>CM062361.1:0-5537500 GCA_031216115.1 Senna siamea | reverse complement strand
TCCTCATCAAGCCCTTCCTCTTCTTGGCCCCTTCCACCTTGCTGCCCACGTGGCATGCACTGGCCTTGATGGATTTCTTCCATCTGATGACGTGGAACATATGCCCTATCCGCTTCCGCCACCTCATCGGGTCACGTGATTTCCCATGCTCTATCACACTCTTGTCTGTGTCCTTGTTTGGGATCATCAAACTGGGATGGTTCCAGGACATGCTGCAATTCTCCAGAGACACCTCAGACACTGTGTTCTTCTCCCACGATGCCACCCCATTCCCTTCGAACTTGATTGATATGAATGAATCTGTAAATTCAAGCTAATCTCCAATGTCATTATGGGTACCACTATCCACACTTACAAAATCTTGATACAAACAGAAAAAGCAAAATTAAAATTAACAGAAGAAACTAAGGTCTCTGTGGCTTCTGGTTGAAACTTCAAATTATATGCAGTAGCAGTAGCACTATTGATGCAAAATGTTAATGTTCGATTTATGGAAGAAGATCAATTAAAGTGACTGATAATTTGATATTATGCCTGTATATAGATTTCCACTAATTCATGGCAATAATAGAAACCTACTTGTTCTGTTCACTCACTGTGTGAATTAGCATATTGAGTAGTGGGTTCACAATCAAACAAATCAATTTGGGCCACTGGTAGCACCAGTTTTCTTCAACTTGGATTAGACACGGTGATGCATGTAAGAAAAACAAAAGCATATAGCTGTGGTAAAAGAATTATTGATTATACAAATTCAAAACAAGACACTTTACCTAATTTGTTTTGTACCCAAATCCTCCATCATATCCATTTATATTATAAGCTTCTTGCAACACTAATTTTGAATATCATAATGGGACTTGGGATTTGAATCAGAGTGTCATATGCCTGGCCAAACATTCACCTGCTGTGTTACCACTCTTGTCTTAGCAGCTACGCTTTTTGACCTTAATTTTGTCATCACTACTCACGCGCCACAACCTAATCTTGCGCACAAAGACACACACACATGCATTGCCCCTGCTAACTCTCCCCTCATTATGAAACCCATTCAACCACACCAACCAACTACTCTGCCCCCACCTCACCATCTACAACTAATTACCAACAAAAAGAAAATCAAAATTCCCCATTGATACTAAACAATTATTAATTTATTATCAGACCCCAAATAATAAAAGAGAAAAAAAATTCTTTTTTTTTTAAAAAAAAATATACACACAAGGGGAGATCGGAAGAAGAGAAACTGACATTAGCTAGGTATGATTTATTTATTACCTTCTGGACTGGGAGAGGCATCGTAGTAATGGTTGTGAGATTTCCAGTGGTGGGACTGTGAGTTTGGACGACTGAAAAGAGAAGCAAAAGCAAAGAGCTTGTGGATGGAATTAGCAGGAGGAAGTAGCTTCCTTTGAGTGTGTGTGGAACTCTGAAATTTTTTCAAAGCTCTGGAGGATGCAGAGTGAGAGCGACCTTGTTTTGCACCCAGTAAGAGGAGCCTCTCATTCAGGCACAAGGGGCACACTCCAATCACTACTTGTTTTGGGTGGAAATAGCAGTATGAGCTTTCCTCTGATGTCTTCCTATTTCTATTCATGTTATGCTTCGCAATGAAGAAATAGAAGAAGAATGCAAGCACGCACAGTGAAGAAAACCCCCTCAATCTGTTGTGTGAAATGAAAAAGATGGAGTGCATTTCTTGGGAATATATATATATATATATACATATATGGTGGGAAGCTGAAATGGACGATTATGAGTATGGCCCACCAAACATACCACCACTTTCAAGTTTCAAAATTGTATTAGTATTTTGTTGTGTAATTTTTTGGATTAGTTGATAAATAAGTCTTTCCGTTAAAATGACAAAATGCTTTTTTCGTTCTTTTAAAATTAATACAAATCAGTACAGAATTACGGACCGTGATACATTTAGCCCTGGTAGATATGTAAGTAATAAATGACTCTACGAAATAAAATCAATATATACACGTGAGGACGCGCACTGGCGCAATTAGTAAAAAATTAATAGTATAAATTTACTTAGGTTGCTTATGACTTGTCATTAATTATACTGATTCTTTAAATTGATTTCACTGCTCATTATGTAAAAATAATGTAGAAATAAATAATCAAACAAGCAGTTGGACATGGGGTCAAGTGGTTTCATTTTTGGTTTATTGAAGTGACATAAATTAAAAGCCCATGCTTGAGTTTGTTCACTGGGTCTAACCTAAATGGTATGATTTAGCCGTAATTAAATTAAACCCAGTAAAGAAAGAGAAGTGAAAAAGGAAAAAGTATTGGAAGTGAGAGGTTCGCATTGTCCAACTTAGGAGATGTATTTAAGTAATAAAGTCCGTGTGGTTTGTGGATAAATAAAGTCAAAATTGGTGACTGCCACTTGATTTGAAATTTGGGGGTTCGAAAAAGCACAGGTGGAAGTGAGAAAATGGGTGTTCATGCTGGGTTCTGAACATGTGATGATGGTGATCTCGTTAACAAATCCAAGAAGCTGCACTTTCTCCCTAGTTTTTGTCCGTAGAAAATTCTATACAAGACGACTGAATAGAGTATAGAGATTGATTTTAACAAGGCAAAACTTGTAACATATACGTAATTAATTTAACAGTATATTCTTATATATTCCCACTCCCACCATTTCATGGAAGAATTAGAAATCATCAAAGATAATGCGGCATTCAATTATTAAACTTTTCAGGGAATTAATTAGTGTTAGTTATCTTCAATTCTGTGTTTATTGTCTCTATATATCTTTTCTTTGGTGAAAGGTGGCAGACCAGTAGAGAACACAAGGGGATGAGCAGTGAGCAGTACGTACACGCACTGAGGTGCTGTAGCATGATATGAGATTACAATATCACAGTATATATGATGAATAGTTTGAGGAAAGAGGGAGAGGGAAAAGCGAAGACATATATTAAAGAAGATATTGAAAAGGGAGAAGGAGAAGGAAGTGAAGTATAGTGGGAATGGGATAATGGAAGATACAGCGTCCATGAAACATCCGAAAAGGCATAAAAAGTGATGGAAACAAACAAAGCAATGGTCACTGGTCACATGGGGAGATGAGAGTGGGGACTGTTACTCATTGAGTTGGCTTCTTCAACTCATGCGCCCATCACGTGCATCAAATTAGGATGTGGGTCTCTTTCTCCGTCTCTATACCCTTCCCTTTCTTTACTTGCCAATCTCCATTCTCCTCCTACCTCAATCCTCAGACCCACATTAATTTCTTATTCATTATTTCTATATATGTTCTTTTTCTTTTTGAGGGCTTTTGAATTAGTGTTTCTGAATTGTCCATCACTAATATGGTCTACATCAAGGACGGCAATTAACAGAAAAACACGTACATTCTTAATTTGTGCAATCAGCTAGAAAATGAGTGTTCCATACACTGTATGCCTCAATGATTAATATTATTAGTTACAAGAAATCCGACACAGGTCCCTTTCTTTAGGGTTGTAAATTGTAATGATGGAGAAGGACAGAGATTATTAATATTCATGCTAGCATGCATTTGTTATTACTTTATTTCCCCCTCCTTTATGTGTATAATGTCCGGAATGTAGTATATATAGCATCTTGATTAAAAAAGGGATCGATGAAGTACCAATATGTTAACCTCAAAATTAGCATTAGTTAACCTGGGCTCTAAGATTGCAGTTGCACAGTTGGTTTATGAAAATTGAAGCTTTTAGAAACTGAAAAATAAATTCCCAAATATTGTAAGTTAAAAGATAGGAATTTGATAGAGGCGGTTGATCAAGGCATTGCTTTACAAGTGATGCATGCATCTTCTTCACATTGTCTTCTTTCCACTTTCCAACATGACTCCGAAAAATCAGTGTAGGGAATTCCTTGCCTCCAAGCACCACATTCTTTCAATGCAGACTGAGAAGCCACGACAAGTGCCAGTAATTATGTCACCATCGTATTTTGGAAATATTTTTATTAATTATTTAAAATTTGTAAGACACAAATATAACAACAATAAGAAATGAACCAAAAAAATATAAATAATAGTTGTTATGAGCTTAGTTTTCAATTCTCAAATTTAGAAATTATACAAAAATAAAATAAAAAGGAAAATATAGAAAAAAATTTTAAAAATTGCTCTTGTTTCTTTTTGTAATTTTACGCATAAAAAAAATAATTGAAGAGAATGTAATTAATAATATTTTGAGTCAGTCCAAATTAACCCACCATGGTAAGGCCAAGCCCATCTTTTATAAGCCCATTTGACAAAACCTAAAAGAAATATCTAAATTTCAACATTTCTGGTTCCATTGAAGAGTCTATGAGACAGAAATTTCATTTTTCAATTCAATCTTGTTGCTGGTATGATTTGGTTCTGCGTGCAAGATATTGGGTAGAGTTTTGACAATGCTTCTGTATTGTGAATTTCTATAAAAAAAATTTCTGGTTCTGCCTTAAAATTTCTGTATATTTCTTTTCTTTTTTTTTTTTTGGTCATAAAAATTCTGGCTGCTACATTGTTACATATTTATCTTCTGCATTTTTCTATCAAAATTTCGGCTCTATGCTAAATTTCTGCAAGGTTTAGGTTGCTAATTCGCTGCCATTCTGTCCAATTTTGCTGCTATATATCTCCATGATCTCTAGCTTCTCATTTGGTTTGATTTTGCATGAGAAATTGTAGCCGATTCTGCCCAAACCTTTCTGCCATGTTTTGATTATCACTATAGTTATTTCAGGCTTGAATTTGGATATGAATTGAATCTCAAATCTGTCTAATTTGCAGGCATGTTTTAATAGTCTATATATAGTATGGTCATTTAACCTTTATTTTGTATGAGAACTTGAGTCCAAATGTTATCTAAACTGCTATCCTTTTTTTGGACGCTTGAAATGAGACTTGAATTTGTGAATGAAATTGGGTCCAAACTGTCTTTTTTACTAAATGTCATTGATATGCAATTGGGTTTCAATGTTTGTGAAATTGGGTTCAAAATCACCTCAAATGCTCTCCAAAATGGGCAGCCTAGTTTAGGTGTCCATTCACATGCAGTGTGTATTATATTTAAAATATCTTGAAAAATAAAAAGGTTAAATGATGCTTTTAATCTTTATATTTTTACTTCATTTTTTAATTTTGATTTCAATAGTTTAAAATTTTTAATTTCGTCCTTAATTTTAATAGTAAGAACTAAATTAAAAGTGTTTAAATTTATGAGGATTTAATTATAAAATTGTAAATTCTGTAAACTAAATTAATTAAAAATTAGGTTAAAGTATAATGACCCAAAGAATAACAATTACAAAGGAAAAAGTGACAATATCATACATATATACAGTGGAAAGGAAAAGGGTAAAGAAAAATGTAAGAAAAGAAATTCTTTTTCATTTAAACTAATTTTTCAAGTTGAAGAGATTTTATTTATTTAATTTCTTAATTTAAAATTTTTTGGGTAACATACTGTGGGCCGTAGATTCTTGGATGCGGGGCATGCAGCCCAGATGGCATGCTAATCGACACGTTCATTGCATTTGCATGACATGCATTCTTATCTTTTTTTCTTAAATATTCCCTCACCGTTGTCTTCACACAGTCACTTTTAGCGATGAACTTATTAGTTTAATATGGTTTGTATATCTACATACGTATGGTTGATTGGCCATTTTTATTGAAATTACTTGAATTTGATACAAAAAATTAAATAATTATTTTTTATGAATGGGTTCACAACTGAAATCTAATTTGAGTACAATGTGACATAACTGCTGGAGTTTTTAATAATAATATCAAGGTAGGTTTGAGAGTTAAAAGTCGTGTGACAATCCTTGGTTGCTTGACAGTGTTATGCCACGTTCATGAATATTTGTAACATCTGTCTTTATCCTTTTCTTTGATCTATTCATATTAATACTAATAAATATTAGTATTATTATTATCTATCATCCATAACTAAGGGACGGTGTTGGATTGGGTGACATGAAACAAGCGATCAAAGGTGAAAGAATTGTAGGATGACCTGGGATCCTAAAATGCTTTTCTATTCTTCTTGCGGTTTTTATTGAAGCTTATAGCCTTATACAGTACACTTAGCACAAGAATATTAATGTTGCAAATGATGCACATCATAGGAAATACAATTATAACGCTATGCCAGCAAGTTCAACGTCATAATTTAATGGGACACTGCAATTTTAGGCTCTCTCAAGTCTTAACTTGTGTCACTGCTAAAGGTGCCAGAAAATGATACACTTCTCCATCACTCCTCCCAACCCCACCATTCATTCTACCCATGGATGGGGAAATTATTGCAATTGCGTACAAGGGTGAAGCAACAGTAAATTCTTTTAATATATTTAAGATCTAATTTAAAAATAATTAAGCTTTAGAGCCTTTGTTAAGGTGCATGAATTTCGAAATTAGGCTTATTATGGATCTATATATTCTAGATAGTCAATAATGAGTTTCTTGGAGCGGCAATATTGGATTTTATAGAATATTCTCTTTTTAAATGACAAGCAATATTCCAATTACGCCTCCTTTTTCAGTGTTTCTTCGACTCTCCACTTTGCTGCCATGAGAGTTAACTTCCCCACCACTACTCCTTCATCAATACGTAACACCCAAATTTGATATTCACGTGAAGGAGTTTCTACATACATACAATTTGTTTGATATGCATCAATTAGCTAAACTTGCCGTAAGATTTCCATATTCCCCATGTGCTTCGCAATTAGCTACCTAATTAATCAGTAATTAATGTAAATACATGGAATGGAACGAAGTGAGTGGGCGTTGACATGGACTTGGTAAAGGTAAACCTTATTTATAAGCATTTGTTTTGGATGCAGCAATTTTGGTAACAATGCTTTTTGTCCATTACTTTGAATCATGGGAGGTCCGGGAAATATATATGTACATACATAATGCTTAATGTTGACTTCGTAATTGAATATACATATTTGTGTACAAGAAACTACGATATGACATGTATTATGAGCAGGCTGTGGATTATTCATAAGATTGGGATGTCCATGTAACAAGTGGTGGATCTTGTCGCTTTCTGGGTTAGAAAGGGGAGGGACCCAAGGCATCTTTATTGGCATATTATTTTGTGCTTGGATTTTCTGGATTGTGCCGATTCATTCTTGTTTTATCACAACACTTTTTTGTTACAAAAAATTAATATTATATGTGACTAATAATAAACTTTATCTCTGCGAACAATAGTTATCTTCACCGTATCTATATTTGGGTATATTTTTCGTGAATCAAATTAAATAATCGAGTGCAATAATTAATTCAATTTTGGCCTTTCCTAAATTGAGGAACTGGAGAAGTTTCTGTACCAATGTCTTTTAGATTTTGAGTTAAAAGCAAGAAAATATGATAAGAAATTGATATTTTTGTAAAAACTGGAAAATATGGTAAAACTTGGTAAGTTTGTACCAACATGTGTATATGCAATTAATTGAAGATTATTCTGCAAATTAAAACATGATATGATATGATTATGATAGCACCCACACAAAAACATAATTTGAAAAAGCTTCTCTAATTATAAGGTTTTGCACATGCTAATGCTATACCCTCCCATCAATCCATCATCCTCTCCCATCAAATTCCAACTGCCAAACAGGTAAGTGTTTCTTTGAATTCAAAGAGGCGCTAGTTTTGGGAAGCTTATGGACTATACTCATTTTATTTATGCTTGAGTGTAATTTAAAAAAATTATGCACATAATTAATTGCACATATTTATTGGTCGTTTTGTTGCAGGAAATGAAATAGAAGGAATTCAATATATTACACCACTACTTACGTATAAGGAAAATAAAAATATTTATATTTTATGAATTTTTGTAAAATTTTTATCTATTAGATATGAGTATAAGTATTTAAAAAATGAGTCTTAAAGAAACATATATTAATATATTTTTTGTATATAAATGATTATGTGTGTAGGAATAAATTTGTTAAGACTTTATATTAATTTTATATTTTGAATTTGGATAACATAATATTTTAAAATTTATTTTATATTTTTAATACAAATAAATTTTATGCAAATAAAATTTAAGTTGAGAAAATATTGTTTATTTTGAAATTTTTTAGGTAAAGAGATTCAAAGATTCAATAGACATTGGGATAACCAGAGAAATTAATTTTATTTCTTTCTCAAATATACTTTTAAAAACAAAGAAAATGTATTTTTTTTCTAAATTTAAAAATAGAATCTATAGCACACTACTTCATCATCACTGCTAATTACATAATTTAGTACGCCCCCAAATTCTTGGAGCTGATAAATATAAAGTGACAATTGTTGTGCTTATACAATAATCACATTTGGTCTCTCCAATAATAATTAAGACTTTTTCTTGGCCAATTAATATGAATCTTAATTTATAATAATTATAATCCATCCATATTTTATTAAGTTGAAAATAATATTATTTAATAAATTATATATGAATTAATATTGAAAATGTATATTAAGATTAATTGAAGCTATATTTAATTAATAAATGTCTGACTGTGATGACTAGAAAACTCAAATAAGTAATATTATGTAACGCTTATTACTAATTCCAAAATTCCAATTAAATTCGGGACAACGATGAAAATTAGTGCGCGTTCATTGTATGGTTGCGATTCAGGAACCCGATCGTGCCCACCCGAACCCGAAGCTTTTCCTATGCTGTGGGACCCACAGTCCCCAAACGAGGAGTGAGAAAGTGAGAGTGAGAGAGGGAGGGACCGAGGAAACGGGAATTTACCTACAAAAGCAACATAATTTCCACGGCGTGATAGAAAGGTGAGAAACACAGAGGGAGAGAGAGAGAGAGAGAGCCTAAGGGGCAAAGAGAATTAGAGCAACGTTTAGAATGTTAACGTAAACTAAGGCATAGAGCAATACATATCATACGAGAGTGCAAGAGGCAGAGCTACCTTCAGTCCTTAACCGTTACAAGCTCTCTCCGTTCATAGCCGTCGTCCCCATCGTTCTCCCACTCCTTTGTGCAATTCGCAGCTGGGTTATCATTCTTTTTCTACCATCTGCTTTTTCCTTAGTTATTCGTGAGGGGGGCTTCCAAATTGAGTCCGGTCTGGTTGGAGTTTGATCTGTTTTTCGCTGTATTGGGTTCTCGGAGAAGGTGATGGAAGAGAGCCTAGTTTACCAGTGGAGCATGATTAGATCCCTTTTGGCAATTCTTCAATGGTGGAGTTTCAATGTCACTGTCATTATCATGAACAAGTGGATCTTCCAGGTATTTGCCCGCTTCATTTGATTTTCTTTTTTTATAAAGTTTTCTCATTTCATTTCCCTATTGAATTTTGTCTTAATGTTGTATGCTTCTTTCCCTTTTGTTTTTTTTTTTTAAGTATGTCACAATATATAGCTTGGCACAATTCATTCCCCCGATTAGTCTTATCACCTTGTCTCCGTAATCTGTTAAATTCTATTTCTTTCTTTCTAAATTTAATTGTAATTCGTCACTTGTTTCTGCAATTTGATTTAAAACAACGAGGAAACAATTTTTTTTGGTTCTTTCACCATTGACAGGTCTCTTTTCTGTTTTTCATTTAATTTTTCTTTTCATTGTTACCAGAATTGTCGTATGGTCTCTGGAGTCTGTAATTTTAATATTAATCAACTGATAAAATGCTGAAACTTGATACATTAAACTCTTAGACCTAGGAAAGATAAGAAACTGCAGGAGTGCGCAGAATTCTTTGTATTTACTATTTTTAAAAAAAAAAAAAAAACCTTGTAAGTGCAGTACTTGACATTCTTTATTGTATAACATGCCTCTTGATTCAAGAATTCTAGTTTTTGTGCAAGAGCTCTATGTTGTTCATGGAGCTAGACATGTCTTAAAATTATGGTTATCTGAAATGATCTACAAACTCTGTAATTTAACATGTATATTGTTAAATTACCACATCCATAATTTATCTAGTTGTGCAGGACATGTATTAGTGTGACTTTGTGGTATGATTAATTTTATACAGAGTTTGGGCATTTCAAAGGTACATAATCTACAAATCTGAGTTCAATTTTTTACTGATCAGAAAAGGGCCACTATATTCTTTTAAGTTATATTTAATGTTCCCAGATTTACATGTAAAACAGGGTTACTGATAAGTGCTTTATTATTTCATTGACATGTAGAAGTATAACACAGGTTTTCTATTAACTTAACTGATTATAACCTTCCAATTGTTTGGATCTTTTATGTTCTTGTTCCATTAGTATCAAAAAATGTTTATCAATCTTTCATGTTAGTTTGCTTCTTCTGTATTTTGATCCCTCAACCACCATATTAAAACTTGTATGGATCATAGCAAAATCCTAATATCTTTGTCATTATATTCCTTTCAGAAATTGGATTTCAAGTTTCCCCTGTCAGTATCCTGTGTCCACTTCATCTGCTCAGCCATTGGAGGATACACAGTAATTAAGGTGCTGAAACTTAAACCACTGATAACTGTTGACCCAGAAGATCGCTGGAGAAGAATCTTTCCAATGTCATTTGTGTTTTGTATCAACATAGTATTGGGTAATGTGAGCTTACGATACATTCCAGTTTCTTTTATGCAGACAATAAAGTCATTCACACCTGCAACCACAGGTAAGGTCCAATAACTGTTAACATTTTCATTCTGCCATATGTGTCACTTGCTGAATATCAAAATTATCGAGAACAATTTCATCTGATTTTAATGAACTTGTGCAGTTGTTTTGCAGTGGCTAGTTTGGAGAAAACAATTTGACTGGCGCATTTGGGCTTCTCTTGTACCCATTGTTGGTGGTATACTTCTGACATCTGTCACAGAGCTTAGTTTTAATATGTTAGGATTTTGCGCTGCCTTATTTGGCTGTTTGGAAACATCTACAAAGACTATCCTTGCGGAGTCTCTTCTGCATGGATACAAATTTGACAGGTAGTATCTTTATACTTGCCTTTTCTTCATTGGTTGCATTTTGTTGTTCTTTTTTCTTTTTTTTACCCCCCCTTCTTTCTCTCTGCTCTTTCTTGGTTTTCCTCTATGTAGACTTAACAGTTATTTACAGGGTGTGTGTAACCTCCTACTACACCTGGTGGACAATGGGTTTTTAAGATCATTTTCCCCCAATGTAGATTACGAAAATTTTCCATATTGGAACTTAATGAAAATTTTGAGGTGCCGCTAAGTTTATTAACAGCTCTGGTGTAATATGCCTGATACCAAGAAGATCAATATATGTGTAATATGATTGACTTAGTAGTTCAATAAGGCGTTACAACCTGATGTACACTTGACTAAATTTAGCTAGATATTACACCAGAAATAGTTGTGGCATGCGGGTGGTTTTGTAGCAAGGTACTCGTTCTCTGTTTTGAAGTTGAGAAATTTAATATCCCACTTCTTTGTAATAATCACTTTGTCTAATGACATAATTGTAATTGCATATTAGATATAGATATTTGGTTAGAAATAACAGTTGCAGATGCATCTCATTTAGATTTAGCGTCATAATATTTGCACAAAAATTATCAGATATTTTCCATATACATGTTAGGCTGGTTCAAACCGAACATTGTTGGCATAAATAATTCCTTTTTATATTGGTGTTACAGTGGGCTGATGTCTTTATGAATTTTACTAGCATTTGATATCCATGATCATGTATACATAGCATTGAAACAATTATGGTATTCTGCCCATTATACAACTATTGTGTTGTTTATGAATTATGATGCTCTTACGTGCCACTCCATTTGTATGCTCCTGAGCTTATCATATTCATATGCTACATGGAGGGTCGTCTAGATTTTTTATTTAGATATTTATTTGTTTTTCGGTGATGGATCAAATTAAATACAAGTTGTGGGTCTTGCTTTGTTCTTTTTGTATGGATCGACTTCCTAAATTGCAAGCAATATCAAGAGTGAAATTCAATAATTTGTAGTTAAGTAGTTTATTTATTGGCTTCTGTCAAAGAGTTTTTGATCAATCCCCCAAGGTACTAAGTTTATTTTTTTGGCTTTTCTTTCCTTTGGTCATGCTGTATGTGTGTTTGTAGTTTTTTTTTTTCAAAAGGTTTCTCTGAATTGCTTTGGCTTGATTTTGCTGCAGTATGGAAGCTGATATATCTTTTTGTGTATCTTTAGCATAAACACAGTTTATTACATGGCACCTTTTGCAACCATGATCTTGGCAGTACCCGCAATGTTGCTTGAAGGCAATGGAGTTCTTGAGTGGCTTAATGCTCATCCTTATCCTTGGTCAGCCCTCATCATTATTTTTACCTCAGGGGTTTTGGCTTTCTGCCTTAACTTCTCAATTTTTTATGTGATTCACTCCACCACTGCTGTAACATTTAACGTTGCCGGCAACCTCAAGGTGAGATTTGAGACAGATTCAGATGCTTCAAACTACTATTTTCAGTCTTCAGTCTTCACAATTGCATTCATCATTTTCTTTCTCCATCGGTTCAACTAATATATTATATGAGAAACTGGAGGAACTATAGTCATATTGTCATTATTTCTATAAAACGATGCCTGTACTTCCCCTCTCTTCTTTCTGTTTCAAAAGCTCAGCTTAGCTCCTTACTTGATTGTTTCTTCTTTATGCTCTGAAAATTCTTTGTTTATCACCATATGCATTACTAAATTATTAATGCCGAGAGCAGGGCAGCACAGTGGGGGAAGTGTTTAATGGTGAAGCAAATTGTGATTTTTTCTTGTATTATAGTATTTCTATTTTAAAATTTTACAAGAATCATGCCATTTGTGCAGGTTGCAGTCGCCGTCCTTGTTTCTTGGCTGATATTTCAGAACCCAATTTCAGCCTCAAATGCCTTTGGATGCGCTGTAACTCTTGCGGGATGTACATTCTACGGTTATGTCAGGCATATGCTATCCCAACAGCCACCACCAATTCCAGGAACACCTCGAACTCCCCGGACTCCCAGGAGTAAGATGGAACTGCATCCTCTTGTAAATGATAAATTAGATGATAAGGTCTAATTACATTAGCTTTGTATGAGGATTCTGCCGTTTGGAAGGCAGAAATAGCATAAGGTACAAAAAGAGGAAAAAGAAATACAAGTGGCTTCGGCTATTTGTTCCAATAGATTACCCTCAATTTTTTTTTTTTATACTTGTTCCTTTTTTAATTCTCCATCTGCTAGTATTTCGTTTTCTGGTGTTGATTACTCAGTACTCACTAAAGGTTTCCTGCCTCCGTAAGACTTCTGCTTATGCTTTATTACCCTGTTCAGTTCACGGTGAACAAGGTTTGCATGCCAGTCTCATTGTTATTCATATAAGCATGTGATTTATCCAGGACGGAATTATTATTGTTTTCATTTTAGTGTTATCTAAGTTAATTTTATGATTTTTTTTTTGGGTAGAATGATCACTAGAAAAGCCGAAAATTTGAGTTTACTGCAACTGAGTAAATGACTGTTCTTCCACCAGAAGTGATGGTCCCTGAATGTGAATTTGATTTCAGCCAATAATTAAAATCAAATTTTAAATGGTCCATACTTCCTAAAAAATGACAAAGAAGCAATTACTCACAGGGATGGGTAGAATACCTGGCAATATCAGCACTAATGCATTGCATGGAGTATATAGCATGAAGTTCAAATAATACTCAAGTCATATATCATTTAGTACAAGGAAGATGGTTCAGTAGATACAGAGTGAAATAGATGCTATATTATGGGCTAATTATCACACTTATCCCTTTGTGAGATGAGCCCTAATTAAGTAGGAAGTAGCAACTAGTGTAAAGCTAAGCTAGTAGCCAGAAGTTCTTCTGCCATCTTGTGCTGATGAAGTAGCCGTCTGTGCCGCTGCGCTTCCTCACTCCAATTGCCAAGCACTCTGCATTGTTTATGCACTGCTCCACAAACTCCATTGTGCTGCTGCTGCTGCTTCCACACAAGCTGCCAGAAAAAAATACTGTTATTAAAACACTGAATGATTAAAAAAAAACTAATTCTGCAAGTCGGAGATCTACGGTTGGAAATTGCATGAATTTCTCACCAGTTGAATAAAAGAGATGGTGGCTTCTTTTGTCCCAATACCAAGACAGATACCTCAAGCTTCTTCACTTGGCTCATAACTGTGGCCAGTTTTGGTCCTTGAATTACAAGTGCTTCCACTTCCACCTATGTCACAGACCAAACATGATCATAACCAATATATTTATGGAAAACAAAATGGCCATTCTCTCTTCTTTTAAGTGTGGGGTGGGGGCGTTGGGGGGGGGGGGGTTTCTTTTGTGGGGTGTGGGTACTGGGTTTAGTGGGAGCGCAAGGAAATGCGTAAAGCAAAGCTGAAGCAGCTGAACAACTCCCATGATTTCTGTGGATAGTGAAAGTGAAAGAAGAGATGAATGCAGATAACTCAAGACAGTCAGAATCTTTGCCCTCGGAAGGAGAGAAAAGGTGAGCAAAGAAATATTAAAAAAGGAAAAGGAACCCCTACTTCTCTCATTTTGAACAGCTTTGCAGTTCTCAAAACTGGTCGACTCAAGATCTGGTAAACACCATGACTATCCGTAACCTGGCCTCTCCATGAGACGAGACCGACAAAAAAAACGAAAGAGAAAATGCAGGAAAGAATGGACCCGCTGTTGAAGCCCAATCTCTCTCCTTAATATCAAGATATTAGAAGTCGGACTTAAGAGTAACATGAATATGACTCGTAAATGACCCATAAAGATTAAAACTTGAAACAAATATACCTCTGGTTTGCAATCTTTGCAAAGGGACCCAAGATAGTTGACAAGATAGGTAGAACAAGAAGATTCAGACCCCCTGTTTGGAGGGACAACGTGAAGCAGAGTAAGCAAATCACCCTTGTTTGCCACATGGGTGAGAGCCCACGTCATGGCATGCTTGGAATGCGAGGTGGGATCAACCACCACCATCACTCTCTTCCTCACCATCATCCCATTTTCTTCGTTTCCATACATGCTACAAAGCCCTTCCATCTGATCCACACTACCCTCACACCCACCACTGCTGTAGTTGTTGCTTGCACTCCACCTATTCGATGTTGATCTCCAAGCCTCCTTTGCACTTAACTGCCTCAAAAATGAGCTTGAACTGAGCATTCTCTCTTATTCACACACCTCCTGAGCCTGATTTATCCAACTTATGTAGTACTGTCACTGGCTGAAGAGAAAGAACGAGAGAAGGGGGGGGGGGGGGTAGGGTGCTAGAGGGCAGCAGAGGTTATGACAGATTATTCTGCAGAGAAAGAGAGAAAGATGAAGGTGTTGGGGGTTTGATGTTTGTGCAGATGAAATTGTCACGGGAATCCCTGGCTAGTTATGGCTTTACTCTAGAGAGACGGAAATGAATCAGTGACCAAGGGCTATGGTGTGTTTTGATGATGAAACAGAGGATCTTTTGTACGATCTCTTTCATCTATTTCTCTATTTCAGATTCCTTGTGTACAATACTTTGACATCTTTTGTCATCATAAACTGACTCTCAGAGTGTATTGCATAAAAAAACAAAAAACAAAAAAATTACCCGTACCATGACCATAAGGCCATAATATATGATGGATTGCCTCATGCCACACCCACATGATGCACATGATGTAAAGTGGTCCATCTTTAATCAGACTCACTTACCCACTGCCCCTAATTTACATTTACATCTTCTATATTGATTGATTGATTCCATGAGTCAAATAATATGGATGCAATGCTTCGTACAGAAAATTAAATTCATAGGTCTACGAGTGCATTGTTTTTATACATAATTCTCTTGCATTCTAGCATCATTAGTATGAGACTCCATGCATGTATATATATATATATATTAATATGAATGTACCTCCTGTTATGTTATCATTTTGTACATAAACACCGATTAAGGCAGCCACATTTCTGCAACAGAGCTAGCAGCTAGGTGGAGAGAGTGACTATGGATCTCTATCATCATTAAGCTTTTGGTTGAAAGCAGACAATTTAGCAGGAAGCTTCAGTACTGGGGATAGCCTCACCCTCAAATGCAAACAATTTATTGTCATAGAGATCTGAGCTGTGGCCTAAGATAGGCGTGGGAGGCCATTATAATAGACTATAATTGATGATTGGCATGAACAAGATGTTAAGAGAAATATATAGATCAACCACCCTGTAATATATAATAATCAGAATATCAGAAATAATTAGATTTTTCTATTATCCCATAGTCCTCCTCCCTTGCTTGTTTTTCTGAGGAATTTTATTCATACTGCTCTCTATTCTATGGGGCAGATAGAATTGAAGTGTATATTTATTTTGGTAGCAATATAATATTGGACCAATTTTTTTAATCAAAACAAACAAACAAAATTATAATTGGTTTCTTTACTTATGGTTCACACTCGTCAGTTGTCAGACAAAAACAGTAAAGAATACTGAGAAGACAGCCTATAATAATAATAATAATAACAGTAATAAATTTGAAAATAATAAAAGAAAAAAATAATTTTTTATTTAAATTAAATATAAATAGTTACGTGTGCAGATAAAGTGGAAGGCGTGTCAGATATGGGGACCCCTCGTGAATTGAGTTTTGTTTGGGTTTGGAAGGCGATGAGTTATGACGATGACGAAGTCACACTCACAACTCAAAAAGCTCGTACTTGCAAATAATTGCTCCCGGGTAACTCGCTCCACTGATTTTACTATTCTGCCCTTCCCTCACTTTTCTTATTTGCCATTTAAGCCACTCACAGTCACAGATTCGCTCTCTCTCGATCTTCTAAAATTTAACATCAAATTATCTTACATTTTCTGAGAATATATAAAGCTACAGTATTAGCTATCAACAAATATTTGCTTTTATGTAAAAAATTCTTGTTGGTGCAGTGACGAACGAAGATGGTCCTTAACTTTAAAGAAAATTGGGTCACATAGGCATATGGTTGCCAGGCATTAATATGATTTTTTCTGAATTGGTAGATCAGATTCATAATTCTGGACCAATCGTTCGTACGTGTACTCAAATTCTTCACTCTCTAGTCTCCATTATATAATTAAAGGCAATGAACACTACAAGGTTTTGCATCCATATAAGTTATATAGTACATGAATGCATATATATGGTGTTGTTACACGCCCACATATATATGGATCTGCATGCTGGTACACTGAATTTATTTTGCTTCAATTCACGCTTGACAACTTTAGTTTGATTCAAATATGCTTCTTTTCTTTTGGGAATCCTGCGTTGAAGGAAATGGTGAGTCAGCCATATATATTAAGTTCATGAAAGTTTGAGCTTGTGAATTTGAAATAGCAGTTGAAAGGGAATTGATTGAAAAATATTGAGATGAGAGAGAGGGATTCAAAATATTAGAATACAGACGAATTAGCGTTCAGCGCCATGCATCTTCGCAACTCGTGAAGTGATTTAAATAGCAAATGGTTTCATCATAATATACAAGCACTAGCTATCCGACACCACATAATCTCTTTTTATGCTTCAGGGCTGTGTTTCCAACAAAATAATTACATATAGTACATCTAACTGTTTGTAAATAGGCATTTTAAAAAAAGTTATTTCGTTAATTCTGTTCTATGCGCTACTTAATTTGTGCAAATGTCATGAACACTCTTTCTATTATTTCAATCTACTTTTTTTATTTAAGGAGAAATCACTCTTATTTTTAACAAGAAATACCAAAATTATATAAATAATATATTTATTATATAATCTTCTTTTTAGTCATTAATTTTTAAAATTATATATTATATAATATAAAATATATAATATGAAGATATGAAAAAAATAAATAATAATTTTTTATTATTTAATTTATTATTTTAAAAAATAATAATTATTTTTTATATTATATTTTAAAAATTAAAAAAAATTAACATACATTTTTTATACATGCAAAGTGTCTAATATATATAAAGATATTATAATCAAAATAAGCAAACAATGATCTTATATTTTTAAAGTAAAAGCTAAATTGCTCGGACGAAAGGCTAGTGTAGCATTTTTGGAATATTTGGTGGAAGGAGTGCAGTGGTGGTGATGTTTCAGAAGGAAGGAAAAAGCAATGAGCAGTGAGCAGTGAGCAGTGAGGGTAATAATGATAGAGTTTTGATGTCATAAAAGGTACGGAGAGTTGGGAGCAAACCAAATCAAATCAAACTAAATCGAATGATCTGGTTGGAGAATAGAGATGGGGAATGGCATGAGGAAGCAATTGCAAACAGAGTTAGATATTTTTTAAAACTAATTTCTACGTTAATAAAAATTTAAGAGCCAAAACTGATTTCCCGAACTAAATCCAGAGGATATTTTTTTAGCAGAGTTAGAGCTACAATTCAAAAGAAAATAATGAAAGGAAAGCGACAAGGTTCCCAGATTCGCTCACACCCCTTCAATTATATTGTTGTATTTGTTTTGTTTCTAACAAGGCCATCAGAATCAGGAGGAAGGCTTTCAGAATCAGAAGGAAGGGGGTGAGTGCGTGAGTGGTGACAATTACATATTGCACGGGCCATCCTACAACATAAAATGTACTAATTACTAAACAAGATCTTCTGTCCCGCAGGATCGGCCATTTATTCTTTTTGGGAAAATTCCCAATGTTATCATTCTTTTTTCTGGAATCTGTTGCCAAGCCTCGGTGCTTTAGAAACTCTTGGTAGAGATTATAGCAGTGACCATGTTGGCCTCACTTGAGTTGACAACCAGTAACAAGCAAAAACAAAGCTCAGAATTTACTTCACGGAAATATTAGACGATGCTTTCAAATTTCAAGCCATGCACGTTCTCAATTTTGTATCAACTTAAATTCATTAGCCAGTATTATATTGGATAACTCATTCTTGTGATTTGACAAAAGCATTCCCTGAAACTGTTATAATGTTTATATTATATAGTAATAAAATCACTTCTCACAGTTCACCCTAAACCCTAGCCCAAACATGCACTCACCACTCAGCTTAGACCGTTTCAAATTTACGTGCTAAAGCCTCTCAACATTGCACACGCGCAAGCATATAGCCCAAGCTATTTCGAGGAGCAAGGACTTTCTCTAACATCATAATTTTGATGCAAATTGAAAACGGCTATAGAAATCCAGTTGATAAAAGAATTCACATTAACAATATGCATACAACGAATCACTTTAAGCTTTATTTCAATTTACTTTTTGAGCAAAATAACTCTTAGCTTTACTAAAGGAAAATATCATTTCACAAGGGACTAATTCCTACCTCATCTGCCGCTAATGCTATTTCTGCTAGTTTAATTTACAAGCTCTGCCAGTGACCATATGAACCTCTTCCTATGCCAATCATCAACGCGTTCTACTAAATATATTGTTAAATCTATGCAGTAGAGTTAAATCGTAAAAAGTTGCTATCTAATTTGTCGTTGGCAGTAGTTTATAGTGAAGAAATCTTTCTGTACAATTCTCCTTCACACAAGGATGATATATCTTCGGGTGACATCATTGTACCACTGCTCAAGTAATGTTGAGCACCCCGCACCCTGCATTGAAACATAATCCACTTTAGCAAACTAATAAAAAGATCACTCGTTAACTTTTCCAATCAATCCAAAGGCCAGAAAAAAAAAAAACACTGCATTTGCTTCACAAACATATACCTTCGTCTTCTTGTCTTTTCAACGCCTTGTGATAGGCGAAAAGCTTCTGCTCTTGAAATATGGCGCAATGAAGATAAATATTCATTGAATGCAGCGCCTTTCATTGCCAAGGATAATCTTGCAGGAACAATGGACTGGATCACGTTGAACAGAGATGTCTGCATTTTGCTGTATCGCAGGCTCCCAAAGTAAGGTCGACATAAATACATGTCCAAAGTATAGTTTAAATGAAAAATATTACAACATCTATCAGACAGATCGTTTGTTAAGATTAGATAGTTAAAAAGTTCCTCTAGCACGTCTGAGGAGTGACACTTGGTGGATTACAAATTTATCTTGCTAGGAAGGTTGCGCAGTTCTCTTAATTCTTTTATAATTCATTATAAAGAAAAAGACGTTGATAATTCTTCTTTAACTGAATGTAAGCAGATTTTTAGTACCAGTAGCACCAGCACCAGCAATCAAAGCAATAAAAATTATAATATTAAAATTGTAATATTAAAGAATCAGTCTAAGTTAGTATATTGATAGAAAAGTTAAAAGTGGAAGGATAAAGGTGATTCTGATATGGATTGATTACTTATTATTTTCTTTCAATCTGTTTTGCCGTAAATTTCAAAGTGGATGACGAAAGTGAGACAAGATTTGCTGGTAAAAAAATTCAGTAGAATGATCATATCAGAGTCAACAGAAGCTACTCAACATATCAATAAAGCTGTAACCAAAAATAAATAAATAAATCATTTAAGCTGAGGAATGACTACCCTGCATAAAAATTTGTATAGCCATATTAGATAAACGGCATGAAATTGTGTGCACTAACTATAATATATGGCAGCCAAGTCAAATACCTCTTTGGCAATTCATTTCTTGGCTTGTTCACTTCTAATTCTTTTCCAGTACAGAAGTCAGTGCGCCTTGTGAGGCCCTGTCTAGATAAAGTCCCCAGTGCCATTATGTTGGTTGTGGAAGCCAACATCTCTAAAGTTAAATCTACACTGCTTTCATGGCCCAGCTTCATTCCCATATCTAACAAGTGTTTAGCATAAAAGCAAAACCCATGCTCAGCAACAGTTGACACCATCATTTGACCATCGTACCAATTAAATGTGGCTTCATTAAAAAGTGAAGCCGGAGGTTCCAAAATATCCTGCACATTCATCATTATCATAATACTGGAATGACACAAGGAAGAAAAACTTCAAATTCAATTGCAGTCATTGCAAGGAACTTACACGTTGTTTTTGTTGGTAATTACCAAACAAGTCGGCTTCTGAAATTAGATTGCTCATACCACAAGTTAGTTTAACAACTTCAAAAGCACCCAGATGTTCAGTGGCAGCATGCTGTCTTAAATCTGTTCGATGCTCACTAAGTTCTCTCCACAATTTATGTACAACATCTGTCTCCATTGCTAGAGAGGGCTCAAGAACCTTGGGCTTTAGTTTGAAATCCACTCGACTGCATTCATCCATCACATTATACACAGGTGTGGTTTCTATAATTTCATCTGTTAAATCTTGCACAGTCTCTTTCTGAGAAGATTCTGGAATTTCAGTATTTACCAACAAATCATCATTTAGTCTAGACTCTGCTAAGCTCTTACAAATGTTGAAAGTGAATGGTAGCAACCCATTATTCACAGAATCATCTACAGGATCAGAAAGATGGTCACAAGACACCGCTCCAGAGATTGTCTCTGTTCCATTTATTACAGTCTCAGGAACGAATGTTGATTCTGGAACACAGGATACATCAAATGACTTGGATACTTCATTTAAGCACTCATCATCAGTACACTGAACTGCTTCTGAATCGTCCAATTCAGGACCCAGCTTGAGCAAGGACGCACTGGTGTAGTTTTGATTGAATGGTAATTTAGAGGGAGGATCAGTGTTGTCTTCAAGAGATTGTCCTTTGTTATGATCATCACATATGTCTAGAGGATGTCCATTATTTAAATCCTCATCCTCAGAATCAGAGGAAACTATAAGTTTCCTTTGACCCTTTTGCTTAGAGGGTGCAACAGGGGTGCCAGAAGAATTTGAAAACTCAGAAAGAGCATGAAATTGAGTTTCCAATTCACTGTAGTCTATAATAGATCCATTTCTCTTAAGCATTTGTACCTTCTTGGCCTCTATATAATCAGTTTCCACCCTCTGCACATCTAAACCATTTTGCTTTTCATTTATGTCAAACTGTTCTTCAACTAAGCCCTGCAAGCAAGAGTTATCTTCCATTATGGTTATCGCCTTGGTAACTTCCTTCTCAATTAGTTCAGATAATTGAGAGGGAAAATCCCAGGGCATCATCTTGGGTAGTATCTGATGGCCAACCTCAAGATCAAATGGAAGAGAGCCATACAATGTCTGCGCTTTTCTGTCTGGGCAGTAAGAGATGAAATCACAAGTTTATTTCAAGTCACAACTATGTAGAAACCAAATTCACCTTCATAAAATTAAAGAAAAAGATTGCACAAGACAAAAGAGACAGAAAAAAAGGGGTATCAACAAAATGAGTTGTTTGTGAATAATTTGGGTTCGACTCGTTTAAAAACTCATTTGGACTCGGTTTATTTATTAAATGAATGAGATTGAACATACAACTAAGCTCATTTAATTAAATGAGTTTAGCTTGACAAATTGATTCTCAGCTCGTTTAGTTTATGAACAGCTTGTTTGAGAATAAAATAATATAAAAGTATTTTTTCTATATATTACATGTATAATAAATATTTAAATGATATTTTTCCTATACATATAAAATAAACACCTCTTCTATGTATATTTGTTTTTGAATTTGTTATATTTGTTATGTTTTTGCATGAAGATATCATTTTGTTAGTAAAATGTTTGAAAGGATACAATTCATAGATTAGTGTAATATATAAAATATTTTGTACATAAGCAATTTGCATTTAATTAAATGCTCTTCTATGATTAATTTTTAGATATTTAAATTTTGGAATCATATATTTGTGGTTTATAATTTTTTTAATTAATTATAATTTATTACACTCATTTAATTTACTTTTCTATAATTTTACACAAGTTATACAAGTCAAGTCCAAACTCTCATTTAACAAAACGAGCTGAAATTGATCTCAATTTTAAGCCCGTTTCACTTAAATGAACGAGTCCAAATAGTTCATTTATTAAGCAAGCCGAGCCCAAGCTCGAGCCGAGCCTGCTAAAGCTCGGCTTGACTTGACTCATTTACACCCTTTAGTGTGGCAATCTCAAGCCAAATCCTATTAAAAAATCTTAAAAGAAAAAATAAATTAACTTTGCTGGTTTTTCAGTAGTATTACTAGCCACATTATTGAATTTGCATGATTTAAATCATCTTAACCTCAAATGTCACTATTCCCACCTTTTAAATCTCTCTTCAGAATTATTACTAAATACTGATATGAATTGAGAAAAAAAAGGTCAAAACTGTAAGAGAACAAAGTATACAGATGAATCAAAATTTGAACGATTCTGATTTTAATAATAATTAATATTGTAAAGCATGCACACATTTAATAAACATCTGCTGAGTGATGCACCTTTTCTTAATCTTTTACTCTGGAACCAGAACTGAAGATTCATAATGGTTTTGCGGATATCTCCATCACAGGACTGTATAAATTTCTCCAGTACAAGGGGATGAATGTCGAATCCTTCTGTGACACAAACCTGCAGTTCATTCATAGGATATAATAATTTGGATTTCCATATTTTTGCCTTCTTTAAGGGGGACGGGAATGGGGAGGGAATCCTTAAGCACATACCGTTTGCAAATGGCAAAGCAACTCCTTTGGTGACGGCAAAGAGAAAGAAACTTGTAGTCTATGAAAATTATCTGGCAGGCCAGGTTTATTACCTAATTCACAAGAAAGATATCTTCACAAAAATGAATAATAAAGCTATATGTTGAGTAAGGATTCATTAGTGTAACATGTCATCTTACTATTGCTGGTCAATATAATTGGTCCCTTCGCTGTCTCAGCAATTTGTTGTATGGCAGAGATACATCCACGATCTTCAGGAAAAAGGACGTCCACATCCTCAACTAGAATTAAAGTTCGAACTTCATCACATCTAATTACATGTTTTTGGTCAAGTAACCTCTGAAATGTAGCAATAGGGCTGTGAGCTTCATCATCAGGTATGGGTATCAATTCAACTTCCCCTTCATTTAACTCATCAACTGCTTTGATACTGGGCAAAGCCAGGCCTGAGGACAACTTCCTAGTTTTGCTCTTTTGCGAACTTTCAGTCTCTTCCAATAACCTTAAGACATACAACATATAAGATATAGTTTCATACGACAACTTGATGGAAAGATTTCTTGCGAAGAGTAACTTAGTTCTATCAGACTAACTTAATTGAATCAAGGCACAGCAACAAAGCAGTTTAATCAAAAGTTCCATGCTCTCTTTTTCTCCTCAGACCTACTTTTTTGCTTTTCTACTTCTTGGTGAAAAATGAATGTAAGAACAAGTCTATTTCCACATCATAGGCTTATCTCCTATTACATCTAGGGAAACTAGGGGTGTCAAAATGGGTCAGCTCCTAGATGCATGGGTCAAAAATGTTGGCCCAGCCCAGCCCTTGAGGGCCAATCCTTGAAGGGCCATGGGCTGGGCTGGGCCGACCCATGGGCCATTTTTTAAAAATAATTTTTTAAAATTATAATTTATTTTAGTTGATCCAAAAAATATATATGTATAATTTATTTTATATATCAACATATTAAGAATGAATATTACAAATTAGACTACAAAAATAGTAATTAAAAAAATTGTTTGGTATAATTTATTTTATATATCAATATATTAAGAATAAATATTACAAATTGATCTACAAAAATATAATTTATTTTATATATCAACATATTAGGAATGAATATTATATATTAATATAGACTATATGACATTTTACGACACAAAATTCAAAAGAAAAAAGAAGAGGCCCATGGGGCAGGCCCGGCCCAGCCCAGCCCAACCCATACAAGCCTACCATGAGCCATGGGCTGGGCTAAAAGCCCTTCCTTAAGATGGGCTACTATTTTCATGGCCATTTGACAGCCCTAAGTCACCAGCACCACTTTCTTAATGCTTAGCCCCTATTTGTTTTGATAATTGCTACTCCCTTAATATCCTGAACATCGAATTTGGTTTCCTCTCTTCCATTGGATAATATCACAACTAAAGTTTGTAACTCACCAACTGACAGTAAGACAACACATAGAAAACTTAATTAATTAGCATATGTTCTAAGAAGTAAGAACACAATGCCTTATGCCATCTAGCATACAGTCTTTATACCATACCATTTCTGTGAGGGCATCTACATTCTCACGTTCAAGGAACTAGTTTCTTATTAGAGATTAAATACCACTCCCCAAAGAAAAGGAACACTAAAATAGGCCAACTGATATTGCAGGAGCATAAAAGCGTGTAACTGTATTTATGGTAAGAATAAGATAAAATTGCTAAGCATCAAACATTTCAATCAGGAAAGTAATCTGCATGCATTGACAGGAAGATTAACTCACCTTTTGAGCCCCCTTGATCCAAGAGTATCTCCAAAATGCTGCTTAACAGCAGTCCCATTTCGAAAATCTGACGTGTTAAGCTATTGAAGTGAAGAAGAGGAAATGTTTAGCAGTTAGCAGAAATATTAATGAAGGAGCTGACAGAAGTATTGTAAATATTATATGCATGTGTTTCTCATTCATATTTAAGATTAGACCATAATTATATATGGCACATTGAGCACAGCACTGTACAGGCAATATCAAAGCATAATGCACGCTATTTCAAATGAATTTAAGAAACTTTTATACATGTGAATGTATCAAACATAACAAGCAACAGCAAGCTTGACTCCAGAGTCCAGAGGAAAAATGGCAAACTTAATAAAATATCAGAATAACGGCCAATCACAATAAGCAAAAACCAGGCTTCATATTCAGCAATGCTTTTCAAGAATCAATGGTAACAAGATGTATGAGAGATCAATGAATTTATATCATTACATGTATGGGCCACAAAAAGCATAATTAGACAAGACACATGAACAGAGATACCTCCAGAACCTCAAACCCCTCCTCTTCAGCACAAGCATATACAGCTGCAGACTTGCCACTCTGCAATATAATAATAGACTTATGCTTTAGCCACCAACAAGGACAAAAAGTGCTTGCACAGAACATAATACTTAATCTAGTGACAGATAGATGATGATACTCTACAACTTTATTAGACATATCCAAGCCTAAAAAAGAAAGAAAAAACATTTAAATGGCATGAATGGGGAAGATCAAACTTTACACATATCTCAGTGCTAGATGATGATACTCTCTTAGCATGCAGTTTGCAAGCATTAAATTATAATTTTAGCAATCAAATGATTATATATGTATACATGCATTTATATAAACATATATATATATATGGGTTATTATCTTTCAATTTTGTTTGATATACTTTGTTTTACTCCCCTTCAATTCTTTATACTGTGCAAAAACTTGTATATTGCTTTCACAAATAGCTCCATTTTGAAAAGTTCCTTAAACCCTAGCCCTTTTACTGAAACTGCTTCACCCATATTTTAACACCTTTTCAGAAATCTGCAACCATCTTTTAAATAACCGTAGTCTTCAATAGATGCGTACATAATGTATAGAAGCCAATTTATGTAGTCAAAGTGTATGCTACAATTTTTGACAAAGTAGATTTTCACACACCCCAACTGGTCCGGTAATTAAAAGAACATTCTCCAGGGAGTCCTCCTCAGTTATATCTTCTGAATCATAGTCACTATAAGAACAGTCATAATCATCATTATCGCCTGGCATGTTACTTTGATCCCTGTCTGGGGAATCCTTCCTGCTTTGATAACGTCTTTCATGCCAAAGATGTAACCAGCCACGCAAAAAATTCACAGATTCATCATTACCACATACCTACAAAACCCATAAAATGAGATGAAGAATTTAAGGCCATAGAAAATTAGCACATGTAACTCCAAATAAAAATCAAAACAAACCAAAAACGTCAGACCTCAAAGGCCTTTGTTGGCTTGTATTTGTATGTCCACAAGCTGCCCTCAGTCTTATCTCCACAACTTTGGTAATATGACTTCATACTGCAACATATAATACAGGGGAAAACCTGCCTATCAGGAAATAACACTCCCTATCCAAAGTCTAATGCATATAGGACATAAAAAATTTAAGTCCTCAGAAGCTGCAGACATTATTGGAAAAATATGCAACAAAAATATAACTATTTTATTTTTTTAAATAATTGAAAATTTCCATTGCTGAACCGCAAAGAAACCCAAGCACACTAGGACCATACTCAAGAAACCCTTCAGGCTTGGAAGAAGAGACTGCAAAAGTGGAAAGTATGCAGCAGAAATATAACCAAGAATTCCTGTTTATCAAGATGTAGACACCAAAAAAAATTGGGGTAAAAACACCAAAATTGATCTCGGAACCTCCTTACTTTAAGCCAAAATTCACAAACAAACCTATTAATTAGGAGTTAGGACTATATCTATCCTAGGCATAAGGATCTTAAATGAGATTCAAGGAAGTTTTTGATGACCAAATTGTCAGTGAAAAGATAAGTTAACAGGACACAATTGCAACATATTCTGATATTCCAAAGTCTAGCCACTTTGTCAGAAAAAGTATCTCTCTTACATTCCAAGTAGTACAGAGATGTCACAAGCTGAAGATAAGTATCTACAGCAGAAGGTAGCACTTAGCAGCATTTGCAATATGAAGTGAAGATGCGTTGTGTAGATATAAAATCACAAGTAAATGTAATAACTAGTTATAATAAAACGAACATATGCCTTTGCAAAGAAAATGTCAGGTGTCGGTCATGCGCATATCAACCTTTCTTTAAGAAATCTACTCTTTGGCTCAGGATCTGACTTTCGGATAATGCTAGCTTGCTCAGTATCTACATCCAAGTCCTGATGATAATTTTTTTGCCAACAGTAACAAATAATTAAGACAAAGGAGAGAATATATTTCCAGCTTCAAACAAGCTTCCGCTGATTACATACAGGCATTTATACCCTAGATATCTTTTTTTTTCTTTGGGCAAGGGAATTACTATGGAATATGGACAGAAGGCATTTATTAATATTTAAATAAAATGTGTACCGCTTTGGCTTTTGGCATTTGAAGACACGTTTTCCCAGAGGCCAGCACAGCTGAGTTTTCTGGCAATATTTCTTGCAGATTTTGTGGCTGTATAGAAGACTGATCCGTCGAACAAGAGAAGACAATCTGGGAAATTGAACGAAAAGTGCTATGAAGCATATCAAATTTTAAGGGTTCAACAGAACCCTCCAAAATAGACAAAGTTGAACTTTCTGGCCAACAAATTGCTTCGACAGTCTGCCCGAAAAATGTCCAGTCTTGCCAGTCCAGGGGTGACAGATCATCCTGCATAGAAGATTTTTGCTGTTAACTCAAACAGAATCTGCAGAAGTTAGCAACCAAGGAAATACATATCAACCACCTTTTGTCATTTAACAGATTAACAATGCGTAGGATAACATGAGGCACTTGCCTGAATATTTTCGGATACATGAATAGGAGCACATGTAATTACTTCATCCTTCCTCTTCACTGCACATAAACTGAGTTCTGAGTCAGCTGGATCCTGAAATTTCTTCCCCACCTTCCACAATGAAAAAAATGGATGTATTTGCCGTCCTTCAAACATCCTTGAATTTTCCTGATTAAAAGTAGGGAGAAAGAGTGTCTGTCACCACAAATTAACATGTCTTGAAGAAATAGCAACGAAACTGAAGTCATAGTCATAATCAAGATCAATAACCCGTCAGAGATAAAGGAAAATATCAATGCTGAAGGACAGCAAACGAAACGAAAAATACAAGATTAACCAAATTCCAATAAGGCGGGTTAGCCATTAGATAAACCAGGTGCACTAACCTCAGCAGACTTTTTTGCCTCTGACCACAAATCAGGGACCCGCATATCAGTCTGTCCTAAATCGGTCAACAGTTGCTGCGAACTTGCCCCCTTAACTCTATTAGGTGATAGTTTTTTCTTTGGCGTACTATTTTGCTGCTGTTTCTTCTTTGGCGTACTATTTTGCAGCTGTTTTTTCTTTGGCGTACTATTTTGCTGGAATGGTTTAAAAGAAGGGGGTAAATATCATGTTATTAGGATTTGAAACTATCAACTTGTCAATTATCTATTCAATCTCAAAACAGAAAAATACTTGAGCTTCACTACGATATCAATGGCAATCAAACTGAGAGTTGAAAGTTTAATTTAACAGTCAAATCCTCCAGCCCACCAAAACACAGACAAATGCAAGAATTCCAGGCATAATATACGATCAAATTTCAAGCATATTGCAATTCAAGAAATCGAATTGCTTGAATTTGACCTTGGAATTTTTGGTTCGAGGAGTAATTTTGCCTTTGGACTGTCTCTTGTTTTTCTCGCTCACACAACAATGTGCCTCTTCTTCCCCCTGTTGATCATCACGGCAAATTTTGTCGTCCTTTTCATCATCCCTGTCGTCAGATTCCTGTGTTTTGTGAGGGAAGAGCGTCGATTGGACCAGCTTCCGGCGAACATTCCGGCGCTTCGGTGTGCGGAGGTTGCTGGGATTAAGCTCCATTACGGAGCCGTCCATCCCAATAGAATTACTCCTGAAATCAGATCGGATTCGGTAGTATGATCAATTAGGGTTTTTTTCAATTTGGGGGTATTGCAGTATAGCGTGGAGTATAACAGAATATGATTAGGCTAAAATTTTAGGAGTGAAAATTGGAGGGAATGAAGGCTTTGTTCCCGCCCATCATATATTCGAGTTCGGGCACGGACGTTTTGATATAGAAATATATTTTCACAACTTCATTTCATTTATTCTATACAAAATTATTATCTATCACAAGTAGTGGTCTTTCTCTCTTAATTCTGTATTTAATAATGCTACTCTAACGAATAAATGTGTTTATTTATAGAGTATTAGTGATAAAGTGTTATCTCTACAAAAAACTACCTAAATGATATTTAATCACATAATTCTATTTTTAATAATCATGTACAAGGATTTAAATATTCCAATACCTATCAATATATTATTAAATAATCATTTTTAATAAATCTCTGGTCACATGTCAAATATTAAATTCTTATATTTAGTAGTTGAATTCTTGATTGTGTCCTAACTTTTTTTTTTTTTTTATATTTCCTATAGTAACTTTATTTGTGATACTCTGATTTCTCTTAAATCATGTTGTTGTTTAAATTTATGATCTTAAGTGTTAACTACGTTATGGGAGGTTACTTGTGCATGTAGTGACATTTTTCAAATGCAATATTAGTATGTGAATCAACGTTGTAGTCTATCAAGATGTTTCGTTAATATTATAGTATATTTTTATTAGTTAAATATTTATGATTTATGAATTTTTATTCTCAACATAGTTACCTTACCTTTCTCTCTTGTTAAATTTGTATTGATTTGTTTTTAATAATTATAAATATTTATTTAGTTAAAAATTAAAAAATGTGGCTCCACTCAAGGACAATTAAATAAGATACTTCAATCTAAGCAGAGAACGTGCCTCCATTAGTATATACTGTACAGGATATGGTTTTACTTGTGAAGAGAAGATGTCTATTAAGTTAAAAGAGGTGGGTAACTTAAAGAAAAACATAACATCGAAATAATTGAGGGTCTTAAATCAATGGTTTGTTGAATAGTGAAAGTTAGCTTTTGACTAATCAACATGGGACATGGCAGTGGTCTATAGTGTTCCATGTTTGCTTTGCATAACATATTTTTGATATATTTTGTTGAGTGGTTCTTCTTCTCACTTCCAAACCTAAGAACTATTCTTGAGTATTGAAAATGAATGTTGTTACCGCTTAAAATGCAAAATAGGTCACGGCATCTGACGTGCACGCGATCGGATAATAACGTGGGTCCATTCCATGTTGCAACAAAATAAAATCCTTTACCCAAATGCCTGAAAAGGCAGAGTATCCAAGCCAACATACAATATGCATGTGGATGTGGGGGACACCTAATTGTCCACAAATCTGAAAAAGCAAATGGCTTATTTACCAAAACGTCCTCGTTTTACGGTGGTCCCAAAAAAGTCTCGTCTTCATAATAATTAATACTTTAAACGATATGCATTGAGTAATAATTATCCTTTAATTGTTTTTAAGGAGAACAATTTTATTTTAATCGTTTACATGTATAATAAATTTTAATTTTAATTTTTATAAATTATTTTTATGAATTTATTATTTTAAAAATAAAAATATTTTTAATATTATTATTTTATTTAAAATTTATTATTTAATAAAATATTAAAATATAATTTAATTAATAATATAGTTATCTTACCTATAATATATTAATTTATATAAAATAAAATATTTAAATAAATCAAAATTATCTAATTATGTACATAAATTTTTTAACAATTACATATATTTTGATCATTTAAAAATTAAAGTTAATTTTTATATTAAAAATATTTTTGATTAATTATATACTTAAAATTTTTAATATAATATAAATTATTTATTACTTATAATTTTTATATCAATAATAAAAAATTTAATTAATATTTTATTAAATGACACATTACAATATTAATAAAATTTAAATAAAATAATAATATTAAAAATATTTTTAAAAAATTAAATTAATAAAAATAATATATAAAAAATTAAATTAAAAATTAAAATAAGCTTTTTCTCTTTTTTTAATCTATAAGGCGTCGCTGCCTTTGGGGACAAATTTTATTTCGACAACCGAAAGCACACAGGGGTAAAATAGTCCAACCAGAGACCAATGCTGGAAACTCAATCATAGAGAATCTAGCCAGTGAAGTGTAGTAATAGTCTTGGCTCTGCTTTCTGTTCAACAATCAAACGCAATTTTCTCTTTCAAACTCTTGCTTTTTCCTCTATTCAACTCTATCCCCGCCTTCTTGTTCCTCCTACTCTGGCCGGGGAAAAGAAAGCTCCGAAAACCCTAAACCCCTTAAACTACTTTTCAAATTCCCTCTCGTCGTAAGGCGAAATTCGAGCCTTTTACTTCTATCTCTGTCTCTGGTAGGCCCCTTGCCCTCTGTATCTTTCATCTTCTTTCTGGAAAAAATCCTTCGTTTAGTAGACCGCATTTCTCTCTTTAGGTTAATCCTTCTAAACCCGCTAGGTTCCTTTTCTTTGTGAGTGGAAAGGAGCTTCATTCAGCCTTCTCTGTCATCTTCAAAGACAAATGCTCTGCACAAGAGATTCATTTTCTGGTTTTCTGGGTGTTTAGCACTTTCGATAAAATCTACGTTTAGTTTTTTGCTTCTTCTGAAGGAGTGAGCTAGAAAAAAGCTGTTCTCAGAATGCGAATTCTAAAGTCCGTTTTACAGAGCACTTTCCTCTTGGTACTTTTGCTGGTTTTAAATAATGTAACTCATGTGAGCTGCAAATCTACAATCGAGCCTTGCTCAACCACCGATTCGTGCAATGCTCTGCTCGGATACACGCTCTACACTGACCTCAAGGTCTCAGAGGTGGCTTCCCTATTTCAAATTGATCCTATTGCTCTTCTCACTGCCAATGCCATTGACATTTCTCACCCTGATGTAGAGCATCACATTCTTCCCTCTCGGCTCTTCCTCAAAGTCCCCATCACTTGTTCATGTGTTGATGGAATTCGCAAATCGGTGTCCACTCATTACAAAACTCGGCCCTCTGATACTCTCTCATCCATTGCGGACTCGATATATGGGGGTCTGGTGTCTGCTGACCAGCTTAAGGAGGCCAATTCGATAACTGACCCTTCAGTACTGGATGCGGGCCAGAACCTTGTGGTGCCACTTCCATGCACTTGCTTCAATGGGACCGATAACTCTCTGCCTGCTATCTACCTGTCGTATGTGGTGAAGCCAATTGATACTTTGGCTGCAATTGCCGCCAGGTATTTCACCACACTTACTGATTTGATGAATGTCAATGCCATGGGGAGTACAGCTATAAACGATGGCGATATTCTCGCTATACCAATACCAGGTAATTTCTGCTCAAACAATTTAACGTTGACCCTTTGAGTACCTAGGATATATTCATATGTACGCTTCTTTGTATGAACTTCTGTTTAAACTCGTAGTATTTCTGTATCCACTTTATGGGGTTTCTTGTTTAAGCTTCTACTAGTTTGATTTGTCATGCTTTCAAATTGGTGCTATTCTTTACATAACTTGCAAGATGTTTACTGTTATGCTATGAACTCACTCCTCAGTTGGGGAATAATATTGGTAATGCTAATTTTACTTCAATCTTTGGTGTCAACACTCATCGTTCGTACTGTTCAATTTCTGATTCCGTTTCTCATGTTACAGCTTGCGCATCAGATTTCCCAAAATATGCCTCCGATCATGGTTTGCTTGTCCCTAATGGAAGCTACGCCATTACAGCAGGTCACTGCGTGCAATGTAGCTGTGGGCCACAAAATTTGAAGTACGCAGCAGCTTTTGTTTCTCCTTGGCTTCCTTTCTCTCCTCCTTTTTCTTTTTGTTTATGATTATAAATCTGGCTTCTCTTTCATTGAATGCTAACCTTCGCATTTGGATTTTCTGCAGTTTATATTGTATGCCTGCTTCTCTGGCTGTTTCTTGTTCCAGCATGCAATGCAAAAGAAGCAATCTTATGCTCGGGAATGTTACAGTGAAACAGAGTAGTGGTGGTTGCAATGTTACTTCTTGTAGTTATGATGGTTTTGTTAATGGCACGATAATAACAGCGTATGTTTATCCAGTTCCCACCTGCTTTCTCCTAGCGATTTGCAATATGATCTCTTTAGCTGGACTTGTTCTTGCATTGTATGCTTATTCATTCTTTCTATCCACCCTGCAGGTTGTCTGCATCTCTTCAACCTCAATGCCCAGGTAATATTCTGAATGCAATTTAAAACGACATTATTCTCTCTCTAATCATTTTATTCCAGTAAAATGTAAGATTTTTTTTTTTCGGTTTCCTTCATTTTTGGCCAATTTATTGACTGAGATATCAGTCAACATTATCTTACTGGGTTGTTTTGGATGTTGGAGGCATTGGCAATGGATATAAATTACAGTACATGAAAATGTCTAAACAGTAATTTTGATAGAAGATATTGGAATGTGTCATATTAGGTACTATCTGATTAAACTGAATACAGTAAGCTTAGCAACCTAGGCTTAAGCTCACCTATTTGGTTGGGTAGGCATTTGGGTGGTGTCTTGGGATCAATTTCAAATATGTAAAACCCCCATTTCTCCAAAAAGAAGAAAAAAAGATGTGATGGCAAGATGTTACTTCTTTATTTGTTGATCCGATGATGTAACTCCTAATTTGTGATGTGCCTGCTAACTATATTTTATTGATGCTGCAGGTCCGCAGCAATTCCCTCCACTTGTAGCTCCACCTACTTCTGTTGCGAGGGATTCAATATTTGCACCAGCACCATCACCTCTATCAGATGGAGCTGGTTCATTATCACCCAAATCTTCGGTGGTGCCAGCAACAGGGTCAATCCCAGGATTCCAACCTGCAAATGGCCCTATGAGTGGCCTTGCTTCGGGTGCTTCTGCTGCTTGCTCCTCAGTGAAGCCATTGCCCATTTTGACATCTGCACTTGTGTTTTTGCTTGTCAAGTTGATGATATCTTTGGCATTGTAATTTCCTCAGTTTTGTGCCAAGATGGTGGGTTTGCTTTGTCTGTCACGGTTGCCATTATCTGTCTGTAGTTACTGATATTCATTTGTCTCTTGAACTGATTTATGAATCTGGAAAACCATGGGCTTTCAGGTTTCATCTGGAAAACTATTTTATTTATCCTGTCTCGTAACATGAGCTAGGCTTCGTAATTCTACACCCAATCTGTTATCGATATTATTGAAGCTCTTGGAAATTAGTGACTAAGAATTGCCTTAGGTGACACTTCTAAATGTGCTTGACTTCATAGATATTTGCAAAATGTTACCCTGAACTTGCCGCAAATTTCATTGGTGGGAAGTATATTTTCATTGGTTTTTCTTATCTACCTCCACTGGGAACCAATTCAAATATGTATTGTTATCTGTAGCTTTTACATTACAGATCTGTTTGGTCTTTAAAAAAATAGACTTGGAAATTTCTCTCACTATTTGACCATCTTACAATTCTTGGTTCTTTCTGGTATTGTATCGATGAGGATTGAGGCAGGAGTTATAGAGAGCGCCTGCATTTTCTATTTCAACACATCACTTCCTAATAATAATCTTTCTATTCCTATAAATTATCAGCTCTTACCACCGCAACTTTACCATTTAACTTCCAATTCTCTCCATGGAGTCACCTTTTACATCAAACAATTCGATAACATTCGTTTGGTGTTGAGCTAGAATGCAACGCTAGTAGAGTTTTATAAATTTGATTGGTCAGAGATAATGTTCTAATTACTCATTTTTATTTGTTCAGAAGAAAAAAGCCATTAGATTTTTGTATATTTCTTGACCAAAATATCCAAAACCACTACCGGGATCCTCTTATCACGTTTGCTCCTCATAACCCTAATAATGCTTTATGATTTGGAGAAGTCATCATTTTATTCGTATTATAATTATTGTATGAATCTGTTCGCTTTTTTTTGGGGGGGAGGGAGGACCGGGGGGGGGGGGTATTATTAAGTCCATGATGATCAGGTATTACATCTAATACATATGGTCTGACCTGGCCAGCAGCTATATATTCAAGTTCACAAGTCCACAGAATTAACATTCTCATGAGAAATCAGATGTTCAATACAATCAACCAATTTTACTAGCAGTTTCAGAAGCCAATGCCATATGCGTTAAAAAAAGAAATCAAAGGAAATTTCAATGTTATTTACAATTATTTACATTTGCAAGAGCTAGAATCAATGATTTTACATTTGCTATGGCCATGGAACAGTCGTCTTCAGAGAGCCTTGAGAGCTAGTTTACTGCCTGCGTGAACACCCTTGGCAGCAAATTTCAACACTGCGCGGCTTCTGTACAGTCTGTTTTTTAAAAAATAAATAAATAAATAAATAACAATGATTGTGAAGGAATAAAGACTAAAAATAAAATCCAGTTTAGCTATGGCTTTCAAATCAGGGTTCCAGCGCTACCGGCTGAGTTTAATCGTATCAATAAGTAGAAGCAAAAACTGGGTCCCTTTATTGCCAAGTAAGTTTCTAGGATGGTCCATCACTCAGAAGTTCATCATTAGTTCCTTGAGAGCTGAAATTTAATTTATAATTGGTTCCCACTTTGCAGCGAAAATCCTGTCATACCTGGCACCCGACACCTCCCTACCCTACCCCCAAAATATAAAGACCTCCAACTTCTACGAATTCCATATGACCAGTAATCAAAAGTCAAAATTTCACTAAAATTTACAGAAATTGCCAAAAAATTAGTACTCAAAATTCGAAAGGAAAAAAAGAAAAAGAAAAAGTAATTGATATATCTTGAATTTCTAGCATGCGACATTTAGGGTTCACCACCAGGGAAGTGACAAGCTGCTAGCCTGCTATGTCAAGCAAGCTACAGGGTCCCATGGTACATGAGTCTTTTTTTTAAATTGCACCAGTGACAGAACACATTCCATGTCTAATGGATGCAAGAGCTTCTCTAGATACGTTTAACTCAAGTACCCTGTCATTTTTTAAATAGATGCCCCTCCCCCGTCACTCTATTCTAGAGTATCAATCTTTAGAAACTTTCATAATTTTTTTGAATGATTAAAAATCACATAAACAAAGTGGTAATATATAAGAGTGAGAATCAAAATATTGGTGCAAAACTATATGCATTTATGTTTTCAATTAACTTTTGATATAATATAATTTTAGTTAATCAGACTGTGAATTATACATAGCTATCATGCAAATGATGTATGATATTAACATGGGCATTAAAAACTATCTAAAGTTGATATTTTCTTCAATTTAACAAGAATGTACTATATCTTCTCTTTAAAATATAGCAATGAAATGCAAGATATTTTTGGATTGACATAGAATTTTATGAGCACAATCTGGATATTAAACTCCAATAACTAGAGTTAGGGAAAGACCTAAGAAAACAATAGGAGAAACTATTAGAATGAATTTAACTATTATTAATCTAGCTATAAAAATGAGTAAGGGCAGAAAACGTTTGCGTTGTCTGAACTGACTTCACTTAGTGAAAAAATGTTTTCTTTGCTGTTGTCATAGTAATCTAGATATTAAGCATTTTAAGCCAATGCTATATGTTTGTATGTGTGGAAAGAGACATGCATACAATCACATATACAAATTTACAATGAGGTCCCTGTAGAAGTTCTACAAGTCTGTTGTGTTGGTCATGGTAAATAATAGATGAAGGTAATCAATTATTAATCAGCTGATCTTAGTAAACTGTCTAGGTAAACTCATAGTTGAAAATGGAGAGTCATACCCAGCTAAAGCAAGTCCCCAAGTAGCGAGTGAATAAAACATCATCCCAGCATGCCAAATATCAACTGCCCTTCCCAGCTTGCTTATGCCACCCAAAGCTTTTGATAGAGCTGTCCATCAAAGATTTAAAATATAAAAGTTACAAACATTTTGCCACTCAGTTACAATAGCAGCAAGCACGCAATTAAGTACTTAATTCAAAATTGCATCAGTGCAAAAGATGTCATATGTCAAGTATTCAAAGAAAATCAAAGAATATTTAGTAATTGGATCTAGCAGGCATTAGATTGGGAAAGTGAGACTGTCGCTCCCAGTTCCATGAAAATAGAAAATTTAATATTAGTAACATTAAACCTCCCCAAGGAAAAGGAAGAAATCATTAAAATGGATAACTATTGGAGAAACTAGTAAATAGCTCATCCAGCATGTTAAACTCCTACTTATCTACTTTTTTTTTTGGCTGAACTTCTACTTATCTACTTAAACCATTCAATTTAGACAATAGTTACCACTAAATGGCTAAGATCATATGATAACACAGGTTAAAAAATGCTATGCAAAGTTGGTTCTCCATACAACATAAAATATCAGGGGCTGAACCGGAGAACCTTCACCCAACCCATTCCCGGAAGAAAATATTATAAGCTAAGATGCAAGTTAGCTAGTTACAATTTGGATTAAGGAATGTAATGGACAAACCATTCGGTATATAATAAAGGCCTAACCACAGACTTACTTTTCTGCAGTTCCTCCGGTGACAAATTCTGCAATCAAATGAGTCAAATGACATTAGGTACAGCAAGTGAATTAAATTGCAATGCGTATTAGTATGAACGTACCTGAGCCTTTGGGTTTGACAAAATGCATTTAGCCATGAAGTTAGCAACTCCATCTACCACATGTTCCTCACCAATGACTATGTAATTTTCATCATCAATTCCACTCCATTCCTCAGCATTGCTAGGATGCATTTCATCTGTGATCCACACCCACCAGCTGGGTTCTTCAGAATCAATATTGATCAGAATATCCGCCGATTGATAATCAAGCTCTGTGGATGAACCACCAATAGCATAAATTTATCAACTCCAAGTAATTGAATACACAAGTCATGCACTTAACTCCTTCCCTCCCCCCCGCCCCGCCCGCCAATAAAAAAAGAAAAAACAAATACCTGTGGCCTCCTTAAAAGGAAATTGATTGCCTCCATTAATACAATCCCGTTGTAGGCACTTGAGCTGCGTCAAGTACTTATCAGACCTCACAGTATCAACTAATCGAGCGTGCAACTACGATTAACAGCCATAACACATCAAAAAAATGCAAGAGAAGAGGGGGCGAATGATTATACACAAAAGCAATGTAATAACCTCTTCTAATAATATATAGACATTAAAAGTAGGCACATTTTATTCCCGTTTTATTTAGCTTGAATTTATAAATAGTCAGAAAACTAGTATCTTTGATAAAATTAAATTATTCACATGCATCGAAAGGAAATCATAGGGCATACATCGGGAGGGCAATCTTTCTCAAAGGAAGGTGACTGGGAAAGCTTATGAAGTAGCACCAAATTCTGCTCTAGCAAGTTCCTAAGGCGTTGATTTTCGGATCGCAGAGACTCCAAATTTTCATCTTTTTCATCTGCGGAGCAGTGAGACTCGTCGTGGGGGCGTAGATGGTGGCTGCACTCCACGGCAGTCCAAGCCACATCGGCGACCTCCAGCACCGTCTTAGCCACCTCAATGGCGCCATGGCCTCCCATAATTGCAGTCCCTCTGAACTTAGAACCTGAATTGGGCGAATCGTTCGCTTGGAATTTGGAAATTGGAATCCCTAAATCGGATTTCTCACAAGGCTACGTTAGGTTGAGTTGTCGTGTTGTGCGTGCGTAAAATATTATATTTATAGAGAAACGTCTCCGTACGGATAACGTTAATTTTTCTAATTTTAATATAAAGGATACAGCCTCAATAATATTGCTAACTAGTATTTACTCAACGAAAAAGCATTTCAAAATATTGCGTATTAAATATTCACAAACTTTTTATTTTTTCACTAACGAACTTAAAAATTATTTGACGAGCTGGACTTTTTAATCATTTACAAAATTAGAAAACAGTAATAAAGTTGTGTTAGTGTTAACAAATTATAAAATTGTATACTTTTCTAATAGTGAGATCATGCATTGAAAGTGTGACTCCATCACGTGGACTTCCATTATTGTACCTTGCAGACGGTGCAAGCGTTTTACTGATTCAAATTTAACACAATTCTCTTATAAACTGTCCTTTACAATTGTATTAGTTATGATATAAGCATTTTATTAATCTAATCTTTAAATGAGGACTAAAAATTTATATGTATCAGTTATGTTCCGTCGCCTATGTTTCAAATTTGAAATTCAAATTCTAAAATGATTTAATTTAAAAGCGTAACAAAATTTGTATAATTTGAAATATTTTTATAGTTTTTATAAAAGAATTTAAAATTGCCAAGTTAGAGTTTCTTTTTTTCTTCTGAATTCTTAACATGTTGACATTTTTATTTTGATAAATTCTTATTGTGCCGTGGATTATATATTTATATTAGCTCGTTAAGAAATTTTCTAATGTAAAAACTATATATATAATTTAAAAAAAAAAAACAAATTGAGCCGCATCGGCGATGAGTCGTATTTTGACATGGTTAGTCGTTAACAGTGGAGATCCGTAGGAAGGGTAGAGTGTAGTGTGTACCCTAAATTGGTGTTTTGTCCATACACCGTAGCAATCGACGACCTTCGTTCCCTTTTCCACTCCCTCACAGCGGTCACGCACCGAGGTTTTGGCCTTTGGAGCAGAGAGTGGTCTCCGATAAACTCTTGCACTGCAATAACTCTCGCCTTGCTTCTTTTGCGCACCGGAGACAGCAGAAAATGGCGGAGGAGGCACCGGAAAGCGACTCTCCTCAGAAGAATGTGAAGGTGGAAGCACCCGATATAGAGTCGCAGATTCAGACTGCTATGCGCTCTCGCGTTACTCACTTCAAGGATCAAGCCGAGTATTTCCTTCATCTCTCTCGCCTTCTTTGCTTATTTGGCTTCTAATTTGAATCTTTTCTTCTACAAATATATCTTTATATCTTTAATTGGAAGAATCTCTATACAGTGTAATCAGCTGATACGTAGTACTATTTTCTCTACCTTTTTTTTGGGACCTCCGTTAAAAGTCTGTATTTTTTTTTTTTTTTTCACGCCTTTACATATGCCGTTATTATGAAACCTCTCATGTAGTTTTTGAGGGCAGAAAAAAAAAATAATGTTGCTCTGCAATCTGTGGTTAGAGTTTCTATGTTGGCATGAAAGCCTTTACTATGCAACATTGTGAACCCAATAAAAAGTTTGAATACTATCAAAATCTATTCGTACCTTTATATATTTGTTATTATTATGATTCGTTGCAATAACTATAATTTCTTTGCATAAGTAACTGATGAATTCTGGCTCTGACAATGTATGGAGAGATTTGAAGTATAAATATTTTCAACTTTTTCTTTGAGTGCAGTTCCTTGACGTTTGAAGGGGTTCGTAGATTGCTTGAAAAAGACCTGGGGTTGGAAGCATATGCTTTGGATGTGCATAAGAGATTTGTCAAGCAATGTTTGCTGAAGGTACTTCTCTTGGCTTAAGAAACCTCTAATCTCTCAACATAGTATGAATACACTGTACTAGTGCCGGGCATGCACATCGAACATTCTTTTTTCATCCACTAACAGTATGATTATGAATAACACAGGCTGCTCATCATCTTTTATTTTGTGCAAATTGAAATAAATTGGTTAACAATGTAAAATGCTGTTTATAGGCATGCGTAAAAATTGAAAAAGTGATTATGAAATGCCTCTGCACTAAAACTTTTATCCTTTAGTTTTGGAGGAAGTTCACCAAATGGTGCATTGTGAGGTTTTGCGAATTTTAGTTACATTGAATTCTACTGTTATCCTTTAAACAGATTATTCACACTATAGATAGAAATTAATCATATGATGAATTTAAACCTGAAGCTAATCTTACACTTAATAACTACTAAAAATATATCTTGGTATTGTCCATTTTGGGCAGTACAGTAGCAGATAACAAACCTGAAGGTAATGATTTGCTTATACATAGGGCGGTGCATGGGAAAGCTTGGACTTGAATGCAGAAATTCTAAATAATTGTTCTCTTTGTTTAACTGCGAGCTCAATGTGTTAAGTTTTACAGGACTTTGATGAATATAATGAATTATTATAGAGGTGTATGATGTTGGATGTACTCTTTACTACTAATTTCTGTTAGCAATAACAGTTTACTTTATAATGTACTTCATTGGATTCAATTTGAAACTCTGATTATTATGAAGAATGCTCAGAATTTTTTTCTTACATCCATATATCAATATATGTGCATATGTGTGTGTGTGTGTGTGTATATATATATATGTATGTATGTATGTATGTATATTTTAATTCTCATTATTTCTGGTAGAGCTTAGAAGGTGTTGGAGATGATGAGGCCCCAAAGATATCTGGGGAGACAGGGGAAAAAGATGCAGGTACACAGGAGACAGAAGGATCAACTAAAGAATTCCAATCAAAGAAAGATGTAAAGAATTGTTGTCCTGATGATGAAGAAAAAATGGAAGATTCCCCAGTATTAGGTTTGCTAAATGATCAAAAACCAATTAAACTTGAAACCAAGAAATCTGAAGGCAATGAAAAAAAGGCGATTCCAAGTGAGACCATCATTAAGAAAGCCATTAGAAAAAGAGCATCTTATGTCAAAGCAAATTCGGAGTATGCTACTGATTCTTTCAATTAGTTGTCATTCTCTTATCACCCGACAATAATATAGATCTTATTCATCATATGTTGCAAAAATTCCCCTTTTCCTTACCTTTGATTGTATGGCGTTTAAAATCTTGATGTATGACGTGGGTACTTTTGGCTTTCTAATTTCAGGAAAGTCACAATGGCTGGTCTTCGTCGACTATTGGAGGAAGATCTTAAACTTGATAAATTTACTCTTGATCCCTATAAGAAGCTTATAACTCAGCAGCTAGATGAGGTGAGTTAAAATTATGTTCAGAAAGTATGAGATAGGCCAATAAGGCACACTCTATCAGATGTTTAGCTATTTTTAATTATATGTGAAGGTGTTAAAGTCTTCTGAAGCTTCTGAACCTGCAAACAATGCCAAGAAAGTTGTTAAGAAAAAACCAACTGTCAAAGCAGCTAAAAAGGTTAGTGAAGAGAGCTCTGACACCTCAGATCAGGATAGTGAAGAGGACGAGGAAGAGGAAGATGAAGTTAAACCTAGAAAAAGAAGTATTCCAAAAGGGAAGATTCAGAACTCTGTTGAATCTAAAAAGCGGAAAGGACCCCCAGAGGAACTATCCAGTAAGAAAGGGACCAAGCTGGCTAAAGAAGCTTCAAAAGATAGTAGTGATACAGAAGATCATGGGAAAGACTCTGAAGATGATCAGTCCCCATCATCACCAGAGAAACCTAAGGTGACACTGATTGTTATATTGATGCATCTAATGAGGTCTGCCTGGTAATATTAGACAGCTATAGCCGTAACCACTTTTTAATGCAATAGTTGTTATCTTTTAAGTTAATAACTTCTCTTTATAATTAAATTAATCACATCATCATCTTGCTGTCCAAGGTTTTGTGAAGCAGCCCTCAACTTTATTACTTATCTGCGTACTAGTTGATTGGTTGATATATATCTATTTGTAACTTTTTCTGTCTCATCCACCCTCAAATGCAGAAGAAAGAAGTCTCAACTCCTGTGCATGGTAAACATGTGGAGCACCTAAAATCTGTTATTAAAGCATGTGGAATGAGGTCAGTCTGCTTCTTTGCATTTTCTTTTTTTAAATGCTAGATCCTTTTGAGGGTGGTAGTTTGACATCATACATTATTGTTGCAGTGTTCCCCCGTCAATCTACAAAAAACTCAAGCAGGTGCCTGAGAACAAGCGGGAAACCCAGCTAGTAAAGGAGTTGGAAGAAATATTGTCTCGAGAAGGATTGTCTTCAAATCCATCTGAAAAAGGTGACCTTGGTTATCTAGTTTATGTTTATTTATGATCCCTGGATTTTAGCTGCAATATAGTGAAATGTGTAATCTTTAATAACAAAGCTCTTGGAGTTGGAGCTGTAGTTATCTGCCTCGTGCAATTATCATTCATAGATCTTGAACAATAGAAACCATTGTCAGCCTATCTTGGTCCTTTTGTTAGTTCTGGATTGTTCTTGAAATTTTCTGAGAAATTTCCATTTTTTCTTCCTACTTCAAAGTTAGTTTATACCATAATTTGTATGACATCTATAGGCCCATAATTGCATTTATAATCTGTTAAAGAGTTGCTGAGTAGAATGATAGCATAGATTTAAAAAAAAAAAAGAAGACATTTTTTTTTTTTTTATATTTATATATGCTGTCCTCTGTCAACAACAAATATTGTTGAAAAATTAAATATTCTGAAATGAAGTATTTTATAGTCTTGTCAAATTGCTAATAGGGAAGAAAACAATTTTTTTTCCTGTTAAATGCAATTAGAATGTCTAATGCCTGCATTAAGGGTGTGGACAAGACAGGCTCGTAAATAACTTGGTGCAGGAATTTGCTATTCTGGATTTTGTATAAATGATCTCTTTGTTCTCTTTCCTTTTTTGCCATTTACTCAGAAATCAAGGAGGTAAGAAGGAAGAAGGAAAGAGCAAAAGAACTTGAGGGTATTGATGTGAGCAATATCGTTTCAAGTTCACGTCGAAGGTCAACAACTAGTTTTGTTGTTCCTCCAAAGCCCAAGGAACCAGTTGAAACTAAAACTAATGGTGATGATGTTGAGGATAGTGATGATGACAATGGTGATGAAGGCAATGATGACGAAGAGGATGAAGAAGATGAAGAAGAGGAGAATAGTGATGATGATGATGGAAGTCAAAGTGAGGAACTTAATGAGGGTATGTCTATCTGAGATTTGATAAGGCTGTTTTATTATTCTCATTTGTTGCTTATATCAGAAAAATCATCATTGGTTCTGGCATCATGCGATTCATCGTGTATTCTGCAGCATCGTTAAGTAGTTTGCTTTTAATAATTAAATTCTTTACTATGGTCTTAGCATCACAGAATCATGCATGGCAGGAGTTACTCTATCATCCAAATGAGTTCAACATCTTACTACTTTGGGCCATGTGACTTGTCCTGTATTTTAAGATTTGTTTTGGTTTTCATTAAAAAAAAAAAAAAAAACTTTTGTTTGGGTACCTAGATGCTATAAAAAACTTACAGACTGAAACTAGCATTTAGTTTTAAAAGATATCTGAGTAAGCAAGGGCTTCATTCTCTAGGAACCTCGGGGTTCATTATTTGCTGTTGGGTTGAGGTTCCAGGGTGAGGGTCATTTTAAATTGGGGAAGAGCAGAGATTCTTTATTTTCAGAGAATAATGGTTGATCAGAGAGATTTAAGGTGCATATCTCTATTTTTCCAGGTGGGTTGGCTCTGTGATTTGTATCCAATGCCTAATTTCCGCTGCATTGGCATATATTAACTAATTCTACATATAAAAAAAGGAGGAAAACATTAGCTGCGCTATGTATATAGAGCATACTGTAAATCAGTTTCATGTAACGCATGAAAAATTTCTGGCACAATGTCTTCTCCACTGCAGCAATATACATATGTATGCAATTTTCACTCTGTTGGAGTCAGATAATGGTTTTAGCCTTTTTGGAGCCCATTGTGTCCTTACGCTGTTCTCCTTTATGCAGATGAAGAGGACAGTGATTGAACGATATGCATTTGCTTACGTGTGAAGTTATTGAAGGCCAGTTGTTGGGTAATTAGAAGGCGATTTTTTTTTTTTCTGCAAGCAACTTGGAGGTGATAGTGTATAATGTAATGTAACGTCTTTTCACAATTGTTTTCGTATTTCTCCACCCCCGCCCTATTACATGTGGAAATGGACAATTCTTGCTTAATGTTATAGAGTTGTTAACTTCAGTTGTGCTAGTGGCTAGGAGAGGCACTTCGTTTGTTCCGTGTTCTGTCAGTAGGGAAGATGCTTAAATTAAGGTTTAGTTTGATATTTTTCCAGTTTAATTAGATTATTGTCTCATCTTAACTATAACTTAAATGTCAGTTTAGTTTTAGTTTTCGAAGCTCTTTATTTATTTCATATGCAAACCAACTAACCAATCTAATCTATTTTGATTGGGATTAGATTTAGTGCAGTGCACCCAGTAAAACTAGATTGATAAGGTGAGAATTCGTCGATCAATGGAAGATCGAAACTCGAGTTTAATCAACAAGTATATTTTTCACACAATGACACATGGCTGTTTTTAAGTATCAACTTCTACTTGGTTAATTCAGATGAAACTGGGATAGGGCATGTGACCACAGTCGTGTAAGTAACAGAGTAAATTATACTCTTTAAGATTTTAAATTTTTTTTTTATTTTAAAAATTTATATTCTTTTTTCTTTAAAAGATTAAAAGATTTATAATTTTATTAATGTTGATCAAATATCTTTAATGATATTATCAATATTATAAAAATATTATAGTTTATTATAAAATATATTTTCAGAGATTATAATGTTTTATTATTATTTATTGAGTTGAAAATAATAAATTTATTTTATTTTTAGTTAAAAATAATTTTTTATATTATTTAAATATATATTTTTTATTATATAAATAATAAATATGAGATTAATTTAGTTAAAATAGGTGAAATTATAGACTTTTTTATTTCTTGAAAAAAGAGAATATAATTTTTAAAAGTCTGTAATTTTAAGACTTCTGAGACAGAGAGAGTGTAATTTAGTGTAAGTAATATTATGCATTTATGTAAAGTGAACGGAAGTCAGTGTTGGCTCAATACTCGAGGGAGAATAAAATCACTTAAGGTAACGAACCAAGTGTCGACCAAAAAAACAAAAAACCAAACAAACCCAGTGGTGTTAAATAGGTACATTTGAATAATCTGTTTCAAACAATTTATCCAGTAAACAATTTTCTACTTATTAAATCATATAATTGTAAGGGAAAGAGAGAGAGAGAAAAAAGAAAAAAAAGAAATATTGGTGTAGCCTCAAAGGAGTTTCAAATAACTTGGCTTAAAACCTCAAGCTCATATGACAAAAATTAGCAAAAATGCGATAAAGATGAGTTCAGAGAACAAGCATTTGTATCAATTTCAGTAAGAAATTAATAAAGAAATGAAAAGAAAATTATGAAAAGGTCGCCCCATAGAAACTAGAAAATCAAGTTTTTACTATATCTAGCACATTGATCATTCATTCAATGCAGATACTGAAATGGTGTCTCCTCTAATTAACTAATCTCCTGACATGAACATAAACTCATAATTTTACTTGTAAAGATGGCATGGCTAGAATTGGATATTAACTCTTGATGTTGTTTGGAAAGAATGTAACTTTTCAAGGTGTTTAAATAAAGGGCTGCCCTATTTTTAGGATCAAAGGCCAGGCCTTGCGTGCCAATAAACACTTCGGAACATTCAATTCTGTTCAGAAAGAATACGTCTGACTTCATTTGCAAGCTCCGCAACATGTTTGTCTTCACATCCTAAGGAAAAATTAATTAGGAGGAAAAGAAAAAAGACAAATTAGACCATAAAATACTTAGAATGACCAGTATACCCTCATAAAAAGGACCTTACCAATTTGAAGAAGAGCCTTTTCCAGTTGGAAAAGATAATCTCTGTTGGGTCCTGAGGGACCTGCCGCGTGAATTATTTGCCTGTACAATGAAAAAGGAAAATCAGAAACACACATGCAAAACGGTTGTATAGCATGAATCACATAATAGACTAGTAAATAGAGAGAAACTTCAACATGATCCTACATATAGGCAACCTGATTCCAGGACTTGATAATCCACCACAAACTAATCATCACCTCTTAGATTTCCAATCACTAGCCTTTTAGAAAAATCACGAATCAATTACAAATTTATAATGAGTGCAATGTTTGTTCCACTACAAACTAGCCTTTTAGCTTACATTAGATATGGTCATGAGTGCTCAAGTTGAGAATTTTCAGACTGAAGTAACTACTTAATCATGCAACGTAGGATTTACTTTACGCCAAAAACTAAAGACCAAAATGCATAGGCAAAAGATGCAGACCTCGCTATCTCTTCAACAGATGCAGGGCCCAAGTAATTTCTGTTAACGTTCTTGTCTGGAGAAGCTATGTATCTGTAAAATGTAAATACTGATCATTTTAGCCAATGATGATCAGACAAGTAAACAATGAAAAGGTTCTGCAATGTTTCTTCCACTTACACCATCACTCCAGAAATGGCTGGAGTTGTAGCTGTAAGCTCCTGAAACAAAATTTAGCAGATGCTAACTTGCATAAGTAAGAACCACACAAAAAAAAACTACTTTGAGTTTGATATAGAAAGATAAATTAATATACCTTAATTACCTAGAGGACTGCGGCATATGGTACTTACAGTGAAAAAATCTAGGTATGCCTTCTTGTCATATTGCTTCTCCCTCACTTCAAGATGCTGTATAATAATTACATGAAAATATATTCAATTAAGTATAGCAACATTAAATATGTAGCCTCCACCAGCATTGAGTCCCATGAAACAAATTCACAAGTACTTGCCTGCTGGGTGAGCATAATGCGGTTTCTACGAGAAAAGTAGTTTTGTAACAAAGGCACAGAGCTACTGAGTATTAATTCAACTGTAGCGCCTATTCATATTAACAAAAGAATCACGTCTTGCATAAACCATGTAATCTTCTATCACTCCAAATTATAGCTTATTTATTTCTTTATTTAATCTAATCATTATCATATGGTATCAGCACACAAATTTGAATGGACTCTCAATATGTGACAGAGTAAAATGCACTGTCACAAACATGAGAACAAAATTTCCATTTTGCGGTTGTCAAAGGGCATGTTCTAACTAATGCAAATTCCTCATCTGACAGAGCAAGTTTTGGCCATGGAAGAAACATAACATATCTACATATAAACTTGAATCTTTGCATTGGCCAGAAGGATGTGCATGTTAAAGAATCATACCGTTAATGCAATTTCTTGATCTTCCTTCTTTGAGACCTTATAAGCGACTCCCCACTATCTCCTTGCAAAATCAAGGAAGTACTATTTCACATATGGATTGCATTTAATAATTTCATAACAAAAGTAGGATTTATAAGCCTTTACAGAACATCTATAAGTGAAAAGAAAAAGTGCTAAACTTGGTCAAGGTCACTAACAGAACAAAAACCATAACAGTTGAACAATAAATGAAATATGTAATTTTAGTTTTACAACCAACTATCCTTTACAAGACTCAACTTATTCCAGGTAGGAAATTAATCACGGTGATGAAACAAAACAGAAATCAATCATATCATGCTTCTTCATTTAACTAGATAGAGATTCTACACGGGGAAAGCATGTAAAACTATATCAACAAAATATGGTGTCATTCAACTTTTTTTTTTTTTTTTGGTTCTTAAACGAGGATAAATTATAGCAACAACAATTATACTGACAATAAATAAGTTCAACTACCTAACCTAACAAACAAATTGACTAAATAAATAGTGCAATTAGCTCAAACACTGAGAATTCAAGAACAGCACAAGGCACACCTAAAGCTTGTTCCACTCCATGTCATTGACAATGACGTATTTAAAATATTTACATAATTGAAGTACATTGGCTAACAGTGAATTCATATCACAGCAACTTTTGGCCATGTGAAACACACACATCGAATGTTTACGCCACAAATATATGAACCAATATCATTCTTTTTCTTTTTATTTTTGGTCATTAAACTAACGTTGTTCTGAGATCTATATAAACTTCACATATAGATATTCGAATGGATGTACCTACAATTGAACTTAAATAATGAAACTTGTTGTCATTGACAGATCGAGTGTTTAATGAGTGAGGAAATTTTGAAGACCGAGTAATGATATAGCTTATAAGACTTACGCATACTTCTCCTTCAGCAGGCTCCAGAGTTACTGTTCTTCCAGGGTATTCAACGGTCCCCCTGTGGTCAGTGCTGCCTAACAGCGAAGACCCACCAAAGCAAATTATGGAAATTGTCTTTTGTCCAATTAGGAAGAGATGGGTAAGAAACGAGGATAGGGATGAAAGGGAAAAATACCTTGATGGAAGACACGTCGATAGCCCTTGATGAAACCCACAACAGCCTCATCAAAGCGAAAGCCAGCTTTCCAAATCAGAGAACCATACCCGAATACCCACATCACCATTTTTCTGGCTTTTGAGTTTTGACTCACTTTAATTTCTTTGAGCCGCTTTAGTTGATAGCTGATTGGTAATTGAAAGTTGATAGCTGCAGCACTACAGAATGAATCGCGGTTTCGCGAGCTCTCAGTTTTCTCTCTTCGTAAAAGAATAGGGAAAAAAAATGCAGAGAAGAGAGAGAAACTGAGAAAATCAATTCGATTGGAAGACAAGGAAGAAGAAATTACCCAGTCAGATGGGAACACGATTCATGTGGAGGTAAAAACAAGGCAGAGAAGCAAGGACAAAAATTTATGATAGATAACATGAGTCAATAAAATTCAATTACTTTTTTTTTATATAATTTTTTGAATATAAAATTAAAAAAACACACACATTATAAACTTCTTAGTTCTAAAAAATAAGGTGCCCTTTATCATTTCGTTTGGACATCAACATTCCAAACTTTAAAATATAAGACTTAATTTTGTTAAGACTATATGATTATAAAGTATTAATCACTTAAAAAATTAAAATATTTAGTTATCAAGTTAAATTAACTTAATTTCTTTCAGTACTCTATTACATGCTTTTGTTGTCGTGAAATTATAACCATTATTATTACCAAGAAAATTAAAACTGCTACTCTTACAAATATTATGCTGTGTGGCTGTAAAATGTGGTAGATATTAATTATATTATATGATATAATATCCAATTATTAGTTTTCCTTTTATGTTCTTCAATTCTTTTTTTCTCAAATACTTTTTTATAAAAAATAATTTTATTAAAAATATTGTCAAGTACTAAATATAAATATTTTTTATATAAATTTAAATATTAATTTATCACATTATAATAAATTAATTAATTCTCTCTACTAACCTTAACTCATTTAATGTTATTCACTTCTTTTAAAACAAAACACGTACACGTACAATCTTTATGTCTTTTGATGTTATAACTTATAAAAGATCAAATTCAAAACCTTGAACATAACTATTTCCTCTCCTTATCAGTTATAATCAATACCACAAAATGGTTCTGTTGGCATCAGTAGAATAACAATTATTTAGTTTGGATATATCATATATAAAGGAATGGATATGAGACTTGGAAATAAAGAAAAAAGGCATATAGGTTTGAAGGTTTGATCAAATTTGTGATAAATGACCCCATAAAAGCAAAGGTTTCTTTCAGCATAAATACAACATTATTAATCAATTTCCACTTTCTGAACATACGAGACCCTCAAGCAAGGGTCTCTTCTTCTTCTCTTCTTTTTCCCCCTTTTCTTTTGTGTTTATGTCATTGAAGTTAACGTTTACAAATCTTTTAATTAAGGTATCGTCCTAGTTGTTATTGTTTTTCCTTTTTTGTATGTATTAATTATGTCCTTTTCTATGGGGGTAAAAATGGTAGAGGCTTGAAGACCTAATATTAGCCGGGGACTATATATATACGATCTGGAATTGGTTGAATAATGATATGTTGGTTCAAAAGGCGTATGCATGCAGATATGTAAAGTTGAGTTTTTTTACAACCATTGTTTAAAAAAATTAATAATCATATATATAAATTTTAAAATGATCAAATAGCATGAGTTCATCATATACAGCAAAATGACTCTACGTTTTAATTTTAACGTTATAAAATGAAAAGCCCTTATCTCTGGAAAAGTGGGTGTGGTCTTTCTGTGGTCAAAAAAGAAAGATTTCTTTACAAAAAAAGTAACTGGGGCATGTGTGCTTTAATTTATGCAATAATGCATATCTCATAGCAGTGCATGAGTCCTCCAAAGACAAAATCCATCAATGCTACATCAAATTTCATGCACCAATGCACTTTTATTTTTATTTTTTTATTTACTGGTGGCCAAGTACAGCCAAATCTGCCTAAAAGTATTGCGCATTGTCCACCCATGCATGCAAGAAGAGCTGGAATTCAATTATTCAATTTAATAACTCCAAATTGTCGTTTATCTCTTAATCTAGATCCATCCAGTTTCACTAATTAACCTTTTCATGTATCAATTTCAATATACATTGAAAATTGGCCCAATGTAAACTAAGCTGGGTATAATTTTTTACAAGAATTTATAGTGAGAACTGAGAATGTTTACACTGGCAATTGGCAAATGGTCAAAAAACTTTAGCTTATTTACTACTTGTAAATTTATTAAATGCATGAATGATTGAGTTTGTGATTTAAGATGTTCAATATGTGAATGAATTAAGTAAATGGTGGAAGAAAAGTAGATTGAAAGAGTGGCATATAAAATTGGACCCACTAGCCACGTGAGTTAGAAGTCCTTTGCTGACTTGCATGAGTCAAAAACAAGTTGGTGATAAAAGAGGAAAAGCCAAACAACAAGAAGTGCGGGTGCTGTGAAAACAACATAGAAATCAAAACAGTGCTCATGATATATACCAATTTGACGAACTAAAGTGCAGGACATAACAAGCAACATTGGAAATTAAAGGAAAAGTATCACCAAAAGGCATAAATTAAAGTCAGGAAAACCAACCGACCTATTTGGGACACCATATAATCAACTTGTTAGAATCTCATATTGTAAAGTCTAACCTACATTGATCCTCAAGATTTCATTTATTTATTCATATGTATCTTTATACGGCCTGATTTGGTGTCGTTTGAGCAGTCAGAATATATAAAGTATATGTGTAATTAATCTGTATGGAATCCGAATATGATTCTCTTCGTTTGTGTTTGATTCACTGGAAGGTAATGGAATTGCTGACACTAACACGTAACAACACAATGATTTTTGTATTGTATCAATGTTAATTAGCATTATAGTGAAGTCATCAGATAGAGGAAGAAACTTTTTTTTTGGGAGGCAGAAGGAAGAAAAAGAGAAGGATAAGAGTTCAGAGGTAGAAGTGACAGACATGGAGGTAGCAGCTATAGACAGAAGCGTGCAAGTCTTTCCAATTTCCAATTGGTGACCACTTACCATGATCAGAGGAACATTAATTTAATTAGTAACAGTTGTTTGTTTTAATAGGGAATGTGGAAATAATGTACGGCTTATATCCACATCTTCAGCATGGAAACCAGGGACATTGGGAAAGTGACATCCACAATCTCAAAATTACAGAAAAGTGAACCCACTTGTTGAAAGCTATTCAATACATATCCTAAAGCCTAAGACTCCTGCTCATTTTTAAGATTACCCTACCTATTTATCCTCAGGTGTTGTTTAGCTATGGGGTGTTTGCGGGAGAAGCAGGTTGCAAGGAATCCAAATTTGATTATTCTCATGGAAGTGCTGTTTGGATTCATTTGGGGGCATAATCAATGGAAAATGCTGACAAATTATTAAATCATTGAATATTAATTTGGGCTGTAAACCAATGGAGCATCCATGATCCATCAATTATCGTTAATAATCAATTCTAAACACTGTTTCCTTTTATAAATTGGAATCTTTGGTTCACCATAAACTTTTCAGTTAAGTAATACTAAAGACGAAAATAAATGAATAAAGGAACAGAAAGTGGAAAGGCAAAGACAGAAACAGAGACAAAAGCTAGCATTAGTGCATTATTTCATATTATAATTTCAGAAAGGTACAATTGAGAGTGCAGGGAAGGAGGCATGGGTTTGAGAAAGATTTGTACGCTGTACAAACTCTTTCTTAACATCTCTTCATGATCAGGAAAATTTATAAAAGTGAAGGAACTTCATGTTCTTGGAGCTGGACCCTTCAACTTCTCTGCAGGAACACTGACCTCAATCTTGTCAAAATTGTCTACACTTGACCTCGTATCGTCCTTTACTGGCAATTCTTGGCCTTGACCTTTCTCTGCAGCTGTCGTATGTTGACGGTCTTTGCTTTTTCCCCATACCACAGTGTAAAGTCCGAACACAATGATGATAGCTCCAATTATACTGAAACAATCGTATATCACATGAATATATATGATTGAGAAGACTTATATATATTAATTATAGTGATTATTGATCCACTTATAAATGATATACCTTCCCACATGAACTTGCTCAGCTAAAACTAAGGAACCTAGTGCAGCAGTGATAATCATACATAATGGACTGAAAGAGGTCACGAACACTGGTCCACGTTCCCTGGTCACAACTCCTTGTACATAGTAAGCCATGCCAGAGCATACAATCCCCTAATCAATCGTCACAAATTTGTTTAGTTAAAATTTAAAATCATTAATTATATGAAATGCACTGGAAAAGTTTTGTGGTGTACTTACAGAATAAACACAAGCGAGAAGCCTAGAGTCCCATCCTAAGGTCCAGACGTTCATGTCCCTTTCCATGATAAAGGTAGCGATTGAACCCTCAATAATACCCATCACACATATCCAAGCTGTGAGAGAAAGCTCTGCTGGGTACTTCTTCAAAGTGAAATTCTATAATCACAAATAAAGTAGCATAGCACGAGTGTGAGAATATTAATGAAGTAGTTGACTAATCAACACTTGAATTATAATTTAAAGGTTAAGAAGAAGAAGTTGAGTGTGGGGGGTTACTTGCAGAATGAAGAAGCCAGCCCAACCACCACAACTTGAAATGAGGTAGAGGGTTCCAAGCACCCAGTGCTGGTCAGAGGGCTCGGTGGCGGCTGCATTATGGTGGCTCCCACCTCTTGCTTTGATGATCTGAAAGGCTTTGCCTTTGTACAAAGTCATAACCATGGCTCCCGACACAGTTACTGCAGTTCCTATTATCTTGGCCACGCTGTGAAATTTTCTCAGGTTTACTGTCTCTAACCTGCAGGTTATCATGATTGGAATAAATCCAAAACACATATTAATTAGAGGAATCTGATTAGATACGCACGTCTCTCATTTTCATCTTGTTGCTTATCTCAATTTGCATACATGACATCACGCTTGCTTTAATATTTAATGCAATTTTCAAAAACCGTGGCCCCATGCCATATATGCATGCATTGTGGCTCCCAAATTATAAATTGTTGGATTCTATCTAGGCAGGAATGCAACTAGCTTTGTCATTTGCGTATGAAAGCGCATAAGCTGCCAATTCTGATTCATTATGGTGAAGTGATTGAAGCTTTTACCTGAAAATGAGTGCCATAATAAAAGTTATGGCAGGGAGGACGTTGATAGAGGCTGATGCAAAAGTTGTTGAGGTGTATTTCATCCCCATGTTGTACAAGTTCTGATCCAGCACCGGCCTGTTCATTTTCATATATATCACCAACAAAATTAAAAGTTGTAACACCTCAATTTCTACAATAGGGTATCTCTCTATCTATCTTGGCAAAAGATAATATGTGGCTTTAGCTGCAAATTGGAGAACAGGATGAAACATATCCAATACTATTTAACAAAGTGCGGTATATCTTGAACTACAGAGATACACATCTACTTTATTTGGCTAGCCAAATTCCTTGTTCATGATCGAGATCATGAAGATTAAATAATTAAGTAATCCCCTGCACTTTCATGTTCTAATTATGTATAGACGTACGTGCTCTATGCTTGGAGATCATCTAAATGTTTTTCTTTGGATGGCAATATGCCTATGATAGCCTTTCCGTGAAGGAATTCAGTTAGTATTCATTGGTGGTAGTTGAGAAAAAAAAAAAAAACTATATATATATGGCGTGTCGTGGGCCAACATGAAGCATCATCAAGCAATCTCGATTGCTTTATCACGATTATGCTTCTTATATATTTGAGGAATATTCTTAAACGATTTTTTTTTCAGCCAGATACAGAGCAGAACCAATGAGCATCTGAACCAAAGAAAAACACAGCAAACAAGAATCTCACTCACTGTCATATGATTATATACCATGCCATGTGTTCCCAGCAAGCAAAAGAATATGATAACATATATCATTCCTAGCTAGTGCGCTAGCTTCAAAAGAAATTGAATACATGCAGATGCAGGCACGCATATATATGTATATAAGCAGTTTAAAGATGATGACAGACCCAAGAGTACTCATGAGAAGAAAGAAAGAAAATGTAGATATTTATGACAGTATGAAAAGGCTTACTCAAGGAAACCAAGTGCCACTATCCTCAGGAAAATTGGGAGAGTCATCTTTGGCCTTATTTTTCTGTAAAATAGAAGATGAAAATGTATATAGCCGTTGTTATGAAACAAGTAATTAAGCTGATCATGATCATATAGTAAAGTAAAAACAAGAAAGAAATAAATGAAAGGTGCATGGTTGTATGTGCATGAAGAGGAAGTTAATATATAACTATAATGAGAGGAGGACCTTTCAAGGACGAGAGCAAAAGGAGCAATGATGATAAGGGCGACAACATGACGGTAGACAGAGAGAACCCAATGGCTCATACCATGCTTGAAGGAAACCATGGTGATGATATACATGCCTGAGTATCCAAACTGAAGCGAAACCATAGCAAGGTATGGCTTCACCTTTCTCATCACCTTCATCATCTTACCACTACCCTCTTCCTCTCCCATCTTCTCTCTCTGGTTTCTCTAGTAAGTCACACACACAGAGACACTCTAATGATGAGTTTTGTGGGTGACAAACTCAAAACGCGAGATGCCCTTCTTATAGACCAAAAAAGCTAAAATTACAGAACCCCCGTTTCTCACTTCACCCTCCACAATTGTGTAAGCCACTTACTCTCTCACTTCATTTATTTTTCAAGCCCTCAGATTCCCTTATAAGTTATATCCCTTTACACGCTAAAATAAAACAACGCAAAATTCAATTTAAATCATATATTCCTTTGCAATTGCTAGAATACTCTTTATGTATAGTACAACAAGCTTTATTTAAGGGAGTTATTTATTATTCTTAACTCTATGAAAATAATGCATCTTTCTCCTTTTTTTCTTTTATATATATATATATATGTATAATTTCTCTTTCTTTTTTATTTTGTGCTTTGTTTATGAGAAGTGGGGGTGTTTGACTCATTGACCACCAAATGCAAATTGGGCTTAGTGCTTTGGTCATGACGAAAGCAAATAAAGGCTTATGTTTCTTTGTGGTGTTAAGTAAGAGTAGGTGCTATATATGTGGACACCATTTTAAAAGCAGCTAGCTAGGGATGAATCAAATTTCAATCGTTAATTGAGGGTATCAATAAGAATAAATCGTTAATTGAGGGCTTTTCAGTTTTCTAATCTTTGGGTTTTTCCTTTTCCTACTTCTTTTTTCAGCCTTTCTATTCGTGCTTTATATATGTAAAATTAGGGATAATATATAGTTGATTGAAGATATATTGATCGATAATACTTTTTTTTTTCTATCAATCAAAATTTATTTTTTTATAATAAGCCTTTAATATTATCTGGAAAAAATTGTAGTCCCCACAAAACTTGAAATTTCCTGACCGTAAAAAAATTAAGCAAAATGGAAGGGTTTTGAATTCAACCTTTTAATATTGTCATATACAATTTTTTTTAAAACAAAAAATTAGTTATGAGAACAATGATGAATTTACAAGAACAACGTTACTTATGTATTATTATGTGCGGTAAGTCAAAATTTAATTAAAAAAAAATAAACGGGATAGATAAGGTATGCGTATAAGACAATATTTAATAATTGGTGTACATATCCAATTCCCTCGCTAGGGATGATATATATTACAAGATTCATTATTTCTTTTTTGTATGAAAAGATTCAAGATTAATTAATTCAATACGCACACGATAATGTTACGCTACAAAAGTGAGTGCGAATGACGTGGGCAGTAATTTCGTATAATACTGTTCAATACAATAATATAGGGTGGGAATTGGAAGAAATTAATGTTCACTACAGTAATGCACGTCTCAGATGGGGCCATCAACATTTAAACAAATAAAAAGTATAATCAGATATTTGTTTGCAAAGCATGCAAAAGCATATAAATATTCATATTTATTTTTCTCTTAATCTTGTCTTTTCTTGCAGCGCTTGCCCTATTTTAATTAATTCCAATTATCACAAATTATAGTTAACCATGGGGCTTCTACAAATGGAAATTGATATATATATTAACGACGTTTAGGCTTGAAATATCTGGTCCTCTGTTATTTTCCCCTCTCCCTTTAACGATTCAGATCGATATATATATTCTAATTCTGGGCACAAATTGTCTGAAATTTATATGCCATTAATGCTTTGATGATTGGCTAGCTTTAATTTCTGCTCTCTAAGATGACATTATTGAAATTATGGTACGTAGCTCCGTCAGTTTGCTTTAAACAAAATCTCTTTCCTTGTTTATTTCATTCAAGAAATATACGTGGCAATCAAAGACTGAAAGTGTATAAACTGCAAAAAAGCTTAGGTTTCTTTTCCTTCTTTTTAACTTTTTATGAAAAATGATTTCCTTTATTGTTCAATTGCGTATCTTATTTAAACTTAAGCGCAGTATATGTATCCCCATGGAGGCTAGCTAGCTAGGGAGCTCAAGTTGCTATCATTTAGTTTTGTTATACGTAAAGCTTGACGATGATGAAGAATTTGAAGTTATGAATCTTATTTATAATATAATAATTATTAGAAGTATACATATAAAATTTTTTTAATTTAATTTTACGTTATATGTAAAAAAAATAAAATAATAAAATAAAATATGTAAGCTTCGTTAAAAATAATTTTAATATTTTAAATAATTTATTATAAATTAAAATTTAGGTAAATAATATATTATATAAACATGGTGAAATAAGATAAAATATATATTTTCTTAATTATTATATATATAACATTTTATATTTTATTAGATATATCATTACAATTATATTTATTAATTTTATAATTAAAGTCCAATTAATTCTATAAATATAGTTGATAAATATGATTATAGTAATAATATAAAATTAATAAATTTTACATCTAATGATTTATTATGTTATAATTAAAAATTTAAATTCATAAAATCATTATTTACAAATATAAGTTAGGAAATAAATATATTATATAAAAACAGCATTCTCATCTCATATATATACATTCTCAATCATGCACTATATATTAAATTTTTTTTTTTTAAGTGGGGGGAGGGGGGTTGAACATAGCTATTGGGAACTAGGTCAGAAAACTAACGTAACACATGCATCTTCCTGATTCATGTGGTTTCAATAATGGAGAATAGCTTTCAATATCCAATAATTTGTTATCATTCCGGTAGTGTCATTATCATATTTATGATTTTCTTTGTTTGTGTATATTGATTTCATACAGTCCTAACATTGAATTTTTCTTTCCTTAAGATATATATTTAATTTCAAATATATATCCTTTCCTTTCCCTCATATAAAAAAATTGTGAATCATCTGAAGTTTATACATATCCTATATGGCTATATGTATATATGTGAATAGGCAATAAACTTTTAGTAAATTAAGCTTGATTTAATTTTCTACTCAAATTTTATTTTAGCCCCTAAAATAAATCAAGCACTTATGAATATTTGAAATCCAAATCAACCATCAAATCAATATAATTGAGAGAGAGAGAGAGATCATTAAAATTAATGATGAAAACAATTACAATGGTGATAATAGGGAGCAATAATTGTAATTATTTATAAAGTTTTATTAATCAATACCTTTAAGACACTAGTTAATGATGCATTTATTACAATTAAGTGGTTTAAGAATTATCAAAGGCAATAAATTTTAAATAAGCTATATTAAATGAGTTTCCTTACAAACATGTCCTCATCTTACTTTTTTACTCAAACTTTTGACTTGCCACGTACAAATCGTAAAAAGTTTTGAATTAATTAGTATAGATGATAATATGTAATTTTATTTTCTTGTATTCGCATTTTTTTCTTTCCAATGCAAAAAAAAAATTATTAAATGAGCTTCCCCTAATATAAGTGACTTTTTTTTATTGTCAATGTTCCTTTTTGTAATTTTATTATTTTATTATAATTATTAATTATATGAATTAATAATTAAGAATATTAATTATATCATTTTAAAAAATATAATATAATTAAAATTATTATCTTATAAAAAGTTAAATTATTTATTCTTTTTAATTTTATAAAAAAAAGAAAGAATCAATAAGAGAAAGAAATATAACTGAAATAAATAAAAAATAAAAAATATTCATTTAAATAAAAATAATAATAAATGTTCTTTTAATATAAAAAATGATAACTAATCATTTAATTAAAAAAAATAGTGCATTTCCATGGTAAAGTTAAAAGGACCCTTTTCATTGAAAAAAAATAAATAATATTTTTATCTTTAAAAAAATAAATGAAGCTCATGTAAATCGTATTATTTGTTATAATTTTTAGATCACATAACTGTAAATGCATCCTTAACCAATGTATTAAGAACGTTAGTCAGTAAAATCTTTATTTATAATCACAAATTACTGTGTAGATATACTGGGTAAGGGTGTAAATAGTGGAGTTGAATGAAATGAAAGAGGACGAAGCAAAGAAATGTGGGGAGACAAGTTCCCAAGAATCAAAGTTGGTGCTTTTCGCGTTTGGATTCCAACAAGCAATCAGGTTGGGTGGAATCACACCCTGTATTTAATATATTATTATTGGAGGGAAGCACTATAACAGTACTACACATATATGTGAACTGTGAAAGCTATATGTTATCATGCCATTAACAAACCCAAATTTATTCACTATTTTCTCTATGGAAGATGTGGTCCACATAATTCATTCATTCATCATCTTCCAGAAAACCAATATAATATACATGGCCACATACATTAATGATGCTGGATATACTTAATTACTCGATTGGTAAATTAATTTTGACATATATGTATAAATATATTCCTATATATGTTATCAAAATATTAGTTGAACATTCATAAATAATTATCAGTGCACCCAATGAATCTCTACTAGGTAACTTAAATTTTCCGAAAGGAATAAAACAATGAATCTCTTTTTTTTGGGGGGGGGCAATGAATAATGAATATCTCTACTAAAAAATTCTCTTAAATTATTCATGTTCTTCCACCCATGTGGAAGGAATAGAATAACAGTGAGAATGAGATGTATACAGAATTCTGGGAGGGATGATTATTCTGTCTCGGGTCAAATCAGCGCTGACATTTAGAGCGATTATCTGATATCAGCACTGATTAATTGAATTTGTGTTTTTTCATTATTATTCTTTTTAACTGCACATGACTAATTAGTTTATTTTAATTATACAAGGCATCCCATCCAGTAATTATTTCTCGTAATATTTGTTATTTTCCTAACGATCTGTACTAGTAATAATAGATTCTGTATGGAGAAGGAAAGTTAAGTTGGTTTGTTTTTCATTTATACTGAGTTTTCGTTATATTGTTTGAAAGAACTTAAATGGACGTCATTATATATATATATATATATATATATAATAATAATAATAATTAACAATATTTAATCAAGAATAGAAACGCGCAGCTCCAAGCAAATCTTATTAATTATCGTAATAATTAATGTGGGTAGTGGAAGAGACAAGGACGTAATAATAGCAGTAAACATTGAGATATTGTCCAATGACTTACATATCCACTCTATACTCATAATTGACACACTACCTGTATGTGTATATATAATATATAGATGTATATATATAAATTTCATATTCTATACATTAATATATGTAAACATTTCCAAAGCTTTGAGACCTCATGTTTGTATATGATCAGCAACCATAACCTAAGTGCGTGTGTCGGCTTGTGCTTTCCAATTAGTCACCCAAAGTGACTTTAATTTACATTTATTTATTAATTAGATCATTATTTTAAAAGGAAAAACTAGATATTAACGATAATGAAAGATTATTTTCACTTTACTAATAAATGCAAGTGTTTGGGCTAAATTACTCTTATTTTTAAGAATTTTGCTTTTGGACGCCTTTAAATTTAGCATTCTTAAGAGAGGAAAAGAAAGCGTGGCGGTATAACCTATTAGATCTCTTGTCTTGTCTCACATTATTACTACTAGATCTCTTGTCGTTAAGTTCTAGCTACTGCTCATCCCAAATTATAATAATGAAAATAATTAGAGAAAATTATTTTATTGACATATATAGCTCAAACACATCAATTTCTTCTATTTTAAAAATATACTGCATAAACCTTCTTTTAAAGTTACAAAATGATAAAAATGTTTTCTAAAATATATTAATTTCTTATTAAAAATAAACTTTGTTACACAATATATAATCTTAAAACTTTTATTTGAATGTTTTTCTTTTGAGTTGAATTTAATTTATTATATATATATTTTAAAAGAGACAATTTTATAATCAAATACAGATTCAACACTTATTTTATATATATAAAACATAAAAAATAGACAATTTTGATAAAAGCATATGAAATTTTATCTCACATCTTTTAAATTTATAAAATAATTTTGTAGAGTTTATATATAATTTGATGAATTCTAATTCGTAAGTATGTTTTTCTTTTAATTTTAGAGGTGTTCCATATGTGAGTGTGTGTGTGAGAGAGAGAGAGATTTGAATTGCTAAGTGATTTTCAGCATTAGGATATAATATATATATGTAAACTATATTTATTGGTGGGAACATTTGGATTGATCTGTTAAGTTATCACGAAGTCATTAATTAATGTAACTATATACACGAGGAAGATATTATTTGAAATAATAAAAATATTGTGGGGGGAACTAACACCCTAGATCGGAATGAAGAATAAGTTAGAGAGTGAGGGTACTGATTCATCTATCTTTATTGGATTAGGCTACTTTATAATATTACTATAGCTACGATGGAACTCGGGAATAACTTTACATATATAGTTTTGTATATATATTAAAGTTGATTTTTTGTTAAACTTGATATCGTCACATTGGAGTATAAGATAGCTGGGAATAATTCTAACTAATCCCGGTGACATCACAGTTTGTGTCATCAGAAACCAAAAATACAAAAGGTTTGATTCCCTTGGCTTCACAGTAGGTGGAGATGGAACCTGTGTGACTATTTAGGTATGAGAAGGTTCATTGTGGAATTGGGGTTTTGTAATGAGAAGGCGGCTAGTGTCCCAGTACAAGTGGGTTCACCTGCTACCTTACTGGGCTTGTGGTCCACGCATGCATCTTCAACGAACAAGGCTTATTAATGACCCAACAATATGGCTTATTAACTAATGCAAGTAATTAATTAACTAATCCTAGCTATTAGCTATATATGCTGCTAGCTGTCCCTATCATCACTTTCGCTTCACACCATATCTCCTTTGTCCTTCCGCACTGCAACTACCATTTCATTTTGTATGTTTCATTGATTTTACAAAAATAAAACCCTTCTTGTACTTAATTCGGTATATTAATAGTTAATACCTCCCTCCATTTATGTGTGACTTTGTCCTCTTCCTCTACATGGTGGTGGTTAAGACGAAAAAACAAATTGTACATATATATATCATGCCTGAAAAATTGGTATTTAATTTCCATCCCACTTGTCCCAGCTTTTTTATCTATCTTTTCCATATTTATTGTCAAGTATTAATTAATAAGGAAGAAAAGATTATTTGAGGAAATAAGAATACTAGTCCCACTTCTAACTTGTACGTCTTTAACGATTATAATTATAAGCATGCCAATTTTATAGAATATAAATATGAACCTGCAGAAAATTAAAATCAGATTTCCTAACAGCTCATAAGGCAAACTTAAAGAAATAAACATATATACATCTAAGGAAGTGGGTAATTTGCAAAACCTCATAATCATTACAAAGCACAAATAATAATGATAATAATAGTATCAGCATAAACTACTATAAATATTTAAACACATGCATATCCACACGATTCTTTTTCCTGGCTTATCCAATAATTATTGGACTTATCTATTTATGTAGTCCAGTTTCATTTTGGTTTTTTTAATATATATATATATATATAGCAAGGGATCAGGTACATTTTACACATTCTAATTTACTTTTATATTTTTATGGCAATTATTGTACTTAAGCATTAAAATATTAATTACATGAGTATTACTAATTAATTAGTCCAAGTCATCACTTGAAGTGGCATTTAAAGACGAAAAAAGCTACACATGAATTACTTCTCAGAGAACTACTCAAGTATTGCATATCACTTATATCCACGTGGCTTTCTCTTTGAAATTAATATTGATAATTTCCGGCAAAATAGTCCATGCCTCAAGAACCAAACATGAAAAAAAGGGAAAAACCCAGAAAAAAATAATGGATGCATGTCTATATTAATTAATTTAATACCTTTTCACTGTTATGGACTGCGCATGCATGCCAGACGCCACTTTAATATGTAATTAATTTCACTCTTCAATTCTACGTGTAATTCATTAATATATATATCTCTCAATCTCAAATTCAGATATTGAATAAATAAATGAATGAACCTGAAGAATGAAGAAAGAAGACCAAGCAACACAACCCAGAAGTAGGAAAAGCGTGCCTATGACCCAGTGTTTGTGAGGAGAATGGCTTCCCTGATCTAAGTATAAACGTGATGGAGGGCACGGCATTCTGAGTGGCCGATGCGAATGTAGCTGAAGTGTACAGCACCCCCAACAAAGTAAACCCTTGGTCAAACACTGGCCTGAAACGGAGGGAACACAAGAAAATTAAAGAAAACACTAGGATTCTCATAAATCCTCACATACATAAACTTAAAAAAACTGTCAAAATATGTTACGCCTTTCACCAAAAAAAAAAAATGTTACGCCACATGATACTTAATTAACAATATGTTAGCATTTTATATTTGTTTGGAACTTTTAAAGATTTTTAATATATTTGAATAAAAATATTTTTAGAATTAATTAAAGTAATGTTTTGATTCTTATAGATTAAATATACAATTCCACATAATCATAAATTCTTTTGACATTAATTAATGCATTCTTTTACTAAAAAAAATCATGTACGAACAAGATCAATAGGATTTAGGTGATTACTCCAGAAAGCTGAGTGCAATTATATATCAGTAAAAATACAGAAAATGTCATCTTGAGTCGAACTTTCCTGCAAAATTGCCATAAGAGTTAATATTAATTAAACAAAGTGAAAGATTGACCGAAAAAAAATATTAAACAAAGTGAAAGAGAATCACAATTTTAATCACACACATATTAATTTAACTATGAAAAAGAAACCCACATAAGCAAGGAGTACAAAACAAAGCACCTTTCAAGAAAGAATGCAAAAGGAGCGACAGAAATTGTAGCAAAGGCATTGCGATAGGCATTTAACACAAAACGATTCATCCTATGCTTCATACTCATCACGCAGAAAACCCCTGTTCCCGCAAACCCTAATTCCAATCCCACCATTAACAAATATGGCTTTGCCTTACTCAACAAACTCCCTAAATTACTGCTACCACGTTCTTTTTCCATATCTCGATCTCTGTGAGCTACTTTGCAGACTAATTAATATGCTTCTTTTTGTTCTAAAGACTTAATTAGAGATACTACCCAGTGTGTGAGTATGCCTTCTTATAAATACCAAAAGCTAGCGATCCATGATGACAAAACCCCACTAATTAATGAAGGCAAGAGCAAGAGGAAATTAATCATGTGACTTCCCTTTTTTTTTTTTTTTTGGCTCTAGCTAGGAAGATAAAGTCAACTTCATTGAGAGGCCTGGCTATATATGGTTTAGTGGTGTAGAATACCAGCTTCCTCTATATATGTTTGTGTCGCAGTGAGTCAGAGTACACTTTGACGGTATGTTTTATCACCAATCCATACAACATTTTGTTGTATATATCGTAACTTTTAATTCTGCACTAGCCAGAATGATCATACATTAATTACAAGCTCTGATACACATCAATTCGGACAAACTTGTTCCTTTAATCTTGTGATCAAGCTTTGTCTACTAGTCACGCAAATAGCTACTACTATTTGATACCATCAGAAAAGCAAGTATGAAGTAAAACAGTAAATTAAAGCCAAGTGGAGAAAAGATGACAAGTGAGGTTCAGCTCTTTGATCTCGTCCTCTTCAAAGCTTTATTGAGATTGATTTTGTAAATGCAGTATACGTCCGATGAAGATTAATGGAATATGAGGAGGGGTTTGTGACATTTCATTTTCTTGAATAAGAGGAGAGCCAAAATAATTAGAAAGCCCAATGATAGGATGATTAAAATTGATGAGATATATAAAAGTAGAGAAACATCATTGAAGCCTCACGTCGAGGATATCCGCTCTCCATTTACAAGTATAATAAGCCACGCAACCTTTTAGCCAATGAAAATATTTGAGTTCAACAAAGTATATCTCTACACTTAATTTGTTGCTTCTTACTCAGCATGCATCATCAAAATATATTAAGTTCTCAAAACAACCATTTCCTTTCTGATCTCCCTATCTATTAATCATTCGCTTTAATTTGTTTAATGCTCTATGATTAAGGGAACAGGTTCCAACCATTTACAGCCTTCAATTTCTACTGCAATCAAATTCTTTATTATGCTGTTATTCATATTTTAATAAATAAATTTTTTTTAAGATTCATTTTAATTGTAATTTGAAATTAAATTTGCTATCAAAATATTAATAAATATAGTACAAATACAGAAATACTTAATACTCATGTATGTAACAAAAAAATTTTAAGTATATATATTGTGATACTTCATATATTAAATAATTATATTTAATTAATTCCTTTCAGTGAAAAAGCACTTCCTGTTTCAAATGCTGGTTCAAAGAAAGTAAAATCTTATCCTTTGTTAGATACTCTTTTGTTATATATATAGTTTTATCTTTTAAGTTAAACTTACATATTTTTATCAATAAATTTCTAGTATCTTTCAACTCCCTTCCTCTTTCATCTCTCTCCATCTTTTTATCCGTCTCTCTTTTCTCTTTTTCTCTCAACTCCGTCTATATATCTTTTCTCTTTTACAAAGTCTAATTCAACAAAAAAAAAATATTATTTTATTTGTACTGATTAATAAAAGCGCTTGCTTTTGTATAAAAATATATTATTTTTTAATATTTTTAAAATTATCTTATTATAAATTAAATTTATAAAAATATATTTTTTTTATAACTACAAATTCGAATATATTATTAATAAATTTATTTAAAAATTATTTTAATTTAATTTTATTAAAAATGAATTGATTATTTTTACACTAAATTTGTAAATTTAGTGACCCCATTAATATTTTAATGAAAAGCCGGCACTTGTGGCCTTTTTTAATATTTTGTTGGGCAACTTTTTAGCGGCAATTTTCTTTGTAACGAAATTGCATTTTAATATTGTTTGCAAGAAATATTATTGCTGTTATAAATTTTATTTAAACTATTAATTCAAAAAATAACAAGTTAAATTTTTTTTCATAAATTAAGTGAAAAAAATTTATAATTTAAACAATATTAAGATTAAAAACTTAAAAAAATTTAATGAAATATTAATTATATATTTATAACTTTAAAAATTATTTAAATTAAAATTACATCAAGTTTAAAAATTTTTATTTATATTAAATTATTTTTTATTTTTGTTTAAATTAAATTATTTTTATTTAAATAAAATATCGAAATATATTGATATTTCTATTAATATATTAAAAAAATAAAAAATATATAAAAATCAAATTCTGAATCATTATATTTTATATTAATTTATATATTAATTATTAAATTCTATTATTTTATCATTAATCTATTATTATTAAATAAATGATTATTAATATATTAATATAAAAATAGAAATATATTAATAATAAAATAAATAATAAACATAAATTAAAATAACCAAACTATTAGTTAGTTTTAAATTTAATTTATGAAAAATAAAATTTTAAACTTGTTATTTGTTGAACTAATTGTTTAAAAAAAATTATCGCAACAATAATATTTATTGTTAAAATATTGAAATGCATGTTATCAATGAAAAAAATCATTGCTATATAGTTGCTCTGCAAAATTATAAAAAATAATCTACAAATGTCAATTTTTTATTAAAATATTAGTGTAACTCACTTAAATTCATTCTCACTAAAAATAAATTTAGTGTAAAAAAATCAATTCACTCTTAATAAAAATAAATTATTGGTCAAATTGGTTAACCTATAATTTGTTTTTAGTAAGAACAAATTAAAGTGAATTTTAAATAAAATTCATTAATAATATTACAATATTAACGAATATACAGTGCTTAATATATTTTTGTAGATTTTATTTAAAATAAAATAATTTTAAAATATAAAAAATATTATATTTTCATACAATAACCTTAACAAAGGAGTATAAAAAATTACAAAACATTAAAGAAGCTTGAAAGAAATAAACCTTGTAGGTCCAGCATGCTTCAAGTCTTACACGTGCTTTAGACCTTCTTCATTCTACTTTTTAACGAGTATATTGCTTCACTTGTACTATCTTCTGTTGTTTGGGCTCTCTTGTAATGTTGTGCTCTTGTTCAGCCCATATCGTGTCTCTTAACGTACTGTTCTGTTCCCCTGTTTTCTTCTATGTTTTTTAAAAATTAATTTGTTAATTTTTAATCCTTAATTCTTAATTGAGTAGCCCATATAGCATATTAGCATTTAAAATGTATACAAAATAGTTTTTATAAAATGATAATTGCTATTAATTAGCTTTCACATTTGAGCTTTATATATATATAATTATTACATTATTCAACTTATATAAAGTATAGACTTCTCATGCAGATTAAACGCAACAAGTAATTATCATATAATATCATTATTTTTGGAAAAGGACTCAAGTAATCAACTATTGTCTTTTTCTTATTGGTTTTCTTCATGCTTACTCTTTATCAAAGCTTTATATTTCTTTTCCGTTCTCCGTTGTATGCAAATAGCTTTATAATAATTACATGATTAAAAAAAAAAAAAAGAAGCTCCAACAACCACAGATATGCTTAGGGGCTCACACAAAGAAACAACTTTAGGAAAGCAAAATTAAAAATAAAGACAATTAATTAATTTGACATCGTCCCAAGAAGTTCAGAATTCATGATTAGTTATGATTTTTGGGGTTAGGATGCTTGAAATACTCTTTAAGTAAAGTGGGAGAGAGAAAACAATAAATTCATACACTTATTGTTTTGTTTGTGAAGTTTCTTTTTTTATTTATTTATTATTATTTCTCTTCTACTTTACTATTTTAGTTTAGATAATCCTTGTTTTTTGGTTTAATTGTTAAAAAAAAAAAAATCTGAAATCGTCTATGATTACAAGGTTTCCTTTTCTGTCTTTTGAAATATTTAAACTAAAAACTGTTAATGGGTTGTTGGAATTGCTATCGGCTGGGAAACAGAAACAAAAATGGGAAAGAATATCAAGAATTATGTTAAGAAATCAGAAGAATACGTTATAGAAAAATCTAATGGCAGGAGTAGTTGGGGGGAAACCATGGTTATTTAGGCCTATTTGAATGTAATTTTTAAAAATTATTTTTTGTTTTTAAAAATAAAAAATAAAAAGTTTGTTTAAATTATTATTAAGAATAAAGTATATTCTCTTCTTTTAAGAGATGTTACAATTATAATTTTTTTTTATTTTAAAAATTTATACTTTTTTTTTAAATTAAAAACCCCAAAATTTTACTTGCTTTGATTAAAATATTTAATGATATTATTATTCTTCTAATATTAAAATTTGTTGTAAAATATATTTTTAAAAAGCATAATATTTTATTATTATTTATTTTAGTAAAAAATAATAAATTTATTTTATTTGAAATTAAAAAATATTTTTATATTATTCAAATATATATTTAATCATATAAATAATAAATATAAAAATAGTTTAGTTAAAATAAGTGAAAATATACGTTTTTTCATTTCTAAAGGAGGAGACTATAATTTTTCAAAACAAAGAGAATGTGAGTGTAATTTCAAGAACTCTCAAGGGAGGAAAGTATAATTTATTATATTATTTTTCATAAAAAAATAAAAATTAGAATATGTATTTTTTAAAAAATAAAACAATAAAAAGATGTTTTGAATTATAATTTTTTAAAAAAATATAAAAAATAAATATTCTTATTAATAAGATTTATATAAATATATAAAAACAATATTATATTAAATTTTTAAAACTAATTTTAAAAAATAAAAAAATAAAACGATATTCAACTTGCGTTTGATTCTTGCCAAATGACTTTTTGTAATACAAGAAAATATCCTCTTCACAGATTCGGTTGCATTGGTTTCTGGACCTCACAATCAGATTAATTGGAATCAATTTGTTTTATAAAATATTAAGAAAAACTTAAGTGTAAATTTTATACATTTGTTATTAAAATTTTCAATCCAAAAATGACATAAATTTTTTTTTACGATCGAGCACTTTCATGATTGTGTCCGTTGGTCCTGTACACCCCTCAACATTTTTCTAATTATAGTTGCATGCACGTATGCGTAGAGGCAATGCTAGCTCTATATATATATTCTGTAAAGGATTCCACCTATATAAGCCTTTTGAAGAAAGAAACACAAGACAGAGAATTATTGACTGATAAAATATTTGAATTGTCTTTACTTTTTCCTTTTTTTGTTGTTGTTTGGTCTATACTAAATGTCCTTACTTCAACAAAGAAGACATGTAACGATGATAGGTAGATTGATCATTAATAGAAATCCAAATTATAAATCACATAAAAAATGAATTGATCGTTAGCTTGAAGGGGATATGTGACACACGTGAGCAAAAGAACAGAATAAAAAGAAAAAAAATGCAAGAAGACAGAAATAAATAATAGGGTGGATAATGTATCAAATTTCTAAAGATAAGAAATTATACAGCACGAGGCCCTTCTTTTGAGCGAGGGATGCACTCCGTTTATTGACTTGCAACATTCATACCTATGTTTACTATCTTATTCCTATTTATACAGTCATCTTACAACTACGCATCCTTAATGTCTTTAACTATTACTCATGTGTTGCTAATGAACTTCACGTGGCTCATTACATGATAAAATCCTCAGTTTAGTTTATTTTGGTAGTTTTTAGACTCTTTTTCCTCTATTTCTTATTTCTTTTCTTTTATTGTCTCCTTTATCATCTTTTTACCATGTATCATTATGATTCAAACTACGAATATTAATGAGGGATACAAAATGTAAACCCAAAGTATGAAGAAAAATTAATTATTTGTGATTTTGATACATTTTATTGTTCCCGACTTATGTTTTAGAGATGACTATGACTGTGTAAGACTATGGAGAGAAATGGACAATGTAACAAATAACAAATAACTGTCCAATCTTGGCGATTCAAATTGTTCTAGTAATATAATAAATAATTAAAAGGGACTAATTAATATTGAAGTATTAGTGGACGAAATTAGTTGTTTTATTTTATTTTATTTTATAGGAGATTATAATTACAGGACTAGATTTATATATAATTTTTTATGTATTTATTATCAAGTTGTTCAATTAAAATAAAATATATAATTTTTTTAAATTTAATTATAAAAAAATAAATTATATAAATAATACATATTAACTTCATCCTTAGTTACTTTATATGCACTAAGTTAAATATAGAATGAAGATTGGTATTCTGCAATCATGTGTTACAATTATATATATATATATATATATATGATGTCTAGTTTCATTTTTTTTAATTGAGTAACGAGAACAAGATAATTAATATTATTAACAATAAAATTTGTTACAAGTAGCTTGATTATTAACATATAAATATCAAAATATAACGAACTCTAAGTACGTAAAAGGATAAATCAGAGTATGGAGACTTATCCAGGGTTTTCACAAAGTCCAGAAACGAGTAATGACATTATATAATGTTACAACTCACAAAACCACAGCATGGCATGCCGCAAATAACGCAGACTTCGAAATACTCACCCACAAATGGGAAGGCTTATATGAAAGTATGAACACCTTTTCTTCCCTCACTGTTTTCTTATTTGTTGGGGTAATCTCTGTTGGAGATGTTACTTGTTGGTTTGATGAAAAAAGGTTGTGTCACCACTATTAATTGTATTGCTAATAGGGAGCTGTTGTGGTAATTCCTTCGCTGTTGGTGGTGTGAGATGTTTATCATCTTTCCCTTTTCCCCACACAACAGAGTACAGTCCCACTGCGATAATGATCCCTCCAATGATACTGAAAAATATTATCAATGATAGAGACACTGCATGAGTCATCATCATCACCACAACAACATACTAAGTATGTGAACAAATTGTGAAAGAATAAACTAAACCTTCCGAGGTGAAGTTGTTCAGAGAGAAGGAAGGAGCTGAAAGCAGCAACGATAATCATGCAAAGGGGATTAAAGGCCGTCACGAACACTGGGCCTTTGCTTTGCAACACCAATCCCTGAATGTAATACGCAATTCCTGACCCAACCACTCCCTGCAAATTCAATGGTGAGAGACAGAGTAAGCATAATAAGCATATATAGATATACATATGAAGCATTAGTGATAAGTAATGAGTATTGACCGTGTAGAGAGGAGCAAAGAGCCTGTAGTCCCAACCAAGAGACCAGGCAGCAGAGTGATGGTGTGACACAAGAGCCACGGCTCCACTTTGCAAACTACCCACGAAGCATATCAAGCACGCCAGTGAGAGTTCCGCTGGGTACCTCTTCACCGTTATCGACTGCCACATATATACAATATTTACCTCTTTTGTTTTGTAATTCAATATCAAATTATGGGTTTACAGAATTCAATAAACTAATGAATGAACCTGCAGAATGAAGAAAGAAGACCAAGCAGCACAACCCAGAAGTAGGAAAAGTGTGCCTATGATCCAGTTTTTGTGAGGAGAATGGCTTCCCTGATCTTGATGCTGCTGGCTATTTGTGTTTACGGAATGAAAGAGGTGGATGGCAGGACCTTTGTAGAGTGTCATCAACAAAGCTCCTCCAAATGTTACAACTGTTCCTATCACTTTCGCTTGACTCCTTGCCTCCTTTATCTTCACACGCTCTAGCCTGATCATCGCACCAATTGATATATATATACACACTTAACTATTAGAAACCAAGTATTAATTGAGTTACGTGTTATGTTATTACAAATGAAAGCTTGTGTGTTTTACCTAAAGATCACTGCAAGTACAAACGTGAGGGAGGGCACGGTATTCAGCATAGCGGATGTAAACGTAGCTGAAGTGTACTGCATCCCCAGGAAAGTAAACCCTTGGTCAATCACTGGCCTGAAAATCATGTATATACACCACATTATTACAAAATTATAATAATAATAAAGACATTAGACTTCAACAAGTAAACATAATTTTAATTTAACTTTTTAAATGAGTGCTAATTCTTTATGTCCAATTAGTATTACAATTTTTGTTTTTGGTTTTTGGCTTATTATAATATTAATGAATAAATTCCTACAGTCATATTTTTTTAACTGCGCATTCTTGCAAAATATAGGATTTAGATGATGAATGGAAATATAGGATTTAGATGATTACTCCAGAAAGCCGAGTGCAATTATCTGTAAAAATACAGAGATTGTCATCTTGGGTCTAACTTTCCTGCAAAATTATAAGAATGTTGAGTAAGCAAATCGAAATTAAGTGTGTGTGTATGTATATATATATATATATGTATGTATGTGTGTGTAAAAGTAGCACAGAAGTGTGGGGGGAGGCACCTCTCAAGAACTAATGCAAAAGGAGCGAGGCATAATGCAGCAAACGCATTACGGTAGGCACTAAAGACAAAACGATTCACTCCATGCTTCACACTGGTCATACTGAACAACACCGTTCCTGCAAATCCAAATTGCAATCCCACGATTAACAAATAGGGCTTTGCCTTATTCACTAAAGTCCCCAAACTGCTACAACATTTTTCCATATTTATGCGAGTCACTCTAACTAAAATGCTTTCTATTTGTTCTAAACACTTGGAGATACTACTCCAGTGTGTCACTGAGTCTGCCTTCTTATAAGTACCAAAAGCGATGATGACAAGATCCCACTAGGCCATAGCAAGAGGATAAGTATGTGACTCTCCTACTTAAAGTTTTGCTTTTAGATATTTTAATAAATAATATATAACTTCTCATTCAATTCTAGAAAAGAAAACTCCAGCCACTACAAAAAATATAAATAAAAGATTCTTTCAGTTTCTTGGCTATATTGTTTTAGTGGAGTACCCTGAGACCAACTTCCTCTATATTGTGTCAATGAGTCAGAGTACACTTTGGTGGTAGAATGCACGTTTTACACCAACCCGCACATTTTTGATAATTCTGCACTATAGCTCCCGTCATACAAATAATTGCAATTACCGTGGGCTCTAATACACATTATTTCAGATAAACTTGTTTCTTAAATCTCGTAAGCTTTCTCTTTCCGATCCCAGTAAAACTTTGCACTAGTGACGCAAATAGCAGTGGTCCTTATTATGATCATTTCATCTTGTTAATTAGTCCATATTTGATAAATTATATATACTTTATATAGAACATATATATAATATGGAACAAATGAATTAAATACCAATTAGGACAAGAGGAAGTGCCTTAAAATAGTAAGCATCATATACACGATTTCTTATGTGGTGTGTTATTGTTTTAGCCAAGTGGAGATAAGGGGTAGCTAAGTGTATGAGAAGTGGGATTCAGCTTTTTGAGCTCATCCTTTGTCAAAGCTTGATTGGTTAATTATGATTCAGAAATCAAGATGCATGTTGAAGATTGGAGAATATGGAGGGCTTAGTGAAATTTCATTTTCTTCATCAATAACAGGAGAAAGCAGGAATGATAGGATGATTATAAGATAAAAGTGGTGAAATATAATTGTACCCGCACATCGAGGATTGCGGCTCTCCATTTAGTGATGATAACTTAAGCTTTCGACAATAAAAGTTAGTGAGTTCAACGGTACAATAATATTTCTACATTTGGTTGCTTCTTATTCAGCATGCATTATCAAAATTTTACGTCCTCTAAGCAAGTAATTTCCCTTCTGTGCCTCCCTCATCTTTCGCTTTTGCTTAATGGTCTATAATTAAGGAAACCGGTTCCAAACAACCTGATTGGTCTAGAATTTCTACTACAAAAATCTTAGTGCTAATTTTAAGTGTTTACATAATGGTCACTCAGTACTGGTAAACGCATTAAGAGTCTAAGACTATGGGCTATTGCTAATCGTTTCTTGTCCTCTGTTTTTGGTGCTTTCTCTAAATCTGATGTAATGAGGATTATATAGAATAGAATCCAGGGTCACCGTTTGTTTCAGTGAGGAACCACTTTTTTGTTTCCAATGTTGGTTTTTTTTTAATCAAAGGTTTAAGTGAGGGATGAAATCACAATTCAATATTAGGATATACTTTTCAGTTTAGAAAGTATTTATAAAGAACTCACAGATCATCCACCAATGAATGATTATTTAGATTCAAACACAAATCATGTAACTATTATGAGCTAAAGACAACTAGATGAGTCAATCCTGATTAACTTCCAATGCTAGTTTATTAAATGCTTATAAAAAAAAATTCAATTTTCTAAGCACTTGGTTGCTTATAAAATATTAAAAAAATTACACTCTTTTTTTTAGAAAATACAAATTTAAATATTTTGAATTGTATATTCTGTGAGATGCACAGTTTTTACACTTTAACCTGTTAGTAAATTAATGTGTAAAAGTATATCACCATTTTACACATTGTGGGTTAATATATAAAACACCAACAAAAACATATTACAATTTTATATTATTAACTTATTCGCGGGGTTTAGCGTAAAACAACGCGCTTCCCTCACTTTATGGAATAGACACTTCACGAGGTAGGCACTATTTTATATAGTTAAATATATATTGAACTAATATAAAATAATTTTTTTTTAAAATTTGAAATAAATTAAATTGATTATTTTCAAGTCAGAGAAAATAATATTAAAATAAAGAAACTTCTAATATTATCCTTCGATCTTCAGCTGATTTCGGTATCCTTTGTAGAGGGAACACATACATAGTTATATAGTAGGTAGAAATATGCAGTGGCCCATAGGTACAACAGAGAATGAGAGAGATAAAAAAAGGTTAAATTCTAAAATTGAAAAGACCATCAAGAAAGATGCAAATAGCAATATGGGTACCGCAGCAACGAACGACCTACTCTTCAATCTTCATCTTCTTAAAATAGTAAAATAATATGTGGCTTATAGCAGAGTTGAATATGGTCAAAAGTTAAGACATCTGGTCAAGAGAAATACAATTATGGGGCTCCTTTAAGTTGATTAAAGTGGTTTGCTTTAAACATGAATTGATCAGTCATGTCCCATGGTGTGACATAAGAAACCTCCTCTTATAATGTAAAATCAAAATTATTTAGTGTTTCTTCCACTAACAAAATGCTATCGTTATCAAGCATATTCGTGCTATCCAGTATCCATTATTGCAAATTATAACTTTCAATAATTTGGATTTCTCCTATATCTGTGGCTCAAATTTAGGGAAAAATCGCGACGTAACACCTAAATTATGGAGAAAAGTGGGTGAGAAATTAAATAAATATGCTGGGTGGAATTCCTTTTCAAGTTCTTCACTTCTTATAAAACAGGTTTGGCCTCGTCCACATGCAGCATTCTTATATACTTGAGCGCTAAAAATAACATGAAAATGGTATAGAGGAGCAAAAGCTTTATGTTGTGACATTCGTAGTAAAATTGTGAAGGAAACTTGTGTTTATGAGTAAGTCCCTCTACATCGAAAATTAGCATAACGCTGAAGCCAACATGCTTCTCTTTTCAGTGACGGCATAAATATGGCATCATGAATCTTATGAGTAATAGTAATAGACTTGTAGTCGTTTCTTCCTAATCTTCAAATGAAAAGGAGATAAGAGCATTTTGTCACATATCTGTCTATTTAGTGCTATGCAATTTACTTGAATTAAAAATTCATGATTAAGTTTATCGTACGGAACATGAATACTTTAATTCTACAAAAATGTGGTAAAAAAAATTCTGGAGTTGATTGAGAATAGTAAAATGATGAAACAAAATATCTGTTGTTTTGTAACAACTCGGTCCGTTTAATTTTATCTTCTATTGTCTGAAAGCAGCGGCTATCTTCTTTTGAACGAGCTCCACTCCTAGACGAGGAGATAGTCGAGGTAGAGTTTCCTGAAAAAGATGCCATCTTTCACATGAGATGAGAGATTCAAATAAATGATCAGTACATAATAAAAATATTTCATCATGCCTGACATGCGCTGCCGCACCCCACCACCCCCCCCCCCCCCCCAAACACCAAAACACCCCCAAGTTTAACTCATCCCAATCAGTAGCGGGCCTGATAATGGCCCAAATTCAGCCTTGCTGATGCTTTTCGGGTCGGGCTGACCAATGACCAAACCTTAGCCAACCTATTTATATGATCATTGATTCATTTCTGTGTATGAACTATGAAGGAAGGATCTCTCTCAGACCATCTGCATGAAGCTTCTATAACTGCTCTGTTGACATGCCATGATTTTTCTAACAGGTTAGTTCCAGATTTCTTGGCAATGTGCTATCTTGAAGAGCAAGTACCATGAATCAAGTGCGTCTGATTAGACTGGCATGAAGCTCAGTTGGGTTTGGCATGCTTATTTCTTGTGCCTTATGCCATTTCCTTATTTAAATCAGTATTCTAATCATAACAGCCATTTAGGTTCCTCCTTTGTGCATCTTTTTCTACATAATAAATCCCAAAATTCTCTTTCTTCAAGAGTCCTTAGCCATTAAATAACTCAGAACCAAAGCCTTAAAACCTTTAAGCCTTCATCCCAGACAAATTGTAGCCTGTATCATCAACTACAGCAGGCAGCAGCCTGTTGCTCTGAAACTCTGTCCTATTCAACCCCCAATCAATTCAAACTTATCTTGGACAAAATCCTTCAAAATTATTTCAGAAAAAACCCTTCCTGAATGAAGCAGAATAGATGGCACACATGGGCTACATTTCACCCCTAGCAAATGCCCTCTACTACCCTAGAGATTTTATAAGAATTCTGGCAAACAAAAACAGAAGGGAAAGAGCCAAAATTTCATTAATATTCACACTGAAAGAGAATGGAAATAAAGAGATGGAGTTTATTTATCTAGGAGAATTTGTTTAAACAGAAAGCAACTAAGATCATATGTCACTTATGACCAATCAAAAGTTTAGGTGCTAAATAATGTGCAAACACTAGTATTAGAAGGAAGAGGGTGTTACAACAAAAAAAATGGGATTCAAGCAACAACACATACAAAATGAACTATTTTTTTGTCCTCTTAAATGAAGGATAGAATGTTAGCTAAAATTAAATATTATAATGTTGTTTAGAGTGCTTAACAACAAGCAAACTCCAAACTAGAGCAAAAAGAAATAGTTAATATACATCATCTATTGGGGGAAGGAAGAATGAATATTGTGATAAGTGGAAGGGGATAATCTTGAGTGAAATTTACATTTCAGAGTCAGATAGTTCAGGACTTTGTAACACCACAGAACATGAAAAACATAACTGCTTTTGGATTTATTATAAAGAGCTTGACAAGAATTAGAATCCATCAATGGATAATATTTCAACAATCAACGAATTCTTTGTTCTACTACTGATTACTAGTTTACCTGCAATCATCATATTCCAGGATTAATAAGAGGACAAGGGCATGAAAAACACTCCAGCTTATTTTCAAACAACAAACTAAAACTATTCGAAGGGATAAAGGAAAGAAGACAAAAAATAATTTGTGGTGTATACTCTTCCAAAGAAAAACCTAAGTCCCACATAAATTATAACCCCAATAAATTAGGCATTGCCTAGCTCATAAGTCTTAAGCCTTCACCAATTAAGTTTTGATATGAACTTGGTACTGATAACTAGCTGAACAACTATCATCCTAAGTCACAACTTCCCAACGTCAATGTCATCGCCTCCCCCCTTCTCTTTTCTTCCACCATGGAGCTTCAAAGTCATCATAGTTACAAGTATTAACCTCTCTAGAGTTTGTGGCGGGCGACAGTTCAAATATGTAGGCTACTATAAAATTTCTAATCTCTAGTTACTCTGTAAAGGTTAAAATTTGTTGTATGATAGAGATAGCATGTGACTCTTCGGTTTTGGGTAAACTACGGTTTCAGAAGTTTAGAACAAAAAATTTAACAGTAATGAGATGAAGTTATGAGTGCAAGATGGCGGTCCTGGAAAACCAAACATAGTATTTGGAACTTACCTCTGTGCCATCAGAGTGTACTTTGGCCAACACGGGTATCTCATATTGGTAAGCTCTTTCCCACTCCGGATTACTAGTTATATCCCTTATCTGACAAAAACCAACATCAGGAGCCTGATATTCAAACATACAAGAGAGAAGAGAGAGAGAGAGAGACCTGCAACTCAACATCGTGAAGGGAATCAGGGCCAGAGAGCAAGAATGCAGCTTGAAGTTTGTCTTTGAGACCATCGCACAAACAGCAACCGGGCTTTGAGTAAAGAACGAGCTTTCTGAAAGGAGTAGACGAAGATGAGAAAGAGGAAGTAGCGAGAGGTTTGAAGACCCACCTAACCCTTTGTCTCGTAACTAGTACAACTGAGGAGGGCCTCGCTACCGCCGCCATTGCTGCTGCGGCTGCAGATGCCATTCTTCCCACAACACAAGAAGACAGAAAGAGAAATTGAGTATCAATAATCGATTTTTCACTTTGAAGGAATGCCCAGCGTGCAGATTGTCTCCTCAATTACTCTGTTGATGCCATACCCTGTCTTTCCTTCCCTGCGGGATTGCTTTCCTGTGGTTGCTCATCGTAGAAGCGCGCTTGTTTCTTTCGCGAAAGTTTCTTTTCCTACCAATAAATAAATAAATAAAAGATAAAAGAAACTAAATTCTTTTGACAGACTTATGTTTAAAAAAATGGAAAATTTGTAATTAAAAATAGCTATGTACTCTCTTAAATCGTAAATTTCGTTTTACCTTTTTTTAGTAGCCAATATATTAGTTAAAAGCACATAATAATAATGTAATAGTAATTAGGTTAGAATTTATGTGGTCCCCATTTTTCTCTCCCTCACCCCAACTTATTTGCATGGTAAAGCTAAGAAACTAGCAATCCATTCAGCGTAGTTCTTGTTTCATCGGATGAAAGATTACGTGTTTTAAAATTAAACTTGTCAACTAGGTTGCTCCTGTTTAGCTTGCTAAAATGATTAGTTAAAAATAAATTAAATTGACTTGGCTCATTTCACATGTGATTTTAAGTTGAATAACATTTTTTGTTGTTATTTTTCAATGAATTTAATAATAATTTTTATGTAATTATAATTTTAAAATTTAACTTTAGTTATTGTTATATGTAAATTAGGATTGTAAAGTTTGATATTGGTGTTTATAGTTAACCTTGTGTCTTTTTTCTATTTTTTTAATGAGTTGGCGAGTTAATTTGTTTAACCGTTAATATATTTTTAAATAATTTGAGTTGATTCACTGCACAAAAATAAAAGTCAGATCACATTGATATATTTTTATTCAATTCGAAACAGAATATGAATAAGATTGAGTCGTTTATATATGAATGTAGGGAAAATTACAATACATGGTAACTTTATAAGCTTAGAAAGAAGCTAACATCTTTAAATTTATACAATATTTTCCATTTGCTTTTTCCATGGATTCATTTTAATTATATAGCCATTCATGATTGAACATGAACTAAAATTAACCCTGAAAGAAAGTGTTACACAATGCCAGACTACATAAATGATTTTTCAGCAATTAGTGCGACATCCAATGCTGGTGCTTAAGCTCCAAGTTAGAAAAAGGCGATTTGTTTTTTCTTGCAGGGGATATATTGGAGGGTGAAAGTAACAGAAAACTACATGTGCCAAGCATAATAAATGAAATCAAAATAGGAACCAACGTACACCAGTCGCTTGTCGATTTGCAAATGAAAGTAAAGTTGTTGAATCATCCAACTCTATGATAATGGGGCTCCTTCTTCTCTTTCTAATTATTCTCAGCTTCCTAGCATTGTCTTTCCTGTCCGGTAATTAAATTAAATTATTCAAATCATCAGAAGTTTGAATTCGCTTGTAGTAATTTTAAATTTCTCTGGGGATTCTTTGTCCCTTGCAGAAGTAGAATCAGCATCCTTCGAGCTCGTCAACAAGTGCCGCTACACCATATGGCCGGGGCTGCTATCTGGAGCCACTTCGCCCCAGCTTTCCACCACTGGCTTTCCTCTGCAAACTGGCAAGTCCAAGACCATCAACATCCCAAAATCCTGGTCGGGTCGGATATGGGCTCGGACCCTCTGTGCCCAAGACCCCGACGGATAGTTGTCATGTCAAACCGCCGATTGTGGTTCCGGCAAAGTAGAGTGCGCTGGCGGCGCTAAGCCACCGGCCACGTTGGCTGAGTTCACTCTGAACGGAGCCGACGGGTTAGACTTCTATGACGTAAGCTTGGTGGATGGGTATAACCTCCCCATGCTGATCGTGGCCAAGGGAGGTAAAAGGGGTGGGTGCAGCGCCACGGGGTGTTTGGTAGAACTGAACGGCGCGTGCCCGGCTGACCTCAAGGTGGCGCGTGGGAATAAGACTGGTGGCAGCGTGGCTTGCAGAAGCGCGTGCGAGGCTTGTGGAGACCCGCAGTACTGTTGCAGTGAGGCATACTCTACGCCCGACACGTGTGGTCCCTCCTTGTATTCGCAATTCTTCAAGCACGCTTGCCCGCGCGCGTATAGTTACGCGTACGATGACAAGACTAGCACCTACACGTGTGCATCGGCGGACTACTTGATCATGTTCTGCCCCTTGCCTTACACGAGGTGCAATTACACTCTAATCATGGGGCATGGAATTGTTAATTTTAATGCGAGAGCAATTCACAGATTTTGCATTCAACTTTAGTGTCCATGCATTAGAGGAATATTAATTGCATTAATGGCTACTCATTTGATGTTATGCAGCCAAAAACTGGTGGGGGCATGAAAAGATGGGGCACAGCTTCCGCTGGTAAACAAAAGCATGATGTACTTATCAAGGCAACATTCTGGCTGTTCTTCTTCATCAATGAATAATCTGAATGTGGTCCAAACCCAGCTGATTATTGTTACCGTTGCCTCCATTGCAACCCCATTTTTCCTCTACTCCCCTCTTTTATGACTCATTTTTGCATGCACACTGCTACTTTTCGCAATCAACTATCATATGCCTGCTGTGCTCATTCAACACACACTCCGCGGGACTTCAGCTATACTTTTAGTTTGTATAATTGATGTGTGTGTGTGTGTGTGTGTGTGTGTATATATATTCTTATATAGCAATTAGCAACATTTCAATAGTTGATGTTGCTTAATTATATAGGATTTTAGCTCATGTTGTAAGTGGGCATGTGGCACAATAGGTTTCCCGCGAAAGCTAACCTCATTTCTAGCCTTCCATCAAAGCCTTATTAGTTATTACTTCCCTCAATGAAACTCTACAAATTGCAACCATGATTTGCATGCATATTCAAAGTTTCCCAAAGAAGCACCAGGGTTTTTAATTTACCCTAAATTAAATAAATTTGATTAGATAAATAAATGTAAATTAAATTAAATAACAAAAAAATATATAAATATAAATTTCAAATATAAAAAATGTTATCTTATTATCTAACTATTTATTAAAAAAATTAGTTCTTCTTTTGATATAATTTTAAGATATTTTAATTTTAAAAACAAAATTATAAAAAAATAAAAATTTAAGTTTACAGTAACTATTAATATAATATAAGATTTTTATAAAATAATTTTATTAATATTAATTATATAACACTTAAATTATCTAATAATAAATAATTAAATTAAAAAAATTAAAAATTACATTGTTAAAAATACCACTTCTCTAACTTATATTATACTTTTTTTTAATGTTTGATAAATCCCTACTTACTCTGAATTTCTGCCCAACATAGGACAGAATTTAAAAGAGATTGAGATTGAGCTAGTGTTTATTGATCGCCCTATTCTGTTTGCCAAAAACATAAAAATAAACATCGGATCAAGTTAACTGAGTTATCTTTTCCATGGCCACTCTTCACTGGCTGCATGTCCGAATCATTCATCTCAGTATCCACCTTCTCTTGGTCTCTCTCCCCTCTGCAACTACACCACCTTCTCCCCAACACCAAGAACAAGACACGCCCATCACTCGCTTCCAGCGCTACCTCAGAATTAATACGGCTCACCCACAGCCCGACTATTCTTCCGCTGTCTCCTTCCTCATTTCTCAAGCACACTCTGTTGGCCTTCAATATCAAACTCTAGAGTTTTTCCCCGGAAAACCCCTTCTCCTCCTCACATGGCCTGGTTCAAATCCTTCTCTTCCCTCTCTTCTCTTCAATTCCCATCTCGATTCTGTTCCTGCCGAGCCCTCCAAGTGGCTCCACCCCCCCTTCTCTGCTGTGCTCACCCCTGACGGTAAAATATTTGCCCGTGGAGCCCAGGACGACAAATGCGTCGGTATGCAATACATTGAGGCAATTCGGAATTTGATACACCAGAATTTCACGCCTACTCGCACAATCCATGTGTCTTATGTGCCAGACGAGGAGATCGGTGGGCTTGATGGGGCTGCCAAGTTTGTGCAGTCCAAGGACTTCGAGGATTTGAATGTTGGGTTCATGTTGGATGAAGGGCAGGCTTCTCCTGGTGATGAGTTTAGGGTTTTCTATGCGGATAGGTCACCATGGGGATTGAAAATCAAGGCAAAGGGTCAACCAGGACATGGCTCGAGGATGTATGATAACAGTGCTATGGAGAATTTGATGAAGAGCTTTGAAGTTTTGAGCAGGTTTAGGGAAAGTCAATTTGATATGGTTAAGGCGGGTAAAGCTGCAAATTCCGAAGTTATTTCGGTTAATCCCGTTTATGTTAAAGCTGGGGTTACTTCAGCCGATGTGAGTTGCATAAGCAAATATCTTTCGAAGTTAATACTTCTGTATATACTGGATGTTTTATTTGGGAACAAATGGCTTGTGGCGTTTATATGCAGGGATTTGCAATGAATGTGCAACCTTCAGAAGCAGAAGCAGGCTTCGATCTTAGGTTGCCCCCTACAGCGAACCCAGAAGAAATCAAAAGAAGAATCGCTGAAGAATGGGTACCAGCTATTAGAAATATGTCATATGAGGTGAAGTCTCTGTGAAGTCGGGTTTACTTTTTTGATCCTATTCCTATGCACAATGGATCATGACTCGTCTGTATATGTTGAACAAACAAGTGTTCTATGAAAAAATTTGAAGATTTGGAAACAACTTGTGGTTAATTCTGATCAGGCAGTTTTGCAACTCTATCTGTCCTTATTAGAATGTGTTCATTTGTAGGATAAAAGGTTTGAGACGATTATCACATTTCTATTTAGTGGATAATTTTGTGTCATTTCTATGTTGCTATAGATGAAGGTAGCTGCATTTCTGCTTATACAGAGTTCATATTGAAATTCAATATTTCCTTGTTTGAGAATGTTGGTCTGTTGGGATAGTCTATTACTCCACATGCCTGGAATTTGTAATTACAGAGTATGAAAACATTGAATTACAGTTCTATTATTCTACATGCCTGTTGGATCCATTATGAATCTGACAGATGCTTAACTAGCATTGTAGCATCATTAATTATATTTCTGCTAGCTGATGGTTCAAGAACCCTTATAGTTGATAAAACTGATGAAGAAATGAACAAAATCACAAAATCGTCGGCCACGCACCTCAAACAAGTTTCAAACAGTGGGTATTTGAACATTTTATATTTTCTTTTCTCTTTGATTTCTATTTTCTCTAATATGCATCTGTTGAAACGGAGAAAAAAAATGTTGGTTCTCTTAAAACTGAAACATTGCTATATATATGGATTTTGTATAGGAAACTTGAAAGGTATAGTTATACATTTCAATTTTCATTCTGTAATTAATGGTCTGTGTGGAGGAGGGCGACTGTTTTTATTGCACTCATTATTGTTTTGCAGTAGTGCCATTTGTTTGAAATCTTTGCCTTGAAAATTATTCGGATCAAATCAAATCAAAAGGTTGGGGCTGGGATTGCTATAATACTACCTGGTTTGAAAAATTAATACATTGTGTTGCAGTCTGAAACAGTGAGATACTTGTTTTCTGAACTTGCTTGTTGCTTTGATTAGTTCATGACTTCTTGTTCAGTTCTTCCTGCACGCTTGGACAAGCCTTGATATTTTGGCCATATTGGATATAACTCTAGAAACCAAAATGTTTAAGAAATTTTGACCCTTTTTGTTAATGTCTTAATGATCATATGTGGTGATTGCTGTTAATTTCTGGACTGCAATTCTTTTGTCGTGTTTCTGAGCAAGCAAAAAAATGTAAGACGGCTGAGAGGCTGAGTGCATTCTGTATATGGCAGATAATAGAGAAAGGACCCATTAAAGACCACATGGGGCGCCCTTTAATGACCCCAACTAATGCTTCCAATCCATGGTGGTTAGTATTCGAGCAGGCTATCACATCAGCTGGGGGGAAACTTGCAAAGCCTGAAATTCTTGCTTCAACAACAGATGCTCGGTACATTCGACAGAGAGGAATTCCTGTACTAGGTTTCTCACCAATGACAAATACTCCCATCTTGCTTCATGACCACAATGAGGTTAGACAGTTTTTCTTTTTATTCAACATTATGTGTCTCTCCTGCTACTCCGCATGCATTCAGTGATAGTTTATCCCTTTAACTCCCGTAACTTCACTTGCAGCACCTACAAGATACAGTGTATATGAAGGGAATAAAGGTATACGAGACTCTGATAAGTTCCTTGAGTTCATTTACCGAAGTCTCGATCTAGATGTCCATGGTTGTTTCTCACTAAAGGACGAGGCTTTTTCGCTATGCTCAGTTCCACAGTACCTCTCCCTAAATATGATGTTATCGTTATGCATAGGAAAATCAAATATTCTACCGCCTGGAAAATGTGGACCTTTGTTTATGAAATCTGTAAATAGTTCCCATAAGGCATTGGAAAGCCAATAACAAGATGTTGTGTGAACTTTAGGGAGCACGTTAAGTTAATGTCTGATTCCTTCACTGGGAAGATTGTTTCTCATAATACCTTTGTAGCAGGTGGATGGAAGATATTCATAATACCTTTGTAGAATCCATGATTTTTTTTCTTGTAAGAAAGATTTCTCGTCAGAATTTTTTGGTCAGTATTTCCTCTTAATATCTATCTTCCTTACTCCAAAAGCAAGACCAAGGGGATGACCGCATCTCTATTCTCTACTTTGATAAACAGGCCACATACTGGCCTCAAAATGTATTTACAATCTCACATCTTCCAAGCTTATAAAACCAAGTTCGTAGTCCACACTCCACCCTAGCGTAGCACTCCTTACGGATCGATATTTTGCTTACTTTTTTTTTTTTTCATCTTTCTACATTTAGTGGGAAGTATTGTTACTCAGGAAACATCCATTATAAATTATTAATATAAAAACCCGAGCTGATCAATGATTAGTTGAAAAAAAAAAACAAATTATGTATCTCCCAAGTCTTATTTCAGAGTAACATATAATAGACCGTGCAGATTCTAATTACATTTTGACTGTTTTAATAATGAATGACTCCATATTCTACCGACGAGAGTGATGTTGCAGATCGTATGGTTTAAAAGCTAATAAGCTGAGGTTGAGCCTTTGAGATATTCGACTTTTGTTGGTAAAATCAAACAATTAGATGCACGCTATAGCTTTTCCTGAACTTCCCCTTAAAGACCCAAATTTAGTGAATCAAACTTTGACATGAAAATCAACTACATTCATAATGCATGTTAAGAGCGCCAATCAATCAAGTTCTCTCACGTACAATACATTTTATAGACTATGCTTGCTGGGATAGTCAGGACAAGAAAAAATATATTACATATTATATGATGCTGAGAATAATAGTATTCAATTTACTTATCATATTGTTATTAAAAAAATCTTAATAAAGATGTATAAACTTTGAATTTTGTTGGATTCCGGAATAAAATACAAATAAACAGGTTGTGCAGAAGGAAGTAACTAAGAAGCTTACTTAAATGCCCAGTGGATCAGGAAGTTGGGCTTCTTAGAGATATATTGTATTATTGCTCATGAGAAAACAGCTATCAAACACTTCGGGAGCTACCTCTGTATGGAATATGGATATGGTTGTTGACGATATATACATATATCCAGTAATAGAACAATATTTTCTAGGAAGTTTCACTATATCCTTTTTATGTGTGGAAAATATACAGGGGATTTGATTCCTATATTTGTAAGACTAGACGACCTCAGATTCAGACCCACATGGATATTGCCTGTTCATCCCCCAACAAGCATCCAAATAAGAAATCCTTGAGTATACTTTTGCCCATCCCTATCAATCTCTTCAGAATTCTCTTGCCTCCATAATTTAATTGAAAATGAGGATTCTGTTCTGATATGCATGCATGCATGCATGGGATGGCTCTTTCCTCATAAGGTCTCTTCTTTGCTTCGGCTAATAAGTGCCGTCCAATATATGATGTCCCTACTTCTTGCTGTCTGTACTCTCCCCCATTTATGGCACTAAATTATCTAATTGTCGCTTTCACTCATGCATAAGGGGTACGGAAGGTCTTAGTCGGTACGGGCCAGTTAGGATAGAGACAGTACACATATATGGTACATTATCAAGATCGCAGAAGCATGCATCTCCATTCATGGTCAAGTACTTCGGCAACAACCTGCACTTATCTATTTTTTGTGTGAGGTTCTAGTCAATGACATACATGCATGATAGATCACACATCTTTCTGTAATATCGCTGTATTAAGTTTTAATTGAGATAGAGCAAATGCACGACCAAATTCTTGATTTTCATCCCATATGTAAATATATATGAATTGGCCAAAGAAAGCTCATGTGTCATTGTCAGCTACTACTAGCTCCCCAAAACAAATATGTGATAACAAAAATAGAAAAATTTCTTTACCCCCACCAGAATAATTGGACATATATGCACATCATTATACCAACTAAGTGATATAGAGAAGAACATGATTTGACATAGACTTTGAAAACCACGGTATGAAACGCAATTCAATTCAGTATTTTCTCCAATATCTGTTTACCATTGTGGGAAAAAAAAAATTGTACACGAACAGCTGTTTTTGTTCCCATCTTTACAGCTAGCTCAAGATGTTGTCACGAAGTCCTTTTCAGATGACAATACGTATACATTAATTTATAACCGTGGTCCTTTTATGCATACGACATTAACAGACTTCGACATATATGAAAAGAAAGGGTTTGATTCTATAATGAACATTAAAGATTTAAATATACAATATAATTAATAGTAACGACTTTTTAATATGTTGCTAACATATTTTTCAAAATGATGATAATTAGTTGGTTATTATTATATTAAAGAAGTGTGACCAACACTTTGAATAAAAATTATTACTACCAATTACACCTTACACTTAAATTTTCAAAAGAGAAGTTAGTGTTGGTTAATAAAAGGTGTAAGAAATTAATTACACACATGATATATATATTCACATAGATGGCAGGTAATAGCAGAATTGAACCGCAAACGAGTGATGAAATTGAGGAAGGGCCAGCTAATTGAGCAATTGGCTAAAAGACTAAAACCCATTTGCAAATGAAGTTTCCTTCTAACTTCCAACAGACATAGTCCTTGCTTTCTTCCTGAATCTTTGACGGATTTACAAATTAAAAGGCATAAACAAAAGGAATGCGGCAACAACATGTGAGAATCATAATAAAGAAAAGTAATGGCATGTCAAAGACCATACCCTTAGCTGCACCTCAGTAATAAAATGTCAAATTTCAATTCTTTTCTTGGTTTGGTTAATTAATTTCAAAACCTATCATTTAATTATCTCTTAACAAGTAAAGAGATTCCTTGAAACTTGACATACATATTCTTTATGTTCCCGAGTGCATCACAAGGGCGTTAGGAAGAAGAGAGGAGGCAGAGGACTCGTACGGATTGACGACACTATTCTCTTTACACATGTATTATCATTGGAGAGTGCAATTTTGACTGTTCCTTTCATTTGCTGTTGTTAATCTCTCTCCCACGTACATTATTTTATTCAATTATTAAAGAAAGGCACACCCGTTTCAGAAATCAGAATTACTTGCAATGATTGTAAAGTAAATACAATGTTAAAAGAATTAATTTCATGTACATGGGAAGCTAGTTTGAAATAATAAACAAAATGGAACAGAAGGTGGGCTTGTGGACTAATTACAAAGCCCTTGCTGTAAGGTTGACAAACACGCACACTTTAGTTTGCCTACTACATGAACTTCAAATTAAAAAAACAGAGCATCTATGCCTCAATGTGTAGAAAGAGTCATAACATAAATTTATCCAAGAAAAAGGCATGGCGGGCTGGCATTTTTCCCAAAGTAAAAGGCGTTTTTGATAGGGCCGTATGAGTGGAGAATCCATTTGAATAAATAACTTAAAACTAGAAAGAAGGAAAACAATACAAATAGGAGAGACAAAGAAAATAGAGTAAAAGTCAAGGAATGCAGGCGTTAGCAAATAAGCATTGTCATGGTACCGTTCAGATGTGAGAGTTCTGTGTGTTTTATTAAATTAAATTATTATTCATTAGTTTAGGGGAGAGAGAGAGAGAAGCAAAGTTTGATGTTGCAGGAGGAATGGAGGGTCCAGTATATGACGCGGTTTTGGAGCTGAGTACAGAGAAGCAACAGCTGGTGTGATTGCATTTGCATATGCAAATGGGGTTCACTGTTAGACTGCGCGTGTCCTCTACTCACACTCTATTTCACACTTTTTTTTAAAAAATAAATTTGAATAAGCATCAGCACCTGCAGATCCTGGAAGCTACCTCTTAATTAATAGAGAATCCTATGTTTTTCTCTGTACATGCATTATTGTAATAACTAATATTAGATCAATCAAGCTCTCGCCTTCCAAATATATATATAGTCAGAATATTAAGATGCAGAAAACTATTGTTATTAATCAATATCTTTTAAATTATGTTTATTGAGTTGCCCTTCATTCTTTAATTTACTGTCAATATAAAGCTTGCACGGTGTCAACTGGGAATGATGATGACTTTTTACACAAGTTAGACAATGGGGTTAATGTCCTTTAGTTTCTGCTTCTTTTTCATTTGTCCATATGATTTTAGTCCAAGTCTAATGCATTTCATCCATTGACACTTATTTTAAAGTGGCCTTGTTTGAAAATGTGTTCGCTTCTAACCTGTCCCTAACTGCCCTGCAAAAAGTCATATTGTATTATTTACTATTTTCAGTAGAAGAACTCACTGAACTTCTCACATGAGAATTACTTGAATATATTTTGACATGTTTTAACAAGCATTCAGCGATTGACTAAATCAAAGGAGCCCCCAAGACCAAAAATACAAAAATTTTAACACTAATAATTAGTTTACATAACCAGCATGATGAAAATGTGCTCAAGAATAACCAGAAAAATGACTTCTTTTTTGGTGCTAAATATTAATTAGCTTAGATATGGGCGAAAAAGAAAAAGGGTGAATTGTTAAAATTTTGATCAAGTGGCAAAACTTCAACATGGTGATAATAACGTTACACATACATATACATATGTGAGGGAAGCTTCACTTAGAAAGGACAAATGAGTCATTTTAAGACGTCGATTGTCTAATGTTACTGTCTATATCAAATTTAAATTAAAATAACCATCTGGCAGAAATGTGATATCTTGACTAGAGAAAGGATTTTCTATCTTAAAATGCAAGCATCCATCTATAAATAGGGTCACCTTCACTTCCCTAAATCCAGTTCCGATCTGATTCTTATTCTTTTCCTGGCTTTCAAACAGCAAGAAGGTCAAAAAAAGAAAAACACTTATTCAAAAGAGAGCAATAGAGACTTGTTGAACACCCTTTCTTCCTCAAGGCACTAGTGATCTCCGAACATTCTTAGTTTCACACTGTATAATGGTGAAGAGAGAGCACAAGATCCAGACAGAGGCATCAAAGGGAATGCAATCAGATGGGAAAAAGAAGTACAAGGGCGTGAGGATGAGGAGCTGGGGATCATGGGTTTCAGAGATTAGAGCACCAAACCAGAAAACTAGAATATGGTTAGGGTCTTATTCAACCCCAGAGGCTGCAGCCAGAGCCTATGATGCTGCACTTCTATGTCTTAAAGGCTCTTCAGCCAATCTCAATTTCCCATTAACTTCTTCTTCACACTCACACTTCATTCCTCATGATACTCTCATGTCTCCTAAATCAATCCAAAGAGTAGCTGCAGCAGCTGCCAATAGCTTCGTTGACAATGCCACCACCACCCCACCTTCTCCTCCTTCTGCCTCTGCTTCAACCTCATCATCCTCATTAGTCTCCTCCCCATCAATGTCTTCCTCTCCCTCCGATCAAATCGATGATGATGTTTCACTAATGTCATCTTTTGAGGCCTACACTGCTTATGATCACACTAATGAACCTGTCTCTTTGATGGACTCTTGGTACAGCTTTGATGCTTTACAGTCCCCAAAATACGTTGATCAAATGCTCAGTGGGGCTTTGTTTGATATCGATTCAACCCAGCTGATCGATGATTTTTACGAAGAAAGTGATGATATTCGTTTGTGGAGCTTCTGCTGAGAGAAACTCAAGCCAAACACCAAATTCATTTTCCTTATAGATTCATATTCGTTTGCCTTCAAGTGCTACTTGATCTTGAAGATATTACTGACCGTGACCAGATTAAATTTTTTATATATATATATATATATATATCCTACTTATATGTGCATGTTAGAAAGAAGAAATTCATAGAGAAAAGACAATTTTTGGCCTCTCTGATGTGAATTTCTACACATTTGAAATTATGTATCATTGATAAAAAGCTTGTTATGTCAATGTTATAAATATCTTTCCCTGTATGTTGTGGAAATTATGTATGTTTTGGAATAAGGGTAGGAAGTTAGGAACTAGGAAAAGAATATTATGCTCATCTATGTCCCTTGTTATAAGCAAATATTTTAATTATTCTTCTAGATTACTCTCTAAGGATTCTGGAAAGCCCTTAATTTACTGCATCGTAAGATGTCTGCATCTCAGAGATGCTCACTTTTTAAGTTCACTGAGAGGAGGGATCCATGTACAGAGTGTGGAAACTTGAAACGCATTGAAAAGAGTGTTGTGTCTAATCCCCTGAACAAAGGGTATGAACTAGATGTATTTTTAAAAACTTAGATGGGTATGAAATCTGGTTGGTTTAATCCATTTTGGTTTAGGGAATGTTTTGAATTTGGTTTAGGCCAAAAGCAGATAGACAAACTTTGTTTGCATTTAGTGGAATATCTACCGTGTTCTTTATTTTTTTAAAAAAATATATATATTTGACTTATGATGCAAGCAAGTCTTTCTTTTTGTGTCTCATGCTAAGATTGTATTCTTTATCAATGGACTTTTGACACTGTTGGGCTAAGTTTGGAAGTTGATCATGGGATGGAGCCAAATTGGGACACATGAGGTGTCCTATTGTGAGATGGGAGAGGTTATGGCCTTGGGGATATGGGGTCCCATTCTTACATTGCATCTGGTCGTCTCTCAACCAGGTGCCTCTAGAAGTGTGCAGAAGAAAGAAAGCTTTTGGCTTTGGTTTTGGTATTACATGTTCATACTTTAATTAAAGATATATGTAAGAATAAGGGCAGAGGGTCTTCCCATTCCTTTGACTATACCTTACAACCACCCATATTCTTAGGCCTACATGGGGCTACGTTCCTTGTGCAACCATTTCAATTTATTCTCACTAGGACGCACGTGAAAATGATATAACTAAATGACAATTTCAATGCTGCATTTAAGACATAGCATGTGAGTTCTAAACGTCAATCAAATCCAAAGATTATAATATATCAAGTAAATTTGGGTATTAACAAATTTTGCAGATAAATACCCCTTTGGAACTTGGCTATAAGTTTGATTGGGGAACCTAGGATTTTTTTTACTAATATAAAATAATGAGATGAGATACTGTTTGTGTAGAACTGGACAAGAGAAATTATTTGTCATTATAATTTTTTTTATACTACATACTTCTAGGCAGTGACATTTGGAATAGTGTTCAAGTATGTAACTGTATAAAGAAGGCTTGCATTGATGTAGGAGCAATTATTTATGATATTTCATGTGAGCTCACTCATTTCATTTCTCACATAATCATTGTGGCAAAGAATAATTGCCCGCAACATATAGGAAGGCAATGGTAGGGAGGCGAAGACTCAAGATCCAACATTAAGCATGAGATTAATGATCTAGGTTTGGCCTTATTAAGACATAATTTTTCTGGATTCTTTCATTCATGAAAATTAGATGTAGTGATCAAACTTTTAATGATTTTTAAAAGCATTAAATTTGAAATTTTGGAAAAGAAAAATAATAAGAGTAAATTTTAATCAATGAATCACTCACTTTGTTACATTTTCAATAATTAATAGGGGAATACTTTTCGGTTCTCAACTTTAGCTTTCACATGGCGCCCTTTCCCACAACGCCAAGCCATTTCTTAGATGCAATCTTATTTTTCATACATAGGAAATGTGACTGTGAACAATTATTAAAGGCCACAATATTACACAATACCCGAATTTCGTTACGAAATTCTGTTCTATTTTATCATATTCGTTTTTATTTATATAATTATGCATCATTACGTTAATACTTAATGGTCTGTTAATACTCTTTCTTTTATATTCTATTATTTTAGGTTATATATATTAGAATTTAAGAGAATCTAATAACATTTTTAAAACAAAATAAATATCAATATAATTTAGAGACTCCTAAAATATTCCAGTGCAAATCTGAGATGGGCTTGCTCTAGGATATTGAGATAACTTTTTCTAGTTTTGGGTTGCGCATGTTCTTGACCCCAAAGCTAAATTTTTGTTCGGAAGTTTTGGACCTGCAAGGGAATATCTATTTTTGATGAAGTTGGACCAATGTTCTCTGACAGAGAAACACTAAACAGAGTGCTCTCGGAGCTCCGATTTCTCTCCATGTCTGTGCCTCGGCACTTCTGCTGTGGTGGTATCAGTCCATGATTTCTTCTACTGATTATTGACCCGTAAACGCCTCTACCATTCCGCCGATATTGGGCACTGCAGAAAGTCATGGGTTATACAAAGGAGCAGCTTCTTGCGCGGTTGCAGGTTCTCTCATCATCATAGTTTTCTCATATTGAAGTGCTTTAGTTTACTTTGATCTGGGAATATTTCATTTTACCAAGTAATTGGTTTTCTGTGGTGGCTGTTTGCAAACAACTCTTGTATGTAAAAAGAAAAAAAAATGGATTATATCTGTTAGTCGTCGAACGAAAACTATTTCAGCTGCAAGAAGCCTCAATTTGGTATGTAACAAAGTTGTAATGAAGTTTCGATTTTGTTGAGCTCTGTGTTTCCTGATATTGAACGCCTAAAACATAAATTTTTGGTAGTTGGAAGCTTACCAGCTTTCATACAGTTCGTGTACATTTCTGAGAGCAAAACCACTTTATAATGTGGTTTTCTAATTTTGAAGTCTGTATCGGTCGAATTGGCTCTCACGTTTTGTGATGCCTTTTCGTTTTCTATGGAACTGTGGAAGTAATTATTATGATTTTTTTTCCCCCTTGTTTTACAGGAGCTTCAGATTAAATTTTCCCAGTATGAACATCCAGTTGTTTTGACGGTTGAGGCTCAGGTAAAAACTTTTAAACAATATAGTAGTCCTGCAAAATGTGTTTGTTTGGATTTTCTGATTATTTATCTATTTTTCTTCAGGCAAAGTATGTTGGAAATTTGGGAGGTGGACTGAGTAAAAACTTGTTTTTGAAGGTATGTATATTTTGATTTTAAGACGGAAAAACACCTTTCTATCTATTGTAATAAATGCTTGGCTTTATTTATGATTCTTGTATGAATAAGCCCTGATCACTACAATTGTCAAATAGGACAAGAAACAAAGGTTCTATATTGTTTCTGCTCTAGCGGATACCAAGGTAGATCTGAAAGGTATGTTCTATCTTGTAAACCTGAGAAGTTCATTGACTTGCTTGTTTGGTTGTGCTTCAGTGGATATTGATGGGATTTATTTTTGGATTCAAAACTGTGCAGTGTTATCTCAGTGACTTGGTTTAGGAAAAGGAGGTCTGAGAATGACGCCTGAAGAGGCTTTAGGTGAAATACTTCAGGTCTGTCTATGCTGTTACTGAAGCCTTTTCTTTCTCCTTCCTTTATTTAATTAAGTTTAAGACATGTTTTTAACCATTAAATTAAGGAAAGCTGTTAAAGATTTATTGTCTAATTTATGCATATTTCTGTGCTCCGCATGTTGTCTTCCATTCATTCTCACAAGATTCTGTCCATCCTTAAAGCATGTTGATATTTTTCATTATCTGCAACAGGTTAGGCAAGTTATCTTGCTTGTTGCTATGCATTCTATGATGCATAAGGAAACTATATCTTATTGGGGTATTCCTTAATTGAGAGGGAAATTCATTACTCCCGTGAAGCCCATCAAATGATTTGTGCATATCTTTGTTATTGAATTCAAAATCATTTTTTAGTTTAATATTTTGATAGGATTTTTAATATTATTAGTATTGTAAAATTCTCTTCTTTCTTCATTGAAGTAATTAGTACCTTTTATAAACTTAAATGACATAATGATTAATTCTTTTGTTCTAAGCAAGAAACAAATATTTACTTAAGAAGAAAATTAACCTTGTTAGTAACTATCTGATGTCACTCATGGCTTTTTTTTTTTCTTGCAAGGTGCCGTTGGGTTGTGTTACTCCATTTGCACTAGTGAATGAATCAGCACGGTATGCTGTGAGGCTTTTTTCTTGGCAATGCTTACAAGTGGTTATTCTTGTGGTTTGCTGTTTTTGGTCTTCAATACTAATTCAATATATGAATATATAAAGTACTATCCCAATCCCTGCTTTTCTACCATCAGCTTGACAATGACCCCACTTTAAAGACGAACAGGTATGTGCTGAGGGTTAACATTGTAATAATTTTTGCAAAACTTGATATGATAACCCATTGGTTTGTTGAAAGATCATCTTATTCAATAATGATTGTGCCTGCTAGGCTGTTTACAAGCATCATTCTGACCCAGTTAGAAAATGTATTTCAAAGGACCTAATTTTATTTTCTTCTATGTCACATCTTTACCTTTCTGAAGAGATGTTTCACTATTATTGGATCAAAGGCTCAAGACACAGGAGTTTTGCTTCTTCCATCCTCTGTCAAATAACATGTCCATATGTAAGTGAAAAGCATTTTTTCAAAATAGACTAATAGTTGTTCTGTCTTTAAAATATAAAACCTGCATGCATATTTCTTTGGTTACATCTGGAATCTTTTTGGCTAGTTGAACCTATACCTCTACCCACTTCGTATCCCAACCACTTGAGCTAAGTTCTGATGGTGATTGCATTTATTAACTAACTGTTATGAAAATGATGAATTGAATTATTCCTTTCATACATACAATATTCTACCACAAAATGTCTCTTGTTGTGAATCTATTTTGTTATACACATTGCAATAATTAGGGATTACAACATTTTATTGGAATGCTTTATCTGCTGAATATTTGATGAAATGATCATAGTCTAATCCTTTAAACATTTGCATTGCAGCTCTAAATGCTGGTAGTCTTGACAATTTTCTTAAATCAATAGGAAGAGATCCCTCGTATGTTGATTTGGAGGTGAGTTAACCGAAGGGCACGTCCATTCTTTCATTGTATTAGACAAGCTATTATTTTTAGTTCGGCATCTTATGTGTCTTCTATCACCTTGAAGGTCAACCCTATGGTGGGGAAGATCAACCCCAGATTTAGCTGCACTGGTTCCATCAAGTTCAATAGCTTTGCCAGATCAACCAGAGAAGCAAACCTCTTCACAAGTTCCAATAAGTGGAGATCATATTTCAGTGGATATTAAGTCGAAGGAGGTTTCAGGTAAAGATGCTATTAATGGGATAATCAATTTTCCTTTGTGTATTTAATGAACAAAGGCAGTGCCTACTTTCATGTTTTAATGGCTGTTTCCTTTTTTACAATTTGGATAATATTTATACTTTTCTAAATTGATTTTAAATGGTGTACTATATTATGACTAAATCTTTTAAAGTTTTTCATTTCATTTTGGTTCTATACCTGTCTGAGGATCTGAACCATTATTGAACTTGATATCACCAGAAGCTAGGACCTACCTCTTACCCCTGCTCCCTGCTTCCTGAGGCAATTTGCAAATATATCTAATGCCAACTTTATGACTGCGATATTTAGCATTTAGGCGAGTGGAATTATAACCATTATCTTTTCAAATAGCGCCACAACTAAGGCACACATTTCACTGCATTTGTTAATCATTTTTGTAGGGAGAGAAGAATAAACCTGTCTGTTACTGGCTTAAAGTTCACTTTCATTTAGTTATGATGTCAGTGTCTTGTTGACTAGCAAATTTTTCTGACGCAGCAAAAGGTGTCAAGCCAACCGTCAGTGAGAAAAATACAAAGGGGATGTCAGTAATGGATGTTCATTCATCAAGCCCAATTGTCGATGTCGGGCAATTTATAGAAGAAATATTGCATAAAACATCAGAATTATTGCTTTCAGAGGTAAAAGCAAATTATGATTTCCTTTGGTCGTCTGCTTCACTTTCTGCGTTAGGCTGAATAATTTTGACCATACAGATCAAGGAAGAAACTATTAAGAAACATGGAGAGCAGCTAGGTACTGTGGTGTCAAACAATCTATTGAAAGGTCTCAGCTCAGAATTGAAGAATCTTGCTGTAAGTATATTTAGCCGAGGGCTTTTTTTTTTTTTTTTGGGAAAATCAAAGAAACGAAATTGGGCATGTTTTCCCTATAATTACTGTAATTTAGTGGTGAAAAAGCCTTTGTCATATGTATACGTGGTGATTACCAGATTATCTTTACTGCAGATGTTATTTAGAATACGTCATGCACAGAAGGGTTCCATGCTGGTACTCACCATCAGCCCAAACGTTTGTGAATGTCGCAATAATTAAATATTCACTGACATGAAAGTGAAAGGGGGAGCAAGATTTTACACTCGTTTTATCTTTTGTTTGTGACAGTAAGCATGGTTTATTGTAAATTCATGAAGGAAGAAATTCGGAACTGAATAGGAGATAAATTCATTTTAAAAATTTTTTTTTTGGTGAGAAAATCAAATTTCATTTATAACTAAAAGGCACTAGGGTCATACAATATAAGAATATTAGCAAGGCTCATTCATCATATAGAAGTTATACGGGTCTACAATCTTGGAGATAAAATAGGAGGAAATAAACTGGAGTCTTAAGTAACACACCTGAGGATATTAAGAATTAAATCTCTTACATAAATTTAAATGACATACATTTTCTTCAAACTTACATTTTTTCTTACAAATAAAGAATAGAACTTGAAGATCCAAAGGGTAACACACTTTTCTTTTTTCTTCGAGGGAATAATATTTTTTGTAGTTTCTTTTCTTCAATGTTGAGTTTATAGATGTAAATCAAAATTTTTTTTGAGAAGAACTCTTATAGATTAAACTAGAGGAAAAGTTCCATAAGAAGAAGGGAGAAACCTTCCCTAATGAAGGAGAAGAAATTTCTTAATGGTAGGAGAAAACTTTCTCCTCCGTTGAAGAAGAAAAAACCAACTTAGCACAAAATAGGAGACGGGGAGAGGGGCTGTCGTTGCAACGTGCGTGAAGTTGCCTAGAGGCGAATCCTAGCGTGCGTGCGTGAAGGGAAGGCTCTGGTATAAAATGCTGTGTTCCGTTGGGGGCATATTTGGGTTAAAGAAAATAGAGAAGAAGGGAATAGAAATGAAATTTTAATTTTGACTTTTTTTAAAATTGTATTGAAATCTAACCCTTCTTTCTTTCTTTCTTTCTTATCTATACTCCCTAATTTAAAGATATTGCACAACTTGTTTCAATTCAAATATACCCTAAATGCGTAGAGATGTTCTTACTAAATGATGCAATAGTAACCTTTGTGCTGTCTCATATCTTATGATACTATTCAAGCAAGTAGTGTGTGAAATATATCGTAAACACCGCAACAATAACTATCTCATATCAAACAATGAAACATATTTTGTTTCTTCGTTGAAGCCTTGACATTTGCGCCTTAGCGGGTAATATTATATCACCTTACAGCATCGTAGAATGACCAACACAGGGAATGTGCATCTTATTCTTCGGCATGATACAATGATTGGAAAGCATTCACTTTGTCTTCGGGTATAAAATAAAACGAACACGTGCAGGTTCATCTATTTATAATGCGATGTTTTCTTCCGACAGCAGAGGCTAAAATTGCCGAAGCCACTTACGGAAACTTATGACATAACATGTGGTACGAGTGTTTTACGCTGAACTGTAATTATTATCATTGTTAATTATAAATGATAATAATTCAGTAATACATTATTTTGACGTGGTAAATCCGAATTCGTAAGCAAGTAGGGGTACGTCAATGTTGTGATCGCAGAGTGAATTCCAAGCTTAGGCTGATGTAAATGAGTAGTGAACTAAAGAATACAGCACGGGAGCCGCCATGGATTAGATGCTGCAAATGACACACAAAGTTGAAATTTAGCACGAAGAGAGGGGCACACAATACAGATACAACTGATAGCTCATTCACAATTATGCTATTATCAATTTAGAATTAGATATTCAATTTGGTAGATATGAGACCCACTGAAACACGGGGAATCAATTATTATTATAACCACGAAATGGAGAAATGAGAAAAATAATTTTATTCCAGACAATAAACTTAGTATTTAGTAGAAATTTGAGTATTGTTATTAATTATATAAAGTAATAGATGAAGTAATCAATTATCACCCCTTGAAGTTGAAGCAGTAATAGTCTCTCCCTCTGGATTAATCTGTGGCTGCCTTCTATGGAAAGGCCACAAAGAAGCTAATTGATTTTGGCTCCACCTCAAGAACCTTTGCCACCTGCCTCCTCCGGCGCTGGATTCATCGCATTCCGGAGCCACCTGAACCTCTAGCCGGCAAACAGGGCAAGAATTGTGAAGCCTCAACCAAGGAACAATGCAATCTGAATGGTATATATGCTTGCAGGGCAATTCCCTTACTTCTTCTCCCACTGCAAACTCTTCCTGGCAAACCGGGCAGTAAGAGTTCTCCTTCAGATGCCTCTCCGAAACTGTCACACTCGGAATCGCATCGATTGCTCTCTCCGGCGCCGGCGGTGGGCCTTGCCTGTCATTTGCCGTCAATTGCTCAATTAGCTCGTCCAGACCCGACCCCAAGAAGTAGTCTCTCGGGTCAACCCGACGCGGTCGATATCGAATTCCAGGATCTGGCGGAAGAATTATCCAAGTTCGAGGACGAATTCCAGGATGTGGCCCTTCTACGTCGGAATCAGCAGCTCTGTAATCAAGTTCGGTACGACGACGACGTCGTCGAGATGTCACGCGACGCACTGGAATTTCAGTATCGGCGTCGACATCAGGCCTGCCTTCTTGATCGCGAGGTGGCTCCCGAATCCAACGGAAGTGTGGAGGTGGAGCTTGTGGCTCATCGACAGGGCCATTAAAGCGCCTGATTGGTGGGTCAAACAATAGAGCAAGGGCCTCGAGCAAACGTGCTTCTGGTGAAGGATCGTGATCGGTGAAATCCACAACAAGTCTTGGCCTTGGTATGTTGATTTCACAGAAGAATTGACCAGAACAGCGAGGGCAGATAATCTGGGAGGAGTCTGGGTTAGCCAACCTGACCATGCGGTGACACTGGTAGCACCAATAGAACTGAGAGGTCGCGGGTTGGGCATTCGTCCTTTCACGTGGAGGGCTCAAAGACATAATTTTCAGAGTGTAAGAGATGGAAAGGTGAAATGGGTTTGTGCAGGGGGCGCATATGGATATACAGAAGAAAGAGGTGAAACAGAGCAAGGAATGACTTCTGGGTTTGAACCAAGTAATTCTGTTTAGAGCCGAGCTTGTGTCCATAGAAAGTCATGAATTGTAGCATAGGTTTTCAAACTGTGTGTTCCCTCCAAGCAGAGGAAAAGGATGATTGTTGGATTGGATGAGTGTTTCGGGTGAAGTGCCAAGGTGTTTCTCATGGAAATTTTTTTTTTGTTTTTCTTGAAATTTTGGATTGCTAGGAAAGTGTCACTGTCAACTGCAAACTTTCCCGGGAAGAGATGTAACGTAAGCAGCATCCTTTCATTTCAGTTGGACGAAGTTGCCCTTTCTTAATGACATAAACTACGTATAGTTTCTTGTGTTTTTGCATTTGAATAAAATCATCAAAGCTAAAATGTTCCTTTTAACGGACCCAATCATATAATATTACAGGTAAGAATGCAAGATATTTACATTTCTCATGTTTTCAAAAATGATTTTTCTTTCCTTTTCTTAATGACTATATTCTTGAGTGTTGGTTAAGACTTACGAGTTTGTTTATTGTTTCTTATTTACTTACAAGGTGGAACTACTGGGAATTGGAGAGAGAGAGAGAGAGAGCACATTTGACTTATGAGGGAGTCATAGATGTACAATATTCAATACATGCAACACCAACAATGAAACAGAATGGAAGAATATAATGATGTGTTTCCCTTTTCATTCATCAGGTTGGTGCTGTGCATTATCATATGCAGCTTCACCTCAGTCATCGTGTAGCTCGTCTGTGTTGAGAGATATTGCATAATATACAATAATATTTGATCTAAAAACATAGCATTTCTAATATCTATAACAGATCTATTTGATACACATATACATGTTGTTGGGAAAAACTTAACTTTTTTCACTTCGTGAAGTTAAGATGGGCACTTAGAGATTAGGATAGTAATGGGAGCACAAGAGTTTATAATCCTCCAATATGGAGGTTCTTCTACTATACAAAGGAATAGTAAGATTACAAGAATAGATGTTTTACAAAATTGTCTCACACTTTGGTGGCTCACTCAAGCTTAAGGTTTGGGACTTCTCAAACTATCTCACTTTTCTCTCAAGGAGACTCTCTAACTCTCACTTTAGGAAGTGGCTTGTTTCTCTCCTTGGATTGGATTGCCTAAGAATGAAGGCTTCCACCCCTATTTATACTACTCCACCTCCATAATGAATGGTGGAGATTAATTACATCCAAGGGTGGAGATTAACTCTCTAGAATTCTCCACACATGTCTTTTTATTCTAGAGATTTTCATGAAGTATCTACACTCCTCCATTCCCTTCCACATTCTTCCATACTCTTCTGCAAGGTTCCAGAAGGTTCTACACATCTCTAGAATATTCCAGAGGGTTCTACAAGCTTTTAGAGAATTCTATACTTCTCTAGAGTTTTCTAGAATGTTCTAAAAGATTCTACACTTCTTTAGAAGGTTCTAAAATTTTCTAGAATCTTCCCAATTTAGGAGGGACATCTCAACAAATCTCCCCCTCCCGACTTAATTGGTAGATAGTAGCAAGCCAACACCTTGACAGCAATCTTCAAACTTCCTTGTTGGTAATACCTTGGTCATCATGTCTGACCAGTTCTCATTTGTGTGAACCTTGTCAAGGTGTATATGTTTTTCTTCAAGAGCTTCTCGAATCCAGTGATATCGTGTATCAATGTGCTTTGTGCGGGAATGAAAAGTAGAATTCTTCGCTAAGTGAATTGCACTTTGATTATCACACTTCAAGACATACCTGTCTTGATTTATTCCTCGCTCAAGTAGCAAATTCTTCATCCACAGCATCTCTTTGCAAGCTTCAGTAGCTGCAATGTACTCTGCCTCAGTAGTGGATAATGCAACACACTTTTGCAGCTTTAATTGCCAAGAAACAGCTCCCCCTGCAAAAGTAGTTAAGTATCCTGACGTTGATTTTCTAGAGTCGATGTCACCTGCCAGGTCTGCATCTGTGTATCCTTCTAACACAGGTTTTCCTTTTCCAAAGCATAAACACTTCTTGGAAGTACCGCGCAGATATTGAAGAATCCATTTAACTGCAGCCCAGTTTTCCTTCCCTAGATTGGCCAAGAAGCGACTAACAACACCAACTGCATAGGCAATATCGGGTCTTGTGCATATCATTGCATACATGAGACTGCCTACTGTAGATGAATATGGAATCATTTTTATTTCCTCTAGTTCTTTCTCACTTGTAGGACTTTTCTTCGAACTTAACTTGAAGTGTCCAGTAAGTGGTGTGTTGACCGGCTTTGCATTATGCATGTTGAATCTTTCAAGCACCTTCTCAATGTATCTCTCTTGGGATAGCCATATCAACTTCTTCGATCTATCACGAGTGATCCTCATCCCAAGGATTTGTCTAGCCGGTCCTAAATCTTTCATGGCGAAGCTCTTGCTTAAATCTTTCTTCAAAGCAGCTATCTTTATGTGATCTTGTCCAATAATCAACATATCGTCAACATAAAGTAGAAGTATGAGAAAATCGCCACCTACATACCTCTTTATGAAGACACAATGATAGCTTTCTGTCCTTTTGAAACTATGTTCTGCCATGAAAGAGTCGAACTTCTTGTACCATTGTCTTGGTGCTTGCTTAAGGCTATATAAACTTTTTGTTAGGCGGCATACCAAATTTTCTTTGCCTGAAATTTTGAACCCCTCAGGCTACTCCATGTAGATCTCTTCCTCTAGATCACCATGAAGAAATGTCGTCTTGACATCGAGCTGTTCAATCTCCAGGTCTTGCATTGCTGCTAGGCCAAGAACAACTCGGATGGATGACATTTTTACCACTGGAAAGAATATTTCCTCAAAATCAATACCTTTCTCTTGACCGAATCCTTTTACGACCAACCGAGCTTTATAGCGGGGCTTTGAGATTCTATCTTCGGTTTTGATCCGATACACCCACTTATTCTTTAAGGCTCTTCTCCCTTTTGGTAGCTCTACTAGTTCAAAAGTGTGATTCTCATGCAAGGATTGCATCTCCTCTTGCATGGCTCTTATTCACTCCTCTTTATGATTGTTAGTTATAGCTTCCTTATAGCTTTGAGGCTCCCCCTCATCGGTGACTGTCACAAACTCCTCTGTGCTATATTGAGTAGATGGTCTTCGTTCCCTTGAAGATCGTCTCAACTGGGGCATTATTGGAGAGCTAGATTGAGGTTCTTCTTGTATTGGTTCATCATGAGTATCTTGGTTGTTTTGATCTAAGATAGTCTCATGATCTTCAGCATCATTATTTTCTTGCATGACATTATCCTCACGTCGGACCGGTGTAAGGTCTGTGCTCCTTTTGCTTCTCAATCTTGGTCTATCCGATTTCTGAATGTCTTTAATGTTTTGGTCTTCGAAGAATACAACATCTCGACTTCAAAAAATCTTCTTGTTGATTAGATCCCAAAGTCGGTACCCAAACTCATCCTTAGGTGAACGAAGATAGATGCATTATTTCGTCTTTACATCAAGCTTGGCTCGTTCATCTTTGGGGATGTGAACAAATGCCCTGCATCCGAACACTTTGAGATGATTGTAAGAAGCCCTTTTTCCTGACCAAACCTCCTCTGGGATTGCTCTGTCCAAAGGAACTGATGGTGTAAGGTTGACAATGTCAACCACAATCATTATAGCTTCTCCCCAAAATGACTTGGGTAACTTGGCATGAGAGAGCACGCATTGAACTCTTTCTTCAATAGTTCGGTTCATTCTCTCAGCTATTCCATTCAACTGCGGCATCTTGGGAGGAGTCTTCTCGAGCCTAATCCCATATTTCTTGCAATAGGCTTCAAAAGGACCTCTATACTCACCTCCATTGTCTGATCGAACACATTTGATCTTTCGTCCTGCTTCTGATTCCACTAGGGCATGAAACTCCTTGAATGCATCAAGCACTTGATCCTTTGATTTTAATAGGTATAACCATACCTTCCTTGAATGGTCATCGATGAAGGTGACAAAATGTGATGCACCACCAATGGACTTTTCGAACATCGAGCATACATCAGTGTGTACAAGGTCTAGAATGTTTTTGCTTCTTTTGGGTAGAGAGAATCTTTGGAAAGCAACTCTATGTTTTTTTCCAGCTAAACAATGAGTGCAAGGATCAAGTGTTTTACCTTTCACGTCAGGGAAGAGTTGCTTTCTAGCGAGTATGTGAAGACCTTTCTCGCTTAAGTGTCCAAGTCTCTTATGCCATATCTCCATATCATCGGTAGTGATATTCACCTCCCCTCTGCAAAGTTTAGCTTGCATCACGTACAATGATCCTTCCTTCCTTCCTTCCTCGAGACATTATTAAGCTTCCACTTTCCTTCACCAAAGTAATTCACCAGACCAGCATCATCTAGCTTTCCAGCAGAGATAAGATTGAGACGCATGGTCGGGACATGCCTCACATCTTTTAAGACAAGTTTGCATCCAGTGCTTGTTGTCAGGATAATGTCACCTATCCCGACAATTTTGCTCCTATCCAAATTTCCCATTTGCACCGTACCAAAGTCACCGCTTTGGTAGGATGAGAAGAAACTTCCATGGGGAGTGACATGGAAGGAAGCCCCAGAATCGATAATCCAATTACTATCATCATAAGCAATGTTTAGGATATTACCTTCTCCAAAGAGATAAAGCAAATCTTCTTTTGAGACTACGGCGGTAGTACTCTTTTCTTCTTGTTTCTTCGTTGGGCTATTTTGGTCTGGCTTAACATTACCGGCCTTTTTGTCTCTTTTGAAGGATCGACACTCCACTTTCTTGTGGCCTATCCTACCACAGTAGTAGCAAGTAATCTTTGAGAGTGACTTGGACCTACTTCGAGATTGATGTGGATCTCGGCTCTTGCTACGTCCACGAGTTTCGTTCCTACCCTGGTTCTTAACAACATTTGCCTCGGAATGGATGGACTCGCCTCGTTCCGTTCTCCTTGCTTATTCACCAAGAAGGCTATCACTGACGGTATCTATGGTGAGCTTTCCTTTTGGAGCTGAGTTACTAAGTGTAACCACAAGAGTGTCCCAGCTTTCTGGCAGAGAACTAAGGAGTATAAGGGCTTGCAACTCATCGTCAATCTTCATGTCAATTTTTGTTAGTTGATTTACGAGCCCCTTGAAATTATTCAAGTGCTCGATCATACTTTGACCATCCTTATACTCTAACTTCACCAATTGACGTACTAAATAGGCTTTATTACGAGGCATTTTTTTTTGAATCATAGACTCAAGCTTTGTCCATAATTCATAAGCATTTGTATATGTGGAGACATGTTCAAAAAGAGTTTTATCTATGTACTTACGGATCATAGTGACTGCCTTCCGATTCAGTAGCTCCCACTCTGCATCGGTCTTTCCTTCTACCTTGTTTTTGTGGATGATGGGCTCATGCAAGTCTTTGCAATATAGATGGTCTTCCATCATCGGCTTCCAATATGAGTAGTTGTTGGCAGTGAGCTTGAACATATCTCCATCGTGAGTAACGTAATCCTCCATCTTGAACTGCACGAACTATAGACGATACAAACGAACCGGGCTCTGATACCACTGTTGGAAAAAACTCAACTTTTTCCACTTCGTGAAGTTAAGATGGGCACTTAGAGATTAGGATAGTAATGGGAGCACAAGAGTTTATAATCCTCCAATATGGAGGTTCTTCTACTATACAAAGGAATAGTAAGATTACAAGAATAGATGTTTTACAAAATTGTCTCACACTTTGGTGGCTCACTCAAGCTTAAGGTTTGGGACTTCTCAAGCTATCTCACTTTTCTCTCAAGGAGACTCTCTAACTCTCACTTTGGGAAGTGGCTTGTTTCTCTCCTTGGATTGGATTACATAGGAATAAAGGCTTCCACCCCTATTTATACTACTCCACCTCCACAATGAATGGTGGAGATTAATTACATCCAAGAGTGGAGATTAACTCTCTAGAATTCTCCACACATGTCTCTTTATTCTAGAGATTTTCATGAAGTCTCTACGCTCCTCCATTCCCTTCCACATTCTTCCATACTCTTCTGCAAGGTTCCATAAGGTTTCACACATCTCTAGAATATTTCAGAGGGTTCTACAAGCTTCTAGAGAATTTTATACTTCTCTAGAGTTTTCTAGAATGTTCTAAAAAATTCTACACTTCTTTAGAAGATTCTAAAATTTTCTAGAATCTTCCCAATTTAGGAGGGACATCCCAACACATATGAATACACAAAGTCAGAATTTAAAGAAGTGTGTAACTGATAAAAATTACTTGCCATTGATAAAAATAAATGAGGGAGAGTCTGAAACCTACTAGCTATTTATGTGCAAAAATATGTAGTTCAAGAGAGTTTAAAAGAAGAATTTTATAGCCACACAACATTTATTGTGTTTTTGGTATATGTCTTGTCCAAAATAAAATTTTAAAGATTTACATATCTTGTAGAGAGGCTCATAAATGATATATATAGAAATTTGATTAATATTAATCCATTAATTTCAACTCTCAGTTGTTACATTCTGTATGGACCGAGATTTTTTGGTACATTCTAAATGGCTTGAACGAGAAAGCAGAGCAAGTATGGTCATTCTTGAGTTTTTTTTAATTGAAATAACAAAAATTAGAGTTTAAGGTGATACATATCAAAGCAAGGAGGTAGGAAGAAATTACTAAATATAGAACTTTCTTTTGAATTCGAACAAACTGAGATGTTGTTGGAGTGAATGAACCTTCAGATGTCATAAGCTATGAGATCTTCTTAAATACGGTGATCCTCTTTGTTGACGTGGAATTGAAATTTGTCATATAAAAACGATACTACTAACAGTATTTTAGTCAAACTAAGTATGTTAGAGAGGAAAAAGACAATTCCATAAGAAAAAAAGATAAGTTACCATGAGCTATCGGTGGGGTGTTGCTAGTTGAAGAACAATCAATATCAAGTTGGAGCATTAAGACCTCAATACAAAATTGTTTTACGAGATTTAAACAAAATGACTATGCTTTTGGAAGAAGGAGGGGTAGGAAGGGTGGTGTTAGGAGTAGCTGGGGAATGGAGGGTGGTGGAAGTGAGTTGACAAGTGATTCTTTCCCTGAGAATAGGAAGTAGCAATTGTCTTGTCTTGGTGAATAATCTTGGGACGCAAATGTAGTGGGCATGTAAATTTACCATCCATGATTCTTGAGTTCAACCAACGAGAACAATTATACGTTCGCTCACTGGGTTTGGCGGCAAATAATAAATGTAATTTTCTTTTTTTTAATCAAAGCGAAAAATTCATTCAGCTCCAAAAGGAGGAACAGCTTACGAGACAATGCAAGGCATACAGAGAAGCAAGAAAGCGAGGGCCTGCAATCCTAAAGCAACAAAGTAAAAAAAACCTCGAAGCAACACACAAAGAGGCTACATAGCACAAGGGCCTAAGTGCAACTTGTCTTCAATGACAGCTGAAAGAATACAGATAGGGGGCTTCCAAACCCACAAGAAAAAGCACCTAGGTGGGTTTTTATTGTCTTTGTTTGGGCTCTTTTCGTACATCAATTTTGTATCTTTTATTCTTTCTGGACTGCAAAATAAACTTTCTTCAAAGGAGCATAATGGCCCAAAAAATCTGAGCCCATTTTAAGCTACAAATGAACTTATCATGGTGTTTTGTGGGCCAAATACTTATTGTGTGAAATGTTCTGCTTTTATGGAGAAGAAGCAACGGGATAAATATTTGTCTTCAAAAGCCCTTCCTGTTGTCTATGTATGATTCAACTTCCAACTGAGTACTGACAAACAATCAGTAAATCAGAAGTCGAAGAAGCTAACGGCAGTGATAAATATAGAAGATTGCATTTGCCTGAGATTAAGAGTTAAAGACCCCTTTCCGTTATCATGAACCCCCACCATTGGCCTTATCTGGATGTTTATGTTCAACCAATATGTGGATTTTAAATCTATTGAGAAATGATAAATTTTTTATATTAAAAAAATAAAAAAAAATTCAATTTAAATAGATTAAGAGTTATTTTTTTTAATTTTCTGTCTCTCTTATAATACAGAGTAATATATCATTTTTCAAACATGTGATTTGCGAGAACCAAGAATGTCCAGTACAGTACTAGTTGTTCTGGGCTGAAGAAATTCTTCTCGTAGAGAGCTATAGGTCCAATTAAATTGCATGCAAAAACGATGAGAAAAAGAATTTTATAAAATGCTTTATAAGGTAAAATGTTAAAGTAGACAAAAAAAAAAAAGAGATAAATAAAAGATTAATTTTAAATGGATTAAAGTCTCAATTTTTTTTCAGACTTCATAAATTTAACCTCTAAAATTCAAATCTAAACCATTATTATATAAAAATCAGTAATTAAAAATATTATCATGCATTTATAGAGGTTTCATTATTGCATCAATTTGGACTATTAGTCTAAGTAGAATGTGATTATTTCCTACTCTTACATATATAGGGGCTGACTTTTCATATATTTGGGAGTAGTGATGACTTTTTTCTGAGTGGATGAATTAATGGTGTTAGACTCATGATCATGTGATCACAATAATAAGAAAAGGTAATGGGAATACTTTGTAATGCCGGGGTCTCCTTTATTTTGAAATGTATAGTATTATTGTTGAGGTTGAGCAGAGTAGCGCAAGCATTGAGTTACCTTGTTTAAGCCTTTGAACAATTCCAATTCATCATCACCGACCAATTACACAAGTTTTGACCTCGCATCAAAATAGATGTATGAAAATTCTCCAATCTATTTAATAAAGGTTGATTCATGGACGTTGCCTTAGTCTCAACGTACCTCCTAAGTCCTAACCAGCATTAATTTGTCATGATGTAAGAGTTTGGTAGTGCGTATATATATATGTATGTATGCATAATTAAAGCTTTCCTCAAATTAAGCTAGCCTTTCTTGACGATGTAATTGAACCACGCAAGACGCAACCTAAAGAATTAGGATATCACATCATTTAATTTAAAAGCTAGAGTCATCTATGTGGATAATAAAAGTCCAAGAAAAAGTGAAATACAGACAAAGACGATGGAATTTGGTGAGGGGTGAGCATATATATCCCCCTCACAACGGAGTTCCTTCTCTTACCACATTAATATCTAAGAAAATGTAAAACAAGTCCTCATTTCATTGATATGCATGCCGAACACCGACTTTGAACTTCGAACTAATTAAGAACAAGGCTTTGTTCATTGTTCTTTTCTGTTTCAAAAGTTCAAATGTCCTTGTAATACCCCCCCCCCTTTTTTTTGGTTGACTCTGTAGAACAAGCTTTTCTTTCAAAACTCCATTAATTAGTACTAGCAGGTCAAATTAGACAACTTCCTGGTTTTAAGTAAACATATATAATTGCATGTGTATATGGCTATACTTCTTTGTCATCAATTTGCGCTTTATCTATCAATATACAGACTATTGGGACTATTATTTCTTTCACAAATAATTAAATATCTTTAACATTGAAGGCTAAGCCATACCTGCAGCATCACTCTCTCTAGAATTTGAACTGCGAGAAATCAACGAAAGAACTAATAATTAATTCAAACCAACCTCCTCATAATTAATTAAATACATCTGATATATTTATAAATATATAATTGTAGGACGTCCAATTTTCAATTTGTTTGTCCCCATAACTTAATTGGGAAAATTAATGGATACAAATTAGGCATTTTTACCTTAATGGTTTTGAATAAAAGAAAAAGGGAATCACGCCATGTGCCATATATATAGATGAGCCCATCGATCAGATAGCGGTTCTGGAACTACTAATCGAGAGATGTTAATTTTGTTATTCATTCATATTTAACAGTGTGTTATCATCATCATGCAGTACCTTGTATAGTCTCAGACTGGCTTTGATTTGATGTCAGACTATATATATATATATATATATATTCAACTTTTACAACCTAGCTTTCGGTGACTTTCTGGGCCACCTACGTTGCCCTTTCTCCTTATCAGAAATAGACGAAGAAATGCAGTGCCTACAAAATGAGATTTAGAATAAAAGAAGGAACACAAGAAATTAACAATATATATATGGCAAGGACAAGAGAATCCTTCACATGCAGCTTAAATTCAAAGTACTCAAAATGGACTTTAATGTGACCTCCAACACACATACCCCCACTTCCTCCCGTTGGCGAAAACAATGTCTAACAAAAATTACTTTGGATCTATATATATATATATATATGGCATTTGGTAATTAATTCACAGAAACCGTACGTGCTTAATTAGCCTATACAGAGAAGAATTATTAACCTTTACCCAATTGGGCCACTTCCTTAATGAGATTTCTTTTTTTAAATTCGGGTCCTGTTTACATTATGATCATGCTTTTGATTAAAGTGCAAGCAAAGCAAAATGTATGCAAAAAGTTTTAGTTGCTCTACAATTATGATTTCTGTACTGTCTTCACAGTGAACATCTTGCATCCATCAATCATAACGTGCCACATGGATAGTTATGCGTGGGACACACTATACACTAAAATATAAAATCAAAGTTATGAATCATGATTGTCTTATCCATTCAAAAATTGGTGAGGACTCGCGAATAAAAATCTCACGAATCATTTTGAAATGGTTATGGAGAAAGAACTTGGATTACTTACTTGGACGAATTATCAAAGTTTATATAAACAATGAATGAACAAGAAGACAATCAAATTAAATATTAGTGTGAAACCCTGCAATCATTACTGCTTAAAGAACTTCAAATTGTTTGTTAAATTAGGTCAACAACCTCAAGAGAAATTCTCACATAACTTGAATATTTTCCCTCCCTTGTCATATAATCCTTTGCATTATGGCAGCATCGAATCGTTCTTTATATGGGGATTCTACAAGAAACTTTGACCGGAAGAAAAGGTTTAAATGTTAAGAAAAAGAAAACGAAGGCCTGCATATTATTTATTCACGGTACTTGCCTACTTGGTCACAAATTGACCCCTCCCTAGGCGACCAAACCAAGATTTTTAGCAATTTAAATCACAACCCACCCAATAACGATAGCCAATCTGGGTGTCATTGTGTTGATTTATATTCCTAAAGGTTAGTGTCATGCCACGAGATGCTATGTGCAGTAATGCACAAACAACATTTTTTTTTCCTCTTCTGTTTTCTGGCTTTCTGGCTTTCTTCTTTTCCCTTTGGGTAAGGCGCTAAGCACAATTTGATACGGTAAAGAGTCTCTCCTAAGGGTCACAATTGTACCTATCTCTTTGTGAACATTGCATCCAAAACACTGAGAGAGCAAGTCAAAAGAGGGTTAAAGTTCATTCCACTAAGGCACCCCCTTACAAATATTCTACAGTATAGTTCCCTTTTTTTATTGGACTTTTCTGAGATGCATGTGGAGAGGTTGGACAGGAAAATTTAAACAAATAGAAATTTGAATCTGTGATTAGATGAAATTTTAAAGTGAAACTATGTAAGGGCAGGAGGACAGAGAATCTTGGGCATCTAAAATTCTATTTCTATTTGCAAATTAACCTCCAAAAATAATTAATATTCTATATATAAGCCTTTTTGGCAGATCCAGCATGCTTGCAAGTTCGGATTTTTTTTCTTCCATTCTTTCAGAAAAAGGATAAAGATCTTACCCACCATAATATCATGTTCCTTGTGAGAGAGAGAGAGAGAGAGAATTTCTGTGATCGTTCAGAGATTCAGATGGATTTGTAGTACTAGTGTAATGCTATTGTTATGGTGATGATGAATTTTGGTTTTCTTTATTATTTAAATATATTTTTGTTAAATTAACGAGGTTATGTCTCCAACGACATGAACCGGCCTACATGGAAACAAGGAGACAGAATTTTTAGTAATGGATGGTTTTGACCGTTTATTGGGAGTTGTTAGCCAGAATAGAGTCTCACGGCATCAAGTCTCACCTCGCTATTGTTCATTTCATATGAGTGTAATCGACGTACAAACATAGCCATTCTCTGAACACAAGGGTCAAAGAGCTCACACTAGCATTGGCCTTTTCACCTAATAGTGATTTCCTCTTGGGTTAAAAACAGCACTCAAACATGCACCTTAAACTATGAGCAATTTGGTTGAAAAGGATTCATTGAATAGCCTTTTATTTCGTACAGTGTAAATTTTCGATTAATGTGGTGAAACTTCAAATCTCCAATTCCACAATTGTTTCCATCAAGAAAGTAGCGTCGACAGAATTTATCTTTCATTGATATACATGAGTTATATACAAGTTAAGTTACGGACAGTGAAACCGGCATTGAAACATACTCTCATTCAACCTCCACGAGCTTTTGCTCAACGAGGTGACATCTGTTAATTCCAAGCAATTTAGATTCAACATATAAGATTAGTAAACTTTACAATCGGAAGGAAAGTTAACATCTAAGTCTTAGACATGAGTGTGCCAAAATTTTCCATCCATTCTGTTTTGAACAGCTTTTACAGCGGCAACTCTAGCAGCAGTAGCAGCTCTGTTCGCATCAATTACTGCTTTGTTCACCTCATCATCTACCTGACGAAGCTTTATAGCTTTCCCTGCTGTTTTCCTCGCAGCCTTTAATTCAACCACAACAAATCAGAATAACAACATTAACATTTCTAAAGGGATTATAGGAAGAAGCAATTAGTTAAAGGTGATATTCGAATGACATATATGATATACCTCAACAGTTAGAACAAGTGTATGGGTTAGTGAAGGTAGAGGGTGAATGAGGTTGCCAGCATCCCATTCACCACATTTTCTGTCACCGCTTCGAAAAGTGTACATGCCATGACCTTGCCTACGACCTTCGTGCCATGCTCCTTCATAACAGTGGCCATTGCCAAAATGATACACCCCAAATCCATGTATTTTGTCTCCAAAATACTCTCCAGCATATCTATCTCCATTCCTGCATCATAATCAAACATTAAACACAAAGTCACAAGGCAGATCCCACTCCACGTCTTCATAGATCATGAAATATCTTTGAACAGGAGACACATCAATCTTGGAAATATCGGTCAATTCAAACTAAGCCAAACAAACTGAGACCACTTCAATGCGTAATTAATTTCATCGACAGACAGTGCAGAGCAAGACCAAAGGCAAAATAATTGGAACATGGTACTTCAATCTCTACATAGCTATGCAGGATGGAAGTAGGCATTATGCAGCAAGAAAATTATATCTCATACACAATTAAGAAGTGGAAGAAAAAGAAAAAAAAAAAAAACAGGCGCATTTCAGTTTCCCTCATCAATCCAAATACCCAACACATGGTGGAAACTCACCTAAAATGGTAACATCCGAGACCGTGCTTGACGCCGTACTTGAACTCGCCGATATAACAGCTGCCATCGGAGCAAGTCTGAACACCTACACCATGGCTCTGCCCGTTAAACCATTCCCCTGCATAAGAGTCCCCTGTGTAGAACCTATAAACCCCATACCCATGCCTCAATCCCTGCCTATACTGTCCCCTGTAGCGACTACCTTTTGCCCAGCTCTCAATCCCATACCCATCGTACCTTCCGTCGACCCAGTCACCCTCATATCTGGCGTTCGAGAAATAATTGTAAACCCCACTTCCATTACTCTTTCCTTTATGGAACTCCCCCTCGTAGAAGTCACCATTGCTGTAAAACTCCACCCCCTCTCTCATCATTTTCTTCTCTTTTCGCACTTTCATTCCAGTAGATTCCCCGATGAACCATAGAACAGGCTTTGAGTTCGTCTTCGAAAAGCCCAGTCGTTTCAGATTCTCGTCCCATGAATGTCTCAGAATTGAGAGGCTCCGATTAATCACCCCCTTGTTCTTGGACGCAAAGTATAGCCCGACGGCGATAAAAAGCAGGGCTAACAATAGGCTCTCCGACGTGGATATTTGTTGGATTTCGAGATAGAAAAAGTAGAAGAGGTAGAAGAACAAGGAACATATGCAAAAGAAAAAGAAACCCAGCGAGGCTACAGCAATGACCGGGGCAGTGTGCCGAGTTGACCCGGTTTGTGGAGTGGAGGGTGGCATGTGGGGTTTCACCTTTTTCTGCTCTTCCTCGTCTTGAGCAGCGATAAAGTCGTCTTCGTTGACTGAAGAGAGGCTGTGAATGGAGGAACGAATTGTGGGTGAGGAACGAAGGAGGGAAGAGTTGGTTCTAGTAAGCTTGGCCTGGCTCTTGTGAGCTTCCATTGTTGAGAAGATTGAGGGTTCAGAATTCAGATCTTCCCAATTAACCTCTCCTGTACCGAGATATTCTTGTGACTAAGACTGTTCCTGATGCCGCCGGAAACATCTCAGGCGGTGCACGAGAAGCAGTGACAGTCACAAGTTACAGGCTTACAGATGCAACACTCAAGTTCAGTGTTTTATCAGCAGAAGAGAAGACGCCCACAATTCACAAGACAAAGGTAGAGAATTTAATTTATTAATTTATTAATTCGCTTCTGGAATTGAAAAAGCCAAAAAAAAAAAAAAATGAAAGTATACCATCCGCCTCTACCAAGATGCTGGGGAAACAAACACGGTGCCGCTGGGTTTAAAAGGCATTAAGCAAATGCGAGTGAGACTAGAAGAGGGAGTTAGATTCAATCTGACCCGTTGGATGCAAGTCTCACAGTGGAATCTCCAAGCGAGTTTTGAACCGTCAGATTATGAACAAGTGGTCCCGGTCTTGACGGGAAGATTTGGTCGTCGTGTTGGATCTGGATTCGGCCTCTTTTTACATTTACTGTAGCAGGCCGGCACGTGCCACCACAGTTTTAACTTGTAACTTTTCGTTTTAAAATTATTTCTCACAACAAAACTTTCGATGTGTCTCCCCCTCCCCTCACGTGGATTTAATTTAGGTGGATTTATTTTATTCTAAAATAATAAGAACAAGACTTAAAAATTATTTAACTTTCAAAACTATAGTCAAGTTTCAACGCATTTTAGCGACTTTGACCAATGTTTGTTCGCAATTTTCTACTTTGGCCCTTGAAATTTGAAGTTTTGAACTATATGTCTTCCTATGCAATAGAATTCAGCAAATTTGAAGGTGGAAAGCTATGGCTACACTGAGAACTTTGCGTGTTTAGTATCCGTAACTCAAAGTAGTGATAATCAAATGACACCAACCCAAGATGAATAAACAAGCTAAACAATGGGTTTTTCTTTTTGTTTTTAGATGTACGGTTCATTAATTACTTCACTACGTCAGTCAGTCATCTAAGTTGTCAGCGTGTATGTAAGACTGCAAAATTCTAGTATGGAATAATGTGCCGCGTTAGGGTTGATCATTTTGTTAACAGGCAATTGAAACTGTAAGATGCTAGCTACCTATGCTATTAATATGTATGATTATGTGTGTAGCATTTGTTTGTCTCAGGCTCAGAAATTCCACATGCATGGAAAGAAATAAAGCATGAGCTAGCATTGGTAAAATTCAAATTGAATGAGTTATAATTCACAACTGGGTCAACAACACTCTTCCAATGTCAGATGGTTGTAAGGGGAAAACTATCTGCCACTGCTACCCCCTAATTAATAAATGCCCAACGATAACCATTACTCCTCTTCCCCAATTAAAACTCTATTCATTTTCATCAATACTATATATATATATATATATATATATATATGCCACGCAATACTTTTATGGCCTAAGATATTTTATTGCCATTCATCAGTATTCATAATCATGACTACAAACCCATGCACCTCACTAAAATCATGCATGCCGTTGCCTCTCTCTCTGTGCCAATCATATTTTATCATTGCAAATTATAGTTAAACCCTATCTCTACACTTCATTCTTCTCTTTATTTCCAACGCTTTTATTGATTTCTTCTTTTATTGCCAAATGGGTTGTGCTTAATATATTATCTTTACCCCCAACCAGTTAATGAGTGTCAAATGGTTTTTGTTGAGAAACAGTTCTAAAAAAAAACCATTAATATATTTCAATGTGTTTATATTTAGTGATGGCTCGCATTTAAGAATCATGCATTAGGTTCGTGTCATTCAAACACATAATTAGCTGAGCCTAATCTGTGTGGTGAGTTAGACCTGGCAGGCCAATTAATCAAAAAACCTAAATTTTGTTTGAAGAAACGCATTAAGAGGGCTCAGTGGTTATACCCACCCGAATCCACCATTATGTTTTTTCCCCATTTGTTGGCTCTGTGGGCTGACTCGTATTAACTACGGAACAGGCCCAAATTGTTGCTTCGTATATGGATTACCATATATCAGATAACCCAACTCATTATTTTAGCGGCCCAATCCAATGACTAATTGAACTCAGCAATCCAGGCATATTATGGAATAATTAATGATTAACCATTTTTTTAAGGGTTTTGTTAATCAATATCTTTAAACTACTAGTTAAAAAAATATTTATTGCAATTAGGTAGCTTAAAAAATAAAAAAAATTATAGGATTTTAATGAACTCCATTAAATTAATTTTTTTTCATCTTTTTAAAGACAAAAATATCATATTCTTATTTTTCTTAAAATCTTTTTTGTTACTTTAATATTAGAAATGCATCATTTTTTTTTATTAAATGAATAAGTATTATTTTTTATTAAATGAATACAACGAGGAAGATGAGTGGATTTATTTTAAGTACTGGAAGTATGGATAAGTTAAATTTCTTATTTTAAAATCTTTTTATAATTTATATAAAATATTTTTTGACATCATGTACATACATTTTAAAACAATGTAGTGGTCAAAAGTAACCAATCAACGTCAATGATCTGTTAAAAATTTTTAGTGTATATTTATATTCAATTATATTAATTAAGAAATTTAGCTTTTTAGTTAAATAATTCATTCTTTTTAATTTTATAAAAAATAAAAAAAAAATCAATTAAAAATGGAAATATAAGTAAAATAAATAAAATAATAATAAATATTCATTTAGTTAAAAATGATAATTATTCATTTAATAAGAAAAATGATACATTTCTACAGTAAATTAAAAAAAATAATTTAAAAAAATAAGAAGACAATTTTGTCTTTAAAAAAATAAAAAAAAACTCATTTAATGGATTTCAATAAAATTATTGTTTTTGTTATTTTTTAAGCTATTTAATTGCAATAAATGCTTTCTTGACCAGTGCCCTTAGTAAAATATTTTTTAAAATATGAGTAATATTATCTAATTTGAAAATCAAAATACAAATGCGAAAAAGATCGGACAAATGCTCAACATCCTTAACTAATAACATCATCAGGTGCTTGGACATATCTTCCATAATGATTTAGCAACTAGCAAATTCCTATAAAAACAGTAACATTTCCCGTGAGGAAAATTGTCTTCAATATTTTCTACGACCGTTCATCCCCATAACTTATTAGGTTTCGAACTATTTCCAATTCTTACAATTTTCTTTTAAGCTTCTCCTTCATCCTCTCTACTGCAGCCGTTAAGGTTTGTTCATCCTTGCAGAAAGTAAATCTGACTAGATTCTTCCCCTCTTCTGGATTTAAGTAAAATACACTGGTAGGAATTGCCACCACTCCTACCTCCTTAATTAGATATTCACAAAATGCAACATCATTTTCCAGTCCAAAAGGTGTGTGATCTACAACCACAAAGTAAGTTCCACTGGATGGGAATACCTTGAAACCAACAGCCTTCAGTCCTTCCACCAAAATAGCCCTCTTCGCCATATAGTCCCTCTTTAGCTCCACAAAGTAAGAATCTGGGGCTCTAAGAGCTGTTGCAGTTGCCCATTGCATAGGAGTGGAGGTGGCAAAAGTGAGGAAAGAGTGTGCCTGTCGTACTCCCCATGTTAAATGTGGAGGTGCTATTGCCCATCCAATCTTCCATCCTGTTAAGGAAAATGTCTTCCCCAAGGAGTTCATTGTAACTGTCCTTTCAAACATCCCGGGAAGAGAAGCCATGGAAATGTGATCCATATCAAACGCCAACTTATCATAAACTTCGTCGGTGAAAACCAGAACATCATTCTCAATGCAAAGAGATGCAATGGCATTGAGTTCCTCTCTAGTGAACATCTTTCCAGTAGGATTGTGAGGTGTATTTATAATAATGGCACGGGTATTCTTTGAAATGGTGGACTTCAATTGTTCAATGGGGACAGCAAAATCTGGAGGGCGCAACGTGATGCCTTTTATATTTGCACTAGCCATGGATAGAGTGGCTTCATAAGAATCGTAAAAGGGAGCAAACATGATAACCTCATCACCAGGATTTATTAATCCCAACATAGTCGCTGCAATTGCTTCCGTGCACCCACTTGTTACAGTAACTTCCTTTTCAGGGTCCACTTCAAGTCCAGTATCTTTCTTAAATCTATCAGCAATGGCAAAGTTCAGGTCTGGAACTCCATAGCCTCGAGCATACTGATTTTTCCCATCCCGAATAGCCTGAATTGCTGCTTCTTTTACAAATTCTGGACCATCAAAGTTGGGAAAGCCTTGACCAAGATTTATGGCTCCATATTTTATGGCAAGCATACTCATTTGGGTGAAGATGGTTGTTTTGAACTTCTCTAAGCGCTTTGCCACCTAACATTTAAATCATAATGATTAAGAATCAGTGAAAACAGGGTACACATGGTGAATATGAAGTTCTTTTTTCTTCTGTGTTCTATATTTCTCTGATGTATCTATATGACTTAAATGACTTGCACTATGGAACCTAACTCTCTTCCTTTTGCAAAACGCTCCCTTTCCTACTAGACAAGATTTGATCCTATTCCTAGGTCCTTGCATCAAATATAAAGACTTCACTAGCTAAACCAGCTAGCACCTTCAAATCTTTTTTTTTCTTTCCTTTTAAAGAAGGAAACCGTAGTAAATATACTCTTCATCAAGCAACTAGAAAATCTGTAAGGATATATAAAAAGTATTATAGCAATAAAATGACAAAAAAACAAATGGCTGAGAGACACGCTCATGCATCCAAGGAAAAAAAAAAAAAGAATAGTAGCGGTAATAAAGAGAATGTAACTACGTCACCATAATTGGACTACCTTAAGGACAAAAGAAATACACATACATACTGATTAAGGACAGCAGAGCAGAACAATTTTAAAGCATGTTAACCGCAGCATCATGTATGAGCAAGAAAATGAAGCCACAAGTTATCAGTACAATCGTTGGTCAAAGCAAGGTATATGCTTGAGAGAGATCAGAAATTATATCGCAATCGAGAGTCGAGACTATAATTTAATCCAAGGTATCGCTTCAGCCATTGAAAAAGGGTAAAGAAATTAATCCAGACTTGGCCAGCAGAATGTTCACATTTAAAACAAAACCCAGACTCCAAAAGTCAGACTAGAGAACAAAATTAGGCATACTGTAAGTGGAGAATCGCTCTGCCCAAAAAAAGGCAAGTACATAACCAAAAAGAGAAATCGCAAATAAGTTAACGTTATGACCAATTGGATCGACATACAGCGCAAGAAAATCAAAACAAAAACACACTGAAGAATTAATTAACAATTAAGCACAGATCTAAAAGGGACGAGAGAGTGCACCTGCAAAGGTTGGTGGGTCTTGTGACTGATCTCATTCTGAGTAGAAACAGGCTCTCTCTCAGTGGAAAGGGTGGACATGATGATTGTGGGAAGCGAAGATGGAGATTTAGATGTTCTAGTGCAAGAGGGGGCGAAGAAGCAATGGAAATGCTTTGGCAAATTCGAGAATGAAGAGGGCTTGAATCTCATTTGGGGATACGACAGAGTACAGGGAACCTGCATTTCAATTATATCACACAAAAAAAAATTAGCGATTATTAGCGTAACAAATGAACCATATCAGGAAATGCAAAGCACAGGAACTGCGATATTATCATTCTAGATTCCCTCCACAGCTATGGAGTCTGCGCAGAAATGGTTTTTTATTTTATTTTATTTTTTTCTTTGTTTTTTTTAGACTATGGACGATCCTGTTGGTGCCAACAAAACATAGCATGGACACCGTTGATTGGTCCCTCCAACGCACCGTTTCTCCTGCCACAAAAATTTTGAGAGCTTCAATTTCTAATTTGCTCTTCTTCTTTTTGGGCCTACATAAAATCTTTTCACCAGTTTTGGGCCTCCATTTTCATTTTTGTGGGTGGCTTACTTTGAATTAAGCAGTATATGGTAACTGGTGAAACATGGCTAAGACCAAAAAAAAAAAGAAAAAAGGGTAACTAATTATAATGGGCCTCTCATCGTTCCGTTTCAACTGAATTGATCGGTGCTTGATTGACCAGAAAATATATTTGCCCCAAAAAAAAAAAAAAGGCGAATGAACGGTGCTCGCTGAAGCTTTCAGTCTCTTCACTTTGGGTCCATGTAACGGAGTTCAATTTCTTTTGAATAAAATAAACAAGCACTAATAGTCTCATACTGAGACTAATAGTAGAGTGGATAAATTATACGATTTATTTTATTCTAATATAGGCAAACCTTCATTAAAACCTAAAGATAATAAAAAAATTATTAATGAAAATATTTATTTTTTATTAAAAATATAATTTTTGAACTTTTATTTTAATTTTATTTATTCTAAAATAATATATTTTATATTAAATAGAATTAAGAATATAAGATAATATTTAACTTGTGAAATAATCTCCCTTAATATGTTAGTATTTTGATCTGAGTGTTCTTCATAATTTAGATCACATTTTTTTACATCAAAAATATTTTTTTACAATCTTAATCATAATTTTGAGGCCGTGCATCGTAATAAAATGCTAATCACATGGTTTGGTTTGGGGTGTTTCCAAACCACTAGCTAATCAATAAAATGATGAGTTTGTTCTTTAACAATATTTCTTCAGCCACCTCCCAACAGCAAATTTAATCAGTGCCTTTCTTGACTCCCTCCACGTTGCTTCCCTCTTCCAACACCATAAGTCTCTTTAATAACTTCGAAAAATTATGTACCCAAACTACATGACCCTTGAATTCAAATACGACAGTCTACAACGCTGTCATTAGAATAAATTTTTTGCTTAAGGATTGATCAAACTGTTTAAATATGTATAGAATTAATAATTAAGTGGCAGAATATGTTGTTGCAGCAGACCTATAGTTAATTCTGGAAGCTTTTAATTATGTCAGAGTCCATCTATATGCAAATATGTTATGCAAGTTACCATTATTGAGTTTTGTTTTTATTAGCGTAGGATCCTAATGAACTCATCCATATAGGTATGAGCAATTGAATTATTGGTTGTCTTTTAATTACCATTTCTGTGATGATCATTCTTCTTGCTTCAGCTGGGAGCAACCCGCAATAAATAAAACAAAACGGTGTCGCTTCTGATCCAATAAGAAATATTTTTTTAAAACAAAAAATAAAGAGTTGTTAATTTGTTATTAATGGAATAATTAACTTATTATAGTTATAAAATGACTTCAGTGTTGATGCTAATTAATCCAGAATTAGAAGTGTGTAGTAAGAGCACATTCCAAGAATCTTGTCAGAAGCTTACACATGGAAGAGAGGGAAATGCCACCTACCAAACGATCCTCCTTAATTCTCCCCCATTAATATATGCAATGGAATACGCCAATCTCTTTTTCTTAAGACTTGAGAGCATCGACGCAGTGTAAACGAACAAGTTGCTTCTCATGTTTTCTGACTTTGTTAATTACAACTATGTAAATGCAAAGCTTCTAGCTTCAGGAAAAGCAATCCATGCAAATTTTGGCATTAATACACTGCATCTGAACAAAATCATTCAGGTTTTTTATTAATTATATTTCAACCTATGCCCCTTCACTAATTAGGATATAAATTTATACAGATTACTCTTGTGTATATAATTTAATCAAAAATCAGTTTTTTCTCCAAGTTCCCCATTTAACTTCAATTCATTGTAGCCACCCACTGTTTTACAGTCAAATTTTAACTAAAATATTCAAGTTTCATTTTCAAATGTATGTTTTATTCAAATAGAATGTTTTCATAATGTTTTAAGACTATTGTTGGAAATCATTTTAATTTCAAAATATTATCTTAATCCTAGTAATAATCTTAAAAATTATTAAATTGTTCAAGATATGGGTAAAACGAACTTATGATAATCAATTTAATTGTTTTAATTTTTACAAGGTTATTTGGGTTTAATTATGAGAAAAAAAAAATACAAGATAATTACCAATTGATGACACAAACTCATGAGAACTGTATAAACCATTTTAAAATCATAGGGGAAGAAACTGATTTTGAACCAAAGAAATTGTAGTTTACCCAATAGGCTCTTCCAATTAATTCATGGATAAATTAACATCGTGTGTTACTCTCCGATAAGCGGTTTCGTCTAAACTATCTGAACCCTTCACTCATCAGCAAATTTGACAAAGTCACTTCTATAGGTTTATTTTAGAATATATAGTGTTAATTTCATTGAGTGAATCAGAAAGGCGGAGAGATTTCTGTATGAATTTAATGTTTGGTTGGACCCATAATTAGTTTTGGAAGCAAAAGAACACATAATCAAATAATGAGTATAAAACTGATTACCTTGATTTTGTCTACACACAAACATATAGATAAGTTCAGGCATTCATCTTACATCTTTTCTCACTTTTTGTTAACTTTTGTTAACATTGAATGAGGTGGCAGAGAAGAGTTAAACAAGTACGGTTATGAAAGAAAAAAGTCGAAAAATGTTATGTGAAACGACAGGAAATTTGAAGAATAATACAAATTCCAAAGGCTTCCATAATATATACATGTAGCGAATATATTGAGAAACATAAACTGCAAATTGTATAATTTAATTAGCAATGTACGGTGAGTCTCTAATATATACGTTGTTGCAATCTGATTCATCTCCACCTTGAATTCATATATTCTCAAACTCATTATTGCAGAGACGATGAAATTAAAATTGAGGAAGAGGAAAAGAAAGTAGTTATGCATATATAACAAATAGAGGCTGCAATTCATTCATCAAACAACACGTCCAAATGGCTTATTATTATTAATATTGAAAACGCAGTTGAAAAAGTAGTCCATATATAAATATAGGAATATGATGATAGAAGAATCCAAAAGAAAAAGAAAAATAGGAAAATAAGAGCAGTTGGAATGGAAGAGATGTGGCATGTGTCCAGAAATTAAAGAGCACAAAAAGGAAAGAAAATAAAGAGAGAAGAAGAAGGCAAGTATTGAATAAATGAGTATTAGAATTAAGTAATGACTAATGAGGAATAGTGTAGGAGTATGTCCAAACAGAGGCGGAAAGCAAACGCCTGGATTTCCAACTCAACACCAACTTATTGCTACCCAACTCCTCCACCCTATACCCATCGTTGAATAGTCCCAACAGCAGTTTAGCCTGACAATGATTTGCGAAGCTTATGGGAACTCCCTTGTACCCTACCTCACCCAACCACTCTCCCCACGACCCTCTCTCTTCTTTCCCCAATTCCATTCCCACGTTTCTGTAAATCCGACCCAACACACTCACTATTCGGGGCCCTAAGAAAACCCGCTCCACCAGAGCCCTCGCTCCGTTTTGCATCGGGAACCCCGCCTCCAGCGAATCACTCACCGCCGAGTAATGATGCAACGACTCCATGAATCGCCCCACGAATCCCACTTCCCCCATTATTCTCCCACTCTCCTCTTCCACCACTGTCACCACTCTCGGCTTCAACGTCTTCCCCTCCTTCAGGAACGATGCCACTGACTCCGGCGTCCTGTAACTTTGATGAGGCATCTGTACCATGCAGTTCAACACCACCGCTTCTCCCCTAACCACCTTCACTCCCGATGCCCGAAACTTGTCGTCCGGCTCCAGCCTGCATTGATGAAATGAGAACGCTTGACCCAGCGATGCTGCGAAAGCCGTCAAACGACGCCCCGTTTCTTGCACCGTGGCACTGCCCATACATCTTCTTCCGCTTCCGGTTCTGGACAATGCGGTGATCCTCAAGTGTGGGGCGTCCTTTCTGGTGGAAAGGGCCTGGATCAAGGAGGCCCACTGGATGCCCTCCATGATGTCGTAATCCACTATGTGAACCCGCCTGTCCTGGGCTACCGCCTCCATGATGGCCTGATTGGCTGTGAAGTGCCCAAACTTCACGCACGGGGACATGTCCTGAAGAAGCTGGAAGGCTGCCAGCATGTCGGTGGGATGCTGGTCCTCCCGGTGGGGACCACCGCTTACGAAGTGTTTATTCCCTGCGCCTTCTAGCAATCCTTGTAAGGCTTCCGTAAAATACGCCGCCAGTCTCTCCATGTTGGAGCCGTCCGGGGGGGAAACCAACTCCTTGAGCCGAACCAATATCACTCGAGCCAGATCACGGCTGCCGTTGGCGCCGGAGAGAGCCTCGGCAGCCGCCATCAGGAGGTGCACCAGCCTAAGACCCTTGAAATCGTCGACGCCGCTTGCCTCTTCGTCCATGATCATGGTTACCTCCGCGTCCGTGGAGGTGGAATTCGCGGAGGTGTATCCTTCTAATTCATCTTCGGTGGTGTGGTGGGAGCCGGGACTAAGCACCCCAGCAGCGTCGTCCATGTCCATCATGGACTGAAGGAGGTCGTGGAAGTCGTCTTGACCGCCAGTGAAGGTGTCCCAATTGACGACGGGAGACCATTGGTTCCAGTTGCAACCAGCATGGTCGTCATCGGAGGTCGGGGTGGTTGTGGTGGTGGAGCTGTAGCCGGAGAAGTCAAGCTCAGGGATGGTGTCCAAATCCATGGGCATCATGGCCGCAGTTGAGGCTGAACTCACTAAGCTTGTCATAAGAAGGAGAGGGAGAAGAGTACTATAGTCTCCGTATCTTGCTATGTGTATATGTATTAGTATAATAGATTTATATACGAAGAGAAGGGTTTGAGACTTGAGAATTATTGAGAGTTGAGAGAGAGAGAGAGAATAAAAGGTTAAAGCAAGAGACAATGGAGGACCAAAAAGCGAATTGTGATGAAAGATAGAAGTAAGGCGAAGTGCCCTGGCCGATCCAAGGTTTAGTTCCGTTTTTATATTAACAAAGATCTGCAGGTGTCTTTATCACCATCTCATCTCAACTCTCAATAAATCTTGTTTTTTCCTTCTATATCTTTTGCTCCCACGCCCCTCCCTCTTTCTCTATATTATTTGCTTAACAGGGCTCAGATCTTTATTAATTTCCTTTCCATCGTCCTTTACCAATTCCACTATTATATTTACAATTAATGATGTTTACAACATGCTTCAAACGTGCTTCGATTTGAATGCCTTAAAATTCCGTAACCAGCAGTCTCCAATCTCCAAACGCTGTACATTAATTGGTTTGTATTTGAGCACAAGTTCAGCTCCACCGTTTTTCTTTTTAATAATTAACATGTACCATACACACGCACGCGTGGATTTTGTTTTCAATACATTGTACCTCAATATAGCGTAAACTTAATTATGTTTTCAATTAGTATCTTAATTTTCCGAGAATGCAAAATTCTTTTCGGTAAATATTATTTGTTTTCTATTGTTATTGCTTACTCCAAGATTGCAAAAAATAAACCATTTTGCAAAATGAACATAAAATGTGTTAGATTTTCTTGATTTCTTAAATATTGATACGCGAACGCACACACACACACATTAACATATTCGTATTCACACCCAACAAACTCTATGATATCGACAAATCTACATTATCATAATAATAGGTATAGTTTATCAGTAAAAATGGAGTGAGGTGAAAGTCGTCTTGAGTTATGTACTTTACTTCTTAACATTTCCTGTTCCCAAGATTTAACTTGATCATTAACAAGAACGATTTAAGGTAAATATACACATTCTCTCTCTCTCTGAATTTGGTTTATTATTCATATGAAGTGTACTGTTGTATGCGGATTTCTATATTAAAGAAACAAAAAAAATAGTGGTTATATTCAAATAAATTCTCTTCCCCAGTGTCTAACAAAATAAAAACAGGAAACAAGAACTAAATAAGTAAATTTGCATAACCACTAGTTGACAATCTAACACACCCAGTTCATGAATTAAGAGTTAACTAATTATAACTTATTTCACAAAAGAGGTGATGAGAACAAGGAACAAAAGCGCCAAGTGCAAGAAAGAAAACACAAATCAGTGGGGGACAGAGACGTACGGTTTAGTGTATATATTTATTAACACAATGTTTACGACCACACATAAGCTCATATAGATATCATCAAACTGAAAGTTCAGTTTTCAAAAACTCTTTGGATATGGTTGATCTCACTCAGGATAAAGACACGCAGACAAACCCTAAATCTAATTCAAGTTAAACGAATGGAAAACTTTAATTGTGAGGCCTCTCCCACTGGTTTGTGCTTTTACGTTTTGTCATGGCCACGATCTACACAGTCCCTATGGATTAATTGATAAGAAAAATTAGGTGTGTGACCAAATCTCACCATTTACAATGCCTAATTTGATGGGTGCGTGAGTGTTTAATAATTTATCACACAATCATATGATTATTATAATATGAGAGATGCTTAAAATATACATGACTCTTTTTTATTTTAAAAATATACACAAATTTTTTTAAGACAAAATATAACGTAAACATATCAGATTTTGTTAATATCACGTCACAATTGAGAACGCCCCGAATTTCTGGCTCTACAACATTGGTCCGCGTTGACGGGGCTCCACAACCCGAAAGATACTCTTTGACTCCGACTTATTTCATTGGCTGTCTCTGGGTAGAATCAGCGTGGTGATAAGACAATGAACAGTAGACATTATCAGAATTAAAAATAATAATTTTTTGGTAAATTGTTTTATAAAAATGAATAAACATATTGAATGATGGCTTAATCTTCTGCAGCAATAAGATTAGGATTAAACCAAGAGTTGCGTTAGATTGACATATGGATTAGAGACCTTTGGCTAATTTAGGTGTCATTCAAAACTTATCAGTTAGATTAATCAAAAGGTATGATTATTTTTTAGGAGAGAAAACGTGCACTTGCTGGGGCTATAATTGTTTTGAAGTGTGTGAAGACCAAAAATTAAGCCACATGAGGCACGCCAAGTGGTATTTAATTGCGTGTTCAACACATACAAACATACCTATATATATGTATGTATGTATGTATGTATGTATGTATGTATAGAATAATTTGTGAAAAGACACGACGGATTGAGTTTATCATAATTTGATATGTGCGGCATTTTAATAAGTAATGTTAATGATGACTTATGCACCTCCAAATATTTTCAAGCGACATAAATGTATCAACCGACCACGGAAATCATGCCAATTTGACACTTTAAGATATATTATCTAATTTCTAAATATTGCAACGATCATATAATATCACTAATCTATATTATAATAATTGTGATGTTTCTGATAAATAATTTTATAAAATAATATATTTTATAATATAAAATATATAATGTAAAAATGTGAAAAAAATAATAACAAATTATAAAAAATGAATAAATTAAATAATTTTTTATTATTTAATTTATTATTTTAAAATTATAATAATAATTATTTTATATTATATTTTAAAAATTAAAAAATAACATACACATTGTTGCATGCAAATCCCTCGCAGGAGAGCGCGTGCGTGTGCGTGCGTGTGTGTATATTGGTTAAACGTTGTTTATGTATACTAAGGGATATGTGTGATTTCTTTTTCTATTCAAACGTCATATAGTACTCATATGAGACCAAAACGATATTAATATATATATATATATATATATATATATTTCAAATTTGACACACTGGTTAATTTTTGCAGAGTCTACCTTTACGTTTCATGTTGCTAGCAAGTGATTTATAATTTGTTGTGGTTTAGCCACGCTACTTCTAACTTATTATAAATTTCCTGTAATAAGAGTTTAGGTTGTGATCTGTAAGATCATACTCATATGGCAATTACAGTAATGTTATTGACTTAACAACTTACTCTGGGAAAGATTACTGTAAACCATTTGAATTTTCAAACTAATTAAATCAATATAACAGTTTAGACTTTAATTTCAAGACATTAGTTACTCCATATCCTATGTACGTAGTTGGCCACATAGCAAAATGACACTGAATATCCATCTATATTATATATATCTTTATATTACAAGAAAAAATATTGAAATGGCATGCGCGCATATATAATCAAAATTAATCACAAATTAGGAGCCATTGAATTACTAATAAACTCAAAGGGTTGACCTAATCAATCAAAGGTGGCAAACTCTAATATCTGAGCCTCATATATATATACATATATAATTAATTATCTTCAAAACCAACATTTAGAAATAGAAATTAGAGAGAATGAAGAACCATCATTCTTTTTGAGTTCTTTTGCTTAATTTTAAGCTTTACTTTCACTCTCCAGCTAGCTAGCTACTTTTTGATGAGTACCATGTTCCTTTCAATTAATAGGAAAAGCACGCATAAAAGGAAAAAATCTCACTCTTTCTTGTACGTACGTCTTAGATTTCATCACGTACCAGTAGCCATCATATTTTCGAAACGCACTGTGTACATACTTGCACGGCTTGAGGATGCCATGCTGGTCCTCATCCATTTACCAAATACTAAATTTTTACTATACCAATGTGCTTTATGTACGAGTTCACAGAAATTCCACCAATATATTGTTACAATTTGCTCACACCAATGGTGTGTGTGTGTGTGTGTGTGTGTGTGTGTATAATACCATTGTCAGCCGTCATTTTATAATGTGATTTAAATTTTTTAAACTTTACCCCCTGATCTTTGAGTTATTACAAAAGCTGGGATTGCCAAACTTCTATTCTATACTAATTATAATATCCAACCAACTAAATACTGAAGCTAGTTGAATTTGCTCCTTCAAGTTTCTATCACTGATCATTCTAAATTTGTTTAGAATATGAAAACTTTACAAGTATATTAGCAAGAAGCCTTTGAAGAAACCAATAGTCCGAATTCACCAAGGAAACCCTAGTGGTCAAAGTTTAATTAATGCACTTTATCAAAGGCAGCTAGTACTGAATTATAGTATCATGATCTTCCATACAGAATTATGTGCTGTGCCCTAGCTACCAACGCATTGATCTGAGGCTGACTTGGGACCCATTTAATTTGTATGAACGATCCGATTCTTGTCTCTAAACCAAGCTAATATTATGTACATTCAATCTGGAAGATCAACCGTACATAAAACTATGTATATCTTACATTGCAATTGGATTCAACAATGCCCAAAAAACTTAAGAAAATATTTATCCTCAATCGGATCAATACAGAGAGGTTAAAATAATATTGAGATTTTCTCTCTCTCGCACCATTCAGATGACGTTATCATGTACTAATTAAAAAATTGTAGCTAAGCGCATGCCAACCCATCATCATTAATTATTTGGATACATATATTATAATATCAATGTTTATTGTTCACTATTATGTCACTTTACTCAATTGGATCGAAAGTACTGCATGACCATCAAATTGGGGTTTTGAATATTATCGATATACAACTTAATGAACATCACCATCAATATTGGACAAAATGATGGTGATCGAATCAAGATTATATATATTCATTATCCAAGTCAAAACACACGCAACATATATATATATATATAGTTGGCCCCTTTTAACAAACAGAAATTTTTTAGTGAAAGTAAAGAGAAAATCCAACTACTTTCTGCACAAAATGTTTTTGTCAACTCCTTAGTTATAAGATATATACCCTCGTATATACCTAGTAAAATATAAAGATTCCTTGTCTCTTGCAGAGAGCCAAGATTCCCTTATTTTCTTTAAAAGTAACTGTGATTTGCAGTGCTAAAACCACTGCAAATCTCATTTCAGAAAGGGTATACATGTTATTTCACAAGCTACTTAATTAGTACTAATATTATAGCATCTGCATTTCGGGGTGGCCAAACTTGACTCGCCCACGACCATACCCATAATTGTGTAATTAAATACACTGCGCAGTGCCCCTCAGTCCAAATTTGAGTACTGACATATATATACCCACATGCTTGATGTTTCTCCTCCCAATAAAACAATTCTAAATACATTATTAATTAAAGATTTTGGGTCCCATTGCTTAATCATGCCTCAGTTAATCTAAATACCTAGCTAACTAACATTATACACACACACACACCCTGTTATTATCCTTTTTTAAGATGTAACTGTGTAACTATATATCATTCATTCAACAAAAACTTCTTTTGTGGGCAGCAGAACTTGACTCACCCTCACCCGAACCATAACTATTTCATAAAAGGTCATGTAATCAAACAAATTCCTATGTCCTTTCAAGACATAATCACATATTTTTGCTGTCAGTAAGCTAACTGTATTTGTACTGCAGTAATTATTTATAAAATTTTGGAGTAGCTACCATTTAATTATACTCATCTTTTTTTAAAAAAGATTTAATTGATTAAGACATTATTATATACTAAATATAAATACTTTCTCAATAATAAGTTAAATTTTATTTTACTATATTATAAAGGACTTATCTTTTTTATTAGACTTAATCTTGATAAGTTTATTCAATTTTATCCTTAAAATTATATCATTTTATTCTTAACTCTATCTCAATTTTAAAATAATGAATTAGGACTTATAATAATAAAGTATTTAAAGGATTATATATATATATATATATATATGGCCTTACTCTTACGCTTTCTTCAAAGTAAGAATTGGTGACTCACGAGGAGGGCACTGTTAACGAAACAACCGGCATATCTGTGCCTCAGTACTGCTAAGTTGATAATATTCGAAAGACGACACTTACAGGTGAATTTTCACTTTCTTGTTTTTGTTGTTGTCTTTGTTTGACATTCATTTTGCAGTTGGAAGCTCAATTATACAAGTCAATTTAACTTTAATACTAAAATGATTTTATATTTATAATTCAAGAAGCAAAGTTCCTTTAGCCTGCTTATTAATTACTTATATTTATTTTTGTTTTGATTAATTCTGGTAGTTGGGTCCTATATTTTAATTAGTTGATTAATACCCATAGTGTTAATTTAGATGTCAATCTCTCAAGATCTGAAGAATAAAATATGGTTAATTAGATGTTAACAGGCCTCTATCCATTTGTAATGCTAAATGGTAAACTTTTTTACTGTAAAATTAGAGATTTGAGAGTTTTATATCGTTGAATACATGGCAGAATTTGAACTAAACACAATTTAATTACTAAAAATTCTTTTTAATTAATACTAAATCACATAATATTGACTTGGATAATTATAAACTTTAAAGTGGAATTAGGTTTCTACATTATTTTATTGGAACTCAGGTCTTAGGCACTTAAAAGTTAAACCATGAACTATAGTTCAAGAAATCATTTAAAATATCTTTCGTTATACAGTTAATTGGAGAATGCTGCATGAGACGGGGTGAATTTAACGTTTTCAAGTTTTGGGATTATTGACCATTTATAATACTGTTTTTGTTCTTGGCTCTAGCTATAGTATATATATCTACTAATTAAAACAATGAACTTGAAATAACAAAAATAGAGTTATATCTTCAAATTAATTAGCAATATCATTGTAAAACTTGGTTCTCGTGGTTAAACATGGATAGCTTTAGAAACCTGGAATGCTAATTAAACTTGATTAAGCTATCTAACAGCTACATTATATTGTTCGTTTTCAATTGTTCAATTATCTCTTTCTGTGGCGAGACCTTATGCTACAGTTGCACCATGCACAACTAATATCATGTTCTGATGTTTAATTTCAAGCTTACATCCCACTGAATCACTGCTTGATATCAAATATGGTTATCAAAGTTAATAAAATATTTAAACCAGAAAAGGTTAAAAATGGAGTCTAAGAGTTCACCATGTCGCGGACTTCATCCTATATATTAAAAAGGGTTTAGCGAAGGGAAATAATTAAAAAGAGGCCGAGAGTTACTTAATTGTCTTGTTTAATGAGAAAGAATCAATGTATATTTTATTTTTGAACTTTAAAAAAAAATTGAAGTGTTTCTTTCTTTCAATTGTAGCCTTGAAAGCAACATTATTTTCCCCCCCTTTTTCAATCAGACAATCATGTTAATTGTAGAAAATTATATATGCAAATGACAGATTTAAAAGTTTGGAGGAAAATTGGAGGCTTGTTCCTATCCATTGTCTTGTTCACATTGTGGACATAAATTAGTGGTCTAATGAGTTTGGAGGTTGCACACTACATAATTAGACTCCACCAACCAGACTTTTTAAGTTGAAAGCTTCGTATATATCGAGCTACCGATCGATAATGCAAATACTAATGGAAAGGCCTTCAATTTTACAAATTAAATCTAATTAGAACAGATGCCAAATAATTTGTGTATATTTTACCTTCTTTTGGATATAAAGTTACAGTTGCAGGGGGATGGATTAAATATAAGAAATCCTCTAAATTACACAAGTCCTAATTCGTCACTAAACCACAGCTATAGAGTGACTCAATCCTCAATGACAACAATAAATTTTATAAAATGGATTTAAGCTCAAGATCATGTGAAAAAGAAATATAGTAATTAGCAAATAGAAAACAGAACAATGAGAGGAAATTTTCCTCATTTAGGTTGGATTGTTGGAAGTTAAAATAAGTGTATTAGCAACTATATATATATATATATATATATATATATTTGTTCTATAGTTCTAAACTTCTAATAATTAAGTTCGAACGTACAAGGAGCTAAACCCTCTCTGCACCCCTCTTTGTAATTAGAAAACCAAAGAAAATAAAATTTGCCAATTGCCTTAATTAATGACTGTAGTAATCTTCCAAGATGCTCATGTCAACTTCATATATAATTAAATGTGGTTTCAGTAAGTTTATAGAAAAACCAACCATAAGTCACGGAATTGAAATTGAAATGACTTGCATATCTCGTGTTATCAAACTCTCTCTTCTTCTTGATTTTCTTAACAATAACATATTCTAACTCTTACATATATATCAATATGATATATACTTATTTCTCTTAAAAATCTCATGTATCATAAAATATTAATTTATATAATTTTTTACTAGTTTCAGAATAGTTATAAACTGATAAAAGAGTAATAAAACTAAATTAAAGCAAATGTTATGAACATGATGGAGCCATAACTCATTGTCTTCCAAAAAATGAAAATTATTTTAGTCAACCATACTTTATCATAACATTGTTATTTGATACTATTTTTAACAATCTCTCGCTTCGTTGATATCTGTGTGGCCGGTATCACAGAACTCATTTAAGATTGTTGTAAATTCTTGTTATTTTGACAATAATTTTTTTTTTTTCAAAAATTATTTCTTGTGGCAATTTGCATTTGAAAAGTACTCAAAATATGAGTTTTAAGTAAGCATCTTTTGTGTTGAGTGCAAAATTATTGAAATAAAAATAAGCACTACTTATGTCAACTGATATTATATTTATATTTAGTCTCAAAATATATCAGATTATTTAATTTCTAATTTTTGTTTATTATTAATATGAGATAATTGTATTATATTCTTTTAAACTGTAATTTAGTTAGTCTTCACCTGTTAAAAGTTGATTTTGTGTAATTTTTTGTAAAAAAATAAATATTTTTTTAAAGTGATATTAATAAAAATTGATATTTAAAAATAATATTTTTTCTCAAATTGACCAGTAAAACAATATTCATTGAAAATTAGATTTTTATTGATTAAATAATTATCAAACATTAAAATTATTAGATAATTAATTATTCATTTTTTATTCAAGCTTTGAGCACCTTTTGTTTTTTCGTCCAAGATGAACTCATTACTAATAAAACGAAACTTGGGCCGAAAAAGAAACGCTGGGCTAGACATATAAAACTGAAAAACAAGCCTGCTCTTGAGAATAAAGAAATTAAGCTGACACAACTGAGCCTTGAGGCAATACACCCCTGATCCCACAAAAGACGAAGCATTTAGGTAACTGGAGGCACCTGCTGGCACACCGCACACACTGTTCTTGGACCTCTGTCTCTGACCCTCAAGGTAATTGTTCTCTTCGCTCCGTCTGCAAATCTATTCGTCACTGAGGTTGCTTCTGCTTCAGTCATAAGTGGATTTGACCACAAGCTCCGAACAATTAAGGAAGAGAGGGAAACATGGCAGGCCAAGATAATGTCAAGCATCTCGAAGACTGCTCCGTTTCCAAGTTAGTTTCTTTTTTTTTTTTCTTCCTTTTGAATTGGCTATTTAATCATCTTTAGTTCATATTTTCAAAATTCATAACTTGATTTACTCATCTTAATAGATTTTCTTTGTAAAGATGACGGCTTAATATAATTGGATTTATCTAGTTGAAACCGACCAACTCCTTATACAACATCTTTCTTACAGGGATGAAAAAAATTCAATATAAGAACTAGATGAGCACCAAGGCAGGGAAAATAAGGAGCTGAATGTGAAGCTTAGGTTCCCCTTTCGGGGTCGAGGAATTAAATTTTTTATCTCATCACCCTGAAGATTATTCATTGAATATGTCAAATTGTTCTAGGCTTCTAGTCATAGGTTTTTATGAGTAGTTAGTTTTATTAATGGTATTTAGGCAGATGCTCGGTTCCCTTACAGTAATGAAGCTCTTATTGTAAATGTGGTTGGATTTTGGAAATCCTATTCTTTTGTTCTTCTGTGATTGGAAATGACGTCTATTACTTATTATGATCTGCTTTGGGAATCTTAGATAGACTAGATGCATCTATTTGTACCAAGCTCCACAACGTCACTTTGTTGATACTGCATCTTGCAGAATTGCAGATCATCATATAAAAATGAAAGCATAACCGCATAAGATTAGCCAGGCCTCCTTCCTGAATCTGGGCTTTCATTATATAGCAATTGCATGTCATTTAGGTAAGGGGTTTTTCATATCTTGAAATCCTTATCAGTTGAAAATTCATCTAATAAAATGTTAGTTATCTGAAAAATTTATGAATAAGGATTCTTATACTCATGAGCAATCCACTATCGTGGAATGGCTTGTGCTAAGCACTAACCCAGCCAGTTAGATGAATTATTCTGGGGCCTGTGTAAGCATCTAAGAAAAATTGTTGACGGTGAAACCAATAGCACTTTTGTCCTCTTAGCTTTTCAATCCCCATCTCTGTATGTTTTGCTTTATAATTATTTGGTTTTTCCATAAATATTAATGAAATGTGGTGATGAATTGGAGCAAGGGTTGGAGCTTCTTTTAAATTGAGTCTTTGCTCATAGTTCATTATTATCTATCCTCTCTTCTTCAGAAAGATGTAATTGAAAAGAGATAGGAAGAGACTCTACAACTATCAGAAATGTTCCTATGGCCTTATTTAATTAGGAGATCCTCTGGAGCACAAGGTCTTTGGAATTGGAAATAAGATGTCTAATTAGTTGACACGGTTGTTAAAATTCCTTCATTCTATTTGGCTATTTTGATGTTTTCATTCATTTTTTTAATGCTTGAGTTTGTGTTTCTCTACCAATCCTTTTTTATATGTTACAAGGGTAATGTTACTGAATTTGGAAAGTTTGCAGTGCATTAGGCACTTGGGTCTTCTCAGTAGCTGGAGCTTTGCTGGCAATTCCTGTGGGCATAAAGCGCAAATCTCTTGCACCCCTTGTATTCTTTGGAACCACAGGTACTATGCTGGATATTATTATGGGAATCAGTGCCTGCGAAAGGGAACATGCAGAGCGCCAAATGAAACTTCTTGAAGCCCAAAGTGTTGCAGCTGAGACACAAACTGATTCATGAGGTCCCGCTATTGGTATTGTCAACTTCTTTTGGCTATTGGGTGTAGCAAATGAAGAAATACACTTTTTCATCGCCTATGCAGCGATTTCTTTGTTAGTTAATTGTTCTCCCTTTCGGTTTTATAAATATTGGGTTCCTTGTATCTCTTCCTGTGAGTGCAATGCAGTGGACAGGATCTTCAAAAAATATATATTTAGAAATTGGCAAATTGCATAGCGAATAATTACAGCAGCGTATTGCTCGTTTATAAGGAGAGCATCTTATGAATTCTGATATTTAACTCACCCTAATCATCTTTTACCCTCGAATTGCTTTGGGTGGAATGACCATCCTGTGTGCCAGATTACAATGCACAGTTAGAAAGTGACATTCATTTTAGTTAGCAATTCGCTTATTCGCGCCTCCAGCACCACTTTTTCATCCCATTTTTCTGTGTTGAATCTCACAGAACAGTCTCCAAATCATATAAGCCTTTGAGTGCTATTCGTATCGTCTTCATATGTTCATTTTGGTCTAGTACTCGGGGAATACGTGAGTAAAAGCTGTCTAGTTGCATATCTGCTTGTTCATTCCAAACATTCACCTGAATTATGTCATTCTCAAGACGGGCAAGTATTCGTACGTACAAAAAAAGTTATTTTCAAGCTGATGAAGTCACAGATGAATATTTTGATAAAGAATGAATTTTATTAATTGGTGTAGAATTTTAGTAACCATTTCAGTACACTTTTATGAAGATGCCAAAAAAAGATAGATGATATCACCCAGTTCAATAGCAGGGCATTGATGCATAAACCATTTCGAATTTCCCATTTTCTATGTCTAAACTGGGATCAACGGTGATCTCAAATTTCAGAGGACTGTTCTTTCCTTGCTGCAACAGCATTTTCAGAAAAATTAACCAGACCTGATAAAAGTTGAAGTTTACAACCTGACCTTGCTTTTCGTCCAATTGTAAGCTCTTATCTACATTTAATGAACAGGAACTCAAAAGTCCTTCCCCAAAATCCTTTGGCTTACTATCAAATATGGCATTAGAATCTTTATCCTTGCCTTCAATCCTTCGATCATGCTTCAGATTAAGCATTTGTTGTCTATAACTTGTATAGACTTTTTCAGCCTTGATGTTCCCAAACAAGATTTCTGCCGCCCTGTTCTTGACAAGGATTGGCATGTAATCTGATTCATCCCACACATATAGCTGCCAAAAAGTGTATGTATCAGATATGTTGATATGATTATATAAGGAAACTAACAAATTACATATAATCGGATGCACAACAATCTGATTTCGTGATTATAAAACATGTACGAAGAATAATTCAAGCATATTTTCACAAGTTTTAAGAACTTAAAAGATGCAGAGCAACTACTCGGCTTGGCAAGATAAATTAGTTGTTTCATTTGGTGAAAAATAAAACTGAGTACAGGGACATGAAACCCTCAATAATGAAAATCAGTGTAAAAAGAAAGGCATATATGAATAAATTTTTACCATGAAAGGCCTATATATATAACAAACGGCATGAAGGCGGCTCGAGCTTTTCAAACAACTAAGTGGAATAGCATTTTGCTCCAATCTGAAAAAAGGGAAAGAATCATCAGGAATCACGGTGGTAGACACTGGAATGAGGCTAAAGATTTCACGTTCTAGATTCATACTCTGAATCCATGGGTGAACCACATAGCTGACAGCCCGTGCATATGAGACTTTTCACTAAGTTATTATCCCCAGATTTGTAAACTCTCCTGCTAAGGAAAATCTTCTCTTTCTCAGTATCACCAAGAACCATTGTGCTCACTTGTAGATATATTTCGCCAATAAATGCACAGACTGTAGCCTTGCAAGATGATGTTAGCTGAGATACTTCTGAAAGCGAAAAACAGTCTTTAGGCATTCTCTCCTCCACCACTTTCCAGTTTCCCGGCAGAATCTTTGTTTGCTGTGCATATCATAATTACTATTGTTCAGAATATAAAAATCAATGCAGTATGAGGTAAAGCATATCGACCAAAGTAGCCTTAGTAAATTAATGAAGTCAAGGAGTCATCTTATAAAGGAAAACTTCTCATCCGATGGAAATTAAAACCTAAAATATTGAGTAAACAAGATTCCCTGATCACTAGTCAGGATAATCAACATCATGCAAACAATAAGGAAACAGAGAAATAGTATTACAACACACTAGTTAACTATATCATGTTAATCACACCTACAATGTGCAAACAAATTTCACTAATCAAAAGGAAAAAAGATTTGCTAGCTTTTAACATGTCAAAAACTCTGCTTACGTTGTATTTACATAAAACCATCATGTCAAAAAGTAGCTGTAAGAATAAGAATCTGAGCTATAGACATAATTAAAAACAAGTTAATGTGAAACAGAAGGGGACTGAAGAGAAGAGATGCATCATGACTAGATGACAATACAGCCATCAGTTGAATGAATACAGCATGTAACATGAATTAACATACATATAACAAAACCCCCCAAAAAGCATAAATGCGATCAAAAATGAACCTTCAGGAAATTTAATAAATGGTAAGAAGTCATGCGCAAAGACAATACTTGATAAGATTGATAGGAGTTTATGTTACATATGCTAGATCTAGACTGCTGCACCCACTTTATAACCTTCCTAAGTTTGTCCTTTGTGGTTATCCCAACGTGACAGTCTGCTACCAACTCTTCTACACCTGCATTTGAAGACATTATCTTGGGCTCCATTTGTTTTACATTGATAAAATTCTAAATAAATAAAAAATGTATTGCAAACTCAAAATTGTTATTATACTATTCAAGCAGGCAAATCAAGAAAACAGAAGTTATAAAACTTGAATCTGTTAAGTAATTACTTTTGATGAAAATTGCACAGGTGGATAGGACGCACAAAAGATTAAGTAATTACTTTTGATGTACTAGTCATCTATATAGATCATCCCAAACTGACAAGGAAGTGACAAGAAAACAAGACCTTACCCTTTGAGATAAGTGATTCATAAGGGTGGATACAAAGTAGCGATGACCACTGAACAGTTCTGGCCTCAACAATATCTCCAAATTTTACGATCTTGACATCTACCAAATACAAAACAACATTAAAAATAATAATACAAGAATGGATTATCCATAGTTCCTTTTTTTTTTCTTCTTCTTCTATTCTTCTCCCTTTTTCCTTTACTTGTGCAAAGAAATCTTTCATTAGAAATTTGGAACTGATATATGTGTGTGTATGTAACTAACACAATTAAAGACCAATATGACTAAAAGAAAGTATTAAACATATTAGAATAAGAAGAGATAGTCCAAAGAACGACACAAGTTTCGTACTACTTCAATCCAGACATATCACTTAAGTGTAATATTTATCTGCATGTAAATTGTGAGAGAAAGTTTCTTTGACAACTTTGACAGATGTTATTTCCTTGTGATGAGCATCTATGGCTGTATTTAATGGCATCCTTTCGTTTCAAGAAAGATCACTATTCACTAATATTAATGTGGTATCTGAGACCAAAACATCAAGGGTGCAATGGTTAAAAGATCCTACTTTGCAATAGTATCACATCTCCCGCTGATATCATGGATCCCATATTCTTCTGCCAAACAGACACTCCAAAATACGGCCATGTATCATCCCCAGCTTGAATGTCTGTCCTGGTTAGGTTTCTACCTTTCGACGACTTGTACTGGAAATGAGAATTAAGCATAAACAGAATCGCAATTACGCTTACAAACAAAGGACAAATGCTATAAAGAAAACAGAAACCTGAAACGGAGTCGAGCGATGAACGAAGAGGAGAAGCTGAACGAAGTCGCCGATGTGAAAAGAGGCGGTCGAGAGATCTATGAGAGGACCGTACCATCCCAATGCTGAAGCCATATTCAGATTGTACCCTAATCTAAATTTGTTTTGACCTCACCTCCCATTCCCACTCCTCATTTTCTTCTCAGTGGTGCAACCTTTTTTTTGGCGCGAAAACTCTAGTGGATGGACTGGACTTTATAGCCCTTCACCCTTGTGTTTTACGCCAGCCTAATTCCTAATTCCTAATTCCTAATTTCCTAAATGAAGAATAAAACCGAAACGAATAGCCACACCCCACCACAAGTTGCAATAATATATACAAAATGTCGTGTGTGTGGTAGTCTACATCGAAAGTTGATACTAGTCAGTTAAAAATATATATATTAGCAAAAAAATTTCCCTGCATTTAAAAAAAAAATAAGTTTTTCGAAGTAGTGAGAAAAATTTTCAATTATTAAGAGAAATTCCCAAATTGAAGCAAAATAAATACAAGAAAAAATTTTATGCGTAAAACAAGCCTCATTAAAAACCAATAAAATACTGGATAAGAAAAACTTCGCTGACATGGCAAAATTTAAATGAACATATAGATGAATTTAGATTGTATAAATTAAAATTGTGTCAACGCTATAGTTGAAATAGATTAATTTCAAATGAAGGAATTAAATAGGTGTAAAATTTTTAGTTTCTAAATATATATTATTTTATGAAAATAAGTGAATATTTCAATCTTTCAATACTATTGGAGACATCAAAACCTCCTTGAATAAACCAATATCACCGTAACCTTGGCAGACCTTCCAAGTGCTATTTAACCTCTTTAATATTTCCATTGGCGTACTCTATTACTTCTTTCTTAGACATTACTTTGAATAATTATAATATTAGCGACTCCTATCAGTAAGTAAAACATGCACGGCTAATCAACCCAGTAACTTCAAAACACAATAGTAATTCAAGAAGGGATGAAAATAAAAACCAAACAACAGAAACTCTCGAAAAGATAAATACATGTTATTCCTTCGAAAGTTGCTTCAGTTACACTAATATGAAATCAACATACAAAGATACCTAGAAGACTAAATTAAAAATACATGAAGTGACCACCCAAATTCTAAAAAATTATTGGGCTGCAGTCAAAGAAAAATAGAAGGAAAGTATGAATTTTGGTTCTCAGCTATCAGAGAACCAAGTACGGGCACATACTAAAGACAACATGGAATGGACCCACAAAAACAAGGGCCTATTCCAGCAAGAAGCTTCTTTTAGAAACGATTCTAAGCCCGAAGCTACAACTAAACCCCTATCTCTTTATCTACAGTCTGCACCTCCCAGCTCCCCCCACGCCCTTCTTCCCAAAAAAAACTCAGATTGTCATATTCATAAAGCATTGTAAACTTAGACCATACAATTATCCCACCTATGGCTGTCGAACTGTAGCCTACCTACAATAAATAGTCCACATCTCACATATAAGCTCTTGGCTTCAGCTTCATCTCCAGACTGGATCTGCAAGTTCATAACTACTAATTTACCTGAAATAGGAGCTCATGTACAGCCTCACCCCAATACCAAGGGGTCCATCATCACCACCAATAGCATGAAGTGCTACTGGAATTGTTGAAAGAAGACGCACTGTGAGAGGGAAAACTGCAGGCTCCAATTCAGTCTCTGACATGTTCGATCTCAAATTGGGTTTCCTGTCCATGGCCGCTAAATCATCTTCCACGTTCACTGCATCTGACTCATTAGAACCATCTATTGCAACTTTCAGATCATATGGATAAGAGAGCAATGCAACTTCTTCCAATGCCCTCCATTTACCAGGGCTACCTCTCCTAAATCCACGTCTACTGGTACACATGCTAAGCACCAAAGTGGATGTCACATCAAGCCACTCCGCAGTTAAGCCTTCAATTTCATCATAATATATGCGCCGTTCAATCTGGAAAAGGAGAGGGAAAAAAAAAAAAGAAGACATGAAGCAGTGCAAAAGGAATATATACATACATATATATAAAAGCACATTGCACCTTAAATTAAATTATGCTAAAACTACTGATAATGATGAACGTTCCTGAAACAGAAGATAAAACAAATTTAAAATAAGCAAATTCTAAGTTTCAGAGTTTCACTCAGGCATTTATTTAGATTAAGAGTTCCTGAAATAAATGATCTTTTTTTCTAAAATATGATCTTGGTACCAACATAGAAAACCAGGCCAAGTCTGATATTCATGTCAAATCACACTTAGATGCTTTAGCAAATGGTCTCTTATAGTTTCAGAAGAATTTGGATAATGAATTTTCCGTTGCAACATAAGCATATTCATACTTCAATCCATCTCTTTTTGTATAAAAATCTTATTCTTTCAAAAGAATTTGTAATGTTTAGCAATGATAGTCATCAAATACCGGTGTATAATCCCTTCTCTTTTTCCAGGGATGCTCTAGTAGTAGCTTATCCACTTCAAAAAAATATGTTAAAGACACTACACCAGTACATTATACTCCTGACTGTGTAGCCTGGACATGCATATGATTTGATGTTACTTACAGCTAGCCTTTGAACATATATTGACATAAACCTGGGGCCCAGTCCCAATATTCTTGCTTCAGACAATAACACCTGCAAAATAAAGGATGAGCCAACTTGAAGTGCAGAGGAAAATATTCAAAAAATAAAATAATAATTAAAAAGCATAAGCAAGTTATAGGATAAGAATAACTTAGAACTTCTCAAACAGCTATAACAAAAAAGAGTTGCAGCCAAAACAAAGGTGACTCCCTTCACCTATGTCAAAACTAATTTATGAATTAGGAAGCATTGTCTGAAAACCATCTCATCATAAAGAGTAACACTGAAGACATTATACAAGACAATATAAAATGTACTTGGCAGGGACTAAATCACTCAAAACCTACACAAACGACTTTCCACTTTAACATAGCTAGGTCATACTACTTGTATACATAGTAAAAGGACACACTTACACATTACTTCAGACCCCTATTCAAGACAAATGAAAATCACAACAGGTCATTTCCAAGCATAGAAGTAAACAATAGAATTTCAAAGAATCTTTTAAATAAAATAGTAAGTAAGTCCTAATCATGCAGGAAGTAGTCTTCAACTTCATGCAGTGAGTCCTAAACATGCTCACATAATAATGAACTAAAATCTGGTTCTTAACTGCACCCAGCTTCACAGATATTAATTTTATAAAACAATCTAGATCAGTGTGAAAGATAAGGCCATCAAATTTTGAGAATGATTTAGAAAGAGGCACACCTCCTTCTTCTTCAATAGAACCCACATGTAGAGTTTATCACAGGCATCTCTAACATTTCTACTAGCTAGCTTTCTCTCATTGCAATAAGCAGCAACATCTGCTAGTACTTCGGTACATTGAAGTCTATACTTCAAAGCTGCAGCTGATAGTGGTTCCCTCCCTTCGATGGATTCTGCAGCAATTTTATCAAAATTAATACCTGTGAAACATCTTTTTTGCACTTCTTGTCCTCTGTTAACCTGCAAAGCCTTTTGTTGCTTTAGATACAATTCCTCAGCCTCTATAGCAGCAAGTAGTGTTCGATGAACAACAATATCAGGATACCGACGCAGAGGTGATGTAAAATGAGTGTAGAAAGGGACAGCCAATGCATAATGACTGCAGTCTTTTTCATTGTCCTTAAAATCTCCACTAGAGAAGTAAGATGCCAACTGCATTGGCCTTGTAGCATAGGAAATAAGAATCTCACAAAGCACAGAGTCATCCTTGAGCTTTTCCTTGATCAGCTCTAGTGACCTGTGGAAACAGCCAGATGAAGATGTGTCCAATTCTAAACCATGTTTCTGACAAAATGCCTCAAACTCTTTCAGCTTCCGCATATTAGGTTCAGGATGCCTCCGCAATAATGCATTAGCAGGATAAGCTCTAGATATAATTTCTGCAGCTGTTCTATTGGCAAGAAGCATAAATTCCTCAACAAGGAAATTTGATTCTTTCCGTTCGGAGAGCATACTGTCATAAGGAATTCCATGTTCATCAAACAGAAAAATAACTTTGGAGCTTTCAAGACATAAAGCCCCATTATTAAATCTCTTACTTTGCAAAACTTGTGAAACACTATAAAGACTCTTCACAGATGTAATAACATCAGGCCATTCAAAACAACCATGCACCTTGGGATAGTAATCTCCTAGGAGGTTAGAACTTTCAATGTCAACAACCCCAATGATAATATCCTGAGCATGTTCATATGAAAGCTTACAACAAGATTGTATCACAGTACGGCCAATCCAACGGTCTACAATGTCCCCAGCAAGGTTTATGTCCAGAAGCATGGAAACTGCAAGTCGATCCACTCCAGGATTAAGTGAACCTATATTCTCTGAAATTAAAGTTGGCAACATTGATAATTTACCATGTACCATATAGACACTTGTTGACCTATACAGAGCCTCACTATCTAAGGACGTGTCAGGTAGAACAAAGTATGATACATCAGCAATGTGGACACCCACTCTAAAATTTCCATTAGATAACTTCTCAATTGACAGTGCATCGTCCAGATCAGTCGCAGCTGAAGGATCAATAGTAAATGTGCACAGATTTCTAAGATCCATTCTATTCTGAATTTCATTAAGGGGCACCTCCCAAGGAACACAAGGAAGGCAGGACAGAGCTTCTGGTGAAAATTCAGACAAACAGATTGCATTCTCAAACAAAATTGCATCTAACTGAGGCTGAAGTTCACCACCTCGTCCAAAAATATGCAAGATGTGAGCCAGTGGAAAAGGACTTTCTTCAGCCCAATCATCAATTTGTGCAGCTAACAGATCCATTTCAATTGTCACATCCCCACTTTGAATCCTTTTCTTAATGCTGTCTGGTAAATCTCTAACAAGAAGCATCATTTTTGGAAACTTTGGATCACTTGGTGTCATTTGGATGTACTCGCGGTCAGAAACCAAATTTTTGTTCTTTCTGCTGATGTCCCTAAAAGAAACCCACTGCTTAACATTAAGATGACCAACAATAGCCTGCCGACGTGGAGACCTCTCAATAACAGCAACCACCCTGCCAGTTGGTCTTTTGGAAGGGAAATGATTAACCAAAGAAAACATCTTTTCCACTGCATTAACTCCTTTACTTTGTCCACCAAGAGAAACGATATTTTGGGAATCAGAAGCAGAAAAGTGCTGTCCATCCACATCATTGTGACTAGCTGGTCCAAGAGGACCTAAATAGGAAGTTGAACCCTGGGAAGCACTCTCCTCATAATATCTTTTATCAGGAAAAGGACAACTTCCATAAGCAGTGGGATTGTGATCAGCCTCTACCTTGTTTTGACCAGGGCAGCCTCTATAATGAGCAGACCCATAATCAGAATCTACTATACCTTTTCCTTTACAATTATCACCAGCCACTTCATTATCTTCTGTGTTACAACCTTCTATTGGAGCAGTATTGTTACAAGTCCCATTTGAACCCTTCATTTTTGTCCATAACGACACAGGATCAATCTTAACTGCAACAATATCACCTTCTACCTGCACAGAATAATTAGACACGCTCTCCAGTTAGATGTACATACATGGCAAAACAAGCCACATTTCTGTTATGATAATAACAATGAAAGCAGCACCACAGCTCTGTCTAAAGGCAATGTCATAGTAGAAACAAAAATTCCATCACAGCTATGCTATATTGCACACTGCACAGGTACTGGTAAAAGCATTATACTTGATACAAGTATTGGTATAGGATACATTAATTCAACCATAATATACATGTACGACCAAAAAAACCATATGAACAAAGCATATTTCAATTTCATAAAATCAATTCTTACAACAATGCATCTGAGTAAATGCTCCTAATACAGGCTCAAACAATCATGATTTGTATATGTAATTAATTGCAAACGAATATGAAACAGTATTTCCAATTAAATCAGCAGAGACTTGATAAGAAAAAATATACTCAGACTTACAGCTCTATTCTGAGCAGCAATTCCACCAATGAGAACATCTGTGGGCACACCATCAATTTTGCAATATGCCTACACATGAAAATTCAAACCATCAATTTAGCAGTACAGAAACACTAGGAAACTATGAATTGAAATTTTGTCCCCCCCCCCCCCCCCCCAAAAAAAAAAACAAAAGAAAAAAAAACTCAACCCATAAAAGAAAGCAGAGACAAAAGAGTGAGGAAAAGAATACAAGAAGCAACCTCAAGTCTATTGTGAGCAGAGACACGAAACAGAGCTTTGAATGCATCACCATTCTGCAAAAGAAAAAGGTAACTAAAGTTAATTCAATATAAATGACTGCAAATAAATATCTTCATCAACAAGAGCTTACAGCAGTTCTGACCTCTACTGCCTTCTCAACAGCCTCCATGGACCAGTGTGGACTAAAATAATTTCCCTGCGCATAACCGCTCATCTGACAGGAAGGGAAAGAATCCTTGTTTGTATAGGTTCCTAAGGACCCTTGGCAAGCAGTCGACTCAAAACATGATTTTGAAAACATTCGTCCACTGTGCATATTTGGAAAATCCACAGGGTCCTCTTGCTCATTGACATACATTGAGGGCATTGAAATGAAGGCAACATTTGATGCTATGGGTAATCCTTGGTCACTAGGTGGATAGATATTGACCTCCTGATGCTTTGATGAGTTGCTCAAGGATGCAGTCATATGCGTTGGTGTTCTGCTAATTCCTGAGCCCTCTGACGATACCCCACTTATCTCATTGACTAAATTACAAGATACCACAATAATGAGAAAATCATGAGGAGCAAAGAAAAATATGAACCATAATTAGTGTTTTTGGTGCATTAATTATAAAAAAGTAGAAGAACAAATTTTTAACTGCTTTGGAAATACACGTTTTTCTTCCCATTTCTGATTAAAAGAACAAAGTTTATCAGTACAGTGCCATGTAAACTGAACCACCAAAGTGAATTTTAAATTTCCTGAATGATTGCAGGATCCTATGTAACAAAGATATAGTAACAAGTATGAGATATTATGTCCATAAAAATTTGGAACCACTGAAAAACAACCAGCATTTAGACCAACAAAGAACTGAATCAGCAGAGTGTACATGGGTCCGTTCTAGAAGCCAAAAAATAGAAAACTGCTTTATTTTTCCTGCCCAAAAAGAAAACAGACCTTTCTGATCTCAGGATTTACTACCCTCTTGTTAACAAACTACCTATAAGTAAATAGATACCCTCATCAGGCGAGACATCTAACAATACATCAATACCCTTAGTTGACAAAAATGATCCGGTCTCAAAAAGATTAACTAGAAAGTGACAAGGTGGAAATGACCTGCAGCCACCCATTTGTTCCAGCTCAACTTAAAATCGCATTATCAAAGAACTACATAACTCACAGAAAACTGCTCCGACAGTTAGAGCCTATCATCCCGAAATCCTAGTAAGGAAACTTCGATCTTCAAAAATAGTAATCGTAAAAAGCAGAAATTTGTCCTGTGAGCTCGATGCAGAAATCCTAAGAGCACCCTAGAATCAATCTAAGAAGAAAACTAAGAAATCAAAGTAGAAAAATAACAGAAAGGGTACCTGAGGAGGTGGCTGAATGTTGTTTGGATCGACGATTGGATCGGCGCTTCTTCTTCTTCTCCTTTTCCCCATCATCAAACTTCTCAACCACCGATGCTTCTACGGCGGTTCTCATAATTGTCCAAGAAAATTAAGAAAAACTTTAAAAAAATAAAATAGCAGGAAAATTCAATACCAATAAGAAAAAAAATCGAACGAAAGAAGACTTGTACAACGATAAAATCCAATAATCTTCCGAATTTTGGAAAAAACACAATACGGAAGAACGGACAACGAAAGAAGAAAAAACAAAAGAAAGAAGAAGAAGAGGAGAGAGAGAGTTTGGTGAGGAAGAGGTTTTATGAAAGAGTGAGAGCTTGATGAAAGGTGGAGTGGGCGTTGGAGTTGGAGTTGGAGTTAGAAAATGACGCCACGATTGGTCGGCGGGGACATGAGGCGCCGACTCCAAGATTCTTTCGTGGCTCGGCCCCTCTTAACGTCTTCCTTTTTCTTTTTCCACTTTTTTCCTTTCTGCTTTCCATTTTTGTTTATTTAATAAACTACTTCAACTTTAGCCACCAGTATTTTTATTCATTTATATTTACTCACTATACTATCATCATCATTATCGCTACCTAGCATCTTTTAAATATGGAAATTTAAAGGTTGCCAATTTTTACTCACTATACTAGGATTACATTTCTTCCCTCCAGTGAAAAGGTTGCCAATTTTTAGAAAATAGATCTTTACATTTTTATTATAAGATTATATTTTTTAATAAAAATAAAAAATTTAAAAAGATTAATTATGAAAGATTGAGTTGTAAAAATTTTATATTTATCATTTTATAGTTAAAAAAAGCTACGTAAGCTGACACCTCTATTAATTTTCATCGTGCATATATACATTATTCTCTGTGGTTAAGTGGTTGCCCAGATTATAGATAGAATTTGACATTAATTAATTAATTAAGAACAAGGAAGAACCGTGAATTTCGTTGCTGTTTTCTTTACTTTTGTCATGCAGAAAAATTATGGAGAAGGAAACTTCACGCGTGCGTGTGTGTGTATATAAAAAGAAAACCTATATTTAGCAATAGCATAAAAGATAAACACAAACAAGACATTTGAACTGGGAACGGAGATCACAATGACAGGACCTGTCTTGGAAACGAAACCACCAGCAATAATCTGCGAAAATCAGCAAGCTATAAAGTCAAAGATAACGTGCTGAAAAATGCATCTTCCAGTTGAAATTACATTGTTATTATAAGGAAAAATTACGTTTTATCCACTTTAATTATATTTATATAATATATTATTTGTTTAAATTTAAACTTATAATAAATTATTTTATAAATTATTATTTTTAAATTAAATTTAATAATCATATACTTATCATATAATTTTTTTAGTTTAACTTCACATAATTTTAAAAAAATTAGAAAATAAAAAAATATAAATTTTTTAAATAAAATTTTAATATTTTAAAAAATTTTAAAAATTTATTAAAAATTAAAATGTATATGAGCGATATCTGATAGAAACTTAACTAATAAGAAAAAGATATACTTTTGATTTTTATACAAGTATCTTCTTAATTTTCTCTTGGGATAATTGCAGCAATACACATGACGTCTTAGCCACGTGGGACAGCACTGAGTGCGCTGAAAGGCTCAATTATTTTTAAGAGAAATTATATTTATTTTATATTTTTCTTAATCTTATGAGGAATTAGATCTTGAAGGAAAAGTTGAGGCTAGACCTTATCGTTACATTCAATACATTAAAATTACACATTTTGTAACCTTCCCTCAAGTCTCAATCAATTAAATGTCAACATTTATTTTGTGAAAGATCACCAAAAAGAAAGGAAGTGTCAATTGTCAATTTTACTGGACGTAAAATTGACATGACATTCAATTCAATAATGGACAGATATTTAAACCTTAAGTATATTTTAAAAAAATATTAGTTTTAATATTTATATTTACAATTATTTAATATTTAAAATATTTTAAAAAATAATAAATAATAAATATTTTATAATTAAGTAATTTATTTAATATTTAATATTTAATATTTAATATCTATTTAATAAAAATTTTAAATATTATAAATAATTATAAAAAATATTTTATAATAAAAAATTTACATAATCATTATAAATTAAAATTAAAAATAATAATTTTTATATTAATAAAATTATAAAATTTTATTTAATAATATATATTATTTAAATATTAAATATCAAATATCATATACACTCATTTATATTAAATAAATATAAAATATTTAAAATTAATATTTTTACTTATTTAATATTTAATAAATAATTATATTTTATTTTTCATAGTCTATTGACGTTTGATGTTCATTAAACATCAAATATTTTTTTGAGATAAATATTTTTAGGCAGTCATAATACTATGTATTGAAATCCTTCCCTAATGACATTTCATAAGTTTGGTTTTATGCTAGCTAGATCTATCCCGTCCCATTTACCGCGTGACCCATGCGCAAGATTTGTCACAGGCTATTACGAAAATTTTCTTGAGAAAATACAAGAGGTGCACTAAAATGAAATTTTATTGTCATTCCGTTTTGATATTGATATGTAGTGCACAGCCACAGGGCACTATTAGGTTTTGATATCTTACTGAGGAAGCTTATTGAGTTTGCGGTAGCGATACTCATCATAGGTTTTTGCTGAAAATTTGGGTGGGTTTTGATGGGTCAACAATGAAGGAAGAGGCCCAATTTCCGTCTCAGGTGGAGGCACCACGAACACTGCCCACGAGATTCGCGTCTGTTCCTTGTTCACCAAGCTTCTGTGCAAAACACTCTTGTACTTGCCATTGCTCAGCACCTACACCACCCATAGTTAGTTACCACAACTTAATAAACATGTTGGGGATAAACACACACATATATATATATATAACCAAATAAATAAATGTGGAAGGACTTGATACCTCAAGTTGATCACCCACATGCACGAAGAGTGCATTTTGCAAGTAATTGACGGCAACCCAGTTATTGTCTTTCCAAAGCTCAAGTCCTGGAACATGGTTTGGGACAAGTAGGGTAAGAGCAGACATATCAGTGTGAGGCTCTACTCCTAGTGCTAGTTCTGGTTGTGGGCAAGGTGGATACATATTTATTTTCATTTCCATTTCTATCTCTTCATTTCCCAAGCTGTTTTTCAACGTCTTCCTCTCCAGTCCTAGCCCTTCTGACAGAAGCTCCAGCACCTTGTCTCTCACCCTTGAGATTTCTTCCTTGTATTCTTCCGTTACTTCTCTGTTACGTTACATGTACAAATTAATTCTAATTACAATTAATCTCACCACTCACTTATATATAATTAGTTGAGGTAATAACTAGCTAGAAATTACCTGTAGGAAGGGGGGTTTTGGGGCCACTTGTTATAGTTGACCTTGGAAGGAGGAGCCATGATATGAAAGTAATAGTGAATCCACTCCAGCTTTTGATCAAGGTTCTTGGTCATCTTGGTGCCATAGCCTTGGAAGTTAGCAGTGGAAGGATCATTTGCGTATTCCTCTTTTTGGTTGTGGGGGAGAGCGAAGAACTGCTGACCCACCTCTTGTAACTGTCGGATCAAATTTGGCGATATACCATGATCTGTGATGAGGAAGAATCCCCAGTGGGACGCAGCTTTGGTCATTTCCTTCACCAGAAGCTCATGTGGGAGAGACAGCGAGATAACAGGCACTCTCACACCCTCCACTGCCTTTGTATTCTCAGGACGCTCATTGACTGGCCGGACGAACTGGGGTGGAACCTCCTTCACCTCCTCAAAAGCCAACCTTTGCACTCTTTCAATCTCCATTCTGCATCCATTAATTCCAAATGTTATTATTCACATAATTAACTACTAATTTTGAAAACCAAAGGAGAATATATATATATACATCACCTCAATTTGTGATCGACTACCACTCCACCTAACGTTTCAAACAAACCATATGTTGTACATGAAGCAACCAATTCTAGCTAACTAGTTATGCGCCAGCTCTCAATCTAAAGGGAAATGTAGCCTTCTTATTTATAATTTATTTATCTCTGAATCCACAAAGATTTTAATTAATTGGCAATCAGTGTAAGGATTTGGGTAAAAAGAACTAAAGGATTTGCCTTCCTATCTTATTGTGTAATCTATAAATATATATTCTTGACGTTTCTTTCTGTAACGATTCTAGCTAGATGTTTTTTAGTGGCGATAAATAAGGAGAAAAATACAGTTTCAAATTAATTTGCATAACTGATTTAATTTAAGATTGTGTTAAAAAAATACATTCAGCTAACCTTATTATTTATTATTTAGTATACAACAAGAAACCGACTTACATTAATATTGTTTGAAGCGAGTAAGTTTTTGTTTATTAATTATTTTCGTTATTCATTGGTGAGATTGATAATGTGTTAATCTATTGGTTGGTTTGTTAAATAATGTTTAAAGTTTGAGTTTTTTGTTTTTTTGTTTTTGGCTGAAAGAGATTAACAAACGAAAAGAAAATTAAATTTTATGAAAGACAACAGACATAACATCAATAAGTAAGGGTAACTTTTGGAGGAGTATCCTCCAAATGAAGAGATGATAAGAATGGTGAGAATTAATTTTAACTATTTTATCAGTACATTAATTGAGTTTATAGAATATTTGAAACACTTAAAGTGTTATTTCTTGGAAAAAAAATCTCCTCAATGTTCTAAATAAGAGAACCCAATTGTTGACTATTAGCTTGAGTCATTAAATTGAGAGTTTCAAACAAGTTAGTCTCAAGCTCAATCTGGGTAGCATCCATCTCAACGAAGGCTGAGAAAATAAGAAAATTTAGAAGCAACACATATATTGTTAAATGGATAAACTAATTAATTGATCAATGGGACACTCAACTGTATCACTATAATTACAGAAGAGAGACAGTATCGGAACTTCTAAGGAGATAGAAAGCTGCTAGGTGCTTTAACAAATGTGACAACCTTTTTTGTTGTTTTGATTTTTATGTGTATATGATTAACACAACAAGGCAACACACTCTAGTGCAGAAGCAGAAGAAAACCCAAAAAAGAGATCTATGAATGATGGCGAATCTAGAGTTTAATTGATTTCCTCTGCTTCTCTCGAAGCAAAGTTCAGCAGATGAAATTTAGAAGAGCACAGAGCTAAAACTCAGAAACTGGAAGCAATGATATAGTGAATGTTAGGTAAAATCTCAATGTTATAACAATATATTCATCGATAGACCAAAGACTATTTATATTGTCAACTATACTATTCGTAATGAAATAATTCTTTTTTCTCCCATGTGAAAGAGCAATTATTTTTATAATTACATTAATAAAAAATTAATATATATTATACGAAATTAAATTATTTAAATCATATTAAAACATTTTTAATATAATAATTAAATATATTTATTAAATGGCCCCAGGAAGAGTATGTAATTATGGTGGGCGCTGCTGGGCGTTTTAGCAGCGGTTTTTTCCGTTGCTAAAATTTTTTGTAACAAATATTATTGTCACTATAACTTTTGTTAAATTAATTATTTAAACAAAAGTTATAGCAGCAATAATATTCGTTGCAATAATATTAAAACACACTTTAGCGACGGATACAACCGCCGCTAAAAATCCCAGCAGGAAACCCAGCAGGGAGCGCCCAGCAGGGGATCCAAAAGCGTAACTATGTATAGTATAGGGTAACCACAACATGGTCGTCGTTCTGCTTGTTAGGTGTGTAACCATAAAACCCAAAAATGGATTAAATGGCCCAAGTCCTCCTTAGGCCCATGGACCCAATAATAGGATTGGCCGTTCAACTCGCGCCTCATACTGATTCTAGACCTCGCTTCTCTTCTTAATATCCAGTCACTACCCGACACGTGTACATGGAAGTTGAAATCACGAATGCAGCCGTAGAATCGTTGAACGGTTGAAGACGCATTTGAGAGTGTGATTCTCTCAAAGAAATAGTTAAATGGAAATTAGGTAGCGATATCATCATCGTTTAACCAATAAAATCCTTGCACAAGACCCGCGACTGCAGAATCCCCATGGCTTACATTGAACGATGTATCTTCCTCTTCTTCTTGTGTCTTTCGTATATTTTATTGATAATCAGTGCCACATAGGTTTATTCTGATGGCCGAGACCTTGATCTTAATCTCCGGCGTAATTTACCCGCCGATCGCGATACAATTAATTGGATATTGTAGATGTTCTTGATTAATATGTTGAGAAGGAACTTTAATTCCTGCTCTGCCATTTTCTTTTTATTTAAGTGTAATGATTGTTACAGTTGGTTGTCTATTGCCACCGAACTTAACATTAGGGGGGTACTATTTTGATGTCACTGATTTGCATATTCTTATCTGGGTTTTATCTTGTTGGTTTATAATTCTGGTTAACTACATTTTAGTTTTTTTTTTCTTCGTATTATATGCTTAGTAAATTTGGTCAGAAATACCTTCTCACATTCTGCCTTTGTGAACGTAGCAAATAACTCTGGATCCTTAATGTTGTTAGGTCAATATAGTTTCCTTCCAGTCTTGGCCTAATAACTCACATATTCAGCAGAAATTGAAAAATGTGTACTTTTGGATGGACCCGTATTGTAGGATTTTGGATCCTAAATAATGTATTTCTCTATATTTGGAGAGAGATAGGAAGAAAAAAATTAAAGAATCCACACTATTAAGAACTCACTTTGAATGAATTAGGAACTAAATTTTTTTATCTATTTCTTTCTAAATGTAGATAAATGTACCATTTTTTAAATTTAAAGAATTTGGACCCATATAACTGATACTTGTTTGTGTTACCTTGAGGATTTGAATTTCTTGGTAGTTACTTCAACATTGAAAAGTTAGCAAGTAGTAGTTCTCTTCAGTTGGCCAAGCTGCACTCTTCTTGTTCTTTTTTTTCCCCCTCATATTAAGTGTATTTTGACTATTTTCCTAATTACAGACCTCAAAGAACTTTGGAAGGGGGAGCGGAGAAGTTAAATATCTAAGGAGAAAAATGTTCTACTAAATTTTTGGTTTCATGTATTCGGTTTTCCCCCTAAGGTGTAACCTGAAGAAAGGAGTTACTATATGCTAGGATTTGGGAATCTTAGCAGCATTCTGTGTCTCATTGCCTGTTTTTCTGACTTCTCAACACTGATCCAAATATGAACTGTCCAGCAATATCTGCTGAATTCTGATGATTTTTCTTGTACCTTTATTTGCTTTTTTAAAGGTTTTTCATTGCATGAACCCTTTCCTATCTTAATTAGTTGGGTCACGGGTGGCATCTCAAGCCGGATCTAGTGATCTGTGGGATGTTGATTTATAGCTGATGGACAAGATTTAACGGCTGTATTCTTTTTTCTTTCTTTCTTTTTTTTCCCCCTCTATGATTTTGTTAGTTGTTTCAAGAACAAATGGGATAAGTCCCAATGACAGTTAAAACCCAGAAGTAGTCTGGGTGCAGCCACAGTTGACTTTGTTAAAATCTTGTTTAATGTGTATTTAACTTGTTTGACAGTCAATGTTGGAAGCAATACTGCATTGTTCTTTTATCTTCTCTATTCTTGGTTTTAATTTTCTTCATATGACATACTAGGTTAGGTTGCTATTGAGGTTTTTACATGTTAGCAACTTCAAAGTTTCGATGACTATTGAAAATGAAAGTTGTTCATATATGTTCCAGTTGATGCATATTATATATAGAATAATTTTACCATTTCTGTCTGATGTATAAGCCAGCATTTTGTTCTTATGCTTTTGATCAATTTATGTGATTGTTTATGTTTGGTAATTGTATACTCCCAGATTAAACATTGGAATCCAAATGAAAATGTGTTTTTAAACCACCATTTATCTTTCCTTTTTTTTTAGAGACTTTGAAAGCAAGGAGTGTAAGATCTTTGGCAGTGTCTGTTCATGGTTTCAGAGTAACGTAGAGTTTTCAATAATATATTTTTACACTTTCTCACCTTTTATGAGATAGAGTAGTTTTTTGGGCTTCTCTGTGGGTTGTAGCACATGATTGGTTTAAAGGGGAACTTCTCTTACGGTTTTATTGGGGAACTAGAGAGCTCTTTTGAGCTAATGTATTTTAATACTCATTTTTGTTAATGTTGTTTTTTGGTTGTTCTAGGAAGATTTCTTATCCTCCTTTGTTGTCTTTCTCTTCTTTTTTGACATAAATTTTTTTTACTAAAAGCTCTATAAAATTGATTGTCAATCACCATTCTTCAATCTGATTAAATGTTTAGTTTGTCAATATGACCTTCGTGAGAGATATAAAGTTTCATTCTTATGGTTTCAAAGAGATATTGTAATGTATACCAAGTTAGGGACGGGTGAAAAGGTAAAATTCACTTTGTTTGTATGGTTTCCTTGTCTTTGTTCGGCATAGACTGATCTATTTATTAGTTGTTACAATGTCGGGGACTAGGGGTTATAGGATTGTTTATGGGAGAGGAATGGCAGAGTGGAAAATTCTGTTGTGCTTTGCATATTATCTATGAAGTGATTAGAATACAATAATGAAAAACTGTTGGCAGAACTGGATGGTCATTGATCAAATAATTCAATCTTTACATGTGGTTTGGATTTTCAAAGATTTTTCACTTCCATGTGATCTTTTAAGGTTGAAGTCATTCACATTAACATTTGAATTAATTCTGTTTTATTATTCACTGGTAGTAGCTTCACTATTTCCTGGCAAGCAATTTCTTATATCTCTCTTGAGGTGTTCTCTTTTTCATCCACCTTTTCCAAATGTTCCACAAGTACTAATCCCCCTCCTTTAACAGCTCTTATATCTCATCGTGTTAACCTTTTCTTTTGGTTGGTTTGTTAAGTCTTCATTATATTTTCTTGTTGCATTATTATGCGTGGAACTGGGCCTTCTGTAAGCAATCATGATGGGTTAATAACTGGAAAACCTAGCTTCATTTTGATCTATCACAGTTAACAGATCGTCTGTCTAGTCTAAAAGAACTATGATAATTGATGCCTTCTTTCTCAAGATCAGAAAATGATTATATGTGGCTTAATATCTAAGTTTCCTGGCTTGGTTTGAATCAATTAGTCGCGTCCAAAAGAAATATTCTGGGGCTGTGGATTTTGGCTTTTTAAGAAAATAAATGACTTCTATGAAACTTGATAAATTTTGTGCAGGTGTTGTAAAATCAAGGCCATCAATATGGCGGCTTAAAACAATCACTGATTTTTTCTGGGCCATTGTTAACTTCATAGGCGTGTTTTTTGCAACAATGTTTTCGGTAATATTTATTTTATTCTTGATTCCTATTTAGGAATTTATAGTAAATCTATAGAATCGAATTGATGTTTGCTAATAATGTTATCGTCCCTCAGATGGAAAAGTCGGATGCTTACAGAAAAGGTTCTGGTTCTAGTAAGAAATGGGATGGCGGTGCTCCTGGCGGTCCCGGTGGGGGACCATATGGTGGTGGTGGTGGTGGTGGTGGTGGTCCACGTGGCCCTCCTCGCCGTGGTCTTGACAATGTTCGTGGGCTAGACAGTGTGAGGGGGCCTGACCATAGTAAGTTTATATTATCTCGTTTCCCGTTGTTATTGGATAGTAGACGTCTCTCTGCTAATCGTTTATTTTTTGTTATATTTGCCTCGTTGAACTCCCAGGTTCACTGCCTGCCTGTGGTTCTTGCTGTGGCTAAGTGTTCGAGATGATTTTAGTTAATAACCCATATTTGTATAATTTGTCTAGATGTATATTTGAAGTAGAACTTGTGGGATACGCAAATGTCCCTATACCGTCGACATTTATCTATGTATTATGCATGGACAAGTTGATATAGTAATGATACTGATCAAAGCCTTTTGTCTTTTTTTTTTTTTTTTTTTTGGGTCTGATGAAATTAGTCTAGTTGTCGAAAGTAGAATGTTTTGAGCTAGCATTCAATTAGGCAATAATGATCCTCTACGACTTCGGGTTGGAGTGTCATACATTTAATTTATTTTAAATTTTAAAATTTAAATTTTTCATGTTAGTTAAATACATAATACTTATTACATAAAATAATAAAAATAAATTTACTTTGATTAAAAAAAAGAATGAATTTGTAAGTTTTTCTTTTTATCCTTCAATGAAGAATAGCATAATTTTGGCATTCATCAAAGAATTAAGAGTGTAATTTACCTTAAATATAAGGACAAAAAATGTTTTTCTAGCTTTTACCCAAAAAACAATGTTTCTCTCGAATTTATTTTCGCTAGGAGTATTGAGTATAGTATTTCTCTACTATTACAATTTTACGATGCGCAAATGATTTGCGGAAGCTATGTATCATCCAACTTAAGTTATCAATCATGCAATTTATAAATTCCGTTAACTTTTGGAAAATTGTAATGTTGCAGTTTCTTTAGCATGTTATTTCAACTTTTTATGTATATTACATATGACAGAGTAATTTATGCATTCATATTTGAAAGTTCCCTTCCTTTTATTCTCATGCATACCGATATTTGAAAGACAATTATATATATAGAGACGTCGACCTCACTCTCTCTCTTTCTTTCAAGGAGAAAAGAGAAAAAATTCTAAAATATAAATTTTTTTAAATAAAAACAGCCAATGGGAGTAGTGTTACCCATATTTTAATATAACGGGTTTGACTTCTACATTCATAATGTTGTAGATTGATCCGCTCTTATTTTTTATGCGTCTATGGATTATATATATATATATATATATATTCGATACACCTTTAATTTCTACTCATGAAATTTAAATATCATTATTAATTCTTGTATTTTTCTAATCACCCCATTCACGTCACAAGGTTGATATTTAAATGTCGATATTTGTATATTAAGAAAAAATAATAAAAAGATTGTTGACATTTGTTTAGGTAAGAGATTTTTTGGACCGTAGCTATTGACTATTACAGGTGTTTCCAAAATAGCGGAATTTAATTGAATAAAGAGTTTGTTGTGGAATTTGCATGACTTATTCAGATTTTACATTTTAGTAATTTGGTAAATATATATAAAACCAGTTATTTCACTGTCAATGATATCGGTAAATTACGATGTATTGGATACCTTAAACATTTGTTTGTATATTCCATTTTTAAGGATAATATATATAAAGTAAACATGGTTGAAATGGATCTGTGCTTTAGTATATTTGATAGTATTTGGAGACATTAATCTCCATTGGAAAATACTTTTTATTTAATTTAAAAAAAAATTTGTTGAAATCGTCAATTGACTCAGTCACTAGTTTCATTCTCATTCTTAAAAAGAAATTCCAATGTTACAACTCACAACCCTATTAAATATTTTAACGTCGGACTTATTTGAATTCCTGCCCTATGACCCAGTTCATAGATGACTGTTATTTTTGAAACAGCTGATCATCTTTGATTTATCCGTGTTTGAAAATTAATAAGCTTAAGAATCCAGTAAGAAGAATTTTAAGTCTTAAGAATTCAGTGCATGAAAAACGTTCATGCTTAAATGTGTTTTTGGTCTCCTAATATTATAGAAGATAAACTTTTTAATTTGGTCCTCTTAGTTCTAAAATAGTTATCCTCCTATTTTATGAAATAATTCAATCTTATTCTCTTTATTACATTTTCATCTAAAATTTGATATCAAATTTAGAATAAATTTTTATTTCATTTTAATTTATGAACCATAAAAATACTTAATTTAATATTTAAAATATATATTATATCTCAATTTAATACTTAAAACTTTAAATTAATACATAAAAAAATGTATAAGATTTATATGAAATAATTAAATTAAGACATAATATATCTTTTAAGAGTTAAATTAAATATTTGTATTATTCAAAACTAAATTAAAATAAATTATATTTTTTAAATAAAAAAATAGTAATTTACTCTCAAATTTAACAGTTAGTTGAATTAAATGTTAAATTTAAGTTAACTATTTTAAATGAATAAATAATAGTTTAGTCAATAAATTTTAAAATTTAGTACTAAATTATGACTCAATTATATATGGCCTAAGAATAAAATTAAATCATTTTACGAAAAAATATGATTCAATTATTTACTTTCTAAACTAAGAATTACATTAAAACTTGTATGATATTAGAAAGAATAAAAGTATTCAAAGCAAGACATAAACTAAAAATATCATGTGACCATGAACGCGATTCTAGCTATCTGAACATGCACTGAATACAATTAAATAAATGTAAACTCACATTGAGATTTGTACAGGAACAAAAAATTATTTTACATAATTTTTTAAAAATCAATAATAAATTTCACAAGCTAGTGCAAATCATGGGATTAGTATGAGTAATCTATATATATGTATGTATGTATGTATGAATATATGTAAAGAAAATTAAAGGTCAAGAATGATTATGCAGAGAACTGGTGTTATAAGCAAATTAATTTGATTACTTAAATTGCAGGCTGCAATTCTATATATAGACAATTAGAAGAGTAATTAATTGGGTGGACCATTCATTATTCTATAGGATACATGGCTAGCGTGAGCCATAATTCACGACCAGCTGTGGCTTAAGAGACTCTCTTTCCTAAAAGACTGAAACTAAAAAAGAATAAGTCATTTTCTTGTTGGTTAATCAAAATCACCTTTTCGAAAAATAGCTAAAGCAAAATCTTGAGTCGCTGAGCACGATATTGATATATTGACATGAGTATAGACATATAATTTTGTATTTGGTTACTCTGATTTTTGTTTCTAATTATTATGTTCTCTCTAATTTTTTTAAAAAAATATAACAAATCTTTTAATTTATTAGTTTAATTTTAATAATTTGTTAATTATCTAAATTTAAAAAGTTTAACAATGTAAAATTATAGAAATACTTACTTTTTATATTATTTAGTATATGACTTTGAGATGGAAACTTTGATGCTATGCTAAAAGAAATTTGACACAACTAATTTCAAAAGCCTCAAATTTATAATTGACTAAAACGTTTTTCTTCTATATATTATGCGCAAAGATGTGTACAACTTAGAAGAAATTATTAGATATAACAAATCTCCATTCCCATGCTATTAGATAGAAAAGGGAGGAAGAGAAACAGAGAGTGGTATTCAAATTAACGTGGGCGTGTCTTGAGCATTGAACACTATGCCCCGTTCGCACTCTTTTTGAAAATGAAAATAAAAAAAAAAAAATATATATATATATATATAATGACCTGTTATATAGGTGATACTTTATTTTAATTTCATTTTTATAAATTTTTTTAATTTAATCTTTCATAATTTAATTTATTATTAATTTAATTATTCATAATTTAATTCGTTATCAATTTGATATTTTTGTTTAAGCATTTTTTAAACAAGTAATAATTTTAATTAATGATTTAAATATTTGATATTGACTTAATAACATTAAAAATTAATTATAATTTATTTTTTTAATTAGATAATATTTTATAATGACTGTTTAGTATTTAATATTGATGACCAAATATAATATTTTAACTAATTAAAAAAATAAATCATAATTAATTATTAATATTATTTAATCAGTATTAAATGTGTAAGTCATAATATTATTTTCACTTATTTAAACAATATTTAGAACAAAAGACTAAATTGATAACGTGACAAATTATAAAATATTAAATTAAAAAATATATACTGAAAATTTAAATTAAAAAAAATTAATATTGATGAGAAATCAAATTTAAAAAATTAGTATGAACGAGAGGCCAAAATAAATAAATAGTAATATACAAGAAGGAAGTGGGAATGATGGTTTGCATGTAAGCGGAATTCCCGGTTGGGAATTGGTGAAGAGCACGTGGTAGGAGGTGCTTACTATTTTTCTATAAATTGTGATGCCACATCATTCCCTTGCCACAGAAACCAATACCAAGTCCAATAACCACTCCACAATACTCATCACGCATCATTTTCCTTCCATATTATCCAAATCCAAATGGAGGTAATCAGAGTTCAGAACGTGGCTTCATTGTCCAAGGATGATATTCCAGCGGAGTTCATAAGATCAGAGACTGAGCAACCTGGAATCACCACTGTGCGAGGGGTGAATCTTGAGGTGCCCACCATTGATTTCAACAATCCCGATGAGGAAGCCGTCATCCATCAGGTTGTAGAGGCCAGTCGTCATTGGGGAATGTACCAGATCGTCAACCATGGGATTCCCAGTGAGGTCATTGCTCATCTGCAGGCGGTGGGCAAGACCTTCTTCGAGCTCCCACAGCAAGAGAAAGAGCTCGTCTCCAAGGTTCCTGGCTCTGTAGAAGGTTATGGCACGCTGCTTCAGAAGGAAGTTGAAGGCAAGAAGGGTTGGGTCGACCATTTGTTCCACAAAGTATGGCCTCCTTCCGCCATTAACGACCGCTTCTGGCCCAAGAATCCTTCTTCTTACAGGTAATTCATTTGTAATTTAACTAATTTTTGCAGTTATTATTGAATTTAATGGTCACGCAAGTCACATGCATATCATGCTTAGCTTCTTCCACATATTGAATGTCATGCGTTATTCAGGAAAAGTGGGAGGCATAAAGGAAAAAGCAAGTCCCTTCTCTCATGGATATCTAATCGAGAAACATAACTTTTATGCATGAGATTTAATCGTAGTTAAAGTAGCTTTCCTCCATCATACTGATTTATTTTTGATAAGCTCACATAGGCATAGCATTAAGTAGGATGTATAAGAAAACGAATGGTCCACATACACACACATATACTAATATGAAATAAAGCCAAAGAGATCTTTAAAGAAAGTACTGCTCGTATATGACGTATTTTGAACAATTAGAAAAGGCTGGTTGGTAAGCAGGCAAAGGTGGAAATTGTATATAAATTAAAAAAAGATAAAGATAAAGATAAACATATATATATATATATATATATATAATGACTTCTTCAGACGTACTTACGTGTTCGCCGTTTATTTTGGATATATTTTTAATTTTTAAATCAATTCTCTACTATAATATATATGGCGTGAGAATTAAGTTAATTTTTAAGGGTGGGACACATATATAATAAATGACGTTATATCAAACAAGAGGAGATCAACTATTTATGGAATGGTTGAGTAATTAATTACGCAATTGAATTAATTAACGAATGAATTGTATATGCAGGGAGGCCAACGAGGAATACGTGAAGTACCTGCACGTAGTGATAGATAAATTGTTCAAAAGTCTGGCAAAAGGTTTAGGGCTTGAAGGACAAGAAGTAAGGGAGGCCGTAGGTAGTGACAAATTGGAGTATCTTCTAAAGATAAACTATTATCCACCTTGTCCTCGCCCTGATCTAGCACTTGGGGTTCCTGCTCACACTGACATGTCTGCTCTTACTCTTCTTGTTCCCAATGAGGTACAAGGCCTCCAAGCCTTTAGGGATGGACACTGGTACGATGTTAAGTACATCCCTAACGCCCTCGTCGTCCACATCGGTGACCAAATGGAGGTAATTTATTAATTATATATAATTGAAGAATTATTCAATGCTAGCCAATTAATTAACGCCTACATTTGAAATTATATAACTTAATAATATTTAATTGGAATGAGTCAATATTGGCAGATTGTGAGCAATGGGAAGTACAAGGCGGTGTTTCATAGAACAACAGTGTGTGATAAGACAAGAATGTCATGGCCAGTGTTCTTGGAGCCTCCGGCGGAGCATGTAGTGGGGCCTCACCCAAAGCTTATCGACGATCAGAATCCACCCAAGTTCAAGACCAAGACATATGGTGACTATGCTTACTGCAAGCTCAACAAGATTCCTCAGTGATTGATTAAATTTATACATATATTTATTTTTTCACTTCATTGCATAAGGAGAGTTTCAGAAATAAGCTCTTCATTCTTGAGTTCTTCACTTGTCATGTTGTTGTATACAAGATATGTCTAAAGCCAATAAATGGTGTTAGGATCGATGGTCAGCGTAACCCCATCTTTTGGATAACCTTATGTACTTTCCTATTCAATAAATTTAAAACCACAACATCTGTATGACTTGGTAAATTTGATTTAATTTATAATATTATGAGCATTTTTAAATATTTTGAGACTGTCGTGGATTTCGTGGTGAAGCTTTCCGTAATTTGCAATAACATATTATATCTAATTTGCGTAAATAATTGACCCTAAAGTAAAAAAAAAAATGACAAATATGAATTATTATATATATTTCTTTCTGGGCAAATATAATTATTAGTTGTATGAAAAATTTCATTTTCAATGCGCGGAATAGTTAAAAATTCATTTAAGTTGGGCATAAAATTTCAAACTGCACTTTTTTTAATTATTCAAAATTGATATATCATATATGTCACAAGATATATTATAACATCCGTCATTTTATATATATGGACTTGAGTTAAAAATATGTGCAATCAAAATTGATAATTAAAAAAATAAATTATATTAAATTATTTTTTATTTTTTATTTTGACGAGCTCAAAGTTAAATATGTGAGAACGTCTTCTAATTTCATAATAGCCATTCATTATTTATGTCATCGTGGCGATTTGTTAACTGCAGTCTAAAAATGAGCAACATTTTCTTTCATAAATGAGTACTGACGTCTTGGTTAATCATTGGACCGCCAAACATGAAGTGGCTACCAAAACCAAGAAACCCTCTTTTCCTAAAAGGCTGAAACTAGAAGGAACGAGTCATTTTCTTTTTGATTAATTAAAATCAGATTTTTGATTTTGAGACATGCATATATGGGCCCAAATTAGGCAAAACATAAACGCGTGCAGTGTAGATAATACTGTATTTAGTTTTTTTCTTCTCTAATTATAATATGTTCTATTTATAATTTTAAGGAAATAAATTATATATAATCAATCTTTTAAACTATTAGTTTCATTTTAATAAATTGTTAATTCTCTACATTTAAAAATGTTAACTATGTAAAATTATTGAAATACTTTTTATATTATTTAAGATAACATCTTCTCTGACTAATTTATCTATATGACCTTCAACTTGAATTTTTGATGCTATGATAAAAGAAATCTGACACGACTAATTTCAAAAACTACAAATTTATAATTGACTAAATACATTTTTCTTCAATATATTATGCGCCAAGATAACGTACGTTGAACTTTCAAGAAATTATTATATATATAAAATAAATACTTATGGAGAAGACGTATGTTATATCATTTTCATACTAATAAATAGATGTTTAATTATTGAGTTGAGTGATTAAATTTGACAGTTTCAAAAGTTAATTCAAATTCATTTTCTCTCAACTAGATAATAATAATTTAAATTGAAAGTTGAAAAAAAATTAATTCATAAAACCTGTGATATTTTAGTGATAATGATAAATTTTAAATTTTTTTATATTTAAAAAAAATTAAAAAAATAAATAACTCAAGCTAATAAATACTCACTCTTAGATACACTAGAGACTAAATTTTTTATCTTTCTTTAAAAATAAAAAAATTATACTATTCATTGTATGTATTGTCAAATGTGGCTGTCTCCTGAGCGTTGACCACTGTGATCAATTCGTTGGTCAAAAGTCGGCAAAGTTTTGTTGTGCAGCGACGACGGAGGAAGATGAGGATTGAGGATTAAGGAACGTACATACGATATGACATGACACATTACATGCAATACAGCGAGACAGTCTTGTCGAAAGAGCAACGCCGCCGCAATGTTCATTTGTGGATCCCTCTCCTTCACTTGTTGACTTTGTGCCAACTACCTCCAAAATGTTCGAACTTTTGACGTCCAGTAAACATATATTTTTTGCCTTGAAAAAATTTTATATTTTCATTATTTTATTTGTAAATCTTATCAATACTTGTAAATATAATTTAGTTTTTACATTACTTTTAATTTATTTCTTGTTAGTCCCTAAACAATATAGAGTGGAGCCAAATTGTACATTTTTAACATTCAGTAACTAAATAGCTAGCTGAGACATGTAATTTAAAGACTTAAACATAAACGTGTAAGATTTACCAAGTGGTAATGTTTTCAAACAAAATTAAATTAAGGTGACGGTCCTGTTAGATGAACATATCATGCTGCATTGCTAATCTAGTACTTGCTCCTATCAAAAACCCGTATGATCCTGCATGCACCCAAATTTACAAGTTACAACTATTTCCGATACATTTATACAGCCACGGTATTGGAAATCTCGGTTTCGTATTGCAATTTCTCAACTTTTAGGTCCTCGTTTAATTTGTACTTATTGTATAACGTGTGAAATTGACATATATAAAAGCATAATTTAAAATTAAATATTTTGTATAAAAAAATTCAGATGCTTGAAATTATTTTACTTGTTGTATACCAGACATCACCTTGAACTATTGCAAATTTTATATGTAAATATCTGTCACTTTTTTAACGAGAGATTCTTTGGCGGCTAATTGAGTATTTTCCATAAAAAAAATAAGAAGGGTCAGAGATAATCCTCTAAGTTAAATCTCTACCTGCTCTTTTAATATCCCAAATATGTCATTAATAATTTTGAAAAGAACGTATATATCCCTAGTATCATATTATGTGTAAATAAAAAAGAATTAATAAACCCCACTTATTTCTTGAATATGAGTTTTAGATATATATTTTGTTTGAAACTAATTTATAATTAGTTATGAATGATATAAATTTGAACGGAAGTAGTGTACTACGCTAACTGCTAAGTAGGTGAAACATATATTAGAATTTTCCCATTGAATGCCACCTAAATTTAAGAGTATATATAAATGATTTTTCATTGATTTTCTTTTCAAAACAATACTATATTTAGAGCGGATTTTGAACAAGTATATATGGTACAGTAGTTAGTTTTATCCTTTTATACACGTAGAAGAAGCGGTCCATATATGGTCAACAGTCGAATTGCAATTTGCATTATGAAGCAGCCAAACGAGACGTAGCGCGGCTAATCTTCATAAATATTTAATATATGAATTGAAAAATTCAAAGGGGATTAATTGAACCCATTGGAAATATTTAATATATTTTTATAATGCTATTTTTGATCATATCTTAATACATTAAATTACAACATAGAATATAAATAACAACGACAATAATAATAATAATATATTACTAATTAAGTACTGAGACATTGATTGTGGCCCATGGTATCAAGATAGTTGGATTCCAAGTTGGCGTTACATACATTTGGTTTCCTGTTTTAAAAAATGGAAGTAGTGTAGTAAAATATGTAAATGAAGCCTTGGTTGTAAACTAAAAGGAGTTATTGGTGAAGAGCACGTGGTAGGAGGTGCTTATGATTTCTCTATAAATAGTGATGCCACACCAGTGTCATGCCACACAAACCAATAACCACAATACGCACACTACCCATCACGCATCATTTTCCTCCTATATTATCGCACCCTCCAAAGTAGAACCATCATTCAAATCCAAATGGAGGTAATCAGAGTTCAAAACGTGGCTTCCTTGTCCATGGACGATATTCCAGCGGAGTTCATAAGATCAGAGACTGAGCAACCTGGAATCACCACCGTGCGAGGGGTGAATCTTGAGGTGCCCACTATTGATTTCAACAATCCCGATGAGGAAGCCGTCATCCATCAGGTTGTAGAGGCCAGTCGCCTTTGGGGAATGTACCAGATCGTTAACCATGGGATTCCCAGTGAGGTCATTGCCAATTTGCAGGCTGTGGGCAAGACCTTCTTTGAGCTCCCTCAGCAAGAGAAAGAGCTCGTGTCCAAGGTTCCTGGCTCTGTAGAAGGTTATGGCACGCTGCTTCAGAAGGAAGTTGAAGGCAAGAAGGGTTGGGTCGACCACTTGTTCCACAAAGTATGGCCCCGTGCCGCCATTAACGACCGTTTCTGGCCCAAGAATCCTTCTTCTTACAGGTAATTCATTTATATTAATTATTTAACTAATTGCAGTTATTCTTCAATTTGATTATCAGGCAAGTCACATGCATCATGCATGCACTTATTGAATGTCATGCGTTATTCAGGAAAAGTGGGAGGCATAAAGGGAAAAGCATGTCCCTTCTTCCATTGATATATCCTCAATATATACCTAACTGAAACATAACTTTTATGCTTGATTTTGTCTTAGTGAAAGTAGTTCTTCCATCATACTCATTCATTTTTGTTAAACTCACATAGGTATAAAGCATTGATAAGAAAACGAATGGTCCACATACATACACATATTCTAATGAAGTAAAGCCAAAGAGGTCTTTAAAGCGAGTGCTGACGTATTTTAAGCAGTAAAAAAATAAACGCTGGTTGGTAAGCAGAAAAAGGAGAAATTATATATATATATATATATATATATATAATGACTTCTTCAGACGTACTTACTTGTTCGCCGTTTATTTTGGATATATTTTTAATTTTCAAATCAACTCTCTACTTGTGGAAGTCAAGTCTGAACCAGTATGTGGCGTGAGACAAGTTAGTTAATTATTTTCAAGGGTGGGACACACATAAATAATAACTGATATCAAACAAGAAGATAAGAAATATACGAAATGGTTGTGTAATAAATTAAGCAGTTGAATTAATTAATTAATGAATTGTATATGCAGGGAGGCCAACGAGGAATACGTGAAGTACCTGCACGTAGTGATAGATAAATTGTTCAAAAGTCTGGCAAAAGGTTTAGGGCTTGAAGGACAAGAAGTAAGGGAGGCCGTAGGTAGTGACAAATTGGAGTATCTTCTAAAGATAAACTATTATCCACCTTGTCCTCGCCCTGATCTAGCACTTGGGGTTCCTGCTCACACTGACATGTCTGCTCTTACTCTTCTTGTTCCCAATGAGGTACAAGGCCTCCAAGCCTTTAGGGATGGACACTGGTACGATGTTAAGTACATCCCTAACGCCCTCGTCGTCCACATCGGTGACCAAATGGAGGTAATTTATTAATTATATATAATTGAAGAATTATTCAATGCTAGCCAATTAATTAACGCCTACATTTGAAATTATATAACTTAATAATATTTAATTGGAATGAGTCAATATTGGCAGATTGTGAGCAATGGGAAGTACAAGGCGGTGTTTCATAGAACAACAGTGTGTGATAAGACAAGAATGTCATGGCCAGTGTTCTTGGAGCCTCCGGCGGAGCATGTAGTGGGGCCTCACCCAAAGCTTATCGACGATCAGAATCCACCCAAGTTCAAGACCAAGACATATGGTGACTATGCTTACTGCAAGCTCAACAAGATTCCTCAGTGATTGATTAAATTTATACATATATTTATTTTTTCACTTCATTGCATAAGGAGAGTTTCAGAAATAAGCTCTTCATTCTTGAGTTCTTCACTTGTCATGTTGTTGTATACAAGATATGTCTAAAGCCAATACATGGTGTTAGGATCGATGGTCAACGTAACTCCATCTTTTGGATAACCGTATGCACTTTCCTATACATAAATGTAAAAACACAACGTCTGTATGACTTGGTAAATTTGATTTAATTTATAATATTATGAGTATTTTTCTCTATCTTAGGCTTTCCTGGATTCGTGGTGAAGCATTCGGTAATCTGCAATAGCGTATCATATAGTTGAGTAAATAATTGACCCTGCAAGTAAAAAAGTGGCAAATATAAATTAAAATAGAATATTGCAACTAATATATGTTAAAGATACTTGTTAAAAAATATTTTGACAAATATAAATAACATTTAAGTCAACAATTATATAAAAAAATATTATTTTCCTTTTTCGGAATAGTCAACAATTCATTTAAGAGGGGGATAAGATGACAAACTGCATTTTTGTTTTTTCTACAGTGATCTATCTCGACATTAATGGTCATTCATTATTGACGTGATTACTTATACAGATGACTACTTGAAAAATGGGCAACATTCCCCTACACAGATGAGTACTTATATCTAGTGGCTACCAAAACCTAGCACATGCTTCCTTCCTCCCAAGTCTCAAGTGCCAACCAAATGGAAACAGATTTCTTCAAAAATATAAAAATGTATGGACCTGTTTGAAAGTAATTTTAATTTTTTAAAAAAATTATTTTATAAAATGAATTTTAATATTATTTTTATTTATATATATACATAGTATTGATTAAAATATTCATTTTCTGCTTTTTTTTATTTTAACAAAATAGAGTTTAGAATATTTTTTAATATTTGTTCTGTATTTTTATTTCTAAAACATATATATATTGTAATTTTTTGTTTTTAATTAAAACAGCACGATTAAACATAATCTTTTATTTTTCAGTTTTTAAAAATAAAAAACTATTTTTAAAAGCAGCATTCAAACATACCTTTAATTTCTAAGTTCAATGATAGTTATTCTGGATTGGTGCTCAATATATTAATTTCATAATTTAAAAAAATTGAGTGTAACTTTATTATTATTTTTTTTCTTTTTAAAGTCGTCGTTAATATTTCAGTTATACTGATATTTAGCATATTCTATTTGAGATGCGAAGTGTCAACAAACAAAAATTAATTAAAGCGTCCATAATTTTCAACTCAAAACTCTCATTTGAATATTTGATGCGCTTGAAAGAAATATTTATTGTATTTCTGTAATATTAAATAACTGAGTATTATTAGTATACTCTTAATAAATAAATAACCTTATAAAAATAATTAATATTTAAATTAATTATAATTTAAAATTAAATTATCTGATTTTTTTAAAATATAATAATATATGTATAGCACTGAGAAGTACCCAAAAGAATCTCCAACTTGTATATTTTACATTTGCAGCAGTCGATCTTGAAAGTCTCTTTCTCAGAGACGTAGAATTAAAAGAATCACAAAAGTCAAAATCCAAAGATTAATGAATAAATGTCAAGAATAGTTAAGACCAAAATTTTTATTTTAATTTAGTCTTTCATCTCTTATTTTTAAAATTGTAATGAATTTAATTTTTGTATTTAAATCATTAAAATATATAATAAATATATAAATTTGATATACTAAATTAAAAAAAATTGTTAAACTTAAAAGATTAAATTGAAAAAATAATTAAACTTAAAAATTAAATTAAAAAAATTATTAAACTTAAAAAATAAAATAAAAAATCATTAAACTTAAGATAATGATTTTAAATAAAAAAAATTAAATAAAAAAATTTATTAAACTTAAAAGATCAAAATAAAATTTTTACCGAATAATCAATATCAATCACCAACTAGCTATTGACTAGGGTGCTCTCTTCCTCACGCTACTTGCATGCTGTGCAGTCTCTTTGGGTTTTGCAATCAATCTTCAAAGAGATTTGGACTGCGTGTCAAAATGTGAATATCACAATATTTGATTCCATTTCTCTCTCTCTCTCTCTAAAAAAAACTGATGATGGACTTCATGAATCACAACCTACACTCCAACTGACACCAAGTATATTAAAATCAACTCCACGAGCAGAATTATCAAATTCTTCAGCATCTAGCTTAATTTACCCACTAATAATAATTTCAGTTGTATGTTATTTAGCACCTCGAGAAGTTACAGCAACCTCTTTACCGTGACACAACTTCTCTAGAACAAATTCTTCGTAGCTTATCTATATATATTTATCCAAAAATCAATGAAATTAATCTTTGACAGAACAAAAGACTAGTTTGTCTGAATTCTGTACTGCCTTTGTCGTGGGGAAACTCAGAACAAGGTAGTCTTCCTTCCATGCCCACTTGGCACTCCCTTGCTATGTGTCAATGTCAAACCCTCTTGTCCAGACAGGCACGCAGTAGATTAAGATCCCAAGAGAGAAAGACACACATATAGTAATGACGGCATAAGCATATGCTCTCCAAGGATGCTTGCTTTCTCTCATTGCGTTGAACTCAGCAGCAAAGGTAGACACGGTACTGAGACACCCCATTACACCAAATTGTAACCCTGCCACAACAGTATCACAATTCCTTGTGTTCACCTGCATAAACACAGCTACATACTAGTGATCATGATCTTCAATTTGAAATAACAAAAATGAATGATGTTGTTGTACAAGCTTACTGCTTTCTTGACACTAGCAAGTGCAGCCATGATACAAGCAGCAGAAACATTAGCCATCAGAGTCCCAAATGGAATCCATTTCATGAGCCCTGCCTTTCCTAGTCCTCTTCCATTGAGGCGTGCTAGGAACCAACGAATCCACACACCTGTAGGTCCAACCAGGCAAGAAAGCCATAACTGAGCAGCACTACCACCATGCTTGAACTTAGCCTTCACCAATGCACCACTCACACCCCATAATAAGCCTAATATCACCAACACCATAGTCATAACTCCCAACTGACGCTTTCTGCTATTTACTTTCCACTTGATCTGCCATCTATGACTTATTGAACTCACGTTGAGAAGCCATCTGAAACCCTTGGCTGTCTCAACCCCAAAGATGATGGAAAATGCAACAAGAAACATGCCTGAAAAAATGCACCTGTTTGAATAAAGGTTAGAGGCAAAAGCTTTGAATATGAGATATTGGCCTTTGTTTTACCTATTAGGAAGCCCAGCGCAGAGAAGAGCCAATGCCCAGAAACACTGAGGTCCAGCATTTTTTGATTCCATCCACTGAAAGTTGTGAGGCTGCCTAAGTAACCAGTTGTTATTGCTATGGCTAGATGCTCTGACACACGAGATATGTCTCCTTTGAACACTACACCAAACCATCCCATAAGAAAAGAACCCACCTAGCAGAATATGTAGTTTAACAGCAAGTTAAAATTTCTGTTCAGATTGAACATTTTTAAGCAAGATTCAACACTAATTTGCAACTGCGTAACACTAATAGATGCTGCTTAAGGTTTTGCTACGAGAGAAGTATTTGTTACTTCAAGCTCAGAACTAGCTATATTATATGAGTCGTCATATGGATCTTTAGGCGCAGAAGCATTAATAGTTTACTCCACCTACAGTTTTGAAATGTGCCACAAAATTTTCATTATTGTTGGCAGAGATGCAAGTATGAAGAAACTAAAGTATTTGAAGCTTCCAAACATGTTATCACGATAATAAGACTACATTTCATACTTATCAGTGGCCTAACTATTTTAGAGACCACTATCCTGTGACTAATCATCAAGCAATAATAACACTATAGTGCAACATAATCATTGAGGAAAATACCATAATCAGTATTTCATTGATAAATGGTATTATTTTTCTCTTCTTCCTTCTAGCAATACCTAACGAAGTTTTTGGCATAATTTTTGTCCCTTTTTTTAAAAATTTCTTCATATGTAGCATGTTTTTATGACAGAAAAATTAATAAAAATGGAGAAAAGCAGAGGGGCCGACCATATTGGAAGGGAGGTCAAGGTAAAGAATAGTTTGATCACTTGTCACACCAGCAACCCCAGGGCCAAATAACTTTTGCAGCAAGTACCTTGTTAGGACCTGCATATATAGTTATTATGACAACAAGCATATCAAAATCTTGCCAATTACCACATATCATAACATGACATTTGATTGTTACAGGGATATAGTGGAAAATCTACTTGAGTATGAGGGATCAACTTTCACAATAAAAACGCATATAAAAGTCAAGTCATTCATGATTCAACCATGGCTGCGAAGGTTAATTTTCATGCCTCATGGGCCAGCAGCTTCCTATGAAATGCAGGTGGTAGGCCAAAGTATTATTTTAACTTTGTTCAAAGGAAGCAATATCAATGTTACTTTCAAATTTCAACCAAGACCAACGCATTAGTAATTGACCAACCGTAATGCGCACACCACCAATTAATTTCATGTTTTTCATTCCTTCTTGTTTAGATTTTAGGATTAGCAATGTCTTCGTTCATATTGTGGCTAACACAGTACACTCTTTTCAAGGACCATTTCTGTGAAGAGACGGTACTACCTACTAGTCATCAGTAAATCTATCGAGCATCAGTCATATATCTCTTAATTAAAGTAGAGCTAAGGTATGAAAGCAAACAGAACAAATCACATATATAATTGAATCAAGTGGGTGAAAGAATTCAAGCTGAAAACGCTAGCGTTTATTACCCCAAGAATTCCAAAAACTGCTAAATGAATAAGACATGAAGCATAGTCAAGTAATTCTGGCAACAACGCTTCACCAGGTTCCTGAAAGTAGAAACAGAAAACAATACTTAACTTACAATCTTGTTGATGCATCATTTAAGAAGAGAGTAAAATCAAAATAACATGAAGAATCCAGTATAAAAAGTGTTGAGGAGATCTCACTTGCTTTGATTCCTGAGGACCCACAACTGCATAAGTGGAAGTGGAAGGAGGTGACATGGTGTCAGGCGGTAATGGCGTAACAGAGTAATTAGAACTGGAAAAAGCTGGAGGGTGTGGCTGCAATTTAGGATCCTCTGTAATGGATGAAGCAACCCCATGAAAAGACAAACGGCAGCTACTGCTCTCACTGTACCTCCTGCTTGAAAGAGCTCGATCCCCGATATCTCCAGCCTCTGAAACGCTATCATTTTCACTATCATTATGTGTGTGATTTTGGCTTCTATTACTTGATATGCTCAATGAACGCCATCTCGCTGAAGAATTCCCACTCCCTCTTCGATCCATGTGAATACCAACAAAACCTTAGGCACAAGAAATGGTTCCAATGAGTTAACACAGAAACGAACACTACCAGTACCAATAACAATGAATTTGATTTTTTATTGCTTTTATTTTTTTATTATCTTTTTTTAATAGGATAGGGGTGGGATGGCTCCAAGATGACAGAACACAGCATGTACCTGACAATTTAGATGATTGATCGTCAACTAATGCATCTCCAGAAAACCAAACATAAATGACTCTGCTAAATCAACTACTACGTGCCGACCCGGAAAAACAGACCTTAAAATTTCTAGAAAATAATAACAATAATTAATACTTGGTGATAAATAGATTGCGTTGTGACTCGTGACATCTTTTTCATGGTTACGATTTTACGTATGTCATGGGTCTGTGCGTACGCAATCACATGTGAGGCAGAGAGAGAGAGGGAGAGAGATGAAGACACGTTGTGTGGGGTATTTGTGATGCTTGTAGGTTGAGGTAAGTCAGCTTTGAGATAATACAAGTTTAAGTTTTACAAGGCAACACATACGCCGAGGATCAGCCTTTTTTCTTTTTCAATTGCCCGTTTTATTTGACTTCAACTGTTGAATACTGTAAACCATGGGCAAGCCAACGTGCTTAGGTGTTTAAATATGTATTTAATCAATATAAAATAACTATTTTTTAATTTGAACAAATTATTTATAATTTTTAATACAAAATAAATGACAAATAAAAGTTTAGAAATATGTTTTAAGTTGTGTTAATAATTGTGTTTAAAATATTAATTAAAAGTTTTTGTATTAATTAATATTTAATGATTTAAAATGTATAAAAAAATTTAATAAAAATAATTATTTTTCACTTCTCATTGGTTACCGGTCAGACTGGCTTCAGCAGTTGGCACGCTTGACTAGAATATGATTCCAAATCAAAATGTGACAGCTATATTTATTATTAGTTTAGAGTACGGAATTTTTTTTATGGATGTATTACATTATTTATATATTATCTAATAATATTAAGTTATATTTTTTATTTTTTATATTAATTTAGACTTACATTAATTTTTTTAAAAAATAAAAAATATGATTTAATGTTATTAGATAACTTATAAAGGACGGGATAAATTTTTTTACAGTTTGATTGGGAGGCTTATGAAGTTGTATATTTTTTAAAAGTTTTTTTTTTTAAAATAAAGTATTTATCAAAAGTGTTTTTATCATTAAAAAAAGTTAAAAGTTAAAAGTTTTACTTTTATTTGAAAATAAAAATTGAAAATTAAATATTTTAGAATAAAAATAATTATATTCAAATTTTTTATTTATAATAATACTTTTAATTTTTTTTCCTAAAATCCTTCACAAATGCAAAATTTTTATATATGAAGTATACTTATTCTTTGCTAGAGTAATTATATATATTATTTTGAGACATATAAAGTAGAGTATATATCATTTATATATAAAAGTAGAGTATATACCATTATTTAAATAACATTAATATATCAATAATATATAAACGTATCTATTTTGATAATTTGACCATCAACACTTTTTTATAAAAATTAAACAAACAAACTATTTTTCAAATAATGATAAAATTACTTTTTAACAAGTCAAACATAAATTATTTAACTCTCACGTTACTTTTCCTAAAATTACATCTGAGAAGAAATCATTTTAAAAACAATCTCAAAGACCTATGAGTCTGACTTTTTTCTTTCTAAATAAAAAATTTTTGCTAATGAATGCCCTTAAAGTAATGGTTAATATTTTTTTTAATTAATTGGTAGAACATTTAATGATTTTAAATTTGTAAAATGCTCACAAAAATAATTATTTTGTGTTAAAATATTTAATAATTTGAAACTTATAAAAATGTTCATAAAAGTAATAATTTCTAATATTCAAAAATTTTATTAACCAATCAAATAAAAAAAATAATCCAACTAAAATTAATTTTATTTTATGGATTAAAAACATGATAAAATAATTTGAATCCTTAGCAATATAGAACACAGTTTACAACAGAAACTTTTTTTCTATCCCAGAAAATACACCTTAATTATCATATGCTGGATCAAACTTAAGAAGGCCCGCAACTCCAACTCTCTACCAGCATCTCTCACCATGTATCCCAATCCATTGGCCCACCAGCCATATAATTATATATATTTTTGCAGAACCACGTATATTTATCAGATATCTCAGCTTGTAAGGTAGTTGTACGTCCAAAAACGATTACTAAGCTCACTCACATTCTCCATACAGGTATGCAGTATAGTAAGATCCCAAAACAGAATGAAACGCATATTGTAATCATAGCATACGCATATGCTCTCCAAGGATGCATGCTTTCTCTCATTGCATTAAACTCAGCAGCAAAGGTAGAGACAGTACTCAGACAACCCAACAGACCAAACTGTATGCCTGCTACGATAGTATCACAATCCTTAGTGTTCACCTGCATCAAACAAGTATATACTGCTCAGAACCTTTTAATATTATCGTGTAGATTCTCATATTTTTGCTGAAAAACAACGTCTCATTATCAAGAGGAAAAGGTAGACCAACATGGAAATAGGAGGGAAAGAAAAGAAAATTGAAGAGTTAAATGCTAGTAAAGTTATAAAATTAGTAAGGAATATGGCCACCAGATGAGTGGAGATGATAATAGCAGCAAAAAGAGAAACCAATTATGATCCGATAACTAATGGCTTGCAGGTCAGCCATTGCAACCGTCACAAGGAGATTATGGAAGACGAAATATTGAAGTAACATACTACTTTCTTCACAGTAGCAAGAGCAGCCATGACGCAAGCAGCAGAAACATTGGCAATTAGAGTCCCAAATGGAATCCATTTAAATAACCCTTTCCTTCCTATTCCACGCCCATTGAGACGTGCTAATAACCACCTAATCCACACACCAGGAGGTCCAACCATGCAAGCAAACCACAACTGAGCTGCATTGCTGCCATGCTTGAACTCTGCCACCACCAGTGCACCACTAACACCCCATAACAAACCTAATATCATCAAGAACACAACAATAACTGCCAACTGATGCTTGCGTCTATCCACCTTCCAGTTAACCTTAGAGATACAAGTGCCACTTCCTGGACTCATCTTTAGCTTGTTGAGAAGCCACCTAAAACCATTGGCCGTCTCTATTCCAAAGATAATAGAAAAGGCAATGAGAAACAAGCCTGCAAAATCCCAATAGTTCACAAAATCATGTTACAACTAAAATACGTGAAGATATATAAGACATTCAAATTGTTTAGGACAAGAATCCTAAAATAGGGTAAAATAGGTTAGTGAGGCAGTTATGCCAGTAAATTATTCTTATCAATTATGCCAAATAACCTATTAGAAAGCCAAGTACACAGAAGAGCCAGTGTCCAGAAACACTGAGTTCAAGCATTTTCTGATTCCAACCACTGAAGGTTGTTAGGCTTCCCAGGTAGCCAGTTGTTAGTGCAATGGCTAGATGTTCTGATACATTCGATATGTCTCCTTTAAATACAACACCAAACCATCCCATTAAAAAGGAACCCACCTGGAAGAATGCACACACAAATTTGCATCAACACATTATCCAAATTACTATGAATGAACCTAAACCTGAAAAGATTTATTAAACAGGAAGGAAGAACTAGGTTGTAATTTTCGAGCAATCAACAACATCTAATGTAAGTTGTATAATTTCTAAAGATCAAATTGGACTACTATGCCAAAGAGATAAGACATTTCTAAAACGAGCAAGTGTTTCATTGTGAAATAAGAAAAAAAAAATACTTGAATTAAGAAATAATAGAATAGAGATCAATTTTTTTTCCAGATACATCCCTATACTTTTTAGGCCATAAACATCCCAATAAAATCAGGATACTTGGGCATGCGCTAGTGAAATAATTCATTATGAGCTTAGAATCAACATCAATCTAATCGATAAATCTTAGACAAGAAAAAATAACATAAAAAGAACATACAAACAAATATATAAACTACCATGGTACTTGTAGTGCTCTGAGTTGCACCGAGGAAATTCACCTCACCACTCTCTACTCACTACTCACTACCAACTAGTTTATGTCTTGCATAAATAAGTTACCATATGAACCCTCTAGGCTTAAACATGTTATGAATGGTTCCATCTTAACCTTGGAAAGGTGTCACAACTCACAAATTTTCAATTTTTCACAGGAATGCAACCAAGATGAAAAATTTATTTATTTAGGCCAGTAAGATGAAGAATTTATAATACATAGTGCTTTGATACTTATAAATGAAGAATTTTGATTCCAAGCATGTTAAAACAGAAATAATGACTTAAATTGCATATCCACCATACAAATGATCTGGAATTCGCTTCTTAATGCTTAATTATTCAATAATTTAACAAGGATGTAATGTAACCATCATGAAAACGCTCATTACTGGCTAGTATCAAAACCATTTTAATCTCACTATCGCCACGGTTAATTTTCTTCTTTTATATTTCCCCCACTATATGGCATTTAGTCATTCTTTCCTTTTTCAAAAATGCCATTTCGGCAGCACACATGGCAGGTCAGATAATCTATGTATGAGAGAAAGAGAGAGAGCGAAGCTGTAGGGGAAAGGACCATATTAGAAGGCAGGTCAGAATAAATAATTGTTTTGTCATTTGTCAAACCAGCAAGTTTGGGGCCAAACAACTTCTGCAGTAAATATCTTGTTAACACCTGCAAATTTATTATGCAAACGATGTATAAGTTTTGGATAAATAACACGTTTTAATATGAAATTGATAGGAAAGAGAATATCAACAATTTTATTTAGTTTGACACATGAAATATACCCCAAGAATTCCAAAAACAGCTAAATGAATTAGACATGAAACATAGTCTAGTATCTTTGGCAACTCTTTATCAGATTCCTGCAACTGAAGACCAAAAAAAAAGTGTGACTGACATGATATAAGCGTGGGGAAATTGAAATGTTTTCAATTATTCATCTTAAAAATTATCATTAACAAACATTAGAAAAAAAAAAAAAGTTAGAAAGCAGAAACCCAGTAAAACGAACGCTAAAGGGAACTCACTTTTTCAATGTCTTCAGAACCCACTTTCCCATTTGCAGAAATGGGAGTGAGTTGTGCCGATGCTACATTCGATGCTGGATTGGAAACAATAACTCCTGTTTCTTGTGTGCGGTCAAAAGACAAGTCGAAGTTGCTACTCTCCTCACTGCGTCTTCTACTATGAAGAGCTCGATCCCCAATGTCTCCTGCCTCAGAAACACTTTCACTCTCGGCATCATCATCTACATGATGGCTTATACGCCTAGATAGGGTCGATGAATGCCTACTAATCGAAGAACTCCAACTGTTCATATGCTCCATGAACCCCTCCAAAAACAAGACGAATTGTTTCCTCCTGTATCAACTACAAATGCGTCATAGAACCAAGTAAAGATCAGCATGAATGATCCAACAGCCACCAGAAGTTTTTTTTTTTTTTTTTTTGGGGGGGGAGCGGGTAGGGATTCTTTTCTTTCTTTTTCTTTTTTGACAACAATTAAGGATGAATCCTAAATGACAAATTATCTTACGTGTTAAGTTAGAAAATTGATTGTAAACTATCCACCTCCAAGAAACTAGCAACAAGCATGCAAAATAAGTGCTACTACCACCTAGTGCTTAATGAAGAAGAAAAGAAGCCAAGCTTGAAATTTCCGAAGTTTTTTAACTAATGATAAAGGAATATTAAGCATCTGTTCACATACTCAGATTGAAGTCCAGATATAATAGAGATCAAGAAGCAATTATCAGCCTCAAAATAGAATGAGACAGAACATGTTAAAATGAATTAATTAACTCGCTCACTTTTAAAAATGCACTGTACGCATCAAATCATACTAAAATAATTGGCATTTTTGAAATGATAGGATTAGGATCTACTTTACATGATAAAATTGGAAAGAGAAAGGAGTGAAATCTAAATGGGACTCCTAAAACGTGCCCTCTTCCCTCATCCCATCATGTCTATGTCTTTTTACCTTTACATTGTAAATTTCTTAAAGAACTTTAGGGGCTCCCAATCCAAATGAAAGAGTTCAAACTTCAAAGATTTAAGAGTCACCGTGAACAGATTCTTTCTTTTTCTTTAGTGGCTTCTAATTAAATTCATCAAAAATGAAAGAAACAAAAATAAAAAGAAAAGAGATGCCAAACAAAATTGAGCTTTTAAAGCAGGAAAAATGGCTCAACTTTAGCCCGAATTGATTGAAAGTGAATTAGGTTAAGTGGACTCATTTAAAAAATAGGTCAATAATATACCAATTCAACTCATTTTTTTGTGGGATGATGGGTTAAATGGATCAAATGTCAACTCACTATTTTTTATTAATTTTTTTGTAGCTTAATTATTTATTTTATTAATTAATAAATTTTTGAATTGATACAAATAATAATTTAATTATTTATAATTAATTTTATATTATTTTTATAATAGATTTAGTTTTAAAAGTTAATTCTGTGACTGTGAAGAGAAAATAATATAATTAATTTTACATTACTTTTATAATAAATTAATTATATTAATTGAAATTAAAAATATGAGAAGTAGATGAAAATTTTATTTTTAATAAGTTAATTCTATTATAATAGAATTAAAATAACAAAAAAGCATTCATTAAATTATAAATTTTTAACATGTGATATATTTTTAATTAAAAATTAAAAAAAAAAAAAAAGGCTACGTAACGCACGAGTGAAATCTTTATTGACAACTACATTCATGAGGGTGATTTTATTTTATTTTAAAATCTTTGTTGTCCTTACTTCTGTCTTAATTTTTTATTGAAAAGATAATTTGTCGAGGTGAAATCCTGAAAAGAAGACAAAACGAAAATATTTATGAGAATTTTATCCTAAAATAAAACTCTTAAAATAACAGAAAATTTTTAAAGAAATTCTAATAAAAGATATTTTCTGAATTTTTGAAATAAAAGGGTCATAAGAAAAAAGAAAAGTTAGGGTCTACTTGAATACAGTTTTAAAAAATTATTTTTTATTTTTAAAAATAAAAAAATTTGTTTAAATAATTATTTTTAATAAAAAATAAAAAATACTGAAAATAAATATATTTACTAATAATATGTATATGAATATATGAAAAAAAATATTTATATAAATTTTTAGAACTAATTTTATAAAATAATTTTAAATAATAAAAAAAAATTTCAAATGAATATTTAATTTAATATCCGATCACCCTTACCGTCCCACTGTTAGACTTACTACAAGTAACAGTTACGTCCTAATGCATGAGTATCAATAATAAAATTCAATATCTAAAAGTAACCTATAAAAATAAAAATAAAACCAAAATATGAATAAAAACAAAGGTAAAAGAAAATAGGTAAGGTCTTCGTCTACCTGCAAAATTATTGTCGAATTTGCTTCCAAAAATATACAAATCATATTCACTCAAATGCCCACCATCTCTTAGCAGACTCACAGAACCCAACTAGTGAATTTTAGAAACTGCAGCATGATTATCAACAGGTACCATTTTCTAGTAAGAAAACTCAAGTGTAATTAAAGTAGGAAAATTGAAATCTAAATCAAATCCAGACCAATATTATCAGCAAGAAAATTATATTTCCAATTCACAAGAATATAGCATTACAAACCCATCAATACTGATCAAGATGCAATAGCAATGATACCTGTGACGGACAACAGCAAAATCGTGGTGGTGGCCGTGTCAACGGACGATGGTGTCAACAATGATGGGCGACGGCGGGCAGTGGCGAGGACGATAACGACAATCTTCGTCCCCTGTTCTGCGTTGACACGGCGTTTTATGATGGTGGCAGCGATGACGGATGCTGGTGGAGGTGTTAGCTCCGTTCGACGACGGTTACGGCGGTAAATGGCCGTGAACGGCGGCCTTCTTGCTCCGTTCCAGCTCTCTCTTTCTCTCCGACGTCCTCTCTTATTCGTGTCCCCTAAAAGTGCTGGTACCCCCACTGATTCTTGGTGATGCGCGACTTTTGTAGGAGAGAATATGATTTTATAACTGAATGGTATTTTGGTTTGGATTAGATTTGGGTGAGGATTTGAGAGGATTTTGGAGGAGAAGGAAGATGAGACGCGCGCGGGAGAAAGAAGAAAGAAAGAAAAAAATAATGTTTTTTTTTTTTTGTTTTTTATTAAGAGCGAGTGAGGGAAGCACAAAAAGGCTGATCTTGCCTTTTTGGCTGTTTCTTCTTTTCTTATCTCCCAATTTTTTTTTTCCCCTTCCGATCATTTTTTGCCCAACTATACTTGACATACACGATACACTATCACGTTTTTATAATTTGAAACTTTTTCTATTAATTTATTCAATTACATTTAGTCCCTTTGATTAATTTCCAATTTCTTATTTATTTACTCTATTGACGTTTCCTTACAATTACAAAATCAACAGGAAACTTAGCCCCGACGAAACGGTGATAGCTAAGTAAAGCTTATGGGCCACTCATTCAATAGTCAAAACTAGCATGTTTTCACATTACAGTCTTAATTTGACAAAATGTGAAAAAAGTATTTTATTATTTGAAGAACAAACTTTCTAATTATAAAATATAATTTAACATCCATCCATTTTGAGTGGCTTTATGGATACCATCAATCATCTTCTTTGGCAGATTGTTTTTTCTTATTTCCACTCATTTTATTGTTTTCAACAGTCAAATATTACCTCTAATATACGTTGGTTAAAAAATAATAAATTATTATTTTAATCTCTAAAAAAATATATTTATTTAAATTTAATTTATAAATTATAAAGATATTTAATTTAATATTTAAAATATACATTATATTTTAATTTAATCTCATTATATAAATATTATGTCTTTTATGTTTTAATTTAATATTTTAAAAATTAAATTAAAATATAATATATTTTTTAAAATATTAAATTAAATATTTTTATAATTTAATAATTAAATTAAAATAAATTAATTTTTTAAAAGAATAAAACAATAAGCTGCCCGAAAGAAAACTACATTCACCCTTTTGATTGTGTATTAGTGAATGTGACATGCACGTGACGTGCCTCTGGGAATAAATGGTTGCAGTAATGATGGTAGATATATAAAATACCTCACTTTTACAAGCACATGCAATGTGTGGTTCAAATGGATTGCTATGGCTTTGTAATTTCAAAGGCAAAAGAGTCGGTGGCCACCGCTTCTTTTATCCTAGGAACCACACAAATATATATCCTTTATTCTTCAATTTAGTCATTTGCATGCTTTTGCATTTCGAGTAAATAACTTCATGCTCTTCTATGTACCAAGGAATCTCCAAAATCAACCTTCCTTCATGCCAATGCTTAGAGATAAGGCTTCTTATAAATTACACCAACTTCTTAGAAAATATTTTTTTTTATCACATTAAAAATTTTATGTTAAAAAAAGTCATATATAATTTTTAAAATGAAAAAATATTAAATATATAATTTTCATAAAACTTATAAACAATTAATGTAATATATTTTATAACATGGTTATTATCTTTTGAGAAGTATTTACTAATAATATTCATTTAATTTTTTAACTTAAAAGATTCATATAATGAATAAAAAATAAATATTTAAATTTTATTAATTAATATATAAATAAAGTGACACTTAAAAAATTTTATTTTTTTTATATATATATTTGATAAATCACGAGGAAATTATTTGTTTGTAGCAGGGATGTGCACAAGTTAATTTAGGAGTCAAGTTGGACACGAAAATTGACTCAAATTGATCTGATGAATTGATTCGGGTGGAATTTAATAAAAGATTGACACAGTGACTTAAACCAATCTAACTTGTCAGTGAACCAGTTGGGTTGATATTGGTTACTTTTTTCTGTTTTTTCAATTATTTTTGGTTAAGTAGCTTTTATATTTTTTTAAAAAATAGTCTTAAATCTTTAAGAACTTTTAAATCAAATTTTAGGTACAACAAAAAATTAAATTAACTTATTTTTCTTACTAATGGATAATAATACATTTTAATTAGAATTTTAAAAAATGTTAAATTTTTTTAAACTAAAGTAGAATTTTCTGAAACGATTTTTGTTACGATGACTCTACCGTTGTTTTTTGTTAATAATGTGTAATTATTTTCATTTTTCTCTATCAAACATTCCTCTGTGCATGTAAATAAACCACATGAACGCGAGAGAATCTTCTAGATAGTTCTTGTACCTTCCTCACTTTTTGCGGATGCCATGGATGAGGCTCGGAGATCTACGGGTACTGGCACCGTCAAATGGTTTAATGCGCAGAAGGGTTTCGGTTTCATAGCTCCCGATGATGGTGGCGAGGATCTGTTTGTGCATCAGACTTCGATCCTGTCTGATGGCTATCGGACCTTACACGAGTTTCAGTCTGTGGAGTTCCTTGTGGATTACGGTGAAGATGGACGAACCAAAGCTGTCGATGTGACGGTCCTCGTTAGATCTCGCCCGTTTGGCGGTGGTCGTGGTGGCAGGGACAGACGCAGAGGGGGTGGATTTAACGGCTACAGTGGACGCTATGACGGAGAGGATGGTCGTGGCGATGACTTTGGGTATGGTGGAGGTGGAGGCACCGTTCGTGGCAATGGCTATGGGTATGGTAGAGGAGGAGGCATCAATCATGGCGATGGTTATGGGTATAGTAGGGGTGTACGGAGAGGCGGAGGTTACGGTGGTGGAGGCGGCAGATTTAGTGGAAGCATTGAATGTTATAATTGTGGGCGAATGGGTCATTTGGCGAGAGATTGTTATCAGGGTGCTAGTGGTGGGACTCAGAGACGAGGTGGTAGAGGTGGGTGTTTTCACTGCGGGGAGGAAGGGCATTTTGCAAGGCAATGTCCCAATGTTGAGAAATGAGAATCTCGTATTCTATCTCACTCTATGTTGTGAGTCCTATTAATTGTGTTTGATTCCGCGGATTATCTCATTTGATGATGCAAGGCGCAGAGGAAGATGGACTAGAAGAAGTATTTTAGTCAGCAGTTGCTTCCAGCAATTGGTATTTGGTTAGATAGTTCATTATTTTATTAAATGCGGTTCTTTTCATGTGATTATTGCTGCTCTCGTCATTGGATAGTTGTTCCACATGTCGAATGTGAAGCAGTGGAAGACATAATGATTAACTAATTCTGCAATATTATTTTGTGTTTGCTGCTGTCGTTAGTGGAATTGAGCTGCAGATTTTGTCTGTTCAGTTCCTTTATTTCATATGTGGAGGAGTACACACACGTCATTTTTAGTCTCTGTCTTTTAATCTAATCAGCGTGGCATTTGCTCAATGGTCCTACCATTTTTGTTGTTTATTAAGAAATTTATAGTTTAATGGAAAGATGTTGGTCATTAACTTTATATCCAAGTTACAAATATACGAAAGAAGATTTTGGAATCTTCTTTGAAAAAAAAAAAAGTTGATAATTTCCTCTGCCTCTCCTGAAATACTTGTATGTCTAGCTAGGTTTCATCTCACGAACCTTTTCCGCTTTTGTAACCATTGTTGTTTCCTCCCCGCCGAACCTTAATAAGTTATTTTCTGTAAACTCTTAGCATTTGGATTGGCCAATCTTTATGGTGCTTCCATTTTCCGCTTTGTATTTTGTGAGTTAATGTTCATAGTTACAGTCTTAGATTTATGCGATTTCAAATGGAACTTTAGTAATTGTTTCTGGTAAATGATTAGCTTCCTACATTTTGATAATTTCGTCTCAGTTCTAAAGACATGAGTGATAACTGACAAGTGATGACTAGGTTGGTGATGAATTGATATGATGTGTCATAGTTGCAAGGAAGGCACGGGTCAGAACTCAGAAGTGAATAATGAGTTCCCCCTTTTGCATGGTTTGACAATGAATTGGAGGTTAGTCTCTTGAAGACCTCTTATCTCTTCAAATCTTGCAAACCTGATGCGTGATGCCTAAATAAGCAGGGATAGTCTCCTGCATCTTTTTTTTTTTTTTTCTTGTAACCTTAAGCTCACCGGTTAGGTACAAGATGGACTTATATCTGCATATGAGATATCTGCTTCACCCATGAACGATAAGCGGTCCAGATCATGAAATATCTTGTTTTACTTTTCCTTTTCTAGGCATCACTACTATTTTGTTATTTTCTTTTAAATTGGCAGTCGTAGGGTATACAGTATGCTATCATTATGTCGATGAATGCCCATCATGATTGTTAAGTTGATGAATTTCCTTTGATTACACTTCCCGATATATGGCTTATGTTTTTCAAGTTATTTCGGCAGCATTGAGGAATCCTTGAATTTGGTTGAATCTTTAATGTTCTGATAATGCCATTTGTACTGTTTTGACTATTTCAGTCAGACCCATGAGGTGGTTTTTGTCAGGTTGTTCGTTCAAGCATAGCTTTGGCACTGCAGCCACCACATTGGGGTTGACTTTTATTCATCATTTATATTAGAAAGTTTAAACTTTTCTTTTTCCTACCAAGTTTCACTAAGGAAACTATATGACATAATCTTTTTCTCATAATTTTAATTGTGTAGCATTTCTTTGGTTAACGCGAGACTTGTCCTGCGTTGTGATTGTGATTCTTTTTTTTTTTGGGTCAAAGCGTTGTGATTGTGGTGTTGCCAAGTGCACTGGGGAATTGGGTCTTGTTTATTGAGCAAGAGAATATTGACATCTGCCCTAACTTGCCTACTTGTTTCGCCTCTTTCTCTTTTTTTCTAAAGGCCCAATAGATGTGGAAGCAGTTGAAGTGGGTTAGCTTAAAGAAAAATTTGGGCCTGTCCTCTATTAACCCACTCATATCATAAGTTTTTAAATACAACTAATAATTTCTGTTAATTAAACATACAAGTAGTGTTATTTAATCTGAGAGCGTTTGAATCTCATAAATATTTTATACCAAAGTGACGGAGAGTCAAATTTTTCATTGTTGAAAACTTTAAAAATTTTTGTAAAATAATTTTTAACTATCACACATGTAGACATAAATACTAAATTTAATAATATAAAGATCGATTTTTTCATAGTAAAATTCAAAATTTTACTAAACTTGATTAGAGGTATGAATTTCGATGAGGGATTTTAGATCACTAAATAATAACTAAATGTCAACGAAAGAGAAAGGGCAAGGAAAGATAAAGAGGGAGATGAAGGAAGATGAATTAATAGAAATGTCAACATCGAGAATCATCCGAGCCGCCCGAAGCTGCATTCCAGTTAGTGTGGTTTTAATTAAGACCATATTTTGGAAGATGAAGGAAACTGAGTGTGCTGTAATTAAAGGTACATATACATATATATATATATATATATGATTATGAATGGACAAGACCCCAGCAGTTACGTGTTGGCACGCTAACGATATATGCACTATGATAGTAATAGAAGTGTAAGTATTTGAATGATCACTATCAGTGAGACCAAATACATGATGCTCAAGTGGGGAATCACAAATAGTAGTTGTTCCATGACTTTTGCTTCTTGTTTCACAGTTCACACTCATTTTCTTTAGAGAAGGTTTCCAGCATGTTCTGCCACGACAATTTTAACAAACGGGATTTGTATTGTCAAGAGCATATCATAGCTCCACTATATACTGGAATTAATGTTCCTCAATCCTCACCTCAAGAATTTGTATTGTCAACAGCATATCATGGCTCCACTATTGTCGTTGTTACTTACAAAGGGTGAGAGGAGGATGCACCCCAACCCAAAACATTATTGTTCTTTATGATGTTAATCAAATTATACAATTTAAACTTCTTGTGTTGAATCAACTTTGTGATACACACTATAGTGACTAGTCTTGGTGTGTGATGAACGTACAAGTGCATGGAAAGGAAAAGGAAGGGACTTTATAGGAATCACTGTATAGAATTAATTGGAGACTGAACATCCTTAAATGATGAAACTTTGAAAATGGTTAATTAGGAAGAAAAGGGGTCAGTGCGTGGGGCAATGTATTGGAAGCTCTTCAACGTCATCTTGCTTGTGTCCATATTATGAAGATGGAACTGTTATTTCTGATAAGCTGCTCCTGTCTCCAAAGTAAGGTGGACCATGTCCGAAGAATCACACTCATCATCCACCATATTCTATTCTAACAGTATTTGAGGTTGACCCTCCAAAACTCTCAACACAACTAAAAGCAAACAGCAAATGCCAATTTGTATAAGAAACCCACATGCGTGGGCTTTATTTCTTCAGTAATTTTTTGGCTGTAAGGAACAAAATGGATTTGGTGTTAGCTTTAACACCATCAAACATTTATTTCAAATGTAACAAAATCCGATAATTAACTAAAACTATCATCGTTCTTGACATATTTAATAAACAAAGCTGAGCCTAAAATAGTTTAAAATCAGTATACCTACACGTGTAATTATAATTTTTTATGCTACGCATGCGTATAAAAAATTATATACATTAAAAATATTTATCATATAAAATAATGTTTATTATTAACAAATTTATTCCCTAATATCTAGCCTTAAACATCACAATTTTAAACTTAATTTATGCTCTTTAAAGTTGATGCTGCCATTGTAGTGAAACTTTTCTCAGTTGTTACCGCTGCTCTGAGTTTTTACCAGTTGTTTCTGCCTTGATCATTTATAGAATAGTAAACAATATTTTTTCTCTTGTTCAAGGTAACTTTTTTGGTGGCAATCAAAGAGCATATATAGGGGTCACCCCCACCCCATTGATATTTGTAGATGATGGGTGGTCAAAAGCACCAACACTCCCTGTATCGCGAGATTCAATGATCTGAAAGAGAAATAATTGAGACATCCAACTCATCGCGAACTACTAGACAATCCTCCGCATGGAAGGTTCTTGAAAAAAATGTGCACTTGTGGTGTTTACTACCCTACCACCTCTTTCTAGATATTTGCTTTCTCCTTTCTGCCATCACTCCCTGCATTTGCGTTTGATTCACAAGTTTCATGTTGCTACTTCACTCTCGACACTCCAACTTTACCTATATTGTAAGATTGCCCATACTCTTCAACTCTTTCTCTCTGTTTTATTAGTACAGAAAAATGTAGGGTGCTTTCTAAGCTTCATAGACTTGAATTGATCGAGCATCACATGTGAATGCTATAATGGCTTCTATTTCTTTTGTAAGTTGTAACTAATTTTCTTTACATAACTTTAAAGGACGATATCATGGTAGGCCCATTCTCCCACCCATACTACCTTTTTCGTTTCAATTGGTTGGTGGGATTATGATTCATGATCTAATTAAGTTTTCCCTGCTAGATTCATATGGGTAAGAGAGATATAGCGCAAAGCAATCGTCCTATTTCAGAAAAATGAGAAACAAAGGAGACACAAGACTATGATTAGCAGGTCAAGTTTTGAAAATTTTCTGATGTTCATTGTGGTTGTCGTCTGGCATAGTGTACAAAGAAGAGAAGACACATCAAATTAGACAACAACATCCATTTTAGTTGTGTGACAAGTGATTGAAATGAATAGTACCACAGATGCGTAGTGATAGATATTATCTCAGAATAGCCCGGTGGTCCATATAACGTACTATGAGATCTTGCAATTTACACTTTCAACTTTCCAAGACAGCTAGACAATCGATTTGAAGAAATCCATCAAGAGGGTAAAGGGCTTTGTCCATCTTTGCAAGGAAGGAATTTGAGATAACATTTGGGGATTAGTTAATTAAACCTTTTCTCAATGAAAATTGAAATTGGAGTTAGCTTGCTCTTCTTCCAACACCATGGATCTTCAATTTAGGTCTCTGTCTAGTCTACTTTCCTTAGTACATCTTACGGCAATTATGGGTGTTCAACTGTTGCAGAGGATTTAGATTTTCTAAGGCAGGTTCTCTATGACAGCTAAAGTCGATGTGAACAGTATTACATGACACATTACATTTGAACGCTTTTAAAATAAACCCACATTTTCTTATCAACAATTGTCTGGCATACTTGAATAAGTACGCCCAGAACTTTACAGAGAAACCAAATAATGGGAGAATGGTTAAGAAGTCCTTTATAGAGTTTCCCATTAATTATTTAAACACACACAGAGAGACTGCAAAATGCAAGGTAGTTTCCATAACAAGAAATGATTAATTAGCACACAAGAGTTCTAACTGTAAGTCCGTATAGGGGGTGGCCGTGACTGCCATCACACCTTTTGCTGAAACAATCAACAATAACCCATGGCCTCTTACAGTAAAAAGAAAAAGAAGGAGGAGAAAATAAAAGGGAAAAAAGAAGAAAAGTTACAAAAGCCAATCTCTTTAGTCTTTACACACAGTATCACAAGGAGTGAATCTAGTAATTATGCTTTGTGAGGTGGACACTGATAGCACTTGGCAAATAGCCCAAATGTGTTAACTTGCTGTATGAAATTTAGCATGCTTGCCCATCCTCCCAACCCAAATCCTACAACCAAAACCCAGACCACCACTAATACGTTCATGGAGTACAGTCCTACCCAACCTCCTAGACAGGATGGTGGTCTCTCCACAGCATTCTGTCAAGAAAAACAGATATTTTTAGACATTGGTTGGTTTATAAGCAGTAAATGAACTAATATTGCATGATTTAAAAATTCTGAAATAAGAATTTCTAAATTGTAAGTAGCTGACCTCCCTAGCTGGGGCTGAAGCAAAGGTGACCATGTGTGCCATGGCAGGAATTATGTAAACGGTGAAGCTGACCAAGAGAGATCCAACAGTTGAGTTGATGGGCCCAAAGAAAGGGAATACGATTGCAAGAAACCATATTGGAATCACCACAGGAAGTCTAGCCAACGCCCTTTTGAACAAGCTCTTTGTTTCATGCACCCCTATGAATTTCTCCCACACAAAGTACAGAGGAGTACAGGCAAATCCAAATGTTATGAACTGCAAAAACCACCAATTTTTAATAAGGGTCCCTCTAGGATTAGCTGGTTGCTATTGTCTAACATGTCGGAGAAGATATATTTTGAATGGTAATATATAGACCTGGTGAATGAGCATGAGAGTAACTGCAGTGTCCCTGAAGCCTGTCCTTGGGAGCAAAGAGAGGGCATTGGAATGAGTAAGGAGCATGTCCCCAAATGCCCAGTACACTGCAGCTGCTGATGGTAGAGTTAAAGTCAGCACATATAGTGTTGCCAACAGATATATCAGCTTAAACTTTTGTGGCTTCCACATTGCATGCATAATTTCCCTGCAATATAATAATATAAACAAAGCTCGCGCTTTAAAGTTACAATAAATACCATAAAATCTATGTGTTTAAGTAATTGAATCAATTTTTGAGTGCTCACACTGTGACAGCATGTCCACCGAAGGTGTAAAGAATGTTGGTAGCCCCAGTGAAGTAGAGAACCAATTTGGTTGGGCCCGAATGTTTCACCCCCTCAACCTTCAGAATTAAAAGTATTTCGCGTAGATTAATAAGCAAAGCAATTATTGCCAGTAGGTTTTGCTTATATGATTTGCTTAATTTCCTAATTTGATGAGTTTTGTAAATTGGACTTTACCTGTCCGTGGAGAAGGGAAGCTATGGTAAGATACCATGCAGTGTAACTGGTCATCATGAGGCCCACGAATGACCAGATTCTGTAATTGTGGAAAGAAGGGATGAACACTGTTGTAGCACAGCAGGCGCCAAAGATGTAAGTCCAGGTTCTTTTGTCAAGATTGTCGTTTATGTAGTATATGTTACTGAAGCATTTATAATATTTCAGAAAAAAAAAAAAAAAAAAACCAAGTGTCAGCTATTACATAACTTACAAAGAGTAATTGTATATACATTCAGAGTTAAGATCAAAGGCCTACCTTGCACAGGCAATAAGTTGAATTACTGATCCAAACAGAAGGAAAGTACAGTTGAAAAAGAGGCCTATATTTCTCCAATGTTTGCCCAGGAGTCCATCAAGAACTTCAAACCACTGCACGACAAGCAGGATTAGAAGAAGAACCTAAAGTTACACATTTAGCTACCAGCCTTACACTGGCTATCACATTTATACAAGGGCAAGTAAAATATCAGTATGAAGGAGTCAAGATAACATGTGTATTGAACATAACTACCTGAATCACATGGTTCCTGAAATCAACCTTTTCTCTCTCCTTTCTGGTTCTGTACTCAACATAAAGGACACTGATAAGGTAAGCAGTCCAGCTTCCCATCAATCCATAAAAAAGCTGAAATAGAATCCCAGATAACATCCCCAGTTGTGAAAAGGAATATGGCAATGTCAGTAGCACTTGTGCAACCTGCATTAATTACAACATACAACTAATTAAAAAAAAAAAAAAGAAGAAGAAAAGACTCTGCTTCTGTTGAACTAGAATATGAATTAAACAGTGATGGTTTCATGAGTAAGTGCCTGATTAGAAGCACAGCTAAACCATGCATCATAGACTGAGCCACCATGCCAGAAGAACTTAGATAGCTTGCCTTTAGCTGATTTAGAATCTCCATCCTCCCTCTCCATTTCTAAGTAGTTTCCTGCAACCACAGTCTCAACCTTCTCAGAAGCCATGGTTGTAGGTTCAAGAATTCTGAGTTGAAGACAGTGGACCAAGAGACTAAAGATAGATATATAGGAGATGTGCTGCTTTTTACCCTCCCTTCACATCTTATGCAGCTTCTCTTTCCCTATATAAACTTTTGTCACCAATAAACTGAATAGCCCTCTTGTGGGGACCATCCTCTGTTCACCCTAAGCTAAGGAATATATGTAACACTAACATGTAGTCAACTTTCTCCGTAATTTTTCCATCACCAAGGTGCACTATCAGCATCAATTTTGAGGGAGATTCTCACTTTCAACCGCTGATTATATTCAATAAATAAGACTTCAATTGTTACTTGTGGCTTTGATGGGGCCAGGCTAGCTGCACTGCACGAGCAGGATGGCCCATTATGGACCTATTCTTTTTTTTTTTTTTTCCTTTAATCTGAAAGAGCTCATGCATACTGATTGATCATGAATGTAGATAGGGAAAAAGCAAGAAAAAGAGATAATTTTTTCTACAGAAGGAGATTAGAAAAGCTGAAGTGTGAGTGTTGGCGTCTATGTGGGGAAGACTAAGATGGAGTGAATGATTGCTTTAGAGAGGGGTTTGGTGCTAACCATGATTAGTGCCACACGTGTTCCAACTGGCTTTGCAAAAAATCTAATGCAACCCCCTCTTTGTTTATTTCATTTCGTTATTTCACTTTCCATTATTTGCTCTTTTAAATAATCAAATTATTTTGTATATCTGGGTCATCGATGTGGTATGGGCTAATGATGATGCTAAGTGCCCTATAAAGTCACAATTAGTTGGCAGATTTAGTTTTTCCACTGGATAAATTTATTCATTGAAAATTCAGGTATTTTACACTCTTTATTTTGAATATTTTCAAGTTTTAATGATGGATTGGCATAGTCAAAAGTATTCGTTCGCTCATAGTTTGGAGCGAATATTTTTACAGGTTTAACGACATCAATGATAGTTATAGTTCTAATTCTTTAGGATTTAATTATGAGATACCTATTTTGTGGTCAAGAAAGAGAAATATCAATAGAAAATGAAAAAAAGAAATTAATTGGACGTTACATTTGATAAGATATTATAGTCAAACTTAGTCAACATGGCCCATTATTGTTTACCAACCCATCAGGCCCAATTCCAAAAAACAATGTTCCATCACTCCACCAACTTAAAACTAAGCCTTTCTGCTCGTTCTGTTTTTTTTCCTTAATGCTGTCTATTAATTTATAATTTATTATAGAAAACAGTACAAGAAACAACTCCACAACAACAAAGAATGACTACACAAACTCTTTTAGCCACATCAATCTGTGTCTATGGACAATTTAACTAGTGCTAGTGTTTTTTAGTTTAAACATAGATAACTTTATTTGGTAAATTATTGAACTGTGTGATTTTAAAGTTGCAAATTGACAGGTGATGATTGAATTAAAAGGAGAGTCTTTAATCTGAACGTAAGGCTTTTATGTATTTGATCAAAATTGTGGCTTATCAGTTGCAAAAATGAAAATGAATGATTTACCTTTAATTTAAATAATAAACCAAAAGTAATCGAATAGCTTTATCTCTTAGAGTAGGGTGAATTCGTATCCTATCGGCAATCATTGAATTGACACACAATGAAAACCATGTGAATGTGAAGCATTGCTTTCTCCGAGATGCTAGATAGTTACGTGACAACGGCCACTGTTGAAACATTTTTAAAAAAATGAATCAATAATCACACAATTGGATGGTCATTCTCAATCAATGGAAAGCTTGATTTTGATGGCGATGGCATTGATAGCCTAATCGTTACTTTTGAGTAAATGGGTAGGTTCTAACCCCCACCTTGGCGTGGAGGTATGAGAATGTCACTGCCTTCTTTGCATGATCGATTTCTGATTCAGATTACATCCACAGGGGACCAATAGAAACTGACAAGCTAAAGCTTCAAAAAGAAATGAAATACCCCACTGGCTTCTTGGTATACGTACGCACATCAACTTCCTGATTTCATTTTATTGGATTCGGAGGCAAAAAAGGCCGTGCTGAGCCTTAGCTTCTCGATGATAACATCAGTTTGATGTCTAGCAGTGAGACATGAAGATAAAATGCTAAAAATGGTAAAAATCGTCAGTGCTAGGTCCATTCTCCATTAATAGCATTACTTTAACTTTTGATATGCTCTACAGTGTAAAGATATCATTCATAAATGTGTTGTTAGTAACCACATCTATTTGATATAGTAAAATTAACTTGTTAACAGATAGCCATTAGAAAGTAGAAATTTGGTTGTGATCACAGCATCCTTCTTTAACAATATTTAGAAATGAGTATGTTTTTCCATTTTAATAAAAATGTAGGTCATGGACTCATGGGTAAAGATCCCTTCAAAGTTGTAATGCAGTCCAGCACAAGAATCAGAAAAAAATGAGACTGAAATTGGGCCTCCGTTTGATAAGATTAGACGAACTCCCACTACGACCACTAAGTTGGGCTGTGAACAGTTTTTCTCGCAGTGCTACTGTTGTTTGAGATCACTAGAACACTACATTGACAAGCCCAAAAGTTTGGACTTTCGTCAAAGACGGTGATTACATCACTCAACTGTTTGAAGAATCTTAGTTGGCATGCTAAAATTGGCACAGCAAGAAAGGCGATCCAATACCGAGTAAGTTGCAATGTTTACCATTTCCATTAGGCAAACGAAAAGAATCTGCTTGTCCAATATACAAAATTACAACAAAGATCCCCTGTGAGAACTATCCTCAGAGCTCAAATAAACAATCTAACAATTCGAAAGATCACAAGGTAAAGGCACCTCACCCATGGATATGGCCTGTGGTGGAAGTAACCAGTCACTAGTCACTGTCCACATGTCATTCACTTGGGCCGCAGATTCAAAGGAACAAGATGACAGTAATTGCCGCGCGTCACACCATATTTCTGCAGCTTTTACTACATACACTAGACTGATATCTGAATTTAAAGTATTAGTCCTGATCATGAAGAATAGAACCCCCATAAACTTGCAGCTCAGTATTAGGAAAAGAATCATTCATTCTTTCCCCAAAATGCATACCTTTTGGTTCTTTGATTCACTTACCTTCTTTCTTCACGTATTCCTTTTCAGCCTTCTCCTCCTCCTCCTTTTATACTCACGCCTGCATTGCACCCTTCCTAATCTTTCAAGTTTTAACCCACACATGGCGTTACATCTTCAAATGATTTTACCAATCTTTATAATTCTAGTAATAATTTCATCAGGTAATTAATAACACAATGGCATTGTGTAGTTTTTTCCACAACCTCAAAGTCATTCTTCTTTTGTTTGCGTAATACAGGACCCAAGACGTGCGAGTCAGCCAGAGTTTTCACCATAGTAAATAACTGCAAGGAGACGGTGTGGCCCGCAGCGACACCAGGGGACAACTTCGACGGTGGAGGCTTCGTTCTAAAACCACGGCAATCCAAAGTGTTCACAGCCCCGGTTGGGTGGTCGGGCCGGATTTGGGCCCGAACCGGCTGCAACTTCGACTCAAACGGCAACGGCTCGTGCCAAACCGGAGCCTGCGGGTCGTCCTTGAAATGCGCAGCCTCAGGAAAGCCTCCTGCTTCACTTGCAGAATTCACGCTCGCAGCGGAGGACTTCTACGACGTTAGCCTCGTTGACGGCTACAATGTGGCAGTGGTTGTTACGCCGATTCATGGAAAAGGTAATTGTACCACCGTTGGGTGTGACTCCGACGTCAGACCTAAATGTCCGTCGGAGCTAGCCGTGAAGGCGAACGGAAAAGTGATCGCATGCCGGAGCGCCTGCGATGTGTTTGACACCGATGAGTATTGCTGCAGAGGGGTTTATGGGAACCCTGTCACGTGCAAACCCACCTATTACTCCAAGGAGTTCAAGGAAGCCTGCCCTAATGCTTATAGTTATGCCTATGATGATCCTACTAGTATTTTCACTTGCACTGGGACTGACTATGTCATAGCTTTCTGCTCTTCCAGGTTTGTATATATAAGCTTTGTGAATATTTGTGATACGATCCATTAAAAAAATTAACTCTTTTTTTTTCTTGTGGACTTCACTAGGAAGCAACCAGTGTGCACGTACCATGACAACAAGTTGCACTGCAGTGGATCGAAAGGCCTCAACTCATTCCTTGGAAGCTGGGTGATGGTGATGCTCGTAGGATTTTCGATGCTTTATTCCTGGAATCTATTCTAAACACTCTTAATGTATAGTTCATCAATACGTTTCATATCGATGAATTTAGTTTAGTTGTGAAGAACCAAACTTTTTTTTTTTTAATTATTTGAGGATTTTACGTCTACCCGAAGCTGTTCAAGTTTGCTGCAAATGGTTTAAAAATTTGTTCATATATATTCTTTTCCTTCAATTCAAGCAAGAGGGGAAATTGTCTTTTTCTTCTACAATTTAAGAGTTGTTATTCTCTTTTTTTCATCCATGTCAAATAAATTACATTAGGCTTCGCAAAATTAATCTTTGGTAGTATAGTATGATTAATCAAAGCAACTTTGGAACCTTGAAAATTATCACTTGGGCGACAGGAAACATAACGAACTAAGTATTGTCGCTTGAAATTTGAAACTAGTGATTTCTAAAATTGAGATGAATGTCTATAGTTCATTGAAATAGAACTTCTTTCAACTATAACTAATAAAATATATAATATATTTCAAAAAACAAGTAATTAAGTTGATTTTAAGATTAGTATAAAATTATTTATAAAAAAATTGCACAAGCTGACACTTCAAAAAAACTTACAAAGATCATGTCAGTAAGAGCCTTTATCAATTGGAATTGAATCTAATAAAAAGTGGTTAGTATAATAAATCATATTTGAATCTTCACTTAAAAAATACTCATATTTAATATATATTTTATATGAGGTTGTTTTTAATAAAATGAGAAACTAAAAAAAAATTAACCTAAGTCTTTTAAAGAAAGAATTTTATTAATTAATACCTTTGAAAGACTGATTAAAATTTTATCTAATTAGTTGATAAAATTTTAAATATAAAATTATTTTTTAATTTTTTTATAAATTTTAAGTTATTAAATAATTTATCAATCAATAAAATATATTAACCAATGCTTAAAACGTACTGGTTAGTAAAATCTTTAAAAAAATTAAAAACAAAAAAAAACTAAGAGGTTAAAAAAATATTTTGGCAGTAATTATGTTGCACGAGCGAATCCCCTATTGCCCATTAGACGCTGTTTTCGCGAATTCTTGTCGTCGTTTTAACGCCGGAAAGAAAAGGCAATGGAATGTTGGGTAATACGACAATGGCGTTATAAATACGCAAACATGATGCTTGCAGGTAGATTTATATAGTGGTCGGTGGTGCACCGAGCACGACGAGGGCCTTCAGCGGAAGCGAAAAATGGCGGGTGGTGGAAAGGTCTCTTTCAAAGTCACTCTTACATCCGATCCTAAGCTACCCTTCAAAGTGTACGTAATTTCCCTATCCTTTCTCTTTCTGACTTAATCTCCGAGCTCCAAATTCCAATTCGTTTTTGGTTGCTTCTTAATCTCTCAATATCCTGATCTTCTCAATTTCAGGTTTAGCGTTCCAGAGGCTGCCCCTTTTACTGCCGTTCTCAAATTCGCAGCTGAAGAATTCAAAGTGCCTCCCCAGACCAGTGCTATTATCACCAACGGTAATTAGCTTTATAGCCTGTCTTTTGAGAGACTTTGTTTTCTCTATTATTGTGTGTTGTCTAACGTTTCTCTTCTCTTTCTTGAGTTGTCTGTGGGTAGAAGATTAAGATTTTGTTTTATTTTTGAGAATTTGATTATTGATCAGATCGTCAAATCAGGCTGTTGATTTTTCAAGTTTTAGGGTTAGTCAGAATACTTTTAAATTTACAGAGTTTTTCCAATATGGAATTATATTTTGATTGCGTGGTGGATAGGTGGTGAGGCCTTCAGAAATTTCCCCCGCCCTGAAAAGTTTTTGCATATACTCTGTAACAGAAAAACACTTCATCATAATTTTAGAACATATCTATCTATCAATTACCCAACCCCTTAAAGAAAATAGAAGCTAAAGATAAAACAAGTGAGGGAGGGGGAAATCATATGATTCCTGACACTGAATTTACAATTGTGTTCTAACTTCTAAGGGCGCCCTAAAACATAATAGTTTTTATCATATTGCTGTATTCTATAGGAATTGTCTTATATAGCTTACATGTTTAGTGCAGCTCACAAATCTTTTCCTTCTTTGAGACTGTAAAGCTAAGAGCTTCTCTGCATTCAACTTATCTTTTTCATTTTAGATGTTAGTGTGCACTATGCATTGGAACACTTTTCTCATAGCTTACAAGATATTGGTATAATATTGATGTGTGTCTAAACAGTCCTGCTTTACCAATTATCTAAAGTATAAGTTGACATGTATTTTGTTTAATAAGTTATTATAGAAAGAATGATTTCTATTGAGAGAGTTTTAATTTTATTTGAAATGTAATGCAATATAACTCCATTATTTTGCCAGGTATCTGTGTTTTTGTAGAAACTTCAGGAATGAAACAATGCCTGAAAATAAATACCACTTCAAAGATCGTGTTTAACAAAACTGTATTAAAAAATGTCAACAAGTGCATATTGCCTGTGGCTACCATCCATTTATAATATATCTTCCACTTCTTGCCTGCTTTTCCACTTTCCCTATACCATTACTTTGGCCCACTGATGTGATGCTTTTGTGATCTGTTCATAATGGTCTGCCACTTATCACTGGAGAACTAAAGTAGATCAAATTGCACTGGTGAACTTTTTAAACCTAGAGTTACTTGAGTTAACTTACCGGCAATTGAAATACGAAGCTTCTGTTTTGAGAATGTTGTGAAAGAACAAGCACATGAAACATAAACTTGTGACCTTTTCAGTTCAGCATTCCTTCTTGTGGCCTTAGTAGATTTGGAAATTGTAGTTGCTACTTGCTATTGTGGACAGTTATTGAATGAATCTAGCCTTTACAACATCAGTCATCCATTTAACAGTTATCTGTATTCCATTGCATGGGAATCCCTTGGTATGGTTCATCAACAGTTTGAATTAAACTCTTAAAAGAATTTCAATTTAAAAGTATTTATAAATATTCTTACAAAAATTGAGACCCAAAATACATTTTATTTTTTTTGCCTTATTCAACTTCTTGATATACATCAAGAGTGAATGTCATTTGTTTGATTACTACATCACTTTGTATGGAACAAACTAAAACGCCAAAAATCTTTTCCTTTGGTATGAAAAAAGTTCTAGCAGAAGATGCATGGGAATTTGATTAATATTATTAGCCCACTGAAATCTAAAACCATACTAGCTACTTTGTAGTCCAGATAATATTGTAACTTTTGTTGCGGTAGTCTAGTTATTGACACTGTATGTGATGTGTCCTTTGAATTAAGATCAATTCAAAGAGGTTGCTCTTTAGGTTGTTTATAAATATGTTCTAACCAAGATGCTGATACATCTAATATAAGAGTTCAAGTGATTCTCAATAGAAACATAGTGACGGGACATTTGATCACTATATCATCACTGCTCAACAATTTTGCCCTCTTATATCTTTATACAAATGGGACCTTTGTCATTCCAAAAGAGAAGTGCAAAAGTGCCAAAAAAAAAAAAGAACAGAAGAAGATATTTAGTTTCTTTGGGGAAAGCTGACAAATTAAATGTTTGAACTTCTAAATTTGAGGTCACTACTTATTTGTTGGTGAGCCCATCACTCATTGTTACCTTGGCATTTCTGGAACTAAAATGTGTATTTCAGGAAACAAGAATGCAAAATTGAAAATGACAGAAGTCCGGAATCAGGAATATTTTTGTGTATATGTGCTCTTAATGAATTTAAAACGTTTTCCTTCTTGTTGGCTAACGTCATCCTTTCACTGAAATTATGTTCTGATGGTGTCCGTGAATTATTGCATTTACTTCTCAATCATTTAGAAATTTTTACACACCTGTGATTTGTGACTAAAAGACTTGCGACTGGTTGAAGTTTAAGATTCTGTTTCATGTTTCTTATTATAGCATCATCATCTCAGATTTGCTGTAAATAATTTTTTTTTTTTTACTTTGTTATGCTTGCAGATGGTGTTGGGATAAATCCTCAGCAGAGTGCAGGTATGCCCAATTATCGATGCTTATTTTTTTGGTCAGCTGGGATTTTATTTTATCATATGTCACATATTTGCTTATCTTCTATCAATACCGGTATAATAAGTCATTCACATGACAAATGAAGAAAAACCTGTTGGACGAACATTTGGACATTATTTTGATGAACATAATGACATTGGTGTTGGCACTATACTAAAAATTTTTATGTTTAGACCGCATGACTCATTTGGTTGAGTTGCAATCTGTGCACTCCTATAAAGGTTTACATCACCACAGTGAACCTAAAATGCATAATGAAATAATAATAGGTTGCTTACAGAGTTGATGATATATTTGATCTGAAATACATTTCAATGTCTTCTTCAGGTAATGTTTTCCTTAAGCATGGTTCAGAATTGCGCTTGATTCCGCGAGATAGGGTCGGAGCCTCAGAGATGTTGCAGAATGTTTAAGTGGATATCCATCCTTTTCTTTATGTTGATCTTGACTGGTGTAACTTCCTAGATACTATGAGTATTGCTGAGGTTCTCATAGTAAATACCAGTAATACTGCTTTTGATAGATAATGTTTCGTTGAATAATAAAAATAAAGTTTTCGGAAACGAATAATGTAAACTTCCCTGCGGTTCCAGTGCTGTATGGCTTTTTATATTGTTTAGCTGCAAAGGATCCTCTTTATTCGGTCGCTTTAAATGTGAGGTTGCTCTTTCCACTGGCAACCGCACCAGAGGGCATAATAGAGGAATGTTGGAAAATATCAACTGGATGTAATATTGTACGTCAGCACCAAAAAGTGGATTCTTTCATATCCTTTTTTTTTTTTTTGTTCCTGGGCCAAAACTCAATCTAAATCCATATTCTTAAGTAACAGAGCTTGATCATCCATTTTACTTGCGGCTATAGGGGTTGGAGATGAAGAAGATTGTTAAATGGCTCAACTTGACGTGTTTGGATCGTATGCTGTCATCTTTTCCTGTTGTCTCTGCTGTTGAGTCGATCTGGACCATCCGCATGATCCAACAATTTGTAACTTGTTATGTCACACCCTTTATTTTTTGTTTTTTTCAATGATTCCAAATGCATCATTTAAAATTGTTGAAACTTATCGAAATTGTATCCAAAAAATTGTTAGGCGCCAAATTAAGCTGAACCAAGCATGGCAAACTAAATAAGAATTTTAGAATTTCGCCTAAGAGGAAATTCTACTGCAAGCAGAGGTTGTGAAGATCGACGTAAGAAGCAAGATTTGAGGAAACTCGACGATATTATTGTTTTCGCAATGGATGCCAAGCCATGCACAAGGAGTATGATCAGAAACATTTCAAAAGAGTGTTTGGCCTTCAAAGGCAAAATGGAGAGAGAGAAGAGCAAGTCGCTGAATGTTGCAAAGAAGAATGAGTGTGAGCCTGTGAGTGTGAGGTGATGTTTTCAGCATGAAGTTGATGATGATGATGAAGATGATGGTGGTGACAATGATGGAGTGTTAGGATAAAAAGAGAAAAAAGAGAGAGTGAAAGGAGTTCAGTTGAAAAACCTGCATTTGCATTTAAAATTTCAATTTCACAGAGAGAGAGATGAAAAAGGAAGATAAGGGTAAAGAAAAAGATGTTCAGATCATTAAAAAATGAATAAAAAAAGATGCGACATGACAAGCTAAGGATGTCAGATCAGGTGGACGATCCAAATCGACTCAACAGCAAAGACAGCAAGGAAGGACGACAGCAGATGATCCGATCTCCAACTTAACTCAACAATATAGTAATATGCAGTCTAAAGGTGCCTATGAATTCCCTTGGCTCGTTAAAGTACTATCGCATATTCCTTCTGGTGGGATGGATGATGTCTTCCTTCCTCAAAGAGTCAAAGTGAATAAAGTAAATTGAGGAGAGCATGGTCCAGTTAAGGAAGTTGCAGTGGATGATGACAAGCACAATCAGGAGTCACGAGAAAAAAAGACGAAAGGCATTTATACTTTGTTTGGGTGAATGGGTGAAAGAAAGCAGTATAGAACGATACAGAACTAAAATTTCAATTTTGACATTATTATTTATTTAGATCTAAAATTAAAATTTTTTATTACTTATTTCTTCAATCTAGACATTTATTTCTGTATCCAACATAACTGGCACATATCATAAATTGATTCTCAGTGCATCTGGATGCACCGGTCCCATAACATTTATTTATTGTCTCCTCAACAATCCTTCAACTTTAATAGATACATATACACAGGATGAGGTCCACTACTTTAACGTCCAGTTATTAGAGGCATTCAATTCCGTTCCCACTTCCTGAAAACTACCGAGTATGTGATCTGAAAGTTACTTCACAGTATAGGTCAGATGGGTATGATGTTTTTGGCATATGACAGTAAAATTTATCTATTGTACTTTTATAAAGTGTTGCTTGTGTATTTGTACATATACACACCGTTAGCGTTTAGCATATAAACCTAAAACCTCTCAACAAATTATCTTGAAGATTTCTATGACAAATGAATAATCCATAAACGTAACTCCCTTCAATAAATTAACTTTCTTAAAACTAATCTGTTACGTGGCTCAATGGAAATTTTCAATCAATACAATGAAATTAAGAAATTAACCCATTTGAGTGCTTGCGTGCCTACTTAGGATGTAAAAGAGGGTGTAATCAGCTATCCAATTTTATGGTCTTCTAAGTTATACTTCCATTTTCCCAAATGCCTCTGTTACTGCTATTACGGTGCAAGCTTACAAATTAAGTCACTTTGATACCCCTTGCGCTTAAAGCACCAAACACGCGTTTTGCATATCAGATAAAGACAGAATCAGAAGCAGTTAAGTAAAAATATGGAAGTTGCGTGAAGCCGCAAATCAAATAGAATTAAATTGTTGTAATAGATGAATACAACCTCGTTCAGTTGGTGATAAAGTAAAACTTTAAAGAATGTGGCAAAGTGGATACACCATCTATTCTTTTCATGTTTCCTTGGTAATCGCCAAGCATAAAATTCCTCACCACGTTGTGGAGAATCATGTACACTTCGTTCAAACTTCAAACTGCAAATCTTATGTCTGACTCTTTTTTTTAATAATAATAAAGGGATCCCAGATGATAGGTGTTGAGATCCAAGATGATATCTGAATACTGGAAACCCCTGCACATGCAATGTCCTCTGTCTTGTTTTTATATTCTATGGGAAGTTGTTCACGCAGATTAATCCTTCTTCTGTTAATTTATTGTTTTGTTTTTGTCGAACGTAAACTGAAAAAGCACTTACTTCCTTATTAACTAAAACCGGAAGAGAAATAAATCTTTGCACGTTATCTAACAAAATGAGCAATAAAAGTAGATGCATTTAGCCTTTAAAGGCTTAGCTGTTGAGAAGTGAAAATTTGAAAGCCCATTGAATGGCATTCAGTAATGTAGGTTTGATGTACCAGTCAGTACATACAATACAACATTGAAAATCTTAGTCTTGTTGATTTGAGGAAGAACAAGAAGAGAAAAGTACAACTGGAGCAGCGTGAATATAAAAATCAGCTCAACCTGAATTAGCGGAGAAAAACAGAGGATTTTACAATGCCAACAACGTTCTGATATGGTTTTACATAAATGCCCTCCTCTAGGTCAAACAACGACTCTCTTGACTGCTCTCGAGTTGAAGGGCACTTCCGTAAATTTCAGACATAGACAAAGTGTTAAGGATCAACCGCATATCTCGCCGGGAAGTTTACGGCGTCCCACCACCTCAGCACGTCCCTTTCCTCAAGTGCCTCATGCACCGTATATTATAGTGCTCACATTCTCACCTAACTCAAATTTACCATTGTGCCCTTTCTTTGTCAACAACCAAGTTATGGCTTATGTTATGGGTTTCGCACTTAACGAGTTTTTAGGATTTGGAGTTTAAAGTTTGATGTACTCTGCTTCATCTTTTAACGTATTAAATAACGCCTTTTTTTCTCATTTATTCGTATTAGCGAGGGGTGAACTAATGTAACCTATGTTAGTCTTTTAAACGTGTTTTTGGTAATGATGGCTTTCAAAGCAACATGCCTCAACGAACAATTGATTAAAAATAAAAAAGTAGGTAACTTTATGTAAAATGCATCACGCAAACGAAAGATATTAAATGTAATTACGAAAACAGCAGAGGGACTTGACACGACTATAAATTGGAAAGAAGATAAGAGGGAAGAAAAAAGTAGCGATAAAAGTGAAACATTTGGAAGGTATAAACTATAAAGCTAGTTCTGAGAATTTCATAATATTTCTTTAGGGTCTGAATATCTAATTAATTGGTCTAATATATGCCTCAGCAAAAAATATAAAATGGTAATTCCATATGATTGGAGCAACGGAATCTAGGCTACGCACTTTGCTGACTACGTCTGCCCTTTATCGTGACACCCCGTTTCCGTTACGCTTTTACATGATACCCGTTGTGCCGACTTTGTGCTGCCCCATTCAATTCTCTTCTGTCTCCCTCATCAATCCTTCTATTCTTGTTAACCAAAGTACATCATTTTTAATTTCTCAGTTATAGTGCTTCTAATACAACACTACTAATTATCCTTTTTATGATTAGCTAGAAATGGAAAGCATGGTGAATGAAATTTCAGTTTCATTTCTTTTATTCCATCCTCTTTTCTTGGGCTTAAATTTTATTCCTTACTTGAGCCATTTTCAAATGCTTCTATGCTTTTGTGAGGATTGTCAGTTCCTCCCGCCCATCTATTTTCATTTCTTCGACTCGAAGCCTTTTTTCTCTTTCCAGTCCAGACACGAAATTTCATTTCCCTCTTGACAAATATGTAGACATTAGAAGAAAAAAATATTGCCCTACACTTTATTACAAAATAACACTAATTACTAAATCACTTGTACCTTTGTATTATCCTAGTCAAAAACTTATTATATTTAATAATATATCATATCATCTGTACATTATTTAATAACATTAAATTATATTTTTTATTTTTATACTAAAAATTAATGTAAATTTAAATTGATATAAAAAATTTAAAAATATAACTTAATAATATATAAATAATATTATATTGAATTCATCATTCCACGTATCACACTAAATTAGTGTAACAAATAACAATGAAGAAAATTTTCATTGCTAATATAGTTACTATTTATGGCAGAGAATATAGGAAATACTAATAATCAATACAAATCCCGTTATTTTCTTTCTCCGTTTTATCAACTGTCCCCTTCGTCGGCTGTGCTTCGAGACGAAGACAAAAGCCTCCCTGCCATGCTCACACACACTGTGCTTTGCGTATCTCTGATCTGATTCTGTGGGGAAGCTGGAGGAAGAAAAAAATTGGCTGATAGAAGGTGGAGCAAAGGAAGCACACAGGCTTCACAAGTTACAACTACATATACTGTAATACAAGCGCCCATCTTTTTCACTAACCTCAAATCATTAGTACTCGTAACTGTCTCACTCTAGAGATCACTCTGCTCTCTCTCTCTGCTGTGCTAGAGACTGCAGAAACAGAGGATCTCTTTCTTGCCATGAAGTCCAAAATCCATGTTCACAATGGAAATGGCTACGCAAGCGAGAGTGGTAGCAGCAGCTCCCCGAGCCCACCTAGGTCACCTCGCTGTCAATCCACCAACATATCTCACTGCCGCCGGCGACTGCGTCCCAAAGCCTTCTCTCATACTACCCGCCACCTAGAAAGCTTCGCCGCCGGCATCATTGGTCGCCGTAACCTCCGCTACTTTTTCCTTCTGCCACTTCTGTACATCTCTGGTCTGCTTATTTGCGTGGGCCCATTCTCTGTCCTCTTTGGTCAGGCCCCTCTTCCCGGCTCCGTTTATCGTAGCCACGAGACTTTTCAGAAGCTTTGGCCGGATATTGAATCTGATAATTCGTCTGCGGTGGAGGTTCGTTTCACGGGTTTCGCTTATTTGCTCACAGTTCTCTCTTGTTTTCGCGTTTTTTATGATCCATATTCTGGAAGGGAATGTAAAGAACATTCAGTAAGCATTCAATTTACAAATCCCTTGCACTTGGTGTTCAGAAGATGAAGTATATATTGATGAAATTAAAATTTACATGAGGCAAGCGTAATGTAGCTAGCATAAGCCATGTGCTAAAATTGGTGTAGCTCTTCTGATCATAATCGAATTAAACGATGAAGGGGAACGTGAAGTTCTTTTGAAATCTTTTCTTCTCCCACGCCCTCCCTAGCTGCCAATGGTAGTTGGCAAAATTTAAGAAAAAATGGTTCTTTAATGTATTTCACGAGATAAGATCTTTGTGATAAAAAGAACCAAGAATTTTCTTGGTCAGCATATGTTTGCCATTAATTGTGGGCTGTGGCGTTGCTCGCGAAGAAGCTACATTTTAGAGTCTACTACGTGAATCTCACAATTAACGAAATTGGCTTTACCATCAAAGTTTTTTTTTTTTTTTTTTTACTTAACCATTTTGACTGTTAACTACTTTATAGATGCATAACATAAGAAAACCATTCTCTTCCGTCCAGAGTACTGATTTGTTTTTCCACCGTTTCAACAGTTATCTTCAGTATGGAAGTACAAAAGGAAGTTGAGGGAGCACAAGCCCTGTCCAAATATGACTGCATTGCAACATGAACATTTTGGTATGCGCATAGCTAGACAACATGATATATCATTGGGATTGATTTACTTAACTATTCCATAATTCTTGTTAATTCTTCCTTTGAAGTGCAAGTAATATTATTTGAGGGGTCTATCACCCTGTCTCAACTTCCAACTATACCTTTAGCTTACATATCTGTTCTTGGACATCATGCTGCTAATGTGGGATTTGCAACAAAGTAATAAACTTGGTGCTTGACGTTAAATCAATGCTTCATTTCTTTCAGTGTCTTCAGGCCATAGTGGTTTCTTAATTGTGGAGGCTAATGGTGGTCTTAATCAGCAACGTTCTGCAGTATGATAGAATTTCTCTTTCTTCTCATTTTAAGTAGTTTTCTTTTCATGTAAGACATGACCTGTGTCCACCACCATGCTTTTTAATTGGTTATATTTTCTATTTTCTGCAGATTTGCAATGCTGTGGCTGTGGCCGGACTCTTGAATGCTATACTGGTTATACCTCACTTTGAATTCCACAATGTTTGGAGAGATCCAAGGTTGACTGATTTACTTGTTAGTTGTTATCTCTACAACTGAACTTTAAAAGATAGGCCTTAAATATGGCGGTTGAAAAGGTCTAATTTCATGGTTGTCAACCCAGTAATGTGTGATGAGATGAAAATGAAAATTCTATATCAGCTAGTAAAATGTAGCCTTTACCTGATGGTCCAAGTCGTCTGGCAACTTAGTTCCATAGTTATGAAGAAAATTCTGTTTCATGTGTTAATGGGTCCCTATTATGTTAATTTTAGTATTTGCTTTTCTAGATAATTGAGTTATAAAAGTGAAATATATTTATATGATTGATCTCATAAACAATGCCATTGCTTTGTGTGCTACAAATGATCAGCTGATTACAGAGTCTATACAATATAAGTTAGAAGCATATCCTCCCACAATCTGATTTGTTGATCCAAATTAATTCATACTTATAAATTTTTGGTATGTGAGTGGTCGAGTTTTTCTATTGGGTTAATGTTTTAGTAAAACATCCGTGAACAGGGATTTTTAATTAAATGGCATATGGAGAACATAATGATGCTTATTGTACCTATTTTTTTCCTGATTTTATCTCTGGAATCACTTGTTGTAGTTAAAATAATATTATATTGTCTCACAGTGAATTTGGGGATATATATGATGAAGATCATTTTATATCCACCCTTGAGGGTTACGTGAAGGTGGTTAAAGAACTACCAGAGGTACTGATGGAGAGGTATAATTACAACACGAGTAATATCACTAGCATCAGAGTCCAAGCTTGGGCTCCTTTCAGTTATTACTTGGGAGTTGTTTATCCTATCATGCAAAAGGAAGGGTTAGTATTGGACAACTTTTCATCCTTTATTATTATTTTAGAAAGATTGAACTCAGTATCCGAATTGGTCATTTAACATTACCTGATTTTAAACAAACAATTTAATAAGACTAAGAATTTTTTTTTTGGGGGTTTGTTGTGCTTTGTAACCTTATGCAGGGTCATTCGGATAGCACCATTTGCCAACCGTTTGGCCATGAGTGTTCCTCCTCATATTCAATTTTTAAGATGCCTTACTAATTATAAAGCATTGAGGTTCTCTTCTTCAATATCAACATTAGCTAAGAAACTGGTTAACCGAATGGTTGAGAAAAGCTCAAGAGCAGATGGAAAGTATGTTGCTGTGCATCTCCGCTTTGAGGAGGTAATGACTCTCATTCTGCCATGTAGAGATCTAGTAATTGGTATCAGTAGATTGGGGTCAGTGGGTTCAATCAGCTTGATGTAATAATTGAATATATCTTCTGAGCATACAGGACATGGTGGCATTCTCCTGTTGTGTATATGATGGAGGAAAGGCTGAAAGGTTGGAAATGGATTCAGTTCGAGAAAAAGGGTGGAGGGGAAAATTTAAGCGAAAAGATCGTATCATTGTACCTAACCTCAATCGAATCGAAGGAAAATGCCCACTTACCCCTCTGGAGGTATTTCGTTACTTATTTTAGTCTTCTCAGATCTTTCTAAATTATAAAAGTCTCTTCACATAAAGTTAGCCAGTTTTTGGTGCTAACAAAAAGCTATTGTATTCTAAATGGGATTTCTAACTTTTTCTTCTTGTAGTTTTAGTTCCCAATTCTAATGGCTTTTGTCTTCACCATTTGTATCTTTGTTAATTGTTGTGGAAAAATGATATGATGAGAGAACCAAACAAATTTTTGAAGTGCATATTACTTGGAAGAGACTATTGTTCACTGTGTACTATTTTCCTTCTCTTCGTAGGTTGGAATGATGCTACGTGGCATGGGATTCGATAACAATACGACAATATACTTAGCTTCTGGGAAAATATATCAGGCAGAGAGGCATTTGGCTCCTTTAATAAAGATGTTTCCTAATCTGCATACAAAGGAATCACTTACAATGCCAGATGAGCTTGCTTCCTTTAAGGTAAATCTCCTTAAGAGTTCATTGGATTACAGGTATGAAGGAAGGGATGGAAGGAATTGCTTCCCATATTTTGGAGTTTAATTTAGGTGTTAGGAGAAGGAGATTGGATTGGATGGGATCCTCCTCCCACCCCACAAAAAAAGAGAGGTATGGAGGGGGCACATCTTATCACGAGACACCAATCTATCCCAATCTGCAAGGCTACATTGAAATTAGAAACTTATACATTTTGCCATTCTTTTCCTTCCTTAGTTAATCATTCTAACAAGGGGAAGGTAGCTACATTTTGTTCTTTCTCTTCTCTAAGTTCCCTTCCTTTTTCATTTCTAATGGAATTTTTCTATCTTCTTCCCTAAAAAACTTCGCAAGTTACCCTCACTGGTTTAATTTGATTTTGTATTTTCATCTAAAAATTTGATTATGTATTTGTTTCTGTCCTATTTTAATTCTGCTTTTTTCAGCGTCAGTTCATTCTTAACTTGTGCATCAATACATCCAACATTCTTTACACATGACGTAGTAAAAAATATCCCTGTAGTCATCCAGAAACTATAATTTTGCATCAGATCTGTGCATGTATTGTCTATATTTGAAATTAGTGGCATATAATTCTGGAAATTTCCCATCAATAAATTTCCTCAAATGTGGTTTATGATCTCGGATTTAGGTTGGAGCTTGGAACTAAGGCTCAATCCACCTAAAAAGGCAATTTGTGGTTTTAAACTTCAATGGCTACAATTAATTTTTGGATTTATATTTACACCAAGAATGAATTATTGGATAGGTAACATAAAAATTTCCAATGGTGTTTTAGCCAGAGAAGGATTAGGCTGATTGCTGTTCCCTCCTTCCTTGGTCTGGTTCTGTATAGTTTGCTTTGTTTCCAGATGTTTTTTGTTTCTTTACTTCAATACATACTCTTTTTGGGCCCAAAAAAATAAAGTTAAATGGTCATAAATAATAATAATTAGGGATGTAGATTTTTTAAATTATGGTTCTCTATTCAGTCTGATGTAGTTTTTATGTTTTGCTAGTTGATTGTAAATACTCCTTTACTGCAATTTTGGTTGGTTTGAAAAAAATGAAATGTATCAATGATTCAGAAGCTTAATTTTATTTTTTTCCCCTAATACTCTTAAGAGTGTGTACTGAATTTGTCATCAAACGTTTCAAAATGCTCTCATGCTCAATTTCATTCTTCTGTAGGGATATTCCTCCCAATTAGCAGCACTGGACTACATGGTATGCTTGTTTAGTGAGGTTTTTGTTACAACTCAGGGTGGTAACTTCCCTCATTTTTTGATGGGCCATCGAAGATTTCTCTATGATGGGCATGCTAAGACCATTAATCCTGATAAGCGCAAGCTTGCTGTTCTCCTGGGGGATGTTAGCATTAGGTATACCCTCTCCTTCTCCCCCCTACTTTCTCTCTCATCATATATAGGCCCTCTATGCTCCACTAAAGCATTTCAGATCATTGACGTGAATTTTTTTTTTTTTCTGTATTTCTTTCATTTTATCAAGATTAAAATGTAAAAATTGGATTGTGTTAAGAGTTATTGTCTAAATTCCGATAAGAATCTATAGTTTGTTTTGTGAGATTACAAACATTGGAATGGTTGAAGTTTCCCTTAGAATTGAAAGAACCTTGTCATTATGTTATTATGGTGAAACGCAGATACATGAGTTCTGAATATACAATTTTTTCTACTTATTTTATAAAATAAGGTAATACAACTTTGAATATTGAATTAGCATATACACCAAAATCTTATTCTGGGGTGAAGTTCCCAAGAGCTTGAGTTTGAGGGTAGCATAGAAGCCGGTGAAAACTGACGCAGCAAGGGAAGGGAAACCTGGAAAATAATTGAAAAACTTTTAAAAAATGGCATTGACTTCAGTATGAGAATTGGTGCAGAGCACTATTAATCAGGTCTTGGTCTTATCACTGACTTCAAATTCCAATTTTACTGTGGTGTTTTGAAGTATTTATGGTTGGTCCATACGACCTTAATTTTGTAGGTTCAAATCATAGCTTTGTGCTTGTGATGAGAAAAGGCTGTAGAGATTGGCCTATTTATGGATGAAAATTTGCAGGGTTCTTAAACTTCAGGTCTTGCATGATTTGGGTTGTGCAGTTTAGATGCAACTTTTTCAGCAAAGTTTTAGTTTTGTCACTCTTATTGTTCAACTTGTTTGAGCTGCTCTCTAACACTCACATCTTATATACAAGAATTGTTAAAAGGGCAGTAAAGACACTGGATGATAGAAAATATTTGTGTATTGGTTTTGCAGTTGGAGAACCTTCAAGGAGCATATGGAAGTTATGCTCAGTGAAAGTGACCGGAAAGGAATCCTGGTACCCAGAGTTAGAAAAATTAACAGAAAAACTTCTGTCTACACATACCCGTTACCAGAATGCAGATGTCTACAGCAGTTTCAGACCAATCAAGTTGATCACAATCTGAACATTCCAGATAATTACATCCATAGAAAAACTTAAATGGATGGCATGCTTCAGATGTTTCCCACACCTCTGCAATCAAATGGTTTACGTTGTTCAACAGCTTTGGTGTTGCAACTTTCTATGGTTTTGTGAAGCTACGGGCTCCTGATTTTGCTGGTAAAGATGAGTTATCTTTGTTGTTTGGCCAAAATGAGGGAGGGTATTTTGATTGTGATGACATGAGAAATTCCCAATTCTGTGCGATCTTCTGCCATGAATGAAGATTTTCTGTGCATATTACATGTTTTAAATAGTGGGTAGTATGCTGGCATGCCATGTAAAGGTGGAAGTGGTAACGCTGCACAACTCTGCTAGCGTTCCATGAAGGAGTATAGAAGAACTCAGGTATAGAGTTGTATTTTGACTTATCCTTCTAATCCATATTTTAGTACTGAAAAACCTTCTACATTTTGTATTCCTTGTGTAAAATTCTTAGGCTAGAAAAGGGAAGTGAATCGTTGAAATGATTTTTACCTGGTTTCATCTGAGAGATCCTCTAGGTCCTGTAGGCGAGTGGTGTGGTTCATTCCTTTCTTCATTTTCAAAGATTTAATTTCATTTGTTCTGCAAAGTTCCCTCAAATGATCTTTGTAAAATCAGGTAAAATGAAGTACGAAGATTATCTGAAAGGAGTTGGACATTTACTGTGGATATTTATTTGTCATGTCTTGAAACTGCTTCGCCCATGCATCATTAATTTTCATGTGCATAATTGTAAATAAACTCTAGCTGGGTTTGCCTGCATCCTAAACCTTTATTCTAAAATTGTTCTATTTCGCCATCCCCGCAAATGCCAACATGTCATGACTACGGTGCCTTTGTGGCATTACCAATAATTAGATATGAACATTTATAGGTGAATTCTCCAGTGCCTGCACCTAGCAGCATCAGCATCAGAATATCCACCGTATGAATCTGGCTTGAGAGACTACTAAGCAGCACTGGGGTCGGGGACTTTGATTCCCTAGTCACGGGAAAAAGTAGGTCAATACGTTACTAGGAAATCTTTGCTTGTTTTGTTTGCTGGTGTTAACATTAAACACTTTATTTGTAGTCAGAAAATTGCAATAATGCAAAGAGCAAGGTACTTGTTCCTAATTTCCTCCCAAACCAGATACAACCTTGAAGGAAGACGTGTAGTGGTCCCTAGAAGCCCCATCAAACCATCTGAGTTTGACCCATCATCAGCACCCTGAAACACCATGAACATGGGTAGGTCCCACTGGAAAAATTATCACATAGTGAACCCCACTTCCTCACTCCTTATTATCGTTCATAGCTGGTTGCATACGGCCGACTCACTCCTGTGTAACGTAACGTCCATCTCCTCTCTTCACTGTGCTTGTAGTGGCACTTTGGCTCTGTCTCTCTGACAACCCTTCATCTTGGTTCTTGCATGTTGATGCTTGTTCATTTCTTTTTAATTATTTCACTCACTCTGTCTCCCTACTCAGTCTTCATTCTGACCTATTACCTTTTATTTTTTGTTTTGTTCACAAGCTTATTATGTCAAGTTAATTCTGATCTTCGTACTATTTTCAATAGCTAGACGCACACACTGAAAAGTCACCCCAAAATTTTCACGCTAGAATTCTTTTTTTCCCACTCATCTGTCTTCATCTTTGTCTTGCTATGAACCAGAGCTCAATGTTCACGGTCAAGCATATCTCCTTTTAGTTACATCTGATTATTCCTGAAGCTTGACGTGCCAACCAAAACAGTTGTTTAACATTATGTTCTTTTGCAGTTCATTGTTATCAAATTTTTAAATAAAGTTATGATGATTAAAATTTTTTTATATTTTAACCCTGATTTGGTCTTATAAAAAAAGTTTATCCAAGTCTTACCCTTCTTAAAAAAATAATAATACTTGGAATGATGTTGATTTGTTGGTGCTTGTTAAGCTGTTAACGCCATGCCGGGTTGCTTAACTTTAGGTAAAAATGTCAAAAAGATCCGAAATCATTGCACAATGAGTACAAAACAAGAGTCAACTAACAGCACAACTGGTTCTGGATTCCATGGAATGGAAAACGCACCACACAAATCTAGACCCCACGCCACCCCACAACTATACAAATGCACACACGCACATGCTACGAAAAATGGTTTCATACTTCCATATCTCGATTACGAAGCTCACTCTTCCATTCCATTCGAATGTAGCATTTGTCCATTTTCCTATTTTGTAACAGCTTCTCGATAGTTGCTCAAACGAGCTATTCCTCTAGAAAAATGGGGACTAAAACAAGCCGTTTCATTAAATGCATATAAAAATGGAAATAAACATTTTGAGTAATCTTCCCTCGGTCTTAGAAGCTGTCAAAAACAATAAGAAGCTGTCGTGAGTTTACTAATGATGATAAGTTCCACAGAACTCAACTACTCCGTAACTAACGGATCAATCACCCGCCCTTAATGATAGCACACGAATACACTCTACTCTACTTCCTCACATCTACGATATGTTGGCAGAAAAAAAAAAGTGAAAAAAAAGAGTGATGATTCAGAACACTAAAATGTGTTTGAGATTGAGGAAGAAAAGGGAAGGAAAGAAAAGAGAAGATAAAGAAATGTTAAATGCTAAGGAGAGTTATTTGGAATTTCTTCAGAATTGTAATTAAAATTAATGGAGAATAGTTAAGAAGAGTAATTGTAAAACAAAATTTATTTTTTTCTCTTTCAAAATTTATAATCTCAAACAAGGAGACTAAAAGGGAAAAGAAGGAAAATGAAATTTTAAATTTAATATTTTATTTTATTTAAAATATGTTTAGATTGATAAGAAAAATTGAGATGTAAAAAAAGGTTAAATTTAACTTTAAATATAATAAAATTTCAAAATTAAAATTTTATTTTCTTATCCTTCCCTTCCATTTTTCTCAACCCAAAAACACTATAATCTATAAAGAATAATTAAGTCTTTATAACTTCCAATCAATGTGTTTGTTTTTGCTTGGAGACTTGCTGAGCCTTGGCCATTGAATGTGTGATTGGAAATTGTCACTCTCACTTGATTGTAATGAGTTTGCGTATAAAACCATTGTTTTTAGGGTTACGAATACGATCTTATGAAACGTATTCTGCGAAAAGAAAATAATAAGAAATGAAATCAAAATAACATGTCTAATATAAGAGGATAATCTCTATATGTACAGATTAAATTTTTACTTAGTAGTAAGTAGTAACCAAAGAAATTCTGCCCTTTATACCAAAAAAAAAAAGTTCATAAAGAAGTAGCTTTTAGCTAAAGCACTGATGTCTGATTGCTTAGGTAAGACAAAAAGAAAAAGGTAAATGCTAAATACTAAATACTAATACAGTACAGTAATATACAGTTCTGGGTCAAGCGAGCCACCAACTGGGAATGGGAAGGGAGTGATACCCAACAATATGCATACAAAAAGAGGAGAATAATCCATTCTTCTCCTACAAAGAGCCACACTGAAACATACATACTAGTGATCTAACTAAGATGATGAAAAAAAAAAGAAATAACAAAAAGAGAATTAATCAAGCAAAGCAAATCATAGTAAGAAATATTCACTCCTCAGGGCCCTAACCCAAGAAACACGAGAGATCAAAAACCTGAATAGAAAACAACAAAGCAAGGCAATATAGCTCTAGGATTGAACACATACAACTCTTCCAAATTGGAATAAGCCCCAACTTCCCCTGCAACAGAATCATACTCCTCCACACTCATACTTCCTCCATTACACTCCACATTCTTCTTCACCCTCCCTGCTATCACCCTGCATACCAGCATTGCCCTCTTCTCCTTATTCTTGTCCTCATCCTCATCCCCTGCAACCCCTGCTTTGTCATGTGCCTTCCCGCTTGTTGCCGTCGTCAATATCCCCTTTCCACCATTCACCACCTTGAACCCATTCTTGATTATGCTACACACATTGCATTGTGGTGTTGAGTTGCAGAGGTTGGAGGACCCTTTTAGGCCTAGCGAGCACACTGAGGAGGTGCAGTGAAACCTCAGTAACTCGTTGCCATCTGCTATGCAACGTGGGTGCTTCTTAGGGAGCTTTGTGGCTTTGGCTTTGATGGAGTCTCTGTACTCTTCGAATTTGGTTATTATTTTCTGGGTGTTGTGGACTTTAAGGATACGGTCGATTTTGCAGACTGGTGATTGTTTCTTCAGCCAGCTTGAGTGGAATATGATTTCCACTATGTTCTTGCTTGTGTCTTCCGGACCCAGTTCAGATACTGAAATTTTGGATATAGAAACAGACTAGATCAAGTTCAACTAGCTCAGTTAAAGAAGATCACAAGCAAAAAAACCATATCTTTTTGGAAGAGATTGTTGTTAAGTAAAGTGGGAAATAAAGGTAAGTCATACATACATACATATATATATATATATATATATACCTGCGTGTTTAATAGCCTGATGAAGCTCCAAGTTTTCAGGCTTCATGAAGATCTCACCACAGTGAGGGCAAGGGCAAATGCTACTCCTGAGAGAAGGATCTCTGGTGAAACCAAGAAGAGGATCAACCACCATTCGACACTCGTAGCAACCGGAGAACCTCCTGAATGGCATTCCCCTGAAAGACCCACTCACTGAAGAATTAGAAGACAATGACAGAGAAGAAGAAGAAGAAGAAGAAAGTTCATTGAGAGGAGGTCTCATGGATCTGTTAGAAGAAGCATCGTTAGTGTTAGTGTTACATGCAGGCAATGAGACCCTTTTGATCTTGTGGACATCAGGGGACCCTGTGTCAGGCCTTGCCATAACCTTTGTGTTATTACAGAGTGAACCCGAACATCTCATTTTCTTGCATTTCTTGCTGCTTTCTTCACTGACTCCTTCCTGTATCTTCCTATGTTCTTGTTTCTGCTTTGGCTGTTTCACTTCTGGCTGCTGCTGCTGCTGCTGCTGCTGAATTTGGACATTTCTACAAGTCAATAAGCCTCTTACCACTGCCCATGATGCCTGTTTCTCTGCTTTCTGGGGCTTTTGATTTTGCTCTTCCTTTTTGTTGACATGGCTAGGGGGTTTTCTTTGGCTTTTGGGTTTGCTCATTCTAGGAAACGATAGAATTGCCTCCTTCAAACACCTCCTGCTTGCTTTTAGAATTATTTCACATCACTCTCCTATTCGGTGTTTATATTAACACGAGGCTTACAAGTATTGGGTTGTGTGTTGAAGCACGCACGTGTCATTATTATTTATATAGATTGTATGCATAAGAAGTATATCTACAAAGAAATTGAGAAACCTTAAGTATAATTTTCAAGTATTTGTTATTAAATTTTTCAATAAATACGTCACAAACAAATAAAGATTTCTTTCACAGTTTAGCATAGCATGATTGAGTTTCTAAAAAAAATTAACCGTTTTTATGGTAACATCTGAAAGTAAATACGTAAGAAAGTATTGTCCAAAAATATTTTTTTTCATTTATACAGTAGAATGCTAGTGTGATTCAGTAGTTGCGTGCTATGGGAAGAGATTTCTTGAATTTGTAGAGAATTAAAACGACATGGCTTCTATGTAGTCTGTACGAGCCTTCTTTTCAACACAAATAAATAAAAAATAAAAACGACATAGGTCTAGGGGTCCCCTGCCTTTTAATTTTTGGGCCTCATCGTTAATCGGAGGTTCCCAGTTCCCAGTTCCCACTGTGAGTAATTGAGTTTGATCTTCATGTTTCAGTAAGAGGAAGAGTGTAGTATTGCGTTGGTGCTCAAATTTCTGTGAGAAAAAGTCATGGTTTATACAGCAAAAAGTTGAAGTATTTGTTATTATAAAGATTTAAACATGATTTGTTGTGAGTTTAGAGAGCAATGATTTAAGCATTATATATTAATCAATATACGACCCGACCACCTCAGTTTGTTCTCTGATCAGGTTGGTGAACACATTGAGTTGTGTCCTTTTCCATACCGAAAACTGTCGCTTGTCAATTTTATGACTTATAATGACTTATAATGATCCGAACAGCTTATGACCTGGACTGGAAGTCTCTTCATAACCATTTCTATGGGCTATCTGAAACCATTCATTCACACCATTCGGGTAGATAAAACAATAAATTAACCCCTTCGCCTCACAACATGAATCTGTCATAATCACTGAGACTGAACATATTTTTGGCATGACGTCTCTAATAAATTATTAGATAAAATAATTCTACTTGATAGGAATTAGATACAAACATTTATTATGAATAATTGAATTTTATATACAAGTAGCATTTGGTGGGAGATCCAAATACACGTAGGTGTATGTACTAACTAGTAACTAGTTGGGCCTTCTAACGAAGCACGAATATTTAGTGAGAGAGTTGAGGTAATTAATTAGGCTTGTCGTTTTTATAAGCCCAATGTCAACTTTTTAGGGCTAAGCGCATTGCACTATTTGCAAGGTACTCTACTAATTACCCCATAATGGTGTCTCCGATAGAGAAAAGCTGTTAACTTTGTTGATTCCTTTTGCCTCAAAATTATGTCATCCAATAAAGCTGTGCATAAAAATCAACCATTCATTGCCAAGGAATTAGCGTAAAACATAGCCGTTTCTAATTAAAATTTGTGTGGGGTTCTCAGATTGATCAATTCATGGTCATTTCAAGTTTCAAATTACCATTGATCTAATCCAAAAATCCCAGAAAAGTATACATTAAAAAGTCCAAAGACTGATCATAAGCATCTAATTTTGAATTAAGGCTCAAGCTTTTGATTCACATTCTCAGTGGGAAAATGGAAATCTTTTTAACTAAGGAAAGCGGGCAGTCTCACTTTCACATGTCTTCTTTTTTTTACCTCTTTCAGTGGGACAATAAGGGAAGAGCTTTATCATTGGCTTATTTGAGTTAAACAACGTACTAGCTTAATAATACATAATACCTAAACAGATATCAGTACAGTCATTAAAGCATAGCACTGGTTTGAATTTTAAATTCGCCTGAGTGTGCTCAGTTAAAGCACACTTACAATATTTAAAAGTGAAAAAGAAACTTGAACACAAGTTTAGGGAATATTTCGTTCCCAAAAAAAAATTTGGGAAGTTTACCTTGGATACAATATTGGACATTAAATGCAGGACACGACATTTTAGCTGCAAAGTAAACAGGAGTGCACGAAAATTGAGAAACAGAGGATGACAACAAAAGAGCCTTGTTAAATGAGAGAGACACAGATATGTGAGAAGAAATTTGATGTTATTTTCCACTGTATGGACAAAACAGCAATTAACAATAACAAATAGGACTTGGATAATCGAAATCCACCTGAGTGGTTCGAATTTGTGCTAGAACTACACACACATATACCCACTATTTATTTTTAAGGTCAATCTCTATCATTTTATGTAATACCTACTCTGATTTGTTAATCACGTAACTTCCTCTTCCTAAAATTATAATAGAATGACTACAATTAGAATACATAATTTTTAGTTCACAAGCTCATTGTTTTCATAAAATTGAAATGAGAATATATTACACTTCCTTGGGAGAACAAAGCCCATCATCGATGCTCCAGAACATCATCGGCCCACAGAGATTAATAGAGAAACGAGTAGTGTACTGTTTGTCTCGTTGAGGCTCATTGTAAAATACTACATGTACATAATTCAACTTATGAGCCTGTAAGTATTGCCCAAGAGCATTTTTCTTTTGGCCCAAGAATCCCTAGTATATTTAATAAGGATTTGATATTTTAAAAATAAAATTCTTCAATTTAGTGTTTCAACTCTTCTCAATTTAATAATATTAATTTGAAGTCTTTATGCCCCTATCAAAACCTCCTCTAAGTATCTATGAGCTCTTTGAAATATAAAAATATAATCCTACTGCAGAATGGCATATTTAATTTTGAGGATTGAAGATTATTGGGTTAACTGATATAATTAATTAATAGTTGTATAGAATTCTGATTTTTGTTTAACGAATGAGCCATTTATATATAGAAAAAAAATAATTATAAATTCATAATTTTATTATTATATTTTTTAATAAAAAATTAATTTATGTATAAATTTTATAATTTATTTTTCATGATTAATTTTTTTTAAACAAAATTTTACATATTTTATTTTAATTAAAAAATATGATGCCATTATATATATATATATATATATATATATAACATGATTATTCAACTAAAAACGTCAAATAACTCTCACAGTTGATTCTAAGTGTAATTAGAAATAAAGGTATAAAAAGAGTATTATAGTTATCGTATCTAAATTCATATTTGAATGGGTATTCTTATTATTAAATCTGTAAAATTTTTAAATGCTTAGATATTGATCTGTTTATTTAAAAAATTTTAAATAATTATTTTTAAAAAAATTATAACTTTTTTATATATAAATTTATTAAAAAAATATATACAACTTACATTAATTATATTATGTAAATTTTGAATATGTAATTAATATAAAATTTTAATAAAATTATCTTTATAAAATTATTAAATGTAACAATTTATAAATTTATATTAAATTAGATTATTTTACTGATGAAATTAAAATAAATAACATAATTTTTATGTTTTAATAGAATAAATTAAATATATATTTATAATATAAAATTAATATTTAAATAATAAATACAAAACGGTCTAAATTCCAATAGAATACTCACTCATATGCATTCTTTTAATACTTCAATTTAAACTCTGTCTTAACTAATAAATTTTACGAATAGATATTGATTATTTTGATCATTAATGACAACGTAGGATCATTTCCAAATTCTTTTGTAATTGTTTATATTTTTTTCTCTCTCGGACACGTGGAACAACCTACGTTCCGAAGCCGAAGGCGAAACCGTATCATTTCTTCTACGCACAAGAAACGTTTCAATTAGATGAAGGCTTTAGAGATTCGTTTAGAAACGACGGCCATTGATGCCGTCGCTGCTCTTCCACTCTCTGCGGAACCCTGCGTTCACTTCGTCACTCTTCTTCTTACCAAAAGTAAGATTAGGAAACACCAGGCTCTGCAATCTCTCTGCGTTAATGGCGTCTTCAGGTTGGTTTAGAACTTACTGTTTTGCTATCTCTAAGTTTTTGTCTCTGATAATTTAAAAATAAAAAATAAAAGAATAAGGGGAATGTTAGGACTTCTTGGAGGTAATGGTTTAAGGCTTTGATTTGAAGACTGAATCAACCATAGTTATTGAACAGTAGAAGTTTGAAATCTCTTTATGCATTTTTATCAGCTGTGGGCACGAACTCATCCTGTTCGCTTGTTCTATGCGGGAAGTCACTGGCAGAGAATGAAATTGCGAAATCGATTAAGAGCAACAACACTTTGAAGCTTGCTGACTATGGCGAAATTTCGATTATTTTGCAGTCGGAATTGGATAATAAACTTTTTAAAGAAGGCTCCTTTGGAATTGATTTATTCATGAATTCTCTTACCACTGATAAGTTTGGAAGGTTTCTCATTTGGTCCCCACGGTTGTCTTCAACGCATGATGTGGTTTCACAGTACGTCTCCCTGTATTACCATTTTGCTTTTTTAAATACTAATGTGATTCAATATCATGGTATTCAAAATTCCTATCTATTTGTATACAGCAACATTTGTGAGCTTCCCATTGGAACGGTATGTGTTGCTGACGTTCAGACCAAGGGACGAGGTTTGAATTGCCAGTATTACTGTGTATCTCTGTGTTTTTTAACTTATATTTTAGTTATGACAAGTCAAAGTGGCTTAAGGTATAATAACTCTCAGGCCGGTCAAAGAATGTGTGGGAGTCTCCATTTGGATGTCTCCTATTTTCTTTCACTCTACAGATGGAGGATGGGCGAGTTGTTCCTTTAGTACAGTATGTAGTTTCCCTGGCTATCACAGAGGCAGTGAAGGATATCTGTGACAAAAGCGTAAGTGCTTTGTCTTTACTCCTGGCTTAAAGACTTGTTTAATACTTTGTGAACTTTATATATTCTCTAATTTAGAACCATTGAAGCATATACAATTCATTAACTAAATAAAAATGAAAATATAAATACTTATTTTATAAGAATAGTCGTGCTTTGCGCATGTTATTCTCGTACAAACTAAGTTGTAGATAGCTGTTAGAAATATGTGATAAGAAGGAATTTCATTTTTCCTTAGGTCAATGGCAGACCAATTTGATCGGTCTCCTAAAGATAATGAGAATTTGGCTACTAAACTATTAAACATGAAGGACACATTGCTGCAAGTTTTCTGAAAGGAAGAGGAAGATTAATTGCCGTAGTTATATAATGGCAAACTTTTCTCGTTGTGCTTGGTTAGTCACTTAATAGAGTGACAGATTGCTGCAATTTTTCTTATATGCTTTTTCTTCAAACACTTTCCATTTCAGGGCTTACCCACCGTTGATGTAAAAATTAAGTGGCCAAATGATCTTTACTTAAATGGCCTTAAAGTTGGAGGCATTCTATGCACCTCAACCTATAAATCAAAGAAGTTTAATGTCAGTGCAGGTAATGAGATAAACTCTTGAAATTTTATTCTACGGTGGCTGACCAATGACCACACTTTCAAGTACTTACTTAATAAATCCCTGTTCTCTGCACACTGATGAAAATATTAAGTTGCCTTAATGTCATTTTGGTATCGGATTTAAATTTATGGCCATGATAAAGATATTAACCCATTATATGTTCTTGTAGGTATAGGTTTGAATGTCAACAATGAGAATCCAACAACATGCTTAGATGCAGTTCTGAGAGAATTGTGTTCAAAAGCTTACCAATTTCAAAGAGAAGACATTTTGGCAGCCTTCTTTAACAAATTTGAGAAATTTTATAATCTATTTGTGAATCAAGGTACTGTAATGAATAATTTAATTAATATCTCATTATTATCATCTAAAACACCATTTTCTTTCTTCAGTGAGACACACTCATGGATATTAATCCAAATTAACTTGTGGAATGCCTGCTTCTCACCTTTTCTGTCAATCACATTGAAAGATTACAATGGCCTTACTAAAAAACACTGTCACGATTGGATATGTGATGATACGTGTAACTCCATCCTTTTCTACAATTAAAACTGACCATATGATCTGTCAAATACAGAGATGGAAATTTTAGAAACTTATACTTTCTAACCTCTTTGCATTGTTATTTATCTATAAATACATACCTGTAAATCCATCACCTGAACATTATTTGCTAGTTTACCCTTAGGGGCAAAAAGTTTAGTATCATCTATTTCCTCTTGTTAGGGTAATTTTTTTTAAAACGTTTAACTTTGTTTGTTCTGAGGACATTACTCTTGGTTTCAATTCAAAACATAGGAGAAGAAGAAGAAAAAGTTACCTTATTTGGTTAAAATTCAATATCACATGCTGTTTTCCTCTATATTTTATTCTTTTCATCTTTTTTTTTCCAGGTGTTTGGGTTGCCAACTAGGAACATTTTAATGAATAAGCAACCAAAATGAAGTGTCAACAGTAATGGTTTAATCATTAACTTGTTTACAAACTAGAGTTTTCTGACCCTTACTGTAACCTCCGTCAATTAGTAACAAATTACAAGTCAATAATTTGTGTAACTGTGTATGAGTATGACTGATGATATCAAATTCACTTGTTCTATGTGATGCAGGATTTCAAACCCTAGAGCAGCTATATTATAATACATGGTTGCACAGGTGACATGGATTTTAATTACTTTCATTTAGTCATTCTCAGCATCTGTAGGTTTGGTTATCTGCGGGAAGTGGGATGAAAGAAAAGGCTAGTCTAGTTACAGTTGCCTTATCCTTTGAATTTTATGGCATGCATGCTACATGCACAAAGATATACCCTACTCACCCCTATATCTTCTGGCTCTGCCAGACTGGTGTCTTGGCATGAGCTTTAAACAAAAAATGGGTAAAAGCTAAGTGGTCAGAGGACTAGTCCTTCCTGATTGAACTATGTTAGACTTAAAAATGGGTAATAGTTTACTTCTAGTTAGAAGTTGAATTGAAGTTTTGTATGTTATGTTGTATGTGTCATCCTGTTTATTCATATATGTGGAATGGTTTAGTTTTAGAGTAATCCAAATATTCAATATATCATGCAGTGGACAGAGAGTTATTGTGCAGGAGAAGAATGAGGACAAAGTGATTGAACATGTGGTAACCATTCAGGTATGGCATATATAATCGTTTTCTTTTGACTTGCTTTAAATTTGGATAGAGCACAATCAAGTCTGTAATTGATTTTATTTTATTTTATTTTATTTTTTTAGGGAGAAGGGGGAGGGGGGGGGGGGAGAGAGAGAGATTAAACTAATTTCTGGATTTGATTCCTAACAGTGAGGCTAGAATCGCTAGATATTTTTGGAAAAACAAAATTGTGTTTCATAACTTCAAGTAGATAGTAAATTATGTGCCACTGTGGCAGCCACTTCCAATGGTGTTATTGATTGTTTAGCTTAGATTAGTTTTATGTCTCTGTTGCTGGAAAGTGATATAATATTTCTGTCATTTAATTCTTTTATTTATTATGTAGGGTTTGACATCCTCAGGTTACTTGCTGGCCATTGATGATGACAATCAAATGTATGAGCTCCATCCGGATGGCAATAGGTATTTAGTAGTCTTTTTTCGGTACAAATCTCTGATGGTTATATTTTTATTATGATTAGTCTCCAAGAAACAATCTTTTTTGTTCAATCATTTAATTCTACTGATTATCCACAAAATACTGTTGAATTTGACCTTCGGGCTTTTAAATTTCACTCGCATACAAGTTGTCAGCCTCACATGGAACATAGAAAAATGAATGATAATTTCCATCAAGTAATTGCATTGCCATGATTATAATCTCAAATTGAAATAAACATATCTCTCTGCTGTGGCTACAGCTTTGATTTTTTCAAAGGACTGGTTAGAAGAAAACTTGAGTGAAGAAGATTCTGAAGGACATTTCACACGACGCAACTACTCATCCACACTGAGTACAGAACCAAGAGCTTGGCTTTATAGCACAAAATTTTCCTATAACCAAAACTTTTTTTCTTTTATTTAGTCACTATGCACTATGTAGTGTACATAACTATTGGAGTTTACTTGTGCCTGTGGCATGTAAAAACTTAATACAGTTGCTACCAAAACAATATGAATTAAATATTTTCTCTTGATAGGACTTCAGTTCATCATTACTTTGACAATCATTTGTAAGGAGAATGGTTGCCCTTTCCTCGCCAGCTATTAAATCATTTGAACGAATGATTCTATTATTCATTGTTTTGCCCATTGTTACACTTTGCTTCCATATAAAGTGTGCTTTAATTTTGATGCATCAGCAGATTGTGTTGACCGACACGCAGCAACCTCGACCCCATCATGACCGAAGTGTTTGATTTCATTTTAAACATTCAGAGCGCTTTTTTTTTTTCTTCTGTATTTTGGTATTTGGCTCTAAGCAAAGGATGGGGATAATCATTTGTGGGGGCAATTGGCCCTTAAGATAAAACAAAAACGGGTAGGGACATGTTCTAAGGTTGTGGGGTACTCTGCTCTTTTTCATTCTGGATCTCTGTCTCAATGTCTATATCTGCTTCTGTAGGAGAACAAAAGAGCTTTCCATCGTTGCACATGCACAACCCTCCTTCTGTCAACAATATGCCTTAAGAGATATGTGGGTCGATGCCATAAACCGTGATAGATGTCAAGTAACATCCAATGTCTCTGTCACTGTGTTATCATGGTGGCTGAGTCATTCTCAAAAGACAGCAACGAGGAAGTTTCAGTCCTCAGGCATGCATGCCAAAAGACAAATTAAGCTTCTCTCATTTGGTTCAAAATAACATCTAGATGAAATCATTAGTTATGATTTAGCAATATAAAAGACGAAAGAATTTGAGTAGACTACAAAAAACAGGTTCAAATTTAAACTTGGCGTGTCGTTATTTAATAAAAACGAACATTTAGTGTATGTTAAAGCTATTGCTGGTAGCTAAGTTGACACCACGTCTCGAGCCCCATGGAGTTTTATTGCACTTGTTAGACAAAATGGTCGGTGTATGTTAAAGCTAACTTGTCATCACGTCTCGAGCCCCATGGAGTTTCTTTGCGCTAGTCTGGGAAATGGTTGGTATATGTCGCCATCACACATGCATCTATATGATACTAAATAAGACCATACCATTGATTCTAATTATTTATACAACGTACCAAATAGGCTAGCTGTCTAGACAGTAAGGTTCTTTTGGCACTGTTGAGAAGGTTTGTGATTGAAATTTGAAATTTTCACCTTCGTTATGTGATTCCAAAGAGGGTTCAGGAAAATGAAGATCCTTAGTACATCTCCAATGTGGACAAAAGAAAGAAAATGTATATATAGTTTTGTGCTTTGGAGGTGGGGTTTATGGGCAAATGATGAGTCTACGTAAGCACTTTTACACTGTAGAAGATGACTTGTGCAATGATTATACGGAAGTTATAGAAACAGTGGAAATGTCAAAAAGTGAAAAAAAATAAAAAAAGGAGGAGCCTGCGAAACTGTTCTGGTCCTGCAAGACATAAATTCCACACAGAGACAAATCTTTTTTTACATCCGAGGGAAGATTAGAAGTGAGGACAAATGATGGAAGAAATAAAGTGAAAGGATTAAGTGGGAAGTATATTATTGTGAGTGAAAAAAAGACAAAGAAAAGGCATGGGAATGAGATGGCGTTAGAGTTAGAGTTAGAGGGAGGAGGTGGAGTATAAATTGGTAAATGACATTATAATCGCATATGATTAATGGCAAAAGGAAGAGAAAGAAGATTAGTCAAAGATCCTTAAAATGATCACATGGGGGAGCAGGCTTGGTGGGGCAAGGTGGTTGTGAATGTGACTGCATATTTCACAAGTAAATTAAATAATTATAAACGTTTTGGTAAGAAGTTGGAGACCGAAGAAGACACTTATCCAAATTAAAAACCAAGGATGCTTATATTTGGGGCCTCCTTCTTTTCAATTTTCATACACAAATTAAACGCACGCTTAACCAAAGTTATGGCCCCCCTCGCCTTACAAATATACAAATACAAACACCCTCATGTCAATTCTTATTTCTCATTCATTTCTTATATATAAATACTTCTTTTACTTTTTCATTCTCTTTCATATTTATTAATCAGATTTAAATACACTTTAGGGTCTTTTAGTTGTATAAAATTAAAATATGGTTCATCTAATTTAAAATAAAAAACGTTGTTTTATTAATTTCTAAAACGACAAATTTAATAATATTTTGACTTAGACAACAAAATTGGAATTTTTTTTAAAGGGAAGTAATTATTTTAAATTAAAACTACCAAATTAAAACTTCCGAAAATCTCAAGAGATTAAAAGTATATTTAAACCTTATAGTAATTATTTTTATTTATGTTAACTTGATATAATAAAATGTGTAAAAAAAATTTCCCATTCAATTACCCGGTTCACTGAAAAGACTACATAATTTCAACTTTAAAACGACAATGTACTTTCCATATTCTACGATTTGTGCTATAGAAGCGAATGATATGATAATCTCACAATTATCGAAGTGGATATGACTAACGCAATTATTAAAGTGATTAAATATAAAGGAAGTATTCACAATTGGATGATCTTAAGCCAAAACTATAGTGGCCAAAGAGAAAGTGCTACAATATTTTGATTTTTTCTACGCATAAGATCTGGAAATGGCTGTTTTGTCAACCACTTTTTTCTGCATTTTTTTTCCTTGTCTCGTGTGTGTATCTACAGAATAATTTCATATATATAATTCCCAGACTTGATCTCTCACAAAGTGGAATTTTATTTGAGTGAACATAATAAGGCGGTCCAAAAGTAAGTGTGGGTGGTGGGAAATTGGATACAAACAAACGGGGCAATAATATTATCAAACACAAACAAAGGAAAAACATTAAAAAGTTAAGATAAAAATACTGAATTTTTATAAAATAAGCTAAATTAAATTATGTAATAAAATTTACATAAGATAATATTAAAATGTGGGTCCATTCATGTGATGAAAAAGACAATTGTCTGGTTGTATTTGGAAGAGAGTCGGTGGGTGCTGCTTCTTGCACTATTTCGGACCATTTGGTCACATGAAACTTTTTGTTTCCGTACTTGTTGTTGCAGGATACCTCTTCTGAGTTGTGAAGCAGATTGTAAAACACAAATATGGATCCTTGTACGTTACAAAATACTCAACATCTCCTCTCATTTATGATTTGAATTTTAGCCATTAATTATCAATACAATAACCCATCTAATTGAACAAATGTTTGCAACAATTAATATCCCATTTTATTGATGTTGTAATTTCATAGTAAATATATATAAGTAGATTTAGATACAAATATTCAATCATTATTCTCTAAAATTTTACATATATATATTATATAAAATAAAATATCTCATAATAAAAAAATATAAAGAGACAATATAAAAATTATAAAAATTTTAATAAATAAAAATTTAAATTTAAATAATTTATTTTTTTAATTTTATTATTTTATATTTTAAAGATTACAAAATATAAGTGGTGAGAGCTGAAGGCTCAAATTTGGATGTATTGTTAAGGGAAGGTGAACAAAATAAATGAAATAACATAAGGAGTACAAATATAGGTTGCCTTTTTGACAACTCCTTTATGGTAAACTGCGCACTTTCACAATGAATTGGAGTTCAGAGTTCAGAGTTCAGACAGACACTACGGAAAGCATCTGCAGTAAGACAGGTTCCGCGGTCTGAGTTCTTGTCTTCTAAATTTTTTTCATTTCCTTTTTAACAAAATTAATAAATTTCTAAATTATAGGTAAATAGATTTTAGATCAAATATATTATTTGTATAAAAATTATAGTAACAGTCATATTTAGTGTTATAATAGTTTTCCTACTTCCAGGACCTTCAATGCATTATCCATGGATTATTTAAAAAAATTAAAATAAAAAAAGAAACAAAGTACGTATCCTCAATTAAAGATGTTCCTCTACGGTTCACGAGGACTGTAGTCTGTACTCTGTACAAGCTCGGATGACCAATGACCGCACGTGTTTGACTGGGTTTTTGGTCACACTATTCTAGTTTAGTCTCTGTGTTTTGTTTTTCAATCACTTATAAAGCCCTTACAAAATAAATATTATAATTTTAAATTTTAAAAATTATATATCTCGACTATTTAATTGCACATAATTTTGTTCTTGAAAATTTTCATCGGTTACTAGTCTTAAAAAGTAAAAACATGTATTTTCTCAAGTTGTGCCCTTTTTTATCGGTGAAAAATTAGTAAATAATGAATGAATTAAAATTCAATTATATAAAAGTAAAATTTAATAACGAAATAACTAAAAGGTACAATATTTAGACAAAAAAATATGTATAAATATAATAAATAAATAAAATAGAATATGTGTTTTTGAAAAAAAATATAAAAGAATTAAAAGTTATTTTAAATTCTAATTTTTTAATACACAGAAAATAATTTTTTATTAATAGATTAGCATGTATATAAACTATTACTCATCCTTTTGATAAAAACGTAAAGATTAACCAAAGAAAAAAAATTCATTCTTTCTTTTCTAGACTTGTAATCTATATCCTCTCTCCCAAATTAATGGCAACCTCATTCTTTTATTTATTTATTTATTAATTCCCCAGCCCATCAATTTAGAACTCAATCCATTTGATCTAGAATTTCAACAAACCGAGTAAAAAAACATCAGCTTTCGTATGTGGTATTTAATTTTTGTATAGTCTATTACTTAACTAATAAAAAATGATTTATTATAAATGTAAAACAAAAAAACACACAAATTCAATCGTTGGACGTGGGGATATGCTAAACGGAAGATGCGAACATTCTTTATAGCAACTGCGTCCCACGATAGCTCTTTTTGCGATGATTTTGTTGTAGTTATCACTCTTGCTAATGCACACGTCAACAAGAAAAAAATCCCATTCAAATTTTGATTAGAAAATTCCAAGATTCCGCCAAAAATGATATATATGATATGATATCTAATCATTTTTGCTTCCAATTAAGAGGAATTAAAGTAATCATTTCACTCAACTCAATGTTCCTTTTTCCTTGCCTTGCTATCCATTCTACACAATACAGATATTACAGTTGCTACCAAATGCCATAATCTAGAAGCGTCTGTATTAATATTGAAGATTATTTCTATTTATAAATTCAAAGTCATTTATGGTTGGTTGGTAACTCAACTAAGAAGTAAGGATGATTTTTTGTGTAAATCAATATGATGTACCACTTGGATATTTGATCATATATTTATGACTAGTGAAAATTAATAATTGAGACTCGCTTATTAATGGTTGCTTAGAGGCGCATAATTTGCTCTCTGTTATTGAGACTCGCTTGAAAAGAAAATTTTAAAATTTAAATTGAAATTTAATTAAATATTATAGATTTTACAATTAGTGATCCTTTATGATAGTTTTTTTTTTTCAATTTTTTCTTTCATTTTTATTTTAATTGGAAAACCTAAGAATTATAACATATTAATTTTTCAAATTGCTTGATTAGATCATACCATATGTTAGTACTTCACCAAGTTGAACAAAAAAAAACAATAGAATGATATTAATGAAAAATCTCATAATAAATATTTAAAATAATGTGTTCAAGTTTTTTCATCATATATATATATATATATATAAACTAATTAACTACAGCTGTATAGGTATCTAGATGTCTTTTATTTATGACCAAATAAACCCATGCTCATGATGTGAAAATGTGATATATGTTGCTAGAAATTAAATTAATTAATTAATTATTATCTTAAAAGTAGGGGAAAAAGAAAAAGATGATTGCATTTGCAAGTCTACCCTAGATGCTACTTTTAGTAAAATTGCCTTGTCTTGGAGGCTACGATTAATAAAAAAATAATTGTTCACTTAAAAAATATGCTTAGATACGCAAAAAGAGACTTTATATGAGTCAAAATGATAGGGTGGTAGTGCGGAATATGATTGCAAAATATTGCGAGATCTATGTTTGATTATATTAATGCATGGAATCCAGTTTTGCTGTTTTTCCACCTCTAGCGATGCAAAACATTGCTCCAAAATCTTATTTTCAAAAGGTAATATATATATATAATCAAACATTGCTGTGATCCCCATGACTAGCTCACAGATCACATTTGGCTGTGACCAACTTGTCATGTTGAAATCGCACATATATATTCCTCGTGCAGTAGTAGTATTAATTCGCAAACATTAATTCAAATTTACATTTCAATTATCATTTTTAGATTTCATATTAATAAAGAATAAAACTAGGCTTGAAATTTAAGTAGGACTTATAAAGGGTTAAAAGAGTCAATTGCTAATGGTTGATTATAGCTAAGAATGACAATGAGACAGGCAATGGTTATATACAGCAGTCTTTCCCTATCTTAGTTTTCATAGTTTGTACTTTGTATTGCCTTCTCATCCTTGCTTGTTCTTTTTTCTTTTTTTTACTTTAAGAGAAACAATAGACAGAGTTAAGTACAAATTGCCTCGACATAGGGAGTATGAGAGAGCGGGCATCACTCCTTTGATTATTAATGGTGTGTGCGTGTGATCTTTATAATGTGATGAATTTACAATTTAACTCAGCTAGCTACCATGTTGATAATATCTTCTCCATATACTTGCATATGTCCTTGAGAATGGCTGACGTGATTGTCGATGGAATTCTTTTGGAAAAGATATTGTGTCTTATTTTGCATTGTGTTTTGTTTCATGAGCAAAAAAATTGTACTAAGTTGTAGGAGCATTCTGAAGTAGAGTCTTGTTATTCATCACTTTACCTGGTGCTTCTTGCTTTTACATATTGGATTAAGTTTTCTCATTCTTGTCCAACCTCAATTTAGCACATTTTTATATATGTAAATTGTAATAAAACAAGAATTATTTTTATATCTTATGCAAATTTTTTGTAAAAATCTAATGACTATAAATATACAATCAAATAGTAAAGTATCAAACAATTTTGTATTATCAAATTTTATAAATATAATATTCATGACAGGATCAAATTATGGAATTTATAAAAAAGATTCTATAAAAACTATTGAACAATGATATATTGCCACTAAAAAATTGTTATATGATAACCGATTATTTTGAATGAACAATTTCAAGCAATTGCTCTCACCCAATTTTTAAAGGTTCCATCACTCACAAAATTATATAAAGAGATAAGATATTCTTAACATTCTCAAAAGTCTTTAGCCTAGCTTTGTATTCTTTACTAACTTGCTCATTGGACATACTTCAAGAACTTTTCTCCCGTTTTATACTCCTTTTTTCAAATTCTTCAATGACATACGTATTCTTGACTATATCAGAAAAAATCGTCCAACATATATGTACACCAACTCAATTGAATAAAACAAAAGCATGCTGTTAATTCCAATGACATGAGTTTTCAGGGGTTTGATCCTTGTTCCATACGCTGATATTAATTATTAGTGGGTTTTAGTATATGTTAATTTTGTGTCTATTTTGTAAAAGGTAGTTCTCCATTTTTGTATAAAATATAATATAATTTTTAAGAAATTAAAGAAATATAAAATATAAAAAATAGAATATAGAATAATATAGATGTAGTGATTAAAAAGAGAGGAAAAGATATGTAATAGATAGAGCGGTGGTCCATATATAAACTCCACATAGACAGGGGGAAGAGGAGTGGGGAGTGAATAAATAATTAATAAGTAATGAAGCGTGGCTGATAATTGACTTTTGGAGGATGACGACTGACAAGACGTTTTCCACGGCATTAGTCTGCCACTGCAAACACCCCCACCCCCACCGCCACTTCCTACCTTCTTTCATTCTTCTTCTATCTCCATTTCATTCCCTCACGCCTCAACACACCCCCTTTTTCTTCTTTTCTTTCCTCTTTTACACTTCATTTTTATATATATTTATATTCTAAAACAGTAGTTTTATATTTATACAATATTTCTTGTGTTTTCAAAAATCACATTCACATTTCTTATAATAAAAAATTGTCATTCAGCGGAAGGCGTGTTCCCTCCAAGACGTGGAACCCATTCTAGTCCTTCTGTTTGAGCTCAATTCCCGTCAACCCATCTCCCAATGGTCCTCCTCCACGTGGCTACCTCTGGCAGAGCCGGCGGCTTTTCCCTCGCTGTGTCCTCCCCGCACCTAATCGTAACCCTCCATCCTCATAATTCCCTTCAAGTCCCACCCAACCGCCTCATATTTAAAAAATGAAACTCGCAAGACCATAGCATCCAATTCCTCCAGCGAAGGACTGCGTCTTCGTCTTCACCTCACCGGAAGGAACCAACGTCCGATTCCTTTCCTCTCTTATATTACCATCCTCTCCTTCCCCTTTTCTCATTTATTTTTCTTAATTACTCGTATTAATTACTATTACTTACCCCTATCCTTTACCTCTGCTTACACGTAACCGTTTTATCTCCTTCTCGCCAATTTCCCTTCTCTTTTTCTTTTTCTCACTTCTTCTCCCTCTCCATTCTTCATTCTTCTCATCATCATCGCCTTTAACATGAGCCTTCTTCCAATCGTCGCTTGCCCTATGGCCGTCTCCGTCCAATCTCCTATTCTTTCGCATTAATTTCCCAATGCATCCTTTTTGCTGCGTCTCTGCCGTTTCTGATCAGTCTTCCCCAGTCAAACCCTCCCCCACTCCCTTTCCTAACTTCAATATGCCTCCTCTTCCCCCCGCCGCTTCTGCCTCTGCCATTCGATCCGATTCCATTTCCCGCACCAATAACCACCACCACCACCACACTCATAGTAATCACAGCTTCAGCGAGTATGGACGACTCAGTCAGCGAGAGCAACAGCAGCCAGTGGTAGACGTCAAGATCAATGACTTAGTTGGGAATGGAATCTCGGGGATACTGTACAAGTGGGTCAATTACGGCAAAGGCTGGAGACCTCGATGGTTTGTCCTTCAAGATGGCGTGCTTTCGTACTATAAGATTCACGGGCCCGATAGGATCATCGTCAATCACGAAACCGAGAAGGGGTCCAAGGTTATTGGCGAAGAATCCATGCGAAGGATCTCTCGCAACAGCAATTCTTATTTTCATCACCAGCACTTCAATCAACGACGAAAGCCGTTTGGGGAAATTCATCTCAAGGTTCCACTATCCCTTCATATCCATTGAAACATGATGCTTAACTTGTTTTAACTTGGATATTTTTGTTGTTCATTTTCGGGTGTAATTTGATTTCAGTTTCTCCTTTCGTTTATTCTGTTCAATTGATGATTGGGTCCTTGATATGGAAAAATGCCAGTTATGAAACTAGATATTTATGATAATAAACCGATGCCCATTCGATTATGAACCAGAATATCTTATTTTGTGTAGGATTTTTAACATATATATTTTATATATTAATTGTATTGACTTGTTGATTGATAACATCCTTAGGTTTTGAGAATAGGGAATTTTTGTATCCTGTTTCCTGAAGTTTCGTATTTGTCACATTCATCTCTGTATTTCTGCCTTTTTTTTTTTTTTTCTTATGTGAAAGCTTTTTCTGTAGGTTTCGACTATTCGCGAAAGCAGATCAGATGACAAGCGCTTTTCCATTTTCACTGGAACAAAGAGACTCCACTTGAGGGCTGAGACACGTGAAGATCGAGTGGCATGGATGGAGGTATTGCAGGCAGTAAAAGATATGTTCCCCCGAATGTCTAACAGTGAGCTGATGGCTCCATTAGACTATCTAACGATTTCAACTGAAAAACTGAGACAACGGCTTCTGGAAGAAGGTGTAAGTGAGGCAGCCATTCAAGACAGTGAGCAAATTATCAGAAGTGAATTTGCAGGGCTACAGAACCAGCTTGTCCTGCTGAAGCAGAAGCAGTTGCTCCTGATAGACACATTACGACTGCTAGAGGTACAATTAATGAAAATTAGTACTTTGTGCCGGCGATGTTGGGTATTCTTGTTCAGTTTCTACTGATACATAGAATTGCGGTCATTTTTTATACTCGGTGAAGAAGGGGATCATGTCTGTCTCCTTTTTACAAAGGGGAGGGCTCTTATTCTTAAGTGTTTCTCAAGCTTTATGTTATTTATGTTATTTATGTTATTTATTTATTTTTCAAATACCTTGGGTCATGATTTTGCATCTTTACAACCAATACCAAAACCTAATGGCCTCTTTATAGAGTGCATTTGAGGAATTACCATCTCCTTTTAATGTTTTTTTGGATGCTGGTGGACAATTGTTTCCATATTAAAATTGCCAGAATTCTGTTGAACTTAGTAGTTTAAGAACTCGCATCTTCAATTTATTTATATACAAACTGCATTGCCCAGTGCTCTTCAAATAAATTTGTATAAGCTGTCTGAGACACTGTCATTATGAATTTCCTGGTTGAGAAGCTCATGCAGACAATAGCCAAAAAAAAAAAACTATAACTGATTCTGAGTGTTTTTATGAATGCCGGTGGACAATTGTTTCCATATTAAAAATTGCCAGAATTCTGTTGAACTTAGTAGTTTAAGAACTCACACCTTCAATTTATTTATATACAAACTGCATTGCCCAGTGCTCTTCAAATAAATTTGTATAAGCTGTTTGAGACACTGTCATGATGAATTTCCTGGTTGAGAAGCTCATGCAGACAATATACCAAAAAAAAAAAAAATACTATAACTGATTCTGAGTGTTCATTGAAGTCATTTTTTATGATAATGAGTTTCATTATGATTTATGGATCATAACTAGGCAAATAATGATATTGATACTAGATTTAAGGTTTATTCCATCCTTGTCCTAGCATACAAAATGCGGACCTGGAATTACCTTGTATCTCAGGTGAAGAGCTATATAGGTTCTAGGTAGAACCGCAGAAGGGTATACATATTTTCAACCTAGAATAGTTTTTAGAGGGGTAGAGAAGGATGGACTTATTTAATTTGGAAGAGAAGAATGTTTCAATATATATGTGTATATATATTTTCTGGTTTACAAATGCTTCAATATTCCTTGGGAAGGAAATGGCTGTAAATGTTGTAATCTATTGAATTACCCATGTTACCCTCTTTCAACAAAACAGTTTCACTTGTCCCCAGGGACGGTGTGTTAGATCCTTCCCCCCCACCCTCCCCCCCCCCCCCTCACCTTTGCTTTCTTTTTCATTGACTTATTCCTCGTTGGTGAGAAAATGTTATTTATACTGCTTAATTGTAGACAGAAAAGGTTGACCTGGAGAATACGGTTGTTGATGAAAGCCAAAGACAGTTGAATGATCAAGAGGCTGCCACCAGATTGAGGCAGGAAAAATTTAGTGGTAAGTTTTTGTATGATGACCTGTTTACTATCAATAAGTACTTCCATGTGCCTAGTAGAAACTGTTCAGTGCTTGATGTCAACACTCAAAGCCTAGTTTTAGTTTAGATTTGGTGCGTCTTTTTTTCTTTCATGGCCGATGGTTTAGACATTTCTTCATTAGCAGGAAGACTAAGCAGATTTGTCGTGAGTCTGGTGAAGCATCTCTGTCTAAATATAGTTTAATTGCTCCTTTTACAATACTCTTTACATTTTTCACTTTTTTTTTATTCCAGAAGGAAGTGCTAGTGAATCTGAGGATGATAATGAAAGAAATGATGCTGCAGAGGAAGAAACAGATGATGAGGAGAATGCCTTTTTTGATACCCGTGACTTTCTATCATCCAGTTCTTTTAAAAGTAATGGATCTGATTATAGGGTTTCATCTTTCTCCTCGGATGAAGAAGGGCTCTCTGTGATTGAATCGGAGGAGGATGTAGATCCTTCAATTAGAAGTGTTGGAACCAGCTATCCTTATGTCAAGAGGCGGAAGAAATTGCCTGACCCTATTGAAAAAGAGAAAGGTGTCAGTCTTTGGTCAATGATTAAGGATAATATTGGAAAAGATCTAACAAAAGTATGTCTTCCTGTTTATTTCAATGAGCCTCTCTCCTCTCTGCAAAAATGTTTTGAAGAAATGGAGTACTCATATCTCTTGGATCGGGCATATGAATGGGGAAGAAGGGTAATTCTGGACGATAACTCAATGCCATTATTTTATTGTATTTATTACTTGCTGTTAGTTCTTTCAACGTGCATTGGATGCAATGTTTCCACTTTTAACTTGTTGGAGAATATCAAGCAGGGTAATAGCCTCATGAGGATTCTCAATGTGGCTGCTTTTGCTGTATCTGGCTATGCTTCAACTGAAGGAAGAATTTGCAAACCATTTAATCCATTACTAGGGGAAACGTATGAGGCTGATTATCCAGATAAAGGCCTTCGTTTTTTCTCAGAGAAGGTAATTTAACCCTAGAGAATGGTGTTTCTAACATATAATCTTTTTCTTGCTACTTTAATTATATAATTGTTTATCATGTGTTAAATATCAATACATTGAAAAGGAAAACATAGAGCAAGCGAGGAATGGAGAACTCTAATATTTGTTATTTTGCTGTGAATTGTATTTTGAGATACTGAGATGGTTTGGCAGCACGATGTTGGATTCTACGATTGTTTGAAATGAATTTCTTTTACCAAAAAGAAAAAATCTTGAGAATCTTATTTCCTTGCTCCCCTTTATTCAAGAAAAAAAAATTGATTTAGTTATTGAAGGGTTTGGGCTATTGTTTTCTTTGAAAAGTAAGTATGTCCTGCGTGTTTCTGTTTGTGGCATTTGAGATTTCAATGAATATATATTTCATTACAGATGAAATTTCGCTTGTGTTGATGCTTATGCTTATCGAATTAAACTTCTTACATCTTGCTTTTTGATGAACATATGAAGAAACATGATTTGAGAGAACTGAAGAAGATTGTGAGAAACTACTCCACTAATTGAATAATTGATAAATAAAAGAGCGTGTGGTTCATGATTGAATGCATAAGTATGTGGATTTTGGTATTCGAGGAAAGCAATTCTGCTTTTTAGTATCTACGATTCTTATATATGAAAGTATTAATATTTATTTTTCCTTTCAGGTCAGTCATCACCCGATGATAGTTGCATGTCACTGTCAGGGTACAGGTTGGAAATTTTGGGGAGATAGCAACTTAAAGAGCAAATTTTGGGGTCGATCAATTCAGCTTGACCCTGTTGGTATTTTGACTTTGGAATTTGACGATGGGGAAGTTTTTCAGTGGAGTAAGGTATATTTAAACTGCTTTAATTGCTATTATGCCCTGGTTAAGTTTTTATCTTAATTGATTTGTTCTGTCAGGTCACAACATCGATATACAACCTTATATTGGGGAAGCTGTACTGTGATCACTATGGTACAATGCGTATACAGGGAAACAGAGATTACTCTTGTAAACTGAAATTCAAGGAGCAATCTATAATTGATCGAAACCCTCACCAGGTGCTCTATTTGTTTCATGGATTCTATATTCTCAGTTATAGTGTAGGCCACGTACTAACTGAAACAAAAAAAAAGTTGTTGGGGTCTTGATGCATGTGGGTTTGATTCCCCTCTCCCTGCCTCTTCCTTAAATAAGCTTTGCACTGGAGTCACCATGCCTAACTAAAATGGATTGCCGTTGTGTCTGGCTAGACTCCATATGTACACCCTTTTTATGGGTTGCCAGAGATTTCTTTTGAGTAATGATATTTATACATCTAAAAGCTTTACCAGAGCCGAAAACTCCTGCACTGGGTCCACTGGATCTTTGCTATTTGTCCAACTAATGACCATGTGCAGTGATGTGTGTTTTTGTGAAACAACTGATTATGTCAAAAGCATTATTGACATCTGATTGATAAAAAATGGAGTTTATTGCTATACAATGGCCTTTTCATTTTGACACTTACTAGTACATGACACGTGAACTTTTGTAGCAGGGGATTCTCTTAATGTGGTTTGCCTTTTTTTTCAGGTACATGGTATAGTTCAAGATAAGAATGGAAAAACAGTGGCAACTCTTTTTGGAAAATGGGATGAAAGCATGCATTATGTTAGTGGAGACTGTGCTGGGAAGGGAAAAGGTTATGACTTGTCAGAAGCCCGAGTACTGTGGAAGCGGAGCAAGCCTCCAAAGTTTCCCACTAGATATAATTTCACTCGCTTTGCCATCACATTAAATGAACTTATCCCTGGATTGAAGGTTTTTTTTTTTAATTCTTTATTAGTTGATATTGTCATATGTGTTGCCAATCTTTCTGTTCATCTTTTTCCTTCTTTTTATTTGTCTTAAAGATATACTAAAACTTTTGCTGTTTGTGTATGTGTGTTTGGCGTTTGCACAGACATTGATTTTTAATTTTATTTTATTGTACAGGAAAAGTTGCCACCTACGGATTCCAGGTTAAGACCTGACCAGAGGTATTTGGAAAATGGGGAGTATGAGATGGCCAATTCAGAGAAGTTACGGCTCGAGCAGCGGCAGCGCCAGGTGATACATTTTTTCTTATATGGTCTCTATTTTGTTACTATTTTGGTCATATGCGTTTTAGCACTGAGGTTTCTGAGTAGGTTGTTTTGTGTGCTGGACTTTTGTGAAATCTGACATGTAACTTTTGATATCCATAAGGGAGCACCATCTGCTTTAGATTTTACTTAATACGCTACCAGTATCGTTTTGTGTCTTTGTATTGATTAGGAAGTTCTATTCAGTTGCAATCATCTTTAGAGGCCTTGCATCCAGAGCAAATTTATTTTTCACTGGAATCAATAATTTTTTCCCTCTTTGTAATGAAATATGCCACCGGCTCATCATGTGGAAATCATGGTTTTGACAGTATAACCTTGATCACTTGTATCCAATTTATTTCATGATCACTGGATGATTCATTGTTGGGGACTGCCCTGCCCCCTTGGGTAGCAAAAGGTTGACATGAAGCAAGGTTAAAAACTTTTGAGGTGGTGTGCTTCTGTGAGGGAGGAAATTGGATTAAGGAAATGCTGGTTGTGTTCGTGCCATAAACTAGGTCAAAATTAGTTTATTATTTCTGGTTTTAATTGATGCGAGATGTATTTGAATGGCATGCAGGCTCGAAAGATGCAAGAGAGCGGTTGGAAACCACAGTGGTTCGCCTTAGATAAAGCAAGCGGGACATACCGTTATTTGGGAGGGTATTGGGAGGCCAGGGAACGAGGAAATTGGAACTCTTGCCCTGACATTTTTGGCCAGATCCCTTCCGATCATCTTTCTGATTGAAGCCCAAATTCCTTATATTTTTTAACCTTCCAAATTCTTTTTCTTTTTTATCCTGATGGGTGCTGAATGACTGCAGTTGGCAGTCATTATACCCTGTGATATTCATGTAATAATGCAATTCTTTTCTTTTCCTCCTCAATTCTAAGTCCTTGTTCACGTTGATATTAATTATTCGGTTACGAGGAGTGAACTCTGAATGAAAAAGCCAAAACTTAAAAAAGCATCACAGCAAGATGTAAGCAAGGTCCCGTTGTGGCCATAAACATCATAATATCACATGTAAAGTTAAAGTTCACAATGGAAGCATAGAATAGGCATAACGGTCCTGTCTTTTAAGGCTTCATAATGAATGGTTCATAGAGCATTAGCTTCGCCTTCGAGTGAAATTCAGGTACATGAGGTTGCTGAAGAGAAAATGTAATTGTATGGCCCCTATAAATACCAAAGCTCTACCCTCAAACACTTACAAATACAATCCCCCACAACCTAAAACCAGCTATCCAGTTTCTCAATTGTCACAGGTCCCTCATCAGAGCCTCATAGCACCTGGAATGCCTCATCCAAATCCCTACATCTTCATGGTTCAGTCACCTTGGCGGTGGCAGTGGCAGTGATAGTGATGCCGTACAATGCACTTGAAGTAGTGTGTAGAAGAAAAAATATCATTCAGTGCAGAGGATTAAGAGACGCTTGAAGTTGTGCTAACTTGGTGAAACACTAGACCACACATTTCCGTGGACAGCTGATCTCCTGATCTCTTTTATTAAGAAAGACCATATGCATACATAATGCACTAATATTTCAAATATAAGGTGATATTAAGTACTATTATAATTTCATGCAGTAATATATAATAAATGTTTAATTGTGTTAATTACAATGGTTATAAACTAGTACCAGTAGCTGTCACAGTTTCTGTTTGGTCATTAATGTAGGCTGGTATGGTAAGTCTTGCTTGCAAAATAGCCGAAGGTCGTGATTCAAACTGTAAGAAAAATAGCAATTTTGATAGACACGATCATAAAATTTCATCCGTACGCTAATTTTCGTCGCCTTTCCTGATATTTTAGGGGAAAATATCCTCCCATGGCCACACTTGTCTCGGAAAGTCGTTATTGAGGTGTTACGACATCGATCTTTGTGAAATATCCTTGGTCTTTTCTCTCATCTATTCCCTAGCTTCTTCGTCTTTTCTTAATTCATTTGAAATATTTTTGGCTGTTTAGTAGAGGATACTAAACGTCCTTATAAACATTTTGTGTTTCATATCTGTTCTTCTCAAATTAATTTTGAAAAAAAAGAAAAAAGTGCACATTATTTTAATGAGAGTTGGATACTGAGAACTGGATATCCAGTTCATCTCAGATCTATCGAACGTATGAATTTTACTGAATCCTTCATGATGTGAGTCACAGATGAAAGCTCCAGATTTTGGGGACATTAGGGTTTAGGGCTTAGGGGAGTATAAAAGTTAGAAAGGTATATAGAAAATCAGAAATCGTAACTCGGAGTACTCTTAACTGTGGCAGAATATATGATCGGGCAGAATGCTGTACATTAGTGATGTTCTTCGTTCGTGAGGGAACAAAAATTAAACTCAGTAAATATAGGTACGATAATATTCACTGAGGACAAATGGAGCCTTAAATATGTACATGCTTGTAGGCCCCAATTAAGAGACGTTATGCTTATGGGCGTGTATGAATTTTGCCACCAAATCATCCCTCCAAACAATTAGACCGTTTGGGTTCATGGGAAGAGTTACTTTATGGTAATCTGATAAATTAAGTCTTTTGGAGTTGGAATGATACAAAGAAGATTGCTATAGTTTCTGCGTAAGGATATAATATGATAAATTAAAAGTTAAGTTTTTACATAAAGTGTTTGTATTTAATATTCAATAGTCTTTTAAACATAATTATTTTTAATAAAAAATATCTGAAAAAAAAATAAATCTCTCCATGTTAGAGTTTGACAGTTTTAATTGAAATTTGTATAGTATAGTGCTGATTTGTTAATATTTGAAAATAAATTTAGATGTATAGAATACCTAGTGTCCAAAATACTTAAAGTAATTTAGTCTAATATTTGGCACATTATATAACTCTTAATTTTTCTTAACTAATCAATAAGACTTTTTTTCCAGCACAGTGCAAACCAAATATAAAGAGAAAAAAAAAAATACCCATCACCAGGTGTAGGACTATAAAAGGAAAAAGATAAAAGACAGGACCAAATAATGTGGATTTTAGTGTTTTGAATCAATTGTAATTTATATGTATTGGTGGTCACAGGATTGTGGATTTTAGTGTTGTACAAGATGATATATAATGTGGAAAAGAGACATAACAAACATATGGTGTTTCAGACTAGTAGAACACATGGTAGAACGATTTGTCCAAGAGTTTACAGGTGGGACAAGGAAGCATAGGTATTAACTAGGTTAGGTAGCTGGTGAATTTTGGTTGCTCCGACACATGACTTTGTTTTCGCAGGGAACAAATTATAAGACGTATATATGTATAATTGTATTGGGAAGACTACAAGTGCTGTTATATTATTTTCAACAAAATTAACTTAGAGATTTTGATTTGTGAATCCAACGCTGCTAGTGATTGCGGCACATAGCATAGATTAGAACCAACTTGCCTGCTAAATAAACACTTAATTTCTTCATATATACACAAGTAAGTAATAACACATCTAATATTGCGCAGTTTACGCCTTGAAAGTTCCTGTCATTCTGTGTATCTCCGTTCTCCAATCCAATCCAATTAGTTCTAGTTAGCTGAAATAACTTAATCTGTAAAAGCACCATATAACTATATAAAATTTTTATATTAATTTTGGTTAGTTTTGCTAATATGTTCTTAACTACATATTCACTAGCCAAGCAATTTCAGTCTTTTTTAATTAATTAAAATTTTAAAATAATATTATATATTATGTATAATGTAAATTAAGTATTTAATTTGAATAATAAAACTGCACCAAAGTTTATTTAACGTTTATAATAAAATAGATTCATACTGGCCATTTTTGAGAAGAACAAAACTTTATGATCATTTTTGGGAATTTACTTTTGGAATAACGTGAAAACGAATACTAGTTGAAAATAAAATTGTAAAAGTAAGTGAATGAACTTGAGTGATGTGTGATGGGGGTAAAGTGAAGTGACTAGTGGTAGTATTGGACCACTTCATCCTTTGACTAGGCTCCGTATATATGAACAACTTTTTCAGTCTCTCTATAAATGTTATAGATAGATCATATAGATATGAATAGGATGACGCAGAGTGGCGAATATATATGTATGTATGCGCCGTCTCTCTGCATTCTTCTTCACACACTCCTCACTTCTCATGCGTCACCCTATCACGTTTCTCTGTTTCTCTTTTATCTGTTCGATCTCTAGGTTTTCAAAAACTTCAAATGATGATTTTTTCTAAAAATGAAAAATAAAAAACAGCTTTTGTTATTAGTATTTAGAACAAACATTTACCTATGCCTGTCACAGCTTGTTTCGTGTTTTGCCATCTCAATGCATCCTTGAACTATATGTGCTAACTACGTACGAGTTTCATTACGAGGCATTGTTTTGTCGTGCCAATTACTTATTTGTTCTGAGACTGATTAGATCTGACCTTTTGAGGAAGGAAGTGATGTTCTCTACGTATAAAGCACATATAGTAGCTAGGTCGGCTGTGTCACTCACCATTCACTCCAGCTATAGCTACCTAGTTTGCTTATATTCATTTCTCTGTAACCTGTATATATCATATCAATTTACATATAGTACCACATTATTTATTTTATCAAGTTTATATTTAAATAAACTGAAAATTCAAAAGATGTTATTAACACCTAACTTTAACCTATTTAGTATATATAAAAAAAATACATTATATATTAGTATATTTTAGCTGTTACAAATTTTTACATGCTTGAAAACTTTCTCATAAAATGTTAGTTGTGTGAGAGAGAAGATTATTACCACTGATTTCTTATTGAAATTTTTGGATTATCAATATATAGATGAAAGAGATGTTATTAATATATATGTTAGAAAGAAAATACAAACATTGATATGTATAGTGCCTGCTCCAAGATAATTATCCTTATAATCTCATCTTTAGGAGAGGTAGGTGACTCAATAAATTACAGGCACAGTTCAATTTAATTATTTTCTATTGTAAGTAAATTAAGGGAATCACCCGAGAAATAGTAGCATGAACAGATGATATATAATATGTAATGCGTTACTAACTGTATGTAGGTAACAGTATACTTTTACCAGCTTTTTTGGAGGGTAAGATACCAAAACAATGAAATAGATCCATCAAGAACCACATATATATATAAACAATCAATTGCACTAATAAATTAATATAAACATACACCAAACAAGTTGATTATGTGCTACATATGCACTTGGGTATTATTAGGTGGAAAGGAGAAGGAGGAAGGCTGGAATTACAGTTGGAGTTGGGATGAGCAAGTACAATATGGAAGTCTAGCTTTAGTTGGTATCAGAGAATATTCACCTGCACTGCACAACTTCACTTTCAACGCATCTATCTATCTATTTTATTTTAAACCTTACGCCTACATCACTTGTGACAATCACTTTCCAGACACTCCTGAGTTGTCTAATGTCTACCTACTCTTCAATTCATTGCCCTCTTATATACGTCTTTCTACTTGTTCTTCCTTCTTTTTAATTTTGAAAATCTTAACGCCTTTTGTGAAGTCTGAATCAAATCCGAGCCTAATGATCGATGATCATCACGTACTATTTACATTTCTCGATCGTTCATGTCAGGTGCTAAGAGTTTCGAAGGTGGAAGCACTCATGAAGATTACTTAAAAGAGTACAATGAGCATCCAAAAAGTTGAAACTAGTGTATCTTTGACGAATCCGAATACCCACAAGAAACAATTGTTGCGTTAATCATTTCCTTTTTCTCGAAAATCTCGTGAGCTGCTTAGTTAGGGTGACATGGTTTTAATTTATAGATTTGAAAGAAAAAGGAAACAGAGTCACATGCTCATGCACACCAAGCTTTATAGGCCACACCGACCACTTGTTCTTCACCACATAGTATGACTCCGTCCTTAATATTATATATATATATATATATATATACTTAACATATGCCATATGTGTATAGAAAAGGCCAAAATCATAATACAAAAAGCATTCCATTTTTATATTATAAATTTTCTATCTCGCAATGTTATCAGCAGACCCACAAATAATCTAATTTCTAACTATATTTTACAAATTTTCAAAAAGAAAATTGCATAGTAGATAAGGCATCTCAAACAAAAGCTATATATACGTATGTATGTCCAACAAATAACGCTATGTTGTGTGGTTGAGCTTGGATTAGGCTTACCAAAATTATTTTCTTGGACGATGAGTTCAACCATATAGAGACAAATTCAGCGAGATCCTTGAATCAAATTACTAATTCAGAACTAATCTGTCAGTTAGGAAGTGATTTTACTCGCTTTCGTCCAGAACAGTTATATATTCTAATTAAGTTTAAATTCAAGTGATGTTTTATTAATTAGTATGATTATTTCTTTAAGTCTTCTACAAATTTTCTGAGTTCAGAGTTCTACCCAAATTATATCCCAATTACATCAATTCAGTTTATCGAAAATTATTTAATTTAATCAATCCAATGATATCCTCTCCTCGATCTGCCTTACCATGATGTCATGTGTATATATATAATCCATTCATTAATCATTCTTCGTCATTTCAAATTAACTACTGATAAGTTCATCAAATGTCGCAGTACCCAAAATCAAAACGGTTTTCCCAACGTGACAAAGCCTATAATTTATAATAAGTAAAAACAAAGACATCCAAATAAATATTTTGAAAGAGAGTGGTATGAGATTAATTTTATTATAAATATTGTAGTGTCAACCAAATAAATTCCATTAAAAAAAAAAAGAGCATGATCTCAATACGCGGCTAGAAATGGCTGCGTAGATTGCTAATTAGTGTCTAACAAAGCTGGAAACGAGGATCCAAAGTTGATTGAAGTGTTACCAACGTAACGAGGACCAATTGTGGGATTGCCACCTGTTCAATTATCGTATTAATCTTCATTGGGAAATTACATTTATGGTTCTCGGGTTTGACCAAATTTTGTACACTTCCACTTTATTTTAATAGTATTGGTTTATTCAATTATTATTTAAGAAAAATATATTTCATGCCATGAACGTGTGTATTAACTTACAGCTAAATTACCTTAACTCAAGAGACACTTTTCCTAGATGTAAGTGCTAAGAAAACCTAATTTGATTCCTAGCTAGCCTGTCTCTTTCTCTGATCTCAACTTCCGAACCATTGTGGCTCATTTGAAAAGAAAAGAAAAGATTAAGGGTCTCTTTTGAAAGAAAAAAAATGAAGGGGAAAAAAAGATAATTTAGTAAAAAAAATTTTGTTTGATGCTTAAAATTTAATTTGAATGGGAATGACTTGAAAAAATATTAAAATTTTTTAACCTTTTTATTTAATTTATTAATTTTAATTATTCTAAAATAAAAAATTTTAAAAGATTTAAATTAATAAGAAGAAGATAAGCTATTATTTAACATTTATTTATTTTTCATTCTCTTTCTTTTAATTCTCTTCATTATCTTTCTCTTTGTGTTCCTAAACACACACTTAAGTTTTATTTGGGAGGAAAAGAATGGAGAAGAAAAGAAGGATAAAAAATTTAGGGCTTATTTGAACATTGTTATATTTTTTCTTTTTTAGAATTATTTTATAAAATTAATTCTTAAAATTTATGTAAGTATTGTTTTCATGTATTTATATAAATACTATTAATAAAAATACTTATTTTTTGTGTTTTAAAAAATTAGAGTTTAAAATATCTTTCAATTGTTTTGTATTTTCTGTTTCCAAAATACATTTTTTTTGTCAAAAACAATGATTCAAACAAGTTTTTTTATTTTTTATTTTTAAGAACCAAAAACAAATTTTAAAAACTGTAGTCAAACATGCCTTCAATAACTTTTCCTTTATTTAGTTTTTAAAATGTTGGAGGGAATAAGAATTATATAATTTTATATTAACATTCCTTGTTTAGTTCTCAAAATTCTGGAGAAAATTGAATTGGAATATTTTATGTTAAAATTTTCTTAACTTTTTTTTTAATTTGTTAATTTTAATTATCTCAAATTAAGAGATTTTGGAGGATCTAAATAAAAAAAAAATTATCACTTAACATTTCTTTTTCTCATCTTCCCTTTTCTTTTAATTTTTCTAGGCTCTTCCCCTCATCATTTCCAAAAACACTATTAGGGTTTGTTTGGGAGGGGTTGAATAGAGGGGAAAAAATAATAATTTTTTTTTGTTTTTTAAAATTTTAAAGAAAAATCAATTAAAATATTTTATATTAATCTTCTTTAACTTTTTAATTTTGTTAATTTTTATTACCTAAAATTTGAAGATTTAAGATGATTCAAATAAGAGAAGAAAAAATTATTACTTAACATTTTCTTCTCTTTCCTTACCTTTTAACACTTGGATAGCTTGGAGTGGTTTAGACAAAGAAAAAAATTTATATTCAATTTTTATATCTTTATCATTAGAATATTTAATCAGAAACTAACACATATATGATTTATATAATTTATCTTTTTTATAATTGGTTCTTTTTAAAAAAACTTTCACATGCTTTATTTTAATTAAAAAACTTAATAATAAATATATAAATAATTGCATATAAATTTAATCCTTACACAAAATATAAAGACAAGGTATTTAGAAAAATTAATATATGATCACAAAATTGTATGAAAATCGTGTTTGACAGTACTTATAAGAGATGATGGGAATTAATTATACTCCCATGTCCCATGGGGTGATTATTGTGTGTGCGAGACTGTACATGCATTTTTTGTGAGGATTCTGGATTGATCAGCCTACATTATAATTCATCACCTGCGCTAAATATGACTCTCCATGGTTCGTCCTCATATTGATCATCGACCAAACTTTTTAAAAAAAAAAAAATTACAAGGCCTGCTTCTTCTTCTTCCTCTTTTAAATTTCCTCCCACCTCCTTCTTCAACAATATATATTCCCATTTCTTAATATGTATCCTCTCTTATTTCCGTTTTGTTTAATGTTTTGACTTATGAAATTAGGACCTAATCAATCCCTTAACATACAAATGCCACATGTTTTTGAGCAACCATGTCTTTATGATAAATGATAAACTATCAACGTTATATATATATATAAAAGCCTGTGCAACACTAATAGAAATATTATTTCTTAATTAACAAGTCTAAAGTTTATAATGCTCATCCATCTCAGGAAGCTGTTGTCACGTCCACCACCCCTCCTTTAATAATTGATGACCAAAATCATTCTTTTTTTTCGAAAAGTATAGTTTATTTGTTGATAGGATTGAGTTATGGTTTGAGAAGTAACTCCTGGAGAATCAGCTAGCTGTTTTTCAAATAATTTATATAAGTTAGATATAGATACTAACTAAATTAAATTATAAGCCTACTGTAATTGATTTAAAACAAGAATACAATAATTTATTTACATAAAACAAAAATGCGTATATATTAAAGCGAAGAGTGAAATTATTAGGGAAATTTTAAATATAATAAAAGAGACCGTTATGATTGGGTGAGTAACAAACCAAAGCAACTGAAGGGTTGAGACAGGTGGTTAGATGATAGAGGGGACACGTGGGGAATGGAAGACAATGTTCCCTGAAACGGCGAGAAAGGGAGGTTGCAGTTTGCATAATGGCACGTCTATGTGTTGAGTAGGAAAGCGACGATGACGTTTTATTCCACGGACACAACTACAACGCCACCTTCCGTGGGTCCCTTCTGCTTCTCCAACCTCCTTTTAAAAACAAATAAAATCAAAGCCATCATATATCTGGTTTTCGGATTTGGATCATATTTATTTTCCTACCAAATTGAATGTATCTCAAGGTTAAAGAGCTCATCAAAAAATTTTATGTATTTTCTTTATCTGGAAATGATCCAAATTAGTGTTTATAGTTTTACAAAAAGTTTAATTTTATCCATTTAAAATTTTACACTTATTTAGAGATATTTTTTTTTAAAGAAACTAAAATACTTAGTCCAATTAAAAGTTCTCAATTTATCAAGACGTTGAATCTGTTTGGTCCAATTAAATATTTTATTTTTTATTGTCTTGATAGAGTCCACTCAATGTACAATTATTTTTCTGAATCAATAGTTTTATAAATTTTAGAGACGGAGAGTGATAATGTGCAAAAAATTGGCCTAATACAATTAATGAGCCTCGGAGTGGATCAATGTATTAAATAAATTGGAACAATAATATCGCCCGTGTAAATATTGTTAAAACATTCAAATGATTATACATTATAGTATTCAATATTAATCATTAATTGATCATATCGGCTTCATTATATAGTAATTTCAATCTTAATTTTGGTAAATAATAATTATGCTGTACATGTTTATCTTATTACTGCCAAGACATTGTGGGTACAGAGGCTATATATATAAAATTAAAAATAATCTTTCTATATATATTCTCAAGTAGTGTTTGCTATGATCATCTGAAATTGTTTCAGACCCTTGTATTGTAACCTCAACCGTCTCTTTAAACAAATACATATGTTTTATCAAAATTACTCAAATTTTATCGTCACGAAGGAAGAGTACATCATCTTTCACTGCTGGAATAATCTAAAATTCAAAATTAAGAATATAACTAGGAGCTTTGTTGAAATTATGTCCTTCGTTTTCTATTATCTTTTTGTTCGTTTATTTAAAACGTGAATTATCACGGACTACATGTTCTCTATCTCTCATTGAACAAGTTAAAATAAAGAGATGTAGTTAGTTTAGAATTTGGATGTGAAAAAGAATGAAGTTTCAACATGCATTGAGATTTGAGTGAATAAAAAGAAAGAAGAAAAATAATAGGTTTAGTGTATATTAATTGATGGTAGTTGATAGGATGCATCTGCTGTGTTGGCCATGAACCAAAAACGATGACTATCTTTATGGGTTGGAGACTTCAATTATAAAATTTAAGTGTCTTGAGCAATTCTAGTTCTAGAGATTATACATTAAAACTCCCAATGTCTCATTCTCAGAAAAGGTTTCCATTTCTTTAAGTAGATTTGTGTACCTAATGAAGGCGACTCTTCCACTCGTACTTGTCTTGTGCACCCCATCAAATTAATTAATGGAAAAAATTTAGACTCCCTTTTTTAATTAAAAAATAATGTGTATAGTTTTTAAAATATATTATTTTATAATTGGGTCTTTTTAATAACTATATCTACCTATATAATTCATTTTTATTGAAGAACTTGTTATCAACAAAAATATAAAAAAAAAATTCTATTGAAGTCTAATTCTTATATTAATTAGCCTAAAACTATATTCTAGTAGTCAAACTTTAATGCACAGCTTCAGAAACAACAAGTTATATGATATAGGACTTAATTTTGATACAATTATTGAAGAACTAAATGATCAATTGTTCAATTGTCAAAAATATCTATATATATATCATTCTGCGATTACAAAATCTAATACAAAAATACAAAAATTACACTTAACCAAATTTAGTACTCTAGAAACATTATGAAGAGATGAACAAAGAGTTCTATATGCTAGGAGGATATGATCAACCAAGGTTGAAACAAGTATTTATTGCTTCTCTCCCTGATGAAATACAACCTAAGTTTCAAAGGCCTCTCAATGCTCTCAACAGAGAACTCTCCCAAATAACTCTTAAAGAAATTTACTAGTTGGTTTTATCCATAGTAGATAAGCTTTGTGAGCAACACAAGTTTTTGTCCCAACTGATGAAACAAAATCCAAAACTCAGCAAAGTCTGCAACAAGTCTTATTTGCAGATAAAATGTGAAAAGAGAGACTGTCAATGTTCTCCAAAGTATTCAAAAAAGAAAAAGTATTATTTCAAATATCCAAGGCAGTATCCTAATAGAAGATCCCACAATAGATTTTTTAGAAGAAAAACATCCAAGAAGAAATCCTCTTATAAGTGTTACATTTGTGGAAAGAAGAGATACTTTGCAAAAAACTGCTTTAAAGAGAAAAAGAAAACTAAGGTTTATCAATAAATCAATATGATCTTTCCAGAAGATGATTTTGATGCTGATTTAGAGTCTCTGTACTCTGAACAAGATGAACTTGATGATAATACTGTCTTTGCAATCCTTGATTCTGATGAAGAAGAACTTTCAGAAGATGAGGAATCAGACTCCTCTGGTAGTGATACTAATCACATTTTCTATCTATAACCAGAGCTTAGTTAACCAGTTAAATCTCAGAGTCTCATGCAGATCATACAAAAAGGAAGCATTCCTTAACCTTATATACGCATGGGAATCCTCTTGTCTAAATATGACAAGACTATTCCTGTCATCTCTTTGATAGACACTGGAGCTAGAAGAACCATCATGAATCTAGAAGTTCTTCCCCCATCTGAATGGAAAGAACATAATGAATAGTTTCAAACAGTCAATCGTCAGACATTCAATACCAGTTTTATTTCAAGAAGAAAGATTGGGTTTAAATTTTTCCTATATTGTATCGTATGGACAAAGGTTATTGGTTCATCACTTCCTAATAAAGATGTTCTTATTAGTATGGACATTTATCAAAAGCTCATGGATTATTCACGAGAGCTATTGGAATCAAATTTAAGAATTAGTTCATGAATTTTACAACTATTCCAAAACTCTGTGAACTGAAGAATTTTCCAGTCCAATATGAGCACATCAAAGATTTACTACTCCAATATTATCCAGAATCACATTCCCAATTCAACCATCCAGCACCTTTTTATGGAAAAATGAAGAGTTCTTTATTGAACTTTCCTTTAAGATGAATGAGGTTATTAATCTTACTAAAGCCACCCATCTTGGCATGACTCCTACAGACATGACTTTAGCTCATGAAGAATGTTCTAAACTCTTAGAGCAAAGGCTAACTGAAGGAACCAGTTCAGAAATGGGCATGTCAAGCATTCTATGTTGAAAAAAAATCTGAGTTAAAAAGAGGAAAGAAGAGGTTAGTGATTGACTACACTCCTCTAAACAAATTTGTGAAAAATGATAAGTTTCCTCTTCCAAAAATTGATTCACAACTCAGTCTCCTCAAAGGTACTTAATACTTTTCGAAGTTTGATCTTAAACTAGGATTTTGGCAACTTGGGATTAAGCCTGAAGATAGACCAAAGACTACTTTCTGTATACCTAATGTCATTATCAATGGACTGTTATGCCTTTCCATCTCAAAATAGTCCCTTCATTATTCCAAAAAGCCATGACTAGAATTCTAAAGCCCATCCTGCACAAATGCATTATTTTATATTGATGATATCCTTCTATTCTCTAAGACATGTAGAACATGACTCAAATTGTTAATATTGACATTACTTTCTAGACTCTCAAGACCCTGATCTAAACGTATAGGATAACATTGAAGAATTGTTTGCCAATTGGACATCAGAATATGACTCAGATGACGATTCCACTAATTTAAACTTATCTCCTTTACATGAGCCTATCTTATCAAGAAACAACGACTGACATCTGGTCCCCTTAGCACATGCAGATGACTCGTTAGTCTTATCTCTTAATCATTACTATATGAGTGTTAGCTGTAAAGATGCTTGTTTTATTTTCTTATGTCAGCATCTGTATTAAAGTTGTCAGCCAGTATGCTTTTATTATTAGAGTTTTTTTGTCCTCTTGTGTAAGGGTTCCTCTATAAGAACCTATTTCCTCTTTAGTTAAAGGCATATCGAAATTTAAGAGTTAACATATCTTTGAGTGTTTTCTTCCATGACTCTCTAAAGTTCTTTCTTTTTCTTGAAATCCTTCTGAAATAAATTGGCTTTCTATTATCCTAATAGAGAGATATGAGTATGTTTTACTTTTGTCTCTATGCAAAGGATCCTGAATATCAGAAAGTAGTAGTCTCGATGTTCCTTCTTAAAGTTTGCTAAGTCACATATACCGACTGCTTAAGATGAAACTAAATTCAAGTAAAATATTCTGTATCATAATAAGGTATTGATCGTTTTGGTACCCCATGAGAGAGTTTGTTATGGTCAGTCATACCTTAATAAAAACTATGATGCTTGATCTTAGCCTAAATCTTAAGTTTTTCTTATACAAGCTTTGCTGGCCATGAAAAAATATTTTCCCTATTAAAATTTTAAAATTATTATTAGTTTCATTATAAATGTATGTTATGTTAAAATCCTAATTTTTTTAGTTAGATTAAAAAAAAAAGAGAGAGAACGTAAATTCCTAGAAACACTGACTTTTAAGGAATAGGGTTATGCATGGGATTATATAATGCAAGATTTATGTACAGAGTATCTAATTGACCTCATCAAATATTGTAATTGCCTTTAGTCTGCACAGCATTGATTTTCGTTAATATAATATTTGAAAGAAAATTAATAGTAACCTCAAAAGTTTTTAGATGAGGAAAGTTATTGTTAACTTTATAAAATTCAAAGAACTAAGGTCAAATTCCAATTAATAAGAATCAGATTGAAAAACAAATAAAATAGAATGGTATATCTATGTTATGCGAAGTTACAAGGATTAAACGTGAGTAAACAAATTGCTTCCTGTCGGCTATGTGAATTTGATTGAACTCAGCACCTATCAATCTTCCACGTGACAGTAAGTTATATCTCATACTCAAGCTTGCGTCAATGGAGATGAGTGTTTTGTTTCATATCAAACAAAAAACATAGGAAAAAATGGAAATTAAAACTGAACTTGAAAAAACCATTCATCTCTTGATAGAAAACTTGAAACAAAAATGAGGTTCAGTATTTTCGTCCTAAACTTTCAAACGTTTGCGTAGATGAAAAGACGAAAGGCGGATCTCGATTCGTTGGAAGAGTGTGTCCAAAACACTTGAATATATATATATATATATATATATATATATATATATATATATATATTTATATATACTTAGCACTCTTTATCATTTTCTATTACGTTTACTTTTTAAAAGTAAATTAGTATTTTTCAATGCATGAGTATAGCGGTTTTAGCGTCAGTCCAATTAAACCTTTTTATTTTAAAAATTTTTTACGTTAATTTCATCACTGGTAAAATTTATCGGTAAAGTTCAAATATAATTATTAAAGAAATGAATTTAAATTTAAGAAGTGTAGTATTCTATTTAGCTTTATTCTATGAATTATTTAAATATTATTTTTATATTATAAATATATATTATTTATTATATTGAATAAAATATATATTTAAATTATTTTATTTGTTTTAATTTTATAATAAGATAATTTAACTTTAATATAAATTTATAAATTATTATATTTAATAATTTTATAAAGATAAATTTGTTAAAATTTTATATTTAAAATTCATATAATATAATTTATGTAATTTTTATATTTTTTATAAACTTATATATAAAAAAAGTTATAATTTTAAAAAAAATTAATTATTTTAAAATTTTTTTATAAAGGACACCGAGTCTAAAAGTTAAAATATTTTATGAGTTAAAAAATAAAGATTAATTTTACTATTCTTTAAGAGCAAATCCAAATATAGAGAGTATTATACCATATCCATACTTGATATACACGAGAGAGTAATTTGCCAATTATGTATGTCTTCATTTTTCATTTTTCATTTTTATTCAATTGGGGGGTAAGCCGAAAATAAGGCATGACGATTGGACAACCCACTGCTGAATTTATGCCACGAAGTGGGCCATACCTTCTGAAATAGGTCCATGCCTATATAATTCCACTTTGCCATCCCCATCTCAAACACCATACTAGATACTAACCTCCATTTTAATTCTCTTCCACCCCATTCCCTTTTATTGATACAATAATAAATAAATAAATGGACGCGGAAACCCTCCAAATTTTATCATTACAGATTCCAAGTGAAATTAAAAAAAAAAACTATTAATAATTTCACATTTCAGGAACCACTCAAAAGCCCAAATTGCAAAAATACATAGGCCATACATTGATGCAACAAGCCCTTAATAATTTACATTATAAAGCAAAATAAGAGATTCCTATGTTGTTGGAATTTGGAACCAAAATTATTACATTAAATTCGCGGCACAGATGATTGACTGCTCCAACCCCCAAATTTTCAGATTTTTATATTGCATTAAAAAAAAAAAAGAGCTACACCTAAAATTGGTTAGCATCTTCGATCCAATTATGACTGCATCGTTTAAAATAAATAAACCTGATTCAACTCTAATCTTTGTAATTTAACGGAAACACGCAGAATCGTCAATGCTTTTTTTGTATTATAGATTAGCCAGAAACTCGAAACCAGAACAGAAGGGGACCACATTTTTTTTAAATTAAAAGAGAGAGAGAGAGAGAGGGAAAAGAGAAAATCGTAATTAATTAAGATATTAGATAAAGATTGAGGGGCACGTAGATTTTTCGAAATTACATTATTGTGCCCTCCCCATAAGTCTGAGATCCCAGGCCGTTACGTCACGATGATACCAAAGAGGGGTCTTGGAAAAAACGGATACGCTGTTTGGTGTAAGACAAGAATTTATCGAGCAGACAAGGGTATATTCGTCAATGGATATATTAAGCTGAGCTGGATCCTCTACTATTTTTACTCCCATTTAAATAATGTTCTTACTTAGCATCATTCCCTAGGCAAAGACGGCTAATAAACTCATAAGGCTATTTTATTTTTTATTTTTTAGTTTCAATTTGGGTATTTTTTTCGTTAAAATTGAAATTCAGACACCTTCTCTCTTTGTTTTCCTATCCGCTGCGTTTCTGTTCTTGGGTTGTTGTGTAGGATTCCCACCCATTTTTCCCAAACACAAAGCACTAAAGAGAAGGGAAAGTGAGAGAGAAAGTTTTAGAGAGAGAAATTGCTGGATGCCCTCAGCTACTTCCGGCGATACTCAGGTGACGACAAGGGATAGAGAAGCCAAGACTCAGCAAATATTCCGTCACTGATTGATGGACATGCATTGATTTGGGAGGCTTATTTATGAACGTAAAATGCTCCAACCACTTGTGTATGATGAGCCCAGTGACGTTCTTTCCAGCTCCAAGAAGAAGAAATCAGAGTCTGATAAGCTAGACAAAGAGGTCCAAAAGTCTTCGCTACCGGCTGTTGTGGTTGGCCGGAGCCGATCCCAGGCCGGAACCAGAAGAGTCGCACCCACCGGCTTAGCCGTCGCACCTGATTGCTCGACTTCCACAGTAGAGAAGCTCCTACCCAACGGTGATTTTTACATGGGCAGCTTCTCCGGGAACGTTCCTCACGGATCGGGGAAGTACTTGTGGACGGATGGGTGCATGTACGAGGGGGAGTGGAAGAGAGGCAAAGCTTCTGGAAAAGGCAAATTCTCTTGGCCTTCCGGAGCGACCTACGAGGGCGAATTTAAATCGGGTCGGATGGAAGGATTCGGTACTTTCACTGGATCCGACTGCGACACTTACCGCGGCACCTGGAACGCCGATCGGAAACACGGATACGGCCAGAAACGCTACGCCAACGGCGATTTTTATGAAGGGTCGTGGAAGCGGAACCTGCAGGATGGGCAGGGTCGATATGTTTGGAAGAATGGGAATGAGTATGTAGGGGAGTGGAAGAACGCTGTCATTTCTGGGAGAGGTGTGCTAATTTGGGCGAATGGTAATCGGTATGAAGGACAATGGGAGAACGGGGTTCCCAAAGGACAGGGGATTTTCACTTGGCCTGATGGAAGCTGCTATATTGGCAACTGGAACAAGGATATGAAAATACAGCAATTGAATGGTACTTTCTACCCTGGTTATGGAAAAGAGCACTATCTAATGAGCAATGGACCATTTACGGGTGATAATTTGACAATAACTATGAGGAAGAGGTCGTCCGTGGACGGTGCCAGAGGAAGCGTGACTGAGAAGAATTTTCCTAGAATTTGCATATGGGAATCGGATGGTGAAGCAGGTGATATAACTTGCGATATAATCGATAATGTGGAAGCATCCATGTTTTATCGGGACGGAACAGGGTTAGATCAAGATGATTTAAAGCAGTTTCAGAGGAACCCTTGTTGTTTCTCCAGTGAGGTAAAAAGACCAGGGCAAACCATATCCAAGGGGCATAAGAATTACGATTTGATGCTTAATCTGCAATTGGGCATAAGGTAAATTAGTGGAAGGGATTTTCTCCCGCTTTAATTATAAACATTGTATCGATTTACTGTTTTTGGTTTATAGGCCTATAGTCTTGGTCTTTGATTTGATCGTTGCTGTTCTTTTGTGTAGGTACTCTGTTGGGAAAGAAGCTTCAATATCGCGAGAGCTTAAACCGAGCGATTTCGATCCAAAGGAAAAGTTCTGGACCAGGTTTCCGCCTGAAGGATCCAAGATTACCCCTCCACATCAATCAGGGGAGTTCCGGTGGAAAGATTACTGCCCCATGGTTTTTAGGTATAGCTTTTAGGTTTTGGTATACCATGATGATTAACTGCTGTTGCTCGTTTACATTCGGTTAACATGATACTCTACCTAAGGAGGATTAGATGTGTTGTTCTTCTATTCTTGCATAGGATAGTAGCATTGAAAGGCTACATTTATTGTCTTCTGTTGTTTTCTTGACTGGATCCTCCTTTGAATTTCAGACAATTGAGGAAGCTATTTCAGGTGGATCCTGCTGATTACATGTTGGCTATATGTGGGGATGATGCTCTTAGGGAGCTTTCCTCTCCGGGTAAGAGTGGAAGCATCTTCTACTTGACTCAGGACGACAGATTTATGATAAAGACAGTGAAGAAATCTGAAGTCAAGGTTAGCTACCTATATCTTGGAGACTTGAACTATTGAGTTGTTCTTGCTCAATATGTAAACTCTTAACAGCGCTCCATGCCTTCTGTAGTACTCTAATAGCATGTAAAGAATAAGTTGTATATGTTTCTTCAAACAGATAACATTCCATGGCCTGATGGGATGGCTATATCTCCTTCCTATTTCAACATGAGGCATTAGTTTCAATTTCCATTTAGTAGGTAGTTAAATTCCATTCTGGATAGACACAGGTTGTTTGGCCTTGGGAAGAGGGAGGACTTACCTTGCTAATTTAGCAACCTGTAGTTTAGGGTTATTTATGAAGTCTTAGCTTGGCTAAGTGAACAGCTTTGATTGACTTTTGACTTTGGTGATGACTATTAGGTGCTTCTTCGGATGCTTCGAAGTTATCACCAACATGTTTTTAGATATGAGAATTCACTTGTGACAAAGTTCTATGGGTTACACTCTGTCAAACCGATTGGAGGTCCAAAGGTATGGCTCAGTATACATGTTATTTTGTTTTAAGGGGACGATATATGCATTGCAGTGCCTGATTCTTTATTTTTATTGGAAACCAGACCCGGTTCATTGTAATGGGCAATCTTTTCTGCTCAGAATATCCTATTCATAGACGATTTGACCTGAAAGGATCATCTCATGGCCGGTTAACTGACAAGCCTGAGGAGGAGATTGATGAAACCACAACCCTGAAGGACCTTGATCTCAATTTTGTATTTCGCCTACAACAAAATTGGTTCGTGGATCTCATCAAGTAAGTTTTGTGTTGTAAGTTGTGTGCTTTATCTGTGATTTCTTGGCTGCTAATTACCAATTAAAATTGAAATATCAGAATAGTAATATATTCATGATTTTATGTCCAGTCAAATTGAGCGAGATTGTGAGTTCTTGGAAGCTGAGGGAATAATGGATTACAGTCTTCTTGTTGGCCTTCACTTTCGTGATGATAATTGTTATGACAAAATGGGGTTGTCACCATTTGTTTTGCGCACTGGTATTGATCCATTGTCCTTCACTCTGCACGTTTGGTTGATAAAGTTTATGTTGCCTTAGAAATTTGAAAAGCAAATGTGTTTCCCCTTGTAGGAAAACGAGATTCTTATCAGATTGAGAAGATTATGCGTGGGTATCGCTTCCTCGAAGCTGAGCTACAAGATAGGGATCGGGTTTTGTCTGGCCGGTACGTCATAACGTGTTTTAGTTCTTTTGAGGTCCTTAATTTGATTGACTTGTTAAAATACCTGCATCTGTAGTTCTACTGTATGGGCTTTCCCTGAATTTTATCAGTTTCCAAGAACCTAATAACTGGTGCCTTGGGACAAACTGCCATCTGAGTGATGTAGAAAAATTCAAGACAAACATAGATGGTGTAGACCTATAAACAATACATAGTTCTAATTTGTTGATGTTATAGATGCCTAATAATTTCTTCAGCTGAATTGAAAACATTCAGGGGAATAATTGAAAGTGGTTTGGATTCTTGTGGCTATTCAGTGTGCATAATGTAGCAAGCAACAGTTGTGTGTGGGGCACATGCGGATTGTGGTCCTAATTTCACAGGATAGAATAAGGAATTATAATGTTCTTGTGGTTCAATGATGATTGTTTCGCCCTAAGAGATTTTGTTTACATTTTTTTTTTGGCATTTTTATTCTATATGAAAGCACACAAATACGAACGACAGGGTTGAAAACTTTAAAGATGTTTGACTTTTCAATTACAATTATATAAAGTCATAAAACTTAAAAGGTGTTTTTTATTTTAAATGCATTTAGTCAACGTTTTTATAAACAAGCATATTCACACATTTTATGATATTTGTTAAAAAGTATTCTTGGTGTTTCAGGAAATCGTTAATTAGGTTAGGAGCCAATATGCCAGCTAGAGCAGAGCGAATGGTTCGGAGGAGTGATTTTGATCAATACACCATGGGTGGTATCAGCCATTTGACACCTTATAGATGTGGAGAGACGTATGATGTGGTTCTTTATTTTGGGATTATTGACATCTTGCAAGATTATGATATCAGCAAGAAGTTAGAACGTGCCTACAAATCCTTGCAAGTTGACCCCACCTCAATCTCTGCAGTTGATCCAAAGTTGTACTCAAAGAGATTCCGTGATTTCGTAGGGAGAATTTTCATTGAAGACAGGTAGCTCTGAAAAAAAATGACGATGAAATCTTTGTGGAGATGTTTAAATGCACCTTGATTGATCACACTATCTTGAAGATATACCAGCTACTATGGAAATCCTGGACGAAAGTTGAGAATTGTAATTGATCAACAATCCACTGTCCTGTGGCTGTGATGACAAAGCTCGCCAAAATTGGGGCTTTTTATGGCTGAATTTTGAAGATACAGCCATGATAATATTGTGCTGTTGGCAGGGAGAAGTTGTAAATGGAAGATGGAGGGGAATTTGATCTCGGACTCTTGTTCTTTTGCCTTTTCTTTTTAATTAAGGGGATTGGGAATTTGTGAAATTTTTTGTGGTTACAAAGCAGGAGGATAGGGTGATGTGAAGATAGATAGAGGGAACAACGCTTAATGTTTCCCGGAGGCGTGGATAGTTTGGAATAAAGAAATTGTACAGTTCGTATATAATATATTATAATACAAATATAAATGATAATATCTGAAAGGGAAAATTTTGTCGTGGTTATTTTTGTTAATTTCTCGTACAAGATGGAGATATTTTAAGGACAATGTTATTTAGTGGTGGGGTGTGGAGGACGAAATCTGTTGGGATCTCTTTTCCCATTTCCACATACAACACAGCTTTAGATGGTGTGGAAATGAGGGCTCTATCTATGTGCGTTGTCGAAGGGAGAAACTTAAAAATAAAATTAATGGTGTTGTTGCGTAGCTTTTGCAGTGAAAGCTAAGGCGTTGGACTGCAAAGAATTTTGAAGGCATAAAAAGCAGAGAAAGTCCCAGAAAGATGCGCTTGCCTGCCTTCATTTTCTTCTCATATTTCTCCACTTTGCTCCCTCTTTTCACTGTTTCTGCCTTCCCTTTTGTATTTTTCCCTATAATGTTCACCTTTACTTCCTCTTCAGTCTTCTAAACCAACCATTACACTAATCCAACTCCTTTTGTTCTGCTCACGTGGCCGCCACTCATTTGTTATTAACTCAATTATGTTATTCTAGTGTGAATTCGAGGGTATTTATGTAATTGCAACCCATGGCCCAGTTCAGGGGAGACCTTTGGGATTCGTGTAAGCCGTTTTGAAAGTGCAGAGGTCAAAGTCAGTGATACAGCATAAGTATTAAATTAAAACATTTATAAATTTACAGCGAATATCATCATACTTTTCTTATAAAAATTCTTGTTATTTATTTATTTTGTTATATGAAACTATAAAAGTTATTCACTGATTTAATAATAGTTAAGATTAACAATATCTAGAGAGGGTGTGAGTGGTGGGGGCCATCGATCCAATCCTCGAATCCATTTTCCCCTTCCAGCCTTAGTTGAGTGCTTATGGACATCAAACGTGTCTTGCTTGTCCAGCTCAATCAGACTCCAGTTTTACAATATCTAATAAATTTCTATACAAACATTTGAATTGCCTTATTTATCTTATGTAAAACTGTAATTTTATTTCACAAACCATGTCAAAATGAGTGAAATAAAATTAATTGTTCAAAAATATATAAATTATTGTAATTTTGTTATGACCCTTGACTCTAGTGAAAGCAGACAATTTTTTTATATATAATGAATTAATATTTAAATTTTTTAAAATAAATATTAATATTTAGTATAGTATTTTGAATAGATTGCTTTTAATAAAAAAATAATAATTAAATATTAATAGTGTTGGACGTAAAATCCAATAAAAACTTGAGGGATAAAATAAAAGGTAATTTAAGTAATGAAATATTATATATTTGTACAAGAAAATATTGGGAGCTGGTTCTCACAAATTATGAGCAAGGGAATGCGTTTGTAGTGAGTAGTGAGAAGCAGCATCGCTTTCTACACGTGCATTTGAACCCATTGCTTCATGTACCACTTCATTTTATAATTACTATTTGCCAAATCCGAGTTAATTAAATTATTCTTCACTATCAGCATCTACATCTTAATTTGGACCCGTTCTACTGAATATGATATTTAGTTTCAACTTTCAATTAAAAATGGCTTGTGCCTTGTGCCTAACAAACAACTATCTAAAATCTGACCATATCTAATTTAATATTATATATAAACGTGGCCACTACACTTTAACACACACAATATATATATATCTTACGCCGTACCCTGAAATTATATATTTTTAGTAGAAGAAGCTCACCACATAAATCTCAACCAAGTTAAAGCTTTAACTCTTAGAGATGAGGTAGTGTGATGATGATGCTCATTGCTCAGTGTTTTGAGAAGCCAAGAAGAAAACAATGATTTTGTGGTCACATTCCAGTTCCAGCTACACGTGTATGTTATGAGAGAGAGTAGAAGTGTGGATAATACAATAAAGAGAAGTCCCACGTCGAGTAGACTGACTTGTTCAATGAAATATTTAAGAAAAGTGATTATCTCATTTTAATGGCTAATTTTTGAGGGAGGGCTCTCTAAAATCTCTTAAGTAGCTATTGTAATATTAGTACTTTTATTGAGCACCAATGATACAAAAAAAAGTTATCTATCCAAGTGTGAATAAATAAAAAAGACTACTTACGAAGGGGTTGATTGACAGAGGGGTTAATCAAAAGTACAAGTGAAGCATTGCCCGAGTGAAACGTCGTAGAGTAAAATTAATGGGAGAAATTCCAATGGGACGTCAGCTTTTAAAAGAATTATGCTTTGATACAATAAGGAGTCTCACATAAGATAAGATGAGTTATTCGATAAAGTACTTAAAAAAAGAAAATTTTTAACTTTAACGACTAATTTTTAAAAAAAGATTCCTCAAGTTTCTTAAATACTTATTATAACAGTAAAGCAACAATTATTTATTTAATTAATATATAATTAACTAAATGGATGATACATTATATAAAATTTGACATTTTACAAGGTTAAACTCAAAATTTTAAAAATTTACATAAAACTTTTTATTATTAATATTCTTATAAATTTTACAATGATCTAAAAAAGTGGACTGTAAATTTTGCTACCAAATAAATTATGTTGAAGTGATAGTGGGCGGTGGTGTTTTGTGGGAACTGTACACGTAATAAATAGAGTTTGTAGTGTGTATCGGTGGCTGTTCTGTTCATTTAGATTTCAGACACAACCTTTGAATATTCTCCTTCTTTCCCTCTTCCATAAAACACGGTTTTTGTACATATATACTTCATTTTCCATCAACTACAACCAACCCCTTAATAAAACAACAATATCACGCATAATTCTTGCATATTCACTCTTCTATTATTACTCATGTTTTTCTATGGTGCTTATCAATAGACTTTTATTATTTGATAATTTTGTACCAAAAATTATCAAATACTTTTATCAACTATATATAATTAAATGCTTTCTTAATTAATCTAAAAATGATTATCCTTCTCTTTGTGAAATGGATCAAAAGCTTTGGTCATGCACACTATCGCACAATATTTCTCCATGATAGCAGCTTTTTGCCTTGTCGCTTAATTTCTGCTTTAAGAAGCGAAGTGAAAGCTATATATTTATTTAGAAAACTATGTCTGGCATTCGTTAAAAACGATTTTACTTTTGCTAGTTTTGAACCAACAAAGCAAACATTAAGTATTAACTAGATCGAGCCCTCCTTTCCCCATATATATATATGTGCATGTACTATATATATAGTATCTTTCTGTGATGAGTGACGATCGACCAAGGCTTATTTTCTTTGTTTATCATACAGTGGCGTTAGAGGGATTCTGTTCCATCAGAGTTACTTAATTTTTAAACATCTTTGAGGTGACGTGATTCATGCATAGACCCAATATATTTTATATTTCTGATGATGCCCACAATTTTGTTCCAAATGCAATGAACAACTCACGAAGCCTAATAACTTGAATGATGAAAAGTGATTAGAGTCCACGCCGCATATATAATATGAAAACAAAAAGATTCTGCTAATGAATTGGTCTACAAAAGATGAATCTCAATCCCAACACGAGGTTGCAAAAGAGGTAACAGTACCTAATATATAATTCTTTCATTAAACTTGTTCAGTTTTGATATTATTTTGAAACTCATGGAAGAACCTTCTCAACTTACAAAACAAACGACGAAAAATAAAAACCTTAATTATGTTGTCTCAGGTTACTTGAAAGGCATCATCTACTCTTCCAACACCTTCTTATATTTAATACCCACATAACACATATACAATCATGCATGAACAATGCAATTCCTTTACAATTTCAACTTCTTTGAAGAATAATATTATTTGCCAAGAATGGAGGCAAACTCTCTAATAACACCTTTTTTTATCTGAAAAAGCATGATAATCATAACTTCTTCCCTATATCGTTCATTACTTTGGATTTGGCCAAGTTTCCAATGCCTTTTACAAGGCTGATCCAGAGCCCAGGCAATAATTTTGTAAGTTGTAACATCAATGAACAGAGAGATTCAAATATTCCAAATAGTGATAATATGGGGGTTTGGCTGATGACGTCACGATGACTAGGGGTAGGGTCTATGATTTACCTGTATTTCATTTTGAGATTGATTGAGGAAGCAATTTCTGTCTTAAATTCCCAGCAAAAGAATCCTGATATGGAGGATACTGTAGACAAACAGTGGGAGACAAATGGGAATAAGAGTGAATGCAATTGGGAAGGTGCATTTCTCTGGTTTAGATTTCATGAAAGCTAAGGCAAACGTGACAATGGTGACATTATAACATATAATCCACATTATTCTGCCTATGCCATTGTTGTTTTAGGTGGAGGACCCTTTTCAAGATTTTCTATCATGTTCTTCTTAGCGCACTGTGGACGCTATGTACATTCTCAATGTCATCATGGCCAATCTCAACCAAGTCCACAAAATAATCATATTTTTATAATTTAAATTCAAAAAATGCCTCATTTGCGAGCATGGTAGAAGAAAAGTGGTTTATGCAATTTTAAAAAATTTATTTTAAGTCAACGTGAGTGAGTTAGTATAAATAGTCAATGATTCGTGAAAAAACTCTCAACTCAAAGATAAATTTAAATTTTTGTAAAACAAAAAACTTTTATAGAGTAATATCACCAATATATTAATAGATAAAAATCAGTTTTTTATAATTTAAATTCAAAAAATGCCACATTGGCCAAATGATAGAGAAAAATGGTTTATGCAATTCTAGAAAAACCTATGTTTAGTCAACTAATGCTTAGACAACATGTTTTTGTAGATATTATCTTCATCATTAATAGATAAATGATCAAGTTAACATGAACTAGTATAAATGATCAATGATTCGTGAAAAACTCTCAACTCAAAGATGGATTTAAATTTTTGTAAAGTAAAAAACTTTTATGCTGTAATATCACTAACATATTAATAGATAAAAATCAGTTTTTAATAATTTAAAATCGAAAAATGCCACGTTCGCCAAATGACAGAGAAAAATGGTTTATGCAATTTTAGAAAAACCTATGTTTAGTCAACTATTGCTTAGACGACTTGCTTTTGTAGATACTGCCTTCATCATTAAATCATTAGTCATGTATACCTATTCAATTAATAAATTAGAGAAAACGCATATTTTTCTTTTGATCAACGAATTTTTAAAATATATAATTCAATTTTTAATTGAACTATTCATTAAAAAAACATAAATTAGAAAAATGCACAAGTTTTAGAAGGACATGTGGCAAAGCTCACCATATCCATACTGGCTTGAAATGAATGATTAAGGAAAACAAAAAGCTCTTGTAAATATAATTAATGCCAGTTTGTCAAGAAGTCTTGAACTTTGAATACTAAAACAATGTTCCATTTCCAGGAATGACAGTTTCTGAATTTTTGTTCGTGTGCTTATTAAGGGATCATATGTTTACATCTGAAGTTCAGATTTGTTTGCACTAGTTATGATGCCTTTCTTTTTTCCCAGTCACTGTCCAACCAGAAAGTAGTCATACAGGAATCAAAATTTGGACCACAGAAATAGAAAAAAAAATGGAGTTAATGGAGGGTTACACTAGACAAAGAATGTCATGAATGAGGTTCCTCAAGCGGAGTACAAAGGAACCCCACATTAGTTAACCCATAGTCCCACTTAACATCTATTTATTTATTTATTGTGATGAATTGTTATCATATTAATGGAGTTAGCGTTGATCTTATGCCAATAATTGACAAATCGACCCCTCATGTGATGTCTGGGTTTTGATCAGATCATGTTGGTTGTAATGTCTATACATGTATGCCCCCGACAGGAGAGCATGCTTGACTTGGACACGTGGGTTTGAACTTTGAAGGTTAAGTTGTTTCTGCTTCTGAAAATGCTAGTTTCAGAATTAAGACACGAAATCAAAGGGATCAAATTCAAGACCAATTTGGTAGGCAGCATCATATGATTGCTAGATTTTAAGAATTTCCGTCCCTATAACCTAACTTGTTTCTGGTGTGGGACACTCCGCAGATAGGTTTGGGTTTTTCTTTTTTGGGTCTATGATATGTTAGGTTTCATTGTACCTTTTTTATTGGACGGATGATTTCTTGATATCAAATATATGCCATTGCCCTAACAAGTAGGAATCATAGCTGGTTGGCCCAATTGAAAGTGGACCACCATTTGAAGGGTTCATTCCAGAGATTTGGCCCAATTCAGTGGGTTTTCAAATTTGGATATTGATTACTTGTTTTGGGATTAAAACTTGTCCAAGTAATTAGAACATACCTGTCCAGAAGGCTTTAATCTTCGTTTTGCTTATACAAAAAATATACGTGCAGTTAGTCTTCTTAAGTGAATAACCCTGAAAAAAAATGCAACCTAGGATTCTAGTTGGAGTTAATGTGCGCAATTTGCACACACTCTAAAATTTTAAAATTCCTTTTGCTAAAGTCGATTTTATTGAATATTGATATTCGATAGTCCCTTTGACATTGTAATTTTGATTCTATTAGTTGCTAATGTGTGAGTCCGACTTTTTTGAATATGGCTTATTTAGAATTTAGACCTCCTTCATTGCGTCTAAAATTGTTTGACTTTCTCTTTTAAGAAAAAAATTGGTTTTCTATATCAAAATGGTTTGCTACGTTTAACCCAACTCCTGGGCAATCATCACGGAATTCCATTGAAAAGTATCAGCTTGAGGTTTTCCTGTGCTACTACAATATAACAATGGGTAAATTATCTCGTTTTATTTGGGTATTATTATAGTCAAGTGGCGTTCCAACAAACTAGAGCACCTCAATTTATTCTTCCAATTTGATTAGAGACAGGCGATGCCAACACTAGAATCACAATGAAATTCCCTATGATCTAACCTCAACAAATTAGCGTAGTTAGAATTGTATCATGGGACACCTGAACATCACATACCCCCCTCCCCCACTAACTGAACCTAGGCATCGATCTTTGAGAAACCTCTCTCTCTCCATTAGAGTTTAGGGTTACCTTTCAAATATAAATCCAGTTTTAATAAATTCTTGGCATCAAGCAAAATTTAACATATTCATGGAACACATTAACGACAATTTTAGTTAAACTGCAGGCTTAGAAATACAAACGATTCTTACATAAAATCAATATCACAATTCATCAATCTTACACAAAAGGAATAAAAGCTAATTACTTCTTTTTCTTTCCAGCAATGGCAACCTTCTTACCCTTCAAGGTCCGGCAATTGTTCTTGGTGCGTTGTCCTCTACAAGGAAGCCCCTGAATATGTCTGATGCCCCTGTAGCATTGGATCTCCTTCAGTCTCCTTATATTCAGTGCATTAAACCGCCTCTGAAACACCCAAAGACATTCATTATTGCATTTACCAACACATGAATACAAAAATGGAATTATTAGAGAAAGAGAGAGTATGAGAGGGAGGTACCAAGTCGCCTTCAATCATGTACTTGGAGACTTCATCCCTGAGAGTGATGAGTTCCTCCTCACTCAAGTCCTTTGTGATCTTGTTGTCCATGTTGATGTCACATAAGATTTTTCGGGCTCTACTACGGCCAACTCCATGTATATACTGAAGTGAGAACTCAATTCGCTTGTTGTTTGGAATCTCTACACCTCCAACACGAACACATTGGATGCTCAGACCGTGAACCTGCATATAACACGTAGGATTCAGTTGAAGCAAACATGATAAAGGTCTACACTTAATTCAGTTCCCAAAATATAAAACTAGCAATAACAACTAAAGAGCTTTTTTAATTAGGAAACTACATATAATGCCCTGACCTAGAGTCTAGTTATAATTTTGATACAATAATCTTAGAGCGTAACACCTGACTCTCAAGTGAAGGTGTCACAAATGAATTATAAGTTTAAAACTAATATCTAAAAATAGACACTAATTACCAAGTGATACCTTAGTTCTCTATCACCTTTCTTTATCTTTCCCTGTTCAATCTTTGATCTACATTTTGCTCAATCCCCAATTTCGACATTAGTTTAACTAATTTTCATTTTTTGTAATAATTTAGGAGATAAAGGATTGTTATATGAAGTTGCCCAAAGAATCTTCAGTATGTCATATTCAAAAGCTAAATGACCTCACTCAACTCAAGCATGTTTTCATTTAACCAGTATAACTATGGATAAGCGATAGAAATTATAGAAATCAAAGCAAAATATAGACAATAAAATGTTTAAGTGTGAGGCAAGTGTTGAAAGCCCAGAGTGATCCTGTGAGCTATTTTAAGATTCTAATTCTCGGATTATTTCATTTCCTTACATTCTCTATAGCACAAGTTATATGTTGATGGAGTAGAGTAAACGCAGAAAAAGAGTATGTGTGTTAGGAAGTGAAGGGACTTCCCAAATTGAAAATATTTAGCGGTAATGAAACAACTTAGAAGCATATAAAGTAAGTGAAAATGGAACAGTATGAAGATATTGATAGAATAAAGCGATTTACAAAAGGAAGATGGATTGGGGATTCAGAGATGCAAAGGCATGAAAGATTGTTACCTTGGGAGGGTTGGAGAAGCGGAAAGAGACAGTTCTAGAAAGGGGATTTGATTGGGAATTGCAGATAAGAGAGAGAGAAGGCGCCAGAGGAACTGCTAGCGTCTGTGCCATTTTCTTACTCTTGTCCGAGGGATTGAGACTCCACACTCGACACTCGGAGAAGGCAATAGGCTTATCCTTCCGGACGTTTTTTTGTTTTTTGGACGAAAGTCAAGTACCCTTTCAACAAGTGCTGGTCATATCTTTGAATTAAAAAGCCCAATTTCTCATAAATCTATTTGGAGTCCAGCCCATTAGACTGGGCCTATCTACTAATACTCTTTTGGATTCAGTCTGCATTGCGGCTCGGCTGGTGTGGGCTGATGATGGGCTCTGGAGAAATCATATCCACAACTATAGACCAATTAAATTTCAAAAAGAAAATTAAAATTTTAGTCAAAATAACAATAAATTTATTTTAAAGTAAAATTAGAAGTATATTTTTTAGGTCAAAATATACATAACTCTCTTGAACTATAAGTCATGTATAAATAATTTTTTCAATTATAAAAATTGACCTTAAATTCTTTCAAACGTCGTAATTTGTGTAAAAATTAATCTCTGTTAATTTTTTTTATCTAAAATCTTAATAAATTGTAGAAATATCATATTATTTAAGAGATTTTTTTTAATAAGGCCTAAAGTTTAAAATTTTTTTTATATTTCGATATAATTTGATTTTACTGACGTGTCGTTATTTTATTAAGATTTTGTATAAAAAAATTAATGAAATAGTTTGTTGTAAAAATTGTGAAGTTTAAGAAATTTTAAGTTAATTTTTTATAGTTAAAAATTATCTACATATGACTTATAATTTAAATTTTTTTTTTGTATTTTAGCATAAATTAAGAAGTAGAAAATTTGACTATTCTCTCGTTGCTTAAGTTTTCTATGATTTTTTTTTTTCGTGGAGCAATTATATCTTTCTGCTCTGAAAACTTCCCTCCATCATAAAAGCATTCATTTTTCTGTTTTACATATATATTTAAGCAGAATAAGCTTTTTCCTAAAGATTTTAAACCTTCACAAAAGTTTAAGAAGTGTAGTTTACCAAATATTTTTCTTGTACATTTAATTTTTAAAGTTGCATGCCTATTAAAGTGTGCTGTAAGTTGTGTTATAATATTTTAAAGTACTGCTCGGGAGCTGTTCTTGTGTCTTTTAGTGTGTATTGTAGTCGGTTTGCTTTAACTTTTAATTTATTTTGTATTCTTTGTTTGACGTGTCCACTATTGTCTCTTGGAGTTGCTGGCCTTTGTATATAATTAAGTTTTTCTTTATGGACATACAGCTTTAGGATTCTTGTCCATAATTGAAGTCACAGGATTTTTAGTTGTTACACTTGAATATTAGCACGCATGAGTACTCTCCTAAACTGTGTCGATTGGTAATTCAAAAATTATAAGTTGAAGATGCTTCGTCCCAATTTAATGAATTCAATAGATTAACACTGAGAGCTTGCGCACTAATACATGCTTTTTATTCATAACTCAGTATCATTATTATATCTGCGTAAGTTTACACATATATTATATTGATAGTCACATAAATTGCAGAGTAGGTAGAGTGGCTAGACGAGGGAATTGAGAATGATTCTGACGTCGTCCAAGCTCACAGCTCCATCTCCATCGACATCAAGCGAAGCAACAATATTCTCGCAATTCTGCAGAGACAATGACTCCAATCCACACTCTCCCATTGCCTCATACAGCTCTTCCCCTGTCACTATCTCGTAATTCCCTTCTTCCTCCATTGCTTCAAATGTCATTCTCAGCATATTTCCCACTTCCCCACACTCCATCTCCTTCGTGTTCATTTCTAAGAACTCCTCTATACTCATCATTCCATCTTTGTCCTTGTCTCCTTCCTCCATCATCCTCCTCAAATCTTCCTCGCTTGCCTTGTATCCCAGCGACCCCATCATTCCTCCCAGCTCCTCCCTCGTGATTCTCCCGTCGTTGTCTCCGTCAAATGCTCTGAACGCCTCCAGTAGTCCCATTACATGCTTCAGTGTCTCTATTTCACCACTCACACTGCCCGAATCACCCATATCTTACTGCCTGCTTCCCCTTCTTCTTCTTCTTGTTTTATTACCCCTATCCTCTCACTATAAATATATAGCTACGTACCCACCTACCCATGGATCTCATGCTCCTTATCGTCTAATTCATATTATTCATTCTTATCTTCACCACTGTTCAATAATTTTGGGAATAAAGTCAAGTTGATAGTGGAGGCCTTTGGACGACGAGTTTCATGCCGTTGAGGTCACTGTAGAATATGGAACTTTGCCATTGATCCTGACTGCAGAATCATATGTAATTAAAGGATAATGCTATTGTTAATAAATAACTGATTACAGCAAAAATAGTTAATTTGTTGCGTTTATTTTGTCTCGTATCAAATTATTTTACTTTTACGTGATGGCTGAGTTACTTGCACTGCTTTCTGTGAGATTTAAGAACCACAAGAATGGATCAAAATTACGAATTTAATTACTCCACCTTTTTCCTTTTGTTTTTTAGAAAAATAATTAGATAAAATTAATTATATGTCATTTTCTTTGCAGTTGCTTTAATTTCCAGCTACATCTCCAGCTATAGTTGGTGCCTTTCTGGAATTCCTTCAAGATTAGATTCCTATCGCATATCGTTTTGGCAGCACCGACCCTCATAAATTTGGCACCATTTGTTCTCTAAGTTGGCATCCTTAACCGCAGGAATATTGCATTCCTTCTCACAAGATTTTTTTAGTGGAGTACGCAGTAGCATAAGAAAGTAGAGAGAAAGTTGGGCCTGGATCCGGAAAATGATGGAATGGGTGGTAGGCCCACGAAGCAATGGTCATCTTGCAAGTTGCAACCTTCTGTTATATTATCGTATTGGACGATGTGGGCAAGTCAGAATGACACCAATGGTGTGTCTTCTTCCTTAAAACCTGCTCTCAAGGCCCAGATTAATTTGTACATAAATATATAATTGATTTTTACCCTCTCAAAACAAGATTTATATATTGGAATGTTTAAGTACTCCATTGAGGTTAACAAGTAGCTGAGTATTTTTGTCATAATTCAAAGAATAACAGTATTACTTTGACTAATTTTTATATACTATCATTTTACGCTTTCCAATTTTCTGAAAGCGAGTTTATTATATAGTATTACTGTTTGCTTCAGCCGCTTCATCATGACTTAAAACATAAAATAATCAATTAACCAATGATTGATTATATAAGCAATATCTGCACTAAAACATAAAATATATCCTATAGCCGCCTAATAATTAACACAGTAACACACAACAAATCATAGATTAACAAAAGACATAAAAATGTTCTCCTTCTGTCATGTATCCAGTCTTTCTTCCCAATCTTTAGTATTGGAGTCACAGGAGCTCATCATTTCCAACTCGTTTGGATAGAGAAAGCTAGCTTACACGTAATTAATTTAAAAAGGGTTTAGATTAAGAAAGCTTGAGCTCTCTTAACCATTAATCTATAAAAATTTTAAAAATAAAACTTAAAAAAATGTGAACTACGAAGCCCTTTCAAAAATCTATATATCAATTTTCATTGAAAAAATGAATGAATATGACGTAGGAGTCTTATCTTTCTTGATAATCTAGTACAAATATAGATGTACCCAATCATAAAATAATAAAGGTAAATTAAGTATAAAATCTATATGTGTGTGTGTGTTTGTGTGTGATTATTAATTAAAATAAAACATATAAAATAAACTTTTAAAATATCCAGTCATGAGGGTACTGTTGTAATTAATATTTATTTATCATTTTATGATTGAAAATTTTGATAACAAAAAAAATTCCATTGTACCTAAATTTTTTAATTTCTCAGATGCATCAAATGCCAAGTTCCGGAAGATACCTAATGATCAAGGTCTAAAGAAACTTCTCTTCTGTACTTAGAGGGGAACAAAAAATCTTTCTATCAATATACATATGCACATATGCGCACACACACACACACACATTTATATATGACATGCACAACATATTAGAATTACTTTTACCCTACAACATAATACTTAAGATGTGAAAAGTAGTATTAATAATTGAATTTGAAATTCTTTTTTACCTAATAATCTGAAGATTTCGGTCCACGATTTCTGCAAAGAAGTTTTATTATTTAGGCCAAAAAATCACTTTTTTTTTAAATTTTCTTTCCATAATTATTCAAGTTTTCGTCGTTAATGCATGTCTTCGAGTAGAACTGAAGAAACTGTATCCATATGCGTGCTTTTAATTAGATTCTTCGTAACAACGATCTCAACTAGTAGTGCCCATCGATCTTCGACCATCTTTGCATGCAGCATATATAATATTTGTTGAATTAACTTTCTAAATTTATGTTCCGAAATAAACTATGGCAATTCCGGATTTTGATTCTTATAAAATCTTTTCAGTAATCAAAGTGGGGCATAGCAATAGAGGAACTGCAACTAAGTGGTACGAGAATGATTTAATTTCCAGAAATAATAATAGTTTAACATTGATACAACTCTATACGTATAAATTATAATACAACCTACGTACGTACTTCCCCCGTCTCTGCCCTAAAATACAAGCAAATTATTGTGGATGTCATACCCTATCTTCTCCAAATTCGGCTGCACCGCAAACTGAATCATAGGCGGTGGTCCACAAGCCAGTGCCAAGGTGTTTTCAGATGCTTCTGGAATATGCTCCCTCACCATACTCTCCGTGATGAACCCCACACTGTATTCCCACCCTTTGCTCTTGCTTTCCTGCACCACGTACCACACGTTGAACCGATCACCATATTTCTCACCCCACGCATCCAACTCCTCTCTCAGCAATATATCATCCTCCGTCCGGTTCGCGTACACCACGTGCATTTCGGTCCGGTCCTCCGGGTCCTTCAGTATGGCTTGAGCCACTTGGTAAATGGGTGTGATCCCAGTCCCACCAGCCAACATGGCTAGCTTCTTAGCAAACCTGTGTTTTCCGTGAACTAAGAAGTTGCCTCTACCCGTGTACTCGATGTGCCCCAACGGACCCTTCACCTCTAACACAGAGCCAATAGGCAAGGAGTCCAAGTGCTGAGACATGAGCCCACCGTTAGGGAACTTGGGATGAACATTCTTCAAGTAAATCTTGACCACTAGATCGAAGTAACCCACTTCATCGACACTGCTGGTTGGAGTGTAAGCTCGCATGCATAGCTTACCCTCAATGGCAGCACATAGGAATATGTGCTTTCCTACGGGCAAACCCATGACTTGGTCCTCTGAGGGTAACGCGAATCGGAAGAGCCTAACGTCGTGGGAAATGGAGGTTTTGGAGAGGAGCTTACACGGGATTTTTTCACGTGGGTTAAGAGCGATGGCACGTGAGGAGGGCATGAGTTCCTTGATGGGGGTCAAGTGGGAATTGGAGGAGTCGGAGTCATCAGAGGTGTAAATGGTGGTCATGAGCTCGCCAATCCGGTAATCCTCGAGCATTTTCTTGGCTTTGTCAGAGTGGATGGCGTCGAACTCGTCGGTGCAGTCGGTGCCGGCGTTGATAAGGATGCTGTCAGAGCCACCGGGGTGGTGTTGGAGGAAGCGGGTGCAGTCGTAGACGTTGCCGTGGATGACGATCCAAGCAGAGTCGGGAGTGTTGTGAGCTTTGAGTTGAGAAATGGAGTAGACATTGGAGCAAGTGTTCATGAAGGGAGTTGACACACTCTTCTTGAGGGTTTGGTTGGACTCTGATGTCTTCTCCATGTGTCTTTCCTTGGCCATCCACCCACCCGATTGATTGCCTGGTAGGGTTGGGTGCTCGAACATTATTCCAATCTCACCCTTGTGGGGCTTACACATACTGATTTTCACCCTGAACCAGCAGTTGTTCATCATGCCCTGCACATATTGCCAACTTTAATGCTACTAACCCTATATTCAATACTCATTTTACAAACATTGGCGCGTATATGAATAAAATAGAGTGAATTATAGTGGTTAATTTGGGTTTACATTAACATTATTCTTAGACAAAAAAAACACCAAGTAGTGGCAAGTTATATATATATATATATATATATATATATTAGTAGAGAATATGTACCATAAGATTCCAAATGAGTTTGTGGGGTTGGGTGTTGAAGGCCTCATCCCAGGCTCGCACTGCAATCTGCTTGGCTGCAAGTAGGTCCAGTACCTCCACCTCTAAGCACCAGAAGCACCAGCACCAGTACTTACCGTATTTGTTGGGTTTCTCTGGGTGGTCCACTCTACACATTTGCCACGTTTCCCCACCGTCCATCGTCACTTCTACACGTGTCACTTTCCTCCCTCCCCCTGCACATGTCCAAGTCCAACAAACAATTCACATCATTTCAAACTACGTACCACTTGCGACTTGCTATACCCCAACCGCATGTATATATAACTTGATATATATATATATATATATAACTGCACTAGGCCAAAAATATACATAGTGCCAACGCCAACACCAATCCAACTTGGGATTCCTTTTTTTCCCACGCCACTTTTGTTTTCCAAAAACAAAAGTATAAAACCCAAGCAATAAATATCTTCGCTTCAAAAGATAAATTATGGCATTAATTAATAACTGCAAGAAAAAAACAGAGATTTTTCGAAAAATACAAATCAATCTTTTTAAAAAAAAAAAATATTTTTGCTGCTAACAAAAGTAATTAAATTAGAAGTCGAGTTCCTTAAAAACTACAGATCAGAGGGCAGTAAATGGGTCGATTCAAATTAAGTCGATAAGTTGTAAGAATTTGTGTAACCAATAAGATGTGTTGAGGGAAAAAATTAGTGATTGAAGACAGATAAAACAAACAGCTCATAATTAAGTCGGTTGTGAGATATTTCATGGAAACCTCGTAAAGCCTAAAGCCTATCCACGATTTATTAGTATTACTAATGTGGAATAAAAAGAAGAAATATATCGTGATGTCTGTGGCTGTTGGGGGAGAGAAATGGGGACCTAAACCTTGTCATACATATAAAGTGCTTTATTATGTAAATTAATAGACCTATTATTTAAATGAATTTGTGTCTATTTTTCGTAACAATATGATGTTACCCTTCAAATAAGATATCTAAACCCAAGAAATAGTGTAATTAAACTCACCGGAATATGCGTAGCCTCTCAACACATAAGGCCTCTGAGTAGTCCACGAGTTTATGGGCAAGATCTCCTCGTGACCCGGCGTCGTTATTACCGAGTTTATGTTGAGCTCGTTGATTATATACTCTGGCTTATACCACCAAGCTACACCCACCAAATAACTCAGGAGTTTACATTATATATTAAGACTTAAACTAAAAAAGACAGAAATTAAAAAATATATATACAAAGCAAGCAAGTACAGCAGAGGACATGAATTAATTATTAGATACCTTGAGCATTAGCAAGCTCAGCATCAACGTGGGAGGGAAACACTCTATTATCCCTGTAATGGTAATAACTATTGGATTGTTGAGGAGCTACAATGATACGCCTTAGCCATTTGACCATACGGCCTCCAATGAAACCGGGTACGATGATCCGCACCGGAAACCCGTGATCCGGCGCCAAAAGCTCCCCGTTTTGCATGTATGCGAGCATGATGTCACGGGATGGATCCATTGCTATTTCCCTAGCGATGCTGGTACCGTACTTGGACCCACCGCCACCTGGCAAATCCTCAGCCCCTTCAAAGCACACGTGGAGGCCCCCCTTGCTACGCCCGTATATGCCACACCGCTTGAGCACGTACCTCAGCGGTACACCTCGCCACACCGAAGTGGAAACTGCAGCCGCACCCCAGTTAAACCCGATGCTCTGTTTCACCATGTTTTGTTCCTTCCGTCGGTTCCCGGCGCAAACGACCGTGACGGGGAGCTCGCGGGTGGGGAAGTCTTTGACCAGCTGGTCCATGGAGAAGGTGGTGGGGCACTTGACGAGGCCACACACCTCGACTGTCCAGTGGTCCCAGCGAGCCCTGGGGACAGGACCATGGTTGCGGACGTAGTGAAGAGGGACGGGGGTGATGAAGCCGTGGTGCATGAGGCGGGACATGGGAGCCTCAGCGTTGAAGGGGTGTTTGCCTGTGAGACGGAGCAGAGAGGGGTTTCGTGGGATCCAGCTGTCAGAGGTTGCTTCGTCGCGAGGGTCCAGCAGGGAGGGCTCCAATTGGGAGATTGAGTTGCGTATGTGGTTTTGCCAATCGTCACTCGGGTTTTCGTTTTCGCTATCCGAATCCAATAGCGAGTATTGCTGTTGCGGTTGTGGATTGGAGGGGGAGGGGAAAGGCTTAAAGGTGCCAACAACGCCGTTTAAGGGAGGTTTTAGGGCAGAGAATTGACGGTTATCCACCGACGTCGCCATTGCATGCAGAAATTGAGGGTTCAGTGATGTGTGATGGTGAGTCGGAAGAAGTTTCAAGTGGTGGATAGGTTGAGGGTTGAGCTTGGAGTTATATATAGAGAGGCTTTGGGTGAGGGCGGGGAGTAGACAGGGTCTTACAATACAAACAATTATTTACAATAGTTTTTGATAGAGAATAAAAAATATATATATATAACTGATACTTAATTTATATATAATAATTTTTTAATTTATATATATATTTATAATTCATCAATTCATTAAAATTTATATTTTACAAAATTTATAATAATCTTCTTCATGAGTTTACTGTATAATTAACTTATTTTTTTGCTAACAAAAAATTGTGAGACATTCTTTTTACGGTTTAGATGATATGCAGCATTAAAAGTTACTCATCATTCTCTCCAATAATAATGACTCTTTTTTGACTTGTTCCTGAGGTTGAAAGTTGTTTATTATCGAATTGTTTAAATTTTAAAAATAATAAATCCTTTTATGTTCAAATATAAATAATATTAATAGTAAATAGTCAGTACCTACGGCAAGATTTCAATGTGATCAAAAAATTATGTAAATATAAATAAAATTATGAATAGATTAGAATGGGATACACAAATTCCCATTCAAATGCCGGAAAAGCAGACCTCTAATAATAATTCACGAAATTACTTCCGCTATTTTATTTCTGTTATACATTAAGAACTTTCAGAAACAAGTAAATTAAGGAGACTTCCTGATCATTTGTTTCTAGAAAAAGAAATGCAGAATTGATCGCGTAAAAAATTTAATTAACACAGTAAGCAGTTAGCGCAAAATATATAATTATACATAAACAAGAAGGAAATGAAAGACTATATATAGATAGATTGAATGGTTGTGGTCGGATACGACCTGTCCATATGATTCTGTACAGCAGCCACGTGCAACGAACAAAGCACTAACTTTGGAAAAGAGGTCTGCGGAGAAAGGAGGCATATTTATATATATTAATTAGTGAGTTATAACAACAATTTCAGCCAATAAAATAATTACAAGCGTCCAATATAATTAGCAAATTATATATTATTACTTTGATACAAGTCTCAATTGAGTTCATACCCTCATATTAACACAAAAACCCAAGTCCATGTCAGATGATCAACATGGTGAAATTCAGGGTACACTAGCTCTCTCGTGATATGCTTAGCTAGGTTTAATTCTTTTTTTTTCTTTAATTCTTTTTTAATAGGAGCTAGGTTTAATTCTGAATCTATTTTACATGTCCAATAAAAAAATATTTCTTAATTAACACTTAATCAGTAGCATATGTGTATTTTTATCAGAGAGAAATAGTCACGTAAACCGTAGGTACGTGCATGAATATTGTGTGTGTGTGTGTGTGTGTATAAGTGTCTGAATATGAGGTAGATACAAACACACGGCTCGTCATAACTAGTTCAAGTTCAAGCGCTTAATATATATAATTAATGAAATATTTACATTTATAAGGTGGCCAAGAAGAAAAGTTGCAGAGGCTCACATTTTATCTGCAAAATCGAAGAAAATTCTTGTCATCAGTCTCTTCATCGATCATCACTCCATTTATAGCGATTATATATATATCTATATATATATATATATATAGATATATATATCTTAATAAAAGTTTCTATACATATTGTATCTGTAATTATTATTATAAAGCTGATCATCTGCTTAATTACAGTTAACTTTCATGCGCATGCTAATTAATATTCTCTCTGTAATTCGTCATTCTTATTAAGTTTTTATATATAATTTCCAGTAAACAAAGTGAATATGGTAGCTATTTGAAAGATAAAATTAATGAAACAAAATTCTGAAAGAGGTGATGGTAGGTATTCTTGATGCATGCAAATCATCATCATTACCACAGAAGAGTAGTATATTACACGCAATAATTTTATTTCTTAGCTAAGTAGAAAAACTAATTAAAGCTACACCAGACGACAGAAGCTACTTATATGTGTGTGTGTGTGTGTGTGTGTGTAAACAATATTTGATCAAACATATATAGTTATATCTTAAATTTTAAATTTTTCGGTTATCTTGTCAGAAAAAATTTAAAGGAGTCCTATATATGAAGACAGTTCTTATAATTAGAAAGCGTTAGTGCCTATATATTCTACACTAAACTAGAAACCTCACTATAAGGAACAAAATATAATTAAGTGCATTTGGCTTCGACGTGAATTTCTTAGAAGATATTTTTTCTTTCCACCCTGGTGAAACGATGCTAATATTGCGGTCAAAAGGTATAATTAAGAGGGGGCCAAAGGGTTTTGATTAAGTTGTTTACTTAGTATACAAAGCAAATTAGGGTTAAATTAATAGCTCAAACATTCCGCAATCATCATTATCTAAAAACAAGTATTAATTAATGGAATGCAATGATTTAATTGAATTAGCACTAACGGACAGCAATGGCAAAAAGTCTGAAAGGGAAATTACAAGAAGCGTATATAGCTGAAGAATTCAAAGAAAGAAAAAGCAAAGTGTGTAGTGAATTGCAAATAAACATAAGAGTATGAGGAGTGGCGCATGGGAGCACCCAATGGCCAAGCAACCTCAAACATGGGGCGACTTACAAGGCATGTACTTATTATGATCAGATTTTTCAGTAAAATTATAATTAGCATAAAAAACTTGAAAATTAAAATGATAGAAGACGCCCATCAAAAGATAATATAAAAATTAAAAAATTAAAAAGAATAATTTTTATAAATTGAAAATAAACTAATAAGAATTCGAACATCGAAATTTGTGCTTTTACTAAAATTTCCCGAAATTATATTTAAATTTTGTCCGTTAAATTTTGCAACAAACGATGCAAAAAAAAAAAAAAAACAAAGAATAGAGTGAGAAAGTCACCAACTGGGGGCGGCTACTTGGTGAGTGAGAGGGTTAAGTGTTTGAGAGACGTTGGCTCTTAGGTGAAGCCTGGAGTCACCTTGGAATTTTGGTTTTTGCCTTTTTAGTCTCTCTCTCTCTCTAATTATTTAGGTCCATATGCATATATTTATATATGTCAACAGAACAGGGTCCAGGGAATTACTTCACATGCAACATATAACAATGTATCTTCTCAGAAAAATATAACTACATAACAATGTAGCTAGAACTAATGAACTCATGTCAGTTAATAAATATAAGTAATTAATCAGTCAGAAGAGTTTTTTTTTCAGATAATGTATTAATGATTGTTACTATTTCCAACTATTATAATGCATAACTTTTTCAATCTCTTTATTTTGTCTCGACCTCACTCTCAATCGGATGAAATGATGCCACAAAAGCCACATTAATTGATCGAAACTTGTAACTTGTCATAATCAGATTTTTTTCATGTCCATGACCATATTCAATGCTACTTCTTTGGTCACCCACATGTATATGCATTTGTAAGTTCATGTCCATTTTTCTAATGTGTTGTGGATATCGCGTATCTTTGTCTGATTTAGGGCTTACATAGACCACTACGACAGGCTATTGAGTATTGATCAAGTCCATGATCAATCATGCAAGTGTGCCTAAAGTGGATTTCTGTCCAAATATTTGAAACTGTTAGATAAAAGAGATGCCAATTCTGATATCGGATTCAGACCATGCATCGTTTATTGTATAATTATTAATTAAATGTATGCACTATTTGCTCGTGATTATTCAGTCAGAAAAATCAAGTTCTCTGTTTTCTTTGACTAGAGACTTTGAGCTTCTTGAAGGTCCACAAGTCAATGTCATATATATAGAGATAATCATCTAAACTCTTCAAAGGAGTCCCTAGGGCCCCCATTCCATTCAGTTAATATTATAACGTTTACCTAGATTCACTATCATATAAATTATAACGTTTACCTATTCCGTGATAAAAGCTGTAGCGTCGTTATATTGAAATCTCTGATTATTTATAGCTTTCTTGCTTCAAGCGGATGCTTCATGAATGGGCAAAATAATAATAAGAATAAGAATAATAAAAATAAAAATGCTTCTTGGCGCTCAAGCTCAACAAATTTTCTTTTTCTTTTTTTCTCTTTAGATATACAACATGAAGTTATATATTAAAAACTTTGGGAGAAGAAAAGATTGATGACCATTATCAGAGACGCGCAGGGCTAGCCTACTTGAACCAACAGCTTTATCAATGTAAGGCGTTTTAATGTAAAGATATCGCAAGTTGCAACTAACCATCAACGACAATGACGAGTGTGCTTTATAATTATAAGCATTGGAATGATGGAATGGGTTACAATTGGCTCGTGTAAAGTGAACTTCGTAGTAATATGCATCGTCAAAATAGTTTCGAGTTTGAAATGAAATATTCAAAAAAAATGTTCAAATACTTAATCAACAATGTTGAGTTATAAAAATTATCCGTTATTTTGTGATTAAAAAATTTACAAAAATTAAACCTAAATTTTTTTTTCATATATTTCACCGAAAAGATCCATTGCCTAGAAAACATTCCTCAGTTCATAGAGGCATATGCATGCATCCGTAACACACAAGGTCCCAATGACTCCAACCAAGGTATAACATTATCAGCAATGATCATATCCACCAAGATCTGGATATAAATAAGGACATAAAACTTACAGAACCAGAATTTGACGAAGTTCATGGACATGCAATACACAAGAAAACACTCCATTTGCCGACCAAAATCTAGAGGAGGCAAACAATTATACAATAACTTGAGCTTCTAAGAAGAAATTAACTCATCAGAGTCCACTAGTAAATTGCAATTAATTGGGACATCACCCTCGCAGTCCCTAATGACCAGTTTGATTGATCAATGTGCATGACCGAATAAAAGCCAGTCCATGCACCAATAGGATCTGAGAATGGCAATGACCAATCTCCTAAACCTAAAAAACCTAAATAAGGAGGCAACGAGTACTCTAAAATTGCCTTATTTACAGTCTATTTGAGAACTAAAAAATAGTAACAATAATGTGACACCAGATGAACTTGATATGACGCTACACAACCAGAAAGTGGGGCAACTGCTACAATTGGTCAATGAAATTATGCACGCATACCACCAATAAGAGAAGTCATTTCAAGGTCAAACGAGATGATGCTCCAAAGCGAATTGCTATTAAGCACACCTATTTCCCCACATTTTCTGTAGTTGGACTATATATTTACCTACTTGCATTAATAATCCTATGCCTCCTCCGTCTTCTTGATCTTCCTAAAAGTAATCTTTGAAGTCCGCGCCCAGAAGCAGCAGCAAAACCTGTAGGAGCAATACTATGAAATCCAAAATGATCCACATCCAACGAATCATAGGCATAGTCCCTACTATACCTAATATTTGACAAAAATCGGCTATTTCTTCCTAGACCAATTGACCTCATAGAGAAGAAATCATCCTCAAGATGTTCCTCATTAGAATCATAATCACTATAAAAGGCATGGTCATTTGGCTCAAGGACATAATCCCCAAGTACCATAGCCCCAGGGTTTGACGATAAAATTGTGCTAATCACATCATTTCGTTCTCTCTCACATTCAAGCCTTTTCCATTTTTCTTCCCTTATAGGATCCACCTCTCGTGGTCGCGCAAATGGATGTTTAGATCTAACATGCTTCCTAAGCTCCTTGTAAGTTCCCACAAAACAGCAATCATCCTGCATGCAGGTTCTTTTCTTCGTATTCAGATACTTCCGTGCTTCTTCAACCACTGTCCAACCTTTTACCTGCGTCCGACAAAGGGGGCAAAGAAGCTTTGGCACTTCTTTATTGTCATTGGGCTCACCTGCACCTGAACTAAAATTTGAATTGTTTGCTGCTAGCTGCAAATTTTGAACAGAAGTTGCTTTTGTGTAGGCCTTCTTGTATTGCTCAAAACAGTTGGAGTAGCGATGACTAGTAGCACACATAAAGGGGCGACAACCCTTGTCATAAGATGAGCAAAGGAGTAGCACTGCATTGTGAGGGACCTCCATACAGACTGAGCAGGTTGCATCTTCCCAGTGTTGCTTCTCCGATGCTTTAGAAAAGGTCTTCTTGGCATCAACATCTTTCAGCTTCTTTTGTGAGTGAGATCTGAATGGATATGGGGTTGCCCTGTGACCTCGAGGCCTCGACTTACACCAAGCCTTGCCAACTTTAGCCATTTACAAACACAACCTAAGACTCATCAAAGAAAAAAGGACATGAAAAAAAAAAGAAAGAGGCAAATTCCAACAAAATAAATTAGAAGGAGAATCCTTCCAGAATTAATAATCCAAATGCCTAAAATACATGTGTTCTAGCATTTAATGCCTCTATAGTAATTTTTTTAACAAAAAAACTTACCAATGTTCTCAACGTAGTCATCTTTTTAGTCCCAAAACTATGTGGGGAAAAAAATCTAGGTAGTTGAGTTCTCAGTAGGTTTTGCTGGTACATTTAAGACACAAATTACAGTATACCGTTAAGGTGTAAAATTCCATAAAACATGACACTAACAAGGGATGCCATAATGTAATATCCCTGCTCTTACCAATTAACATTAATTTGAGATTAATTTTGCTTTATGCTAGCCTTGCAAACATGGTCAAATAAAAAATCAATAAGCTAAATGTTCATAGAGTAGAGTAAAAAAAAAAAAGATGGAAAAAAAAAACACCTAATATCAACTGAAAACTTTAACTTTTTCAGCATCTGGTTGTAATCAGGAATTGATCTTACGATCTGGAATTGACTATCTCGGAGGGAAAATTGAAGGAATGCAATAACACATCCAAAAGATGCACAAAAATCAAGTATTCCACATTTCAACGTTCAAAGAAAAAAACGAAGCATCCACTTTGTTGTTAACTATAGAATGGGATAATCAGGACTAAGGTACCGGAAGCAAAGAACGCAAGAAGTCGTAATTTCTTTCAATAAGCCCCCGCATCTGCTTCTAGAAAGAAACAAAGCACGCCTATATGTCACATTATCATAAACCAAGAAGTGGGGGCACTGTTCTGGACATGACGATGGTCCCAGAACCATAAGGTCATTATTCAAAAACTTACCCGTTTAAATTGAACTTGCAATACATTTAACTAATCTCCGGAAAGCTGACAATATAGTAAATTCCAAGAAAGAAGAGTGAATTTGTATGAGGCTTAAAAATCGTTTATTTTCTTGCGATACTGCCACATTTTAAGATTATCGTTTTCTTTTAGCGTAAGGGTGCTCATAATTTATAAAACGTGACACTACCGTGAAGATAAAAACATATTAAACGAATTTTTCTAAAAGTTCATGGGAATACAAAAATATAGAAATCTGTAAGGAGAATATTGCGATCATGAAGCACAAGCATCCGACATCACCAAATCTAAAAGGGAATAAACGCCAGAAAACACCGAAAAGCAGAAAGGTGTTCCGTCAGAAAGAAACCCTAGGGAAGGAAATGTTAGATCGGATGCGATGAGTACCTGAAACTTGAAGCCTTCTACAAATGGATGGAGAGAGAGAGAGGATTCGTGCGTTCAGAGAAAGAATAGAATCGGAGGAGCGAGAAGGTTGGAGAGTGAGTGACAAAGATGAAGTGCAAAGGCCGATGTTGGCGCTCTCCTCCTCCAAAATCCAAATTTCGTTGGGTGACGTGTGCTCTTGCCAAACCACTTACCGCACTTGCTAATACACGCTGCTGCAACCTTCGCTAATGTGGGCTCAGTAATTTAGGTTCAGAGACTGTGGGCCCATTTATACTAATATCAAGGATGAGCCTATGAGTAAATCGAATATGCCCTGAATGTCCTTTGGTGGGCCTTAAACCTTCTCAAGGAAGAAAAAAAAACAAAACTCAAAGAAACTGCCGTAAATGAAGGTAAGGAGTCAAAAGAAAAAAAAAAAAAAAAGAGAAATAAAAAACACAACTCCATTGGTAACTGCCGTAAATGAAAATCTACTAGTTTTCTTAATCACTTGATGAAATGATGCATGGACATGGTGAATAGCTTTTTGACAGGTAATCCTTGTGGGAATCAATTTTGTATGAAGACTTTACTACTTGTCTGAATGTAATGAGAACGTAAACCGTACTTGTTGAAATTTGAAACTAGAAAATTTAAAATAAAATAAAACTTAAAAAAAAAAAAGAGTGGTGAGCTAACGAGAGTTCGAACTTGAAAGAGTATATTATGAAGTTATAAAACTACTGTATTCCGACTTTTCAGTCTCTAATCCTATAATGCTAGAGATAGAGGGAAGAAAATGTAACCTGTAAAAGAATGAATATCAAGGGATGAAATTTAGTTTATACATTAGTTTGGATTAATGGATTCGCATGGATAAATTGCATATTAAATATTTATTAGTTATTTTTATCTATTTTCAAGAATCATAATGGGAAAGAATTGAAAGCTTACATATATCTAATAGCAAAAACCAAATTTTTTTTTTTAAAAAAAGTGTATTAGCTTTCCAATGTATTGTAAATTCATTGCATTCATTCCATTGGTTGTACATTATAAATCTTATGTGCTCTTTTAAGAAAATAAAATCTCGTGTTCATCCACACAAACTTGTATCAGTGAAAGTGATAACCAATAACTTCGGGAATGAACGTACACAAAAAAATTGTATTAAGCTAATGTGGGTATAATATGTACAAGGAGCAGAGTTTCCAATCCTTACAACAATTGCTACGAGGGCTAAACTCTATGTATTTCCTTTTTCTAACAGTTAAATAGGGGAAGGTCGAGGCAGCATTTTACAGCTTGAGTGATGTTGTTTATTGCACCTCGCTACAACAGACAAATCATTGAGTAATTAGATCACACACATATGAAATGTAATTCTCAAATATGACAGTTAAAAAATCCCCAGATCAATTGTTACATCCAAAGCCGTGCTTAAAATTGATTTGGTTACAAGGAAGCAGACTCCGAATGTCACAACACGAGCAACAATGAATCCCAGATCAACTCCAGTTGAAGACTGAGCACTGCATTGCAGATAATTATCCACATCCAATGAAGTACAAAACTGCCTTCAAGAGAAAAAATTAAGCAAGCCAGTTAAAGAGATAATATTGATCCATGTTATAATGATATGCACAAGACAAATGGTTACGAAAATGCAATTTGCCATTTAAGAATTCCACCACGAGGTCCACGAGAAGTTAGGAAGGTTTATTTATCTCTTCCATTTTTCCTGTTTCAGGCTCCACATGCCCTTAAAAGGTGGTATCAGAGGATTGGCAAAGAAAAGTACACAGAAGATGATTTGTTAGTTCGCTGGTTCTCATGGTTAGCCCCCATGGAGAAAGACAAGTTTTGGCACAAATGGAGTGGTAAGGTATGGCTCTAGTTTCAGATGGTTTGCAGCGATCCTATGAATTGTGGAGATTGGCAAGCGGACACTCAAGTGAAGTGAAGGGTTGGGCTCTTGAGAGAGGCTAACCTCTTGTCAAGACAGTAAAATACTTGAAAGAAAGTAAGAAAGGAAAAAATGCTTGTCAAGAGAGAGCAAATTTGTACAATGGACTTAAGGAGGAGATTGTTAGGGAGAAGAGCACTTTATAAGTGGATTCACCATTTACCTAATGTCTTAAAGTTTAGCGTCAAGATAGGGTGTTGAGCCCAATATATTCTATCTACATCTAGAAGGTATGACTAAAATTTTTCGAAAGAATGAACATTGAGCAGCCATTACAAATTGACAACAGCTATTTAATATAAATGCAAGTGTCATAAAGAAAAAAAAGGAGACAAACAGAGCAGAAAAATAAGATAGCAGGTAACAATCTTTACCTCATTGTGCTTCATAGTTGAAGATGACAAATTTAACTCCTGGCGGGAATATAAGGGGATGTAGAGCCAGTCGACATGGAAACTGGCCTTTGGACAAATGGATGGTTTAAGAGATTAGCAGCGGTGGGACGATCATCTGGATTGACTTGAATACACTGTAATATGAAGTCCCGTGCATCTCTTGAAAGAGAATCAGGAACAGGAGGCGGCACACCCTTTCCAATTCTAAACAATGCCTGCATCTGTTGTCAGAAGAAGAGATTCATCAAAGCTCGAAAGTATAGTATGCAATGTTACAGATGTTGATAGTAAATTATTATAAATGGAAAAATCCTCATTAGCCTTTGTTTGGTAATAAACTGAAGAAGAAAAGATATTTTTATTGAGGTGGTACCTCCAGGAGGACAATTTTAGAATATTTTCAACATGTATTCTAACTTTCTCTTCACTTTCTCCCCATTTATAAAGAGAACAATATTCATGACATTTAGATAAAATATTCTCAACTTCATTCTTCTCATATTCTTTCTTGTTCCAAATAGGCAAAGTAACTTTCACCTCTAATTTATATTCCTCCCAAAAATTTCCCTCCATATATATTTACCAGTTCCAAACAAAGTTTTAGTGATATAGCTAGAACAATCAAATCATTTTTTCTACTAAATGCAAAAGATGGCACACAGAACATAAAATCCAGAAATTGATTTACATATTAAATAACAAGAGGATTGAGCATTGATTCAGAATGCTTAGCATGAACTGTATGAAACTACCAAACTGCAATAGTGAAATTTCAGAAAGTCAAACTACAAAGACGCAAATATATACAAACAACAACTAAGTCTTTTCCCATTAAGTAGGATCGGCTATATATATCAAACAATGCCAACATATTCTATCTTTGTTCATTTTTATAGTTAAATACATTCTAATAGTTTCTCATATTGTTTTCTTTGGTCTTCCCTGCCTCTAATTAGAAAGACACAAATATATATATTAAGTAAAAAAAATTGGGATGGGATTTTATATCAGAACTGAAACTGGAGAACCTTTGAGACAAGGAATAAAAGCAGGAAATACGAGTACATGATAAAAAGAAGAAACAAAGTCTGGGAAAATAAATACATCCTTAATATGAGCTGAAAATGATAATGGAAGTTGAAGTGGCAACAAATGATACACGTACACATTCCAGATGAGAGTATGGAATTTGGCCTGTTAACATCTCCAACACAGTGCACCCAAGACTCCATATATCAGCTGGAAGCCCATAACCTTGGTTCTTGCTTTTTACAACCTGATATTCCAGCTTCATAATTAATAGCTATGCTCTTGAGAAATCAGAAGATGAAAGATCCCAAGAGGGAGATTTCTTGCAATTCAACGTAAAGCAAACAGATTTTTTCCCAAGAATTTTTGGGAACGAATAAGCAGCAGTACTGCCTCACTGTTATCATTAAGGATATCACAATTCATTATATTGATCTAGTCTTAAGGCCAACAATAAACAGGACATAAACCTAAGGAAGAAGATAAAAATGAAATAAGCTAGCACACGCATCTAAAAGCTTTTCCATAATTTTATAGAAGATTTTAGTAACTAAGCTTAATGCTCATGCAACATCCCAGACTTTTAAAGTTTCAGCTTTTCTAATAATTCTAAAGATATTGTAATACAGATTATGATACAATCCAGTGTAATTCCATAGCTGATTTCCATGGCATGGTTCCCAATTCCCATATGACTACTTATGTCCTTAGACTGAAGTCGAAGTCGTGCGACCACCAACAACTTCATGGAAGAGTAAATTAAGCACTTAGATCAGTAGCATGGTAAATGCTTTGAAGAAAATATTTTTTAGTTAGACCTCCTACGTACTCCTATAATGAAGTTCACCTATTATTCAATACATATCTTCAAAAAGAGATTACTCATGACTAACCTCGGGGGCCATCCAAAATGCTGTCCCCCTGCATGACTTAATATCATTTAATTTGGTTGCCTGAAATAAAAAAAAGGCATAAAGAAATATCAGAAATTAAGAAAAGATAAATAGTTGAGAAGCTTTCAGAAATTAATGTTGAAATAAGTATCACATAAACATAAGAAAGAGGAGCATAAACTGAGAGGGTAAAAACCTTTGCTAATCCAAAATCTGCAAGCTTGACAGATCCATTTGCGTCCACCAATATATTTGCACATTTAATATCCCTTAAATTGAAAAAATATTAAATCAGTTTTACATAGATTGCTTCGTGATAGTGTATATAACTGATACAGAAGTACAGACAAGATGTTAAAGAAGTCAAGAGCTTAATCCAAAGAGAAAACTCTATGCAAATATCGGAAATTAGAACCCTCATACATAATGTCATGTTCATACACGAGTTCCAAGGTTGACCAACAGTAACAGTTCCTGAAACCTTATGTTAGAGATTAAATGTGTTGTTTTAATACTTCTCTGTTTGTATGTGCATATTTGTGTTTGTGTTTTTTCCTAATCTGCGTCAAATTTTGGGACAAATAAAGGACAGTAAGGATAATAATTGGATGATAAACATAAATCCTTTTATTCCTCAGATTACTTTTCTTCTTTCCTCCACTCTCCCCTGCTGCCTTCTTTGGTTCAATATATGTTACAGTTCAAAGTCCTTAGATAGACAAATACATTCCAAGCAATGGAAATGGAAAAAATATATATATATATATATTGCAAAAACAACACAGTGAAATGTGATATTCACATTACAATTAAGTAAGCAAACAAAAGTGAAATGTTCGTTTAAGGCATGAAACATAGACATGACTCTTGTCAGGGAATTCTTCTCCCCCACCCTCTTCCATGCCTCCAACACTTCCCAAGACGGGTCTTGCATGAAAAATAAGTCACAGGAACTTGTGCAGTGAGGTGCCCTTTCCATATCTTTAAGGACCAAGACTACCTTGAAAGCAGAAGTCATGTATATTACAAATAAAAGCAAAGAAACAATTCTTGAATTACCTGTGAATCACTTTTCTATCATGAAGATACTTCAGACCATGCAAAATCTGCCTTGTGTAAGCAGAGACTTGAGAGTCTCGAAGATTGTACCTCCTATAGAGGCTTGCAAGTGAACCTTTAGTAACAAGCTCAAGAAAAATATACAGCTTTGATTCATCCTGCAAAAAACAATAAACATTATACATAAAATTAGCCATAGTTCCCACTAGGCAGTATTTATATATAAAAAATTTGTCAAGCAAAACTTGCTTATATCTGACATAATCTGTTATGACAATTTCAATCTAGGTTCAATGATGGTAAACAAGAAACAAATCGCAAATCAGAAAACATATAAGGAAAAAAAGAGAGACAAGAGAAGAAGACAATAACCCTTTCTGTGCCATAGTATTGAACGATATTCTCATGTTCAAACTGACTCAAAAGAGCAATCTCCTGAGAAAGAGGGAGAAAAACATAATTAGAGAAAAGAGATACTACAGGAGAAATGTCAATGATGGAGTGCATAGAATTAGTCCCCTCTTGAACAGCTTTTGAGACATTGCACGAGATATGTAGTTATAAAGCAATAAAAAGAGTAAGGCTGTCTCACCTGCTCCAGTTGATAGACACTCTGCTTTCCCTGACTCCCTTGATCAAGCAGTGAAACTTCTTTTACAGCAAAGAAGAATCCATCTCTACAGTGATAATCAAGAGGTATAAATAACAGGTCAGCATTAGCACTTGCATAACATGAAATGACTAAATCACAGGTACAAACATCAAATTCCATAAAAGAATTTATTCAGAGTTTTGCCCTTAAGCTTTGACCTGTCAGATTCTACAAACTCGTTCCATTGCTTGTTCTACTGAATATTATGAACTGATGATTTGCTACCATTTATTTTGAAAATGAGTAAATAAGATAATAAATGTATTCTTGACTTCTCTTTTCCAGTAGACAGAAAATCATCACTTGTTAATTAAACCCTTTACAGCATATCCTGCTCTGCTTGAATTTTGTATCTAAACCATGCAATTTTCTTCAACAAACCTTCTCAATTATAAACTCCTAAAGTACAAAAGCATTAACCCCTACACTAATCCTATTCTGCTATCGTTCGTGGCTGAAAAAGGGGGAAAAAAACCGAAAATTCCTAAATACCTAATATAATGAATGAATTTTCTGAAAACTTCAGATTTAGAAACTTAAATATCAGTTAACTAGCAGGGTTGTAGACCATAGATGGGTCTAAATCATATTCTTTGAACCTTTCTTATATTAAAGAAAGATGTGGTAGCAGAGAACTACCAACAAAAAACCACATACGCCAACACATTTCTTCCCACGAACTAAAACAAAAGAAGGCTTGACAGTGGTATTGTGCAAATGGAAACGGGAGAGGAAAAATTGAAATGTATACAAACACTTACTGAGAAATTCCTTCGTAGACTGATCCAAACGAACCACGTCCCAAAAGCTCCCCCTTTTCCCAGTTCGCAATAATTCGTCTAAATTTTCCGTTAGGAGATATATTAGTTGACCTAGGTTCCGTGGTAGTGCTAGAAGAATCATCTTCATTTGACGTAGTAAACGAACACGATGCCGAAATCTCAGCAACAATCTCCGCGAACCTTGTTGCTTTATGCTCGTCTTCTCCTTTCGGAGTAACCTCGTCGACTTCCCGTCCCTCTGCTTCTTCTTCTTTCTGTAATTCTGCTTCCTCGGGTGCTCCCCGCATTTCTTGATCATCGTCGGAATAGTTCAATTCCCCGTAGTTTTCCAATGACTGCCTTTCACCTTGCGGTGCAAAATCCCTCAAAATATCCCAAGTGGAGCATGTGTTATCAATAACTGGACGCCTCATCCCTGGCGGTGGCTTAATCATCGGCGGACGGAGACCCTTGATACCTCCACCGACACCGGTTCCGCATAGACCATCACCAGCAATGCAGCACCCACTAGTCTCAGCAGGTTCGTCTTTAGCTGACTCACTTATATCTCTAATTGTAAACCTCTCTTCAAATTTGTCATCCAATTCACTCACTATTTGATTCACCTCTTTTTCTTTATGCTCCTCCTTCTCCTGACTTTCCAACTCGTTCAGTTTCAACCTTGGAAGAATATCAGAAGACGATCTAATCTTCAAAGCTTCCCACGCCGCAGCCGGGATGGCGAAGTCTTCCGGTCCGGATAGCCCCAAACTCCTGCAAATTAGATCAAACTCACCCTCAACTCCCTCAACTCGGAAGCTGCTTCGATCACAGAACTCCATTGATCGAGTATAGAGAGATCCAGAGGAATCGTCCAGTGACGATGACGACGATCTAGCATCATACTCAAAGTACTTGGCGGCATTGCGGCGCTCGAGCTTCGGTTTTCTTCGGATCTTCTTCTGATCCATGCCGTTAATTTGCTTTCTATGACCGAAAAATGGAGATAGATGATGCATAGAGAAATAAATCCATCTAAAACAATATAGGACTTGTTATCAGAAATAACAGTTAAAACTCAGCAGGTGTTTGATCGTTATGCAACCTTGTGCTTTCTTCTTGTGGAAAATTAGAGAAATCGGAAGTAACGTGTACTTCACTGTTGAGGATTGACGATACGGTGGTGGGCGAGAGAGGCGGAAACCTTGCTGACCAGCTAGAAATGGTTGAAAAGAGAAGAGCGCAGTGAAGACTGAACAAACCTGGTAAACGCCGTTGCATAAGGAGACAGAAAACGCGGTGCCATGTGGGCTACTGAAACGATGACTCAGATTGCTTTAGTGGATTTTTTCTACTCTAACTTTGTCCACGCGGGTTCATATTTTACATATTTACAGTTTGCTCGTAATTCCCGCGTTGTTTATAACGTTAACCCATATCATTTTAAAATATCTGCAAGTCACAATTCTGTTGTTTTTTCTATTTCATGTTTTAATTAAATAATTATTAATACATTATATTAAAATAAATTCATATATTGTAATTCAAATATATTTAATATAATACAAAATATATATGTGTTATTTCAAAAGACTTTTATATTAAACATTTATTTAATGTATTATAAAAAATATTTTTATATAATTTTTATTTTTGTGCATTCTTAATTATTTTACATTAAAAATTTGATACTAAATATAGTGCATTAAAAATTTTTTAAAATATCATTTAATATTAAACAGGTACATATTTAACATTAAAATATCAACTACTAATTATTTGTATTATAAATTTAATTTTAAAGATTTTGAATCATTTCCAGAACATCCTTTTAATCAAACCCTCAATATCATCATCTGTTATTCTGTGGAACTTTTCATAACACCTTAAGCCAAATATACTAGCACAAAGATAAATAAGAAAATTGTCAAGTCAATTATATGAAAATTGAAACGACACGTAAAAAAAAAAAAAGCAAATAAATATGAAAGGACTTTTTTATATTAAATTTTCAAATAGTTAATAGTTGTTTATAGACATCTTAAAGTATATAAAATAATTTTAGCGTTTTTTTAAAGTACGGTGTCTTTGAAACTAAAATCATTCTATTGAATAAAAATAAAAGCATACTCATTGATTCAAGTGCTTAGAAAAAAAATCAAATTGATTAAAAACATTCTATTTTCTCTTAACGTCTCTAAATTAATAAACTATAAATGTGCTTGACTTTTGGACAAGTTGGGAAACTTGTTTACAACGATACTCAAAAAAGCATGACAGTACATATTTTAAAATGATTCAAATCCATAAAAATTAAAATGGACGCAACGCACAAGGCTAATTATATTTTGAAAATCCTATTATTTTATCTTTTATGATAAAACACTTTTTACTCTTTTAAGATATAACTTTATTTTTTTTCCAGTGATCCTTATTGAACTTATTTTGATAAAAAAAATTTAATACTTATTACTTATATGATAAATTACTTTTTTACCTCCATGTGAAATGTTGTTAATTTTAAGTCATTCCTTATTTTAAGAAGATGAGTATTGATATTTATAGAAATAAAGAGTTTTTGAATGATCTTAAATTTTTCTAATCATAAATATATTGTTTTAAAAAAAGGCTGACATTTTTAATATAATAAAACACAATGAAGTTAATTTATTTGATAAATAAACGAAAAATAATTTATATGTGCTTACTAATATGATTGAGTTTTTGTTTTAAACAGAAAATAAACATTGTATGTTTATTGTTTTTATTGTTTCTGTTTTATCAATCGCGTAACTACTAATTGCAAGTCATGTTTTCACTTTTAGGCCAATCGTACCAAAGCGGAAAAAAAATGAATGTGATAAATAAAAGGATACAATATGTAATGTAATTATGTATACTTCAAAACTCTCTGTCTCTATACAAGTTGCATCTTCAGACTCCAATGTCGAGGGAGACACCCATGACCACGAGAAGAAATGACAATTTGTCCAATACACATGGGTGGTGTGTAGGAATATCACGTATTCAAAATAAAATTGTTTTTAGATATGTGTTATTTTTTTATATATTAATTAATAAAATTTAAAATTTTATTTTATTTATTATGTAGACTCTTTAATTAAAAATTAGTATAGTTAAATGAATATTATTAATCAATTTGTGATATAATCCATGCATCTAACAATATTTTTAAAAGATTAAGTCTTTATAGTTGTTCAGCTCAAGTTGTAATTATAATATATTTGAAATGTGACTCAACTCTATTTTCATATTAAATGAGATTGGTAATTATTCACTTATAAAAAAATATATGGATAAGAAAATGTTGTGTAAATAAAAATTCATTCCAAACAATTAGTTTATTCATCTTTTAAAAAATGTATTAATTAGAAGTGTATGCTTGTCACTACAATTACCCATTTACGGTCAATTTGATAAACCAAACTAGAATGTTGACCAAAATCATATTATTTAAACTTTGAACATCTATTTCAACATTTTGCGAGAAGAAAACGTCTATTTCAAATTTTTTTTTTGGCTTTTTACGTAATTTTTTTTCTGTTTACTGTCAATGTTGATAGAGGACTTCATATTATCGGGCTTAAAGATCATGAGTAGATTTCTATTTTTTATTTACCTAATTTATTTTGTCAAATTTTTATGTGTAGGTTGTTTATTTTCCTCCTTGCACTCAAAGTAAATATTTATTTATTTTTCTATGAGTCTTATTCATCTGTTCTTTTACTTATATCAAAATGTTTGATGTCGTGTGAGAATGAAGTATACGTACACTTTTTGTATATTTATGATTTAGTGATCATTAATACATTTATTTATAATCGGCCACAAAAAATATATATTTATGATATATACATGAACTTGTAATATTCCGTGCATATCTACAACTTCTTTATACTAGCTTTCAAAGATGGAAACAAATTTTTTGTCAACTTTCATATCCAAAAACTGCCGTCTATACACTATAATACGTGCTATGTGAGATGCCACACCATCCATTAGGTCGAGGAGAACTAAAGACCATATATCAACATTTTGGGGCTTTGTTAATTAAAAAAAATTGTGGGTTTCAGAAAAAAAGTCAAAAAAGGGAAAAAGAAGAAATAAAACCTAAAGGTTCGAAGAGGTGGAAGCCGTGGAGGCTATATCACCTATACCCGAGGAACGAAACGAAGAGAGGAAAATAAAATAAATTAAACCAAAAAAAAAAGAAAAGAAGATTTTAGATTTGTTAGAAGAGAAGGCTCTTCTTCATACGTTTGATACTGAGTATCCGAAACTAACAGAAATTACACCTTCTCTCGCGTTCTCTCTCACTCAGCGCGCAGCGCACCCCCACACATCGCACTCTATCAAAACCCTATTTTCCTATTCAGATAATATAACCCCATTCTTCTCTTCCACAATCAAACTTGCTTTATTTTTCTCTGCGCGCTTGCAAATTCTCGCCTTTCGCTCTGAAAACGCATCTCTTTCTAATCAGCAATTCACTGCGCGGTATTTGAAAACGGTTACGTTTTCGTCTCATTCATCATCAATCTCTGCGTTTAGGGTTAGTTCCTGGTTCTTTTATTTCACTTTCTGCCTTTTTCATCTCACACTTTCGCTTTCTAATTTTCCTAATTTTTACCTATTTTTTTCCCCTGCTGTGTAACCCTAGGTACTGGATGTTTTCCATACACATCACCGATAACAATACATAGGTTCTAGGGTTTCGATTCTAGAAACGTATTGTCTTTGCTTTCGACACTAAACTTATCGTTTTCTACTAGGGCTTTTTGGTGTCTTAAAATACATAGGTGCTCTTGTGTGCTTAACAATATTTAGACTCCTTCCATTGGTGTTCGGTGTCCTCTCTCTCTCTCTCTCTCTCTACACTGGAGGCATGAGGCATATCTGAGTGTCTAATAGTGGTCTGCAAATCCATCTTTATTTGAAGATGGAGGCGTAGAGAAGCTCTTCCTCACAACATTGTCCTGAATTACCCTCTCCTTGATTTCGGCATTTGTGCAACTATATGCTTTATGCTTGTCTGCGGAACGAAGGAACATGATCTGATTGTGGTTTGTTGAAGTATTCCTTTAAGTTCAAACGAACATCACTGTATTTATGGAGCAGTTACTGTCTTAAATCTGTGATAATTTTGTAGAGTAACCGGTTCTTTGGTTGGGAAGATTGTAGTTTTTGTATAGAGGCCTAACAAATCTCGCTTGATATTTCATCTGGAGTTGTGCTTTGCTTCTCTGAAGTTAAGCCGCAGATAATCAGCTGTTGGCGGATACTGTTTTGTCTGTTAACCTAACTTCAGAGTGGAAGTGCTATCGTGCCATTTGGAACAATCTGTTCATAAGCAGGTTATTCTTGACTAGTTTTGGCATGTAGGAGAAAGATGATGGGTTAGAGTTAGAACCAGTAGAAAGTAAAGAAGTATAATAGCTGTTAAAGGGGTAGAAGTGTTGAAGAAGGTGCGAGTGCTTTTTGTGTTAATTCTGATCATGTTCAGTGTTCGTTATGGAAAGAAGTGAACCTGCATTAGTTCCAGAATGGTTGAGAAGTGCTGGCAGTGTCGCTGGGGCTGGCAGTTCAGCGCACCATTTTGCTTCTTCTTGTACCCACGCAGGTATTTTATTATCAATTACTTACACATTTTTATTTTTCAAGATTAGCTTTTAGTAAAACGTTCCTATTAGTAATTCATATATGTTCAAAATTATAGTTGTTTGGAATTCATAATAACTGTGTTATCTGTATAAAAAAGTCATAACCGTAAAACATTGCTATCTAGATTCTCCCTCTGCGGCCCATCACCCTAGGAACAGATCTTCTAAGAGCATTGGTGATTTTGATAGCCCTCGTTCTTCTTTTCTTGAACGGACATCTTCATCAAATTCTCGGAGGAGTTCTATCAATGGTTCTGCAAAGCATGCCTACAGTAATTTCAACAGAAATCACCGTGATAAGGACCGTGATAGAGAGAAAGAGAGATCAAATTTCGGAGATCCCTGGGATCGTGACTGTTCTGACCCATTGTCTAACCTCTTTCCTGGAAGGGTAGAGAGGGACACATTGCGGCGTTCTCATTCAATGGCTTCCAGGAAACAGAGTGAGGTTATGCCTCGTAGAGTTGCAGTTGATACAAAATCTGTTGGCAACAGCAACCACAATAATGGCAATTGCTTACTTTCTGGGGCTAATATTGGTAGTAGCGTTAAGAAAGCAGTGTTTGATAAGGACTTTCCGTCACTTGGAACTGAAGAGAAGCAGGGAATATCTGAAATAGGAAGAGTTTCATCTCCTGGTTTGGGTGTTACAGCAAGTCAAAGTCTACCTGTTGGTAGTTCAACTTTGATTGGTGGGGAGGGATGGACTTCTGCACTAGCAGAGGTTCCTACAATAATTGGAAGCAATAGCACTGGATCTCTAACAGTGCAACAACCTGTTACTGCAACCTCTGGCTCTGTAGCTCTAAGTACAACAGTTGGTCTTAATATGGCTGAAACATTGGCCCAGGCTCCATCCCGAGCTCGTTCTACTCCCCAGGTAGTTCAGCCAGTTATCTGTGTAACCATCTTCTTTCTTATTATTACAATGTTTTTAACTACATATGTGGTCTATTAATAACACTTTAATTAATTGTAGGTGTCGGTCAAAACCCAAAGGCTTGAGGAATTGGCTATCAAGCAATCGAGACAGTTAATTCCAGTAACACCATCGATGCCCAAAGCTTCGGTAAGAAAATTAAGTTGTGAAATATTGTTTTATTGGACATATATTACTGTTCTCTAACTTCTATTTTAAATTTATCATGGAATTTGATTTTCTATAATACATTTATATTCCCACACTTCATATCTTGTTGCTTTTTCCTATATACGTATATATGTTCATTATTCCTTTAATTGTTTATTAAAAGTGTCTGATTCACCTGGAATGCTTTAGGAAGGGGTAGGGTGGGATTGGGATATGTACCTAGTTATCTGCAGTTACCATGACTATTGCTGAACTTATACATTAAAGGAGAAAATTATAGATCAAATGAGTATGTTGAAAATCTCTTTTTTCTTTCCATATCTAGTTTTATTTGCTGTTATATTTTTATTAGTTACTAATCACCCCTGCGTGGTCTTGAAACAGTACATCACTAACAAACTAAAGTGGTTGCACTTGGATATTGCTATGTTATTGCTAGTTAAATATTATGCAAATAGATGTTCCATTATATTGGTGCTAACTCTCTTTTCTTGAACTAAGTGGTGTGGCTTTTGGCTTGTTATGGTGGAGTTGGTTTCTTCTTTCTGGAACTAATTTGGCATATTACTTTTCAATCCTTCTCAGCTTTTTCTAATCTGAGCATCTGTTTGTGTGTATGTTTGACCTTCCATGTTTAATGTATATTAAGAAACATACTTAACTGGCTACCTTAGTTTGAGACTGAGTTTGGGTCTTTTATTTGATTTCTTCTTATGTAAGTTACAAGCTGTTTATTGGGTTATTGTTCTTTCTCTGCACTGTCATAGCATGTATAGAGGTTTTCAGGCATCCCTCATTTCATTAAGTTATATTATTGTATTATAATATCTTTCTTTACATTGTTATATTGTTGGGAAACAGTGACTGATAGAAAATTGAGTTCTTAATTATGAACTATGTTTGTTATTTAGGAGCACTAGAATTGATTAATTAGCCAAGTAGCTTCTTCTTTTCTTTTTCCTTTTTTAAATAAAAAGGATTATAATAAAGGATCATATTAGACGGATGAATTTTAGTGCTGAAGCATATTGCGAGTATCATTAGATGGTGATACCAGCATAATGGCCCCCCCCCCCCCCCCCCGGTTTTGGAATTGCTTGGTGGATTTAAGTGGTAAAACAGATCACTATTATCATTATGTGGTTTCTTGTTACTGTTGTGATCAGGACTAGTTTGATTGCTTCTGCATCTTTCTGTACTATAAATTAGGGACTTGATACTGTTAGATTACTGATAATAAGAAACTATCTGAATTTGATTTTCCCTTTGTGAAGGAAAAACATCAATTGATATTATTGCCATTTTCTGTTGCTTGAAATTGCTAGAATTTTTTAACAATAGGGAATGAAATTTCCAAGTGTAACCTCCTGTATTGGTGCCAAGTTTTTTTTTTTCTGATAGGCAGCAGTCTGTCTTAACAGTTAATAGTTTCTACACTTAAATACTTGGTGATTTTGTCGTACTTTTTTTCCTCTCAATATTCGATAGGCAGTGGTGTCTTTTTAGTTTCTTCACTTAAATACTTGTGATACTTTCCTTGTTAGGTTCTTAATTCTTCTGAGAAATTAAAGCCCAAAAGTGCAGCTAGAATTGCTGAGATGAATGTCACTGCCAAGAGTGGGCCACAGCAGCCCTCCTCATTACACATTGCTAATCTATCTGTGCGCAGTGGAAATTCCAAGACTGACGGTCCAAAGACATCTGGAAAATTTACAGATCTCAAATCAGTGGTTTGGGAAAATGGTGTTTCCCCTACCTCTAAGGATGTTTCATCTCCTACAAATTTTTCAAACAACAGACCTGGAAATAATCTTGCTGTTGCTTCTGCAGCTGCTTCTACACCTTTGAGGAACCCCAATAACCTGAAATCCCCCACAGAGCGGAAGCCAGCTTCATTGGATTTGAAATTAGGTTCCACTATGGATAAGAAACCTTCCTTGTCTCAAGTGCAGAGTCGGAATGATTTTTTCAATCTTATTAAGAAGAAAACTATGATGAACTCCTCTACTGGTCTTCCTGAATCAGCCCCCCTGCTTTCATCTCCCACATTAGAGAAATCTGTTGAATTAGCTGGTGAAGTAGTTAGTCCTCCTGCATGTCCTAAAGCTCTTGGAAATAGTGCTGAAGTGACTAGCAATGGCGATGCCCATGAAGAGGTTCACAGATTTCCTGACCACAAAGAGAAAGACTCAATTGACAGTGATGCAATATATCCTGATGAGGAAGAGGCTGCATTCCTTCGTTCTCTTGGCTGGGAGGAGAATTCTGGTGAGGATGAAGGCCTTACTGAAGAAGAGATTAATGCCTTCTATCAAGAGGTGAGCAAGGCTTACCCTGCTTTAGTTTTCTATTGATTGAGATCATTATAAACTGGAATTACTAAGTTTCTTGATTCATTTAGATAATGATGTCATGCCCTTTTATCAAACTATCACCTTTAGGGAGGCTTTTGTGATTTGTCATGAGTGACTTTACCAAGTATAATTACTTGCCCTCCCAAATTACATGTTTGAGTGCTTCAACTTGACGAGTGACTGCAAAGTTTTTGCCTATGAAGTTACATTGTTTGAGTGACTTTCTATGAATGACTTAGTGGGTAAAGTTTATTGGAGTTTCAAATTTATGTTGCCAAAAATTCATGCAGAGACTTCCTTGTGAATAATCAATAAAGTCAGGTTTGCTTAATCGTTATTCACTTTTGTTTTCCAGTGCATGAAGTTGGGGCCTGCTGCCACATTCAAGCTATGCCAGGGTATGCAGCCAAAGCTATCCAAGTTGTTTGAATCATATGCAACCAACTTGTGCGGAGCGTCGGCTGAATCAAGCTCTTCTGACTCTGGATCTGAAGCTTGATGTACTGTTCTATCATGGAAAGATCAATATTTCAATTTTTGGTGGCAGATGGCTAGTTATTCTTCCCTTTTGTTTTGAATGAAGGCTGATGATTCAGGGTGAAGGAAGAGGGTGGGTTTTGATTGGAAACCTGCATTTTGCAAATATGGCAATAAGTTACAGGTGCCTCAATCCTACCTGCATAACGGGATTTTTTTTTTTCCTTTGAAACTTATAGGTTCGTTGGCTAGGGGTAGGGTAGGGGCTATTTTGTCTGCTGTGGAAGATGCTAGGCAACTGCATCTTTTGGGGTATTTTGATCCTTTTTCTTTCTTTCAAGAGGGTTTGATTTTACATGATAAATTTTATGATGTTTTTGGTCAATTTTACGGGGAAAAAAAAAAGAAATTAAAATTTTACTTTAATTTAGGTCATGTTGATATGATTCCAAGGTTTTTATTCCCTGGTAGTGTTTCTCGAAGCAGCTGTCAAAAATGATATTAGGGAAAATAAGAGATACAGAATGGAGATTTCATTTTACTAGTGATATCAGTTTTTTGTTTAATATTTATTTTGGCCTGAATATTAATGTTATCCGCCGACAGTACTTTCCTTTCATATTCGCCTTATTAAAACAATAGAAGCGCAGTTCTCTATAATCTCTAATCGACCTTAAGCAGCACGCAACGCATGTATTGTACACAATAGTGTAGCAGATTTTGGAATAAATTCTTGCACCTATTATCGAACATCATGAATAGTATTGTGATATCCACTTAAAACTCGTTTAGCAGGCTGAAGGGAGGTATGTTCTCATAAACAGTTTGTAGCCCAGGAGTATGTGTTTTTCCTTTGGTTTTTTTTTTTTTTTCTCGTGCAATTAAATGTGGGATAAGCCAAGGACATTATTGATATTAATGAGCTTGACATGTATTAGTGTACGTCAATGTAAACAAAAAAATTAAAAAATTTCATTTTCTTATAACTTTTTGTTATTTTTTACTTTTATATATTTATACTATATATTAAATGATTTGAGAAATAAAGAGGCGAAGGACTGAAAGTCATATAACATAATGTAATTTTTATTTTCAATAGTAGTTAGTTATAGCCATGGGCCATGTATATTAGTGCAGAAGCGATTGAGTGAGGTTGACACCGTGACCTTAATGTATGGTTCGGCGTATTGGGTTCGGCCCAATTCTAAAAAAAGTTAGACCAGGTTGGTGGCTTGAGTTTGGGCCCAATATATCTCTTCAGTACTAAACCTAGCAGAGTTGTAGCGGCAGCCCTTCCCCTGCCACCTTTATTTTATTTTATTTTATTCTTTTCCTTCTTCTATGAAAATTTTTTTCTTATGGGAATTTTTTTTCCTCCCATCTTTAAGAGTTCTTCTCTCTTTAACGAAAGTTCTCTTTGTAGAGAAGTTTTTTATAAAAATATTTTAAAGAAATACAACATCTTCAAAATCTATGGATTTAACAATGGAGTAAAAGAAGTTAATTTACAATCATGAACTTAGTAACTAGATTGAATAAAACATTTAGAAGATTAATCCCTCACAGAGATGTGGGGGTGCCTTGTCTCTCTTTAACAAAGATCTTTAAGTTCTTTTCATTATTTGAAGAAAAATTTGCAGTAGGATAAGGATTAAATAATGTAATTTTTTTTTGAAATTGTAATACCTTGATAGATATTTGTTTTAATTTTCTCTAGGTGTGTTGCCTATGAATTAAGTGGGATCTCTTATTTTGTTCGCTTGTATTGCCAATTGTTTATCTGGGTATCACTTTATTCCCATAATTACATGTTTAATTAGAACAGTGTTATCTATTGTCCTACATTTTGTTCTAGTATTTGTATTAGGATTGATGCCTTCAATTATGTTTATAGAACCTTTAACTTTATTTATATTTTAAAATGTGTCAAAATAATTCCTTAACTTATATTTCGCCCCCTAAAAGTCTTTTTCCATTAATTTTCATTAGAATAAAATTACAATGTTTCTCTTAATTTATTAAGAAAAATACAATTGCTCCCTTAATTATTTACTTTTATTGTTAAAAAAACACTATCTAAATTGGACATTAAATATAAATTTTCAAATATATGAAATTACTAAAATACTTTTTCATTATTTAATAATAGATTTTGTTGTGTTTCATTTCTATGGTCAACTACGAAAATGAAACATCACAAATTTACACCTATTGAACAATTTTTATTTGAAATTCCTTTCAATGTTTGTTAAACTTTTTTTTATTTTCTTTTGTCGTTTTATTTGCAACTTTGAACTCTATCATTATTATTATTATTATTATTCTATAGTAATTACTCTAACTATGCCTTACAAATATAAATTAGGATCTTCTTGAGTGAATTAAGGGTTAGTAATAAGAAGTAATAAATTTAAGGTCAATTTTACTTTTTATAACTTATGATAAGATATTGCAATTGAAAATTAATATTAAGATGTAGGTTTCTTTTTTATCTGAGCTAATAAAAGAAGACTTCTATAGAACAAGATATACTAAATATTTTTAATATTTAATATTAAATATGAGTAATCAATTAAATACTGTTTTACTCTCCCATAACTTTATCTTGACAATTTTTTATTATATATATATATGATATAGTTTGAAAGATTAAAAGGATGGAAAAACAAAAAATTATTATAATATACATATTGGTGAAATATTAGAAAACATCAAGAAGACAAATATTGCCCTGGGAGTTGGGATTACTAGTACTAGTATTTGAAGGAAATTAGTGTCACTGTTGGGTTCTTGGAAATTTCGATACATACGGTAGTCTTAATTATTTTACATTATATTCCAAAATCGTTCAGGTTACTCCGTCGTATAGTCCCATCGAAAATTCTTCATTGTCAAATTCAAATGCAGCCACCTTTGTATTTATACCATTGTGGCTAAAATGGTTCTTCAGCAAAATAATCTTCCCAAAATCCAAATAACTAAATGAAGCGGAGGACCGATAATTTTTATTCACATAGGCCTTGAGTTAAAATGTTAAGAGGGACCAAAAAAAGGATTAGTCTCAATGAAAAACTGATAACCGGCAAGGATTGGATTACGTGGAGCAGCAAACCTTGATCAACTTAAGTAACAAGTTCTATGAATATACTCGCATGATCAATATTGTACGCAAAATTTACATTTACTAATCACACGAGGCGGACTGTTTCCCATTTCATTAATTGAACAAGATGACAGATGCATGGACGTCTCCTTGTAGAATTTGAAGCTCCTAATGATATATTGGTTCGCCTTACTCGGGATGAGAAGTCCAATAAACCAGTCCACTAAAAGCAATGTAGTTTAAATTAGCGAGCAACCAAGCAAACAATAAGAAAATGGAGGGTGAGATTGTTGATGTTACAAAAAGAGCCATCATCGAACATGAAGGTAGTAAGATCTCAGCTAATTTTAGGATTGACATTAGCAGAAATATCAATCCTTTGCAGTTTCTAAATTAGAAAGAGACAAGAGTATGCCTTTGGTTCAGCGAAGGACCTCAACTGAAATATGGTTTATTTAATTTGGTTTCCAAACTGTCAATAGAAAATTTTATTTAGAAGTCAGAAACTTTCAGAAATGCATATGTTAATGATAACAGCTAATATGAAATTATGTTTACCTTTTGAAATTTACTCTGAAAACAGATTCAAATATCTATTTGTGATTATTTTCAAAACAAAATTCTTTAAATCCAATGAACCGAACAACACTTACCTGATCAAGACAAACACACACTGCAAAACACCAGCAGCTCCTGTCCATACTGAAGGGGCAGATTTATCAATTGAATCTTGTACCAAAAAACCCACCGATCCAGCTAAAGAAACAAAGGATATAACATATGCGACAAAGAGCCATAGCTTCAATCTGTTCAAAAGAGAAAAATGTTAAAAGTCAAATCTACATTCAAGACAACCAAAGAGTAAAGTGGAATATGATTTTTATTTTCACTTTTGAACTGCCTAATTAAAGAACAGATAGTGGACAGAAGGCCAGGTTGAATACCAAGTTACAAACTATGAAAGAGTTGGTCTAAGGCCTTATTAATTATGTCTTTCCTATTATTTCTAGACTAGTTAAGTATGAGTATATGACTGTAGGGGCCTTAGTTCAGAGCCCTAGCCCTCAACAGCTGCACGTATAGAGAGAGAGAGAGAGAAAGCAAAATTTGTCAACTCCCACCTTGATCACATTACGTTGTCTATATGAACCATAGAAACATAGTTCCAAGCTTGAAAAATGAACTTTAAATGTCAAAGGTCCAGTGACCCTGAACGATAAGCTCAAATTGCAAATTTGCAACTTTATATGGATTGTATAAAGTAGATAATGACACTACTAACTTTTAATCACTTTCAATTTCATTGAGACAATTTGTTATATGTTCATGGACTATGCTACCAATCCTATCCCCATGTGCCTCCTCATATTGCACAGCTGGAGGCCTGGGACCTGAAATTGCGTGTGTTTAAGGGGAAAATTGGGTGTGCAAAAAACAGACTCATATCTAACACTAGAACATTTTATTAACCCTCCAGTATTTCAGTTGAACTTTAGCACATTTCAAGCAATGAATAGAGTGAATTAGAACATTAAAGTCGGGATCAATATTCCAGTGACTTCTAGGACCAAGGTGTCACTTGTTCTTATCACCTGTTAGGCTGCACACCTATCACACACGATTGACTTGAGAAATCTAACGATACAATAACATTGCTTACAAAATTATACAAAAAGTTACACCAATCACCTATGCAATCATCACGTCCCTTTATTCTCAGACCTCATCCTATGTGTTGAAAAACTAAAAATTTACTACAAAAAGTATGCTGCGTATATAGATAGACAACATGATCAGCAATCCAGTAATTGGACAATAGCCACATTTTCCTTCTTCTAAGTTCCTGACTCATGCATAAACTAATAAAAAATACATATGGTCAATTAGCTATAGTCAAGCCTTCAGGAAACCTGACTATGTCATCTGACTTCATTCTATGCTCCTTGAAGAGTAAAATTGAAACATTCAAGAGAAAAGGTGTAGACATTATCAAGGATATGACTCCAGAGAAATCCACCTTTCTGAATTAGATTACTAAGAGGCTCACAGATGCCCCAAATAGATTACTAAGAGCTTGCAAATTGCCGGCCTAATGGTGATCCATTTTAGCCACAAGTAGAAGTTTTCAAGCGTTGATTAAATTACTATGAGGGTTTGAACTTAATTAGCAGACGACTAAAAAAATAAATTAGACAACCACCACAAGCAAGAAGACATACAAAAACAGGAAGAACTCAGATACTAGATAAATCACATACCTCCACTCGCCTTCGTCATAGGGAGAATAATCAATGTCTTCTTTCCTAACGCAATTGAACATCAAAGCCGCCAAAGAAGCGAAAATTCCTTGGGAAATAAAAAAAGAGGAAGAAAACAACAATAAGAACCATGAGTTAAACCCTAGTAGAGATGGATACCGTATACACAGAAAAAGAGATATAGGGATAGAAAACGCGCGAACCAGGAAGGTAGTGTAGGAAGGAAACCTTGACAGAGCTGCAGACGACAGCGTCAACCCAGATCCACCAGCCGGCGCCGAAGACGGTGCCTGCGACACCAGGCCCAAAGGTTGCCCACAATTCCATTAAGTCCATGCTGTCTTCCTTCTTTTCTGTAATTCTCACCTGGCGTTTCAGTTTCTCCCACTTTTTAATTTAAACTGATCAGAAGCAACGACGTTCTTCTATGCTACACACCTGGAGTTCCTTCTGCTTAATTTCTCTCACTGATCACACCTTTTCTATTGTGACAAAGGCAATCGTAGATTTTTAGGTTTAATTATATAAATAAGCACTTGATTGCGAATTGAGATGAGGATTTTTGTGTTTAAGATATAATGAAACAAAATAAGTTGAGATTATTTAAAACAAATATTTTAATATTTAAATTCTTATAAAAAAGAGATTTAGATGATTAAATTATATCGCGCTTATTAATTAATTAGAAAATACTTAATAAATATAATAATTGATATTTTATAACCATGAATAAATCCTAAAGTAAAATATTGGATGAAGTCATAAAACAACTAAGCATGGGAATGTATGTCCACGAGCGTCTCGCATTGTTTCAATCCCGCATAGCTCGTGTTTTGATCAGAGATGATAAAAACATATAAGATCTAGGTTAAGATTGTGAAGAATGAAATAGATAAAAAAAAAAAGAATAAGTGAGTTTTAACTTAATAAAGGTAAACTTTTTTATTTTTGTATTTTAAAAATTTTATTATATAAAATATTTTTAAAAATTTTTTGATATTAAAGGAGTTGGTTTGTGTTTTTAAAAAAATAGTTTTTAATCCAACTCAAATTAATTTTATATAAATTATTTAAATATTATTTTTTATATTATAAATATATATTTATTTTATTTTATTAAATAAAATGCATATAAATTATGTTATTCACTTAAATTTTATTAATAAGATAATTTAATATTAATATAAATTTATAAATTATTATATTTAATAATTTGGTAATAATAAATTTGTTAACAATTTTTATTAATTATATATTTAAAGTTTATATAATATAATTTATATAACTTATATTTTTTTAAAAATTTATATGTAGATAATTTATAATTTAAAAAATAATTATTATTTTATTTTTTAATAAGCAAACTCGTCTATTGATAATTTTACAAGTTCAAATATAAAAATACTCACTCAAATATAGGTTTAAGTACAAAAACTTTAATATCTTACTCATAGTCTACTCATTCTCATCTCTAGTTTTTTTAACTGCAATGTTCAATTTTTTAGCCTAAGTCTAACCATATTAAATAATTTTAAACATTGATACAAATTTTTAAGAATATGATTTTATTAAAGTTTTGAAGTATTTTGTCTTACAAAATAGTCATAGATTTTTATTTTTTTTTCAGAAAACCATAAGGTAATTCTTTATAATGAAAAAAAAAATGTCAACTGAAAAAGTAATAATAATTAAATTGCTTGAGTGATAGCCATTTGCTTGCAGAAACTTTCATCTATGGTTAACAATGCGACATGCTATGTTTTTCACATGAGAAACATGGCATGAAAGAGTGAAGCACCTTGATGAATCGCGTATTTATGATTAAAAAAAAAAAAACACTCTTGATAAAAGATACGAGGAAAGGTGATAAATGCTAACTTTCACTAACTCTATTTAAAAATAAATTATAATATTATATTTAATAAAGTTAACAATAATATTTAACGACAAAATTAGTCACAGTTTGCAATAAAAATGAGTGAATAAGCCAACCTGACACAATAAGAGTATAAATTTTGTATAGTGTAAATTTTGATACAGTAACAAAGTGTAAATAAAAAAAAATAGATTCTAATTTATATATAATGAATTATTAATTTGTATTTCTCTTATTTTATTTATACTTTAAAATTTTTATAGTTGTTGACACAAATAATCAATGATCTAAAGAAAAACTCTCTCTTTACTTATGAATGATGGTTTAAATTTTTTTGAAGTCATTCAAAATTTTATTTAGTGAATATCTATCTTCAAAAAGATTTTTCATTACTCAATAACTAGTTGAGTAATTAGTTGACACTTTATTTGATAGTCTTAAAATATTTTTCCTTGGTACTAATTTTTTCTTCAAAAAAAATAATGAGTGAATAATATTTCATAAAAAAAGTATGAAATCCAATAAAAGAGGTTGAATATAAAAATAGTCGTTATTCTTTTTTATATTTATCTATATTATAATAATTTTATATTATTTTAATTAATAGTATCATAAAATAATATATTTTATAATATAAAATTTAAAATAAAATATTTGATGTAAGAACATATATAAAAGAAAAAAATAAATATAATAAAAAATTACAACAAAAAACTAAAAAATTAAATAACTACTCATTATTTAAATTATTATTTTAAAATATAATAACAAATTTATATTATATTTTAAATTTTAAAAAATAAAATGACAATAACTTTGATAAATGCAAGTTTCTAATATATATTTATATATACACACGCGAAATTAATTGTCTTAAATAGTAATATAATATTTCTTAAACGTTTTTTTAATACCATTGAGATTCATTAACTTTTATATTATCATACTCTAAGGTTGTATATTAGTATTATACGACATAATTTTTTGATATATATTAATTAATAGATTAGTAAAAGCCTTGAATCATCCTATCATTGCAAAAACTGTCAAATTATTAAAAAAATAGTTGAACTACTAAATAAATTGATTAAAAGAAACTCAATTAGATTTATCATTTTGATTCTATTGTAAAATTATATATTAATTAAAATTTTAAATTTATTAAATTTTAGCTTAAATAGTTTATTTTATAATTATACTTATTTTAAAATTGTCTTAAATTAATTTTAATATAAAATTTATTGTTAGAAATATTAATTTTTATGATCAAAATTGAATAAAAATATTAATATTAATAATTTTTAATTTTATAATATTTTGTAATTAAAAAGTGACAATTCAATCAAATCTAAATTGACCAAAGTTACTTTGAATTAGATTAATTGATATTCAAATTACAATGATTTGATGACTTTTTTAATTCTCTAATTAGGTTGGATTGGTTGAATGAATAAATCAATAGAACCGATTCATTGTTCATCCATACCTCACATGCATAAAAGTATATGTTAATTTTAAAAATTTTTAAAATATATTATAAAGTAATAATTATTATATTTTTAAATAATAAATTAAATAATAACAAATATCTAACTTATTACTATTCTCTCTCAACCTTTCACTTTTTTTCTTATTTTGACATTATATAGTTTATTTTAAATTTTGCATTATATAATATATATTTTATAAAATTAATAATAAAAGAACTCTACAAATATTATAATAGAGATATTTTGTTTTCCGGAGGCTCGATGAATATTTTTTTAAAAATGAAGGTAAAATTTCAGTTAATGAGAAGAGAAGACCAAAAGGAAAAAATTAAAGACCGTTTGGAATTCGTGGTGGAAGCAGAATCAGATGGCACAGCTAGCTGAATGCATGTCACTAACTTGTTGGTCCGCTAGTGTCGACGTAATAAGGTAACGGGTGAGATGGACGTTGGAAACATGCCACGTGTAAAGTGATACCAGGTATACGAAAGCAATTGTATGGCGGCACAACACTAGAAAATACCCGCTTATAAAATATCTGTCCAAAACGAACCTCCCACACTGCCTGCAAGAAACGCGAATCTCTCTCCTTTACTTTTTTTCGTTTCTCTCTCTTGCCTCGAAAGCGAAATCCAACTGCGAGAAAACAAATTAGTCTATAAAATGGATCCGAAAGAATACGAACCAGAATAACTGAACCCTAACCCTAGACAGGGGCTTATCCTAACCTCCCCCTCACACTCTGCACGTGAATACCGAAACCAAAGTTCGATTAGGTTTTTAGGGTTAGGGTCCTTCTTCACAGGTGTAAGGGAGAACCTGAACCGGGTTAGAGCAGGATATAGGATAGGGTTTGAATTTCAACGATGGAATGCTTTGGTGGTTGTTTGGTTTGTTGTTGCTGGTGATGACTGGGGACCGATGTCACCGCAGGAAGAAAATGATGGGTAGGGGTGCGGAAGGAGGTGGCGGCACCGAGGAGAGGCCTTGCCCAGTTTTGAGGGTTCCGGTTAAATTCCCGGCGACCCAACCGGGAAATTCTGATAACTCCACTGTATTTGAAATTGATTACTACTCGCAGGCTAGAAAAGCGCTAAGTGAGCGCTCGCCTTTTGATGTCGCGGAAGAGACGTCGACGTCGACTGTGCCCACCCTACCTAGTGGGCTGGCGAGCTTCTTAAACCGCCATTCTGAAAGTCGGAGACGTCACAAGAAGGCTCATTCGGGTGCGGACAAGAAATCTTCTAGAGTATGTGAGAAGTCACGTAGTTCAAGCATTTGGGTTGAGACTGAGGAGTACTTTAGAGACTTAAAACTGCCTGATATAGACACCTTGTTGGAGGCATCAACGCCTTTTAGTTTAGCTGCTCGGAAGTGTTTTTCTATTCCACTAGTGGAAAATGCTCCGAGGTTAAATGTAGTTAGTAATGAGAATGACAAGGAGACTGATGGAAACATAAATGGCGAGGTTGTGAAAAATGAGGGTGCTGTCATGGAAAGTAACAGTGTTGCAGCTCAAGTTTTGCCTCAGTACGACAAGGATAATGGTACTTTGTATTCGTCTAGTAGTTTAGAATGGCTTTTAGGATGTAGGAATAAGATTTCACTATCTTCTGAGCGCCCTTCGAAGAAGAGGAAGCTTTTGGGCGGTGACGCTGGGTTGGAGAAATTTTTAATTGCTAGTCCTTGTGACGGAGACTCATCCTTGTGCCATTTTTGCCACATGGGAGACACCAGTGGAGAGTCCAACCAATTAATTGTCTGCGATATTTGTAAAGTTGTAGTTCATAAGAAATGCTATGGTGTGCAAGATGACTTAGACGAGTCTTGGTTGTGTTCCTGGTGCAAGCAGAAGGATGAAATTGGTGAAGTGGCCAACCCTTGTGTGCTTTGCCCAAAGAAGGGTGGTGCTTTAAAACCCATTCATAGAAGTGCAGAAAGTGTTGGGTCTGTGCAATTTGCTCACTTGTTTTGTTGTTTGTGGATGCCTGAGGTTTATATAGAGGATTTGAAAAAGATGGAGCCTGTTATGAATATAGGAGGAGTCAAGGAAACCCGGAAAAAATTAGTCTGTAATGTGTGCAAGGTGAAGTTTGGTGCATGTGTTCGTTGTAGCCATGGTATGTTTTGTTGCCTTCTGGTACTATACAATTTTCATTTCTTAGGCTGGTATTCTGGAGAACATTCTAGTGTTTGGAAAATGTAGCTGATTGTGCTTCTGTTAGGGCTCTGATTTGAAGTCATATGCCGCAGTTTCAAGTAATTAGTCACATACTGTGTATTTGTCTATTATCACTGGATTTTGGGTATGTATGTCTCTTGCTTTCTGGTAAAAGATGGTTGGGTTATTTTGTGAAATTTAGGAAATGATTTGTGTAGTTAACTCATTTTAGTGAATGAAAGTGGACTTGGTATACAACTAATTAGTGTTTGATCCTTCTACTGTACATTTTGTTAATGTGAAGAAGCAAATCAGACATTTCATCACCTTTGCAATGTTTTTGTTCAATGTGTTTTGTCCATTAGGTGCAGGGACTTACACAAAGGTAATCTTGTACTGATCATGAATCGAAACATCAGAGTGATCAAAGCCTGGGAATTTTATAACTCAAAATGCTGCTTAATTGAATCACATGAAAGATTTTAAATTGAAATACTTCACTTGGATTGAATCGAGTAATCCTTGTTATTGCAATTTTTTAAATTAAACTATAAATTTGGTTAAACATTAGAGGAAACTTCTACCTGCCTTCTTTATGAATGGAATTGTTAGGAGTTTATTCATTATTTTGTCTCCTGAGGTGCATGTTTCATTGTTTAAATCCTGTGCATCTAATTATGTTACTTTGGTTTCTAAAAAGTCATTAACACCCAAAAAAAAAAAAAGAAAGAAAAGAACATAAAAATTGGTGAAATATGTTAACTCAAGGGGTAATCCTGTTTGGTAAAAAAGAGGTGCAATTTTTGTTTGGTCTTCTCCAAAATGCAAGAGTATATACAATTCAAGCTCAAATGAGCATACAGATTATTTTTTCTTTCTAATTTTGCATTAAATAATCTTGGTAGAAATTGAACTGAACCAGGATTGTTTCTAAATGAATATCTTAATTATTATGTTTATATTATTGTTCCTAATTAAGTGATTGAAATATGCATGAAAGATTTTGAAATAACTTGTGTAGTTGTTAATTTTTTGGAACAGAATATGGCATATCAAGACAATGTTTCCAATTTGAGTAGCATTTAAATAAGACCTGGTTCTTGCTCTTATCTTTAGTGCTATCTTTAGTGTTGTCTTCAGTGAGATTTTAAGTTTTGGTACGCCAAAGGAGAACTTATACTTTGTTGCGCATTTACATTATGGTGGCCAAATTGTGATGATATACATTAAAATATGAAGAATCTTTTAGCTGGTACTTGGTGTGTGGAATTTTTAGTTTTCCAAGCACTTGAAAACCTATTTGTAAGATGTTCAGGTATATTAATTATGAAAAATATTAACGTGTTGTAGATATACTAAATAATATTGAGTTTTTTTTTTTTTTTTAGTATCTCATGCACTAATTCTTTATATATAGCTTTCTGAGTCCATGAAAACCTAGGATGGCCACACACTAAATGCCACCTTTTTTGTTTCTCTTTTGATTATTCAACATACGTAATTAGATAGAGACTCAAAAGGAGGGGTAGTAGTTTAAACTTTGCTTTTAATTACATTTAATTGACCTTCTGGTACATGAAATGGGAGATTGGGCATACTTGAAGCTAAATTGGAAATTTTATGTTGGTGGATTTGGTTTATTTTCCAGGTGGCTTAGTCTGCTAATGTGGAGTAGATGTATATTGTGCTTCAAATAGCCTTTTTTTTTTTGTTGAAGGTGGGGGGGGGGGGTTGAAAATGTTACACTTTATTGATGCTCGTTATTATCTTATCCCTTTGAATTCTCTTGTTTAATAGCTTGTAATTTCGTGTTGGGTGGTGTTACAGGAACCTGCAGGACTTCTTTCCATCCTCTATGTGCAAGGGAAGCTAGGCACCGGATGGAGGTTTGGGCAAAAAATGGTTCTGACAATGTGAGTGTGCTTTATTTGTCAAAGCCAAACCCTATTTTTTGTCCCAGCAAAATAAAAAAATAAAGCAAGATGTTTAAGATCACTTTAGGAACAGTTATACACTTCTACTATGCAGTATCCTTTTTTATTTTTAATCACAAGTGTCTCAAGTTTGTTTCATGTTTTAATTGTTGTTTACTCTGAAAAAAATTCTCTTTTATCAAAAAAATTGTTGTTTACTCTCTTATATTATGTACTCTCAGGTTGAGTTGCGGGCCTTTTGCTCCAAGCACTCAGAGCTACAAGAGAACAGCAGCATCTTGCCATTGGGTGGCTCTGTAGCATTTGGTAGTGAGTTCTCTGTTGCCAACAGCCTTCCAGTGACATTGCCAGCAGGCAGACAACACAATTTGAAAATTGGTTGCAGAAATGGAGACAATATTGGGATAGCTCCTGGTAGTCCTGATAGATTGAGCCATAGTGAATCACCGGATGCAGGATTGTCTGATTGTAGGTTAAGTGTTTGCGACACATTGGAATGTGGCAGTTTGCCCCAGACTGATGAGAATGTTAATGCATCTGGCTCCCTTGGTTTTGCACTTGTTCTGAAGAAGGTATTTTGCATCATAGATTAATGTGTGTGTGTGTTTAGGATTAAATATAACTAAAGTGTTGTGAATCCTAAATCTAAAATATCTCCTTGGCAGTTGATAGATAGAGGAAAAGTTGATGCTAAAGATGTAGCGTTGGAGATTGGCATTTCACCTGATACATTAAATGCAAATATCAATGTAATGTTCTAAATTTTTCATGTCTATCAAATGGTACTTCATTTTTTTTTTCTTCTTTAACTTGTAGTTGTTTTCCCTTTTTCTCCTACAGGAGTCTTGCATGGCCCCGGACGTGCAACTTAAAATAGTCAATTGGCTAAAAGCTCATGTATATACTAATGCATTTCAAAAAAGTTTGAAAGTCAAATTCAAGCCAGCCAATTCATCCAAGGATGAAAATGGAGTCACTGATGGTTCTGATACTTTACCAATATCAGATTCAGAGTTACCAGATCCTGTTGCTGTTAAGTCAGTACCACCAAGGAGAAGAACCATCAACAATATTAGGATTTTGAAGGATAACAAAATGATATGTTCATCAGAGTTGGTCTCTTGTGAGAATGGGATGCCAATGGACAAGGCCAAATTTGGTCAATTTGACCATGAAAATTCAGGAACATTAAATGAAGCATCCATTTCTGATGCAACTGAAATGGTAATTTTCTCTTGTAGTAGTGATCTTTTTTTAAGCCTTGAGTAATTGAATATTCTAATACATGATTCTGAATGTTCTGTAGGTTGTTGATTTTTCTTCTTTGCATTTTAAAAAGTGCATATAAAGCAATTCAAATTTATTTTGTATACCTGTGTTTGTGTATTGCATGTGTTAATATTTTATTTTTACCTGGAATGCTGGTTTCTTCAAAATTTTGCTGCCAGACTTCTTTATGAATTCTTTCCTGCGAACTCCCCTCCCAAGAAACTGAGTAGGGATCATGGACAATGTGACATTTATGGTGTGTTTGGGAGGGGGATTTTGGAGGGAAATGTAGAAACCTCCTTATTTGTTTATTAAAATTTTGGAGAGAAAAGAATTGAAAGATTTTATGTTAACTCTCTTTAACTTTCTTCCTTTATTAATTTTAATTACCTCAAATTGAGAGAATTTGGAGGATTCAAACAAGGAGAAGAGAAATAATTACTTAACCTTTCCTTCCTGTTCCCTTTAATTCCTTCCCTTCCCTTCCCTTCCCCTCCTTACTACCAAACACACCCTTAGGGTCACATCAAAGTTCTGGAAATGTTTTCTTTAAAGTTGTACTCTTCTATTCAATATATAGTGGAGGCTTCTTCCTGATTAATTACTTGATTTTGATATTATCATATCAGCATCAGCTTGTGTATAAGTTTTAGTCCTTGCCTGAAGTGTCTGGTTTTGAACTGGAAACACCTTTGTCAAATGATTCGTCAGATTCTCTACTTATAGTCTTTCCCCTCCTGGTTACATCCTGCTGAGCGTCCTTTTGATTCTTGTGAATATTTTGGAAAGCAAAAATTGTAAAAGGAATGTTATTTGTTTAGTGAATACTGTCATAATGACATTGTTTGACTAATTTAAATTTGGGAATGTTGGTGATGCAGTGAGGATATCATAATAATGTTAGATAGCTTAATCAATTGATAATGTAATTGTATTTTGGAATTTAGGTTCTGTGATTGGGAATTTAGGGTCTGTAAGTGGGAATTTAGGGTTAATTTATGCGGAATGTGTAAGGGTCTCGTGATATCTTATCAGTCATGTCTTAGTGGGACTACCCTATCCTATAGTAAGTGTTTCAGTGGGACTCCCGTAGTTGTTTTAGTGGAAATATTTATGCCTTGATTTTCATTCTATATCAGTTGTTCATGATGTGGTTCAACTTGGGAGTGATCCTGTTTGTGTATAGCTTTGATGCTCATTTGTTTGTGGGTTTATAGTGTTTGAAGTTTCTAATTTCTTTTCTACTTTCACTTGTTCAGTGTTTTAGAATTACAATGTGGCTTTTAGTTGGAAGTGTGTGACGTTATGCAATTTTCACTTGGTTCATGTAGTTGTTGCAGTCAAATTTGAATACACCAAATTCCATTCTTTAAATAAAAAGACTTGCTTATATAATTATTTGAGGTATCCCTACACTTTATTTTTTACTTTTAAGTGCTTCCCTGTGCTATTTTCTCCAAACACACACACAATAAAAATGGATTGCTTCAATTTGTAAATTTTTATAACTTTTATTTGTCTTCTTATTTTGTGCAGAAATTAACCAAGTCTAAGGATACCTTTCCTGAATCTCAAGGTATGGCTTCATGATCCAACTGTTGTTGTTAGATAAGGACTTGTGCCTCTGTCTTCCTAAATTTGCTTTTTCTTTGCATATCCCCTTGACAAAAGCTGGGAACACCATGGTTTTATGTAAGATGAGATACAATATTTAATTTTAACTGCAAATATGTCTGAGCTACCTGTATGAGTACTCATGGATTCTTTTAGTGTACCTATACTTGAATCTTCATTATCAAGTTCCATTCCCTGTTAACCTTGTCTTTTGCTTGCTGATTTTTTACATTGTGTGAATACGTAAATGCAGGGAATGCAGATAAACCTTGTAAAAGCAGCTTATCTGGATGTGTTTCAGAAGAAAAGATTGCTAATGCATCTCTTTTGTCTGATCAGCACCATTCTATTTTTTCTGCTTCGGAACCACCTGCTTCTGGTTTCATGTGAGCTTTTCAAAGTGGATATAATATATATTTAGTTTTATTTGACATTTGGTCCTTATAATGTCACCCAATTTTTAAGTTAGTCTGTACGCTTTTTCTTTGTACATCAAGTATCTACAGTTTCACATTGTTTTCAGTCTGGTCCCTGATGTCAATGATTGTCATGACGTTGTCTGTGAAGTGCCATTGTGTCAAATGGACGTCTTTCTTGGAACTACACTAATCCTACATGTATTTTCTCTGTTCCACATTTTGTCCCAAGAGTTTTGATGAATTTTCAATTTAGTCTTAACACTTGATTTTTGTTGCAATTGAGTTTGAAAGGATTCAAATGGTTTTCAATTTAGTCCCTATTGCCAGAATCTGTTCTAACATCATCAGAAATATGTCCATGCATGTGGCTAAAGAAACCTCTCACATTACAGAGCTTATGTGTGTTTTCTTCCTATTTTACACCATGTTACATATGCCATTGATCATTGATGTATCCTTTAATTTCCTACCTCATTGCTTTAAACAATGGGTTATGGCTTCAACTCATATTCACTACTAACATGTATATATAAATTTTTTTAATCTTTGTTTCTGTCCATTCTGTCTCTCGTGTCAAATTTCATCTTCCCCTTGGGCCATCTTGTTATGTCTTTATGCCCCATAGACTGGCATTTTTTTAATGGATTTTGTTAATTTGAATCATACAGCTGATTTATTGTATTGTTGGAGAACAAGGATTTTCTATTTATGGGTGTTTGTACAATCAAAGCTTCTGAGCTCAACCACACTTGCTGAAACTAGGAATTTAAAGGAGATCCCACATGCCTCTAACATGGTGAAAATGTAGAGAAAAAAAAGGATACACATAAGCTTCGGTAGTGCTAAATAATTTTGTTAGCCATTTAGGCATTTTACTCGTAAGCGGTTTTTAGCACATGAATAGATTTTTTATTCCTAAGAATATAATTCCCAAGAATGTTATTAAAATGTTTTAGTTTGCTCAAAATAATCCCAGGAGTATTTCATTATTATGTGTGGTTTGTTCACAATATTCCTAGGAATCATAAACCTTTTTCAAAAATACCCTTGACCACCTTTTATTAAGAAATTAATAGTTAGATGTCACATTATATTTTAATTAAAAAATTATTAATAATGGAGAATGGGGTTGCAGCGTCAATAGAGGTGGTAATTGTGGCAGTGGAGAGGGTGGAGATGGTGGTGGCAGCAATGGCAATGATAGATGAAAGATGAATTAAAGTTAGAACTTTGAAAATGAAGTGTGTTATATGGTCTTTTCAACTAAGGAAAAATATTCCCATACCATGGGAACTTAACATTCCTACCTGTTGGTTGGGAATGAAAATTTTAAAATTTGTGAGAATGTTGCATTCCCTGAAATATTTTTTTCTAGCCTTATACCAAATATAGGAATCTATCATTCCAAACCTCACATTCCTGGAAATAAAAAATAATTCCTTGAAACAAGTGTCATAATGGATTTATAGCAAATACTGACAATAGGGATAGTATTGAAGACAATGGAAAGTTTAAGAACTTAGTTGCAATGAAATAGATACTAAGGACCATATTAAAAATTTGCTTAAAGCACAAAAGTTGAAAGAGAGAAGATACACATAGGACCTGTGTAATGCTAGGTAAGATGTCTTTTTGTCATGCTGGCACGGCATAGATGCCATCATGACGGTCATTGATGTCAAGGACTGGATTGGAAATAATTTGAAATGGTTAGGATTCAAATACAAAGAAATAAAAGTATGGGTGCTAAAGTTGAAATTAGATGAAACTGTAGGGACCAAATGTTTAATTAACCCTATATATTTTTGAAAAAGCATGTAGTGCCTGTGTTTTGTATTGTCTATTGGCAAACAATCTAGGTACAGCTTCTTTAGGTTTTGATAGATCCCCAATCTGGAGGTATGGACATGTGGAAGGGGTATGGACACATGGAAACTATTGTAGGAGATTTTCTAGAGGAAGTTTGTTAGGAAAATAGGAGTCAAAAGAGGGTTGAGAGCGAGGGAAAGTGGGCAGAAATATGGAAAGTTTTGTGGGAGGTTCTAGCCCCTTGAAGAGCTAGTAATATTTTTCATTCCTTTCTGTTTTTATTTCTATCTATTGTATCTTCCTTTCTAGTGCAATTTCAGATGGAAATCTGAGTTCATATCAGCATTCTGATTTAAAACCAGGTTTTATTTTTATTTTTTGTTATGCAGGAAGATTGAGGAAAACTCTAGTTACATTCATCCATACATCAGTAAAAAATTATTGCAGATTCGTGATGGGGTGCTTTCAGAGGATGTTATATGTGAGTTATATTTAAATCTGTGTTTTCCTTAATATTTTTGGAATAGTCTTTAATAGATTATACATTTGGCAGGTCCAAGGGAGGAAGGAAATTTTTATTTGGATGAATCATTGAAGACTAGTGGTTGCTCCAGTAACCAAAATCAGGAATTAACTTGCAGTGACACTTGTAAGGCTGATAAAGTAAATATGGAGCAATTGGTTATGGCTGGGAATATGAGATTATTAGAATATTGTCCGGAAGATGAAGTAGAGGGGGAACTTATATATTTTCAGCATAGATTATTGCAGAATACAGTTTCAAGAAAGAAGCTTGCTGGTCTGTCCTTTATCCATCAATTTTGAAGTGAATTCTTTGGTTAAAATAACGTCTTTTATGGCCCATCTACTTTGTGACAGATAATATCAATATGTGATTGTGCTTTATATTGTAATTGCAGATAATTTAATCTCTAGTATAGCTAAGAGTCTTCCACAGGAGATTGATGAAGCACATCAGCAAAGATGGGATGCTGTGCTTGTTAACCACTATCTGTGTGATCTTAAGGAGGCAAAAAAGCAGGGCAGAAAAGAGAGAAGGCACAAGGAAGCTCAGGCAGTTTTAGCTGCTGCAACTGCTGCTGCGGCAGCATCTTCTAGGGTTTCTTCATGCCGGAAGGACTCTTTAGATGAATCTGTGCAGCCGGAGGTCATGCATACATATTTTTATTAAAATAAAGATTTCTTATCATAAGCTAACATTAGTTAAGGCTGTTGTTATTGACAATACATTATAATTATTTCAGAATTTGTTAAAGAACAGTTTTAGTGGGAGAGTTGGTGTTAGTTCTCAGCCAATGCCACGGGCCAAAGAAACACTTTCAAGAGTAGCTTTGGCGAGAACTTCAGAGAAATATTCAGATTCTGGTATGCTGTCCACAGATTTTTCTAAAGAGCACCCTAGATCATGTGATATTTGCAGACGATCTGAGACTATTTTGAACCCTATTCTTGTCTGCTCCAGTTGCAAGGTTTTTGGGCTATAATTCTCTCTTCTTTTTCATCAATTTAGTGTGTGATCTGTTATTCTTAATAAACATATTTGTTTCAGGTTGCTGTTCACTTGGATTGCTATCGTAGTGTGAAGGAATTTACAGGTCCGTGGCACTGTGAATTATGTGAAGATTTGTCATCTAGAATATCTGGGGCACCTGCTATCAATTTCTGGGAGAAGCCTTATTTTGTTGCGGAATGTGGAATATGTGGTGGTACTACTGGTGCTTATAGGAAGTCTTCAGATGGTCAGTGGGTCCATGCCTTTTGTGCTGAGGTGATTTGTTCTCATTTAAATTTTTTCACAAGTGGGTTATCATTTTTTTTATGCATTATTGTTCTGAAGTGTAACTTAGTGATATGTGCAATATCTTCTAGTGGGTTTTTGAGTCCACATTCAGAAGAGGACAAGTAAATGCTGTTGAAGGAATGGTATGTGTTTTTTTTTCCTGGTAACTATGGTATTTGTTTTGTTAAATACGTAAATCTTTACCTTTTGGAAATATATTGATATGGGACTTGGAAATTCAACATTGCCCTCTTCCTTTATGTGAAATGTGAGCATGTAATTGTTCTAACACCTATCTATGTATACTGGTGAATGCCAGGAGAATGTGTTGAAAGGAGCTGATACTTGTTGCATCTGCCACCGCAAGCATGGTGTGTGCTTAAAGGTAATGATAACATCAGAAACACCCCCCTGCCCCCCAACCTTTTTCTTCTCTCCTGGCCTCTTCAATTTATGAGCTCTTGGTATTTGATTTTTAAGCAATGGTAAATATGGTGAATGCAGTGTAGCTATGGCCATTGTCAGACCGCATTTCATCCAACCTGTGCTAGAAGTGCTGGTTTTTACATGAATGTGAGAACTGCCAGTGGCAAGGTGCAGCACAGGGCTTACTGTGAAAAGCATGGGTTGGAGCAGAGGGCAAAGGTTTTAGTTTTTTTTTTTTTCCCTTGGTAAAAATGTTCTTTTTGATGATCTTGGACAATTGCATCTTATATTGGTGCTTCTCCATCGCGCAGGCTGAAAGTCAAAAACATGGAATTGAAGAGTTAAAAAGTATCAAACAAATTAGGGTAAGACATCATGCACCTTTCCTTGAAGGCACACGTCATTTGCTATATTTTGCATCTAGATTGTATTGGGCTAGATAATAGCGTCAAATGCATCCATAGGGTATGGGTCCCATCCTAAAAGCTATTCTAAAATTTCATACCTGGGTCCAATCCTGGACTCAATCTCATACCTAGATTCAAATGCATTTCTTTAATACTTGAACTTGGATCCAATTAGTAAAATTCACGGGTATAGGTATTTAGTAGTCACTGACAGGAGCATCGTATTTTTTCAGGTTTAGGTAGACAATGATTATATATGATGATTGTTTTGATTACATTTTTGTATACAGTGATTGTTACATTTGTATAAGGTGACCTAATGTATTCACAATAATATGAGCATGGTCACTATCAGAAGCACTGCTAGTCATAGGTGATGCTGCCTTTTGTTTTCTGTTGATCAAATAGCCAAGGTGATCGTATAAATTCTCTTCTGCAGGTTGAACTAGAGAGATTGCGTCTTCTTTGCGAAAGAATTGTTAAACGTGAAAAAATAAAGGTAACACTTCTAAATATGAGCAGAGAGATATTTTGCGCCATTTGGTACTATATGTTTGACTTTGATCATTTGTTTGGACTCATGGTAATTCCAATAATACAAGAGACCCTAAAACATAGTTGAAACTTCTCCCTATTTTGTTTTTTCAAATAGGGTGCTGATTCTAACTGTGTTTTTTGTTACACTTATAAAGCTGTCTTTATAGATAATTAATTATCAGTCATGTGGACATTTGCAGCGGGAATTGGTTATATGCTCACATGAAATACTTGCCTTCAAAAGAGATCATGTTGCTAGGTCTGTCTTGGTTCATAGTCCTTTCTTCCTTCCTGACTGTAGTTCAGAGTCAGCTACAACATCCCTTAAAGGGAACACAGAGGGATACAGATCATGCGGTGAAGCAGTTGAAAGGTCAGATGACGTAACTGTGGACAGCACTGTTTCTGCTAAGCATCGAGTAAGAGTTGCTGTAACCATGGACACTGACCCGAAGTTGGATGATGACTGTTCAACCTCACAAAGCCATTATAATCATAAGATTCCAGAGAGGGTGCAATTTTCTGGCAAGCAGATTCCTCATAGAGCTTCTATCATATCACGGAATGTTTTGGATGAAGGTGGATGGAGATCAAAATCTAGAAAGGTGAATCTAGCTGCAAACACTTTCTCCATAATTTAGACATCTCTCAGCTTGGTGTTTCCTTTATCATTTCTTGTTTTTGTTTGTTTTTTTCCTTCCTTGAAATGTTTAATTAATTGTTGGTGTGTGAATTGGATTAGGACGAGTGCTCATGCTATATTTACTATTACAGCATGCAGAGACATTTGGAAAAGAGCTTGTTATGACGTCAGATGAAGCGTCTATGAAGAACTTAATGTTACCTAAAGGATATGCATATGTTCCTGCTGATTGTTTGTCAAATGATAAGCAATCTAACCAGGACGTATTTGCTAGTGAACCAGTGGAACACGATGGGTAAAGCGATGGATTCCTAGACTTTTTATATGCCCACACAAGGCTGACATCCACATAATCCGATACCATTTTGCACGCGGAGTTGTTGTATATGGACATTTGAGGAGAATGGCAAAACGTATCTGGAGACTGAGACTGGAGACATGGCTCTGGCCACTATTGTTTATTGTGGCACAAAGTTGTGCTCTGCTCTGGCGGGGAATTTTAGCATTGCTGTACATTCGTTGTGACAGTAAACTGTACAGTGGATGAGCGTTGCTTGCATTTACTTGTATTAGAAGGGCTTGGATTTCAGTATACTCATACTCGAGGAAGGTCGGAACAGAAGCTTTCCTTCTTGTAACAATACGAGGGAGAATTCGGGCATCACCTTTTTCTCTGTAAAGTTGGTGTATATATTATGACAAATATTAATTCTACAGGAGTTGTGTTCGGCATCAGATTCACCGGGCATTTAAATTATGTAACCTGTCTTTTTCCCAATTCGTACTTGTTCTTTTTAATTCTTTATTTACTCATCTATTTGTCCCGGATTATCGACTCTGGTTGTCATATTCATATGCAACGTCTAAATCCCCAAATGTAACACAGTTCAAGCGTCATTATTAATGCTTTTCACTCCAAGACAACGCAAAACTCTTATCCCTGTAATTTCCTCTTAATTAAGCTATGTTTACAGTAAATTAAAATCAGGATTTTGGAAAATTCGTTTTTAATCTAAGCTTGTTACGCGATTGTTTGTCTTTACTTTTAGCTCATGCATAACAGCTGGGCTACAAAAAGCCCTGAGAAAATTGGGTGTCCAAGAAAAAAGTCGTGGGCCTAACCCATTCCTCATTAATTCTTTTTTCTGAGAGCCCCGTGAAACTGGGATTGAGAAATGGGTTCTCTGGAGACACCGACGAGCGCGGAGGACGGTTCTACACCAGTCGCCGGCAACGGAAAAGCACACGCTGCCGATGAAGTACCCTTGCAGCCGACAGAGCCTGTCGAAATGGCGTTGGAGCCGCTGGAATCCGACAAGTCGAAGAAGCGGAGAATGGCTATGCTTCCCCTGGAGGTTGGTACTAGGGTTTTATGCCGTTGGAGGGACGGGAAGTTTCACCCTGTTAAAGTCATTGAACGCCGGAAGATGCAGACTGGTGGCCCCAATGATTACGAGTATTATGTCCATTACACTGAGTGTAAGACCTTCAGTTTATTCGGAACTTTAATCGTGCTCAATTTTGTAGGGTTAGGGTTTTGGGGATGAAGTGGCTGAGAGGGCATTGTTTTTTGTTTAGGTTTTAAATTAATGAAAATTGGTTCAGTAGCACATGAACTGCCAGACTGATGAATGTGACCGTGATGCTTGGTATATTATTTTCATATTTTGAGCCATTGCTTATCTGGTTTTCTATGTATCACTTGTCAACATTTTTACGCCAACTAGTTCCATGTCATCTGTTGACTGTAGGTAGAAATGCCATCTGATTGCAATAATGCGATATTAGTATCTGAATGATTCTTTATATTTTTGTTTTTGGCAGTCAATAGGAGGCTTGATGAGTGGGTGAAGCTTGAACAACTCGATCTTGATTCAGTGGAGGCTGTTGTTGATGAGAAAGTTGAGGATAAGGTAATAGTTTTATTTTCCCTAAATAGCATACCTTTTTAAATATACCTTCGGCTATGGCAGAGTTTGTTTTGTACGTTAGACATTTTTGTTGAAAGATGGCTGAGGTTTTCCTGAGAATTGCTTTATCTTTTGAGTGTCTGTGGATAGCAAGAACTAGTATTCATTTATTGGTGGCATGGAAGAAATCTACATATATGTGGACTCATGAACTTGCTATCCTTTTCACAAATAGATGAATATCATGAATGAGACTTACTTTATAATATCTACCTCATTCAGAATATTACATGTGTAAATTCACAGGTAACAAGCTTGAAGATGACACGCCACCAAAAGCGGAAGATTGATGAGACACACGTTGAGGTACTGGATATTTATTTTACTCTGAGCAATACACTGGCACACTCAAGCACAAAAGACGTGTTAGACTTCAAATTTGTTAATCGCTTTTTGTACTTCTGTGCTTCTTGGATGAGGTGATGCTACTTGAAATCACGTTTGAAATGTATACAGTTAGTTCTGAAACCTTTTGTAAGTTCATAAATTTCATTATATTTACACTAAAAATAGAAAAGAACATTTTGCCTTACTAAACTGCTTATGACTTCTCCTTGGATCTGAACACTAATATAAAAGAAAGAATTGAGCCTTTCATTAAAAAGAAAAAAAAGAATCGAGTCATTTCATGCTCGGGAGCTTCCAAATAATTAAATTCCTTTACATGCCAAATGTTCTTATTGAAATTTTCTTTTTGTACGTGTGTGTTTTGTCATGAAGAAATAAAATCGTGAAGTCACCTGAAACATGAAGTTCTTATTGGTGCTATTCAGTACATTATCATTTTTTATGAGAATCAAGTTACAGCTACTTTGAATCTTGATGCTGATTATTACTTCCTCCTATGTCAAATCTGCATATTTTGGTAAAGCTATCCTGCCTCAAGCTGCTTCTTTGTTCCTAATAATTTTGTTGCATTATACTATTGTTACGTTATAGGAGGGCCATGAGGAACTTGATGCTGCTAGCTTGCGAGAGCATGAGGAATTTACGAAAGTGAAAAATATAGCTACTATTGAACTTGGAAGATATGAGATTGAGACATGGTACTTCTCCCCCTTCCCACCAGAATACAATGACTGTTTGAAGCTGTATTTTTGTGAGTTTTGCCTCAATTTTATGAAGCGCAAAGAACAGCTTCAGAGGCATATGGTAAGTCATGCCTCAAATATTGCTTTCTTTTTCCTTTTATTTTTCTTTGCTTTGTGGAGTGGTTGTTTTCTGGTTTACTGTGCTTGCTTTTCAGTGGCATATGGCAAGTCATGTATTGGCCTTTTTGTTTCTTTTGACCTTTTGTAATTCACTTACACTTCACTTGTTGTTTAGTTGCATGTATTGTTATCGATACTATTATATAAAGACAAAGCCTTTTATTTTGTCACCCAAGAGAAAAAAAAAAAAGAAGATCAAACATAACTCTTATATCTGCACTTTCCTTACCTGCTTTCTAACTTTTAAAGAGCTATAGCATTTTTTTTTTTAAAAAAAAGGTATCCCTACATGCATGTGAGAACATGTCAAAATTTGCTTAAACACCTGGTTTATACAGGGGGTATTACAATTAATGAGTTAGTGATCCATTGAATGCATCATTAGAAAATTTGCCAAAATTTTATGTAAAACATTCCACTTCACAGTTGGATTAATTCATATCCTTAATTTTAGTTGTAAATTTTTAAAAATTTGTCTTCCCATTCCTCACATTCTTTTCCTTAAAAATTAAAAGAAGGAAGTTGTAGGTTTTTATGGTCTATATACTTAAACTATGCTTTTTATCAAATATATATAAAAACTATCTTATATACCTTTTCTTCTGACCCTTCTTACCTTCTTATTCATGCAGAGGAAGTGTGACCTTAAGCATCCCCCTGGTGATGAGATATACAGAAGTGGTACGCTGTCAATGTTTGAGGTATCCTTTTATCGTTGTTCTTGTTATTACAAGTCATGATGGGGTCATATATTATTGTGTTTGGGGTAATTGATTTCAAAGATCTTATCTCCTCCCTCCCTCTCCCTGTCTCTTTTAATTGATTTTTTTTTTCTTTTTACCATTCTTGCTTCTCTCTATTGTTGAATAATCTCTAGTTCATGGTAATCAAAGTTGGACCTATTTTTCTCCATTGTGTTTTCTGTTCCATCTCCATGAGATACTGCATCATGTTTAATTTATTAATAGACCGGATTCTGAAATGAATTTTTACCTTTATGTAATGTAATATGATCTTCCTAATTGTATTGAACTTTCTAGTTAATTTATTTGCTTTTACACTTCATTTCAATGCTGAAAATGGATACCCTGTAATTATTTACTGGTCAGTTACTAACTGTAAACTAAATATGATATTTTCCCTTCCCATACTTTCCTTTATCTTCATCGTTTATAGTTTATCTTTGTCATGGCCAAAACAAAAGATCTTATAATTTGTGTGCGTGTGTTATAATGATATTATACATGTTGTGATTGCTTTTAATTATTAAATGTCTAAAAGAACAGGTTGATGGCAAGAAGAACAAGATTTATGGGCAGAATCTTTGTTATCTGGCAAAGTTGTTTCTTGATCACAAGACCCTCTATTATGATGTTGACCTGTTTCTGTTCTATGTTTTGTGTGAATGTGATGACCGAGGATGCCATATGGTTGGCTATTTCTCCAAGGTAATTTTATTACATTTCTGTCATTGCTTTAGTTTGGCCTGTGATGCTTCAAATTAATATAATGGGCATGTAACATCATGACCTTTAAAATGACATTGAGCTCGTTTATATTTTATCTCTTGTAAGATACTGAATATGAACTCTCTTCAAACTTCAAAGGAGCATGATCATTTATCATGCAGTTTAGTCTTCTTATCTTATTGTTTTATTTAAAGAAGAAAAAGTTCTCTAATCAGAAAAATGATATGTGGATGCATTTTACAACTTATCATGAGAGCGTAGTCTATGTTGTCCACAGACAGACATTAATAATATTTCTGTGAGAAAAATCACAGAAATATCCTGTGCTTTCCTCCTTATCTATTTTGTACTTTTTTGTTAGTATTTTTTTTCCTTGATGGGTAACCTTATTAATATATGCTTCTACTTTTGATCATAAAGGAAAAGCATTCAGAGGAATCTTATAATTTGGCATGCATCCTCACCCTTCCACCCTACCAAAGGAAAGGCTATGGAAAATTTCTAATAGCTTTCTGTAAGCTCTATATCTCTTTGGTAAATGGTCCTGCATGTATATGTTAGTCATATATGAGCAAATTCGTTATTATTTCTAACATGGAGCAGCATATGAACTTTCAAAGAAGGAGGGCAAAGTTGGCACACCTGAAAGACCTCTTTCGGACCTTGGTTTGCTGAGCTACAGAGGATATTGGACCAGGGTTCTTTTAGACATCTTGAAAAAGCACAAGGGTAATATATCTATCAAGGTAAGCACTAAGCATCCTTTGCATTTCTCTCTAGTAATGGATCTATTGCCAGCTCTGCTCAAAACCAAGAAGTTCTCTGTATACAAAATACAATTCATTTGATTATGTACATGATTGGGATTCAGTTTATCTATTTGGTTGATTGATTAGGGTTTGGCATCATGTTACTCATATAAAGTAGGTTACTGAGGCAAGTCTCTCTATGGTCTTTAAATTCTATTACCCTTAATGCAGGATAACGATAAGGAACTAATGTGTTTGAATGAAATAACATAAGGGAGAAAAGTAATTTTTGGTGTTATTTAAATTATTTACTTAAGAGAGTGACTTGGAAGTCACGGGTTCAAATATTGAAAACAGTCTCTCTACTTTTAGAGATAAGGCTCTGTGTACATCTAACCTTCCTTAGACCTCACTTGGTGAGAGTCTTGTACACTATGCTGCCTCTTTTTTTTTTTTTTTTTTTTAATTTGAATTATTTACTTAAAAACTCCCTTGTCTGGATTACAAGGGATTGGATTTTTAAAATTCTATGGTAGTTTAATCAAGTAATTTATAAGAATTTTGAAATTTCGCCTAAATAGTAGAATTTGGAAATTTACTTGTTTTTCAGTTTTGGAAATTTTATGATTGCTAGTTCAATATTACACCTACCTGAATGTCTATGACAATTAAGACTGAACTGAAACCCCCAAAAGCCTCAAATGGCCACAATAAGTGGCTGTGTTTAGGTGGCAAGATAGTGATATTTTGAACCTCCTCAAAATTAGAATCTTCTGGATATATAATTAAGCATGTAAATTATGCACAAAATGGAGACGTGTGGTGTATCATTATCAAGCAGAGATTGAATGTTAAGACATACACTCAAACATACACATCTATATAACATGCATGCACGTTCAAACATGTGTATATACTATATAGAAATACATGCATGCGTACGTCTATAAGACATACATATATAACCATATTCATTTGTCTACATAAATGCATGCTTTTATGTAATTTATATAAATATATATAGATACATTTGTGAACATGTTCGTACACATATACATTCACATGCGCATCATCATATACATTTGTGCTTGCATACAAACACATATACACATTTGTACAGACACATGTATATTCATGCACATGCATATATATATGGTTACATAGAAATTTGAATTGCTAAAATTCAATTTTTTTACATTTTAAATTTCATGAAATTGAAAGTTATACAATTCAAACGCAACCTAAGGATAACGATTTTGTGATCAATTTATTGTATTGCATATTTTCTGAGAATTTTCTTTGGGCAGTGATATGGGGAGCTTGAGCTCCCATTGGCCATCACCGCGCCTTTTTTAAAAATGGTTTTTCAATATAGACAGAGATAGAGAGAAGGGAGGTCCACCTCCACATATGATTATCCTTTCTCTCAAGGCAATACTCACCTGTTGTTACATTTGTTCTTGATAATGACCGAGGCCGTGTTACTGAATCAGCTAACTTTATGCAGGAGCTGAGTGACATGACGGCCATTAAAGCTGAAGATATATTGACTACCCTTCAAAGTCTAGAATTGATTCAATACAGGAAAGGTCAGCATGTTATATGTGCAGATCCAAAAGTTTTGGATCGCCATCTTAAAGCTGCTGGAAGAGGTGGCCTTGATGTCGATGTGAGCAAATTGATCTGGACTCCTTACAAAGAACAAGGTTGATGCTGGCATTTTTATCAAAGAAACATCTAGTCTAATGTATAACTTTTACTGTTATAGATATACATTCCAGGCTAGAATTCTTGGTTATTGATTATCACCCATTTAATGTATGTATACCTGAATTAGCATGTAGATGACTGTTGATTTGCTGAACCTTTGTTTTCTGTAGTAATTTTATTTTTCTTGATTTCTAGCCATAAATACCGAAGAAATGATTTTGAACGTAAATTCCTTGCTGATGGTGTTTTCCGTATGGGTAGCAATTTGACAACTGACAATATCTAGAGAGACTATTCTGGGGAATGATAGTTGTATGTTGTAAACTTGGATAGAAGTGTACAATCGATGGATGCTACTTAATCTGTTTAAATTTTACTAAATGCTATTTTGTTATTTTAAATATGTATGATATATACTAAGAATAAAAAGTAAAAGTAAAGTTAATATATGGATATGATATGATATACCCAATGTTAAGTTAAATAAGTGCATATAACATTTAAAATATCAAAATATTATACAACTGGTTATATTTAATAAAATTTAATGGTATATTGGCAGTGTTAATGTTAAGGGCAAAAAAAAATTGGAATAAAAATCTATTTATAAATTGTAAATAAAAAAGATTAAATTCAAACTTGAGTAGGATTATAATATCTAGCCAGTTTGTTTAACTGCTATAAAAGAAAAGGATGAATTAAGTCTATGAAGGGACTCGGAGATGTTAAACAATATGCAACGGTTCCTGAAGATACATATTGCATCTCAATGCAACCGCCCCTGACCCAGTTCGTTACTAATGTTGAGCTTTATTTACTATATACGTTTAATACTAGTCTCGCGAAATAGTCAACTTGTGTTTCTGTAGCTTAATAAATCGTAAGTTTCACCAATGATTCCAGCAAAACGTATGCCGAGACTAGTTCTGAGGAAAAGCAGACTTCCAAGCACAGTGCTACACAGGTAGTCTATAATTCAAAAATTGCGTCCATAAGGGTTTGAACTTCTTACCATTCCACTTCTTCGGCTTATAGGGTTCCACACAGGCGGCCTTCCTTTCATTTTTCTATGAAACAGTGACCCTTCTAATGTGTTCAGTTATTTCCATCATGTTATACTATTCAGTTGTGCACTTGTACTAGACTCTATTTTCGTGTCCAGAAAGCTAATCCATTTTATTACCTTTTCAATGCAAAGCTCTCGTAAATTTACTAAAAATCTGAGGAGGGTAGGTTTTCTGGTTAATCTCGCTACGTACAGGAGCCTAGATCTATGCTGCAATACTGCATCATCACAATGTTGGGTGCACCAACAGATGTAGAAACACATCCAAATTAGAAGCTGAGAAAGCTAAACAATTCATCTACTTTGTCTTATAAAAATTCCCACCCAACCCAAGAAAAAAAAAATTTACAATCTGAGTTTCTGATCATACACTAGTAGGCTGAAGAAGACGATGCTTTGTATGGTGAATCTGTTGAAGCTGTAGACTTTTTAAGGCAACCCCACCTGATCTCCTTTTCCAAAGACTCTCCGCTTCCCTTTCTTGCTCCGATTTCTGCACTCGCTTTATCACCGGCAATGGAGGGTCCATCTCATCAATGCTTACGCTAACACATCTCTTAATCTCCTTCCTATTCCTATTATTCCTGGACGCTGCGTGAGCAGTATCAAGAGTGGTCGTATTTAGATTTTTGGCAGAGAAAATCTTTCTGAGCTTAGAATACTTGACAGTAGCAGAGGACGTGGTTGTTGTAGCGTTATGGGAGTGCGAGGTAGCAGGAAACCCAACTATTTTGTTGTTCCTCTTCACTTGACCCATACATCCGATTCTAGGGGACAAAGGGTCGTCGGAGAACGGCGCCGTACGGTTCCTCCACTGTGGAAGACTCACATCTTTCATTGACGGCCCCGGACAGAGCATGGGCAGGAATGTGGTTCTCTGATGACGGTTATACTTGTGGCAGTGATGGTGACGATGATGTTCATGATCACGATCACCCATGTTTCTCACAAGCTGAAGCAATTTCAGAGTGAAAGATCAAACTGAGAGTAGAAAAATTAATGGCAAGTCTGGAGAGGAAAATAAGATTTAAAATTAGAAAGCTGGAGAACAGAACAAGTTTGGCCAAGTTATTTGGGTGTTTCCTTCGTCGCGAGGTGGAGTGGGAGAGTTTGAGATTGTCAAAACGAACTATGTTATGTGTAGTTTTGCAACCCTTTTACTTGGTCGTGTGGAATAAAGAAATAACAAGAAGAAAACAAAATAGAATAACAAAAAATATCACTGCAGAGAAGGAGCCTGATCATGAAAGACTAGAACACGCTTCATCAAAGTAAGTGGACCAGGACCACTGCATTCATTGCGGGATTATATTATTGGAGTTTAGTGAAGATAAGTTTCAATTTATAAGTGTGATTAAGCTCTTCAATACAAATAAATTAATTAATGAGAGGAAAAGACTAGTGAATCAACTATGCTTGTCTCTAGGTCCCGAGATCTGGATCCTAAGTCTTATCCAATTGATCATATGTTTAGAGTTAAAAGTACACATGCTACTCCAGTCCTTCAGCTTTAATTTGCACTAAAACCCAACAAAATTTGGGGATGGTATAGTCCATTTATATCTTTTACTAGTATCACCGACTTGTTCCCCCAGTTATATTCAATTCATGACATTTCTTAATTGCTTAAGATATTAATTAATATCTATGCTGCAATTTGCAACAAAATTTGTGAATGAGGTTTCCAACAAGTCAAAGGGTCAAAAATAATAATAATATTTAGGACAATGGCATTGGCAACAGTCCACGGAGTTGTTATTATAATAATTATTTTATCAAGTAAACTGCCTTGCCTTGAAGCTATAATGAAAAGATGGTTACTGTGTTTGTCTTTATATTTGGCCTGCCTTTTTTCTCCAAAAAAATATCAAGACAAGCATTATAGTTTTCCATTTCATAAATTGTCCCATTGCATTGACCAAGTTAGCTACTACGTTTAGCGTATTAAAAGCAAAAGTTGATATGAGTATGACACAATAAAAAATAATAATAGTGAACTGATGAAAAGTCTTAATAATTTCCAGTGAGCATCAATTGAATTAGATGAACCATCAATCTGATTGATTACTATTCAAATAAAAAAATAGTATAGTCAAAACTCAAAAAATTGGTTTGTTCCAGTTGAATTAAAATAAATAAAATATACAAAATTACGTGTATTTAAAATTCTAAATTCAATTAAGATCAAACCATTTTCACACATAACTAAAGAGGTTAAGTTTAGGAGAGTGTATTAGTCTTTCATGTAACATTTATTACTTAATAGTATTTTAAATAAAATTGACTCTAATAAAAAATATAAAAATTAAAAAAGAAAACAATTCACATGCCGGAACCGTTTTTTGGATCAAACATTCCTGCATGAAATCAATTGGAGGTGCGCCGTGTGGCTATCAGGTTAGCGTGTTTTAAGGGGGTTGACCTGGCCATTCATTTTCTCGCCACTCAATGTGTCACTTTCTTTAGTAATGTACTCTTGTCGCTACTTATACCCTCCCCATAGGGTTTTCAATTTTGGACCACAACTTAAACATGTTTAGAAAAACAGTCAGTAACGTTGTCTACAGAAATATAGAAATCAATAGAACTCTGGTTAATAACACCAAAAAAAAAAAAACTAAAATATTTAGGTACAAAGTTTTAATCAAGCTATCTCGGTTTGATTTACAAGTTCTTTGTTTCTTTTCGGGCCTAATATGATTTACAAGTTCTTTCGTGTCAATTAACTTTATTATTGAAAGAAAAGAAAATGTAATATGTTTAGTCAATATGATATTGAATAATTGGGTGAAGCCTAAATGGGGAACCAATCACATGCACATCACGTAAGAGAAAATTAATTATGATTTATGAGGCATGATGTATTTGTTTGCGGCCGACACGCATTGAATGTGTGCATGTGGGAGGCACGTGATGGTCACTTTTTTGGTACCCTCTGGTTGGCTAATAAACGAATTCGTATCTTTTATTTGACCATCTATTTTCAACATTTATGTCCAGTATTTGCTGTGTGCAATGGAATTAATTGGAAGCCAAAATCTTTCAAGTCAAGAAAACTCAATCTAATTCATCCCTAATTTTTGTTTAAAGGGTTATGAAATTCAACTTAAATTATTTATTTGCTGTTAAATCAAGAAATCTTAGGAAAAGCTATTTAGTTGTGCCTTTGTAGTGGGCATCACTATAATTGTTCCACAGCAAAAGATTATGATAAGCAAGACAATTTTGCTTCTGGAAACAACTTTCTTTCAAATCCTTATCCACCCAGTCATTAATTTAAACTTTAGTGAATTGTGTTATTAGAGAAAGAGAAAAAGAACCAAAAAGAAAATTCTGGGAGAAAAGCTGTATACAGTAACCATGGTCCTTGGAAAAGTGCCTACAGAAGGTAACTAACAAGCATTGAAAAAAGTACAATAGTAATGCAAAAAGGGTAAAGATCTATATATAGTGAAGGTGAAGGTACTACTTTAAGCATTATTATTGCCGAATATTCTCCTGACACAAGAGAACATGGTAGTGACTGATCCTATCTGCTAATCCACGAGTAATTTAGATTAGTGAAGGTGTTAGATTCATTTTGGGGTTGATGATATACGCAGTTAGAGGGTGTAAGCACAGGAAGCTTACCTGCTTATAGATAAGCCAATGACAAGTTTCAAGTGGTCCATTCCTCGTATAATTCTTGCATTAATTATTAAGGGAATAAAATTTATTAAAAGAATTTAAGAAGAAAGAGACGAAGCAGTGGTGATGGTGCTATCCACCGGTTGTGAAAAAAGCACGAGCTATTTTCTTGACATGGGAGGCAAGATTTTACATATCTATTCCAATCAAACAGTTTCGTTAGATGAGATATGTATTATGTCCTTTCAACCAAAGGTTATGTATGCCACTGCAAGCAATCCTCTCAATCATATATATTATTATATACAATCTTATTGAAGTAAGGGAGATTGATTAGAAATTGGGTTAGGTCTAATAAAGCCAAAGAAATGAGATGCTCAACCAAATCATTGCCAAATTAGACACCAAACTTTTGGTAGTTCTTGGAAAAAAAAAAAAAAAAGTTAGGCAGTTCTACAATCTATCTGAGAACAGGTTGAGATAGTAACTATCATGGTATTACTTTTCCTAACATAAGGAAAGTTTATGTTACAACAGCCACCACAGGATGGAATGTATAAAGTAATTTTGCACGAAACCCTATCTGAATTCTGAACTATATTGGCCTCAAATCTGAGGTGCCACTGCCTCGTCCTGTGGCAGATCAGTCACTGTTTTTCTCCTCAAAAAGTGAAACCCTATCTGAACTATCCTTTGTCATATCAGCAGATTCTTCTGACCTATTACTTGCATCTACACCTACAGGTTCACTGCCTGAAAACTCTACTTTGGTTTCAGCATAGTTTTGGATAGGATTTTGTGGATTGGATGGCAGATGAAAAGTAGGAGAATCACCTAAGCCTTTGGAAAGACATACATACTTGAAAACAAATTGTTTATAATTATTTAGCAGGTCTTCCACGTCACTGATTGTCAGGTCACCAACACGAGCAAACAAATATGGATACTCCCTGAAAACTTCATTCACTTGATTCTCCTCTAAAAGCATACTTGTACCTTTGTTTTCCAAATCTGAGAGGGATGGAACTTTGTTGATCGACAACAGATCATCAGTAATTTCTTTTTTGCTTTCAGATTTTGCTTCAGATGATATGGTTTGCAATGCAGGATCCTTACTATCGTTCAAAGCTTTATTTTGGGGCTTAAAAGGTTCTGCTCTTGAAAGTTGTCCAGAATTTTGATCAGTTAAAGTGGAGTGATCTTGCAAATCAGTTGAAAGCCCAGAAAGAAGAACACGTGCAGATTCCATGTTTCTCTTGAACTCAGATTCATCCATTGAGAGGGCTTTTGCATCAATGTTAGAAATGAAGGACTCAGAAGACAACATGTTTGTGAAAAAGTATGCTGCTTCTGAAACCAATCGAGATTGGCGTCTAAACCTTTGTATGTACAGTAGATTTAAGTGCAGTTGTGAAGGGTTTGCCTGCATAGCATCATTAAAAGAAGAAATTTTGTTAAAGTTTTATGCCCATATCAAAAAGGCACCCAACAATAAAAAGCAAATACTAGGTCATCATGATGTTTTTTAGCCACTATCTGGTGGCACATAAATGAAATGGGTTTTTCCTTTTTCTCTTTCTTTTTTTGGATAAATTTTTGTTTTTTTTTTTTGCTTAATCAATAAAATTTCTGAATAATGGAAACTGATTTGCTATTCTGATCAAATTGTTGCCAAAAGAAGGGAGACAAGAGTAGTAAGTGGCAGATGGGAGATTCAAAGACAAATTAAGTTCTTTTATTGGTGCAATGCTGAACTTCAGCCAACAACTACTAACATTATATTTTACTTCTGAAGGTTGACTTAACACAATACTTGTTGGCATTGACCAGATGAAATAGCTAAGCATGGCTTGTGATTTTAAGAAAATGCGTGAGTAGATCCTTCACTGCTTTTAGCTTTTACTCAAGGGGACAATTGGCTTTGGACAAACCCAGAGAAAAAAAAAAGAAGGAGATTACTAGCAGCGCAGCTGAAAGTAACAAGATTGCACTTTAAGGAAGTTACTTCTATTCACAAACCATGCAACTATATAATTAATGACAATGTTGAGGATACCTTTATAGTAACATATATTAGCACAGGAAGAAATTCATCAGCCCCTGGAGGATTCTCGTTTGAAGCAACAGAAGCATCAATCAGCCCGTTGCTGATGATCTTACAACAACTCAGGATACACACAAGTTTGTCTCTGGGTGCCTTGTACATGTTGATCTTCTGTAATTCTTTCTGTGCAAGCTGTCAGTATTAGAATAAGACCAAAATGTAAGATGAAGGATATTGATCATAAACTTAAAAGAGTAAATTACAAAATCCCTTTTTGAGGTTTCCAAAACCTAATTATGAACCCACTCTAGTTTCACATATTACACTCATCTCTCCAAATTTTAATCTTCATGTGACATTCAACCTTTTTGTTATCTGTCCATAAAAGATACTTACTGTGTCTTGACATCATTATCAATGTCAGTATTTTTTGTGCAAAACTACCCTACTGGAAAGCACACTATTCTAAGAAAACAATAATATTAGTAATAATTTCTCAACTAAATAAACAATCCTACTACGGCTTCTCTTGCTAAACTTTCATCAAAGTCACCATATCTTAAGTCAGAACAGCTCAACTCTTGCTTTCAATTGATCAATCACGTTCACCTTCTCAGAAATCACATGTAGCAAGTTAAATTCAGACATATCTACCACGAATGCAACCAAGTGGCTGATTCCATGGCCAAAATGGGGTTAAACATTCCTCATGGTGTCCACATTTACGATCAGATTCCTTCCAGTTGCGATGAGCTTGTCTCACAAGACATGGCTGGTGTTTTGTTCCCTAGGTCCCTAGTTGCTTAGCTTTGTTTGCTTTCTGATGTACCAATATAAAAAGAACAGCTCAACTCTATAAGGATGACCTATCAAGAATATCACCCATCAAATTTGAGAATAGGTTCAACCCAATAACCACAAATGAAAAACGCTACATGAGAAATGCCCAATAACCACTGAAGCTAAAGGCTTATATTGTGGGATCAAGACCAAAGAATGCATAGCAAATACCAAGTAAAATGAGGAGAAACAAAAAATTAATCATCATCATCAGCCACGTGGTAATATTCAATTATACAAATGGGGATGCGTTGGATATGACCTCTGAAGACACAAGTCCTATGGTAAGGTTTGGAATTTCATAATGAATTTGCCAGTTAGTTCAAGAACAGGTTATGTGCAACACCGAAGGTGTCATGATTGCAGAAAAAGCCACATAATAGTAACAAGTGCGTGAGAAGATAGGCTGCATTTGAGATTTATGCTGTAGGGATGTTGGTTGATAATCCAAAGAATCCATTCCAAATGGATACACCATTTATTTTCCTTTTTACTTGTTATTTTGACACGAAAACATATTTTAACTGCCCTGACTATACATAGATATAAGTGGCTTAAATGTAAATCATGGCAAATGTGAAGTTATACACTCACCAACCACACTGTTTCATTCTGAAAGGTTGGCTTGATGTCCAAATTTTCTGGTTGAATAAACTGTTGAAGCAAAGCCATCTTTTCAGAAAGTTTGTTATCAAGCTTTACATCATCTGGTAGTGAAGCAAATACGTGGGTAAATAACTTTGTCATGACATACTTCTCCAGGCCCTGTATATGAGTGAAGCCCAGAGATAAGGAGATCGATAGATATGAGGACCACTTAGTAATAGCAAATTTACAGGAAGAAGAATGTAGAGCATTGTTTAGTTAAAACTTACAACTAAAATAGTAAAATACACAGAAGCAGAATGAAAACAGGAACCAAGCGTCAGTTCTCTAGTTAGAAAAACTCATGTCAAAACCCATAAAAATCACATAGCACCTGAAACTTATTTAACTAGTTTAACAGGAAAAGTTCAACTGAAAGAGAGAGAGGGAGTTTTCTCAAAACTACTTCTGTCATTAGAATGGCAAAGGCAAGTGTTTAATGAAAGTCTTCAAACAGACTTACCGCATACATGATCAATAAGCATTACAGACATATTATGCATAAATAGAAAATTAGCACACACACTCCTTTTTTTTTTTGTGGCGGGGGGGGGGGGGGGGGGGAGAGGGGGAATATTTTAAAAGGGAAAGCATGAGGCTCCTATAGTAACTGGGCATAATGTAACTAGAGGCCAATAAACCAAATTTTAGATCAAAGTAATGTACACAGAATTTAACTAATTTTATATAATTTGTATCTCTATATATATTGAGTTAACTCCAATAGTGTATAGAAATGGAAACAAAAAAATATATTTTGGTTTCCTCTATCATAATCATACACAAATCAGACAGTAAGCATCATTAGATTTTTTTACTTTACACGCCCAGTTATAAAGCCTCTAAGTCTGCAAGCCAGTACCCACCATAAGGACTTAATTGATAAGATCTTAGTAGAGAACTTGATAATAAAGATATAAAAATTACACCTAAATTTTTTTCTAAGCCATAAACTTCTCTAAAATCACCAAGGACAATGAAGCGATGAGAACAATGATTACTTTATTGCTAGTAGAGAGAATATTTTTATCTAGTGTCTTTTATATAAAAAAGTATCAGTGCCTAATAAATAACTATACCAACTATGTCTTCAAGTAGGTAGATTAAAATAGTATAAATATTTACCCAAAAAAAAAGAGTATAAAATAGAGTAGAGCATGCAAATGGTAAAGAAAAGTTAAGGAGAAACTCACTTCACCGGCACTCTCCAGCTCCTCCTCTGAGCAGCCAGCCCAAAGTGGATGAGCCCTGAAAGCGGCTTCCTTATCAGCAAGGAACTCCTGTAGTGCAGCACTGTCCCTCACTGGATCAGGAGCATTATTTGAAAATGACCCAATAAAACTGCACTTAAACAAATAAAGTTTTCTCAGTAGATTTTAGTCGATTGTATTTCATGAAAGAGTATAGATGCTGTTGTAAATGTTCCAAGCAACCATAAGGAGAGTGTGATAAGTTATAGCTACGAGCATTTTAAATTAATCGAACATATATGAATATTTCTTTGTCATAGCTCTTGTTGTAAGCCATCAAAGTCAAGATTTTGTTCTAGCAACATTTTTCGGAGAATCCATTGCTGTGTGTAAGCGAACAACTCCAAAATATCTAGCGAATCTGAAAAGTTTCCTCAATTATAAACAAAAGGAAAGCACTTTAAGTCTTAAGAACATTCTATCTATTGAAAGTTTGAAACAAACTCGGATAGACAACAAAAATTGCTAGTAACAATTAGAAACGGAAAATATAGAGAATTATAATTCCCAATTCAGAGGGAATGAAGATATTATCTTTGAAAGTTAAATGTAAAGTAGGACCTTTTGATTGCTTTAACGAAATCGACCGCGGAAGGTTGGCGCATGCGCTCCAGGAAGTCCTGTAAGCCCAACAAAACGTCGGCGTTTTCCATTCTCCAGCAACTTTGCCCGAGCTTAACTAGCAGCTTGCAGGTATCGGCTCGGCTTCGCTGACAACAGACAGATGAAGCTGATATAGGAGGGAACCATGAAGTCAATTTTAAGTTGAGACTATGCTGTAGACTTCAGCTTTGCAAGTTTTTTTTTTTTTTTTTCAAAATACTTAACTTTTTGGTGAGTAAGGATAATGCCAAGTATTACCAACATCTCCAAGTATTACTAATTTCAATCTTTTGGATCAAGATAAACTCCCCTTTGCTAAATTGGAAAATTTTCTTTTTGTTATAAATGGAGGCACATGGCCTCTCCTTTGTTAAATTGAAAATCACTTTTTTGTCTTGAAATATATTCCAATAACTTGGAAGTAATTATGTGATGAAAAATCTTATTGAAAGCTCAATCGCAAAGGGTAAAATGTTTTTAATTAGTTAGAGATTTTCACAATTTTTTATAATAAGAAAACAATTTTAAAATAAATTCGATATTGGAAATTGTATTAAACGCTTGTTCCCCGCCAGCAATTTCATAACAATAATATACGGAGATTACCAACTTTCAACTGAAAGAAAATGTCGTTGATGGAATCAGTAGATGTTACAGACTGACTATCCCGCTCAAGAAATGTAAACAACGAAAGCACAAAACAGTTGTCTATGCTCTTCAATGCGAACATCTGAGTCTCTGACATCAAATCTGATAGATGATCATACCAGGATAAATAAATTAACTTATCAAATTGAATGTATCAGAAAAACTGTCAATACGTTACTTTTTCATTACACACAACAAAACACACGACTACATTCTAAATCAATCTGTATAAAAGGAACAAAAATGAAATATTAAAAGAAAATAAAAAAAACGTGGCCCAACAATTTTCATATCCTCCCATTTCCATGAATAAGACTAGAAGGTATAGACAGATATGTAAATCCACATTCGTGCCGTGCAATTGCAGATTTGTACGAATAGCTTCTATTAAATTGATCAAGCAGCCTTGCATTACAACCCTAGTTGACTCACAAAAATTTTCTAGTCGTTTCTATTGGTCTGGTCACATTTGTCTCTCAAAAATGCCTTAGTGCTTCAGTTGCAAGTAAACAATCAGACCGTCTTCCAACTAGGCAAAACCCCCATTCTTCCTTTGAATCTGATTCAAAATAAAGCACTCCAAACGGCTCCATCCCCTTCACCACATTTTGAGTGGACATATTTAATTTTCTCCACTGACTTGCAGATTCCACTGCAGCTCCAATCAAATGATGCCACGCATATGTTACCTGCCTGCGCCTTCCACTCACAGTCTACACAGGCATTAGTCACAAATAAGAACCATAGCCAAAAGAATCTTCAGTAGTATTTGAAAGTTGAAACAAACAGATACATATAGCTGTGTTTCTAGATACTATACCTGGAGGAGTCCCACAGCACATATTGCGGTCATCAATGTGCTCGACTTCAAGGCCAATGAACCATGAACCAAGTGAGACATCTTCATTAGCATACTTGTGCAATATTGGCCTGCACTCATAATTTGTACCTCCATGAAATTTGTGCCTCAGATGAATACTCTATGCTAAAAATATTTCAAAGCCTTGTTTCTTTGCAACATGGACTGATGCATGGACCAACAGTTTATATTTGGAAACGTTGTTACTTATCTATCTAATCCGTTTCAGACTTTAATATAGTAATGCTAAATGCTTTTCTTTTTCTTCTTTCGATAAAATCAGCAGAATTAACATTCTGCACAAAAGCATTATAATTTGAGGCTAAATTTCACACCGGAAAAAATTTTGTTCAGCTGCAAATATATGTAAACAATTGTTGAACTGGTATCCATTCCACACACGAAAAAAAAGAGTGCACATTGCAGAGACCAGTAGTTAGCTAATTAATTACTGCATGGGAAACCATATCCTTACTGGTTGATGGAAATGTAAGTGGCAAGATCCTTAGAGATTGCATATATCTGTCCAGTTGCATGTCGGAAGTATTTGTTCCCCTCTTCTCCAAACTTCCAGAACTCAGGTTCATGATACTTGACATCTCTAGAATTACAAAAATGAATTCATAAGAAAAATACAAAGCCACTATGTAGGCCACAAAAGAAAACAAAAAAATCCAGTGGAATTACTTTCGCGAAAGAACAGGTCCAGATTTCATACATCCAATGTAGACCCTTGGTTTTGAACGATGACGAGCAAGAGTTGATGCCAAGACACCTAAATAGCAACCCAATAGGATAAATCTTGAGAAAATGGGAGACATAAGAAAGACACTGAGAATCCTGAGACAGGGCATACCTAAGTTGACATGGACATCATCGTCCACCTTGACATAAAAATCTGCATCCCATTTGGCAACTGCAGTAGAGAAGAAAATTTTTGTCTTTGCAGAAAGTTCATGATACCCCTCAACATGTTCCTACACGATAATGTATAATCAAGATTATAATCCCCAGTAGATGTCCCAAATTCTTCTTGCATAAACAATTCTTATGAACTTTCTTACCAGCCGAAGGAAGTCCTTGTGCTGGGATTCTTCTGAATCAATAGCTCGATCTAAAATACTGTTGGAAGTTGCACTGAAACAACCACAGCAACAGCCCTAATGTGAGTTCCGCAAAGTACTAATTTGCAACCCATCTAAATATTATCTATTAGATAAAGAAGCATTTATTTATGCAATACTAGAGAATATTAACTATAAGAATTTTTTTTTTTCCAAACCATTTTTTTAATTTAAGCAAGATTTCGGAAATATTCCCTGATTCCTTTCAACATCTGAATTTGGAGTATTCAGTGCTTTAGCTACAATATTGGCTGTCAAAGTAAAGGCACAGGTGAAATGACTGAAGAAAAGAAGTAATGATCTTAATGAGTGAAACATGAAAAGAATATAGGCAATGACAAGCAAACTTTGAAGAAAGGAGTAACTGAGTAAGTTCAAGGAGATTTCCTGTCAAGACTAGTTGGTCATTTACAATAACGGGATAGAGAGATAAAGGGTTATAATTACGAAGAAATTACAACTGATACTTGCAGAGCTATAGATAGAGAGATGGAATAAGCCTATTTTGATGGCCAATTGTGGTTCTCTTAGGTAAGGGTTCAAAAAGGAATAGTGGTGTAACCCAAGGAAATTAGTCAACTGACTAATCTATTGATGACTATGTTTTACCAGTTGAAAGTGGCTCATTTGTGGATCTAGGAGTCGGGTATGCTGCATAATAGTGATAAGTTATATCTAAGTTATGAAAATCAGCAATCATCCGTTTCAGGTACCATATAAACAGATATATTGAATATACTTGTTCTACTGAACGAAAGAAACTCCGTATAACTTCATATTGAATTCATAAAATCCCACACCACTGATCAATATCAGTTATAAAAGATGCCTAATATGCTACTTCTACCCGGATTCATGTGATCATATGGTTGATGCCAAAAACTATACAATCAGGATCATACAAGTTTTACCTGTGGCCAATCATGAATCTGATGACAATTCCCTTCTCACGTTCCAAACGAAGAAGCTGTTCCCCTGACCAAAATAAAGAGCAAAATCCCATTGTCCATAAGAAATCAAGCCATCACTTGCAGATTAAACCAATTTTCACAAGAAACACGGTACCTTGAGGCATCCAAGTCTCTCTAACTGAATCTCTCCGCTTCCTGCTGCTGAAAGCTGTGTTTATGCCAATCACTATGAACACCTTCTTCCGGGGCGGTCCTTCGCTAGATGTCCCAGAGGTGGTAGCCGTCAAGCCATCTGAGGCCCCCATTTCTCGAGAACTCCTAGCTGCAGCTAATTCCATTTGAAGCATAGAAACTTGCTTGTCTAGAGATCTGGCATGCCTCCGAAGAAATAAAAAACAGTAATTATTCAACAACAACCTCATTTGCAACCAAATCTAGCGAAATGGAATCAGATTCCTGCTAACACTCACTGAATAGCTTCGTGGGTTTTGTAGACTTCGCTTATTACGTCCTTATCCTGTACAGGCTTCTGATTTACCAGCAAAACCCAAAGATTTCAAGATCAAAAGAAAAGAATAAAAAACTTAAGGAAATGCAATTAAAATTTTAGAGTGAATAAGCATGCCTTGTTAGTAGCGCAATCCTTTGAGATCACTTTCAGTTCTTGTTCATTCCGACTCAGCGAAACCAGCTGACCATTTGATTCAGGCGGTTCCCATATCCTGCAACAACCATGACTTTTTTATCACAATCGAGTTCATAGAACTGACATATGACGAGGAAAAAGCTAACTCCCCAACTTTCAACGTTATAGTTTCATAAAAAAGATGGAAAGTAAAAGGCAATGCAAAATCCAGAGCAAGGAAGAGACCTGCTTGTGATGAGCATACCAAGAAAGAAAGAAAAGACAGAGAAAATGGGAACCCATTTGGCGGAGATCTTAGTGGAGCTGCGATTCTTCATTTTCCAGCTCTAAGGCAGAGAGGAATGGGAATGGTGGGAGTTTGCAGGAAATGTCAGAAAAGGAATTAGTCTAATAAACTCTTATAGCTTGAAAGGCATATTAATAATAATAGCGTAATTTATGGTTTAATAGATTTAACTTCGTGTTGATATTAATCAATTTCGCACGGACCGTCAAAGGTTAGGCAAAGCAATGCAAAATTACGACTTCTCTGACCAATGGCGTCTGTCGCCAGTCACGCCGTAAGCTCAGATTTGCATTTTAATTGAAAAAAATTGTTTGGTACATTTTTTTATATAACATCTTTTATATATTAATTAATTATATTTAATTAATATTTTGTAAATATATCAAAATAAAAAAATTAATTAATATATAAATACAAATAATATAATATATATTTAAGAATCTATTTTGACTTACCCCGCCTGTATAATTTAACTTCTATTTTTGGAGCCAACAACTAGATGTCTAACTGAATAAACTGTATTATCTTAATAATGAAAATAAATATTTCTAATATTACATTACAACAAATATCTCATAAAAAATTGAGAATAATTAATAAAATTTTTTAATTGTTTACATATTAATAAATAATCAATTTTTTTAATTGCTTGATAGTCTTATACACAAAATGAGCTTCCATTTCATGTATGTGTCACTCAATTAAATAGAAAATAAAGAAATCCGAAGGATGTGGGTTTTTACAAGCTTCCCTCTAAGTCAAAACCATAACCACGTAGTTTTCCTTTCTTCGTACCATTGATAGCGCTATGCCGCCATGGCCTGACTTTCTATTTTTTTCCAATTCTTAGGCTAAGCAGCCATGATATTGGTTTTACTTTCCGTAAGTAGGGCCTTTAGAAAAGTCTTCGTACGACCCAACAATTAAAATTTCAAACCGTATGAGCCTGCAATTTCCTCTTCATGCCAGTATAAAGAGCAATGTTAGGCATAAGTTTTTTGTTTTTCATAAAATTGTCTTATTTTTAATTTTATCTTAAATATTTTTATTGTATCAATTTTCTTCTAAATTTTTACAATTTTTAATGTTGTCCTAATTACTAATGATATTTAAATTAATAATGAAACTAAATTACTTATTAAATGCATGTCTAAATCATTATTAAAAAATATAAACATGAAAATAAATTCATTCAAATCGACACATATAAGGAATGACACAACTTCATAAAAGAACAATGTAATATGCATCTTTTCAATTACTAGGTTAATCCAATGGAGACATTTAGTATAGGGATAATTTTTTTATTCCTACAAATGTAATTCTCAAAAATGTGCTTCCTAATAATTATTTAACTTATAAAAATCCAATTTTCACTTTTATATAATTTTAATATGTAGAAATAACTCAATGTTATATTAAATGAAAATAAAATTAGTTTTTTTTTCTTTTGGGGGGGGGGGTGGTGGGTAGGAGAGTAATGAAATAAAGGTTCAAGGATAATTCATATCTTCAAATGGACACTGGGCTGGACCAACAAATGGCTATCCAACTGTGGTGTTGGGTTAGCAGAGGTAATGGGCTTAAGCCCATTTCCCCAACTACCGATAAATATAAAGCCCTTGTCACCGAAATTTTCATTCCTTCATTGCCTTTCTTAGGAGTCACAACGCTAAGTTCGTTTTCAGTAGACCACTCCTCTGACGCTCCCTATCACAGTAAGCTCTCTTCCTCCTTCCAATCTCATTGAAGCAGCTGCCTCTCACACGTTCATGATAAGGCGGCGCCGATGTATGCTGGCTTTGGTTACAATTCTTTTTCATATACTGTGAAAGTTCCCATTTCTAAGCGAATTTTCTATAACTTTAACCGGCAAGAAAATTTTTAAATGATTATCGATTCACAACCGTTAGATTCTCTCTTTAAAGAAAAAAAAAAATCTGCGATGATTGAACGGACTGACAGTGCTTTGCAATATATATTTGAATCTTACATCACAATTTGGAATCTAATTCTGGAATTTGCCCTTTTACACGTTATATTATCATGTCCATAAATTTGAAAGAACTGATTTTTCCTCATTTTTTACACATTATAAAGATCATATAGATTGATGCAAAGATCACTCGAGGGAGCACAAGGCCCTTATTGCTGCTATATTTTTAGTTATATATTTCTGCAACTTATATAACAATGAACCTGGTAATTGAGCAGATACTTTAAATCATGTCGTTGAACGGCGGAATGGGGTCCTGTGCAAGAAATTTCATGACTTTGGAAGCATTTCTACCAAAAGCAGGTTTGCATTGTGCCAAGAATTTTATTCTATACTTTTCCTATTTCTATGTCTATACATTATTCACCGTAAATTGATTTAACAGTTTTTGAATAATTAGGACTTTTCGTGAGATAGTTTTTTTTTTTGGTATAGGTGTAATAGTTAAATACATGCAGCTCTGCATTTTGATTTTTGACTTAAGGTTACATCTTGCTTATGCTGACACCACATGTATCATTAAGGTTACATCTTGCGTCATTAATTTGTTAGAAATTGCGGATGAAAGCTACATTATTGCCATGTAACCTTACAAAACATTTACAATACATCTATATTTTGCTGTTTGTATCTTAATATGTTATTGGGATGTGATACCAACAATATAAATTTGTTAGCAAGATATCAAGTGATGTGGTTTCATAGGTTACTTTGGGCTTATTCATGAATTTCAAATTAATTGGCTCTCTAGCTCTTTATTTTTGCAAATAATGAAAAGGACTTTAACAAGAGAAGATTTAATTCCATTTGAAGTTGTATAGACGGGACGGGAAATGTCAGAATTAATTACATTTCAGGATGTCATGATATTCAAGAAACAAGACTGAAATTTGTGTTGTTTTGTTATATATTGTGGACATCTAGTCTGATTAATTAAAATATCAAACTGTGGACGTTCTCCAATTACTGAAGTTTAAATGAATCGGTTATGCATGGTTGTTACTTGTTATTATTACTAAATCAGAAGTGTTGGCTGTTTGTACCAGGAAATCGAACAATCCACTCTACTGCAGTGAGGAAAATGGGAGGACATGGTCACGATGAACCATACTATATGCATGCCAAACACATGTATAACTTGGACAGGATGAAAAACCAGAAATTGACTATGACCCTTGGAGTGCTTACTGCATTTAGCATTGGCGTGTTTGTTCCAGTCTATGCTGTCATATTCCAGCAAAGAAAAACGGCTTCTGTTTGAGATATTGAGCATTTAGTAGCAGTAAAGATGCAATATAGACTGGATTCATGTAATGCAACCTCCTTTTCTTGTATTCTCAATGCTGGGGTGAATATTAATTATTTTAATAAGCTTCTTATTTTGATGAATTAATTATGGAGGTTTCTGTAAAGAAAAGTGTTCAGAATTTGCTCATAGCAGTTGATTTCATGCACTTTTAGAGCCTTGGCTGCCGCTTCTCCAATTTCTATTGAACTAAAGTAACATTTTCACGGCTACACTTGCATGTGCGTATGCATAACTCTACAACTAGACATCCGCACACACAAAATCTTCATTCCAGTATTATTCTGCTCGGGGGCATGTGAATTCACTCGTTCATTTTTTATCTCACAAGTTATGCTTATGCCTATAATGATCTTAAGTGGATGTGATATTAGAAATATAGAAGATAAATATTGAACCGAGTTTAATTCTCTTTGATCTTTTTTTTTTCTTCATATAACGGACATGTCGATAGAGGCAAATGACTCATTGCAGTTTTAGAACTAGTTAAAAGGATTTCGCCTCCATCATTTGGCTTTCTTTAATATTGTTTGTGGTCTTCATAGGGCAGGACCTATATGTATATTTCTTGTCCTGGTAACGCTACTAGTATTATACTACTTGCTATGGACATGGAAAGCTCTGTTTTTAGTCGTCACATATAGGTATCTCGCTTAGAATTTCAGAAGCGGGCTTTTGAAATTCAACCAATCACTGTTAAAAAAATGTATATGTTTGCTGATTTATGCTTGTAATCTAGTATTCTATTCATACTTTATTATAATGCTTTCAGAGCTTTCACATCGGTTGTAAAAGAACTTGGAAATTGGAAAGGAGTAGTTCTGCACAGGATTCATCATATCTAGCTGAAAATTCAGCTGTTATTTTGGTTGATAACTATAGCAACTATCTCGTAATTTATTTTATGATTTTGATTTTTCTTTTGGGACTAATTTAATGATCTTATGAGCCATGATTCATGCGTATATAAAGTTTTCTTTTTGCAGGACCTGATATGAAGATTGGTGATCAATCCTCTGATTTCTTGTTTCAAAAGACAAATGGGTATAACTTGATGTCTTTTTTATTTTTTGGATCACAATGAGGTAGAGGTATTATGTTTACTACCTTTGGAAAAAGGCCAAGTATTGTTGAGACTTGAGAGGTCAACATGAAGAAGAATCGTATAAAGATATTAAATGAATTTGCAATAAAAATTATGCTCAATACTCGGAGGCTATTTATCCGCCATCGAAGGGAAGGAAGGCATGCTATGAATAAACCAATTATTATGCATCACCTACAGGTCAAACTCAAAAATAGGTATGTTATAAATATATTATATAGTATAAAATATATGATGCGAAAAGAGAAAAAAAAAAAGATAATATAAAATTATAAGAGAAGAATGAGAAGTTAAATTACTTAATTTATTCTTAATATGCATGTGAAAGTTCTAACGTGTGTGTATATATAATTCAACTTTGAACAAGAAGTGTAGGAAGGAAAAATGTTAGGAAAATTTTTTAGATATACATGTTTATTATTTGCAGTTAGATATACATGTATCATTCTATTTATGTATTGGTCAATATAATTAACTGTTTATTTTTATTTTTTGTATCATTTTATTTATTTATGTATTGGTCAATATAATTAATTAATTATTTTTATTTTTTTGAAATATGAAAAATTAAATAAATGTTAAATGGGTGGAGAGCTCTAGAGTCTAAACACGTCATTACCAATAAACTTTCAGGCCGAATAAGAAAAGATTTTTTAAGGTGCTTACAAGATTTTTTTTCTTTCTTGCCTCAATCATGAAGTTCCGTTCTTGCCCTTACGTATTTTAGTTTCATTTGTAGACAATCAGTGATCCAATATACTTAATTGTCATGTTGTCATAGTTCTCTCTTTCCCAAACACTAGAGAAATTGCTGTTGAATGACAAATGATCCTAGTGTTTGCTTGTATAATTTGATTAGTTCTTGATAACAGTAATATAATTCAAGCATACCTTGTTCTATCTTTCTTCATGCTTTTTCAATACAAAATAGAAAATTTCAGTTAAAAATGCACGATAGAAAAAATTAATTTGACTAATTCCTCCTTTAATAAACTAAATTTTAACAAAAGTATTTTGAAAGAATGTTTGTAATACTATCACTCTTCACATATATAATTGTTGAAAAAAATTTGGATAAAATTTTTATATTTTTGTTATTAATTTTTTGTAAGTAGAGGCTGATATATATATATAGTTTATATAATTTATTTTTTTTAATAATTTTTATAAAAAAAATTTTATATACTTTATTTTGATTAGATAATTTGATAATAAAAATAGTAACAATTATATATAAATTTAATATATAATTTTAAAAATAAAATGTTTTAGTTTTAGATTTGGACCCCTCCTCTCTCTCTCTCTCTCTCTCTCTCTCTATATATATATATATATATTTTGAAAATTTTAATTTGATTCCTATACTTAATTTTTTTAAAATGGCATCATATTTTTATTCTTTTTTTCTAAATAAGTTTTTACAGTTCAAATCTATCGTAACATCATTAAACCAATGCTGAATTAGTAAGTAGAGTATACATGTTTTTCTCAACCCACTTGTACACTTTTCCTCCTCACATGCTCTGAAATGAATCTGATTTTGGTTGAGAAACACCTCAGTGTCTCCAGAGTCTTCGTCATCTCCTTTCTCTATTTTGCAGGGAATGCCTGCCCAATGAATTTGGTTATCACTTGTTAATTTAAATTATATAAAATAAAATATGTAATATAATAATAAAAATTATAATAAAATAAAATTAATTGAAAGTTACTATATATAATAAAAAATAAGAAATTAAACAAACTTTTATTATTCAATTTCATTATTTTAAAAATAATAAATTTTATTTTATATTTAAAATTTTTTTAAAAAAATAGACTATGAAGCCCCTGATATATATAAATTTCTCATGCGATTTGCGAAATCAACCAGATTAAAATTGTTATAAATTTTAATGGTAATGACTTATTTAAAAGCGCGATAAAAGTATAAGGAGTTGTCCAAATTTAAAATTCAAACAATTAACAAAAGATGAGAGCCAAATGTATAATTAAACTAAAAATAATAATTAAAAATGGGGGGCCAGGGGCAAAATTGTGAAAACGGCAGGCATGTATGTCGGTTGAGGAAGTAATATTATGGAGGAAAAAAAAAGGAATTAATATTAAATCACGAAGCTGAGCTTGCCCTAACGCTTATCGCATAGGTAGGGTTTCTAAGGTGCATAATATAAACACCGCATTCTCTGCTTCTCTCCCACACGCTTTCTGTTCTCTTCAGCATACGCCAAGTAGAAGGTTTAGCCTCTGTTCCGATCTTCGCCCTTAAGAAGGTAATCTTACGGCTACCTGATTTTCCTTTTCAGCTTTGTGTTCTTTTATTGAGCGTATGACATACGTAATTGATTTACTTTGAACTTTTGAAACATGGATTTGTGGTTTCTGCTCGATTTGGTTTCTCTCTGCAATTTCACGATCGTCGTTGATCTTTGGTTTCGAGTTTCGACGTTAACCTTTTTCGTTTTATCATGTTGTGTTTCTTAATTTGGTTTCGAACAAATGAATCGGGTTAAGAGATAACAGAGTTTGTCTTAATCGTCTGATATGTTTGAATGAACGATAGCTGGGAAAATTATTGCTTGTGATTGTGATTTGACACTCTGAAAACGCTTTATTTCGAAGCAAAAAAGGGAAAATAATGTTATCTGCTGAATAAGGGGAAAGATTTTGAATTTGCAGAGTTTTGGTTTTGATTCATATGCGTGGGTTACACTTCTAGAATACTGGATGGCCCTTGGTGTATAAAAATAACGAGCTTACAGATTTATCTTTTCGGGGTATCATCTGACCTATCTTTTCTTTTTTTCCAAAATCCTATGCATACAAATTGGTTGTTTTCTTTATCGTATGGTGGGATTCATATAATGATTAACATAACTACAGGTGTTTTGATTAACAAAACTAAAGGTAAATTGAGATTCCCTCCCCACAAAATGAAAAGCAGAAATCTAATGATCACTTTATCCTCTGCCTCTCTTTTTTTCTTCCCTAAACGAATATTTATTTATATCCTGACCTAATATCTTGCGGGTTGATTAGTTCTAATATAAATAGTCATCCAATGCCTGTGCACTATATATAACACCACTCAAACACTGCAATTATTTTGTAAAATCTGAAATATAGCTGGTATTGGATGTCTCGTCTGTTTTTACATGGTTTTTTTCCCAAATAACTCTTCATGCTTATTGTTTCACAGGGATATTGGCAGTTCATTCGGCTGTATCTGTAGTTTGCCAAAGTGGAGGGTCTAAAGTTTGAATCTTATTTTATGTCTGACCGAGTTCTCTTTTTGACATCAATTGGTTTGCTTGGGGAGTATTGTCCTACGTCCAGAAAAAAGAGTATAGATTCTGCGGATGAAATTTGCTGCTTGCATTTTGGGTTGTTAGAGCAACATAAAAATTCTTGCCCTGGTTGTCAGTATATGCAGCCTTTTCCTCCCTTCTGATTATTTAAATTCAGCTTCCGGACATTCAACAGAAGCAAGATGGCCTTGCAGAATATTGGTGCTTCAAACCGTGATGATGCCTTCTATAGGTACAAGATGCCAAAAATGATAACCAAGATTGAAGGTAGAGGAAATGGCATCAGGACTAATGTTGTCAACATGGTTGAGATTGCAAAGGCCTTAGCTAGACCTGCAGCATATACCACAAAGTATTTTGGTTGTGAGCTTGGAGCCCAGTCAAAATTTGATGAGAAAACTGGAACTTCACTTGTGAATGGGGCCCATGATACTGCAAAGCTGGCAGGATTACTGGAGAATTTCATTAAGAAATATGTTCAGTGCTATGGTTGTGGGAACCCAGAAACTGAGATAGTGATTACAAAGACGCAGATGCTCACCTTAAAGTGTGCTGCTTGTGGATTTATCTCTGATGTTGATATGAGGGACAAGCTTACAACTTTTATACTCAAGAATCCACCTGAGCAGAAGAAAGGTTCAAAGGACAAGAAGGCAATGAGGAGGGCTGAAAAGGAGCGGCTTAAAGAGGGTGAGGCTGCTGATGAGGAACTAAGAAAGCTTAAAAAAGAGGGAAAAAAGAAAGGCTCTTCGGTTAACTCGAAGGATGCTGCTTCTAAGGCATCATTGAAGAAGAAAAACACTGGTTCTGATGAGGACCACTCCCCTGCTCACAGTAATGCTGATGAAAATGATCAAGCTGATGGTGGTGATGATGATGATGTGCAATGGCAGACAGACACTTCATTGGAGGCAGCTCGGCAGCGCATTCAGGAGCAGTTAAATGCTGTTACTGCTGATATGGTCATGCTTTCTACTGGCAGTGAAGAAAAGTCCCCAAAACATTCTCCAAAGCACAAGGTAACATCTGAGGCCAAAGAGCAAGGCAATGGTGTTACTGTTAGTACCCATGAGAGACTGGTTGAGGAAATAAGGGACTATTTGAAGAAGGGCGAGTCTGCTGGCCAGCTCAAAACTTTTCTGAGTTCTCTCTCTGGCAGCTCTCAAGAGGTTGTTAATGCTTTAGTTGAAGCTCTTTTTGGAGATGTTGGCAAAGGATTTGCCAAAGTAGCTTCAAAAATGAAGAACTACCTTGCAGTAGCTGCTCAATACGGAGGAACACAAATGGTTTTGTTGCATGCTTTAGAATCCTTTTGTGAGAAAGCAAGCACGGAGGCAGTGAAGGAGGTTGCTTTGGTCTTAAAGGATCTCTATGACTGTGATGTGTTGGAGGAGGAGTCTATACTTAAATGGTACCAGCAGGGCTTGGTTGGCAGCAAGAAGAGCTCGCAAATCTGGAAGAAGGTCAAGCCCTTCATTGAATGGCTTCAGAATGCCGAGTCTGAATCCGAGGAAGAATGAGGCAGACTATTACTTTCCTATCTTGTTTGCTCTTTGCTAATAAAGATGTCTGAAATATTTTCTTCTGGTCGTTTTGTTGTTTGCTTGAATTAGTTTGTGACTGTCTAAATCTAAATAAGGGACAATTGGGATGCCACTGGTCTCAGTCGAACTATGCCCTTAGTCGGTATTTGATGTCATGAATGTGGGTACTTTGGCCTTATTCAAGGCATTGTATCAAAGAAGCGTTTTGATTATTACTGTGCTATTTTGTTTTTGAGTTTTTGGTGTCCAACTATTCTATTTTGTTTGTGACAATATTTTTATGGTATATTCAAGAGTAAATTATTATTTATCTTTTCTCTTTTTTTGAATTATAAAAATATTTAATTGTCTTTAAAAGATAAATTATATTTTAATTTAGTTTTTTAAATAATTATTTATCAATTAAGATTAACTATTTTATTGAATTGACATAGATGAAAGATGACACGATTATTAATTGTCATGTCATTTTATGAATATTTCTTTTAAAAAAACTTAAGATTCGAAGATTTTTCACGCGCACAAAGGGCATCGCTTATAACACATAGCAGTCACGATTTAAAAGTCAATGAGTACATCTCGAATGGGCATTGGAGACTTCACAACATCTCTCATTTGCTTCCAATCGGTATTGTCGATGTTATTAAGAGTATTCCTCTATATCTGAAAGAAGGAACAACACTGATGTTTTAATCTGGCAACAAGACGCTTCAGGTAAGTATTCTACAGCGTCTGCTTATAAATTTCTAACCCATTCTTCTCCTTTGATGCAGAACACGTCTTGGCAATGGATTTGGAAGCTTCAGGTTCTTGAAAGCATTAGAGTCTTCACTTGGCTGTCTCTGCATGATGCCCTTCCTATGAACCTGCTAGGAAAAAGACGTGGAATGAACCCTACCAGTGAGTGTAGCTGCTGCTAGAACAGGACCGAAACCATCCTGCACTGTTTAAGGGACTGTCGCTTTTCACTCTCTGTTTGGTCGAATATGGGGTTCACACAAAATGCTAACTTCTTTAATCTTAACACCAATCAGTGGGCTAAAGAAGGGGTTGCTGTGTTTAGCCCTAATAGGAGAAATATAAAGTATGGCATTCTGTTCCTCTGCACTCCTTGGCACTGCTGGAAAATTTGCAATAGTCAGATCTTTGGGGATGGTAAACTCAACTATGCCAATACGTGCGATCAAATTCACAGCTTGGCCGACATCTGTTACAAGGACGACTTTCTTAACACACACCCCAGTAGCAACCCGAGATTAATGCAGTGATACAAACCACAAGCTGGGACTGTGAAAATAAACACCGATGGCAGCTCACTTGGCAATCTTGGAAAAGCTGGCATTAGAGGTCTTATTAAGAATGAGCATGGCAACTGGGTGAAAGGCTTTTTTGGCTTCATTAGCACTGCTACCAACATGTAGGCAGAGCTCGTTGCTATCTATGTTGGACTTGTGATCGCCTGTGATTTGGGTGTTATTAAGCGGAGTTAGAGACCGACTCATTGGAAGCTATGCACCTAATCAAGAACGTCAACACTGTTTTTCATCTCTTGGGCAACTTGATTGATGATATTAGGAAGATTTTGGATGAAAACAAAGACTTAAACGACATCTTACATTCCCCGCGAAACTAATCAATGTGCTGACAAACTCGTTGAAATTGGCTATCGCAACGATTTTACTTTTTGCATTTGAAAAGACCTTTCTTATGAAGTGTCTATCTCTTTACTTCCTGATGTTTTATCTATAGCTTTATTTAAAGTGTAATTTCTTTGTTTTCTTAGCTTTCCTTTTCTTGTTATCACCAAAAAAATAATTTCACAAGATTAAAGGAATAGTATAACTGTAAATAACCAGAGAGTAGAGACAGGCTATAACAAAACCAATTATTAAAAGACTTCAATCATATGCAAATGCTACATTACTTACGGCTTAGTTAAGTAACTTAGTTTAAATATAGGTTATTAGCGTTTTAATTGATAATTTTAAAGTAATTTATTTTTACTAATTTTTTTAGGAAAAAAAACTTATTTGGAGTATTGCATAGGACTGGTCTATCAAGTTCTCCCATACATATCGCGAAGGAAATCGCGCTGCGGACAATATGGCTTCCAATGCCCATACGTGACTTTGTCCTTGAGATGTTTCGGGAACTTCCAATGCATGTCGAGAAATCTTGCATGAAGATCTGCATGGTGTTGGCACGTTTCGCAATTGTGTAGTTTAGTCGTCTGTCTTTTCCTTTCTCACCAACAAAAAAAAACTTGTGTCCAGTGCCGAATTCCCAGTTTTGCCTGTGAATTAAAATTCTAATTCTCTTTTTAAGTGACCTTCCAGACTCGTAAGTTGTGACGGTATTTACATCAAAACAATAAAAAGGTAACTATTTGTTCAACTGAATCCATTCAGTAACAAATTCGACAAATTATTGCAATATTTCCCATTCATAACCAGAAAAATTTAACGCTGTTAGCAATTTCCGTACAATGCCCGTCGTTATACGTAAACTATATATATATAATAGCATAATATAATATCTTGAAGGTACTAAAAAAATGTTCCTAAATTTCAGTTTGAACCACCCTGACTCGCTGCCTAGTCCTTAATCTATCAATTTTGGAGAACAATGGGAATTGGTGCCCTTAGTCCTCATATAATAGAAATCACTTTAATTTGAATCTCTATATTTATTCTCAATTATTTATCATAAAAAATAAGTGACTTATATTAATAAAAGTTTATTTTAAATAGATTAGAGGTTTTTTCTTTCTATCTCACTTTAATTATATATATATATTTTATTTTTTATCACATATAGAACGTACGAAAAAGAAAATGTTTATGTTTTCAAACTAATTGTCTGGTTTTCATGTAAATGTAATGACACGTTCAATAATGGAGAGGCTTTTAGGTGTTTTTTATTAAATTTTATTCGTTAACATATAAATAAAATGATAAAATACACCTAAAAAAATAACGTGAAAAACAACAGGGAAGGGATTCAAAATATGAAATGGTTTCATTATGTATGTATGTGTGTGTGTGTCTGTGCATATGTGTGTGTGTGTGTGAAATTTCACATGCATAAAAAGTGTATGTTAATTTTTTTATTTCTTAAATATAATATAAAAATTATTAAATATATTTTTAAATAATAAATTAAATAATAAAAATTTTAATTTCTCATTCATATTGTAATTTTTTACTATTTTTATTTTTTCTCTCCTTACATTATATATTATATACATTATATATTTTATATTATATAATATATAATTGTTTAGACTAATGAGTAAAATACATAAAATTATGATAATATATATATATAATAGAAATTTCACATACACTAAAATATATGTCAATTTTTTAATTTTTAAAATATAAAATAAAATAGATAATTTTGATATCCCTAAACAAAATTCAAATGATGTCCATAACTTAAGCATTTGGTTTAAAGATTTACATAGAAAATACATAGTCATCTCAGAGCATGAAGATGTAGAAACGATGTCAAACAAAAATACAAGTTATCTGAACTTATCTCTCTTACATGAATCAATAATTAAACGTTAAGCTGTCCTAATGTCACGGTTCATTTTTATCATTTTAATAAGTGTTTGTACTAAGTTAAAGTAGTTTTCTTTATCTAAAGCTTGTATTGCCTTAATAAATTATTGTACTATTTTCATGTGGTATTTTTTGGCTCACTAATATCTCAATATGATTGTTTAAACTTTGGAAGATATATTTTTGGAAGATAATAAAGTTAAAAAGCCATTAATTTTTAATGCACACTAGATATCATTAGAACACTTGCTCCCCTTAGAACAGAAGAGGCTTTTTTTTAATAGGATTTGTTAACTAGTATTTTTAAAACATTACTTAATGTATTTTTTAATTAATTGATAAAGTATTTAATGTTTTGAAATATATAAAAAATTAATAAAAATAATTTTTAATATTTAAAACTTACATCAATCGATTAAATAAAATTTTAACCTATGCTTTAAAATATCGATTAACAAAATCCTTTTAGGCTTTTTGAAAAACTTAAAAATAAAATACTTCAAACAGACTTCGTCAAATAGTATAATTATTGCTGGAGACACTACTCTCGACATATGTACATATTAAACTTTTTGAATAAGTTGGTAACAAGAATTAAGAAATATGGACTGTAAAATTTCAAAAAAAAAAAAAAAAGAAGTTTGGTGGTCATGTCGGCACATAACAGATCGCGATATAACAGCATGAAATTCCGGTCTATGGCTTCGCCTCCCGGCGTGATGGCTGTACTGTATAAGTTGGTTACTCGCACACGCGCGCATGTTCCCGTTGAATTAGAATTAGCAAAAAATGTCAACTCCGAAAACATGATTTCACATAAAAACTGTCAATGCGCCGTCTATGCTTCGTTAGCACTTACCGACCTCAATGAATATTAAATTACAAAGTTTATGTATATTATAATATTACTTTATTAAAAATAGAAAAAAAAAACTAGTCCATTCACTAAAAAACTGCAAATTGTTCCGTAAATTAGAATATGAGGTTAAACGTTTATTCGTTATCAGTTTAAAAGACAAAATAAATCACGAATGATATATATCAGTTATTTCAAATATATATATATAAAATAAAGATAATAAAAAAATAAATAGTAAATAATATTTTTTAAATATAATAATTAAATTTTTATATTAAATTTTAAAAATTAAAGACAAAATTAATATACACAAAAGTGTATGTCACACCTTTTATATATATATATATATATAGTTGGTATTGTTAAAAAGTTATTATATTGTTTTTAAATTCAAAGGTAACTAAGACAAGAAAATATTTATAAGAACAGGTTGTTATTTTTAAAATTATTTTTATAAAATTATTTTTAAAATTTTATGTTAATATTATTTTCATAAATTTATTTAAATGCTATTAATATAAGATTTTTTTGTTTTAAAAACTTGAAATTCAGAATTTTTTAATTATTTTTTATTTTTAAAATACATATTTCTTTTTGTTTTCAGTAAAAATAGCAATTCAAATAAAATTTTTTTTATGTTTTTAAAAATTAAAAACAAGTTTAAAAAAATTTAAATTTCAAATATGTCAACTAAAACTTTTTATTATTGAAAGAAATATATTTTATATCATTAAATTTTATATTAATTTTTAATTTTGTCAATAAAAATTTTTTACAAGTAATTTTATCTCTTAAAGTTTTAAATTATGATCAATTTAATTCACCACTTAAATTTTTATAAATTATTAATAAAAAATAATAATATTATATTATATTTTAAATATATATATAAAATCATTAATAAAATCGTTTAAATTTATATAGTAATTTAAGTGAGAGTAAAAATAATGTAATTTAATAATATATATTATTATTTAATATTTAAATATTGTTAAAATTTTATTTATATTTATAAAATTTATTGTCAAATATCGTATCATTATTTTTTATTAATAGTTTAAATGACATTAGACTATAAGATAAAATTAATTATTATTTAAAATTTAAAAAATAAAATTAATTAAAAATTAAAAAAAAATTAAAAATTAATATAAAATTTAAAAATAAAAAATGTACTACTATTTTACATGACAATGAAATAAAAAATTGTGACAGATGCCATGTCAGTGAAAGTAGATTGTAAGTATTGATCTCGTGGGCTCTAGAGTATTATGAACAGTAATTATGATAAAATAATTATGTATTATATAGAATAATTTTTATTTATAAATGTGGTTAATAAATATAATTAAAGAAATACATTGAATAAAATTAATAAAATATCTCTTATACTTAATAATTTATTGTGTCATGATTAAAATTCATGATAATTTCAAATCCATAAGATTATCATTTGAAAACTATTTAAACAACTAATTTAATATATTTATGAATCAATATAATAAAAAATGTGACTTGTAGGGTTGTTTGAAAAGCTTATTTTAAAAACAGTTTTTGATTTTTTAAAAATAGAAAAACAAAAAGCTCTATTTGAATGTACTACTTTTAATTGAAAATAAAAAAATAAAATATGTATATTAAAACTAAGAAACACAAAATAATTAAAAGATATTTTAACTTTTAAATTTAAAAAAATTGAAACATGCTGAAAATATAAGACGTGATACAGGTGGGGTTAAAATTAAGAGAATAAAATATTAATTAATTTTGTTGGGCAAGTCATATCGTCACATTAAATGCCATTTCCATTCGCCATGTCTGTGCCACACCAATATTCTGCTCAGTTGAATGGTATTCATGTTTGACAAAAAAAATCTCATGCTTAGTTTTTGCAGTACCGTGATGACGCTGGTTTCATTACTTATCCTTTTTGTATCACACACACTTCATTTATTAAAGTTACCTCTTCACTGAATTGTCTAATTTTATGCAACGCCTGATCTGATCGTCTTTTGGGTTCCATCTGATCTCATTCAAGGAATTCTAATTTATTAGTTATGGTAACATTTCAATCCTTTTAATAAATGCTCGAGTACTTTATAACAATGTTATAATTATTTTTTTGATAATAAATATTAATCAGAACTCAATCTAGGTCTAGATACATCAAATTTTATGACGGAGTATTAATTATCGGACCAGTGATTTGAATGGTTTTGAATAGTGAGGACGAGAAATAAATGAGCGAGTAGTGAGCACGCGCCTATTGAGTGTGAGTGGTGGTGGTTGCCTCACAGTTGGACACGTAGTTAAGTTGTCGTGGGTAAAACTGTAATTCATAGCAGCTAGAGGGGCATTATCTAATTATCAACCCTGCTATTGCTTCCGTGCCCGTTTGCTTTCCGACCCCTCTGCGTGTGTGTGTGAGAGAGAATGAATGAGGTGTTGGCTTGACACAATCGGACACAACGGTTTTAAGAGAGAGAGAGAGACACAGTCTCAGTCATACTCAAACTCCTCATACGCTTATGTCTAAAACCCTAATAATCAAACTCTCATTCACTGCTCTTTGTCTCTCTAACTAGAACTAATTCCTATTTTCCACTGTCTCTTACATTCTCTGAAAAATGCGTCCATCGAAGTCACGGCAAGCTCCTCCGACGCCGGCGCAGAATTGCCGTTTGGACCCTAAAATCTGGCGAGCATGCGCCGGTACGTCCGTGCAAATTCCTGCTCTGCATTCTAGGGTTTATTACTTCCCTCAGGGCCATCTCGAGCACGCCTCGTCGCCTCCTCAATACCTCAATCCACTCGTCTACTACAATTCCTACGTTCTCTGTCGCATCTCCGCCGTTCAGTTCCTTGCTGATCCCGTAACGGACGAGGTATTTGCTAAGATTCTGCTCCATCCTTTGAGTGATCATAACCTTCATCACGTGGCCAATTCTGCGGAAGCGCCGGACGATGACAAGATCGTGTCGTTTGCGAAGATTTTGACGCCTTCTGATGCCAACAATGGCGGTGGATTCTCTGTTCCTAGGTACTGTGCTGACTCCATCTTCCCGCCGTTGAACTTCCAGGTCGACCGACCGACCCAGACATTGTTCGTGACTGATGTTCACGGCAACGTCTGGGACTTTCGCCACATTTATCGGGGCACGCCGAGGCGGCACCTGCTCACTACTGGCTGGAGTAAGTTTGTCAATCACAAGAAGTTGGTTGCTGGTGATTCCGTGGTTTTCATGAAGAATTCTAGGGGACAGATGTTCGTTGGGATTCGCAGAGCTGCGCGATTTGCTGCAGGAAGTGGTGGCGATTGCTCCATGTGGTGCCCCCAGATCGGTGGGGTGAGAACTAAGCCTGACGGGGAGCAGCAGGAAGAGGGCTATTTAGGTTCCAGAGGAAGAGAAGGGTTTTCAAGGAACGGGAGGGGGAAATTGTCGGCGAAGGAAGTTACAGATGCAGCAGAATTGGCAGCGCAAAATATGCCGTTTGAGGTTGTGTATTATCCAAGGATTGGATGGTCGGACTTTGTGGTGAAGGCGGAAGTTGTGGAGAAAGCTTCGACTATCGTATGGAGTTCCGGTATGAGAGTCAAAATGGCTATGGAGACAGACGATTCGTCCAGGATGACATGGTTTCAGGGGACAGTCTCTTCTGCATCTGCTCCTGATAATGGGCTTTGGCGTTGTTCTCCTTGGCGTATGCTTCAGGTATCCCTGCATAATTCTTTTGCCGCACGTGTATATTTGAAAGCTAAATGACGAGTGAGATTCCAAATTAATTAGAAGCTCGAGGAGGAGCTGAAGCTTGTGAACGAGAGATTAAACTAGGTCTTTGTTTACTATTTAGTGAATCCTATAAAGAAAGAAAGAATTTGAGGCCTGAGACTCTGGACTTTTAAATAAACTACTAAGAGCTAACTAACAACTCTGCATTTGCTTGCTAACTAACAACTACTAAGGCATGAGAAAAAATTTGGATTACGCTATGTTTCTTGGTTTGTTATGGAATCTCAACTTTCTTCTCATTATGATAGAATTCTGTTCTTCCATTAGCATATGTGGTTTATGAAACATAAAATGTATGCTGAAACCTTGTTGCTATTGGTTGAGGTCAAATTTTTTATAATGGAATGAAATTCATATGTAATAATTCTATAATGGATTTTTATCGATAGTGCTGTCCTGGCTTATGATGCCATGTCTAATATTGCTTTCAAAACAATAGCTCATTGCAGGAAAAAAAAATCACTCCATAGTGATAGTGTAATATGAGGAAAGAGTGGCCTATTTTCTTTTTGGTATCTGCATCTAAACATGGAAGAAAGTTCTCAAGTTAATATATTTTTAACTTAGATTTTGTAAATGCATGGAGAGATGCCACTAGTCTTCCATATGTGAAAGATTAGCAGTTCTGTTATGCGGAATCTGTTTTGCACGTTGTTTGGATAGCTTAAGGGATGTAAGATTACATTAGACGTAGAGAGCACTGGATGAACAGTAAGAGAATTTGACTGGAGATAAACAATGAGTAGCACATACTGCTACTGCCATTAAGTTTGAGGCCACTAAAATTGTGTTTAGTTTATATGCCATCAGGATGTGCATATACTTTTTCTTAATTATGGGAACACTTGAATATTTATGGATATATCTTTGCAAATTAGGTTGGAATTATTTTAGAGTTATTTATACAATGTTAGTTAAGTAATTATTGGAAGTTCTCTCATGAGTGGATCTGAAAGAGAAAGTCAGTATTCCTCATTTTGATGTATTGAAGAGAAGAAGAGGAAAGGAGAAAAATCTCTCTTTATGTACCTTGTTAGCCTTCATTCTAGTGGTGTCAAACTACCTTACTTTAAATTCAGAAAATTACATAACATGCACTGAGTCTAGCCTTTCCTTTTCTTTTCAAGTTGATCTCGTTTAGAAACCAGGGAAAAAAAGTTGGGTAATTTCTCAAAAACTGGGGGTTGAAACTGTCTTTGATTTATACTCCACACAATTACACCATGTCATATCCCCATTGTTGTAGGAAACCCCTCTCAATGTGCGTGTCAATTCTGTCTTAGCAGTTACATAGGGTGAACTTTTAGGATTGGCAGGATTCTTTTCCTTAAGTGAATCGTTGTTAAGAAAAACTTGTAACAAAAGATGTAATACTAGAAGTTATCATCTATCTCATGACTAATAATTGTTTTTCATATGGTTTCTGATCCCTATTTCATAGGTTATGTGGGACGAACCTGAAGTCTTGCTAAATGCAAAGCGAGTCAGCCCCTGGGAGGTTGAACTTGTTTCCCCTACACCTCCCCTTCATACTGCATACCCTCCTGCGAAAAGGTTTAGAGCTGCTCAGTTTTCTGGAGTGCCTATTGATAGAGAGGGAGATCCCTTTTCTATGACAGGATTCACTAATTCACCAATGGGGTCAAATCAATCATTGTTGAGTTACAATACTTTTCCTGCTGGCATGCAGGGAGCCAGGCATGATCTATTTTCTGTATCAAGTTCTTCTAACTTTGGAAGTGATAATTCTCATCTGAGTATTCCTAATTACTTTGGGAACATCATGGTGCCAAAGATGAAAACTACATCAACAGAGTTAAACATTGACAGTTCTCAATCTGAAAACTTGTCCCCAGATAGCCAGAGTAGTTTGCATTTCTTTGGCACGGAGTTTGCTGGGACACAGAGCTGCAACTCAACAAAACTTGGTGGTGGTTCATTCCTGCTATTTGGTAAGGTCATTCAATTTGAACAGCCAGTTGAAAGTGGTTCCAATGCTGCTGGTTGCACAGGAGATGAGGGCAGTGACGGCTGCAATGAGACTGAAGGAATGGACAATCCAGTGGGTCAATCTATATCCTCAAAAAGGCTCAACAGGCCTGATGTCCAAGGGCAATGAGGTTGGGCAGATGAGGCATGTTATTTGTGAAGTAGTAGTTATGTCCTTCGCCAGCACAAATAAGTAGCTGTACAGGTATTCTTATTTCTGAGTAGATTGAACTCATCATTAGAAATTAATCAAATGACATAATCAGCTATTTACGCTTTATTGACAAATCTGTAGAAATGATTGTTTTTATCACCGTTGCATTTTTGGCGCTGTCTAAAATAAGCACACACCTTTGTTTTTATGATGGAAGTTTGTTCTACCCATGTTGTCGATGAATTTGATACATCCATACTCTTGCAGATATGAATGATTGATTCGACCGTCCATATTCAAGTGTACTGTATATTTGCTCGTTGACTGCCTGTTTTCTGATGGTTTGAGTTGAAAACAAGTGTATTTAATTTGAACATAAGGTGGTCTTCTCTAAATTTCTATAAGACCAGAATTAGCACAAGTGTAAGATTAGATCAGGTGGTTGGAGGTGTGAATAATGTTTAAACAGAATGCATAATTTGATTGTTATACTTTGTGGAGGAGAATAAAGGTGCAACTTATGACAGTATTAAATTGAACTTCTAAGAATGAATATATGTACCAAAAAGAAGTTAGTATATATAATTCTCACTTCGGAGATGAGAGTCCTCAGATTGTTAAATGGATTAAAGATAGTACTGTTTAGCTAAGATTGAAATTCGTGTTTCTGTTAATTTTGACATAACTTCGATTTCCCTTGGTGCAGGTTATTCAGGCTGGCGGGCAGGCAGCTGACAACACTTTTAACCTTTCGCTATTGATATCTATGTCGTTATATTTTTCTTTTTCTTTTGGCCTTGCTGAAACTTCAAACTTTATAACAAGGTATGATGGCAAGATCTGACAATTTGTGAAATATTTTACTGACAAGTTTTCTTTCTTCTCGCCTTGTTAGCTTTTTCAATAATTTTGGTTTTCCGCTGATTCATCTTGACAAGTTTCTTGAAACTTAAAACTTTCAATTTGAGTCCGTTAAAATAGAAGATTGATAATGATGGACTGTTATAGAGAGATAGGAGTGTTAGATTTTGGTCTAATTTTCCAACAATTTAAGACTTTTTATGAAATGATTTTAAGAGAAGGAAATGATGATAATAGAATAAATTTTCATTTTGTGATATATATATGTATATATATATTATAAATGAATATATTTATTATATTTATTATTAATACTATTAATAATTATATTAAATCAAAAGTTAAAAATTTTTTTTGAGTAAGTATTATTGGACTATTACTTAAACTATTTTGATTGTGGGTCAATTATGTTAACTATACCTAAACTGTTAAATAATCTTAATTGCCAATAACATTACTTCCCAAGACTCACAAAATCGCACAAGAGATTTTTACCTCATGCTCCTCCAAGGCAATAAATTTGACTCTCTTTAGTGGGTATATTTTTTCTGTGATATTTCATAATTCGCTTGTTTTTCGTTTGATGATGAAATTCTTAATTATAATTAGTTGTATTGATCAATTAATAATAGCTTGTGTAATAATAAGACCAAAATGATAATTTATTTTGCTATTCATTTTCGTCTCCTAAAATTATTCTAGAGTTATAAGTTGTTAGAATTTATATCAAAATTTAATCATTTATTATCTCTCCATGACATTCTATTATTATTAATCCTTTACTTTTAACAGTAAAAACTTAGCATTTAACGATTATGTCATCAATTTTATTAATGAGGTAGAAAGGTGGGGATGGGAGGACTAGATTGATAACTATTTAATATAGAAAGATTGAATTGAGAATGAAAATTAATGAGGAATAAAATTAAAAAAAATTTCATATGAAAATAGGGATAAATGTGGATAAAATACGGATAAGGTATTATAATTTTCATACTCAAATTTAAACTTAAACGAGTATTTTTATACTCGAATCCATAAAATTTTCGATTAGCCAAACCTTTTTACTTGAAAAAGTTCAAAATGATTATTATTATTATTTTTAAATTATGACTAATCTACGTCTAAATTTATAAAAAAAATACAAATTACATTAATTATATTATATAAATTTTGAATATATAATTAATATAAAATTTTAACAAATTTGTCCTTACAAAATTATTAAATATAATAATTTATATATTTATATTGATGTTAAACTATTTTATTGATGAAATTTAAGAAAATAACATAATTATATTTTTTTAATAAAATAAAATAAATATATATTTATAATATAAAAAATAATATTTAAATAATTTATATAAAACAAGTCCAGATCTTAGTAGGATATATCACTGAGTTTGGATAGGATATCCACTCTTTTAATTACCAAATTCAAATTTAGACTTCATGAATAAATTTTATGAATATTTATAGAGTTTAAGTATTTTGATCATTCTTATATGAAAGTCACTAAAATAAATTTTTAGTAATTTTAACGAAGTTCTTAAATTGATAACAATTTAAGATAAATATGATTAATAAGAATTAAATTAAAAAAATATTACCTATAAAAGATCAAAATAAAATTTTAGTCAAAGATTAAGACAAAAATTATTTTATAATAATATAAATTGTAATTGGAAGCGAATTAAACATTATTAGAGCCTTCTGCATGTCAATTCTTTTAATTTTTAAAATATAAATTAAATAATAAAAAATTATTTAATTTCTTATTCTTTTATTATATATTTTAATTTCATGCCATGTTTATTTTTTTCAATCTTCTTTTTGTATCACATTTTATTTTATATGACAACATATAATTTTAGAAATTAACGACAAAAAAAACTTAAAACTATTATTATATAAATGATTTAAGTTGATATTTAACAAAAAAATATATATATAATTAATAATTTTAAGTGAATGTACAATTGTCTTGAAAATAATTTCTTATTTTTATTTTTATTTCTAAAAAGAAATTCTAATGTTTTGCCCTATCATTTGGCTTTGCAACAGAAACATTACAAAGTCGGATCTCAAAGTCTTATAATGGTGCTGTCCTTTGCTGTTGGCTCAATCTCGGCCATCCACATCCTAAATCTTGTGTTGTGCCACGTCGTCTTTTTTTTTTTTTCTTTTACTTCAATGCGAAATGCACAATTTTGGTGTTGTGAAAATGAAAAAATTTCTTCTCTGCTTCCTCTCTTTTGGCGCAGCAATGAAAAATTTTTTTTAATACAATCTCTTCCAAGCTACACCATTAACTGGAGCTTCACTGGTGTAGATTACTGAATATACAAATTTAATTATTTGGTTGCATACTTTCGATGAAGATAATAATGGTCATTAGTAGAAATATGAAGGAATGTGTGTGTGTATATATATATATATATATATATATATATGACAATTTATAGCTAATCTATGCATATATATATATATATACCAATTTTGAAATATTCTAAGTTTGTCTTGTTTAGTATTGTCATAAACGAATCACAAGTACTATTCTTGTTCTTATTCTAAAAACACCAAATAAGTCCGTAAAGATGAAAACGCATACATAATAATAAAGATGACATTGATGAATATATAACTGACTTAAGTAAAGATGAAAATGCGTACTTTAGTAAAAAAAAAGAAGGCAAGCTTAAAAGGAAACTTCAAATTAGAGTTTATGTTTCATTATACAATAAAAAAAAGAAGTTTGGTGATAAACACAAAGTAAAACGCAGATGAAAACACAAAGGAAGAAACGCAGATGAAAACTCGAGCAAAAGGAATAAAGCTTGTACATGTCCAGTTGAGATTTTGAGCAAATGGCTGCACGCGGGAACAGAGGAAGCAGAGAAATTTTTATTTTTATTTTTACAGTACCAAAACGGTGCGTTTTGCACTAAAATAAAAGAAAAAAAGATGACGTGACACAACACAGGATGTAAGATCACGTGAGCGGTTCATATTGAACCAACAGCAAGGAACATCACCATTATAGGACAGCATGGGATCCGAATTCAAAAAGAATATTACTTTTGATATTATTTTAATTTTTTTTTTTTTTGGGGACAAAAAGGGAAACGAACATCCTTGGGGACTCGGGATTTTGTTTGCTCTTCTGCTAGTATCGCAAACTGTTTGAAAGCCTCTTTCTGTATCTCCAAAAATCTGGCGAAGCTCGTTTTATTCTCTGAAAGTTGCCTTGTTCACTTCCTAAGAAATGAGAATCAAATAAAAGAAATGAAAGAAAGTCATTCCATTTCGTCTATCTAATTAAGGGCTACCATTTCCTGCAAACTGTTGTTTCTTTTACATCGCTATCTGGATATGACCTTTTCGATGGCTGCCTGTGTCTCTATTCAATCTCTCTTGGCTCCCTGTTCTTGTTCTGCTTCCTTGTTTTCAAAGCCTTTTAAAACCCTAGAACCCAATATCACACATTTTTCATCTCTTTCCTATCCTTACCCTCGTTGCCCTATTTACTCGTGCAAGCCTATGTTAGGGCTTACAAGCAAGTATTCCTCATTTTGCAATGTTAATCGAAGGAATCTCTTCAAGACTTACCTCGCCGTGGAAGGTTCTATTCCAAATGTACGTTTTCCTTTAAAATTTATCCGCCCTAACTCCGCTGTTATGTGCTTGGCAATTGTGTCTTTGTGCAAGTTGAAATTAGTTGCATAATTCTTTTGTTGATCATTTTATTTAGCTCGTTGAATATAAATCGATTTTGCAGTTATTCTAGATAAGAAGTTTTGACTCTGATGGGAAATCAACTTATTATCAATTTCTGAAATAAGAAATTGTAATTTAATCCTCTAATGTTGGTTTGGGCCCCTGGGAAGATAATACGCGCCAATAACCAGCGTAAAAGCAAAATACCCTGTTATTGGAATCTAAACATGTGTTAGCTTAAGCCTAGGAATGATTATTAATACCTCTAACAAGTCTCTTCATGCAAAAGTTCTTTGGAGGATGGGGTTGGTGCAGTATAGACCACACTTTGTGCTAAAATTAAATTTAATTTACAGAGTTGACGGCTTCAAATTTATCTCTCATCCTCGTAGAAGTATTTCATCTCAAAATCTTAAGCTTTCGGGAGAAGGCACATAAATGGTCTTTATGGCTATCTCCAATACTGATTTGTATTAGCAAGTTGTGGTGTAGTGGTGAAATTCCTTGGGGTCTGACTTTTTGGGTAGAGAGTATCGAAAAATAAAGATGGTGTAACTGAGAGTTGTAACTTGTAACTCATAGCAAAAACTAGTGAATGATCAAGATGAAGTTGTAACAGACAAGAAAGCAGATTTGTCTGGACAAAATTGTGTAAGTTTTTATATTTCTCTTGTAAACATGCATGTAAATATCACATTTCAGTTGATATTCTAAGTTTATTACTAAAATCAGTGCCTTTGATTTTGAAGTAGTGGGGAAGTTTCCAGACTTATTGGATTAGGTATTTTATTTTTTGGCGATCATAAAATTGAGATTTTGAATATTTAATTTCAGCTGGAACACTGCATTTTCTGGAGATTTGTTTCTTATTGTCATGTGAAATTGTGAATGAAATTCAAGTTTACAGTGACCAATCTTATATTCCAATATATATGGGTTCTAGGCATAAGGAAAATTCTAACTTATATGTTGGTTGACATCACCCCTATACTATCGTAAGACTAATCAATTGTCAATTCTACTCATTATATGTTGATCCTGTCCTTTGGCCATATAATAAAACATTTATTTCTGATTCATATGTGTGTATGACAGCTCAGGGTTATAGTTTGAGTTTTTTTTTTTTTTTTTTCTTTTGACATATGCAACTATTAGATGATACTATTTATCTTACTACCCTTTCATAGTGATAATGCTATTTTACCCTTGTACCTTGTTGCACCTGTCTAATGTTGATATAATAATATCATTATTAAAATAAACTTTAAGCCGACAGATACCTTTGTCGCAAATTTTGTTTGGGTTACTCTTGGCTTTCCATACTAAAATCTAATATAGTCTGCGAATATATTAAAATTATGAGTTCTCATTATGTTGTTCAACTTTAAACCACTGTTGGTTGGTTTTATGTAGTTGATCCTGTCATAAATCACAAACTAAATCAGTCACTGTATCTGTTGGTCTCAGACAAATGATGATAAACTATCGCCATCCAGCTTAATGTCCCTCATTGAAGCATACAAGGAAGCTTGTCTAGATGGAGATGAAAAAACTGTATCTCAAATTGAAATGAGGATACAATCAGTGACAAATCCAAAGAATGAACTGATTCAAAGAGTATCAACTTTATCAGCAGACAAAGTCGCTTCAAAGGAGAAATATCTTCACTTGCAAGCAGATTTTGATAATTTTAGGAAAAGATTTGAGAAAGAAAAACTAAACATACAGTCCAATGCACAAGAAGAAGTTATTGAAAAACTTTTGCTGATGGTGGACAATTTTGAGAGAGCCAAACAACAAATTAAACCAGCAACAGAGAAAGAGAAAAAGATTGACGCAAGTTATCAAGGTATTTACAAGCAATTCGTAGAGATTATGAGGAGCCATGGTGTTTCTGTGGTAGCAACGGTGGGCAAGCGTTTTGATCCCTTGGTAAGGGAAGTTTTAAAAAAACCTATGTTGATCTTATATGTGAATTAACTTCGCTTCTGCTTGTTTTTGAAATAATTTCAGTTCATCCTTGTTATGAAGAGAGGATAAACATGCATTCAAATTGGTGCAATCTTGCTGGTTTTTATCAGACAACTCCCATCCCTACCCCTCAAAATTAATAAAATAAAAAGCAACGAAGAGAATTTTACATCCAGGATATGATACAATACAAGAATCTTTAGTGTTGTGGCTTTGTTGTAAACTTTCTTTTATTAAATTGTGTTTTTCAGTAAGTTAAAGGTCATACTAACATCTAGAGTGTAAGATTGGGGGCAGTGCCTTCCTTAGCAAGCAAGCCTGCAACTGTGATGCATTTATGGCTGGCTTGCCAGAATGGTTTGGTTTGTGAAATTTTAATTTATCATCGTCTGCTTTTTAGTGATATTGGTTATAGGGCACACTATGAATGTGATCTGACCTAGCAAAAATTGTTGATTTAATGAATTGAAAACCAAAACAGATCAATTGGATATTGTGGTTTTGGAACTGTAGATATAAGAGTTTGAAGAGAACCACTCTATTATGAATTGGTTTTGGACGCTTCTATTCTATGTTTGGGAATCGTATCTTAATTGCTGTGAATGAAGTTAATGCGTATTGTGAGGGAAGATCACTTCTCAATATTAGTTTACTAAAAAGATGTAGAAATAACAAATAAAACATCCGAGTAATGGTTGTAAGATAATTTTGTTATTGCCGCGAATAATAAGGTAATTTATGTAATTTTATGTTCAAAAGCAGGTAAACCAGTTATGCTCAATGCAAAAGCAGCTCGATTCTTCAGCTGCTTCTGCATTGAGGCTGGAGCCATGCTTGCCTATTGGTATTTGGAGTTCCAATTTTCTTCTGAGCAACATATTTACTTTGGCCAAAGTGATTCTGGATCCTCCTACTGCATTTCCAAACATTCCTGAGTCAATATGCTGTACTATTTTGCCTCTCTTAAAGGGGCATTAACCATGAGCTCATGTCATGAGACTGCAATGTGGCCATTTTTCTGCATGGTTAAAAGCATAATTGATGGGAAGCAAATAAGTTTATAAAAAGTGGCATCGGTGGCTGTTAAATTTGTTTTATTGGATTTCTTTTGTTGTAGCTACATGAAGCCATTGCACGTGAGGAGTCCCAAGAGTACAAGGAGGGAATCATCATTAAAGAATCCAGACGTGGTTTTTTGCTTAGGGATCGGCTTTTAAGGCCAGCACTGGTCAAGGTTTCATTAGGCCCTGGCAATAAGAAATCTACAGTTACTGCTGACAAGTCCAATGAACAGCCTGCAGCGGCAGCTGGCATAGATGAAAGATAATGCCGAACGTGCTTAGTGCTTACTTTTTTATGCAGTAAATCTTCTTCAATCTGCCAACCTGACATAATGACGTCAACATGAATTGCTTCTGTCGTTCGATAGTTATATATTTTACTCCTGGGTGATATTGCTTATACCACGAAGACTTGATTGTTGTGAAATACATTTTGACCTGAGAAACGGTTCTTTCGTTTTGGAACCTCTCTCTCTCTATTATACTATACACATTTATGTTCACGGACCAAGTGAATAGAAAATTAAATATCATGCTTTCTTGTTTAGTTGTTTTCAGTGTAGTTCTGTCTGTTCCTTTTTTAACGGATGTCCCGAAGGGACAGTTCTGGCCGTTAAATACATAGCTAGATTACCATGGAATTTGAGTTATATTTAACATTTTCTGATAAAATCGATGCAGCAACGTTTATAAAATATAATTGGAGCCAGGTCTGATTCCAACAATAAATTAGCAGTATCCAAACTGCTCGCAATGCATATGTGACACCCTAAACCGGCAGTTTTCTGGGACTTAATCCCCATCTAATGAAAACCATCTTCAACTAAACTATAATGATCACAAAACAGAAGAAATGCAAGAAAGCTTCTTCTTTTTCTTTTTTTTTTCTCCTTTTTATTGAAGTGATATTCATGATAACATATTTTGGAAAAGGCATTCCATGTGTGAAATTTGAATGGACATATTCCAGATTGTGACATCATCTCGAATCAAAGTCCAAAGACCTGATTGGCCTCCACAATACTACTACTCTTAGCATACATGCCTTCCAGTGCACTTCCAAGGTTATTGTTAAGATCTTGGAATTCGCTTTTTACAACATACGCATGCAGTTGTCTCCCTAATCTCACAGACAACAAATCGCCGCAGTCAGGCAGAAGTTTAAGAAACGTAATTGCGCTCGGCCTGTGGCCTTCTATAAGCATCTCATAGAATAGTTTCAGTGCCGTTTCCAGCTGTCTGTTCTTGATACAGCCTGCGATCAAATTATTCCAAGAAATAGTGTTTCTATCCACTGTTCTACTAAATACTGTAGTTGCTGAGTCCACATCTTCACTCTTCATATACATGTCAACCAATGCACTTGACACATATGTTGGACTCAACCGTTTCTCAATGTGTATCCATGGATTTCCTTCCCTTGACGCCATAAATTCAAATCAGCACAAGCTGAAAGAGCACTGGCGATAGTAATAGAGTTTGTTTGAGCTGACACTCTAACTATTGAAGAGCAAACGTGAACACTTTTAAAGCCTCATAACTAAGGCCACATTGTTGAAAGCCAGAAATTAGGACATTCCATGATATAATATTTGGCTTCAATGCCATCTGATCCATCTCAGACAGCAACCTGCGAATCTCATTTTTCTGTTTGTATCTTGCATGCCCCGCCAGCAATATGTTATATGTTATTAAATCAGGTTTCAATCCTTCATTTTGCATTAATCTAAGAAGCTACATTGCTTTCTCCACTTTCCCCTCATCAACATAAGCTGCAATCATCTCATTCCACATGGAAGTGTTTTTGTTTTCTGCCTCCCTGAAACTTTCTCGGTGTAATCAATTTTTTGACACTTAGAATACATGCCAATTAATGATCCTTCCACATGATAGTTCCTACCAAGCTCATAGTTAAGAGCATATACATGAAATGCTCTACCTAGATCTAGATCTTCCAGTCCCGAACAAGCAGGAAGGATGCTGGCAATTGTAACAGCGTTTGGCTTCTCAGGGAAACACAGCATATCATTCAATACGTCTAAAGCATCTTCGAATAGACCATTTTGAGCACAGCCAGAAATAATTCCATTCCAAGTGTTAACCTGGGGTTTTAGTTCTTTTTCTTGCATATCTTGCAATGACTTTAGAGCTAATGCAGTCTCTCCGTTCCGTGCAAAGCCAGAAATAAGTGCATTCCAAAAGACCAGATCAGACTTGATTCCACTTAGCTGCATGGAGTTGAAAATTTCTTTTGCATCATCCAAAAGACCTTCATCCATATAAGCTGAAACCAGGGCGGTCCACGAAACTACGTCTCTTACCTTCATTGGTGTCAAAAACATTTACAGAAGATTTCAAGTCCCCACAACTTGAATGAAAGTGAATTAGCGCATTGCCAATAAAAACATCAGAATCCATCTCTTTTCTTGTTACAAACGCATGTATCATCTTACCTCCTCTCAACAACTGCATTGAAGAACAAGCTTTTAGAATGGTAGCAACAAGATATTTATCTGATAGCATACCCTCGTCAATCATTGAACCGAACACCGTAAACAGTTCCTCCCACCTCTCCAACCGACAATATGATCGAATCAGTTCAGCATAGGTAGGCGAAGTTTGGTTCGGAATTTGCTCAAATATCTTATGGGCACTATCCAAAGACTCTCTATTCTTGAAGCGACGAGCAGCAAGCTTGTTTGTAATAAATCTATCTGTTTTCAAAGCGTTCAATTTCGCAATTTGAGCTTGCATCTGGCGACTGTCAGATACTGTGCAGTCACTGCGACTAACTCCGAAGCCATCTTCTAAATTCAAATGAAAACGGTTAGTAGTTTTGTTAAATGAACAAGTGAGAGTTGGTGGGTGCTTCTGGGTTCTGAAATCGTAACTTGTAGGGGTGGAAGCTCCGAGAGGAATTTTGGGATTAGGAGGAGAATGCGATGAAGTAGCCATAAGCATACAATTCAGACTCTTAATCAGAAATTCGACTTATTGGCTCCTCCTCTGTGTCTAACTAGACTACTTCGGTGCTTTATTAACTAGTTATTCAAAAACTTAATAAGTTGTATGACTAATCAAATGCTAACTTGTACATATTATGTTCAATCAACTATATCTTTTCATTCCATAATACTAAGAATAACCAATTAATATAAATAAAAAAAATTTTAAAACAAGAACAACTATCAAGCAAACCATTTCATTCTTTCCCTTTTGTTTTGCATTAATGAAGTGGTCATGCAAGACAACAAATTATTGCACGATCAACTTTCGACACTAAACAACGTTATAGCATTTTACCTCTAGTATCTTTAAAAACTTAAATTAAGAGACATGTATTTCTGGAAAAAAAATCCCATCTAATAGAATTTTAGTCATAAACATATATGCTAACTTTTCCTGACGTCATCAAATATATCCATAGTACTTTCTTGTGCCAATAAACATATGTTAAGTTTAACCCAATTGTGAAGCAAGTCACTAATCTTGAGAATGATTTTTAACCAAAAGGTTTGAACACATGATTTCTTATAATTAGTCACACGCTCACCAGTATGTGATATCTAATTACTTTCTCTTATTTGGTTGATTATAACTGAAATAATGAGAAATTACAACTTACAATGGTTGATATCAACCTTCGAGACTCAGCATACCTTCTAGCAAGTGACCTTATTTATTCGGATAATTACCTCCTAATAACTTTAAAATTTGATGAGAAACTATTTTTTCCATCAAAGTTTTTCAATCATAAAATTTTCCCAAAATAACTTAATGGACTGGATAGAAGTAAAACCATAATCAATCGTAACTAGAATTTGATATGCAAGCTCCAAGACCATTTACAACTTATAGATTACGAGAGTTACTTAAATTTTTATACAAGGAGTATGATACCCCAATCACCAAATGTTTTGAGGCGTGTTGCCTGCGATTTCAAGCTTTCTCATTTATTTCAATGATTGTCACTGTATTTCCTACTGTTCGATATCCCTTGTTTGCCCTCTCCAAGAAATCTGCAATGCCAAGAAATCAATCATTAGAATCCATTATCATTCTTATATCTTTCATTTAACGGTTAAGCATCAATATCTGAATCATGTTCCAAAATGAACAACATAAGATAGCATCTAGAGAAACTATAAAGTCCAACCATCCTGGCACCCTTAAAACCTAACGGTAATATTACCACAAATATTACTATCCTGCTGCTCCTTTCTATTCGTATGCATCTAAAGACCAATTTTAAATTGAACTGGTTAGCTGTCCATGCTATGTATACAGAAAGATGCCTATTTAGAAATAGAATCAGATTCCAAGAGGGAGAGCGAGTTCATATCATCCTAAATATTCTAATTACAAAGTTGGGATTAAAGCATCTGAAAATATTTATTAGTTTTATACTAAAGTTTCCAAAGTAAATCAAAGTATGCATTGGAATCTTCATGGTAATACACGCCTCACCTTCCCTTGACATGGAAGAAAGAAAACTGCCTAATAATGATATCTCATTTTTGGATTTTAATAACAAGGGGCATATACTAGCTTTATGCCTTTGAGTTAAACACCAAGTTAAACCATATTATCAACGAGACTACCCTAACCAGCATGTTGATATTTGATCACCGTAGTCATCTTGCACATGATCCACCTTGACAGAGAATTAAAAAAGATGTCACCAGTTGAATGCATATAATCACCCCATAACATGTGTACAACTAAAAGATAAATTTCAGGTTTTTCAGCAAAAGTATAGAATCGGTAGAGCTGTCCTTACTCTGCAAATTCTGATCCTATTAATATACCACCATCTAACTAAAGCATATAAGCTTTTAAAGTAGCACCACAAAATCGAAGAAAAGACTATTGAAGAGAAACCGCACTATGTACATACAATCAATGCCGGGTTCAGTAATCAAGCATACAATACAAAGTCATATTTGAGTAACAATTGAGAAAGTGAATTTCATGGGAAAAAAAAAAACAGACAACAAGAGAAAGTAAAATTACCATCCGGAAGCTAAAGAGACTTTTGTGCATTGATGGTATTGTAAAATTTAGACAGACGACGAGTTGGCGGTTTAGACTGTACAGGTTTTTTTCTGAGACCAAAAATCTCCTGCACCAAAGGAACATGTACTAGGACTAGTTTCCATGCCAAAAACCAACCTACAACAATCGAATCCAGGGAAGAATTAATAAATTTGCACATTCATATAACGATTTGAACCAAAGCTAGTAGCAGAAGATGGGAATTCGGAATTCCACCAATTGGTATTGTGAAGAGAGAGAGTAAACCTAGAAAAAGAATGAAGAAGATAAAAATTACCCAGAGAAATTAAAAACAGAACGAATCCGATAGCGAGAAGAGGGCGGAGAAGGAGCACAACGACGAAATCCCAGAAAGAATGAGAATGCGCGGTGGACAACGACTCCATAGCAACCTCAACCACAACTGCTTCGTAATTCGGGATTCACTTATTTTTAGGACTATCAACATGGGCCTTGATCCATATCATGAGGCCCATAACCTACCCTGTTTCTTCTGGTAGTAGGATTAGTATGTAATAGGAATAAATTATTCTTTTATTTTAAAAAGATATAATTTGTTTTAACCAATTTTTGAATTATAAAAATATTTAATTTTTTTAATAAAAAAGTGAAAATTTATTAATAATAAAAGTCAGGTACAACATATATAATGCCCTGTCGAAAAGGTTCCAATCTACATAGACAGAAAAAAAACTAAAGCAAGTAAAGATGTAAAACGAGTACATAAATAAGATACAATGCATGCAAAGAAACTAGATAGTGTTCCAGGTCCTAGTTCTACAATAGTTCGTATATGCATTTGGTCGTGTAGGAAGTGGATAGAAATGAAGGATGAGACGTTGTTGAAAGTTGCCCGTGGAGGTTTTTCCATTCTCCCAACTTTTGCAAGAGCATCTGCAAACGAGTTAGCCTCCCTGTAAATATGGTGTAAGTGCCAAACTTCAAAGTGGGATATTAGAAACCTGCAGTTTGGGGTAATAGTAAAGAAACGGTGAGTAGGGTCAATTGTGGGATTTTTTATTAGGTAACTGACAGTTAAGGAGTCTGTTTCTATTTCGAGTTTTCTGATGTCATGTTGGTTGCAGAACCCACAGTTTCACTTGGAGGATATTTCCCGAACCTACGAATTTATGAAAGCTTGAAATGTGGTTACCGAGATGGTCTCTAATGATCCCGCTTGCTCCGAGGAGACCCTTTTGTGCAGAACCATCAATGTTGAGTTTATAGAAATTGTTTCTATGTTCCGTCCACAGCACAGGTAACAATGGGTGTGGGGTTTTTGCGATGGATTGTCACCTAGGCGTTGGAACATCATATGAATGTCCAACTAGCTTAAAATTAAAATATCAATTTTAAAAGATAAATTTTAAGTAAAGTAAATATATATTTAAAGTCACTGAATTATAAACATAGTACAATGAAATGAAAATGTTTGTATATTAACAAGCTTAAAATTAGAATAATAAATTTATAATAATGTATCAACTAAGACATTTAAATTTTAAAATCAAAGCCTCTAATATTAAATATTTAAATCTTTGCAATGATAATAATAATAAAAGAACAAGTTTAAGTATATAGTGTTATAATAATTGATAAACTTAAATAATAAAAAATTTTACCAAATTAAAAAATATCTTTTATTACATATTATATTATATTATTATAAAAGTAATATTATATATATATTTATATAATAGACTAGGTTAATGAAAAGTTTGAATATGACTTATATTTTTGTGAGTATTTTTTTCAAAAATAAATTTTTAGATTCAGACTCTTATTTTTAATTCAAATTCTTTATTTGATAAGTTAAATCTATTGAATTGGGTGAATTTTAAGGCTCATGATCAAATCTACATGTGAAATGTTATCTATTTTATATAGCTTTTAGACTATTCGGAGGCTGATATGATAGGTTTGTTATATAAAGAAGGATTTACAAATAAAAAAATATTTAATTTAATCTTTTAAAAATATATTATACTTTAATTTACTCTCTATATATAAATATTATATTTTTTTAAATATTAATTTAAAATTTAAAAAATTAAATTAAAACAAATTACAAAACAATAATTTATTCTATATAATAATAAAAAACTGTGATAATAAAGTATATGATAATAAAATGTGTTTTCAACAAATTTTAATTAAATAATAAAAAATATAAAAACTAAATTAAAGATAGGACGACATTGACTCCAAAAAAATATTTTAAGGACAAGAACAGCACCAACCGAACTTGTACCTCATTCCGTCCAAGTTCACCTCCTCGTATGATATTTTGTTTTTCTTGGGGAAATTTCCTATTTTATGCTTTGGCATTCACTTCGCCCGCATTGGCATAGCTCTCACGCCACCGGTGACCATATAGCTCTAGCTCTAGCAGTTCACCTTACACCCACATCTCATCTAGGTTCATTCTCGTCCATCTCTTTTCTTCCGTTCCTTTTTCAACCTTTGCACATTCCTCAATTCCAAAACAACTCGCTTTTAGGTCTATTTCTTTCGTTTCTCCCTTTTTTCTTTATGGAAACATCTGCTTCATCCTCCAACACTCGCCGATCATCGTTCCGCTATTTCCAGTGTGGTTGTTTCAGACGGTGTTGTCGCTGTTACTGTTGTTTCTTCTCCTACCCATAAGCTAAATTTCTTTTCTATCAAAAAGTTGTATTTTATTTCTCATTTCTTGAGGACGCGCAAGTAAGGACTATGGATTTCTCGGGTGCTCAGCCGGGTCTATCTCTCGGATTAAATGCGCAGATTTCGTCATCGACCTTGGCAGGCCCTGTTAGTGATAATTTATTTTTCTTTCAACTGAATTCGAGCTTTCGTAGTGACTCGAATGCAACCCCTTCTGTTCCGTTGCAGTTGCTCGAGGAAAAAGACGAGAAGGTCAGGGTCAAATACGGCGAAGAAGAAGAAGAGGAGGAGGAGGATGAGGAAGGAGTGGAAGATGAAACAATCAATTTTATGGGTCAGCCTGTGCGTGTTAAGAGAAAGGTAGAGGTACAGTCGAATTTCTCCTCGAATCCTCCGAAGCGACTTGCGGTCGATTCGGGGCTGGAGGCAAGGCGAGCTTCGGTTCAGGCTTGGGGGAACCAGCCACTCGAGGTAGCAGACCCCGAGATTCATGAAATAATGGAGAAGGAAAAGCGGAGACAATTCAGAGGAATCGAATTAATTGCATCTGAGAATTTCGTGTGCAGAGCTGTGAAGGAAGCTCTGGGAAGCCATTTGACGAACAAGTATTCTGAGGGAATGCCTGGAGCCAAATACTACACAGGGAATCAACATATTGATCAGATGGAATTGCTTTGCTGTAAGCGTGCATTGGCCGCTTTTGATCTTCATCCCAGCAAGTGGGGCGTGAATGTTCAGCCTTACTCATGTTCTTCTGCGAACTTTGCGGTCTATACTGGCCTACTGCATCCGGGAGATCGAATTATGGGTTTGGATTCACCATCGGGTGGGCATCTGAGCCATGGCTATTATACTAACAGTGGAAAGAAAGTTGCTGCTGCATCGATATTCTTTGAAACTTTACCTTACAGAGTCAATCCGCAAACAGGCTACTTAGACTATGAAAAGCTTGAAGAAAAGGCATCCGATTATCGCCCCAAAATACTTATCTGCGGTGGGAGTTCGTATCCTAGAGAATGGGATTACGCAAGGTTTAGGCAGATTGCTGATAAATGTGGGGCTGTTTTGATGTGTGACATGGCTCATATCAGCGGTCTTGTGGCAGCTAAGGTGTTCTTTCTTCTTCCATGTTCTGCGTTATTTCATATCCTAATTTTGGCATTTTGTATAATTGGTCTTATTTTCATCAAGTCAATGACACTTAGATTTAGTCTCATTTGGAAGTTACAGACAGCTTTGTGTATTCAAACTTCTAAAAGGTCGTTCATTGCTTTTTATTGGGACATAGATCACTTAAGCTGAATTAACATCTTCGTACATTTTGTTATGGCATATACTAATAGTATTAAGTAGAGTTATCTCTGGAGAGTGGGCAATAGTATATGACTCCTGACGAATTCATTCTTAAAGCAGGAACGAAACTTCAAAAGCAACATGACCTTCTCTTTCTTTGTCATTCTTTTTTATCCTGAATATTACCACATTCAAATACTAATGAAGTTTCTATTATGAATTGAAATGCTTTTAGTTAATTCTACGTCCAATTGGCTAACTGTTATCCTTTTATGTTTCACCTTCATGAAACAAACTAAGGCCTAAAGGTGAATCAGTTAACTTTTCACATTGATTCAGTGGAATTCAAATTGCTTATGTGGATCAGGAAGTATGCATTAATTATGCTGGTGTTTCTGATATTGGTCATTTGGTCTTGGGCTTATGTTGCATAATATTGATAACTGGAGAAATGTTGCATAATATTGATAATTGCATAATTTTAGAATTCCTTCATATTTTAAATACTTGTGTCCCAACTCCCAAACGTGTTGTCTTTATTTATTTGTTTATTTCCTTCTGAAGTGCCTCAATTTGGGAGTCCACTGTTTAATATGTTTTTAAGAATATCAAAGTTGGGTTTCACAGGAAGCTGCTAGCCCATTTGATTACTGTGATATTGTTACTTCAACAACTCACAAAAGTCTCCGAGGTCCAAGAGGAGGTATCATCTTTTACAGAAGAGGTCCGAAACCAAGGAAGCAAGGCTTGGGTCTTAATCATGGAGATGATAGTAATTATGATTTTGAGGAAAAGATAAACTTTGCTTTATATCCATCCTTACAAGGAGGTCCTCACAATAATCATATTGCTGCTCTTGCCATAGCTTTAAAACAAGTTGTAACTCCGGAATACAAAGTTTATATGCAACAGGTGAAGAAAAATGCACAGGCATTAGCGTCTGCTTTGCTGAAAAGAAAATGCAAACTGGTCACTGATGGTACTGACAATCATTTGTTGCTCTGGGATCTAACTGCACTCGGCTTAATTGGTATTCTTCCAGTCTGGCTCTAATTTTTTCAACATTTGTATTGATAATTATGTTGCAATAAAAATGAATGTGGTGTTTTCACTAGTCTCCCCTGTGGCCTCACGGTTTGATCTCTTTGATCAATTCAAAATGTCTCATGTTCGAGATCTAGTAACAATTAAGCAGGTCTGATAGAGATTAGTCTCAGGTACAATGTGGCTTGGAGATACCCTGAGTTCTTACCAAAAAATGAATTTGGTGTTTTTTCCTAATAACTAAAAGGAAAATTTTAAGTCACTTTGATTTGGCTTGTTTTTGCTCTGGCAAGGTCTAATTTGAAAGCAACTTTGCCCTTTGAGCTATTTCCATCAATTTTCTTCAAAATAATTATGGGAGTCGAACTTGAATGACCCACTATGGCCTGGTCAATTTACATTTTGCCTTTAAGATGTTGGCATTATCCTCACCCCCCCACAATTATAGTCCTCAACCACTGGTACTGTTAATACGTTCATTTGAACCAGTTTAACAGGATTAATGATGTCTAGGTATCTTATATGCACTGGACAGCTGTTTGGGAGGCCCCAATATTGTTTTCTTTTCATGCTTTTTCTCCAGCTGATTTAGGCTTTGCAAATCCTTTTTGTCTGGACTAGCAATGATGTCATTCATCTATATATCCTTCTTGATAGTTTCTAATATTGGTTTTTTTTCCCATTTCTTATTTTATTATGTACTGCAGATAGAAACTATGAGAAGGTCTGTGAGGCATGTAACATCACACTCAACAAATGTGCCATTTATGGTTCTATTTCACCCGGAGGAGTGAGAATCGGTGGGTTGCCCTGCCATAGTACAATCTAACAGTAGATTTATTAGGTCTGTTTGCAGCAATGTTATTTTAGGTTTGTAATATCACTTAAGAATTCATTAAACCATATATATGTTTATATTTATCTATTTGCAGCAAGTCTTTACTCCAAATCTCTAAATGCAATGAATTCCTATAGTTCCAATTTTCATATATTTAGAAAAAGGGTCCTTCCATTTTTCTTTTTCCTGGGAAATTAATTCATATCAAATAGGAAAAACATCTGTATTGCTTACCCATAGCTAGTGTTCAAGGAGAATGGATGATACCTGTGAAATTTAGTGTTAAATTTATTCTTGGAATCTAAGCCAATTATATTGCTATATGATTTCTCTGTTCATTTCAATTATTGTTAAGTCTTTTGAATGTTCTCATATTTCAACGGTATGCAGGTACTCCTGCAATGACTTCAAGAGGTTGCTTAGAGGATGATTTTGAGACCATAGCTGATGTTCTTCTGAAGGCAGCCCAGATTACCAGCAATGTACAGAGGGAGTATGGGAAATCTTGCAAAGATTTCCTCAGAGGTCTTCAGAATAATAAAGATATTGTTGAGCTCAGTAATCAGGTTGAGACATTTGCTTCCCAGCTTGCGATGCCGGCATTTGATGTTTGATTCCATCTCGTAAACGAGGAAGCCTCCATATTCTGCATGATAAACCAATCCGTTCGGTTTTGTTTTTGCTCTTACCTCTATTAAGGAAGTTCCTGTGGTATCATACACAAAAAGGACGTCAGATTAAGTTGCCTAGGCCTTAATTACTCAGCAACTGTCTTCTGAGTGCTTTACTTACTATACAAAATATTCCCCTATTGTAATTACATGACAGTGATAAAACATATAACAGAGAGGTCTTTTGAGTATTCAGTTCTCAACTTTGTCATATAAACAGTGCTCGGGATTATATTTAGTTATTTGTTACTGTAATAGCAATTAGCTAAACGTGAGAGCATTTTTCAATTCTACCTTTGTCTTTGTTTTTATTTTTTGGTTGGGTGTGGGGAGGCTGTTGGCGCGGGGGTGTTTAATGAGCCGTTGTTGTATATTCAGTATTAACTATGGTACCTTTAAGTGTGAGCGATGGCCATGCTTCCTACGCTTGCCACCGACCATTTCTGCCTTTAAAGCATACGGCATGCTGGACTATAGCTATATATTTAGTCATCTTTTTTGGCTCTTTCTGCATTATTTTATTGTTTCTTCTCCTTTTAAAGCAGCACACTATAGGAAGTAAGGAACCCTTATAAGGAGGCAAGGCATGAATTTCTGGCAAAGGACAAAAGGCATGACTCATAAGATACGGTTTGAAATGAGAAAGTGACCGCTCAAATTTTGTAATATATTAAACATCCCCAAACCCCAAAAAAGGGAAGTTGAAGAATTTTTGATACAGAACAAAATTGAGAGAGAGAGAGAGAGACTTGTCAGGTAAAGGGATGCGGTGCGAAGTTTTCATCATAATCTCCATTGCTTTCAAAGTGAACCGAATCAGACAAAAGCTTCCTTAGAGCAAAAGAAGCTGCTTCTGACATTATAGGGCGTCCAGGAATCTCAGAGTGCTCCTTACCTTACAGTCCTTGAGCCCCCCTTTTCATTACTCTTTCAGGTCTGGAATGATTAGTTATTTACCATAACAACTCACTAGCACATTTTGAATGCTGGAGTCTGGAGAAGTAAATTTTCTGCCCATGGAAGGGGTTAAGGCAATTCAAAAAATTAATCTATCACTGTTTATCTTAATGTATACCTGCCTGCAATGTTAATAATGCCTTTGTTCTATTTTTTTAAATATATGATTACGGTTAATTACTCCTCTGTTTTGCTCTTTTTTATAATATTATAATAGAAGAGGAATCCAAGTTTCGCATACAATTCACTTTAATCCTCTCGGCAAGATAATTAGTCTATTGCCAATTTCTTCTCAGATCCAGAACCACATTCAATTTGAGAATCCTCTTCACTGTCTTCTGCGGGCAAGACTTTAGCACCGAAGTCTCAACTATGGTAAACTGTAATATAAATAAATATTTAAAAGAAAAAAAAAAGAGAAGACCAAAGGAAGACCGCAAGAGTGAAAGAAAACGAAAAGGGTTGAAGTTTGAAGCCACAGCAACACCAGAGCAACTGATATATTCCTCTACACAATTGCTTTCTTCCTTTACTTTTTTAATTCTAACTTTTTTTTTTCCCCACCATGGCTCACTCTTGTTCAGTCTTCACCTATGGCTGCACAAGTCCAGAAGTTTCTTCCTCCCTTCCACAATTTCATCAAAGAAATCATCAAGCTGCCCAACAATGTTCTCTGCTCCAGATCTCATCACCCCCAAACACCCTCTCAGATTCTCCACCCTCTCCCTAATTCCAACCTCTGTTTCCCACTCAACCACCATTCCCTGCGATCCCCTTCGCTCCAATTCTCCCCTAAGCTCCTCCATCGTCATTTTCGATCTCCTAAACTCATATAGCAGAACGCCCGGCGCTCCATTGAACTGTCCGATCTCCGCCGCCACTCTCTGCTGCAACCTTGCCGCCGAGATCATGAACGCCGATCCGAGGAACAAGCATCCCTCGTATCCTCCCAGAACGAATTCCGAGGATTCGGGCCAGCAGTGCACCAAGCCGTATAGCAGAATCATGAGCAATAACGAGCTCACGTTTCTCATTGCATACAGTACTCCCCTGAACCCGCTGAACCCGTTCAGCTTCGATTCGATCGACACCTTCTCCTCGAAACGCAGGGAGAGTGGTTGTATTCTTGCTTCGATTAAAGCTCTGTTCTCTTCCTCCAACCCCATGGCTTCTCTGCGACACCCTGAGATTGCTCTTATAACCTGCTTCAGGGGAGAAAAGAAAAGCCCGTGAGTCAAGCTCAAAACTAGAATTTTTTTCCTATATCATAAAGAGAAACAGAAAATTCAAAGATTGTGATCGACCTGACCTGGCGAGAGAGTTGTGGGGTGAGATGAGGATGAGAATCCAGGGACGAAGTGATGTTTAAGCCAGCAGAGTAGTAATTTTCCATTGCGGAAATGCCAGACTTGAGGACATGGCAGGCTTCCCAAAGCTTGGAGCTTTCATCCATGTACTCGTCGAGCCACTTATCACCAGTGGGTAGATGGAGCTTCTGGACGAGGAGAGTCAATTGGGTGTGGAAGGATCGGAGGAGAGAGAGCACCCTTTGAAGGAATTGGATTGACATGAAGTTATTGGAGAGGTAGACTCGTTCGAGATCGTCAATTCCTCTGGCGAGAAAAGAGTAGAAGCCATTAACAGAGTTGGTGGACGAAGGATCCATCAGATTTATGGGAATTTATATTGGAAAGAGAAAAGAAAAAAGTGGATAGTAGGATTGAAGGGAAGGGGAGGAAGAAGAGAGGCAGAAAAGGTTGGAGAAGAGGGAGATATTTAAATTGAGAGAGAGTGGAGGCATGAGAATAAGAAAGAAAGAAAGCAGGACAGAAGGAAGAACCAAGAAATTAAATAAATAAAGAAAAGTGAAAAGGAATGGGGGAATGGAAGGAAGGGAATATCTTAGAAACTCAGGTTTCTAAGGTTGAAAAGGATTGTTGGGGGCAATGATGGGTGTTTCCTACAGAGGGGAAAGGATGATTGGTAATATGCCATTTTCATTGTTTAATGGGCAGGAAAGGAAGAGAGGTTAAAAAAAATGAAAATGAAAATATACAGACACTGAAAATAAAAAGAAGAAAAGAAGGCAATTATAGCAAAAGGGAGAGTAAAGATGGCATAATGGAAAGTAAGGTAGGGGGTTAGTAATGTAATGTCAATATCACAAGATCATCTTTAGCTTCCTTTTTAGTTTTTCTTCTTCTTTTTATGTGTTCCTGTCTACCTTTAAACAAAGATTCCTCTCAGCTCATTTAAGTTAACTTTATTAACTATGTTAATTATTAATTATGAAGGGAAAGGAAGACCCCGTGGACGGGGATGAAAGGAAGTTAAAGTTTGAGGTTTTATATATATTATATTAGAGTGATGCTGAAATTTTATTGGCTAGCCTTGTTTCTACAGCGTCCATTGCTCCGTTCTGATTCAAGTTTGCCTTTTGGCTTTTGATTTGAGTGCCCTTTGGCTTCCCCTTTCCTCAATTTCTTCCTCGAGCTACTGAATTTGTTCCTCTTCTTCCATTCTTTTCTATTGAAGTTTGCGGTTTTGTTTCCCCTAGATGTATATCGTTGTCTTGATTTTTCCGAAGGAAGAATTAGAATCATGAGCTTGCTCTTACTTGTGTGTTTCGCAATCTTCTAGTCTTGTACAATACACAATCAGTCTTTATAGGTCACTATGTTTTTCATTACATTAATTTCTTGGGGGAAAATATGATGTCTTCCCATACACATGCCCTTTATGACTTTAAAAATGCAAATATCATAATTTATACATTATAGCAAGCTAAAATAAATAAATTATACTAACTTCTTTTAAAATTTAACTAAGATATATTTGATAATCATTTTATTTAAAAAATTACACTCAACTTTTAATATTTAATATTCTTTTGCAAAAGCTTCATATTTAATTTTTTTTTTGTTAATAAATTTATTTTTTTATGCAATATAAATTCCTTGTAAAAAACTAAGTAGTTTATTCTTTATATATATATATATATATATATATATATATATATATATATATATGTATCGGTGCCATTAATTGAGTAGGCCTCACGACCCATCCATGGACAGATATTGATAAGGAAAAAAGGATTTTGAGCTGCTTGTGCTTAATGATTGTTCAGTATTGCAAGTGGGTCCATGATTCGTGCATCTTATCAAATAGGTTTTTAATTGATTGATCGTTTTTAGTCACTAATTAATGGAAGGCCACAAAATGTAAAGTTTAAAGATACCACAAGCATTTCCTTTAATTTAATTTTATTGTAAAAATATTTTAATATTTTTTCTTTTATTTAATTCCTCCATAATTTAATTTGCTTGTTTGGGTTGGGTATATATATATTTTTATATAAGTGGGAAGAGTGGGTTGTGGGGGGACCAAGCAATCTAAATAATGCATTGGGTTGAGTTACATCTTATTAAATTTGGGTTAGACGAATGCCCGTGGGATTTTGAAGAATGGGACATCTTGGAGTATGTTGGTCTTCTATGCTAAGATTTCATTAAAAAGTGAATAAGGATTGGTAAACAATAACATCTCTCATCACTTTTTTTAATTATTATTATTATTATTATATGGTCGCAACTGCTTACGTGTCGACCAGCCAGCTGCCATGCTGCCCTTAATTTGTGGTTGGTGTTATTAATTAGTTTTCTACATTTATTAATTTTCGAAAATCTTATCTTAGACATTTTACGTAGAATAATCATTATATTAATTTTTGTAATGAATTCCTAAATTCTTTTGTTTTAAACTTATAGCTTAATGGGCAATATATGAATGGTAATTAAAATATTTGTTTTTCGGAACAATTTCTAACAAGTTATAATATATGAAAATATTGGGCAGTTAGCAGTGAGAAGGGAAGTTGTGGATTTATAGGATGAGTGGTGCGCAAGGGCAAAGGTTTGTTTGTTCATGTATAGTAAAAGTGTCATTCCCTTGAGCAAATGAGAGAAACCTCCCAAGATCCATGTGGGATTCAATGAAAATAACTAAACAGAACAAAGAGGTTGTTATTGGAGTTTAATTGCTTTCACTTCCATGGTGGAGATTAAAGTAACTACATGTTATATTCTATATATATATATATATATATGTATGAATGAAGGAAGAAACTATATATATATATATATATATATATATATATATATATATTCTGGTATCATGTATTTATTTATGTTTATGTACGAGTGTGTTGTGCATGCATTGCAATATGTACGGTGGCAATCCTATCCTTTACGTGGGTGTGGGTCCATGCGTTGACCAAAAAAGTAAACAGATCGGACGGTTGGATTTGCGTCCCTAAATCTCTTTCATTCTCATCATTATCTTTACCTATAAAAGTCCCAGTAGAAGAAGAATATTTCATTTTCTGGTTAGATGTATACAACTGGATGGTCCACAACTTCTAAGAAGGGAAAATGATATATAGGAATGATTGTTTGTATAGAAAATTAAATTGAGTGAGTGGAGAAACTTAAAGAGAAAATTGAATATTGAGAGGAAAAAGAAAAAGCACATCAAATCCAACCCCAGTTCAGCCAGTGATGACTGATGAGGTGTGGGGAGGGTGTGGCTCCATAAGTCTAATCTTCACAGCTTGCTTATCATATTAACTCTCTATTTAATTGGCTTCTCAGGGTCAGGGACCACTCTCTCACACACACACTTTCTTCATTCTTCTTCAATTCATCCTTCATTTATTAATTAAGAATTTAATGAGATTTTTATATGGACTACTTCACTTGTTAGAGTAAATTAACTCATCAAAAAGGGTAATTTGGACTTTCTGTAACAAAGATGTTCCTTCTCCCACTAACTAAAACTCAACATAAACATGAAAAGAAAAGAAAAAGAAAAGGAAAAGGCGTTAGAATTTAGAAAGCCAAAGTAAAAGTGTAACAGGAAGCTAGCAATAGCATTATGAAGAGTGTGGCACCCACAAAACTAAACAAGACGATGACAATTATATTCTCAACCTTCTAAAGTGAGCATTTTCTTTCTGTCTGGGCCATCTAATGACTTTTATTATCAAAAACTTCACTTCACATTTCATTCATGAAACCCTTTGATTAATGAAACCAAAATAAATATTCTGCAGCCAATCATGCAGTGCAATAATTTGGGGTACTCTGTTCCTTCCTGGCTCCATATGCCCAAAATGTTAACCGTTATAATTAATCGTTTCAAATATTTAAAGAAATTAAACAATGCCCATATCTCTCTCTCTCTCTTATTGATGTTACTCCAGAGAAGAGTGAAATATCAAACTGAGATTCTTTATCATGGACGATGAAGTCAGATTTTCTTCTTCTGACATCTTTTTGTGTGAAAAATTCAAACCTGTCAAGAACACAGTTGGCTAAATAACAGAGTAACTAACTTTCTTAGTGCAAACACTTATGTAAGTTGTTAATCTTATGGGTTTCCTAAGAATATACGTAAATAATTTCCAAAGGCACTTCTTGTTGTCCACCATTATCACACATTTCAAGTTCTTAGGGCCCTTTGTGGGACTAATTTTGGCTGTAATCTTGAGAACGCGTGAAACAGAGAGAGATCGATGAAGCATAAAGAAATGGACCCATAAGGGTCGACCAATTAGCATGCCATTCATTAATAAACAAGTAAACGACTTGGAAATGATTATATGGGAAGGAAGAACCCAATGATCAAAAGTTGAAGTGCATCCTCAAGTAAGTTTAAGACTATCATGATACAACCTATTGCCCCTGCCTGTTTGACTTGCATTGATGGTGAGAGGAGATCAACGAAGCCCTTTCTTTTGCCTTTTTGTTTTTTTTAATATTTTTTGTTGGCTTTGCTTTTTGGTTCAACTAGGCAAAACACACCCCACTATTGTTACCTTTTAGTCTCTTTCTTATCCTCAAAACAGGGAAGGCTTCTATAATCATATATGGATTTACAACGAACATTTATGATATTATATATATATAACTATGTATGAGAGGAACGCTAATGCACCTCTAGGCTTGTACTAATGAGGCATCTTAGGATGTTAGGGAGGGTGTTGGAACTCCCCTTCTTCCATGATTGTGATATTGATGTGAATTTACCTTGTGCTTGTGAAGTATTGAAAGCCTTATCTCATAAGTGACTCAATGATCAAAAGATGCCAAGTGTCGCCAAAACAAATGGTTACCACTGATTAATGGTGCATGAATCTTGAGAAGATGCTTCCCACTCAGCGTTGTAATTTTTGATAGATGACACTCCATTTGATCCTGATCTTAGGAGGGCCCCAGCAACATTAGAAGTCTCACCTTACATTTTATATTGCTTTTAGCTTCTTCAACTTTACAGCTTCGCTTTTAGATGATTTGTTACTGTGCTGTGAAAATTGTGAAACCCTTTAATATCTTGTAATTCAGGCCCATCAAAGCTATTTTGGGGTCTTCAACTCCACTCATTCCTTGGAGGAAAAGTTGACATGGACAAGCTACCAGTAGTTAACAGCACATGAAATTAAAGTTATATTAATTAAAAAAAATTAAATTCAGTGTAAATAAAAATAAGACATTGTTAACCAATGTTTTTATGGTGTTGATTAAGAAGCATTAAATATTTTTTAAAATAATATTTTATCATAATATTTAATAATATTTAAATTTTTTCAAATAACAGTAATAATATACAGTTTATTTTTAAAATAAGACAAGTTTATCCTTATTAATACAAAATGTAAATTTTTAAATCTTAAATTATAAAATTATAAAACATAAACCTAAAGATATGTATATACTACACACACGAAAATTATCATATAAAATTAGCTAAAAAATATTTATAAAAATTACCTAAAAAATTAAAAGTTTAAATTTTTTATTAATAAAGCTAAATTTATTTTATTCTAAAAATAAATTATGTATTTATTACTGTTAATTAAAAAAATTTAAATAACATTAAATAATATATTAAAATATTATTTTTAAGAACGTTTCTTAACAAAACCCATACAAATAAAAGAAATCATATCTTTTTTAGTATAATTTATTTTGACCAGGAAGTGGGCAAAGATTTCTATGACCACCATAAAATGCGCAGTTCAAGTATCCACCACACACATAAATGCAGGTTACAATTTACGAGCGTTTGAATTCAGGGAGGTATTAATGGTTTTGGCTGGAGCCTGGAGGTACAGTGGTCCAGTGTGTAATTCGGTAGCCGACAGTAGCATGGACCAATTAAAGACTATGAAAATTTTTTCAGCCGAAATCTGATCATAAAGTGGAGCCCTACCCTTATATTTTAGAAATTTTCTTTTTTAACAAAAAGAGTAAAGATGCTTACTTTGTTACTATTTTCGTTTCCCCTTATATCTTGTGTCAATTCGTCTGTCTTTTTGAGTTGGAGCCATCTGGTTGAGTGGTTCGGCAATGAGTACGATGTACAGACGTACACCCAATTAGTTAATGGATATGAAGAATTGGTGAGTGAGGTTTGGACCCAATGGCAAATAATATGGGTAGGGGGGCATAGGGCCAGCCTATGGATTGTAAAGTCTCTGTTGCACTCATTTACAGCACTGTGGCTGGAAAATGGATGATACCCATTTAACTGTAAAGGCGGCGGCTGCATACTCAACAACTCACAGCCGCAGATAATTATTAGTTACTGCACACAACACCAACAAATGCAGGAATCAAAAGGAGAAGCAGCCGGAATTCAGAGTGCTAGAGAAAGGATTCCTAATCATAACTCACACTCATTCAAGACTCCGAAAGATGGGGTAAAAATGCAGCTTCCAGTCTCCAGTTATGGAAGCGAAATCAATATTTCCAAGGCAAAACAGAGAGGGAAGCCGAGGCTGTGTGCTTGTGTCCTATGCGGGTAACAGATATGACATTTTATTTGTGGTGACTTCTGATTACAAGGAAAATAAGAAGTGGAATTTATTATTACTTTACCAAACTTCAACTTAGTACGAGTAACAGGAATCGTCTTCATTAAGTACTCGAACGGTTAAGCCCCAGTGGTGTTATTAACATTTAAGGGAAAGCTTCACAAACTCTGACATCAAACCTGTCCCTTCCTTTCAAGCTCTAAATAAGCTCTCGTTTCTCTATATTTAGATGAGAATACGACAACGTGGTAAGATAAGAAGCTAACTTCAGCTACCCTGCCATTACTAGGATTCTTTAGCAGAAACAATGAAAAACATTCACAACTGGTCTCACAAGCATAAATCCTACTTTTAGTTTCGATGTACTAGATAAATCTATGAAATTGGCAAAAGAAAAGCATATTTAGTGTGAAATACAAAAAAAATCCCGGAGTCTGAGAAGTCAACTTCAAATTCGTTAAATAGCTACCTCAGGCTTCTAAACTAATGTTACACATCGTAATCATAGTGTGCTATATTTGAAGACTTTCCACTCAATTTAGACTATGCAAGTTACAAGATATGTACATATTTCTTTTGTGTAATAATTGAAATCAATAGATTTGGTGAGGGAGACATTATAGTATTAAATCAAATATTATCTGCTGGAATGTGTAAACAAGGGCCATGTCCGCTACAGTGCCTCATCATTTTCTGGATCGAGCTCAAGACCTTCTGCAGCTAACAGCCTACTGATAGTCCTCTTTTTTTCTTCGTCAGCCTTTCTTCGCATTAAATCTCTTTTCTTCAGTACTAGTGTATGCCTCTTAATGGTATTGGAGAAATATTCAGCAGAAGCTTTCTTTTCTCTTGCCAAGATCTTCCTTTCTTCTTCTGGATCAATCTGAGGTTTCACAAATTATTTCCGATCAGATACTGCAACAATGACTCTAGGGTCATTGAACTTCAATTTTAATATTGACACTTCATTGAACTTCAATTTTTGCTTATGTGAAACAATTTTTCAGCAGCCATTTAAGGGTGAACATTGATGATAAGCATGAAGCTCAAATCATTTATTTTCAAATATTCACCCAACTTGAAAATGGCAATTAGTAAGACCAAAACCACATGATTAGGGTTACCAGATGAAAATTTGACACAAATCTATTACCCACTTTATGAACAGTCAATCAAACCTAAAGTAAGCTGGCTTAATTTCCAAGTAAAATCCAATACCTTTGAACGAGATAGACTACGTGCACGAATATTTAACTCCCGCTGTTGCTGCTCTGCCCAAGCAGCAATTGCCATATCACCCCGCTGATAAAAAGCCTTTCGCTTTTTCATAAGCCACTCCATCCATGCCTGAGATGCCTGAAGGATACAGAACACCACATTAATCACCCCTGATAGACTAAAGAAAAATTTGAATGGGGAAAAAAAAAACCCCCAGTAATCAGCATTAAAAGGTATTGTACCAAAAACTATTATCCTTACAATAGCCAAAACAAGAAGAAAATATATGTATAATGTTACAGAAGAAGAAAGAAAACATCTATTTTAAAGACATATACCAGGCCTTCACAAAAGATGAATTAATAGGTATTGGTTGAAGTTTATCTCTATCTATCATGCATATCATGTCTTTCCTCCTCTAGGATTTAAAAAATAGGACTTTCAAATGGTAATTTATAATGGTTAAATATCTTAACTTCAATTGTACCAACGTGTTCAAATGGTTATTAGCTAGAGGGAAAGAGACACTGAAACACATAGCTGGATAAAATTCATGTTTGAATTTGATGCTACATCTAAGAGCATACAATCTGGTTAAACTCCCATATAACAAGCTCCACTTGAGTGAAAGAAAATAGTATAAATTAGTGTACTAATGCCACTGGTAAATAATAGAGGTACCTAGTCAACCATTATGTGGACTGATGTATGGTTTGAAACCTTACTTTCATTGGGTTCACTCGGTTATCCATATCATACTGCCGCCGCCTCTTATCATCTATAAGTAATTCATAAGCAGCTTGAATTTTGATGAATCTAGCTTCTGCTGTTTCACCTTCCTCAAGGGTTCCTCTACCATTATATACTTAATTTAAAAGTAAAGAAAAAAAAAGACTTATTAAGGATAGAAATATCATAAATCATAACACCCTTAAGAAACAACAGAAGAACTGTATCACTACTAATTTGTATGGCACACAGTTAGACAAACACTTAGAAAAGAAATAATCACAACTGCTTCACGGAAACACACCTAGGGAAAAACTATTTTGAGCATCTAAAACAAGATGGAAGAGACACAATGCCAAGCCAGTGCAGTATGCTTCATCTTAAATGAACAAATTAATATATTGCTGCTAGAAATGGTAGAAAAATAAAAACAAAAAAAAAATCAAGATATTTGATGTAGCCCAAAATATTTTGTTGCTTGATATGTCATGCAAAGAGAGTATGCAGGCCTACTATCAGATAGGGCCTACAAAAGTTCCCAACACTGGTGTTTGTATGACTGAACTGTAAATGAGCAGCCGAGCTCCGAATTTACGGAATGATTTAGCATTTCGCAATACAAGCCTCTCAACCCTCAAGTCTCAACAAACATAAAATTGCAATATGATGGATTTAGAAATCATATAGAAGATAAATAAAGGGGGGATCAGGCCACTAATAAGCAGTATTAAGTTGACATTTGCAGTTTATACAACACTTAAGGTAAGGAACTAGCTAAGATGTTGCTACATACCATCCGGATGGTAAAATTTAGCCAAGCGTCTATAAGCATTCTTTATCTGCGCCTCGTCAGCATCTCTTTCTAATTCTGGTGTTTCAATTCAACAGATAGAAAATTGACAAAGAAGCTGTTAAAATAAGGATGTGTAGGAATATCTCTCTCTTCCAAATCCAACAATAGACTGACTTATTCCCTAGCCATCACAAGCATTTATTTATTTATTTATTTTGGCCACTATTTCACAAGCATCCTTGATAGATCCAAATTTATTATTTGTGTTTTTCCTAGTATATGTCAGTATCACTCTTCCTAAAGCAAAAATCCATAGCAAAATTAGTTAGTGTTAAAGCTATAAATAAATGTATTATATACTTGTAATGTGTCAAATATTCTCCCCCAACTTCCGAGAGGGGACTAAACCAATCCTTTTAGCTGCAAAATTTCTATTTGGTTATAATATCTTGCTCTTTCTTCCATTTCCTCAGTTGCGAATGAATTCCTGGAGTACCTAGGCGAAAAGAAATAGATTTGGAAGTAATTACCCAGAGTTTCATACGGGGATTTTTGCTCAGTCCATTTCGATGCCCTAACCACAGTTCTCCTCTGATTACCACGAAACCCAACCTCAATTCTACTCGAACCCGAAGAATCCAACCATTTAGAATATGCTGACGGCAATGGCAAACAAGACTTACAATTAGGTTTTCGAAATGAAGCCCTAGATCGAATTTGTTGTCTGCAACTAATGAAGGAGAACAGTGGTTGAGGTCTACACAGCGTTCGTAGATTGCTCATAGTTCGCTGATTCCAAGTTCACCTAAACCAATCGAACGATTTGCACCCAGAAGCATTAACCACGATCTAAGTCTTAAAATATATGATATTTTAAAAAAAATCCAATTTTTTTTTAAATTCAATGTCGTGACGAAAAGAAAAAGATTATGAGTATGATAACGAACACCAATGACGTCTTGAATTTTCAAATTTATGTTCTTCATATTTTTTCTGTGTCGATAATGAGAGCCAGGAATTTTCCTTTTTTTCTTTTTCAAGAAAAATGCCGGGAAATTTGTGGACAGTTTGGCTCCCGCATAGAGGCGAGTTTTACCGTTATGCCCACGTCCGCTTGCCATAATGACAGACTAACACGACAACCATTAACTTCCAGACCAAAAAAAAGAAGCGTCAGTACAAGTACAACTTAACAAAAACATTATTTGTTTGGTAAGATAATACACACACACACACACACAGACAACACAAGAGTTAAATGGAAATTTATTTTTAACATTTGACTTCTTTTAAATAAAAATAGATAGATGAAATGATAAAATATAAAACTATATATATATATAAACTTTAATTAATAAAAGTGAATTTTTAATTTATTATTTTTTTCCTGCACTTTATCACTTTACTATTTTTTCATTTTACAGAGTCTAAATTCTTATTTTTAGTATTGAATCTTTTTTCTTTATTTTTTGTTTAAATTTTAAAAAATAAAATATGATTGCCAAGAAGTAACCCTATAACAATGTGTCAAAATTACTTGGTTCCTTTCTTTTCCAATATTCACAAACACATAATCAACATTTTCAGTAAGAAAAGTATAAAGTTGGATTTTTTACAGTAGTATAGCAGGTATTACAAGTCTATGTACAAGGGTGCGCATCTCAAGAGCAACAAGTTACTTAAATTTTGCTTCTAGGTACACGTTCAACAAAACTCAAGCGAGCCAACTGCTCTGAAAACCATATGTATACAGCACTTAATACAGAAGTAGATCAAAGGGCTAGAGCTACTATGGTAATGCGAATACTCTAGGGATCTTTCAGCCTTAGGTTTGGAATGCAGGTTCAGATGGACGAGCAGCCCAAAGAGAACTAAGAGCACGAAGACGGTGAAAGTATTCCCCCAGTGCCAACAAACCTTGAGCTGCTTGCTGCGTTGTCAGGATCCGAGACATATGCTGCAACGTTTGTTGCCGAAGGTGATCTGCCTGTGGAAAACCAAAATTCATTCATCATTCAGAATTTCATCGAGTTTCTAATGTGTGTAAGTTTACATATATGCACACACATTTGAGGTTACTCAATGAAAATTTTCAAGCAGTTGAATTTGATGGTTAAATTACCTGGTTTACAAAACCCTCTAGTGCTTCAATTTTCTCCATGGCAGCAGTCATGTGAAATCCAAAGTTTCCTATGTCCAATGGATCGGCTGCTATGTTGAGGACCAGACTCTGCTGGAGCTTCTCCAATCCTTGTGAAAGAGCATCTTCAGCTTGCTGAGAAGATAGCCGAAGTTTATTGAAACTCACTATCTGTTGATCCGATAAAGGCTCCAGTTGTGGCACGATGATCTGTAAGGAAAGGTCAATCAGTTTCTCTAACGTTATTTATGATTTTATCAGAATATGTTAAGTGCTTAACGACATGCACAGTATTAGTGTCACCAAGAAGAACTCCAAGCAATGTATCCAGATGAAACCACATTTACTCTAGTGCCTCATCGTCACACAGATAAGAAATTTTATTCTCGGAAGCAACAGGTTTGCATCATATTGGAACTGTAATGAATGAACTGAACTCTTTTGAGGCTAGCATATCCAATACTCATGCTTTCTGCCATGTTTTTAAAAACTCAGAATCTAGGCAAGCTCAAAATGTGATACTGAGAGAGATTGTAATTTTGTAACACGAGGAAGAAGAGAAGCTGATATAGATTCTGAGAATCAGATAATAGTCCGTACATTAAGAAGCTGTGATGGGCGGGATCCTCCAATCCAAAGATGAAGGCGTTCTACTGATGCTTTCCACACTCCAGAAATTAAATAAAAGACATCAGCCTTTGCAGCATCAGCTTTCATCCTGAAAAGATTTGAGTAATGGTTCAAGCCACTCTCAACAAGTAAATGGAGCTGCACATCGGAGGCTTGAGTTTGCAATGCATTTCTAAGTTCTGCATTCTGTCTATGTTGCTCTTCAACCCAAAGTCCATATTCCATCTCAAAAGTGGCAATCCCTGCTTCAAAGAAGGACCACGTTAGAAAAATGTAATAACCATCTATAATAAAAAATGCAAACAATCTATCGCATCTATCTTTAAAACAAAATGAAACTTAAATTTTCATGAAAGGTGGGGCATTGGTTGAGACTTCATGAAGAGAAATAACATAGACTACTTTAGTTGACACATTTTTCATCTTTAGTCTAACATAGGCTCAGAAACATGAGATATTATATGCCCAAAATACCAAAAGAACTTACAGGGAAAGGATATCAACCATTTATCTTGCATCATTGCAATAAGAGGTGAAATTCAAGAAAAATGCACCAGCAAAGGAAGACATTCATTCACTAACTGATGTACTCCCCTGAGACATGTTTTTTGGTAAAGGCAATATAGAATTTGATACAGTAAAATGAATGTGTGATGCATACTAGGATGCCTGACAGATGAATATGCAGTCAAATGTGTATATAAACCATATATATACATCACATGGTTAAACAAAAAGACAGAAACCATACTTCAAGTTCTGAAAATTCTTAAAAGAGATAAGCACAATAAGTATATTTTGAGAAAGATCAAAATTGATATTAATAATTGCAAACCTGGGTTTACCGTTCCAGATGATCCTATATAACTAGCATCTAATGCACTGCCCATAAACAGACCCTGCAAGCATACAATGTAGTAAATGCTCAAACACGAGGAAATATACATCAAAATAAAAGAAAAAGGAAAGGATTATATATATTTTTTACACAAAAAAAAGGGTTTACCTGTTTCTTTGCTTTCTCAATTTCTAGCTCCAGTTGCATGAGCTTCAAACGGCTTGTTTCTAATTGTTGGACATAAGCCTATGAAAAAAAAAAGAAGTAAAAATCGGATGATAAATGCTAGCTACCTGCCTAAAAGTTCTCTTTCTATTACCTTTTTCCGCAGACGGCTTTTCCGAGCAGCTTCACGATTTTGAGCCAAGCGTCTTAGCACCTGCAGGTAAATATTGAGCAATTACTATGTCAGAGTTCAAAAGCATTCATGTTCATATTTTCAAAAGCAATAATGGTCGTGATGCATTTAAGTTTGCTCTCAAGTCCCAACATTAAAAAATGCAAGAGAAACCATAATAACCTAAGGCCTTCAAGAGAACTTCTTTTTGTACTCCATATTAATACTAAGATATAGGTAAATTTTAGGAAAATGATAAGGAAACAGCTCACTCGTAATATATATAACAGATTTATACAGATAAAGATGGCATTTTATCACCTTACTAACATCTTTATTGGTCTCTTGATCATCTCCAGAAGGACCACTTGATTCATGAGGAGTGTATTCAGACTGGCGAATTCACATTCAAAAAATTGTTATAAATCTAAGCTTCAAATAAAATGAAGCTAACTGACAAATGAAAGAGAAATTCATGGTCACTAACCTTGTTGTCTGTGCTAGGGTTCACCACGAATATTGGGGAAGGGCCTGAATTTAGACTATTTTCAACTTTGAAGCTGTCCCCCCACATGCTAACTTGCTGGAATGGCTCATATATGCCCATCCTTTTTGAGATGACAAGTTGAGTTGATGAAGAGCTCATAGACTAGATATTAGGAGGAAAATGAAAAAAAAAAATCTCACATTAGAAAAGAAAAAAAAGATTTGTTCCCTTAAATACAAAAACTTAGATAAAGTTAACAGATTACTGAAAAACTAGAAGTTTGGTTTGTTTCTGGTCATAAAAAACTAAATATAAGAAGCAAAAATGTTGAAAAGTCTGCACTCGGTTAAGATGACAATAGTTATTTATTTCTACTGGGATTGACTTGTTTTACATGACAAAGATCACCATATATTATGCAAAGCTGAATTTCCATAAAAGATGAGGCCATCATGTATCAAGGGGACAAAATCATGGAACAGGGCAAGCATAGATATTATTTAATTTTATGATTTCATCAATTACTTACTGGCTGCTCTGTCATGAATTTCATGACTGCCAGATGAGATGGCTTATTGACAAAAAGAAAAAGAAGTTTAAATTAAAATCATCAAAGACAGAGAGAAAGAGAGAGAGAGAGAGAGAGAGATATTTGACTATTTAATGCAAGCTATGCCTGTGAACTTGTTGCTTTCCTGTTTTAAGATAATGAAATAATAACTGTTACATGTTACTCAACAGCATCATTAATAGTTTTACAGATGTAGGGGATTGGAATGAAGATCAGTAGATCAGGTCACAGATCTATTTTACCACTGATCTACTAGCATGGCTATGAATTCAATCGGAAAGCAAAAAGCAACAACACCAACATGATAAAAGATACTTCAGAAGTGAAAAACGAACTTGATTTCTATGTCCTGTAATAACACCCACCCTCCTTATGTATTCTATAATGCCTTGCAATACCACAGGAAATTAAGAGAACATCACTACATAGAAATATTTAAAGGATGCATCTGATGCCACTTACATGCGAACAAGAAACTGACTTAATTACCATCAAATTGCAGCCCCTAACCCAATTCTCAATTAGTATAATTCAATCCCTCTCCTCATCCAAATATGAAAAATGAGAGGACTAAACATTGTAAAACAAGACGAAAGAGGAGACACAGAGGCTTCAACTTCAAACAAGCCAAATCGCCATACTTTTGCTGAAAAGGACGACTTTCCAATTGGGTAAACCGTAAACCAGAAATAGGAAAGCGAGCACAGTACAAGGCGAAGAAAACCAACCTTAGCTTGATAGAACCCACAAGCTTCAATTCAAATTTAGTTCATCAAACACCAAATTGATGCTCAGAATATATTTGACAACTCACCAGCTTAGTTCCTGCATATTAATACCATTATTTTCTCGCATGCAAACAAGTACCAAAAGCAACGCAGTGACTAAAGAAAAGAATTGAGATATTAAAAGCTATGGCTATAATAAAAATTTATAATTCCTCAATACAATAAAACTTTCTCTTTTCTTAGTTTAAATAAACTACTTTAAAAACTTCCAACTTGCTAACGTCGTTACCTTCCCACTACAAGCGAGAAACTGCCCAAGCACAAATAAAATATCAGCACACCCACTGCATTAAAAAGAAGTAAAAATTAGAAATAAAAATGGAAACCTTGCAAAAATTGAAATTAAAAAATAATAATAATAAAGAGAAGTAACCTATCGCCTTCACCTCAGAGCTTTTCTACTCGTGACTCTGATTCCTTACTGGTCTGTATCTGATGTGAGTGAGTGAAATAGCATTTGCTTCCTCAATTTTTATACACGTTCCAGACATGATTCCACGTAAGCAAGGGGTCCTACTTCAGAATCAGGCAAATTCCCTACAGGCGTCCGATCTGTCCCCTCCCAATTTAACGGAGGGCCAAAATTTTGTAGTTTTGTACTGTCCAGTTGTACGGACAGTGGAAACGAACATGGTGCTGCTTGCTACTTTTAATTAATTAGTAATAACATGTAATGGCATATACTATATAGTATTCCACAAATAAAAATAAGTAAATGAATTAGTAGCTTATATATACTTCAATCTGATATAATTTAAATTTACAAAAGAAAAGAAAGAAAGCTGTAAAAAAAGAATTTATAATTATATATTCAAAATTGAATCAAAGTATACCCACATGCCAAATATCTTTGGGTAAATGAGAAATAAAGAATTTGATTCTTAACACATACGTTCAGCATCGGAACACTGACCAACACAATACTGGTCAATGACAAGTATTATTTTTCTTTAGCCAGAGAGAACATGGACCTTATCTTGTTTTGGCTGGGAAGGAAAAGCAAAGCTTTAATTAACTATAAACTATTAAACTATCGTTTAATTAAAGTGATACACCTCAACTCTGATAAATCAAGTAATATTAATTGGCCAATTGATCATACCCCAGGTAATCAAGTCGTCGCTTCCCACCCCAATGGGAAAGGTATGGGCTTCGTAAACGACACCAATATATGCTTTTTTTAAAGGCAGATAAAAAAGATTTTCTAAAAGTGAACAGGTTTTCCTTCCTTTTTTTTTTTTTTTCTTTTCCACAACCAAAAAGAGACGCACAGCCGGATCAACTTTAACCAATAATTGTGGTATCAAGGTCGTATCTATTAAGCATATCATGTGGATTTAGCTCTCTTTATTAGACCATCGTTAAATCTGCTACCTATGGGTCATGCATAAGTGATTTTAATAAAGTTTGAATTATATAGAGAATCAATATCCCTCCTCATCGATGTTACCTCATCCGTTAAAATTAATTATTAATCATGATATTTTTATATATAGTATCAGTTTTTTAAAATAAGAAAAAATCGTTGGAATTATGGTAAATTTGAAAATAATATGATATGCAATATTTAGTATTGACCCTATTAAATAGTAAATTATGAAATTTTATAGATTTAGATGCATTTTGGTTTATTTAGCAAACTATTAAATTTGACATTAAAGTGTAGGTGTAGATTCGGGATAGAAATAAATATGAGTATTATGGATATTTATTGGTATTGACTGAAAAAATATGATTATTTATTAAATATTAGACAATTGTTAATATTAACTGTGGATACCATATATTTATTTAATATAAATAAATAGATATGATATATGATATTCAATATTTAAATAATAAATAGATTATTAAATATAATTGTTATTATTAAATAAAATTTAATGCATTTAGTATTAATAATTATATTGAATTTTTTTTATTGTATAATAATATCTTATAGCTATTTGTAATATTTGAAAAAAAAATTATTAGATAAATATTGAGTATTGAATAATGAATAAGTTACTTGATTATATATCAATTATCTTTTTTAAATATTTTGAATATTTCAAATATTGAAAAGTTTTAAATATGAATATTAAAAATTATATTTTTTTATTCGGTTAGGGTTTGAATATGGATACGAATAATGATAAAATGAATGAGTATCTAATGAAGATATAAGAAAGAGGACAAAATTAAAATAATTTATAAAACAATAAAAGGATAATATTATCTATTTTTAAATTAGAGTAATCAAATTAAAACTTTTATATAACTTAACTCCCCATTCTCCCCATAAGCGTTAATTATAAAATGATGGACCTCTCCGAACTTTTGTTTTTAAAATTGTGTGAACGTCGCTAACTTGTTGAATAAGTTTTCTAATATAAAAATAAATAAATATTTTGGAAATAATTTGAGATCTTTTTATATATTGATTCATGTTTACGAGTTTACAATCCATTCTGCGTACAAAGTGCATAGTGGCACATATAATACGCGTAATATTATAGGCAAGGGTGACACAAGAAGGAGGCTGGATTACATCAAACTTGCTTTAAAGATATAAAGAAGAGATGAAAAGAAAAAGGTGTAACTCCATTGCCAAGTGGTACTACGATACCTGGTCATTTGCTAAATAATAATTAATATAAGCTTTGATGCCTCTTACCACTTAGTTTTAACATTATCTGCCTCATGTGTGGGTCAGAGCTAAGTCATTAATTATTTATTTCTGAGTGCTAACAATAATCATTCAACTTGTATCTGACAAAAGTCCATGCAAGAACGAGCCTAGAAACCAGAGTCTTACAAGTGGAAAGATCTATCTTCAGATTTATAGATGGAGACCACAAAATTAGGTCATCCTTCCCAACTTTTAACCATTAACAAAAGCCATCTTTTTCTTTTTCACTGAGCTGATGTGTATATCCATTACCTGATGGGTTGAAAAAATGGAACTAGGGATAACTTATAAAATAAGTAAATGTATCTCTTTTGAACCTTGGGTAAAAAGACAAATATTGTTTGGCTAAATCTGGCTCTCTCTCTCTCTCTCTCTACTCTCTAGGGCTCTGTATGCCTTTTAGCTTTCCTTCTAACGAGTATATGTAATTATTGATTCATTTGGAAAAGCTCTAGGGTTTAGACGGAGTACAGAAGTAGCTGCTGGAAATTGAAGAGGTGGTAAATCTTATGTAAAAAGAAAAGGTACTATAAGGGTTGCTCTGTGACAACGACCAAGCATATACTGAAGGAACATTGAAAATGATATGCATGCCACCGTTAGTCAAAAACTCAAAATAACCTTTTTTTCCCATCCAGTAGATCAAAAAGCGCGGCGCAGAGATTCCTCCTCAAACACTTATATTCTTTGTCAACTTACATAGGTTCCTAATTGTTTGGAATAAATGATATAGTTGCGCTGGCCAACTTTAACAATCTTGGGGTTTTCACATTATAATTAGTCAAGTAACTGATATTTTTATATTATATATACACCTAGTTAGTTAATACCTTCTTATGATTGAACATATCAGGAATTAAAAACATGAGGAAAACAAAATGTAATCTCCTTTTAAACTTAGAGATTTGGGAGTTGGCCTTGCATTTTATTCCAAGAGAACCCAAATACCGTATGGCCCAATGACAAGGCATGTTCTCCATGAACTAGCCCAATGAGTTAAAAGCGACAAGGCCCTGTACATCATATAACTGCCTTTAACGGTCATCTATTCTTGACCCAACGAAAACTGTCACACTCGTGCATTGAGACTGAGAGAGTTAGGGTACAACAAGTGTTTGGAAAAATTCTTGTCCACATATAATGCACCATATTATCTATGTATTATTTAATAATAATAAAATAATTCATTTATTTTTACACTTCAACAACTCAACAGATAATTAAATAATAAATAAATTATCTTATTATTATCTGATAATATAAAATAATGCAACATATCTATATAAGAATTTCTCTCGGGAATTCGTATCTCATCAATCCGAAGTCCCAACAATATTGCACGAAAATCAGGAATGGCAAGACTCTCTCGATTTTGTCTCTCCAAAATAGGATCTTCACCCAATCTGAGTCAGCCAGGTTGCTTCTACCACATTCCTCGATCTTTGTGGCGGCTCATATTTCGGTCTTGACTTTTGAGCTCTTCGGTCCACCCCTTCCCCCAGACCCTCCTCTTAGCTTCAAATTACATAATTTTTCTTTTTCACAATAATTTAGGGCTTTCAAGTTAGAACCCTCTACAAGAATCTAATATTATTATTGTTTCCTATTTTCCCTTTTATGACACGAGCTGGCGTGACTGTAGAATTATTTGAGCACAGTAATTATTATCATTATTATTATGTAATGTTAGCTTTGTTTGTTGAGTACTGATTACTCATTAGTTGGTAGTGAATGGCCAACAGAAGTGTAGTTTCTCCTAGCAGAGGTCAGGGCCCACAGTATGAAGGTGTGGGTAAACAAGGGTCTGTGTATAACTCAAGTTTCGATGAGGTTCACAGCCAATTGGGGAATACAGATCAGAAGGGTTTATATAGAAGGAGTTTGGATGAGCTTGGGAAGAATGGACAGATTGTGCAAAACCCTACTTCGTCGTCTTCGTCTGCTTCGTATTTTGCAGGAAACATGAATCTGAAGGGGACAACGATGAGCAAGAAAAGCATGGACGAGGTGTGGAACGAGTACGACATGGTTGAGCAAGAACATGTGAACCGAATAGAGAAGCAGGTGCAAGTGCAACAACCGAGTGTGGAGGAAGGTTATCTGGTTATGGCGTCACACACGCAGCAGGGAGATTGGTTGCCACTGCAAATGCAGATGCAAATGCAAATGCAGATGCAGATGCAGATACCAGGTGGAGGTGGTGGTGGTATGAACTACCCAAATTTGAGTGTTTGTAAATCAGCATCGGAAATGTGTCACTCAGAGAAGGCGCCACTGCCACTGGGGATTTCATTTCAGATGACATGTTCGTCGGAATCACAAGCAGAAGCAGGTGCTATGGAAAGGAAGCGACAATACTCAGAAGAGATGTTGGAAAAGAGTATTGAAAGGAGACAGAAGAGGATGATCAAGAACAGGGAATCTGCCTCCAGATCAAGGGCAAGGAAGCAGGTTAAAGACACTCCTAAAATATAGATTTATCTCTGTTCTTTAAAAGTATTATATATTGTTTTAAATATTAACTTATTACTTTCTTCATCATCAATATTAATAATGGAGATGTGAAATGATAATTGATATAAAATATTAACTATTCACTAAGAATTGACTTAATGGTTTACGTAGATAAAATTTTTCATTTGAAATTTTCAATTTTCAGATGATATATAGACGTATACCTTTCATTCAAATAAAAATTTGTTAAGCTTTTGTATATATACGTAATAAGCTTTTAGTCATTATTTAGCGTTTTATGTCATTAATTAGTGCCACTTTCAGCTAAGACATTATAGTTGAAGTATTAATGATTCGACATTTGAGATCTTCGGATTAAATAGTATATTATAACATTTTAAAAATTAAATCTTGTGAAGTTATGAATTTTTGGTGTCTTACATATTTTAAAATTATATATATTTTAGTATATGAATAAAAAATTATTAAAGAGTCCGAAAATTATTAGATATTATTTTTTCAAGTATTTTGCACCGCCTATTAATTTTTCACTTATAGTGTAATGTAGAAAGAGTCAGAATACATCACCAGTGCAAGTCTATGATTTTTGTTTCTGTGATGATTCAAGGAATACACCAAGAATTTGGAGGACAAGAAGAATCACTTGGAGCAAACTAATGGCAGGCTCAAAAAGATTAAGGTACGTACGCTACAAATTTGAAGATGAGATTACATGTTTCTTTTGTTTGTCATACACTTTATTTTTGGCTGGAATGTCTGGCAGTGATAACTACTTGAATGTGCTAATTTATTATGTGACATTAAATATATTTTGGCGTCAAAGATGTTGAAATGAAGCGTTGCCAACTGAGAACCTGAGAATCAGATGCATAAGCGCAAGACATTAATTTTGGGAAGGATTGTTTTTCCATCTTAAAACACAGTTTATGGACAACATCCGTACTCTGTACTGGACATATGGAAAGCCACACGAAGTTTATGGGATTGGATGAGTTTTATCTGTTGTATAATCCTAATTTTGACCCCAAAAAAATAGAAGATTAATATGCATGCCCTATAACATATAAGGCACTCTTTTGAAAGTTTGTAAATTAGAAAAGAAAAAACATCTCTTCTGAGAATTTTTTTTATAGTTATATCTAATTCAACATTATTTTTTGCTTTTGGTCTGTAAGATATCTTGGTTGCACTTGCACCTAATCATTATTATTTATTAAATTCTTAAAGATATTTTGTTAAATAAAGTTAAAATTAGTAAGACTCTGAACAAAATTTTAATCACCTATGTTAGAATATAAATTTTCAAAAGAATTTAGATGTCAACATTGGATGTGATATTGAGATGCTATCTCAAATTCTATATATTATATAATCACTGAAAATTCTATTAAAACAAGACATTAAATTAAAAAAATTAAGGTATTATAGTATATGAGGTATAATAACCAATATATTAATATATTCAACTTTTCAATTTTAATGTGAGATTTATTAAAGATAATGCTCTTAGAATTTGTTTGGGTGTAAAGTAAAAAACATAGAAAATTAACAAGTTGCTTGACAAACGAGTTCCACTTGTTAACAAATTGAAATTATTACTTTTTTTTAAAAATACTTGTTCTTTCTATAATGTTGCAGGAGGTAGAGATACAACTCAAAGTAACTCCAAGATATCAACTAAGACGTACGAGCTCTGTCTCATTTTAGATGACTTTATGGTTTTTACAATCAAATTAAATTAGTTTATTATTTTTTATCTTTTTTTTTTTCATTGTTTGTCATTCTTTTGCAAGCATGTTTTAGGAAACGCTAAAAATAACAAATATTTCTTGCTAGGCTCCCTTGAAAGGAAAGATGGGAAACAACATAATAGAATAGTGTAGCATATATTTATAAGAATAAATTCAGCATCTCCGCACCTGTAATGTGTCATAATTTTAACGGCACAAGTTTTGAATTTTTTTTATATTATTATAGGAAAAAAAAACCATTTAAATATTCTTTGTGAAGTTCTTTCTCTTTCTAAACACATACATGCATACACAAAATAAATGTAAGGAATAATTATATGGATCGTAAACAAACAGATTTGAAATAGCGTTTTGTTGAACAGTACTTATTACTTGTTATTGTAGAGTGATTTGGTTGAGATATGCACGTATCTGTTTAGAAGAAAACTAAAAGACTTACTGAATTGTAGAATCTGTAAACCATCTTATGTCATAGGTTAAATCTTGAAAATATTATATTGAATTGGCATCATATGTCAACTATCCGTTGTTAATTTATTTCTTCAATAATCAACTCTTATCAACCCATTATGCACAGAATCTCGATACACTCAGTCAATTTATAAGTTTCGCAAGAGTTTCAATTCTGGAGTATTAAGAGCCCAAATAAAAAAACTAAAGCAAGCTAGATAACTTGTAATAATAATTAGGATTTAGGAACATCGGACGGAAGAATTCCGTGAAGCCTACCTATCATTATTTACAGTCCCACAATACTCTGAAAACTTGATATTGTAGTGTATGTATATGTGTGTATATATATATATACACATACAGAAAATGAAAAAGAAACTAATGTGTTGCACAGATGATTTAAAAATTCTGTACTATTATGTCAGCTTTCTCACGATCATCCTTGAACCTGACAAGTTACAACTGAAACACAAGGTAATAAATTTTCCAGTCAGCAAAATAATTGATATAAAATAAATCAATGGAAATTTCAACGGTAAACCAAAGATAAAGAGAGATAAGGAACAACTCAAAACTTTGAATTGATGACCCACGTTCATTCATTCAATTGCAACTCAAACTGAAGCCAAGATCAAGCTTTTAAAAAATTTCAATCCATCAGTCTTAAATCATTCAAAGTAAAATTTAGCTTAGCTCAACTGCATCCTTGAAGTGTATCAACTCTTGCTAGCATACTAAAGTTAATTAAATCGACGGCCAAGTCCAACAAAAGCAGAAGTTAACAAAAGGTGGGACAACTAGACCGGCAACCATGTTTTATAACGGAATAACCTCTTGCTGGACCCAACTGCCCAACCTTCATATTATTATTAGTTGCCTCTTTCTAGAATTACATAATTCAGTGCTAGTTAATGAGCTCTTGATAACTTTAAAATATAAAAACAAAATGAAAGAAAACATACGGAGAAAGGCAACGTCTGTTGCAGATAAATATCACTTCTTTTTAGCATCTATGAACATGGCTCGAGTCCAGTGCTCAACATCCTCACTTTGTGATGGCGGAGGAGGGAAAGTGGGATGCTCTACAAGATCCCATCCTTCAAATAGGCTCTCACTTTTTCCATCAGATAAATCAGTGGCATAAAGAAAGCTAGCAGCAGAACTTGGCAGGTAATTTTCAATTTTCTGCAAAAGGAGAAATCCAAGAAATTCAAGAATGATGAGCCAATATCTGAATTAAATCCACCAATAAAGCTCATAAATCATCACAAAAATATGAAGCCCATTTGGGGATGATAAGGTATTCAATATAGCGATTGCTAACATCCGTGTACAAATAAATACTAGAAATGTAATGTAAGTTGCAACTATTTTGTTTGTGAGGGCCCCAGTGGGACTATTATTTTACAATTGCATGTAGAGTTGACCTCCGTAAAAACCAAATGAGAAATGATACAACAAAAGCATATCAGCATAGAATTTCCAAATCAGCTTGCCTCCCCAACAAGGGTTTGAAAAAGCAAAAAAGCAAAACAAAACTTCAGATACAAGTGAGAGAAGGATGGAAATCTCTTCAAATTTTCATTAATAAACTATCAAATAGGCACACTGGTCCCTTAATCTCAACCAAACAGACAATCAATCACACAGCCAACAAACATTGAAAATATTAGAGACATAGCAGACACCAAACTACAGCCTGGTTGATTTTGCTTTACATAACCGTTTCTCTTAATATTAGAGACAGAGTCTGAGAAAATAGGAAAGCAGATATCTCAAACTGCTTCTAGAATAACTTCTAGAGATCAAACTTGTTTCCAGTAAATACTAAAACACTGTCATCAATTACAGTTAGAAATAAATTAGGAAAAAGTAAGCCTATCTGAAAACTTTCTACTCCTTCAAAAGCAATTCTGAGAAATCCATAACAGACTCTTATCTAATTTATTGAGCAATTTATGAACAAAGGCTCTAAAGCATAAACAAACTCCCCAAGCATTTTTCTTAGAAAAACAATGACGAGTAAACCTTTACCGTTGTGGAGACAGAATGTGAACTTTCCAACAAAGTAGTTGATGAAATAGCAGAATTTACATTCCATATAGATTTGTTCAACTGTTGAACTTGCTTGCATGACCTGATTTAAAAAAAAAAAAAAAACCAAAACAAAAAGGAAGAAAAAGCTGATGAAATAAATATTTTATTCCAAAATCCAAAACCTTCATATAAGACTTTCAAGCATTTGAACCCTGATAGATTTTCTGATATACAATAAAAGTTCTTCAGTAATCCCTGGATGATAATCACATGTCTCTTTTGGCCACCAGTTTCAATTGCGAAATAAAATAGATTTATAAATCCAATAAGACAATCAAATTAGATACCAAGCATACTCCTGAACAAGTTTTAAAAGGACCCCTGAATTGGAGAGAAAGCATCACTGACAGCTATATTGCTGCCTGCAGCAATCCACAACACCACAAATTCATTACAATTTTCTGTTATTTACTGTGATGTTGGTTCTAGAAGTCAAAACAATTAAGTTTCAGAAGATTTCAAGCATCAATAGTTTAGTCAGGAAAAAAATGCAGCAATTAAAATGTTTTATAAAATTTCATACTCATAGCATATTATATTTGACCGAAGACAAGTCCTTGGGCACCAAACTACAAATCTTTAAGGCTATAATTGGGGGTTTAATGGAGGAGGGGAAGGAGCGTGAAGTATTCAACAATTGATTGATGCTCAATAAGAATAGGTAGTGAGAATGGAAAAGTTAAACTTCCAATATAGTCCTTAAGGGTTTTTTTTCTGGTAACACAAAAGAGAGGTAGAAGAGTTCATTGCGAATTAGCACATAGTCATCCCAATTAATTAGAATAAATAATTCATACAAAAGTGTCCTTTAAAAATCAGCATTAAGTTAGAATATTATAAGTTTGAAAAATTTAATAATTTTTTACAATCACTAATCAACTGTCATGAAATAGTGAGTAGACATTATGACATACAACAGCAAACAAACAAAGCCTTTTCCTACTAGGTGGGAACTACATGGATTAAGCAATGCTATTGTATTATATCTTAGCTCATTTCTGAGTACAGATTATGACATACAAGGGTAAATATGACATACCTGGAACGAGCCATTTTTGAGGATAAAACAAATCGAACTTCCTTGGATGATGAGAGTATAGCCAATAGCTTTGCAAATGCTTCAAAAGTAGATGCCTCAGAAGGGACATCCAAACTTAGAGAGTTGTAACAGTAAGCTGTAATGCATGCTACACTTTTCTTCAAAAGTGAAATCCCTTTCTGCAAATCTTTGTGTGTTTGAACAGAATGTGAAGAAGCTGAAGCATAATTAAAGCTATTACTCCCGGAGGAATCCAGGCGAGGTCTTCTTTCAGATTCCATTGAAGCAACACCAAAATTACTTGAGCTTCTGTCAGACCATGAATTTTCTCCACTAGCAGAGCAGTAATTTTGGCGAGGTATGAAAAGGGGATATTCATTGCTGAAAATCAACAGGTATTTCAGGTCAAATAAGTCAATAATTTCAAATAAGCCATGCTAAATACATTTTTCAGCCAAAATACCTCCTTGAGGAAGGACGTGCATCCCAATAGGAATCTCGTTGCCATATTCGAGAGCAAGAACCCTGAGGTAAAAGCAAATTGTGCATTACAAATTTACAACATGAATTCCTTCTAAGTATCTTAAACTATTTTTTTCTAAGTCAAATCTAAAAATTCAAAAGCTGTTACTCTATATTATTCAAATTACTCATATATAACAAAAACAATTAGAAAAGAACTTTAAATATCTGATCAAGGTGGGTTCTCTACTCTTTCATTCTACTTTGTTCCTTGTTATTCCCCTTTAGTTCATTTATGCCTGAGCGGCACATGTCCAAGCCCAAAAAATATATTTTATTTTTACTTAGACAAATCCATACATGTTTTAGACATTTGTAGAAAGTTTGTCATGGCTTGGACATGCAACACACCTGAAATAGGTGCCTCTATGCTTTATAGGAACCAAGTAACATGAAAGGTTGGAACCTGATCTTGTATGCAAATATTAGAAGATAAGTAAACCATACTAAAACCCTACCAATATTTTCAGAAGCTTCTTACTTTAAATAAAAAAATCCTGCCAACACTCTTAGCAAACTGAAATCCTTAAAAAATTTTATAAGCATTTTAAGCCACAAAAACTTGGATCAAAATGATACAGGATTTTGGAAAAGCACCAGGATTCTGTAAAAAAGAATATAAATATAGGAGGTTACATGCCTTTGATAGGACCCCCAAATATATTACTTAAATATATATATATATATTGATATAAGAGTAACACTTCCCAAAAGTTAAATACACCAGAAAATGCCTACACGAGCACACTACCATGCCCTCAACACAGCAAGGGCAACTACAGAGTAAGTAACACCAAGCAACCAAGAGAAAAATAAAAGAAAACAGCACAGAAAACACACTCCAGAACAGCACAGCTCAACACACTAACACTCACACACAAGCACTATCAAAGAGAACCTTGGTAGCATTCGAGAGGCTAGCACTCTCCCTGCTCCCCTTCTCCTTTGCTCTGCCCTCCAATATATTCTGAATTTGGTACTGTGGTCCCCCCCACCCAATAGGTATTCTCTTCCTCCTCTCCTTTCAGCCCACTTTGGTCTGTGTGTGTGTGTGTGTGTGTGTGTATTATTTATTTCTGCAACCTTGGTCTATCAGCCTTTCACCAATGTGTAGCAAAGATGAATTTAAAACTGTATCAACAATCAACTGATCAATTTTTTTCAACCATCAATGATGATGGTGCTGGAAAACTGCTAGGCCAGAATATTTGAAAAGTAATGGGCTTCAAGGAAATGTCAAGTCATTGCATGGATACTGAATCAGTGCTTACCGCAAAACCTGAGTTATGAAGTGCTGGGGCAGCCAAGTTGTGAACAACAAGTTTTAGAAGTTGCACCATATATCTATTTTACAAACATGAAAATAATTAGTTAGTAATTACTATTTAGGAAAAATTCAAGTAACAATATTGGTTTCTGGACTACTAAAGGGAGTAATTGAAATGGAATACAATTTGCAAATATATAACACATATATAGTTCCATATTTAAGCATGGAAATACAGTGCTGTCTTGTGTGTTATACCACTATAAAGATTTGCTTGTAAATATGCATACACATATGATCTTAGAGGGGGGAAAATTTACCCCAAGGAAGCAGAAAGCTCTTCTGATGGAACAGAATGAGGATCAAGTGCCCTTGGTAAGCGTGCATTGCAGATTTGATCATACTGACCAGTAGAACCATCTTTTTTCTCTCCCTCTATGACCACCTGAGACATTAAAGTTATGAGCAAGACTTAGACTGTATGGTAAGTTTTGTATTAAACCTCACTCAAACAAACTAGTGATGATAATATAACCACATCTAATAAGGAAATCTCCTTCAAAAGGCCCAGGGTGAACATCAGAAACCACATCTAATAAGGAAATCACCAGGTAAAACTTTACCCGTCTTTGTGGAAACAACTTGCATATCTGTTTTATGACCACAGACTGTTTATGAAGACGTTCAGCAGTAATTGCCCTCTGCAGCACAAAAACTCCATAAATTTTGTAGTGCCTAGAAAATGAATTATATTCACAGATTTGTTATAGAAAGAAAGCTTGGTAGGAACATAAACTTTCAGCTACAACATGTGATTGGACCTTAAAGCAAGGTACATCAGTTATATATGCATGTGTGTGTGTGTATGCATTTGAAGTTTGAACATCCTACTAATTTTGGTGGGATGACCTGTACAGGTGTATAATACACAAAACAATCCCTGATTATTAGAAGTAAATGATAACAAGAGTACTCACATGCCCTAAAATCTGGGTGCATATGAGATTAGGATAGAATTTCTCCAGTTGTTCAACCCGATTTTTTTCCAACTGCAAAAGATAATTGCATCAAACATTCCCATATTCATTCACATTAAACTTGACAACATAAACAACAGTATAGTTGCAATGACCATATCAATAACATTTGCAAAGAAAGGTAAGAAAAACAAAAGTACCGTAGAAAGGGCTGATTCAAGCACTCCATATTTGAGTTTCAGATCAACAGACATGCTCTCTATCTTAGCCCTTCCTGTAAGGTTACTGATTATTCTAGGTCCAGAGAGTGAAATGTAATCCCCTACATATCTTTTTGGTATATAGAAAGGTTTCTAACCTTTAACAAGTTGTTCTTTACTAAGACGGAGCTTCTCCCTCAATCTTGTAAGCTTGTCATGTTGAAGAACTCTCCAATTTGTTTGATCATCTGCCTTTCCCTTGTGAACATTATGTACAAAGATATTAATTGAATTGAATGACAATTTGCAGGGTTCCTTGAGAAAATATGTTGGACGGTTGGAGCCTTAGTAGAAGTCAGCAATGTAAATTCAAAAGCAATATCAACAAGTCGCTACTAGGAAATAACAAGGTAAAGGTACTAATGCAAACAAGCAAATTGAAAGAGACAACTTATAATCAGGAAAACTCCATAAATGTTTCAATTATGCCACTTGAGAGTTGCTCAGAAGGTAAAGATCTATGGGAATGATCATTAATTTGATGCTTTTCCTTAGAAACAGATAGGCATGTCAATAGTTGCTTAAGAGTTTTGAATAGAGACAAGGTTCTTTGTCATTCTTTAAGGTATTTTTTAGACCTAAAAATAATCAACTGCATTCTAAAAGTATAAATAAGATTTCAAAATATAATATAATCATGCTTATTTACGAACTAAAAGTCAGGGTATAAAAAAATAACAGTAATTCACAAATGCAGTTCAAACCTTGGCAACAAGAACCTCACTCAGTGCTCCGTACAAGGAATCACGATGGGCCTTCAATGATTTTAAGGAATTATTATACTCATTCAATCTGCCAAGAGAAACATCATTACAATAAATCTATGAATAAGATTAGCACCAGATACTGCTGACAAATACATCTCTATCTCGAAACAGAGAAACTAGAGTCGTGTATAAACACACACAAAAAAAAAAAAAAAAGCAAACAATACAAATTTGATAAGATATTTATTGGTAAATAAGTAGCACATAAATAGAATAAGCGCAATTAAAGAAAAGCAAGGTGTCACTGCTTCAATGACCAAATTCTAAATGCTAAAGGAATCGTACATTAAATATTTTTTTTTTCCTAGTCGAAAATTATTAACTATCCAATACAACTATATGAGGAACTAAATGAATCAAATCTTATACCTGTAGTTGACGCAAATGGCGCATATCGAAGCTAGATTCGAGTTCTCACATACTGCGCAGACACTGGTTTTTCTCGTCATGTCTAACTTCTCATCAATAGCTAAATTTTCAACTGCGAACGGCTAGGAAATTATCCTCAAAGTTAGATTTAATCTAAATCAATAGCCTAGATATGCCATTCAATATTTAAATTGGAACTGCAATTAGTAGCGTAGATACGCTTTTCAAAATTTAAACTGAAATTGCAGTTAATTAAACAGCAAAAGGAAAATAACTTACCAAAAAGTAGAACAAATTCGGCGCAGAATTTAATAGGCGACGATCAAAGGTCGCCGGCGGCCGCGTCCTCACCGTACTATGGAACCTATTAACCTAGCTAGAGTTTTTCGCACCAGCAGGATCACTCTCTTATCGTATAATTCCTGAAATCTTGTTGCGCTAAAATTTGAATCCTTCGAGAATCTCGTATACGGTGCGACTTCGGTCCCGCGGAAATCAGAAAATTGCCCGGTTCAGTCGTTCCTGTCGCGGTTTACATAAGGACATGAATTTACGCCCAAAATAATAAACATTTGCTGATACTTTTGACTTTGTTGTTTTTTAGGCTACGTTTGTGCTTCCGGAGTTCTTTATCTTTTTTTTTTCCTTGATTCTTTTCTTTACTTTTTAGTGTTTATTTTGCTAATGATTATTTTTATTTCAATAATTCAATTTTTTTTAAAACTATGAAAATTATTTTTATCTGTTTTCAAGCCTTTTACTATTAGTTTCTATCACCTATCTATCAATCATTATTCACAGCAGTAGGCTAACATCAATAATTAAAATGTTTGTGTATGAAAATATTTTCATTGGATATAAGCATTACATGAATTTTGAGCAATGTGGAGCCGGAAGAGCCGAAAGAGGAAAGTGCACAATAGCTAGAATGACTTTGAATATTTTTGGAATTACATTTCTTGCACTTAATCATATATACTTTTTTATATCAATGCAGTCAATTAATCTTAATAAGTGCGAATGTTTCTTTCCCTTTTTGTTTTTTCAATTTTATTATTTAGGTCAAAGTTAATTTTTAAATTTTCTTAACTTTGTATAACATTTTGATTTTCTTTCTTTATTTTTTATTGCAACTTGTCCTTTAATTTTTTTATTAGTTTTAGTTTTATCGCTTATATTTATTAATTAATACAATTTTTTTAAATTAAATACTTAAATTTTATTATTCATGTGAAATTTAAATAAATTATTTTAAGTTTTGGTACTGTTATATTAAGTTGGTCATTCAAAACCTCAATTTAAGTATATTTAAAAATATTTGAATTACATAAGAACTAATTTAATATACTATTAAGTCTTATATGAACAATTTTATTAATTCAATTCACAAGAATAATTTTATATGTGTTTTATATATAATTAAAAATTAATTATTACAATTAAAAAAATTTCATTAAAAAAGTTTTATTATGTCATAAGTCGTTTGTTATTTTAAATTAGATTAATAAAAGTTTCATAAACTTTTTCATATTGGCGGTTTGAAAATATAGCATTTGATAAAAAAATATTATATCAATAAATAAAATTAATAAATAAAAATAAAAGATAAAAAGACAAAAAATTCATTTTCCCCTTTTTTTCTTAGACATATTTTATTAACTTTATCCGGGTTTAGTCATATAAAGTCAAGTTGAGAAATCTTTTAGATTTCATCTTTAGCCCACGGACTTCCCGCCCGCTCGTCTGAAGACCAATCACAGGTCCCCAATGTCATCACTGCGGTTTCAACTTTGAATTCAACCTTCAACATCTCTACTTTATTCTCAAACCTCTCTCCATTAATTCATCCCCCTGATTAAGTTGTTTCGTAGTTTTCTGTTCAATTCAGCGGCTCCCATCAGATCTGTAAGTTCTCCGATCTCATTTTCAAAGCTCTTCTTTCTTTCCATTAGATTCATCTACTTGTGGAGCCAAGTTTCGTTAATATTTCTTTTACTTGAATATGATTGATGTTTCTAGAGATGATTTTGGCTAGAATTCTATTCATTTACTCAATAAATACCAGAAGCTAGAATTTGGCACTTCTGATCCGTTTGATTGACCAGAAACCCGATTAAATCGACCAAGAAAATCTTGCAAGTCTTTTTAATAGTTCATTTCAGGAATTAGCTACTTTAGCATTTTTTTTTTCCTTTTTCCTTGCTTGTTTGGTTCCGATTTCTTGCATCGGTCTCTTGGCACACTTGCTGCCGCCGTAGCTTTCTTGAAGCTCCCCCACGCCAACACACACAAACGTGGAAATTGGGTTCCCACTTTTTTAGTGAAGGCCCTTCACGTAAGTCCTAGATACATTAATAGCCATAAGAAGATATTATGCATACTAATGAGATAATGGCAAGTGGTTTTGGTTCTTACCTCCCGATTTCCACGCTTGGAAGGGTTGATCAATGAAAGGTTTTTTTTTTCCCCCTTACGATTCCTGGCCCTTTTCTAACTTATTTCCAAATGAAGGGGACCAGGAAATGTAGAAAGGTAATTATGATAATCATTTTTTGGATGGTGATTTATTGCTGTGGTATGAATTGGAACTTTGTTACTTACGATGAATTCATATTAAATTTACTACCAGCAACTATTTAACTTCTAATTTCTGTAAACAGCTAAAAGTAGAAAATAAAATTATTTATTTTCTAGCAGTACTTAGATAATGTTTGCTATAAATGTCACTGGATACATTCTGTTTAAGTCTTCAAGTATGCTTTTGGTTATTTTCGGACGATCTTGTTATATCAACTATCAACAGCAGACAATGGTGTCATTAATCCAAATCTTGTGCAAATTTCATGCAGGATTTATAGTTACAGTATTGCATATGATAAGTATAAGGCATGTTTGCCTGAAATAGCCTACAAACTCTGTCTTTCATTGAACATGGAAAAGAAAGAATTAGTGCAGACAATTGAATCAAATTCTCAAGCTGTTGAAAAGCTGGGAGCAGATGCTTCCACAGTTCAGCTTGAAAAAGGTAAACCACTGGAAGAGGGAAAAAATAAAAATATTGGCAATGACGATCCCAAGTTAGACAATAAGCAAGATGATATATCTGACAAGATAAGTGAGATGGCACAGCTGCATGAGAGTAATGTTGGACAAAAATCCTCTAGTGATAATGTTCATGGCAATAGAGTTTCTGAGTTTGCAGGTCAAGAAGGAATTGCAGATAAAAGTGCTGGACAGAATGACTTGGCTAAAGAGATGAAAGAAAGCGTGAACATGGACTCTGCACAAAGAAATCCGCATACAGATGAAATTCCAAGTGATGACAGTAATCTGGAACCTGTGTTTGATGGAACAGAGGTTCCTGGGATGGAAGCTAGCAGAACCACGTATAACTGTTCTGTTGATGCTGATCCGGAGACTCAGGGTGTAGTTGAGAAGGCAGTGGCACTTAAAAATTTTGTTAGGGAGAAAAGCACTGTAGCAGTCTCTACTATGCTGCGTCGCCTCTCTGGAAAAGGTGATGAAGGTGCCATTAACAATTCTGATGATGAAAGTAAGAATGCTTTAGAATCCTCAAAAGAATTGGATTCTAAAGAGGCTTCTGAGAAAAAATTTGCTTGGAACCCCCTAAATTATATTAGGATGTCATCTGATGTTGATTTGGAAGATCAAAATGAACGGAGGGAACCCATAACTGAAGGTCCACAACATCCCAAAGCCATGAAAGGAAGGATTATACTCTACACAAGACTAGGGTGCCAGGAATGCAAAGAGGCTAGGCTATATTTGTATATGAAACAGCTTAGATATGTTGAAATCAACATTGATGTGTACCCTAGTAGAAAGCAGGAGCTAGAGAAGATTTCTGGATCCACTTCTGTTCCCAAGGTGTTTTTCAATGAAATACTTATTGGAGGTTTAGAAGAACTAAAGGCCCTGGACAAGTCTGGCAGGCTTGATGAGAAGATTGAATTTCTCAGTACTGAAGCACCATCAGTTCAAGCTCCATTACCACCTCTTTCTGGAGAAGATGATGAGTCTAGTAGTGGAGCTCTTGATGAAATGGCTTTAATTGTCAGCAAAATGAAAGAACTTATTGTTGTTAAGGACCGATTTTACAAAATGCGCAGGATCACTAACTGTTTTCTTGGCTCAGAAGCTGTAGACTTCTTATCAGAAGATCAATATTTGGAAAGGCCAGAGGTCAGCTTGGTTTTAAGTCTTGAGCATGTATCTATGTCTAATGCCCAAGTACAACTCATGTCATGCATGAATCCTTAAGATTAATTATTTACCATGTTGAATATGATTTTCCATAACAATGACCATTTTTAAATTGATAGAATTAGTGGCATGGCACCTGGGCCATGTCAGTGTGAGAGTAGTTCCCTTTAAAATGATTATTACACATCGCACAAAGCATCAAGTATTTTATGTTAAGATATTTTGTATCATCATATAATCACTTTATGTCTAGGTTGGTTTTCTCTTCCTCTATCCCTTCTCCATTTTGCTTGCTCATGGTGGTTCCACTTATTTTTATGAGCAAAAGACAACTTGCATGATTTCCTGTCTTTGGGATTTCCAATCAGAAGGGTGTAAGATGCATGATTTGATGACATTGACTTGGTTTTTGATATAAAAGCCTGTTTGTTTGTGAAATTATCTTACCACACATGTTGATTCTGTTCTTATTTATAGTTATTTACTTGTTTTATTTAGGCGATTTTTCTGTCAAGTTACAGTGATGGCCCTGACATCGATTTCTGCAGCTGTGATTTTGGGGCTTATATAGGACAGTTTGTCAATTTCTAGTTTTACTTATACTAGTAACCCAAATTCACCCCCCCCCCAAAACTAAAAAAAAAAAAAAAGAGAGACCTCCAAAAGCAATCCAAATCTTGAACTATGTTTTTTTCCCTTTTCAGCATACTTTGATATTATTGTCCTAGCTACCACATCATTACTGGACAGCCTCCGGATGATAGTTATGAATATCCTCAAACATGGGTAATTTATACTTTTGTAATATGTCCCATGGTGATACTGTTTCACGGTAAAAAATAAATGAGGCACTTGATCTCCGTATGTCATGTGCATTTTATGTGCATGTTCAGTTTATAGCAATGTTATATCCACACTATACGGATTAGAAATCAAGATAAAATAAAATTTGAATCAATTTAATTGATTCCGATGTGGCATCTATACCATTAAAAAGGTTTTTTCTAACACCTGTCTATTTTTGAAGTTTTGGTCTTGCTATATTATATTTTCAATATGTTGTTAAACTAATCATCCCCTGAATATCTAACACCATAAAGTTAGTAGCTTGATTATGTCATTGCTATCCTTCCATTCTAATTCTTGTTTGGTTGGTAGGCTGTTGAGTTTGCACGAAATCTTGCTAGCAAATTCTTCTTTCAGCATGTTCTTGAGTAAGTATTCTCTAGTAGGTGTATCCATTGTTTTAAATATGTTTAATTACAGAGTTGAAAATTTTCTGTTTCCAATTATTTTATTTTTGCTGTAGTGAGAATCTATTTGAGGATGGTAATCACTTGTATCGGTTTTTGGATGATGATCCAATTGTGACTTCTCAATGTCAAAATATTCCGAGAGGCATAACCACTGTGAAGCCCAAGCCTATAGTAGAAATTGCATCAAGGCTGAGGTTTCTGTCTTATGCAATATTTGAAGCTTATGCCTCTGAAGATGGAAACCGTGTTAATTACAGAAGTCTCCATGGAAGCGAGGAGTTTGCAAGGTTTCTTTAATTTTTTACCCCTTACCTTGGAAATTAAAAGTACACTTTGATCTCTACAATGCATCAAGTTATGCCAATACTTTGAGTTTTTTTTTTTTTTTACTGGTATTAATACAACTACCATTTAAGGTATCTGAGAATAGTCGAGGAGCTCCAAAGAGTGGAAATATGGGATATGTCTAGAGAAGAGAAGCTCGCTTTCTTTATTAACCTTTATAATATGATGGCCATCCATGCAATCTTGGCATGGGGTCATCCAGCTGGAGCACTGGAAAGAAGGAAACTGTTTGGAGACTTCAAATATGTGATTGGTGGGTCAACCTACTCACTATCAGCTATTCAAAATGGCATTTTAAGGGGAAACCAGCGACCACCATATAATCTTATGAAGCCCTTCGGTGCAAAAGATAAACGTTCAAGGGTAAGTTGTTGATATTCTTAATATAATATAAAGAGGTGTTTTTATTGTTAAGATCTTTTATGCTGTTTTTTCATAGTTTATGTTACTTCAAATGTGAACTTTTCTCTTGACAACTCCGCTATAAAGTTGATTTAATAAAAATTTTAGTGACTTTCGGTAGCTTTTAGTATTGGAATAACCGTGGTCATAGTGATTGTATATGGTTGTTTCATTATCTGTTGGCACACATGCTTCCGCTATGAAGTTACTTTCTCAGCATTCTAACTGATTTGATGCTCACTTTTCATTTTTTTGGTGTCAGGTGGCTCTCCCATACCCTGAGCCTCTTATTCATTTTGCTTTAGTATGTGGTAGCAAATCTGGGCCTGCACTTCGATGCTATTCTCCTCGAGATATTGACAAAGAATTAATGGATGCTGCCCGCAATTTCTTGAGAAACGGAGGACTAGTCATTGATTTGAATACAAAGGTTGCATATGCTAATAAGATCCTCAAGTGGTAAGTACTTCCAATGGCTGATGCTTAATATGTTGTTGACATACTTTTTGGTTGAGGTCCTTGTAGAATTTAAACAGAACTTGAGTATATCATGTTCACAAGCACATTCTCTGGCAACAAGAACGTAGATGCATGGTTCAAAGGGTCATGTAGAAGTGCAAAAATACAATAAATTGGTGAAATCCATTCTTGTCTTCAATAAAATGTTGTGAAAACTTGAAAACACGTATTTGCATTACTGTTGACATTATTTTTCCTGTCTGGTCTCTAAATTAAATATAATAAAAGGAGGTGCAAATGCAACTACCGTTCTATATTTTGGATTTTGACATCTAATGATAATTATCTCTCCTTATTGATACGCAGGTTTAGTGTAGATTTTGGCAAAAACGATGTAGAGGTACTGAAGCATGTGTCAAACTACTTAGATCCAGCTGACTCAGCAGTACTATTGGACTTGCTTGCCACTTCCGAGCTGAAGGTCATATATAACCCTTACGACTGGGGTTTGAACTGCTAGTGTGCTGTGAACCTAGTCAATTCGACTTATAGATTCATACCGACTACTACTAGACAAATTTATATTAAAGTAATCAATGCCAAATGTTAAATTTGCTGCCCGTTTCGTGAATGATACATATATTGGAAGGCACGCGATGTAAATCAATAGTGCCTAAAGAAACTTTTTTTTTGGGGGTAATTCTGAAGAAGTTGTTTCTGATATCACTAGTTCTCTTCCCTCTCCATCTGCAATTATCGTAGGTGCTTTTCATTATGCAACGCAACGTTATATCTCCAGCTTTATTTTTATCAAGCTCCCATAGAACGGCTTCATTTGTTTTATTAATTTATAGGCCAACAAATCCAAAAATTACCCCGAGACAACGAAATTTTATTTTAAGAGCTACTTCAGGATTTAGCAAAAATATCTACTCAATAATGTGAATATCAAAAATAGATTTAACCGTTAATTTTGAGTTTTATGTATTCAAAGGTTCTTTTTAATTTTTGTAAACCTCGAGTAAGAGACACTACATTACTTGAGAGAGAGAAAAAAAAAAGTCGAAGTACTTTTTTCGGGAATAAAATGTGTTAATTTTGTCATAAAAATACATTCTCTTAATTTCATTTTAAATGCTTATAAAAAATTTTAATGATGTTATAATTGCCAATAGCATTTAACTTAATAATAAAATTAATTGACCCACTAATTGTATGATTAAATAATTATTAATAGATACAAATACAAATTCAAAGATAAATTTAATTGATTATTTATTTCAACAATAATAACATAAATATCCATATTTAAAAACATTTTTAGAATTTTTAGCCTTAAATTATAAAATTACGACAGTTTAATTATATGATCAACAGATCATATTTTTTGTTACTAATTTAAAACATAACAAGAATGAAAGTTTTTTCTTCTTTTGTATGAAGAAGAAATTAATTAAAACAAAATGAAATGAGAACTGTTCTAGTTGAGGAGCCCCCTGACTAAAACGTGTGTTTTTAGTAGGTTGTGTTTGCTGTTTGTTTCCTTTTGATAAAAAGATTAGTAAAAATAAACTTTAAAAAGGAGTCTCATACTTCAGGGACAAAAAGAAGAGTTAAAGAATGCTGAAAGCCCGCAGTCCTATCTCTTGGAAGATGGATGTAGTTCCTCCATCGTAACTATATGATTGGTCAATTCCCATCGATAGATGATTGAATAAATAAATAGATTATGTACGTTTTCCATGATTTAAATCAAAGTTAAAAGCACGGGTCATCAACGCCAAAATACGTTACATACAAGTTGAAAAATCTCTCCTCATACAAGTCGCACAGAAGCAAAGATACAAGTGATCTGTTGAACTGATTATCAAGTACCTTGCACAAATGTAGGAAATAAACAACTCCAAAATTGCAGCTACACATGCAAAAATGCCCATATTCTTAAATTTTGCTTTTCTTTGATATTTGCTCACTAAATGCCATTGTAAATAAGAAATGACATAGTAATATCTTTCTTTCTTGGTCACAACGTCTTCTCAAGAATGATACACCAGTTGGCTTTGTCAAAAAACCGATCAACAACTTTAGCATTGTTTATCCCAGACACTAACCTGCAAAAAGTAATGCAATATAATTTCAAAATCAGAACTTATGCATCCTGCACATAAGTTGAATCATCTGAAACCAAGTCCTGCATTTTTTTATATTCGATAAAGGAAGAAATCATTTCGAGAGAAATAAGTACGAAGAAGCTGAACCATGAATCCTCCTAAGCAACAAAACATCAAAGAAAAAGAACATCAGCCCAAAATGGTAAACTGATCCCTATTCATGACAGAAAAGGAACCTCCTTAAAATATCCATGAGCTGAAACACATGAAGAGGCTAATAAAAGAAGCCTGTCCTACACAAGATATGAAGAAACAAACTGCCGAGTTAAAATTGTGCATTTTGCTCCATCCAAGTGAACCAAACACCAGTTTAAACCTTAAACTGCTTTTGCTAAGTTTAATGTCTTGATCTCATCCCACTTTGTTTATTCATCCCTATTTCTAAGTTTAGATGTTCATTATGCTCATAAGAGATCAGGCACACCAATCATAAAGCCAAACTGATGTAAATTTAACTTTAACAAGCTATATTATGAGGAACAAAAATTATAGTGAAAGAAACCCTTCTTTAACCAGGTATTGAAGAAAGGATTGCGGGAATGAGAGAATTTGGATCAGAATACTTAGTTGCATAGTTTACAAGCTATATGATTAACTAAGCAATTGATGAATTAAAGACAATTATTTTATGTTCATTTACCTTTCAAGCTCGCCTTCACTAAAAACATGATAATATCTGTTATACACTACAGCACCCTTTTTGTCATCTTTTGTTGCCAGACCATTAGCAAGAGCATGAGCAGAAGCACCACTGATCTCAGCACGATGATAGGGTAAATGCCAAGGAACAAAATATTCCTGTTGGTTCTTCATATTCTTTTCAGCCTTCACCTCCACTAAATTTTGACTCTGATTAGTTAGATCTGCAGTTTCATGTATGCCCTTAGTTGAACACTCGTTGGAAACTTTCATGTGCTCACCTGAGCTACTCAACTCATATTCTGGGATACTTTCTAAGGTTACAGTTGAAGGGGCCCGAGCACGAGGACTTCCTGGTCCTATCCACTCTTCAACATATTTTTGAGCAAGTGGAGTCCATTTGATAAGCAATGATCTATCCTCTTGTTCTACAGCCCAAACTGTGATCAGAACAAGGCCACCCTTTTTAACAACTCGTACTAATTCTTCTATTGCTTTTCTCCTTCTATTTTCAGTACTTAAATGATGTAAGACAGCTATAGATAATGCTGCATCACCAAAATCGGTTCTGTAAGGAAGATTTACAGCATCTGCAACCAGAACTTCATGCCCCCTATCTGAGCAAATTTTAATCAAGGGAGGACTTATATCACATCCTATAAAAAAGCAAACAGGATTTAAACCTAAGTATTTCCCATTTCCACAACCTGCATCTAGAACCAGAGATCCTGATGGCAAAGAGGACAAAAATGAAGCAACCTTTGGCCATTTGGCAAACCGAGTTGAACTGAAGTGGGGAGCAATAGCATCATAAACGTGATGCACATACTTCTTCTCAATTTCAGGGGTGGATTTTACACTCGTGGATGAAGTGTGTGAGTTTTCACTGCCTGATACAGAACCTACGTCGTCAGGTTCTGCATTGGAGGCAGAAGTATGCAAACTAGAAGTGACTTCAGTATTGATGTTTTTCATTGAGTTAAATCCTAAATCAAAGACGTAATCACTGAAGGCAATAGGCAAACAAAGGACTTCCTTAGATCGATAGATGTATCTACTTGCTTTTAGAATATTATGAACCATCAACCTTCCACACTGCACCAGAGGTCACCTGCATCAAGTTGTAAGCAAATTTTGCAAAATGAAATCTCTCGTCTATTTGAAAAATCTATATATAGAGAGAAAATACTATTACAAAATGAGGTGTTGTAATCATTCTTTAGTTCCAAACATAAATATCATAATTTTCGTAGCCAGAATGTCTTGGTAGACAAAAATAGCTGGAATTACAAATTACAATTATTTCAACCTTTGCTCGGAAACTCAGAAAAGTTGTATAGTATAAGAGCAACCAACCTTGTCGTATTCATCTTCATTATGTTTAGAGCCCTTGCCCTGTTCTCTGAATCGCACCGGAGCTTGAATCCGGTCTATACGACGCTGCTATGGCGGCTGTTTCCCATTCTTTCTTCACTTCTTCCAACGGAGTGGATTTTCTGAGCCTGAATTTGGGCCACTTCTGCAACCTCGTCTAATGGGCTTTTTCCCCCCGAATTTGGACATTGTTGGCTCTACCACTACTATTTGATTTTGGACTTTCGGTACATATAGATATAGCCAGGAATTTTTTTTTTTGTCATATAACAAAATTTAAAATTTATACGTTGTATATGTCTTAGTTAATATAAAAACAATACATATATATATGCGTGTGTGTGTGTGAGTGTGTGTGTGTGTTAACCTCAAATTTTACTTGCTTATTATTTTAAATAACACTAATCTTGGTGTAGCTATCAATAACCTATTATGTTATTCAAGTAGTAAAGTGAATATCAAGATTAAATGAAAATGGATACTACTTTAAAATTCAACATATAACTCAAAAATAATGAATTAACCACTTTCATAATAGATTATATATAACAATGGAAGTCCTGAAATTTGTTTGAATCTTTCATATTTAAAAATTAAACACTAATTTAAAAATATTTAAAATTCCAACAAGGAAGGGTTGGTGTCAAAAATAAAAAAAATTTAGACATGGCGAGTTAAAATGATACAAGTGTGGGAACTATTTTCATGTATTTCACTGCGGTGGAGTGCGTCTAATACAATCAACAATCAAGAAGAACCCATACAAGATGTTATTTAGTTCATACTTCACAGTTAAAACTTACTGCTATGTCTTTTCCACTTGAACGTATTGCATTGCATTCAACAAGTAACTAATAATGATTAACTATATGACAGTTGTAATGATGGGCCGAAGTGGAGCGGCATCTGGGCGGCCCATTAGCCCATTAGCCCATTAGCGTTGACACCCCTATTCCATTTCTTTCCCAAGCAGCACTACTAGCATATGACACGCCACCTTCGCCACGTGTCTCACTCTCATCATTCTTCAAGCAACTTTCTTCCTTAAATTCTCCATCTTGGGTGAAGGAGTATACTGGGACGAAGTTCATTACAAGCCTACCATTCTCTCTGTGAGCTTCCAAATTTTCGTAATGCTTCACTCTCTGCTCTTACAGTAAGCCTCCCTCACTGTACTCCCTTTTCAGAACCCATGGGTTTGGACCCCCAAGCATGGGTATGGCCGGCGGGTACTGTCCTTTACCCTTCCTTCTCTGTCTCACTCTCACTGATCTCACCCTACTCGCTTGCCCACTATTGACAAGTTGATGAGCTTCATTCAGAGTGAATCCCATGGAATCCCCACTCTCTGTTCCAATCACATCGTCCATCACACAGCACCGGAACATGGATGATGATGACCGTGAAGATGTTTTTGATGCGGTGGTCAAAGCAGTGTAGGAGCAACCATGATGGTGTTGCTTTGCTTCGGAATATTGAATCAGGGTTTTGAGGCCTACTTGGAGATTATCTTTTTTATAAATATTGGGTGGAGGTTGGCTTGGAATTTTCAGGAAGGAAAGGGATTGTTGGTAGCTTTGCTGTCCAATAAGACAGTATACTCTAAAGGGGTGAAGTTATGGACTCCACCTTACATTTCCACAACATTTCCATGTCTTATTGCCAAACAGGAAAATAGTTAGCCACCAGCAATTGTACTGCAACAAATTAAGCAAGCAAAAGTATACATACACATATATATAATAGTCATAGCTGACTGTAGCTGGCACTAAATTAATTAGAGAAATTTTAGATAAGGTGCTAATATCATAAATGCTTGAAATTATCTGGAAGGAATTATGGATACATAGGATGAATTTGTGTTCATTAAGGAAGGAGCTAGTTATGGTTGCTTGTTAATTGTATAGTTGATTCACAATAAAAGTACACGTGGACGTGGGGCACGTGATGATATATAGAATCGTAGGCTAAATGTTTTTTTGACTTACATGCTAGTTGCTAGGCATGTCTTTGTTCTTACTTCTTAGTTTGTTCCTATGTAGCACCGTTTTTGTGTGGTTCTCAATTATAAATACACATATTACACCTTTTTCTGGACGTAGATAGGGGTTGAGAGACATTGCAAATTTCCACCGACGTATATATCTTATTAAATCTATGGTCTACACAAAATGAAACTAAGGGGACAATATTCATATCTCTAACACAGACACACACATATATAAGCGACATATAATCTAAAAGTTTATTGGAGGACTTACGATCGATACACCCGATTTCACTCACAAGCTCATTGTGATCACCCCATACTAGCCTCAAAGGCTATATATCAAGGTATTTTTTTCTGCTAGCTTCGCATGCGCGCAATTGCAATTTCTTCCACATACATGGAAGCAAGATCAGAAACTCTAATCTCATTTCTGAACAACTTTCACTGTACGTATGCTACTGCTAGCTATGTAACTCACCCAGTTTCAGAGAGCACCGTTTCCGACCTGTAAACGCATATGTATTATGTAGAGGTAAACGTAGATGAGCAGGTCGGTTTCTTTCACTAATTCACGAATCCATATATTGCGCGACCTTTTTGTCGTGTCCCGATGGGCCGACGCAATTCAAGTTGTCGGGTATGTGACAAGTGCTATGCTAGAACAATCCCGCATTAGTTGTCTAGTACACTGCACATATATTGGTTTTGGGATCAGAATTCAGAATGTAAATTCTTGGACAGAAAAGAAAAGAGCCATAATTAAATTGCCTCTATATAATATGTCAATAAAAAGTTTCAATATCAAACCAGATGCTCAGCATATATATATATATATATATATATATATATAGAACATTCATTTGAGCCATATATACCTAAATCCCCTCTAGTTACCTAATTGTGCTCAGATTTCATTTCTTTTACATTCTCTATAACATTTTCGTTTTATAACTTACCATTGGAATAGCGTGAAATAAATAGTAATCGGTTGACATAATTAATGGAAGAATATATTGTAATCAATGTTACAAATCAATTAATATACCGCTATAAATAATTTTATTTATATAGTGCAAATAAAGGAAAGCCTTGTTTTTTCTACGTATTTGAATATTTAATCTTTAGCGATGGAACAAATAAGCAAAAACCGTACCTGAAGACCACACAATTTTAATACACGAGCAGCTATACACACACACACACACACACACACACACTATTACAATCTTACAGAGAATAACTGGATCGATAGCTAGGGATTTAAATGTTTTAAAGTAAGAAAAAGAGGTAAAATTTTTAAATTAAAAAAGAGATAAAAAAATGAGTTTTAACTTTTAAGTGTGTGTATATATATATATTTCTACTTTAAAAGTTTTGTGTAAAATATTTTAAAGAATCCTTTCGCATGACTAAAATACAGAAAGACCATACGAAAGATCTGACACCAATTGATAGCTGTACTACATCTACGGATTCACCAAAACCCATACAACAGCACAAGCAGAAAGAGAACGATACCCTCGGAAATTGCAATTCCATTCCCAGATTTTGAGTTGACTATTGTAATTAAGTGCAACTTTATGGACACAGTTCACGTGTTAAATTTTTTCTGAGGAAGAATAAATTTAATTTTGAGTGGATTAAAATTTCGTATCCAATATAATTTTTTAAAATTTCGTAACCAGCGTTCTTCAGTTTCCTTCAATGAACGTATATTATAAAAATTAGAAATTAAGTAATGAATTAAATATTATTAAAGACTCATCAAGTGTAATATGAATAAAATTTAATGGCCAAATATAAACCCTCCAATTGAGAACATTTCTTTTTTCTTTTGGTATATAGTTGAGAATATTTCAATATCAATTAATACTACATTTTCTCTTAGTTTTTTCTAATAAATAAAATTATTTAAATTGTTGTTATATTACTTAATAATATATATGTGTTTATCGAGTACTCTCTATTGCAAAGATATATACAAAATCAAATTCTTACCGCCCAAAACTCGTGGATAAATTTCACTTGCTCAAATAGTATATCGTTTTACTTATCTTGATATTAGTGGATAGAGCTTAGAGCTTAGTTTCCTAAATTTTTGGATTAAGATAGAGTATATATACCTAGCTAGCTAAGATAATCTAAAGCACGTATAGATATAGACATGAACACAAAAACAATGACATCAAGATTGATTATATAGGCGCGAAAGATAGGAAGAACAGAAATTAAGAGAGGGAAAACTACCTAAGGCCAAGAATCCCTAGCTAGTCCTAGGCATAATTAAGCACAAGTAAGGAAGAAATTGATTGAACAAAATTGCTTTTTCTTTTTTTGAACATTTACAAAGAAAAAACAAAATTGCCTGAGTTATACACAAAAGAACCACGAAGCGTAGGTTCTAATTGGATGCAAGGGGTACCCCAAAAAATGCATACTGTATACTGCAATTCAAACACTTGGCTCCTGCAGATCCATTGTCGTACTCGATACCTACTACAGCCTTCTCATTTTCCAAGTGAACCTCATCATCATCCCCCTGCACTATCTTCTCATCTTCATCATGATGATCTGTAGCTGTACATGTATGATCATGATCATCAATACATGGATGAGCGAGATGATGAGGATTAGTGGGTTCATTCATTTGACGTGGAGGCGTTGGGTTACTAGTTTGTTGTACATTAACATCAACATCATCATGGTTGTGGTCATAAAGGAAAGGAAGGGTATCAGAAACGTCGTCGTCGTCGTGGTCGAGGAGAACAAGCTGCAAGGTGAGGCGACCATTGGCTCTGTGGGCTCGAAAGTACTCGTGATGCCTGACCCTCTCCTCTTTGAGAATGAGTCTTCCGTCGGGGGTGTAGTACCTCTTCAACTCCCATGGCATGTGTGAATGAAGATTCTGTGTGCGAGCTAGCATGGGCATAGGGGGAGGGAACTGTTTCCGTACTTTGTGTTTCCTCACACTCATACTCTTGGGCTTGGCTTCCTGTGATGATGCAGCAGTAGAGTGAGAAAGACGATCGTCGTTTTGAATTAGGTCGACGTCACAGCTCTCGGTCCCAATGTAGTCAGTATTAATATTGGGAGGGAAGGTGATCATGTGGTTACGGCGGGGTGAGAGTACTCTTGGGGATGAAGCTAATGCTTCTTTGGGGGAAAGTGTGAGAGTTTTGAGACTCAGTTCAAGACGTTGAGTGACTTGAGTCTGAATCTGCATATCTGTATGTACCAAGGGAGATGAGGTATATATATATGATATAAATAAGGGAGAGCAAGGGAATACAGCTAGTGACAGCTAATGTCAATCACGTTAGTCTGATGCACTTAATTTGGCCCTGCAGTAACAAAATCCAAATTCCCAAATCAGAAAACACACTGCACAAATTATACATGAATTCATCGGTACTGCATTGGTGAGCAGTTATATAATAATGCATGAGATACGTTAAAGGTTAAATGCATGCATGTGAACGATCATCGATGTGAGAGTGGGATTCACTAGTGAAAACTTGAAATTATAGCTCTTATCTATTGCATGTATATGCATTGTGCATCCAAATTTACTAGAGTAAATTAAACATGAATAGTACTTGACCTTACACGTGGGCAAGTGCATACCACATCACAACCACGTGTTGATGAGCATCATGCATTGGTCGTCCAAACCGGATTGTTCTATGCCATTGCTTATCTGCCATTCTGGCATTCTCTATAATTGTCACATAAAGTCTGCCACTCCCTATAATTAGGACTTTATTTTCCCAATTACTTTTGTTCGAAATCGCAAAAAATAATTTATATATATTCTAATTACTACAAGACAAACTTTTTCAAGTTTTCTGAACAATGGAAAAAAACTAGAAGAAAAAAATAAAGATGGGGAACACTATAGCGAGGCAGGTCGCGCATTTTAAGCTCGACTCTCCGTTGATTAACACTGGCATTTTTTTAAAAAAAATTTCTATGTTAAAATTGTTTTAGAAAAAAGAGAGTGAAATAGAGGAGTTCGTCGTGTCAAGAGGCTGAGCTCCTCGTTCATTTTTCAAAAAAGATTAAGAAAAAAAAAAAAAGGCGCGCCTGGCCGCGAAGGAAACAAACCTATTTCAAAGTTGAAATATGGATGTCATTATGCCAAAAATGTCACCCTGCTTATAATTTTTTTTTTTACACAGTGCTGACATTTATACCAACCCCAGATAACTTCAAATCTTTGCATTTTTTTAGTTTTTTCCCCTCGTATGTAAGATTGAATACATAATTGTTAGAATATTACATAATATAAACCAAATCCTCTTCTATATATATATATATATCTTTGCTTAAAAGATGATTCGCAAAAACACGAACAATCGAAAAACAGTTCATGATCTCATTTCATGGCCATCATGTAACAGTAACAACAAAATCATGAAGATTCAGAGGGCAGAAGAATGGGTTTGACAATTCTAGTTCGAAGTTTGATAAGCGATTTCCACAATAAATACCACGAACAAAGATCACGTGCATTGACACAAAGAAGAGCACCCAAAACCAGAAAAGATCGAATATGGTACATATATGTATAACAGATTATAAGAATGCATGAAGAAAACGATACGATCAAAGGCAATTAACTCACATGTGACTACGTGAGAGACAGAAGGGAAGGCAACCAAAGATGCTATATGCATTCCTTGTATTGACATATAAATATGATAGATGATGTGACCTCATTTGGTGGCACAAACGCACATACGAGAGTCGAGACAGTAACCCATTCTTAAAATGGGTCCATTTTCAAGGCGGAGAGATAGGGATTAGCTAGTACTAAAATATTTCGTTATGGAAACCAGTTAATTAGATCATGAATATTGACGGAACCTTGGCCTATGTATGGTATAGATGTCACGCACACACTTTAGTCTTCTGTTAATATTGCCGTTTCACGCTTACCTAATTAAGCTTTCAGTTTTTCAGCTTACTTATTATATCTGTAAATTACGTCATTCGTGATAGTTAAACACACCAATCGACGGATGAAATGAAATTATGATGGAGAACCAATTCTCAAATTTAATGCATTCTTGTTATGTTTTTTAAGTTCAATGAGGCAGAAGCCCAAAGATAGACAGAGAAAACAAACTACCCTCTCACCATTTTAGAAGTTGGTTAAGTGGACGTGAAATATAGAAGCGACCTAATCTAAATATTACTTGATCACAGTATATATCAGAAGTTTTTTTAAATCAATTTTATGTAAAATTATATTATTTTAAATATATTTGATTTTAGTTGAACTAGTGATATAGGGGCAAATGAATCATAGCAGAACCATTTTGATGAATAATTATTTATATTATTGGGTTTATATGTGTTATTTTTCATAAATAATTTATCAAAATAAAATATTTTTTATATTATTTGGATAATTATATAAAAAATTAGTTCATAAATGATAAAGCTATTATGTATGTATTGGATTGTGGAGAAGACACGGGTTCACAGGACCTAGGCCATAAACATGAACAGCTCCTTGTAGCCCATCATAACTACCCATTGCTGTAGAGAGGCCATTTTGTTTTTGTAAAATCTGAGGAAGTATGTAATATTGTTTTGGGTCGATACAGACATAGAATCGAGCTCCATCTTGTTTTGCGTTGCCTTATCAAATTATATTTTCATTCTCTTCAATTTTCTACATGATTAATCTAGAAATGATTTTAAAAAATACCTTAACGTTATCTAATATATCTCATATCAAATTATATAATCGCTGGGTGTATGCATGGTGAAATGTTAATAACTAAAGTTTATAGGCTAGATTAAAGTATAATATAGTGTATTGAATATTAAAAAATTAAAAATATAAGATAATATTTAAATTATAAAATATTCTCATTTAATATATTAATTTTTTAAGATAGATATTTTTTATTACTTATATCACATATTTTCACTTTAAAAATATTTATCTACAATTTTAATCACAACCGTATGACGTAAGTGATAAAGTTAATGTTACAATGTTCATCTAAGACTAAAAAATTAATATAAAGTTAACTTATGTAATTTTAAAATTATATATCATGATAAAATATTAATAATCAAGACCCAAAGTTCATCCAATAATTTTTAAGAAGTCAATTATGCATATAAAATTTTTTATTGAAAATTGGAATTTTAAATTATATCTACTTGTAAAATATTAACTTCAAATGTTATAGAAACAAAATTTTTCCTATTTTGTAGTGTAGTAATAAGATTAATATATATATATTTCCAACTCCAAGGTACTTTTTATAGTTTGTAGATGCAATTTTTCATGATCAATGTTTGGCATTTTTGTAACTTGTTTTCGCTGGTTTTAAATGGGGGCGCGCGGCGTGGTCCCTGCTATGAAGGTGATGAGCATGGTTTGGGCAAAATTAACTTCGAGTTTTCCCTTTTGAGTCGCTCTTGCTTTCGTTGCTTGAAAAATAAGAAGAATCCCACCAAACGCAGCACGTCATTTTCTGGGAAAGACACGTGGAATTGCCAATTACGTGTTTTGTGGTGGCTCTCTCTCTCTTCTTGGTTGCCACTTCAACCTTAACAACCGCTTGATTATTATGTACTGAACGTTGCCACTCTGCTAAACCTATGGCCACCACTTTTCAAATTTTGGATTTTTCTTTCACTTTTTGGACCACCTTCGTCTTCTTTTATTATTATTATTATTATTCTCATTATTCTAAATTATTCGGACTCACTTCTCTATACACACATGCCTTCCCCCGCTCTCTCTTCGCCACGTTCACGGAAAACATTATTGGAAAGCACAAAGGTGCGCAATGCGCACCTTCCCTCTATTCGGTCCATTTTCATTTTTTAGCATACCACCTTCACATTTTCTCTTACTCTCTTTCTCCAAAGGAAAGGAAAGTTTCACACTTCTCTGCAACCCTGTCATTTCACTGTCAAACTCAAATTTCACCTCCCATTTCCTGCAATCTTCCATTGCCACACCTGTACTTCAACAATATTTGCTTTTCTTACCTATATGTTTCACTGCAATTCCCATTCGAAATAGCTCACATTTCTGGACCTATAGCTATTTTCTCTGGTGTTCTTCCTTAGACACTCGAGGGTTTTTGCCTTTTGGGTATAACTTGTTATGGCGATTCGATTTGTACTGTGCTTGTTACTGGTGGAGAGTACGGTAGGGCTCACATTTTCTTCCAAGCTCATACACGTATTTTCCGACGAGGCCAAGGCTGTGTGGGCTAATAGAAGCAAGAATGTTTCAGTTGAGTCGTGGCCCAAGAGGAATAGTTCCGAGTATTTCAGGTTGCTTCTGGTAAACGATTTGACGCGGCAGAGGATGAAGCTGGGTTCTCAGTATGAGACTCTGTATCCTTCTGAGGGAAGTGAGACCTTGTTCTTCGGCAATGTGTTTGATTGGTAAGTTATTCGGCCTCTGTTTGGTTCCTGTGAAAATGCTGGAAAGCAATGCTTGATAAGTTCCAAGAATATTTTACTTTATTTTATATTCTACAAACTTTCAGAATGTGCTCGACCGAATTGAGCCAACTATTAAGCTGCATTGATTGAAAGAGTTCCCTTTTTCTTTTTTAATATTTCTCCAGAATCTTTTTTCTAATTTGTTACTCTGGCAGAATTTATGCTCTGTAGAACTGTCCTCCTTTCTCTTATTATAATTAGTATTTATACTTTATGGCACCTTTTTCTTATATTATCTTTGGCTTCATGGAGAATGTTCGTGGCATCCGAGATTTTTTTTTCTCTTCACTTATTTCTTTGAATAGGTACAAGACGATCAGTTTGTCACCCTCTTGTCTGTAAATTAATTCAGCCTCTTTTTTGAGCTGCTTCTATTGTGTTTTCAGTACAATTACTTCGCACCTACAATTGTAATGGCTTAACTATATTGTGCTTCCATTAGGCGGTGTTACGTTATGACATTTTATGCAATGTTAGTTAGTTCATTGACTGTTATTTGTTAGGTTTATTATGATTTTTTTTAATAATTTTTCTTCCCGGTAAAGTTGGTTTTATATAGAAATTATAATTTAAGCAACAAAGTTGCACCAGCGGCATGAAATTTACAATTGAAAAAGGGGAATACAACGAAGGATGAAGCTGGGTAGTGGTTATCCGTTGGGAAAATTCAAATGTCTAAAATTGAAATTGAGTTATAACAAGTCAACGAGTTGAGGTGGCATAGAATCGCAAATTTTTAAGGGTAATGCTATGGACTCCTCAATCTCGAGGGGTTGAGCTCTTCACCTATGGATCTTTTCAAGATATATTTTTATTACCAAACACACAAATTTGGAGGTGATTTAATGGTAGAAAAACTCAACCTCTCAAGCTTTCCATATCAAGATCCATTTTTTAGACAGCTTTGGAGTCCTGTATATTCGTTAAACTGTGGATTTTATTGAAATGACTCTTGAGGTGCATGCGTATGAGTCAGTTATGATTAAATGGTTAAGCTATTAGAGAGGAAGGAGTTCGGGACCGGCTAGGAGATGCTGAAGAAGGTTCACAAGTATTGACTTACTGTTTGTGGACTTTCAGGTTGCATTACACATGGATTGATATAGGGACTCCAAATGTTTCTTTCCTTGTTGCATTGGATGCTGGAAGTGATCTGCTCTGGGTCCCATGTGATTGCATAGAATGTGCTCCCTTGTCTGCTAATTATTACAATGTGCTGGTAGGTCTATGATACCAACTTCGTTTGATTTTCTTTTCTTTTAATTTTTTTTTTTACTTTTCCATTTCTATATTTATTTTTTCATAATGTGGTCCTAATTATCTTGAAGCGCTTTTCTTTTTTCTCTTTTTTAATGAAACTTTGACCTTTAATGGTCTATCTCTCATGTTTATCGTCTTCTAACATTTTGACGTCAGTCAACCCTTCTGATAGCCACACATATGCATGTGCATGCGCGCAGACACATAGAGAGAGAGAGAGGTCTTCAAATTCAATATCATGCCTTAATTCAGATTAATGACTGACAGCTAAAAGTAACACATTAGCCATTTTTTGCACAACTGTCATTTTATAATGTTTTTGTCTAGGATTTCTGTTTGTTGAAAGGATCAACCTGCTAAGAATACAGTGCAGCCTTGTATGGGTTAACAGCAGAAACATCTGTTATTAATTTTAAATCTCCTATAATTTATTGTTGTTTGGTAAATGGTTGTATATGACTGCACCTGTTGTTAACCCCCATCTCCTGCCATGTAGACTCAGAATTTCTAAGAGATATATAATTTATATGTTCTTATCTGGACTCCTTAAATAGTTAAGCTAAGAGTGGTAAGAAATTTAGCACTTAATTTCAATGATTGATTGGCAGATGCTCCCTTGTATATGGGGGCATCTCTGATGCAGGATAGGGATCTCGGTGAGTATAGCCCATCATTGTCAAGCACCAGCAGACATCTGCCTTGCAGCCATCAGTTGTGTAAATCAAGTTCCATATGCAAAAGTCCTAAGGAGCCCTGCCCCTATATTACTCAGTACTACTCTGCAAATACCTCAAGTTCAGGAGTTCTTATTGAAGACAAATTACATTTGGCATCATATGGAAAACATGCTACACAGACTTCTGTAAAAGCCTCAGTCATTTTAGGGTATGCTTATTTGCTGTCTAAATCGGCTACTGTTTTGGCGCTTGGTACAGAGTATGTTGACTATAGTTAACAATTTTATTGATACTAGCGCTCGAGAATTGATTTTTTTTTTCAATGCAGTTGTGGTAGTAAACAGAGTGGTGGCTATTTAGAAGGAGCTGCTCCTGATGGTGTTATGGGGCTGGGACCCGGAAGCATTTCAGTTCCAAGTCTTCTGGAAAAGGCAGGGCTTATTCAGAATTCTTTCTCAATTTGCTTTAATGAGAATGATTCTGGAAGAATTCTTTTCGGTGACCAAGGGCATGCCACCCAACAATCTACTCCATTCTTGCCTGTAGAGGGGGAATTGTATGTACTGTATAAACTGCTGCTTGATTTTAGAATCTTACTAATTTACTCTGCTCCTAAAAATCTTCCTAGTTCAGTTTATATGCCTGCCTGTTAATTATCTGAATTGCTTCAGTGTTGCTTATGTTGTTGGAGTGGAGAGCTTTTGTGTTGGGAGTTCCTGTCTCAAGAAAACTGGACTTCAAGCGCTTATTGACACTGGCACTTCTTTCACATATCTTCCTAATGAAGTTTATAATTTAGTTGTTTCAGAGGTATTTGTTTGTCATAATTATAATGGTGCGCAATCACACATACTCAGGGCTAAAAGTTCTCTTCTCTGAATGCAGTTTGACAAACAAGTAAATGCAGCCAGGATTATCCTCCAAGAATACCCATGGGAGTACTGCTATAACGCCAGGTTTAGTGCTACTTGAGCAGGCTCACTAACTTCTTTTATTTATTCATAACTCATAGCTGTTTTTTCATTTGCAGCACGCAGGAGTTGATTAATATTCCCGTGATTAAACTCACCTTTGCTAAGAATCAAACTTTTCTAATTCATAATCCAATGTTTACTCATCCTGCAAACCAGGTAAGCTGACCTCTTTGATTTCATGCAATTTTCCCTACCAAATAATAACTCTTCTCATTCCATAGAACTACTGCCCAGACAATGTTAGTTTTCTACATGGCACTGGCTGATTTCTTCCTTTTTATCTGGAAATTGATATAAATTATGAAGAGTAAAAGCATTTTTTTTACTAATAATTTCTTAATTCAGCGATTAACATATCAATAGTTGTTATGTGCTTTACCTGTTTCTGGCTGTTCTCAATAATACTTCACTGATATCACTTTTGTAATTCTCTCCTCAAACGAGCTTTTGGTTTCTCTCTTCACTTTCTTGTGACTCTTGAAACAGAGCAATTCGTCAAAGTGCAGAACATGATATCATATGACTAACTCTCCATTGGCCAGGGAGAAAATCTCCTCTGAACTGCTGGATATTGTTAGGATGTATTAGTTTACCCGTCTTTTTTGTAGAATCTCTTCTTTTATCTTCCCCAAAGCCATTTTGTTATCACTATATCATGTCAAATGATTGTATATGATTTAGATAAAATGTGAACTTTCTGGTGCAGGAATATACTATCGCTTGTTTGACTGTAATGCAGACGGATGACAATTATGGTACCATTGGACGTGAGTACACTTTTGCACTCTGCCTGCAATCACTGAAGCAAAGCACTATTCCACCCTCTCTTAGGGTCCTTCATATAATCATATTCTTTCCTTTTCCATATTGCATGATTTTCTGTTTTTTTTTTTTTTCATGTGTTCTTCCTTCCCCCTTCCTCTCCAACAAACATGCGTCTGTTAGCAAAAACTAAATGGAAGTGCACTAACACGTGCTCTTACGCACTTGTTCTGGAAGATGATGATTGGTTGCCTTGGATTTAAATTTTTGCTGCAGAGAACTTCTTGAAGGGTTATCACATGGTTTTTGATAGGGAGAATTGGCGGTTTGGTTGGTCAAGTTCCAATTGTAAGTACTGCTTATACTTGAAAAATACAGTTCATTAATTCTGCTCTTCTTCATCATCCTGGATTGTCATGCCCTGTGTACATGACAACCATGGCTTCTATTTTTTAAAGTATGCATATATGTACTTGATGGTAACCACGTAGAAGGTGCAGGTAAAGATAACATGGGAGATAGAGCAAATTTGACATCACCATGGAATGGTGGATCACCAAACCCTTTACCAGCCAATCAGCAGCAGAGTATCCCTAAGACACATTCTGTGCCACCTGCTGTTGCCGGACCCGCTTTCCCCAAACCCTCTGGAGCCCCGCTCACATCCGTTGCCAATTGGCATTGTTTAAATTTATTGTCATTAGTGTATCCCCTTTTGTTCTGGTTATCCGATTAAGTCTTTTCATATTTTCACTTGTAAATTTTATGTGGTAGCCTCTCCTCTGGGTATTATTCCGCTTTGTAGGCCTCTGTAAAATTTTCTTTTCAATGTATCATCATCTCATTTTGTTAGTGCACAAAATCAGATGTTACATCTACAGGTTGGAAACTTTTACAAGAAGTATTTTACTAACATGAAATAGCTATGGCTACACTTTTCAAAAATGTCATCCTTTGCATGATGATCAATACGAGTTGCCATGAAGCTTTATGCCAATGCAAAGTCTGCTTTTGTTACAGAATGAAACTAAGGTTTAGAATTGCAGCCCTTGAGAGGCTACCTGTAGACATAAAATGGCTAAGATAATACCAATCATAAGCATTCTCACAATTATGGATATGTTAGCTATATTAGCTTTTGTCTCAAATCTTAGAAGGTGATACTGTCGACCTTTTCACTACTTAAATAAAATATATTTTGTTTAGCTCACACTATTATATAACTTTTTCTTGGACACGAAGGTGATCCACACGTAGAGAAAATATTGACGTCGATAGAGCCAGAATAGAAGTAACCAAAGTAGTGATACTAGCTTTACTAGTATCGGCGAATTTGGTTTCAATCTCTACTTTTGACCTTTTTAATATTTTTTACTCTCCTAAGTTTACAAAGATTATATTTTGCTAATATAATTTCCATATAAATAAGTGTAACACTTTTTGAATTTCGATACCACTTAATAATTTTAATCTATTCCTATCTTAAATCCCTGTGATATATATAGTATAGTCTGAATTATTTATACCTTAAAAAATATTTAAAAAACTATTATATCATTTCGTATGGTTTAAGATAAGGTGCGTGTAGTGTACATTAATGCTACGTACGAAGATATTGAAGAATAAACCAATGTTGGATTTTGTTTACATAGAAAAATCTGTGGGTCACAATCGTCATGATGCAAGTCACTCCCTTTCATAAATCAAAATGTCGGAGGATCTAAGGGTAGTTGAACGCAGTAACTACATTGACTTTGAAAGATCATAAATATTTAGGATAGTGTTACTATTATAGGATAATATTACTTTAATAATAGTCGGTGGTCCAAGTTTCAGATCGAAGTTAATGGAAGCACCTGGATACCTGAAAGGCACAAAAACTATTTCTTATACTTCTCTTCACTGTCTTTGTCCATAGTGGGATGGCCCCAGAACCTTCGTGCATTACAACAATAAAAAGTGACGTCCTCCTAAGTGAATAATCAACATTAATTAACTTGCCTCTTAGGAATCCTTGTGATGATCCTCTAAATTACAATTCTGTGATCTCCTTTTCGTTGATATTAATTAGATTTCCCTTATCTTGTGTTAGATTATAAAGAAATAAAAAAATGACCATTCATGAAATCAAAGAAAGAAAACAAAGGGACAACTTCATTTTCATGGATATTGGATATCCAGTAATTTGGCACTTACAATTAAAATGCCTAAAGATGGAGCTTTATATAACATACCAAACCCATTTATGCCTCGTTTAGTCTTTAGGTCTTCCTTTTTTTTCACAATTATTTTCTCCTTACAGTCCCACCGACCTACCATACCCCAATTTCACAAGCATAATTTATTAAGTGCCAAAATTTAAGGACAAATATTATAAACAGAACAATTTAAATTGCTTATAATATATAACTAGTTTAAATTAAAAATTTTGAGGTAACATCTGCTGCTAGTGACCCAAATAATTCGTGCATTGTTAGAAAAATTTTATCAAAGTTCTGAGGGCTGGGCATGTCCACTACTTTCAAATTTCGTGTACTGGAAGTATTGAACTCTTTCTATCCCCAAAAATAATAACGATGAATGCTCTGAGACATGCAATTAATTCCTGGATTTTGCGACCAATTTTTTGGGGACAAGTCCGAATTTTAACTCAAATTTTTCTTTAAAAAAAAAATTCTCTCTTTCAACTATACGAACCATTTGTAAACCCTCCAACTCTCAAATTTTTTTTTTAAAAAATACTTCCTCAATTATCACTTTATAAAATTTAAACTATTTTATCAACTTTTTTTTTGTTAATTTCGTAATTGGAGATGCTATGGAAAATTATATCATTCATTGTATTTAATTTTAAACAAATAAGATGTATGATGTGACAAATAAAAAAATTTGATATGACATCTTTGCTAATAAACTTAAGAGAAAATTTTACAAAATATTTTAAATTCTAAAGGGTACGTTTTTTTTGTTTCAATTTTTAAAGTTGATGGATATCTGTTAACAACCAGAGTTGAAAGAGGATATGCATACTTTTATTCTTTGGTTAAAATGGAGAAGTAAATTAATTAAGTGCAGTATACAGGAATCGGTCCCACTTGATGGCAATTTCAGTCAAAGAAAATCTTGGATTTTGGGGGCAATCCCGCGTTTGGCTTTAATGTTACAGTGATGATATTACCAGGGCACTGCCTATATAAGAAGAGGGTGTATAGAAAGAGTTACTCATGTACCATATATATGTCATGAGATCAGTTAAAGAAGCCCAGAACTCACTGCATAAATTTGTGTTGTCGCTACCATCCATGTGTTTGAGTCAGAATCACTACATATAACGTATATGTCCATAGGATAAGCAAAGCATTCTCACCACTTGATTACTATTGTTCAGTTCACTTCTTCTCAGCTATTTTCCATTCAGCCGTTTGAAACAAAAAGCAGATTTTGAGTTTTGACCACACATTTTGTATCAGTTTTGTTAAACTTGCTTTGAATTCCTTGTTATTATAATTAGAGCGTTACATTAGAGGTTGTGAACATATAGTGAATAGAGATAAAACATATACATATGAGTGCGTGAGTGCGTGAGTGACACACAGAATCAGAAATAGGAGAAGGCAGAAAATAATGGGTGTGGAGGGCATTTTGGAATACTTGTCAGATCTACTGAGTAGCGCCAAGAAGAAGAAAAGGAAGCAAACCCAAACTGTAGCTCTCAAAATCAGAATGGACTGCGAGGGATGTGCACGCAAGGTGAAGCATGTCCTCTCCGGCTTGAAAGGTAAATAAGCATATAACAATTAATTAATGTTGCTTAATTTTGCATTATATAATTAAGTTTTTGTTTAATGATGAATGAATGGATGCATGCAGGAGCGAAGTCAGTGGAGGTGGACTTGAAGCAGCAGAAAGCAACTGTGACAGGATATGTGGAGGCAAAGAAGGTGCTGAAGGCAGCTCAATCAACAAGGAAGAAGGTGGAGCTATGGCCCTATGTTCCCTACACTCTTGTGGCTAATCCTTATGTGGCTCAGGCTTATGACAAGAAGGCACCTCCTAATATGGTCAGGAGTGTCCCCAACACAGTCACTATATCTGAGACCACCATGGACGACCGATACACCCAATTGTTCAGCGATGAAAACCCAAATGCTTGCTCTATCATGTAAATAAATAATTAATTATTTCTCATATATATATATATATGGCTAGTATATATATTTTGCTTTATAGTAATGCAATAGTGTTATTAGGATGTATCTTTATGTTCATATATAACGATAAATCACTTTTAGCATGCCTGTAATTTATCCATGTAATTTATCCATGTAATGTTCATATGTAACATATCATTAATGTCTTACGCGTAAGTGGTCAAGCTCTACTACATATATGTTATATGACTATCCATTTCTGCTGTATACGTATAGTTAATTAATTCACGCAAGGATAATATAAGTGGATGGATTAGATGTGGAGTTAAATTCATAACTATGATTTCTCACTTAATCATTTTCTTAAAAAAAGCTTATGTTTCAGCTTATCGATCTTAACAACATCTTTCAGTTACGTGTTCAGCAGGACATCGGCCTCCCTTCAGCAAATAAATTATTTTGTCAAGCTAGTTCTGAGTGATGATGTGATTTAGTCGTGTCTGGCTCTTCTTTCCATTACGTACGAACATATTTAAAGGATTATTGTGTTGGTAGGTTTGAACTTGGTTTAAATTGGAGGGTGAAGCACTCAAGTGTGAAACTAATTAATCCTAAACTAGTGAAGTTGACTAGTTTATTCGATTTTAGCACCGACCATACATGTACACTTTGAACACGGAGAGGAGTTATGTTGAATATATAAGATATTGAAACCATTCCATGTAATGTATATAGATATATATGATATACAATATTAATTCCTCCAAATTAAAGGAGGAGATAGATAGATGAGGTAAAACAAATTAAAGTCATGTGACCGACTTTTGACTAATAGGTTAACTCAGCCTTTTGTCCGCCTTCTGCTTGGTATACACTCTATTTCTTTAATCCCATCCCATACTTTTTCTATTCCTCTATTTACTTGCACTTTATTAAAATATAGAAGAATGAAATTATATATATTGGACAAGTATGAGGCATTTATTGATTTATTTAATATCCCCATTGAAACAATTCATGTGTGAGGACACATTATTGAATATTTAGTCTATCAAAAATTTTCAAATTAACCATTTTCGCTCTTCTAGCCCTTTTTATATTAAAAAGTTGAGTCAAATACCTTAACCATTTTCTTTATTATTATTATTTTTTGGACAAACCATTTTCTTTGTTGAACAATTGTTTTAGCCCTAAACAACGATGTCTTGATGAATTTGGTTTTGGGCTTTTTGCCAATAGTGACCCTTAAGAACATAGGCCCAAATCTAATAATCTCAAGTTCACATGATTCCCAGCCCCAACTCTCCGTTCATGCACAGTTAAATTTCTGATTAGAGATGGCACACATAACACAAAATTTCTTGAGTAAATTACTTTATCTAAATTATACTTAATCTCGTTTTATAAAAATAGGTATCATTCAATTTTTACATTTTTTATGTGCATTATTCATTCAAAACATGAAATTAATGCAATTTTTTTCTATTTCATTTTCACAAGCATTTTCACCTTTTTATTCAATTTTTTTATGTTTATATAAGAATAACACATGTTATTCATGTTTATTAAATTTTCTAAAAATCAAATACCAAGGAAGTCAAATAATATTTCTGAAATAATAATAGTATTAAGTATATTTTAATCAAATACTGTATTCCTTCGAAAAAAAATTGAAAGAATTGATCAGCTCAGTATTTCGATCGCATTAAATGATTTTATGAAATGGCACACATATCTTATTTGCATGTGACTTCGAGAATTCATGCTGACCATCAAATACAAATTAACAAACTCATCTTATTAATCACAAAAAAAAAAACATACATGTATTATTAACAATTAACAACAAGGAATTGATTGATTAAAATTGAAAGGAAAATTTGAAATATATATATATATATATATATAATAAAATTAAAGTGTGTAACGGCGTAAATGAGAATTGAGAGAATTGGAAGTGGAAACAGAGTAATGGTAATGAAGAGGATAAAGGTATTGGAAGAAGCAAAGAAATGAAAGGTTGCATTAATTATTTGTGTATTCTGCCACCCTTTCCTTTCTTTCCTCTATATATGTATAAATATAAATAATAAATCCTTCAACCTCTCTCTCTCTCTCTCCCCCAACCATTTGTATTTCTATTTCTAACTATTCTCTCTCTCTATCCCTCTCTTCTCCAACTGTCTCTTCCTTCTTTTAACTTTCTGTATCCATCTCCATCATTCATACATGCATACATTGTAGTATTGTACATCTCGTCCTTTCTTTGCTGAGTCAAAAGACATACACAGAGAGAGACAGAGAGGGAACGTATTTTGGGTTTGGGATGGGTCGTGTAAAATTGGAGATAAAGAGAATAGAGAACAACTCGAATCGACAAGTTACATTCTCAAAGCGCAGAAATGGTCTCATTAAGAAAGCCTACGAGTTATCCATTCTCTGTGACATTGATATTGCTCTTATCATTTTCTCTCCCAATGGTCGTGTCACCCACTTTTCCGGCAGAACAAGGTCAGATTCACCTCCTATCCTCTTCCTTTATTATATTATCATTACATTCTCCTATCATCAATTTCATTATATCAATTTACCATCTTACCTTCTTGTTACCTACAACAAAACATTCATACTCACCACTCTAACTCTGTATTCCTACAAATTAGGATCTTGACTCGTCAACAATCTGTACCTCGTACAATAAATACCCCAATTTTATTTTTTGCATGTACATGTTATCAAAACATGTGAAAAATAACACAATTTTTATGTTCAATGTGTTTGTTAAATAAATAAATGCCCGGTTTTGTATGTGTATAATGTATTCGGATACTTCTTTTTATTGAAATTATAAAATGTTATTTTTATTCGCTGCGATGATAAGCAGGATCGAGGATGTTTTCAGTCGTTACATTAATCTTCCAGAAGAAGAAAGAGATAAGTATGTAGTTAATTGCGTATATGTGACTCTAATCACATAATTAAGTTATGGATTCGTGCCTCTAATCACATTCTCCTTTTTTATCACGTACCTTTCTCGAAGAGCTGTAAGTTTTCCTGAGCCACCCTACCGCAAGTATGCTCTCAACTCTCTACCATGCTTAATCTTCCTTTAATTTGTTCTCTCTGACAAATAAAAATTATTCTTTCGCACTTAGTATTTGTTTTTTTTTTTCCAGGAGTATTCAGATGGAGGTATTAAAATCTGGCATTTACAAGTGAATTTTGCAGAGCATTTTGCTAAATTCGCACAATAATCTAATCTATATCACACTGAAACAGAGTCGTCTCTGTATTTCAAATGTAATCTTACTAATTTATAAGATGTTTGTGCATTTTGTAGTATTTGCTTAACACCCTTCAACAATTGAAGAGTGAAAACGACCAGCTGGCCAAGTTCGTTCCCCTCAGCTTTTCTCATATAAATTAAACCGTTGAATTTATATTTTTTTTAACAGTTAGTTTCTAAAAGAATTTAGAATGACATATTATTGCTTGATATTTGTTTCTTCTTTGCTACTGCTTCATCTAATGCCTTGTACGAAGTTCGGGAGATACTAACTCCGAGATTGAGGTAAAAAAACTGAAGTATCATTGGTTGAAAATTATGACAAAGTCTTTTTTCATTTGTTTTTTGTTTTAATTTCTTTCTCATGTTTGATGATTAGGAAGTCCAACAAGAAGTTAATAGGTTACAGCAACAGCTTCAAATGGCGGAGGAACAGATAAGGTTGGTTCAGAAAAAGAGGAGAAAAAAATAGTGTATCCTTGATGATACCAATTTAGTCATATTTTGCATTTACCATAATTTTTATGGTTGGGGATGAATACAGGACATATGAACCCGACCCATTTAACATGACATCTATGGAGGAGCTTGAATCCAGCGAAAAGCACCTAGTAGATACCTTGACTCGTGTCATGCAGAGAAAGGTTTGCTAAGAACCCATGCACAAACTTTTTTATTTTAAGACTTCTAAAATTAGAGAGATAGTAAAAGAATAATAATAAAGTACTCATACTAATAAAAATTAATTTTGAATAGATTAAGATTTAAATTTTTTTTGTTTTATTTTTTTTTTAATTTTAAAAAAATTTATCATTTCTTAATTTTAAAGAATCTAGATTTGACTTATATATAATTATTTATATAATTATTATCATATTTTTTAATCAAAATAAAATATATAAAATTCTTTTAAAATGAATCAATTATAAAAAAGATAATCTGTTAACAAAAATATAAAACTCTACTTAAATTTTTTCTTTTATTTTATCCTTGTATCATTAACGTTTTTCACTGAAGAACGTAGTTTGTCCAAATGGTTGCAGGAGTATCTGTTGAGCAATCATCTGTCTTCATATGATCCATCTGTTTTACAGGTACACCGTTATATAAATATATATATATATATATATATTATTGTATGAAAGTAACAGGAAAAATTAAATTAAATTCGTAGCAGGGAGTGGCTACCTCTTTGGAGGACGTAGAGTGGTTACCGGAAGGAGGTCAGAACCATCCCCAGATTTTTTATGCATCTACTCATTTGGATCAGCTCAGGTTTTTTTCTTTTTTTGTTATTTAATTTGCAAATTGTTGTGGGTAAAGGCTTTTGCATAGAGAAAGGGAGGCTGAAGTAATAATAATAATAATATTCAGGGATTTGCAATCGTGTGTGTCGGTATATGATGATCCATTTTCGCAAGGAACAAATTGGAATACAAACAGAGGGAGTATGAGTATGAGTATGAGTATGGAAGAGTGTGACGTGAGAAATGAGACGGAGGGAAACATTCCATCAGGGCCTGAGGGATACACATCGTATTGTGAAGTGCATGATGAGCAAGGCATGACAGATATTATGGGACAAGGGCAAGTGAACATTGTAACGCACGCGCAGCAGCCAAGCAATGAAGGTGCAGAATATGAGTGGAGAGTGGAGACCTCAACAGCTTGATGCCCAATCATATATACACCCAATTTTTTTGCTATTTAGCCTTGATTAATCATTAGTGTCCTCTCCTATTTTGCAATTATAGCTGCCTCTTTTGTAAGATTAAGTATATGAACATGGTCATGTGCATATATACATATATATTTGGTCTTCATCTGTTATCATAACAGATAGAAAATGCAACATTTTTGGTCTCTATCTACTATTGATTTGGAAAAACCTTTATTATGTTGACGCTCTTGTTTGGGAGAACCCAAAAGAGTGTAAATCATCTTCGTATCATCATACATGGGCTTGTCAGCTTAGCCTCTTCCGGCCCAAACAAACTCCCAAGTGCAAGTACTGTAATCAAAGCCCTTGACAATTTTAAGTGAGTGCTGGAAATTATGATGTCACTTCACTTAATTAAGAAAAAAAAAAGATGTTTGGTACGGACTAAGTCAAGCTGACCTTAAGTAGGACTGAACTCAAAATTAAATTCCAACCCAGGTTGCTATACAGGCTCAGCTGGTCATCTTCATTATAGCCTTGGTCCCAATTTGTTTTTTCCAAAAAAGGGAAAAATATATTTTAACGTTTTGTTTCATAGATTTCTTTTTTTTTTTTAGATTTGTCTTTTGGTACTTACATTAGTTCATGAGGTGAAGAATTTTTCCTTCAAAGAAATAATCTATGAAATAACATACTAAAATTCCAACTGTTCAATTAAGACTAAAGTAGAGTTTTCTAGATTTACGCGTCCAATTAAAAAAAAGAGAGAGAAAGAAAAAGAAGTGGTTTTATGCTAATTAAAAAAATGTGTATTTGGTATTACAAAATATGAAAATAACCCTTGACTTAGGGTAAGGTCAAACACACATTAAGGCTGGATATTGAATATATCCTTGGGGATAAGCAATAAAAGAAAAATCCAGGCCAGAGATGCGTTGAAGGAAATTAATTAAATGCAATTAATGGAATTAAATGAGGTGCAATAATAGGCCTTTTATGGTAGATCACAAATTCAAAATACACATTAAGAATGTCAGTTACAGAATCTCACTCACACCCCATCTGGGCGTCTTTTACTTTTTATACAAGTTAATTTTTTTCAACTTGCCCTTGTGCTTCATGAAATTTCGCGCCATACTTTTATTCTACAAACTTTTTCTATAAACAATAATTAAACAAAACGACCTTTTGTGCAATTGAATATGCTATTATAGCTGCGAACTTAGATTAAACTGAAATCTGGCTTCCATTAATCGGGATATAATGACAAAGAGGACAAATTTTTGTAAACTCATTTTCCAATTTCTAAACGACAGTAATTAAACATTTTATTCAACTAGTAATTTTTTTCTTTTCTAAAAAAATCATTTTCTTATTTTCTTAATTCTTTTCCAATTTTATATTTTCTTAAAAAATTATGTTTTTATAATGTTTAATTTTCTTTCACATTTCACGAAGAGAAAACGGACAAAAATATTGGACGCTTCACACAATATTCTTTTATAAATAGCGATTTGAAGTAGTATTTCAATCTTGTACACAATACAACAAGTCTCAATTGAGACCAGGATCCTCTCTTCTCAACTGATCCTCTGTTTTCCCGACTTTGATCATCTTCTTGTGAGTGCTTTTAACTTATGGGTTCTTTTACAAGATGTTTGAGTTTTTTTAAGTTCCAACTCTTATTAATAGAGAAGCAGAACAGAAATTTGTTTTTAATTTTTTTTCTATAATCACAAGTCACAAAATGAGATTTGTGAAAGCGAGTAACTCGAATTCCAAAGAGCCCGAGTTTCAAAAAACTCAAGCTCTTTCTGTCTAATCCCTTGACACATATCTCTAAATTCTGCTTATCAAGTTTTTTTTTTCATAACCTTTTGTTTTTTTTTTTCTTCAACAAGGCATCCTTTTTTTAAAAAAAAATTGGTACGTACATCTCCCATCCTCTTTCAATACAACTGTTGTCATGAACATTTTTTTAAAAAAAATCATGATGATTTTCTCTTTGTTTTTTGGCACGATGATGATGATTTTTTTTTTTTCAATATTGAGTGGCCCAATTTTTGCATCTTTTGAGCTACCCATATACTTTTGTCATTTATTAATTCTTTTTTTTACCAGGAAAAAAAATCAGAATCTCTGTTTCTAAGCGAGAAATGGCTGACTTCAAGGTAATTAAAAGCATCCCCCACTTTGGAAAGAAATTATTTTTGGTTCAGAAAAAAAATTGTCTTTTTTTTTTTTTTTTGTGAATATCAAACTCAAGACCGGTCTCGCTAATGCGAGCTGTGTGGGACGCGCACGTGAGAGGGAGGGGGATTAAGAAGATGGGGCTCGCCTGTGTGTATAAAAAATCAATTAAAAAATTTGTGTAATATATATTAAATGTAAATTAAAAAAAAAAAGTGGGTGCTCCAGCTTTGTTTCACAGTGATAGTGGTAACTGGTACGTTCCGTTTCATGATGGTAGACATGAATCATGGCATATCACACTTCACACTGATACCAACAATCAACATATGTTTTCTTACTCAAGAGTCAACCTATTCCTTTGTTCCCGACTCAGATGCAAGTGCATGCACCAACCTAACGGCCTCCACTCACTTTTCCCGCTTTTGTTTTTTCTGTATTTAAATTTAGCTTCAAATTACTGCTCCATTTTTATATCCCTGTTGATTCCAAAAATAAAATTATTTTTTACTTTTGAAATAAAATTAAAAACAAAAATAAATACATAAAATATTTTACAATTTTTAAAATAAATTGGATGTACCAAATCTTCCTCTATTCTCCTTTTCACGCATATACATATATCTCATCTTTCATCCACTCATCATCAGGTACGTACTTAACCATTCATTCTTTACTTTCTTAAATCCTTCTATATTCTGTTCTCATTTATATAATTACTTAATTCATTACTCAGGCTCAGGAAACAACTGCTTCTAACTATCACCTTCAAACCATACAGACGTAAGTTCCTCTTGTCCCTCTCTCAAAAATCAAAATTATGATTGTCCACGTTCTTCCTTTACTTGTTCCTTTCTTGCTCTTAATTAATTGACTAACAATACCTTTTGCATTCAAATGTCGTAGCACAAACCATGAGGTATTGAGGCAAAATAACGTGGTCAACCTAAGTTTGGTCTGTGAACACAATTATCAACGCCCATCTCTGTTGCAGCAAAACCCAGTAAGTACAATATTTATCTTTGTGTACCATATTGATCACATATATACACTTTTATCTTTTGTCATAATTGTTAATGCCTCAATGCTCCATCTTATTTCCTTATCAGAATCGGAACATAACCCCTTACGGCGACTGGAACACCAGAGGGTATATATGTATTCCAACATTCATTCATTATACTTCGTTTTTAAACACTTTTCATCATTTTGTAATTTCACTTTCTTCCTTCCAATTTCAGGGCCCATCGTAACCAGTTCTCTGCACCCAACTACATGCAGTATGATTCCTCTGCTTTTTCTGTTACAAATTCATCACTTTGACTTTTACTATACCCATTGCATTCAATATTTCATATCTTTTTATTTAGGCTCCAACAACCCAGTAATTTGCTGTCCCCAGTTAGCCATAGCCATACTTCTGGAATGCAAACTTTTTTTCGTCCGCAGCATTGCATGCACCCTCCGTACGACCCAACCTATTCTATGTACGTATTTTATAATTATATATTTCATAATTTTTAACAAAAAATAATTACTATATTAACATTTTAAAAAATTGTTTTTAGGCTGGAACCATACTCTTATGTTCAATCTGATATTGTCCCGACGCCACCACCCTGTCACCATAATCAAAATGGTTACATACGGAGGTCCACCCGCCCTGCTCTTAATCCTTCTTGGTATAATACTCACTGTTTCAATTTACTATATATTTTCTTGCCAAAATTTAGTCGAGGCTGAATGGGCTCATTTATTTTCTGGTTATAGGCCTTACATGTTACCAAACAGTCATGCACACACTAGGACTAGGCCATCAGCTATCATATCCAATTCCTTCGTATCTGCAACTTCGGTGTCTCCAAGGTATCAAATCATCCACGTCAACACTTTTCACTTTAAAAATAATAATTAGATTTATAATAATTTTTATATACTTATTATTAACTTTTTTAATTAAAATAAAATATATAAATTTTGTTTAAAAATAATTAATTATAAAAGAGATAAATTATATAAGTTATAAAAACTAATTTTTAATTAAAAATTTTATAACAAAAATATAAAATTACACTTAATTATTTTTTTAAACTATTCATTTATTCAACATGTGTATTTATGCATTATAATATATATGTCTTTCTCATTGTAGGTACCCTCTATTTTCAAATTATCAAGAAAGTTGTTACGAGTATTTGTCGCAGATCACATTGCAACTTGGGTTTGGGCCGGCTCATTCAACCTATTTCACTGAGTAAGCAATATTTATAATTATTTCTTACCTCTAGCTGCTCATCATTATCTCTATAATTTAATAATTTCTACACGCTTAATAGAATTGATTAATTTTTAATTGTAGGTCAGTGAGTGTGTCAGATTCCATAACTTTTCAATCAAATCAATTAATGAATAATGAATATATTCAAAACCAGAGCTACACTCTTCATCAGTTGCTGAGCTCAAAATTGCCACAATTTTCGTGTACTCCCACACTGCCTCAACCTTTAGGGGTTCCAAGGTATCTGATCTCAAAATACCACGTTGGGGTATTTTCTTCGTGACCATAACTAATTAAGTCTATGATTTTATCTAATTATATAGGCATCATGTCTTTATTTTATGATTTCTTTTCATCCATATTGATTATTCTTGAATTAAGGTTCCGAAACAATTCCAGTAACATTTGTTTGTTGAATCATTAATATACAGGGTGCAAATTGATGAGGAATTTATGACTTCATTGAATGCGAATACTGAGCCATTGACCCCTACTTTCTCCATTACTCCAACTGATTCTCACTTGGCCCAAACTATGAATGGACAAAACCAAATTGTAAACTTCATCTACTTTTATTTATAGGAAGTATCCCAAAATTGTTCTTTTTACGGGTATATAGTTGAAAAATAGTGATTGATACTTGCTGGCTATTACTTTCGCATCATGGCTTCGTAAAAGACAGACATAAAGGTTTTATGGCCTGCAGGAGCACAAATTACCATGTAATGATCGTATTCGAAAACGAATAGAAATAGGAGAATCATCATCTTCATCAAAGCGCTATAAGGTATCAAATTTTCTTAGTCGTTAATATGTTTTCTTTTTCTGTTCCTATTTTCTTTTAATAAAGAATGTATGAACTCTGAATAATATTTTGTTGTTGTACTTGTCTTGTTTTCAGTCAGAGAATTCAAACGAAAAACAAAAGCAAAGGGGTGAAACATCCCCTAATTCCCAAGACGTCGATTTGACTTCCCAAAATGAAAGGCTTGATTATCAGCATGCCGAAGCCACAAAACCCCCCGCTTCGAGGTTATCTTCGCGAGCTCAAAAATACACCTGCTCTCGCTTTCTTTCGACGCTCCTTAGGAGAAATTCTTACATACATTACATGTCTTATTTCATTCTTAAATTATTTAATAACATTAAGTTACATCTTACTTTCATACAAAAAGTTGATGTCAACTTAAGTTAATATAAAAAAATAAAAATTATAACTTAATATTATTGAGTAATTATTGAGTAATGTAAAGATGATATATAACATGTAAGAATTTTTCACTATAAATTGCATACGTAACTCATAACTTAAGGTTCAACAATTGTATTCGACCCTTATTTTTTTTTTTTTCTGCTATTGAAATTTTAGGCCACTCCGGAACCTTGTCTACGACCCAGAATTTGAGAGGAGGGGTCTTCCCATTGATCCCCACATTAGATTATTCAGACGATAAGGTAACCATAATAACTTTCTCTGAACCCCTTTATCTTTTTTTTTTCTTCTCACTTATTATTTAGGATTCACCATCCTAATTAGTTACTATGCATATTACATTATCAAATAAAATTTACGTAACTCCTACCCTAAAAAGCATTTGAAGTTTTACTAAGGACTAAAAGTGCTGTTGTTTTCGTGTAGGGAGTTAATATGCCTCACCTGCTCAAATCAAATGTCAAGTGCCTCTCAAGTGCAGTAATTATGTCAGCTCGACTTTGTTTACTGTTCATAAATTTTATTGTCTAGTTAATATGAATGAATGGTTTATCCTTGTTTTCAGGTTTCATTGAGCTTATGATTTAGAATCCATCTTTTAATAGAATGTTTTCTGTATAAACAAAGTTTAGGATTTCGATTAAGTGACAAATCAAGTACTTGCTCCAGATCAAAGGTTTGTATAGCTGTGGTAGCCAATGCTTGGCCAGATGTTTTGTCATAAAAATTTGAGGAAATTCGTAGCTTGCATCTAATGAGCATGGTAACAAAACAATTATAGTAAAAAATAAAATCTTCACTAAAGAGACAGTAACTATTTTACTAAAAATTAATCTAACCACAATATTAGTTTTCACACTGAAGGCATTATAACCTATACCCAAACATATAAAGCTAAACAAAAAAACAAACTAAATCCTACCACTTAAAAATTTAATTTGGTCCAAAAAATAACTCAGAAAGAATTTTAATATGAAATAGGTCCACCGAGGCGATATACACAAATCGTTTTTTCCCCTTCACCAATTCATTTTAATGTGAAATAGATTTTAAGCATATATAATATAATAGCAACACAAACATAAGAAAGTACGAAAGCGGATTTGTGGAACCCCAGTACAAGCAAGGGCGGATTTAATACTTTACAGAAGACTTGAAGGCATAAACAGTTTTACGAGCTACTAAAAGTCAACCTCAATAAAGGGAGTTATCAAACACCCATGGCTCTTTCAGAAACAGCTCCCGGCCATTCATTTGGACGGTTCCTGTCGCAATATCCTCTGCCCGTTTCCTGGATGCTTCAGTTTTTCTGGCCGAAGCAGCAGCATCCTGCAAAAAGGCATATACACACTAACAATTGGAGACTGTAGAGGAGACAAACAAGTTCCTCACAAACAAGTAGCTTAAATGTGCTTTGATCTGTTTGACATGAATCCTTGGCCTAGGCAGTCCTATAAACCAGTCTTTGCAATAGTATCTCAAGTAATAAAAAACTAGGCCAAGTAATTATTCTAGAACCAATTCTAACCTCACCATAATCCAATTTCATGTACAGTTAAGGGTTTCATACCAATCACGCGCCTAAGTTACAGAACAAGTTAAAGCAGGAGGCATAAGCCTTCTGAGTTGATTACTTCTGTATTCTTCATTATTTCTTTTTCCTTTTTCTTCTAATGGATTAGTCTCAAATGCAATCACTAAGTTTAGAACCCTTCATCTCCTACAGACCCTTCTACTTCTAAGGGAAAGAAGGTGCAATGGTCGCTGGTATGTACCAGCACATCTCGAGAAAACTGAGTTGGTTTAAGAAGCCTTTCAGGGCCATCACTAAGTTTAACTAGCACTAATACATTAAATCATGCAGAATATCTGTCTGCGCTGAGCATTCATCTTGCAAGTTGTAATAATTTTCAATCAGTGAAACCAAGTTAGAAACAAAATTACAAAGGCAGCTAGTTGCACTCCAATATTCAAAGATCAAACCATAAGTTTCCACCATAAAATTCATTACAGAAACAATTGGAGAAAGCCAACTGAATCATGTGTTTTGGCTTCTAAGCACTATAGATGCTGGAATAATATAGCCTCATAAACTGCCAACCAATTCTATAAATATTTTTTGTTTAAAAAATTTTAAAAAATGTAACCACATTTCATTAATTAATTCTGTAAGAAATCGAAAATTTCACCAAATTAAAATTATCCGCGAAGTTTTGTGATTCATTTAGATTATGGAGATATTTGAAAGTTAAAACGAAGAAAACGAGTAAGAATCGGAAACCCTAATAGAGTTTAGGAGAAAGTGAGAGAGAAAATAGTAGAGGACCTTCTGGCGCTTCCAAGAGAGGAACTGGACCTCTGTGATAGGACTTCGCCTTGGTGTCTCATCTGCCTGTTTTCCCTGTTCTTCAGTTTCCGTCCCCATCCCTGTCTCTAACCAAAATAGCTTCGTCAAGAAGGCGATGATTGCCTTAGTAAGTGGATATACAGCATACGACGATGTCGTTTCATTCAGTGCTTACTAATCGACACTAGGAATGAGAATGCTCGTCATGGTTCTATGGTGTAGTGGTTAGCACTCTGGACTTTGAATCCAGCGACCTGGGTTCGACTCCCGGTAGGACCTTTTCTGTTTTATGAATTAAAAAAAAAAATTGCTCCAACAATTTTGTGAAGTCATAACTTAAATAGAGACTAGTTCAATATATTATAAGATGCAATAGCACTTTTTTATTTTCCTTTTTATATGAAAACAACAGTATGTTATTTTTACAAATTATTCTTTGACAATGTTTTATATAATTGGCATTTGATAATGATAGTAATTCATTTTATATTGTGTCGATTTGTTAGATTAAAAAAATTTCTTATTGGGTGACCACTTGAGCAAAATTTCATTTCTAATCAAAACAGGTATAATGGCAGTGGCATCTGTTGCAAGACAACATTGTCAGAGAGTTCATGGGGACTATGCACCGAAATTTAAGCATTCAACAACCCAAAAATGTCGAAGTATAATTATACAGTGCTACAATATATCAAGGGGTAGCACCAAATTTTGAAGATAGACATGCATCCACAGCTTCGCCAACAGTAAGGAAAACCCATTCTTTCCCGATTTTATCCACGAATTGTGCCAGTTTTAGCTTGTGAATTACTAGCCACCTTGGGTTCACCATAGCAAACTGCAACAAAAACACACAACACATCTGTGTGTTAGAACTTAGAGATTAAACAAACCACAACAATATCAAATATTATTGATGGCTGCCTCACTTGTACACCACGCGAAAGCAACCTCTTGTGCAGTTCCTCCAGTGCAAGAATCCCCGAGGTATCAACGTTCATCAGGTCTATTGTTAACACAAATGCATAGGATCATTCTCTGTGCTCATATTCTATGCAAAACATGATCATTTCTAAATTCTAACAAATCTACGAAGACTCACTGGTCATGTCCAGTATTACTGCTTGGACCCTTCCCTTGGCTGTTTCTTGAAGCTCATCATCTTCTTTCGCCACCCACTTCAGTATTCTGATACAAGTAAAGTAATTAATAAATAAATTAGGAGATTAATCTCCAAATCAAACATTTGCAAATGAAGCGCTTGCCTCTCTCTGACAAAATTTGCATTCGCAAAGCAAAGAGAGCCTGAGCTGATGCGAATAGCCAAGATGCCTGGAGTGCTTGTGGCCATGGGATATTGACTCACATCACAAAAGGCTTCTGTTCTTGGAACTTTGCCTAGAATTTCTATCCCAGGTCGAATTGACTGTATTAGTATCTTTCCAAACGATATTGTCACCTGCTTCCACACAAACATCTCTCTCTCATTTACGTCCATGAATGAAAACGTGGAAAAAACTCAAATAACTTACTGCAACAAGAAGACCAATCTCCACTGATACAAACAAGACGCCCAGAAATGCACCAACACAGGCAAGAAAGTCTAATTTGTCAACCTTCCAGATATAGCGAACTTCGCCTACGTCAATGAGTCCAGGAAGTGCAGAGAGGATGATTGAAGCGAGGATAGCCACAGGAGTATAGTATAGCAGCCTTGTAAATAGTTGTAGTGACACAATCACAGTCACTGCCATTACAATATTAGACACTGCTGTTTGACATCCAGCACTGAAATTAACCGCAGTCCTTGAGAAAGAACCTGCAAGTTTCCGAAAATCAAAATCATCACAAATCTGATGCTCTGAGAATACCCTTTTTAATTTTCTGCAGAATAACTGGGGAAGGAAGTCACCAGTTGCCAGATAGCATGAAGTTAAAGATCCCGCAATGTTCATGAAGCCCATTGCTAGCATTTCTTTGTTCCCATCAAGATGGTATCCTTTAATGGAAGCAAAAGATCGCCCTACAGCTATTGCTTCCTGAATTTGATTTTGAAATTTCGATACTAAAGAATTGGAAATTGGAAATATATGTAATTAGGTTGACAGACATACATACTTAGAGAAATCAATTAAACTCACAGTGAGAGCGATGATGGCAGAAAGCAATCCAATTTTAGCTGCTTGTCCGACATGTTGACCCTGCAATTGTAACTCATGAACTGAACTTGGATTGAGGCCTCCTTTGACATGTTTTATTATAGTGACCCCATGTTTATCAGCTTTCGTCAAATACACAATTGAAGTCGATAGTATAACCGACAGAAGAGGAGAAATAGCTGGCAACCAGAACAGCTTTCTGTTTCTTCTGCCCTGAAATTAGACGGGTTGTGAAATGGTTCATTCCGAGTGTCAACAGAGATGATTTTTTGGGTTGTTGAGTGTCAAAGTTTGAATTTTCATTACTTACAATAAAACGGCCAGTGAGAAGGAAAATCAGGAACGAACATCCAAGAACAAAATTCAAGGGATACCACTGTCAAATGTCAATGAAATAAACAGGAAACTGTCAATTATGTGACGAGAAGATCCGTTTATAAGTACTGCCCTCATCTCCTTTCTCAAGTTTAGAAACAAAAGGCACTAGTTATGGAAGAAACTGCAGACCTAGACCTATACAATTATACTAAAACAAGGATCTAATAGTGAAACTCACTTTTTCTCCGGAAGTAACTTGAAGATGGAGTGAATTGTAAACAGACTTCAAAACAGATATGGCATCAGTGTTGGTTGTGAAGTGAGCAATTCCAAGCAGCCCCTTCAGCTGCTGAAGACCAATAATGATGGCTGCACCTGCCATGAATCCAACAAGGGCAGAATGGGAAAGAAAATCCACAAGAAAACCCAACCTGCAAATATCACAGAATGAACAACTTGATCAGAGGAAAAAGTCTATTAGGTTCACAAATATGAAGAGAATGCGCATAGAAATGAGGAAACCACCTAAAAATGCCAAAGGCAGATTGAAAGATTCCGGCAAAGAAGGTGACAGTGAAGACAAGCCTTCTGTAGGCATCTGGGTTAGCAACAGGATCTACCACTTTCTGAATTGTGGAGGATAGCAGCAAAGAAACTACAGCAACAGGCCCTATTGCAATTTCCCTTGAGCTCCCCATCACAGCATAAATAAGAGGAGGAACAACACTAGTATCTGAATGCGTAAATTCCAATTTTATGAAGGAAAAAAACAAAAAAGATAATATTAGATAATTTCGAAACTCTGAATTTCTTGCTTTCTTCTGTGGTGTGTCAGATACTTACATAGGCCATATTGAGGGTCAAGTTTTGCTAAATTAGCATATCCTATGCTCTGCAAGATTTAAATAAGATATAAAAGAATGAAGAGAAAAAAGCTGTAGGAATGTACGGTACCCAAGTTCAAGTTGTAGCATATATAGGATTGATTTCTGTGAACAGATATGTGTATATATATGTATACCTGAGGTATGCTGAGGCTGGCAAGAGTTAAACCAGCTAACAGATCATCCTTGAACTTGGAGGCTTTGTAATTTCTGAACCAAACAAGGATTGGGAATAAACTCTGGAAGAATGAAACAGCATGTGCACGGCCTGATGTTTGGTTCTTGGATGATGAAAAGGACTTGTTCCCATGAGGCAAGATGGCGTTCTTCGCTGTTGTAAACAGCTTATTCCACAGAGGCGGTGGATTGGGAGAGTTCAGTACCCACTGGGATCTCTCTGTATGTTCAGGGTCCTGAAGATGAAGGTGCCCCAGTTCTCTCATGCTGGAACCTTCGCTACTCACTGAACCCATGCTTCTTTGAAGTGTTTGGGTTAACTCTGTAAGCTTTGTACTTAATGTACTTTCATGTCAATTAAATACCAACTTATCCAGTAATTTTAATGAGTCTATTCATTCATTGGAATGACGGAGTGAAAACGGCTCCCGACCTTCTTTGGTAGGAGATTTTGGAGGATAAGAGTTGGTTTCTTTATTTAACTCACCTCCATGTGGAATTGAACAAATCAGAGTATTATTATCGGAATTTAATTAAATGAATATTGTTAACTAATTACAATTGTAGAGAATGATCCAGCTAATTAAACGACTCTTATTCTGTTGCAGCTTTGTAACCTTTAGCATCATTTTCTTTGTTTTACCAAGTTGACCGTGACGTCGCGTCCACCATTTTTTGATTCTTGTCAGTAAATTTGTTGAAAAAACCCAATAAAAATAAAGCCCAGGATACTAAAATAAAAGAATGCTAAAAAGGAAAGTAAATTAAAAGTTGATATTGGATGAATCTATCAATCACAATATATTATGCTAAATTCAAGGTGAAGATTCAACGTGAAGGCGAGCCGCCTAATAGTCTTCTCTTAAATATATATATAAAAGGCTTATCTCTATTAATGATGCCATTAAGGAAAAACTTAAATAAAAAGATATAGAAGAATCATCCAAAAATTGTCTACATCTTTCGGTGTGAATTAGTACTATATATTTGGAGTTGGTGCGACTTAAAGCTCTCCTTTCACTTGTGTTTGGTTCTTTGTTTTAGTGGAAAGTTGTCTTAAGTAAAAATTTTGTAGAGTTGATTATTAGAAAGCTAAGTTAAACTTAGAAACTATGTAAATTATTAGATTTTTGTATTGTTAAGTGTAAAAACGTGTGTAATAACTCCTGTAAAAAAGTTATTTAGTTGTAAAGTGATTATCTTAATATTAATAAAATTTTTTTACTATAAACTTAAGAAGAAGATATACAAATCAAGATAACTAAATATTAAATTTGTATAAATTATAGTATCCCTTTTATTGTTTTCTTTAAATTTAATTTTTTAGAAAAATGAATCTTTTCAATAAAAACCTTGAGTTTAAGAAATTGTTTTTAACTACTCAATTCAACTCCCTTCTTAGCTAAATTTCTAGTTACCAGACTGCTTATTCATAATTGGGTCAATTCTGTCAAGTAGTTGTTACCCACTTCTCAGGTTCTCTTCACCTGTGGGGCAAATCAAGTGAAGAGTAAGATGGAATACAAGTACTTAATATTGAGCAAGTGTACAATAAAAAATTTCCTTAATATTTAGTTGCAGCAAGAAAAATCTGATGATTTTAAATTGATTTTTAATTTTATTACTAAAGTTTTTTTTACAATCAATTTTGTCATAAATTTTGAATTCCAATTGTTTTCATTCTTAGACTTAACACATTTTTTTTAATGATGACATTATATTCTCTTTCCATCACAAGGCCTTTTAAACAAATTTAATTGACGAGTTCTGTAACATATGTAACGCTTATGAAGATGTAAATGTTAATTTGCATAGTTCAAAGTCATAAATATTAGGTACGTTGTACAAATTTTTTATTGAATATATTTAAAAGATGTTATACTTAAAAAAAAATATGAAATCATTATTAAAACTTTTAAAGTCATATGCGAAATATTTTATTGAGGTCTTTATTAAAAAATTTAGAAACAAAATTATATTAATGAAATTGATTGTAATTTAAAATTTTAAAGGTAATTAATTATAAAAAATTTTAAAAAAAACTTAAAATTGTTAATGTAAAATTTGGAAACAAATATAAAAGGTTATTTGGCCTTATTATTATTAATCTTCATATTGTGTACCGTTACAATTTTCAGATTTTACTACACCTTTCATGCTTAATTTGAACCAGGACGTACTTCGTTATCTTTACGCTAGTAATTATGCAACGAAAATAAATTGTTGGGACCAAATTGAGGAAGAATCTAAAGCTAAAATGCTGGCTCAAGCATGCACGACCATATTTTGTGGCGGTCCTTATAAAAAATTTTCAACTTATAATAAAGCTTCCCATTTTGTATAAACCATTAAGAAAAATCGTGGTTCAAAATCATATTCTTTAAATAATTCTATTAATTTATTATTTGTTGGCCCCACTTAAACAACTATACATATGTTTCAGTACTAACTTTGTGTGTGTGTGCGTGCAACATATTGCAACACATAATTTGTTATTTAGCTGAGTTACGTTGTGGACTCATCCAAGGTTATTAGAAAGAAAAAACATATATAAATAGATGAAAATTGAAGACCGATGAATTCTTGCATATATATGCATGGTCACGTCATGTGCATAAAGCACAGCATTGAAATTGAATTGATGGTAACATATATGTATGGAGGAGCTTGGAAGGACTTAATAGGTGGAATCTGTAATAGAGATGGTCCCCATTATTGCTTAAACTGTGGACTGGTCGTGAAATGACGCAGTACCACTACAACCCTATTAACTTAAGCCCACCCCCACTAACTATATTATTCCCATTTATCCAACTATTCTTTGACCCTTATACCACTTACCACAATATTCTTAGTTTGCAACACCGAAAGCGTCACCCTCTCCATTCATTTTTGGGCAAGATGAAGATCCATGCGTGGCCTGTCATTTCGTTGTTTAAAGATATTCCCATCTCCAACGCAAGAAAAAATATCTAGAGTAATATACAAATACAATACATTATAAATGGCCACTAGAAGCAGTGTAATTAAATTGCGTTTGTTAAGATTTTGTTTGTAGGTAGGTATAGGATCCATATGTTGGTGAAATTTAATTATAAGTGTAGCTATAATTGCTATTTTGGAGTTTAGGGGGCTGTCTCTGGCGTTGCCATATATGAATTTCAAAGATGCCATTGCTTTGCGCATGATGACAGCTCTAGTGGAAGTCAACTTCTAACCGATTAGGTTTTATTTTTTTGCATGTTAAGAAACTGAGATTGAACTAAGTAGGCGTAGCTTAATTAGCTAGCTGTTGAACTTGGATGCAATGAGGGGAGGATTCAATTCATACAAACAATAATGCATGTTTAATACAAAAGCCTGTTTTTTCCTTTTTCTTTTTTCCTTTTACCAGGCCTTCTTTAGTGAACACAACATCTGTAAAGTGTGAACAAAGAAAAGATTAAGCTGGCACTTCACTAATCACTGTATACATTGTCACTTTGGTAATATATATATATATATATATCCATTACTTTTTATCAAGAGCATCATCTTATTCAAAAATTTAGAGATTCTGTTTCAGAGCCCAGTTTTAATTTTCTCAAACAAATTATGGCAAATTAAAATGATAACTCTTTCAAAGGTGGCGTGGTGAGGCTGGAGCTGGATCATGACGTTATATTTGTTTTCTTATTTCACGTTAAACGAATCAAAACCGGTCAATCCTTTCGTCTCATGGAACATTGAATAGAATTCATATAAAAATATAAAATGAAGACCTTTGTCCTAATTCTCTTACGTGTTTGGACTATAGGAGCGCTTACTAAATAGTTACTTTGATATATGGTTGAAGAGGGGAATATGGTCCAATTTAATAGAAACCAATTATTATATATCCCTCCATATCCTCTTGGCGATTTCTAGCCAATGCTTTTCTCATTAATATAATTCTCATCCTAGCAATAGGAAGAAATTGGTATCAATTTATGGTGAGAAATTTTAGTGAAATATATATATATATATATATATATATATATATATATATATATATATATATAGATCAGAGGCTAATATAGATGTTTTCAATATTTAAATCCTGTAGGTGAATTAGATTCGTTTGGTTTGTGAGGCTTATAACAATGATGAGAATGGAAAGAAATGAACCACTTGAGTTGATGCACGGGCAAGTTGGAATGATTCTGGAAGTGGAATGGGAGGCGTCATGATGAGAGTGAGACAAATGGGCGATTCCAGGTATATGTATCCAGGCATACATATACGAATTCATTTCTCCTAAAACTACATATGTCGTTTGGGAGATACGACCTCACCATATATACACCCCAAAGAATTGCATCACTCATTTTACTTCAGTCACTGCCCTATTCTCTCTTTCCTCAATTAATATGAATTAAGTATGAACAATTCAACATCTACTATTTACTTATCTATTAATTCTTATTTTATCAACCTTTTTTCCTTAATAATATATCTCAATACAAAAACTGCACCGAAACATATAAAACAATTTTAAATTGAAAAAAACTCACGTATATTCACAAAATTATTTTTTATTAACTGAATCCATTATCCATGTATCTAAATAATCCGACTCTTCCCAAAATTTCTTTCTCAAATACCAATAAATCGTACACTACTGTATTATTCCATAACTAGTTTTATTTAAATAATAAAAGTTGTTAGATCTTGCAACTGAATTTATCATTGCAGATTGCCCAAGAGTCAATACGGGCTCGTTTGTCGACCCATTTCAGTAACAAAGAACTACCATCAATTTGGCCTTAAAAACAACCACTATCAATTTGTATAACAGCACACAGAAAAAAAATATATGTGTAAATTAAATTGTTTAATAGAATCTACATATATAATGTTTTCGTGATTGTTCTGAAAGAGTTTTATCATATTGTCTTCTGTCTTTTATTCAAACAATGTTCACGGAATATAAATTTTAAACTTTATTCAAATGGGTGATGATTATTAATTATATTGGAAGATAAAGTTTGAAGAAGACAGCTTCGCAATTTCGCATCTCCACAAGCTGAACCTGGCAGGTATAGCGACTAGGTTCAACCATTTCAGAATGTTACACGTGTGGGGTCAGCCGCGAAACGAAGGAAAAGAAATCTGGAAGCAAACAGCAGCATTGACCGCAGTGCACAAGAATAGCGGTAACCCAACCAGTATGGATTTTGTAGCCGTTGCATAAACGTAAAGTAACACTTATAAGCGTTCCCTCTCAATCTCAAAAAGGCATCCAAGACAGCATTTTGTATTTTTGTCGTTTTTCCCTTTTTAGATCTTCACTTGCTGGGTTCGTTGTCGGATGTTACATTACATACACATTTCTCGGCAAATCAACACGGCAATAATCTTCGTACCTATTTTTCATGGCCTACAAGGTACACTAATATTAATCAAGTCCTTATTCACGAGCTGATTCAAAGGACCATTATGGATTCATTTAACCTAGACGATTTTTATTAACCGACTCTCTTTTATATTCGAGTTTCGTAATTCAAATAAAAGTAACACGAGAACCATCGATTGTGGAGAATGGAAGGCTAAGCTGTAACTATTTCTGGGTACTCTCTTTTTTTGTATATAAAGTGCGTTCTTTTTTCTTCTTCGTGTGTAATTGGTCATTATTGTATTAGTTTTTGGTTCACTCAAATCCTGATAGGGGGCGAGTTGAAGTGGATTTATGGAAAAGGGAGACTTTTGCTTCCATACATTAATTGTAATGGAATCCTCCACCATCAATGGCTTGGATGAGAAGCGGTGAAAAGAATGGGTGTGTTAAGAGCCTTTTTAGACTTTATTCTGCTGACACGTGATTTAGAAAAGACATACACTTGATGGCTAGGAAGGGGAGAAAAAGTTCAAGTTTCGTTCTTGTCTTGTGAAAGAAAGACGATCAATTCTTTTTTATATAAACAGAATTGATTATATATGCCTATACTAAAAGTAAACTGTGTGGAGCTATATTAGGGAGAATATATAGTACGTACTCTATTACATGGAATGGTTTATAACGTTGCATTACCCAGCACCAACTTCAAACTTCAAAGAAGGAACCTTAGATTAAGAATTTGATTCCCTTCAATCTTTTTTGGAGAATGACATTTTTATACTGATTTATTTTATTTTTTAACTTTTATTCATTTTTATTTAAATTTTTTAAGTGTAGTTTTGTGGACTAGTATTTTCTCCTATTGCATTGAAAATCTCGGAACCACTCTTCTTGAGTTGTCAGATTATGTTTATTTATATTTAGTTTTCCTGAATCCTCAAAAGCTTTCTTGTGATTAAGATAATCTTAAAATTTGGCGACTTTCAACTTCTTCCTTCTCTCTATATCCAAGAAAAAAAAAAAAAACTTCGTTGACACTGCAATGGTTTTAATAATCTCTAGCTGCTGCTAACCCTTGATCCCTTGTAAACACCTTCTCTTACATGAACACTTCACTAACAGGTACTCATAATTCCATGGGTTGGTTGGTCGGATTGAACATTATGCTAATATGTTTTTTGTTATGCAAGTTTCTGACGTATAGGGAATCTGGTTCACGGCATTCTAATTTTTTTAAATTTTCTATTTCAGCTTGAGAACTTTGATCTGAAGTCCTTGACGTTATATAACCCACTAACTTCACAACGATCTCAAGGCCTCACAACTTGAATCAGTGACCATTCAAACCTTGTGTTAGGTACTCAAACATTCACTCTCTTTTTCAGGTTGGTTAGTTGTTTGTAATTAGTAAATTTATTGCTGCATGCAATAGCAGTGAAATATAACCCGTTATGATTTCCTTTTGGGGTGCATTACAGGTAAGGGTCATTATTAAAGTCTTCAATGAGTATTCCAATTGATGAAACCCATGAAACAAAAGAGATAGATTCCAGAAGTTTGTCATCTTCACAGAGTCGGACACCACTGGTTCACAAAGTGGGAATTCCGCCAAGACAGAACCTCTTCAAGGAATTCCAATCCACTGTAAAAGAAACATTCTTTTCTGATGATCCTTTACGCCCTTTCAAAGATCAGACTAAATCCCGGAAATTCATCCTAGGCATTGAGGCCGTATTCCCCATACTTAGATGGGGGAGAAATTATAATGTAGACAAATTGAAAGGGGATATCATAGCTGGCCTAACCATTGCAAGTCTCTGCATTCCTCAGGTAACTTTTGATCTTCAAGGTTGCTGATTTTGTTTTATGCCCCGGATAGATTTCATAAGGTTTTAACAATAAACTTTAATTTGCTCCATAAACAGGATATTGGATACGCAAAGCTTGCAAATTTGGCTCCACAGTATGGACTTTGTAAGACTCTCTCACTCGTCAAGAGCTCAAGTTGCCTATATGATTCCTTTGGATGTTTGACTGACGATGTTTGATTGGTTTTGTTATACCCCTTTTACAGACTCCAGCTTTGTTCCACCACTGATTTATGCTGTCATGGGTAGTTCTCGTGATATTGCCATAGGACCCGTGGCTGTGGTTTCTCTCTTGCTGGGGACCTTACTTCAGAGTGAGATTGATCCTGTTGAACATCCAACAGAATATAGGAGCCTTGCTTTTACGGCAACTTTTTTTGCGGGAATTACTCAAGCAACTCTCGGAGTTTTCAGGTATCACACTTTCACTTAAGGACTCTAGAAGAGTACAAGGGAACTGTTTGTATTTAGAACTTCCTACTGTTTATGCCCTGTACTTATCTATTTCTATGAAGGCTCAAGTTTTTACCACACCTTGATGATCATTTGGTCGGATTGTTTCTCTGATCAGGTTAGGTTTCTTGATTGACTTCCTCTCCCATGCTGCCATTGTTGGTTTTATGGCGGGAGCTGCCATCACCATTGCTCTTCAACAGCTTAAGGGTTTCCTTGGCATTAAAAAGTTCACAAAGAAAACTGACATTGTCTCTGTGATACATTCAGTATTCTCAGCAGCTAATCATGGAGTATGTTTTCTCTTTCTCTCTCTATTTGTACATTCACATGCACAAACAAAAACTTTTATTCGGTCCTCTGATCTGAAGAAGTCCCTACTTAAAATTGCTATTGTCTAATTTACTGATATATGCAAAAATTGACTTGGTGAATAACATCTTGCAGTGGAACTGGCGGACTATAGTCCTCGGAACAAGCTTTTTGGTTTTACTTCTGACTTGTAGATATATTGTAAGACACCCTGATTCTTTTTGACTATTTATTCCTGAGTTAGATTATTAGTATATCACAGATTGTTTTCTCAACATCTCTTAATATGGGGATCAGGGAAAAAGGAACAAGAAATTCTTCTGGGTGCCGGCAATCGCCCCATTGGTATCTGTGGTGCTCTCCACTTTAATTGTGTTCATAACTCGTGCAGACAGGCAAGGTGTTGAAGTTGTAAGTATATATATTGCTTTTCTCATCCTAATCATAGTAGATTATAATTGTATTCGTATGATTGAGATGGTTGGAATGAAAATACTAGTGCCAGAAAGAGTAATATTATTTGCTTATTGACATGTAAATTAGGTAAATCACATAAATAAAGGGATCAATCCTTCATCTATTAAAGAGATATATTTTGGAGGTGATTTCCTTGGGAAAGGTTTCAGGATTGGCATCGTGGCTGGCATGATTGCATTGACAGTGAGTGAATCTTGACACTTGTATCTCCTTATAAAAAGCATTTAATTTGACCAACTACTTGTGTCTATAATTCTAAACCCTTTATGTTCTGGTCATCAGGAAGCCATAGCAATTGGAAGAACATTTGCTTCTATGAAGGACTATCAACTGGATGGAAATAAAGAAATGATGGCATTAGGAGCTATGAATATTGTTGGTTCGATGACTTCCTGCTATGTGGCAACAGGTGAGCTCCAAGTCAAGATTTTAGATCCTACTTTTTGTCATTAGGTGCAAGTTTGAGGAATGTGTAATAAGCAATAAAGCTGATCAGAACTAATTTACAAGCATTTCCTTTTAGCGGCTAAAAATCACTGGAAGCAGATAAATCTTTCACTTTTGAGTTTAGGGCCTAAAGAAACATGCACAGAATCTGGATTATAATAGCTTCGGAAAAACAATGGAAGTGGGACGAGCTAACTATTTTCAGCCTATAATGTATGATCTATTCTGATATTTTTGCTATCTTCAGGTTCATTTTCTCGGTCAGCTGTAAATTACATGGCTGGCTGCCAAACTGCAGTCTCTAATATTGTGATGTCCATCGTTGTCTTCTTGACCCTTCAATTCATCACACCTCTTTTCAAGTTTACTCCAAATGCCATTCTTGCTGCCATCATCATATCTGCTGTCATCGGCCTTGTCGACTATCAAGCAGCAATTTTAATATGGAAGGTTGATAAATTTGATTTTATTGCTTGCATGGGAGCCTTTTTTGGGGTTGTTTTTGCTTCGGTTGAGATAGGACTTATAATTGCCGTAAGTGCTAAGACTCCCTTATCTTATTTTCTCTACAATCTCAAAGTAGTTTTTAACTCATCTTATTGAGTTGGTTATTGTACTAAATGTTGTGTCAGGTCTCTATATCCTTTGCTAAAATCCTACTACAAGTTACCAGGCCACGAACAGCTATTCTGGGCAGGATCCCCGGGACAACTGTCTATAGAAATACCCAACAATACCCAGAAGCCACAAAGGTTCCTGGTGTGCTGATTGTAAGAATCGATTCTGCCATATACTTTTCCAACTCCAATTATGTTAAAGAAAGGTAAACATGTATTCCTCCTTTCTTTATACTACTAAATTTTAATGGATTCAAAACTTCTATATAAAATGAAATTAAACAACTAATTTATGTAATGATTCCTTTGTAGAAACTACTTTTGGCAATCATCTAAAAAACCAAAGGAGAGCAATTATGTGGTTCATTAAGTCCATGATCCCAAGTTATCCTAAATATAATAAGATGAAGTTTCATGCACGTTATATATGACAACACTTTACTATCAAATAACTTAAGGGAGCTACTTAACTTTCTGATATTTCACATATTCACCCCACTGAGTCTAGTGGGGGAAAAACAACTCTCATCCCTATTCTCACTGGAAGAAAATTCCCATACGTAGGGCAGCTGTCCCTACAGTGATCCTACAAACAGGAAAAATTGCCATTACTCTAGTGTTAAAGAATAAAGAGGGAGGGTTAGGTTTAGGGTTTGTTTGAAGTTCTGAACAGGTAAACAAGACATGTGGTCGAATTAATGATCTAATCTGGAAGAATTCTATTTACTTTGAAATAGCAAAGAAGGATGAAGAATACTTACTATTATGTGATTGAGCTACTTTGCCGTTTGGAAAATTGTATGTCATGTTTGTCGAATTTTGAGTTGCGAGTTTCAATTGGTTTCTTCGGAAATACTAGTATATCCCCATCCTCAACTACGTAAAGTCTGTCTGATAATAGATTTTTATTATGCTCAAATTTTTTTGCAGGACATTGAGATGGTTGATTGATGAGGAAGAAAGAGTGAAAAGAAACTACGAAACAAGAATCCAAATTTTGATAGTTGAAATGTCACGTGAGTGTCTTTGTTTCAGTCTGATTTCCCCTATGATTCTTTTGGAGTTAGGTAGTTTCTAAACTGATTGTTGAGTTTTTGATGCAGCGGTTACTGACATCGATACCAGTGGCATCCATGCGTTCGAAGAGTTATTAAGAAGTCTTCAAAAGAGAGATGTCCAGGTAATCAAGTTAGTGATTAATTACATGGAAATCATTCAAATAATTATCTTACCAAATTGAAGTTGCTTGTGTTGCACAGCTTGTTCTGGCAAACCCTGGCCCGGTAGTGATAGACAAGCTTCACACCTCCAATTTCGCAAATCTGATTGGTGAGGACAAGATCTATCTCACAGTTGCAGATGCTGTTGCATACTCTTCTCCGAAGCTGACTGAGGAGCCTTGAGAATTCTGAATGAGAGAGATGAGGAAGAAAAATGCTGTGTATAACTATAAATGCAATACAAGCTAACTAGTCAATGACGAGATAGTCACTACTAGTACTCACTACTAACTAGTCACTATAAAATGATGGTATACGTGGCCCTGCCTGCCTGAAATGTGAAATAAGAAGCAGAACAAGAGAAATTATGAAGTGTTGGTGCGCTTTTTGTGCACTCCAATCACCTTTATCTTGTTCTCTTGCTAAGCATTACTGAAATGACATGTCCACAGAATCTACTTCATTCGGTGTAAAACTTTTTGTATTTTGGGTTGAAGCCAATGTATAAAAAATTGATGCAACTGTACTCTTTATCCTTGCGGAATGTATGTAACCTTCGTCCGTTCATTAATGAAAACGGGAAGATGTGCATCCCCATCATAACCCCATCCTCTCTTTAGTCCCAAAAAGAATATTTAAAAAAAGAAAAACAGTGTTTTTTTAAATTTTTTTCGGTTTATTGTTTAGTAATTGCCGTTCTTGCTTTAATGTGTTTAGATTTGAGGCTAAAGTCCTACTTCTAGCACACAAGATTGTTTTGGCTTTTGAGTGAATTATGAATAGAGTCGCAAAAGACACCAGATTCATACATACAGAATTGGTAGATTGTGTAAATTAAGGGTGTCCCAACGTGAGATTTGAATATTAAAATCAAAGCGAAATCTTTAACAACTTGCCAAAGGCATTTCTTGACTACTTTACTGCTTTATTGCTTTTTCAAGATTACGATTCTAAAGTCTACAGATTGCCCACGCAAAACACGTAAATGTTTTAGTCCAGAACTAATTCATGGTTGTAATGGAAATATTAAAGGTGCCCTGTGGGCTGTGGCAACTTGAGTGCTTGATCGTCTGGGATAGCAGTAACCCAAATCATTGACAAGCTTGTATATGTATTCTGTTGGCACTTAGTTGAGTGATGTCTTTTGCGTTTGATCCTTGCCGGGTCTAGAGAGCTTTTTTGGTAGCATAAAGTCACAAATACAAAGAAATAGTTTAGGCCTACTAAGCGGACGAGAAACAAAGGGCCTATTACAAAGATTCAAATATCCAACTATCTAATTTAGACTAATTTATTATTTTAGTTCTTCAAAAATATAATTTATATTAATTTAATTATTAAATTATAAAAATATTTAATTTAATTTTTAAAATAATTATTTTTAATTTAATTTTTATATATAAATACTATATATATTTTTATGTTTTAATTTAAAATTTTAAAAATTAAATTAAAATATAATATACATTTTAAAGATTAAATTAAATATTTTTATAATTTAAAAATTAAATTAAAATAAAATATATTTTTTAAGAACTAAATAATAATTACTCTTTAATTTATTTTGATTATATCTCAAAATTCGTATATAATAATAAATATCATTTATTATATATCTAAAAATATCGAAACAGGCAACCAGATTCAGGTTCCGGGCCGAGCATGGGCCTCATGGGCTGTGGGCTGTTAGGAAGTTCAGAGCAGATAAACAATCGTCATTGGTATGTGATTGATTCACCGTAGCGATAGATTATCTAGTGCTTCTTTCACCGTGGCGCCAGACTCAATGGCGCTAGAATGCTTGCCTGCTTTACGCCTCCTCCTCCGTCGTGTGTATTGCTTCACTCAATCTCCTCCACCACGCCCAGCTGTCGCTTTACGGTTAAATCCTTTTATATGTTCTAACTGTCCTTTTTCCTCTAAACCCACAAACCCAACCTTCAAAGCTTTTGAACCCCATGCCACTTCTAAAGGTCTGAATGTGCCTCCCGAATTCTCTCAATCTTTACTTCTTGCTCTGTTGTATTTTGGGTCGTTCCTGTATCTTATTTTACTGTTCTGTGTTCAGAGAATTACACTTTTGTTCTGAAGAAAGATGAGCGCTTGGCGGAGCCTGTTGGTGTTGCTCATGAGCTTGGGCGTGTTCAGAATACGAGCACAATTGCGGCCATTGTCACGTCCTTGGGCGGTCCCCCTGGTGCTGTGGGAATCATTCGACTTTCGGGGCCTTCTGCTGTTGCTATTGTTGCTCGAGTATTTCGACCTGCGAGAAAGAGGAAGAAGAAGACATGGCAGCCCACAAGCCATGTTGTGGAGTATGGTGTGGTGCTCGACTCAGATGGGAATGCGATCGATGAGGTATACGTATTCGTCAATATTTAGCTCGGGCTTTGGTCTTATTTATTGTCAAACGCTGTAGTTAGTAGACCTTTGCGGTTGTTCTCCGTTTATAGGTTTTAGCAGTACCCATGTTAGCCCCGAGGTCTTATACTCGTGAAGACGTGATTGAGCTTCAATGTCATGGGAGTGAAGTGTGTCTACGCCGTGTACTGAGAACTTGTTTGGAAGCAGGAGCAAGACTCGCTGAACCAGGTAATTTGCTCTTTTTATCTAAGGACAAACACCATGGTGGATATTCTCAATTTAATTCCTTTTTTTTTTTAGGTAAATAAATAAATAGATGCCAGTTCATAACTTCTTTAAAAGATTATTGCTTCTGAACTTATTTATCACTGATAATTTAGAAAATCACTACCTACACAGCGCTAGCATAAACGACTGTGCACAAACTAGATGGGTGAATGCAAGAGTTGCTTAACTAACATTACTTGATAGTTTACGGCCAATGCAAACAATCAAGAGGGAAAAGAAAAATTAAAACAGAAGGCCAGGGTTTGATCATATGCTAAATAGCCTATAATATATGGTAAGTAAGTGGTATTTTCTTATTTTGATCTGAAGCTTTTGTATGATTGAAGTGGCTTAATATTGAGGTGTAGTAGAAGCTACAGGGTTTGTCATCTGGTGCTTGTTGACTTACATACTATTTTGCATACAGACTTACACTTGAAAGAGTGTAGATGATGCAGAGATACTTTGTTCCATGAAATTTACTTAGTAGTTTATTTAACAAATGAATAACTGGTCAAGTAGTCCACTCCCATGCATAATTCTGGATCACCCTGATAGACACATAAGATGGCTGCACAATAATGTTCGTATGCATCTATGAACATCTATGCAGTACCAAATAGAGTTGGATGATTCATTATGTTGTTATTTTTTTTCCAGGTGAATTTACTCTTCGTGCTTTTCTAAATGGTCGGTTAGATCTATCCCAAGCCGAAAATGTTGGAAGACTAATAACAGCCAAATCTGTGGCTGCTGCAGATGCCGCCCTGGCAGGAATTCAGGTATGTCTAACTCAGAACTCAACCTTCTTTGAATAAAATTTCAGAAATAATGTGCTTCATGGGCTTGGTAGCACTTAGGGCTACCCGAGGGCATTTGGTTGCTCGATGGTTTGATTATGTCTTTTGCATCAAGATAAGCAGTACTGAAATCCATTATTTATTGGACAGGGTGGTTTCTCTTCACTTGTCAAATCACTAAGAATACAGTGCATTGAGCTGCTTACTGAGATTGAAGCTCGTTTAGATTTTGATGATGAGATGCCACCTCTAGATTTAAATTTAATCATGGACAAAATACACACTATGTCACAAGATGTACAGAATGCGTTGGAGACAGCCAATTATGACAAGCTTCTTCAATCTGGATTGCAGGCATGATCTGGAAGACAGCTTTGTAATTAATGCTTGTTTCTCTTTGTGAACTAAAAAAGGGCTCCTGTTCCCCCACTCAGTTCCATATAAAACTGTGTGTGATTTAACCTCTGATGTTGCTATTAAATTATTGCAGATAGCAATTGTTGGCCGTCCAAATGTTGGCAAGTCAAGCCTTCTTAATGCATGGAGCAAAGTATGTTACAACCTTTTAACCTTGTCAGAAATTTAATTTAACCTTTTATTTGATTGATGAATTTTTGGTGTAAGGAGATTGATATTATTGGTCTCTTTTTTCCTCTCTAATACTTCATTTCCTTTTCAACTCTATAATTTATTTGTCCATCTCATTCTTCAGAGTTTTAGCTGCTCTTACTAGGAGATTATGACCAGCGTGATCCTTCTGGATTCTCATTACTTCGGGCTCATTTCACCTCTGAAAATTTGTCATAACTCATTAATAGTTCTGTACAAATTTATTACTGATTAGTGCCTTATGTTTAATTCTATTGGTAGGGAAAATCACCCTCAATCCCTACCAATAAAGATAAACAAAAACTGAGAAATATAGGACAATAGAAGATGATTTTATAATGTATACAGTGATGAGTAGCTTGATGCACTTCATGCTTTCAGCTCTCATTATTAACAAAAGAGAATGATAACTTATTAAGCATGATGTTGTTGTAGCATGCAGAGTGAGAGGGCTATAGTTACTGAAATTGCTGGAACTACCCGGGATGTGATTGAAGCAAGTGTCAGTATAAATGGTATTCCTATTACCCTTCTTGATACTGCAGGAATCAGGGATACTGATGACATTGTAGAAAAGATTGGTAAGGCTTTCTTTTTCCTCCTTTAAGTTGAAGGATAAGTTTTTGCTTGCACAAATCTTTCACTTTTTTGTAGCCTTGGCCTTCAATGTCCCCATTAAATATGATGTTATAGCATCTGCTGTTGAAGTCAGGTGTCTTCATTGTAAACATAATCTCTGCATCTTGTTCAAGCAAATTTTTTAGATAAATTGGTATAGTTTTCTTGGATTATTTATTCAATGTATTTTTTTATGTGCATGTTGAATTGTTGATGTTTTGCTACACTTTTACCTCATTGCTCAGCACGTGTTGAGATTTATATTTCTGTTCTCCTAATAGGCGTAGAACGGTCTGAAGCAGTTGCTATGGCTGCTGACTTGATTATCATGACTGTCAATGCTGTTGAAGGGTGGACTTTGGAAGACACCAAACTCCTAGAAAGGATTCAATCTACTAAGGTATTACAATATAATCCTCTTTCTAATTCTCGCACTCTTTAATTTTATTATGGTGTATATTTATTTGACGGAGAAAGATCTGAAAGAGACAAATATAAGTATATAATAACTTGGAAAGAGGCAGTGTAAAGCTAATATTTACAACAAACAACAACAAATGAAATTTTGTTTCACTAGGTGGGATCAGTGACATAGATTTATGTTTGACTCGTTTCTATGATTAGATTATTTACAATTAGATACATCTTAATAATTTTTCTATTGTTTTATTTGGTCTCTCTTTATTTTTAGTTATTGTAGTTTCTTCCATCTAGTTAACTCCTCATATAAGAGTCTCTGATGATTTTTTCTATGCATAACCAAACCACTTAAGGCGCATTTCTACCAACTTTTCTATGTTAGGTGCTATCTCAACTTTCTTTAATGTAATCATTTATAATCTTATCCTTTCTTGTATGTTCACTCATATAATACAACATTCTCATTTTTGTGACGTTAAATTTTACTCATGTTGATTTGTTATCGCCCAATATTCAGTATCATACAACAATGCAAGTCTTATAGTTGTTTAAGAAAATTTTCTCTTAAGTTTGAGTGGTATTTTTTTTTTTTAAATTACAAATGACACCTGAAACCTTTCATTTCATCCACCCAGCTTAGATCTTATGATTTATGCCCCTCTCTATTTCTTCATTATTTTGTATTATAGTCTCCAAATATTTAAAACTTGTAACTTGTTATATAGAATGATCCCTAAATTTCACTTTCATCATAGAATCAGTGTACCGTAACTTAAAACAATGCGGATAGATGTTAAATGGGTACACAGATACCTGTCTTACCAATGCGGACATAATCTGATAATTTTCTTTCACTATTAAGCTTACTAGTTGGTACCTTAAATTACTCTGGTATTTTTTATTCTCTACCGCATTTTCAAAATAGCAAACACATTACATGCTTTGCTGTCTAATCTTCCTGTGATAACAGAGATCAATAGGATCGTCCACCCCAGCAATTCTTGTGGTCAACAAGATAGACTGTGCTTCTTTTGCCAAGACTGAATGGATCAAAAGAAGTCAGAATTTTTTCAGTAAGCATGTATTTACATGTGCTGTCACTGGTGAAGGATTAGAAGAGTTGGAGAGGGCAGTGTTGGAGATAGTGGGTCTTAACAGCATTCCTACCGGTGGACGTAAATGGACTGTTAATCAGGTAAACCATCATTCTACCATACCTGTCTCTCCCTTGACCTTAAATAAGCAAAATTTTAGTCCTTCTGAAAGGGGAACAGAGCATCATCACTTCATTAAACTCCTAAGGCTTCTGGGATCATTAATCTGTGAGTAAATTATTGTTTTAGTTCTTGAAATATTTAATTTGTCTTAATTTAGTTCTTGATTCATAAAAATATTTAATCAAGTTTTTAAAAGATACTTTATGTCTTAATTTAATTTTTGAAACCCTAAATTGAGATATGAAAAGATATACAATATTTATACATAAAGATTAAATCGAGACAGAATATATCTTTTAAGGATTAAATTAAGTATTTTTATGATTCAGATATTAAATTGAGATAAGTTATATCTTTCAAAGACTAAAACAATAAATCTATATATGAGAGCTGTAGTTCAAGCAGAACTAGAGGTAGAGTTTAGGTCTGATCTTAGGAAACTAATATTGCTAGCTGTAGAGGACGAAATCAAAACCTATGTCCCTCATCCTTAGTGGGGAGAGTGGACTAGTGCGAGTCAAAGCATGTTTTGTTGCTGATTGTGATTGTGTGATTTAATGATGATTCAGAGACAATGTGAACAACTTGTTCGGACCAAGGAAGCTTTAGTAAGACTAAAAGCGTCGATAGACGAGAAACTACCTCTGGATTTCTGGACGATTGATTTGAGGGACGCCGCCTTAGCCCTTGGGCAGATCAGTGGAGAAGATATATCGGAAGAGGTTTTATCAAATATATTTGGCAAGTTCTGTATTGGTAAATAGAAGTCTTCCATTATGTGATTGGTTGTGCCCATTAGATTCTCTCGGATTTATGTATGGTGCTCGTTTTAAAGGTATAATTCCTACGAATAAATCTTTTAATCCTTATATATATATATATATATAGAATATAGAATTTAGATTAGAAATATAGATCAAGTTTGTTTCAAATTTTTACGCAATCAGCAAATCCATGTGTCAGTTTGCACTTTGCACATTCCCATGGACCAACAATGCAAGCACTGCATCTTTAAAGTACCCGAAAGAGAATAAAGAATTCTAGAAACTAATTTCAACTTCTGCATATTTTCCCCAAAAAAAATAAAAATCAATTCTATAACGGCCTTATTTTATCCAACTGAACTTTATGGGAGAAGAATCAGCTATATGTGAATTTGCAGTACTTTGCATTCTAAATTTGCACATCTTGAACACTTCTATACTATTTTTTAAAATTTTAAAGCTAAATTCTCGTAAGAGCACCGCAGACGAATTTCTAGAACTACATTCCCTACCTCTAGAAAACTTTCTTTTTTGGTTATCATATGCTTGCATAATTGATTTGCACATTGAAGAACGCTTAGATTGTATAGAAGAGACTAGAAGTGTTAATCACATGCTGACATGGACGTGTTATGAGAGAAGTAAGATTGCCTATTGCGTATTATATTATGTCAAGGGTCTACTTTTCTCTGACATCTAGCGACGTTAGGTTCACTAGACTCTTCTCGATACATTCATCTTAGAATTTTGACTACCAACATAAAATAAGCAAATTGGCTGCGTTAACAAACATCAATGATATGGAATGCTCAAAATTTCTTATGCATATATTACAAATTATTACATATTTATTCAGATACATGAAAAGAATCAATCAACCAGCAAATAAATAAACGGAACTTGGTAAGCATGGTTGTGATCCTCCTGCTGCAGAATTAGACATCTATCTACCACTCATGATTTACACTGTGTGTAGCCACGGTTCCCTACAGATTATCCACCTTCGCCCAAGTAAAGGTCATACTTCATACGATGATACGAACTTAGCCACTGTATTCATCACTCAGTTTTAGATACGAACTTAGCCACTGTATTCATCACTCAGTTTTAGATATGTATTAGTTAAATAGTCTTCCATCAACACGTAACCATAGGGATCTAACCATAGCAGATCAAATCGCGTGAGAAACAGCTTTACGTGACAAAACAGGAAAATCAATGAACATATAACAGGAACATTTATTGTATAGTACGCCTGTGTAGCATCAGCCTTCCAAATTCTAACCAAGTAACTTCCGAAGCTCGTCAATCAATTTCACACGGTTTGATGGTTCCAACTGCGTGAGATTCAAACAATTACTCTTGGATTGCAATGGACAAAGCAGATAACCAATAAAAAAATAGAAAATAAAAAATAAAAGACATCAAAAGTTTATGTTTACCTTGCTAAGAAGGGTAGCAAGACCTTGAGGTAAAGCTTCCAAATCTGAAACTGAGTCACCAATATTTGTCAGTTGAAGCAATACCTTTTGGGCACGCAATTCCTTTAGTTTATCCTCGTAATTCTGTGGTTCATTTTTCCATTTGAAGAATGCTTCATCATCCGACCAAGCATCATCTCTCCCTTTGGCAATATCAGAATTCAAATACCAATTTTTGATCAAGTCCATTGCAGAAGTATGAGACAAATGACTACCAGCAGCTTCTCTGACAATGTTTATAAGCGAATGCTCACCAATTCTTCTATGCAGTCTCTTGTACAAGAAGGAACGGGAGTTACCCCACTCCAGAACTTCTCTTATCACCCCCTTTGCAGCCATTCTCAAGGAAGTATCATGCAGTTCAGCAAATTTGGTAGCTATCTGCGTGTACACGGGCAAAAGCTGTTTCTCACGGGATTTGACCTGCTGTTGGAGGGAATCAATGGTCCCAAGGGCCCTACTACTCTTGGCCTCCTGTAATTTTGCTTTTAGAGTTATCAGTTGTTGATCAAGTCTACCCATGCACTCTAACAATTCTTTTGTCCTAAATTTGATTTCTATCATCCCTTCTGGCTCAAGGACATTGCCTTTAGCTGTCCGATCAGCATACATTTCAATGTGATCTGAATTGATTCGACTGTCTACAACAACCCATGCCCCGCCACGGAGTTCACCCATCATTGGGATATATACAAATATGGGCTGCTTGTATGTTCTGAGGTTCTCCACAATGGTTGATCCAGCCTGAAGAATTCCTTCAAAAAGGTCCCTCTGCCCACCTGAAAAACCTCTCCAATTTGCAAGAATGAATAGTGGGAGCTCTTCTCTGTTAAAGTCCATTATTGATTGGGCTGTCTTAGTTGCAGAATCAGGAAACCAGACTTGCCCGGCTTGAGGAACTACCCTTTCATGAGAATCAAGCTGGCCTGGATCAGCAGGTATAACTTGCATCACTGTCTGCGTTTCAACAGCAACAATTCCCACGGGGATTCCTCCAAGCTTAGCCCTTCCTGTAACAACTGTCCTTGCCCATCCATCTAGTGTCTCCACAAAGCTGTCTTTGTCAAAAATTCCCCCCAGCCATTTTCCATTGCCATCCACAGTACCGCAGATGGCAGCACGAGGATCACATGAGTTTTCTGGGAAATACTCCACTGGCCTTTCTGGAGGATCAAGGGATTGTACAACGGGAAGTGTACCACCTACATGAGAAGGAATGTAGCTGAGCCACTTCAAAATAGCAGAAACACCTTCAAGGTCATCAGAAACTGTAAGATGAACAACTCCATTTGTTGCCATGATCTTAGGCCCACCAAGTTGCATGTGAGAGCTGTATACCTCCCGACCAAGAAGTTTGTTTAATGCAGAAAAACCAGTAAGAATTATGGGCTGATCAAGCCTTTGTATGCATCTCATTCCAAGCCTAGCAAGATAAGCCCCTATTCCAACAGTCCTTCCAGTCACATATGTTAAAGTGAAAGTTTCCTTATATGCTCTTGAATAGGCACCGGCAATGGCCCCGCTGCCACTCAGGTTTTCAACCCCCAAACCATCCTCTTTCCCAACAATTGTATCAATTATCCATCTGGTTTCTCCACTTTCCAGCTTTAACTCATGTGCTATCACTGATGATCCAATCCTAGCATAATCCTCAGGTGTTAAATATACATATTGCAAGCCATGCTCAGGGTTAGATTCGTCAGACCAACCAACTCTGAAACAGGCTTTTACTTCCTCAGCTACACCTAAGCGGGCACCAGAATTTGCTGCTAGATAAATCAACGGTAGTCTTTTCTCACATGCAAGATCAGTTACTGCACGAAAGAATGCATCCTCTCTTGGGCCAAAAGAACCAGCCTTAAAGGTCACATCATTTGCTACAACCAATATTGTCCTTCCATTTGGGAACTCAGGAGTACACATTTCCATTAACCAGGCTACCATGCCTACATCATTGAGTCCAGGTGGACGCTCCACAGGAACAAGAGGAGAACCCCAACTACCTTCCTTGTCAGCAAACTTAAGCTCTGTCACTTTGAGAAGATCTTTATCTTTAGCTTTTTGAAATCCTGGGTACTGGATTTTCCATGATTGCTCCAAAGCTGTTTCAAATGCCTGCAAGTAACACATCTCCTCAGGAAAATAGCTTGGTTTGTCTATATAATATTGCCATTAGCAGGAAGGGGCAAACACACACACTCATACACACACACAGGAAAGTTAAATTTAAACTTAAAGTCACAGGATTACTTACCAGCGGAAAATCATAGCAGTATGTGGTGCTGTTCTTCCTTGCTGCTAGACGTTTTCGGTCAATAACTCCCAAAGGTCGATAGTTTTCATTCACTGGTACACCATGTAGAGGACCCTTTACTTTGACTGAACTGTATACCACTTTGTGTGAGTTGTTATCCTCCAGTTCTCGATATATCTGCAGATATATTATTTGAAAATTAAATCTTGATCCATGAAACATCTTCATTAATTATCTTTCCAATACGAAACTGACATAATGTTAATACAGAATGTATAGTTGACCTATACAAGAAAAAATTTACAGTTGTCCTTGGCTCCTCACCAATTTTTTGATGTCCTTGGTGCCCAAGACTGTCATAGTGATCTTTTGTTCATGTTGAATACTGAACAATTTTCAAGTGATAAAATGACAAAAAACATTCTACCCACTATCATTATTATTTTTATTAAAAAATTGCTTCTGAATTATTTTCCCCTTTAGAGCCTCATCAACCAAAGGCTTTTCGTCACAGACCTCCTGAAGAAACTTAAATTGAGGAACAGCTTATACTCCAGTGCTATTTATCATATTATTCCAGATTACACATACCAATTGATGAGTATGACACTAGTACTAAATGCCAACTAGTAGATCTCTGCCAAATATAAAGAAAAATGCTCCTCACTAATTATTAAAATGGCCAATCTTCTTGTATATATCTACTGGGTTTAACCATAAAGTGTGCTTGTTGATAATGATATGGAGGTCAATGGGTCTTTTTTATCAAACAGCCTTTAGCTCGCTGAGTCAAAAAGTTGTGGCATGCAAGATAGTTTTACTTGAAATTTTTTAAATGGACAAACGCTTACATTTACAGTGCATGTATGGCCAGTCACATTAGTAACAATGACCCTCCAAGCACCATTTGCCAGTCCAGAAGATGCCATCCAGAGCTTGATTTCCCACTCAATGACACCTAATCTATGCATTCTTACACCAACAGATGAATGGATTTCACGGGACAGTTCTTCCAAGATTGCCTCAACTGCCATTTCGTCTTGGCCAGCATTTATGTTAATTCTCCTGAAAGTAACATCCCAAATATCAGACACAGTTTAAGATTCTATATTTTTATACTATAAGAATAATATATCTACATGTACGTTGTAATAATTACTTTGTATAAGGTAAAAGATCACTTATTTGTTGCTCGCGTATGATATAGAGGTACATATGAGCATGTTCAGGTCTGACAGTGGCATTGTGTGCATTGAGTTCCAACTCCTCCATTGCAGCCATCAAGGACCTCAAAATGCTCCTCGATGTAAATGACATATCCAATTGGGCTCGAGAGGTTTCCACATCTAGCCCTTGACATGATGAAAATCCGTCACTTGTAACTGGTTGTCTTACAAGTGTTCGAAGAAACATTCTTTGAATAGGTTGTGGCTTGTGATCTAAAACCGTATACAAGTGCCATTGACGATCTCGGGATGGGGTATACCGTATAGTGTCAGAGCCTTTAAGTTTGTCCTATATCCAGAAAAATTTCAGTGAGTTTAAGATCAAGCATACAAGTCAAATTTGTTTCTTTCACCCTTTTTAAAGTATTAAAAGGGATTAAAGTCATAAAATAACTAACCAATTCAAGATAAATGGATAGGGGAGGTTCCAGATGACGCAACAAAGGCTCCTCCTCATAACAGAGCTTTCCTGCTGACCAGTGAAAGGAGTGCCTCATAGGGGCTCGCCCTTCATCCCTCTGTATGATACAATTAATTACTCCAACACCCGCAGCACGTATAGTTGAGCCTACTTCCTTTTCCTTAAGTATTTTGGCCAACTTATTGATCCTTTCTTGAGCCTGATCCTCATCACCACTGAAAACCGCAAATAAATAAATCAGCAAATGATTAAAAGAAGCTTTTTCAAGAACAGATTGGGGGTTCTGATCACTTGATCAATAAAAAGATAATTAGTCCAGTAGTCACTTGTTTTAAGCAGGAAACTAAATTCAACCATTTAGTACATTCCGACAATGACCAAATCAGAGCAGCCAATAGGATTTGAACAAACTTCAACTAAATACAAGTACTGGACTGTAAATTCAGAAAAGAATTGTTAGCAATATTACTACTGATACTTAAACAATTTAGAAGGAATATTGATTAATTTGTGTTTCAAAATAGATACAAGACTTTGCCGATGGAGTACCTATCTTGCAGTAAACTCATCTGATTGTTGATGCCCACCAATGCAATATGCATCATATTACCATAGTCAACCAGTTCAGCAGAACTATTTGGAAGTGTTTCGTGAAGATTTTGAGTTGCTTCCCTTAATGCAGCATTGATTATTGCAGGCAAAAATTGAAGAGATTTAATTATAACCATCACTCCCCATTTTCTCTTATTATGTTTCTCCACCAGTGCTTTATCAGACATTTGATCTTCAGTCCGGCTCTTTCTTTCAACATACTCCTCCAAGAATTCCCATGAAGCTATAAGACCAGATCTGTGCCACTGCATCCTGACACTACCTTTGACAAGATATGGCTGATAAAAGATGCTAAATGTTAGAAAAGCAGATGATCATCAGAAAAAAAAGCATCAATAAATAGCTGTAAAACAGATATACCTGGTACAGCCTGCGGACATAAGTTTCTACGACGCGTCTTTGAAGGGTATGATCACTGTGATCAAACAAACCTACAAGGGCATCTTCAACTGCCAAAGGGGCACTCACAAGGTCCTCCATTCGGTCATTAATGGCACTCTTCCTCTTGGGAGTATCAATATTTTCACCATCCTCAGTGAACATCTCAAGTTCAGAAAGACTTCTAGCAATGTTGGAACGAAGTTCACTCAATTTAGTTTGTTCCAGTAATTGACTTGCTTTTAGAGCCAACTGCATCAAGATAATGAGTGTCAAGACTCTTCCTGAAATGCTCCAGAGAAATTAATTGACAAAAAGAAATTAACAGTATAGTTGGCATCAAAATAGTCAATATTTTGGAAATGCATTCAAATACATTGAAAGGATATACGCTCATAATATCTTATTTCAAGAACTATAAAACCTCAGAATAATTTGTATGGTTCCATGTTGTTGCCTATATTGCAATACCAGAGACATTGTGACTCCTAAAAATAAAATATGAACAGAACTCTGTATTTCAGGCAATATAAAACCTCAGAATAATTTGTATGGTTAAGTGCAGAGAAACGGATCAATTGATCCCTGTAGGCAGCAGGGTTAGGGTAAACCAGTTGCTCCATCAGTCGCAGTATGAGCTTATTTTTACTCTTGACACCCTGAAAACCAAGAAATACAGTTAATATAATTGCAGATTAATGTCTACAAGACTATAACATATAGAGGAAGCAAATCACTCAAGCTTGGCATGTTTATAAATGTTACACCTGGTGAGAGAGCACTATATCAACAATCTTCAATAGATCTTTCTTATATTGAAGACGGAGGCGTTCAATTACATCAGCCTGGATATAGGGGGAAAAGATTATGAATATTCTGAAAACTAAATAATAAAACGAGACATCATCCAGTAAGTTCCCAATTTAGAATTTTCTGTATGATAACCTATTGGCATCGGAATGAGAAGATTAAACACAAGCATCCTGAAATGTGTTGATTAATTTATTCACAGCACTCAAAAACAACACGAGAAGGATACCTTCAGTTTGATAGAGAATTAGAAAAGATCATTTATCTTCTTTTAAACACTCAGAAAAATAATAAGGCAGAAATTTGACTTAACAATATTCTTATACTATTACTTAGAAAGACCGGTCCGGTGGTGGGAAGACCTTAAAGGATGAAATAAGCACAGGCATGAACAACCAGAATATTTATATTCTTGTGCCTCAGTCAAGTTCATAACTGATTAAATTGTCCCATATATATCAGTACCAACAGTCCAGTAATCACACTAACCTGTATGTTATCACTAAATAGTTCTTCAACAGAAAGATACTCTTCAAAAAGGGATTGAACAATTAGTCGAGCATGGCTCTCTCGTCCCCCCTCATAAGACTTAACCAGACTCATCAGAGGTTCAACAAGCCTTTCTTGGGCTCCTTTTTCTTTGTCCGGACAGGAGGAAAGATGAGCCTGCAGTGCAAAACACACCCCATGAGTTTATTCATATTACAGGAGGAAAATCAGAACAAGAAATTCAAAAAAAGAGGAGCTCACATCAAGGATTCCCTTCAACAGTTTGGCAGGGAAGTCAACATTTTGGGAGCTTGAAATCCTCTCAAACTCCTTGTATTTTGATTCCAACTGACAAATAAGACAGTCGAAGGCCAGGTCAGATAACTCTTTTGGTATCAGGCCAAATGGTAAACCCAGAAGGGTGTACCCTTACCTCAATTTTTAGATCTTTGGGAAGACGAGTTGCCTGAACAGCCAAGCACTCTTGCCATTGAAGGAAAGGTAATTCAGGACTATCTAGGCAATAGAGTAGATTTTGCATAACCTGAGATGAATGTCAAATTCATTAATAAGGCAAGCATATAAAAGACAGAGATTAATAATACATGAAGTAAGTCAGAAAGTCAAGACAGATGAACTATATCAAGTTATAAATACACAACATGGTCAAAATACAGTATAAATACATAAGCAAAGAAAGTACTCACTTCCTCAATATTGTGGTCATAGCCAGCCAGGATCATACGTGCTGTATTTAAACTTGCAGCACATTTCTGATGAACTTTACCAGAAATTGCAGTAGGAGGACCCAGGACTGGGAAGCTCCCATGGAAAGGTTCTGCTTTTCTTACAGCTGAAGGATCATCTAAATCAAGCCTAGCTATAAGTTCTCCAGCCTACAAAAGAAAATGCTTTCATAAACTCAATGGTAATTAGAACCTGTCTGTTTTTTATGTGGGACAATTAAATACCTGCATTGCTTGACCTTCAGACATTTTAAAATGAATAACCCCAGATGCAGGCGAAAGAAGAGGCATACACATCTTCATGACTTCAACCTCAGCATATGGTGTGTCCGCTTCAATATGACTATCATCCATTACCAAATATCTCAGAAGCTTGCATGCTGTCTCTGCAACTAGTTTTGATGGATCATGATCATTCTGCATACAAATAAGGATTAGAAACTTGCCTCAGCCTCCAAAAAAAAAGGGGAGAGCTTTAGGGTAAAATTGAACTCATCTAACCTGAAGCAAGCAAGTCCTTCCATCTATGAGAAGGCGAGTTCCAGCTGCTTCTTCCTCTGCATATATCACATGACTGTTTCCACCCAACTGAAATAAGTGAATCTATCAGTAACTTGAGGATCAGACAAAGAACAAGGGACCAATTATATTGTGCCACCATCGAGAAGATATGCAAGCTTTCCATATAAGAAGGGAAGTATTCTTCTACTACGTACATTTTTTGGAAACTGCTAGATAGAGGAACATAACATGTCTTTGAAAAACTAAAGCTAAATGAATTTAATTGTATGTCCTATTATATATCTATTAGGAGCTAGATCAGCAATGTTTTTTTGTTTTGGCCAGTGATCAGCATGAGAAATAAAAGTTAGGAAACATAAAAATATATTTACAAAGCATTAAATAATATAAATCTGAACGTGAATAATGCAGTAAAGGGATCAAACTAAAAGAACAGAGACACTGGAGCATGCACGCTCAATAGTTAGTCTAGAGAACAGCACTTGCCTGCATTAGCAAACCCCCATCACGTAAAGTATGTATCTCTGCTTCTAATTCTGATTCATTCATTCTCAATCTATAACTTCCTGGTCCTCCTCTTACCATGTCAATCTGTAAATCGTTTTACAAGACTTCAATTATACAGATTGATCAGCATGTGCAGTAGCTCTACTGGCATAACTCTCCAAAAAGTCAGGAAACTACACAAAATGTTCCATCAAATTGATATTAACAACAATACATACCGTATATTTGCTTCCTTCAATGTTCAAGGACACTTGAGAATGGACAAGAGATATGTGCTGGGATCATTATTAGCTAAAATTAGTATCACCAGAAAATAAGAACGGAGTTAATACAGGTATATGGTAGATGTTTCTCCCAATTTGATGTCGTACCTTGGGAGGGATTTGTCCCTTTTCAAGATAGCCAACATAGTCTGAAACCAAAGCTGCACTACTAGAAGAAGCTTTCTGCATTATTTAGAAGAAGCACAGATCATATACTCCATTTAAGATAAAAATTGGAGAAAAAATAAAATTAATTAATTAGAAAAGAAAAAGGTCAGCTTACATAGAGTGCCCCTCCAACAACAGAAAGATACCAAGGAGGCCTTTCTGCTCTAACCCTCATTGCTATTCTACTGTCCAACCATCCTGTGTGGATTTTGTTTTCTTTGTAGTCTGAAGCCTGAGATCAAATATTGTCAGTGTCATTTCTGCATTTCTAAATACTTCAAATAGGATAAGTTGTCAGCATATGAGTATTTTACATTTAAAAGATCAATGGTATAATCAACATTTGTATGAATTTCTCCCCGAATTTGAACCTCCTTCAGCCCAAGAACCATATTTGCAATAGCTAAAGCCCTAGACTCTCCAAACGCAAAAACATGCCCTGAGGTACAAGATAAGGAGATTAGAAGCTTGTTAAAATTAAGTTACAAAAAGAACTTGCATACATTCATGAATGTATGAAGAAGAAGCAGCACATTCATTTTTTCTTTTAAGTCAGAGAATTGTGTTTAAAAGGAAAAAAAAAGAAAGAGAGCATGACTAACATTGCAGCAGCTATAAAAGTTGAGGCTCATTAGGCAAAATTATGCATGTTTGTCATAGAGAGATGAAGTACTTAATATAATTTGTCTCATATAGATTAATGTCTACTTAAAAAGCTATGTAATAAAAATTTTATTGTTCCAACCTGCTCACTTGTCCACCAAATCCAACTTAACTTCCTCACTGTTGCTCTACTACTAAGTCCATGCATGCCAGGGTTAACCATATTTCTCATAAGAACATAAGGTAAGTTCCTCCTCAGAATAAATAAATAAATAACCATCACCCTTGGCCAGAAAAAATAATAACCAGCCCACAGACATATATTGACATGATAGTCTAGAGTCCACATTTGCTTAAAGTTCACAATGATGTCTTGGACAATGGGCATTTGAAATTAAGAATAGCTATTTCATTTCCCATTATTTAATAATCTGTTCATTTAAACTGCTGAAAGAATTGTGAAAATAACAGTTAATACTTACCAAACTGAGAATCTGAGAATTCATGAATTCCTCCTCCAGACTGCATATATATATAACCAAACAACTTTTAGCCCTTAGACAAAGAAGTTACAACCATATATGAAGCAACACGGTCACTTACCTTAACAGAGAAGTATGCCCACACATTTGGCTTACTCTTAAAGCTCAGCTCCTGCACAAAGTACTATAACTCAGTACAAGAGATGGAATGGAAAGTGGGAACAAATAACAAATGTGATTGCTGGTGGACTTAGCAGCTAACCTGCACTTTCCCACTTGTAGGCTTAAAACCATCATCAGGGTCCTCACTTGTCACTCGTACAGCCACACAATGACCTTTTGGCCTTGTGGATTCCGCTTTGTCAAAATCAAAAGGGGTAGCTAAAACTGATGTTTTCCTCCAAGCATCATAGCCCCCACCATGCTCCATCCCGTAGAAACGCCTTATCTCTGTTAAAATAAGAGCCATATAAGGAAAATTTGGCACATCAAGTAAATGGGTAAAAAACAGGATGGCAAAGAAATAGTAAAATTTTATCTGATGTTGTACCAGGAATTTGCCAGAGAGGAATACCCATCCCAACAGCAACCTGTGCTGCTGGCAGATTTATCTCTGCTATCCACTCAGTAACAGGGTGTTCAACCTGTGAAGAAATCAAATGAAAGTTCAGTCACACCAATGAAAATATAATCCTGGACAGGAAAAACAAATAGCAATTACAATACGTGAATAGGTACAGGTTTTGCGTGGCTTCAAAAAGGGAATACAATATGCTTATACAGATAATTTACAAGTAGATATCAACTAATTTAGTAATAAATACCAATGGAAAACCAAATTCAGAAAGAGAATTAATCAAATCATAAGACAGAAACTAATAATTATGATGCAGACCAAAACTAAGGTTATATCACAAGACCTGTAAACGGGGGTTCAGCTCCAAAAAGTAGTACTCGCCAGTCTCCATACTGTATAGATACTCCACTGTAGCTGCGCCAACATAATTTACACATTTAGCCAATCTTCTAGCTGCCTGTTCCAGCTGTTTCACTGTATCCATAGGAGCTATAGTAATTGGTCCCTCCTCTACAATCTGTTAACAAATAACTGATTAGAAAACTTACAAGATTCATTTCATTATCACTATTCGAAGCAGTATCAGAAAAGTTATCATACCTTTTGGTGCCTCCTTTGAACACTGCAATCACGGCTATGCAAAGCAGCAACATTTCCATACTGATCACAAAGTAACTGGACTTCTAAATGTCGACTCTGGTTAAAGACAAAAAATATCATCAGAATATGATCAAGATTCCAAGAATGATGGTTGTTCTGATGAGTCAGTTGAGGATCATACCTGGGATGCTACCTTCATTATAAATATAGGTGACCCTGGAACTTCACCTTGAACTTGCTTGAACAATGCCCTAACCTCATCATCATTATGAACCTATGATATTCACATGGCGTCAAATAAATCAAATATGCAAAGGGTTGACACAATTTTCTGGTATTTTAACTAACCATATAGTTTTCTGTTTAAAAATAACTTACATACTCATGTAAGGCTAAATTAGTTTGCAAAATCAACAGCACAAATACTAATACAATGAAGCTTTCTAAATGCCACAATATTGCTTACACAAGAAACAAACCTTTCTTATGCCTTTACCACCACCACCCCAAGATGCCTTGATCATTGCAGGGTAACCGACAACTTGACAACTTGCAATTGCTTCCTCTGCTGTATAAACACATGCTTCTCGGTATATGTCATCAGGAATAGTAATTAAGCAACTTTCAGGGGGCATTTTCACCTGTAAGAAGAAACCTGAAGTCATAAATTGGGATACCACTAAAAAAGCAAAGGTACTATTACTGAAAATTGAAATTTACATGAGAACCACTCCATGGAAGGGTTGGTACTTCTGCTGCTTGAGCAATCAACGACGAACCAATTTTATCTCCCAATGCTGCCATAGATACAGAAGGAGGTCCAAGAAATAAAATTCCTTTAGCATTTAATGCATCAGGCAAATCAGGATTCTCTGATGCATGACCCCAACCAGGCCACACTGCATCAACATGAGTTATCTCGGCCACCTGGGAAGTACATTGCATACTCACTCATTAGCATGATTTAGAAGTAGTAAAAGGACAAGTCACAAGAATCCATTACTATATTAACAAAGGCTAGAAGAAGATGCTACAAATTTTTATCAAATGTCTTGGGAAGTAGATATGAATACAGTGTGTTCCTTACTTTATGGAAACTTCAAATTCAAAATTACATATGCCAAGTAGAATTCATAACTCCCTTAAAAAGGAGAAAAATATAAATAAACTCCAAGCATAAATTGCCTTGCCAACTTTGTTGTTTACTAGTCACAACAAACTTGGCTATGGAATGTATGGTAAAAAAAAATACTTAAAGTAAATGATCTCATGTAATATGCTGCACACACCTCTACAATAAGTTGCACATTGGCATAGTTATTGTTATTGGTCCCACCGGGTACTTCAACAAATTGATCAGCAATTCTGATGTGTTCTGCATTGATTCTCATGTCCTCCGGAGTGGCCATGGCTACCAACAAGATAGCCTTCTCTGTACCAAATGTCTCATAGGCCCAGGTCCTAACACCACGTATAAACTTGACAGCTGCCATTCCATTGTTTGCAATTAGTATGCTATGAATTGGCTTCTTTCCCCCAAGGGCGTGGCAGAACCCATCTACTTCAGATATTGTAGCAGGGTGCCTATTTGGTAGTACACCATTTATGTATCCGTTTCCACGCCCAACACTAGCCATTATTCTTCTTCTGCACAGCCAAGAAAAAACAAAATTCAAAGATAGCCAGCAGCTCAGCACATTTAAAATTCAATCAGAAATTGGGAATTTTTTATTTTTCTACAGAATCCTGCAAAACAATTAAATTGTTGACCGCGCCCTTCATAGTCTAGCATCTTCATTAAAATAAGACTCAAGATAAACCATCACTGAGAAAATTCCACTCAATTTTTACTGCCAAATATTTAAGGTTCTGTTTGGACAACCTTATCCGTACTTCTCAAGAAGTTCCATTTTTGCATAATTAAGAACTTTCCATCGTAAGATGAACTCGTCTTGACGAACTTGGGATGCATCTATATGAACTTATAACATGTCCATTCATCCAATAATTGCAGCTTTTACTTCAAGATACGAGCAACCAAACACAGCCTTGTAGTTCAATGTCTGTCTGATGCAGTATCGCGTAAGCATCGATTGCAAAAAAGAGAAAAAAAGGAAAAGTGGCACCAGCCAATAATAACTCACGCCTTTTCAATCTATAAATCCACTCAAAGGTGCAAATTGGTTTCCAACATCCACACTCTAGACAGAGCCTCTATTCAAAATAAGTCAAACCCATTATTCAAAACAAGACAACTAGTGGAGGCTCTAAACCAATTCGAGACAATAGGAGATAAAGGTTGTCCATCATGCAAACTAAAACTAACAAATCATAGTTGTGAGCTAAAATAAATATAGAAATCGAGCCGAAAAATTCAAACACAAGCACCCAGTAGAGAACATGATAGAAAGACTAAGAAGAAGAGATTGATCACAGACCTTGGCGTGGAGGCTATCGGAGCTGGAATTTGAAGCTTAGAAAGGGAATTATAAAAGGAAGTAGGGGCCTAGAAGGTGATGGGATTGGGTTAGTGCATGTAAGGTAATCATGCATCACCCAGAGAGATGAATTAGTTTAAGGAGTTGCAGACAGGTAGGTTTGGTATAGGTTGGGGACAAGGATGAAGATGGGAATGGGTGGGTCTCTTACGTTTTCACGGGTTTTATGAAAGCAAACGTCGTATCTGCCACAACGCTTTTATTACCTCTTTCAGCAACGGAAGAAGAAGTAGTAGGTTCTCACTTCTCTCAGCTACCCATACCCCCGCCCCTCTGAATCATCGTGATCATTCATTCAACACAAAAAGCACTTAAATCCTTTTTCCTCTAATTCCATGGTGACAATATAATTGACTAGAGTTGGATGGTGAGTTCACCAACCCTGCTTCTCCCTCCTTAGTAGTAGATGAGTCAATTACGGAAGCTACATACAAATATACGATAAATCAATCAACCATCTCTTCTCATTTTTTTATTATATACTTTCATAGATTGATTTATATACAATTTGCATAATTAGATAGATTGCAGAGTGAGTTCTTTTTATTATTATTATTACTATTATTTTTACTTCAATTAATTATATGGTTGATTGGAATTGATACATCCGGATGGGTTCTGGTTGGGAGTTAGAGCCATATGAGTGAAGTCAAAGGTGGGACCATGCCAAACTTGATCATATAATATAAATAAGAAATTTTAATCTCTAGAAAAGTTAAATTTGTTTAATTGTTAAATTGGTCTAAAATTTTTTTTATTACAATTCTAAAAATATTTTATACAGATATTTTTAAAAAAATCTGAAAATAAGAAAGATTAAGTTCTTCTCAAAAATCGACTGCTTGGATCAAGGGGCCGCACTTGGCGAATAATGATGGTTTTGGACTTTGACTTTGATGTACATTAAAAACGAACGTACTTGTTTTCTTGAGAGAGAAATCTTTCACAAATTAACATCCTATATAAATTCGTAAGTGTAAAAAATAAAAAAAAATAAAATTTTAAAAAATTAATTTCATGATTTAACTTTTTAATTAACGATTAATTTTAATTATGTATGTATTTTTCATTTTATATATTAGATTATTAATAAGTTTATATATAACTTAATGGCTTGTAATTTGGGCTTGTTTCCAACCTCAATGGCGATGGCGTGATGATTGGTCTTTTAATCTAAACCATTTCAATTTTTGATTTTATGCGGCAAAGAGGAAGTAACCAAAAATACAAAATATTTTTAATTAGTAGAAATTTTTTTTATTTTTTACAATATATATCTTTTTATTAAATCAAAATCTTTTCATATAATAAAATAACTAAAAATAAATATAAATAAAAAATATATTATTCATTCATAATTTTTATTAATCAAAAAAATGAATTCCTCGACACAGAAACAAGAAACAAATATCAGTACTTGCTATACGAATTAATTTCGGCGTCTCCAAGCAACCCCAACAAATGGGAACAGGGAAAACAGAGTCCTAGGAACCATCTAGATATAACGGACTACGCACGTCCTCCATACGTTCGAAATGCATTTGAGAACTTTTGTGAACTTTGAGGGCTCAATATATAAATGAAATGCATTTAAGAATTTTGGGACAAAAGAAACTGCATGGGATGGCCAATAGAATTTGATTTTGTGAATGTCCTTCTAATATTATATTACGCTAGATGTTTGAAAAAATATATACTGCAAAGGTTAATTAATAATCGTCAATATGCTTGACTACCCACCTTAGTCATAGAATTATTCTCTCTCACGTGACAGTGAGTTTATCGTAGTATTTACAGTGCATTTCATACACTTCTAGTCGCCATCAATATTTTTTTGTGATGACTATTTAAGTTTTGGGCGCCGATTTTAGTCGCCACTAAAATCTAAATATTTTAGTCCACTCTTTTATATATATATATATATATATATATATATATATATATATATATACTTTTCAACTATTTTTAGTTATTTTAATAAGCTGAAGTTAGTATTTATTTTTAATATTAAAAAATAGTTTTGGAATACAAAAAGAATAATAATTCATTAATTCTAGACACCAATAATCAACTTGTCTTGTAAATATTAAAAATAAAAATCTAAACTGATTGTTGATTTACTTTAATTTATTTGATTCATCGACAAAAATTGAATCATTTGCATAAAATTTATAAAGGATTTAATGTCATATGAATATGAAAATAGTAATTAAACAATTGTATCAAAGGCATTGAATGGTCAAATTCATCATGATAGCATCCTTAACATTTGTAATTGTCAGCTCATCATTTTGTTTCAAGGTTAAAACTTTTCAAATATTATTGATTTCTTTAACTTTTGGGGTACATAATAAGTGATTATTTTTATTAGTTTATTTGTACTTTTGAAAATTTTACATTTTATAATTAGGAAGATAAAAATTTTACTTCTTCTACATTGTATATATTAAGGATTGGAATAGCTGATATTAATTTTTTATTTTATTCAAATACATTGAGTGCATCACAATAGATAACCATCAAAGCTGGATATAACCATTTTTTATCATCCATTCGAGACTCCAATGATTTTGGACATTCCTGAGAGTCCAATAAGACCAGCCAAATGTTGCTCGCTCATATACGTCTAATTGAGCATTAGCAAAACGTTGATAGCCCTCTTTTGTAGCATTATTCACTTTCCACTCAGCACACCATTCACCTACATAAAAAATACTTCAGCCAAAATCTAATCCTAACAAAATATTATTCTATCTAATTTAGGAGGACATGAGGTCATGCGAGGATTACCAACATATATATGTAAGAGGTCCATTTGAGTTCATAAGATGATTCAATGGCGATGTGCGGTTGATATGAATGTAGTCAATGTTCTGTTGAGAAGTCAAGTTGGTAAATATATCATAGTAGAGACTGTACCAATGGATATCAAGCACAGATCCCTTTAGCACATTAGCCAGATCTATGAGTTCTTCAGGTGGAGGAATATAAGGATCATTGAATTGCAACCTTGTGGACAAAACCACTAAGGTTGTGGAGGAATATTTGCGTACAACTTGATAACCAGTTCTGTAATAGTTGATCAGGTCCTTTAGGGTAATATAGGGATATGGAGGTTCATTTAAGAGCTCAACTGCATACAAGCTTCCACCTTTTGCATACCTGCAGCCATGTATTCCAATATATAATATGTTTTGATTATCTGGGATACAAATGCAACCAACATTAATCTACTAAGGAAAGATGTATGTCAAACTTATATGAACCTTGCAGTAAAGAAGTCTATGACATGAATCGTTTTTTGAATGTTCTCATTTGTTTCCCATTCTATAGAGTCATCTATTGTTGTACTATGTGCAGCACCATTATAAGAACGTCGTAGTGCATGTAGATCAAATATAATTTTCAATTCATATTTCTTACAAGCACACAAATCCTGACACGAGAAGGCATTATCTACTATTTGCAAGGAACTTGCAACAAACAGAGCAGGTGGAGTAGGATCATTAGCTGTCCAGCAACCAACTGGTATTCTTACAGCTTTCAATCTATTTTCGGCTGTGGACTTAAAATCGTCTTCCACAATGAAAGTATTCCAGTATTCGTAACCAACAAACCATCTGTCGATCATATTGTAATAAAATGTGCATAACTTGATTAATGTTAGATACATATATATATTGTTAAGATAAACCACATTAAAAAAGTCAAATAACTGATTTATTTGGATATAAGTTCTTTTGCCAAAATTGAATTTATTAGTTCATGTGGGTCAATCAAATTTATAAACTTAGAAACTACAACTATATAACCAAATTAATTATATAACTAGTTCTATCTTCATGAACTGTGGCGCTTTGTCAGGGCCATACCCATTTTGGAGTTGATAGTCTCCGTCTATTGTTGAAACAATTGCCAAATCATTGTCTCTCCAACCATTAACTTCTGAAACATCAGCTGTCACTAACCCTTCTGTCTTTGCCTATGTAGCTCATAATACCATATAAAACCTCACATCTATATTTTGATTTTGCATGTTATTAGAATTTAAAAGTCTTTCAAACCCGATCGAGAGTTTCACTAGTCATGGGACAAAAGAAACAACCTCTTTTACCCAAAGAAAATTAAGAAAAAATGAAGGATGGGTCACCTGCAAGAAAAATCCATTTGATGCCTTGATTCGAACATGGTTCGAATTATTACTTTCCTTAATAATTTCAAATGTCCCTGATTCAGTGGAATTGTTGACCACAGCAACCACCTTAATTAGTCCCATCTAAACCCACAGATTGGTTGTTAGCCACCCTGAATCGGTAGGTGGTCTCGTTTATCCTCCACAACTACACAAATATAGAGAACACATCTATGTCTATATGTAACATCCAACATAATATTTGAAAAAAAAAATAGCTAAATATTAATTCATGTATATATAGCTCACACTAAAATTTTTCCAACTAGTAGTAGTTGTGCAATTTGCTACTATGATTGTTCCTCCTCCAGATTCCGCACAAAGATACTTTTTAGTCGTCATAGACTTGAACTGAAGGTTAGTTCCATCCTAAAAAATTTGAGAAGTTGAGTTTTTAATGGCAATGGTAGTAACATACATATCATAATTGTCAATGTAACTATTTACTAATTAATAATTACTTCTACTATTAACCAAGAAATCCTTATTGGGAATGTCATCAAATAGAGAAGCTTTAATCCAACCCTCAACAAGTAGCCAACTCCCAAGGATTAACTCCTCTAACTCGAAAGTTGGAATGTATTGGTCTAGCATGAGAAATAGGGAGCAAAGTGATACCAAAGAGGACAAGTAGGTTGAGGAGCCATATTTTTAGGTTGACATTGCTCACCATTAGGATTGGATATTTTAAATCACTTCCTAAATGAACATTGATAAAAAAAAAATACATCAAGTTATATCCTTGAAATCAAGCCAAAAGATTCAAACACAAAGACCCAATAGAGAACATCATATAAAGAAGGACTAAGAAGAAGAGATGGATCACAAACCGCTTGGGGTGGAAGACGAAATCAAATTGTTTGATGCATGTATATAGTATTTGAAGCTTAATTAGAAATTAGGGGAAGTATAAATAAAGTATATAAGACCCTAGAAATTACAATGATAGAACTGGATTAGTGCATGTAAGGTGATCATGCACCACCAAGAAATTAAAAATAAATTAGGTTGGGCATGGAGATGGGGATGGGAATCTCTTATGTTTTAACGGCCTTTAGTTTTATGGGAGCAGCATTTGGCATCTGTAGAACTACAAGTAGTGGGTTCTCAACACAAGAAAGAAGCACTTAAATCTTCTCTAATTCCATGCGGAGTAACCCTGTTAAAATAGCCCAATTAATGATGGTGTTTGTACTTTTATGGTGGTGTTTAGACTTTAGAGTGATAAATCATTTAAATTAAATGAAACATAAACTCTTGTTGTTAGAGATCTTTATGTTGTTTGGATAATTTAATATGCAAATGAAATATAAAAAAAAATGAAAGTAAAACTTTTATTGTTCTTTAGTTGGAAAAAAAATTATTGGTTTTAAGAATATACTCCCTCATAAACATATTTAGAATTTTAATTTCTCTACACAAAGTGCAAAAATTTTTTATTACCTAGAAAGAAGTATAGCGTGCAATGATTCAAATGTAAAATGTTCAATCAATTATTTTTTTTATTTAATTATATTAACCCAAATTTATTTAGGGGTGGGTTGGTAATTAATTAAATGAGTCTATTAAAAAAAAAGAAAAAATAAAAGATGTCATTAAATTTGTACAGGAGAGTCCATTAAATCTTCCTCCATGGATAGAAGGATTCTTTGTGAGATGGTAGTGATACTAATGCTCCTCATGCTAACTCATGTTTTTTGTTTCTTCAATCTCTTTATCAACTTATTATATTTAGAATTTTAATTTCTTTACACAAAAGGTAAAATCTTTTAATTACCTAAAAACAAAAAACAAAAGTTGCAGGTGTGCGTAACTGTTTTTTCTAGTAATGGTCTTAAAATCAATAAAGATATTATGCAACGAAATGGAAATTTTAGAAGTTGACATTTGACAAAGGCTCCCTCTCATATTAATTATAGACCAAATGATAACGCAACACTAAACCATCAAATTGTTAATTAAAGGAAGTAGGTACACTATGCACCTACCCGAACCGAAACACAGATAGCAATTATCCGAATTTTATTATTTTTCTATCTCTCTTATTTCTGTTTTGCAGCAGGATTAATCTCACTACGAAACAAATAAATCATTGGGTTACCTATATTTGAAAGGCAAAGGCCTAAATGGAGAATCTTCTTTAATACTTCAAGGACTCGTTGAGCCTCGAGATGGGGCTCTGCTATTCGTCCCATACGGGCCTGGGCCTAAAGCACGAGGGATAGAATATATAAATAACTCCTTGGGAGTCGTAACCCGAGACAAAAGAAAAATGTCAGCTGTGACATTTGGCAATGGGAAATGCAGGCATGCCAATGCCACAAGCTGATTATTGGTATATAAGTTTTGTTAACTAATGCTAAGTCAAAGTTTTTTTATTGGCTAATCAAGTTATTAGGTATTAAAAATTATTTTTAAAATTTTTATAAACTTTAAGTTATTAAATATTATATTAATTAATCAAAAAAAATCTTGATAAGTGTCCTTTAAACACTTGTTAACAAAACTTATAGATAACCACTTTATTTATATATTAAATAGTTAATAATATTTAAGTAACTCTTTTTATTTTATATTAATAATTTTATTTATTATAAAAAATAAAAAATTTATTTAAATATAATTAACTAACATATAAATCAAATCAAATAATATATACTTTAAAAATTTTACATCTGAAAAGAACAATTTCACGAAATCAGATATCAAGTACGGCTGTCACCGTGATTTAATTAGCAATTGATGACGCCACATGCCTCCTTGTGCAATTCATCATAATATTATTGTTTAATAATTACTTGATTTGGGTGCTTGGTGCAATTAAGAAATTGAAACCATTTGAAGTTGTCTATGATTTTTTATATTCTAATTATAAGATATTTATCAAGTAGGTCTCATAATTAAAAATGGATTGGCTCCTCTAATTAAATTATATTTGTATTCTTTGAAAAAATGTGCAGAAGAATAATTGATTACGTAAATATCAATTTTTAGCGAATGCCAATGGTCAATAGATTAATTTTGTCTCCCAATAAGCAGCCGTATTGGGACAATAAAATTTAGGGATGATTGTAGGATCAATAGGAGCAAGGTATTATAATTTTTATATTCAAATTTGGACTTTAGTAGTTATTTTTATATTTAAACTAATAAAATATTTAAATATCTAGAATCTAATCTGTGCATTTAAAAAAAATTAAATTTTTTTAAAAATTATAATTTATTTATATATAAATTTATAAAAAATATATATACAAATTATAGTAATTATCTTATGTAAACTTTATATATATAATCAATATAAAATTTTAAAAAATTTATTTTTACAAAATTATTAAATATAATAATTTATAAATTTATATTAAAATTAAATTATCTTATTAATAAAATCAAAACAAATAACATAATTTACATATATATATTTTAATAGAATAAATTAAGTATATATTTATAATATAAAAAAATAATACTTAAATAATTTACAGTAATTGAGTCTAAAGCCCGATAGAATATCTCATTTTATAAATTAGAATCTCTTCTTTTAATATTTAAATTCGAATCTAGACTTATATCTAATAGATAAATTTTATGAGTACTTATAAAATATAAGTATTATAATTATCTCTAATAAAATTTCTTCAAAATTTGTACAAAAAAAAACCTCCAAAATTAATTCATCGCTGGAACCTGGACATCACTCTCGTCTCATTTTTAAATGCAGATTAAGTGCCAGCATTGTACTCTTGTTGAGAAAAACAAAACCAATTAAGTTATTACAGCCTTTCATTTAAAAAAAATTAAAATGATTGGTTTATTGTTTTAAATTTTTGCAATCAAATATATGTGATTGAAAATTAATTTAGTTACCGTACTGTGCCTAATTCACAATCTTACGGGAATTCTCTCTCTCTCTCTCCACATGCGAAGTGGAATTATTAACTTACATAGATATGAATAATTGAAGGTGCAGTAGATTTAAGTGCACGGTATATAACTTATATATCCTGGAAATTAACGTTCATGTATCGTCTCAATTTTAAAAGACGAGTGTGCAATGATAGTAATAATAATAATAAACATTTTATAAATATATATAAAGCTGAAGCTGTGAAACTTTTTATGGAGCAATCCTACTTACTTTTCAGCCTCTCCGTATTTTAATGATTAATGAGTGGTCCACTTGTCCCTCTCCCCAACTCCGGGATGCAGACATCTACAGTCCAAACCGCCTCATACTTAGGACTAAGGAGGTGACCCTCTTCCTCTTCTCCGGTCTCCACCCTCTCAACAAGCCAAGAAGTCGTGTTCCTGTTTTCATTTACTATTCCCCCTCTTTTTTACAAACTCAATCTCCTGCCTCCTGCCCCAACTCTCTCCTATTCCATCCCCATGCAAAACTTTCTCCTCTCTATATTTTACGCAATTCACTTCTTCCATGTATTTCCAATTTCTTATTTTTAATTTATAAATAAGTGATTAACAGATTAGTAAAACAATCGTCTCAATACACATCTCCGAATGAAAAACTCAACTCTCTAGTTCTTATGGACATCTAATGTTTCTTGAATCACTCACTCTACATTCTTCCCTATATAATATACACATGCCACTTAGCTTTATTTCGTATTGTTATATTTTTTTTGGGATAGAGCTTAAACGTATATCTCTTATGACAAATAGTCTTTTCCTCTCACTTTCTCGGTCAAAAACCTGTTTCTTGATAGCATTTAACGTTTAGAGCCTTGGATTCATTTCTCGAGAAAAAGGTTTCTAGATAGAAAATTTGAGACCTTCAAGTTCTGATATTTCAATTTCCTAAATTGATCCCCTTTTCAATATTTTACCTGGGAAGATAGGGAAAAAAATTACTCCCCTGGAGACTTTTCATCACTATCTTAGATTTATCATAAATTGATAGTCAAGAATCAACCAACCACCGTATATAGCATCACTCTGTAAAACGGGAACCAAATGAAAGCAATTTGTGCAGAGAAAATATCAAAATCCCATGGAAACTAAAACGCACTTCCAAAAGTACTTGCCCATTTTTACAAGCAAAGAAAGAAGGCGACCAATTCCCACTCAAAAATACATAACCCAAAGAGTAGAAAAGAAAAAAAAAAAAAGAAAAAGAGTGAGGTATATAAACATATTTCAGGAGGAGTGTAAGAGACTAGGCGCATAGATATAGGAAATAGGAACTGCATCTGTGAGAGGTGTGTGGTGTTACAAAGCAGCCACGCTTTCACCTTTGGTCGTAACCTGAGATCCAGAAGCCTGCCCCACTACTTGTTTATTGGATGCCAAACAACGCTTCTCTTTTCTCTCATCCTGAATCATCTGCTGTTGACGGCATTCCTGACTACAGAAAGCACTATCACCCCTGCAAATTATATTCGACACACGAAACTAATTAAACTAATTTTGTTATAAAAACAGCCCTCAGTAAAATTAAATACAAGAAAGATGTGGTATCAGCATGTACCTGTACATGTAGATGTCACGGCTAGGTACCAAGCGACGTTTGCAGAGAGAGCAAGCACGAAGGAAGTCAGCAGTGTCAAGGAAATCGGTGGGAGAGAGTGCAGACGGCAACACCCTCTGATCTAACCAATTGGACCTAGCTGGCTGTTTTCGTGAAGCATCGGCTACTCTCTGCGTGTTAGGGTTTGGGGAATTATCGGGATCGGGCGGTGGAACATCGGGGATAGCGTTCAGATCCAAGGTTATCTCCGATACGCTAGTGGTTCTCTTCATTGGAGGACGGGGTCTCTTCCCTAACAACATCGTCTCCTTCGATTGGGTCAGGTCACCAGTCACCACACTACTTTTGCAGGTATCAAGAATGGTGAGGGAGAGGAAGTGAGGAAGGTGGGTGAAGACCAAAACAGCGGAGTTTGAGGGAATACAAACATGAACCCAAAATTGAGGAGTGAATCGAGGCCGTTGATTGGGAGATGGGATTGAGGTCAGCATTAACGAGAAAGGTAGTCCTACGTCAATTATCAACATCATTAATTGGGTTCGTAATGCCAAAGAGGAAACTTTGGATACTTTTTTTTTTCGATTTTCAGGTCTCCCAAACAGCACACTTTGGCGGAGTCTCATTGGCTATCCAAATGCTCAGCCTCAGTTCGTGTAACTTCACTGTAGCAGATAGTGGAATCTTTCTATTCTCCGCTGCATTTAGTGAATCAAAATCTTTCAAAATGCAATTGACTTTATTAATTTTTTTGGGTATGGGAAAATGCTATTGACTTATTTCCCTGAATGGCAGGGAGGGGTCGTATGCTAGCTTCTAATAGTCAGAGAAACACTGATCAATATCGGTATTATTATTAGTGGCACAAGAATTGTGATTATCAAATAAATTTGTTTTTATATTTGTGTCGTTAATTTAAAATTGTGGGGTTTTTTTTGTCATATTATTGTAGCACACCTATAATTAGTTTATTATTCATTTAATTTGTTAAATGTGTTATCAGAAATAACAAGTATAATTAGTACCAGTGAATTTGACATATATTTTTAAAATTTATTTTTAAATGATGTATTTTATTATAAATTTAAATAGTAATAATTTTTATGTTTTAAAAATAATAAAAATGAAAAATAAAAAGTTATTTAGTTATCTACTCTCTCGCATTTATATGCATCTACTTTTTTTTTGTATAACTATTATTATTTATGTCTATAACTATAATAAATATAAATGAAGAAACTAATTGCATGTAAAAAAATGATTTTTTAATATAATTTTTATTTGTTTTTCTATCTTGATTTTGATTGACGACATGACATCATTTAGGAAGGAATTGCATCGAAAATTTGAAACTTTCAAACAATTATTACTTTTTTCTTAAAATAAAATAAAGGTATCATGGACCGTGAATTTTATATGGACGTGGTTCAATTAGCGCGGAGGCTTGTGCTCCGTTTGGTAAAAAGTTTTGGTGTTAATTAAGGTACGTTTGAGAGAAAAAAATAAATAAAGAGAAGTTAAAAGAAAAAAATTATCTTTTATTTGTTTGGTTAAAATTTAAAAAAAAATTAAAAATTTTATATTAATTTTTTTAATCATTCTCTTTATTAATTTTAATTATCTTAAATTAAAAATATTAAAAATATTTATAAAAAAAACCTATCATTTAATTTTATTTTTTCTTTGTAATTTCTCTCCTTTCATTTTCTTCCTCCTTACTCCTCGTTCCTAAATACAGGTGCTGTGACAAAAAGCGAGAATAGCCTCTTTGGATGAAATTGATTCCTCCCTCAATGTCGACCACTTAACAATTTTTTATTTCTTTGAAAAGAAGATATGCATTATAATGGGACAGTTAGTATGTCTTGCGTGGTTAAAATAATGATGTAACACAATATTATTATAGCAAAAAATAAGAGGAAAATAAGAGACTTGATCAATAAAAACGAAGTGGGAAAGTTACGCAATAGCATAAGCTAATTAGTAATTAATTTGGACGTAAGCTAATGTTTGTTGCAAGAAAAGACCCAAAATGCAGTGATTGTGGTTCCTGCAAGCTGGACGATAGGCAGCGTCGTTGAGAGTGAATATTAGTTTAGATTAATTTTAATCATCTGATCAACTAAAAATAAATATTAATTTGGTTTAAATTAAAATTATCTGATTAATCAAACTAATTATTGAATGATTAAAAAAATTATTCAATTAATCTAATTTTTGAAAATTAATTGATTTAATTTAAATCAATTTTAATTAGTTTAAATTGAATCGCTTCAATTAATTTTTTACAAAATTTTTTGATAAATTAAAAAAAATACAATTTTAATCTTTCTTTAATTTCAACTATGAAGATAAACCTTTTTTAATAAAACATTTATATTAAAATTATTTTAGGATATTTTAATTATTTTTTAATTTATTTTTTTAATATTTTAATATATTTAAATTTTAATTAATATATAACAAATATAATAAAATAAATATATATATTAATTCAGTTGAATTGATTCATTGTAGTTTAGATAAAAATAAAAGTCATCTAAAAATTAAATCAAATTAATTGATTTTAAAAATATTTTATTCAACTCATCTAATTAAGTAGTGAGTTTGAATTGATTGATTGATTTCAATTTAATTTAGATTTGCTGACCATAAACAGCCCTACAACTACTCCAATGTCCACGGCCTCGCATGGTTGAACTTTTCCATAGTGTGATAGCAATAGCACCCATCATATTCATAAGCTTTAGTGTAATGGCACCAATAATTTAGCCGGTGTTTCATAGTGATATATATATATATATATATATATATATATATATATATATATATATATAACCTCCATTCGTGACTTTTCTTGGGTGCAATATACAATATTTTCGTGTGGCAAATATTAAGATAAAATCTTTCTAATAAACATGTTTTTAAATTTGAATTTATGCTATCTTCTATACGCCTTTCATTCTACTTTTCATGTCTTGTTTGCTTGAGCATAATGCATGACATAAATTTATGTTCTTACTTCTCAAATAAATAGATTGTTGCCCATAATAGATAAAAAAAAAATTCATGCTTTCTTGGGAATAACAATTGCAAAGCTAAATACCACTTTTGCAGCCTGATTCTCTTGCTTGCATATGTATGGGGTATCCTTTTTTGGCAGTAGTTATTAATTTTAGTCGGACATGGGCTCCACATTGACTTGTACAGTTCTATTCTACTAGTAAAGTTGGGGCCAATCAAACCACTGGCAAAGTTTCTAAAAGTCAATTGTCTTACTAACATGGGGTCATTGGCTCAACGCGTATTCGAGACTGCATCATCTGTATAGAGGTGAACCATATGTGCTCTGTAGTTTATCAAATTCCCATCCAAACCATTTTGATTGGAATATCACTTTAAATTAATTCGATTTAATTTGAATAAAATTAGATTGGTTCACTCCAACTTAAAACTATTAAAAAAATTAAAATATAAAGTAAGATATACATCAGAATTATTATTTCATTTATTTATTTATTTAGTACATTCAAATAAATTTCGTTCATCATTTATTTATTTATTTAGTACATTCAAATACGTTCCGTTCATCGCTCCTCTCACAGAACACTAATAGCCATCATTGATACATATAACGAAGATTGCAAGCAGAGGCTCAAAGAGATAAAATCTAAAGCTTGATGTAACCACTTTTTATCATCCACTCAGGACTCCACTGGTTTTGGACATTCTTTAAAGTCCAATAAGACCATCCAAATGTTGCTATCCAATATACTTCTAATTGGGCCGTGGCGAATTGTTGATACTCTTCTTTTGTAGCGTTCTCCATTTTCCATTCAGCCGACCATTCACCTACATAAAAAATCATTTAACAAAATCTAACACTAAAACAACATTAATCTATCTAAATTTGGAGGACATAAAGGGGGGTTTGGATCCTTTAGAATTAAAAATTAGTATCTTTATAGTAAAAAAGATATAGAAATAAAAAAAATTTAATTACTAATTTATTTAAAATAAATCTTTATTATTATAAATTTTTTATTTTTATCCTTCTCTTACGATAAAAAAATATATTAATTTTTAACTGCAGATAATTTAAAATCTATAAAGGTCAAGCAAGGATTACCAATATATGTAAGAGGTTCACTTGAGGTGTTCATGATATGATTCAATGTGATATACGGTTGGTGTGGATGTACTCAATGTTTTGTTGAGAAGTCAAATTGGTAAATATGTCATAGTAGAGACTGTACCAATGGACATCAAGTACGGATCGCTCAAGTTCAATAGCAAGGGGTATGAGTTTTTGAGGCGGAGGAATATGAGGATCAAAAAATTGTAGCCTAGTGGATAAAATCACATAGACTATGGAAGAGTATTTGTGCATAACTTGATAACCAGCCCTGTAGTACTTGGTCACACCCTCAAAGGTAATATAAGGATCTAGAGGTTCGTTCAAGAGCTCAATAGCATACAAGCTTTTACTTTTTGCATACCTGCCATATATCCCAATATATTAATATGTCTAACTATCTTTGACGCAAATGAAATCAACATTAATAATCTACCAAGGAAATATGTATATCAACCTTGCAATAAAGAATTCTACGACATCAAGCTTTTTTTGAATGTTTTCATCTGTTTCTCATTCTATACTGCCATCTATTGAAGCACTGTGTGTTGCTCCATTTTGAGAACCTGGTGCTGCGTGTAGATCGTATAACTTTCAATCCATATTTTCTACAGGTCAGGTACATCAAATCCCAACATTAATATAACTACCAAAGTGATATATCAAATCAAGTTATTCTAGAAATGCAATGAATACATACTCTGCCCATGAGAAAGCATTGTCTAGTACTCGTAAAGAACCTGCAACGAACGGGGCAGGTGGAGTGGGATCACTAGCTGTCCACCAACCAACTGGTAATCTTACATCATTCAATCCATTTTCAGCTATGAACTTAAAATCTTCTTCCACAATAAAAGTATTCTAATGTTCCTAAAAGCCAAAAAATATCCATTAATCATAAATATGTATGCCCTATACTTGATTTATGTCAGCTGTACAAATTGTTTAAGATATAAATTACATTGAAAAAGTCTAATAATAAATTTATTTCATAGAAATTGTATTTGAATATAAGTTCTCCTGTTAAAATTGGATTAGTCCATGTGGGTGGAGAAAATTTAAAACTTGGAAACTATAACTATATATCAAGTTACTTATATAACTATCAACACCTTAATACGTTACTCGAGTCTCTTCTTTCTTTTTCTCTTTCTATTGTTGTCTTTTAATTTGTGAATTCATGAGAAACAAAGATGACACAAAGCAAGAAATCTAAGCACCTAGGAGAAAAGCTAAAAAATCCAAAAGAGCAACAAGGATAATAATTTGAGTTAAATAGACTTGGTGATAATGTTACCTTTATAACTTGGGGAGCTTTCTCAGGTCCATACCCCTTTAGGAGTTGGTAGTCTCCATCTATAGTTGAAACGACTGTCAAACTAAAAATATTGGTATCATTCTCTTCCCAAGTACTAACTTCTGAAACATCAGCTGTCACCAACTCCTAACTTTTGCCTACATGTTCATCATACCATATAAAATCTCACATCTATATATTGAATTTGTATATTGATAGAATTTAGAAGTCTGTCAAACCCAACAATTTCAAATTTTCAATACTTATGGGATATGGAGTTAAGGTAAAAAGCAAAGAATGGGTGACCTGCAAGAAAAATCCATTTGATGCCTTGATTCTGACACGATCAGAATCTTTTGTTTCCTTAATAAATTCAAATGTTTCGGAATCAATGAGATTTTTGACCACAGCAACCACTTGAGTGTTGTCTAATCCCACAAATTGGTTGCTAGCCACCCTAAATGGGAAGGTAGTCTCATTTATTCTCCGCAGCTACATAAATATAGAGAATGTGTCACCCATGTCTATATGTACATCCAACATCACTTTTGAAAAAAGGATAGTTAAATATTAATGCATGTATATATAGCTCTCTCACACTATATTTTTCCCAACCATTGGAAGTTGTGCAATTCGCTACTACGATTGTTCCTCCTCCAGATTCCGCACAGAGACATTTTTTGGTTATTATAGACTTGAATTGGAGGTTAGTTCCATCTTTAAAAAATTAAGAAAAAGAGTTTAAATGGCGATAATTATCTCACATATGATAATTATAGGTGTCAAAATGAATTAATTCAATTTATAAAAATTGGCCCACCACAAGTTACAGATTAAATGGATCAACTTATTTTGACTCTCATTTTAATGAATTAATAAAATTCTAATTTGGTTCATTAAGTGAGTTAAATGAGTTGGTCCATTTAACCCACCATTTAAAAAAAATAGAAATGTAAAAAAAAAAATTGATCATAATAAAAGCAAATAATATAATTAAAAATAGTATAATACAATGACAATAATATCATACAGTTATAATGTCTGAAACTCAATAATATACTAAAATTTAAATTAAATTATTAAACCAAATAATTTAGACAAGCATAAGATAAAATTCTTTAAATTTTAAAAATAAATATAAGTTAACTCATTTTCATTATTTGATTTATAGGTTTTTTTTATTATGGCTAATATGCTATTTTTTCTTCATGAATTAAAATAAATAAATAAATCAGCATACCCACATTATAAACAAGTTGACTCATTTATTCTGAGTTAAGTGAAACCATCCAAAAATTTCTATGACTATATGAATTAAAAAAAAATAAAACTCAATTTACTAATTTGTAAGTTAAACAAGTTAACTTAGTATATTTGATCGATTTTCACTGCTATAAATCGATAATTGTTAATGCAATTATCAAATCAAATATACTAAGTTAAAAGTTAAACTATTTAACTTAATATATTTGATCTCTTTTGACAAATATAAATAGATAATTGTTAATGCAATGACTTACTAATAATTACTACTATTAATTACTAAGCAAGAAGTTCCTGTTGGGAATGCCATCAAAAAGAGATGGTTTGATCCGACCTTCAATAAAGAGCCAACCACCTACATTAACTCCTCTAACTCGAAAGTTGGAATGTATTGGTCGACCATGAGAAATAGGAAGCAATGTGACACCTAAGAAAAAAAGGTTGAGGAGCCATACTTTTAGGTCAATGTAGCTAGCCATTGGAATAAGAAAATGTCTTAGATCACTTTTTGAATTGAGCATTGATCCGATAATCGCATTTATATAGGGATGGAACATTGATGATAATGAGTCTCAATACAAGTTATATCTTCGAATTTCATAGTATTAATTAATTGTATGGTTCTTTTTCTTCTATTATTAAGATATTTTCTACATCTTCAATGAATTGTGACAATTTAAGGCTAATCTTAACTTTTTTTCCAATTATAGAAATTATATTTTTAAGTGTGATTGGACGTAATTTGTTTTTTTTTTTCAATTATGAATTGTGGACATAATTTTTTTTTTTTCAATTATGGCATTTAAATGCTTTCTATTACAATCTAAATCAAATGGTCTTTAGATTTTAATCCTTGACATCTAGAAAAAAAAATCAAAATCTAGCATACAACAAATTATGTCCTTGAAGTTCTTCACGTTAATTATATTACTTCTTTTCCCAATCATCAAGATTTAAAAAAAAAAATTAGATGAATTATATATGGACAATCCAATGGAATGAGGGTTTCTTTAGAATGTATTAAAAAGTATTTAAATGTCAAAATTCCTCCATATAATGGATAACTAATATTGACCATAAATATTTTTTTTTCAATCTTGCATATCTCATTTTTATTTTGGTTGGATGTCAATTATTGACACTCTGATACTTTTATATTTTGATTTAAATCATATGAAATTTTTGGATTTTAATTTTTTTGTATAATTTGCTAAAATTATTTCACATAATTGACAATTTTTTAAAATATTAAATATCTTTTTCATTAAAAGCTCAAAATAAAGATGTATTTCAAAATCTATCGCCCACCAAGTCTTATATCACTGAAATTATTCACACTGCGGCATTTTTTCTTTCCACAATCATCAAAGGACTTTATAGATTTTAGATCCAAAATTTAGAATACAAGTTTTATGTTTGAAATTCTTCATGTTGTATCATCTCAAACATGAACCATTCCTCTTGAGATAAATATTGTCAGTGGGCCAGATCTAATCCAGTTCTAGTCCTCAACCTAGAGATAAAGATCTGGTTTGTTGACACACAAAAAAAAAGGTCTGGCTGAAGTTTTTTATCATTAAATATAAATAAATTTTATTATTTTAACTTTTGTCTTATCCCACTTAATTCATAAAAAAATAAAAATTAAGATTTAGGTAATTATGGATTACAAAAGTGACACTTTAGAACTTGATTAGCATTGAGAGAATTCGAGTTCGTTAATGATTCTTGTGATTTTCTTTTACTATTTTTTCAATTAAAAATCATTAATTTACTATTTATGTACGATTAACTTTACTGCTATTGTTCATGTTATTACTTGTAGATATCACTTAAACGAATTAGCGACAAATCCAAGGCTCTTGGTATGCTTATTACGATGGAAGGTGGGAAATGAATCAGATTAAAGTAAAAACTGCATAAGGCATGTTTGTGTACACTTTGATGTAATATTGTGAACTAGAAACAAATATGCTTATGGTCTGTTTGTAATTTGTATCTTCAAGGAATTCGTTCGCCATATTTTTACATAGTGTAGCTGATATATGTCCAGGCAGTCATTATATATATATATATATATATATATATATATATATATATATATATATATATATATATATATATATTTTATGTAATACACTTCTTATTTTTGTGGTTCATTAATCATTATCCCAGACTGTCGTCATAATACTATGGGATAATATATATATTTTTTAATTTTCAAATATACCTTTATAAATAATTTACATTTTAAAAAGTTATACTATTTTTATCATTTGTGAATAAAAATTAAATTTTAAAACTCATGTATCATTTTAATTCATTCTTCTCCGTAAAAAAAAATATATAATTTTAATAATTTATTTTTTACTTTTTAAATTCTTAATTTTTATAAAAAATTTATTAATTTAAATCTTATAATAAAATAAGATTAAATTAATAACTACGAAAAAAAAATTTCATTCAAGCCTGTAATATAAAATGACAAAATATTTTAGATATTATCAAACAACAATTCTATTTGTGATATAAAATCAATGTGTTATCTTAAACTGAGGTTCAGATCTTTTATAATTAAAAAAATAATGTATTTTTATATAGTTATATAAAAAAAATTTAATTCTTAATTTATTTAAAATAAATTTTTATCAATAAAAGAGAGAATAACGTTCAAGAATAAATGCGAGAATCCTTAAATTTCACTCTATATTCACATATCATTCGCTATAAGCTAATTCTAATATCAAAATATCATAATATGTGAAATAAAGAGAACTAAAATCACAATAACTTCTTTTGTCCAAGAAAAAGTTTTCTATTGTCTTTTTAATTGACGTTTTGCTTTTGCCACTCAAATTAATCCTTCGCAAAGGCAATGCCATCTTTTTTGGGACAAGGAGGCATTGTCATTTAACGACATCAGGAGCTTCAAGCTGATTCTAGAAAAGTCATAACGTATACACAAATTAAAAACTTATTGGTGTATAGATTGGGAAAGCAAAAATAGGATAAAAATGAGAGAAATAGAGACCCCAAAGAGAAAAAGATCTAAAGCTTGATATAATTATTATTTATCATCCACTCAAGACTCCAGTGGTTTTGGACGTTTTTGAGAGTCCAGTAAGCCCACCCAAATGTTGCTCGCCTATATACGTCTATTTGGGCCTTGGCAAATCTTTGGTAACCCTCTTTTGTAGCCCCCTTTACTTGCCACTCAGCAACCCATTCACCTGCAGTTAAAAATGGTTCAACGAAATTTGACTCTGAAACATCAATTTATAGAATTTGGGAGGAAACAAGATCATGTGAAGATTACCAACAAAAGTAAGGGGTCCATTTGAGGTTGTAACATAATTCAGTTGTGATGAGCGATTGGTGTGGATGAAATCAATGTTCTGTTGGACAGTCATGTTGTCAAATATATCTGAGAAGAGGTTGTAATAATGGACGTCAATCACGGATCCCATAAGGCCATTGGCAAGAGGAAAGAGTTCCCGAGGCTGAGAAGGTCCTAGCCTATTGGAAAAAACCACATAAGCTGTGGGAGAGTGCTTGCGTACAGCTTTATAACCTTCCATGTAGTACTTGGTCAGCCTTTCTAAAGTAACACCAGGTGCTAGGGGCTCGTTTATGAGCTCCACTGCATACAAGTTTGAACTTTTTCCATACCTGCCATGCATGTATATGTGTTCAATTATCTTGGATGCAAATGCAATTTAATCTACCAAGAAAAGATGCATGCAAAATTTATATGAACCTTGCAGTAAGAAAATCTATGACACCAACTGTTTGTTGAATGTTTTCATCTGTTTCTCCCCATTCTTGAGAACTATCTCTTGAAGAGCTGTGTTCATAGCCATTTTGAGAACCCGGTGCTGCATGAAGATCAATTATAATTTTTACTCCATATTTCCTACAAGTCAATCAGTCCCTTCCCAACATTAATATTGAAAAGCTATCAATGTGATATATCAAGTTATTCTAGAAAGGCAATAAATACATACTGTGCCCATAAGAAGGCATTGTCTAGTGCTTGCAAGGAACCTCCAACGTATGGAGGAGGTGGCGTTGGATCACTTGCTATCCACCAACCAACTGGAATTCTTACAGCATTCAATCCACTTTTGGCTATGAACTTAAAATCTTCTTCAACAATAAAAGTTCTCCAATGTTCCTAAAACCAACACAACGTCTATCAATCATAACGTATAAAATGTGCATATCCTGAACTTGATTGATATTAGATATGCAAATTGTTTAACACAAACTATATATATAAAAAAAAATTCAAATAATTAACTTTATATAAAAGATGGAATGGTTAATTTTTTCACTAGTCAAATAATTGTATTTGAATGCAAAGTTATTTTGCCAAATTTAAGTTCAGTTTATATGGGTCAATCAAATTTTAAAGTTAGAAACTACAAGCACTGGGTAACCTGTGTTATAAACTTGAGTCTTTCTCTTTAGGGCAAAATAGATGAAATAAAATAAACTTGGTGTTACCTTCATAACTTCGGGAGCTTTGTAGGGACCATACCCATTTGTGACTTGGAATTCACCTTGCATCCTTGCATTGATTGTCATCAGAAAAATGGTGGGGTCATCATCTCCCCAGCCACTAACCTTTGAAACATCAGCTGTCACTAGCTCTTCTGTCTGTGCCTACAAGCTCATCATAACATATAAAATCTCAAATCTAAGTTGAGTTTGAATGTTATTAGAATTTAGAAGTTTGTCAACCCAAGAATTTCAAGAGTTGTGGGATAGAAGAAGCATCCTCTCTCATCAAGAGAAAATTAAAGAGATAAGATAAAAAGCAAAGGATGGGTCACCTGCAAGAAAAATCCATTAGATGCTTTGATTCGAACACGTTTGGAATCATCACTTTCCTTGACAATTTCAAATTTCTCAGAGTCAGTGGAAGCGTTGACCACAGCAACCACGTTAATCCCATCTAACCCCACAAATTGTTTGTTGAACACCCTAAATCGGAAAGTGGACTCGTTTATTCTCCACAACTACACAAATACAAAGAACATTGTCTATGTTTATGTATGTCATCCAACATCATATTAGAATCAAAATAATTAAACATTAACTCGTGCATATATAGCTCACTCACTCTAAATGTTTCCCAACCAGAGGCAGCTGTGCGATTTGCTACTATGATTGTTCCTCCTCCAGACTCCGCACAGAGATATTTTTGAGTTGTTATAGACTTGAATTGAAGACCAGTTCCGTCCTAACAAAAATTTGAGAAGAATTTTCAAAGGAATATGATAATTGCCATTGCAATCATTTATAAATAATTACTATAATACTACTAACCAAGAAATCCTTATTGGGAATGGCCTCGAAGAGAGAAGGTTTGATCCAACCTTCAGTAACCAGCCAACCACCCAAATTAACTGCTTTAACTTGAAAGTTAGGATGTATAAGTCTACTGTGAGAAATAGGAAGCAAAGTGGTACCAAAGACAAAAAGGTTGAGAAGCCATGTCACTGTGTTGATATAGCTCTCCATTGGATGTCTTCGATCTCTGTATAAACCTTGATATGATGTTCACAATTATATACCGAGGGGCAATGCTGAGTTAATATCTAGAAACTCTGACCAATCTTCAAGAGTTGCCTTCATACAGTGGATAACCAAGAGTTGCAACTGGTGTTACGCAAGAAGTCGCTTGCGTTTCCGGATACCACTTTTCGGATCTTGGCATGGCCACATGGGCACAACGAAAAGACCGCAAGTGCATCTTACAATTTCTTAACGTTGACCTAACTATGCATCGATGCCACCGCTGTCCTCTCCCTTTTGGTCTTAGCACTCAGCAGTATTCCATTGGAAAAATTTGTAGGTGTATTTATTGTGTGCCAACTTATTTTTATATTAATCAATAAAATTTAATTTTTTTTTGTTTTATACATCATGTGAATCTTTAAATTTGAAATAAAAAAATTGAATGAATATCATTCACTTCATACTTATTAATTTGATTTTTTTGGTCAAGACCTTTTATTTCCTCTTAATTGATCTCTTGATTTCTTCCTTACTTTTTTTTAAAAAAAAAAACAGCACTTTACAACGAGGGAATGGTAGTGGCCTAGTGGGAGTACATGGAAGACAACCTGTCTCGACTTTCGTGAAGCCCACTTTTGAGATGAGAAGGATTTCAATTGCTAGTTTGTACTTATGCTTCTAGATGTCCTTTAGTGGTCAAAATGATTGATCTTCTTTTATGTAAGGTCGGGTGGAACCACGAAAGGTATGGATTATTGGAGATCATATTCAAATCAGAAACAAGTGGGGAATCGAATCCGAAGTTTAGGACCAACAACATTCCTGTTCTGTTATTTTAAAAAGCTTAGTTCAATCACTGTTTTTTGGATTCAAATATTCAATGATGGAAGCCGGCGAGCATGGAAGGAAGATTCTTTGCCTTAAAGTGTGTGGGTGCATTCACTGTTTATGAGCTATGTCCTATCCTATGAATAGGATATTCACAAAGTCGATCACGACTTGTATGGGATGATAACTCCATTATTGGGTGGCTAAGGAAGGCACGCCCGAAAGCATTTAGATAGGATTGACTTGCAAGTTGCAAATCATAATAAATGAGCTAACAGAGTAGATGGGACATCGATATGTAATGTATAGCAAATTGCTCCGACTAAAACCATTGAAATAAATAAATAGAAAAAGACCAACAGTAATAAGAATTGGGGGCCGCCACAAGACAGGGTTACAAAAATTAATACAGATGCAGCTTTACAAGAGAACGGTTTAGAGAGTTGCCTGGCTGTGGTGGTTAGGGGTCTGCTTTAGAAGTTGAAGCGAAAGCCATGGCGGAAGCTTATACTGTGCCAGCAAATTCTGAATAGCAAAGTGTGATCCTCGAATATGATTGTATGGATTTGATAAATGTGGAAGATCAGAATCCAGCTAAAACAAGTTGATTGCCAAGCTTAAAAGAGAAGAACAAATTGCTAGAGCTTTGGTCCTTTGTGAACTTATTCGCTGGTTTTGGGGGTTTTTGTTTTACTCTCCGTCTGATTGCGATTGGTTCATGCTTCTCTTAGAGAGTACATGGGCTGGGCTGTGATTGTTGTTCCTTTAGGCCTCATCGAATTTTTGCCCTGTAATTGGGCCTTGATATTGTTTTGTCTATAAAAAATGGTTTCATATGTGCTACTGTTAAATTTATTTTTTTTAATGACCTTTTGCCACTCAAATTAATCCGTCACAAATATATTGTCATTTCTCATTTGATTTAATGACATTAGAAAAGCCATAATGTATATAAAAAAAATAGGTATTTAGTAAAATAATTTTCTATGATTTTTATTTACTTGTTATATTTTTTCTATGATAGGTGTGAATTGCTACTTCATTGGAAATGAACTTATTTATAAATTATGGCAACAGGTATGAATGCAACTGTTTGGACGTTAATCTATATTTTTTTAGAGATATGATAGAGGCAAGAAAATTAATTGTTTAATATTTTTAAGCTAGTTAATAAAACAATATCAATTACCTGATAGACACAATTGAGATAGAAAGGAACATTGATCTCTGTATTTTATATAGTAAACAACTTTATTCATTAAATTTTTTATTTAAAATTTATTTGATTAATTATTTTCTTAATTTTTTAGGTTAAGCACATTGCCTTGGCGTTTATAATTGTATCATTTGTAGATATACCTATTATGTAGCAATAAAATAATGAAAGCATATAAATTAATTACCAATTATATAAATTTTTATTAAAAGAATTATCTATATTTAATATTTAACAGTAATTTAAATAAAATTATTTTTAATAAAAAATATTTATAAACACTAAAAAATATATAACCAAGTGGTCAGTAAATAATCATAAATTATTTATGTGAGACTTAATTATACTTCATTGAACTTATGTCACTTTCATATGGCATCAATTTAATAAATATGTTGAGCACGGAATCGCATAATTTCCTCGTGCATAAAAAGTATTACACACTATTAAATGTGATGTTTTGATATTCTATTGCTAAAAATGAATTCTAAATTTAAACAGTAAGAATACAATCTTTTTTATTTTTTAAAAAATAAAATATAAGAAAGAAATCAATAATAGGAAGTGACCTGAAAATTGATACTTTGATATATTAAAGCGAGAAAGTGTGACTGAATTAAAACAAGGGTGGGGGATTCCATGATTGTTGATTATTTATTCTTTGATTCACGTTTACTCAACAAATGACATAACGCTTTGGGAAAAAGGCCGAAGATAACTGGAAGAGATTTCGGCGAGTATCGCGGCTTTCACACGCTGTGCGTGTTGGGCCCTTTTCTCTACAGTCGTCCTCTCTCCGTCTTCCTATACCTCACCACTTTGACCAAATCTCACGAACATCTATTTAACAAAAACTAGTGCGGTATGACGTGGCACGTTTCTAATTGCGAGACCATCACCCTTTCTGTGCACTCCTATACAAAGAAACACACACCCCACGCTCACTCCCAGCATCACACACTGTCACACTGACGACACTCATTATTACCTCTACCTTTTTTCTCTTTATTGAACCCCTAAATCCTTCATATTATCTTCTTCATTGCCCTCTCAGTTTCTCTCTGTAAATCTAAATCTGAAGATATGGCTACCACCGCCAGACTTACCTTCCTGTTGCTTGTGTGCGTGTCGCCGGCCATGGTTGCAGCCATCCGGCCAGAGAGGAACCCATTCTCGATGCAGGGTCGCGTCTACTGTGACACTTGCCGTGCGGGTTTTGAGACCTCGGCCTCCACTAACATTGCCGGTACCTATCTTTAGTTTTCTTAGCCATGCTCATTTTCTTTATGCACTTTTTTCTTCATATATATATTTTCAAAACGCTTGAAATTTCATCCAAAACTGAAAATGTCCTGTGTGACGCCAAGTCTCCGATCTGTACGGTAAAGTACTTCTCAAACCCGAATATTACAGAGAATTAAGCGCGGTCACTATTTTGCCTAGTTCTGTTGGTTTTGGTAATATTTTGTGATGAGAGTTGTTTGTAATGGAATTTGTGAATGATGATGCATACTTATGTATATATATAGGTGCGGAGGTAGTTGTAGAATGCAAAGAGAGGAGTACATTAGAAGTTGTGTACAGTAAGAAGGGGAGGACAGACTCAAGTGGATCATATAAAATAACGGTGGATGAGGATCATGCAGATCAAATATGTGATGCTAAGCTTGTTAGCAGTCCTCAGAGTGACTGCAAAGAAGCTTCTCCAGGCCGTGATCAGGCACGTGTTATCCTCACTCGAAACAATGGGATTGCCTCCGATAATCGAATTGCTAATGCTATGGGCTTCATGAAGGACCAACCGTCATCTAACTGCGCTCAGATTCTCAGGCAGTACCAGGAGTTGGATGATCATGACAATTAGTTTCAGGATCCCGCTTGCATATGCACTTGTCTATCGTTTTAATTCAATCTTCTTGGTGTTATCTCAACGTACGTTTTGAATTTAGTACTCATATATGTGGAACTGTGGAAGGACCGTGTACTGCATTAATACGTACAGCAGGTTTGTGAAAAGAGAATGTGCCCTTCTTTAATTACTTTTTGCGCTATTATAAACGATTTTGGATCCTCTGCTTGCACTCCTCTGCTAGGCACCTTTAGTGGTGGTGATTTTTTTTTGTTGTTAAGTGTGTTTTAATATTATTATAATAAATATTATTGTTACTATAATTTTTATAATTATATTTTTTATTATAATAAATTTTAAAAATAGAATGAACTGCTGCTAAAAGTGCCAGTGCCAAAAAATACCAAGCAGAGATTCCGTACGCATTATAAACTATTCTTTGATAATGATATCCATTTAGTGTTTGTGTGCACTTGGATTGAACCGAACGGTATAGGGACACAAAACAACAAAGGATAAAATTCCGCAAATAATATCTTTTATATCTTTAAATTTTATATTATTTTTTAATCTTATTTATAAAAATTTCTTACGTTTAATTTTTTAAAATTTTAAATTATATTTAATTTTATTTTATAACTTAACATAATTTAAATTATTAATAAAAAATAATAATATAATATTTAATAATAAATCTTAAAGTATAAATAAGATTTTAATAATATTTAAATATTAAATAATAACATATATTTTAAAATTATAATATTTTTATTATGAAAATTAAATTTTTTTATGAAAATTTCATTTGATATTTTATATATCACTTAAAAAATTTTATTAATAATTTTATTTTTTAAAATGTAATATTATATATATAATTATATTTTGTTAATAATTTAAACGATATTAAATTATAAGATAAAATTAATTATAATTTAAAATTTTAAGAATAAAATTAATTAAAAAAATTTTAAAAAAATTAAAAATTAATATAAAATTTAAATTCATAAAAATAATTTTATCCAAATTTAAATAACAATATATGTGGCATATATATATATATATATAAAAGAAATACAAAAACTCTTGCTATCACAATCGTTGAAAGCACTTATCATTGTTGACTAAAGAGTGTCTGTTAAGCAACCTTTAGGAAGTGTGATAATTATGATATCAAAAGTAGAATAACTCTTGAAGAGCGGCTTTTTAACTCATAAATAATTAGGACAGTCAAACTGATTCTTGTGATTTTTGACCACGAGGGTCAGACTAGTCAAATCTTTCGAGCCCTCGTGGTCCAATCCATTGACCCCGCCATCTACATTTCTAAATTAAAAAAATTATACAAAAAATATGTTATTTAAATAAGATTAAACTTGAATAATTATATTTTTTTGTTATTTAAATAGGATGAAATTATTTTCATATCTTTGTGTTAATTTTCTCTGTTATACTAAGTTAAATATTTAAATATAAACAAATTATATAGAGAAATTTTTAAAAAATAGAATAATAAATTAAATTAATATAAGTTAACAAAAAAATTAACACAAAAATATGAAAATAGTTTTATCCTATTAAAATATCAAACAAGATATAATTATTTAAGATTTCACTTTTCTTATACACATTTATTGTGATTAGAAATAATATATTAAATATTTAAGTAACTAGCAATAAAATAAAAAATATATAAAAGAGTCAAATCATTAAAGTTACAAAAAAAGGATAAAATTAAATTTAAAAAATATAAATATTCAGATCAATGAATACGAATATTATAAATAAAAAAAACATCTATGCACAAGAGATATAATTAAATTTCAAAGACATAATATTTATATAAACGTTAAAAATTAAATTATTTATATAATATTTATTGTAACAAAGATACAGAGATATACAAATAGCCAAAAAAAATTATTATAAAGGATATCTTCCAAAAGATATAATTAAATTGCAAAAGATATACTTTTTTTTTTTTTACAACTTATGCATTATTAAAAAGGATATCTTAAACACACGCAAAATTAAATATTATTAACTAAATTATCATCTCACAATATTTAACTTAAGCATGTATATGAAAACAAAATATAACTATTTAGGATTTCAAAAATTAAATACAACAAAAAAATTTAAATAAACAAATATATATTTAAATAATACCAAACAAATTTAAATAACAAACAATGAATTTACTAAAACATATATTAAACATGCATAGGCATTTAGGCTAATTTTAAATAAAATAAATTAAACTATGGCTAAAAAACAAAAAAAGATATAAATTACATGCACACCTAGTTTGTAAATATTTGCAAGTGAATTTCAGTGAAATTTCATAAAATATTAACAAGAGGACACTGAAGTTAACTAATTCTGAGTGAGATTAAAGTTAAGGATTGGAAGTGAGATGAAAAATTATAGAAAATGAATGTAAAATTGTGAGAATGAGAGAGAGTAATCAAGAAAAATATATTGAATGTTCAATATGAAAGAAAAGGGAGTGTGTGAGTTTAAATATATATTTTTTTTTTACTTTTAGATTGGACCTTGTAGTCAAATATTACGAGAATCAATTTGACCAATTTAATCCTCGTGGTTTCGTATTATAAGGGTCAGATTGTTCTCGTGATACAAAATCACAAGGGCATCTAAAAAATAAAAATACAAAATACAAAAACTCATCACATTGTAAATAAATATGAGACATAATGTTCTAATTTGATCAACAGAGACATTAGGTGTTATTTGGGGGATAAAAAGTCCTGGAACAGCTCTATTTAGACTAAAAGGATTAAGATTACTCTTATCTGTTTAAATATTTGACGCAATAATAACTGTTCAATCTTAATTACTTCTTTGTTTGCATATAATTAACAATTGTAATTCGTACTAAGTAGATCACGCGCAGTTTTATTTTTTATTTATGGTGTGTATCTTATTAAATTGAAATCCCTTAAAGTGATTTAATAACTTTACAATTCAAAGTTTGATATCCAAATTCTACTTCATTTCATTTATTTTATTACATTCAATATAATTAAACAAGACAAAGCACAATATCAATTGAAACATATCTATGTAAATATTTCAAATTATATCCCATGCATGACACGGGTCACACACTAGTCACAATACATACATACATATTAGATAGCCCCAAAATTATTGGTACGGAAAATGAAGACGAGAAAAGAGGTAGAAAATAACAGAGAAATTGAGGCCTAAAGAGAAAAGATTCTGAAGTTTGATATAACCATTTTCAATCAGCCACTTGAGACTCCAAGGGTCTTGGACATTCTTGGAAGTCCAGAGAGACCAACCAAAAGTTGCTCGATCATGTAATTCTATTTGGGCCTGGGCAAATTGTTGGTACTCATCTTTCGTAGCATTCTCTACATCGCAGGCGGCAGACCATTCTCCTGCAATAAAAAGATGATGTAAACAAATGTAACTGTAATTCATGATAAACAAAGTCGGCACAAATGAAATATAGAACTAAAGAAAGTAATCTAAGAATTGAGGAAAAAGGCTAAAAACTCCAAAACAGCAACAAGGAATATTTGCATCAAATAGACATGGCAATGGAGTTACCCTCATAACATGGCGAGCTTTAGGACCATACCCACTTTGGAGTTGGAATTCACCATTTATTTGTGAAACGATTGTCAAATTAAAAACAGTAGGATCATTGTTTCTCCAACCACTAACTTTTGAAACATCCGCCGTCACCAATTTCTCTGTCTTCGCCTACAAGTTCATTATACCAAATAAAATTTTGTATCTACGTTGAATTTCAATGGTATTAAAATTTAGAAGTTTGTCACATCAAACAATTTTGAGAGTAGTGGGATGCAGAAATAATATTAAGGAGATAAGGTGAAAGGAAGATGATGATTCCCCTGTATGAAGAATCCATTTGATGTTTTGATTCGAACGCGGTTGGAAACATTACTGTCCTTGATAATTTCAAATGTCTGAGAGTCAATAGGATTGTTAACCACAGCAACTTGAATCCCATCTAACCCCACAAATTGGTTGTTGGGCACCCTAATTCGAAAAGTGACCTCATTTATCCTCCTCAACTACACAATTACGTACGCACACACCATTTGCATCTATATGTTGTAACTTGTAACTGACATTTTATATATATATATATATTAAAAAACCAGTAAAATATTAATCAATTACATTTTTAAACCGAACCGGACCAAAAATTGAACCAGCCAATCATCCCATCTGATAGTGAATTAGACCAAATATGCAATCAAATTGGTCAAAAATCAAATGATCCGATGAGTTTTTAAACTAACTCACTATAAATCAGTTATTTTAGACCGGATTTTGATCGAGTTTAATATTAACCGGTCAAATGGTAATATTGGAGTATTGGACACTGCACCTTCTAATTTTGGCAAGATATGGATGGTGTTTTTTATTATTTTTTTTCATTGATACTTTTCATTTATTTACAAAGATATACGAAATTTATTTTTTAATTTTTTATGTTTATCAAACCAAAATTGTAATACAGAAATTCAATTAAAATTTTTACTGATATGTTTTAATATATTAATTTATTAACACCATGTCATAATAATGTATTTAGTTAAAACTATATTACTTTAATTATTTATTAAACAATGTCTAATAGTTTTTAATAATTTATAATATTGTGATTAATTTAAAAATTACATATAATTTTAATAAAAAATATCGGTTCAATTAGTTTATAAATTAGTAACTGGAGAATTGAACTTGTAATCCAGATTGTTCACCGGTTAATGTCGAGTCTAGTTTAAAAAATTATGCTATTAATTCTTGTGTATATAACTCACTCTAGATTTAGTCGTTACAGACTTGAATTGAAGATTCGTTCCATCCTAACTAAAATTTGACAAGAAGAATTTTCAATTGACACATTTGTAATATATATATATATATATATATGGTAATTGTCAATGCAATACTTATTGATAACTATTGCTGCTATTAACCAAGAAATCCTTTTTAGGAATGCTCTCGAAAAGGGAAGGTTCGACGATCCAACCTTCAATGAGCAGCCAACCACCTGGATTAGTTCCTCTAACTTGAAAGTTAGATTGATTAGCTGCTTTAACTTGAACTTGGCACTATGACAAACAGGAAGCAAAGTGGTGCCAAACACAAGCAGCTTGATGAAAAGCCATTTCCTTAGGTTGATACAGCTTGCCATTCGACGGGATGTAGCCTCAGATATCTTTCAGTTACATTGATACCATATTCACAAATATATATATATATATATATATTTATATATGTATATAAGCAACGGAGATGGGTCGACATCGAGCATGCATTATGGTATTTCCTTCATATTCCTTCGTATTTGAATCCTTCAAATAAAAAATAATATATAAAAAAAAGAATACAAAATAAAAAAATTAATATTTATCTATTTTTTTTATACTTCATCACTTCATCATATCTTTTACTTTAGAAAATCTAAATTCATATTCTTTTTGTTCTCTTAAATATCGCTTTCCAAGTTCAATCTTAAAAAAATGACAATCACTCTAACAATGAACCTCACAATACTTTAAAAATTAGTCACTAGACCCGTATTAATAGATATTTTGATCAGAGACCAAAAAAATTCATATTCTTCACGTTTCATGACTCCCACCAAATCATTACTTTACTTTTTGGATAATCTAGGTTAATTATAAACAAACAATGTTATGCTTACGGATTACGTCAACCTTTAATTTATTTGTAGGATTGATCTTAGTTTATTAATTTTTGTTCTCAATCATGGCGATATCAATTATTTTTATTGTGTTATGCGAAGTTTTGACATTTAAATACTTTTTAATACAATATAAATAAAATAAAGTGTTTAGATTTCGAAATCATTAATTCTTTTTTGTCTATTTCTTTAAATTGCTCCACAAATTGACATTTTTTTTATTTTAACTTATTTTTTCAATTATATATATCTTATTCTAAATTATTTTTATTAGATGCCACTTCTCACATTTAGATATTCTCTCTTTTGATTTAAATGAGACAAAGTCTTTGAATTTTGAAATTTTTTCTTTTAACCTGATTTCGTAAAATTAGTTCACAAAGCTGATAATATAGCTGTGTTTCAAAATCTAGTATATATACATCAAATTATACTTTTAAAATTCTTCACGTGGCATGCATGATTTCTCTCTCTAATAATTAAGATATATTAGATAGTTTTGCATTGGTTAAGGAATATTAAATATTTTTTTAAAATAATATTTTATTATATTTTTTAATATTTTTTTTAAAATTTTCAACTAACAATAATAAATATACATACTATTTTTAGAATAGGACAAATTTACCTTTATAAATACAAAATTTAAAATTTTTAAATCTTGAATTATAAAACATAAACTCATATAATATATATACAAAAATTTTCCAAAAGAAAAAAAAAATAAAACCACGGATAAGTATTTATAGGTTTATATTTTATAATTTTTTAAATCTTAAATTATAAAATTATAAAACATAAACCCCCAAACGAAACTTACCATATAAAATTAGCCAAAAAAATATATACAGAAATTACCCAAAATAAAATAAAACCACCAATATATTTGTATGGTTTAAGTTTTATACTTTTATAATTTAAGATTTAAAAATTAAAAATTTTGAATTTATATTTTATAAGGATAAATTTGTTTTATTTTAAAAATAGATTATGTATTTATTACTATTAGTTAAAAAATTTTAAAAAATATTAAATATCATAATAAAATATTACTTTCAAAAGTATTTAAGTTCAAGAAATTCACCAGCCAATAAAAAAAATCTTAACAAGTCCCTTTAGCAAAACTCTGAAAATTTTTATAATGTTATAAGACTGATTGTAGACTATTTAATGCAATTCAACTTTTAATTAGATTAAATATTTTATTTATAAGATTGCTCTTGACTTATCGTTCAATTATGAAGATTTTTTTTTTGTGATTAAATGTGAGGTTTAATTTTGACATTTAAAGCTTTTTATAATAAATATAAATAAGACAAGAGTCTCTGGATTTCAAAACCATTTTATTTTGATTTATATTGGATAAATTCTTTGGATTTTTAAATATTTTAATATTAAAACATGATTTCTTAAATTGCTTCACATAATAAGGAAAAAAATTAGTAACTATTAAAAAAAATTATCTCGTGCTATCTTTTAACATGAAATAATATAATATTTTGACTATTATCAAATAATATCATTTTGCCAAAAGAATATGATATGGGAGTAATATTTTAGATTTCACCTTGTTAATACATAATATTCAAATATTATTATCTATCTTGATATCTAAAATACAATTATATGTGAAGTGACAAGATTAACATCATATATAATATGTCAAACGCATCCCAAGTTACATATATCTTTAAATTTTTCATGTTGCCCTACTTTTTTGGAAATAATTAAGATACTTTGTAAATCTTGAATGAATCATACTAAACAATTTAATTCAATGAGTATTTGAACTTCGATTTAATTAGGTTCTTTGTAAGGTTGATCCTAACTTTGTCTCATTTCTACACTTCGTTTTCACTGTCTGCATCTTCTAATTCTCTCGTTTATTTTCTCCTTCAGCTTTTTGTAGCTTTCTTGTTTTATTTTCTTTATAAAGAGGTGGTCAGTATACCTGTGGTCCAACATACTTATATTTAAGGTATAATTTTTAAATTTCAAAGTAATTTAAGACAATATTTAAGTAATTTTTTTTATTTCATGGTTCCATTGAACAGTTTTTATTTTTATTTTTTTATATACCAGTTCTCCTTGTAATCTGGTTTTTTAGAAACCGAACATTAAAATTTTACTGTAGAAAATTACTTCTAGTTAATTTTTTTCCTATTTTATACTTGTTTTTTTCGTGATATGTATGATTATATGATTTCTCTGTATAGGCCTAATAAATATATGTATATAGATTTTTACATTTAAAAATAAAATGTAGACTATATGCCTATTATAGAAATTTGTAGTATTATTCGTTGAATATATGAATGTAAGGTGTGTATTGTGTAATTGCTATTAGGCATTTTTAACAATTTTTAAATTTTTTATTGTTAAAAAATAGTATATTATATTATAGTTTGGTTAGGATAAAAAAATTTTATCTTAACTTACACAACTAAAATAAAATTTTAATAATTTATATTGTTAGAAAAATTGTAGATTGTATTATAGGTTAACTCTTAATTTGTTTATCTTTTAAATTTTTTTTAATTTATGTAGTTTTAAATAGTTAATTAATTTTGTAAGTCATAAATTTATTTAAATTCACACTAACACATTTCCAAAAATTCTACATTAAATTTTAATGATTAAAAATAATTTTTTTTAAACTTTATATCAATTTTTATTTTCATCAATAAAATTTTAAATTATAATCAATTTCGCACGATCTAATGTCATTTAAATTACTAATAAAAAATAATGATATGATAATTTATAATAAATCTTAAGAGTATGAATAAAATTTTAATAACATTCAAATACTAAACAAAAATGTATATTATTAAATTACAGTATTTTTATTCTTATTCAAATATTATCAGACATTAAGAAAATTTTAAATTAATACTTCGTATATGACTTAAACAAGTTCAATGATAGTTTCACATTTTCTTTTAAATATAATATTATATCATTATTTTTTGTTAATAATTTGAATGACATTAAGTCATAAGATAAAATTAATTATAATTTAAAATTTTAAAGATAAAATTAACTAAAAAAATTAAAGATAAAACTAAAAATTAATATAAAATTTAAAAAATACATTTATTTAATTTTTTTCTCATTTCTGATCGATATTGTTACTTTATTTTAGCAATAATTGTATGAAAAAGTTTCAGATATCTTACAAACTGTCCTGTTAAATTTATCGTAAACGATAGCTTTAATGATTGACGTGTGAATATATAAAGAGCTTGAAAATGTACTTTACGGCTTTACTAGCTTACGTTAAAGAATTGAATGTGGAAATATTAAATAATAGTAAAAGAATCCCTTTGAAATATTTTCAAAGATGTCTTACAATATGTCCTATTAATATTTTTTTTTAATATATGAAATTTTTAATATTTAAGAATATATAGATATTAGATGGTCAAAATTGTTGGTACGGAAAATGAAGACGACAAAACAGATAGAAAATAACAGAAAAATTGAGGCCCAAAGGGTCTAAAGTTTGATGTAACCATTTTCAATCATCCACTTGAGACTCCGATGGGTTTGGACATTCTTGAAAGTCCAGAAAGACCAACCAAAAGTTGCTCGATCATATACTTCTATTTGGGCCTGTGCAAATTCTAGGTACTCCTCTTTGGAAGCATTCTCTACATCCCACGCAGCAGACCATTCTCCTGCAATAAAAAATGATTTAAACAAGTCTGACCCTAACAATACAAATTCAGTCTACGCACCCAATTTGGAAGGACTTAGAGTCAAGCAAAGCAAAGATTACCAATATATACAAGAGCTTTTCCACTGTTGTCTATAAGCTCTCTCATTTGTTCAGTGCGATTGACGCGGATGTAGTCAATGTGTTGTTGGGCTGTCATGTTAGTAAATATATCATAGTGGAGACTGTACCAATGAACATCAACCACAGAATTCACAAGGCTATTGGCAAGAGGGAAGAGTTCTTGAAGTGAAGGCACATCAGCCTCAGTGAAACTTAGCCTAACGGACAAAATCACGTAAACTGTGGGGTTGTAATGGCGTACAACATTGTAAGCAGCTCGGTAGTACTCTTCCACGGTCTTTAGGGTAATATAGGGATATAGAGGCTCGTTTAAGAGTTCAATTCCATACAAGCTTTCATGTTCTGCATACCTGCCAAGCATCTCAATAGATCATCTTGGATGAGAATGTAGTTAACATTAATTTGATTATAAAGGAAAGATGAAAGATGCATGTAAAAGTTATATAAACCTTGAAGCAAAGAAGTCTATGACTTCAAGTGATTGTTGAATGGTCTCTTTTGTTTTTCCCCATTCTAAAGAGCCATCTCTTGAAGTGTTGTGTGCAACAGCACTTTGAGAACCCGGTGCTGAGTGAAGATTGAGTATAACTTTCAATTCATATTTCCTACAATTAAATCAATCCCTACATTAATAAAGGTACGAATATTATATATCAAATCATTTTCTAGAAATACAATCCATACATACTGAGCCCATGAGAAGGCATTGTCTAGTGCTTGTAAAGTACCGCTTACGAATGGGAAAGGTGGATTTGGATCTTTAGCTGTCCACCAACCAACTGGAATTCTTACAGAATTGATTCCATTTTCTTTCATGAATTTAAAATCTTTTTCCACAATGAAAGTATCATAATGTTTCTGAAATTAAATCAACAAACCATCCATCAATTATAATATACAAACTGTACATACCATAAACTTAATTGATGTTAGAAATACTAATTATTAAACACAAACTCCATATAAAAATTCAAATAATTAAATTATTTTATACAAAAGAAGGAATGGATATTTTTATTGGACAAATAATTACTCCATTTTAAAATTTGGAAACTATATATAACTACCAAAACCCTAAGACCTTACTCAAGTCTCTTCCTTCTCTCTCTATCTTTTTCTTTGTGAAGTCATGATAAACAATGTGGACACAAACGTAATATAGAAATAAAGCAAGTAATCTAGGCACTGAGGAAAAAGGCTAAAAACTCCAGCTCAGTTCATTTTCATAAAATAGACATGGCAATAGAATTACCTTCATAAATTGGTGAGCTTTAGGACCATACCCATTTTGGAGTTGGAAATCGCCATGAATATGTGAAACAATTGTCAAATTAAAAACAGTGGGATCATTGTTTGCCCAACCAACTACCACTGGAACATCTGCCTTCACTAGTTTCTCTGTATTCGCCTACAAGTTCATATTATACCATATAAAATCGTGTATCTATATATATTTAATTTCAATGTTGTTAGAATTTAGAAATTTGTCACATCCAATACTTTCGAGAGTTGTGGGATACAGAAAGAAGATTCAGGAGATAAGGTAAAAAGAAGAAGATGGGTGACCTGCAAGAAGAATCCATTGGATGCTTTGATTCGAACACGGTTGGAATCTTCACTTTCCTTGATAATTTCAAATGTCGCAGAATCGGTAGGATTGTCAACTACAGCAACAACCTGAACTCCATCTAAACCCACAAATTGGTTGTTGGGCACTCTGAATCGAAAAGTGGTGTTGTCTATCCTCCACAGCTATACAAAAACAGAGAACCTCATTAACTTCTATTCTTAACATTTGACATCATATTTAGAGAAGAAATGTTAAATATTAATTCACTCACTCTAAATTTTTCCCCACCACAGGTGGTTGTGCAACTTGCTACTATCAAGTCTCCACCCCCTGATTCTGCGCAAAGATATTTCTCAGTTGTCACAGACTTGAATTGAAGAATCGTTCCATCCTAACAAAAATTTCACAAGAAGAATTTTCAATGGAAACAATTGTAACAAATAATAATTAATTTTCGATAATGCAATTATATTATTACTAACAATTATTGCTACTACTGACCAAGAACAGCTTGTTTGGAATGTCTTCGAAGAGGGAAGGTTCAATCCAACCTTCAATGAGCAGCCAACCACCTAGATTAGCTCCTCTAACTCGAAAGTCAGATTGATTAACTTCATTAACTCGAAAGTTGTAATGTGATGATGTACTGTGAGAAATAGGAAGCAAAGCGGTGCCAAAGACAAATAGGTTGATCAAAAGCCATATCCTTAGGTTGATATGGCTTGCCATCGGGATTGGATGTCTTAGATCACTTTCTCAGTTGAACCTTGATATGAGATTCACAGTTATATTGTATAGGCAAGGGACATTAATGAGTCAACATCTAGCATGCCTACTAAAATATTTCCTTCACATATTCTTCACGTTGCATGATTTCTCCCCATGATTAAGTGAACTTCTAGATAATCTTATGTTGATGATAGATAATTTAATGCAATGAGGATTTGTAAGATTCATCTTAATTAGCTTATTTTTTAAATCATAGAGATGTTGCTTTTCATTGTGATCAAATGTGAAGTTTTGATATTTAAATGCTTTTTCATACAATATAAATAAGACAATAGTCTTTGGATTTCGAAATTATTCCCTCTTACTTTAGTTTCCAAAATTGCTCGATACAATTAACCATTCAATGATCTTAACTTTTTTTTTTAATAATGTAGATATTATTTTTATTTTATTGGATGTTAATCTTTGACAAACACATTCACAAATTTTTCCCTGCGGTGTTGTGTGAGGGGAGAGACAAATCAAAAAAAAAAGTGAAAGTTATAACATATTTTGAATGTCACTCGGAGCCTTCATATTATGGTAATACTCCATAGACAAATTCCCTTCTTTTTGTATTATATATTTCTCCTTCTTTGCGCTCATAATTATGTTTGAACTTAAAAAACTAAGTCTTAGACAAAATTTGCCAAATTATAACATTCTTATTATGTCAATTAAAATTATCTTCACTTCTTACAGGTAATTCGAAAATGGTACGTAAGTCAAAATATATATAATTGTGGAATTATTATAACAAAATTACGTCACAGCTGTCTGCTAGTATGTGAAATGATAAGATTAACATCACAATATGTCAAACGCTTCACAAGTTATATCTTTGAAAATTTTCTCCTTGGACGTGTTTTTCCATTCAAGATACTTTGCAAATCTTGAACGAATCATAACAAATTTAATGCAACGAGTATTTATTCAGTCTCTAATTTAATTAATTAATTTCTTTATAAGGTTAATCTTAACTTTTTTATTATATTTCAAAATAAAATATAAGTGATAATTAATTAAGCCACGAGCATATATATATATATATATATAGTGTTTAAAGAAAGAAGTGTCGTTAATTAATTAATTATATATAGACAAAATGTGAGACATTATGGCAAACAAATTAGATTTCTGTCAGATTCACCTTGTAATGCCCCATCCCCCATTTAATTAATTTCAATTCTTTCAAGACCTTTTAAATCCAACACAATAGAAATTTTTTTTTTGTTGACTGTCGTAGCATAAATATATGAGCAGCATTGGTTAAAGAATAATAAATAATTAAGCTTTGTTTTGCGCAATTAATATTAAACCTGTGGATTTTTTTTCTCCTCTTTCTCATCTCGATGCATCTTCAAAACTGACACAATGGGCTATACATAGCGAGTTTTGCTTTCTTTAGAACCTCACTTCCAACTTCTTCAAACCTATTCCATCTTGTTGAATTCTTTTTTTTTTTTCGAAAGAAGTGTAAATTAAATAAGAAACAGTAGGAATCTTGTTGAATTCCAATCGCAACTTAAAAAATGACTTTTTTTCCCGTTAGCTTCTCGGGGAACCTCTTGGTTCAGCTTGCTGGTATATTAAAATCTGTGTGGGTTTCAACGAGTAATGACTTTTTCCCTTTGCTTCCTCCAACTCTGAAAAGACATAAAAAACTCTTCATAAACTTATCGTGTTTCAGCATACATTTATGAGTTATGACATTACCACATGCATGCATTTTCCAACTCTTTTAATTAGGTATACCTCATGAATCAAAAGCCAACCTCTATTTTCTGGTTCTTCGTTTAATTTATTACGTCCTTTCTTTAATTCAAGTCTTTTATATATATAAAAATATATACATATATTAAAACTCAATAAAGTCGGACCATTTTTTGGAAAAAAAAAATCTTTAAACTTATTGAAAAATACATACGTAGCTGGATGTCCTTCTTGATCTGACCTAAAGTGACTGGACTTATTGAAATTATGTATACTTCGACTGTAAAAAAAAATTTGTATTCAAATTTAAATATTTTTTTAATATTCGAATCTAAATTAAACAAATAAATTTTACTAATATGGATAGGATATACGTGTTATTTTTATCATCCCTAATTATCACCAACCTGAATTGACTTTTCAAGAAGCATGACTTCTAAATTATAATTAATTCTTAATGCAATTTCGCAATTTTAGAATACATTCTAAACCCACAAAAAAAAAAATCAAATCTTATCAATCAACATTTTTCATATATATATATATATATTAAAAATTGAACAAGTAATTTTTTTTCACCCAATAAATTTGAATTAAACCTACAAGCGATTGATTGAGATAGGTAAGCAAATAACAAAGGTTCTTAATTAGGAGTTTTCATTGTGGAAAGGGTGAGAAATCATAAGGCTCCATTACCTAAAATTGCAAAAAATAATGTCTTATACAATATTAAACAAACAAAAAATGAATTATAAAAGCAGTTCCACCAATTTATTAATTTTGACGTTTAAAATTATATTGTTCCTTCTTAACCCATGTTCTGTCTCCCCCTATTCTTTATCTTTTTTCTTCTGTTTTTTTACTGGGTTAGCTGCTCAAAAATTCTTACATTTTTAAACTTTGCATTGATGTTCGATTTTTTATTGTTAATTTTGTGTATAAACTTTTGAAGTGTCGTTAATTTTGTCAAAAATCTTAATGTCATCCATTCCACTGCAAAATTCGTATACTTGATAATTTAACTATTGACATAAAAAATTGACTATATTAAAAATTGAGATAAATAAAATATGTAGGAAAAATATTTACAGGAGGTTTTTGAAAAGAGAATGTGGTCTCTTCTTTAAATACTTTGCGTTGCTATTATAAACTATTGTTTGATATCTAAAAGGTATGTTTGGGACAAAGAAAATGGAGGGAAAGAAAAAGAGAGGAAAGATACAAGACAAACTATCATTCAATATTTCATTTCCTTCCCTTTTCTTTTCTTTTAATTCTTTTCCTTCACTTTTTTTTATTTTTAAACTGACACTTAAAGTTTGTTTGGAAATGAAGAGGAGAAGAGAAGGAGAAGAAAATGAAAAGAAAAAAAAATTAAGTGATAATTTTTTTTCTTTATTTAGATTTTTTAAATTCATTTAATTTTAAGTAATTAAAATTAACAAAGTAAGATTAATATAAAATCTTTTAATATTTTTTCTTTTAAAATTTTAAAAAAAGGTGTGCATGTTTGAAAGAATAATTTTGGAGAAGAAAATGAAAAGAGATGTGGTAACCTTCCTTTTGTTTATTTTTTAAAATTTTAAAGAAAGATAAATTAAAGAATTTTATATTAATTTTTTTAATCAATTTTAATTACCTCATATTAAAAGATTTTAAAAGATTTTAACCAAAAAAAAAATTATCACATAACTTTTTTTTCTTGTTTCTTCCTTTTCCCTCCTTACTCCCAAACAGGGATGAACCGACGATCTGTGGCATCTCTCTATAACTGCAAACTCATTTTGTGTGCTTCAGGGATACCCCTGCCCAGCCGATTAATTATAATCTTAGACTTCCTTCATAATTATATTGATCGAGAAAATCCGAGATCAGTGTTGATATGAAGAGAATTTACTCCAAAAAGTCATGACATATTGAGATTCATAAAAAGTAAAAACTAAGGGCCAAAAAGACTTGTAAGTATTAAAATAAAGAGAAAACGGAACACAATTATTTAACCAAAAAATAAAAGGCCTCAAGTAATTAAGTGAGACTCAATGTTAACTTGAATAAGAATTGGCTTTTCAGTGCACTTCAAGATATAATTCTTAATACAGTTTGGGGTGATTCCGAACGTAGTTTGAGAATACATTCTTCAAATTTGTCTTGTTCACCCACAAATCAAATCTTATAAATCAATATTAAAATTCACCATCACTATAATAAAAATGTATAATTAAATTTAATTAAATAAATTAATCTTATCTTTCCAACCAACAAATTTAAAATAATTAAAAATATAGCTCCGTCAATTTATAAATTTTGCATGTATCGATCCTCTATCACACCCCGGCCGTTCTTAATTTCTCTTTTTTTTTTCTTCTATTATTTTTATTGATTTAGCTACTCAAAAAATCATGTATAAGGAGAGAGAACATGAATTTAAACATTTTCCCATTCCATATTATTGTGATGCATTCTTCAATGTGTTATACCTGCACTACTTCTTTTAATTCTAATTAAAATGAATTAAAATATGAGTGAGAGAATTGCAATTAACCACTCAGCCACTTCTTTCTTCTTATAATAATGATAAAGCTTTTATTTTATTTAATATTTAGTAAGACTTCTTCAATAATAAAGAAAGTTATATCATGAATTATTCATTACTAATAACGGCTTGGTCTTCATTCTTTTATTTTTAAATATAAAATAAAAATAATTTATATATTTTAAAATAAATAAAAATTATTTAAAATTTTACTCTATGTTTTAACTCTTCACTCTCTTCACATGTTTATTTAAATTTATATTTTATCTTATATGTTTTAATATATAATTTTGAAAACTAATAATTAGAAAATTCCAAAGTCATAATTACAATATATATTATTTGAAATATATTAGTATATGTTATTTTATTATTTTTCTTAAATTAAATATGGAGTTATTAAATATATATGTAATTTATATAAATTTTATTTCTTAAACTAAGCTTTGGAATTTTTATTATAGTGAAAAAAATCTAATAATTTTATTTTTTAACTATGAAAAATGAATTTGAACAAAAATCATTTATTTATTTTCATTTTTATTTAATAATGCACTTTATAATTAATATTTTTTAATAAATTTATTTCATAAATTTAACTAATTTTTAAGTAATCCAGCGACAATGACTTAATGACCCAAGTATTTCATTGATTTATTGATTAGTCGGGTCAAAAACTATGATTTAGAACATTTATGTTTATTAAAGAGTGTTTATGGTTTAAACAACTTTTAGATAAGTGTGAGATATTATGATACTAAAAATAGAATAACAATTGAAGAACTCTACAATGAATTGTAAAAGGCCAATTATCCTTAATTTTGTGCTGAGTTTACAGTTTTTCTTAAAGACTCCTCTTATCTATTTAAATATTTGACTCAATAATTGTTCATTTTTACTTCTTTGTAATGCATGTAATTAATAATTGTAATTCTTACTTAGTAGATCGCGGTTTTATTTTTTATATATACAATATGTATCTTATTAAATTGAAATCCCTTAAAGTGATTAAATAACTTTACAGTTCAAAGTTTGATATCCAAATTTTACTTCATTTCATTTATTTTATTATATTCAATAAAATTGAACAAGACAAAACATAATAACAACTCAAACATATCTATGTATATATTTCAAATTATATCCCATGCATAACACGGGTCACATAATAGTAATGATACACAGATAGTCATTATTACTAGAAAAATTGAAGAAAGCAAAATGGAGGAAAAAACTAACGAAGGTGAATAACCACGCACAGATAGGCGATAGCCATTATTCCTACGAAAAATGACAAGAAAATGGAAGCCTAAAGAGAAAGGGATCTAATTAAGCTGGATATGACCATTTTTAATCATCCACTTGAGACTCCAAAAGTTTTGGACGTTCCTCCAAGTCCAAAAAGACCAACCAAAAGTTGCTTGATTATATACATTTACTTGGGCCTGGGCATATTCTCTTAGTTCCTCATCTGTAGGATTCTCCACATTCCATGCAGTAGACCATTCACCTGTAATAAAAAATGGTTTAACCAAATCAAACACTAATAGAACATCAATCTATCCAATTTGGGGGGACACAATTAAGGTCATGCACGCTAAGATTACCAATATACGTAAGAGTATCTCCATTGCGGTCTATAAGATGTCTCAGTTGTTGTGTGCGATTGACACGGATGTAGTCAATGTGTTGCTGGGCAGTCATGTCAAGAAATATTTCATAGTACATGTTGTACCAATGAATATCAACCACAGATCTTGGAAGGCGATCGGCAAGTGTGTAGAGTTCATCATAAGGAGGCTCATCAGCGTCAAGAAAACTTAGCCTTGCGGAGAAAACCACGTACACTTCGGAGGAGTACTTGCGTATAACATTGTAAGCAGCCTCGTAATATTCTTCCACGGTCTTTCGGGTAACATAGGGATATAAAGGCTCATTCAAAACCTCAATTGCATACAAGCTTGGATTGTTTACATACCTGCGCCATGGATTGCAATATATAATAATGTGTTCAATTATCTTCGATGCAAATGCAAGTAACATTAATCTATCAAGAAAAGATGCATGTAAAATTTTTATGAACCTTGCAGCAAAGAAGTCTATGATTTCAAGTGTTTCTTCAATGGTTTTATTTGTTTTTCCCCATTCTAAAGAGCCATCTCTTGTAGTACTATGTGCAACACCGTTTTGAGAACCTGGTGCTGAGTGAAGATCAAGTATAACTTTCAATCCATATTTCCTACAAGTAAATCAATACCAACATTACATTAATATAATTCTACTAATGTCATATATCAAATCATTCTAGGAATGCACTTGATACTTACTCGGCCCATGAAAAGGCATTGTCTAGTGCTTGCAAAGTACCGCTTACGAATGGAAAAGGTGGATTTGGATCTTTAGCAGTCCACCAACCAACTGGTATTCTTACAGCATTAACTCCATTTTCGGACATGTATTTAAAATCGTTTTCCATAATGAAAGTATCATAGTGGTTCTGAAAATCAACAAATCATCCATCAATCATAATGTGAGAATGTAAATACCATGAACGTGGGTGATATTAGATATGCTAATTATTAAACACAAGCTCCATTGAAAAATTCAAATAATCAACTTAACTTATTTTATGCAAATGAAGGAAGGGATTTTTTTTATTGGACAAATAATTACATTTGAATGTATATAAGTTCTTTTACCAAAATATAATTATATAATTGATATATACGGGTTAATCAAATTTAAAATTTAGAAAGTATAACTACCACGTTACGTGTATAATTATCACAACCTTAAGTCTCTTCCTTCTCTCTTTCTCTGTGAACTCATGATAAACAAAGACAACACAAACGAAACGTAGAACTAAAGCAAGTAATCTAAGCATTGAGTAAAAAGGTTAAAACCTCCAAAAAAGCAACAAAGACTATTTTCATAAAATAGACATGGCAATAGAGTTACCTGCATAACTTGGCGAGCTTTAGGACCGTACCCATTTTGGAGTTGGAAATCGCCATTTATCTCGTCACCGATTGTCAATTTGAAAACAGTGGGATCATTGTCTGCCCAACCAACAACCACTGGAACATCTGCCGCCACCTGTTTCTCTGACTTCGCCTACAAGTTCATCACACCATATAAAATAATCTTGTGTTTATATTTAATTTCATTGTTATTAGAATTTAGAAATTTGTCACATCCAACACTTTCGAGAGTTGTGGGATACAGAAAGAATATTAAGGAGATAAGTTAAAAAGCAAAAGATGGGTCACCTGCACGAAGTATCCATTGGATGCTTTGATTCGAACACGGTTGGAATCTTCACTTTCCTTTATAATTTCAAATGTCGCAGAATCGGCAGGATTATCAACCACAGCAACAAGAAGAACACCATCTAACCCAACAAATTGGTTTTTGGGCACTCTGAATCGAAAAGTGGTCTCGTTTATCCTCCACAGCTACACAAACAGAGAGCATCACTTGTGAGGAACACCAAATATCACTTAAACTCTATATTAGTATGATATTGTTTGCTTTAGGCCAAGTTCTCATAGATTTATTTTTGGTTTCTCCCAAAAGGCCTCATATCTAATGGAGCTAAATAAATAATTATATATAAGATCAATATCTTATATTTTTTCAATATGTGACTTGGGTTGACACCCAACAATCCTCCTCTCAAATCAAAGATCACATAGTTCATAGTTTTCATATCGGGGAGGCTTTTCACTCAACTTGGTCCTCGTGATCTGAACCAGACTTTGATACCACTTGCGAGGATCGCCAACTATTACTTAAACTCCACATTAGTATGATATTATCCGCTTTAGACCAAACTTTTACGGATTTATTTTTGGGCTCTCCCCAAAAAACCTTATATTTAATGAAGTTAAATAAACACTTATATACAAGATCAATATTTTGTATTTTTTTTATGTGAGACTTGGGTTGACACTTCAACATCACTGACATTTATACGTAACATTATTTGACATCATATTTAGAAAAGAAATGTGAAATATTAATTATTTTATATATAATTCACTCACTCTAAATTTTTCCCAACCACAGGTGGTTGTGCAATTTGCTATTATGAAGTCTCCTCCCCCTGAATCCGCGCAAAGATATTTCTTAGTTGTCACAGACTGGAATTGAAGAACCGTTCCATCCTAATAAAAATTTGACAAAAAGAATTTTTAATAAAAACAATTGTAACAGATAATAATTTTCAATAATGCAATTATATTATTACTAATAATTATTACAACTACTAACCAAGAATTTTCTGTTGGGAATGTTATCGAAGATGGACGGTTCGATCCAACCTTCAATCAGCAGCCAACCACCTAGATTAGTTCCTCTAACTCGGAAGTTAGATTTAGTAACAGCGCCTTTAACTTGAAAGTTGTGATGTGATGGTGTACTGTGAGAAATAGGAAGCAAAGCGATGCCAAAGACAAATAGGTTGAAAAGCCATATCCTTAGGTTCATATAGCTTGCCATTGGGATTGGGATTGGATGTTTAATTTGTATCACTTTCTTAGTTGAACCTCGATATAATATTCACAGCTATATATAGGGAAGGGACGTTAATGTGTCAAACATCTTGCATGCATTAAAATATTTCCTTCACATGCTTGAAGTTGCATGATATCTCCCTATAATTAACTTGTAGATAATCTTAGATTGATTATAGATAATTTAATGCAATGAGGATTACTCGAACCTTCGATTAATTTAAATAATTTATTTTTAAGATTCATCTTGGCTTATTTTTTTAGTCATAGAGATCTTGCTTTTCATTGTGATCAAATGTGAAGTTCTGACATTTATTAAATGCTTTTTAATATAAATAAGATAAGAGTCTTTGGATTTTAAAATTATTCCTTCTTGATTTTTCCAAAATTGCTCGATACAATTCACCATTCAGCGATCTTAACTTTTTTTTTTTTTAATCATGCAGATATTATTTTTATTATATTGGATTTTTTTTTGGTTGTTTCCTTTGTGTATTCTTCTAATGGCGATAGTGTTTATCAAAATTTTATCAAGCACAAAATATAAATATTTTTTATAATTAAAATTTTAATTTTAATTTTTTATTTTGTAAAAAATTATTCTATTTTACTAAACATAATCATCATTATTTATTGTATTAGATGTTAATCTTTGATATTTTAGATGATTTTTATTTTGATTTAAGTTGAAAAATTCTTTGGATTTTTATGTCGTATCTTTTAGCGTGTGGTTTCTTAAAATTGCTTCTCATATTTTCTTTAATGTTAACTTCATATTATATAATATTAAAATACTATCATCTAGTCTTGACAATTAAGATGTAATGATCTTTCTACTATACTTGTTTACAATTTTTTTTTTATCATACTCTTAATAGTTAATTTCTTCAAACAATTTTATCTTCTTATTAAATAAAAAATTAAAGTAAAATATTAATTCTTGTTTATACTTTACATTCATTTCAAGAGAAATGTTTAATAAATTTTTTTTCCAAATAAAAACATGATATTTCACGTTTACACTCAATTGACAAAAAAAAAAAAAGCTCAAAGACTTTCATATCAAATAATAAACATGTTAATTCACTTTTATACCTATTTGTACTGTTCAAATAATGTTATATTAATTTATTTTTATATCTATTTGCAAAAGAGATGCTCAAAGACTTTTATATCAAGTAATTTACAAGAGGCATGTTCATTGAATTTTATAACTATACATTTACAACCACATAACTTTCTTTGCTGTGGTGTGTGAGGGGGAAACAAATCAAAATAGAAAAACAGTAAATTTTGGAAAATATTTAATTTTGATGTCACTCAGGGCTTTCATATTATAGTTGTACTCCGTGGAAAATGTACATATTTGGATGGCTCCATCTTAATATATAAAGGTTCATTCCGTTCTTTTTATATTCTCTATCTCCTTCTTTTTGCCTATAATTATTATTATTTTTTTGCCAAGATTACGCCCATATTTATTTAGAAATTAAAAAAAAACTAACTCTTTGGAAAATCTTACCAAAATATAACATTTTTATTATGTCAATTAAAATTATCTCATCACATCAATGAAAGTTGAGTTTAGTAGAAGAGATTAATTTTTTACATGACAAATCAAAGTTTAAATTTTTACCAAAAGATATATCTACATTTAATATCCGATAATGCCTCAAACAAAATTATTTTTAGTAGAAAGATATCTGTAAAAAATCAAAAAAATAATAAATAAAATTATCTTCATCATTTTCTCTTAGGCAATTTGAAAATGGTAAGTCAAAATGTATATAACTGTAGATAATAACATAACAAATCAAATTTTGAATTATCATAATATCTATATTTAGCATTCGATAATACTTTAAAAAATTATTTTTAATAAAAAAATACCTATAAAAAATAAAAAAAAGATAATAAATAAAATTATCGTCACTTCTCTTAGGCAACTTGAAAATGGTAAGTCAAAATGTATATAACTGTGGATAATCAATATTCTTGTGAGATTATTTAAATATTGAACTAAAAACATTTTTAAAATTTCAATTATTTAATTAGCTTCTTAATGAAAAATATTTGTTATTTACATTTTTTTAAAACTTATTATAACAAAATTGTATCACTTGCAATGTACGTGCTACAGCTAGATACTTTGCAAGGAGTACTTATTCAATCTTTAATTTAATTACAGTTTTTTATAAGGTTGATCTTAACTTTTTATTATTATATTTCAAAATAAAAAAGGTGTTATAGTTAATTAAGCCACGAGGATATACAGTGTTTAAAGAAAGGAAGTATCGTTAATTATATATAGAAAAAAGTGAGATATTATCGCCAATTAAATATATGCCCATGCATGCCACTAGAACTGGAAGAAGATCGCAAATTATTTTATTATAGCCTGTCATTAGCTCATGAGAAAGTTATGCCACTAGAATACATATAAAAAAGAAAGTGTCGCCAATGCTACGGATCTCAGATCTCTGTATGGTAAACTACATGTTAAACCCAGATATTACGGACAAATTTTGACAACTGAAAACTTCCAATTAGGCTGTCACTATTTATGCCTAGTTCTGTTGGTTTTCTTAATACGACTATAAATCATTAACACTCAAGTGTATATATTAATCAAATGTATTATTAGTTAGTACTGTTATTGAATTTGATGGTTTTCCTTTCGTGTTATAGGAGTTAATTATATGATTACGTGATGAATTTTATATGCCATCTAAAAAGGGGAAGGCAAAAAAAAACATTTACCTCTTGAAGTGATATTTTGAGGGTTGTTTATAACAGAAGATGTCAATAGATTTGGATGTCCTCAAATATTTTACATTATAAACTTGAAGAAAAAAAGAGAAAAAGAAATTAAGTTTAAATGAAATTTCTTAAAGTGTATGGGACCTTATATAGGACCCACTTATTGTGTCTTTCTTTCTCCTAGTTTACCCATCCCATCCTATTAAGCTTTTAATATCCGATTAATCAGAGATTAAAATGTCTAGACCATTTTAACTCATCATATCACTCTCAATCCATTATTCCAATCAAATCCTAAGAAATATTATTTCAACAATGTGTAGAATTATTTTTTTCTCCTCTTTTATGAGATTTGGTTTCTTTAATTAGAACCTAACTGCCATTTTCTTGAAAACCATTCGATCTTGTTTCAGCAGGCATTTATGAGTTATGACATTACCACATGCATTTTCCAACTCTCGTTTATCGAAAGCCAACCTCTATTTTCTGTTCTTTTTTTAATGTATTGCGTCTTTTCTTTAATGCAATTCTTAAATATATTTATTTTATTTTATTATTTTTTATAAATATTTTTTATTATAGATAATTTTATAAAGAATTAACTCTTTTTGTTAAATTCAATTCTTGTTAATTAATATTCTTCTTATTTTTCTAATCTTAACTTCTTTCTCTAATTTTAACTTTTTTCTAATATATTTATTTTACTTTCTTTATTACTTTTCTTCCTTTTCTATGTCTTTTCTTCTTTTTCTATATCTTGTCTTCTTTTTCTCCTTTCTTTTAGTTTTTCCTTCTTTCATTCTCTCTCCCGCAGGTTTTTTTTTTCTCTAATTTTTCTCCATCTTTTCCATTTTTTTCTCTTTTTTCTGCTCATTCTTTATATTCCTCTACCTTCCATTCTCTCTCATTATTTCTCCCATTCCCTCTTATTATCATTTTTCACACAAATGAAAAGTTAGAAAAATAAAATTCATTGTTCTGCGTAAAGGATCCTTTTTAAAGATAAAAATTTTATATATATTATAATACCTGTGAAATTATTTAGTTGTTGATCGTATAAAAAAATATATTAAATAATATAAAATATATGATATAAAAAATAAAAAATTAAGTAACTTCTCGGGATGTAATATGTTAATTTAAAATTTAATAATTATTATTTTATAATATATTTAAAAAATAAAAGAAAATGTCATCCACTTTTGTACATACTGATCTCTAATATATTTAATAAATTTACGTGTATCACTTGAACTTGAAACCCTTGTCTATTTAGACCAAAAATTTTGTTCTAAATTGCTCACTTTTTTTTTTAAATAGTGAAAATAGTATTTAATGGTCAAAAAACCATTTTATCATCCCTAATTAATGCCAACCTCATTTGACTTCTCAAGAAGCGCTTCTAGCATGCAACTACAGTATACATTTAGTAAAACAAGTGTCACCGATGTGTACGGAGATCTCGGATCTCAAATCTCTAAATATGGTAAACTACAGCTCATGCCCTAATATTATGGATAAATTTTGTGATCTCAATTTGGCGAGTAGTGTGGGCGTTCTTGCCCAAATATGAACAGTATATATAAATGAGAAAACTCTTTTCATAAATATGATGATATTTAATTTAATTTAGATAAATTATTTAATATTTTAAAGATAAAATATTTTTAATATTAATATTTTAACTAAATTTATAATTTTTTATTTAAAAAATATTAAAATATAATTTAATTAATAATATGACTGTCACATATATTACACATTTATTTATATAAGATAAAATATTTAAATAAATTAAAATTCTCTAATTATATATATAGATCTAGACTTTTTGACTAATAATTGCATATGTAAGAATAATTTAAAAATTATAATTAATGTAGATATTAAATATATTTTTGACTAATTGTATATATAGATTTTTTTTAATATTATTTTGATTATCTATTGCCTATATCTTTTAGGTTAACAAGAAAAATGTTATTTAATAAAATGTTAATATATAAATAAATTTTAAATAAAAATATAACATAAAAAATTTTATTTTTAAAAAATTAAATTGAAAGTTACTTAAAAAATTTTCTAAATTTAAATGTTACAGCACGTACGTCTTGGAAGAGCGAATGTAGCCTGCTTTGTGTTGCTATAATAATCCAATTTTTAATCTTTATTTAATGTATGCATGTGTGGGGAAGAACCTAAAGATGTCGATGTAGTGAGAGGCTAGACTGTGGGTAAAAATGTATAAATTTAAATATGTTTATTTGGATTTATAGGTTAATCAGGCGAGACTCTGCGGTTAATATTTTTTTAAAAAAATCATTTTTAAAATTTATAAAAATATATTTTATTAGTAATAAAAATAATATTATTTAATTTTAATTTTTGAAAATTTATTTAACCATAAAAGACAATTTAAATTTATTGTGATAAAAATATTTTCTAAATTAGTATATTTTTAAAAAAATTATGTTACTTTCAATTTAAATTTTTTATTGAATTTTTTAAGTAATGAATTTTTTTTCTCATGGTAAAAATATTAGAAAAAACTTGGGTGCAATTTTTACACCTTTGTCATTAAATTTTTCAATCAAATATTGACATATGTATAATTTATACAATTATTTTTTTTAATTTTCATATATTTTATTTTGATAGAAGAATTTGATAGCAAAGATATAAGCAATTACGTATAAGTATAATATAAAATTAAAATATTATTATAGCACTTAAAATTATTGTCAATCTATAAATTTGTATTTATTTTAAATTAATTTGCTGAATTAAATTGTAAAAACACTTTTATGTTTCAAATTTTACACTAATTTTTAATTTTTTCTGCTAATTTTATTTTCAAACTTTTAAATTTTATCAATTTTGTTTCAAAGTCTAACGTAATTTATTACATTAATAAAAATTATATATGTGACATTCTAGTTAAAACTCTTGAAACAAAGTGGACACCAATTATAAAATTTGGAAACCAAATTAATAATGACTTCAAACTTTGGGGACAAAAAAATATTTTTGCTCATTGTTTATTTTCTTTTTTCAACTTGGATTCCTAACTTTGTTTTCTTCCTATCACTTTTAAAGTATTTTTTCCCAATAGATACCCCTAAATCTTCATAAAAATAACTCATGGGTAGAGAAATTAACTTGTATAGAAAAAAACTTAATTAAAATTTTTTTCTACAACAAAATTGCTAAAATTTAGGCCTATGAAATATAGAGAGAGAGATAGAGAGGGTTTAAAATATAAACTGGGCAATGTGTAACATGTGCTTCTAGTATGATTAAAGAAATTTTTGTTAGTTGTTAATTTAATTGTAATGTTGGTGCACGTGGCATTAATCTCATATAGTTGCATTAGCCTAGGAACTTAAGTGAAAGGAATGAAAGTTGATTTAAGAGTATGGCCAAGGACTCTAGTAAAAAGGAAAAATGTGCTGAGACCAAATGCACAAAGTGAGTCAGGGATTAGAATGTAAATAACAGAACTTATGTTCAGAAACCTCAAAACCCTAGCTAAATATTAAACCCCTACACACTTTCACCCACCTGTATTTTAAAGAGAGAAGCAGAAGGGACATGTAGAGAGAGAAAAGGGCAAGGTAGGGCAAGAAAAGAGAGATTTTACAGGAAGAGAATAGTTTTCCTAACACATCCTACACACACATTTGTAGGAAATCAAGGTAGCCATTCATCCTAAATCCTTCTCTTTTCTGAAAAGTTTATTGTTGTTGAAAAAGTATGAATTTCTGAATGTTTGAACTGAGTTTGGGGTTAAACATACATTCTGTATGCTTTTTTATTTCTATGGGATGTTGTGTTGCTAAATGTATACTCATATATGTGCTTGTAATTGATTGAAAGGGTTGGGTTGTGTTCATCTAGAGATATATACTAGTTTTCTTAGAATGTACCGTGTTTGAGCTAATGGATGAGAAATGTTAAATGAAAAGCAAAGTTTATTATATGGAGATTAAGCTCATGTGTTTATAATTGAAAATAGAATGTATTATGGACTGGGTACTATCAAAATCATATTTTTTAAACTACAGTGGAACATAACAGCCGACTACTACGTATAAGGCAGTCGACTATCGTGTTCCTAGAAAACCTAAAAGTACAAACAGAGGCTTAGCAACCGACTATCAGATCCCTAGCAGTCAACTGTCAGGCTTGGGTTTGCACTAAGCATTCGATTGGTCATTCTCACAGATGACTGTTGTATTCTTATTTTTGCTCAAGACGCATTCTAGTAAGCCATTAGTCGCTTGACAGTAGGCTAGCAGCCGACTGCTAGCATACTGTCTGGCACTCAAGGAATACAGAGAGCCACCAACTGACTACTAGTCTTCCAACAGCCGACTGGTAACCCTCTAGCTTGCGAAATGAGGTTTTTAATGGCAATTGAGCTTAGTAATTCTTCATACTAACTTACTTAAGGGCTAACAACATAGGTAAGTAGGGAAGCTAAGAGTTTTATGTGATGAGACCCTTGTGATAGTAAAATAGAGAGTAGAAAACATAAAAAGGGAAAGAGGAAAGTATTCTCAGTGTATACCTTAGGGTAAATAGGTTCATGATCGAGTGACTGATTGTTGGTATAGGACGACCGTTAGGAATTCCGCAGTTGTTCCATAAATTTGGATGGTTCAACACCCACTTGAACTTAAATGATTTCGAAAACACTGTGATGGTTGCGAACTTTAAATTAGTGTCATATCCCAAAGGCCATATGAGAAGCACATACTTAGAGTTAAGCATAACTATAGATATAGGCTAATTCACCCTAGAGTATATGTAAAGAATAGCGTACTGGGAGTGTGATCCACCTCGAAGGAATGGTGGTGATTCCGTAGTATTATAATCTGCCCAAAAGCAAAGACGAAATGATCCAGGTAAAGTTAACGGTGATCCTATGAGTTTATACCAGTCCCGTTTAGGACGAAAGGGAGGTAACCCGCTAGTCAGGGATGATCTATCGAAAAAGGGATATGGACCATTGAGATACTTAGATCCACTAGAAGACACCTCAGAATGTACAAAGGTTAAGGCATGACAAGATAGCCATGTGCTCATTCATATAAACAGTAGTGCGTGGAGTTGTTGCTGGACGACTCTCCCAATCACATGTTATGAAAATGAAATTATGGCATGTTTACTATTTCACATATGTTTTATAAGAAATGTTTTATTATGAGAATAATGATGAATGCACTTCCCCTGTTTTAAAGATGATATGTTTTGATGAGTATGCATATGTATGAGTATATAACATGATTAAATGCTACATACACTACATCCCAATAGTATGTGATATATTTTATGAAAAAATGTGGAGTTTTTCGTGCAAGTACAGTGGTACAGGTCAATAGATTTCATAACAAGTTACATTGCTACTGAGATTCATTTTTCACGATAGTGTTGGCATGTACCAGATGTGTAGGTCCCCTTGGACTGGAGAGGAAAGTAAAATATGAAGGAGTGTCCATTCCAAGCATATAGACTGCTTAATTTGAATATTATAAGTATATGATTGAATTAAGCTAGTCTTCATGGTATTTTGAGAAAGGCTAGTATAGGATTATTTTTTATACCCTAATATAACTTATTTGTATAAAGATTAGGCTGTATTGATAAATAGACTAATTGATGGGGTTTTAAGTGGTAGGATTTTTACCTCTGTGCCCAATATTTAATTGATTATATTTGATTAAGAATGCATGCTTATGTATAGTTAATCTAGGTGTATTTTATATATATGTATTTCGTTACGATGTTGAGAGAACCCGAGAGTAGAGACCAACTTAAATGGCACTCAATTAATCAACTTGATAAAAAGTTAAAAATTTACTCAGTAGAAGTGATAATAACACACTATTATTATGATAATTATATAAATTATACCTTTAAATACTTAAAATGAACTATAGGCTAATGGGGGTGTTACACAATAGTTGATTTAAGTTTAAGACTCTAGTTTTGGTAATTTTTTTAGATATATTTTTGTAAGGGAGGTATTTTTAACATCTATTTTAAGTTATTTTTTCCTCTTTTTTTTATTAAATTTTTTTATATGAATTGTTATAGAAAATCAATTTGTGACTAAAGTAAGGTTTTAATTAAAAGAAATCAGATTTAAAATAAGAGATTTATCACAAAAAAATATATTAATTAATTTTAATATATGAATGAAATAATTTGATTATTTAGAGTAGTGGATAAAAATGAGGGCAAAGATAAGGATTAGGCTTTATAATTTAAGAATTTGATATTTAAATTTGAGAAATGAAATAAACAAGAATTGTTAAGAGTACTTTTTTTGTCCTCAACATTTATGATCATTGTAAATTTTGTCCATAAACCTTACAATTGATGTTAACTTTTTCTTAACTTTTAATATAGTTCATTTGTTATATCAACAATTATTCTAACTAAATTCACAATTATCTAAATACTGTTAGTATAATGAACAAAATTAAAAAAATTTAAAAATTTACAGACAAAATTAAAAACAGTGTAACTTTTAGAGATACAAAATGTGTTTTTGTCTATTTATTTTGTTTTATTTTTATTTTTTGGACTACCACCTTGTTTAAACTCATTTTTAGATTGGAATCATTAATATTTAAAAATATATTAGTCTCTAATTAATCTTCAATCCCATATTTTTCTTCCTAAACTCGTCCAATCAACTAATAAAATGGGTTGGCCTGTGAATTTGGAGTTTTTGACCGGCATTGATTACAGGTTACACGGCTAGTCCTGCCAATCAGTAGATTAAGAGCAATGGGCTCGATATTTATCTAAGCTTGCGAGTGTCCATTCTCATTACTTTTTGAGGCGTCTCAAGCTTCCAATTCAAAAGAAATGAAGGTCTCTCATATCTTTTGGTTTTGTTTCTATGTCATAATATTTAGTTTTTTTTAGTATATATAACTATATATAAGGGGAGCTAAAAATCAATAAATACCCATATTAATTTAAGTGAAAATTAAAATTGTATTTTCAAAAATATAAATAATAGCCAAGTTAATTTATTGGTTCCAAATTTGAATTTTATCTATGAAACTATGTTATAATCAAGATTATATCTAATAGACTAAGTACTTTTTAACGGTTGATTCACTTGTGGAGAGCAAGGTTTCCGCAAATATTTTATAATTTAACTCATTAACTTCTGTATATGAAGTACAAGAGTAATTAGAGTTAAAAAAAATAAATAAAAAATTATATTTTAAAGAGTTTGAAAATTAAAATATCAAATATTAGATCATTTAGTATAATCCCAATCCCAAATCATCCACCAATCAAGCCTACGTACACATGTTGCTTTAATTATCAGTGGCATGGGGGAGAAATAGAGAATAGAGAGAAGATCATAAGACTTATTTGAACGTTTTTCTATTTTTTAATTATTTTTATAAAATTAATTTTAAAAATTTATACGAGTTTTATTTGTATATATTTATTATATATACTATTAATAAAAATATTTATTTTATATGTTTTTTATTTTTTTTAAAAAAATTAGAATTTAAATATTTTTTAATCATTTTTTATTTTTTATTTCAAAAACACATATTATATTTTTATTTATCAAAAATAGTTATTTAAATATATTTTTTATTTAAAAATAAAAAATAATTTTTAAAAAATATTATCAAATTTGCCCTAAATTTTTTATTAGTGATGATTCAAGGTGATGATATGATGATGATGGTAGCTCTAGTAGCTGTGTGATAAAAATGACAATGATTGGCAAGCGGGGACTACAATCTAATGCCTTTGCTCCATTAACTTTATTTTCGGTATTGCAATCTAAAATCTAACGTCACATCAATGTTCCTCTTTCAGCAAAAGTTTTCCCTCTCTCTCCTAAATGTAGCGAAGCCAAATATTCTTTCTAAATCCCCCATAAACTCTCTTACATCAAAACCTTTTTCTATGAGCTTATTAAGTTGACTAAGGTACGTACAAATTTACGTCTTGAGCTAGAAAGATAAAATTTTATATAGATGCTTTTCTATATAAAATTAAAGATAAATTACAATTTATCTCTTGTAATTTTACTTGAAATTAATTTGTCTGCTTACTAAGATCCATTTAATAGTTGAGGCAATAATTGTTTATTTTTATTTCTTTGTTAGCATATAACAATTATTGCACTTCCAGGATGACAAATTTTTTCTACAATATATATCTATCTTATTAGATTGAAATCTATTAAACTTATTAAAAAAAATTTTCCAATTCAAAGCTTGATATCCAAATTCCATTTCATTCCATTTATTTAATTTCATCATTTTATTTTATTATAATCAATAAAATTAAGGAAGCCAAAACATAATAACAATTCAAACATATTTCTTTAAATATTTTAAATTATATCCCGTGCATCACACAGTACATAAATTATTGGTTCAAAAATTGAAGAAAGCAAAATAGGGAGAAAAATGACACCGATGACACCCTAGCAACAACACGTAGATAGCCATCCCGGACATGTGACACTCTAGTAATAACACAGATAGCCATATTTGGCACGAATTTTGGAGAGAGGAAAATGGAGGCCCTAAGATCAAAGTATCTAAATAAGCTTAATATAACCATTTTTTACCATCCACTCAAAACTCCAATGGTTTTGGACATTTTTTAGAGTCCAAAAAGACCACCCGAATGTTGCTCGATTATATACTTCTATTTGGGTCTGAGCGAATTGTTTGTAGTCTTCTTCTGTGGCATTTTCTGCGTTCCATTCACCAGACCATTCACCTGCAATAAAAAATAGTTTAATCAAATCTAACTCTAAAACAACATCAACCCATCAAATTTGGAAGGACATCAGGTCACGCGAAATTACCAATATACGCAAGAGGTCCATTTGCCGTTACAAGTTTATTCAGTTGTCTGGTGCGATTGGTATTAATGTAGTCAATGTTCTGTTGGGCAGTCAAACCATTAAATATATTATAGTAGAGGCTGTACCAATGGACATCAATCACAGCTCTCCAAAGCCCATCGGCAAGAGGGAAGAGCTCTTCAGGTGGAGGTACATCAGCCACAGTAAAACTTAGCCTAGCAGAGAAAATCACATAGACTGTGGAAGAGTACTTTCGTACAATATTATAACCAGCCTTGTAGTATTTGGTCACCGTCTCTAGGGGAACATAAGGAAATAGAGGTTCGTTTAAAAGCTCAATTGCATACAAGCTTTCATGTTTTGCGTACCTGCCATGCATATAATGTGTTCAATTATATATCTTGGATGCAAATGCAATTAACATTAATATACCAAGGGAAAATGTAAGTAAGATTTATATGAACCTTGCAGCATAGAATTCTATGACTTTAAGAGTGTGCAGAATGGTCCCATTTCTTTTTCCCCATTCTAAAGAACCATCTCTTGTAGTGCTATGTGCAGCACCATTTTGAGAACCCGGTGCTGAATGAAGATCGAGTATAACTTTCAATGCATATTTCCTACAAGTAAATCAATACCAACATTAATATAACCACCAATTTCATATATCAAATCATTCAAGAAATGCAATCTCAATACTTACTTAGCCCACGAGAAGGCATTGTCTAGTGCTTGTAAAGTACCGCTTACGAATGGGAAAGGTGGATTTGGATCATTAGGAGTCCACCATGGAACTGGTATTCTTACAGCGTTTATTCCATTTTTGGCTATAAACTTAAAATCCTTTTCCGTAATAAAAGTATCATAGTGTTCCTTAAAACCAAAAAAAAATCATCTATCAATTGTAATCTATAGAATATGCATACAATAAACTTGATTGATGCCAGATATACAAATTATTTTACACAAACTCTATAGAAAAAGTCAACTAATTAAATCATTTTACACAAAAAATGGAATGGATTAATTTTTTTTTATTGGTCAAACATTTTAATATAAGTTCTCTTAATTACCAAAATTTAAGTCAGTTTATAAGGGTCAATCAAATTTAAAACCTAGAAACTATAACTACCAAGTTTCTTGTATAACTAGCATAACTCTTCTTTATCTCCCTATCTCTCTCTGTGAGTTCATCAGAAACAAAGCAATGTCAAATAGTTTTTTGAGTGTTACCTTCATAACTTGGGCAGCTTTGTGGCGACCATACCCATTTTGGAGTTGGAAATCGCCTTCAATATTTGAAACAATTGTTAAATTAAAAACGGTGGGATCATTATCCCTCCAACCACTAACCTTTGAAACATCAACTGTCACCAACTTATCTGTTTTTGCCTGCAAGTTTAATATACCATATAAATCTCATATCTCTATAAATGTTGAATTTGAAGGTTATTAGAATATAGATATATTTGTTAAATGCAACACTTTCAAAAAGTTGTGGGATACGAAAAGAAAATTAAGGAGATAAGGTAAAAAGCAAAGGATAAGTCACCTGCAAATAGAGTCCATTGGATGCTTTGATTCGGACACGAGTAGAATTAGCACTCTCCTTAATAATTTCAAATCTTGCAGAATGGTGGGGATTGTTTATCGTAGCAACCACCTTAATCCCATCCACACCCACAAATTGATCTTTGACCACCCTAAATCGGAAAGTGGTCTCGGTTATCCTCCACAGCTACACAAATGGTAAGCACACCATTTACTTCTACATGTAACATATCTGACATCTTATTTGAAAAAAAATGTTAAATATTAATTCTTAAATATATAATTCACTCACTCTAATATTTTCCCATCCAGAGGCAGTTGTGCAGTTTGCTACTATGATTGTTCCTCCCCCAGATTGTGCGCAGAGATATTTTTGAGTTGTCAGAGATTTGAACTGAAGAGTAGTTCCATCCTAACAAAAAATTGACAAGAATTTTCAATGGAAATAGTTGTAACATGATAATGGTTAATGCAATCATTTATCAATAATTAATTACTATTAATACTAACCAAGAAATCTTTGTTGGGAATGCCATCGAAGAGAGAAGGTTTGATCCATCCTTCAACAACCAGCCACCCACCAAGATTAACTCCTCTAACTCGAAAGTTAGGTTGATTAACTCCTCTACTGTGAGAAACAGGAAGCAAAGCGGCGCCAAAGACAATTAGGTTGAGAAGCCATATCCTTAGGTTGATATGGCTTGCCATTGGGATGTCTTAGATCTCTTTCTGAGTTACGTTGATATGATATTCACAAATATACAATTATATTTATAGGGAATTTCAGGGGTCAGTTTCTAGCATGCATTAAAGTATTAATTTGGGGTCAGTTTCTAGCATGCATTAAAGTATTAATTTCCTTTATATTCTTCACGTTCATGACTCCCACCAATCGTTATTTTACCTTTTAGATAATCTAGATTAATTATTAATAATTTCATTCTTACGGATGTCATTTGGTCTTTTAGATGTCATTATTGACATTTATATATATTTTCTATTTTGATTTAGACGAGACAATCTTTGAATTCCGAAATTGATTCTTCTAGCGCGATTTCTTAAAATTCTTCACGTGGGTATGCATGATTTCTTTCTCCAATAATCAAAATACAAGGAAAAATATATTTTGACCCCTAAACTACATATCTAAATAACACTTAATCCATGTTAACTTTTATTTGCGACAATTTATCCCCTAAAATAATAGAAAGAATTGAAACCGTTAATTTGGCGTTAAATTTGATAAACTTGATGCATGTGATGTTCACATGCCTAAATCCCTTTCTTCCCTCATCCAAATTCACCAGACGTTGAACGTAGCAAGCATAAAGTCTCCTAAAAACGATCTCCATCCAGAATGTAGCAACTACGCCCGGCCACCATTAGGAGTGAAATTTCTAGCAAAAGCATGTGAAACCGTTGGATTCCCAAGCCTGTTTTGGCAGACATGTACCCTGAATGGATTATGTGTAGACATTTAGTCTAATTAATGTTGACAGGTCTTGTAGGGTTTGTAGGAAAAAATATGGAATCAGCTCAGAAGTGATTTGATTGATAATATCAAATTTAAATGAAGTATACAAGATAAAAAATAATAAGCAAAATATATAACGTGATTTAACTTTTAGGTTATGTTCATAGGCAAGGGTGAAAAATAAATTTTACTAAAAATAATAATAGAGATATAAAAATAGTTTAACTGAGCATTCAAAACTATAACATAAAATACACCAAAATCACTTATAATAATTTTATTTTACAAAAAATATATAATCTTCAAACAAAATATACAAATAAAACTTGAACATAAGCATATAGCCAAATCCAAATTGGCCTCCATCTTGTTGCCACAATAATCTTAAGAAATGGCTTTCCTTAAATAGATGTTCATTTGCAATAAATGAAGTGGTTGAAAGATCTTGGAGAGATTTTCTTTCAATGCAACTGTCATCCACTTCCATGCGACCGGTTATAGAGAATGCTAGATGTATGATTCAAATTGAAAAAAGGTGAATTTTTGAAGTATCAATTTTCACCATTTCAACCTTCATTTAATGTCTTTGTCTCCCATCTCCATCAAATGTGGCTAAGAGAGGTAAAGAATTATGACATTTGTTTTCTTTTCAATTTATGCCACCAAAAATTAACTAAACAAATTTCAAGACATTTTAATAGGGTTTTTTTGAGGAGAGGCTTGTGATGATCTTGGAGGAATATTCTGTGAGTGTGAGTACAGAAGGGCGTGTCTACTAGAGAGAAGAAATAAAAACCTTTCTTATCTCCATGAGTCAATCACTAGTTGTAGTGATGGTTGTACATAATATAGACCTCTGCCTTACTATGTTTAATTTTCCCTATAATGAAACGGCATGCTTTAAATTTGTAAGATCATGATTTACTCCCGCTATGATGGAATAATTCACTTTCAGACAGTACCAAACGACCTGATTTATTGCAGAAGATAATACAAAGAGACAGTGGTGGAACAATTTAAAATCATTAAGGATTATGAGACTCCTCCAACTAGTTAGGGGTAAATTGTTATAAATTAAACTTTAAGTGGATGAAGTATTATTTACATGTAGTTTAAGAATGTAAAGTGTATTTTTCTCTAAAATATATTATTGTTGGTTTTAGGTTAATTCACTAGAAGATTGATCTTAACTTAATCATTTTTTAAAATAAAAAAGAGATATAATCAAGCCTCGTGTATCTAAATTAAGTAATTCACTAGCTCTCGCCTAGTAGTTACAGCTGGATAGACAGACTGCCAGATATTTTCACCAATTATATACATAGATATGCCCGTAGCCGTAGTTATAAAACTGCAAGCGGATCGCAAATTATTTTTTATTGCCAAGCATTATATTTTAAAACAAAATAATAAGTAATTACAGCCAGATAGACAAATGCCAGACATTATCGCCAATTATATTTATGCCCATATATTCTTCTAAAGCTGCAAGAGGATATAGCATATTATATTTATATTGCCGGGCATTATATTTTAAAAGAAAAAATTTATTTTATTATGATTATTATCATCAATTAATGCCCATCTAGCCTAACATGAGAAAATTAAGCCTCTAGTATACATTTTACAAAAAGAAATGCCACTAATATAATGGAGATTTCAAATCTGTATGTAAACTACACCCTAAACCCAGTATGTATATGTTATTGGAATTATTAAGAGGGAAGCATTACCCAAGGTGGAAGAAGGAATAGGAAGTAGCTAGGAAAGTTATGTTTATGAGGTGTCATAGACGAGAGAATAAATTAGCGAGTGTACAAAAGAGAGAATTAAGAAGATAGTCCGAAATGATGATCCCCTTCTATTACATCAAGCCGGTTTCAGCTTCTTCTACGTCTTTCTTAGCTCTTCTTGTTTGCTCCTTTGGCTTTTTACTTTGTTAGCTTTCTGGCTTCGCTGTACTTTGATGTGTGTTTATGTTTCTTTCTTTCCACTCATGTTTAGGACCACTCGTCTTTATGTTCGATCGCTTTCCTTGTAGACACGTCATTTCCTTGTGTTTAATTAAATTTGCGAATTTTCACAAAAAAAAAGGAATTAATTTAAGTATTTAACTGACTTGAAATTTAAATTCTTAGTCCGAAATGATGCCGCTCTCCCATTTCCCACCTGTTAAATTTCTGGAATTAATTTAACTGACTGAAAATTTTAAATTATAACAAAATAGGAAGATAAGTAATGTCAGTTATGAAATAAAAACCAATTTAGGATTTTAGAAAATATAGGAAAAAGTGAGTACGAATTGGAAAGTGTAGAGGATATTACGTGAAGAAAAGGCAGAAGATGAAGGTAATTAGTGTTAGTAGTAAGTGAGAGGTGAGGGGAGTTTAAATTGTAAAATATTTTTATTGAATCTAAGTTATAAAACATTTGTTAGTATCATTTTAGATATTATGTTATTTTAAATAATATAATATATTATAGTGTGATTTTAAATATCATGATATTTATTATATTTATATTTAATATGTCAATTTGTAATATTAAATGACATTGATATAAGACATAAATATTTAATTGTTTAAACAAATTAATGTATTATTTTTGTAATTTTTAAATCTAGCCTTGTAAATTTAAATAAATATCATTTTATATTTATATTATGATTATTTTAAAATTTTTAATTAACTTAAAATTAAGAAATCAATCTTAAAAAATTTATAATTAACTTAAAATTAAAAAATTTAACAAATACTAATTAAACATCACATGATCAAGTAATTTAATGTAATTAAAAATGTCCAACAAAACATTTAGTAGTGACAGAAACAGCTGCTATAGATATTAAAATAAAAACGTAAACTAATTTCTCACTATATTTATTATCTATAATAACGAATAATCATATTCAATATCGTTTATGCATGTTCTCGGGTAAAGGTGAAAGAAAACTAAAGAAAAAATAATAATTTTTCGTTACATATGTTTATGGTCAATTTATTAGACAAATGAAAGTCATTATTTCATACCAAGTTCATAGGGTTTCAAATATGACTAGGATCTATTTAATACTCGAGGCAATAATTGTTTGTTTTTATTTCTTTGTTAGCATATAACAATTGTACTTCCTCTTAAGTAGATGACAGTTTTATTTTTTCTATAATATTTATCTATTTTATTAGATTGAAATCCCTTAAGGTTATTAAAAAACTTTCCAATACAAAGTTTCATATACAAATTCTATTTCATTTCATTTATTTAATTTCTTCATTTTATTTTATTCTAATAAAAAATAAAGGAAGACAATATTATAACATTTCAAACTTATTTCTGCATATACTTTGCATTACATCCACACCACACACGACATGATGACGTACGCTAAAAAACGTACAAAATTATTGGTTAAAAAATTGAAGAAAGAAAAATGGCGAAAAATGACACCGATTCACACTAGTAATAATACACAGTAGCCATTAATTACTAGTACATAATTGAATAACTGAAAAATTACACAAGTCACACGCTAGTAATAATAGAGACAGCCATAACCTGCACCAAATTTGGAGAGAGCAAGGTGGGGAGAAAATGGAGGCCCAAAGATGAAACGATCTAAGTAAGCTTAATATAACCATTTTTAATCATCCACTCAAAACTCCAATGGTTTTGAACATTTTTTAGAGTCCAGAAAGACCATCCAAATGTTGCTCCATCATATACTTTTATTTGGGCTTCAGCGAATCGTTTGTAGTCTTCTTCTGTGGCGTTTTCTGCTTTCCAATCAGCAGACCATTCACCTGCAATAAAAATATTTTAACCAAAAACTCTAAAGCAACATCAACTGTCAAATTTGGACGGACATGAGGTCATGTGAATATTACCAACATACGTAAGAGGTCCACCATTTGCATTCATAAGTTGATTCAATTGCATGGTGCGATTCTGATGGATGTAGTCAATGTTCTGTTGGGCAGTCAAACCATCAAATATAGCATAGTAGAGGCTGTACCAATGGACATCAAGCACAGCTCTCGAAAGCCCATTGGCAAGAGGGAGGAGCTCTTCAGGTGGAGGTACATCAGCCACAGTAAAACTTAGCCTAGTGGAGAGAAGCACATAGACTGTGGAGGAGTACTTTCGTACAACATTATAACCAGCCTTGTAGTAGTTGGTCACCGTCTCAAGGGAAACATAAGGATACAGAGGTTCGTTTAAAAGCTCAATTGCATACAAGCTTTCATGTTTTGCATACCTGTCATGCATAGTTCAATTATATATCTTGGACGCAAATGCAATTAACATTAATATACCAAGGAAAAATGCAAGTAAGATTTATATGAACCTTGCAGCATAGAATTCTATGACTTCAAGAGTGTGCTGAATGGTCCTATTTGTTTTTCCCCATTCTAAAGAACCATCTCTTGTACTGCTATGTGCAACACCATTTTGAGAACCTGGCGCTGAGTGAAGATCAAGTATAACTTTCAATCCATATTTCCTACAAGTAAATCAATATCAAAGTTAATATATATTTATATATATATATATATATTAAACCATTCTAGAAATGCAATTGATACATACTTTGCCCATGAGAAGGCCTTATCCATTGCTGCCAAAGTACCACTAACGAATGGGAAAGGTGGATTTGGATCTTGAGGAGCCCACCAACCAACAGGCATTCTTACGGCATTTATTCCGTTTTCAGCTATGAACTTAAAATCATTTTCCGTGATAAAAGTGTCATAGTGTTCCTTAAAACCATCAAACCATTCATCAAAATACAGAATATGCAAATTGTAGATGTTAGATATACAAATTATTTTAAACAAACTCCATAGAAAAAGTCAAATAATTAACTTATTTCATACAGACAATGGAATGGATTATTTATTTATTTATTTTATTGGTCAAACGATTACATTTGAATCTATGTTCTCTCACCCAAATTTAATTCAGCCCATATGGGTCAATCATATTTAAAACTTGGAAACTACAACTACCAAGTTTCTTGTATAACTTGGAAACTACAACAACAAACAATTAGAAAGATGACACAAATAAAATATATTAAAGCACGGAATCCAAGCCCCAAGGAAAAAGCCCATCCAAAACAGCAACAAAGAACATTCGAGTCAAGTATTTTTTTTTTTAGTGTTACCTTCATAACTTGGGCAGCTTTGTGGCCATAGCCATTCTGGAGTTGGAAATCGCCCCCAATTTGTGAAACAATTGTCAAATTAAAAACGGTGGGGTCATTATCTGCCCAACCACTGACCTTTGAAACATCAGCTGTAACCAATGTTTGTGTCTTTGCCTGCAAGTTCATTATATACCATATAAATTAGGTCTCATATTTATATATGTTAAATTTTTTGTTAGTAGAATTTAGAGATTTGTCAAATTGAGCAGCTTCAAAAGTTGTGGGATATGAAAAGAAAATTAAGAAGATAAGTTAAAAAGCAGAGGATGAATCACCTGCAAGAAGAATCCATTGGATGCTTTGATTCGGACACGAGTAGAATTAGCACTCTCCTTAATTATTTCAAATGTTGCAGAATGGTGGGGATCGTTGATTGTAGCAACCACCTCAGTCCCATCCAATCCCACAAATTGATCTTTGGCCACCCTAAATCGGAATGTGGTCTCGTTTATCCTCCACAGCTACACAAATGGAAAGAACACCATTTACTTCTATACGTAACATCCAACATCAAATTTGACAAAAAAGTTAAATATTAATTCTTAAATATATAGTTAATTAACTCACTCTAATTATTTCCCAACCAGAGGCAGTTGTGCAGTTTGCTACTACGATTGTTCCTCCCCCAGATTGTGCGCAAAGATATTTTTTCGTTGTCACAGACTTGAACTGAAGATTTGTTCCATCCTAACAAGAATTTTCAATGGAAACAGTTGTAACATATGATGATTTTCAATGCAATATTTGTGTATTAATAATTACTGTCACTACTAACCAAAAAATCTTTGTTGGGAATGCCATCGAAAAGGGAAGGTTTGATCCATTCTTCAATAACCAGCCATCCACCAAGATTAACTCCTCTAACTCGAAAGTTGGATCCATTGACAACTGCTTTGGCTTGAGAGTTGGAATGTATTGATCTGCTGTGAGAAACAGGAAGCAAAGTGGCGCCAAAGACGAGAAGGTTGAGAAGCCATATCCTTAGGTTGATATGGCTTGCCATTGGGATGTCTTAAATCTCTTTCTGAATTAGGTTGATATGATATTCACAAATATATATCCATATATATAGGGAAGCGACTTTCGTGGGTCAACATCTAGCATGAATTAAACGTCAAAGTATTTCTTGCAAATTCTTCATGTTGCATGCATGAGTATCATTACTTTACTTTTTAGACAATCTAGATTAGTTATAAACAAGTTTATCCTTACGGATTACTTCAACCTTTAATTAATTTAAATAATTTAATTTAATTTTTATCTCAATCATGGAGATTTCTCTTTTAATTGTGTTATGTGTTGTTGACATTTAAAATTTTTTTAATACAATTTAAATTAAATAAAGTGTTTAGATTTCGAAATCATTCTTTTTTGCATATTTTTAAATTGCTCCACGAATTGAGATATATTGATTTTATTTTAACTTATATTTTCAATCATTTATATCTCATTTTTTTATATGTCATTCTTGAAATTTCAAAATTTTATATTTTCATTTAAATGAGACAAAATCTTTGGATTTGGAAATGTTTTCTTTTAATATGATTTCTTAAAATTGGTTCATATAATTGACGATTCATTCAATCTATCTTCTTTTTAAAAAAATAATATAGCTGCCTTTTCTTCAAGTTTAAAATTCTTCACGTTTCATGCATGATTTTTCGTGAGTTTGATCTTAACTGACTTTGTTTTTTATAATAAAAAGGAAATCATAAAGTGACCTGATTTAAAAAAAGTAATGTCACTGGTAATTATAGCAAGCTGGATACACAAAGACAAATGTCAGACATTATCTTGTACCAACTATATATATGCCCGTACTTCTTCGCAAAGTATTTTTTATTGACAGACATTCTTTTTTAAAATAAAAATTATTTTATTATGATCAGACAGACATTCTCTCTGGCCTAACATTACAGAATTAAGCCACTAGTATACATTTGAAAAAAATGACACTAATATCAAGGAGACCTGATCAAATGGTTAAGGTAAACTGGTAAACTACATCCCACTTCGCAAACCCAGGACGTCAAAATTATTGGAATCATTCAGAGGGAATCATTATCCGAACGAGGTGGACGAAGGAATAGAAGTAGGTTTGAAAGGCTATGTTTATGACGCGTCTGTCATAGACCAGAAATAGAGTAGCCTCTGTACAAAAAGAGAGTAATCAGAATTGAACAATCTAGTCAAAAATGATGGCGCCCTCTTGGCCTACCTTTAACTTTTCTGGAATTACTTTATCTGACTTGAAATTTGAATTATTAGTCCCAAATGGTGGCGCCCTCCCATCCCCCACCTGCTAAATATCTAGAATTAATTTAATTCACTGGGAAAAAAATGGGATTGCATGGAGGAAATTATGTGAAGATAAGGAAGAATAGGAAGAAGGGAATTAACGTTGGTGGTAAGTGTTTGAGGTGTTATGGGTTGGATGTAAAAGGGGCGGGGAGGGGTTCAATCATTCTTTTTGGCAAATGAAATTTTATTTAATTACTTAATATTTAAGTGTTAATAGTTAATGCTCTTGGTAATCAATAATTCTAATCGACTAGTTAAAAAAATATTTAATTGGTCACTCTTATAAGTTATAACGACACCGACAACATTTGGCGAAGGATTAAAAACACGAAATGTAGATGTTACACGCATCATTAAAACTTGAAACGCGCGAATCTTGACAAAGTGACACAGTCAAACACTATGGCTTGAGTTATCTTAATATTTAAAGAAATTAACAGTATTAATTTATATAAAAAATAAAAAATATAAATATCTTAATCTATATGAATTGAATGTTTTACATATAATATTATAAAATATTCATATTCTGTACACTTACTTGAATTCACACGTGTATAATTCAGTAATAGCAACGAGAATAATAATTCTGCAGGAACCACCCAGTGAAAATAAGCTCTTTTATCCAAAATCATTTTAACAATTTATTTTTTAAAACAAAATATTCTCATAAAGTATTTTTATAGATTTTTTTATTATTTTTTATACATAATTCGTCTTATATACAGATAGATTATTTTTTTAATTAATTTAAGTTTAATCTATTATTAAGTTCAGACGGATTAAACCTGACATAATCTGTCTAAAATAATAACGAATTAGGCTTGCATTAATTTTTTAAAAAAATAAACAACCGTCAACTTAATACTAATAGACTTGTTTGTGTCAGACCAACGTCTAATCCATCTATAGTACTACTTCCTTTACACGTGGCTCATTCCAATTGGCACGTTCAAAATTTATCCACCCTTGTTCACGAAAATGCATCCATTTTCTTTAAAATGGCGACCCCCATACTTCGTCCAAAAACGGTCCCCTTATTTTCAAATTTGCTTCCTTCAACCGCCACTTCCCTCGTCTGATTTGCATTGCGTCCCTACTTCAAGGTTTCGAGAAGTTTCCATTTGCATTCTCTAGTCATTTTCTTTAAGTTTTTTTATGAAAATTTCTTGTAATAAAATATGATTTATGATTTGGTTAAATTTTGTCTTCATGATATATAATTTATTTATAGTATGTAAATATTTAATTTTTACCTGTAAAAAAAATGCAGACTATAACATGTGTATTGTATAATTTATTTTAGGCATATATTGAAAAGGTTACTTCTTAGTAGATTGTATTATAGTTGAACTTTGAAAAATATTAGAATATGTAGTTGTTTTTAACTTACAATATGTAATTTTAAACATTTGATTAAATTGAATTCTAATAATTATAGATCCAGGTAACGTAATAAAGTTGATCCTAACTTTAAATTTAAATTTAAATTTAATTCAGAAATTTTGTTTAAAAGTTAATTCTAATAATTATACATCCATATATTCATGTAAGAAAGTTGATCCTAACTTTCATAATTTAAATTTAAATTTTTATAATTTACTTTGGTTAATATATTTAGTTTTAAAATTTTAATTTTAGCTAATTTAATTTTTATGGTTTTGAAAATTTAATTGAGAAATTTTGTTTAAAAGTTAGTTCTAATAATTATACATCCATATATTCATGTAAGAAAGTTAATCCTAACTTTCATAATTTAAATTTAAATTTTTATAATTTACGTTGGTTTATATATTTAGTTTTAAAATTTTAATTTTTAGGTAATTTAATTTTTGTAGTTTTGAAAATTTAATTAAAAAATTTTGTTTAAAAATTAGCTCTAATAATTATATATCCGTATATACATGTAAGAAAGTTAATCTTAACTTTCATAATTTACGTTGGTTAATATATTTAGTTTTTAAATTTTTAATTTTAAGTAATGTAATTTTTGAAGTCTTAAAATTTTAATTACAATTTTGTTTAAAAATTATTCTAATAATTACAGATCCATATATTCATGTAAGAAAGCTGATCATAACTTTCATAATTTTAATTTTAATTTTTATAATTTACACTGGTTAATATATGTAGTTTTTAAATTTTAATTTTTAAGTAAGTTAATTTTTGTAGCTTTAAAAATTTTACTTTAAGAAATTGTTTAAAAGTTAATTCTAATAATTATAGATTCATATATTCATGTAAGAAAGTTGGTCCTAACTTTCATAATTTAAATTTAAATTTTTATAATTTATGTTGGTTAATATATTTACTTTTTAAATTTTAATTTTTACGTAATTGAATTTCTATATTCTTAAATATTTAGTTAAGGAAATTCTATTTAAAAAGTAGTAATAATAATTATATATACATATGTTGATATAAAAGAAATGTTGATCTAAATTTGAATAATTTAATTTAATAATTTAATTGTGTTTAGTCTTAAATATCTAATTATGAAAACTTGTTCAAAATTTAAGACTGTAGTATAAGTTAGTTTTGAATTTGTTTGTCTTTATAGAAATTTTGATGTAATTTTAAATATTTAATTAATTTTGTAAGTCATATATTTATTTAATACAATTTGGTTGAACAATTTATTGTAAGGATCAAAATGAACAAACAAATATTTGTGTATATTTATTATGATGAAAAATTTAAGAATGACCCTAAAGACATCACATTCATATTTGAATATAGTAGGCCTAAAGGGCTAAAGATTTAAGAAAACATTACATTAGATGGGTTAAAGACTTTGATCAATGAAAAATTAAGGTTTATCCAAACCAAACTATGTCTTAGATGATATATAAGGTACCATTAGCACTTAGTCCGCTGAAGTATGGGCAATATTATTTGGGAGATGATTCAAATGTAGAGTGATACAAAACTATTTAAAGTACCGTCTCAGCTTACATTTATTGAATTATATATAGAGGTGTCACCATGTGAGACTAATATGATTATAGAAACTCAATCTCATTTGACATTTAAGAACAACTGCCAATCTCTCTAATTGTCTCACAAGGACCTAACCTTATTATTCACCAATCATCTGTGCCCAGTTCCTCCCATTCATCAATTAGATATTTACACCCTCCACTTGTTTCACGAGAACCTATTATGGATAGATTTTGATCCCCAAGAGAAAATCTTGATGATTTGGTAGATGAAGAACAATTTGGTGGTGTCAATGAGGAAGAAGAAAATAACAATAGATTTTTTATATTGAGTATCAATATTTGGTATTTTATGTGATAGAACATTTGGTATTTTCTATGATATTGAGTTACATAGAGGCCCTCATATAAATTTGAAAGATTTTTGATGACTTTAAGGGCTATTTTCAAGTTAAGAAAGTTTTATGGACTAAATAGAAAAGGTTGTTATCTTTTCGTTTAAGAAGAGAAAATCATGTAATTCTGAAATTCTGTGTTGGGTTAAGTTTATTTAGCCTTCCAAAAGTGTTCTAGAATAAATTTGAGTTTTATAGCCAAAATGTTAAATTTGAGGTAAATTAGGAATTTAATTCCAATAGATTTATGTCTGAAAGAAATTAGTGTGAGAAAATTGAAATATTGCATTCAAAATTGATTGAGGTGGCTTATAGAATCAAGAAAAAAGAGAAAAGGGACGAATTTTGATTCAAGAAGAAGAAATCAAGGTTAAAGTAGAGTAATTTACACTCTCTTGTTTTAAAATAATGTTGTAAATTACTTATTGTAAATGGGATTTCTTGATTGAAATGGAAAATATGTGCTGAAATTGAGTTAAAAAATGTATGATTTTTACATGAGGATAGAAATATTACCTGTATAGAGATACTCTTTGTTACTTGATGAGATAGGCTATTGGGTTATATGCTCATAGGGATGGACAAAACTTAGGGTGGACATTTAATAACTGGTATGGGACGGTCGTTGAATGTTCCTTATGCAGAACCCTTTTTCAAAATTATCTATTTTCATATAATTGGTTTGTATTCATTAGGGGTTACTTGTTAAACTAAGATAACCCTATAAAAGACTTAAAGAGTAAAGGGTGGATGGTTTTATACTAGGTGACTTGTTGGTTTAAGTGTAATATCTTATAACCCTTGGTATTAGCCGATTATGTGTATGTATTTATAATATAATCAGGTAAGAGGATGAGACTAGCATTGTGCACATGTTGGGGGACACCCCGGAAGTTGGTACTCACCTATCCTTGAGTGGGTGATTAGTGTTATGGATCATACTAACAAAATAGGACATTGTTTTCAGGTGGTTGGTGTTACAGATCACATTCAACCAAAACCAAAATGTTTTTATTAAATGGCATGCATTGAGCTGATAATCATATGATATGTGATTATGCATTAACATGGATTTGTTATGCAAAAAGAATTTTATAGGCATTATTGAGAATAATGGTTTTTCTGACAAATTGATACTATACTCTTATAAATTTGCATGTTTTCCCATGTTTATTGATTTGAAAGTAATTAGTAATTCACATGTGTTAGAATTTATATTGGGGAGTTATTTTCTGTGCTAAATTCACATCTGAACTTACAACTATTTTAAACTGATTAAATTGTAAATTAATCTATTGGGATGTCTTAAATCTCATTAAGTTTTTTGTTTAGATGACCAAGAATAGGGTATGCCTAGAAACTAGCTAGGGTTATAGTATGTTTTACTGTAGGATGTTGGAAGAAATTTTGTGACAAATTAGGCAACCTGAAAGAATAGAAGAAAGAATTTGCTATACAATCTCTAGATAACTGTAAATGTCTGTAGGTATTAAATATGTGGTTATTAAATGATGCTTTGGGCTATTGTAAAAATGAAGGAATGTCTTGTTTTTAGGAAAAGTTCTACTGAATTTTTGGTAGGGTTCTTGATGATAATTAGGAATTTAAATATTTGGAGATATTTATGTTAATCAATGAATGGTTTAAATTTCTTTTATATTACAGAGTAGAGGTATATATTAGTTTAAATTGTGATGTTAGGCTTGCTACACAGGGAAGGTGGTTGAGTGGAATCTGAATGGACTAATGAAAGAGTATATTTGAGTTACACTCAACTAATAATGACTTATTTGAGTCCCCTAGTATGGGATAGGAGAAAAATTTATTGAAAATATTTTATGCTTCTGCTATTTACTCTGATAAATTTATGTAAGGTAGGATAAGGGAGTCGTTACATAAACCAAGTATTTAACAATTATACTATTAGATTGGTTAATAATTTAGACTTTAAGGATTGAGAGACTAGATTAATATCTTATTTAATATGTGAGGAACCAAATTAAACTAAAATTTTTGAAAGACCAAATTGAATATGTCATTTGCTCGATTGCATCTTGAAGCAAGCTCAGCTAATTAAATAATAAAAGCACTATGCAATAGTTAAACCCCAATATTAATTTTTTTTCTTTATCATTTATTTTATTATTATATTAGGTTCTTAAATTTTAGATTAATATGGTTTATTTGTTAAATTATAAATTACAATATATAATACTAATAAAATCACTTTTAGACAAACTCATTGTAGAGGAGCAGGGAAGGTACCAGAGGCAACAAAATCTTGCACAAAGGAAGAAAACATGGAATGCACAGCCTAATGCTAAAGTCAGCAAAAGAGAATAGGAGAGCATGAGAGTAAGGCCCTTAAAGGTGTACCTGAAGGGTCTTTATATAATATTTTTCGAAACTTTCTAAAAGCAATATCAAGATTTAGTAGTCTTGATTAGTTATAACTAGATTTGGGATTATCAAGCACTAAACTTTTTGGTACTATATAGTAATTAATATAAATATTTTCATACCCTACCTCATACGTAATATTTGATCAATCATAATTTTACTCTTTAATTAGTCTAATTACAAAATAATTTATAATATTCCAATAGTGTTAATTAAAAAATTTGGTTTGATAAATGAAGAATTTTTGTCTAAAATTTAAGATACAATTCAACTAAAAAAAATCATTTAGATTACATGTTAAAATAGTGGAGTAAATTAAATGTGTAACTTATAACTTAATTTCTAAGATAGAAAGACCTAAACATTCTAAATCCATATACAATAAATAGCTCTTAAGGCATCAAGCATGTTTTACACTCTAACTATAGCTGATTATTGACTTAAATATCAAAATTTTTATAAAAACACTTACTCTGTCAAGATTTATGCAAAGATCAATTTGCAGTTACAATTGGTAAACTTTAAACACTGCAAGATCTATCTTTATCAGAGTACTAATTTTGACATCTCTCCATGCTACCATAAGCATATCTTTTTGTCTCTACTGATGCCTAGCTAAGACCTACCAAATTGACCCTATTTGCTATTGTTTTCAACATTTTGGTGAGACCTCACTTAATTTTGATACATACCCTATTAGCATTAACCAAAAGAAGAGACAGAGAAACCAAGGGTATTAATTAGTTCTTACTAATCTCTTATTCTTAGAAGCTCTTCTCTTCATTTCTTTTAAAACTCTAATAATTAAATGTTAGACATTTCCACATAAAATTTGTTTATGTGATTAATACAACTTAACACTTTAAATTACACATAAATATAAAGTTTTACTATTTTATACTATATATATTTATAACGTACTTTGAGTTTATATATCAATATTCATGTTGCTAGAGATATAGAATGAACAAAAAGTGTTAGCCAGATAATGAACCAAGAAAGGGGATAGAATTGATTCTTTTTGTTTTATAAAATCCTTTTCAAAAAATCTTTTTAGGTATATGTTAATATTTTAGCAAAACTTTAAAGTGAACCAAAGCAAACACCTTTTAATGCAAGTTTTCAATTTTGAATACAGTTAATAATGAGAATAAGGAAGAGAAAAATCACATAATCAATTTATAGAAGTTCAGACTCAATGTAATTTTGATCCTACATCCTCTCCCCAAACACTTAGCAAGAGAATTTTACTATAAGGGTAATTACTAAAAATATACTTGGGAAACCTTCCTATAATTGGGCTCAGCATACACTCGATTTTATGCCACTTGACAACCCAATGAAGATTCAACACACTTGCTTTTACTCCACTTAGTATTGTTCTTAAAATTACCCAAAACCCCAACCAACTTAATCAGTAACCCACTGACTTAAACTAACAATTACCTTACCAACTCCTACTTCTAAATTCCTCACAAGACTCCTATACAGAAGGAAAGATGAGAGTTTCAACTCAATGTTTATGAACTATAACAATAATTAATAACTCACTAAGAGCAAATAGACTTTAAGAGCTCAGAAAGATGGGGAGAATTAACACTTGAAGAATGACTTCAAATTTTCAGCGCAACAACTTGGTTTTCTCTTATGTCTTTAATGCACTACTATCTGCCTCAATTTATTGAGCTTCAAAGACTAGCTGTTAGAGCTTTCATTTGAATGTCTTCAATAAATGCCAGGATTCCTATCAGTTGAGGACGCTCCACCTTGGAAGAGAATGATGCAATCTTCATTAATTTTGCTTTGCTCCATTTGGCAACTTCTCCATCCAACTGAAGATAAATTAGAGTTAATAAGTTGCTAGATTTTTCTTTTGTTCGTTGGTTCCATAAGCAAAGCTAACATTGGCCTTGAGAGTTGTTTCATCTCTTTTTTTTTTTTTTTTTGCAAGGGATATGCCATAGAGACTTGTGCTAGCCTAAAAAATATTTTCTTTATTTCTGTTGTACTCTGAAAAGGCTACTTTTTAGTCTACTAAATTCTAACACTTGAAGCCTTTTGTAAAACATATGGGTTTTAAAACCCTTACACATTTGATCAGTAAGAGGACCTTTTTAATTATGATGAGTTGTGTACAAAACTTTATGGCTTGTTTGAAATGGGCCCTTTTTATGCTTTTAATATCTTCTAAAAAAATGAACCTCTTGGATTTAACCAAAAATATATAAATCTAATACTTTAAAACAAATTTTCATTAATCAAAATAATTAACTACAACAAGTTCTAACAAAAAAAAATATGGAGTCCTTGATTAAGACAAATTTAAAAGTTATATAATGTGTAAAAATATTAAATTAAATTATCTTCAATATAAATTATAAGACTTTATCATATAAACTTGAATTAAAATTATCAAACTCTAAAACTTTAAATGACCATCTGTATCCTTATAATATGATTATTATAGGTTTAGGATCCTCTGCCTGGCAACTTTAGCGGCGATTTTTTTCGCTGCTAAAATGTGTTTTAATATTATTGCAACGAATATTACTGTAGCTATTACTTTTGTTTAAATAATTAATTTAAAAAAGTTATAGTAGCAATGCTTTTTGTTGCAAGAAATTTTAGCATCGAAAAAAACTGCTGCTAAAAGTGTCAGGACTCCAACAAAGACGCATTATTATACTGTTTCCTCATTGATAGAAAAAGGCCCAGTTTATTGTCTAATTAACTCTCACGTACGTGAACATTTTATACGTCTTTTCAACTTTATATAATGAAGCCTTCATGTTTTGAATGTAAGTGGAGTGAAAGGGGGAAAGATGCAGGAAATGGACTACGCGGAGTGTTGTGGCAAAGGAATTTCTCACAGTAACGAACTCAGCGCGTTTTCCTATAAAGCTTCATGCGTCCGTCTTTATATGAGAACATATCAGATACAAATGCTCACGTAATTATGGGGTACCACTGTTGGTGACTTAGTGACATCGGACATGCATATTCTCTCCTTCAATCCAGACTTCAGAATTAGCCATGTGTATAGAGAAGATAATTAAAATTAATTTATTTTTATTACAAAAGCCTGCAATTTTGTTGTCCTCTTGTTCTTCGCTGTACCAACAAATTAAATTCAAAATATACCTCCATCAATTTTTCAATTTTAATGTTTGAAAGTTTTTTCTTCTTTCTATACCTATATACTTTATCTCACCCCTTCCTTCTCTTTTATTTATTTTGTTTAAAGAATTAGCTGCCCAAAAAAGATGGACAAGGAAAAAGAACATGACTTTGCATGTTTTTCCATTCCATATTTTGGTGATGCATTCTTCTAATATTTGTGATCACCCTTTTATTTCTAATTAAAAAAATGAATTGAATCCATTAGATCAACCACCTCATGAATACATATGGGGATGCTATTTGTTCCAAGTTCCTACATGTGTCTTGGTATTTTCAATATCAATATTATGTCACACAGAAAAAAAACAAACAAGAAATCCATTGGTATTTGACAAAAGGTTTTGCTAACCAACATTATCAGGATATTGGTTAAAGAGTATTAAATATTTTTAAAAATAATATTTTATTATATAATTTAATATATTTTAAAACCTTTTTAACTACCACTAATAAATGTACAATTTATTTTTAAAACAAGACAGATTTATTTTTATAAATATAAAATTTAAATTTTTAAAATTTTAAACTATAAAATATAAACCTAAAGTTATTTATATACAAAAATTATCATATAAAATTAATATATATATATATGAAAATTACACAAAAAATAACAAATAAAATGCCAATATATTTATAGGGTTTATGTTTTATAATTTTTAAAATTTTCAATTATAAAATTATAAAACATAAACCCAAAAATATATATATGCACACAAATTACCATATATAATTAGTTAAAAAATTATTTACGAAAATTATAAAAAAATACCTCATAAGATTTAAGATTTTATAATTTTATAGTTTAAGATTTAAAATTTTAAAAATTTAAAAATTTTGAATTTATATTTATAAGGATAAATCTGTTTTATTTTAAAAACAAATTATGCATTTATTATTGGTAATTGAAAAAGTCTTAAAATATATTAAATAACATGATAAAATGTTAATCCTCCTTGTTAACAAAACCCTTTGACAAAATTAATTTAAATGGCCAATTAATAGTCATTACTATAATATAATGATCACTATTGTTAAACCCATCATTATAATTTAGAGTCATTAATTATGAGTTTATTAAGTGAACAAAAAACAAAGTTATGTCTTGAGCTAAACGATAAAATTATATTCAAACACTTTTCCATGTAAATTTTAATTAGGCATCTATTTCAATGGTAATCAATAAAATTAAGCAAGATAAAATATACTAATTAACAGTTCATACATAGCTATGTTTTTATTTTAAATTATATCCCGTTCTCGTGCATCGCAAGTGTCACACACAAGTAACAATACACGGATAGCCATTATTGGTATGAAAACTAGAAAGCAAAAGGGGGGGGGGGGGGATTACAGGAGTCACACACTACTAACAAAACATAGACAGCTAGCGATCATTGGTACGGAAACTGAAGAAAGCAAAACAAGAAGAAAAAGATTCAAATCTTAATAAAACCATTCTTAATCATCCACTCAAGACTCCAATGATTTTGGACGTTTTTGAGAGTCCAGTAAGTCCACCCAAATGTTGTTCGCCCATAAACATCCATTTGGGCCTTGGCGAATTGTTGGTAATCCTTTTTTGAAGCGTTTTTCACCTCCCACTCACCAGTCCATTCACCTGTAATGAAAAATGGTTTAGCCAAATCTCTAACTCTAAAAGAACATCAATCAATCCATTTTGGGAGAATAAGGTCAAGTGAAGATTACCAACAAATATAAGAGGTCCATTTACACCTACAATAGGATCAATATGATTCAATTGCGATGTGCGGTTGGTGTCGATGTACTCAATGTTCTGTTGAGCAGTCATGTTTCCAAACATTTCATAATAGAGACTGTAATAATGGACATCAATCACAGATCTCTCAAGACTACGAGCAAGAGGGACGAGTTCTTGAGGTGGAGGGATATCAGGCTCAGTAAAGCTTAGCCTAGTGGAAAAAATCACATAGGCTGTGGAGGAGTATTTGCGTACAACTTCATAACCAGCCTTTGAGAAGTTGGTCAAGGTGTCAACGGTAACATAAGGATATAGAGGCTCGTTTAAGAGCTCAACTGCATAAAAGCTTTTACTTTTTGCGTACCTGTCATGCATCCCAGTATATAATGTGTTCAATTATCTTAGATGCAAGTGAAATTAACATTAATCAACCAAGGAAAGATAAAAATGTAAAATTTTTATGAACCTTCTGGTAAAAAAGTCTATGACATCAAGTGTTTGTTGAATGGTCTCATTAGTTTTTCCCCATTCTATAGAGCCATCTCTTGAACCACTATGTCCAGCACCATTTTGAGAACCCGGTGCCGCGTGAAGATCAAGTATAACTTTCAATTCATATTTTCTGTAGATACATCAATCCCAACATTAATATAGCTACCAATGTTATATATCAAGTCATTCTAGAAATGAAATGGTTATACATACTCTGCCCATAAGAAGACATTATCTAGTATTTTCAAAGAACCTCCAACGAATGGGGGAGGTGGAGTTGGATCGCTAGCAGTCCACCAGCCAACTGGCATTCTTACAGCATTCATTCCATGTTCAGCTATGAACTTAAAATCATCTTCTATAATGAAAGTATTCCAGTGTTTCTAAAAAAAAAAAAACATTCATCTGTACGTTATAATGTATATGAACTTGATTAATGTTTAATATAAAAAGTGGCTATCATAAGATCCATAGAAAAATTCAAATAATTAACCTATTTTATACAAATAATGGAATGGAGTAATTTTTTATTGGTCAAATGATTATATTCGAATGTGTTTTTTTTTATATAATTAACAACCCTGAAGCATTTTCTGGAGTCTATTTTTTATTTCTCTCTCTTTATCATCTTCGTTTTTGATGAATTCAAAAGGAAAAAAAAAAAAAAGACAACCAAAAAATTAAGAAAATCAAAGCAATGAATCTAAGCCACTAGGAAATGAGCCAAAAAAATGGAACTGACTTGTTGATAGTTTTACCTTCATAACGGGGGGAGCTTTGTCAGGGCCATACCCATTTGTGAGTTGGAATTCACCAATATTCATCTTTGGAATGATTGTCAAATTAAAAACTGTGGTGTCATTATCACTCCAACCACTAACCTCTGGAACATCAGCTGTCACTAGCTCTTTTGTCTTTGCCTGAAAGTTAATCTTACCATATAAAATCTCACATCTATGTTGACTTTGAAATGTTAATTAGAATCTATAAGTTTGTCAAACCGAGCAATATTTGAGAGTTGTGGGACAGAAGAAGCAACCTCATTTACCAAAAGCAAATTAACAAGATAAGGTAAAAAGCAAAGGATAGGTCACCTGCAAGTAGAATCCATTGGATGCTTTGATTCGAACACGAGTGGAAACATTACTTTCTTTAACAATGTCAAACATCGCAGAATCGGCGGAATTGTTAACCACAGCAACCACCTTAATCCCATCTAACCCCACAAATTGGTTGTTGGACACTCTAAATCGAAAAGTGGTATCGTTCATCCTCCATAGCTACATAAATACCAAGAATATCATCTATGTCTATATATATTTTTAACATCCGACATTATATTTGCAAAAAAATAGTTAAATATTAATTCATGTATATGTAGCTCACTCACTCTAAAATTTTCCCAACCAGTGGTAGTTGTGCAATTTGCTACTATGATTGTTCCTCCTCCGGATTCCGCACAAAGGTACTTTTGAGTCGTCATAGACTTAAACTGAAGACTAGTTCCATCCTAACAAAAAATAAAGAGTTTTCAATGGCAATGGTTGTAACAAACATGATAATTGTTAATGCATCATTTATTAATAATTACTGCTATACTAACCAAGAAATCCTTATTGGGAATGCCATCAAAGAGAGAAGGTTCGATCCAACCTTCAGTAACAAGCCAACCACCTAGATTAACTCCTTTAACTCGAAAATTGGAATCTATTAATGTTCTTCCAAGGGAAATGGGAAGCACAGTAGTACCAACGACCAATAGGTTGAAAAACCATAATCTAAGGTTGACATAGCTCACCATTGAGTTTGGATCAATGTCTTAGATCTCTTTCTGATCAATTGAACATTGATCTGGCATTCACATTTATATAGGGAAGGAACCTTGATGAGTTAACACGTTGCATATATCATGTTATGTCGTAAGCCCTCACAAAGCTCAAAATAATATTTTGGACAATTTAACTCAATTAATTTATTTTTAAGATTAATCTTAAGTTATTTTTAATAAATATCGTGGAGATCTTGCTTTTTATTGTGATTGGATGTCAAGTTCTGAAATTTAAATGCTTTCTAATACAATTTATATCAGATAGAGCATAGTTTAGATTTGAATTGGCCATTGACTTAGTGAAGAGTTAGGATCACTTCCAATTGCAGAGTTATTAAAAATTAATTGAAATGGTAAAATTAATTATTAATTAATTAAAAATTTCAAATAATAATTTTTTTAACCCATATTGGTTTGATGGCCAGTTCACCGAGTTATCAAATCGACCAGCCAGATCTATCCAAGTTTCAAAACTTGTGACATAGAGTCTTTGGATTTCCATAATTGTTCCTTCTTGCATGATTTTTCAAAATTATTCCACGTAATTGACAATTCGTTGACCTTAACCTGTTATCTAATTTATATAGATTTTACTTTTATTGTTATTAATTAGATGTCAATCTTTTACATTTAGATACTTTATAATTCGATTTAGATCAAATGGAACTTATGGATATTTTGCAATCTTTCATTCTTAAATGATTTGTTAAAATTGTCTTGCATAATTGACAATTCCTTCAGTCTAGTATATGTTTAAGAAAATATTCAAAATATAGCTATATATATTTAAAATATAGCATATATAATTGAAATTATTCATTTCGCATGATTTCTTTATCTAATTGATGAGATATTTATAGATCTTGAATGAATCATGGACATGTCGGGTGTCGAAACCAACAAAAATAAAATTTGCTACTGCTACTACGTGATTTGTGTGTAGTGAGAGCAGGGTCGATCCCACAGAGACTGGAGATTTTAATATTCTTTTAGTTAACCAAAAATTTAGTGGAAAGTAATAATAAAAGTAAATGGGGGATTGTAAAAAGAAATTTAATTCAAATTAAAATACAAAATAAACTAATGAAAATAAAATTGCAAGACTAAATATGACCGCGTAACAGAAATAATTGTAAAATAAATTTAAATCAAATTAAGTAAACTCTAGCTAAGGGATATTCAATTTCATGCTACCATTAACTGCTCATTGATTTGATATCATCTTGTATTTCATAATAAATTTGGCTTAACGATTAAACCTTGTTAATTGTTAAATCTCTTTCTAATTTAACAAATTAAGGAACGTCCATTAATTTGTACTAATTAATCGGGTGATTCAAATAACGTACCTAAATTCACCTAATTAATGACCTTAAGACTCAAAGAGATATACCAAATACAGAATATATTAAAATAGAACGTCCCAATTTTAACATATCTTTGGTTTTTAGTTTCATTACCTAAAATAAGCATAACGTATGACTTATTCTATGTAATTTGTTACTCTTATCAAATTTCCTAAACAATTACGGATTTAAGAAATTTAAATAACAAACAGAGACACCATATACAAATTGATGGCCAAACAATTCACATATTAATGTATCATTAACATATTCAATCAGAAACTAAAAACTAAAATGAAAACAAAAAATATTAAGCACAATCCTTAATCTCACAGCTTGAATAGTATGAAATTAAATTCATCCCTTAGCCAGACGAAATATTTAGCCACTCATAATTATCAAAACAGAAACAAAGCAAATAAAACTTAAAAGATTCATCAATAGACAGACTTGATTGAAATTTTCCTCTCTGGGCAGAGAAGATGAAGTTGAAGAAGATGAAGTCTCCAAAATTGCCTCCCCTGTCGCGCACAAAAGCCCCCCAAGAAAATAATTCATGAATGAATATATAATTCAAACACCACTCCCTCCGTGCATCTCTCGCCCCAACGCTTTGAAAGGAAGGGATTTTTAATTAAATTGAATCAAGCCCTTACTTTGATACACGCGTGCGTGAAAGAAGGGAAATTCAAATCAAAATTGAATTCAAATCAAAATCAATTCAAAGTGACGCCTGCTCCTTTTTCTGATTTTTTTATTAATTTTATATTATTTATTATTTTATTATTATTTACTTTTACTTTTTTTACTTTATTTATTTATTCATTTTATGCATGCCCACTCCCTAATTTCTTATATTGATAGAAATTATAAGAATGCAAAAGAATTGTGCTAAATTATCAAAAATGCATCTAATTATAAAATTTATTTAAAAACTACTAATATTTAATTAAAAACATTAAAATAAATAATATAAGAAAGCATAAAATTATGAAATAATTAAACCTAACAGGACAATTTAATGCTTTACATTAATAAAATTAAAGTTAAATTGTACGATTGTAGAGAGATGTCAAAATTATATTTTTCACCTTTCTATTTAAAAAAAAATTATAATCATGTTTCTAAATGAATAAAAGAAACCTAAAATTTGATCCATTTTGAAAAAAAATTAATAATAGTAATTTTTATGAACTTATAATTTTTTAGAAAATATTTTTAAAGAATTATTATTTACATATTATTTATTTTTGAGCTAAAAATAATAATTTTAATTCATTTTAATTTTTTAAAAATAACTTTTTTATATTTGTCAAAAATATATTTAATACATAAATAATAAATATAAGAGTATTTTTGTTAAAATATATTAAATAGTAATTTTTTCTTATCTCTCTCGAGAGATTAGTGTAATTTTTTTATAAAAGAACAAAACATTTTTTAAAAGAGAAAATATAATTTACTCTTAAGCCACTTGTATAGTTTAAAAGATGAAGAAGATTAAGCGTCACTAGGCAGGCCATACCAACCAAATTGCATTATAGATATGTAGATGTGTCTTGCACTTCTTAGTGCAAATCATTCACAATTTCACACTAAGTGTCACTAAGCTAGACACTATTTGTCTATTTTGAGCAAGCTATGGCGGATTGTGGAAATACAAGTATGCAGAACCTAATTGTAAAGTGACAGTATGTATAGATTAATCAAATGCGATATTACTCAATACTATCGTCACTATGAACAGTTTAATTTTAAGGTTTTCATCTAATAGGAGTTAATAGGACGATTACATGGATTTTCTATATTTTAGTGTTTAGATCTTGGTTTGGGGTATGTGCATGTTGTCGCTCTAATCATATATATCATGTTGGTGTTATCTCAACATTTTGAATATGTGCTTATATGAGAAATTAAAGGACCCTACTATAAATTAATTATACAGCAAGTCTTGGAAAGAAAATTGTGGTCTTCTGTATTGCTATTATATATAAAAACTATTTTTTATAAAAAAAATTTAAGTATAATTTTTATATCTTTGTTATTAATTTTTTTAATCAAATATTAATACATGTATAATTTATATAATTCATCTTTTTTATGATTAATTTTTTTTTGATTTTATACATTTTATTTTAATTAAAAAACTTGATAATAAAAATATAAGTAATTGTATATGTGTCTAATTCTTCTTTTACTTTTATCTAATGTGTACATGTGTATGCATTGATGAACCTAAGGATGTAGTGACACAAAATAACGCAGATAAACGAAAAAATCAGTGCAATATATTTGGAATGAAAATTAAAACTGTATAATTGAAAAAATAATAATAATAATAAAAGCCAAGTTTAGTTGCACTTTATGAATGTCATCTATTAAACTATAAGTTATTATGAAAATTATATGTCTAATTCACATGTTATGTTCTTGGACCCAAGTTCACTGAGGAAAAGTATATGATTTGGTACTCAAGAGATTTCTGGGATTGTGATTATCTAAAGGTATGCCATTATGCCAATCATATATGTATTCACGAATTTGGGCTTAAGTTTACCTTTCCAACAATATAGTATTATGTCTATAGATGGGATTCTTTCTATTTAGTATTTAGCAAATATAGTAATTGATAAATATGATGAGATTTGATATGTTGATAGAAATGCATTTCTTTATATATAATTAGAAGCAAGTGGGCATAACAATATAACATTAGGGGTATTTCACATGTATATGTACTTGCATAAAATTGTTATGGTCTCAGAGAGAATCAAACTCTACAATAAAATTTAAGCTAATTCATACGTTTTTTTAGCAACATTAAAATTAAATTTCGTTTTTTATTTCAAAAAATTATAATTTTTTATTTTCAAAAAAAAAAAGAAGCATTACGTAGACTTTCTTTTTAAAAGATTCCAAAACTATATGTTAACACATAACATAAAATTTAATTTAAAAAATATGTGAAAAATTTAAAAATTTAAAAAATTAACATACACTTTAATTCATCTCAAATTACTAATATTTATTATTTAATTATATAATTAAAAAATCTATCCTTACTAATATATATACTTTTAAAATTTTTAGTGTCTTTGATCTCGGAAAATGATATATTAACTTAGATAACAGAGAAAAAATTAATTACATCTCACAAAAGGCTTTTTAATTAAAAAAATTGTTAGTGCCTAAGAATTTTTTTGTTTTTGTTAGGTGAGACTGAGAGAATGCTTGCTCCAATAACTTGTAATGCATATATATCCACCTAAGATTCAGGTTTGGTGGGGTGTCCGCGTGTCGAATTGGTGGAATTTGACTTAAAACTTCACACGATCTAATTATTTTTTTGACAGGTCACATTGATTTGTGTTCAATAAAATTAGAAGACTGACCTGAAGTACTAACACAACTCGTTAAACCTAATATAACTCATTACACAACAGGTTGGATTGGGTCATAAATTTTTTTTTATTTTTTTGATTAATTTTAAATTTTTAACAATTTTTAGATTAAATTTTATATATAAAACAAATTTATATTAGATTATTTTTTATTAATAATTGATAATACACTTTAATTAAAATTTAACAATAAAATATCACGTACAAAAATCAAATAATAGTATGAAGACAATAAATAGTCTCATAATTTTGTCTCTGAATTTTCTGTTGGGAGTTCTATCCTCCGCTTAACTAGTGACAATTTTTTTTATTTTTAAAATTTTTTATAATAAATATTATTACTATTATAATTTTTTAAATTAATTATTTAAATAAATAAAATAATAATAATATTCATTACAATAATTTTTATTATAATAATATTAAAATATATTTTAACAACAAATAAAATCACTGTTAAAAAGCCAACCAAAAACCCAACAATCAAGGAACCAAAGATCATAATTTTGTACAAAGTTTACAGCTTTTTCAAGAGCATTGTTTTTGTCATAGGTACTTTTTAGCGGCGGTTTTTTTCGCCGCTAAAGTTTCTGCAACAAATATTATTGCTGCTATAAATTTTTTGATTAATTCTCTCACAAAAGTTATAGCAACAATAATGTTCGTTGCAAGAAATATTAAAACGCACTTTAGCAACGAAAAAAACCGCCGCTAAAAAACGTGACACAGATCCCACAAAAAAGTTATGCCAAAGGATCCAAAGTAAAAAACAATGTCTATGTTTATTTCTTTGTTCACATATAACAATTATATTTCTTACAAGTAAGTGGATAAAAATTTTATTTTTTTTCTACATATCTGTGTGCAGTATATATATTATTGGAGATAAAACCCTTGATATTGTTAAAGAGCTATACTAGTACTGTAAAAAGTTGGATATTATCTACTACATTTCATTTAACCAATTTCTTCATTTTATTTTTTATATTCAAAAAAATTAAGAAAGATAAAATATAATAACAATTCAAACATATCTATGCATGTTTTTATTTTAAATTACGTCTCATGCATCGCACCGCCAAATCACACGCAAATAACAATACATAGATAGTCATTATTGATATGAAAACTGTAGAAAGCAAAATAAGAAGAAAATTACAGGAGTCACACACTACTATAACAATACATAGATAGCAATTATTGGTACGAATACTATTTTTTTTGGACAAATAAGGAGGATTATAAAACAAAACATTAAGAAAAAAAGCTAAAGATTAATATAACCATTCTTGATCATCCACTCAAGACTCCAGTGATTTTGGGCGCTTTTGAGAGTCCAATAAGTCCACCCAAATGTTGCTCGCCCATATACATCAATTTGGGCCTTGGCGAATTGTTTATAATCATCTTTTGTAGCAATCTTCACGTCCCACTCAGTAGTCCATTCACCTGTAACAAAACAAAAAATGATTTAGCCAAATTTAACTCTAAAAGAGCATCAATCTATCCAATTTGAGAGGACATATATAAGCTCATAAGAAGATTACCAACATATATAAGCGGTGGGTTTAAGGTAATAGGAAAAATATGATTCAACTGCGACGTGCGATTGTTGTAGATGTAGTTAATGTTTTGTTTGGCAGTCATGTTGTCAAAAATATTATAGAAGAGATTGTAATAATGGACATCAATCACAGATCCCTTAAGACTACAGGCAAGAGGGACGAGTTCTCGAGGTGGAGGCGTATCAGGCACAATAAAGCTTAGCCTAGTGGAAAAAATCACATAGACTCTGGAGGAGTGCTTGCGTACAACTTCATAACCAGCTTTTGAGAAGTTAGTCAAGGTTTCTAGGGTAACATAAGGATACAGAGGCTCGTTTAAGAGCTCAACTGCATACAAGCTTTTACTTTTTACATACCTGCGATGCATTCCAATATACAATGTGTTCAATTATCTTGGATGCAAACGAAATTAACATTAATCTACTAAAGGAAAGATAAAAATGTTAAATTTGTTAAGAACCTTGCAGTAAAGAAATCTATGACATCAAGTGTTTGTTGAATGGTCTCATATGTTTTTCCCCATTCTATAGAGCCATCTCTTGATCCACTAGGTGTAGCACCATTTTGAGAACCTGGTGCAGCGTGAAGATCAAGTATAACTCTCAATCTATATTTCCTACAAGTACATCAATCATAGCATTAATATAGCTATCAATGTCATATATCAAATCATTCCAGAAATGAAATTGTTTACATACTCTGCCCATAAGAAAGCATTATCTAGTGCTTGCAAGGAACCTCCAATGAATGGAGGAGGTGGAGTTGGATCACTAGCAGTCCACCAACCAACTGGTATTCTTACAGTATTCAATCCATTATCGACTATGAACTTAAAATCATCTTCTGTGATGAAAGTATTCCAATGTTCCTAAAAACCAACAAATCATCCATCTATCATAATGTATAGATTAATGTGCGTACCTTGAACTTGATTAATGTTAGATACACAAATTATTTAACATAAACTCTTTTGGCTTTCTCTCCCTCACTATCTTTTCTTTTTGGTGAATTCAGGAGAAAATAAGACAACATAAACAAATGAAAGACCCGAAACAATGAATTTAAGCCCTCAAGGAAAGGGTCAAAATATTCAAATGAGCAACAAGGATTATTTAGGTCACATAAACCTAGTGAGAGTGTTACCTTCATAACTTGGGCAGCTTTGTCAAGGCCATATCCATTTGTGAGTTGGAATTCACCATCTATCCTATTAGTAATTGTCAAATTAAAAACAGTAGGGTCATTGTCTCTCCAACCATTGACCTTTTGAACATCAGCCGTCACCAACTCATTTGTTTTTGCCTATAAGTTCACCATATCATATAAATGTCACATCTATGTTGAATTTGAATGTTATTAGAATTTACAAGTTTGCCAAACTCCTCAATTTTGAGGGGCTATCGAAGAGAAGAAGCAACCACTTTTACGAAAAGAAAATTAATAAGGTAAAAATCGAAGGATGGGTCACCTGTAAGAAGAATCCATTGGATGCTTTTATTCGAACACGGGTGGAAACATCACTTTCTTTAATAATTTCAAATGTCTTTGAGTCAGTGGGAGTGTTAGCCACAGCAACTACCTTAATTCCATCTAACCCCACAAATTGATTGTTGGACACCCTAAATCGGAAAGTACTCTTGTTTATCCTCCATAACTACACAAATATATAGAAAACATAATTGATTTCTATATGTAACATCCTACATCATATTGGAAAAAAAATAATAGTTAAATATTAATTCATATATATATATGTATGTATGTATAGCTCACTCTAAAATTTGTCCAACTAGTGGTAGTTGTGCAATTTGCTACTATGATTGTTCCACCTCCAGATTCCGCACAAAGATATTTTTGAGTCGTCATAGACTTGAAATGAAGACTATTTCCATCCTAACAACAAATTGAGAAGAAGGATTTTCAATAAAGACAATGCTTGTAACAGATATGATAATTTCAATGCAATCATTTACTAATAATTAAGTCCTATATATTACTACTAACCAAGAAATCTTTATTGGGAATCCCATCAAAGAGAGAAGGTGTGATCGAACCTTCAATCACAAGCCACCCACCTAGATTAACTCCTTTAACTTGAAAATTGCAATTTATTGGTCTTCCATGGGAAACAGGAAGCATAGTAGTACCAAAGACAAGAAGGTTGAAAAGCCATATTCTTAGGTTGATATACCTTGCCATTGCTATTGAATATGTCGTCGGACTCCTTATAAATTGAACCTTCATATGATATTCACATTTATATGTGGGAAGAAGGGGGGGGGGGGGGAGACGTTGTTGAGTCGACCTGTATAAATATTGAATAAATTATAGACAATTTAATACTTTATATTGATAAAATTCATTGTTCATACTTGATAAAATTAAGGCACTACGGTAGTTTTAAGAAAAGAAGTGTGATCACTAGGCAGTGCATACCAACCAAATTGCAGTATAGATGTAGAGGTGGCTTGCACTTTCCTAGTGAAAATCCTTCACATGTTCACTAAGTCACTAAGCTAGTGACCATTTGTCAAGCTGTGGATTAGCGGAAATACAAGAATGGAGAACCTATAGTCAAATGCGATATTACTCAATACTATCGTGATTATAATTAACAGTTGAATTTGAAGGTTTTCGTCTCATAGGGGTCAATAAGATTACTATACATGGATTTTCTATACCATCAAAAAAATAGAGAGGAAAAATCAATGACCTGTTTGGAGTGATATTCTGTATTTATAATTTCAGTATTACTAATTTTAATTTTTACTTTAGATCTTGATTTGGGGTATTTGCATGCTATCGCTTTAATTCTATATGTTGGTGTTATCCCAACGTTTTGAATTTGTGCTTATATGTGAAAGGACCCTATATACTAAGTTATATTACAGCAAGTCTTGGAAAAGAGGTTGCTAGCTATTACAAACTATTCTATTATCTCAAGTGTGTCTGTATGCGTGGGGATGAACATAAGGATGTAGTGACAAGAAACAACAAAGATTTCTTTTATTTGTTTGGACAAAAACAAATCAACAAAGATTATTTTTGGACGAACAACAAAGATAAAAGAGCAATACGTTTATCCAAATGTGTCCATTCTGGTCGATAACTTGAAATTTTTGAAGCCTATCAAGCTTATCCGTATAAATAAATAAATATATTTATTTATTTAAAAAAAATTCAATGCCTCTAGTAGTCTTTAGTATTTAGCAAATATAGTAATTAATGAATATGATGAGACTAGATGCTCGATAGAGATGCATTTCTTTCCTTAGATGTAAGTTGGCATAACAATATAACATTCGGGGTATTTCACATGTCCTTGCATAAAATTGTTATGGTCTTAATGTTTTCGGAAAATTCTATTATTTTCTTTTTAAAAATGTTAAAAATTATATTGTTAACTCTTTTATTTTAAAAAATTATACTTGTTTTGACATAAAAAAATTGTTTTGTCGTTTATCCAATTTCTTCATTTTATTTTGTTATATTCAATAAAATTAAGCAAGACAAAATATAATAATAATTCAGACATATATACGTTTTTATTTTAAATTATATTTCATGCACGCCGGCGGGTCACTCACAAGTAATAGTACATAGATAGCGCTTATTGGTATATATATTGAAGAAAGCAAAAGAGGGAGAAAAAAATCTATAACTCAATATAACCATTCTTGATCATCCACTCAAGACTCCAATGATTTTGGACGTTTTTGAGAGTCCAGTAAGTCCACCCAAATGTTGTTCGCCCATAAACATCCATTTGGACCTTGGCGAATTGTTGGTAATCCTTTTTTGAAGCGTTTTTCACCTCCCACTCACCAGTCCATTCACCTGTAATGAAAAATGGTTTAGCCAAATCTCTAACTCTAGAAGAGCATCAATCAATCCATTTTGGGAGAATAAGGTCAAGTGATGATTACCAACAAATATAAGAGGTGCATTTACACTTATAATAGGATCGATATGATTCAATTGCGATGTGCGGTTGGTGTTGACGTACTCAATGTTCTGTTGGGCAGTCATGTTTCCGAACATTTCATAATAGAGACTGTAATAATGGACATCAATCACAGATCTCTCAAGACTACGAGCAAGAGGGACGAGTTCTTGAGGTGGAGGGATATCAGGCTCAGTAGAGCCTAGCCTAGTGGAAAAAATCACATAGGCTGTGGAGGAGTATTTGCGCACAACTTCATAACCAGCCTTTGAGAAGTTGGTCAAGGTCTCTAAGGTAACGTAAGGATATAGAGGCTCGTTTAAGAGCTCAACTGCATACAAGCTTTTACTTTTTGCGTACCTGTCATGCATCCCAGTATATAATGTGTTCGATTATCTTAGATACAAGTGAAATTAACATTAATCAACCAAGGAAAGATAAAAATGTAAAATTTTTATGAACCTTCCGGTAAAAAAGTCTATGACATCAAGTGTTTGTTGAATGGTCTCATTAGTTTTTCCCCATTCTATAGAGCCATCTCTTGAACCACTATGTCCAGCACCATTTTGAGAACCCGGTGCCGCGTGAAGATCAAGTATAACTTTCAATCCATATTTCCTACATATAAATCAATCCCAACATTAATATAGCTTTATACCAATGTCCTACATCAAGTCAATCTAAAAGGAAATGGTTACATACTCTGCCCATGAGAAGGCATTATCTAGTACTTGCAAAGAACCTCTAACGAATGGGGGAGATGGATTTGGATCGCCAGCAGTCCACCAGCCAACTGGTATTCTTATAGCATTCAATCCATTATCGACTATGAACTTAAAATCATCTTCCGTAATGAAAGTATTCCAGTGTTCCTAGAAACCAACAAGTTTAACCGTCCATCTAATATAATTGATAAAATGTGTATACCCACTTAATTTGATTTTAGATATACAAATTGTTTAACATGAACCTTTTTTTCTTTCTCTTCTTTTTTCTTTCTTTCCTCTTTTTGGAGAATGCGGGAGAAAAATAAGACAGCATAAACAAGTCAAAGAACCAAAGCAATAATCTAAACCCCCATAGACTTAGTGATAGTATACCTTCATAACTTGGGGAGCTTTATCAGGGCCATACCCATTTGTGAGTTGGAATTCACCATCTATCCTTCTAGAAATTGTCAAATTAAAAATAGTAGTGTCATTGTTACTCCAACCACTAACCTTCGGAACATCAGCTGTTACCAATTCCTCTGTTTGCGCCTGCAAATTCATCATATTCTATGTTTGAATTTGAACATTATTGGAATTTAAGAGTTTTCAAAACTCAACAATTTAGAGAGCTATCGAATAGAAGAAGCAACCACTTTTATCAAAAATAAATTAATAAGGTAATAATAAGAGGATGAGTCACCTGCAAGTAGAATCCATTGGATGCTTTTATTCTAACACGGTTGGAAACATCACTTTCTTTAATAATTTCAAATGTCTCAGAATCTGTAGAACTGTTAACAATAGCAACCACCTTAATCCCAGCTAATCCCACAAATTGATTGTTGGACACCCTAAATCGGAAATTGGTCTCATCTATCCTCCATAGCTGAACAAATATTTATGGAAAACATATGTTGTCTATATATATGTTACATCCAACATCATATTTGAAAAAAAATAGTTAAATTTAAAAGATTAATTCATGTATATATAGCTCGCTCACTCTAAAATATTCCCAACTAGTGGTAGTTGTGCAATTTGCTACTATGATTGTTCCTCCTCCGGATTCCGCACAAAGGTACTTTTGAGTAGTCACAGATTTGAACTGAAGATTATTTCCATCCTAACAACTGTTAGGTTCAATTATTTCATAATTTTTATGCTTTCTTTTCTTATTTATTTTGATGCTTTTAATTAAATATTAATAGTTTTTAAATAAATTTTGTAGTTAGAAGTAATTCTGATAGTTTAGTATATTGCTGCCATTATTTTCGTAATTTTTACCAATTAAAAAAATAATAAAAAAAATTTTAATAAAGAGTAAGCATACATAAAATAACTAAACAAAAAAGTAAAAAAATAAAAATAAAAATAAAAATAATAATAAAAATAATAATAAAATAATAAAATAACAATAAAATAATAAATAATATAAAATAATAAAAAAATCAATTGAAAAAAAGGGGCGTGCGAATCATTGGCATTCAAATTGATTTGAATTTCCCTTCTTTCACGCTGGGAGTCTTCACGCTAACGCATAGGGGAGATTAGCATCCAATTGAATTTTGGAATTCCTTCCTTTCAGGTGGCAAGAGATACACGGAGAGGAGGGCGTGCGTTTTGAATTAAAAAAAAAAATTTGGAGTTCTCTTTTTAAGGCACATTGAGAAGAAGGGTTTTCAAAGGCAATGATTGTAACAAATATGATAATTTTCATTGCAATCATTTTACTAATAATTACTATTATTATACTAACCAAGAAATCCTTATTAGGAATGCCATCGAAAAGAGAAGGTTTGATCCAACGTTCAACAACAAGCCAACCACCTAGATTAACTCCTTTAACTCGAAAGTTGGAATCTGTTATTGTTCTTCCAAGGGAAATAGGAAGCAAAGTGGTACCAAAGACAAGTAGGTTGAAAAGCCATTTTTTTAGGTTGATATAGCTCGCCATTAGTATTGGATATGTCGTAGGACTCTATGAATTGATCCTTGATATATGATACTCACATTTATATAAGGGGGATGTTGATGACTTAACATGTAACATACATCATGTTATATCTTTAAAATTTTCATTTATATTATATTATATAGCTTAGCCTTTTGTCTCTTTAGTCTCACAAACCATATAATATGTAATATAGGTATAGATATATGAGAAAATGGGAGAATTATAGCTAACTAGAAAGAGAAGTTACAAGTGATTATGAAGTTATTATACTTTTTACTTATATTTAAAATTAAATTTTAAAAGTATTGACATACAATTTAGTACATGTGTAAATTTTTTTTCTAATCATCTAGATACTTTGTATATTTTAAATGAATTATGGATGAGACAATTTAATGTAAAAAGTATTTCTTCAACCTTTTAATTCTTCAAATAATTTAGTTTTAAAGTTGAATTTATTTTATTTTATTTTATAATCATTGAAATCTTTCTTTTCATTGTGCTTAGATATGAAGTTTTGACATTTAAATTAATTTTAATACCACCTAAAGTATATTAGATAGTCTTTCAATTTTGAAATTCGTCATTCTTGCATGATTTTTCCAACTTCATCATTCTTGCATGATTTTTTCAAATTCTTCCACATCATTGACAGTCAATTATGAAATGCCATTGCTCATGCTTGAAAAAATTAAAAGAAAAAGATACTCTAAAATACTTTACAAGATAAAAGTGAAAGATATAAAAATAGATAAAGAGAGAAACTTCACAAACAAAATAATCAAGTGAATGAATTTATTTTTATCTCTTTCGTCACTTGTAAAATACTTCAACGATGTTATCCCAAAATTAAGCCACTAGAATTGTCACTAGGTAGTGCATGCCAATCAAATTACAGTACATAGGTGTAGATGTGGCTTTGCACTCCGAAGTGAAAATAATTCACATGTACACTAAGAGTCACTAAGCTAGTGACCATTCCATTAGTCCATCTTGAGCAAGCTATGGATTGTGGAAACACAAGTATATGCAGAAACCTAATCATAAAGTGACAGTATGTATATATTAATCAAATGCGATATTACTCAATACTATCGTCATTATGAACAGTTGAATTTGAAGGCTTTGTTCTCATAGGAGTTAATAAGATGATTACATGGATTTCATATAGCATCAAAACAGAGAGAGGAAAAGAACAATTACCTGTTGGAGGAACAACAAAGATAAAAGAGCAATACGTAACAGCATCTATATATGGGCTTCTGGGAGATTGGTAGCTCTGCCCATTAATAATTATGGGCTGGACGTTCATCCGAGATGTGTCCCTTCTGGTCAAGTCAAAATTTACAAGCCTCTTGTAACCAAAAAAATAAAAATTAGAAGCCTCTCAAGCTCTTCCGTATAAATAATAATTTTTTTTAAAAAAAATGTTAATGCCTCTCGTAGTTTTAGTTTTATTTTTATTTCATATATAATTAATATTAAAATATTTTTTGTACAAAAGGAGAGCTAAAATAAATAAATTACCATATTTGAAATTAAAACTGTATTCTTAAAAACAAATAGTACCCATGTTTGGGTAATTTAGTGATTATGTAAGTGGTTATGCAAGTTAAAATAATCAGCTGAAACTTAGTTCATGTCTTAAGGTGTGCCAATAAGGTATTGAGCTTGGCCCACGCGTTAAGATGTTATCCCATATGAATTTGGGCTTACGCTAAGAATCTTCCACTAAGTCACTAACATTAATATATATATATCAAGAAGGCTCACACACATATACATAAATAATTTAGCAAATATAGTAATAATTAATGATTATGATGAGATTAGATGCTTGATAGATCTAGATGCATTTATTTCCTTATATGTAAGTTGGCATAACAATATAACGTTCGGGGTATTTTACATGTCCTTGCATAAAATTGTTATGGTCTTATAAAGACTCAAATTATAGAATATGTTTTCGGAAAATTATATATATATATATTTTATAAGTGTTAAAATTATATTATTCTCTCTTTTATTTTAAAAATTATAGTTTTTTTGAAAAAAAAATAATATTTTTTATGCCAAAAAAATTAAGTTATCATCTTATTTATTTTAAGAAAAATACTCTCATATTTATTATTCATATAATATATAAATGTATACTAGTATATATAATTTTAAAGTCTCTAGTACTGTATTTGTTCTCCAAAAGTGATATATTAAGGTCAAAACTAATTCTCTTTGCTTTTTCCTCTCCTCAATTGCACCACATGATGCACTATAATGCCATTTCCCACGTAATTTTGTGGTTTTAATTATATCAAGGTCAAATAATTTTTTATCCTTTAATTTTGTATAAATTTATTAACTGAGTCACTTTTAGTCCATTTAATTTTTAATTGAATTAAAAATTTATAATTAAGTCTTTGCAATTAAGAAATTTTAATTTAACTTTTGTTATGAAATTATAATTATGTTAAATTTTATTAATATAACTAATACACATAATTTTAATTATATATTATTAAAAAAATAATATCTACTACCTTAAATCAACCCTCAATTGTTAAAAATTTGGTATTTTTGTACATATGTTTTGTATTAAAAATAATTGTATTAAAAGGTCTGTGGCCACTAAAACATTTCACAATTCCAGCGTTTGGGTAATTTGACAGGAAGCAGCATAATGTGATAGCAGAGCATATTGTTTTGAAAGCCCAATACCAAGGGTTGTTGAAATGGGGCACGTGATTCTAATTGTGGCCGTTGAATTGAGAACAAGTCAAAAGCCTTCATTACATTCACAGTGTGGAAACAAGGGTATTAGGTGCGAGTGCTTTGTCTAACAACTAATTGGTAGTGCTAACACTTGAGCACGTGCCATGCACACCCACCAAAGAAGATGTAAGTTTGGTGGTTTAAAATTCAAACTTTGAAGGTCTGCTTTGTTAGGTGTTTCCTTCCTCCAAGGGCTAATTAAGGTTGGAACATGGTTTTGTCCCTACACTTCACCAAGGGTTGTTCTAAAGTTCTATATTAAATTAAATAATTTAGTTTGTTTTCATGAAAGAATAAATTAAAGACAGTGTGCATTAAAATACTCATCAATATCACTCGTCCCTTCGCTTTAAATGACCTTTTTTTTCTTGTGGGTTTTCTGGGTGCCCAAGGGTTCTAAATGATGTGAACCCAATGCGTTTTGAGTTTTGATGTTGGGAGACAAGGTTGAAGGAAATTGCAAACCTTACTTAATAATATTCAATTATTTCTTTTTATTTTATACTAAAAATTTATTTAAAATAATATACTGTTTGTTTATGCTTGCAAGAAAGCCAACCACAAATTAATATTTATGTATTCCCATTATTGAAATGTTATATGAAGACAACTCATCTGCGAGAAGATGAATGAAATAATTGTTTATGTTGAGTTTGGAATTACTCTTTCTTAGTCACTTTTGTCTGATAAATTCGAAGAAAAAATATTAATATTTTAAGAAATAGATTTTTTTTTCTTTTAAATAAAGAGATCTAATGTATGAGTTATATTTTGGTTAAAAAGATCACGTAATATTCCTTCTTAAATCAATATTATATTAAAAAACCTGATTCAAGTAATAAGTGAATTTAGCTAAAAAGAAATATATTTTCATTTGATTTGACTAATGGGCAAAGTAAAACTGCAAGAAGATTATGGAGATGTTATTAAAAAAAAGAGAAAAGAGGAGGAAAAGGTAGGTAGGTTAGGTGTCGTCAAAAAGCGCTGCCAACTCTAACTAAGAAAATTGAAACTTGGAAGCATATTGTTGCTGCTTGAGGCAGCCATTTTGGGATTTTTCATTTTTGTCCAACATATATATACATATGCATATAGATTATCGTAAAGCCTAATTGGATTTTGAACACAAATAAATTAACACCGATTTCTTCTATAATGATTGAAGTGGCTTCTTGTCTTTGTCACCAAATAACTCCCTCCCATTCCCTCTTCGTGTTTTTCCTCTTTTGTTCGTTGGAGTGAATGCTAACGTCTGTAACTGTCTTCTTCTTCTTTTGATTTTCTCGTAATAAACTCTACGCATTTCTGCATTACGCCGACCTCGTTTTCATCGCCACCCCTATAAACAGGTAAATGTTCCCTCCTATTTCCTCAGTTGTATACTCATTATTCACATTTCGCTTTTAGGTCTTCGTCCTCCTCTTTTCTTCCCTTCATTGCTTAACAGTACGTTGTAGCCTTTCCTGTTTATGATTTTCGACTTACCACGTGATCAATGAAATGGTGTTCATTATTTCTTTTTGTTCTTTATGTTCTCTTTCTCGGTTCGTTTTCTTTCCTATGGATCTGCAATTTCTTTTCTTCTTCTAATTCTTACTTTGAGTAAATTCAAGTTATATGAATCGCCATCTAGGTTTTAATATGCCGAAAACCATTTATTAATGATGTAGGATAGATTTTTTTTTCCTCCCCTAGATTCGTTTTTTGGCATTGAAATGGTCTTCTATGCATGTACCAGCTTGTTGTGTTATTTTATTCTTGATTCCAATTTTTTGTGGGTCTATCTTGAGACTCTTGGACAAATAAATCCAGGATTACACAGATATAGACTTGATCAGAAATAGACTTCAAGTGCTAAGTGGCATTGCCTTACTCTTTTCTTTTTCTTGTTATTTTCAATCTTCAGAGAATGGCTGCTGAAGTGTGTCACCAGGCTATTGGGACTTTCCAATCTCATTCGTTTCTTAATAATTCTAAAAATAAGCAGAAGCTTCAGAAGAACTCTATAATATTGATGACAAAGAACTTCACCAGCTGTAATGGCTTGTCAAGGAAAGCAAGTAATTACGCTGGCCAGAGGAATTGTAGCGTAATTCGATCTTCAGCTTCTCAGATATCGGTGGTTGATCCAGTGTTATCCCCTTCAAGAAGCAGCACCACTGACACTTCGAAGAAATCAAGTAAGATAAACACTCCTGTTAACTAACACTTTTTGCTGAAAGAGTTGGCTATTTATGTTTATAAGTTGCTCATCCTTCATTCCTTCTGTATCAAGCTCGTTTTTGTTGATTGGATCGTGAACTTGGATTTACTTAGTTTTACATGATTTCAACGGTCATGAAGTTGAAGTTTTCTCACTTGGATGTCTTTTAACTGACTTTTAATTTTCTCCATCTCAGATGAAGCAGCTTTGATCCTTATTCGGCATGGCGAATCATTATGGAATGAAAAGAATTTGTTCACAGGATGTGTAGATGTCCCACTAAGCAACAAGGGCATAGATGAGGCAATTGAAGCTGGCAAAAGAATCTGCAGCATTCCTGTTGATGTCATATTTACATCTGCTCTGATTCGTGCACAAATGACAGCCATGCTTGCCATGACCCAGCACCGTCGTAGGAAGGTGACCATCTTCTGGTTTTAGAAGCAATAAAATGTCTAAAATATTGGAAGCTTGGGGTACATTAGTAAGCATATCAGGCTTCCAATCTTTGTTTTTGACAGGGGAGTTTATACTGACTTCCCAATCCTGAAAATTAGGGAGTAAAAAGTTCCCAGATTATGCTTAATTCATGATGTACATAACAGTGTACTAATATCTAGTTTACACTATTTCAGGAACTAAATTTATTTACTGCAGCATACTATTCAAGTGTCATTTTTTAAATTATTTTTATTATATTAATTATAAAACTTTCTGCAGGTGCCTATCATCATACACAATGAGAGTCAACAAGCAAGGGCTTGGAGCCAAATTTTTAGTGAAGATACGAAGAAGCAATCCATTCCAGTCATAGCTGCTTGGCAACTAAATGAAAGAATGTAGAAATGTTTTCCCTATTCTCAGTTTTGTAATTTTGCTTTATGGCCTTATGAATAACATGATATTATAATTATTTGCCCCTTCAGGTATGGGGAACTACAGGGTCTAAATAAACAGGAAACAGCAGACAGATATGGGAAAGAACAAGTCCATGAGTGGCGCAGAAGTTATGATATACCTCCTCCTAACGGTGAAAGTTTGGAAATGTGTGCTGAAAGGGCAGTTGCTTATTTTAGAGAGCAAGTATGTGAAATTATTGTTTTGTATCATGGTTCTTTCTTTTTTTTATTTATTAATTGTAAAACAACGTTCTCCCTAATTATTAGTAGAAAATATGTATGTAGCTTGTTACATGTTGTAAGACCAAATTTCTGGTATGGTTATTAGTAAAGTAAAATTTATCCTGAAGTTTGAAGTGATCATTATAACATTTATAAGGAACTAATCCCATTGACATTATGCTGCAGATTGAACCCCAGCTTTCATCTGGAAAGAATGTTATGATTGCTGCCCATGGGAATTCACTGAGGTCCATTATCATGTATCTTGACAAATTAACGTCCCAAGAGGTGATTGAATTATTCATAAATTTCATGCTCTTTATGTTCACATATGACACCTAAATAGTTATGAATTTTTTCTTTAACCGTTTGACAGGTCATTAGTTTGGAATTGTCAACTGGAATTCCCATGCTTTATATTTTCAAAGAAGGAAGATTCGTTAGGAGGGGGAGTCCCATAGGACCAAATGAAGCTGGAGTTTATGCCTATACTAAGGTATGCTTCTTATAAACCTTATATTATATCACTTCTATGCTAAGATGATGATTTTGTTGGCATAGAAATTTTGGTTAAAGGATGGATATCTGTTGTCTGGAAAACTGCAATGGGACTTGCAATCCCCTTGAAATAGACAAAGTGATTTGAACTTGAATAGTTTGGCTTATAAAATTACGGGTCTTGTTTTTATGTACTATATTATTATGATTACTATTGTTATTAAACTATAGTTTCGATCTTATTATAGCTTAGCTCTTGAATTTAAATATCATCTCTTGTATAATTTAATGGTAAATCCTGGTTATATAATTTGTTCTAAATTTGACATTTTCTTTTTAATGGATGAAATGTTGAGCTTCATTTTTCTTTCTAGATTTTCAAAGAAAATTCTTATCCTGATAGAAGGTTCTCGTACATTGGCTCATCAGAGTCCGTGGCTTGAATACTTCCTTTGGCTTTAACTAGTGTGGTTGGTATGATCAATTCCTGATACTATCGTATATTAGTAACCAAAAATAAGCAATCAAGAAATTTTGATAATAAACTTGGCTATATGTGCATTTCCAGACAACTTCTCATGCCAAAAAAATGGCATTTGCTATGGATTGACAAAAATGATGTATATAGATGAAAGCCCAACTTTCTGGGGCCACTTACTTATGAGTCATCAACCATCTGCTAGTTTGAATTAGTGCTCTATTATAATGTTGAGAATCAAGTTCTATTGTTTTGAAAAAACCATTCTTCTACTCTTCTTTTTTAACTTACTAAGCCTGCAAGACACTGACAGCTTTTATTATGTGGTCACAGAATCTGGCTCTTTACAGGCAGAAGTTGGATGATATGTACTAAAAATATAGGTAACAGTGACACCCATTGGCTCTCTTTTCCTCTGCTTATGCTACTCTCTCAACAATCAACAAATGTTTTTTTTTTAACATTATTCTGTTTCAGGGATTGGCGTTTCTGCAACCGCAGCATCACAGTTGAATCACGTAAAAAGAAATATATATATACATGTTATCAGTGTTACCATTATATACGATGAAAATTTGCACTTGTCCTGAACTTAGGTTTTTGGATGTTCTAGTACAGTTTTGAACCAGTGGTTTGGTAGACCAGCTCCAACTTTTTGGGTATCTAGCTCTTGTGGTGGTTGAGTTAGCCTGTTGTAGAAGCATCCTGTAGATGTGAAAATCTTGTATTACTGTCAGCCATCCATTATTATAATTGTAAATGAGTTTTAGTGCGAATTTTATTGGGTATCCTGGATGTTTTGTTAAAGAAATTTATCCCATATTGCTACTCTCTTCTACATGTCTTCTCTGTCATTTATAATGAGGAATGGGATTTACATGTTTTCATCTTTTGTTGTTCGAGGCAAAATAACGGCGCAAGTGAATGCAGTCAGTTCCCTTTAAATAATGTTGTGTTACGTCTTTAAAATAATTAGAGAAAAAATAGACAGATACAATCATCTAAAGGGTCCGAATGGGTTTCCTGGTGAAAGAGTATCTCACCACCTTCCTTCCTTTTGCTCGTTAAGAGTTTACACCAAAAGACAGCATGCCTGATAAAGTTGATTTATCTTGAGTTTATAAGTCAAATTTGAAAATAAAACAGGAAAAGAAAAAAGTTGAGAGGATGTCTCCTAGAATAGTTCCAAATTCAGAATGGCATAGCATCTTACTACGTTACAGTTGACTCAGCAGTCCTTGAAAAAAGTTCAGGCATGCGATTTCTCATTCTCAGAAGCATTAGAGTCTGAGTCTAGCCTGATGGGGTCTAAAGAAGGAGAATCATGTGTGACTGACGGCGGAGTGTTTGCCCTTGTCCTAAAAGAAGGCACCTTCTTCTCATCCTCTTTCATTCTCTCAGCATATATATTGATGTCAAATCCAATGTTATTATTCCCGCCAAATGAAGACTCTAGAAGGTCCATGTCAAACAGATCCTCCATAACCTTCTTGGTGTTGTGATCATCTGAGTGAACAAACTTGACTTTATTGTAAGTCTTAGGCTCTAATAGGGGCTTTACCATCTGCAGCAATACATCGTTTGATATCACAAAATGGTACAGAATCCATGAACTAAATTATCAGCACCTAATATCAAAATTTAAAAATAAGCCATGCACTAGCAAAATTTTGTCTACCACAATTAAAGAATAGTACATCAATTAAGAGAAGAGACTATGAAATTCCACAGAAAGCAGCATTTTATATTCCTAGCCCTGTGAAGCGTGGAGTTTTCAGAAAATGAGTTGTCAGTGTGCATGTTCAAAAAATAAGATTTCCCACAATGCTAGACACTCAAATCAGACATGATGCATGCTTCCAAAAAAAAACCTGGACAATTAAGATGTTTTCCATATCTATATATTTGTGTCATTGTCCATACTTCTTAGCCTGTGCTATAAGCATAGACAATGTAGTAGACGGATTGATTCCTTTTAATTCGAATGTCCTTTTGGCCTCATTATATGTAAAATTGATTACGAAAGATGGAAACCCGGATCAGTCCATCCTAGAAGACAACTTGAATAAAGTGGTTAGGTGAACGAACTTTTGGCAGTAAAATTTCTCACAGCAACACAATTTACGTACAAAAGGGTACAAATGGCTGAGAAATGTTTACTACTGTGCAATGAAAAAATCTCAAAATTGGCTAAAAATGTAAGCATGAATCGCCAAAAGTTCCTTTAGACTGAAAGCACTTTTGATCTCATTCTGACACAAGCATCTAGAATAGTCAGCATATTCTCATCATCAACATGTATGCTGCATTTAAAACTTCGCAAATTAAACGCAGATAAATCATACAAACATATAAACACCAACCAGAAGATTTTTTAAGATATGATATGTTATAGTTGAAAACCATAATTACTTTACCGTGAAGAATGGTTCAAAGAACTTAGGAGGGTTATACAGTATTGCCAGACCCAATCGTTCTGGATAATGGTCTTGTAATACATGGGCAGTTTCACGTGTCACGTTCACTGATATATGCGACAAATTGAAACCGTCGAAATCAATCAGCCAGACCATCTGTTCCTGGTCTGCTGCGAGATTTAAAATAGCGTTCTCCATGCAATACACCAGATACTTAATCTGTCCCTTTATTGACTTTGAGTTCTGCACTCCAAAAAATAAAAAAATAAGGAAACCCAATCAAATATGTATAAAGTTCTTAAATATTAATGAAAATTCCAACTTAAACCAGTTTTGCCTGCATTCACAATTACCAAAACTTGCTAGCCTAATAGATATTTGATGTCATTTTCAAATAGAGGTATAAAAGGGCCAGCTCTGTACCGCTTACTTAGCTGGACAAAATGTATGTCTAAATGCAGCCCTCATTCTCATGCCTTTCATTTTCAGTCCTACCAAGCACACCTAAGGCTATGTTTGAACGTTCAATTGAAGAGAATGGAGCCAAAGGAAAGGAAAGTAATATTTTAAAGAAAACAAATGTTAGATTTAGATCTAAATTTAAATATATATATATATATATATATATTGAAATTTAAAATTCCACTTCTTTTCTCTTCCTTTCCTTTCCCTTACATTCTCTTTAATTCAGACACATGCTAAGGGTATGGTTTTTATTTGATTAGGCCCTTATGAATACAGACATATTATACTACTATGCTAGAGGTTAGAACTGGTTATCAGAAGAAACCTGACGACTAGGTCTCATTACTAGGACTGTCCTCCCATGCTTGTCAGTATAATTTGATCTATAGATCTTCCCAGTCTCTGCTTCATGGGCAACCTCTTCCTACATCAACAAAAAGATACACATCAAAAACCCATCAGAAGTTATTACTAATTGACGGATTATGAATGATTTCCTTCAATTCAGTCTTTAGCACTAAATATCAAAAGTTACAAGAAGAAAGTGAAGACAAGCAATCACTCACCCAGCGGATCTCCTCGGGTTTGTATTCAGATCTCCATTTTAAGGTCTGTTTCAACATTCTAGCTGCCTTCTTGACATTACAATTTCGTGCTCTTAAGTACCTTGAGATGGATGCATCAGAACAGTAAACTGATGCCTTATCTGACAATGGCCCTATAAGCTTTCTCACCTCGTTGATCTGCAAGGAAGCAAAATATCATGGTTCATGGACTGAAATGCTACTCTAATCAGAACATTGCGGCTTAATATCTTCAAAGGCCATGTATCAAGGCAAGGTTAGAATTATGACTATACTAACTGACTAACATAGTAATATAAACGAACATACCTTTGCCTGTTGCTCTTGTGATATTAAACTACTGCCACCGCCATTGGAGGTAGTGCTGTTTAGATTCACGCTCATGGTATTCAATGAATAAACTCTCTAGTCTCTACAAGTCAACAATGATTGCAAGAAAAATCAAACACCAATTTATTGTCTTTAATCATATTCATCCTGAATAATTACCGCATAACAGCAAGCAAGAGTGACATAATGCTACAACTTTATGCAACGGCTCAATATGCAGACAAGCAGCCAGTAAGTCTTAAAAAAGTACAAGCCATAAAGATAACCAACTCTAGCATCTGCATCGACAAACTACAACTTAATGCCAATAATTGCATATTTTTTAAGGTTTAAAAACAGAAGTTTAATCCAATTTTCACTCTTCTACTGTCTGGCAAACTTCAGATAATTTTTACCCAAATTTATAGCGAGAGGCGACCACAGGAAGAAATCAGTTTGATGCAATTGTAAAATTTCGCTTTTGCCCAGATATAAAGAATAGGTCCTTAGATTGATTGATCCAGTACAGTAGACATTTGCTTGATTTTAAGAGCTAAAATTGTTAATTGAGGAGGCTGATTTGCAAATGACATGGGACACACAACGCACTACCCACACCGATTTTCTTTTTTTAAAAGAAGTGTCTGCATATGATGTAAAAGAGTTGAATTAACTGTCTTATACAAGCATTTGTTAGACACTAACGCAGACAATAATTTTTAAAATTTTTGGTGTTTCATAATTTTTAACTAATCGATTCATTTCGTGTGTAGTAATTTCAGGAAAAAATCGTTCCATATACCTAGGAATCATCACCAGCCAATCGCCATTTTCTTCTGGTTTGTAATGTCCTGAATCAAGCCTTTGATAAAGGTCATGCAGAAAGTTTTGGAACTCGCCACTTGCTAACACATCAAATCACATCAGTGCAGGAAGCAAAACATCGCCATCACCACATGTACACATAAATCGACATCTGCCACGTGCACGATGGGAACTGATGCGTAGGTTAGCTAAGTGTAAGAATACTTATGCAAATAAAAGCTGTCCTCAGAAAATAAAATTAATCTCTAATCACCAAATTATTCCTTATTGAATGATTAGCTAGCCTAATTTTATCTCGGGAGGCTTTAATGTCCAAGACTATAAACCCAAGTAATTTCGGTGGTTTTCCTGTATTTGACAAACGGAATCAAATTGAGCTTGAAGATGCAAATGGACAAACCAAAAGCAAAGAGTCAACACTAAAAGATTACATGAAAATAAGCAAGAAAGCAGAGAGAATCGAGTATGACGAGTACCTAACCTGGGCAGATTCAATATTTGGAGATCAAAAGAGCAGCGAAAGTAGGATTATCTCGGAGCTGGAAACCCCAGAAAGGGGAAAGAACGGTCAACCCTTCTCTACGACTAAACGGTATCCGTCCACAACAAAATGTAGGAGAATGGCTTCACCCCATTTTCTCTTCAAAGTCCAAAATTCCAGAGTTTTTAATTGACGTTATTACAAAACGGCATCTGGGTAACGTCCTCAGTTAACCAAAAATATTAAAATAAAAGAATATAAACCTGCAATTGCATGTTTATTTATATAGTACAAACAGATTTCTTTCCTCTTATAATAAAATAATTTGATTTTGGTCATATTGACTGTTTCTTCTTCACCATGACAACTTGGCAAATAATCACATTCTTGATTCTCCTGATTCATGATTTAGTGTAGGGATATGTCGCTGGACCAACTTTTACATGCGAAATAGTGATGCTTTCATATAAGACGTTACAGATGCGTCTACCAAGTGCTCGAAATCAAAATGAGAATATAATACATTTCTTATTTTCGTAATCCCAAAGAAAATAGCGTTTCATAAAACAGGTTGCTAATAAATTATCTTTCACTTATTGAAGAATCAATCTGTAGCATCAGATGATGATATCAATGGGATACTCTTGATCCCCCACAAGCAGAAAATGAGAACCTTCTTCAATCACCTTGGAACCAACTTCGTTTGCTCGGCTAAAATGCTCACAAGGGCTTAGCTCAAATCCAACTTGTGTCCTCTCCCCGCCTTCTAACATCACGCTCTGAAAACCCACCAACTGTTTGATCGGATTTCCGTTCATCTGTTTTGCGTGCCTTGTAAATAGCAACACCGGATGCTTCCCCACCATACTTCCATGATTTTTAACTTCCACAGTGACAGAGACTGACATGCTTTGGCAAGTTTCAGTACCCAACTCTGAAACTAACTTGTAACGGATGCTTTCCGAATCCTCAACCATCAAGTGAGACAATGATTGATTGAAGTGAAGTTTGTTGTGGGTGACAGAGACGAACTCATAGGAATATTTAGTGTAGCTTAGGCCGTAGCCGAACTCATACACCTTTGGACCTGTGTAAAATCGGTAGGTTCGGCCAGGATAGCCAGATGATGGATCAGCACGCATCCTCATGTCTGTCATTGGCACTCTTATGAAATCTTTCGGGTACCAAGTGATTGGTAGTCTTCCTCCTGCATTCACAACATAAACCACACCACTCAAGTCATGTACGTACGTACTTCTACATGCTTGTTTGTTTCCATGGGTATACTGAAAAGTGAACAACACAAAATTCACCTGGGTTGTGGTCCCCAAAGATAATCTGAGCAAGTGCAATCCCTCCAACTTCTCCGGGATAACCAGCCCAGAAGATGCCTCCAACTTTGTCGTCATACTTAGCTAAAGAAATATCAACAGGGCCTCCACAAAGGAGCACCAAAATGACTGGTCTCTTGGAAGCTTTAGCAACGCTGTTGATGAGTTCCTGTTGCTTGCCTGGTAAATCCAGGTGAACGCGATCGCGATCTTCTCTCTCTTGACTTTGATCCAGTCCCATAATGAGCACCACATAATCCACCCTCTTGGCAATTTCCACAGCTTGGTCTATCTGAGCGGAAGGACACTTAACCCCACCATCACAACCAGGGTGATAAATGGTGTTCTTAACGTAGTGCTGAAAAGCTTGCAATGGCGTCAAGAATTTACAGGGAGGGCCTGCATAGTTTCCTAGAAGAGTTAGAGGAGAAGGATTGACGTTAGGGCCTATGAGTGCAAGGGAAATAGAGGGGTTTGTTTTGGGGAGTGGAAGAAGTGTAGCAGAGTTCTTCAAGAGGACTATGCCATTTCTGGCGGCTTCCAGAGCTAAATAAAGGTGATCTTTTGAACACACTTCATTGGGACTGATCATGCCGAATGAGAGTTTGGAGGGATTCCCGTCAAATAGACCCAATCTTATTCTAATGGAAAACAGGTTGTGAAGGGCACGGTCCACTTGAGATATTGCTAATTTTTTCTGCAACACTGCTGATTTTGCATGCGCTGTCAAGTATTCACCACACTCTACATCCATACCTGCACATATATAATTATTCCCAATGAATCAAATAACGAAAACGTAATCACCATGAATTTATGTATAATGTACAACACCATTATAACACAAATCAATTTGACTAGTACTCTCTGCATAATTTTAGCCTTTGCTTCAAAGCAGCTTCTAAGTTTTTTAACTAGGAAAAAACGCCAGAGACTTCCAGGATCACTATCATAAAACCTCTCAAATTTTCAAATTCTTCCTTTTACATTCCTGAAAACAAGTCATTTTATCTATTTTTTAATTTTATATCTCATTTGCGACCTCAAGTTCATTAAAACTCTTTAATCTAATTAACATGCTAGCATTAGAGAGTCAAATGGTATTTGAATTCATGCCGTTTGAGAATTAAAAGAAAGGCAAAAAGCTTCATTTATTAAAAAAAAAAAAAAAAATTGAACATAAAAATATGGCAAAAATAATATATAGTATGTTTGTTTTGGAAATATATGATAGACAACTCTTTTTTTTTTTTTGGGTGTCTTGATACTCGAATTATGTATAAAAAGTTTTAATTAAATACTTTAAAAATTAAAATGCCTACCGACTATGTGTCGCCCATTCTTATTTGGGAGCTCATGTCACGTGTAACATAAACTTGCATTCGATTGGACCTATCCTCAACAATTAAATTACAATAATTGACCCGTCCACTCAAACATTTCTATTCTTATCAAGAAAGAATTTGAAATTCCATTTTATTTAAAGAAAAAAAAAAGTTTGAAAGAGAGAGTCTCACTTTTCCGTTTTTCCTTTTTGAAAATTCCTTGTCACGACGAAAAAGGGCAAGGACAACAAAATGGGCGGTGATTTTTTTCTTCTGAAAAAAGAAAAGATGATGGTGTGATTGGATGAATCATAGCAAGCAGGAAAAAAAGAAAATAGTATTTGGGGAACTTTGTACAAACGCATCGAGTACCAAGAAGATCAGAAAATGGCTTGAGTGTTAATTACACAGGCACATGTGTGGGGGCCAATTATAATATTCCCAGCTAAATAAACCGACAAAACACGGAGGGTTAAGATCTTCGCGCATGAGCCAATTATATAATCCAGTTTTGCTACATGGCTATGAGAGAAGACACCTAAACGTGAATAGTGGCAAATTTGTTGGGGAATTGTAAAAAGCAGCCACTTATTGGAGCGTAAGCGTGGCTCACCATACCTACCAGCCAAAGATAAAGTAGCAACTAGCAAGACCCTAAAGCATCAGGACATATACATAAAATAATTTAGTTTCCTATTAGGCTATTATAATGAATATGGTAATCACATTAAGCAAAGGAGGGAGAAGATAAAGAGAGGCTGAGAGCGGAGAGTGTACCAGCCCGAAGGACGTCGGATGCTGCATCTTCCGCTGATTTTGCGTATCCTTGCTCGTCATGAATGATTGCGACTGCGCCACAATCCGAAGTTATATACCTGATAGTTTCATCCCCCATAAAAGGTCGAATTAAGACAGAAGCCATGTGTCGGTGCCATAGTCTCTAGCATTCACCATTCATTAAAGAATCACTACTTCATAAACAGACAGATTGAGATTAATTACCCACGAAAATCCCATTGTTTTCTGGCGGTTTTAGTCAAGAGATTGAAATCTGCACAGTTTGGAACCCCATTGACACGGTTATAAGCGCACATTATCCCACTTGCTCGTCCTTGCTCTACGCAGCTTTGAAATGGAGGCTGATATGTGTCCGCTAAATCTTGCAAAGTGACCTGATTCAGCATGGTTCATTGAGTATTCAGAAAAGGCCAAATAGGAAGAGAATGATTTTGGTGATGGGAAGCAACTGTAATGTTTAATGCGTAAAGTGCATTCATAATCAATCATAAAATCAATGGCAAATAACTGTGGAAAGCTTAATGAAGACAGTTGGAATTAGAAATCGAAACACAAGATTCCAATTTCGAGGCATTTATTGAGAGGATAAAACAAGAAAGTAATTAAAAGCCTTGTAAGTAAAAGACGCGTGGCGAAAACATACTCGAGCATCGAAGACGAATCGATTTACACCCTTCCAATTGTCCAAATCGTAGGCGGTGAAATGCTTGCAACAAGCTGAAGCTTGAAGATGACCTCTGAGTTTGCCTCCCTGAAAGGAATCGCCTTGAAGTCCCCTCACATATGAAACTGCATACTTGGAAGTCACGAGTGGGTCTTCCCCAGCTGTCTCTTGGCCTCTCCCCCATCTCGGGTCTCTGAAGATGTTTATGTTGGGAGCCCAAAATGTCATCCCCGTAGCTTGCCCCGCATTATACACTGCTCTCGCTTCCCTCCCAATGGCCTTCAAGAATGAAGATTTAAATAAAATTACAGAAAATTAAATCTAAATAAAGTGAATGAAGAGTGTGACTGACTCAGACTCACACACACTCACCTGACCGATTCGGTACCAGAGATGGGAGTCGAACGTAGCAGCAGAGAGGATGACTTGTGGGAAGCTGGTTGCAGCAGAAATGGTGCCATTAAATCGGATGCCACGTCCCACATTGGCCACTCCATGTAATGCTTCGCTCCACCACTGGTATGCGGGGATGCCGAGTCGAGGAATGGGAGGGGCTGAGTTGACAAGTTGAGCGAGCTTCTCGTCCAATGTGAGGCGAGACACAAGGTCCTTGGCTCGTCGACTCACGGGAAGCTTAGGATTGCAAAATGGGTAGGATCTGGTGAGTGGGTTCGACCAGTCACAAGCAAAAGGGGGCTGAGTTAACTCGCCATGGACGATGACGCCTAGAGAGAGAAGAAGGAAGCAGACAAACATAATGGGACACAGCTCCATTCTGTATTTCTGTCTAAATCCTATTTGATAGAATCATAAAACAGAAAATGCAGCACACAGCACGGCCCTTTATAAAAGACTTTATTCTGGATTAAAGAGTGACAATAACGTGATGTTAAAGTTTATCTGTATTCTCTTCTATTTATACTAAAGCCTCAAGGGTGTACGAGGTATTCTAGTTCAAAGTCGGCATCCACCCGAATTTAGATTTACTAGAATAGTAGTAAAATATCAAAATAGACTGCTTTTTTTTTAAATTAATATTATTAATCCTTTAGAAAATGAAATGTCTATATCTATTTCTTATATTGGATAGCGTATTACCAGTATCATTGGGACTGAGGGATGACCCTAGGCACCACACAAGGCAGGCAGAAGCCCCTGCTTGTCCTTATAATTTTTTTAGGGCTCAGCAATGAAAAATTCAAGTTTTTTAAGTTTGAATTGTCATTGGTTGAACTCTGTCTTGTTCTTTTTATTTTTTTAAATTTTATCAATAGAGAAGAGAGAAGGTGGAGCTCTCCTCTCTCCATCTCTACTCTTTTTGTTTAACAGCCATTAAGATGTAGAAGGGTTCCATAAAAAGATGCAAAAGGGTACCTATGATTTTCCAGGAATTAATAAATAATATTATTAATTTTTATACGTTTTATTAGTTTGGACCGTTTGGTCATTGGCAATGGAGCAAGACTGTGGAGGAGCTGTCATTTCACGTACACTGTGTCAGTCCAATTCATTTCACTTTACACGTCGCCGCAAAGAGGTAAAACTATAAAAAGGGCCTCCATTTTAGACTTTAGACTTTTAAATTATATTTAGAATTATAAGTCTTAAGATGATTTCAAGCGGTTTACAAATCACTTTACTTTATTAAAATCTTTAGACAATGATTGATAATTCAGATTTTTGTTGTGAGACAACAGGATGAAAGTCCAAAAGAATAAATAAAGAAACTAAACGACATTCTCAAGGAGTAAAAACTCCCATTATTATTAATTATTACCAATCAAGTTCATATATCCTAGCTTAACTTTTTTTTTCTCTAAATTTATATTATTTTTATTTTTATGTATTTATGTACATACTATTAATCAAAATATTTATTTTTTATTTTGTTTACTTTAAAAAAGTATAGTTTAGAATATATTTTAATTGTTTTATATTTTTTATTCTTAAACCATATGTTTTTTTATTTTCAATCTAAGACAATTATTTAAATAAATTTTTTTAAAAAATAAAAATAAAAAATAATTTTTTAAAAAACTATCCCTAAATCTCTGCCCTATACACAATTACCATTGGAATTCTATTTTCAGGATTTCCATTTATGCAACGAGGAAATGGCACCTCAAAATAGGCCCATCTGGAAACGTAGGGTAATAGTCAGTTCCAGCCCTTATCTGATCAATGATTCTCCATTGTGGGCTTTCAATCTTTCAGCCCAACCCAATGCTGAGACTTGAAGTTGCACTAATCAACCCTTAACCTTTTTGTTAACTTGGATTTAATTGAAGTCCTTAATCGAACCCTCGGGGACATCCAATACTTTAATTATCATTTATACGATAATATAATTTAATTAACTCAACTAAAGCGAACGGACCAGCAGTTGGACAATGACAACAAACGAACGGCTTCGACTTTCCACTTGAGGGCATTCGAAATTTTTAAAAATATATTGTTATTATTCAAAATTATCTGCCCCATTAATTTAAAAAAATTATTAGGTAACCCCAAGGGTATGCAAGGACCAGTCAAGAAACTGCCTGTGAGTATGTATGTCGCATTCAAAATTAAAATGACCTTATCCGAATTCTTTAGTGTGTCGGTTATTAAAAAGTGGTATTTAATCCTAGCAAGCAATCCTTTTTTTTATTATATCATGATAATATTATTACGTAAATGTAATATTACTCAGAATTCCAGTCATTTTGGATTGGTTTCGTGGATATTGACTTGCAGTTGCAGATACAGAAAACCTTGATGAAATAGTTCGGTTTTATAAAATATGATATGTCGGTTTTATAATTTTTTTACTTATCCTGTACACTTGTTAGAGAAGAAAATTTTGTACGCGTAATTTGATACTTGTACACCCATAACTGTGACACGAATTTTCAATGATCATACTTAGGCTTCAGTTCAAAATTCAAACCAACTTTTCCACCAAAACAAAGATTCAAACCTAAGCCGAAGAACGGAGAAAATATTTTGTCGCCCCCACTGCTGATTTAATATTTGATGTCGCCATCACGTTTCTGCGATTCACACATGCCCTGTCTTTGCGTTCGTTGCTGCACATTTCCAATTTCATCCCGTAGAAATTAAAATGCAACAAATAAATGCAAATCCGTGAAAAATTGACTATGCATTAATCGCAGGAAATATCTTTTTGTGTGTAATTATACATAAAATATATAATTATATCTAGTTAAAATATGGTTATATCTAGTCAGGTGAAATGGTTCATTGCATAATGGTAACTACGAACTAGTTGGTTGATATATAGATAATTTAACACCTTTTTAATTAATTAAATTTGATAGATATTTTATTTTTTTAAGTAAAATTTTAAATTTAAATATTATGTATAAAAAAAATTTATTATCGAATTAAATTAATTAAAATTAATAAATTTTTTAATATTCATAATTTCGGCCAAAAAACAATCATTTGATTCCTAACATGTCAGTTACTAACACTTTTATCTCATAATATTTGAGTGCCTCTCTTTACTATTAAATTATGTATAAAAAAACACAATACCAATAAAATCTTTTATTTTGTACATATTATTAATTCCCTTTTGACACGACTGCCTATTATTAAATTCGAATTAAATTATTCATCAACTAAAACCTCGAATTAAATTAATAGACGATAGACCCAATTCTTTGAGTATGACCATGACTCCTGGGAAGAGATTGAATATTTGATTAGATACAAAGGACGAGTAATGTGGACCCAAAAAGGATAAATATGATGGAAGGAAGAGCGATGTATACCATATTTTATCTTTCACTGCAACTTCAATTATTATTAATTATGAAAAATTTATCCAAATAGGGGATATCATTTTAAATGAAAACATAACTTTTAGATACTAGATGAATAGGCTTTATCTTTATAAGACTTGAATTGGGAGAAATATTGATATTTCAATCATTAAAATAGTAAATTAAAACTTACATAGCTAGTGTGAAACAAGTGATTGAGTTATCCAAATGAAAGGGTATGACGTTATAAAATGCCAAAGTTATAACATACATATACATAAACAAATTAATGAATCGAAGATGGAAACTAATTTTGTGGCCATATCACTAAGTTATGGATATAATCAGCCAAGTCTATCTTTGTCTTGGAACTGTATAATGAAAATTTGGAAGAGAAGCATAAATAATATCCCACCCACGCGGAAAAAAGATACCAATACAATTGCATTTAGGTTGGGTGTGACCTCAAAACTCACCGTCACGTGGGTCGCTATCCCTCCCTTAAGCTTCATTAATCAATCCATAATCATAATCATCGTCCTGATCTGTTTCCCCTTCATTTGTTGTCGTCCTAGCTGCAACTTGAAAACTCATGATCTAGAGATGATAGACCAAATCGATGAGTGGTGGTGGCCCCCTAGGCGTGCACCCTAATTCTATTTCTTTTGTTCTCTTTTTCATTTCCTGTCGTTGAACTTGAAAATTGATCCACCATCCATATCCTCGAGATAACCCTCTTATCTTTACGTTAAAAGTTAAAATCCACAGTCTAGCAGGGAACATCATTCAACATTCTGCCGTCAATGATTAAGTCTTTGTATTTAGTTGATATGGTACCATATTAACATGTTTTGCCAGATATGTACAAAAAATAATAATAATTTTAGGAGATATATACTTGCAACTTTTTTTTAATTGTTCAATTCTTGGACTCTTAAACAAAACAATAGAAACTTTATTTTAATAATCTCCAACCTAGAGCAAACAAACTGTCATTTCAGGCATGTCATTTTTTATCTCCACGCTGTCTACAGTATAATGAATTAATCAATCTGCCAATATCCTGGCTTTAATATCGATGTTCCAAATTTTGAATAACTAGTCTCCTGAGTTATGTTACAATCTTCATATCCTTTGAACGTGATATAAATCTGATTTAAAATTTTGAAACCGTTCCATTTGCATGAGAATTTTGAATAAGATTAGCTTGTTTAATAATTTGCGGACATGTTCTTAAAATGATATTGTCAACTAATCAATCTGGGATATCAGAATATATAATTCAAAACAATTTATTACAAAAGGTATTGAAATTAAAGGAGATGGCCTCCCGGTTAAGAATATCTGAATATATGTGATGTTGGAAGCGTGCAGGTATATCTATTCACTTGGATTTTTATTAGAGCCGTCGAAACTAGTGAAATTTAATTGATCGTATAACATGTTAAAATAATTAAAATTATTATGTTATTTTAAATATTTATATAACACAAAACTTTACATTTAATTAAAATAATAATTTTTATTTAATTTATCTAATTCTTTTAATGTATATTTTGTTAATATATGTTATTATTTTGAATTGTAAATGAGATAAATATTATGATAATAAAATTTTAGTAAAAATTAGTATAATAATAGCAGAAGATAAATGATAATAAAAGATAAATAATGAAAATAAATGTATGGTGTTGATATGTAATAAATTCGTGTATTATGTATTTTAATAATTTATAATTATTAAACTTTATGTAATATATTATAAAGTTGTATTTAGACAAAATAATTTAATAATAATGTTAAAAGTATTTTAATTACCTCATTATAAAATTTATTATTTTAAATAAAAAAGTTTAATTTTTATGATAATTTAATCAATATTATATACTTCTATTCATTTATATATGTAATATTTATATATACAAATGTATATTTGTTATCATAACACACGCCAATATATATATATATATATATATACACACACACTTGTATCTATATAATATAAAGAACTTGAATTGTGAAAATTTAAATTCTTCAATCCAAATACAACCTAATTGTATATATATTCTTTTTGTTTATGGTAAGAAAAATTAGATATAATTTTTATTATATTTAGTTATTAGGTTATGTAATTACATAATTTGTTATCTTTATATTTTATGTATTATACTTTAATTATATATATTTTTTGTTTTAAGAATATTTAAAATAAGTTAGTATGATAATTATTATTTTAAAAATATTATTTATTAAATTATATTATATTTTTTAAAAAAAAAAGTTAAAGACTAACCCCATCTAACTCGTGGTCCTAATAACATTTGCCTAAACTAAATAAATAGTGGTTTGTTTTAAAAATAAACTAAACTGACATAACCTATTATAAATTAAGCCGAAATAAATTTAAATTAAGGTGGACTAGTCTGTTTTAACTGCTCTAATTTTTATACTTTCGATCATATATATATATATATATATATTGATAATATCATATATAACTATTAATAGACCATCACCTTCATAAATTCGAATTGTCCAAATTAAGATTTCGTCAAGGTAAATAATCTTTCGTATAGTTTGCTTACTTGTTATCATATATCTCAAACTAATTTAAAAATATATAAATATAATTTTATATCTTAGTATCTAATTATGTAAATACTCAGCACTCATAACTTTCTCTCATACTCTCTAGCTTCCATTGTCTAATTTTACTATTAGAAGTATAATTAAAAAATCAATTATCTCCCTATATTTTTTTTATTTGTTCTTATTATACAAATTTTTGTCGTCTTTGACATAACTTTCTTATACTACCTCAACTGTTGATTCTCTCTCACACACACACACACACACACACATATATATATATATTGATTTATATTATAATTAATTAGTTTATAAAATATATTGAGGTTGTGTAAAATATCTTTTAATTACCACGCACTGATTCGTTTCGTCCGGATTCTTATTTGTTAATTCTTTACACTTTAGAGTTTAATATGAAAAATATCATTTAGCTAGCTATTTTCAGTCACATATTTTTATTGATATTTGATATTTCATATGTAGACAGTTTGCTTCTTCTTCTTTTTTTTCTTTTAATCAGAAAAGCATATGATTTAGATTCAAATCTATTTATTTGCTCTCTTCCAGTCTCATCTGTTCTTTTAATCTACACACATTATAGACAAAAAAATGTTATTTAAAAAAAAATTTAAAAAATAACTTTTTCTTCTTTTTCTCCCAAAAAAAAACTTAAAAGAGTGAGGTTTCAAACAGTGAGTGGTATATGTTATATTAATACAAGCATATAACTTACTTTTTTAACAAAAAAAGAAAAAAGAAAATCTAAAACTGGTTTTACTCAATCGGGATGAAAAGACTCTTTCACTTTTTTATTTTTTAAGTTGTATATTAATTTTTAAATTTTTGTAATTATATTTTTAAAATTTTAAATTGTAATAAATTTGTTCACATTGAGTTGATTCTCATTAATATAATTTTTATAAATTAAAAACGATGTTTGATTTACTTAAAATATTTTTTAAAATATTGTATTATTGCATTTAGTTCAACTTTAATATTCATGATAATATTTGAAAATTTTTTAAATTTGTGATTGACAATTTTTTAAATATATATATTTTAAATTATAACCAACTAATTTTTAAACTAATTCATAACACTTAAATAACATACACGAGACATATGTACATACATTTTTTTAAAAATCAAAATATGTACTTTGTTTTTCCATATGATAAAAAAAAAAATTAAGTCTATCAACACTATAATTTGCAAATAACATTAATAACATCAATGACAAATGTATTAATTCAAAATCTCATCAATTAACATAATTATAATATTTTTACTCGTTCCAAAAAGAAACATAATTATATTTTGATGTTATAATTATTAATATTAAAATAAGATAGAATGATTGACTATGTTAATACAATTCAATTCATACATGGCATTTGGTGCATAAAAAGATTTTATTTTATATACATGTTTAATTAAGTTATGATGTGAATATTATAGTATGAAAAGTTTATGGGATAGATAATTTATCCAATGCTATTGAGTGTTACTTATACTATAATTAAGGTCTGTATAATACGTCACTAAACGAGATAATTAAATTAATATATTTCACCTTTTTTACTGTTTTAATTCCATAACTTTTTGACTGAAATTTGTAGTTGTCTAAAGGTGAATGAAAAAAAAAAAAATTTCTATGTATTCACTTGCTACGTAATATTGATTAACTCTTTTTCACCAAATAAAAAAATATTATTTTACCTCTTTAATTCAATTAATTTTATGTTTTGAAAACGTACGATTAAATCTTTAATTTATGAAAATTTGTAGGTTCAATTATTATATGAATCTTGGGATTGTACCTTATTTTTAATTTAATTTTTTAATTATATCTTTATAATTTTAAAAAAATTAATTTAATTATTTATCAATATTAAATTGTTCTAAAGTTCTTTAATTTTTAATGTCGTAAGTAATTATATATCATTTAATATTTTAAATAAGTATTATTTATGATAAAAATAAAGAATTATATTAGATTAAATCAATATATATAATATATGTAATATAGTTTATATAAAATGGTTTGATTAAGATTTATGTACTTCGTACGTGTATTTTTACAATATATGTAATATAGTTGATATCAAATTGTGACATTATTTTAAGATAAAGTAGGGTTAAATTTTAAAAGAATAATTTAATAATTTTATTCATTTAAAAATATTTTTATATCATAAAAATATAATATTTTAACTTCTTTAAGTGAGAATAATAGTCTTAAAAAATATAAAAATATTCTATTTTCGATAATATAATATTTTTAAGAATATTTTTTTAATTTTTATATTAAACGTGATAATTTAACATTTCAAACTTCCTATCTGTGAAATTTGTTTTTAAACCTATACCAAAAGGCTTCTCAATGTCATCTAACACATTAACAAAAAATAGTGTCATAATATTATATTTGAAAGGAAAAATAAAGTAATTATTAAAATTATTTAAGTCATATATAAATTATTAATTAAAATTTTTATTTAATTTTTTTATATATAATAATAATTAAATACGAGTAAAAATATATTAATTTAAATATATATATTTTTATTTAATATTTAAATATTATTAATACTATAATTTATTATTAAATATCACATTATTAATTTTTATTAATAATTTAGACAACTTTAAATTTTAAAATGAATTACAATTTAAAATTTTAAAAATATATTTAATTGTAAAAAATGTTATAAATGAAATAAAAAATTAATATACAATTTAAATATATAAAATATGATTTTACCGTTATTTAAATTAAAACTCTTGTTACCAACAAGATTTCTTCAACCAGCTTGATCCATTTTGATCAAACCAAAAGTAGCTACATGATCTTATTAAAAAAAAATTGTTAAAAATTGATATCATATAATATATATTAATTATTCTGTATCGTTTTGCAAGCTAATTAACTTGTTCTTAATCATATTAAATTCTATTGTTTTTAATCAAGTGTCAAATTTCCCCGATTCATGTACCAAGACGATCAATATCTATATTTAGCTCCCCCTCTTTTGGTTGTTTTCGTGAATATATATATATATATATATATATATATTTATATATATAAGAACTCTCCAGAAAAGTATGATTTATGAATTATGATTACTATATTATCTGAAAAGAACTGTAGGGGCCGCCATTTAATTAAATCACAATGTTCACAACGCGATATATTATAATTGGTTGTTTTATATAATGAGTTACTTAATTAAGAATTTTAAGAGAACATAAATTTTATCCTTGATATATAAAGAAGACTTTCGAGTTTCAATCCAATACAAAAGTAAAAGTAACAAAACGACGTCATTGGCTTGGGTTGAACTTTTGGTGCCACGATAACCTTTCCCACGGACATGGTGATTAACTAACCATAGTTAAACTAACGTCCAATAACGCTGTTAGCATTGGGGAGATGAAGGGGACTCATGGACCATGGCTTGTCACTAGCCACGTGGTGCAACCACTGAGTGCCAGGCTTCCCTCAACTCGTTCTGCCAGCCAACCACGTGGACTCCGCAAATCCATACTGCTGGACTCAACTTCACCCTTAGGGAGCAGCTGGGAATTTGGGGCCCACTCTTTTTTCCTCCTCATTTTTTATTTTCGTTTTATTATATTTAGATTAAAATGTAAAACGCTCTCTTCTACTATAATTTAGAGTGAGGATAGCTCAATTTATTTATTTAGATTAAAATAGGTATACGTTTGAGTTCATGTGAATTAAGTGAGTTCGAATAGATTTAATTTTAAAAAAATAATTTTATTAAATTGATCTTTCGACTCATTTAATAATAATTAATTTAAAAAAATTTTAATTAAAAAATATATCATTATTTTATACATTTATATATAATATATAATTTTTTTTATATTTTTTAAATTAAATCATTCTTTTTTTCTCCAACTCTAATAAAAATACAAAAATAAATTATTATTATTATTATTTAATTTTTTATGATATTTAAGTAAAGTTATTATAAGTAAATAAAAAAATTAACATACTTCTTTTTCTTAATTTTAAATATCATATTTTAACTTTTAATTTATTTATTTAAAAAAAAAATTTGAAGTCATAACTTGACTAATATAACTAAAATTAATATAATCTGTATTATTAAATTAAGTGGGTTGAATGTACAAGTTCAATTTTAAAAAATAAAACTTGATTCTAAGTACCTCAACAATTCAGTCGAATTTGTTCGAACAAGATCAATACTTACCCTAATTTTAATTTATATAAACATAATTTTATTGTGTTTTCAAAGTAAACCAAATTTTTTCTTACAACTTTAAAATATTACACAAAATTCATTATATTTAATTGTTATTAAAAAATTAATAACAATAAAAATATTAATTTACAGGATATCATATTAAAATAAATAATTAAAATATAATAAATTAAAAAAATAAAATATTAATAACATAATAAATTATATTAATAAAAATTTAATATTTTAACATTAAAAAGGTAAAAATAATTTTATTATATTTTAATTATTTATTTTAATTTAATATTTTATAAATTGATATATGTATTATGATTAATTTTTAGATAAAAAATTAAATAAAATAAATTTTATATAATATTTTAAAAATACATAAAATTATAATTTATATTTAAAAGTATATAAAGTTATGTGTGTATAGATTAAAATATTTATATATTTTAATTTTATATTTATTATTTACTCTTTAACAACTTGTGGACAGGACAGCTGTCACCTCCACTGCCATTTTCTTAAACCCATCAAAAGGGGAAGCAAAGTAAATCCGGACTCCCATTGATAACTATTCTAACAAACATCATTCGCCACGTATGTTCTTATTAAATTCGTCCTCAAGGCACAAAATATTCATTATTGTGTAATTTCCTTGTTAGATTGTTTTAGTGATTAAATTTATTTGTTTTTGTTCATATCTTTTCATAAATTTTGCAATTTAAATTAAAATATATAAAAAAATTTTAAAAAATAAACCATGATAAGAATTGTATAAATTATATATATCAATCTCTAATGAAAAATCTTATAACAAAAATATAAAAAAATTAAAAATTATACTTAAATTTTTTATTTGTTTTAATATCTGTAATAAATTTAATTCTTTCCAAAGAATAAACTCTCCATATTTTTTAAAATTTGGTTACCTTGAATTGAATTTATATTTTTTTAATTCTTTGATATTTTATTACTCATTTACATTTATTTAAAAAGAATTAACAAAAAATGTATTTCTATTACATAATTAATACTAATTAGAAATCATAATTTTATTTTATTTTTTAAATCAGGAATGTACGTAAAAGATTTTGCACGTTCATTGGAATGCAGCTCATGAACTATTTGTTAATTGGTTGATAAGAAAAAAATTACGCCTTGTGCAGTTACTTGATTTGTCCTTTTTTTTTAATCACAGGAATTGAGACACTATTGGAATTTTGGGTCACACGCTACTTGGGGAATAAAGTCTTTTGAAAAGGTAGTGAAATTCCGCGATCTTAGTATTTTATTATATTTTTTGGTGAGTAATCTTAGTATTCTGTGAAAGCAGCACCTTCCTTTAGTCATATCTTTTATTAGAATTAATTGCTTTTTTATCCACTGAAAGATGTTATCTCCAGGACGAATAATTAATTTCATTAAGTTGAAAAAGAATTTGAAACTATATGCATTTATTAATAATTATAATAAATAAAAGTTATTAATGTAAATTTAAAATATAATTAATAAGATTAATGTGTAATTTGATCCTCTCCAATTTATAAAATGTAAAACTATTAATATTAAATTTTATTCTTAATATACTAAAATTAATTTTAAAAATATAAAAAAATAATTTTTTTTATATTTTAACTAAAAATTATAATTTAAAATATATTTTCATTGATTTATAAATTTTATCATTTAATTAAATTACTATAAAAAATAATATATCTCATAACTTAAATATATAATATATTTTATACAATTTTATCAATGTTTGAAAAGATTTTTAGTTGTTATTTTTATATAATTTAAAAGTTAAAAATATATTTAATTATTTAATAAATGTATAAGACAAAAATTAATTTAACAAATGGTAGAATGTGAGATGGAAATTTGGCTTTAATTTGGCGTGGGAGAGAGGATGCGGCATTAAAAGGGGAGAGAGGGAAATGGAATGAAAGCAAAGGGCAAAGCCGGTAAAAGGCGGGGCGGCTGAGTGGAACTCACAGCCAACCCCGGGGATTTCATTTTTAATTTTGATTTACTTCCAATTCCAATCTCTCTAACTCCGTCACTTCACCGTCTGTCTATAAGGATAGCATCCACCAACGTCTCTTCCCTTCCTCTTCCACCTCGTATACCAACCCACAGAAGCGCCTCTCTCTCTTCTTCTTCTCCCTCTTCCGCTACATCATCCTCTCACTTCTCTATTGTTTTCTTTGTGTATAGTCATTAGTCAATTAGATCCTACTACCTTCCCGGCGTTTTTCACTCCAGCGTCAACCAAGGTTCTTCTGACTCTGTTGACTCCTCCTTCTGTTTGATTCTCCGGAATATATTCTGCTTCCATCCATTTCTCCTATAACCTTCTTTGCTTGCTCATATTCTTTTGTCTTTCTTTGAAAAACGACTCTGATCTACTCTTTCCTCTCTTCGCCGCTTAACTATTTTCCAACATTTGTAGGTAATTGCCGTTTTTTCTTGTTCCCCAACAAGTTTAGTCTTGCCCAGTTTAGTCTTATTTCTGATTTCTTGGCTTCCTAATTTCAGGTTTATGGAGCATTTTAATAACGATGATCTTGACTACGTTGGCGGTGACTATTATGACGTTCCTGATTTTGAGGAAGACGATCCTTTCGCTGACAATGGCCCACAAAGTAACGGTGGTTTTTATTCTGCGGACTCCGACTTTGAAGATGATTTTCAACTGGTGTGCTTGCTTTAGAAATATATGCTTTTTCTTAAGATATCGTGCTTTTCTATAGTAAACTTATGTGGTAATGGATCCTGTAATGTAACAGAGGAATTTGAAGACTGATACTTCTGCCTTGGAAGCCCGAAAGGGGAAAGATATCCAGGGAATTCCATGGGAGAGGCTTAATTATACTAGAGACAAATACCGTGAGACTCGATTGAAGCAGTATAAGAACTATGAGAACCTGTCACGCTCTCGCGAGCAGCTCGATAAGGTTGGTTTTTATATTGCTTGAGGGATAAGCTACTTACATAATTTCTGCTTATGGGGCCGAGAAGTAAGAAACTTCTGCGATGCGCTACATCAGTTATCTTTTTACTGTGAAAGTCCTTGCCTTACTGGGCATATATCTAAACCTTTTGCTTAACAGGAGTGCCTGGAAGTGCAGAAAGGGAAGACCTTCTATGACTTCCAGTTCAATACGAGGATTGTCAAGTCAACAATTGTGCATTTTCAGGTAGAGACTCTGTTCGCCGTACTAGACCACATGACAATCTTGCATGACATTTGGTACTGGAATGATTTACGGTTTGAAACTCATTAAATACTAAAACCATATATCCGAATTATTCATTGGTCTAATGAGGTATCCTCTTCATTTTATATTATTTTGTTATTATTAGTGCTCTCATTTGATTTTAAGACACTATTTTTTTGTAAGAACTATTTTATAAAATAAGTTGATTACTTGTTTTACCTTTTTTCTGAAGAGAGGGATTTCATTCTATCGCTTACTGACATGGCTATCTTGCGTACACATTCAATTTTTGTTTCCGAAGTGTGAATCTGATCAGAATAATGTCTGACCATGACATATTGGATATGCATAATTTCAGTATTGTAGTTTTGTAGGGTCCAGTGATATGTGTCATTCCTTAATGAATTTCTGATTGTATCTCACTAGTTCGAATTAACGACTCCCCCCTTTTTTACAAGGACCTAAAACAAATGCTTTTGGAATTTAATAACTGGATGCTTCATCCAACTGAAGTTTCTTAATTTAGGAGACATTTAAAATCCCTCGATGCCACAATAGAAAACGTTGTTCTTGCACATAAGTTAAAAGAAGTTTTAATAGACAACTCTATCCCGATTTGTAGCTTGCATCAACAGCACCCTAAGAAAGAAAGAAAGAAAATTTCTACTTGAATTTTTACCACCGATCTTTAAGAAGGCTCTTTCAAAATTTCATATTTCAGGCTTTAAGCAAGAATTTTATTTGCCTAATCGTTTTCTGCAAATCTTTCTCAATGACAAGGAGGTTTACTTTTGCCTTACACACCATAACTGTGTTCAATTTATTTATTTATGTATCTTTTTGGAAAAAAAAGATCAATCTTTCAGAGAGGTATTATTTTCAATACATGCCAAATGTACTTTTCTACAGACAAAATGATTTCATGCCTAGTTATGGATATAGATTCATCAAGGCTATGGTATGACTTGGCGTTCTTTAACTTGGTGATTTCCTGTGAGAGAGTTTATCATCTATATGATGATACACGCACAGACAACTATCCACTTCTGCAAACAGGATTTTGGACTCGAGCTTTATTAGCTTCAAACCATCCAGTACTTTAAGTAGACCATTGATGCACATTAACTCGGACTAATACTGTTTCTAAATGGAATCTTTGCAGTTTCCCACAGTTTTAACAGTTGGCCTCCCTAACTCTTACAGTGTTAAATGGGATAAAACTTCTGGCAGTGCAATCATGCTGTCTTATGCACCAATTCCGTCATGAGGATATCATTGTTGCTTAATTTCCTATATATACAACCGAGGAATAGCTGTTATATGTTATACTGTCATCATAACATTTAGTTAATAATTTTAAGGTCAGGTGTTCATGATAAGTACTTCTTCCTGCACTGTATTTAATTTTGGATTTCATGGTTTCTTCCCATCACCATAGTTGTTACTCTGTATTGTCATTTACTCATTCATTTTCTGCATCCATTTGCTTTTGTGATCCATGTACATACTTGTGTACGTAGTTTTTAAATATAAGCTGTAACCTTATTTGCTTTTGTAATATAATTATATCACTTAACCTGTTTGTGCATTTAGGCCTGCTATTTCTCTCTTTATGTCAGCTTTTAAAGCAGGTGGAAAGTGAGCAGCTTGGCAGGACGTTATTCTATGGTATGATAGGAAAATATCTGACCACATTTAAGAGGGCTCTAACAATATCTGTAATTAATATCAATTTGTCCTAATCAGGAGGGGTCTCACCTCTTCATGCTGGATTGTACCTATCTAGGATCTTTGTAATTAGAATAGCTTTTACTTACATTCAGTCTGCATTATTTTAAGTTCCTTTCCTTCTCTAATAATCTATTACCCGGTTACCATTATACATGTTATATCTTCTAGCATTTAGATGAAGATCACTTGTATTAATTCCAATTTAAGTCTGTAGAATCTAAATTTTGATACACTTCTTTGGTACTCTAGAAAATTGTTATATGTTAATTATTGGTTTCTCTTGAACTGCATCACATGTTATTATCATAGAGCACAAGGTTTAAGTATAGGACAATCTGCGGTGTTTTGGCATTGTTGGTCATGGAACAGGAGTGATGTAAACTTGAGTTTCCTTTAAATGGTTTTATATATGCTAGAAACCTTATTTTCACAGATTATAAACTCACCATTCATCGATGATTGTTGATTTCCTTGATGTTGGATAATTCTTGTATAATGAACATTTCAGTATTTTTACTTTTTTCCCATAGCCTCTCCCCTTCTCTGTTTTTGTCTCTCCCTTTCCCTTTATACTCTCTTTAGAAATCAGGGCTAATCGTGTTTAAGATTCCTATTTGCTTAAATTCTACCTCATCTGAAATAAAGCAAGTAAAAATAAAAGGAAAAGGTTTCATATCAAGTTCCATGCTTTAAGATTAATATGAAGTCCCACAAATAGAATTCCTGCTATCCAATGAAGAAAAAGAGGACTGCAACTACCTAAACCGGTGCAGAACTCATTAGTACAAACAATTTCTATTGTCGTTACTAGATGTAATTTGCATTTAAAGCTTAAAGTTGTTGGTTGAATGTGGGACCTATTTTATTTGCAGCATATTAATATTATAGCTCAAGTTGTTTACCATTATAATAAATTTCTCCTTTTTACCAATTTACTGTTGAAATTGATGTTACTAAATTGTTTCTTCCATTTTGCAGCTGAGGAATTTGTTATGGGCAACATCGAAGCATGATGTATACCTTATGCAAAACTATTCTGTGATGCATTGGTCCTCTCTGCTCCGACGGGGTAAAGAAGTACTTAATGTGGCGAGACCCATTATACCAACCCGAGTACGTAGCCAGATAAGACCACACCTTATATGGTTTGTGTAGTGAACTTCATTGGATCTTAAAAGTTTCTATGATCTTTTTGCAGAAGTGCCCTGGAATTTTGGCTCCACCTGTATCTAGAGTGCAAATAAGTACCATGACTGTTAAGGAAAATTTGATGGTAGCAGGTGGTTTCCATGGTGAGCTGATTTGCAAGGTAGGGAATCACAGTTCCCATCAATTAAATAAATGAAAAACGCAAGGTCTTACCTCTTAACATGTTTAAATTTTATGTGGACCAGAATCTGAATAATTCTGGAGTTGCATTCTGCAGTAAAATAACTACCGGTGATAATGCTATAACCAATGCGGTGGATGTTTACCGCAATCAGAGGTGAGTGACTTGGAAAAAGAACTTAATTGTTTGAAAATCTTTGGTTTTGATTTGGCTTGTAGCTGATCCCACCCTGTGCAGTGGGTTGTTGAGGGTCATGACAGCAAATAATGACGCCCAAGTACGGGTTTTGGATGCAGAGAATTTTGCTTCTCTTGGTTGTTTCAAGTATGACTGGTCCGTTAACGTGAGTGTCATCCACTGAAATGCCTGTTTGTTACTATGTAGATCTTCATCTCTTCTCTTAAATAATAATCATGTTTGCACTTGGACTTTGCAGAGTACTTCCGTTAGTCCAGATGGAAAGTTATTGGCTGTTCTTGGGGATAGTGCCGATTGCTTGATAGCTGATGCTAACACTGGAAAGGTAAGTTTGTAGTTGCATCTGTTTATAAAAGGGCTAGTGTGCTGCTTGTTTATTTTACGATTTCTGATTTTCTTATGGCATGCTTTAGGTTACTGATAGCCTAAGAGGGCACTTGGACTATTCTTTTGCCTCTGCTTGGCACCCAGATGGGCGAATTTTGGCTACTGGGAATCAGGATACAACATGTAGGTTGTGGGACATTAGAAATCTTTCACAGTCCATGGCTGTACTAAAGGGAAGAATGGGTGCAATAAGAGCCCTAAGGTTCACTTCTGATGGACGGTTTTTGGCGATGGCTGAACCAGCAGACTTCGTCCACATTTTTGACTCTCACTGTGGTTATGTACAAGGACAAGAGATAGATTTATTTGGTGAGATTGCTGGTATATCATTTAGCCCGGACAATGAATCTCTATTTGTTGGTATTGCTGATCGCACCTATGGTAGCTTGTTAGAGTTCAACAGGAAACATTGGAATCAATATTTGGATTCCATATTTTAGTGAATATCTAGCGTATAGCGAGTCATTTGTGCATATCTATAGCGTATGTTCCTTTTAAGAGGTTGGAATCGTGATTTTGTAAGACGTTTTTCTGGTTAATTAGTTTTCCTGTTAAATTTTGTGGTGAAGCAAGAAGTAAATTCCGGCTCTAGTGAGCTTTTTCGTACGAGGCGTTTTTATTTTATTTATTAAAAGCTTGCATAGATTATCAATTTTGCCTTTATATAAAATCTTGGCGGTTGTATATATATATATTTTTTCGAGAACTTTTTTTTTTCCCCCCAGCTAAGGTGTTTGGAATTTCTGTCATTTCATATACCTAAACTCCAAAATTTACGTTGTCAAATAATATGAGAAAAATTGATCATTTTTAGTGTATATTACAATCTGCAGTTGATGTTTTCCATCTTTCTATCTAGTGTACTGCTTGATTTAGATCAATTGAAGAAGAAATATTAGATTTGGCAGACACACTTCAAAGAAAGAAAACAGGAAGGCAATTTAACCTAAGTTGGTTCCCCATCAAGTATCTTTTCTCATTTTTGGTTGGGCGAGCTCCAGAATGTTTAAATTCAAAGGATATGCATATATGCTGGTTGTGTCCGCCGATGTATACTTGACCACTTGAGAGGAAAATTGATGGTTTCTTCTTGGGGAAGAATATAGTTAAATGGGGTTGCGACAAGTGACGACTATACTATGTCACATTAATAATTTATAAATGTTGGCTTACTCTAAATTTAACTCAAATAATCAAACTTTATAATTAATATATTTTATGTAGAGAAAATAAATTTCATTGGCCAGTCTCCTTCATACAATCTGATCTCAGTAAAAGCTTTGACAAAAACAATCTTGTTTCCCTTGTTAATTTTGTATTAAATTGACCAAACGAAGAGATTTTGATCGCAAATATATAGTATACTAGTGTGCAGCCCGGGCGTTGCACAATTTTTTTATTTACTAACTACTAATTAAATATAATAAATATTATTAAAAAATATCAATATTTATAAAATAAATACAAAAAAAAATAAACAATATTAAAAAATGATAAATTATAAATTAAATTAGAGATTTATAGAAAGTTTTAGTAGGGAGATAGATATATCAGTTTACATCATGTTACTTTATAAACAAAAATATTAGTATCTTTATAGTTATTTTGTTGTTTTACAAATCAAAATAAAAGTATGTTAATGTACAAAACTATTTAAGTTAAAATATAATAAATTTATTTCAAACATGAAATAATTAAAAAACTTCATAAGTCATTAGAACATGGTTTGTTATATTTGGTAATAAATAAAATTAAATTTATATACCCAAGTTGCTATAAAATTATTGACATATCAATTATAACAAAAAGTCACAATAAATAAAAATAAAAATATTCTATATATATATATATATATATATATATATATATTAAAGTATGATGTAGAAATATCAAAGGATAACATGTTCAATAACAACACAAGACTAAATAATTTATAATAAATGCTTATGTTGAAATTTAGAAAGAATGGGAGTAAAAAGAATAGCAAATACATCTAATTAATCAATATAAATGGGTAAAAGTATGAGTGCAACAAAAGATTAAATAATTTATAATAAAATTTTATGTTAAAATTTAGAAAGAATGAGAGTAAAAAGAAAGAAAAAAAAATCTCTAGTTAGTCAATATAAGTAGGTATAAATATGAGTATTCATTAGGTTAACTCTCAAACTTGTCAAATTCAACTAATTTGTATAATTAGATTGATTTGACTTAGGTTAATGAATTAATTCATATTCATTTCCTTTCCTCTGTTACTAATAGTTTGAATCATGGGTTAAAAAAAATTAACCCATTCCAACATGGATTAATCCATCCAACCTAAAGCATTGATTTCTTTTAAATTGTTTATATTTATCATTTAACCTCATTCAGTTATCATTTTATAACATAAATAATGATAAACTAAATTCAAAAATATCATTATTCAAAATATTATGTGTAAATTAGATATCACAGTGACATAATTTTTATGTTAATTTATCTTACAAGTAATAAACTTTTAAATTTGAAATATTTTTATTTTATTTCTATTTTTATGTGCTAATCATATTTAAAACTTTTAATTTAATTACTATTAAAAATTTGAAATTGTGTACCAACATATTTTTTTAGAATAATATTATTAGACACATCTAAAGTAAATAATAATAATAAAGTGTTGTGAGATGTTTCAATATCTTATAAACATTTAAAACAATAAAAATATAAAATACTTTTATTACAATTTAGTATTTTAAAAAATGTACATAAAATATTAAATATTGATTATTTGTATACAAAATTTAATTTTAAATAACTCGTGTTAATTATCCATTTATTTTAAACTATTAGTTCAAGATATTAAAATACTTAAAAATAATAATTTTATTACTTAAAAATGATAACTTTTTCACACATGCGTGCGTGTGTACACATATATATATACCATTTTAAATAGGATTATACCTTTTTAAAAAATATTTTTTGTAATTTTTAATTTTCAAAATATGAATAATTAACATTAAATTTTATCTTTAATATAATACAATTGATTTTATAAATATAATTAAAAATAAGTATTTCTTTTTTTTTTTTGCTAAAAACTTAGATTTCAAAATTCATTTTCATCTATATATCAAATTTTGGACAATTCTGATTAATCAATATTAATGACTTTAAATTAATACATTGCAAAAAATAGAGTAATTATACAAAAAAATATTATGAAAAATTAGTTTAGAGTAGAAATTTCTTAAAAGGATGAAAAAATAAAAAAAATATCAAATATCAATGCATTAAATAAAAGGTTAAAAAGTAAATTAAGAAAAAGTAATGTTTCAATTTTCAATGAATTGTTTGTTAGAGTAACTTTTTGAAAATAACAACTCTAGAAAATAAGATGTGAGAGAGGTGGTTGTTCTTTTATTAATATATATATTCGTTTAATTAATTAGTAACTGTGTATTCTTCAATTGACCCAAGAGGCGTTTAAGAGAGAGGTGTTGGGTGGATTTATTTAAGAAGAATATCAGTATGTAACACTGAACACTGAAGAGAATGATGAATTCGTCGTTCATGTAGCCCCGAAGGTAGCAAACTCTAAACATTGATACATAAACTTCCATGACTGCGTACTTATCTAATTTATATAACAAATCTCTTTGTCAAGGAAAAAAGTCTGTATTTATCCATACTCTGATGATCTGCTCTTTTTTGTATTTTCAATTTTAGATTCACTTACTTACAAATTCTCATTCACCTCAACTCCTAACTTATTCTCTATCTCTAATATACATATTTTTTTGGACCGAACATGGACATAGCATTCAGGACTTTGTTTTTGATCCAGAAAAAGAAATGGAACAACAACGATGTAGTTGAAATGGGCCAACTATGGGCTTATAGCACAAATGTCTGGTAAATAGGTGTAGGGCGTTTCAAAAAATTGGGCCATACTGTGGGCTTACTTTGGCTGAATGTAAGTATTTAATTTTTGTTTCGATCTTTTGGATCCGCTGCCATTACCTTTGCTGCACTTTTAGCAGCGGTTTTTTACGTTGCTAAAGTGTTTTTAATATTATTGCAACGAAAATTATTGCTGCTATAACTTTTGTTTAAATAATTAATTATAGCAGCAATAATTTTCGTTGCAATAATATTTAGCAACGCGAAAAACCGCCGCTAAAAGTAATGGCAGGGTACTGCCAAAAAAAGTCAGTGAATCCGAACGCGAGGAAAAGCTGACACTTTTAGGCCTACGCTATCTGCTCTCTAACGTTAAACGTAGGCACGCCATTAATAAGTTAATATTACGTCTAAAATAAACATTAATTGAATAACATAAAATCTTTAACTCATCTACTCAATTGACTTTTTTTAAATAAAAATAAATGTCAATAGGTGTTCATATATTTGGATTTATTTGAATTTAGAACCAAATCCAAAATCATCCCATACAAATCCATAATTATTCGCTGAGTGTAGATATATGTGAGGCTTTGGAAAGCGTTGATGCATTAAGAACAATGGAAGGTAAAGGATTTAATAATAAATAATTAAATTTTATTAATTAATATATAAATAAAATGACATAACATATCCATTCAAAAATGTTTCGTAACTTGTAGGCACCACACCACCAAATGTCATCCAAAAATGTTTGTGGAATGACAGAAATCACAAGTGGTGGTGTTTGAAAATTGCAATGGATGAGAATATTGAGAATGACACCCATTCACTCACTCAGCCTTCCCACCATACCGCCTTTTCTTTTCCTTTCCACCTCCCATTTAATTTCATTCACTTCTTTCTACATTTGTACTTCAATTACAATCCTAATTATCCTAAACCAAAACCCCAGCACTTGGGTGGTTTTAAATTTATTTGTTGGAATTTACAAGACTAACGTAGAACTCAAAACTAACAAGACACTAATCACTAACCAATCAATGGTATTATTGTATGAATATGTATAAATGTACAAAAATTTTGAACATAACGTTATAATCTCACCCTTCTTGAAAAATATTCTTATTATTTGGTTAAGATCTTTTCATGTGAAAAAATTACATGAAGATATCATATAAAAAAAAATATAGACATAAAATTTAATTGAGTAGTAGATCTCATGTACATAATAAAGATCATGCAATAATGATATTTCTTATCATATTATATTATTATGTTATTTTTTCATATAAACAAATTTTGATGCATATATATATATATATATATATATATATAGACAAAAAAAGATTTTTGGTCTCTTAACTTTAATTTAATTTAATTTAATGTTATCTTTTAAATTTAATTAATTTTACTTTAATCTTAACTTTAAAAAATAATCAAAATTTTTTTCATTAATTCCTAATATTGGTGTTAATTTATTTAATAAAAAATATTAAATTGAAATCAATTTTTAATATCTTTATATTATGTCATTATCAATACCATCACTCTATATTACATATAAAAAATTGAAAGTCAAGTCAAAATTAAGGGCTAATTCTCTTTATTAATGTAATAATGTTGTGTCTCCAATATAAGCTCCTGCTTCCCCTCTATTTCTTTTATGTGAAGTCGCGAAGTAAGCAAAGGCATCTCATCATGTTCATTAATTTGGTAATAACATTAACTTCTTCAATAAAAAAGTTATCTACAAAGTTATCACGTAAAAGATTTTTTTTAATAAGTAAATAAAAAATGTGAAGACTTCTTTTTTGTCAAACCTACTTATATATATATATATATATATTTGATCACAACCACTTAACAATATTTAATCGTATATTTTATCTTTGGAAATAAGAGTCATGTTTTGGGAGCTGTATATACAGCATTGAAAGAGAGGAGTCGAAAATATGATTGAACGTGAATTTTCCATGATTCAAGGTTGATTAGTATCTCAATATATGATTTTGATATGAATCTTGACAAATGGCCACGTGATTTCAGATTCTCAAGCTCATAATAGTTTTCTATTAATTGTATCTAAATTTTATGCTTAGTTTTTCTAACATTTGATATAAATTATAAAATTTTGTATTGCAGTTTATTTTATATCAATAAAATTGGCTAGAAGTTAATATTAATTTAATTATGTTTATTGTTTTATTAATATGTAGCGAAGGTTGAAATTTGAAACTTGAAAACGTTTCAGCTAGCTCCATTAAACCTCAAGCCATCCATAAAAATGATATTATATGGAGTAATGCATCGAAGAAGCCAAAGACTCTAAAAAATGCTTGTTTTTGTTTCTCTCTCTTCCGTTGGTGTGACTTGCCATTCAAATATGAAAATTCTGGAATCAAACAAACTTATTCCCACCAGGGGTTTAACATACTTTGGTTTCCTGTAATTTCATTTTCATTCACTCAATCTCATCATTTGTTAGAATTCAATTTTGATGAATATAATTTTATTTTTGAAGATACTTAATAATATATATTCTGTCCCAAAACAAGAATTAAATATAATATTAGCAAATGGAGGGTGATTGAATTGGTGTTTGCTTATAAAATAAAGGTGTTTGGCTAGATAAACTGTATGGAGCATTTTTAAGAATGGCAGCAGAAAAATTATTTTGACGTGATATGGTTGAATTTGAGAACAATAATGAAGAATGAGGGGAGAGAAAGAAAATATTAAAGTGGAAAACATGGATGCATGATGCATGGAGGATTCAAGAAAGGAAGAGGAAGACGCGGGATTTATTCCGGATTTTGTTCATCCCATTCACTCAACCAAAATATATGTATAATTCAAATTATTAATTATTAATTTATTATGCCGCTTGGGACAAGCAGTTACAACTGCCGCAATTCAATACCTTTGTTTGTCTCATATGGCTATGCTCCTCCGACTCCTACGCTTAACTCAAATAACTAACCATGGTTAATCTCAAAACTCAACTTTGCAAGCCTGTACACGCCTTAAGAGTTACGACCCTACTATCACTGGGGTCCACTCCAGTCAACAATAATAAAATAAATGACGACGTCTCACCTTCACTCACTTATTTTTCCATTTCCAAGTCAACAACTTCTCCTTTCGGGCACGGCTACAACCTTTTTTTTTTTTGGGTTTTAAATATAAATATATAAACGAATGATGCTTATTACCAAATTTACTAAATGCTGTTTAAAGAAATATACTGCAATTTGTTTTCCTTCCTTCATCTACACCCTCTATATTCGATCCACTGGACCTCTCACTTTCTCCCACACTTAACCCTTTCTTTTTTCTTATATATATGAGCGGTGTAGCCTAGTCCAAACGCAGTCATCCTATCACATATCCCTCCCTTCTTACTACTACTTACTTCCTAGTACTAAAATTAAAATAGACGCCTTCCTTTGAATTTTGAATAGAAAATCAAGAGTATTTTATCTTCAAATTGTTCTCAAATAACAAAAAACAGCCTTGCTTCAATGAATAAATCTTATAGAGACTATCAGACTAAAGAACTAATACCAGGTCTAAAATTTTAAGAAATTGAATCATATATATATTTTTTTAATTTAAAAATAAATATTCAAAAGTGTATCTTTTAAAAATTATTATTTTTAACTTAAAAAAAATAATATTCATGAATGAAGAGTCATGAGTGGATACGAGGAAAGAAATGTAAGAGGAAAGGAGAAGGAGAGGAAGGAGTAGTAGTTGTTGACACTTGACAGTGAATGGTGATACTTTGGTGTGGTGTCAAAGTGTCAACGCGCTTAACTTAAGGATAGCCTAAGCAGTCTTAAGCCAAATTCAATAAAATGACAACTACCAAGAACGCGGAAGGTTTTGACCAGGCACGTGTCGTTTACTCAACCATACTCTTCTACGTGTCATTCTTTTATTGCTTCATTCTTCAATCAAACCACAACGTGTCTTGCGTCATCATAAGGATCTTGTTCAAACCAATCCCTGCTTTATTAGCGCCATTATTTATCATTAAAATATGTGATTAACAGCCATAATCAAGCTGCTAGGCTCCTATATAAGGCAGTGCGAGTTAGACAAAAAGATCAAGAGCGGCAGTGAGATTCTCAGAAAACAAACACTCTTTACTCGTGAGCGAGAGTTCCCATTGTGTGATTGACTGTCCATTCTTGCCTCTCTTCCCCCCCTCTCTCTGTAATGCCCCGCTTCTCTGAATCCCTTTCTGTTAATCATCTGTCTTTCAAGTTATGATTTTTGGGTTTGTATTTTAATCGATAAAAGAGCAAACTTGAAGGATTTCTCGAAAGCCAGGTGTTTTCAGAATCGAGATCCAGGTTTTTCGGTTTTATTTTGAAATTTCTTGGTAAATTTTCTTGTTTCTTTCTGGTATTTTTCATCTTTGAATCAGCCAAGAGGGATTTTTTTTTATCCCTCAAAGCTCTGATTTTTATTTCCCGGGATTAAAGGGGTTGAGTATTTTAAACCTCTATCCTCCTTTTTTGTAGAAAATTTTTTATTTTACTTCATTTGTTGGGTTTCAATTATTGTCTCAAACCAGTAAATACCTATTCTTCAGTTTTTGTAAGACGCAGGTTGAATTTTATCTAAAATCTGTGTGTCTACTCTCAAGTTATGGCAGCTAAAATGGATTTGTACAGCAGTACGCAACTTGAGTCAGATCCCTTTGGAGATGAGCTAATGGAAGCTCTTCAACCTTTTATGAAAAGTGCTTCCATAAAACCCTCTACTTCACTCTCCTCAGTCTCATCTGCTACTCCAAATTCGAATTTATGTCTACCTTCTACCTCTTATTTCCCTTCTCCCAACTTCTTCCATTCCTCTGCTTCATTCCCTTCGCACACCAATCTGTACCCAGACGGTTGCTCACCCTCGATGACCCATGTATTTGCTGAAGGGTTAACCAACAACGAAAACTTGATTGGTTTCGGGCAACCATATTCCGGTATTGGGCTCAACCACCTAACCCCTTCTCAGATTCACCAGATCCAAGCTCAGATGCAGCCCCAGAACCATCAGAACCTGTCATGGCACCATGATAGTAATACCCTCAGCTTCCTCACTCCCAAACCTGTTCCCATGAAGCAAATGGGTACGCCTCCCAAACCCACCAAGCTCTACAGAGGAGTCAGGCAACGGCATTGGGGCAAATGGGTCGCCGAGATCCGACTACCCAAGAACCGCACCCGCCTCTGGCTCGGCACCTTCGACACCGCCGAAGAAGCTGCCCTCGCTTACGATAAAGCCGCTTACAAGCTCCGAGGTGACTTGGCTAGGCTCAACTTCCCCAACCTCCGACACCAAGGTTGCTGCGTTGGCGGCGAATTCGGGGAGTATAGGCCTTTGCATTCCTCTGTGGATGCGAAGCTTCAAGCCATGTGCGACGGCTTGGCTGATTTGCAGAAGCAGGGCAAGTCCGAGAAACCCAAGAGGTCATCGGGGCGCTCGAAATTGGCTTCCGCCGAGGCTCAGCCTCAGGCGGTGGCGCGCACGGAGGAGCAGGCTGTGGCGGGTAATGTTGATTTGACGGGATTGGATAACTGTTGCAAGGTGGAGACTTACTCTTCTCCGGTGATGACTGAGAGCGAGGAGTCTGCGGGTTCTTCTCCTTTGTCTGATTTGACTTTCGCCGATGTGACTGAGTCACAATGGGAGGGTGTCAACGACATTCTTAATTTGCACAAGTACCCATCTTATGAGATCGATTGGGCGTCTCTGTGAAGCCTAGTTAGTAGTATATTAGTAGTTGTTAGCGTTCAGGTGGCTACTGCAATTCAGTTTTTGGCAATTGCAGAGTCCCGTAATTGTAAATCTCTGCCTTCGGTCAGCTGCTTTTTTGTCTAGCTTGGCCCGGTAGAATGACATACTTATTATACTTCTGTATTTTATGGAAACAAAATATTAGCGCTGTAATTCAATTATATTTCATTAACTTGTTTAAGCAACATAGTAGCTTTAATAAGTCTGCTATAAGCATGATTGGTACTTACGCCTCTGCCAATCCATTTTGGGCAGTTGAATGTTATTGGAAATCGTATGAACTTTGAAGATCAATTTTCGTCATGGTAATGCTGAAGCATCTGAAACTTTGCAATTTTTAATGGCTATATGGTTCCCCTAGTCAAGTATTTTACTGTGGGTCATATTTTCACGTATCCAATCATATCAAGGATAAAACTCGCAGTTATCTATGACAGAATTCCTTTTGGCTATCCATATTCCGTCAGAATTCTGGGTAAGTTGAAAAATGAAAGTCTTTCGAACATTATATGGGAGTCATAGACCTTTAGTTTGAACTGATATATTTTTCATATAAATTTATTCTAGGTAAGTTTTTAGTATTTACATTTTCAACTGTACTCGTTCCGAAGTGGAAAAAAGAAAAAATCAGTAATATACTTGTCTTTGTACACAAGGTATGCTAAAGTTAGCGGTAAATATTAAGTCCAGTAAATCAACAAGTTTGTTTGAAAATTAACGTTACCGACTACTGTGTGCCGACAAAAACACTGGTTGAACACATTTTGATGAAATCAACATAATAACAACAGCCAACATGTTAGATGAAGCACATGAACGATACGATTACTTTTGTTTTTTCTTTTTACACAAACTTGTCTTGAAAAACTCGACTGTTCCCTTTGGCATAAGCCGACGAAAAATCCGAAGCAGAATGGGGTTGGGAACCCAGAGAGGTTACCCTCAAACTTGTTTATCAATTTATTCCATTCAATGAACCTTTCGCTTAAAACAGAACCCCCCCTCCCCCTCTTTTCTTCACAATAACTTTTCCCATTTCTAATATCATGTCAATTAGTTTTTGGGAGCCTAATTAAATTGTTTTATAATCTTTGTAAAAGAACATTGTTCATCACTTCGAAATTTTTTTAAAACGTTGAAAACTAATAATGCCCCCAAAAATTTATATAGTCCAATCATTATTCTCATTTCACATTTGCCGCAAAGATTCTAAGCGAGCTAGAGCCCTAGAAGTTTTTTTGTTCTTTAAAAAAGAAATAATTAAGAAGCTAAAAATGTAAGCAAATTTTTTATCAAGCTTCAAATTATAGAAGCATTAAGATTTTCAAAAGTACGTACCACAAAGAAAAGTAAATATTCCAAAAATAAATGGGAGTTATATAAGTTTCTTTGTGCAAGCGAGGACAGAAAGGGTTATACATAGATTGACCTTAACTTTTTGAATTGCATATGGCATCTAAACCATCTTGCAAGATAAGGTCCATTTTGGAGGAGGGGCAACTTTTTCTCTTTATTCTTATTCTTTGTTGTTATGATTGCAAAGGCGAGTGCACACAGCCACAGGACAAGTGCTTACAAACCACTCTCCCCCTCTCTCTTCCAAAGAAATTAAAAATTAAAAATTAAAAGTAAAAAGGAAAGTAGAGGAGCAGGAAAGAGCATAGATAAGTCCACATTCTTGGGAGCCATCACCAATTCCCGTGGTGAGTAATGTAACTTTAGGCTCCCATTAGGCTACTATGTTTAGGAGAACAAAATTTTCTCAATCAAGATTTAAATCCACAAAGTGAGATGTACAACTCTTCAACGATTAGGTCAACTCCTTGAAATTTTTGCTTTAGCTAATTTACTTTTGAATATTGTTGACTTCATTATGGAGGGAAAAAGAACTAGGTTCAAAAAATTGATTACCTCTTTTTCATATTTTTGATAAACAAATTAGGATTAACTAGGTTCTATCCTAATATCACTTATAAAAACAAAAATAGAGAAGCAATTATTGAGGGAAGAAAGCACGGCCTTGCAGTGAACTTGATTTGAAGATTAGTTTCACAGATGGCCAGTGGGTTGGGCTTATGTGATGTTCTTATCTATTCCACGGGAAGAAAGGAAAATGCCGGTTCAAATGCCTTTCAAGACAAAAAGCTAAAGATAAAGACTATAAACCGATCGCGCACATTCATGTCTGTTTGCCATGGGGTTGGATAGAAGAAAATCCAAGATGTTTCTAGATGCCATTATTGTAAGAAGTTCCTTGTGAGGAGAGACATGGCAATTAAAATTGAAGGCCTTCCAGAGCTTGATGTTCGCCATATCAGCCAGAAAAATCAAGCGATAGAGTTGCTACTTAATACAGGAAAGTGTGACATTTCATATGTAGTGAAGTACCCACAGTTGCTTATGTACAGTGTTGAATCAAATTAGTGTTTTATTGTGAGGAAAATGATATATTACTGATCAAGATAAAAGCTTTGAGTTGATACCCAGGAAATGTAGGAGAAACAGCATCTTAATTTTGTCCTTCAGTCTAAAGTTTATCTTCTACTCTCTTTTCAAAGATTTTTGTGCATTTCTGTACGTAGTTCTCAAAGAAACTTGAGCGATTGAGTTAGAATCATATCTCCTTGTAAATCTTACTTGCTTGATCTATAAAGATACTGATTTGAACTTTAAAACTTTTATAGATTAATCGGATTTTTTATACCAATTTACGGGCTATTAAAAGTCCAATCTATGACAAAGTGAATGTGTACTTACTATTAAGCATTCTGATTCTAATGACCGCAATGGGATTGTGGGCCTCAGTCACTCTTGTAAGGATGTGTTGCACTCACGGAAAAAGAAATATATTGAGTTTTGAATGCAAGATAGGCCCATGAGATTCATACCTTCATCTTATTCACAACACAAGGGGCTAAGCCCAGTCTATGATTGGGACTACTGTTTTTGACTTTTTGTTTGTTTCCATTTGTAACTATCTTGTTTGTATGTGTGTAAGCCACGTGTAGGCAAGAATTGGTATGTATGAGCTAAAGTAACATAGTTGACCCGCAAAAGCAGGTACACGACTAGATGTCTCTCATTTGGAACCAAAAGCTTTACCCCATCTTTCTCTCTCTCTGCTTTGAACCCATCTGTCTCTGCCTCGTGCCTCTCTATTACTATTCCTGCGTTGCATAGCATTAGCATAGCTTGCTTCCCATACTCCCATGTCGGAGAGGGTGCGTCCACCACCACCACCACCACCTCTTCCAATCCATGCCAATCCCCACTTACCCATCGTCACCAACGGCACCTACATTGTGCAGATCCCTAAAGATCAAATCTACCGCGTCCCTCCTCCTGAAAATGCCCTTATAGCTGAATTCTATCGAAGCCCTCCTTCCAACAACTTGAGGCGGAAATGCTTCTGTTCTCTCTTTGTGGCTCTCCTTGTTATTGCTCTCGTTATTGGTGGCACTGTGGGTGGCCTTTCCTCCATATTAAACAAGGCTAAGAATCCTGCATTTTCCGTCCAACGCTTTCTCTTCATTACCAAACCCCATCCTTACTTCACCATTACTTTTAAGGTCCATAATTCTGATTCAAAAGTGGGCTTCTTTTATAAACCCGGCGGCCATGTTTCCCTTTCTTTAAGGCATAACCATATTGCTTCAGGACACTATCCTACTTTCTTTCAACGACACAACAATTCTACCACCTTTGCCATCAAATTGCAACGCACCAAACAACCCTTGCCTAGGGACGTCCAGAACGGCATGAAAAACCATAAAAACAAGAAAATGCTTCTCACTTTTTCTATATCCATCAAATTACCCACACTAACCAAAATGGCAACATTGCGTAGGACAACTAATTACCATGTTAACTGTCATGTTACAGTGAATAAATTGGCCAAGGGCACTCGGGTACTTTCACAACAATGTCACACCGAACGACTCTAGCTACCACCATTTCCTTAATTTCCAGTTTGATTCCACAAAAACAAACTCTTATTTAGGAGCAGTACTCAGTACTCAGAACAAACACATCTAACATCAACAAAACAATTTTGTCCCCTCCCCTTTCTAATTCTTTAATTAGTTTCCTCATTTTTAGAAATTCAGGTGTTGTAAATTCTTACTTTTCTTTAATATTTTACTACTCGCAAAATTAATTATATACAAATTTCACCATTTTCCTGATCCTCCTTGAATATATTTACTTGTTTATTAATATCTCTTAGAGACAGACAGAATTAAAGAAAAGAAAAAGAAACAGAAGATCGTGCCTAATTAACCTGCAGAGCAGTAATACAGTGGTTGATTTTTTTTCTCGCCTTTCAAGTTAAATTTCCTGTTTAGTCTAATTAAATTAGTGTACATGTGAATAACGAAGCAGAGTCAGCAGGTCTAACAATTTTTTTTTTTTTGTTGTTGTTGTCAAGAAGAGATTAGAAGAAAACAAACAAGAAACTATTTCATAAGTAATAGACAAAAAATCGGTAAATAAACATAAGGAGACTTCATGAAGAGAGTCTTCTCATATGCGAAAAGATAAATTATTACGGAAATTAATTTTAGCCATTCTTTCAGCGCATTGATTAGATTGCGAAAAATGTGAAATATATTGATGTCAAAATTATTATCAAGAATGCTTCTAATGTCATCAATCAAATTACCAAGGAAGTGATATTTAGTATTAGCATTCTTGATAAGATGAGTGGCTTCCAAAGAGTTTGTCTCTAGCTCAATGGGTCTGCCGTCTATCTCCAATGCCATAATCAAACTACCACGAATGGCACTAAGCTCTGCTTGCATGTTGGAAGTTGTGCCAATAAAATTAGAGAAGTCTTGAACTCAATTACCATGATTATCTCTGATAATACCCCCTATACCTCTTCTCAAATTGCCAAGAGAGCTGCCATCAATATTCACCTTAAGTCTAACAAATTAAAAAGCTAAACATGATTAAAAAATTAGGTTAATTATGATCACTAATTACTAGGGGTTTTATGATCTATGTATGTTATAGACTTATAGCCGGTTATGACTGAAGAGGCTACCTATATAGCTATAAAAACTGATGTTGATATATACGATTTGAACTTTCTTCCATAAGTTTCTAGTCATTCCCAAAACTCATGATCCAAGTTTATCAATCATATACGAATAATTTTAATTTATTCAGAAGTGATGTGTGTAAGATTATTATTATTTTTTATGCTGAAGATCAATAACTCTCAAAATGCGATAATAAAGAACACTGCTGTCTTTAGAAAAAAATCAGGGGAAAGAATGCTACTATATTGACTATTGTCAATAAATCTGACCATCAGAGGTAGACGTTGGCCGTTGAGATTAAATAATTAATGTAAGTAATTATTGATTTACATTCACGTACAACTCAAAGCCAGCCCATAGTTAATCCACAAATGAATTAGGTAAGGGAAAAATGCTAGCTAGGCCTCAGCACAACAACTTTATAATTTCATCTCTAACAACAAAAAATGGATCGCTGTTGTTTTTATTATAACATTGGTATATATATACAGTTAATCATTTGAATATTTGATCATGAGTGTGTGTACTACGGTACATATAAAATGATGAAAGCTTATTAAGTACCTTCTGTATAATGTAATTCATTGATAAACGAAAATGCATAATAATTTCTGATATTCTACAGTCGAATTAAAGTAAAACGTATATATATTAAAGGTGAAAAATATGCATTCCTAACAGCTTTAAAAAGTCCGTGAAATATTTTGTTGATGTGTAACATGATTGATAATTTGATACTACGATCCTAGGTGAGGGTTACTTACAAATATTGTTCGTCTAGATCTAGGAAAGTCTCTCTCTTCCTAATTAATTAGGCTAAAAGGGCACCCTCGTTTAGCTTTATTTTTTATTATTATGTTTTTTTCCCTCTAATTAATACTAATGAAAGTGCTACTTAATTTCTTTAATTTTGGCATAAAATAGATAATCCTGTGAGTCTGTGACTCAGTTTGGTGTAGCAAACTCAATTTCTCTTAAACAGTGAGTACAAAATAATTGTTTTTATATATGCCTTTCCCATTGAAGTATATAGGAATGGGAGAAAAATTATCGTATATAAAACAGAAGTAGGGCAAGTTAGCTTTAAGGTGGGGCATACTGCAAAAGGAGTAACCAAGGATACAATTAATAATAGTCCAGCACATAAGTATGTATATCCAAATTAATACAATTATAACAATCCTCTGAGGACTGAATGGGGTATCATGAATCATGACTATATATAACTGCTATATATATGCAGTGCTATATATCCATTAAAAGTTGGAGGTTGTAGTTGTATATTTAGGTGAGATCAGGTGGCAACCCATACATATAAGAGCATGTTGTTCGGCAGTGTATAGTGACCAAAGCGAACAGCTCGCTGGTTATGGCTACAACTGTAATATGATCATTTTGAAGAACTGGGGCGTTGCTCAATGATCTGTAATTACTTTCTCCTTTTGCATTAGCTTTTAATTAGTTGAATGGATGAAAAGTTGATGATTGAAGGGGCTAGATAGATAGATATATAGCAGCAATAAGTATAATTATTTTCAAATGAAACTCAAACTATATAGCCACTATGTTGCTCCCTCCAACAACGGCGAATATTATAATTCAATGCTAACTAACTAACCAACAAGGGCAACAACTCACCATTAGCCTACACCCTACGATGTTTTGCGTATAACAATGACAATGAGTAACCAGTGCGCGACCCTCTATGAGGGGACCAATCACACGTCTGTCTATGCAGATCCATTATTGAGTATCTCCATGCAAATTACATTATAGATAGAGATACTATATGAATATTTTGTATATATGCATGGCTGCTAGCTAGCTAGCTAGCTACCTAATTTAGCTAAAGCTACAACAGGTTTTAACTAATAATTAAACTAGTATATATATAGTAGTTGCTGAGGACAGAGAAGAGTTTATCGTGGTGGGAAAGATAAAAAAATATCTCATTACACATGGGTTTGGTCTGCCAATTACATAATTATGAATAATAATGCAGAGTCTGTGAAGTGTCATTTAATTTTAGAAATCTCAGGTGTGGTTTATTGGGGGCATAAATGTAACAACCAAAGGCATATCTAAGTTCTAAAATTGCCTCGATATTGGTAATGAATATATAACTAGTTAGGCTTATATATGTAAATATTTTGTCACTCTCATGCTATGACTCATTAATGACATGAGCGAAAGCTGCTCGACTTTTGTTTTGTACAATGAAAGTGAAGCTCATCGGATGTACCTAGGGAAAGTGTCTGATTTTTTAACCAATAATTGGAGCTTCCAGGACTTATTTTATTTCAACAGAAGGCACCAATGATGGAAACTATATCAAGTGGCAACCTTGCTTTACACGTATGGGTTCAAAGCAATAAATAAATAAATAAATAAAAAGTATGGGTTTTTGAAGGCTTGGAAGCATGTTGGATGTCCCCATTATATGAATCCCCTATATATTTGTCTTCTTCAAATCGAGCACTTTGAGTGGATTCCAACTCCTCTTCAACAATGTATGAGATTCACAAAAGTAGTGGGTTTCCCTTTCACTCACCTAACCCTTTGAAAATAACCCATTAAACTAGAAAATAGGAATCCCATCTCTTCCATTGTATTAAAAAAAAAAATCGCAAATTTGAGATACCAAACTGATAATTGATTGAGGTGGGCTCTGTCAAATCTGGATGCCCAATAATTTAGGACAACATCGTGAGCAATACTAAAAGGTTCTGTTTTGGTGTAATATATGCTAAAGATGGATAGCACTTTTTATTGTTAATTAATTGTGAAGCATGTTAGGATGAATCTTCTGCTGTGATCACAAGTGCTTCTTACTTAGTTTATTATCCGAGATCTTTGCTTTAGCTCTTTAAACTACCTTAATTAAATTATTAGTCATAAACTCATAATCTATAAAATATGTAAGATTCAGATTTGTAGCCGCTACCTCCGCTCTCATCTCTCAGCACAATTGAAGCTTAGTATAATTATTAAATTTAATCCTAGCTTGTGGCCATGTTTGTATGCCCATTTCCAACTCTTGTCTGACAATAAGGTGAAGATTTATGCCCTGTATACAAGTTGGGAGGTACAAGATGACCAATTAGGTTTATCGACTCAGATTGTTTTTGCCTTGTATGATCTCAATTACTTGACTAACTTCCTTCACAGCACCTTCATCAAGCATGAAAGAATTATATATATTATTAAGGATTTTATAACTCAGTTAGGGCTATAATTCCTTTGAAATTACTAGACTAGTTAGATAGAATATTACCCGAGTTAGTTATGAGGTGTCTTATCAACTAGATTGGCAATGCACTCAAGTACGGGAAAAGTGAAGAAACCCACCAAAACAGAAACATGAAACTTATTCTCAAAAGGAGGAGCCATCACGGCATCCAGCTTGCATATGGCATCTGTGCTCTTTCACCTAAAGTTTGAAACTTGTGGCCTTGAGACTTATGGTCATTGAGAAATTAAAGGCTTATGCCAAAGCATGAGTTGTAATGTTTATACACCATTTAAAACAAAATGTAAATTTATACGACATTTGGATTTATCAGGCTATTACACTGCATGATTAATAATGACAAGTTCAAAAGGTTTTTTGGCATGTGAATCTCATAGATAATGTTCTTTCGTGAGCATCTAGCTCATTCATGCTATATGTATTTGAATAAAATCATTTGTGGTGCGCATTAAATTAATTAGTTGATTATATAGCCATTAAATTACTAAGTTTCTCCATTAATCTTAAAGTTTGAACCTTTAGTTTAATAAAATAAATGGGAGCATTAATGCCATCTCAACACGCGTGCAATTTTACCTGATGACTTGTGATATGTTGACAACTGTAGATACAGGTGTCCCCTGTTCTCTTGAAGATTAGTATGGCTTTGATATGGGAAATGAGGATTGAGGCACCAGCTTCAAGAATTCACATGCTTTTCGTATCTTTAATTTTCTCAATCTTTCACTTAATTGGACGCCAAACTGATTAAGCTCCACTTCTTTACTATAATTAGTAGAGCAACCCGAGAACACTGCTGTCCCTAAATTTTTGAGTTTAATGTGATTGGCCACTGATCCAAATCCACGAACTCTAGTTTTCACCATAATCGAGGTCGAAATTTTTATAAGATAAACAGAATCCATGTATAATTATAACTTGAAAAAATAAGTACAACTGTGACGATATAAATACGTTATGGTTCATCATGTCATTATTATTATTTTTTATGCTTACAAGAATTTGTAGATTAGTTATTTGACTATATATTCACTCATTTGGGTAGACTGAATACATGGCTTAAACAATTAAAGAATATCTTTTAATTATATTGAATTTAATTTGTGTTTTGATATGTGCGGAATTAAAATAATAGTGATTATTTAACTTAATTTCTAAAGATTGAAACATTTTGACTTTTAGATATATAGAAATGAATGAAGGAGAGTGAGAGGCAGAGACACAGTTGCATTGCGAGTGTAGCATATGATTAAACATGTGTGTCTTTCCCTATACGCATGCGCATGCAAACATGTGAAGAAATAGAATAGATACGCAAACTAATTAATGTAAGTGAGAGAGAATATATTGGAATCTAACATTGTTCCTCAAAATTACGGGAACATTACTAATTTTGCATTATCAACTAGAAAGTGATGATACAATTGGATGAGGATCCATCCCCTTTGACCAAAATTGGAGTTGGGGTATGGTGTCTCAGTGTCTGTCTATTCCATCAACTCATTTACAATCTACAAATCCTTATAATGTCTTTGGACTTGGACTCATACTACTCTTTCTTTTCCATTCCACCAAACGCCGCAAAAACTGCTCAACCTGTATAACCATATCCATATGTACAAGTAATTTAGACTTTAGACTGTACGTGTTCATTAATTAATTCTAGAGATTTAAGAAATTAAAATTATGAATCATTTTCAGTTATTTGGACTTGCCTCTGATGGGTCTTGTAAGGTGTAGGAAGCTTCTGTTTCTTTTGGAACCTTAGATACAAGAATCCCCATCCCTTCACCTCTACTGCGTAAAACCTGATTATTTTAAATGAAAACGGTAAGAAATAAGTAACAGCGTTATGTAATCTATTTCTAGCTAAAACCAACACTCTACAGATAAAAGCACATCATTCATTAATCCTTACCTTAAACGCATCCTCGTCTGTTCGGTCATCACCAATATAGATAGGAAAGACATCCTTAGAATTGGCAAATCCTGCAAATTATTCGAGAATGATATTGATGCAAATTAATTAACTCGTTTGGGAATGAAAGAAATTAATTAGGTAGGCTATATATTAAACTGAAACTCACCTAGCGAGTGTAACAAAAATTCGAGAGCCTTGCCCTTGTCCCATTTAATGGTTGGGCGGATCTCCAGCACTTTTCTGCCTTGGGTGAGTCTTAGTTTTGGATACTGATTCAGCACTAATCGAACTTGCTCCGCCAATGCACCCCAACTCTGAAACAGCACAATCCAAAAATAATATTAGCCATCAATGTCTAATGTGTTAGGTAAGTAAGCAATTAATTTTTTGTTTTTTTGTTTTTTTGACTCCTACCTTTTCGTCAACACAACGGAAGTGCACGGACAAGCAAAACTTGTTGTTCTCTACCTTGGCCCCTGCCACCGATTTCGTTTTTTCTAGTAAGATCTTGTAAACCTGCAAAATAAAATCACAATGACACTCAATATCCTATATCCTTCAAATTTGATGATTTAAAGAAATAAAGAAACCAACCTCATTGATCATGGGCAAGAACTCCCTCGCAGGTTGGAAGGGGACTGCTTCATTCCCCTGAAAAAATAAAACATGCTAAGAAGCTGAGCACAGAGTAGAGAAATATGTAACAAACACCTCATTAACTTCAACAAATTAAACTATCTCACCTTCTTACGACTTTGGCTTTTTGTTGGTCCCTTGATGTCCATGCCATGGCTGCCTGCATAGTACAGCTCTGCTAATCTTACAAACTTGTACACCTGCGTAACAATTAGGGGGGAAAATACCTATTAATTATCATACAACAAGTTTTATCAATCACTCGTAAGTTGTAACATTTTTCACTTTTAAGAAAAATGTACCTTGTCTCTGCACCTCCCACTCACGATGGCTGTGGGAAAATGTCTTGCTGTGTCCTTCACTGTTGATCTCATCTGATTCAAGAAAACCATAACAAATTTTACATATTACTAACAAGTTCTCTTAATACAAACTCGGCAGAGTTGTACAGAAACGTATATTAAAAAAAAAAAAAAACCTTTTTAGTCATGAATGCTTTATCTGGGTCTGCAACAATTGGGGAGAGTGTACCATCGTAGTCAAGAAAGATAACAATTTGCTTTGCTTGAGATTTACATATTATCTGATCAACCATGTCCAGCGCAGAAGGATGACGAAGCTGCATATTTGAGCAGGTGGCAAACAGAACAGAGTGATCAAGTCAGCAAATGCATTGGTAGGTTAGCTATAGTCAAATTAAAAATAGTAAGGTAACAGAAATTGTAAGAAAGGGAGGTATACTTACGGTCCAAGAATTAAAGTGTTGGTTTTGAGAAGGAGGAAGGGTGGATTTGAGTCGTGTAGGAGAGGAAGCTCTCATTGAATCAATCCAGGCATTAACTTTAGGTGCTGCTCCTCCATCCTCAAGCCTCTTCACTAGGGATGCCCCCCAAATGGCACCAAGCACAGCCAGAGATTCCGGCACTGCTGTGCCTGGCAACATAGGTGAGTTAGAAATGGACACGGCCATCTCAATAAGAGTGTTAATACGTGATTTCACATCAGAAACCACCAGATTCTGGTTCTTCATCTTGTCTTGATAGAGAGCAACAGAAAAGCTTAGTGAGTTAGTCTATATGTATAACAGGTGGTAGAGGAATAAAAATGAAAGCAAGTATGGAAACAGAGTAGAAGAGAGATGGGTAGTATGGTATGTGAGTGGTGTGGTGATTAGAGAATGATGAAGAAGAAGGGGTTTTATAGAAAAAAGAAGAGGGTAGCTATAGGTGCAATACTGGTTGTGGTTGGGTCGAGTGAGGAAGAAGCGGGGTTGTGAGGTCAATTTATAAACTTAGGTTTCACGGTACAAGCCGACGAAATAACCACTTCTTTTCCCTCTCTGCCACTTGTACTTTTTAGCAACTATACTAAGTCATAAAAATATAAAATATAAAGATTACCGGAGAAAAAAAAAAATATATATATATAAAATAATGGAGGGACCACCATCATCCCTCCTCTCCTCTCACACCACTCCATCTTTATTTCTTTTTCTTTTTCTTGCTCTATATGTGTACATTATTAATATAGTTTAATAAGATTCTACAATTTCTGCTTTATGTCGTTTACAAGTTAGAAAAATCAATTTTTCCTCATCCTCCTTGAAAAAATGAAATATATATATATACGAATGTCTGTCTTAACTTTATTATTAATATTCGTGTCTTTTTGTCCAACATTTTTTGGTGAATTGAAGGAGAGGCATGCAAAAAAAGGTTCTAACTGGGATTTGAACTGTAACATTAATGAAAGTTTGACGGAGTATTTTTAAAAATTTATGTTTTACTTTTAAAATTTGAAACGAGTATTTACAAATTACCTAAATTAAAGAAATCGAGTACTTATATTTTTTTCCATTACTTTTACATTTTAGAGGAGTTTAATAAGTCCAAACTTTCTCTTTGGTACAAGACTTTCAATAATTAATCACTAATTCTTTTAATCATCTTGCCCCTCGGCATTCGAGCAGAGAGAAAAAGATTTTGATTAGTTAGATTAGACCAAAGAATTACGTTTATGGTGAAGTGGAAAGATTTCGCTGTTTCTGCCCTACATACAAAATACAAATACAAGGTTTAGTGTACTAGCACTCACTATCTTGGTGCACCAACTTAAGGAAAGAGGGAGGAGGACCACTAAATTAAGCCCACTCAGTCTAATAATTTTTGTTGTCTTGAGCTTCCTCTGCTAACAAGTGCCAGCCAATAAATATCTTTTTTCTTTTAAAAAAAAACCTTGCTAATCGTAACATGCATAACTCCTTGGTTGGTAATTTTTATTTTCTTGTATGTATGTATACTTTATAGATAAAGGCCTATCAAGAGTTATTTAAGATAAAAAAAAAATGTGAACTACCTAATCCAAATATAAACAGTCATTGGCACCAGAGGAGAAACAACGTTAGAATATGTTAAAATTTTGTTTCTTCTGTCTCTGGGCTCTGGCACTCCATTTATGATGAATACATTAGTTGAACACCCATACTTTCCTGTATTTGCCATTGGTATGCTATAAAAGTTTGGTTTCTCCCAAATACAACTTTCAAAGTATTGCAGTGAAGGCGTTCAAACTTGCAAAATATGTAAACTTCTCAACTACTTCTCTGGGAATTTACGTACATTCCTAATTTCAATTTTACTTATACGGGTACTTTCCTTACATAGTTTTACTTCTTGAAACTAGAAAACAGAGGCTTCTACAATTCATTGTTTCATAATTGGATCTTTTTTTTTAAAAAAAAACTATATGCTCATTTTCATTAAAAATTTGATAATAAAAATATAAAGAAATCTACTTTTAAGTGTAATCCTATAAATAATAATAATAAGAACATGAAGTATGAACCAATTATAGACGTAACCTGTAAGCGCCCCTTGTATAGTTTAAGTGAAACAAGCCGTTCCAACCTAACATGCACAATTATTGTTGGCTTCAAAACCAGCGGCATCATTTCCTTTTCGTCCTATTATGGACTTTGAATATTGATGATAGCTAGTTTTAAATAAATATGAGGTCGGCCATTTCCCTCATAGTTAAGTTCATGCACCCTGTTACATTGTTTAAGTAATCATTTGAGTTACATTCATCTTAATTTCCATTTGCCAACTCCAAATCTAATCAAGTATTTTAAAATTTCTTACCTTTAAATTTACTTTAAGACATGTATCTACATGATCAAATGCCTGTCCCAGAGGAATATTATTTGTTACACATATTTGTTCGTATGCATTTATTTTATTCGTATAAAGAAACAAGGTAGTCTACTCACTTAAGGTATCCTGTCTTTTCCTGAACAGAGACATAATAAAAATTTTAAGCAACCTCTGTTTTTAGTTTTAAATTACAATGAGTATACAGAATACATATACATTAATTTTCTCGTTTACTAATAAATTTGGATTCAGAGTAGTTTTTTTAAAAAAAAAAAAAAAAGTAGAAGAAATAGCAAAATTAAAACGTGTCGGCGTTGCAGAGTATATAATGTAAACATGGAGAAACTTCCTTGGTTTGAAAAAACAGAGAGCCTTTCTTGGAAGGCATATATGAGAAGTACTGATAGAGTTTTTTACTACTTTTCATTGTCCAAATGGGAGGCAGAGAGAGACTGAAATGAAGTTTCAAATTTTAAAATGGAGATTGTCGTCTCTCCCTCACAAGTTCACAGGATCTGTTTGAAATAGACTAATAATGTCGTAACTTTGTTGATGTTGCTATCTGGACCAAACTTTACTATCAATGGCTGTGTTAGTCAAAAGCAGAGTATCTTAGAAATTAAGAGGAGGAAATATGAATTAGGCTACTGAACCGACCTCATTCTTTTTCATATTTGCTTTGGGCATTTTAGTCTCCAAGTAATCTGCCTTTTGCTGCTTAATGAAGGCCGTTTTCTTTTATGTCTCTGTATTTATGCTACCAAAGGTCAAGTTTTAAATTTTAATAATCACACGTGTAATTCCTTTTATCTAGGATTTTCTATAAGCGTCCCTACTTTCCATCCTTCCATGAAATTTCCTAAGGGCACTATATTTTGTCTACCAACTTAAAAAGAGGATTTATATTTATATTTCTTTTTTCTTTCTACTGTAGCCCATCTACAGTCAAAATTGGAGGCTTTGGAGATGCTTCCAAGATAACCGGCACAGGAAGAAAGAGTAAATTGAATTCAAACTATACGGTGTTTTTTCATAAATTTTTAAATGATTATTATAATTCTCTTATAAAATTAGATTTATATATGGTATTGTCAAAAAGAGTTAGGCAAATTGGCAAACCAAAGACGGATTACAGATCCCCAGAGAAAAAGTAGACATAGGAATATATGGTGTTTTTGGTTAGAAAAATATTCAGACCCAGGAATCGGATGCTGATGCATTGATTGTAGAAGAACTTATTTAGGGTGGTCTGCAAATTTATCACAGTCAAAGAGGAAAGAGCATTGAATATGAAGAAGAAGACATTAGGTAGACCAAAACTGCCATAACTAATTATGATAATGCAATGACGGTGGATTTTGGAGAGTCTCTGGGAATCAAATATTTGTTGCTGTTACTAACGAATCAAAATAAAGTCAAAAAATCTGACTAAGCAAGTTTCTATGCTGTTTCCAAGGGAAAGCAAACTGAAAATTAACAAAAAACGACAAACGAATTCAAGCAATTTGGTCACTTTTGCGTTCTAGATGACTGGTTCCTTACGTGTAAAATTCCCTGCTGTTGCTGTCTTGGTACCCCTTCCTACAATTAGCCCCGTGTGCCTCATAATTTTGTTTTGGAACCATCAAATTTTCTCGGAATTAAAAAAGGAAGGTGGTGAGTAGGATGATCGTGGATAGGGTTTTATAAATAATAATTTTTTATTGAAAATTTATCTATATAAAATTTATTTTTATAAAATCCCAAAATAAAAATAATTACAACTATGTCACAATTCTTGTCATAATAAACTGATATTTAAAATGTAGGATGAATAACACTTTTTATATAGTATTTTACCACACAGGGGTAAGGAGAGAGTTCTTTCCTATTAAAGTTATTATATATATATATATAGATATATATAATTTCTCGTTTATATATAGAATGTGATCCAAATATAGATCATTTAAATGTATAGTACGTATCGTCTAGTTAAGAAAAATATCTTCTACTCTTATATTAAATAAAACAATATTATTTGCCACTGTGACTCAAACTTGCACTGGAATGTCTTACAATTGAAATACAATCGGAAAAATCACAAATACTTCTCAATTGGTTAAAAGGAAAAAATGTATTTTGCTCTATTTTTATTTAATTAGGTTATGTTTGGAGTAAAAGATATCAGAAATTCCATGCAAAAGGTAGAATATAATTTTCCAAAACCCTCAGAAAAAAATATTTTCATTTATATATATTCAATTAATATAAAATAAAAAAGAAGAGTTGCGTGGTTGAATGCTATTATTATTGCTTGTTAAAAACTTGTGGGTTAAGCCAACGCGAAGAATAGCATTTCATCCGTAGACCATGGTGTGCTCGGATACCTGAAGGTGCTACAGTGCATGAACCTGTGCGGATCAAAAGAAACACACAATTTAATATGCTTCACACATTCTTTCTGGAACGAATAATACGTACTATCTTCCTTCCTGAATCACGAGAGGCTTCCACTTCACAATTTACTATAAATTTAAAAGCTTAATATTTTCTTTAACTCTCTAATTATAACATTAAAATTATATTTAAAAAGTCATTTGTTCATTTGTATTTTTAATTTATTCTCTATCTAAGTCTTACTCTCTTCAATTATTGTCTTCTCATATCTATTCTAAATATGTCTAAGTCAAATTTATCAACATAATTATCATTGTTATTATTATTATTATTATTATTATTATTATTATTATTATTATTATTATTGTTTTTGGTATAAGTTACATGGCATGCGTTGTTTATTATTTTGACACACTGAGGTGAAAAACAAAATGATTATATAATTATTTTAATTTTGTGTGCAACAACTAAAAAGTTACATGATTAATATTTTAAAATAATTATAGAGTTAACAATCTGACATATTTAATTTGACTTTAATTTTGAAATTTGAGGACAAAATAAATTGTATATTAGTTTTAGTCGGGTAAGGCGTAACCCATATGATGAAGTGAGTGGTTAGTGGTTATAAGTTAGAAGCTTAAGAAAAGGTGGAATCGCTGTTCAAACAAGACTTATCCAAAAATAGAAAGTTCAATTTGGAAGCACGCATTTTATATGCATAGAAATGGAAACGAAGTAACTGAAAAAACTGCCGGCCCGCCATCGAGCGAGAAGTAGAGACTAGGGAGAGAGAGTTTTGGGCGATCATAGTATGGGCCCCCACAATGAAAGTGGTATTGAAAACCAGTCGCTGCATTATGTGGGCCCACATCATGTAGCTTTTATATGATGTGACCTCCCACGCAATGATTCACCATGGACGTGGGCCCACCAATCATAACTCAGTGGCAAGCCCACTTGTAGCACCACCACCACGACCACTTTCAGTCCTCCAGCACTCACTCACTCACTCACTTCCCTCCTATTCTGGATATACCTTCATTCCTAGCTTCCTCCTCTGCCTTTTCTTTTATTTTTTATTATTACTTTCATTGCCTTTTTAATATATAAATATAAAAATATATGATATGCTCAGTGGGTCACTGGGATAATTCACTATGAAAAGATTAGTATTAATAGTTGAATGCTGTGTGGAGCGTGGAGCATCTAGATAGCCAAGCTCTCTCGCTCTTTTTTCCTCAATCTCAAAGGAGAAGCAAATCATACCCGATTTGAAGGTAAGCTCAGAATTTTCATATCTTCCATAACGTGGACGAAGACGTGTTAAGCACGCACAAGGGATTTAACACCTCAATCAGTGGTACCAAATGAGTTTGTTTTACAATATTTGGAGGAAAAGATCCCACTTGATGCTTCTAATTTATGTTCTAATCATCACTCTAACTTACTAACTCGTCCCATCCACTACCCTACTCTCTTACATGCTTTCCTTCTTTTTAATAATTAACTATTTTTATCATTAAAGATTCCGGTTACCATATGTACTTAATGACACAATTGGGAGCATTCCTAGTTTCCAACAACATAATTATTATCATAATCTAATTAATCTCTATCCCCCAACTTATTGCTAAGATAATAAGGAAAAAGATTCTCTTCCTCTGAATCTTTGTCAATATCTTCAAAAGTTTCATTCTGTTGTTTGTTTTTATCAGTGCCTTACCCACTAACTAGAATGGTCCAAACTAATTGATTGTGCTGCTGTACTATCATCAAAAACATATTACATCCTCTAACGTGACATTCCTTTAATTTACAATTTTATATATATATATATATATATATATTCTCTAGCCAATAGGCCTGTTGTAACATTAAAATCGTTTTCAAAAAAACTTTACTAACATGTATATACTTTTGTTCATAAACTGCAGGAATTACGATTTTGCGAAAGGAGGTAAAAAAAAAACAAATACGAGTAAGAACAACAATTTGGAGCAGCAAAGTTCCAATTCCATACAATCTACTTAAATTTATATCAAGTTACCTAGAAGCACACCTCATTCCTCAAATGCCACTAGCAAACCAGTAATTCATAAATTAAAGATATGCATATTATACCAAAAATCAATATTTAAAAGGAGAAATATCAACCCACCCATCATCTCCCACCAAAAGAAGGGAAAAAAAGCAAAATTAGATAGAATTCAAATCAAAATTATGCGTATCTAAGCTAAGCAAACTCATAGGCATTTTGATACTTGGATGATTGATGGTAGTTTAGTGGAGCAAATTGTCAAGAATTCTTCATGCCCTGTTTTAGAATTTATTCTTGAAACCCCATTCTTACAAAAAAAGATAAAGTTAGCAACATGATTGCCTTTGCTCTAATATCTATACAAATTTAGATATCAAGAGTTGGACTTAAGTTTCTGAATTGTTAAATAATTTACATATGATAATAAAAAAAATGCCTTACACAAAACTTTTTTTAAAATCCAAATTTAAATAACATTACCCTATCTTTAATCCCTAAGTACCCACATATGGCGAGACTGTATGTCTACTAATTAGTCACAATCTAATTCTTATTCTATTCCCAATGCACTTAGAGCAGTTTCCAGATTTTCGTTATTCAGATTTCACGTGCTTATAGTTATGGAACAGAACAGAGTAATAGAAGTAGGAAGAATCTTTCTGATATGGTGTTATATTCACATCAATTTTCCTCTCTTTTTTTTTTTAATTTCTTTCGCTTAAATTCAACGAAAATTAATGAAAGATAAACGCCATGGTGGTTATTAACTAACTGATAAAAGGCAAGAACTATTATTTCCCAAAAATTAAAACAATAATAATAACTTGACAGTGAGAATTAAGGGCACCGGCCAGGGAACTAGTGACGTTAAATTACAATTTGATCCTTGATGTTCACTGTTTCCTGCATTTAAAAAATGTAAAAAAAAAAAAAAGGAAAAGAATGAATATAATGTATATGCTTTTTTAAAAAAAAATGTGAAATCTGGAGAAAGTGGGATCTTTAAATCAATGTAAAAGAAGAGAGCGAGGAAGCTTTCATGCAATTGTTTGTTCTTGCGCTTATGCGTGTGTATGTCAACCCAACGTGGAGATGATTCACACTCACGTCAAAATTACAAGGTGTCCATAAAAGAGTTGGAGAAAGCAAACACGAGGAAAACAACAATGCACAAAGATGTACGTGAGCTTAAATATCAAAAGCAATGAAACACCTTTTTTTTTTGTTTTCTTTTTCCATGAAGAAATGACAATCAAACTTAAATATAGAAATTAAGCAAGTATGTGGATGTAGATGGAGATGAATGATAGGGCGAGAGAGCACAAGACCACATAGATTTTGGTAGTGCAGTATGTTCTGAATACAAAGTTAATAATACTCAGAAGACGAATAAAAAGAAATATGACTGAGTAGATCACAATTTGACCATAATTGAGTTGGTAGTTGAAGAATTTGGTCCATTGTATGTATTAATCACTCCCATTGGCAAGGCTTATATATTCTTGCATTATGAGACGTCAATCAATGTGACAGCAAAAACGCATTAGGGCCTCTTTCAAATTTGATTGAGGATATCGCAATTGCAATGGATTTTGCTTCTATATTCTCATTATTAGGTCCGACCATATGGAAGTGTAGTGCTATTTGAGCACGTGTGTTCCCGTTGGTTTTCACATTTTGGCCGCAATACAGCTAACATAACAATATACGACAAACTAGAATGCTCATGCTATACCCTTCGCAACTATCTTTGATGATGTGACAGGCTTATAAACAGCTGATCCATATATAATTAACTCTAAGCCTCTATCTGTGACAAGTTTTTGTATGCATGTTCATGAATGCTACTGCTAATCTGCTAAAGTTTATCAAAATTTGATAACCTAAATCTCTATACAAAAATTTCTCGTTTCTGTTTAACGGATTAATCATCACGTTCTCATCAAAATCTTTTTGCTCAAAAGTCAGGTAGCTAGGTGTGCATTGTGTAATATTTTCCAGGATAAGCAAAATTAAGCCCACCGGCATAGAAGAAGAAAAGGAGCAACACGTTACACGTACAAAAGTGGATATTTTCCGCCTTACAACATTGATTACATGTAATTCTTGGATTCTCATTCATATTGTGTCACTGGCCATTTGAAATACCGGTGGTATTCTATTGTGACAACATGGACAGTGACTTCACATTTGGAGTATCTATATCTTAACCATTTAAAAGCATAAAACCAAGTCACCGGTCTACTACCGGCTGGAAACAACCATGCATCAATCATGCACAGCACATCAAATCAAATCACGCATCTTACATAAGCATGCCCTCAGCAATGCTAAACGTTGATTAAATTCAGTGCCTTAACTCCCTTTTTTCACTCTGTATCTGCATATCCTTGATTTCTTTATCTTTCTCAAGTAAGGAGAAATATGAAAAGAAATTGCTAATGATTAATATCCTGTAAATTAATATATTAAACTAATACCACTAATAATTATCATTTAACTTTCGAAATCAGAAGGTGTAGTTAAATGTACATATAGTTATTCACAAGATTGGGTTTTGGGCCCCAAGTGGTCAGAATAGCAGATACAGTGGAGGTGCCCATGTCCATGAACACTTTACAGGATTACCTAATCGGGATAATAGCTGATATACAAGTTACCCATTGACCAAGAGTTCCCACTTAAGTAATCTCAGGAGTCAGGCCCACATGTATCCTAATACGAAGAAAGTAAAAGTAAAGACAAAATCATTAACAAGAGAAAGACCATCTCAAATCTTCATCCATACCATCAAACAATATTGTGATTCAGCATCATCTACATCTTTGGAGAAAGATGATGTTTTAAACCCTCTTAACCAGATGACTCAGTGCTTGCATTAGTACAGTCACTTTCTTCTGATTCATATGCATAGGCTTCACTCTCTCCTCTAACTCCCTGTTCATCTATCTTGCATATAATCATTCAGTAGACTGTCATCAGCTATAATCACTTATACAAGGACAATGTTGCAGAGAAATTTGAATTTAGGAGGTAATGATAGAAAACAGAGATGATCAAATAATATTTGAGTCATCACTGTTAACACCTGATGCTAAGGGCCTATCATAATAGTCGACTTGAACCTTAGTCGTAAGGCCAAATTACCAAGAGGGGAGTTATATAAATGTAAAGAATCTTCGACATTACATCCATTTGATCCTTCATCACCTGTGTATTTTGTATAATTACAAAAGGAGAACATAATGCTACCTGTTTGGTGTGTGATCATAACAATTATCTATGGCCTTCTCCATAGGGCAAAATCAGCATACTTATTTGGCTTCCACAATTTTTACGTGATCAAACAGAAAATCTTAACTGGATCACAAATATCATAAACCAAACTGATAGAAAATTTGTATTGAGTGATCACATGTCAAGCCAGGTCAGTTGCTACTTGCATATAATAAATTATCACAAACCACATTTATGTTGGCTGTATTAGTGACATGGATGAAAGACAAGAGCAAAAGACAAAAAACACTAGTGCAATTGCGTCCTTTTTTACAGAAAAAAGACCTCTCTGTCAAGTGTTAAATATAAGATACGAGTTCAAACCCCTACCAAGTGGTCAAGTTTAATCTGAATCTTCTGTTAGAAGTTGCTGCTTATAATTGTCTTTTAGAGCTTATTTAGTGCTTGTGCTAAGGTTTCTTAATTACTTGCTTGCTTGTCAGAGTACAAGGCCAAAGGACCCCTTTTTATAGAGGTTGAGTAAGGGGGGTGACTGGCTGAGATTGAAGTTTCTCACCCACGGCAACATGAATTCAAATTACTATAAGAAAGCCACAAAATAAGCACCCAAAACGCTTTTCTGTTAGAGGCGGTGGTGAGGATTTCATGTTATCTACAAGTTAATTGTAAAAAAACACTCAAGTTTGAGGGCAGGTCTTCTAAGAAATACTAGAGAGTAAAGTGAGTTAATATAATTTCCTTTGAAATTATTAAAACAATACTCAGTCAAGCAACTCTCGTCAATTTTCAAAACGACAGTACTTATCCTTGATGTCAGAGCTGACGTCCCTGTTAAGAACCGTATGAACAAATATTATATGTAAACAAAATTTGAGTTGTTGTACTAGTAATTTCAGCTAGGTAGCAAACTTCTTGCTTTTGTCTAACTTATATGCAGCTAGATGATCAAATCTATGAAGAGAATAGATGGGAAACAAGAAAATGCCAAAAACAATAAAGAAGCAATAGCCACACAAGGTAGCATTATTAAAAAAGTACATATGTTAATTGGGAAGAGTGAAGAGTAAAGGTTTACGAAAATTTTTTATGAAATTTGAAAATACATGCCTTAATTAAACTCGTCAAGTGGAAGAAATTGAACATTGTGGCTTCGGAGCTGATGTAACACCTCTACGAAGAAGACCGAGTTAATAAAAAGACTTGAGAGTTCAGAGAGAAATGGTAGCAGTAGAAGAAAATAATGTTAGGTTACAGGATCCATACAAGATAAGGTAAAATCACATTTAGTATAATAGATTAGGGTGATTAAACTCTACTCGCAGTCGCAGCTTCCCTTGAATCTGAGCCGCTGAACGATTGTGAGCAACCATCGTAATGAAGTCTCCAGGGTGGTCACCAATCTCTTCCCCCAAGCTTGAGGGAGAAGAGAGGCACAGCGAAGAAAGAAGCAGAAAGTAGTATTGGTAAAAAGAATTAAAATTTGGATTTAATAGTCTTTTTAACTTGATATGAATTTATGAATTGCTTTTCAAAGCGATTTAAAAATTTTAAAGCAAACTTCATTACAAATTGTAAAGATTTTTCAAATAGCCTCAAAAATCATCTCAGAGTTAGCCCTATAATGTATTAAGTGGAGATGGGGAAGCAGAAATTTATGATTGTATTATACATCTACTTGTTCAGGTCCAGAAAATTCAATGCCTTATTGTGACAAACAATTAGAAGACCTACAATTTGTTTCTTCTCACTTCAAAACCCCCCCTCCTTTTTCAGTAGAAAACACTTTGTTCAACTTCACTTCTCCACTGAGTAGCACCACATGCTGATGTATACATGCATGCCACTCTCATTAATTATTCCACTCTACATATAATACTGCATCTGCGAAAATACTCATTTGTTATATTTTTATTAAAAAAAATCTAATCGTATCAAATATTTTAAAATTTAAAATTTTATCCTTTCTTTAAAAGCTTTGCATCAAAACAAGGGCCACCGATAAGCAAGCCGCATCTTTAATTTGGATAATTCTTATAAGGATTAAATTTTGATAAAACTTTTTTAAATGCTTATCTGCAGTTAAATTCTCGTCTTCTTTCAATTATGCCTTAACAAGGATGGCTAGATTAGTCGATTTTATACCTAATTCGCCAGCGGCTACTTTGTAATAATAAAGGCTGTAATACTTTACACATAGGCCCTCATTATATGCCGCAACTAGAATCCTTATTTCAGATTGCTTTTAATGAAAGCGTTTGTCATGTATGATGTATGCAACTGCAGATACAGATACAGAGTAACTTTTTTAGGGAACTGAAGAACACTAAGATGCTGTATTAGCTTTCATTTGTTTTCTCAGAAATAATAGCTTATTCCTTCGAATTACAAAGGGTTCAAACTTCAAAGATCCAATTTTTTCACTAAAGCTAATCCCATCATAATGGTTACCTTTTGTCGACATTTTGAATTTCTTCCAAATATCACTTGCGACTGATAACAAGTTAACAAACAGTGTGGTTGGTTGGAATTTGGAAGGCTTTTGAATTTCGTGTTTCACAATATTACAAAGGCTGGTCATATAGAAGAGAGAAAATAAATAGGGTACCCCAAAGAACCCAAAGAAAATGAAAACCTGTGTTCCATATCATGATGACAATAATAATAATAATCAGAAAGAAGAAGAGGAGTATTTAATGACATGACCCCGTAAATCACAGAAATCATATATTTTTACTTTAGTGCTATTAGCGTGATGGCCAGAGGGGACCATTTTATTTGTGATGCCCTCTAGTGCCGTTCCCCCACTTCATTAAAAGCATATAATTACATTAACTAATCTTCATCTCACCAACTCACAACTTAGAAGTCGCGAAAAGGAAAAAAAGAAAAAAGAAAAAAAAGACTTGTATCCATCTTTATCTGTGCATGTTAATGCTTTTAGTTGGAGAAAAGGTTTTCTTTATTGGCACGTTGCTGTTGCAGCGTTTTATGACGGCCATCATCATCAACACTTAACTTGTACCAGAAACATACAGCGTTTTTATTTAGTTCCCATCCATCCCATGTCCCACCTTAGGAAACTTCATAGTCCAATGCTTTCACTTGGTAATTATACTGATTAGTTAAATGAAGCTTGTGTAAATTACGTTGAATTATTGTAATTTTAGTTTGAAATTTAAATATTTTGAATATTTTGTTAATTAATATTATTTACTTTATTTTATATTTATTTAATTTTTAAATTATTTTAAATAAATTATATCTGTTCAGATTATAAACACAAAAATTAAAAAAATTATTAATTTATTTGTATAAATGATTAATTTAAGTTGAATAAAATATATGATTAATCTATTTTATTTTTATTTGCTCTCAATTTTTTTTTACTCAAATTTTAAACCTTTATGAACACCTACAATAACATCAAAGCCTCAATTGATTTTAGAGGATCTATGAGAAAAAAAAAATTTAAAAACAAAAAAAAAATTATTTGTTAGCTCTACAAACTTTCAATAATGAAAACTATCAAATTTGGTCAACAAAAATAGAAAGCTACTTGAAAGCTTATGACCTTTGGAAAATTATTACTGATGATAGACCAATACTTCCTCTATCAGAAAATTTTATCTTGGACCAAATTAAATCCCATAAAGAAGAAAAAGCAAAGAGATCCAAAGCCAAGTTATTTATTCAAAATTCAGTAGCATATTATGTGTTCTATAGGATTATGGCTTGTAATATATCAACAAAGGCTTGGGACATATTGAAAGAAGAATATCAAGACAATAATAGAACACGTTAAATGCAAGTCTTAAATTTGAAAAGAGAATTTGAGTCTCTACATATATAAGAAGATAAAACAATTAGTAAGTATGTTGATCAAATCTCTCTAATTGTTAATAATATTAGATTACTTGGTGAAGAATTTATAAATAAAAGGATAGTGGAGAAAGTTCTTGTAACTCCCTTAAAAGGTTTAAATCCAAAATTTCCTCTCTTGAAAAGTCAAAAGACTTAAGTCAAATTTTATTAGGTGAAATAATGATTGTTCTTCAAGCATAAGAGCAAATAAGGGTGTTTAGGCAAAACAAAATCACTAAATATGTTTTTTATGCATGAAAATGTGACAAAAGCAAAAAGAACAAAGACAAAATTGAAGACAATAATGGCAAAAAAAGATATTCACCTTATCAACACTGTAAAAAAAAATCACACATTTGAAGAAATATTGCTGGTGGAGACTAGACGCCATATGTGAAACTTGCAAGCAAACAGGCCATGTTATACAGGTGTGCAAACTCAAGAACCAAACTAAACAAATACAAATAGTTGAGTATGAGATTCAAAAGGAACAACTCTTTATTGCCTCATGTTCTCATAATATGAACACAAAAAATAATTGGCTTATTGATAATGGATACACAAGCCATATGTCATATAATGCTGCAACATTCAAAGATCTTGATAATAGTTTCAATTCTAAAGTGAAAATAGGGAATGAACACTTTGTGGATGTGAAAGGCAAAAGTACAATTGAATTAAAAATTTTAACAAGTATTAAACTTATTACAAATATTTTATATGTACCTGACTTAAGGCAAAATTTGTTAAGTGTTAGTCAGATGTTAGAGAAGAGATATTTTCTTGAATTTAAAGCAAACTAGTGTACTATCTGTAATACTTCGTGCACCTTCATCCTCTCCTTCTCTTTCTTTCAGCTCTCTTTCACTTTCACCTCCGTCAACCACCACCACCGGTGCCATTTGATGCCGTGAAACTCACCGCTGTGAGATCGCCACTTCACCGCCAGCTCCACCGTGAAATTTCCTGGCCAGCAACGTCCTGAAGCGCTGATTTTGCTCTCACTTATATATTGTTGTGCTTAGGTTGTTGTAAATTGAGGAAACATCCTATTTTCAAAAGATACTTTGTCGAAATTTTGGTAGAAATTGAAATGATGATTTATGTCTTAAAAGCAGAGATTAAAATGTCTTATTGTTGTTATTGTGAGATGATGAATTTCTTAGGCTGGCTAGACCTAGTAGGTGTTAGAATATGTTTATGCGCCGGTCACGATCTCGAAATCTAGGTCGTGACAGTATCTTTGATATATATGGTACTGAATTATTAAATATAACAATGAAGAGTAAAAGTTTTACTATAGAATAGAATGAGGCTAAAGTTTATGTAAATAGAGACTTGAAGAATTTAAATCTACAGCATAAAGAGATTCAAACCAACATCAAAATGCAAGATCTTATTCAAAATGTCTCAAAATTTGACAAATTTTTTAATGTAAAAGATATATTAACTTAGAAAAAAGTAATACAAGAGGAGATTGAGATTATGAGTAAGAATGAAATTCAAAAAGTTTAGCAATCCAATAAAGTCATTTTAGTTCATCATATATAAGAAGATCAACTTGTTGATTTGCTCAAAAAGGCATTAGCAAAGAAAATAGTTAAAGAGAAGATTTATACTTGTCACAAAAATGTTAAAGATGAGTTTTGAAGCACTGACATTTTAGTTTGAAATTTAAATATTTTTAATATTTTGTTAGTTATTATTATTTATTTTATTTTAAATTTATTTAATTTTTAAATTATTTTAAATAAATTATATTTATCCAAATTATAGACATAAAAAATAAAAAATTATTAATCTATTTATATAAATTATTAATTTAAACCGAATAAAATACATAAATAATCTATTATATTTTTATTTACTCTTAATTGTTTTCTACTCAAATTTTAAATATTTTTTAATCTAAAAAATTATTCACTCACCAATGAGCTCGCCTAGTCCCATTTAAATTCATTTTGGAACCCAAGAAATTAATCACTCACCAATGGGGCCGTCCAATCCCATTTAAATTCTTTCACGGAAAGATGTGTTCTAACACTAACATCTATCATGGGATCACAAGGTGAGGCTATGATTGGATCATGAACCTAGTCTCGTGGGATTCAGCTCTTTTTCATTTTAACTTTGTTCTTCTCAAGCATTAACACGGGATTGGATTTTTTTCTTTTTCAAAAAAGGGTAAAGACTAAAAGGGGAGGAGTTGTGTGGTGACACCAATTCAAAGGGGACCCAAAAGCAGAGCGGTAAGAACTTAGTGAAGAAACAGATGGCTAAAGAGAACACTTAAATAAAGGCTAAAGCGTAGGAAAGCTGTCACTGCTACCCTCTTTTCTTCTCAAAACCCCAGAACATAGGTAGAATCACCACACCACATCATCTGACTTCCCAGTGCAACAAATACACGTAAACCCAAAAAAATATTAGAAAAGAGGGAGGAAGCATGATGAAGGGAAGAGAAGCTAAAGCAGGTCCCTCTGCAGATCTGTTAGTATGTTTTCCTTCTCGAGCTCATCTGAATCGTATGCCTAAGCCCATTTGTAGCCCAGGAAGGTCTTCGGAATCCAAGAAACGGCAGCACCGCCTTAAGAAATCAAGCACCAGAGGTGGTGTTGGTCAAGCTAGCCCTCTTCTATGGGCCAAAGCCAAGTCTATGGGCTCTGAGATTGACGAACCAACATCTCCAAAAGTTACTTGTGCTGGTCAGATCAAGGTTACACAAAAGACCTCTGCTTGCAGGAACTGGCAATCTGTGATGGAAGAAATAGAGAAAATTCACAATGACACAACGCAGAGGAAACGATCCAATTGGGCTGACTCTCTCGGTTTCAGAAGGGAAATCATGCAATTCCTGACTTGTTTACGAAACATACGATTTGACTTGCGCTGCTTTGGATCATTCCCTGAAACGGATGTCACCACAGATGTTGAAGATGAAGAAGATGACAACTATGAAGGGTACCAAGATAATCATGTGGATATAGAAGAAACCCACAAAGACACTTCAGAGACCGCCTTTTCCAAATGGTTTACGATGTTGCAAGAAAATCAACACAATGGGTTTCACAAAGAAGACACAGAGGTATGCGATGAGGGATCGATTGCTGAACCAGCTATCCCTCCTGCGAACGCATTGTTGCTCATGCGATGTAGGTCTGCTCCTGCGCAAAGTTGGTTGAAAGAGAAAGAACAAGAAAATGAAGAACAAGAAAAGAAAGGCAAGGCATGTAAAGAAGATGACGAAAAAGTTGAGCAGAGTCTAAAGTCATTAATGGAGGAAGATAAGAGAACGAAAGAGAACCTGGTAGTGATGAGATACGACTCTGATTTCTACAAGATATCATCGGATATTGCCAAAGAAACATGGATTGTCGGCGGGCTGAGAGATCCATTATGTAAGAGTCGAAGTTGGAAAAAATGATCATCCTCAGTTTCTGCTCTTTGTTTAATATATCAAGTCATATTTTCCTTGAAGTACTACGAGGTTTGTGCCATTTCTCCCAAAATTATTTTGGTGTGACAACTGAGAAATCTAATACTTAATTCCCAGTTGTAGCTTACTTTATTTATGATTAATCGCAAAATATCTGTACAGCTTTCTAATTTCTCTTCGCAAGTGCTCTTAAAATGATTTCGCTGGCATTTACATGTACGAGTTTGCATACTCTGTACTGTAAGCATCAAGTTGTAGTTGAAGCATACATACATATATGTAATGGGTGTTGAATTGCAGAATGATTATTATGATATCTACTTCCTTATTAGAATTTAAATGTTCAGACTCATTTGCTTTCTCACCCATTAAAAAACCAAGCCTAAAAACGAAGTTGTCATAGAATTAACCTAAAAAACTAAGAAATGGCCAACCATCTATAGTTTGTTATTCGATTACGTTATAATTCTTTGTTCTTTTTGAGAATACTCCATGACAAAATAATTGGAGTCAATGTGTAAGAATTTTTATTACAAATTTCTAATGCATGAGTGATGAATCCGGGGTTGAAGTATGTCCTGTGTCCAAAGGAGTACCTATAAAGGAGGGTTGAGGGGATAAATAAAGTCTTGTAACAAAATCCCAGAGGATCAAATGAGTCCCTAATAGAGGAAATCAGTAAGGTTATTAAAAAAAGAGTACGTTTACCATATATACCTGGAGAGGGGGTGCAATTTATACTTATCAACAAGTTTGGGCTACACTACTTTCTTTCTTAATAATTGTAAATTTCCATCGGAATTTATATGTTATGTGTGGACCAAGATTACAAGGGATAGGGATGGAGTAGTGGTGCCAAAAATCATTGCAATCCATATCACGAGGCTATGCAGATGAAATTGGAATTCAATGGTCAATTTCCAAGGGCAAGGACTGAGAGATACCCAGGTTAATCATTTGAGAGAAACTGAATGAAAATGGTTGCTTTCCATTGTCTTTAACGTGATAATGCTAATGTAACTGCTCTTTCTTTGTCTCGTGTAGTGATCCATAGTGGAACTCTACAAAGAATAGATGAGAATGGAGGGTTCAAAATTGAAATTGAGAAATTGAGAGGATGTGGCCCCAATTCTTTTGATGGTGATAGTAATCAAAAGAGTGAAAGTCTTGATCTTGAGGTAGTGACTAGGGAGGCCCAATCAATATGATGCTCGTCTTGCCCATAGAACCCTAGGCCCATTCAAATGGGCTTGCTCGCGCAGCCATGCTTCTTAAATTTGAATAGTTGGACTATGAACGATCAGCCTCTTTAACCAAAACAACGAGCCTCCCCTGGCTGTCCCTTCACGTCATGTCCTGTACGCTGTAGTTAAAAATTTTTAATTAAAATAAAACATACAAGTTTTAAAAAAGTTCAATCATAAAGTATTAAATTATGAAAATAATTATTTATCATTTTATGATAGAAAAATTTAATAATTAAAATATAAAAACTTCACGTTCACATTTTATTTTTTATTTGTATTTGTACCCACTTTCTGAAAATGACAGCATTTTGCCGTGGCATCACAATACACCTAGCATCCTCCACAGTGAATAAGATGAAAATCCAAGTGTTCCAGGTCTATTTTTTATATCAAGAAAAGAATTTTCTTCATTTTTATTTTTTAAAAAAATTTAGAGATTATCAAAATTTTCATAAAAATTTAAATATCAAAAATAATTTATTAAAATAATAGTATAATTTGTTTAAAATATATAAAAAATATTAATAAAAAATATTTAATTTTATCAAAATAATAAAAAATTAATTATAATTTTAAGATTTTAAAATAAAATAAAAAATTTTAAAAATTTTATTACATTTTTTAAGTTTTTTATTTTTTATTTTTTAATTAATAAATAATAAAACAATTATAAAAAATAGTTAAATAAATATATATATTAAAAAAATATTTATATAAAATTTTGGAGACAGTAATTTCAGGAAGTGAAAAGCATGATTCTCATCTCAAGTTTATTTTGAAAAAATTTTACCTCACATTTTTATTTTTATAAAAAAAAAATTTATATTCAAATCTTAAAATGAGAGATTTTTATAAAAATTTAATCATTGCTATTGAAAAGTAAAAAGCACAGACAATTGATCGAGTTAATCGGATAAATTATTTTTTGACTTTAGAACCGCCATAAATCTGTTTACTAATTATTTTAATCGTTATATATATATAGAGAGAGAGAGAGAGAGAGAGCATGTTATATGTTCTTTTATCGTTGGCGTTATCTTGTCGGAAATGACACCATTACACTCTGTTAATCTTTCTATAAATATCATATTTTGTCAAGTATGATGTACATAATGTTTTGTGAATACTATTATTCTATTCTGTTGATAATCAAAAGTTTTGTCAGAGTTCTTTCCCCGTCTTAGATCCTCCGTTACAAAGTGTACCTCAAAACAATAATTGATTAATTACTCACCCACAATGGAATCACTGTTCACTTCATCCTCTCTGACTCCTCTTCTTGCATAATCATTTCCGCTCTGATTCCTTTTAACTCGAAATACTGTGATCTGGGGAGAAGAATAAGCTGAGTACAGAATATTTCGCTTTTTACCATCTGAAATCATGTTATTCGTCTCATCAAGCTCGCTGCTGAATGCTTCATAATTGCGCCCACAAACGGTTCATATCCCAATCAGTTTAACTGCCTACCCGCATTCTCCTGCGCCACTTAGCTTCATAATTAATATTCACTCTCCTGCTTTGAGATTTGAGATTGACATTTCCCTAAAACTTTCAACTCTCAACTTTCAACTTTCAACTTTCAAAGAATCCACCTCCCCGGACACCCAGTATTTGTACTTTTGCACCATTACACAAACATGCTTTTACAAATATTCCATAGAGTTAACCTAATGTACTGCAATTAAGGATGATCAAAATTTATCTGTTGAGTCTGAGGGTATTAAAGGAATAAATTTGAGTCTAAAAAAACTATTTTATTTAAATTTAAATTTATTTTATATAAATTATTTAAATATTATTTTTATATTATAAATATATATTTATTTTATTTTATTAAATATATATATTATGTTATTTATTTTAATTTTATCAATAAAATAGTTTAACTTTAACATAAATTTATAAATTTATAAATTTAATAATTTTAAAAAGATAAATTTGTTAAGATTTTATATTGATTATATATTTAAATTTACATAATATAATTGATATAATTTTTATACTTTTTTATAAATTTATATGTAAATAAATCATAATTTTTAGAAAAATAAATATTTTAATTTTTTTAATAAACAAGTCCGTATTTGAAATTTTAAAAGTCTTGAGTCTAGATATTTAAATATTTTTATGGAACTAGATGTGAAGATTATTGTACACTGCCTATGGTCCTCCCTGTCCTCGCTTACAGAGACTGTGTAGTCAAAATGGCACGTTCATAAAATCACTCCTGTGAAATTCTATTTACCAAAGAAAAAACACTCCCAAAGAATTTAACTTATCAAGAAATAATTTGAAAAAAAAAAAAAGAATTGTTTAGGTTTGCCAAACCAATACGAAAACCAAAGGCTGATCAAACATTCAAAGGATAAAAGAATCAAAATACTAACACAAAGAATTCCTTTTTCTATAAACTTGTCTAGAGGCTAAAATGATGCTATGCTTCCTCTCCCCTGTGCTGTAAGCAAAGTCCGAAAATTTACGAAGCCCGTACCATTAGAGATTAGCCTGATTTATTTTGCATGGCTTGGTATCCTCCCTTTCAACCTTGTCTTGTATTTTCTGCAGTGTTGTCATCTTCAGATGAGCAATCATCTTCAGCTGCTATACAATTTAACTGATCTTTCTAACAACTCGTGGTTGTTGCCTGGAATTTCCTTAACCCTTGATCCATTCTTGTATATTTTGAAGGCCGGCACAGAGCTCACACCTTCTGATTTCGCCAAGTAGGGGTGGTCTTCTATCTCTACCTGAAGTTGTTAATGATGATTGTAAGAAACAAAGTAAAAGAGAAACAAATAGAATTTTGGATTCTCTGTTTCTATTTTTCAGTAATTATTCCCACATATTGGAAATGCTTAAACTACAAAACATTTTAAATAAACAAACCTTGAGGAAATTAACAGATGGGAATCTCTTGCAGGTTTGCTCCAACACTAGCAATACTTGCTTGTGGGTTGCCTTGTTGCAAAAGAGCACCACAGACATCCCTGTTCAGTTACGCACAAGCATTAGTGCTTTTTGTATCGCCTAAAGTTCAGTTGTGTAAGAAACACACCCAAATGTGACTCACCTGGTGAGGTTACATAACGTCTAAACCGGTCATTGCTCGATATAAAAACCAAATTAGACCCAAACTTGAAGTCCTTAATATCTTCCCCACGCAACATCTTGAGTTGGAGCTGGGCCTCAAACAGAGCCCTCCCCACCTCCTCATCCCCTGGCTTTTCTCTTAATAGCATTTCATAATCTTGAATGGCAGCTTCCCATCTTTCCAACTATGTCCACAAAAATGAAAATAATGAAGGGGTTATTAACTTATTATAATTGCAAAAAAGTACATAACATAACAGAAGACGACACATTTAAAGCAAATGCAGCACTTCATTCACCTTGGCATTGCAATCTGCCCTCCTTAACCGTGCCTTGCTATAACTAGGCTGAACTGCAAGGGCTGCATTACAATCCTCAATAGCCTTCTCAAACTGGCCTAGCTTCCAACGACAAGCTGCTCTGTTGCACAGTAGAACTGAGTTGTATGGATCGTGCTCTAGTCCTTCCTTGTATACACCACATGCTTCCATGTATTTGGATGCCTTGAACAGTAAGTTACCACTCATTCTCGCTGATGACACTGCTCTCAACCTCTTTACCACTGTATTCACCTCTTTGTCGCTTGGATCAAGTTTAGCTGCTTGCTCAGCTGCTGTCACCGCCTCCTCAAACCTGTTCATCCACAAAATGAAAGTCATCATGGGATCATTCCTAACTAGACTCACAATATGAACCTCAGTCCTGAAGCTCATAATATGTTTTATGTCCATGTGCATACAATTTGGTTTGTTCTTTTCTCCTATACAAACCTCTTAATCAGTAATGTAATGTTAAAATGAAACTATCCACCCTAACTTCTATTGTAAGTCTCTGTGAAGTCAAAAGGCAAGACTCGTATTCTCTAATCAGATATTTTTTGTAATATATAATGCAGAGTATGCAATTCAGGCGTAAATAATTTATCAAACACACATGAATAAAATATTTTTACCAACCTGCCAGCTGCCAAGTAAACCTGCGCGCCTATCATGAACAGGTAAGCACTACGCGCCAGACCAAATAACTTGGTACACCAATTCAGTGCAAATTTGGGCATTTTCTCGTAGGTAGCATATGCCTCTTCATGTCTGAAGAGCTTAAGTAAGGCTTCCGTTTGTAGAGCATAAACCTGGAGTATATAATCTTAATCAGGATAAGAAACAAGGAGCTAACAGATCCTATGGCCCTGGCATAAAAATTCTATTTAGTACCAATGACACTAACCTGTGGACTTGAATCAGCACCCAGTGATATCGCAGACTGTGTTTCCTTTAGTACAGCATCCCATTCATGGACTTTCCGAGCGTCAATGCATATCTGAAGGTGATTCTGAATAGAGTGAGCTTGGAAAGCGAGTACGGAATCAGAATATGGGGTTTTATCATTGTAACTTAGTGCTTTTTCTGCTTCTCCCAATCTGCATAAGAATCTTAAGTCTATAAGGAAAAGAAATTACAGCACAGAAACCAGCCACATACTAGTCCTTGGTAATTGAATGGAGCACAAGTACCTGAGATATATGGTTGCCAAACGGTGATGGGGTCTGTTATAAGAAGGCTCCAGCCGGATGGCTTCCTGGCATTCAACAATCGCTTCTACAAGGCGGCCCAAACCTATTAAAGCTGCACTCTTATTGCAACGATACGTTGCCTTATTTGAATCAATAGCAATGGCTCGCTCATACAAAGCCAAAGCCTCTTCAAATCTTCCCCTCTTATATGCTTCATTTCCCATTGTCTTCAATACCTCTGGGTCTACTCTGTTCCTCGGACTTCGAAATTGCGCAAGCTCATCACTGTTCCTCCTCATGATATTCCCCATCACGCCTATACCGGCGTTATTGTGAGGATTGAGGACAGAGTTCGCATCTTTACTTTTAGGAACGCTTTCCATGCTCTTGGTACTAATTCTTGGGCTGCTATTTACAAGCAAATTACCAGTCAGTCTGACAGGGGACTTTTTCTCATTTTCTCGCTGTTTATGAGTACTTATCCTAGCAAGCTCCAGCGAGTTACCATTGGGCTCTCTCTGTATCTTGTTGTCATCATTCAAGTTGTGATTCTGTTGAATCTTTGTGTGGGTTGAATTACCAGAGGAGGATGTTGAGCTTCTTGCAGCATCGGAAGCTCTCCGATTTTGGTTGCTTCGATGGCCGGAGGTGCTTTTTCTGGCTGTTTTGTGTGTCTCAGTGGGAGTGCCTTTAGATTCATTTTTGCTGTGATCGCTCTGTACATTGTTGATAGGCCTCATGGGTAGTGAATGCACAGATGATTTTCTCAGCCAATAGCTTCTGAGATGGAAAATCCTCCCCATAAAACCACAACCCAATTCATTCTCCAACTTGTTCTTGGTCTTTCTTGCCATGAATCTTCCAAATTAGCCCTTACAGGAGATGAGTGTCAGCGGAGGAGAAACGTGAAGTAGTAGAGAAACAAGTTGTTGAGAAAACAGAACAATATTGAAGGAAGTATATAGGAGGAAAAGAAAAAAGAAAAAAGAAGGAAAGGCAGAAGATTTAGGAATATGGAGAAATTATGAAAGGAAAATGATGGAAGCGATGGCTTGACTACGAAGGAGTTTATATAAGACGCTTGCGATGTACATGGTGTTACATTTAAAGCTCATAGCCTTGTAGAGTGGCTTCCAAGAAACCAACTTTAGCTCTTTTTGTTTTTTTAGGTTGGGGGGCCTTAGTGATACAATGGGTAAAGTCTAGGATTTAAAACAGTAGACAAAACTTACCGCACAAAAGTAAAACAGATGAGAACAGAGGACAACAAATTCAGTGCTTCAACAAAGAAAGTGATGACTTATGACCGTATCACATAATAAAACGGAGTAACTAGGCAAAACCACTCTTCAAAGTTTACAGCTCACAGTGATACGAATTTACCGTATATTTATGTGTATGTGACGTCACACTGCCACTCTTACTGAAGATTATTGTTTGTAGAATGAATCCGCTGAAATGTACTCTCAATCCATCTCAAGGTTGGGCGTAAATTAATTTAAATAAAATAAAGGAGATTTATAACATTTTAATAATGAAACTTGTGCCAGTTTCATTAGTTGAAAATAAAAAAACATGCAAGACTTGTAAGAGTCAAAACTTAAATATATTCAAATAATCATCTTGTCAAGTACATACTTCTAATGCATTTGAAAGTGCATTTTTTTTCCCTTAATTTACCTTATACAGTTTTATATATGTGTATATGTATATTTTGAAAATTACACTTACTTGGAAGTTTGGAGCCAACTCTTTTTGAGCCCCAAAAAAAAGTATTAAAAAGCAAATATGATTCTCCTAATCATGAAAAACAATTGATTAATAATTTGTTACCCTGCTAAAGTGGTAGTGAAAAAAATAATAGGAGAGGTATGAATTTGAAAATTGAGAATGAGATTGTTGTGGGAAGAATTATTGGATTAATTTAATAGCCACGTTGGCGAAATGTGCAGTGGGATTGTATCTTTTGCCGAGAGTAAGAATTGATTAAAAACTTTGTTAGAATAGCTGTTAACAACTTGCTAGAATTGAAAAGGCACAATGTTTGGTGATTAATTTGTTGCCGAGGCCACAACCACTGAGACTAAGAGGACTTTTCCCTAATTCAGCTCTAATTAAATACTTGTCAAATCAATGTAGCATCATTTTCTTTTTCCCATTGGCAAGCACTCTAAACAATTTTATTTGGCCTGAAGACCCCACAGATATAGGAAGCCGCTTTGAAGATGTTAGTGCATTATTAATTAATTTTGCATACCATCTTCATTTTAGTATACTTTTGCCACCTTCCAGTCTTTGTTCCATTTTTAAAGCCCTTTGATCCTCCCGTGCGAGACATTAGAGCATTCTATCCATTTTGAATAGATTTGACGCGTTTGGGTTTGGATTTGAGAATGGTATGGGACCATTCATATGTATAGGTTTTCAAATTAGGGATTTTTACCCAAAATAAAAAATAAAAGAAGAGAGATATAAAAAGAAAAAATAGACTACAAAATTTAATCTCCTCGGAAAAAAATCGTTCAAATTATATCACAGCAAATTAAACTGTTCTGCTGTTCTTCTGTACCACTCTACCTACACACATATCACCGTCGGTGCCGCCTTCTAAATGCTTTCCCTTTCTTGCATTTCCCCCATATTCAACGCCACACCATTATTCCCTACACTTTAGGTCACCCAACAAGTTCTTTTATTATATATGCTTCAATTTCCTTCTCTCCTTTTTTTTTCATTTTAATTTAAAAGAAATGATAGTAATGATTTATTTGGGGTTTGGAGCTGACCGAATTAGGCCCAATGAGGTTAGTGGAAACACGTAATTAAGATTTAAGAGTGAGCAGAGCAGGTATACCCACCATATTTGTTATGCGTAATTAATTTAATTATTCGTTGAAACCGCAAGGAAGTTGAGTTTGAAGGGTTGAGCCTCATGTTTCACAATTTAAAGAAACCGCGAAATTGCTGTGAGTGTGGGACAGAATTATAAGTGTTGAAAAGTAGTCCAAGTTTTAATTGAAACCAACAAAACAGAATTTTGTGTCATGTAAGTCTTCACAAACCACTACACAAGTCGTAGCAGATGGTAGGTAGCCCCTTTAATCCGAAAACCAAAAAAATTGCAGAATTTAGAAATAGATAGAGAGAGCAAGCACTATGCAATGGTGATCCGATTCTGCGGTAGGAAACAGAGTGCACAAGAATAGGATTGTGGCGGCATGAGATAAGAAAGCAGAAGAGAAAGACAGGCCAAATATAGAATATTATGTTTGGTGGCATACGATAAAACCATTGAACTATTCCTAGTTAGCTCCAATTGAAATTTCAAACCATCTTACTCCAAACCCCTTTTTCAGTTTCCTCTCCCTTTCTTTGACAATTACAGTGTTATCTATCACAAATTACAAAAAACCTACGCTGAGAAGCGCATATATATGTCTTGTGCAGTGACCAACGACTTTGATTGTCACTTAATCCCAATTATATGTAGTTAAAAACATCAAGTATAATCAATGAGACAAGTCTTATTTATACTATTTTCATTCGTCTATATCAACATAGACGATCAATTGGAACCTTGATCTAATAGATTGTCTATCACTTTTTTTTATTAAATAATACATGTTTTATTATCGTCGTATACTTGTCTACTACTTAGAACTGTATAATACCATGTATTAAATATTTCTTTCCTTAATTATTATTTCATTATTCCATTTTTATAAATACTTGTTACCTCCCGTAAATTAAATGATATTGCAGATGACACAACAGATAATTATTCTAGTAAGATCACTCAAGGACTATCCCTAAGTAACTCTTAAAGAGCCTGCTTTACACTTTAACATATATATATAATATATATCTTCCTAAATTGAGATTCAGACCTGCCTATCATCTAAAGTCATCATTATATTATATATATTGTATGTATATAAATCTGGAAAAAAAATTCTTAATTACACCGTTGTATCGTATTTAACACTGATAACTAAATGATTGTGAGTTAAAATAGAAAATTGAATCATGCACAGTTGCAGAGAGAGAGAATTAGTTCTGATTTGAAAGTCAAAATAAAATATATTATTATTGTTGATGACGAAATAATAGAGAGAGAAATTAATTAACAGTTGGATGATGTAAATTAAATAGTAGTCAGAATACTTGGGAAGGAGGTTGTGAGGTACGTTGGAATGTGTAAAAGAAAGAGGGCGATGCCGATGGGGACGTTCGAGGGGCAGTGGCTTAAGAGGCAAGGCTGAAACAGTGGAGTTGAAGTTTGGAGGAAGTAGAAAGTAGAAAATAAGAAGTAGGTAGGATTAGATTAGGAACACTATCACTATACAAGTATTAAAGTATACAAGGCTTACGGCTCAAGTCTTCTGGGTATGAACCTAATGCACGTAATCAAAAGGCATAGCCATACAATACAATACAGAAAGCTGAAAGCTGAAAGCTTAAAGAGATGCATCGCATTTGCATATATAGCCGCACGTGCAATTTACGTAAAGACAAATTAGAGATCACGTGATAAGGAGCATTGCATTGGAGTTTCGAGAGTTTGCTCAACCTTTCAGTCTAAGCTTGTGCGTTTTCATCATGAGTACATCACACTTCACACTGGGAACAACCTCAACTGAGAAACATCAATTGAATCTGAGATTAGGAATAAATGAAGGGTTTGCCTCACATTAATTAGCTACATGCCACTATAAAAGAAGACAGAGGGCTCAAACTCATGCTATAAATCACAGAATAATGTATGATGGAGATGGGCCAAGGAATGACACTAATTGGGCTCACATAGGTCCAAAACGGCAAAACCCCACAACGTTCGCTGTCGCCAAATCTTTCAATGTTTATTTTGAGTACGTATATGCCATTTACTACCTTTCTTTTTTATTATTACTCACCATATTCTTTCAACATTTAATATTTATTGTTCTTATATCTTACATTTTTCAATTGATATTATATCGAGTAATTTTTTTAAGCAAAATTAAAGAAATAGACGTTTCTAATTCTTTGTACAACTCTTATGATACAAAAATATACGATTAAAAGTGGCCAATCAATTTTATTTAAAAAGTGGCAAATAAAACATGAAAATAAAATGGGAGCAGAATAAGTGATCTTTGGCGAAGGGCAGCTAGATGCTGTGACCGGCTACCGCTAGCCTCCACAAAGGAAGAAGTCATTAGCACAGAGGGTATTTTAAATAATCAAATTTTCTTTATTTTATGGTAATTTAAAAAATTAAATATGTTTTAAAATTTACATATTAAAATTGTAATAGTATAATTTTGAGGGGTGTTTTCTCTCCTCACAAATTCCTATTTATTGGGCTTAGTAGTTGTCCTCATTGCCTATTAGAGAGCCCATTTAAACGCCCATTGAACGAAAGGGTTCACAATAAAACAAGTAAGGCCTTAAAGGGGGGGGGGGTGAGGGGGGGGATCAGTCAAATTATAATTTTATTACATTTTAAATTGATATATTAAAATATTTAGTTGCATAAAATGTTCCACCTGACTTTATAATAAGTTAATAAAATTTTATTAAAATTAATGTACTAATAAATTCCATTATTTAATCTGTCATTTTGACAATTATTTATTAACTCGTTATACAATCACATAGTAAACGTGTTTGATAAGCTTTAAACAACAAATTTATTGATTTTTTAGTAAAATTGTAAAACCATAATAAACTGATCATAAGTTTTATTAAAACTAGCTTTTATGGAGAATTTTATCAACAAGTAAAAAAATTGGATTTCTAAAGAAAGTGCTAGTTTATTCAATTTTTTTTTTTGTTTAGTTTTAAAGTCAATCCAAACAAAAGTTTCAAAAAATAAATTCTTTTTAATAAAATTAGTTTTGGAAAAAAACTTCATTAATCAAAACAAAAAAAAAAGCTGATAAAGATGTACTAGAAGGTATTTTACCAAAAAAATAAAGGATTTTAGATCATTTAAATTTGACAAATAGTATATTTCTCTAGAGAGAAGTAAGAAGAAAAAAAAGAAAAAGAAATGACTAATACTTATAGAGACTCATCTAAATGAATTATAAATTAAATATTTTTTATCTCTTTTTAATTTTAAAAAAATATATCATTTCTCAAATTTAGAATATCTAAATCTAAAAAAAAGTATATACATGTATATCTCAAATATGAATCTTTTAAAATATAAATTTTGATGAAGTAGTGAAAGATAGAAGGAGAAAAAATATATAAGTGAATCATAATCTCTACATGATAATTCTTATTTTATCTCTCTCCCATTTTTTTCTCTATCTATACTTTAACAAAATTTATAGGTTAAAACATCTATATATAGTCGCATATCTCCCAGTATCCTAAAAGGTTTAAAGGAGATCAGTTAGTTTGAATTAAAAAAAAAAAAAGAGGTCAGCTAATTTATTTAATAAGGATTAGGTAATTGTTTTGTTCTCATGGGAAAATAATGGATTTGGTTTTGAGGATTGCGGGCTTGCCGCCAAATTTGCATTCATGCCTTGCGTGTCTATCTATTAAGACTCGAGATTTCTAGATTTGATTTTGGACAATTTTATAACTATTGCATTGGTTCAGCGACATGTCAGTAATTTATCAACTATTAATTAAAATTCTATACATAAATGATCACGGTTTCAAGATATTTAAATTTTATATTTGGAGCGAACGATCATATAATAATTTGGTTAACTAGTGAATTATAGTTTAAGAGATAAGAAACAAACTTTATTTTTAGTTTATTATTTGTTTATTTTTTATAAAAATAAATTAACCATTATCGTCCCTTTCACTTATTTTAAAATGAAAGAAGAACAAATACTCGAATGAAATAATTATAATTAAACATAATACAAACATTCTTGAGATACTATATCAAATTAAAATATTCAAACAGGGTATGTTTTCCAGCTACACGTATAATTTCATTTTTCATGCATCACTACATCAAACATTAATCACCCAGGACGATGGAAGTAGTCAGATGTGATATTCTCTAAATAAATACGATTATATAGATTATATATAAAACTAATTGACATGACTGCTTAATTACTTCAAGTAACCTCACTCAAATTTTCCTCTGACATATAAATAATTTCACATCATCTGTCTGCGACACGGCGTGTGAATAAAGGTAATTAATTTATTAAACTAGGCTTATTGTATTTTTAAATTATAGACTGTAATTAAGTTTGAGCGATTGATAATCTACTTATACTTTTTTTGAGTGAGATGGGCCCATAAATTTAATCAGAACAAGTTGCTTATTTTATTAGCGAGAAGGAAAGAAATCTTATAAGTATATTCGATGATTTGATGATACATTCTCACTGTTATATATGTGACTTTGTAAACAATGAAGTATACATTTTGTAAATTATACTATTTTTTTAGATCTTATTAAATTATATTTGATATGTTTTATTTTAAAAAAATTATCTTTGTCAATAAATTAAAGGAGAATCATATGTAATTTTTTAAAATAAAAAAGATATAAATATAATTTTAAAAAATTTAAATTAGTCATTATAATTTATTATGTATTTTATTTCATGTTATCAAAGTTGGTCGTGGGGTTGGAAATTATAGATATTCTATGCATCAAAGCAAAACGTTTAAATAATTTAAATAATACTGCATAATAGGTTATAGAATAAACACAATAATCAACAGAACAATTTGTATGGATTTAATTAACCGGGTGGGCAATACACTGTATTGATCTGAAAACTTGATTATAATTCATGTATGAAAAGTATGAATCAATTATTGTCGATTGGAAATTTTCTGAATTCTCTGACTTAGTCAGTGGCGAATAAATTGAAGAGTTAAAGTTGCTCTATTATTTAATATTACTCTGACTTGTTACTGGTTGTTGAATAAAGCCAATGAAAATTTTATTAAATCACCCATTCATTAACGTCAATTAAAGAATATTATGATAATCTACTCTTCCAGACTTCCACCCACCAAATGGGTCACGAGTAAAATATATTTATAAATATATATATATGAAGAATTTTTAATCCTACGAAATAATACAGAGGCACTGCATAATTTGGTAATCCCAAACCTAGCCGTCTGTTCTGCTTTCTCTTCACCTTTTGTGAGCCTTTTATTTTGAATGCTGTGTGCGTGTTCTTTGTTTTGCTTTAATAGTTATAGTAATTATTATATGGGGTTTGTGTGTGTGTGTGCTAACTCGCATAGTTGTGTTTCACATACCTTTCTCTTGCTGAGTGTCTCTCTCACATTCAGTTTGAGTTTGACCCTTTGCCAGCCAGCCATAGGCAGCTCTGCCTCTCTTCCCTCTACTCCAATGGCGACCCCACCCCCTCTCCCCCTACCTCCTTCCACTCTCTACTCTCTCTCTCTAGAGGATCTTCTAAAGCTTTTGAGTCCTCTTTTTCTGAGCACAAAATGTTAAATAACCTTTCCTCTCTTTTCCCTTATTTTCTTTTCCTTTCCTTTCTGTCTTTTTTATATCTGAAACCCTAATTCAGTCACAGCCAAACCCACGCTGGAATTCCCAATAAAAACCCAAAAGAGATCCCCAACTCCCTCCTCTCGCCCTCCCTCACCTCCCTATACCTATAGTTATCATAATTGAGATCTATATATATGCCCTATGGATTTTGTATCTCTTCTTTTCATACCCACCTTTTTCTTCGGCTGAAAGACAAGGAAAAGATTTGCTTCCATTCCATTGCTGCACATCAGGGATTCCGAGATACCACTGCCCTTCTCTTTTCTAAATAAAATAAATTAAGCCTCCTCCTCCTCTCTTCCTCTTCCTCTTCATTTCATGCCTTCTTTATCAGCACCACACGTAATTCGGGTTCTCTCTCTCTCTCTCTTTGCCTATATATATATTCACAGATGTAGGTCTTCTTTAAATTTTGTTTAGCAATTTTTAATTCCTAGTTCGTTGAAATTTTTTTGCTTAATTTGGAAGCTATGGATTCTGGGAATAGTGGAAGTATTTCTTCTAGTGGGGATGAAGAATATGATTCAGTTCAAGCAAGTTTCATGAATCCTCATGCCCAAATTGGTTGTTTCACCTCCCACCCTCACTCTTCCCTTGTTTCTCCGTCTTCTCATCATCACCAGACCCACCATCCCTATGTGTTTGATGTTTCTCCAACTTACCTCCAACCCAACTCCAATCCCAATATTCCTCTCATCAATTTGGAGGCTGCTCCTCCGAGATCTGATCAACAGCCCAATTGCACCGTCCCTGAAGTTTCATCAGCATCAGCATCAGCTTCCTCACTGCAACTACGGCATGAGTATGATATAATGAATAATAATGCAGGAGGATCCGCAGCAGGAGTATCGGGAATCCCATCTGCACGCAACCCAAAGAAGCGAACCAGGGCTTCGAGACGAGCTCCCACCACGGTTCTCACCACCGACACCTCCAATTTCAGAGCCATGGTTCAAGAGTTTACCGGCATCCCTGCTCCTCCCTTTTCTTCCTCCTCCTACTCTCGCCGCCTTGACCTCCTTGCCGCCTCCTCATCCTTCCGCTCCTCCTCCTCCTCCTCCTCCACCTCTTCCTCCTTTTACCGTTTGCGTCCTTCACCTCGCAAGCTTCCCTCCAATAATCCGTCTTTACTTTCCTCTTCACCTTCGCCTTCCCCTTCAACATTGTTACCCAATCATAATATGGGCGATGCTAATCTTGCTTCCACTATTACCACCAATGCTAACAATTCCTCGCCTTCCATCGTCAACTACCAACTTATTCCTAATACTGATCATGTAGGTGTCGGTGGAGGTGTACCCTTTAACCACCCCCAACACATGCTAAGCATGCAAGTCCTTCCATTCCAAACACCCATTTCTCTTCACCCGTTCCCCAATTCTCTTCCTGCATCTGTGTTTAGTCCCAAGTCTCAGTCTCAGCCAAGTTTGTCTATTCCTTCGCTTGAGGATCAGTTGGGTTTGGGCATGAGGCATCCCCAACCCCATCTTGATCTTGTCACTTCTCATACTCATGCACATCTCTCTACTTCCGAGGCTGATCAGACTACGACCCTCACCACCACTACCCAACACGATATTGGAATTAGAGCACCCACTCCTCATGCACAAGCTCCAACAGATCATCCCTTCACCTCCTTTCCCCCTGCCACCTGCAAACTGATCAACTTCTCTGCTTCTTCTTCTTCCTCCACCTTCAACCTTGATAACAACAACAACAACAACAACAACAACAACATGGACAACTCCTCTGCTAGAGGCGAAGGTAATCACAACTACAATTTTGATCCCTGGATTTGTTCGTACGATTAGCTAGCTACCATTCTTCTGTCTTCATCACCAAACTGTACACTACTTGTCAATCATTACGTTCTAGAATCGGATCAATTAAGATTATCATCATTCATCATCATCATCATCATGTTCATATATCATAGTGCTTCTGGTGGTTACCGTTTGTACCAACTTCTTTTTCATTTCATTTTTTTTTCTTTGATGTTGTTTCTTATATTAATTGTTAAATACATAATTAAGTAGTATAAATTAATTAATCATACAGTACCGTACTCTTTTAATCTTTACAGTTGGAATCAAAAAGTGGCATCACAATCACAAAAAATGCTAGTTTCCATTCTCATGTGTGTGTGTGTGTGTGTGTGTATATATATGTACATATGGCTGCTGTACGTAGCACTAGAATTTAACCGTAACGGTGATAAGACTTATTATTTTTGCTTTATACATACATACATACATATATATATATATATACTAATATTATAAAGGTTGTTGGAAACTATTGTGTGCATATATAGTTGGTCGGTAAAGAGAATCTGCGGAGCTAAAACCCCCGAGAATGAACAAGTACCGTTCCTCGTACGGAGGGTATAGTGCGGTGGTGAGGTGTAAGGAAAACGAACAAGCTAAGTAGAGAAAGAATTGAAGTGGGTGAGACAGAGAGTGACTGGACTGCCTGTGCCTGCAAAGGATTAAAGTGAGAGACATTGGTGCTGGTGTTTGCAAGTTGCAGCCAAGTCATGCGCGCGGAGGGAGTCCACCCTTTGTCTGTTGGGTTCGAGTCTGTGTCCTGATGTCCCAACCAAGGAGGGTGGGTGCTAATTAACTGCTATATATATGTGTGTGCGTGTGCGCGCTAATGCTATCTCACTCTCACCCACAGCCCACAGCTAATATATATTGGATTCTCTTTCTTTCATTGCTTTTCTACTATGCCTTACCTTACCCTCCAATATCAACTCATTTTCCTAACCACTACCAGCTCCCTCCTAAACTTTATTACAACTATATCTCGAATTTCCTTTTCTTTTTTCTGTTTTTGAAAAAAGAGGCTTTTGCAATAGAAGAAGGAGGGAATTAACTTTTAATAGACGGCATATTTTGGTTGCAAGTTTAAAACTTTTAATTGGTGACACATTAATTATTTCTTATGAACAGTGCATTGGGCTTTTCCTTTAGTGTCCTTTGCTCTCCGTACTGCCTTCTAGGGGTTGGTATATCCTACTTTTTAGATTTCACAAATAGATGTAGATGGTATACTATTCTCCATCAGAAAAAGTAAATTTATTGAATGGATGAAAATCTATTGTTTCTGCCTTACTATCTCTTCCATGATTTCGTTTTGTCTTACTTTCCAACAACGAATGATATTTTCTTGTGGAGCAATTGGTGGCAAGATTAGTGCCTTTTTTTACCTCCCACAATCATAAAACTTACACATCCTCACATCTACGTAGATTACTTTGCATGTGTAAAATCTAGCTTTAAACTACCGCTTAATTATACTGATTTTTTTTAATAACAAAACTGATGTTCCGGAAATATTCTTTTTACTGGTTAATGAAGTACTTGATTAGTACATGGCTTATAATAGACATGGCATACATGAATCACATTTATATGCGACAAACAATTAACTAGATATGATTTTTTTTTGGTTTGGGCTTTGCCCCCTTCATTTACCAAACTAAAAAAATAATTAATTAATTCAAGGTATAAAATTATGATTGGTTTGAAAAGAAAAAGTCTCTCAAAATAAGTTACTTAAACCAGGTGCACAAAAAGACTGATTCTTGTCAATGGCCGAAATAAAAGCTATTGTCTTTATTTATTTTGAAGAACCTTTTAAAAAAAATTGTGAAGCGTACCAAACTCATTACACGCATAGGAAAACCACACACAATAGTACAGCTTATAAGCATTAAACAGTCACAATATATAAGACCATACTTCAAAATTAATTAAAATAACAACTCATTGATTGATTGTATTTGAAAGTCAAATTTGAGATTCTGGCATAATTCTTCCTTAGCTGAACCTTAGAATTACAAAATCGTCCCCACTCCACAGTGAGTTGAATTTTAGGGCTCCGTTTTTCTTTTCCGAAAACATTATATTTTTCACAGTTGAAGACAAAAAAAAAACTGTTTTCAATTATTTTCTCAAATTCGGCTTATTGCGCATTTTATAAATAAGTTAAATACATTTATATTGCTAAGCATGGATCATTGTATATGATAAATAATTAAATAGTATGTGGTGTGTGGCCCCTTGTGTACAAACTAAGTTATCAGTTAAATAATAAAACACTTATGGATGCCATAAATAGACAATCGATAATAGTACAAAGATTCAACACGCACAACAAAGGGCTATCATTGGTGAAAGTTGTTAATATATCTCAAAGATTGCGATTCACACACGCCCTTTAATTTCTTTTTAATTTATCAATTTTAAGAGCAGAGAAAGAGGTACGATATATATATATATTAAAGGTAGCATGAATTGATGCGTAATATGATTGTGGTATTAGTGGATGCTAATCCTCAATAATCGAGATGTTTGGAACCCAGGAAGAGCACTGATTTGTTAATGAATAGACAAAATACTTGTAATAATTAATAGTTTCATATTTCACTTTACTCGAGAGACCTAAATTTAGAGAGAGAGAGAGAGAGAGATTGACAAAAGGAATTAATAATTAATAAATCAGATATATAATCTCATGGCATGGTAATTAATCAGAAAGGAAAGGGGAAGAATATGAATGGGTGTAAGAAACTATTTACGATGGGTGGGCGAGATATATATATATATATATATAAGAAAAAGAGAAGGAAGGATGATGGATATATAGTAATGAATGATGATGATGATGATGATAAGAAGAGAGATGATTATTAGGGCAGGAGAATATGAAAGAAGAGGACACGTTGAGAGGATGTGGTGACATGTGAGTCTTAGCCTTTTGGAATCATGGTGGCCCATGCCAGAGAATAATATGGTTTCTAGCAATGATGATCCTCTTCTCCCCCATCTAACTTTATCCTCCCCACAATTTCGTCTCTCTGAGCAGTACTCTCTGTTTTCTCAGTTTTCAGTGTCATGTTCATGTAACACGACTCAATTACATACATATATATATATATATATATTGCCATCAAACTCTCCCACATCTATCTCCAATTAATTAATTAATTGCATTCTCAATCCCATCATCTCTCTCCTCCCAATAATTAACATATTAATTAATTACATTCTCAATCCCATCAATTCAAGCATCTTTTTAATTCCTGTCCTCCTCGCATGTGTGGCTTCACCGAAGTCGTCCTTTCTGGTCACCACTCAGTGACACAGAACAAGTTAGTTTGGGAGTTGGGCCGCATATTCTACCACTCCTGTATACACTCTACAGTATATATAAATTGCAGGACAGTCATCGAAAATAAAAGGAATATATATAATTTTCTTTATTTACATAATTAATTATTTTTGCTTTTAAATTTTAATAACTATAACTCAAACCCTGTTGTATTTAATCATCACTTATTCCTTATTCTAACAATTGTTTGCATACCGTTACTAAAAAATCAACTCAGTATATATTTCTTTTAGTTTTAAGTCCATCTAAAAATTACTGTTCCCAATAAACTATTCATATTTTGGTTCCTTGGTTGTTTTATGCAGCAGAAAAGGTGATGAACTGCTAAACAAAAACGATCACACATTGAAAATAGAACAAATTTAAATGGATTTGAGAGTGTCCGCATAAACAATGATCTCTTCTTATTATTGAATTGAATTAGTTATTATTATTATTTATTAAGTGGTCCACGTATGGGCATGACGGATTTCATTCGAACAATATTTTTTTGATAGAAAATTTAAGTTAGTTAACAGGATTATATAATCCTGTATAATAAACATGATCATAATTGGCAGTTGGCACCCTCTTTATAATTTTTTACATTAATTTATAATTAACATCTTCCCGGATTCTTGTGTGGCCTTCTTTTCATATTATGTTATGTTATTTACACACAGTAAGAGCAGTATCAGATTTACGTAAGCGATGATCGGAAGCTGACGCTAGCCACTCTAGCTACAATATTATGCCTCGTAGCTCATAACTACAATTACAATAAAAGTCATCATCCTATTATTTTATTTTATACATACAGCTAAATACCATACGTTTAGGACTTTAATTCTTTTTATTTAACAATTGGGCTCCCACTAATATTAAAACTTTAATTTAAAACCATGGGATTAATATTTCAATGTAATTGATTTCCCACTTTTCAGAAAAACTCCTTAATTAATTAATGTAACTTTTTCCTTTTGATCTCCAATCTTTCAGCATCAACTATATATATGTGAATCGTGATCTCGATTTCCCATTCCCAGTAATTAGCTATGAATTAAGTATAGACATGCATGTGCTTTAAATAAATAAGGAAAGAAAGGGGAGTGTATGTAGAGTGTGAAGCTTATACTGAAGAATTTGGTAGCCACTGACTGGATAAAAAATCCTTCGTTCGTCCCGTTCCACTTTAAATTTCAATTTTCAATTTTCCAAATCAGAGTCTTACATAATGGGATCTGTTTGTTTCTCTGTACGTGGCGAAACGAGGCATCAAAACCATTCGATCAAACTCGTATACCTTTTCAATTTCCTTTAGCAACCAAGCTATATATGGCCTATAACCATCATTCATGGTGCTGTTTGTCTACACTCTACAATGGCAAAATAATTATATATATATATATATATATATATACTTCACAAGTTATTCATTTTTCAACAATTCCATTATCACTTAATTTTGCATTAATTAATGCATGTGCATTAATTCTTTTATTCGTTGTAGAATTAATATATATATATATATATATATATATATACTGATAATATAAACTCAACTCAAAGTCTTCCATCTCATTACTCTTCACACTGAATCAAAACGTTCCTCTGCGTCAATCTGCGTTTCTTCAAGACACCAACATCACACACATTATCTTTGTCTGCCCCCAAGGCATCTCAAAATGCTCCTAAACCCCACATGTCCCCCCAACTTTATATTTTCTCTTCACCTATCCATATATTTTTCTATACACATGTATATAATATTATTTGAATTTCTTCTAATTATAAATTTACATGTCTCTGTTTGAAACTGTACAACAATATATTTAAGGAATAAAGTATTTAAAATATATTTATTGTCATCATGAAATTAATTCTAATATTATATATATATTATTTTAATCCCGATCCCATTTTCACCTAAGACTAGATTGTTATAAAAAAGCTTCTAAATAAAGATTAAATTTATGACAAAAAAATCTAACTTAATTTTTTTTTTTGACCGGTTAAAAACTAACGTAATGGCAATCTTCTTTTAAACCCTCAGTCGATGCTAATCGGCATATTATTTCCTTGGCACGTACACCCCTAATGTTTGGAAGAAAGCTTTTCATGTCGTAAGCTAGAAACAAATATTGACGTAGGTTCAATTGACCCAAATTATACATCACTAATGATTTTTTTGTAAAAAATACTGTGTGATATAGTTTTAAGCTTTTTTAAAAAACTAATATCATAATTTTATTTAAGAAATGGAAAATACCCATAACGTGGGCTCAATAATCAATATCACTGTGGAGGCAGTCTTTTCTTTGTTGCTCTGCGGTTGCTTTTTGGGCTATAATGGGGCATGATTGACTTCAAAGCCCACCTTCAGCCCATGTTCGGGATTAGAGAAAGCTTCTCTTTCAAAAATTAGATTAAAAAACGATTACGTGTACGAGAAGTTGCCCTTTTTTTAAACCCCTCCAAGAAAAAAAAAAAGAGTGAATACTATAGGTCAAATATGGGAACAGTCTCTGATCAACCACTAGATTAGTTGGCTGGAGTGGTAAATTGTGGGGTTTGAGTTTTGAGTAGATCATAAGTGAGATAGTCCATAATATTACCCGAGTACTAGATTATAAATGAATATTTCTAGTCCTAACTTTATAAATATTTTGTTCCTCTAATTATTTGCATAAACAATAATAGAGAAGCTGTATATGATATTCATATGAAGAATTGGTGCATAAAGTTGTACTACTAGTTTGTTGGTTTAGTTTACAAATAATATAGTATTTCATATGCGGGGATATTAATGATCGTGTGAGTCCTTTGTCATTCTTTTTTCTTATAATGCCTGCTTATTCATATTTCTAAGAGAACATTATGTGACTTCTTTGAGCTACTTATTTCAAATTTACAAATGAATTGCAGGATTCTTAGTGCATGATGGTAAATTAACATTGATTTTGTTATAATTTAATAGTTTTTGGTCTCTTAAATATCTAAACATTGAAGCACGATCAATCATGGGAGTAGCAATAACATCTTTTTGAAATATTCTTTGTTTTGTTATTGAAAATGCATATGAGGCTGTAATCAATGTTTCTATCTTTTTCTGGTTTCAATTTCAATATATAATATATATTGTATAGCATGTAGGCTGTTGTGCTACTTTATGTGCTGATTGCATTTCATAATTGACATCGTGTTGTGCTTATATTCTGTTATAATTTAAAAGTTTTCATGGGAATATTGAAGCATGATAGAATGGAAGCTTAGTAAGTTGTTTTGTGTCAATGTTAATTGCTGCTTCCTTATATAGTCATAATAGCTACTCAACATGAAATTAATGATTTATAAATTGATACGAGCATTCATAAATGATAATGACAATAAAAAGAAAAATCTTAATTTCTTTATTTGATATTATCATAGTTTGTGAATTGTGAACTATTATTACAAAAGTTTATTATAGTAATATATATATGTATATCTTTAATTGTATTAAAAAATAAAATATAATAATGGGTCAAGCCTAAGGTTAAGCCTAAACCTATTTATGAAAATTTTATAGGGTCTAAGCTTAAATTTAGTTTGGCTTATGAACAAATTTAGTTTTGAGTATAAAAATTTTTTTTTATAAAAATTATATTCTTATTATAAGATTTCAATTAATTCAAATTAAATAAGTCAAAATTTAATAAATTTATAGATACCAATAATTTTGATTAAAAAAACAGTCTTGATAAAAAAAATATGGGAATGGTCTTTGGACAAAAAAAAAAAAAAGAGAGAATAGTCTATTTAATCAAACATAGGAAGTAAGAATAATGTACATGATACCTACGGAATATTATAGATATTCTAGGGCATATTACACGTGCCCTAAGGGTATGCTTTGCTAGCAAGTGGGTCAATTGGTTTGAAACAACACATAATGCATAAACAAGGAAGAAGGAAGGAAGCAATGGGGATTTTAGATTCATTCATTTCTCTAACTCCCTCTGCTCTCCCTCGTTTCAGATCATAGTTGGGTGCTGAAAAACCGTGCACATATCTGTGTCTTCGCTTTTGAAGGGGCTCCATACGGTACAGAGACCGAGAGAGGGGGAAGAGAAGATGAAGGCAGAGACGGTGACTCTGGTTCTGGTCAACCTTGCTGGGATTATGGAGAGAGCTGACGAATCATTACTGCCGGGTGTGTACAAGGAAGTGGGTGCAGCCCTTCACACCGACCCAACTGGACTCGGTTCCCTCACTCTATTTCGATCCATAGTCCAGTCATCTTGCTATCCCTTAGCTGCCTACCTTGCGCTGCGACACAATCGGGCACACGTTATAGCCCTCGGCGCTTTTCTCTGGGCCGCCGCCACTTTTCTCGTTGGCTTCTCCTCCACTTTCTCTCAGGTAACTAACTTGCTTTCCACTACACAATACACAATTATATGAATTATACTATAATAGGATCTCTTTTCGTTGTGAGGTTGCTGTAATGGAGGTTGAATTCAGCTATACTCCATCTTTTGAAATGGGTGTTGTAGATAATTAGAGTTTTGCCGTCTCGTGTATTCCCCTAGGTTTCATTTTCATTTCTTCTTAAATATTGAACTTTTCATCCTAACATGTAATTAACCAAGTATTGACGAATCACTTCCCTTAAGTTCATTTTGAATATTCTCTTCCAAATCAAACATAATCCTATGTATTTTGTTAGTCCGATTTTCGGTATACAAATGATAGAATTAGTTGGGACCTGAAAGGATTGGGTAGGGCATAATTTTTTTTTTTTAAGTACGAAGCATTGCATACACTCTGTGAATATAAAAAACCGTTATGCCTTATGGTTTTAATTTGTTTATGAATATGGAGATTGGAGAGCTGAAAATTGTTTACTAAGTAGGCTATTTATTTGTGTGAAAGTCACCAGAACGACTGAGTTTGCTGCACGGCACTCAAGCTTAGAAAGGAAACAAGAAAAAATTCTTGAGCTGCCCATGCTTATTCTTTCAAACTAAGCTGTAGTGTCACGGATCATGCTGCTGGCTTGGGTTGTATACAAGAGTTTTTCCTAGGCTGTTGAAAGGTGAGAAGGGATTTTTCACTATGGAAGAGAGGAATTTCTTTAATTTTGCATTCTGTAGTCTCTTCTTTCTTACTCACATTATTAGCTTGACTGGTTGACAATCATCAAGTACAATGAATATTTATAGGCACACTATATGACCCCCTATGGCATCTACATGCATGAACCAATAATTAATTTTTCATACTTGAATCACACCACACCATTCAAAATAGATTCATGAACCATCACATTCAAGGCATATAACCAAAACATTGGAATTGAACATATAAATATCCGAAAAAAATATGAGACAGTTAAACAAATTCAAATTAAATTCCAACCTAGGCATCAAAGTAATATTATTTTTACTTTCTAGTGGTAATTCAACGGTTTTCTAGAGCCTTGCTTAATGTAAAGAAAGAATTAACAGCTGATTGTATTCACTTTGAAGTTTGAAGTGATTGCCTTATAGGTGGCTGTATCACGAGCATTAAATGGGATTGGACTTGCACTGGTTGCGCCTGCAATCCAGTCCCTTGTGGCTGACTCAACTGATGATAGTAACCGTGGCATGGCTTTTGGATGGCTTCAACTCACAAGCAATGTTGGTTCCATTGTTGGTGGTCTTTTTTCAGTGATGATAGCCTCAATAACATTCATGGGTATCCCTGGTTGGAGAATTGCCTTTCACATTGTTGGACTAATAAGTGTTATAGTAGGGACTATAGTTTACCTCTTTGCCAAGGATCCACATTTCCCCGGTAATGGTACAGATGCCAGAAATCAAAATCCAAATAAAACATTATGGTCAGAAGTGAAAGACTTGGTTCAAGAATCAAAGTCAGTTTTGAAGATTTTGTCTTTCCAGATAATTGTTGCACAGGGTGTCACTGGCTCCTTCCCCTGGTCAGCGTTGTCATTTGCACCAATGTGGTTAGAACTTACTGGCTTCTCCCATGACAAAACTGCATTTCTTATTGCATTGTTTGTGATTGCCAGCTCTGTTGGGGGTTTGTTTGGGGGTAAGATTGGGGATATCCTTTCCACGCGTCTTCCAAATTCTGGAAGGATAATTCTTGCACAGATAAGCTCTGCATCGGCCATCCCTCTTGCAGCAATACTATTGCTCGGTTTGCCAAACAATCCATCTACGGCAGTACCTCATGGTTTAGTCCTCATCATTGTAGGGTTCTTCATATCTTGGAATGCTCCAGCTACCAACAAGTAATGTGTCTCTAGCCCACCTTTTTTTCTTTCCGTTTGTTATATCATTCTTTCCAGTTAAGAGTCTTTTTTCTATGATATTAACTTGTCACCCTTATTGTAGAAATCCCCTTCACATGTTCCAACTTTTGTTAATGTCATGTCATCACTTGAATTGATCAAGTATAAGTCGTTTAAAATGACAAGAAACTGATTAGTATTGCAAATACCTACCCTGCCTTCCATTGTCTCTTCACAATCTACACTCTTCTGATTACTCAGCTTAATCCTTTGATTTAGTTTTCCAAATTATCACCTAATTTTTTGGCTTTTAATATATTCATGCAAACAAATTTTTACACTAATTGATCAAGTGTACGGACAAAAGTCCAATATTTGCAGAGATTGTTCCTGAGAGAGCTCGAACAAGTGTATATGCCTTGGACCGATCATTTGAGTCTTTACTGTCATCTTTTGCTCCCCCTTCAGTTGGACTTCTAGCTCAGCATGTTTATGGATATAAGCCAATTCCCCAAGGGTCTACAGTATCTGAAGAGATTTTGACTGATAGAAAGAATGCTGCATCATTGGCTAGGGCACTATATACAGCAATAGGAATTCCAATGGCAATCTGCTGTTTGATCTACTCATTTCTTTATGGGGCCTATCCAAGGGACAGGGAACGAGCTCAGATGGAGGCTTTGATAGAATCAGAGATGCAGCAAATGGAGCGAGATAGTTTAGCCAATAATAGAGACTTCCTCTCCAAAGGCCACTCTTCCGAGTCTGAAGAAATGGATGTTCATGATTATGATAAGGATGTCATTGATGTTGATGATGAATATAACGTCTTGCTTTACCGGCAGCTGACATTCGCCAATTTAGGTGACTAGACTACTCTAATTCAGCACTTTCTGCATCCTACACTGCACAATTTTTTAGAACTGCATTAGGAATTTTGGATTGAAGCTTTCCCATGATGGAACATCCACACACTGAGTCTCAACACTAATGCCAAGTATAATTGATATTCTAAAATGTAGTTCAGCAGTGGCTACTGGCTATAGGATTTTTCAGAACTGCATTACCATTGAATATTCCACATGATCCTGGGTAACCTTTGATTGAGAAAGGTATACTTTATAGTTATTCACTGAGCATGACTTGAGGAACACCCTTACCTGTAACCTGCTACCTGTGCTACGTAGATAACTATAGTATTAACGTAATTCAAATACTAGAATGTAATTGCCTTTTCTGTTGCTAATCTGTCGTTTTAAATTAGCGATGGAACCTCGTGTGTCGTTGTAATTTGCAAATCAATAATTTTCTTGTATGACCCGCTATCCGAAACAAGTACGTTGATGTAGCTCGCGGCCCATATATCCTTCCTATAACCTCTCTATTTTTTTCTACCTATATTTGCTTCGTTTATTTTCCTTTATTAATTTGTTCATAAACAACTTTTTTTTCTCCTTTTCTTATAATAAGATACATAGTTTTAGGAGTAAGTAGTAAGGAAGCGGACAGGATAAGAGAATGATCCTACGTAACGTGCATTAGGACTTTCTAACAAGCTAATACTTCTATATAGAGAAAATATCATTTAAACCAACATTCGCTAGTGGTTTTCAGATGAAATAAACAAAGCCTGCCAGTTAATAATAAATTTGAACCTAGAATTCGTATTTTCTACCTTAAAAGTGTCTATACTACGAAGATTTTCTATACAACTAAGATATTCAACATTGTTTTAGATATACAAAATAGTTAAGTGATGAAAGTGCAGACTTAATTATGTTGATAAGTATATAATATTATATATTGAAAGCGTCAAATGCCCGTCTAGCTCAGTCGGTAGAGCGCAAGGCTCTTAACCTTGTGGTCGTGGGTTCGAGCCCCACGGTGGGCGTGTTTTTTCCTCCCTTTTTCATCGGTGAGTTAGGCTATTAATTTAAAAATTCTATGTGTCATCTTCATGCTCCTGCCGACACATCCCCAGCAGTAGACTTTGTTATTAAAAAGAAGCCATCATACCTCCTTTCATTCTGATGCCCATCTAATTTAACTCATTAATTGATGTCTTGTCATACACCCTCCCTCACCAAATCAAATTATTGCCTTATTAATAAAGCCATTAATTGATAAACATTGTATATGTTTCTCTACTTGCATCTATATTACCACCACTATCATTATTGTCCATCTGTACAACTACAATAAAAATACAACTCATTGGAAATGACTTACTATGTTCTCATTCTAATCCCCATATCATAATTAATGTATACTTCAGTTTAATATTGGTGTATAAATAAAAACATAATTAAACTGCCAATCTCTCTCCTTTTTTTTTTTCCTTACCAACCACTAGCAAAATAATCTAGTTGGTCATCCATCGCAATATCAAACTGTATAAAATTTTCGGTCATAAACCTAAGTTTGGATCTTTGCCCCAATGATAGGACACCTATTCCTTCAATTCATGATCATATATAGGGCTCCTCTCCTAACCCCAAAGTTGTATATGTTTTAAATTAATAAATAAAGGAAAATGTTGGTTATGATCATCTAAAGGCCAAATTTCAAAACTCAACTGCCTTATCAAACCCACGAGGTTTAATGCTCACCAAATCCTTTTTGACTATTTTGCCCTTAAATTGGTGTTAGTGTCATAATCACAAAAAAAGGTTTCACATTTTTTCAGCCATCATCTGAAATCTAAATCCTTTTCGTGTCACTCGCTGTTGCAGACTTTTCAATATTGTTCAGTTAATTAGGATGAAATCTTACAAGCTGGCAAACTTTATTGCATGTAAAGAAAAACCAGAGCATTAACACAATGTTATTTTAATTTTATCAAAGTAGATTACAAGAGTGGGACACAAAACTATCCAAATGTAAAGTTACAACAGAACTAATTGATGATCATCATGAGAGTAACAGTTGAATAGCAACTTTTAATATTTAATTGAATAAGGGCAGATGACTGAGGAAAATCATGTCCCATTAAAAAAACCAAGTCCAAGGCTAGGCTACCTCATCCCATGGCTTCTTTAGGGAATCATCTTCCATTTTGTTACTTATTTGTGTGTGCTTCAAGTTAGGTTACCTACCATGTGGGGACTGGGGAAATACGATTAATTATTTTTTTTCCCTCTCTCTTTTTAAATATGTTTTTTTCACTCTAGGTTTCTGGGTCCACCTTTTATTTCATTTTTAAATTTTAAAACTTCGTAATCATGAAACCCATGCCGTCTAAGATAATGACATCCTCTTAAAAACATAATATAGTAACTTGTAATTCTTCCTAAGCATGCCCCTTATTCTCAACCAATCCACACATTTGTTTATTTATTTAAATAAAACAATGGTTGGATTAAAAAAAAAAAAGGCGTTGTTTGCATATAAATAAATTACTATTGAATGTGACTCGAGCACTCTGATAAATTTGCTAAATGAGAGAAATTCTAAGGACAACTATCATAATTATCTTGATTGAAGGATTCTTACATAATTTGGAATATAAAGTTCTTATATAATTTTCGTTATGTCAACAAGTGTGTACATTAGTTAGCTAACAAAAATTTTACAAGCAATTGAGGACTTAATTTTTTTAATCAACAACCCATTGATCTCTACTACTCAATACTTAATGATGTTTCAAAAGTTATTATTTTAAAAATGATTTCTCCTTAATTGTTTTTTTTATTTATTCTTGCTTGTACTTCGGTCCCATTGTTCCCAAAAAAAACAAAAACAAAGTTTAGTTTCTCATATTTGGTAACATTTTAATATTTAGTTGTACTTTAACCTCACATTTAAATTAATCTTGTTGGAAATTATTAAAGACGTGGTTGATAGAAGCTTCAATGGAGTATTCCTATCTAACAAAATAAATAAAAGGGTAAAACGAAAACTAAAATAGAGAAATGCCTAAACACGAAAATTCTTCAATTTTCACTTTTTAGTGTTTAACATGTGGTAAATACAATATTGATGTACAAGGTGAAAATAAAATACATATCATTTTCAAAATATGCTTTTTTTAATCAATGTCATCTATACTTACTACTACAATACTATTAGATTAAGAAAATACAATATTTCTTAGGTAATTATTTAAAATGTTTGACACAGTTATCAACAGTAAAAAGTCATTCATATAAAATATTAAATTCAAATGCTAATATTTATGTTACATTATATAATTTTGGTGTCTTTAATCTTTCTAACTTTTTAAATTATATAATATATAGTATAGGTATATTTTCAAGAGTATCAAAAGTAAAATTTGAATTTAAAAATTATGAATAGATATTAAATCAATAATTAAAGAGCATTTACAAAGTTCAAGTTTTATAAAATTGTTAACAATACTTTAAAGTTAGGAAACTCATAATCTAGGTGAACAAATTTCAGAAGGTGAAATTGAGAGAAATGCATTGCAATGAATTTGAGCTTGAAAAGGTTGGCCCACTGGGCTTGAGCGTGCCTAATAATTCTCTTGATCAGCAACACAGTTTCTTCTTTTGGTAACGTAATTTCGCAAAAATTATACCCTATCCTGATTCAAAAATGGAAAGGAGATTAGTAGTTTAAAAAAGTAAAAAGTCTTTCAACAAAAAATAAGGGCTAATATTGAATAGGATAAGATTATATTGTTATAATTGTAACTTGATATCCAGAGACTTGAACTGACAAGTAACTTTTGTAGCAGAAGAAAAAAAAAAGAATATTAAAATATTAAAATTCCCGCAATTAATGGCTACACGCTACACGTAACTGGTTGGATTTTGGTGTGTAACGGAATATTTTATGGTTACAGTACGTTACATAATATTACATTGCATTGTCGCAAAATGATCGAAACTATAACTGGAAGGACAAAAAAGCCCTTGTAAAAGGACAGCCACTAGCAAGCATCATCTGGCCCAACCTCAACATTTTACAAAAAAGAAAAAAAGAAACAGTTATTGGTAGAAGAATAAAGGGCAAGCGAAATGATGTTGCATTGGATGTCTTGCTTTATGGCATTAATTTTGTGAGGAGGAAATTTTGCCAAAAAAAGGAGGGAAGCAAATCCATTTTTGGGAGCATGTGAATGTGAGGAGAGAAGAAGATAATTATCGGAGTAAAGATGAGAGATGGGCATTCGGTACACGTGAAAGTGATTTTTTTTTTTTCCATTGCTTGTGTCCCACGAATGAATTTGATACACTGAACTGGAAAAGAAGAAGAAGAAGATGAAGCAGAAGGTGGAGGAGAATTCATGCTCAAGCAGTGAGGCTCAAAAGCTCTCAATTCTGACAAAAGCTCCGTTCATTTCATGCTTTACCTCTATTGAGTATTGACCCAAGGCTAGAATTGTATTTAACTGCAATTTGAGATCGGGAGGGCAAGGAAGTAATTACATGTAGCGGTACCTGGATGCACAGCACATGCTTGCCACTATAAAACTCTATTTATATGGCGGTATGAAATTTAAACTAAATTATTAGTTTGGATACTAACGAACAAATAGAAAGAGATTTTTTAATAAAAATTGAGTCATTTTCAAAATTTAGAATTACAGGGAAAAAACGAAAGACAAGGGAAGGAGGGAGTGTTATTAATATTTATAGGAAAAGAGATATAGTTGGTGGTTTGTTTTAAAAGAGAAAGAAGAGTAGCTTGTACTTCTATTTCTTTCTAGTTTCTATTTCTACTTGTACATTCTACTGCACTCTCGTCTACACTACTCCTCCTCCCTTACAACTTGCAACACACTCTGACATTGGAAACAAAGCAACAAAACAGAACAACCAAAAAAAAAAAAAAAAAGCAAGAATCTTCGAGATCAGAAGGTCATCGTCGTCATTTCCAGCTACATCCCATCTGGGCGTCTAGGTTGAGATAAACATAACTATCTCACACACGAACACAAACCACGCACACAGACGCGTCCAGAGCAAATTCTTCTTTTTACTTGTATCATTATTATTATTATTATTATCATCATTCTTTCTTTCTTTCTTTTTTTCTTTAAATGTTGTTTTGTTCTGAATACCTCAAAAGAGAAGAAGACTCTTGGGGTTGCAGAGAGAGTGAAGACTGAAGAGCGATCACGTATCAGTATCACTCTTGTCCACGGTCCACCCACTGCATCATTCGTTTCCTCTGCTATATTTCAACTCGGATTGTTGTTGTCTTCACTGTTGCTTTTCGCCGGTGACTAACAATAACAATGGAGAGGACCACTCCGGTGAGGAAGCCTTACACTTCCACCGCAGATCTGCTTACTTGGCCCGAAACTCCGCCTTCTGATTCTCCGGCTCCCGGTTCCGCCGCTTCTCGCTCCACAACACGTTCTCACCAGGTGCCCATTCCCCCCTCTTATCACTCTGAAATCTGAATTAATTCTCTTTTTATTCCTTCTTTTCCTTTACTATCTCTTTTTAGTTATTGGGGTTGGGGAGCTTATGTAATCTCGGTAATTGAGTAATTTGGCTTTTCTTTCTTTCTCTGTTAGCCGTCGGATGGGATCAGTAAGGTAGTGTTTGGGGGTCAGGTGACGGATGAAGAGGTCGAGAGCTTGAACAAACGGTGAGATCTACTTGCCCCTTCTTATCTTATCTACTGTAAAATTAACTTTAGGGTAATTTTATTGATAATCTGATGATGAGCATAGTCATCACTGCTGCTGCTGCAGCATCATTATTTTTTAACTTGAAATTCATCTAGCTTTACTTTCTGTTTGCATTGTTCTAGCTATATGTTCTCCTTTTTATGAAACCCAACATCTCTTTAGATATGCTTAATTTTGATTTAATTGAATAATTCAGTCCGGAAATACAAGATTTCTTCCACAATTTGTCTCTGCCCTATTGTTTGAAAAGCTTGTTTCTCGTTGAATGTCCGAATAGATCAAATAGATTGCTCATGTTGTTGGACTTGGACGAGTGGATCTTACATCTCATAGTCATTCCTTATTGAACTTCTGATATATTCACCTGGAATTCTGTCTTTCGGCAATTACAATCTTCTACAACCATATTGCTTTAATAAACTTAAATATCAGCTGACGTTTCCATTTAGAAAGGAAACGTTGAAATGAGATAGTTCTGTAAACTACATGCCATTTTTAAGAATCGTCAAGGAATGCAGTATCATTGAAAAGTTGTGTTATAGGCGTTACAAAAAAGCTATTTTGGAGGAAAGTTCAGAATATTAATTCATAGCAATGTGATCGAGGTTACTTTTAGCTGCATCTTGATTATGGTGTTTGGTAATAATTGCTTTGAAACAGCTTTGAGTATCTGAAGTTACACAAGCAGATAATATGAGATTATATAAATATTTATTATCTTTTGGTTTTCAGTGTGATGTGCTGAATTTATGTTTCATTGGCAGTACTTCAACATGTGATTCTAAACAAGTGGGACACCAGTGCATTATCAAATTTTGCATCATATCAGATCATATTACGAAATAAATTTCAGCCCTTATTATAAGTCTTAAATATTTAGGTCAATATGCTTTGTGCCTTCTCATCTTTATTGCATCTGAAGTATTTTAGCCATGAAATTTCCAGGAAGCCTTGTTCAGAATATAAAATGAAGGAGATAACTGGTAGTGGGATCTTTGCAGCCAATGGAGAAAATGACACACAAGAATCTGACAGTGCTAACCCTCCAAATAAAACCGGACTACGCATGTACCAGGTATTAGTATTTGTTTGTGCTCTACAGTTGTTAATGAGTATGCAGATTTCTTTATCTTGTAAAAATGATAGTTTTGCACTAGAGCTCTGCTTCTGCTATATTGTTATTCTCATTGTTTATTGTTGAAAATTCTCAGCAAGCAATGGCTGGAATAAGTCATATCTCCTTTAGTGAGGAGGAGAGTGTTTCTCCAAAGAAGCCTACTACTTTGCCTGAGGTGGCCAAGCAGCGTGAGCTAAGTGGAACACTGGAAAGTGAAGACTCGAAGTTGAAGAAGCAGCTTTCTGACTCAAAGTTCAAGGAGCTCTCTGGTCACAACATATTTGCTCCCCCACCAGAAATTAAACCCCGACCAGTAACTCCCCGCGTATTGGAGTTGAGAGGGAGCATAGATATTGGAGAACCTGCTCCACAGGTATGCATCACAATAAGTTGCTGACTTGAATTATTTAGGTGAATACTTTTCAAAATTTAATCTCTCCTCATAATATTAAGATTTATTACATAGGTCAATAATTAGCCTAAATCATTGGACAACTATAATTTGACAAGAAAGAAAACTTAAGTTATTGCATGGGTTTTACAACTGAAACTCTGCACATGATAATTCGGAAACCTTGAGATGCACATTGAGTATAACTTGTGTACGACTGGTACGACTGGTAAACTATAAGTCGGTATGCTTTGTGGATATTGGAATATGCTGTTATCTAGCACCTGTATGATTTATGTGAGTGCAGTTTAAGTGACAAGTTGTTTGTGGCCTGGGTTTATAGGGTGATGGAGACCAAGACAATACCAAGCTTAGAGACGACTCAGTTATGAAGACAGCAAAAAAGATTTATGACCAGAAATTTGCTGAACTTTCAGGAAATGACATATTCAAGGGTGATGCACCACCGTCATCTGCTGAGAAGCCACTGAGTGCTGCTAAACAGCGAGAGATGAGTGGCAGTAACATCTTCGCTGATGGGAAGGTAGAATCTAGAGACTACCTAGGTGGCGTGCGGAAACCACCTGGTGGTGAGAGCAGCATTGCCTTGGTATAACTTGTTAGGTCTAACTCAGTTCTTTTTATACTGTCTTGTCTTATTTAATTTTTAGTGGGGCTGTGTTATTATATAATTTGACCTTATATTCTGGGTTCGGGAAGTCATGTTTTAGGTTTCTTAACGTGTTGACCTAAAAGGACCATCTGCTAATTGGTTGTATGTCCATAATCTTATGTTATTCTCAGTGTCTGCTTTAATGAAGTGATTTGGGCTGCTTTTCCTGATTTAGTATGTTATTACATGCTCTGCAATATTAACTTCCATTCGTAAATTGGCATGTTTGGTTGTTTTTTGTATAAGCACACTATAGCTTTTTAATGGGCATTTAGTAGGCTGCAAGTGTCTAAAGGTAGCTCCTTCCTAAAAATGCCTACGACCAATACAGCTGACATTTCGAATTGCAAAATGAAAGTCAAATGCTATATTCCATTTTCTGTTTGCTCTTGGCAACCACGCATCATATGGAAAGAAATATTTGTAAAGCTTGCATACCCAGCCTTTTATACAAAAAATATATTTTTATTATATATTTGATAAAATAAATATTCCATTTTCATGTTAATATTAAAAAAACCACTAAGTTATTTTTACTGTCTTCATTTTTAAACAACTGGACCTGTCATTATTTGTTTATCTTTTAACTATCCTCCATGTCGTCTATGTTGTAATCGGATCCATCACCGTCATATTTTCCACTGTCACCAATGTTGTCATTATTGTATTTTGTTCTAATCACTACCTGCTTAATTATTACTCAATGATAGAGCTGGGTTATGTTGCAAAATCAGCTCTGAAGATGACGAAGTAGTATTTCTCCCAGGCCACTGATGATTTTAGAAAAGGGTGTCTCAAAAGTGTGCTCTCTCTCACTGCTGACTAAAGATGGCAATGGGCGAGAATATTCGATCAAATTTTCACTAACCACCCGTATCCGTACAAAGTATATATATTTGTATTTTATTCATATTTGAAAAAAATATTTTTGAATATTCATATTTGAAATACCTTAATTATTCAAAATACTCAAAAGATTATATATAGTAAATATTAAATAATTGGATAATATACTCGACACTGTTACTCACTGATAGAGCTGGGTTATGTTCAAAATCAGCTCTGAAGATGACGAAGCAATATTTCTCTCAGGCCATTGATGATTTCAGAAAACGGTGTCTCAAAAGCGTGCTCTCTCTCACTGCTGACTAGAGATGGCAACGGGCGAGAATATTCGATCAATGTTGCACTAATTATTCGTATCCGTATGAAGTATCTATATCTGTATCTTATTTATACTCGAAAAAAATATTTTTTGATATTTATATCTGAAATATTTTAGTTACCCAAATATTTAAAAAATTATAAATAATAAATAATTAAATAATATACTCAATACTTAAAGTTAACACTCGATGCCTGTTAATTTTTAAACAAAGTTAAAAAAGTAAACATATGAAGTAATAAAAATGTTACAAAAAAAATACATCATTAATAAAAGTAATACAATATATTTATATAAATTTATTTTCTAAAATTAGAAAGAGTAATTATAATAAAATATTAAATACATTAAAATTATTCAACTCTAAACATAAAAAATAAAAAGAACAATTAATTATAAGTTTTTAATACATTTTAAAATGTATTATATATATATATTATATTTAATTAATATATTATATTATTATCAAATATTAAATATTAAATATATTATTTATTTATTTATTTTAAATAAATATAAAATACTTAAAATTAATATTTTTATTTTTATTATGTGATAAATAATTAAAAATTATTATCTATATTTTATCGATATCTATTAAGTATCAAATATTTTAAAAAAAAAAATTATCGGGAGCAAAATACTAGAAACTATTGTCATGCCTACTGCTGACAATTTCCACCAGACAAAACATTGACGCTGCCGTAGTCCCCGTGGAGTAAAGACCAAAGAGTATTGTCGCATTGGACATTTCTATGGAGTTTACGGGGGCTATTAATACAAATAGAACTAAAAATACCGCAACAAAATAAAATTAGTGTCTAATTAACTTATCCAACGAACACATCTATTAACGTTACTTATGTTTAAAGCATTTGAAATTCTTCATTTAAAAAAACGATTTGAAATACCAAATAAAATCAACTCAAAAGATAATCTTTGTTTTTTTTTTTTTGTTAACTTGATAATTATGATAATATGTTAGTCTTGCCAGTCAGACTATCAAAGGAAAATGGGGGAGAACGTGCTGTCAGCTGATCAGAATCTAAAATCCAGTGGCATGTATTGAATCATCGTAATTCCCTGAAATAACCAAAAGCAATAACCCTACCCCATTATCATTATCAGTGGTTAAAGTATGATTGCCCAAGATAAATACAAGGCCGTCAACCCATTCGATGTTCCAACATCTTCTCATAAAGCACAGGAGCGTTTACCTTTCTCTAACACTAAGGTATTTCCTGAAATTTATAACTAGAACTGCATAAGAATAAAAAATTAAAAATGTTGCTATTCAGTACTCTTAAAGCAATGGCTAAAAAAAATTATAATTGGTTGATAAAGAGTTTAATTAATAAAAATTATCACTTTGATTGACTTTTTTTAAAATCAAAGCTATTAAATATTTTATTCACCAATTAAAGACCCAAAAAATAATCAATACAACGAAACTAATAATAAAGGCTATATTAGAAAATCAATATAAGTATCAGATGGGAAAAATTATCTCCGAATACAGAAATTATCATTGAAAAAAGGTAAACTAAAGCCATTAAGGATGGCAACCTGCCCAACTGTCAATTCAATAATTTCCTTAATCCTAGATGTAGATCTCAACACTCTTAATTTAATGCCTTCATCAAGAAAACATGACAGAATTCATCAGGCCACTAATATCTCCACCGCAACTCATGCAACTCCTCATTCATTCCTACAAAACTATGCACAGTTCAGACTGGAAATTAATGAATCCAGACAATATCTTAAACCGATAATGAGGAAAGGGTAAAGAAATTCATCAATAGTGGAGATAGTAGATTACATCAACATCAGATCTGTGAGGTGGACTTGGAGAATCACTAGAACGATCAAGCGGAGAAGCATCCTTTTGAGCAGGTGATAGGTCATTTCTATTTTTGTCATCATGCTGTCCATCCCGGGGAGACTTCCTCTGTGGAGATGGACTCCTATAAGGGCTGGAACCACGCCGAGCAGGAGATGCACTTTGACAAATGCCCATTCATATTAACAACAAATAATATTAATGACAAAATTAGTAAGGATCACTAAATAAAGCATCATTCAAACCTATCATAAGATCTACTTCGTGTTGTTCGTTCCTCATCATATCTTCCTCTCCTATGATCTTTGTGATAATCAGGACTAGCACTGCGGCTCCTGCTTCTACGATGATACCTATCCCTTTCGCGGTACTTGTCGCGATCAGATCTTTCTCTACTTCTACTGTGAGTTCTTCTCCTGTAGTCTCTATCTCTATATTCATCCCCATACCTGAACATTTTCCATCAGCTATTGTAGTCTTGAAATAGAACAGAGTTATGAACCACTTCTAATATTAACTTTCACACACAAATGAGTGACTGAGTAAAATCACTAGTGTGCTGGCAAACTGCAAACTAGGAACATGTTCTGACTTGATGAAACCTTATATTAAAAACACTTTATGTCCCTGAAAAAAACGTGCACCTCAGTCCTCAGATCTCATTGCTCATTAAGGAGGCCCAACCTAAGTGCAACATAACATGGTTTTTGACTAGGAAGAAGATACCAGATACACTCTGAGAAAAGAGAAACTACAGCATTTTATTTCTTTTTTTTTTAATTTAAATACAGTATTTTGTTTCTTATGTACCTAAATTTTTAATATTTGATTTCTTTCTCAAAGTAGCTGATTTCTTTTGTTTTCTGGTCCCAGAAGGAAGAAAAGGGATGTATCTCCAATCCGAATGTTTTAACATTTTAGAAGAATGACATTTGAATTTTAGATCAAGAAAACAACCAAGCTGTCGTTTTTTTTTTTTTGGTTAAGTTAATTTGGGTGAAATTCAATTTGAATATTTATCTTAGTGTTTGATGAATGAAAATCATGTTACAAAATACAAATAAAGGAGCAATTTTTATTTTTAGTAGTGATCGCGGCTCTTATTTATAGTAAAATAGCTAATATTTAAGACTTAAGTAATATAGTAAAATAGCTAATATTTAAGATTTAAGTAATATTTATCTCTATCTAAAATTGCAATTGGAAGTCTTATTTGATTTTTGCCATGATATACAAACATATGTTCCTCTCTTATGGTCTTTCCGTACTTGAAGAGCTATATGCTTGAATATGCAGAACAACAGACTAGTACTCATGCATCATCAGTGGCAACCAATAATAGACGATCATACCATGGTTGAGTCTGGCTCAGATGTCCAGTGGGTGGGTCAAGACCCAACCTCAATGCATCACAAATATTAAATCTCTCAATGAAACCTTAGACCTATGGCACTAATTTAACAATCTAGTAATGCTATTGTTATAATGGCCACAAAAGCTTTGAACGCTAAGACCTACTTCTAACCCTATTCCAACAAAATGTAGCCCCAAAAAAGAAAAAATTGGTGGCCAAAACACAAGCCTAGGTTGCAGGCGACATGTATAATAGAAGACATTAGAGAAGTTTCATTATTTTAGAAAGTCATCACAAAATTGATGCTTAAAAAGACTTGGGTATATTTAAAACACAACGACCACCTAGTTCCTCTTAATTACTCAATATGCAATATTCTCAATCAAATGTTCTCATCTTAATTTGAAGTTCTAGGCACTTTGAAAGAAGTTTCCTTACCTGGGACGAGGGCTGCGGCTTCTTGACCTCCCATTCAGCTTTGAAGTTGATTCCAATATCCTGCCTTTGTCACTAAAATTCAAGGGAAAGAAAGAAAACGAAAAGACTTCAATCGATTAAATAGGCACAGAATATGACATTAATTCTAAAAACGGATTTGGGATATCTGACTGTCAGTCAGCAGATAACAAGAATATGCCAAGTTAAAAGCTGTGTATACCATTGAATGGAACTTACTTACATATTAATCAGCCAGAAGAAAAATTAAATAATAAAAAAAAATTGAAGAATACCACATCATTCTAGAAAGTCAGTCACAAAAATGATCCTTTGCAGGTAAAGCATAGTCCTGTAAATAAAAAAAGTTGCTTTTCTACTCTATTTTTCGGAATATCAAACAAAAGAAGTCCGTAACTTGGGAATCCAGGAGGTTTCACATACCATAGAGAAGACTCTGAAATTCAAAAAATAACATGAACTAGAGACGATCACTTACATTCTCTCAGCATTAGGTCCGTATTTTGCAAATTGAACCATTATTTCTCTGCCATCCACAATTCTTCCTGGCAAGCAATGAACGTGAGGGAAAACAATCCAATATGAAAAGAGATAGCTGAGATCGAGAAAGAGAGAGAAATTAACCATCAAGCTTATCCACTGCCTTTTGTGCCTCGTCAGCATACTTATAACGAACAAACGCGAAACCTCGTGATTCGCCAGTCCTACAAGTACAAAAAATCACAAACCCGAGTTTACCGTGAAAAGAAAGACTGAAATCCTCAATTGAAACAGTACAGCCAATTAAGAAAGATAAGAGACCTCCGGTCTCTGGGGATGAAGACATCGACGACCTTCCCGTACTTGTCGAACAGCGGGTAGAGATCGTCAGCTGTTGTTCCTAGCAAAAGAAGAAAGGGTTAGGAACAGAGGAGTGATAGAGGGAAGGAATCGGAAAATTGGAGAGAATGATAAGAGTAAATACGGAAAGTGACATTGAGGACGAGAAGGGAGTAAGTGTCCCTGATGTCTGGAGGGCCAGATCTTCCAAAGTGCGACATGTTGAGCTGAGACTCAGACGGAGAGAGTACCGCGAAGTGCAAAAGAGGAGCAGCTTTCGTGTAGACTAGGGTTTTAAACGCTCTTTCTCACCCTTGTAAATTCAGCCTACGCTTTCGAAGGATTCAGACAATATTCACTATTTGACCTATTTGTCCTTCCCCCACTTTAATTATTATTATTTTCTTTCTTTGTTTATTCTGTGTGCAACTGTGAACCTGATTTCTTCCCGCCAATATGCACTCTCAAAAGTTTTAAAATTTTTCGTTAAACTATTCTTTTGAGTTTTGTCTCTATAATTCACTCAATATTTTTAGGCAACAGTACTTTTGTTTTTTAGCAACGTTTTGAATCCTGACTCCATCAATTACATTGATACTAAACTATTCCTTTGTCTCTGTTATATGTGAAGTGCTTATGGTTATTTTTAACATATTAAAGTGGGTTATGCACTATTTATATGAATATTATATTACTCAATTTCATTGCATTCATTGTCAATCTATATGTAACCATACGTCATTGATTTCTGTGAATCTAATCGGTAGAATTAGAGTTTTAAATGACACTGAGAGTTTTGACAAACATGTGGATAAAATTGATAGAAAGTAAATATTTTAACATAAATTTGATACTAATTTCAAACTTTTTAATATGAAAAATGAACTTTCACTATTTTTTCTTTTTTTGCAAATTTTCACTTAATATTTAATTTAGTTATTATAATTATATTTAACATTTTATTATTAGATTAGATCTTTATAATTTCAAAAAATTTAATATAGTCCTTTAAATTGCTATTAGAATGTGGCTTTTTGATCATTCTGAACTGTTTACTTTGGAAATAGTGTAAAAATTTGGTCAAACTATTAGTCTAAAATAAACTATTAATGCTAGGTGACCTTGGTGGATCATTTATTTTCAAAAATAAAAATGTCTTTACGTCAGTCAAATTATATACTTAAATTACATAATCAGTTAACTTTAATTTATTTTTGAAAAATTCCTTTTAACTTTAATGCCTTTATCATTCAAAACCATTCTTTTAGGTCTATCCACGGGGAATGTCACTCTTTTATCGCTGGTAAAAACGTTTTTGTCTTTATATAAAAATGTTTGAACTCTCTTAGCCATTTTAGGTTTTATATCAAGTACAAAGATATTATCCACATAAATTTATATATTTTCTAACTTTCCGTGACAGATAACCACCCAAACAATATTTAATTGATAAAAAGTTTTACACAACCTTAAACATTTAAGTAAAAATTAACTGTACTTCAATTTATAGCATTAATTGTAATTTATTTTTAAATGTTTGAACAAATTAAAATGTAACTAATATTAAATAAATATAAAAAAAGGGTTGTATTGTATTTAAAAAAACGTAAAAAAAAGGAAAAAAATTAAAAAGTTCACATGGAACTAAAAGATATTAAAAAGCTATAAAATCTTACAAATATTCACTTTATACATATATTAAAAATTATAAAAATATCAAATATTAAAAAACGACATTATAAAGTTGCATTATAGCAGGAAAATAAAAACCTACAAATATTAAGAATTTATGAGTTTATATACGAAACTAAAACATATAAAGAGCTATAAAATATATATATTAAAATGTTAAAAAACATAATTTCATTTTATACATAAAAATATTTAAAAAGACAGATTTTTTTTAAATATTAATTACATGCACTTTATAGATAATTTTTATTTAAAAAACGTAAAATATTAAAAAAATTTATTGTACTGATTTATATATATAAATCATTATAACTTAGTTCATAAACCTTTTTATCATATTTCTCAAAATATTTCAAAACTTCTACCAAAGTCTAGTACTAACTGAAACCTCATTATAATAAATCTCAAACATATTTTGTTCATATTTAAATAAATAAATAATATTACTTAGGATCATTTTTGCTTTTGTCATTTTGGATGCATAAAACTAGCATAAAAAGAACTAAAAAAAAGTAAAATATATATGCAGAGACCACAAAATCCTGCAGTAGAACTTCAATATGCTTTTGGAAGCTTTGGGAGCACATAATGTTTTCTTTAAAAAATGATAAGAGGAAGAAGCACTTGGACGAAATCAAGAAGCACTCAACTGTAAGAAAAAATGGAGTGAGCCGTGGAAGAAAGAAGCAAATGTGAAAATGCTGTCCCCTGCGTTGTGATTGCGCAATTTAAAGCTGATTAAACAATTTTTGTTTTTTAAGTGTCATGGGTGGCCAATCAAATAGATACACATGAAAAAAAATTAAATGTTTCACCGGTGATTTATTTCGAACAAAATTTTGTTTAGAATTCCACGCCATTATTAAGAAATTAGGAATGGTGTGACCTGATAAAAAAAATCATTAGGATGTTGTTAAATTCTCATCATGCAACATGCATTCTTTAAATCAATTCATATAAGTTATTTATATGGCATACCTATAAGTTAATTTCATTTATTTTTTTGTTGTCTTGAATTTTTATATTCAGAAATGTTAAAATGTATACGGTTAGTCATATTAAAACAATTTAACAATGCATCATACACAAAATTTGATGGCAAGAATTAAATTAAAAAGTTCTAAACTTACAATGACTGATCAATTATAGAATAAATTCAACAATTGTATAAAAAACATTTAATCACTTTAAAACTATTATTTTATCTTAGGAAACATTTTATTCATCTGAGGAAAAGCTTAATTACAAAATTATTACATAAACTTTAAAATATACTAAAACTCTCTCCAAAACTTTGTATGGAAATTAAAGCGTGATATCCCAATTAAATAAAGCTTTTTTAGGTTTATCTCCACTGAGTTACGGGGCTCAACCCCTATTGGGAAGAGAGTGTGTGAGTTTCATCTGGTCATCGTCGAATGTACATATATTTAACCAAAAGGAAGACTGATTCGTGTATGACATTGTTAGGAGTTAGAGCCAAGTAACTTATACCCAACGACAAGGGGCGACGGGTTACTTTATTTGTCCAACAAAATAAGCTATAGTGGTAACACGCAACAGCTAAGACTTGGTCCTACTCGATCCTACCAACTCCATTATATCATATTCATATTTTTTGTTCTTTTATTCATTTCAATTTTCAACAATCACTTCTTCAACACCCAAATTGTTTCTACATCACTAATAATGAAGGGAAATCAATAAGGGATCTTCCATTCACATGGTTTGGAAGTAGATGATCTCTTTAGTCTTTGTTATGGGGTATCATAATTAATAACTTCACCTTATCCTTCTGCTTAAATTTTCCTCTAAATAAATATTAAAATTTATTAAAATAAATATAAAAATATAATAATAATAATAAATTTTTTAATTAATAATTAAAAACATGTCAATTCAATGGGGATCTTTTCCATCATGTCCTGACAATTCGATGCCGTGGTCAACTATTATATAAGACTTTGAAATGAAACTAAAAATAAAAATACAAAAAAGTAGACCAAGTCGTACACACAAATTAATATCTTATACTTGTAAAACGTCCATAAATCAGGCGCTCAATTTTATTGGTTGGGTATATTCGATTATACATATCCATTTTTGCTTTGACTAGTGATTGTGTGTGTGTGTGTATATATATATATCGTACAATTATATATACGCATAAAGTAAACAAGCGGCAGCGTTCATTTCCGTTTTAGTTCTATAAAATAATACGAATAGATAGTATAAAATTAGTTCTCTTTTTTGTATGGATACGTGACGTTAGTTTGAATGAGATTGGTCAGGTTGTACGGTACATGCACGTTATTATACCAAGTAAACATGACGTGTCATATTTCTATTCAATATATAGTCTATTAGTTGACCCTTTGATTTAATCTTAATTCACATTTTTTTCACTAATATATTTTGATTGGAAAGACGGATGAGAAAAAAGAAAAGAAAAAGTTAAATTTGAATATAAATAAAAAGTGTCAAACAAAAAGTTGACAAAAATATATTTTATATTTTTAAATTTTATATCAATTTAAAATTTTATTTTTAAATTTTATTTATTATCAATTTTATTCTTATAATTTTAAATCATAATTAATTTTATCTTATAACCTAAGATCGTTTAAATTATTAATGAAAATAACTAATGTGATATTTGACGTGTATATTTTTACTGACTAAATACTCTATGTATATATTCATTATCAAATATATTTTTAAAATTTATGAATATTATTAAACGTTTTCCCAAAGTTTATAATATAAAAATATGTCTCCAACTCTTTTCTAATAACTAACGTGGTATTTAATGTTATATTTTTGTTAACTACATATGTGTTAGAATTTATAAAATCACGTCAAACTATGAAACAACGCTATATAAGTAAACAAAATAACATTTCTATTTATATGTTATTGAATTATCATATTACTAAATAATTTCTATTGAAATAAATTTATTAATTTAATTGAGATCACGTTGTACTGTATTCGTCGATGATGAAACCTGCTGTAGAGTCTATCGTTGAAGATTGTCATTTTGAAATCTGCTATTAAAGTCGTTAAATTTCATCCTGCCATTGAAACTCAAGACAAAAATATAGAAGATATATAAAATATTAATTTTTTTTTAAATCATGACATAACATTATTATTATATAATAATATTAATATATTATTTTATTTATTAATGACTTTATATATAATCAATTTTTTTATGTGAATCTAAGAGATTTATGATGAGTTGATAATGAACAAATTTTTTTATCTAATTTATAATCTTATGAATATATATTATTATAAAATAATAATTTATAATTTAAACTTAAATACATTTCATCTTATATGAATTTATTTATTTTTGAGGTTTGAAAGAAAAATTGTTAAAGAATCAATTTTAATATACGCTGATAGTTTTACAAATTGATAGGAAAAATATAATGTTGATAGATGAAGTGATTGAAAAATGGTGGGTTGTATTCGCTGCAAAAAAACGCGGTCCTTAGCAGCATTTATTTAGAGGCATTTATAAGAACCGCCCCTGTATGTTGAACTTAGAAGCGTTTTGAGAAGCATTTTACGAACCGCTTTTGTTTTCTTAAAATAGACTTTCATTTCCATCCGCGTGCGAGTAGTTCCCTCCACACTTTACTTACTTGCCCTAACTTCAATGTCTACCATCGAGGGTCGTTGCTCACTTGTTGCCATCGAGAGTCGCCAATGCTCCTCGTCCAGTGCTGCCATCAAGTGTAGTCGTTGATTTCTGTTGCGTTTTGTTGCTGCGTTCTTCGATCTGGTGCTGCTGCGTTCTTCTGGTTCTGCTTTCTTTTGCTGCTACGTTCTGCATTCTTGCATTCTTCAAAGGTACAAAGTAAGGTAAGTGTTGTTGTAGAGTTCTGTTTTTTTGGATTGATTTTAAGTACCCCATTGAGATTCATTGCGCTTTAGAAATTGCAGCAAGATTTTTCTGAACTCACATTTTACCAAAACCAATTGTATTTCTTTTTCTGTATTTCTTTCTAAATTCAACTATTTTTAATTTTCATTTTCAAAACTAATTTTCAAGATTAATTCAGGCTTGGTTTGTCGTGATGATTCAAACTGCTGGGCTAAGTAAAGTAATTGCAAATGCTCTTGAATTGGTATTTCTATACTTAATCTTGGGATAGTATTGTGGCACTATATGTATCCTGCACATCGAGTGTTTGTTAAAATTACTATGAGAAAATTTAGTCTTGCTTATATTTCTGAAGCCTAAGATTTAGTCTTCATTACCTTTTTGAATTTTAAAAGGATGAGAGTTGAACAATAATAATACATGAAAACTTTACGATGAAGAGAGAGAGAGATCAAAATGTGATACGTGCTTGTGTCCTGTCATTCCATCTACAATACAATAGATTAGTGTGTGATCTGCGACAAAATATGCCTAATGATGTTAAAAAGAATTAGTAGTTCTTTCTATTGTTTGCTATATGTCTTACAAGCAAGACTAAAGATCCATCTTTAAGTTTTATCATTGAAATTGGCTTTGCCAAAGTTGACATTTATTTTTGGCAGATAACTTTGTAGGAAACCCATGATAATCTACACATATTTTTATTTCTTCTACATGAATGCATGGTTCTTATATAATTTTGTCTGAACTTGGAAGTATTTATATTATCATGTACATTTTCAAGGCAGAGTATGTCTATGCATTGGATTGAATTTAAGTAAGTGCCTATGCATTGGATTGAATTTAAAGTCTGCAACATCTATAAGTTTATATATTAAGCTGTGATTAATCTAATCCAACTATCCATAAGGAAGAAAATTGATTGCAGAATTTAAAGACTTCTATTTTGTTCTTTGAACTAGAAACTATTGCTTCCATATAACATAGTAGCTGGAAACATATAAGGAAGAAAATTGATTGCAGAATGAAGATGAAAACAGGAGGCGTTCAAATTACAGCTCAAAGGCACACATGAATCATAAGGATCGATCTCTCATTATGGAATGAAGTCCAACTCATTGAAGACAAAATGAAGCACAAATGAGCTGAAGTTTTAGAAGCAGGTTGCGGCAACCAGGACACAAATTCAGCAGAATTCTGAGTTATCTCTTTTTTTTTTTTTTTTTTTTAATACTTGGTGTGCAGGATAATTTTCCTGTGTTCTCTCTTTCTCTTTCCCTGAACTTCTATCTTTCTGCATTAGTATTACATTACTGACTAAAATGTTGGTTTAAATATCGGAAGAAAACATTTGAAGCCTGGTCTCTTGATCAATTGGATGTTATTCTCTGAAGTATGATGCATGCTTACATATATACCTTTTTTTCTGCGTTTTGTCTTGATAGGTGTGGACACTAAAAAAATTGCTCCAAAGTATGAAAAGCTGGGTACCAGCTTTAAGAAAACGAAATCTGTTTTAATAGGAAAGGTCAGCACCCTGTTGATTCTCTTTTTATTTTCCAACTTAGGAGCAATGAAGAGACTTATAAAATATTTTACTTTCTCAACTTTGGAGCAATGAAGAGACATAAAGCTTTATAATTGGTTCTGTTTTGGGGGTTAATAGGTGTTGTGTTGATTTTGTTTTTGAGATTAGAATGATGGTTCTATTTTTGTTATTATTACTTATCTGCTAAAAAATTGCCTAGTATGCTATTATTTATGTCCTGAAAATTGCTACATGATATTTAGCATTAGGTAATACTATTTTTTTTGTTTGTGATGACTCATTACTTGTGTTTAATCTCTTGGATATTTTTCATTTTAGTTTAGGCTTATTATTGAGAAAAACAAGTATATTTTCTTGGATATATTAAATTTTTATTTTAAAATATAGGTACTTGACGAAGGAAGTGGACACCCCTTACCTCAAGTTGCAGTTCGTTCTCCACCACCCTTAAACAATGATTTGTGGTTCTTATTATAGAATTTTAGAACATGCTTTATTTCAATGTTTTGAATGTTTTGATACGTTTTGAATATAAGTAGGCTTTGTGAACATATATTTTGTTAATTTATCAATATCTCAACCCATTTAAACAATTAGAAGATATTTTGGAGATTATATTATATTTTTTAATTGCTTTAATTTTTTTAAAAAATTAAATATTTTGTTTGCATTACCAAAATATAATAATATTTGAAATAAAAGAAAAATATAAATTTTTGCAATATACCAGCGGTTCAAAACCGCTGGTATAGGTTAAAAAAAATTTTAACAGCAGCTTCAGCTGCGCTTAACAACCGCTGTAAAGTGAACAAATAATGATTTTCTTATCTCTTGTAGGGCGTTTGTTAACCGCTCTTAAATAACGTTTAGAGGCGGTTTTTGCAGCGGTTGTATATAACCGTTGTTAAAAACTTTGTGATGCATGATTCTGCAGCGCTTTTACAACCGCTGCTAAGTGATAATGCAGTGGTTAAAACTGCCTCTTAATGCCATATAGAGCTACTTGCTACCATCTTTTTTGTTGTTTATTTGAAAGAGTTAAAAATATATTTAATAATATTAATAAATTTTAAGAATATATTTGATAATATTTATAATTTTAAAAATAATAATAAATATATAAATAGAACATAAAATTAATAAAAATATACACGTTATATGTCATACAAATTATTTTTGTTAATAATTTAGATAATATTAAGTTGTAAGATAAAATTGATTAAAATTTAAAATTTTAAAAATAAAATTAATAGATAATAAACTTTAAAGATGAAATTAAAAATTGATGTAAATTTTAAGAATATAAAATATATTTTTGTCAAAAAAATTTACTTTATTTTATTTTTTCCTATCTTTTTTACTCCCACACGAGCCATAAAAGATTAATTACCTCTTATACACTAAACAATAGAAAAAGTGTATATAATTCCTAAATGTTAAAGATTAGTTCATAATTGATATTAGCTGCTGGAGGAATCAACATGTCACAACTGGAGGAAAATATGAATATCTTCTGAACCACGCCATTTTAGTAGTTAAATGAAAAATTGAACTATATATATACTGTTTAAGTTTTTAGTAATCAAAATGCATTATAGAGACCGAGTCAATAGTAGCTAAAAAAGATGTATCCTAATTTTATAATCATCAATACATGTGGGTGAAGTGGCACCCATATATATAACTACTAATATGATCACCAAATTGTCTTCATGTATGGCGGCGTCGCGTGTTAATTCGGGAAAAATTCTCCACAAGTTAGGTGATGAACTAGCTGGAAGTGAATTGATTTTTAAATGTAACTCAGTAGAGATATCTGGAGAATGATCTTAAAGGATACATGATCTTAAAGGATATATAGTGAGTGTGTGAAGAATTATTATAAGCTCCCATGTTTGAAGTATGAAACAAAAAATAATTTAAAAAGGACGGAGTTAACTAAGAAAGTAGACTAAAAATCCCCAGACATTTTACAATTTTAATTTTTAAAATAATGCCACAAGTGTTGACTTGGACAACTTAGTTGGAATAATGCAATCCTCACTATAAATCTCAGTTGGCACGCTCTCATGAATTACGATCAACAGTCATTGCAGAGAGAGAGAGAGAGAGAGAGAGAGTAAAGCAGGCGTGAGAAGCTAAGAAGGTCGAAAATGGCCGTCGGGGGCGTCGCCGTTGATGGACCTGCCAGTGGCTTCGATGGCAAAATAACACTGTCAGTTGTGATTTCCTGCATCGTTGCTGCAACCAGTGGACTTATTTTTGGATATGACACAGGAATTTCGGGTTCAATTACTTTCAACTTCTTCTATTTAATTTCTTCTTTCTTTCTTTCTTTTGTCCTTCTTTTGTTTCCAAGTTAGCCAAACCAATCTCAGTATTGTATTTGCTCACCTAATTAGAAGAAATTAGGGTCCTGAGCTTCATGTGTGCCTTATTAGCATTATCTTGTTAGGGGCGTTTCGTTATATTTCAAAGTCTCCCAACGACTTTTACTGGTGTTTCCAAATAAGACAAAAGCTTGACTTCACACTGAACATATATATTGCGTACTAGTACTGGTAAATTATTAGATGTAATTGATTAAATTAAAACCTAATTATATGTTTAATTAATATTGTTTCTAAAAGGTTGAAATTAAATGAATTTCAGGAGGTGTAACGACGATGCCATCGTTTCTTGAGAAATTCTTCCCAGAAATACTGAGAAAGATGGCTAGTGCAGAAACAAATGTGTATTGTGTGTATGATAGTCAGGTGCTAACACTATTCACGTCGTCCCTCTACCTAGCTGGATTAATATCATCTCTTGCAGCTAGCCGAGTGACGGCAATTGTTGGTCGGAGAAACACCATGATCTTAGGCGGTGCCACCTTCCTTCTTGGTAGTGCCCTTAATGCAGCTTCTGAAAATATTGCTATGCTCATTTTGGGTCGTATCTTTCTCGGTTTTGGGGTCGGCTTCACTAATCAGGTGAGTCAGTCAACACATATATATATGAACACGTGAGATAATGAGTGTTTATGCTTTTTTTTAAATTGTTTTTTTGAAATATAATATATAATAATATTTATTAAATTTTAAAATAATAAACTAAATAAAGTGAAGTTAATTAATTTTTATTATTTTATTTTAACTTTTTACTATTTCCACATTCTCTCTTTTCTCTCTTTTTCTTACATTACATGTTTTATTATATATATATATATTATATAATATATAATTTATAAATTTAATAACAAAAAAATTTTAAAATCATAGATATACTTATTGCTACTTTTCTTTTAGTATAAAGTCACGAATAATAAATTACATTGCTGGTTCTGAAATAAATTAAACTTTCTTGATTGTTATTATCATTTTTTATGAAGTTGATTAATTTTTTATATAACAAAAACAATTAATCATTTTTATTTCAAGAGGGAGTGCATCTTGTGCATGGAAATTAATTTTATTAACAGAAAAATAAATGAAAAATTTGAGTATAAAAAAGATATATATGGCGTGGTTATTTTTGGAACAATAAAAATATAAAGTATAGAGTATAATGTTCAAATTCCCAGCAAACAAAAAGATAAATAAACACACACACATATTTTTTATATATATATAATTAACTTTAAGTATTTTTTTATCACCTTAATCTAACAAACTAGCATATTAAAATGTATGTGGGAAAATAGGATAAAATATTTAATTTCTCACTAATTTTTGTTTTGTTAGCTTATTTTCAAATATAAACAAAATACTATTATCTAATTTTTTATTTAAAAATAAATTTAACGTGATTAGTATTCTCTTATTTGTTTCTTGTGTTAAATCATACACGAACACGACAAAGACACGAGAAGACAAAGTCATACTATTGAGCAGTAGTTGATTCCCGCTGGTAATTGATAGTGTGTCCAGTTTCCACTACATGTACATAGAATTAATTTAAGAAAATTTTGTAACTTGCGATGTTAGAATAGGCTACCCCGGTTTATCTATCGGAGGTGGCTCCGGCGAAGTGGCGAGGGGCGTTAAACGCAGGGTTCCAATTCTTCTTAAGTGTGGGGGTGGTGGTAGCCGGTTGCATTAACTTCGGCGCGGCGAAGCGGAATTGGGGGTGGCGATTGTCGCTGGGGCTTGCGGTGGTGCCGGCAGCGATAATGAGCATTGGTGCCTTCCTGATATCCGACAGCCCCAGCAGCTTAGTAGAACGTAACAGGTTAGAGGAAGCGAGAAAAGCCCTGCGCAAAGTGCGAGGCAAGGATACGAATGTGGAAGCTGAGTTGCAAGAGCTTGTGAAGTGGTCAGAAGTGGCAAAAGCCATCAAGGAGGAACCCTTCTTCACTATATTTAAGAGGCAATATCGACCTCACTTGGTCATGGCCATTGCCATCCCCTTTTTCCAGCAGCTCACGGGCATCAACATTGTCGCCTTTTATGCTCCTAATCTCTTCCAGTCTGTGGGGTTTGGAAACGACGCTTCTTTGCTTTCCGCCATTGTACTCGGAGTCGCTAGCCTTGTCTCCGTCCTAATCGCCTCTACTGTTGTTGATCGCTTTGGTCGAAGACTCTTGTTCATAGCGGGTGGCATTCTCATGTTTCTCTGTGAAGTAAGCGAAAAATTTCATATTAATTTCATTTATTTATTACTACGTATATCTATATATTATATATAATATTTATTGTGAATTTTGATATATGTGAAGATTGCGGTGGCTGTGGTGCTAGCGGTGTCCACTGGTACTGAGGGGTCAAAGGAATTGTCCAAGGGGAACGCTATTGTGGTACTTGTTCTGATGAGCGTGTACGCTGCTGGATTTGGTTGGTCATGGGGTCCTCTCACTTGGTTGATTCCAAGTGAAATATTCCCCTTACAAATCAGGACAACTGGACAAAGCATAAGCATTGCCATCAACTTCGTTACCGTATTTATTTTGTCCCAGACATTCTTGACAATGCTTTGCCACTTTAAGTTCGGAGCTTTCTTGTTCTATGCGGCTTGGATTGCCTTAATGACCATCTTTGTTGTACTCTTCTTGCCTGAGACCAAAGGCATCCCTTTGGGGTCTATGTATATGGTATGGGCCAAACACTGGTATTGGCGTCGTTTTGTTTCCCCACAACAAAACCAACATAATAATCATAACCCTCATCAACCCTCACCTTAATTAAACCAAACCCCTACCTTTTCTTCAATATATATATATACATATTATTATTATCATTATTGGTTGCATTTTGGCATTTCTACGCATTCATTTTTTTTTTCTTGGTTTGCTTGTAACTAGAATAATAATTAATAAGCATCTTCTAGTTGGGTTGGGCCTATCGGACATTTTACCGAAGGAATGCTTGGTCTTTTAAAGTATAAAGAATTTAGATATTCGACCGCAATCTCCACAGGCCAAAGCGGGAAAAAAAGAAAGAGTATTGAGATTAATTTCACTTTTTCCCGCAAAAAAAAAAAGTAATGAGACTTTTTTAAAAAAAAAATACAAAGGAGAAATTAAACTTCCTAAGAAGGCGCTCAGTAACAAGCAATAATAAGTTGAAAAACAAATTAAACTTCCTAAATTACTTACATCCTGTCTTATAATTAATAATACTCTAGTGTTACCTCTTACGAAAGGAATTAGCAAGCAACTAATTACAGTACTGAGAATTCTTGGGGAGAATAATTCTACACTCTTCATTCCTCTGATTTTGCTCTCATTAGTTGCATTCCTCTTCTTAGGCATTTTGGAAGTTACACATCCTTATCATATCGATCTAGGATTAAGCAAAACTCAATAAATTCCACTGGAACCTCTTGGAAGATTCCTACACTTGTCTAGCCAGATCTTTAACCATCCTACAGTTCTGATTGGATGCATTTTATCTGTTCACATAGTAAGATAAGTTGAACCAAATCACATATAGCTTGAGGAAACTCACAATGAACATAAAGATTGTCCATACTTTCTTCCTCTTTTGAACAAAATTAAAAGGCACACTGAGATTTGAAGTTGTTGCAATACTGTTGCTCATAATCTTCAATAAAAATAAAACTAATTTTAATTTCCACAAAAACTTCCAAAGAGATGAGGATATTTGGACTATTTTGATAATTTTAATTACCTTCCAAAATAATTGTCAAATATTGTATTTATTTATTTTTGTTTTCAAAATTTATTTTTAAAACAATTCGTAAAATTATTTATAAAAAAACTAGCAACTCATTTATTTTATTCTTATTATTATTTTGTTAGGTATTATAGCGTTCGCCAAAACTCTTAATATAGATACAATAATATTAAAAGCACAAAAAGAAAAAAGAACCAAATAATTACTAGCCACCATGTTTAATCTGATTTTTTTTGTTCATTCACTCCTGCAATCTCAGAGGTTGTAGTGACCATTTGATTCTAGCCATCTTATTATATCAGCAGGTTTAAATATCACACATAAAGACATAATTTGTTTCATGTTTTTCTTATACTTGGTATTTGAATGCACGCATGCATCATGTTCAAAGATACGCTAATGTTATTGTTTTATGTTGTGTTTTTCCTACCAAGATGAGTACTCATCCAACTACCAACCACAATAATTATAACTGTCACTTAAATTCAACTAACTTTGTATGCAATAAATTAAAAGATATCTTATAGATTTTATTTGCGTCACCATTAACATATATTGCCCAGCAAATTAAACTCGTATTCTTTTTTGTCTACAATTCAAAGAGAAAAAAAAAGTATGTATAATTCTTAAGTATATATAATTACTAAAAAATTGTCTCACATGTGATATGTTTATTAAGAAATATGATAACAAATATTTATTAAAACTTTTTCTTAGACTTGTGGATTTGTTTCCTCTCCTCACATCTCATTTGTTAGTTCTTGAATTGTTAATTGTTGTTTGGTACTGAATAAAATTTGTATGTCTTGAACACACAGAGTCCTAGAAGTCACTGATTTTGACTAGGTGACGCCGTGAAGGATGGAAATTATAGTTCTGCAGTACTGCGGCTGCTGAATTAGTTCGATCACTCAATTCCATTACAGTGGCATGAATGAAACTTGCAATAAAAGCACGAGACCTTCTTCTTCACAATAACTACTCAAAAAATTTGCCACCAACCAGACTGTGAACTCCTGTGTCATGACTCATCAACTCATGAAGCTTTCCTAAACACAAAAAGGTGGGACCCCCATTCCTCACTCCTCAATCCTCATGTATATCATCTCATGCTTGCACAAACTAAAAATACAAACCTATATCATCATGCAACCTTACTTCTCCAACAATCCAATATTGCTTTCCCTCATTCCTTCTGCTGATCTTCAATAACCTAGGCCCATTTATTTCTACGTACACACTCTTACATTACATACCATTATAACGTTAACGCACGTGTCCTTTACATTACTACGTGCCACACGCCTGCTGCACAAAACAAGAAATTCATCCTAATGAGTTTAAACTTAATTAGTAGTTCTTTTATTCAATTGAAATGTTAAATTAACATCAGATTTGTAAAACAAGATATAGGTGATGAGATAAGAGTACAAATACAATCGAAGTTCTTTCTCACCCCAAAAAGAAAGAAGAAGAAGAAAACTTGAATCCCCTATAAACACCACACTTTTTAAGAGTTTATTTATCACGTTCTCTCAGAAGAGTACGTACGGAAAAACCTTCGACTGATCATCAAGTTGTCTTTCAGCCTACACTAAAGTTCATATCGGTTTCTTGTGATTTTAGTTTATTGAGAAGCGTGAAATTACTTGGCAAACTGATATTTATGAGTTGAATGATAAAGGCTCAAATCTTGATCTCGGAGGTCATATTGGTACGAAGACATGCAACATTGGTGGGCCTTACAATTAAATTGAGACATAATCTGTTGAGCTATTGGTGGCTGAACCGTCGCTTATTTAATTTGACTTAATTAATTGATTTCATTCTAACCAGATCTTTCATAATCATAAAACGATAGGAATCTACTTCCTCTTTCCAATTTTAATAACAAACGCAATTTGCAGGATGTAGTCTCTGGCGCTCTGCTACCATTATAATACGTCCTTGTTTATGGGCGCTATCTAAGAATTAATTATGCATGGACACAAGACAAGTAGAGAGCTATGTAATAATCAACAGAACAATTTCATGACAAGACAAGAGGTTCACACGTAATAATCAAGGTTAATACATAATCGTCCATATATACATTTTCAGAAGCACTAGTTGAATATAATTGCTCTGTTTTGAGCTGAAAGTGGTAGGAGGTGGACGTAGAAAATATACTCTGCAAACGGGCGCGAACTGTGAACACAGAACACGTAAGCGCTGTGTAACGCCACTGCAAATTTAATTGTTTATATAATATACTTGTGATCAAAAGCACTTGTTAAGTGCTTTATTGTGTAGTACATGAAAGTCTGGAAAGTGGTGTTAATATAAGCCAAGGTAGAGTAGATATTCATATTCTGACAGTTTAATACGTGGGAAGTGACTTGAAAGTGGAAGAAAGAGAGGGGACGAACATAAATGAAGGGAAGGCTAGGTGGGTTGAGGGCATTTAACTGAAGAGAAACCATGCTGGTGAGTATGACGAAGAAAAGATCCAAATGAAAGCAAGGTTGTTTTTTAAGTTGGTCATTGTTGAAGTCTGCATTTAAGTGAATTCAAGGTGGTTTAATGAAGGCAGGTGGACTTACTTGAAATTGAACTCCCCATCTCTCACTCTATGCCTTTAATGGCTTGGTAGTTGGGACCTTTTTCTCTTCAGCTTGGATTTCTTCCCTTTCAAAATTTTCTCCCTTTTCCTATTTCTAAGCTATTTTCTATTCTTGTCTCTCTCCTTCTTGATCAATTTTGATTAGTAATTTCCCTACTACCGTTTATTTACCTTGCACTTTTTTGGGTAACATACTTCATTTACATTTAAGACGTATACATGTAGAACATGAGAAGATTAATAAGATTAATTACAAAATGGACTTGCATAGTGCTTTGTCCATGTTGGTTCCCTTGTCCAATTTATTTATGATTCAGGTGACATTTGGGTAACGAGTTAGGACTCACCTGGGGGCTTAAGACTACTGCTATGTTTATATATATGAAATAAATGTACATGCCCTGTAGAAGTAGAACATTAAAAACTCAAGCAATACATTACAATACTGACGCCCTGATGGAGATTTCTGAGTTAGTGCATACAAATGACAGAAATGATTAAATTGCATATAGCTAATTAGATTAAAATATTAGTAGGCATTGACTATACAAGTGATGGTATATATTATAAAGATTACATGATTTTCATTGCTTCAGTTGCATAAGACGGCTATCAGGTAATTGTTTGGCTGTTCAAGTAGAAGACTGAAAAAGCAAATGTCAAGTTAATTGTATCTAAAGGCAGGAATTAAAAAGTGGAGGTGATGAAGGGGAGGAGAGTGGAGAGGGAGTGGGTTGTTTAGAAGATTTATTTAGGAGAGAGAAGAAACAATAAATTTGGGCTTGTTTTTTTTGGTAGCTCATAGGACTTGGTTATTTTAATGGCTGAGGGTGTTGAGAGCCTTTAAAGCTTAGTTCTGGAGTGTAAATACATAGGTCATCCATGGATGTGGTTCGTTTTAATGGGTGAAGAGGGTGTTGAGAGCTTTAAAGTTTTTAGTTTTTTGAGTGACCCAATTGGGGAAGTTGGAGTTATGATCCACATTAAAGAACCATTGGCATTCAAGACCTTCCTTCAACTGTTTACAGACTCCCAATATTAATGACCTATGCCTTACCTCTCATTCTCCCCTTCGCACCGCCTTTCTTAAGTACCAAACCAAAACTTACCCTTTGCCTTTCGGCTCGGCTTCACTTTACAGCAAGCCGTGTATTAATTTAATTTATAGTTATAGTGCCAAGATTATGTATGTATATACATATACATATATATGGTTGTTTGTGCTGGATGCTTCTTCTGTGGCTCAAGGGCAAGGAATTAGAAATATTTGACCAAAGATGTTGGTTAGAATTTCACATCTAAACCTTTAAGTGCAGACTCTGAGCTGTGTAGTTATTAAAGAGGAGCCAACTTGGAAAAGCACGTCATGCATAGGTAGGCAAACCACTTTAATTTCCCACCTTCAAGTTTTGCCCTTGTTATTGATTATTTCTCCTTTTGCTGTTACAGTTCAAACTCAATATCCTATATAACCACCTCAAGCTTATCCGATATTTGGTCACTCACACACACACACGCACAGAGGTGAGACTGAAACCCCTGATCATTGAATTGAATTGAAGCTATGGTTTCCTTTCAAAAAGCGCTGGCCCAGGCTCCAACGCCTGCCGCTAACTTTCCTGCAGAATTCGAAGCTTCATCAAAGAAGAGGAAGTGGGAAGAGCCACTTGCTGAACAATTCCTCATGGATCAAACCAAAGCAGAGAAAAGGAAACCCATCTTTGATATAGAGCTTCACCTTGAGACCCCTTTTCCTTCAGATAAATGGCAACAATACCTCAGTTTTAAGGTCTACATATACTGTCATACTTGTTAGAAAGCTGTATAGACCTATAGCCACACACATAACACATGCATTTTAGTTTTTAAAATCTATAATCCTCTTTATTTTGCAGTCAGGACAGATACACTTGTGTAACACAAACACAAGGATGAATAAGAAAGCAGCAGAGGACCCAAAGAGAAGTCCTGAACCACCATCTGCAGCAGCAGGTCACATGAGCTTAGACCTTGGGCTGAATTTGACATGTGAATCACTTAGGAAAAAAGAAGGCACTTACGATACAAATGAGAAGCAGAATAACAGTACCTCTGGAAGTTTGAGTGAACATGATCCGTTTATTGAGTCAAGTAAGTACAAGAAAGGTTCAGGTTCTCCCTCGTGGTTGTCATCAGAGGGAGATCACAAAGAAATGGTTGCAACGGTTTGCATGCGGTGCCACATGTTGGTCATGCTATGCAAGTCATCTCCGGCCTGCCCTAACTGCAAATTCATGCACCCACCAGACCAAAAACCTTCAACGTTCTTGAAGAGGAGGTGCAGCCTCATGTGCTAGTAGGTAGTTGTTAGGAAACGTGCAGATACTGTTTTATATTTTAGATTTTCATCCTTAGTGCCTAATGGCCCAAGCCTTCCTTATTTCCTTATTTACATCATGAATAGCCAAGTTGCTTTATGTAGTCTTAAGTTCAAATTAGTGGGCATGATGCTTGTTCTACCTTCGTCGGAATATTGACTGTTAATAGTGCAAGCAAATGGTAGACTACTATATGAAGCTACTGCTAACTAACTTGGTTTATCGTATATGTATGTGTATGTAAGTGTTTTCCATTATCCAGGTTATTATAGCCCAATGATAGTAGAGTTTCGATGATCTTTCAGCAATGAGAGCAACAATATTGTCCTAGATCATACTTCACTCACAAGTCACAGAAGCTTGTTGCTTCACAATTTACATTACGACGAAATGAAATAATTGGTAGCTTGAGCACCGAGTTCCCCTTAGGAGGACCAATTTGAAAAGTTGCAGGGTTACTGGTCTTGATTTTCTTGAATCATGTTCATAATATTTTATTGTATATATCACGTATGCCTAGTCTCAAGTACTTATTTTATAACAGATATTTAAGGAAAAATTGGTAAAAGGAAGAACGTCGTATTACTGCGCACAGAACAATTCCCTCAAATTTTTGTTACTGCAAGTTGGATCACGGTGGGACAAAGATAAGCCGTATTCGTTGAAATGAGCAAATTATCTAATGAGTAAGATGGTCACTCCAGCCCAAATTGAAGGCAAGAAGGGAGAATAGATTATATTAAGACAGAAACTCCTGCAACCTGCCAATCGCATTAATTAGTTTACGTCTTTGATACTTGTCCACTCAAATTAAATGTATATTGAACGTTGATGTGTGGCTTCACCTTCATTGGAGTTCCTTGTTCCATAAATTCAAAGGGAAAGGGGTGGAGATTGGGAATAATAAACAGTAAATTACTGAATCCTCACATAATTATCCACGTAAATAAAAAGAAAGAAAGAAAGAAACTAATGCGTATAGTATACTCCAGCTCACAAACTCCTTTCGGATGCTGGAACTGCCAAGTCAGCTGCATTTATGGAATGCTTCATCGTCTGAGGTGATCTGCCAATACTAGGGAAAAACTAATGATGAAGTTGGGGATTTTAATTTCCAAGAGTCATTCAAAACTCACAAAGAAGATACTTACACGCATTGACCTGAAAAGAAAAAGAAAATAAAGCACTTATGCGCGGCTTGTCTTAGTTTTAAGTTGGGCGATGATTCTTGACTTATTGTATTATATCGGAGGAGTATTTATGTGTGTAGGAGATAATACCTTTTTCTGTTGGCTTCCCTCAACTTGGAGGTTCTTGTCTTATCTTCTTTGTGAGTTTTGAATGACTCTTGGTTATGCATTTTCTTAGTTAAGTACCTTCAATGCTAAAGAGGGAAAAGCAGAATCGGTAAATTCAAAATGGAGGAGTGAAGCATATTTTGAGACTCAAACGTCATCGTTTTAGAATACAAGTGTCGTCTATGTTGCCTTTTGCGTGAGAGTGGCAGCAGATTTTGCGAATTCTGAAACGGTTTGCCCCACTCCCATGTCAAATCGTATAAAAGTCGAAAAGGAGCGAATGAAAGAGAGAAAAGCGAAAGCAAGATGGAAAATGAAGACAAGGCTCTGAAATCGCAGATGGGCTTTCGTCGCTGTGCAAAAGCTGCTCTCCTCCTCTCTCAGCTGAAATCACTTCCTACTCTCTCCTTGCAAGACAAAACCGTCAACTACCAAGACGAGGTCAAAATTTGCAATCACTCTTCCTCCTCCCTGTTTTCAGATTCGGAGGTCATTCATTGGTAAGTTTCTTGTTTCTCTGACTCCTAATTTTTGTTTCAGAGGATGTTGAGGAGAGAAATCGAAGACCTGAAGATAGAATTGATGAAGGAGCGTTCGAACAACAAGAAAATCAAGCTCTGTGCCTTGGTGGAGTTTATTGTTCAAATCATGTTGTTGCTGTCTTTCTGGACTTTGCTCTTGGTGTTCGCCATCAAAACTCGTTGAACAATACTATCAATTTGTCTGCATTTATCTGCTTCATCGTTCAGCTTGTTAGTGCTGTGCATTTGAGTTACCAAAAAAAATTGATTACCATTCGTTGAAAGGATTATATAGTAAACTTGTTTCTGATTTTCTAGTAGCATTGATGAAGATAATGCACCATCTCAAAACGGGTTTATTGGGAATTAGATCGCAATTTTTTTTTCTTTTGACAAAATTTCAACACGTCTAATAGGCGTGCAAAATGGGAAGGGTGGATAAATATAAATAAAGATTATCATTATATTTTGAATTTTTTAAAATCAAAAGGTACTTTTAAAGGAAAAATTAAGAGGATTCAACTCCCCAAAGCTGGAAGGAGGTTCTCCAACCCAAAAATTCATCCTCTAATATACATATTTTTGATAGGACACTTAAAAAACATCTCAATTGATAAAGAAGCACTCTTCACGTAGTTTTCAAAAACTTTTAAAATTCTCCTTTTTAGTGAAGTTTTAATCAAACCGATAGGGGCAGTGGAAGACGTCTTCGTGTGACTTGCCAGCCAAAAGCCACTCACCCAATGTTTCTCGCTGGAAGTACGTACCGTAGAGCCCATTCACCGTCTTATTAATCTCTCTCCTTATCAAGCAAACGGTAAGGATAAAGTAATTTCCTTCATGTGTCGAAAGTTAAAACGCAAATAGTAGATTACCCACGACTAACAACCAAAAACAAAAAAAACAAAAGAGGGGATACTGTTCTTCTAATCTTATAAAAAAGGGACAAATTTAATTGGAAGAGGTGGGAAATCTACTATGCCCGGCGATGAGAGCAAAGTTAAATTCCCCATTTTCACGATCCATGCAATGACTCTCGCTCTCAGGCCTCGTATCCTCCAATTCAATTTGTTTTCCTGAGAAAGGTCTCATGTCTCTGGATTCTATAACCCTAGAAATATCACTTGCTAGCGACTCCACTGCAAACTCTGCTTTACTCACAAAATGCCAACTCTGGAATTATGCTGCTCACGGGAACAATCTTGTCCTTCTTCCACTTTGTTCAATTTGAATTTGGATTTTGCTTCATTCACTGGAGGCGGTTTATTTCTCGAATCCACAATTCCTTATTCCTTTACTCGTTTGATTTCGTCTAGAATTCCTCCCACTACTACTTCTGGTTCGGTTTCTTTTGCATTCTATCCCCAGCAACCGTTGGTTTATGGAAATTTCCGGCGACCGAGGAGGGTTTCGGCTGCAGTTGGTGGCTGGTTTTTGTCGGTGAGCTTGAGAGGTGATAAATTTGTAGGGGACCCGAAGGTATGCGCTGTGCAAAATGAAGAGGAGAACTCCGAGAAGGCTACTTTGGATGGTGATAATGAAGTTGTTGAGCAAGCTAAGTTACACAAAGTTAGGGTGCAGGGAGGCAGTGCCATGAACACCACCAAACATCTATGGGCTGGTGCTATAGCTGCCATGGTTTCTAGGTATATTTTGCAGTGTCCTTCTCTGGGAAAGTGAGCTGGTGCCATGCTACTACGTTTTTGTTTTCTCTCTGGCTTTGTTTTCAATTTGGTGATTTGTTCACGAAGATCTTATATGTGCTCTTATTTATCAAACATTGCTTTAAAATTTATGTGGCGCAATCCTTTAGAGGGTTATATCATAGTGGACAGGTGTAAAACAGCTTGATTTTGAAGTAACTGAGCAGTGCATAAGTGATGCGGTAAATGATTGGTATAGAAAGGCCAATTCATATCATGGTGTTCACTGTTAGACGCACTGCATAATTGATGCTTTATACCCTATTACTTGATGGTATTCTATCAATATCGTTTTGCATTATATGTAGTTTAAGACCACCACTGTTGTGTGAAGCAGAGAAGCTGAAATTACCTTTATGTGAAGAGATTGACTTCAGTTTCCTTCTAAGATCTATTTCAACCTATTTGAATGCTTACTAACTGGTTTTGCATAATAACTGTTAATATATGTCTGCCATTTATTTTTTTCTTTATAACAATGCATTTGCCTTTATCAGAACCTGTGTTGCCCCACTTGAAAGACTTAAGCTGGAATACATAGTTCGTAATGAGAAGAAGAATATATTTGAGCTTATTAAAACAATTGCTGCATCCCAAGGAGTGAGAGGCTTTTGGAAGGGGAACCTTGTTAATATTCTCCGAACAGCTCCATTCAAAGCAGTTAATTTCTATGCTTATGATACATATAGAAAGCAGCTGCTCAAATTGTCTGGAAATGAGGAAACTACCAATTTTGAGAGGTTTATTGCTGGTGCTGCAGCTGGAATTACTGCTACCATTATTTGCCTGCCACTTGATACGGTATGTCAGAAGCTGAAATATGATTTCTTTCTTTTCTCTTTTTGTGGCTTAACCAAATAAACTGGCATGTGCACACATAAATACATATGTACATTCTAAGTACCACGCACACATGTCCATTATACTTTGACATTGATAGATCTTGAGTTCTTAATTATGATGTGCTCAACCCATAGGATTTCTATTATTGCGACTTTGTACCATTGATCTGTTGCTGTGGTAGGAACTGATAAGCAACTTACTAATTGTGTGTCTAATAACCATCTGTTCACTAGACCTTGTTGTGAACGAGTGTTGAATCAACTGTGCATTTTAACTTTGCCCAGTTGAGGGAGCATGTTTACTTCATTTATGACATGAATAGTGCCAGTCAACTATATGTACCTTTCAGGCCTGAATTCTTCCATTAAGAATGGTGATTTCTGCATGCATTCAGGATTCAGATGTTGGGTACAAATCTTAAGATCATGCACCACCTTGTATCAAATACTTACTTTGTGTTGTGGGCAAGAGAAGAGTGGTTAAAGCTTTAAATTTTCTATCTGAAAAAGAATGAATCTTGATGAATTGTTTGTGAATAATTTCTTGGCAATGTCTATATGGAGTCCTATTTACACTATAAGCATGGCCTTGCTTCCCTATGAAACATTTGGATTGGTTTATCAGGATATGGGGTCACTGCAGATAAAGAACATGGAAAAAATAAAATTATTGAGAACTTTTCTGTTATTCAGATATAATTCTTATAAAATAAATGAAAAGTAAAATTTGTTCCTGCTATGCTGGCATGATCTTAGAGGTTGAGCCTTGGAGCAACAGTAAGGTTGTTGTCATGTGACCTGGAGGTCATGTGTTTAAATCATGAAAACAACCTCTCTAAGATAAGACTGTGTACATTTGACCCTCTCCAGACCACATTTAGTTAGAGCCTTGTGCACTGGGCCGTCTTTTTTATGCTGGCATGATCATATCTCTTCCTATCCACCTGACTGGCCCCTTGTGCCTCTTAATTATCTTAATTACATATCAAAAACTAAATAAAAAAAAGGAAGAGTGCAATTGGCACAACTTCTTAATATGTTTACAGTTTTTTATATCCATTCCCCTTGTGTTTTAAAATGTAGCTTATATTCTGACTTATGAAAAAATGGTACAACCTTCATTTACATGGTCCATGTTTGTTTGCTTAAGTCAGTGTGAGCACCCAAAGCATATATAGTAAAGTAGAATATGTTAACAATTTTTTTATATTCATTCCCCATATGTTTTAATATGGAGCTTATATTCTGACTTACGGAAAATGGTACTACCTCCATTTGCATGGTCCATTTTTTTTGTTTGAGCCAGTGAGCACCCAAAGCATATATAGTATAGTCAGTTTTACTGTGAATATAACGTGTATGCATTTAACTATTTTGCAATGTAACTACTTTAAAGTCTGACTATGTAGTATCTTTCAGATCCGGACCAAGATAGTGGCACCTGGTGGGGAAGCCTTGGGTGGTGTAATTGGAGCTTTCCGCTACATGATCCAAACTGAAGGATTTTTTTCTCTTTACAAGGGTTTGGTTCCATCAATTATAAGTATGGCTCCTTCTGGTGCAGTTTTTTATGGTGTATATGATATACTCAAATCTACTTATCTGCATTCACCGGAAGGAATAAAGAGAATCCAGAACATGCAAAAACAGGGGCAGGAACTAAATGCCTTTGATCAGCTTGAGTTGGGGCCAATAAGGACATTACTGTATGGGGCTATTGCTGGTGCATGTGCAGAGGCTGCTACATACCCATTTGAAGTGGTAAGGAGGCAGCTTCAAATGCAAGTCCAGTCTACGAAATTAAGTTCGTTAGCAACTTGTGTCAAAATTGTGGAACGAGGAGGCATTTCAGCGCTCTATGCTGGACTTATTCCCAGCTTATTACAGGCATGTAAACTATTTCAGCGCTCTACGAAATTAAGGTCTTTATTAGATGTATACTTTCATCTCATTTACTTGTAACATGTGTCGATTTCTACATATTGATTTCCATAATGCTTACTAATCATGAAGGTTTAATAAAATTCTTATTTTAATTATCCCATGTTCAGGTACTACCTTCGGCTTCAATAAGTTACTTTGTCTACGAGTTCATGAAGATTGTTCTTAAAGTGGAGTAGGCAAGGGTAGATCCTGAGGTATGTATCATAGGAAGTTTTAAAATGATTTGTACACTTGCGCTCAATGTAGTAATAGGTGGGTAACATACATCTCCACTTGGCAATCATGTATAATGTCCGCCTTTGAAGGTGAAAGTCGCTTCTCAACCTGCACAATTGATCACTCTCTCCACATGTTATACCAACAAAAAGTAAAATTTTTGGACTGACTCAACAGTGAATCTATCCAGTCTTCGAAGTCTGAATTTGACTTCATTTCTTCTTCTGTCTGCACATTTTTTGTTGGCATTTGCTATCTGGACTTTGGTCTTGAGATCATTAGCAGCTTTCAGGTCTTAAGATCATATCAATAATTCATTAGATATAAGTGCTCATTTAAGATTGCCGTAAATTTTTGCTTGTTTTAAACAATTTTTTTTTTTAAAAGTAGGGTTTTATACTAAATACTAAGAGGGAAAAGCAAATCTTAAAAAATAGTTAAAGGTAATTATAGTAATTAATGATTTTGAATGGGAATATAAATATTTTGCAAAATTTGTTTTTTTACTTCTGCATTTATTTTTAAAAAACTTCAATTATTTTGTAAATAAATAAAAAACTACTTTTGCTTCTAGCAAAGCAATTTATTTTCGGGTAAAAATTTGGCCAAGCACTTTAATTTTTCAAGAGTATTTTTTTCTTTGAAAAAAAATGTGAACTTTTAAGTGGCAAATAACTAAGCCAAACTGTGGGTAAAAGTAAAGTTTGTCTACAAATTATGGAGATATTAGTGTAGTGTTATCTCCCGATTAGATGTGGGATGAGTCAATAAAACAAACATAAAGTATAAATTCATTGATCCTGATTCCTGAAGAGTATTTGTGACGTAAATATTTATGAAGCTATTTATTCCATCACCTTTTGATGCGTGCACAGCATAATGTTTTGTTCATGGTGCAACTAGAAGCGGAGTTGGTTTGCGCTTCATCCTTTGGGTGCTAAAAGAGGAAGAGGCACATAGACGGGAGACTGGTGATTGTCTCCTGTTGTCTGCAACCTTCAACTTCCTAATCCTCCCACCTCATTTATATAATCCTAACTTTGGGGATTGTTTTACCACACTATTTTTCAATGGTAGGTTTACTAATTAAGTAACAACGTACAACGGCCGTTTGATATTGGTCTCTTTAATTTTTCCATTATTATTGTTCCTTCTCTCTCCTAAAATTTTGACAATTTTTCTTTTCAAATAAGTTTGTTTAAATTTTAATAAGATTTTGTAAAGATTATTGTAAATTAAGGAATATCAATAATAGTTTACTTGTACATGTTAAATTGTATAAATGAATATTTGATTTCTCAGAAGTTAAAATTAGCTTTACCTTATTTACCAAAGAAATAAATTTAATAGAATAATATTTTATACAATATATATTAACTAAATGTAAATTTGTTAAAGATTATTGACAAATACTAAAACATTGTATTAATGGGGTGTGGTGAGATCGGGGATCCGGACACAACCCATCCACTGCACAACTAGTCTATTCGGCTCCCTCCGATATGGCACTTTTTTTCGGCCCGGTCCTCGGCTATGGCACTTGAAAAAAAAAAAAACCAAAAAAACGAAAGAAAAAAGAAAAAAGAAAACAGTGCACTTGTGTAAAACAACGTCAGCATTCTAATTTCAAAAGCATATGCAATTTACAATTATAATGTTCCATTTGCTCAACTCAATATTCTCTCGTTGTTTTCGCTCTTGGCTTTGAAAAGCTTCCCACCAAGTTGTTTCTGTTCTACTACGAAGCCTGCATTATCATCTTCCCTCGGTGCTTTCTTTCAACCGCCTCTATGTCGCTGTCCGGCGACGGGTCCTCCGAAGCTGACGGCTGCTGCTCATGCTGTCTCGATGCGACCAATGGTTTTCACAATGATGATAGATCTCTTGATGTGAATTGCAAAACTTGTAGAAAATCCGGTCTTTCTCCGTCGTCGTCGGGGTATTCTTTGTTAAGTCTCTATACGGTTCCATTGAAGGAATGGGAGAAGCTGAGGAGAATTTTTATTGCTTCAGCTAAGGGCTTCACGATTGGAGCGGGTGTCAAGGGTGGTCTTGCTGTCTTTTCGATCTTAGCTCGATTGAAACGAAGAAAGGCGCTAAGTTCTCTAAGGTAGAACTCTCTCAATGTGAAATACTTGAACATTGGTTTTTGGATACTTAGTCTATATACCATTCTTTCATTTCATAGGTAAATTATATATGTTTCTCATTCCCCGATTTAGGAAGGAAGCTGTAATAACGAACAGTGAAGCAATTGTTATGGCTCTGAAGGACACATTGAGATACGGTCTCTTTCTTGGAACCTTTGCTGGAACATTCGTGTCGATGGATGAGCTTATAGGTGCTTTGGGTGGTCACCGCAGGCATGTTCTCTTCTGTATAATCAATTTTTGTTCAGTGATTGAAATTTAGATTTTACGAAATTGATTCATATATCAAGTGGTGTGATTCTGATTTGTATTGTTCATTCTATGTCAGGACTGTGAGATGGAGGGCCCTATTGGCAGGGGCGATTGCTGGCCCATCAATACTTCTGACTGGTTTGAAGACAGAGCATACAAGCTTGGCCATTTACATACTTATGCGTGCTGCTGTCTTGGCATCTCGATGTGGGATTAAGAGCAAACGATTTGGGAGAATTTGTAAACCTCTCACATGGAAGCATGGTGACATATTTCTTATGTGTCTCTCCTCGTCGCAAATATTGTATGTGCCCTTTTTTACTGGGATAAATATAATATTAGTATAGCTGTGCATGAGTACTTTTTTATCGTTTTCCTTCATTTCTCTATTTGATAAGCAATCCTATCTTTTACTCGATGACCTGATTGACAGAAGTTGATGCTTGATTCCGAGTGTTTTGTTCTGTTCACCAATAGACCATGCCTTTTACATGGCTATATAACTACCAAGCATAAAGCACTCAGCATTATAAAAATGCTAATATTTATTTCATAGTAAAATATTTCCTGTCAGATAAAATCCTTGAAGAACATATCAAGTCAAGTGGTTGTACGGTTTATTACATCAGTCTTTAACAATTGATTTTGATCGCCCATCAGCGTATGGTTGTGTTTATCCATTCACAAGTTTTGCCAATGTCGACTTGTTTCTTCTGGCCAATGCCAATGTTATATTAAAACAGTGAGGCTTTGCATTTTCTTAAATTTTCAATATATATTTAGCTTAAATGCTCAATGTTTGACACAGACCGTATAATGTGGGCTTATAGCTGTATTGTAAGAAAAAAATTGGGATAAATGAGAAGGCAGAAAGACAGAGAAGGAAAACTGAGAAGCTTGTTGTCCATCTATAAGTTCTTGACAACCCTTGACACTTATATGTTGATTAATGTTGATTTAATTTGATATAGTAGAACTTTTAATTACCATTTACATTTGGGTAGATGAAAATGTTTGTACATCAAGTATGATCATGGTTGCATCCACATGGTTCTGCCCTTGACAGTTCTTTTTGGGGATATATTTATGAGAAATACTTGTTCCACTCTCCTGCACTGCCTCTATTTTGATTATATAAAAGAGATTAACAGAACTGGAAAAATATTTTGGTTTTAGGTCTGCTTACATATTAAAGCAAGAGAGTTTGCCTTCTTCATATAAGTCCTTTCTCAATAAACATGGTGGAAAGGATACCGTTATCTTACAAGGAATAAAAGATATAGCAAGTGGCAAGCCTTTTTCTAATTTGGAAGCAATATATAAATACTACAAGGCCATGGGTATTGATGTGCAACTAGATCCAAATATGGAAGTCCCTTGCTCGGTATGAAATGAAGATTTTATGATTCTTATCCTTTTCCTTCATTCTCAATAAGTGTAGTTGCAATTTGCCTATGGAAATACATGAAGTAAAAGAAGAACTTAGTTATCATACTTCTATTGTTCAATTAAGATGTATTATCAAATTGGAGTCTGGAAATACATTTGCTTCAGTATGTTGATGCCAAATTTAGCTTAGGAATATCAGCATTTTCTGCATTTGCAGTAATTAGAGTTTATCTTGTATAATAACAATAACATCAACTCTTTATTATGGTTGGTTCCATCAGAAATGAAACTCTTATGATAACTGCTAACTCATATATTTGATGTGGAAGTACATTGACACTAAATGTTTGTAGAATTATATTTTTTATGGACTCTGCTTGGTAGAAACATAATCTGTCTTTCTTTCCTTTTACGTACTATGCTGTATCATGGTTTTAAACTGACTGATATCTTGCAGATTATACACGAGAATCAGTCATGTGGTGTACATTTTCTTTCTTTTCTCCTTCAGGCCTACAAAAGGGCATTATCTGTTTATCTTCCAGTTTATCTGATCCCTGCACTCTTAGTTCACAGACAAGGACTTTTAAAAAGGTGAGCAGTATTCTAATATCCCGTTGCTTTTTTGTGAAGTTCTATGAAATGTATCTGTGTTTTATATGGTTATAATTTCTCTGAATGCAAGAATTCCCAAGATGTCCGTTGTCTTTCAGAATTGTGGTAGAATTGAAATTTTTTCATGCTTTGACCTCTAATTATGACATATTATGTGAGATGATATATTCTTGTGGTCCTTATTGCTTGTCTTCTACATGCTTACTTGCAGGCCTCACTCAATATTAGCCAAGGGTCTCGTTGGCACAGCAAGATCTAGCTTGTTTCTGTCTGTTTATTGCTCATCTGCCTGGTTAGCATATTTATACTCATTTAGTTCTCTAATACCCTCTCTATAGTTGTCTTCTAGCTAATTTTGCAGTTGTTTTAAAAGGGGGGTTTATTTATCTGTTAAAGATTTTCAACTATGCAGGAACAGTAAGATGCCCATTTGGCATATACGGGCAATGCTCGGACAAAAAATCTGCAAATTTACACACTGGAATAATTACTAGACTTAAGTAAAGCAATTTTCTGCAATTTTTGTAATCGTTTAAATAGTGGCAATCTTGTACGTCTTTTAAGATGCATGATAGTTAAAATGATGCTAATATACAATTCATGTTACCATTCAGCTTTTAGTTTAGATCCGGAAGATTTCCTATATTATCACTAAACCTTAGCTTAAAGATGGAGTACAATGGTTTTCTTGCGAGAGAATATGAGAACACAGTTTCAGCTACTTGATTACACTAGGCTCTTCCGTTGTTGCTTTTATGGCATCACTTTTGTTGAAAGTGAAATGTATGATATATTATTGATGCCTCTACTGTTCATCAGGATGTGGACGTGCTTGCTCTTCAGAATCTTCAAGAGATGCAACATTCCAATGGTGGTTATAGGAACGGTATGTTGCTTAATGTGTCTATTCTTATCTGTTTGGTTAGGGTGTTTTAATTTGTATGATCTGATATACGTCCCACTGCTGGAATTTTATTCACGAAATAAAAACTCATTCCTATAGCATTGGTGGCTATAAAAAGTTGTACTTTGTGCAGTTCCCAACTGGCCTTGCATTGGCTATTGAGAAGAAAAGCAGGCGAATGGAGATTTCTTTATACTGCCTTGCGCGAGCAATTGAGAGTTTCTTCACCTGCATGGCCGATGTAGGATATTTGCCGCAATCAAGAAAGATGAAGAGAGCTGATGTTATGGTTTTCAGCCTGTCAACAGCCATCATAATGCACTGCTATGCACAGGAGAGGGAAGTATTTAGATGCAAATATTTGAACGTTCTTGATTGGGTGTTCGGTGTACCTCCTCCACCATGTGAAACTCCGCGATGTAAAGATAGACAGAAGCAAATGCCAGTCCAGAGGCTATTTTAGTAGCGATCCCATCTACTCTGAAATTGAGGGGAAAAGATGCCCACTTTGGTGAGAACAATAATCTTGAACGCAGCAGAGTTGTTAACGAAGCGTTTAGCGAATAACAAAGACCGAAGACGTTTCCGGCCGAATTGATATGGCTTCAAAGTAAACTGCCGGTTTTTTTTTTCTCCATTCCACGAGTTCAACAACTAACCTGTGTTCAGCTATAATTCATTCAACTGTAAATTGACCCGTGCTCGTCAGATGGCCGGTGCATCAATGGTATATGTTTTTCTTGTGTTTTTTTATAACACCCAGTTTTTGAAGACAGTTTTGGCCAGCTTGTAAGTTTGGTTTTAAAAAAAATTGCAAGCCATTTGATAAGTTATAATATGCACATAATATATGTAAATCTCTGCATTGTTCATGTAAAACCCCATATGTATGAGGTTAAAACACGGATTTGCATAATCGCGCAACCGTTTTTCTTATCATTCCCCCAGCTTAGGAACACAAGGTAACACAACAACGTCATTGTTTTCATGTCACAAACTTTTTAACTTTCACTAACCTAAAAAAGAAAGGAAAAAAACAACATAAAACTTTGGACACCGAAAAAGAAAGTAGAAGAGTAGGCTTGTTATGTCTCGAAGCCAGACCCTCAGTAACGGCTAATTCATAACTGAACAAGCAGCTCCATTGATGACAAGGGTGAACGTTAGAGTAAACACCAAATACAATAAATTCAGACCTCGTCCTCGTGAAGAAGCATGTTTGGAGTGCCCTTGTTGATAGGAAATCGTCGTCCGGTTTCAGGGCAAACAAGGGCACCTTCTTCAAGGTGGAGTTCAAGAAGGGCATAAACTTGTTGAGAAATTCATTCGACTCGAGCACGGACGAGTCAACTTCCTCCGGTAGCTCGGTGTAACTCATGGCCCGAGACGCGTCAACGAAAGCCTTCCACCGGATCTTGTTAAACATCTTTTTCAGAAAGTCAGGTTTCATCTCTACTATCTTTTCCACCACTTTCTCTGCTTCGATGCGTAGTGGAAAGCCGTTTGTCACGCCCTTCATGCTTGATGATAGCATATTGTGCGTTAGTAGCCTCATCTCTCCCAACTATCACAGTTTTAGCAGCCACCACTGGCAACAACAGCAATAGCAACAGTTAACGCTGTGTAATTCTAAGAAACCAAGCGCCCTCCTTGCTGATTTACTAGGTTGAAGAACATCCGAGAGAGGGTTATGCTATATATTATATCTCTTTAATTTTGGTGTTTTTGTTACTGAAAAGCCCTGTTTTATGGCCTAACCCATAAAAACCGGGCTTGAATTATTGACCAAAATCACATAATTCTCGGACTCCAATTCGTAGTTAGCTATTGGGTTTTGACAAAAAATCTATTGGGCCTGTTCAATTATTTTGACATTTTCCTTTGACGTGTTAGCACTGTAATACATTTTGAATCTGATTAGAAGCGATGGAGTCTACAGAGAAAAATGAAAAAACAATAAGAGAAATAAATTAAAGGCTAATCTTGTATAGATTATGGTTTATTAGTATTTTTTTTTTCTCTCTTTGTACTTTATTAGTCCACCACATCTCTCACATTAGAAGACCTAAATAATCAAGCTTTATATAATTAGATTTTTTTTAATGTTAACAAATTTGATTATAAACGTTTCAAAAATGCTATCTTTCGATAAGTACTAAAGTTGGACTTCCCCTTGGACCGAAGTATCAACCAAGTTTCCTGTTGGTCATGATTAGGTTATCAATTATGCATAACACAAGTTACGCTTCCTTGGAAATGGATCCTCGTTTGTCATTGTCTCCGCTTTTGTTTTCTCCATCACTTCGCCTAATTTAACTATGCAATTATAGGACTTACTCAGATGATTAAACTATTTGTACCTAATAGAAATCTGTAAAATTTATATAATCGAGTCTATATTATGTTTAAGACATTTAAAGATAAAATTGTTGAGTTTAGATAATTTCAAATTATATTGATTGTGTTTTTAAATTTGAGAAAAAATTATTTAATTTAATATCTCTTTATGTCAATGAGTATTAGTACAGAGATTTAAAAATGTGATAAAAATTGAATTCATTATTTTTTAGAATACTGATTGCAAGGATAATATATATATATATATATATATATATATATATATATATATATATCTAGGACTACTATATTCTACGTTATTAATTTTTGAGAAATAAATAAGAGGGGTATGTAGATTTTTCTTTTTAAAGTGAAAAAAAAAATCCCAAATACAAGGAAGGGTGTACATGGAGATATTATTTCCTTAAGAAACTAAATTGAATAGTTTATCTCTTAAGTTTTCCCAACAATATTTTGAGAATGGAGTTGCATTGACCTTGCGTGGCAGCCTTTGTTTTGTAAGCTAGTAGAAGAAAAGAGATACGGAGTTCGAATTGATGAGTGCATGTATATTGGAAGATTGTCATTGAAGCTAGGTAAGAGATCACCTCTCTTTATGGGATATAATATATATATATATATATATATCTTGATTAGTGAACGATATAAAGCACATGGAGGTAAATAATTTAGTAGGCGTAGGTGGCTTCCAAGTTTGTTTTTTAGATGTATTTGTTGGAAACCCATTAGAACAAGCAAATCAGTTGTTTAGCTGACACTGAAATCATCAAACATGATCTTACATAAAGTTTGTCTTGCATCATATATTGCTTCCTTTCAGTCTCATTGTAACAAACATATATAAGTCGATCCCCCGACAAGGTGCCTTGGCCGAGGGACCAACAAAGTCTCTGTATATATTAACCCTTTACTAACAAATTGTAATTTGGAAGGTAAAGACATTAATCATTGCCACACGTAAATCAAAACCAGTCGTAAAGGGAGTTGGTAAAATATGTTTTTATATTTATAACTTCTTTTATTAGCTAGCTGTTCAATGTAGATCGATATTGTTGTTGTAGACACTCGTATATAATATTTAAGTTCATAGAACGAACCCTTTAGGCATGAAAATGTAATCCAAAGTATCTAACTTAGGTAATAAGCAACACATACACACACACACATACACATAATATACACGTGTGTGGCTACGCACCATGTTTATGTTAGAGAATATTAAAAGTTAATTTCTCAGTCTTGCATCTGAAATGAGCCCGTAGCCATGCCATTTCCAAGTCGTATTGAAATTTATATAAATAAATTGTTATTGATTTCTATAACTCAGATTTTAATACATTAGATCAATTTATAAATCATGATTCGTGTACTTGCGCGTGTACACGCACACACACACACACACACACACACACACACATATATATATATATATATTAGCCAATTTTAAAATTACTTAACTTGTACTAAGCGATAACCTTTTACTATATACATCATTGGAATTTCAGGAGGGTAGCATAACAAAGAAAATTTGCAAGAGAACAAGGTGCAAGAGGACAAGCTACTAACGAATGCCATTGAAGGTTTATCAACCTTGCAAAGAATAATGTATGTCTTAAGGGTTACAAAAGGATTGGTGTAGATTTGGACGTTTGATGCACCAAATTCTCCTTCACGTCTTCAACTGCAGCACCCTCCCAGTCAAACAGGTCACATCTTAAAATGTCGTTTTCAGACAATGAACTATATATCTCTGTTAGACTATTTAACCTCGAGGCTTATCACTGTTATTATATTTTATATCTCTATGCATATAATTCAACGACTTTGATAGATTTTTTAGTTTACCTGTTTTGATATTCAGTTAAGCGTATGCGTATTTTACATGCCAACTTGGCCTATATATAAAACATAGTCACACATTCACATGCTGTTGACATATAGCCTAGTTAATTATATGAACAGTTACTGGGTCGCATATAATTATCATTATAATATTAGATAATTATAGAATCAAATAATTAATTAATTAGCAAAATATAAATAGTGGGATAAAAATTGATAGTATGGGGCTAAAGAAACATGAGATCCAAGGGAGGATCGTAGGTCATTAGATGCCATGCAAACCACGACGAAATTGGGATAGTTCCTTCCTCCGGGGTCCCAAATGAATTCATTGGCCATCAATTACGTAATTTGATTTGATAGTTTCTTCCTACTATAATAATACTCTAGGATATTTGTAAAAAATTTTTTAAAAAAATTCACCTCAATGGCTCAGCCTAGCTATTAGATACAATAATTGTATTCTGCAATTATAACCATCAAGACTTATTGTGATCTAATTTAATCCTTAATAATCTTGTATAATGTTGACTTTCAATATATTTTGAGAGTCTATCTCAACATAATACGTGTATTAAAATTTTTACCTCACCTCATTATAAAAATTTCGTTAGAATTAAGGTATAGTTACGTTCCCTTTATGATTTTATCTACGCTGTACTTTGTTCACCTTAATTTTGGCATTATAAACATCCTAGTAGCACACGCTTCTTCAGCGGAGCTGTACGTGTAAAAGGAATAGTTTCATTCAATTGTGTGCATATGGTTGTTTTACTGTTGGTAATCTCAAGGTATAATTGTCTAGGCATAACTATAATTCATAATTTATTAGACAGAATCATGCAAAGTGTTCCAATCTTAGATCAGCCAAAATAAAGCAGTTGACAAAAGAAATATTATATATATTTTAATGGAGATAATTAAGGGGAAGAAGCAAGCACGAAGATTGCATATAAATAGCAAAGCCGAGGCCCCCAGCCTCAGGTTTGATTTGCTAGTAAAACAGAAGAACGAAGGACAAGAATATATAAAATAGTAAATAGACACAAATGGGAAGATCCCCATGCTGCGATGAGAATGGACTTAAGAAGGGTCCCTGGACTCCTGAAGAAGATCAAAAGCTTGTCCACTACATTCAGAAACATGGCCATGGAAGTTGGAGAGCTCTCCCCAAGCTAGCTGGTACTGCTTAATTTCTCTCTCTTTCCATATATATATTGCTTGTAATAAGCTGCAGCAAGTTTAGCTCTCTTTCTTCTCTCTCTGCTTCCTCATTTGCTTTCTATAATTTTTGCAGGCCTTAACAGATGTGGAAAAAGCTGTAGGCTAAGGTGGACTAACTATTTAAGGCCTGATATCAAGAGGGGCAAATTTTCTCAAGAAGAGGAGCAAACAATTCTCCACCTCCATTCCATCCTTGGAAACAAGTACTAATTTCCACTCCCTTAATTATCCTCCAACATTTTTTCCTCTTCTTTCTGAGGGGCATGGGGAAACCAACTTGTTGCTTCTATTGTACCAGTTGGAGTCTATGCTTTTTCCTTTAATTAATTCCTGATACGTTGTTGTATATGACTCACATTTATATATATATATGTATGCTTCTTTGAAAGATGGTCAGCAATTGCATCCCATCTTCCAGGCAGGACAGATAATGAGATCAAGAACTTCTGGAATACTCATTTAAAGAAGAAGCTGATTCAGATGGGAATTGATCCGATGACACATCAGCCAAGAACAGACATTGTTTCAACCTTGCCTTATCTGCTAGCTTTGGCCAACATGACAGTCCCAGACTTAATGGATCATCAATCAATGGATGAACAGGCCCTGAAATTACAACCAGAAGCAATTCAGTTGGCAAAGCTCCAATACCTCCACTATTTACTCCAATCCACAGGTTCCTTCAGCACCAACTCCTATGACCACAGTGCCAATATCACCAACGTGGAAGCTTTCAATTTGCTAACTTCAATTTCTAACAATGTCAATGAGAACCCAGTTATAAACTGCCCACAACTGGATAATGCATCCTTATTTTCTAATAATGTGATTGGGACTGCTAGTTCCCAACTACTCCACCACCCAAACACGTTTCCTCACATTTCAGACCCACGAGTCTCTTTCACTGCTTCACAATCATGTTTGAAATCGAATAGCGAGAAGAATCAACAAGGTGCTAACTTTACAATGATTAATAATGGTAGTGAAGGGGATCACATACTTAATAATGACTCTTCCTGGATTATCCCCTCTCCTGCTCCATCTATTCCCCCCACTGTCACACTCACAGGGACCTCTGCAAATAGCAATCCTGGAGATTCCAGCAGCTGCACTTCTGGCCATGGAGGTGTAACCTCATCTTATTGGCCTGAACTATTTTTTGAGGATCCATTTATGCATGATCTATCTTAACTAATTTTGATATGTGCGTCACTCATATGGCCTCAATATTTATATATCGATACATAGTTTTGTCTTGACTTAATTTGGTACAACTAATTTCATCGTTTTTTTCAATGTTACTATCATCTTCTTCTGTACATGTTCACTGTTCTATTAAAAGTGGCTTTCATCTGTTTCGTTTGATGACTTTAATCAGTTTAATGTGTTCAGACATGCATTTGATTTGGCTAGCATTCTTGTCCTCTCATAAAATGCCTCAAGGCAATGAAAGGTACCACGGGATAAAAAGAAGATTCAAATAGGCCAATTTTGCATTACAATCATTGTTAGCTTTCGGGCTGCAGGATTGAGCCAAGGCTAAAAATTTTCCACTAAATGGAATTAATTTAGAGGAAATCCAATTTTTTGTCCCCGAAATATACGTTATCTTAACTTTTACCTTCTCTAAAAGATTAAGACGTCTAACTTATAAATTCTTAAAACATTTATAATTAACACCTCAGCTGACTTGTCACGTTAAATAATGCTGATATAATATGCCTAATTAGTATGTTTAAGTGTAAAAAAAATTCAATCATCATTCTCTAACATCTACTTAAGCAATTTAAAAATAAAAACTACAATAAAAATTGCAAAAAAGGGATTCAAAACATTTTTTTTTATTTCTCATTTAGGGTTTTTAGAACCAAATACATTCTATCTTCTTTTCAAATAACATTCCATCTAGCTTGATTGATTTACAGCAAATCACATTCCATCTAGCTTGGTTGATTTACAGGAAATCACATTTCATCTTCTCACCCACTGTCCAACCATAGTCATCTCTTCGATCTCGAACATTGGTCAACTGTCTCCATCATTTTTCTTTGCCTATAGTGTTGGTTATGAAGAAGCAAGAACACCCATTGATGCAAACCACATTTTGGCAAAGGTTTAGTAAAAATTTTAGAAAGTGAGTTTTTATTTTTGAAGGGAGACAAATTTGATTTATTATAGACTCAAGGTATTGATCCAAAAAGAGAAAAGAGACATAATCTTAGAATATGATTTCATATTACCTTTTGATAGTAGAGACCAGCTGCGGTTCCAACAATGCTAACCAAATGGTGCATGGTGTTGTCCAGACCCACTCTTTTAGCAAAGAGACAACATACTATATCATATATATTAGATACAAGAGGGTTACTGTCAAAGTTTGCATTTATTCAGTATTCAATGTTCTGTAACATTATCTCTTTGATTATACAATCTTGTTTCCCATTGAAGCTTTGGCCAAAGTAGCATCCAGCTCTTCTCTAAGTTCACTTATGGCAGTCTACAATAATGTGATAATATTGTTATTATACTCATAAATCCTGACTGTAGCTTCACTGGAATGTGGGTTGTGTTGATAGGTATTCTTGCATCACTGAAATGAACACAACAGGTGGCGAAAAATAGTGGAGATGAGTCACAGACATTCCACTATCTGGGTCACTAGTATTAGAGATTTTTGAAGTTGGATGTAGTTCTGAAATTCCTAAATGAGTAATAAATAAGTTCTGAATCTCATTTTTGTAATTTTTTATTTTAGTTTTCATTGTTAATTTTTTATTTGCACAATCGGACATTATTTGCACAATCAAATACCCATTCAACATGCTTAAAATAAGACAATTAAATCATTAACTATTAATGTCTCAGTGACTAATAAGTTATATGTCTTAATTTTTTAAGGACTAAAAAATATATTATAATTTTTTAAAGACCAAAAGATAAGTTGACATATCTTTCAAAGATTAAAAAATATATTTTTTCATTAATTTATCTTAATAAAATTAAAGAGAAATAAATATAAACAAAATTAAGATATGTAAACTTATACAAGGCTTTTAGCGGGTTGTATCTAAACATTATTTTTGTTATTTCTCTAGTTTTATTATGTAAAACACTTTAATTAAGAGATTCAAATTTATATTTGTAAGTCAGATACACACACACACACAAACAAAAGAAAGTTATTGTAAAAATCTTTTCTACTGTAGGTTTCGTCTCTCCCAAGAGATCACTAGCTTTGCTTTGAAGTATTATGAAGCACATTAATGAAATTAATTAATTATCCAAGCCATATTAATTACTTGGGAAGTTGGGCTTTTAGTTAAGTCTATTGGATAGGAAAAAGGCACGAAGAAGAAGAAGAAGAAGCTGACTGAAATTACAAGTCTTGGCATTGAAAATGACATCTCGCGCATGTCCATGCACCAGTGGACTCCTAATCATCTGCTCTACTCCCACTTTTTTGAAAATTGGGTTACTGGTTAGGTTTCTTCTCCTTCCTATTCTCCTTATTTGAAAACATGCTGCGTAAAATTTCACCACCTAATCCTTTATCGCTTCAAGTTTCTTATGTCATTGCAATTATATATGTCATCTTAATAAACCATGGATTAGTAATTTAGTACGTAATAATGGCATACACACACACGCACGCACACACACACACACACACACATATATATATATATATAATCATAAAAGATAATTAAACAAGTTCTTGGGTTCATGAAAATTGTTTTGTTGAGAGTTTTATTAAATTAATTAGAGTTTAATCAACTTTAAATATTAGTGGTTTCAAAAAAAATGATATGTATATATATAATTTTTATAATTCATTTTTAATTTTTTTTATATTTTATATTTATTAAAAAACTTAATATGTTTCATTAGTGCCATTGGCACCCTACAAATCCACTTCCCGCAGGTTTGAGGTTGCCCACATTGAACGATATGGGGATTCTCTTGGTCTCGTGGTATCCAAGTGGATTAAACTGTTGTGCACCCGGTTTTACAAGTTTGTGCTATTTTAACATTGTCTACATGCTTTTCATTTTTAGGCAGAAAATAAATTATAATCATCCTAAGTTTCTATTAACTTTTGAAATTTTCCTATTCAAAGCTTTGTCATGTACAGAATACAAATGTATGACTCTCTAAAATTTGTATCCTCGGGTTCTTGACTAACTCTCATTACTTTATATAGTTGCATTCTGTTTGAAACTGGGACATTCAAAAACTAAACTGATTCTAAAAATAATTCTTCGTATCCTATCTCATTTTGAACATGCACCTTGGAATCTATATAATATAATCCTTGGACTTATTTTCTGTGGATTGCAGGAAAATGAAAATAAAATTCTGATGTCAGCACTCAACAATCAGCAAGGCCATATTAATTATATAGTGCGGGAGGCATGAAGAAGTACAATTAATGTTTTCATAATCATAAACAAGTATAACCCATCCATTTAATTTTGCTTGTCTTTCCTTATTTTGTCTGAATCATTTTATTTTTGGACAGTTGGTCAAAAGAGGTGTTCATGAGTAAGATAGTTCATGATATTACCCAAGTTTAATTAAATAAGTCAACTACCTAATAAATAAAAATGAGATATGGGCTTTCAAATGATACTGTCCATCAAATACTGATCTCCACACTCTAGCCCATCGATCTCATTTTGCCCAAGCTAGAGCAGAAATCGCAATACCCATAATCTTGTCATCTTACCTAAAATCGCTACCCTGCTAGCATTTTCAATTTTTTACTTTTATCACTCTTTTGCTTTCTTTTCAAAACCATTAGACTGTGATATGTATTTGAAAAAAATTATAAAATATCCAATCAGAGTTAAGGTGAAAAATAATTTTTTTATATTTTTATTAAATAATTCGATAATAGACACTTAAAAATCATACTTTTTTTTTATAAATAGATGTTTGATATTACAATTGTCATCATTGTAACGTAAGTCTATTTGGGCATTAATCAAAATATTGTTTAGGTGTCAAACATATTTTCTGTAGTGGTTCACAGAACCATATATAAGTGTATTTGAAAAATAATCAAATAAATTGAAGAACTGATTTATATATGTATGTATTAGTGTGAGTGTAAAACATTTAATTTGTCGGTAATATACCATACAATTTTTTAATAATAGATTATATTTATTTTAAATATTAATCTTTTTATTTTGTGTATGATTGTGACTCACGAAATAATAATAAAAATGAAGAATAAGACCTTAATTTTTTTTATTTAAAGTTGTTACAGGTTATGAATTGTATTATAAGAGTTTATTATGGGAATATATTTTTTTATAATTAATTTATATATATATATTATTGTATTAGAAAATAAAATTTGGTAATGGACTAAGTCTAAGTTTAACTCATGAACTTAGATAAAAATTTAACATATTATAATGAGTCATAAACTATATAAGCTCGAGCCTATACAAAACTCATATTCTTCAGCTCAAACTTCACCACACCTAACCATAAACAAGTCTATCGGTCAAGATTGTGTGAATCCAAATGGAACGAAGGATCGAAAAGCCAGAATTGGGGTTATCGTAGGCATATAATACTGGGTTGGGCTGGGGTACCTTGCTTGTCAAACTGCGAAATTGGATTCATACGAAGCCCACTATTGTGACCCGAGTATCCGACAGCTAGTCAAAATATTTGAAACTGTATTTTAATTTTTCATATATCTCAACGCTTTGCCTAATAGACAATAGGCTAATAATCACCCCACCCTACTGCTAACAACTAGCCTTTCAAATGCATATCCAATATCCATCCCAATTCCCAAGTCGATATATCAAACATCTCATCACCATACCATCTTCTTTCTTCACCATGAAGGAAAAAACAAATGCCTCAAGTACCAAATTCCAAAATGGATTCAGTGGTCCAAGCGGAGTATCGAGTCCATTTCAAATTGATGGTGAGAATTATCATCGTGGCACCTAGCAACTGGCACAAATACATTTGTATTTTGTAGGCTTCTCGGCAACAAAAGGAGGATGAAAAAGAAAAGAAAAATTAGTGGACAACGCCGAGGCTGAGCTCCACAATTCCAGATGAACCCTCGCCTCGTACAATATTGTTTGTACCCTGCGTGTGTGGTTTAATCTTACGAGTCTCAATGCAAATTTGCGGAATTCTGTTATTAATATATGGATCAATGCTTGAGTTATTATGAGAATTTCAGTCGTGAAATTGGGGAATTCTGCTATGTTGCACAAGATTAGATGGTCTTCATTAGAATTACTTTTCTTTAGTAATTCATTTAGTGTTCGAAATACTTATGGCGTGCCCTTACTAGTGACAACGGGGTTCAATAAAATTGTTAAAATGGGTTAGCTTGAGCCATCATGGCTAAGGCTAAGTGGCTAACCATTGTGAGGTTGTTCAACAAATGAACAAAGAATGGACAACGATTTCTTAGCAATGGTGGAATTTAAATAGGTTAACCTGTCACCGTCGAGCTCGACAAGTAAAATGTGATGCTGAAGCATAGTTTTTCTGCCAACCTCTTATACATATGTTTCACTTTCACGGACTATACACAGTTAATGCAATTTGAAAAACAAAAAAAAAAAATATGATCTTTCGTTAATACTATCCATGTAATTAATACTGATGATAGTAGAAGAGCAAGGAGAAATTAAAGGTTGGATCGTCAACTTTGATTTGTTCCCCTGTTCTCAAAATGAAATTAGGCAAAGTAGTGCTTCTTAATCCATTCTTAGTATCCTAAAATATGGCATAAAATCTTGTTTGGACCAATTACATTGTATGAAATGTCTGATTAGCGAGTGGGAAGGGCACAACAATCGCGAACCAGAAATTTCGACCAATTCAATTATTTGGTCAGCGTCAGTTTTCAGCTCTGCCATTAGTAAAATCTTAGTGCAACTACTAGTTGAGGCACTAGCAAAATTGGGCAATTTCCAAATAATATAAAAGATCCACGCCTTCGTATTACTGCAAGCTATGCCATTTGCAATTAAAATGTCAGACTCTGCAATTTGCAAATTTGGAACGCTGTTTTTTTAAAAAAAAATTTACCTAGCATATAAATTATATTAAAAAAACATAAATTTTATATTTTAATCATCAAATTCTTTAATTAAAAAATAATAAATATTTTATATAACTTATTTATTTTAATATTATTTTTTTAAATTTTTTATGTTTTATTTTTATTAAAATTTTGATAATAAAAATATAGAAAATTAAACCTAAGTCTAATCCTAAATTAAAATGACGTTATAATATAATATAATTATTAATTTTGCAAACTCAAATACTTAACAATAGAGAGGCTTCTCTTAACTACAAAGGGAAGTATATTTTAGTTCCCTAAACTATATTCAAATAATATTTTATTCATTTAAATTTTTATTTGTAACAATTTATTTTATTTAACTAAAAAGGTAAAACTATTAAGTGCATCTTAGTTCTGATTGACTTTTTTCATTCAGTTCATTGCGTCTCCGAACCGAACAAAAAATGCAATGGAGAAATGCATAATGTAGCAAGAGCACCAGTTAACCCAATATATAAAATATATGATTTTTATATATTGAATCAGATTAATTATTTAAATAAAATCTATCACTTAACTAGAATCATTTTATTCCCTTGATCCAAATCCAAAAGAAAGGGGGCAACAGTGTTAAAACAGTAACAGCGAAGTCAATGTCAACGACAAACAAGTCCATCTTGCAGGCACCCTTCGCTACATTTTCCTGTTTGTAAATACGGTTACACAGAAAAACAGCCTCTTGGATCCCTCCATCTCTCAATCTTTATTATTATATCAATAGTAACATTTGTTTTTCAGAAAAAGTTTTCAAATGTTCTTTTTCTCTCCCTTTTATTTGGATCTTTGTTTATCTAATTTACTTGTGCGAAGGGGGAGCGGCACAAGAAAAGAGGGAGAATGACCTCTCCAACCAGGAAAGACCAAAATCTTTACCAAATTTTGAGTGGACCGGTTAGATGAAATTTTCTATCATCCAGTTTCCATCATCCTTGCTTTTGGTTTTTATTGTGGCATGTTGCTGTCTCGTGTTCTAGGGCTGTTTTCTCAAGTTTATTTCTAGTCTGTTTAGTATACAAGGATAAACTTTCGGTTTTTGAACAAACTTTTCGTGATTTTGGAGAAGATTCGTCATTGCTGAAGCTGGATTTTTTTCGAAATTTGAATTCAAGTTGTCTACCGATCGCTCTGTGTTGAGAATTAGTGGAAATTTTGGAGAAGTTGCTCAACTTTTATCATGGATAAGTTATGCTGTTTTAATTCTTCCTACTCCCAGGTAAGTGGTTAATATCTTGTCCAGTAGTCTCCATTTTTGATACTTTCACCGAGTCTGGAAGAATTTCAATTTTCTGAAGTTAATTAAAATACCTAAGTATATATTTTCACTTGGTCCCTCGGAAAATGTTTCTATAGCTGATGTGTTAATTTCTATAAATGATTGGACTTGCGTAATGGAGATTATCAATCATCTTTGATAGTTTATATTTGTCTCCGTCACTGCCCTCAGCCTGTCCGCCTGTAATCCCGAACCCTTTTTATTGCTAGTGCTTTGATTTAATTTATAACGCTTGCTCAATTACTGAATTTTGCTTTGTTTCAGAATACTAATGTGATCTTGATCCTGCTGTTGGCTGGATTTCTGACAATTGTTTAAAGGGGGCAACAAAATATTTTAATAATTACTGGTTTAAAACTAAGCTAAAAGTTTTTTCTGTGGGTCAGTGGTGTCCAATTTACCAGCTTGTACAGACACATAAGATAAAACATTTTCGTTCAAATCCTCTGTAAACTCTGAGTTTCCTTCTAGAATTTGGAAGGCTTCATTTGCATGATTAGGGAATGTGTGGGTCCATTCGTTGAGGATGGGTTGAGATTTGAGAAATCAAATACTTTTCCTTGATTCCATATATGTGCACCTAAACTGGCAAGACTTTCTCTTTGTTTTGGTTCCTATATAGCTTGTAGCTGCACGTTCTTCATCCAGCACAGGTAAGGGGAAAAACCATGAAGGATCAATAAAGTATGGTTTCAGCCTTGTAAAAGGGAAAGCTAATCATCCAATGGAGGATTATCATGTTGCCAAGTTTGTGAATATACAGGGGAAAGAGTTGGGGTTGTTTGCTATATATGATGGCCATCTGGGAGAACGTGTACCTGCCTATTTGCAAAAGAATTTGTTTACCAATATACTAAAGGAGGTGGGTTGTTACTCGAATTGAGGAAAATTATTATATTATCTTCTATACTAGTTTGATTAAGTATCAGAATGAGGAGGTTATATTGTTATATTTCATTTTATAACCTAGGAGGAATTTTGGGATGACCCCACTGGATCTATCTCAAAAGCATATGAGATGACAGATCAGGCAATTCTTTCACGTAGTTCTGATTTGGGGCGTGGTGGATCCACTGCTGTAACTGCAATATTGATTAATGGCCAAAGGTTATGTGTAGCTAATGTTGGAGATTCACGAGCAGTTCTTTCAAGAAAAGGTCAAGCAGTACAAATGACTACAGATCATGAGCCCAACACAGAGCGAGGCAGTATTGAGACTAAAGGTGGTTTTGTCTCTAACATTCCAGGTACTTTTAAGCTACCTATGTCTGATTTCTTTACCTTCAGGTCCTAGTCTCTTCTGTGGATGTTGTCCATTTATGTAATCTATAGCTACCATTCCGTGGAAAGATATTACTTATGAAATGTGACTGTTGTTATAATCCTCGAGAAATAATTGGATTTTTTATTTTAAAATGTTGAATAAGAAAATAAACTAATGAGGCATCTTTTTAACAAGAATTGTGAGCTTGGCCCTGGCATATTTTCACTTAGTGGAGGTGCTGTCCAGTCATTTGCTTTGTTCTAGACTCAATTCAATGTAATTATATTATACAGTAATTTATTGTCATTGTTAAATATACTACAAACTGCTTTGTGATTGCAGTTGTCTTTGCTTGGTGAAGAATTTTTCTTACCCACATCATGAATGTTAGGGTTGTAGTATTGTCTTTGACGTGAAGGTGCCTACCATGCTTTTGATCTCAACATCTAGATTTTTGAATCCTCTCATTTCATGTGACCTGACTGTCATAGAAAGAGAAAGATAGGCACAGAAAGGTTTTTTTTCCTATTGTAATTAATTGTTTTCTATCTATCTCTCCTTACATTACTATCATGTCACATGAAAATATTCAAATTCAAGATCTTTATTTTTCTTTTCTTTTCTTTATTTATTTTTTGGGGAGGATGGGAGAATGGAGTAATTCCTGAAGTATCTAAATAGGAAAGTAGTTGACTACAAATGTGTTCCAGTTCACAAAATTAAAACAGCTCCACTAGAAATATTCCCTTTGTTTGTGTACTCAAATAAACCTTTCCACAAATCATGAGAATTATGGTAATGGAGACATAAGTGTAGATGCTGATATCAAAGGAATGAGCTTGAGTGGTTTTTGCATAGTGTTGAATACTTAAATCACAATTGAGTACCAGGTGGTGAGATATATCTGGTAAATTAACTTACTGGTTATTCCATGCTGACAGTATTAGTGATATTATTGTTAGGGACAAGGATGGTATTGTATAGATTCTTTCTTAATGTAATTCTTGTGCAACTCAGGTGACGTGCCTAGAGTAAATGGTCAACTGGCTGTTTCTCGTGCTTTTGGTGACAAGAGCCTTAAGTCACATTTGCGCTCAGACCCTGATGTGCAGACCACTGATATAGATGTTGATACTGATATTCTGATCCTTGCTAGTGATGGACTTTGGAAGGTGAATAGATGCATCTTAAACATTAGTTGCCCCAAAAAACATAAAGTATTTTGTTGTTTTGACGGTTCTTGCATTTAAAGGTATTTTGAAAAAGAAAAAAGAAAAATACATTTTCCCCTTTTGCATGTGGTAAACCAGGTAATGCCTAATCAAGAGGCAGTGGATATTGCTAGAAGGACGAAAGACCCACTGAAAGCAGCTAAGCAATTAACAGCAGAAGCACTAAAAAGAGACAGTAAAGACGATATATCTTGCGTACTGGTTAGACTTAGGTGATGATATTTGCTAAAACATGTTTCTTGCTGGGTGAAATTCATAGCAATAATAAGGGTATCTGTGCTGCATGCCAAGTTATGGATTGGACCAGACAACTTATACTACATACTTGCTTGATAAATCCTTGACTGGATTTTTCAGAAAAGATAATTTACCAAAGATAAAGGATAGAAGGGGTGTGTGGAGTAGTAAAATTACTTTCTTCATTAAGTTATTGGCTTTTGGGATTGTATCAGGAATCTTCTGTATATTGTCTTTTATTTTGCTTAAGTGACCATGCGGCCATATGCTGATTAATAATATGCTTCTAAATATTGATTGGAGATTCGCATTTGTTTGGATGAAGATAGTTATAACTCTTATAATTTTTCTGCTATGCATGGACCCTCTTCTTTGTTGCAGTTTCAAATGGGGAGAAGGCTTTTGGGAGGTAGTCTCTATCAGTCATGCACAAAAAATAACAGTTTAACAGCTGCTATAGAGGGTGGTTCTGGAATTCATTCGGATAGTTTAAGATTCTTCTATGGTAGCCCCATTATCTTTGACGTGATGGTTAAACATATGTTTATTCTGGAGGCCAACGTTTTAGTTTCATTTATAATTGGTGCTAATTTACACCGTTTTTTAATTTGTTAACTAAAAGGGGAAGTCGAAGAGGTCCTTGTGCTTTTGCCATTCCAGCATTGTTTGAGGAGTAGAAGTAACTACTGACGCAATTTAAACATCATGGTACAAGAAAACTGGAAGCTGATGGTGTCAGAAAAGAAGAGTCAAATATCAACTAGAATGGTCTGGAAAGAGTTTAATAAATTTAAAACTAATATAGAATGGATTTTGAATCTAAAATTAATATATATTTTTACAATAAGAGAGAAATAAAACTAAAAAATTTACATTAATAAAAATTTATTATAAATAAATTAAAAATTAATATTTTTTATTTTTATCTTTTTTACAATAAAAAATATATATTAATTTTAGAATGGATGTTCGTGAATTGCAGATATGCCTAATATTGTGCACACGTAACTTTTTCAAAACTCTCACCCTCCAGTCCCACGAGAGACATCGCGTGCCCTTTCAATGTTTAGTTTCACAGACATTACAACGTGGAAAATGCTATTGGTCCTTGCAGATGTGTCCCGAGACATCATTTATTTATTTATTACAAAAATCAAGAGCCAAAGATATGATAACCACTCAGAAAACAGTACAAATTCAATTTCAAGGAAAAAACCAAATTAACAACGTCTGATTCATGTGGTCCTCTACTTTTATTGTATACTAATTAAATATATATCAATGATGGATTTGTTTTCTTTTTTAGAGCGTATAAAATGAAAACATGACGTGATAAAGTGGTCCAGGTCCTTCCATCAAATTTCTCTTCTTGTGCGCCACGAGTTCCAATCCAAGATGGGAAGAAACAAAGTCAATAAGTCACAACGATTCACAAAAACGCTGTTGAGTTGAGTTGAGTTGTGTTGAGAAATAGCGAAAGAGCTTGACCGCCTGCACTCCAGCTTCGGAGAATGACCAAGTGCTTCAGCTTGACGGAATACAAAAACTGGTGCTACAGATCCACCTTCGAAAGGTCGGGGCTCCGATCATCCACTACGGACCTGAAAGACGGGACCATCATACATTGCTGGGTACCCAAGACCCGAATAGAGTCCAAACCTAACCTGGTCCTGATCCATGGGCTGGGAGCCAACGCATTGTGGCAATGGGGGGACATCATCCGCCATCTCACCCCCTTATTCAACGTATACGTGCCCGACCTTCTTTTCTTTGGTGGATCCTTCACGACCCGACCCGAGCGCGGCGAATCGTTCCAGGCTCAGTGCTTGATGCGAGTGTTGGGGGCTAACTCGGTAGGTAAGGTGCGTGTGGTGGGGCTGAGCTACGGCGGGTTCGTTGGATACAGCATGGCGGCTCAGTATGAGGGAATCGTGGAGAGGGTGGTTGTGTGCTGCTCCGGAGTGAGCATGGAAGAAAAGGACCTGAAGGAAGGGCTTTTCCCGGTGGATATAGAAGAAGCTGAGGAGATTTTGGTGCCACAGACGCCGGAGAGGCTAAAACAGCTTCTGGGGTTCACATTTTCTAGACCCTGTACATTCGCATGGTTGCCCTCTTGCCTCTTTACTGATTTCATTGACGTAAGGCCCCCTTCTCCTCCTCTTACGTACTGGACTTGTACATAATAAATATTCTGGAAATTTGTGCACCTTGAACCACCTATTTTTACATATTTTTAAATCTAAGGCCATCTAATATTTTCTTAACTATGTCCTAAACCTACTGCCTAACAAGATCTTTTTTTTTTTAATTAAGAATTAATTACAAAATTATATTAGTTTTAAAACGTAATAAAATATTTTCACCCTTAACTCCGAACATTAACAATTATATTCTAAAGTCTAAAATATATTTAGGTGTTTCGTGATTAAAAAAAAAAGCATCTATCTTATTATATTTTAAAGTTTATCAATATTTTTAAACTTAGTTACCAATTTTGTAATTAAAATTTAGTTTAAAAGGCTAAAATATATTTTTGAATGTTATTTTCTTTTATTCTTTAAAACTATTTTATAAAATTAATTGAGATAATTTATGTTAGTATTGTTTTTATTATATTTATGTATATACTATTGATTAAAAATGTTTATTTTTTATATTTTCTTTATTTTAAAAAATTAGAGGACAAGTCTTTTAATTATTCTACATTTTTTTAAAACACATTTTATTTTTTATTTTCAATAAAAAATAATAATACAAACAAATTTCTTTTTAAACTTAAAAACAATTGCATAATTTTCATTCTTTATTACCTTCTCCTAAGTTTCTAACATGCCTTTCGAGTTTTGCACTCTTTAAAAAATGACCAACAGTTGTGACTTGTGAGGTTAGAGTGGACTTTTTGGTGGCAAAAATAAGGTGGCATTTCATAATTAGTGTTGTGAAATGAACAGAGAATTTAGGTGAATCTAATAATATTTTTTGAAAAAGAAAAACTGGTTATGAAAACCAGTCCGTGCAACGTACAATGACAATTTTTTTTTTGGGTGATAAAATTAGAAATTGTTGTAGGCTTGTATTATGGGTAGATACGTGAATATGTAAGAGTTGGATTTGCTGGATGTGGGTAGGCTATGTGCAGGGACTATGTAGAAGAAAGGAGAGAAATGATCCGAGCAATCGCCAAGGGCCGAAAACTATCTGATCTCCCCAAGATTTCTCAGGTTTGATTTTCCTTCACTTCTTTCTCCTACTGGGCTACCCTTATTTTTTATTGGACACTTATGCTGAACCGTTTTATTTCACTTGTTCTGAATCTGAAGCAGCCTACGTTAATTTTATGGGGAGAAAATGATCAAATATTCCCATTAGAATTGGCTCACAGACTGAAAAGGTCATTAACACTCCTAAGTAACCTACTCCTTTTGTGACTATCTCACTTGTCAATATTTAACATATTTACATTTGGTATACAGGCATTTGGGGGACAATGCTGAATTAGTAGTGATTAAGAATGCAGGTCACGCCTTCAATGTTGAGAAGGCCAGGGAGTTCTACAATGTCTTGACGTCCTTCCTCATCGATCTGAAGCCTCCTGTAGTTGCAGAAACCTCATCTCCCAAGTCTCAAACCAAGCAGCATGAATTTGAACGCCAAAAAGAATCCTCAACATGACAATTTTCAATTTTTTGCTGCTAAATTACACAATTAGAGCTCCCCTGACTAGCTCCAATTCAGATTCTCATTAAAACAATTCTATAGGAATTCTCTGATTTCAATTTCATCTTGAATTCGTTGACATGCTTCCCCCCCACCCCCCCACCCCCTTTTTTCTTCAATTCTTTCATGACTGATGAGCAGTATACTATATGGATAACAAGGGTTCAATGTTCTCGACGTTTGCTATACTCTAGATTTTTTAACGAGCTACGGGATTCATTGGCACTCCCTGTGTATATAGATGGTATTAAGAGTACGTATGTATGAGACTGGGCATGCCCGCATCTGAAACTCCCATCAGCATCCAGATAAAGAATAATTTAAGCCTGACAGCAAAAATGACTGAACTATTTCTTTAATCAACAGTTTAGGCTACACATAGGAGAGTTTATAATCTCAACACCTTTTGATCACATCACATTCATCTTCAAGTTTCAACGAAGTCATGATACTGATTTAATAGACTGCCCACTCCAGTAAACTTACTTTCCTAATAAAGTCAATTAATTTCTAAAACTAGTGATAAACCAAATTGTACTAGCATTCTAAGTTATCAGCAACCAGGGACAATAACACTAGAGTACAAGAGGCAAACTAGTAACAGGCAGTGATGTCATCATAATTTCATAGCAAAGCGGGAATATCATCACAATGGAAATCTAACAGATTCGGTATTTATGAAAAATAAAATCATAAATACAAGCCACACAGTTGTAAACCTGTTTCTTCTTCTATTAATCTAACACTAACGCAACTGCATCTCTTCGGTGACCAATTCCAAATCCATTTTCTACAGCATTGTTTCCTATCCAACTATCTCTGAAAATTTATACACATCAGCTTTACCAAACTTGGAAGTCTTAGAAAATAGCATAGTAACAGTTGGAATGTGAATGAGTGAAAACAACACTTACAGAAGTTTTATCTGGCCTCTACTTGAGATTCATCACCTTTTGATACCTCAGCTGCCAGTTTGAAGCATGGAAATTGAAAGAATCAGAACGCTATTTTTAAAAAAAATTAAAAAAATTTAACAATCTTGGTATTCCTTATTAGATCACTCAGAAAAAACATACTATCAAAATTGGAAGGAATATTCGAAGAAAAAACGAAAAACCTTAATATCAGACAGAGGAATTTCATAAAATTACCTCCCTCCTCAGTCAAGTCTGAGGTCCATAAGGTAAGATTGTCCCTCAAAAGCTGCATAATTAGGGTACTATCCTTATAGGATTCTTCATTGAGATTATCTAGTTCAGCAATGGCCTCATCAAATGCTTGCTTAGCCAGATGGCAGGCCCTGCATATATAAACAGTACACATGAAACAGTAAGGTGACAATTTGTGAATACCAAAATATCAATTCAGTAAGAATGTAAATATATATGTACGTAAGTGTGTTGTGTGTGTGTGAAATCACTCTAATACACACATTAAACCACTCTAAAAATGATTGAAAAACCATTGGTCTCCCCTGAAAATAAAGTCTATACTTAGAAGTTGGAACAGTCAAAGAAAAGGAATACGGAAGGAAAGAGATGAAAACCTCTCAGGGGAGTTTAATATCTCATAGTAGAAAACAGAGAAGTTCAATGCCAGGCCTAGTCTGATTGGATGAGTTGGGGGCAGATCAGAGGCAGTAATGCTACTAGCAGCCTGCATAGAACTATCTATCAGTTTCTAGCAGAATAAAATATGAGAGGAATTATGCAACCAACAAAATAAATTCACCTCGTATGCCTTGAGTGACTCGTCTGCAGCTTCTTTACGTTGATCACCTGATTTAAACTCAGCTAAATAACGGTAATAGTCTCCTTTCCTATGCAGAGAGAAACAAGGCTCATGATCCCGGCAATTAGGTAAACTAACACACAGAAACTGACAAAGAAACAAGCACATTAACTACATCCTTTAAGAAAACCAGAACTTGTGTAAGTCCCCCAGAGTCAACACACATAATTATCACAAAAACATGATATACATGGAGGCATGTTTACCAAAGTATTTAAACTGAATTCAATAGTAGAAGAATAGACCCACCTCCCAACAAAAAAGTATTTGTTCAATAAATTTGCATCATCCTGAAAACATAATGTAACACAAGATACCAAAACATATAAATCTACTAAAAGGGAAGAAATTATTCAAGACTCACATTTTGTAGTAGAAAATAGTTGATTCCCCAGTTGAGGAAGCTGGAATGAGGTGCTTGTCTATGATTGATAATATGTCATAGCAGATATTTGAAAGTTCATCTTCAACCCTTTGCCTGTATTCTTTTATCCTCTTCACATTCTGTTCATTACCCTTTCCCTCCTCCTTCTGCTCAATGGAAGATAGTATCCGCCATGATGCCCTTCTTGCTCCAATTACATTCTTATATCCAACAGAGACAAGGTTTCTCTCATCCACTGTTAGTTCCACATCCAATTTAGCAACTTTCTTCATTGCTTCAACCATATCTGCAGTAAGAAAAACCAGCAGGAAGATACATAACCGAACAAAATGGAAGGAAACAATTTAAAAAAGAAAATGAATAAATGCACTAGCTTTCAAAATCTGTCAAATTTTAGAAGATGGAACTTACCTCACAGCGACTTGCTTATTTATCAGTGTCAGCATTTGAACAAATAAATGAATTTAGGTTACACGAAACAAGAAAAGTTCAACATGCATAAATGACTTGATTACACTTAAAAAGTGATTAGTTTTTATTGAATACCAAAGTCCTTGAAAACATATCCTTTCTTTTCCACTATTTTCCCACATGTTTCAGCACAATCAACAGAAAGAGGTCCAAAAACAAAACAAAGACGGCAAGACACTGCAATTAATCCAACATTTCAGTAAGCCACAAAGTACCAAAGTCTATGCATGATTGCAAAAGAATAAAAGAAGGAGTATATAACTGGCAAGCCTCCGTGAACCGATAGAAAAGGGAAAAAAGAATAAAGAAAGAAAGCAAGCAAGCAAGCATACCATCGTATCTCTCGGCTTGTTCAGCGAGTCTTGCCAAGTATAATTGCTGCTCCCTCTCCTTCTCCATGGTTTCTCCGAATCGCTGGGTGTCTTTCAGGTCCGATATTTTGCTTTTTAACGTAACTGACTCATTCCAACAATTTAACCGTTGGATTGTGTGAGTTGAAGCAAGCGAGGAAGTGACCGTAGGATTGAATATCTATGCGAGAGGAGATGAGAGTCACATGTGAATGTGTGATGTGGGGTGATGACTGATGTGGACAGTGTGACCACTCACAGGTGTCTGACAGAATGCTGATTCTGATGTGAATGCAATAAAATGGACTTCCAGTCTTCCACGCACAAATTCTCATCTCGGTCTTACACGCCTTTGCTCAGATTCGCTTACTTTGGAATTTGGATACGACTTCACATGTTTTATTATTTTTATTTTTTTTAAAGATAAGCAATTATTTTTTATGATTAAGAAAAAGGGGAAATTAATAATTTAGAAGAAGAAATTAACATGAGTTTAGATACCGTTGAGAATTGAGTTTGTCCAAAGCCGATTCTCCTGTCCCGCCTTCGGTCAGGGTAATTTCTCAAGCTTCAGGGTCGTACGCTTACAAATATTCCGTCTTCCTCTTGTTTTACCATTTCTCTACGGCTGCTTACTATTTATGATTCAGTGCTCATTTACTGCTTTGAAACATACACTTGGTCATACAGTTTCTTCATGGGTACTGTGTGTGCTGCCTTGTTAATCTCATTTTGAGATCTTCGAATACCCAAATTTGGTTACATCGGAGTTTCCATTGCCCTCAGCACCAACGCCAGTCACTCTTCATCACTCCATTTACTGGCCTCGTTGGGCGTGCATTTGCTTACTATCTAATTATTGTCTCGTTCTTTCAAATCATAATCGAGTTGTACAATAACATATTTTGCTAGCTTGATGCGAAATGCTAGAGAAGGTTTCTCTCATCGAAATCTCGAAGGAGGTGCATTTCTGAATCGTATCACTCCTAATTTCTATTTCAAGTCAAATAATTTGGTTCATTCGAGTCAAAATATTTTTAAAAAACCATAGTGTATCTCCAAATGTAAAGAATAAACGAAGACTTCTAAAGATAAAAATTGTAAATGGTATAATCAATACATACCTACATGAACGACTTGTTATTGGTAGTTTTGATATATATATATATATATATATATAAGAATTTCTCTATCCAATTCCGTCTAAGACAAGGAGTGTTCCGTTATTCGCTTTTCAGCTTTTAGGGCCATTAAAGATGTAGACTGTACAAGCAAATATCCAAACCGCTTCCGTTGTGGCGCCAAGCTGCCATACAAATCTTTCTAACAACGTTTAGCAACAGAAACAATCTATCTGGATATTTAGAAGGACAAATACCTGACTCGCATCTCCATCTTATCATTGTTAACTTTTCAGAATAGTAAAGCATCCAGTACATCAACATGATGACCAATACTTGAGGACAGCAGAATTTACAATCATTTCATTCCCAACAAGAATTAACTTATAAAGTTATCGCCAATATTTGACCTTCAAGTAAACCTACAAGGCAAAGAATTACAGACTTCAGCTTGAGTTTGCTACTTATAAACTATTCACAATGAAGTCTCAATGTTCTACAGTGCCGAATGAAGTATTCTAAATCATGTGGCCAAACAAGGATTAATTACTTCATTCAGTAACATTATTGACCTTCTTAAGACCTTTCGGCCATGCAATTCCCATCATGGGTCTGAAGATAATCCTACCACAAAAGTTCCTGCCATATTTTGCAGCCAAGCCTTTCAAAGGGTATATCCGAATCTCCATTCTCACGGTGGAAAACTGGTCATCAGTGCAATCTCCTTACTGATGCATCCCTCGGCTGGTGCTTGCCTCCCCAATTGAAACTGTAGCAAGAGACTTGGAAGCCCATGCCTTAGCGTTCATTGCCCCTTCCTGTAGATTACTTCTCTTGCATGGCTCTTTCAGACAGCTAATAGACTGCATTATTCGCTTTAGATATACCAAAGGATGTTCCAGCAAGCTCCCTAATCTAACATATTGGATAACACTTCTCCATGCACATTGAACACATACAATAAGTGCAGGGAAAATAAAGTATAGTAGTCTCAAAAGCACGAAGCTAGTAGCCAGTGCTAAATATGTCTTCTGCTGCAGCATATTCTCTGGAGATCTTGCCCAAGAAAATGGACAACTTTCTGGATCAGTGTTACCATGCTTCTCATGAACTGACAAGCTCCCAATTTTCTCAAGCGATGGTTGATCAAGTGAAACAGTCCTAATCCCTGCATTAAAAAGAAAAATATACAAGATATTGCCATAGTATGAATGCTAATGTGCAACAACAAAAGTGAGATTATAAAATTAATTTACACACATTATTACACGCCCACATAGATGGAAGCCGGAAGGTGACTTCTTCCATGAATGAATCATTTAAAAGAATAAAAAAAGAGCGAGAGAGAAGAAGAAGAAGAAGAAGAAGATAAACAGTAACAATCTATGGCCCATGCTTATACTACAAAACTCTACTACTGAGTTTGTAATACAGGATAACTAAGGACCGAGGCAAATCATGTTACTCAAAATCACATCCAACTATCCAAGTTTAATGAACATCACAGGAAAATTACACTCAACCAAATGAACCAAATAATGTCCACAGCATACAGTTGAAATCCACCCATTTTTTCCATGTATATTTGAAGATTAAGTAACAAAAGTGAACCTTTTTCATGTTCATGCTACTGCACTTTCAGGTAGGCTGTGACATGACTCAACACATGGATTAAGCTCCCTTCTAGTGTTTAAATACTTCTTACTAGGTACTTATTCATTTTAAAGCAATGAAAATTAGCTACTAAAAATTTCATGTAGAACTAACCGTGAAAGCCAATTAATAAGAAGAACATATTAAAGAAACTAAACATGAATCCCAAAGGAAAGGAGTGCAAGTGCGGACTTACCAGTAACATCGCTGTAGAAACCTAAAAGAGAGTCAAGGGTCCGGGATCCATGATAACGAACGCGCATGGTAGAATTCAAAATGAAGAGTGTAGGGAAACCATGAACACCATATTTTGATAGTATGCTACAAGGAACGGACCAAATTTATTTTCAGCACGGAAAAAATGCACTAAGAACAATTCATGAAATAAGGATGAGAACACAAACCTTGGCCTGATGGTTGATTCCTCAATAGCGAAATGCGGAATGGAGGGGTATAGGGAAGACAGGATGGAGAAACTTGGTCTAAATATCCTAGAGAAAGGGCACCAAGATGCATAGAAGAGTACAGCCACATAATCATGATTATTCTTGCGAACCATATTTAGTGCCTTTTGCAATGAAATTTCATCTCCCTGCATATTAGAATGTATAAATTCCATGAAAACTAGGCCTTCAATCTTCTATCATCAACGCCAACAAAGTTCTATATATTATGAAGCTTATATAATTAATAAACAAAACCAAGAACAATATGCCAAAAATCAGACCAAAACTGCTTCTTAAGGATGCCAATTTGTGATATGGACAGCAGCAAAGCTTAAAGAAAAGAAATCACAGGAAAATGCGAAAAACCAACATTAGCTAATACCACCGGACACGTGCAACATAGTCATAAGTGTGCAAATTAGTCTGATGAGCATTTAAGATCCAAAATTATCTGTGCGTCCTATGCACAGACAACAGCAAACTTTGCCAAACAGTGTGCTAGTCCAGAACCAGGTACAGAAAAAAAGAATCCTTATGGGTTCAAAGTTTTTGTTCTACCCAAAAATAAACAAATGAAACAAAACCAGGCACGGAGATGAACATCGCATCACAGCAAGATTTTCTCAGTGAATTTTTTTTTTTTTTCTTGAAACAAAGCTGTTGTTTTAGAATAATTTATCGCAAGCCTTCCAAAATATTTGATGATGAGAATTTGACATACGTTATTTCAAGAGTACAACGAAGATAAATTTTTTTCTAATTCCAAAATTACAGATTTTCAAAATATAACAAAATAAATCCTGAAAGGACGCATGATTTTGCCAAAAACACAGCAGTTGCTGAATGATTACAGAAAACATATTACAAAAAATAAAGCTAGTGATAAGGAAAGAAAAGTATTCACCTCGGTGACACCAACATATACGATAGATCCAACAGTATCGCTAGGTGAGCAGCTCCAATCTCGAAACCCTAAGATCGATTCGGAAAGGGACTCCGTAGGACACACGCTGCGGCTGACAGAAAGAGCAGGCGGTCGGGCGGCGCAGGTGAGGCTGCCCAAGAGTAAGAAGGGGAAGACGATGTGGAATCCCCAAATCCCCATCCCGAACGATCCCATGGAATTGAGAAGTTAGCTCAGAGTCAGAGTCAGAGTCAGAGCTAACCCAAAAGAGTTGGGACCCACCGTAGGCGGAAATGGGAATACAAATCCTAGAACACGGTATTGAGAGAGAGACGAGAAATGATGAAAACAAGGGAGCGGTGGGAGTGGTAGGAGGGAATGGGAATATGGGATTGGGGAGGTTGCAGAGAGTGACCACGGCGCATCGTGTTAATTTTCGGGGGTTCAGATTTTAGATGAAGCAGATGACGTGTATCAAACTGACTGGACAGTTATTTTATAAAGACCGTTGGATCGGTTTGATTTGGAAGCACGCTAAACACAACTCACTTTCTCCCCCTACTCACAACACTCGTGAAAGCAACACATGCAGAAAGGAAAAACTAAGCGGTGGACTTCATCGCGGATCCAAGTCCTTAAAAACGGCCCAAATCTTAATACGTACATAATAAAAAATATATATAAGCTTTAAGTTTGGGCCAAATTTGATTTTAGATATGTTATATGAGTTCAGTTTGAATCCCATTAAGTACTTTGATTGGACCCAAATTTAAAATTTATTATATATTATATTTTTTATTTAACATAAATTAAAATAAAGTATAATATAATATTTTTAAGTTATAAATTTAAATTATAAAAATTAATAAATTAAAAATACATTATATTTAATTTTTTGTCATAAAATTATACATAATTAATATTACATTATTAAGTATAATTATTTATATATATAATATATTTTTATGAAATAAAATAATACAAAATATATGACGTTTTAACTTGTTGTTTATAAAAAATTTTAAGTTTAAATAAATATTTTTTATATTTTATATTCTAATACATATTTTTTTGTTAAATATTTATTTTTAAAAAATTATTTAGGCTTTCAAGCTTTGGATTATACTTAAACAAAAGTTTAAGCTAGCCTGAATTTAATCAAATTTTTTTAAAAATAAAATTTTTTATTTGAATTTTTATTTTTAAACTTCCAAATCTATTAGATACAACATATTTTTAAACTCATAATCAAGTCTACTGAACACAAATTAAAAATGCATGGTCTACAATATAATGAATAATTAGAGACTCTCCTCACCTCTCTCTTCAACGGCCTAAGTATTATTAACTAAGAAACTTGCTGTAATTAAAAATAACAAAAGTAAAATTATCATATTGTTTTTCTTAACATATCATTATTGTCACCAAATTTATTTTTCTTAATCATTACATCAATCTTAATGCTTTAAAGAAATACATAATCTTGATGTCAACTCAACCATTTGGTATAATCACTATCAAAATTGGTGTGTGGGCCGACTAGCCCACTTCGACACTGTCCAGCCCAATTTTTTAGGAATAATGTTGGCCCAACTTTGTAGCCTAAAGATACGATCATAGTGTGTAGCATAATTGGTGCGTGAGTACAAGACGATCGATGACCTGTAACCTTGGAAGTTGGAAGCAAGTTGGACGCGTTAGGATTTCACGCCTGTACAATTGTACCAAAAGATTTTTCTCACTTAAATGGACAGCCTGTCACTGTCGAATTACCAAAATACTCTTGGAGGGCTTATATCATAGAACAACCTCTTCCTCAGATATTATTTGGTACGCACTTTTTGGTTGCATGTTTCATTCTCATCGAGTCACAACTCGAGCACCCCACTCTGCCTATGTTCTAGTAAGGTCGCTCAAGATACCCATCATTCATCACCATGGAATCGGACTGGACCAAAGAATAGTTTATTAAAAAAATATTGTCATTTCAAATCCAGTTTCTAAATAACTGACTTATAACAATCAAAATAATAATATAAAGATAAAAACATTTTTTTATTTTTAAATTTTACATTAATTTTTAATTTCATACATAAAATTTATTTATTATCAAATTTATTTTAAAATTTTTAATTTATAATCAATTTAATACTATGATCTAATATTATTTAAATAACTAATAAAAACAGTTAATGTAATATTTTATATATATATTTATCGATTCAATATTTTACTTACATATTTATTATTAAATATATCTTTAAAATTTATGAATATTATCGAATATATTTCAAAAGTTTATTAATACTGTCAAATATGTTTCAAACTCTTTCAAAAAATTCATAATTTTTTAATAACTTTATTTATCAAAATCACACATCTCTCACCAACTTATACAGTCACCAACATTTGTTAAAGTTTATTTTTTAAGTAATTTCTTTCTATGATCAACTTCAATAATAAACAAGTATATATAAAACTACCTATAATATATATGAGTTTATATTACAAGTTATTATTTTACAATAACATATACATTCATAATTTTACATACAAAACCACAAGTCACAACAAAAAAATATCTATCCATTATCAATCCATTATAAAACTCTTACATTCACATTTACAAAAAAATCATTATATATGAAATACTATTAATATTGTCATATAATAACAATGCTATGTCATGATTTAAAGGAAAAAAAACTTATTATTTTACATATATTTTATACTTTTGTCTTGTGACTTCAACGGTACGAAAAAATTTAACAACTTCAAAACAACATATTTCAATGATGGCCTTCAACAACGAACTTGAATAGAGATTACTCAGTAACATAACAAATCAATAACACATAAATAAATTTGATAGTTTGAGACAAATTTGATAGTACCTATGAACTTTGAAAATATATTTTATAATTTTCATAAATTTTAAGAATATAATTGACAATAATTATATAAGCATAGTCATATTAGTTATTTTTGTTAATAATTTAAATAATGTTAAACATAAAATAAAATTGATTACAATTCAAAATTTTAAAAATAAAATTGACAATAAATAAATTTTAATGACAAAATTAAAAATTAATTTAAATTTTAAGAACATAAAAAGTATATTTAGTTAATATGAAATATATACAATTTTATTGTATAAAACTACAAGATGAAATGTTATAGCCACTAACATTTAACTATATTAAAATTAATATGACAGTGACTAATTTGTAAAGAATAAACTAATATCAAGTATATCTATGAAAGATCAATAAAAGATTAATTCGGCACATGAACAATCTTACAACTTGATAGCAAGAAAAAGGAAGAATCAAAGGACTGAAGGACGTAGCAAGGTCAAAGATGGCACGGTTAGGTACATTTCAAGGGATTCGGATCACATGATGTCCGAAATAGGTGCTGTCCAAGAAATTTGTACCATCCTCTTGATCTAACCGCCAGTGTGATGCCATGTGTTCCTTGCTGGCTTTTTTTTCACCCATATATGGAATGCACCGTTCTACTATAAAGTAAAAATTAAAAAAGACAAATCGCATAATTTGTATGGATTATGAATGCATAATAATGATGTAGAAATGAATATATTATCCAATAATTAATGACATATTATTCTATAAATTATTCCTTACATATAAATTTTTAGGAAAAAAGTAATTTTTATGCTTTTAAATTTTATATTAATTTTTAATTTTATCTTTAAAATTTTTTTATGGTTAATTTTGTTTATAAAATTTTAAATTTTAATAAAATTTTTTTAATAGTCAAATGTCATATAAATTATTAATAAAAAATGATAAAATAATATTTGACATAATGTTAAAATATTATAAGATAAGTACTTTATTTTTTAGTCTAATATTTTAACATTACTTCAAATGTCATATTATTATTTTTTATTAATAATTTATATGATATTAAATTATGGGATGAAATAGATTATAATTTAAAATTTTAAAGATAAAATTATCTGTACCTTATAAACAAAATTAAAAATTAATAAAAAATATAAAAAATATTTTTTGTAATTTTTATATCCTTATTATTAAATATTTAATTAAAATAAAATAGGTAAAAAATTTAAAAGTAACTAACTGATTAAAAGATAAATTATATAAATCTTATATATATTATTTATCATCACCATGCATTAATAATCCATACAATTTATGTGAACCAGGATTTGTCTTTTTTTTTTTTTTTGCTTTTATAGTAAAAAGGTGCATTGCGAAAAAAAGCTAACAAGGGACACGCGGCATTACCCTAACGGCTAGATCAAGCGGATGGTGTAGTTTTTTGGATAACACCTATTTTAGCATTATGTTAAATATTTTATTATTTTTTATTAATAATTTATACAGACCGTCATAAAAATATTATAATTTAAAATTTTAAAAATAAAATTAATCACAAAAAAATTTTAAAAATAAAATTAAAATTTGATATAAAAATTAATTTTATCCTAAAAAATTATATATAAGAAATAATTTATAGAGTAACTTGTCATTAATTATTAGATGATATATTCATTTCTACATCGTCATCATGTATTAATAATTCATACAATTTATACAATTTATCTTTTTTTTATTTTTACTTTATAATAAAACGGTGTCTTTCATATATGGGTGAAAAAAAAGCCAATAAAAAACACATGACATCACACAAGCGGCTGAATCAGACAGACGATACAGATTTCTTGAACAGCACCTATTTCGTACAACATGCAATCCAAATTCCATTTGAAGCTACTCGTATTTAACTTGCCCATCTCAAGTTCTCTTCCACCAATAATTGCTCCAAATAATAATAATAATAATTAATAACCTCAATTGGACACACAGATATATATAGTAAATGTCCCATTCAAACAAAAGAATAAGATGCTATAACAATTCAAGAATCTACAAGGAGTTATCATATCAATACCCGAATAAGATGCCTCTGAGCGCATTGATATTTGCAGTAACCATTACCGAATAAGATGCTCTAAAAGTATGGTTTTGTTTTATTTTTTTTAACCTAAAATGTGCATAACTTCTACTTATAGCAGATTCCCCAAGCTATTTCATGAAGAAGCTGTTGCTAAACACAGGATGCCATCACGTTATACTTTCACGTCTCAAACTGGAGACGCATATATACAGTTAAATCATTCTGCTAGTCCATTGCCATGAATAATAACTTGATATTTACTAGTTTTGTTCTGCAGATTATTAATTCCTAAATGATTAGACTTGTACTCAATTGAATGATTGCCTCTCATACTGACTTTTAAGCATGGATTAGTCCTTGCTTTTCCATTTAATGTTTACATTGCCATATCAAATGTCCAAACGAAGAGAGCAGCAGCAATTGTCTATAAGTCACCCACTGAAGAGATGAGAAACCTACTAATATAAATGGCTATTGTCCATAAATCATTTATAACACGGCAATCAAGTATTGTCGGAATCTCTACTAATAAGTTGCTGGTTTTAGCCCTTCAAAGGTTAAGATAAGCATGAAAGAAAAAGTTTGAAAAGAGAAAGTAGCATCCCCGTACTTCAGTATATTCGTCCATCACAAACATGATTTGAATTTGGGAGATGCATTTGTGCCATGTACATACTTTTATTGTATGCTCTTTCTTTTCCATTCACCTACCTAGCTAACTAATGGAATTTTTCTATCTCAAGCAAGCACATTCGGCCTTCAGATTGGCATCACGGCTCCTCCTAGTTGTTGCGATCATTGTGTATCAAATTGCTCTTTCAAGGGGAACCATGTTATGAAGATATGAATTGGGTCATACCGCTTTTACTTGTGCATGATTTGGAATAGAGGGAGAGAATCATCTAATCATATCCACAAATTGGGTTCTTTGAACATGAATCAGCCCTGTGTTTGAAAATGGTTTGTAACATCTTGAGATAGAACCCATTGAAAAGTGAAGCCCAACCTTTGAAACAAAAATGGTGTGGTCATCTTGAACCAAATCGGCCCCTCAGATATTATATAGCACAGTGTCAGATATGAGCTTCAACTTTGGTCAAAAGAACCCTGATAAGAAAATTGCTGGTTCTTAAGTCAAGGTGGAGCCCAGTTTGGTCATGATCAAACTTCAGCCAAACCAATAGTAATAGTAATACTAGCAATACCAAGAAACGTCCAATATTTAGGAGAAGCAAACACAAACATGAAAAAAGATGGACCTTCTCTTAATAACTGAAATACTATTTTTACAGTTTGCTCCGATATATTGGAAGAAAATGGATCTCTTGGGAGGTGTGTTAGCCATGCTTCTTGTGCTAATTTAGCTGTTACTTGGATGTAATCACTTTAAGTTTGTCAAAAAAACATTTTTCTCATCCTTATGGTCTTATTCTTTATAAATAATAATCATTCTACACGTAGATAAAGGTTGAGTTGTGTTAGTGAGAGGTACAGAGTATTGTAATGTACGGTCGTGGGTACGACACGACTTGGGATTATTTGCAACAATTTTTTTTTTTTTTAAAAGGAAAGACTCGTACTTCTCAAATGAAGTAAGCGCACACGACAGATGCCATTGTGAAACTGCACACCACACCACTAATAATTTTATATTAGTATCATAGGATGCCCCTCTAAATTCTCCCTTCACCAATCATCGACCAATGGTCAGTCACATAGTCAGACCCCACCGCGCCCTTCAATAATTCATATTTACTTGGTATTTAAAACAATACAAGTTCTCGTTTTAATGATAGTTTCAAGGGTGAATAAATTTCTTTTTGTTTGGTTATTGTTGAATAAATAATGGAGCCGTTGGATTTGGAAGACTTGAATAAAATGAAAAGCAGCAAGCGAGTGGCAATATGTGGTTGTGGAAGTAGGGACCCGGGCCCATAATATGCTAGCATTGATAGGTGACTGGAATAAAGAAGGCAATATAATTAGTAATAATAATAATGATGATAATAGTAATAATGAAACAATACAAACACAGATTCCGTGTTTGATGCGCGTATAGTATGGGCTTGATTTCCAAATAATACCTGTCTTCTCTGGTGCCTTCCAGCCCATCTATCACTCGCTGATACAACCCCTACCTTGATTATACCTGCCTAGTGCCTACTTTTCACTTTTTCCACACACAAATTATAAATTAATTTCCTCTCAAAGCTTCCAGGATTCTAGCTCAAGCAAAAGTAGCTTCCCCACCCGGAATTTCGCTTCTCGAGGTACGCCTTTTTCTCTTCTTTCAGTAAGTAATAACCATAAAGGTTCGCGGTTAATGCCAGAAATTGCGTGGGCAGTATTTTTGTTGAAATCTGTCTCACAATTATGTGGCATCTGCGTTAGTTTGGGTCTCTTTTTGATTCTTTAAACAAACATTAGTTGTTGTGTTCTATTTATTCGTTGAAAAGTTCAAGCCGCTTAAATAAAACGCCCTCTTTTCATGGACCCGATGGAATTCCTTCTAGTTTTAGAAAATTTGTTGATGAGAATGTTGTAAAGTTAGGTTAGGATTTAGGAATTTATTCGTGTCGGTGGGTCACAAAGTTTGCTTTGACAAAACTGGATGTCAATGTTGTGTTTGATAGAGTTCCTGAGTGAAACTAAATGGATATTTGCTCATCTGACTCTTTGGCTTTCATCTGGCTAGGTCTCTTGGAAGAGGCAAATACTCGTGGGACTTTGAGGAGCAGAAAATTTTGTTGCACATACAACTCTGGCCGGCAATCTAGAGATATCTTCACCGGCCGGAGCAGGGATCGGTCCTTCCTTTGCCGGTTTCCGGTTTTGCTCGGGTCGGGTCCTATCTCTTGTCCTACGTCTTCCCACTGATTATGGCTAACTTCTGATTCGTTCGCGTCCACTGCGATCTATATACTCTCCGACGATCCTTCTGTTGTAGCTGAACCATGAATTATGTAGAGATATGAGCGGCAACACAGATTGAATAGAAAAGATTTAGGTATTGTTTCAACTTCTGCAATGGCCATGTGTCGGTGTTTCTCTGTTTTGATTGGACGGAAGAAGGACAAGGTAGTAACTGGTTGGATTTTTTTTTTTTTTTGGTCGAGGCTTACGTAGCCAAAAGATTTACCTGTTTTAGCCTCATTTTGCTTTTCAGTTGACAGAACAATCTTCAAAAGGGGGACTAAAAACTCTGCATGTCAAAATAGAACAGCAAAAAATATCATCGGAGACTGATGAGTTGAGGGCAGCCAGTTTTGATGTTTCTGTACCCTGTGGGATCCAGAAAAATTCACGGTGCAATGTGAGGGTTATGAATCTTGAAAGTCCCGTCAAGGCTGAAACAGAGGAAGCTTATGAAGGGGAAGATGAGCATGAAGATTCAACCTCAATCAAGAGGGAACTCTCTGACATGGATCTCCAAAGCCATGAAGCTGTTGCCAGCAAAGGAGGATTTGACCCAAGAGATGAAGAGATAAGTTTTCCCATTTTATATGAAACTCAAGTCACCAATCTATGTGAAGACAAGAACGATAAAGAGAGTCATAAGAGCGTTGATATAATGCAAAGTGGACATGTCAGTGATCCTGGGGTTGGCAAGGCTGTCTTCTGGGCTTCTCCAAAGCTCAAGCGCTCCTGCTCCAACCTGGAAAGAAGGGATGTGCTTAGGAAGATGGCTCATCAGTTGCCTTATTCTCGTTCACAGTCCTATGAGGATTTGCAGGGACTATCAGAAAGCCAGATGGACAATCTTGAAAGCCCCAAGTCAGTAATGACTCATTGCAGTGCGGATAGAGTGATGTTAAAAAAGCATTCATCAAGTCAAGTTCTCCCCTCTGGAAGCAGAAGATTGTGGTGGAAGTTGTTCTTGTGGAGCCACAGGAATATACACAGACCTTGGTTTAGCAAATCAGCACAATTACTTCCTGCTAGTGCTGCTCCAAATAGGCAATGTGGGTACTCTTCAGACACCCTTGAACCAGAACAAGGCAAGGCATTGATAAATATGGAATCACCTGGATCATTTACTGGGGAATCCTTTAACAAATGCTGCATTGAAGATAATATTGATAACCAAAGATGGGGTAGATTTCAGCTTCACACAGGAGAGTCAAGCCTATGGCCGCAAAACCAATGGGTTGCTTTCTCAACAGAATCATCGTCCTTGGCAAGAGTAGATGAGTGGGTGAAAGATCTAGAGACCCAAGAGCCACTACCAGTGGATGGTGATGACGACAATGTGAGAAGCATTGTCTACCCGCCTTCTCCTGATGCTGGCAGATCACTGGCCAGAAGTACAGCTCAGTTGGGTCGACATCCAGGTGTCAATCTTTCTAAGGAGATTTTATTTGCTAATAGCACTGTCCAGTCTCTGAATCCAACCTCAACTGCAGCTCACATTATGGGTATCGGTTTAAATTCCATCCCCGCTATTTCACACTTCTCCAGTCTCCGCTCTGTTAATTTGTCTAGCAACTTCATAGGTATAACCTCAGCAGCAGAAAATAACCCTAAAATTAATAGAAATTGATAAACTAGCTTAGCTGATTGACTTTTTTTCCCTAATTTATATGTAGTTCACATCACGCCAGGATTGCTTCCAAAGGGCCTTCACACTCTTAATTTGTCAAGAAACAAGATCAGCACCATTGAACTCAGAGAATTAACTCGATTGCGGGTACTTGACCTCAGTTACAATCGCATTTCAAGAATTGGACAAGGTTTGTTTCCTCTTCTTTGAAGTCTATACTTGAGTTAGTGGAGATTTACTTCGCCTTTTACTTAGCCTTACAGTTTATTCACTGTGTTATCAGGGTTATCAAACTGTACACTTATCAAAGAGTTATATCTTGCGGGGAACAAGATAAGCGACGTTGAGGGGCTACACAGGCTTCTGAAGCTAACTGTTCTGGACCTGAGTTTCAACAAGATCACAACAACAAAGGCGTTAGGCCAGCTGGTGGCTAACTACAACTCACTCCAGGCGTTGAATCTTCTGGGAAATCCTATTCAGGGCAACATCAGTGAGGAGCAGCTGCGGAAAGCAGTGTGTGGTCTTCTTCCAAAGCTTGTGTACCTGAACAAGCAACCCATCAAATCTCAGAGAGCACGAGAAATACTGACGAACAGTGTGGCCAAAGCTGCACTAGGGAACAACAGCAGGAGCTCCACAAGAAGAGCACTCAAGAGAGGTGGCCAAGGAGGACCTTTTTCCTCCAGAAGCAATGCCAGTGTTTCCCAGAAAAGCAGGAACAAGTCAAGGAGCCGAACTCAAACTCACCAGGTGCCTGTAAAAGGAACAACTCGTTAGAATATAAACTTCTCTTGCCTGGGGTATTTATTATGTTTGCAGAACTTGACCATGAAGTGGAGAAACGGCTGTCTTCTATATTTAATTTTACCTAAGATTGAGTTTGTTTGAATTATTCCAAAAAGGACACTTGCGCGCTAAGTGGGCGTTGACATTTGACGGTCTCTGTTAAGTATTGATGTAATGTGGTCTTTGTTGTCTTCAATTTTCATTGGTGGAGTGGACTGGATATGATCAACCACAAATTGGTTCCCTGAGGTCTCTATGGCGTGCTGTTCCTTGCTGTCCGTTGCATCTTAGTTAGATTTTAACCTTTTTTTTTCTTTGCATTTATATTAAAAGCTACAAAATGCTGTAAAGAAAAAAAGAACAGCAGGAAACAGCACTAAATTCTACCAGCATTGTATATTAAACAATTTTGACTGCACAAGACAATAATTAACCACCCCGATTGCTACTTTTGAGCTTATTATTTAAACCTCATCTGAATCCCAAGGTTAGTGACCAGTTCAGAGGCGGAGCAATGAAGTTTCGTTAAGAAGCTACAACTGAACGAAATGCGTGCCAAGGAAAATTCCGATACCGTTTAGTCTGACATTCTTTGAAGTAGGGTAACATCAAACTCTGGCATGGCACCAAATCTATGCTATAACAGCGTAGCAACGTCGTATATTGCTTATCACTTGTAGGAAAAAAAGTTGCAGTGACAGTTAAAAAGTAAAACCTTTGACCCTTCGGATGTTCTTTGATTTTAATTTTTAATTATTCTTATCGATTTATTTTATAACTTGTTGAAGTTAAGAAAGTAACTATTATGTAATTGTTAAAGTTAGTCAATTACATAAATAATATTTATTATATTGTACTATATTAAATATTATAACTCATTTTGTTGCGGCATAGAGGTAGGTACTGCACAACTTATCGGTTCAGGAGAAAGAAATATAATTTTCTGCAATAAGGATAAGTGGCGTACAATATAGGAATCTCTCAATCTAGAGGGAAGATTACCAAAATTTAAATTCAAGCAACCTATCTCTGAAGTAAAATGCCAAGTTACTTTAGCATTACAGTTTTACGGACACAGCTAGCTCCATTTTAGAGCAATCGTTGAATCCAATTTTCATTGTCAATATATCCAACTGCTGAAGCCTTGCAAAATTACAGTCGAGTATTATAATTTCACATTATAATATAAACATCGACAAAATATCTAGTGTTTTGTCGAAATTTTACAGACGACAGCAGAGAAACTATAAGATGAGAACAGAAAAATAATTCTAGAATATAAGGGGGAATTGACTGGCTGAGCATTTTATACAGCAAGCAGCAATAACTTATTTGTATCATTCACCTTCACAATCTTAATGATGTAGTTGTGTAACTGTAATCAGACATCACATGAAAAAATAAATGTACCAGTATACTTCCTCCTCTGCTCTGGATCTCGTTTGGTAATTACATGGCCCTACGTAAATATTTAGGGCTACATAGGAGTTGTGGTTGTATCACTAAACAGGATCCACGCTTTCCAGATTCTTTGACTTCTCTGTTCAAAATTTTCAGTCCCCATTTTATATGGCGGAGCTTTATGACAATAAATGAACATGATGGAAATGAATATGAATATTATGATCTAATTTTTTCAGTCCTTTAATTAATTAGCTTGACTGTCGCTTAAAGAAAGGTTTCTGACAGATCAGGAGTCTCTGATCGCTGTCACTCTCAATTTCTATAACTCGTGCATCCCACTTTAGCCGTGTTGCTAGAGCTCTAGCAGACTCTATTAAAGCAACTGCATCCCGAATTATAATCCAACCCTGCATACGACCCAAGTCAGCAAATTCAAAGCCTTTTCATTCAACGAAGCAACTAAAACAAACTCAGCCAATTTAGCTGTCTGCTGACTCTCATTGTCATCAGTACAGATCAGAATCAGCAACTGCAGACTACACAAGGGCTGCTTATTTCATAACACATTTGTGAACAAATTGAAGGACACGTTAATGGAATGCTTCATGAGCAGTTTCTAAAACAGATTTGGTTCTATCAACAATTAATTATCCAATGTAATTTTAATAGTTTGGAAAACAATCTCCTAAGGATATAAAAGATTACTGTTTAAATAAAAAGCCAAATTCGTCCAATGTCATAAGTTCATAAACACAGACAGTACTATGTTGATAGTCCTCCAGTAGACTGAGCTATAATTTTAAAAATAACACCAATGCATTGGAATCGAAAAATTTTAGCCATCATTAATAAATCTTAGACAGGCAGAGTGGAAGCTGAAAAAGTCCAAGTCCCAAATTGATACAATATTGTGCCAAGAGAAGCGAATTAAAGTTAATATGCAGCAACTTGACAGTAGTACAAGATTATACACTCAACTTAGGCCATTATGCTTAGAAGATAACACTATTGCCTGTCAATAAAGCTCATAAGTCCCACTAGAAAATGAAATCCTAGTGATCCTTTTCTTCCTCAACCAATTAAATCATATATTCCCAGTAAACAAGGTGTATATATACATTTTTAAAATGAAAAAAAAAAAAAAGGAAAAGGACGCGTATGATTAGTAAAGTTCAGAGTATTCATATTACATACCTCTGGACGGAGTAACCTATCAATTTCAGTGAAAAGATCAAGCATAGTGCATCTGCTCTGATGAGAATTTTCAAGTGACAAAAGTCCTGCCGCATGCACCAAGTCATAGGTTCTAGGATAGGTTGGAAAGGCCTCACACCTAAAAGCCACAAAAGAATTATTTGTAAGAAAACTAGAATGTGTTTGATTATAATAAAACAAGAAGAAAGTAATAGCTTAGCAAACGGCGGCTAATTCATATTCAACCAAATGAAATTTATTGATGAAAACCAAGACTTACAATATTATAAATTATAAATAAAAGAAAGGAGGATGAAATACCAATCATGCAAAACGCCAACAAAGCCTCTGTCTTGGATCAAGGGAAGGAAATTTGGGCCACTGGTTGGGACCACATTCATGACCCACACAGACTTTCCAGCTTGCAATAGTGCAGAATTAAAACCACCAAAATGAGCATTCATGTCTAACACATTTCTGAGCATGTTGTAAGGCGGTAAAGGGTCCTCTTCACCTGGCCTCTTAGGATGATCAGAGAATATTAAAGGTGACAGCAGGGACCAGTAATTATGGACTACTGTTCTCCAGCTTTCGGCTTCCTCAGCAAATTCTTCAGGCTGTAACCCTGACACACATGTAAGCATAGGCATATTAAGATAACAAGTGGTTAGGAGATTCCGTTCAGTAAAACAGCAAAACGCAATTCCTTCCATTAAAAGATCTGTATGTGTTGAAGAACATAACTATTACCATAGATAGCAAGCTCATTCTTGTTCAGGTTAGCCCGAGAAGGCCAGGTTGCCCTCTCATCAATAGAAATCCACCGACTGCTGTGTGTTCCTGCTATGCAGTTTTGCAGTTGTCGATCATATGGAGACTCCACATCATAACCTCTACCACACAAAGGAGGGCCCGAACCAGAATTTCTGAAAGTACAATCAGGTGACGCTAAGAATCAAAACCACTTCTTAATTCTTTATGCAGCAAACATACACATATAGGTGGTATAGATTCAACACCGTAGAAATTTGTTTCCCCAGCATGTACAATGTGAAACTTTTTACATGAATATATATCATAGCAGCTTTACCTGGAATGATAGCAATTGCTTTTGCTAGTTTTCTTCCATATGACAGTTTCATCTTGCTGTGACAACATTTCCCAGCAAAGGCCTTCTGTAAAATCATGGACAAACTTCCACTGCTTCTGATTCTCTTTGTTACGAGCATTTGTAAGCGGTGATGTCCAGACAAAGTAGCCACCCGGTTTTAAAAGTCTATCAGCTTCAATCAAGAGAATGCCATCTATATAATGTAACATGAATTTATGGTTAAAAATATTGATTGAAGTCCAACAATTCACGTGAATGACCACAAGACAAGGTGCTAAAATCTTTGATAAAATTGAACTAATGTTTCTGAAGCTCATAACTCCCATTTCAAGTACGAAGTTCAAACAATTAGAAGGGATAAAGGTACAAAATAAAGGCAGTTAGCAGGATGGCCTTCACACAGATATCATAAGAGAGACCTTTAAGATGTTAAATCCAATTTGGTGGATGTAATAAATTATACTGATTTATGTAATTTTCACATAATGAACACTTGCCTGCCCAGGGCACACTGTGAGAACAAAAAGCTAATTATTTACAATGTTTAACTTGGCATTGGCAGCAACAGCATCACTAAGCTACTGCCTACTTGAAATTCAAAGGCTGCTCAAAGGAAAAGACTAAAAAAAAATTTGGAGATTTTTCCTGATATTCCCAAAAGTATATATCATATCATTTTTCTTAATTCTGCATTCCAGATGTAGATTTACACCAGAAACGAATAATGAATTCATAATATGCGGCATAGTAAATAAGCATCCTGGATAGAGGAAGTATAATGCAAGTAATATAGCTGGCTTTTTATTGGCCAAAAGTAATATAAATGATTAGAACAACACTTATAATCAAAATGGGAAAGGTCCAGGCATTATTAGCTGAAAAGGCCAGAAGTAATATAGAAATTCAGTCAACTTTTTAATACTTTTCCTTGGCTCCAAAACGGAGAATAAAGGTCTGAGCTCAACAAGAGATAGCCAACCCTCTAAGTTCAGCATATGGCATGTATCAAGTATAGAGAAGCATCCTTTAAAAAATTTAAGGATTGATAATTGCTAATTTCTACTTCCAATGACACTGTAATATAGCTCTTATTTTAAAGGACTTGAGTAATCCAGAAAATAAAAGGATTTGTTGAACAAATGAAAAAATATGATCCACACATGTTAGCCTCTGTAGAAAGTAGTGTGAGATTGGATACTGAATGATACCTTTCTGGTCCCAATCAATGCCACATCTTGCACAATGCAACATATCGAAGGAGAGAGATGGATATGGCAATTGTTTTGAAGTAAAAGAAGCAATCATAGCAGGAAGACCCCTCTCAAGCGTGAGCTGAACTTGACTGCCTGAAGGCTCATAGTTTGCAATGCACATAGTTAAGAGCTGACTGTGAAAGAGGTGGGCTCCAAAGCTGCCATAGCCACAACCTATGTCCAGTATGGTTCTAACCTGTAAATTTCAGGATGCCAACATGTTCAATTAAAGTCAACCCTGTAAAGATTCAGTTAAGTTTCAGTGCCACCATAGCCTATTGGAAAATACATCACAACCCCGTCCAAATGCAAGATATATGAAAATTTATCCGCAATAAATCACCAAGCAGAGTTAACCATCTTGGGTAATCATGTACAATAGACCAACAGATTCTAAAAAAATCATTGGGGTCAAGAAACTTATTCACCAATTCCATGGGATTTTCTGACAGTTTTGCAATATATCCAGCATTTTTAAACAATCTATTTTAGAACAATGTACATGCAAGAAACAGTTCAGGCATGCAAAGTTGATGGTACATGCCCAATGGTAACTATATAGTACCATTCATTAATAATTTGCTGAAAGTACCAGCTTGATTATTAATATTTATCTTGTAATAATAAATCAAGCTTTGATTTAAAGCAGATACCCACCCAACAAAGGAAATAAAAATAAGTAACATGCACTAAATTAGTGAAATATTAGCATAAATTGCATAATGGACAATGACATCACAAGAAATGAGGTACCAACACTTAGTATGCCATTATTAGTAGAAGATATATAATTATTTACCCCAGCTTGTATAAAGTTAGACTCATTTCTTAGTCCAATCATTTCTGCAATTTGATGAGAGTAGTCTTCAACACCATCAAACATAAGAGAGGCCGAACGAAAGGAAATTTGTTCTTCATCCAGCATCATCATTCTGTAACCATGTGAAAGAAAAGGCAACATTAGGATAAAAAGATAATTGAAAATAAGACAGTTGGTCAGATGTGATGAACTCACCTCTTGGTCAAGCTTCCAGAGGAAAGAACCTCCTGTGCAGTGATTTTAACATTTGCAACCCAGATAACATCTCTTCCGGTAGGCCACCGAAGAGGAATTTTGTAATTTGCAGGAGGGAGTACTAAACAATTTTGCCTGAGCTCAAGGCCACATTGCCGATCAAACTCATTGCCATCAGAATAACCCAATGCTAGATTCTCAGAAACATTAAAGCAAGGAACGTAGTTTTCAAATTCTTGAGAACAAAATTCCAATTCTTTCAACCTTGAGGATCCACGAGAGAACTCCCCAATATCCAACAGGTCTAATGCAAGTTTCTCTTGGAGTCTTCTATAACCATGGTAAATTTGACCTCTTGATGAGGTTGAAATCGAGATTGTCCACCAAAAAGATCCAGTAAGAGCAAGAATAACTATAACTACTAAACTAAACTTCAAGAGAAGCAGTGTCAATTTCTGCTTACTCCTCGGAGTGGCAACAAGGAAGGGATCTGATGTGAAACAATTCTCAGTACTACCATATTTAGATGGAGAATTATCCGCAAAAAGCAACCGCAATGGAAACCTCAAGGCTAAAGGGCTGTGATCTAATGAGCCTCTTCTATCCAAATCTTCCTTTTCTGTTTTATCTTTTGACTGAGAGTCCCACAACTCGTGACTGCTGTCAGGAATTCGAATTCCAGATACCCCTCGATGCAGATGCCTGGACATTCTCTAGTGTGGACGGCTTTACTTACGCGAAGAAGTTGATGAGCAAATGGGAATTATTTGTGAATACACTGAGAAACCAATAAAGGTTTGTTATACCAAGGTCATTTGGATTTGAGGAGTAAGATCACTGGGAGATGCCACCTCCTTTAGACAATATGAAAACTATAAAAATAAAGATACCGCGTAAAATTTGATGGCCTTCTATCAAAACAAGTTCAATTCCAAAGAGACGTTCAAATACAGAGAAGTAAGTGGAAACAAGTTCAAAACAAACAAATTTAGAATAGGCCAACTGACAGTGCATCGATAGCAACAAAGACATGGGAATGAAGAAAACTTAGAGCATTAATTCACCGCATCAGATCCATCACAAACCCAATCTTGCAAATTGATATCAATAAAGTGAAGTAAATTAATTACTGGGTAACAGAGCAGTCAAATCATTCCCAACTATCTCTAACTTGAGTAACAAAGCTCCTAACATTCATTCTAAAATCTTAAGGAAACCCAGAAGGAAAAAAGAAAACCCCATTTAGATCAATCCACCAGCTAAAATGAAATAGTAATACATTGTTTGAACACGTCAGATCAAATCCAGTGAACAAGAGAAAAGCAAAAGCAAAGATGGGGGGGAGCAGTTGAGCAAGCAAGGACTGGTACCTCCTCCTCCTCCTCCTCCTTGCAGGAGGCACTTAAGGAAGCAGAAAACTGCCAATAATCCCCAAAAATCAGCGTGAATTCATGCGTGGGGTAGGTAATGCTCGCTTCGCCACAGCCACACTACAAAGTATACAGATATTTCAGCGTTCCTTAGTTTGGATTGGTTTCTATCCCTACGTCTCTCCCTATCTCTCTCGACCAGTCTTCTCCTCTCTCCACTCTCACTCACACCCTCGAATGCTTGCTGCTTTGAAAAGAAAATGGAGAGAGAGACGCTACTGTCTCTGCAAGCACAACGAGATTTTGTACTGATCCGATCGTGAGACTGCTCCGATGCCCAAAAATATTTTGGGATGTTAAAAGAACAGAAATTAATTGTTCTAATATAAGATGAAATCGATTAATAAATTACAGTCGATGTTTTAAGAGAAAACCATTTAATAAATGACCGATAGATTGTATTAAATTATTAGAATTAATTAAGAGGACCCTGTTGGAGAATCCTATTAAGTAATTAAACGCGCTTAACACCACTGACACAGTTCGAACCTTACTGTTAATTAACGTTATCACTTTATTGAAGTCGCCCATATTAATTCTATCCACATTAGGACAAATAAGCATGATAGGAGGCTCCCTAAGAAACACCACACAGCATCAAAAATTCACGACACTTCAATTCATCTTCAACAGGAAAAGTTGCTCAGTAATCATATGGACACTCCCATGGAATATTTCTATAAATAATAATAATAATGCCCACTTGACCCATGTTCTTAATTGACACCCTTTCTTCTCAATGAAGCATCAAGTCTACAGCCAGCTTGTCAATCTAAGAAGAATTAAAGTCGGAATTTTTAGTTGGATGAGAAATGGTAGATCCAGCAAATGGACATTGAGAGACGCAAAAAATTATACGATTCTTTCATTGTTTCCTTGTTTGTGTTACACAATTGACTTGAGCTTGTAATGGCGGACACGGACCCACATCTTATTTTATTAGCTTAGTGTCAATTAAAAAACATATTTTATAATTGGTGCACCTTCACACTTACTTGCTTGAGCTCACGTTGGCTTATTTAATATTTGCGCAAATTTGTGGCGGTTTGGTGGAAGTCCACTTTTTTTTTTCTGGTTTTGGAACATGTCCAATTTGGTTTGGACCATTTTCTGGTGGAAATTCACTGAAAAATGCAATAACAGAGAAGGGAAATTAATCAAAGTTTGGCATTCCTTTAATAAGTGCTTGTTACTTGTTACCAATAAAATATGGGTTAATACTGACTTGTTAACAAGCGCTTTCGGAATATTGATTAGAAAAACATAAATATTCTTATTACTCAGAAAATTAGTTTTGAGAAAATAAATCATTTTTAGTACAAAAACAACACTAAATGATATTTTAGTTTGCAAAAGTCAATGAATTAATTACATAATTAATGATTCTTAAACAGCTTTGTCAAGCCCTCAATTACCAAACTAATGTTATTATTAATGTTTTTAGTAGAATTAACAGTAGACACAAGTGGCCAAAAAAATGAGAGACAGGTTTTGACATTGTAATTATTAACTGAAGGTAACAGTTTTGGGCGGAGACGCGGTTTCAGGTCACAGGTGTACAGCGTAAAAAGTAAAAACCTTGCAAATTGCAAAAGGACAGATCTCCTTGAATTTTTCTTTTGTTGTTTTAGATGCTACTTTTGGATAAACAAAAATAAAGACAGTATCTATTGTCTAAGAAGGAAAACAAGTTGGTGAACTGGTGGTGGAGGAGGAGGTGGTGAGGCAAAAGCTCCTCCGCTCTCCTCCGTCCCACCCACATATATGTGAGGTGAAATTGCCTCACCCTCGTTGTTATGCTTAAATTCAATTATAGGTTTGTGTTACAGGTTCAATTTTCTATTATTTTTTAAAAATTTATAAATTTGAAATCAACAATTATTATTTAAAAAAAGAAGGAATGAAAGCATGCCTGATAATTAGACCTCAGTAACATGTATGAACACGAGTAATAATTTTTCTGATGGGCCAAGTTATCTGTTTTTTTTTTTTTAATGGTTGAAGGGTATATCAATAACGTTCAAGAGATAGATTGAGTGTGTTAATTGGATCATAAATTAATTAGATAGTGTGAGGGAGATTAGTACATGATGAACTTAAATTGCATTAATTAACCATTTGTACGACGAATGAGCCATTTTAATTCTCATCCATTTTACACGCCCAGGCAGTAGACTAGTAGTTGGGTCTTATCATACACTCTAACGTCTGACTATCATCTTCTCAGAATACAAAAGGAAGTTCGTTACTAGATGTCAATTGTAAAAAAGGGCGGGAATATGAATATCTATATAATACTCCCAATTGTGAAATAACGTACAAATCGAAAATTCACGGAGCGGAAATATATTTATTTATTTTTAATTGGAGACGGGCATTTTTCACCGATGCCTCCTCCCGTGGACGGAGGAGTCAACTTTATTAACCAGCCCGGGAAAACAAAATTAAATTAAATATATTTTTCTTAAAAAAGGAGTAGTCGTGTAGAAATTTGTGGGACCCAGGGTGCCGCGTTTTCGTGTCGGTGGACCAAAAGCAGGGACGTGTGGGGCATGGCGTCGCACGGGAAGAGAAGAGTGAGAAAGAAGGATTTAAATTCTTTAAACAAATAATAAAATGGTGAAGTATAGAAAAAAATTAAAAAAATAAATTAAATATCTATTCTATATAAATTAAAATTTATTTATATTTTTTTCTTTTATTTCTCTATACTTTATCATTTGATCTCTCTTCCAATTTTAAAGAATACAAATATTAGAAAGAAGGATATGATTGTAATGTATGAAATACGTAAAAGCTTACTTTGGGCGCTTTTTGGATCGGTGGTGTAGACGCGGGGTTGGAATTCGCAAGTGGCCATCACGGGATTGGGTTGGGATTGGGACTACTGGGACAGGGCCTGTCCTTTTGTAAACAGATTTTCTCATCTGGCTGCTGACCTGGACTTATGAACTTCTCTAATTTTTTTGAAAGAGTTTTTAACGCGTTCGGATTCGCTGTCATTATTTTTTTTCTTTTAGCGGCGGTTTTTTGCGTTGCTAAATATTATTGCAACGAAAATTATTGCTGCTGTAATTAATTATTTAAACAAAAGTTATAACAATAATACTTTTCGTGGCGATAATATTAAAAATCACTTTAGCAACTCAAAAAATCGCTGCTAAAAGTAATGACAGGGTAATAAGGTAATGACAGCGGATCCAAAGTTGTTTTTAACCTTCTGGTTAATTTTGCTGGGGAGAGGAGGGTCAAACTGAAAGTTGTAACACCACTATTTTTACCTGTTTTTCTCCTTACAATAATATTAAATGCCATGATTGAATAGAAAATGTTCAAATGGTTAATGAACGACCCCCTCCTTTCTCTCGTTTTGTTAGAGCCAAATTTTGATATTGGGGATGCTCAAGAAAATGAAAATTTTTGAGCCAGGAAAAAAAAAAGAGACTACACTACGATGATTGTCAGATATACATATCGTTGATGATAAATATGTTCTTATTTTTTTGGTATATTATTGTCTAAGGGGACCATCAACGTCCCAATTGTTCAAAGAGGATAACAATGGCTTCCTTTTCCTTTGAATTTTCATTTTCTTTGATCATAAATTGACCTATCAATTCTTAGAGCAATGTTAAACTCTTGCACTTAAAAGGGTAGACATTGAGATCATTTAATTTGAACCATAGAACAAATTTTACGGCTATAAAATTTAATTAAAAATGTCTAGTTTATTATCTCAATGGCTAACCCATATTTATCAAGGTCCAAAAAGTAGCATTCAAAACATGAACACATTTATAAATTTTTTATTAAGATGTATAACACTTTCTTATACTTTAACTTACGAATATATAATTTTATTGTACTTTCAAAATGTTAAAAAAAACTTATTCTTCTTAATTTTTTATCCACAATTTGACATTCCTTCTAATTCTTTTATACTTTTAAAATGTTAATCATTTGTTTTAATCTAACATTTCATAAATTAATATATTTATTATAATAATTTTTTAATAAAAAATTGAATGAAATGAATTTATTATAATATTTTTAGAATATAAGAGAATTTTGAATAATATTTAAAAGTATATATATATATATAAAGATAAAATATAAGAGAGTCTTGTATATTTTAGCTTAAATTTTTAAAAGATGTATTTTCTGTCACATGTGATGATTATTATTAATAAAACAAAAAAGTCAACTGTAAGCTTTTAAAATGAAAATAAATGTTAAGTATAGATTTAAAAATTTTTAAATAGAATGAAAAGTAATTAACTCATGTTATAATAAAGTAAGATTAAGGGTGCATACTACATAATATATGTATCCAACTGGGCGTCGACATTATAGTTAATTAGCCATTTAGGTAGGGATTTATTTTATTTTGAACTTTATTTTGCTTATATTTGGGTATCAAACATTTGAAAGCTGCGATTAATAATTGAAGCTATAGTATAATAAACAAGTGAGCAAATTTTATTGGTCCAAAAGGGCATTGACATAATGGAAAAGTCTACGATAGCCAAAGCCTAGGTGGATCTTGATCTAATTTGACCCCAATGTCCATTCTTTATTCATCATCGCATCGCTGAAATCTCTTGTCACCATGAACAGACACTTAATTTGACAATGGAAGTGGAACCCTCTCCGATACATATATAGGTAGGAAGGTCAAAACAGTTCCTTGAATCCATGTGAGTTCAGTATTTTTCCATTTTTTTTTCACGAATTAATGGTTTAAGTTTGACCAATTAAAATATAGCCTTGTAGATCTACCTCGTTTCAAGATCCCAGGTCCCACCAACTTCTCTCTATAATTCAAGACAATTGTCTTTTTTTAAAAAGTGGTGATTAATTAAACTGCTGACTAGTGATTGCCCACTAAGCCTTAATTATTTGTGATGGAAAAGTGGATGGGAAAGACAACCAAGTAGTCGAGTGTCCCCGAAGAAAAGATAATTGGTTTCTTCAAAATTTTGATAACAAATATTTAAGATTTTGTTTTCAATTATATTTTAACATTGGATTGAAAAGGCTTTAGGGTATAATTATTAATATTTTTAATTTACCTAAGGACTGATAAAGTAATAATCATGACAAGATTTAGATTAAATAATAATAATAATCATACAATGTTGTACCACCAGAACTTTGAATTCCAAAAAGAAAAAGATTGTGCCCTCAAAAATTAATAACCAGTTCATTCAATTTAACTCGAAGAATTTGTCATAATTCAATGCAACTTCAGTACTTCACTGTAGTCACAACAGACATAACGTGATGTAGCATTTCCAAGAACTTATATGGTCCTAAACTAAAGTTAAGCATCATATTCAAGTTCAACCATCAAGCTCAACAATGTGGAAACGCAGAGAATTAATGTGGCTGATATTCATTGTAAGAATTTGCATAATACAAATAAAAGGAACAAGAATTAAAAATATATAATTGTGAAATGTACGACAATGATTGAGGTGTCAAAATATGGCCCAAGGTGGTCTCGCCCTTCTGCATTGATAATGAACCTCTCTAAAACCTTCACATCGATCGTTGTATAAACCCAATATTCCTTCCATACTGAATGCTACATTTCTTTAATGCGCCCATATGCCAAATTTGGACGAGTGAAGATTATATTGTTTCTTGCTCTTATGATTTACAGTTTACAGCATATGGCATGCTCATGAAATTTTGTTAGACAGAATTCATTCATAATAAAAAAAAACACTAGGATCATATAATATAAAAATATTAGCAAAACTCATATAATATACAAAATATATATAAAAAAATAACTAAATTTTTAGACAACACATTAAAAATATATATATTTCCTGCATAAATTTAATTCACATACAAAATTTTCTTTAAACTCGCAATATTTTTTACAAATAGTCATCAAAGCAATTTATCACTGTGCATTTGGATAGATTCCTTCTACTTGGTCACCGAAAGGCCAACCTGATTGGCCAAACTATTTGAGGGAAAAAAACTACCCATTATTGAAAAAAAAAATACTTATTTTAATTAAATGAGGGATATGTATATACACGCACATTCATATATACAGAAAGAGGAAAGTATAAAAATTAAAACTTTATCTTTTGAAACAGAAATCAAAGTAAAAAACTTGTCTTCGAAGATAATGGTATATCATTATTTAACATAATTCTTTTTAGTAAATTGATAGAAAAAAATTTTAAAAAGGTTTGTCATATACAATAATATTAAAAAATATATTATTAAACAATTTTCTCAAATACAAAATATTAATTATCTCTCATGAAACATTTCTTACGAATTTTATTTTAGAAATAAAATAAAATAAACGTCGAGCTCCTAATGGCTTCACTCTATATTAATTGGACATATTGTATTGGTAGCTTGGTACCATTCTTTCGAGTGTATAAAATATGAAATGTGAATAGAGATTTGAGAGGAAGGCGCGTGGTTTTTGAGCAAAATGAATGACTGCATTTGCATTTGCATTTGCAGCTAAGCTAAGGCATGTCCGCTTAAACAGGGACCCGCGGTACATGCTCAATTATAGGCTACAGTCATTCGATAAGATGGTTAGCGGAAGTCTCAAATGTAAAAACCTCAATTAACTGCATAACATTTAATTAAAGTAATTAATTAGCACAAATATTTTTTTATTAATAATTATCACAAATCATGTGAACAATATGTGACCGACAGAATTAGAGATCCGATATCGAGGAGAAACTCTGGAAATAATTATGTATGTCATGTGATGATCACATGACATGACATGACTCAAGGGCATCATGAAGGAATTAGAGTGGGTTTCAATAAATGCGGCTTCATCAACAAGCATGGCTACCTGTATCCGTATAGCTTCAATGCCAATATTCTCATGGTCTCCATGCACCTTTTACTTCTTCCTTGGAATTTAAGGCCACATTGGACTCGAAGCATATAAATAAAACAAAAGTAAAGGCTGGCTGACACTTGTCATGTCCTCAATTACTTCCAGCCATTTATTATCGGTATTGCAACATGTACATTCAAAATGAATTCAGGACAGCTTATTTGATAAATAAAAATATGAGTTTTTTTAATATTTATATATTGAAAAAAAATATCTATCTTTCAGTCTTAAAGTTTGGCATTAGTACTAATTTTTTTATAATCAATGTGATCCCTAAATTTTACTAAAATTATCAATTTTGTTGCAAATTTTAATGCATATATTATACCAACAAAAATTACTTATTTAGTAGTTCATACGGACATAATATATTAATACGGATAGACATTCTTTTATTATTTTTTATTTTCATCCTTGACGTTTAAAAAAATATTCAATCGTGTTAACATTCATGTGAATTGTTTAATAAGTTTTATTGTTTTTTAATCAATGAAGTAATAAATAATATTTATATAGAAAAGTACTTTATTTATGATATAATTTTATTAATAACAATATGAATATATGCAAATTTTATTTATTTGTATTGCAATTTGCAACAACAATTCCCCGTAATTTATCTTTCGTGTAATTGAGATAAAAATTTCCGTCGTCGGTTCAAAAAGTATTCTTACAGAACTTCTGCCCTTTTTTATCATATGTAGTTAAGAAAGCGGAATATTCTTCAAAAATTTCTCTACCACGAATATGTTTCGCCACCAAAATTTAACTCAAGTATGGGCCAAATTGTCATTATAATAAGTATCTAAGTGTAACAATTTCACTTGTATAACTACATAGTCACGTTTTTTAAAATGCAAGTAAAATTCTTTAATTTGATGAGGGTGAGACATTGTTCCTATCGCTTTGTATCTCTACAACCTATATCATGCTTCTTAAGCTACAAACCAGGTCAGAAACGAATGGAATTAAAGACAACGTAGTATTCTCTGAAAATGATCTTAGTGTTCAAAGAGTATAGCAATCTCTCTGGTTTTAGCAGCAAACCAATCACTTCAAGATTTTAGTAGAAACAAAGAACCTCACCCGTCGCTACATTAAACTTTCCGCTGATTCAAAAAAAAAAAAAAATTCCTATCAAATATTCTCGTATTATGTATATCATTACTATGTTATATGATTTTTGACATTTTTTCATACTATATAATATATCATATAAATATAGAAAAAGATAAAAGAAAATATATAAGAGAATAAAAAATTATTTAACCTTTCATTTATATTTAAAATGAACCTTTTAAAAATTTCCGTGCATTTTTTTCTGCTCCAAAGTCCAAACATTTTTGGTGAACAAATTTGAAGCATGGTTTGCCTTTGCTTTGTGCTTAATCTAAACCATGTTCAAATATTTGAATATACGGGCCGGGTGATACCTTCATTTAAATAGCTTCACATTCCGAAATTTGTAAACGAAAAAGGCCCATTACAATACTTGGACCAACCTTTTTCTTTTATTTTGTGAATCGTTCAGGAATTGATCCAAAATTGACAAGACTTCAAGTTTGTGTGGTGTAGCGTGGTTCCGAAGTTCGAACAAAGTAGCAGATCTCGTCGCAAAACTTGCATTATCCCACTGTCTTCCAGTGAATTGGACTTGGAGCTTGCCTGTTAGAGTTCGTGTAGCTCCGTTAGAAGATAGAAGAAGGTGTTCTAAAGTTCTGGTGTCTGATAGCTGTGTTGCCTTTGCCTAGTTTTGTTTTACCTTTCTGGGGAGAGCAGACCGGTTGTATTTGTCGTCCTTTTGGCCTTGTTTGGTCCCTTGTCCTCTCGCCTTGAGCCACCCCAACTATTTGTGAATCATTGGGCTGAAAAGTGAAAACCAAATAACTTGCTTGAAGATTAAACAGAATACATGATAAAAACTACGGAAATGGGGTGAGAGAGGCTCGAACTCTCGACCTCAGGATAACTCACAAGCTATGAGACCTACGCGCTAGCCAACTGCGCTACCACCCCATGTTGGTAATGTTGTTTGGAAACTAATTTATAGTAATTCTCAGTCTTAACTCTAATCGCTTTTAACTTTTAAGCTGGAGACGTAAGAGCGAAGAGGCAGTAAATAAGCTCAAACATTTTCATTTCGCAAAAAAAAAAAAACGTAAAAAATAGTTAATGGCCACACAGTTGACCAGTAGAATGACACCAAAAAGGGAGGGGCAGAATGGACATTAAATAGGCGGTATGTGGGCCTGAAAGCCCAGAGATAGTCGGACAACCACATCCAAATCATTCTCGAGAACTGCTTTGTTACCCATTCTCCTCTCCAGTGGTATTAGAACTTCGAGCTAGTCTTCAGTGTATTACCAATCTGAACTGCTTCTCATCTCACGGAACTCGTAAGGCTATGCAGCTCTTGGGCAGTCCTTGTCACGGAGCTTAGGATATAATTTTGAAAAGCCATTCATTTAAACGGTGTATGTATGGAAAAGGGTGCGTACTTCCTTCTACTGCCATAAGTCTCCTTGAAACTCCAAAGCTTCTTTACTTTTCCTTATTAGGAATCTGTTTTCCTTTCTCGCTACCAGCGCAGAAAGAAAAATGCTCTCTTTTAATCCTATTCCCTCATCATCCTCTGTCGCTTTCACCAAATCCAACCACCCATCTTGCTTTAATGCATTTTCGCGTCTCAACCCAAATCTTCTCACCAGGGTTCACAGCAATAAGAACCTTCACTGCTGCAGAACTACTTCTCGGCTTCATCAACCTCGTTCCGGAGGTTCCTTCTCTACCGAAATCCATGGCTTTCCAGGTGGGATTTCTTTGCGACCCACATCTCAGATCCAAGATTCAATCACTGATTTAAGCCTGGTAAATAGAGTCTTAAATCCTTCTGGTTTTTCCGCAAAATCCAGACACCAAATCGTTAAAGCAGCATCTGATGTCAATCCTGAAGGAGAAAGTGCTGCTCCGAATCCTAAGGCTAAGACTCTAAAACTCGCTTTGGTTTTTGGGCTATGGTACTTCCAAAACATTGTCTTCAACATTTACAACAAGAAAGCGTTAAACATTTTCCCATTCCCGTGGCTTCTTGCTTCCTTCCAGCTCTTCGTTGGGTCCATTTGGATGCTCGTGCTTTGGTCCTTGAAGCTCCAACAATGCCCGAAAATCTCAAAATCTTTCATTGTTGCTCTGCTTGGACCTGCTTTATTTCATACGATAGGCCACATCTCAGCTTGTGTTTCATTCTCTAAGGTGGCTGTTTCCTTCACCCATGTCATCAAATCTGCCGAACCGGTTTTCTCTGTCCTCTTCTCTTCCTTCCTTGGTGATAGATATCCTGTACAGGTTTGGCTGTCCATTCTCCCTATTGTGCTTGGTTGTTCTCTAGCTGCAGTGACTGAGGTGTCTTTCAATGTACAAGGGTTATGGGGCGCCATGATAAGCAATGTTGGATTCGTATTGAGGAACATATACTCTAAACGAAGTTTGCAGAACTTCAAGGAAGTTGATGGGTTGAATTTATATGGCTGGATTAGTATCATTTCATTGTTTTACCTGTTTCCAGTGGCTATTTTGGTTGAAGGATCTCAGTGGATTCCAGGGTATTACCGTGCAATTGAAGCAATAGGCAAGCCGTCCACATTTTATTTCTGGGTTTTACTGTCTGGGCTGTTCTACCATCTTTATAATCAATCGTCCTATCAGGCCCTGGATGAGATTAGCCCATTGACTTTCTCGGTGGGTAACACTATGAAGAGGGTGGTGGTGATTGTGTCTTCAGTTTTGGTGTTCAGGAATCCAGTTAGACCTCTTAATGCTCTCGGATCTGCTATTGCCATTCTTGGTACTTTCCTGTATTCACAGGCAACAGCTGCAAAGAAAGCAAAGAAAATTGAAGGTGAAAAGAGCAGCTAGAGCCTAGAGGAAATGGGGAAACGATAAAGAGAAACAGAGAGAAACTGGTTCAATATTCTTTGCAATATTTACTTTTTGCCTCCTTTAGATTTAGAAATTGATCAAGAAATATCTGCCCCCCTGTTTTCTTTTGGACTATTGCTATGGTTTTTTTTTTTTTTTATCTCTTATTGACATTTTAAAGCTGTCTGTCCTGAGATTGACCTGCTTTATTCTTGCCGGATTTATGTTAGAATATATTAGGGATTGAATTCAACTTAATAGAGAAAACTAGGAAATTGAGTGTGAAATGTTGGTCCATGGCTCCATGCTATGTTTGTCTACTGCTATATAGTTCAGTTCAACACTGAATTTTCTTGTCTCTTAAGTAAAGTTTACTTATCATCCCATTCTTGCTAGCATAATCACCATTGCTATTTTTGTACTTTCATTTATTTACTAAGAATTTAGGCGCCATTTTGCCTTGTTAATACAAAGTACAAACCTCCGTGATCAATTTCCTCACTCAGTCCAAACTACACCATTTCCATTGCTTTGTTTTCTCTTGGCTTTCAAATAATCTAATACACATTTGACTGTATTACTGACTACCAAAGGTGAGCTTCTGTGGTTTACGAAGCTGTCTCAATCTTCAACAGTAAATGCTTTAGCTACTTCTTCAGAACTTGGTTTTAACTTGTCAAACATTTGGAAGTTTGAACAGCATCGATGTTCTGTTTTAGGTTAGGTGTTTCAAGTAATCAAGTGATATTAGGTTTGCTTTCTCAAATCCCAATTCTAGAATTCCAATATAGCATACTAAGATGGCATGAACTCGAACTGCTAGTCGAGGGTTTTGGGGTATTTTAAGTTACTTCTAATGTTATGGAGCAATAACCTCTGTGTGATAAGATACAATCATCTTTGCTCTAAAACACAGAATTGACTAGCTTCATCTTCTTTACAACTTGCTGTCTCATCTCACTCATCCTATTTCCTTATTCAAATCTTTTATAAGAACCTTGTGACCAGTTTCTATAATCTATTTGATGAGATTTCTTTGACTTGAGTCATGTCTTTACAGTACAAAGGATAGTCATAAAATTTGCTTCCTGATATGTAAATTCTAGATTACTAGGTAGATTATTTTTCATTAAAAATGATCACAAACCTTATTTTGTTTCTATTTTAGTTTTTCTTTTGGTCAGAGTTTCTATTTTAGTTTGGTATCAGAGGTTTGTCACTATCATCATTATGCTTAACAGATTTGCTCGGCCTTTGTTTCATAGACTGCTAAAACATTTACATATTACATATGCCTTGTCAACAAAGACATCTTGAAATTAAACCTGTATAGTCCTCCAGTATTCGTGCCCAAAAAAGAAAAGTAAATGTTACTGAGTAAAATAGGAGTTTTTTTTTTAGATAATGTTAGTGTATAAATTGTTGGAAAAACTTAATTTAATACCTTACTATTACTGAAGTAAAGGTTGTTAAAGCATAACTTTTAATTTACCTTGAGTTCACAATATAAATAATCGTATCAATGATTATGTCTATATATTTATTTAAGTTATTATGTGTTAATATAATGGAGAGCTAACAAGATAGGTTATTTCAGTTTTAAATCGGATGCCCCTATACAAGTTATTAAATAGTTGCTCTTTAAGTATTTATTGAACAAGCATTTATAACATTTTAAAATCTGTTAGTTTTACGTGAACAGCGTTACATTTATTTTAAATCTATTAATTGTACAGCAAAAACATAATAATTTTATTGCACAAAAATAATTATTTCTACCATCCAAAATTGATTTTTATTATTAAGTAGGCCCAGCACCTCATTGAATTAAAATAAATATTTCTTAAAGAAACAAACAATTTCTTCTCTCTAAAAATTTGGCACGGAGAGGCAAAGACGACAACCCACTCTTGTGTGGTTCATTGGAAGAGAAGCCCGTTGGACTTTGTGAGCTAAGGTCCATTATTTTCCATTTACCTCTATAATACCGAAAAAGCAAGGAAATTAAATGACAACAAAATGAGTCAGCTTTGGACTGTTACGTTGATTTGGGCTGTTCACCAAACCTGTTTGCAACGGCCCTCGTTAACTTTGTTAGTCATTCTTGCAATCATGGAAAAGGAAACACTCCCCTTAATTGCTTAAGCTAGGTCAATTAATTTCCCACAAACCATACAATTGTATGCCTACCGATCCCAACAAAAGTAGTTGTCTCCTCTGTCTAACTCTAGCTCAATATATCTCACAACGAAATTCTTCTCAAGTAATCAATGCTTGAACATTATTATCAAAGATTCTTTCTAGCTACTCATTCTTGCTTGAGCTGATTAGATTGTGAAAGATCCTTATTCTTTGACAAACCAAGGATGACTCAGAAAAAAACGAGGTCAATTATAGGAGGGTGTAGACTGTGGTCTGCAGAGTAAATTATGAGGGAAGAGGGTGTTAAGAAAGATCCTTTTTTTCTGTGGAAAGGAAAGAATATAACTTTCCGGGTGCTTCTAATTAGAAAAGGAGATAGAGTCAATGCCCAAAAGGAGAAACAGCTTTTAGGGTTGAAGAAATGAAAGAACCCCAAAGTGGAAATCTAAACGAAAAAGAAAAAGGAAGAACATCAAGGAATGCTTTATAAGGTGAAAGGTTTAGTGGATTAGCCAGGAAGCAAGCATTTGGTTGCACAGATGTGCAGCTTTAAATAGGCATTGATGGGTGGATGATGGTTGATGAAAGCCAGGTTGGGAGTTGAGTGAGGGAGGAGGGGTCATTTTTAATGCCTCACTGCTTCCTAGAAACTATTTAATGATGTATTCATAAAAAATATAAACGATAAGATGATTTATTTACTTATATGAAATTAAAATTCTTTTAACATATTAAAAATGACTAAATTAGAGTATTCACTTACCAAATACTAACTTGTTTCGAGTAAGTGAGAAAGATGTCATGGAAGTCCAGCTCATAGTTCTCCAGCAGTGATAGGACCCCACGTGGAGAGGACTGCCTCTGCCAGTTCACGGACTAGCTTGAATGGCAGGTTATTTTAACATAAAACTAGAAGGTCCTTTTAGCTGTCTCCTCGTCCCTAACCCTGGAAACAAGCTAAATATTGACTGCTTCTCTGTGTGTGTATGTGTGCATGTGTTGCCCTCTTCTGGTCACTAGCAAAAAGTCATAGAGAAAGCTATAGGATCCATGAAGGTCAAGCTCTACAACATGGGAGCAACCAAGGATGATTCATGATTGAAAATTCAGTTATGTTAATTAAGGTTATGGTCCTCATTATAGTTGACGTGTGGACTAGATGATGGTCTACGCTTAATTAATAAACACAATTGGAATATTAGCTTGATTTTTAACATTTCTTAATGCCACGATTGACGAGGGAATGATAGGATGGCGACGGATATACCTCAATTAACTGTCCCTAATTTTGTTTTCAACGCAGCCGCCCAATGGTTTTACTCCCACATGATTTTCTATCTCCACTAATTAACGACTAAATTTATATTCCATTCCTATTCGTTTTGCTTGACACCGAGTTGGCTATGTAATTACAGCTTACGATTAGGGGATTCAGATTCAGGTTTAGGAACATGGGGTCATGTGGGATATATATTTGGTCCCAACAGAAAAAGGAAAAGAGATGTAACACTCAATGGTCCAACCAAAAAAAGATACATAATCGATCGAAGATGAACTAATAAATGGAATATTGGTATAGGAAGTTCAAATTAAAAGCAAATCTATGTTTTTAACATTAAACGTGACAACTTTTACTACATCAAATTAAAGAAAGAAGGGGACTGAACGACACTAGTGTATAATACCATGCACGCTGGAGCTTGACATACATCCATTATATATATGTACAATTTCTTTATTTCATGAAAAATGGGCCATTGGATGATAATCGGAGGGTCCATATATGTTGTTGGAAAAGCCACCATTTTATAGGAGGAGCCTTTTTTAATTATTATTATTATTATTATTATTAATATAATGATAGTAAATGAGAAAAGAATCTATATCAAGTGGACATTGTCTAAAAGACGAAGAAAGTTAAATGATTGTATGTGGGTATGGCTGGGTTCCAGAAGGAGAAACCAAAAATATGGTAGAGATTAGAGAAGAATACAAGGACAAGGAAATAAGGAGTTAGAGAGTGAGGGGAGTGAAGAGAAGAAGGAAAAGGGAAAATTGATTGGAGGGTGGGAGAGTATATTAATGCAGGAACAGAGAGGACACACTTCAAGTGAGATAGTAACGCAGCTGTCACTCCATGCTACAAAGCCCTCTTGGCCAGCAAATTAGCGTTTGCAGCTGTCAGATCCCTCCTTCTCTCTCTCTCTTTCTCTCTCCTCCACTTCCCATTTCCCTTTATTTAAAGAAAAAGAAAAATCTCCTTAAAAGAAATCCTTAATATATTTTGTTTTAATTAACCAACTCCTCTGTTATCACATAATAACAATAACACATCATCATAAACCATAGTACCCACCTCGGCTCTTGAATGATTCTGGTGCTGTAGAAAAGAAGAGGTTGAGTCGGGGGTGGAGGAGGAGGCACATATAGAGCTGAAATAGCAGAGCTACTACTGGGGAATGGCAGAGTAAGTACAAGATAGAAAGCATAAAAGAAAGAGAGAGAGGGCCAAGTCTTGATGCATAAACAAGGACACCCATTTGTTAATTTGATGCCATGGCTTACCCACATTATCGATCACAGTTCGGCGACACAACATTCACCAAAGTTTTTGTTGGAGGACTCGCTTGGGAGACTCCCACTGAAGAAATGCGTAGATATTTTGAGCAGTTCGGACACATTCTTGAGGCTGTTATAATCACTGATAAGAATACAGGAAAATCCAAAGGCTATGGATTCGTATATCTCTCTCCTCGCCTCTCCTTCTACTTTTCTTTTTTTCTCAATCCAAGTGCTTTATTTCATTCTTTACTTCATCTTTTTATGAGCAGGTAACATTCCGGGATCCAGAATCAGCAAGAAGAGCTTGTGCTGATCCAAACCCAGTAATAGATGGAAGAAGAGCAAATTGTAATATTGCTTCTCTGGGACGGCCTCGACCTTCACCACCCCGAGGTCGATTCCAATTTATATCCTTTACCACGTTACAATGCTTGAACTATATAAATAATATACATATCATATATAGCTTTGATTAAAGTACTACTGTTGAAAGTGAGACTCAACACACGGAATATGATAAGGTTTAATCAATGATAATATTGCAGGAAGGAATTTATTTCAAGGTGGAGGCACAGCGCAGAGTGCAGCGTCGTATGGTGGTGTTCCGGCAGCAGTAGCCCCACCGCCGCCGCCGCCGCCGGTGATGTACCCGCCATATGGGTGAGTGAGTTAGCTTTGTTCATTTAGTGGAGGTATTAATTATCCATAACACTCGCAGTCAAAGGAAGTGGTCCATGCTATTAATTGAGAACTGCATATAGACGCACACATTACTGTCTACGTATGATGCTTGACTGCTCTCCCTCCAATTACAGTAGGCATCAGTGTCAGCCTGAAAATCGTAATACCAAGTACAAAATTAATTGAAGCTTCCTCTCCCATGAACATAATTATGTGCATTCATCCCTCTAATCTCCCTTTTCTTTATTTCCATGACCTTAATTAATTGCATTTACTTATAATTAATCTCTCTTCTTTTCTGTTGAAACAAAATTTATAATAGTATCTCCAATCAATCAATATATATATATATATATATATATCATATTTTGAAGGAAGTCTAAGAAAAGGGGCTGCGGTAGTTAGTATATATATCATGTTATTGTTGATATGTGCATCCATGGTAACTGCTACAGATCAAATAATAGATATGCAATCCGTGGTATTATCATAGTGGTCCAACATGAATTCATTTAGTTATTTTATTTTATTTTATTTTCATGATAATTCCTAAGCTCTTACAGTACTTTTACATGTTATGTACCATCAAAGTCATTTTCTCACCAGCGGTGTTATTGTTTTCTAATGAAATCTGTATGTTGTGTTGGTGAAATAATAAAATACACTTGAGAGCAAAAAAGATGAAAAAACAAATTAACACGAACATAGATGGAATTAGATTACCATTTTCTCATTCCCAATCCCCTACTCTGCTTCAGAGCTATTAAAGGCTTAACTTTCTGATCTGTCTTGTGGACTACGTACAGTTTATTATACCATGTTTTGGAAGTCACCGTTTACTCACAATTTTCTCCAACCGAGCCATGGAATACTAAGATATAATAAAGCAGTAGAAGAAAAGAAGGTCATTTCATTTCTTTACTTGTAGTTCATCTATCAATTAAATACCTTCTATTTTATAATAAAAAAATGAACAGATTTTATGAAGTCAATAACTTTGACATATTAAACATCATAGCTAGTTGTATCTTTTCTTGGCAAATACGTTAGCTAGCACACAAGCTGCAACAGGAAGCTAGGTACGACTGAAGTAATTCATAACTAATTCAAGCTTAGTGAGGATGCATGCCATAATAAGAAAAAGCAACAGAGCTAACACTGTCTCATTATACATTATATTTGGGAACCCGCCATAACTAACGTCACTGTTATTATTAATAGCTGTACCGAAAAGCCTGATATTGTTAAGCATGCTACCATTCCACAACAAGAGAAGCATACCATTTTGAGTCATGGCGTCTCAAACAAAGAAAATCACAATATTATACTAGCAATCTCCTTTCATATTTTCTCACTAAATTAAAAGCTTTTCATTTATACTTTTTGCAGCTACCCAACCTACACGCCTGATTATGGGTACCACCAAGTAAGCATCCCTCTCTCTCACTCTGTGTGTGTGTGTGTGTGTGTAAAATTAGCAACTTTGTAGAGATTTCTAATTAATGATGCCAAAGCAGTAATAGTAGCTATATATGATTGGTATGAGCACAGGCGGCATTGTACAACTCACAGATTCAGCAGCCACAATACTATCAGCAAGTGTATGGAGCATCATCTTCGGGCATGGGCTCCCCATATTACTACGGCTATTCTGTGCAAGCAGCAAGAGGCACATATTCTACACCCCAACCTCATCGTCTGCCACCTGGACCCTCCTATCTATACTACGCTTACCCTACACCCGCACCCATGGAATCCTCCCTCTCTGCTTATCGTCCACCCCAACAACCAACAATATTAAGGCACCCCTTTCCTTCCCCTACTGGTACCTTTCTCTTCCCTTTATTTTTTTTTAATTTTTTTACCTTAATCTTCATCTCTTTGCTATGGTTATATAATACGTAATGTATATATATCTTAATTACACTAACACACTGAAGTAGTGAGTGAGTGAGAGAGAAAGAGAGGTTTGATGCACCTACTGACACAATATATATTATGGTTTGGGTATAACACATGTGGGGGAATGGGGGGCCCACATGGGCTACCCCAACCCCATGTGAATGAGCTGTCTCGGTTGTGGCATGAAACTTATAATGCAAAGTGGGTCAATGACAGAAGGAGAGAGGGGTCATAGCTAGTGTGTAAAGTAACAGTGGATGCATGTGGTATATATCAGCACCAAATGGGGTGGTTATTTCTTTATACATGCAGTCAAGTGGTCTTCCCCTTCCCACTCATTAATGGCCCACAATGCATGTTACACACTGCTCTGCTGCTGTAAGTTTTTTAAATACTCAGATTAAAAAATTACGAAAGACAAATATATGTTAATATATATATATATATATAACCTTAATTTCTTTCCTCTCCCGGCCTGTTTGTTATTATAACTTATGCTTCAGTCTTCACCCAATAGTTTAGTCTTAGTCATCATAATATTCTTTTTGGGGTCATCATGTATAATCATCCACACATTTTCCCATTATTACCTAGATGTGTTTAGCACAACTAATTTTTAATTTATTACTGTTCATGATGGTTGGCCTCAGATTCACAGTCACAGACTCAGCAGCGTACCTCCTCCGAGACAGCATCTGGAGTAGTTATAACGGCTTCAGAAAGTCCAAATACGCAAGGGAGGAACCAATAAGTATAAACACCTGCTGAAAGCTAAGTTTCAACTGTATAATCTTCAAAATATCATCACATTAATTCTTCATCATCTTTTCCCACAATATATCTTTATTATTATTTTTTTTTCTTTTGGTCCAAGCTGTAGCTTTAGGCAATAATAATGGTTCTGCAGATTATACTTGTTCTCCAATCTCCACAGCTATGGCTCAAAAGATGGACTAATCAACTTCTCCATGCAGACTTTCTAATTAATTCATTCCCTTTTCCTTGTCTTCAAGGACTTTTATTTAAATTTTTTTTTACTAATTAATTCAATTTCTTTTTAAACTCCATATATATATTATTCTTCAATTATAAGAGCATAACATGTTGCATAAATATTGTATCAACAAATGAAGAAAGGAAGAGTCCTCAATAAGAAGATTTGTTAAAGCATGTATAACCTTTTCAGGCCTCGAGTGTATACATGGTCAGCCAATTAGCACATTATCAGATCAGTTCCATATATGAACCCCAGCTACTTATTTTTCATTTTATCTGTCTAAAACGAAGCAGAGTAGACTCCTCAATAATCCCTGTACCTAAAGGTGGATGAATGGGGAAGGGGCATGATAGGCAAAAAAAAAAAAAAAAGTTAAGACTAGTTTGCCTACAGAAATAAGAAAATTAATGAAATAATCCAATACAAGTAAACCTATGTGTCAGTTTTTAAAGAAGTCATTCATCCGAATTTCTCTAACATTTAAGCCTCATTTTCTATACGGGGCTGGGTCGGTTTGGAATTCCATTTTACAAAGCAAACCCAAAAAAATTATTATTTTTAAACTAAAATTAAAATGAAAACTTTAAAGGATTTGCTATATGTTTTTATTTCCCTTCTTAAAAACATAGTTGATGGAACTCAAGCATTTTGACTCACATGATATATCTTTTGACTATAAATGTCAAAAAATTTTGATGCAGGTAGCATTAATTGCTACTTTGCCCCATTTTTCAATCCCTATAACAATATTAAGGCCCTATGTCTTTTGTCAATTCCTACTTGTCATCTCTTTTTTGAAAAAAAAAAAAAAGTAGTTGTTTGCATTCTTTTTATTGTTATAAAAAGAAGAGTCGAGCTCTACTCTGGTAACCCATTCACTGTCCACTTAAGAAGGTTAGCAAAATGGCAAGTTGAAAAGATTTAACTTCTTCCTGGAAAAGTTAAATTTCATTTGCACGGTTAAATTGAATCTGGTACGTACTGATTAGGACTCTTTAAACAAATACTATCATAGTGTTCGAAAATCGAACCGCTTCCCTAATCCCTCATATATGTCAATGGTTTCTGTTTTCATAATTTTTGAGTAGAGATACATATACATGGGGAAGTTCGCGTGACCATGTCAAGCATTATACGTATCTTCACAAATGTAGAACAAAACCATATTTACATTGAATTCAGATTATATAAGTCAATTGATGCTCTTGTATATATGGGACTTGAGTTTATATACATGTTGCTTTACCATATATAATTGATATTTCTACAAGAGTTCCAAACTATTATTAAATAAGTTAACCTAAAATTAAGAAGTTTTATAGTTGAAGGATTAAATAATTGAGACATATATATATTTTTATGCATATATAAATAGACAGACATTAATGAAAGAATCTATATAATATATATAGATGGCAAAACCTGAAATAGAAATGAATTACATTCCACCAGTAATGAATGAGAATGTTGAGTGTCCTAAGGTGATTCCAGATATAAAATTGGGTTGCCCTTGATATTAAATCCACTGCTCTGCAATTGTTGCTAAGTTTGGGAGAGATGGGCCATGGAATTTAAGGTATATCCTATCCAAGCCTAATACTGATAAAGAGGACATACAGGAGAAAATAATGACACCTCTCAATAAAAAACTCCTTTCATTCAACTGTAATATTCTCCAGCCACCTATCATTACCCTATTTTCCCCCTTCTTTCTCCTCTATTCCCATTTTCATTAGCTTCCAATTTATCTAGTGTGGGTGTGATCGTTATAAAAGCCCCACAATCTGATAACCTCCAACATGCATTTCTCTCTAATAATATTAATAAGAATAATAGAATGGAGGACTTGCCTTCTTCACATGCTGATCATACTAATTCTTATTCCATTAATCTTTTCCCTGTCATGAATCGGAACCGGAATCGGAATCAGAATCAGCTTCAGCCTCTTCCTCTACTAAGCAGCTTCCTTGGTTCAACTCCACTTACCACAAAACCTTACAAGACTGCTGATCAGGATGGTGATGGCGATGGTAAGGAGGATGTCACAGTGGCCTTACACATTGGCCTCCCTCATAATTCCACTGCTTCTCCCAAGCCCAATGCAAGCCTAGTGAATGCAGCCCAAGTACCCACCAATTATTGGATACCAACACAAGAGCAGATCCTCATTGGATTCAGTCATTTCTCTTGTCCTGTCTGCCTCAAAACCTTCAACCGCTACAACAATCTTCAGGTTCAATTCTTTATGATTCTCTCTGTAAAACAATAGATTACTGAAGTATATCTCTTGATTATTTATTAAGAAAAGGACTCTATAAATAATTTTAGTATATCTTTAACACATCTATCACACACAAAAGTACATTGAGCTTGAAGTTGAAGTATACTTAAAGCACGTATATATATAATGGATAAGTCAAAGATAGAATTGTATAATGACATAATATTTTAAGGTAGTGGTTGTTGTGGGGGGAGAATTTCATGACTGATGAATATATAGCAGATGCATATGTGGGGACATGGATCACAGTACCGTAGAGGAGCGGAGTCGCTGAAGCGAACACATCCACGACCGTTGTTGGAGATAGCATGCTATTGCTGCGCAAGAGGATGCAAGAACAACATAGAGCACCCGAGGGCTAAGCCTCTGAAGGACTTTCGGACGCTTCAGACACACTACAAAAGGAAGCACGGGTCCAAGCCCTTCATGTGTCGCAAGTGTGGCAAGCCTTTGGCAGTGAAGGGTGACTGGCGAACCCATGAGAAAAACTGCGGCAAGCGTTGGCTTTGCGTTTGTGGCTCTGACTTCAAACACAAGAGATCGCTTAAAGACCATATCAAGGCATTTGGCTCTGCTCATTACCCTTTTTCTTCTTCCTCCGATGCCATCTGACATGTCATCTATTAATTATTTCCCTCCATGTACCTCTTCTTTAATATTACTTTGTTTCCTGCCATGAACCACCCATAGAAATTTCAAATTTCAAGCATGAATCCATTCTATATATGTGCTCGCAATTAGCAAAAGCTCCTTTTGTTAAAAACTCAAATACTTATGGACTTGTGTAGCAAACCTAGGCTCACCCAGCAGAATCATGCAACAAATATTAGCTTGGTACAAATTTTAAGTTCATTTCAAGTATTGAGTTAGAAAAACTTGAGGAACTCAATTTCATCCATTCCCAAAACTTTGTTGTCATCCCTTTTCCCTCTCTGAGTTCTGAGTTCTGACCTTATGTCCAACTCCCTCACTTTTTTTCTTTTTGGGTCACAGTGTCCTACTCCCTCAGAACAACGCTCTCAATACCTTCACTATTAAATATTAATAGTTAAATACCTCTTTCTATCTGCAGCCCAATGCATCATTCCTTAATCCTTACGATCCGTAATGGGTCTGTTGTGCGGCTAAGTGAGGCCCAAAACCGTGAGAAATGTTTTTATCAACTTAATTTATAAAAAATATTTGGACCAAAAATTAATTTATAAAAAATTATTTAAACCAATTTTTTGTCTTTTAACTTAATATGAGATTTTAATTTTGTCTTTATGTTTTTCAACGTTGACATCCATCTTTATTAATTAATATAATTTTTTTTTAAATATCGTTAGTCATGTATAAAACTTAAGTTAAACTACTTTAATCAAATCATAATTAAAATTTAAACGAGACAACATATTTCAAAAATTATTTAAAATTTTTCAGTGATATTTAAAACTAATAGTTAAGAATTTTGAAAAAAATAAAATTATATAAAAATTAATTTAATTATCATTTTAGTTTCATCTAACTTTTTCTACTAATTTAATTATATTTTATCAAGAATAATTTTTCATAAATTTCATATATAACTTTATCATTAGTGATGTATATGATTAATATTTGATCAAACAAAAAAATTGCATCAATTAATAAAAATAAAAGACAAAACTAAAATAATAAAATTAAAATCTCATGCAAAATTAAAAAAAAAAATATTTCATTAAAGCAATCATTTAGCTGGCAGGGGTAAGGGTGTGATTAGAATATGAATAAAGTCAAATGTTCAAACTTTATCAATATACTAAAATAATAAAAATAATCACTGAGAAATTTATAAACAAACTATTATTTTCTTTGGATAAAATTTAGTTTTAACATTTATGTTGATATATAATTAATATAATTTATTAAACATTTCTAAATGTGGATTTGCCATCGCTTGGTCATGAATCCTATGGGTATGACAATCACAACCTTGATGAAATGATTCTGTATGTTTGCAAACGTTAACTCTTCGGAAGAATTGTGTTATCATCAGCAACAACAAAAACGTCTAGTAACGCACAAACGTTTGAAGTTGCTTTGACAGTTTTTGAATTGAACTAGGTATAACTCAAATCAAACTTAAGAAGATGAAGACCAATTCAATTTATGTCTGAAATTAACGGTACTAATTTGATGTTTCTATATTCTTCAAATTATATAAGATGTTAATTAAGAATATATAACTTATAATTCAATCCACACGTATCCATTTTGTATGCAATGACGTCGCCACTGAAAGGTATTATATATTTTACCTGGCCTCCAGCCGCCGCTAGTTTGGAAGATAGTGGATTCTCATGCGATCGTGACATCGTACGTACGTTTAGATTAAAATCAAGGGAAATCCTTAATTTATTGGTATAATTCACTAATTTAATTTGTAACTCCATTTCTATTTATTTTGTTTGCTATTGTAAACAATCGTTTACTCCGTGGACACCTTAATCTGAATCAACAGGAATGGGAATATTACAAGCAATCAATCATAAATCAATACAAGCGCTTGCATCCGAATGATGGTATTGCCACACTAATTAATTAAAAAGAGAATTCATATCTCGTAAAAGGTGTGTATATTTTACTAAACTTTGTAATGAAATAGTAGTGGTAAGTGGTAACTCGTTGTTTAATTTGCTAAGAATTACATCACGAGATAAACTAAACAGAGAAGTCAGCATTAGAAATCCCGATCCTTGAGCTTGCTCATTCAATATAAGCGCAGGGCACGTAGGCCAAAAGAAGGGCTAGAGGAGAGGCAGCGTATGCACAAAGCAGTAGCCATGTTATAATCTATGATAATGAGCAATGTTATTGTTTAATTGTTTTAGATTTTTAGAGAATAAATTTTAAGATAATTTAAAAGTAAAAAATTTAATCCCTGAACAAGTCAATAGTCTAACCCACTTAGCTTGTTACTCATATCAGGCTAACTTGACTGGCTTAAATTCACCCTGACTATTCTTTCACAATAAAATAGTTATATCAAAGCCTACCTTGAAAAACACGTGACGATCTATGGAGGCTTCAGGAGAGAGAGCGAAGGTGTGATCTACAGAGGAGGACGATCAATTTGCGAGAAGCAAGAAAAGAGCAAAGACACTTGATGAAAATTGAATGCGATGTACCACTCTAATTGCAACTTCCAGATGTAGGTTGGTTTCGTGACATTATGACTAATTAATGTACATACATTGAAACCTCACGCTTCAATAAGTATGGGTTGGCTCATTGCATGTCAACAAAAAATTAGCGGGGTTAGGTTAGGTTAGTTTGTTTTTTAAATGAGCCATAAAAGAATTAATTTGGCCGTATTATGATGAGTTAACACATTGACGCGTCAATCTGTAAATTCACTTTTTTTTTCACTTTCTTGTTTTTCTTAAATTTTTATTATATATCTTAATTATGAGCATTTAATATAAACCTAATGAACTTTCAAATAATAAATTAAATTTATTAATGTATGAAACTAACAAATTTTTTTAATTAGTTGATGTATGTTTGATGCATATACTATGATAAATATTTAAAAAATATACAATTATAAATTTAACAGTTTAGTCTAAATATACGTCTTATAGAACTTAATTACAAAATATTAATAGTAATATATAATATTACAATATTACCATTCAATTTTCATACAATATTACATTGAAGAAAACAAGTTCTTCATGCACTTAAAAAGACAAAAAATTAACAAGATATTAGGCATTACTCACACAACCACAATTCCAAAAAATACTTTTTTCAGCTCAATTATTTATTCTATGAATTAATAAAATTTTGAACTCTCAAAAATAATAACTTAATTACTTATAATTAATTTTATATTATTTTTATAATTAAATTGAATTTTAAAATCTAATTCTATGATAATGAAAAGAAAATAATATAATTAATTTTATAATAAATTAATTACATTAATTAAAATTAAAAATAAGAGAAGTGGATGAGGAAAAGTTTCTTTTAATAATTTAATTTTATAATAGTGAAAAAAATAAAAATTTATCTATTACATTATACATTTTTTAATATATGACATATTGTAAATTAAATTAAAGAATTAAAAAAAAAAAAGAGTTACCCGCAAGTAACTCACCCTAAATCTCTATAATCTACGAGTTTGGTAGACTGGATCAAAATTGACCTGCATTTCTACTGGTTAGCAACTAAGCATATTTGAGTTTAATTAAATGGTTTTGAAATAGTATTTTTGGGGTCGTTGACTTTGCCACTTTATTTGAGTTTTATTATTTTGACTAGTCGCATCTTTTTTATTTAGTTTGAACAACTGAAAACTAAAATCATATGGTATAGAACTCCTTTTTTTCAGACAAAAAAAAAAATGACTATACAACACCAAATATACTGTATAGAAATTCTGGTAGGAATGGAATGACCATTATTGGCCAGCATGGGCAATTTTTAATTGCTCATCAATAGAGGAGTGGAGAATAAAGAGAGTCCTGGCTTTTAACTTTGTGAGCCCCCAGTGAGGGTGTATTGTACTATTGTCTCATTAATCCATTCATTTCACATGTGTGAGTATTTGACTTTAACACCGATTGGTCGACAACACCAGTACAATTGGAAAACCAACAAAACAATTGAAAATTGACAAAATTGGTAGAAATTAAGTTCAGTCAAGTTAAATTTTAATTTAATTTATTTATTTAAAATAAGATAAATTTAAATATAATTTTAAATTTAAAAAAAATAAAAAATCATAATTAAACTTGACTCATTTAAATGAGTAGAGTATGAATAATTTGTGAATAATCTTATAAATATAATATATATATATTTGTACACATAAAATTTAAACTAAATAAAAAGTTACCAATTTTCATATAGCAATATGTATATATATGAGTAAATTATATAATATTTTTTAACTGTGCATGAATTTTTATATTTATCTAATATTTTTTATATAATATATATATATGATTATAATATATATTATTTAAAATTTAAAATATAATACATATTATATAAAAATAATATTTTATTATTAATTGAATTGTTTACGAGCTTAACAAACCGAGTATTAAATATTTAAACTCGGATTGTTTAATTAAACGAATTTAATATGTTGATCAAGTTTATTTATTTATTAAATAATTTAAGCCTAATTCAAAATTTTGACGAGTCAAATCCAAATAACTCATGATAGCTTGATTCATTTATACCTTTAGTTGAAATTAGTGGTGTAAATAATGAGAGTTGTTCATAAACAGTTCGGGCTTAACTCGTATAAAAATTCGTTTGAATATAGTTTATTTATTAAATGAACGAGTTAATCTGAACATAAAATTAAGTTCATTTAATTAAACGAGTCGTATTTAAAAAGTTGATACTCAACTTATTTAGTTAATGAATAAATTGTTTAAAATATATATATAAATAATATATATATATATATATAATAAACACTTATTTGATGTATATTTATTTTTAAATTTGTTATATTTATTATGTTTCGGTATAAATATATCATTTTGTCATTAAAATATTTAAAATGATACAATTCAAAGATTAATGTAATATATTAAATAATTTGTACATAATAAATTTTTATTTAATTACATAATTTTTTATGATTAATTTTTAAATATTAAAATTTGAAATTATATATTTGTGATTTGTAATTTTTTTTATTAATTATAATTTATTACACTCATTTAATTTATTTTTATATAATTTTACGCGAGTTATATGAATTAAATTCAAACTCTCATTTAACAAAATAAATTAAGTCTAATTTAAATTTTAAACTCATTTCGTTTAAACGAAACGAGACCCAAACAATTTATTTATGTGAATGCAAACTCGACTTATTTACACATTTAATTGAAACTAATCAAATTGACACTAAAAGGAATTTATACCAAATTTTAAATTTTTGGTCAAAATATGTACTCTTCTAGAGTCAAAATTGTAAAAATGCGAAGGGAGATGTATAAGAAAAAACAGATTAACAAGGTGAAAATTAAATGATGAGAACAAGTTTTTTGCTCGAATACAATTGAAGCATTACCTCGTATTATTCTAAACGGTTTAGATATGGGAAATTTTTGCGCGGATGAAATCTTAATTATTAATTATATATACATGTAGAATATTTTAAAAAATTTTCTGCTAAATTATTTATGCTCCTGTAGAAGGAATAAAGCATTTGGAAGAGGAAATAGCAGGAAAATATTGGAAGGGGAGAAAAAAGAAATAAGAAAGAGAAACTATAGTTTTTTTTAATCGTTCCTGGTGTAAGAAGCCAATCCCCAGTCTCTATTATAAGATAAATTTTGAAGTTATTTTTATTTGATTAATAATACAATAATACAATATATATACGATAAATATTAATTATTTTTATTTTAAATTAAAAATATATATAATAAATAAAATATTAATAAATAATTAAAATTGATTAATAAATATATAGATAAAATAATACAATATATATCTTAAAATTTTATCGTATTATACAATATACCTGCAGAGACGACAAGCAAAAATTGGGAGAAACCGATATCAAGGCTCTCGCCTTTTGGTAACAACAGACAAAAGGTAACAAAATGGTGATGCCTCATGACTTAGGATCGTTGGAAATGACCAAAGAATTGGTAACTCCTTTCCCACGTTTTTTATGCTGGTCTTTGGCCAAGTTTATTCGCATAAATTTTAGAAAAATCAAAATACGTATTACTCAAAAAATAGGGTCTTTGATCAGTTTTTTAAATTATTTCTAGTTGATAGTAAAAAAAATTTTTTTGTATCTCTAGAATATAAATTAAAAATAGAGTTTCTATTTTTAGGTAAAAATAAATATTAAATATTTTAGGAAAAAAACAATTATACTAAAATTTTATGTTTATCAAAATACATTTATCTAACATTTTTTAAATTATTGAAAAATCTCTTTATGTATAAATATTTTAAAACATATAAATTAAAGTATGGAGTATTTATATATAAATTTAATAAATTAATAAAGTATTTATATAGAAATTTATTATTTATATTTTATTTAATTAATAATAACTTAAAAAAGTGGACGATAATATTAGTAACAAATTAAATTTGGATGTGCTATTTTTAGTATTTGAAAATTAAAATTTTTGTATATAAATTTCTTTTCAAATATAATAAAAAATATTTTTTAATTAAATTGATCAAATATAAACTGTTTTTTTCTTCCAACATATTTATAAATTTCAATTCAATCACAATTAAATAAGAATCATGAATCATCTATCTCTTTAATTTTATCATTGGTCTCATTTTTAGAACATTTAAAAGTGCCGTATTATCCTTCCTCCATCACAATTGTCAATTTAATTTGTTGATTTTTATGGTTGATCGTCAAATTGGACTACACTATGACGTGAAGCCTGAATGAAGTCACTGTTGAGGACTTTTTATTGTTTCAGCTAAAGGTTACGTTTTATGGATGACCCCGAAGGAACAAGTAAAGATTTGCGTTGAAATAATGAAAGAAGAGACAAGTTGGAAACGGATGAGTTGAAGAATTCAATTAAATATAATATAAGGGACTCTTAAATTACCAGAGCAGAGATACAAATACAATCCATTAAAACAACTAAGAATTGCACAAAGCAATAACTTGTTTACCGGCGAAATTACTGACAAAAGATCATTTGGTGTGAGCTTTGGGCAAAAGAACTTGACGAACCAGAGTATCCAAATTGATAAAGGAAGATCCATGTGGGGCAGAAGCAGCCTCCTCAGCTAATTTCTTCCACTCCAACGCTTTCTCCTTCATTTCTTTCCCCTTTTCTCCTTCCATCAACTCCCTCACCAACCTCTCCACACCCTCCCTCTTCACCTCTCCCTCTATCTCCAATCCTATCCCCCATTCCTTGCACGCGAATCGACAATTTGTCTGTTGCTCCGCGAAGAACGGCCAGCATATCATACTCACTCCTCCGCACACGCTCTCAATCGTCGAGTTCCATCCACTGTGCGTCAAGAACCCTCCAATGGCTGGATGGCTTAGCACCTGCTCCTGCGGACACCACTTTGACAATAGCCCTCTCTTTCTAGTTTCTTCTACAAACTCTGTGGGGACCACTGCGTCGTCTCCTCCAACCAAGTCAGGTCTGATTACCCACAAGAAGCTTTTGTTGCTGTTAGCAAGTCCCCAAGCGAATTCGATCAATTGCTCGTTCGTCATCACGGTGATACTGCCGAAGTTCACGTACACAACGGAGTTGGCTTCCTTGCTGTCCAGCCATTCCAGACACTCTGTCTCTTCCTTCCAAAGGTTCGATCCAATTGATTTCAGCTCCTCGTCTTTGACCTGATTTATGAGCAGATTTAAGGGACCGATGGAGTAGACGGGAGGCAAAATGGAGGAAAGTGCTTCCAAAACGTCGTGCTCTATGGCATCGAATGTGTTCAAAATGATGGCGGAAGCATTCTTAGCTCTCTCGCACTCCCCCTGTACATATCCCAGCATGAATTCGTCTGGGTTTGTGGTTCTGATGAAGCTTGGGATGTCCCTCAGTCGGATTTCCTTGATTCCCGGTATCCAATCGATCACAGTCTCCAAATACCCATTTGTTAGATAACTGGGCTCTGAATGTCAAACACAAAAGCAATATGGTTTGATTTAATTAATAGAATCAACTAGGTACAATTGTAAACTTTCCAATGAGTTGGTGCTTAATTAATTAGCGTACATATATAAAGTTAACTAAAAGTAAAATGAATTTACCTTTGAGGGGAGTTAGGCCTTTTTCAATGAGTTGGCGATATTGAAGGTAGCAGAGGAAGCCACATGCACTAGTCGTCCAAAAAAGAACCTCGGGGACCCCAAGTAGTTTAGCGGCATGGAGAGTGAAGCTCATGACACCGTCAGAAACAATACAAGTAACGGGAGGGATATCTGGGGAGTGGTTGAGTTTGGAAAGGAGGTTTGTGAAGGGAGGTAAGCAGGTTCTGTGGGTGGACTCACATAGGGAAGCTATGTCCTGTGTAGCATCCACGTCAGACTCGGGAAGGCCGTCGGGGATGGTTTCGAATCGGAAGGAAGGGAGGCCATTCAGGGAATCTGGACCTCGTGATTTCAGAAGGCGTTTATGGTTGAACTCTGTGTTCACGAAGGTGATATGGAAGCCACGGTAATGGAGGAGCTTTGCCAGCTTTAGCATTGGATTGATGTGGCCTTGTGCTGGGTATGGGATGCACACAGCATGAGGCTTCTCCGCTACACCCAATGAACCCATTTCTCTCTCTCTCTCTCTGGTTTATTGGATTAAAGTGAAAGTTGAAAACACTCAAGGAAAAAGATGAATGAGCTTGCTGCGACCGAGCTTGTCTTTCCCCATATTCGATTTTATAGCAGCTGAGAGGCGGTGTTTTTGTGTTTTGTAAATAAAATATTGAAAAGAATAAGTTACTGCGAGAAATTTCAATTCTATATATCCATGCCTTTGACTTCCTTTGCCATAAATAAAATGCACGATATAAAATGAATTTGATCAGCCTGCACTAGTCAAACACTCAAACATGTCAAACACTGCACAGCCTCTAAAATGATAAATTTTTTTAAAATTAAAAAAAAAATATTTAATTTTTAATTTATTGAAAGTAAGTATTTTTTTTATCTCTCTAACTTTAAAAAATTTAATATTTCTCAACTTTAAAATATCTAAAATCATGTAATTTTAGGCAAACCATTGCAAAATGAAGATTGAGCATTTTTATAACTTAAGTTTATTGTGAAATTTAATAATGATATAATACAATGTTTTAATAAATTTATTAAGTTTTTTATTATAAAATAAACTTGTTAATCATAGTTATATTATGAAAAATGAGTATTATCTGCATATTTATTTACTCTGGTATATTCTTTTTTAAATATAATATTTTTTATTTTTCAATATTAATAAAGAAATACTACATCAGAAAATAAATAAATATACAGATAATACTCATTTTTCATAACATAACTCCATCTATTAGTGTTTGCTTCGCATTTAGAATGACGACATTTAGGGCCCATCTGGTATTGTTTTTAAAATTTTACTTCTTTTTAAATAATTTTTTCTTAAATACAATTTTTTAAAATCTATTATGAAAGATAAATAGTTTGTATTTGAATAATTAGTTAAAAGGTACTTTTATCATGATATAATAAGCAATTTGCACTTAACTAATGTACATACAAAATTATTTTTAATTGTCAAATTATAAAAAAAACAGGTTTATGTTTAATTTATTATTAATTTTATTTAAATATATAGATAATTATAAAATTTATTATTCTTAATTTTTATTAAGTTATTATTTTTTATTAATTAAAATATAAAGAATAAAATCACAATTAATGGTTTCAATTATATAAATGCTCTATACTTTAATTTATATGTCTTAAAATAATAAAATAGTTATTTTTTTTAAAAGGATAATTTATAAATAAAAATTTGTTGTTTGTAAATAGTTTTAAGAAAAAAATAAAAGTATTATGATAAATACAAAAATTGAATACATTTTTTTTATCTTCAAATATTTAATTCTACGCTTTTAAAATAATTTAATATTAAATAAATAATTTCTGCCATCCAGAACCAATCCCAAACAAGCTGAGGTCAGAAGATGCATTGAGCTGTTGACGTTTGTTTGATTGATTTATTTTTTTCAATGTTTTTTAAACTGACATAAAATATTCACATAATAATTACTTATTCAGTAATATTTAGAATATAAAAATAGTTTCTATAGTGAGATATTGAATAATGTTCCTCTTTAAAAGAAAATGCTTTTCTACGGAAATTTTCTTTTTATATTTTTTAAATCTACCCTTCCCTCAACACAATGTACAAATATATCCTATTTTTCCTGCTTGCTTGGAAAATGGATAGGAGAGCTGGCAAACTTCACTGGAGTTCCTGTATTTGGAAGGCCCACTGCAAAGCAATTATTGGCATTGTGGCAAAATATAGTAACACTAACGGTAACAGAATTATCACTCATCACCTAAGCTTATGAGAGCCACACTGAAAGTCATTGCGTATGGATGATCCTCAAATGATTTTTTCCAAAAAAATCCTATTTAAATTCATAAATTCTTCATAACGTGAATTATTTATTACCTTTTTTGTATTGATCAGACAAAATAATAAATGAATTCGTTAACCTTTTGGGTAAGGACAGGCTGTGTATCGCTAATCCCTGAGGCCTGTGCCTAATTGATCTGTTAATTAGTTTTGGTGCCCACCTATGACCTTACTTCAACCATAATTTTATCGATTGGATTTAAATTTAAAACATTTATAATATTTTTATTTTTATTATTATTATTATATATTTTTATAATAATAAAACTATAACTTGATATTTTTTTTATAATTTAGCAGATTGAATATTTTTTTAAAAATGTATCTGTATATAATTAATTTAACCAAAAAATTCGTTTAGACATTAATTTTCTATTACGTCATTGACGACGCAATTAATGCAATGAGTCCATTGAGAGCTATTTTTTATTATAAAATTTTATTTCTTTTATCAAAACGAGTAATGAATAAGGGTGTGGGCTGTATATCTGCAATCTCCCACAAGATGACTACCAGGCCGATAAAATATAGATAGACCAGTCCTAAGTCCTGACATTTAATGTGAAAGCCATAGTTAATTTTATATCGAGTTGTCAAATCAAATTTGTTCATATACATATATGTATTAATATATATTCCATTTCTGCTTTTGCCTACATTGTTTGAAAGATAGAAAAAGTCAGGTTCAGATCAATGCAGATAAAAAAAATGTATTTTTTATACATTTTTATAATAATAAAGATAAAAACAAATTATTTTAAATATAAGTTTCTGTTAGTATAATCCTTTATTTCTTTTAAATTTTGTTAATAAGTATTTTTAAAATATTAATTAATTTTTTATTAATTCATAGAATATTTAATAATTTAAATTTTATAAAAAATAAAAAATAATAATTTTTAATATTTAAAAATTTTATAAGTCAATAAAAAATTTAATCAATGTCCAAATAACATTTATGAACAAAACCTTTTTTTTTTTTATTTATCTCCTATCAGCAAAAAACATGTGTTTTGATATGGGGCTTAAGTTTTTAAAAACTCAAATTCTTCTGGCTCTATCTCTCTCTTTTATGGAAGAGAAAGAACAAAAATAAAAAAATAATTTTAAAAAATAGACTAACGAGAGCTCGAACTCTCACTAGTTATAACCAAAAATTATTACAAAGAATAAGTGTAAAGTATATAAAAATAAATTATTTATTAGGGCAAACGTGGTAATCATGTTTCTTCATAATAGATACAAATTTGTACTAAACAGTATTTTTAAGACATTAATTAAAAATGTACCTATTACATTTAGATTATCTAAAAATTAACAAAAGCAATAAAACTTAAATGAGTTGCATTAAATAGATTTCCTTCATTTTTTTAAAAGACAAAATACTTTATTCTCGTGTTCTTAATATTTATTTATTTATTTATTAAATTGTATAAATTAATAATTAAGAATATTAATTATATCATTTGAAAAAGATAATGTAATATTATTAAAATTATTATCTTGTAAAAAATTAAATCATTCATTATTTTTAATTTTATAAAAAATAAAGAATCAATTAGAGAGAGAAATATAACTAAAATAAATACAAAATTATAAGTATTCAATTAATTAAAATATATAACTATTCATTTAATAGAAAAAAGGGTGCATTCTTATGGTGGAGTAACACAAAGAATTCTTTTTATTAAGAATAGGATATGTTTGCCTTTAAATAAAATGAAAGAAGCTCATTTAATATAACTCATGTAAAATTTTATTACTTTTAATAATTTCTAAATTAGTTAACTGTAATAAATATATTTTAATCAATGTAAAAGCCGTAAATAAAAGAAAGTCATGATTTAAGACGTAATCATTACCAGATTAATGGGAGTATAATAAATATATGAATGATTGAAACGTTAACTTAATCTTGTCGGTCATAAAATGGCCAATGAGTAGCATAATTATGAAAGCAAGGAAAAAGGTGGTTTAAACGAAAGTGCGGTAGCACCCGTATCTGAACGTAATTATCAAGCGCGGCTGCTAAAGCTATAGGATTGAACCAACACGTTATCAATTCAGATTTTAAAAGTATAAATTATGATTACAGTTACATATCAAATTTGTTTAAGTTGACCATCTCCCGAAATAATGCCAACAATGCATCCACTTGCCAACTTGGAAGTTGGAACCACATTATTTGGATTTTGTAAACCACAAGTAGGCCACCGTATCGCATTCAACTGTTTGGCCCATTATGGACATTCCAAAAGTAAACATTGCCTTTGTCTTCAGTGTATATTTGTAATTTGTAGGAGGAATAAATATGCTTAATGCTTTAGCACCCAAAAATAAATATGCTTAATATTTTGCTTTTTAAAGTTCTGATTTATATTTATATATTTTTTTAAATTTTGTTGTATTAATCTTGTCTCTAAAATTTATTTTTATCTTAACTTCATCTTACTTATTAATATCATAAAAATTAATAATAATAAGTAAATTATTCGATGACCCGATAGTCATGCTGTCTCAATATTTGATTCAACTGTATTATTTGATATTGTACTCCCTTCCTATATAAATTTTCTCGTGATATAGGACTCGTGTTATGTCGTTATGCTTAAATAATAGATTGTGAACCTTAAAAATTAGGATTTTTCAATTAATATTTTACAAGTAATGAATAATTTTTTTTATTAATTGATAAAATAGTTAATAATTTAAAATTTATAAAAAAAATAATAACTTTAATATTAAAAATTTTTAATAACTATTCAGATAAAATATTAATTAAAAATATTAGTTAATAAAATTATAAGAATTATTATTTTATTGATCTATTATAAATTTTAAATGATTAAGTATTTTATTTGTTAATAAAAGCATTTTAATCAATATTATAAAAATATTAGTTAATAATAGAACTCATAATAAAAAAGACAAATATTTTTTATGTATTTAAATTTTATATCAATTTTTAATTTTGTTCTTCAAGTTTTTATATGATTAATTTGTCTCTAACATTTTAAATTACAATTAATTTCATAATACGATCTAACATCATTTAAATTACTAATGAATAATAGTAATGTGATATTTGATAATAAATATTAAGAGTCTGAATAATATTTTGACAATATTTAAATATTAAATAATAATATATATTTTTAAATTATAATATTTTTACTCTTAATCAATCACTATCTGATGTAAAAATTAAATTATTCAATAAAAATTTTAATAAATATTTTGTATATAATTTAAATAATTTTATTAAAATTTGTATATTTTATTTGAAATATAATATAATATTATTATTTTTATTACTAATTCAGATGATATTAAATTAAAAAATAAAATATAATTAATTAAAAAATTTTAAAAATAAAATTACAAATTAATATAAATTTTACAAATAAAAATATTATATAAATTATATACAAAATATTCATTTTATTTTTAAATGTTTTTAAATATATTCTTATATTGTTTTTTAAATGTTTTTACTCAGGACTGAGTCGTCCACTGACAAATGGAAGTCTGCAGCTGTAGCGTACGAGCAAATCGTAGGATTCATTAATTGTGAGACAACACCCATTAAATCATTAATGGCTGATATGACATATTATGTAAATGGCACCGTTATCCTTTACCATATATATGACACTCCCATTTAAAATCAAATACGTAGTGAAGATTAGAAAAAAGGAAATTAAATAAATAAACATAGTTAACATCAACATGGTATATTTTTTAAAAAATTATTCAACTCACGTGTTGTACTGTTTTTGTTATCCAAATATGTTAAATATTTTATCGTGTTACGTTATTTCAAGTAATACAATTTTTTGAATTAGTGCAACGTAATTGAAAAAAATTAAAAAATATTTTGTATTGTCAAAATAAATATAATTGTGTAAATAAAATTAAATAGATATAAATTGATAAATAATTTTTTAAAAAAAGTAGATGTCAATACAAAAGTCTTTCTTTATCTACTCTTTCCTTTTTAAAAAAAAAATCAAAATATACTTAAATTTGAATTTAGTAAATTTTGAGATGAAAATAATAAACAATTTTTTATTAACAAAACCAAATAAATAAAAAATAACCTATCTTAAATTTTAATAAATAATTCATAATATTTTTATTTTCTTCTTAAATAAGGAGATTATAACAAAGAAAGAAAAACAGGAAAGGAAACAAAGAAGATCAAAACCAATATTTTTTTTAAGTGATATTATATATATATATATATATCAGCACTTTATCTGATAATGCATTTAAGAAGTGGCGCAGAGCATTTATCCTGCCTCTGGGCAAGTATGGGGCTTTCTTTCTTTGCATTAACTATGAAGTCAACAAATGTGGCTCACGTGTGTCCATGAAGCCCTTAAGCAGTGAAGTCCAGCCAAATGTGCCAAAACTCGAGATATTTTGTGTTCAACGCACAAAATCGGTTTGGAGGAAAATCTTTCATATTTTGATCCATCCTACAATATAGCGTTGAAAAGTTAAAATAAAAGCTTTTATCCCTTATAGATTTATAAGGATTATCCCTCATAGATTTATAAGGAATATGTTAAACTATTCAATAATTCAACTTAACATGAATTGATATTTATAATATATATTAATTTTATATTATAATTAAATATAATAATACATATTTTATATAATTTTATTACATAAAATAAAAATATAATATATCTTATATATTTTAAACAAATCAACAAATTATCTATCAATCTTTTTAAAACAATAAAAAATATGTCAAAATATACAACCATTTCTTGTTTAAAAAAAAAATTAGAATTCACTCAATCGAGACATCTCTTCTTCTCTTTTTATTCTCTCTCTTTTTTCTAATGCCTCTTCTCTTTTCATCTTCTTCTATCTTGCATTAAGTGTTTCTCTGTCTTGTCTTCTATTTTTCTTAATTTTTTATCTTCTCGTTTGTTTCTTTTTTCTTTTCCCCTATTTTCTCATATTTTTCTTCCCTATTCTATTTCTAACTTGTCTTATTTGAACACCCATGAAGAAATAATATTTTTTAAAAATCAGTTTAACCATTAAATCAGTTAATTTTGATAAGTTCGATTTATTTTGACCAAATTTTTTAATTTTTATTTAATTTTTTGTAATGCCAATTTTAATAATTGATCAGACTGAAATTATGATTGATTTATCAAAATTTTGGTTGAACTAATCAATCCAATTAGATTTTCTAATTAGTACTTATGGATAAAGAGAAATTCATAAAATAGATCTTTGAATCCTTTCATATTGCAAAACAAATAAAAAGTTTAGGGGTGTGTTTAGTTTATTAAAACTTATTTTATTTTATTTTTAAAATTAATTTTTATTTTTATTTTTTTTATTGTTTAAAATTATATTTATTATATGAAATTAAAATTTTGTTTATATTTATTTTTTAAATGAATTATCCGATTATAATATTTAGTTTATTTTTAAATTTAACTATGACTAAATAATAATATTTATATAATTGAATATTTTTTAAATAACATTGATTTTTATATGAAAAAATTAAAAATTCCTTTCAAATATTTTTGATAAATTTTATCAAACACAATTCAATCATATTTTTTATTTTCAATAAAAATAAAAACCCTTTAAATTTGTCTTTTTTGGATTGAATTGACATAAGTGAAGTGTTTTTTTTTTTAACCCAAACAACCAATCAAATAAGGCCCACAAGAACCACGTCAATTGACATGTATCAAGAGGTACGATGGAAAAACAAAATTACTATATACAGATGTTGCCTAATCTGAAACTTTCACTTTTATTTAATTTTCACAAATCTTCACACTTCAGATTCGCTCTTCCTACATCCACGATTCTTCGAAGAAAATATTCAGCGTTTCACTTTCACTCTTTCCTCAATAAGTTCTTCATTCAGTTCAACAATTGTTCTTTGTCTCTGTCCAAAACGCACAACTCAAAAATAAAATCTGTCTTCAATGCTTTTCTCCCCTTCTCTCCTTTTGCAACTTTTTTTCATTCTTCTTGCACTGTTCCCTAATTGTTTTAGTGTTTTTTCCAGTGTGTCAAAGTGTCATTTCTTTATTCAGTGAAGTTTCAACTAAAATAAAAGTCTAAAAGAGTATTGCATGTACTCTGCTGTTGCTGAATTAAAATATCTAAATATAATGCCTATGTTGCGATTAGATTGTAGTATTGCAATAATTTTTGAATAACAAGAATCTGCTTCTCGTCTTCAATAGTTTTTAGTCCAAACACTTAAAATTACGTCAAAATAATTAAGAACATAGGATTTATCAAAATTGTGCAAGTTGGTTAATAATTTTTATAATAATACAAAATGAAATGAAATTTTACATTAACATTAAAAGCTCAATTCTCTGCAATAAATCTAAAGCAATGCACTAATATTAACACAAAATAACTTAATATTAAATAAAAATAAGTTTAAAACAAACCTTAATAACTATTTTTTAGAGTTATCATTCTTCTTCCACTTAACTCTCACAATATCAAACATTTTCTGCAATCAGTTATATTTTGTAATTTCAACATGTTTCAGTTAAATATTTTTATATGATTATTTTTCAATAAAATTTGTGTTTTTTGATCGGAGTATTTTTATTTTGTTTGAATTTATTCTTTGTTTGTTTGTTATTGAAATTAAATATGTGCTGAATTTTTTTTTTGAATTTATTATTTTATCTGTTGGTTATATAAATATGTGCTGAACATTATGATTTGTTTTTGTTATTTAATTTTTTACTTGAATATTAATATATAATTTATAATTAAATTAAAACTTAAATTATTGTTTGTTCGTCAACAACCCTGAGGACATGACTGGTCCTCGTGGTTCATACCCACGAGTGTTTTTTTTTTTAAAAAAAAAGAATAAACCATTAGTTTGTCATGGTGATAAAATATATGACTTTGCAAAATAATTTAATTAATAGAAACTTTGCCTCTCATGTTAGGGTTGAAAAAACCTTAGCATCAACTTTACTTGCATTTATAAGGGTGGGCTTACATTGGGTTTGCGATTTGTTTTTTTTTCATTAAAACATTAACATCTATTTTTTAACATAATTTAATAAAAATATAAAATTTATAGAGATAAAGAAAAATTTTATATTTTCTATCGATGTATATTAATGTAAAAGTCGTGTTATAATTTTTAACTTATATATGCTATTTCAAATTGTGTATTTTTATTTCATTTTATTCTTCCCCTACATTATGTTAAAGAGTGATTAAATGTTAATTGCTAAGTGTTTTAAATTAAAAAAATCAACATAAAATATAAAATACATTTAAAATAATTAAAAATTAAAATTTTTATTTTTTATTATTTAAAAAATAGTATGCACTAACCCACTAATTAGGGCCTGACAAAATTAATTCAAACCAACTAAACTAATCATATTCGACTGGTATAAATGTCTCATATTGACCCAAGCTTTTAGATGTATGGTTTATTTTTCAGTTGAGTGAACAGAGTCTAGTGAATGGTACATTCGGTCAACACACCCACTAATCATATATAACCTTTCTCATTAACGGCACATAATCTCTATCTCATTCATTAACACCGACAGTTACCGAATGTATTGACACTCACGTACTAGTTGATGGATTCAGCAATTGAATTATAAATAATTATCATGCTGATATTGCAAGTTAACTTAGAAAAAAAATTTTGAACAGCAATATTTATACAATTAAGTAGTTTTTGTTTATATTTAAAATTTTGATTGCACCTTATTTTTTAAATATATATATATATTAATTAATGAAGCATTAAATAATATTGGATTATTATTAAATTTTGTGGATATAATATTTATGAATAACCTTTAAATTCAACGGCAATTCAGCAAATTAAGAGAAAAAAGCATATTGTAAAATTCTTTTAGTGGTATAAAAATTATTTAAATTAATATGAATATTAATTGATTTAAACAAACCGCGTGACATAAATGCACATACATGCAAATAGTTGATATTTTTGCTTCAACTGGCCACTATATATATATATATATACATGAATGGCATTTATACCACTTTGATTATTAAGTAGAATATAAAATTTTTAATTACAATTATTTTTACAATATGTTAACATTTTGTGCTAATTTTATTATTATTATTATTGGTAAAGAGAGAAAGCAGAAAACAAAACTAAGAGAAGTCATCTTTGACAGAGAACTAGCGCCTCATGTCATCAGTTAAAAGATCATGAATTTGCTTTATGAGAGAGTAGCAAGGGTGGCACTCCGGAATACCCTTTAAGATCATATTCACAGCACAGAGAGAAAATTTAATTGATTTGTAACTTAATTTTAATTATTCTTTACGTGATTAATTGAATTATAATTTAGATAAAAATGATCATAAAATAATTAAATAAATAAGGGAACAAACTATAAAGGAATTAAATGACACCCTCATAACTCAACGAGAGACAAAACTAATTTTATATTTACCCAAATTTTGTTTAACCATTTTTTTAGGTATATAGACGAAGGCTAGGCCCCAAAATATATTTACCAGCTTAGTTTACATGACACCACAACAAATTATTCCAGCTTTTAAAGTAAAATAAAACTACTTTCTTTTAGTCTTTCTTTTATCCTACATTTGAACGAAAACATAGAGTAATTGTTTTTTTTTTTTCCAAAATTGAAACATACAAACAGCATATTTTTTTTACCTGACTCTCTTTTTTTAATCATAATAAGTAAGCCATCTCGGCCCAGTGGCCCACCCTCAAAAACCTATATATAGCCCAAAAGAGATGCCCCCCCGAAAAAAAAAGAGGCCCAGCAAATAGTGTGGATTGACAACTAGACTAGTCTCTCTCCACTGCAACATCTTTAGCTGTTTGAACCACGCTTATTTATACCATTACCATTGGATGCCTTCAACGCCAACTTGGAAATCTGGGATTCCTTCACAGGGGATTAATTAGCCCATGTCGTGAAGCTATACATAGTCAGCCCATTATTCGTTAGCCCAAGCCCAATACCAAGTGCTGTTGGCCCTGGTAGTTCGAACACAGGATGGACCTCGAGGTAACTCACTCAGTCTCAGACGTTGCCTCCAGAGAGATTTTAAAAATACCATCACTTAATGTCATTCTGAACCAGTCACATGCAAGCAATATAGATCATCCCATTTTTGTAGCGAACGAGTTCGCAATATTATATAGCCACAATCTTTGAATTTGTTGGCCTTCTGCAGACAGCCTGAGTATTCCACTCAGTCCCATCCTATATAACTTAAACAACATGCACGTAACCTTGGACCACGTTTGCTGATTAACTAGGCAAGTGCGCATGTGCCTTAATGCCTGCCCTAACTAATAGCTACTTGAGTTATGAAAGCGTGAGGATGGATGATCAGAAACTCTCTCACACTGTTTTCCTATAGGAACCTTCCTATGGTATTAGATAATTTGTGTCATAGTTTAAGGGCATCCCACAAAGCAAGTCACCATTTTTAATAACTACTAAGTCATTGCTTAGTGCTTACTATATGTTATCGGCAGTATATGATTAATTAAGGCAAATCTAGGCGTGTAGGTTTTATAAGGAGCTTGGAAACATGGACTCAAAATAAATATGTTCTAAATGTGTCTAGGTTATGATCACAGCTCTCCCACCTAACACGCAACCCAAGTACAATCTCTCCTAGTTGTTACCAAAGCATTTAAAGGAAGAATACGAAAGCACATCCAAAATTGAATTAACAGATATTTTTAGACAGACTCAATAAATATATAATTTAAGTTTTTTTATTAAAAAATTCATTTCTAGCATGCATATTTTAATAATGTATTAATTTATTTCATATTTTCTTATAAACTTCATTACCTTAAAATTTGACAGGCAAATTAAGTATCCAAAACGGAGTTAACGCCCGAGGTTCCTAAATTAATATGTAAGGCTTGACAGATTAGAAGCAATGGTTGGTTAGATTCGTGGGACCTTGTTAAACTTTATATTCGTCATGTATATTGTGTGCAAGTTTGAAACAAGGCAACTAATTAAGTGAATCGCTGGGTTTGTCTTTTTGCATGCGACTTTCGGAATTTTAATCCATCGTATGTAGAGGTTAGGCAAATGCTTTTATATTATTATATAAAAAACTGAATATTATAAATAATGTAACTGAATAGTACATTGCCTTGTGAACTCAATCACTTTTAACTAGATTGAATCTCGTGTGATTATAGGCTATAAGTGGTTAATTATAAAATAAATTAGCTAGCTTTAATTTCTATTAGTCACACGAGAATTACTGTTTTCATTTCTGTGGTGCGACGTATCTAAGGCATCGTGTAAAATGAAAGCACAAATGAAACAGTTTTCACAGTATTGGGGGATGAATATGGAGGGGATGAATGCAGTTTAGCCGCGGTACAAGGGGCAATATTTATGTAACCCCATAAACTGGAATTAAAAATTGAAAATTTACACGGAACTACAAGAGTATTATATTTTTGTGTAAATTACTGAATATTGTATAAATAAAAACGGATAGATACATTACATACAGAGCTGGAGATAAATTAAATTAAAAGCGAGAACTTGTCATTGTGGGTTGTGGGCTTGTGCCATGAGCAATGGCCATTTTAAGTTTGATTCCAGAGACAAATTTGTTTTACCAGGAGGTGACAACGTGTGAAGTGGTTAGTCTAGGTGGAATCAAAGTATTGGCTTTGTCAGCTCACGTGGCCGGTGTGTGGGTCATTACCAGAGTGACGGGGCGCGTAATGCTTCCTTGGATACCTAAAGGCCAAATGCATTCAATTGCTAAGCTAGCTGCCATTGGGTGTGCGCCAGTTGGATCCGCTGCGCTTCCCAAGGAAATATATGCATCATCCAGATTGTCATCCCAATCAGTTTCCCCATTATACCCTTCCATGTAATGGCACCTTATGGTCATTCTAAAGGGCAATCTTGACAATCAATCCACAAAAGGATAGTACTGTATCCAAGCTGGAATGCACACTTATTGTTCCGTATGGACCACGAGTAAAGAAGAAAGGTTCACTTACTTGATTTCACAGAGGCAGCTGTTATGTTGTTACTTGTTACTTCTTAGGCGCTCAGCATTTGCTCTCATTCAAAGTGGTTGTACCCCAGATTCGCGTGAAGTGCACTCAAGTAGATTTACTTGGGATTAGACTATAGACTTTTGCATAAAGAAACACGCTTAATAGTATCGTTGGGTCCCTTCCCTAAACCACTATCATCGCTTCCTGGCAGGTGCAGTTAAAAACCCGTTTGCATTAATATACATTATAATCTCCCGAATTGAAATCTCCATCTCCGACCTATATATATAGAGCTATGCCCTTTCTTCTCAATCCACCAGCAAATATCCTTTATCTCAGCTTTCCACTACTACTGCTACTTGTTCCATTTCATATTCGCCATTTGTGCTCTCTGCTTCGATTCAATTCAAAAATGGCTACTTTTGTTCCTTCTCAATGCTTTCTTCAAATATTCCTTCTCATCTCTGTTTTTCACCTCTCTTTTGCCAGTCGGAGGCTGAATGAGCTGGTGCAAGACCAGTCTCAGCTGCTTCATTACCACAATGGTCCTCTTCTATCTGGCAAAATCTCTATCAATCTCATCTGGTATGGTAAATTTAAACCTTCCCAAAAGGCCATCATCTCCGACTTCATTACCTCTTTGTCATCTTCAACGACACAGAAACAGAACAACCAACCCTCTGTTTCCACCTGGTGGAAAACCACCGAGAAATACTACCATCTCTCTAATAAAAAGGCTTCTGCTCTTTCCCTTTCATTGGGCAAACAGATTCTTGACGAGAACTACTTGCTCGGAAAATCACTCACAACCAAGCAGCTTGTCCAATTGGCTTCAAAGGGAGACCAGAAAAACGCCATTAACGTTGTTCTGACCTCAGCGGATGTGGCCGTCGAAGGTTTTTGCATGAGCAGATGTGGGACACACGGCTCTTCTTCGGTGGGTCACATCAAGGGCAAGAACTACAAGTTCGCTTACATCTGGGTTGGTAACTCCGAGACTCAGTGCCCCGGCCAATGCGCGTGGCCATTCCACCAGCCAATCTATGGACCCCAGAACCCACCATTGATTGCTCCTAACAACGACGTGGGTCTTGACGGAATGGTTATCAACCTGGCTAGCCTCTTGGCTGGGACTGCCACGAACCCATTTGGAAATGGCTACTTCCAGGGTCCGGCTGAGGCCCCACTCGAAGCTGCATCGGCTTGTACAGGGGTTTATGGTAAAGGAGCTTACCCTGGTTATGCTGGAAACTTACTGGTGGACTCTACTACGGGTGCTAGCTACAATGCACATGGTGCTAATGGCAGGAAGTACCTGCTTCCTGCCTTGTATGATCCTTCTACATCATCTTGCTCAACGTTGGTGTGAGGATTCAAGATAATTATGTCTACTATTTTGGAAAAAGGGGATTAGTATTTTCGTGCAATCTCAATGTAGAGATCACTTGATTCATTTGTAAATTTCTTCTGTTCGTTTTACGAATTAATGATATAGAAGCAAATAAATCCCGGTTTGCTAAACTTTATTTTGGACCAAAAAATTAACTGATTTCTATATTTGCTCTTACTCTATTCAAGGAATCAGGGTATTCTGCGCTCAACAGAATTCTCAAACATGTTAATAAAACATTTGCACATATATGCATGCTCCAAGTGAACCTGATTCCTAATAATGTATGCAAGGGAATGCCTTATTTTCAATATATTCAGTTACTCCGATTTGACACCAACCGAAGTTGTGAGTCCAAGGGACAAAACTTGCTCTGGCTCAGTTAACGGTCCTAATTAGATTGACTTAAGGGTGTGTGCTGCTACTGGATATTTCTTATATTTGTCTTGTTGGATGCTTTTTGGCTTCGTCCTGCTCATTTAATTTGGGTGGTTTGTTTTGGACTTTGTTGTCCTCTATTTCTCTGTGCTAGTTTTAGGTAGGTGGTAGCGTTTAATTGCTCTTTTGTATCTGGTTAGAAAAAATACGCTACGATTGAACACGGAGGTATTAGCCCAAATTTTCCAAGAACCTTGCCACTCCAATATTACAATAGCTGAGATATGTCGTATACTAGCTGGGATCAAACTGGGAAGGGAAAAAGGACTTTTGACAAGTTTTCGGTGGAGGCGGATCTTTCCACAGTTGCAGTCAACTTTGGTGAGCAATGCCTCCCAAGTCTTTTGTTCTTGTTGCACTGTTCAGGTTGAAAAGATTATAGCACGAAAATTAAAACATGTCGTACAGAGTAAAAAGTTAGTCTTAAAATAAAGAGTTCTACACTGTTGAAAATTTATTTATAACCTGTTGGAGATAGGTAGGTGCCCCCGGTATTTCAGATCCTTGCATTTTGGAAAACCCTCCAACTAAGATACCTATAGTTTTTCTTGCTGATCACACTTTCACAATATTCATTAGGCCATTAGTTTTTCTTTGCTTTCTCTCTCGTACACCAAAAAACCATGAAAGTGTCAAAACTATTTTTTCTATCGGTGTACTTGATTTTGTAAGCTGCACTTATTAGAAGCTATGTTTCGTGCATTGCTCACCAAAGCAGTTTACTAGTTTTATTTTAAAAAATTTTAAAAAAATCTGACAAATTCCCTTTTTAACAAAGGATGTTCTGATTTCTGAAGCGTCCCTTGTTAACAGGGTACTTACATTACATACATATTTGTCTTTATCTACCACTAGTGCTGCTTTCTCTATTAAGCTTTATTTAAATTAGCTGGCCATTTAACTGAATTGTCTAGTACAGTACAGCGACGCCTTTATTCTCATTTGAATATAATTTAATTTTTAAATACATTTAAAATAAAAAAGTTATTTAAATCGTCTAAAAAATAAATAAAGAAAGAGTAGTGCCAGATGGTTTCCTTTCCACACGACCACACATAGTTATGTTTGTTCACCTAAACCAGTAAACCTTAACTATAGCTGGACTTATCTTGTTATGTCGTAATCAAAATTATTAAATTGTAATTAATAATTGGGTCGAAACGCCGCACAAGCAATTTTCATGGATTGGTACTGCAATCGCAATATTACTGCAGCAACGCGTGATCCAGCTGGCACCTCACACAGTGATAGTACCTTCATTTGGCTCCATCATTAATTACCTCTTTTGCTCCACCTTCATTAATTCCTACTACACACGAATACCTTATCTGCTTACCAACTGAGCAAATGGCCCTCAACTCTTGTTTTCAAAGTTGAAGCTAGTCTTACTCCCCCTTGCCACAAAATGTAATGGATTGAATAAATTTTACTTACATCATTCAATATAATACTTCACTTTGTACATGTCTTTCGATAATTATTACTAACTTAATTATTGGATGTAGCAAAGCACAACTCACACTCCACTTTACGTTTCTTGCATGCGGGGCCATCAGACAATGATTTCTCTATCGGCCACCACAATTTAATCACATACCATAATTCAATGATCGCCCAAGGTAATATCATCAAAAATTAAATGAAATTATATATATATAAACCGAACCAGTACATAGGGCGTAAGAAAGGCACCACCCACAAAAAGGTAGAGGTCCGTGAACAGCGCGTCACAACTAGTGACACGGACCTACTACAATGCATCAAATTAAACCTACAACTTTTTAAATTTGAATTGTCTGTAATTAAAAATTTATATACTTGTTTATAATAAAAAAATTTAAATTTAAATTTTATTTATGATAGGTCTTTGTGATTCTTTTGCTTCTCTTTCTTACCGTAAAAAATTATAATAGAAAAAAAATGCATAGATCCAAAATCTAACTCTGAACCTTCTCTTTGGTTTCTTTGTCCCTGCAATTTTGCCAATCCCAAGAGTGTTACTCCAGAAAATGGGAAAGGCTAAAATACGTGGTTATTGGGATATTCATTTTACGTGTCTGGATAGGTGGATGCAGTCCATAAGGAATGAACAGCGTCCAATGTGGATGGAGTGATGGACCACTACATGTGGAATTGATTTGTATGTAATTAAAGAGAGAGTGAGCAAGACCATGTCTATACCATACGCTACCCGTGTGACATTCGCTCTAATTCATTGAATCGCTCTTAAAAGTACCGCATGTGAATCGGCCTCTGACATGCTTCGTTCCTTCTCATCACCCGTACGCACTTTCGCATCAATGAATTAGAATCCTCTTGCATATTATATTATTTAAGTCGAAAAGAGATATATATAAAATTAATAATTAAATTTATATTATTAATTTTTTTTATTAAAATAAAGTATATAAATTTTAAAAAAATATTATAAAAAAGATAAATTATATAATAATAAAAATATAAAGATATAAATAAAAATAAACTAGATAAACTGTATAATCTGTCTTTAATTAACAAATTTAATAATAAAAATTTTATCTTGAGAGGTGGACTCACATTAAAATTATAATTAAATAATATATTTTTACTTAATACTTTTCTTTTATTACGTAAAAAATCCTGTTCATTTCCCATCTTCTTCCTCTTCAATTCAAAACCTTCGTCTCCGCTAATTCCCACGCATTTCCAACCTCCTTTCTTTCCTTTCCTACCCCACTGCACGCAAACTCAAATCATATCATCGGCCTTTCCCTCTCATTTGTCAGATTATACCTTCTAATCATCATCGTACGTCCTCCCCGGCGTAAATACAATGACGCTTAATTAATAAAACTAATATTTTTTTAAAAAATATTTTAATCAAAATAAATAAATAAATAAATTTGTAACTCATCTTTATTTTTATTATAATTTAGAGGAGTAAGAGTCTGTAAAAAATTATTCAATTGATTTCTTTAATTTGGGCGATTAGAAATAAGAATTCCAGAGCCCCCCTCGTCTCAACCAAACTAACCTCTGCTGACGTGGGACTGGAAGACTTCAGCATGAATTGAAGTCATGAACCAATGTAGCACGTGCAAGACACTCCACGTGCAAGACACTCGTGTAACACGTCTCCAGATGTGGCGAGTTTGGCTGCATGCGGACCAAGATAGAGATTTTTTTTCCTACCAAAATGTGTACCCATTATTTTTTTTTGGATTTATGAATCGTATAATTCATACATTTACGTACATGACAAGTTCTATGTTTGTGAACCAGTGGAATCTATAAGGCATGCAGGACTTTAAATTATCGTGATGAATGCACTAATCAACATTAGGTTTAATTGGACGTTTAAAATTACGTAAACTAATGACAATAAACATTACGTAAAAACAATGGCCTTAAAAGAAATATAAACAAGATAGGTCTAATTCCAATTTTTAGCCCCAATTTCAAAATGTTTCTCTAGTTGTATAGTCCAGGCCCGTAATCTAGTCAGATGTAGGCCGAAGTCGGCCTAACTATATTTTTTCTGCATAGAGAAGGGCATTAGGCTATTAAAAGGCCTATATCTCCAAATTCTAGAGGACCGGAGCCAGGTGGGCCGAAAAAATGTCGGATCGTAGTGACCCACCTGTGCTTACGAACTTTATGGCGGCGACGTGCAATTAATTATAATTTCGTTAATTTGACTGTTTACATATTTTCATTAGCAGTTAATATTATAAATAAAAAAATAAATTAATAGAATTCTCGCGTTTTATTGACTCTAGGTTGAAGGAACGACATTGGCCTAAACAGGTTTTATATAAAATTTGCGTGTAAAATTGTTAATAGAATCTTAAGATATTTATTACAACATCATATACAAATATAATTATTTGGAACGAGGCAGTTTCATTCGTCTTCTTCCCTTCTTCTCTCATTTTACTCCACAGGCTTCATAAATCATAACCTGCAACATGGAGGCTCACGATCACCAACACTCCCCGAAATCGCCTCAAACGTCCTCCTCTCCACAATCAACGGCTTCCACTGGTACCTGCTGCAAATGCGGCGGCCCCACAACCTTCCCACCACCGCCACCGTCCTGGTCTGAAATGTCGCCACCTCCCACCTATCGACCCATCAGAGCGCCTGCTATTCCTCCCGATACTCACTCACAACGTGCTATCATTCTCGCTCCAGTCCCACAGGCTCAGAAAGTTTCTGTCGTTTCTCCTCCTTACCATTTCCAAACCCCATCTAAGAAAATTCAATCCCCCGATGATATTCGCCGCTTCCACGACTCTGAATCTGGCAAAAACTTCCTTGGCTTCGTAGTATCTCTCTCTGAATCCATTCGCGGCCACAAAATTTCGGACCCGTGCCATCAATCTGACACCATCAATTGCATCGTCGCCGTTCTTGATTCCCTAATTCAATGGGTCGAAGAAATCCCTCCTGTCCAGCAAGCCGCCCGTTACGGTAACATCGCCTACAGAACCTGGCATAGTCGATTGGTGGAAACCAGCGACTCCTTGATGCTGCGATTCCTTCCGGAGCATCTTCATTCGGCAACCATCGAGATCGTTCCCTATTTTACCGATAGTTTTGGGAATTCTAGCCGAATCGATTACGGTACTGGTCACGAAACAAATTTTGCTGCTTGGTTATATTGCCTCACGAGATTGGCGTTGATCAAAGAGGAGGATTACCAAGCTGTGGTTGCCAGAGTTTTTGTCAAGTATCTGGAATTGATGAGGAAGTTGCAGTTGGTTTATAACTTGGAACCAGCTGGGTCACATGGAGTTTGGGGTCTTGATGACTACCATTTCTTGCCGTTCATATTCGGGTCTTCCCAGTTGATTGACCACAAATATATGAAGCCGAAGTCGATTCATAACCAGGATATCCTGGATAATTTTTCGAATGAGTATCTCTACCTTGCCTGCATAGCTTTCGTAAAGAAGGTGAAGAAGGGTTTGTTTGCGGAGCACTCGCCAATGTTAGACGATATTAGTGGGGTGCCTAATTGGAACAAGGTAAATAGCGGGTTACTGAAGATGTATAAGGCAGAAGTCTTGGAGAAGGTTCCTATAATGCAGCATTTCCTTTTCGGCTGGCTCATTAAGTGGTAAGGCCTTTAATTCTTGGTTAAAAAGTCAGTGTGGTTTTTGTCACCCCAATTTTTGTTAGAGTTGTATCATCGCTGCCAATTTTTATCATCACTGAAATGTATTACTCTCTAATTTGATACAAGTTGAACTCTCAAAAATGTATAGTTGTTGTAGAAGTCTGTATGGACTATGAAAGGCACACTAGTTATATGAGTTTAGTTTGAATCACAAATATGGAAGCAATAAAGATGATTATTATAAAATATTTGGTGTAGAGCCGGTTTGTCTAATCATAGATCTTGTCTTTGGTTTTTTTTTTTTTTTTAATAATTCCAGAGAATAGTTTCGTTTGATAAATTAACATCTTTATGTACTGCTCTATATCACTCTTTTATTTTTAATTGATGGTTGATATTACTCTCCTTGAAGTGCTCTGCAATCGCCTGAATCTCAAGATGTTCTTCAATCCCATCGTAGATAGGTAAACCAAGGGGACTCCCCCTCTGAGAACTATATATGAGAATTTCATCTCATACCCTTCTTATAATAGAGATCGAAACAAGTTAGGACTTGTCTTTAATACACTAATAGGAGGAAATTCTGCTTGCATATTATTCTATTCTGAATTTTCCTTCCTTATGACAAAGTCTTTTATCGTTCTCTCAGTGTCCTGTTTGAATATTTTGGACTGTTGGAGAGAATGGGGATTTGGGAGAAGAGAATATTAAAAATATTTATCAAGGGATCTAACTCCTAGTCAACTATCCGATTTTATTTTCTTTACCTTCAGTAATGTGAGAGGAAGGAGGTGATTGTCAACCCTACCAAAATAAAGATTGGAAGAAAAGAGGTGCAAAAAGCTAAATGAGAGTTCTGGCATACTTAACTATGATTTCTTTTTCCCAACACCTATGGTTCTTATCACTAACAACCTAATCCTTTTCAAACCAACATTCTCGACATGACCCTGGACTCTGCTCAGTTTCATTTATGTCTTTGTGTAATAGTCATCAGTTTGTGTACTTCCTTTTATTTGATATCTATTCGACTATCCTTGCTATCTCATTTAGTAAGTGTATTATACAATAATGTGTCTGTCTTATTAACCTCTGTTGACGGTACATAGTGTGCCAAACTTGTCTCCTTTGGTATGTTGCAAGTGTTATTGTAGCACTACATGCAAATCATGGTTACCGTGTTCATGCATTTTAGTTGCCACCTTGATTTAATATGAGCTGAAAGCATAGATGTGAAGGATGTGCTGTTTTACGGAACAGGTTGGGATACATCTTGGTGGCAATGAAATGGTTCTATTTGCCTTACCGGGGGACTGTGGCCCACATTTTGTTTAATTGGAAACAACCCAGCCATAGTACTAGTTTCTGCCAAAAATAATGAAAGCTCCTTTTGTTCCTCTAGGAGTTTGAAAATAGTCTGATTGTGTGTGTTTGAGTGAATTCATGCGTAAGGGTTGTGATGTTTCAGACTTTTATTGGATAATGATGTGATGGCCAGGCCTTCCTGGAATTTATTGATAGCATCTGAATCAGAGTTGTTCCATAATTTAATAATGATGTTGGAGATCTTTATATTTGGGCTCTGCTGGTGCCTGAGCTCTGAACTAATATTTATCATCTTTTTCTTGCTGTCATAGAATTCTCATCCTTGCCACAGAAGTTACAATTTTTGTGGAATCTGCTAGACTAATCACATGACACAAGGCTTATTTATAGATTTCTCAGACTTGGTTTGGTTGTCTAATAAGAGTTGAGTCATGTCTTGCTTGCAGCCTAACATTCCCCTGGTTTTTTCTTGAGATGATTAGGGTGTGCACTGCATAGTCTTTTGATTTTCAACCTTCGCAATTGAATATGTATTATATACTGTGTGCTGAGATTTTCTATGCCTCTTTCTTGTTTCTGATATTATTTTTCTACCAGGGAGTAGTGCATGAAGACACTTTGCTGGGTCATTGCTGTGGGACCAAGATAAAATCCAGATTTGATGAAATTATGAATTAGGAAGGAATTACTGGGGATTATATTCATAGCAGCATGCTTCTGTTAATCTTTTCTTCTCTTTAGGTACTTTTTCTTTTGGGTTCCCTAGATACTTTATGCCCCGCATAGTCAAAACGCTTGTTTACTATCAACTTGCTATTCTAGGTAGAATTGCACTAGTGGAAGTAAATAATATTGGGATAGTTTCTTTATTTTGATGTATGAGAAATGAGAATGTTTGTATGCTACATGTCAATGAACGGCTATATTTTGACTGACTAATCAATGAAGTCTTACGTTTCTAGTTTCTGACTTTCTGGCTCTTTCATTTTGGGCAACTGCAAATAGTAGAGGTCCTTTTTCTTGCAAATGGTATTTGGAATTCTTAAACTCTGCAATGTAAAGTTGGAGACTGGTAATGCATTACATTGTTGTCAAGTATCAATAGAGAACTGTCAATAGATGTTCCTCGAGGTCCAAAATGATTGATGTTGACTGTTGAGTTAGTTTCTGGGTTAGCCTGCAGAAGTCCATTATAACCCAGGGAAAAATCATTTTGGTCAAGTGGTGTTTGTATACGCTATGGTCCTATATGTTTGATTCAATTGACAATGTTGCACGTGTATACACACATGTATGCGTATGTGAGAATTGTTCAATCTTAGGTCGATGATCTTTCCTTTGATGTTGAGATTTTGAATTGATAACTACCAATTATATTTTGTAGGAATTATTCAGGAAGTGGCAAAAACTGATTGGTGACTTAGCCAAATAAAATAATTTTGGTAAGTTTATTTTTTTGAAATTTGTCTATATGATAAGGAAAAATTATTTTATATAAATTTCAAAGAAATTTAACTATAAACAAGTATTACTTATTAAAAGTCGAAGATATGCATTGCACCAAATTAAAGTAAACTGCGAAAGAGTAGTACAATGGTCTGTGTTAAACTGTTTATCCTTGGTGAAAACTAAAAGGAAGGCCTACAGCTAGGACTGGATGAGAGTCACTGGAATGGATTCTAGACTCTCTACCAGTCCCTCTATTTCCAGGAAACAAGGGATTTGGAATGTTGAGTCAGAAGTAAGCCTAGTTTCAGTCCTTAATAGTACACGTTTTACTTATCAACTATTTTATCCTGATAAAAGAGACCGTGCCATTTTTTTAGACAGAGAAATATGTAGCGTCTTTTCTAAGTTCTAATTGACAGTCTCATGAACTATTAAACTATTCTGTGAGATTAGTCTAAATATAAATTCAATGATTATTAATTCATGACCACAAAGTTGGACGAATTTTTTTTTTTCAACTTTATTCAGAAAAATCCGGAAGGATAATAATTATGTAGCCGTTTACCCCTCCAACGACCTTATTATACAGAAATGCTGCATTCACTCTTTAAGTTTCTTGTTTTTCATTTGAGATAAAATTACTTGTATAATTACATACAGTTTTACCAGCTTTTGTGTTAAATCAATTCAAGAAAGTTTCATCTTCTATTTAATTCCTCTTTTAGATAAAATAAAAATCTTATCAATTAACTTCTTATTTTGTTATATTAAAAACAATGCTGCATATATTTACTTCAAAAGTTTGTAGGGTGGATATATTTTAATCAATGTTAAGATGCATATAATTTTCATAAATAAGACCTGATATAACTTTTTTAATTATAAAAATTAACTTATAATCTTTTTAAATTTTATAATTTGTGCAAAAAATATTTTTTATTGACTTTTACAATCAAAAGCCCTATCAAAGGATAGACACATTAAATTATTTAAAGATTTTTTTGATAATTTTTAAAATTGAGAGAATTTTTTTATATTTTTTTATGACCTGATGTTTTATTATTTCATGAGGATTTAGATAAAAAAAAAAGTAACAAAAGAGTTTTTTTTTTTGCACAAATAATAAAATTGAGAGGTTTTAAGTCTATTTTTATAATTGATATAAATTATCTACACATAATTTATAATTTATGAATATTTTCTACATTTTATCTCTTAATAAAAGGTTTTTTTAACTAATACTTCTTAGGGTACTAATTAAAAAAAATAGTTACAAATATTTTACCATCTTATTTATATATTAACCAGTCATATTTAATTAATTATTTTTATTTTTTAAAAAATATGTGGATCCATCAAAATAAAATAAAAATAATTAGTTAAATATTATTAACTAATGTACAAATAAAATAGTATAATGTATGTACTTAAAAAAATTTTTTATTGGTTAATAGAATATTTTATTATTTGAAATTTATAAAAAATTAATAAAAAAATAATTTTTAATATTAAAAAATTATTAATCTATAAAATTAAATTTTAATACTTACTTTTAAATTCGAGTGTTTTCAACAAAATCCTTTGACAAAAAATTTTGATATTGCAGGATATCAGAAATTTTTTTCAAAGTAGTTAGTGATAATATTAATTGTTACGTTAAAGCATCAAATTTTAGTGGCCAGCTAAACGGAGATGGATGCATTCCACGTACCAAAGAAGTGCCCTTGGTTTCATTTTGAGTTTTTCTTTTTGTGTTTTTGTTGCCATCGGTTTTATGAGAGCAGTCAAATTAGTTTACCGTATTAAAGATAGTAAATACAAGAGTCCACAATAGTGACATTGGAAAACGGAGGTTCAAGCCTTCAAGGGTTTGTTGATTCAGCGTCAACTTGATCGTCCCGTCTCACATGGCCACGGGCCTCTCTCGGTACGACGACTATGGTCAAAGTCTCAGACACGGACACACACACCATCTTCAATTTCGATCTCGAATCTTGAATACGGTCGTCTTACTTCTTATCCAACAATGCTTATACTACAACTATACCGCTCTTTACTTCTATGAATCAGTATCACCTTGTTGCTCTTGCTCTGAGTTACCGACTCGTGTCGGTGCCTCCATTCCCCACTTCCCACTCCCCTATTTACTGTCCGTCATTTTACGACTCACACTTCAAATACGCGGTGCCCTTGCCTTTGCCCTTGCCCATGTTCATGCCATTAATATCTACCCCCTCTTTTGTCTTGTCAATTTAATGTTGGGTTTTTCATTTTTATTAACTTTTTGAAAACTTACAACCATTAAATGTCCAATCAGGTCAATGCTTCCTTAATCAGTAATTTTAAGACTCTAGTTAGCATCACCTTTTAATGTTGAGATGTTTTTGGTTAATTTTTTATTTTTAGTTTTGACAGTTTTGAGTACTGCAGTAAAACAATGATCTTTTCCCGTTCCCCTCTCTTTTCTTTTTCCCACTATAAGTAATTACTGTTCTAGGCTCAACTTCAAAGTGCCCCTACACTGTCCGCTTCTTACTTCATCCTGTATTCTCGCCTTTGTCCTGTGTCTACTCTACACGTATTCTGTTTCGCTACTCTGTCTTTACTCTTGTTCTTGGTTGCTGGTGGTTGCTTTGAAGCTTTGGGAAGGTGGGTGGATGGCTCTTGTTTTTTAGCTTCATCTATTCCCTCTTATGACTCTTCATCCTTGCGCATGTCCTCGATTAACCCCTCTCTCTGCATAATTCAGGTCCTAGAACAAGAGCTTCACCACTCGCCAAACATAAAGCCTGGTAAGTCCCCCGGCCCTCTTCTTTTTCGCGCATGTGATTTGTGTTTTCTTCTGCACTCTCTGGGTTTCTTTCTTCTCTTCCATTTACTCTGAAAACAGAGAATAGAGAGAAAGTAGAGATTTCAAATCTGGGGATTCGATATCTTTATCTTTTCTTTGCTTTTTTTTCTTCCACGATTTGGTTTTACCCGTAGCAGTCCTGGGAAGTTCAGTTTTTTGTTTTCCACTTTAAATATTCTTTAGCAATTTACTGGGGTTTTAGCTCATTTGGCCAATGACTTCTATCACATACAATTGTTCATATTCTTGCGTGCTCGCGGTTATTTTTTCTTGGAAGATATTTTGGCATTTGTATTTTCTAGTTGATATGAAGATTCTTTTTTAAGCTATACTTTGATTTTCTCGCTGATTGCCTTATGGGGGATGAGTACGCAAAGCTGCAAAATTTTCTTTATCTCCTATTTGCCAAGCTTATCGCGCTCCACAAAATTTGCTTCGTCTTCCAATTTTCAATCTTGTCTAGCCCTCTCAAGAAAGTGCTTCCTTTACCAGTTATTAAAGTAATGTGCTTGAAGTTGAACCAATCAGTTTGATGCCTATGACGAAATACAGATCTTTTGGTGCATGTGTGCTTAAGCTTATTTCATTTCCTAAACGGTTGCTTGCAAGAGTTGTTACATTAGATGCATATCAAGTGCTTGAAACTGAATCAGAAACCTAACAAGACAGATTTTTGTTTCTTGCTGTTTTTTGGTCAGATTGGATGGAAGTAGCATCTGATTTTCGAAGTTGGGATGAATTGATACCAGATGCACTAGGTCTAATCTTCAGCAATCTCTCACTCCAGGAGAAAATGACCGTAATCCCCAGGGTTTGTAAATCCTGGGCTAAAGCAGTGACTGGACCTTACTGTTGGCAGGAGATAGACATTGAGGAGTGGAGCAACCGTTGCCAACCTCACCTGCTTGACCGTATGCTTCAGTTGCTTATCACTAGAAGCTGTGGATCGCTCCGAAAGCTCTCTGTTTCTGGTCTCCAAACACATTCCATTTTCAGTTTCATTGCTCAAAAGTAAGACATCTTATGGTTGGATACTTCATTGTTGTTTATCATGCTCATTGCTAGAATCAAGAATTAGATTTGACACATTTTTCATATTCTCATATTCCTGCTGCTTCATTCATATTGATATCCCTCATTCTCATATCATATCTCTTGGACTAGAAGAAAGTCAAATTGATGCAGTGCTAGAATTGATGTAGTATTAGCTGGTCTTTCTTATATTCTATTGTTATTTTTTTCTAAATTCTTTTGCAAGTGCTGGGTCGCTCCAGAGATTGCGACTGCCAAGGAGCAATATGAGTGATTCCATAGTTGAAGGGTTTGCTGGAAGGCTTTGTATGATATCTTTCTTAGATGTGAGCTATTGTATTAAAATGGGTGCTTATGCGCTTGAGATAATTGGAAAGAACTGTAAACTGCTGGAAGGGTTGTGTCGGAACATGCACCCATTAGACACTGCAGGGAAGGCCTTCCAAGACGATGAAGCCTATGCAATTGCCTCCACAATGCCTAAGCTCAAGCATCTTGAAATGGCTTACCATGTCATCACCACTGAGGGTGTTCTTGAAATACTTTCAGTCTGTCCTAATCTTGAATTTTTGGATCTCAGGGGGTGTTGGGGAGTCAAACTTGATAACATGTTCCTGAAGCAGAAATTTCCAAAGCTGAAGATCCTGGGGCCTCTTGTTCTAGGCTATTATGAGAGGGAAGGTTGGGATGTTTGCTCAGATTTCTCTGATTCTTCTGAGTATTTGTCATGGGAATTTGTCGCTGATGACGCGGGTGACTACTATGATGATGGAAGTGAGAGCTATGATGGAATGTGGGATGATGAGGGAAGGCTAGAGGAGCTTGAGTTGAGGTTTTACGAAGGAATTGATGATGCAAGAATGTATTGGCCTCCATCTCCATAAGAAGCTGTATTTCTAGCCCTTTGTAAATTGCTTGCTTTCCTACTTTCTGTAATTGATGCTCTTTTTTCTTGACTTTTATATGCTCCATGGATGTATATTTCCATGAAAATGAAGCATTTCAGTGTTTATCTTTATTTCATAGCTTGGTATTTCTCTACAATCCTAACTTTAAACCCCTCTATCCCATAAGACAAAGCAAGCTGATTGGTTTTGCGTTTCACTGCCCTCCTTTATGACTGGCAAGCACTATGGAAGAATATGTTGCCTCTAGAAACTTATTAAGGCAATTGAATATATTTGTCTCAAAATATACGTACTTTGAAGATGTCTTCAAGTAGAAGTGGGTTTGAAATTGGAGAGGCGAGTGACCCACATTCTACTGATATTTCTTATTCTTGAAAGATATGTGGGGTTCTCTTTTTCTCTTGGTGAATAAAATATCTAGTTTTTTTATATGGTCGAAAGGGAAAGCAGTGGGTTGAGCAGATTTGTTTAAATTTGTATCAGCATCAGGTGAGGTGAGGTCTTGTTACGGCTAATTTAATCCACTTGACTGAAGCAGCTGATACATCTTTCTGTGAACTAGACTCGTGAACGATTGTGGTTGATCCCCGTTTTGCTATTTACCCTTCGTGAAGCATATAATATAATAATAATAAATTATTAAAAAAAAGGAACACTCATCTTCTCATTCAAGTTAAAACCAAGTATGGTGTATGCCTCATCTAATTTTACAAATAAAAAATTAGGAATTGCTGAGAAACGAGAGGCACTGCACTGCATGCCTTGCGTGCCTTGCTTTTCATTTTTAATAATTTTGCACTGAAGTGAAAAGGGTTCTTTTTTACTTCGATCGGTAAAATTGATCAGTGTGTGTAGTTGTAGTAGTCAGTCACCGTACTTTATTCCCTGGGGATATATACAAGATTTTAAATTTAAAAGAAACAGAGAAAGGGCCAACGAGGATATTATAATTTATAATCAAACCAATATATATATATATATATATTTATTTATTTATTTATTTAATTCCTTTAAAAAGCTCCGTAGACAGTTGAAAACTTGAAATCAAATGATATAAAGGAATCATCCTAGTCTGACAATTCGCATGAGTCCAGTGTTTTGCCTTGAAAAGAGCAAAAAGTTACGGACTACTTCCCTAAACCTTTGCGATTACTGATTGAATTTCTAAAATCAAATTTCAGGAATGGAAATGCATCAAATACTGGGTGATACAAATTCTACTCAAAGGTTTTGGTGAACCTTTTCTTACCACCATGTATAATTAGACAAGAACATCAAGGAGCATGGAATATCTGTTTGATTCGGGCCATTATTATGCTGGGTTTTAATGTTTCCAGGAATGTCTCTAATGGATGTTTGTTCATGTTCATTCATTTCTGATTACAATTTGGTCTAGTATCCATCGTTTTCCCTTACGTTTAACTTTATTATTACACCATGGTTAGCAGTCACATGATTACATGTGATCAATGATTTTGGATCTTGCAGCCTCTTATGATTTAAATCCATCCTTTGAAACTCGTGTCCGACCATTCCCTTGGAAAGTTAAGATAATGTCATTAAAACTGCAGCGGCACGTGTTCCTTTAGTTTAAAATTAAGATTTTGATACGGAAAATTTGATTTTAAATTTAAACTTTATTATTATTACTTTGAGAATTATGTGTATAATGATAAAAAAAAACTTATTTAAATCTTTAAAAAAATTAGAAAAAAAAATAATTCAACTTATTAAGACATCTAGCTCTTTGTAGCAGTACCCTTAAAATTAATTTAGCAGTGATGATTACTGATTGAATCATACTTTTTGTGAGTGATTGGTTACTTTATGCAAACTTGAGCCGACAAAGCTTGTGACTATAATTTGTCTTCGTTATTTTCTTAATGTGTAGCTCCAATAAATTCCTCTTCTTTGTTTCCTTCTTGTGAACTCGGAATTGAGATGGTTTTTCTGTCATCCATTATTGTCTATTTGTGGAGTGAAAGATACAGGACCACCAAAGGCAAGAGTCCTCTCTTAATCTTTCTTTCATGCATATGGTGCCTGCTTCTTGTTACCAGATTTGATCTGCAACATTATATATTTTTGTCCTCTGAACTCATTCATAATGCTTCATCATGGATCAAACTGTGGTCCCAAGTATCTCCATATTCACACATTCACAGATTTAGTCACACACACGCATTAGCATCTTCTATCTGCCATTCTCAAACTCGAGTGCACAAAGCATTACTTCTCATGCTTACCCAAAAGAAATTTTACCCATATATGCTCTTCTTTTGAGATACCATGAAATGGAGCTTTCAAAACTCAATTTTATGCCATTAGACAGTGTATATTACGAGTTCTCCATTCAATTCCAGTTTCCTGTCCAACTTTCATTTTTATTACGTCTTTGAAAATACAATCTCAAGACAGTTCGTGAGAAGCACAAAGAGATTGGAGTTTATGATCCAATTACAACCAAAAATAAGTAATCTGTCAAACGAGGAGACTTGAACTATGTAATATTCGCCTTATGATGATCCCACAGTATGCACTTAACCAGAAACGTAGTACAATTGCAAGGCTACATGTATCAAATTCAGGGTGGAACTAAGTGTTTGATTTTAATCATCTCGAGATGAAACAGAATGCTTCTAAAATAGACAGAAATAAACAACATAATATTAAGAGAAAAAAAAAAAAAAAGATGATGTGTATTATACGGCAACAAACGTAGAATGAGGATGGAGGGGACCACGTGAGCTAAACCCTAGTGAGTAGCTAGGCTTGTTGTGTTGTTTTTGGATTTGGGCTAGGTCCTGATTTGGGCTTCTGGTATCCTTCTTCTCCTCGACAGATTCTTTTAACCCATACGCTTGCTCCTAGAAAAGGTGTCTCACTTCATGGATCAAGCTTCTGTAATGGTTCGGTTTCTCATTATGTTTTACTCTGAAAAATCTTGTTTACATAATTACTTTTTTTTACAGCCATTGTGATTTTTTTCAAGCAGATAAATTCAAGTTAAAAATACATTTTATTTATGAAAAAGCTTGAAAGTAAAAATATTGTGGATGCATTATCCATTTATAGCCCTGTAACATTAACCGGACAATTTAGTTTGATTTCGCCCAAAAATTAAACTTTTACGTGCTCTTCTACACGTGTAATACTCTCTTTCTTCTTTGTTATAATATGTAACACCAAGTCAAGCGGATTATATTAACCTATAACTTAAACAGTATAAAAATATTTTAAGAGAAGTCGTTCATATCTCTAATATATACACGCGGTCCATTTCTCATAATATGTAACCAAATTTTTAAGTGCTTAATTTGCTGTTCTGTTGACAGCTTTCTCAATATTGAAATTGAATATATATAGACGCACACACACAGAGAGAGGAGTCCATATTAATTAATATTTTTACTAATATATTTTTTTTTTCTTGAGATTGTCACCGAGTTGACCAACGACCTATATTCAGTGTGTGTGTATATATATACACACACATGACTAAATAAAAAAAAAAAAAAAGATGATGAAGAGAAAGATTAAATAAAGGCAGTATAATGGAAAAAAATGAGCTTCCAATTTTTGGGAGCTTGAACGTGGATTAGGTAGGGTTACACACTAGTCTTAACAAGTCATGTCATACCAACTCAACTTATATTGGATTGGAACATTAATACTTAATATTTTTAATTTATCCTTAAAAAAAGGATAAGGTGGAGACAGAGGGAGGGAGAGAGAGTTGGTTTGGTGAACTTGACTTGACCCATGGAAGCAAGTCTAAGGGGAAAAATGCGTCAGTCCCGTTTGGCGGTGTGGGAGTGGGAGAAGAGAGGGAATATACTAACCAGATTCCGTGCCATGGTAAGTAAGTATGTAAGGGATAAATCATAAAAGAGGTTTCTTGAGGGAATAGAGTTTGTAACTTGCGTTTCAATAAAAGGGTGGTAGCAGTGGTAGGAGAGGATAAACAATTAAGGGGAGAGGGTAGGTGAGAGGATGACATTTAAAAGAAGGGGCATTTTGGTAAGTACGCTTGCAACTGCAACAGTCACACTACCACACTTTTGTTGCACGTGTTAGCTTTGCTGCTGCGACGTTTCTACGCGGATTCCTTGCTTTCCATGCGGAATTTAATTTCACCCGTCTGCTTGCGGCATGGTCTAGTGTCTCCACAAACTGTATTACCAACCGAACACACCCTCAATTCAATTAAAGTATTTATTTTAATCATAGTTATCATAAGGCTTTGGATTCCTCGGCTTCGGCGGCCTATACGCTGTTAATAATTAAATTAATTCAATACATTTTCCATTCAAAATTCATCATAGATAAAACAATCTACAAATTGCCTAGAATAAAGAAACAAGACCAAGTACACAGGCGTAAAAAGTTCTTAAACGCTTGAGTTTGCCATTTACAATATATAACATGTTATTTTATTAATTTGGCCAATAAACCATACTTATTAATTATATCTATAGAGTTAATTTAATTTTCATGAAATCAATAAATATAATTGTATAGAATAATCGTTTTATCATAATTAAATTTTATAATAAATTAAAGTCTGTAAAATCTTGAACAATAACAGGGACACCCAACTTCACGTTTTTTTTTGGGTGGGGTGTTTAATTCACGAATCCTTATTGACGATGACAAGTTTGCACAAAAAAACCAACCAAAACGTATACGTGCGCCAGTTTTCTTTCAGATTGGCATGAGAAAATTAACTTCAGTGCAAATCATGCCTTCTCAAGGGATTCCGACTCCGAGTATGATGTTGTCAGTTTGTTTGATTTTGTTTGGGTTGGGATTGTTAAGGTGAGCCACGAATTCAGCAATTATGGCTCTTGGCAACCAAATTCTTGTCCCCAAAACTTCTACCTACGCCAGCTCCAAACAAACAAACACTCCCATACCTCTCATCTGCTAGAAAAGCCGTACATTTTTGCCCATGTTGTTAACGGCATATCCCCCAAACTCAGCCTCGTTGTCCAAATGAAATCATCCTTAAATATCTATCATAAACATATATACCAACAATTGCAAAGAAACCATCCTTCCATTTCCGACAGCCATCAAACTTAATTTAGCCACCACGCCACAATCCTCTACTCAACTTTCCCCACAGCCACAACATTTATAAAATATCTATTTTTCAACTAGTTCCTATGTTTGTGGAGGCCACATATGTGTGTCCTATATGTTGTCTCCTTTCAATTTTTTTAATCACTAATTATAAAAAAAATCCACTTTATTATGCTAATTATTATTGATAATTGATATTTTTAAAAGTAATTACATTATACAAAAAATTAATTTGAAGTTCCATGTTTATGTAATTTACTAGTATATAGTGAACACTATGCTATTTTTTAACTGTTAATATAAATAAATAAATAATTTTTATTATATATTAAAATAATAAAAAATAAAAATAACAAAAATTTGTCTAGCTTCTGACTTTCTTTATATTAAATTGATTAAAACTCATTTAAAAACATAATAAGTACAAGCATAATTACATATTAAAAAAGAGTGTATGTTAGAATTATATGCAAATGATTGCTTTAATTGAATTTTATTTAAATTTAAATTGATAAAATTTATTTATTTGTCCCACGTATAAAATTACATTCAACAAATTAACTCAGAATACAATTATTCACAAAAACTACCAAGCGTATGGAAGAAACAACAAAAATAAAACCATTCAAGAAAAACAGACTCGGCTGGGTCGTTTATGCCGCGCCGCGCCGCCCCTAGCTCAAATACCCAGAAAAGTGGTGATTAGTAGGTGGGAAAACAGTATCTAATCAAACGAAGCAATTTGACTTGTTCGCCAAAGTGGGCAATTAAATTGCCCATAATGTCCTTAGTTTTATGAATTGACGATAACACCCTTTTTCCAACTACCACCACGACGTCTCCACCCAACACCATCCTCCTAACCCACCTCTCAAGTCTTGGAGGACAGAGGCGTCCCTATAAAACCCTTCCCATTTTCCTCTCCTTCCTCTTCAGGTACCTCCCAGATCTCTCTCTTCCGTGGATCCTGTCAGAGCGTATCCCCGTAGAAGCTACACCCTACAGCCACAACAACCACAATGGCTATAACTACTACCAACTCTCTCCTTCCCAACAAATCCTTAATTCCCACGCATTCCCTTCTTCCCTCCTCCAAACTCAACCAATCTTCCTTCCCCAATAAACCCCGACCTACCCCTTCTATTCTAGCTGTTCACGCCGCTGAACCAGCCAAGAACCCCGTCGTTTCAGATAAGCCGCAAGCCGCTGCCACCACGTCTGTGTCTTCTTCAGCTGCAACCACCACTACGCCCCGTAATGCGGCTCAGGGAAAATGGAGCCTAGACAGCTGGAAATCCAAGAAGGCTCTTCAGCTGCCCGAATACCCGAATCAAGAGGAGCTGGAATCGGTGCTTCGGACTCTCGATGCCTTCCCTCCTATCGTGTTTGCTGGAGAGGCGAGGAGCTTGGAGGAACGACTGGGTGAGGCTGCCCTGGGAAACGCTTTCCTTCTACAAGGTGGAGATTGTGCTGAGAGCTTTAAGGAGTTCAATGCCAATAACATTCGTGACACCTTCAGAATTCTTCTCCAGATGAGCGTTGTTATGATGTTTGGAGGCCAAATGCCCGTCATTAAGGTCCGTGATTTTCCCTTGATTTTTTCCGTTTTCTTTTTCTGTTAGCTTCAGACTTACCATGAACCGAATTGTGAATCTGGCCTATTGTCAATTTTAGGTGGGAAGGATGGCAGGTCAATTTGCAAAACCCAGATCCGAACCGTTCGAGGAGAAAAATGGCGTGAAGCTTCCAAGTTATAGAGGAGATAATGTGAACGGAGATTTTTTTGACGAGAAGTCCAGAATTCCGGATCCACAGCGGATGATAAGAGCATACTGTCAATCAGCAGCCACTCTGAACCTTCTCAGAGCCTTTGCCACTGGAGGTTATGCTGCTATGCAAAGGGTCACTCAATGGAATTTGGACTTCACAGAGCACAGCGAGCAGGGGGACAGGTACATACAAACTTGACATGACTTCATCTTTCTTCTTTTTCTTTTTCACGAGTATTCTTTATTTAATTAGCTTTCAGTCACTCGTAACCTTTTGGGAAGAGAAGCAAACATTTGTTTTGGCTTGGGTGTAAACTTTTAATTATTGGTCAGGCTTCATTGTCGTGCCCGTCAATAGGACAAATTTATGTTTATTACCTTTTCCATCGTGTTATTGATGAGTGATTAGACTGCAAGAATATTGACGCAACACGTTTATCGGTGACTTGCAATGATATCGAACTGTAGGCGAAAAGTTAAATAGATCCAATTAAAATTTTGGCATATGCAGAATTGCAAAATTCGTGTATTGACAATTGTATACGTATAAGAAGATATACGAATACAGGTTTGCAAATAGCATTATGTTCTTACATTTTATTGTTGATTGGTGTAATTACACGAGAATGATTTGCAGCCACAGCTTATGGCGAGTGGTTGGTGGGTCAATGAAACATGTACGATAGTGGTTGGTAAGGATGGATGTTGATTTCAGCATTTCAAATTGTCCTAAAAAATTAGTGCCATTTTAATTTTTAAAGATTTCATCAACTAATTAAATAAAACTTTAATCAATATTTAAGGTATTCGTTACTAAAATTCAAAGAATAAAACTAAGCCTTTGTAATATTAGCTTGATATTTAATAACCCCAAAGTTGTAGCATAAATTTTCCTGCATTAGAAACTTGTTCTTTGGAGAATTCTTTGAGCTTTTTGTTTTTAAATAATTTATTTTTTATGCTAATCTTAAAAACATTTACATATGTAAATTTTTTTGACATTACTGGACTAATTTGAGGTAGTCTATTTGGAAGTTTCGTTGGTGTGTTGAATGTATGCGACTGAATTCCTTTATAACAAATGATATGCTGAATGTGCCTATAACCTGTATGTTGTCTACGCGTCTAGCAATGTAAATCTTTGATGATATGAGTAGCTTGATTAAAGATAAAATCTGGTTTTGGCCTGGCAGGTACCGAGAGCTCGCCCACCGAGTTGATGAGGCCCTTGGATTCATGGCAGCAGCTGGACTCACTGTGGACCATCCTATAATGAAAACAACTGAGTTCTGGACTTCTCATGAATGCTTGCTATTGCCATACGAACAATCACTCACTAGGTTGGATTCAACTTCTGGCCTTTACTATGATTGCTCCGCCCATATGCTTTGGGCTGGCGAACGGACCAGGCAGCTGGATGGTGCCCATGTTGAGTTTCTCAGAGGAGTTGCTAATCCTCTAGGGATTAAGGTCAGTACTTGATTTTTCTGAACCATCTGAACTTAAATTTTATGATGAGATCATAAAAATGTTTTACATGAGCAATCAAATGAAGTAACTTTGTCTCAAGTGTTTGATTTTCATTTACCCACACGAAGGCGTCTAAGTTCCTTGATTCACTCTATTGAAGTCGAAGGTAACTCATAACTTGTCATATACTGCAGGTAAGTGATAAGATGGATCCAAATGAGCTTGTTAAACTCATTGAGATTCTGAATCCCCAAAACAAACCAGGAAGAATAACCGTGATCACAAGGATGGGAGCTGAAAATATGAGAGTAAAGCTTCCACATTTAATCAGGGCAGTACGCAGAGCAGGGCAAATTGTCACATGGGTCAGCGATCCTATGCATGGAAACACCATAAAGGCTCCTTGTGGTCTTAAAACTCGACCCTTTGATTCCATCAGGGTATGATTATAGTAACTTTTCTCTTGCTCCTTTTTTACTGTTTATAAATGCCTGTCGTGTTGTTTTATAAACGCATATAAGAATGTTTGAATTAAAATTAGATGATGGTTATTACTATCTTCCCCAACAAAGAATAAAATCATTCGCTAGGCTAGGCATAGCCTTTGGAGGAAAAGCATCCTTTTGAGAATTTCTGTAGAAAAGAATGAAAAGCCTTAAAAGAAGATTGGGATATGACTATGCACTATGACTGTAAATGATGAAGTATTTGTATTTGCAATGGTTTTGAATATTTCGCTTCAAGCATGGTTTATAATAAGGCTGCGGCCTGCCGAGTGTTTAAGGCTATATATTTGAACGAGAGTCTTGAATGGCTGGCTACCACCTCCTAAGTCCTACCAATTCTGAAGGCTATATAATTTAGAAGCTGTAGTAGGTAGGAATTGGTCTTCTTGTAAATTTTGTCATTTGGCCACTAATATGTTATTTCATCATAAAGATGTCATTGTGGGGTTCGGTTGTATTTCCTTGTCAGTTGGTGGGATTAGACATTTGTGACCCACTTAGTTGTGAATACTTAATCTCTCCAACTTGAAGAAAGAAACATATCATTACACAGTCACTGATATTGGGATAATTGGGTCACAGTGGCATCGAAATGTGCTTACCAATACCACCTACTTCTTACGATTGATTGGATTACTGATACCACCAATTTCTTACTATTGATTGGACAGGCGGAGGTGAGAGCGTTCTTTGATGTGCACGAACAAGAAGGAAGCCACCCAGGGGGAGTGCATCTAGAGATGACAGGTCAGAATGTGACTGAGTGCATTGGTGGGTCAAGGACGGTCACCTTTGATGACCTGAGCTCACGTTATCACACGCACTGCGACCCAAGGCTCAATGCTTCACAATCTCTTGAGCTTGCCTTCATCATCGCTGAACGACTCAGAAAGAGCAGGATCAGATCGCAGAAGTCTCTTGCCTCCGTAGGGCTGTAAAATGGCTTCTACTTTGGGAACCACCAAAATATCTTTGTTCTTTTTCCTTCATATTTATCGACGCTTGTAACCATGTTGTTGCACATGGACATGGCTAATTAGCTTCTGTTGTGTAATGTATCTATGTGTATACTGCGAGTAATGCGCGAGCCAGGTAGCCAAGACAAACACTCCTTTGCGTGATTTCAGCTACTTTACCTTTTTTTTTTTGGAAAAAAAGAATATGGATACGGTATTGGGACAAATCCTAGTTATAAGAGCCAGGAGTATAGACTGCCACCATCTAGAACCTGATATCCATCAATGTTGAGAATATTTTTTAGTATTTTGCATTTTGAGTTATTATTATTGCCTATTTTCCTTATTTTTCAGTTCTACTTTGTACTGATGGATATTGAATTATGGATTTATCCATCCTTTGAATAAGAGTGAGCCTATTCTGTAATCATTGGTCGCATTCTCCAATATCTTCTTCAACATTCTTGAAGAAAAAGATATAACTTGAAGAGAAACTTGAAAAGGGGTTTCATGGTGCTTTTTAACTATAATAAAACATGAATAGCTTTTTTTTTTTTGGCCACAAAAAGATAATGAATATGATAGTTTTGTTCTATACCGAAACTAACCTTGTAACATATTAAAGAGACGTATGAATGAAGGTTTCACTTATTATCAGGCACAACGATCTAGGAGATCCTATCATTACTTGGAGATTTTTAAACTAAAACGAAACTTAAATGTGACCAATTGATTTTGTGAGGAGGACTAGTTGTACCTTACAAGATCATTTTGACTAGGAAGTAAAGCACAAAGAACGAGATGAAGATACTTGATACTTTTCTCTGTTTCAGAATCGACTGCATCATTATATACTTCAACAACATCCCATTCACCATAAGCCCCAGATCCTAGAGTTTTCGTTTGGAGAATTATCAACTAATTACCTCTTGAGATCGATTCCAGTGGAATATTTTTTTTAATAGGCTTGGATGTACCATTTTAATTGAGACTTAATCTTTTTTGTAGTGTATCAATTAAATGGTGTCTAACTCCCTATTTCATTCTTTGCCCAATTATTGCACCAAAAATCAAGCCAAGTCCCATGAATTGGGTTTGAATATTATCAACTCTGATCGAGAGGTCCAAACAAAACCACAACAAACTCGCAAAATCAGTGTATGAAATTATGATCAAGTGTTTCTCCCATTGATAGGGTTTGATTCTTGGGTCTTCAGATGGAAAGAAAGCTCGCTAGTAGGGTATCTCCCATGTATAGGAAATTCAAAATGAGAACAATAATTGTACATTAAACAAAAATAAAAAGGAAGAAAAGAGAAAATGGCACCCACACAAAAATTAAGAAAATTATAACTTCAATTCATTTTTCATATATTCTACCTTTATTATTATTATTATTATTATTATTATTATTATTATTATTATTATTATTATTATTATCTCTTTCAATCATGACTATCACTATTATTACTATTATGCACTATTACATTTATTACCATCACATTACCCATTATAGTAATTAATATATAAGTTTTTTTTATTTTTAAATAAAAATACTTTATTTTTTTATTAAACAGATTATTAGAAATAGAAAAAAGTCTAATCTAGCTCTTAACGAATATAGTAACTTTTAATTTAATTATTTATTAATTATTTTTATTAATTTTATCTATAATTTTTTACTTAACATAATATTAAAATATAATTTAATTAATGATATAATTATCTCGCATATTACCTATTAATCTACCTAAGATAAAACATTGAGATATATATCAAAATTCTCTACTTGCATATGTGCATGAATTTTTGTTTTGATTAATTGTATATCTAATTTGAGAATCAAGATTGATAAGGATAATTGCATATATAAATTTTTTAATATAATATGAATGATCTACCACTTATAATTTTTACTTTAAAAAAAAATTTAGTCAACATTTATTAAGTGAGATGTCAAAATTTAAATATAGTTCAGACAAAGAGATAATATTAAAAAATATTTTTATTTTTGAAAGATTAAGTTAAAAAAATAATATAAAAAATATTAAATTAAAAATTATTATATATTTCAAAAATTAAAATAAATTTTTTTAAAGATATTTTTTAAAAAATTGCTTATGATTCCTAGATATATTGTGGCTAAACCAAACGTATAAAAAAAATAATCTTAGGAATGGCATGAAATAGTTTTGACTTTTGAAAACATTTAGAATAAATCAAACAATTTTAATAATTTTTTAAGAATATTTTATATTTTCTTATTTCTAAAATTTTATTTGATACTTTTTTGTGCAGAGAGTGGGAAACTGAAAAGGAGCGGAAAAAGAACGAAAGAAGATTCGGATAAAAAGACAAAGAGAAGGGGAAGATGAGCTCCAAATTGAATGAAGGTAGCGTACGCGAACCGCGCACACAGTAAGGAAGCGCTTTAGAATACGCGGTTCACGCGCGAACCAATTCATGTGAAATGCACGCCAAGTGAGTAACTCAAAAGCCTGCTTTGACGCTGTAATTCCGCGTTCTTGTGCCGTTGTATTGTACTATAGTCTCTCTCTTTCTCTAGCGACATCTGTAGTACAGAGAACAGAGCTGGTGATTTTGGATTCGATTCTGCAATTGCGTTCTAATCTGCGAAGGACATTGATGGAAAATTCTACGGCGCTGACGGCCGGAAGACCCATAGATCGCAGAGCAGACGCTCTTGGAGACCTTCGAGTCCTTCCCGATGAAATCATCTGCGCAATTTTGGAGCAACTCACTCCTCGAGACGTTGCTCGCCTCGCTTGCGTTAGCAGGTATATGTATAAGTTTCCATCTATTTATCATTATGTAAAAATATTCGAATTCTGCTATCTCTCCCTTTCTTGTTCTCGCCTGGTGGGTGTTCCACTCTTGTTTTGTTTCGACTTAATATTCTTCCATTCATTCTTATTTTATTTCCTTATTAATGACCGAGCTCGGGTTTTGTGATTAAAGAACATGCTATCACTCCCTTCGCGATCTTCTCCTTGACATAGTGTTCAGGCTGGTTTTAACAGCATGCTTTTAGTAATTGTAAGTACTAGTTCCTGAATCACGGGAAACAATTTTAGGTGTAACGCGTATGCTTCTATGTTTTAATTGGACTGAATTTGGTAAGCTTTATATTCTGCAGTTCGAACAATTAAAGAAGACCAAAAAAAAAAAAAAGAAGCAATTATCTATATGACATTGGAAATTGTGCTTTTGTATCTATTTTGGCTCTTTTTCTTATAGTCCGGCTGCGTGCTACTTTTTGAGGAGAATATCGATAGAAGTAAGACAGAATTTTCTGTTGCATTCCTAATACTTGGACGACTTTTTTAATGTGCAGCGTAATGTACATACTATGTAACGAAGAACCACTATGGATGATTTTATGCCTTAAAGGCGCGTCTGGTTTACTTCATTACAAAGGCTCTTGGAAGAAAACTGCCCTGCATCAGTATGTCTTCGAGCATTTGCCATTGCTGCATACAAATTAGATTTATTCCCTTTTTCATGTTGCTGAAAGATTTTCATTCCTGGGAATCTGCAAGCTGTATGATACTTCATTTCACTTTCTATTTCATGCAATTTGTAATGTATTTGGAATTGGGCATTTTTGAATGCAGAGAGAATTTGCCAGATAAATACATGGAGGGGAACAGAGGACCTCTGCATTTTGATGGTGATAGCTCTGATACCATGGGCTCTTTATCTTCTATGTTCTAAGCATTTTTAAGTTATATGGCCTTAAGCAATCTTAGAGAGGAATTTTCTCTAAAGCAGATATTGACACAATGATTATCTACCATTCTGCAGGATTCAACTCGTTATTTTTGTATAGAAGATTATACAGGTGTCATACCAAGTTGGATGTATTTTATGCAGATAGTGGAAATGTGGAAAGAATAAAAGATGTCTCTATAGAAGACTTTCGTGATGAGTATGATGGGAAGAAACCGGTACAATTTTAATAGCCTTTAATATTAAACTTTATTAATTTACTTCCTCCAGATTGTGCCCATTCCTATTATTGGGCTCTATCATTACATTATTTTATTTTTTTTAACAATTTTTCTGATAAATAGGAAAAAAAATTGTATACATGTTTGCTACTTTTCTCGTGATTAATGGTTTACATTTTGTTGTAATGGAATTTTCAACATCCTAGAACTCAAAAATTTTGAGTTGTCAATAGGTAATGGCTTTTTTTTAAGGAATAAATAGTTAATGGTTTACTTTTTGTTAAGGTGGAGTTTTGATGAATTACGCATCCCAGGTAATTGTTAGTGGATTGGCTGATACATGGCCTGCAAGGAATAAATGGACAACTGATCAGCTGTTGCTAGACTATGGAGATGTAGCATTTAAGATTTCTCAAAGGAGTTCACAGAAGATCAAAATGAAGTTAGAGGATTATGTCTCATACATGAAGCTTCAACACGATGAAGATCCATTATACATTTTTGATGAAAAGGTGTTTGTAGGGATTTATTTATGTTACTATACTGCTCCCTCACCTCCCTCCCATTTTTAGTTCATTTAATTTGAAAGTTTAGGGGAGTTGTTTTAACTTTAATTTTACCACAGTTTGGGGAAGTTGCACCCAGCTTGCTGAAGGATTACTCTGTGCCTCATCTGTTTCAAGAAGACTTTTTTGATATTTTAGATGCAGATAAACGACCATCCTATAGGTGGCTCATAATAGGACCAGAGAGATCTGGTGCCTCCTGGCATGTTGATCCTGCTCTTACTAGTGCATGGAATACTCTTCTTTCTGGTCGTAAAAGGTAAAAACAATCAATTGCTTGGCACCGAAGATTTTTTTTGGGTAGCATAGATCATGACATTTCAGATGTGAGTGTTATCCCTGATGTTACCTAATGTCTAGAAATCATTGTGTTCTTGAACGTTAAAGTTAGCAAGATCCCCTACAACAATGTCACTTGAATCCTTTATAAGCATTCTACAATTTTTTTCAACCTTTTGGGCTCTTGTTGATGGCATTCTAAACCAGAAAAATAAAATTAGTCAAGTTCTTTTCACCTTATTTTTATCTTTTTATTTGTTTTGGTGCCCCATGTCTTGCAGGCAGAGGGTATTCTGTTCAAAAACACTTGTTTCAGGGCTTTCTTGTTATGTAGGAACGCTGACTTTGCATGTAGACATTTTTCTTTTTATGGAAGTTACTGAATTACTAAGTCGACATCATAGCATAGTTTAACGATAATATATATGTAACAAGGTGTCATTGCTTGGTTCAATTCTTTACTTGATTTTATTTCACGATGATGTCACCACAAACATGAGTTTAATGTAATTTAGTGCTTAGATTTTGTTATTTTAATGCTTGACTGTGTTTCAAACAACTAATGCATAAGAGGCTTTTTCTTCACTTGCATTTGATAGGTGGGCATTATATCCTCCAGGAAAGGTGCCTTTGGGAGTCACAGTGCATGTTAATGAAGAAGATGGTGATGTTAACATTGAGACACCACCGTCACTCCAGGTGCTGTAATGCTGCATTATGATACAAAATCAATTTTTAGTTTTCTCTTTTGGCGGCGTATAATCATGCTGAATATGTTGTACCTATTTATTCATTTTGTTCTCATTCCTCTATGTTTGTAGTGGTGGCTAGACTTTTATCCACTTCTTGCTGATGAAGACAAGCCAATTGAGTGTACACAACTACCTGGAGAGACTATTTATGTTCCAAGTGGATGGTGGCACTGTGTTCTAAATTTGGAAACAACTATTGCTGTCACACAGAATTTTGTGAATTCTAGTAACTTTGAATTTGTATGTTTGGATATGGCACCTGGTTATCATCATAAAGGAGTTTGCCGTGCTGGATTTCTTGCTCTTGATGATGATAGTTACGAAGATGTCAGACAGAATATGTTATGTAATGAACTGAATATAAGTTCTTCCAATTTGTCAAGGAGAGAGAAGAGAGCCCGAAATTATAAGGATGATGATGATTCAAATCATGAAAGAACCAAAAATGGTGAATCTAGAAGCTATAATACATGGAAAGATGGATTTTCTTATGATATAAATTTCTTATCCATGTTTTTGGATAAAGATAGAGACCACTACATATCCCCTTGGAGCTCAGGCAACAGCATTGGCCAACGAGAATTAAGAGAATGGTTATCCAAACTTTGGGTTGGAAAACCAGAAATGAGAGAACTAATATGGAAGGTATATTTTTGCTCTTTGGACATATTCTTTAAGTTTGCAAAGTTACCTTATTAGATGGGATGACCTTTTTCTGTATATATGTCTAGGGGTCATGTATAGCGTTAAATGCTGGCAAGTGGTTAGAATGCCTATCAGAAATTTGTTCCTTCCACAATATGCCCTCTCCCACTGATGATGAAAGGCTTCCTGTTGGTACGGGTAGCAATCCTGTGAGTTATTATATGAGCATTTATTAATTTTGACTTATCTGCTTAATAGAAGATTAGACTACAGTTTTTAGGTTTAGGTGGAAATACATTGTCCTTAACATCTCAACAATAATGTTCATAACCTACTATTGCCTGAATTTAAATGTACTCATTTACAAAGACTTCTTGGTTCTGTCAAAGTGTCATTGTTGACTAAATTATCTTATCCTTGTAAGGATGAGCTTACGTTTTGAACCTAGCCTCCCGTTCTGTACACTATTAAATTTATGGGCCTTACTCAGAGGTTGGCTTCTGTAATCTTGGGATGTAAGCACATGGTCATACAGAATATAATTTATCTTCAAATGTTCAGAATTACTTTGGCTTAAATCCACGAGGTAACAGTAACTTAGGCATGGTTTGCTCTCTGTGAGTGTTTTTATGTATACAGAACAAAGGACAGGTGTAGTGGGCTCCTACTCCTGATAGAGGTCAACTCTAAAACGAGTTCTATATTTCAATTCTTATTTGCTGGAAAAGATTCTTCCTTGAGAAATTTCATAGCATATATTTTATCTAAGAAACATTTCATTGTATAATTGAACTTTTAATACCTCCAATAGAACCTCCTCTATATTCCAAAAGCATTCTCTCTCTAACTTCTAAAAATTTCTGTCCAGAATTTATTGAAAATTTATTTTCTTAGGGAAAAAAGAAAAGTTTTTATCTCTTCCATGACTATTATCTCTCCATTTTCAACAGGTTTATCTTGTAGGAAACTCTGTTGTCAAAATTTTTGTTGAAGGAGGACTGGAAGCTGCACTTTATGGTTTGGGTACAGAGGTACTTTATCAGCAGTTTGTTTCTCCATTGCATTGGATACACAAATCTAACTTTCACATTATATGTTTTACAGCTTGAGTTTTATGGTCTACTGCATGAAGTCAACTCCCCTCTTAGGAATCATATTCCTAATGTCTTGGGCAGTGGGATTCTTTATCTTGAAGATGGAACGTACACCAATCTCCCTTGGGATGGAAAAGGAGTTCCTGATATTATTATCAAGAGCAATCTAATCATACCGAAATGCGGAGCTGATGGTTTCTCATTTGGTGTTTGGGGCAAGAAGTTGTTTGAATATAGGAATGCTGGTTTGCCAGTAGATGAATCGATTAGATCAGCTGGTCACCCGAAGATATGGCCATATATTATAACAAAACGTTGTGAGGGAAAAATGTTTGCAGAGTTGTAAGTCAGCCTTTTGCTCAGTTAATCTATTTATCTCACAGCATATCAATTCTATTTTCTGATTTCTTAAGTAGTTCTCTGATGTTATGAACTGTGTTTTTATCCACTTACAGAAGAGAAAGATTATCATGTGAAGATATAACTAACTTAGCTTCCTTCTTGGGGGAGAAGCTGCGCCACATTCACCTTCTACAACACCCACCATTGAATATTTCAGCTCTCTCTGATATTGGACAGGAGTCAGGTTTGTCTGAGACTAATGGTTGTATTGCAAGTATTACTTATAAATCAAAAAATCTAGCAGAGTGGGAAGTCTTCATCAGAACCTTAACAAGAAAGAGGAGGGATGTCTCAAGCCGGTTGACTAAGTGGTATAGTTTGTTCTTTTGACTTTTGGGCACCTAGTGATATTTTTCTTGATTATTCTTTTCATATTTCTATCTAGTTTTTACTAGATTTCTTTTGACTTCTGCTTGCTTAAATGATACTTTATTCACGTATAAGTGTGCTCCCAAATGTTGGCTATGTATTTGTGGTGCCGTAGTACTAATTTGTACCATAAACCTGTGTTATTGCCACTTCTATTTGTAAGATGTCTTTGGCTTCTGATGCTTACTACTAAAATTTTGTAGGGGAGACCCAATTCCAAGCAAACTGATAGAGAAAATTGATGAATATATCCCACATCAATTTGCAAATATGTTGAACATAACCGAGGTTTCTTCTTGACTTGCTTTTGTTTTACATTTCAAGATTAAATAGCTATGGTAGAGAAAATTTGGTTTTCTATGATTTTCACTATTATTTTACTTCAGAATTCCCCAATCACTGCTTGGAAACCATGTTCCTGGATACACTCTGATGTTATGGATGATAACATTTACATGGAACCATCATGGGTTTCTGCTTCTAACGGAAATGCCAAAGAAGCTGACCTAGTGGACAACGGTTTTTTAAATGGTTCTGGTGTATGTAGAGTTGTGAAATCATGGTGCCCTAGCCACATCCTTGATTTCAGTAATCTTTCAATAGGTCGGATCTTCTCCTTTGCTGTTTTTGAAGAATTATATGTCCTAATTTCAATTTGGATAATTTTTGGATAAACTATGTTCCTCTCCACTAAGAAATGTCAAAATTACACAAACTTGACTTCTATTTTAAAAATTCCACTTTCTTTTCCTGCCTTCCCTATGATAAAAGATAAGTTACAATTCTACCTATTTTGACCAAAATACTCTTATATTTATTATGAATATAATACAACAAGTATTAAATATATATTTCGCCAATATAAAATAGTTACTTTAAAAAAATTTAGAATAAATTAAATCTATGATTTTAAACATAAAATAAATAACATTGGAATAGAAGTTTTTTTAAAAAAATTTCTAATAAAGTTACAGTTTTAATAAAACAACTCAATATTATCTTGGAGAGTATTTTGTCATCTTTTAGGTTCAAAGGGATTTGTGTATATATTCAAAATAGAGGCTAGGGATGCAGAATTTAAACATCTCCCAGAGAAAAGGAGAGTAATTTACCCTTTATTTTTTGTTGGACATACATAATTTTTTTTTGTTACATGTATCATGTTTGCATATTTTTGGTTTCATTCTTCTGTAACTTAGTATGAATTATTAGACTGAGGTTGCCTGCCTGTTAGCTTGCACTAGTTTCTTATGAATTTGTAATATTTTTCCATATTATGTTGCTTCATATGTAGATTGATATATATATATTTAGTAAACAAGAAAATAAATTTTCCAATTTAGGTGGTTCTTTTTTCATTCTGAAGTGAAATACCAGTCTAATCTGTTTAAAACTGACTGTTATATTTGAAAATAAGATGGCCATAAATTCATTTTGATATTATGCTAAATGGTAATTCAAGTTGATAATTTTTTTTCTCTTTTGCAGGTGATCCTCTTTTTGACTTGATACCAATTTATTTAGATGTATTTAGAGGTGATTCTTGTCTCCTCAAGCGATTTCTAGAAAGCTACAAACTTCCTTTCGCAATTAACATATCAAAGTATAAGACAACAGAGAGTGATGATAAGTTTGGCCGGCTTTCATATCTCGCCATGTAAGTACATTTTTCCAAAATTCCACTGCATATTGTCTCCTAGTTTTTCTTCAACTTTCCTGCTACATCACCTGCTATCGATAAATATTTTATATTTTTATAGTAGAGTATTTCAATTTGCATGCCTGAAATCAGTTCAGACACTCCTGAAGGGTTGCTAAGCAAAGCATAAAAATATGGATGCCCTGTCAAGATATGATTTCAAGTACTTAGATCCGCTGTTTTACCATCGTGACCTATGGTCTTTACAATATCCAAGAAAATTGTTTAGATAATTCAAATTCGTAACATAATGATGAGTGCATTAGATCATATGAATAAATTGGTAAATGTGACTTTCCTGAATGCTGTTGATTTGGGGACGCAATGAACACTTTCATCTACAAGTAATACGAAACTGTATTGATTGCCATGATGTATAAATGCAACTGATCTTTTCACGGGCAAGTTTTAGACTTTTTTCCTGGTTCATTACAAATAATGTTAGCATTTGTTTACTGTGAGTTCAACAATGAGTTTGTAGTTTATACAACCTTTTGTGCCTGCACAAATAAAATAAGTTCTGCTTTTTTCCTGCTATAGAGACTGATGCAATTGTTGAACTAACTCGGTTAGAATTCATGTTTCTCTCGTAAATGTAGGTGCTACTGTATTTTGCATGATGACAATGTCTTGGGAGCTATTTTTAGTATATGGGAAGATCTTAGATCGGCAGATACATGGGAAGAAGTTGAGCTGACAGTATGGGGGGAGTTAAACAATTACAAAGGCTTTCCTTGACCATTTTGTCCTTGACCATTTTGTGCATGTAATATTTATGAAGCTTGAATAGGAGCCCTCTTAATAAGCACATGTTTAACATCTCTGGTTGCCCACGACAGACGCGTATGTTTGACAGCATTTGATGGCTCATTGGATTTTGTATTTTTTGTATATTGTTTGATAATTCATGATAAAGTGCCCGCAGATGTAGTTGTAAGTTATCAGTTTCTTTGTTGCATCGGTGACGTTGTACTGACAAAGATAACCTTTGTTTCTAGCAGTAAGCATCGAAATTGCAGAGCTCAATCTCTTTTTTTTATGATCTAAACAAAGATACTTTCGTACTTAGAAGAAAAGAAAATTATTGCAGATTTAGAGAGTATTTTTAAGGGTCCGCATGTTAAATTGATTTGGACCACGAACTCCCAAAATACGAAATATCTGAATAGCCCTGTCTAACCTACTAATTATTCAAAAGATGGTTTTCAGTGAATTTTGATGAAAACAAATGTTGAATGCTTGTACAAAAGAATACCCACCACCTCTACCCAAAAGAAAAAAATTCACCAGAAAAATGAGCATGCAAAAAGCCAGTGAACTTGTGATTAGACTGAGACAGCAATAGTGGAATGCACTTACTTAACCGAGTGTCCGAGTGAGAGCCCATATTTCCAGGTCCTACATCACCGGCCTGAGCTTATTGTCAGATTCTTTCTGAAGAGTAGAGAAAAAGCAGGACATTCTAAAATTAATGCAGTTGGGGCTTTGCCCTCTCCTTGGGATGCAGGAAAGTCGTGCAGCAACGATTGGCCGTCACATAATAAGAAAGTAAACGGTAATAAAAGTATAACATATTTCACAATTTAAAGATTCCAAAATCTATGGGTTCGTGAGATAATTAGTGATAGTCTAACGGGAAAGTAATTTTCCCTGGATTGATCGCGAATTAATTTGTGAACTTAAACTTTGAATTCTGAGTTTTAAATTTAACGTTTTTGTACAAAAATAAAACTCAGAAGCCACCAGAGGATCATATGGAGAAAGTGTATCCCACAAATCATGCCCAAATCTCAGTTTGAAACAAGTCGGCACCAAAGTGGGCATAGCTTCAATTCTTACCTTATGGCAAAAACATGAAATAAGAGTAATCCAAATGAATCCAGCTTTCCCTAAATATTCTCTTCTTTGGAAAAGCTTATATGACGATACATGTGTAGAAAATTGGTAACTGATTCTGGAAGTTCCTAAAATTCTGACCATAGATTACCCACAAGTGTCAACACACTGAGAAAAAAAAAAAAACTCTTTAATTTTTTGTCAAAACTTAGACATGACAAAAGTTGTACAAGAGGAGTAACTTCTTGATGCTGCTTAATTGTAAGTTAAACCAGTAAAGAACTTCAACCCCCAGTAAGAAAATTCTATGCACAGTAAACAATAGTTCTTATGTGCACACTTAAAGAGGGCACACACAATCGCCACTTGTTTCTATATCTTCAAGATCTGCATCAGCATCCAAGTCATCAAGGTCCATGCTGCTTCCTCCAGCAAGAAGTCCGCCGACCATGGGGACGTTGGGAGGTTTTCTTGCCTCTTGTATTATAGACAGCACTTCCTCAACACTCTGCGACGGATTATTAACATCATTGCTCTGCCAGCTTCCTCCCTCCATTAGTTCAATGGGCAAGTTCCTCAAAAACCATGGGTGGCTTTTAATTTCTATTATACTTATTCTCTGCAAAAAAATGCCAGAAATTACTCAATGACTCCAGAACCCAAGCTAGCCATGGACATTGTTCTGGAAATTTAAACCAACATTCTATGAGACAAATTCTTGGACCCAACAGAGACATAACCAGCGTTTCTACATGCATTGAGAAATGGGGAGCTTTAGAATTGCAAGGAAATAAACATGATGAGCAGTCATATATAAGTGGTGTGCTCCAAATACCTTTTCAGGATTCGCCACAAATATCTGTGATAGAAGATGTATACACTCCGGGGAAATTCGTACATAATCTGGGACTGAGTACTGAACGCTAAGTATCCTCTGTAATAAGCCACAAGATGTATAACTAAAACACCATTATACATAAAGTATAACTAAACTTATACTTCACTCATTTCTATTTAGCTGGGATTTGGAGAGGGGTTTAAGAAGTTTGTAGTTATCACTCACCCCGATGGTTTTCCGGAAGTTTCTTGGATCCTCTGGGTCTTCAAAGGGATAAGCCCCAACTAACATCACATATAAGGTGACTCCACATGACCAAACATCTGCTATCTATAGTTGTCAACAACAATATGTAGTTAGCCCAAGAAAGAAAGAACAGGGCACAGCCAGAAGGATCACACTTATTCAAATTTTAATAGAAACAGAAAGAAGCAAAGGTCAAGGATAAGCAATGAAAAATGATAGGACTTCACCTTTCCATCATATTCTTTCCTTGATAGGACCTCAGGTGCAATGTAGGCTGGAGTTCCTACGGTAGACTTTGGTTGTGAATGGAAAACAGATGACTAAAAGACAAGGTAAAAACATATTAACATATTGCTTAATGACGGTGGCATCATATAAAGATGTATCTTTCCTAATTTTGCTACCTTTGAGTACCCAAAATCACAAATCTTCACACGTGGTGCAGCACTGCCATCTAAGAGTGTATTTTCAAGCTTAAGATCTCTATGACAGATTTGCTGCATCAACAAACACTCCTTTATTAAAAAATATTTATGCATTGAAAACCTACCTGATTTATTACAAAGGAATGCTCTAACTCTCACCATTGAATGACAGTAACTGACTCCTGATATCAATTGCTGAAAAAAAAATCTTGCCTGATGAAAAGAAACAAGACCACCGTAAGTAGTAAGGCTTCAGTATTTATCAGTGTATATATAAACTTAACAGAAACAATTGACAAAGATGGGTTTCATACAACTACCAACAAGATACACATATGAACTATGAAGTATTCAAATTATATCTTCCCTTTAACATTACCTCATCTTCACTGAATCTACCAGCATTGCATATCCTCTCAAAGAGTTCTCCTCCAGCAGCATACTCCATCACTATTGCAAGATGAGTTGGTGTTAGCAGGACCTGAAAGAAGAGTAATCAAAGCTCCCTTATGAAGGATCTTTCTTTTGAAACAGTAAGAGTACTTATTCAGGAGGTATGTTTGAACCGCTATAAAAACTCATACATGTTTCCAGATCAAATTGTTTATAAAATTGAAGAACTAACATTGAACCACTGACCACAACAACACGAGAAAGGGGGACCAGCTTTCCACCTAATAAATAGAAATCCAAACCTACTTTACTAAATGTTAGAATAATAAAATAGGAAACTGAATGCCAGAGTGGCCCATATTCACATTCATACATATAGTTTCATCATTGTTAACTTCTCAAGTTCGTATCTTTCTCTCGCATGTTTGTGTGCTAAGTTTAGTTTTTTAACTTAGTTTTCTCTCCACATAGACACAATAGAGTTGATGTTTCTCAAGCTCATTTGATACATTAAAAAAGAATTCAGGCCAACCGAAATTGTTGGCAAAGAATATTTCAGTTGACAGAGATAATGAACTACAAATAAAAAGGGATGGGATAACAATACATCTCCAATTACAGAGTAAAGCAGAGAATTCCTTACTCATTACGACCCTTGAGTTTTACTAACCTCTTTGAATCGAACAATATTGGGATGCTTCAATGATCTATGGTTCATGATTTCCCTTTGCACATGCTCATCAATCTGTATCACCAGAAATGACATATCTCCACGGTTAACCACTAACCAGAAGTCAAAATCACAAAATAAATAAAAGAAAAAGGAATAACAGCCTAGATGGAGTTTGAAGATCATCGAAAACGAAAAATCCGAATAGAAATTGAAAAGGTGAAGAAGATGAAGCAAACCTTCTGGCCTCTCTCGATGAACTTGACAGCAAAGCACTCTTTAGTCCACTTATCTCTAACGAGCTTAGCTACAGCAAAATTCCCAGACCCAATATCTTTGAGAATCTCATAACGCTCCATGTATTGCCTAATTCGCAAGCCAACACAATCTTGCTTCGATCACTCCAATTCTACTCGCCTGTTGTTTCGTTGCCAGCAGGACTGAATAGCGAAGACTGAGAGATCTCAAAAACAATTTTATTTCTTTCCTGTTCAAATAGTAAACGCTTTAAACAGAGGAAGTTATGGGACTAAGAAAAGTAGGCGTGGGGTTTTGGCATTTCCTCCAAGTCTTAAACTTTACAAAGACGAAAGCTAGTGTTTGACTGCAGCGAAATGCTCCTGAATCCTCAGAGAGAGAAAGAGAGAGAGGCTAATCCTTTCCCAAAAAAATAAAAATAAAATTTTGACACGTGTTAAATGAGGAGGTCGGAGGAGAGAGATGGTGAGAGAACCCGGAACGTACGTAGCGGGAGCAAGTAAAGAAAAATGCTACTTGGATTATTACGAGACTAAATGATAAATTACTTCATCGTATATTTATTTAATTCATAATTTAATCTTAATAATTTAAAGGATTATACTTAAACTTTTATGGTTTTAAAATTTTTTAATTTAATTTATATTATTAAACTCTGTCAATATATTATTAAATTATATTATTATAACTAATTAACTATATATTATTTTAATATTTTAAATATTTATAGTCCAAATCAGTTACTTAAATCAATTAATATAAAAATTGCATCACTGTTTTTACATCTTTTTTTACATTAATTATTCATATTAATAAAATTTAATCATACATTAATAACAATAAAGATTTAATTTTAAATTTTTAAATTATAAAAACTAATGAGACAACTTAACCTAAACATTTTTAAATGAATTATATAAGATGTATTTGATAAATAACTTTTTGCTATTCAAATTAATAGCATTAATCACCCTTTTCTAAATTATATAAGATGGAACTTGCAATATTTTTAGTTTCGCTAAACTCCAAAAGTTGAATCAAGTTTGTTCAAACGGGGAAAAAAAATTCGGATTTGAATTGGAGGATTTAATTAAACAAGATTCTCAAATAAAGCTTTAGAGCTGGAGGATGAATGCGTGCCACAACAGAATTTTGCTTTATATATATATATATATATATAATTAGGGTCAACCAGCATTTTGATGGATTACTTAAAGATCAAATGTTATAATTCGTTGGAAATGTGATTGTATACATAAACTCGAAGACCACAGAATATATGGGACGAGGGTGCAGATGTTCTAAACCGAGACGTTGTTTGCGTAGGAGTAGGACCAGAATTCCTAAGGCTGCAGCTATATCTGAATAGTCTTAGCCTCTTAGCTGTCCTATGTGCAGGCCCTTTGATTAACATACAAATCTAAGTGTGCAAACGACAGCAGAACATTCTGTAATGACGACTAACCCATGTAGGGGTGCCTTTCTGCACTCAACATTTATACATGTAATAGTAATATAATACAGTTAAGACCAAATCATCCACAAGTCATACATAAGTTGGATAACCCCATAGACAGGTGTGGTTTTCGGTTACAATGGGAGGTCCAAGATATGGCGCTCCTTTAACAATTAGGTCATTTGGCAGTGGTCTTTCCTCAAGCCACGCATAACCTGTATGTATATCATACGGCACACAACATTCAAACACAAAACTTGGTTTGATTTAAAAACAGAAATCAATGAATAAGAAAATACTATAGGAACATTGAAAAAGGAGTACCAGGGAGGGAAGGGATAGGGAAGTCAGAGAAGTAAGTGGAAGGCCTTCCAAAGTCTTCAGAGTATGGAGGAGAAAGCACGTCCAGGATAGCACACGGCGTCAACGCAGTGAAAGAATGAATGTTGCCACCACTTCTTGGAAACAATATGGATACCTCCTCTGCTGCTTTCACTGTTCCATCTATTACCTTGCTCGCCAATCCCACTGCACCCACAATATTCACACACAGACCCAAGCATTTCAATAACACAATTGTTAAATAGTCTTGTCCCAACGCTATATTTAATTAGAGACGTCAAGGAATAGCCACATATTCTTATATTTGCAAGTCTTCATGCATTCACATTTTATAACCAATACATACACCCGGGACTATTATTTTTGTTCTCTTCATCAGTAAATAATATTATTTCTGTACTGACCTGTTTGGCAGCCTGAAGCGTCAAATTTGATCCAGTCATAAGCTTTGACGTAGACAGAGCCATACAGGACTTTGCTTAACACTGTCATTCCCGGGTGATCATGAAGTGGAAATACCTTTCCTGCTGGAAGACAGAACACCCCAATCTGCATGTTCATCAAACTAATTATCATTAACTATCTATCTCATTCATATACACATAGGTATAATTCATTTCTACTCACAGAGAAATGGTCACATTCATGGATGTGAATGTATGTTATTTCAGAGAAAGCCTGCCCACAAAGCAATCCCCTGCTGCCACCCACCTTTGGGCTTGAGAACGGAGAGTCACATAAACCAAACTCATCGATTCCAACATCAATAGCTTCTATTCTGTCTACAAAGTCAAATTAAAATTCATTCATCTCATATCCTCTATTATGAAAACAAACAAAACAAAAAGCACTTGATCGAACAAGTTAACAACCCACCAAGAAGACTTTTCAGATACTGGATTTGCCGAAAGGTTGTAAGCCCCTCCTGAGAAAAAATAGCACCGCAAGCATCATAAAGCACTTGTATTTTGCTCCTATCCATTTTCTGTGACAGTGTATAGTTTAGCAATTAGCAGTTTGGCCCAAATATAAAAGCATGAGAGCCATGGCTCATGACTATAAATGGAAGGACGGTGGATAACGGAAAAAGAGGAATTGTTAGCAAAAGTGTTCGTGAATCAAACCTGGGGCTGGGGCCTCATGTGGCTATTATTATTATATTACAGTGGGCTTCTTTTCCGCTTTGGGAAAGTGTTGACATTATTATATGTATAAGCTGGGGGTGAGAGCCTGAAACGGTCAATTTTTATACAATTAATGCCCTTTGTTTATAGATAAAAATGGGCCGGTGATGTGGAGTGTAGATTACTACATTGAAATTGTCTCACTAAAATAAACTACCAATAACTAACAAACACCTGTTGGACCAAAGACCATATTTGTTTGGTCCAAACACCAAAGCATTAAGATTTAAGATACTGATCTGCGCCAAAAGTGGTACACGTGAAAGCTCACATTCTGCGACTATGACTGTATCGCGACAATTATCTTATCCTAATTAACAGATTTAGGATGCCGGGGGCACGCAAGACAATCCCATGGCTCCAAATCCAACCGCAGCATGTTTATATGTCTACAGTATCTTTATGGTTATTGCAACCATAAAGAATAACCAAGTTAGTTTTCAAAATAATTATTTCTAATTCTCTCTAATGCTAGCTACCCATTATTTTTTGTAATAAGTTTTGTTCATGTCACTTCTCTATTTATTTTTATTATAAATATATTAGTTTTTTTTATCAAGTGTCCACGGGGAAAAGCGCTAGAAGGCAATATAGCGAAGTTTTTTTCAACCAAGGCCACAACAGATTCTTTTTTCGGTAGAAGGCCTCAAAAGAATTTTATTCCAAATCAATATAATATTTGAGTCTATACTAACTTTGATAAAAAATGAAAAACAGATTTGAACTTTTTTTTTTTCAATTTCTCTTTATCTCTCTTTTATTAAGAAAAATTCAATTCCAATGAAAAGGCCCATGTATGGATCATGACTTATGAAACGATGGATTAAAGCACCTGTTATTCAGCAAAAGTAAGGTGCGGACCATGACTAGTCAATGTGGTTGTGACAATCACTGCTACTGTACTCTCAGCTTAAGTGAGAGAATTTGCTTCCCTCGTCGAAGCTAATATGGAATTTTGATGATCGTGGAGGCAGACAAATAAGATTGGTCCTCTGTTGTTTTCGTCTGTCCTGAAAACAACAAGGAAAGAATACGACTAAAATACTAATATGGAATATCAATTTAAATATTAAAAAAATAAACTTAAGCAAATACATATATTTAATTTATTTTATTATATATATTATGTTATTTGCTATAATTTTATTAAAAGATCTACTTGTAAAAATTTTTATTTAGTCACTTGGTTTTCTTTTGTGTATTTAGAATTTTTTTACAAATTTCTTAATAAGATAATTTACTTTTAATAAAAATTTATAAATTATTATATTTAATAATTTTGTAAAAGTAAATTTATTCAGATTTTATATTGATACATATTTAAAGTTTTCATAATATAATTAATAAAATATATTTTTTATGAATTTATACGTAGATAAATTATAATTTTTAAAAATTTATTATAATTTTTTTAAATAAGTTTAAATTGATTAAAAAAATTTATAAATTTAAAGATAGAGATTAATTTTATTATCCTTTCAAGTTTAGGTCTAAATATAAGTACACAGACTAATAATACCTTATCTATATCTTATTCATGATCAAAGCTTTTTTCTCCTGTTGGAATTTGGAAATCAGCTGCTCCTCTCACTCAAGGTTCCAAAATTTGTATAATTTTCTGTCCAAGCGAACATGTTCTAATATATATCTTATCACTCTTCTAAATTCTAACATGAATTTGAGGTTTTGAAGCAACCGTGATAACCCACCGAAAAGCTTGGCACTCATTATTCCACACTACATCATATTATATTAGCGGTGCTTTTGGATGAATAGGATTATTTACATTATTTATGAACTACATTTGTAAATAAATTTGTCAAACAAAATAAAAAAAAAAAAACTTATCACATTAAAGTATATATTTTATTATTACCCTCACTTTTTTGTAAACTTAATTCCTAAATAACATAAGAAATAGTACCTAAAACCTATCTACAAAAGAATATTCGTTGATCAATGTATCTAATTTAATGGAAATCCTTGTTTCTTAAGAAGTTGCGCATAAACATTGACCACGTCGTATTTCGAACCGAACCAATGAAGGAAAAAAAGGGAAGAGAAAAAAGGCCCTTTATGGCCAATGTAAAACAAGTGAAAGTCCAACAGTGGCAGCCTACATTGGTTTTCAAGTTGGAAAGAAAAAGCTTGTTTCGTAGCGAGGGCTGTTGGGTGAGGTTCCATTCCAAGTTCAAAAGTTGAAACTTGCAAATGGAAAGGAGCGCAAGCGTAGGGAACAAGGGTAACCCAAAAACAAAAAGAACAACAATATGCAAATGCTATCTCTGGCTCTGCCCAGCCCTACGTGAGTCGTGAAAGCATGAGAGAGAAAGAGAGTTCAAAGTTTAAACTCACAAGTCTCCGCCACAAAAAATCAAAATCTCGTGTTTGACAGCTGTCCCTTTTTAATTTTAGCAGAAAAAAAACTCACTAGAAAACACAAGGCATTAGGCATCACAATTCACAACCCCTGAAATTAATTCACAGACCGTGCTTTTTCCGTGGGATCCAACGGCCCAAGTTGTATGTCCCAAATCCCCCTTCTCGGCCCCCAACGCAATTATCGCCCCATTTGGCCCTCAAAAACCACCCTCTCTTCCTTTCTCTTTCTCAACTTCAACTCTCAATCCCTAACCAGATCAGATCTCACCTTCTCCGTGATCTGACTATGGCGGCCACTACCTCGCCCCGTGAAGAGAACGTCTACATGGCTAAGCTTGCTGAGCAGGCTGAGCGCTATGAAGAGATGGTTGAGTTCATGGAGAAAGTCTCCGCCGCCGTCGACAACGAAGAACTTACCGTTGAAGAGAGAAACCTCCTCTCTGTCGCCTACAAGAACGTCATCGGTGCCCGCCGTGCCTCCTGGCGTATTATTTCCTCTATCGAGCAGAAGGAGGAGAGCCGTGGCAACGAGGATCATGTCTCCATGATCCGTGACTACCGATCTAAGATCGAGGCTGAGCTTTCCAACATCTGCGATGGAATCCTCAAGCTCCTCGATTCCAGACTTATCCCCTCCGCTTCTTCTGGTGATTCCAAGGTCTTTTACCTCAAGATGAAGGGTGACTACCACAGGTACCTGGCTGAGTTCAAGACTGGAGCCGAGCGCAAGGACGCTGCCGAGAGCACGCTCGCCGCTTACAAATCTGCTCAGGTCTCTTCTTTTTCTTTTCCTTTTTATTTTAGCCATAAATGTCACAACTTTAGTTTTGTTTCATTGCCTCTTTATTTCCTTGTAATTCTATTATTTTGCTATTCAGATCTGTTCGGGAAACTGACCTGATATGCTATGTCCCTGTACTACTATTATTCATCTCATTTCTTTATGTTAGTCGCATCGATAAGAATAACTGAATTATATTGGAATCTGTCCGCGGAGTGGTTCCATTGAATAGTTATCACATATTGGTATCTATGCATGTTTCTTATGATTTTGGCTTTTTGTTTACTCTTACGGGTTTGAAATCTCATTCAGATCAACATAATCTGGTCAATTCTTTTTTTTTTTAACCAATATATTTTATGTTTACATCTAGTATATCGCGAGGAATAGAATCATTTGCCATTAGTTTTGATCTGCCCTTTTTAATTATTGAAATATTGTAGATGTGTTTATTTTTCGTGAAATGTCTCTTTGTCATTTGGAAATTCCCCATGTGTAATATCCGATATATATATCTCTCTCTCTCTGCATGCAGGACATTGCAAATGCCGAACTGCCTCCCACTCACCCGATTAGGCTTGGTCTTGCGCTGAATTTTTCTGTGTTCTACTATGAGATTCTTAACTCTCCCGACCGTGCTTGCAACCTTGCAAAACAGGTTAGAGATAGAGACTGAATAATCTTTCCTGTTTTTATGTCTTGCTGCAGGATCCTGCCATTTGAATTGGATTCTTTGATGTTTGCTGAGAGAAAATCAATGTAATAAGCTGCATGTTTATATAGTCAAACAAATCATGAATTTAAATTTGGAATACCTTCGATGCAACAGTGCATTGCTTTTAAATATTGAGGTAATCTTGCTTTTAGGTTCTGGTTGCTAAATAACGAATGTATTCCTCCTATTTTGTGTCATTTTTTTAAACTGTCAAAGTATTCATGTAGAAGCAGCAAGAGATCCGTTATAGTATGAGTTCCTGTGCTCTGATGATACATCATTTACTCATGGATCTTTTTCATTTGGATATTCACTAGGCTTTTGATGAAGCAATCGCTGAGTTGGATACATTGGGAGAGGAGTCATACAAGGATAGCACTTTGATCATGCAACTTCTTCGTGATAACCTCACCCTCTGGACCTCCGACATGCAGGTATTGAGTTTGGGATTTGCCCCAGTCGTGACTCATCATTTCTTCCTTATCTTTACATAATTTTTATTGATGTTTGTATTTGACTGTCCTTTCAGGATGATGGTGCTGATGAAATTAAAGAAGCAGCACCTAAACAAGATGATGAAGCGAAGTAAACTTATTACTGCTAATTAGGATTGAACTTCTCTTCTATATGTTGTGAAGGGAGAAAATGCTTGTTGCTACTCTCGATGCTACTGAGATTTTAGGCATTCATGTCTTTGTTATGAATTATGGATGTACTGGGCCCTTTTAGTTTGTCCTTCCATTTTTACTTGTTTCTGAATTGCCTATTTTCTTGAGGACATGGAATCTTTTCATATATGCAATTGGAATTTTAAGATTCAATTCTCTTTGGCATACATTTGGTCCCAGATTTTTCAGCTGAGGTTGTTGTATCTGTATCCATTCTAAAGCCTTGAAATCTTACTGGCGTCACTGAAATGTGGTTATGAACGTAGAGCGTGTTGGGGGCTTTCCGTTCCTGCCTTGCTCGTGTCCTTAGAATGCTGCAGTAATTCTTTTTGTTGTCGCAAGTGCATAATTTTTGGAGTAACTCTTAAGTTGAAAATTATTTTTGAATTGGATAGTTTAATGAAATAGAATAAAAGAGAGAAAAGAATATTTGATTTAAATTAAACATTTTTTATTTTATTAAATCCAAACATACATCAGCGTAACCGCTTATAGATTTGTTGTTTAGAAAATCGTTTTAAGCTAGTTATTCTTTAAGGAAAAAAGAGTCCTCCGTGTACCAACCTTCAGTTTCACCCATGCAAACCATATTGAAATTACTTTTAAACAGAGTAGGTCGAAATCATACCTGATTCTGTTTTATCACCCTCGCTGCCTGTGCTTTCCCGTTAATATCGACAACCTTGTGGTAGCATATTTTCACTTGGCAAGTTCCCGATTCCTGTTTGAAAGAATTTTAAGAACGCTACAGGTAACGGGTAAAATTAGAATAATTTACTTTACGTTTGAATTTGCATTTTTCTGTTTTACTGAAAACAAAATCAAAATGTTCCTTCAGATTCACAATAAAATTTATTTTATTTAATCATAAATAATAATTTAATCTTGTTTTTCTTCTAAGCATCTGAATGTTTCAATAATAAAAATATGGATAGTTACCTATTATTAAATTACTTATTAATTAATGAGTTCATTTAATACTTCTCAATAATCAGTGTCAACTGCTATGTAATTATTATTATTATTATTATTATTATTATTATATTATATTATTATTATATTATTATTATTAAAATAATATAATTAAATTTTAAATTATAGTTTAGTTAAATCTTAAATTTTAACCAATAAGTACTTATTTTTTTAAAGAGTACAAACAAATATTTCACTGATTAAAAGAAAATCCTTCCGAGAGAAAATAGAGTTAAAAGTTAAAAAAGTAATGAATTAGAAATAAAGTATTTTAAGTTTAGACTTAAAAAAATGAATTAGAGATACATACACTTTTTTTTTTATATTTTTATTAAGTTTTTAAAGTATTTAAAAGAAATTGATAATAAAAATATAAATAGGACTTCAGCCTTTTCCATATTACCAAGCATACTGGCTCGTTTTCAAAATAGGAAAAGAGTGTCATGTGATTTGTACGCCTAGAAATATTATGATTAACTAATGAAGTTGTTGAATAGAAAAACACCAACCCCTTATGATTATTGTTAGCTAGAAAGTGGTGTACGGCTTTTCCAGAGGATGGGAGTGACTGCCATCCCCAACCAGTGCTATACTGCAAGCAAGAACAATACTGTCACTGTCAACGACGATGTAGCAGGCCGGCTGAAATGGTAGTCTCTAAGAGACCGGAATCGATGAAGTCTGCAATCTCAAGATTGTTGGGAGAACCCCACTTCAAGCTAAAAGAATCATGAGTTCAGCTGATTTTTCAGATGTCTGAACTCCTTCCTACCATGAGAGACCTGCAAAGGAAAGATTAGAGGGCTAGTGAAACCTCTGACGATGAAGTTATGAAAATCAAAATAACAGTGCATATCTTGAATAATCAATAAAGCCTATATGAGAAAGAGAGGTTACTTATATTTTACAGGCGGATTAATAGGGAAGAACTATACGACATTTTCAGAAAATTATGATGAAAGATAAGCAATACGTGTGAAATAATAATTTTTGTATGAAAATCAATTAATAGTTGACAAAACTAACAGCAATAGGTGATAACTGTTCAAAGATAACTGCTCAGACACAAATATGATTGGCTCAATTGGTCCATGGAGATAAATATTTTCATATTCTACTTCTTATTTTTATCAATCAGTTTGTACACCAAGTCAATGAAATCCTTATAGGATACGTAAATGGTATTCCAGAAACCAGAAAGCATATCAACCAACATTATGCGATGATCCTGCTGCAGTCACATACTCACATCCTACCCATTCTCACAGCAATTCAATGTCTTCAGTTAATTTAAAAACAAATCCTTCCCATACTTTTCCAGTTTCTTCATTTACTGCTAGTTTTTTCTACGGAAAAGAAAACAACTTTTGAATATATGAGAGGATGCGGTAATGCGGGACCAAACAGCATTCTCTTTGAGAGACATCCATGATCACCAACCTAAGGCCTACTTCTTTATAACAATGTTAGTTGCGCATCGGAATCAATTGGCAGTAAATGAATAACCAAATTTCGTGATATCATCAAGTGTTACGTCCTACTGCCCTGAATGGAATTCTTAGTGCTAAAATAACAAAAGCCATGATCAACTGACTAATTTCAGTAGTTAGAACTGGTTCTAATATCAGCAGATCTAACAACCAGCAGCGACTTTTGTCTGTATGACCATCAAAGTTACATATTTCACACACATATATAATATTTCTGCGGGTCTTCCTCACATACCAAAGACTGCCACAAGATTCATACACAATAGAACTCATCTTGGAATGTAAAAAAGAACATTAAGGCAAGAAATTCTTCACATTAAAAGCAGCAGCATCCCGCTATATTTGTATAACCTCTCTAATATCTCTTATCGCCAAATATCCCAAAGCAGCAAAAGCAAATGCAAAAATTGTTCCCTTATCATGCCTTTGATATCCATTTACAGAATAAACCATGTAGTAGGGGACTAGTTTCAGTCCAACCACTACAAATTGAATAAACCTGATTTCCCCCACCTAAAACCATGTACAAAACCCACAAAACCAATCCTAAGCATGTAACATTCAAGATTCTAATCAGTTTTACTCGAACGAGTTCAGAGACCTCTCCACCTAGGGCTTGGAACAGGCACTGTCGGCGAAAGGGGAAGCTGGGGAAAGCCTAATTGACCCGACGAAGGCGAAAACAGAAGACTCGGGGAAAGCAAAGGGTAAGGCGACCTCGGCGAATTCAAGCATCCAAAAGGGGCAGGTGAAGGCGGTAGTTGAAACTGTGGTTGCGATTGTGTCATTGCCGATGTTTGTGAAGGAATCACTCCCTGCTGCATCGTTGTAACCTGCGATTGTGGCTCCGGCTGAGGCTGTTGTGGAGCAAAATTGTTCCAGCGAGGCGAGACCAGAGGCGCTAAAGGCGAAAATCCTGAGAACTGCTTGGAATTTGAATCGATATTGGACATGGAATTCTGCAGATAGCGCATATAAGCGGATACAGGAGACTCAGCAGCCGCGTGGACCGTCGGAAACGGCGGTAGTGGAGATAAAGGTGCAAGCGGTCTTCCAAACCCAGAGAAATTAGAAACGGAACCGGCGTTGATGGGGTTGCTGGATATGGCTGAAGCATCGTTAAGGGTAGGTCGTTGAGGACCAGGTATAGCGCTGTTTAGCAGCGTAGGTGGGCGATTGCCAATCTGCGCGAGGGGAGGAGGGCGTATACGCTGAAGGCGAGAGCTAGGAGGCTTGGGTTGCTGAATAGGAGGTGGAGTAGATATTCGTTCATGAGCTGGTGAACCTGTGAGCTTCTGGACTACATCCCTGAAGTCGTTCTTGTTGATGTTGTAGACAGGAGGCTGATGCTGCAGATTCTGCTGCTGCGCTTGTGGCGGCACCGCCGGTTGAGACTTCGGCTGCGACGGTGGTGGTAGCGGCTGATTGTGATCCAGGTAGTGGTTTTGCTGATCATGTTGGGAAGAATCAAAAGTGGGTTTTCTAATGATAGGCTTGGAGATCTTGTGAGAAAGTTTGCTGAGCTGCCTGAGATTGTTAGTAGTGAAGCCATTGCTACTACAGGCTGTGGCTGTAGTAGTAGTAGAGTCTGCAGAAGACTGGCAGCTTTTTTCCATTATACAAAACAAAACTCTCTTTTCTCTCTCTAGATCTAAAATCTCTAATCTCTCCCTGCGTATGGCAGCGCTATGTTGGTGGCTTTGTGGTGGGCTTCCTCTAATCGCAGACGGCGAGTAGGGGCACACGAGACTATATAGAAAATTAATTTCTAGGGCTTAAACTTGTATCCTCAAGTTCCCAACCCCTTAAAACTTCCTATCTCTCCACTGCTTCCTACTTCTAACGACTAACGAGGGAGTGATGAAATAAAACGTAGAAAAAACTGAACGACGGAGGAATATGTCTGTCTCTATATCATATGCTTCTGATCGGTGTCTCTCTCTTGATTTTTTAATTTAAAATTGATACATTTTTTATAATAAAAAAATAAAAAAAATTAATCTTTAATTTATTTATAATAAATTTTTATTAATAGAAATTTTTTATTTTTATTTTTTTAAAAATACATTAATTTTAAATTAAAGAACATCTAAAATCCTCTCTCTCACCCTTTCACTTCTTTTAATATCTGCTTTTTTTAAATTTTTTTATGCTTAAAAGAAGAGAAGGAACAGGAACCGCAGAAGAGGGAAACCCATGACACTAATATACAGGACTGTTTGGATTTTATTTTATAAAATTAATTTTAAAATTTTATATTAATATTATTTTTATTTATTTATGTATATGTTATTAATAAAATAATTTATTTTTATATTTTTTATTTTAAAAATTTAGAGTACGAAATATTTTTTTGTATTTTTTAAAATATATTTTGTATTTTTTATTTTTTATTTTCTGTCAAAAATAATTATTTAAACAAATTTTTTACTTTTTTATTTTTGAAAATTAAAAGTCATTTTTTAAAAACTGTAAGTCCTATATATCTTCTCTTTTTAACTACATCACATATCTAATCTTATCAGATTTTTCTAAATCAATTAATTAATTAGCCCTTCGTGACATGGTGTGTAAGCGTCGGTGTTGCAATGTCCATCAAAGGTTTCTTTAAAAATGAGAAGGAACAAAAAAAAGCGCATGAGAGGTCGATTCACGAGTCGAGTTTCAAACTCAGCCCTGACTGGTCAAACCTGTAGCATGAGATGCCTTGGCTGTCATAGGCTTGGCCCCAGAATCTTAAATCATGTCCGTCCAAGGCGAATGATTGGGACGGACTCAGAAATTTTTTTAATAAAAAAATCCAGAAAGATGGCGACACTCACAAAAGATCTTATGGACAACACAGAGAAGGGAAATAAAAAGAAGAAAATTAAAATACTGGAGAAAAAAATGAAGGCCATAGATATACAACAAGGGAGATTAAGAGGAAATTATACTCAAATTATGGTTGTTTAGTTGGGATTAGGAGTGTTTAAATATTTGGTTTAGTTTAATTTTTAAAATATGTAAACTTTGTTAATTTTATTTTTAGTCAATTTTTTTAATTTTAAAATTAATTTAATTCAAGTTAATTTGATGTTTTTATTTTAAAATATATTAAACCAAGTTTTAATTTATTTATATGTTTTATATATTTATAAAATTTAAAATAATAATTTTAAAATGTTAAAAATTAAAATTATAATATTACACTAAATAACTAATTTAAAATTTTTAATCAAAATTATAACAATATTAATAAATAATTAAAAAATTATAATTAATTAATTATATTATCTAAAAATTATATTAAATATTCTTATCTCTTAAAATATTAATATATTTATAATTATTTTAATAAAATAATAAGTAATAACTATATAATAGAATTATAAAAGATATTTTAAATTTTATTATTAAAAGATAATATATATAATGATTTGATTTAATTTAGATAAAATTAAACGAAAAAATTATAAACTTAGATTTGAATCAAATCATTCAATTTTATTATTTTAAAAATTAAATTAAATAAATTTTTTTTTATTTTATTCAATTTTTAAAAAATTTAATTTAATTTAGTTTAGTTTGAATTAATTTTAAACGCTGTTAATTGGGACCATTGTGGGGATTGTAAGCATTTTAATGATGTAATTAATAGCATTTACCTATTTCCAAAACCAAGACCCTGATTCAGTGTTTCTCGCTCTGGTCAAAACCCAAATTATTTGCACTGTTGTTAGTCAGTGATCTATCGAGCGTTTTTACGAACTTCCAATGACCTTTTGGCCCCATCCTTGTGTTAATCGCTTTTTTTATTTGTCCAGTACTAAGCTGCACCGCCTTACCAACCCCAAAAAAAAAAACTTAGCAGGAGCAGAAAAATTAATAAATATTTATATAAAGCTGCAAAAAGTTAAAAGACGTTATATGTTATTGTATCCGTCCAGCCAAAGTACCAACATTAAGCTTTAGTATTTTCTTTAATTTCATTATCTTGTATGAAAATCAAAGGCATAATATGGCTTCTTGTTTCCTCCAAAATAAATAAATAAAACTATAAAAGTTGGGCAAAATGTCTTAAAATCCTGATGAATATATTTAGAGAAAAATTATATTTTAACCCTTGAGATATATGATAATTTGTAATTTAATTTTTTATAAATTATTTTTATTAGTTTAATCTTTTAAAAGTAAAGTATTTTTAATATATTTAAATAAATATTAAAGTATAATTTAGTTGATGACATAACTTTTTTATATATTACACATTAATATATATAAAATAAAATATCAAAATAAATCAAAATTTCCTAAATGCATTCAAATTTTTTTACTATATAAAAATAATTTAAAAATTATAATTGATTTGAATATTAAAAATATTTTTAAAGAATTTTATACATGAAATTTTTTAATATAAAGTGAATTATCTAATACTTAAAATTTTTACATTAACAAAAATGATTTAATTAATATCCTATTAAGTAAAACGTTGAGATATAGATAAAATTTAAATAAAAAAAATAATACTAAATATATTTTTATTTTTGAAGAATTAAATTGATAAAAATAATTTATAAATAATTAAATTAAAAATTATAATATCTTTTAAATATTAAAATAAACTGTTTCTCTTGCATTTATGAACCACTTCTAGCGTGCATTTAATATTTATGAGAGGAAATAAAGTGAAGTTTCCTCATTGAAAAATTAATATCTCAACAAATATAAGAGTTTCTCTTTTAAAGAGATGTTAAAATTCTCTACGAATCCTCTGCCTTGAGGTTCTATGCCTTTCCTCTGCCATACATAAAATGGCATCATTTTGTATAATTTGCTTTTTTTTAGATAAATTGACAATTGTGAATTTTTTTATAATTTTGCATATCAACTTTCTAGTGATAATTTTGTTGGTTGTTAAAGTATTTTTTAATATTTTTATAATAAATATTATTGTTATTATAACTTTTATTTAAAAAATTAATTCAAAAAATAACGAATTTAAAATTTTGTTTTTCATAAATTAAGTAAAAAAAAATGTATGATGTAAATAAAAAATGTATCTTTATTTTTATTTTATTTAAGTCCCAATAAAATATATGTTTGCAATGAATATGATATTTGGTTCTCATTTTAGTTCTAAGCATGTAACTATATTTGATTTTTATTTTAAAATTTATTTGAAAAGAATACTTTTCATTTTGTTTAAAGAATTAATTCAAAAAATAACAAGTTTAAAGTTTTATTTTCATAAATTAAGTTAAAAAAATGTATGGTGCAAATAAAAATTGTATCTTGATTTTTCTTTCATTTTAATCCAAATAAAATATATTTTTACAATGAATATTATATCTGGTTCTCATTTTAGTCTCAAGCATATAACTATATTTGGTTTTATTTTAAAAAAATTATTTAAAAAGAATATTTTTCATTTTGTTTAAAGAATTAATTTTTTTCAAATAAATTTTTAAACAAAATGAAAAGTATTCTTTTCAAATAATTTTTTTCAAATAAAATTCAATCTAGCTACATGTTTAGAACTAAAATGAGAATCAAACATAATATTCATTACAGACATATATTTTATTAGGACTAATAAAATAAAAATGAATATATATTTTTTAAACTTAATTTATGAAAAACAAAATTTTAAATTTGTTATTTTTGAATTAATTCTTTAAACAAAAGTTATAGTAATAATAATATTTGTGGTAAGAATATTGAAATATACTTTAATAACAAATAAAATCACCACTAAAAAATTAATCTACAAAATTATAAAAAAATTCACAACAACTAACTGTGAAAAAAAAACACAAAACAATGCCGTTTTGTATATGGCAGAGAAAAGGCAAATAACCTTAAGGCAAAGGATTCAAACGCATTAAAATTACAGTCTTATCTTTCTTATTTTAAAATTTGATATTCTCTCTCTTAAAAAATTAAAAAATTTATAATTTTATTCATTTTAATTAAAAATATCTTTAATGATATTATTTGATTTTTTTTAAAAATCTAATTTATTAGAAAATATATTTAAAAATTATTATTTCATTTAGTAAATTATACACCATTCTTTTTATTTACTAAATAAGGCTTTTCATTATTATTATTTCATTATTCTTTTGAAATAATAATGAAATAAGAGGAAGGGTGTATAATTTAAAAAGTATAGGCTTTTCTAATAAATAAGAGAAAGGGTGTATAACTTACTCAAAATAGAAAGATGTAGAATAAAAATTTAAACTTAGGATAAATGATGATAATAAATTGTAAGTGTAAAATATAAATAATACAAATTAATTATCATAATTAAAATTAATTTTTCTATCCTTTCATTACCTCTAATCGAAACAGGAAAACAAAATTATGAAAGAAGTGGTTCCTTTCTTTTACAATTCCTTTCATTATCTCTAATTGAAACGGTTTTTAAAACAAAACAAATAAATTCTTACATATGTATGAGTTACATATAGGATAAAGGAAAAAGAGATAAATTTCTCTTGTGAATATGATTTTTAACTTGACTGCTTGATTTGAGACATTATATAAAGTTTGAATAAAACTTTTTATTAGATAAGCAAAAATTAAAAATTTTCTTCTAATATTTTGTATGTAATTTATGCATGTATAGTGACGTATTTGATATTTTGTAAAAAATATAGAAAAATTATTTTGTTTAATAATTTAAATTTGTAAAGATTACTTTGTATGGTTATCATTTTAACATCACATTAACAATTAACATTATACAATAATAATTTTGTTAAACTTAAAATAAATAAATCAAATAAAAGGATCAACGAGTATAATATTTATATTTTTTAAGAATTAATTTACATAATATTCATTTTTTAAGTTCTAAAATATAAGCTAGTATTTTTTATGACCAATTTGTTGGTGTAGTGATAAATTTAATATACAGCCACAAGCGAAGGAGCTAGTTAAAGTGTTTGTACGTTTAGCTAACGATATTAAAGTGTCAAAGGAGCTAGCGCGTTAGAATCTCATAGTTTGATGTCACTCATTACTAATTAGGTACAATGTTTTTGTATTTTCAATCCATTGACAACTTGTTTAAACTTATGTGACAATGCTGTGAGGCTAATGGTTAACCCATCGTATTCTAATGAGTTTGGGATTAGAAAGAACCTGTTTCTTGTTATTCACGGGTGTAACGTAATGGGCCAGCTGTGTTAGGACTTTGGAGGGCCATGCACCCACCAAAACTTAGAATATACGAATTCTTATGCTGCGTCGATGCGTAAACGCTAGTCTACGCACAATACTGTTCTTTTTTGCACTAGAGTTTCGTCTGTCTGGCGAGATAAGTGTGTTGATGAGAAAAATAATCAAGAAACAAGGTCGTAGTTCGTAGTTACAAAAAAAAAAAAACTTAACGTTAATGGGATGGGATCGCACCTAAATAATTGCAAGAAAGAAACCGAAAAGTAAAATCCGAAACGTCTCTCGTGTCCGAGGTTCAATAGTCTTCGTGAGCACTCATTATCTTTGACTAGAATTTTCTAACGTGAAAGTGAAACAAAGCTTCGAGTTTAATGCATTTCTTAAGATGAAAACTACAGTTTATCTTATAAATCTTAATTTAATTATAAAATTGATATTCAATTTTAAAACGTATATTTATTCGCCTAAATGATATAAAAAGTGAAATAATTAATACATTTTGGGGTAGAAATAGTAGCTCTAGCGTCTAGATATTATGTTCTTTATATCTCATCCTACACTTTAAAAAAAGCGACTGAGGTATGAGAAATGGTAGATTATTTCTTTTCCAATTTTTGGTGGGGAAACTTATTCATAACGGAAACTTTTATGGAAACAATAGTTCAAGCTTTTTCATATATATGATGATGTATAGGCAACTTTTTGTCCCTTTTGATGTGCACATGAAAGTTGAAAACCTTGTACTTAAAAACAAAATCAGTGGCTAAAAATATGAGAATTAAGGGTGCTTCATTGTTATGAGGTATGATGCCTCATCTGATTTCAGGTGTTGCTAACTTATTGAGTTACCCTATCATCATCTCAATCTAATTAAATACACTACACACTCAATCATTTTAAGCATAATCCTCGCATCATTCTTGCATGAGGTATCATGGCAACTTCCAACAAACTATACACTAAGCAAACGTTGTCTTGTATTTTCATGTCCATTTGCGAAGACAAAACTAAATTGAAAAACAAATTTTAAATTATTACTTTTAATTTATAGGCTCTCTGCATTTAAGTTTAAGCAATCTCACTTCATTTTTCGTCCTGTCAAATTCATATACAACCAATATACAATATCAATATGTGCAGAAAAACTTGTCAAACGAAGAACGTGACGTTTCTTGAGTCACTTTTTGTCACTTAAAATTAATGGTACTTGCACTTACATTTAAATACAGTCTACGCATTTAATCCTTACTTCATTTATCTAATATTGAAAGATGAGCATAAGTTAAAAAAAAATTTGCTCACACTGAATTCCAAGAAAAAATTTCAGACATAAATTATTTTGAAATGGGCTATAATGAACTATTTTCTTGGTCATTTTTTTCGTCAAATGTCAACTAATTTGAAGGTAATTTCGTCAAATGCCAGAGGCTTAACTGGCAAGTTTTTGTTTAATCGAAAACTGACAAGTTTAATTCCATTAAAGCCCAATTAGGTTTAAATATAAAAGGCCCAAAAGGCAGGCTAGAAAAAGAAAAGGGCCAATATAGTGCCACCTGACCCTGATCCAACACTCGTAGAAGGTCCACTTCCTGGGTCCATACGGACGGAGGCGCAAACAGAAGTTTCTTTGGGATGACTCGGACTCCCCCATGGTGTCAGGTTTTTGAAAATGGTCCACGCCCAGAATCAAACACGTGTCTCGCCCACAATTCTAGACGCCATTCTCACTCTTTGCTTTTGCATCCACAGTGACTCAGTAATATACTTAATATTGAACCATGCCCTATGTTGCCTGCCACAAGCCCAAAACCATTCATCTTCATCTTCTTCTTCTTGGACCTCGTCTACGACTCCGTCCCTGACCCGTAGCTGCACATACTCGAAAGCAGATCCCACAGATCGCTTCCTCTTTCATCAATGGCGGAAGCTACAAGCAACATATCTTCATCTCTAGCTGAGGTACCTGCTGATTTCCTATCTCATTTTAGCATCCAAATGTTGATGTCCTTATCTGTTCAAAAATTGGTCGGGTTCCCACCACACCCCCCCCCTCGGCTATTATGTATTCAATGTAGAACTGAGTTTCCAAACGTGCCTGAATCATCTTGTCCTATTCATGAGGCTTGATTTTAATGGAGCTGAGAGGGTTTAGATAGGAAATCGCTTGTTGAAAATTAATTATGATTCACGCATGTTCGTCAATCCACTACCTAATATTATTTCTTTTGAGAAGAGAGGAAAATGGAGCGTTGATTTAATTAACAATCTAGAGTCCTTGACCGGGGAATTGATTTTGTTGAATTTGTACTGAAACATACAATGATAGAACGTTGTGTTTAGAAATGCCTGCTTATGTATGTCATGAAAAATTTATACACGAATTGAGTTGATTATATGTACTTAATGTTGCTCAAACCTTAAAGAAACAACTTTTTTCCTGTAGGATTTGAGTTTTCCATATCTAAGTAATCCATGACATATTCGTTAATTAACCAAGAGTAAAAATATCTGAGGTTGCCTACCAGGAGTTCTATGCGAGACCTATACCCTAGACATAAAAGTCATTTCTCTATATTGGCCCCAATAAGGTTATGCTCTAAATGTATGCCGGATTGTTCCTCATCTTATTCTGTATACAAATCTGCCTTCTCCGTCCTGTTCATTCAGTAATGAGAAAGACCAAAGGTTGGATGCTTGAACAATAAGACCACATGATGGAATTTGAAGGCTATGCTTAGGCTTGGCGCTTTAGTAGAAGACTTTATTGCCAAGCCCGTTATTGTTGAGGCCTAAATATACATCATTCATTTGCTTTCTTAGTCACCATTGGCATTTACAAGTGACATGTGGAAATACATGTCATAAATGTTGCAGTCATAGAATACTTCCAGAAGTATTATTGAGTAGAAAAACATGCTAAGTCTTGTTTAGTTAGGTTTGATGTGTTGCTGGGTTTTATCCTTTCCAAAAAGTTGGGACACTTGTATGTCTCAACTCAACACCTCAGCTGAAACAAATCTTCTTCTGTTGCTTTGATTTGCAGCAATATTTTGTGGAGGAGATAAAGGAAGTTGCAAACCTAAAGCAGGCTTCCTCTGTGGAAAGTAGTGAAGTCACCCCTGAGGCTGAAGAAAGCACCGAACCCAATTCTGCTGATCCTGAAGAGAGCGATGATATAACTACTGAGGAAAGTAGTGGAAATGCTGAAGAAGAAAACTCTGAAGATCAAGAAGCGGAAGAGACCCCTGAAATTAATGTTTCTCTCACTTAAACTGCTTAACTACTCTTCTAGAATAATTACTTTATTTCAACATGAGCATCCCCATTATTTCTTGAATGTTCATTTTTGTGCTATTGATTTCCAGCTTGAGACTGCTCCAGCAGATTTCCGTTTTCCAACTACAAATCAAACCAGGCATTGCTTTACCCGATATGTTGAGTATCATCGGTGAGTCATAGTTTATTGGCTTTTGTTTCCATCAAACTTGTTTCTTACAGAATCTGAAGAAATGCATCATTTCTGTTATATACTTATATTCACCTTTTGATTCTTGTGTAGATGCGTAGCTGGAAAAGGAGATGGTGCCCCAGAATGTGATAAGTTTGCAAAATATTATCGTTCTCTTTGCCCCGGTGAATGGGTATGTGTATTTAATGTGTGTTAAACATCAATGACTATCTGCTAATAGAAAGCATTAGGATCTGTTTATCCATTTAGATTAATTTACTTGCATACATTTCTTACTCTTCAATGATTCTATGTCAAATATCTAACCCATGATGGGCTTACTGGACTCTTGTCATGGCAATTGAGTTGCATCATTTACTGTGTTATAGTTAGTTTCTGTCACCTCAGTTCTTTATCAGTTTTAACATGTCATTACACCTGCAGCCCTTCAACTTTTGTGACTCAACTATGTGGATATTGTACATTCTTTAAAGTTTGAATTCTCCTTGTATGATAAGTTGTGCTTCAATCACTTGGCCAAGCTACTCTATAGGACGATCTTCCATCTTGAAATTATTAGCACCTGTTGGTTTCAAGCTTTACTAAATGATTTGTTAAACTTTTTATTTTTAAACCAATTCAGTGGAGAGTGAAGAATATCTATGTCCGAACTGATAAAACTCTTGGCAGCAGTATTGAATGCTGGCTTATGATTCTGGACAGCTCATGGTGAATTTGAACTTTTAAGCTTTTACCCTTGTGAGGACAAGCCCTGATTTAACATCATTACCTTGTTAACAAATTGACCAAAAAATTGGAGTTGCATGGCTTTAGAGTGCAACATTATTAATTTATTATGTGTAAGATTTATAGTGTCCCATTTTTTAACTAGATGCTGGATGATTACTTTCACTAGTGCTTGCGATCAGATAAAAAAGAGACTTACAATTTTCATGCGGTCGTGCAAATGTTTTCCATTCATTTATTTAGTAAACTTTAGCAAAATTTAAATCCCTGTATCTTAAATTATAGGTGTTTTTTTTTCCTGCCTCAATCTTAAACTTGCATTTGTGAGCTAATAGTCTACTTTTATGAATGTGTCTGTAACCAGATTGACAGGTGGAATGAACAAAGGGAGGAAGGAACATTCCCTGGTCCTCTGTAGACGGTGTTTGTCTGAAATGGTTGACGCAATCTGCTTGCCCTTGTCCCATTTAAATTTCTGTTCTACAGATATAAAATTCTTGCGGAGAGATAAACTCTCATCCCCTTGCGGGTGGTTCAAATGAACACATTGGCTTAATAAGAAATATTGGCCATCTATTTGAGTTGGCTTGAGTTTGAATACGGATGCTTCCGTTATTTATAAAGAGTTGTTTTTGGTCATGGGTAGAAGCCTATCTTCAATGCTTTTTTTAAATTGTGTACCACCGGGTTAATATGGTTTTTGAGAAACCTAGAAAAAAAAAAAAACCTTACCACCCAGTCTGTGCCATATTGGTTTTACTTCTATTGCTCACAAGTTTTGTGAGAAACGAGCTCAAGGAGCGATATCCCATCATCATCACATAAGGGCCAAGGCTATGTGCTCCCAGGTCCTTCTCAACCAAAATATTAGCTTAGTGTTACGAGTGTGTAAACAGGAATTGCTACCTTTATAGAGATTTTTGTGCTGCCAAAATTGGTACCAGGTGACAATTGTTGTGATTTTTTGTTCTTTAGAATTTTTTAAAAAAATTAATTTTAAAAATTTATATCAATATTATTTTTATATTTTTTATATACTTACTATTAAATAAAAGACTTATTTTTTTTATATTTTTTATGTTTTAAAAAATTTAAATTTAAAATATTTTTAATTGTTCTGTATTTTTTATTTTAAAAATATATATTTTATTTTTATATTTTCTGTTGAAAATAGCTATTTAAATAATTTTTTTTTCATTTTTCTATTTTTAAAATTAAAAAACAACTTTTAAAAATTGTTATCAAACAGAATTGGTGTCTCATGTTTTTGGAGATTATAATTTTTGTTCGTTAATAAATGATAGAATTGTTCCTCGCATCATAGAAGAACAATACCACTCAGCCTTTTCCCAAAGGAATGTGTATATAGTTTCCAAGGGTCTAGGTGTTGGGAATTTGGAAATATCAGTTATTTTTGATCGAGATTAATTGGTAAAGTAAAGAATCAATCTATATACATTTGGATTGGTTTCAAAGAATCTGAGTAATAAGACTAGGTGGAATCATAACATTTGAAGCACAAGATTTTGAAGTAATTGATGCAATTATGTAATACAGAGCTTATTGTATGAGAACTGCAAGGATCTACGTTAACTTTTTGAATATATATCGCAAATAGTTCTTTAACAGTTTTAAATATTTTTATCTGTTGAATATCACCGTATTACTTTCACTTAAACGATTTTAAAATTGACTTGAAATAAAAACGACGTGGTTTTGCATCATTAGAAGAATTCTGAATGGAAGGTTCCAATTTCCGTCATTAGAAGAATTCAGTAGTAGGATAAATTGGCCAAAAAGTTAGGGCCTTGTGTGCTTAAAAGCTTCATCATTCACGTCTCAGCGATCGGCAGAAACTACGTCTCTCCTGAACTAAGCGAGATGGGTTTACACAGTTATCTGAGTGGCACATCATTACAAAGTCTTACGCTTACAATTCCCACTTCATCGTCTTCACGCTTCATTTTCCGAACAGCATACAGAACGCTAACCCTCAGTCTCCTTTCTCGCTGCAGCTACTCACAAAAACCTCCATTGCCACATCCCATTAGAGCTCTTTCAACCTATGCTGCTGTCCAAACATCTCCCGCCACATCTTCAACAACAACTAAGATCCCAGATGATAAGGGTGATTTCTTATTTTAGTTTTCTCTTTTGAGTTACGTTCTCAGCTAAGAAATTCAACGTGAAAGTTTGTTGTTGATTGGTTGGATGATGTAGGTGGGAAAGCTCAATGGAAAGCAGCTATAGACTTCAAGTGGATAAGGGATAACAAGGAAGCTGTTTCTGCCAACATTAAGAATCGAAACTCCAATGCTAATTTGGATCTCGTGCTTGAGCTCTATGAGAAAATGTTTAATCTTCAGAAGGTTAGGTTTCCCTTCAAGCTTCACTCACTCTGATAATTTTACTATTCCATTTATAATTTGGAGCGTTCGTCATATTTAAATTAACATGCAAGGTCTTTTCCGTAACTTAGTGTTATTGCTGTATTGCTTAATTGTGAACGATTGCTATTTCAGAGCTATGTTTAGCTCAATTACATAGCCCAAACAATCAGCAAAAAAGACAGAAAGAAAAATTGAAAATCCTTCTCTTCTCGATGGTTTAGCTAATTTGTCTCTCACAGATAGCAGGAAGTTCAGAGCGTTCGTGGAGAAAGGAATGCAGTAGCCAACAAGATGAAAGGAAAAATGGAACAATCAGAGCGTCAAAGACTCATTGAGGAAGGTGCTCTTGGAGAATTTTATCACCTATCTGACTTTGCTCTGGTGTTCAATTAAATTCCTTGAACTTGTCGCATTGTGCATGCAGGAAAAGATCTGAAGGATCGACTTACTGCTTTGGAAGAAGAGCTTGTCAAGCTTACCGATGAGCTTCAACAGGAAGCGCAATGTATACCAAACATGACTCATCCAGATGTTCCGATAGGAGGGGAGGAATGTTCAACAATAAGAAAGATGGTATATCAATTATTAAATTCCCTTCTTCTTCTTTTTTTTCCTGAGTAAGGTTAGATATTGGTTCTGGTCATGCATCAATTTCTTTTCCTCTAACATTAAAGTAGTATGCACATTTTTAGGTTGGCAGCCCACGAAACTTTAGCTTTGCCCTCAAGGATCATCTGCAACTTGGAAAGGAACTTGATCTTTTTGATTTTGATGCAGCTGCAGAGGTATACCCCTTGTTTAATATAAGGTATTAAAGCATAATTTATTTCAGTCTCATGTATTTTGTGTCATTTTAAGTTGTAGGCTAGTAGTTTGTGCAACAAGGAAAGGTGAAGTGTGAAATGTAGACACTATTAGGTGGTGGGATTTTTTTTACTTGAAAAATCCTTTTTTTTACTTGAAAATTCCTTTTTTTCTTTTTTTTACTTCTAGGAAGTACAGGTATACCCAGGAGGTACCATGTCCTTTCCGGTGGAAATAACCTGAGATTATTCTTAATATCACATTAGATTGAAGTAGTATTCAACATTTTTTCATTAAATGCTTCATCTCTATCACTTTATTTTTTTAAAATATTTTAAATCTTAAGCAAAAATATATTTAAAGCAAGAATATAATTGGCTTCAATCTGTCTCACACGCATCTCATTTACTGCTTGTTCTCACAGGTCAGTGGGTCAAAGTTCTACTACCTGAAGAATGAAGCAGTTTTGTTAGAGATGGCTCTTGTAAACTGGACACTCTCTGAAGTAATGAAGAGGGGTTTTAACCCCTTAACAACTCCTGAAATTGTACGTTCCTCTGTTGTTGAGAAATGTGGATTTCAACCACGTGGAACAAATACCCAGGTTTGTGATTGTATATTCCAGCCACTAGTTACTGCCAATCAAGTTCTGTCAAACTAATCTTGGGTTTCACAATCCTGGGTAGAAGATATATAGCTGATGATGAATATGCTTTCTCATACATTATGATTGTGAACCTGATAATATACCTGCTGTCTGCAGAACACGTTTCCTTTAGTCCTTCATCCTCAACTTGTTTTATAATTCGCTAGGCATGCGACCTATATATTGATTGGTCTTCTAATGATAATCACAATAAAGTTCCACCCTCTATTATGATGAAAATCATTGGGATATCATTAAGCTTTCCCCAACAACCACTTCTGTTTTCATTTTTCCTATTTGATATACGAAGATAATAGCTTATGTTGATGCTTTATGTCAATCATTAAACAGGTTTATTCTATTGGAGATAGTGACCAGTGCCTCATTGGCACCGCAGAAATTCCTGTTGGGGGCCTTCACATGGATTCTATACTTGCTGACTCATTGTTACCCTTGAAATATGTAGCATTTTCTCATTGTTTCCGTACTGAGGCAGGTGCTGCTGGCACAGCAACAAGGTAATATATAGCTTATTTGTTCATATCATATTTCTAGTTACCAGTCCCATTTTCAGTTTCAATATTTGACTGCTGACGCACTGAAAGGGCATTAGTCTTCAACCTATTTCTAGCCAGCGAAATATAATCCATTAGGATAGCTTCTTTTGTTTTTTGTTTCTTGGGTTTGGAACATGTTAGTGATGTAGAATGGGAATGGGAACCAAGGAACAATACTTATTCATTAACCAAGCTGAAATTCCTAAGATAGATATGTCTAATAAAGAGGAGTCAAACAGCTCAGTTCATCTAAGAGAATCAACAAACTTAGGACTCAAGAAGTCCTAATTTAAATGAAAAGGAAAATTCTAATCATACTAGGGATAAGATCTTCCACGACCCAGACTGAATTTAAAATCCCAAATTACCAATATATAAACATCTAATCTCCACTGAAAAATCTTAAATCCCATATTTTAATCACAACATGCTTCATAAATTAATACAATTATTGTAAATATAATCTATTCTAGCTCCACTAGCCAGTCTAAATTTATTGGATCATCCGAAGCTGCTATATTTTTAGCATCTTATCCTGCATGGTGATGGTGGTAATTTGGGGAATCTCCAGCAATTTCATGATTTCTGTGCTTGTTTCAGGAATGTTAGATGTTGATTCCATTATGAATCTTTGGTTCTTAATTTTCTAATTACGGTTTACACTGAACAGGGGTCTTTATAGAGTTCATCAGTTCAGCAAGGTTGAGATGTTTATCTTGTGTCGCCCAGAAGAGAGTGAACACTACCATGAAGAGCTTGTTAAAATTGAAGAAGACCTCTTCTTATCCCTAGGGTTGCATTATAAGTGAGAGTTACTACCTTATTACTGAATTTTTACCATGATTTATTTTCTCTATTTGTGGTGATTGTGAATTTTTTCGGCAGAACTTTGGATATGGCCTCTGAAGATTTAGGTGCCCCTGCTTATCGCAAATTTGATGTGGAAGCATGGATGCCTGGCTTAGAACGGTTTGGTGAGGTATTGCAACAACTGTTTACCTTTAACAGACAGATCTGTGCACTATTTTTGCCTCAGGACTGAATGTACTGCTTTATTGATTTGTAGTTTATCGAGAGGCCACAGCTATAGCTGCATTTTTAAAAGCAGCAACTTCCTTTTGCTCCCTTTTTAAAAAATCATTGTATACTATTTGCTGACTTTTGTGATGTGATATTATGAACAGATATCAAGCACATCAAACTGTACAGACTATCAGAGCCGTCGATTGGGAATTCGGTATCGTCCATCAGAGCCAACAACCACAAATACAAAAAAAGGTAAAGGCAACCTTGCTCCACCACAGTTTGTTCACACATTAAATGCAACTGCTTGTGCAGTACCGCGGATGATTGTTTGTTTGCTTGAGAATTACCAGCAAGAGGATGGATCTGTTGTCATCCCTGAACCCTTGAGGCCCTTCATGGGTGGCCTTAATGTCATATCTCCAAAATCATGATAAAATTTCGCTACATACTCCTTCATTTGAAGGATTGTTGTTGCGGCATTAAATTGTAGGGATACATGAGTTTTTGCTTTGTGTTAGGATGAAGTTGCATGATCAAGTGATAAAAGTGGTTGCCTAGACATGATACTGTTTTAACTGTTGGTTAGTATACACTATGATATTGATCAATTGAATAATTAAATCTTTTAATATAGTTCTGAGAATGATATGTTCCAATTTGGTAATTCTAGTTATGTACTTTTCATGAACGATGCAGAAAGGCTTAGAATTCCAAAAAGAATAAATCCCATCTTGTGGGTAACAGAACTTAAACACTAGTTTTTCTGGGTAATAGCGGGAAGAAAATTTGATACACCGGATTTCTCAGAAAAGTAGAGTACAACGGACGTGTTGATGAAGAATAAACAATGAGTCACTTGGCCAACTCTAAAAGCTGGCCTGCTTCCGATGATAGAGAATCGTTATTAATTAAAAGAATGCATCCTATCCAGACTTTCCGAAACTCCATCCTACCCCACAATTTGCTATCCCAATCTAAAAATTTGTGCATCGAACTAAACCGCATGTCCTATTTTTCTTCGTTTCAGCCACCATGCCTTTAACCTTCCAGTCACAAATCAGAATTTAAGCTCCAACTTTGGTATTAGATGATACATGTAGCAACCTTTCACCAAGAAAGATTTTCATGGGGGATAAAATCTACTGTATCTGATCTACCTAACAACGCGAGATGCATTTTGATGTGGTGATTCCGTTTGACATAAACAATCTGGTAAAGGATTTAGATAAAAGGCTTCTTCCGAGCGAAACCTCTCTTTGCGCTTTTTTCCAGAAATTGGACCTTTCCTCTTCCTGGGATAGCCAAGCCTGCTAAATACGCATAACAAATGAAAATCAAATAAACAGAGTTTCGCCCTTGGGATCAGCATACTCGAAATCATAAAACAGATTTGCCTAAAAATAAAACTTCAGGACAAGAGCAACCCTCCCTATAAAAGAGAAAAAGAAGAAGACAATTGTAAGTGAGACTATATCTACTAAGACTGGTGCCAAGTGCTAACTCACAGCCAATGGTGTTGGTTACTCCTCCCTAGCCACGAAGCTTGAGATATAGTTTTTTATCTAGTTACAATCAGAAGCCAGAAAAATATCTAGCTTGAGCAGCGAGGTTCTTGAGATCTAATTCATTTAGGAATAATGGCAAAGTTGGTATGTGAAGCTACAACAGGACCATACAAAAAGGGAAGATGTAGGACAATCATTTATAATAGTCATCCATAAAATTAACAATCATAAAGTTAAGGCTACTCTAATAACCTACCTCCTTATGTGAAGAGCAGTAATCTTATCAGATAGAGTTTTCCCCTCAGTCATTTTTCCCTGATCCAGTTTATCAAACAGACGAACAAGGGCTTTCCTGATTTTTAAGAGATGACAAACAGAGCAGCTTAGTAATGGATAGATTATAGAAGGCTATATTATAAAATAAAAGTAAAAAGAACGTCAAACTTGATCTGCTTCAGAAAAGAGACATCCTTACCTGTCCGGAGATATTGTTCTCCCACGTCCAAGAAATCTGCGATGACCTTCAACAGCCCTTGCCATGTTTCCAGGGTAAGAAGGGAAAAATACATCACTTTCAATAGATACAATATAGTCGAGAGCAGCCATTTGAGATGCATGATTAACGAAAGGTTTAAGTTCCTCATCGGAGGCCAACTTTTCCTGTAATTCATACCGAGAAGGTTAATCAACATGACATAAATGCTACGCTAGCTGCTACTACTACTTGACAAGAACAGCAAGAGCAAAACTGTGCGCAAGAGCGTGAAAGGCCACATGCAGGCCAAGAGAAACGGATGTTAATTTAATCCTTTTGACGCTACATCCTTTCAACTAGTGGACTAAGATGACAATTAGGTCTGCCAGCATGACAGCATGAAACCTTTCCAATAATATCCCTAAAACTTATTTTCCTTAGATTGGATTATCGGTAGCTTATAACACAGTGGAAGTTTCAAATCAGTCTCAATGGAAAATTAAAAATGCCAAGGGTTATTTTACCAAAAAAAGTTCAGTGAAAAGGAATATCGACAACAAGCTTACAGCAGCAGTGATATCAGTCCCTTACTTTGCTCATTAAGAATGGATACCGGGATTGCAGCTCAGACATATGGGTTTGACCGCCATATGTTTCCCCAGCAGCAATATATATAGGAGTGTTTGACGGGTAACCAAGAGCAGTAAGAAAAATTCCAACTTCCTTTGGTGTTAGGGGGCAAAACCCTTTTGATCTCTGGTCTGTGGGATCAATTTCCTTTATTTTCCATGAGCCAGTCTTCTGTCTACAAGTTTGGGAGATGATTATAATGGTCAAGCTTCAAGTACGAGAAAAGACATTTAATCATTCTGAATCATCCATACCTGATTATCCGTAATTTATAAGCCTCAGATGGAGATAAATTGCTTGTGCAACCAGTAAAAGCAAGTATATCCTTCTCATAACGTAGATGTAATGAGATAAAAGGACCAAATGACCTCATCCTCTCTACTATCAACTACACAGATAAAAAATATTTTAACTACTAAAAGAAAACGGTGTTGTTTTCCCATTTGTAGTAAATAGTGAACAAAAGTTTTAAGATCTGGATATGTACTTTTCCCATGTGTTCAATTCGAGGAGAAAAATGCAGAGCTTCATAACAAGCACGACAGCGAAGCTTTTGAATATCTGGAGGTAATTTGTTGTTTGCTAACCGAGAATCAGACTTTGAAGCTCGAATAATCTGTAGGGTAAAGATGCTTGTACGACATATTAGAAAATATGACAAATAACTACATAGAGCTGCATATACCAACAAATGTTCAACACCCAATAGACATACCTGGTAATCTTTCCACAAGCTTGCAATCTCATTTTTGTAGTAATCTACACCCGACCAGCTTACAAATTCCTTCACCATTCTGGTAGCATTAATCAATTCCTTGGGAAGCTTCTTAATGATTTTTACATCATTAGCTAGAGAATTTATAAAATGCTCTTCATAAAAAATATCAGAGAAATGACTGCAAATCAAACAAACAAAATAAACTATAGAACCGAACTATGTAAAATTCATTTGAAAAGATTTAAAAGAAGGTCTAACAAGAGAAATAAAATTGAAAATTACCTGTTGTCTTGCCAATATGAGGTTTTATCAAGTTCTGGAATGACAAGAGTAGCATTTATGATACGAGCTATAGCAACCATATCACATATCTGCAGCGAAGGTAACAAACTTTTAGCTTCAAAGGATATATGAAAATAGGTTATCAAAAATTGACAAATCCTATATTCCATAGCAATCAGATTTTGTGTTTTGACGTGATGTGGCTGTAGAAAATTTCAGCAACCAAACTCAGTACAGTATAGATATCTTCCTAACTTCTAAGAAAGTCAATTAAGCAAGATAACAATTCAGCAAGAAATAACTAAACAAAGATATTAATTAAATCAAATCACGCTAACATATTCTATTTTGTTCATTTCAACCAAACAAAGATACTAATTAAAAAAACAAAATTGCATATGAGAGCAACTTAGAAGGAAAGAGATCAGACCCCAGTGCGCATTTGGTTGAGTCCACCATTTGTATGAACTTGAAGGTAGCCTAGGGACTCAGCAGGAGCTGATTAAAAAATTAAATAAAAATTTGGACATCAGTTGCAAAATAAATTCATACTTACAACTTTGAAAGATAGGTTTATATTAAGCTGCTTACCTATGTAATTAGAAGTGGGCTTTATACAGGGCAGGAATCCACGGTTTGATGGAGGCTTCCACAGTTTTTCATAGTCTGAATCCCATCTTGCATCATTTAACTGTCAAATATAGGGAGTGAAGACATGAAAGATGCATGACTGCTTCGTCTAAATTACATCTATATAAGCCTAAATCCATGTCACCTCATCTGAATATATATATATATATATAAAGGAGGTTGAAATCATATGGTTTTACGACTAGATGAGATTAATAGCAATGAACAATAACAGCAAGAATAGAATTTAATTGGGTTGACGGGGAAATGAGAGCAAAGAAATTAATTATCAAAATACATATGGTGGTAGTTAGACTGGTTTTGTAAATATTATAATAGGATTATTAATTAATTATTAGGATTTGTGGTCAGAGATGAATAGAATTATTTTTCTCCTTCACACATGACATGGTCGATCAGCCTACAAGTCCAAACAGAAGAGGCACAAAACCTTGGAAATGGGAAGTGGCGCTTTGAAACGGGGCGGAGCAAGCTCTCGTGTCCAACTTTGCGTATCATGATGAGGCTGTTAAAGTTAACAACTGAAATTATCAAAACTTTCGGAAATAAATTCAGATAAACGACTCTAGACTCTATATTTATGGCCATTAAAGGCAATATTCATGATGAAAAATGAGATTCCTAAGAAGAAGAGAGAGAAAGGAGACAAACCGTGGGGATTTTGTGAGTAAAGTATAGAAGATGGGAGGAAGGGAGGAGGTTTAGATGGAGAGAGAAGAGAAAAACAAAGGCTACAGAGGAGCACGTGGCTGCAGTTAGCAACTTGGTGAGCAGGACAGAGGGTTTGCACTTACGCCTCCTCAACGGCATTGCATGCTCTGAAATCTGAATCCTCGTCAATTGTGACATGTGAGACTGAATATTAGCGAAAACACAATAAATCAGTCAATATCACTCTGCCTGTTGCTTACATTGTTGTGATGTGAGTACTGTACTGTATGTCTCTCACTCTCACGAACGTTGTTTATCCTTGTCTCACTCATCAACTCAAACACCACAAAAACAAAACCCAGGCTGCCTCTTTGCTGTGCCCAGTTTGACATTGTATTTACATAACCACGGATTAGGATTAGAATTAGCACTAGGATTAGGATCCTACCTTTTATTATCTATATATATTATTTTTAAAAACATATCAAGTATTTATATATCCTCTAAACACATTAAAATTATTCATATTTTCACTCCTCCCTTGTCACTTGAAAATATTTATAATTTTTTAAAAGAAAAACATCTTCCCCCATTTTTTTAAGGAATAGAAAGGCACCGTATCCATTCTTATTTTTTTTGGGTGATAACTAATAATTTAATAATTTTTATATTTGATATTTATCGTTTTACCAATAAGTAGTTATGTAGATAATTAAACGAATTCAAATTCGATTTTAATCATATAAACAAATAATTTAAATTTAAAAGTTGATTAGCGAAATGTGATATTTATTCATTGACTTGACTGCTATCTACTTGTATATGTATATCTATATATATACTGTTACATATAGTTTAGACTTTATGTTGTCTTTCATGCCACATACTGCATAAATATTGATCAAGTTTTTGTTTTAAATTGAAATGAATACATGAAGAAAATAGAAAATTCAATAAATTTTCAGTACTTTTTATCATTTTTAAAATAGAATAAAAACTACTTTATTTTAATACCCTGTAATTATTGATAAATTCATTTAATTGTAGTGGTGGTAGGATCTCGCGTAATGCGCACGATGAGATTCTGACGACATGGTCGGCCCATAAAATCTCATTCACGCTTCATTATTATGCCCAAACTCACAGGGAAGCGTATTGATGGAATTGCCGCACTTTTACACTTTAATGTCATCCAAATTAACCTTTTCAAAAAACTCTTAATAATTATATAAATAAATATCTTTATTCATTACTGTCCATGTACGGCGAGAGAATTAATTTGGACAATCAAATATATCTTCAATCTACCTAAATGCTTTGTATTAATAAAAACAAGATATACCAAAGCATTAAGATTATGCAGTGATACTATACGAGGGCTTGAGGAACAAAATGGAAGTTTCTGATTCTGCCAACTGTGAGCCACCAGTCCACCAGCTAATTAGGGTAAGGGACCTCGCTATATGACTGTTTATGAATTATAAACGCCAATATATGGCAACACTTGCATTATATTACAGTATTACACCCATATCCATATTATAAAAGTGGTATGTGCTTGCATTGTACTTACCAGGCACTCTGATTCATCTTATATAGACACTTGTCCACTTATATTAATACCAACTATAAATATGTTGTCGGTCCATCATTCACTTTCAATTGCTGGGCTTGGTAACCCGCTTACCATAAATTTATTGTGAATGGAAAGGTTTGGTATATAAATAGACCATCATTAATTATTGATCGAGGGAATATTGGAAGAAAAGTGGAGAGCTAGATGTTGAGTGCTATATCATAACAAACAAGAAATATTTCACAAGATGAAAGCTACGCTACGTATACCCAGGACTGAGGAGTCCTTGCCGCCTTGGTTCGATTGTCATTTTGTATTGGGGGCCCAGAAGATAACTCTTAATAGTAAAGGCCCATAGGAACCCAAGAGGAGAACTTGTCCCAACTGGGCCAACTTTTTGATATGCATATACAAAACAATCTGCCATTTTAGTTTAGGTTACCGAAGGGGCAAAAAAGCCCACAACTAGAACAATGTAGCATTCTGAAAATTTAAAATCTTGCACATGAGTATGGTAACCAAAATAAACGCTGCAATAATAAGCTTCTATGGGAAGCCAGGAGATTTTCATGATACACAACAAGCTTCCATAGCTAGAGTTCTGCGGAACTGTACGTTGTTCACACTCACACAACGGTATTAATGGAAAAAACTCTAAATCCTTCTAGTCTTACACACTTTTTTCAAAACCAACGAACAAACAAAAAAGATATCTATATGTATATCCAACTAATACTACATTTAAAATTCCCTCTGAAATCCAGATGTGATGCATGCGTGCTGTAGTTTGTAGACCAAATATGACAAAAATCAGCTGAAAAGTGCAAAGAAACAGAGGATGATGATTTACCGTCCAAGACGATGAATGCAACCACTCAACTAAAATGATTCCTCATCTCCATATATTTTTTAACACCGCATGCATGTGTGTACAGCTTCCCTGGATTCCTTTTATTCGGTAGAAAGATTAAGCGATGTTATATACGTATTGTGTAGTCAAGTATATATATATCTCCTAATTCCTAAGCTATATAATGACCTGCTTCTCATATATTATACTAAAGAACAAAAATTGACAGGAAGAAAGAGAGCTGCAACGTCAAAATCTTATATATATGCATCTATCTTCGTAATTTGTAAACGTCAATATATATACTTGATTTTTTTTTTTTTAGTGCAAGGATTTCTCTTTTACTAAAGCTTGTTGTCTTTGAGAAATTGTCATGAAGATTGGATCTAGGTCTCGTTTCTTTCTCTAGCTCATTTCCATTTTTTATGTTTTGCTGCAAGTGTTCCAGATATATATGGGAGATGAAGGCATTAATTTTCAGCTCTGTGGTGCCAACTCACCTGTTTGAACTTTACAACGCGTGCAAAGGGAAATTGCAAGGAATGTATGTGTGTGTGTCTGTGTGTGTATATATATATATATAATTAAGTCGGACTCGCGAGTATTTTAGGAGCTGTACGTTTTCCCTTGACTAACTCTGCATGTGTAAAGACTAAAGACTAAAGAATATAAGAAAATTCAAAGTCTCACGCCCCAATATAACGTGGACTGATGACCCATTGAAATTTGTAACATCGAAGAACTTTTCGTTGATGGTGAAGCATAGAAAATTTGAGAACCGAAAACAGCTAAGTCCAGTAATTAATATATACCTCTTTCTGCAGCTAGCTGTTGATCTTAGATCTTCTAAATTTAAAAACTAATATATTTTTTAAAATTTAAAAAGAGATACAAAAATAAAAAATAAATAATTCATGTTGATAAAAATTTATCTTAAATAAATTAAAAATTAAATATTTTTTTTATATTTCTCTCTAACTTTAAAAAAATATTATGTTTGTGAAATTTAGTTACAATATATAATAGTTTGTTCTTACTCACAGCTATGATCAACAGCCAAAAAAAATGAAAAGAAAGAAAAGGAAGATTAAGGAAAATTTATATATATTGAGTAATTATTAACATTTTCACAAATTAGTCTTTAAATTGTTAAACTTAGTTCTTAAAATTGATTTAGAAGTAACAAATTCATTACAAATTATAGTTTTCAACATTTTTAAATCACTTTACAGGAAGACTAATATGTAATAAGTATATTATTTTCAAAAATTAGCTCACGCTTTTAGCAAATTTTCATGAACTAAATCGAAATAAATCTGATAATTTAGGCTCCTTTTTATTTTGCAAGTTCCGATCCATAATATTAGCTTGCCTATACATGAATTTAGGCTCCTTTGACGAGGCTAAAGTGTACATGAATTTATATACAGAATACATACAATGCAATAAAAGAGATCTCCCTTTTTCTCTCTTTCTGTTGGGATGAAAAATGATAAGAAAAACTAATTAATAATCAATTCTAGCTATAATCCACGCCCAAACTAAAGGGGTGGGAGAAAAAAATAAAAGAAAGAATCTGTAATTTGAGAAGATGGTGACTATTAGCCATTAGGTAGCTGTGGCTACATTTTCTCGAAAAGACCTAGAATGAACCGAGTCAGTATCTTTGTGCTCCATTCTCTTGATTCTAGGACGAAGAAACTTGAAGAAAAGCCCACCTTTTTTAGTACTCTTATTGCTATGATGGTGATCAGGAACTGCGTCTCTTGTTCTAGGGACAACGGCCATTGACCTGCTCTTGCTGAGTCCATGCTTGGAATTGAAGAAAAAGATGGAGATGGAAGAGGAAGAGGTAGGAAAACGCAAGCGATGAGGCGCAGGAGAAGCACAAGAAGAGGCAGAAGAAGAGGAATAGTAGGAGGAGAGAGAAGAAACAGAAGATGAAGCAGCAGTAGAAGGAGGAGGAGGCATACGTGAGGAGGAGGAAGTGGATATATGAATGAGTTTGTCTCTCAAACAAAGGGAACAGACGCCCGGTGATTGGTGATGCTTGGGATGCTTCTTGCAGCTAGCGTCGTGCTTGAAGCGGCCTATAACAGTGGCGTGCTTGTCCTTGTTGGAGGGTCTTGCTAGGTTTATCATTGTTGAAGGCTTCATCGTATTATGGTGTTTGGGAATGTGGGCAAGTTGGGTTGATTATATAGGGGGTGACAGAAAGAAAGGAAGAAAGATACTTCCATGATAGTTCATGGGAGCTTCCTTCGGTACTTCTCGGAATTATCTTTTTTGACGGTATGTTTTTGTGAGAGTTGAAAAATGGACTTGGAATTTAGAATTGTATTTTATAGACGTTAGATATATAGACTAATTAAAGAAATTATAAATGGATGAGTGTGATTGAAGGGGGAGAGGGGCCCACCGCTGGAGTCGGTGGTTGAGATGTGAGGGTCGCTAGTATGTGGAAAAGGCCAAACCTTTTTTGTTTTTGGGGCGGCGTTGGAAAATCTCACAAGTTTTTGACAACACGAAGGGTAGGCGTGGACAGAATCAAAAAAGCGGGAAACGTAGCCGTTTTGTATATCTACCTATTTACGCGCACAAAAATTCTGTTCCTTTTTTTTATAAGATTAATTAGTAAAAATAAATTAATGGATATGAATGGTTTCGGCCAATGGTACATTGCCATGTCTTGAACCACTCTGAATCGCTTATTTATTGTTGTCCAATAAGATCTGCCACATTTTCCACGGGAGCTACTTTCTAGTCACTGTTCACACTTTACAAAACGGCTACGTTTAAACCAAACCCAACAATACTCATACGACTGAAACTCATCACGGAATTTTGAATCCACATTTCAAATGAACAGAAGTTTGTAAAATTTACACCACTATTATATGTTTTTTTCTTTTTTGGTCCCAAAATCTTCTTTGGACCAAACCTTAGAACGAGCTCTTTTGGACAACGTCCTGTTCCATTCTTAATACGAAAGCAAGCAAATGACTGATTCAGTTTTTTTCTTTCTTTCATAATTCTATTGTATAACATCTTGAATTCATGAGTTAATAAATGTATGAGTTGAATCAAGTTAAATATTAACTTGATCAAATTTATTTATTTAAAATAAAATAAGTTTGAGTATAAGTTTAAATTTTAAAATAAATAAAAAATTATAATTAAACTCAACTCATTTATTAAACGAGTACGAACAATTCGTGAATGATATTATAAATATAATATATATATTTATTGTATACATAAAATTTAAATTAAATAAAAAATTATCAACTTTTATATAACATATATATGAATAAATTATATAATATTTTTTAATTATGTATCAATTTTTGTATTCTTCTAATATTTTTTATATAATATATATATGATTATAATATATATTATTTAAATTTTAAAAATATAATATATATTACATAAAATAATATTTTATTATTAACCAAGTTATTCACGAACTTAACGAAATAAATGTTAAATTTTTAAATTTAGCTCGTTTAATTAAATAAATTTAATATATTAATCAAATTTATTTATTTATTAAATAAATTGAGCTTGATTTAAACTTTTAATGAATCAAATTTAAAAAGTTTATGAATAGCTTAATTTATTTATACATTTATATATAATTATAGCAAAAAAATTGTATAAGAAATAATAATTAAATTGATTTTAAAAAATGAATGAATATGTCCTTTAGCAATATATAACTTTACTTTAATACCGTTTTCTTGTCTTTATATATATATATATATATATATAAAATTATGAATCTTGTAAAATATAAATTTTAAATTTTAATAAAGTATTAAAGTATTAAAAAATAAATTAAAGATACTATATAAATTAAGGTTTGCTTGTATCAACAAAACATTTAAATTAAAGTGCTAAACAGACTTGTTAAGTACGTAGTCCATTGTTATATACGTGTAAAGAAGATAGGGATGAGATTTTGAAAATTGAGCGAGGAATAACATAGCAGATAAACAAATAAACAATAAATTATAATAAAGTAAGAAAAATGAAAGGGAGGGAAGAATGTATTGCATAATAAATAGAAGAGGAAGAAGATAGATGTGAGAGGCAACAGGCAAAAGGTTGCTGGTTGGTGAAGACAACTCAGGAGCGTTTACGGTTTAAGAAAAATGGGACGGTGACATTAAGAACACGCGGAGACCTTCCATTTGATGTCCCCTGATTTTCTAAATATTTACACATCATATTATTCTTTCCCTCCTTCTCCACTTCTCCTTCATTTTCCATTACTTTCTGATGATGTCTTTAACTATTATAAAATTTACTACAAAATATTCAAAATATAGATATTCTATTTCAAAACTTATTTATTTGTTATTATCTTGACTCGAGAAAATTTCTTTTAAATGCTAAAAATCTTTGATATTCATAAACTTAAATTTCTATATTATCTTCGTCCTTATTTTTAAATCTAAGAAATATGCATAGATAAAATAGAAGGAAAAAAGACGTGCCGAGTTAGAATTGAGGAGGCCAAAAGAACGTGATAATTTTAATTTAGGTCGTCACAAATGTTTTAAATTAGATCTCGCTTTATTAGAGACAGATGAACTTTCGTCGTCGACCTAAGGACTTAGAATAATGAAAATTATTATAATCTCCATAAGATTAATGAAATTATTGTTTGCACACCACTTATTTCAGCTGCACGTATTAATGAGTACAATTTACTAGCTCGTGCATGAAACTTGAGAATAGAAAGGAATTCGAAGGTCTCTAGATTTTACAAGCTGCAGGGAGTATGTACAAAGGTTGGCTTCGTAGTCCAAAAAGGAAAAGGGATACTACGACAAAAACACAGATATCATCAATTCGCAAATCCGTGACACATCCATCCAACGCAAGGGAAACAAAAACATGAAAATGAAGGACATAGATTTGAGTGTATATAATAAGCACCAGTAGGTTTCCACTACAACTTTCCGAGAGAGAACAAAACAAATGAGCCAACATAACGAAACAAGAAACAGGCTTGGTAAGTATGATCTCCAATCCAACTTCATATAACAAGGGCAAATATAATACCACAATTGAAAACTACTCGGCTATACATTGGTCGTATATAAAGAGCTTCTCAAATAAACTCAATCTTACAAAACTAGTAGTACAGTTAATGGCATCACAACTGGTATCTTGGACACCATAACTGAAGAAAAACAGCGATTTTACTAAATATTTTAATAATCCAAATCATGCCTCACATAATACCGGCAATTAACTAGTCAAATCACCCTATATTTGTGCTAGTCAATAACTACTCAAGATTACATTGTCCAAAAGATTCCAGAACATGAAAATGAAGAGACTTGCTCTGCCAGCTATTTCTAGTGGCAATATTCTGGAATTACAGATATGGAGTCCTATTCTACATTATATTTGTTTACTTGGCAGTTTCAGAAGTCTTCACTTCTCTTGGACACTGAGATACATATGGTTTAAGCTGCACAAAGGAAGACACAAAATGAATTAGAACCAAATATGTATGAAATATTTCATATTGATTATGGAGGTAGCATTACTAAAATTCTTAATTCTCAATCACTGAGACTACGAAACAATCTTGTTTATAACTCATGGTCATCTACATTACAAAAGCTTGGGCATTTTAAGGTAAATCGAGTCTAAGGAAGCCAATGTTGCATTGATAACAACAACAATAACAAACAGTCTTTTCCCACTAGGTGGGAACTCTGAAAATTATATTGTGTTTGATGTGTCCAACACTGATACAACAAGATACTTGGAGTTAACACGACACATTTTATCTTGTTGCCATGTCTGTAGCGTGTTGTGTCTCTTAGAGAGGAGTTGTAACAGTATAAACATCATACAAGAAAGGAGAGTGCAGTAAAATACAGAATGTTCGGAAAAAAACTGGTGAAAAGTAAACAAGAAATTAATGAGAATAAATGAGTGGATGACGCACACCTTAAAATCAGTCAGATCAGGGACTACATAGTTTGGCAATTTTTCATGCATTACCACATAACCACCTGCAAAAAAATTCATATTTGCATTATATCTCACTAGATAAAAATATATTATCAGCTATATCTTGGTAAATAATAGTTTCAATCCTGAAATGTGGTTCAAAAATGAAATATCAAATATTGCTTAAAAGAAGTAAGACTGGATACCTTAGAGACAAAAATACATTTTCAGTAATGAACAGAGTTATTAGAAGTCATATATAATAACTACAAAGTTCTAGAAAAACGAAAATCACAAAATACTTTGCAGAATGTCACTACTGCTCTTTTCTGATTTCTTTCATGGAACTTGAACTACGAACTGCTACTATACTCTATCCTAGCCCAGCTATGCCGCATCTGTTAAACAAGACCTCAAACCTTTAACTATTAAAAATAAAAAATAAAAGTCAAAAACTAAAACTAAAACTCTCCATTACTCACACTTGGTAAGTTTCTGTGAATGACAAATATTGCTGAATATCCAATGTTTAGTGGTAGTTTGCCCTCGGACATATGAACCATCACACATAAAATATAGTGCAAAACAAGACCAAAAAATTCACAAGCAGCCTTCAACCTTGATGTTCCAAAAAAAAAATGCTGAACAATCTCAGCCAAATAGAAAAGAAAACTAAGCTTTACCATTCCCAAATAACGAAGATCACTGAATACAAGAAGTATCAAAAATATTCCTTCCTATCCTCAGCATTTAGCAACATATGTACCTTCCTTTTCTATGAATAGCTTTTCATCTTCGTGAAAGACAAAAAAGTTTCAGTGGAAAGCATTAGACATATTTAATCTTGCATTAAAAAGCACCAAGGAAATCCATGAGTTAAAATCCTCTATAACTAGAGTTTCAAAATTGTAAATCGGCAACTGCAATTCAGCGAACGAAGCCCCTCTCCGAACGTAAACTAGTAACAAATTAACAATATAATACACACACACACACACAACTAGCTACAACAGTCAAGGGCAATGGTATAGCAATTTATTTTAATGGAAGGTGAAGAAACCTTTGCGGGTGTGGAAACCAGTAGGCTTGCAATTCTTGCCCTTGTAGTAACCTCGAGGAGCACGTTTTGATGATAGAATGTCAAGGGACGAGGTTCGCTTTCTCCGAAATGCCCTTCCTATCCCTAAAATGAGTCCCAAAGGCATCTTTTCTTATGTCTCTTTAAATAAGCTGATCTCCAACAACGACAAACAACACAAACATTACAGCTTCCAATTAACGAAAACCCTTTTCCAAACATCATGAACAAAGCAGTAAATAAAGATAGATAAAACTTAAGATTGGCGTGTCAAAAATAATTATTTTCTGAACACAAAATATTCGTAATTTTACATTGAGAACGAGAATGTGTTATAGCTTGAAGATGAAAAGGAACAAGGGAGACGAACAGACGCTCACCGACACCGTTATGTCAGAGTAAATTCCCGTCGTCGAGGGCAACCTGAGGAGCGAGGACCAGATACACGGGAAACACAAAGCGAATTTTAATTCATGAACAGATTGGGCCGAAACGGCCCAATCTACTCCCACGAAGCTCGGACCAGAACATATTAGGGGTGGCATACCGGCCCAAAGATCATTTGCTTCAATGCGTAGTACAGTAGTCCGCCTTGGAAAATCTAAAATATACTTTTCAAATGATATTTAAATGGCCATATTGCAATTAGTGGAGAATTTTTGCCATTTGAGATATCTCCTAGGAAAAAACTATTTTTGGTAGTTAACCGGGGCCTAAACCCAACAAGAAAAAAGAAACCACAAAAGACACAAAACACCAAAGTTACGTTCCAACCCTAAGATTTGAGATCCCTAGCGCATCGTGTAGCAGATGAAGACTGATGAACGATGGAGGTGACGACCAGAAGCAATCACCCAAACCGATTGAGAGGCTGTAGTTTGCAAGGCTATCCGCTCATATATTCCCTTCGCGCAACTGAAAAAAAATGGTACTATTTTTATTTATAATTTCATAAATAAATCATTATTGTTTAAAATTTAAAATCTAATGGAATTAAATTTCTTGACTTTTTATAAATAACAATGATACTAATACTTAATACTATGTAAAAACAAAAAAAATGAACTTGCTTTAAAGCTCAATAATAATGGCTTTTTAAATTCCAAATTCATAACACTCAAATATGTATGTATAAATTTTTCTGCTTGCAAAGTTTCATGAACCAACCTATCCTAACTAGAGTCATCACACCACTATCCACTAACCAAATAAAAAGTCTCGGTAGCTATAGCCTATTATCACAATATGACTAACGTCAGTTTCATTGTGAACGACATAATCGTTTCATAATGGGTGAGGTGATCTCCATCAGAGGAGAGATTGTCTTCGAAGTTCGTGTATGAAACTGCCCAAGTGTTTTTACTATTTAGGTTAGACAATGAGCTGCTTAATTAGGGTTTGAACAATTCAATAATGCTCCAACTTCAATCCAATATTTGAACTATTATTAGGAAATCATTTCTGTAGCTTAAGGATGAAACCAAACTTCATTTTCTGTATAGTAGTCCTATGACGCTAGTTACAGCTATCTTTGCTCTATCAGTATCATTCTTGTAGCTCAATTAAGTAATCCGCCTCTGCAGATCTGCGTACAAGTCCTTGTGCAACAGTTTGCATTGCAGAATAGCAGAAGTATTTGATGTTTTTTTTGGTACATCAGAAGGCCAAAAACAAAACTAAGCAACTAAAGCACGAGATAAAAGAACTCCATGCATGTCTTAATCAATAAAGGCCATGCAATTGAATGAGATCTGCTCAAAAACTTGTACTCCTATTAGAGATGTTTAGACCCATTTTCGTCATGAAATCAACCGCTTGGTTACATTCCTCGTGGATATGACTGAAGCTTACGTGCCACCTGCGGTTTCTGAGCTACCGGATATGATTTATCAATTGGAAACAAGGGTGATGAGCCACCATACCTTCGGCTATCATAGAAACAGCTAAGCTGGAATCAGATTCAATCTCTACCAAGGAAAAATCTCTACTCCAGAGGAACTCTAATCCATCAATGATAACTCTAAGCTCAACCCATAGAATGTTGCAAGACCCTAGGTTATGGCTGAAGCAAAGAATAAGGCTACCAAAAGTGTCTCAAACAACTCCCCCACAAGCAGCTTTCATGGTTTTCTTTCTAAAAGAGCTGTCGACGTTGCAAGTTCTAACCGGGTCAGCTAATTTTTGCAGCCATTGAGCCAATTAAAACACACTTTAGGAACAATAAGAACTTAAACTAAAAACATTCTTATAGATGCCTCGGCATATTGTTCTTTTGAGCAATTGTATTGCTCTGGGGAAAACATGAAAACATCAATTATCGCGTAGTCTAATTCTACAATATAATAGCAGTGGCAATTAAAAATGGAACGGTGACGGTGTTTGGAGCTTGTAAGTTCTATTCTGCATATTTTATTTCACTGTTTGGTGGGTATCCTGAGTCCTTTCTGCTGGAAAGTGGAAACTGGAAACTGGAAACCATTAAGCATAGGCTTATCAGATCTTCAACAGTGAAGCATGGGTGGATTAGTGTTGCAAATTTCAAATATGAATGGGCTAAAACATAAATATAAATGGATTATAACAGGTAAAATATATTTATAGGCATAACAAATTATACATATGTTATCATCTCATTAATTTTTCATGGTTCTACAGTCACACGTTCTGGTTGTAGCACCAAAGAACGATCCTTTCGCCCATTGTAATTTCAAAAACATGAATTAACAAGATTAACCTATCCATCATTAGAAATTCTTGTAGGAGATAACTGTATGCTGAAATCCGTGTGGAATATAAAGAAAGAGATGAAGGAAAGCAAAGCAAAGAAAGGAAAAGCTCAACCATGCATAATCTCTAACGTAGCAGCATAAGCAGGCTACAAAATTTATGCTGCAATAAATGATTCAGTGATTCTATAGAGTTCAATCTTTGGAGGTAAACCGTTTTCATCATTCGATACACTTTGAGATTCTCACTTTAATAATTGAAAAATTAGAAAGAGAACTAATGGAGAAAAGGTTCGACCTAATAAGTAGAACTCTATAGAATTACCGAGGATTATATTCTATAGCGGACAAAATTTGAGTATTTCATCATTGCAGATCTCTTCCAAGTCAAAGGCTGTCTAATTTCATTTTCACCTCATCAATTTCTTCTGTGAAACATTTTTCGGAATTATATTCTTGGTGTGATTGTGATGAAAATGGAGCACAGCAAGAAGAAATATCAATTCCAGCCACCTCCATAGCATTGCAGACCCATTCAGGAACATCACCTTTGGGAAACTGCAGTACGAAGATAAGAGAAGGTTTAATAGCTGCATAGCAAATACATGACTACATTCATCAATTAACATGATTAAGTAATGAAAACAGGAAATTATCACCAACACAGAAAATCAAAGTGATATAAAGGAAATCTATCATAATCTCTCGATGTTTGCCATGTATTCATAATAAATGGATATATAAATTAGGTAGAGACCAATCATAAATGAGGAAAATTCCGAAGTAAGTACCATTTTAAGTAGAAAGTCACATACAAACCTGCAAAAAACAAATAAATAAATAAGTACATAAAACTGTCGTTGCCGTATAGAGAAGGGTTGAGTTTAATGGGCAGAAAAGACTAGTTCAGATCACAAATGGGAAGAAGTAAAAGAATAACTAATTACAAAAGACATACTTTGGGAACCGTCCCTCAATTATTGATGAGTGTAGGTCCCTACTGAGCTGCATATTTCAAACGAACCTTGACTTTATCCACACTTACGAATACAAATATCATAAATTTAAGAGAATAATTATTTTCACAACATTGTGTTCGTACCTGCATAATGTAATATAAATTATGATATGATAGAAGCTGAGATCCCATAGCATCTTTCGTCACAAGGCAATGGATGTAAGCCCTGGTGTAGTTCTTGCAAACCTATAGTAGAGGAAATAAATTGAAAACATATGTTTCACAAAATCTTTATCGTACAAAGAAGTGTGCCCTGACAAGCATACCATACAAGAGCAGGTAGGATCAATGGGACGAGTGTCATCAGCCATTGCTCTGTGTTTTAGTTTTAGTACTCCCTGCAACAGTATTGAAATAAAATAAGCTGATAATGATATGCTTCTTACCTAACCCCCCCCCCCCCCAAACACCCCTTTCCCCTTTTATTTTCCTCTTTAATAAGTAAAATAAACATTACAACAATATGAGGGGGTGTAAGTTGCAACTCTAATAATGACCTGCAATTGTAAGATCCTGTACTTTTAAGCAGGAAACCTTAAGTGGAGATGATTCTCAACTAACATTTGGCTAAAAAAGCAAGGAAAAATTATCGACTAAAGGAGTTCTCTGAAATTTTTGTACTAATTATTCCAAGTAAATCTAAATTAGATAAATGCGCAGTTGAACATTTCAAGCACTGTGATTATAATAGTTCGCAAAAACATCAGTCATCAAAGATAGGTATTTCATATGATGTTCTAGACCTAGAACAATAATTAGGAACAGGTGAATATCAGCAGTCTAACATACTATACTTAGTACAACCTATTTGCACATCCGAGTTCTTTAAGTTTCGGAACATCACAAACTGCCAATTAAGGGGGAAAATTTTTATCACCTCAGGTACAAGAGCAGTACCAAAGCGGGCAGTACGGGTGGGATAAACACAATCATACATGTCAGCACCCAAGGCACTACAAACAACTATATCAAGTGGATAACCAACTCCCTGAAAGAAGTCCAAGAAAATATCATGATATTAAACTGAAACATTGAAAAGTGGTTGCTGCTGTTAAAGTCATTCTTACCATAACATATCGTGGTTTATTGTCTGGCAAAGCAGCAGTGCACTGAGCAACCACACGCCAAAATGAATCTTTGTCTTCACCACCAGCAAGACCACCAATAGCATAGCTGTGGCAGGGGGGTGAAGTTTATTTTAGCTTCTCAATCCTATTTAAAAACTACTAGTTCCTAGGGTCCAAGGCTGTGCTATGCATGTGTTGTGTCTATTTATGTAGGTTGGTCACATGACAAGCTATATTTGAAACAAGTCTGATTAATATCATTTATTTAACCTTCACTCTTCTAACAGAAAGAGCAAAGTCTTCAATAGCAAAGTCGTCAATATGTTCTTGGTGTTTGAATATTACTAACTCTGGGATACGTTGAACAATGCAATTTAATCTCAAAAAAAAATTCATCAAGCTTTTATTTCTTTGATGGAAAGGTTGCCTCCGCATAGACAGTACAATAAGTAAATCATTAGAAACTAGTCATCAAGCCACAAAACTACAAACATTGGAAATAGCTCCAAGGTTGAAACATAGTTATTTATGTTAAGAATAAATTTGCACATACCCTGGCAAATTGCGATCCACCAAGCCTCTGACACATATATCCCTGATTACATTATGTCATAATTTAAAAGCAATAAATAATAACAATATGATAAAAACAATAAGTACAAATTCAAAACACAATGGCATTTAAAAAAAAATAGCATAACGGTTATAGTAGGTGCTAGAATTTACCTCAATACAGGATCTAAACCACCTTGTACAATACCAAACAAGTTCTGATCATGTGGCCTCTTGTGAGCTGTTCATAGAAGGCAATAAATATTAACATTCAGTATGCAAAAGCCACCTACTAAGTTTGCTTTTGGCAACTAGTCCATTTCCCCATTAAACAAAAGCCCTAAATCATAGGATTAATAATTTCAAACTTTATTCTTAACTAATATTAAACCATTTAATAAATCAAATTTGCTACTTGTTATATATATTCTTAACTAATATTAAACCATTTAATTAATCAAATTTGCTACTTGTTATATATAGTGCCAGCTGATCTAATAGCTGCAAACCTACATTAGATTGGCACCATAGCCAATGCTTCAAATTTCTCCTATCTACCAATAGGGTTGGATCTAGTGAAAAGGGCTTGTCTTCCGCAACATGATGAATCATGGTTCAAATTCCAATCAAAAGAGATATCCACATTCAGTGTCTGACAACGTCTCAAACAGGACTACATCTAATATAGGATATATGTGGAAAACTAAAAATTTCTCCTATATCCAATTATTTATATGGTTGTAGGTTCATTGCAAACATAAGAGACTTACATTCATTAAACAGAACCGGAAAGACGAATGCTGCTGTTTACAAATATATTTACCTTCTATACATCTATCTATCCATCTAAGTGTTCGATACATGGCTTCCTCTATTCTTGGGCCAGTAATGGTGGTCTTTACAACATCATCAAGAGCCATAATAATATCTGCTCCAATTCGATTCTGCAGAATTTATAAAGAAAATATTCAATTTTTAGCTCTCAGGCAAAAAGTTAGTTATTTATCTGATGAACTCAAACATTATAAACTTCCATTATATTCTTTCTAGCTGTTTGCTCTGGCACTGAAACATAGCCATAGAACAATAGCATTTGGAAGGGTTCTTTTATCATGGAGTTGAAGTCCAATTGTCAAATAAAATGATATCTTGTTTGTAAAACCAAAAAAAGGCATAATTGCCAAATTATGTTTGCTGTTGAAAAGTATTGGCCCTATGTTTGCTGTAGAAAAGTGTTGCCTATCATGCATTCCCACTTGCAACTCTATCAAGAGATTAATGAAAGTTGAATTTTAAAAGGAAGCTAAGAGAACACAACTTCAAAGTGCGCAATAACTTCTTATTGGCAATAAGAGAAAGCTCCAAATATACAAGGAAGTTCCAAAGAAAGAGCTTCCATCTCAGTTAGGATATAATGTATCTGGAATAACAATAATTTATAAAAATAAACTATTCTTACTTGAAGCCAATCACAGTATGAAGAACCTAGCATACCTCAGATCAATTATTTATAAACATGAGGCAAAGGAAAGCACCATGGAGGGGGGGTTGGGGGGCAAACATTAATATACCTACTTGGATTTGAATAGATTCCTCAGGTGTTAGGAGCATTGGCTTTCCATCAACTGGTGACTGAAAAAAAAAAAATATATATATATATAGCTACAAATAACTACAGAGTGGCAGTGTACTTCAAAATAACAACTGATAAAAATGTTTAGAACAGAGAGAGAGAGAGAGAAAGAGATATTTAAAAAAGAAAAAACAGATTAGAAACTGCTTGAACAAAATTCCTACTATGAAGTATTTACAAGATATAGCAATTTGAAATCCAAGATCAGCTAGAAGTACACCGTATTTGCATTTATATTGTCTATCAAAACAAATGATGACACAAATTACCAAGAAAAGGATCTTCCCTCGCATCTTATAAACAATAAGATGTTTTCTTGTCCTCTGTGATGTTAAATCAATGGTTACTTCAAGGGAGTGTTGTGCAGAGGGTGCGCATGCTTCATTTTGTTAATGGATCTATAAATTTGTTAAGGCATCATCCTCGCCCTCAAAGGGACCAGATGGGAATCATTACTTTTTATTTTATCATATCTTGAGTCAGACGCCATTATGACCCAATAAAGTGAAAAAAGCTAAGATTTCAATTAATCAATCTCCAGTTAGCCATCAATTAACACAGCCAACGAGAAAAGTCAACAAATTTTGGTGAAAAACCAAAATATTTTATTCATAACAACATTCAACAGCAGATTAACTTCACATGTGGATCAAAATACACAATTCTTTTTATTGAAACTTTATGCGCACTTAAAACCTTGTCTATATCTTGAAACTAAAATATACCTGAAATGTCACACCTTTTTCTGTGATGTCGGCAAGATGCAATAGTGAAACCTATAACATCAGAAAAACATATTTGTGAGATGTACTTTAAACCTGATATAAAAGATAAAAAACAGTTATTATTAAAGGGATCCCTGAACAATATAATATTAGATATATAATATCGGTTAACTTCACATGATAATTCTATCTATAATATCATTTTGATCATCATCTGCTTTTTTCTTGCTCCAAATGTTAGTTGCTTTCAATAACCCTCTATTTTTTCAAGGCTAACACAGTTCTTCATTCTACATTTTAAAACAATATAAGACAATTTTTAAATTAAAAACACAAATAAGAACTTCAATAGCAGAGAAAGATACAAAGACAAGATGCTAAAAAGGAGAATGTGTTTCTATTGAATACTCTCTCAGATCCCTAGCCTGGAACAAATGAATTACCTTAAACTCCCCTTTACTAGTTATCATGCATCTTCCTTTTAGTAAACTAACAATAAAAATAAAGAAATTATTCTTTTCTTATTCTTAACTTTTGACATAAGCTGTGTGGCATGACCAACTGTATCAGATAAAAATAGTATGCCTAAGTATTCACACGATGAAAGACACTAGTAGGATTTCTAGAAATATGCAATAGCATGAAAATAACACTGATCAAGGATAAATTAATTATGCATAAACAACCATTTGAAAACCACCAGAGTCTGTAAGCAGAGCACGTGGCCAGTTCATAAATTTGTGAAGACCGCCTGCTTCATCAAGAAGCTCAGAAGTAGGTCGAAGTGCCAAGTGGTATGTATTTCCAAGAATTATTTGGCAACCAATTTCCTCAAGCTGGTTTGTTGTCAGTCCCTTAATTGTTCCTGATCATTGGAAAAATGTATAAATACAGTACATTCTAAGCATAATAATGATCAATAATTGATTATTCTTTTGGAAAAGCAACAATCAATGCCCACAAGACAATTCACTGTGAAATTTGAAAGAGCATCCTCTGTTATTTACTCTTCAATGTGTACAGGTGCTTACTCTAGCAAAATCACCAAAATTAACACAAAAGCTTTAATAAGAAATAGAAAAAAGTTGGGGATCAATTGAGAAGTGAATTTCATTTTCTTGTAGCACGTAACACTTGAAAGATAGCATTTGCAACAGCTACCATTATTCAAAGGAAATAACTTTGAAGTCTAACCTTGTGTACCCACTGGCATAAATAAAGGCGTTTGGCACACATGGTGAGGAAGTGTTAACCGAGCTGCCCGAGCGCGGTTAAACCTGCCAAGAACCTAAGATAGGAAACAGAACAGACTTTTAAAAACAATGAAATTACAGTAATGTGATAAAGAAAACTTTCAAATGATCATGCATTGAAATGACAGACACATGTTCGCGCTCTTGAAAGCGCGCACACAAGAATAAATGAAGAAAGGTGATTTCACATCATACAATAAAAGCAATAATGCATTGCTTTTCTATCATCATCTAGCAAGAACCAGACATCGACACCTTTCAGATACTTAAAGCAATATAAACGACGCGTTCGGGCACTTTAGCCCCTTGCTTTGACCCCGCGAAGAAGAGTTAATATGACGCATTTACAATTTGTGAATTGGGCGCCGCTCTCGCGCACAAACACATCGGTGCGTATTAAAAAAAATGCAGGGTAATGAAAATAATATAATTACAAAAGAAAAGGAGGCACAATAGAAGTTGAAGTGTAACCTCAAAACGAAGCGCCATTAAATGATATGGTCGTTTACTGTGAAGCGGAGCACGGCAGAGTGTATCCTGAAACGGAAGCAGGAGGAGAATACGAAGTTGCGGAGAATACCATTTACAGTTGTAAGTAACGATAAAAGCAAAGAACGAAAAAAAGATGAGGAGGAGAAAAGTAAGATTTAAAAAAAAAAAAAAAGGTGGTGAAGGGAAAGCTTACAGAGAGAATAGAATTAGAGAAGGTATGATGTGTTAAATGCCCTAATCTGAAGATTTGAATAAAGGCAGGAGGACTGGAGCGCATATGTACGGCGGCCGCCCCTTCTTTGTTGTTGGCGCGCGGCGACGAGGCAGCGCGCCTATCTTCCAATTGAATTTTCGTGTGTTAAACCTTTCTTCCGGGTCGCGTTACATCTTACATGGAGCAAGGCTACTGCATCCTCTAATCCACTTTTATTTATTTATTTATTTTTGGAAATTTACAGTTTATCGACAGTCAGAAGTCAGACTCAGAACCGCGTCTTGGAACGTTGAAGGGTTTAAATCATTACAATTGGAAATTAGTACGGAGAAAAAAAAAAAAATTTTAATTCATTTCAAATAAATCTTTATTAATGTAAATTTTTTATTTTTATCTTTCATCCAAAAATTTCAGCAGATAAAAAATGTGCAGATTCTCTGCCATTGCAAAACGGTGCAGTTCTCTGTCGCGGGGTTAATAGTAGCCATTGGTCTCATCTAGCCTCTCAACAGCAGCCAGGCGTCCAGAAGCAAACCTTAAGTCTCGTCTCAGTCTCAACAGCAGCCAAAGTGATGCGTTCACTGTTGCCTTTCCATTTTATTTTCCACCGCTGCTTTTTGCTTCTGCATTTTCATTCCGCATTTGATCTCATAAGCCTTTTATTGTAACACAACTCAAAATCAAGAATTAAACATGCTTACAGGATGGCCAAAGACAATTGAGGAATTTACCTACGTAATATGTCAAAGTAGCAAACTTAACTATTTTTGTCATTATATGATATTAATAATCCAGTCTACATTCTCAAAACAAAATATAAAACATATATACAAGGATTCAAGAAAGCACCTGATATTTACTGGCATCATGATCAGAAAACACTTGTCTCCATTCTATAATTGATGACTGCAGGTAATAAAGTTCCAACTTCCCTTGTCTTCAAGGACCAGATTATGCCAATTACATAGAGGATCATATGGAATATGCACAGGCCTGGAAAAGTACATATTTATATTTTTAAATACTTAAGTGTTTGTCTTTTCCATTCAGGTTTTATAATGATATATCAAGTATCAACTGCAGAAATTAACAGTTACAGTTGTTTAATAAGTTAACAAAACCCAGGATGCAATGAGATATGATAAGTTTGAAGTAGAATCTTCAAATAAAAATCTACTAAGTAACTACAAAGCGCTATATGGTTCTTCTGCTACTGAATTAAGAAGAATAACACACAGGAACTAAGTCCAAAACATCATGGCAGCAATGTCATGCATTTCAACTAAATATCATGTAATTCATATATGCAGGGTGCTTTCTTAATTAGTATAGGATTTTTAAGGTTACTGTTTCTCAATGCTAGAATTTATACGCTTGATGTTTTTCTTAAGAGCTCTTGGCATCTCAGTATTTTGGAATTCCTGTCTCAATTGGTTCAAGAGATTATATTGATCATTGATATTCTTGAATGAAAGAACTTGACACCATCCTTGAATACGCTGAGTCAATTGTGGAGATTAAACAATACTCCAACAACAAGAAAAACTTCCATGAATTGAGGCTAATCAGACTCGTGGAAGAGGGTAAGAAGCCTGTTTACAAGTGTTCAAGAATAAAATGATGGAACCATCTCAAAAAGGTTCGATACCACAAGAAGCTATTGGCCTTGAACATTAAGTTGCTGGAGTTCCTGATTGAATATGTTCAGAATCATCATCATCACAACTAACAGATCTTGCTGCTTCTCATCAATCTTCAACCCACAATATTACGACGGTGGTGTGTTTGTTAATTAGTAGTAATTAATTTGCACAGCTTTTTTTATTTTTTTAATTGATGGGTTAAATTAATTAATTAAGACTTTTACCTGACCTTTTGCGCACTGAAATTAATATATATTTTTTCTTAATTCAAATTCAAATGATTAAATCATCAAGGAAACGATGGATATTAATGTGATCAATTGTAGAATGAAAACGAAGAAGCACAACGCTAGAGTGAACACATCGTTTTGGTTGCTGCTGAGACTGAAACGAGACTTATCGTTTGCTTCTGGACGTGTGACTGCAGCAGAGAGGCTGGATGAGACCAACGGCTAGGATTAGCCCAACGATAAAAAACTGCACCATTTTGCGACGGCAGAGGATCCACTTGCAACGTTGAAGTGTGGAACCCTAGCACGGCGGGCAGATCCTCTGCAGTTTAATGTATCTGCCATTCTCTGCGGTTGGCCTAAATGAAGTGGTTTCCTCTTTCTTTTCTTTTTTTTTCCAGGTGTGAGGCTTAAAACGCACTACTGTGAAAGCAACAAAACGGTTTTGGAGTTGGTTTAAATATCATCCTTAGGGTCTCAATTTTATTGTTTGAATTTTACACTGTAAGGATGATATTTAAATTAGTATATGCTAAATCTACTAATTAATTTATTATATGATTTTTAAAAAAAATAATATTGTAACGGGTAAATTTTGTATTTATATGATTCATAAGTGTGTCAAATTCTGAAACATGTCGAGGGCAATTTTAAGAAGGATAATGGAGGTGGACACAAGTGAACGTTTCTATTTAACTATGAATCCTATGTTGGAGTTGTGTCAGGATTCCTTCGGAAAGTTAAAAAACAATATTTGTTTGTTTGGAAAATGATAGTGTGCTTGCAGTAGTATTTAAACCAACTCTAAAAGTCGTTTTGTTATTTTTACAGCAGTGCGTTTTAGACCTCACACTTGAGAGAAAACAGCATCGTTTAGGGCAACTGCTGAGAACCACAGAGACATTGAACTGCAGAGGATCTGCTCGCCCTAGCACACTACTCAGTACTCACTTCTAAAGGAAGTACTTGGCACACAAGCAGCAGCTCCTTTCCATTTTTCTGTTTTGTTTTTTCTATTTTGATATCTTTTAAACAAATATAATTTGTTTAACATATTATTAAAAAGATTAATAAAATGATTAAGAGTTTTACGTAACATGTTATTTAAAAGATTGATAGAATTATATTAAGAGTTTTGAAGTGAGTAGGATGACTATTAATAAAATAGTATAGAATAATGTGAAAAATAATAAACGGGGGCAAACTGCTTTTAGGATTTAAATTTTGAAAAAAATTAAAAAATTAAAATATTTCTAACTCATTATTAATAGAATAAAATTTTAATATTACGTTTATAATAATATTTTATTTAAAATTTTAAATTATTTTAATTATAAGCCTATGTTCATTTTATATGTATTTTAAATTTGTTTACCTTTTATCTCATATTTTAATATTAATTTATTTTGTATCATTTTTTATTGTTCTATTTAATATAAGAATACTAAAATTTGAGATGCAAATGACAAAATAATTCACGTAAATTAAAGGATAAAAGAATTACAAAACAATATTATAAGAAAAATATGAATTGATTAGAATGCAGTCAAAACTCCTTGTTTATTTCATTATTTATGTATCTTATTGCATGTTATTTCACTATAAAAAGAGAAGCAAATATATAGGTTGCATAAGTTTGATGAAAGTTAAAATAAGGAGTTGTGATTTTAAAATGATGATAATAAAACAAATAGACAAATAAAAAAATAAATAAAATTTCAAAATGAATCTAAAACTTTTTTAAACGTTGAAATAATTATAAATTCTCTAATTTAAAGAGGTTTAAATAATAGAATATTAGATGATTTAAAATAATTCTAAATTCTCATTTCATTAACGTTTTAACCAACGAATTAAGAGTTAGACACGTTCTTGAATTAGCCTCTCTAATAATATTAAATTTATTGTGTACGAATGTCAAAATAAATAAATTTTTTTGGCTCATTTTAGTTTGATCCTTAAAATAAAAGAGACTAACTTTTAAGGATAGACTTTTAACTTAATATATTTTAAGTCTATGTCCTATGATAAACTTATAATAATTAATTTGAGTTAGTCTTGATGGACATATTCATTCTTTTTTATTTTTTTAAAAAGTTTTATATTATAAAATGTTAGCTAATTTATATTAATATATAATATTTATTTATAATATACTAATTTATAAAATAAATTATATTTTTATAAGTTATTTTATAACATTTATTCATAATATATTGATATGTAAAATAAATTATACTAAATATTTTTTTCAATACTATTTATATGAACTTATTTACAATATTCATTATTAATATTAATATATAAAATAAATTATATATATGTATTTTTTTAATCAAGTAAAGTAAGTTATGTTAAAAAAAAAAACTCATGAGTTGGCCCAGCTCACACAAGATCATTCAAAAGTTAGACTAAACTGATATTTTAAGCTCATTTATCTCAAATGAGCTAAGCTGAATAATGTCCCAAAAAATAAAAGCCTTTGACAAACTAAATTGAGACGGATGAGACCGACTCATTTTGACACCAATAATATTGCATTGCACCACACAATGCCAGAATCAATAACCAAAGCCCACCCCACATCGTACGGGATTGGTTCAATTGTTAATGAAATCGCTCGCATATGTTACTAAATGCGATTTTTTGGTTTCCATACAAAGAAAAAAAAAATAATGTCAAAATTGGACGTTAGACGTTACATCTAGAATATTTTACGTCCAAGGCATCATAAATTCATAATCTCATCTCATCTATGGAGAAATGTGCTATTAAGATCTCTCAAGTATCGGAGATGTGTATATGAAGTTCGAAAGATAACAATCTCCCTCAAAAATCGTCATTTTTTTATTTGAGGAAAGTTTACTGTTGGAATTTGGAAACAAATATGCATAATTGGAAGAACTATAAACCAAAAATTGTATAATTATTTTTAGAGCTATTAATTTTGTTCCTTAAATAAGTGTATCGATTTCTTACCCACAAATTTCGTAGTTCCAATCCATTACTTATTCAGACAAGGAAATTCCTGAAATTGGGGGTCTATGAATATTGCCTGAAATATCCCAAGGCCTCATCACTCATCCAAGTTAAATCATTGTAATTAATTAGAGATTTTGATTTGATAATATTTTTTCAATATTTTCTACACGCACCTATCATCACGGTTGACTGGATAGGACTTACTAAGAAAATATTCGCCACTTATTGACACGAAGCCTCCTAAACCGACTGAGACCTAAGACACCTCTATATAAAAGCCTCATTTCTCTTCCCTCTTTTCCTCATACACTGCATCTCCATCCTCTGTACTCCGATCTTTCATCTCTCATCCCGCTTTCAGACAATGGCAAACGTCGCCTTCCTCATTGTCTTGGCCTTACTCGCTACCGCGGCTCTTGGCCAGATCCAGCCTCCCGCATCCTCTCCCGCCGCCTCCCCCAAGAAGTCCCCATCGGCTTCCACTCCTAACATGTCCCCTGCGCCGGCTGCCGTTCCGGCTGCCGCTCCTCAATCTCATTCTCCTTCGCCTCCAAAAGTGTCGTCTCCACCATCCCCAACTCCCGCATCCGCCCCAACCAGCATAGCGACTCCACCGGCATTGTCTCCGACCGGCTCTCCTCCGGCTCCTCCCACAGCTCCCACTGGCTCACCTACTGCCACTCCAACTAGCTCTTTACCAAGCAATGGCGAAACGCCATCAGAGGCTCCGGCTTCTCTGCCTCCAAATAGCGGCGGCGCCCTGGAAAGAGTCGCACTCTGCGGATCTGTAGCCGCCATTGCTGTGGCAGCCGGTTTTCTGATGTAGATCTGATCGGTAGCCACTTGGTAATTAGGGTTTGATTTTAGTAGTACGATCGAGTTGGAGAGTATGATTAGTTGTATATGTGAATTTCTTATATTGATATTTTAGCGGTGGAGTTAGGATGATAGCGGTAGCTTGAGGTATACAGAGGTATCTAGTATTATTGGCTCAGGGGTTGAGGGTGATTTTCATTGCATTTTAGTTTTTATTTTGCGACTATCATTGTTTATTATTATTAGCTCTCCTGTTTATGGATGACTCTTATATTATTGATATTTCTGTTTAAAATTCTACTTGGTTTCGGATCGAACTGTTCTAACGTGCTTGATTTAGTTATCATATGATTTTTTTGGCCAAAAAACTAAAATTATTATACGATTCTGTTTTGAATGCGATTGTGAAGAGAGTATTTGGTAGATTACGGATAACGCGATCATGATTAGATTGTCTTAATCGTGTGCTTGAGGGGCAAGATCTATTTGTCTTGTTGTAGAAAATGCGCGGAGGACAGCTGGAGGTTAAGCCTATTTCGTAGGCTCGTAGCCCCCTTGCTTTTTTAATCTTTCTGGGCAGCAGCTTTGACCCAAAAAGTAATGGGAAAAAGGTAAGTTGGGTTAACAGGTGTCGCACTGATCCTAAAGGGAAAGGTTAAAGCTAAAGTAGGCGTCACATGGGTAACAACTGTTAGTGGACTTTCATGCGTCACGGATGCACGTGCTTCACGACAGATGCTAGGGATGTACGCTGCATACCGTCTATAATTCATTCTATTGTTCGCTTGAAAGTTGAAAGGGTTAAATTTATTGGAAAAAAAAAGGGGCTAAATTTATGGATCTTTCTGGGTTGTGTTGTCACCTATTTAGTATCTGCAATAGGCATTGCTGAATTGGTCCTTCACTTTTTACTTTTATATATACTATTTGGGCAACATGTGCTACTAGGAACGTATATTATTGGTGTAAAATTTTAATTTTTCGTATATATGCAAGGTGTTATTATGTATGTTTAACTCCAGCGTATATCATATTTATATATTAAATTAATTTTTGCTTATAGAAATCCTCGAGTAATTATTTCTTTTGCACTTTAAACCTTCCCAGCTTCTCCCAGTTGTTGGCATTACAGTTAAAGTCCATGCTTCATAAATCGTCAAACCATGTCATACCAGAAAAAATAATGTGATTTTACTTTCATTATCATTTGGTTAAAAATTCATTTATTTGTTTTGTATATTCAGTTGCCCTATTTTTGTCTTGTTCAATCCTTTCTGCTGTTTTCAGTTTCGCCCTTGCAGAACACTATGTATACGTCAATTAAGATGACAATCATTCAACACGTGAGAACAACTTCATTCAGCCAAAAGCTATAACATTATACATCAATACATCGCAGGACAAAATTATAAGCATGGTAATCAAGAGTGCAATCTAAATTGTAAGATCATAAGATAAAAATTAGTATTTTTCATTCCTCTGAAAATGGCTATTTCTTTTGCATTCTCTCTATTGCTGGCGTCGCGTTTTTGCGTTCCTAGAATTTTTCCGCTGGATTTCTTCGGGAATGCCTCGGAATTCCTTGTTGGGTTACCAGTTTGAAGGACTTTATCATCATTGGATAGAATCGTAGCTATATATGGTAATCTTGTACAACTCATCTATTAAAAAAAATTCGTGATCATACTATTGTCTGAAATACTTCTGACATGGCTTCATTTGAGTTAGTTTCACTGTTTTTAACCAATTTGGTCCTATGGTTTCCTATCGGGTACAATTGGGCAAAGTTCTGATTTTGCTGTCCTTGGTCATTATTTTGACATTTTCCTACGAACTAGTTAAAAATACCATGTCTTTCAGACTCATGCACTTGATCATTTGTTTCATGCTTATAAAAAAAATGATATATCACTGTTATTAATTTTATATAAATAATAAATTAATGATTTCCTTGGAAAAAGACTTGACTTGTTATCATAATAAATTAATGATTTAGTCCCACTCAATTGGATCATTCAATTAATGGAATAGATATAAAGTTGACTAATAGCAAAATAAGTTATAAACATTTAATTATTAAATAATAAATTAAATATTATCCAATAATTAAAAAGATAAAACAAATCAAATTTATAAACATGATATATATAATTTTATTTTTTTAAAACAAGATTCAATCTATCATTTACTTTTAACAGTTAAATTAATGTCCTATCAATGTCTGTTAATCTGCTAAGTAATAGTTGTAAACTTGTGAACTCTAATTTGGGTGCTTACAACAGCTTATTTGATTTCATTTAATCTACATTCCTATAGATAATGGAAGAAGTTGCTGAAGCAAGATCCTAGAGGCCTCCACACAGAAAAAAATAGCTTCCCACCCTCCAAAAGTCCTACTATACACAAAATTACAAGGGATAAAAAGACGAACGAAATTTCAGAATCTTTCAAACCAGGCATATAGTAGGGCAATTACAGGATGTACATAGCGTCTTCCATAATTGGTCATTAGAATTGCCAGTACAAGATCAGCTCCTAAAAGGTCAAAATGTAATACATACCATAACGCTACTTTGTCCGGTATAGCCCCTTAAAAACATAACAAGTGAAACGTTAGAGACTTGAATGCATTGCAGAGTTTCCTTTTGTTACCACTTTTTCATCATACATAGTGAATTAAGAGAGTGCAAGATTCTTACTTGAGGCACAGTAATTACATATAAAGTAGTCTCGTTGAAGCCTTTTTTAGAAGGGGTTGCACTCAGGTAGAGCTTCAAGCCACAATCACAATTGAAAACATAGGAACATAGAGTGAATGCCATCAGATGACAGTAACAAGTTAACAACAGGCAATTTTACAGCTTTTGCTGTCTTAGCTTTTGCTGTCTTAGAGATACATTGAAATATTGAATGCGAGATGCCAAGGTCGATTAAGCTGTAAGTAGTGCCTTTTGCAGGTGTCTTTAGGTTTTCGCCTGATAAATTGTGAAATTACGTTCCCAAAAGAAAACAATGTTTAAACATCAAAATAAGAAGATATTGAATCTGATAAGCATGAACATAAATTGAAATGTTAAGGAATTCAAAAATCAAACTCCATGCACTGCCTACTAGCCCAAGAAATTTTAAGTAAAAACCATTTAGGTAAAAGAATTACATGGATGTTTCTCATTTCAATTAGCTGTAATATTAATAGCATTCAGAGAACTATTGTTTTATGCGATAAAAATATATCGAATCTTTGGAGAAGCAAGTATTCATTTACAAGACTAAAACTGTAGCACAGAAATTGGAAGCCTACAACTATTTAATCCTTGTAAAAAGTCGGCCTCAGTTTTATAAGTGCAAACCACCTGTAAAATAAGAATGATCTATATCAACAATGACTTTGCATATCAATCAACAAGAGCAAACAAGCAAAAGCTCTGAAGAAAGAGCATACAACGTCAATAGGATTGGTATGCAGCAGGGAAATGATGGTGTCAATCAGCTTTATCTGCTTCTACCCCATTCACGCTCAACTCAGAAGTTGTATCTTCGGACTTTGCACTCTCCTTTTCTGGTTGTTTAACAAATTGCCTACTACGTGCCACTCTGATTGGCCTTCCCATAAAAATCTGCAGATTAACAAATTTACTCACATCTCCAATTAAAAATTAGAGCTCCAAACTAGAATAAATGCAAAGAAAAAAAAAATCAGAGAATGACATTACCCATATTTATCAATTATAAATATATGCATTCAATGTACTGAAGTATGGAACCCACAGTTACCTTCCCTTGGAACCCGGAGAGAGCAGCCTCAGCTTCTTTCTTGGACTTGAAGGCCACAAAACCATACCCAGACGACTTTCTAGGGTTATCATGAAATATAACCTCTGCAGAAACAACACTACCGCTTCCTGAATCAAAAAACTCCTTGAGATCTTTCGCCCTCGCTTCATAGGACAAATTTGCAACAAACAAATTAAATGTTACTGTCTGCGGTTGCACAGGAGGTGGATCTTTCTTCTTTTTCGGCCGAGCATAAGCAAGTTTTAGTATGCGCCCCTCAAATTCCTTTAAAAGAGTTAAAGAAATAAAATCAATAACAACTTAAAGTCTCCTCCTAGTGGCGAAGGAATAGTGGAGTTATCAATTAAAGATGGACACAGAAAAGGTTCAAACGAAAATATTCTCTTTATAGATAAAATCCTTAGATGAGAATGCTGCTACGAGTATTCAAGCGCTAAATAAACAGAGACCGACCCTCAATCCCTAAGAAAAAGCAACATGACATGAGGTCCATCCCGCTAAGAGTGAACAAGTCTATATAGAGTTCTCCAATTGATGAAAGCCTATATTACAATAAATTAAAAAACATTATAACTGCTGCAGCTTACATACGATTCGAGACTGTTAAAAGCCGCAAGAGCCTCTTCTTCCGAGCCCATTTCGACGAATGCCAAACCCCTGTTTCTAGTCTTATTATACATAGACAGCTTAAGCGTAAAAACAAAGATAAACCTTCATCAGTTAAACAAACGAAAAGCTGAATGCGAATAGAAAACAAAATCTCAAACCAGAGAGAAAAATACAAGAGAAAAAGAAGATTGAAAACCTCAACGTCTAGGACTCTTCCATGTCTTTGGAACAAAGAACGAATGTCTTCAGGAGTGCAAGTCCAAGGTACGTTCTGAGCAAGCAACCTGGTTCGAGAAAACTCATCGGCTTCCTGGCTCTCATCGGAAACATTTGACGTAGAAGAATCAAGTGCCTGTTCTTGGGATGTAGAGGAAAATTTAGGCACAAAATGAGCGCCTTCTTTGGTTCTAACGTTAGGGGTATGCACGAGGGACAGACGTAGAAAATGAAAAGAAGAGGGTTGGAGACAAAAAGAGAGATTGGTGATGGAATAGTTAGGTCGATGGTGAGAATTCTGAAGAGACAGGAGTGAAGGAGGTTGGTATTGTGGAGAGAGGTCAGATATTGACGGAAAGCTGAGAAGACGAAGTAGCGCCATTAGCACTGGGAAGGTTGAATCTTGCCCTATTCACGATTTCTCATTGCTGAATTCAGAGGTAGCAGCGGCCAGGAGCAAGCTGGCAAGGTGTCAAAGATAGAAGGGTCAAGAGAAGTGGATATTGGATAAGGGCATAAGGCATCAGGCATCGGGCATGGAGGCAGAAGCAAGGGCATCTTGGGGATTTCAACTATTGTGTATAAGGGAAGGGCAATCTGTTGAACGACGGCGTTTCTCCCCGTGCTGTTGATTTGGGAAGGAGCTCCCAGCATTGGACTGAGGACAATCGTCTAACCCTCTTAACACTAAAATTTATTTTTGCTTTAGGACAAGTTATTTTGTGGCCAAATATAATTGATATTGTTTCACAATAATGAAGATTCGAAGACATACACTATTTGCTCATCTGCTACTTAATCAGATCAACAAATGGCAGCCTAACTCTATAACGTTGGAGTTCATTATGATGGCATAAGAAAATGTTAAAAAATTGTCCTCCACTCAACACCGTAATACGTCTAAGGAAGGTGGGTAATACGTTATTAGCTTTACGTCCTCGACAAACAAACTATAAGGCACGTTGTAGCCTTTCTCAACGTCACTACGAAAATTCGTAGGAATTTAGAAAGGAGACTTCAATTCATTTATTCGGATAGGAAATGGCTATCTTCACCGTCACTTGTTTCGGTTCGGAAGGTAACACTGAACGCACCAAACTTGAAGATGGGATATAGTCATCGTGATTAGGACTCTATACCAATAACTTTGGAAAAGCGTACTGTTGCTACAACCTCCATGCTCCTGTGAGTAATCTAACGTCCCCTTCAAAACATATTTCCTATTCTGGGTAAAATAAATTTGAAATATAAAATGGGTTAAAGTTTTTCAGTTTTATCAATTACCCCTCACTTCATCAATAAAGCAATAGTTTCCCATAGCCATAGGAGTTAGGAAGCTAACAAATTGCAACAGGGACCACATCAAATCGACAAAACCTTATATAAGTCAGTATATTGGAGAAAATTGCAAGAGCTTGGAAAAGGTGGAGAAGAAAACAAGAAAACCAGGGAGGCACGAAGCTTCTTTCAACTTGTTATCAATTACCAAACACAACAAACACGTCAAAGTCCACTAAAACCTTCGAAAGAGACGCTAAAACAACGAACATCATTTCTTCTCTTTTAATTCAAACAAAACCGTCTCAGGCTTCTCACTAACATTCAATCCCATTCTCTAATCCGAATTGTATCCATAATTTTCTTCTAAAAACTTCCATGGCCAGGATACACAGAAAGCTCTTTCCTTCACCAACTACAACAAACCAAACCCAAGAATGCCCTGATTTTTGTGACCCAGCTTGTCCTTACAATTGCTACACTTTCCCGGACTTCTATTTCCCACCACCACCACCACCACCACCATCTATTTCATCTAACCAGATCTCCTCCTACTTGATCATCCTTACTTCACTATTCACAATCATTTTTGTTCTTGTTGGTTTCTATGTGATCAAAGCAAAGTGCTATGCAGATTGGTGTGGGAGGAGAGGCAACGGATCGGGAACCTCCCAATCAGACATTTCTGATGAGGAGTTTGTTCATGAAAACCAAGTTGATCACCCTATATGGCTAATCGCCACCGTTGGTTTACAACAATCCATCATAAATTCCATTACAGCTTGTAAATATAGAAAATGTGAAGGGTTGATTGAGGGAACAGAGTGTCCAGTGTGCTTGAATGAATTCCAAGAAGACGAAACCTTAAGATTGTTGCCAAAGTGCAACCATGCATTCCACATCGCCTGTATTGACATATGGTTGCGCTCTCATATCAACTGCCCTCTTTGTCGGGCTGGCATAGTCTCTAGTAGTGTCAATCCGGAGGCTACCATGTCGAATTTAAGCTCAATGGAGGAAAACTCTAACTCTAACAACGTGGGAAGAAATGAAGACACCCACATGGAGCAGAACGATGGTGGATTAGCTAGTGGGATCATTTCTGAGAACAGGGATGGAACAAGAGAAGGTGCAGGGGAAGCCCAAGACTTTACTGATGAATCAATTTTAAAAGAGGGTCCGAATGTTGATGGGAATCATGGTGTCCAAATACTGAATGATAAAACAGAGAATGATGAGGTTTTGATTTTGAATAATGAAATACGAAGAGAGATAAGTTCTGTTTCAATGGATTCTCCTGTTGATCATGTGGAGGATGACATAGAACGACATACGATCTATCTTCTAAAGAAAGATGGTCACTGTTCAACAATGTGTAAACCAGTGTGTTGTTCCTCAATTGCGCAATGTTTGCACCTAAGCCCAATTTCAATGAAAAGGTCAATCTCCTGCAACGGAAGGATTTTATCTACGAGAAGCTGTAAGAGTCTACATTCGAGTCTTCCCTATTAGGATTTTCTGTAATACAACTTGTACTTAGACATCAACAACATGAAGTGAGAATTTTGGGGGTATCATTATTGTTTCTATGACAGAGCATGTTGCTTCAGGCATAAAAAGCAAAATTGTGTTAAGAGAGAAAGAGATCAATAATAAACAAGTTGTGTTAAAAGATTAATTTTGCTTCATAGACAAAACATTTTCCATGTTGCAAGAATGTTTGCTGCTGACGTGGGTCACAACCACCACTGAACTAGATCATTAATCTTTTTATTACTATATTAAATTTCAAACTAGGTCCCTCAAAATTTTCCAAGAAACTGCAATAATTGTTGATTACAATATATATTTCTACTTGTTTGTGCAGCTTCTACGATAATATACACTTGTTACGTGTTTTTGCTTCTTTTTTTTTGGCTTCACATAAGTGACTAATCACCCATCCCTTGTATGCTTATCCAACCATAATGTTTTGACTAGGAACCTAAAATACTTTCAAACCACTACATTGCATAATATCTCAGCCTTACTCATTTTCTACACTTAAATGCATAACCCAAGTTTTACATCTCATTCAAAATGCCAATGCCGAATCTACAAAGACCCCACTAGCATCATAAAAAAATAGATGTCGCTAGTCCTTTGGAATCTCCTTTAAAGACTCAACCAGGAACCAAAGTCGTCTCCTTTCCTCCCAATCATCACTCTACAAACCTCAACATCACCTTTGGTTTATTTTCCCCAACCACAGTGAACAAAGTGCCACCTGAAACCTTTCCAAATATCTTTATCCCTATTTCTTTTAAAGAAAAGGAGAATATATGTAATCCATGGAAACATTCTCCTATAATAAGCTTATAGGGTCTTTTCCTTGACCAACCCACATCATCTAAGAAGTTGTCCTGGCTATGGAAACTGAAAGGTGAACCCCATTTCATATATTTAGGCTATAACTTCTTTCTTCTATATCTTTTGAACATGGAAGACCATTGGAAAGCACTGTTGCATGGGCCAAGCTTCATTAATGAACACTTCTTATTGTTCAACTCTCGTGACCCCGCTTTGCTCTGGTTGCATCAACGCATGAAGCATTCACTCCAGCATGGCTACGATTTGATGGACTACCCTTAGAATTTTATGACAAATCTATTGTGTCACGAATTGGAAATTCCATTGGAACTCTTTTAGGCATTGATAAATAAACCCACAACATGGAAAATGCCAAGTATGTGAGAATTTATGTTCTCATCAACTAACTGTCAGCTTGAGGTCAGTCGACTACCAGCCTAAAATGAAAGAAAATGAACTTTATACCCTGATTTTGATGGAGAATTGGCCAAAAACCTCACACAAACATAAGATTAAAACCTAGGATGTATTGATAACATGTAACATTCGAGATACGATTTACTTGGACATGGTGGTCGTTATGAGAATCACATGGGACATGGTGATCCTTGTGATAATGAAAGAAAAAGAAATGAATCCATGAAAGAGAAAAAAATAAGGGAGTATTCCTAGGGTATGTATTAGGATAGATAAACTCATAATTGAGTGACCAATAGTTGGTATGGGATAACCTTGGGAGTTCCACAGTTGTACTATGCACTGGGTGGGTAACCATCCATGTAAGCTTAGATAATTTTGAAAACGTTGTGATAGTTGCAAACTCTAAGTTAATATAATTTTTTAGGTCATTAAAGTAAACACGTACTTAGAGTTAGGCATAAACATGGCGTGAGCCAAATCATCCTAGTATATGCATTAGTGAATAGCATACTAAGATATGATCCCATAAGTTAAACCAGCAGTCCCTTATAGGGTAGAAAGGGAAATAAACTTTTACTATACACGGAGTGATATGTAGAAGGACAATGACCATATCATAAGCGGTCCTTTATGGGGTAGAAAGGGAACTTTAAATCCTGCTGTATTGGTATGATCTGTGAAAGGACAGTGACCACACGGTATTTGGATCCACTAAGGGACGCTCCAGATAGTACAAAAATATATGGTGGCTGAATAATCACAAACTTATGTATGTATATATAAAGTGGTACGTGAAAGTGGTCATTGGGCGACGCTTCCAATAACTCTCATTATATGTTTGGTTCTTGTTCATGTTTTAAAGATGAATATGTTAATGTTACCATATGAAATGTATGAGATGAAAGTTTTATGATAGATTATGATATTGAAATGGCATCCCATAACATGGAAACTTATATATTTTAAAGTACATGCATACAGCTGAGCACAAACCATGAAAGCATGATTCATGCATTGGATCCTGATAGTACATGTTATGTTTTCAAATGTTGAAATGAGTATGCAGAGTATTTTTGTATAATTATGGTGGTACAAGCTAGTAGATTTTAAAACAAGTTTGCTTGCTACTGAAATTTATTTCTCACGTTAACGCTGGTGTGTATCAAATGTGTAGGTACCGGCTGGAAATGGAGGTAACATGAGGAGAGGTACCCTCTATGGATATTTTGAGAAATTACAGTTGAATAACATAGGCTTTTACTTTAATGGGCTAGCCTTCATGGTTTTTGAGGAATTGCTAGCATAATTTATCTCAAGTATATCCCATAGCATATGTATGGCCATAAGAATTGACTAGAATAGTTAGGAAACATTTGGATGAGACCATGAGTGACAGAGATGTTGTTTTCATGCCCCAATAGTTATTCTATATTAATTATAAAAGTAATTACGCATTCTTCCTGTGTATATAGATAGAGTAACTCATGCATTATATTATTTTATTCTGTTGTGAGATTGAGTGTAAACTCGAGAGTAGAGACTTGACCTAAATTGTACTCAAATGATTACTTTGATAAAATTTTAAATTTACTTAAGTAGAGGTAACAGTAACACACCCATATTGTAATATATATATATATATATATGATTTTCCTTAATCCATATAAAAGGAACCATAGGCTAAAGGGGGTGTTACAGCAGCAACCTCCTTGCCTCGATATGGGCCATTTGTATAGGCCCAAACATAGTGAAAAATGGCTACATTCAAAATATCATCATTGAGTCAAATTCTTCAATTGCAGTGAACCTTATAAATGATCATAATACTGATGACTTTCACCATTACTTTCCTCTAATTCTCAATTGCAGTTTGTTATGAATCTGTTTCCTCAAGTGCAGCTTAACTACTCACCCAAGGAAGGAAATTTTTGTGCTAACAACCTAGCAAAGTGGACTAACCAACTCTAGAATGACCTTAAAACCTTTACTTCTATTCCTTCCTTTCTGTTCAATCATTTTGTTGCTGATTTATCTAGAGTTATGCTCCCGCGTACAATAGAAGTTGGTTAATCTTTGTCGATTTGATTTCTGCTCTACTATTTTCTTATTTGTGAACTATGTTCTTTTTTTTCTTTTTAATGCAATCTCCAGTTACAAATAAAAAAAGGCATGACCCAACCTATATTATTGGGCCCATTTGTTCCTAAATTTTCTCATGCGAAGCCCAACTTTTAGCTGGAGATTCTCCATCACCAATTAAGGCTCTATAGCCCATTAAGCCAGTAACGTCCTCCATATTTAGCATCGATGTCTACTGTCTAGACTCTACTAGACACTAGAGCCTTCCCGATTTCCATCAACAGAAGGATGCTCACCTCAGTTTTCGCTGTTTATTACGTACTTCAATCTTCAAGGTCACGATGGAAGTCAAAATGTCACTTTCATGATTCAACTTTAACTTTATTCACGACAAAATAATGGATGTTTTTAATTTTTACTATTTTGAGTTACTCCCAAATAATTTTATAAGCCTTTGAAATAAAATATTAAAATTTTAAATTTTTATACTTCAGAATATTTCTGTTTTAATCTTTTTATTGATGTTAAATAATTTTTCGCCTCAACCTCTTAATATGCTAGAAAGTATAATTCAAATATAGTAAAATGCTCTTTCTAAAATCTGAGAAAATTTTTTTGAAGTTTGAAAATTTAAAAATTATTTACTAATAATCCAAAAGGAAAAAAGGGGGAAAATTTATTGCAATTTTCCTTGCCCATAGCATGAAATCATAGCTCATTTCTACACAAAAGTTGTGTAACCACTAACTACTCGACGGATTCAGCAAGACAAATATATAATCCTATAAAGAGGTTAATTTTTAAAGAAATTGAGTTTTTTATTATTAAATTATCATAGAAAAATATAGATAATTTATTCTATAATCGTTGCCTAAAGCAACCTTCATCTTGTAATAATTGCCACCTCCCTTCCACTACTTTTCTCTGTACTACCTTGCTTGGTTGCTGACTTGATGTGAGACATCACCGGAATGCAATTTTATTTATCTTTCCGAGGAAATTTTTGTTGGAGTCGTGACATAATTGTTGCCGATGCCATATATCATAAATATCAGAAACTTTTGGTATAACACTCTGTTGTGAAACAAAGAAAAATAAAAATTTATTTGGAACGTCATTTCATGGAGCAAAGTGAAGTGGGAAAAATCATATTTTTCCCTGGAAAGTTGTTCTCCTTTTCAAAATGGTAATGATTTGGAAGTCCCATGATATCCTTTGCGAAACTTCTTCGATGTTACCCTCAAATTAAGCTGTACTGGTTGAGTCACATGTAAAAGAACCCCCCACCTGCATCAACCTCCCACAAGCACTAACTTAATTTCCCTCCAACGTTAAATGAAATTACTTCATACAATTAGTTCAAGTTTTCAAAGGGAAAGAGAACAACGTAATTGAATTTGAATGGATAAGAGAGGCTAGGCCCTTGGACAAGTTGTTAATGCAAGCCTAGGTTTGCCTTTTTAGTTCTCTCCTTTTTTTTTCCTTAAAGTGACAACAAGATCTATTAGATCTCTCATGACTCGGACGTGAATGTTAATTTAATTGCTTATAAATATCATTTGTGGTACTCGTGGATGAAGCATACACACTACTTAAAGGAACCAAAGTCATATCCACCATGTCTAATCATGATTAATAAGTACAATATATATATATATATATGGCCCTGTTCGAAATTGTGACTTGTCTACATACTCATATATATATATATATATATACACGCACATATATATATGTGCATGTGTGTGTCTGCGTGGCATATGACATACCTACAGTATTCTGTGGGAGATATCTATGGGCACTGGGCACATTGTATTGGAGCTGAAAACGAAAGAAAATGATCCAAGTCTTTTTTGTTGAAATTGACATATACCAATGGCACCTTCAAGAAACCCTTGCTTTTAAATTCATCAATCATTAAATATTTATTTATTTTTATTCAAGATATGAATGGCATTTATTCTTATATGGAGGTTTTTTCACCAATAATCGTAGTTTTCAAGAACAATATATTACAGTTATATATATATATATAACCTACCGAAATGGGCAATATATTGTTAATAAATTCTATACAACAAAAATATGAGAGAGAGTTATAACTCCCCATTACCCTATTAATTATTAACTAAAGAATTTTGAAGATAGAATTTTTCCAAGATATATAACGGAAGTAAGAGTGTGTGTACTAATTATTAAGGTTTTAATTATCTTATACTAAATAATTTGCCATATTATTAAAAATGACAAAATTAAACTCCAATGTATAAGAGGCTGAATGTTAATATTTTTGTGACATGACAGGACTGTAGTCACGAAATCGTGGAGGGAAGGGAACGTGGGTGATGAGTGATGAACTGAAGGGTAAAAGCGTGAAAGGATTTGGATGATCATTGAGCCTGATTCCTGAAGCTATCATGTATTGAGTATGTGTGGACCAGTCATCTGGTAGTAGTGTACTCTTTGATCCTTGTGATCTGGATGCCGTTGCGAAAATGCTACACAACGATCCTGACCGTTGAATCTCAGGCAGAGCGATTCCCCATTCTCTTTTTCACTATTGCAAAGGGGCGTGATCATTACTCACTAGATTAAGATACATTGTGCAATTGAGAAGCGGACAAAGAAAAAACAAAAGTGTAAAAGGATATTCGCATGTGGAAGACAATATGGAAGGTATTTGTATAATTACCAACGCCTTAATTAATTGAATCACATTGAGAAAGGTGCATGTTGCTGTCAAACAATTTGTGATGATTTCTAACACAAATTTAGAAAATCGATTGTTGAAACTAATACATCAGATTCTTTGTTTCCCTTCTTGTTTTGCTTTTCCTTTAAAGTGAAGGGCATTGCGCTCAAGTAAAACACCACAAATTAATTAAAGAACGTTAATTTTTATTTTTTAGCTTCTTCCAGTTCCAGGAAGGACTCAACTTATTGCTGCTTACACCCTTCTTAACAACACTTCCTTACATAATCATAAAATCCACCACCACCAATATAATGGCCTTTCCCAATAATTAAACTGCATGCGCTCCAACTCATTGCACCCAATTTAATTATATATATATATATGTCCAAATTCATTTACGTTCTAGATTCCATACTCTTAACTAATTAAGCTCATCCATGTTAATTATAAAATTAACTTACAAGTATTTTGGACCTCACTCCTCACATAAAGTAAAAGGCACAAGACTTATTTCTGCATAAATTGATTTACATACTTACATTACCTTAATAACAAAATGAAGGAAATATATATTGTTGATTACGAATGCCATTGACAAGCTTAAGCTAACCCTTCTAGCAATTTATTAGTAAAAATTTTGAATTTAAAAGAAAATTTTCTAAGTTTAAACACATCTTAATTTGTTATTTTCATAAAAAAAAAAAAAAAATTAGTCTCTAATACAACCTTTAACCTGGAGAAGAGTCTGAGCATACAGAGTAAAAAAAAATGCATAAAATTGCGATAATTTTGTTTCAAAGAATTACCTATCGATCATTTTAAATTGAAAATATTGTTTAGGTTCTAACGTAATGTGATTTGATGGGATTAGCTTTTGGAATCACGTTTTTTTTATGTCAAACAATATATATTACTTGTTTTCCCATCCCTGCTATCATTTTATTTGAATGCTGTTATTTTATTTGGCCGGTATTTTTGAATTTGTTTATCGACAATGCAGCATAAAATCTGAAGGAATCAATAGTACCGTACCATGCATTCTCGAAATTTGGGTCACTGTGGAAGGTAGAGAATAGAGATGTGTGCATATATATATATATATATATTGTAATTGGAGAATTGCATGGGGTTGGGTGTTAGATCTATATAATTGGGACGCCTAATCATACACTCGTTGAAAAACCAAAAAGAGAAAAATTGATTCACTTAGACGCAAAATAAAGTTGTTTATTAAATGAAGTAATCCTTCATTATACCATGTAATAATGTAGGAGATCAACTTCAATTAATATGGTTCACATAGACATAGGACAGACGTTAGGATGGCTTCCACTATTGGTTTTCCTTTGTCTTTTCTTTCGGGGCTAAAGGTCTAGCAGCTAGACAAGGAGGAGAAAAAGAAAAAAGAGAAAAAAGAAAAAAACTCTAAACATCCTCATTGACATGAAACGTGTATTTCATTGAGATTTGTGACGCAGTTGCATCTGCATGTACATGCATTGAGCCACCACACCCTGCACACACTACGCATTTTTCAACTAAAATAGTAAAGTTTTGCACAATTGCTGATATCAGGGGTGCATTGACACAAAATAAGAACAATTTAATCCCCACACTAGAAAGCTATCCCCAATTTTTCAATTTTTTGGAAAAAAAAAAAGGAAAGATTCATTTTCAAGTTTTTCAGGTGAATGCGGCTTCCTCTTGGATTCTGCGCAATAGTTGATTGACAGCAGCAGCGATTTCGTCCACCGAGTTCAGCTCACACCCTTCCTCAACCTGTTTGAATCCAATAATTCATACGAAAGTAACAAAAGTGAGAACTAAGAATTGAAATAAAGAGAAAATTAGGAGAAGAGTGAAGGAAATTAATTAACCTTTACGCTAACGGAGTAAAGGACCATGTCATCCACAGTGGTGACATTGAGATGCAGAATGGTGAGCCTGAGAGTTTGAAGGCCAACAACCGTCTTCATGAGCTGTCCTTCTCGTTTCTTTACGAGTATCTTGAGATTGGCATGAGTGTCTACCATGGTGACTTCTATGTCTGCCACGGCACACTGCTGGTCGGACGTGCAGGCGGAAGTGGAAGTACCGGTGCTGTGATTTGCATACCTTGTGTACTGAGGGAACGTGAAGAACTCACCCAAGGCTGAGCCACCCACTCCATTTCCCTTCTCTTGTAAACCCTTTGTTTTCTTTCGTCCCTCCATTGACTGCAATAGCTGTTCTAGTTCCTTCACGAAGTTAATGGCGCCTCCTATTATAGAAGCTTGGTCCCCCTGTTTTCAGCCCACAGAATCCAAAACCATTTTCTACGTTATTAATAAATATCAAAAATAATTAAATTCTTTTTCTTGGGCGCCTAATCAAGAACCAAATCATGACAAATAGTATACATGGCATGTATGTACTACATATAGTAGGCCACTCACTTAAATACCAGAGAATTTAAATCAAAAGAATTAAAGTTGAAAACATGAAAAGTTGAAACACACCCTTTGAACATAAGAAGGGGGCATCAAGGATCGGAGCACAGCCAGGTACTCATTCATCTGTTTTCGTCGATTTCGCTCCACCGCAATGTGAGTCATCCTCTGGTTCTCGATTTCCTCTTTGTTCTTGGTGCTCTTGGTCCGACGTCGTTTGCGACGACCCTTGGAAGCAGCAGGGAATGCAGGAGAGAATGATTGATCAGCGGTGCAGGCCTCAGGGGAGGAGTTAGAATCCCAAGTTGCATGCACATCACTCATCTGATCTATGTTGTTGTTCATAAGTCCAACAAGGCCTTTCTCTTTCTCTTCTTCTTCTTCTTCTCCTTGGAAACCATAGACATAATCGTCCTGGTTCCAAGCAGATATACAGGAGTATAAGTCCTTGTAGCTATATCCGAATGGATCTTGCGGGAAAACTACAGCCTCTAGTGCCATTGTTGGTATTATTATTCGCTTCAATGGAGGATGAGGCCCTCTCACTGGCTGCTATCTTAATTAGCTCTCCCCTGTTGTTCACAAATAAAAGGACACACTGGTTTTTCTTGAAGAAGAGGGGAAAAGTTGAGTGAGAGAGGCGAGGATGGATAATGAGAAGTTCTAAGAACAGTTTGGCAAACAAAGGAAGAAAGTCGAGATTGGCATAAGCTGAAAGCAGAAGCTAGCACTACAATCTCAAAAGGCCATACAAACTCGGCCTTTTATCATCGCCCTAGGAAGAAAAGCCCCCTGCCTTTACAACTATAGAAGAAGATTATTCAAACAAACAAAAAGCTACAGCACTTTGCACGTGAGGTTCCATGGTAGACCGCTTCCTTGACCGCACAGAAGCCACTAACTCACAGGTCACATACAACAAAGGATATACATAAAAGAAACAGAGAGCGAGAGAAAGACAAACAATTCTCTTGGCACTTGTTAATTCCTTAATTTGTAGTGTCTTTGTAAACTATAAGGCCATGAGCTATTTCTTTTGCCAACGGATTTAATTGGGATTTTTTTAGAAAATCTACATTTTAATAATCTCGTCATATTTATATTCCCATCTTTCGTTTATGCATGATGTGTTTTGATCATATGAAATTAAACTCAAGTTATAAAGGCCAAATTTGTTGACTTATAAGGAGATAAATTAACAGAGTAGTATCATGAGTAATATAAACCATAGAAAATCTCCAACTTCAATCTCTTTGGTGAGTAAATGGATCTTTTCATTAGAAACAAAATTAAAAATGGATGTTATCCTCACACATTCAAATCTAAGGAACAAATTAGAGTTGAATAAAGTTTATATCCAACAGTCCAAGTTTAGGTGTGAAGATTACGAATAATGGTTGGTTGGCGAGGGGGCCAGAAGCAAAGACTTGCATATTTTGTATCAGATACCTATTTGGTGAACAAAGCAGAGTCTACATTGTGAGGACAGTTATCTCCCTTGTCCATATCTGTTTGTTATGCCCAGTTGAAGGATAAGGTAGTCCTTCCACTGTGCACGAGCGCTTTCTTACAAATTTTCTATTAACCTGTAATATTTTATAATCAATTTGTTTATATATCTTTATATTATACTATAAGATCATATGAATTTAGATGGGTGTGTGATTTCATTTGATAATTATTTGGTCGGACACTTGGACATGAAAAAGAGAAAGGTGACGAAAAGCTCAAAATAACTCAGAGATTCTGAGGAAGATCCACAGCAGAGAGAAAAGGATTAAAAAAGTGCATAGTAAATAAAAAGGAAAGACAACGACCAAACAGCTTAGTTCAGGGGTCAGGACAATTTCAGACTTCAGTGGAATCCATGTGACCACACAAAGCGCCACTCTGTAATCATCTACGATGAACACTATGCTTCTCTCTCTCTCTTCCACTTCCCGAGGTCCCTGTATTTTTCATGCTATTTTTATTTATTGAATAATAAAATTTTGTTATCTTTCATATAAATACCAAATACTCTTACCATCTTCATATTTTACTTTTACCAATGACAATTTGTTTCACAAACACTAATATTACTAATTAACCATTTGATTACATCTCAATAGGACATTCTCTAGGTTTTCTTACCTTTTTTCTTGGGTCTCTCCTCAATGGAATATTGCTAACACCATAATTCTTGTCCATCATTAATCTAATCGGTTTTTCAATTATTCCCTCTAATTATATTATTAGGGTAGCACTGCTAATCTTTGATCTACGTGTAGAAAATGATTAATCTAGGAAATAAAATCCAAATCCAACTGGCATTCCTTTGAATGTATCGGGAAAAATTCTAGTTTATGAGATTCGACGACTGCTTAAGTCCTAACCACAGGGCAACTTGACTAATTAAGATCTACTACTAGGCAGTAGCTACCCTCTCTAAACAGTATCATCAAATTTAATTATTTAGATCAGCTAAGAGCTTACGAAATGATATTTGTTAACTCTATGGTGTATACTATTACGCTAGACCTCCCGTGGATATATATTGATAGCGTGCTTAATTAATTTAATGTAAGATGGATTCAGCATCCCTAATTATTATTTGCTATATAAATTAAGCTATAACTTTCCATCAAACTCATTAGGTATGTGTATTATTTTAGCTCATGACGATTTTTATCACTCCCTCGTACGCCAAGAAAATAATTCACAAAACAAACTTTTGTCTTTTATGTCTTTTTATAAATAGAGTAATAACTTTTGATGATCAGATGGTATAGGTTATTTAATTTTGAATCCCATTAACTATAAGAAGTTGCGGAGATAATCTGTGTTGAGTTGTATATATTACAAATAGTTAACATTTGTATATGGTCAGTACGAAAATATGAATTATAATAATATGTGTCGGTTAATTTAATTAATTACAATCCAATTTTGATTAATGTAACATTTATATATATATATATATATAAATATTCTACTTCAATCACACTTCTTAATTATTATATAAATTAAATATATATTAATTAATAGGTGATTAGTTAAAATAATAAGTATTTTATTTTCATTAAGTAAGGTCTTAGGTTTGAGTCTTATATATAAAAAAATTTTTATTAAAAAAATTATACTCTTATTATGAATTTTTTATTAATTTAAATTAGATTAATTAAAATTTAATATTTTTTTTAATTTTGATGCTTTTGAACAAATATTTATATATATATATGTATGATGATTAATGTGGGATGTAAATATATGTTGAATTATATATGTAACAAAAGTCACTAGCATGGGAAAGGCGTAGGTTTATAGTGTGCAGTGTGCAGATGATAATGATACAGGTAACGTAGGTATGTATGAGTCATGACATCTAAGCATGCATTTTGTCCCAATTTGGAACGCACGGCTGCAAGTAATGAAAACAACAAGAGTAAATAGTAATCCAGATTTGTGTGCAAGTAATAATAAAGAAATGACTGTGTAGCATGTGCTTCAGCCACAAAACACGCTACCATATGCCATCAAGCCGGGGTAGCCGGGCACAAGGTATAAATCCACTTATAATTTAAACTAATTAAAATTAGGGTTTAGTCAGAGCTTTGATTTTATTAATGCCTAAAAACCCTGTTCTCTCATAGATTAGGTTTTATTAATAAGCGAGTAACCCATAACCTCAAATTCTGGGAACCTGCTTCTTGTTTTATATGCTGGATTTTGCTGTACAGATTCTCCTGAGTCATGAGGCTTCTTCTTTTGTGCAATCAAATTAAACTTGGAGCAGAACTTGCTAGGCTATTAAGTATTACGTACAACATGGACTGGGTTTAGAAATTGAAACGTAGTTCAAATAATTAAATAAATGGAGAATTAATAAATATTGAGACAATTATTAGAAAAGCTGTGAGGGACAGCCAAAAAATTGAATTTCATATGGAAACCGCGGAAGCAGCAGTTGTTTGTACGTATATGATGAGATGACAGTTGAGAGTTGAGAGGCAGCAGCGTAAAGGTGATTCCGGTGTCCAGATGCTTCAAGCCTTCAATCTTCAACATATGTCGGACTTGGATGGTCCTGCGCCTCAGCGCCAGTCAGGCTGTGACTACCGTACTAATGCTATCAGTTTGTTAGTGACACCTCACGTGCCATGCTTCTCTTGCATCATATCCCTTTCAAAGCTCTGTGTTTCGGTACTAGGGGCAATTACGGGTTCCACTTTCAAAGTATAGACAAGTTTTATTACCTGTGAAAATTAAATTGAATTAGCACGTAAATATTTAACAAACACAACACACTTTGATTGTATCTTTGGTTTCATTTCTATGTGAAATTATCTTAAGAAATGAGCCCAAACAGTTTCTGAAAATTTGGAGAGTGACTAGTGCTTGATTTAAATGATGACTTTTGGCCTGGATTTTGCAGATGATGAATAACTTTTCTTCTGGATTTTTTGGTTTAACAAATAAAGTCAAAAGTGGAAATTGATTTCACATTCTAAATATATTCATAATTAATTAAATTCGTACATATGCCTAAAATATTTGGCTTGGACAATAATAGCATATGCCATGACCAAAATCAAGTCCCGCCCGGCCCCTCTCTAGTGATCATAATTACAACATTGTTTAATTAACTATATAGTAATTGATGTCGTTAAGCTTCTATAATTACATAAAGTCTATACTTTAGACTAGAACCTAGCTAGCTCTGAGTTTAGTAGCTAGACCTCCTTCTTAATTTGCCCCTAGGTCCAGCTGGAGCTTTCTGATTATATAGCGTGTGAGAAGAGAGAATTTACATAACGACCTAATTAGATATTTCAATTTATTTTTGTACCTTTGATCTATTCTATATAATTATACCTAAGAAAGGATAAGGTTTTAGTCGCTCAGTGCAATGATTGCAAGAAAAATATATGATTTCACTGATTCACTAATAATAAAAACAAAATTGTTTCCTATATGTATTTGATGGGGGGAAAAAAGACATTTTTATGCCGAAGGTTCTGATTAGAGGTTAAATTAATTTCATTAGTTAAATCAAATCAATTGCTACACATTATAAAAATGCCCCCACATTTTTTGTTTTCTTAAATAAATTTATCAATCATAAGAATATACCTTTTTGCCAATATATATTATACACGCCACATTTGCAACTTGGTTCAATTGTGTTTGTGTTACTGTGCGGACACAAATAAACGGCATATGATGACAGAATCAATTGGTTCTTTGAATTTCAAGCAATAGAACAGGAAGGCTATGTCATGCAGAAACAGAATTGTCTTTATGCAACTATAGTAAGAAAGCGTAAAATTAAGTAGATTATTTGTTACAACTCTAAGGAAAAGAAACAGAAAATGAAAAGAATAAAGATAAAATAATCGATGAAACAATTCTAAGTAGAAGATGGAAAGTACACAGTATAAAATTCCTTATCTGAATAAAAGAAAATTGTCTGTCAAATAACTTCCAAAATTCTTACTTCCTCTCCCAATAAATTTATTTATTTATACAAAATATTTAACCATCAACTAATATAGAATTTACCAAATTCTCTACCTGTAAAACTTATCATTATTAATTCCATAATGCAAGCATCGCAGGCCACTCTGTATCTGTCGTGGCCCGCGGTGCTAGAATATTAGTTATGACATCCACTGCGCAAATACAATGAACTTCTAAGTTCCATCAATTAAAATATATGTTCAATATCTGTTCCATAAATCTTAAGGCCACTCGCAACGTAGACCTTGCATTAATTTATATCATACGCACTACAGCAAACCATGTACGTATAAAGGGTTCTGATATTTGGAAGAAAAAAAGGTGTATATTTTGTCAATTTGCAAAATTAAGCTTTTCAGTTTCAATCTGTAATTGAGGTCAATATTTGCAAGCAACCTGAAACCTTATTTAATTCCCCGATCAGTTAATTAAATTTTTTATATTTGTAATGAAATAAAAGATGTTAAATGGTAACTTAGTGTTAGGTTGGTTCATGGTTTCTTTCGCTAGATATACATGTGAGTTATATGTTGCTTGTTTGGAGTGAAAGCAACCATGACTGTCGTCAAACTATCGCCTAATGAATCCAATCACAAATTTATAACAAGCAGAGTTGAGTTTTTTCCTTTTGTCAAGATAGAGATGAGTTTTTATCTCTGTATTTAAAAAAAACCCCACTTTAGTTTTTTGATCCTCTTATGGATTGAATTGTGATCCATCAATGAAACAAAAACTCTTTAGAAGAATGGACCCAATTTTGTTAGTGGACTTCCAAGCCTCGTCTCAACAGTCATAAAAGAGTACTGCTGCACTTTAGGTCTTGTATGTATTTTGGAATTTTTGGAATTGCCTCTTGTTTTTTATACTTTCTCTCCTTCCGGTTCATCTATTTCTAATTCTATAGCTATTTCCTATTGATCTCCTGATCATATATTGGAGCAATTTTCTTTCTTCTAGGGAGTTTTTTCCTCTTCGGGATAAAAGCTCTAGTTAGCGTAAGTTTCAGAAGATTTACATTCTAGTTCTCCACAATCACAACAATGCTGTCATATTTGAATGAAGTTAATAAGGCTTAATCCGAGAGAGAGTTGAGATTCGTGTTATGTGTCCATTTATGTTGGTATTTTTTTGTTCTTCTCATTTTTATAGTTGTATTCTATTGACTGTGGAGTTTGAACTATAATCTTTCTTCTTAATTAGGCTTTGTTAGATTGAGGAAAATGGAAGTTTAGAAAGTAATTAAGTGTCGATCCCTATATATCAAAATTGAGGCTTCAATTTCCTTTACTTCACTTCCATTATATTCAATTCAAACAAGGTTTTTAATTAGCATTAGTTTATGGGGTACTTGTTTATCTATCTTTTCGAAGTATCTAAGCATATCTTAGTAGTGGTGCGTATATGGATAAAGATGATCAAGGTGGTGAGGATGAGGACGTACTACTACCTACTCACGTTTTGTTATCAAAATTGTTCATTTTCCAGTTAATTAAATAAGCACATGAAGCATACATGTAGCCCGTCCTCTCTTATATAATATTAGTGACCTACCGAACACTTTAATTACTTTTAATTTCCTTATACGCGACCCACCTCGACCAAATGAGTATGGACTTGTGATCGAAATTTGGATGTTGAATTGTTGGAGGGGCTTGCTTAAATCACTTAATATCAACAATATATATGTATATCTGAGATCTTTGAGCCTTTTTTTTCCTCGAGTGACCCATCAAATGAATGTGTTTTCCAAGGCAACTGCACTCTCATCTTTCGTTTGTTTCAAGATATCGATGGGGACTGAAGACGACGTGGTAACGAGAGTGGACTTATTCAGAGTGCAGTATAAAAAATGTTTTAATAAGCACTCAACACTTTACTGGCTATAAGTTTTATTTATTTTTTAAAAGACGGATATATATATATTTAATTCAATGAGAGATGAAGCCTTGGAGATGATGCAAATTAAGGTCAAAGATTTGGAGGCTGTCATTATTAGTTGTCCTTATTGCGTATTCAAATAAATAAGAAAACGTTGTGATCCTTTGGTTGTATATGCAAAATGGCCTCCCAAACTGATCACAAGTCTCATAAAAATTAATTTAAATAATTAAATTAGCATTGGATAACCCTCCCATTTAACGCCACAAAGCATACAATTTCAACCATGCGTATACTCTTCATTGGGCGAACCCTCAGTTGTGGTTTGATATCTGGCAAGCAAAATATGTAAGTATAATCTTGGTTAGATTGTAATTGGTGACACGTGGGCAAAATCTATTGCAGCAAATGAGTAACAGACGCGCCCGATTTTGATCATGATTCATGACCCCACATGGCTCACTTTCTCTGTTCCTGGGGCACACGCATCACTCCAACTCCAACCCCAGCTGGTCCCGACCACAATAAATCCATGGCTATCATCATGAGTGTTGTTGTCATCCTCTGGCTTTCTTTCCCTCTACGCTCGTCAATGTGCCCACCCTTATGGGCCGTATCCGAGGCCCACTGGACCTTGCTTTTCTAAGCGGATCCACTTCCCATAGCCAGCCTCGTGGAGGAGGCGGTCTTGAGCCAGAGGTGATCCACGCCTTCCCCACTGTGAGGATGGAGGTCAAGGGGTTTTGGTATTGGCCATACTGTGAGATTGGAAAGAGAAGGGAGGCAGGCAGTGAGTTCGTCGACGTCCACGCTGAAACGTACAAGAATGAGCAGTGGGAGGAGGGGTTACAGCCAGGACAAGAAGCCTAGGTAGCACGATCACAATGTCAGATAACATACGTAACTCATCCTGCTCCACAGTTTCCACAATTAATTAATTGTTTGTACGTGACTCGAGAGTAAGATTAACTTCTGTGAATGGGTTAACTTTTTACTCCTTTATATTTAATTATTTGTAGTAGATGTTGTCCAACATATTTTTTTGAATGCCCGAGACAAAAGGAAAAAGAAAAACCACCAAAAACTAGGTGGGGCGTACAACTGAGAACTCCAAGGGACACTTCTAGAGAAGGGGTAGCAACTAGCAACTAAGCGCGTTGCCTTCCCCATATGTTGATGAACTTGAACATCCCAGGTCCCAGTTTCTATATATTTTGATACTTTAGAGGAGAATGATTAATGTTTTGAAGATATATATTATTTTGAATAAATTATTATTTAAATTTTATTTTTTATTATCAAAATATTTAATTTAATATTTTTTAATATAACTGTTACATATAAGTATTATAAATTTTTTATATCTTAATTTATAATTTTAAAAATTAAACTAAAATATAATTTATTTTTTAATAATTAAATTAAGTATTTTTATAATTTAATAATTAAATTAAAATAAATTATATTTAAAAAATAAAATAATAATTTACTCTATTATTTTTAAAAATAAAATCCAATATGGCTTCATGGGATCCAACGAGCACAACACAGAGCCTCTTCATTATAATTATTACATTGGAGAGTGGCAAACCGATATATTAATTTTCACCCAATAAAATGATGTTAATCAAGGCTTTCGTGCACTCTGCCATTATATTTGTGCCCTTTTTTTTTGTTTAATCTCAATTTTGAATTCATAAATTATTTTAGCATACCGTTGCATTTGCATCAGTGCAGTAGAGGCCGACTAATTAATTATTTTGTATAGAAAACTTTTGGCAAATGTTGATGCCATTCGACTAATATTAAAAGCAGTCGACCAAAACTTTTAAAGAAGGAAGTATGTGAAACAACTGCGAAGACTACTACTCTAGTTAATATAATTTTGCATAAACTACATTTTCTTTTTCTGAAATTAAAATATGTTGCATTTATCTCATTGCAACAAAATATTAAGGTTTCAATTCTGCATATTTAATTAATATAAAATAATCATTTATCAATATTCAAAGTAAATATATGAGTGTCAACAAAAATAAATATACAATATTGTGATAAAAAATTTCAAAATATGATTTTTTTAATAAATTATATTTTTTGTATAAAAAATGATATTATTCTATAATTCATTTTGGTTATGTTTTAATTTCAAACAAAATATTCGAGTAAATTTTTAAATTTTCTTAAAAAAAGCTCTGTAACTTGAATATCCTTCAATATATAAAGAAAAAAGAGTAATTAATCCGACATTTTTCAAAAGAAATTATGTATTTGAATTAATGGTCATTATTTGGTTGCACACGTTTATAAAGCGAGACTTGCATAAGCCTAGACGTGATCACCCTAGAATTTTGTTTGGATGAGTTTTGGTGGAATAAAAACCTCAAATTATTTGGTGCGTCCAAGACAAGGTAATCTTCCATTATGTCCATCTTGAAGTGTACGAGGGCTTCACTGAATCGCTAGCGCCTAGCAGTTTCAATGCAGCACCCAAAAATTCAATTTGAAAACTTCCTTCGCGTGGTTGGAATCTACGTTGAGTTTTCTACGAAACCAGCTCTTCGTTTCATAGTTCGGACTGTTGAATAGATCTTGGCCTTACAGATGGTGACTAAAAGTGACGTGCAAATAACATAACAAGAGGATTCATTTTTTCTAATCTTTAGTTAATTTTAAATATGTACCTTATTATTTACTTGAAATGGACTCTTTTATTTTTCTTTCTCAAAGTTTAAATCCCTGCACGGCATACGGCAGCACTAATTTAAGGTCACCAGTCTATAATTAACAAGCTTGACATTTTCTAATTCATTGACTTCGCTTATTTGATAAAAGCAAATAAAACAATTGCTTTCGGCCAAGGATCGAGTTCAGTTGGAAGAAGTAAGAAACATATATAGTATTTCGTTAACCACAATGAAATTATTTTTGTTGGTTTCTTCACAGAGCTCTGAAATCACTAATATGTATAATACGTATGGCCTTTGTCACCTTATGAATATTAGAAAACAGAAATGCTTATTTAGAGAAGAAGGAGGTCCAACGGACTTACGAAAATAAAAGGTAAAAAAACATTGACCAGAAAACGGGTAACTGTTGCATGTAGCAAGTAACTTGATATTCCTTTGAAGTTTGAAGTGCGAACATGAAGAAAACCCAATTATTGATTTGTTGAAGCAATTGCATAGAATGTTGGACGAAGGAAGCAGGTAAGTTATATGCTCAAGATACATATATATATATATATATAGTGATTGGTGACACTTGCTTAGAAGTTAAACAAAAAAAACGCACAATTTGGTGAGAACACCCTAATTTCCATCCAACTTACCATCAGTTTCCTACACATTAAGCCTATGAATCTTGAATCCCCTTGTGATTAAGGGGATGACAACACCAACCACCCAAAATAGGAATAAATCTGTCTGCATTGGAAATTTTGTGTGGGCCTCTCTCCTGTGTCCCTTGACGCCAAGGTCAATACCCAAAATCCAACGTTCCACTAATACTCGGATTTCAAAGCCTACGCGTAGCAAGTACCCAATCAACCCCATCCCCCACTCTCCTTCACCAGCGCGTTGCCGCCATTCATCTAATGACCAATAAGTAATAATAATATCCCCTCTTTCTCTTTTTCTGTTCAGAACTTTATATCTTCCCCTCCCCAAGCTCAACCAAAAGAATGTGTTTTTGCTTTGCTTTCCAGTAACAACCCCATCATTACTACTCTGAATTCTCAGAGTAAACCTCCACAAAAGAAGAAAAAAGAAACAAAGAGAGGGATGGGAGAGCAATCTGTGCTTCGTACAGTGTCATGAATTGCGCTTGGAATTGGTGGTTGCTTGCTATAGCTGCACAAACCTCAACCTGATGATCAGCTATGACAAACCAGAAGGAGACTCATGCTCCTACCACTCTCACACTCTACAATTTTGGTCACCATCATGGCCTCCGCTTCAGGTGCCTTGTTCTGCTTCTACTTCTCTTGACGGCCACCGGACAGCTCCCAAATACGGTGCCGCCGCCCCCCTCAATACCCGATCCGTTTTCTAGGCTTAAGTTCGACAGAAACATGGCCATCATCATGGTCATCCTGGTGGTTGTGTTCTTCATTTTGGGCTTCCTTTCCGTGTACACTCGCCAATGCGCAGAGCGACGAAGCAGAGGAAGACTGGATTTGACGCTTCCAATGGGGGTGAGTGGGCGGCGATCGCGAGGTCTGGACCCAGAGATCATCGACACCTTCCCCACTTTCGTGTACTCCACAGTGAAGGGGCTTAAGATGGGGAGGAGCACACTGGAATGCGCGGTGTGCTTAAACGAGTTCCAAGACGACGAAACTCTGCGTTTGATCCCCAAATGCAGCCATGTGTTCCATCCTGATTGCATCGACATGTGGTTGGCTTCTCACTCTACCTGTCCCCTTTGCCGAGCCAACTTAGTTCCAAGACCTGGGGAAGCCTCCTTCGTCGCCATTCAGATCCCCACTTCAGGTGTGGACTCCCAAGAACCCGATCCGGGATCAGACTCGGAGCAACCTCATGATGGCGACGGCGCCGAAGCCAACAGGAACAGGGTGGCGGAAGAGAGTCGGAATGGGAACCGTGGATTTGGGTCAAGGTCAAGGGGGTTTGGTAATGGCATGGGAGGCATATTTCCACGATCTCACTCAACAGGTCACTCATTGTCATTGGAGGGGGAGAATTGGGAAAGGTTCACGCTGAGATTACCGGAGGAGGCACGAAAGGAGCTTGTAAAGCGTACAAATAGTTGCGTAACGTTTAGAAGAGAGAGGAGCGAGAGGAGGAGTTACAGGACGAGAAGCGTGGGACTGGGGAGGCAGTACGAACGGTTCGGAGGTGAGCGTTGGGGTTTCACAATGAGGGCGAGGCCTCCCTTTTTGAGTAGGACTGCTTCCACCGCCTCCAACGTGGGTGAACGATCCTCTGATCCGTTGTGTCCCGCTAACAAGGATTAGAATAGATTAGATGGTCATGGTAGGAATAGGATACATGTATACGTACCTCACTTGGTCACACTGGATTAAAGCTTTCCTTCCTCTTCGTAGGATTAGGATTGGGATCAATTCCAATATTTCTTTTTCGGAATCGGAATCAATACACAAAACAAATATGCATGGTGGCAGGGCAGTGCCTCCCCCTTCTTTTATGTTTGCACTCTGTTCCACTTCCCAATATGATGTCAACAAATGCAGTCTTCAAAATTACTAGTAGTATCATATCGGACTTCCCTTCTCACCAACGCATTCTTGTTTGGTGGGGAACGAGATCCTCTAAATTTTGCTCTTGTAAAGTTCGTAAATTTTGTACGATCTTCACTATCTATTGAAGCAACGGACAGTTTTTTGCCATGTCACACTCACACCCTCACCAGGAGTTTCTGCCTCATCCTGTGCGTTTTAGAGGAAATTTTTTTGCAACTTCTCACAATATTATATCGCGCCTTTCTTTTTGTGTTTGCTTCATCCCACGACTGTCTCCAACTAATTTATAGAAAGCAATACCATTTCTGTTACATGTATATGTATATATGTAACATTTGGACTTTCTTTTTGCCATGAAACAACTTTAAGAATTAAGTATGAAAGAGTTTAGTAACTTCGAGATTGCAATGGAGATAAACTTCATTTCTGCATACTTACATTTCCTTTCTGTAGTAATGAGTATAGGAAGCAATATTTATATATATATATATATATATATATGTATGTATGTATAACAATATAAATAAGGTAGATAATTAACTTGGGCCTTAATGAGTTCTATATATAGTCTATACTTTTTAGCTATTGAAATCATTTTGACTAAAGACATAATAAGCATATCTAACAAAGTAGAAACAGATGTTTTTACTAGAGTACCATGAAGTTAACTTACATTCTTATATGATTCCTTATTTTTTGACTATCTAAGGAAATATGCTCATCACTACAGAAACCAAATGTTAATATGCAAAAATAGAGTGCTAGTATACAGAAACACAATTTATATCTACTGCAATCAATCTCCATGTTACTAGAACTCTTTTTCATACTTAATTCTTAAAACTGTTTCATGGCAAAAGGAAAGTCCAAGTGTGTGTGTGTGACAATATTGCTTTATGTAGATTAGTTAGAGACAGTCGTTGGATGAAGTAAAAACAGAAAGAAAGGCGCGACATGATACTGTGAAAAGTTGCAGACGTGGCAAGAAGTTGTCCGTTGTTTCAATGGACGGTAGAGATCGTGCGAAATTTATGAACTTTACAGGGAACGAAATTTAGAGGATCTCACAATGCTACATCCGCACCGCAGCCACATGTAGAAAGGAGTGGGTGACTACTAAGTAATAATTGGAAGTAAATTTGGCATAATAACATTATATAAGAGAATAATAAATACTTGGAATGTAGGGTAGAAGGATGATTATATATAAGGTATGGATATTCACACTCAAATTTAAATGAGTAATAAAATTAATTTTTATGATCAGACTTACAAAATTTTTAAATATCTGAACTTATTTATTCAAAAAAATTTATAGTTACATAAATTATATTATGTAAATTTTAAATATATAATTAATATAAAATTTATATTAATTTATCATTATAAAATTATTAAATATAATAATTTATAAATTTATATTAAAATTAAACAATCTTATTAATAAAATTAAAATAAATAACATAATTTATAATAAAAAATATTTAAATAATTTATATAAATAAAATTTAAATTTTAATAGTGTACCCCTCTATTTGAATTTGATAAATAAATTTTACGATATAAAATATAAATATTTTAATTGCCTCCAATTATATAGCCACTAAACAGCTGGTCGTGGGTGTTGTATATTTATGGCTAAGCTAATTATGCTAGAATAGGGCCTAGATGATTTTTTTTTTATTTACATAATGATGTGTGTCAATGACTCTCTTGTGATAGTTAATTGCTCTTTCCCTTTTATTGTAGCGTGCCTTGTAAATTTGCAATGTTATCTTGATGTGTTGAAAGGGAAAATTGTCAGGTGCAGCATTATCCACCTGAATTGAAAGTAAAATAGGAGTGGGGCATTGTAACATGTACACCCATTTTGTTTGCTTTTTATTGAGTTTACTGCAGTCCCTTCTTTATTCAATATTAGTACACACTGCTAAGATTAATCTCTCCGTATTAATTAAACTTATTTAGTTATAAAGACATATCTTTTTTGCTTAATATTTTAGTCACCAGGATTTCTGCAATCATTAGAGAAAGACTTAAACCAAGTGCACTAGCAGGTATCTTCTTTATTTTTAAATTCCAGTGGCTTTGTTTTTAAAATATGAAGAATAAGAATTATATATTTAACAAAATACCCAGCAGATTGATATTGATATAGTCATGGATGCAGTAGAAGGTTGTGTGACAATGCAGCACCAATTTGGAATTATTGTATGTCATGGATCATGTTAGGAATTAATGATATGTGAAATTAAGATATTGAGGAGAGGAAGAAGAAGAAGAGCTGAGGCACCGGAGGAGAGAAACAGAATGTGAGGCAAACTGATGAATGTGTTACACACATTAATGCAAGTCAATCTGTTGACAAAAGATTCATGGATCCCAGTGAAGTTGTTGGTTGGCCTCCGTTGTAAACAAAAAATATGTATGGTATGGATGCTATAAGCGAAGCCAGGGATGAGTAATCACTAATTCAAATTCAGCTGGTTAAATCTTCTCCTGCCACCCCTATTCAAAAGTCAAAACGTACATCCACTAGATTCACCTAATTCCCTTCACTCTATTCTCTTCTCCGACTTCATTTGTCAAAATGACTCTTTTATGCACGGGAAATTCTCAAAGCCATTGTAAACCAAACGGATGAACAATTATTCTGGCCATTATTTTAGAAAATATTTGGTGGATGTGATTGTATTCAATAATGTTCTGTTGAAGGCCTACTTGGGTCCCTTTCTTTGCGCATAATTTATTTCCGCAATGAAAAACACATGGTGGTGGTTGATATAATATATATATATATATATATAATCTAGGCCACACACACACCCTTATCCCACTCTCGGCAACTGTGTACCTTTGAAAGTGATTGTGTCATATAGTCTGGTGGTTTTGTATTATATAAAGGCTCACTCTACGAGGACACAAGCAGAGCATAGAGCATAGGCGAACCCTGCAGAGAGAGATTAATCCTGAAAACAAAATAAGCAAAGATGTTTAGTGTGAAAGGGCTAGTTGAATCCCATTGTCTGAGCTCTATTCCCTCCAAATATGTGTGTCCCAAAACACCTGAGGATTCCGTGTTCTCTGAATCAGACATTAATATTATTCCCACAATTGACTTTTCCCAGCTTATCTCCTCCAATCCCGATCAACGCTCCAAAGCAATCCAACAGCTTGGGGATGCCTGCCGTGACTGGGGATTTTTTATGGTATATTGTCCATACACATTTCTTCATGTTATAATTAGAGTTCAATTCCACTCCATCATTATCCATGTATGGGATAAGTTCAGTTTCTGAATTACTTTGTTTTCTAAGTATATTTGCATCGTTCAATTACGTGGTGATGAAATTGTAGCTGATAAACCACGGTGTGTCGGAGACATTGAGGGATGAGGTGGTTAGAGGAAGCCAAAGGTTTTTTGATCTGACAGAGGAAGAAAAGAAAGAATATGCGGGAACGCATCTACTGGATCCCATAAGATGTGGAACAAGCTTCAATCAGAGTGTTGACAAAAGTCTTTTCTGGAGAGATTATCTCAAACTCCAAGTTCATCCTCACTTCCACGCTCCTACTAAGCCCCCTGGTTTCAGGTACCCCTTTTCTACTTCTTTCTTCTCAACTCTCAGCTGGTTTGGTTATGTATGGTCATGTGGATGGAACTTGGAGGTTCTGTACGAAGTTGAGGTTTAATATATACGAAAAAATTAAATAAATAAATTTAATTATAATAATAAAATTTGTGAATCTCACTCTATTTATATAATTGACTCTATTTAATGATAAAAAATTTTATTTATTATTATATATTATATAAAATAAAATATGTATTAAGAGAGAAAAAAATTATAATAGGTAATAAAAGATTAAAAATTAATTATTAATTTTTTTAATATATTAATTATTTTTTATTTTATGTTATAAAAATTAAAGAAAAAATTCATGAATATAAGTTCACGTCATTCTGGTAATTAAAAGGATAAGTTATTTTTAAATATCAAAATATAAATAAATAAATTTAGCCATACATTAAAATATTAATATGAAGCATCATATTAATTGCAGGCCTCAGGAGTGTTTAAAATTGATTAAAATTAATTAAATTGATTAAAAATTGAATAAAAGTAAAAAAATTGATTTGATTTGATTTTTAAAATAACAAAATGGAATGTTTTAGTTTGCTTGTCCATTTATAAATTTTTTGTTTGGTTTTAGCTGAATTATTTGTCTATATATATATTTAATATTTTTATCATTTAATAGTAAAAATTAAATGATATTTTATAATTATATTATATAATTATTACTTATTGATTTTTTTAAAAGTAATTATATAAATATATTGATACTTTGAGAAATAAAAATATTTAATATGATTTTATTAAATAATATAATTAATTATTTATAATCTTTTTATTACTTACATATTAATATTGTTAGAATCTTGATTAAATATTTATAATTAATTATTTAGTATAATATTATAAATTTAAATATTTTAAAATTATTATTTTAGGTTTTATTAATGTATAAAACATATCAACAAGTAAAAATTTTGTTTAGTATATTTTAAAATAAAAACGTTAAGTTTGTATGAACCAAACTAATTTTAAAATTAAACTAAATTGATCTTAAAATCAAATAAAATTGACTAAAAAAATTAACGAAATCCACACATTTTAAAAATTAATTATATTAGTTCAATTTAATTTTAAAATAAAACTAAATCAAATCAAACATTTGAACATCTCTATTTATGTTTGTCTAATATAAAATATAAATAATTAAATTTTAGTTCATAAAGTTGAATCTAATAAAAGAAAGTATCTCTTATAATGTAATAAATATTAATTCAAATATTTGTCAAAAAAATATATCTATATTTAATATTTAATAATATTTTTAATAAAAAAAATATTTGCAACAAAAAAAAAAATATTTCTCCCTCGTGACACTCCCCATAAGCCCATCAATGTCACAACTCACAACCTCACCATAGTTTTATATGGACTCCTCAGTATATGATAGAATCTATGCCGAGGAAGAGAGATTTTAAGAATTAATAAATTTATATATAATTATTTATATTTTTGTTATTAAATTTTTTAATTAAAACAAAATATATAATTTTTTTTGAATTCATCTCTATAATTCATATATGTATCAATTTTTTATTAAAATTTTATTAACAAAGATATAGAAGTTACACTTAAATTTTTGTTTTAATCATCTATATTTGTGTTTTTTTTTTTCCTGAATGTGTTTATGACACTCAAATTACAAGTTAAATGATGACATATTTGTATATATAAATCATGAAAGACAATAATTATATATTATTTTTGACAAATTTCAAATATTTTGGAAGGTAAATAAGATATTTATCTAAAGGGAAATATTCTCACAAATTTGAATATGTGAAACTTTATATAAATTTATTACATACCAATAATTAAATGGATAAAATTAAAAATAATTTAATATAATTAAAATTTTCAACTCTTAATTTTAGTTGTTAACATTTTTCTTATTAAACTGTTAACCCGCGATGAATCTATATTTAATTTATATGAATTTGAGAGAATAAATGAATACTATAATCCAAAATCGGTGTCTTTGATTTTAACGGTTGCAGCGAGATTATAGAAGAATACTGCGAAAAAAGCAGGGGAGTGATTGAGGTGTTGCTGAAAGGAATATCCAGAAGCTTGGGGCTGGAAGAAAACTACGTATATAAGAAGATGAACATGGAATTGGGGACCCAAGTGTTTGTGGTAAACTATTACCCACCTTGTCCAAAGCCTGAGCTAGCAATGGGCCTGCCCGCACACACAGATCATGGGCTTCTCACACTATTAATGCAAAACGAGATTGGTGGGCTTCAAGTCCAACACAATGGCAAGTGGGTCCGTGTCCATCCCTCTCCTAACTCGTATCTCGTCAACACCGGGGATCATATGGAGGTACCAATCTAATTTTAAGTCTCTGCATTGTCTGGTTTGGCGTCTCTTAAATATGTATCAAATCACAGAGACATGAAATAATTGACAAGGTATGGTTTGGTGGATAGATATTGACCAACGGGAAATACAAGAGCGTTGTACATCGAGCTGTGGTGAATAAGAAAGCAGCAAGGATCTCCATAGGTACTGCACATGGGTCCTCCCTTGACACTTGGGTCGCTCCTGCGTCCCAGCTTATTAGCCAGACTCATCCCCCTGCTTATCGCGCCATTACATATAGGGATTACTTGCAGCTTCAGCAAGCCAATCCACTCGACAGAAAATCTTGCTTGGATCGCATACGCATTTGAATATCTGCTGCAATTTTGCAAATTGAAAACAATCATCGCTTGCCTTTTTATCCACTTTCTTTGTCTTTCATGTTTTAGTTCCATATGGGTGCTTCTTCCTTTGCATTCAGTTTCTCTTAATCCCAATTCTCACTCTTCTGCATAATGCAGGTTGCAGACCACTGTATTCAAAAATTAAATAAATAAAAAGTGTACATTTGATGCCCGGAAAAGCTTTTAGAATTTGATTCCATGCCAACAAAAAGTAAACTCGCAAATTTAAAAGGCTCTATAATCTATAATATATTAATATTAAATTATTAACACATCTCACACTTAATTTGAATTCAGACTCCATTAAAAATTTGGTAAAAGAAAAGAAAAACAAATAATCCAACCAAGCTGACAATTAATTGAAATCTTCTAACTAAATCTATATTTTAGTATTTTACCCCAAAATTGTCTTCAGTCCACTTGCCCACTAAATCTTTTTTTTTTTTTTTTAAAAAAAAAAGGTTGCTTCCCCGCATTAACAAGAGATGGTAAACGCAGAGAAGCTGACATATTGACAAAAAAACGTACCAACCACTTCGATTCCAATTTTAATTCTTGAGAACTTATTCCTTTTGTTTAATTAATCTTTAAATCCAATTATTTGTGTAGTATATATAGGGAAATCAGAGACATGCTCAGGAAAATTGACTTTATTTTAAATTTCAGAATTTTGGTGTTTGACTCTTTTTTGTATCAATAAAGAACAGAATATTCGCACTTTGCACTCAACTCCATGCCTTTATATTCACTTGACACTCCATCCTCCGCTCCCCACTACATTCTTTTTACGATGGCCCCTGAACAGCGAGTGAGAAATCTCATTTACATCCTCAAAGACAAAGCCTCCGTGATTGCAGCCACTCTATCCATCAAACGTCGCGTGTCCTCTGTTCGCCTCCACGTTCTCCGCGCCACCACCCACAGCCTCTCATCTCCGTCAGAGGCCCGAATCGCCGCCGTGCTCTCCGTCGGAGACGGCTCGTATCTTCTTCCACGTGTCTGCATAGATGCTATCATGGACCGACTTCATCAGACGCGAAATGCCATGGTTGCCCTGAAATGCCTTTTCACGTTACACAACGTCATAATAAGGGGACCCTTCACTCTTAGGGACCAACTCTTCTGTTATCCTTCTTATGGAGACCACAATTTCCTTAATTTATCTACCTTCCGTGACGATTCAAGCGTCGAATCATTGGAATTGACATCGTGGGTACGATGGTATGCGGGGGTTTTAGAGCAGTGTTTAACCGTATCGAGGGTTTTGGGTTATTATCTGAGCTCCTCTTCAACTTCAAGGGACAACACCAAGAATTGGAAGAAAGGTGTGGAAGAAACAAAGGGTTGGCCTTTGAGGGAATCAAACTCCGATTTGGTGTATGAAATAGAAGGTCTTGTGAGGTTGGTAGAGCAAATAAGTGGAGTGCCTGAGTCGTTGTACCTTCAAAGGAATGATTTGGTACATGAAGTGGTGAGATTGGTGGGTGAAGCTTACAGAAGTGTGCAATCGGAAATATTGATGCGGTTAAAAGAGGTTGGAAGAAGAATGGAAAATTTGAAAGTGGGAGAGTTGAATGGGTTGGTAGGTTATTTGAAGAGGATGGAGGAGAGCAAAGAAAGGTTGGTACTTTTGTTTGTGAACAGAAAAAGGAATGAAGGGCTGTGGGAATTGATAAAGCAGACGAGGAGAAAGATGAGGATGAAGAAGGAGGAGATAGAGGGGAAGTGGGTGATGGTGAGACCTGAGAGAACCGGGTGGAATGCGGTTACAAACCCGTTTCTTGAACCGGGGCAGTTGTTAACGGTCCCACTGGGTATGACTATGAATTGATCAAGTTAAAAGTTACAAGTTGGAAATGGTATCTTTTAACTGTTCCAACCGTGGGATTACTTCTCATGATGTTCCTTCATTTATTCTTCGGGCAAGCCCAATAGCCAATAATTTTGGATTCTCTGCTTAAAATTTTTTTGTTTGGCACCTATTTAATAAGTTTTTTTTGTTGTTAAAATTATTTTAATATTATTATAACAAATATTATTATTATTATCAATTTTATTTAAATAATTAATTTCAAAAAAGTTATAATAATAATATTTTTTATTGTAATAAATCTTAACAACAAAAAAATTGTCGCTAAATGTCAAGCAGGTGCCAAAGAAAAAATTGTCAAGCAGAGAATCGGAACTGATAGCCAACCATTTCCCTTTTCTTTTATTTTTTTTTCTTGGTTTGCTGTTGTCTGCTAAGGTGTTAAGACAAAACCTGTTCTATATAAATATACCATCCAAAAGCAAAAATCATTTTTTGCTCAAATTTCGTTTTGACCTTCTATGTTAGTTTCATAGGTTAGACTTGTGTGTAGATATAATTTTTAATAAAAATTTCTAAAAATAATCAAAATATTTATATTTTATAAGTAATAGTTAAATGTATCTATTAAGTTTGGACACACTGACCACTCAGGTTCCTCACTTTTTATTTGGATTTTGAGTTCAACTTACTATACAATAATAATAATATAATACATTTTTTTCATTTCTAATAATTATTTAAAGTTAAAATAAAATTAATATAATTTTTATATAGTTATCATAAAAAATGGCTGATTTTCTTTTTCGAAAGTGGACTAGTTATATATATAATGAGTTATCGCTATCTTTGAGAATATTAAATAGTAAAATGTAAATCATATCAATAAAATTTTTCATAAGAACACAATAATATTGTTAAAGATATGTACGTAGTAAAGGGTGAATCTTGTTTTAAAAGTAATCCACCTCCAAAACCTGAATGAATGAGAAAGATTTGTTTTTCTTAAATTAAGATGGTAACCACTTAATCAAATCGATGTTATAGCCATCATGGATGATCTAGAGCCGAATAGCAGTGATTCCAATAGTTGACTTGACATGAAGAAATATATAATAAAGATTATACTTAGAAACAATTGCTATCAAATTTTTTTCAATAAGAACATAAAATTTGTAGTTAAGTTTATTTGTTTATTAAAAAAATTGGTAGAAAAGTATAAAAAATTGTTTTAAAATTATGTTGTTGACATAATAATAAGGGCATTAGATTGGTGCACCGTGCACCAAATGGGAAAAATTCATTAGGCAATCGATTCAATTTGTGATTAATGGGAGGCCTCTTGTTGATCATTGGGGTTAGGAGTCGTCCATTGTTTAACACGGGAGCTGGCTATCTTGGCCTGCAATTACAATAAGCAACAACACAAAGGAAACATCCTAATTAAGTCAAATTGAAAAGGGAATGCCATTTTTTTCAATACTAATCATGGGTTAATTGGTGGTGACTGGTGGACTAATTAAGAATGAGTAGTTTTAACTCAAGTTGAAGCATTAATCGTACCTCATTGTCCCAATCGCATCTTGCTGTTATGATGACCAGTATGAGCGTTTGAATTGCCGTACCACCGAAGATCATTCCCCCCCAAATGCCCTGTTACGTGTGTAATTTTATTTGTTAGTGTTTAATTAGCAGTTATAGATATGTATGAATGTATGTACGTACGTACCTTGACACCGAGTTTGAAAACCCATCCCATGAGAAATCCGAGTGGGAGCCCAATAATGTAGTAGCACCCTAAATTAACATATGCTACTAAGGCTTGCCATCCCGAACCAACAGCCACTCCTGCATGCAGTATTTCATAAATATCACTTATGATCGAGGGTACATAGTTATTTATGATTATGTTAAATACATTGGTGGAGTACTGTTCATTATTTTCACCTGATAAGACGGGCTGAACACTGTTGAGGAGAATGGTAAAGGCTAGGAGGAAAGCCATGTGATCAACGGCTTTAATCACATCAGAACTGGTGGTGAATATGAATGCAAACTGGTCGTGTAGTGCCATTATTATTACGCAAAACAAGAGCCCGACCACCGTTGACTCTGCCACTGATACTACTGTCGCAAATTTTGCTGCTTTCCCATTTCCTGCTCCTAGCTCATTCGCCACCCTTACCCTGTCATGTCATGTAAATATCCATTAATTCACTCTTAATTTCACTTCACTCCACTTCCATATTTATATAACGTACATGCACTAGCTACCTTCACTAGAAATTTACAAACATTCTCTCAATAATTCAACTCAATAATGAGTTTAGGTTAAAAAATATCTCAACCCGCAAAGACAGCAAACTGGAGGAGAATGAACGTGCTATGGCCTGTACACCTTTTTTTTTTTTTTTTGACTCTCTATGCTCTTTTAGCAAAATTGGCCCGACTCAGTTATTCCCACTAGTGACGCCCCGTTAAATTTATTATGACGGTGGGTCAGTCCTTGTTTTCACTTTTCACATCAAATGCTTCTTTTTCTTTATTCCACTTTTTTGGGTTGAATTCATTCACTTTTTTCACGTGTCAGGTTATGGCTTTTTGACTAATTTATGTTACCACAAAAATAAAGAGTAATATCTAATTAAATTATTTCTAATATAAATAACTTTTTTTAATTATTTATATTTAAAAATTTATTAAATTTTAACTAATTTAAATTAAATTAAATAAATATTTTATTATGAGAGGATAACTCTTTTTAAGGGAGTTATTTTTATACATAGAATTCAAACTTAAAAAATTTTATTTAAAAAAATAAAATACCTACTAATTCAATCATTTATTGGTGTGTAGATAACATTTTGATATACAAATATTTGTGATTCTTTTCAATCTTACCCGTATTATGAAGACATTTAGTTCAGATCCTAGTATTTTGAATAAAAGAAATTTTAGATAATCTTACTTACTGCCTCAGTTTTACATTGATCAATAAATTAAATTCAACCAAAATTTCTTATTTTATATATTACGTGGAAATTTTAGTTTAAAATTAAAAAAATAAATATTATTAGCCAAATGATATAATATATATTATAAAAATCTTATCATATTGGTCAAAATAAATTATATAAATTATAAATTAAGGACTAACTAAGGAGGTGTTTTAGCAGGTACTACTTAATAGGTAGGGGTTTCTAATTGTTGTTATGATGCGATTAGTATAGTGTTAGTGTAAGGGGAAAGAAGGCGAACAAGATATTAATGTTTGTGATTACTGATTACAGATAGTTGATTGAAGAAATATGTAAATGAGAAAGAGATTATAGAAAAAAGAGTAGAGAAGAGGGATAAAAACAGTACCCGGTACCGGCGAAGAAAGCCAGAGGAACCATCATTTCCCATCCATTGATAGTCATACTGCAAATTAATTAAGTCATCGTTCAAATCACAAAAACTCTTCAACATTTATAATTGTTGAACACATGCATGCTAGGCCAACAATTAAAACTTAATTACCATATCGACAACGCGTCAACCGCCACTGTGGCATTCTTCAAATGCCCTGTCATTAGTATCAGTATTCTATAGTACCAGTTCTCTAAACTGCATCACCTCACCAATTCATGAATAAAAAAAGTTAAATCATATAAGCACACTATACTAATTAATAATTAAGGGCGTAAAGAGTCAAAGAGAAGGAGGCAGGTATAGGACTGTAGGTATATACCAGAGCATGACCCCAGAAGCAGCAGAGAGTTTGAGAAATTCCCAGAGCCCTGAAAAGGCTTCCATGGAAAAACCAGTCCAAGTCAAAGGGCATCCTCCACAAACCATATAGGCATACATCCCAAAAACCAACACCCACCAGGAGATATCGAGAGCAATAGCTGCACCCACCACTCCAAAATCCCACACATATATTAACAGCCAGCTGGTGATGACATTCACCACCAGAGCCACCAAGGAAACCCAAGCTATGGCAAAAGTCTTCAACTGGCACTGCAGGAACCTTTGCAGAGGGAACTGAAACGCAAAGCTGAAGTGCAGGGGTATGAGCCACACAGCCACCAACCCCGACTCCTCTGCCACGTCATCCGGCTGTCCTAACAACTTGAGAATGGGAGTGGCGAATACGTAGAAGGGCAACAGCAAGAAACAGCACAGAAACAGAACAATCCAAGATCTTTGCATGTATATGCCAAGCATGTGGTATCTCTTTGCCCCAAACGCCTGCCCGCACAGTGTCTCCAACGCGCTTGCCATCCCCAACTGTATATTATATAATCATACTCCAATCCAATGAATCAAAATTGAATTTGAAAATGAAATAATGAGAAAATCAGGGGAATATTGAATAATATCTAATTACGTACGAGGAGGCCAAAGTTGAAGCCCACGATGACATTGTTGGCGATAGAAATGGAAGCAAGTTGAACGTCTCCGAGATGACCGGCGACGGATTGGGTGACGACGTTCATGGTGAATGCGGCGATACGACTGAAGATAGAGGGGCCGACGATGAGCCATAGCTTCTTAGATTCGACCCACACCTCCCTTCCAAAATGATGTGGTTTGTGATCAAAAGGGACGGGGACCTGGTTTGGCGAAGATTCAGGCAAGAGAGGCTCCCTGAGGTTGCCGTATTCATATTTGTGATGTTCATCTTGATGGTCTCTGTCGGCGCTCCCCATCCGAACTCTCAACAATCTTAGATGTGCTTATCCGTAGTTGCTCTTAGGAACAAACTAGAGTTATCGCTGTGCTTGAGCCACTCTGTCGTTTGTACTTTATAATTAATTGAACGTGGCAGCGTTGCCATTGGAATAGGAAGTGGAGAATCAAGAAACCAACCACAATTCCAAATTGGCTACTTCCTCTGAGTAAGCTTGCGTCGGAGCACATCCACGTCAGCCATCACATTTAGCCATTTCGGGATTTATTAACTATATGACTATTTTTATTTTATATTAATTGCCCACTTATTAAAAATAATAAAAAAATTAATTGAATAATAAACTAATAGTACAAGTGCCTAAAAGGTTTGAGCCATACCCATACTTTTTGATTGTTTTCCATCTCCTTGGAATCATCATGACTTCCCTGCTCTTCATAAATATTTTTGGCAAAAATATACTTAATTCTATAATTATAATTTTAGTGCTCTAAATTTTTTTAATAGATTTTAGAAAAGGACTAACTTTTATGTATTTACTATCACATATTCTCCAATCACGAAATAATAAATAAATATCTCTTACAGTTCATATATTTTATTTTTATTCAAAATTTTAATAATAAAAATATTTTGTGATTAAATTAATATGATTTAAATATTTTATGCGTTTACTGAATATGCACATGATTTATTTAGTGATATAAAAAGGAAACGAAATAAAAGGATGGGACCATTAACAAATAATAATGCAATCGCCGTGTGAACACGCGGGGGGCGGTTCCAACAGCCAGTGAAGTTCTTTTTTTTTTTTTGTAATCAGTCAATTTTCAGTGCCATACTGTGTTTGTTACCCTTGTATAAGTTTTTATGAAATTTTTGTGCTATTGCGCATATATTATATTGTCTAAGATGATATATTTAATTTTAACTAATACAATAATTAATGTATTATTTTCAATTTGGCTTTTTAACTTAAAAAATTAAATATATTTGTTTTTGTAAATTCTGTTCATATAATAAATAATTTTTTTCTGAAAATAACTTAAGATAATTTAGTAAGTGAATATCTAATATTTTTTTATTTGGATTAACAAATAGTTGTTGATTAATCAAAGGGAAGCTTCGTTACTGATTACACTGACCTCTTCTACAAGAAAATTAAACAAAATACTGTACAATTTATTTATTTTGACTAAAATATTTTAATATTTATTATTTATGTATACAATACCATAAGTTTTAAATACATAATCCATAAGAATATTTTATTTTTTAAATTTAAAATAAATTAAACTTGTAAAAACAATTAAATTAATGGTTAAATAATAACATAACAATGTCACGAGAACAAAAATTATTATATATTTATTGTCTTTATTATATAAATAAAATTTATTATTTAATTAATTTTATCTTTATATATTTTTTCATAGAACATAATCACAACAAAAATATTGTATATATTAATTAAAGACTAATATACCATATATTTATTGTTTTATTTTATAGAAATAAATTAAATAAATATTTAACAACATGTAAAAAATATAACTTTCAAAAATTAAATATAGATAAATGCTATACACTAATATGTATTTAAATATTATTCTATTTTTAGTATAATAACACTTTTAAAAGTAGCAACATCAGAAGGTGCGTGTGGTGGTTGTCACACCACCAAATAATAATGAGGCGCAAATTAAATACTTATAACCTACGTAAGTATGTGTGGCTATGCATGGACGATGCCACTAGGAAACAAAAAATCTGGGATTTCTCATTTTTGTGCCAAATTGAATATGTTCTTTCTTACCTGCACCTTGCTCCTTGCAGATCTCATTTTTTAATGAATTTGAATCGGTTTCATATAGCAATTGGTCTTCATATGTACATGAAATGATAAAAATAAGGGTACGTGAGAAATAAAACTTCTTATATGTTTTTAGTATTTCTTATATTGCTATAATAAAATTATATATATATATATATATTAAGATATTTAAATTTTAAACGGTATTTTTATATAATATAATAATATTTATTATGTTTATTTATTTAATATAATATTTATATATTTTTTATTTATATAAACTAATTATTAATATTAATACTAATTTAATTATAATTCAATTATAGTTAAATTAATAAATCATGAATCACAATTTTTACTGATTCAATAACTAATTTAATTTTTAAAAAATTGATAACAATATGTTTGATTGAGATCTTTGCGTCTAGAAAGCGCAATTAAGAAATTGCAAGCTTTGTATATTACTTTTATTTAAAAATAAAGTTAAATTACTCTTGTACTTTCTATTTTTTATTTGAATTTGAATTATATTTTAATATTTTAAAAATTTATAATTGAGTATCTATAATCTAATAAATTTTTTAATCATTCTCTATTATCATATTTTAATTAAAATTATATTATATTTTATTAATATTACCAACATATAATATTTTAAAACTTTAAATATATATGATTTATATTAATAGAGACAAAATAAATAAATAATAAAATAAAAATAACTTAAACATAAAAAAATATAATTTATGTTAAATAATATGAGTAAATTAATTTGAATCATATAATTTCATAATGTTGTATATAATTAGTCTATCATCAAGATTTAACAAAATGTTGACAAAAATTTAAGGACAAAATTAAAATTTTATTAAATTATAAAGACTTAATTACAAAAATTTAAATTATAAAAACCTAATTAAAATTATAAAAATCATAAGAATAATTTAACCTAAAAATAATAAATACCACTCTTCTCAATCCATGATTTTTTAGCCTCCTAAATAAACTTTGTTCTTTTTAGGTGTCTGAAAGGGGTTTCTTGATTAGTTTAACTAAGGAAGCAATTTGTCGGTAAGGTGCTAAATAATATTGTTGTTTTTATAACAAAAATTAGACTTATCAATAATTGTTTATATATTTTTTATTAAATTATTTAATCAAAATAAAATATGTGAAACAGAATTTTAAAAAGGACCAGTAAAAAAAATAATTTATATAAATTATACATTTATTAATTTTAATTGAAATATCTATAATAAAAATTTAAGAACTCCACATAAGTTTTTTCTTTCTAGCAAATAGTAGAGGCTACATGTCATACATATATATATCATTAATAGCAAATATTACACAATTAACATAAAGTTTCAACAAATTTATCCTTTAATATAAATTGCCATGAGTTCAGGGCAAAATTAATACTATTCCCATAACCGAACTCTTAGGAATCTCAATATATACTAAAACTTATTCTCTATTATGTCCATACTTATGTCTTCTTCTCAATAGTTTCTTTCACTTTTGAACCTAACAATTTTGCAGTTCAATAAGAATATAATTCAAATATGAAAGTATAACTAATTAACTTACTATACTCCAATCCCAATTTGGGATATATGAGTACACCCATAATGCTGGGCCAACCAAATAGGCATCGGCCTAATTGAATTAGGCCCGAAAATAGATAGGGGGTCTAACACTAGCAAACTTGGAGGATTATGTTGTTTTAACTTTAAAAAGAAATGTAATTTAATTTTTTTTAGTCTATCAACAAAGGAAAAAAAAAATATTTTAATATGTTTAATTATAGAAAGTCGATTAATAAATTTTATTTTTCATTGTCCTATTATATATAATTCTAGACTCTTTGATTTTTGAAAATGTACGTTACTTTTTTATTTTTAAAATATAATATAAAATAAAAAATTAAATAATAAAAATTAAAATTTTTACTATTTTATTTTTATTTTTTATATTTTCTCATCTCACGTTACAAATATTATTTTATATTTAATATTATATAATTTTGTAGACTAATAATTAAAATTTTTTTAAATTATTATAATATAAATATATATTAGTATATTAATAAGATATATATATATATATATAATATGATAGTATTGAAAATTACGAAAGAGTGGATATATAAATTATTGTGAGTGAAAATTTATTATTATTAAAATATAAAAAGCGAAGTCCACTAGTAAATATTTAGTATTGTTTTCTTTGAGTGGACGATGGTAGTTTTGTTAATCAAAAGGGTAGTGCGCCACACTTTGATAAAGAGGGTATTTGAATTAACAATTTGCAACTCACCTTTCGCATTCGCTGTTTCACCAAATTCCACAACCTCAAAAGGCCCACCATCTCTGTTTGTTTCCTAATAGTTAATATAATCCCATGTCTACAAAAAACGAAAAAGGCCCAGCATGTTTTAGTCTTATATATGACCTCTATGTGACCCTTAAAAAAAGATAAGATCAAGAAGATCCTACTAATGCAATTATAGCCGCATCTCAATAATTATTTTAGTGTTCATAACTTAAAAATAATTTAATTCTTTTATAATTACCGATGTTAACTGCATATTCTTTTACTAAATTCTTAGAAATTCATGTATAATTTATATGAATTCAATTTGATGCATAAAATCAACACTTTTTAAATATACTTAGATTTAGACTCTTTCATCTCTAGTGCTCAACAAGTGGTAATAAAAATTGATGCACTTAGTGGATATCATGTAAGTGATCATTAACATATAATTACATATATAAATCTTGATACTCATAAATATTCATGTGAATATTGGAATTCTTTAAATTTTCTTCCTCCATTATGATGATAAATTAGAACTTGTAAATGCAATCATTCAGGAAAAAAAAAAACGCTGACCCATTTGTGTTTTGGTTTTTGTATAAAAGGGGAATTACATTAACTCAATGCAAGTACAAAAAGTAGAAACAAGACACCTCAAACGTACAAAGCCAGAACACAAGATAAAACAAAAAAAGGGGGGGGGGGCACACAAAACGATGGAATCAGAAAAAGCTTAAGAGCAAAAATAAAAGGCAGAGGAGAATATACTTTTGTAGCAAGGACTGGTGGTGGTGGTGGTTAACTCATGTCTGTTAGTCATTCGTGCAACATGGATTGGATTTGGGAGAGGAATGAGGAATCTTGAAGAGCTGAGTAGAAAACATGTAATTACTTGAAAAAGAAGAAGAAGAAAGGAGAGTTGGCAGTGAGGTTGAGAATAAAGGAGGGTGGCCAAAGGTTCAAAGAGATTCTAAGGCTGCCAAAGCTAACACCAAACACGGAGGCCTTACAGAAAGCTACAACAACAATCCCTTCTATTCGTGTTTCCAGTAATTAACTTGCCTTAGGAGTTAGGAATAGGCTTAGCCCACCTTCAAGTCCAACCTTCACCTCTCTCCTTAGTACAACTCTCACAACTAACAAAACCGCAACTCAACTTTCCATTCTTCCTTCCTACGTACTTTCCTCCGTGTCCTCGCAAAAACATTCTACCTCTCACAAAGCCATACCATAAACTTTTCTCTATTATAATTAACCCCTTTTATTTTTCATTCCCTTATGTTTCTATTTAGCACTAATCAGATTTAGCTTCTTTTTCATATTATATAGTTAACAAGGTAAGTATAGTGTTGCTAACTTTTTTAAAGTATAATTTAAGATTTAATTACCAAACCATCCACTAATTAACTAGAGAGAAGTGATTAGATGAACTCGGGTCCATATAAAATTTCACGCACCCATCACATGTTAAGTTTTAGAATGTCTCTCACTTTTGCATTCCTCTGTGTGAGTGATGTATTGAATTGTAATCTCATTCTAATTCCAATTCAAAAATGATGGGAAGGCAAAAGTGAAAGCCTATTTTTCTGTTACTTTTATGATATTTTAATTGTATTTATAAAAAAAAACTTTTACTTTCTTGTACTTTTAAAATATCTCAAAAAATTTATAAAAAAATTCATATAAATTTTTTGGGGTATTTATAAACCATATTCCACTAATTAACTAGATGGCCTGTTAGACAAATACCACGGACGAATTCCTTCGGTGGACAAAAACAACAGTACATGATTATAGTTAACTGTAAATAGTTTTCTTTTAAAAAATTATTTATCTACAGCTCTATTTAAATGCCATGTTAAAAATTTATTATTTATATATCAATAACTGATATAAAGACGTATATATAAGTTGAGGAAGAAATTAGGTTATGTATTTGTAATTGTAAATTTTGGTAGAACATAGGGATCAGAGATTTGAAAAAAAGAAAAAATCTTTGTGATATATGTGTTAAATACTAAAATTTGAACGTTTGATCAGATAAGAGAAGAATGTTGATTGACCGCAAGATTAGAGATTGTCCATATTTTGACAGAAAAATATTATAGGGTAGTGAAGTGATTGATGGTATTAACTACAAGATAGTAGTGGTGAATTATAAATAGTCCAAACGTTCAACGCTGCAATAATTCCAAAGCGAAAAAGAAAATGATTAAATTTGATCAACAACATTGTAAAAATGAGAGACTTCGAAAAATAAAAAGTTTTATGCTTAGGACATTTTGTCGACAAAGTCAAATCCTTCGTGATTAGATTAGACTACACATAGTGGTGTAAAATGGAATAAACAGCTCTGAAAACCGAAATTGCGAAATAAATCGTTGTGCGAATGAAAACAAAAGAGCGAATAATCCCAATTCTCAAAGGAGTAAATGATTACCTAGAATGTTTCTCTGATGATCTGAAGTTCTTAACGACTCAAACGGAAAATAAATACCCTACATCAGTTATCAACGATTTTCTCGCACTAGTATTCTTACAGAGGTACGAAAAACAGAGACAAAGGGGAAGACGAGATTTGTAGCAGAAAAGTGATGGGAGCAGAACAAAACAGAACCGCCAAGAGACTCCTTCTCATAATCAACTGCTTCCTCCTCTCAATAGGCTCCTCCGGCGGCCCACTCATACTTCGCCTCTACTTCCTTCACGGCGGAAAGCGCGTCTGGTTCTCCAGCTCCCTCGAAACCGCCGGCTTTCCACTCATTTTCCTTCCTCTCGCCATCTCTTATTTCTACCGCCGTCGTCACTCCCCACAAGCGGACCTACTCCTCATCAAGCCTCGTTTGTTTGTAGCCTCCGCCGTCGTCGGTGTTTTAACAGGCCTTGACGATTACATCTATGCCTACGGCGTCGCTCGACTCCCTGTCTCCACTTCCGCTCTCATCATTGCTTCCCAGCTGGCTTTCACAGCCGCCTTCGCCTTCCTACTGGTGAGACAGAAATTCACGGCTTACTCCGTGAACGCCGTGGTTTTGCTGACCATTGGAGCAGGAGTTCTGGCTTTGCATACAAGTGGGGATCGTCCAGCAGGTGAGTCCACTAAGGAGTACATGTTGGGTTTCCTGATGACACTGGGAGCCGCCGCCTTGTATGGATTTGTGTTGCCTTTGGTGGAGCTAGCGTACAAGAAGGGCAAGCAGCGTATTACCTATACTCTCGTCATGGAGATGCAGTTCGTTATCGGCTTCTTCGCCACTCTCTTCTGTGTTGTAGGGATGGTCATCAATAAGGACTTTAAGGTTTTACTCTTACTATTGCTTTTGCTTGCTTTCTGTGTTTCATTCATCACACGAGCCTTGATTAATTATATACTGTGCACGCAGGTAATTGGAAGAGAAGCGAGAGAATATGAGCTGGGGGAAAGCAAGTACTATGCAGTGGTTGTGTGGAGTGCTATATTATGGCAGGCGTTCTTCTTAGGAGCAATAGGGGTTATATTTTGTGCTTCTTCTTTATTTTCTGGTATTCTCATTGCTTTGTTACTGCCCGTAACAGAAGTTTTGGCCGTTCTTTTCTACAAGGAGAGCTTCAAAGTCGAAAAAGGAGTTTCTCTTGTACTCTCTCTTTGGGGTTTTGTATCCTACTTCTACGGTGAGTTTAAACAAGCCAGGAAAACGAACGACAATCCCACATCTGAATCACAGTCCTCCCTCCCTCCTCCGAATCCATGATTGCACCTTCTGCCTCTCTACTACCCCTGTTCTATGCCAGGGCTCTTTGTATTTTGTTTCTTTTTTTCTTCTCTTATTTGAATGTATTGCATGGAGTTCCATTCTCTCTGTTAACAATATTATGTGACCAAAAAAAGAGAGGTGATAGATATAATTTTATCAAAAATAAACAAAAATTGATATAATTTAGTCAAAATATGAATGAAACGACTGCTAGTTGTTGACCAAATATCAAAGAAAATCAATATTCTCAAAATTTAAGTGTTCGTTGGATCCAGGGATGCATGATTGGTTTAATTGTGATTAAATTGTAAATGAATTCATACTAATACATAATATATATCCATAGATTTTAAACTTAGCTTGTTTGCACCAACAAACTTGCAAAACAAAATAATTTTATAAAATATATATAAAAAAAAAAAATATTAATATGATTTTTATAATTAATTTTATAAAATAAATAAAAAATCAAACGTGCGAGAAATTGATCATTCTCTCTGTACGTAAAGTCATCCAATTTTTTAACTTATCCCTTTCTTTCTCTCCCTCTATTATTTATTATTATTAATTTATTATTACTACTATTCTTTTCTTTCCGTCTTCTGACGTTATCTTCGCTTTCTGCTACAAGAGCAATTTTGAAGCTGTCAGCCTGTCATTTGGTAAAAATTATGATTTCTGAAGCTCTCTCTCTCTCAATCTTTCTCTTTCTGTCAGAGTGTCAAAACTTCAAAACACTTCCTTCTCTGTATGCATATGAAAGGAAAAGGAAATTTAATTAGTGGCAAATGAAGGGTAATTACTAATTACAATATGCAAAATGCTAAACGAGAGTAGCGGGAGAGTATCACTTTATTTATACATTAGTTAATAAAATTTAATAAAATATTTTTATTTTATATATCATATAAACAATTTTATTTAAAATAAAAAATTTTAAATAAATTTCATTAATTAATATATAAATAAAATGATATAATCTATATAATTAAAAGCTTGTGTTGTCTTTTCTTATTTGTCTTACCACTGTCCTTTCTCAGTTTCTAAGCCATTCATTTGCTGCTACTTTCCTTTGTTTTACGTAAGGTGGAAAATGCGGGAGAGTTGAATGATTAGACATGCAAAGACAAAACATTCAGTTAATTGGAGAAAAGAAAAGCATAAATTTAGATACCCTGCCGGCGTCTCGGCTACACTTTTACTTTACACAAGAAGGTGTGATTCTTCTATATGTATGCTCACAAGTCAGCGTGAACAGAGAAAGGCTGCTTGCCTGAATGGCTATATATTGTATTCTAGCGAATAAAATAGAAATGCTCAAATATATTATATATCTTGTGCTTCAAAACAATACACACTAGCTGTCTTTCCTTCATTTTCAACATGAGCTCTATATATATGGATGTTCATATATACCAGCACAGTGATACGCCCCTGTCAGAATAAATAAGGGAATTGGAAAAAACAACACAAATAATAATTAATAATTAAATTCAACACTTCAAATATGCAGGAAAATTTGACTCTGAATCATGGTTCTTCCTCATCCAACTTGAAACCTCATTACTCGCTAGAAGATTGTTCCAGGTTGAAGAAGTGTAAACAAGATGTTAACAATGAACCAGTTTCTTCCTGTAAAAGTAGGCTTGCAGGCATAGCCACAGCTCCACCTTGTCGGACGTCATTTTTTATCATGCCTGGAAGAGGTCTTAAGTGGAAGATAGGGTGCATTGACGTTACTACACAGATGGGCAGAAATAAGAAAATAGAGGATGATTATGTTTATGGGGAAACAATTGGTCAAGGCAAATTTGGATCTGTTAGGTCGTGCAGGTGCAGGGCTAGTGGAGCTGTATATGCTTGTAAGACCTTGAGGAAGGGGGAGGAGACAGCTCATAGGGAGGTGGAGATAATGCAACACTTATCTGGGCATCCTGGGGTTGTGACACTGCAGGCAGTGTATGAAGAAGCTGGATCCTTTCATCTCGTGATGGAATTGTGCTCTGGGGGGCGATTGATTGATAGAATGGTTGAGGAGGGCCCATACTCAGAGCAACGAGCTGCTAATATACTCAAGGAACTGTCATGATATGGGAGTTGTTCACAGAGATATCAAACCAGAAAATATTCTATCAAACTTGAAAATATTCTACTCACAACATCAGGAAAAATAACGCTTGCAGATTTTGGTTTGTCCACTAGAATTTCTAATGGTAATATGTGAATCCTGTTTGGTTGAGTCTCCCTCTCTATTTTTCCCCACATACGTAGATCATTTCTGCATTATGCGTATGTCCGTTTCTGTGTGTTGACCTTTTTTTATTTCCATTGACATCATTTTTTTTAAGAAAAAAAAAGTCTAAAAGAATCCATTGTAATGAGATTTCAACTTAATCAGTTGTCAACAGAGTTCATTTTAGCAGCGCTGTCAGTTATGAAAATTATTTGAATTTTGGAAGTAATTTAAATCTCTGCATTCGTTGGACTTTAGTTTTCTATTCTCAAAATTCATTCTCTGAACATAGAAGTAAAAATTGAATAGAACCAGCGTGGTTATCTATCTTCGTCAAATTGCCTATGTTCATGGTATACTGGTATAGGACTCTCTATGTTACTTGGATGTGCTGTTTGCAATCTTAGTATGGGTTGTTTATTAAAAGCATTGAATCATCGATTAAAATTTATTTTTCAGGTCAGAGCTTGACTGGGTTGGCTGGAAGCCCTGCATATGTTGCCCCGGAAGTATTGTTGGGTAGATACTCAGAGAAGGTGCTGGAGTACTCCTGCATGCTCTGTTGGTTGGTGGTCTTCCATTTCAAGGAGATTCATTGGAAGTAGTTTTTAAGGCAATAAAAACTGTCAAATTGAATTTCCTTACAGGGACGTGGGAATCGATTTCTATACCTGCACGAGATCTTGTTGGGAGAATGCTAACGAGGGATGTTTCTGCTAGTATAACAGCTGATGAAGTACTTAGTAAGTTTATGATAGGTTATAAATTGTTTCTAAAGTTGTGCGCTGTATTTCTCCCTCGGTGATACCTGCACTGACAAGTGTCTGTGTTCTAATATGAAATTCTGAATTACTTGCATATAATCAGAAATAATAAATATAGAGGTTATTTCCAAGTTAAATTAAAAATTGTCTCTTTTAAGTTGTTTAAGTGATTGATTGACGTGCAGTGGTTCAATTTTAGGGCATCCATGGAGATGCTGCCCATGGAAACTAAATTGAAGCAGAAGATAGGAGCAGTCAATGGGTGCCAGTTAGTTGTAGGAAATAGGATCTGTGATGGCTCTGTGGGTGAGGTTTCTAGTCAGCTTTATTGTGAAGAGCAGGAAGATTGTGTGTTGATGGATGTGCTTGCCACAGCTATTGCACGTGTGAGGATATCTGAACCTCAGAGAAGCAGGTTGGGTGGTATCACATCCACAGGTCCCATAAATCAGCAAGCCTCTTCTAATATTAAAGCCAACAACCTCTGTAAAGCATTTTGGCATACTGACAGGTTGACACAATCTGCTCTGCACCACTTTCTCCACTCACTGCTTTAAAGCTTACAACTTACAATCTCTAATATACACTTGCCATAAGTGGATTACGTGTTGACCTCTCTCATTTGGTTATTGGGATCAAATTGTATTGCCATGAATTTTTGCCCCTTTGCTTATTTAACCTGTTGATGTTTGACTGAGAAAACTCAGATAATTGTACAGCATATGTGAATCGAATATTGATTTATCATTGGATGTTCTTGCTCTTGCTGCAGCATCGATGTATTGTATACGAATACAAGTTATGGTTTCAGTTTCACTGAGTAAAAACTTGGCTTTCCTGGAATTTTAGCTCTTTAAAAACTAAAAAAAATTATGAACTTCTAAATTATGTGTGAGAAGATTTTATAAAAATATATATTTTATTGTTTTAAAGATACATAAACTTTGTGTATTTTTTTTTAAAGTTTTAATAAAATCATATATGAATACAACAAATTTATATATAAAATAATGTCATCATTTTCTGAGCTGTTTACTAACTCTACAAATAGAAAATCAAATTTGTTTATTTAATATATAAGCAAGGTTAATTTAAAATTTTAACGAATAAAATTCAAATAATTCACAAACTAACTCTATTTATACTCCCAATCACAAGACATACATAAAGAAATTCTGTTTTCAGTTTTTCCTCTTTTTATTCAACTATAAAAGAAATAAATGCCTAAAGTTCTAGAACAAGCGAGAGCAGCAGATTTCCATTAGATTGAATCCTGAACATCAGGTGATCCCATTAAATTTTTAAACTCATTCACGCCTCAATGATTCCTCTTAGTGTGTGTGACCTATGCCAAAAAATCAGTGATGTCCATTTTTTTGGAGCTTTCAGGCCACATTGTTTCATATCTAATGCCATGTCCTCGCCCCTCGGTAGAAATAAGAGTTCGTGGCTGCTATTTGGTTAATCATAAGACATTTAAACAGCAAAAGAACACGGCTCGATCTATTAAACAAGCAAATAATCTTCATTTTTTTTTTTTCACATTTAGGACCATTTTTTAAACTAAGTCATATATCCAAGAAACAGAACTACAAAAGTCAGGTACATTCTAACAGTAAAATTCAATGGATCATGGAACTATTCTTTGCGACAGAATCAGGCATCATGTGGGTGATCCAAAGGAGCCCTGATGTCATTAGTCTTTTAACCGAGAAAACAAGCAGCCAAACTCTCCCCCCTCAGTCCTCATTTTCTGGACATTTTGGACCAAAGGTACACCACAAAGAAACAGAGTAATGCAAAAGCAACCACATGAACAATATGGTTTGAACCGTTTTGGATGATGCTCTTGTTCAATCTTCTTATATTATTCTTCACCCCAGCTTGAGCCTTTATCATTGTCATTTGCTGTAGTGGAATGGACACAACTAAAATTTTAGCAAGACAACTAATGCAGATGAAATTAATAACGACCGAATGGCAGCTGAAAGGGTTTTCCTCTTCACTCATCTTTTGAAGGAAAGGTATTAAAATTCATTATATAGTTCTACAAAATCGAGGTCAGACTTCTCATCAATTTAATTCATCTCTATAAGTAATACATAAAAACAGCTATTACTGCTCATTTCTTCAGCCATCTAATACTTAGCTTCATCCCACTCATCCCAGACTCCTAACTACCATTCCAGAAGTAATAAAGGTCCATAATACAGAATTATATTGCTCTTTTTAAGTCAAAGATTCTCAAAATATAGATACCATAATGTATGGCTTGGTTTCCTGTTTTAACATTGTTAACACTATAACAAGCCGACCCCAATTTTCCAATTGAGATACATTTCCTGCCATAATTAGCATTTAGCTTAACGAAGTCTAGACACTACAGCTACATCAAAATTTCTATATAAATATGTTTTGCCTGATTATAGTAGAGGCAACTTTAGGTAAGATGTACTCTTCATCCACACAGGTAAAAGTTGAAATACACATAACAAAAATTCTACTCTAGCAAATATACATACATACATATATATATATATATATATATAGCAGAAAATATCAAATAGAGGTTATTTAATATATGATGTACCAGCTGTTCCAGAAAATCTTTCTGATACCTAACTTCTGTCTCTATCTCCTCTGCAACCTGCACGAAAAAAATATTAAGTTGTATGAGAAGCAGCAGAGGACAAATAAAGGGAAACAACAGTGAAAAACAAAAGCTTTCAAACATAATATAGTTTTATCAAATTAGATACGCTAAAAGGAAATAACTAGGAGGATATAACTCAATAATAAGTCAGGCCAAGAAATAACTTTAAAATGGAAATTGAACTTCAAGTTTCACCCCAGCCTACATCAGTAGGCACACAAGCATCAATTATAAATATTCTATATAATAGTCCGCAAGAAACGATACATTGTAGAATAAGAAACAAAAACATTTGGGAATACAATCAGACATGTATACAACAAGCATTTATATTCATATGTTCCTTTTCTGAGATAAAACAACCTAGATTATGAAATTGTCCTCCCTAAACTATAAGACCACTATTGTGTCTGCAACCCTTCATTACTAATAGGGAAATTAAGGGAAGAAGTTTTAAAAGCCGACATCTTGAACTTGGATAAAATAACTGCATGCACAAAACTCAAAAAGCTTGGACAAGATAAAAGATCACACAGAACTACATAAAATTGTAAAAGCTGCCACCGCAGGATAAGCTACAGGTTCAAAGAAAATAAAGAATACTTAATAAGAATGATAGCTAGAGTTGATAGTTAGGTTATGAAATGCTGAAAAAGGGTCCGTGCAAATCTATCGTGCTCTCTCAACCCATGGAGAAAACTCAGTAATTTACAAATGAAGACTCCTCTCCTATGTAGTCCTAAATAAACTCTATTGACAAAGAAAACCTGTCAAATTGATCAATCGAGAACATACATTTCTCAACTTTCTAACTTGGCCACGAAGACCGCTGATCTCGTCGTCCATATCCATCGGATCAATATGCAATTGGATTTCATCGGAACTAGCAACTGGTCTCGTGCTAAGGCCCTCTCTGTATCCTCATATAAGCATATGTATACATTAATTGAATCAATCCATGGAAATTCTCTGTAAAAAGAAAAAACAAAAAGAACAAACCAGTGAATGAAGAATAGTAGAAAATATACCTGGAACGATAGGGAGCAGCATCGCCAGAAAAATAACCACCTCTATGCGAATTGGCTGCCATTGAAGAATATAAAAAACCCTAAAACGAATAGGATGGCTGAGAAAAATCTAACGGTGGTCACAATACAACGACAACAATAGCAGCAGCAAGATCAGGGTAGTCGAATTGGAAAGCAATCTTCGTATTCGTTGATCAAACCAGAACATGCTAAATTGCTTGATTTTCTGAATTACGCGGTGATACCAGTGATGTTGTTCTAAGCCAAACCCACCATTCATTTTGCCGTTTTAACGATCTGACGGCGTTTTAACGGGGCGCGGCCATTCCAAGTGTGTAATTTATGTTGCAAATTCTTCTGTGGTCTTATGCTCTTATTTGTTTTATATGTTTAAAATTCATTCATAAAAAAAAATTGAACATAACGAAAATCAACATTTTGATTTAAAAATTTCATGTATATCAAAATATCTTAAATGGTAGGCACAGAATATTTAAAGCTAATAATCTATTTAAAATATAAAAATGATTTTTTTATATATATGTAAAATAAATTTACAATATATGGTTTGAAATTTAGCTGATCTACTTTATACAAATGTTTAATTTTTAATTTTTAATTATAAATTGACAATAATCATAATATTAATTGCATGTATAGTTAAGAGAAATGGATGAGTACCTAAATAGGTTAGAATTCTTATTTCAGAAGTAATTTACCTTAATTTCAATATATGTTGATGGAGTACAAGTAGTTTGGAATTTGGTGTAAAATTTATTGAGCATTCATATATATATATAAACCTTGCATTAACCTAAATTTCATGTAATTCTGCTTGCGTTACGTTTTCCTAGCTGTACGGGCGAAGGGGTGTGTGTTCACAAAGTCTCCGACGAGAAATGAAAGCAGAATTGGCTATCCGTCCCAGAGGAAGCAAGCAAGCACCTGTGCTTCACTTCATTATTTACTGTCGTTGAATATAGAGATCCTTATTAACTAATTAGATGATCATAATTGTAAGCTTACAGTTATATGATGCCAATTTCTTAATCTTTAGGTTACTCACCTGTAAGACATGTGTTTTTAACCTCAAAGGTCAATAATTGGTAGCTTCAATTAGTCAACCTCAATTATATATATTTGATCTCAGAAAGGGAAAATTCAGAACGTTAAGGCAATATATCCTGAAACGTCAGACAATATGATGTGAAAGTTCATATTGTATTATTGTTGGATATCCGCAATCTGTCAGTAAGAGTAAATATTAATTAGTCCTTTTATGACAGCGATTGGTGAATCGTGTACGTACCCGTGCCTTAATATATATGGTATAACTAAGACCTTAGTCATAATGCCAGATACTTAAATCTGCATCTACCTATTATGGCGGCTACTTCACGACAACCATTCAGAAATCTCCATCTCCTCAGTCAGATATTATTTATTATTTGATTTATGAAGCAAAATCAATTTATTAATTGATCATATACAATGGAACAGCCAATTAAGTATTTATCTATTCACCAAATCGGACACACCTTTCCGCTTATTCTTAATTTCCCCCACTCGCATTATTTTACCTTTTTTTTTATATCGCACTTTTATAATTTAGTAGCATGCTTGCTTATTGCCACTTCAGATCTCAATTATGAGTCAACACTCTTGTAGTTCGGTTTCTATATACGTGATAAAGTTGGAAAGTTAATGTTTTCTCTGAACCACATCTTTATTCTCTCGGATATGCAGAGCCTAAAGTGTCAAATATTCTAAGATCTTGTCTTTAAAGCTGTGGCCGAAGATCGAGATCTACACAAGTGCAAAGCGAGCTTTCATAAAGAGACAACGTTTGAATTCGACATTTCTGTTTTGATATATATATATATATATATATATATTAAATTTCCCTCTCTTCTAATGGCTTAATTTACCGGGAGTTTTAACAACATAAATGGGTAATTTTAGTGAAGGCATAGCATAGAGAGTGATTGATATGCGGGCGTATAGTCTATATATTCATGTACTGATCCGAAAGTGTTTAGGGGGAAACAGTATTAACAGTACGCATTTCCTTATCGAGAGGAGGCCCATTTGATTTGATATTGGTGTTTACTTCCCCGAAAGTTTTGGATGCTTCTTCCGTGGACGTTTCTTGACATTATTAGTTTGGTTGAAGTCTAAATCTGATCAATGATCATTACCAAACTGGGCTCCACATCAAATTAAAAACCACCAATTTTTCTTTTCAGGGAATCCTTTTGACCAAAGTTGAAGCTCATATACGCAACTCACACCCTGCTTTTATCCAAGAGGCCAATTTATTCAAAGTGACCACACCACTTTCTTTTCAAAGTTTGGCCTTCACTAACCCCCAAGATGCTACAACCAATTTCAATCGCACAGGCTCAATAACAAAATGTCGAGATTGGATGGAAATTTTTTTTTTTAAAAAAATAGTTTATAAAGGAATCTAAATAGAAATGATTAGACGATTATCTCTCCCTTTATTTCAAATCATAACAATAGATGTATGACCCAATTCATGGATTTTGAAGCCTCTGTTTCTAGAATGATTCCACAAGTGGGGGACGCTGTTTTATCGAATTGATGAGTTACCGACATTGATGTGTAGCAAGTTAATGGTTCTGCTTGACAGAGCAATTTGACACAATAACATCAACTTAGAAGCATTGAGAGTGCGAGCATCCCATCCGCCTCTATCGAGTTGATCAGGAGCCCTGAAGGCCAAGGATGTTGTTGCTTGAAGAGGAGATTTCGTTAGGTGAATGGAAAATAAGGACGATATAATAAAAGTGTGTACATTCTTTATCATCTTGCATATTTCAAATCATGTTCAGGAATGAATGAAATGGTCAAAGAAACTTTCTTCTTTCATAGTTATCTGTATTATGATTAACCTTTGAGGGGTTAGAATCAGTAACTTATGGGGAAAGATTCTGACATTCTGACTTGAGTGCCGGTGTTATGATGATTTATGTACAAGAAATTAGTGACTGTTTCATCTCTTCAATGGGCGACATATATACTATTGGTGCTGCCAATGTATATCAATGTATTTCCTTTCTCTTCTTACCACATTTGATATGGCAATGAAAACATTAAAAGGAAAAATAAGAATCAAGGATTTTGTTAATTAAAGATAGTTATAATATGATTATATTTTAACTCATGCGTACAAGTCACTATAAGAAACAATGATTCAATCGTGAACAAATCTAATCATTTAGGAATTAATAATCTGCAAAGCAAAACTAGTAAACATATATCAAGTTATTATTTATGGTCAAGAAGAATGATTCAACTTATTGCTTTCCTGATATTCCTATTTCCTGCAATCAAATGATTTAGCTTTAAATACACAAACGTTTCCCGATTTAGTTGTGGAAGTAAAATCTCTTGCCATCCCATGTTTGTCACCGGTTTTTACATAAGCATAGCATAAGGAAACTAGTATTAGAAGAAAAAGTTATGCACGTTTTATATAAAACGACTGGATAGTGGTCATAGTGCTACATCGATAATCTATTTATGTATTTATTACTACGTGTGCTTGCAAACAAATGTAACATTAGTTTACAAGTAAATTTATTGATAAAACTCAGTGCATAGCATGACCTATTTGCATTGCACATGAAAATCCAACCATCTCTTTTTTAAAATAAAGTTGGTATTCTGTTCTGTTGATGATCTATAACGTATAAAAATAAGAAAATGGGGTTCACTAGTCACTAGGGGAAAAGGGAAGATCAATCCTGGAAATGGTGCCCGGAAAGGATGAGTAATTAATTAATTTGATCGAGTTTGAGAAAATATAAATATAAGTTAGAGTGGAGGAGTTTAAAAATTAAGCAGTGTTATAGGAGAGGACACCATACCTTAGTGGTTGACCTCGTGCTTAGATATGCTCAAACCCACACCCTTTTGGTTTTAGCTTTCACCTACCTTTTTCATTTTTCCCCACCAACAACACTTCCACCCACTCCCACCGCCCTTGCTTGCTTCTTGTTTTAGTTCCTTAGCTTCTCCTCAATTATTTTATCAACCATGATATCATTATTAATTAATAAATGCATGATTATATAGTATCTTAATGTGCACAGATGCATTAATGTATCCCACCCTTAATACCGTACACGTGGCCGCATACTTAAATCATCGGGTGGTGGGCCACACTCCCAGATGGGTATTCACTATTCACCAATCACCTTTTTTTCCCCTTTCAACTCATGATTATTATTATTATTATTATTATTATTATTATTATTGTGATTATCGTCGTGTATGAGAGCTTAGCTATAAGCGAGCAGTTTAGTATAGTGCATGTGATGACCATATCGATCGTCCATAGGCGTAGGGTCAACAAGAGTAGGAAATGATAAAGAAAGACGAGCAATTATGGTAATGGGCTTGGAAATGGAGATGGAGAGTAGAATTCCCACCACAAGCAATATGGATAAGCCAAGTAAGAAGAAGCATATATCTAGACAGAAATGGGATGGATAATAGGTGGTGAGGGTCAGAAATCAGAATATGTGGAAATGCCACGGGGCAAGTAGCGAGAACAGAGTTGGAATTGGGTCCATTATAGGTGCAGATGCAAATGGTTAGACAAGAAAGAAAGCAGTAGCTAAGCTAGGGTAGGCTAGGTTATGCTTCCCATCACTTGCTCATTTGCACAGTCAGATTCCACTATGAGATATAGCTTTGCTTTTACCATCCACAAGGCAGGCAGAGCAGATACATGGATTTCTCTCCTCATTATGTGAGAGAGAAAGAGAGATGGACGCTTTATAACGCAAACGAAGGGGACAACACAAATCATCCAATTATTGGTCCCACTCCCTCATCTTTCCACCACAAAGTCCACAACACAACGCATTTACACTTCTGCAGATCAAATAAGATAGACATATGAATTAGGTAGCTTGTTGAGTAATGGGAACTGGAAGGAGCCATGAGAGACGATCAGAAGTGAACGAGGACCATTCAACACACAAAAAGAAAGAGGACGGAAAGAGATTCTGACGCTATCATAAAGGAACCGCACGAGAAGAAAGGGGGTCCTAAGACGTGTACTTGAATAACACTTTCCACGCATAATTAATGGGCCTCACTGTCAAGTGTCATTTGATCCTTGTACATTCAGAAAGGTAAAGGCACAGACACAGTGTCATTAAACTATATGTATAGGGTCCATGCATATTCTGGCATTTATTAACCATCTCACAATTGCTATCATCAATTAACAAATTCAACAGTCAAGGGCTACACCAACACATCTGAAGAAAACAAACATTGAGACAGACATACGGAGACACCCGAGATCATTTTGCTTCTCACCACCTACACCTTAAACTAACTATCATTTGAATCAAAATAAGCAAACTAAGTTCCTTACAAAGTGATTACTTTTTCTCCTCTAAACCTATGGTGGAAAAATTAGCAAATGTCACCTCTCCAAATCTCCAATTTTGATCTTCCTGAATCTGCTTCTCAAAGGACAATCTAATTTCATAACTATTAATAACCACTCCTCCTCAGTGCAGATTCGCCAATCCCTCCTATCTCATCCTCTGGCAATGACTTCCTTTATGATAAAAATGAATATAGAAGGAAAAAGAAATAAAATTCAAAGTTTAGCGATACAACAATGGATGGTCCAATACCTGCAAATATTTATCACCTGCTGTGTCTCCCCAACCCCTCAATTTTTTTCCTATCCCCCTCCCCTCTGGAGAACTCCAATAAATGACAGCGCAAATACAGATACATCTTCCCTAGAATAGCCTCCTCCTCATGGCTTGCCATCACATTAGAGCAGGCAAAGAACAGAAGTTGTAAACTCAACTTCGTATGACATGGATGGCAAAAAATCGCTTGGCAGGTTTATTTAAAATTCCCCTGCAGTATGATGTCACTCAGCAGCCACCATTGAAAAAGTTAACAACTTTTTGGAAGTAAACATCTACTGCAGGATGGTAACAGAATTTGGAGCATCATCCCTTGGCCCATCAAGAGACCGGTACATGTACAATATCTCAACAGTATCATCAACTTCCGTTTCATCATTATTGATCACTTCCAACACCAGGCGGGGCAATGCTCGTGCAACTTCTTGGCAAGCTTGGCGTGTCAATCTACAGGATGACATCCACAGAAATCTCATGTTGTAATAATGATGCAAACCAGATCGTAAAGCTCCATCCCCAAATGGACTATCCCTGATTTCAAGCTTTTGCAGATTGGGACATCCCTCTAACACATATTTAAGGCCCATGTCAGTGTCGCCAGCAAAGGCAACAGACAGCGTCCTAATCAATTTTCCATACCTCCCAATGAGGTCAAAAGCTCTGTCAGTCAGTAAACCAGATACAGCAAGACGGGTGAGCTTCTTGCAGTTCATAACAATAGCACCAAAACCTTCATCCATGGGATCTCCAGTCACAGGGTCTGGCCGGTATCGCCCAATTATACAGAGCCGAAACACCACAAGATCTGGGCAGTTCATTGACATGGCTATAACAGCTGCATTTGTCATTCTCTGGCAGAAGTACAAAATGGATTGCAATTTCCTACAACCCTCTGAAATTGCTTGGAAGCCTATCTCAGAAACTGGCCCTTCTGTTTCCTCCTGTGCATTAACAGGGAAAACCCGAAGTTCACGTAAATCCTTGCAAGTTGCAGCCACGGCTTGCAGGCCTTCATCACATATTGAATCAAGAACCTGCAAGATAAAAGCAAAAGTAAACTTCAAATTGCAATTTCTTGATAAGGTACTTAGAACAGCACCGACAGACAAATCATACCCAGAGTGTTTGGAGTTTATGACAGTGGCATATGACCGATTTGAGTTGTTCAGTATCAATATCAGCATAGCTTAAATTCAAAGATGTGAGATTAGCACAGACAGGATACATGGCAGGTAGGTAATGCGCCCAAATGTCCCTGAAGCCAGATAGACAGACTAAGGATTTACATGCCGCAAATGCAGAGGCATAATCTGGTTCCTGATCACCCATAGCTACAGCCTCCGATGCATTGAAGGAGCCCGTTCCAAGATGTGTAAGCTGAGGTGCTCGAATAATTATGCGGTAGAGCTGAGAGATGGAAACATAACGATTCAACCTAAGCTTCTTTAAGGAAGGTGACCTAGCCACTAGCCTTTCCAATGCCTCGAAATTAATTAAGCACTCCACACAATCAAAAACAAGTGATTCCAGATGAGTTTGACTCTCTGGAAAGCAAGATAGCCAATCCACGCCATCATCTTCTACCTCAGATTCCACAAGATCAAGCACTCTCAGCTTTCTGAAAAAACCAAAAATCAACCCATAACCTATAAGTTCATCGTTCTTTCTCCTATCATAACAAAGCTTCATTTTAAGGCATCCCTAAATTTCAAAATAGCGCTAGAGTCCACTTTAATTGTGATTTCCAAAGTTCAACACAGGACAATGCCACGAAAGCCGGAAAGCATACCGAAAAAATCCACTAGTATTAGAACTCTCTCTTTGTCTAAACACAGATGAAATTAATCTCATGTACGATTAATTACAAATGATCAACACCACCAGCTACCAGCTCTATAACAAGATCGGGGGGTTCCTTATATGAATTAAAACTCCCAATATGAACTTGTAAAGGAAAGATATTAAGTAGACAAAATACATTACCTGCACTTGGTAGCAAAGTCGGCAAGTCCACTTGTACCAAAGCCGTAGCAGCATACAAGGACGAGCTCCTGGAAAGCCGGGAAGGACTGAGCGAGAATCAGCAGATCGTCGTCTGTGACAGACATACGCTTGAGGTAAATCTTCTCGAGGGAAGGATAAGCCTTGGCCAAGGCGGGGACCCATGGCGAAAAGTGGGCCCCCCAGTCGAGTGGCATCAGATCAAAGTCTGCGAACCTGGGCTTCCCTTTAATTGTGACGGCACGAACACGGGGGAAGCGGGCGGTGGCGCGGGGAGGCGAGACCGCATAGCAGTTGCCTATGAAGAGTTCGGATCGGGTGAGGGCCTCGGCGCGGTACCAGGACTTGCAGACCAATGAGGCGGCGTTGCGGTCCCGGCGGGATGTGAGGAAGTGAAGCACGTTTTCGAGGACATTCTCGAGGACTTGGTCAGGGTGTGGGGACTGAAACTCCATTGGAGTGGAGCCGGAGCCGGAGCCGGAGCCCGGTGAACCGGTGCAGTTGCGGGTTTTGGTAGAGGATTCGGTGATTTCCGCTCTGGCGAGATCCAGAAGCGAGGATCGGTGGTCGTCTTGGGAGGTTTCAGCTTGGTTTCCTTTCATGCTGTCACTCTTGGCTGATCCGATCAAAAAGATGGAATCTTTGATTGGCTCATGGATTTGGCCGTTGGATTTGTGGGTTTGATATGAGAGAGAGTGGAGTGAGTGAATGAGTGATATGGAAGGGGGTAGAAGAAGATGATATTGAATTTGATATATGGGCAGCCAAGCCAAGCTTTGGGGTGGGGGTGGGGGTGGGGGTGGGGATGGATTAGTTTAATTGGTCACCCACACCAGAGAGTGACAACAGTAGCCTCTGCTCTGCTGTCTGTGTCTCTCTCTCTCTCCTTCTCTTTCTCTCTCAGCATTGGGATTCTCCATTGCCTTCTCTCTTTCATCACAAATATCCATCCAATGGCTCTCCACACTTCTCCTCTCCTTCATTATTTCCTTTTCTTTTTTTCTTTTCTTTAATATTTTCATCTCATTTTTTATCTCTCTGTTTTCCGTCCACACCACAGACAAGATTACGCTTGATTTTTAGTTTATCACTGTCAGGCCTCACCTACACCTATGACTCTATGTCTCTACTCTCTATGACTAATTGACTATGAGTTACCAAACCACCATGCGCTCTATTAATCCGTATTTTATACGTTTATTTGTATTTCTATATCTCGTTTTGCCCTTTTCTTTTTCTTTCTTCTTTTGTCGGAATGCTCCACGTCCACTGAAATTGGTCCAAACAGCCAAAATCCGTTGCGCTCAACAGAAATATTTCCCATCCTACAATGAAAATATTTCAAGTTTCTAAATTTTCGTGCTATTTAAAATGAATATTGAGTGCATCCTTTATATACATTGTATATGATGTGCAATGGCTCAAAATATTTTTTCCTTTCAAGAAAAGTCATAATGTTGTCAACTAATTGGTATTATTTAATTAACTTTTAGTCGGTCTTATGAATAAGCCTTTTATTACTTCTAACAGTAACAAAGCCACCGATTCAGACAACTCAGATTTGAAGCAAAAAAATCATAACAACTCATTTTATATTATAGTATAGACCACAGATCACTTTCACTCTTTTAGTATTGACTGGACCACCACTTTTAAAGTTTATTGTCAATTTTCAATTTCAACTGCAATCGCCAAGTTTATAACTATATGTATCATGCAAATCAAGACATTTTCTAATTATATTTTTATCTTATAGTTGAAGATACACTATGGAAACCCATCATGTATTACTATGAAGCCATGATACTAATAGTAAAAAGACTTTTAATAATAAATAAATAAAAACAAAAAATATCAAGTTTTTCTAACTAATATATATGTACAAATACCTAGTTAGGCCAAATATACCTGACGTACCAAAGTACGTGAGAAGTAGATAGGAAAAAAGTATTCTTTGACGCCATGAATTAGTATGTTTTGACTGAGAAAAAACAAAATAAAGTATTTGTCTCCAGAAAGTAGTATGCTTTGGCCTTTGACGCCTGCACAAAGCGTTTACTAGCAATGAGGAATCATTACAAATGTAGGGTACATTTTCTCAGTATATCGACTTTTTTAAATACTCAGTACTATTATGTAATTGTCATTGTTTTTAGTTTATTGAAAAAAATACCATGTTCAACGTAATTAGCATTTTACCTCAACCATCTGAAATATTTATATAACTTTTCTACATCAATGAAATGGCATTTTAATGATATTGCCTGTACTTTGATTACTTTAAAAATAAAATATATTTTAAATAATTTTAAAACTAACATGAATTTAACCAATTAGCTAGATAAAAACAAGTATATGATCTGTCATAATCCTGTCTGGTTTTAAAATTTCCCTTTTTTGTTTACGTATATTTATTGAAACACGTCTTAGTTAATATTATGGGATATCTCTGCATATTTTACAATTTTTGGATTGGGTGCGTCTCAAATTTAAAGATTTTTCACAAAATTAATCCGAGCCGACTTAATTTTAATATATATATATGTATATATAATATTTGTATTGATTTATTATATATTTTTTCTCATACATTATATATTATAAAATTTAAATATTATAATAAATATTTAATTAATTTCTTATTATTTATTTTATTACTTTAAAATTATAATAAATATTATTTTATATTATATTAAAAAATTAATTTTTAAAATTAAAAATTCTATAAGCAACAGTATTTTATATACTTATGACATATTTTAGCATTGGTTTGTTTAGGCCATAAACATGTATTTTTTGTTTTGTTTTTAGTAATTAGTTCAAATAAAAATTTACTTAAAAAAATATAACTTTAATTAATATTTATAATTCATAAAGAAATTTTACAATTAGCACAACTCAGTTGGATTAGATCTTGTTACGTACGAAATCTGTTTAAAATCATATAAAGTCAAATTTTAGATAAAATTCAATCCAATCCGATCGACTTGTGTACGTCCCTATTTCTCAATACAACTAAGGAGAGGCTATGTTAATGTTCCCTTCTCGTTCCTTTGAATTTTGTGTCGTTTGTTCTTCAGGTCATGGATAAATAAATGTGACCTCTATTTTCCCTCCATACATGCCTCCAAGAAGCTTCCTGCATTCAGCTATTTCATGTAACTAATGCCATATAATTGAATTTCCATATATATGAAAATTCCAGGCCATGTGCTTCATATTTAATATGCCTTACTGTGTTAATCGAATCGAAATTTTGCGATAATTTGATTATTAATAAACTTGAATGATAAGTTAAAAATTTACCCATCATGCCAAAAACAAGCTCACAAACAAAATATTGAACAAAATGAATTAATTTATACTCACCTAAATTTTTTTAAAAATTCTTTTTTAATATTTATTAAACTTGTTTAGTTTAATAATTTAATTTAAATTTTATTATATTGTTAATTTTGAGGCGTTGTAATTATATAATATTATTATTGTTTTATTGTATTTATTATATATAGTTTCTCTTTTCTTATTAATATGATGAGCTAGATTATATATATTTTTTATCCATTTAAAAATGGGTCATAATAACCTAGTCCATGTGACCCGTGAGCCGTGATGAACTAATTTGTGTAAGCCAAATTGACATGTTTTAACAGTGTATTATACTTTCCTTCCTTTTCCTTGTTTAATAGAATAAGCAAAAAGGATGTATATTAGCAAGTAAATGGAAGGAAAACAGAGAAGACTGCAAAATCAATGGGCAAATAGGCACACAAGAGGTTTCTGACAAGAAACGAAACACACTAAAAAGAGGAACTATGCCCAATAAATATGGCTACAAATATAGTCCAAAATGAGTGCAATAAATATCTACCCTGAGTATTGCATTTACATTTTAGTATTTTACAAGCTTACAAGTTCAAGAGTTGGTAAAAATATATACATATTTTTTGACACGTGGATAGTGTATTTAACTGTACTAGATGATCAGCTTGCAACGGTCATTATTCTTGGAGGGATGGGATTGTACACTAAATTATTAATGCCCTTCAATCCATTTATTAATTCCACAATAACATGCAATGCAATATAATAAAAAATATTCAAAATTTAAAATTAAAGTAGGTGCATTTTTTTAATGGAAATAAAAAAATTTATTCAACTCCAATTAATTTATAGATGTCTTAAGCACCTTTTTTATGAATTTATTGTTAATTAAAGCTCAAAATCATTGATTCTCCATTGACCATTTTATGTATGTTAGTGTACCTCCCCCTGAAAACTTGTCAACAGAGAATTGATAGGTGGTGCCAGATATGTAGATGTGTAATACTGGATCATGTAATTAAGAACGCACAATATATGTATGTATGTATGTATTTATATGTAAATTTCTTTTTTTCAGAAAAAAAAAAAAGAAATAGTGGAAGAATGACAGGAGTGGTGGATATGACATGTAAGAAGTGAGATGGTATTGAGATGAAGACGCAACTGTGGACAACCCATGTGGAGCGAAAACTGCTAAAAACCACGTCTGTTGGAAAAGATAGCTTGCTCTTGTTTCATCCAACCAAATACTGCTCTTCTTCTACTGATAATTCAACCACACAAAATTAATATAACATAATCTCCTTTGCAATAAAGCAAATATTTGGTTATCATCATGACTATTCAAGTCCTCAGCATCTGCAATTTTCTAATGGGTCCATCTCTCTCTGTCTTTATATGTATACATACATATATGCATGCCTTTTCCTGGGATAGAAAAGGTGCTTTCTGCATTTGCATCTACCACATTATACATGAGTAATTTTTAGAATACCAACAAAAAGCTAAAGCAGTTTCTACAATCAAAGTTAAAACATAAACCTGTTTTAAAACCCTGAATTCCCTAATTAAAGATCCAACCCTCTTAATTTGTTCACGTTGTCACAGCTTAATTACAATAACATAATATTCTTTAACTGGGATACCGTTCAGAAACATGGCTGAATTTGTCAACGTTATAAATAGAAACAGATCGAATCATATTAGATGTCCAAGATCAGCGTATATGTATACGGTACTTAATTTATATGGTTCATCTTAAATATCAGCCTTACTTAGTACTTACCAATGGTAACGCGATCAGAAGGTTCTTTGTTCATATTTGGACAGAGATGGTAGAGAGGGAGAGGGCCTATCCTTCATTCAAATAAAAATGAATAAAAAAGGAGAGAGAAATAGAGGGTGAAGGATGGGTCAGGCCAAAGAAAAGATTCGAAATTTCCACATGGCTCTTTATGACTTTGAGAATCTATCTGCTCTCAAAACGTCACTTCCATCTTATATCAAGCAAACTTGTTTAGAACAAAAAACAAGGGCAATAAAAGTACTGTCTTTCTTCCTCTAATTTCAGTGCCACACAAATTTCAAATTCCAGTTGACCACCTACCTTAGAGGCTACATAGCTGCTACATTGCCTATAGCATAACATTTTTGTTTTCTTTACCAGGAACAATAATCAACCATTTAATTCAGATATATATATTTATAAGAAAAAAGATTAATATATATATATATATAATCTATGATTAATCTGTGTTGTTTCCAGGTTGTTTCAGTGTTTACTCTCTCCAGCAAAGCCTATCGCACATGACATATATGGTTTGGTGATAATTGAGAGTACTGAGACTGAAGTGAAAGAAGAATGAGTAAGTCCCTAAAAAGGGTTGGTTGTGGTTAGTTTGTGTGGGGGCTTAATTCTTTTGGTGATGGCGATGTGAATGGGGCCATAATAAGATTAAACATTTTCTGTGCCATCCAATATATATGTGACTGTTCATTATTCTTGTATGTTGGAGACCTTACCATTTAGGTTAATATGGACAAGATGAACTTTAATAGGTCATACACCTTGATCACGTATTTACATATAAATTAAACTGTGAGCATTCGAGCGAGTTGGCTTTTCAAATGCTCATTACATGTTTGTGATCATTTTTTGTAAGTCACATGGAGAATCCATTAGCTTGGCCTCGGAATCTGGTAAAGACTAAAGAGCATTCTCTTTATGGTAGGATCCCCACTAATATTGGACTTAAATCATACTGCATCATGAGGCTAAAGTATGTGACCTTTAAAATGTTAAAAAAGCAGCAATTTGAGCCATGCTTTTGGGCATAGCCTATGCATGCTACTGCTACCTAGCAAACGACAGAGCCTATACCAACCTGCATTACAATTTGCATCAAAAACTTAATAGAAGAATGCCTATGACTAAGAGTTTTCAACTTTATTATTTATATTGTTAAGTGAAAATTGAAGAAGCCTCAAACTAAACTCATTTTGACTGGTGCTACTTGGAAGATATATCTAGCTCTCAAACCAATGGCCTGAGTCTTATATTCAATAAAGTTAGTTGCATATTTAAGAATTTATGGAGATTATCACTCTGAGACAGAGTAAAGGCTGAGAGAGGTACAAATAGAACTCAAGTAAAGTAGGTCAAAAAGACTATAAAGATTTAGTTTCGGACAAATTGGAAAGGCATTAAAGGCAAGGAACCTTTTATTGAAGCCCATAATTTTGGTTTATCTCACGGCACAATGCACTTTTTCATGTTATTTAATGGAGGAATCTTAACCCAAAACTAGAGAACCTTTAACATTGCCAAGTCGATGTGTATGAGGTATCATGCTAGGCGCTAGCTAGTATTCTCTATAAACAGAATAGAATTGAAATTGAAACATAAATCCAAGAACAAAATTTCTTTCTCAAAATTCATTCTGATCCTATGACTACTGGATTAGAGATTAGACATACATCCACGCATGTTCGAGGCATTGAATTTGAGGGCCTTGTTCGTGTCTTCGCTTGGGCTCAAGTTCTAAAGGGCTGGGCTTGTAATTAGTATTACCCAACTTTCTTTCACTGTTGGGCCCACTTTGATAAACCTTGTGACGAAAGTCCAACTATTTGACGAAAGTGTGTGGTTTCTTGCACCATTACATTTCTTTGTCTGCTGTACGGGGGAAAAACAAAGGAAGGATCCGCTAGATTCCTTGCGTTGTTCCAGAAGAGAGGAAAAGTCGGGATTTGGGTGTTAGCGTTTACATCAATTCGTGGCATATAGCGTAAGATAAGATCTCGAAGGTTCCGAATCCGAAGTAGAGAAAACTTAACAGGAAGGAAACATGAGTGGCGATCAAACACACCCCACCAAGCCATCGGAAGCAGAACCCAAAGATTCTCACAACTCCGATTACGCTCCGTATCCTAAACTCGACCCCAAAGATGTTGCTCCACCTCCGGAAAATTGGACTTCCGTTTCCATGTCCCAACCACCAGTCAATGATCCTACCGCCCCCGAATTGCGTGCCCCGATTTCCGGTGATGCTGCCACTACCATGCCCAACGAATCTAATCCCTACGTATCTCCTGCCCCCGTCAACCCACCCTCATCCGTCAAGAGTGAGTGTTTTCGAATCCCAGTTTTACTCTACTATCATCGCACATAAGCCACTCCAATTTGTGTTTTAAGATTTAGATTTAGGGGGTCCAGTGTTAGTCCAACTTCTTGTTTTATGCAGATACTTTAGACTCCGTGAAGGATGTTCTTGGGAAATGGGGGAAGAAGGCGGCAGAGGCTACCAAGAAGGCCGAGGATCTTGCTGGGAATATGTGGCAGCATTGTATGTATTATGCTTCTTATGTTTCGACTTTTGATGCTTGTGCATCCCTTAACTCTCGGCAATTCTTGTATTAATTATTGATTATCGGTCGTTATGTCATGCCTACCACAGTACCTCGGATGTCCTTTTATTAAACGAAGCAACAATTATTATAAGATTTCTAGCATATTGTGCTAGGAATGTAAACTATGAGCTGTAAAATATTGTGTTAGCTAGACCGCCTTTTTAAAAACAACATAAAAGTGAATAGAGACTATGATAGAATTTGGATGTGTTGGTTAACTTTTGAAGTTGAGTTGGAAACGGATGTCTGAATATGAGTTTTAATCGTGTTCCTTTTAAAATATGGCTATTGGTAATTTGCTAGACTTTTTCTTCAATGCTATTTTGCCCTCATTTATTTGCTCTGCTATCAAAAAATTCATTTCTTAAGTTGTTGGTAATTCTGCAGAAGGATTTTATACTTTTGAACAATTGATAGTTTTAGGTGCCTAAATTGTTTTTTGTCGTGTTACCTGATGACCTTCATTGGAACAGTGAAAACAGGCCCTAGTTTTGCTGATGCTGCTGTGGGGAGGATTGCTCAGGGAACAAAAGTTCTTGCAGAAGGTGGCTATGAAAAGATTTTTAGACAAACTTTTGAGACCGTTCCAGAGGAGCAACTTTTAAAAACGTATGCATGCTACCTGTCCACCTCGGCTGGACCTGTAATGGGAGTTTTATATCTGTCAACAGCAAAGCTGGCATTTTGTAGTGACAACCCACTTTCTTACAAAGTGGGTGAGCAGATTCAGTGGAGCTATTATAAGGTACCCTGAAGACACTTGGTAGTATTCTCTACTATAAAATTTTTATCATACATTCCCCAAGTAATCAAACTTATCTGACACTTTTATCTATGAGTGGCTTCACTTGCGGCATTTATTTGCTAATGGGAGTTATATATATAAAATAGAAATTGAATATTTGAAAAAAAAAAGTCATTTGACTGTAGTATTTGTAGGTGAAATTCTAGTTAATAATAGAATTAAAGTGGACATTATTCAATTTCTACTTAGATAGGTTAATTGCCAAATTTCAGTCATTATAGATTCCTTATCAGTAAGATTATTTCTAAGTGCGGAAGTGGTCCTACATGCTGATGGATGTTGTCTGTAATTTAAAATAAAGACTGATGTTGTGTCCTTGATACATGATTACGTTTTGGGGTGAAGGATTGTTGTGATAGAAGACGTATAAAGGAAGGGTTAAAGATTTCCTCTTGTTTTTTAACTTGTGGTTACCGTTTGTTTTTGAATTCTGATAGTAATAAAAAAATGAAAGAAAGAAATTTGCTATCATAATTTTTTATAAAATCTATAAGACAGAAATAGAATATTAACATTCTTTCGAGATGGTGATTATATGTTAATTGGTGCTCCCTCCATGGACTTTTATTTATGATGATGAAAGAAATATATTTTTTTTCCCATGAGCTTTGTTAGTCAAGACTCAAGAGGGGACCTGATTAACTTTTCACTGTGTGCTAGGCTTCTAGCTGTGTGCTTCATTAGGTGATAATGCAAATTGATTATTTAACAAAGAATAGTTCAGGTTGACCTTGCTCATAGTTGTTAGCCCAAAGTTTTGATATTTTAATCTCTGTTCTATTTGTTAATTACCAAGTTAAAATCGTGTTTATCTTTTTGCTGTCCATTATTTAATTATTTACATGCATGCTTTGTTTCTCATGCATATGTAGGTTGTTATTCCATTGCATCAGCTGAGAGCAGTGAATCCATCAACAAGCAGAAGCAAACCATCCGAGAAATATATACAGATTATCTCTGTTGACAACCATGAATTTTGGTTTATGGGCTTTGTGCACTATGACAATGCTGTTAAAAGTATTCAAGGAGCATTGCAACCTCAGTGATGTGCATAGTTATAAAAAGGCGTCACCGTGTATCGTCATGTCAAGAATACTTGCTTCTGTGTATGATAAAGTAGCCTTGATTGAAAAATTGGAATTTTCAGCTCGACCTTATGGTAGCCCTCTGGTCTAGTTTGTGGAGCTGTTGTAATATGTTCTAGAATATTGCTGGAGTGATGCTATAGGTACGACCAGGAATTCCAAAGGGTCACAATTGACATTGAAAGGCCTAGGATGTTTTACCGTTTATCAGTCTGCTGTATCAGTATTTTTTGTGTTGATTATTGGATGTTTCACTAGCTTATTCTTGTTTATTAGTGTTTATGGTTGATAAGTTGTTAAAAAGTGATTAGTGCTCTATAAGATTTACTTTACATGTGATTTAGAAGACTATTATTTGATAGGAAAAATCATTTTGTTTATTGTAAGTTGATAGAAAATCATATTGGACGTGACGCGTTTACCTGTCTCCTTTTTTGTTTCTCTTGCATCATCTTCTTTTTACCTGGATTGTCCTAGTCTGATGGTTTGAGATTTGAACAAAAACTGTCCTGGTGAAATCTGTACTAGAAATTATGAGTTTACTGAATGAAGTTAATTGTGATCTATACCAAAATTTCGCTCACATCATCAATTATCATTGACTGACACTAAACTACAATGAATCAATAAAAGGGGAAAAGGGTGAAAGGGGGAAAGAAGCGACGTGTAGATGTCTTCAAATCCCAATTCAAGATTTGAGAAGCGATGTTAATAAACGATCGAAAATTATAAAAGGATGAAAAGCACTATTAAACAATACTTTATTCATAGTCCTATTTATTTATTTGCCCTCTAGATTTCTAATTTTTGATATGTATTATGTATATATATGACATCGAGTCTTGGAGCTAACATACAGCTCTTTAATCACAATATAATTCATTTTGGAATTGAAATCTCCCAATATAATTAATTTTGGAACATCTTAAGTCATAACCATTGCCTGAATTTATTTAATTTATATTTTATTATCATTGCAATTTCATTTCATTCACTCACGGTGGTCGGTGGACTTCAAATTGCACTGCGTTAAGTTAATTAACAAGTTATCACATGAAGAATCTAATGAGTTTCTGAGATATTACTGAATGAGAAGTTTAGGGTGCCAGAGATGATCTCTCTCTCTCTCTATATATATATAAATATATAGCATTGATGTCTAGTCACGTGTAACTAAAATAATTAGATACTTTGTCTCTATTTTTTAAAAAATTTACACCATCAAGCAGTTTTGATTCATTTGTTTCTTCTTTTCTTTCATGAGGCCGAGGAAGCATAGATAGTTCTTGCAGGGGGACAGCTAGCAGTTACACACCCTGCTTCAAACAGGTTTGGTGAACCCCACTGGAATACTGGCCCATTCAGAAGTGTATTCAATAATAGCACTGACATGTTTGGCCCAACTACACCTGACAATTTGTCAGATTATGATAAGATCAAATCTGCTATAGGCCCATTTGATTATCAACCTCTTCAATCAAGTAGGGCCCAGTTGTACATAGTCTGCTTAACAACTAGCACAATTCAAGGATCTTCACTGAATCAAGATTCTTGGTGAACACAGCAAAGCCAAGGGTCAACAACGTCAACATTCAACATACACGGTAGAAAAACTACATATCTCTTTTATTCCACATCAAAACACACAATAATTCATGATTTGAGTAATCATATACCCTAATTTCCTTCCATTTTGTTTACCAATAACACAACAAAACAAATTTGCTAAAACCACAAAACATTAATATCGCCATCTTGTATAAAACTATAAATTTAAGTATTAATCTAATTTATATTTGATTTATTTATTTCTTTCGTTTAGGTTAATTCGAAAAATAAAGTTAAATAAGTCCTTTAATCCATTCACTTTCAATATGAATTTTTTACTCACACGATCAATATCAATTCCACCACCAACGTGTAGATTTTGTATTGTGTTCTTTTGTTGACATGATTAAATATTAATGCATATGATGGATAAAGAAAAACGGTTGAGTTTTTTTTTATTATTTTTTTCTTTGGTCATTAAGTGAGTATTTCTGAAGGAGGACCAAAATTATAATCTATAATGTAATTCTGATAGTATATTAGTAAGTTACAGTTAACCTTACGACTTAAGTAATACTAAGTACTAACCAATCATTAATTAAATCGCAAAAGCAACTGCAATGTTTGGTATCGACGAAGAGAAAATATTGAATAAATTCAAGCTCCCGAAGTGATTGTGAAAATCACGTTAATTACTGTCTCAACACCAAACAAAATGACTTGTTGCTATTGTTGCTTATTATGGTAATTACAGGTAAACCAACAAAACAACAACGTAACATGCATACAAAAAGTACGTTTCTTCCTTTTTTAAACTATCATTTAGTTATTCTAATTTCTGTTTACACAAATAAGCTTTGTCATTTATAGTCAAACATTAATCACATAGATCAATTGCATCTTTATTAACAACATTGACTATTATCACGAATTCTACATCTTGCGCTGCCGGTTTCACCCCACATTAAATCTCTCTAGCTAATACATGTAACATTTTCGGATATCTGCGACAACTTTAATTAACCTTATTTAAGCTGGGAAGACTTGTTCGGTAAGTGACGATATTATAATCCTGAATCAACTATAAACTAAGAAATAACTAATAATTGCTAGATATTGTACGATTTATCTATTTAATTTGATTGCTGTATCATTAAAAAGTATTATTATTACAATAAATATAATATAATGAATAAAATATTACTTTTTATACTTAATAATGATTGCATCCTAATTAAGACTTATACTAAATCTCATGAAAAAAAGACTTATATTAAACTTAATTTTCTAGCATAGTTATTAGTCACTACTTTTTATGGTCATGCATGGGTGAAAGTTTCTTTACTATGAAAACCAAAGCTTTTCCTTTTGCGAATGTTTAACAATTAGCATGACAGAGCCACAAAGAAGAAAATTAAGAATGTCTTAAAACTTCAGAAGTTCCACAGCACGCCAAGTAATTAAGTGTTATGGCAGTCCAGAAACTAGTGTAATGGATTGAGTGCAAAAGTACAGAAGGAGGACAAATAAATGGATACAATGTATAAAATATGGTTCAAGAGAAATTTGCATAACTAAGCAAAATTCCCACACTAGATACGGTGAAGGACACAAAAAAAAAAAAAAACGAATTAGTATTGTGAATTAACTAAAAGTTATTGTGCATTATCAGGTTGGATATATATATATATATATATATATATATATATATATATATATATATATATATGCTGGGGCCAGCACCAGAAATTCTTGTAAAACGCAACTCATGAGAGCTCATCTACACAATCACATTAATCTTCTACTTTAAGATATTCTTGAATATATATAAAGAGCTAGCCAAGAATTCTTAATTGAATGGAACACTACACATGGTAGTTTTGGAGAGAATCGTTTGAGAAGAAACCAAACTCGCAAATTAATAATATTATTAGCCCCTCAAAACTAGACGATTTAATTAATTTGATGGATATTAATTATTGTCTCAAATTTATATGAAGGTCCAAGCATCACGCATATGCATACGTTTACAACTGTGCACGATGCGCGTACATCAAGGTTCAAGGCTAGTGAACTAGACTTTTTAGAAAGAAATTGCTGCTTTAATTACTTAAAGTAATTTATTTTAATTTAAAAAATTTAATTTAATTTTTAAAAAATATATTATATTTTAATTTAACTTGTATGTATAAAAATTTTATATTTTATATGTCTCAATTTAATATTTTAAAGATTAAATTAATATATAATATATCTTTTAATAATTAAATTAAATATTTTTATAATTTAACAATTAAATTGAGATAAATTACATTTTTTTAAAGATTAAAATAATAATTTATTCAACCTTCAAAGTATGCTTCATTGGCATGATCCCATCAATTCCATTATTTATTAAATTGCATCACGGTTAAAAAAAATAATAATAATCAGCAACTTAATTATGAAGAAGAAGAAGAAGCATCAATTCGATAACTGAATAGTGTTGATGGATGGATTGATGCATATGGCGCCTAGGCAAACCAACTAAAATAATTTAAACCAAGGAGCTGGGAAGTGAAGCGAGGATACCTACTCCCGTTCGGTCATATATATAAGCGTTTAAAAGCAACATTTTAATCTAAACCTAAAGCTAAAAGTAATAAGTTGTGGATGAGTTTCTTATTTCAAATATAATGAAGTAAATAATCAACGAGAAAACGGGAGAAAAATGACAAATATTTCACAATAAAACCAAAAGAGAAAAATGAAACAGAAGTTGACAAAGCAGTAATAAGGTTTGCAAATATAATGCGTTCATCGTAATAACAAAAAGTTTTGCAGATCTGCAAGCTATGGTGTTGGTGATGAGAGATGAGTGATACCACCGCAGGCAAACAGTGTACGAGTTTGCCGCGTGAATATCCAGTACTCGTAGTTAATTTTGTTCTTCCATCCCTTTCTTGCTTGGAAAGCTCAAATACAATACAAGAGTTTTCAATTTTGCTTTGCTGATAGAAGATAAAGAAACATCGACCCAAAACAGAAAGGAAGAAATTTACTGAAAGTGTATATATAGAGTAATTAATGGAGGACGAGGTATGTGACATTGTTGAACAAGTACAAGAAATAAATTAGCGAAAAAGAAGATAAAAAATTAAATGGTGCAACATGTGGGTGGGCATGTCTGAATTATATGGTATTTCACGAACAAAATGTGGTAACTTAGATCAAGACTGATGAAGCGCGGTTTGAAAAGTTAGTGATTTAGCAGTTACGTACGTGGAAATGTCCAGAATGCAAAGGAGGAGGTTGGGACTTTAATGTGAGAGAGAAATGAGTGGAAAAGGTAAACTGAAGCGGCGAGGAGGGAGGAAAAGCAGGAATAGATGGCAGATGTGAATGAAGACAGAACCAAACATAAACATCTTTGCACTTGCATGCTGTACACGTTGAAATCCCTATGGATTCATCTCACCACTCCTCTTCATTATCACATCATCTCCTATCTACAATTTTTCTTATAACTTCCACTCGCTGTCCTACGTTTCTCATCTCTATTCACTGAAAATTCGCAATATACTTATAATTAATTAATAGTATAGTTGTTGTGATTCTGAAATGTGAACCATTAGCTAGCTAGTACAAAGTGTTTTACACAAACATCAGATTGGAATGGATAAATCACCACCACATCGATCCCATGAAATAAAACTAAATAGAAGTAATTAATTAATTTCAATATTATTTAAGACAAGGAGAAATGAGTAAGAAGCCTAGCTAGCTAGCATTACTTAAATATTTCAGAGTACAAATTAATTAATGTTTTTCTTCACTCTCTATGATTAATCCCACTCATCATCATCCTGTGGACTTAAAAATTGAAAGAAAGAAAGAATTGAAATTAGCTAGGGTTTCTTACCAATAGTGTGCTTGTTATTGTGCATCCAAACCTTGAGTACTTGTCGCTTCACACCAGTCTCCGCACAGAATTGCTCCACCGCAGCTTCGTCATGCTTCTGGATTCTCCACCCCACCCTCTCTGAAAATGCCAGCATCTTCTCCTTCTGCTCCTGCGTGAACTTCGTTCTAAACCTTTTCTTCCTTCCGCTTCCGCTCCCGCTCCCGAATCCTCCGCCTCCGCTGCTGCTCGGATTTGACATGTCTTCCTCTTCTCTACTCCCTCCCCCACCCGATGCCGCCGCCGGTAGAGCCAATGGCCGCTGATGCGCCATCGCTGCACTTGCCAAATGGTGGTGGAGGTATCCCGCTGCTGCAGGCGGCGGCCCACGGTAGTACGGAGGAAATTGATGGTGGTATTGGTGGTGGTGTGCCTGCGGTGGTGGCGGCTGCAGCTGGTGGTACGAGCTCATTTCTCCGTCGATCTCCTTACGGTGGAAGTTGCGGTGACAGTTGCAAGCGGCACATTTAAGAGCGTCGAGGGTGCCTTCCTCTCCAGCCGCCAGGAACTCGCCGCAACCGTCGACGGCGTGGCCACCGATGCTGACGGCGTGGTTCTTTAGACATTCTCTGTACCTCACTGAGCCGGTGGACCCGCCTTTCCTGCCAGCTGCCATGGTGGATGCACCTCCCTCGCCTATTCGAGCTCCTGCCCGTGGACCCGAGTCGAAAGGCGGCGGCGGCGGCACCGGAATCCCCATTTCTTCCTCAGCCTCTTCGTGCTCCTGTTCCTGCTCCTCCTCAAATTCCATATCACTCTCCACTTTTTGTTTAATTTCTTAGAATTAGTATTTTTTTTTTAAAATTTTTATTTGGAATTTGGTTATGGTTCAGATGGAAGAAGATCTACATGAGCAGGAAGGGAGGCAAAAGTGATAAAACAGAAGCAATTTCACCGAGGATAATAAGGTTGAATTTAAATAAAAGTAAATAAATACGTATATTCTTGGATAAAAAAAATGAAAAAGAAAAGCTGTATAATAATATTAGGAGGAATACATAAAACAAATCATTAATTTGTTTGAGCTGGTAGTAGAAGATAAGAGAGTGGGGGAGGATGTGGTCATCAATTCTCGGTCTGCACAAAAGAAGTGTCTTACTCTTAACCTCCAAACCCTTTCACATACTTGCTATATTTACATCTCTGTGTCCATCTATGATGTTCAGAGTTGAGACTTTTACTTTTACTTTGACTTTTACTTTAACCATCTCTGTCTCTTCTACATATGGGATTTTTTTTGGTTCCTTGTTTTTTGTTTAGGGCCGGCTTTAATTACGTTTAAAGTTTTCACCTTTCTATATTAATTGTTCCAAAGTGATGTTAAAAGGCACAAGTTAAATACATGATATATGAGTATGGATATGAAGATGAAAAGAGAAGAAATGGTGGGAGAGTGAATAGTGGATATGAAGATGAAAAGAGAAGAAATGGTGGGAGAGTGAATAGTGAAGAATGAACACAAACTTAGGACACGAACTTCACGTCGGAAAAATTAATATGTCGGCATTTATGGGAGCTAGGTGCGTACGTGCCCTCCTCCTCCGACAGGACGTGACGTCAGCGACCCCAATTCACTTCACCTTAGTTGGTTGGTTGGTTTAATGTGGAAAGTGAGGGGTGAAGGGTGGTGTGGTTTACGCGATCTCAGTGTTGTACCAAAATCCCCTTCCCATGTCCATGTGAGCTTTCTCCAAAGCTACCATCATCTTATTCTTATCAACAAAGCTACACCGCACCACATGCCTATCCCCATCCCCATCTATCCAACAATATTATCATTTCTCACTTTCTTCATTCTCAATTTTGAATGTTTCTTAATCATTGAGAATTGAAATTACCATTATATGCCAACTAACCCATACATACATTCTACTTCAAACTAATTGAAACACAAAAACCAAACGCATTATTGTTATACAGTAGGCAACGCCACCACCCCCAACTACATGCCCATCACCTGTCTTGTTCTAAATTATATTCACTTCAGTTATTTGTTTCACCCTCATATTCACAGTTTCATCTCATAACTAAATACTACTACTTTAATTTAATTAAATGGCAGTACTAGTCGTGATATATATATATATACATACGCACTGCGTAGTTTAATTTTATTCGCAGTTGCACAGGCACACACTGACACACATATATATATGTAATATTCGAAAAAAGAGAATATTGGATTTGGTGTAAATTTGGGTGAGAGTAAAGTAAATATGGATGATGAAAGTGGAAGATGTTGTAAAAAAGGTTAGGGAGAAAGTGATGGCAAGAATGAACATGAATATGAATATGAAAGAGAGCTGGGCATAGTGGCATAGTGATAGTGGGAAGGTGGGCACGTGATTCCCTCTCTCCCAAAAACTAGACAGTACTTGTGATTCCTGCCCGTACTTGTGTCACACTCTTGTCAGCTGGCCGGAAACCATCTTTCCCATCCATTTTCCTGAATATGAGACACCCCCTCAACAGTAAATTCTGCTACTTACCCCTCACACCTACCCACGTGTCATCTCTCTACTGGCTTATCTACTTTCACCATTCCATTAATTGCTCTTCCTGACTATAACCCGTCCCACTCTCCCATCAAATTCAGTATAATATTAAATATTCAAGGCTTCCTTAGAGTTTGAGTGCACATTTTTCGCAATGTAAAAGTTCAAATTTAGACAATATATTTGTAGGAACAGATAGTGATAGTCTTCATAATAATTATATTGTAGAAGGTTCCCAGTATGTAGTTAATTTTAGGTTAATATAAAATTAGTAATGATTAAAGGGCCCATGTAGAATTATGCTGGGTGGTGTATTTTTAGCATAAAAAGTGATAATGAGGGAGATGAACTGTGGTCCAAGTGATAAAAGTAAACGTAGCGTGGTTCCATTTGCTTTTGAATTTTAACAGTGGTGAATGGGTGGTAGGCCTTTTATCGTTGATTTAGTGCTAATGGCCTAACGGTAGAGTAAGAGTGGAGGGTGAAAGAGTTAAAAAAAGAGAGAGAAGGAAAGGGAAGTGAAGGGGGGGACAGTGATAGTGACAAGACGAGAAAAAGGAGAGAGGGGTGAGCTTCAATTTCCATTTTCCATGCTTTATGGCAGCCTTATAGTCTCACTCATTTCTTTTCTGAGTTGCAATTTTGTAATGCAACACAACACGATTATAATTCCCTTCCACGCTACACATGTCCTCCTTCTGCCGCACCTATGGCCCATCCCTTCTGCTCTATCCCCACCCACCTTGTATTACCAATTACCATTACCTTCTTACTTCATCCCCTCCCAAAAAATAAATCTCTTTATTTTATTCAATTCATAATAAATAAAATTGTTCATTTTATATATTCAAATTAACTCCTTGGAAGTGGACGTTAGATTTCAGTTAAGCATCGGCGTTCCATTACCAAATTAAACATCCATGCCTCCATCATATACTTCTCTCACGCTCTCTTATTATTTTCTTTCCTTAATAGTTAATTAATACCTTCAGTCTTATATATTACAATCCGTGACATTTCGCTCCTGCCAAGCTTTTCTTAGTTTTGTTGTAGATTTAACAACACATGAGGAGATTAAGGTAATTGTACATACCCCATATATGTGCATGTCACTATAGTATGAGTTGTAATTTATGTATGGAACATACCCCATACAATCAGGATTTTGTCTCTTTAAAATCATATTTGTCTACACTCAGACTCGACATAAGTCCAGCTTTTGGATTACATAAAGAAACTATCATTCATACATGTGGACATCTTTAGTATCCTTCCTGTGATCCTACCATTCAACACTGTAGCTTTCGTATTTCTTTACATATATTTACGGGTTTCTTAACATGCTTGCTTAACCATCTTTTCTCAGTTTTCTTCCCTATTCTACCTGAGAATAACGAAGATAGAAACAAATCATCTAATTAAGTATTCTCTTTTATAAATTCTACTATTAGAAAACCACAAAGCTTTATGCTAGACTCGATGAGTAAGAAGCTCAATTAATTATATATGTAAATATATAACTACCTAAAAGACTGGTGTATTTATTTTTTTATGTATTGGGGGCGCACTACTTTAGATTTATCTTTAATAAACATATCGTTTATATATAATCAGTGGGTTAATTTATTTTGTTGCTCTTAACACTCCTTTTGTTTCACAGACAAATATACATGTTTAAGAAAACAATTTTTTTTAAAAAAAATTTACCTTTTACCTTTTGATCATTGAATTTATTTATTTTATATAAATTAAGCATTCAAAATTTATAATTTTGTTTCGTTAAAATAAGATATATGATATATTTTAAATTAAAAAAATATATTGGGTTAAGGATAATTGTATCCTTTAGAATTGATTGACAATTATGTATAATTTACATGGATTTAAAAGTAAAAACATGACAGACAGTTTTTAATGATGCTAATGGTTACAAAAAAAATTATTATGAGATTAATAGGATGAGGTAAGAAAATTTCTGTTTACTAATAACTCGGTTGAGACTACAATACTTATTTGGGCTTCACTAAATTCTTTTTTTTTTTTGAAAGAGCAAATGGGAGTTTGTTCACGAGGAACATAGAAGGACTTGGGATTGTTCAAATCTAATGTTCAAGGAGGTCCAAAATGCATCAACCAAAAATATAAATAAAATGACTGATATAACGTTATCCTAGCCCACCACCACCCCTTTTCAAAACGTAAAACCAAAAAAGAAAAAAAAAAGCAAAATTAAAAAAGGAGCAAAATAGGAAAAAGTAAGAAATTCCTCTTTTGCAACTTTAATTCATTTGTGAGATTACCCAATATTAAAACAAGCGATCAATAAATATTCTAATAAAATAAGATTTTTTTTATATAAATGAAATAGAAAAACGCAGATATTCAAAGAATATATTTGTTCACATAATATATAGAAGTACGCATATTTTATATCATTTATTTTAATAAATAGACCAAAGTTTTATAAATCGGAATTAGATATCAAAATATGATAGCTTGGATTATTAATTTTCGTTCTTTTTTTCAGGCCTTTCTTGACTGGACAAATGGTTAGTTTAATTGAAGACAACAAGAAGAGAGTTGTGAAGTTGAAACTTGAGACCCATCATTATTGTACTATGATTTTTGAGCTAAAGCATCTTAAATTAGAGATGAGATTTGAAATCACCCTCGGCTTCAATTTTTTTATTTTTAGGCCAGTGAGCTAAACTTATTTATTGACAAAAAGCTAAAAAAAAATATTAAGAGAGAGAGAGAGAGAGAGAGAGAAATTAGTGAAATGATGAATTTATTAGTCCTCGTAGGAATATGACATTTGAGCAATGTGTAAGTAAACTATAATATTTGCATAATTTGTTTTTTGGAGCCAGAAGATAAGGAGAATTCCAACATAGACTAATACCCTTTTTAATATGGGCTGGGCCTCCATGATAGATGACACAAACACCATTAGATTACCCAAGAACTTTTGGTATTTGCATTATGCTGAGAGACACGATTGACCCAAAAAAAAAAAAAAAGAGAGACAGGATTGAATTTAATGAGTTACTTACCATCCATGAATTCGCGACAGAAAAGTACATTCCTAGTTATTAATGTTGTGGTCCCACCTATAACACTGATTGGTGTTTCTCTTATTGCCACAACCCCAACACCAACACCTACTATTTGCATCTCCCCTATATATCTCCCTCGGCTCTCTGGCTTTTACAGAAGAAAACTAGGTGACAAGAAGTCACCAAAAAACTTGGTAACAACAAACAAGGCATACAATATAACAGATAACGTTGTTAGATCTAATCTACAGCCAATGACACTCAAATATTGAATAGCCTCAATAAACGTATTTCACAGTTTCCGCCATAATTTTGAAAAGAAGACTTCGTTGCAGATTGTCAACACCACCCCAAGGTTGCTTCCAAATTTTACTGCATGCGAGTACAGAGGAATAGTATATAATAAATTGTGTGTTTTCCATGCAATGTTGGAAAATCTAACACGAAGTTCGGTAAATACTGACAACAATCTTATCTCACAATTAACTTGTATCCCCATGCCACCGGCAATTTACCCTTGTTTATCGCATACTTAAAATTGTTGTACATATCCCATTCCCTTCATCTCATGAAACATCCAAAACGCATTCAATGTAGCTAAACCAATCAGTCACATAAGAGGCTCGCATAAACAGGACCCAAAAACCAAAATTTCACTACGACTTCATGCTCTGTAACATCAACGTGTTTAGAACCTAGTGTTGCGAATCCATTCTAATTAGTTAAGTGCTTCCAATTCACTAGCTGATAACTCTATATATTTGTGGCTCTCCTTCTACATATGATCTGTCCCAGCTATAACAATATAATTCTGTGTTATCTCAAACCACATATCTTCCCGTATATTGGTGGTATACATATCTTAAACTAGCTAGAATTCTTGTATATGACCATGGGAACAATTTAACGATTTGATAGTTGAAAAAACTGTAGATGATGGCCACGTCTCTTTTCTACTGGTAGATTACGTAGCAAGAAGGGTAGGCTGTACGACGTACGTCGATGCTAATTCTTTCGCTCATTCCATATTATATATATTATGCTCAAGCTTATATATTGTAGTCCATGCATTAAATTTAGAACTATTTCTTTAATTCTATCGATATATATTCATGTTGAAGTGATGACATATATATATATATCCATATTAAGCCAACATAAAAAGCATTGCATTTCAACAAGTTCGATCGCTAAAAGAAGTGCTAAATTTGGAAGTAAATAACATTGTGAAAAGGTTAATGCATGAATTAAAAATGATACAATTAGGATTTAAGGTAACGTGGGGGTTTCCCTTCCGGTTTTCCGAAAGAGCAACCAACAAAATAACACTCGAGTTTTCAAGGCTGGAGAATATAGAGATGTAATTAATTAACAGACTAAATAAACAAATGAATGTATATATATCTACCAAATGAATAAAGCAGAAAGTTAAGATATATTGTCATGGCGATCCAATATTGTTGGTACGATCAACCAATGGTTTTTCAAGTATCTTGTGCTCCATTCTGCTTATCTGTGGAGAATGAATTGGGTGATTATTGCGATGAACCCTGCCCTGGCCGCCCACTTCAAACATGAGAGCCCCATAATGTAAAAGGCGTGGACTTTGCAAAAACCCCATAGACCTGGACTTGTTTAACCTCACACCAACATTTTCGTTCCTTGTAATTACAAATTTGGAGTTAGAGTACTGCATTTTCATCTCCCTATCACAACCTATCGACTTCGTCCTCACCACTTGATTTTTCCTGTTATTCCTACCTTTTTTACTCATCTCTTCGTCTACAACCCCTATACTTGATACCTTCCCGTTCCTTCTGTTCCCGCCCTTTACAACTACCTTCTCGACCTCTTCACTCCCATCACACTCACACACTTCCCACCTCCTCAACACCAGCTCTTTCTCCACGCGCCGCTTCACACTCTTCCATATAGGCGACGCCTGAATCCTCTTCCTCACGTGTTTTAAACACTCCACAACCTCCCCCATCAGGGGCCGCTTCACCGCCTTGGACCTCACGCACCTCGCCACCAACACCGCCAGCTCTTGTATGACGGTGAGGTCAGAGGGGGTCCCAATCCTGGGGTCACAGATTCCCAGACATTCACCCCGCTTTATCAACGGCACCGCCCACTCCACCAGCGACGGTGGGCTGTACTTCACATCAATGGCGTTTCTGCCACTGATAATCTCCAACAACAAGATCCCAAAGCTGAAGACGTCGCTCTTGGTGCTTAGATCCCCCGGCGCAAGATAGCAGGGGTCCAGGTATCCCAAGGTGCCGGCGGGTGGCGTGCTCTTCACCCGAACATCCTCCACGTGTCCCCTGAGAGCCAGCCCGAAATCCCCAAGCCTCGCGTTCCAATCCTCATCCATCAACACGTTTGAGGATTTGATGTCCCTGTGGATGACCGGCGGGTTCGAGGAATGGAGAGCCTGAACCGCTTTCGCCACCTGCAGGGCGAACCGGACTCGACGCCTCCATCCGGGAGGCGGGGAGGTGGAGTGCAAGAGATCGTAGAGGGAACCGTTGGGCATGTACTGAACCACAATCAATTTGTTGTGGTTGGAGTCGGTGGAGAAGCCGATGAGGTTGACCAGGCGACGAGGGCTTCGAACTCTCGACAGAATCTCGATCTCGTTCTCCGCGGGGCTGCTACACTTGGAACACCCCGTACATTTGGAGGAGTGGTTACGGAGATTTGTGACGGTTGGCTTTTTGAATTTGGTTGTTTTGACGGCGGCGATGAGCTTGCCGTCGTACAAAGTGGCTCGGTACACGCTGCCGTGGCTGCCTTTGCCCAAGAAGCTATCGGCCGAGAACCCATTTGTGGCTGTCACGATGTCCGAGTACTGAAACTCTCTGATCTCAGCTGGGAGCTTCTTGTTGAGATCCCAATTCTGAGGATCGCATTGGCAGGTGGCTATTGCAGACTTAGCATTGCAGGAGAGATAACCCATGATTTTTCAGCTGTGTTAGAGACAGAAACAGAGAGAGATAGAGAACGAAAGACTTAAAGGAAACAGAGAGGTTAGTTGTAAAGGTGGTTGTGGGGAAGATGGAGGAGGCGATGGTGGTGGGAAACAGAGAGCAGCAAAGGCCATAACTGTAAAAGAAAAGTTGGGCGTTGTGGTGTTTAAAGTCGTAAATGATTAGGATTTTCAGCTTTGGAGGATGATGTGAATACGACCCAAGCTTCAACGCCCATTCCTTTTCAAATATTTTTTTAATGTTTGTTTTCTACATACAACATCATCACCTTTACTTTTAATTTTTCAATAATGTAATAAAATAAATCCATATAGTATTTGGGTCCATTCATGAATTAATCAATTGCGCTTTTTGCCTTCCTTCGTTCATTGCTATCCCGATTCCTTTCACTTTATCTCTTGTCTGTCCTTACACGCGGAACCCCTTTTTTCTCCACTTTTTATTGTTATGATTATTAGTAGTATTAGTATTACATAATGAAATCATTCAGATGCTTCATTAAAACTGGATCAATTAATTGATTGCAAACCTTATTCATTATGTGTATTAGGGTAATTTGGTGGTTCTTTAATAGCATGCCGACTCTTCCCCTGCTTGCCTATTTCAATTTTTCGATGAAAAGAAAATGATACGTATAGAAGTGGATTCCAATAGGCCAATATTATTAGTTCCATTTTAATTTTGTTATTGCCCATGATTGGTAATATGTAGCGACATGTCAATCAATTATTTTTCCTTTTTGCATGGACAAAGCCTAACATTATATTCATTACAACTTAATAGGACAAAGTTAGATAATTATTGTTGCATAGCTCAATAGTGGGACGCATTATTTTTTGATTGTCCAAGTATACATCCGTGTAACACCAAAACCTCATCATCTTGCCTTCCTTTTAGATTCTGTTATATAATAAAATTTTAAAATCAAATCAGCGGCAAAGAACATTATTGTTTCATTTATTGGAAGAGAGATAAGATATTTATAATAATTAAATTATAGTTGCAGGGAAAATCTAGTGAAGGGCTAGGTATGGTCCAAATGATTCCTTTTTTTTGTGATGGTGGCTCAAGTGCCCAAAAGTGATTAGGGACATTGGCATATGGCTAGGGACTAGGGTCCCCCTCTATTTCGCTGAATGGACACAAGGAAACGTTGGGTTACATTTGATCCGGAAGTAGAGGAAATGGGAATGGGTCAAGAGGAAGATTTCTCAGTCTTTGACTTACCATGCCATTTCTCTAAAGTAGAGTGAGTTGGACTTTCGTCCCCATCATAGATATGGTGTGGCATCGTGATAAGCATATGCGTACAGGAGGTTACGTGAAGTCATAATTCTATTGAACCAACCAGGCATATGTGGAAGTGGAACTATATTTTATTCTACAAGATCTCTTCGTGGGACCATAAAAAAATTTAAAAAAAAAACACACACACACACACACACAATTGGTTTTGAATTTTCATGTTGCTGGCCATAATAATTATCCAATTAGATTAAATGATCTCCAAATTCGATCTATCTACAAAAATATGTTTATGATGGGTAATTATTCAAGTATGTATAATCATGTTACTTATGACTTGTTTCTCCAAACCGAATCATATTAGAAACTTTTGGAAGCTAAAAATAATAGTTCAAGTGATGTGAAAGGGGTTAATTTAAGTGGTCAATCAAACTTAAGAATCAAAGACGTTAATGGAACTTATAGGATTATACTATGAAATATATATTATTCTACATTTGGTTGCGGCTCCTTTAATTTTATGACTCTCTCAAAGTTTATCATAATAAATAACTAAAAATGACTATGTATAATTTAGAATAGGTAGCATATATACTGTAGTGAAGAATAATTTGCGAATTGTGATGACTAATTAGGTATATTCATATTGACTAGAGTTATTTTCCCGGGGTCATGATGAATAACGATAGAAGCATTTGAATTCAAAACCCCATATTAATACTGTGGCTACAGTTGAGTTGGACCTCAATCTCGTACAAAATTGTCAAACTGCGAAATCAGTGGCTTTGTCTATTTGGTTTGAGTGATTTTCGTTTCAACATCTCCATTCTGTCGCAGGAAGATTATGGCATTAATTGTTGACAGCCTTACTCATTATGGCCGTTGTCTTCAACAAAAAATATAAATTTCATTACTATCCCTAACTAAATATCCTTTATAATTTTATGAATACATCTTCCACCCTTCATTCAACCAAACAACAAGCTAACCAATATTGATTTCTTCTCCTCTCTATTTTCCTTGATTTATTATTTTGATAATTTCCTTCAAATTTCAAAATAAATTATTGGGACCGCTTTACTCGGCAAAATTGGGCCCATGGGTTCATTACAATCACTTTGGGCTTCCAAGTTTCTAAATCTAAATTGGTCTGGGCCTTCATCAACATTCCTTAAACCTTACCTTGCATTAATATTAGATGAAACTTGACCAAAAAAAAAAATGTTAGATGAAGGTTTTGTATTTTGTTAACGTAGGTAACGATATTAATTGCAGGGATTTCACATTGATCAAGCACTAGTCTCTCTCTCTCTCTCCCTTTTCTTATGAAAAACGTTTTTTTTTTCCCTGTAAGAGGTTCATTGGTATTCTATCTTTAATATCCCCTGCTTTTTAATATGTTGGAAATGGTAAAAGACTGTATATTATTAATCCAGCCATGCATAAGGTTTGATTTCGTATGTTTTATTAACAAGAAATTGTTATTTATATGATTAAATAAATATGAAAAACATTTATATTCTTGCAATATTAAGAAAAAAAAATTGAGTGTTTTGTTATTTTTCATATTTTGACTAATATTTTTTTAAATTTAAGATTCATTTCAATTAAAATTTCAAATCTGATTATATAACTTTGACAAAAGAATTTTATGACAATATATAAATGACAGTAATGTTGCCAAGTGCTGCGAGAGAATTATTGAAAATAAAATTATTTATTGACATACACTAAATTGGGGTGCAGAATTGGACTGATTTTCACTTCCTAAATTATTCCAAATCTCGATTTTTTTTTTTTTTAGATTAGCAATTCACTTCGGTATGTTCGTTGGAATTTTACAAAAACTAAAAAATAAAAACTAGTTTAATTGAGGCAAGGCTCGTTCTGTAATTTTCAGTTTCACTGCGAATCTTGGTCATCAGAAACCTATTTTTCATTTCTGTTTGAACGAAGAAAAAACAAAAAGGGTAAAGAATTTGTCATGACTAGGTAGTTCGACTTAATTATAAGAATGAATGAATGTTACTTAGACGACATTTAGCATAAATCAAACATTAAATAACCTCATGATTGTGGTCTTAGAGAATCACTTTTTAATAATATGCAAAGTGGTACATGAGCAGCGCCCTCGTACCACTTTGCCAGAGAAGAATACACATTACTGTCTCCGCTGTTAGGGGCCCCCCTTCCCTGCCTTTTCTTTATTATTAACAATTCTGCTTTGTCTTAATCGCCTTCTTCTCTTATTTTCTTATGCTCCAACTTGCACATTAAAATTTTGTACAACGCTCTGATTGATCCTAATTTTATTACTCAATTTGCACCCACATGCAAAAAGCAAAGCAGGGGAACCCCCAAAACATGCTTACAGCAATAACATCCCCCGGAATTGAGGACCCCCTTTTTTAATTATTTATTTTAGCATTTTGTTTTTGTGTGGTTCTGGTATTGCAATCTGGCATAAGTTTCTATAATGCACTTTAGTAAGTCAACTTATTCTAATTAATCATTCTCTTCTTAATCAGCTCTATATTTACTGCTATATCTTTCCAACCTTTTCCTAGGAATCTAGTGCATTACACAATCTAATTCTTAAAGAAGAAAAATTGGAAAATATTCTTGGGGGGAAAGTAATTTGCGGTCTATCAACATTAAAAAGCACCTCGCAGAGATTGCTGAAAACTTAACATCTAGAATCTAGATCTTGGAGTTGACCCTCCCTCTCACTGTGATGGATTCTCTGTGCCAAGCCCAAAACCTACCTCAAAGCAACTGCACAAGGTGCCTCGAAACTTCTAGGCACATCTTGAAACTCTCTCCCATCACACATGGACTAGTTATTTGGCATGCAATGCAAACAAAGACGTGTATGATGGAGAAACAAATGCTTTTAAAAAAAGGAGCCTAATACGTGTGTTTGACAGTGCATCCCTCCATGCTGCTTAGAGAATCATATGTGATATATCACTACCACTCACAATCAAACTCATTTTCTTTAGATGAGGTTGATCCATCATATGCTTTGCTTTAGTAGTTTCCCTTCAAGTTTGAACTTTCCAACTCACTGAAACTGAATTAATTAAGCATTCAGTTGGCAGGCTAAATCCTACATTTTCTTGCGCAGTTACAGTTACATTGAAAAGAGAAACAGAAAAGTTATATACTACATTTATGACTTGGCTGTCTCATTTCAGTTTCACCATTGTGTTCTATAATCTATACATTGTACACACAGTTTCAGGAAAAGAAAAAACACAGAAGAAATCAAAAAGCATGATTTCTTTTTTTTTTTTTAATGTCTTCATCATCTCTTACAAAAACCCCCTAAATTAAAACGTCGTACTTATTCAATTTCAACTTGAAACCTCATCCAAAAGCTTATACCTTCTCACTTTATTCCTGAAGGCCTGCCTTGTGATGATCCCGCTTCTGTTAGATATGTCCTCTGAATTGGTCCTCCTCAGCCTTTCCTCTAAACCACCATTTGTGATGATCCTCTTGCGGGTCGACACCACCACCGATGGCGACGGCGATCTTGCCTCCGGTGAATTCCGTTTGTGGATGCCTTTATTCTTCACATGGACCTCAGCCTTCTTACCTCCAATAATATTTTGAGTATTATTATTAATGTTAGCGTTCTTGCTTTTCTTGTTCTTGTTGTCATCACCGACGCTCCCATTATTTTTACAAGGCGATGAAGAATTTGAAGAGTTGAGTGACCTGTCTTTGTTGTCATCCTTCAGAATCAAACACCAATTGCAAGTTCCATAACCCTCGACTTTTGGGTATAGGTTACTGCAGTATCTGCAAAGCGAATTTGATGAACACAAATTAAAGAGCTGAATAAACTCATGAAATAAGATAAACTCAAATTAAACAGAATTGATTAATTAATCAATTAATTAATTGTGGAGATACCTGTGCTGAGATCTGAATTTACAGATTTTACACTGAAAAAGCTCCTCAGAGAAGCCGCAATCCCCACACATACAACACTCTGCCTTGGATTGTCCTGCTGCCTCACTTGCTTTGCTCGTCATGTTTGTTCTTCATTGAGAGAGAGAGATGATGATGAAGATGAAGCCAAAGACCACACACAAACGAAATAGGATACCCAATTTGCATCGTTCGTGTACGATGTCTATATATAAATAAGAAATAGACTTCAGTTTTGGGGTCGCCGTGTATGGGAAGTTGGTCATATATGTTTGTGATGGCAATTTCGTGTCGCTATAGAAAAACCAAATAATAATGGAGGCTGTTATGGGTATGGCAAGTAAGATAGGGACATTCTTTTCAACCCACCTTTTATTTTTTCTAAAAGAAAATTTATCTTTTTTTAACCTTAAAATTTTAAACTGATTCCTTAAATTTGAAATGTATTAAAATAATTTTCCATTTTCTATGTCGTCTCATAAATATTTAAGATAACAACAACTTTGTTAAAATCTGTAATTATTTAACTTATTGATGAATAGCTGTTATTGGTGCCATTAGATTCCAAATTCCAAAAGAGGGTCATGGTCATGGCCACATAGCCGCTCATATAGTCAAGTCATAGGCTCCCGGGAGGATTGTAGATGAAGATTTCAAGTGGTTAGACTTAGACGGCTAGATGGGAACGAAGAGAAACCTCGTAGAGGGTATATGGAAGCCACCAGCACATTTTGTAATTAGAGTTGCACATTTCTCAGAAAATTACAACTTTTTTAGTGCTTACTATTGCATGTAGAGCGAGCTACGCTTACAATAAACATCATTCATATCTATACATTGAGGTACTCCGTTGTATATGGATCCAAGAGAGAGTGATATTTTACCAAATAGATAGAAGTAGGTTAAACAGATTCTTTCACATGTGAGTATTAGATATAATATAGGAGCCTCATTTTAAATGGCAACGTGGCATTTATTCATTGATTTGGGCATAACCACCATAGATATGCAATGAATTCAAGACTAAGACATCCTTCCCTCCATTATACATAGCTGGTTTGATTCTGCTTAGCTAACTACAATAAATTAGTTCACACTTGACATTCGTAGGGTCCAATTAGCATTGCCAATCTGGTAACTGCCAGTACAAACGGAAAATGCTTACACCAATCATTATTAATACATTCATTTTCACCTTATGTTCTTTGTTCTGCTTCACCAACGGGAAAATAAAAAGGATAGAGAAGGAAATCAAACACGTATTGATCCATTTGAATTACAATTCTCATTGGCAAGTAAATTAATAACATGGCCACCTCATAAGCTCGTCAATTAGATAATCTCTAGGCCTATAATATTGTTGTAACCAACACTTGCAGGGATTGCTTACCCTTATCATTCTGAAATTGACATAACGTACAAGCCTCATTCATTTCCTTTCTTCACTTCTGCACAAGTATTCTAACAAGAAAGTTACAAATAAGGTAATATAAATTATATATACATATATGGACAAAACCTGGTCTCACTCCCCATTTTAAGGCTTTACTTAACATAATAATGCTACAGCACTAGCTATAGACCAAGCTAATTAAGTCTAAAATTAATGATCCTCCTGTTATTATAAAATTGGTAAGCCTTGGAAGCAACTTTTGCCCGACAACGTCACTTGATCTTGGGTTGGGTGGATATATAAAGGAGCATGAGTGATAGGCATTTGGTCTAGGCCTCCATTTGCTATTGTACTTACTAATATTTTTACACCTAACATAATTTAGTTTTAAATTATAATTAAATTAAATTATTAATTTTAAACAAAAATATTTATTTGTTAAAATATAAAATAACAGATACTGAATTTTTTAGTATTATAAAAAATATAATATGTTTTCTTATAAGCATTTAAACCATATACTAAACGTTTGAAAGTCAGTGAGTTTGTAATTTCGAGCTCCTCGAGTTTGATATGTTTATTGTCTTTGTTTTGGAAGCAAGTATCCAAAAGCAAAATCTCACGCTTAAAAGCAAACATGTCTCCAGCTACAAATTAATTAAATGCTTCAAATTATATACAATATAGAAATTTTTGCCCAAAAAAAAAAAATACAATATGGAGCCCCAAGAATAGGCAAGGACAACACTTTTTTGTCAGAAACACCCATACATGGCATGTCCCGCATCTTGTGAATGACTGCATATCCTCTTCACACAAAAAAAAAAAAATCATAAACAATCCCTCAAAACTCAAAAAGCACAAACACATTAGTTAAAAGAAGAAACAGATCGAGGAATGAAGCGTAACATATATATATATATATATATATATTAATCGGCATATCCTGATCAGTAAGACATGTTTTTAAGTGCAGATTCAACAGTTTTAGGCTCTTATTGGTAACTGACACAAACTCTGGATTCAATATGAACCAATATTGTCAATGACAGATGCTCCCACTTCTAGGTATGATCATTTGACACCAAAAATGGAAAACAAACATGACACCTTTTTTTGGTACAACAAACATGACACTAAACGTTAGAGTAATTCAACCCAAATTCAAAGTAATCACATTCACATCCCACAGTTGCAGGAGGAATTGTTTATTTTTCTGATACAGAAGCCTCCTATTATGACCATTAGAGCATCATTTGTCCATCTATGACATTCCCTGATTAGGCAATAACAGTGCAACTTTTACAAGATATATATTTCTACTTGTTATGTTTCAGTCTACGAAAGTAATTAGCATCTCTTGATGGTTAATTTCTTTGAGCTCTATTTCCAAAATTTGAACTTAAACAAGGTGGTACGACAGAATGAGTGGGCCTACAACTATGACTACAGCTATCACTCAGAAAGAACCTACGCTTGTTATAAGATCCCAGATACACACAATAGCACGCTGGCTATCTTCTGAGAAATGAGGGATGGCCAAAAATGTACATACCAACCAGACCTGTCACGAAAGCAAGTTGTTCTGTTCAAGATGGGGAAAAGCATGCATCTTTAACACATACTCATCCCTGCATTCTGTCTGCCTATTTCAGATTAGGAATATGTTCCTTCCAATTCCTGGAGCCCCACAAATATTTTCTTTTTTTTGCCAAATCAATCACCATCCTGGAGCCCCATAAATGTAAAAGAACCATTTGCATATGAAATATACAACTGTTTTTCTTTTCTTTGGTCAAATATATGGCGTTTAAGTGTTGTTAAGTTTATGACAGATCTTTTTTTTTTTTTAATGTTTAAAAGTTTATTATGAAACAACAGGACATCAGCATGAAAACCACCACATATAAAATTGCACCTGAGTATTTTATGTTTTGGTAGACAACTACAAGTTCAACAATTTTCATGCTGATGCCCTGTTGGAATTTTTTTCGAAATGTCAGATTCAAACGCCAGAATCATGTACACACAGGTTAAAGAAAATTTGTGTTCGATCAATTTATTTTGCATGGGTTGACATAAACCTCTCATTTTAATGACAATATTGATCCCCCAGTATAGTGGACTCAGAACTTTTCTTGTCCCCTGAGCCCGATCAACGACAAGGACCGTCACTCTAATTATTTATAGCCCAAAGAACGAGCTACTGGTTTCAAATTTAATAAGCAAGGTGAACTAAAAAACATTATTTGTACGGCCCTTAAAGAAAAAAAAATCTAATTGTTGACCAAAAACTCTATAAAAACAAAAGAGTATGAAGAATTCAACATTTCAATAAATTAAGTTCTTTTGTTGTTAAATTTCTTCAAGTTTTGTAAAAAATAATTTTCAATTTTTATACATACAAATACTGAAGTGTATCTAAGAAAAAAGTGCTCAAAGTTTCAATAGCAAAATTCAAAAAAGAAAAAAAAAATCCAATTTATAGTTCAGAATGATAAGTTAGAAAGTAAAACATAGAACACGAACTCAACTCAAATCAATTGCATGATTCAGCTGGCATTGTGGAAAATGAATGGAGTTCTATGGTAGAACACTGCACAAGATTCTTTACTTTGTTTGATAGTTGACAACTGCCATGATTACTCCCCACAACCACGCTTCTCTCTCTCTATCTCTCTCTCTGTCTCTCTCTCATGCACACAACGCTGATGCTTCCTACTCCCTCATAATTCAACGCTGTGGTCCCCTCTCACCCTCACCCTCACCCCCACCCCCACACCAACTCCATGGGAGAAAAACTCACGAAACTTCATCAAATTAGGAATCATTCTAATGACAACAACAATAACTATTTTTAAGATTGGCCAATAGGAAACAACACATCTCTTTCTCTTAACATAAATGAATGCGTGCGTGCATGCGCCATCGACATCCAAATACAAAACACTAACACCAATCACATTAAATTGCATCAAACCCTGATATGATATAATGAGATAAGATATCTCCATCTCCTTCAACAACCATACATAGTTAATTACAACGCTCTGCACTACACAACACAAGCTCGTACTATCAAATACAAATATCAGAGTTCCCCCTCAGTCACACGAGTTCCCATCAAGTGGAAAGCAAAACCCACAACACAAAGGATAAACAATGACAAGAGTACAAAAAGTGGAAGCGAGACTGGGTCCCATATCAGCCAAGAGGCGTGCACTCTCATTTTCGGATTAACCAACCAACCAGTCTTCTCATTCAAAACATCTCCATGTCCATCCCACCACGCCTCGCTTTGAGATCTACTTTACTTTCTCTAAACCCCAAGACCTACCACTAATCATTCCTATTTCCTTCCTTTCTTACTTTATCCACTAAGCCAACTCCCATTCCCACCTCCATCATTAAGAAACCATTCACAAGGTGGAGTTCAAGTCTCTCAATCTCGTCCTCCTATCCCCCACCATATAATGGAAATATCCCCAAATCCAACCCCACCTTTACCCTTGTTTATTCTGCAGACTAGACTGCTGACTAGCTACTACTCATAACTTAACGTACTACATAAGTAATGATACAACTGGTTAGGCATTCTCCAGCTTCCAAGAGGCATCAAGGCCGAGATCTCTAGCCTTGAGTTTCAAGGATTTCAAGCAACGTATTGCTTCATCCAGTAGTAGAACAGGGTCCTTGTCCTTCCCACCAGGAATTACGCTTTGCAGAACGCTCAAAATATCCCGTATCTTCTCCTTTCTCATCTTCTTACTGCCTGAAAAGGAACCCATTTCATCTGACCCTCGGCTGTTCCCACTTGAACATTTTGATTCTGCATCCATATCATCTCCATTCTCACAGGGTCTCTTCAGATTCAGTGAACTGGCTGTGTCATCATAAGCGCAGTCCAATAACTTCCGCTTCTTTGATTTTGTGGCAGAGCTCCCAACTTCTTCAGTGGCTGTGTCTCCCCTGAACATTTCTTGGCTATCATCATGAGTGGTCATTGTACTAGGTGAATGACCTGTGCTTGTAACTTCATCATCCTCCTCCTCCTCAGTGGAGTACCCATCACTGTCCGAGTAAAGCAAAGCATTAATTTCCTCGGTATCTTCGTGCATCTCACTCTCCATTTCCGTTCCCTGATTTTCTTCTTCTACTTTGGCAGTGAAATTTGGTCCGGTAAAATCATTCACATCTCTCCTAAAAGAAGGTTCATTCCAAGATGGGCCATGCAATTTGGAATGATGCCAAGAAGAAAGGCCAGAACCATAAATGAAAGTTGTCTGATCACCCGTCTGGTCAATAACTAGGAATCGCTTCTGAGATTCCCTGCTGGGTCCAATTTCCTCCCTAGAATCTTTCACATGACCATCAGGGAGTTTTTGCTCAACCACACCCAAGTTTGGAGCAGGCATGAAAGCCTGTCGAAAGCGAGGTAAACAGTAAAGCCAACCATGAGGTTCATTAGAATGTGCTAGCTGCAAATGGGGGTGAGCAAATGACGCATGAGCTGGCATTGTCTCATTTCTGGTGACCATATTATTATCAATGCCAGAATTCATAAATGCAGACACACCATTTTGCTTCCCCACATCAAGGGAAGCACTACAGAAACTTAAGTTGGGTGATCGCCAATCGAAATGCAGCTGTGGTACCCAGCTTCCACAATCTTTTCCCATTCAACCACAACAATCACCTGATAAACATTGAATAACAGATATCACAAAATCAAAAAAATTAATCTAAAGAAAGGATTAGTAGTAAAAGGCAGATATCAATGAATGGAAAATGCAGAATATACCTGAAGGAAAACGATTTCAGCACAATATCTATGTGTTACAATCTGTTTCTTTGACGAACAAGTAAAACAAAACTAAAAGGCACCGGCTTAACCCAAATTGAAAAAGGCAAAAGAATCCTACGTGACAGGCTTGAGCAAATGACGGAAATATTCAGCCTGAAAATTATTCAAATATAAAAGATGAGCATACACTGATAATTTCCTTGAACATCAAGAGAACTATTGAATTTTTCAGCTGTCACATACCTGGCATTCTCGGAGAGGTTGAAAGCATGCTATAACTCTAACTATAATGGTTGAACTCCCAGCAATTCCATTCTCATGTTTCAATGCCCGAAATCTCGTTTGACTCGCTGCTTGGCACACCATAACTACTTTCCAACCCTTCAAAGTGAAAGAAACACAATCTTCCAAGGACAACAAATGCAAGGATCCCACGCGAGTGAACTAGGGTATGATGAATTAAGAGTCAGAATACCCAAACACAATTATCAATGAGACTATTATACTGCTAGAGAAAGTACTAACCTAAATGAAAACTAAACCTAGAATAGATGATAGCTGGTAACGAAAGTATACGATACGACAGATTTGAACAGAAGAAGAGTTTGGTGAGATGGGGATGCTATCCTTCAGCTGATCTGACGGACGTAGCAAGGAACAACGACTAGGAAATTGGATCCCATGGAAATCAGAGAGATTAACACAAGGCTGAGAAAAGTGGAATGTTTTGGTCACACGAAGCAAGTTACAGAATGACTTTGCAATACAGGTTCAAGGAAATGACTTTGCGGAATACATCAACAGCTAGGCTAAGCCACCACCGCATGCTGTTCTATCCTTCTCCACAAACAGTTAGCCACCACTATTACTCCTGCCAATCCTAATCAATATCCTGCAACGATATCATAGATCTTGTCACAATTTGTACAGATATACAAGTAAAAGCGGTTCCGATGCAGTTCAAAGTATAATCGAACCATAAAACAAAAATTGTTCCGCCTCCTGCATCATATTTGTAAAATAAAAAGAAAATCTTTCGCCATGATTCGGCTAGGTGGTACTTACTAAGGAGGAAAAAATAGCAATTGACCATGTGGATACCAGAAGAAATTTTGTAAATTTCCTAGAAATAATACACAAAAATACCAAAGCAGAGAGCTCAAAAACTGGAAGCAAAATAAATAAATAAATAAGAAGACGGGTAAAAGAAGAAAAAGGAAACAAATTTCCCGCAGTGCTCTTATGAATAATTGAGATTCAGGTTTAGAAATTCCACAAGATTAAAGCAGTTTTACCGATATATTATGCTAGGATCCATAACCAAAAGCGAAGAAATCACATATTAGAAGCAAAGAAAGCAAAAAATGAGGGGAGAACTTACAGAAGGGAGTGAGAGATCGAAAATTGGAGATGAATCCCAGAAGGCAGCAACGATGGTACTCAGAGAGAGAGAGAGAGAAGAGAACAAGCGTGAACGGGTACAGTCAAAATGGAGACTCTAACCCAAAAGTGAGCAGGGGAGTTGAATTATATAGAGATACAATGACATACATGCCCCTTCCTTCCATGTTTTTTTTTTTTAAGAAAAGAAAGAAAAAGCAAAAAAGGAAAGAGATGCTCGCTCTCACTCTCACTGATACGTGCGTGAGGGCTGAGAAGTAAGGAGTGCACGCAAGGTATAAGTGTACAATGATGTGGCAGTGGGTGCGTGGCCCTGTAGGTGGTTGTATCATATAGCCTTGTGAACTTTTTTGGGATCAATTCACATTGTTTTGTTTACCTCGTCCCTAAACCCGAGTCCTCTGGTGTCGGTCTCTCTCACTCACCCTCACCTTCATCCTCCTCCCTCCTCTTCTCTTCTATTGTCAATAATAGTATATAGATAATGTCCATTATCTTATGCCGTTCTTTTGGAATTTAAAAACCCACAGCCAACAGCTTACACAAACATGTATATTAAAGCAATTCACGTGTAACAAACGTATAAACAAACAAAACCCATGCATGCCCACAAACAATTCTTGTAAAGGGAAATGAAAAGGGGATTTCTGGAAAAATGGGGGGTGGTATCCAATGTTCTCAACATGAACATCCATAATTTGTAGCTTGACCGTTCAAAGTTCAAACCATGAATTATACATATTCAAGTTGGGAAAGGGACCCACTCATGAGCAAATCGTATATCATATCGCCAACTCCATCACTTCACCACCACCTGATATATATATATGTATACCCTCACCATAGCTCTCCTCATTACCCCCATCGATTGCCTAACTTTAGGGTTTTTTTAGGGTAAAAGTTGAATGAATGAATTAACATTACTCCCTCCCTAAGCCCCTCCACAAACACTGTACGTTATACTTTTCATTGATGTGATGTGTGGATGTGTCTAAGCAGTCCAATTACTCATCACTACTTGGCTTCCCCACCTCTCAATTATTTCATTAACCTTCCTTTCCATCCATTTTATTTTCATTACTCACCTTCTTACTTAATTCCTATACTAATCCATTAACCAAAATGCATGACAATGGGTATAAAATTCCATACCTATAAAACTTCGAACCTTCATTGTTATACGGAATACGGTGCATGCATAATTGAAGTTAGCATAAATTAAAGTGGCCGGGGATTAAGATACCCTCTTTTCCTTCTTTTTTTTATATTTTCTAATTCAACCCAATCACTAGTAATAATGCCCTTCACAAACCGGAACAAACAGAACATGAATTAATAAAGTGACGAATGTTAAAAAAAAAAAAAAAGTAAAAAGAAGAGAAAAAAGAATGCACGATTGCTGTGAATAGACAGGGTATGGCACTATCCCATTAAGAAAATACAAGAGGGTGTATGACCCATGATTTTATCACCTGAATGAGATCTTAATGGACAGATAAGAAGAATCCATAGGATAGAACGCCCTATAAAAAGATTATTAAATTGATGTTAAAGATAATATGCACATATAATATACCTTTGATGCCCTCTTGTGTTGGAGTGGAGGGAACAATAGACAAGCCCAACCAAGTCCTTCTCTTTCACCCCCCAAATTCCCATTGGGTCTAACCTTTTGGTGGCACTATAACGGCCACACACTCCTTAATTAGCACTTAACCCATTGAGATGGAAAGCATAAATTCCTTTTACTCATTAAAAAACTGGTACTGTTACTATTATATAGACAAGCTGATGAATGACAAGAAGAAAAAGAAAATTAATTCATTAAATTTTGCACGTCTGAGTTATTTTATCATCATGGTTACTTTATTTATCAAATCCGTGTTATATGTGTTATCGAGTTTATTGTAAATAAATGGCCCAATATGACATGCGCTTGGTGGTTGTGAACTTGTGGACCACCTAATGAATAACATTTAGAGTAAATTATTATCTTAATTTTTAAAAGATATAATTTATATTAATTTAATTTTTAAATTATAAAAATATTTAATTTAATTTGTAAAATTTTAAATTAAGATATAAAAAGACATATAATATATAAACATAAAAATTAAATTAAAATATAATATATTTTTTAATTATTAAATTAAATATTTTTATAATTTAAAAATTAAATTAAGATAAATTATATTTTTAAAAAATTAAATTAAGACAACTTATATTTTTTAGAGACTAAAATAATAATACTCTAACATTTAACAAATTCACCATGTGCAGTCGAAGCTTCCTTGGTCACCACCCACCAAGAGCAATAAAAGTGATATCATTCTGTGCAAGCCACCGATATATATTCTATATCATTTATGTGTATTAAGGAATTTTTTCAAATTGTAAATAGTTTTCTTTGATTTTGGAATCACACGTAGATATTATTTTATAATTTAAAATTAAAAATACCCATCTTAATTATTACCTTTCAAGATTTAAAAGCCTTTTGTCAATTTTTTCGTTTACGAAAATATAGCCTCAAGAGCTCATGCTCTATGATTTGTTATTTCTAATTAAGAGAATAAAAGTGTATCACAGAGTAAACAATTGAGTACGAGATAATATCTTTGTTAATACTTAATAGAATTGTGAAAAAATAGTTAAATTGGTATAAATCCCAAATGGTTAACATAATTTTTTTTTTTTAAATACTAACCAAGGAATTATTCAATTGATAATGTAATCTTGAAGTGTATAGTTAAAAATACTTCTATATTGTTAAAGAAAAAATTTAAAATGTAATTTGTATATCTTTATTATTAAAACTTTTAATTAAAAATTTATATGTATATAATTTATATAATTTATCATTTATATAATTAATTTTTTTAAAAAATATTTTTATATATTAATATCTATTAAAAAATATAATAAATAATAATAAAGATATAAACAATTAAATATTCTAAACGAACCGGACCAATACGTCAGATGAGATTCAAAGTCTAAACAAATGCGACAAATGAGGTCGGCAATGGCAGGGAGAGTTAATTAAGTCAAATTTCTAACTTCTTTTTGGTTTTCCCAACTTTATTTGCTTTCATGATCTCAGTCTGATTAGGAAAAAGAGAGAGAGAGAGACGCAATAAGTTATCTAGTCTAGAGTGTGTTAATTATTATCATTACAATTAATTAAGAATTCCAACTTTTTATATGTCCTTATTATAAAAGATAAACAAATAAACTTTTCTTCATTTATTTATTTTCTTTCAACGAAGTTTAATTTATAGGAGAAACTAACTTCAATAAATGATTTCCGTTAATATGGTTTGGTGATTTACGATCTTCTATATATACAATTAAAATGATATTACTTTTAATACTCCCTATATCAAATGGTCATAAAAAGAGCTCTATTCATAGTTCAATTAATATATATTTCTTTATATAACTTTTCGTACAAATATTTACATATTTTTAAATGTTAAAACAAATTCACATATATCTATGTTAAAAAGGATTAGAAACAGATAGGAGACAAAGTATGAATTAAATTTATTTACCTTTATATTGTGGCTGGCCTACGATCACAAAATGGAGAGAGAGAGAGAGGAAAAAGAAAGTAAGACGCCGTATACAACTAAAGATTAGAAAAGAAAAGGATTTGCTAAAGGGAGTAATTAAACACGGTTTTCTACGTTTTCTGCCGCTATATATTGTTCGTGTTTATCAGATCCATATAAGTATACCCTCCCATGATTCGCACCTCTCCAAACTTAATTCTTTAGGAAATATATATTTTTATTTTAAAATTACGCAGTTAATATATAAAGTAGCGTGTAAAAATGATTCTAAAATGAAATTATATTCTTTATAAGATTGAAAAAGCATATTTAGTTTGGTGTTAACTGTCTTGGCCTTAATTATATATCCTCTGTGGAGAGAAAGAAAGTAGAAAGTTGAAGAAAAAAGTTTGAAAATTGATAGGATATAATAGAGAGAGGGCATTAATTAAGAGAAGCAATATTTGAGGATGGTGGGACATGAGGAAGAGGGAGATGGGGGCATTTGGTTGTGGATTCTCCAACAAAAACAATCACGCTTGGAAAGCTAATACATAATACAACAACACACACACTCTCTCTCTCTCTCCATCTCTCCACCACCATGTCCAATTCTCCATGCCGCACTATATATAACCTTTCCATGTTTTCTTTTTTACAAATAATACATACCACAACGCCAATGCAATATCAATGTTGGACCAAAAGGTAATAGGCATCCATGCCCCCTCAGCCCCCATATTCTATTCTAATTATATATCACCCACTTTCTTAGACTTTTATCCCACCCCAACACCCTTTTTTTAATATCCACATTTCTTTTCCCCCCTAAAGGGTAAAGCTTCACTGCTACTTTAATTTCAACCCACTCCATCGCTCCTTCTTCGCTTGTTTTATTATTTTCATCAAAGTAACTATTTTAATTAAGTTTACCACTTTCTCTTTAATGGAAACGTGTGGATGATGGTGCAAATGGCTGGATTGTCATTGTTTACTTGGATTCAAGATCTTCATCATCAAAACACAAGCATGCTTGTGATTTTGACGACAATTTCACGTTCTATTTTTTTATTCTTTCATTCTATTTAAGATTAATGTCTTGCTCTTTCTTGCAATTGGAGGAGGCCAACATATAATATATATATATATATATATATACACACACACACACACACACATTATTGGTAGTGATTGGACACAAATAATTAGAGAAAGGTTATTATGTCTATACATTTTTCGCTTAGACAGCAAGAAAAGATAAGAGCCTTGAGATCTCTTCCAACACTGAGCAGTACTCAGGCATTGAACTGTGGTTATTGGGAGAGTTTTCTTTTGTCAGAATCATACAGTTTGTGAAATATTAGAATATATAATTATTGTTGATCTGCCCCAAGCTTGTTGGACTGATCCACAATATATAAATATATATTTATTTACTTGTCTTGTGGTGGTTTCTGACCAGCAAGGCATAGTCACTAAGCATTTATGTTACAGGCATTTCAAGTACTGTCTCACGTACGTACGCTTCTTGTTTTTGTGATAAGTTTTTGAAATAAAAGGGAAGGACAAAGGGATATATATATATAAACAAAGTGATGACATAAAATGGATAATGTGGGTGCAAGAATTAAAGATGTTTTTGTACTTTGTAGATGTTGATAATTAATTTCCAAACACACGTGCCATTGTGGAACTTACATAAAGGGTTTTGATATGCAGATGGCAATGTGATCCAAAGCATGTAGTGGAGAACACATTTTATTATGGTGCTAATTGATGACCAACGAGTTCTAATGAGTTTCACCGTGTGCCCCTTTCCTTGCAATAATATGGACATCACCAATTTCCACTAGGAATAATTTTCTATAACAATTCTGCTTCTGCTTCAGCTCTACTCTTCCATTTATATATAATTTGCATGTTTTCTTTAACTTTAAAAAGCTTAAAAAAGAAGGGGTGCATGGGGTATAGCATAATTGTTAATTATAGTTTTTGTCTTTCTAATTATTTAATTATGTTCTTGTACCAATGCAACGATTAAGTTGTCCATTGTATACTTTGAAGTGGGGTTAACCATTTTTTTAACAATCTAACTTGTATTGTAAAGTCAAAATATATAACTCACCTGTAATTCATAATGTACCCATGATTACGATACTTAAAAGAGACTAATATAATAATTTAGAAAAATGGAGATTTTGTGGGTAAGTACTTGTCCAGCAGTGAAGTTAGGGATGTACATTTAGAGTGAGAGCGCAGAATCTGAAAGCAAGCATACTGTTTGTGTAAAAAATGGTCGTATCAAAGTGTAAACCGCACTTAATTCCATATAAAAATTGGACTAAAACATGGAAAAGAATAGCTGCATTCTTTAATTTATAGGTGACAAGGACGAAGTAGATCAAATTAACTTTAGAATTAATTTGTTTGCCGCCATTGTGTTTTCCTCTTCAGTCTATATCCAAGCCAGATGCAGATGCTACTCGGGGTTAAAACAGTAATTTAAATACTATTATTTCCTGAATATTAATACAAATATAATAAATAAATAAATGGTAAGAACGTGGCTTAATTTACCCACATCTTATTAAGATGTATCATTTAATTAAATTTTATAAACGATAAAATTGATGTATAATATAATATTGAAGTCCTTATTATGAAATATTGTAATAAAATCACATAAAAAGTGCAATAAAAAAGTTGATGAAAAAAGAAGGGAGAAGAAAATCTTCGAGTGTGGGACCAGAAAATCTGGGGGACAGCAAGGAAGAGCAGAGTTTAGTGGGAAAAGGTTGCAGGTGTGACACGCGAATTCACAAATCACAAAACCCCACCTTTTGTAATCACTAATCAACTGTCAACACGCCGTGTTTGTGTTATTCTCATTTTGCAATTTCTCTTGTCCTGTGCTTCCAACGTGCACGCTTTCTCTCTCTCTGGATCAGTCTTCAGCCTTCAGGTTCACATTGGCACCTCCCAGCCCTCGTGCTGTGCAAAAATGTGCATCTCATGGTCATGGATGGGTGCACGCTTTCGCTTCGGCTCTTGGATCAATGTGACCGTAATCTTGGGGTCAAACCTACCCACCCTATCCCCTTCAACAATCCATACTCTTTCCTTTTTCATGTACGGACTACCAATCCTAGCTATCCACCACTCAATTATTCACATCTCTTCACTAACTGGGCCCTACATTTAAGCCGCCGCTCCGCCTCTTCTTTTTCTAAAACAAGATGTCACAAAACCAAATTATAAAATCTGATGCTCTTATATTAATTTCACGTTTTTGCTAGTAAATATTTTAATCCTAGAATAATAAATAATTTTTTTACAACTTCACACTTGATAATTAATTTATCTACATGTTTTTCATTAAAAAATAATAGTAAATTTTACAAAAAATATGATGCCATAAGATAAATGCTAACTGGTTGTATTCATTTATTAAGAAAATAAAAGAAAAAGCGGGTAAATGGTTGAATTTACAGAAAAATAAAGGGGTAGAGCGAAAGAGAAAAAAGGGGAAAGGTTGATTAGGATTAGGCGTGGGATGTGAAGCAGAAGCATTAAGCATAGCAGTGTGCAGAGCGAAGTAGCGGCGGGAAGTAGCGGCACAGCTAAGGGTGTTGAAGGGAAGGGAAGGGAAGGGCATGCATTAGATTCCCATTTCTCAGTTCTGACTCCAAAGTCAACCCATGCCACTGCCCACTGCTCACTGCCACGCCACCTTTCTTTCCTTTTTCCCTTTCACTTTCCTCTCTTACTTACTAATCTTATTCCATCTTTCATTCAATTCTAATTCATATTTTGTAATTTTACTTTTTATTTCTTCAATCAAATTTTACATTCTATATCAAATATCCAACAAATTAATCTCGTATATTAAACTTCTTAATATAATCTAGTCACCTATATTTTTACAACTGCGCATGTTGCCCCAACTTTTAATTGTTTACTTGTAAACATCACATTGTTTCATGCCCTATAACTACGTAGTTTAGTTTTCATCATTCACTAACACCTAAACAGATGATTTGTCTTGGCCATGGTTGTTAAAATCATATTTTAAATTATTAAATTGTACGATTTTATGATTTTTCATAACAAAACTTAAATTGTAGCTAATTTTGAAATTTAGCAAATTTGAGTAAACTTATCTAAACTATGGTAAAATCTAGTAAACTCGTGATTTTAACTCAAGTGTACTTTTTTTTTTTTTTTGTATCATGAAAGAATTCCATTTGTGTCATACTTGTGTGTATATTTTTTCTTTTTGTTGTTTTATAAATGCATATTTGTTTATAAGTAATTTTATTCATAACTTAAACCAACTCGTAAGAATACTCATAAGCTAAATATACTTAATCTGATTACAGGTTGATGATAGAGATTATTATAATAAGACTTTTGAAAATTTTAAATATTTATTTTAATTTTTTTCATTTGATTACGTATAAATTATCAATTATATATATAGAAACATGTATGATGTTTGATTTTGATTAGTTATGTCTAAGTATTTATATATTAAAGTTTATGATTTAAGTGAATTTATATCAAGTATTTATATATTTGAATTTATGTTATTTAAATTTTATTTCAATTAAATGCTCATTATATAAGAATATATTTTTTATAACTATTTATTAATATAAGTAAACTTTAGTTAAAAATTTGAGTTTAACAACCTTGATCTTAGCCTTTAACTCGTTTTTTTTAACTATCAAACAAATAGAAAATCCTGCTATTTGACCAAACAGTAATATAATTAATGGTTCAATTAGTATAAAGCTTTAGGCCATGACGTAATTCCCCACAAAATGCTAAAATCTTTTTTTTTTTACTCCTTCAAAAAGTTTATATTTATAGTATAAGCCCAATTGTTTCACGTCAGCAAGTTTGGGCCCAAGTAGTGGGTCATGCAGCAGCTGACGCACTTCAAAACCAAGGCACACTATGCTAACAACTTATAGGGTGGGCCACGTATCCATTATATACTTTCATGATAGAACAAATTATAAACTTGTCCTTATTTAATATTTTTTAAGCTATTTATTTCATTAATTTTTGAAACCTTTAACAGTTTTTAATAAACATTTTAGAATTTTTTAAAAATTCAACATGTCTAAAATGATTTTTATATTTTAACTAAATTCTATATATTTCTTTGTTGTAAACCTATATTACTATTTGCCTATATATATCTTTTTACTTTTCATAGTCTTCGGGTCATACTTTTATTAGTTTCTCACCAAAAAAAAAAATGTCTTTATATTTTCTCTAAGTATCAAATACACAAATTTCACATATTTTTTCAATTCTTATCACAAATATATTTTTGAATCTAATTTTTATTTCATATCACCATCTACACGACAGCTTTTAAAAATTCATAACAAACGAACCTCTATACCAATTAGATTATTCGCATGTGCTAAAGCCCTTTTGCTTCGATTCTCTTCTATTTTCTCATCAACAAAGTTATGTATACCAGTAATTTTTTAATTTTGTTCATCACACATGCATGCAGGCTTTAATAAATTGGTGAAACCTTTCATCCTTCACAAGACGTAACCATGAAAAATGTCTTTTCATCGTTCCCCACAAACAAATGTTACTTAGTACTGGCTTTTACGTAAATCTGTTTGGTGACTCCGACAGAGTTCCCCTTCTTTTCGGGATAACACCACATCAAACAAATAACAGATAAAATGCTAATAGTGAACTCGGGACGTATAAACATAATAATATCTCCCGCAAATATATCTCATGCTAGTAGCTTTTTTTTTTTAACCCCATTAATAAAAAGTTGAATAAATAAATAAAATAAAATAAAAACTATGGCCTAAATACAAACTGTACTTAAAACAAAATGGCATTTCCTTATTACCCCCTCCGGTCTCAAGACTCTAGCTGTTAAGAGGTCTAAAATATTTAACAGCTGCTAACTGCTGACTGGACGATGCTACGAGTATCAACATGAAAATACGTCGTTGATTCAGTTCCTTTAGCCCTTTCAATTAACTTCATTCCACCTACAGCCTACAATCCACCATTTATAATTTTAGTGTCCTTTAACCTCTCAGTTTTTCCTTTCTTTCTTCTTCTTCTTCATCTCTTGCTGCTTCCTTGTTTGGTTATGTTACCCTTTTCGTCCTTTGAAATTGAGGGGGCATCTTCCATTTCCATATAAAACCACACACAATTTCCATTTTAGAAAAGCATGCTTGCTATTCATCGATGCTCAAATCCAGTGTTATTGTTTAGCTTCCTCCTTTTAGCATCATGGCCTTCATGTGAAGAATTTGCACATGAACCACCATTTGAGTCATCGCTTTTATAGCTGAAGCATGCGGCTTCCAACACCCCTATCGGGCTTTGGGGCACACAGGGGCTTCTGTTTGACGACAACTCATTGATCATTTTTAAGCACTCCATCACTCTCTCCTGCCAATAATAATCAATTCAATTATGCGTGTCAATAGGTTGCATTATTTCATCTAAATGATATTACTCAGTGAAAGGGATAATAATTATTAAATAATAACAATAACAATGTGATCATGATGCAAGTATGTTTACTAGCTTTACCTTCTCCACATATTGGATCAGAACAGAAATTGCTTTCTCGGTGTTACTCGTTTGGGTTTCACCCGCAACAAATATTGCCACTGCTGCTGCAATTTCTGATGGCTTGAATTCCAAGAAGTCGACCCCTGCATTGATTTCCCACCCACCCAGTTATATCATAATTAGCTATTAATGCAGAGACTCAATGTATACTTGGGGAATAGGGAGAGAAAGAGCGGGCTACCTCTGACAGTGCTCAATATGATTTGGATGGATCGCAAAATGAAAGCTCCTTGTGGAGTCTGATCATCATTGATCTTGCAAAGGAAATAGTCTATGAAGGAGAAAGGGGTAATGGCTTGCATTCTCCACCTCAGTGTGCTCAGTACCAGAAGTTCCATTCTCTGTATTGTTCTCGCTTCAAATACAAAATTTGATTCACCCACCTACACCATACACAACGATCGATCATCACTTCTATAATCAGACTCAGACATTTAAATTCACTAACAAGTACCAAGAATTCAAAATATGATCTTTTTAAACTTTTACCTGTAAGTCAAGAGACAGGGGAACTTCAGTCTCTTCTATTTTGGCTGCGAGTGACAAGCATGCCACAGCCAACAACTGCATTGTCCAGGCTTTTCCCTTCTGCATGTGGTATACATTAGATAGATCAAGACCAAAGGAGAATGTGATAAGGAAATGAATAAAGTGTTGAACTTTTCATTCCTTGACACTTACTGGTAATTCATATGCAGAAAGGAAGCGATCCAGGTAGTTTATGGACAGATATGCAGAGAGTGGACCGAAACCGAAATGTGCTCCAACCTGTTGACCAAGCAAGTATTCTAGCGCGTTAATCAAACAGACAACACCATCGGATAAATATCAAGCAAACAGTAGTAGTAACTCAGAATCCTTAATCCAGTGATTCGCCTCGTACTGATTATGGTTTAATGCAGGTTATGAGATCAAAAGGGAAATCCTGAGTCCAGATTTAAAAAAGTCAAAAACGGCAGAAACTTCAGAATACAAGGAAAGATAAAACCCGTAGATTTCGCCCAAGCGGTTCAAACTTATCATCATCAAACACATAACAATGTATGGAACGCTTAAAAAAAGTTGATTTAAAGTGAAATATAGGCAGAATGCCTCCATTCGCAGAAAATACATCTTATTGTGTGGTTTAGATTAGAGAAACATCCATGCATTTCAAAATGAAGCAACAACAGAAAATTTGGTTGCTTGAAAACTGATTGGAATCTGGAGTCATTAAAAGAAAGAACTTAAAAAGGAAACACAATATGAAACCCACCTGTTCAATCCAATGAATGGCCTCCTTTCTGGCCCCAAAGTCCAAATCCCCAGTCCTTAGTCTATTCAAGTAATTTCCTGCAGGCAAGTGCTCGCATTCTTTTCTCACCATTAGCGCTACACACTCATCACTCTGCAATGGCAAACCGTCTTGGTGAAGAAAGCACTGGTTCTGGTTATGGAGACGATGGTATCTATGACGCCATGTATCCTCCAAAAGCTCATCCATACCCATACCTCCATAGTCGTTATCATAAAAAATGCTGTTGTCTTCTGCACAGAGAAGACTGGACACACAATCGAAACTAGGTGCCATTACTAGAGCTGTAATTGTAAGCTCGTGTCCCTTTAATGAGAAACGAATGTCATAAAAGAAGCAGCGTCAAGGAAAAACGAGGCTTTCAGATTAGAGACCGAGTCTTTTTTACACAGAATAGAGAGACAGAGAGATCCTTTATGAAATGATTAAAGAAGAAGTGAGAATCTACGGAAATAAGAACAAAAACACGATGGATGCGAGGGAGCTATCCTTTTACTTCTCTCCCTCTCCCACTCCCTCTCCCTCTGGCCTGTGTTTTCAAGTTTAGAGCTGAAAAGGCTGCCGTGGGAGAGGACCTTATGAAGGGAAGCGAACGCCTCATTTTAGGGTAAAAGGCAGAGAGAGAGTGAGAGAGAGGGAGGGAGGGAGGGCCCTATTGCTGTGTGACAATCAGAAGGATATGACCGTGAAATTCATAGCAACCAAACAGGACAATTACCCTTTTGTTTTACGTGAGAATGAGAGAGAAAAACAAAAAACAAGATCAAAACATGTCTAATGTTAAAGGCAAAAGTTTTTTTAAACAAAATTCAAGTGCACAATTTCTGAACCCATTTTACCCTCTAATTAGTAATTACCAATGGATTAGCACATCAATTTATCAAATCATGTTATCAGATTCGGTGATTGTAAATCAGGAAACAACTTCTTAATCCAGCATATTGACTCGTGACAAATGGGTGTTTAGTCGTCTCGTTTAAAATTTAATACGAAATCTTGTAGTTCCACCCCAAAGAGATGCGACATTGAATAATGCAATATGTAAATAAGTGGAAGTGGAAGGGTGCGACCGCGTCCGCGTGAGTATTAATTAGTCAAAATACAAATTATAAACATTTTATGATGTTTTGGTAAGAAAAAGATACGAGAAAATCTGGAATGAAAAGGAAAAAGCAAAAGGCAAGGTAATACTGTTACTGTGGGTGTATAGAGGGGCAAAAGTGTAAAAGTGGAAGAGGGTAAAGGGGCCAATAGGAGGTGTACTGAGTCTGGTGTCTCCCGTGCTGACACGTGTAGTTGGCTGTCCCATCACTCCACGGCAAACTGCAAACGTCCGTTTCTTTTCTCACTCTCTCACTCTCTCACTGCCATTGGCCCCTTCTTTTCTCATGAAAAATTTTCATGTATAATTATTGTGTTACGTCATTTTTATCATATTTAATTATATATTTTTTATTTTGTTATCATCTTAAAGTTATATTAAATAAAAATTTAGTATACAAATATAATTTAATATGATTAGATATTATAAAAATAATGTAACACAATAATGTGCTTAACAATTTCTCCTTTTCTCATTTCCCTCCAATGCTTTCCTTCTCATCCCCGCGCAAACATATCATTTTCTCTCCATACCTCTCTTATCAATTTCAAATTTAACAAGAACAAGTAATTTTTTTCTAACACACCTCAAATCATATTCCTGTTCATACATTTTTTAATGAAAAAACTTCAACTCAATTCTACTTTATTTTCTATTAGGCTATGATGTAATCTTCTTGCCCAGTGATTAGTTTAGCTTCACTCTGAATTTTTTTGTGTGTGTTAATTTAAATTATGGTAAAGCCTTAAATGGATAAAATTGATTTTTAATTTTATTTTGCTATTTATTGTTAATGTTGCTTGCCAAATAAATATTTCTTGGATTCCTCGTTATGGAAAATTGACAGCTACGAGTTTTGTACTCTTCCCTTTGTAGAGCTATTGTTTCATGAAAGGAGAAACAAATAAAATTGTGATTTTACTGAGTCAAATAAATAAAGGATGAATGAGATATAGGGTTCCCTTTTTATCTTTAATAGACTATCACTAAATAATATTATGATCCTAGTCTTTTGAACTCTCTCACAATTAGTTACTAATTAAGAGATAATTTTTATAGTTATTTTTTAATTTTAATTTTGTCCTATTTTTAAAAAAGCATAGTTGGCTTTTCATCAAACCCAATCCTTATTAATAAATATAGGGGGTGCGTTTTAACCAAGGATACAACGGCAAATCATAATTACTAATTTGTTCTATTAATTTTCTGAAAATTAAGCACTAATTAGAGCATGTGCGGTAAAAAAACAATATACCGTGCTTGAAAGTCAAATGTGCCGCTGTGTTTATAGAAATACGATGATCTTCATTTTAAAAAAATATATATTGAATCCAAATGATCTGCATGTGAGAGAATTGATCATCGAGTTCGTCTAATTAATAAGCATCAAGATAATTCATATAAAAAATTATGGTTGTTAAAAGTTTAGAATCGTGTTATAACAGAGTGCTTTAAAATAAAAAATTAGGATGAATTTGGAATTTCAAGTAGAAAAATCTTTAAAAAGATTGGTTGACATAATTATTTGATTAATAAGGGATTAAATGTGAGATCTAATGGAAAAATGATTCATGTGACAGTGTTAAATTTATTGGAAATCAAATTAATAGCACTTGATTTCATTCCATATAATTCAATACAACATATAAAACAAAATAAGATAAAGTGAGAGTCGGATATGTTCGATTACTTTCTTTAAACTATGAGTCTTTGATGTTATAAAAGAAAATATTAAACAATAAGAGAATAATTAATACCTTTTATTGGACTCGATGCCCTCCCTATTCAAGACTATATGGTCCTATTTTACGTTTGCGAGGGACCATAATTATTATATTGACAATATATCACGTATAATTTGCTCAACAGCGTATATAAATCGGGTAGACACTTATATATCACATGCCAATCCTTTTTTTTTTGGTTCACAGTGGAAAAGAAAGATATGATGTTCTCTCTCACTAAAAGGACATAAACTTGTATTGCATTTAGTGACTGAAAAGTGTTTTTTTTCCTAAAAAAAGTAATGATAAATTCGAAAAATCCTTGTCAAAATCAGCCAAATTACTGTTGTCCATGTTAGAAAAACTAAAGTGTTGTCTCTTATGCTTGGCCAGTGGGCATACAATCGCAAAAAGAGATGTACTTTTGGTTTTTTCTCACTTTTAGGCGCGTTCCTTTTGGAAATGTGTCAATATTGGTTTACAAGTACCAATTTTCCGTTAACACACTTAATCCATTCACTAATCACTACTCCAAGACCACCTCATCCTCTCATGCCTAATTATCAACCACACTTAATCACTTTATCTCTCTCTCTCTTGCTCTTTATTTCGTCAAATTTCATTCTCATTACCATCAATTAAACTAATGAATCATATTCCTCCCCAACGATGCTAAATCACAAGTAAAGCCATGGTTTATTAGATCTTACGAATTGGCTCATTACAGGGTGTGAATTTGGCTCATCAAAATTTGATCTTGTGATTGCAATTAACTAAATCAATATTCCCTTCCTAGACATTAATGTGTTTGTCATGACATCAATCTTAATCATATCACACCCACTCTGTGTTTTCCCTTGGTAATGGCGTTTTCTGTCTCTTTTCTTTGATAGAGATAGGTGGGGACTTTCTACCATGGAAATTTGCAAAGCAAGAGTTAGAGTATTGAAATAAATCAGATTTCGTGCACAAAGTTGGTCCAACGTGTTTTAGTTTTATTATATCATTCTCCCAGATGCGCCTCGACTATGTGTTGCTCCTCTTCTCTCACTAGTTTTTTCAAGTTTGATTCATTTGCTTTGGATATCATTTTCATTGCCTCCAACAGATCGGTATCAAAGAAACAACTTTGTGTTTCAATCGACAAGTTTACTGTAACTGGGATTTTGTGCATTAAGTAAAGAAAAAACACAAAGCATGTAACACAACCGTTTCCTCATTTTACAAATTAATTACAAATGTGCATTATTGGATCACCGTACAACATAATTGGTACAATTTATTTTCTCCTCTGGCTAAAAATTGGTACGATTCTCATCTTAAAAAGAAAATATTGGTACTATTCTGAATCACTTGTCCAAAGTCCAGACTATTTTGGCTCCAACTCTTTCATTAAAGCGCTGTGTACTTCGACTTAACTCAGGTGTTTAATTATCTGTACTTTTTTTGTCAAGTAACACATTAACAGTATTTTATTTGTTTATTTTATAAAATTAATTTTAAGAATTTATATTAATATTTTGTTATATATTTATATACACATTATTGATAAAAAATTATTTTTTTATTTAAAAAAATTAAAATTTAAAACATATTTTAATTATTTTATATTTTTTATTCTCAAAATATATATTTTATTTTTTATTTTTTGTTAAAAATAATTATTCAAATGAAATTTTTTATTTTTAAAAATTACAATCAGACTCATAATTTCCTCAACAAGTTTGACTCTCACTTATTTCTAGTCTTGAATCATGATCACTTGTCCATCTATGACCGATTAAAGTTGAAACACATGGACTCAGATGAATAGTTATGTTACTCAAGATCCTTGTAATACAAGTGTTGCATAAGATCCCCAGTTTTGTAGTCGTTTGACTTGACCACAGATCATCATTTTGGACGACCAATAATTAGCAATCACTGTGGTAGAAATTGGGATTGAATTGGACCAAAAAAATAAAAACTCGTGGTAATTTGAGTTTAACTTAGGATGCCAGTTTCTTGGATTCAATAAGCAAGCAAGCAAGAGACGTGCTTTAAGCTTGGATTTCCAAAAGAGACTTTAGGACACAAATTTCTAACCCTTTTTCCAATCCAATCCTTGAAATCCTCCTTTCTTTCTTTCTCTACTCCCTGAAAATTCAACTTTTTTCTGCTTTTGCAACACTGAACCCTCATCCCATATGGTTGGTGTCAGTTTTTGTGCAATTTTCGAAGCCTATATTCCCACCCTCTGTTATTTTAAGCCAGTGTTAGAGGTAGAAGCACGAGCGTGAGTGAAGCCGAAGCTTGGGTGGGTAAGACTTTTGTTAATGGTCCAAAAGAGAGTCTTCTTCCACTGTTTGAGATCCGAGCTTAACAGAGTGTCATTCACACCCACTCCTTATTTTTTTAACTCATCCCTCCTCTCTGCTCTTACTTTCCTAGGTGCACTCAAATGTTACGCATATCACATCCTTCCTTCCCTATTCTATTTATTTTACCACTCTCTTCTCACTCATTTAATTTACTCCTCTCTCTTTTTTTAACGTGCGCATCTTTATTATGGTTTGTGCTTCCACATTCAAATTCAAACGGTTTCCATTTCCGTTTTTGCCTTTGCTTACATTATGTCACGTTTCCACCTCACATGCCCTATTGCCTATTTATGAGGTCCCATCCATTATTCTTTCTCCTTCTTCTATCTTATCTTTTCTGCTACAGAACAATATATTGAATTAATTATATTCCCAATTCCTTATATATATACAGTATTCATAATATTAGACATTGTGCAACTTGGCAAAGAGATATATATATATATATATATATATATATATATATATATTCAATGACATGGTGGTGTGGGACTAACAACTGAATGCATAACAACGAAACTAAAAACAACTCGCTTCTTGTTTTTAATGCTGTAACTCACGTTAATGGATATTTTCAAACTTTTCCCTTTCATCTATATGATATGTTACCCATTCGGCAGTACCACTTTATAATATAAGAGTTTTTTTTTCTTAAGCAGAACTGCAATAATAAAAAATTTGAAAAACATTCAATTTTTTTAAAAAAAGCAATGAGAAGAGTCGTTAATTGGTTAAATATATTTGAATGTTGGGTTGAATAAAATTAATTTCCACGAAGCAATACAAACAATGTTAACGAGGCGAGGTTGGACTAGAGTGGATCAATTGAAGTTTGGTTATTTAATATCTTTTAAAAAATGAAAATCCAGCGAGTTTGCAAGTTCTTGAGATTCACTACAACATTAAACTAAGCAGCATCCCTGTATTATAATGAGATAAAGAGATGCCTGCTAACAAGACAAAAAAAGAATAAGAAAACAAAGAGAGGGTCAGAGTGTGTGCTAATTATATAAATATAAAGATAGTAATATACATGAAATCGGCCATCCAAACCAAACAAAGCATATGCATCTCACAAGCATCCAGAACATCCGCCGTATCTCCTGTGTCTCCACCACAAACCCAGTCATCCATTTTAAAATAACATAACACCAACCATCTTAATTCGTAATTTAATAACGTTATAGGAATTATAGATTAGCATTACCCACAGGTCCCCCAATCTCTCGTGCATATGGTGTTTGTTGATTAGGTCAATCAAAATTGAAAAAGAAATACAAGTCTAGGATTAGGAAGTATGAAGGAGTTATATATATATATATATATATATATTAGCTGGCAAAGTCTGCCCTGTGTTGGCAGAAGCAGTGTCTTTATCAAAATCATCAAAAAATCCAAACCAAGAAGGGAAGAGAAGAGAAGGCATTTGGGAGATTGAGATTAGAGACAATGGGGACCATATGCCTTGCCTGGGGAAAAGTGTTGTTTCAATATTTATTTATTTTGTTGTTTACACCTTAATTAAATCACTAATCTCTCTCATCTTCTCGTTTTGCATTAGTCAATTCACTCCCTCTGGAATGTGGACGGTGCATGTTTTCAGATTTCAGAATTCACACACTACCAATTTTGAAATATTCGTTATACTATGGTATTTTAATATTCAAAAGTTTATTATTATTATTATTATTATTATTTTAGTAAAAATTAATCATAATTTAAAATTAAATGATATAATATTAACCCCAAAAATAATTTATTTACATGTCAAAATGAAGTCTACCAAAATTAATCCAATCAATGTAACAAAATGTAGTTAAACTGTAATTAAACGCATGCAGTTGTTAGCTTATGTGTACCGATCTTACCTTGCAGGTGAACAAGCCATTTCTTGTATATTGTCTGTGTTTTGAATTTAGAAGTTATAATTATTAGTCATTATGAAATTATTTTTGTTTAATCATATTTAATTCAATTATTATGCTTTAATAGTTTATAATTCAGCTCCCATCTAAACTAAAAACATTATGTTGTTACAGTTTGACCAATAGTTTTTGCTTTGTCTTTCATCATTTTCACTATTCTTTTAGGGCCAAAATAAAAATAATTCTCATAGGTAGTTGTATCAAATTTTGTTACTAATGTTGTTTGATGCATGTGTCTTTGGGGTGTTTGTTTTTCCCACTTGTCCTTGCTGCCATTGGAGTCTTACTCTTACCATGCCCTAACAAGTCACACTACAATATGAAGAATTCTTAAGCAAATATGACCATGAAATTTCCTCACCATAAACTAATTAACTTGAACTACTCATAAAATCAACTAAGTATGAGTAAAATATTTTAAATCATACAAATTATGTTAAATTTGCTTCGCATAACACATTGTAGTTGTAATGCTAAGTAATAGGTAGGAGATCTAAAATGAATAAAATGCAAGTCACTAGATTGAAAATGAGATCCAATCCACTGTCAACTATCTTGCATATTTATATTATATCACGTATAAAATATATTTTATTCCAAATTGTTCATCCCACCCTTCATAGCTCGAGTGCTCCACTCATCATTCTTTGGTCTTTTGCTCAATTATGTTAAAATTGAAGCAACTCATTTCACCAATAATATAATTTGAAGTTACCCAACTACTTATAAGGCTAAAGAAAGTACCTCAGTACACTTGATTGTTCTCTCTGAAATGAGCTTTAGTGATACACATTTTGGTGATGTGAGTTTCAACATTTGAATAAACATAATCTTCGCATGGGCTGCTTTTAGGATGGGCTATTCCCAAATTTGAATGTTCCAATCACCTTGTTCTTCTTGAACTCTATACCCATCATAACATTGAACCCAAAAAGAAAACAAAATATGACCAAAATAAAATCAACATGAACTCTAGATTAAATAAGATCGTAACAAATTACTTTTTTTAAAATTTCTTATTCATACTTATTTGCATTGTTGTATGAAATCAAATGTTGGGTCATAAAATGTTAACATGAACAAAAGTTAACATTTTAAAAATAAAAATATTATGTTGGATAAATAATCACATTAAAAATAATAAGATTATGAATGAATGTATTAGATAGAAAGTCGAGATAATTTATATTATAAAAAATTTAATAAAAATATATTTTAAGTGATTTGATAATGTATAGAAAAGATAATTAAAAACTCTTGTTGAAAGAGTTAATTAAATGATAAATAATTTAATAACTAAAGGTAATAAAAGAATAAAAAATTATTAAAAAATAACCTATAAAAATAAAATATATTAATATTGTTTAATATATGTAATCGAGTTTATTTAATAAAAAAAATTTATTTATTTATTGTAGTTATTTTCTTGTTTTTACTTGTGGGCCTCAGTGGCCTTTAAACCCCACCTCCACCCCTTGTGGTCTTCACAGTAGTTAAGCCAGGCAGGCTATGGTCTATTACAGATAACTTTGGTAATATGTTTTTGGTATAAAAATTAGTAAGGAGAATGAAACCTTTTGTTTTTATCAATTCTTGAGCTAATCTCACTCTTGCATTCTCAACTTCAAAGAAATGAAGGCATTGTTAATAAGTGTATTTAAGAGTATTAAATACTTTTAAAAATAATATTTTATCATGTTATTCAATATATTTTAAAATTTTTTTAACAATCAGTAATAAAAGCATAATTTATTTTTAAATTAAGACAAATTTACTCTCATAAATATAAAATTCAAAATTTGAAATTTTGAAATTTTGAAATCTTTAATTATAAAATTATAAAACATAAATCAAAAAATATTTATATACAAAAATTTTCATATAAAATTAGTAAAAAATATATACGAAAATTGCTAAAAAAATCCAAATGTTTTACAATTTTATAAATTTTTAAATCTTAAATTATAAAATTATAAAACATAAATATATATAGACAAAAATTACCATATATAATTAGCCAAAGAATATTTATGAAAATCATCTCCAAAAAAATAAAATGTCTCACAAAATTTAAGATTTTATAATTTATAATTTAAAATTTATATTTATAAGAGTAAATCTGTCTTATCTTAAAAATAAATTATACATTATTATTAATAATTAAAAAATTATGAAATACATTAAATAACATAATAAAATATTATTTTTAAAATTATTTAATATTTCTTAACTAAAATACGATTGGTTAATAAGACTCAGAAAATAAACCTTGAAGGCTTGGAGAGGTATATACACACGTGGCAGATGCGAGAGTGAGTTGGAGTTTGTAGAGCTTAATACGTAACGTTGCTGATGAAACAGGGTGAGCATCAAGTAGCAAGGAAGGGTGATGAGGCTTGAGGGACACGCGCAGTGCCTTGTATGATTGATGCCCTTGTCACCTCACAAATGGCTTCCACACTCTTCCCTTCTGCTACTACTGCTACTGCCAATACTCTATCCTTCGTCTCCGCCTCTGCGCTACGACGTCGTTTCCCCCTCGTTGGGGCCTTCTGCATCATCAGTATTGGCCTCTCCAATCTCTGCTCCTCCTTCTATTCCTCTCCCCGCAAAATGGGGTGTGCTCAATCTCTCCCCCTTTTTCCTCCCTTACGGTACGGCGCTAACCATTTCTCTTCATCCATTCTTTTAGATCCCCCCCCCCCTTGTTTGTTTCAATTGTGTTATTTTGTGATCCCTCTGTTTTGATTTCTTTGCATAATTTGTTTATGTCTCAGATTCAAATTCCGTAGCCACTCCGCTGCAAGGAGCACAATAGAAGGGACTAGCGCCACTGTTCCAAGCATTGTCGTCTATGTTACTGTTCCCAACAAAGAAGCAGGTCAGGCATTTTCCTTACTGTGGATATTGCAGAAATGGACCGTGGAACTGTTTTTACGTTTTTTTTTTTTTATTGTCAGTATTTTATATCAATTTTCAAATGATTAATTGAGATTATGGCTTAAAATTCACACCCACGTGGCTGCTGGCCCATTGATGAATTGGGTAAGGGTTCAAGAATTTAGAAGCATATAGACATGCTAATGGGATTCGTTCTTAATAGTATAATATCCTTTTTTGTTTTGTCTTAAGATGTACAAAGCAGAGAGTAACGGAGCTATGGTGTTTTTTTTTTTTGGCATCCTATATTCTAGTTTTGATATAAGCATATGGTTCTGCAGGCAAGAAGTTGGCTGAAAGCATTGTCAAAGAAAAACTTGCAGCTTGTGTAAATAGGGTACCGGGTATGAACTTTTTTCCCGAGATTTGTTAGTCTCTGTTGTATCGGTTGCTTCTGATTTGGCTTATCAGATTATGAAGCATCTATATTATGACTTTGGTAGAGTCTCTTGTAGATGGGATTGGGTTTAGAACTTAGAATTAGTCTTAGCAAGTCACTATTAAATCTTCCCTATCTGAGCTTAAAGACCCCTTGGATTATGTCTAGTGCAGGTGTGGAATCAGTGTATGAATGGAAAGGAGAGGTATGAGCTTCATTTACCCCGTTGATTCAAGAATGTTAATATGTTGTAAAAACTCTTATTCAAGAACCTTTCCATCCTATCATTACGAGTTTTTATTTTCTTGTGTTCATTAACGTCCTAGTTTGAGAAGTAGTAAAACATAAACTTGCAGCATTAATTGAAAGTGTTTGTAGCTTGATAATGTCAACTTTATGTTGCAAATTGTCAGATCCAAACTGATTCTGAGGAACTTCTTATAATCAAGACTAGGCAATCCCTTTTGGAAGCACTGACAGAGCATGTCAAAGCAAATCATGAATATGAGTAAGGCTGATGCTTCTGATCAATACTCCTTTGTTAGAATTCAAATTTCTTTTGTTAAGTTGCATATTGCATCTCATCCTAAAAGGATACTAGCACTAAAGCCGTTGGTGCTAGAATTGAGTGTAACAAACTGGACGAATTTCATACATGTCTTGGTTCTGCCATGACACAAACTGTGGCATAAAATGTTTGAAATGAAATTGGTAGGAATATTGTAATGCCTTTCAGTTGTTGGCTTGTTGGTGACATGTCTCTTGTCTCTCTTCCGCAGTGTGCCAGAAGTGATCTCCTTACCCATCACCGGGGGCAATCTTCAATACCTAGAATGGATTAAAACCAGTACAACAGATTGACTGCCAATTTTAGCTAGAGAATTCCAGTACAGGAAGCCACCTTGTTTGCTAAATAAAGCTGGCATATCGTCCATGCGAGGACTGAGTTGTCAGTTCATCATTTATAGGATAGGACGTGTATCAATGGTGTTGGCTGCTACTGGACTGTTATTTTGAGCTGATATTATGTTTGTAATTAGTTGTAGATAAGGTATTTTTCGATCCAAACTCAAGTATTACCGCAAATATGAGAGTTCTAATTTCAACGTATTAGATCTATACTAACATACCAACTGGCATTTGTATCTGGCCACTTTAGGCCATTCGATTATTGCTTGTGAGTTGTCCTCAATTATCTTCTGTACTAAACATAATTGTTAGGACATGAATTATTTGTCTTGTATTACAGCAAGTCGTAAATACAGCTAAATCATAATTTCTTTAAAATACCAAAAATAATCGCCTCATAGGGGCAGGATAAGTAAAATTGAAAAATAAAAGCAGGGAAATTCCGGCACCATCGGACACGACCATGTGCCTCTGAAATAATTCTCCGTGTTCATTTTTTATGCCTTAGTCTAAATAAATTTTTAGTCATAAAAAAACAGCAGGAAAAGGAAGATTGCATCGATTATAATTATGTGGTTCCCATTACACACTGCACTTTGCAAATCATCATAGAAATCAAGAAGAAATCTGGTCTGAATATAAAACATTATGTAACAGACAGGCAACCATCTTGTAACTAGCTCGGTTCTTAATCAAGCACCAAAAATATATGACATTGAAAGCCCACCTCCTTCAGAGGAAGAATAGGACCTGTTAGGCCTATCATGGATGTCATGGCTCATCTAGCTGGTCCTGCAAGATGCGCAATATGGGGTAAGTTAGTTCGGATTTTGATATGTCACGCGCTATATGAAGGAATGAAGAGAGATTAATCGAAATGCCCTTTGCCCACGAGATAGACGGAGAGAGAAGGACATTGTTGGTTACCTGGACATCAGAAGTCCAAAGGGTGAGGTTGTCTCTCAAAAGTTGCATGATCAGAGTGCTGTCTTTGTAGGATTCTTCTCCCAAAGTGTCCAACTCAGCAATTGCTTCCTCAAAGGCCTTTCAAAAATGAATACAGTAAGGTTTAGTGGATTTTAGAATTTAAGTGTCCATTCCTGTTTATTCTGTACTTGTCCTCAGAACCATAGCATAAACAGGAAAAAAAGAGGATAGATTCTAAGAAAACGGGAAATCATGTGTTTCACAAGATGAGGATTGGCAGCAAGATATGTGTAAAATTAGCATAAAATTTCATCTTTGTTGGAGTATAACAAAATAATCACTTCAATGAACTAAATTAAAACTAATTTTCTTAACTTGCACCTAGCTGGAATCTCCACTTTTTTACATTGATTCGACTGAAAACTTGCAAGGCTTTATTGGAGCAGATCTTTTAGTAGCAATAATGTGTAGCATAGTTTTCACTAAACACAACCATATTAGATTATAAATAATTTCCAACCGTAATCTTAGCCTGAGCTGTGAACTCTATACAAGCACCAAATTGGGCATATTAGACTACGAAATGTATTCTTGATGGTTTACCTTACTGAATTGACAGGCTTGCATACAGATACAGCAGATAACTAAGATCCCATTATTCTACCATTTCTTATCTTCATACATAGTATTTAGAGAAACAGATTACTAAAGCGAGTCAAACAAGATGAATGAGTCTCATGGATCAGAATCTATTCGAAACATAACATTAACATAGTATCAGAGTGAAGATGAAGCATACCTGTTTAGCCATCCCACACGCTTTATCAGACTGATTGAGAATTTCGTAGTAGAACACAGAGAAGTTAAGTGCCAGACCCAACCTTATAGGATGAGTAGGGGGAAGATCCACATAAGCAATGTCCTGGGTAGTGCAAATTACCGACAAGCCCAATGTCACAACACTTGATTTCCAACTATATACAAAGAAATTAGAGACGCTAACGACAAAATTGCAATCTAAATTTATTCCCAGAATTAGGAATCGAATCTCTACTGCTCCCGGAAACTTAGGTTTAAAAAAAAATTTCAAGTATGCGTAATTACATAATTGTCACAGCCGCATATTATCCCGATTAAATGAAAGTAAAAAAAAAAAAATAGTAATAAAGAAACTGTGGAATCTACTCTTTAGACTGCAATTAGTTTCAACTCGATTAGTGTCCACTGTGGAGAAACTTGATTAACCAAAGTCTAATTATAGGTTTGGGTTTCACCTCAGATCCTGAAAAACGAAATTAGCCTATCCAAAGATAATTAGAGAGAGTGAGAGAGGGAGAGATTACCTGGGCAGCCTTGTAAGACAACATAGTATCCTCAGCAGCAGCCTTCCTTTCATCCCCAACCTTAAACTCGGCTAAATACCTATGATAATCTCCTTTCATTTTCAAATAAAAGACCTTGGACTCACTGGCTGAAGCGGAGGGGATTAGATTGGAGTCCAAGAGCTTCAAGATACTAGCACACACCTCGGACAACTCCGTCTCGACCTTGGATCTATAATCCTTAACCAAAGGAACATGGTGTTCGTTCTTGCGACTCTCCTCCTTCTGCTCGATGGAGGAAACAATTCGCCAGGCAGCTCGGAGGGAGCCGATGACATTCTTGTAGGCGACAGACAGCAGATTCCTCTCCTCAACGGTGAGCTCCGCGGAAGGGGTCGAAGACAGGACCAGCTTCTGCATGAACTCGACCATCTCCTCGTACCTCTCCGCCTGCTCAGCCAGCTTCGCCAGGTACACGTATTGATCTCTGCTTAGGTTTTCTGGGACCCCAGACGCCATTTTCACACCGATCCAACACAAAACCTAGTCCCACACACAGGATTGAAATAAACTGAAAAAGAGAGAGAGAAAGAGAGATGCGGTGAATTGGCGTGCTGGGTTGGGTTGGGTACTAGTGTTATATATGGTAGACGGAATCCGTGGAGTACATTATCACAAGTTGAGAAAGAGGTAGAAAACAATTTTTTAAAAAAAAAAGTAATAGAGGTGGGTCCTACCTCTAAGCTTATATCATTATGTTTATTTTTTTTGTTTAAAATTTGATACTGTAATTTTAGAAATTGAGGCAATTCAAATACAAAAAATTATGGAGAGGAATCTTTGGAAGAGGTGTGGTTTGGTTAGTGGACGTAGGAATGAACTGTCTTCACAGCCTTTCACACATAACACCGGCTGTATTCCTTCTTGCATAAGCTGTCTGTTTCCCTTTAAACCTGTAAATGCAATAACCACTTTTGTCCTCAGTTGCCACCTTTTAAAAATCATTTCTGAGAGTTTCAATGTATTAAATTTACAACTTTTATTATAAATTTTAAACTATGCATTAAACTTTCGATTATTGTAATGAAAAAATGAACAAAACTATCAACTGAGCCAATATCCTTAAAAAAAAAAAGCGTGATACGAAGTACAAGTATAAATTCTTCAGGGGAATATTTGCTTGTAAAGATGTGAGGGAAAACGAAAGTGGCAAAGTTTTGGGGCCCATCAATTGACATGGATCGCTTCGAACTCATTTCTAAAGTGCTTGACCGGTGGCTACCATTGTTGATGTACAATTCAATTATCTCTCCAATGGAACCTCTCCATCAAATTTATGAAAAAGCTCTTCGCCAATAATTTTTATGCTGCTCACCCAAAGTCATATATATATATATATATATATATATATATTCTTAATTTGAAAAAAAAATTTATTTGTTGTTTACTATTTATTTTATTATCTTTATTAATGGGTATAATCTTTTTCGTAGTCAGACATAACTTGTATATATTACTGCTTGACTTAATCATTAATTGTTATAGTATGACTAAGCTAACAAAAAATTTATGAGATCAAAAGAATACATGAAGTTAGCCGTTATACAATTTTAAAAATTGTTGGAAAATTTTAATTTATAATTTTCAATATATAAATTATAAATGTCAAATATTTTTTTTTAAAGTATTTTAGTGTCATTTAAACTATTTTATCAATTCAGATATATTCTAATTAAAATAATTTCATTTAGGCGTCACACACAATTAATAATATTTGACTTAAAAAATTGTATCCATAATTAAAAATAAAAAGGTTGAAATTATAAACTATAAATGTTTACAAAAATAAAAGATAAAAAATTAACTTTAGTCAAACAATTTTAGTATCATGTATGGCGCATGAGAGGAGTATTCCTCTGCGAAGATCATGAACATTGTTTCAACTTTCAATCTCTTTTTTGATTGATTGGGCCCCAAAGTTGTTCTTGTGTGCCAAGAAATTTTTTTATTTTGTTTTTGGCCAATTTGCATGCCAAGAATTTTTCTCTGCTTATTCCCCAACCAAGCACTCCAAAAAGCAACATTTCCAAGCCACACACATCACTCAGCACGCCGGTACTCTATTAGTTTATTTATGTTCTTTTGAAAGGAGAGTCATATTTGATATTTTCAAATTTATCTTGTAACGTTTCACTTTTTTTAAAAAATAAAATTAATTTCATGATCTATTAACTGCAATATAATAAAACTTTATTATCTATATTAAAAAATTTTAGTTATATAAAATTATTAAAATAGTAAAGATTCATCATAGTGTTCTCATTGTTATTTTAAGGCTAAAATGTAGAATATATATGTATATATATTAAGTTATATTTAAATAATTTTTTTAATTATAAAAAAATTTAAAATATTTTAAAACTCAAATAAAATAATGTCACATTAAAAATTTAACGCCATATATTTAAGGTTAAAATGTAAAAGGACTTCTTAAATTGTAAGTAGTGTACCAAAAATATTATTGAACTTTAGACTTTAATTAATGTCGCGTGTCTATCTTTGATTCAAATAATTTAAAATTTTTTCTTTGTGAATAGTAAAATTAGAGCTTTTAAATTAACTTTTATAATTAAAGAATACATTACCTATAATTTAGTGTTATGTACATTTGAAAGATAGATAAGTGACACTTGCTATTTATTTTTTTTTTGTTTAATTATTCTCTCTGATACATGACAAAAGATATTTAAACTTGTAATTTCTTTTAACTGGATCTTTAAAGTGCCAATAAAGCGTCCGTAAAGAGTTGTTCCCAGGCAAATGCACTGGCTATCTTGGTTGCCAATGTCACCGCTCACTCATTCAAATGATGATTCACGAATGTGTCCGTAGTTTACAACCATTCATGCATCTAGCAATGCTTAGCAAACAAACGGTCACTTCTATTTTCTTTTGTTGTCACTATTTCGGCATATATCAATTTCTTGACATTTTAGCCTGATACGACAAATATTTCTCACTTCCAAAATGTATCATTTCTCTAAATTTTGGATAAGATTCAAAAGGATTTAATCTTCTTAATATGTCAGTGAGGTTTGTTCAATAATATTGAGAGTTTTTGTTTTTGTTTTACTATCAATTTTTATATACCAAAAAAACAAAATATATTGACAAGCCGGAATTAGAAGTGCAGGCAAAACCTTAAAAAACACCACAAAAATTGAGATATTATTTGGTTGTGACTGGCGATCCTCACGAGTCATAAAAGAACGAACACGTAACCACAAGACACGGGCAGGGTCACTAGTCAGAAAATTTAATCACAACTTGAAATGATAAAATTGGGCAGGCATTTTTTTAAATATAATATAAAATAATAATTATTATAATTTTAAAATAATGAATTAAATAATATATAATTACTTAATCTACTTTTATTTTATAATTTTTATTTTTTACTTTTTAAATTTTTATATCACATATTTTATTTTATAAAATATAATATTTTATAAAATTATTGACTAAAATATCTAAAATTACTATAATATAAATACGTATATTTATACTCAGATTTTAACCAATCTTGACCAAAAAGAAGAAAATAGTTCACACTCGCAAACAGGAGTAAGCCAAAAACCGACCATAACCATAATACTCATCAATATATATTTTACTACTTCATTTATATATTAATTAATAAAATTTAATTTTTTTTATTTTAAACTAGAGATTCTATACGATATGTAAAATAAGAATGTTTTGTTAAATTTAATTAACTAATATACAAATAAAATGACACAACAAAAGCAGTTCAATACCTTAAATCCTTAAATATTATATGATATATCTTCTGAGTTTATCAGTATCTGCCAATTGTTCTCCTCAACTAAAATGTCATCGTGTAATAGTGAATGCGGATTTGGCTAATAGAAGAGACGAAGGAATTCAGATATCCATTAACAAACTAACTAAAGGTGAGACTATAAAAACGCATACATTTAAAAGCAGGAAGAGAAGGCGACCATCATATCCTGTGACACTTACACAACCGATTTCTATCTATTTTTATACAGAAGCATGAAATTAGCCCCCTTGGTACATCATAAGCATCTCTCCTTCATTCCTGAGTATGGAATGCAGAGACAGGCATCTCAAAAAATTGTCCCAGATGCACTGGTTGGATTTCAATGCTGTTGGTTTGGCTTTACCATATGGAATGTTTTATGCCAAGACCATTGCATGTCAATAAAAGGCCCTTGTAACGATTAAGATAATCCTGCAGCAAAAATTAAAGGATAATGTCAAAGCATTATTCTAAAGAAAATATTATTTTTATGGTAAATAAACCATTTGATTTTAAGCATGGTTCATGGCAGAGAATGAGGGAAGCCCTTACTATGAGATTGTAATCATAGATGTAAAGCATCCCATTATTGTCATATTCTCTCCTTTTGGCCGGATCGCTCAAAACTGTTCAGTAAAGTGGAAGAAACGTCAGGTTCTAATCAGCTGGGAGAACTCATGCTTCTGTTTCTTAGTTTTGTCTATGTTACATAACAGGCATGAGCAAGAGACAAAGGAAGAGTTGAAAATCTGCAGAATCTTCAGATCTTATTCAACACAAAATAGATTAATACCAATCATATGCATTAGGGGAATACTAAACCACAATTACTAAGTCATAAATATTGAACAGCTAATCTAATCCTTCCCAGCACTTGCTGTTTACTCCAAATTTTATATTCTCAAAACCTTCAAATGGATGACCTTCCTCATTGATCATATGCTCAACAATCTTTTAGTAACAAAATACCGATCAGATCTAAAGGGAAATTATATTTTAACCAAGGACGGATTGACAAGAGGAAAATATCCTGTTTTCTAGCAACCCCCCCCCGGCCCCCAAAATGAATATACTTTCCAATAATCATTTTATTATTCTCATCCCAACCTATATCCAAACTTGACTTCAAGCATCACTATAACCACATACTAGAATACTACTATATCACTGTTATCATATAAAATTAATAAATCTTCACAAGTTTATAATTAGGTAGCAATGAAAAACCGCATAAAATAGATTCAAACCAGTTTTCAAAATAAACGAATGGGTATGTCCAGCAAAAAAAAGATAAAGGAAGTTGTCTAACTTAGGGGTGGGAAAGGGGGAGGGCAGATGCATTCTCTTCTCCCAACTGACATTAAGAAGAACAAAATCAACATCAATGCTTAGCCATCAAAATTCTAAGAGCTTATGGTCATCAGTCTTCAAGAAATTATAAGAGAATCACTTAAGTAGGCTCTCATAAGTATGATTATCAATTAGAGAAAAAGGCAGCAATAATAAGCACATTTGAAATGGAATAATGCATAGAATCAACGTGATTAGTCTTTTGGTCCTAAGCTTTGGTGAAGGCATTCTATTGACAGTGGGAGCAATAACATCAAGTTCATTTGTCCAAATGGGGAAGGCACCTCTGCTGAAGATTTAATGCGTGTCACTAAGTTCATTGACCCATTTTACAAAGAAATCAATTTCCAATTTCTGACTCTGGCGTCATCGCAATTCATGAATAACACAGACATCAACAATTGCCTAAATTATATAGGAGTAAGGCCATTCCCACTCATAATCATAAAATTTTAGCGTCTAAGTAGCTGATTAGTTGAAATAAAGGAACTCCCCTAGCCAAAAAAACAAGAAAACTAAAAAGAAGAGGAAAAATTACACACCTCGATAGGCCTCGTTTATCTCTTGAAATCGTGAGGTTGCGGCATCTTGATCTTTCAGCTTGTCCGGATGCCATTTCTGTGCCCACAGAAGCAGAGTAAAGTTATCTCCAAACTCCTCCATGAAAAGCCGCACTTAGTACGAAACCCTAACAAAGTAAAATATAGAGGATAAAAGACGGCATGACCATAGAACACACCAGAGCTAGACGAATGTAATTGGAACGGATAGCATCATCTGTAGCGTCATAATCCACTTCCAAAATCTTATAATAATCCTGCGAAATACAACGCACAATTTCACGACCATAACATCAAAAAGATACACACAAAGCAATCCCTAACTTACAATTAACTCTAAAACACATGAAATTATAAAAAGAGAAAAAATCGGGACGCGGAGCTTGAACTGCTTCTAATTTACCTTGGGCTTGGCTAGAGCAGAGAAAAAATCGAAGTTGAGAAAGGAATCTTGGTCGGGTTGGTCGGCCTCTGGGATGTTATCGTCCCACTCATCCCACATCATGTTCAATTTCCGAAGCTGAAAGAGAAATACCTTTCACCGTTGTGTTTTGGGACCGATTCTGAACTTCGAGAGTAGAATTAGGTTTAAGAGTTAAGGGATGGATTGGTGGTCCTGTATATCCCTTCGCATCTGTGTCTATCGGCGTGCCGCGTACGTCTAAATTGTGCTTCTCTTCGTCCGCGTCTACCTTCTAAAACAATTTTCCGGCGAACAATTCTAGATATTAGAAAAAGAAAAAAATAAGGAGAGGAGAAACAGTTTTCCTCCGAAACAAACACCAAAAAATAAATAATAGCAGATTTGCTAGAAAGCGAGACCAGGATTATGATATTTTTGACATATTGATGTGATTTAAGATATTATATGCCAATATAATGTCTCCATTTGTTTGGTTGGTAAATTCTAACGTGGAAAACTTGTTTTCAAGAGATTCCCAAATAAAAACATCACTGAGGAATATTAGATTGAGATTTCGTCTTGATATTGAGATCAGATGGACGTCGGTGAATTAAAAAATTTCAATATCTAATAACATAATATTTTACTTAAATTTCTGCTGCACGTCCCAAATGTAACAAAAAAGTTAGAATTACAAATATTTTTAATATAAATTTTGTTCCAAAATATTTTACAACTTCAATTTACTTACAATGTATAATTTCATCCTTCTAATTGATATGCTTTAAATTCACAATTTGCAAAAGAAAAACAAAAAAAAAACTTTGTAATTTTAAAACATGCACTTTAAATTTGGGTTTTTTTAACCAAAAAAAAAAAATAGTCAGTGGTATGGTGAAAAGGGTGAAAGTGTGGAATAGGTCTTGCTGTCTTGGTCTTGAACTGTCAATCTGCCGCTCAAAAGTAACTTGGATAATTCATTTTTCACACTATAAGATATATGTTCAAATACTGTTCAAAATTTAAATTTACCTTAAAATTTTTGTTCAAACTCAAATATATTAATAATTTAATCTTTAAAAATTTTATTATCTATTACATTCAATCTTTAAAATATTAGAATTGTATAGTTTAATCCTTAAAAGATTATTCTTTTTATTATTTAGTCCTTAATTAAAAGATTAACATTGTATAGTATAATTTCTATAAATTTTAAATCTTATATATATTAACCTTTGTTGTTTATTCACGTTAAATTATAGGGATAACGTGTACGAAGTTTATAATTTATAGGAAATAAATTGTACAACACTAATATTTTGAGGATTATATAGGAGATAGAAGAATTTTTTAAAGATCAAACTCTATATAGTACTAATTTTTTTAGGAACTAAATATTAAAAAAAAATCAAGGATTAAATTGTAAAATTCAAACTATATATATATTGTAAATCCAATCCTGAGTGCTTTAATGAATTAATTAGGTGTTATATGCATACCTTTACAACTTGTCAAACGGAATGGAAATTCTTGAGTTAATTAGGGCAAGCCAAGTGGGTTGCATTATACCTCTTTTGGATGTGAAAGAAGTAGGAAACATGATTAGGATATTCTCACTAAAGAGAATGACAATAATGTTAAGTAAATAAAGAGATGAATATAAAATAAAAATATAATATTAATTTATAATTTTTATTATTTAATTTATTTTATATTTATCTCTTTCACTACATAATATTATTATATTATTTACGTTATATTATTATTTTTTACATAAACAAATTTAAATTCTTAAAATAAAAAACTCATAAAGAGTGAGTCAAGTAATATGACATAGTTGAAGCCCGCACCTGAGAAATCGTTGCGACTTTAATGTTTTAAGCCTATGGGACAATATTTGTGGAAAGAGCAATTACTAACGGTAAACGTGATTAATTAGTGCCATACTCAGAGTATATGAATGCTGATGAAAAATCATAAGAAAGTATTTGAAAACAAATTGAGGGATATGGATGTAGTAGAGTTAATATTTGTGCTCTGCTTAATATTGGATGTAAGAAGTAGGTCTGAAATGAATTTATAAGAAGTTTTAATATCGTAAATTAAGTAGTATGAAACATAAGTGATAACACTTAAATTTTTAATGTAAAAAAAATCGAATATGCATGGTCTTTGTAGCTTTTTTGGTCAAACCACTCACAAGTGATAGGAGGGCGAAATCACAAGTCACAAGGCTGACCAAAGGAACTACCAAAATAGAGTTAATCACTTTTCATGTTGAACCTGAAACATGCACGGGCTCCCTTTGACGGACCAGATCAGACCACACCAAATCAAACAGATTTTTTTCCCCTGTTATAGAGAGTACAATATAAGACAAGATCTTTCAAGTGGGATATGAATTCTTGAAAAGGGCCACGCCACTGTGAACATGACCTGTCATTCTATTCTATTCTATCAATGATAAATAATGTGAAAGAGTGATTAAAAAACAAAAATAAGCAAGTCATTAATCTTATTAAAATCTGAGAATTAAGGGATGCAACGGAATCAAAACAATAATTTATACAATGACCGAGTTGTGCTGCTTCCATGCATTTTGACAATGCATATAATTGACCTCTTTTGAAGATGACAAGGACTAATTAATGAATCAGTGGAAGTAAGAATCTATTTTTAGTAGTTTAATAGTATTGAAAAATTTATTATTATCATCATTCATATTTTGATAAATAAGTGATTTATATTTAAAATTTAGAATTTGACTTAATTATAATTTAAAATGAGATTATATGACTTTTATTAAAAATTAAATTAGATTACGTGTCAAAAAATAACTTAATTTCAGTTTAATTACATACCCATAAGCTCATGCAAATGCTCAATCTAATAATTTCAGTTTTTTTTTATTTTAATTTCCTAGAGATAAATAGTTTATTCATTTAAATATTCAAAGCACATATATCCCTAAAAAATTAACCACCTTCACAGTTTTTGTGTAATATTGTAAAGGGTGTTTCTTAGTGGAATAAATAAGATACAAGAAAAAAAAACTTATCTAATACATTAAAAATTAATATTTGATTCCGGCTTTAAAGGGTTAATGTGTAAATAGGTACTGTATTTTACATTTAAAAATGGCCGAATAATTTAAAGAGTGCTTGATATTTTAAAATGATGGAAATCACGACAAATCTCTAAATATTAGACATGTGAGGGGAGGGCAGCGGCGTAATAATATAGAAGGTTTAGGTCCATTTTGGTAAGCGAAGAGATTTCAGTTATTGGACCAACCAATCAACGTGTGACTCTGAATTTCCGCGCCAGCAGAAGCGCGCACACACAACTAGAAAATGTATTTGTCGTGGGCTTCAGCTAAAAGACAAAAATCGTTCCCTTCCACGCTGTCACAGAAAAGGCTCGTCTCAGCAAAACTCAACCACTTGCCTCAATTTGCTTCTAAATATCACACCTCAGAATCAAACTGAAGTCCATGTCCATGGTGGAATAAGCTATAACCCTTTTATACCCAAACACCCGTGTCCCAGCACTCTCCCACCCTCCCATGGCTTCAATTTCAGGCATTTGTTCATCTTCTCCAACTATCAAACACCAGAAAAAATCTCCAAGACTAACCAACCTACTACGGAAACAGTTGATTGCATTTCCCACTCGTCCCAAACTCGCCACTGATCGGAGTTTCAGTCTGTCCGTGGCTCGGGACATCCCGGCTGAGTTGTCCTCAGTCAACGATAGAGCTATCGAGAAGGAGAAGAGAGGTTTGCAGAAAGACCCCCGAGCTCTGTGGCTGAGATATGTAGACTGGCTGTACCAGCACAAGGAGCTGGGGCTTTATATCGATGTAAGCCGGGTCGGTTTCACGAACGAGTTCTTGCAGCAGATGGAGCCCCGATTACGGTCAGCGTTCCGAGCAATGGAGGAGCTAGAGAGAGGTGCGATTGCTAACCCCGACGAAGGTCGCATGGTCGGCCATTATTGGTTGAGGGATTCTAAGTGCGCGCCTAATTCGTTCCTCAAGGCGCAGATTGATAAAACTCTCGAGGCTGTGTGTAAGTTTGCTAATGACGTTGTCAGTGGTAAGGTCAGTTCATAGTTCATAGTTCATAGTTCATACCCTACACTACACCAGTTTTATATTTATATTTTTCTAGGAAACGAAATATGTCGGGTTAGTTGTGTACTTATATCTCGAAATGTATTTGCTTATATCAAATTTTCTGTACCAATACGCATTGGCAGATTAGACCTCCATCGTTTCCAGAGGGTCGCTTTACTCAAATTCTCTCCGTCGGAATTGGAGGTTCAGCTCTTGGACCACAGTTTGTCGCGGAGGCATTGGCTCCTGATAACCCGCCTCTCAAGGTATCCAAAAATGCAATTTGTGATGGAATATCTGTTGACGATGTTCGCTACTCCTTCTAGTTTGCTGATTGCTAGTACTTTTACATAGCATGCAAGTTTATCCCTTCATCGTGAAATTGTGATTCCAGTTGCATATAATTGTACCTAATATTGTATATTTTGCAATTTCATTTCTCACAAGCATTCCATCTTCGTCCCCTCTTTCCCAGGCAGAGAGTAAAATGCAAGTCAGTCATAGCCATTTATTTCTTCCTCGGGGTGGGGGGGGGGGGGGGGAGGGTGGATTAAATAGATATATAGTTTTAAAAAGTTTTTGAGTTACGGGCTTGTTAATACGGTTACGAATGATATGAGACAAGTTAGAATCCAAACTGTGCTATATACTCTTACCTAGATAAGTTACCTGCTAAATGCAATTATGAAATTTTAGTTGTTGGAGAATGGTCTTATCTGATTAGTTATCTTGGGTTTCTGATCAGTGAAGGATCCGAGGATGATCTTTCTACAACCTTGTGATTATAAAATTTCTGAGTGACTAGATTTATTTAACATGAGATTTTTTTTTTTTTTTTGTCTTCACTGAATGTATATATTATGTTTTCTTGGACTCTTGGCAGATAAGATTTATTGACAATACGGATCCTGCTGGAATTGATCATCAGATTGCCCAACTAGGCCCCGAACTAGCTTCCACACTTGTTATAGTGATTTCGAAGGTATGCATTGAGATTAGTCCATTTTTTAATGTGATTATGTTGTTATTGATACATGGAGTGTGTTGTTAACTTGAAAATTTCAATAATCTTCAGAGTGGAGGTACCCCTGAAACTAGGAATGGTTTATTAGAAGTACAGAAGGCCTTTCGTGAAGCAGGCTTGGATTTTCCGAAACAGGTTTAATCTCAGGTTTTCGTTTTTATGAGTTTCCCCTTCCCATTATATAGTACAATGTAATCTTAAATTTGGTTGGCGTTTTGGAACCAGAATTATGAATGACAATTTTATCAGGCTAAAAAATCCATGAGTGAAAATGCTAAAAAATCAGTTTTGGTTAAGGCTATGCTTCTTATATATATAGATTTGCTTACTTTGTGCCGGGATAATTGAGCTTCTTGAGTTATTTTCAGTTTTCATTTTACTCTCCAACTAAAGAACTTTGGGAAGTCCTTGAATAATCGAAAAATTTCTTGTTTAGTAATTTAAGATGATTGTGATAAGTGGTAATAAGTATATTTGTTATCAATATATGGTGCTTTATAATGAAAAACAAAATTTACCGACTGTTGTCATTCTGGTCATTTGCTTTTTGTCTGCACTGTTACAAGTTTTTTTAATACTATTGACCTTACACCACTTGTACAACCGCTGTCAGTTTATGAAAATTTGTTGTAATTTGCTTTTACATGTTACGATGCAGGGTGTTGCTATTACGCAAGAAAATTCTTTGCTGGATAACGCTGCAAGAATCGAGGGCTGGTTAGCTAGATTTCCAATGTTTGACTGGGTTGGAGGTAGAACATCGGAGATGTCTGCAGTTGGTCTGCTTCCAGCAGCCCTTCAGGTTTGTTCCCCCAAATTTAAAATTCACCTGTTTATGCTTTGATCTTCTGTGTTCAACTGAAATGCCTTTTGCTACAGGGGATTGACATTAGAGAAATGCTTGCTGGTGCATCGTTGATGGATGAGGCAAATAGAAGTACTGTGGTATGCATCAGTTTCTAAATCTTCTTTCGAATGTTTTCATATTAGGAGAGGACTTTCAACTGATTTGTAAATGAAGGAAAACCAACTCTAACTTAATAAGTACCCATGCTCATGTTTTAGTAATATCTTGAGCTACTTGTGCCAAAAATACCTGAATAGTGGTTGGGTGTGAAGCATTTGGCTTAAATCTAGTGATCACCTCACTTAGATGTTTTAAAAACTTTTTTGCACATATAATGTATTCATAATACAAATGAGATTAATTATATCTTGTGACTAACTCTTTATGTACCTACTGGGGTGTGGGAATATAAAGTTGTTTCAGAGCTATAAAATGTGCTTTCTAAGCTTAAATTACGTGCCTCTAATGCCTCATTACCTTTAATATTTTGCTAATCTATTTACAATATAATTGGTTAAAGTAGGTGAATTGTGAGTTACTAATGGGGTGAAGCTGGGGTCAGATACTGGATGTATAAATAGTAATGAATCCAAGTCGTTTTGATAACTACAGGGTAAATGTGGCATATACAGATCAAAATCACCAAGTTGCATAGCTCAGGAAACTTTCTAAACCATACATCATGTTTATTTCCAGTTCCATCATTTTCTTTCATCATGGATGTTGGAGTTTGACGCAGTAACTTGTGAAGTATCTTTCCTCAGGTCTAGCTTCATCAGATAGAAGTGTTCTTCTAGAATGCTTATCCTCGAAATGCATGTCTTTTTTCCACCATGGTGAAAAAATAGCCCTAGCTTCTTCTTAGAGTAGGATTTCTCAGTTCAACATTTAGCAAGTCTTAGGCCTACCAAAAGCTACTATTTTTTATTCTAGATGATAGGATGCCCACAAACATGAGAATGAACGTACGTAGCCAAGTTGAAAATATTAAGGTTTATGAGTGGACATGTGAAGATCTATATGTGAAAAATGAGAATATCCCTTCAGAAGATCAATTGAAGATACTGATATGGCACTGAAAAATCTACTGCAATATATTTATAAACTTCAAATAGCAGAGTAGATACAGCCACAAATATCCAGTAAAACAGTCTCAGAACACCCTAAATTCCTATCACAGTATCACTACCAGCATATCACAGTATTCACTAGGAAGAAAAACACAACATAAGCAAACCAGAAATAGGGAAATATCTCTAGCACTTCGAGAGGCTAGAACTCTCCTACCTTCATCCAAATCCTTGCTTGCCTCCATACACAACCCTCCCCACTCTTATATCTCTCTCTCTCTCTCAAATGCCAGCTCCACTAAGCCACTGTCAGAGGTGGTTATTTGGCCAAATCTCTCTTTTACCCCTGCTGCCATCTGTCCCTTCTTTCTGTCACAGCCCTCCAGCCCACTAACTTCCATCAGCCCATCAGATACACTTCTTAATATTGCATGATTGACTATAAAATGGCAATCAGCTGTACAACACAATTTCATATTCACTTTTTGATTAAACTTTATCATCCTGTCTGTTTATTGATTAATCTTGCTCTGCTTTGTAATCACAAAGGATATAAAAAAAAAGGATCTCCCTGCTAATAAATACTTTTGTGCAGGTTAGAAATAATCCTGCAGCTTTGCTAGCTTTATGTTGGTATTGGGCTACAGATGGTATTGGATCCAAGGTGAGAATAACATAGTTTATGAATTTCTCAACTGGCTTTTATTATATTTTACTATTGCTTATTGTTTTCTTTTCCCTCCTTTGTATTTCTCAGGATATGGTTATCCTTCCTTATAAGGACAGCTTGTTATTATTCAGTAGATACTTGCAGCAGCTGATCATGGAATCTCTGGGCAAAGAGTTTGACTTGGATGGTAATCGGGTATGTTTCATATGCAACAAATGCAGTTACAATATTTTCGTACTTTGTGCTGCATAATTAGTGAACGTCTAGAAGATTGCCTCTTAGTTCACAGTTGCCTATATCAGGGGCATAGTCTAGTGGTCTCTGGCTTTCTAATTGATGGTTTCTGTCTTAGTATGTACAAATTGTTGCACTTTGAGATGGAATCCACTTGCATCACATTAGCTTGATTTAGACACTCTTTAAGTGGGGGTTAATGTACTGAGATCCTACATGGCGAATTCTTTCATGCTACATGTTATGTAACATTTGCTAATAAAGATTTTAGGCATAGAATCTTCATGAGTTAATGTTATGTCAATAGGTTGTCACTTCTTTAGTGTTCTGAATCTGAATTTTTGATCACGCAGGTGAATCAAGGAATTACTGTGTACGGAAATAAGGGAAGCACAGACCAGCATGCGTGGGTTTTCATTCTAGTTTCAAAGTTGGTTTGATGTGCCTTTTGATTTGAGTAAATCTAATGAACTTCTGCTTCTCCAACAGCTACATTCAGCAACTGAGAGAAGGTGTACACAATTTCTTTGTGACGTTTATTGAAGTGCTACGTGATAGACCCCCAGGTCATGACTGGGAGCTTGAACCCGGTGTCACATGTGGCGACTACCTGTTTGGAATGCTCCAGGTACGACTTACTATTCAAGAAGATTTCCTTGCCCTACTTGGGAATTGTATGAACTATTAAGATTCATTGTGGTTAGTTTTTCTTTTCATGTAGTGCTAACAATTATACTTCTACAGGGAACGAGGTCAGCTCTGTATGCTAATAACAGGGAGTCCATTACAGTCACTGTGCAAGAAGTGACACCCAAATCAGTGGGTGCTCTTATTGCACTCTACGAACGAGCGGTAGGGATATATGCCTCACTTATCAACATAAATGCTTATCATCAACCTGGTAAAAATATGGTCTCTTTAGCCCATTTTATGATGAAACAACTAAAATTGTACTTATCCAACTGCCGACTGTTATTGTTAGTTCTATCATTGTCATTGAACTAGTAATTATCTTAGGTGTTGAGGCTGGTAAAAAAGCAGCAGGCGAAGTATTAGCACTTCAAAAGCGAGTATTGGCAGTGCTAAATGAGGCAAGGTACGATGTGACATTTTTGGAAATATCAGGTCTCTGTTTGTCTTAGCTAGGATATAACTCAAATGAGCATCCTACTCGGGGCTTATAATTTGCCACGGTATTGTGATGCACCCTATTAAATTTCGCAAATATCTTTTAAAGATAAGAAAACGACGGTCATTGTTTACTTAGCTCGCTGTTTTTGTGCTTATCATCATTAAATATATTTTCTAGTTAGGTCCACCAATACTACTTACGTATGTCTGTTTTCAGCTGCAAACAGCCTGTTGAACCATTAACGCTTGAAGAAATAGCCGAACGTTGCCATGCCCCACAAGATGTACACGCATCAACATTTAACACACTCTTTTTCTTGTATCAACAATAAGTTTAGAGTCCACTCTACTTAAAATTGTCAGTATGATAGGTTTAGTAACATTTATATCTTTTTCTGCAGATTGAAATGATATACAAGATTATTGCTCATATGGCTGCCAACGACAGAGCACTTATTGCTGAAGGCAACTGTGGTTCGCCAAGGAGCATCAAGGTTTTCCTTGGTGAGTGTAATATTGATGAATTGTATACTTGACTTAGATCAATCAAATTCTGGTTCTTTAATGTTGTAGATATCTTTAAATTATATCCATCAAAGAAAGGAAGCAGCATGCAATGAGTTTGTTGAATTGTTAGATCTCCATATTTAATGAAATTGGTGATTTTTAATGAGAGGTTTTTGAAACTGTGGTTGGGTTTTGGTGATCTGACAAGGATTTCATTGAATATCGTAACCAAATGGAGAACCAAGAATGTAATTGATAAATAAAAAAAATTCCTGGTTGTGGAACTAGTGAATTGTGACTGGTTGCCAGAGTTTGTGGATTAACAATAACAAAAGAAAGTTTCTAAATACATTGTTGATGATTTGGAGGATTCATGATGAGATTAAACACGACAGGGAATTGCATAATATAATTCCATGTGACATGATTTGCATCATGAAATTCGCCGTAAAATTTTGTCGCACCCTCCTCTTGCTCAATCTCTTTCCTTTACGCTTGTGCAGCAACGTGTCTTGCTTGCTCACTTGTTCAGTGTCTTTTTCTGTGTGCTATATTATATTAGGCTTGCTGAAAAGCCTGCCAACAAAAAGACGCAATTGGGGTATGAGAAACGATCAAGCAAAAAAAGAAAAACCCTGTCATTAAAAAAAAAAAATTAAAAATTGCTGATTCTTTGGTCACTCACATATCACGTTTAGCGGAAGCTTTTCACATGTACCTCAATACCTGGCAATCTTTAAGGAAATATACTCCTTTCTATTACCTGGTTGTCTTCAATTCAGAGATCATTCCATTATTAAGTATTTATTTATTATAAAAATTAAAAATTTCAAAATTATTATTTTTCTATATTTATATAACTATTTAACAACTTTAATTAACTAATTAATCTATATTTGATCCTATTCTTAAACAAGTGATCATAAGAATAAAAATACAGAAACTTCTTATTCTTGAGATCATTTGCAAGTAGATTTGACTCTTACATTCTAGCATGTCTTGTCATTTGATAATTAGACCCAATGACATATTTTATTTATTGGAATGTAAAAGTTTATAGACACTGTCAATTTTATGAGTGTATTTATAAGTAACTAAAGATTTTTGAAAAATTGTTAGTAATTTAAAAAAAAAAAAATCTAATCAGCCTCCCTTCTAGGCTTACCTACTTTGCTGCTCAATGCATTGGCAGTCATAGCATGCCCATCTTATGACCCTTGAAAAAATCGCCGTATAACCATTTACGCTTGTGCATGCAAGATGCATTCAACGCTTCTCATTGTAGTGTTTCATGTTGAAACATGGTTCTTTATGCTATACGCGCAATTCTTCATACACGATAAGTTCACTGATTTCGGTTATTGAGATTTGAGAGTTGAAACCTTAATGGTCAGAGCCAACCGCCAACATAAACTTATTGGAAGTGATGTTTTCTTTCTTGGCTCTCAAGGTTTGATGGCTGTCGGAATCATTAACTTAATGCGGATGGACCTAAAGCTTCATTGCGTCAAAATGATAATGTAGTATATATTGATTATTTATTTTATTTGTTTAAAAAAGAAATAATCAAAATTAAAAGGCTGTCCTGATTGTTATTGGGCGACCATTCAATTTTTTCAAATTAAAGTTTTGTCACAACTTGACTCTTTATGTGAACAAATATTCCTTGAGTCATCGTCTGTGACAATAAATTTCCAGCTGTTCTCCAATCCTAGACTTTTCCATGTCTCAATTCTCAGGTGTGGTTAAAATGATGGTTATTTTTTTAAGTAAAATTTTAATTCAAGTTTTTAATATAAAAAAAATTTTACTTGAAGAATTCTATTCACTTCTACTCACTCAAAACAACCAAAATATAACAAGTTTTTAAATACTAATAATTTCCACTCAAAAAAATCTCCACTCTCAATGTATAAACAATTTCTTAACAAAACAGGTTTAGCTTAGCGCGGGTCAATTTTCGTGTCAGAGTCGGGACATCCAATCCAACGAACAAGCACAATGACAAGGAGCTGTGATAGTTAAGCAAGTGAAGCGAACGAAACAAACAATGGCCGTGAAGCGGGACCCACCTACATGTGCATTATGGAGCCTCTCCTGGGCTTGATTATATTATTTTTAACATTACAGGCATGAAATTACACCGACTGATGATAAGTGTTCCCACTACAACGTTCGAATATTTAATATTTGAATTAAGAATAATAAAATTATAAAGCTAAAATTCTAGAAACGGCCCACCGCTTTGGCGCGTCAGCAAAGCCCGTTACTTTAGCCACTCTCCCTGCTACCCAAGTACGTATAAATAAAGCTACGTGCGCTTTTTCTTCGGACCGGTTAGTCAATTTTCGTTTTTTTTTTTTTTTTTTCCATTGTGATCGTACGAAATCGCCAATTGCATCGCCTTTTTCCGGTATAATAATTTCTTCGTCCAGTATACGACGCCGTTTAATCGCCCAGCCGACCTTTATTATATACTTTGTTATTTAAAATGCTCGTATTACAGTTTTTAAAAAACGTTAATAGCGAAAATTTAGGAGCAAATTATTCAGCAGAATCTGTCATACATCGTAAATATTTTTTTTAACCAAAATAAAAGGAACCTATTTCACAGTCAACAGAGAGAAGCAATAAACACTGGAAACACCAAATAGAGGCTTGCAGTGCCAGAGGCGCTTTTGCGGGTCTCTCCTCCTCTGGGAGCTGATCAAAGAAAGCTTTTTGACGAAGCAAACCTCTTTTCTACCTCAAGTCTCCCACCGTTTATGTTTCCACTTTCCAGTGTTCCTAAGCTGATTCAATCTCAAACCTTAGTCTGGCATTGCTTTGTTTGCCTCCCTCTGCAGTGAAACCCTCAACTTCGATTCATATGTCAGACTGATATCCCACAAATACTGTCTCTCACTCCGTATAGTACTGTTCTTAAGGCCAAGCTTCACATTTTATGTACATTTTCTTGAGGGTCAAGGTTGTGGATTTGGACTGAGGGTTATATCTAAGATTTGGTTGCTAGGTGAAGACTCAGTCGCAACCATGTTCACTGAAGGCCTTGACAAGAATGCACTTCGATGGGTGCGAGAGGTCAGCTCTACTGATTTCTTTCCTCTTTTTTCTCTTACCCTCAATATTCTGTTTTAATTGATACATATCTATTTTTATATATTCCACTTGCTCTCTTGGTGCTGTATCAAAATTTGGGTTTCTGGCAAATAGCCTTCACTTGTTGAAATGTATATTAATATTTGTAAATTCTGGTTTTTGTTTGTTCTCAGAAAGAAGTTTCATTCTCGAATTCAAGTTTGAGATCTCGAATTGATCCTATTAGTGGAATAAAGAGCGGTGGCGCCAGAGGATTCGGATTACCACCGCCAGCAAAATTCAGAAGTGGGCATCTTCCTGAGAATGCAATCCCTCTATCAACCGCTAGGCCGGGTGGGGTTGATGATAGTGCTTCTAATTCCGACACTGATGCCAGCTTTGATTCGGAGGGGGAAGTTTATGGCGGCAGGTATTCACTGGATTCGTCTCCCCAAGACCACAGAGTCCCCAATGGTGCTCCCCAGAGATACGGGAATCTGAGACAAAGGCCACCCCGATATGGTAGTGACTATGCGTACTCTGAGGTGAGTTCCTCGAGGGAAACAGTGGTTGAGAGACCTGGTGTTGTGAGAAACCCACTGATGAGGGGAACTGGGCATGCTACGCGGAGTAATTTTACGGAGGATGAGTCATCAGATTCTTCTGCCAGCTCAGAATTCTCTACCACACAGGTAGGAGGCGTTAATGGCGCTGTGCCGAGGACTAGAGCTTATGTCTCGGAGGGGTATGCTTCTAGTGTGCCTTCAAGGATGAATGTGAAACGTACTACTGAAAGGGTATGAAATTGTATAAAAGATATAAGCTAATCTTGTGATGGCTATAACGTGCTAGATGCTAAGAATTACATCTTCAGTATCCTAAATTAGGCATAAGGCTTAGTTTGTAATTTAAACCCCTGTTTTGTCTCATTGCCCATTGGCTGGTTGAACCTTCTTCGTATTTCACTTAAAAGATCTGAGACATATATAATTGTAAAAATAAGCATAGTAGTTTCTTGTGTGGAGGCTTCATATACATTAAGGGAAATCAAGCACTAGATGTTATCTCAGACATCATTGTCATATTTGAATGTGCTTAAGAATTTTCTCATCTTTAGCTTTTAAACTCTTACTAGGTACTGTCTTTAAATATAGTATCTCTAATAGCTGAAGTCTGCCTAATTCATGATTTCTGGTATGACAATACACAGTATGGAACATTGTCTGATGATGATGAAGGTGATGACGAAGATATTCCGAGTGCACCCCCATTTTGCAGTTCTGGTCAAGAGATCAAACAAACACCTGAGAAAATTGCAACTTCTCAAGCTCATGCAGCTCCACATAAGGCAGATTTACGAGAGTTTTCTACTAGAAATGAATCAACTGCTCTTAAATCTGTGTCTGAGGATAACATCAAGAACAGTATTGGAAATGAGAACCCTGACCAATTTGTTAGGTTAGTATATTTGACATGAACAAGCTTGTCAAGCACTTAAGTTCTTTGCCTCATAAAAAATACACTGACTTTCTAATCAAACAACACATAAAAACCTATATCAATCCAGTATCATCTTATTTTAAAGTGTATATGTTCACAGAACTGCTGCTGGTTCAGAGGCTGCTGCATCTTCAAGTTCACATCCAGCTCGTCTTCCAACATTTCACGCAAGGTATCATTTTTGTTAATTTTACTGATGACTAAGGGAGGTGTTCTTCCTGTTTGTACTCATTAATTATTTGCTTATATGCTTATGTAAATCCATTTCAGTGCTCTTGGGCAGTGGCATGCTGTGATAGCCTATGATGCCTGTGTGCGGCTTTGTCTGCATGCTTGGGCAATGCAATGTGTGGAAGCTCCCATGTTTCTTGAAAATGAATGTGCTTTTCTAAGAGATGCATTTGGGTGAGTTTAGATTTTTCCTCTACTGCATCCCTTCGATGCCATTGACTCTGTTACTTAAAGATATTCTTTGCTCTATGCTAATATGTAATCCTTAATAAGAGATGAGCTCAGATAACTATACATAGTCTGGCTTCATGAGTTGGGAGCATCCACTAGGAGTATGAGTGTCTAAAATAGATATAAACTATAGTCATGGACTCATGGTGGAATGGTGGAATTGTACAACAAGAAGGCATATAGATCAATTCTGCTCTGGAAATTGCTAGTTGTGAAAGAACTGGGAACAACAATGAGCAATCTTGTCATTGAATAGCAAAAATAGATATTATGAGTGATTGTTCACGCTTGTCTCAAATTCTCAATTATGGGCTGTTATTATGTCCACTCATATTGGAATTATATTTTTTTGAATTGTAGACTGCGACAGGTCCTATTACAATCAGAGGATGAACTAATGGTGAAGCATAATTCAGAGCTTTCCAGTGAGGGCGTTGCTCCGAAACCTAAAAAACTTATTGGCAAGATGAAAGTGCAAGGTAGATGTTGATGTCAGTTTTAACTATTCAGCCATTTAATTTCTACATATTGAGTCTTTGTTGATATATCTTTCACTTTGCAGTACGTAAAGTCAAACTGGGTTTGGAACCCCCTTCTGGCTGTAGCATCTCATCATTAAAGGCACCAAAAATTAAAATGGAGTCTGTGCGACACCATTTTTCCAGTTTCCACTCTACACTCTCTTCTGGATGGCAAGCCCTCAGAAAAATTCGATTTGCACCACGGATACCTGCAAATGGTTCCTTTGCACGACAAAGTTTGGCCTATGTGTATGCCAGCACCAGATATATACAGCAGGTGTCTGGACTCCTAAAAGCTGGTGTAACAACCCTCCGGCACTCTCCCTCATCATCTGAAGTTGTGCAAGGTATGTGAAGACTGAAGATGCAATTTTCTATGCATTATTTTGTAACCTATGAAGAAATCTTTATAACATGTTCTGTGCATTTTTAATCTAGTGGGTGCAGATTCCAAAAAATATTTTATATTGTTGCCTTCTGCCCTGGTCTCATTAGAAAGTTAGGGTTGTGGCACATTGCAGTTGGTTTAGTGAAAAGGAGGATACTGTATCTAAAATAGATAATAAACTATTCTCTAAGAATTTAGTACTTAATCATGTGCTTGACATGAGGTTGCAAGGTATGTGTAATTATTGCACTTGGTTGCTGCCCTTTATTCTTCTCTTATGGGCTTCTTAATTCTTAGAATTGGGAGTTAAAGAATCAAGAAACTTACACTGACATCAGGTGCTTATTACTCAAGCTACCAACTTTTTGTAAGCAGGGAATAAGTTATATGGGAAGTATCAAAATTTTATATATTTGTGCCCGTCTGAAAAGTTATTCTTATTTGATTACTCGTGGAAGAACCACTTGGACAATTGAGTATTTAGTAAATATGTACATTTCTTGACTAATATTCCATTATCATCACCTCAGAGCTTTCTTTTTTTGAATAATCAGACAAACTCTTGGCATGCTTTGCATCCTTATTATTTGTTTCTTCCAGACGAAAATGTATTACATCCAGTTATTATTTTTACTTCTTGGCAGGACTTGAACAGTGGAAGATTTAAGACCTAGTCCTTTTGAGTAATATACAAATCCTATTGTTACTCTGTTAGTGAGAGATAATCATGTAATATTTTCTTTTTTATTTCATATTTTACCGAAACAATTTCTTTGGTTTTTCTTGAACTGAAAATCTTCACTCTTTGATTCACTTCTACCAAGGCCTTGCATGTTTATTTTCTGCATCAATATGATTCATAACCTATATGTTCTAATAGTACCTGCAAAGTTATGCCAGCCTTATTCACATTTTTCAAATAGAGTTTTTCTGTCATTTTTTTTCTCATTTCATAAACTTTTTTTTTTTTTTGGCCTATAATGTGCACAGAAACATACTCCTGTTCATTGAGACTGAAAAGCTTGACTGAAGAAGATACCATCACAATGCAGCCTGGATCTAGTGAAACGCATGTGTTGTAAGTAGTTTTTCTTAGTCTATAATGACAGTGCTTTCTGAATAAACTGCTGACGACTTTACAGTTTTCCAGATAGCTTAGGAGATGATCTTCTTGTTGAAGTTCAAGATTCTAAAGGGAAGCATTTTGGCCGTGTTCTTGTCCAAGTGGCTAGTATTGCTGATGACCCAGTAATATTTTCTTTTGCAGTTTTTCCTGAGGTTATTAGTGCCAGTCATGGATGATGATTATTATTGTAGAACTCATGTTCAATCTGAATACAGGCTGACAAATTACGCTGGTGGTCCATTTATCATGAGCCAGGCCATGAGTTCGTAGGAAAAATACAACTTTATATAAATTATTCAACAAGTTCAGACGACAATGGTCATCCCAAGGTTATCTACTGTGGACATTAAGTGGTGTTTATTCTATCAGCGAGAGTCTAAAATTAAATTTTTATGAGCTAATTGGTCTTAAACCACGATCATACGATCATGGATACCTAATGAACAAGGGATTTTACTTCTGATTTTGTAATTTTCCAAGAAAACAGGAACTGAGAAACTGCTTAAAACTAAAAAGGCAGTCTTATCTCACAATAATTTCCCAGGCCTTGTGATATAATGTTTTTGTAGTTACTGTGAGACTATGTTCAGATTTTTACTATTGGGTTTACTTGTGAAACATCAACTTTGTGGGACTTCCAAAAGTGTGGTATCATAAAATATTCTGACCTCGACATGTCTATTCCTTGACCAAAGTCTTAATACAATGCAGTATTCAAATTCTATGATATATCACCTTCCACCTCGCCTAAATATCCGCAACAATAGAATAGAAAAGCATTTAAAACATCTTTGTAGTCCTTGACAACTATCAGATGAGGGTGAATTAAGTGTTTGATTTTAGAGAATTTGATTACTAACCGATATCTTTTTATCTAAATTGTGAGTTTTGTCTCAAGAAGTTTGACATTGTTGTCTCATCCATGTGGTTGCAGTGTGGCTCTGTGGCAGAGACGGTTGCGTATGACCTGGTTTTAGAAGTTGCAATGAAAGTTCAAGGCTTTCAACAGAGGAACCTAATGTTGCATGGTCCATGGAAATGGCTTTTAACAGAGTTTGCATCCTATTATGGGGTATCTGAGATATATACCAAGTTAAGGTAATTTGATGTTAATTTTCTATGCTTTGTTGAAATATCAAATTCTTTTAGTGTGCTCTTTAAAACTTTACCTGATTCATTATGCTTGTGGTGTTCCTCATTTTCTATGTAATTAGGTACCTATCTTACATAATGGATGTGGCTACACCTACTGCAGATTGCCTCAACTTGGTGTATGATCTGCTAACACCTGTTATCATGAAGGGCAATGGCAAGACTTCTTTGAGCCACCAGGAGGTATTATAGAAATTTCTGTTTCAAGTAAAATAATCTCAACATTTAACACTTGGTGCACTCTGCATTTGTAGTTTTTCTTGGTAATTCTATGTGACATCAGCTATATATTAGTTAATATTCTTGAGCTGATTGTGTTGTGTTAGCATATGCTTTTTTCCAATAATTCTACGATCTTTGTTTGGTCTAACATGGTGGGGAATTTGGATATTCTGATCAGAACCGAATACTTGGAGAGACTAAGGATCAAATTGAACAGATACTCACTCTTGCTTTTGAGAATTACAAGTCACTTGACGAATCATCCTTTTCGGGTATCACAGAGGTCTTCAGACCTGCATCTGGTGTTGCAGCACCTGCACTGGAGCCTGCTGTTAAACTCTACAAGCTTCTTCATGATATATTATCTCCTGAGGCTCAAACTGCTTTCTGTCATTATTTTCAGGTTAGTGGAACTTGAGTTCATGGTGAAGCTTGCTAGGTAAATTCCATATTTGTTTCACTCACTGCTAGTATCTCCCTAGGTTGCCGCAAAAAAGAGGTCTAGAAGGCACCTGAGTGAAACAGATGAGTATATTACAAACAATAATGAAGGCAATCTGATGGACAGCATGACTACTTCTACTGCTTACCAGAAGATGAAAACCCTATGCATAAATCTTAGGAATGAGATCTATACTGACATCCAGATTCATAATCAAAATATACTTCCCAGGTATTATTTCTCTCTCACGTCATCTTGTATGTATCAAATTTAAAAATGCAATCCAGGTGCTGGATCATGAGCTTTTGTTGGAATTTTGCTCTGTGCTTAAATGTTGAGAAATAACTAAATTAGGTGGTTGACCTTGAAGAATGTGGAATAAGTTGCTTTTACCTCCTGTCAGGATATACCAGTCTCATTAACTTGAGTGCTAGCATAGCAGTATGTTAATGTTATTGCTCTTACCAAGTCCAGTAAATTCTATTTTTAAGTCCTTATTAGTGAAAAAATTAAAGTAACAAAACAAAGCTTTCTTGCCTATATGGATGCCAAAATCATTGCCCAATTTTAATGAGACTGATTGTGAGGGCAACCAATCATGTAGATTTAAACAGAAGCAAAGTGAGCAGTTGTCACAGTTGATAAGAACAGAATAAGTAAACAATGACTCTAACAAATTAGCTTGTAGCTGGTATTGTTCATAAAAGCTCAGACAGCAACAGAAGAGAAGAATGGTTTTGTTATTTTGACTCACATTTTAATGAAGTTAATATGCATTGTTTTAAAAATGTATTCATATTTGCAAACCGAAGTTTACTATGATATTATGATCACTTTGTTGTTATAGAGAGCCTTGGTTTATGGACAGAGAAACTATCCTTTGGAACTCTTCATTAGAAGCATTTCAAAGTGCTTATTTCTCTTATCTGCATGCATTACTGTCAAGTAGTTTTTCAAGCAATTAATGTCACTTAAAGGTTCTAATATTGTTTATTCAATATATTTCCCCAGCTTTGTGGACCTACCAAATCTGTCTGCATCCATATACAGCACAGAACTTAGCAATAAATTACGAGCTTTCCTCATTGCTTGTCCGCCATCAGGCCCTTCATCGCCTGTTGCAGAACTTGTCATTGCAACATCAGATTTTCAAAGGGATCTTGTCAACTGGAATCTAAGGTAAGTGCTGTTGGTAGAGTATAGCCCTGTTTTTGTGATCAATTGAATTCCTGCTACTCTGCATAATACTAACTTGTTTGATTTCTTCTCAGTCCTGTCAAAGGTGGAGTTGATGCAAAAGAATTGTTCCACTTGTATATTCTTGTCTGGATCGAAGATACACGCCTATCTCTGCTTGAGTCATGCAAATTAGATAAGGTACTTTTTTTTTCCCCTGCACTGCTATTCTATGAGATTCCTTGATTTATATCTTTGGGATTTTTATGTACAAATTGGATTGTTTCTGACCTCTTGTTTTTTATCAATGTTTTGTAGAATCTTTGAAAGATGATCTGAATTGATCATATGTCTGACTGTATTCTTAAGTAGTATAGTCTTTATGCCAAACGTGTTGTCTAAAAGCTTTGCTCTTGCAGGTGAAATGGTCAGGAGTTAGAACACGACATTCTACTACTCCTTTTGTTGATGAAATGTATGAACGGCTGAAGGAAACATTGACAAACTATGAGGTCATCGTTTGCCGCTGGCCTGAATATACATTGGTTCTAGAAAATGTATGTCACAATTGGTCTTATTTTTGTCATCCTAAATATTCCTTTTCCATCCCCCATCATTAATTTGAGCTACATAGAAGATGCAGCAGTTTCCATCTTCGTTTTTTCTATCAATAAACTGATACTGTTAACCAGCATAATTTAATCAACCAGTAACCTACACAATAATACTAAATATATCTTTGTTATTTTTATATATATAAAAAAAGATATCTTTGTTATTTCAATAGTCACAATCAGTTGTCTTCTGCCTTGATAACTGTAGTGTGGCTTTTTGTCAATTTTAACTCCACAATTCAACATGCCCCCTGCTCCCTCCCATCATGAGGGGAAGTGTGTTATCACTAGGGTTTTGTGTATATGATGGGGATAGTATGGGTTACCCAAGTCATACATCGAGTAGAATGGGATGCTCGATGGGGTACTTAAGTCATTTGGTTTTTCCCCTTCAATAGTTAGCTTTTGAGGGAGGATTCCCCAAGTCTCTTGAGTTCTATCATTTGGTATCAAAGCCTAGTTTGTCGATAACATGGAGAGGGCTACTTGCAAAGGGTTCTGACCGACAAAGGTGCTGATTATAGTAGAGTGAAGTAACACCAAGTGAAATGTTACAGAGTGCAGTTGCCAGAATATTGGCTCTTCAGGGGTGGTGCTATGATGGGGATGGTGATAGTATGAGATGTTCTTAGGGTAGTATGGGCTACTTAAATCCCACATCGAGTAGAACGAGATGATCGATGGGATACTTAAGTGGCTTGGTTCTTTTCCTTCAATAGCTAGCTTTTGAGGAAGGGTTCCCCAAGTTACTTGGGTTCTATCATTTGTGTGGGTGTATATATATTGTTTATAAGAATTTGCATTTTTGATAAATCCCAAAAAGAATGGAGAATAAGCAAATATTAATTGGACTCCTTTTCTTTTTTGTTATATTTGTTAACAGGCCATTGCTTATATTGAAAAGGCCATAGTGGAAGCTTTAGACAAACAGTATGCAGATGTCTTGTCTCCTCTCAAGGAAAACATGACCCCTAAGAAATTTGGGCTTAAGTATGTCCAGAAACTTACTAAACGAGCTCCATGTCCCTATGTTGTTCCTGATGAGGTGAGTAGAGTTTTGCAAAGCGGCAGTGTTCTTCTAGATATGTGTACTTTGTTATTTAAGCTTCTGTAACTTTTTTCAGCTTGGAATTCTTTTGAATTCCATGAAGAGAATGCTTGACACCTTGCGACCGAAGGTAGAATCACAGTTCAAGTCATGGGGTTCTTGCTTGCCAAGTGTTGGAAACACAGCACCTGGTGAGCAACTTAGTGAAGTGACGGTGATGCTGAGAGCGAAGTTCAGGAACTATGTGCAAGCTATCGTGGAAAAACTTGTTGAGAATGTTAGTATCGTTCCAAATGTTTTTTTTTTATAAAGTGTTATGAATTATGACATATTGATGACCTTTCTGAACTCATAATAGTAGCTTTTCTTAGAACCATAATAGCTGCCATACTCATACAAGTGGCAAACATAAGGAGCTTTGCTTATTCCCGTAGAACCTTTAGTATAAATAGAGCAGCAATGTGCTCATGGTGTTTATACTTTATACCTGCATCTACATGTTTATTCTATTCTGAAACCTATCTTACCTGAGTAAAACTAAATAGGCTTTGTGTATAAGTAAGACTGTATCACCTGGGCAGTAGTTTATACTAAATTCATATTGTAATAAATTGACCATGCACACATTAACCTGGTTGCTTGTGACTGGTTTTTTCTACATGCGTATGCTGCTGTTCAAGATATTTCATTCTCATTTCACTGATTCTTCTAAAATAATGTTAATCAAGCCAGTTCAAGATACTAAATTCATATGAATATTTAATGTTATTCCAGACGAAGTTACAGAATGCCACAAAATTGAAAAATATTCTCCAAGATTCAAAGGAAACTGTCTTAGAATCTGATCTAAGAGTTAGAATGCAGCCACTGAAAGACCAGATGGCGAATACCATAAGTCACCTTCATAGTGTCTTTGAGACTCATGTCTTCATTGCCATCTGCCGAGGTTATTGGGACCGTATGGGACAGGTAAATTCACTTAGATATTTAGTTTACTCACCTTGTTGAAATTACAGTCTGCAGGCTATTAATTTTATGTTGTTTGTGCGTCTCTTTTATATTTTACCTTGTAAAACAGGAAATATTAAGTTTCTTGGAGAATAGGAAAGAGAATAGGTCGTGGTACAAAGGTTCAAGGGTTGCAGTTTCGGTAAGCAGCGTCTATTTAACCAATACATAGATAATTTATTTATGCAAAATGTGAAAAAAGACAATGCTATTTACATATTACCGGGTTTATTTGTTTAATTATAAAATACAAAAATGTATTGGTTTCTGCTACCTTTTTTTTTAATTATAAAAAAAAACTGCTTGACCGAACCTTGCTCTCATCAGAGCAGAGTTCTCTGATTTTGCTCTTTACTAGAGCTATTTTACTTGATTATATTTGAAGCATGTCTTAAAATGTGGCTTGAGAGAATACCAGTATTAGCATTTGATATGGTGAAATTTGGAAATAACAATCGCTAAATACCTGGTGGAGTACTTCAACATTCAGTGTTGTTAAACCCAACACAGATACCTTCATCCCTTTTTTTGGTTCATTAGGCTGTTGTATACCTTTACTTTTGATTTCTGACTTGAAGTTGTCTCTGCAGATTATGGATGATACCTTTGCCTCGCAGATGCAGCAGATTCTGGGAAATGCATTACATGAGAAAGACCTGGAGCCGCCTAGATCCATCATGGAAGTTCGTTCCATGCTCTGCAAAGATGCTCCCGATCATAAGGACAACACTTTCTACTACTAGGCTCATACTTGTACATACGATGAGGTTAATACGAGATGGTGAGGACTTCGGGCATGCTTTTTCAGATCATGGGAGGTGACTAATGCCAGCATGAGTGCATTACCTTGTTCGTTGGCTTACTGAATTGTGGATAGGAAAATTCAATTTTGTCAAAGGATGCAAATATCGGATTAATGTCGCAAGGTCACCAATTTTGAGGGAAGCAAGCAACTCGGCTGCTCCTAGAAAAATGAATATACTTGGACTTAGACGAAAATATTTCGTTGTCGATCTCTGCAGTTAATTATTCTTAGCATTAAATATGTAGCTTTAACTGCATATTTCGTTGTCAATCTATGCAGTTAATTATTCTTGTTGATGTTCTTCATCGTTTCAGAAGCTCGTCAACCATCTAATTTAATCAGTTATTCAATATTTATTTAGAATCATCGTTCGTACTATGGACTTCCAAATCCTGTCTCAGGCAATACGAGGTTTGTAGTTCAATAACTTTGCCCATTTTTTGGAGTTTGATATTTTTCAGAGTTGATTTCTACCTAGCAGAAGACAGCAAGCCTTTGGATCAATCTAAGTTCAGCGTGATATACAAGATGTCAATATTTGAACATCGAAGATACTTCAGGCAGAAACAAACATCTAACTTGCATTTGGAATATATCGGGATTGCCCAAAAAAAAAAAAAACCTCGGAATGTATCTATTGCTTCATCTATAAATTTTAAAATGCAAAAAAGAGTTTGTTAAACTTTGGTAACTTACAATTAGTCCTGAGCTTAAAACTGACAATTAGCCTTATAATTTTATACATTTTAGCAAATAAACTCGTATAATTTTAAGCGCTAATTTATGTCATCTTAGATTTACTACATATTAAAATCAATATCTCTAAATTATTGACATATGAAAAGTCTGAAATAACAAATAAATTAATATAATTGAGAAAAGATTAGGCAAAATAACCTATTTGTTGAAATCTAAAAGAGTAGGGATGTAATTGCCTATTTTAAAGGTTTAGAAAGTTTTTTACTAGTGACTCAAAATTCAATGTCTTTTTTTTTTTTTTTTTTTACATTTTTTCCTCTTAAAAATTTAGACTTCATATTGACCCGAAGCCAAGTCACTAAAACTCAACCAAGTGTTATCAATCACTTGATTCTTATCACTTTCTCTTCGTCGATTAGAATTAGACACTCGAAAAAAGTGCATCTAGGTCTGATATTGCAACTTATAAAAGGAAAAGGATTACAAGCAACACGAGCACCTCTAACAAATTTCCAGACAAATAACCCACAGCCATGAAGCCCAAATCAAGATGGGATGAAAAAGAATGAACACGGTAAAGACAAGACGGAAAGGACGGAAAAAACAAATGGAGAGACCAGCACCACGGAAAGCCAGAGTCATTTACACACTTACTGTCACAGTGAATTAAATTGCCTGCTGGTTGCGTGGGGATAGGTGGTTTCAGACAGAACTGCGAGCTAGAATTTGATTTGCACTCAGAAACATTTAAATAAAAAGAAATATTTACAAGATCAAACTACAGTACGACCAAATGATCTGTAGTGCAAACGAATTAAATTTTTACACTGCACAGGTACTGGAACACGAAGCTGAATTGCAGCACAAGCATAAATTCAATGTTTAAAATACATCACAACTTTGCTCCAAGCTGCATTGGCAAATTAAAGGAGCTTAGATATAACGTGACAAGAAGTCCAGAATGCTTTAGTTGCAGCTCTTAAAATAACTGGGTTTTGATATATCCTGTCAAGGAACACGGAAGTGGTCAGTAAAAAATTAAGCAGAACAAGGGGAGGAATTATTATATCAGAATGACTTTCTCTTCAGATACTAAATATAGATGTGACTGAAAACAGGAGGAAACTCAGGGATTTAGTGAACTATCATCACATGACATAATGCTAGCAAAAAACAGTAAACTCCATAAGCAAGGCATGCCACATAAATTAATGCAGGCTACCAAGTACCAACATCTTGTATGAGGTTTAGGTGAAACACAAAACTCAGTTTTATATGGTTAAAACTTAAAAGAAAGGGGAGGGGGGAAGAAGGTATAAACCTCTTACCCAATGGCAGTAGCTCCCCAGGATGCAACATTGTAAACAACTTTGCTCCCATCCCATGCCTTTCGAAGTTTTCCCTTTTTCTTTTTTGTTGAAAATGTCTTGCTGAGCGCTATTCAAGACATCAAAAAGAGGGGGAAAAAAGTCAGAAAGTGCTTACCCTTTTTTAAGCTTATTGTCTCAGCTAGAGAATAAAGGTTCTAAAAAGTGTTATTTATTCCATGTTTCTAGAAGTGAAGCAATCAGACTCACCTTCCTGGAGTTGATTAGGGGTTAAATCCTGCAAAGAGTGAACCAATCAATGAGAGAGTGTGGAAGCTTTATGCTTAGAAAGGAATGGAAAAAGACAAGATGAAGCTGACAATCAATTTGGCAACTGCATTAACGCTCTGCAACAATTTATTGCGCCTCTCTCTCTCTCTCTCTCTCTCTGATTTTTTAGTGGTTTTTGTTTGTATCATATTGGTATTAAGTTGCAACCACTTGTTTCCTGACATCCAAACATCATTAGTTTCTGAGCGGTGTCTTTGTAGAGTAATACCCATCTTCCATATGATCAAGGTAAATTCCAGTTAAAACTTGGACAACTAGAGTGAGCAGCATATGACATTCTCAAGTGACTCCACATTTAAGTGACAAACTCAGTTTCATTCTAACCCCAACCAAAACCTAAAACATTCTGTGTCACCAATAGGAAGTAAAATAGCAGCCTCATGGTCAATCCAGTACTAATTAGTGATAAAACACTAGGCAGCTGAGAATTGATCAAGTTCAAGTGAGTCCCAAAAAAAGTACCACTAAATGATTCATTTTATGGAAATTTTTTGCACATCATCTTAAAACAGAAGTATGAAGAACCACAGAAACAAAAACATGTAAAAAGCACCAAAGAGTCCAGACTACTTGAGTAGAAGGGCACTGAGTTCAAATAAAACTACTTTTAAAATGGTCGGGGAAGAAAAATTCGCCAAACTTTTCTGCAAACATACAAGACATATTTTTGGTAAAATTTGCATCTCAATTGAGATGAAAATTCTGTAGGTATGAGTGTGCATTAGAAGTCAGAACGTCCAGTATATATGAGGCCTACTAGTAAGGTGCACAGCAGAAAGAAGAAGATGCAGATCTATTTATATAAAAGGTAATTTAAAGCCAAAAGATTTCGACCTTCACAGTTTTCAAATTATTATTTGATAAGATCATTATGATTATATCTCAATGAATCTACCATACATCTAGGCATTGAATAAACCATAAGAGAAGCAAAAAGTTACAGGTATAAAGCCTCATGAATACTGGAGAGCATACATATAATATACCTTAGTCTGCTTAAGAGATAACAAATATGCAGCCATGAAGCAAGCAATGCCCTCCACTATATCTTCTTGTCTAACAAGGACATAATCTTCTTCATCTGAGTCAATATCTTCACCTTCCCATAAATCATTTTCACTGACCATATCCCAAGAATTACCTTCTTCTGTCATAAGTCAAGAAATGTTTTTTAAAAGCATTTAATCATTTTTATTCAAAGAATGAAGAGAACAATTTCTATTAATTACAAAGACGATTGACTTTACCCAAAACATCAAAATGCAGAAATCACTTTGATATGTCAAAACCCCCAAGTTAAAGACAGGAATTATAAGAGGATGCATACCAGCTGCATTCTGCGAAACTGATGCCTGGGCACATTCTAACTTTTCAAGGAAGGCAGGGCACTCAACCCTAGATTTGAGCAGATCACATAACTGCATAGGGCGCATGGTCTAATTGTTAGACTGAGCAGTGCCATTAAGTACCATGATACATTGAAGATTCTAATACATTTAATATGAGGTTAAACAAAGTGACAGTACCAAATACTTGTATTACAGCAATAATTATATATGTATCTTCGATCAAATATATTTATCTTGAGATAAGCCAGCACAAACTAAAACAACAGAAAGTTCTTCAACAAGTATCAAGCAGATAAGAGCAACACGTAATTAATATCATTTGAGCATGATATACAATATATCTGCCACACAATGACAGAGACAACCGATGCTGTCACATGCGAGTATAAACGCATTTATGCAAAAACATTGAAGCAAAAAACTCGACTTATAAGAAGAAAACACCCTCTAGATCTAAATATTAAAACTTAGGTGTACAGTTTTGGTACGCAGTAAACAAATTCACGACCCAAATAAAGCATCCAAACAAAAGTAAACTCTAAATAAGGTCAAATCCATATCAATTTGCTCAACCAACCAACCCCATCTTTATTCTAAACTCGAATCCTTAAATACTAAAACATAATCGAGATAAAAGCCAAAGGTATTACCTCTTCGGCTTCTCGATCAGCTCGCATAGAGGGTGAGCTTTCAAGGCGGCGTCCCTCATCCGCCATTGTCGCTTCAACTTCAGAACCGCCTTCATCGTCATCAACACCGCTAGTTGTATTAAGTAATTCTAGAGCTCTGTGACACTGCTCAAGCACAGCCTGCAAGGTCTTCCTCTTGACCCGAACCCGATCCTTTTCCGAATTCTCCCTCCGGATTTTGACGATAGGCTTCGGATCACAGACCTCAACCTCCATTAGAGCTCAGCCTGAATCACACAATTACCGAAAACGTTCCCACCAGCCACCAGTTCCCCGATTCTAATCTATACGGACGTACTTGAAATTAAAAACCCCCCATTAATTAATTAATTAACGGAGTGAAATTCCTCCCTGTACATAGGGATTTGAGAAACTCTAGAATGGAGAATTATTGGCGCGGCTCTGCACACACGTGTTTTATTGTTGTTTGTGTCTTGCAAGTTGCAGGTGCAACGTCCGGTGGTGGTGGTGGTGGGAAGGAAGAGAGAGAAAGGGGTGGCGGGACCAGGAAGCGTCAGCTTTTGGGGCACTTGATACCAACTGCCAAGCCTGCTTCGTTTCTTATTGGTATTGCTTCGCTTCCGTCTATCTTTCTTCTTTTTTCTCAGCTACACGAAATTTGTCCGTTTCCTCCTCAATTTTTCTTCACGTTAATGCAGTTCCAACTTCCAAGTTTTTCTTTTAATTTATTAATGTTTTAATCTTATCCTGAGTCATGACACTCAATTTTTAATTTGATGCGTTTTAAAAGTTTATAAGTAAATATTTATAATTTTAAAAAAATTAATATAATCTATATATACAGTTAAATTTTTGTTAGCTTTAAGTAATTTTTATAAGAATAAAATAATAACTCAACTTTTTTTTAGTATCATTAAAAGTTAATTGTAAAACTCAACGTAGAATATACCAAGAGATATTACAATTGACGGGCGTCTAATGTTTTGTATCTTTTTTTTTTTGTTTGTCTACTTTGTTTGGCTAAAATTCTATAAAGAGCTCATTTTATTCAAGTATTTTCAAAATTATACTTCTGATAAACTATAATAAATATGCAAATGTTATTAGAAAAATATGTTTCTTTAAGTTTTGGTTATTGAATTTTTTATAAAAATGAATCCATTAAAATTTATTACTTGCTATACATATATTAAATTAATCTTTTTAAATAGAGTAAATATTTGATTTACTCTAAATAAAAACTAGTATGCATGATGAATTCTGAGAACTTATTTTATGTAAATAAATAAATATAAAGATAAAAACCTGAAAATAAAGTAAATTTTCATGAGACCGTTTTTTAATTACCGAATCTATTTTTCTATTTACGAAAACTAGTATATCTTTTGAGTTTTTTTCTAAAAAAAATTATTAATTGATGGGGTGAACATAATCTTAAGTCTTATTAGAGATGCTTTGGGTTTTTAATATCGACTTCATTTACGCGGAGTTGTCTGGTTTTTTTTACATTCACAAAACTCGTCTCTTAAGTTAACCACGTCCTCAAATCTTGTAAAATAAAATTCTTCTTAATTCAGCTTAGTAATACTATGTCAGTACATAATAGGGTTAGATAGAATAAAAATAATTAATCTCTTATAATGTAATTAATTTAAGTTTGAATTGTCATTAAAAAAATATTTATATTTAATATTTAATAATATTTTAAATAAAATTATTTTTAATAAAAATTATCTGTAAACAAAAAAATATGTGCGTGCCACATAAGCCCCCAACCTTTTTTCTTTTTCACATTTATAATCATCATATGATTATATTTATATATTTATTATTTTTTAATAAAAAATAGCAAAATTTATCTTTCCAAAAATGTTAAAATTTAACATGATGGATATGAATAAATTAATAAAACAAGCAACCATTAACTGTTCAATGGCACGAAGTCCTGTATGATTGATAATTAAATAATAAAATTATGTAACTTGAAATTTGAAATAAAGCGAAACTGAAAAAAAAAAAAATGGTATTTTGCAATCATTGAATGTGATGGTTAAGAAGAGTCAATGGTGGCGTTTGATTTGGTGAAAAGGGGACAAGATCTATACTCCTTGTTTCTGTTTCTTCATTCTTGCCTTCAATTTTGCAACTAAGTGGGAAGCCAAATCAATCAATGCTATTAATTATGTCCCTCTTCGCCTTTAACTCTTACCTGTCGTGTGCAATCTTTTCTTACTTGATTCTCTACTCAATTTACTTTGATGAAATGAGGGGAATTAAGGTAATTAAGGATGAATTAAATTTAATTGAAATGCCTTGATTGCAAGGCCAAGTTCTAAAATATTTTGTAAGGACAATACGTTTTTAAAAAAAATGGATTACCTTCCATATTAATAATAATTTGTATAAATAGTTAAATACAATATTGGAATACACGTAAATCATGCACCCAGTTTTGCAACACTAATAATGGATCGGTCTTTTGTTTAATACTTGCATATAATGCATTAACAGCCTCGCGACGTAATGTTATCATATAGAATACGGCCATGCATAAACTATTATTGAACTGATTTTTTTAATAATTAGTAATATTTACTTTTAGTCAATCTAATGATGGACATAAATATAGATAATTGGAGATCAAAAAATACCCGAGGAATTAAAGCTATCTTTGTTTAAATTTAAAATGAAATTTTAATATACGCGTAAAAAAATTGATTTTTCAAGATTTTCATAATTATTTTTAAAGTGAAAATATCCTATTTAATAATAAAATAATATATACATTAATTTCGTAAATAGTAATTTAATATCATTTTTTCTATTTTTACTTTCTATATTTAGTTTTTGTATTTTCAAAATTCCAGGCCTTCTCTCCTCAGTCCTCAACTCACGTGGCATTCGCCAATTCCAAGAACAGCAGGTGGGACCCACAAATTATAGGCGTGACTCTGAAGCGGGGCCACGTGTCCGCGGGAAGTGCAGGTGCCAAATTGGGAATGTACGAAGGAATCACAAAACTTACAAACGTAGGAGACATGAGGTGGAAGAATGTTTGGAAATTACCAATAGACCCTGGACCTTGTAGTCCGTCATCCACGTTTTTCCCTCCAACACGTCGGGTGCTTCGTTTAAGAATTGACGTGTACAATTGCCGCAGATCAGGAGGACCCGCTCTCCTCCTATGAAGCCTTTGCTTTGATCATTAACGGTTCCGTTGCCTTACATTTCTGAGTTCTGATTCACCATTTGGAAGAGAGAGAGAGAGAAAGAGAGGGGAGAGAAGCCAACAGCAACAACAGAGACATCGACAGAAACTCCGTATTCACTTCACGCTTCCTCCTCTTTTCCTTCTTTTCTCCGTTTTTCATTTCTTTTTCCCGATTTCTGGGCAAGGTATGCTATAATGCTGATTGATCAGATATTTATGAGGGAATGTAATGTTTTGCGGTGTGTTTGGGTATCCTGTGAGTAATTTCTGAGCGCCATTGCCATTTTGATGAATATAGGTGCAGGATTGTTGATTGGATGCGGTGACCTCTGTTGTCTAATCTTCTGGGATGTGAATCTGTGATTTTGGGATCACAGATATGATTAACAAAATTGCAGAAGTGTCTCAGGTAAAAATCTGGCAATCTTCTTCCGTAGGAGCTTATGGACGTGTTTATTTTTTATTATTTTCCTTCTCATAATTTTTAATGCACGAATTCCTTTGTCAATACAAGCCATGTATATGTCGTCCACAACTTGTGATTAGTTAAGTATAAGGAATTATGATGCCTTAGAATGTGTAAATCTCAAAATGGATTTAGATCCTCTAAAATACTTTACATCTAAAGTTAGAGAGAGAATAAGAGATAAAAAATAAATTTTAAATGGGACCCAAGCATAGTTATTAATGGTGCCCACTCCATTGCCCATTGTCTAGCACCATGGACAGTGAGGCAATGCAATGGTTGTGGCGTTGCCAATTTCGTTTGGCAGGAAAATTTGAATTATAAGCTCATTTTAAAAAATTATTTTTTTGTCCCATTTACCTAGCCAGCTGAGCTCTACATTTTGTCTCTTTATTCTATTATTCTAATTATTTATTCCCTTCATATTCTTCTCCTTTTGTAACTTTTTTATAAATTTTTACCGAAGTTCCTTTTTCAATTTTTTGGTTATTTCTTCCATGCTTCTTCTCCTTTTTTGAGTTATTGATTCTTTCTTCCCCTCAACAGCCAGTAGTTCTCCTCACTATTTTGTACTTTGTTCTCTCTCACGTAAGGTTATTATTTTATTTCTCCCTTCATATGTCATTGAGACAGGACACTAGGTGTAGGGTAAAATTACAAAATACTCAATAACTATGAATACTTGTGCTCGTGGTTGTGGCATTATTTATGTGATATGCTTTGATTACTGGTTTACAACTTATGAATTTGTGAGAGACTTGAGAAGTGAAAAATACTTTCTAATAGATATTTAGCATCTTTTATTTTCCCTCCTTTTATTATTTTTAATTATATTATTATGTGCACCACATTTCAATGTTGCCATGCGCCATGCAACGCCCTATGCGCAATGGCTCTAGGAGTCTCTATCGCAATAGTGCACTATGCACAGTCAACAACTATGGACTCAAGTGTATGACTATGAGACCCCCTTTATGGGTTTAGATTCTCTGTGTCTATCTCTCTCCAACTATACCATGTAAATTCTCAAGGGATCCCAATCTATCTGAACAAAGGTGTTGCATAGATTGAAAAGTCATCTGATTCTGTTTGTGTCATAGGGAGATGGCGGTGTTTCTCAGCCCTCTCCTCAGCCTGGGCCACTAGATCATCAGCGTTCACGGGGCAACAACGGCGGCAGCAACAACAACAGCAATACGGTAATTATTGTTGTATGCAATTATGGGATTATTTGATGAATATGGATATACAGACTTTTACCAGTTTATATGTAAGCAGGACTGGCATTATCATTATTGTCAAGTTCAGTGAATCATCAGGCTGGCCACATGGTTATTCGGTCCCTTATAGGACGTCTACAAATGATCATACAAAAATTTCGTATTGTTATCATCAAGAAAATTTTGATAAGCATACATAGATAACAAAAGACATGCAAATTGGAAACTATGTTTCATCATTATTAAATCAAACTGGCTTATAGTGAATTTAATTTTTTTTTTTTCCTTTAATGGAGTTCATTGCACCTTGGTTCAAACCCATAATTTCATGTCTTGCAGATTTTCAAGAGTGGGCCACTTTGCATATCGTCAAAAGGTGCATTTTACTACACTGGTTCATGTATATGGTTCTATGGAACTCATAAATTTATGAATTTGCTTCGATGGGTCTATAAATAGCCATGCATTGAGCAGAAGCACATCTTATGGTTTTTTTTCTTATATTATAAATGATTATCCTAAATGCTTAAGAGCCAAGTGAAAAAAAAGTTGTGATGATTTTTCTTTCCCTTTTCTTGGTCATTAAGATGTCACTCACATGCTGATGTACTCTTGCATGCTGTAGAACTACAGTCCATGCTTTATATACCTAGCCAGGAACCTTAATTGAATATAAATAGGACCAAAAACCTATGAAAAAAGCTCAGGCAATCATTAGACAACTAATTGCATATAAGAAATCAATTACAACTCTGCAGATCTTTAACATATAGTTAAAGAAAAAAGCTCAGACCTGAAGATAATTAGATAAGTAGAATTTGGGGGCAGTCATATATGTTACAATGACAAAATTGTAATCCTTTCTCTTTGCTTCTTCTTTAATCCTTCCCGAACTTAATTGCAGTGTGTACTATGATTAGATATAACACTAAAATTTGAAGCTAGAACTTCACTCTTGAAAAATGGATGTGGAGTTTTTTGTCTTTCTTTGTTTCTAAGTATGTATTCTTGATGTGTAGGAATTGGATGGACATCCTGGAAGAAAAGGTGGTTTGTTTTAACACGCACTTCATTGGTTTTCTTCAGAAGCGATCCTGTAAGTATTTTTGTTCTGGCATCTAGTTTGTCCATTTATATGTCTGTGGATTCTGTCATTATCTTTCTAAAGAAGCAATGCATTTAGTTTTTAAATTTTTGAGCATTTTAGGTAACAGAGGGCTAATAGCTAAATATAGCTTGGAAATAAATTTGTATTTATCTTTAAAATATATTTTTTTCTTGCCTCTAATAATTTTCTTTCTAGGTAGCTATAATGAATATATCCAATAGGAAAAAACGTAAGGTGCTACTTTTACATCTTTACTATCAAGTTCTTTAATTAGAAAATGACGTGTATGTTTTATACAACTCATCACCCCTCACCATGATTGGTTCTTTTAAATTCCAAATGCTTTATTTTTATTGGAAGATATAAAAAACTGTATGTCTATATCTAAGTCTAGTCCTATCCAATAACATGTTGCTAGTTTTTAGAATCCAGAATCTTTTCAATTATTTGACCAGCTTGGAGCAAACATCTGCTGCCTTTGCTTGTCTTTGTGTGATTAGGCATAGTAGGATTATGTTGGGGTTGATGTTGACTGTGGTGATAATAATATCAACCATTAATTTTTTTCTTTTTTGGCGGTAACTGCAACTAGGAGGTGGAAATTGGCGAGTGGTGAGTGGGTTCCAGTTGGGTCAAGTATGACCAATATATGCACTTGATGGCTTTTGTGTGTATGCACAAGTGTGTATATATGTGTGCATCTATATCTATATAGATTTACTATCGAATCTGAATAATAAGTTGAATGGAATCATCATATACGTACAAAGCATTGAAATCAAATAAGAGAAATTAGATTGGGTCAAAGAAGTTAGCTATGGGTTGATCAAGCCCAACCCACATTTAATAAGGTCAATAAATAACTCAATCCAATTAACCCATGGGTCTCAGCAGTCGGGTTTAAGAGGGTTATAATCAAAGTTGAGTTGGTTGATTATTTGGTTATGGGTTAAGTTTTCCAGCACTACAATTAGCAAACAGAATTTCACTTTACCATATATTGATCTTGTTTCAATTGAATAAATGAATCTTTATAGTGGCTTCGTATAGACTCTCTCTCTCTTGGCATCATAAGTATTTCAGGTTAGCATTGTCAATAAAAGAGATTTAATCAAAACGTGCATGTGATTCTAACATGTGTACCTAGTATTTATAGGGATTGAAGTTGCACTTGTACAAGAGTCCTTCATGGATGCTTTTCTTCATTTTGGTACCTTTCCTCTTTATTCTTATTGCTTGGTCATTATATATTCTACTTTTCAGAGCGCTGTTCCCCAGAAGGGGAGTGAAGTGAACTTAACCCTTGGTGGCATTGACCTTAACAATTCAGGCAGGTTAGCTGTTGTTTCAAAACTAGACATCATTACTCATTATTAACATTCTTCTTCTCTTTATCACGTCAACATAGTGGAATTCATGAAGTGTTCTGATCTCCTGCATATTACTTTGTCGAATTTTGTAGTGTTGTTGTCAAAGCAGACAAGAAACTTTTGACTGTTCTTTTTCCTGATGGACGTGCTTTCACACTTAAGGTGCTTGATTTCTCTCAGATATAATTCCTTCAGGAATTTTTTTTTGGTCAATGGTTTAGGGATTTACTGTGTTCCATTATATTTCACATGACATTTTATTTATAGGATGACTTGAAAATGATTGCCTCACTTTTTTTTAAAGACTTATCTGTATTTGTGTGGTACCTTATAATTTCATTGTAAATGCAATAACAATTGCATATGTGTGCTCTACTACGATTATTCTGTAACATAAGCATATCATTATTTTCTACTAATCTATGATTTCATTTGTTGATGCTGCAGGCTGACACTACAGAGGACTTATACGAGTGGAAGACTGCACTTGAGAATGCTTTGGCGCAAGCCCCGAGTGCCTCTAATGTAACGGGGCAAAATGGTATCTTCAGGAACGATCAGATTGATTCAATTGATATTTCTTTGGACCAGTGTATGCTCTTGTTATAGTTGTGCTTTCTATATGTCATTTGACTTCACAGTTCACACCTTGTGCAAACAATATGTGTTGCACATGATCTGTGTACACTGTTTCACAAAACAACTCAATTGTCATCATGCAAATACCAGTTGAAACAGCTAATATCCAATTTTATTAGTTTTCTGAGCTGATCACTGATATAGACATGTTTAGAACATATCCTTCTATGTAATGGCACTTGGCAGTGGCAATGGTTCTTATGTCTTTCAGGTTTCACTGAAAATTTGTAGGCAGTTGCTTGTCTCTTTTGTGCACGTTTTGTTCTGCAGTATTATAAGTTTATGTCTTTAGTCCATTGAACTTTAGTATTTTTTGGCCTTATTCACCTGTATGATGTTTGCTTAGTACCTCAATTGTGAGATTTACTGTGATGACATTTCTGTTTGATTTGTGAAAGTTTATTATTTGCTTTCTTTCCTTACGACTATTCTGCACTTCTATAGTGAAGGATGTAGAACCAGTTAAATCTACAGTTATTGGCCGGCCAATTTTACTTGCTCTGGAGGATGTTGATGGAGCTCCATCATTTTTGGAGAAAGCCCTGCGGTTCGTAGAAGAGCATGGTGGGCTTTATTTTCATTTTTTTTAATAATTCTTTTGTTATTGCATTCACAAGCTGAATTCATTATTATGTTTCTTTTGTAATTTATTAAAGTTGTAAATAAAATTATTTAGTGATTGAGACTGCCTTTTAGTGCATGATTGCGGTGAACTTTTGGATTCTTCAACTTAATTTGTATATCTCTTTCATCAGAGAAATTTTTAGATGCATTATAGGAAGTATTTTGTTCTAAGTGCACAGCTGCTCTGCTGCTAATGGATATATATATATATATATATATATATTTCTGGGTACATGGTAGCATAGGAGATTGAATCTAAGATCTTTTGCAAATTAGTCAAACCCCTCACCACTAGACCATAACAGTGGCTTAGTGATTGATGTATATTTTAACCCTTACTTTGGTACTTTGATCCTTTCTTCTGTAGAAAGAAAAGTGCAAATTTATAATAACCTCATCAATAAAAAGAACTAGGAAAAGCATATACATATCCAATGTGGTGCTTTGCATGACTCAGATACATCACGTCAAGTTCATTGGCTTCTCTTTTTTATTTTGGTGAGCCTTAAGTAGGTTAGCCAGATCTAATGCTTCTGACTTTTTCTGGTAGATTTTTCATAGGAAAACTAAAGTTTTTCAAGTCATGGTCATCATGTTCTTCTTTCAATTGGGGGTGGTGTGACAGTGAAGGAGGTTGCAGTAGATATATGTTTGTTAATTCTGTTGAGCTAGTATTGTTTTCACATGATGTAAATTCTTAATGTTTTTTCTGTTTTTCATATGTATCTTATCAATATTATAAAACAGGAGTCAAAGTTGAAGGGATCTTGCGACAAGCAGCTGATGTAGATGATGTTGAACGTCGAGTTCGGGAATACGAACAAGGTTAGTACTTTTTCTTTAGGACACTCTTTGAATTGTATGCTTCTCTAGTTACATCTGCTATAAGTTGCACCCATTTTGTTCACATTGTGTTCTAAACTTAATTCAGGCATGTCAAGTCAATGAACCATATAGAGGTTGTGCCCTATTTCAGGCTTTGCTATGCCAATGCTATGAAAGATATGAGAATTGTTGTGTAGTAAACGTAATTCCTTTTAAAATATGTCAATTGATGGATTGTTATATTGGATGCACTGGAATTTCCCTAAATTACCATTAGTCTTGTGCATGCAATGCCACCACGTTCTACACCGAATATTATCCATGAAGAATATGTAGTTTTCTAATGTTACTGCCACATATGCTTTTTCTATTTTTTTTAATCACTTATCAAGTCTAATGTTCTTGGGTATGGCATATGGATACAGGAAAAAATGAATTCTCTCCTGAGGAGGATGCACATGTTGTTGCTGATTGTTTGAAGGTATCTTCATGATAAATTGAACATATGGTTCTTTTAAATATATCATATATAATTTATTATTTTCACAACTTTCCAGTTTGTACTCCGGGAATTACCTTCATCTCCAGTCCCTGCGTCTTGCTGTAAGGCTCTGTTAGAAGCATGCCGTAAGTGTCTTTGATTTTTCCATCTTTATCTATTTTGATAATAATTAGCAAGTAACCAAGGACTTATTTTTTGTGTTTGGAATATATCTTAAATTTTGTAGAATTCATTTTAATTTCATTGTTTGGATTACATTAATGTGATAAAATTCAATTAGATTGTTAATTTTACAATAATATCCTTTTCTAATGATAAGGTAAAGAAGTCTTTTTGTCACCAAACGAATTCTTAATGGCGAAATTTGAAAGCCATAGTGAAATACACTTTTTTAATTTTTAAGTACATGCCAAACAAATTATTATTAAATTAAAAAAATGAGGATTCAATTCAACTGAATTCTCATTTCTTGAGTAAAGTTCCAAACACTCATTGTGCTTATTTTTTATGATTTTAGCTGAGAAATTAACTAGAACGCCCACGAGCATTACAAAAAAAAAAAAGTAAACAACTATCATCTAAAAGGATGGGAGAAGATTCAAAAGAACCACCAAATGAGCATTGTCTTACATTAGCAAAATCTTTCCAAAGTTTCTATGCTTATGGAGTCCAATCATAGTTAACCATCCAGACTTTTAGGAAATAAGAAAAGATTATCCTTTCTCAAAAATCATTATGAATGAGAAGCTAGAGAGTTTATGCACCTCCACCATTTATAGTGGTCCAAAAATTAAAAGGATTTTAATTTTATTGCTATAATAGGAAGGAATTTTGTTCTGTGTATTATATTTTATTGCTCTTTATTTTAATATAATACTCTCAAATTTTCTATGGATCTCTTTCGGAGTTTGATTGTCTTTCATCATTGGAAATTGGCACATTATTAGGAACTGAACGAGGTGGTAGGATTTTGGCTATTCGGGGAGCAATATGTGAGACTTTCCCTGAACCAAATCGTCGTTTATTGCAAAGGTATTTGTATCCTTAGGGTGAAAATGTGTTAATCACCTTGTTTGCTGTTTTGTCACCCCCTTAAATGCTGGATAACAATTGAAAAGAGGATTATCAAGACTTGAACATGTAAATTTGAGCATCAATATTTAATACCAGATTGAATTCACAATTGTCATATAAACTCCGGAAGCCCTGCTACCAGTAAATGGGAAACTAAATAAATTAATAGTTGGGATGTGAGTTGACATTTTAAAATGAAATGAAGTCAGAGGATGCCCCTCTGACATGATATTTATATATTGTTTGGTGATAGGAATTCCATGTGGGGTATGGTTTTCATCTTATTTAAGATGTATTTGTGATTAACCTTGTGAGTGTATTCCATAAATGATGAGTAAATTTTAGTTGTTGCACTTGTAATGTAAAATTTATTTCACTCTTGTTCAGAATACTCCAAATGATGCAAACTGTGGCTTCCCACAAAACTGTGAACAGAATGAGCTCCTCAGCTGTGTCAGCTTGCATGGCACCCTTACTTCTCCGTCCCCTTCTGGCTGGGGAATGTGAGATTGAAAATGATTTTGATGTCGGTGGTGATGGCTCTGTTCAACTTTTACAAGCAGCTGCAGCAGCTAACCATGCTCAAACAATTGTTATAACTTTATTAGAAGAATATGACAGCATATTTGGGGTGAGATTTAATTACCCCTTTATATTGTTTTTTGCATGGGTAATATATGCTTCCATGATGCCCACACACAAGCATATATCTCTTGCATCAGTCTTTAGCTACAGATGCTTCCTGTCATTACTTTGGTTTATATTTGTTCCCTTCATTCTCTTTTCTTCTTTAGATAAGAACTGGGAACCTAGTTTTTTTCATTTATTGGATTTTAAAGTTTGTCCTTGTTAGAGGACATGGTCAACTGCATATGGAGTATTGCATGTACTTTTTTGGAATAGGCTATTCTTATTTTGAAACACTATTCCATATTGTGAAGTATGGTTTATTAGCCCACAGCTTGGTATTATGTCCCAATTTCTCTTTCCACCAGTGCCCTCAACCCAAAAGTTTCCTATCAAATGAAAAATCAACTGCAACAAGGTTAAATAAGTATACCTTTCTTATTGCTTTGGACTTTATACAGAGGTGCTCTATGCCTTTATATATGTACTTCTTTTTCATATTTTATTTTGAACTCCCTTTTTGATTGAGTTATTATGGTTCTAACAGGAAGGTACTGGGTCCCCTGATATATACACTGACTCGGAAGAGAGTGGAACTGAGACTGAGGAGGGTACTGAAGATGAGGAGTCCTATGATGATGATGAGGAGGATGATGATGACTATGACGATGAATGTGATGAGTCAATACCAGAGTCTGATGGAGATGCAGATGATGGTCTTGTTAACAATGTATGTGGTGAGACTGAAGAACCAGGTGGCAAGAATGATAAGGTTTGTACCTCTTTTTCCTTGATTTCACGATAACTGAAAGAAATTATAGCAAAGAGTTTTGCATCCATGGAAAAGAAAGTAAATTATATAATCCATTTACTAAGACTCAATCAATTGGCCTTGGGCTGGAAGAAGTCTCCGAGAAGATTGTGTTTTATTGAACTAAAAGGAGGGAGAGTTTGTACACTAAGTTTTCATATATATATGGTGCAGATGCAGCAAAAGAAATAAACAGAAGTACGAAGTACTAAAATTTTCTACCCGGAAGAAGGAATATATAATCCTCTTTTGATTGAGGATTGTGGAAAAGTTTTGATGTCACACTAAAATCTTACAGCCTTTTCTTTTATTGGTGTTCACTTATCATCTTCAAGTGACCTTACCCTTTGTATTGTTGTCAAACAAGCTGTTCGCTATCCATGTCCCAACTGACAAAGTGTCTCTTGGAATTAGCTTTTCTTTTTCTTTTCCTTTTTTCCCCCTTAATTTCTCAAAAGCCCAAAAAGTATTTTCTTGGTAAAAATAATTCTTTGTTGAAGAAAATTAAAAAAAAAAAATTTTAAAACAAGCTAAAACATTTTTGTTTTAAAAAAAAAAATCATAAGCTCAAACTTTTAACTTATTTGGATTTTACTAAATCTGTTGAGTTTAATGTTGTTCGTCAATCTACAGATCTTACATTTTATTCTCCAACTGTGTTGAGACAGTAACGTATAAAGCTGTAACCTTTGCATTTGTACCCTTACTTGCTGTTAGATAAAATAACCACTTTTGTCTTGGTTAATAATTCAGTTTATGTGATTTTCTGCATGGGAGGAGAGTTGAGGTGTGAAACTACCCTACTTATTATAATTTCTTGAAATCTGCAGAACCATGATCGTGCTAGATCAAATGTAAAATCCTCAGGTGTGAATGAAGATGCTAAAGTCAACCAGATGTCATTAAAGTCAAATGAAGTCTCACTGCCTCAGCATGACAATATCAAAAGCAATGAAAATCTGATGAGTTCAATTAAGACCGATTCTGCGGAAAAGTCCAATGCACCTGACATAGTTGAAGGTGTTTCGACAGATCAAAGTATGATACAAAATTCTAGTTGTCTTAGTGCCAACATATTGACAAGCATATCCAATGGTCCAGCACTTGCTCCGATCCAGACAGTATTGGGGCGTACTTCTGTAAGTATATTTCTATTTTCTGATTAGTGATGTGTCTTTTTGCTCTTGCTATTTATTTCTCACTTGCCTAAAATTGGGTAAAACTCTCACAACTGATATTGCACTTTTATATGCATTTAGTTTCTTACTATTTTTTAGCCTAGCTAAATTGATTTCATGCTACTAAGTCCAAGTTATTTTATATTGTTTTGTAATATATCCAGGCAATGAAGAATCTGACCATGGAACCCATTGATGATTCTACTGATGAGTGAGTAATTGACATCCATTGGTTGTGCTGATTTCTGTTCCTCAAGTGACTTTGTAGCTACAAATGTTTCTTTTCCTTGTTGGTAGGGGAGACTGGAGAGGAAGTGTTTAGGACAAAATGAGGGAGAACACTAATATATTATTAAAAGACTAAAGAATGGGATGAGTATGACATTGATCCTTAAAACTCTATTCATACTAATAGAATGAATACATAATGACCCGTATACCCTTTATAATAGGTCCACTACAAGAAACTCTACTTAATTCAAAAGATTTCCGTAAATACTTATACTTCTTAGTTCTCTTTGTTGAAACTATTATTGCATGTGAATTTGGGGCAGTTTTTAAAATATTCTTGTGATTGATCAAAGCACGATGTGTTGGAGAGATAAAATGCAAGGAGGTCCTGTAACATGCAGCTTAATTTGTGTCTGTCTGTTCAAGAGAGGAGAGTCTCTAAGGAAGTGCTTACATTGATAACATGTATTGTACATAGACAGCATACATGAAAGATATTCAGGGCTCCCATATGCCTTCTTGAGATATACTACATGTATATTTTTTTATAGTTAGATAATCCAGCACACATTTGGCCTGCTGTTTCGGAAATGTTAAGTTAGCTCCCTTTCTTGTTATTTGAAGAACTAGGGAAAATTTATCAAGGGAGAGGAGTATTGCCATCCTTTGGCTCCACCATCCCTCTCCATTGTCTCCATTTAAATAATATTGATCACAGCAACTACATCCATTGCTTCGTCTTTGATATTCTTTAGAATTCTATTTAACAACATTTGATAGAACAGCTTTCCTTTCTATTTGTAAATTTTCTTACGGATTTTTACTGTAATTTTATTTTGATGCCTGACCATGCTAGTTTCTTCACTTTTCTCTTTATTAATCTATGTTTTTGACTATTTGTAGAGCTGAGGTTGAGACTCTTGAAGCTATTAAGGCAGAATTGCAAAACCAAATTGCAAAGGAAGTAGGCAATTGATTTTCTTTCTGGATAGTCTTGTTGCTATGTATCTCAGCATTCTTTGTGGGAAATTCTCCATCTCCATTTTTACTCTTTTGTAGACTAAGGCAAACCTGCATTCTTATTTGGAAAAACAACAGAAAGCCATGCATGAGCGTCGTCTGGCTCTTGAGCAAGATGTAAGTTCATTATGAGAGAATATAATCCCCCAACAACCGCCCCCCCCCCTCCCCTCTCCTCTCTCCAGTAGTCCATATATATAAATTTAGATCCTGCTCTCTGAAGTTTCTTTTTACAGGTAGCTAAACTACAGGAACTGCTGCAAAAGGAAAAGATTTCTCGGGCCACTTTTGAGGGAGGATTCAAGTATTCTCCTAGACCCTTGTCGGATTCAACAAGTATTGATGAAAAGGTTAGTCTATCTCACCTTTTAACGGGGTCTATAACACATTTTGATCATGCACCAAAGTACTAATCAACAAACTTGCTAAAGACCAAGGCAGATCTTGAGGAATTAATTCTGATAGAAGCAGATCTCACCAAGTTACAGCGGCGGATTGATGACCTTGGTCTGCGGCTTAATTTACAACGTGAACAGAATTATGGTTCTGCACTGGATTCCTACAATCAACCCCAGCAGAATTCAAATCCTGAAACAAAGTTGTATGTTCATCATTACTTAAGAGCTTCTTACTGCATATCCTTTTGCTCTCATTTTAACAATATTATATTCCTAATTGTTTCAGTTTTCATGAAAATATCTGTTAGCAATATTTTTTCCACATCTATGCAGAAGGTAATTTGGCACTGCCAAATAGATTGTGTAGAAAGAGTGGCTGTTTTTTAATATTTATTTGTACTTGATCGTCTTTTTCTCTATATCAATTACAACTTATAAGAAATGAAAATTGAAATTTACTTTTTTCATGGGGAACCTGTTCTGACAGGAAGAATAAGCTGGATACTGAAGTTGCAGCGACTTCACAGTTTGAAAAGTCAAGAAATAAGGTAAATTTAATATGTCATTTAAGAATATGTTACGTTAGGGCTATGAATGAGGATAGACAACTGCTCACAATTTGGTAACTGTCTTCAACTCCCACGTAATAGAATTTTGAAATGTCTTTATTTAAATTTTAGCATTGTTGCCAATCCAATATCCCACTTTCTACATTTATAACAATTTTATTTGATCTCATGTGTAAGAAGAGAGATAAACGAAGATATGAGATAATTTAATTGAAACAAAATAAGTACATAAAAAGGCAATAGCATGCAGAGTCTAGTTTTAAAAGATTTGAATCATAAAGCCTCCTCCGGTTACCTAAAAGAATCGTATATGACACTGTTCTCTTCAAATTTATTACTAAAGTTTCCTAGTAGAAAACCAAATAGCATAATTTCTCAAGCTGCTACCATATTCTAATCAAACCAAGTCTGTTATACTTCAATCTTCCATGGCCAGAAACCAAAGGTTGAAACTTGAGTGATTTTCATTTATTTATTTTCTTATGCTGCTTTATAGGATAATTAACCAAATATTCTGAGCAATGATGCTGATAATTATATTCTATATCATCTATTGAACCTACGGGTATTTGACACAACAGGACACTAATTTTGGTGTAGCTGAAAATGAGAATGAAAAAAAGCTGGAACCAACAAATTTACTAAAATTTCCACCTCAAGTTGGTTCCAAGAAATCTGGCCCAAAGGTTGAGGTATGTTTAATGAATTTTGCTGTGAATAGCCTTTTTCTGTACATTGTGTATTAAAGAAAAAAGGAAAAAAAAAAAAAAGAAACAGAAGAAGTACAAGAGCAGGATAAGATGTCCTCCTAGGAAAAAACAGAAAATATAAATCTCTCTATAGGTCTAACAAAGAAACCCCTCTAAAATAGCCATTAGGTAAGCACTATTTAAATTGGCATTATTATTGTCTATGGCTCTATGCCACGGCTATCTTTGTGACATAATTGACATTTATACTACATTGCTTAGTAATTAATTTCTTGGATGAGTAAATTAAATTACCACGGGCAGGGTGGAATTGAAATTTTATAGTAGTAGTCATCTAATTCTTAGGCTAATGAATAGTAATTACTTACTCTTTTCCTTAGGCCATCCATGTTATATAGCAAACTCATATGGCCAATGCACTAATCTATTTTTTCCCTCATATCAGGTACCAAACTTCACTACATCACTGAACAAACTGACGACCAGACTAAACTTTATGAAGGAGCGTCGCGGTCAATTTCAGCAACAACAGCCATCTCCCAATAGTAAGTCTCGAGGATCTGAAACTCAGTCTTTATCGAACCCAGAAAAGGGTAGAGCCATGGACAGTTTCCAGCCATCCCAGATTCAAGATAAAGGTTCAGGCAAAGAAGCTCAATCAGTCCAAAATTCAGAGTTGAGAAAATCAGATAGTCAGCTAACGCATCACTCAGATAAATGGAATCAAAATCAACACTTGGAAAGAGGAAAGTCAGAAAGCCATCAATCTTATAATGTGGATAAAGGTCGATGATTAGATGGCCATTCTTTTGTTACACACAACAAATTCCAGATGATACAAGGCCATTGCAATCTTTCAAGCTTAATTTATTCCAGGCGTGGCATTGCTTGTATCTTCAACAACGTTTTGTGTGGTTTATGAAACACAGGAAGAGGAGAAACTTCGTCTGATAAGGTTGACGCGAGGGCCCATACTTAAAGCTGATGCAGAAGTCCATTTAACTTAAAATGTAACATTTACAAGGCATAGTTCAACCATCCCCATAAAACAAGTAGAACTATTTATAATCTAAGCTGCTGATCTTTGCTGGTTCAGCAACAGCATGGTGGTTTTGTAATTACATTACTGTATTGGTAATCGCTACATTTTTTAGTTGCTTGGAATGCTGGCAAAGCATCATGCAGATTTCTGTGTTTTTTACATGAGATTATAGGGCACAAAATTTAGTAATCTCTCGGTGCTTTATAAGTTCAGCTCTAGGGAATCCTATGGGTTGTCGAATATGGATGAATTTTAAAGCTACATGAAACTTATTAGCAATTACATATTATGTGAATTAGGGAGAATTATGAAGCAACCATTTACAAATCCGGAAGTAGTACTTTAGACAAGAATTATTTGAACCATCTTAAAACCCTAATAAATATCGAGAGGCAAATAAATGTATCTCATAAGGTTGATCTTTATTTTTCTATTAGGAAGCATAATCATTTATGAATTAATTTGTCAGATATTTTTATCATCACCTTAATTCTTACCTGGACTCCCCCCCCCCCCCCCAACCACAAAAAACAATACTTGTCTATTGTGACCATCATGTAATATAATTGCCAGGCATTATGATTTATGATTCTGTTAATTGAAGCCGTAGGAACAAACTGCATAAGTTCAATTAGAATCCAGACTATGTATACAGACCTCACGAACAATTAGTGAATCATATCCTCAATGAATGGTTAAATTACCTAAAAATATAGTAAACTACTCATTTGCATCCGTTTATTCTCTCTTAAAAAATTGCCAAATAAAGGGGGGGAAAACTTTGAGCTATTTGTTCGTCATCATCCGGTCAGTAATCCAAAGAATTCTTTCTTAAGCCTAATCAAAATTCCTTGATCAACTTCCTCACTTGTTCAAGGGTCACAAACAGCACCACAGTAAAAGGTCCCTGCCTTGCTATTGTAGGAACAAATCCCTTATACAGGGCCATAGGTCCTTCAGCTCTCACTGTCTTCAATGCACAGTCCAAGGCCCCATTATACAGTGGGGTTGCCCCTGCCTCCACCTTCATGTTCATCACTCTCGTCTTTATCACATCCAACGGATTCGACGCCACCGCCGCCACAAGCCCCGCGGCGAAGCTCGCCGTGACGTGGGTCCCCAGGCCATCCTTCATCAAACCCTTGGCCAGAATCATCTCCTTGAACTGATCATACGACGCCAATTGAGAAGCCGTCACGATCATCGCGCGGTTCACCGTAAGAGCCGAACCGCGCCACAGGCTAGCAATTCCTTCCTGACTCGACATGCGCGTGATCGCGTCGAACACGCCTCTGTAGCCGCGCTGGTGAGCCGCCGGAAGCCGACCATCGGCTTGCATTCGCACCATGGCCACGTCAGCAGGATTGCCAATGGCTGCACCCATCCCGCCGGCCATTAGCCCCGCCGCTATCTTTCGGCTCAGGGGCATATTACCCGTATCCAGATCGGTCCATTTATGCTTGAGCACATCGTATAGACCCATACGGATGGTGGAATAGAGTGTTTGGCGGAGCACGGTGGCGGATACTCCGGAGAACAAGGCAGCGACACCTTCAGACTGAACTATGCGCACACCAACCGATATGGGTCCAGCCCGAGGTTGAAGACCGAGTGTAGTAGTCGGAGGAGCAACCGTCGCCGGAGATTGTAAGTGAAAGGCAAAAGCTGGACGCATATTCATAGAACGAGAGTGATTCTCGCCCTGAAGCTGCATGCGAACTTTGATGAGATCAAGTGGATGAGTTGTGCATCCGGCAACGATGGAAGCAATACCGCCTTCAACAAACCCTTTGACACCCATTGTAAGATATAAATAAATACGTCAATTCTCTCACTGAAAAAAATTCAAATTTGATAGTACTCTGTTCAGGAATCAGGATCTGGTTTTGAGCCTGTGATGTTAAGTCCTGTTGACTGAGCAGAGAATGGCAAAGTGTGTGTTAAGTGCTGGAAATCAAAGATAAAGAAAGGGACGAGCTTTTGGTTTCGAAGGAGTAAGGGAGCTCTTATATTATATGTCAAGTTATGAACTGTGATGTTTCTGATCGTTATAGACGAATAAACGCGCCGCACAACAATAGCTCCCAACCCAAGTTATTGGGGGTCTTAAAATTAGGGTAACAAGCTTTCATTATACTAAATAAGTATATATATACGAGTAAGTGAAGGTTTGTCGCTTCAGTAGTTCACTCTCAAGTTGATCATTTGAGTTTCTTCATTGTCACCATCCTAGTCCGATTATAATTCGGATAGATACCAAAGTGTTTGGTTTATGATTTGATTGAATTGTATAATTTAATATGTTATAAATATAATATAATTATCACTTAAAATATAAAATTTTAAATCATCAAAAGTGAAAAAAGCGATTACTCGTATGATGAGTCACACATTTTTGTTCACACTTGATAATAAATAGACATCTGTTAATATCATACCAAAAGCCACAACGCTTATTCACCATCTACTTGTTGCGCACCAAGACAGACTCCAGAGGGAGATGACAGAGAGCTAAGAAAATACAAGAAATAAAAATATGACCAATAGGCAATGGCTAGTTACAGAGCTCACGGGCTATGCCAATCTTATTTTTCACAGTATCAAACAAAATCCTAAGGTTCTGTTGCTGCAAGTTGGCTATGACATTCAACACAGAGTTCACATTATTTGGTGCAGCCGCCATTGCCAGGCATGCTAGTGACCCCGAACTACTATGTATCAAACTGTTCTCGAATGGCAATTTCAGGTCCAACCCCGTGAAGTGCAACGTAATAATTGGTGCCAATGTCTCGTACCTCTTCACAAAGCATGTGTCAAATGCCCCCAAGCTCGAGAATGGGCCTTTCACCTGTCTCCTAAACTCGTCCCTGATCGCATTATACATTGGTTCCACGAATCGGGTTATCACCGTACCCGAGTCTATTATGGTTCCGGATCCCGTGTACGGGTTGAAAGACAAGAGCCCACTCCGCACAGGAACGAGAACCCGACCCACACTAACTCCGGTCAAGTTCACATAGTACAGAGACGGCCGGCGTGGGTTACGCAAAAGCGGAGTAGTACGGATTCTCTTGGGTTGACCCTTGGGTCCGAGTTTCAGTGACCCGGAGAAGTAGTAGGACTTGAAACTGGGAAGGCAGTATGAGAACACACCCCAATAGAGAGACCTGGCTTGTGAAAGCAACGACATGGACCCCCGACCCAGGCCCAATAGACCCTGGGAGGGAACGAGACCGGGACCACCAGAAATGCTATCGATGCAACCGAAGGAATAATTGGGGATAACATTATAGGCTAATTTGAGAGAATCTTGCGCCAGCTTCGCCGAGAACGAAGAACCAGCGTACGAATGGTTAAACGAACATGGGGCGGATCCTGTGGTGGGGCAGGAGAGTCCACGGACCTGACTGCACTGTGGGGCGGAGCAATACAAGGACCCGTAAGTGGAAGAAGCTTTGGGGGAGAAGGTGGTGGTGGAGCACCCAGTACAGCCGGAGCAGGGGACCCAGGCCTCATCGCTACTGGTGTCTAGGACCATGAACATGAGCTGACCCGGAGTGCCCAGTTTGGCCCGGACCACGTAATTACCGATATTGAAGGCCTGGCCCGATGCAATGGGGGCGGAGGACGTTGCGGGCTTCCGGTTCACAAGGCTCGACAGGTAGTTGAGCCGTTGTGGGTCTTTGGAGGCCATGGTCATGACCGTGTTGACCCATGAATCCGTCCTGGGTGGGTGTGGGTCCAAGGGTGAGCATTTGGCGTAAATGGGAATGAGGGTGAGGTCCGAGTCGTCGGGTTGAGAAGAACAAGGATCATAGGCAATAGTACTGGTAACGATGAAGATGTGAAGAGCAGAGAAAAGAATGAAAGCGATGATGAATTTAACGTACTCCATGTTGAGAAAGTTAGGGTGGAAGGTGTGGTGTGCATGCATGGCGGGGCATTGATTCCTTTAAATATATAAGTGCAGCTGAAGGTTGTTAATTTACCTAATTATCCTTGCAATAATGTTCTCAAGCTTGCTAAGCTGACGCAACGTAAGCTAGCTTCCTTGTGGACCAATTGGGGATTATAGAGAAAGGTCACCAACTAGTTAAACAGAATAAGAATGAAAGAGTGCTAAAAAGACAGAAAACTTAAATTACAAAGCGACAAACTTGAGTTACAGATATTTAAGGACCGAGACATTCTGTTGTTCCAGGGTGTGGTGATTGTTTTATGGAGCTCATCAGATAACGGAATTATGCCCTTTAAGTCTGCTGAAATCATGAAACTGTTGGTAGACATTACTTTCATCCAAATTTTTTAGCTACGTACATTTTGACTTGTGAAATGAGGATTTACTATTTTGGAGTGTTTAATGTTGAAATTATTGGAAGTTTGAGGGCATTATTATGGAGAGGAGGCGATGTGGTAAGAATTATACAGAGAATTTTTTTTTTTTTCTTTTGGGATGTTTCTGGTGATTAGATCATTGGACAGCACTAGCCAGCTGCCTAGTAGATAGTAGATATTTTGTCCGTAGTTGGTCCGAACACGAAAAGCGGTCGGTCACGGGATTTCGAAAACGTGTATTTTGTTTAGCTCTAAAAAGCATGATCCTCGTTTTCTGGTTCTGCTTGATGTTTGTCAACCTGCTAAAAGGCAAACAGATGTTCTTAGCATTCGGCGTTGCCAAAGGATGAGGCAAGTACACATCTCTGTTGTCGTTTGAAGAGGCTATTTTCACGCTTCCATGCGCGAGGAAATGGGTACAGGCGGAGTAATATGATTAAGAATCCAAAGACGATTACTTGTTTCTTTCCATAACTTGGCAGAAGGACAAACCACAGAAAGCCATGGGTTTGATCATTTTGCTACACAGTCACAATATCTTTGGGAGAATCCCACCGGGGCCACCACACATTCACGAGATTGCACTGCTCAATTCTGTATTATCACACACTCGTATCGTCCGCTTCTGCAGTGTTTCAAGTAAAGTGCACTGTCCATCTGTTATATTTTCTCATGAAGCAAAAGCTGAGAGGTCTTAATCCTTTTCTTTTCTCTTCATAAGATGATGGGTGCTTCAAACGGGAACTTCTATTTGACGCATCTGCACGAGGTAAATAATGACAACTTAGAAATTTTGTAGTATGCATTAGTCACCAACATAATCATTTTGTAATTAATAGGTATTAAATTTAGTAGATAAGATAATTACTTATTTTATTTTTATGATATTTCAGAAGATAAATATTATTTTAAAAATTTATCTATCGATATTATAATTAATTAACTTATATTTCAAAAAGATAGAAATTAATTTGAGACAACAACATATAGAAATTAATTTGAGATAACAACAATGTTGTTGGCACGTGACTTAAAAATTAATCTTTTTCAGACGTCATCAAATGAGAACATTCTTTTTTTATAGTTTTGAAAGATAAAATTAATATATTTTCCCCCAATTTTTATACTTGGCTCAAAAGTTTCAAAATATTTACAAAAGTATTCTTTTTACTAAAAAATAAATTACATACCAAAATACTAAATGCTATAGATGTAATAGTAAGTACTTAATACTATATGACTATCACAAATAAATTACAAAACTTTTGTTCAGGTAAGACTTCAAAAATCCTTTATATAGCCACGCCAATTACAAAATTAATTTGGTGAAGAAAACAAAGAGAAACTGATTAATATCAATAAACAAACAAGCATGAATAATGATTAAACTGAATAACTAGAACAGAATGAACATGACTAGCAATATTTTAATCAACATAAACGTACCGTGACAAGATAATCAGTGAAAAATACCCTCTTATCAACTTTAATGTACAACAACAATGTAAAGGAATCCACAAGGTTTAATACAAAACCTTTCGAACTAAGACTTCTCTTGAACCACTTGCCAAGTGATAACAGCACGGCCAAAGCACTCTCAATGCAACAACTTCACACACATCAGAACAGCATTATCCTCAAAAGGGATAACACTTCGTTGTAGCTGACCAGCAGTGGACAACATACAGGCAGAATCATTTGAAGGGTACACGCAGGTTTAGTAAAACATACAAATCCTGAGCATGAAAAAGCGTCTAAGTTCTGACCAAACGAATATATATATGCAGGGATGCACCGTCAACAACTGAGATATAGCAACCCACACCCAGAACATGGAATCAAATTGTTTCAAAATATTATCATCTTGTAAACTGTAAGTGAGGCAAGCATTCCCCTGTAACAATACAAAGTTCCAGAAAATTTTAGAGATAATAATCAGAACATGAAAGGTATAGAAAAATACCTGAGATTTTAAAATCATCTAAGAACAGGGATTTAACTCAAGTAATAACATCAAGCACCACTATAGTGAGAAAGGACCACTATATGATTTTTCCATTACCTATCATTAAAAAAAATGCATGGAATTCCTCAAAGATATTCAATTAATTCCAAGCCGTATTTGCACTCCAACTTCTAAACCTGTTTGGGCTGTCCAGCATTTAAACCTCATCCATCTCTTCTTTCAATTAAATGGTTCTTAGTGAATGCTAATAGCCAAATTCAACTAGGTGCCGCAAGGTAAGATTGAAATTCAACAACACAAATAATGGTACAAACTAATAACAGCTAATTAGATTCAGTAACAAATGTCAGAAATAGATCCCTCAGTTCTAATTCCCAAAACTAACTAGGATGTTCTTCACCGATACCAAACATTATAGGCAGATGAGACATCTAAAATGCTGCCAGAGCTTCTCATATAGCATAGTGGAAGCACACCTAGTTTATCTTGTTGGCAGTGTCCTTTTCCTTGATAATAATGACAGGGCATTGAGCATGGTGGGTGCAGTAGTTGCTAACACTTCCCAGGAACATCCTGTTAACATGAAACAAAAATCACAACGTGTGACATGTCAAGAAATCATATTTATCGCAGCTACCATGTTAATGATTTATACTTGTATTGTTAAAAATCATAGAAAAATTATTCAAAAATCAAAATATTTAATACGTGAACAAAAAAGCACAATATTTGAAGGAAGACATTAAATCTGAGGTCCATGTCCATAACATACATATCTAGAAAGTGATTAAATAAGTTTTATTGCTAAGGATGAAATGTACAAGTAAGAGAGCAACTTATCCTTCAAAAAAGAGACCAGAAAAAACTATATGTAGAGGAAGTAGATAGAAGAAATGCAAGAGATAGATATGCTCCAACTTTCAGAATGACCTACCAACTAGACTACAAAAGTCAAACAAACAATCGTGTACCAAATACCAAGAATCTATATTTATATTAGTAATTGCACAACCCTAAAATTGTACCAAAAACTGACATTTTGGTTAGATATTTTGGGGGTAACAAATTACTATAGTTTTTTTTAAGAAAAAAATAAATTTTAATAGGGACAAAAGAGAAGAAAAATACTTCCATAGGACAATAAAAAACAGAGAGACGAAGAGACTCAAAACAAGTGACTAAAATTTGAATCCAATTATATTTAAAAGCTATCACCTGTCGGCATCCAGAAAAAGATGATAAAAAGGTGCGCATAAATGTAGTGAAAGTGGCCAGGAGCATCTTCCAAAATTTGTTTGCTAGTCCCAATAGGCTATTACTTAATGCGTATCGACACAAGCCAAACCACGGAGGAAATGACAGGAATGTTGCAAGCAAATGCCAATGAAATTTGTCAGGTTCCCATATTGTAGTGGAAGACATTCCATCAAATCACACACATGCCAATGCAAGATAGACTCTCAACTTCGATATTACCAGAAACAATCAATAAAAACAGAGTATGTTTTAATCTATACAGTAGACTAAAAATAATACATCAAAAAGTTTCCCGACGATAGGTTTTATAAAAGTAAAAAGCTTAAAAAAGTTGCTAGATGATTTTTAGTGTCACTTTCCTGCTGTTATAAATTTTTAGCATTATTCGATTTATACCTCTTAATTGGGCCAAATGCACGGGAACCCATCACGAGCAAATCAGCGTGCAAGTTCTCTGCAGCTTCACAAATCTTCTCCTTTGGGTCTCCAATAACTACATGGGTTTTGACATTCACCTGCAATAAATAGAGAGGGTAAATTCTTTCTAACCAAAAAAAAAAAAAAGAAAAAGAAAGAACATGTCGCGGATATATTATTAGTACAAATCTGAGGAGAAATCTGAGGAAAAACCAACATTCAATTCGGAGCAAATCCCAAAAGCGTGATCCAGTATGGCCTCGGTGATGCGCTTTTGGTGCGCTTCGATCGCTGCAGTGAACGCAGGCACTTCCAGGTCACCTGACCAATCCAGAACCGGGTTAAATCTTCCATAATTACTGATTAGGTCAAGCAAAATGAAGCTCGATTCGATCAAAATTAACAAGCACTATCTGTAGGAGTAGAGTAGGACAAAACAAAAAGAGGAGGAAGAAGAAAATTTGCACCGAACTTGGTCCACCGAAAGGAATGACCCCAGGATTAAGACCGGTGGCGATGGAGGGCGGGGATTGCACGTGGAGGATGACGAAACTAGAGGCGGATTCAGGTGATCGAAGCTTGAGGTTGCGGAGAGCCCATCTCAATGCATTCATACTCTCCTCGCTGCCATCGACGGCCACGACAACACACCCCAGATTTCCAGCCTCAGACATAGCAATTCCTAATCCAATGTCTCACTTTGAGCTTGAGAGTAGCACGTATGATTCTCTTTGCGCTATGGAAGCTACCTGTAGCTCCTGCTTCTTTGCGTCTGCTTCGTTGACTGTATTTATATATCCTGTCGGCTTTGAGCCACCAAACGTCAATGTAGTTAGATTAGATTGGACGAAACAACCATTTCCTTTCCGTCGCTTGTTTTGTAAAAAAATGAAAAATTTAAAAAAAAAAAAGTTTTCCGTCCAAAAGCCCATTTAGACTTTAGTGCTTGAATTTGAAGGTTACCCATGGAAAGCGTTAGGTTGAATTATCTGATAGTTTTATTTTTTTTTTTGTTTATTTTGATATTTTTTATTAAATTTTGATAATTTTTAAATCAATTTTATAACTAGATTTAATTTTAATAGTTTAACATATTTTTTTTATTTTTATAATTTTTATTAATATAAAAAAATAAAGAGTGAGTATGCATAAAATAATAAATAAAAAATATAAAAAATAAAAATGAATAAAAAAAATCTGAAATTTGAAAGATGCGTTGGGCTGAGGCAAACTTTGATTGAATTTGATTTAAAATTCCTTTCTTGCAGGCGCTAGGGAAAGACGGAGGGCAATTTAAATTGGGATTCAATTTGGAATTTCTTTTTTTTTTTTTCTACCAGGCGTGGGTGCAACGGAAGAGAGCCGTTCGGAAGAGAAGGAAGAGTCGAGCGTCGCATCTTTATCTGTCTTTATTGAATTGTTTTATTTTTACACAAATAATTATGTGTAATTAAATTTTTTTTTATTTAATTAAAATTAATTAAATTTTAATTTTTTTTAATTTTGAGATTTAATTATTTTTTTAATTTTTTTTAATATTTTTATATTTTTATATTTAATTACTATTATAATTTATTTGTTAAATTCAATAAGACTCGTTGTTCTTTCATTCAAATAATATACTATCAATTGAGATAATTAAATTCATAATTATTTAATTATCTTGATATCTTATGAAATTTTATTTTTGTTATATGGATGCATGATTTAGTCTAAATAAATTAAGTTTGTGTGTTTATTAGTTAAAATTTGTAATCTTTCTAGAACTTACATCGTTCAATAAACTAAATTTTAAGAGTTTATTTAAGATTATTTATTGATAATAGATTAATTAAATAACTTATTTTAGTTAACAAATAAACAGATAAAAATAAGTTGCTAGAAGTTGTTAACAACCATAACTAATTTATTAATTAAAGAATTGAGTTATATTTGAATCAATGATAAATTAAAGAAATCAAAATTAAAATTATACATTGGTTGGATGCTGCTTAAAATCAATTTTCTTATTATCTATTTGTTTCTTTTTAATTAATTTCTCTTTAAATCTCAAATATTTGTTTTATTTATTTATTTAGGCTAAAAGAATTAAATTGTTACTAATCCTTGTGCGTTCGACCCTACTCATCATTAATTACAAAGTAATTTTATGTAGTAGATTTAATTTGCTGGAATCAACAACCACCAAATTTTGGCACCTTGTCGAGGATTAATGCCACTAATTTTCTTCTTTTATGCCCAGAAGTTTAGGTGTGAGCATACTCTAATTTGATCCAAAAATTGAGAAGACAGTAAAGAGAATAAGTAAAGAGACTAAGTTACAAAGGAAGCAAGCATTTTCTTCTTCTTCTTCTCAACTGCAGGAGCAATTAGAAATCGATCTTACTAATACTTTTGGTAACCCTTATAGTATTTTTGAATAACAGGAAACCATGGCTGTTCAAGAAAGAACATTGAGAGAGTTGGGAACACCAAATTTGACTCAACAACCCCTTTACATGGAAAACCCAAATTTGAATGTGGGATTTGAGCTAAAATCTAGGCTGATTCACTTATTGCTTACTTTTCAAGGTGCTAAGAATGAGGATCCACACAAGCATTTGAAGGAGTTTTATGTGATGTGCTTAAGTTTAAAATCGCAAGGAGTGATGGAAGAACAAATCAAGCTAAGGGCTTTTCCATTATCATTGGGTAATGGAGCCAAAGATTGTTTATTTTATTTACCTCTGGGATCAATAACAACATGGGTAGAGATGGTAACGTTATTTCTTGAAAAAAAATTTCCTACTTCTAAAGTTGTTACCATAAGAAGAGATATATGTAGCATTAAGCAAAGGGATACATAAGTCCTACATGAACATTGAAAGAGGTTCAAGCAATTATGTGTGAGCTGTCCACAACATGGGATTTCAGAGCAACTTCTCATCCAATATTTTTATGAGGGACTACTCACAATGGAAAGAAGAATGATGGATTCAGCTTGTGGATGGGCTATTGTTGACAAGACACCCTAAACAGCTAGGGAATTGATTTCCATCATGACAGCAAATTCACAGCAATTTGACTTTAGACAAGACCCACCTTTATAGAAGAGTGAATGAGGTAAATGTACCTAATCTTGAATAGCAAAATTCTAATTTAACTATTATTGTGCAACAGATTGTTATTAGGAATACGCAACAAATCAGAGCTTGTGGGATATGCGTTATTCCTAATCATCCAACCGACATGTGCCCTAACTCTACAAGCGAATACTCAAGAGCAAGCTAATGCAATTAGGGGATTTCTTGGTCTACCACAACAAAAATATAATCCATATTCCAACACAAACAATCCTGGATAAAGGGATCATCTGAGTTTTAGGCTATGGAGCCAAACAACCAAACATCCAAAATTTTCAAACAAGGCATCCACAATAACCCTCTCAACAACAAGGTATGTCTCTTGAAGATATGGTTAAGGCGCTTGTTACTAACTCAACAATTTCAGAATGAGACTCGCTCAAGCATTCAAAACTTAGAGAACCAAATTAGCCAATTAGTCACATCAGTGAGCAAGTTGGAATCTCAATGCAAGCTTTCCTCTTAACCCGAGGTGAATCTGAGGCAAAATGTTTGTGCCATTAGTTTGAGGAGTGGAAAGGAATTGGAAGAACCAACTAGGGAAGTGAGCTGTAAGCGCAGTTTAAATGCTGAGATTAAACCAGAGGCTGAGGTTACTACACATAAATCAATTGAGAATATTTATAAAGATGAGAAGACAATTCTGCACAATGACATAGTGATTAGACCTCCATTTCCATAAAGATTTGCCAAATCAAAGAAGGAAAGTGAAGAAAAAGAGATATTATATATGCTTATAAAGGTAAAAGTCAATATCTCTCTTATAGATGCAATTAAGCGAGTACCAAGGTATGCCAAGCTTTTAAAAGAACTATGCACTAACAAAAAGAAATTGACCAGTAATGAAAGAATTAATATGGGAGAAAATGCTTAAGCCGTGATCCAAAAGAAGCTGCCTCCCAAATGTAAAGATCAAGGCATGTTCACCATTCCATGCTAAATTGGGAATGCCAGTATCCAAAAGGCTATACGTGACCTAAGGACATCCATCAATGTCATGCCATTATCTATTTATTCCACTCTTAATGCCGAAAAGATCAAAGAGATGGGTGTGGTGATTCAATTAGCTGATAGGTCTGTGATTTATCCTAAACGAGTGTTGGAAGATGTTTTGGTGCAAGTTGACAACTTAATCTTTCCGGCTGACTTCTACGTGGTAGACAAGTTGGATATCAAAAAACTTATTTTAGTTAACGAATAAACAGAAAAGACATGTTGTTAGAGCTTGTTAACAACTATAACTAGTTTATTAATGAGAAAATTGAGTTATTTTTAAATCAATGATAAATTGAAGAAATTAAAATTGAAATTATATCTTGATCAGGTATTGTTTAAAATTAATTTTCTTATTATTTATTTATTTTTTGTAATTATTTTATTTTTAATTAATTTTTTTTAAATCTCAAATATTTTATTTATTTATTTATTTAAGTTAAGATAATTAAATTATTATTAATTCTTGTGATTCAATTATACTTATTACTAATTATAAAATAATTTTATGTAATAAATTTAGTTTATTGAAATCGACAGCTACTAGAAAGCTTATCAGAGACATTCATCACTATGATATGCCTTCTCAGAGTATGTCTCATTTGAATATTGATTCTGGCTGATGCAGTAGGAATTTTTTACCCCATGATGACTAGCGTCTAGTTTCTTCTGTTTTGTTGCTTTCTCCCCTTACTGTTACCAAAAGAAAACTACTATTCGTCAATTTCTAATACAAATTTCACTATAGAATTATTCTTCTATGTTGATGGATAATTTAAAAAATTACATGTTTCATAAATCTTGTACCCCTATATTCTTAAATTTCGTTTTGAACATTCCAAAAATTAGTAGCGTAATCAACTTGTAAATTCATTTAGTCTTCTCTTTATTTCAGTCATAGTCTTTGTTTACCTCTATGGAAAGCGTTTACATTTACTTTAGTGACGAATATTTGCATTTTTGTATTACGGTGAAAAAAATGAGAAAAGAAACCAATTAACATTGAAATGAGAGAATGGTTAAGAACAAACAATCAATGAAGAAATTAGAAATGCCTATACTTATAACACATCTTAATTATGTGCCTTGTTAACACTAAATGGAGCATATCGCTGGCTAACAGTGCTTCTACATAAATATTTACAAATGGGTTGGGTAGCCCAAAGAGAGAGAACAATACAAATACTTCGTTCCACAACCGCCCCCCCCCCCCTTTTAAACAAATAAAAAAATAAACACTTTCGTCTTTTTTCTTGTTAATGGAATGTGTGATTTTGTAAGATACTTGCAAATCAAACCTACCATTTCAGCAGGGAAGTTACGTAGTAATGCATCAGAAACCAATTCAATTTTTATGCATGGTTGTATTTGTTAAATGATGCCTACTTCTTGTATAAAATTTAATCATTTTTGCCTAATTCGGTAACTAATCATCAACTTTATTGTCACATTCTCATCTGTCTTGGTATCCATTCAATAATCAATGGGAAAAGCGTGCATGACATGAGCATGGGATGCTAAGTGCTAACGAATACTCTTGTAATTTGTTATTTCTTTGTTTTTTACAAATGAATATCGTATAATTGTGTAAAAGGGAAAGAATGCATTACGGGACAACTTAATGTGATTTATATATAATTTCTCGTGCCTTTTTTTTTTTTAAAAAAATAAGTTTACAGCTTGTTGCAAAATGCAAATATATATAGATGGCAAATAATTAAACTGATATCAGTCTCTAAATATTTTATTATGAAAAATTAAATTTTATTAATTCAATCGTTATATAATAATTAAACTCTTATTTTTTTAAATGTATATCATTCTTTAATTTTGACATATATTAGTTGGATGTCAAATAATTTTAAATTAAAATTCATATATAAATTATATAACAGTTCTGTGTCCCTGTTATAGTCTAGTCCTTCATTTATACCTTTCTATCAGGTGTGGTCTGATCTTTCCATTGTATGATTTTCCACGCAATTTTCAGCAATTGGCAGGCACGTACGTTCCACATCTAAATTCCAACATAGGAATTGTGAGCCTTACATGAGCCAACTCTTTGATTTTTCTTGTAGTCGTTAGGTGCATTGCCTTCAAACTACCACGAAAACTGCAGCCTTTTCGTTTCAAAATAAAGAAAAGGTAAAAATGAACAAAAATCAAAAGATTAAAAAAATTTCTCAAATTATTAATTTTGTGCCATATCTATTCAAACTTGTAATTTTGTTTAACATACACCTTCAATTTTCATTGTCATAGACAAATACATAGATAAAAATTTTGTCAAATGCAACGTGTTCACCAAACTAAAATTATAAAATTCCTTTTATCAATATTTAAAATTAAAATATCTTTACATTCTTTTTTTGAAAAAAACCACTCTTATAAAATACGAAACTCTAGAAATTCATAGCATGTTTGTATTTTCTTATCGTTATTATTCATTTAAAAAAAATTGTGTACGTGGCTTGTACCGACCTATACCTAAATAAGGCAATTACTTGCAAAATGGTTAATTCCATAGAATCCTACTCACCAATACATGGAAGGAATAGGGTGAGTGAGCCATCATCATCAGAATTCAGACCCTGACTTCATCGACCAAATCAAAGAGGGGCCCACAATCATGTCCCATCTCCACCGTCAATCCCTAACTCCAACCAATCAGGTCCGTATTCTGGACGCTCCTCCAAGGCCCCACTTTCACGTGCGTTCCCAGGCAAGCTTCCAAGTCAGTATTTTCCCAATTCCCCAGTCCCCACGACTAACTGAACCGGAAACAAGAATTACACCCCAATTGCTCTCTTACTCATCCGGTCCGACCGAATATTTGATGAGCGAAGATTTCACGCTTTCCTATGCCGGGAAACCAAATTCCTTGCCCTCGACAATCAATTTCTTATTCCGTAACGTTCAATATTAATTTACTAATTTCAATTGAAATATTTAATAACCTTGTTTACATTTACCGCGTTCTCTCTCTCTCTCTCTTCCCTAAAAATCAAACCCCAACAATCTTTTGATCCGATACCAACAATTTGCTTTGTCTGAAATCAAATCCACGAGGTCTCTACCTTCATTTTCAGTGAGATCTTCGGTTCATAGCAATCACGTCGTTCTTTTATTATTTTTTGGGTGGGAAATCACATCGTCGTGTTGTTCACACGAGCTATATACACTCATCGACTCCGAATTCGCTTTTCTTGCTAATCTCACACTCACAGGCTGCCGCATCTTCATCACGGTTCAATCACCAAAGGGGTAGGATTGGTTGGGCGGGTTGCTCCACCAAAGTTGCCGCTGAACCTATCTATGTGTGGTGGTGAGGTTAGGAGTATAGGGTTTGCCGCTTACGCTGGATGTGTATCAGGTGCAGGATAAATGCGTGTCACCGGGGATCTAGGGTTTTCGAGCCTGGTCCTTGTGGTGGTTTGGTTGGTCGTACCCGTGATCTGGTTCGTTATTCACAGGAAATGGCAGCTTGCCGTTGCCAGAAAGGAGGAGATCAAGAGGCTTTTGATTTTGGCGGCAGAGGAGGTTGCGAGGGCCGAGAGCGAGGTGTCATATGGGTATGGCGCAATTTCTGTTGCTAAGAATAATCAATGCGAAGTTTGCTACAGCCCCACCACTACGCGGTGTTCTCGGTGCAAAGTGGTTCGCTACTGGTACGTTGGGCCTCATTTTCTTCTATCGTTTATTGATTAGAAATCGTCATCTACCTTCGTTTTATAAATTGTGCAAACAAAATTAAGTTGTTCTTCCTATGTCATAAATTCTGGTCGTTTTGCGGGTTCATTTTCCAGACTAGTATCCTCATACAGATCATTTATTATACTTTTTGTTCGAAATCTCGTGAAATGTAACTTGTATGGGCTTATGTATTGATGAACACATTTGTTCCAGACTCTCATCAGATGTTTGGATTTTGTGTTCTTGTGCCCTCAGAGTTGGCTTGTTGAATCATTAGACTGACAGTAATATTCTGCGCTACTGGGTATCCGACGCATTGCTTTTCTATCCATGTATTTTCGTAGAAAACAAAATTTCCATAATAAATACATTTGGTTTCATGTGTTTCAGTTCTGGCAAGTGTCAAATCATTCATTGGCGTCAAGGTCACAAAGAAGAGTGCCTTCCTCCAAGAACAGTTGTCCAGAGTGATGATGTGATAAGTGATCTGGGTCGGAAGATAGCAGAGCAAGACGACCATGAAATTCATGGTGAGAAGTGTGAGGTTGAAGACACACAGTGTATAACATGCCCCAAGAAACTCTCATTGTGTGATACCAGTTGTCCTCCTGAAGCTTCATGTGGAAAGGATGACGACACTAGAGTTGAGCCTCTTGCAGATGGAAATATAACAGACTCTAATTCTGAGTTATCTAGTAACACATTTTCTGGATTCTCGGCTTCAACTAGTTCCAGTGAATCATCTGATGATGCCTCTGTCTGTGAGAGTATCATCTCTAACGAGCATGAGAGATCAGAGGGACATATCCTTGTTGATCCTCCCCTTGACATGCTTGAGACCATTTCAAATGATATTAGCATGGGTGTAACCCTTTCATCATCACCAAAGTTTGCTAGTTTGGTTGATTCCGTAGATGGTTTTTCTGCAATGCGAAAATTGAATCAAATGAAGCCTGGTTTTAGTAAAGAAGAGAGTCACATTGCTTCAAATGCTACATCAGGTTTGAATGTGTGCAATGGGGTGACAACTGAGCCTTGTACAGTGCCTTCTGATTTCTGGGATAGAACTCATTCTTCAAAAATGATTAAAGATGATAATAATGATGATCCTCTTCCATCATGCTCTAATAAATGCACTGGCAACAAGGAATCTAAATCTTCATTTCACTTTTCATACAGCACCATGCTTCCAATGCATGCAGAAGGCCCTGAGGCTAGAAGTTCTGCTTCTGGTTATGCTTTTCCAAACTCTGTCCAGAACAATAGTCCAAGTGCAGGTTCTGCATTGTCAGAGAATGATGGCTTGGATTCAATAGAGGATAGGAATTCCTCATCCATTGACAGCAAAAGGTCCAGTGTTATAGAATATGGTACTGATCAATTAGAGTCCAGAGAAGACAACTTTGGGCCACCGTTATCTTCTGTTCAACAAACTTCTAGTGTAGAAAAGGTTTTGTGTTGCCCAGATGCTTCAAGCATCAGTAACTTGAAATCGGCAGGCCCTAAGTTATCAAATCTCATTGTTGACGACCCTGATACCAATTCTCATCAGGTGAAGTCTGCTCAAGTTAGAATCCTGCCATGTGCATTTGCTGATGCTCAGTTAACTTCTAAAACTGGAGGATATTCACGTTTGAGTACAAAATGTGGAAATAATGGTGTCCAATCTAGCATTTCTACATCTCAAGTTGCTAGCTTCCCTCCAAATTCTAAGAATGGATTGAAAACATCTGTTTTGAAAGTTGTTGACCAGTTCAGAGGATCTAATCTGTCAAAACGGCTCCCACTAGCTGTTGGGAGTGATATTGCTGGAAGATACAGTGACAAGGTTTTCTTTAACAAATATTGTTATCTATTTTTGCGCATTAGGCATCGTAAGCTTACACAGTCTAGTTTTAGTTATTGCAGGGTCTTTTTCCGTATGACTTGTTTGTTAAGCTTTATAACTGGAACAAGGTGGACTTGCAACCGTTTGGTCTTATAAATTGTGGAAACAGGTAATTTGAAGTGATTTGTTAGTAGGAAACATTTTACTATTAGAGACTAACTGGTGCTTCAGTGTGGGTTTATAATAAATTGATTGTATAATATGTGCATCATTTTCTTCTTTACTAGTACCAGCCAATGAGAATTATATATTTCAAGATATTTGTGAACGGTCAGGTTCTACCTTAGTGTTTTTTAAATTCTCGTTGACTCTTCCTTGCAGCTGTTATGCTAATGCTGTACTCCAGTGTTTAGCGTTTACACCTCCTCTGAGTGCTTATTTTCTTCAAGGACTTCATTCGAAAGCATGTATGCGTGCAATCTCAGTTCTTGTCTTCAAATTATTGCATCTGGAAACTACGTGTCAAAAGTTCACATGGGATACAATTTCTCTTGTGTCAATTTCAGGTGCATCTAAAAAATGGTGTTTTGCCTGTGAGTTTGAAAGGTTGATTTTGATGTCAAAAGACTCAAAATCTCCACTCTCTCCTGTAGGCATACTCTCCCAACTACAGAATATTGGGAGTCAACTTGGTCATGGGAGAGAAGAAGATGCACATGAATTTCTAAGGTGTTATTTTACATCATTTGGATCCGTGTATTTTTGTTTATCATAATTCTTGTTGTGTCGCCTTGAGTTAATGGTTTATTATTGACAGGTATGCTGTTGACACAATGCAATCAATTTGCCTTATGGAAGCTGGGGCTAATACATCTGGTTCATTAGAAGAGGAAACAACTCTAATGGGTCTAACATTTGGAGGCTACCTTCGGTCAAAGGTCATTTCTGTTTGCACATAACTTTCTTTTATGATTTTTCTTCTCTCTCAATCATCCAAGCAATACAGTGTTGACCTGTTTTTTAACTAGATAAAGCTATTTTTCCTGTCATCTGAGCATCCTCTTGATGTAGTAATATGGACAATGAACATGAATGAAGCTAATACTTTATTGGCAGATAAAATGCATGAAATGCGGAGGTAAGTCTGAGTGTAAGGAAAGGATGATGGATCTTACTGTTGAAATAGAAGGGGAAATAGTAACCCTGGAGGAGGCCCTTCGACGATTTACGAGCACTGAGACTCTGGATGGAGAAAACAAGTACCATTGTGTCAGGTTAGTTGATTTTTGAGGAACCTCTTGAAAAAACTTCATTATGATATCTTGCTAAGATATTTTAGTTTGTTTTGGCTACTATCTTGATTAACTGATCATTACTTCAACAAATTATGCTTGAGTTACAGTTTTGATGTGTGATGGGATTATCTGTTACTCAATTCTGGCAAATAGTTGTGCACTTGTGCCCTTGCTTTCCTTTTCCCAGTCGTAGGTATAGGCATGTTAAAAAAACACATGCAGGATCTGTTCAGCAGTACCTGACTTGGGACAATTAAGAGAACATCAAATTTAAGATTTTTAACATGTTAGGAGTGTGAAACTGGGAGATTTGAAGGCTTATTGTTGTGTTGGGGTTAGTGTGTTATTGCAAGCACTGATCAAGGACCCAGTCGGTGGCTGTTTGGGTGCTTTGAGCAGTATTTTCAAAGCCATAGTTGAGGGATTGAAGTGGTTTTCTGGTATATTCTAGAAAAAACAAATTGGGGAATAAGCTCTTGTTGAAATATTTTCTGGAAACAAGTATCAGCATGGATTTAGATTGAACGTTGGTCAATTAGAACTTGAATTGAAAGGGAAAATATCTCATGCCTAGGGTTTTTGAGCGTTCACATGTTAGGTTTTATTGTTTCCCTCATCCAAGTAAAGAGCAAAGCAACCCATCAAAGAATACCAACAATTTCATCATTCTATGTCTTCATGAATGGAGTTTGCAAAACTTATTCTGTTATCTGTTAAGAATTAAGACTTCCTATGAGTACTATGATTATATTCGAGATTGAAGCATCAAAGACAGACCCAGTATGACTGTGTCGATCTGAGATTTTGTACTCCAAGTACATTCTATATTATTAATTGATCAGACCTTTTTCTTTTAAGCAGGTGTAAATCTTATGAGAAGGCCAAGAAGAAGTTGACAGTTTCAGAGGCACCTAATGTTCTTACAATTGCGTTAAAGAGGTTTCAGGTATTTGTTGTTTTTGATAGATTTCAGTAATTTCATGTGTTTAAAAGTGAGGGATATGTTACTACCACGTATGCAGATTTTCAGATTTTAGATCACCTTTGTTACTTTGTGTGGTGCAGTCTGGGAAATTTGGGAAGCTCAATAAACCTATCAGGTTTCCTGAAATACTTGACTTGGCCCCTTTCATGAGTGGGACTAGTGATAAATCACCTATATACAGGCTGTACGGGGTTGTTGTTCACTTGGACATTATGAATGCTGCCTTTTCGGGTCACTATGTCTGCTATGTGAAGAATATCCAGAACAAGTGGTTCAAGGTGGATGACAGTGTGGTATGCCTCATTTTCTAGTAGGATGAATATCACGAGCAGAATTCTTTTGGTTCTTATATTTATATTTCCATATATATATATATATATATATATATGGAGTTTCCTTAACTATTAGCTTGTCCTCCTGCCTCTAAGCTCATCAAATAGCAGCCTTTAGAAAATCGGTGTGTTTGTGGATGCGTATCACTGGATACAAATGTGTTGTAATCGTTGTTGATTTTCTGCAACGGCTGCATCATTAATTAGTATAATCATCTCTATATTATGATTTTCTAGGTGACAGCTGTTGAAATAGAGAGAGTCTTGACAAAAGGGGCATACATGCTTCTTTATGCAAGGTATCTGATCTCAAGGTTTTCCACTCCTGTCATTGTCAACCTTATTTTAATTATATTGTACTCAGACTAACTGAGCTACCTTGTAGGTGCTCGCCTAGAGCTCCAAGATTGATCAGGAATTTGATAGCATCTCCTGATCCAAAAAGTAAAGTCAATGGAAAGACTACAATTTCGCCAGATGGTTCACCCACCTTAGAGTCCTTCTACTCGAAATTTCACCGCCTTAAAAAGATTTTGGAAGAAGACTCATCAAGTGATAACTCATCCCTTATCAGCAGCAATTCCGATGAAGGTTCTTGCAGTACTGATAGCACCTGCGACTCCATCAGTGCTGATGACTTCTCCGATTATATTTTTGGTGATTCAAGGCGGAGCTGGAATAGTATGTGGAGGTGCTCCGATTCTGACACTTCTTCCTCATCTTCGTCGCCCATGTACTCTAGACATTCACCCCTTGCTGATATGGACCGGTATGATTCAGGTTCCCCAGAACCAACTGAGTTGCGAACTGCCACAGGATCAAATGTGGAGACGGATGGTCATTTGTACAGGCTCTCTTCTGGTTTTAGGAGACCGTTGGATATTGAAAGGGGAGGAGGTACTTCTCTTTTGCATTCTGACAAAACTACACATCATAGGAAGTTAGTTGGTAGTAGGACTAGCGGTAGTACTAGGGAGACTGACTCTTTTCAGAGACTAGTGTCTAACCATTTGAAAGAGATAAACTCTGGTGTATCAGGTAGAAAGTCATGGGAAAGAACGGATTGAAAATTTTATTGGTTGTACATCAAGGTAGGGAAGTATATATAATAAAATGAGGGAAGTTGTACGTAAATTATATTCTATTCTTGTAGGCGGCATTCCTTTTTATACCACTAATTAAGGAATTAGTCATAATCTTTGTCAATAACGTACCCTGTTGCGTAACTTTCTCCTTGTTTCCAACTGGAATAATTTAATGATCTATTTATTATGTTTATTTTTTATTGAGATTATCATATTCTTCTATACCTTTTTATCTTGTAACTCCTCACTTTCTCATATATATATGTATATGTAGTTCTGAAAACTAAAGAAATAAAGCACGTAAAACTAATTTTATAATTTAGGTAATTTGATCATTAAATTTTTAAACTAATTTTGAGCTGTTAATCAGTTTGGTGTAATAATTGAAATATTTTATACGATTACTGTTCTCAAGTATTAGTCACCTGGAAACTGGGTTCCCAAGACTTGGCCCAAACGAGGTGAAATGGAGTTGTCGGTTAACGTTGGATCTATATTGATTTTCATGTAATGAGGTGCCATTTAGTTTTCCTACTCCTCAGCTATTTTTTGCCCAAGTGTCAGTGGCAGTGGAAGGAAATAGTCACCTTTTAATAAAAGAAAAATTATGTTTGTATCTATATTGATTAAAATATTGATATATTTATTATTTATATAATACAATAAGAATTTTTTTACATAAATAAAATATTTATTAAAATATATATTTATTGATTAAAATATTGATATATTTGTATTATATAAATTATAATGCTGTAGAGGCTTGCGTTTTTTATGCTCCCTGTTTGGTTTATTTTAGTTGTAAACTTCTGTTCTTTTAATGAATTTCCGTATTTATGAAGTATAATAAGAATTACATAAATATTTTACAAGTAGCGACACAAATATTACTTTGTGACGAGAAATCTAGGTAGTTCAGTTGCATACTTGCATTCAGATTCGGTTGAATCGTGAATCGTGAGACTTAATCTGCACTTAGCTGCCTTGTCGTCCCGCTACGTTAAAGCCGATCATAAAGTTAATAACGACAAGTTTTGCAAGTACTGGTTAAAATTTTTTTTTTTATTGATTGATGAAGCATTTTATTATTTAAAATTTATAAAAAAAATTAATAAAAATAATAATTTTAATATTTAAAAATTTTATCAATCAATAAAAAAAATCTTAATCAATAACACTGGTTTACAAAATCCAATAATAATAATGTGTGATTTTCTTCATAAGAATCATCTAGTTAGTTAGGTAGAAACTAAACGAGTATTTTAATGGTAAGTTCCTTCATCTTCATTTGATATTTCATAAAAACGGTGACAATAAAAGAGACGTTATAGGGTGGACTGTGACACCACATTACTTAGGACAAAGGGTGGCCCACGCCTGTCCTTGTCACTCATATACCAATCTCGACCTGCGTTTTTTACGTCTTCTTTCTTTAGTACAAGATGAATACGTATGACGGTGCCAATAATGCCCCTTAGATATATCTTCTGGTCAGTTTAATTTGATGTGTCCTATATAAACCGTTTAGGCATTTAAACAAGTTGTTCTGGAAGAAATTTCATTCGAATTTTTTTTATTTGTTTATTTTGTCTTTGTGAAACATATCAAGGGTTATACCAAATGAGGCTGAGAACGAGAAGGCACTCATCATAGTCGAACAAATTAATCAAATATGGTTCGAATAAAAAGAAGAAAATCAAAGGGAGGCAGAGACAGAAAGCACTTTAGGCTCACATGCAAGCCAATCCAGGACAGACATGGCTACTAATTGCCAAGACAAGTAAAACTTAATTAACGGAGTAATTATATTATGTATTTTTCAATTTATATATGTAAATTAAAATAATGGCTTTGAACATAACATATATATGCAGTAGAACTATCTTAATTAACAATATTACTCGTGAAATATATTAATTGTGTGTTAATTGTGTGGAATCCTATATGTCAACTTGTCCTTAAAAGAGACAGGAAACTTGTAGGCCAAGTCTATCTTGAGGACAGGTGAGGCAGGACTTGAAACTTTGTCCCTCTCTGGACCAAAAGGAAGAAAAGAAACTTGTCCCTCTCTGCATATACTTCTCTTATTTGGGGTTACAGAATCTCATGATATATATAAAGCTTCCTATTGCATCTAATACCCCCTAAATATGCTCACCTTTTTTTAATTTCCCCTATGCGTGCACTAATGCAAATTCTTCGCCAGTTTCTCAGAAAAGCGACCAAAAAATAAATGAAAGGCCCTTCTTTCAAGTTGGACGCTATAACTTCATAGTTTTATGTTTTCTGTCCGAGAAATGTTAAAGAACCTTTTTCATTATTTAGAAAGAAACCATACTTAATAACAACGTTAACTTGCAATCCTGGAGCTGCAAGAAGAGAAAAGTTAAAAAGGGGAAAATGGGAAAAAGGTGGAGAAAGAGATAATCGATTGCATCGCCATGACCATTAATGCACCTTTTGCTTGGAAGTCTCGTCCAAAAAAGGATCCGCAGAATAAGTTGACAATATTAACGGTGTTAAGAGCAAATTACACCTACATTTCCTCAAATTTTTTGAAGTTACACTTACCACTCTCACTCTTTTAATTTGAAACATTACACCTACTCCTCTTCTATTTTATTTTTTGTCAATAAAATAACTTTTTGTATAAAATAAAATTTTAATATAATAATAAATGTAATTAAATTTATGCTAAGTTTTAATATAAAATTCTTAATAAAATAGTAAATATAATTAAATAATTTTATTGATTTCATTGACAAATAAATTATAAGAATATTTATACAACATTATATATTAAATCTCAAATATATTAAATATAATTTTAATAAATAAATAAAATAAGTATAATTTCATTTTCACCCAACTTCAATATTACTCGTTAAAACATCTCGAAGGGAAAAAGGGTCCTTACTCAAAAGTGTAGGAATTTACTTACTAACTATTACTCTCCGTAAGATTTACGATTTTCTTTAACCTTGGTATCTATGCCAAAATAAAACTCTTGGAGGGTGAATAGCGTAGGTTGATTTGATCAAATTGTGCGTTTGAAAAAACTATATATAGCTTATCGCACAGGAAATGGAAGTTTATTAGTTACCCTTAATTTTTCTAAAGTAAATTTTATAGTGAAATAATAAAGTACAAATAAGAAAAAGAAAGATAAATTATAAAATTATTGTGAATAATTAGAACTCACTTTTTTTTTTTATCTCCATTTTATCACTTCATTAAAATTTGTACTCTAAATATCTATACTCAAATTCTACGTATTATATACTGAGGAATTATGGAATGTTTTGTCACACACACAAACATACGTAGATATAGTTTTGGCATATATTCTTTTAAAGGTTCCGTGGCATAGTTATCAAGTTGCAGTTGCATATAGATAAGTTCTGTCTCACGGCTATGGTCCCACCTTCGTCACTCATGACGATGCTACTTATTATTGAAGTCTCAATCATATATATTCAATGAACTTGAACTGCTTATTTACTCCCTCGCCACCCGTTTTTAATTAAGAGCATATTAATCGTACGATTTTACTTAAGTAATATTAAATGTTTTTAAAAATAATATTTTATACTGTTATTTAATATTATTTAAAATTTTTTTAATTAACAGTAATAAATGCGTAATTTATTTTTAAAATAAAATAAGTTTACACTTATTAATACAAAATACAAATTTTTAAATTGTTAAATCTTAAATTATAAAATTATAAAACATAAATCCAAAAATATTTATATACAAAAATTACCATATAAAATTAAAAAAAAATAATATACACGAAAATTTCTCCCAAAAAAAATAAAACTATCTATGTTTTATAATTTTATAATTTAAAACCACCTATGTTTTAAAAATTATAAATTATAAAACATAGACTCAAAGATATATATGTATGAACATTATCATATAAAATTAGCCAAAAAATATTTTCAAAAATTACCAAAAAAGCAAATAAAATACCTAACAAGGTTTAAGATTTTATAATTTTATAATCAAAATTTTAAAAATTTAAATTTTGTATTTATAAGAGTAAACTTGTCTTATTCTAAAAATAAATTTTGCATTTATTACTGTTATTTGAAAAAACTTTAAATATCACTAAATAGTATGATAAAATATTATTTTTGAGAACATTTAATATTAGTAAAATCATAATCATATTTAGAGTTTTTAATTAATGCTCTAATAAATATATAGAGATTGATTGATAAATATTATAGTAATTAATATGTTCTATAACATATTCAGTTTTTTTGTTGATGTTAAATCAATTAATCATTTTACTATACACCCTAATTATTTGCTTTATATATATTCAGGTATAGCTGAGATATTATGGTATACATGCAAGCAAGTATGGCCGACAAATTCAAAGGATAACAAACAAGACTTATATTTGTGTAGCCATCTGTGTGGGCACAAATTCAATTGCATTTTAATTTATTTTCCATACAGATCGGAACAAGGCATACTGGATACATCCATCAATTTCATTCTTGAAATTAAAAGCTTGTTTCTTTCTTGTCTTTTTGTCCCCTTTATTCCTTTTCTAGTTGAAACTAAGTTAAATATATATACATACGAGTGCCAAGATCCTTATTACTTTACTATATACCATTAAAGGAATGAAATCCATGTCTGCTTCACGATTTTTTTTTTTTTTTAATTTAAGATATCTCTAAATCACATTAGATTAATTTAAAATTAATTTTTATTGAGTCAAAATTATTAAAATTATTAATTATTTTTAACAAGTGTATTTTTTAAATTTTAAATTTATGTCTTATATTTTACCCAAATAAAATTATTTTTACTTCAACTAACAATAACTTCCCAATTTAATTTGATGCCTGCAATGAACTCGACCTTCACATTTGAAAATTATTATAATTGTGCCAGAAGGTAGTACTCTATCATTGGCCAAGCTTTACATGATTCATATTTGATATTCTTTTACAACTTTCGAGATAAATAAATTGTGAAAATGATATATATATATATATATATATATATATTTATACTCACTGGGCTTGCTTTATTATTAGTATAATTTCTTAAACATATCTAGTGTTTCCTAGATTCTGTTTCACACGAGAGCCAAACAACTTAAGACAATTCAGAATATGAGAACATTAAAGCTTATATATATTGGCGCTAAACTTAAAAAACCGCTCATATATAACAGAGATTTGGATATGTTGAATGCAAAACTAGATGCTGCAAACCAAATGCACAAACATAAGCAAAACGAATTAAACTGAGTAGTCAAAAAACTTATTAACTAATTTTAGAGATGGTAATCCCCTCTTAATTAGCATAACATATAATTTGTTAATCAGGCAGCTACGATACATGAAAGCATTGATTTGAATGCCCATAAGTCTATAACTATGATCAGCTGCAGAGGAGGCATCTCAAGTACAATTTCCAGGAAAAGAAAGAGAGAGCCAAGGGAGGATGAAGAATATGGTCAAGAAAAGAAGCGCAAGCCATCATGGTAAATGAGTTCATGAATGTTGTAGCATTATGCATTAGTTCGAATTATGATCTAACTTGTATGGAGTTGGAGTTATATATTTGGCTTCGGACAAATATTCTTGTTCAACAACCCTTGGTCAATATGTTCATGGCTGGCTAGATACCTACATAAAAACTTTAAAAGTAGTCTATCGTTCCTTCTCTTTGAATGATTCACACACGTACATGGATGCATACTTTTATTACGTAATTAATTTTACTAGCTCCCGTTTCATTTCTTCATCTTCTATGGGTATATTGTCAGTTGTCACCAAAAGAAATGATCTCCTAAAAAAATTTAGAGTAAATTACATTAATAGTTTTTCCATAAAAATAAATTAGAGGGAGCAAATATTAATAACTCATAAGATCTCTTGCTTGGAAATGGAATGATTGAATATATATACGTTTCCTTAATTCTAAGCATGATGGTTCAGTATTCTGATAAGTGCTAACTCAAGCTATAAATGCATGCTCCTACATCGATTCAAAGATGCTATAAAATATCAATGCAGCCCAGTGGAAAGATGTGTCTCTCATCTACTATTTAGTAACTTCGATCTACTATCGAGTAAGATTCCTCGGCGATGCAATAAAGTTGATGGTTTGATACACAGGGCTGTTAATTGAGCGTTCAATTGGAAGTTGTACCTTGGCTTTTGCTTTACAGGTTTCTCTTTCTCTTTAATTGACACCAAGAACAAAAATAAAATCAATAGTGCAGAACTATAGATAGATGAGATATAAAGTAGGATGGGAGAGAAATAAAGTCAGGACTTGAAGGTTCGGTCAGGGTTTCTTAAGACTTACGAGCTTTCAACATGGGATAAAGCAACCCTCCTTATGAAACGACACTTTCTACTGCTGAAAATTAAAGAAACTAGCAAGCACAAACCCTAGCCACGTTCTCCCACTTCTTCCAAATCAAGAAAGTTGAAGACTTGAAAACATCAGTTGCATCTATTATTATTTATTATATTCACAAGATTATATGCTTAGTCCCCAAACTTCAAAGTAAAAACTCTGTCTCTCTATGACTCTATCCCACAACGCCACTCCCAAAACCCATTACTTGAACAAAATTTTTTTATGTAGATAATGGATTACATATTAAATTCATCCGTAAAACTTACATGTAATTAAGGATCCAATCTGGTTTGTTTATTGTGCTTACAACTCAAAAAATTGCTCCTAATGGAAACTCTAGTCCCTGAGCAAAACACTGAAATTCAAATGTGCCCACGTTTTGTCCAACGTGTAAAAGAAGAGAAAAAAACAAAATACCTACAATGTATGTGATAAATGGGAAATAAAGATTGATTTGAACGTTTGCCGTTGAGGAGTACTTATAATTAATTTGCAAGGAAAGAAGACCAGATCTTGCATCTGTACTTCCTCAAAATTCATACCAATTACATAAAACAAGAGGAAGAAATTAACTATTCTAAAAACTTTTCTGTTCAAGGCTAGAAAGCTAAGCTAATTGACGAACAGCACATTAAAACCAAACCGGCTAAGATATACAGACACATAAATCAAGTTAAAAACTTGAGGAGGCATTTAAAGGCGGTGCGTGGTTTTGATGACCTACCCACTACCGGAGCCCAAAGCCCATTGAGTGAGCGGGAATTGAAGGCTATTATTATTATTATGATAATACATAGCCACCCCTTCAGACAGAGGATGCGGCGGCGCGTGCCCACTTTCTTCTCCGCCGGCGACCACCGTGTTTCGCACGACCTCTCCATCTTCATTCGACTGCAGCGTGTGATGGATTGGGTTGTTGAAGGAAGTGGCTATCACGAACACCGGCCCCACCGCCAGCAACTTGCCGGAGACCAATCCTCCAACGACATGGCCGCTTGGAGCGACGAGTGAGACGGTGAGGGGTTTGAGGGCGGTGGGCGAAGTGAGGGATTGGTGAGGGAGGAAGGCGGCGGATATGGAGAGGATAAGGTAATGGTCTGGACAAGTGACGTCAGGAGCGGGTAGGGCGGTGGAGGAACGTACGGCGGCATTGAAGACGGTGCCGGAAGCGGAAAGGACACAGAGGCCAATGTTTTTGCGGCGGCTAAATTGAGAAATGGCTTGGACGATGTCGTTGCCGTGGGGAACTTGGAGGAGGTAGGGAGCCATGTCGTCGGGGGTGACAAGAAGAGCAAGCTTGGGCTTGTTCTTGGAGCCCTTTGGGCGGCCCTTGGGTCTCTTCCCCAACTCAATGGTAGGTGCCTTCACCAAAGGAGCGGTGGAACTGGTAATTGCAGTTTCATAATTACGTCTCATGCTTGCTTTTCTTCTTGTTGTGAATCTCTGAAAAATAATATAATAAATTAAGATATGCTCTCAAAGTCTCGATCTTCAAGCAGGTGATCACAAGTCTATGATTGGCTTCGGCTTGCTGAGTTTGGAATTGTTTATTGTAGAACAGGGACGTGGGCTTTTGAATTATTAGGAGAAAAAAAAAAGAGGAAGAGAAAGAGATAGAGACAGAGAGAGAGAGTGAGTGAGAGAATGATACGAGTAATGGCACCGCCCTTTCAACTTTTGAAGTCTGATGCTATTATAGTAAATTTACACGGAGAGGATTAATAGCTTAATTGATGGCCTTTTCATCCCCTCTCTCCCTTTGACACTTGAGTTTTTCAATATTAAATTATATACAGTATGTTTAATTGAATGTATATATTTACTTGCTGTGAAAACTTTTCTTTATCCAAATTAATTATTTTATTGCATAAATTCTTTTTATATTTATCCTCAAACTTTTCTTAAACTAGAAAAAATAACGAGGTGTGGTAGATTAATTAAAAACAACCAAAATTCATGAATCTCATTCTAAGTTTTGTATCTCTTCTTTAACTTGAATTATTAAAAAGAAAAATAACTTGAATTATAACAATTAAAGGAGGAAATGATATCTGCTTACAGAAAATGATTCTTTCAGTTTATTTTTCAAAAGTTGACAAATGACAATGCTCTTGAACAAATAATACGAGTACCAAGGCCTTGTTCAATTTGGTTTTGTTTTGTCTCTCATATTAGTCGTGTCACTTTAAAAGAATTCCACTCATGTTTTAGTAAAATACTATGAGGTTTTAATTTTATTTTATTTTTGCTTCAATTCTATCTTTCATCTTTTGTTTTTATTATAATTGGTGCAATTTTTTTCTTTCTAAATGTTATAAGCTATATTTAAATCTCAAGTGAAATTATTTTAATAAGAATATGATTAAAGCTTAGATGAAGTTAAAATATTTTAAATATTTTTTTAAAATTCTTCCTTTGAGAATTTGAAACCCAAAATTTAAAAATTTTAAAAAATTGAGTAAATTATACTTTTCTCTCTTTAGAGATATTAAAATTATATTATCTTTTTTATTTTTATTTTGAAAGCCTACATTTCATTTTTTTAAAAGATTAAAGAATTTACAATTTTACTAATTTTGACTAAAATATTAATGATATTATTAAAATTTTAAAATATTATAATTTATTATAAAATATATTTTTAAATATTATAATATTTTATTATTATTTTTTTTGAGTTAAAAATAATAAATTTATTTATTTTAAGTTAAAAAATATTTTTAATATTATTTAAATACATACTTAATTATATAAAAAATAAAAATAGGATCAAAATGAGTGAAATTATAATTTTTTTTAATCTCATTTCTCAAGAGAGATAAGTGTAATTTTTTAAAACAAAATAGAAGATAGTGTAATTTCAAAATTTCTAAAAAAATAAGTATAATTTATTTTAATAATATAAAATTATATAAAAATTAATTTAATAATCATTTTAGTCATATTTAAATTTTTATATTAACTAGTTTAACTATGTCTTAATAAGAATTCATGAGTTTTATATACGATACAAATGACATTTAGTTAAAAAAATATCAATTAATAAAAATAAGAGATAAACTTAAAAAAAGAAACAAAATTAAAATTTTATACAAAATTAAAAAAAATTTAATTTTTAATAAAACTTTAATTATCTTATTATTATATTAAGTATCTTGTGTAATCAACTAAACATGTTACTCAAAGAACAATTTGTTTAAAAAAAATGTCCAAACGCCAAGTGTACTTATGACTCCTACCCTAGGTCGTAGAGGTAAGAAGATTTGAGAGCTTGTTATTATTTCAATTTAGGTCGCATAGTTTGATTTGTGATAATTATCATCCCAAAAGTCAAAAGGAAGCTCCTCTCAATTTCAAATCAATAGAAGTGTGCAAGCCACGTATCAATGTAGAGAAAAATGCCAAATTCTAACTCGAATTCTTACATAAAAAGATCCCTTTTAAGTATTTTATAGTTTGAAAGTTTTAAAAAATAAAAAAAATAAAAAATATATAAAAAATAAAATGAAATAAATAAATAATTTATTATAAATAAATTAAAATTTAATTTTTTTTATCTTTCTCTTATTTCACAAACTTTATTTATTTTTTCTGATATTAAATCTAATTTTTACCCCAGTCATGCACCGCTTCTTTGTAGTGGACGCCAAATGGCATTGGATTAGATTCAGTTGATCAACGTGTCACTCAACACCAATCAATCAATATTTGCACACGACATCTTCGTAGTGCGCAAAACTGAGCTTAATTTGAATCAATAATCAAATCATTCCGAATTTTATTTTCTGTTTATTTATTTCTTTGTTAAAAAATTTGAGGTTCGATAAATTTTCGTCTGAATTGGAGAACTTATGACAAGATAATTTATAAACTTACGCTTAATAATTTAAATTTTTTACTTGAAATTGAAATTGAACAATCCATAGCTAGGGCAACAAAAAAAAAAAGGAAAAAGAAAACTCATCCAATATTTAAATTGAATTTTTTCCAAGCTTGACGTGCTTCATCTGAATTCTTGAGAAAAAAAGGGCACGTTTGGTTTTTTCACTTATAATTAAAAGAATATTTTCTTATGTTATTCTTTGAATTGTCTGACATAGTTTCCAGAAATTTGCATAATTGAATTCGACCTTAATCTCCACTGTTGAGTTTTACCTATTTTTTTTTTTTTTCCTTTTAATGTGCCAAGTTGATTGAGTGGATAGCGTTTTCAATGTCTATTATATTACGACACATAATAGATGTTACACCATATATAATTTCTCATTTTCATGATTTCATCACAACCGTAGCATATAATGATAAATTTCGTGATTTCATGAAACATACATATGATATGATATGTGATTAAACGTGGAACTAGCTATGAAGTTTCGAATGCGTCTTAACAATTCCACCACCACTATAAATGTTGTGGTTGTTATTATTATTAATGTTAAACGAACTCCTTATTCAATTGAATTCTAGCGTTAAAACTTGAAATATATGTCACTTCCTTTTAAGCAAATAGACTTGGGTTGTGTGGACTGAGGAGCTGTTTTGATTGTTTTTCTTATGTTGCTGTTCTTGTATACTGATGACGTTTTGTAATAAAATTCAACTATTTTATCCAAAAAAAAAAAAGACACGGTCGTCTATTAGATTAGATTTTTTTTTTCAAAATATATTTAACATGTTTATAAATTCCTAATACTTAAAGTAATATATTCCTTTGTCAAAATAAATAAACTTACCCAATTTTTTTTATAAACTAGATAGATAAACCCTTTTACGTATTCATTGCAAAAGGAGATGACTTCTCTGCTAGGGTTTGCGAAAAAAGAGTAGCAACGACGAGGGGGGCTGTCGTTCGACGCCCCCTTCCTCCATCAAACTTCTTTTGTATTTTATTTTGTTGTAGTTTAATTAAATTTTTTGTTAATCCTTGTAAAATTATTAAACTCTGATAAAAAGTGTGTTGCCTCTTGTTCTGATTGTCATTGTATCAATTTTTTCGGAGTGCAGGTTTGTGTCTTCTTTGTATAATTTATGAGCCTTGTAACTCTTATATTGAATAATTTGATGTTTTTTTTAATAAATGATATTGATCTTTTGACCAAATAATAAAAGATATGAATTTTTTTTTGACAACTGACAGAAAGCTAACTACAATAAAGAAAGACAAAGCGCACTAACAAATATCTTCACCTCAATATGAAAGCTTCTATAGAAAAATAGACTAATGGTTACCCACTGAAGACGCCAAAATTGGAAAAAACATCAAAATCATTGGCCAGATGTTGAATTCTTTTTGTCCTATAAAGGAGTTACAATGCCATCAGCCGAGTGCGAGTGAGCTTGTAGAATAGTAATGAAGTGTTAAACTCTATTAAATGTGCACGCAATGATGTTTGTTTTTTCTCAAAACAAGAGAAAAAAAAACTGAGTATTATAATTCATTAATTCAAATAATGATTGTCAAACATCATTTAAAATTTTTATTTTCATTTATGCATATATGTATATATACACACACTATATATATATATATAGCAGCCTTTTAATAATACTTATACAGATAAATCCTTGTAGGAACACAAATAAACTACAACCTGCTGCTCTAAATAAATGCAGACGAGTTCTTCTTTTAAGTAGTAAATTAAAGTCAAACCATTTAGACGAATTAAGTTTAATAGATCCACGTGACCAATTTGACTTGTTATAAATAAATATACTCATACATAAATTATTATTTAATATATTAAAGGATATGAATGGGAGAGAAAATATTGAATAGTGAATGCACTGAAGGGACCAAAAAGAGAATAATGCAATTATATTATAGGCAGAGCGTGCTTGCCTGATTGGACGGCTAGAAATGGAAATGTTCTTCCAAGAAACGTAAGCTGGAACGCGGTTTGGATATGAAAATGGAAAGCTGATGTCAGATTCAGATTTAGTCATGGTGTGGGATCCAACTTCGACGGAGATTAGATTCTGACAGAAAATACCAAATTAGTGTTCAAACTAGGCATTTTACTATCTGCTACCAAGTACAAACTCTATTGTTTGTGGCAATAAAATTACAATAACCTCCTTTAAAATTTAATTAAATCACATTTGATGTATATATAAAATCAATTAATTAAAAAATTGCATAATTTTTTTAATATTTCATATAATTTGACAAAACTAAATTTTTTAGGAGTATTCTAGAACAATAAAATTGCTTATTTCTCTTTATCATATTAAGAATCTTAATATTAACTTAATCACCTTTACTATAATATATAAAATAGAATTATAGTGCCATATTGTATAAAAAAATTATATCAATGATAGAAAATAATTAGAGGAAGCCAAAGTAATTTTTGGAATAAAAAAGTATAAATAAAGTCAATGTAATTTACTGAAAAAAAAAAAGAAATGAACTTCCTCAAATAGTTTTTTTTTCTGTTCATTTTCTTAATGGAGTCTGCCAACTGTTTAAATTGCTTTAATTTGGTCCCCTTTTTGGTGCGTTTTCTGGATGAATTTTAAAATCATGGAATCAGTTAAGCGCCCAAAAGAAAAAGAAAAAGAAAAAAAGAAATAAAAGAAAAGAAAAAGGATAAAAAAAAGGGTGGGGGGGGGGGGTGGCGGCTTTAGTTCTCTTCTCTACAGAAAAAAGTGAGGCACTGGGTTTTCGCATCCGAATGATTCGTGTCCGTGTTACCGTTCAACTGATTAAAGAATCTTTATTGGCCAAAAAGAAAGAGGTTGGGGGGAAGAGATCAAGATAACCTTTGATTAGGACTAGTGCGGTATGTTGTTTATCATACCTTGTCTTATCCTTCACCCTACCCCCAGCCCTCCCCTCTTTTTTAATACATTCATCTGCTCAATGAGAAAACCGGTCATGAGATCTTAGTGCACATGCATTTGTTCTCATGAAGTTCTGCTAGAGTGAGAGATCTGTTTATGTGATGAGTGAGGAACAAAAAAGGAAGAGTTCATTAATCATTACAATTACAATTGGTCACAGCAGCTTATATGTGTAACTATTAAGCAAACAACTTCTGTTTATATTTGACCTAGAAAGCAATTTACAAATAAAGAATAAAATATAAACGAATTGAAAGGAAACAACAGATAAAAGAAAGGTATATGCAAGAAAAGGACGCTTAACTGCATCATCATATACGAGCAACATAGGAATTTGCCTGTGTAACATATCTCACCCATCGATATGGCTCATAGGTACTGAATTTCTTTGCTATTTGCAAGTATTTTACCTGCATTACAGAAATGTGTTGAGCACTAAGCATCTTCTAATGAAATAAGAGATGGAAAGAAATATTAGGAATAGCAAAATCTTAAAAATCAAGTCTGTGAATCGTGGGTTCCAGCGCAACTTTCATTCTTAAGACAAAAGCATTAGCAGCATTCATAATTCAACTGGAAGAAGTCATTTTAGACTATGGTCTGTGTCTACAATCTGATTGAGGAGGAGGTGTTGTTCAATATCTTGTAGAGCTACCAGGCCATGCAGCAAATGACATTCTCATTCATATTGAATATTTACTTATTATTAAAAGGGGTTTTTATTTGGTGTTGGGGAACAACTGGCCTGACCAAATGTGCTGCTCAATACAGAAGTTTTAAAGTGGTCTTAGTAAGCATGACCAATTGACCATCATCAAATTGATCGACAATTAGTGGTTGGAAAATTGTAAAGGAAAGGTTTTTAGCCAAAGAATAAATTGTTAAGGCAATCAGAAAATTGACATAATCTGTTTACCTGAAGACGTGATGCATTATACATTGGTATAGTAAATGTCATGCTAACTGGTCCAGATTCTTTCGTTATATTCCCTATTGAGGAATAAATTTGCAAGAATATACGTAAATACAGTGATCATTCCACCAAAGAAACAACAAATAATTCATTCTATGCCAAATATAACAATAGGTACCATGTGATTCCTGAGAAAATGTTAGCTTTGCACGTAGAGTATGCTCAGATCCACCAACAATCTGTTTCAATGCACTTATCAGTAACCACTTTTTCAAGCAGAGATAAACGACCATATATGGTTAAAATTTTTATAGCAATAATGAAAGGGTCAATGACAGAAAGAGAGGAAGAGAAATGACAGGAAGCAGTACCTTCTTTAAACTCCATTCTAGTCTCTTATTTGCTTCTTTAAAATCAGTAGTTTGACCAACAGCTCCAGGTTCCAGCTCATAACTAACTCTGAGAAAATTCCAGATAAATAACTCAGATCAGTTACTATAATAGCAGTGATTATGAACATCTCCCAGAGTGTCTTGTAACAAGCAACTAGTGTGATCTGTTAATCTTTCCCATACAGTTAAGAGCCCCCACTCAACTACGTGCATATTCTTTCAAATTTTTCTTAATTGCTTCCTTTAGAATCTAGTGTATGATGCAAAGTAATGTCGGCTATTCCTTCAATTTTGATTTATTATAATGGTCCCTTGAACTCTTTCAATAAACAACACATTTTCAGCCTTCATATAATAAAATGATGTGATTTACAAGACCATGCAAATGATCACAAAAATTGATACAACAAACAATGAAAAAACCAATAGTGTCTCTAGTCATGCACTTTCATAATTTCTTTCTGCATAACTAGAGGCAGCACTACACGGCTCAGTGATGTGGACTGGGGACCAATTTAAATTGGGCAAAAAAATGTTTCTTGTACCATGCATCTTTTTATTTAAGTTAAATATATATTTATTTCCCCAATAAATTCATTTCATGTTTTCTTACAATCCCTTAATCAAGTTTAATTTGGACCATCCAACTTTTTAATCCTAGCTCTACCCTGTACATAACTTATTACACCAAATATTTCTGCCAAGTTTCTAATCAATGCAAAACTTTTCGAAGATGCTTTATGTTCATATATTCAATGATATATAGAGAATAGAATCACACCTGGTGGTATAGGTTGGTAGTGGCATCTGCACTTTTATAGTATTTGCAGTTATACTTGAGGCAAACTCAGCATATATTTTAAGAATAACTTCAGCCTGCAAATGCCATTTGGAAAGTGTTAGCGAGTGCCTGAAAAGGCGAAGGACCTTTATATTTATTTGAAATAGAATTGCTTAAATCATTAGCATGTTGATAGTTTCAGCAACGGAAAACTACAACATCTTCATAATTTTTTACATGTTTTTTCCAATACAAAGACCAATTTTCTTTTTCCTTTTAACTTCATATATAACACAACTAAAAGATCCAAAGAATGTTACAATTGAACAAAAAAGTTCGAGTAAATTAATAATTTAGTCCCTAAAAAGTCACTCCCCTCTCAGTTTGGCCTTCTAAAAAGAAAGTCTTTCAATTTAGTCCTTCAACCATTTTCCCCCAATCAAAATATTTCCTCACGTTAGATAAAGTCACAATCATTTAACAAACTAAATAACATGACATAGACAGGAGCCCATGTGACTGTTAATTGATTATTTGTACTTGCTAATGTGTCATACCCCCCCCCCCCCCAAGTGTCATTGTTTTACTGGAAAATTATTTGAAGATTAAATTAAAAGACTTTATTTTTGAAGGACCAAATTAAGATAAGAGTGACTTTCAGGGGATAAATTATTAATTTACTCAAAAAGTTATAGGAAAGGGATATAAAATTATGACAAGTATTATCACTCAACTATATTTGTTTAGTTCAACACATTGTATGACAAGAAAATACAGATTTTTTTTATTTTTTTGGTTTAAACAAGAAAATACAGATGCAAAAGGGATAGTTAGCCAAAAGATAAAGCTTACGAACAAAGTAAAATAACTAAAATAGGCATCACCTTAAGGGTTCCTGCTTCTTCAATCAAAGTATTGATACGAAAAGGAGGCCTAAACTCCTGTGTCATTCGGTAGTTCATGACAGGAAATTCACCATCTGGCGGTATCTAAAATTTGTAGTATGAGACAATTATTAAATTAAATAATGAACAGGAATCAAACTAGTATAAATCATTTCAATTTGGAAATTATTCTTCAAGACTACATTTTTGTACTTACCAGGGTCAGAGTTTTGTCCATATCAAAACTATCAAGACGAACAGATTCATGGAAATTACAGTCATCCAATATCACTGATCCAGAACCAGTTGATCTATTATAGCCTGATCAGAAAGACTTTAAAATTAGTCATGAAAGCAATACGTGAAATGTTAAACAATGACCAAAAAAAAAGTTTCCATTGAAGTTAGTGAAAACTTTAAAGTAACAGCTATAATGACATGACAAAAACAGTCAAAGCAAATAACAAAGTGCCTTCAAAAAGTTAGAGGCCCTATGCAAAATCTTCAATCACAAATATAGGTAATCAGTGATCATCATATCTGGTGAAAATTATTTGTTAATCAATAGCTATAAAACCAGCATAATGTTTCCACATTCCTTAACATAAAACCACAATAAATGTTAAGCATAAATGTTCAATTCCATTGTGGACGGAAAAAAAAAAAAACTGGAAACATAAAACCACAATAAAGGAAAAAGATACCATAGGTTGGTCCCTGGCATCTTCCTATGGCAAGGTCATCATTAAGTGCCAGTCGAATTTCAGGATTTCCAGAAAGATAGCTCTTCATTTGTATGGTGCCATCAATCTCAGAAGTTAGTATATATCCCTGTTTAATCACATAAAATATGTTAAGATTGATTATTAAAACACATAAGAAGTGAACTACTTGACAGTACAAATGAGAAAAATTGACTTGCATACTGAAGTGCATCACAAAAGATTCATTGTGTTATACTTTAACAACTAGTCAACCAAAAGTTAATCCATGAGGTTTCTAGCTGCTGGGCATTCCTTTATGCGCTTATTCAGAAGTAACAAATAGAAAGAACACCAAAAAAATAAAACGGCAGAACATAGGGCGCACCTAAAGAGCATGCATTGACATTAAAGAATTATAAAAGGGTAAGACTTAATGCAGTTTATTAAGTGTCTACTATCAAGTTTTTCAATAAAAATATTACATGTGAACATTTTTTCTAACTCAGCAACACATTATTGACTCATTCAAAAAAATTCTTTCACATGTCATAATTTAATTGAAAGACTGATAGTAAACACCTTAAAAACTACATCCCAGTTTATTCCATTGATCAAATTGCATTAGACATTATCCCATAAGACTTCTACAGAATTCACTGTTAGAGAAGCTAACTAGAGTGGAACATCTGAAAATTTAGAATACTTAATTATAGGAGATAAGCCCTTCAACTCTACAATAACAAAGTAGACACTCCTTTAATATGATGTTTATATAATTTGATGGCTCAATATCTGGCTCAAATAAGTTTTAAGTACTGACTCAAGATTGGGATATGTCTCTTGAGATCCAGGTTCATAACATATTATATTTTTATCATGCTAGCATCATGAAAATTTTGAGCACAGCTTCTGTACATTTTTTGCATTTTTATTAAAGATTCAAACTTCAACCATTAAATATGGAGGCTATGTTAGAAACACTCATGACACATGGAGAAACACTAAAATACTTATTATCACAAAGTTCAGAGTCACATATACAATCATTGATGTACTCACACTGGAGCTAAAAGTAATGCTGATTTTCTCAATTATATCTACAAAGATTTCCTCCCTCCTTTTACCCCCAGGCTCGGTTGCTACAACAGATTTTGTGACAGCTGTCCCGGGCATTCTTTTCATCCCTTGCTGCATGCATCCAAGTTTGAGGAATTTTGTGTATGTAAGTGATAATTATAAATAAGATACCTTCTAAGTGTCGAATATTATCATTAAGACATCATACCACAAAAATTGCAGTAGGCCCAAGAGGTGACAGACGTGCAGCATCAACCACAATTGGCTCATTGAAAACATAGGATTTCAACAGTTCAGTAGATGTTGTTTGCACATAACCAAAGTCCTGGTACAAAGAAAGTCATCAAGTTCCTACATAGGCAAGATTTTTGGTAAACATTACTGATTGACTAGAAATCTTAGATCAAAATAGTATTACAGCCTATTCAAGCATTACTTCATATAGAAAGTAATATTAATTGGATAAGAAAAGAAGCTCAAGCATGAGGATTGGTTAAAAAGATACAAAGGAAACTGGGGAGACTGATAAGATAAAGTCAAAATTAGATTAAAAGAATAATCGTAACAGTGAAACTAGAAAACCTGAATGGAGAAGCAAAAAGAAGTATAACACCAAAAGAGTATGAGAGGAAGCTCACAATGACTTCATCAAGCAACTCATACACAAGCACAAAGTTCTTTCTTAATGATTCTTCACTGAGAACCCCGAGGTAATCTTTGATAACACGAGCAATCCTTTGTAAGAGCTCCAAGACAAAAGAAGGTGATATATTAATCCTTGTGGTAGCAACAAACAATAGCCCAACAACCTTCACGTGAAAGTATGTTACTCCATCCACATTCTATCAGTCGAAACAACCAAAAAAAGAAAAAGATCAGCATATTTTATGAGAAGAGTTGCAATTGACATAATGTGAATAAATTTGCACAAATCTCATAATAATCAACATACAAAATCATTAATGATGGTGGTAGACGGATCTAGAATCTCAGTGTATGTTAGAGATATTGAATCCAGGGAGTAATTAGCATGACTGGCCATTCAATTAACCAATAGTCTGGAATCTTCCTCCCCCTCTTCCGTTTTTATATTTACAATGTCCCAAAAGCTTCAACTTAGTTCTTCTATCATGAAAGGTTAAGGTGCTGTAAATCTAAAGAGGGAGACGTACCATCAAAATCAAGTAAATTATCTGATATGGAAAAAAATTGGTCCAGGGAATAATAGATTATGCAAGTGTTAGTTATAACACAACTGCCACATACTCATACATTTTCCAAAAATAATGGACCTACACCGCCTAATTTGGAAAGATAATACCTACAAAGACAGGTGGTGCTTCCTCTTGCCCGTCATCTTTCCAAAATTTCACTTTGCGGAAAAATATCTCTGCACTTTCCTTTTGAACTTCACCACGATCTGTAATCAAAAGAGTTAGATAGCAAATACTCAAATAGGGGTAGGCATCACAGCCGTAACTGCACGCCATGGGGAAAAAGATCTAGTTAAGAATTAGATGAACTCTTGTTGGATTATGGATTTGTTTTACTTGTCATAATGTTAATACCAATACATTCACCCTTCATAAGAGCACTTGTAGATTAGAAATAGCTATATCTTTTTGTATATTAAGCAGCAGAAAACTGATTTGCAAGTTGCAAGCACTGTTACAATGATGCCCATTTTTTTATAAAATTAAGAGGATACTTAATATTATAGTGACATAGAACAGGTAAACAATTCTAAGAGTTTGATGCAGTATCTTATATCGAAAATAAACAACGTGCTAGCGTTACTTACAGATAATACACATTATTATTTACCCCAAGCTAAGTCTTCTTTTGAATAGCCACAACAAAATAAAGAGTATTTCGATATGCTTGAGCTCTTGCGGGGATTAACTTGCCAAGATATCACTATTAAAAACTTAGCTACAAAACGTTCAATTTATCGGTTTCTCTGTTGAAGTAATTAGCAAGAGATCATGATTGAAGATGGATCTCGAAGCATAAACTCTCAGATTGAGTTCGGCATAATCTAGTTTCGGATCAGCAAGCTAAAACAAAGCATAAGTTTATCACAAACAGCAATGAAATTGAGAGAGAGCATTGGATCAAACATCATCATCAGATCCACAAACAAACTTTTAGAAAATCAGAATGCAAAGGATAAGTATGGATACGCGTAAGAGAAAACGCTTACAGTCTCGGAAGACGATGTTATCGCCACGCTGTGACAAGACGAAGAACTGTGAAATCATGATTCCGTCGTCCTGGTGCGTAGGATGCACCTCTAGCTGCTGCCTTTGCTTAATCTCGTTTCTTTTTCGGCCTCAGTTAACGTGTGTTCCTATTTTCTTATGCTTCAACTTCGGGTAATATTTTCAGGCCGAGAAAAAAAAACTTCGGGTAATATTTGTTTCAGTTACGTGCGATCCAGGATCCACCAAGGCATAAGCAGCTCTATATATATCGATCTTCAACAAATATTTTTGTCTAAATTTTGTCATTCCAACTTTTAAAAATAAATAAATAAATATAAATACAAAAGATACTAATTTTACAAAAATAAATGTATCTGTTTTATCTCTTTTTTTTTTAATTAACAATGCTGAAATTATCGAAAAAAAGAAATTTCCTCACATAAAATGAACTAAATCTATGGTATTATCATTATAATTTGTTCGAGAATCGAGAGAGGTAAGATTAGCGACAACTAATTAAAAATATTGATTTTGATATTGATTTTAAAAAATTTATAAAATTATTATATACAAAATTTTAAAATATATTTTTAAAGATTATCTTATTCTCTTCATTCTTTTTATTTTATATTAATTTGAACATCAAAATTTATAATAAAAATTTTTAACTCTTTTATTACCTGGCTTTCTCTAATTTTAAAAGTTCTTATTATCCATAAGATTAGTTTAAAATTAATTTATTATCTACGCTAAATCTGTCCAAATATGAATTATCAAAAAGTTGTTAAGAAATTTAATAAAATAAAAATAACGTGAGAATTTTTGTTGTTTTTTACTTAAGCCGTCTTTTAAAGCGAAATTATAAAATTATTAAAAACTAACTACACATGACAAAGTGATTAATAGTGTATTTAAAGATCTAGTAGGATGTCAGTCAAAATAGTTTCTTCATCCATCTTCACCGTAGACCTTTTATATCATCTCCCAATATAAATAAAACAAAGGGTAGTCGATTGGTCAATTGCAATAACTATCTAATTTCACCTTTTATATATAACCATGGTAGCACGGACTAACGGAAAATTTACATAAAATATAATTTTTTATAAAAAACTTAAATATTATTTTCATATTTTTATTATCAAATTCTTAATAAAAATTTAGTATATATATATAATTTATATAACTTATATTTTTTATGATTAATTTTTTTAATAAAATTATTATATATTTTATTTAATTAAAAATTTTAATAACAAAAATATAAAAAATTACATATAAATCTATAATTTTAATTCTTTTTTTTTTTTAATCTTTCTAGTATGAACCAAACTTCTATTTGTTTTTATTACATGTTAGCTTCATTCAGCGAGAAGCTATCAGCAGTCAGCTACCGTAGGAGAACTATACATTTCGGGCCCGTTTAAAGCCCAACACCATATGGCCCAGACCAGAACTGACCAGAGCCCGATTCTCCACCACAGCCTTCAAAGCCCGATCCAGTGCTCCAAACTCTTCTTCTCCCCCATCGGGCCACTGCATTATAACAACACTCTTGGTCCGGCCACCAACAGTCATCATCTCAGCCCGAATCGCCTTAGCTCGAACCGACCGTATTGCCTGTGTTAGATCCCGGTTCAGGCTGGGCCGGTCCTCGCAGCTTACCGTAGCTTTCATTAGCTTGGGTTCCCCAGCACCCTCGCAATAGCGCAAAGTTGCATCGTCTGACTCGCCCGGGAACGGCCACGGGTCAGTGTCTGCGATCTTATCGAACCCGGATTCACCGCCGCCGCTGCCGCACGATAAGTATCCGTCGTGACGATGAGCGAAGTCATCCGCCTGCTTCCTCAGCTCTTTCATGTGTTGGACCACTTCGGCCAGCAACGATGCCTTATCTGACTGCACCATGAAATTTTCAAATTACCAAAGAGCCCACAAATTCTGAAATGAATAACGATTGAAGGACTGTTGTGTTGTAGTGGGAAAAAGGGAAATAAAATAACAAAAAGAATTAATTACCTTGGCGGCGTTAGGGAGGAGAGAGCGTAGAGTGGAGAGGTGGGCGTTGATTCGCTGGCGGCGTCTCCTTTCAGCTTCCCTGTGACTCTTGCATGCTTCATATGATTTCCTCTCCAACTTTGATGCGGAGCTCAGAGTCGGTCTCCCACCATCCAATTCCATTGGAGGTCTGATCAACGTCCTCGGTTCTTGAAGATAATGATCACCACAATGATCTAACGAGTTTTCATAACCATTGAAACTCTGAAAAGGAAGCATCTTAAATTTCTTCTTCTTCTTCTCCTTCGACTTTAAGTTGAGAGCACTAGTGGAAGAGACAAGTTCACGACTTACGAGCAAACAACATTTACGACGACGTAGAAAATGCGAACTGAGAATGATGTGTGTGTAGTAGTATATATAGATACGATAGTTACAACGTACGGAGTTTTCGGTGAGCTTTTTAGGTAGAAGAGTACGTACACGGGAACTACAGAAAGTGAAAAGAAGGAGGCGAAGGAACAGTAATACACAGAAGAAATTAGGAGTGAGGTCAAGGAAATTGAAGAATATTGAAGGAGCAAATGGTAGCAGAAACTTTTAACTGTAGTGGAAGAATGAGACCGAACACAAGAAAGACACAACAAAGAGATAAATAATATAATATGGCAGGAGTATAGGAGGAAGAGGGGAGCGTTACCCGAGGTGGAAGAAGGAATTGGAAGTAACTAGGAAGGTTAAGCTAGTGACCTGTCACAGACCAGAGAATATATTAGAGTATGTATGAGAGAGATAATATAATTAAAATTGTTGCGCCTGTTTTTAGATCAGCAGACAATATAACATAGAAGTTGTAGCCTTTTCAATCCGTGTTAACTTTCTAGCATTAATTTAATTGACTGGAAACTTAAATTATAACAAAACGGGAAGATAAGTAATGTTTAATTATAAAATTAATTAAAATCCCACTTCTAGGATTTTAGAAAATAAAGGAAGAGAGGAGTGTGAATGGGAACGCATAGTGGAAATTAGGTGAAGATAAGGCAAAAGACGAAGAATGGGATGTTAGTGGTAAGTGATAGGTGAGTGCTAATTTGTTGGCGATGCATGCTTTGCTTTCATGGAAAACAAGATATGGTGGGTGGTGTTGGTGTAGTGTTATGGGTTGGGTCGATGGGTTAACTCATTTTCAAAGGCAAAAGCAAAGTTACTCAATACTGATCACTCCTACGGCGGCGCCGACAACACTTGGCAAGTGAATTAAAACACGACAAGTGGCAATATTATCGAGCCGACAACAGCTCTTATGGTCCTCTCATACTGTCATAGACCTTTGTCTCGTCTATGAATCGCTTTCACATCCTACTATATTCCACGATCCCTCCCTTTGTTCCATTGGTTTGTTATCATCTCCCAGACCCATGGGGCAACAAAGGTTGAAAATTCAAGGTTCATTGTTTGTTCCAATTAACAACTTTCCTGTTGTCAAAAACGCCGTTTATTTTTCTCGTTGATGTTCATTCAATGCTAAGTGGCTAACCATTGGAGCTTAGTATTTGGTGCGTTATCCTTCAGCAATTTTTGAAACAAGCTCATTTCACTTCGTATTACTCTCTACGTTTGTAACTTCAAGCAAAGTCACATACATAAATGATACCTACCTCATTCTTCTCACTCCACACAAAATGAAGAAATTAAGCAGCGATTGAGTAAAAAGTATACCATAATTAATGCATCCTGCAGACTATTTTATCGAACTTCAAAAGAATTCAACAAGGATACAATCCATATATCAAAGGATAACTCATTCTTTTCTTCAGGTGGGAACTGATGTTAGACCTAGCAGTTGCATATTCATTGAATAATTTTAATTTATATTCTGTTCAATTGATAGCTCAGACAATGTTGGATATATGACATGCTTCTAAATTCCCTATACAGCGTATAATAGGCTAGCGTTGGAAGTCCCAAAAGTAGCCATGCCTACTGTGAACTTATAAAATTTTCGTTTCTCATCAATATCAGAACAAATAGAGGGTAAAAAGGAAAAGAAAGAAGAATCACTAAATTAATCCCCATTAATAATATAGTTATGAAAAAACTTGTCTTGCGAGTTTCTTCTTGGATCTCTTACCCTGATTTTCTCCCAAAGAAAGCACTGCAAAATATGCATGTGAATATGTCGGTGGGACCCCACAGAGTTAGCAAAAGTTAGGAAGGTAAGATCAACATCCCCTGTCAGTGCATCTGCAGCAGCAACAACTGATGAGACTTCAGGCTGATACAGCTGAACTGCTTCACCGCATGCTGAAGCAAGCTGAGCTAATTAAATAATAAATGCACGTTGTGCAATAGTTAATCCCATTTATTTTCCTCTTTATCTTTTTCTTTAACTGATATATTAATTAGGATTCATGTTAATAAAGGACATCATGGCTCAACTTAATGTCATTCCAATAGATTGACCTAGGTTAAGCCACATTTACTTCCATGCAATTATGAGGATAATTTCATCATTTCATACCCTGTAAATTAAAGCTCAGTAAGTGAATTAAAGTTATGATAAATTATTAATGAAGATTGGATCTAATAAAAAAAAATTAATTATTCATATTTTAACAAATTATTTGAATATTTATTAAAAAATATTTATATTTATTAATTAATAGTATTTTAAACGAAATTGTCTCTTGTTAAAAAATATTTGTGATAAACCAAAAATAAAGAAAAAGATTTTAGCATAGTCAATGCAAGTAGTGTCAAGTATGGTTTTCAAAACAGATCCTCTGCTATTGCACATCTGTGCTATCTCTGCTGTCGGATGAATCTTGGCTGTCTGCATGATTAAAATATCCGCAACTTGTCACGTTGCTTTTTTTTTTTGTGAAAATTATGAAACGCACCGTTTCCTTCTATATATTGTGATGAGCACTTTAAGATTAAGTTACATATTGAAATTAACATCCTCTATGAGTTTTCGTCTTATCTCAAAACTCAGAAGACATTGGAAGTCCCTTCTCTCTCCTTCCATAATTCCATGATTCTTCACAAATGCACCACAAAACTTGAGCATATCCTCTTGATAGCTTCAATCATCTCTCTCATGGATAATCTCATCTCAAGCAATGCTTCTGCACCATTCTCTTCTTTCTCTTCCTCCTCTCACTCTATTTCTTCTTCTTCTTCTTCTTCCACCCACCAAATTCAACCTCATAACCTTCAAGTGTTCCACCTCAAGAACACGACAGCGCAATGGTCAAAAGCAAATGATGTGTTTTATATGTTTCGATAAAAAAAAGTGACGTGACAGGGGATAGTCGAGATTCGCCCAACAACAAAAACAACACAAATGCGCGACAGCAGAAGATTTGTTCACTTGATTGTCATTCTATTATCATTCTCATACATTCTTTACCTAGTTATTAAGTATCGGAATCTTCATAAGAGCACTTGCTCCCTCACGATTGCTGCAAAGATTTTCGCTTAGGAAACTTAGACTATTTTAGAATATTGCAAGTGAACTTTATCAAAGTACTACTATACGCGTACCATGATTTTGACACCTCCATGCCACAACGAGTATGCGTTAGTCCTTAGACATCACATTTTGTCGATCTCCTTCTTCACTCTATCAGGCATTGTTTTCACCTTTTTGGTGAGACCCCACCTAATTTTGATCCACACCCAATAAGCATTAACCAAAATAAGAGAGAGAAAAGCCAAGGGTATAATATAATTCTCACTCTTTTGTTTCAACCTAAGGTGGTAATTAAGAGAAATTCTTAGTATCACATCATTTATATAATATTTAATTATATTATGCCACATATTTTATTATTATAAGCCACTTAATATATAAAAGTAAAATATGTGACTCAAGGTTATTGAACATTATATGAATAAAGTGATACATATATTGTATTCAAGAATTTTTTATTATATATTATATATGCATGGGTTATATCTAATATCAATTCTTGGAAGCTCTTCTCCTCCTTTCTTTCAAAGCTCTAATTATTGCCAGACATTTCCAAAAAGAAATGGTTTACGCGATTAACTACAAACTATATATGACTTGACATTTTAAATTACACATAAATCTTCAAAATTTTAGTATATGTAGTTATATTTATAACAAAATCTGTGTCCATAACAATTTTTATGTTACCTAAAGCTGTCTACTGTAGTAGCAAAACCTTCACTGATCTATGTCCTTGTAATATGATGATATGATACTGTTTCCTCAGCAATAGAAAAGATCTAATATTTTATATTTCTTTTTCAACTTTATTGATGAAGCCTTTACGTTTGGAATATGAATGGAGTTGAAGGGGGAAAGATGCAGGGGAAGACCTGGCCATTTTGGTCAGCAAGATTGCTCTTTTTTTTTTTTTTCTTTATTATTCTCTCCACCATCGTTGTGATGCCTGAGCCAGTGAAAAACTGACCCTAAAAGCCTTTGCTTCCAATATTCATATTTCAAAATTTGATGAAGAATGACGAACTGGAAAGAAGGAAGAAGAGGAAGAAAAAGGTGAGACAAACAGAAGTACGAGTAATGCAGCAAAATGAGTGGACTGTTACAGCAAAGGAATTCCTCACAGTAACAAACCCTACGGATCGTTGAGTGTTGTCGTAGAAAAGCTGCATGCGTCCCCATTGAACATACCACTCCTCCACATGCCTGTTCACTGGTCAAATGATGTTTCACTGGGGAATGATAGGATAACAAATGGTAGAAGACAGAAAGACATCGAGTATTTAAAATTTTGAGTTTAAATTGAATTCACTTATTTGTTAAAGGCAATTAAAATTTCCTTACACTTTAAGAAGATTTATCAAGCATTCATTAATTTGTTATTATAAGACCAAATAACATTAAAAATATATTTATTTTTTGCAACCTATGACTTGTAAGTTTAGTGAAAGAGACTAACCTTTTATAATATAATAAATTTAAATTTAATTTTTTATTAAAAAATATTCACATTCCTTATTATACTTCAAACAAAATTACTTATTTATATATATATATATAACAGCTCTCCGTTGTTCCCAACTGCAGAACAATCATTTGCTAATAGTCTATATTAAATTTAAAGTCAAGGAGGGAAAACAAGATCCCTTCTATTTATCCTGCCTGGAAAAGCACATCGTTTAACGCTATATCATATACCATACTTTTGACCATGAGATATCAAATAAAAGTAATCTTTCCGAAAATATGATTAACAATTAATATACTATAAAACCATATTCAACAAAAATGAAGCAACAGTACAATGTTAAAAACCTCACTGGAAAATTATTCATTTCCTACTTAGTAGATTATGAATATATTGGGTGGGCAAGCCAGGGTGATCAACCAACGACGTTACTGTAATCACCAGCCAAAAGAATTGAGTGAGAAGCATTCTGGGTATATCAGGCTCAGATATGTGCTTCTGTGCATATGAATAGAGCATTTTGCTCAGATTTTAGGCATGAATGACTGTCATAATCGACAACGATAGTATGTGTACATTGAGATGCTACTGCGCTATAGATTAAACATAAAGGCACTTGGCTAAACAAACATGTGATGTTACAAGAGAATGTAAATTTATATCAGCATGCTGTTCTGAACTTGTCTAATACCTCGCACAAACAACAAACGAGAAATTGAAGAATTCAACCTAGCCCAGCATACAATCAAAATCAGTACAAAGTATTAAATGTATCGGTCTCTCCACCACTAATCCCTCTATCCCCATGATCATCACAAGCTTTGGTTATAAATGGGTCAATTTTTGTTGAATGGTGACCCAGGAGGAGGAGTGAGGCCAAGTTTGTTCATCACTCTCATCCGCCTGTCACTTGACTCTTGGGTTGTTCCTAATGACGCTGCTTCCTGGGTACAATATAGAAAAGTAAGTCAATATACCAGACAAAAAGTCGACAATGGAACTTAGGCAAGAAATGAAATGAGAAAAATAGGTTTGACCACTCATACTTACAGGGTTTTGGGTACTTGGGTCATCATCATTCAACAACTGAATTTGATTTGGGGAATTTTCCGTATTCTGTGTGCTGCTAGATGGCTTCAGTCGCTTTGTTTTTCTTTTGGCTAAGAATAATTTTGAAACGAACAATAGATGGAATAACAGAGAGAAATGTATTAAGATACTTCGCAATGTCAATTCCCTTTTCCTAAAGCCAAAGCTAAAGCAAGGGTTCACACAAAACTAATATAACACGAACAAGAGAAAAGGAGAGGATTTAAAAGAGTGGATGAACAATTTGTGTTTTGTTATTTGAAAAGAAATATTAAGGATAACCTAGAAGTTAATGGTGATACATCCCGAGTGTTCTACCACCATGCCTTCAACCATTTTGGGCAGTAAATCAATATAATAACTTTCTGGAACTTAGTCAATGAAATACATATGGTAGCATAAACTGGAAAATACTATTAGGCTGAGTCCAAATAGAGTAGTAAAATTTATCTTTTAGATTCACTATCATGTAATAACTCAGAAACATGACGGAATCCTTAAAGGCCAAAAGCAGCCAGGAACAGTTAGGACTTTGATCCTTGCCACCATCAACAACAACAACAAACAAAGTTTTTTTCCACTAGGCTCATTTTTACTGTTAGATACCTAGCATTAATGTGTTCATATCATTTTGACCCATACTCATAAGATTTGACAAAGTTTTACGTTGATTGTCGACTACAACCCTCCTCTTTTATCCGGGCTTGGGACCGACTATGAAACCAAACTTAGAATAGGCAGAGTTCCTTGCCACCATCATCCTAGTTAATTAAAATATCAGTACAATATTGATGGGCTGGATCTTCATTTCTCTTCAGGACCAAAGGGCTTTTGCCTAAGGGGATGTGTTAATAATATTAACAAAAACCATTATTGGGATTTCTCCTGACAATTTAAGCTGTTGAAATGAAGCAATCCTTGTACTGCCCAGGATTTCCTTTCATGTGTCATAGGTTCCAAGACTTAGCATATTAGACATATATAAGTTTTGAAAAATCATACATTCAAATCTGGAGAATGATTCTGCAGTATATGTTGCATTATTTGCCACTTCACCTTTTCTTAATCAAGTGGTTTTGCAGGCTATTATCTCTCTTCTGTTTGTTTAATATGAATTAAGCAAAAAGACACATTAGGGGGCAATGAACAAATCAGATCAGAGAAGAGATTCCATCAAAGCCTTAATTGTTTACAGGAAATTGGCCAACCTTTAGTCTTCAATCCTGAATTCTTTGATCCGCTGGGTTTTGAGCTAGGAAGATCCTATACCCATATACAAATGACAGCAGACAGTCAATCCAAAGTGATTAATACCATTGCTGTCTAAAATGAGTAAGAAGGCTGAAGATCTTTCTTGTAAGTGTATAACCTAATTATAAGTAATCCAAATAAAGGTAGGGTTACCTTTTCAAGGGATTTCTGCAATATTTCCTGGTAAGAACCATTATTCTGCTTGAGTATCTGAAAGCTCAGATTTATCATAATTAGCACAGAGAAAATCATGTCAAAGCCAATGGTTTTCCTTTTACAGAGATAAATGCAACAGAAATAAAGCAACAAGTTACAAATGGTAGTATACATCAAATGCTTACCTTCTCAAACTCAGAACGAGATTTAATAGGATCCACGTACAAGCTGCAGAAGGAAACACGGCATGCTTTTACATATAGAACTGCAAATTGTTAATAACACAATACAAAGGAGATGGGTAAAGCACTGACTATTTATAGCTTCCATACAGCCTAACAAGAACTTTCCCCGCTGATCCTTTGCCAGGTTTAAGGCTCTCACTAACAGTATTCTCATCAACAACCTACCACATAACTAAATATATAAGAAGGCAAATAAATTATCAACAAAGTTAACATCAGACTCAGAGTCTTGCATTTACAGAAGCCTTTAATGAAGGTTGACTTCACCAGCAAGTATGGAGTTTTACATACCTGTGCAGGCCACCACGAGTCACCACGAAGCTTGATACATATCATATCTCCCAATGCTACATTAGTTGTAGCTTGCTCTCCTCCTCCTTCCTTAATCCAACCCTTACCCGATGAAGTATCCCTACGTTTCATAGTTTTGCATTCACTAGCCAAGAAAACCCAGCGGCCACTATTTGATTTGACCTTTAAAAGAATAAACCCACAAAAAAAAAAATTCATAATGTTATCCTCGTGTGGAAGCCAATTCACCAACTCCTCAGCCTTCACCTAAGAAATTTTAATGTTCTACATAAACATAAAATGCTTATTTCTATTAGCCCAAAATTTTGGCATATATCATATTAAGCCGTTCTATATATATATATATATATATATATCCTGAAAACAGATAAAAGAATGCTTAATATGTGGGATGAAGCCATTCATATTTGTTTTGTAATCATTTTGATCCTTCACTCGTCAGGCATCCGCATCAAACAGTTCACATCCAAGCAAAACCAAAGAAACTAAATATCGTTACGGGCAATTTTATTTTTCTTTCTAAATCTTGAAAGTTGAAAGCAAATTTAAAGAACAAAATGTGTGTATTAGAAGCGTTCAACTTTCCCCTTTAACTATTCACAAGCTTCATTCGTCAAGCATCAAATACTGCTAATATGGAGTAAAGGAGCTAAACATAATTACTGGGTTGTGTCTGTGGTGATGGGTACTTACAAAACGTATCGAGATTCAGGAAGGAGGAGAAACCGAGGATGGAAGAAAGATCCAGTAGCCCAAGAGAAAACCACAAGCCGTACAGCAAGGGAACCAGCAAGAACGCAGAGGACAATTTGAGAGCACCTAACACTGCAACAGCAACACCCTTCGCAGTTTCAAAAATTTCCAAAATCGAGAGAATGGATGTGTCACACTGTCGCTGTCTCAACCATTTGACGACGCGGCAAAAATTATTAAAATGTTCCCATTTTTAAAGGAATCCCACTTTTTCTTTTTTAATATATAAACTATTTGAGATATAAATAATATAAAAAAATAATGTACGGGAAATATGGAAAAATAAATACTTAAATAATTTTGTATTTTTGATTGTTTATAAATATAAAAAAATTGTTATAATTTAATTTTATATTGAGAAATTGTTATTTTCAAATAAATTTAGTCCATGACAATTCCATCTGTCATCCACTCACGATTCAAACAAGGAAAGCTCTTCTTTTATTATGGAACGGTAATCCAAGAATTTATGTCGCAGTTAAAGATCAGGCATTCAGGTTTTTAAAGTTGCACTGTGCATTGGCCTAAGATGATAAATACTTTTTTCACAGACATTTTACATACTTTCTTTCAATTAAAAAATTCATATAAATTTATTTTTAAAAAATTTCTCTTAAAGTGTTGGACGATTGAATTTAAGATAGGAACTTACAAAACTAACTCATGACATGAGGATGAGTAGGACCCGGCGTGGGACTCACTCGGTAAAATGACTCATGAAAATGAGTAGGACCCATGCGGAAGCTGCGGCCCATTTTTTATTCTATAATATATTTAAGATTTTATATTAATTTTTAAAATATTTTTGTTTTAAATAAATAAAAAATAATTTTTATAATTTCATCAATCTTATAATATTATAATATACTTTTTTATTTTTAAAATATTATAATAATCAATTTGTTAATTACTAAGTTATATAATAATTAATCTTTAAACTATTAAAAGATATATCAATAATTCTTAAAATATTAAAAATTAATATTAATCAGTTTCTAAACATATAAAAATACACACCAAATAATTAGAATAAAATAATTAATTTGAGATAAAGTACTTTCTATTCTCATTTAGGTTAAGTATCTTTCAAATGCAACACATCTAAAAATTAAAAAGAATCAAGACAAGGAAGATATTACCCTTGCAAAATATCAATTTATCCAATAATGTAACAAGAGATAATATGACCAACTTTGAAATGCATCTTAAGTCAATGCATCATTGGAAGGCTTAAAAGTATATGAGAAAACATGCATATGATTATATGAAAGAAACCTTTTAGTGGGAAGAAATTTAAGTTGTGATTCTTTCTCAAGACACAAGTACCTTCCTCATTATATCACAATATCTAGGAAGACCTGCAACATACCTAAATAAATAAAATGTGTTGTAAGAACTAAAAAAATAGTTTTAAAAAAAAAAATTAAAATGCCCATTTCGCACCGACCCGACCCATATAGCGATTAGGGTTCCACGTTTTAGACGACTATAAATGCCAAGAAGGCCTATTTCCGGCAAATACAATTCACGCTGTTCGACTATCGAATGTTTTACCTACTTCGGTGATTTGCCATTGTTAGGCGAAGCTCGAGAGCGTTTGTCATCCAAGATGAGAGCTGAGGTACAGCCGTTTTCTTTTTTATTGATCACTCCTACTTTTTCATATTGTTTCTTTCACGAATTCTGGTTTTTAATCTTCTTTTCCATGCAGAATCGTTGTGTTTTCATAAACATAGATCATCGGTGTGAATTTTATTATTTAAATTGTGTTTTGGTGTCTCTTTTTGGGTTATTTTATAATATTTAAAATTTTAACCATTCGCGTTCGGGAACCGGATGACGATTGCAATTGGTTCCAGTATTTAGGACATAGCATCTAATATGGCAAAAATGATAAATTTTGATGTTGACAATGTTGGGAGTGACCTGTTGCAAGAATTCTTGTAATTTGTTGTTGTTATGACGTCCTGGATTAAATGATGCTTATGAATTATGATGACCTGTGGGCATCTAACTTACCTTGTTTATCTACATTGTGGTAATCGATGAGTCTAATAAGAAGTGTTTCAAGTTCTGATCTTCTCCTTCTAGCGTGGCTCAAGTTCCTAGTATTATATTTAATTTACAGTCACAACTCACAAACTCACAAAGACATTTCTTTGTAAGTCACCACTCTTTCACTGCTTCAGCCTCCAGTTATGTTGTTTTGATTCAGTTTTTCTATCTCACATTTTGTTGCTATTCTGTGGTTGTGTATGTCATGCGTACTTAAACTGCGGTTAATTTATTATTTCACTTTGCGTATTTGGATTAATGTTATGTTGCCAATTTTTCCTTACGACTTTATGTTGAAATTTGGAAGTCTTATTTTTGTGACGTTTCTTTAATTATGTTCTTTCTTGTTATTTTTTCTGATTCTCTTGCTATATAATGACTGTGTATATATTTTGTCCTTTATTTTGACGTAGTTTGTATTGATAATTTAAAGCCTTATATTTTTTGATGGTTTTTTTAACCTCCCTCTCTTCAATGATGTGGCATGATAGTTGCATTATGTAGCAATGTTAGTATTAATTTGTAAGAAAGGCCTTTTAACACTACATCATCAGCACAGCGTGTACAAAAAGTTTCCCATCAATCCTGACACTAGTTCTATTCTATGTTGCCATGTGCAATGCTACCATTGGATTTTCCTAAGATTTGTATAAAGTAATTTTTATTACCATATACATTAATCTTGAAGTGATTCAACAATGGAGAGTCTTGACCTAAGCTCTCCTAAGTAAAATCCTTTTTCTAATCACAAGTGTTAGGAAAACTATAAAACAAAAATATTTTAAAAATTAATATAAAATCTTAAATATATTTTAGAATAAAAAATGTGTCGCAGCTTCTGTATTTTCAAATTTCGATGTGAGGTGTCCCCCTGAAACCCCTTCTAACTGGGAACTTCTGCCACTCTGGCGGTTGTAGCCAAATTCTCATCTGTGCCTTCATCCTGTTTTTCCTTCTATAGGCATAACACCTAACAATACTTACGATGAAATCTTTGTTGTAAATATTTGTGGAGGAGGAGAGAATAAAGAATTTTAACTGAGTTGATTAAGCTATTCCTTTTTTTTAGGGTGTGGAGGGGTCAATGATGGAAGCCTCAAATCGTCCCAACGATTCCACTGAAGAAAATCAGATTGTTGGTGTTCCTGTCCAAACGGAGCCTCCCGTTCCTTCAACCTTCCACACCAACAATGATTTTGAAGCAAACTCCGATCCCACGGTGAAGAGCTCTGACGTTTTAGCCAAAGGTTTGTCTACGATGCTCTCCACCATTATTAGGGATCTCGATTGCAGAGCTCAAGAAACCTTTAAAAGCCAAGACCAACTCTTTTTCGCCCTAGATCGTCTTACACAAGGTTACTTCTACTTTCAGTTAGCCCATCTATTCATCTATTTGTCTTCCTTTGTTTTACTGGTTTAAATTTGCGTTTTATGAGCATGTTTCTTTGTTTAGTGTTCTGCAATTAGCATTCTATTGTTGGACATTATGCTTAATTTTGGAGAATAGCATGGGTCTTATCTGCTGTTAGCAAATTTGACGTGCCTATTTTAACTCATTTTATATGGCCTTTGTTGCTAGTAGAAGTCCTTGAGTAACTTGAAGCCTTGTAAAGAGTAAATCCATAGTCATCCTAATGTATATCAAGTGTGCGTTATGGTTTCTAAAAGTTGACGAAGTTTGAGAATTTTATTGTGGAGTAAGGACATGGGTTTTGTTAGAAAAAGAAATGTTTATAGCCAAGTGTTAAGAATTGTTGCTTTGGACGTCAGAGTCAAATTGTGTATTGCAACCTTGATATATTCCAACTTTCAAATGGATCTGCATTTTGCATAAACAGGTAATAACTCCTTAAAGGCCTTTTTTTTCTTTTTGTTACAGTGAAATTAGTAAACGTTGGTGGCACTCTATTAGACAAAACAGGCTGTTAGAATCCTATTGAACCAGAAGAGCATACTCCATTGGCCTAACAGAAAAACATCAGCCTCCTTGTATCATATCTATACAAGTAATACCTTGGTTAAGCTATCCTTGAAAAGAGAGCCACTCATATTACTATGCAATAGGTACCAAGTCTTCTTCATGGTGAGGAGCCCTATGTGAAACTTCAGAAGTGTTCTTCCTTACAAAATCAAGTTGTCTTCCTTGAGTCCATAGGCTCTTAACAAGGTCTAGTTGCTAACCTTGAAAAGGTCAAAGCCATTAGGTAATGGCCTGAGCTTAAAATCATCTTTGAGCTTTGTAGTTTTCATGGTTTAGCCTCCTTTTATAGGCGCTTCATTATGGAATTCAACACCATCATGTCTCCTATCATGGACTGTTTGAAAAGGGACAAGTTTTATTGGACTCCCCTTCACAAGCCTTTAGTTCTATCAAAAAGTTTTCTTACATCTCTTTTTTTTTCTATCTCTGCCCCACTTCCTTTTATATACTATAGTAACCATTCTCCCATGTCATGTCAAACTTGCTACTGCAGTATCCTGTTTTTGGATTTAATTGCCAACATGCTATGGTTTAATTTAGGCTTGGATTGTTTTTCTTGATTCCTTTCTTTTGCTCTAGCATGTCAGTTAAATCTTAGTACTCTCAAGTATACAGTTTGTTGACATGTATGTTTTCTTTTGGCAGAACTTGATCAATTACTAGAAGATGCACCTTTGCCATTCATAATGCAGCATGCTACAAAGATATCCAGTGTTACAAAAAGAGTTTCATCACTGAATTCACTTCTAAAATCCATTCAAGGGCGGATTGATAATATAGACCGCATGCTATCTATTGGCACTGCACATGGTATATGAATATTCAGAAGCTTAATTTTCTAGTTAGGTTACTTTATGATAGTGAATAAGCAGTCGTAATAGGTGTACTATTTGTATATAATGTTATCAATTCCCCAAATATATGCTTTCTTCGTAGTCAGAATACAGTTCCCTTGCTCTGGGCAAAGTGCAAAACAAATTTACAATGAACTGTAGTGCCTGATGAATTTTGTGAATGATAGTCTTCCAATTATACTACTGTTTACTCATTCATATCCCACCTTGGCAAAATTTTAAAATGTGGTCCATGGAAAACCTGCATTTGTTTGGAGTTACTAATTCTTCAGGAATCCTCTTAGCCAATCTATTTATGGAAAAGATGGATAAATAAATACTCAAAGAACTTCGTGTTTTTCATTGTTTATAAATATAAAAATTGTTATAATTTAATTTTATATTAAGAAATTGTTATTTTTAAATAAATTTTAGTGCATTACAATGCCATCTTTCATCCACTCAAGACTCAGCCAAGGAAAGCTCTTTTATTATGGAACAGAACTTTTATGTCGCAGTTAAAGATCAGGCCTTTAAAGTTGCACTGTCAGTTGTGTAAGAATAATTTAAATGGAATTTTTATATGTATGTTATTAAATTTAATTAAAAATTAATATGTATATAATTTTATTTTTTAATAACTAGTATTTTTTAAAAAAGTTATATATTTTGTTTTGATTAAAAATTTTAATAATAAAACATAAAAATTACCTAGGACGATTGAATTTAAGATAGCAATTGACAAAAATTACTCATGACACGAGGATGAGTAGAACCCAGCGTGGTACTAACTCGGTAAAACGACTCATAAAAATGGAGACGCCTTTCTAATTCTTATTACAATTGGGTAAGATTTTATAAAGTTATATAAAATTTTACAAATTTGAAAAAAATAAATTTGAATTTAAATATATATATTTTAAAAGGTGTGTGTGTTCTCAGAATGAATTGTGAATATATTAATAATTTTAATATAATGGATCCACCATGGAATGGGAATATAATTCCTGTTCTTGTTGTCTTTATATTAGAAATTTAGTTAGATGTTATTTGAAATAATAAATTATTATTTTAATTCTTAAAAATATTACTCGTTTAATTTAATCTCTAAATTATAAGATATTTAATTTATTTTTTTAAAAATATATTATATTTTAATTTAATTTTTATGTACAAAACTTTTATATTTTTCTATTTCAATTTAAAATTTTAAAAATTAAATTAAAACATAATTTATTTTTTAAAAATTAAATTCAATATTTTTATAATTCAAAGATTACTAAAATAGTAATTTATTTTATTTAAAAAAATCTCGAAGGACTTTTTATAGATGGGGAAAATTGCTACCCATAAACTCAAATCCAAAAATAAATATGGAATCAATCTCGAAATATATATTATTTATACTCTTCAATTATAACTATGCATTTATAAACTATCGTATTCCTACTTTTCAAAGATATAGAAATATAATTGCAAACTACTATATTCATATGATATTTAACATATACAATTTTTATTGGTCGTGGTCAATTTAGAGTTCACCTGCAAAATGAATGTGGAATTTCATTTTAGGCAGCCATAATAACCAACGTCTCTTTCCTATTGGGGGTTATTGTTGTAAGTGTCAGTTCAATAGAGAGATCACCAGCCACAAATGAAAGGCCTGACAAATGACAATCTACGAGTAACATGTAGGAGAGTATCATCAATTTAAAACCAAATGGACTAACAGGCCATCCATCTTCACAACCAAGAGTGCGAAATCAGCTAATAACTAATGAGATGAGACGCAGATAAGCAGTTCTAACAATTAAATACTGCTGTAATTTTTTCCTCGAAAACATGTGTGAATAGCAAAATGAAATTTTGCAAAGGACATGTTTACAGTATTGGAAGCAGGAGATCGCGCGTATTCTGTTCTGCACGACAGTTCAAACGCGTTCAGACAAAATATATCCCTGCCGTAGAATCAGATGACAAGTTTTCCGAAGCTTCGAGTAATCCTGAGGTGTGAACAATCCATAAACTTGGAACATGAAAGACAGCAACGAATCTCAAACCGCAAACTGTTACTGACACTGGCTTCGAGTACAAAGGAAATAGTCCACACGTTTCATGAGAGGCAAGATGAAAAAGTCAAGGAAACAAACCTCTTCACTCTGATTATGAACCAAGTAATGCACACAGCTCCATGACCAACATTGTTCTAGCGAAATGATTACTAGAGATATATAAGCTGCTGTAATAACTCATTAGTCAGAACATTTTATTTCCCGTTATTGAATAACAGAGGGAGAGCACTGTCAACGGAACACAGATACTGCTCCGCATCCTGCGCTTTACATTCCTTGATGCACCATTTCCTCTTGCTAGATATTCAACATAGACTAAGAGTAAGCAACCCGCATTAATTTCAGCTCGAAAGAGCACTATTTACTGTTTTATTTATTTATTATCAAGAAAAGTTCATTAAAAACAGTTATAACCGGGACAAGCAACAAAGGAGAAGTTCATTAAGAAAACATACTTCACAATGCTTCATCGATGATCATAGTAAATGATGCAAATGCACTTAATATTTTCTTGAAGAAGTATATTTAGGAAAATAATGTTTCCAAATTCATTTTAACTATAAAAAATACCAGCCATGGTCTGGTAAATCTGCATTTAACTAAGACAAACCAGTGGCACTAATCTTCTGCTAAACCACTAGCTGAAACAACTAATAGACATACCAGAGTCACCTCAAGTATCACCAATGAGGCAGTCAGTGAAGAAAAACGTCTAAATACTTACATACAGTGCGAAAAAAAACTACGCAAGATTGTAACAACAGTACTTACAAGTTGTCCAGCCGAGTAGATTCGGCCTTCTTCCGACTTCAGATCTAAGAAGTCACAGGTAAGTTAACCCTCACCACATCTAACTACTAATTAACAATTCAACAATAATTTCAACTACCTCCGCAGTTGCCAGAAGACCCAAATGCATTTTAATTGCATTAAACAAAACTTTTCGGCAAATCCCCGTCATGACGGCAAAGGATTTTTACGAGGCCTTCCTCGCTTCCGCTTTATAGGAACCACTCCTGGAGCAGCCCCATTCGAAACAACAGCAGTCGCATATGGCGCATTAGCCTTAGGGGCCGACGGCAGTTGCCCATTATACCTACCATTCTCTGTGGGCTGGACAGTTGCAGAAACCGGTGGCATCCAATTGGCACCACCTGAATTTCCAACGAAAAATCCCATTGGAAAGAAACCCCAGCAACAGTGATAAGCATCTTGTCCAGGCACAATTGGCGGCAAAGACGGAATCGAAACCCCATGGAAGGACTTCTCGCAATGCTGGCACCTCAAACAACAACCCTCATAGATCTTAGGGTACTCGAACAAGTAGTAACAGTACGGACACGTCGTCCAGAAAGTCGATCTCCGCCGTGGATTCTCATCCGCTTCGTCATCCCTATCGGCGCTGTTACCATTCCTCGGATCGAATCCTTGATTCCGTCCACTGGGCCCAGGCCCGCCCCTACGAACTGGCAATTTGTCTTGCTGAACCCAGCTGGGCACACTCAAATCGACCCTAGTGAAGACGCCAAGCTCCTTGTCGTAAATGGACTTCTTAACCTGGTCCGATAGCACAGCCCACGCCTCGGCGACGAGCCTGAAAGCGTGATCGGCGAGAGAAAACCTGTTCTTATCAGGGTGGAGAAGAAGCGCGAGCCTACGATACTGCCTCTTGATTAAATCGAAGTCGTTAGATCGACGATCCACCTGAAGAACGGCGTACCATTCGTGGTGGTTGTTAACGCGTTTCTCCGCCGCGAGTAGCACGTCGATAACGGCCAAGATCTGATCTGAACCCTCCAAAAGGGGTTCGGCTTCCTGGGCTAAAATAGCAAAGTCCCTTGAGCCGTTGAGGTCCCGGTTCTGTAAGAGCTTTTCGGCAATCCCAAGCAAGCGCTCGGCTTCAATTCTGTTAGCGTCCATTTTCTCCGACGGAGCCGAGTCAAGAGTAAAAGCCGGGAATCTAGAACTGCACGGGGAGACCACTTTTATGTGGAAGTGGAGCCCTACCTGTGTTTTTGGTTGGCACGATTCACATGTGGATTTTAATAATATATTAATATATATATATATATATATATATTTCACTTGGTAGCTCATAATTAATGAGCAAGCTTTGCCCTTAAATTATTATTCACTCGCCAAACCAAAATAATAACAATACTTTAAATAATTTAATGACAAAAGTTATCTTTTTATCTCTTAATATTATATAAAATCTTGTTTGTTTTCCTTTTTTTAAATTTATCTTTTATGTTTATTAATTGATATTTTTTATCGTTTGATTGATGCAACTAATTTCACTTGGTGGAGTTGAAAATTTACTAGGTTTAGCTCATATTAATTTCACGTTATTAATGATCGATATTGAATGAGTTCTTATGATATTGTCTACAAGTTGCATGAGTTACATTTCTATTATCCACAAACTCATGAATTCTAGTAACTGTTATGTCATATATAAAATTTTTATTAAAAAATTAATTTTTATATTAAATAATAATTAAATGATAGTAAAAATATTATAATTTAATAATATATATTATTATTTAATATTTAAATATTATTAAAATTTTATTTATACTCTTAAGATATATTATCAAATATTATATTATTAATTTTTATTAATAATTTAGATAACGTTAAGTTTTAAAATAAAATTAATTATAATTTAAAATTTTAAAAATAAAATTAAAAATTAATATAAAATTTAAAAACAAAAATGTACTTTCACCAAATATGATTTATCAAACAAAATATATGAAGCGATGCATGGCTTCAACGTGGCTTTATTAACGAAGCATCTATTAAAAAGATCACAATGATAATTAATTGAATACTTTAATGTTGAAAATTCAGGAAAACTCTGTAGCTTTGCATTCGGGGTGACAAAGTTTAACGACCTAAAATTGTGTTCACGTTAATTCTTTATAGTAGCGTTTTTTTTTAAAAAGAAAAAATTTAATTGTGACCAACATTTCTCTTCTCTTATTTACTCCCTTATATAATTTGGTTTTGGTAAAGTGTAAAGGACATCATCACATATAATCTGCATTTTCATGAAATCAACAAATTGGAGAGAGAGAGAGACATCCTCTATTTTTATAAATATTTTGTGATCATATATAAAACACATACTACATCTTTAATTCTTTTATATATTTTATATTTTTACTTATATATATATATATATATAAATATATATATTATGCTTTCAAGTTAAACAAACTCTTGATAAAACTGTACTAAAAATCTGCAATTCGTAACCTTCACTTCAGCTGGAGGATAAGTACGTATACTGGGTATGTTGAGGAAGTAGGTTGCTGATAAAACCCACGAACTACGGCATATATCTGAAATTTCCAATTTTCCTAATGAACAAGAAAGAATATGAAGTGACCTTTGTAAAATCCAGTTTGTATATTGGCCAGGCAGATGAACGGTGAGGATCTTGAAGGAGTAAACCTAAAAGATTTGCAGCAGCTGGGAGAAAATGCTTGATGATTGATGAACTAAGGTATATACGCGAGATCCACCTCATGTGTGAACCCAAATATGTATTCTCTTGTCCATATATATGCATGCTTGTTTATTCTAACACGATGCAACCTTCACGTTCAGGAAAAGCGGATTGTAGGTGAAATCACTGAACTTCAGAAAAAGGTTTATTCATAAGTTGATAACGATGCTAGTTTAGTTTACTTTAGTCAAATCCGAACATTTATATATATTACTGAAAAAGTGACTTGGCAAAATAATGCTCTTTTTGGTGGTATTATTATATTTAGTTATTTACATTTGTTTAAATTATGCCTTTCATGGCCTAACGCACATTTTGGCTCAACTTGTGTAGAAGAAATTTGGACTAAGCCTTGCATATCCCTGTATGCAAGGGTTCAAATCTCTCCTTTAATTAATAGTTATGGTCGATGATCAATTTTTCTTATGAATAATTCGTAATGCTATGATTAGTTGAGTAACCTTCTTAAAGAATTAATAGTCTTTGAAGGTAATTTTTTAGATTGAGCTTCTCCCTCCTTCGTGTTATTATCACCTATATAATCCTAAAATAATCTATATCTTTTATGTCATGTTTATTACTAAAAAGTTTATGCCTTTCATGTAAATGCATTAGCTAGTTGTAATATTAAAGCCCTGCTATGTTTTATTTATTTACTTCTTGTCGGGCGGAATGGTAATTAAAAGAATGTGTTATATATATATATATATATATACTTCAAGGTTATTGGCCAAGCACCAATGACATGTATGAGAATGAGACTCCCAGCGATTGATATGTAGAGGCTCAAGTATATAGAGGATATATTTAGGATTCTTTTCTTTGAAAGAGGCTATTTAACTAGTAATTGGATCTCCTTGTAGAAAATTAACCATCAGTTGGGACCACTAATAAAAGGGTCCAAGTTGGAGCTATTGCATATGAGAATGCATTGTTTTAATTTTCGGGTATCTTATATTCAGTGATGATATAGCTTCAGATTAATATGCTTTCAGGTTTCAACTTCCATGTGCAAATCAAGGAAAAAGACCAATGATGGTGAACTCAGAAATGGGCATAAAGGAGGTAATTGTCTCATCAGGGTCCGTGGTGGCCTTTATCTTGAGGACGAGCCCCCTCTGACACGCATTCAGAAGTAAAAATTTTGTACAATATTAAAGTACGCATATGAATTAATATGTATAAATAACAAACTTTAACATTTTATAAAATATGCATCCTAAAAGATGTATTCTTTTATGACACGTCTCTTAAGTTATTGTAAGCGAGAAAACATTTTTTTCTCATTATATTAATTGTTAACTTCACAGAATTTGTTATATATTCTCCATTTTAACAATTCTTTCAATTTTCTCAGGCTAACCTTCTCTAATTGAAATAAGAGGATGCAACATTTCTCGGCTCGGAATTTCTATTTACTTTAGATCCAATTTTCTGCATCGTTTAATTAATGTAAAATTCAGAGCTACGTTTACTAGTTTAAAAGCTTGTTCTCCGTCAGTCATTGATCATATCCTTCTTCGTGCATGGTTATTTGACTAGATATTATAAGCTAGAATAGGTAATTGGGCCCACCTCCTAAATATATAGTGCTGACGATAAGATCTCTATATATGGACCAATTATAATTAATTTACTGATATTAAGCAATATAAAAAGTGATAATGTTAACGGACAAGTTTCCTCATCCTTAGTTGTTTATTAGATTAATAATCCACGCGCACTCACGCAGGATAGCTATGACTATATAATGTTTATCTATATTTATGCCCTGTGGTATTTTTGGTCTCAACACTATAACATGAATTATAAAATATGTTAGAAAAGTGATAAATTATTTAAATTTCTTCATGTGACGGGATAGTATAAAATTGTGATGGAAAAAATAATATAGACAAAAATGTATTTAAATGATAAGCCTTGTTTAAGAATTAACACGATATTCCCATGTAAAAAATAAGATAGATACAAAGTTATTTAAATAATTATAGGACTTATTACAAAATTATTTTAGTATAAATTTTTAAAATATAAAATTAAATTATATTTTTTTACTAAAAAAGTTAAAGGAATTATATAATTTTGTACTTTCAGTTTAATTTTTTAATATTTATTTATTTATTTTAATATATATTATTTTAAAATTTATTGTCAAAAGATCCACACTAAAATGAATTAGAGTATGCAAGGAGTATTATTTTTAAATTTATGAAATATATAGACAAATTTAAGATTTTTAAAATATGTAATTTGTCTTAATTTAATTTTTAAATTATAAAATATTTAATTTAATTATTAAAATATATATTATATCTCAATTTAATATATATAAATATTATATATCTTTTTATGTCTTAATTTAAAATTTTATAAATTAAATTGAGACATAATTTATATTTTAAAAATTAAATAAAAATAAATTTCATATTTTAAAGATTAAAATAATAATTTACTTTAAATTTAAATAAAGTTATCAACAATATATAAAAAAGTTATTTATACAATAATTTTCAAGACATTATAAAAATAAATTGGGTTAAAATTAAATTAAGTTACTCGGAGATAAATACTAACTTATAATTGTTTTTAAGGTTAAGCTCGCTACCATTGCCTTTTCTAAACATTTACGTTCATTCATTATAGACGGTTTCTCATTCGGAAAAATGAAGATCCAATGATCCAAGAAGTTTCCGTTTGAAGTCTTGTGTAAGTGTTTTCTTAATCTCTTCTGATTGGTGAAACTCCACAATATTTAGGACAATTTTCAACGCGCACCAAAGTCTGTCCAGCTAACATAAACATATCTCGCCCCAATAGTCCAATTGCACCACTTTCGCGTCGACTCACTGAGTTCATTCAACTCGTCCGAGTACGGATTTTCAAACCCTTGTCGTATCGGGGACGATGAAAAAGTCTCCACGCAGAGATCTCGGAGTGTTCGATTTTAAGGAGGAGGAAGAGATTGCTGACTTGGCTTCTGAGAAACAGCTCAATAAGTTCAAGAGCTCTCCCCTTGATGATCAATCGGTGTTGAATTACGAGATTTTGGGATATGGTGAGGCGATTTGGAAATTCTATTCTTCCATTAACTTCCGTATCAATTTTTTTTTGTTCTTTTTCCGTTCTGTAGCTGTTGCATGTAGATGTGTCTGTTGTGGTCTTCGGATTGGTAGCCGCATAAGGAACCAGGGATACTGAGATTTAAACATGATAATCTTGTGAGTTTGAGTTGCGTTAATTGAAGTTAACGGGATAAAATGTTCACCAGAATCGGAATTATCAATACCGTTATTTATTTTGAAGTGGAATAGCACGTGTTTGCGGTGATTATTCATAACGATGATTCACTAAATAAAGGTGGCGCTGTTACTTTATAAATGAAAATTTATCAACTTCAAGTATAGGGTATGCTAGGTAGAGATGAGATATGGAGGCTAACTGGCAATGCACAAGTCAAGAAGCACAATTAATTTTTGCTTTTGCTTGGGACACCCTTAAAGTGGAGGCAATGTTTCTTTTAATATGTCGTTGTCCATAAGATTTACGAAACTTTGTTTTCCCAACCAGTCTGGTTTAGGCACCTCTGATGTCTTGTGATTCATCCTTCTGTTATTTGTTTTGGTGAATGCAGAATGTCTTAATTTATTGAAATAAATTAAGTAGTCCTATTCAAATAGCAATTTTAAGTCCAGCTAACATACTCTTATCCTAATCCTATGTTTCCAGTTATTAAGTGATCTTTCACCTTTAGGTGAGACAAATTGAGTCCTAGTGTCTAGAATATGTTGTAGGTGGGTTGATCATATAAGATACCATACCGTGATCATTATCCATGTTAAACTGAATAATCTGTATTCTAACAGATGGATTTAGGTATTTATCAAGTAAACAATTCTGGTTCCATGAAGAAAAATAAATGGTTTTATGACGTTTGTCTACCCTAAGTCATTGCTCTAATAGAGTTAAAAGGGTTTAGTATATAAAGAAAGTTGATATTTGTTTTATTTGATACAAGCTTAAAAGTTTAATTATTAAACTAATATATTTAATCAGAAAGTCACTAGCCTAGACTAAGTGATTAGTATGTAAATTCAAGTATTATCATGTCACGAGGCATGGAAATCTGGCATTAATTTATAACTTAGGTCATATTCTGACAAATGGGTTCCTCTATTCATTTTAAGTATTGCTAGATACATTGGGTTGAGGTTGTTCAATTGTGAACACCTTGATGAGGATGGGGGCTTTATTCTTTTACCTAGTATAGAAATTGACATGTCCCTTCGATTGGAATGTGCATCCCAGTAGGGGCAACCTCTTTTCTTAAGTTTACTGTAGTGTTGCCAAAGAGTTCATTTCCTAAAGCAAAGATTCACTCAGGATCAAGAAGTTTAATAAAAAAATGGTTGAAAACTTGAAATTTAAACAAGAAAATGATCTGCTGAGGTTGAGAATCTTGCTCTTTATCATTGAAGATGTTCTTTAGATTTGTCCTCTAGTCCTTGTCATTTTGGTTAACTGTGTTCAATCTTAGACAGTTTCATTCTCAATTCATTGATTTACAGTCTCCCAGGTAGACAAGTTCATTGTAAAGGACCAGGATGTTGGCAGTATTCCTAGCGTTGATGTTGATGTGATTGGTAGTCACTTCATTTCAGAGAAGGATGTTTCAGACCCCACTCTGGTCACATCGGAAGGGAAGTTGGATAATGAAGAGGATTCTGAGTTGGAAGCTTCCCAACAATCAAAAGATACAAGTGGTGTCGTACCTTCTCCTGAGATGAGCCAAATAGATCTTGCCCCTTCAGGGTCTCCTTCCAGTGTACTGTGACTTCTATTTGTAAGATTATATCCTAAAGAAATGTTTAAATTGTGGAATTCATATTCGTGTTTAATATTTTGCAGAATGGATCAGTTGATGTTAATACAGAAGACAATGAATGCGTGGATGAGAGTACTCCATCAACTCCTGTCTCTGAGATTGCAGAGAATGGTGTTTTTTATCGTAATCCTTGATTTTTGATACTTATTAACCACCATTACACAAGATTTGGAAATAATATGATGCAATGCTCATTACTTTATTTTTATAATTTCAGTTTCATTAAATGGTTATGGATTGAGCCATTGCATAGGAGGTTCTGACATGGTAATTCAACCCATTTTTGTTAAAGAAATAGACAATTAGTGCTTTATCTTTAATGTTCACAGATTCTCAAAATTTCATACAGCTTTGGGTGTTCTTATCCTATTTTAAATTTATACAACTATGAGAATATAAGCTAAAGTAGAAGAAGCTTCTGAGGCTGCAAACTATGTGCTTTCTTAGCTCTAATGTATTAATATAAAATGCTTTCTAGACTATCAAAATTGAATACATCTGTAGTGTTTTCTCTAGTATATTGTGCTGACTTAGTTTTTGTATCAACGATCAATTTCTTTTTTCTGCAATCTTCAGGATGGTGCAAATTTGGAGGTTGTTCTTTATCCTGATTATATCATATATCAGGATAATTATTATTTGGGGCCGAAGTTAACATTTTTCCATTGTTGCATCAAGATCAATGGTTTAACTCCATGTGTAAAGCAAGAGGCCTCCAATCTTGAGTGGGCAATTGATGATGTTGTTGATATTAGGTGTCAGTTGTTTCAAAGTGTGAGTTTTATAGTCCAGATGATACTTATTTAGTGGCAATATTTGCTTTTTAATGCATAAATTGTGCAGTTCTTGATGTTGTTTTGTTCAGAATGGTACGGTCATGATGAAGATTCGTGTAATATCAAGCAATGCTGGTATCTCAAATAATGTAAACAAAACTGCAGGTCAGTCTAATATGTAATAATTTTCATCATTAAACATATATGTATAATATATGTGTGTGTGTGTATATATATATATATATATGTACTTATTTACTTTCATGTGAGCCTTTTGTTTTGTATGATATCTAGTATTATGAGTTCATAGAGTTTATTTGCAATAGTGGCTTCTCATGTTGCTGTTTATATTTGCATACCTATACTTATGCTAGGCATTGAGGAATTGAAGATTGTGATCGCTGATTCCAATTGGTTCCACAAACATGAACAAATCACATCTCTTAATGTGAAATACTTGGCTATTTGGAATCATAATCTTGAGTAAGTCTTTAAATTACTTGATCTGATAGTTATAAAGTTCCTGTTTTCTGTTTCATCTACTGGCCATAGGTCTAATATATTGATATAGATTGCATCTATGAACTTCTTGTGGTTGCAACACAAGTTTTAGCTGAACACTGTTTCTTGCAATAGTTTGTTGTGTAAAAAATCTTAAAATTTTAATGTCGTATTATTTCATATGTCACTATAAAGTTTACTTGTTGATTTGATATGAATATGAAGTAGTGAGAGAGGAAGCGTGATGGTTGTTTGTGATTAATGTCATCATGACTAACTTGGTTCTCTTCTTGTTTCATTGGTGTTCTTAATGCCATTTTGTACCATTTGATTAATATATTGAATATAATTAACTTTCATTTTGTAGTGCTGGCAGGGAAGGTGACGGAAATGATTTACTTGGAATGAAATGCTACTTGCCTAAGTAAGTAAAAACTGTTTATTCCTCTTTTTCCCCTTTTTCTCCTAATGCAACACAGAAGTCATGATGCCTCACTGTACCTTTTAAAAAATAGTTTCTGGTGCATTCTGATTTCCTATTTCATTTGCCTTTGCATAGTTTATGCTTTCTATTAATATATATTTTTTTATTATTTTCTTTAGTTATTCTTTTGTTGAAAGAATGGTTTGGAAATGTTTGGCTTAGGATGTTGCAGATATCCTTAATAGCTTATCTGCTGGTAAAGTGAGGTTGGAACATCTTTTCTATACATAAAAGTTGAAACATGAAATACATCTATTTTCGTCATTGAGTCTAAAATTAAACTCCCTAGGTCCTTCTAAATGTTTTGTGTTGGTTATAGGTGGATGCAAAAACTGTTGATATCTTATTTATACCTGTTAGACTCCATGCTTTTCTTTTTAGTTGTTTAAGGAAGATTATAAAATGCAGCAAAGTTGTGTTTCCTGGATTAAAAGTCATACATTATGTCAACTGTTCTTCTTTCTTTGTTTCTTTCAATCCTTACTGTCTGGTTAAAACTCACTAATCTTGAGATTTTATTTCTCAAACAGTTTTGACAAGCCCTTTGGTGAAGTCATTTATCCAAAAGGGGATCCAGATGCTGTTTCACTAAGTAAAAGAGATGTTGATCTATTACAACCAGACACATTCATCAATGACACGATTATTGATTTCTACATCAAGTAAGTTTGCATATGAATATGTATATGTATGTTTTCCTTTGTGATTTATTGCTTTTCTTGGCTTTTATTTTAGTTGAAAAATTATTAATCTGTTTTATCCTTTTTGGATGGATTTCATTCTTATCAATTATAACTATGTGAATAATTGAGTTTCCTTTACCTTTTGCTTGACCAAACTAAGGTGCCTAAATGAAAATATGTAATGATATATGTGAACATTTATGGGAAAGGATCGACAACTGAAGGTTAATGTGAAACATGGTAAAAATATTGAATAAATAAATGTTCTCAATTCTAATTTACTTACTATACTTGAACATGTTTAAATGGTTTTAAAAATCTGTGTTTTGGCAGATATCTGAAGAATCAGATAAAAGAAGAGGAAAAACATAGGTTCCATTTTTTTAATAGTTTTTTCTTTCGAAAGTTGGCTGATATGGACAAAAACCCATCAAGTGCTTCTGATGGCAAAGCAGCTTTTCTACGTGTCCGTAAGTGGACGAGAAAAGTAAATTTATTTGAAAAGGATTATATCTTCATACCCGTAAACTACAAGTAAGATTTCTATAAACTTTTTCTTCTCTATTGTTTCTATCATAATTCAGGTGTTGATCAGCATTAACTTTGGATTATAATGGCAGTCTTCACTGGAGTTTAATAGTTATTTGTCATCCTGGTGAAGTGGTTACTTTTAATGGTAAGTTCCTGGCTTGTGCAATACCTATCTTGTGAATCTCTGTATTCACAGATATTTATGTCATGAAACATGTTTCAGAGGAATGCCTGGACGAGTTACTTAGAGTACCTTGTATATTGCATATGGATTCAATTAAAGGAAGTCATAGTGGTTTGCAAAACCTTATACGAAGGTATATTAGAGCTTCTTTTTCATGCCTTTGCATTCATTCTTTTCCCTCCCACAGAGACAATACACATATATACAATGCTCTGTATGTGTTTTATACAAGAGAAATAAATACAATTTTTTACTGTCTATATGCAATTGTAGGATGGTTTTGGGAATCAGGTCAATGTTGCAGTCAGTGCCTCTTCTTTTTCTTTTTTTCCCTCTTCCTTTTGACCATGTATCAAAACCAGGTTGAAATCATATAATTGTTTAGTTAGTAACTGAGACCTAGGTTAGCTTGTCATGTTATTGAGCAACCTATAAAGAAGTGCTTTGTGGCTAATAAGATCCCTACATGGATGTGAGTGGTTACAAAGTCTCTTGAGTGCTGAATTATTTCTCAGTATGTATAACTCGTGATTTGCTACCTATATAGTAAAGCAGACATCAAAAACAAGAAACAAAATCATTTTAAAATATCTAATTATGACTGCATTGAAGTCAGTACCAATTACCCTTCTGATCATTGCCTAAGCTTCCTATATGTTAACACTGAAGAAAACTGTTTTTCGCCTCATAAGAGTAAACCTGTTGTCCTGCATTGTTAATTTAAATTATACTAAACTGTTTTTTGAAACTACTAATAATTTATAAATCTAGAAATCTGGGTTGAAAGTGTATTTAAGATATATATGTATATATGCATACACACATATATTTTGGATAAAAAAAAGAAATTTTATTAAGAGAATAGAAAGGTACAAATGAGTAAGATTAGGTTTCCTCAAAGGAAAGAAAATTGTTGAACAATAAAACAAAATATAAATGGAACACAGTTAAACATGCAACAAAGTTGCCTGGCTCCTCTGCATATCCAAAAGAGATACTCCCTTAAAAATTGACCTGAATGCGACAAAGAAACTGCAAATTGGTCATCTGGCGACCATGAGAAACCCCTAAAAAGCTCTACCTTCTGGCCATACATTCCTAATTACTGCATAAACTGCACATTGTCACTAGGATGATTATGTTTCCAGGTTATTAGAACATACACTCAGATTTATGCTTCATGTTTATGGCCTTTCAGGTATCAAGAAGACATAATTTAGTAATGATGATATACATATTTTTGTCTTGCATTGCATTTTGAAACACCTTTTTTACTGTGAAGTGTTGAACACCTGATTTTCTCTTCAAATTGAACTTGAACTCTGCTAATTGCTGTATTCATCTGAATTGATAATGTCATGATAATTTCATGATAATTTTATCTTTGATTATGAGTGATAATCGTGGAACAAATGAAATAACCAAATTCATGTACATGTGGGTGTGGCTTAGTCCCTGCATTAACTTTTTCTGTTTGATTAGTAGCCCTTTGTCTCCCTCTGTTATGTTTCCTTACTTTTATATTAATGTCTAGTATATTATCCATGTTTATGTCTTTTATATTCTCATTTTTAAAAAAGAATTTTGTAAGTTAAATGTTGATTCCTTCCCTTCTTGAATTCACAGTTATTTGTGGGAAGAATGGAAAGAGAGGCAAAAGGATAAATGGGATGAAGACCTTTCATCAAGATTCTTTAATATGCAATTTCTCCCTCTTGCGGTATAGCCTACTAAGATTTTGATAACTTTAAGATTAGGAGCACCAAGATAAATATTTCTTATTTCTTACGACATATCAAAGAGATTTATCTTAATTTGAATAAGACAAAGTTTAGTTTTACTAGCTGAAAAGTAGCTTCTACATTGTTTGGAAAACTATTGCAAAAACAGTCCTGATTCTTTCTTAAAATCTCCTTTTATAGCTATATATATGTATATGAAACGAATCTTTTTATTCACTGTTAAAGTGATACTTACTCATTCTTATGAAATATAAGTATTTGATTCAGATGTTAGAAATTCAGAAAAGGAGAACAGCGAGTCATTTATTCCTCACACTTTTGAGAAAAATCTTACTATTTGATCAGTTTCCCCAAATATTTTGTTCTCTTTTAAAATTGGACATTTTTTATCCAAAAAGAAAAATAAATCTTCATCAATTCTTCAAGGCTTATGATTTATTGAGTTATCAAGGAGCACCCTTTTGTTCTCCTTTTGTGAGGGTGTTGTTACTAATTTTTTGTGACTGAATCCTATGACAGTTGCCACAGCAAGAGAACTCCTATGATTGTGGCCTTTTTCTTCTACACTATCTAGAGCTTTTCCTGGGCGAAGCTCCTGCAAATTTCAATCCGCTCAAACTAAGCAAGTTCTCTAACTTTGTAAGTGGCATTCTTTTGTCTTTTACTTTCTCTTGGGCACTTTCTGTGCTAAAATTGTTTTCATCTTTTATGCAATCCTATTTGAATTCTGAGAGTTAAGTTGTTTGAACTTTTGACCATGGAATTTAGGTATCAAACTTCTCCTAGTTTTAGTTGTTCACCCAGTTGTCTATATTTTCTCTTCTAACATTGCAGTGGTGTAACGATCACCTTTCTATTGTTTCTGGTGGTTTCTTGTATAGATTTGACCTAACCTAATTTTTTTTCCCAGCTCAACGTGGACTGGTTTCTACCTGAAGAAGCCTATCTTAAGCGAACTCTTATCCAGAGGTTAATCTTTGAACTTCTGAAAGACTGCTCTCATGTCTCCACCCCTGACTACAATGATGACCACCACTTCTTAGAAAATGAGAACAAAACAGGAGTTCAGTTTCTTGGAAAGGGTTTTGGTTCTGGTATCAATGGGGAGTCAACAACATCCCATGCTGGTCAGGGAATTGAGATCACACTATTATCGTCATCATCATCTTTGGATCCTCATTCAGGTGTGGTTCTTAGGGAGCTTTTTGAGCCTGGTGCTACAGCCGGAGAACTGCTGGAACAGTGCCAATCTTTTCACCATAGATCATCTGATTACCATCTCAACGGTTCAATGTTTCCAATAGAGGTATCTATTTTGCTTGTGTGTGTGTATCTGCATCTGCAATCTGTTGATATTTCTGGAATTTCTTCCTCAGGGTCATGTTTAGTCTTCTCTGCCCACGTGTTCCATGGGGGCACAGTTGGTTCCCTCATCCCACATTGAGATTTTTGAACATCCATACTTTTGTGGGCTTTTTGCCACTTGAACTTGCTACCTGCACTAAACTCCCAAGTCCTACCTTAAAGTAATAATCATAGCCTAGTCTGCCACTATGATATTGTTGTTTTCTGTTCTACTCAGCTTCAATGGTTTTAAGAAATTGCCTTAAGATATTTATGTGCCCATACCACTGAGTTGAATTTTCATTATCTGTGATTATGATAATGCTGCTCTTTTCTTAGTTTTACCTCTTTTTACCAGTAAGTGCTCTAGGCCATGTTTGCTTGTCTCATATGAGACAAAATGTGCATAAAGTTGTGAAAAGTGTTTGCGTTTTCCGATGATCATCATCATCTAAAATGTCTAAGCAAATAATGCTGTCTGCCTTACTTTCTATGAGACAATATTTTTTTTTATAATATGATTATAATTGCAGCAAAGTTCATATGACTTCTATTATTAATATTATTATTTTACCTTGATAATGAAATACTAATCTATCCCCTCCCTTCTCTCTCTATCCCTTTCTTCTTTTTTGCTGTATTTTCATAGGAAGATACAGAAACGGGTGAGCAGTTTATGTATCTGACAACAGATGCTAACTTCCAGCAAACGGCTGGAATTACACCACATACATGTGAATTGCCTTACTTACCTAGTAGTGGAGCCGAGACTTGTCATCAACCAGAAATCACTATACAAGCAGAACATGACAAGGCTGAGTCTTCCCGAGACACATCAGGTTGTGCCTCGGATGATTCGGATGACATAGGGGTCATTGAAAATTTCCCCATTGGAAATGATGCAGGGTTATCTGAAGACAATAGCCAAGACGGAAAAAACTGTTCCTCCATGGAAAATCTTGATAGTTTAACAGAAATGACTGGTTCTGCTACTACTTGCAACTTGCCAACATCTACTGTCTTGGGATGTTCGCGGAACTCTGATATGGTGTGTGATAGCGACATGAATGGAGTTATTCCCGGGCATCAAGATTCTGATGCAGTTGATCAGGTCACTAGAGATGTCCAAATGGCGGATGAATCTTGTGAGGAACAAGCTGCAAAGAGAAGGCGGCTGATGCCACTGGAATGTGAAAGTGATTCTTTGGGAATTTTGACAAAAGAATCCAGTTGATAAATATGGATGTGGATGATTTCATTTTACCTTGGTAATTTTCAATGATTTCTAGGTTTTGCTTTGCCAAGATGTGTATAGAGCCTTGCTTGTTAGTGGTCGCTTCAATGACTTCGATTTAGAAATATAAGCAACTTTAGATACACTTGAATCTTAAATTGATAGTAAATGTTTTATTTCATGAATTCGTTCCAGTTATATCTTTGTACTGCTTTCGTGCTTCCTAAGAGCCACATGGTAAGTGTTGGAATTTTGCTCTTTTTTTCCTCCTTTAAACTACCGCTAAACAAATAGTAATTAATAATTTATTGACTGTCATTTTAATATCAAATTTATTTTCATTTCTTATTTTTATGACATTAAAAGAAGAGAAAGAAAGCAAATTATTCTTCCTTATCTCATTTCCATTCCCTTGAATTTCTTTCCTTCTCAAACTATAGCTTAAAAATTGAGACTTTTATTGTACAAATTCAACAAACATAGTCAAACAATTACTTTTGAAAAAAAAACTTTTTCAATAAATGTGTTTTTATGCAAAAAATGAAAAGGAAGAAATTTAAGATGTCTTACACAGTACTCAGGACTTTGCTTCTCCTAATAAAACTCATGATCTTTCAAAATCTTGAGACTACTTATAATTTTGGTATATGAATTTTAAAATCAATTACTTTATTTTTAAAATTATCACAATCACAAGAGTGAAATTGTTATATATCACCCAAAAGATAACATCTAAAGTCTTACGATTAAATATGGTAAAATATTTTGTGATTTTTACGTAAGTTTTAAATTTACGTAAGTATCCATCTCCATTTTGCTTTGAACCTTGGAGGATCCGAGTCCTTATTAATGGTTAATTCTGTTTGTTGGTTTTTTGTGTTAACGAAGTGCAACTATCCCAATACGCTAGCATACGCGATGCGCATAGTGAACTACCAATATTTCTCCCCCTTTTCTTACCACAGCCACAGGCGCAAAGCCAACAGAAGTACCGCACTTTTCTCTCGCTTGATCCTCCCGCGGCACAAGACGATCTAGCGCCATTACACTTAACTCAATTCAACATGTAAAGCTCTCCATCTGATTCATTGATCTGAAAATTTTGGATTCTTATGGCGACAACAAGGCTTTTCTTGTACGACCAACTAGGCCACTCTCAAAAGGCCGCTTTTGCTGGTGCTTTCGTGATTCTGTTACCTGTTTTCTTTCCCAATCTGTTTGGTCCTTTAGGTCGTGCTTCGCCTTCTATGTTCTCTGTGAGTTACTGTTTTCCTTTTTGTTTATTTTGTTGAATTGTAAGTTGTGATTGACATGGGAATCGTTGGTGGAAGAATAGCAGCGAATGGTTCTGCGAGAGATTGAAATTTTGTGAGAAACCAAAAGGAAAGCTTGAATATCAGCTTTTGGAATGATTTGCATTAATAGCTTATGAAAATTGTATTTTTTTTTTTTTAGAATAAATCTTGGCACGTTCATTTCTATTCTTGATGCCAAGACTGAAGTTTATAGTATTAGGGTTCTTGGCCTCGAAGACGAGGAGTTGTTTTACTGATTTAAATAAATAAAGTTGATCAATTATTGAATCCTGCCACTGCCATCACTTGTTTACTGTGCCTTGCCTTCTCTCCTTCTTTATGGGTATAAAGACCCATACATTTCAGTTTGTATTCCGAGATGATGGGAAAATTGCGTTGACAAGAATGTGCAGATAATTCTCTGTTTTGACTATCTTCCGTCTTCTCAAAAGAATTTATAGTTTTTAAGATGTGACCATTGCATTGCAGGAGTGGAATGCTCCAAAGCCTATGCACGTAGCTCTACTAGAGGGTGCTTTGCAGCGCAAATTTGTAAGTAGCCATCAACTTGGCCGTTTATTTTTTTCTGTAGTTTTTAAAAAATGCTGAGCTTTTCAGTATAAATTTGTATTTTCTTTCCTTATTTTTTCTTCTTTCCCTGTTCCAGTCTATTGATCAACAAATCGGCCTCTGGTCTCCATTGGCCAACCAAGGATGGAAACCCTGTAATGAGTCCCCAAAATTACATTGTAAGTGCAAAAAGTGAGCTAAAATACACTAACCTCATATATATATATGTATATATATATGTGTATATATATATATATATATATGTATATATATATGCCTTTTACAAGAAAGACTTTGGTGAATGTATCTCTGGGAAATGGAAGTTGTATTATTTGGCAATAGAGGCTTCTATTTTACACTTTCACTTTTAATTGCTTGCAGCACAACCTGAAAAATCTCAGGGTTATATCCAGGTTTTCCTTGATGGAGGATTGAACCAGCAGAAGATGGGGGTATGTATCTGTTGCAAGGATGTAATTTGATCAAAGTGATGGAGTATGTCTCTAAGGATAAGTAGTTTATTTATCATCATGTATCTCATTATCATGATTTAGTGATAATGATATCTGCCTCAGCAATTCATCAACTATCTAATGTTATCCCTCAATTTTCACTTTGAAAGATATGTGATGCTGTTGCTGTTGCTAAAATTTTGAATGTGACACTGGTGATCCCACATTTTGAAGTGAATCCTGTTTGGCAAGATACGAGGTATATCTTTAGTTCACTATTTTTGCAACCTCTTTGTTTTCCTATTTAAAACTAGCCTCTTCTGTGAAATTGTTATGTTTCTACAGTTCATTTGCAGAAATATTTGATGTGGACCACTTCATTGATGCTCTCCATGATGAGGTATCTATAGTGAAAGAGCTTCCCGGAGACTATTCTTGGAGCACAAGGGAGTATTATGCCACAGGCATAAGAGCTACTAGAATTAAAACAGCACCAGTTCATGCTACTGTTGACTGGTATATAGAAAATGTCTTGCCTGTACTTAAGAGGTATGTAAATTGTTTGTCCTCTGATTATTAGGATTTTGTTGCTGGTGATTAGAATAAATTTCCAAGATATAACTGACTGACTTCATTTCTCAAGATAATGATTGTGATATAGGAGCTTCAATAGTGAGCATAGAAAACATATCACCCAATAAGAAATTGCTTCAGTGATTAACGTAAAATAATAAAGTGGCTGAGGCAGATAATTTGAGAACAAATATTGAGTCAATTCATGAAATCCATTCGAATGTGAAGACTTGGTGTTGAAGGGACAAAGTGAAATTCTCTTACAAGTCAAGGCACTAGGTTTGTGAGATAGAACCTTATTGCGAAATTTATGATTTAAGGCTTCATGTATCTTGTAGGAATTAACTTACCTGAAATATAATGTGTGTGTGTGTGTGTGTGTAGGGACAAAGTGGTTAATGTAAAAGTGTAGGGACAAAGTGGTTAATGTAAAATAATAAAGTGGCTGAGGCAGATAATTTGAGAACAAATATTGGGTCAATTCATGAAATCCATTCGAATGTGAAGACTTGGTGTTGTAGGGACAAAGTGAAATTCTCTTACAAGTCAAGGCACTAGTTTTGTGAGATAGAACCTTATTGCGAAATTTATGATTTAAGGCTTCATGTATCTTGTAGGAATTAACTTACCTGAAATCTGAAATATAGTGTAGGGACAAAGTGGTTAACGTAAAATAATGAAGTGGCTGAGGCAGATAATTTGAGAACAAATATTGGGTCAATTCATGAAATCCATTCGAATGTGAAGACTTGGTGTTGTAGGGACAAAGTGAAATTCTCTTACAAGTCAAGGCGCTAGTTATGAGGTAGAACCTTATTGCAAATTTTTTGTGTGTGTGTGTATTAAATAATAGTAATGAGAGACACAAAATGAGTTGTTCTTGTTCCCATTGTAAAGTTTTTCCAGGATAAGCTTTTACGTTTGTAGCCACCTGCTATCTATCTATGTCTCGTATTCTGATATTCTAATGATCACCTAGCACTTCCAATGTATGAAGAGATATTTAGCATCAGAAAATTGTATGAAGAGATATAGTATATTATATATTCCATTTTGGTTTGGTAATCTCATTTTTTTGTCAAAAGAATAGTTAATGTGATATTAAGTTTTATTGTATACTTTCTGTTCCTTCTGAAATTATCTGACCAAATAAAGAACTTGAAAGCACTAATCAATCTTCTCTTGTAGAAACTATATTTTCATTATTACTTTAAAAGTATTTTTAAATATAAATTTTTTGATGTTGATTTTCTCATTGATACAGTTATGGAATTGCTGCTATTGCACCATTCTCTCACCGTTTGACATTCAACAACTTGCCATCAGATATCCAGCGTCTTCGTTGTAAGGTCAACTTTGAAGCATTGGTTTTTGTTCCTCATGTCAAGGAATTAGGAGAGGCCCTTATTCATCGCCTCCGCCATACTCCCAGCATAAATCAAGTAGCAGGGAATGGGTATGTGCTGGAGGGGACTGATATATCTGGAAATCAGCAGACTGGGAAGTTTGTTGTGTTGCATCTGCGTTTTGACAAAGTATGATCTTTAGTACGAGAGCCAATTGATACTTGTTTATATAGGATAGAAAAGTTTATTCTCTTGTAAACATCTTTACCATCTTTACAGTATAAAATACAAGTGTGACAAAACAACACTTTTGTGTAGAATTCTTTATGTGGCCCTATAATATCTAAGACATTATTTCTCTTGAAAATTCTTACTCCTATTAAACTTTCATGGTAATCATGTCTTCAATTCCAATGCAGGATATGGCTGCTCATTCATCCTGTGACTTTGGGGGAGGTAAAGCTGAGAAACTTGCTCTTGCTAAATATCGGAAGGTGATTTGGCAGGGAAGGGTATCAAAATCTCAGTTCACTGATGAAGAGTTGAGAAACCAGGGCCGCTGTCCACTTACTCCTGAAGAAATAGGGTTACTCCTGGCAGCTTTGGGGTTCAACAATAGAACGCGGCTTTATCTTGCTTCCCACAAGGTTTCTTTACAGCAAATAATAGGTGGCATGTGATTATCATGTGGCAACAGATATCTTAATGAATATTATAAAAAAAAAAAAGGAAACATTACAATTGAGGAATTAACAAACAATTAATTTGACAAGTGGTTAATTAATTCCATATGATTAACTCAAACCACTTTGAAAGCATTGTTAACCATTTTTATTTTTTTAGTGTCACAAAATTGAACATTTTTGTCAAGAACTCAAACCAATTTGTCACAAAACTGAACATTTTTATCTAGAGACAAGAAACTTAGGCGGTGTTTGGTATCTGGAAATTTTAATTTCCCAAGCACCTAAATACCTATTACAAGATGTTTAATAATTCAATGACTTTTTGACAGTTTTATAGGATGGCATTATATGGCTTTCAATCAGGGCTTAGAGGTCACTTTTGATGATATTCTTTCAGGTGTACGGTGGTGAAGCTAGGATAGTATCACTTAGCAAATTATTTCCCCTAATGGAAGATAAGAGGAGCCTATCCTCAGCTGAGGAACGGTCCAAGGTTGAAGGCAAGGCATCTTTGTTGGCTGCTGTTGATTATTATGTGAGCTTGCACAGTGACATCTTCATATCTGCTTCTCCAGGCAATATGCACAATGCTCTGGTAAGAATGATCATAAAATATTTCATTTGAGTCTAAACTGTTGTACTGATTTTACGTGCTAGAACCATTTTTAGCCTAAAGTATAATGTAGCCTCGAATAGAGCTATAATAGAATCGGTTTTGTTATTGGTTTGTATTGGTGCAAGAAATGAAGTAAATCCTCAAAATTCACAATTTTTTCCATACATTTGTTGCATCTCTAGGTGGGACATCGAGCTTATCTGAATCTGAAGACTATCAGACCAAACATGGCACTGTTGGGCCAGCTGTTTCTGAATAAAAGCATCGACTGGTTAGAATTTCAACGTGCAGTTGTGGATGGACATAAGAACAGACAAGGGCAAATCAGATTAAGAAAGGAGACGCAATCAATTTATACATATCCTGCTCCCGATTGCATGTGTAGAGCTTAATGGAACAAGTTCTGGCACTTGTAATTTGATCTTATCAAAATTGTACTGCAGTATGTAGTATACTTGTGTAGTTGAATGTATTTATATACCTCCCTAAAGTTTTGGAATATTATAAATAGCCTCTTCAAATGGGATTAAATTATAAGAACCTCTCATTTTAAATTTAGTATCAAAAATTCTTTATTCAAGAATTTCAGTTGTGTATAATATATAGACTCCTGTTCCTTCATAGTTTTCTTTTACTTTTTGTTTTTTTTTGGGGGGCCGGGGGGCGCAGCGGCGAGAGAGGGGTTGAGACAGCAGTTTCTTCATAGTTAGCAAATAATATTTATGTAGGGCCATTTCTAAAATCAAGTCTAAACCTTTTTTATTTTTGCATCGGATCAGCAGATCGAATCACTGACCAGACATAATTTACCTGCCAGATTCAGAATAAGATGCAAATCATATCGAGTAATATATCCCATTTCTTTAGAATAAGTTATATGATGCATTCTCTGACAAGGGAAGAAACCATAAGCCAAAATGCTTCCTATTCAGAGCTCCTTATAAATCCTAATAATATACATGACAATCAGCTAGATAGTACACAGTCCGCGATGCCAGCTTTTAAAATGCAGCTGCATCAATTTGGCATAACTTTAATCACAGTGCAGATACTATAACATCATTACATCAACATCTACCCTGCTCATCCAGCTAATCGCTCTGTTTGGCAGTCGGAAGTGTGGACGTCTGACCATCCTTGTTAACAGGAGGCACACTCCCATTCCATTGTGCAGCAAATTCACGTGACTCTACAGAGAGAGATGGGGTCATTTCTTCATCAATTTGAAGTGTTCGTTTTGGGCCCTCTAGTGCAACATCAAGAACAATATTATCTTTCAAAGAAGGCTTGACTGACGATGAGGATGCCATAGATTTCTCTTCATCTGGCTTTGACTTCGAAGAACTAGAAGAAGCAGGTTCCCCCCTGCCAGACTCGAGGGGAGTAACAGGAGAATTTTCAGGTGCAACACTTAGTACAAGGTCTCTAGATACTGATACTACAGTTCCCTTTCCTGCACCTCCTGCACTTTCCTTTTTGGGCTGCATGGTTTTAGAATTCTTCTGGACTGAACTATCAGAACTCACACCCTGGGTTGGGAGTTCAGAAATTGACTTTGGTTGGTCCTTGGAGTTGTTTACACCAGTTGTGGAGGTCGATGTCACTGCAAAATTCTCATCTCCTATGGAATGAGATGCCAATGCTTCATCAGTCTTGACATCCTTTTCCTCATTTGTATGAGTTGAACGAGGTGATGGCCTAACTTTATCTTCACCATTAACTTTATAAGGTGGTTCTAAGAGTAGTAATGGACGGTTCATTGCTGCTCTGTAACGAGTAAAAATGGTGTCACCAAATGGTATATTTTCCAAGTGATCCTCACTATATATTTTCTGAACTGTGCGGATGGGTGTGGCTAGCCGAGCTCGATGATGGCTGATAACTCTCAGAAGATCCAAGATAATTGCCTCCTGTTTTATTAGAAGTAAAAAGCCCCAAATGAGCCATTTGTTGTTTCCCAGACAAAATAATATCAACATAAAAGAAATAATGATCTTATATGCAGTCTCAGAAAACCCCAGCACAGAATTGACAACTTAGATAGTTGCACTAGCATCAATGTCATTTTTCAAATGGGTGCCTTAAAGAGTGGTCCAGTGCACAGGGCTCCAATCAAGTGGGATCGGGAGAGAGCCAGATGTATGTAGCCTTACGCCTACAAATAGAAATGCCATTTCTAAGATTTGAACCCATAACTTTTAGGTCACATAACCTTAACCTTACCGTTGCTCTAAGGCTCGCCCTCTGGATACATTTGTTAAGATGTAGAAAAATATAAAACGCTAACACTAACACTAACAGCAAGAATATTCACAAATACAAGGTTACAGAACAAGCCACAATCAGTTCTGTAAAATCCCCCCTATCCAAGTACAGTATATTACTAAAACAGTGAAAATAAAATATAGTTTTACACCTTCACACTCTGCATCTGCAATTGCCTAGTGTTACCTTAACACACAGGTACTCTTCAAAACGTGAAGTTTTCACAAAGCAAGATATTAATATCTGCAACAAAGGCCATTTATAAGATCGTGTCATGAAGCTGAGGGAAAAGGAAAAATTAGGATGAGAAAAAGGGGGAGGGTATAAGTAGCAGATTTATGCATCTTCCAAAAAAATTAATGCAAGAAAAGGTTCACATAAAAAATAAAAAACAAAGCAAAGCTGGCATAGTATAAGCAAGAATTGACATCTTTACATACAACAAATTATTAAAAAAAAAAAGGTGTCTATAAGCATTCTCGTATATTTTTTTTAGAAATCTAGCAGATTTTAAGGGAATGTTGAACTACTAGATGTCTGAGTCACAAAGCATAACCAGAAAACAACACAACCTACAAGGATCGTTTGATGAGTGGACTTTCTAATCTTGCAATCATAGAGAGACCTATCTATATGATATTTAGATAATATATAGAAAAATCAATATTCCTACATTTGATAAATCATAACCAGTATAGGAATATTACAATTTTCATATTTTTCATACTCAAATATTATATAAATAGGCATCCAGGTACTCGAGAAATTAAGATATCCACTTTACAAACGCCTCCATATATGGGTTTAAAACTAAAATCTTGGAAAAAGGAAACTAAGCAAGGTATAATAACACGGAAGGATACAAGTTAAGCAAAAAAAAAAAAAAAAACTAAAAATCCATCTCATCAAATCAAAGTACAGAAAATATCAAAAGCTGGAAGCCAAAAGTTGAAGATAAAGTAAGATAACAAAATATTGTAACGTTTTGAATTTACAAGTTTTAAATAAAGTACCAATTTGGTCCATGAAAGATTTGTGTTGCTAGCAACAATTTAGTGGTCCAAAGAATATTCAGTTGATTGACTACATCGACTTTGAAATTTGAGTTGACTCAATCAAAAAGAAAATTTAGTCCTCCAATGATTGGGTTTCATCAATTTAAGATTAAATTGAATTGAATTCTATAGATTTATGCAATCAACTTTGAAATTTGTTGTTTAAATAAGTTACTATTTTAGTAACTTATGTAAACAACAAATGAACAAAACAGAAACTTGCCATAAGAGCCTGATTCTCGGGATTAACATTGTCCAGAAAAACCCTTCTGTGCAATTTCTGCTGCTCCACTTGAGGATTTTTGGCCAAAATTTTGCGCATATCAGCTACAATATTCTGCACAAAAGAATATAGAAAAGAGATATCGGAAGTTTTCACATGAAAAAATATCCATCAGAAAGTCTATGAACAAATTTTCAAGCATGTGAACCAATATTGCTCACATTAATCTTGTTAACATCCAAGTGGCTGATAGCAAGATGAGTCTTGATTCGCCAATGAGATTTCTGACTAAGATTCCTCACAACATTTACAGTGAACTTATGGTTAGGTATATGAACTGCTTCACGATCATCACCTCTCACTATTGTTGGTGACCACCAGCCAACATGCTGGAAAATATATGAAATTTTGATTACAACATGACTAAAATGTTTAAAGATAAATATTTAAGAAAGATAAGTAAATCACAATACTTGAATTTGTGACATGAATACTCAAAAAGATATTTCACTTGAAAAACATTATGTCTTCCACACTTGTAAGCATTATTTTTCAAATAAGGTAGATACACACCTCAACTGTACCAGAAACCTCGTATCCATTAATCTTTGTTTGGATCCAGTCATTCACAATAAATGGTCGAGTTGAGTGAATCATTACACTTGAAAGGAAGTTTGTAAATATCTGGATGAATCACAAAATGACAGAGAATGGCTGTAAATAATTGTCTCCAAAATTAATAATAGCTACAACTAGAAGATTTATTGTAGAATTTGATGAAAACTGATGCAAGGATGATCAATTAAAAGCAACAAACGAGATGACGTAAATAAAATATTTCAGTGGACGGTGACAAAGAAACTATACTGTTACCTCACGACCTGCAAGGGTAAGCAATACTGTGCCAAAACCACCAGCAGTTAACCATTTCTGTGTGGAGAAACCTAGTAACTCCATGAACAATGACACAGCAGCAACCCATACTGCACCGTATACAGTTTTCCCAGCAAAATCAAGCCCCATCTGTCATTTAAAGCAAAAGTTTTTTCTTAAATGAGAATGATATGCTTAAATAGTTCTATGAGGGTCTCAAGAGGCAATAAGCTAAAATCTAAATTAACAATTTCTGAGGGATCCTCAGTCCTCACTGAAAGATCAAACATTCCAACAGAAAATGAGGTAAATTATGCTATATTAAACCCATATACTGAAAACCACGTGTAATAACAATCAACTTTTGATTTCTCAGCAATCAACCTTTCATATCTTCATTTATAATAACATAAAAAAGCCTCTGAAGCTTCATTCAAATGCTCTCACTCAAAATTAATTAGTTCATTGGTTCCATTGCTGCAAAATGGTAAGCAAAACAGCAAAGGAAGCAGGTTAAGGTCAGAAGGAGGAAGGAAATGAATATGTAACAGAAACATACATTTCTTGCCTCACTGGTATCATTTGTCTCCATTAAGAATTTTTGTGCTTGTTGAATTAAGCTGACAACAAGAACAACTGCATAAGATTATAATTAAACATAAAATAGGACCTAATACACATAATAGTAAGAAATAAGCAACAAAAAGGAAAAAGGAATGGGAAAAACTATACTTTTTTTATAAGTGATACAATTAGAAAACCACAACAAATTAAAAATCACATGGAAGAGCAACGCAAACTAATTCCAACAATAAGAAAATAAATGCATATCTTAGGATCAAGGTGCAAAATAATCGCAACTTGTGGATACAATTCAACCAGAAATTAAAACTACCTTGATAAACAGTAAGCAAAAGAAAGCACTGTTGACAAAGATCTCACAAAATTCAGCAGCCGTTGCTTGACAATCTTGCTGGCTTCTGATGGTAGGACTAGTGGATCTAATGCCCTAAAATAGATTATGCTACGGTTAATACCAATAGGACTTCAAGATCTTCCAGTAGGGGTTAATAGTTGATCCACAAACTAACCTGCAGATGAGCATTGACCCAGTCCATAGCAGCAAAGGCTGAAAATAAGATGTCATGATAAAACACGATCTACTTTTCTTCCAACTACTATCAGTCCTCTGAAGATATTTGCAATGAAGAAGAAAATCGATTAACTATAGAGTTCAATAAGATTTAGACAAAACATGAAATAGGAATAGATGGTAACTACTTGGAGAAATAAAATCCTGCTCTGACGCAGGAGAGGCTCAAGACCAAAAATAGCAAAGGCTATGATGCCAATGGCTGGGAGCAACTGAAGCACCACAGGGCTTCCTCGTAAAGCATCACTTGACCTGCACCATTCATTGGTAGAGAGACACAACATGAACAATAAATATTTAACACCAACTGATATGTATCTATTAGTAATAACTAATAGCACAATTAATTCACATAACATACAATATCATGCTACATATTAGTTACAAGTTCATTACTTTAGTTACTAATCAATTTAGAGTCTTGGTGGATCCTGTCAATGACCTGTTTCCACGCACCCTCCACCAGGTAGAGAAAAAACAGATTGAGGTAGAGGTTGAGGTTTCAGACTTCCAAAGATATCTCAACAAGCTATTAAAGAGATGCCAGAAAGGCATGAGAACTATACAGCTATAGTTTGACAGTAGATGACTGACAGCAAATCAAAGGTGTGGATAGATGAGTAAAATTGTAGTGCCCACGATATCAAGAAGTCAAGAATCCACCAGGAGACAGGATATAGTCATATACCTTTCAGTAACAAGTAATAACTACCAATGAATTATACAATAACTATTAAATGTACGGTGAAGGAGGTGCAGAAAATAAATAAGGCATTCACACTATTGCATAGACATGTAGCATTTGTTAAATGGCACATAACTAATATTGTAGAAGAAGTTTAGTTCAAACTAAACGTAAAAAGCCTTATAATTAAGTTTTACTGCAAAATAAGAATGGCTACTGTATATAAATATGCACATGCATATCCACTAATTTGTTGAAATGTTTACAACTATTAGGACTTAAGAGAAAGAGAGGAGGTACTTTATTAAAATGTTAGTAGTAGCTTTCACAAATGGAGTCCCACTCCCTTCAACTGGTAAAAGTACAGACCGGCACAAGAAAATATTACATCTGGAAGGCACATGTCTTAATCGGGCATCTACTCTACTTAAATGATAGAGATCTGAAGAATCCCGCCTCTGTAGTCAGATAGAAACATTAGCTGTTTACAGAAATTCAAAAGAAACTGAAGCAATGGTAAATCTATAAATAAGCAGAAAGTAACAGACAGATCCATCACAAAAGTATAAAACGGGAAGAGGAAGAGGGCGGGGGGATCAAAATTTTAATCCATGAATCATACCAAACCATGTGCTGAAAAATTAAAGCAAATCAAATGTAATCGACCAACAGCCATCGGATTCTGTCAAGTGACATGACAATGAAACTCAGCATTCTATTCTTGTAGAGGGAAACCTTAGGACATCACGTAAAAGTTAAAACCAAACAACAACATACATGATGTGAATTACAGCATTTACTATAACAGTAGGCCCCAATGTCGGTAGTCATTTGCATTGAACCTGGATAAGCCATTGCAGATATCACAGTTCAAAAACCAGTTTACCCTTTTAACCCAATGCCACAATATGTTAATGGTGTAGCGAAAAAGAGGTGGTTTTACACTGTTACGGCCAATTACACCTGCAATAGAGAGAAAGATAACTTTAGCAAGGAAGATAATACAAGAATTCACTACAATCATATTTTTTCCCCGCCTAGAAGGCAACAATAATAAAGAGTGCAAAAACTTCAGTTCACCAGCAAATTGTCAGCAACAGAATTAAGGCAAGGGACTTTCTTTTGTATTAAAAGAAAAAGAATACTTGAATTCCAGTGAAAAAAAGGGGAAAACTAAGTTCATGCAAGTTAACTAATCAGATTCAGAAAAGAAACCATTAAATATCCTGTTCCTGGAGAAAAACAGAAAGTGATTTTCCCCGGAAACAAACAAAGATACCCAACAAATTTAAAACGAACACTTCGAGAATATGATGGAGTAGGGAGAGTTCTACCTCGCAACTAGAAGTAAAAGAAATATCCTGTAATGTCACCATGGCAACTGATATCTAGTACTAGGTAGGAATTAAAACTCACGTGAGATTACCGGGTTTACTAGGCCTCCTTCTAACGTGAGATTACCGGATTTATTCGACGTGGCCGAATTAAAACTCAACTGTTTCTGATTAATTCGTTGCAGATAAACTGCGAATTACAAGATCTTTTTGTTCGTTTACGTGGCCTCGATGATGGTTGCTACAGTGTACGGCATGCATCTCTGCTTTTCGTAATTTATTTATAAATTAATAATTTAGTCTTTTTTAAAATTACATTTTCTCAACTATTCTTTAATCCTTAAAATTCTCTTTATTCGGAGAGATTTCAAAATAAAAATTTAAAGTTGAACTCCTTTGTGCTTTACACAAAAAATGTACATATAAAATTGTAATAAAAAGTAAAATATCTAAAAAAAATTAGTTAATGTAATTCAAAACCCAGAAATGCTATTTCGATGGTATTTTTTTAAAAAAATTATTTATATTATAATAATTTTGAGATTTTTTAATCATTAAGTTTTCAAAATTATATATTTATATTATAATAATGTAAAGATATAAATAAATTAGTATACATACTATGAATCTATGGTAAAATGGATGGACTTCAAACTCTTGAAATGTCAAAAATTCTGTTATTCTCACACGTTTAACCGTGTTTCTTTACCAATAATATACTACTATAGGAATTTTCCTTATTATATTACCATGAAACATTGCAATTGAAACAATAGCTCAAAAATATCTCCTAATAGTAGTTATAAAAAAAGAAAAAAAAGAAAATATTGAATCTAGTCTTAACATGCGCAACTAATATTTTGAATCTTGATAAATAATATTATCTTTTTAAGAAAATATCTAAAAAAAAAAAAAGAAGAAAGAATATAAAAAAGTTGATTTGCAGTTCGTCGGTGAACGTCCGTACAAACACCAAAATTTCTAGGTGGACATTTATGGAGAGTCTTGTCCTCATCCTTGAAAAGTAGATGACAAAATAAAAAACGTGTTTTGTGTGCTCAACTACTCACTGATATTTTTTTTTTCAAATATTTTGACAATTCTAGCACAATTGTAATGTTAAAAGCCAATTTTGGTATCAGCCTTAGTGATTTGATTAAACTAGACAAATTTAGTGAATTCCTATTTTAGAACAAGATGCTCTAAATTTCTATTGCTTCTAAAGTTCGTGAAGTTCATGCAATCTCGACCGCCCGCTACATCAATGTCCATTAAGCCACGTCAAGCAAAATTTGCTTTATGCAGATTCGCTGCGTTTTGATGCATTTTCTGCATGTCTTTTCCTTCCTCCCGCGCATTTTGTTTTATTTGCTCATACTGCTCTTGCTTTTTCCTCATGAATTATCACATTTCCAGAACTGCTTCATCCTCACGAACTGCTCTTGCTTCGTCCATCAAACATGGAATACACAGGGTGTAATTCCTTGGGCAGAGATACAACATAACAAACACCACCAGATAATGCGCAAATCCAACAACCCACAAGAATTTTGCAGCTTCTTTCCAACCCACTTTCCTGCTCAGCACAGAAAATCCTGTGCTAAAACTAGCCTGCTCAACCTTGGATTCTCTGTTCAGCACAGAAAATCCTGTCTCAAGCGATACTTGCCTGCTAAAGGAAGGGAGGAAAATAAAATATCTATCATTCAAGTTCAAAAGTTACTTGATTTCAAATAAAGAAAGCTTAAGTAAGATATTAGCTACACTATATTAGGTTACATCAGTTTCGAACAGTTTCATTCACCACTCAACGAGTGCCTTACTAAGTGCAATTTTAAAACCTGTTCTTTAAACAAGTAGGCATACAATTTACAAGCACAGCATGTTAACAATGTTAAATGATTTTATCTTTTTGAACTTTCGAAACCGTTTCTGTTGTCACATTGCCAGAGTGAAAGTGAAGTTCAAATTCGCAACAAAGGGAAGTTAGACTGGAAAACCTTGAGCCGAAGTATTGGATATCTGAGAAGAAAAGTTCCTAAAAGAAACAGAATTTAGTGATGAAATGGAGAAAGGGGATATGGGTCTTCCTCTAAAGTGGAGTGGAACGAAGGAAAGAGTTGCAGACTTGCAGAAAATGCCATCAAAACGCAGCGAATCAACTATCTGCACAAAGCAAACTTTGCCTGAGGTGGCACGTTGTTGGACGTTGATGTAGCAGGCGATTGAGATTGCACGAACTTCAGAAGCAATCCAAATTTAGAGAATCTTGTTCCAAAGATGGGGTGGATATAGAGCTTAGAAGATGATAACGCAACAAATTAATACTGGCCCTAGACATACTAGTGTTCACCTGAGAACGTTTATGAAACCTTTATATCACAAGAAAAATCTGCATCTACTTGTGGAAACTTCGTCATAATAACGCTGTCCCGAGCCGCTTAGTTTGTCATAATACTGTATGGACAATTTGGAGAAAAAGGAGAATCATGTGTGGGGAGCCTCTTTGAAAGAGTAAAATAAAAATAAGTACACCCCTCTAATTGGAATTGTGACGAGTATAAAGGAGGATTTGATTAGTGTTCGTATGAAAGGTATTCGAATTATCCGGAAACGATAAGAAAAAGACTGAGTTCTTGTATCAAGATTCAGATTCCTTACAACAATATTGTCAACCTATTCGGTAAGAACCAGTTTTTTTCTAAGCATATAGGAACTATACAGGTGATGGATTGAAATATTCTGAATTGTATGTTTTGTAAAGTTTGTAAAGTGTATTGCTTTTATATATTAATATACATTAACTCACAAACAAGTTAATGTATACATAAAATAAATATTTATTTTACAAAATATATATTTCCAATAATCTGTTCTCATAAGTGATGATATTATTATTCATGATTATATCAACTTTTATTTTTGGCCCGAAGATTATATCACGTTTAATGTTTTAGAAAATAGGGCCTACAGACTTTTTAGTGGTTTTTATGAGGATCAGGTTGGTATTTATACTTCTTTATAATCTTCTATTTCTTTAAATTAAAAAATGAGATAAATATTAAATAGTACTAAAGAGGCTGCCCTGTTAGAAGTTGTGATGCTGCCGCATGACGCTGGAATTTTTTTTTTGTTGGACAGAGACACGGCGCTGGAATAAGATGAAGAAAGATAATTAGTTCAAAACTTTGATCGTAGGTTTTAAAAATTATTTTTTACTTTTAAAAATAAAAAATAAAAAATTAGTTTATATAATTATTTTTAGACATAAAATAAAAAATGAAATATATATTTTAAAAATAAAAAATAAAAAATAATTAAAAAATATTTTGAACTTTAATTTTTTAAAATAAAAATATATAAAAAATAATTTTTTTTATTAATAATATGTATATAAAAATATGAAAATAATACTAATATAAATTCTTAAAATTAATTTTATAAAATAATTTTAAAAAATAAAAGAACAGAAAACGTTTAAACAGGTTACGACCACGTCCTTTCCTTTGGGTCCTTTTTTTTAATGGAAATATATAGATTTAACTTCTACTTGTCTTATAAATTTGGACTAGTGAATTTTAGGTGCTCAAGGGAGTTGCTAACATGGCAAGATAAACTTTATCGGACTTTTACTAGTAATAAAACGATGAAGCACTAAAATTATAAAATATCTAAAAGCACTTTTTTATGCTCATAACGTTACTCTCTCCACGTGGTGATGGTCGAGAAATTGAAAATTTTACCCGCCTTGTCTCGGTTGAGTAAAATATAAAGCTTTGGACCATAAAAGTAAAATATCAAGTAGTTATTTGGGGAATCAACCAAACAATTCAGAATATATGTATATATATGGAGAGAGAGAGAGAGAAAATTAAGGCTCATATATTACGATTAGCATATGTTTGACACTAAAATTTTACAGACAATAATTAAACCAATACTACTAATAAAGAAAAGAAAAAAAAAATACTAGCTACTTACTTGTTATCTTATAATTAAAATTATTATTACCTTTTATGTGTGTGATTCATCTGTTAAGAATTTTTTTAAAAAATATAGGCTAAGCTAGCTACTAATTGACTATCTTATAACTTAAATCTTAGTAAATCAATAAAACAAAATTCACCTATGTCCAAAAGAAAAAATGAAGCAAAAAATACCTGAATGCTGAATACTATTTTGACTTTGTATCAACTCTTTGTCAGAACTTAAACCTTCATAAAAAAACTCTATGGAGACATATCTAATTAGTAAGACTTACACATATAATTTTTTAAGTGATACTCTGTTTTGAAGGAGATTTGTATAAATTTTGAAAAGAGCAGAGCTATTCATGTAAAGTTCAAAGAGAAAGAGAGTAAAGCATTTTGTTCATAAAAACAGATTTATGAATTAAGTCAACACACTATTTGGATCAAGGAAAAAAATTTTATTTTAATTTTTAAAAAATATAATTTATTTTATTTTAATTTTTAAAAAATTTAATTTATTTTAATTTAATTTTTAAATCATAAAAATATTTAATTTAATCTTTAAAAGATATATTATATTTTAATTTAATTTTTACAATCTTAAATTGAAATAAAAAAAATGCAATACTTATATATAAATATATAAAAATTAAATTAAAACATAATATACTTTTTAAGAGTTAAATTAAATATTTTTTAATTTATAAATTAAAATAAAATAAATTAGATCAAAATATTAATTTATTAAAAAATAAAATCGAATAATTAACGTTAAAAAACAAGTACAATAAAATGAGAAAATTACTCCGCCCTAAATCTTAAAAAAAATAAAAAAACGGAAAATCAAACTTCAAAGATATTATATTTAAGTAAAAAATTTAATCCAGATAGTAAAAATTGACTTGGTTAACTAAAGTAAAAGAAAATATAGGTTGGTTGAGTTTGGCTTTATATAATAGAAACAAATTTAGAATTTATCCATATTTAGTTGGTTTTTTCTGTCCCCTAAGATTTTATCCGTGCTCGCAGCGCAGACTATACCGTTACTCTTATGATCTTACATTCGATGCACGTGACACGAGCGTGATCACATTCCGTATTTGAATTCGGAATGGAAACCCAACGCGTCCAGATTCAAAATCGCGGTCTCAGCACCTCTTGTTTAAAAAACGAGTTCGTCCTCTTTTCACAGGAACTTTGTTGATTCTCCCATTCTCCTCCTTCACTTTAATTCACTTCCTTAATCTCAGAGGTAAGCTCAGGTACCAAATCCTCTTCGTTGATCTGATGGATGTTTTCATTAGCTTATACACGTAATATTTTTGAAATTGATAATGAAATTGGAATGCAATTGAATATGGTCCGGTTTGAGTTTATTTTCCTGCTGCATTGAGATTCTAAGCTTTGCAATATGGATTGAATTTTGAAGAGATGGAGAACTCAGATGGGAAGAATGCAGATTCAACGCAATGCGTGCGTGTCGCAGTCAATATTCGACCTCTGATTACATCGGAGCTTTTAATCGGTTGCACAGATTGCATTTCCGTTGTTCCGGGTGAACCTCAGGTGCTAAGTTGATTCTACTTTCTTTTACGCCTATGTGATGAATGCTCAGGTTTTGGGTTTGGGAGGCTCATAAGTTTCTATATCTCTGTCTTTTGTTACATGTGACATTGCTAATTCATATGAATTCTCTGATGATGTTTATATTTAAAACTTCATCTACATTGGAAATATACAATTACAAATTTGATTCCTGATTGTCGTTGGTTGCTTGGTAGGTGCAAATTGGATCACATGCATTCACCTATGATTATGTTTATGGTAGTACGACATCACCTTCTACAATATATGACGATTGTGTAGCTCCACTTGTTGATGCACTCTTCCATGGCTATAATGCCACAGTTCTTGCATATGGCCAGGTATAATATCCAGAAATGATAATGGCATTTTATTTGAGCAGCCTTGTTTTGTGTTGTGTAGTCTGCATTATGACGATTTAATTAAAGCGTAGTAATTGGGTTTTTGTTGTCATCATTTAAGACGGGATCTGGGAAAACATACACAATGGGCACCAATTATATCGGGGAAGGAAGTACTGGTGGAATAATACCCAAGGTGATGGAAACTATATTCAAGAGAGTTGAGGCTGTGAAAGACTCCACAGAATTTTTTATTAGAGTATCGTTTATTGAGGTAAAGAAAACTATCATTAGTTCATGAACTTTCTAGCTCATACTTCCAAATTTTGACCAATTAGAAATGACAGATATTCAAAGAAGAGGTTTTTGATTTGCTTGACCCAAATTCATCTAGAGGAGAAGTTGCACCTACCACAAAGCCCAGTGTGCCTACCAGAGTTCCCATCCAAATAAGAGAAACAGTGAATGGAGGAATAACACTTGCTGGTGTCACTGAGGCCGAAGTTAAGACAAAAGAAGAAATGGCATCCTATCTCTCACGTGGTTCATTGTCACGAGCCACTGGGAGTACTAATATGAACAACCAATCAAGGTAAAATGCCATCGAAAATTCTGCAGCATTCTCACTCTGACTTATTTTCATGGTTTGTTAGTGGATAACTACTTTACAGTATGTTGGTTGCGTGATTTGTATGCTTTATCTAGTCGTTCACATGCTATATTCACAATCACAATGGAGCAAAAGAATGGCGATGATATCTTATGTGCAAAACTCCATCTAGTGGACCTTGCTGGTTCTGAACGTGCCAAACGTACTGGTGCTGATGGCATGCGTTTAAAAGAAGGTAATTCTTGTCGTTAATAATACGACATAATTTTAAGGGAATGAACGGAATTAATAAAAAACTATTAATTCTGTTGTATTACAACCCAGTAATTTTCTGCGATAAATGTGACTTCAGGTTGGTTGAGTTATTAATGCATGAAAATTTTTGTTTTCAATTATTAATTTTCAACCAAGGTTGTTCATGGTTTAGGTATTCATATCAACAAGGGTTTACTATCTCTTGGGAATGTAATAAGTGCCTTGGGAGATGAAAGGAAGCGAAAAGAAGGAGGCCATGTACCATATCGTGATAGCAAATTAACCCGCCTACTGCAGGTCTGTACAACCTATGTTTGATTAATACCGGTAACATAATTACTTTGAAAAGCTCTGCATTGCCTATCTGTCAAGCATGTTCCTTTTTACAGGGCGAATAAGTTTTAAAAAATCATAGCAGGACATACATACAAAACTTGTTTATTGTCTGTTTCCTCATTAATTAAAGGAGATATGTTGTTGCCTGTTGGATATGTGCCAACTGCTTTTGTTTGAGGTATCATTTGAACTCTTGAAAGTTGAAATGAATTATCATGTTAGAAGTTGTATTGCAAACTCCTATCCTGATTCCTCAAGCCTGTTTATGTGATAGGAAAGCTTTAAATTTTAGTGTTCAGTTTAACATATATATGTTGTGGATTAACATTGTATAATGATATGCGATTGGAATTTGAATATCTAGGACTCTCTTGGAGGAAATAGCAAAACGGTGATGATAGGTATTTACTCATTCCATGGCGATGCAGTGATTTAAAATTTTTGCATATTCTATTATTACATGTATCTTCTAATTTGTTGTGAATGTTATAGCATGTGTTAGTCCTGCTGATACCAATGCTGAAGAGACATTGAACACTTTAAAGTACGCAAATCGTGCTCGCAACATTCAGAACAAGGCAATTGTAAGCGTTTGCAATTGCATTGATCTTCTTTATCTTTTATGGTCTTGCTTAAGGGTGGAGTCGACAATATTTCTCACATTTGATGGATTTTGACTTTTCTCTTGTTTTAGATTAATCGTGATCCAGTGGGAGCTCAGGTTCAGGCATTGCGGAGTCAGGTTGAGCAATTGCAAGCTGAGCTTCTATTTTATAGAGGTGATACCAGTGGACCATTTGAGGAACTTCAGGTATATCATTATTCTAAAAAGTTTTAGTCCCCTGTTTAACGTTTATATGTATCTAATGTCCTCTGATTTTTCCAGATTCTAAAGCAAAAAATACCTTTACTTGAAGCAAGCAATGCAGAGCTACAACGAGAACTTCAAGAACGTCGGGTAACTTGTGAGTGTTTGACACAGAGTGCAGTTGATGCTCAGGTGTTTCTTTCATCCTTCATGTTTTCAGTTATAGTAAAATTTTGAGTTGCTTATAATATGTAATGTGTTTGACATCAAGTAGTTAAATCTCACTCAAAGCGTCGAATATTTTTAGGTTGAAAAAGGCCAATTGATCATGAAAATAGAATCAATTCGGAACGGAAAAACTTGGGATGAGATTGACTCAAATTCGACCCAGGTCTCCATGCGTCAAGTCCTTTCTAATACGTGGTTACAATTTCCTGATCAACTAGATCGGTCATTGACACATGTTTGAACTCATTTGTAGGATTATGACTTGGTGAAGTCTTATGTATCAAAGATTCAAGATTTGGAAGGGGAATTGATACGTTTAAAAAGTCTGAACAACAAAAAATCCAGCAGTTTTGTTGATTGGGTTGATGAAGATGATGATGAATTCAGATCAAAGAATGCGTTATTTGCATGTGGTAATGAGTATTCATCTGATTGTGATGCCAAAGCTGTGGACATGTCAGGTAGTATGTTGGAATTTCTTTCTGAACAAGTATAATGCATGTTGTGTTTTATTAGAAGTGTTTCCATTTATCATTTCATTTCACAAGGTAGTCTATCACAGTTGATTGTTAATGTTTACGGCGGAAAATTTTTTTAATGCTTATGGTGTGTTAATTTCTTCAACTTAGTTTACAGTAATATTTGTAAACCTATTAATACCCATAAATACGTTATTTGCTTCTTCTTCTTTTTTTCTCTGTAACGTAGGCATTTAATCCTAAATTCAAGAACTATCTATTCTAAACATTTCTACTACTTGAACGCAGATGACATTGTAGATGATGCAAAGGAACTGGAGCACTCTTCTCTTCAAGAAAAGTTGGATATGGAGCTCAAAGAATTGGATAAGAAACTTGAACAAAAGGAGGTAAAAATTGCTTTTTCTTGTTTGATATTCATAAGGTTTTGAACTTTTTTGTGCTGATTTTTTTTCTTTGCCAAATCTTCATCAAAATATCCAAATTCATTGAATCCATGCTTTTAAATTGCTAATCTGGGCTTAAATTTTTTGAATTATATATTTGTAGGGATACTATTCATTCTACAAAAGAATTGGCATATCGTAACATGATTCTATTCTTATCCTCTTTTTGAAGGCTGAAATGAAGCAATTTAATAGTTCCCATACCTCAGTTCTTAGGCATCATTATGAAAAGAAACTTCAGGAGTTGGAGCAAGAGAAGAAAGTATTGCAGGTAATTGCTCCGTTAGCTTAGGTTGGCTTATGTTCAGAAGCTTCTTCCAATAACTCTGATTTTTATATTATTGGCAGAGAGAAATTGAAGAACTAAAGCGCTATCTTTCAAATATTTCATCCACCCCTGATGACGGTGCTCAAAAGTTAAAGGAGGAATATCTTCAAAAATTGAATGCTCTTGAGGCACAGGTGAACTTATATTTTAGAATGTCCCAACTTTCAGTGGCTACCCTTTTCCTGAGTTAATTATATACTTTCCAGGTCTCTGAGCTGAAGAAGAAACAAGATGCTCAAGCTCAACTCTTGAAGCAAAAACAGAGAAGTGACGAGGCTGCAAAACGTCTCCAGGATGAGATCCATAGAATTAAATCTCAAAAGGTGCAATGATCTTGTTAATTGAACTTGCTAAGTTACCAGTCAAACATTTTTTCTGATATTGTTACTGTAATCCCCCCCCCCCCCCCCACCGCCCTCTCTTTCCTTCTTTTTTTTTTTTCCCCCTTCAGGTTCATCTGCAACAAAAGATTAAGCAAGAATCTGAGCAATTTAGGCTATGGAAAGCTTCACGTGAAAAAGAAGTTCTCCAGGTAAATGCAACTGAAACGAGTGTCTATATAGTTTTTTTATTCAGTTATGATAGTGAGTCTTCTGATGTGCATTTTGATAAATCACCAGCTTAAGAAAGAGGGGAGGAGGAATGAATATGAGATGCACAAGCTGTTAGCATTGAATCAAAGACAAAAGATGGTCAGCTGATTTTAAACTTACTCGCTGTTGTGGTCTCATTTCAATTTTACTTATTCCCAAAATTCATATTTGTTTCAGGTATTGCAAAGGAAGACAGAAGAAGCTGCCATGGCTACAAAGAGGCTAAAAGAACTTCTGGAATCTCGAAGGGCTTCCTCACGTGAAACTTCTGGTCAGGAGATTTACTGTTTCACATAGGTCTTTTCCCAACTTTATAAGCTCACTATTTTTTAATACACAGGTGCTATAGGTGGAAATGGTCCTGGAATTCAGGTACTTGTAACTGTATGTTGCGTATGTATGTATACATGGATTAAATTGCCTAGTAAATGTTGATGAATGCTTGATTTTGCTGAATATTAGTTTAGTTATTGGTGAGATCAAAATACACTCCTTATTATCACAAGTTAGCTCGCGAGTGGATGTCTCGATGTTTTGGATAGCTTCTGATCGGTACATATGCTTTTTTTGGAAGGCTTTGATGCAGTTAATTGAGCATGAGCTTGAAGTCACTGTTCGAGTACATGAAGTTCGATTAGAATATGAGCATCAAATGGAAGAGTATGTTTTATTTCCTAATTAAGATTTTTCAAGAAATCTGAGAACTTGAGAATTAGTATGTGCAAGAGCAAAGTCTCCAACTAAATTATGAGCGTCAGTTTGAACAATATGGTCATAGCTAAAACTTTTAGAAGATTACTTCCGGGATATAATATTTGTGAAATTCTGGAAAATATGTAAATTTCATTTTCTTTGAGTAGAAGTGAAGTGTGTTTTAGACACAATGGTTGGTCATGTTCATTATTTTAGCATTTTTTTCTCTTTTGAATTTGTATCAATGCTTTTATTTCTTATCTATATGATCTAAACTTAAACTTTGAACTGGTTGACTAATTTTCTTTGCTTACAGAGCTTAAGAATATGAACAGGTGGTGTTACCTTTACTGTTTCTTTTTCCTTTTGGATAGAAGAATAAAGTTTATTAGAGAGAAAAGAAAGTAAAACTTGTTGGACCCGTACTGCTTCTGAGTGGTCTTAAAATGGTTTCAAACCTGTGACTCTTGTTCCATTAAACTTTGACATATCATGCGGGGGTGAAACTAGGATGGAATTTCTGCAGGGCCAACCTATTTATAGGCGAGAGGTGTTTAAGAAAACTCCATAACTACTTTTTGGACATGTGGTACATAAAAAAAAAAATCATCTTCATAAATGTAGGGAAGTTTATGAAGTTTAAAATAAATTTAGCCTGAACAAGGTAGTTTCACGCCTGGGTGGATATGCGAACGTGATTTTTTGTAATGAAAAATGAGCTAAACTCAGTAGTTTGAGCTGAATACCAGTAATTCTTGTGTCGCTGATATGGTAATTTTGTATCAAGGAATTAAATTTCATAGCTTGCCATATGCTTGGATATCTTACTATTTCTGCTCCTTCCAGTCGAGAGCAATGTTTCAAATTTTCATTTACTTGTTACTTTGTCAACTCAGGAGGGCTAATATGGCCAAGGAGATCAGTAGGTTAAAGGAAGAAGCAGACTTATTGAAGCAAAATGATACAAGGTGAAGAGTCTTGCAGTTACCTATTTCTTTTAATAATTTGAGCAGTCTAGTGGTTCTTCTGTGGCAATCTATGATTAACAGCCTCACGTCGCTGATGTAGTGATTGCACCATATCAATGTCTCCTGGTGCAAGAAGTTCAAGGATTTTTGCCCTTGAAAACATGCTTGCTACTTCTTCTACTACTTTGGTGTCTATGGCGTCTCAGTTGTCAGAGGCAGAAGAGCGTGAACGTGTTTTCGGTGGCAAAGGACGTTGGAACCAAGTTCGATCCCTTGCTGATGCCAAGAATTTGATGAATAATTTGTTCAATTTAGCATCTTCATCCAGGTAATAACTTTACTGAAACTAATTATTTGGTCCATGATATAAGCTAGATATCTTGAGAGTTGTTAGAAATGATACTAAAATCCGATTTCTGTTCCATGTCAAGCAATCCGAAGGTTGCTTTTCTTGATGATATGACTGGACATTTTTTTCCCTGGGTTTTTTTTTCCCAGGTGTTTGTTGCGAGATAAAGAAGTTGCCTGCAGAGAAAAGGACATGGAAATAAGAGATTTAAAAGAGAAAGTAGTTAGCCTAAGTTGTTCACTTCGACAGATGGAAACACAGAAAGTTGAACTTGTTAATCAAGTGAAGTTGCAGGTTAGTATGTCTAGCATTCTGAGCGATGCCATGCCCTTTCCTTTTCTCCTTCTTGGGTCCATGTTGTCAGCAAAAAGCTTTACCTAAAATTTAAGAATCGTTTGTCCTTATTTTGCCATCGATTTACAATTATTAGTATCTTCTTTGCCTCTTCAATTTTTACTAAATTATTTGAGCGGTATGACAGAGTGCAGCCTTGAAGCAATACTTAGAATCTGGAAGCGATTCAGGATTTCCTAACGATACTGGAGGACATAAGTATGACTTGCGTAAGCCGGTATGTCTAATAGATGCCACTATTTATCTTATAATAATTGTTGGTCTGTAGGTTATAAATTAATTATCTGCAACGTATTCTAAATTCAGGAAAATCGCCGATCTACTATTTTACTCGAGGACATGGATATATCTGACATGGAATCGGATGATTATGATGTGGATGCAACAGATGACGAGTGGATTGAATCAGGAAACATACGGATTAGGAAAAGGAATTCTAAAAGTGGACGTTCAAGCATGGAGAATACTCTATCAAGCATCGAAACTTCAAATGTCCACGATAAGTCTGGAGAAACGGATATTTGCTGCTCCTGTACTAAAACTTCATCTTGCAAGACAGCAAAATGCAAGTGTAGATCTATGGGCAATACTTGTGGGAGATCCTGTGGTTGTCTAGAAACCAAGTGTGCAAACAGAGGATTCATCTCAAATGAGGAGCCAGCACAATCGGAAGTGGTTGAAGGGACTGGAAATGATTTTAGTATTGATAAAACAGACAAAAACCTCCTTGCTTCTCAAGGTGCAGAGTTACTTCAGATTGCACTGGTCCAGCCTACTGAGACAAATAGTGATCATGGGCCAAGAAAGCCTCTCTCTGACATAGGAAATACGGTACTGCGCTTCAGTTGCCCCTTGAATACACTGGCTAAATTCGTTTAACGAAATTCATTCTCATATTTTCATTCTCATATTTGTAGGTGAAATCAAATGCCTGGAAGCCTAATCAGAGAAAGAAATGGCGGAAGTCCACAATACTTCTTGTTTCAGATCCAACACCTCCTCCACAGTCAGAGAATTCTGAAGTCCTTAGAAAACAAAATAATAGCACTAGTGAAGCAAATGCTTCTGTGAACTCACGACCAAACATGTCTAGACCTGAAAATGCTGCAATTGCCCCCAAGGCAGAGAGTAATTTTATGGAGACAAATATAACTTTGAAAATTCCACGGGCTGTGCCAAAGGCAGCGTCATCGAATGGTGGTGTCCCATTGTGGGACAGGAATGCTGGCAAGCCAAAAGAATCTGTCCCAAAGAAGGAGTCTGATGCTGACACTAGAAGTCCGGTTCGACAGAAAAGAAAACTTGAGAAAGAGAACCATGGACGTTAATCTTTAGATGAGTTTTTTTCTTAGCCATGTATATTCCCAAAGCCTACAATTTTAGGCCAACTCTTTACCATATTCGTATGGTGAATCTGTCGAGGAATGAAGATAGGCCATGGTCTCAGGTGACCAGAAAAGTGTATGGAATTGATGCTCACGTTTGTCTTCAGTGGACGAATAGATTAATTGCTCGGTTTCCTTGGTTCTTGGGCATTTTTCAGTTCTGCAATCGACAAGATATTAGATGGATTGTAGGATCGGATTATGTCTAAAGTTATTCAGGCTTCAGGCCTTCCACTCTTCATGCTGATTCTCAAATTGTCAGACAAAATCTCAGTGAGATCAAGTCAAAATCTGATTAGTGTGCTCAGCATTCAACTAGAAGCCATCAGTGGTGAAAATCCATTTTACCACGGCAATTATTATTGTAAAGAAAAGGATGCTATAGGTGCTTCCTTTTTCAAGTTGCTGTATGTCCTATGTCAGTTAAGTGGATTTTAATTAATGTGTCAAGGAGTTTGGATTTTTTGTTTTTTGTTTTAAAAATGTAATAGTAGTCTGCTATTCAAGAGTTTTGATTGGGAAAGTAACCTTTTCGAGGATTCTCAAGATGTGTTTATTTTAGATTCTTCAATTTTATGATTTGGGGTGTAGGAAAAGAAAATAGTTCCTACCTAAAATAAGAGAAAAGAAAATAATTTCTTATGACTTAATCCTAAGTTAGAATCGAAAGTGTCAGGAAAGGAGAAATGATATTTAATTAAAACAAATTTGATCCAGTTAAAATTGGAAGTAAATCCAACACTTAAACGTGTCCGGATTCCCTGGGCGTTTTTCTGATGGGCGGTGCTGAGCGTTTTAGCAGCGATTTTTTTCGTTGCTAAAGTTTTTTGCAACAAATATTATTGTCACCATAACTTTTGTTAAATTAATTATTTAAACAAAAGTTATAGCAACAATAATATTCGTTACAATAATATTAAAACACACTTTAGCGACGGATAAAACCGCCGCTAAAAAACCCAGCAGGTACCGCCCAACAGGGATCCAAAAGCCACTTAAACCGTAGTGCACATCCTAGGGCAAAATTCCGATCTCCCAGGTCCGTAAATTGTATCACAATTCACAACATTTCCCATCTGGGGGCATAGAAGAGATTAAATAGAGTTATCTAAATTCGTAATCATAACGTATATTGAGGCATATAACATACTGCCTATCGAACACAACATAGAATGTGCATATCGCCGAGGCGATAACTGATTGATAAACATATAAGAAATGCTTATTCAGTACCAGATTTTAAAATATTATCCTTTTATCACCTAACTTGCATCTCTTCTGCTAGGATGCCGTCATTGTTGAACCCCGTGGAATACGGTATTGCTAGGTCTTCAGACTCCAGAAGGGAAGTTTTCATTTAATTTCAAGTTTTCTTAGCCAATAATCAAGTTGGCTAGCAACGCATGCAGATCCAGTAGAGCCATAGGAGCAAAACTTCGAGATTGCATTTTCTACTCCGAGAAATTCATACACATCCTCATCAAAGACTATACTTATTCTTCTCAATTCTTCGAGACTCAGGTCCTGAAGTTGGCATTTCTTTGACACACACAAGGCAACGGATCTTCCAACAATATCATGAGACGTCCTAAATGGCACTCCCTGCATGCGTAAGAAGGAAGAAAGAATCTGTAGTCAATTTGCAGCACTAAGTAAGGAGAACTGAGAAAGTAACACACAAAAACAAGTATCATATAACACAGTGAAACAACGAATACAGTTGGAACATGATAAGTTGGCAGCAACGAGTCATAAAACTAGAAAAACTATGAAAGAACTCCAATAAAACACAAACGTAGACCTTCCATATGCACAAGTGCCATATTGGGGGTTAATTACAAAAATGTAAAAGGTGGCTGAATCTGAAATTTGAACTAATTATGTACTTTAACAACTTCTAACTATTGACTGAATATTCTGTGGAAATGGGTACCCCCCCCCCCCCCTTATCTCTTTCTCTAGACACAGTGACAGACTGGGCAAATGGCCTTCATTTATTGAGATTTCATTCAAATCTGAGCTTTTGATAATATGATTCATCCAGACGTTGACTATCCACTAGGCGAGTTAATTAGCTATCATGCTTCAATCTCACAATTTTTATTATCTTCAACAAAAAGCTTCTTTCAAGAAATGAACGAAGAGAGAGCTTTATCAAAGAGAAGACCAATCAGTAGACATGACTTACCTTCTTAACAAGATAATCAGCAAGTGTTGTAGCATCAAGATGACCGGCAGGTAAAGCCTTTTGTATTCTCTCCTGACTGAAAGTAATGTTCATTGCAAACTCTGCTGATACCTCAAGCATCCCCAAAATAGTTCTAATGCTGTCAAATACTGGTTCTTTGTCTTCCTACCTCAGAAAGAATTGCTCTTTTCAATTAAGGATCTCAAAGGCAAAAAAGAAGTGAGGGAAGAAATAAATGAAACAAATAAATGCAGTAACCACACATGCTTGCGAAGAAAACAAGAACCTCGACCACCTTCCCACCAAAAAGAAGAAAATGCAAGTATGCAGAAAATCAAGGTCTAGTGGGTCTCAAAATTCAGTATGCAGAACTGTAAAAGTTATATTATCTTATAATATATTATAAAGTTTGATACCTGCAAATCACGATTATAAGCATGAGGAAGTCCTTTGCATAATGTGAGAAGAGTAACCAGGTCTCCTATGACTCTGGCAGACTTCCCACGAACAAGTTCCATTGGATCTGGATTCTTTTTCTGAGGCATTATACTACTTCCAGTTGAAACAGAGTCGCTTGGTGTGATAAATCCAAATTCCTCCGAAGCCCACAATACCCATTCTTCACCAAGCCGAGAAAGATGTATTGCTGTGATGGCATTAGCAGAAAGAAACTCCAGTACAAAATCACGGTCTGAAACTGCATCTATACTATATAAGATAATATTAATCAATTAGCAAGGAAATAGAGATGCACAGGAAGGCGGAGCACCAATCAACAATGCCAGACTTCCCCGTTCCCACAAAGTGAATAAAGCGAGATGCTTTCTGTTGGGATAAAAGAAGCTAGATACCTGTTCCTCAGGGGAGCCGTAAATCCTAAAGCATCTGAAGTTATGAACCGATCAATGGGGAGCCCAGTTCCGGCCAATGCACAAGCCCCTAAGGGGCAGAAATTCATCCTAGCCCTACAATCTACTAAACGACCAGCATCACGCTCAAGCTGCAAGAAAGCATTAGGTCTACAATTATGAAACTAAAAATTGCAAAGAACAATATCTTTCTTAACCATTAATGATATCACTACTTGATAGAGATGTAATCTATTTTATCAATTTCATAAGTCGTCTACACAAAGGTGGCTTTATTTATTTTGCCTATAAAAAAGAATAATTCTTATAAATTTTCGTCATAAGTCGTGGCTCCATGTCCCAGATGTTCGGCATAAAGGAGGTCCTATCACTAACATATTTTTCAAGTTCGAGAGACATAAAATCTCATCAACTGCTCCAGGATGGCGCAAGAACTAGAATTAAGTTAGAGGCACACCTCCTCAACATATGCCAGTAGATGATGTTGCAACAAAACGGGTTGGGCACGCTGCAAATGTGTATAACCAGGAACAATGAGACCGTCATTCTTTAAAGCCAAGGTCAGCAACGAGACCTGGAGGTGCTTTATGCGTGCGGTGATCTTATCGATAGCATCACGACACCAGAGGCGAAAGTCAGTCAAAACTTGGTCATTACGGCTCCGAGCTGTGTGAAGCTTCTTCGCAGGCTCACCTATCATGTCGGTGAGCGCTGCTTCAATGTTCATATGGACATCCTCACGGTCAGTTCTCCAATTGAAGTCGCCATTCTCAATGCGCCTCTCTATCTCATCAAGACCTTGAAGAATACAATCCCTATCATTGATGCTGATCAATCCCTATAACATAACCATATGTCACCGAATTGCATCTCTTATTAGGAATAAAGTAAACAAGAGTAAGTTATAACCCGGACCCCAGAAATCAAAAGACGCAGAGAAGGAAAGAAAACCTGCCGAGCTAGCATGGAAGCATGAGCTCTACTTCCCATAATATCGTGCTTGTAAAGCTCCTTATCGAACGAGATCGACTCTGTGAATCTCTCAACGGCATCTGTCACACTATCCTCGAACCGGCCTCCCCACAACTTAGCCTCCTTGAACTTGACGGCATCGGGCTGTAACACACGAACGGAGTCTGAGCCTGAGGCGTGCATAGCCTCCATTCTAGGCCTGACTCCAAAGGGAAATGCAAACCAACGTCGGTTTCTAGAAACAGTATAGCCGCAGAAAGAGGATGGTAGAGGCAGAAAAGCATACGTTGCTATAGCCACCATCGGCGATTGCACGAAAAGGGGTTTCACTTTTCGTTTCTCACTTCAGTATTGAGTACTGACTAGTACTTCCACTTCGCGTCAGTATTTTTTTTAATTATTATTATTATTATTATTATTTATTTTACTAATTCTATCTCACTACCTTTTTTTTGAGGTCTCATTGCTGAACTGGATTTTGGAGCGAAACGATGGTCTTGTGCATAAGCAGCACTTTCCAATTGGGCCTGTGACCCAGGAAAAAGTACTTTTAAGCATTTTTTTATTTAATCCATCAGAGAGAATTATGTTAGACTCTTACCGCATGATGTTATGTGGGGCACGTGAATATCACATGTGCTATGTTGTTTCACAGTATCTAACCAAAAAGCAATACTAAAAAGAACCATCTAATAATTGACAATTTTGAATATGTCTAGTTGTTGTGCACCAAACTAAGAAAAGGCGGATATTCAGTGCTCTTTGTGTAAGTACAAGCAAGTTGCATGTTCCGCATGGCACATGCAAATTGGTTGTCCTATGACATGATCACATTTGCGCAGATAAAAGGACATGAAATTTTTCTATATGCAGTATACACAAGAATTGCTTAAAGACAAGCACGTTGAGAATCAAACAAATGCTTTACAGTCTGTATGATATGTTGTGAAGTAGATAAAATTTTAAAATGTATATTAATTTATTAGTGAGTTAACGTGTAAAATAAAATGTGAGAAGTACATTAAAATTTAAAATATATATTAACTTATTAACTAATTTATTGAGTTAATGTGTTAAAAGATAATTTTTTTATTTATATTTATAAATAAACTCAATAATAAGTTAATAAGAGAATTGTCATATTACATTCAATGATTAAAGAAGAAACTGATAAATGTTAAAGTTAAATGAAAAAATAATTATTTTCAAAGATGGAAAAGGCTTTTGTCATTTCGATGCTACTTTAAGAGATGAAGATGGTACCAAATCTTTGATTTCTTTTTATTTGGATTTGAATAAGAAATTTAACAACGGCCGCGAGCATTTTCAGGGATTGATTTGTCTTTGAGAGTATAGACCTGGCCACAGCAACCACTAACTCTCGATCAGAGCGAGACAAGGTAAGATTTATCTATATTCAACCGTTCCTGCTGCTTTGTCGTGAACTCCAGGTCCCTTACTCAACGTGTGACTTATCTCTTGCCTGTAGTTTAGTTTATGAAAATGTTAGTTGATATTTCATGTATTTTTTTTAGTTTATTTTTCTGAACTATTGTCCTTAATATATCTGTAATTAAATATTTTTAATTGATCAAAAGAAAAAATGGACTAATGATTTTTTTTGGTGGTGTTAAATTTTGTCAAATATTAAAACAAGAATTTAAATTATGATCCTAATTAGAATCAAATTGGCTATAAAAATTACTATAAAAAACAATGTTAATTATTAAGAAATGATTGTTGAGTTCAAGGTATACACAGAGTTGTTAAAAAATAATTTATTCTAAAAGAAAATTCACGTGCAAATTTGTAGTCAAAATTTTTTATTACAAAATGATATATAAATCTATTAAAAAAAAGAATTCCAAAACCTTGAAATTCTAATTAGGTGGGTAGATTGTGGTGGCTGCTTCCTAATCATAGATGGATGAGAATTCTCCTTTCCTTCCGTTTCTTTGCGGTTCATTCCCCCTTTCTCAGAAGCCAACCAGCACCGAATCTCTGACCACTGACTTCCACGGTTACAATCCAATTCCAAGTGTCAAAATGAAAAATCTAGCCGGCAGAGGAAAATCACATAAAAATTAAAAAAACCTTACTAATTCTTGGTAAAATTTTTCACAATAACATTTTTTATTATTTTTAAATTAAAATTATTAAATATTCTATCAATTAATTATATATCTTTTATTCAATATTTTCAAGACATTAATTAAAAAGATTCAAAAAATTAATCATCTCAAATTTTATTTATACAATAATAAAAAATATTTTATATAAATATTAAAAATATCAAATGTTATAAAAATTTAATGTCTTAAAAAATTAAAGTTAGTTTAACATTATGTCAAAATTTATACCAAAAATTATAAATACAGAACTTGTGGCTGATAGCAGGGAAGGCCTCCTCCTTTGCCCACGTGTCCGTTAATCATTGTTTGTGTTTTTTGGACTTGGCTCCACTGGATATTCTTCCCTGTGACGATTTGTTACTTGTTTTTGTATATTCTTTTGTCTGTGACATTATTGAAACAGCCTGGAACAATCCAACGGTTACTCAACACGCCACGTATGGTTTCAGGTCATTCAGCGGAATCTGAAACGCCGTGTAGAAATTGAGACTCGTCCCGTCTCTTCCGGCTTCCTCTTTCCTCGAACCTCATATAGACGGCTCGCTGGATCAGAAAACTAGGATTCCGATTAGATTATACTTGTAGGGAACTTGGACACAAGAACTTTTTGGGCTTTAAGGTATTTTGATTCATGACCTTTTTTATATTGTCTCTTGTCTTATTCTGAATAACTGTTTCTTGATGCTTTGAATCCCCGTTTAAAATTCGAAATTTCAGGAACAAGGCAGGAATCAACCCTTGCCGTTTGCGCTTTGCGTTTCTTTTCGTTCAAGTTGTTTTGTCTCTAATGTCGAAATAAGTAAATGCACGATTCTATTATTTTGTGTGTTCTGAGAAACTTCCGAGAATAAGTTATTTATATATTATAATCAATCGAGCTCTTATTGAAAACCTGAGCCAAATCTTATGGGTGATTTGATTATCGTGACAGTTCGCACGATGAGAATTTATTTATAACTTACTGTTATTGTATGCATGATTTGTGAACTTTAGTTATTTTAAAGTCTTACAATTTCGGATTGATTTTTTGCTCTACTTAACTTTTTGTTTTAAATCCTTCATAACACAGAATATTCGTCTAGCTGCATTTTGATCAATCAGAGCTTCTTTTTAATACATATAGCTTTTCCATGTACGTAGGATCGTTTGGGTTTTCGGATGATTAAATTCAATGTAGTATTGTTTGTTCAGAGTTTAGAGTGGACATTCTCTTGACCTGTAATTTATAGTGTGGTGGCCGAAAATACCGTTAATCAGATCGGAAAGCAATGATGTTCAACACTTTCCAATCCGGTTTTTGAAATTAAGTAGCACTAAACATTTTTTCATTTTGACTGCTAAAGGAACTTAAATTTTCTCTGGCAAAGGTTTTTCGGATATATGTAAAGTATTTTTTCCTTCCGGAACAAGAGAAGCTATTGTTGTTCTTCTTAGTTGGTTTGCTTATTAATCAATGTCTGGATTTCTGTTTCGGTTTCACTAATTGATTTCTTACTCAACAGGTATTCCTAGGTAGAGACTACTGCTCGTCCAAGGAGAGCCTATCCCATAAGCTTTGAAAGATTATTTTTGCTGTGGAAACTTGACTCCACTTGGGGGGTTTATTGAGTCATTATATGGCTGTGGCTTTCACCCCTCTCTCATGGTGGCTGTGGAGTGGAAAACATCAAGAACCAAGAATTGCAAATGGGCCCTCTGTAAATTCTTCAGCTGATTCAAGTATGTGGGAATCAGATGCTTTAAGGTTTCCTTTGGTTAAGCATGCAAATATGGGGTCCTCATCAAGAAGGGTGAAGCGCAAATGGCATAGTAGGGAAGAACGGAAAATAGATAGGGAATATGATGTTGTTCTTGTTCCATCTGATGGAGGATGTGTTTCTGATTCAGAATCTGATGATTCTGATTGGTCAATTGGCTGGCTGGAGCCTCATGGACCTGAGTTCCCTAGTGATGATGAATCAGATAACAGTTTTGCCGTGCTGGTTCCTTGTTATGGACGCCACTATGGTGGCATGGTGGAGGATCCAAAAAGCAACATTCTGAGGGCTGTTGGGAACTTTCCAGATAGTTATTCAGATGGTAAGAAAATTGGTCTTTTACTCTTCAACATCTATGAGAATTCCCTTTATGCTGGTGTCAACTTCATTTTTCGTTTGTGTTTTATTAAATGTTCAGTGGAATTTGAATGCATGAACTTCAAGTAAATAGCTGTTGAAGTGGTTAATGCCGTTTAAAATGTTGAAATACTGATTTTAGACCATAGTTCTAAGCATTGTTTCTTTGCCTTTATTGTGATATTTATATTTTAATTATTATTATTATTATTATTATTATTATTATTATTATTATTATTATTTTGCCTTTGATGTTGTAATGTTTTATAACAGAAAGATGCATATAAGTGATTATTTGGTCTTACAAATTTGCTTACTTGAAAAGTTAATAGTCTTTTTTTTTATTCTGCCTGCAGAAAGCAAGAAATATGTGGAAAACTGGCTCTCTTCTCTTCGAAATAGTTAATGCATAAATGCTCATCATTGTGATTTTGCATCATTGAGCAGCCTCTGTACCTGCTGCTTTGTTTCCTTGGAAAAAATCATCTTGTGTCCTAATTCTCCTGAACCTATAAACAATTGTATGATAATGTAAAAATCTGTTTAAAAACAAAAAAGCTGCTGTGTAGTGATGTGGCAGAGTAAGATCAGTGAACTTGGTTTTGGGCTAGTGCAATTTGTGGGGAGCAGATATGTTGGAGTATAAGGTAGTTGTGATGCATTTCGCACTATCTGGGAATGATGAATCGGTGCCGTTTTGGTGTCTGCCTGCAAGAATGAAAGCATGTGTGGTGGAACTGTAAGTGTTTGTGTCTCTGTCCAGAAGGAAAATGAAGAATGAAAATACATGTTGAATGTAGTTTGTGGCTTTGGTGCTTGCAATTCTTGGATGTAAATATTATGTACATATATGTATTTTTGTACGCTTGATTGTGTACTCATTAAATGTGTGAATAATTGTATAGAAAATGTGTATAACATGCTAGTACTTTGTGAGTTTGGGGATAAGAACTGCACTTCTCTTTCATATGTGAAATATTTGGAATACGAGGATAATATGTTAATTTTGTATTGAGTATTTATTTTCCTTGCGTAGTTGCGTTGAGGGGAAAGCTATGTTCCCTCCCTGATCCCTGTGTACTGAAGGACAGACAAACTTTACGAAAATATTTTGGTAAATTACACCAATCTTTCTTGTTGTGAGCCAAAATTATATTTAGCACCTTTTAATTTTAATAACTATACTTACTTTTTCAAAAACTTATTTTTAATCAATGAATAATTTTTTGCGTACAATAAAGTTATAATTTTATTACTAATATAACATTAAATACAATTAAATATATACTAAATTTTAATTTTATTGATTGAAAATAAATTAAAAAAAGTTAGTGTAACATTGATGCAAATTTTACGAGTATTTAGTAAAATTTTTAAAATTAAAATATACTTTTAATCATTGTTTAAAAAATCAGGTCGAATTAGTCGATTTGATTGAAAAATCGGAGAATTGGTTATAGTTTAAATACAATCAATTTTTAAAGATGATTTCACAAAAATTGATTAATAATTAAAAAAATTGACTAAAAATTGAGTACATTGATCAAAATCAATCAGTTTAATAGTTTAAGTGGTTTTAAAAAAAATGATTTTTTTATTTGTTTTTCAATCTTCTATAACAAAAAAGGAAAAAAAAAAAGCAAAATAAAAAAAAATCAATGGTTTGTACATAATGACATGTTTTTAATTTTTTTAAAAAAATTGATAAATAGTAGGTTAATTTGTCTAAAAAATATGATACATTTTATATTTATTTTATTTGTACATAATAAAATTATATAAAATATTTATTATTATACTTAATTATAATTTATAATCAATATATAATATTAATACTAGTTTAACTATATTTCGACCATAGTTAAACTATTGAATGATGACAATTATTTTAACCAGTTCAATTTTAAAGTATTGCTTTTTTTAAACTTTAAGAGATATATTTACAAAAATATTATGTTAAGTCAATTATAAACTAACATATAAATGTGTTAAATCTTTTATTTCATTAAAATTATTTTGAATATAAATATATATATATGTATGTATGTATGTAGATATTTATGTATGTATATATATATAATTTTAAAACCAAAAACTTTAAGCCTCAAAATCATATATAATAGTATAAATATATATATATTTGTGTATATTAATATTAGAAAATTTTCACTCTTAAGTTATCTTCTCAACAAAGTTAACTCTTATTTAAAGAAAAATTATATAACCAGAATTTTTGAAGTCACTAATTTTACTTGTAAAAATAAAATAACGAATTGTCAGCAAAATAACAATTTCCCTACTTTACTCTTCTTGTAGTCTAATATTAATTTTAGACATTTTTATTCTTGATGGTTAAGAATAGCAGAAAAGAAAGTGACAAAATAAATATTCGTACTTTTTTCCATTTCTGGCATGGATTTTAGAACTATTTTGTTAGTTTGGTTTGGTGTAAGTTGTAACTACACCACAATCATACAATATTATATATTTATATTATATCCACAGATAAAGTAATTGTAACCAAATAAAAACGTATGGGAAAATGGAGGCACGCACTGCTTTTTTGTAGGTTGTCAAATGCCATGTGGGAAAATATATTGATTTTAAGTTCCAACAGAAGCCTTCCAAAATTTTAGCTCCTGAAAGCATCCAAACGTCCAATACGTTACACCTATGCTTGCGGCGATGTATCCTCCTCTCCATGTCTGTCACATAAAAATCCATTTTCACCAACCTTCGTTTCTTTTTCCTTTAAAGTTTCTTCAACCACCATGATGACGAAAATCGTAATTTTTTTGTGATCAGGCATTTTGATTATCTGTGCGTCCACCGTTTTGGTCTCATTCGTCATTGTCGTGGTGAAGGTTTCTAACTCAATGGGTTGAATGTGTTTGATTGTAACTCAAGAGAAAGATGTTGCAAAGGGCAGCAAGCAATGCATATTCATGGTGGTGGGCAAGCCACATCCGGACGAAGCAGTCGAAATGGCTCGAACAAAACATCCAAGGTATGTAAGTATTTATAGATGTTTTTTCCTCAATGACCAATCTAAATGATTTTCCATTCTCATTAGTTTCGCGTCAAGTTTCAGGCGATTTTAGAATAACCTACATTCTTGTTATCTCTTCATTTCCCAAACTCTATTTATATGCATTTTCTGAATCGATTTCGTCAGTTTCTCCTAACAAATTGCCTATAACGTAGAATTAGTGGATGCAATTCTAGGAAAGTGGGAATGATAGATTAGACATAAGATAATAGCATATATTGTTGTAGTAGTTTCTTTGGTGGGTTTATAAACCTCCCCCTTTTTCTTATAGCTAGACTTTCCAGATGCGTTATTATATAATTTGTTAAATTTTGAAGACAATTCAATTAAATTATATATACAAATATTAATACAGATATGGAAGAGAAAGTCGAAGAGACCCTTCAAATCCTTGATGATGATGGAGACTCGTTTGCCCAAAGGGCAGAAATGTACTACAAGAAGAGGCCTGAGCTTGTAAATTTTGTGGAAGAGACTTTCAGGGCATACAGAGCATTAGCAGAGAGATATGATTATCTATCGAGGGAACTCCAAAGTGCCAACCGCACAATTGCTAGTGTCTTCCCAGACCAAGTTCAGTATTCAGTGGATGAAGATGAAGAAGGTAGCCCAACAACTCCATCATCTTCTTCTAATAACCCCACAACTCCAGCACCTAAACATGGAATTCCTTTAGTTTCCAGATTTCCAAATAAAGATTTTAGAAGCCACTCTATGTTAATGTCCAGGAAGGGGCCACCTAGAAGGACGGCTAGCTCTACAAGACCTGTGACAACTTCGAGTTCTGGGCTGAGCAAGGGTGCAGCGCTGGCAGAAATTGACAAGCTTCAGAAAGAAATTTTGGGGCTGCAAACTGAGAAGGAGTTTGTGAGGAGCTTGTATGAATGTGCCTATGATAAGTATTGGGAGATTGAAGACCAGATCACAGAAATGCAAAAGAGAGTTTGTAGCCTGCAAGATGAGTTTGGTGTTGGTACAGTTATTGAAGATCAAGATGCGCGAACTTTAATGGCAGCCACGGCTCTGAAATCATGCCATGATACTTTGGTTAAGTTGCAAGAGGTTCAAGAAAAAGCATCTGAAGAAGCTAAAGTAGAATACCAAAGGCTTGAGGAAGCTCATGAAGAGTTCGAGACCCTTAGAGATCAATTTCTTTCTAAACACGTGAATTACCAAGACTCAGCTGATTGGGACAAATATGAGAGCACTAGCACAGAACAAAAGAGTAATGACGAAAAGATCTCTAGCTTGGAACAAGAGACACATGATGTGGAACAGTTGAGGGAGAAAATTAAGGAACAACTCGAGGTAGATTCAAGCAAGTCTTTCACTGTAACGGAAATGGCAGAGAAAATTGATGAACTTGTAAATAAGGTTGTTACCTTGGAAACTGTGGTCTCTTCTCAGACTGGTTTGGTAAGGAGACTGAGATCAGAAACAGATGAACTTAGGAACAATATACGGAGCTTGCAAGAGGACAAGGAAATGTTGATAGAAGATTCAGGTAAAATGAGCAAGAAGTTAAAAGAATTGGAGGAGGAGTTGAAGAGAGTTAAAAATCTCCAACAAGACGTCAAATACCAAAACAAAAGCATCCAAACACACTTCACTGAAGCTAGCTGTAATCTGGAGCATCTCTCGAGAAGATTGCACGATGTAAAGCAAGATAAGGAAGATGAGAACATAGTGCTCTACAAGGTCAAGAAAAGCGATCCTGAAGGCAAACCAAGAAAGGCGTCTGGACATTTGTCTGTTGAGAATTCAGAAATCTTGGAGGATGCCAAGACAACTAAGGGGGAGGAGGAAGAAGATTATACAAATCTGGGCAATGTCATAAATGAAGAGAACAAGTCCAATTTGAATGAAAATGTTAACCTTATGCCTGGAATGATTCAGAAAACAATGCAGCAGGATAAGGATGATTTTTCTGAGTCAGTAAGTAATGCCGACATTGAATCGCAGGATTTTGGGGTTGGTGAGGGAGAAGATCAACCTAACTGGAGGCAAATGTTTATAAATGGGTTAGATGACAGAGAAAAGATTTTGTTAGAAGAGTACACATTGGTTTTAAGGAACTATAGGGATGTAAGGATCAGGCTAAATGATGTGGAGAAGAAAAATAGGGAAAGCATATTTGAGTTGGCACTTCAGGTAAGGGAACTGAAGAATTCTCTCACCACAAAGAATAAAGAGATCAACTTTTTACACCAGAAAATGGTTAATCCAGAAATGAATCCGGACGAAATTCCATTAACCCCTATGACAGAATATAAATATACACCACAAGAAGGGCTTTTTCCAAGCAAAGAACAGACAACTAGCTCTGAGATTTCAGCTACGAATGCAAATTCCAAATACTCTTCCATCAAGGAAGATCTAGAAAAGTTGGGGGAAAACCAGGATGACAAGCCTCGTGTCCTTTCATCCTTGGAACAGAAACTGCGTTCAGACATTGACGATCTGCTGGAAGAGAACCTTGATTTTTGGATGAGGTTTAGCACCTCAGTTCATCAGATTCAGAAGTTCCAAAACTCCATCCAGGACTTACAAGCAGAACTATTGACAATAAAGGATAATAGCAAGGCAGAAGCGTCTTCAAAACAGTCCCTACAATCTGAAGTTCGGCCTATATTCAGACACTTGAGAGAGATACGAACTGAGTTATCACTATGGCTGGAACATAATGCGGTATTGCGAGACGAATTGCGGGGTAGAGATTCATCCTTGAAAAACATCCAAAATGAAATATCAAGAGCCTCCGATGGAGATTCTTATCCAGACAAGTCAGGGTTAAGTGAGTATCAGGCTGCCAAGTTCCAAGGTGAGATAGTCAACATGAAGCAGGAGAACAAGAAGATTGCCGGTGAACTGCAAACAGGTCTTGGTCATGTCAGGGGACTGAAGAATGAAGTTGAGAAGACACTAGCAGAACTGGACCAAGCTTTTGGGATTAATACTCAGCCCCAACTGAAACACTCAGGAAGTCGCATGCGAATACCCTTGAGGTCTTTCTTATTTGGAGTTAAGTTAAAGAAGCAAAAGCAATCCATTTTCTCATGTGTGACTCCGATGCAGAATCACTACAAGGAAATGGAAGCAAATAATGCCCCAATATAGACCAACTTCCATCTCCTTTACGGGTACTCTTCATTCAGTCTGCTTTGACAATAGAATGTGCAAGATATGTCCTGTTTTTCAATTTTGAACGTCTCATTTTACATGTTAATGGTTTTCTCTCAAGATTGGTTTTGTTTCTAATTTTTAACACCATCTGTCTTTTGTGCAAATTGAGATTCGAGTGTGATGTTTTTGCTTCTTGTTTGATATTGTAGAATAATACCAATGCCTTCTTGAGTTGGATTGTAGTTATTTTAACTCACCACTGTATTTATATAATTTATCTCAATATTACCTGCAACACTCTCATTTCTGCTTCAATCTTTGCACATAATGATTTTTGAATTGCCTAACATTTAGTATGGCCTAAAATTTAGAATCATACAATAATACAGTTCTTATAAATATGTAATAAATTTTTTTTAAAAATTTAAGTGATATTTTTTTATTATAAATAAAACTTGAAACATACTTCCATCTCATTCACTTCAACTTAAATTTTATGATTACAACTCCCTTTATACTTCTATTATTTTATATTATAATCTTTAAATACTTTAAACTTATAACTTAATATGAAATAATTTTCAAATTTTATCTACATCTCAGTATACCTTTTATTAAATTTACATTTTATATATTTTATTTTATTTTATATAACAATTACATGTCTCCACAGCTTTGCTCCACCTTTTTAATTTTCTGTTTACTTTCTCTTTCAAATCTCTAACCAAAACTATAACATGCCCCATAATACCGTCTCTTGGATTTATTCATTCAACATATCCATTACCAAATTAAAAAAAAAAAAAAAGAATACAAAGCAAAATCTTTATATAGTTGCAGTAGCACTCTTATATTAGAAAGATGAGACAATTTAAATCTCAAAAATAGTACTAGTTAAAAGGAAAAAATTTCTTTTCACGTGTCTAATTCAACGAAAATGAGTTCTAAATCTGATGTAATTTAGATGTATTCTTAATTCTTAAACAATAATAATAATAATAACAATAACAATAACAATAATAATAATAATAATAATAATGTCATATCCTCGACTTCCCAGAAAGCACTCGACCATGCCTCACATATCAACAAAAATTATTGGCCATAAAATTTAGCGAACAAATTACAGTTGAATTACTCTTCATTTGTTTAAAAAATCCTTACATTGCAGTTTTCTATTTTAAAAATATATATTCAAATTTCATTTAAAACTAAAAATGACTAAAAATCTTTTCACGAGAATATCGGTTACCTTTCATAAAATTGATGTTTTTTGAAAAAGTATTTCTCATTATTTTGTTTTAATATTCCTTTTTTATATTAAAAATCATAAATTTAATTTGTTCTAAATAGAAAAAATGACTATTTTATATTAAATATTAGAGAAAAAGTTGAAAGATATGATAATTTTTAATTTAATTATTTTTATCAATTTAATCTTTTAAAAATTAAAATATTTTTAATTTTATTTTTTTATTTAAATTATATTTATATCTTAACATTTTATTTAATAAAATATTGGCTATAATTTTTTTTGCTAAAGTAAAAGTTATAAATAATATATAATCTATATCATATTAAAAAAATTTATGCATATAATTATCTATACTAATTATAATTTTTAAATTTTCATCAGATATACAATTAATAAAAAAAAGATCTATGTATATATGTAATTAAAAAATTGATTTATCTGTTAACATTTTATTTTATATAAATTAATGTGTAAGGTAAAAAATAATCATGTCATCAACTAAATTACACCTTAACATTAAGTTAAATAAAATTATAAATAAAATTTAAATAAAAAGATAATTTTAAAAATATTTTTATTTTTAAAAAATTAAATAAACAAAAATAATTTATATAAAATCAAATTAAAAGTCATCATATTTGACAAAAATTATAATAAATTTTTTTTAAAAAAATTATATTATATAAATAATAAACATAAAAATATTTGATTAAAATAAGTAAAATTATAGTTTATTTTTATTTTAGGAGAAGACAGTATAATTTTAAAATAAAAAGACTCCTAATTTGAGGAACAATGAAGAAATAGAAGAATAATTCATCGTAATTTGCGTTCTACACGTAGGAAAAATGAAATCCACTGTCGAAAGAGCAAGACCGTTGAGCTGTGAAGGATATAACAATAGGAGAATATACACGAGTTTGATCAACAAGTTGTTTCGCCAATCGACTAATAATTCATAACCAATTCCCTACACTTCATATAGTACAAGACCGTGGGAAATAACCTCTTGCAACCTGCATGTGTTCGAGATCTCGAGACAACCAATCCTAAGATCCCCTTAAAAGTAATCCTAGTTCAGAAGGAGTCTAACCTATCATGATAAGATAGAATAAAAAAATATAAAATAAAAGAAAAAGACGGTTCTAAAAAATCATTCATTTTCTAAAGAAAACCTGTTTCAGCCTCTATCATCAGTGTCCTAAAACTCCGAAATGCAAAGATTCATCTCAGAGGTATACTTCCAGCAATCTTGAATTTAATGTCTTGATAAGCAAGGATACGTCGGCTGATCCAAACCGACCAACAATCAGAAAATTACCAGACATCTCTAAGGTATCGTCCATCCATCTGGAGTTTCTTTACTATAGCCTCTGCCTTGGAGGAGTCCACATTTTCCTGAAATTCAATCCAGAAACACGATTATAGGCACAGTTTCCTCAATAAAGTACGAGAAGTGTATATGGCTTTGCAACCAAAACACAAAGTTGTATCGGAAAGTCAGAAGGAAATAAATTTAATGCCTTTCCAAAAAAGTTCAAACAGAATTTACATTGAAGATAATAATCAACCAAGATAGTTGGGAACCCAGAAAACACTAATAATAAAACAAATATAAACATGGACCATAAGTAATTATGTCGGAAAGAATCAGCTTGCATCTACACATGCTCAGTTGGCCACGCAACGAAATCATAAAAGAAGCTTTAATTTATCCACCTTGGTACCTACCGGATTGTAGCCTAAATACTGCAGTGGTAATAAAGAAAAAAAGTTAAATAAAATTAGCACAGGCATTTGCACCTGACAGCAACAGCTGTACCTGTACTCTGAAAACAAGCCTAAACATGAACCAATCTTCCACAACACATATGTTTGTTCACTTCTAAGCAATTCTAACCGTCCCTTCCAAAAGAGTATTCAAACTCTTCATTTTCTCATACAAGTCGGTTCAACTATGTGAAATTCAATACCCTATAAACATGGTATTATGCTGAGGAATAAGAAAAGTAGTCACTTCCACATTTTGTGTTCAAGAAGTTAGGAGGGAACGGTGAAGAAAGAAAATCTACACCTGCTGCTGGACAATGGTATGAAGAGTTCGATGAACATCTCTGGCCATACCCTTAGCATCACCACAGACATAAAGATAACCTCCCTGAGAAATTAGGCTGCACAGATACGCTGCCTGCACATGGAAATTTGATTACATAAATTATTCTTATCATAAGAGGCATTTGTTCCCTGCGAAATTGCTTGCTATTGCCACTTACTTTATCCATCATCTTGTGTTGAACATACTCCTTATTTGGTCCCTCTCTTGAAAATGCAACAATCAACTCTGACAGGGCACCTTGTTCCACAAAATTCTTCAGCTCATCCTCATATATAAAATCCTATAGACCAATATTAATAGGAAAATTACACATGCTTCTGAAACTCCCGAGATTGAGAGTACACCTAGCAATTAACTTACCATTCCACGGTTCCTACACCCAAAGAAGAGTAATGCAGGACCAAGTTGGACACCATCCCCTTTCAGGGCCAATCTTTCCTGGTTAAATCAAAGATAAAGGGTGAATCAAGAAGACGTAGTGGGAATGAGAAGACTTGGATTAGTGTCAAGCTAATTGAGTGCTGATATAAGATTAAGTCTGCAGTAAATCAATAAAATAAAAATCCAGATAGAAAGTAGGTTTAGTGGTGATTCAACTGTATAATACCACTTGAGCTCTGGCTCAAAGGTGAGGGACACAGGATAAAGTTGGAGAGGTGGGGCCTAGATGGGATCCATACGTGTAGGCCCCCTTCTGTCTCTCTCCAGCTTCACCCTAAGAAGTACTTTTAGGATAAAAATCTGGCCTGTCATTTTATAAGTACTAATCAGATTCTAATTTTTCTCTCCCATACTTTCTATCTGTTCCCTTTCCACTCACCTCTAAATTTCTTTAATTCAATCCATATTTTTCAGTATCTATCTGTTTTCCATTAAATTAGAGCACTAAGCAAATCCATAATCCATTCTCATACCTGCAAAAATCCCCGGAAGGGTGCCAAGCCAGTACCAGGTCCAATCATTATTATAGGAATTGAATGATCAACTGGTAACTTGAAACTCGATGGCCTTATAAAAATTGGAGCCCAGCTACAGTGAGAGCTTTTCTCTAAGGGAATAGCATTCTGAGAATATACCATAGAGCTGAGTTAGATTAGATGTAGCATGATCCAGCATTGCACAGAGGGGGGAAAAGAATCACAAAAAGATCCAATTAGTTTAAACAAGGTATATATGACTACAGGAGAAGCACATCTGCAAGAAATTGATACCTTCATCCAGGTTGAACATACTCCTTTGTGAATTCTGCCAGTGGGAGTTGGACCATGAACCAAAGCACAAGTTACATGTACCCTTTGCGAGGCAAACCTGGACAGTAAAATCCATGCAATGCAGCGATATTATTGCTTTGCAATTTTCCTTATAAAGTTTCATTTAGATATTTTAGACGGGTTAAGATAATAACCTAGGTGAGGATGAAATTGAATAATAACGAGGCTGTAAGCGTGGGGCTACTGCAGCAAAAAACACACCCAGCGGAGGTTTTGCTGATGGAAACTCTGCCATTACCTCAAGGAGACTTCTCTGACTTCCAACCACCCATTTAGAGTACTCATCCTGGAAAGTATTGATAATTATCATAAAAAAGGGGGGGGAAATCAGACTTAAAATCAAGAAACAAACAGTATTAGAAAATTTTTCACCTTTCCCTGAGGAGATGATAGGAACTTTAATCTCTCTGCTTCACTAGGTTCAGATGCATGAGCAGACAAAGCAACTAAAGCAGCCTGAAAAATGAACAGATGTAACTGTCTTTTCTTCTCCCAAAATATATAAAAGCTGGATAAATCCCTATTAAAACCAATTATTTACATAACAAGGAAAGTAAAAGAAATGGAAAGCTTGTGAAGAGAAGATCATATAAAAACCTTTCGAGGAGGGTTCAAGAGATCAGCATAATGTGCCAATGCATTGCGTAGTCTACAAGGTCCAGGGATAGGAGGTGGCAGAGAACCTCCCAGAGATGTACCATCCTCCTTATCAGTGTGAAGAGAAAATAACAAATCTAAATTCTGACCCAACAACTTTCCAGCTTCTTCAACAGTCTCATCACAATTCTCAGCATAAACACCCACATGATCTCCAGTCTCATATCTGGGAAGCTCAGACAAAAGTCATCAAACCAATTACTTAATACTGCCAAAATCTTGGTATAGGATATGTTAGTTTCCATCTAATAAGAGAAGAGGATACAACATCAAAACATAATTAATTGCTAATAACTTCGTAGTTTTTTAAAAATGCAATCCTACAAGACCATTTTACATATTTACATGCCTACAATTTCGTGAGAAGCTTCATACACTTATTATCTGACCTTTTCACAGACCAATACTCATAATTGCATTCTTTGAGACCCTATTACACCAGTGTTTCCATAAATGTCTTATAAAGAAATAAAGACAATCATTATTGTTATTAACCCATAATTTTGTAATCTTCCAGAAATATGAGGGTATGACTTACGATATGCCAGTCCCTGATATATCAAACTCCAGATGTATGCAAGAGCGGTCAGACTCAGGTTTGTGAAGCTCCCTTTGAACAGCAACATTAGCCCTTCAAGGAAAGAAACAGCAACTTTGTTGTAGCCAAATTTAGCAAAAAAAATAACAACTTTCATAATGTCAACATGCACAACTTCAAGCACCTGCAAGGATGGTGAATGTCAAATACAGCATTTCCATTAGGCATGTTTATATGATTATCATAGAATGATGTGACAGTGGGGTCATGAATCACTACTCGATATTCAGCAATAGCAGCTGTATAAGGCGTAGAGACAGAATTCATATCATCCTCATCTCGGAGCAACTGATCCAATTCAGGCCACAGAGATTCCTTCCTGCAAAGGAAAAGCAGATTCAAGGCACTTAAAATGCAGAAAGCAATAGCAACAGTTCATACCATTTTTTGTGTTCAATTAAATAGTAACAACACATCTAGTACATGGCTAGCATGATAACAGGATTATACTTTTTTTTATTAAGGAAGAATTTTATTAAGAGAGAAGAAATATATCAATGAGGAGGATTAGGTATCCTCCCAATAAAACAAAATTTCATAACAAGAAAGCTTAAAAAAAAGGAAAAAGAAAGCTAAACATGTTACAGTGCTGCCCAGTTCCTCTGCATCTCCAAAGGGGCACTCCCTTAAAAAAAGCTTTGAGCCAAACACCACAAAGAGGGTACATACAGAATCCTAGCCACAGGTCCTCTAAAGACACAAAACACCCCAAAAATTAGGAGCATTTAGGATTATACTTACCAAGCAGAAAAATCATCTTCAATAGATTGATCATCATCACCTAGTCCAACTGGAACAAGACGCTTTGCACCTGTGGCAAACAGAAGTCAACATATAAGAAGATCTCATTCCAATTTGCAAAGCAAATAATACTCTAACACCATTAAAAGTCTTATAACAAGCAGTTGTCCATGCTAAGCAATCACTAAAAGTAAGTTACACAAATGGATATACTTTTCAGGAAAGGGCATTTTAGAAATCCTATGGGAAAAATATGCCAATGTAGTACTTTTGAAGCCACAAGAATAAATATGTGGTGAATCACGTACCTTGTTCACTAAGTTCTTGATCAATGACCTTACCTATCTGTTTCAGAAGAATACTATCAGAAAACAAATTAATTAATCTAGTTAAATAAAACCAAAATATCTGAGTTTTACCTTATTAAAATGTTCATATTGCCTGTTACCTAGGCCAAAAACACCAAATGTGAGATGTTGAAGCCAGGTACCCCTTTCATCTTTTCCCTGTAAATTAAGGCCAGGATATTAGAACCTCTTAAGTAAGGTATATGAAACCACAACTTATGATTTGCTTAAGGTAGTGATATAACTAAAAACCTCAGTGAACCATTTGTAAAATCTTGCAGCATTGTCAGTTGGCTCTCCATCTCCATAACTGTCATGTCAAGTCAGGTCCAAATATTAAATTTACTGTACATTTACAAAAGCCTTATACATTTCAATCATTTTTATGTGGATAAATCTTACGTGGCCAACATGAAAAATGCAAGGGTCTCTTTCTTTAGTTTTTCCTCGTATAGATCGTCATCTGCTGCATAGTCATCCTAGTTCAAATTAAATACATTAGAAGTTTTACACCAAAGCTATACTTGAAAGTAGCAAGTTCTCATAAAATAATATAACAAGACAAAATTGGAAGACTCTTTGGAAACGTCCCATTAAATATAGGAAAATAATAATAATAATAAAAAATCACATGGCCATCAATGATGACGATGGTAACGTGCCTGAATTTCATACTGATCCAACTTACCAGGTCAACAACTTTGACAGCTGCTTTTTCATACCTTGCCTTAATTTCCTCTGCCAAAGCCTATTGAAAAAAGTATGGAACAAATAAAAGCACAGTGGTTATATGACACAGGTACAAGATTGTGTGAAGATCAAAAGATAAATTGTTCTTTGGAAAACAGATAAAACTCCTCCTCCTTGATTCTAGCATCTAGTTTAAGTATTGGGGGAGGGGGCGCCAAGAATTAGCTAGACTTTCTTATACTTAGTACATTTGAATAAAGCATAAGCTTCAATAGTTTTCTAGCTAAAATTAGCATGTGCCAAAATTATGCAACTTTGAAGACAAGTTACTCTAGTTTTTTTTTTTTTTCAAATTGCTATGAACAGCATCCTTTTAGCCCTGCTTTTTGGTGTTTCCACAAGTCTTTAACATAACAGCGCCATGAGATTAGATTAAAAAACAGTGTTGCTTGTCATAAAGTAATTTGATTTGACGTCATTATCATTATCATTATCATAAATCAGGATTAACAATAGGGAGACTAAAAGAAAAGTATAAAATTAACATATTATCCTCCTTCTGCAACTTCAATTTCACAATCACTAAACATATCGGATCAAGCTAGCCAGGGTTATATTAGAAGTTATAACAACCAAAATGAAACATTATCCTTCGTCGTAATAAATAAAAACCCAAATGCTTCATTTCTGAAAATAAAGAAATTCATCGAATTTGCAGACAGGAACAACCGCTCAGCTCAAATTCAATCAAGCATCAGTGTTCTGACAAACACAGGGGAAGTGACCCAGCATCCGATTTTCTTAAATGGCGATGGAGCAACAGGAACGTATAGAAGTTAGCTGTATCGACGAGAAACCGACAACAAAAAAGTAGGAAGAAAAAGAAAAACAGAAACCCAGCATCTAGAAAGAATTGTATTACATACTTCCATCGCGGTAAAAAGAAAAGGCTAAAATATGTAAAGACGAAAAACCTCACCTTAGCAAAGCCCTCAGCAGTACCAGTCTGAGTACCAAAGAAAACAGTAACCTTAGTCTTCCCCGAGCCAACGTCAATATCATCCTCGTCTTCCTTCACCGAAAACGACTTGGGCACCAGCACCGGCTTCACCACCTTGTTCCGATCCGACGATTTCTTCCACACAAACACCAAAAGCCCAATTACGACAGCCACCGAGGTAGTGACGATGACAACCAACGAATCCGAAACCGAATCACCCAGCGAAATGCCCAGCACGGACTCAAGGGTACGCACCAAATCCGAATTCGAAGTCATGGTGACTGTGATAAGGAATTTAGTCAGACCCGGATTGAACTTGTCACAAATACAAATTCAGAATCCGTGTATCACTAAACTCTCTTCCTGGGGATAGAACTAGTCCTGATTCAGTCTGTGTCCCCCCCCCCTCTTTCTCTCCCACAGTGAGTGAGAGAGCTCGGGTAAGCCCTAGAAGATGGTGGTGGCTGAGCAGTGGAGACGAGGGAGAGGACCCACCACAAAGAGCTTGACCAGTGTTTTGGGGGGTACTATATATGAAGCTGATTTGCTGGTGAGAGGTCAGAGCGTCTCTTTGTAAAAGCAAGCAATGATGGTGTAACTTGCAAGATATCGCAGCAGCTTCGGCTTCTCGGCGTTGACAATAGCCTTTAAAAGCCCCTTTCCCTTTCCCTTTCCCTCTCCCTATCCATCGTAGTTATGGTAATGATCTCACCTTTCAGTTTTCACCCATGATTTCATACGCCCTTTTATATAATTCTCTCTTGTTTTCTTTCAGTTTTTTTTTTTCTGAGAGAAAATGGGTTTAGATTTTTTTTAGTTTGAAATTGATGTATTTTTTATAATAAAAAAAAATAAAAATAAAAAGATTTAATTTTTAATTTATTTATTTGAGTTGTTATTAACATGGGTCTTCTATTTTATTTTTTTAATATAAAAAAATATATCAATTTTAAATGATAAAACATTCAAAATCAAAAAAATATTTGTGTTACAGATTAAAAAAATACTAATCAACTTAGTTTAGGACACATTATTAATTTTTTTAAAAATTATTATAAAATAATATTTTTAAATATTAAATTAAGAAATGTTTATTTTATTTTTTAACACATTCTCGTCCACAAAACGCTTCGTTATTATTGTTAGATTACACCTTTCCACGTTCTGAAATTATACTTTTTTTTAATTTAAAAAAATTACACACCAAAGATAAAAAAATCTATAATTTTACTTATTTTAATTAAATTATTTTTATATTTATCATTTATATAATTAAATATGTATTTAATTAATAAAATAAATTTTACATAAAATAAAATAAAATTACTATTTTTAACTCAAAATAAATAATAATAAAATATTATAATTTTTAAAAATATATATTTATAATAAATTATAATATTTTTTAAAAATTAATAATGTTATTAAGTTTCTTAATCTAGATTAGATTTATACATTATTTTTTATATCTTTGTTATATGATTTTTTAATTAAAATAAAATATATAAAAAATTTAAAAAAATAATCAGAGAAGATATAAATTATATAAATCATACACGTATTAATTTTTTATTAAAAAATTTGATAATAAAAATATAAAAAAAATACTTACAAACTTATTTGACAGTTGTTCTGTTCTTTTGTTTTTATAACCCATTTATAAAATTAATTTTAAAAATTTATATTAGTATTATTTTATATATTTACATACATACTATTAATAAAAAAATTTATTTTCTATGTTTCATTTATTTTTAAAAATTAAAAATTAAAATAATTTTAAATTTTTCTATGTTTTCTATTCTTAAAATACATATTTTATTTTTTTATTTTTTATTAAAAATAGTTATTCAAACAATTATTTTTATTTTTTTATTTTTAAAAATCAAAAATAATTTTTAAAAACTACAATTAAACAGATCTTTAGTTTTTTCTTGTTAATCTTTTAAGAAAAAAAATGTAAATTTTTAAAATAGAGAGAAATAAAATATAATTTTGATATCTCTAAAAAAATTAATATGATTTAATTTTAGTATTTTATAATTTTATAATCAAATTTTTTAATTAAAATAAAATTTATAAAAAATTTTTTAAAGAAAACTAATTATAAAAAAAATAAGTTGTATAAACTATACATGTATTAATTTAAAAAATTTAATAATAAAAATATAAAAATTTTATCTAAATTTTTCCTTAATTTTTTTGTTAAGATTGTCGGGGGAAAGAATAAATATGATTGAAATTGAAATTTTAAAACAAAAATAAATTAATTAATGAGTTGCTCGCCCACGTCAAACTAACTCACTCTTCAAATTGTCCTCTATTTCGGCAGGTACGAATATATTGTTTTGAAAAAAAAAAAAAAAAGAGGAAAAATAAAACAAAGCAGATTAACTTTTGAAGCCGAAAGATGCTTCTTGCGCGTTCTTGTTCGCGTTTCACCTGAACTCCCATGTTCCATTTGAAAGGAGGAGTGATGGGAAAAGGTCACGCCCATGCCTTGTATCCATATTTTGACCCTGATAGTTTTTACTTCTAAAATTTATGAATTTTTTATATAATAAAAAGAAAATAACTTTTAAATGAAAATTTAAAACTGTATAAATTAATAGCGATAGGCTGATAGGAATAACTAAGATAAAAATAAATGTAAAAAATAAGAGATTAAGGGTATGTTTAAACATTATTTTATTTTTTAAAACTGTTTTATAAAATCAATAGTAAAATTTTATATTAATATTATTTTTATATATTTATATAAATGTTATTGATAAAAAGATTTATTTTTATATTTTTTTTAGAAATTAAAATTAAAAAACAATTATTTTTTATTTTTAATTCTAAAATATATATTCTATTTTCTTATTAAAAACAGTTATCCAAAACAAAATTTATTTTTTATTTTTAAAAATAAAAAATAATTTTTAAAAACTGTATTAAAAGAAACCAAATTCTCTAAAATTATGCACAGGGTCGTGGTCAAGTACGCAGAAAACAGTCAAGCACTTTTTTTTTAATCAACAAAACTCAAACACCTTGACAATATTAGGCCACACACAAAGGTTGCAGGATAATAATAAGAGGAAGCCCAAAAAACAAAAAATTATCCGCAAGGTTCACCGTGAGATGAGATTAATTTATCGGAATTAGAACTTTGCAGTCATTTTTTGCAGTAATTCTCTTAAATATGAGAAAGATACTAATCCATATAGATAATAGGTTGGTCTCTATTTCGATAAATTTTGTTTTCTTAATCTCTCTCTTCCAATTTATCAACCCTCTCCGATGCAATGCATGGCTTCTATTGGCTATTCTGCATAGGACATCTCTGGAAACGCGTCCCACTTAGAATCAGAGAAGCAACAGAATCCATTCCGTTTCATTCGACCGTTACTAATTCACTACATACATTACATATTTGCTTGCTCCGTTTCCCGTTTTCCGTATTCCGTTTTCAGCTTCCATACACTTCTACTCTTCTGAATTCCCCCATGCTATTTGGGTTCCTCTTCCCCATTTGCAGCAGCCACGTACATCGAGGACCAATCACTGAGATTCGCACTTCCCATATTGCTCCCCACTATGTGCCTTCAACGCAAAGATACCAAATCCTCATCAAGCCCTCCTTCTGAACCTGTCAGGGATATGCCAGCTAACGACGACTTTCAAGGTTGCTCTTTAATCTTCGAATGTAATTGAACGTAGGAATCCCATATGCAAAAATCGTGCAGTGAACTGATTTACGGCTTCATTTTCTTTTTCTTTTCTTTCGTTTTCTTTTTTCTTGGCGGTAGCATTTATATACAAATTAGTTTAGTATCGATTTATCTGAGTAGGATGAAATATTTTATTGGTTAATTTGCGGAGGGATTGCAATACTCTCTAGGTCTGAATTATGTTTTGTTTTTTATGCGCTAATTTATCTTTTTAAGGAATTTTTGGGGCTTTGGTCTCCCTTGCGAATTACCCATCTTTGCGTGCTATTAGGCAGAATCCATCTTGGTAACTTATGTTCTAGCATGCTTGCTACTAGCAATACTTAGCAGTCATGCTATCAACACAATGCTGTACAACTAACAATTGCTTGTAACTCTGGATGTTCGAACCTTTATATGGAGAGACTCATTCTTTTGGTCACGGGCCAAGTGCCTAACTGGCTACCGTATGCTTTTTGTATATATGTGCTGTATTGATCTAATGAGTCATCGTCATGCCCTCGTGTTTTTGTTTATACCTGATGCGGTAACCATGATTCTTGATATGGATTTAGATATGACTATAAATTCATGGGGAAGAGGATTGTTTTGGAGGAGAACATAGATATGAGGAATGTGTAACTGAAAGATGAAGGTTGATGATATATTGGACCGAGAAAGAGGATTTAAGAAATAATAAGCCAAGTACTTCTAAGATGTTAACTGTTCTGCTAATTTGATTGAAAAGAATTAAGAACTTTCTTGTGGCAACCAGCAACTTGGCCGCTTTCTTCATGATACTGGAGAGTAGATTAATGAACGATTCTACTGAACCCATCTTGTCATGCTGCTTGAGTAAATTGAGATCTTTGATTGATGCATATTACTTACCTAATGTTTTATTTACACCAGGTGTTTCAAATTGCTGTGTACAAGAGTCGACTGCAGGAGTATGCTCAGAAAGTGGGACTTCCGACACCTGTCTATGAAACGATTAAGGAAGGACCTTCCCATCAACCTTGTTTCAGGTCAACAGTGATAGTGAATGATGTCAGGTATGATTCTTTGCCTGGATTTTTCAACCGTAAAGCAGCAGAGCAGTCAGCTGCAGAAGCTGCTCTGGTGGAGCTGGCCAAATCCAATGAAGTTAACCAATCCATAACTCAACCCATTGTAAGTTACTTACAAAATCCATAGTAAAAACTTTTTTTGTCTGCTGTGGTTGTGAGTTCTGACCTCTAGAGTAGTATTTATCAATATTTGTTGGTGTCAGAATGCCTTTTTGTTTTGTTTTATATTTTTCTTAAATCTGAGGTTTGTCCTGCGAATTTAGATCAGCTTTATAAGAAATATTTCTTTAGATGTTTTTTTTTTGGGTAAAATTTCTTTAGAGGTTTTGGGAGTGCTAAGGAAGGTGGGTAAGGTTCGAAGTGGCTTGTTTGAAGTTATTTGGTGACAGTTCTCAAGTCTGCCTTTGCCAATTTTATAGACAGTTGCCTTCATCTTTTTGGTGCTCAATTAATGGCTATTTCAGTGGTTCTTTGTTATCTGATATACAGCATTGATGTGATGATGTGATTGTCTTTGTTGTTTATTTGTTTTCATAAGAGGCTGCCTTATCTTATTAATAAAGTTTATATTGGAAAAAGATGTTCTTTTAAATTTCCTTCTGATAATTATTGTTTTTCTTTCTTGATTCTTCATATACAATTGTGTACTTCTTAGTTCTTTTCACTTTGCAAAATATTATTATTTGATATTTGAGGATTCTGGGAAAAAAATACCATGCTGATTGCTGGAACGTTGCCTGCTCAGGGTTGACAAATTATTTTCCCTCCACCTTAGTTTGAGTCATTTCCTTTTCTATTCATGCATGAAACACTCTCTAACCCAGTCACAAATTTACTTATAAGTGAAATAGAAGGAAAATTGGTTGAGAGTTGACACCTAAAACTTGAATGCTTTTTTCTTTGTATTGGCTTATTTTGACCCACACCCTCTGCATTCCATGCCACTTTGTTGTTGCACATCTGTTGCTATCATGACTATAAGCTAAAATGTAGTTTTTGTATATTAAAAGCAACTAGCAGTATACATATTTTAGCTCTATATATCAATGATTTCAGCTTCAGTTTGTGTTTCAGTGCATCACTACCATCTTAGGCACTTGATATATTTAGATTGTTTTGAAGGTTTCACTAGGATGGATATGCTTTCTACCCCTCGGTGTTTTTCACTGAGGTATGCAAGCTGGTTTACCCAATCTAATGCTTGGACAGTATATAGTTTAGCATTCTTGTACACCTACTTTAAGTTCCCATTGGACAACATAAGATTTCTCGTCCTGCATTCCAGTATTTCAGCTGTGCGAGTTATTGCATATTTGTTGCTTCTGACTTTGTTAAAGGTGTTTATTCCAGCATGAAACAGGCTTGTGCAAGAATTTACTTCAGGAGTATGCACAGAAATTGAATTATGCAATGCCCTTGTATCAGTGCAAAAAGGATGAAACTCCAGGGCGATTGCTATTGTTTTCATGTACGGTTGAGATTGGTGGGACAAGGTATATTGGAGCAGCAGCAAGGACAAAGAAAGAAGCAGCGATAAAAGCTGCAAGAACTGCTTTATTAGCTATCCAGACGAGTGCATCCCATTATTCCGAAAAGCAATTTGGCCATTCACAATTAACGGTCATTCCATGTAAAAAAAGGGGTACAGAATCAGTTGCCAATGCTGAGAAGAATGCAAAAATGCCAAAGCCTAAAAAACCCAAATTTAAAAGGAAAACAACCAAAAAGAAACTCTCAGGGGACAAGAACAAGAAAGACCATACTCATGCTCAAAATATGGACCATGTCGAAGCAAATATCAATAATGAGGTAGAATCACATACAAATATAAATGACGAGTTTGGTGTCCAGGCAATGAAATTCAGGGCTGGAGCCGTGAATTTTGAGAATGAACGATTTGCTGGTTATCCATATGAGAAAGTAACATTGGTTGAAGAAGGTTTTTTTGGCTCTGAATAGCCTTCAGGATTTTGAAGATGGGAAGATAACAGAAATGCATTCCGAAGAGAACAATCACAGTCATTTTAGGAGTGTCTTTGTCTATTGGAAACACACCAAATATGAGCATGGATGTAAACAGAAAACAACTGGTGTCAATGAGGAATGATTGTATAGCGAGGGAATTTGAGGCTTTAGAGTATCCCATGGTTGCATTGGAAGAAAAGATCCAAGCAGGAGCAACGTAAACTAGGGCTACGGAAAAGGATTCCAACAGTTTTTCTTTGTTGGGTCTCACTCAAGACCGTAGAAATATAGGCTACGATATCATGAAAAGCATCATTTAGTTGACAATATCTCAGGCCAATTATATAGGACCCTTGGCCGCTGTTTTCAACAGGGCACATGGGATTAATATTCAAAAAATTGGGAGATGGGAGATTTGTGGTTTAGGAAACCTTCAGCATCAATGACAAATTATTTGTTTAGGTCTACAATCACATTATCTTATCAATAGATCCTATCAGTGACAATGATAAATTATGCAATTTGTCATACTATCTAATCTTTACCCTGTTTGTACTATGTAGGAGAGCCAGAAACTTAAATTTGGTAGGAGCAAATAAATTGCATTAACAAAAGGGTAGTTGTGATGTGAATTCTAGGTACTCCTACAAGGCGAATGACTGCAACAAAAGTTTTAAAGATAAAATAAATCTCAAAGAAATATCAAAGATTGAAGGATAGAAGAACAATTATATGACAGATATGATGAATCAGAGACGTTAAACGTTTGCTGTTGGAATAAAAAAATGAATATTATGCCCCAGCTACTTGACCTATTAATATAAGAAAGATCCGAGAAAATTGGACGATTAGTATGGTGTCATTTTGACCATGTTATTTTAGATATTACGTTATTTTAAAAAATATAACTAGATTATATTATTTATTATAATATTATGTGATAATTGAGATATATGTGAAATAATATCATATTATTACATCACACTAAAAAAAGTATTTGTATAACAACAAAAATATTGTATCATCTCACGTATAATTTGGTGAGATTTTTTTTTTATTTAATAATTTTACCTATATTATATTTTATTTCATTCTTAACATAAATTAATAATATTACTTATTTTTTTCTTGCTTTTTATTTTCATTACAAAAACACTTAATCTCCTTCGCTGTTGTAAAGCACACCCTCAATATGTAATTTTTAGTTAACACTCCAATATTATTAAAATATTTTGTTAGATATTTTTAATTAAATTAAAATATTTAATTATGTGACATTTAATTAATACTTTATTCTAATAATATAAATTGATGGTTAATTTCTTCAATTTAAAGTTAATTAATTTTTTTTAAAAAAATAATCATAGTATAAGTATAATATGTAATTTATTTAAATTTATAAAAATAAATTTAAAAATTACAAAAATAAATAATATTGATTGATATAAATAATCAACATTAATTAATATAAACAATCAAACATCTACATCTTATATCATTATATCATATAAGATATCGTCAATTGATATATTTAATATAAATATTATAAATATTATATTACTTAAGATCAAACTATAAGATATTAATACATGTAATATTATATTATGTAATACCATGATATCTGAGATTACTTCCAATCGAACGTCCCCTAGTATGTTCATCAACAAAGATGAAGGAACTAAGAAACCCTGCTTTTCTAGACTGCTATTACTAAATAACATTGGGAACCACCTGCAGCCACAGTAATTTTAGAATGTCCTTACCATTGTAGTTCTAAATATAAAAATGGAATTTATAATAAAATGATTGTTGAACTTCAAGAAATTCCTCAGAGTAGACCATTTTGTTAGCATTATGACGACATTAGAGCTTCGAACAGTAAGCAACCTTGCAAGCGCAAGTTACTTAAAATTTTACAAGAGACAATAGGGACTATCATCAATAAAATTCAAAGGGGATGGAAGAAGGAAAAGAACTTGACAGCGGCATTAAACCAAACTCGTTGCGTTGCATTCTGCATAAAAAGATCATTTGAAATGGAAAGTTAACCATCTATTGCTTCAATGATTCTTCCGGTACTGATCGCCTTTAATAACTGGATATTGCTGGATTATGTGTATCCCCGTTAGTAAGTTTGATAAGCTGAAACAAATGAACCTGATCTGAGATCACTTTGAACCTCAGTGATGATTACAGTGACATCACCAGTAGTATAAGCATGTACAAGTGAACTTTAACCTTATCAACTATTTACAAATAATCGATGAATGAGAATAAATAGCTCTTCAGAACTATCAGATGGCTGCAGAAGATTTTCAAATCTGAAAATTAGGTCCCAAAGAAACAATGGAAAACATACAGCAAACACTCAAGGTTACAGTTTGAGATACTTATAGGCTCTTAATAAGGTCTCACATTTACATGGATAAACCGGTGTTTTGGTTCCAAAAATGAAGGGGAGGCGCATTTTGCATCTTGTTTACATTGGACCATATTCAAAAACAAAAAAATCATAGTTGATCACCCGGCATCCAATTAGTAGTGCACAATCTAGGAAACAACAAGACCTAGTACTAATATCATTTGACATTAATCATAAATTGGAAGTTTATATTCTGGAGAGTAAGAGAAATCTGGCATCGAATTAAAGGTTTTCCATTAATCAAACAACTAAGCCAGTACATGGTCTCTAAGACCATATTTGCATAAAAATCTCCGAGAGCACGTTCAAGTATGCCTAGAAAGCAAAAACCAGCCACAATTGCTACAAAGTTGGAAATTTTTAACAATAACATCGATAGTAACTAAGCATAGGCCACGAGTCTTCACTATGAATCCAATCTGTTTAGTGCCTCTTGAGCCACAGCCGATTGGGGCTCAACCTGGAGAGCCTCCTCGTAAGCCTTCCTGGCTTCCTCTTTCATCTTCTTTGCTTCATAGCATTGCCCTAACAAACAAAAAGCTCTGACGTTTTTGGAATTCAGCTTTACCGACTCAGTCAAATCACCCAGAGCCGATTGGAGCTGGCCGCGGTCATTCATGGCCATTTTCAACTCAGCCCTCTTGAGAAGCGCGTCCCCTTTCTCGTTATCAGCCAGGGACTTCACGGCGAGCGGAGACAAAGCCATGTCGAGCGAATCAAGAGCCGAAGGCCTGTAGCCTTGCAGATCAAGAGCCAGGGCTTTGAGAAGGTAAGCGGCTGCATCCTTGGGATCGAGGTCAATGGCTTTATCAGCTTCGGCTACGGCCTCCTTGGCTAGAGAGTTCGAACTGGAGCGAGTCTTGGAGGATCTAGCTCGCGCCAGGAGCTGAGCACCTTGTACGAAGTGGCGCTTGGCTTGAATTTCGGATCTGTTTCTGAGACGGAGCTTGGCGAAGAGCTTCTTGGGAATATCGTGCATATACAAAAACATGAACACCATGACAAGAATTAGAACAATTTGCAGCACGATATCGTGCACCATAAGATTTTTCTCCGTCGTCTCCATTGGATTTTGTCCGAAAGGAACTTGAAATCTAATGCAGGACGATCAGAGCAGAGGATGGCGTTTTTGCGATCTTATTTATTTGTACTACTCGCAGACTCGCAGTCGCAACTAGGGGCTGGGACTAACAAAAGAGCACTCAATTCAACGCTTTAAAGGAAGCCGCCATGTGCCTTTTTTTTTGGGGAACTGATTGGATCTTATTTTTAATAAGAGTAAAATGAACAAAACCCTGAATTTTGATTTTTTTTTTTTTTACACATAATTTTTTTAATTTTAAGACTCAATAAAAATTTTTTAAAAATTTTTAAAATCTTATAAACAATTATATTTTTTAATTTTTTCATCTATTTGTTAGCATCAATAAATTTGACTCCAGTTAAAATATTTTTATAAAATAAAATAAGAACTTGTTTGTCTTTTCTCTTAAATTAAAGTTTGTGACCCATCTCGTTTCTTTTTTTTTTCTTTCTTCACAAGCCCAAATGATGAAGCCCAAATATAGGCTGTTCATGATTGTTGACCCTATCGGCGGCAAAAAAATGACGGTGGAAATAATTTTCGTTCACACATCCCTCAATGTTCGACACAATCGCCATGGAATCTCACCTCAAGTTAAAATCTGACTTCGAATCGTTCCTCAAGGCGAAACAGTATTACAACTGTGTCGGTTGTGTATGGAAACGAAGCTTCCTCCTGTACGGCTCGTCTGGCATCGAAAAATCGAGCTTCGTCTCTGCCATGGCCAATTTCCTTTGCTACAACGTGTACATAGACTTTTAATTTAAGAGAAATGACATGCTACAAACAACGACGAAATACATGGATTTTTAATTTAAGAGAAAAGACATTGGCTTTTACTTTGATGGTTTAATTTGTTGTTTTCTTCAAAAATGCAATAATTCAGAGCTTGCCCTAAGATTTTATCTCTGTGCCCAGACGATTTAGTTTGGTATTTTCTTTATAAATGTGATAGTTCAGAGGTTGCCCTAAGTTTTCACGATACCGTGATGCTTCCTCAAGTTGCCATAGCTAGCACCAGTGGATGCATTTGTCGTGGACAAGTTGTCGTCTGCCATAGCTAGCATTAGTGTCGTCGCTGTCATTGCAGCGAAACATCGATGCCACTATCAAGTTCATCTGGGTGGCATGTGCGTCTGCTCTGTTTTTATCTCTTCTATGTTTAGCCATTGTGCTCCAAATCCCAACCAGATTCCACGGATGCAACTACGAAGAAGAAGAAGAAGAAGAAGAAGAAACGTGATGGGTCATAGGCTTTTAATTTAAGAGAAAAGGCAAATAAGCCCTTATTCTATTTCATAAAAATATCCTACCCAAAGTTATAGTTATTGACGTGGATTAACTGATAATAAACATATGAAAAATTAACTGAAATAGTTATTTATAAAATTTTAAAATTTTTACAAAAATTGTTGTTAAATTTTAAAATTTAAAAAATTATGTATAAAATGACCAAAATTTAAAAGAATTACGTGTATTTTTTTTCTTTTACTAACACTAAATAAGTTTAATTTTGATCAAAAGTTAGATGTTGAGAGTTATCTTATTTTAAGAAGATTTTTTTTTAAAAAAAAAAAAGACTTAAAGAAAAGATTATAAAAATTAATATTTTTTGATATTCAAGATCTTTAACAAAGAGGCAAAAGTAAAATATACTTATATTTTTATTAAAAAGTATTTAGCAAATTCTCTCAATTCATTAATTTAAGTTGAAACTTGAAAGTTCTTGTCCCTATAAATTTACAAGAGTTGTAAATTGATCCCAATAACTGTCTACAAATTTTTAAAACTTCGTTCTTCTAAACTAACATCTTACTTCTTATCTGATATGGTTAATGATTTTGTTAAATAGACTCAATTTTTTTATTAAAAAAATAGTCAGACCTTAGGTTTCATGTTATTTTTTTAACTCATACTTAATATATAACTTTCTTAAAACAAATTAATAAAAGAAATTTGGTATAACACGCCCCTTTGTACAACAACGAAGGCTTCTTCTCCAGTCATTCAACCAGAGCTGCAATATTTCATGCTACTGGATAACATTTTACTGGGTCATCACTTTTGTAGTGTTAACGTCACTGATTAAAAGTTTTGGTATACACTTCCTATCCTATCAATTTTTGGTAGACCAACGGTTGCCTTAGAAAAACAAATATAAGTTAAATGCACTTTTCATCTTTTTAATTTTATAAAAATTTTGATTTAAAAATAAACAAATATATCTTTCATAAATGAAATGATTTAATCTTATCTTTTTATTATATAAAATTAAATTAAATTTTAATATCAAATTTAACAATTTATTAACTGAACAATTATTTATTTATAAAAAATTTTAAATTTATACTCATATTTAATATCTAATTCAGTTAATTATTAAATTTAACATTAAATTTTGAATAAAAATATAACAAAAGAATAAATATTAAATCATTTCACAAAATTAAAGTTAAATTGTCTATTTCTAACCAAATTAAAACTGGAAGTGCGTTTAAATCATTAAAAAAAGTAAAGCTTTTTAATTATAACTTTTTTATTTAAAATAATTTTTATATGTTTAGACTGAATAAATGAATGAGAAAAAAATAAATTTAAACTCAAATAAAAAAATATCAAAATTATCCCTCGGTTCTCCCTCTTTGAAACAGAATTAGAGGAGACCAAAAATAAGAGAAAAAACAATAGTATTTTTTTTATTTTTCTATTTTTAAAAATCAAAAACAATTTTTAAAAACCTTATAATCATATCATTAGAGTGCGAATATCCTCTATTGCCTTACTAGAAGAAAGACGGTAATCTACAGACAAACAAAAATACCAACAATATAAGTGGAGTTAAAAGACAATAGCATAATCAAAATTCAAACTGATTATTACAAATTTTGATAGTCGAATATTTTTTATCTCGAGAGACCCATTAAAAGGGTCGAGATTATGAGTTCAATGTAACATACTATCCAGGGATCCAGAATCCCCCATACAAGACTTAAACTCAATAGTTTTCATTGCCCTTTTGAAATGGGTTAGCAAGAAGCAACAGATATTATACAGTGACAAACAAGCAAAAAGGTTAGAGGTTCCGACGGTCAGATAAAATGAGTACAGTGTCCAAGTTAATTGTTAATTAACACTTGCATATCTGGGCAACAAATTTCAGCTTTACTAAATCCAATTATATATGGGTTCATGTCCCACTCATTTTTATCACCTCTGCTGGAGACTTCAGTAGCTTCTTTAGCGAGTCAACTATCTTAGAGAAAGCTGGGCGTTCATTAGGGTCACTGCCAAGTAAAACACGCAAGCATCAGAAAGAAATCGATCATTGGGACAAACGTATAGAATAGGTGCATATATTAAAGTAAATAACACCTGAATTATGCTAAATTTTTCACAATATTAGCTCATAGGTGAAAAATACTCTATAAAGAAGATAAAACTGTTAAGACCTAAGAAGAGATCAGTTAGGAATCGAGTCACAACAAAATCAAAGTGTTAGCAACAAACTCGAGCAAAGGGCTAATATGGTACCCACGTTTTCCCAACCATGTCATAGATACCATGATCTAAGACTTGCAGCCTTAAACAGGCATTTTATGTCCATGTTTATTTGTCCGAATTATTAACATATATGAAGACACATTTTTTTTATTAAGTTGACCAAAGTTGTCTTCCAACCATATTGAGAAGAAATATGCATAACTAACACTTACTCAGCCCAACAAGATTCCATGAGAGAGGCCAATGCTGGGGAGATATTCGGAGGGATAACAAGCCTCCTATTCTGGAAAGCAACAGCTCCAACCACCTGAGTTCACATGACAACGATTATTTTACACCTATAAACTTCAGACTTAAGAGGTTTCATTTTGCCTTGCATTTATTTGAAAGTAAAAGTTCACACGCATGCCTCTCCAATATATTTCCTTGAAAATAAACAACTCCTTGCAAATGAGCCCTACTATTGTATGAGTAAAACTAATTTATTTAGATATTTAGATTTCACATCATAGGTACTTATCAAGTTCACCTGGGCAGGGCTAAGACCACTCCATGGTTGTTGCATGGTCACAAGTTCCCACAGGATGACTCCAAAACTGTAAACATCAGACTTCTCATTTGAAGGTTCTCCACGAAGAAACTCAGGAGCCATCCACTCAGGCTGAAAATAAAATCAGGAGAGTTACACTCTTATTGAAGCACTGTGAGGTAAAAGTTCAACCTGCAAAATACTAATAGAATTATAATTTTCAATGTTGAAAGGAATTTGGAACTGTATATATCTAATGATTGGAACACTGAAAAATTTACTTCGCCCGATTATATTAACAAATACAGGAAGAATGAAGTCCAAATTTGTCCCCCTAAAGCAAAACTCAAAATGCACATTGATCATCCTCCCTCCCACACAGAATACTGAACTGACATCAATCGAGCCATACACCCAATCTCACTGGTAATCAATCAATCATCGTTTTAAACATGATTGTTTTGCCCTATGCATTGATAGATCTTAATTCTCAACACCATCTTGTATGGGAGAGGCTAAAGACAAGTAGCATTTATTTAAATATACTTGAATTAGGAAGCACTTGTGTATATGCATACTAGTTAAACTCTATATACTTTAAACTTTAAATTCCTCCTCAGATGATTTTCCAGTGGCAGTGGATCACATTGAAGTTGATACTGTTATGCTTAAGCAAAGCACAGAGTGAGACTTACTGTTCCAGCAACAGATTTTGATGATATGAAAGTGTTCGCCTTAAATCTTGACAATCCGAAATCACACACCTGAGCTTGAAATGCAAAAGAAATCATCTACTCTGTACAATATGTTTGAAATGTCATAGAGGAACTGCTCAATCAGTTTAATTTTACCTTTACAGTCCAATTTTTGTCCACTAACAAGTTTGGGGATTTGAGATCCCAGTGTAAGATTGGAGGGTTCAGACAGTGGAGATAATTGATCCCTTTAGCCTGTAATTAGAAAATATTTACATATACCATCTACAAAATAATTTAGGAATTATTAAAAAATAACACTATTTGATACAAACCACATCTAAAGCCATCCGTAATTTTCTCCTTTGATCCAGATTTTCGCCAGATGTAGGTCTATGTATTAGACGGTATAGACTACCCCTGTACCAAATGTACCAGGAAAAAGCAACAGTAAGAAATACTAATATTTATGCTACAGAATTTGATATGATGGCTAACTACACTAGAATTTAAATTTTTACCTAGGCAAGTATTCTGTCACTATTGATAGATGAGGGCGTTTTGTAACTGCACCCATGAAGAGCACCACATTTGGATGCCGGACACGCTTCATAATAGACACCTAAAAGTGATGCATAAAACAACTTGAATTTTAATATTTTTCCCCCCTTCTATACAGCAGGGAACAGAGATGAGAGTTTCATAGAATAAATGTTAAATTTGATAATCTGATCAGTGATGTACAAAAGTAGACACGTTTTAGGTAGTATGACACAAATTCACTACAATCCTTCATAAGCCATACCTTCTGGTTGTCAAAAATAACTATCAATAAGAAAATAATAAAAGTGCAAAATTTAAACTACCAATGTATCATCAAATGCTAGGACAGAATCAGCTGTTCATAATTCAATGATTATATGATCTCAAAAGAAACAAAGCAACAAGCATGAAGTGGGAAAAATGAAAAGAGGTTAGGTAAAAAAACAATTATTAGTGAATGTAGCATGATCTCTGATAATGAAACATGAAATAAAAAAGAAAACTAAAAAGTAGTTTTCCTAATAAATAACTTTGATTAGAGTATAAAAAATAAAAAAAGGAAGAAGTTTGAAGACAGCAGATTAGACAACCCTTCCCCACATTAAAATATTAATCATTAATAAACAACTAATATGCACATCTTCATTGGCATGCCCGACAAACTCAACTTAGCCAAAACATTTAGATAGTAAATAATGGTAATGAGTGGGCACCTAATGCCTAATATGGTTTATTAATGCATACCTCTCTCAGAAACTCTTTCAACTGATCATCATGGAAATCTTGAACTGATAAAACCTTGACTGCAACATCCTGAAATTTAAATCCGAAGTATCAGACTATCAGTCCACTGTGGGGGAAATTTCAAATTTTAAATTGCAAAATAAAAATATATTATCCTAAATAGTATACTCAGGTATATAACTTAAGATACTTCAAATGGTAAAAATTATAAATTTGTCTTGGTACCCATACGTCATCAACTCAGTTGCCATGAAACAGATAAGAAACTGGTAAAGAAAGCCAAGAATATAAGGACATTATGAAGTGTTGAAAGTATAGAACCAGTGAAGAAGAAAAAGTGAGAATAGAACAGAGAAATTGAATGGATAGCCTATAGATTGAAGCACATCTTCCCTCTGGCCCGCACCTGTATGTATACTGAGGGAACCAATTAAGAATTTTGTTTAGTTTGCAATCCATTACCCCCCAATCAGCCTCCTAATCACCTATTAAGTATAAGAATTATTCTTTATTTCCAGCAGTCAACTATCACTTGAGATTTCCAGCAATCAAGTGAAATCATCATATCAAATTATATCATCTACTGAAAACATCTGACAGAAGTACATATTAACACTTACTGATCCATGCCATTCAGCACGGTGCACTGTCCCAAATGAGCCTGCAGAGCAAATAATAGCAACATTTCCAAGTCAGCTATGGGGGAAATGAGTCCAGAGCAATAATTTTGCTATGAGGATCCAGTAAGGACAGGAAGCAGAAAAATTACCAGCACCAACACGCTCTCTAATCCGTAAATCATCCCACGATATCTCAAGCCAGTCCATTGCAAGTGATGGTTCAAGATTCAAGTATCTTGGAATATTCCCAGCAGGAAAATAGCCCTGGTTTTCAGGTCTATTGCCTACCTTCTCCAGTTCCGACTGGCTTGAAGAGTTCACTATACATTGTTTTATGGTACTTTTAACAACAGAACTTCCAGTTAAAATGATCTCATTGTTGGAAGTTTCTTGTACTACAATTGTATCTCCACCAAGCCTGGGAAACTCATGTAATGATGCCTCAATGGGTGGATGCAGAGCTTCAGAAACACCTTCCCAGATGGAAGGCAAAATTGAACTTAGAACAGAACTTTCCTCAGCATTCCCTTTCAAGCCAAAAGGAATAAAAGGAGGTTTTGTTCCTTCAGAAGTTTGATCAACCGAAGCATAAATGGAGTCCGTGGGAATTTTCAGAGAATCTGTTGGATTAACTTGATCTTTCTGTCCGCAACCTGCTAGAGATTGAATAACAGCTAAGACCAACATTAAACTAGAAATCCTCCATGCGAATTGAAAAATATTAATCAAGCAATATGAAATAGTAGAGCTCCTTTTCCTCAAAGCGCATTAAAATTTTCAATTCCAGAAGTCATGCTCCACAAGCTTAGGAAGGCGGCAAAAAGCATGAAGCATCTTGAAAATGCATTTACCATGAACATTATGATACGGACTACTTCCTAAGTTGAAGTAAAAAGGAAATATCAAATGATATAGGCATAAATCTAAACTTCCATGGTAAATGAAAAAACAAACTTTTGGATCAAACCTGTGGACACAAAATAGCTGAAGGTATACAAGCACACATGATGCTTTAGTGCATCTGTGTCACTTGCACAATTAAATAACAGTATCTTGCGGAAGTAAAATGTGAAAGGAACTACCAGTTAAACTATTTAGGCCGTACTGCAAATAAGTTTAACTGAAATGCATCCTGAAGGTCTAAGAATTCATCAATGACTACATAGAATCTTCCCTTAAAATTGAAATAGAATACTTCAAAGCAATTGGAAAACCAACTTTCCAAGTATGAAAAGAACAAATACCTGAATATAAATGACTGTCAGAAACAACAGAACTAACATTGGAACTTAGAGATTGAGAACAGGCTGCACCGTCCATACAGGGTGATTGGGATTCTTTTAGATGAGAAATTTGAAATGGGGAGGGCATTGAAGAGACATATGCTCCATTAATAGAGGAATCTGGTCCGTGGACATTTCCTGGTTCTCCAACTAGATCAACTACATATTCCCTGTTAAAAACTGTGTTAGAGCATAAGTCATACATGATACATATATAGGAAAAAAATTATGGAAAACATGAAACAAAATGCCAGGGGCCTGACAAACTGATCTACAATAAACTATATATTCAACAATCAGCCGCATATTAAAGTCCTGATATGAGCAATATAAAAAGAAATAAATAAGTAATGATATTAAAGACTATCTTCCAAGCTGGTAATGTAACATTTTTGAGGAATGAGGATGAAGATGAAATGATAGAAGCTAAAAGACAAGGCAAAAAAGAGTGCTGCAAGGACAGCTATATTGCACTAACCTAGAGAACTGCTTGTCATCTTCAATCTTGACAAGGCAAGAGGATCTAAAGTCTGCAGCGCAATACTTGCAACCTCGAGCAATACGACATGGCAAACCTATGTAATCTGCCAACCTCTGCAGTTGCAAGACAAATAACAGTGAATAATGCTCAATAAGACAAGCTAATTTTTTGAAATGTCAGTTCTACCTCCTAATAAATTCACTTGAAGAACAATCAAATCACCTTCACGCATAAGGACATGCAAAAAAGAGAGGGGAAAGAGTAAATTAATTAGGACACCTGCTTACAAACAAGATAGAAAAATGAGGAATCCCAATCTTCCATTCATAGTCCATTATACAATATTACAATTTAAAAGTTTATAACTCATTGCAGCATACAGTATATACCTCATTGAGTGATCATGAGCAGAAACTTTTGGTACACTGCATATAAGGTATCCTCAGATGCATCCAATTCATTATATATATATATATATATATATTGACATCAAGAAATATCAATGCACCCTCTGCATGCATCTGCGCATGCTCCCTAATATTCTTATGCTACCATAATATAATTTGACCCTACAAACTAGATAGCATATATATGTGCATAAGGTTATACTTGAAAGCTTCTATGTGGAGCCTCAATCATATATACCACCATAATATTTTGTAAGCCTTGAGCCTCTGACCCAAAACAAAGATGGGGGGGTGGGGGGGGGGGGGTTGTGGAGGTTCTCTTAAGTTATGGAACAGCACTGAAGCTGCGTCCACACTCCACAGCCTAAGAAAATAACCCAACGGAAAATAAGATATAAATTTTGTTCATAAATGTACGAAACATGACTGTGAGATCCAAGCTCCCTTAACAAACGTTCTTGACAGATAGAGAATATCATCTCATTTTAAAAAAAAAAAAGGGGGGGAAGGGGGGTGGGGGGAAGCTTATTGAGCAACACTCTACTAATCAACTTTTCCAAATATTAGTTAAGACTTAAGAATATTGCCAAAGGGTACAAACGGGGTTAACAAATTGTAAGCGTCTAAAACGCCAATAAATATGATTGTTTTCCGTATGGAAAGTTTTAGATATAGATAAGATATTATAGAAAAATTACAAGCAAACCGCTAAAGAAAAACTTGACAGTTTAATTGGTCATTAGCCAAAGAAGAACAAACGGGATTTGTTCCATTTATATTGTCAGTAGCAGCATCGTTTTAACAGTCCGAAAGACACAACAAATATGTAATCCTGAGGTAATTACTAATTAGTAAAACGAATTAACTCATTATGCACCTTGAAGAGAATTGCCCGATGCCTACAAAGTCCAGAAGATAGGCCGCCGATAGGAAGAACAACACACTTGTGAAAATTCCTCAATCTCTTACTAACCACCTTCCAGCGCCTGTGGAGATCTCCTTGCTCCACCGGAAAGGTACCCCTTCACATATGCATTTCAACCCAAAAAGAGTCAAAATCTAAAGAACCCACTTCAAGCTTCGAGCAGGAAGGAAAAGAGAATTTAATTTGTTAACTCACCCCATACATATGGCAACAAGTTTTCCTAGCTTTTCCACCAACACTAAGGTGTTCTCTGAAGCACAATACAGTTCTTGTGCTTTATCTTGAAGTTGCTTAAGCCGGGAGTCCTCATGTATATCAACAAGAACCACCTCCATAGATGTCTCGCTGGGTTCAACTGCTTTAAGCGCCATGAGAGGTGGGAGCCGCCTTCCTTCCTCCGTTTCATTGCACATTACCCATAGATACGGATTTATCCCCAATATGTTATAAAAACCGTCTGATATCTTGTCAGAGTATGATAAACAGCCACTCACCTGAAAACAATACTTGAATAGACTTAGTTGAAAATATGCCGAGCACGTACGTATTAGCCTTCGATTTAAATAGTACGCGGTGATTTAGGCATTAATTCATTTACGAAATCGTTTTAACGTGAGTGGAGAAAAGAAGGGAGCTTCGTACCCATAAACGATAAGAAACGGATTCGACGTCCCAAGTTTCGATTCTAGTGTCCAGAGTAAGCACAGGCTCAGTAGCAATAGTTGCTAGACAAGTGAGCCTCTTTGCCAACGTAAGTTGCAGGTAGTAGCTCTCTTTGGACTTCTGCGCCATCCTGCCTTTACCTTCTTCCTCATCCTGCTCTTGCCTCCTCGTTGTGGTAAAGACCGACGACGTTGTCTCCTCCTTAATGTCGCTAGAAAAATTACCATCCAACGTAGTCCCCGAGAACAAGCTCCCAGCATAGCTGCTCTCAATACTGGACAACCTCGGCAACGACACCTGCCGATCAAAACTCCGGTCAATGGCAGTATCCTTCACTGTCTCCGGAGGAGGCGGAGGCGGAGGCGGTTCTGGCACCGACTCCGGCGCAAGCAGAAGCTCGCGTTCTTCCTCGCTGGATAACCGGCGAGAGTACGGTTTCACATGCCTTGATTTTCCCCCCTTTTTCTCTATCAACCAATCACCGAAGTCAGCAATTTGCTTGTGTTTGGTCCGAATTAGCTTGTCACGACCCGTGAAAAGGTCGGATACAGCTGAGGGTTTACCAGACGAGAAAACGACATCGTTTTTTGTTGGAGTAGATGATATCGATGGCTTTTTTGGATCGTCGCTTTCGACGCCAAAGGTTCCTGACTTGATGGAGTCAAAGGTCTTCTTCTTCTCGTGATCTAATAGCTGTTTGGAAGATTCATCCAACCTACGGTCCGGGAATTGCCTTGGGAAAATGTAAGTCGCTCTGTGAGGCATTTTTTATCACGAGAGTGTAGCGCGCGAGATAACTTCAACCTGCCACCCACGCGATCCTACAGCCACAGACGCACGCACGCACGTGCAAGCTAGCCTCCGTCCCCGCCGCCTTCACTCTTCTCTTCGTTCTTCCTCAACGGAAATTAATCTGCTTTGCCCACTAGCAGTGAATAATGATCGATCGAGTTCAATAACTGAATAGTAAAATTATTGCATTCTACGTAGTCTTCTTGGAAATAAACTTCAAACACTCAGAAGTAGTAGATGCTACGCAACAATGCAAATTATCTAGTCAGCCTAAGGATTTCAAGCGTCCAAACTCATCGATATCATTTGATCTGCAACTGGAAGGATCGGTACGTAATATAATATACAAAACCACAACCCCAGCTAGTTTGAGGATTCGAAGGTGGTGGAGATCACAAGAAGGAGAAGGAGAGTGGAAAGCAAATCTGAGTGTGTGAGATTTGGTTGGTTGGGTACAATCAGTGACGTTGTATATTTTAAGTAGGAGAGTTGCAAGAGATAGCAGAACACTGCAATATGTAGGAAATGGAAAAATATAAACAAGGCATGCTAACGGACGCTGTGGTGAAGGGTGCACTTCCCTTCACTGGTGAGACGACACGTAAGTGTTATGACTATAAGGCTGCGACACATAGGCGCTGAGATGCGCAATGTGCTTAGCAAGTAAATAATTAGTGCGCACATGAACCCGCGGTTCCTGTGGATTTAGCCGTTTATAAGGAGTCATGCACGCTATGACTATGAGTGACATGCTCGCTTGCCAATTGCCACCCCGTCTGGTGTGTAAGCACCGGAATGGAATCACGATAATGCCTTCTCTCGTTTGTTATTTTTATTTTTTTTACAACGATTTTTTTATAAAAAATTATTTTATTTAAAGTATTAAAACATTAAATATAAATATTTTTTAATAAAAATTTAAATATTAATTTATCACACTATAAAAAAATAATCTATTTTATTAAACTCAATGTCAATTACTTTTTTTTTTATGATGCTTTAATAAACGGCATGTGACCTCTTGAGAGCTTCGATTTTGATATTGCTTATTGTATGTGCTGTCAAAGCTGTTAGCCTATTATTTTCCTGGTTGAAAATTTTTTATTTTATCTTTTTGTGGTTCTTTCCTTCACTTGGTCCGTGTCATCCTATCTATCACGATTGGGCATCTTCATTTTCCCAATCTAATCAGACTTTTTTTTTTTTTCTGCATGTTTGATACAGAGATTTCGTTTCCCCTTTTGCATAGTTTGCATTTTTTGGGGAATCTATTGTCAGGTTTGACTGTCAAAATTAGAAAAGAGTGATCCAAACATGGAAGAAATTTTTGGTTCAGCCAAAAAAAATTAAACAAGTCATTTTTTATATATCTTTTCTGATTGAACAATATTTTATGGCATTCCTTATCTATAAAAAAAGATTAAATTAGTAAGTTCTTTCTTTAGTATAGATTGTATGGCAATAATAGCCGACGTCGACGATCGATGTCCTCCATAAATAACATATTATTTCATGAGATTTAAATATGCGATACATCTTATGTATAGGAATGATTTCTTCAATATTAACATACGAGGCATTTAACCAAGAAGGTTGAGAATAGTAGAATAAATTATTCTTTTGTAAAAATATGTTTATATTTAATGTTTACTAATATATTTTTTTATTTTTTACAAATATTTTATTTAAATATTATTAAATATAAACATATTTTTAATAAAAATTTAAATATTAATTCATCAATTTTTTTTTATAAATTTAATTCTTATTGATATCCAACAATGTTTTTGAGTTGTTTTTGGTATAAAAATAGTTGTTTAAAAAAAGTTACGAAGCATTTAATTGAAATGTACTATATATAGATTTATGATCTCGTGACTATTATTTCCGGAAAATAATTTTAAAAAACACATTTATTTCCAATCACTTTTAAAACATCATACTAAGTGCTTTTTCTTCACCTTTTTATTTTCTTTATCTTGGGTTTCATCTAAGCATAACTAAAGCAACTGCGTTAGAAGATGAATCCAATAACATGTGGCCAAGATCTTGGAATATGCTAGCTAGGCAAGTAGGCAACCGTGACATACGTTTACGTACAAAGCTAAAATTGGTGTATATATATAAAATTGCCTTTAGCAACAACTTTCACCTAAATCGCTGCTTTGGAACCGTGACAACCCAAAATCGTCATTATAGTGACTTCCCAATTATATATATTGCTTCAAAACGATGGCGTCCCTGGTAGTTGGTCTTCGCGGGAAAGCAGGCTTGTATTGATTGGACGGTTTAACATCTTGATTCAATGTACTAAGCCAAGCAGCACTGTTTATTTTGACAATAAACTAGGAAAAGACTGTGGTCCTGCAGGACAAAACTATGCTAATTAAAAAGAAAGTTTCATTCGCTAATAATATATTTTGTCTTTTCACTTTACTTCTTATCAATCTGATTGTTGCTAAGGTGACTTTGATTGAGCCAACAACATACTGCTATATATTGTATGTTGTTACTTGTTACTTTTGTTATTTGTCCAATTTTTTAAAGCTTTCAATGAAGACGTAAATTAATTAAAAAAATAGAAAAAAAAATTATACGACCACTTAATAATTTTGTGGATGTACAAGTGAAATTACATGTCAATGACGAAGGGACCAACAAATATACTTCACGTTAAGATAAATTAATACGTTTCGATATTTAAATGATTGATATATTAATTTCGTCCTTTTTTTTATAAATTTAGTTTATATATTATTATTTGTTTAAAAAGTAATACTTATGACAAATTTTTGTTAATTTAATTTATTAAAATTTAAAATAAATTTTATATAATAATATATCCACTGTAGATTAATTGGCCACCATGAGAGTTCATAATTTTATATGGAATCATCCTCCAGCACATGGAGGCATTGTCTTTTTGGAGACAGCGGGAGCAAGCCCCAAGGGATTTCCGTTATAAAGAAAGCGCATTTCTGTATGAGGAATGGGGTGGCATAGGTCTCGGTCGCTGTTTCATTCTATTCTGCAGAGGCGAATGGGAAGCTTTTATAATTTCTTTAATAAATTTGTTCTAATCGCACCCACTTTATTGGAAATGTAAATGAATAAATAATTTAACGAGTTTGATATGCATTGTCATTTATCAAATTTTAGTGAATGAAATATTTTAATACATCAATAAATGTTAATAAATATATATTATTTTGAGATATATAAATAAGAGTTTAAAGTTTTGAACATTTTTTATATTTATTGAAATTTTATTTTTATATTTTAATTAATTAAAATAAATCAAAATAAATACTCAAATTACTTATCTCTTTGAATAATGTTAATTGTAAAATAAATTTAAACGCATATTTTTAGTAATTTGATAATTAAATGCTCATTTATATAAAATTTAGTCGAATACAATTTACTTCTTTCTCACAATATATTTTTAAAAAAAATTATTTAAAAACAAGTCATTTCAATATAAATAAAAATCCACAATTTTACTAAACATGCGCTCAACAAGTAATTGCAACGCAAGGCAAGGCAAAAGTGAAGTAAGGTGAAAACTGAAAAGTATTTATTACCAACAAAAAATGAATATATATTCTCTCTTGGATGACACTATAAAGAGTAATAAAAAATAATTTATATAAAAATAAAAAACAATGCGCAAGCTACCCATTAACAACTTTTTTTTTTTTTTGAGCAATCAAAGCGTAACACGTTTGAACTCAAAAAGTACCACCGTTGGGCATTGCGTTGTGGTGGTATCGAGGATCTCAATTTTGATGCATATGAAAACGAGTTTAATTCACATGATGGGGAGCTGGCATGAACATACTGGATCACACGAGCTAATTATGTTCAGTTTGCTTGTCATTCTGCTTATATAATGGTTATACTTACATATATCGAAACTGATATAGTTGGTTTTCATGGTTCCTTGGACTCAAGCTCTGGTTGTAATCTAAATGGTTTGCTTGAAGACACAACATTCCTAGCTAGCTTGATCTGTTCAGAATTGCAATATGATAGCTTGAATGTGAATGACAAGTATATCTCAAAGCATCGAGATTTTCTTAGAAAATGTTACATTCCAACGGACTCCAATGCTGTCTTGCATTATGGCGTATCCATTAATTAAACGATGAAATTTCAGGTATATATAAAAAAAGTTGAAAATTATAAGTATACTTGAAGTCAAAGCTGATTCCACTCATTTAATTAAACTACAGATCGAGCCAGTCACTTGGTGTTTTATTTATACCTGATGAATATTCTATTGTGAGAAAAAGCATTGATAGTGTTGGATATTATACAAGTGATCATGGTATGAAGCGCGAGACTTTGATACAGACATCTCAAGCTCCAATAAGATGGTGTAAAATTGATGATTGCAATTTGCAGAAGATAGGTGAATGAGGAGAATAAAAAATAATTAGTTAAAAAGTTATTTAAAGTATGTGTACTTGTTTTCTTATTATTTTAGCGATAGTGTAAAATTAACTTTTAATAAAATTTGGAATCTCATTGTTTTTTCTCTTGTGAAAAAAAAAGCACGAGAGAAGCACCATCAATTATGGAGATTATAGTGAAATAAACGAATCATAATCACAATACCATCAATTAATTAATTGGACGGCACTCTAGCCCCATTGATCACTTAGTATTTTCTGTTTTATTTTTTTCCTTGCTGATTTGTTTGGATTTGAATTCTATTCCATATTCATCCGTTACATAGAATAAGATTTTTATTCTCCATTTACTTTTTCGCTTAAAAAAGCAATAAGCAGCCAATAGGCAATAGCAAACAATGTATCCATCTGGGGTTATTATATTTTATTCTAGTAGTTTGTCACTATAATTTAAATTTCATAAAAAAGTATGAAATGTTTCATTTGATACATTACTTTTAAAATGTAAAAAGATATTTTAACTGTCACACACACACATTATTCTCACAGAGACTTCTCCTAAAGGTCTTTTCAATTATTACGGTACTAAAATTTATCAAGTAATAGAACAAGTTTAGGTTTTCTTTTACTCCCTTTTATATACTCTTTGGCAAAAGATCTGACATGAAGCGTATTTTTTTTAAAAAAAAAAAAATTTTAATTGCAACGATTTAAAAACCCGGGCAAATTTGTTAGGAGGAATCAATTGTGATTAAAATCATCAAATATATCGTTGAATTGTTATCTTCAAAAAATATATAAATCAAAAAAATTAAGAAAAATCACAGTAGTATGTGACAGTATAGTCTTCTGTTTCAATTTCGTTATTTTCTTCATCAATTAAGGCTTAATTCTTATAAAAGTGTGCTATATTTCTACTAATCGGTTTGTCGTCTGTCCTAATTTGGTCACTTTTGATTGCTCCTTGTTTTGGTATTTTTTTCATCCAATGATTAGGAATAAGGAGCGTATACAATTGCGAATTTGGTTTGCTTTAGTTTTGCAAACCATTGCTGCATAGAAAAGACACTAAGATTATACATTTAGAATATATTATAAGGCAACAAATACATAGATGAGAATAATTCGTTTCGTTAAAACAAAATGTCACAACACTTATGAAAGATAACACAGCTTACAATGTACTAGTTAAACTAGTAAAAATTTATAACCCAAACATTACAACAAAACAATTATACAAATACAAGAAAAACAAATAGATATACAAAAAAATGTTAAACACTTCTCAATCTTGCGAGGATTAAGTCTTTTAAATTTTTGTTTACTATTAAAGCTTTTTGTCACAAATTTAATGAGTCTAAGTGTAAATTTTTACGACAGAAATCCTCATACGTTATCTTCAAGCTGCGGCAAAGAACAACCCTAGCAGAGTGCACAAAAGAGAAAAAGATTCAGAAAAAAATGGTTGAAATTAGCATTACAATATACCTAAGGACTCAGACCGTAAATGCACAAAAGTTGGGCTTGTTTGCGGTAGAAGGCCTTGTTAGTGATGCTGAAACTGTAGTAAAGATCAAAGACTAAAAGAATAAGAACTTCGCATTAAAATTTGATTTAATGCATCTGACTCATCTATCCCGATCCCACTCCTATTGGGCCAGAAGCAGGCAAGCCTCGTAAATATCACCATCATTTAGGGCACTTTTTATTTGCTCTACGCTGTCCTGACCTGAGCTAGCCTTCACCTTCACTCTGCCCTTCGATCTCTGAACTCCGACATTAGCACCAAACGCGCTCTCACTCTTGGACAATATCCATTATTCTTGTCTTTACCGTCTAAGGAAATTCTCACTTATCCTAATCAAACTCTTATAAGGGTTAGGGTTTCTAACTTGCTCATATTATGCATAAAAAATCCCTAGCTGAATACTCGAACCAACAATGTACGGACACATCCCATCAATGAATGCTACTAGTCGGATCAGCAGCGCCGAGGATGATGACGGTGCCGGCGTTGGCGCCGAGTCCATTCAAAATCACCACATTCATTATGAGGCGCAAGCTCTCGAAGACGGTAGCGGTGGGGTTGGTGGCATGGTGGAGGATGTTAATTCCGACGCCGTGTATGTTTCTGGCAGTGGTTCTGAATTGTCCCTCCATCACGAGGATTCTAGTCAACTTACGCTGTCATTTCGTGGCCAAGTGTATGTTTTTGACTCTGTTACACCTGATAAGGTACGTTTTTTTTTTTTTCAATTGCTTGTGTATTCTGGATTCCTTGGGTTTTCTGTCTGCCGATATACAATTGGAAGAAAGGATCATTGTGTGTTCTCTGAATTCTTAAGTAATTTTTCACCGAGTCGCTATGGTAGACTAACCAAACTTTCTGCTCGACTGGGCCTTAGTGGCATGCAAAAGTAATTTAATAGTAGTTTTGCATTTTTGTCTTTCTTCCAATTTTTAGAGGCATGATAAATGATGGTGGGAGCATGAATTAATACTCTTGAAAACTTCAAGTATGTTTCAGGAATAAACTTTTGCATTTGGTTTCGCATAACAGGTTCAAGCAGTATTATTACTATTGGGTGGATGTGAACTACCATCAGGTTCGCAATGTGGGGATGTAGCACCTCAAAATCAGAGGGTACTTCCTTATAATGCTCAAGAACGCACTGCCAAGTGGCAATTTCAATATTCGTTGCATTTTCAAAGTATTTGTGTTCTGCTTATCTGCTGTAGGGTGCGATGGAATACCCTGGACGATGTAGTCAACCACAACGAGCAGCCTCTTTAAGTAGGTTCCGTCAGAAGAGGAAAGAGCGATGCTTTGATAAGAAAGTTAGATATAGCGTACGTCAAGAAGTTGCTCTCAGGTCTGATAAGTAACATACCAGGTTTCTAATAGAGAAGATGATATCTCTGCTTCTGTGTTAGATTGATATTTTTGAAATAAATTCGGTTACTTACAGTCTGAGCTTCAAACTTGATATTGCTCATTTAGATCCATCATGAAAATGAAGATTTGGAATTGATTTGGGTCTTTGTTTAATTATAGAGTTTTGTAATTAAGTATTATGGTATAGAGAATGTGCATTAGAGTGTAATCGCACTGTGAAGTCTCATAAAATCTTGATTTTGTAGTGTGCAAGAGTCTTACGAGGTTTTTTAGGTCCTGTTACCAAACTGAAAGCATATCTCTTTTTTACTTCGTGAAGAGCTGTGTTGACTCTACAGTTACATATTTTAAGGGAAAATAACCTCAAATCTTCACTACAGGCAAGCCTGCCCCTTAGAATAGTGGAAGAGCTTCAACTGAATGTAGTGCCTAATTTTCTTATGCTATGTTGACAAATTCATAAAAATTGATGCCTAATAAATTATTGATTGGCAAAGAATACAATTAAGGGGCTGTCTATGGAGAGCTCGAGCTCCCATTGGCCAGCCCCTTCACTTTTTTTAAAAAAAAAAAGTTAAAGTTTAACATTTTTTTAAACTGATGAGAGAGAAAGAGTGGGAGGCAGTTGACCGCTCCATATCTTCACCCTATAATTAATCTTCTGTTCAATATATTGACATGCATAATTTTGTGGATTTTCACTATTATTTCTGTTATTTGAATGTTACTTTACCATGTTTCTCATTGTTGCAATTCACTCCTTTTAGAAAACAAATTTTTTTTTTTCTTTAGTTCATAAATTCCAAATGCAACTCTATCATGAAGTTGTGCTCTTTTAAACTATTCATTCCATTGTAGAGTTTTCTAAGTGTGATGGAAAGATATATTTATTTTCCTAAGTTCCTGTTACTATGAGACAAATATTGAGATTTAGTATAAAATGCATACTTGAACAGTGTCTCTTTCAGTAGGCTGGAACTTGGATTCATGATACATTTATTACATTCATTTATTCTACACATGCTAGAGCAAAAGGCTTAACTGAATATTTTATATTTGACATTTTTCTAACAAGTATTTAAAATTGTGGGTAAAATGTAAAATACCTCCTTAAACTTTGACCTATGTGTATAAAACCCCAAATACTAGAAAACTTATTGACACATCAGATTTAAGTTACACATCAGCAGGGATATTTTTGTCAAATTCAATTTTAATTAAATTTACTAGTTGCCCAATTAATACTCTTTCCTACACACAATAACAAAGAACCAATCTCCGTCTAATTCTAACATTAGCCTGAGCCTCAGAATGTGCAGGAGGCTTCGCTACATCAACGGCAGGGAAACACAGTCATAGAGGCGTCCAAAATGGGAAGCAGATCCCTTAGGCACTCATCAACTCATATGAGAATATTTTTAAATTAAAATCCATACATCACCACCAGTTGATGTCTCTGACACATCTCATATTCATATATAATATATTGTTCCTTTTTGGCCTTCCCCTTGATCTTCATAGTTCACATTAATCTTGTCCCTTTCTCACCAAAAGCAAACTCCAATATTTTTTCTCATTCTCCACTCCTCCATTTTCTCCTACTTATCTTAACTAGCATCTTTTCCGGAGAAGAAATTAAATTAGCTAGGAAATTCCAATTATAATATGGATGTATCCCTCTCTCATATTTTTCAAGATAGAGTTTGGGGGCGACGATCTCCTTTCAATTTTGGACACCCTTGACAAACTGTTTCCCTGCTGTTGATGTTGTTAGCTCCAAAGGGAATGACAAATCTTTAATGTTGTTAGTCCTCTCAGGTTGTGGAACTTTGTTATCGTGCGTGGGAAAGAGTCTTAATTGGGCAATTAGAAAAATTTGGTTAAAATTGAATTTGACAAAAATGGCCTTGTTGATGTGTAACTTAGATCTCATGTGTCAATATTTTGTAGTATTTGGGGTTTTTAACACGTGAGTAAAAGCTTAAGGGGTTAATAGTCAAAGATAAAAGCTCAGGGGGTTTCTTGCACATAGGTCAAAGTCTAAATTTTGCATTTTACCCAATTGTAATTTGGTTGATGTTGCTACTATTTATAAAAAGAAAGATGTAGTTGTATGTGTTTTTGTTAACAACTGACTTCTTGTTGCTGTCCAGGTTATTAGTATTTGACTACTTGATCATCCATTTTTAATGTTATTGTTGCTTGTCATCACCAAATGAGGATGCTTTCAAGTTTTCATGTACTTCTTGCACGTCATATATTTTTTACGTTGTGTTCTTGTTGCTCATCATTGTAGCTGTTGCATTAGTGGCATCACTACCCATTACTCACTTATCCGATAATTAACTGTAGGATGCACCGTAGTAAGGGCCAATTTACTTCATCTAAGAAACAAGATGGAGCTAATAGTTGGGGTACAGTCCAGGAGTCAGCGCAGGATGATGGTCAATCAGAAACCTCGTGAGTTTCATGTTGCCCTTATAATCTTATAGCCAGAGTCTTTGTTTCTTCTTATGAGATTTTGTGACTTCGATTATGGGTTTGTGGTGGAGCCATCTGACTTTCCATCCTTACTTCCCAAGTTTTAGTATATCTTTTTTCTATTACATCATTATATGGGATTTATGTGCTCAGAAGTTCTATGCAAACAACTAAATGCCTGACAGGGAGGTCTATTATTGTATATTTACCTTTAATACTTGATGCACATTTGTTTAGATGCATGCATTGTGGCACAAGTTCAAAATCCACTCCAATGATGCGGCGAGGGCCATCTGGTCCAAGGTCACTCTGTAATGCTTGTGGACTTTTTTGGGCAAATAGGGTAAGTGTTTCTTCAAATGCTTTGTTTTTGGGAGCAAACAATTTTTTTGGGGGTCATTTTTCAAATATAGATTCTTATTTTAAATATAATAAAATAAATTTTGCTTTTTTTTTTTAATTTCATATTGCACACTTTACAGATGCGTAACAGTCTGACTGATACATAGTTTTAATTATTTTATTTTATTTATTTATTTATTTATTTATTTAAGTTTAATATAGTGGATGCTGGCATGTTACTCTGTATATCTGCATTCTTTTAGACTAGTGCTGTATGCATAGACATCTTAAGTTGTGTAGAAATCTTGTGATTTTTTGGCAGTTTCTTAACGTACCAAACGTGACCTTTGTTTTCAATAATTAGTTTTCTGGTATTGGAAAAATAATCTAAAAAGGTGTTTGTACCTTTAAAAAGATAATATTGTTTGTAACCTCTAATTTGATGTTTTTCTATTACTCCTTTATAGCTGTGCGGACTACCTCAACTTTTTTCCTTATTGAGAAAAACCCATAAATACAATAGGAGGAAAAAGGTGGGGTGGCTGATATGATGGCGCTTGACTAATATAATTGTTAGAACTTGTGGTTTGGTATTTAATCATAACTGTCAAGGTTGTCTTTGGGGTTAGCTAATCAGGTATGGTGCTTGCTTATAGTTTCTAGTTTGGCATATCATATTTGGTTTGGTCTCGGCTGGGAAGCTGTAATTGGCTATTTTGATAATAGTTAATCAGGTTATCATATATCTTATGCAAGTTTGTCACATTTTCTTTTTGTATTGATTTGAGAGAAGTTAGTGTCTAACCCTGGTTCTTGCTGGTGTGAGTGGAGGTTGGTTCAATTGCAGCAAAACTCATCCAGAAGCAGTGGTATGGGAGTGAAAGAATTCATTATTATATCATAGAATTGAGATATGTTTGTATGTTGAAGATTGGGTGTCTTTTGCATTTAATTTCCCATGAAAGTCTCCATAATTATCTTACTAAAAATTGTATGACTATAAAATTCTGCTTATGTAGTTATTTCTGGAGTGCCACTGCCAGTTTTCCTGAGAGGAGTAGAAGTTTCTTTGAGGTGTTCTTTTTGGATTTGATAATGACTTTATTCCCTTTTTTTTTTACTACTTTATCGTTGCCCCATTATTTTTTATTTGAGGATTATTTCATGCATTTCTGTATAAACAATATTGTGAATCTTCAATTTCTTTGGGCTTTAATGTCGAAAGCTGTGATTGAATTTTGAATTTTTCACTGGTTTGAAATTCTCCAAGTGATACTTTCGGCCATTAATAGATATCCTTAGATTCACTTGTTGGCTATATGGTCCTGGTCCACTTAACTGTGCTGAATATTGCATGCAATTTTTATGATCAAGAGGTTGTTCTCTTAGACCCCTCGTTCTGTTTTTACTTAATATATGGTGGTTACACAATATGTACGAGTTGACAAGCGAAAATTAACCAAACAAAAAAGAGAGGGGGGGGGGGGGGATCTTTTGTTGTATTGCGTGTGTATTTTTCCGGTGTTTATTGGAATTATCAAAATCTTGGGAGGGCTTGTTTATTCCATCTCAACTTTCAACGATGGATTAATTATTTCTTTCTTTTCCTTTTGCTTTGCGAGAGGTGTAACTATATTCTTTTTTAGCATTTAACTCAAGTTTTCTCAACTGTTCAGCTGCATTTTCGTTACTGCTAACTGCTGAGTTGTTAGTAGTCGCCAACGTTTTGACCAAGGTATTCTGCAGGGTACTTTGAGGGACCTTTCCAAGAAGAACCAGGAACATTCTCTTGCCCCAGCTGAGCAGGTATGCTTTGAATTTACGATATCAGGTGCCTGTTTTCGTAAATTTTAAATACAATGTGATGAGACCTTCCTTTTGTCTGTCTTGCACCTCATGACCAGGTTGATGAATGTAATGATTCAGACCGCCGGACTGCACATAACAGTTTCTTGCCTTTCTCTGATAATGATAACCCAGCATAGCTGGTCGTTGAGTTTCAGTCACAGAAAATGCCAGTCATTGACTGTGACATTAGTAGGATTAAAGAAATTCCATTCAGCTTGACCAATAGAATGTACAGTTATATACTTATAGCTATCGCCATCAATACAAGAGGTCTATTTCTTTATGCTAGATAATTAAACGACCTGTCTATCACTGATGTATAACTTGAAAAGCTTGAAGTTCAGATGTACTATCAATCTACTTTAAATTTATTTTCCTTAATACCTAAAATGTAAATTGCTCTGGCGGGTTTGTATGGATTAGCAAGAAGCCTACAACGGAGAAAATTAACAGAAAAAGTAAGTATTTATGCCCTTAGTCAACACATTGGAAGTCCTTTCCTCACACTCTAAAATTGAAAGTAACAATAGCTGATTAAGTAGAGAAGTTCTCTGAAATCCATAAACTTTTTGTGTAGCCAATCTAAGATTTACTAATGATAAAAATATTAAATTAATAATATATAGATATATGATTTTCGTAATTATAATCTCTAAAAAATTGATTTGTATATTCATGAAATATTTTATAATTTGTGGTGAATTAACTCCCATAAATCTCGTGTCAAAGAATCCTTGCATTAGAAATTGTCTTAAAAATTAAAATATATATAGATATAATATTTATATCTTTATCATCAAATTTTTAACTAAAATGATATATAAATAGTTTATACAATTTATGTTTCTCAAAATTAATTATATAAATCTAATTTAAAAGTAAATGCCAAAGGTGAGAGGGCTCTGTGATTGAGACAGAAGTTTCAGACTTGATGCCCATTAGACGGGGAAAAGGGTTTGAAAGTCTCCTCGGCGGCTTTGGTTTCCCTTTATTTATTTTCTTGCACTCCGAACTGCCTTTTGCTGTTCATCAATCATCTGTTGCCTTTGCATGACTCTCCCACCATCCGTTTCGTCTCCACCTTGACACTTTCCTCATATTATGTGCCAACTAATTATTTTACTTTTGGGGTTAAGACCCGAAAATTTCAAACTGAATGACCTTTGTAAGTATTTTAATTTTTTGAAATTAAGTTATTTGAATTTTACATAACATTATTAACAAAAAATACCAAATCTTAACAAATAAACAAAAGATATATATGGTTCAAAGATGATGTCTGGCAAGATAATATAGTTTTCGTTCTCAAATTTAGATTTGAGTAGGTAACTATTAATTCTTATTCGCTGACTAGTAGAATGTCTAAATTTTCAAATTCAAACTTGTTTACTCAAAATATTTTAAAATAATTAATTTTTTTTAAAGTATAACTTATATAGGTATGATTTTACAAAAAGTAAACCATACATATTACATCAAAATGAATGTTTAGTACGGTGTCATATAAGATATTATGCTATCTTAGATAACATAACATTTTAGAGTATAATTTTATATAATATGATATTTGTTATATTTATGTTTGATATGTCAATTGATGATATTGTAGATGATATTAATATAAGATAGGAATGTTTAATTGTTTATATTAATTAATGTTATTTATAATAAATATACTGATAAAATATCATGTGATCAAATAGTTTAATGTAACTAAAAATACTCAAAAAATATTTAAAAAAATAATTATCTAAATGACAAGGGGATGCTTTTAGAGAGTTATAGATATAAGGTATGCTTTAGCAAAAAGTAAATATAGGAAAAAAAAAGTGATACTATTAATTTAGGTTTAAAACAAAAAAATATATAATATGAGTAAAATTAGAATATCAAAAAAATATATTCAACCCAACAATGCAAGGTGAGATGACATACAATTTTTGATATTATAAGATAATACCAATTTTGATGTTATATTATAATACAATCTTATCTCATATGTCTTTATATTATTATTACATAATACTATAACACTAGTGTCATTTAATTATGTTATATAAGATAACACTATCAAGATGATATTATATTAAATGTCTTCTAATTATATTATAAAAGTTTTAAATATATAATTAATATAAAATTTTAACTAATTAGTATTTACAAAATTATCAAATATAATAATTATAAAATTATATTAAAATTAGAATATTTTATTAATAAAATTAAAGTAAATAATTAATATATATTAATAAATTAAATTATATATATTTATAATATAAAAATAATATTTAAATATAAATTAAAATTTGAGTTAAGTATTATTTATCTCAAACTCACTTTTTCAATACGTGAATATATAAAGTAGCAAACATGAAAAATAGTCAAACACAACTCAATAACAGTGTCCTTTTTATATTAAGTGACAAAATTAAAAGAAAAATTTATTTTTATGATAACTGTACCATTTTATCTATACAATATTTAATAGAATCATTTTTTTTATTTTTATATATTAAATAAACTTACAATAATAAAAGATATATACAAATAAAAAATATGATACAAATAAACTCACAATAATAATATCGTACAAATGTAATGTAGTAAAGAATTCTCAAATTGAAGGGACTGGATCAGCCGGTTTCTAGATTCAAATCATCTACCAAATACAAGGTTAGTTTCCAAGAATGCCTAGACCATTTTACCTACGCCTTCATCGCCAGCCGTTGGATCGCAACTGTGCAGTTACGATAATCGTAAACTATGTAATCTCTAAAATATAACTTTTAGTAAAATAATAAAAGAAAAAAAGAAAAATAATGTAAATTAAAAATTTATTATATATAAATTAAGATTTATTTATATTCTTTTTCTTTTTTCGTTCCGAGCACTGTTTTATTAAAAATTATATTTTAGATAATTCATACTCCATTGTAGACCTCCCCCATACGGCCACGCCCATGGGTCTAATTCTAAATCTAAAGTCTTGTTTGACAACTGTTTTTCAAAAAATATTTTTAATTTTAAAAAATAAAAAAATAAAAGAAAATTGTTCAGAGTGTTTTTTAGACTCTTGTAAAAACATGGAGAACAACGTGGAAAAACATTACACCTCGTCGCAAAGGATAATTTCTTGATTCCCGACAAGCTGACGCCGTCATATATAAATGAGACAGAATAAAAAGAAAAATTACTTTTTTTTTTAGCATATTCAAGGAAACACGAGGGCATGCCCAGCTACACAGATTTTTCGGTCTCCTTGCTCTTCTCGTTCTCGAAACTTCTCAGAACTCCAAAATTGAATTACACGCCTAGGTCTAGGGTCTTTAGAAATTGTAATTGCGACAACGGAAAACATGTTTGAGCGATGGAACAGGTGGCGAACTTAGGGTTTTGGTTCTGGTTCAGCTCGTGCCGTGTGGGGATTTTGGAGTAAATTGATGGCAGCCGTGAATCCACAACCTTTGCAGGCGCGTCCGTTCGAGGAACATGTGCAAGGCCTGCTATCGGTAGAGGACGATGACGGTGACTATGAGGATGGTGGTGGGAGTGGAGTTGGTAGTGGTGATGCTATGGATGACATGGAAGAGGCAAATGCTAATTCAGTGACCGTCGCAAACCATGGGGCAATTGTTATGATGTCCCGTACCAGTGAGCTCACTCTTTCTTTCGAGGGCGAGGTTTACGTGTTTCCTGCTGTGACACCTGAGAAGGTTCTTTTTTTTTCTCGGTTTATTTGTTTTGAAACTTTTTGTTGGCCTTTACTAACTTTATAATTCAGTAAATTATATTGCAACGTTAATTGCTGTCTTGCTTGTCCTTTTATTAACCTTTTTAGCTGCATTTGGGCCTCGATTAATCAGTTTCCTTGAATTCCATTGATGTGTGGAATTGTCGCCTATGGAAACTTTAAGTTAAATTGAATGCAGTGCTTCTGAGTTTTAATGGAATAAAGTATCAGCAAAGAAAAATATGAAGTTTTGCCCGCTTATTATACAATATTCTAATTTAGAAGTTACAGCATTTATGATCTCTTCTCTTACCGTCAATGCTTTGTATATCTGCTATTACATGATAAGCAGTTCGTAAGTTTGTCATATATTTGTAATAATGAATTGAAATTTATGCTGTGTATTTTGTACATTGGAACTCTTAGGAGTGCTTTTTTTTTCTTTCTTACTGCTAGATAAGTCAAATACAATATAATTCTTCAATCAAATGCTCCAATAATTGGCAGCAGTACGATGCTTGCATATATATATATATATAAATATAATTGCTTTTTGAAGTATATTGTGGAGGTTCATACATGAGAGGGAACTAATACTTTGTACCCTTTGGCTCTAAGGGTTTTAGAAGTGACCCCTGTGTTTTATACTTCGAGATTAAGATCCATTATGATATTTGATATCTGAGTAAAAATACTGTTATGTAATGGAGGCGGATATGCCTTTGTATAGCAGAAGGGTCTACCAAAAAAAAAAAAAAAATGTAAATAACACTTGTAATTATCTTTTGGAATTTATGGAAAATTATTATTACTTGATTGAGATAAGTTATGAATTGTCAATAAAGACATTTGAGTCTAGGGAGATGTTATTTCTCGTAGTATTGAGGAATATTTGGTGGCATTGCAGGTGCAAGCAGTTTTGCTGCTTTTGGGTGGACGTGATGTGCCTGCTGGCGTTCCCACTGTTGAAGCACCATTTGATCAAAGTAACAAGGTAATGCAGATACTGATTAAGCAAAAGGAGTTTTTTAACTTGTATTGCATTTTTAATCCTGAAGTTGTTGTTAGCTGCAATTTTTAGGGTATGGGTGACACTCCAAGGCGATCAAACCTTTCAAGAAGAATAGCCTCCTTGGTTAGGTTCCGTGAAAAACGCAAGGAAAGATGTTTTGACAAGAAGATTAGATACACTGTGCGAAAAGAGGTGGCACAGAGGTAATGTAAAACTTTTATACCGCCCCTTTTTGCTCTCCAAAGTGATAATTTATTTCTAGGCCTTATAATTTTTCCATTGGAAATTGTTTTGGTTTCCATAATTTTGTTTTATTATCATTTATGCTTTTCCATAATTGTGATGAATCTTTGCATGTCATTTGAGTCTGGACACAATGTCATCCATGCACTAGTTGATCAACATGTCTAGCAGGCTAGCAGTTGATCTAACCCTTGAATCTTGATCCAATTATATATATATATATATTGGGTTACAAAATCTAATTATTTTTATAGAGGAGTATTTGTAATTTCCTTTTTTGATAATTTTGTGAGTTTGGAGAAAACTACCATTTTGCAACGTAAGTTCTAATTTCATCAATTGAGTCATTGAATGTTATCATACAATTCATGAATTGAGTCCTTGAATTTTTATGCACCTCATTACTTGGAGTCCCAACATATTTCAATACTCCTCGTAAATTAAGTTCATGAGTGCTGTATTACATCATCAATTGATTCCTTGAATGTTTTTAGTAAGGTATCTATTTAGTCTTGCTGTATTCAGTTGTAGTAATCTGGTCTGATTGAATCTGTTATTATTTACAACTTTCCCCATAAAATTTGACAACCGAGAGTTATCAGCAGGTAGAGTTCAATCAGTGAGCTTGTTTCTCTTCATAATATAAAGTTCTTTGCTTTGTTCCTTTTCTTTTCTTGCCAGGATGCATCGCAAGAATGGGCAGTTTGCTTCTTTGAAAGAAAGTCCAGGTTCTTCTAATTGGGATTCTGCAGAGAGCTTTAGTCAGGATGGCACTCCTCATTCTGAAACTGTGTGAGTTTCAAGCTTGGTTGTCCTGCAAATATGTTAATTTATACAAATCTAATGGTTCCTCTGAGTTTTTCCCGCTGCAATTGTATTGTGTAAACATTTTTCCTGTTCCTCACTTTTTTTCATGTCCTGCAGACAGAGATGTCAACATTGTGGTGTCAGTGAAAAAAACACTCCTGCAATGCGTCGTGGACCAGCTGGACCTAGGACTCTTTGTAATGCATGTGGCCTTATGTGGGCAAATAAGGTCAGTTGTTATGATGATTGTTAGAGATTATAATGAAACTATTAAGAGGCCTTTGCTTAACCTTTTAAGCTTTTGATTGAACTGGTCCTTGACAATGAAAAATGAGGTTTTTAGTGAAATACTTTGTCTAAATTGTGAACTGACCTACTTCGTTTTAAGTAAAATGTTTAAAATATGATGTAGAAGACTTTACATTATTTAGTACTTAATTAGTGACAGCTGTCTTGGATGGTTTAAGTTTTTTGCTTTTTTCAGGGTCAGAATATTTGCTTTTCTATGTTGTACGATTATACTGAATAGCTATCTGATAAATTGAGTTTTCACTGGTCCTTAAATATATGTCTACTGATTTCATTTTTGTCTGTTGATATGATAATTTGATTCCATTTAACATTTTTATCACACATTTTTCCAGATATGTTTTCAGTTTTCCAATTAAAAGTATAAACTTATCTTTGTCACAAATTAACGTATCAGTGAAAGTCACTAACAAATTATTATGGGGTTCTATGGTCTTTACATTTTATTCCAGCTCTGTCTCCTTGAACAAGGGGAGGTTGTATTTTTGAATTTTGTAGTATTGGGTTGTGTGTCCAAAGCTCCTCTGAAGATTCAAGGCTTGCTGTCTTTCCCTGTCTGCTTCATTTGAAGTTCATATGGGCTGGACATCTACCTGTTTTACAATGAAGTATGACAAGGCTTGGTTCTTCCCTTCTTTCCATCTGGACTCATCAGGCTGTTTACCATAATTACTAATCAGTGGATGTAACTTTGTGGCATGAATGATATTTATTATTTATTCTGAACCATTTATTATCATAATTTGTCCCACTTGTTTGAGTAGGACTGTGGACCCAAAGATGTAGGACTCGTGACGTGTGGTTCTTTAGTCAATGGATTTGCTTCTTAGTATACTCTAATCTATTGCTCATTACTTTTGCGCAAGTGGAAAATAAGATGCTTTATTCTGACTAAATGGTATGGCTTTCTTAATATGCGTTTTTCTTTTTCACCCTGAAAGTTTAATTTACCACTGTTATTTTTTGCATTGTTGTTCTCTTTATTTTTCTTTCATGTAGCAAATATCTATTTTTTTCCTGGAATTTTCTTTTTTATTTTGACAGGGAACACTTAGAGATCTCAGTAAGGGAGGAAAAAATCTCTCTGTTGAGCAAAGTGAACTGGTATGTGAGATGGGCTGCATAATATTTGCCAATTTTTCCCCCCCATTTTGGAAGCCAATTCTGTATGCTAAGGTGTATCTTCCTGCCTTGTTAATTGTCATCTTCAAATTATATGGTTACACTGGAAGATCTGTTCCAAAATGTTGGGGGCAATATCTTGATCAAGTCATTGATGTGCTAATTACCATTCAGTTTAATTAGTTGCATGTGATTCTCTCCCCTAAGCAAGTTAAAGATCTGGTGAAAAGGTTATCTGTTCCAAAATGTTGGGGGCAATATCTTGATCAAGTCATCGATGTGCTAATTACCATTCAGTTTAATTAGTGGCATGTGATTCTCTCCCCTTAAGCAAGTTGGAGATCTAGTGAAAAGTTTTCTTTGTGAAATTCACCAATTAAGGAACTGGCTTTCAGTTAGATGTTGAATATTTAATTTTAAATTGTGTATCTAGAGATGAGAGTAACCTTTATTTTTTTAGAAAAATTTATAGAGATGTTTGGCAGGTTTATATTTTGGTTAGACCTGTTCAAGATAAACTGGATATGTAGAACCATCTATACCAAATTAGTTGTTACAAACAGATGGTAAGTTTATGGACTTAAAACTGATAGTATGTATTAGACATTTAGACTAGTGCTCTTAAGTTCTCTAGATTTAGGACAACTTTTGTAATCTTCATATTGATAATTAATTTAATTGTTGAATGTTAAACAAGAATTTTAATTTTTTAATGCTGAGCTAGTGTGTCTGTAGGCCTCCATATTTCATCTTATACTGAATGTTAGGAATTTTTTTGGTGGAGCACCCTTGGAGCCCTATGGATCTGCTTTATTCTGGTATTATGGAATGGGTCATCATTCTGCTGTTTAGTTGCTGGGCATGCATATTTACATCTCTTGCAATCCTTAAGGGATTCTAATGTAATTTTGTTATACTGCAAAAGGTAAAACATATGATATGTAGTGCTATGCCTATGCTTCTATTTGGTCATCATCTCCCATCGAATGCCCTAGTTTCTGAGCTGAATACATCATTAAGCTTTTTAATGCTGAGTTTTATTTGTGATGGAGATATTTGGTTACCCGAAAGTCTTTATGGTATACAATGTCATATTTTCTTTGGTTAGTGATGTGTTATCCACATATTCCTATGAATGTCTGATTGAATTATCTATCACTTTGAATGGACTTTGTAGGAGACTCCTATTGATGTCAAGCCTACTATTCTGGAAGGAGAATTGCCTGGCATCCATGAGGAGCAAGTAGAGCTCTTATACTCTTATTTCAAATTCATTCTTGGAAGTTCAAAATTTGTTCCATTATTAATAAAACCTTTTTGTTGTTTGTAGGGAATTTCTGAAGATCCTTCCAAGGCTGTTGCTGAAGGATCTAATAATCATGCTATCAACCCCAGTGATGAGGTAGTTTTCTTTAGACATATATAAATTTTAACCTAAGGCTTAAAGTTTTTTCTTTTGCTTCTATTCTTCATAGTCTAATTTGTAGTTTGAGAGTTCAGACACCTTATTTCCTATGGCCCTATACTAACAATGAGGCTTCAAATGAATTATATTGACTAATTTTCTTGTTTAGGAATTGCAATCTGCTGAACATTTCTCAAGAACACTGCCACTGGGCATTGTTCGTTCTTCAGAAAATGATGATGAGCAGGTATTCCATTTGAGTTGTTTGTTTTATCATGGAGGTAATGCTACCTACACAACACCGGGCAACTGTGCAGTTAGCGCTATTTGAGTTACAGCGCCCACTTAAAAGTTGAATGGAGCCTTGTTATCTGTGACCTGTGTAGTGGTCCAGAGTTGTGTAGTTAACATTATTCTCTCTCAGATGCAATTGGGTTGTTACCTTACATGATGTTAATGTGGTCTATAGGAGCCTCTGGTTGAGCTTTCTAATCCTTCAGATACAGATATTGACATTACCGGAAACTTTGATTAGAGGGTACTAGGTGCTTCATTATATCAGGAGTTTTATATACTCAGTATAGTATGTGTATTAGTGAGATGCAGATCGGGTGGCAGTCATACATGGACAAATGAGACATTTGGAAAGGCGTTAATTGAGTTGTGATTGAATATAGCGCTCACAAATCTTGTCTAAGTTTTCAGATGATCCACTTCGAGTGGTTTTACCATGAAAAATGTGATCCATTAGATAGGGCTACTGGACTGTTTAAATCCAACCTGATTTCGATGATAAAAATTATCATACAAATCAAGCATAGCGACTCTGATTTTACGGTGATTCGGTGAATCTACAGCAGTTCAAGTCTGGAGAGACTGCTTGCAGCAGCTAATTTGGATATTGAATTTAGCAGTGTCATAATTTTGAAATGATGAGCATAAATTTGCGCTGCTAGGCTTTTGTTGAGAACATTACGTTGTCAATGTTCAATCTTCTGTAAATATACATAAAAACTTAGTTTGTGTTTTCTTATGCTCTCGAATTTTTTTTATATACCGGATTTTACAAGATATATGTACTTTATGGTATCAAAGAATCGTTGTAATCATCAGCATCATTCTTTTGATTATTGTAAACTTACTTAGAAAGAAACTCATCGGAACTGTTCTCGCCTATCAACCTAATGAGGAGGCTCTTCTATGACCTTAATTACAACTTAGTTTCGCGGGACCAAAGTTCTAGTTTCTTATCTGACGTTATGCTATCAATCATCCAAGAACGGGTTAGTATATATAAATCTAATATCATGATTGATTTTGATATTAATTCATTTTAATACTTATAAAAGAGAAAAATAATATAGTTTTAATATTGGTTTATCTCAGTATTAGTAGATAAAAATAATCATTATTTTTTTATATTTATAATTTATATGTTATCTTATTAGACAATTAAATAAAAAAATATTTTTTTATTTAAAAATTTAAACCGTCAATTTGATTCAAACTAATTCATACAAATTTAATAAATTTTTTAGAACTAACTCTAACTTTAAGTCAATCTAAATTTTAAATCAAACGCGTCCTATATTAGTTGAGTTAAAACTGTTTTTAATGCAGTATACAGGTGTCAGGGCAAAGGTTCAAAATTCATAATAAATGAGTTGTTCTAATCAAAATCATTACAAAAATACTAGTCATTAAACTCTTGAGATTTAACATCTTCCTGTTTTATGCAACTATCTCATCTACTATAGAATTTTAACAGATTATATCTTCGACAAGATTATATCCACAATATTATTCCTGTCGTTAACTGGAGTGGTATACCTTTGAGTGCTTTTCGCTGTATTCTGATGTACAGGTCCGGTGACAAAGCATGCAGCAGCGGCGTTCGTATCAATGACTACATATTTTCTGCTTACTAATCGAGAAAGAAACATTGACTTCTCAAATCTGTATTTGAGACAGTACACTACGTCATTTAGTTTTCAAAATATGTTAAGGATCATTTTGCTGTGCTGGCCAGTATGGGTGCTCGGGATCCATTACAGAAGTGATGACCACTAGTATAAACTAAAGGGTATGTTTGAACGAAGAGGGAAAGTATGTGAGAAATTGATGGAAAAGAGAAAGGAAACAAAGTGATAATTTTTCTTTTATCTGAATCTTCCAGACAAATAATTAAAATTAACAAAAAAAATTAAAAAGAATTAATATAATTTTTTTTATTTTTTTATTTTTAAAATTTTAAAAAATAATCAAAGATAATAATAATACATTTCCTTCTTTTCTTTTTCTTTTTCCTTCAAAATCTCTCTCCCAAACACAAAGTTCCTAATGTTACTTCCATACCTTTTACCCTTAGTATCCATACTGAGACTGCAACAGTGAATTGTTTTATAATCATATGTCTGAAGATAAGCTTACCTTTACGCTCCTATTTTTAAATATAATTGAGAAGCCAAAAATGCTCATTTACCAGAGGCTACAGGAACTTTAAAAACAGCAAATGCTTGGTAGAGAAAAGATGAGCACGAGGCTCTATCATTAATGGCTGAGGTTGAAATGACAGGATATATGTTTGATAGAGAAAAGATGACTCTTCATCTCCAAGGCTTCTAGAATACTAGGTACCGTTCTCAGGAAGTGATTGAATAATTTCCAAGTCGTTCATCCGAAGTACTCACCAATTGAGACCCTGCAGTCATGGAATGACTAGATGAAACACGCTTTATGTTCTTCCGAAGAGGAAAATTTTCTTTAGATGCTAGAATCGTTTCTATTTTTGCAAATCTTCTATTGGTGATCCGCTTGAAGAATCACTATCAAATTGAGCCATCTCTCTTGGAGATGATGGAAGCAACTCCCCCGGTTGGGAGGATAAACCTGCAAGTGAAGTTCAGCACTGAAGTTACCAAAAGCAAGACCAAGTAAAAAAAAATAAAAAAAAATATGCTGTTTGACTTGGGATTGTTTTTCGGAGGCAAGATATATAAAATTCACCCAAAAGGCACAGCAACAATAGTCATATTTTCAAGCCTTGGCAACATACAGCCAGTTGGGAAAATTAAATTTAATGAAATAAATCAGTGTGGTTATCATTGGGGACTAGAAGGATAGGCAAACAATCATATGCCTATCAAAAACATGTGGGTTTGTTCCAAAGTTAAATTGAAGAAGCCTGCTTAATCATAATTGTTTAGTCAGATTATTCAACTACTCAAACACAAAAGTAAAGCCCGGGAAAAAGTTCAAAAGATAGACAACCAAAGTAAGTGGATATACAAAACAAGGCAAGCACATCAATGACAATCGATGGAAGGAACAAGAGTCTACACATACTAAAATATGGTCCCCAAATTATAGTCTCTGCCATTAGGTTCCATTCATTTGCAGTCCAATTTGTCCTTTAATCACAACAAAAATTAAAAACTAACAAGTAAAGAAAGAAGTAGGATGGAAGTGACACTTTCACAAACCTTGTTGTCCTCTAGATTGGAACTTCTTAGTGTGCCGCCTAATAAGTTTTTTAGCTTTTGTAATTGTGAGCTGCCTAGCATAAGGGGAGAACTCTATATCACTTTCACTCCAATCACCTTGAACATCTTCTTCACCCCTCATAGTCCGGAGCACAAATGCCTTTGCCTTGCGGCGTTGAGTATTAAATAGTCCTTTAACAGATGTTACAAACCCATCACCTGCTCCGTCAATTGGACGTCTAGGCCAAGATGGGTGCTGATCAGATTGTCCTGCCTGGTCTTCATTGTCACTTAAATTGCCAATTTCAGGACCACTGGCTCCAGTAGGCTGACTCTGAGATTTGTCTTTAAATTTCTTACCCTACATGATTCATGAATTTAAATGAATTCAATAGCAAAGGTTAAAGATTGTCACCAGACAGAACTCCATAATTAATAATGATGTTCTTGATTGGTCAAGAGCCCCAGAAGAGCCAATAACAGAAACAAACAGTTTCACTCAATCTTCCAGTTTTTTAAGTTAAAACATAATATAGTAATGTCCTGATGAATTTGCAGTTATGTATAGCAGATGAGTCTACAAAGAAAACCAAGTGAAGTATATAACCGTCAACAAGAACAAGAAAGGAAAAAAAGGAAATAAGTGATTCATCAACCTGCATTCCAGTAACAGACTTCAGGACTCCCCAGATGATATGCTTCTTAACCCGTGAGAAGAGTCTTTGCCAAGTTCCAATAAATTCAACTCGATGAAATTGATCCATCAGTAATTTCAAATCACTTACAACAAATGGTGACCCATCATATGTAACCAATAACTCAACCTACAAGAAAAATACACAACATTTAGCTGAAACATAAATTATTGCATCATAGGTGATAGTAGATAACAGCTCCACTAAAAGGTCAAAATAGAACCTGGCTAATTTTGATGTTGTGGAACTCCATCACTTTTCGTGGTCTAGATTTCTTCTCTTCATTCGACTTAACCACCTTTTTATCTCTCTCTTCCTGAGATGATCGACCAGGTTTGACAACTTTAGAAGAAGTGAAGCTCTCTAAGACAAGTTCATTAGCTACAGATTCTGCCACAGTTTCTTCCCAGGTTCTGTCAAACGAAGATGTCCTTCTCAACTCAGGTGTTGAACCAGTACCAGGAGTTTCTTTGACATTTTGTGATTTGGATGTCTGCAAGCAGGTTGGCAAAACTCCTTATGAGAGCTAGCATCTAAACTACTAATAAGAATTAAAAAAAAAAAAAAAAATTCTCTTCAAGTTCTTCTGCCAACATAGTCCATGATTGGCATTCCTGATGCTATCAATATTTTGACTAGTCATCTAATAGAAAATTCATCAGACTCACTTGGGTTGAATCAACATTGACAGTAGGTTGGTTAGAACCAGGAAATAGCATTGCAGAGATGCCAGATTTGGAGGAGACCTCAGAGTCTTTTGTTTCTGGGACTGTTGAACCTTTCTTCAGACGTCTTGCACCAGCAGTGGTTGAAACCTTCCAGACCTCCTGCATTTTTTTTTTTGGATAAAAGAAGGAATTTTTTAAGAGAAGAGGGTACAAAAAGTTGGAGGATAAGAAAACATCAATCAGAGAAAACATGCACAATCTAAAACCAGAACAACATATGAAAAATTCTAAATAAAAAACTAATCAGTGAAGGATAGCTGTCCAATCTTGCATGTTAGAAATAGTGAATCCCTTAAGAAGACCATCCGCAGAGCACCAAAGAGAAGCCATGAATACAATTCTGTCCCACAAGATATGTAAAGGCAAAGAAATGCCCTTGAAGATGGGGGCATTCCTTTCAACCGATCATAATTTTAGCTTCCATAAAATAACCCTAATTTTAACTTACAACATCAAATATCTGTAAATTTTTAGCTTCTTATAAGACAAGATAATACAAAATTTGAATTAATCAACTAACCTGTCGCCGTTGGGAATCTTGTTCTTCTTCTGGGAAGAAATACCCCCACATCATTCTGTATATTGTCTCCGTCAAATGGATCTTAAGGGGATAGATGTCTACCTATAATGTAAATTAAGTTCATATTAGGAGATTAAAGGCACCATATTTGACATTCCAAGCAGACATCATATTAATTACAAATTTTTTTTCTTTAATATTAAAAAAGTTTATTTAAATGTTTTAGTTTCAAAAGAATCAGTTCTTCATAAGATGGAATAGATGAAATTTATTAATTTCATAACATAACTGTTAATTTATTCATGTTATTAGTCCAATTCACCTGACAGGCTGACATGATTCATGGACATGGCTGAATGGTAGTCCAAATATTATTAAAGTAGTTAAAAAAAAAAAGACTTCACTCTGGCCAAAATCGAGATAATTGTTTCTTACAGGAATTTCCTTGAATTCTAAAGATATTACAAAAGCAGAATCTCCCAGAAAAAAAGGAAACAAGGCAAGATATAAATAAATAAGAAAAACATCAAAAAAATCTCTCCAAATATCCCTAGGAAACGCTCTGTTAAAGAGGCAGTTAGTAAAATACCATTGAGAACTCAAAAGTACAATTTATTACTCATACAGTTGCACGAACTTCTCCTTAATAGTTCTGCATTGTCGTCTGTTGGAAATGCAAAGGAAATGAAGAAATATAAAGTCCCATATCAGTTGGTTAAGACAAATCTAAGGGCTATATAATATGTGAGGATACCTGATAGAGCCCAAGCACTGTGATGGTTATCTGAATAGTGCTGTAATTTTATTGATAGCAAAATTAAGCAAATTAGACTGTGACACTTATACACATACAGAATCACTCCACTCACATGTCAGCAGCACAGTGAAGAAACAGTAGCTAAACACAAACACTGCCTCACTTTCTCACAGCACGGTAATAGAAAACAGAAAAGAAAATGAAACTCAAGAAGCAGAGAAGTAAAAGATTGCTAGCTTTCGAGAGGCTAGCACTCTCCAGTTTCCTTTCCCTTTTCCTCCCCCCTTCCTTTGCTCCCTTCCAGAATTAATATCCTTCCCCCCTCCTCTTGTCCGTTCTAACAAACTTGTCCACCTCAGCAGAGTCAGTTTAGACTTGTCCAACTCAGCAGAATCAGTTTAGCAATCTGTTACAATCCTTCTGCCATCTCATTATTCTTGCCTTTTCTAGAGTATACCCTTCTTTTAGCTTCAGGCTTCCTCCCTCTCTTTCTCTTATAGCACTTAAGACTTTGGGATTTATCAATACCAAACCAAATTACCTTAAACATTTTGAATATAAGGCATCCTCCACAGTCCACCCTCAAACCCATACTGAAGACCCAATAATATTATGGATATTGACCAGCACTCTATCATACAAACTGGGTCTGAGATCGTCAAACTCTAACATCCTCCAACCAGTTACACCATACATCTGCGTTGTGTGGGCTTTGGAATAGATTGTTTGGCTACTTTGAAGAGAATTGAGATTGCCCGACTAACCTTGGTACTATCCTAGATATCAATTTTGTGGGCATTTGGAGGGATAAGGAACAAAAAAGCACTTTAGCAATGCGCAATACTTGCTCCCTTGTGGGTTCTTTGGCTAGATCAGATGCGCAATCACTATTTTATCTTCCTTGTGGGTTTTTTCAATTGGTTTGTTTAAAGTATCCCTTATGGATTTCCAAATGGATTGGAAGACTCTATTGAGTTAGAGACTTGATTTCTGTCTTTTTTGTTTTTGTTTTCTTTTGTTTGTTAGTTTTATTTGTAGAGGACTTCTTGTCCTCTCTTCATGTATTCTCTTGCATTCACACTCTTCCTTCAATAAAATTCTTTTTTCATTAAAAAAAAAAAAAGTAGGGATGTTGATTTTTCATGTATCTCATGCTCAATTTTTTATAAATAAGATTTAAAGTACTTGGGAAACTAGGATGTCCACTTAGCAAATGCTACCTAAAGGTAACAATTACCTGGAAGAGTTCAAAGGGAGAATTTCCATCCTTCGGAGGTCCTTGTTTTGCATCTACCCGAAGCATGACTTTTCTGTAGACAACAAAAGAAGGAAAACATGATATATCAAAACACTTGAAGAACCCCAAAAACCGGAAGGATTTAATATAGAGTTCCAAATCCCTTGCAAAACTAAAGAACAGTGCTAGATAAAACCGTCTTTGAAGAACTATCCTCCCAATGTAATTACATTTCAGAAACATATGTACAAATCCAATTATCAATGAGATGAGTTTGCCCACTTGAAAGTTTTAATCATAACGAAGCTCAGACATGCATCATTCAAGATAAATTCAATATATAATTCGGCCAAAGGTTGATGCATTAAGGAGCAATTTTCATTTTTTTGAGACATAGAACTAAGCAATGGATCATATATTAAAAAATTTATGACATATAAAGAGAATGTTCAGACAAACAATTACGAGAAGATGCCCACTTGCTAGAGTTTGATGATGTCAAACTGATGATATGACAAGAAAACTCTTTCGAAAAATAATCAGAGATCAGAGAGTTAACAAAAAAAGATTGAATTTCTAGATATCCCTTGTTCTCCATCACAATGCCAAATGTAGCATGGTTGAAAGCAATCAGCTAGAGTGGAGTAGAATATAGGTAGTTGGGCTAGAAACATCAATGGAAAGAAAGGGGTATTCCAAGAACTGGAAAACTGTGGCTTTCTGAAGAACAATGTGTATTGACAAGGCAACTTTCTGGTTTCAGTTGTGCTTCTGTGCATGCTAGTTAATCCCTTTTAACACATCCTCTATGCGTCTTTTTTATACTTTTTGTTTATTGCTTATGAAAGAGGTAGCATACACTTGGTGATGGAAACAGAAGAGGAGTACTTGTGACTTACAAAAAATATTATGTTAAATAGGATCATGGCCATAACACAGTAAATGGGTGGATACAGAGAGAATAGTGAATTTGGGAAAGGATGAAGTTGAAGTTCAACTTCAAGACTAATTAGATTGTAAATTATCACCTGACAATTAAGGCAGTGGGAGGAACAAAAAATATTGTATATCAGAACATTTTGTTTTAGATAGATATATACTAGAAAGTTAACCTGTAAGAATCAATAAATTTCAGAAAAAGGTAATGATTACATACTTTCCCCATTCAGGGGGAGGATTCCATGCTGATAATAGCATATCAGCCTTGGCATTAGGCAGACAGTTTCTGATGACAAGATATTTTGTTGTAAACTGAGAAACACCCACATCCTTGTAATCTCGGTCAAAGTCATAGATCTAAGATGTTAGTAAAATGAAACTGCATTAGCATGCCTTTGCAAATTGAGACCAAAAAGCAATGACTCAGGAAATTGACAGGATTAACTGCAAGCAACACTGAAATCAAAACACAGTGAAGGGTTTAATATCATCGCACTAAAAAACATGAACAACCATACAAGGCACCACCACAAGGTCATCTGCAAGATCCATTTTCTTAATTGCAATAGGTTCCTACAGTTTATCAAGGACCCTTGGATTCTATTATGCATACTCAAGCAAAGATGCTCTTTTCTTTAAAAAAAAGTAATTACAAAGCTTTAACTTGAGTATTTTCTTTCATTGCAAAGTTGCTTGCTTTTTTAGTCTTTTTTAGGAGCATTGGGTATGCCCTGATGCTGTTCAGCACTGCCCACATCAAATAAAAAGCCGCATCTCTGCCTAAGATGGCAAATAAGAAGCCTCTGCCACTTTCTGTAATACTAAGACAAAAAAACTGACCAGATTGTTCCAACCAACAAAAGATCAATTGTCTTAGCTTCTATGGATACATGGTGGATCCCCATCCTGAACTATTTACTGGAAAAAGAAGATAGAATTCGATCAAAAATCTCCATTTTCTTTACATTCTTGCTTGTTCCCAACAGTCTCAATGAACATCAAATCAACCATTGGAGAATCAAAAGTCAATTGCACAAATATTTTCTCTTTTTACCTTCCTCTTAAAACTAATAAACTCTCAGTCATTCAATTGATGGAATACTTTCTTGCTTACGATGCCAGCTAAACTTTGCCATGAAAAAATCAGTTCACAAACATGACACTCTAAGAACAGACATTTTAAGCCATGAGTCAATATATTGGAGCCGCACTTCAATGTCAAGTAGATGTAAAGAACATAAAGCACTATGGAAATGTGCAGTACTCGTAACTTTGTAGTGTCTTTGGTTGGAGCACAATGCTAGAGTCTTCAAAAATACTCCTTCTGCCTCATCTTCTTTGGGATAAAATTACCTTTTCGTCTTCCTTGTGGGTTTCTTCTAATGGTTTGTTTAGAGGTGTACCCATTATGGATCTCCAAAGAGATTGGAAGGCTTTGTTGCACTAGAGTCTTTTTCTTCTTTTGTTTGTAATTTCTTTTTCTATAGAGGACCTCTTGTCCTCTTCCCATGTATTCTCCTTCTTGAATAATTTTCTCTCTTTTTCTATCAAAAACCAAAAAACTATGAATTTATCTAATATATGGGGAAAAAAATCCTCTGAAGTGCAGAGTGGATCACCGTCAATGACAAAATCTATGGCATAGGTATCAAGAAAGATACCAAAACTTTGCGGCAATTGGCAGTTTATGAGATTCTGTGATTTGTCCAGTTGGAGAGGGATGCCTCTACTTTCAAGGGAATATCTTCGCCTTTAAAAGTTATGGGATAGAATTGTCTATATGGTTTACTCTTTGGTGCTTGGGCTTATGGTTTTTTCAAGGGAATCTCTATTTCTGATATGCAAAGAGATTGGACAACCCTTCTATACTAATTAGTCTATTAGGGTTTTTTCACTTCATCTGTTTTTCCTTTTTTTTTTTCTGATTTAAGGATTTCTTATCCTCAAAATTTTGTCCTCTCTTTTCTCTCCAAGATAATTTCTTTTTTCATAAAAGAAAAATAAAGCACATGTAACATGATAGCAATCAATGGGATTGTAAAGTCAACTCTTAACTCCTTTAATTTGCATTTTACTCTCAAAAGTGAAACTTGCACCTAAAAGGAGCAAAATCCATCTGATGTATATGAAGTCAGAGTTACTGAGGGTTTGGCCAAAAAAAAGAGTTACTACTGGGAAAATTTGATATTGAGACAGCTTTTCATTCCAAGTAAGAAGCAAACTTAAAGTCAACTCAGTTTTGGTGTAGAAGAAACAGAGAAGGGAAGACAGATCCAGTTTGTAAAGTATCAAATTCTTACCATGTCATTAATCTCAAACTCAGCAAAAGATTTACCATCAAGTAGCATGCTCCAACCAACTTTGTTAATTTTCAACGATATACGCATAGCATGGGAAGGACTTTTGTTCTTTTCCTTCTCCATAAGCTGTATATGTGCGGCTTTCTGCATAGCCATCCTTAATGATGCAGATGCTGCCCTCCTACATTTTTTGGCACTTACAAGTTCTCTCTTCAGTCCTTGGACCTGCCAGTGTTGGATTACTTTGATTACATACGCACACTTATGATTTGCTGAAGTAAGCATAAAAATACAAAAGTAGTCCATACATCTCTATGCAATTTAGATAACATCTGACTCTGAAAATACAGAAGTGGTCCATTCTCTGATGTACTGTTTCCTTTCTTCAATTAAAATTTCCTTTCATTAAAAAAAGGATATTTTTTTTATCACCATTTGACTCTTCATAGCTAAGTTTAGTAACATCTGCCAATGGAAGCTAATATTTTAAATCCACAACTCAAGTACTGGACCTGATTTCTTCTTTATAGAGAGAAAGACCAGAATATTGAAGAACAAGCATCTACAATTGGCCTCAAACTTATTTGATTGCATCCACTCAATATTGTTAAAAAGATATCTTACCAGCATGGGTCTTCCACCAGCAATCATCCATAGGTCGCCCTCCTTTTCTGGACATGGATCTCCAGAAGTATCACAGCAAAGAGACAATTGTCTAATATCATCAAGGATCAACTTATGCTCCCTTTCTTTCTGTTCAAGGCTGATCTTTGCAAGTTCCACCTCTTCAATACCATCAGGAACCACCTCATCTATTTCCTCTTCAACATCTTCATCGTCTTTACCCGATAATGACAGGCTACTTTTTCGAGGCCTGTGTTGTGCACAATAATCAATTAATTTGAAAACATAATCATTAGCACACAAAAAAATATTATGGACTTTTTCTATGTCTCTTTCAAGGCAAAAAGAAATAACATGTAATAATTAAAAATTTTAAAAACATAAATTATCCAAATTATACCCAAATTCAAGGTTAAGAAACATCTGACATATAAATAGTTTTGTACAATATTTTTTTATAGAAAAAGAAATAGTTTTGTACAATTAACATAGTAAATTGAAATAGAAGATATTACATACTAAGCTAGGTCATTTCTGGGGAAAAAAATCAGTTCAAAGGTTAATCTGGATTATCAGACTTTACCATGCCAAATAAATAAACCTAAAAAGAAATATCATTTCGGTCTATCCATATGCACTGGATAAATTTCTTCTTTTATCAAAAAGGAAAAAAGAAAAAGAACAATCAAGCTTACATGACAAAATAAAATTTAACAGTACAATTTATTTAAGATATTCTAAAGAGTTGCTTGACGAGAAGAGGTTATAAGAACAAAGGACAAGAGATCCTCTTCAAGAAAAAAAAGAAACGAAAGAAATTTCTACTTTGACAGTGCAATTAGTGGTGTCAACATATGGGTGAAATGCTAACATTATAAATATGGAAATGTTTGTTGGCTTTGTACTTTGCATAATTCTCCCCTCCATTATTTATTTACCACGCACAATTCTGATTGTTCTTAGAATTTCCATTTTTTCAGAAACTTGAATGACAACGAAATTTGTGATATTCACTCCCTTTTGACTTTAATTGAAACTGTTCCCTTTTCTTCTAATCAAGATGCGAGAATTTGGAATCTTGATTCTTCTGGTATTTTTTCTTGAAAATCATATTTTCAGTTCCTAATTCATTCTCCTACAAGGGAAAAGTTTCTTCTTCATAAGGCAATTTGGAATTCTAAAGCTCCTTCAAAGGTCAAATCCTTAGAATGGACAACAATACTGGAAAGGACACAAATCACATGTTGCAGGTTCAATGGTCCCACATGGTTCTTTCTCCTAACATTTGTGTAATGTATAGATCTATAGTTCAGAAACTTTTGTTCTATTTATATCTCCATTGTCCAGTAGTGAGATACCTGAGGAACAAACCCTCAATATTTTGGCAAGGGTTTTGGTGAACCTAGTACCCTGGAACAATTTCTCATTACCCGATTTAAAGGGGTTTGGCAGTAAGAAGGAAAACAAAACTGTGACAATACGCAGTTTCTGGGATTCTGTGGTTTGTATAGTTAAACAGGAATGCATGCATCTTCAAGGCCATATCTTCTCCTTTAATTGTTTTATGGGATAAAATTGTGTATATGACTTCCAACGCAAAACATTGTTTTTTATTCTGGGGACACATTGGACAGCTTTTTACCACCTGATGTTTTTGTGATCTTTATCAGAAATTCAATGACAAATGGTCATCTTCTTCTATGTTGTGAAGTGGCTTGGCAGATTTGGAATAGACCATAGTTTCATTTCCTTAATAAGAGCTAGGTTTGGCTAGAACAGAATGCAAGAATATTTAATCAGAAATTTCTATCACCACATCTTCTTTAGAAGAGGATTATTATTATTATTATTATTATTATTATTATTATTATTACTTTGGTCTCTTTATGGATTTCAGCAAATGGATTTTATAGGTGTCCCTTGTGGATATTCAAATCAATCGGTAAGCTCTTTTGAGTTAAAGAGCTTTGGTTATTTTCAATTGTTGTTTTTATTTCTTTTGGGGAGGATCTCTTGTGCTCTGTTGTTGTGCTTCTTTGAATTGTTCTCTCTTCTCATTTATAATTCTCTTATTTTAATCCAAAACAAAAGAGATTGGAAAGCTCTTTCATACCTATTAGGCCTTATAGGGATTCTGTTACCGGGTTCTCTTTTGAGCTTGTATTTTTTGGTTGGACGATTTCTTGTCTCCAGCTAGTTTTAAATTCTTTTCTTTCTAAAAAGATTTCCTCTTGAATTTTTTTCTTTTTTAAAAAAAGACTTCTTGTTTTATCAAAAACAGAAATTATAAACATGGAGAAAGCATGCTGCAGATAAATAGCATTGATAAAAGGAGAAAATCACCACATTCCACATACATAAGTTCTTGGAGTAACAAAACAGATAATTAAGAGAAAGTACAAAAAGAGGGATTGTCCTTACTTTGGAAGTCGTGCAAAAAGAAGATTGGTCAACACATCAAGCATGACCTGAAATTGGCGGGATGTCATTGTTGCTGTTATATTATGAGAATTGAATGCAACCTCCTTCAAGGGCTTCACCTGCAGCAGAAAGTTAAAATAAGCAGTTGACGTATAATATTTTTTTTTATAAGAATTTATTGAAGAGAAAAAAATGGAAATTTACAAGAAAAGAGGACAAGAGATCCTCTTAAAGCATGATGAAACACAAAAAAGAAAGGAAACTTAAAGACTAGCTCAACAAGCTTTCCCATCCCTTTGGAGGTCCAATGGGGACAATCCTCTAAAGAAACCATTAGAAAAGACCAGCAAAAAGAGGAAATAAATATAATCCTTTCCAAATGACGTATAACATTGACTACAGCCTAGGCATTAGACATATAAAGAAAAAAATGTCATGTATAGATATATTCACAGATTAGGATATCACTAAGACATATCATACCTTGAGGTCTGGAGTTACACCTTTGTGCCTTGTGTACCGAAAGTACATATCACAAGGCATAAAAACTCTCTCAAGAAGAGCACCTGTACGCATTACTTTTGGGGAGCTCCTGCAAATTTTTGGAAGCCACTGCACTCCAGCTCCTGGATCAACATCGGTCGGTGCAACATGGGCCTGCACATGCTCCAACATAACAGAAATCTCCATTCTATTCCACGTCATTTCATGTTGGTATTCAGTATTATGTACATCTGTAGTACCAAGTGCTTGCTCAATTATCTCAGCTCCAACACTAAGGACTGAATGAAATGATCGGGCTAAAACACGGCCACTCGCTGCAGCAAGCAAAAATCTACCCTGTTCAGCAAGAAATGAGGTGACTCAGAAGGCATGAATATAAGGTATCTATAGTACCATTACAAGACTAAACATATCAAACAAAGGGGATAGAAAAATGTTTTCTTCTAGGTTTAAGTTTCTGCCTATTAGTTTTTATCAAAAAAAAAAAACAAAAAGTTTCTGCTTATTAGTAAAACAACAAACAGTGTATGTAAGCTAGAAATACCAAGGGAAATTCATTTTTGAATGCATAAGTATCTTTTAAACTTACATTTGCATCCTCTGAGTGAAGATTGAACTGTGGCTCAATAACATTCACCATGAAGTGTCGAGTCCCCTCTGGATCATCTGTGTTCACATCTTTGACTGGCAACGGACCATCATTTTTAACTGGCAACGGACCATCATTTTTAACAGGCAACGGACCATCATTTTTAACTGGTAACGGATCATCATTTTTAACTGGCAACGAACCATCATTTTTAACTGGCAATGGACCATCATTTTTTACTGGCAATAGACCAAAAAGGACAGAACAAGCCTCAGTGAAAATTCTTGAGAACAAATGTCAGTTAACAAAAATGATCTAAAAGGATCTCAGAAAACAGGAAGAATATTTGGTGCAACAGATGGGAGTATTTTCTTTTTTTTGTTACTAGTGACTGATCTAATTTGCTAGTCCAATTTGATAGCAGTTGACAAAATTTCTTGAAGCATATGAGACATACCAGATGACATGTCCGCCTCAACTGAATTTGGCGGAGGTGAAAGTGATCCAGAAGTCTCCACATGCTGAGAAGAGGGACAATTAGCAGTATTCCCAGTGGGAAGGTTCTTAGAACCATCATCTTGTTGGGTTTCCGCTCCGTCATTCTGTTTGTTTCCCTCAAGTAATTTTCTCTGGGCATACTGCCGGGAAGGAGAAGGCTTGGGAGGTCCAAAGGATTTGGCTAGACCACCAAACCAGGACAAAATAGCATCTCTGTTTTCAATAGTCCACAAAAGCTTGAGACCATACACAAACACGCGCTGACAATTATCAGCTACAACAACATTGTACCCATCATCGTCACTTGCATCAGACCGAGTATGCTCATTTTCACTTCCATTTTCAGACTCGGATGGTACATGTGTCTTCTCAACATTTCTTCTTCCTGCTTCTTGCCAGGCTAGTAAACTAGCAGGATCAGCCTTTGGCGACTGTCGTCTGATAGTAAAGTAATCAGAGGACAACAAAAATCCATCACCACAGTTCTCTGTGCAACCACTCACGTGACCTTTATCACAGGGAATTTTGTCCACAGATGCTGAATGGGAGCTTTTCTGTGTCATGTTAATTGCTTTTGCAATGCTAGCACAGTCTTCTTTATTTAAAAATGCCTTGGGCATATGAAGGTCAATACCAAGGTAAACAAGCTCAAGAATATCACGTTTGCATTCAAAAGTATAATTTTGCTTGCCCCTACTACTACAGTACTCAAATTTCATCTTTTTCATTGCTAGAGTCAGTCCTTTGGCTGGATCATCATCATCAAAAGGTAAGTGCTTTATACAGGTAGGTGTGGCATCTAAACGAATCATAAATTCAGTCATCACTCTATCTAGTGACAAATTTCCTGACCTGACAAATCTTGGAACTCCAAAACGTGGAAAACGAGAGAACAGACGCAATTTGTGCGGTGGAATGAAGTTCAAGTTCCAGAATTTTACAATCCAAGCCAGATCATGTGCACCAACGTTCACTATTGTGGAAGTAGGCAAAACCTTCTGAGATTTGTGAGAAGGATCATGTACAGTAGCATCTCCTTCAATACCATCTTTTGCAACAGAAGATGGGGATTGCTTTTCCAATGAAGGATGCAACGGTTTAAGAGAGATGTCCCAACGAAGCGAAAGAGAAGTGGATCTGAAGGGATCAAATACTATGTCCCGAGCTTTTCCCTCAACCGGAAGTGCAAATAGATAATGGTCCAAGGGAGTGCCAGAGTCACAACCCCAGTCCATTGCAACTTCAAGAGTAAAGACTGGGGCTTCCAGAAATGCACCAGGGACAACTGTTGGAAGTTTAAAACCCTGGCCCCTTGCCAAACTCTCCAAGCTACTCAATAAAACCTTAAAATCCTTGGCAGAAACAAACACACGACCATCAGACTGGTGAATTTCCAAAGAGCTAGTCACAACTTGGAGTTTGTCAAGCTCTTCATAAGGATCTGTAGTTGCCAAAACATTCAATCTTACTTCAGAAAAGAGCAAGGAAATTTTTCCATGAATGTAATTTCTCATGTCATCCCACCATGGCAAACTCTTCTCCTTTTTTGGTGGCAGAATAAGTGGGCCTGGGTTCCTAACACTTAGATTAGCTCTCCGAAGAGCTACAGTAAAAGCATAACTTATGTCAGCAAAAACAGGTTCATGACCCACTCCATATGATGCTTCTCCTTTTTGAAAATGTATTGGCAAATCGGAGTATGTCTTCATTGGTGGAGTAGTACCAGTAGCTGATCGGAGCATGCTGACCTTTCTCCATCTCCCAACATAAACATCTTGAAAAACTTGAGGTTGGAAGCTAGTTGCCTAATTGAAATAAACCAAAAGCAAAACAACAAAAAAATAATTATTAGTTTTAGGTCAAATATCATCTAGTCAATCCCCCAAAAAGGGTACATCAAACAAACAAACAAACAAACAGCCTTTACCCACTAAGTGGGGTCAGCTAAAAGAAAGAATTTTAAAATTCAGTTAAATTGATTGAAAAAAAAACAGACACATATACAAGTGGATGAAAAAAGAAATTATCAAATAGAAGAGAGAATATTACAAGAAAAATAGAATATTACAAGAATATTACTTTTCTGGCTTTAGTTCATATGATGAACCTAGAGAATCATAAGCACTTGATTAAATCTAAAATACTCCTTCAAGTTTCACAAAAATGTCTAACCTCAAATCCCCAGTCATGGCTACTTGAATAGTATGGAAAAAAAGATTTAATAATAAGAAACTTGAGCTTTATAGCTTTAAATTATTTGCAATAGAAAATTGCCTATTACATGATCAAAATACATTTGCACAAAATTTGCATATGATCATTGATTTTCTAATTTCATATAGGATACCATACATATTCACTAAGAAGCCATCTCACTCTTGAAAAAAGAGGAACGAGTATAAGAGCCCAAAGGTTCTAAATTCCATGTCCTTATGTTAGGCATGGATGAAGCACAAAAAAGGGGCAAGAATTTCTAGTTACAAAACAAAGTCATCAGTAAGTTCACCGTTAAAATTTCTTGAAAAATGAAAGTTCCAAGAGATTTGGTCACCATGATGTAACAAAAAATCAGAAATTGGAGCATTATGTAAAGTTAAGTAATAAAGATTAGGAAATAGCTCAAGTAAAGAAGATTCACCAATCCAATTATCCTCCCAAAGACAAAAGCAAGTTCCATCACCAACAAGAAGCAAAGGCATTGAAGAAAAGGAATGATATACCTAACAGATAAACTTCTAGGGGCTTGCATGTGTAACACCAATCTCGAGATTAGCATCCCAACCATTCTATTGAACACCATATTTCCTCTTGATTACCCTATGCCACAAAGAGGTAGACTCCAAAGGAAAACACCAAAAAATTTAGCCCTTAGGGAGAAGTTTTTAGATACCAAGTTACCTAGAGTCCTAGACCAACCCGCCATCCTCCTTTGACCTACAACACAGCTCCCAGCCCACCAAGTGATCTCTTTTAGTCTCCCTGGTCCTAGACCACAAAAAATCCCTGGTAATATTTTCAATCCTATAAGCCTCCCCAACTAGAATTTTAAACAAGGGATGATAATGGAAAGGGATACTGGACAAAGACTGAATTAAAGTGATCTTGGATTCATCAAAACTTTTTAATCTTCCTATTGTACCTTACTGCTATAAAGGATGATTATTGGATACCCATTGAAGAAATATTTAGATATATTAGTCTATAGCATTGCTTACAAGCAAGCGCTGGCAGTCTATTCGCCAAAACTCTCATACCTAGCTGTCATTTAGTCCATAAAACATGCACCTATAAAACATTGTAGTTTAACCAAAGCCAGATAAGAAATTATAATTATAAGGTCTTCAAAGATCAGTTTAATATAATTGGGAGATGAATTACAAGTTCAAAGGCCAATTATGTCGATTTCATGACTATATATATATATATATGGGATCTTCATGTAAAGTTAAATGGACTATGAAATTGAGTAAATGAAAAGGTATAAATAGAAGAAAGGAAGTAATGAGAACTTTTAATATTACCTGCTGAGCCAATACTAGACAACCTTCACATTTACCATAACTTCCAGAGAAAAGAGGTAATGTGTAATTTCGAATCCGTGCTACAAGAGTACCCGCATTTAAGATAATATTTCTCCCATACAACCGGGAAAATGGTATATTATTTTCACGACAGACAGGATCAAGCTTCTTCAGAACCTCAATCATCCCATCATCTCCACCATCAACTTCTGTCAAACTTACATTCAAATCTAATGCAGATATTGTAAGAAGAGAAGCCCTTGAAGTACTAGGCTTGAAACCAGCTTGAAACCCTTCTCTACAGGCACCTGATCCTTCAGATAACATTAAGTTCTGACATGCCTGGTAATATGATTGGAATGACCGCTTATAAATTTCTTCTCTCAAGTATTGAATAGTTGAAGAGTCTTTTACATCAATCTCAGCATTATCAAAGTAAATTTTCCTTTCTTGAGAAGAATCATTAGTGTCAATAGTTTTTGGTCCTTGCTTGGCCTTTGAAATACATTCATCCAGAAAGTTCAACCGCACAGCTAGCTCACCAGCCTCCTTCTTCAATAGCTGATAGTGTTCATCAAGCCATCCCTGAAGTGGTTCTTCTTCAATATCAGCAGTTAATTTGCGTATGCAAAATTTTATGCATCCTAACTTACTTGAACTAGGTTTTTTAACTTTAGAGCTCTCTTTCTTCACCGGGAAAATCAGACTAGTTTTAGCAGCAACTATGAGCTTCAGAGCCCGTAACATATCCTCAAGAGCATCATCAATAGCACGCAGTTCCAATCTGAATGGCAAACAAATGTGAACATCAAGACCCTGAATTACGCAGTCCCATATTTTGGCTACAGGTCCTTTAGCATCAGATGTACTTGCAGAGACTCTAGGAATTCGTGAAATTTGCATGCGACTACTCTTGAAAAGCCTGGCCCCATTAAAACAAAACAAAAGTCCTTCAAGGAGCACTCCTATCCTAGCATTCTCAGAGAAAATGGACTGAATCTGAACAATAGCATCAACTCCATCTCCTAACTCAGCAGATATATTTAGCATTTCCACGTCAACAGCAAAAATATGTTCTTTCTTGTCTTTTTCAAGATGTGCCGATTCCACAGTAGTTTCATTTTTCAAATTAGCATCTTTAACATTTGTCGCATCTTCCTTCAGTTCATTGCCAGGCTCCTGAAGCTTCCTATTATGCACCAGTAACTTCAGCTGCAGAACAAATTCAACTAGTGATAGATGTACATCAGGCTCCCACCTCACTGTAATATCAGTAGCACTGAAAAGAGAACAGACAGCAATCTCTTTAAGGCCACCAGAACGCTGCACAAATTTAGCATTTTGCATGTGAAACAATGCTACTTCTGTTAGAGGCCTGTCTTCCTCCATATATTCCTGATAGATAGATCTGGCTCTTTCAAGTTCCATCTGAGTGGACTGTTTCTCCTTGTTCACACACAAATTAAAATGAAAGATTTCAAGAGAAACAGTGTAACTCAGCTTTTGATTTGCAATGGTGGACATTACGTGTGCATTGCGTGGGGTACCATCTGCATTCACACTGATTATAACTCTAGCACCCTGTGAACCATAGTTAACTCGCTTGGGATCTGAAACACTTGTATTTTCCAAGCCCGTCTCACCACAAACATATATTGAACAGTGTTCAAAATTTACTTTCAACATTTGAATTCCCTTCCCAGAAGGTTTTGATGAATGCCCGCAACTCTCGGTTGATCTTTTCTTTGAACCAGATATGTTTTTCAATAGAGCCTGAAAGGATATTGCTGTTGATACAAGAGATTCTACACGCTTGAAAGTTAGGTAAACTCCCATGTGACTCACAAGAACTGATAAACCTAGCCTACTCTTAGAACCATCATTAGAGGATTCCATGTCCTTTTTGCCCCAATCCAAACTAACCTTTGCTATGTGTATAATGGAATCAGAATTTGATTCCACGCCAAAAAGGCTTCCTTTCATGCATTTTTTGTATTCATCAGCCAAGTGAAGATTTAACTCACCAAGTTCTATATGTGCTGCAGTCCCCGTATTTATATTGTTTGCAAACAGGTGTAATGATTGTGAGCAACCCTATCAATAAGAAGATGGCTGTTTTACAATCAATGTATTTAATTAAGCATTAAATTAACATAAAGAAAGAAACATAATTAAGATAACTGCATCCAAATTCTAGAGTTAAGAAAGAAAAACCTTAGAGGAATAGTGACTTCAAATGTAAAAGATTTTTTTCTTTTTGATAAAAAAGAAATTTATTATAGAGAGAAAAGATAAAAGTGAGTACAAGAAGGAGGACAAGCTGTCCTCAACAAAAGGAAAACAAAGAACCAAAAAAAGAAACAAGAAAAGAGAAAGCTAGATGCTAAATCAATAGTGCCTTCAAATCCCTTTGGAGATCCATACCCCTCTAAACAATCCATTAGAAGAAACCCATAATGAAGCCTTAAATTAACACAAAGGAATTTAAAAAGATAGCTTTCTTCTTATGGGAATCAACACTTAGGTGCCCTCCCGACAAAAGATTCAACAATTAAGAATGATCCTTCAGCCTCAAATCAAAAATCCAAAATCCAATCAGCTGTTATTGAAGGGAAAGCATTAATCAACTTCTCCATCTTCCATAAGATTACAATGATTGTCCATGCCTCTCTAAGGCATGCTTGATAAACATACAAATTTGCATAGCCACGGAATATATCATTAGCTATTCTAACTCCTAGCTTCTTCTAAGGGTGTCAAAGATAGCAACCTGGGGAACTCAGCAGTTCTGTTAGTCAAAACCGAACGTAATGCCAGAATCAGTTCTTTTTTTTTTTTTTGTGATTGAAGAAATGTTGTCAGAGAGAAGACAAAGAATATCAGGGACAAGGATAAGCTACCATCCTGACAGAGAAACTAAAATAAAACAGTGGGTTCAACAGGCTAAAAATCAGTAATAATAGTTTACTAATTCAGACTGCAAATTTCCAATGGTCTGCTAGAAAATAGAAAAGAATTTTTAGGAATCAAATATATGATATGTTCTGGTCAGGCTAATGTCAACAAGCAATTATATATCATTTAAATAGTAGTATGTCTTTGTATTCTTCTTCTTATTCTCCCAAATCTCTATTACTCTATTGTTGTCGTAGTTTGTTTCATTTCCCTTCTTTTAGACCACTCAACAAAAGAATTATATGTGGCACATAATGTTACCATGGCATCCTATCATGTTATTAATGAACCCTTAAGTATACCAAGGTCAGTGTCTGAACCACTTTCTGGTTTTATATATATATATACACATATATAGGAACAATACTTACTTGAAACACTGGAGAACCAGCCATACTAGAAAGCATCATTGTCATCTCAGGAGCTGAGATATTGCATGTCCACACGATGGTCTTGATATTAGTTGATTGTGGCTTCGCAACTTTAGAAGCTTCTTCTCCAAGTACCATTTTTTTCTTCTTTGGCGAATGAAGGACCAACCAAGGTTTTAATCTGCTCATCATGACGTTGCATTGTGTACCTCCTACCTTAATTTCAGTTTCGGCTCTAACAGGCAAGATGGGCTGAAGAAAAGGAAGTTCCCAAAATAATAACAATAATAATAATGAATTTTTTTTAATAAAAAAAGAGAAATTTAATAATGAGAGAAGAGGTACAAGTGAATACAAGAAGGAGGACAAGCTGTCCTCTACAAAAAGAAACAGAATCAAAAGCACATTCAAAGTTGCGGTTTTCTAGCACCTTTCATTTACTTTAGGGTGCCTTGGTTCTATTTGTTTTTCTTTGAGAGGAACCATATCCTCTATTTTTGTAATTATTTTCCCTACTCAAACAATTTTTTTTCCTTCTTAAAAAAGAGTTGCAGTTTTCCGTAAATAATGAAGTTAAACTTTCTAAAGCCTATCTATCTGCATTTAAACTCATTTATGTTAAGCTAGAATTGGTTACTTAGAGCCATCAGAGGAGAAGCAATTTATGGTTGATATTACAAGAGAATTTCCAGATGATGTGACCTTGCCATAATTCATCTACAAAGCTACTCATTGTGAAGGCCACAAAACTCCTCAGGTGATGAACAAAAGTGAGAAGATGTCAACAGCCAATTTGCTTTCAATAAATTTTCTATAAAGATTTTTTAGCATGTTCTTGCTCTAACTGTTGAGTAAAGGTGATAAGACCACTTTTAGAGTGATACAAAGCTGCCTTATGAGGATTGTACTTGTACATAAATTACCTGTACTGGGACATATGCAAAAGAGATCAAATCCAACTTCAATATCTCCAGGATGGAAGAACCAGCTTCTCTAAGAAGCTGTAATATCAATGGGGCACAACAAAATTTAGCAGCAAGAAGCAAAGTGAAAAAATATCTTAAGAGTATCATCAAAGTCAACAGTCAGAATCCATACTTGAATTTCACTAAACTCAAGATGAAAATCAAGGCGTATACTCTCTCCAGCATCAGTAGTAGATCGCGATTTAGTGGTTTTCAATTGGATGCCCATGATGTTATTCTCGACAGAAAGACCATGTTCACGATGCACAAATCTCACATCCAGCTTTGGTAAATTGAAGCTGACCTACCAATAAGAAGTATAACAGTTGATATAAAAACTATTTTATAAACCTTCTATAAATAGAATTATCAAAACTATTTGAAAAACTTTTCACTTTTTGCCAAGCTACCTTGATTGATTATAAGCAACAAATATATACACAACAGAAAAATACCCATTTATATACCACCAAATAAAAGAATGAAAAACTGTTTATCTTAAGTAGCACAACGCAGAAAGATGGTTTGACCTTCTATAGCACCCAAAAGATTGAAGCACCAAGAACATGAACAAATAGTAATGGAGATACTGCAAGCAAAGGAACTAGACTTGCCCAAAAGTTAAATTTTAAGTGTCCAGGAAGCCACAAAAGTAAGAGAATCAAAACTTCCAAGCAACAAGCTAAGTTACACACCTTCTCTGTCCTGCTTATTTCTTGGAGAAAAAAACTATTTATCCCAGGAACAACTAGAATAATCCACAAGGAAACTCGTAATTTTTTTCTTCAGATGAAAAAAGAAAATATTTATCAGATGAAATGAGAAAGGTAAGTCATTGATTTAAGCAAAAAATAGAACTGGTGTCTTTCCTTTGGTGACAATAATATGGTATATTGCTCTAATTCCCAGATAGTCAGTCAAATTCCAAGCCACCAAAAAATTAAACATGAACTATTATGAGAAAAATTGTTTAAACTAGGTTTAACAGATGTGATACTTTTGAAGTAAAAAAGTACTTCAAGTATTGTACAGATGTGCTTCGTCTGCTTCTCAATGTTTGAGGAGGATATATTATATTTTCCATCTTTGTATTCCCTGTCCCTCTTACAAATTAAAACATATATATAATGATTTAAGACAGGAATGATGTCTAAATTCATTACCTTTTCAGGAAACATTGTAGTGTATTTGGAAAAGGCTGCAAGTGCTCTCTGATTCTTTGACGGTTTATCTGTTGCCATAGAATCAGCACTTGGCTCTATAATTTTGTCAGAGCCAGAAGGAGATTCTACTGAACTCTTGCTTTTCAAAAATAACCCCTCATTCAAATTCACAGCAACTTCTCCTATAGAAATGTCCACATTCTTAAAAATAATGCCCGCTTCCCTAAGTTCAAAAAGAACAGCTTAGATGCCATAAAAGGATAAAAATGTCAATCCAAGAAAAATAATGAGTATTTGAGTTTAAGTCAAGTGACCCTACTGCAACAGTATGGACTATGAAGACCTATTTTTTTTCTATTTACAAATAGCAAGACTTATATAAAAACCACCAAGGACAAATAAAAAATACAAGAAGTATATGAAGAATAGCCCTCTTTCAAGGAAAAACAATAAAAAAAAATAAACATTATACACATCAAAGACCATTTCAACTCAAAAGCTTAAGCTATTAAACAGAGGTTCATGATAGTTTTATTTTAATCTCTAACCATACATACATACAAAAAGATATATAGCTAAGGAAGAAAGCCAAAACTTCAGAAATCAATGCCAGAAGTTTTAGATTGGGAATCCTTAGCATTTCTATGCTGGAATAGATGCCCAGTTACAAAAATTAAGAAGGAACATTAGACAGCTTCAATAGCTGGGAAAATTCCCAGGTACACATGCTGTACAGAGTTGTGCCCAAACCAATAGAAACAAAAAGTTAACAGGCTTTTTACAGATTTGCATTCCTTATCGAATATTTGTCAAACTAATCATCTGCTTCTATTAGAGCACACAATTGGTGATGCACAATATTTAGGCAAAAATCTCTCCCTATAGTTGAAGTTTCTCTCCTGAAAACTCTTGATTGTCTCCAATAAAAAGATGTCCAGCGACTGACAGCTTGGGGTCACCTTCCACACAACTAGAGGTGACAATTATAACCGATAACCATTTAACCACCGTAACCAAACTCTATCATAGCCTTATAAACAAAACCATTTAGATTAGTAGTAAAATGGGTTGGGTCATTAAATAAACATTTTAAGTGTGGGTTTTAGGAGGTTAACCCTCAGTTAACCATTATTTCATTATTCTTTATTTACATACTCTCTCTCTCTCTCTCTCTTTTCTTAAGATTAACTCTATGGCCATTAAAAATAATATTATAACTTCAGAAAATATTAATTTATTGATAAAAATAAAAATAAGAGACAAGATGAAATCTAAAACCATTACAACCTAAATATCACTGAATTGAGTTTAAATAAGTGTTACAAATTTTATTTGTTGAGTTAAAAGTCTTCTTTTTCTTGTTATTTGTTAGCTTTGTTTGTAGAGGACTCCTTGTCCTCTTTTCATGTATTCCTTTATTCTCTCTTTCTTCCTTCAATAAATTTCTTTTTTCATCAGAAAAAAAAAGTGTTACAAATTTTATTTAATTGGTTGAATGCATAGAAAAATAAATTTAGATCAATGATAAAACACTTAAAAAGTATGAAAGATGGCAATACAAGATTGACGAATTGAAATATATATATATATATTATTTACATGTAAGCACGGGTTAATGGGTTTGCTAATTCTAACCCTAATGAAAGGTTCATGGGTCTAACCCTAACAAAGAAGATCATAGTTCACTTATTAAAATATTAACTTTTTTACATGGGTCATTAATAGTGCAAAATTAATATTAAGCAGATGTGTATAGAGAAGAAAAATACCTATGATAACCAAATTCACACAAGATAGTGAATTTTTCGCAGATAAAGGGAGCAGAAGACATTTCTATTGCGGCAATGGATGATTGGCCAGATGAACTGTATCCTTCAACGCCAGAATTAGATAATTGGTCGCAACTAACATGCTGTTCATTGATGTGAACAATAATAGGTAATAAATGTATCCTAACAAACATATTTGACTGGGATCCACCATCTTTTGCAATATCCACATTCAACTCCTTGATCTCAAGGGTAGATTTTGGTGTCTGCAACATTCAAGAAAGAATTCCAATGACCTAAGAAATGATTCTAATGCAGTCCCTAATAAAAACAAGAAAGAATAAAAAGAAAGATAGAGTAATGTAATAAGTAGGTAGAGTTCATTCTTAGTAAAAAAATCATTACATTTGATAATATCACAATTATGGTTTTAAATTATTCTTACATGCAATTTATATTATGAAATGCCAAAATATATTATGGACCACATAACAAATTGGCTAGCACTAATTTGTTTTACCCAAAAATAATTGTATGAAAAAGAGAAGAAAGTACAAATTGTTGAGAATAAGAAATCAGAAAATAAAAAAAAAAGAAAAAAAAAAGGAATAATATAACAAAAACCCCAGAAAGTTATCAAGTGTAGAAGAGCTGCCCAATCTCCATGCACAGAAAAAATAGAGATTCCCTTGAGAATATCATGAGAACAGGCAAAAAGCATTATGAGATGCTTACCTTCAGAACCAGATCTCTCACACAAACTGACAGATATCTTGCAATATTGGCTACAACCATCATTGACTTTCCCTTGCTTGAAGAACGGGATGAGGCACGGGACTTCCTTCTTTTTGTTTTTCCAGGGCTTTTGTTTGAAGACCTCAAAACAACTTTTAAGCCACATATTAACAACTGCAGCTTCGGACCCCGAGAAATAAAACCCGCACGGCAAAAGCTGAGTTTGATTTCACCAACATAAACAGATTCAACAGCACCCTGTATATCTTATAAATCAAATAGATATATTTCTATGAGCCCTTAAAGAAAGAAGCCTACTAGCAAAACAAACATGATATCACATAAGAATATTTACCTATGATCCAGAGTGGGGCTGTATAAAAAAGTAAATTTTGTTTAATAATATATAATTATATCCCAGATCAACTGATTCAAGTTGCCCATAGGATTCTGAAGCTGAGGGAAAACTTGATGAGGGATAAATGCAAGGAAAGACAATGATCCTTTTAGTAATTTGAGCTGCAAACCCTCAAAGCTAATTAAAGGTTAAATTATCCCAGAAAGAGACATTACACTATAACTAGATGAAAAAATGGCAATACTTATTAAAAGAATGCTTCCAAATAGACTGAACAACCTATTTCCTGCTTCAAAAGCTGTTTTCTGTTTCAAAAAACAACTGAAAAGCAAAAATTCAAGCAAAATAGAGAAAAAAACAAAGGAAAGAGTAAGGGAACTAAAGACAACCCACTCGGCAAGCAATATTATAATTTAGAAAGATCCACAAACAAAAACAAAATATGATTCAAGATAACATTTTAAAACATATTATAATTAACATATTTTTCATCACTAAGAAAATTATATCTATAATTGAAACATGTAAACATTCTGAGGCAGAAACCATTTTGAACATCAAATCTTTACTTCATTTATCATATGATACCTAACCACAGTGAATCTTACTCCTTGAGAAGTAGCCTCTGATAAAATGCCTTTTTTTTTTAAGATGAAAAAAGAATTTATTGATGAGAAGAAAGAAAAGTGCATAGAAAATTATGAAAACAAAGGACAAGAGATCCTCTCAAAGCAAAAAGAAAAAACAAAATTTTAACAATAAATGCATATTATAAGAAGATAATGCCCTTTAAAACTCCTATTATGAGATAAGGCAATAAATGAAGGCAAAGAAAGACCTTTTTAAACTTCACCACCACATCTCTTAAACATTTCCATCCACCAACACGAAATCCGATGGATGCTCCCAAGATCTGGCTCAAGATCAAAGTCAGAATCGTAGAACAAAATCTGTAAAAAGATTCATGATCAGAACCAAGTAATGGAAGGGGTTATAATGCTTCAAGTTTCTAAAGCTCTCATTAAAATGAAACAAAGTAATGGTGACATAATACTTGATCCTTTTTTTTCGATAAAAAAAAAATTATTAAAGAGAGAAGAGTTACAAGTGAATACAAGAAAGAGGACAAGCTGTCCTCTACAAAAAGAAACAGAAGAACAAAAGAAAGAAAAAACAAGAAGCTAAATTAATAACATCTTCCAATCCCTTTGGAGATCCATAGGGGAGACTCCTCTAAACAAACCATTAGCAGAAACCCACAAGGAAGTCAAGAAAGTGATTATATCCCAAAGAACGTGAGGAGAGAGATGTTTATTTTTAAAGACTCTAGCATTCTGCTCCATCCAAATACACCACAAAGTTTCTAAAATTGCACATTGCCAGAGATTTTTATGCTCTTTATCCCTCCCAAAACCCACAAAGAATAGTATGTTATCAAATATAACTAACTGCAGCTGAGCCAAAAACAATGGTAGTTTGACAAAAAGTCATGACTGGGTCAAAGTTCTCAAAAGTGATAAGGAACCTATAAAAGTGGAGCACAAAAGGAAAATATGAAAGTGAATATTTTATACAAAGTTCAGAATATTTACATAGTTTAAGTAATTTTAGAGTTCAATGACTTGATAATGTCAACTATGACCAAAATAGGTCATAATAGCAAATTATTATGTAAAATATAACGGTAAAATAGATTAAAGAACTTTTTTCTAATTATAATCCTGATTTTTTTCCTTGCCATCATCTCTATTTTCTTCAATTTCCTTATCATGATTTTTATAATTAACTGTCTATACCTTATGAACATTGTTACTGTTAGAAATTATAATAAAAAAAAATTATGCTTGTACTCGTCTCTAAAGAAATCATTTGAAGAAACCCATGAATAGGACATAAAAATAATCCTTTCCCAAAGAAGATGAGATGGAAGGAAAATATTATTAAACCCCCTTGCATTTTGCTCAGCCAAAGACACCACGGGCTTGCAAAAACAGTGCACGGCCAAAGAACTTTATGCTCCTTTTCCCACCAAAAACCCTCAAACTTGATAGCTAGAAAAGCCCAAATGTCAGCTCGATAAACCCAACTTTCACCAAACAATAAAGCTCTCCAAATTTGTTGACACAATGAAGCTAAGAATGATTTTTGTTAACACAATAAAATTCTCCAAACTTGTTAGGAGTTTAACACAAGGTAGGAAGAAATGATTCATTGCCAGTTCACTCGCCCTTTGTCCCCATGTTTGTATTCTGTGTTTTTCTAATTTTGAGGCTAGTAGACATCCATTTTGATGCCTAACTGCTTGGTTTTTCATATTTGAGTTGTTGATAAATCATTTTAATAATGAATGTTCAATCTGTCTAGCAGACCTGGAGCAATTTTCACTACGTAATTTCAGAGCTAAAATTTTTAATTGCATATATGCCAAGACACCCCTGAAAAAACCATTAGCAGAAAGCCACAGTGACGTTCTGAAAGTAATCTAGTTCAAAGACGATGTAAGGGGGAATTCTATTGCTAAAAATTATGGCATTATGCTCTAACTAAATGTATGATAGTCCCACTAGCACAGGGGACTTCCACAAGACTTTGTTTGCCTTTTTACGTCGAAAGCCTTGATTGAAAGTAAATGAAAACAAGGTGATCCAAGTTATTTGGGCAGAACCCATTCTCATAATAGAGAAAGAAAAGATCAAGTAACCTCACGATGTAAAGAAAGATGGTTGCTATTCTTATAACTCCAAAAACACATAACACAAACATTTCGGGATGGAGCCTTATGGGGCCTACACAACTGTAGGAGGACTATCTGAGTTTATTTCAGGATTCACGCGTAATTTATATGAACTGATAAATTTTTTATTATAACAAAATATATATTATCTATGAGGAAGTCAAGTAGGATAAAGAAGATGATAATGACATGGCTCAATATCCCTCCAAATCCTTAGCAAATCAGGTACAAAAAACCCTTTAGAGAAAAAACTAAGCTCCTAAACCCAAAGAAGAAGCTAGTAAATCAACCCTACCCAATTAAATATGTATGTAGATATCTAAAACATTTCATTCAGACCTACTGCAGCATAAGGTAGCAAACATAACACACGTCCGCAGGGCTTTACACTCCTTCCTCTGCCCAAAAACATCAAAATAAATAGAGAGTGCTCCAAGGTATCAGGATAGCAACAGACCTAAGGCTCTTCAAAAATACTAAACAGATTAAAAAATCAGTAGCAAAAACCAACAGCAATGACAAAAAAAATATATCTCTCCCATGTGAAGCAAGAAACTTCTGATTAACAATTCTCACATTTCATAATAAACAGAGAACTACAGTCCTTTAACAACAGAAAATTGTCAGAGCACTTTCTGCTTCTTTTTCCCCCCAAAACCAATAAGCTAAGTTGCTAGAAAGACCTGTAGATCCATTATTAGGGTAAATTCATTGCAGGAGTTACATTTGTTTTTTCAGCACTCTTAGGGTAAATTCATTATTATCATTTTCTTTTCAGAAAAGAAACTTTATTAAAGAGAAAGAGAATGACACAATCGGATAATAAAACAGCCTCTCAAAAGAGAATGAAGCAAAAGAAAGGAAAAAAGACATTTGACTTTTAACAAATAACAATGTTGTCCAATCCCTATTCATATCTAACAAGAAACTCTCATAAAAAATCCAGGAGCAGAATATGAAAGGAATACTAGAGATAGGAACCTTTCCCATAAGTCATTTATTACAGTGAATTCACAACTGGGTGCAACCTATAAAGCACGAACTTGCCTATCTTCATGTCATGTGTCCAGTATCAACGTGTCAAAATAAAAAAATTTCTTTATCTAGCTCAAACACATGCCAAATGCAACTTGGATACACGCCCAACACAGCTCATATTTGAGCCAACTAAGATCAAGCAAGGGATGACCCCAAAAAAGGAAGAAGACCAAGAAAATGAACAAAATGAAATACTAGAGAACTTATTTTAATGAGATAATCAAAGTTCTTTCCTAATTTTTTTTGTTGTAATGAGTAATTGGAATAATATAAAGCAACAACTTTTGATTTAATTGATTTGATATAAAAAATAATAGTATAAGATGCTTAAAATATAGAATAATACTACTTGTTTTTTTTAATAAGTGGCATCACTGCTAATAGAAAGTTTAAAATATATATACGTCATGTCATATCATACTCTAAAGTCTTCGAAGTTTGACATCAGCATGTCCATGTTAATGCTGTATCAAGTATTGTGTCAATGTCTAAGCTTCAAAGGGTACAACTCTAGCTTTTCCATTCCTTCCCAAACACCTAGCTGCCTGTCTAAGAGGACAGTAAAGAATCATCATGCCTAAGTGAAATTGTATGTTGACAGTGGAACATCAAGTTTTTAGTGCTAAATCATTTCTAGTAACAGTAACCATATTACTGTTCTGCAATGCCCTTGAACATTATTTTACTGTTTTTTTTTTAATGAAACAACCGGTATTGTTTTATACATTGATAATCTCAATGACTTCCTTTTCTTAAACTTAACAAATACTAAAATCCTGTATAATTTACAAAATGTAGATCAACAAATGACTAATCTTTATTAGAATAAGAAAAATCAAGCATAGTAGTGGTACAACTGCTAGAATTAGCCAACCATTCCAATAGATAATATAAACTCAATTGAGCTGAAGGCAAAGTAAAAGCAGGTGAAACAGTACAACAAAAGAAAAGGACGAGGAAAGCACAAGCCACCTTCATTAAATGTTTCAACAGACTAATTCGGTCAGCAGCATTTAGAGGGATGAGCTTAAACATGTAACAAAGAAGGCACATTTTTTATACCAAATTGGTCGCCTCCTTGTTATTAAGTAACTCAACTGTTCCCAGCATAAAATTCGAACAAAAGAGAGTACATTTTTCCGCCGGCAAACCGGGCTTCCAATTTTTCAGTACCAACCTATCAGTTTATAATTCAGAATGATTAAAACCTAAAATTAATCTACAAGCATTTGAAATTTTAGTCTCCGAAATTTGTTTAGGGCAATTCGAAAAAAACAATCCTACATCTCTCATACAAGTGCATCTGATTGCAACTCAATGTGAAAATAATAATAATAATTGGAAATCCTTGAATATGATAAAAAAATTCAGAACCAGAAAAGAGGAGGTTACGTGTATAGGACCCATAGTGTAATAGAAAGTAGCAATAATCCAAAGAAGAAAGAAGCTGCCATTCTCAATGGGAAAAGTTATTTCTCTCCGGAAAGGGGATGATGTCAATCTTGTTCTCGAAATTCCGCAATATGAAATACGAACACGCTTCTCTCGCATAACTTCATGGCAGAATGCAACGGCAAGAATTAATGGGGAAATAATAAAAACCCTCAAATTAATTCTCCGAGATTTTTTGGAAATAATAATGGTGTTAAGCGAATCAGACTTGGTCTTCAAAGGCGTCATGGTCGGAATCGTTGATTGTCTAACACTTAGATCCGCCCCGTGTGTTGCTCGGTGATCAACAAATTTCAAAACACTAAGAGACATAGAGAGAGAAGCAGGCACTGCTAAAGTGGTAAGTGGTAACGACTGGTGAGTGGCGGGAAATTAAGATCAAGTGCACGCGGCTACAGTAGAGATAGCGTGGGTGAAGGTTGGTTTTAGGGTTGCTCTCCGCGAGCTCGCGCCTTTAATTTCCAATAAAAAAAATTCATATTTTGAATTTCTTTTATTAAAATAAAAAAATTAAAAATTAAAAGTATCCTCAAATTATATAGCACTGGATTAACTAATTTCTCTTAAAACAAGTTATATAGCACTGATTAATTAATTAATAAATTTTAAAATTTTGAATATTAAAATTTATTAATTTTATTAATTTTTTGTAAATTTTAAATCATTAAATACTCTCTCAATCAATCAAATAAAATTTTAACTTATTACAAATAAAAATGAAGTTGAGTTCTTGATATGAATTGTCATTTGAAACAGATTTTGTACAATTAAGGTCTCCAAAGCTAACAAGTGATTTTTTTTATAATTTAATTTTAAATATGTTTAAAAAGTTAAATGATTTTATATTTTTTATAACTTTTTTCTTTCACAACTTTATATTTTTTATATATTTATTCTATATATTATATGATTTAAAAAATTAAACAGATAACAAATCTAAAATCTTATAATATAATAAAGATTTTATATAAATTTTAAGAAGACAATGAATCTCTTTGATATTTTTTATTCCTTAACATAATCTTGTGAACTAGATTTTGATAATTTTATATTAATATTGTTTTCATATATATTTCCTTACATCTTATTAATAATTTTTTATATATTCTTTTTGTTTGTTGGGATGATGGTTTCCTACTCTTCAAGTTATGCTCCGAGGTGACAAAGGAGTATTTACAAGGTGATCAAGATGATGTTTTCTCAGGCTTAATGTTATATTAATGGTGGCTCAAAGATATGTATCATATTTGCCAAGTTGATGACCTTATACAGAAAATAAATGTAGAGAGATAAAAATATCTTATTAGCATGAAGATTTTAACATATATAACTAGATTTTCACGCAAGTGATTGAATGACGTTAGTATAGAATTCGTTAGTATTTGGACAACATGCAATAATAATAAACTAAATAGTCTATACTTTCAGTCATGTGGAGTAAAAGACAACTCTATCTTTTAATGTAGATTAATTACGACTGAGTGCGTCCTTATCATTTTTAAATGTCTTTTCAATATTGTGTATTTTTCTATTAATTTTTTTCAATTAAAAATATACTTTCAAGTAAATTTTTTCTCATTTTAAAAAAATTAAAAATATATTTCTACCCATTTAGTTTAAAATTATTATAAATTTTGTTGTCGTTGCAATAAATAAATATAATATTGTTATTTTTTATTAATGTATATTTTTATTTTTATTCTTCAATTTAATATCATATCATTCCAAACTATGCGTGATGGAAGAAATTTTTTTTATTGGAATTATAAATAACTCATTAAAAATTAATTTAATTTGAATTACCTGAGATTTAGTAAAATTCTCTTAAAAAAATTTTTATGCATAAGACTTAAATTTAAAAATTTAATTAAAGAAAATAAAATAATTATCCCTCTAATCAACCACGTATTGATAAGTTTCTTTTTTGTTAAGGTGAAATCTTATATTATGAAATGTATATAATATTTGTATGTGAATTGTTATTTATATATAAAAAATACACAATTTTTTTTTAATGTTAAAATACTACACTATTTATCTCTTTCAGTTAGGCTAATATTACTTTGTTAAATTATACAATTGGTTTCTATAATTTTATCATAATTAAAAATTGGTCCCTAACCAGTTAGGCTATATTTTCTTTTCTTTTTTTTTTAAATTATACAATTGGTCTCTAACTTTCATCATAATTAAAAATAATCCCTACAATTAAACTTTGTTATAATATAAATCAACATATAATTTTTTAAAAATTAAATTGTAAAAGAAAAGGCATTAGTGTCTGGTTATTTTACACAGATCCTAAATAATGAAGAATGACATTATTTTACAAATTTTGTTTACTGTATAAATTACTATGCATCATAGTTTTTTTTTTTTTTACTCTATCATTTTTTTGGTGAAAAGCCAAAAAAATGTTAAAAAAAAAAACTTGCAATCACTAATTAGCTTTACACAATAAATTTTAACCTATTGTTTTTTTCTCTCTTTAATTATTTTATTTTAAAAAATACTTACTTGTTTAAAAATAGATTAAAAAATGATAAAAAATTAATAGAATTGGACAACAATGATTAATTTTTAATTAGTTTTAAAATATAGGGACTAAATTACATAGAATATAAATATGAAAAAATTTTATGTATAATTTTTATATCTTTATCATCAAATTTTTTAATCAAAGACTAACATGCATATAATTTATAAATATATGGATTAACTTTTTGGTTACCCACAAGTGTTATTTTATTGGAAGTAATATTACTTGAGACACTATAGAATACTAAATATAAGTACATCTCCTAATAATAAAAATTCAAATGTTAAGGGACTAATATCTTTTGCTAAACCCAATATCTTTTTGGTGACTAAATATTTAATTTAACCATATTTTTTTAAAATTCTAATATTATTTTCTATTACCAATTCTCAATCTTTTGGCTAAGATCAAGTGTAGTATCTCTTCTTTTCAGTTTAATTTATTGGTATTCAAGAATTCATCTTAGCAAGCTAATTATTATTATTATTATTATTATTATTATTATTATTATTATTATTATTAGGCAAAAACACTTTTTATATCATCAAACTTTACATCAATTTTTAATTTTATTTATAAATTTTAGTTGCTATCAATTTTGTCTTTTAAGTTTTGAATTACAATCAATTTTATCTCATGACCTAACACCGTCTAAATCACTAACAAAAATAAATAATGTGGCATCTAATGTATATATTTTTGTTAATTCAATACTCTATTTATATATTTATTATTAAATATGTCCCCTAAAATTTATAAAAACTATCAAATATGTCTCCAATTGCTTCAAAAAAATTATAATTTTTCAATAACTAATGTGACATGTGATGTGTATATTTTTTCTAATTACATACACTATAAAATTCAAAGAGTCACATCAAACTATGAAACAATGTTATATAAGTAGACAAAATAACATCTCTATTTACACGTTATTGAATTGTCACGTCACTGAAATGGTCTCCATTAAAGTAAGTCTATTGATTTCGTTAAAGTTACACTGTATTGAATCCATCAACAATGAAATCCACCATTAAGTATATCATTAAGGCCACTATTGAAGAGTGTCGTTTTGAAGTCTACCCATGTCATTGAAGTCAAAAAGCAAATGTATGAAAGATATATAAAATATTATTTTTTTTTCTCTTTGAACCATGTCATAATATTGTTATTATATGACATTATTAATGGGTTGTTCTATTCATCAATGATTTCATATATAATGAGTTCTTTTTATGTGAATGTAAAAGTTTTATAATGAGTTGATAATGGGTGGATTTTTTGGCCTGGCTTATGATCTTGTATGTGAAATTATAGATATATATATTATTATAAAATAATGGCCTATAACTTAAACCTTGGTCTTATATGGACTTGTTTATTTTTTAAGTTTAGCATGGAAGAAAATTCGTTAGAGAATTAATTTTAACATATGATGTTGGCTGTATAAGTTTGGTGAAAAAAGTGTGATATTGATAGATAAAGTTATTAAAAAACTGTGAATTGTTTAAAGGAGTTTGAGACATGTTTAATAGTATTCATAAACTTTATGGACACTTTTAATAGTATTCATAAACTTTGAAGACATATTTGATAATAAATATGTAAGTAGAGTATTGAGTTAGTAAAAATATACACGTTAGAGGCTACATCAGCTATTTCAGTTAGTGATTTAAATAGCGTTAGTTTGTGAAACGAAATTGATTGTAATATAAAATTTAAGAACAAAATTAGCAATAAACAAATTTTAGAGACAAAATTAACTTTTTGATCTAAATATACTATCTTTTTTTTTTTGAAACTTGTCACACAATGCAACGAGTCCCATATGTGTTAGCATGTCAGTTAAGTTGGCCACTCGTAACCTGCCTGTTCACCTGCCTTTCACTTTAAATCCTCTCCTCCATTTTTTATTCACACAATTCCTCTATCATTTTTCATCTTCAAACCATTCTTTTGCTTCCTTCCGTCTTTGGGTATTTTTATTCCATATTCACACCATTGTTTTGCTTTCATCTTCACACCATACTTGAAGCCTCTATCACCTCTTTGCTTCAACACTTTGGCTTATTTTACTATATTATACATTTTCATACTTCTCCCTTGTTTTATTGCTTCATCCTCTAACATTTGGTTGCATTGTTTTTTTGGGCCATTTTCATAGTGGTGCTTCATCCAACCTTTCTAACAAGTGGAGCTCCTTCATATTATAGGTGATTTTGTGGTCTACTACCTTGAAATATGTTCTTCTATTTTTTTAACACAAAATAATATTATAAGCATTTTCTATAATTGTTAGTTTAATTTCTTTTAGTAGATTCTCACATTTAAATGTTGACATATTTTTTAGAATTGTGTTGCCTAAGAAAAAAATATTTAATTACTATCATATATGTTTTGACTTGAATAATAATATTTATGTTGTTATTAGACATGTGTTGAGTATGGTACAAATTTTTTTATTGTTACTAAATTTGTGTTAATAGTAGATTTATTTGATTAGAGAATAAAACTTTTGTAGAAAAAATAATAAAATAAATTTATTCTATTTTATATTATTACTAAGCTTGTCTTAAATATAAATTTATTTTGTTAGATAAATAAAACTCGTGTAAGTAAAATAATTTTTTTTTAATTTTTTGCTATTACTAGACTTGTTTTACATATAAATTTATTTGGTTATAGAAATAAAACGTGTAGAAAAAATAATATGAATAATTTATTTTATTTTTCTATTGTTCCTAGACTTGTATTATGTTATTAGTTTTTTGCATTTTTTTTTTAAGATTAAGATACATTTTTTAAAAATATTTTTTTAATAGGATGATTTTATGTCTTTTTAATATTATATTGGGATGAAATAAACAACATTTTAAATAATTTTTTCCAACGTATGAATTAAAATATATTAGCTAAGTGTGTTTTTCTAACGTATGTCTTATATTATATTCAATTTGCTAAACAATAAATAATAAAAATATCTTTTTATAGGCTGACATGACAGAGCGTTTGATTAACTAAGCTAGATAAGAAGGCTCATATTCGTTTGCTACATAGGTTGATAAGGATTGCAAAAAAAATGATGCACATTTTGGGGAAATAATCCCCTCCCATTCTTTAAACATTTGCTCATTCATCTTTTTGAGGGTAATAAACAATTTGATACACAACTATCATATGTTCCATTTTAAGCATCAAATACTTCTTTTTTATCCTCTTTTAGTCCATGAGTTTATATTCCGACAACATTTCCTATATTTTTTGATGAGGTTGGTTCATTATATTGCATACCATCACCTTCACTCGGGCATCCATTTGAGGTTGGTCCTTTACATTGCACTCTATCACATTCATTAGTCATATGTTTGTTCTTGATGAAGACTCATACATGTCAACTTTTTTGATAAATACATTGTCTCTCAGAGAAGATTTTGCTTTATTCTATAGACAATGCATGTTTCAAGGAGAAGAATTCATGACATTGAACTAACTCATCCCTCCATGTTGCTCACCAATGATTGACTTAAATGCGCAACCTTATCTTGATAAGGATGAGCCCTAGTCTCAATCTAAACAGCATGATTAATCACAGAATCACCATCCACTACGAGATTGACGACTCGCTCGTTTAACATGAACTTTTGACTCCCTTGTTTAGCACTCTATCTTTCGTGCCAACATTTTTAACAAAATCATACCAAATTTTCACATACATAATTAATGGAGAGACATTATACATCGTATAAAGATTCATATATTATAATTAAAATTAAACATGCAAATTATGATTAATAAAATTATAAATAAATATATTATGATTAATACACTTATAAATAAATAAAAAAATAAGTATATGATTAATTATTTATAACAATTATTAAATATATATTATGATTAATGAATTTAGATATATTATTATTAAATAGATAAATAGAATATAAAAAATCATTAATAATAACAATTATCTATAATAATTAGTAAAAAAATATTAAAGGTTAATTATTAAAACCAATTATAATATTTTTTTATGATTACAAAAATTAGAAATAAATATGCAAAAATTAATTACTAAATTTTAGAAATATTTATTTATTACAGTTAAAATTTTATGATTTATAATATATATATAATTGTATTTATAATATAATAAAGAAACCTTTTACTCTTGATTTTTATATTTCTTTCAAAATTACTTATAATATATAATTGTATTTATTTTTGAAAGTTTAAAAGTGGTGGGTGAAGTTTAAAAAGAGGTTGGAGGTACTTAAATGCATCACAGGCCTATTGACTGGCCACCTTGTAAAATAAACTTATCATATAGAGTGATGAGTCTATTTTTTTAAAATATCAATATGTCAATCAAAATTGACATATTGACACATATGAAATTTGTTTTATTGTATGACAAGTCTCAAAAAAAAAAAATGAGTGACTAGTCTTAAATAAAAAAATATTAAAAGAGAATTTTAATGTCATGTGACACTGATGATACATATTGAGCTAATAATCTTGTCAAAATACTAATGTCAAAATTTTGATGAAATTAAAATTAAAAATCGATAAAAATTTAGTGAGATAAAATATTTTTTCTTTGTTATTATCATTAGGTTGACTCTTGGTCTTCTACCGTACTCCTTTGTACATGCATATCAGTATCTTCACTTAGAAAAGCTGTTGTCTTGACGGAAGGAGAAGAAATAGTATGAAGAAATGGATCGGGAAGCTATTCTGACGATCTTGATAACAAAATCTCTCGGTGTTGTTGCTTGGTACAGCAATTTTCTTTTTCTTCATGGGCCTTTCAATTATTTGAAATTTTTTTGCCATACAGTGGATTGATGATTCCCCACGACCTGTTTCTTCTTGTAAAATACTGTTTAGCTGTTTACGCTTGCTTAAATTTGCCTTTTTTTTTTGGCTCCTTTCTGACATGCAGGCCTCCATTGAGTTTGCTTTGTCCCTTGTAAGTTGCTTGTTATCTTCTGGGTCCTTTTATTTCTTCCATTGCTTTTACGAAAGCCAGATAATTATGAATTTGGCCTCTTATTTCAGTGTGTTTTGCTGTAGGTACGCTTCTATTCGGGCCTTGGAGAGTGATTCTCGCTCCAGTAATCTGCGATGCCTTGCTTTTTGGGCTATATTTTCTTTGTTTAAGATCGTGGAATGGGAATTTGCAGGGCTATTCAGCTGGTAATTTCAGCCTTGGCTTGTAAATTTATGGAGTCTTTTTTCTTTTTTTGCGTCGCATTATGATGTGTGAACCAACTGTCAATATCGAACTGTTGATGCTGCTGTGATCATTTTGATGTTAAACCAAACAATGAAAATTGGTATCTGTAACCATAAAACTGTTAATGCAGGATTTGCAATTCGTTCTACATCTCAAATTCATTTGTTTTACTGGACATGTTCTGGGTGATCCAACTTGAAGCTTATTAAGATATTTCACTTTTCGAACATGGCCATCACACACTGCTATTAGTTTGACAAATCTTCCATTTAGTGGAAGTTTTAGGAGGTGTTAATACCATTCCATAACTGAGGATCACATGCGTATTGTTTTATTTTGCTTTCACTGTTTATCATGTTCTGTTCTAATTCTGTGTTCAACTTCTAACATCAATTTATATATATATAAATAAAATAAGTGACTTGACCATCAGTATTGGTAATAAACGAAAAAAGTTAGAAGGAAATCAAAATGTTTTTGGCCAAAAAAAAGTGGGTGGGTGAGAAAGGAAACAAATTATTCTACTTATTTTTACACTGTTTGAGTTCTTCAGCTATTATCATTGTTTGTAGCTTTGCATCAATTATCACTCTTGCTTATGTGAAAATCATGATCTGTATGTTCTCACCTACCATTTTCCTGAGTTTGATCTTGTTTTACAGGCTCCCATGGTGGCCTCATGTGAAAGGGATCGCAACTATCTTGCTGGTGTTTCCTTATTTTAGTGGTGCATCATACATCTATACTTCCTTCTTTAAGCAATATTGTATTGACTACATATGTGAAAGGTCGTGGCACTTCTTCAGTCAAAGGAGCACAAGTTGCATACTGGACAAGAACAGCAAACCTCTTGATGTTTCTGACAGGACAATCATTAAAATTAAATTGCAAGAGAAGAAGCCCATAATATATCAGGTATCTTCATTTGCGTAACAGCTTATTAGCCATTCTGCATCTAGTTACTGACAACCCATTCATTGAAACATTTGGAAACTTGGTTAAGGATGTTAAAATGTTACTTTCTAAATTTTTTTGACTCTGAATATGCATGTGTTACCAACTACGAACTTATTTGGTGCAATAAAAGATGAGCAACTACCTGCAATTTAATTGCTTATATGTTTTAAATTTAACATTGAGATGGAAACCACTACTCACAAGGAGGCAGTTGCTACGAATTCATAGTCAGATTTTCATTTAAGTAAATAGTTGATTGAGTCACTTTCATAAAGTGTATTGATCTATACTTCTTTCTTAACAAATAATTGTATCAGGGCAGTTATGATGCTGGTTGTGACTCGACAGAAAGGAATCATGATAAGTCAACTGGTAAGAAGAAAACCCAGAAGGAATGGAGCTGTGCTTTATGTCAAATTAGCACTTCCAGTGAAAATTGCCTAGGGGCACATCTTCAAGGAAAGAAACATAAAGCTAAGGAAGATGATTTGAGAGTAGAATTATCTGCAACAAAGAGCATGTACATGTTATCATCTACTTCTACTCGCAAGAGAACCAAAGGAATGGTTCTACTAGATAATCTCAACCAAATTGCAAATCATTTGAATCCGGTTTCCAGAACCATTAGATGGTGTGGATGGATAAAGCCAGAGTTTGGATGGACAAAATTGAATACTGATGGTTCTATACATAAAGAAAATGCTGGTTTTGGTGGACTGCTTCGTGATTACAGAGGTGAACCATTATGTGCATTTGTCTCTAAAGTTCCACAAGGAGATATTTTCTTGGTTGAGCTTTGGGCTATATGGAGAGGCCTTCTTCTTGCCTTGGGTCTTGGGATTAAAGTAATATGGGTGGAGTCTGATTCAATGAGTGTTGTGAAAACCATCAACAAAGAGCAGCCTTCATGTCTTAGAGCTGTTAGCTGTCTGAAATACATATGGAAACTTCTAAGGAAGTTTGAAAAGCATAAGGTTTCTCACACATGGCGTGAAACTAATAGAGCGGCGGATCATCTTGCAAAGATGGTTCTTTGGGGAAATGATGTCGTTCTGTGGCCGGATGATTTTCCAATCAGCCTGTGCAATATTATTGAAGAAGATGCCAAAGGAAATAAATATCTTAGATGGTGATTTGTGAGTCCTTCAGGCTACTTTCAGATCACCATCTGAAGGGGTTGGTTGGTGGTAGAGATAAGAATTTTGAAAATCCTAATCAAAAGCCTCAGGCATAGCTGCCATTTGGAGATCAAAAGATAAGGCTTAAGAAGGTACATCACATTCGCGACGGATGCCTTGTTTTGTAACCAACAGTTGGCCTTTTTAAGTTTGAAATGGCAAAGCTTCACTCACATGATATCTGTAATTTCGGATAGTTTTCTTTCTAATTTCAAGTATAAAATATATAACTGTAAAAAGTGATAGAGTGACATGCCAAAATAGAAGACCAATGTTAAGTGTTTAAAAAATGGGAAAATCAAGAAGTATATCAGAAAACAGTTAAGCCTTGAGACGAAGCATACTCTCTAAAATATTCTAAAACTATAGATAGATAGGTTAGATTCATTCTTATATTCAACATTCTGTAGATCAATCATTTCATGCATACCACTCTTACGAAATTATTAAAGATACTAGTTACAAGTCTTTGTAAAACAAATTTTTAACTAAAATACTAGAAATTTTTATAAAAAAAATATTAGAACATATACAATCACGCATTACAATATTAACTTTATTATTTAAAAAACTTTGTATACAGTGCAATTTAGATCCCGCTCTGCTACATTTATTGCAAAGTTTTGATGATTTTTCTTGGTCAATACCAAAATTTAGGAACAGCTAATTTGAGTAATACCTCGACCCCAAGTGCAGTATTATATTGATTTAATGATTTTTGCCCTCCATTACCGTTAGCACTCGGCAGATTTAGTCGCCCCCTAAATTTCCACTTTCCCAACGATGAATTCTGAGTAGATTCCGCTCCCTGAAGACTAAATTAAATCCAATGGAAAATTTTATCTGACCACCATTACCGAAGCTGCATTATATTGCAGATCGCACTAAGTCCTTTCATTAGTTGTGGCCAAGGCCGTAGTTGCGAACGTACCGTCTAGAGAATAAACAACGGTATTACGGGAGCAAAAGGGAGGATTGAAAAACTGCCGAAGGCATTTTCCCATTGCAATATACGACTGTACAACATATTAACAATTTAAGATGATATGATCTTAAAAATATGGGCAAACCCCTGGACCACTCATTCTATTTCAGGACAGCTTCTGACCTAATATGTAATACATGAGTATATTGCCCCCAACAATTATCAACCAAATCCAAACCCCTCATTTGCCTCATGAATTGCAAGCAGTAACCTCTCTTCCAATTGTTGTCTAGATGGATACTCCGGAAGATCTAGCTGGTTGAAACTGCAGAAAAGAATCCATGTTAATTCTTTCAACTCAAGTCATGTGATTGATGAAATATAAGCTGGAACCTTAGATGCCAAAAGCCAAAAAGTTGACAAAAGATATAATGAATATAACTACCAGGTATGAGCAGAAGGCAAGTGATAAGGGCTCCCATATGCTTTGTGTATCTGAAACTTCTGAGATCCGGAAATTCCTTGAAGAGCACTGAAACCTTCCAATGGAACCTGAAAATTGGTAGCCAAAATCAAATCCCACATAAACTAGGTCTAACCGCAAAGGGATTTACTGTTCCAGTAGATCATTCATACACTAGTTCTAAAATAAAAGTGCAAGATGAGTTTCCCAAGTCTACAAAATCAGCACCACTGCTAAGATCATTCATTGATCAATGGTAGGATAAAAAATATTATCTCCAGCAGAGAATAACAGACATAAAGTACAATTTTTCAAGAACAAACTCCATCAGCTAGTCGCCTATTCAATAAATTACAGTTACACCTCAAATCTTCCAAAATCCAACATAGTCTACTACACTTCTCTCATTCAAGAGACAATTCTTGACTATTCAAACAACTTGCTATTGGTCTATAATTAGAAAGTGCGGAAAAGAAAAGAAAAGAAAAGAAAAAGCATTTCCAATACAATGGTAATAATGCTTATCCAAAAGACAGACATGGGATACCAATACAGAATTCAAGTTATAGCAATTTAAAAGGTTCAAAAATTTATGGAAGCAACTCACCTTGGATGTGCCTGTCACAAACTGCAACAGTCGAGCCTTATCTTCTTTGCTGAAACCATAAACAACTTCCCAAAACCATTGGATAACTGGCGATGCAGCACTGTATCCAGAATATTCAGTATTTGCTCTCAAGTCATCCACTGAAATGATGCAAAACTGTTCGTTAAAATTACCCTTCCACAGAGTTATGAAGACTTGAAAAGATGGGAGGGCTGAAGAATAGTTAACAAATGAAGAAAGGATATGATTTATGATGCTAGAGACTCACAATCAATATCAGGAAGTCCACTGATCAATAATTCCAGCTCTTTGTCATGGAATATAGATATCAACTCCCTCGGAATCAATTCATTGAATCCTTCTAAGAAAGCATTTATTTGAGGTCGAATAGCAGTAGTCAACCGGTGCTCAGCAACCAAATCAACATACTGATACTTATTTTCCTCAGTAACTTTGATATTCCGTCCACCCGGAATCAACTCATAATCAGTCACCTAGACATTTACATCAAAATTAGACAACAGCAAAATAAGTAATCTAATATGTTATCTCAAGTAGAATCAGAGCAGTCAGTACTTCTGTCCTTTCATATAAGATTAGCTTTTCTTCATCAGCATCAATGCTAAAGGTAAGATCCAAAACATCACTAATATCATTCTGCAAATAAATCAGACACGTCAGAATATTGTCAATCAACAAGCAGATAATGGAGAGTACTGAATGAGCAGAAAAACTACAAAAATGCACATGCCTCAAGCATCCACTTCAAATTTTTGAAGTAGTCAGGATCAATGGCTTCAATATCATGATATGTAACTTTGACCCCTAGTATGTGCTTGTAGAATGAGCGAGTGAAATGGACATCCAAGAGCTGACCATCAAATAATGCTTTCGCAACCTGGATAATGCAAAAAGGAATAAGAAAGAAGCATATATGATTAACAACATACAATAAGTGCAGTTACAAATGGAACCCACCACTCTTCCAACAAATTTGAAATAAGAAAGATGTTCTGTTTGGTAAACAGAGTTAGGATTTGGCTGAAATGTTGATTCATTGCCCACAGTAGTGAAAAGAAGTGCTCCTTTGTCAAAAATAACTCTGGACAATAATTGATACCATTCCCTTGTAAGCCCACCTGCATCAATACCTTCCTCCCCTTGGAAGTGAACAGTCAACCTTCCCTTCAAATCTTGAGTTGATCTCATGCGAAGCTGATTATAAGAATCTTCTAAAACATATGCCCTTCTAACTGATATTCTTAAGGGGCTGTGATGATGATCATGCTGATGCTTTATCTTTGATCGGAAGTGGGCACGCTTATTATCAAAATCAATAAATCTTGGAACCTTCAGCATGAGGGAGAAAGATTTCTCGAGCAAACCAGGATTTTGCCTAATAAAAGCATTTAATAGCTTCCTATGCTTCTCTGAGAACTTGACAAAAACAGCATTTTTCTCCTCCACTTTTACAGCAGGTGCAGATGTTTTCTGTTGAGTATCTGAGGTGTTGGCATCTTCAACATCAGAAATAACAGGAATACCCAGGTCATGACTAGCACCAAGCTGAGCAGGACGCAGCTTCTCACAAACCACAAAGAAAGATTCTATGTATGGTAGGATATTTTGAGAGCCTGGCGGAAGTGGAGGTGTTACATTTGACGGTTTAGACACAGAGGTTCTGGAAGGGGTGAACAAATCAGAGGCAGACTCTGAGTATGACTCTATCTTGCTAATGCAACAGCTCAGTTCATGCCACAAAGGCTCTAAAGCTGAATTGATTTCCCAAACCTCAGAAAGAGCAGGCGGGGCAATTTTATCACTCTCTTTCTCATTTAGTGAGGTGACAAGAGAACTTAAGGCTTGCAGAACTCTCAAAATTGCAGCTCCATCCGAAGATGTTGTGCTAAGAAGAGCTTTAACTGCTTCACTGAAAACATGTAACTCATCCATTGCAGATGAAGTCAAGTTTCGAACTGCTCCTGCCAGCTCAGTGACAAAAAGCTGACAATGAGTAGGAGCAATGGCCACTAGTTTCTTCATTACCTCCGCCACAAGAGTATATGCATTATCTGACAAGCTGACAGGAACAAATTAACCATCAGATCAACTAGCGTTTTTACCAAAACATACAAAATTGATTTTACAACACATTAGCCTGATATGGTGAGTGATATGAATCTCAGGGTTGTAAACAAAATGCAAGTAATGCTTGTTAAAACACCAAGGTAATATTAAATGCTGAATGATCATTATTACACTAGAAACAAATCAAACCACTACTCTCAAATATAAATGTATTATACTTTTGTAGAATCATTTTAGAATAATTATAAAGAAAAATTGATTTTCCACTAATTGTGTCACTCTCATCCCTCCCCATAAGTCAGGAGCTCCAAGTTATAGTAACTAAATATATATGAGCTGGCATATTAACAAAACCCAAACAGCAGAATAAATGCAATTTATTTATTTTTTTAAAAAAAGTGCAATCAACAAGCAAAAACCCACAATCATACCCTTCTTGTGCAAGCAATGAGCACAAAAGCCGAAGTTCTGCTTGTGGCAGGTTACATAATACTCTCTGAGTCTCACATTCCTTAGGATTACCAGCGGTTTTGGGTTTGGAGGAATCAACAACTTTAGCAGATGTATCAACCCCAGAAGACAAAAAACCAGGATCTGTATTCACATTCGCCTCCATTGCAGAAATTTGAGGACCTGATGATCGTTCTGAAGTAGAACTCGGAAGTTTGTCAGATGGACTAGACTTGTTCCCAGCACCATCAATAATAACCTCAAGTAGATTTAGCAGCTGCGCAAAATATAAGACAGATAAACGGTAATCATATCAGCACAGTCTGCATGCGCAGAAATAAGATATTAAACATACCATATAAAAATCAAATCATTACCTGCTCAAGATGGGCTATGCTCCTCAAATAAAGGGGCTGGTTCAAAAGACTTAAAAGCATTGCAATGGTTATGTATCCATTATTGTCACTGTTAGCTTCATTTCCAACAACCATCACAGCTTTGCCACGCACATTGTTGGCATTATCCGGTTCTCTCAATGTAGGATGATGATGCCTAAACTGAAGTAAAATTTTTGCCACATACGGATGACTACGAGCAAGATAAGTGAGAGTTTCAAGTATGCGGCGGGAGAGCAAGGGAGGAACTCCTATGTAATCAAACATGTAAGGTATTAGTAAGAAACCCTCAGCCATTTAAAAAGAAGGAAAAAGGATAACCAATTAGAATTTGTCACTCTAGCACAAACAAGTTTGAGGAAAACGAAAGTGCAAGTATTTTCAGCCATGGCCTCATTTTTCACAGTGCATACCAATTTGGAAAACTTAAGTTAATTAAAAAAATTGAAGGATGACCACCAATAAAGTTAAGGTATGATTTGTCAGAATCCATATTAAACCATTACAAATTCTTGCACCACTACCCGTTACCATGAACAACTTGCTACAATTACAAAGAATATGAAAGGAACTTTTAATACCTATGACATCCATTGCCAAAAACATACAAATCCCATTATCCACTGATTCTCAGTCACATCAAACTATATTTACAATCAATAAGATTGATCAACTAGTCTTACCATCAAAAGATTGAGGACGCGAGTACATTACATTACTCTGACATCCATATAACCTATATGGTGGCTCAACTGCACTAGAGTAACTTCCAGGTTTTCTTACATCAAGCATAAGTAGGTCCATCAGAATTTTCACCAAAGAAGTTCTGGTTTCGTTATGGGCACAAAGATTCAAAAGAAGCCTCTGTAATTGGCCTTTATAGAGTGGCTGCAAAAAGAAATGGATGATAAATAAACAAGAAAGTAAAAAGCATTTTGAAGGACTACTCCATATCATCAATTGATACCTGAACTACACGAAATAAACGAATCATGGCATGCAAAGCTTCCACGTCAACTAGAGGTGCTCCATCAGCTTCAACAACTTTAGCTCCAAGAGACCTACGTGAAGAAATGTTTCCCCCAGCACCATCCAGGCTAGAACCAATACCTTCACCACGTCTAGAAGTCTCACCTCTACGACTTCTGGGATACATACCAAAGAGGGTCCGACTGTAACGGTGTGCAAACCTCTCCCGCAACATATTAGCCTCAGCAACAAGAGCAGGTGTAAGGTTGGCAAGGATTGCATCGGATGAAGTTAAGAGAACCTGAAGAGAACATGAAAATAATACGTAGATATATGCAATCTCACTATTATATAACCAAGGTCCACTAACAAACTTACCTCTTCTCGTAAATCTGAAGGGAATGTTGCAATTATTGAGACTGTATCCATTTCAACAGGTTGACCTTCCAACTCCTGAGATTGATGAAGCCTCTGTGCTTGCTGTTGTGCTAGAACTTCTGCTCGAATATCTGGGGGAAGAGCTGCGAGGAATTCTGGATCAATATCTCCAGTATTTTGAGACTCGGCATTTGATGGTTGAGCCACTTGACCCTGTTGAGCTGAGAGGACTTCAGTACGCAACTCCTCGGGAAGAGCATCCAGAAATGCAGGATCAATTGCTCCTGAACCAGCATCACTGTTCACCTGCTGCTCTGTTGCTGGACCTTCTTGATCTGCATCTCGGTTGGAATTTTCAGAAACTTCAGTAACACTATGGAGGGAAGCATCTCGCCCACCTACATGAGGAGAATGACCAAAAGCTATATTTGCTCTTCTTGCACGTGCAGCCTGTGAATCACTTGCTGGTATTCTTTCTGCAGAAACCTGCCTTTCTCCACCATCATCATGGCCATCAACACTTCCAATCTCAACATCTAGGCTCCGAAGGCTTTCACCAAAAGTTGCTCCACTGCCACTACTCTCTTGGCTCACAGCTTCAACATCCCGTATAACTGTATCATGATGCTCAAACTGCATCTCAATCACCTGCGAGTGAGTACTTGATAAATCTGCCTGCTGAGATCCAGTTGCCGCAGGTCTCACATCAGCATTGTTAGAGTTATCTGTTGCAGCTGAAGGTGCCATTGTACCACCTTGATTTGCATTACTTTCAACTGGGATTACTGGCCTTGCACCTTCTGAATCCTGTGTTTGGCTCACTTCAACTTTACTCTGAGGATCTGCTTCTGCTATGTCCCTATCAGATGCCTTTTCAGGGGTGGGCTGCCTTAACTGAGAGACAAGCAGCTCCTCAAGGCCTGGAGGTACAACACCAGTGTTTGATCCACCACTCTGCTGATTGTTATCGATCCATAAATTCAGTCGGTGCCCATGGCGTCCACTCCTCAGTGATCGGAAGATATTATCCAAGCCCGTTGCGCTGTTCTCCAATAAACTATCTGAAATTATTTTTTTATAGAGGCAGTCATTAAAATACAATATCAAAGTGTTGTTTTCAAAAAGTAGATACCACATTTAAGAAATAAAAAAGTATTATTGGAGTAACATATCAATTAAAAATAGAGAAACATGTAAAGGAACAAACCTTGCCCAGTAGATGTGTGGAATGAAGAAGGTCCAGCTAAGAGTGGATGGCGTGAAGGAGTAGCAGTATCACTAGTTCTGCCCAAAAGACTGTAAATGGATGTAGTTCTCCCAGGTCGTCTAGATCCAAAAAGTTCAACTGGCATCACATGAAGAGGTTCATTAGGAAAACTATTATCTCTGCCAAAAACCTCAATATGGTCAAAAACATTTATTCCATTAATGCCCTCCTCAAGCCGCAAGATAACTCCGTCCTCATCATCCTCATCATCTTCCTCCATCACTTCATCATCAAAATCATCATCATCAATCTCACGATCATCTTGATCTGTATCAGGATGTGGCAAGTGATGGACTTCATCTTCTTCCAAATCATTACGGTCCTCATCATCTTCATCATCTTCATCTACATCTTCACCATCATCTCCAGACATCTCATCATCGTCATCGTCATCATCCTCATCCTCATCAAGATTTTCTTGCTCATGATGCTGGATTTCAAATTGTATCTCCACATTTTCAATGCCATTCTCAAGACCTCTTGCATCCTCAGATGTTTCATGCATGTAATCATCCTCATTAGCAGGAGTAAACCTTCCATCAAGATCTTGATCATGTTCCATATCATCATTTACAGGTTCAGACTCAATGTAGGATTGATTCACATTGTAAGACGCAACATGGTCAGCTTGAAGTGAATTATGATTGGCCTGAGATGTCATTTCCATGGACTGAGTCACGTCATCAATATTCTCTGTTCTTCCAGGTTGACTAAGATCAGAAGGCTTAGTCGAATTATCACCCTTCCCTGCATTAGAATCAGCTGAATGGACATGCTCCTTGGTTACCAGTTCAAGAGCTTTAATAATTCCAGAAGCAACTTTAGATGAGTCAGCTTGGTCTAGGTCCAAAACTTGGAGAGTGTGAGTGAATGATTTAACCAGACCAGCGTCCATAAATGTAGCAGAGGCCTCTGCCGAGATTGATGAACCAGCAGGAGTACGAGCAGCCAAAACATCATTAAGTAGATCAACAAAAACCTGAATATTGTTGCCTGGCGGCTTGACACCATTACAAGAATCAACAAACTCATTTATGATATGACTAATCTCAGTGAAAATCCTCTTCCTTGCCTCTGTAGAACGAACACATGCAGCCACCAAAAAGTGGTTAGCCCTAGTTGCAAGTTTTTGCTTCCAATCACCCTCAAGTTTCTTGTCCCTTTTGGAACTTCGAAAATAAGGAAGAAAATTATGAAGAATATGGTAAAATATTCCACCCATGCTTAAACCAGCTGGACTCCTTTGATGAGTGGCCCTAGTGCTGCTCATTTCAGCATCTCGTCGAAGGAGAACATGTACAGATGATGAATACATCAATAATATCTCTGTCAGAAGCTTCAAAATAAATACAATTTTAGCTAGTAATGCAGAAGCTTCCTGCATGCTGGTTTCATTCTCCTCGGACATGGTGGCAACTGCTTTTCCTTTTCCCTTAACTGCAGAAACATCAATGTCCATGTCACTTGATGTTGGGGCGCCAGGAAGGGCATTTAAGGTCGTGTCATCCTTCATATGGGGTACAAAAGTGCATATGGATTCAAGGAGTAGTTCTATCACATTTATAAAACTCTGGGGGGGTTTCCTATGACTCTTGCCACTCTTGGAATTTGAATCATGAATTTTGCCATGGCCATTCACAGAAGCTGCTGTGTTAACATTTCCTGAACCACCCTTCCCATCATTAATCTGTGTTTTGTCCGATAATTTATCCTTCTCCTTTTCTTTCTCCTTAGGTTTATCTTTATCCCGATCTTTCAGCAAGACAATGTAAGGCCTTTCACCTACCATCTCAACTTGGCACACAGATTGAGCAGCCTGCATAAAAATTACCGGATCCCGAGAAATCACAGAAGCTAAACTTGACAGGAAATTGCGAGGATTGAGTCTTCCAATTGGATGCCGATTAGAAGCAACTAAAAGACAATGTTTTATTTCAGCTTCCATTGCCTGCTGGAGTGTTTGTGGATCTTCAAGGACCTGACGTATAATACTAGCTGCAACATTGTCAAACCCAGGGAAGAGGCCACTGGTTGGCAAAGAAAGAAGTAAACTTAAACCCCCAGCATCAAGAAAGCTAAGAGCAATAGAATGATTTCTAGTAAGATTGGAACATAGTAACAGAACTGCATGCATTGTGTCCGATGGAAGTTTGTTCTTCATACAACTACAAGCAATCTCAACAAGTCTCTTTTGCTCATGTATATCCGCATACTTCATGGACAAACCCAATGCAGACTGCAATCTGTTTTGCCTATCCTCATCAATGGTAATTGATGTCTGCTGGCTATCCAGTACTTCCTTCTTCAGTTGCTCTGCACTTTCAGAGTTCAGTTTTTGATCCACTTGCAGCAGCCTGTCTAACGCAAGAAAAGCAGCTGTGACCCATTTTGGCACCTGCTGTTTCACATTGCTATCTAGACTAGAAGTCCACTGGTAGAGTAGATCTGAGGCAATTTTGATCAAGCCACTCTTTGAAGCAGCTTCTCGTGCCACACCATCCTCATTCAGAATTAGAGCAGAAACATGAAAAAGTGCAGCAAGCATGGTATTATTTCCATTACTAGGAACCAAACCACATTCTTTGATCCGGTCAACAATAAAAGAGACAATGTTAGACCTATACTGACCATCATCTTGAGAGCAAATCATCACAAGCAAATCTCGGACTGGAAAAGCAAGAGATTCCTTCTGCAGAAGTTTTGTGCAAGTAGATAATAACTCGTCAACCGGTGGAAGTTGGACAATCTCTTCCTCAATCTGCTGAGCATCATCATTTGCAACAGTATCTTTTGTGTCTGATTCAGAATTCCCAAGGGACATGGCAAGTGCACGGGCAAGTTCATCATCTTCTTGAGTATCCTCTGGATGGGAGAACAACCACTCCATTGCCAACTCCACACTATTTGAGCCAACGTGCCTCAGAGCTTCCTCTGCTCTAGACCTGGAAAAACCCATCTCTACAATAGTTGAAATAGTTGTTTCATTAGGAGGAGGCCCTGTAATACGAGCACCATTGCTGCTGTTTACATTTTTTACTTCAACCCCATAATAAACATGCTTAATGATAGAAATTACTGTACAAATAAATTCATAACTGCAATCAACAAATTGAGGATGAGTCCAAACTGGAAGTACAGCCTTCAACACCATGGATTGGAGAACCTTCACGAAAGTCTCAGCATCCCGTGGGAAAGGAGTATCCCCACTTGTAAGGGGTTGTGCAAGCAAGTGCTTTGTAAATGAAGATAAAATAAAAGAGGAGGTCACTAGATGGTCCATAAATTTACCATAACTAGCTAAAGGACCATATATCCATGAATGATCAGTATCTTCCTCGTCATCTTGCTTCAAATTTCCATCATCAGTTTCCATAGGTGATGCAGGAGCCCGATTAACTGTAAAGAGCAACTGACTGGTCGCTTCAAAGGTGGTCAATACAGATTGAACAACCCCATGTCCGTACAAGCAATTCAATAGAACAGGATTGCATGAATCTGGCTTCTCCATTAGAATGCTATCCATAAAACCAATTACTTTACCATAATACCGACACTTAGTTGATATGGTTGCCTCTGCTACTGAAATATTTACATGGCCAAAATTCATGTGGTCTAGAGAAATAGATGCGGAAGTAGAAGCCACAGATTTTGCAGCAGCATTTACACTTACAATATCATCACGTCGACGAGAAGGTTGCAGCATTACCTTTCCTAACTCTTGAAACAAATGGGTGATGTGAAATGAAAGTGATCTGACCATGTCACAACAAGATGTATAATACGGCCTCTGCTTCTCATATTCTTTCTTACTATTAGACCCAGAAGCGTCAGAAGACCCAGAATGATGCAATGGATTACTGGAAGCTAACCTCATGTTTGAAGGACCAACAGAACTTGATCTACTCTGTGAACCAGTGGCACGGCCCAGATCTCGATACAGATTTATAAGGTCAAAAAACTGAGATTCAATGCTCCATCCTGATGTCCTCCTTCTAAGTAATGGATCAAGAAACTGCCTGAAAGAGTTGAACCTTTGGTCTTCAGTTTCATTTGCATCCATTTCAGCCTGTTTTGAATCAGCAGTAGAACAAGCCCCATCATCCTCAGTATCAGGCTTTGCATCTTCAAGTAGAGCAATTTGCCACAGAACTTCACGATGTACCTGTCCAATGTCTTCCAGAACATCTTTACTGCCATTTCCAAACTCTGTCAGCAATGCAGTCACCCATCGGTTATCTTTCGAAGCAGCAAGAAACAGAAGGAACTCAACCAGGAAAAGTGAAGAGAAGATGCCACTATCTGTTGTCATCCTTGGATCCAGCAATAAATGTCCTGAAGCTGCATCAAATCCAGCTAGGACTTTCTTCAAGTGCTCTCTCAGAGAAGAACAGAAGGCACGTGCCAGAGGAGCAGAGTGATGCTGGGCAAACCCTTTAAAAACCATGGTACTATGCAAAGCAATAGACATGCCATCAGAGGATTGTGCTATAGTGGGTCGTAATAACAACTTCAACAAAGCTTCAATTCCTGATTTTTCCACAAATAACCGACATGTTTCAGAATTTTCCATTGTCCTGTGAACCAATACCATCAAATGAAAAATGCCAAGCTGAACAAACTGATCATCACTTATCCCTTCTGCAGCTGAATCTGCTGTACCTACAAGGCGGCAATGGCCTTCATGTTCTTTGTCTTCAGACTCTGTTTCCATAGCAGTACCCTCATTAGCTTTTCCTGAAGACTCTGTACCATCACCATCCCCAAAGGATGCAATTTTATGAATGATTTCAATGATAATATCGACACCAGTACTTCTCAATGAAGATACATGTCGTAGAAGTTCCTCCACTGCATTTGCAAGAGGAACAATAGCCTCATTCATTGCTAAGACATACTTTTTGCTTGTGAAGATGTCAACAAGGAACCTCAGTGATGAAGTTTCTCTTACAGCCTCTAAGCCCTTGGCATTAAGACAAATGGCACCAAGACCATTGGGAATACAAGTCAAAGCCCTTGACGAAGGAAATATTCCATATACAACTGAAGATAGAAATGCATCAGGAAGACCCATCTCATGCAGAGCCGAAAAACATGTTGGATCTTTGTGGATTATTTCACTCATAACAGTAACAGCTGAGTAATAAATGTCACCTCCAAACTTATCTACATTCCCAAATATCAATGCTAGAGTTGCAGGTAAAGAACTGTCAAAGGAATGTTGAGATCTGGTAGAGTTTGCAGGGGCATATGTTGCAGAACCAAGTGCCTTGAGTGAGACCTTTATGAGCCTCTTCTGCGAGGACAGCTGATCAGTACCATGTCTTGAGCTTTCACCAGTGAGCATCACAACATCATTTTCTCCAACCAAACCAATAACTCTGTACACCTCTATCTGTAATCTCTGAGCCAAAAGCTCAACGCCCCCCAACTCTTTGAACAAGGAAACAGCCGAGCTACTATAATCCATAAGTTTCTGAAGTGTTTTCACAGCAAAACAGACAAGATGAATATGCGCAGGATCGGAATCCTCCAGCAAAGGCAAGAATGTGGGAACCATGCCAGAACCCCTAATATTACTCCCAGAAGTTGAGGTTGAAACCACATGGAGCAGATAGAACTGAAGAAGTGCCTCAACAAACGCAAGAGATGATGGATCATTAGAACTTTTTAATGACAAAATAGCCCTCTGGAGCACGTTCAGGAGTATCATGCGGTTCCCACCCGCAAAACTTATGCTAGATCCACTGAGTATCCGTGCCCGTTCATGTGATGATGTATATGCTGCTAATTGAGCTCCTAGTGCAAGCATTGCTAGTGTTCTAATAGATCCAGAAACAGTTTCCTCAGATCGCACAACCCTAATTAACTCATTTGTGTATTCTGGTTCATTAGCAAAATAGGACACAAGTTCATCATGAGCATCACTGGACTGGACCAGCACAATAAAAGCAAGAAGGCAAATCCTGCTATAAAACCTGCATATTCTAGGGGACCGGAAGGAACGAGCATATCTAATTCTGGTGAGCAATGAAAATCGGAGATCTGCAGGAACAGTATACTGCTCAATACACTGCTTCAACAATGACAAGTCATCTTCTTTCCGCAAATGCATATCTGACATATGAATAACTCTTGAATTAGGTGAAACTGCATCTACACATTGTTCCTTGCTTTGGGGACTAGGTCCATGCAATTCAAAATAAAGAGTAGACCCTATGCGGAAATTAGATTGGTCACAACCATTCTCTACATCAGAAGGAAATAAGCACAAGGCTTCATCTTGGGTTCTCTCATTTGCCATAATACAAGAGTACAATCCCAAGCCCTCCTCCTTGCTTCCCCATCCTTGTGCTAAGGACAGGAGATAGCTGTTAACTGAACCACATCCAACCATCTTTGCACTTCCAAGAAGCTTAGAAGGATTTATTTTTACAAGTGCAGAAAGAGTTTCTAATGTGGCAATAAGAATCTCTGGATCTGCTGACGCTAGTAAAAGCTTGAAATGCTGTGAAAAAGAAAGGACAAAAATCAGAAACTTGGATAAAATAGAGGAATGAAGGAATGGCAGTTCAGAAATTGAATGAAGACTAGACCTAGGACAGAGCATATTTTCTGACCACCTCACCTCTAAGCCATCGAATGAACTCTTGTTAGGACAGTTCTCTAAAATTATTTGCATCACCCTTAGTATTTGCAGAATTGCATGTTTTGGTAATGGACTTTCATCTTCTAGAATCTTATCAGACAATGTCAAATCATTTCTACATGACAAATACATCTTGAAGTATGTATCAAAATGAAGAAACAATGGCCTCCAATGATGAAAATTCCCCTGAAAAGAAAGTAACATATATGTCACTGGAAAACATAAAATACTTGATGCGGGAAAATTATCATGATATTACCTTACTGTACTCCCATCGAAAACCAGAGAGTGGTATTGCTATGTCTTGTAATGGACACTGTATGACCTTGTCAATGAAGGCTTTGATCTTAGGAGGCTGAAATCAATCAAGAAGGAAATTCAGATTAAGTTGCACAGAAAAAAAGGAGCAAATTAATGATAACAAAAAATAAAACACAATAAAATAAAATGATAAAGTTCCTATTTTATATCAGTTCATCCAGGTCCCCATCAGAAATTTGAGTGCCTGTATTCTGATAGAGCCTTGTGTATATCAATGAGTAATACCTCTGCTATTATAGATGAAAACACAGATACATACACCAATCCACAGAAAGACACTGGAAAAAAAACTAACAAACAGCCAACTAGACCTCACAATCCTCTAAACAAAGCACACTTAAGAGAAATAGCAAAGATAATAACAGAACATAGACTAAACGGACACACTCCAGCAAAACACACAGAAACGTAACCTCACAGCTAGCTTTCGAGAGGCTAGCACTCTCCCACTACTCCTCACTCTTTTTCCTCCCCTCTCTCATTCTCCCCCCATGTTTTTATAAGTCCCTCACTGTACTAACTAATCAAAACCCATCCAATGTAAGGGTAACATGTGCCCCTGCCCTACTATGCCCAAACCATAACAACCTGCCCATACCTTTTCTATCCTCTGCCTTCCTTCCTAAACCTTCTTGGGGTCCATCACTACCTAGCCCTCGAAGCTTCACCTTGTCCTTAAGGTCATTAGAAGTTGTTATTAGTGGCCCCTATCCAATACGAATTTGTTCTTGCTTCACCAAAAAGCCCATCAAGCACCCCTGAAATAAATCTTATCCTTAGGGTGGATATAAAAATGTTGTAGTTGAGTAGTGTCCAAAGCTTCCCAATTGCTTCCATAGTTTGATAGCTCTTTTCTCTTAGGTGAGGCCTTTTTGGTTTTAGTGTGCATGTCCATCAAACCACCTTCAATGGATTCTCTTTGTGCTTGATTGGAGATTGTATCACCACTTATTTGACTTGTATATGTCCTCCTACTTGCTGCACCTAACATAGCACCAAAATTTACATGTATGCCACAATGCATATGCCTTGTCAATGCACTTTCAGAAGCCCTTGTTTTGCCAACACATAAAGCTCCCTTGATAAAAGGGTACTGTAGTGCAAATATAGTAACTACAATTTCTCTATATTGTGCTGCACTTTGGAGCTCCTCAAGATTAAGATTCAAGTTAACATCACCATAGAACTCTGTCAATTTTCTTTGCAGTTCAAGAATGTCACCCAGAGTAATAAAGTCTTGCAAAATAATATATGCTAAGAACCTCAAATCATGTGTCAGCACACCTTGCACAACTAAGGATGCTCTAACTCTCATGTCTTTAATGGCATAAAACCAGCTAATTGTTTCTTCAAGCTTCTGTTTTTGACTTGTCAAACCCCCAAAATCAGTAGTGACAGTTCTAGAAAATTGCAGGCCAAGCAATATACAAGCAAACACAAGGCTTTCTCTCCCATTATTTCCTTCGGTTTGAATTTCCTACCTTAGTGATGCATCCTTTTTAAAATCTACTATCTCTTCTACCCTTAGCAGTAATCAAAATAGCTTTTTCTTGCTCCGAATACTTGCACTAAATATCTCAACATAATAAGTCTGAAACCCCAACTCTGTTCTTCTTGCTTTCCTTCCTTTGTCTTCATAATCTTCTTCATTAGTAGTGAGTATAAATTGTAGTATTCTATCCCAATGGCATGTCCCAATCTCTTCAATGCAGTTGAAATAGAAGTCCAACTTTTGTTGTTATGCCTCTTCCACCCCAGAGAGCTTTTCATCCTCCTTTGTCTCCCCTCATAAGACAAGCGCATTCTTTCCCATATTACACGCTGCTCCTTGCTGAACTTGGGTGTTAAAACTAGGTTTTTCTCCTTTGGATCATGGGCCCTGCCCATTAACTTTAATAAGGATGTGGGTTTAATTGCCGTAATAAAAAGAGTCAGCCCAATAACACGTGTGTAAGGGCCAATAATTTTTTTCATTTAATATTGGGCTTCTTCCCCATTCAATTTTTTTAACCCGATCCAAGACCCAATTATCTATCTTCCCTTTACCCTCGTCTTCCCCTTCTTTTGCTGTCAACCAGTATTGATGTTGTTCCTCCTTCCATCTGCACGTTCCAGGCCTCTCATCACCAAGGCAGCCGAGATCCAGCTTTCTTCTCTTGGCTATTTTGGCGTTGGGAAGGTAGTATATTCCTTCTAGATGGTTTGATACCATTGCTGTGAAAGAATTCATCTCCTCTTCAGATTTCTGATTTGCCTCCATAAGAGTTGTGGCCTTGATGGGTTTGGAAACCTGGACAACCTCTGGCTTTATCTCTTCTTCAATCTTGTCCTCGAAGTTGGCCAGAGCTGGTATATTCTTCAACTCAAGCCTCTCCACTTCTTCACCTCTCTTTGTTTGAGAAAACTGAAAATTCTCCAATCTCTTCCAGCTATTAGACCATTTGACAGGCTTTTGTAAGTCCCCCACCTCTTCTTTTTTACTTAATATAACCAAAACATCACAAAGTTCTCTCATGCACTCCTTGATGGTCTCTCTCTCCAGAAAACTCATTCTACTCTCCAAGTTTGCCATACTTAGTCCCGGATTGTCACTACTCTGATACCAAATTGATAGAGCCCTGTGTATATCACTGAGTAATACCTCTACTATTATAGATGAAAATACAGATACAAACACCAATCCACAAAAAAACACTGGAAAAAAAACTAACAAACAGCCACCCAAACCCCATAATCCTCTAAACAAAGCACACTTAAGAGAAATAGCACAAAGATAATAACAGAACATAGGCTAAACGGACACACTCCAGCAAAACACACAGAAACGTAACCTCACAGCTAGCTTTTGAGAGGCTAGCACTCTCCCACTACTCCTCACTCTTTTTCCTCCCCTCTCTCATTCTCCCTCCATGTTTTTATAAGTCTCTCACTGTACTAACTAATCAAACCCATCCAATGTCAGTGTAACAAGTGCCCCCTGCCCTATTATGCCCAAACCATAACAGCCTGCCCATACCTTTTCTATCCTCTGCCTTCCTTCCTAAACCTTCTCGGGGTCCATCATATTCACGTAGAAATAAGCATAAAACCATAAACATGAACATAAATACTAGTGGATCTAATAATTGGGGCTGGGTGCAGCTGAAGCAGTCTTCACAACATACTGATTCAAAATTAAGATCACCCAATGATCAATTTTGACAAAATATACAGAAAAAAATAGGAATTATAAGTATTGAATTATATGGAAATTCAGAAACAAGCATTCACAAATGGAGGACCCAAAATTTAAAACAAAATCCTAAGGACATTGGCACCAAAAAAATGCATGCACAAGAAGTAATAATAACAGAACAAATAGCCATTTATGGAGTCACACTCAAATGCATGAGCACACATCTATAAGGTAATTTGATGAAATTACACTAATTTGGGCTAAACACCAAAGAATGACAGGGAGTAATGTTATCGTCACTATACAGCTCGCAATTATTTTTTCTCCTAGCCAACATGCCCTTTGCATGTGCAATGCAAATGCATTTCTACAATTACAATTGATTGATGCTCAATAAGATAAGGAGGCACACCACAAGCTCGTCAATATCAAATCCTCTATTCAACAATTATTGAAACTCCTAATTAAGTCAATGTCAAGAGAACATCAAGTAGCTAATTTTTCTAGGCAAGAGGTACTAAAGCACTTGCTCAAGTGAAGTTAGGAGCCAAAATTTGAAAGTACAGAAATTGTTATGCAAATAAAGAATAACTGAATTTTATCTATTGTTATCATATAAATCAACTGCCAAGAATAAAATTCATATTAAATAATAAATTTTCAAGACAAATATAACAATTAACCAGCCATAAAAGATTCAATTTCACAGCTAGAAAAGATGTAAATGCTGCTGCTACTCTAAATTTCATATAGGAAACCTTTTATGCATTGATATCAAGTAGAACTTTAGATAAATTTTTTTATATAATTGTTAGATTCTCATTTTCAGAGTCTATTTGAAGAATCTATTGCTAATAAAATTATATTTTAAGAATGAACATCAGAAATTTTCTATTACTATTATTATAATTTAACAATTTTGGTAATAGTTCATAATTTCATATCACTAGGTCATTGCTCAAACCTTCCTCCATAAGCCCCCTCTCACTACCTTTATCGCTTTATTTTAGATTCAATATGATGCTGGACTTTGAAGGTAACATGTCCCGTCTAGTTTAGCTGAACAAAGGTGAAGAAAAATTTTACTAATAAAGTAGAATGCATATACAAGTGAATCAACTTCAAATAAACTGAGAAATTCATTATTGGATTATTTTTTTTGTTTACCAAATGGCCAGAGGCAAGCACCTGGCAGAGAGCACATTGCCTTAATCATCAAGAGGCAAGGACCCATATAGTGCCTAACCTCACCTTTTAAGACTGGATCTTTTGTAAAATTAGTTTGCCTGGCTATATAACCAATCTCAAGACAAACTCAAGTAGACTCCATTTCACTGCTAGTTTTCCAGGCCATTTCGTATTCTAATTGCACGCCTAAAGCAAATGAGATTCTAATGATAAAATTTATAACAAGCACGACTATCCTATCACTTTCTCCACTTTAGTTCCAAAAAAGTCAAATCTACATTTTGAAGTGGTAGGTGCCATTTGCATATTGTACTTGCAAAAAAAAAAAAAAAGCAGCTAGTAAAACAACTAGACTGATTACTGATATAATCATCTAAGGACAGAACATAAAACCTTCAAAAGTATGCAATAGAAAAGCTTGTGATGCACCCGCTCATCATCTATCAGAACATATGAATAAGATAGTGAGGAAAACCTTAACGGGGTAACCCACTTGTCAGAGATTAATCGAGTAAAACCCTAATCGGGAATAAAATAAAACCGTGCAGTGCAGGTATAAATGATGCAACAAGTGTAAAAAAAAAAAAAAAAAAAGAGAGACTTACCGGCTCAGAGTCCAATTTGACGGAGGGGCCAATGGCACCCTCGCTGGACAGAAGTTGCCGCAGCCTCGACGGCCAGCTCGATCTCAGGGTTGTCATCTCACCTCAACTTCACTACTGCCCAAGAGAAATTACAATAAAAATTACATGAACAAAAGAAGAATATAGGCAATCCACAAATACACTAAACCGACACCAAAAGCAAAGAAATTGAAAAAGAAGACACCAGAATCAAATAGTTGTATTCGGAAAATACATTGAAAAATAGATCCTATTCATCACAAGGCTGTATAAATATTGGCATATGCTTGTGTGTATCAAGAGGAGAAACAGTTACTCAGAGATGAGAGGAAAAGGGATTGGGTGCATACACATCCGAAGTGCGAAGAGAATAGGACGCAAAGAAAGAAAGAAGCGAAGCGAAACCCCAAAGAAAGGAGAGAGGGGTGGGGTTGAGAAATGAAAATCGCTGCCTGTGTCCCTCGCTTTCTTGTGTATATTTTATTTTCTACACGAATTTTGGGCTCTTACAAGGTAAGTTAGAAAGTGTGTTTGTATTGTGAGAACTGCGCAGAGTCCTTTTCTACTGCAGGGTCTACGTCTCTACGACAATTGAGAAAGGCGGTTTTACCTTCGTTACCCCTAGGTTTTGTGGTATTCCACCCTCTCTCTCTTTTCTTTGCAGAATGCCTCATTTCGTGCCTTCTACTTAACAAATTATTGTATAAAACTTTTTTACTCAAATAATTTCCTCATTTCTCAATACTCACGTGATCACAGCACCAATATATAATGTGCAGCTAAATTAAATTTTAAAAAATAACTCAATATATTATAGAAAGATAAATGATAACTAAATTAACAAATAATTTAACACAATATACTTAACTTTTTTTTTTCATTAGCCAATCGCTAATATATATAATAATTAACCCATCACGAATCAATTCCAAAAGAAGTGAGTTGTAGAAACTTCGTTAGAAAGAAGAACCTGCAAAGCTCTTATTTCTCACAATATTCCTCATAAGAAAATTTCAACAATTGATGGAATAATGTATGAGAGATTACGTCTATTATAATTAATAACCCATTTCTTTGACTTCTATTTAAACGTCATTGAGAATCGTTAAAATATAATTTCTATAATGCCTAACTGAGAGTAGGAAGCAATGCAATTTATTAAAGTGCTATTTCGTTTTCGTTATTCTTTTCCCTATTATTTTCAAACACCAAATTATTAATAACCTTTTTTTCCGAATTACTCCGAACTACCTAAAACATTTTTTTCCTTCTTTTTTTTTTTTGTTAAGAATGATGGGTGGAAAATTTTTAACAAATGTACAAGTGAAAATAAAATTAGGAAGAAAAGTTAAAGTTATTCGTTCGAGATCCACATATAGTCCAAGTTTCGAAGACCATACAATAGGAACATTTAGATTTTAGAAGTTATACGTATTTTTGTTCTCAATATCATTATTTTGATGGAAAACTATAACTAATTGTTAATATGAAATCAATAGATCGATTGTGAATGGATTGCAAAATAGTGTGCCCTCTAAAATGCGTACTTCTTTAGTATTACTATTAACAAATTATTACGTGGACGAAATATGTGCTCACTTGCATTGCTAACTAGTCCGTGAATAAGAGAAGTGCCTACTTTGAATATGGCAACCGAGAATAAAAGTCCGACAAAGAACATACAGGTGCTTAGAATTAGAAATATTCAGTTAGTCAATGAGCTTGAAGCCTAAACTCGGGATTTTTTTTTTTTGAAAAACCTTATCCAATAAATTTTCATTTTTATATATTAACACACAATCTAGAATTATATACAATTTTTATGTATATTTTGTTATCAAAGTTTTTAATAAAAATATAACAAGCAAGAAATTTTAAAAAGTTCAATTATTTAAGGCTAAGTTGTTAAAAAAAATCAGTTTATCATTTAAAAATTTAATAACAAAGATATAAATTATACATACATTTTCTTAGATTATATCCAAAGCAAATATGATAATTGCCACGTAAGTTTTTTCTTGTGGGATATATGTATACACTATGCACACTGGGTGAATTTTTAAATCCGATTCTATATCTATGTACACCTGGAGTAAGACAAATGTCTCATTTTTATTCGCTCACTTATGATGAAAATAATAAGATAATTGGAATCAGAAAATAACTTAGCTACAAATTTCGTATGTTTTTATCAAATTTTTTAATAAAATTTTTTTGATATATATTATTTATACAATTTAAATTTGTTAAAATTAATTTTTTTATAAAAATTATTTTATATGTTTTATTTTAATTAAAAACTTATAATAAAAAATTGTATATAAATTTAATTCTTAAAATAATTATTTTAAACTTAGCTCCACATATTAAATGTATCAATTTCTTTAAATATTAGTAACACATTTTTCTATGCGGTAATAATAAACTACTGATTTCTTAAGAATTAGTAATCGCTCCTTTTATTTATATTATAATAAATTTAAACTATTTCAATAAGTCGTATTATAAAATAATATATTTTATAATATAAAATAAAATATATAATATGAAAATATAAAAAAATAAAAATAATAATAAATTATAAAAATTTAGTGAATTAAAATTTTTTTATTATTTATTATATTATTTTAAAATTATAATAATAATTATTTTATATTATATTTTAAAATTAAAAAAAGAGTATATGCATCAACACTTAACTTATAGTTACTAATATAGAAGTTAGAAGCATTTAAAGAATTTGTAACTAAATATACTGGAAACATCCTTTTAACATGTTCGTAACGATAAACAAATGTTGATATATATTGTTTTTCTTTTGTACACGGATGCAAAAAAATAGAAATTTGCGTCATACAATTTGAGTATATACGCACCTGCTTTTTGCAAGCATAAACACCAGAATATTCGTTTGGAAGCGTAGATGCGCTATCGGCTTGTAATCATGTAAGGATTTTCCGGTTTTATTAATTGTTTTTTGGACAGCTGTTTTAATACTATATATATATATATATATATAATGTTTTTTTGCTGTAATGAAAGGTGATTTGAGAAGTTGATCTATTGGATTACGATATACTTTTCTTTTTCTTTTGGGTCTAAACAGTAAAATGGACAAGTGCGATGATTGCTGGCACAAAATAATAACGAATTGCAGCTTGTGCGTGAGATTACACTTTCTTCGTAATTTTCGAACCGAACAGAACAGAACATAGCACACCTAGTAATGTTTGCACTTTAGCTCACGAACAAGTACAAGGATGACCTGGCCAAACGTACAATTTTCTCTCATTGTCAAGGTGTCTACAAGACTGCAACGATTAAAACTATTCTAATATCTACTGACACGTGTTTAAAAAATTTAGTTTATATTTAGTATATATTAATTTTTAAAAAATTTAGTTTATAAAATAAGATAATAATTTTTATATTTAAAAATAATAAAAATTATTATTCTTGATATATTTAAACTTTTCATTTTTCTATTATTTACACTTCTCTTATATTTTTAATTTTAAATTTATTTATATGTATTTTTTATATATTTTTAGAAATAAAAAATTTCAAATTATTATAATATAAATAAAATCACCAGCTAATTGACTATGTTTCAAATTCGAATATAAAACTTTTAAAGTTTAAATTTTAATAAAATAATAAATTATAAAAAAATAAGAGAAAAATAAATTAAATATTCACTATGTATAAATTAAAAATTACTTTTTTACAAGAGCAAACATAATGAAAAAAAAAAGTCGATAGTAAACATAATTTTTTATGTATTAAAAATTTTCTTAAAAGAAAAAAATGAGATATAATACTAATTATTTAAAAAAATTTTATCAAAACCATTTGTTAGTCTCGTACTTCAAAGTTTATACTTTTTGATTCACGTATATTGAAGTTAAATTCTTAAAAACAGAATAAATGGACACATATTTCAATAGAACTAATACAAAACATTTTACAAAAAAAAATTAAGAGATACATTTTTTGAAAATTAAAAGACTTGAATGTTATTTTATTTTTTATTTTTAAAAATATTTTATAAAATTAATTCTAACAATTTAATTGATATTATTTTTATGTATTTATATACATATTATTAATCAATGAATTATTTTTTATATTTTTTTTGTTCTACAACTTTTAGTTATTTTATTTTGTTTGTTCTCAAAATGCATATTTTATTTTTTATTTTCAATAAAAACAATAATTTAATCAGATTTTTTTTTAATTTTTAAAAATAAAAAATAGTTTTTAAAAAATTACACATGCTCTAAATTGCGATCTTTCTATTTTATTAAAAACACCTATATGTGTTTTGTATTAAAAAAAAAAAACACTAATATTTGTTAAGCTTGCGCTACATTCCGAAATCAAAGGAATCTCGTGTATCTTGCTCCTTTTGTAAGAGGCCTGACTGGCCTGTTGCCAAAGGCGAATGTAACCTTGGGGAGAATACTTTAAGGACAAGAAAAAAAAAGGACAGACCAATATAAATACGTTTACCTTAAAACAGCAAGATGTTAAATTCATCTTTAGAATGCAGAACCTATGCAGGGATAGCATGACTTTGGTGATGATATATCCGCAGATTTAGTGCAATTTCAGTAGGACTTTTAAGGAAATCTAGTATTTTTTCTGATATTAAATTTGCGGCCTTGCCTGAACCACAAATATTGTCCCATCTTTAACCACTCCTTCAATGTCCTGAGGGCAACCATATAGGCCCTCTATGATTTTTCCTGCCTCTGCAATTCTCGACAAAAGTGATGTCTGAAAAGGTTTATCAACTATAATTGGATCTCTGGAGTAGTCTAATACAACTTTCTCCACTTTGTCCATGATTACACTGCAGAAAATTTAAGCAGGCATTTAGATGGCACATAACCAAGCAAGCAGAAAATGTTGTTGCACAAGGGATTTTGCTAGATACGAGAAAAAAATTATGTTCAAAGAATTATTTCTAGGATCAACTATACCATCTAACCCATATAATATTGAAAAAGAATTGCAGCATAAGTCGAAGAAATTAGCAATCCCAAAGAACTAGTAAGTGATAAAACCCCCCACAAAATCTGGGTTTCTGCAGTTTTTGTGACTATATCACTTCATCATAGAAATTTGGCACTAAAATGGTATTCTAGATGACTAGATCTTACTGAACCACCACTTTCACGAGTCCTTTGCTTATTTACAGGGATACTGGTGACTTCCTGAATAAATATTCCTAGAGGATCGCATAGGCCATGCGTAACTGCAGTGACCACTCTTGATAAAGCTGCAGTCTCGATGGACTTAGAACTACCAAATCAACTTCGTATCTCTACATACGTAAAGTATTTGACTTTATCCAAAAGTAGGTGATATTTAAATGCTTATTCATCCTACCACAATTTATTTATATTACATATTTACAATGTACTCTAACACAATTTATATCTTAAAGAATTAGCCACATGGTGTACCTGTCAAAAATGCCAGCACCTGAAAATCCTTCAAGGTCCTCAGCGTTAGAGTCTGATCTGAATATAATTGACTTCTTACTGTACAAGCCCGTTAGCTTGCTTGGGTAACTGGTAACCTACAATAAAATCCACTACTTCTTTGAGGGGCATACGGAAAAGGCACTGCCACCTTTTAATTTGATGCACAGGCCTTTTAAAACTATTAAAGTTCAAAGTCATTGGGCATGATACAACTTAGTAGTGCATAATTTAACAAATGGCTACGAAGAGAAATTGACATTACTCTGGGAGACTTTATATTGGTTTTCTTCACAATGAAAGTCATTGCACGTCCTGGATATGCCGCCACCAGACTCTCTCCCAAGCCCTTCACAATCTGTTTTTGCACAAAGATAACAGGAAGAAACATACTTTCCTTGATTTGTTGACAAACAAGGAAGCAAGAAACTTACCTCTGCATATATCTCAGTGGTATCCCCTGATAAGGGATTCTTTGTATGAATTACAAAAGCATAATCACCGCAAATTACTTCTTGAATTAATACAGCCATGCATATACTGTCATGATTCAACTTGGCTTTCTGGCAACTGAGAAAAGCTCTTTGATTCCACTTTGAAGCCCAGACCTACAGAAAACATAAATTAAATTCTCACAAGATCTTTTCTCTATTATGCATGAACATTCAATGGTTGCAGAACACTTATTGACTTATTGTTCTCAAGCAACATGTCAAACTCATGTATGAAAATTCTATGATTTTAAGAATAACAGAATTAGAAAAGACAAAAATTTTTAGGATGAGAATCTTATCTATGTTTAGAAAATTTAATAGTAAAAGGGCTTCTCTTTACCCTTCTATGTTAATAGACTTAAACCAGAAAGGAGTAAGAATCACCATTCACCATCAACTCTCAATTTTTTGTTATTTTCATTTTTTCTTTGCTCCATATCTTTTGATACTTAATTTTTCTAGCTTTTTAAATCTGTTTTTTTCTCTTTTGTTGTTTAATGCTTTCAACTTGCCCTTTGGTATTTTTTTGGGTCTCTAAAACTCTTACGTCTCTTCTCATCTATAGGTTTGATAAATTACCTTACTTCATAATTGTCCTCAAATTATCAATAGATCTTATCTATTTTTTAAACTTGAAATTTGACATATTTATAATTCATGGAAAGTTTACAATAAGTGAATCATATAGAGTAGTTCTTACATAAGATATATGCTCCCTTTCATGCACTTTCTTTGTCATGGAATTACATAAATAGAAATAGTGATGCCCACCACCACGAGCTAATAACTTAATTGATCTTAATACATTATGCTATCTTTTTATTTGTAAAATTTATTTTTTGTATAATACTTAAATAACTTTTTAAAAATAATATGTATCATAACTTACAACCTCGACTCTCATGAGGAAAATTTTCTGCCTTTGTTCCTGCATGTACACATGTATGTACATACTAGTGGATACACATATATCTATATATATACATGTGCTTGCGTACACACACTGTTATATATAAAGAAACATGCATGTACATAATATATATTATACACACATGTATGCACATACATGCTCGTATACACACACATATAAACATATATCAACACAAATAGAAATGCATGCATACATACAGACATTCACTCACACACACACAAAATAAAAATGAAATAAAGATAAATGAAAGAATAGATAACACCAAGATCTTCCTTCTGCAAACAAAATTTATGAAATAGCACATCATATTTATGATGACAAACTCATACCTTCTTTATTGCTAGCCATGCACAACTCCACCTCTCTTCACCTTCATTTCCAGGCCATGGTAACCTTGAACTTCTCATTTTGTGCTTTAGTCCGTTTGCCTTGCAAGGGGAAAAAACAGAGAAGCAAATGTAAACTGTCAACTTAATAGAAATAAACTTTGATCTGGGATGCTTATGGGAGAATTTAAAACATATATATCTAGCAAAAACAGGGTGTCATGTAATAGACTCCAACATCATTGAAACAATACCATGTATTATCTGGCTAAAGGAAAAAATTTACTTTCGGAGAATAATAAAGTTATTGAAAATATTATTGATCAACAAATGATTGAAGATATTAAAGGTGGGCTTTTGACTTGCTTGAATAAGTTTGAATAATGACCAATAAAAAAGTTTTTCATAAAACATATTAAATATTAATAACAAAGATACCACAAAATTAAATATCAATATTGACTAACCAAATTGTCAAATTGGACAATGATAAGATAAAGATACAACTTCGTAGCAGATATCAGTATGTAAGAATTTTGTAGAGAATATAAAAATGCAAGAAATCTTCAACAATGACCTCATCATGTGTTTAAAATACCATATAAAGTGGAGCATGCATTTTAAGGATGGCTTCTTGTATTGCACTAAGTTTTGAATGGTCACCACGATGCACTAATTGGCATAGAGAATGGATCTTATTTGCTATATCCTGCAACACAATAAAAATTCAAACTCAGATGTTGGAAAACCTCATTGGTCAGAATTATTAAGCATGAAATCACTAACAATACACATGCTTAGAGAAGAATTTCAAAAATGAAAAATAGAATAGGAAAAGTTTTCCTTGTTCTGGTAGCTGAAGAGAAAATCTTTATAGGCTTCCACATAATTATAGCCACAGTATGACATGAAAGAAGTTCCTTCAGTTATACTTGTTATGGCTTTTATTTCTTATGTGCTTAATAGTTCCTCCCGGGGACAAGTCGTCACACTAAAGTCATGTGTAACTCTCAATAACCACAATCTGGAGTAGCAACTAAGTATTTCAGGACTCACATTGAGGAGACATAACAAATCTAAATCACACTAATGATATCAAGAATCATTTACAGTACATGATGTCATAAATTCCTAGGAGACTAGCATGTTATTTAACAGATAAAGATCAATCCTATAAAAATTTAAGATTTTGCTATCACAAGTTGAACTCAGCTCTTTCCATGTAGAATGAATCATTAGAGGAAAATTAGCCGTTTGGGGAGAAGGTGATCATTAAAGATAATTGCCTGTTCTTTCAGACAGCAGCAATACAAATATTACTATTTCCAGGAATTTCAGACTCATGCCAAACTAATCCGAGAATATGAGTGAGGTTGTATATATAATCTCAAATAATCTGTTATTGACATTCATTTTTGGTGGTAAATACACACAATCAAATACAAAATGAAGGATTGAAATGATACTCACAATTCTACAAAGTAGTGAAAAATAGTTATTATACCTTATTAACTGTGTCTTGTAGAGCGGTCTCAAAGGATCCAAATGTTAGGGCAAGTGACACTGGGATCTTAATCCATGATGGTGCTTTTGCTGTCAATAATTTAATATTGCAAGATTTTGCACCAACCTACATAAAGTTCATGAAAATCATTAGTGTGTAATGCTATTTCAAAAAACCCTGGCTTCTATGAAAACTCATAACCAAGCAGTGTTGATTACTTGGTTGCATTTCCATGTCCATCTTGTCATTCTAATATTCTATCAAAAGGAAATAAATCATTTAGTATTACTACATTTACTTCAAAACAGGAAATATATTTGGCTGTCAGAACAGACACAGGATATCCTATTTTAGTAATACTCAATTGTATACATGTAGATTAAATTTTATGGTAGAAATCAAAAAGAGCAATCTTATGGCGATCAAAGAATTGATTAATGCAAAGATATATTCTCAGATGCATAATTGACTTGTCACTTGCAAACTCCAAGATCCAGAAGATCTGGTGCATGGGATAATAGTAAACAAAATATTTTATTCACTACAAAAGCAACAATTGAATTGATATACAAAGGCATACCATTTCATCAGTAAACTCTTCAACTGAAGCGGCGTAATTACCACAAAAAGTCTTCTTCTTTAAGGTCACTCCTCGAGGAATGGAGAAAGAACCCATGAATTTATGAGAATCACTAGAGCTAGTGATGTCACTACAAATACAAATAATGATGGCTCTCTAAAATCATTCAATAACAACAAATAATTTATCAATCAAGTGAACTTTGGATATGCTACCTGATAACCAAATTGGAAGACCTAAATTTTATTGATATTGCTTTCCCCTCCTTTGACTTGAGATCCTGGAATATATTTTGGTCAAAGCATGTGGCAAAACATACCTGCAAAACATTACTTACATCACATGACAGATTTCTATTTTAATATCAAAAAATTCAGTTGCATTATTCCCTCATATCAAGTCAAAACAACTCATCATTTGATACAATGCATCATGGATCTATAATACATGCCTTACTGTTTCTTGCTCTGATGGCAATATGGGACAGAACATCTGGTGTATCACTTGTTAGCACGGCTACCGCCCCATCAGGAATTTCTTCCTCCCCAGTTATTCTTGAAGCAGTAATAATGGCTGGCCTTTTATAAACTTTATATTGAATTGTCCTCAATTCATAGACAGAGGTCACAAAACCAGAAACTTCCACTGGGCTAATAACCTGCCAGCTGCCAGAGTGCCAGTTAAAAAACTTAAATAAAAAAGTTTCTTAAAAAGGGCCATTTTAAAATTTATTCTATACAGTATTATGATGATAGTAGTTGAAAAAAGAGTCACTCAGCTTAGCTTGGATTAAATCCAATAAATTAAGCTCACAAAAGCAAATACATAACTTCCTTACCTGCCTATATTTGAAACTTCCCTAAGAATAGGGTCAAAACGGTTAATGAGAATTGACAAAATTGCAGAACATCCTGATCTTATCAGTTCCTCTGTAAAAATATCAATCTGACAATGGCAGAAAGTCATAACAAGGAACAATGAGTATAAGAATTTCAACAGAGATCTAGAAACAGGAAATTGTAGTTTTGTATTATTTTCCAAATTCCAACATAATCTGTATAACATACCGCCCATTTCTGAATACCAAGCAATTTACCAAGATATTGGGCACTTGGCTGGATCATTTTATGGTAATTCTGAGACCTCTCAGCGAGCACTAGCTGCAACCTATCAAGTATAGCCTTGGTCTGTAATGCCCACTGACTATCACCAGATGTAAATGATTCACAGATGCGATACCAGTCCTTTAGTAGGCAGCACAGGCCAGCAAATGCAGGGCAGAATTACGTTAACAAGTCAGTGCACAAAGGGTGAGAAGTACAACCATAGGTAGATCTCTTCTTAACGCAACATTCATCAGAGAAAGTTAAAAAAACCCCAAATGTCAAACATATACCTTTGTGCAGTAAATGAAATCTTCATTACAGACAGTTGACAAGCATAGATTCTCAAGCATTAAGGAGACAAAAAACAAGGCTTCCTGTGGGCAGTTACAAGAAGAAGCTTAGTTATATTGCTTAAATAAATTATCAGCCCTGATCAAATATGTAATCATTTTGAGCACAAAGTACAATTACCGGTATGTTTGCAAATTTCAAATTTTTGAGTCCCCTTTCCATAGTTGTTCTAATTGCTGAATCCAAAGAAATATCAAGGAAAAGTAGGTCTTTTAATCTTCCATGGTGTGTCAGCAGAATAGGGCGAAGCACAATGCGTGATTCAAGTAACTTCTGAGAAAAATAATATTGCCCTTTTCAAAAACAATCACTTAGAAAAGTTTTGTAATTTCGTAAATCTGCTAACTGACCTCCATTAGTGAACGAATATTGACATCACCAAAATGTGCTTTTACAAAATTCAGACATTCCTAGTTGACAGCGTGGAAAAGATAACCTCAATTACTCAAACTTGAATAAAGACCACAGACAAGATCAGGCTATGGATGCATAAATCAAAATATATTATGTCATCTAATGCTAACTCTATAGCCACTGAACTGATAACCATATGGGCAAAAAAAAATTTACAGACAAGTTGACTTGAAATGCCAAGAAAATACAACTACCAGCAGTTTTGATGGCAAACCAGCACCTGAGCCATGTTTGATGGCCTTTTCAACATTGCCATCCTGAAAGGTCAAGACTCAAGAAAAAAATAAAGATTTTATGCATTGCTAAATTCAACACTGGACTAAGCATGAAGCAAAGCAAGGTGAATTGACCAGCGTATAAAAAGAACATCTGCAACAATCACCTTGAAAGAACCCAAGCAAATATCAATGGCTGACTCAAGGTCTAAACCTGCATGAACAGCCTGTGTCATAGAGAATAAAGTAAGAAGTAGTTCAGATAATTGTAAATGAACATAAAATATCAGTGTTATAATTTTAATCATCATTAGTTTGAGATCAACACCTAATTCAACGGCCTAGGACTCAAAGACAATGGTGATTAAAAGGAATGACTACATCAAGTTGAAACAAATTAAAGAACCAAGTGAATACAGTGAATCAATAGTAAAAAAGAAAATAATAAGAAATAGTTATAGGTGGTAAAACAGAAACAAATGATGCAACCCAGCAGCAAAGTTTGAGTGAGGATATGTATGTTACTAACTTGAAATTACTAATGCCTCAAAATGCTAATCAGATAAATAAACAGGATTTTAATGCTTCTATTAGATTATTTGAACTATCTATTCTATTTTCTTCCTTTAAAAGGGAGAAAATAAATAATAAGAAATCTGTAGCATAGATTCCAGATAGTAACATCACAATTTATATATTATATGATAATAATTAATGCGCCCGCGGAGCGTTAAGGCCTGAACTTGACATATGCTTACACTTGTTTCTTGTCAAATATCTTCTACAAAATAATATATATTTTTTTGAAAAAAAATTAGCACCATATCTTTCTGTCCCTCAATAGGCTTAAAATTGTGATGATGGGGAAGATTTAACCAAATAAAAATTATATCAAAGGAAATCTAAACTTGTTTGTGTAACTCAATATCTAGTGGCACTTGTGCTGCATAAGTAAATTGTTTTTAGTTCCAGTTCTGAGACAAAATTCAAGTCATATCAAATAAAAAAATAAAAAATAAATTTGTAATTAGCTGTTCACAGGAGAAATGTGGTCACAGAAAGACATTATGGTTATGAGATGTCTTGTGAAACTTGAATAGACAAATATCCAGATAAAAAAATATATAGTGCCCATCCAAAGTCTAGTGCATACCTTTAATGTCTTCAAGTATGCAGTGAGGTCACGGATAAGTCCATCCCTCAAATCAGTTCTGAAATGTGGTTCTGACACAATGGGGCGGTCATAGCTTGCAAGTTTCTCTTTTGTGAGACCATTTGCATTTAATGTTTCCCAGTAAACATTAATTCTGAAACCGCTTCTTACATAATTTATGAGTGCCTATTGCAACAATAAATATGAATTTTAAAAAGTATCCTCATATAATTCTCAGACCAGGTCACTATTATCTGTACAGCAGATTTATGCTACTCAGTAAGAGTTTGATCTTTGGCATTAACAACTCAGGGTCAACAACACTAAATGAAATAACTTAATAACAAATTGACATGGAGTGGTTAAAGCCAAAATTACAAAAATGATAGCTTAAGATGGATAAGAAAAACAAGATTAATAAAAATGTAGGACAGAAAAATACAGAAGAGGGTAGGGAGAAGAGAAAAGGGGGAGAGATGGAGAAATGAGGAGGATGGGAAAAGTGGGAGAACATAAACAATTCAATAGATGTCTCAATAGACTAAGAACATAAAGCACCAAGCAATTCTTCTCCACCAACTACCCTGAAAAATTTTAGAATAACGAATGTGCAGATTTTGTTAAAATGTTCCCTTTCACATAACCAGCTAGCTTGACTTTGATTAGACATAAACCTGAAAATATAGGATCAACAATGGAAAAAAATTCCCTGCATACTCGGTTACCTCACATATTATTACATCATCAGGGCTACTATTATTGTGCAACTTTTGATGCCACTCCTCCATCATGCCTGTCTTGCAGTCATTATTTCTCTGAAAAGAGAGAGAGAGAAACCAAAAAATAAAGAGCAAAGGAATGAAAGGATGTCTTATTTAAGCAAGATGATTTAATTTTGCAAACAATTATATTTTCACATACCAGAATCAGAAGTATTTCATCACGGATTCTCTGACCAACATCACTAGAACCTCCACGACCAACACATGCCATTATCAGTCTCACTATCTCCCTATCATTTGGCTGGTTTAAGTATATTCTTTGCAGTAAGTATGTAAACCTGTCTAGAGCTTCACTTATTTCACTGCATATGATATGACATTACAATTTGCATTATTTTAATGGGAAATAAAAAGGCTTGTGGTACCAGGAATTATGATTATTCATGCACTACAATAATTGCATGAAGGGCATACAAGAACAACTTTGTTGAAAACTCAGATATATTATGCAATTAAGCTCAAATGCATTATTCATTGGACCAGCAAAAACAGCAACTACTCAAAAACCAAGCCTAAGTTATCTGCAAAAACTCAATTTTTGTCAATATGCAATTACATTCAAGTGCATTAGTAATTTAGTATCATTTCTTTTCAAGGCCTCTGATGGGGATGGGGATAGTATGGGATGTCCTTAGGGTAGTATGGGCTACCCAAGTCCCACGTCAAGTAAAATAGGATGCTCGATGGGATACTTAAGTGGCTTGATTCTTTTCCTTCAATAGCTAGCTTTTAAGGGAAGGTTTCCCAAGTCACTTGGATTCCATCATTTGGTATCAAAGCCTTGTTTGCCAACGGCACGGAGAGGGATATCTACGAAGGGTTCTGATCGGCAGAGGGGCTGACTGTAGTAGATTGAAGCAACGCCGAGTGAAGTGTCACAAAGTGCAGCCACCTGGACGTTGGCTCTTCAGAGGCAGTGCTATGATGGGGATGGGGATAGTATGGGACGTCCCTAGGATAGTATAGGCTACTCAAGTCTCACATCGAGTAAAATGGGATGCTTGATGGGGTACTTAAGTGGCTTGATTCTTCCCCTTCAATAGCTAGCTTTTGAGGGAGTGTTTCTTAAATCACTTGGGTTCCATCATCCTCCATTGCTAGGTTTATAGCATTTAAAAAAAATAGAAAATTCTATAATAAATAGCTTTGCTATATCAAAAAATTCTCTTTCAAATTAAAGTATGCATCATTATTATATTTTACCGTGGTTTCACATTATAATTCTTGTTCCATGTGAGATGCCTGCATGCCATGAACCTTAACCAGACCAATATTCCAATCAGCCCCAGTCCCCCTTCAGTTTTAGAACGCTCTGTCAGCTCCGTGGCAATATTGAACCTGAGTAAAATTAAACAAATTAAAGAGTATAATTTAGTATAAAACCACAACAAATAATGAGAGCAAAAATATTGTCAATTTCTTTCTTGCAGAACTTTGTCATATTACAATGTTCTCCTGTCTGTAAGTGTCATTGAACAAAGAAGTAGCTACGAAGAACTACAATGTTCTGGATTGTATTTGATGAATTTTCTTTACACACAAATGAAATATCAATTTTTAATAAGAATCTGAGATATGTATCATAGTCTCACCTGTGCATCAAAGATCTCTCAGCCTCTTTCTCTCTTTGAGAAATTTCATCTAGTAACCATAGGACAAACTCTTTTCCATCTCGACTAAACTGTATGTAAGGTGTTTCAGATTAAAATATGCAAACAAGATTACTTTACATAATTGACTCAACTGGTAAAATCAAAATATTAGGATTTAGTGACAATAGAAGAATAAAATTAATATGATAGAACTAATATGTACAGTCTAGGCATTTAGAGAAAAAGAGAAAAAAATTGTATTAGAAATTCATTATAAGTACTTTAAGAAATAATGACCATGTATATGTATGCTTGGCTTATTATAGCAACACCATATATTTTGTGATTTTTAAATGGGATACGGCCAATAGATGCAAATTATTGTTGACATTCTAGAACTGTTTACTTTCAAGAAAATTCAAAGCCTGCAGGTTAGATAAAATGATTAACACCCTAAAGATCAATTTTGAATTGTCAACAATTTTGTCATATCCCATAGACGTATTCACATAACAAAATTTTTTTCTTTCAGTATCCACAGAAGTCAATGAAGGCATGCAGGAATCATTGTAACATAAATGAGAAGCAAATAAGAACCATTACTTTGTCAATAATGAGGATTGGTGACCTTAATTATTTGTGTGGTGTTCTAAATTCAAATTATTTGAAAAATTAAGTTTTTCAGACATATAAGCAATTTTTATCAACATTGCAGATACATAGACAATTAAGGAACTATGGCCCGGCATATGGATGCATACATTCAACAGGAAAATGCAATACATAATATGAATAGTAAAATTACCCTTCCAGATGGATTATTTTGTTTAAGTCCAGCAAGGAAATTTGCCCCATTATTTTTTATCCAAAATCCACCTGTCCAGATGACAAACTGAATACCAACAAAATTCCTTGTCTGCAAATTAACATCCACAACCTTTTTATGGAAGAGGGAAATCAAAGAGGAAAAGGGTTGCAGTCAGTGTGTACTCTAATCTGAATAATAAGTACAAGAAATCCCAGATTAGACCATGAAACAACGTCCTTGAATAAATTACCTGAAAGGATCCATTTCCTGTAAACTTATCTATAAAATTACTTTGACATGCTCCAGAAACCAGTTTTGAGTTTTCGGGCCAAATCTCTACTGGTGGAACCTTCATTTGGCAGGAAAACCAGAAAACAAGGTGAATACACAACTGTGGCAGTTGATCATTAACATGTACACCCAAATTTTAAATCTTTGGGAATCTAAAATCATCTAACTCACCATCCATTCACAAGGAGACAACTTAGACACACCCCAGTGAAGTATCGTTGCACCTTTTGTGTTTGCAGCAATGAAAATGTGATAGTCACCATTAATGATCTTTGAAAATACCTGTATATGCAACCAAAGTTTCAGAAACAGTTAAAAATTTAATATTGTCCCTCCGAAAGTCATTGGAATGTTCAACTAACTAATACCAGGTCAGTAATATCATGCAAGCCAAAATTGTAATCTCACAGTTAAGTCCTTGTTGGAAATAAAATCTTATTATTCAGCAATTAAACTGACTTCAAAATTCACTCCTCTAGGATAGTCTAGAAAAAGTTACATGCTTAGATTTAGAGTCTCAGTAATATTCTCTCATAAACAGCTTTTACACTCCTAAAAAGAAACAACATAAACTTTTCTCTGTAATGAAATTAGTATATTTGTTGAAGTACTAAGCTATGAAAACTTGAGAGATAAGTAATTCCATTCTGAGACAATAAGGTCTCTTTCAAGAGCAGAGTAATAGAGAAACCATTTTTTCAATTATATCAAGATGTTAGCTGATGCTATATCAAAAATAAAATCCATAAAATGGGGCATGAAAAAAATACAACATATGTTTATCAATTATGAAAACCAATGATAGGCATACTTAAAATGAAACAAGACTAAAATAGACACAAGACTAACAAGTTTAATAAGTCCATGAAAAAAATGTTGACATATCAAGAAAACCAACCACAATTTCATAGTTATGAACACAATATCTTTGCCATGACAATATATCTGTTCCACCCATAAATCTCTCTATAAGATCCACTAGAGCTGATGTTGACTCATAGGATCTTTTGGGATACTCTTCAGACTGCTTCTGCAACCACTCTTCAACATTATATCTCCCTTTGTAAGAATATGGAATAACACTCTTGACTGGATCTCTATCACCATTTACAGGTTTCATACTGCCAGTCAGATAACTATTCTGTGACACATTCAGGGAAATTCCTTTTGACAACCGGCTTACGAGCTCTCTCAAAGTATTATTATTAACTCGCTGCATCGAGATTAAAAAAAAAATCTAGTAAGACTGAAAAATGTTCGAGAAAATACATAAGTTTTAATTGATTATTCTATCCACAAAATTTGCAAAATCAGTTATACCAACTAAAGCATTGTATGATTAAGAACATGTCAACGTGGTAACCACATTTATTGTAACATTAAGAGACAATAGCTCCATCAGGATGAGATAAAATATTCCTTGAATAGAGATGCAAAAAACTAATTGATACATAGCATTTAAATTCTACCTCTTTTGATTCTATATTTTGTTTTCCACCAAGTTCATTCAAATATATGCTGGCTAATGGACTGACAAGAAGGTCATATATTCTGAACTATATGATTTCATCTTAAACAGACTAAATGAGCACAAAAATGGTGAAGACTGCATCATAAATTAATGAGAGAAATAGGATGTAAATTATCTATCTGTAAAGCCCAGTTTATTGTATGGGTTGTGATTTGGGATTGGAGGAAATTCTGGCTTAATTAATAGAAAAGTTGGAGAATGAGAATGTTACAAGTGCACTGGAAATATTCATGGCAATGAAATTTGCAATCACTTTGACCATATCAACTTAGTTTATTTTGTGACTTCAATTGTTAAAGCTAATTGTATAGGTTACACCTTAAGTCAAGGTTTAATTTATTATAGTTTCTAAATAACATGAAATTTTGTTTTTATTATAGAGACTAATATTGGTCTTCCTATTGGAATTAGGGGTTGGCAATTTATTCCTAGAAAAAAAAATGAGGGTTAGGTTGAATTTACCTTTGCAAAGAGGATATTATATATTTAGGATCTTAGTTTTCAGTATTCATTAATGCATTGAGCGCTTGTGCTATCTTTCATCTTCAGTCTTCATATTCTTTCTTCTCTAAAACCTTGGATGTTGGACAGTTGACACAAACAGTACTATCTACACAAGTAAATACTTCTGTTCCAGTTATTCCTATGCACATCTAGGCTGCACCATAACTCACAAGAAATCAGACTCTGTATCGCTAATTATGTCGCAGAAGAATAAAATGAATAGGTAATTTCTAGATGATTTTCTCAATTACTACTTTCAACTGTCTCAATACAATTGAGTATCAAATATCAAATAATTTGGTGGATGAAGAAAAGCATATGACTTTTTGTAACAATAAAAAGGCACATGTTTCAAACTGCGACACTCTAAACTACCTTCTGTTGGTGGGGTGAGATTATTGGCCTGCCCTTACTCTCCCATGGTGAATGAGGCTTGTGTTCCCCCAGATGCTTTGGTATGCTCGAATGACGTATAGGAACATCACTTGCAGGTATCTCTATTCGAAAATTTCCATAGTTCAATTTCAACCTAGGAAATAGAGAAATTAAGCAACGCAGGAGAAGCTAAATGCAGTAGTGCCTGCAGTTGAAAACCACAATAATAATAATAATAATAATAAAATAAAAGCATTTGAAGCAAACCATCTGTCATGAGGGCCATCTTTCAGAACAAACTCAATGGCCTGTATGTTAGGATCCCGCAACTCAATGATCAAGAGATATATCTGTCCATGCTGCAAATTATATGTGAAAAAATTTTACAAGCTTACAAGATGAGATGGATAAATTATAACCAGTTTAGTTAACAAATTGACTATTCAGAAGGATAAAACCTTCATAAATTGGGACTGCAAAGCACCATGCTTATAAATCTTCCCTCCTGAAGAATTATCGGCTGCAATGAGCCAGTTCCTGTAGAGGACATATTATAAGTAATAACTAAAAAAAAAATTCCTGTGCATTCAAATTAGCGTAAATTAACTTTTTGGTCTCCAAAAAATGAGTTGAATCAACTCAATATTATTTTTACATCAATCTTCAAATGGGAGTCAACAAGTTCTTATATGGACTAAATTGATGAAAACATAGTGTAGTTTATAGATGTAAGTAATCATTAGATGACTGAACTGATGTATTCTAATCCTTGTCCGGTCAAAAGGTTTATGTACTCGTTCTGATGAAAAAATAATAGTGCCATGATTTTTGCCATACTTATTCCCGTGGAAGACAAAACCCCAGTGAAGGATCCAAGCCCTTGTACAATTTTTGAGCTGAAATTCGATTCTCACATTCTGCCTCTCCGATGATCCAGATATATTAATCTAGAGAAATGAACAAACGGAAATTAATCTTTATAATTTTCTTTGGATGCGCGAAAGCCAACGAAGACCTTTACCTCGAGTTGCATTTCTTCTATTAGATTAAAATGATAAACTCGAGGAACCTGGGTACTGTTACTACCGCTGGTCGACGCCATCGCAACCCTTTTTTAGACAAAATGAATCGACTGGGTTCCAAAGTGTCAAAGACCAACGATGCCATTTATATGAAACAAAAAGCTTATCGAGATTATTCACAAAGACAAGCATCTTTGCAAAAGTAAATCCAACAATCGATGCTCTCCTGATTGTGGCTTGCAAGATTAAATTCTCGTCATAAAACCCTAAAACTGATACACCTCATATAGAAAAAGTAGGATGTAAATTTCCGTAACTTGGAAGTGCTATCGCTGGATTGAAAATTAGGCACAATATGTAAAAGAATTGGATGCTTCAAATTCTCCTATCGAAATTCCTTTTCTCATAGGATTCTTAAAGCAACGAGAGCAAGAGACAAATCAATTGCCACGATGAAAGTTTTTGATTCTGTAATTGCCAGCAACGGTAGTAATTGCAAATTCCACAGAATGTAGAATTTGTATATTTATAAACCCGAAGCCTTGCAAGCTGCAGTGCTCGTTTCTTCCCGCCCATTATTAACGTTTGCTTCAAGCACAAGCTTCTTTTTATTTTTTATTTTTCGCTTGTTGGCCTTTTTTTCCACTAAATTTTTTTTTTCTCTTGTACAAATTCTATGCTTTCCTTTAAAAGTTAATAAAAAATTCTTTAAATTTTTTTTATGTGGTATACTTTTTTTATCTTTCAAATTATTTAACATAAATTACAATGAATAAATTACACTTTTTTTATTTTAAAATTACTTCCCTCCCTTCCCGCTTAAAAAATTAGACTCTTTTTTCCTAACAAATGAAAGCATCTTACAATTTAATTTAAAATTTACTAACTTTTAAAGTCTCCATCTAAATTTATGCATTTTTATAAATTTTCATTGCAACTTTTTATTTGTAACCATATTGTTTTTTCTGAAATTATTTAAATGTGACTAAGTCATTGAAATTTAAAAACAACATACTTTACTCATTTGTCAATATTATTATTATTATTTACATTTTTTATTATTAATATTTTATTGATCTTTATATTTATTATTATATCATTAAATTATCAAATTCAAAATTTGAGTTTGATGAATAGTTCGTACACTATTAAGTTAATAGAGAAATAATTTATAAATTTTTCTTTCTTTTTTTTTCATTTGAATGGACAAATTTTAATTTTTATAAAAATTTAGTGCAATTTTCATATGAATTAGATATAAGTGAAATTATTTATATTTTTACCGTCAAATATTTCAATAAAAATAAAATAAATAAAAAAATTATATATTATTCAAAAATATAAATATAAATTACATTTTAATTTTTTTATATTTTTGTTATTAGATTTTTTTCAATGATAAAATGAAAAAATAATTTATCTTTTTACAACTTTATCACCTTATGACTGAATTTTTTTAAAAGACTTTTTCAAAAAAAATATGTAAGAAACTACATATTTGAAAATATGTAAGAAACTTATCACTTTTCATTTTATCATTGAAAAAAAACCAATAACAAAAATATTAAAAATTTAAAATATAACTTATATTTTTACTATCAAATTTTTTTAATAATATATAAATAATTTTTTATTTATTTTATTTTTATTGAAATATTTGACGATGAAAATATAAATAATTTTTCATATATCTATTTCATATAAAATTTGCACTAAATTTTTTTAAAAATTAAAATTTTTCCATTCCAATGAGAAAAAAAAACATTTTATAAGTTATTTCTCTATTGATTTAATAGTGTACAAATTATTCATCAAACTCAAAATTTGAATTCGATAATTTAATAATATAATAATATATATAAAGATCAATAAAATATTAATTTAATAAATTTTTTAATAATATAATAATAATTATAAAGATCAATAAAATATTAATAATAAAAAATAAAAAAATACTAATATTAACAAATGAGTAAAGTGGGTTGGTTTTAAATTTCAATAAGTTATCCACATTTTAATAATTTTAAAAATGACATTTTGGTCGCTAATAAAAAGTTGCATTTAAAATCTATAAAAAAAGACATTAATTTGAATTAAAAATTTTAACATTTACTCAACTTTTGACTAAAATATAAAATGTTCTGGCAAGATAAGAGTATAATTTTTTTAAACGAGAAGAGAAGAGAGTGTAATTTTAAAATATTTTAAAAAAGAGTGTAATTTACTCTATATTAAATATATTGGCTAACTTAACATATATTTTATTTGTTAATTTTATTTTAATATTAAATTATAATAATTTTTTGTTTAAAGATAATTAAAAGAACGCGTGACTCTTCCATAATTTCTTAGTATCTCTAATTAATAAATAACTTAAATAGTAGCAAATTGTCGACTAGAATAGCATAATATTTTGTCTGATCAAATTACGTCGTTAACTAATTCCTTCAAATTATATTTAAATCATTGAATATAGAGTTATAATCATATTTTAATCCAATTTGGCATGTTTGTAGAGTATTTATTAATGGATAACATTACTACTCAAAACTTTGATAACACAATTAACTTCGGTTAACTCGTCAAATATGTGAGGAATGCGAATAATATTCTCTTTCTCTCTTTCGTTCAGCTCGCCTATTCCATGTCGGCTCTTATTAGTGGCGTTCTGGAATTCGTTGTGTATAGTTTTGACTGTTCGGTAATTACTGAAGATAACTAGCCCCTTAACCATAATAAAATCCTCCGAAGATAAATGAATTCATGTACTGACGCCCAAAGAACAAAAAGTACAGTGAAAAGAGTAGGTTCATCCAATGTCCACGAAGTATTCTCATCATTACATCAAACCCCAAACATGTCAAGGGTTCCATAGTTGCTAGTTGCTGCTAGAATCTAGACCATCTGCCACTTGGGTCCTGCCACCATTCCCATACATATTACCAGCGGTTGCGAGCAATTTGTCCTAGTCGACAATGAAGCGAACGTTCGAGACACTACTGCGAGAGCAACTTTGAGTCACATGCCACTATTTTAACCCGTCCTACGTTCTCTAGGGAATCTTCATTCTTGAACGAAGCATTTTGTAGGATAAAAGTCCAAACATTGTCGCAGAATCTGTACGTATGCAGATGTCCCTGTGATTGCAAAAATTGATAAGAAAGCACAACCAGCCCAGATTTCACTATGCCAATGGGCAAAAATACTATGGGAGGAGAGTTACTTACTCACAGTCGTTACCTTCAGATGACTGAATTAATGACTTGCAAAATAGAATCATATGTGCAGAATTTCAGCTATAGCACCATTACGTTTTTTTTTTTTTTTTTTAATATTGAACACAGAATGAGAAAAAGGGAAGATGTAAGAGGGAGTTATTAATATCTTCAGTTCCCAAAAGTTGTTTGACAAACAGTTACTATATACTAGCAACATAAAAAAGAAGCCCACATTCAAATCAACATTACAGATTGCTATTTAAACATGAAATCAACAACTCCCAAAGCTCATAATGAAAACAAAGGTGCCAAACCATTTTTTAAAAAGAATATACTACATAAGAATCACAAAACTTATCCAAGGGCAAAGGAACACCTTTGAAATACAGGAATTCCTCCCCATTCATAAGTACATATCCACCAGAGGATTGCATAAACCACACACCGCTATAAAACCACAGCCTTCTTGTACATAGCAAAACTTTTAAAACATATACCATAGGAGACAGCTCTAAGGTGAAAAAATACATCCATTGTTTACAAAGAACCCAAACATACTATTCAATAACAAAGCAATAAATGAAATAATAGATCTTATCCATTACCAGGTACTTCTACGCTAAAAACCAAAAGGTTCCATTAAAACAGGATCAACCACTTTGAGAACTGTTGTAGAGCTGGCATGTGAAACCAGGGCACATTATTCTTCACCTCCCCCCCCCCCCCTTCTCCCCCAATACAAAGGAATAAAAGAGAAGGAACTTGAATAAATAAAGGAAAATAGGCATGTATAAATTACTCTGTTATCCTCATTATACCAAGAAGCACAAAAAAAAAAAAACGCTCAGTAAGCAAAATGTAATAAAGGTATAGGTCCTGTGGCTCATAAACTTTATTTCCAAGCGTCTTCCATTAGCAGATCGTGCATAAATAGAAGACTAAACACCTAACCAACAAAACTCATGTTAAAGCCATAAAATTAGACCATTAAACAGGTAACTTATGGACAGAAAATATGTCAACATTTGGAATTTCCCCACTACTTGCATTTGACTTATTTTGTCATAATTACTTCTTGAAGAGCAACCCTTTTTGAGTGTTCTGCAAAAGTTATCCTACCGTCTAACTCTAACTATAGAGTTTGAATAGATGATAGATGCATAATTCAGCCATATGTCAACTTTTGAGACCATGTATGGCTCCAGTCAGATACCAAATACACATTCATGAAAGCAACAAATAAAAACTTACATAGAAAACATAAAACAATAAGAGTCCATTCCCGGAGAGAGTATGAACCCAAAAATCTGATGATAGACTATAAAACTTATATCAATATGGTGATCAACAAAATCTTTTTAAAGAATACAAATCAGCCATCACATATAAAATTGACTGGATAAGTGGACCAAGTAAAGAGCCTCAAACAAAAAAAAATGAAGGAGAAAATTAAGAAATTTAAGAAGAAAAGGGAATTTCAAACATCAATATCAAAATAAACAAATTCTGTCAAAGTGCTGAATACAATGATCAAACTTTCCTGCAGTCTTGGATTCAATTGATTAAAAATAAACTATATCCGAATAGTAATCATCACCAATGGTGTCACTGCAGTCCAACTCGATTAAAGTACTTCTAATTTTAATCAGAACTGATGCAGTTGATTGTCATGATTTTTATGTATTCAGTTATTAATAATTCAAGATGAATTGCCACTCAGTGCCCATGTTCACACTCCTTCATAAGTTCATAGTCATTCCCTATAGTCTAGACTCTAGGGTACCCAACTTACAGCCAGGGAAAAATTCATTTCGGAAGAAAATTATGAAAATTCTAAGCAAATATATGGATTAGCATTGAACCAATAGTTTCTTCTTTTTATCCCATTATTAAAAAATGAGAAGATTTGCAGTATAGCTAGCTCATCCATGAGGCCCACTAATAATCTGCATATAAATTCCATACTACGTTAATATACTTGTTTCATAGTGGCAACAAGTATAAAACGGGAATCTATTCCAGAAAGTGAAAATTTTAACAAATAAGTAATATGAATTTCATGACCAAATTGCATGAACTTATCAATATGACGGCAAGTGATATGCCACTAGCAAATTTCGAGAAGCGAGTCAACGCCTACATTTCCACTTTATCTTGTCTAATCCGAAGTTTAACTTCTTACTAGGAATTAAAAGCTTCAAAAAGAGAATGAGGAAAAACACTGTTACCTTAATTGAGACCTTGCTCTTAACATTAGTTTCCAGAGCTTCTGTCATAGACTAGAGATCCACATGCCATAAGAATAAACGTCAATACAAACCCACAAAATTAATATTCAGACAAATCATACGTAAAAGAGATGAAGATAGACAATTGAACAGAGCTCTGGTTGAAAGTACCTTATCGAACTGGACAAGAACTTGAATAGCAACCTCGGGGCTAAGAGTACCATTCTGAACCATCTCATCCAAAGTCTCGGTGAGGCACATTCCGATCGTCGACCTCCGGTATAGTTCGAACGTCGCCATTCTTGCTTGATAAACACGATCTGAATCAACAGTAAATACTACATAAGCCAGATTACAAAGTATATGTGGATCATATAAACAAAATACGAATATACTCGCGTCCAGTAATTGATAAAATTGCAGTGAAGCAAGAAGAAGCTAAGGGATCAATAAGAAATCAACAAAAATGAAGATCTAAGGTTGATATTCATATTACGAATCGGGTGGCGAGGTTGAGAGCAGTTCTTTCCTCTCTTCTCTCTTCCGCTGCTGCTTCTCGGTTAACGTTAGGCTCGATAACGTTCGGGAGCGAAGTCAGCGAACTAATTTGTGGCTATTTATACCCTAGAATTTGGAGCTCTGGGTATAAATAGTGCGAGGTTGGAGTCCAGGAAATTGAGATGCAATTACGTTTATCTCCTCCATTTTTTTTTCTTTCTCTTTTCTCTGATTGATCGTAATTTGGACATAGTTATTAATTCTTTTAATTTATTATAATAAAAAGAATAAAAGTAAGTCACAATTTTTTTATTTTAAAAATTTAAACTTTTTTCTTTTAAAAAATTTAAAAACCCACAATTTTATTTATTTTAATTAAAATATTCTTAATAATATTATTACATTTTAAAAAAATATAATTTCTAAAAAAATATGTTTTAAAAATTATTATTTTATTATTATTTACTATATATAAAAATATAAAAGTTTTTTATTTTAAATTTTAAAATTTATTTTTTATTTGATTAAATATATATTTAATTGTATAAATAATAAATATAATAGTATTTTAATTAAAATGAATGAAATTAACAAAATTCATCTTTTAAAAAAAGTGTAATTTGTTAAAATATAAGAGAATAAAAATAATAAAGCACGTCCCTTTGCATATAGGTAGTATATATGTTTTTTAAAAGAATATGTAAAATTATTATTAAATTTTAAGTCACCCGCATATGATTCTCCCAACTTTTAAAATTGATAAGTAATAATTCTTAATTTCGACACTTTAAACAATGTATCCTTTTATTTATTTTATTTTGACGTCCTTACTTTATATGACAATACAAACTATCTTATAAACTCTTAAACTAAACATTGAAAAAAAAAAATCTATCGCTTATGGAAAATCTAAAATCACAGTGAAACAACGATGTCAAGGGTACAATAAGTAAAATATATATTATATAAAATATGCAAATTTAAAGTTTCTTTTTCCAATTTTGTCCTGTTCTTTTATCTAATGCTTATTTATAATAAGCCACCGTAAAAATATATATAATAGTATCAAAGGAGGAATTCATCTACGTATTTATTTTTCTTTTCATCGCTAACAAGGATAAATTAAAGGAAACCTGTCCATTCTGTGTTCGTCAATGATAAGGGAATGGCCACAATCAATCATAAGAACGACTCTTTTATTCTCAAGCGATAGATCAACTGTTTAATACTTCTCTTAAAACTCCCATCATTTTTTTAATAGGGATGTCTCTTTTAATATTATTGTTATTTGCTCATTCACTAATTAAGTTTGTACTAACCGTCAATGACATACATAATTAACTCCTTTCATATGATTATTTTTGTGCATGAAAAAAATTATTATGACTATAAATGGTGATCTATATATTAAGGAGATAATATATTTTATTTTTTAATTATGTTTATATAAAATATCACTTATTTAAACTTTAATGTATAACAAATTATTTTATAAAATTATTAAAATTATTAAAAATTATTGTTTTTAATATTAAATTTAACAACTATATATTTATTATATAATTTTTTAATTTTTTAATTTAACATCACATTATTTGTGAAGAAATATTGGAGAAAAAATAAAATTTATAAATTTTTTAAATATAATTTTAATATTTTAAATAATTTAAAAGAATAATTTATTACAAATTAAAATTTATATAAATGATATGTTATATAAATATAATTATGAATAATAAAATATATTTTTTTTCATATATTAACTATACCTTATTCTATATTTCTTCAAAATATGACTTGATCTTTGAAGAGTATTTGGAGATTTTATCTCTTGAACCCCTTTTCAAGTATTTGAGACATTTTCACTGTGTCTAAGGCCTTTAGCACGTTCAAATGATTTTTTTTTTGGTCAATGATATTAAAATATTTTATTTTTATATATCTTATTGTGTAATAATTTGGCTAAGAAAGGTCAACATAATCTTTTTGGCTGAAGACATGTGATACTTTTAGTCTCTGAAAAATATTTACTCTATATATAGGAAAGATTAATATAATCATAATCCAAATAAATCGTAAAAGAAGACAAAATAATTAAAGGCATGCTTAAAATATTTTTTAAATATTTTTTTTAAAATTATTTGAACATGTTATTTATAATTAAAAACAAAACATAAAATATATACTTTGAAAATAAAAAATATAAAAACTAAATACTTTTATTAAAAATATATACATAAATATACAAAAAAAATATTGATATAAATTTTTATAATTAATTTTATGAAATAATTTTAAAATATAAAAGACAAAAGGACATTTAAACATAGAAAAGTTTTTATATTATCTTATTTGTATATTAATTAATAATATTTAATTAAATATTTTTACTTTATATTAATATATATTATAATAAAATAAAATAAATAAATTGAAGCGTCTTCCATTATTATTATTTTTTATCAAAAATAAAATAAAATAAAATAATTAGATATAATTAACTTATCCACATGAGACAATTAATACATGAAAAAAATTTATTTTGATCATTAAAAATATGATAATTTTTAATTTAATTATTTATAAATTATTTTGTTAATTTAATATCTCAAATATAAAAATAATTTTAATATTACACTTTTTTTAAATTAGATTTATATTTTAATGTATCATTTAATAAAATATTAACTAAAATATTTTGTACTAACGTAAAAGTTATATATAGTAGATAATTTTATATCATATTAAAAAAATTTATATATCAAATTATTCAAATGAACCATAATTTTTAAATTTTTATTAGATACACAATTAATAAAAAAATTTATGTATATATAAAATTAAAAAATTTTAATTTATATCTTAATATTTTATCTCATGAAAATAAATAGGCGATATATCAAAAAATTATTTCATCAAAATATCAATTAAATTATATTTTAATATTGAGTTAAATAAAAAATTTAGATAAAAATATAATATTAAAAATATTTGTATCTTTATAAAATTAAATTAATAAAAATAATATATAAAAATTTAAATTAAAAATATCTGTTGATGCATCTCCTAACAAATTTTCTTTAACAAGCTCTACTTGACGTGTATAGAATAAACAGTTGCCACGTAATGAAATAGCTGTGAACGTGTCAGCCACGTATCTTCTCTGAAATTGTTGCTGTTTCTACGCAGTCCTTCTACTTTCTACAGCTGCAAGGGTACGTCCAGAGAAACAATCCATGGAAGAGATCAGTCTTTTGCCCCCAGCGTCGACCATTAACTCAGAGAGAAAGCACAAGATGATTTCGTTCTCGTCTTCTGCGAAGAATAATTGCTTATATTTCGCAGCTTCTTTACAGGAGGGCCTCAGATATGTAAAAGCCTTTTTCGTCGGTCAGGTCGGGAAACTTCTGTCTCATTTAGGTGTGATTTCGGTATTTGATTCTTATTTGGATCATGTATGGAAAGTTTAGCCTCCTAGGACATTAGATTTTCTAAATATTGTATTAATTTGAGATTTATGTTTATAATAATTAAAAATATCTGTAATAAATTTTTTTAAAAAAAATTAAACTTTCTACTAAAACATGGGCTTTCAATATTGTCTCATTGCCCTTTTTATTTTGGTTAAAATACACTAGGTTTTCTTTTCTCCTGGCAACCAAAAAAATGCACGTAACTACATATTATGTGTCCATCTACTATAAAAATTATCTAAAATTTATTAAAATTTTTATAATTTGTGTAAAAAATATTTTTAATTAATTTAATCATTTAAAATCTTAAAAAAAGATAGACACATTAAATTATTTAGTTTTTTTTGCATGATATACAATTTAGAGATTTTTGTACACAAAATTTAAATTTTCTTTTCAAAATTCTTAAAATTTTTAAAAAAATTTATACATTTTGATATGATTTAATTTAATTTTATTAGTGTGTCTTTGTTTCATTAAAATTTTAAATAAAAAATTAACAAATTTTTCTTTACATAAATTATAAAATTTATAAAATTTTAAATAATTTTTTATAATTGGGAAGTTATATCTATAGGTAAAGAAAAATTTTCTTCATTTTAGCCTTTTATTTTTTACTACCAAAAGAAAGACGACTGCGTTCTGGGTGACAAAATTACCTTGTATGTCAAAAAGCAGACAAAGAAGATAATGGCGAGAAATGAGAAGGAAGCAACCGCAGCTCAGCTTGAGACTGCCAAGATGCAGGTGGAGGCTACTGACGCTGCTGAAGAGACCAAATCCAGACTTAATAAATCCGTGTAATTTTCCGTACGACAAAATCTCTGTCCTTAAATATCTTCTACTTCATTTTTCGTTTTGAGTATTAAAGTAGCGACTTATTAAAGTCTTTTAAGAAAATAAATTTTTTTTTGTAACTTTCCGAATTACTCATACCACACAAAATATCTTTTAATTAGCATCCAGCATTGAAAAAAAAAAACCAATGAAACAATACAAAATGGAACAATGTGAGGTTCATATACTGGGTACTTTCGTTTTTGGTCTCACTTTTGTTTTTGTTAAATTGTGATATTCTCTTTATGAGATGGAACTAAAGGAAAGGGGCTTTCGAAACGTATATAGTCATACATGATCCCCTGGAAAGGACCCGTAGCTATAGCCTGTGTAAGATACAAAACATTATCGCCTTCCATCAGCAGAAGACCTGACACATCAATGTTGTATAGCCAGTAGAGACCACGGATTCCATGTCTAGAGATTGTGTTGTCCTTCCCAATCACGCCACTTGTAAATAAAGGAGGATCTTGCTTTGGATTATTCACTCTAACCTGTAAGTTACAAAAGGAGGAAACGCTGCATAAGTGAGAGAGAAATCGAAGCTGAAACCAAATTATCAAGGTAAATTGAAAAACTACTGAACATTTATTTTGGTAAGGTTATAAACCTGTAATTCGGCTACATTTGCAGTTGCAAGAGCCAATCGTAGTTTGTAGGTTCCACTTCTAATCACATTATCAAGCTTGAAATTAATTTGCCATGTAGTTCCCTGGTATGTGCCATCTTCTTTCATCCTGTTTTTCATTCCTTAATATCAACTTTCATGTACATGAGTTATTTAAGGAGGAGGAGAAGAAAAAAAAAAGGAATTGAAGGAAAATAAAAAAGAGAAAAAAAAAGGTTAAATAATAATTTTTTTTTGTTTGAATTTTTAAAATTTTTAATTTAAGATTAATAAAATTAATAGAGAGAGCGAGTTAAGAAAAATTAATATAAAATTTTTTAATTCTTTCATAACTAAATAAGAAGAAAGTTATTAAATTTTTTTTTATTTCACTTCTTTTTCCTCCATTATTTTTTTCACAAACATACGGCTAAGAACTACGTTGGCGCATATATATATATATATATATATATATATATATTTATATATATATATGGATGCATGAGTTTTATTTAATGTGCTAGTGTTTCAAACGATATGATTGTAAAAGAATTAGACCTGGTAACTTGTGCAAAAAACCAATCTTTTTCGTAGTCACTAACGCCAACTGTATAAACTAAATCTTCATTTGGGTATAGCTCTGCGTATCTTTCCCACAAGCCATACTGCCTATACCTGTAAATGGTGTAAACAGAAGGGTCAGAAAATGTTGAATCTTTGAGATTTAATTTATGTGAAGAGGGGCTGACTTGTCTGGATGGTTAACATAAAGCCTGTTTATGTACTTGGGATTAGGATCAGGGACATAGAATTCAGCAGCAGAGCGATCAGGAATGCCTATCTCCCACAACGTTGGACCATCTCTTGGAGGTTCATAAACAATAGTACCAACATTTATTTCACAGCCTGCATTGTGCTTGTAGTACATAGTATTAACAAATCACAGACTGATATATATACATGACTCTCAAGAAAAAAGAAATTAAAGAACCTGGGGTGATCGTAAGGACAACATTGTTCCAATATTCTCCAATGAAACCAGGGACCCATGCGTAGAGATTATAATCGCCACAACGTATATTGTTAATAGAGCAGTAGCCTTCCTCGTCTGCTCTAGTCCAGAATTGGTATCCCTGACCACAAAAAATGCTGCTTCATCACTAATTGTATATTTGTAATAGTGTTTGATTATAACCACGGGACTCAACTTTTGGTAGTGTTTGATAGAATTGAATCATTGATGAACAAATGGGAATGATCTATGTTTACCTTGCATTCTATTTGCCATGATCCAGCGCCTCCTGGTGGTGCAAGTCCTACGTATGCACCTTTAGCCAATATGCAATCGTCACTTAAGTACCTGAAAATGGTCATTTTAAAATTTTAACAGCTTCAAAAACTAGAGTTTCATTGAGGCAACGATATTCCTGCTATTTGGTATTACGTGTCTCGGACTCTTATTGTGCTACAAACTTTGCCTCGTTGGTCAGACTTCTGGAAATCCTGTGAGGCTGGAAAATCATATGGCCAACTTTGGACTTCCTTCGTCATCTAAACAATTTTTGGATCTCGGTTAGTGTTAATTCTTGTTATAGTTATCAGCCTGAAAATAAACTAAAAAACGCAATGACGTTCATCTGCTAAAGAAACCTGATATTTGGCATCATCCCAGAGCCTTAGTGGGTCTTCATCATCCAACAAAGTGTTCAGATACACAAAGATTGGTCCAAAAACTTTTTTCCATGGCTCATTTGGTTGTAGTTTCAGAACTAGATCCTCGCCTGCGTAATGAGCACTGAGAAACATCTGACACAACCCCGAAAAAAAAAAAAACAAATCAAAGGCATTATTGTTTCGGTTCAACATGAAATTTCAGTACTAATTGTGCAGTGACTAAGTAGTAAATACTCAATTAACTGATATGTATACTTACAGCAAGACTGATGGGGCCCACATGGGAGGTTAGGTTCTGTTTAACAGGTCCTCCTGAACGGAATTCATTGCTGGGTATGATCACCCAGAACCCCATGGGTGGATCAGTCTCGGGTTTGGAGGTTATCCATCCATGCACCTTGAGATCTTTGTTGTCGCTCGAGTATTGGTACTTGTCATCCACCTTCATCACTCAATTAACAAATTCTATTAATCCCAGAAACTATAATTTACGAAAAATATTTATTATTTTCTTGTAACTGAAGTACCTCGCCCTTGAACTCTGGCTCCACGGGATTGACAAGTAAAACTGCTTCTGGGGTGGCTAGTTCTTTTCCTCTTCCAGGTAATCTATCGTCTGGAAGAGGCATGAATCTTTGCCTATTATCCGCTACAGCCATGTAATGATACCTACGTGAGGAAAATAATGCTTCAATCTTGCTCTTGCACTATATGTATGTGTTTACATGTTGTATTCAAATATAGGCGATGAAGGGAATATTAAAGATTAAGGAAAATGTAAGAGGTTACAAGACAAATGAAATACTTGTCTTTTCGTAGCTTGAACACAATCCTGATCTGGGGTATATTGAAAGCAGGCCACTCTTTTAGGTGTTCAAAAATGGCGTAAGAATAGAAGCCTGAGGAATTACGAAGCATTACATACCTGCAGCAGAGTCATTAGCAACAATATCATCACTATATTAAGTTTAACAACTATAGCATGCTATCAATTTTATTAATTATATACCTTTTGTCTATATTTAATGGCGAAAGCTTTCCTTTCAGAGATGGATCCCACGTTCGAGTAAATGAGATCTCCACCTGTTCCTCATTTTCCACTATCACTCTAAAACTTGTAGCAACGACCCTGCGTATTTGTCAAGTTTTTAATGAAATAATTAAAATAAAAATACATCAGATGTTGCCATAACCTATTACATTTGGAGCAAAGGAGAACAAAAACATAGTTATTATTATTCTTCAAATTCGCCTTATAGCTTCTCTTTTCTTTCTGCTTATATGGGGGTTGGGGAAAAGGGAAGATTCAGAATCATTGAATCAAAGACACTATTCACATACCGCTCGAATATCCCAGTTGTTCCTGTACTACTTGCTTCACTCCAAACAACGTCCCAATACCTTTATTTCAAGTAAACATAGCATTATCAGTTGCTTGATTGTTGAGGGAGGAAAAAAAAAACAGAAAAAAGAAAAGCAGGTTTAGAGTTCTGTGTGTACCCTCTGTTATCCCTTTGGTTAAGAACTTCAAGCAGATTATCAATGCCATTATATTGTATTCTAGTTACAAATCCTCCCGGATTGGATATATACACTTGCAGTATGCCATTGTCCATAAGCACCTGCAATTTATTCATTAACGTCTCTCAAGTAATTTGATTTGCCATGAAATCGGAAAATTGGAAAAACACAACAATGTCTTACATAAGTGTCTTTAATATGCAACTGCACCGCCTGTGATGACATAGCGAAGGATCGATCCTTGCAAGACGCAAAATTCTTCAGTTTTCAAGAGACCTCCTTAATATGATCGCTGTGTCACATTTGAGGTTTATTTTTATTTGCGACACAAGCTATTAATGTTCATATATAAGAGCTTCTGTTTGGTCTGGTTTTCTTCAACTATAAGGCCAAGCATTGTTTCTTTTATTTGGGTTTTCATGGTCAATTCTTTACTCAGTCGCTACTGTAGTCGTATACGTTTTGACATTAGTATGCTTTCTGTGATTATGAGGACAAAACTTGTATATAATATTTTGCATGTTTATTACATGTGAACATTTCTGTTAAACTCAATTTCACATCTTCACTTTAAAAACTTTTCCCGTGTTATCAAAGAATTTAATAGCAAACTTTAAAAAGCTACATGTAAGTTTTGCCTAATATAGAGAGAGAGAAAGCTTAGTTTCAAGTTCTCAAAGTCAAAACTTGATTTGGTATTCAAGTTCTCAATGTCAAAACTTGATATGGTATAAATTAATGAAAAAGAAAAACAAGACAAGAACGGCACAGTGTGTGGGCATAATTTTAATGACGGAGGATCACCTATAAGATAAACTTTCAGAGATTGATGGACTTACAAGTCAATGATGATTCATTTTTATAACTTACGGAGCTCATGTATAGATCATTTATTCATGCCTTTGAACATCACATGTTATAGAAACTCTATCTAATAAAGATTAATCGACTAAATAGACAAAGCATCATGAATGAAGTGAATGATATAAATTAAGCATATAAATAAAGCTAGACCATAGAGGGTTGGAAATTTCAGAAGTTGCTTGAACGTTGGAAATTTCATTAGTTGCTTTAAGGTTGGAAATTTCAGAAGTTGCTTGAAGATTAGTTGAAGTTTGATCAGAGGCCAAGGGAATTATATCAGACTTGTTCTATTAAACATTTAGGAGGCCAAGCCTACTGAACACTTCACAACCATCAAAAGGAGAAAAAAAAAAAATCACGCTTGCGAGAAAAAAGAAGAAGGGCAGGATATGAGGGTCCTCAAGGTCTTTCAAATTCAAACATAGGATCAATGAATTACTTTTTTTTCTTATTTATTTGATTTGAATAAATGTACAATATATCTAATATTCTTGAGCAAAATCATTATTTATGTCCTTTACAAGATACAGAAGAGGGCCCTTCTAAGCGAATATAATCATACAAAATCCCTTTAAAAGGACTGGTGCTTTCTGCTTGTGTTAGAAAGATGGTATTATTCCCCCGCACAAGAAGAGTGCCTTGTACTTCAATGTTGAATAGCCAGTACAACCCGTGAATTCCATGTCTGGCTATAGTGTTCTCCTTTCCAATCACTCCGCTTGAGAACAATGGTGGGTTTGCTCCTGATTTGTTTATCCTAACCTATCAAAGGAAAATGAATTTTTTTGAAAAAAAAAAATTGCGACTTTCTGAGTATGAATGAACAGACAAGCACAGATCACTGAGTTGTTCTGTTAAGGGAAAATATTGGACAAGAAGTAATATACTTGTAGCTCAGCAGAATGCACAGAGGCCAGAGCCAATCGCAGTTTGTAGGTTCCTTTTGTGTTTACATCATCAAGTTTGAAATTAATTCGCCATGTGGTTCCTTGGTATGTGTTATTGTCTTGCTTCCTGCAAAGTAGCAACAACGTTGCATTCAACGTCTTGTGCTCCACTCAGAAAATTAAAGTAAAAAAAGAAAGAAACACAAACAGTAATAAGCCACTAAATATAATTTCACGGTGAAAAGTTTCACAGTTATTCATGGAGAAAGTGAAAGATGAATTGACATTACCTGTTAACTTGAGCAAAGAACCAATCTTTTCGGTAGTCATTAATGCCTATGGTGTAGACCAAGTCTTCACAAGGATACAACTCTGCATACCTCTCCCACAATCCATATTGCCTAAACCTGCCAAGTTTAGGCACTGATATATTTATCTTCTTTTATATCAATGTGAAGAAAAGGTGTAGCGATAATAATGGACCAAAAGTTCATAAACTTAGCTAAACTAACCTATCTGGATGATTGACATAAAGCTTGTTAATGTAGTTTGGATTTGGTTCTGGGATATAGAATTCAGCTGCAGAGCGATCAGGGAGGCCTATTTCCCACAATGTAGGGCCATCTCTTGGAGGCTCGTAAACAAGTTCTCCCACATCAACTTCACAACCTACTTTACATGTTTGTCCCCTCCCATGATTTTAGTATAACAGTACGGTATAAATCTTAAGGTCTGTTTGGGATAAGGGAAAGGGCGGGAAATAGAGCGAAAGCTTTCTATTTCTAGCAAGCTCTCTGCTTTCCACCGTTACCTTCACTTTTCCCTCTTCCCAAACTGACCCAAATTAACGCTGCACAAATTATAACAAACAATATATATATATATATATATATATATATGTCATAATACCTGATGTTATATTAATGACATTGTCATATCGATAATCTCCAATAAATCCAGTGACCCAGGAGTAGAGATTATAGTCCCCAGCACGTGTGTCGATGATCGAGAAATAGCCTTTATCATCAGTAATGGTCCAAAATTGATAACCCTGCCAACAAACACTTAAAACGATTCATTTGTGGCTCAAGCTTTGTTCTTCATTAGAATGGACAAAACGAATTAACAGAAGATGACCTTGGATTCTCTCTGCCACGATCCAGCATCTCCTACAGCTGCTAATCCCACATAAGCACCTCTTGCCGGGACGTACCCATCACTTATATACCTATACAAGTTTGTTCATTAAGATGAAGATTTTATACATAAGAATGAAGTAAAGAGATGTAATTTATGGAACGACTTTACTCAGTCACTCCTTTTTCTTTTTTAATAAAATTTGGTAGATAAGAAGAGCTCAAGTTATGTAATATTGATCCATAAATAAATAAAGAGTTATGTGTTTGGTTAAGCTTAAAGGATCCATACCTGTCTCGTACAAGTAATCTACCTTTAACCTTGCCGCGTTGGTCAGATGAGGGAAAGTCTTTTGAAGCTGGAAATGCATAGGGCCAGCTTTCAATTTCATTGACCATCTGCATTTCCATTTTTTAAAAATTTTCGGAATTAATCGGAATTCATAATCATACATTACTGGATAGGATAGGAAGATAGAAATGAACGAATGGCAGAACCTGCTGTTTAGCATCTTCCCAAAGCATAATCGGGCTTTCCCCATTAGACAAAGAGTTAAGGTATATAAATATGGGCCCATAGACTTTCTTCCATGGCTCATCGGGCCCAAATTTCATTATTAGATCTTCTCCTGAATAATGCGTGCTATGAAATACCTGATCAAGCAAGATCCAAAATAAACAATTGCTGTTTGTAAGGTAAGTATTAATTTGTTACATGAAAGATAAAAGAAAGATAAAAGAAAAATAAAAGAAAAGACTTACAGAAAGGGTGGTAGGGCCCACGTGGGAAGTAAGGTATTGCTTGAGGGGCCCAGCAGATCGGAACTCATAGCTGGGTGTAATTTGCCAGAACCCAATAGATGGATCTATGCAAATCCAGCCATGAACCCTACTGTTGCGACTCTCGCACGAGTACTGATACTTGTCATCCACCTAATTGAACAATTTTACAAACTCCAACGTCACAAAGAAATATTATAAGGCCCCAAAACAAAATTCTTGAGGAATCTATGGCCTACAATGTTTGCTCGTACTTGAATTTTGGGCAGACATAGTCCCCTTGTTTTACCAAGAAAAAGAAATAAGCCCAAAACATATTGAATCATCTCAATTAAAAATTTAAAAAATTATTTATTATCATCTTATTTCCTGTAATTTTGAAGAGGAAAAAATGGTTATTTATGGGTTCTCACGTCGATTGTAAAAATTTATTATATAAGTAAATTTTATATATTGTATCTATTTTTTTTTAAAAAAAATTAAGTGGATACAAATTCTTTTTCACGAACGTACCTCTCCTTTGAACTCGGGCTCCACAGGATTGACAAGGAGAACAGCCTCCGGATAGGCTAGAACTTGCCCTCGTTCTTGCGAACGATCATCAGGTAGAGGCATGAATCTTTGTCTGTTGTCGGCTATAACCATGTAATGGAACCTTACAATTAGATACCACGACTACGTCAGAATCATTGATTTAAATAATGTTGTTTTGTTTTTCAATTTCTGAGGATGAGGATCCCCTCCACCCAAAAAAAAAAAATCACCTATTCACCTACTTGTCTTTTCGTAGCTTGAATGCAATCCTAGTATTGTCAAGATTGAAGGCAGGCCATTCCTTCAAATGCTCGTAGATGGCATAGGTGTAGAAGCCGGAAGAACCACGAAGCATTACAAATCTGCAAAGGAAAAAAAAAAAAAGGTACAAATGCACAGTACATGAGTAAATGAAAGATCTGCGGAAGCTCAAGTACCTTTTATCAATATTGAGGGGTGGAAGCTTTCCCTTGAGGGAAGGGAGCCACGTTCTGGTGAATGATAACTCTATTTGTTCTTCATTTTCAACTATTACTGTAAAATTAGTGGCTTCCATCCTGTATTATAGCACTCACCATTATTCGACTTGGAACATAAAATTGGAATCGTACGGCAAGTCTCGAGAATTTTAGTATTTTACCTATCGAATGTACCCTTTGTTCCTTTTTTAGCAGCCTCGTCCCACACAACATCCCAGTACCTAGACTCATTAGTTCACCCCAAAAGAAAAATGTAAAGTAAGAAAAGAGGGTTGAGATTTCAGATTTGGCATGTTAGTACGCACTACAGCACCAAGCTCACTGGAGTTTATGGCACTGTCTTTATCTTATGCATGTCAGGTGTTTGTGAAATTTCTTAGGTGAGAGCTTCCCAATTATCTAAAAAATGAAAATTTGGTATACCCTCTGTCAAATTCCTTGTTAAGAACTTCGAGCAGATTGTCAATCCCATTGTATTGTATTCCAGTGACTAACCCTCCAGGATTTGATAAGGTGACCTGGACTATGCCATTATCCATTACCACCTGGGCAGAACAAACAAATGTATGCATTTAATTATATATAAAATTGGCTTAAGCTGCTAAGCAAAGGCGAATTATAGTTAAATAACAATTCGAGTGTAAAATTTCCATCCTCAGCGAAGAAACAATTGAAGAGGTGATTTTACTTGCTTATCTTGAATATCCAATCGCACTCCTGGGGATGACATGCTACAAATTAGTCTCTTGAAATGTCCCACAGCTTCTTCATCCAATATTCTCATAAATTGGATTCTACTGCAGCTTTATTTATTTATTGGACAAAGTAAAAGCATGCAGAAATTTCTACAGAAAGAAGCACATTGGCTCGAGCTATATAGACATCTTCATAAATAAGGACCAACCAGTGAGAGACTACGGGAAATCTCAGAACAGAGAATTATAGAAGAAACCTGGATAAGGAACATAACCCTGAACCGAAATGAACAACAGCATCAAGAACAGGAAAGGCTTGGTGAAGATCATCGTCATCGTCATCGTCGTCCTCTGCTTAGGCCTCTCTTTCTGTGGTTTTTGCTTGAAGACAAAGTATATTCAGATTCCTAGTCCTTGTCGATTTCCCTGTGCAAATCCCACATATCTTCATGAGCAGACTTGATAGAATGTTTTACAGTTGGAAATCATCACTAGGAGCAGGAGATTTAGGTGAAAGATGAAGAAAAAGTAACATTTTATTTAACTTGAGTTTGTTAATTGGGGGGGGGGGGTGTTCTAGATGGGATTGATACCAACGGGAGTTGAAAAACTGGAGCATATAGCAGTTAGATAGTGGAAGAGACTGAGTTTTTAGAGGAAAAAAAGTATTTTTTATATATTAAGAACTCCGTTGGGTAACGAAGGAAGAAAAAGAAAAAAAAGGTTAATTAGTTGGGTAAAAGGAGAGAAACTAAAGTCATGTGAAAGAAACTAGAGTCATGTGAAAGAGCTTTTGTAAGAATGTTGGTGACGAATAGTTTTCTTCAACTACGGACAAAGCACCTATTTCTTTACCAACTATTTCTCTGTCTAATCCGTGTTGTCCCTTTTCTTCATCGCCGAAACTAACAGGCACAGTTGGTCACAGCCTCACGGGTATATATCTAATCTAAAACATCATAGTTTCAATTTTGTTAAAAATTAGTGTATTTGTTTGAGATGGAAACATTCAGAATAGATCTCAGTGTGAGTTTTATTTTTATCTTTTTTTATTATAAAAAAATTATTACATAGAATAAATCCTTAGTATCCAAAATTTACTGTAGATATAAATGAGCCACGTCCACTGATAGGCTGGCTTAGCTTAATTTATTAAGATAATAATCTAATTCAATTAAATGTACTAATCAAATTGCCTTTTAAGACGGACACTATAGACATCACATTTCCTTAAGAGTCTTATATTTTTTGAACTCAATTAATTCTCCTCCCCTTTTAACCCCATCACTTCTTTCATCTTTTACATCAAACCTTAGCTATAAAGGATTGGCTTGAATATCCAAATCTGTAACAAAGTTTTCAATCCCTTCCTAGTCTGGACTATTATCTATTTTTCAAGATTTGGAAAACCAGTTCCTTCACCGAAGACCACTAAAAACCTACCAATTAGTCTGTATCAATTTAATTACATTTTATGTTACTTTGATTTCATTATAAAGAATGAAGATACTGAAAGAATTGGTCATCAATGATACCTGTATTTTTTAATTTAAATAATTAAAAGTTTTTGAAAATTCAATTAACTACCTTGTTAACTATAATTTTTTATCATCTAATTTATGAATAAGATATATATATATATATATATTACAAAGATCTTTTAAAATGTGCTTTTTTGAAGTGCAATGTGTTATGTTTAATATATAAAAATAATATACTTTAATACTTTATAAAAAATACACTTTAGATAATCAATTAAGAACAAAAAAAATAGAAAAATGATCTTGTTATATTCCACCCACTTAAGAAGCTAACACTGAACAAAATTTCACTTACAGTTAATTGCCTCGTATGATTCAATTGTAAAAGTTTGATTTGTTTTCATTTTCATTTTTAAAATGCAATAGCAGGTCAGCTATATGAAGTGGAACCGTGAAGCTATGAAAGTTCATTAAGTCTGACAAAGTGATCTGACATCAGGTAATTAATTTATATTTGATCCCGAAGATGATGAACAATACCGTCTTCTACGTTCTAATAAAGAAGTAGTTTTTTTATTATATTAAGTTGTCTTTCTCCAAAATTCTATTCTCTTCTCAAGTAATTTTAAGCACCCGTTCCTCGGCTTTTATATTTTGCATTTTCTTATAGAATACATGAAAAGTTGACTCAAGCTCAAAGAAAAAGGATAAATTATTATTGTGGTTAATTTGTAGAAACGGGATCATCGGCCATCACTGAGTCAATCTATTCGGTTCAAATTTTTTAAAAAAGTGTACCTTTTTTATATTTAAAAAAATATATGTAATTAAAAAAATATTTAAGTTTTTAATATATTCAAAGCATATCTTTTTTTATCTCTATCTAATTTTAAAAAAATATATTATTTTTCAAATTTAAAAAATTTAAAATCCAATCTATTTGCTGTATATTTATTTTAACATAAGCTATCATCAAGTTAATTAATACATCAATTGAGACTAAATTTCGCTTAAAATTTTTTAAAATATTATATTTATATGTAATATTTTATATTTTTACTTTATCAAAATTTTTAATCAAAATAAAGTATATAATTTTTTTAAAAAAATCAATTCATAAAAAATATATAATTAAATTATACATGCATCGATTTATTTTTGAAAAAAAAAAAAAAAATTCCTTGCGCAACCCCGTGCCAGCTCAACGTAAATTTTTTGGTATAAAAACTATCCCCTAGATTAAAAATTACCCTCCGAGTGAGTTCCATTTCCTAAAGTTAGGCTTGTGATTTTGTGGTGAACTTTTAGTAATAAGGTGCAACGGCACGTCGCACTTCATCATTGAAACCACATTCCTAATGGAAAGAAAGTGCTCTTTTTCTTCTTTGGTGCTAAATTAACGATAGTGCCCACAAGTCTCTGGTACTTGTTTCCTCAAAATCATTATTTCTATAACGAAAACAAGCTGTCCAATAATGACTAAAACTGAGAGGATAAGGATTGCGCATAAATGTAGTGTACAGTTATCATACTGCTGATAAAGATGATAAATGTTCATAGTTAAGTATAAACTATTTATCATAGTTAAGTATAAACTACATATAATGATCAATGGTCTGTAAATTTTTTCCCCACTTCCCCCTTCCTTAACTTTACCAGGCCTGTAAAGTCTAAAACAACATGGAATTTCTTAGAAGTGACCAAATCAAAATTAATGAAATAAGAAGGAAATTTTCCAATTGAAAGCTTTGCTCTTTATTTATGCTTATTTCCAATTCAATCTTTCAATAAAACAACACATTCTTAAATCTTCTCGTTCGAACTAGACGATGGGGGGCCTTCTAAACGAATGTAATCATACATAATGCCTTGAAATGGGCTATTTCCTCTTGACTGTGTCAAAAAGATGGTGTTATCTCCTTCCACAAGTCGAGCGCCCAATATATCTACACTGTAAAGCCAATACAGGCCATGAATCCCATGCCTAGCAATGGAGTTATCCCTTCCTATCAACCCACTTGAAAATAGAGGACGATTTGCCTTTGAATCATTTACTCGAACCTAAAATTATAATATAAACCAGGCATTTATCAAGTGAAATTTAGTATTACCATGAATCCAAGACGAGATTATTTTGAAATTGTACCTGAAGTTCGGAAAATGTTGCTGATGCCAAAGCTACTCGCAATTTATAGGTACTGCTTTTGTTCACACTGTCCAGTTTAAACTTGATCTGCCATGTGGTTCCTTGATATGTATTATTCTCTTTCTTCCTGAACAAAGGCAGGAAATTAACATCAATGATGCTTGTGTTTTCCTGCAGCACGTAACAATTTGTAGTTGTAATGCATAATAACCAGCTTTGAAAATACTAACAGCACCTGGTAACTTGAGCAAAGAACCAATCTTTGGTGTAGTCACTAACACCAACTGTGTAAATCAAGTCTTTGTCAGGGTATAATTCTGCATATCTCTCCCATAACCCGTACTGCCTAAACCTGAAAATTATAATTCTTATACGAATAATTAATTACATGGTCGATTTAGAGAATTTTAACGCATTTTTTATTTTTCAGTGAACCAATGGAGTCAGGCTGTTCAAAACTGATCTAAACCAACTGAAATGAAAAAACCCAGTTGGTGCTGGGATTTTTAAAATTCTCTCATTAGAAAGAAATCTTGCTTTGTCATATTCAAAAAACGAAAGTTTCAAGACAATGTAATTTAAAACTGAAATTCATGAAATTGGCAGAAAAAAGAACTGACTTGTCAGGATGATTAACATAGAGCTTGTTGATATATATGGTATTGGGATCAGGAACATAGAACTCAGCAGCAGAGCGATCAGGGATGCCTATTTCCCACAATGTTGGACCACCTCTTGGAGGTTCATATACAAGTTCACCTACGTCTATGTTACTACCTGTTTTAATATAATTCAATTTTCATTAGGCCAGAACAAAAAGAAGATGAAAATGTCTGAAAATGAAATAAAACTGTCAATTGCAATCAAAAAATGAATAGGTTTATTACCTTCTGTTATGTTCATAACCACATCATATCTATAGTCACCAATAAAACCTGGCACCCATGCGTAAAGATTATAGTCACCAGGGAGTACATTGCTGATGGAGAAATATCCATCATCGTCTGCCTCAGTCCAGAACTGATAATTCTGATAGCAAATAAAATTTGATGTGTAAGTTGGTAAATGGTGTATTTACAGATTCATAAGAAAAAGTTTCATTTTATAAGTCACCTTGCATTCTCTCTGCCATGATCCAACGTCTCCTGGTGGAGCCAAGGCCACATAAGCACCTTTCGCTGAGATATAATCATTGCTAACATACCTATATAGATACGTTGTTATTACCAAAAGAGAATTTAGAGACAGAACAAGAAAAATTCATCGCAGAGCATGCATAATATTGCAGCAATAATGTCCACTTGGTTCATTCAATTCGACAAACAGGTTGAAGTCATTCTGATTTTAACAATTCAGTAATATCTCAGAAGAACACACCTGTCTCGAACGAGTAGCCTGCCATTGACATTGCCACGTTCGTCCCACTTTAGGTAATCTTGTGAAGCAGGAAAGTTATAAGGCCAGCTTTGAACTTCTATCAACATCTGCAAGTTTGGTATGTGGTATGTACTTGTGTTAGTAAGCTATGAAAGAATATGTAGCTATATATAAATAATAGGGAAAACGTGATTTGAGACCTGAAGTTTAGCATCTTCCCATAGCTTAAGTGGGTCTTGTCCATTAGAGGAAGAGTTCAAATAGATGAAAACTGGACCAAAAACTTTCTTCCATGCCTCACCAGCTTTGAATTTTGGCACTAGATCTTCTCCGCTATAATGAGCACTTAGAAACACCTGATTTCGTCATTTTGGAGACACCCATTTATTTACAGTCATTTAGATATATAATGATGATTGTACGAGTTTATTGAAATTGACTTTAAAAATTGAATATTTGTAATATTGATCAATATTGTCATTGAGACATTAAAGCTGATGAACTAACTACTTACAGCAAGTGTGGTAGGTCCCACGTGAGAAGTCAAGTTCTGTTTGAGGGGTCCACCAGATCGGAACTCGTTGCTGGGCGTTATTAACCAGAATCCCACTGCTGGGTCCATGCAGATCCACCCATGCACCTTGCTATCTTTGTTGTCGCATGAATATTGGTACTTGTCGTCTACCTATACATATTTATTTTGGGACTCAATATGCATGCAACCTACATGTGCTTGTTTATTTAAAATAATAATTATAATAATTTTAGTCTGAGGCATCTTGGTATGTGTTTTCTCAAAAGATTATCCTTCACAATAATCTTTTTAGTAATATATAATTTCATTTCTTATAACATTTCTGTCACATCAAATTATTTATTGAAATAACTACTTTTTTACAATGAGAATTAATCATTTGTATTTTGATCCTAACTGTAAACGAATACGAATTTTAAGTTTTATTTACCAGTAGTCCTTAATTATTATTCGTTATTGCTGAGGTTTGCTGTATACTTTTGTTCCATTTGGAAGTATATAGGTACATATTCTTAAAATCAACAAATCAGTATATTTATCAATTGGGGATCATTTTATGTACCTCTCCTTTCAATTCTGGTTCAATAGGATCAACAAGTAGAACTGCCTCAGGGTAAGCAAGGGCTTGGCCTTTTGGTGGTGATCGGTCATCTGGGAGAGGCATGTTTCTTTGTCTATTATCTGCCATTGCCATATAATGAAACCTGCCCAATATATAACCATCGATCATTGGATTAATTAGTTCAATTACACGCATTAACATTTATTTGAAACTCTATCTTTTCTATTATATCAACACGATGGCAAATTTGCAGTAATTAACTAAGTCAATATTTGAAAAATAAAAAATGAAACTTCTATACATACTTTTCTTTTCTGAGCTTAAAAGCTATTCTGGTTTCGTCAAGATTGAAAGCGGGCCAGTCCTCTAAATGCTCATAGATAGCATAGGAGTAGAAGCCAGAAGAGCCACGGCACATTATGAACCTACACACATAGTTCAGATTTATCTAATACTACAATGCTCTTAATTAGATGTAATTATAGTAGACAGTGTTTAATTTATTCAGTTAATGACCTTTTATCGATGTTTAAGGGAACCAGCTTCCCCTCAAGGGAGGCATCCCACGTTCTTGTGAAGGATAATTCAACTTGTTCCTCAGTTTCCACTATCACTCTAAAATCAGTCCCCTTTATCCTGCAATAAACTGCATGTTACCTCTAAAGATATATATACGGCGAAGTAGAGGGAAGAAGAAAACTGAAAAGGGAAAAGAGAAAACGTTCACATACACATCAAATCTACCAGTGGTTCCGGTACTTGCTGGTGAGCTCCAAACAAGATCCCAGTACCTACATCGAGTTAGAGACACAAGTCAGTTTCTCTAATTGAGAACCAAAGGAAGTTCTTTATCTTCTTTTTTTTTTCTTATTTTATTTAACAAATATGGCCTAGAAAAGTATAATATATTATATACCCTCTATTAGATTCCTCGTTCAGAACTTCGAGCAAGTTGTCGATGCCACTATATTCTATTCCTGAGACTATTCCGTCAGGATTTGATAAGGTCACTCTTACTATGCCGTTATCCATCACCACCTGCACCATCAAGTTTCAATTAAAAAAAGGTATCTTAACAAGAAACCCTCTCAAAATAAAGCTTAATGCGACCCTTCATTTCAAAACAGTAATTTCAGAATAGTATATATGACCCATATTTATAAACATGAAAATAACGTCTTTCTAGCTAGAAATAAGATTTTAAATACATGACTATCTTGAATATACAGCTGCACTCCTATTGACGACATGATGGAAGGCTTCAGGGACTCAGTACTCTGTGAATGGGTTAGAAATTTTGTGTTGATGGGAACTAAATAGTGAGTGGCTTTTGTTATTAGAAAGAAGAGAAGCTTGTTCAAACACGGCGTTTCTGCAAAACAGTTTGTGCTTATGTGTTACAACGCGGCAATCTGCCAAATGCCTATAGATTTTGAGAAATCTTGAGGACTTAAATGGATTGGTTTAGCTTCCTTGAACTAGCGAGAAAGCATTCTTTATTCTAGCCTCTTTTAATCTCTTTACTTTGTCGCCACAATTGGTTGCTGTATTTTGATAAAGGCGTGCAAGTGAAGCAGTACTTTGTACCAAGATAAAAATATATTGAGAGAGCATTACTTTTCAATTTTTATTATTTCTTGCTTTGGTTTTCCCTTATTATTTGATTGGGAGAATTAAACCGCAACCTCTATTGGCCACAAAACTGTTGGGAATTGACTTGTTATTCAAATCCAAGGAAACTAGCTAGAAAAGTCGACAAGTTGGATTAGAATTTTAAAGTTCTTATAATATTAAGCATGCAATAGTTTTTTCTAATGAAAGGTGCATGGAAACCAAAGTTGCACCAATATAGCTGTGGATCTTGGATGGGCTTGAAATGAAAGGGAGGATGGAAAGACTTTTAAAGTTTTATTTATTTATTTGGGTAATATTAATTAACAGAAGTCAATAATTGTTAATATCATTGGCTTAATTACATAACTTGTGTGAGGTTAACTGATTATGACGTAAGTCAACCAAAATAGCCTTGCGAGCCTCAACTCCCCAAATGAACAACCCATGTTCGGATAATCGTACGTTAGCCTTATCCCAGAGTAGTTGTAACAAATCAGCAAGTTCTGATTCGTAAGAGAGACATATTCCTTTTATCAGTATTGCAAACACTCATCTGTATTCATCTGTAACTAACTATAAGCATAGGCATAGCTAATAAGCATATGTAAGCTGACCCATAGCTTTGATCACCGCATCAAAGTGTACCACAAGCAAAGCCCCAAGGTGTGGCCTAGTTTTGAGAGATTTTAGTAGTTTCCACTTTCAAAAAGAGGTCCATTAATTGTCCAAATTTTCATATCACCGCACACATATATATCAATTCTAAAAGTTTTGCATACACAAAATAGATGTTAATTTTTTTAAAATATAATATAAAATAATATTTATTAAATTTTAAGATAATCAATTAAACAATAAAAATTTATTAACTTCACTGTATTTTATTTTAATTGATCACTTTACATCATATATTTTATTTTATTTTTGATATTATATAATTATAATTTTTAAAACTCTTAACTTAGAAGATCACAAAGTCATTATAATACACACACACACACACACCTTAAGCATTAATCTTCTAATATTTTAAGTGATTACAGAAATGTTGTTCTTACACTAACAGTTTCACATCCTCTTTACACCCATATAAGCATAGTATAATTTTTTAAACAAAAGAAATCCCACATTACCAAAACTAAAAAGATGTGCACAACAGTAAGGTTTCATCTGGCCGTTCCATGAATGATATATAATAAGTATTAATCTCAATGTATGATGTATAACATTCCAAAATATAAAATTAAATTAAAGCCAAAATGGACAAACTACAGAAAATAAAATAAAATGTAGCACTAGTTTACCAATAACTTGACACTCCAAGATGAATGCACACCACAATTTCGTGCCAAATGTATTTCTTTCCTAATGTTCCAATTTAAATGAGCTTAAAGACATTCTCTAAAAACAAGGAGGGCCTTCCAAACGAATGTAATCATACAAGAATCCCTGGAAAGGGCTGGCGCATCTTGGTTGTGTTAAAAATATAGTGTTTGTGCCATCAACAAGAATAGCACCTGGAACATCCACATTGTACAGCCAATAGAGTCCATGAATCCCATGTCTTGCAATTGAGTTGTCCCTTCCTATTAATCCACTGGTAAATAGGGGTCGCCTTGCATTTGGATCATTTACTCGTATCTTCACAGAATAATGTATACAGTTTAGCATAAAATTTTAGTAGCAGTATCTATTTTGCACCAACCAGAAAAGCAGTACCAAAAGAATTACCTGCAATTCAGCTAATGTTGCAGAGGCAATTGCAACTCTCAGTTTATATATACTTCCCTTAGCAACATCATTGAGTTCAAACTTGATTTGCCAAGTTGTCCCTTGAAGAGTGTTATCCTCTTTTTTTCTGCAGTTGTAAAACTTGAAAAAATTAGTCCATGGTAAGTAATTGTATACAGGAAAGTAATTTAACTAGATAGCAGGAAGTAGCTATATAATATTCTTCAGCCGTGTTATGCAAGAAAAAATAGTATTTGAAGACTCAAACCTGGGAATCTGAGCGAAAAACCAATCCTTCGAATAGTCACTAGTACCAACTGTATAAATCAAATCTGCATCAGGATACAATTCTGTATACCTGTCCCACAATCCATACTGCCTGAACCTACAAGTTGAAGAAAACAAGAAAGGATAAGAAAAACTGACATCTCAACGAAGCATTTTAATTAAGCATTAGAGAAGAAAATGATTGGAAGAGGAGAGATTAAAGATTTTCAAGTTACATTTAGTATAGACTCAAAAGTATCCAAAAAAATATTGAGCATCCTAAAAAACAAGAAAAAAAAAGGTTGATCACCCAACCACAATAGGGAGCTAACCTGTCTGGATGGTTGACAAAAAGCTTATTAACATATCGTTGATCAGGATCAGGAACATAAAATTCTGCAGCAGATCTATCAGGAATGCCTATTTCCCACAATGTGGGCCCATCCCTTGGGGGCTCATACACAAGATCGCCCAATTCAATATAAGAACCTGCATTACAGGTTATAGTAAGCACACATTGTTTACAAGATGATTAATGATTTCAACATCAACCTAGCTGAGGATGTAACACCTGAAGTTATCTTCATAAAATCATCCAATTTGTAGTCCCCAACAAAACCAAGAACCCAAGCATAAAGGTTATAGTCGCCTGGCCGTATATTCCTAATGGTAAAAAATCCATTCTCATCTGCTCTGGTCCAGAATTGATAGTCCTGACAGGATGCAAAATTTAGATTATCATCTGAAAGAAGAGTTTTTCTTGGCACCTCCAAAATAGTAGTCTTGTGATCCACTTTCCCTTAGATCCTAGGCAAGGCAACGCCCAAATAACTAGATTCCTCTTCTGTCCAACCACAATTAACTTTAGAACCTTGATTCACATAATCTACATTTCTCAAAAGAAAAGGATAAAACAAAAGGCATGTCTCACATAGTTTGCAGGATTACCATGATCTTGGTAAGATCACTGCATTATTAACATCAAATATTAGTTCTTTTCAGTGACTTGATCCAAAGAACAGAACACATGCTCTAAGAGAGACTGTAAGGGATTATACTATAATTCAATTTAGTCCTTAATATAAAGCAACTCATGCTCAAAGTAAAAATAAGTTACCTATTTATAGAGAGTATTAAGGGAAAAAAAAAAAAGCGATACCTCCACCTCACTCCAAAACAAAATTTGCAGTTGTTTTTACACATTGTTCTTGTAATAAACTACTTGCCTATTAGGTTTCAATAAATGATAGAGAGGGGGGAGGGGGGTTGGAGACCTTGCATTCTCTTTGCCATGACCCCACATCTCCAGGCGGGGCCAGACCAACATAAGCACCATTTGCTGGTATCAAATCTGTGCTGATGTACCTAGACATAAAATTAGAATAGCTTTAATGAAATTACCCATACATGGATAAAAGAACAAACCACAATCTTGGTGCAGCTCCGCAATTGATTTAGATTCATCATTCAATTTAGTATAATTAAAAACAATGTTCCCCAATCCTCATCAATATTTATTTTACTGAGAATTAAAAAAAATAAGGAATGTTGAGAATAGATATATAGTAGCTATAAGTTTGAAATTTTGCAAGAAAATCAGAAAAACCATGCCTGTATTTCAACCAGAAAACATAAATAATAACAACAATAATAATAATAATAATCAATAAAAGAGAGGGGCGAGGGGGGAGTAAAACTATATTGAATGCTTACCTGTCTAAGACAAGTAGTCTACCACTAATATTACCCCGTTGGTCTGATTTCAAGAAATCCTCTGAAGCTGGGAAAGAATATGGCCAACTTTGGACTTCAGTCATCATCTGAATATTAATTAACATCAGTCTATCTCAAAACTTCACCATTCAACTGTGTTATCGACCTCATAACAATAGTAGTACAAGAGCTCCGTGGAAAACCTGTATTTTTGCATCTTCCCATAGCCAAAATGGGTCATCACCAGCTGATCCAGAATTAAGATAAATAAACACAGGACCAAAAACCTTCTTCCAAGGTTCACCACCTCTAAATTTGGGAACCAAATCTTGTCCAGCATAATGTGCACTAAGAAAGATCTGATGATGCCAATTTAAATTATGTTATACACGATAATAATCAGATCAGACCAAATAATCTCAACTTGTGGTGACGCTCATAGTATGCAATCCATCTGGGGGAACTGTCATAATGGTTTAGGAACATTCACTTACTGCAAGTGTGGTAGGACCAACATGTGAAGTCAAATTCTGTTTAAGGGGTCCACCAGAACGGAACTCGTCACTCGGTGTGATCTGCCAGAATCCAACGGGTGGGTTGAAAGATATCCACCCATGGACTCGATTATCTATGTTATCACATGAATACTGATACTTGTCATCCACCTATGCATCAAGAAATCAAATCAAAACACATGAATACTGATACTTGTCATCCACCTATGCAAAGGAAATTATCTGTGTGCCTTACTTAAATAGTCACATGAAAATAATCTTAGTGACCACTTAGAACTCAAAACTTGCTAGGTCCACCAACTGTTACATTCCCCTTAAACTTACTATGACAAGCTTTATGATGTCAAAATATGTACTAGAGGAAATCTTTCCAAGAAGTACCTCGCCTATGAGTTGTGGATCCTTGGGATTGACAAGTAGGACAGCTTCTGGGTAGGCCAAGGGTTGGCATCTTCCTGGTAACCGATCTTCTGGAAAAGGCATAATCCTTCGCCTATTGTCTGCTATAGCCATGTAATTAAACCTAAATACTCAATTGTTAAATTGGTTGAACATCGAAAAATTTATAATAATGACAGATTGCCTGTTGTCTTCTGAGATCATTTCTGCTCATCTTCGAAATGTCATCATCATGAACAAAAATTCTAGAGAAAAAGTACTTATGTTAATTTTGCCCCTACATCTGTATAACAAAATTACAGTTTTTCTCACAAATCTACCTCTAAAAGTTATACAATTTTATAGCAGTTATCATTTCAACGAACTTCATCATGAACAAAAATTCTAGAGATAAGTACTTATTTTAATTTTGCCCCTACATCTGTATAACAAAATTGCAGTTTTTCTCACAAATCTACCTCTAAAAGTTATACAATTTTATAGTAGTTATAATTTCAACCAACTAAGGCTTTGCAAAGTCTAGTTAAGCAAACAAAATGGTAAATAAAAAGAATAATAAAGAATTAGGGGCAAAATGAATTCTAGAAAGTTTATTCTTTGTTATTTTTTATGTTCTTGGAAAAAATTAATACACCATGGTTTAATACCGAGCTGCTAATAATAAAATTCTAAGCTCTGAGAAGACTTCATTTCTGTGTTTCTAGTTGATTTTAAATGTAAGAAATAATTACGTAAAATATGTAGTTGAAAGCATCATATGATTAACAACTTTTTTAGTTATGCAGAGTATGATAGGTAAAGCATATAAAGGCAAAAACTAATTTACTTGTCTCTTCTTGGCTTGAAAGTGATCCTCGTTTCACCAATATCAAAATCTGGCCATCCAGGTAAGTGCTCATATATTGCATAAGAGTAGAAGCCTGATGAACCACGGAGCATTATGAATCTGAAATTCACCACTTACAAATATTAATCCTGCAGTTAGCATTTCAATGAAAGGAAATGATACACATAATCTGAGGAAGGACCTTTTGTCAATATTTAGGGGAACAAACTTTCCCTCAAGAGAAGGATCCCACTTTCTTGTGAAAGAAAGCTCCACCTGTTCCTCATTGTGAACTATAACTTTAAAACACGTTCCTCTTATCCTGGATCATAAAATCATAGATTCACACGTACTTTACACATTATCCTTTGAGCAAAAATGATATTAATAAGATTACTAAAACAGAGGAATTTGAGAACCAGTTTATAATTCTGCTATAGTGTGACATTAAAAAAAATTCCTATTTTAATCAGTGGGCGCATCTGGATATATCTTTATTGAGAATATGACTTGATGGAATAATTTCAAGCGCTTCCATGCAGTTACAAGAGAAAGTAGCATTGCCATACACATCAAAGAGTCCTTTGATTCCTGGTGCACTCCAAACAAGGTCCCAGTACCTAGATATTCAATTGAAAGCAAGATCAGCTTCCATCTTCAAAAAGTGACAACTGCCATTGATTTTTACGCTATCATTAAAAGATATATTTTCCTTTCTTGATGATAAAATTTAGAACTCATTGTTCTGTATGAGGAAAATCAAATTTCATTTATCAACCAAATTCTCCATATCTGGTGTCTCCTTTTGCTTTTGTACCATACAAAAATGCCAGTTCTATTACTATCTTTTGGCGCAAGTTCTTAACTACTTCCAAGTTTCATTTAAACAATATATTTTCAAAGAGATTGGGTAAACTTTTCAGTTCAACCGACAACAAGAGGTCTAGATGAAAGAGAGGGACCAAAATGAAATTATGCATCTCTCAGACCACATACCCTCTGTCAGACTCTTTGTTAAGAACTTCAAGCAAATTGTCAACACCATTATATCGTATCCCAGTAACAATTCCATCAGGGTTTGATAAGGTAACTTGGACTATGCCATTATCCATCACGACCTGCACATGCCAAGAAGTCAATACATGCACATGAAACTAAAACATAACCTACAAGAAGTTGCCCAGAATATGTTTTTCATTTTGTCTGAAGTTATATATCTAATGAAGTCAAATAGTCTCTTTCCAGTGCAAAGGGAAGGTACAAGGAAACAAATTCAATCATTTAAATTTGAATAATGATGAATTCTAGCTTCTAGCCAGATATTTTGCACACAATTAAAGTACAAGACACAAGTTTTTAATATGCTTTGTAATTCAAACCTAGGCAGTATAATAAAAAGTTATAACTAGAGATAAAGAAAATGCACAAATCAACTTACATGACGATCTTGAATGTGCAATCGTACTCCTGGGGTCGACATGTTGAGTCCTTGTTCGTCTATACTAACTTGCTGGGATCAATAAAATTCTTGGTCTAGGTATAGAGTTCCTGCAGAATTTAAAGAAAACAGATTTCCACAAGAAAACAGGATCCATCAATTACTACTCTTCCACGTGAATTTTGATTACACGTCGGTGTAATGTAATAACAACTTTCCATATTGAAGGCAGCCCAGTGTAATTGATTTTGACGCTCCATCTTCTAATCAGATGGGTGTCCTATAAAGCTCAGTTTTCTCCTCAACAAAAACATGAAACTACTCAAGATGGTCGATAAACCTGTCTTCTTCACATGTGAAATAAATAGTTGATGTCCCCATTGAATTTCTTTGACAGTGATCAAATTATAATTAAATTAGGTGATTTGAACAAGCAACTACAAATTAAAGACAACATCTAATAGCCAGAAATTACCGGGGCAGAGAGAGGGAGAGTTTACATCAAAATAAATGTGCCCAAGAAATCAATACCTTTCATGAATTGCTATAGACAATGAAAGAAGGCGAGAACGGAGCCAGAGAAAGACCTGAAAGTGTGGACTGTGGAGATATGTTTGCTGTACAGTAGTAATGCCTTGATAGGAAAGTCAGGCCGAGAAAACTATATACGTTGCCTCACGATGGTGGTTTCCTCTGCACTCGGTGTCAGGAAGTATGATTTTGCTATTAAAAAAAATATCATGGCCATATCTTCCAATTCATTAACTGTTTTACATAGATAAAATGGAAACTATATTACGTGGCCTAAAAATGTAATCTTAATCGCAAATTTAGTAATCAAATAAAATGTAGTACTTTTCTTTCGCATCACAAAAATGTAATAACATTACTAATTAGTTAAAATTAATATTTTTAAATGAAAAATTTAGAAGAAATTCAAGTTAGAAATCTTGCAAAGGAGGAAATAAGAAAAACGATAGAGAAAAGTATCACATGACAATTACTTACTTTTTCAAACTTTTTGATTTATAATATTTTTATTTTTTATCATAATTTAGCTAATAAAATGTAGATTATACATAATTTTTCTTCATAAATACGCAAGACAAGAATGCTTTTTCATATTTTGTCGACAAGAAGTGCTGATTTTTTTAATTATATTTATTGAAAGTGATTTTGCAAACATTTTTTTTATTTTTTAAAATTATTTTATAAAATAAATTTTAAAATTTATGTTAATATTATTTTTATATTTATATGTATATCATTAATAAAAACATTTTTTTCATATTTTCTTTATTTTAAAAAATAAGAATTTTAAAATATTTTTATATTTTTTCTCAAAATATATTTTTTATTTTTTTAGTTAAAAATAATATGTTTAAGTAAGTTTTTTCTTTTAATAAAAAAATTATTTTTAAAAAACAACTTTGAAAGAGATCCAAAATATTGGTCTTCTGCCCCACCTGTCACCTGCTGCCATTAAGCAGAAGCTTCTGGAAGATAAACGAACTGGTTGACTAAAAGTATATCTAGCTTTGTTTAAGTTTTAGGACTTTGAAAGCAGCTCCACACACACTCTTTCTCTCTCTTCTTTAGAGGAGAGAAAATAATTTTAAAAAATATTTAAAAACATACTAATAAGAGCTGAAGTTCCCATTGGTCACACCCTAAATTTTATTCTATCTAGTTTTGTTTAAGTTTCTTTTTTGCGGAGTATGTCGCTCCGTTTTGAGGTTGGCCCCTTTCTCCTTGCCTTGGGGCGTGGAATTAACAACTAGCAGCAACCTTAAAGGATAAATTTATATCTCAAAAGTTCTCTCCAACAAATGCAGAATAGTTGTCGTTTACAAGAAAGCGCATAAACTACTCAGTATAACATGGGAAAGCCCAGTTGTCTCAAAAACAATAGCAAAGGTATATCTCATATGACTTCTGTTGCAGACACAGATTATACAGATTTGAAGCAGATTTACACACGGTCCTAGCAAATATGCTGAAATTCTGCTGCTAATGCAAATCACTGTGCTCTGTCCTCCTCTGGAACAAAATAGATCCAAATAAAACAGCAATGCCAGTAATCGCCACTGTGAATAGAAGATGTCTTTTAGAAAAGTCATTCTGTCGCCTTCTTCTAGCACCTTCCTCTCTTTCAGCTGCCCTCACATCCCTTCAGACAAAAGAACAAGTAGGTGATTCAATCAAAAGGGAAGTAAGAAAAAACTTTTTGTCAACATTATAACAGGATGTATATGTAAATTATTACAACCCTCGAATGCTAAGAGGAAGTAACTACCTTCACTGGTCATAAATTTCCAACATAAGAAATTCACTTGCAGCGAAGTTTATAACAAGCATTTACCGACTCCTTTCCTTGGTTGTGCATTCAAGTTCACAAAATGGCCAGATATTCTCGAATATGGAGAAATTATGGCACAGATAATATATAAAATGTCACACAGATGGAAATTCACTGTTCATAAAGCATGTTCCGTAAAATTGTGTCTGGACTAGAACAGGGTGACATCACTCCTCAACTCTGAATACCGCTAAGAGGCTGAACTTCTCCAAATTGTGTTTTATGTAGTTCAGACTTATAATTAAGCTCTAGCTGCTTAAAGAGGTCAAAGGATTCATGCACAAAGTGAGATTATTTAACATGAAGCCCTAATAAAAATCCTTACTGAGCCTATAAGAAACACAAACAAAATGTAGATGAGATTTTTTTCTACAAATATTCAATAGAAAGCTCGCATATGACACACGGCTGCAATATTATAATCGCCAAAAACAACAGATTTTCTAATTCACCTTAGGAGGTTCAATTTTTTTGTTTTTTGGTTACATTTAGTGGCTCATCTAATGACAGAAATAAGTCAAGATTGAACTGGCTTCTATGTAGCAGAGCCTACTTAGTGGGAAGAGGCTTTGTTTGTTGTTGTTATTGGTTACATTCAGTGGCTCACGCCCTACTACACAACAACACTATGAGGGAGCCAAACTCCCATGATATCATCTAAGAAGAGAGTGCCACGCCTACAACATCTAGGGGGATGCATACGAACCTTTAACACACTATCTTGAGACATAGCCCAACCTGCCAACCAGTGAGCAACTCTATTCCCTACCCTATAAGTATGGGGTATTTGCACCATCCAATTCTGATTTAACAAATTATACTAAAAATTTGACAAATTCTCTAATTTAAGCTTGAAACAGAATTAAATGATGACATTTCCTACCTTGAAGATCCCACAGTATTATCTGGGATGCCATTGCACCTAGCCTCATGGTTGTATCTTTCACATAGTCTAACATATCGGTTACAAAGGTGACAAAGTTCTGTTCGATTCCCACATATTTCCTGAAAGATATGAAGATCATACTAAAATTAACGCTAAAGTACATATATAAATACAATCTTCAAACTTAAACTTCATTGATGACTACTACCTGATGCTCAGCCAGATCTATTGCTGGCAATGGGAACTCACAGAACTCACAAGTGACAATTCTTTGAGGGCAACTTTCACCTTTATGGATATCTAAAACGTCACGGTCCATCATCTTACAGCACATCAAACAAGCAACCTACAAAATGAACACATTTTTTGAAAAACAATAACAAAAAAGTGGAAAATATATCTAGCATCAACAACTGATTTAGTGTAACAGGGAGTAAAGGAACCCCTTCACTTTTTTTTTTTTTTTGGGGGTTTGGAAGGGGGGGGGGGTTGGTCGAGGGGGGTTTGTGGTGTGATGACATGCACCCAGCTTCTCCATCTCTTCCATTTAAAAGCTATAGCATAAGCACGAATATATATAGTGAGCTTCCATTCCAACTTCTTTATTTATTTTTTTTAAAAAAAAACCTTTTTACAATAGGTGTCTTCATTCCAAGCTCTTATCATTAACGATATTAAAACAAATTTACTGACAATCTGGTCTTACATATCCTCAGCCAGATATCATTTTATATCCACGATACCATTACAAAGGGATTGCCCAACAAGGTAACAACCCATGCATAAACTTTTGCACATGTTACTGCAAATGATTAAGTTCTGAAAATTAGTGCATAATAACTTACAAAAGAGGTCACTTTTGCTGAATAAGGGAACCTGAAAACACACGATAAAACGCTTAGAGAAGTCATTTTTATTTTGACTCACCAAACCTTCACCACACTGTTTTACCAACTCAAAATAGAAGAAAATCCTTTCAAGCAATTACACTCGTAAGGACACGCGTATATTCCGTTAAGTACAGTTCCCAATTAAACATTATAAAACTAATGCCAGTATGTGAAATACAAATGTAGGAACTGAAGCACCAATTCCTCAACCTAACAACATAACAACTGAAAGAAATTCACGCGCAAAACTGTCCAACAATTGACATGTTTTATTAATTCTGCCTAATCAATAAACAAGTATTTTTAAAAAATTACAACATTTAACCCTTTTTGAAGCTTAAGCACCATTGAATCCACAGCACAATTCCTTTAATGATAACTGCATCCAGATTTAAGAGGTCGACTATGAACTATCAGGCGTATTTTACTAATTTTGGTTCAAACATGTTCCAGATCAGCTACTAACTGCCACCAACACATCAATTTTAGATCCGGTTGAAGCCAAATCACAGGACTCAAGTCATTTATCTACAAATCCCAGCCTTACGTGAAAGACATCCCTATATCTATTAGTTCTCTTTTTTCTTGAAAAACCTGCGACATACTTGCAAATTCTTCCCCTTTTTTTTGCTTTCTTACTTTATCTCCGAGTAACATGCATTGATTTTCCACCACTTCCTCTAAATTCCAATCCTCAAAATAAAAAAGAAAATGAACGCAAGGCAAAACTTCAGATACCTGGGCATGGGTGTTCAAAAAGTGATCCTCAGCATTTTTTTTGGGAATCATATCACCGCAAACTGTGCATTTTTCAAGGTTCCGGGAGCAATGAGCATAATGCAGAGCAATATTTGCAGCAGGGATAGGACGATCACTGAAAACATTAAAATAATTCAACAACAGTTTCTGGAGAAAGGCCTTCGGAATACAAATCCATGCAATCAACCACTTCTGGATGAAGAAAATCTTACAAAGTTTTTCAAGAATAATACAATGATATCGACCAAATAGAATAATAAACGCACATCAGCAAAGTTTTATCACCCTGAAGCTGTCCTACAAGTCAAATGCCAGACGGAAGCACATCAAGTGCTTCTTCCCACGAAACAAATTATCCCAATTTTCCATCAAATTAAGTAACTTTAGCTTAAAATTTAGACGGAAGCAAATCATAGATTTGTCACGAAAATTTTCGGGAAGGTAAATAACGAAAAACTATTAGTAAGTCCTAATGCTTACCAGTGAGTACATGTACTAGTGACTTCATCGGATACAGTTGCCATGGCTGAAGAGAGAAAGAATCCAAATTCGTTCTACGATCAAATCTTCAGAAAGCGGGCAAAAATTAAAAAAAAAAACAAAAAAACCAGACAGAGATTTGAGGGGCAATCAAGCACTCACGAAAGCAAGCAAAACTAGAGATTTATCAAAACTGGAGATTCAGATAATCAGATCATACCAGAAATCAAACCTTTCGATTTCGACAAGTTCGGATTTTCTCTAAAAGCATAACAAGAAAACAAAACCGGGAAGAGATTACTTCGGTTAAACGACTCTGATTAGGAAAGAATTTTAGGGACTATGGCCTAGGCGGTCTAACTGCCGGTTTTGCCGTCCCTTCACTGAAAAGAAAAAAAGGAGGTTTTTCCTACTTTTTTTTTCATGTTTAGCTAAATGAAAATTGTTTTTAAATTTAAAATGCAAAAACAGTTATTTGTATTGTGTGACATAACTCAGATAAGTAATGCGACAAGAAAAGAATTAAAGTATAAATTGAAATTAATACTTTGTTAAATAAAACACTCCTATTCAAGTAGAATTTTTAAAAAAATATTTAAAATTTATGTAAAATATTAAAAGTAGTCACTAACTGTTTTTTTGTAGCAAAAAAATTAATTTGTTATTCTTTTTTGTCCATCAAATGAAATTGATATATGAATGTCGTTGTTTATCCCACGAGCAATTAAGGAGAGGGAGCCACCACTATTAAAGAAGTTGGGCCAGTTAGGTTTAGGGTCACCATTGTAGATTTTTGGCCTTTTATTAGATCCAGTTTAGTTGGGTCTACAGTTAGTTTCTGTCTTTAATCCTTAGCTTATGGAGTGCAAGCCGAGAGCTAAACAAGTCGGTGAAGAAAAACTATAGATAATAAAAACGTAGATGTGAGATTTTTTGATGAAATATTTTATGCACCAGAAATATGCTAATTAACATATAAAGATCTCAATTCTCTGATAATTGGACCCAGAAACGAAAAATTCTCTGATAATATTTGGTTTTTGTTTTTGTTCCAGTCGCGATGCTAAAGATTCCAAGCTTTATCCTATAAGACGGTTTCCTATTACGTCACAAATCCGCAAATCAAAAGTAGCTTCGAAGTTAAATGTAATCTAGTATGCATATTTTAGCATATCGATTCTAACAAAACTACCTTCTCTATTTTAACCTTAATTAATTAAACATTTTATTAACAATAATCTATCTAACAAGACTCGGAATTAACTACTTTAATTCTTAAGTTGACATTACAATACAAGTGGTTACAACCAAAAACAAAACATTTAATGAGCGGTTGTTGAAGCCTAGCCAGTAGCCAGTATGCAATAGCCAGCATCCAGGAGTATGTCCACAGCCTATCCAGAGAAGGGGTCTGAGGAAAAGTTGATTTAGCTTAGTTTTTAATAAATTATTACCTTTTTAGTTTTTGAAGTAATATTTGATGAAATTATATTTAGTATTTTTTATTTTTAAAATTTTGATATATTTTTCAAAGATTTTTAAAAATTTGCATTCTGTCATGAATATGTATTTTAAAATAATAAAATTATATATTTATTTTTACTGCTATATTAACAATTTTATGTTAAAGTTAACATAAATTTAACTGTATTTATTATTATATTAAAAATAAAATTATATTCTTATTTTATAAAAAGATATTTTTACTGACATGAAATAATTTATAAAGGAAGTGAATGTGATTCTTGAAATTATAAAACCAATATGACTTTCTAATGCAGCAATGATCCATATGTTAGATTTCTTGTTATCTAATAGTGGGATTATCTTTAGGTTTTAAAAACATAAATTCAAATATGTTTAATCTTTAGTATAAAATTTAAAGCATCACATCCCACAAGCAAGAATTACTTTTCAGCTTTCATAGAGATAGTGAGTGACTAAAGGGACTTTTCTCACTCCCTGGCCTTTGCACAGAAAGAGAACGTAATCCAACACTTAAATCATAATGGACGACGACCTTTTACTTCCTTCTCCGGCAGCAGGGTACTTCTTGTATCATTTGGTTGATGACTGCCACTTGTCCACGTAGTTCACTTTGCAAGGCGTGAAAATTTTTCGTATTTATGTAATAATAAATAAAATATTATTATAATTTATATATTATCATATTATTTATTATTAAAATTGTATAAAAATAATTGTAAACAACACATTTAATCATAAATAATAATAATAATAATTAAATTTTCAATACTTATAAATTCGAATAAATAATTACAAAAAATTATATATAATTTTTATAGTTTTATTATAAAATTTTTAATTAAAAATTAATATATAATTTATTTTTATTATTAATAAGCATTATTTATTTTTTATACGTATTTTATTTTAATTAAAAAATTCAGTAATAAAAATATAAAAAAATTACATCTAAATCTAGTATTAAATATTTCTCGTAGAGGTGCAGCAAATTTTCTCTGCCTTGTTCTGTTGTAGAGCATCCTAGTTGTCCATATCATGCCTGTAGATCGGACGTTCCTTAATGCGCCACGTGTTCCTTTCAATCTTTGAAAAAACAAATCGATAGAACGCAGAGACTGTCAATTCCCGCGCAAAACCTTCCGCATCGCTGTTGCGAGCCAACTTCATTTTTTACTGCAGTGTTTTTCTTTTTGAGTTTTCTTCAGGTTTGTCTTCCATTACAGATTTCCATTGTTGAAGTAAAGTTCGAGTGTTCCAGCGTATTTGTGTATGTGTGTGTGAATAATATTTGTATTATATTTTGATTACATCAGCACGTTCCAACGTTTTTCGTTGCTTTGATTATGTTTGTGTAAAGTGTTGGATTTAATTTTATAAATTATCTGAAATAATTAATAGTAATAAATGTAGAAGCATACCAAAATTTATGATAAAATTTTGAATTAAAAATATCAATCTTTTAATTGATAATATTTTTAGATCTTTTTTAAGTAAATGAGAATTAGAAGAAGAGAAATTAAATATTTTTAAAGTTTAGTATCAAAATACTTTAATCAGGGACTATATCTTATTTATATTAAATTTTTATGTATCAAATTATTAATTTACTCATCATTAATTAGTAATTAATACTTTAAAAATTTTATACATATTATTATCTCTATACATAATTATTTGTTATAAGAATTATTAAATTAAATTATATCACTTTATAAGTTTTTAAATTCTATAACAATAATATGTATATGATAATTAATTCACAATATACATACGTCTACATATCTTAATATATTTATAAACATGTTATACATAGTATATAATTCAAATTCTAACATAAAGGTTTAAAAGAGAAAAATTATATTTGTTTATTAAAAATAATATTTGTATTTCATTTTAGCTGAATGGTGTATGCATTTTGGGTCTTTTTTTATCAGAAAAAAAAAAAAGAGATAGATAAATAGATAGAATAAATTTTGAACTTTAAAAGAAAGTTTTATTAAAAATATTAGGAGATAAATAGAAAAAAAAAATCAGCTTCAAAATAAAGAAAGGTTTTTATAATCATATAATTATAATAATGATTATTATTTTGAGTTTTTATTAAAAATATTAAGAGATAAATAGATTAAAAAAATTAAATTTAAAAGAAACGATTTTTTAAATTTTCTTTTAAAGTTAAAATTTTTTTTCTATCTATTTTTTTATTTAAAAAAATTCAAAATACATATATCATTGGAGACTAAAATAAAAGATAAATATAATTTCTATTAAAAAATGCGAAACTAAAATGAAAAATAAATAGTATTCTCAATACATAAATATAATATTCTCTTTTAAACCTTTACACATACATAATCTATCAAAGCAATGGAAAACGCTAGAACGTGCTATATAATCAAAATGAAATATAAATATTATTCACACACACATACATGAACTTTTACACAAATACGCTGGAACACTTGAACTTTGTTTCAGCAATGGAAAGGCTGCAATGGAAGACAGACTTGAAGAAAACCCAGAAAGAAAAACGTTGCAGTGAAAACTGAAGTTGGCTCGCAAGCTGAAGTTTTCGCGTGGGAATTGAAAGTCTGTTCGTTATATTTTTCTTTTTGTCAGATTGAAAGGAATACGTGGCGTAACAAGGAGCGTCCGATTTACGGGCATAGAATAGATGGCTGGGATGCTCTATAACAAAGAAAGACAGAAAATTTATTACAAAAGTTATGCTCGCGGCGCATATTATATTTCTCAGCGTGGTTCATGCCCTTGATTTTCGCTTAGTTAGTCTCCGAGGAATAAGATAGCATATTGTGTAGTACAATTGAGTATCTCATTGTCCCCGGTCCCCACCCAAATCCATTCACGTCACGTGGGTTCAGCCAATCAAAAGCAAAGCACAATAACACTGCCCAACCTGATTCTGGTAAATTTTAACTTGTTAGTTGACGATTTTCAAGTTTAAGTATGGGAAAATACATTTCTAATAAAGAGTAATATCAATATTTTGAGAAAGATTAAATGTTAAACTCCTAAAACATAGGATATTATTAAAAAAAATTAGAATACATTATTTATATTCATAAAGATTTAACAATATTTTACGCTAAATATAATTGGGTAGGACACTTAATGCAACCTTGATATTTTTATCCTGACTTTGGACCAGTTATGAAAATCAAACTTAACCTAAAGATTTATCTTAAATTTTATTAAATTACATTTGATACTTATTTATTTTAAAAATAAACTTTGGTTCTCTTCTAATTTATATTTTGTGAAGATAACTTTTTAATTCACGCCATGTTAATTTAATTTGTTATGAACAATTCATATCTAAAAAATTTAGTATATGGGATTGTCGTAGAATATATACTCTATCTAATTTAAAAAAAAAAAAACCATTTGGGGCAAATTTCATGAATAATCTAAGATAAAAGAATATCTGCTTATCACATGCCTGCATGAAATCTAACCCTTCCAATTATGGAAGGTTTCACAAATCTGAAGTCTTTGTTCAAAGCTGTTTGCCACATGGATGTATTGGATTCACAACTCAGTGGGAAAAGAGTAGGTGCTTCTGAGATGGCATATCTCAATTGGCTAATGTTCACGTGGCCTTCACGTGGTAGCAGCCAATCATAGTATCGTATGTAGTTTTCATGGACCATTTGCTTCCTAAGCGTTTGGACTTTGAAAATGGAGATATGTATACTACGAGAAAAAATAGAAAGTAGAGATATATATGGTAAAAAAGTTCTGCACTAACAATTTCAGGGACATCGGCCTCGAGAAATTATTATATAAACTAATTATTTGTGTTTTTTGACATGTTTTGCAGAAACGCGTGCTCGATTTTACGAGCAAGGGCAAGTGGTAGACACATGTATGTGATGTTTATATGTGTAATGTGTTTAACATATTTAATTTATGTATCGCTGAAACTTTGTACATCCTGTAACTATGCTGGGAATTAATAAATGATGTTTAAACGAAGGTATATGTGTTTATAGAAGAAAGAGAAGTAAAATGAACATACGATTGTTTTTTTTTTTTTCGTAATTGCTTAATATTTTTCTTATAGTTTAATGCTCGATCAGATTTAGTCATAATCCGAAAACCTGAACTTACACTCATCATATTTTATAAGCTTCATAGGGCATCAATTAATTGCTTGACGCATTTGCCATTAAATTGCCATATATTTCATTCAGAGATATAACCTGATCGAAGAACAATATATATATATATATATATGAAAATTATGGCAGAATTTAGTAACTAGCAATTCTTGCAACATATATGGTTGTGATTAGATTAAATCAATAATAAGATATATAACCTTGCATTGGGCCCATATATATGATTATTCAAGCATGCGTGTGTCTGCAAATGCGATTGCTTAAAAGATGGAATAAAGTGGTTCAAAAGGTAGTATGCCTACAAATTTAAGAACAACTATGAGTCTTTGTTAATTAATATATGTTACTTGAAAATTATGATTATTGTCATATTCTATATACTTTGATCCCCTATAACAAAAATGCATAATAATTATAATTAATAGTAATCAAGATAATAAAAAAATGATTATATTTAAGATAATTTGATGAGTAGACTGAGACAGATTACCAACTTCTTATCATGATGGACATCTTATTTTGTCATGTTTTGTTAAGTTAATTCTTATTACATTATTTTGACTGTATAAATCACTCAATTTTTTATGATAACAGTCAATCATAAATTATTGATCATTTTTTTTACAAGATATATTATTCTATCATTACAGTAAAAAAAAAATTCAATACAAAAATCCATAAAAAAAAGTACATGGAACATGCAACGGTTAACTTTCCGAGAAGTGGTTTACCTTCCATATGCAAATTGCATATTACAAAGCAAAGTTGGTTTTATCTTGGCCAAACAAAAAAAAAAAGTTGGTTTTAACGTGTTAAGTGCGTTGTTAATTATCTATTAACATATCCTTCACTTTGAAGGAAAATTAATTAAATAAATATAAAATGCTGACGATTACCTTTTACAAAGCTTGAACTAATTAGGTCCAGATTTGTTTGGCACTGTCACCGAGAGAGCTAATGGGGATTAAGAGAAATGTTATAAGGAATTTCAATTCTGAATTTTCTTAACATTAATGTAAAATAAATTATTCTAATATATTACATAAATTTTTTTTATGATTACAAAAATAGAAACATAAATTTCACAGAGTTGGAGCACCTTACATAGATCAAAATCTCATGGATATGAAATGAAAGGATGAATAGTTATTACTAATAAGAGTTGGCCAAGGTGGGCGAAGGCACGGTGACCAATTTTCCAGATTCGGAAACCTTAAAAAAACAGAAAAAGGAAAAATCTTTTTGAACTTTCATTTCCCATTCCCCACGTAAAATAGTGACGCGTGCCCCTTTCCTTCATCGTACTTCAGATGGCGAGTAATCGGCGAGTTTTTACACATGTTATATAGATTTCTACCATATGTACACAAGAAGTAAGGTTCCGTCGATAATTGTGTGCTACTTATAAATTTTGTTCTTTTTACTAACGTGTATTAAAAAAATATTTGTTAAACTTTGTCTAATTTAATTTAAATTAATTAAAATTTTATTTAAAACTTTATTTTAAATAATTAAAATATTTATTACTCTATCTAACTTTTTTTAGTGCTTAGATTTAACGTTATAATATATTATCCACCAGACTGTCTAACCAATAATTGCTGTCCATTCTCTAAAATGAAATATATTTTCATAAAAGTGCACTTTTTACACATGCTTTGAATTATATTATAAAGCCTCTTGCACTGCTGTCACTACAAATTGGTATGGATCTCCGTGTGCCTCAATCCTCGTTGCAAATGCAAGAGTGCCCCTTCAGAGTGGGAAGGGCAAGCCATAATTAAGACGGGGAATAATAATAACAATGAATAATAATAATAATAATAATAATAGTGTGAAAAATCAATAATTCTATACTTGTACACATCATGTTAAATAAAATATATATAATTAAGTAATTAATTAATGTTATATATATTTTCAATCTAATTTTTAAAACAATTATCTAAAACATTTTATAGACAAATATCTATTTAGTTTTAAAATTAATAATTATAGGTATATATTATTTTGAATTATTTAGGGTATTAATCATATATATTTCACTAATCAATAATAAATCTGACTATATATACAATCAAGAAATGTCCGTTGTATATTATAATTATTTTTATATTTTTTCAGTCACAAAAAAGTGCACGACTTTCGAAGTTGGGGTGTTAAAAATATTTTTTTCTTAATACAATTTTCACATGAAATATTTTATTTGTAAATAATAATTTACATCATTTTATTATTTCATATTTTTCACAGGACAAATTAATTGTATTAAGCATATCATTTTACATATAATATAACATCACCCACCGAACATTGTTACCACACTTTTTGTTGCTAAATGAATAATGAAAACAAGTAAAATCTTAGATGGTTAAATCAATAAAATGTGTGGATTAGGGTTAAATGTTGTTACCCTCCAATATCTTAGGTGCATAAGCTTCAAAAGGGTTAAATGTCGTAATTTTCAAAAATACTTGTTTATTGATTAGGGTCCATATATTTAGAAATCATTAGAGGAAGGGAATGAGAGAAAATGAAAGGAAAGGAAAGATGAGAGAAAAAAATGTTAAATAATAATTTTTTTATTTAAATTTATTTAATTTAAAATAATTAAAATTAAAAAAATAAAAAAGTTAATGAGAATAAACATAAAATCTTATAATTTCTGTCTTTCAAAAATTTGAAGAAACAAATAAACATATATAATATTAGTATAGTGCATTTCCTTTTCTTTCCAAACACATCCTAAACAAATAGTTTTTTTTTTCTTTGCATCTGCAAGTGAAACAAGTTGACCAATGAATTAACATTTAAAAGAACTAAACTCATTTTACACACATTTTAAATTGTTTAAGAAAAAAAATTGTAGATTGGATATACAATGTTAAATTTCACACTTTAAAAAATTAAGAAATACATAATGTATATGTGTATTTAAAAAGATAATTTTATAAAATATAAAAATTAATTATAACTTTAACCTTTGGATTAAATGAGACTATCGGTTCAACACATTTTATATCTTTTTTTTTTTTTTGGTTCATGGGTTGCATTGGGCGCATCTACTCATCTGAAAGAAGTGACAATTTTTTTGGTTTGAAATTGAAAATTTTTTATTTTTAAAAATATATAATGGTCAAGTCATAGTTGATTAATGTAAATAGTTAATCCCAATATATTAATAATGCTAAAATTGTTGTTAAATTTTTTTTTATATTTAACACTTAACATTATTTTAAATAAAACTGTCATTACTAAAGATACTTATAAAAAGTAAACAAATTTGATTCATAATTTTTTTTTCTTTTTCAACTTTTAGACACCAATTAACATTTTAATGAACTTCGAAGAATAGAAAATCATCTAATTATAGATTGTGTGATGCACCGATATTGCTTGCATAATGATCTAAAAAATATCATAATTAATTTCAAATCATTGATGACTCTCGATAAATGGTATATTAAAAAACTTTAATTAAAAGATATTTTTGTTTATCATAATTAACTTTGTTTATTATTGGGTTCAATAAAAAAGATTAATTTTTTAATTCAAATTTTTATTAAAAAAATTAATATTTAATAATTGATAGTATTTTGAATAAAATTATTTTAAATAAAAAATATTTATAAAACAAATTATTAAAGAGTCTTAGGGAGCAATCTGACGGCCCACGTAATTGAAATGAGGGATATACCCAATTATGTAATCTAAGACATTGTAACCTGCCCCGCCAGAATCTGCGTAATTAGAATAGCCACTTTTAACATCAATAAATTTTTTTAAAATATAAATTTTAGTAAATAGTAAAGTATAAAGAGTTAAAAAAGGAGATAAATTAATAATTCATAACATGTATAAATTAAAGCCTATATATATATATACATTTTTTATTTTATTACTTTACTGAAATTTATACTTTAAAAAATTTATACTCCAACAATCTATATGTATGACCGAGAGTATAGAAATGAGCGAAATTTACAAAACTGAATGTGCTTACCTTAGAATGATCAGCTTAATTTTGAATATAATAATACACCTTTTAAATTTTGAATATAATAATACACCTTTTAAATTTGGAACTAACATAAAATATACATTTTCAATTATTTTTTGAAATTAGAAAGAAACGTTTTACTTGTTAGAAGAATTGAAATTAAACTTATTTGCATATTCAACATTAGTTTATTGAAACATTGCTTTTCTTAGTCAAGAGCATATATATAATAATCATCGTTAATTTTCACCGAAAATTTGTGTAAGTTAATAGATTGTTTTATTACTTCTTTTAGTTCAAAGAGAAAATTTATTACATTTTTAAAATCATATATCAAAATTATAAACTATTAAGCTTATGTGAAATAACTGAAAAAGGGAAGATCTGATTCGGGCAAGCGTTCAGGATTTTTAGGCAAGATATGCAAAATCACATTTGGCTTTTGGGCGGTAGGTCCGTACGTGGCCTACTTAATTCAGTTAATTGTAATTTGTCATTTTATATTTTTTATTCTTTTTGGCTGAATGTAACTAGCCGTCTTAATTTGTTTATCAAGGAAGTAAGTATTTTTTTTTTTTGGACAAAACAAGTAAGTAATTTGGTACATATGTTAATATACTTTTAGTATTTATCTTAAGTATGATATAAAATATTACAGATGTTATACATGCACAAAAATACATGTTAATTTTTTTATTTTTAAAACATAATAAAAATAATTATTATATTTTAAAATGATATATTAAATAATAAAAAAGTTATTTAAATTCTCTTTTTTTATAATTTGTGTTTATGAATATTAGATATAATTTGTTACTCACCTATATGTTTGAGATATGACAGCGGAAAGTTGTATGGTATTATAAGACAAACAATCAGTATTTTATGAAAATTAATAAAATTAGGAGTGTTGAATAACGTCAGGTCTTAATTAGACATTATCAGTCAATATATTGATCGACACCATAATTTAATCATTGTGCAACTTATGAATATTTTAGATGCTGCCTAACATTTAAAAGATGAGGATCAGTATGACAATATATATTCATATATTAACATCTTTCATTTTTTTGGTAAAAATGTATTAACATCTTTTATAAAGATAATTATATAAAAATAGTCTTTAAAGAAGTATTCTTCGAATTTATGAGATCATATATAAATTCACTAATCGGCATATATTAATAATTTAGTGAAAATAAATAATAATATACAGAGAATTAAAAGTAATAGTTAATAAAAAATTATTAAACTAATTTTTTAATTATATTATTTTTATGTTCTTTGTCAAATTGTTAAAATATGGTGCATTCGATTTTATATTATAATAATTCTGAACTTTTTTATTAAATGATCACACAAAATAAAAATAAAATATGTGAAGAAGTGAGAGGAAAAAAATAAATATGATGAAAAGTTATAAAAAATAAGTTGATCAAATAATTTGTTATTATTTAAATTTTTATTTTATTATTATTATTATTTTATATTATATTTAAAAAAAAAAATCACATTTCTAATATACGAACATGATCCAAGATTTCCCATTGAACGAGAGGATGTAAAGCGCCTTGGCCTTCCAGGGACATATCAGGCATTGTACACCCTGCACTTTGCAAGGACAAATTCCGCCACATGACTCCGATTATTATTTAATATTTTTCTAATCATTATTTTTAAAAACTATTAAAATTTTTAAAAATAATATTTTATCATAATATTTAATATGTTTTAAATTTTTTTAATTAATATCAATAAATGCACAATATGTGTTTAGAATAAAACAATCTTATCCTTATAAATATACAATTTAAATTTTAAAAATTTTTTAATCTTAAATTATAAAATATTAAATATTTTGAGGTATTTATTTATTTTTGATAATTTTTATAAATATTTTTTAGCTAATTTTATAAGATAATTTTCATACATATATATTTTTGTGTTTATTTTTTATAATTTTATAATTTAAGATTTAAAAAGTTTTAAAATTATAAAACATAAACCCCTTAAATATGTTGGTGTTTTTATTTGTTTTTGTGAGAAATTTTGGTATATACATTTGCTAATTTTATATAGTAATTTTTGTATATAAATATTTTTGGGTTTATTTTCATAATATATGATTTAAGATTTAAAAATTTAAATTTTGTATTTATAAAAATAAGATTGTATTATTCTAAAAATATATTATGCATTTATTGACATTAGTTGAAAAAAATTTAAAATATGTTAAATAATATAATAAAATATTATTTTTAAAAATATTTAATACTTCTTGACTAATTGGTAAGCAAAACCCTATTTGGAAAGGACTCCGATTAATTGAAAGATGCGGCATTTCCCAAAAGAGGAACTACGGCATGCGTATTCGTAGTTCCACGCGTCAATGGCACATACGGGGGACGGCACGATTTTCAAAACAATAAAATACCCCAATCTTCACTGAGGAATCAGAACCTGATTGGGCCACGTGCCCACATTCAGGAAACCAGTTGTAAGTTTCTACGAGCCCATTAGCGGTTTCCCTCCACCAACGAAAGCGGGCTTGTACACTTTCCTTATATAGATCTTTTCCTACTGATGTGAATTCACTCTTCAGTACGGTTGCGCAACTTCGCTTGTCTCTTATAATCCAAGTTTTCTTGCCAGTAAGCTCTCTCTCTCTCTCTATCACTTCATTTTTTTTTTCTTTTTCTCTTCTAGATTCTTGCTTCTTTTCTCGGAAAATCAATTCGATAATCCTCATTGCCTCATTTTCTTTTCCAACCGACTACAAGCTCGCGAGAAGATTTTCGAACAATTATGTTTCCTTGCTCATCGATGAACAAATTTTCTCTCCATTTTTTTGATTTCCTCATTCTTCTTGAAAATTTTGTTCTGTAATAACAATTTTCGCTGGAAAATATGCAGTTAGGGTTTATTGGTATGGGGAGAGGGAAGATCGTTATAAGGAGGATCGATAATTCGACGAGCAGGCAAGTGACGTTCTCGAAACGACGGAACGGTTTGCTTAAGAAGGCGAAGGAGCTGGCAATCCTGTGCGACGCTGAGGTTGGAGTAATGATCTTCTCCAGCACTGGCAAGCTCTACGATTTCTCCAGCACAAGGTTCTCCCTCATCTCTTAGATCTCTGCTCCTTCTCTTTCTCTCTCAAAATATGCATCTTGTGCTGTGTGCGTTATTTGTTTGTATATATATCTCACGAAATCATTGCTCCAAGTGAGAACGTTTGTTTGCTGATTTTGTTCTTGGTTTGGTGGATGTGATAATTAATGATATGAAATTAGGAATATAGGAACAGGATAGTTGAAGCTAACTTTAGAAAACTTTGATCTGTATTAATGGAGGTTGAGAAATTCGTTCTTAATTTTAGTGAGAGTTATTCTAAGGACGCAGAGCAGAAGTTTTAGAAAATTGAATTCGTGCGAAAATTTTAGTGAGCTTAATGTCTAGTTCTGTGTGAGCCTTTAAAAGAAATGATAATATAGTTGCTTGGCTAAGAAATGGAGAAGAAAGCTTGCAGCGACTCGACGGCATAGCCGTGTGCTAGAGTACTTCAGGATGCTATATGTTCGTGATCCGAAACGCACTACAAACTCGCACATGATAATGGCACCTCGCTATGCCAATGTCTATAGCATCATGACCATAATATGTTTGCTAATTGGCGTCACAGCATGTGTGATATGAAATTGGCCCGTTTGAAGTCTCAAAGAGCTAGTTATGTGACTTCATTAGTCTAGTACTGTGTTATATGATTGAGTTTCCCAGCATTATCACTGTTATGTTGACATGAAAGGATAGGTTCTATACTCTGGTGATCAGGGATATGACTAGTTTGATGTGAATATTTATGTTTTTGCTTTTGCTACGTCAATTTTAATGTTACGAAGATTATAAATGATTCTTGTATAACGAGCTATTAATTTAAATTAATTTTGATTATTATTCAATATGATTTTTAATATAGTTACTAATTACTTTATCTCAATTCTGGTCGAATTATATAATTTATTTATAAAGTATTTATTATTTTTAATTTGCATTACTTGTCAATAAATAGGAAATTTCCCTTTATTTTATAATCTAGAAGATTTCTGTCTTAAATATTGTTCAAATAGATATTTAAATTTAAACAACCAAAACAAAATTTTCCCTTTTAATAATTAATGATTGATAAACGCCAACTTTCAAGGCTATTTAAAATGGTTTCACATTTTGTTACATGCACGCATAAATATTTGATTTATATACAATTAAGTGCCTAGACTTTATGGTTATGTAGTACGTACCTGTTTTATTAGATTTTTTATGTCAAATATATAACCGAGTTAATATGTTTTCCTTTATCAGAACATCAGACATCAATTTTCTTCGCCAATTGATCATCTCTTTATTTTTATTTTTTTCATTTCCTTTATAATCTCAGATTAATATCAACTCAATTAACCAACTGTATGATAGAGTAAACCTAATTGGATAAGGAGAGGCAGAAGAGACTTTTCACTTAAATTATTTCATAAACCTAAGCACTTGTAAAACACATAAAACATAGTAAAAATACATCATTTATTTGTGGTGTCTAACATGTAAATGAGCTCACTATTCAATATTATGTTTATCTTTTTTTTCATATAATGTTATTATATTATTTTTCACACGAGAATATCCATATTCATTTAAGTACCATAAAAGATCACAATTAAAGTTCATAGTTGACAAGTTCTCACTTCTCTTTGAGGTTCTAAGTAAGAGGTGGGAAACGAAAATAAAAAGGAGAGATAAAGATTTATCCCTTTTTCTATATAGTACGTAGTACACTCATCGAATCTATATTTTAGTGGACAATAAACTCAAGTTTTATCCCTTTTTCTACTGAATACTTAGAAGCTTATTAGGACCTTGACCTATTTATTTAAAAAGATTTTGAGAGTTAATCACGCATCAATATCTTTGAAGTTTGAAGAAATTATATTTATTACTCTTCTATTTTAAAAATTTATACTCGATGCCCCCAAAATTTAATATAATATTACACCAATTTCTTTTTAAATTTAATTTTTGTCAATAAAATTAATATTTAAAACCATATATATTTATTCTAAAACAACAATTATTTATTTTTACTGTTATATTAAAATTTTACGTTAAATCTTAAAACAAAATTAATTGTATTTATTATTGTATTAAAAATAAGATTAAAATTTTATTCTTTAATAAATGTTATCCTTATATATTCATACAAATTAAATAGGATTGCAATAGACACCTGGTAGTAGAACTTTTTTTTTTAAATTATTATACATATTTATTGAAACATACATTTGAATTTTGATTTGATAGGAAGAATCAAGGTATCCAGTAGTTTAATTTTTGGATTCCATAACATTTTCAAAAACCGTTATCTCTAACTGAAAATCGACTAGTTGTTAATGAAGGTTGGTTTATCTAATCATTTTTTGTTCAAAAATTACATAATTTGAGTTTAAATTTAAATAATTTTTTATTAATGAGTTATTTGTAAGCTTCTATAAATATTCTTTGAATTTGGAGCTTATCATAACCCTAAATTAGAACATCATCTTTTCACTTAAATTTTTCTCTACAAAAAAAAAAAAACATATCTGACTAGTTGGTCCAATAGATATTAATTTATGAAGCATGAATTGTTAAAATTAAGTTACAATCGTATTAGTTGTGTATTTGTATCATGTAATTTACTTGTATCAGTATCTCTTTAAATACTTCAATATATGTATTGTATAGTATTTGTTTAAGAAAAATAATTTGATTTCAACACATAATTGAATAGATTATTAGTGTGTCTACAAAATTTTAATTTTTAATCTTATAAATTAGAAATTAACTAACTTTAAATCAACAAATTAAAATAAAGATAAATATAATGTCAATATTATATAATATTATCACTAAATATATTTGAGATATATAAATTTTTAAGATCATTTCACAAACTTGTAACACTATTTTAATCAATTATAAAATAAAATTTGTTAAATCAAATTATTAAAAAAAATGGAGAGAAAACTATGGGTTCAGATAATTGTGCAAAACTAATTGGTTGTTAATGAAAGTTGTAAATTGACGTCTGCTTATGCGTCTTCTTCTTCCCTATTTATACTTCTCCTTCTTTTTTTTTTTTTAATTTTTCTTTTTGACTTTCCATCAAAGAGTGATAGAGTGAGAAAATACCATGATGCAAGTGTATTATATAGCAACAAAATTGATTCTAATGTTAGTAGCTTGAGACTATTGCTTAATTAATATTTTTTTCATAATTTAATTTAAAAATAAATATGTGCTAATTTTTGTTAAAAAATGTGATTGCCACAACATTAAGGAGATAATGAAAAGTTATCAAGTTTAATAGGAGGAGCCATTTTTTAATTAGTCTAAAAGTATAAAAACTCCAATTATAAATATAAAGACTAAGTTACAATTGTAGTGAAAGTATAAAAACCAAATATATAATTTAGCCTATTTATTATATATTACTGTATCTATAATCTATATTTTAAAAAAATTATTATACTCTTACTCGAACCTGTATCTTGCAACATAACAGATGAGATAGATGAAAGAATGAAGCAATGTCCTATGTCCTTGGATTTATAAGAATTTTCAAGGTAGGTTAATATAATTTCTATCCTTAAATTTAGATTTGAAAGGATAGTAAAATTAATCCTGATTTTCAGATTGAGACCCGTTTAACAAAAAAAAAAAATTAAAATGATTTTTTTTTAAATTATGACTGCCTATGTATAAACTTATAAAAAATCTTAAATAATTAATTTAAATTCTAAATATAAAACAAAAACTTCAAAATAAAATTTTAACAAATTCATCTTTACAAAATTATTAAATATAACTTATATATAAACATGAAAAATAAACAATCAATATCAACTTCCTCTATACCTCTCATTCATCTTTAGTCAAATGAGTAAGTTACCTTCCCTTCTAGCAAAACTGAAAGCGAGGCTTAAATCTGTTTCCCACTGTGAATGAAAAGCCTCATGTTCCCTGACAATAACTACCCCTCTATCTCCTTCCACCCAGTTGAAGAACAATTAAGATGGAAACCTTCAAATTGCACCCTGTTTTCTTCTCTTTTTGTTTTATCTTTTACTACTGTGTGTACTCGTTGGACTCTCTAATGAGTGAAGACTGACAACTACAAGTATTTTTCTTTCTAATAATTTAAAATTTCCTGGTCTAACGAAAAATGAAATAAAAAATAAAATTTATTACTTAGTGATTTTCTTCAAGTTAACAGCGTGCTTACTTTTTCCCCCCCCTGATTTTGAGCCTGTATTATCACTCAAGGGAAAAAATTTTCTATGCGATCCTTAGAATAGTGATGCTAGTAAACTCTACCAACAACCAAACATGAAATTGCCCGAGATTGAATATCAGGCCCAATTTCTTTCCATTACTTTAGTGCAGTGTCCATCTATTCCCTGAAACATTAACTCCTCATCACATACGGTATATTTGAGAGTTGAGAGGGGAATGGACAGGGAAGAATCTAAAGAGAAAGGAAGTGATAAGAAAAAGATAGTGAAATGATTATTAAATGATAACTTCCCTTCACGTTTTTGAGAAATAGTTTTTCCGCTAAAATAGGAAATAGGAGGAACTTACAAGTATAAAGGAAGGATGAGTCTGGAGATGTTTGCCCTGGTCCGACAGAAATTCACTTGAGAATATCTTGAATTCTGACAAAAATTTGGAAATCTTTGAAGGTTTAAATAAAAATTCTCAATTTTCTCATGAAAAGTTCCAAAATGAAAAAGAGATCTCAATCAAACTAATCTTTTCCATTGTCTCCATTCTGATCTGTGACCTTTCCAAACATAACCCATAAGGGACATGGAGATCTAATCTCTAGCGAGCAAAGGTTTTTCCTTGGTAAAACTTGATGTAAAACATTCATATCAAGCAGAAAGTATGGTAATCGAGTCACGAAAACTTGGCAATTATCTATGACTAGATTGGATTTGGCCCTCCTCTTAAACTACTTCATAGAATTAGAGAAAGAAAGGAAAAAAAAAAAACTTCAATAAGATCCCTTAAAATGTATTAAGCTCTGATGATCGAACATAAAACTTCAATAAATGCATACATCTGCAAACTAAATCTTACTATAAAATGATGTGGCTACTTTTCCCCTCAATTTTATAAGCTCACATATTATATCTGGTGAGCCGAACAGGCAACAGAAAACAATTTGGATATCTTATCGTCCTACAAGGCTACCTTCTTACACCATGTTTTGTGATTTTTGTTGTTGTTAATGTTCACAATAACTAGAGCACGCCTGACACAATTTGATTGACTTATTCCAGCATGAAATCAGTGATTGATCGATACAACAAAAATAAAGAAGATCATCATCATCTTGGCAGTTCAACCACTGAAGTGAAGGTATTTCTGAATATCTTGTATCAATATTTGCCTCCTAGTTTGTTACTTAATATACTTTATGGTCACACTTGAGATATGGTCAAATATTAAAGATAAATCCCTTAATTAGAATGAAGGTATAACTGGAAAATATTATTCACATCATTCATCCTAGTGAGCTATGATCGAGCTCTTTTTCTTCTTTTCTTTTTTTTTTGTGTTTTCAGGTTTAAGGATTTAAAGTATAAAGGATGTTTACTGTGTATCTTTTAAGACAACACTTCTCATGTACCATGCTATGAGAAAAGAAATATTTCATGTACACTTTATACGTTAGACGACCAGCCACCCTTTTTCCCAGAGGAAAAAGAAAAGGGGTCCGGGTTTTAGCAAATCATCAGGAATTGGGTATCTAGGGTGTATGATTAGACAAAGGGAAGCAGACCGTATCTCTTTTGGTATGATTATGTTAAAAATTTGAGAAAAAACCTCGTATTTAACTACTTCTATACAATAACAACAAAAATTCTTTCTTTTTTTCATTAAATAGAGTTACTATTTTTTCTTATAGTTTTATCTTGACTTATTTCTATAATTAAATTGTTTACAGTTATAACCATCTTAATAATTTTTTTTTTGATTTCTCTTATTTCTAGTTATTGAATTATCTTATGTCTAATCAACTCTTTATAGAAAAATTTTTAATAGTCTATTCAGTACATAAACAAACTATTTAAGATACATTTCTATTAATTTTATAATAAGTGCTACCCTAACTTTATTTCTAATATAATAATTTTTAATCTTATTTTTTTTAGTGTATTCACTCATTTAACATAATATTTTCATTTTTGAGTCATTGAATTTTAACTCATGTTAACTTTTTATTGTCAAATATTCAGTACTATACAACACTGTAAGTCTAATTGCTATGCAATTAAAATTTTTCTATCACAAATAACACTTGAAACCTTCATTCATTTCAACTACTTAACTTGAATTCTATGATTTTTGTCTCCCTTCTATTTTTTTATTATTTTGTATTATAATTTCCAAATACGTAAAACTTATAACTTACTGTATAGAATAATCTTTAAATTTTATTTCTACTCTAGAATCAATATCCTTTTCACTAAATTTATATTCACAGAAATGGTATGTTTTCAAAGCTTATTTCTATCTCTCTAATTTTTTATATATTTCTTTCAAATCTTTAATAAGAAAAAAACATGCACCGTGATGCTACCTCTAGAATATATTTAATGAGTACATTCAATCCATTGTAGCTCTGCTTTATCTTCTCATACAAGTAGTGACCACATTATATATGTCTTTGATTGTAAAGATATTTCTAAAATCTTCTACAAACCATCTTTCGATACTCTATCATTGTTATGTTCTAAATAAACAAAAATCATATATAAATCTTTAAGATCTCTCCATCAATCTTCTTAATAAATATAATGTCTCTGATTAATCTCTTTGACACAAAACTAAATTGGATCTCTATAATCTGCATATTCAACCTTAATCTTCGCTAAAGAACTCTCTCTCATAATTTCATAGTATGGCTCATAAGTTTGATCCCTATATAATTTGAAAAATTTTTGTATATCACTCTTGTTTTTATATATTGAGATTAAAATACTTTTTCTCCATTCATTTGACATATTCTTAAATCTCATTATCTCACTAAACAATTTTGTTAGTCAACTTATACTTTTTTGTCCTAAACTCTTTTACACCTCAATAGTTATAATATTTAGTTTGTCATTGTCTATTTTTTTAAATACATGTACTACTTTAAACTTGTGGTTTCTTCATACAAAGTATAATTTAAATCTTCCTTTTTAATACTTAGTCTATCAACATAACAAAGAGATGTGTTCCTTATTAAAAAATTTGTGAAAATAATTATTTCATTTTTCTTGAATATCTTGTTCCTTTATCAAGATATTACTTCTTCATCCTTAATATATTTTCACTTGATCTATGTCTCTTCCCCTCTCTTTATTCTTTGGAAGCCTTAATATTCTTTTCTCTCCCATGTCTAGTCTCTAAAAATTGGTGTAACCCTCCATAAGCTTTTTACCTCCAATCCTGACGCCTTTATTAGCTCCTTTATATTTCTTTCAATTTTTATCATCCTTGCATCGTTGCATCTCAACACCAAGACTCTTTCTCCTTTGCACCAAAACTTCTTAATGTACCCAAGGTTTCTTTTTTAAACATTGCTAATTCCTTTAGCTATTTTGTTTCACAAGTTACATCTCGTTATGCTTCACAAATCCTCTCTCCTAATATATTTCTTCAAGAGACTTAATTTTTTTACTATTTCTAATATAAAAGTCTATAATACAAACTTCGTGGCGAGTAGTTGAACTCTCACCAAGTATAATTTTGTAATTGACACAAAGTTTTTTATTTGATTTTGATCCTCCTCTTTTGTGAAATAATCCAATATTGTTTTCTTTATATTTTCTTTCAAAATTTACGACAAATTTAATAATTTATTAAATTAAATACTAAATCTAAATATAAATAAATAATTCTCTATAAATAAATAATAGCTCAGTTAATAAACTATCAAATTTAGTACTAAATTTTAGATCACTTATATAATAAAAAGATAAAATTAAATCATTTTACAAAATAAAAAGACTAAACTATCTATTTCTAAATTAGGTGCACCAAATTAAAATTTATATGAAATTAAAAGTGCAAGTTTTATTTTAGAACTGATGTTGTCATGACACTCAATATCAATACGCTGACAGGGAAACAAAACTAAGGAAAGTAGAACAGAAATACAGGCTAAAAGTAGAGGAAATAGGAAATAGATTATATCCGATATATCTCCAGCCAGTGTATCAGCTCCTTGATAGTAGAATATCCACAATAGAAAAGAGAAGGACACACTCAGCACAGTTCGAGACTAGTTGATGCATCCAAAACCACCTTTAGGGACTTGCCTGCCTCCGCTTCCTACTTCCTACCCCTTTTGTGCAAAAAGAAACTATCTTCCTCACTAGAGCACCCCTCTCCTGCCACTGCCCCTTTTGTAATTTCATCAGTACATAAATAGAAAATTTTCCCTCCTCATGCACCAAGTTTAAAATCCTATTGGTGTATTGGGGAAAGAAATTTTGAAGAGCAAGAAAAGGAAAGAAAAAAAAAAATTTATTTATTTATTTTTTAAAATTTTTTGAAAAAATAAGTTAAAAGATTTTAAGTTATCCATCTTTAATTTTAATTATCTCAAATTGAATAAATTTAAAAAATTTAAACAAAAAAAAATAAAACTATTATTTAACCTTTCATTCCTTCTTCTTTCCTTTTCCTTTCTTTGTTCTCCTCATTTCCAAACAGATTTTATAATCCACCTCCTCATGTTTTTTAAAACATACACTTTATGCTTAGGGTCTGTTTAGAAATAAGAAGGGGAAGGGGAGGAGTGAAATTGAAAGAAAAAGAAAATTAAGTAATAATTTTTTGTCATCTTATTTTCTTTCAAACTCTCTTAATTTGAAGTAATTAAAATTAATAAAAAGAATATTTTAAGGCATAAAATTTTTTAATTTCTTCCTATTCAAAATTTTATAAAACAAACAAAAGAAAAGTTAATATATTTCCTTCTCTTTCCCTCCAAAATTATCCTCCCAAACACACTTTTGGAAAGAAGATTTTGGAAGAGAAGATAAAGAAAGAAAATATACTAACATTTTCTCTTATTTATTTCTTAAAATTTTAAAAAAAAATTAGAGAATTTTAAATTAACACCCCTCAACATTCTCTTTTTGTCAAGTTTTAATTTTTATTATTCTAAATTAAAAAATGTTAAAAGACCTATATAACGAGAGAAAAAACCATTGCTGAGTCTTTCCTTCCATCCCCTTCTCTTTCCATTTAATTCCCTCTTTTCCTTGGCGATGTCGAATGAAATACACATTAACAGAGCCTTCATGCTCTTTCTCCAGTTTACCCACAAAACATGAAACCCTCTGTTCCAATATATTTTTCAAAAGTCAAATCTTCATATGGTTTCCCAGGTTTCGTTTGCTTTGGTCGAAGATCATGGCATGCTTAGTATAACTCAATCATCGGGGATGAGGTGCATATACACCGACACTTGAGGGGGGATGCCGTAGGGTTACAAACTTAATAGTTAGTTCACAAATGTTTAAAACCATAACTTAAAAGGAGTTAAGTGTATTTTACCCAGAATAAGTGTATATATTTCATATAACATGACTTTTCTAGCCAAAAAAGAAAAAGACATGGCTCTCTCTTTCATCACAGGAAATTTCAAAGTGAAAGGCACATTAGGAAGGTGTTAAATCTAGATAGAATTTTTCTGTGCGAAACTCCTGTTTAAGAAAAATCGCCAGCTTCTGTTATGGATTAAGTGTTTCAGGATTAATTCAAAAAAATAAAGCAGCAAGTTAGGGGATATACACTGTCTTGCAGTTACAGATCTAGATATATCATAGATGCATAGCACTGCCAAAGATGAGTAGCTCCAAATTTAGATTTATATTTGGAATGTTACTTGTACATCCAATGGGCACAAGTAAGCTCTAATTCTATTGTAGTCAATCATGGCCCTAATCAAGGAGCCTTCTATTTACATTGGCAGAAGGAGAAAAAGCCATGCGTTACCAAAACCACCTAAAATACAGAAGTTGGAAATAGATATACTGGCTCCAAATAATTATATTAGAAGGGGGTTCTTATATCTTGAGAAGTAGGTATCAAGAATGTCAGACTACCAAGGATAATTTTTTTAAAGAAAAATTTGCGGGAGCATGTTCGCAAAACCTGAGACTAAAATTTTCAAGTTCCATATGTATAAAAGATGAAACATTATTTCTGTTGTCAAGGAAGTTTTTTTAATTTTTTTCACACAGTAGAGGCCGCTCCTTTTTCCTGGAGTCTCCACTGGGATTTTGAAGGAAACACGGATCTTCTAACAAGGCTCAAATCACCAATTGCTGGTGAGAATTACCCAAGAGGTTCAGACAGCTCAAAATTCTTCTTACAATGCACTGTTTTGTTTATGTTCACTATGTTCTACTAATGCATCAAGGCCTAATAACACAGTTTTTTTTTTTTGGGGGGGGGGGGGGGGGGGCGGTGTCGGTGGGGTAGGGAGGAAGCGTAGAGAATTCAAGAACATTGGTTCTAAAATTCTTCTGTGATCTGTTTCCAAAGCAAAATATGCGTATGGGTGCTAGAAATTTCCAGCTTAAGGATTCCATGTCAGGGCCATGCTACAGTTAGGCCCTGGGTTAGCAGCTTAGAGACTTGAGTCCAAGCGATCCTTTGATATCTCCATCAATTGTATTCATGATCATGCTACCCTTAGGTCGTCTTCATGTCATATTCATCTTATACATGAGAACACAACCATCGAACATCAACCTCAGAAACAAAGTATAAAATTTTCTCAGATTCAGGATTCAAAATATTTATTAACTTTACAGAAAATTTAAATCATAGGCAACAAATTGGAAAGGATTATGATGAAGAATGGGAAAAGAATACCAGGAGCACTATGGTAAATCAATCCTTGTTGTTAGTTAATTATTTATAAATCTGGAATTAAGCCATCAATTAATGATTAAATTAAGGATGCTATTATATCACTATTTCCTTTATTGTTTTAACAATGTTTTAAGTTTCATTTATAAACCTCCCCTTGGTTGTAGGCTTTTCATTCAACTTAGTGATTGAATAAAATATCAGTAAATCTTTCTCTCTCTCTCTCTCTCTCTGCCCTCTCTATTTCTATTTTCTCCCATCCCATCCCCTCTCTTTATCTTTATTTTCCCCCCTTTATCATCTACTAGTCCTACATCAGATGACCAACAAGTTTATGAAATGTTGTTAGAGGAATGGATGCAAGCCATCAAAGAAAATTCATGTCCTCAGATTTCAGGATGTGAAAACTTCCACGGGAGAAAAGCATACAAAAGATACTAATCTGCCTTTTCTCATCTTGAAACATCTTGCCCTGTCTTTCTAGCAAATGTAACCACCTAATATGGAATAAAAGTGACGTTCACACCTCCAAACCTTACCTCGAAAGAATCAAACGGGAGACAAGGTTGGACAGAATCATAACGCCTACTCCCTGATTATTATTATTTTTTAATTTTCTAAGTTTTAAAATTCTCATCTAATAAAGATCTACAGATTCTATAATCCATCACAAGACACTAGACAAAGAGGGGGAAAACATGAATGGCAAGGTTGAGCACAAGACTCTACGGTGGATATAGATGTGTGATTTCAATTAGACGTCGGAGATGAAATTAAGCTACAATATACTAACATCTCTATCTTTAAACTTTTACCTATTGATTCCAAAAGCATTACAAGAACAATAAGCTTTCAACCATCAAATTCCAAACTAGAAAAGGATCAAGAGTCATAAACCTATGCTATAGGACAAAAAGTAACAAACGATCTGCATTCTCTTCAACGCGGTTGAAACAAACAGTATCAAATCAAAAGACATTAGTATGATATACAACATAAAATTTTCTGCAAATTGCATCAATTAAATAAAGTGATGATAGTTACCCAAACAGCTTGGAAAAGTTGTCTTATTTGTTTTGATACTATGGAAATTGGGTAATCTCGTGGCAACAAGCATTTATATCCAGTGCTTCAATTTTATCTAATATCTAATTGCTTCACTCTTCTCTGTTTTTTTTAATCATTTCTAGTTTTGGCAAAGGGAGGCAACAATGTTAAGGCAACAACTGCAGAGCTTGCAAGAAAGTCACCGGTACATATTTTTTTTCTCTAGAACATATGGTTAAATTATGAAATGTTTTTACATAAAAAAAAATTCCAATAAATTTGAGTATGTGAAATCTTTTCAAGCTAATCTGCATAACTGACAAAATGAATAATAAGTTAACAAAAATTGAAGTCATGAAAGGATTACTTTAGAGCTAAGAGGCGTGGACACAGACAGACACTAAAACATGACAGGATTCAAAGTGTTCATTTGTAATTTAAACTTCTTTTATGAATTAACAGGCAAATGATGGGAGAAGAACTTTCAAGCTTGACTGTAAAGGAATTACAAAGTTTGGAAAACAAACTGGAAATTAGCCTTCGGGGTGTCCGTATGAAAAAGGTTTGTAATTTGCACCCAAATAATAAAGTGCTCAGCTTTTGATGCTCAAGAAACTTCAGAAAAGTTTTTCATCTAAACATACTTTGACTTTGCAGGACCAACTCTTAATGGATGAAATACAGGAACTAAACCGAAAGGTCAGTCTAAAACAAAAGAATACTGGTACCCACTATTCTTCAATGGCTAAATATTTGTTTTGTTTTCCGCAGGGAAACATTATACACCAAGAAAATGTGGAACTGTATAAGAAGGTAAACCTAATTCGTCAAGAAAACATTCAATTTAGAAAAAAAGGTATTTGTTTGTGGACAGCTATTCAAATTAAAATAATATCCTCATGGGCTCTACCAAATTATGCAAGTCTTAAACCAGTGTAACCTTGCTAAGTGCTTTATCCTGAAAAAATGAGAAATTTCACTAACCCAGATCTATGAAGCAAGAGATGAAAATGGAACAAACAGAAGTTCTGTTCTCACAAATGGTCTAGGAATAGGAGAGGACTTGCAGGTGCCTGTAAATCTCCAGCTCAGCCAGCCGCAGCAACAAAACTACGAGACTCACGCAGGAGCTACAAAATTGGGGTACGATCTTTTATCATTTAGCTAGTAAATTATTAAATCATGAAAAATAGCAAAAATCTTGATATAAGATTTGTTTGATTGCCACAGCAGATTGCAACTGCATTGATGCATCTACGGGAGATGTATTTTTCTTGATTGCTATCAAGAATATGGGCTCATATTTGAGTTTTATGCTTTCTATACATCTTGGAGCATAGATGGCTTATATCACTCAGCCTTAAGATTTCAATTTGAAATTATAAACAAAAGCAACTCCAGCATGTGTGTCATAAACAACGAATACATCTTATGTAATGTTAAGACTAAATAAAACAAAATATTCTTCAAATTGCACAATGTGAAAGGCATTTATAGTTTTATTATCATGTTAAAAATGATCACTGCCCTCTAAATGGGAAGAAAATTGCCATAGTGAAGGATGACACTTGTAATGTCAACAATACAACTTTCATCCAAAACAAAAAATGTCAACAATACAACAGTATAAAGCTGCTAGCAGAAGGATGGCCTAATTGTCAAGGGAATCAGGAAACCAAAGCATAACTTAAATAACTAGGGAAATTAATGTGCATCCTAGGTTAATCTCAACCCATCTTTCACTTGAATTCAAATGAGAGTGGTTGATATTAATCACCATCTTGTCTTCTTGATTTGATATGAAGAAATAAACTCACCATGACATTTCATTGACAGGATAAAACTATATGCAAGTCACTGCTTTTGATATACTGTACTAATATAAACTAAAGCTTTTGATATACTGTACTAATATAAACTAAGTCACCATTTTAGCACAAGACTTGCATTATAAAAAAGATATGTGTTTTGTAGTCATGGCTAAACAGAGCTAATACCGTCAATACAATTAACTATCAAACAAATGAGAGGTGATCAATTATGTGAATTTCTAACAAGTGAAAGCAAAAATAAGAAGAAAATTTACCAAGCTTTAAGAATTAAATATTCTTAAGTTCAATGTTTGTAAGCATGAGTAAATGAGAAAATTTGTGGCTGCTATAATGGAAACCAGACCTCCACAACAAGAAATTGTTATGCTAAATTATCACCACAACAACTGCATCGTATGAGTACAATGTTAATTATGATGGGAATGAGGATAGTATGGGATGTTCTTAGGGTAACATGGACTACCCAATTCCCATATCAAGTAGAATGGGATGTTCGATGGAGTACTTAAGTGACTTAATTCTTCCCTTTTAATAGCTAGCTTTTGAGGAAGGTTCTTCAAGTCACTTGGGTTCCATCATTTGGTATTAGAGCCTAGTTTGCTGACAGTATGGAGAGAGCTACCTGAAGGGGTTCTAATTGGTGGAGGGACTGACTGTAGTAGAGTGAAACAAAGCCGAGTGAAATGTCGCAGAGTGTAGCCGCTGGGATGTTAGCTCTTCAGGGGCGATGCTACGATAAGAATGACGATAGTATAGGCTACCCATGTCCAGCAGAATTGGATGCTCAATGGAATATTTAAGTGACTTGATTTTTCTCCTTCAATATCTAGCTTTTGAGAGAGGGTTCCCAAGTCACTAAGATTCCATCAGTTAATTTAAATATTTAATGAGCAAGCTTATTGATATCTCAAGTTCTAATGTTAATGAATTCTTTTTTCAAAGACAAAGGTTGAAAATTAAAGTAATAATAAAATGTTCTCCTAAAAAACAATTAGTCAAACTGCTACTTGTGCCAAGTATTAAAAAAAGAATAGTTAACCGAGGAAAAACTGTAACAATTGGGTACACAAAAGAATCAAGCTTCATTGACATAGCCTTTGTCCAGTGTAAAGACAACTTTAATCATTTAGATCAAATTTACTGCTTCAAACTTAAAAACCATTGTTCCCTTCTTCTCTGAATGATATTGGCTCAGAACTAAGAATTAGTTTTGCAATTTCCCTTTCAAAATAGAAGAAATCACACAAAATGACAACAGTGTCACATTTATTATCTGGGAAGTCCAGCAATTGAACTAAGATCTAGATCCTGAGTAATATTGGTATTATCCTTATAGGCAAGATTTGCAAGTAATTGGTCCACCCCATCAGAATTCAATCAAGAATTCAATATATCAGCAATTAAAACACTAATTTTCACCCTGGGGCAGGGCCCAATTTCATCATAGAGAGGAACCGTGCAAGAGGTAGAGAAGCATATATAGAGAAAGAAAAGAACAAAAAAAACAACTAGAGTGATCATCCCCTTTCCACAGAAACACAAACGAAAATATTCAAACTAGAACCTGATGGGGAATATGATTTATACACACAAAAAATAAACATGAAACACATGCCATCATTATAATTTCCCACCATTTCATGGCCTCACTTTCATGTGCATCAAATTGTTTCTTTAAGGAAATTCTTATACAGATAAAATGACAAGCCCTTCTATATTAATGCATTTCTTTGGTTCTTGCCATTATTTTTTCAGTGCTTTGTATTTGACAAAAAAAATTTATCCTAAAAAAAAAAATTCTCTCAACAAGTGTACAAGAATCCTCAAATTCAAATTAAATAGTTTGCAATTGCTTCAAATAGATGAACCATGAAAGAATGCCATCAATTATGACTTTTAATATTTGCACATGTGAAGAATGCAGAACTTTAAAATATTCATCAATAGACGAAGACACGAGGGGACTAATTTTTTCTCCAAAAACTCATCTCCAATGCATAAGTGAATACAGAACACAAACCAAATGAGGAACATGAAAAGAAATTTTAAAGGTTAAAAGCAAAGGCCGCATACTAACTCCAACTAAACAGTTTTAAATGAGATCTTCTATTACCTGATAATCAAATAGCTCATCATGGAATACGAGAATTTTAAGCTTTAAAACACCCCCAAATGAAATGAGTAGGCATAGCCTAATATTAACAACAATCTTATCAGATGCTATTCTGACTATTATGAAGTGATCTAACATTTTACAATACAAAAGCAATGAATTTTATGACAACTAAGTCAGCTGATCTACAACAACATGACAATACACTGGCATGTTATAACTTCAAACCTTTTATTTCATGAATTATGATAAAACAACATCAACCATTTGTCATATCCTTAATGTAAATAATTAATAGATAATCCATAAACATCATGAGAGTAGCATCTTCACAGCCCAACTGATCATCACTGTGCCAAATTCATCTACAATGTTTCAACATGCATTTAATATCAAACCAATGTACTCTTCATGTATTATATTGGTTCACACCATAGAATTTCTGATAAAAAAAATGACAAAAGTGCACCAAAAATGCAACGTATACAGTCACAATGTATATAAAAAGTAGCATCACTAAAGCAACCTTTTATGGAGATCTAGCTGTAGGGGAAAAAAAGATCCAGTGGAGAATTAGCGTGTTGGACTTTCTCCCACTATAAAAACTACATCTTTTATTATAAGAGTGTCTAACATTAAATGTTTCTAACCTATATGCTCTAACTTAATGCATTCTTAATTTCTTATAACTTTAAAAATTAAACAGGAAATGTGAAATTGTAAATAGATGTAAATGAATAATTAACCCCTCTATGGCACATCACAACTTGCTAGAAAAAAAAAAAAAAAGCACCCTGGTAAAGGCCAATGTTAACTTATTAGTCTCATTCTCATAATATCAAAGAAAACTTTCTGGCATAAGAATTAGCATGCATGCTAGCTAAAAAATATCCCTGTGTATTGGTTTCTACTGCTACCCAAAAAAAAAAAAAAATCCACTAAGATTTTCTCAAAATAAGCCAAAACATGCCTTCAAATCTCTAGACATTTACAGGCAATCAAAATACACACCCCAGACCTTTCTCTACAATCTCTTAAGTATAACCTTGGTTTGTGAGATGTGTAATTTTGATTAGAAGACATAGCCAAGGAGAGCAACTGGAAGTATGCTGAGGAGGGCCTCTCATGGGAAATACATTGAAGAATTCTAGGAGCTGTTTATCTATTGAGGGCGACATCAGAAGTACTAGTTGCATTAAAGTTCTTGAGTCATAGTTAAGCATGAGTGACTGACCTATGAGTTGCAATGCAATATCAAGGTGTCCTTGTCTAGATACATTTTCTTTTAAAATAGGTTGGCCAGTCTATATATATTTTCATTTTTAAATTGGGTTGTATTTGTAAGTTCAAGCTTGTATTATTGTCAGCCTAAGAGTGAGTACTGAGAAGCCGATCTAATTGACAACACTTCTAATAGATTACAAGTTTAGCCTTATCTGGAGTTTGAGTTGAGTCCATCATTATCTAGAATATTAGAGTTTGTTATTATTTAGCAATTAGCAGCTTAGCCATTCTTTATTATTATCTTCAAGAGTTTACCTTTGCATTAATCTCTATTTTTAGATTATTATAAATAAAAGAGGTGAAAGGCTACTACAATGTATGTGCAAGCCTCCTCATTCATCGTACTTCTATTGTTTTGAATCTTTTTAACCTTCCTTGTTTTGAATTAAACTATATCATCCACTCCTTACTCAAGCCTCGGGCAAATTATACATGACTAGGGCAAAACATTGATGATTCATGCGATTTTCCTTATGTCTTCTATTTTAATAGATGGATATGTCTTGTAGGTTGAGTCATTCCTCCTTAGGCCTTAATTATTTGTCAAATCAGAATGAACCAAAAAAGAGAAAAAAGCCAAATGCCTCTTTGATGCTGAGAAACATCAAGCTATACTCTTGAAATATAAAATATAATTTAAAAAGTAAATATGAAAGAAAAAAATTGCCACAAAAATAGCAATTTGGAATATAAAAAATAATATAGTAGAGGGTGCATTTTAAGATTAGTGGTCTAATTATGTAAAGCTTGGAAAACACAACAGGAAAGCCCCTAGATTTTGGAAACCAAAATGTTCGCGCGTATCTACTATCTTCCAAATCTATTTTCCCACATCTCACATAATGCTGAAATATGTAGAATATATTTCTAGTACTCTAGTAATATTGAAAAATTCAGTAACATCACCATTAGTATTTTAACAAATAAGCAATTCTTGCCTAAAATTTAGAATCCAACTCAATCATAATTTAAAATTAGATCATATTGCTTTTACTAAAAAATAAATTAGATTACACGGTAATACTAAATTTTTCAATACCAATGTACTAGAAATATATTCGAATATATACAATAAAAAGTAAATTGAAATTCTGTAATACTTTGCCATTGCCTTCCCTTTGCCTCTTGAAACAAAAATACTATATATTTCACATAAATGAAGCCAGTCACAAAGAAATAATAAAAGTATGTGCTCGCTGTGTAAGGGGGAAAATCACATGAAATCTTTAATTTGTGCATTGTCTACGGCTACAGCACTGAATCTCCGCAAAGGTCATCACATTAACTCTTGTACTTAAGACCAAAAGGATAGTCACCGACATATTTTACATCTCGGTGGGAAAGTGAAAACGGAAATGACAGAGAATAAAGGTATCTATGCGCATTGACTAGGTAAAAGTTTACGTTTATTTGATGTAATCAAAGCACAGGACCAACAAAGTACTGATGGCTGCAATAAACCAGCAAAAGATAATAGGAAAACAAGGCAACTAGACAAAAATATTTATACCAGTACACCATACTTCTCAATTACCTGAGATCCGAACGTCCATTGCCGTCCAAAGTGGTCCACTGTTCCCGTAAATAAGACTATCTCATAATAACCTGGACAATACGAAAACAGATAGATAAGTGGTCATCACAACAAGCAGCATGTGATGCTGCGATGATATTATAAACAAAAGAAAGTAATACGTCTGTTCGCTAGAAAGCATGAGAATGTAGTAGTACAAAGATAAATCTCGCAAATGTTAGGGTAATAACATGATCAGTGTAATGAGCTTACCGCTTCATTTCCTTTTCCACAGGTCCTCGTAAACCAAACGGATTCAGAGGACAGAAGCTCATGGTGCAAAAAGACCGCCGCAACTGGTTCCATGAAAGTTAATTCAATAAATACACGGCTTCTAGGTCATTCAGCCATTGGAAGCCGTAACAAGTGAAGCAACCGAACTTGAAGCACAAATGCTGGTCAGAAACGAGCTTCGCGGAGAGAATCGCACTTCCGGATGCGGAAGCCGTGAATCGGAATCCACAAAACGATCGGAGAAGAGGTGGAGATAGAGCATGGAAGAGTGAATGGGAGATCTGCTTCGGAGAATTGCCGTAAGAACAATAATAGCACACACAGCGAGGGAGAGAGAGAGAGAGAGAGAGAGAGAGAGACAAGGCGTCTGAGCTCATGAAAATATCAGGAGCAATTAGGGATTTAAATATGTATTTGTGGGGGATGGTTCTGGACTATTGGAAGCAATACCCACTTTAAAGATTAACCAAACACGTAATTATTCGATTGGTGCGTTTATATTGTGTTCGTGTGCTTGGATTGGAGCAATTATTTTTTTATTGCTTAATTTATAGGTTTTCGGATTTCTTTATCCTGTTTTTGCATATTCTCTTTAACCTGCTTTTGCATTAGAAGGTAACCGCTGCTTCATCTTAGCGCGCAGGGTATTTGCGTAGTCTACTCGGCTTCATGTCATGGGATTGGAAATCAAATCACAACCAGTGATCATCCCCTTTTCTTTTTGGCACTGGAATAAATTTCGGGACTAAAAACATATTACAAAGACATCGAACCCGAGTTAACTGAGATTTAGTATTAAAATAATGTTAAATGATAATTACTAATTTCTCGCTTTTTACGAAAAGCAATGTTAATATAATTTGAACCCACATTCTTTAAAACACTATTTACGAATTTTCGTAAGTTTTAATTATTTATAAAAAATATAATCTATTTCCATAAACTTCCAAAGTAAAAAAAGAAAAAACTGGGGAAGCTACTCAAGTCCCAAAATGGTATTAGAAGCTGGCACGGTTAAGAAAACAAACGTGATCCGGTCGTAAGAAAACAATTCCATGTTTATTCTGGTACAATGCACTTAAAGAAGTTAAGTAAAGTGTCTCTTTAAGCAAATAGTACCTTAACACGTATTGAATATTGATGTCAATTGCCATAAATGACCATTTTAAAAATTTGTATATACATTGTTTTATTTTATTTTTATTTTTATTAGTAATATTTAATAAAATTTTTATTTTTTATTAATAAATTTATATATTATAAATAAATTAAAAAAATAATTAAATATTATTAACTAATATATAAATAAAATAACACATTACATATGACTAAAGATTTTTCATTATTTTGATAATAAATTCTTATCTTTAAATAAGAATTATCAAAATACTCATATCTAATGAATATTTATAAAATTTATTTATTAAGTTTAGGTCCAATCTTGAGTCTAAATTTATAAAAAATGATACTCTACTTTGACTTATATTTACTTTATAAAAATTATTTAAATGTTATTTACTTTAATTTCATCAATTAAATAGTTTAAATTTAATATAAATTTATAAATTATTATATTTAATAATTTTTTAGAGACAAATTTTTTAATATTTTATATTAATTATATATTTAAATTTTAAATAATATAATTTATATATTTTTTTATAAATTTATATGTAATTAAATTATAATTTAAAAATATATATTTTAACTTTTTTAAAATAAACACCTGAATTTAAATATTTAAAAATTTTATAAATTTAAATATGAGACACTCTCTCAAACCTAAATTCAAATACAAAAATTATAATACTTATTGGTACTCTACTATGATTATCCTTCCCCTTGAGTTGAGCCTACACTTAACCCCGAGTGTGTCACAGAAAGAAATTAATGTATAAAAACTGCAAAGAATAAAGGAAAAGGTACAATGAAAAAGTTGCCAACTAAGATAACACCTGTCCACCTATCATAGACCACCATTGACACCACGTACATGATTCTCAAATTTTTAATTGTAAAAGCCTAAAAAGTATGGAAGATATTTTGTTGGGTTGCAATGAAATTTGAAAAGTGCTTCTACTTATTTGACCTAACGATTCCCTACTTAGGTAAACCGTATCTTTATTAAATTAATGCGCTCTCCTCATTCGAGAGACTCCGCCTATCGCTTTTAAATATATAGGTAAACCGTATCTTTATTTTTAAATTTTAAAAATTAATTATTTTTTATTAATCAAGATATATATAAAATACTTATCATATTATATAAATAATAAATTTAATAATATTTTAATCGAAATAATTAAATTATGATTTATTTTTTGTTTAATGATATCTTTGATTTACCATTATTTTAACCCTATAACTTTATACCCGTGATATAAACGTATTTTTTTTTATGTGAGGAATATTAGTTTTCCTGGATAAATTAAGCACTAAGTAGCCCTTATAATTTCCAAAATTCTTTAACATTTTTCTTTCTATTTTACCATATTACAAAAGAGAGAAAAAGGTTCCATAAAAAAACAATTTATTTACTAAACAACAATTGCGCATCTCAAGGTAAATCTTTATGTAAATTGAAGTTGTGTTGAATTATATTGAAATTATAAATAATTGACATTTTTACTTTCAATTTAATTGCTTCAAGTTGAGTTTTGAGTATATGTTTTGATAGTGGCTAATAATTTTAATTTATGAAAAAATAATTTTTTTCATCAAAAAATGCAAGAAAAAGTGCAAAGGGGAGTAACGTTATATTTATATTTAAATTTAATGAGTAATTAATTTAAAATTTATACTTTAAAAGGGTTTATTATTTTTATTTACATATAAGATTAACAAATTGTTAATATTGACAATACTTTAATATAGAAATATTAAAATTAGTTTAAAATTAATATTTTTATTAAATAACTTAATATTGTTAGAAATTAAAACAAATTTGAATAAAATGTTTAAGATTATAAGATTAAAGTAAATGAATTAAATTTAATAAATAAAACTTAAATATGAGATAAAATTAAGAGATTAAAAGGTGTTTTATTATTTATTTTAAATTAAAAAAATAAACTAAAATAAACGGCTATCGATCAATCATAGAAGATATTTTGTTGGCTTGCAATGAAATTTTTGAGAAGCGAATCTACTTATTCGACCGAACTATATACGTGCTATATAGCTAAACCATTCCTTTATCTAAACGCCCCCACACGAAAAGCTGTCAGCTCCTTATATTATTTGCTTCTTAACTCTTTTAAATTTGAAAGATCGTAATAAAAAAAGCTATCATATATCACTTTATTAATTAACTAATTTACAAAACTCAATATTTTTAGATTAGAGGTATGAACTTAATCAACTAGGGAAAAAAAAATGGATAGCTCGACCTTTAAGCGTTTTCATTTCTTTCTCTGTAGCCCATTAAGTATATAATTACATTTTGTAGCCGTGTGGCCCCACATTTCAAATTAATTTCCCTCGGTAGACAGAAAAAGAAATTCTATCACAAAGTATTAATAATTTTGTTTCTATTTAATATTTAAAAATTATTTTAAGTAAATATAGAGATTTCAAATATGAGAATAAATTTTAAAATAATAATAAGATTGGTGTCACAATGTCACATGACCTAGATTACAAATTTAAATTTTAAAATAATTTATATCTTTTGTCATAAAAATAAAATTATATACATTTGATTATCTCCAAAACTCTATGTGGTGAGAATTCTGCATTAAGCCGCCCTTTACAGAGATTTGAAATCTACAGAAATTTCATATTTAAGATATAATTTGCATCCACTTCTAAAATGAGCACAACCATTTGTTTTCTTTTTCTACGTATAAAATGAGCACTTAGCAGCAATGCCAACAAGTGCTCAAGGCAAACCAAAAATATTTGGGCCGAACTGTTTTACCGGGCCTTGGAAAACTCCTATTATCAGGCTTTGCAAATTTGATCCGTTTCAGATCTGACCATTAAAAAAAGTTCGATCTGATCTGACTATTAAGATTTTATTTGTTCTCCAATTCACTCCGTAGAAAAGATAAACGACAAAGGATTGGATAAGCAGCATCATTCTCGTGGAAAAACCTAAGCTCTTGCTCTATCACTCGCACTGCGTCTTGGCCCCAAGGAACCCTATTGAATACTTGCACGCTTAGACTCCTTTACCGTAAAACTGTTCCTATATTCTGATTATTCGTACCGCATTTTATATTGGAGCATGGCAGATTGAGTTGTTAGCCTTACAAGTTTGTAGAGGCAATGGATTTGGCGGCACCCACTAAGCATCCCCATGAGCAGTTTTACTCATTCCAACACTTCCATAGAGATGGCGCAAGAACCTCAAGCTTCAGAGGTTGTAGAGTCTGGGATAGCACTAACACTGGTTCTAAATTCAGGCCGGTAGGCTGCAAAGCTTGCTTATTCGTTCTATCTGCTGATATTGTTATTGAGTCTAGGAAACCGAAGGGGCCACGAAAGAATTTGGGCAATCGTGTTTTCGCTGTTTCGAAGGTCGAAACTTCTGGTTTAAATGGGAAATTGCAACATTCTGGAAGAGTACAGCGAGGGAATATAAATGGCGCGGAATCATCCCCGAATGGCTTCAACCCTTCTCGGAGTTTTGAGGAGTTTGAGACTAATAATCAGCTTCGTCGATTAGTTAGAAATGGGGAATTGGAAGAAGGGTTCAAGTTCATCGAGCGTATGACTTACCGTGGCGATATCCCTGACGTCATTGCTTGCACCAGTCTGATTCGTGGGTTTTGTAAGATAGGTAGGACTAAGAAGGCCACTAGAATTATGGAAATTCTGGAGCAGTCTGGAGCTGTTCCTGATGTAATAACGTACAACGTTTTGATTAGTGGATACTGCAAATCAGGGGAGATAGATAAAGCCTTGCAGGTTTTGGATCGCATGAGTGTTGCTCCAGATGTTGTTACCTATAACACAATTTTGCGTTGTTTGTGTGATAATGGGAAATTGAAGCAAGCAATGGAAGTTCTTGACAGGCAGCTTCAACGGGAGTGCTATCCTGATGTAATTACATACACTATATTGATTGAAGCAACTTGTAAGGAAAGTGGGGTTGGTCAGGCAATGAAGCTGCTAGATGAGATGAGGAGCAAAGGATGCAAACCCGATGTGGTTACTTATAATGTTCTCATCAATGGGATGTGCAAGGAAGGTAGGTTGGATGAAGCAATTAAGTTTTTGAATAATATGCCATCCTATGGTTGTCATCCTAATGTAATTACCCATAATATTATTTTACGTAGCATGTGTAGCACCGGAAGATGGATGGATGCTGAGAGACTACTATCTGACATGCTTCGTAAGGGTTGTTCTCCCAGTGTTGTTACATTCAACATTTTGATTAATTTTTTGTGCCGGAAAGGCTTGCTGGGTAGAGCCATTGATGTATTGGAGAAGATGCCAAAGCATGGTTGTACTCCTAATTCCTTGAGTTACAATCCATTGCTTCATGGATTTTGTAAAGAGAAAAAGATGGACAGAGCAATTGAATACTTGGAAATAATGGTAGCTAGGGGTTGCTACCCTGATATAGTCACCTATAACACTTTACTAACTGCATTATGCAAAGATGGGAAAGTGGATGTTGCAGTTGAGATACTGAATCAACTAAGTAGCAAGGGTTGCTCTCCTGTTTTAATAACTTACAATACAGTTATTGATGGGCTTTCTAAGGTTGGAAAGACAGAGCGTGCTGTGGAACTTTTGGAAGAGATGTGTGGAAAGGGTCTCAAACCTGATATAATTACCTATTCTTCTCTGGTTGGAGGGCTCAGTCGTGAAGGAAAGATTGATGAAGCTATTAGATTTTTCCATGATTTGGAAGGATTAGGCGTTAGTCCCAATGCTATTACTTACAACTCAATCATGTTGGGACTTTGCAAGGTCCGACAAACCAGTCGTGCTATTGATTTTCTAGCCTATATGATAGCAAGAGGATGTAAACCTACTGAAGCTACATATACCATTCTTATAGAAGGCATTGCTTATGAAGGACTAGCAGAGGAGGCTTTGGAGCTACTGAATGAGTTGTGCTCCAGAGGACTCGTGAAGAGAAGTTCAGCTGAACAGGTAGCAGTCAAGATGTAGGATTTGCATATTTATATTTAACTCCCAGACAGCTGTATCATATTTATGCATAGATTTTGTTACCCCTTATGTCAGTCATTTCATGGTCCATATTTTGGATTCCATTTTGAGGAGTGAGAGGGAATGCAAAGTACAAGTGTCAATTTTGTTCGGAGGTCATTGTAATTCTTCGTCCAGACATATTTTAGTTTTGAGTTATATCTTATATTGCCTTGACTTCAGAATGGACGATCCATATTCCTCATTTCTTCTTGGTTTACATTATACATGATTTTTTTAAGTTCTTAGGAACGGAATAAGAATATCATGTCATATTTTGTCTAGACTACTGAGTCCTGAGCAATAATTTTCATTGAATTGTTATAACTGCTGTTGTAAAACGAAGCAACCTGATAAATTGGTGACTCTGGGCTTTCATCTTAGTTATAACAGATATGTACACAACAATATAGCGGGGTGCTTTGATGTTTTATGATGTGAAATGCACAAATATTGTCATTCATCCATGCGTCTTGCAGTCATCTGTATTTCAATATTTTGTTCTTTCTGGTAGACTACTTATGCAACTTCAAAGTTCTAAACATCTGGGGTTAAGGCTCATTCTTCCTGGTCTGTTCACCGTTTAGAGTTGAAGCATAACATATTGAGTCTACATTAGAAACTTTCCTGTCTGCTTTGTTTAATGCATCATGCCGTCAGCTGTGAGAAATATCTCCGGAATTTTTTTTTTTTTTTGATAAAACTCGGGATGTTATTTGTTTTGCCAACGTTTCTTTTTTGGGGCCATCCTATTTCATTCTTGGAGTTAAGACATAAAATGGTAATATATTTTTGTGAATAGGTATGGAATTTTCAAAGAGATTTTTCTTTTTATTTCATGAATTTGTGTATGTGTGGATTTGCTTTAATAACATGGTGAATTGTCATTTTTTTTTCTGTAAACTCTTAATTCCTCAGTTTACGTTGAGTTTACTGAAAATCAAGTTTAAGTATGAGTAGACACATCTCATAGACTTGTGCTGATGGAAACAGCTAACATGTGGACTGAAAACTTAAATGCAAAGTTCTGTGCAAACAAGCACTTACATAATGCTTGATTCGATTTGTCTGTCGTAAAGTCATGTATTTGCGTTAGCAACATGAATTATTTAACATCAGGGAACTGTGCATGATAGTACTGTTATTTCAGGAGGGCCTTTTTATGCACCCTCAAAATTCAACATCAAGTGTCGCTGAGTCACTTGTATTGATGCATAATGGCCCGCTGAGTTTGTTTCTATGTTTGTCAATCTACAGTCTTCTACTAAGCAGCTTTTAGTATTACCTTGGGGGGCAGAGGTTGTTTCTTAGGCGTGCTGCATCTGTCTGATATTTCACATGCTATGCACACATATCTGTTGATTGGCCCAGTTAGTTGAGGATGAGCAAAAGCTGCAATTCATACTATCTATAGTGCTATTTATAGTGAATCCTTGCTGCTATATACGGCAAAATCATTTTGTCCAGATGCTCTTGTTTGTGACAAAATTGCACATTGCATGATCCATCTCTGTTTCAAAAATGAAGCATATGAATTATGAATTAATCGATATGATTAGATTAGTGGACCTGATAGTTTTTGCAAATTATGATGGGTATTTGGTGGGGGATTTGTGTCTCAATGTAATTATTATTCTTGTAATTTCCCTTGCTTTTCCAATGCCAAACTGGAATTTCAAGTTTTTAAAGTGTCATCCGTTGGGTTCAGCTAGGACGCTCAGTTATCCTACCTAAGGAACTAAAGAAGAAAATCCTAGATTCTTAAGCAAACAGAAGGAGACTGTTTCTCTTGTTGAAGAGCAGGTTTTGAATTTGAAAAGCTAAAACAAGTGCAAGTAGCACTACCTATTTACATGACATGGACACACAAGATGCCACTGACATAATATGGATCAAATTAAAAGGAGATTGATTTCTTTAAAAATTATCAGAATAAAATTTTAAATTAAGATCATTGGCGAGCGATATTGAGTGAATAAAGTCTGAAGATATTCTTAATCGATTAAGAAAATATAATAATACTCAAAAAGAGGAGAGATAGCTAGTTGGATCCTCATGAAAATAGTAGTGATGTGCGAAACTGAAAGGTAATGTGAATTAAATAACGGAGAGATGTCAATTTGGTGTCCGAAGTCCAAAGAATGAACGGGTCGAAATTGTGAACTGTGAAATATGGTGGGCCTAATTGAGTATTCTATGTCCCTCAGGTCCAAGTTACTCATGCCACGCTTGGTTTATGCGAAGGAAAGATCAATGTATAAATGCTGACGTAAAAAAGATAAAAGATAAAAGCATAAAGGAGAGTATTACTGTACTGTATACTCAATAAGTTTAGATGGTACAAGTTGTCTCCTACGAATATTCTCTTTCAATACCTCCAAAATTTTTGCCCCACCCCTTCATGATCAAACAAATTGGTCTCTTTCCTGTACAACTGAGCTTCATTTATGCTGAAAGATGCACTTCCTACAATCATACTCCACTTTTGGTTTAGGTTAAATTATCATCAAGAATGTCTCCATAAACTACGCAATATGTGTCCAACTTCTTTTTTTCTTTTTCCTTTTTTTCTAGGAACAAAAATTGTTGCGTTAGAAACCTGATGTTCTTTATACACATTTTATATTCACAATTTCCTCACAATCTTTTTCTTTGAAGAAAAGTAAGATTTTAGAAATTGTAGATATATTTTAATATGAGAAGCAAAGAGATGAAAAATAAATGAAAAAAAAAAGTTTGTGAAAAGATGGTAAAATAAATATGTATACGTATATAATATTCAATTAAGAACATTTCTGTGATTCATCATTAGTTTTAGCATTGATCAAACTTGATTACTTTTTATACGATGGAGTGTTATTTATGAGTGATGTTATTTAATTTTCCAAATTTGTGTGATTGTGTCCAAGCTAAATAAAAATAAACGAATTTTTAAATGGTGTCTCTTGAATTAGAATGTAACTAATTAAATTAGCAAATTATGATAACCTGTTTACAAAATAAATAAGATTTAAATGTGTCTGCCATGAAGAGCATTTGAAAGTATTATTGGGATGAATAATTTTCTTTCTACTTTGCGATTTAAGAGCAAACTGTCGTCCAGGCAGCCGGTTCCACTCCACCAATGACAAATTCACTGTACCATTGCACTCGGAGATTCTTTCTCCACACAAAATGAACCCAAGACGACAAAAAGTTATATATTCTCTCATTGATTCTAACTTTTACATCTTTCAAAGTTCAAAGCCCAGAAAGTTTACTCGTTATATATAGTCCATCCCCTTATATATCGTAAATTAAATATTTTATTCTCTACCACACACTCAAAATCCTAAAGAAAAGAAAGCAGTGATCAAGAAAAGACCCCACAAAGCTGTCTCTGATACTGAAATTTCGTTGCATGGAGCAATCTGAAAATTATGGAGAAAAGTTCATCATCATCATCATCATCTCCTAGAGGCACAGCAGATGGAGGGTTGCTTTCATGCTGGGGTTGTCTCAAACTGAAGCTTCCATGGCGAAAGCTAGCAAGCACTTACAGACCTGTTGGTGGCTTCAAGTATGACCCTCTAAGCTATGCTCAGAACTTCGATGAGGGTTGGGACCATGACGATGAACTCTCTACACGTCGTGCCTTCTCTGCTAGATACGCACCTTCAACTAACAATAAATCGCCTGCGCACAAGTAATAATTCAGGTTCAAGAGTTTCATGGCAAGCTAGTTGCTTTACATATTTATATGTATATATGTCTGTTTTTACTTTTTAGTTTTGAGAGGATTTGTTCAGGAACTAATTATTATCTGAGTACGTTGTGTTAGGTGATGATAAAAAAACAAGTGCAGTGATGATGAAATAGAAGTTGATTATAACGTTACTTGTGTTCGTTTTGCCTTCTTCTAATCATGATTATTTCAATTATTTTGGAATTATGGTTAATGCAAATAATACAGGACACTAATCTGTGGATCCACGTATATAATCACTTTTTATTCCACGAAAATAAGCACTAGTTAACCCTATCATATTTTTGCATTTCTTATTCTTGTTAGGTTATATATGTTCATCTAACTTGTCTCAATTTTCATCGTCTCGGTCTTTCGTAATTCTTAAAACAAACCTAAATGTCATATAAAATTATGTGAATAAGAAAGCAGATAGGTCCTGCTTTGTTTTGGCTTTGTCCATCTAAATAAACAAGCCCTGGCTAATGGGAGGATGAAACTGAACACAATCTTATCCAATCGGATGGTTCATTTGGTCGTGTCCGTGAGAGAGTTTTGCGATTATATCAAATAAAAGTTTAAATGTTGAGTTACTAATTTTGCTTTAGAAATTCCCAATGTTTTTAGTTTTTTTGGGATTACCGTTAATGGGTTAAAGTCAAGTCACAGGATGTCTGATGAGTTAGGAAAGTTGAAGAATTGAATAAGATGACATTTTGATTTTTAGAAGAAAGAAAGAAAGAAAAGAGAATAAAATAATTTTCCTTCATTTGATTTTGAAAATTTTGAGGGGAAACAAAATAAAAAATTTTGTATTAATCTTTTTCTAACACTCTTCTTTAATTTTATTTATTATAAATTAAAAATTTTTAAAGAAACTTTAAATAACAATTAAAAAAAATTGTACTTGACTTTTTTTCCCTCCTCTACTCTTCTCTTCTGTTTTTTTTTTTATATATATATAAAAAAAAGATAAGCATATGGACAAGGTGATTTTGACTCTCATTCCACCACCATTCATCACGGTTATCCACTTTTTTCAGTCGTGCCTATCTCCAAACACAGAACTTCAAGAACAATCGGAACAAAGTGCTCTACAAAATTTGCCTCTGATAAAAAGCTTTTTTGTCGGCCATTAATAAAATGTTGCTTATTAACATTTAGCAAATCAAGTGTAAGTACAACTCTATATTTTTATTGGATGCGAAAATATCATTGTTTATTACCGTCATGGCTCAGTCGTAGTCTTGAGTCTCCTGCTTTGTCTAATAAAATAATTTCATCCTTAAAATTTTTCAATCAAATTTTCTCAGTTAGAGCAATTGGTCCATTTGATTTAGCTCATAAAAAAAAGAATAACGATGCTCTAGTTGATAAGAATGAATTTACTTGTAATAATAAAAAAATTGGATAGATCACATTGTTCGCTTAATAATTATAAGAATTGTAAATTTTTTTTATGAACAAATTAAAGATCCACATCCTTCTCTTTTTCTCGGTTTTTTTGTGTTTGTGCCTGAAATCTCTCTATCTCAGTTTGATGCATTAAGTAAATAGGTGCCTTTATAATCTTCCTAGGTTGATGACGCTATTTCTGTTCAGCAAAAATATTACTGAATCTCGAGATTTAAGAGGCATGGAATCATAGTGTGCCACTGTTATCGAAATTCAGACATATAATTTAATGGTCAATTTCAAAAAGCATAAAAATTCACATATGGTAATACTGCATAGTGCACAAACCATAAGTATTAAGTATTAACACAGACCGACTAGTCTCATTAAAATTTGCAATGTAAAATGGAAGTACAGAAAATATAACTAAGAAAACAGAAGATATGTTCAGAAATGATCGCAATTCACAAAGTCACAAACTAAAAGAGTACTAAAACGGCAAGTTGAGTCTATAACTTCCAGAAGCATTATTTCAGATTCTGTCTTCAATGCACAGGGCATAGCGATCAACAACTATACCTTTGGCCGTTGGACACTTGGCCATATCACAGTGCTCGCCTAATGAACCCCATTAGTTCAAGCTTTTGTTCTCCGTGGTGAGTAAAAGATAGATAAGCACCGCCATGAAAGCCAATCCAGCATCCAACGATGCTGACAGAATATAATTATAGCGTTTCCACCAATTATTATGAGATTTGCGTATGAAGTAATTAAATATTATGCCGACAACAATCCAAGAATTGAAGTTCACTGTGGTAGCTAGTGGCATGGTGGCGGTTGAACCAAGAAGCACAGGAAGGTGAATGTAGGATATCCATTTGTGAGCAGGGAAGGCTCTTTGGAGTAGCCATACAATTAATGGTCCCAATGCCCCCACAAGGAAGAACCAATTGAGGGCTGCGTAATTCCCTAGAGTCCCGAAGATTCGTTTTGGACCAATCAAACCCCTTATTACAGATGCGTCAAAGAAGACTGCATCATTTGGGCATGTCCATGGACTGTTCGGAGGCAGTAGTTTTGGGTTGCATATGTTCTCTACTGTATCCAGCAGCCACCATGCCACTGCAATGTTGGTGGTTCCTGCTATTATAACCTATGGTCTATACAGAGCAGAAAAGTCAAACTATGCAAGCAATTCAACATGTATGTATAAAATAATCTAAATCAAGTATTGACCAAGTCTACTATTATTAGCATCTTATCGCATTGAAGTATAAGTAAATATACCTGAACTATGAACATGGATCGTGGAGGAATCTTCATGTAATGTCCTAACTTGAAATCATTTATAAAGGAAACAGCTTGTGCCATACTCATGTAGCCATAGGTCCTGAAGCATACGTTGGCTATTGGTTTGCCTGGTGAGATCACGCCCATTACGTACTCTGTGATAATATTCAATCCTGGAGTCTGACAATAGAATGGGAAACATAACAAAGCGCAATGATGGTTAGTACTTAGTAGAACATCTCTCAAACTATATGTTGAGACTTTGGAGTAGTCCAAATTGGTCGTGGCCTCTATTGAAAGGTTTGAGCATACTCAAGTAGTAAAACGGAGTAGTGACAAGTCAGTGTGGGGGACAGAGGTTGCTCACCAGATTGGTCGTGGCTGTTATGATGCTAATGGGAAGGGTAAAAATCAAAGCAAGCGCAGCAGCGAAGATGAGACACCACCAAGGCAATTGTAGCTGATCGTTCATGAAAATACAGAGTGCGAGTGCAAGTACAAATGAAGCAACAAGCAGCTCATGATACCACCAGTTAGGTATGTCCTTGTACTTCTTCATCAATCTGGTGTGAATGTCTTCCTTCCCAGTACGGGTAGCTTGGTAGCAACAATGGCAGTAAAACCAATGCCATAGTCGCAGCAAAACCAATGCCATAGGTCATAGCAAAGAATACACTGAGGTTTACACGATCATGTTTCTCGTATTCCTGCAAATCAATCTGGAACTTGTGGTTCACAATGGCTGAAACATTGTATAACTGACCTTGGGAATTGAATAGATCTCTAGAGAATATGGGAAAGTTGGTAGCATTATATAGATTCTTTCCCCAATACACGGTAGGCACATGACGTAGATGACCAAGTTGTAGCCCAGTGACATTAGCTATAGCAAATAAGGGGGTGACGAGTGGACTGCCTTGAAAGGAAGCAACAGCAGACCAGTCAAGGAAAAAAGCACCCAACTCAAGTCCATTCATGTCCGATCCAATCTGTTGGGTTGTCACCGAGTTAGGGAATACCCAACATACCCATGAAATGGCCAGCAAAGTTGGAAAAAGATAGCCAGGGACTATATACCACGCGAAGCTGCATATCAGTGCTATCACAAAGAATTTCCCTCCTGACATCCTCTTCTCATCTTTTTCATGTAAGGCCCTGTCAATTTACACACATAAAGTAGCGTTTTTGCTGCTAATGACATTGTGCTTCATTGGGCAAATTTGATATAAATTGTTACCATTATAAAGTTAGGAGATAATTTTTTTTTCATGTCATGTATTTATTACATAATTTAAGAAAAATTTTCACTTCTGACTAGCACAAATAGACGACTTCGCATGGACCAAAGAATGACCTAAACAAGGAGACTTGCACTACACTAGAAGGCCACCGCATCTGCGGGATCTACCACGTACTTCCTCAGCATTCCAGCCCATCCATAGCCCAAAACCTGCTTCAAGATTCAAATGATTCTCTCTTGTCTCACTCCAAGACTGGATCTCAAACAATTAGTAAGGTATACGTACCTGCGTGGTGATGACGAGGATCCAACTAGCTATGAAAGTAATCTTTCTAGCGTAAAAGGCCCTTATAATATTGACAATACTGATAGCATAAGCAATACCACCCCCAAAGGCGGAACCAGCATTGGCGAATATGGAAATGAGGACGTGCTCCTTGACGTTAAAGGGAGCCGGGTTGAGCGAGAAGTACTGCTTGTCTCCTAAACTCACTGGTTGGGAGCACCCTGGCTATTAACTTTCCAAGCGGAAGCGTAGCCACCTGAACCGATATCATGGACACCATAAGGGGCTCAGCCCTGTACTCGAAGAACGTGTTCAGGAACGATAGCAGCACCACCGATATGAGACCCAGAAACCACATCCGGAATGTCCACACTGGTAGGCTCGGGTCGTCGTTGTTGGGTACGTTGCAACACACCTCCTCGATCGGTGATACGTCGTCGTTCTCCTCCTTCTCCTCCATGTTCTCTTCTGTCTCTATCTCCATGGAGGCCGTAACTCAAATTCGCACACTTGATCTGTACTTAATTTGAATTTCGATGCGATGGATATACAGAGGAAGATCCTTCCGCTTTCAATGCATTCCCCCACTGAGCTAAAATTTGACTCACCTATCATATGTATTGATGTCTATGTATACACAACTCTCATTCCTCTCCCTCCGTTACTTGGCCTATATATGTAAGGCAAGTTATATGCATTCATACATTGTGCATCAGCATCCATATATGTATATGTTAAAAACTCAGGAATATACATAGCATAGCGTCATAGCGACATAGGAGCGAATAAGAGGTAAAAAGAGGTTAAGTGAAAATTGAATGCATGTATGTTCGGTCGAAATTAATACGTTATCATTTTTGCATCCTCCATTTTTATTTCGGAAAAGCACACATTTTAATGCATTGACTTAAAAATTTTCCTTTTTTGTCGAAATCTTAATTAATATACATTTATACTATTTATATTTCCTTGTCTTTATTACCTGATTCTCACTGCATAAAGGAAAGAAAATCGCTTCCATCAAATTCATTAAGAAAAATAAGAAAATAAAATGCCGGGTATTCGCTTCAGCATCTCACTTGCTAACTTCCATTAATGCGCGCGTATGATACTTGATAATATTAATTTGAATTCTTTTACGAGATAAATAGGACTTCATATAAATAAATATGGGTTCTCCTGCTTTGAAAATTTTGAAAATAAATTTTGTGTAATGAGAAAGAGATAAAATTCTTTACAATAATAGGAAGATAAAAAAATATGATCCTTAATTGATGTAAAATGAATTGTTATTTGTGTAAGTTATTTATTTATTTATTTATTTATTTATATTATTACAAGAATTTTACGACTCTCTCTTAGTACAGAAGATCTATTCACAAAAAAATTATTATCCTTAAGGAAAAAAAAATTAGGTTTGACTTTATTATACATATCAATTTGACAAATGAATCATTTAAATTATAAATTTTATACTTAATAAAAAATTTGTACAATGCTAATGTCAATGTGTTAGCAATTTTCACTCCTTTGCATGAATTGTTTGAGGAAATAAAAAAAAAGGGAATCATTAATATTTAGTATGATAATTAAAAAAGGAATATTCTATGTCTTTCTTTTATTTTAGATGAGATTATCTAAATCTATTCTTATTTCATACCAATGACAGTTGTTAACGCATTACTTTTGAATTTTTTTTTTGTATACTTACTTGATTCTTTTATTTTTGGCAAACCAATTGTAATATTTATTACTAGTTATATTTCCTTTGAATATTTTTTATTAAAGATAGATTACACTCTAAACTTAAAAACTAATAAAATTTAGGGTTGTAATAAATTGATTGCCCAATATTGTCTATTTCTCTTTTGCCCTCGAAATATAAAATCCTGCACTTTTTGTATAACTTTTTTATCTGTTGAACTTTTTGCATAATATATATAACTTAACGAATGGTGGACATTGGATAGCCTTTCAATTTCCCTCCACAATTATATCCAAGCACTATAGAAGTAGCATGTATAGGAAATTTCCCCACGCTACCAGCAACCCAATCATGTAGTTAGTTTCCGTTATCAACTCTGCTTTCTCTGCCTTTTCCTTCATGGCTTCTCTGTCTTCTTCCCTTGCTATCACTGCATCTCTGAAGCTCGACTCTGATTTCAGAAAATTTCCCCCAACTTCCTTTCCCGTCGAAAAGGTTCACCATCTTTTCACATCTCTCGAGGTTTTAGATTTTCAGTATTTTATGCATACAATCTGAGTATATACAGAGCCAAATGTATTCTAAATAATTATTATGTTGGCTTCAAATACTTTTGTTTGGAGCAGTTTAAGTTTCAGAACGTGGTATGTTATCTTGGCTTTTTCCACTTGATAAATCACTTTAGCTAGAATTCTATGTTTTATCCGTTTCTTTCTGTTAGATTGATTATTTGATTTTAACCTGCATTTTATGCCTCCAGAGTCCAAGCATTTCTTTCCAGAAAAGTCAGCGATTCACGCATTTAGATGGAAGTTTAGATTCAAGGTATCTGGATTTCCGGGAAGCGCTTTCGCTGATAACAGAGGGCAGAACGGTGGAGACATCTTTCTATGTTCCCTTGTTGCAAGAATGCTTGGACAAAAGTTCTGTTTCAGATGCACAAATTCTTCATGGTCACATCATCAAAACCGGTACCCACGAAGATGTATTTATCATGACGTTTCTGGTCAATGTCTATGCAAAATGTGGGAACATGGAGAGCGCTCGTAAGGCATTCGACAATATGCCCAGAAGAAATGTTGTTGCATGGACCACATTAATGGTGGGTTATGTGCAGAATTCGCAGCCAGAGAATGCCATCCGAGTGTTCAAAGAATTGTTGAATTCAGGATCTTATCCTTCCAATTACTCTCTTGCTATAGCTCTCAGTGCATGTACGTCCATGCATTCTGTGAATTTAGGGGATCAGTTTCATGCTTTCATAATCAAATATCAGATTGACTTTGACACAAGTATTGGGAATGCCCTCTGTAGCTTATACTCGAAATGTGGCAGATTGAATTTTGCTTTAAGAGCATTTAGCAGAATCAAAGAAAAGAATGTCATTTCGTGGACTGCAGCTATTTCTGCCTGCGGTGACAATGGGGAAGCTACCGTGGGTTTACGACTCTTTATTGAGATGCTTTCTGAGTACATACAGCCTAATGAGTTTACTTTAACTAGTGTCTTGAGCCTATGTTGTGAAATTCTCTCCCTAGACTTTGGGACTCAGATTCATTCATTTTGTACTAAACTTGGCTATGACTCAAACCTACGTATTAGGAATTCTTTAACGTATTTATACCTCAAATGTGGTTGGATTGATGAGGCTCGAATGCTGTTTAACAGAATGGATGGTGTTAGTTTGGTTACATGGAATGCAATGATTGCTGGTTATGCACAAATGATGGAACTCGCAAAGGATGATCTTTCTGCATACCAAAGCGGAAGTGAGGCACTTAATCTTTTTTTAAAGTTAAATAGATCAGGCATGAAACCTGATCTATTCACCTTCTCAAGTGTCCTAAGTGTCTGTAGTAGACTGGTTGCTTTAGAACAGGGGGAACAAGTTCATGCTCAAGCAATCAAAACTGGGTTCTTGTCAGACGTGGTTGTGGGTACTTCACTAATCAATATGTACAATAAATGTGGAAGCATAGAGAAGGCAAGCAAAGCATTTTTAGAGATGTCTACTAGAACTATGATATCATGGACGTCCATGATTACAGGTTATTCACAGCATGGCCGGTCTCAGCAAGCATTGCAGCTTTTTGAAGATATGAGATTAGCAGGAGTGAGACCAAACCAGATCACATTTGTGGGTGTTCTATCAGCGTGTAGCCATGCTGGCCTGGTCAATGAAGCACTCGAATACTTTGAGAGCATGCAAAAAGAATATAAAATAAAGCCTGTGATGGACCATTATGCATGCTTGATTGATATGTTTGTCAGGCTTGGTCGGCTAGAGGAAGCTTTCAATTTCATTAAGAAAATGGATTTTGAGCCCAACGAGTTTATTTGGTCAAACTTGATTGCAGGTTGTCGAAGCCATGGGAATTTAGAGTTGGGGTTTTATGCTGCCGAACAATTACTAAGTCTCAGACCAAAAGATACAGAGACATACGTCTTGTTGTTGAATATGTACCTCACTGCGGGACGATATAAGGATGTTTCTAGGGTGAGGAAGATTATGAAAGAAGAGAAAGTTGGAAAATTGAAGGATTTGAGCTGGATCAGCATAAAAGATAAGGTATATTCATTTAAACCCAACGACAAGGGACATCCTCAGATTTCCATAGTATATAAGTCTCTGGAGGATTTGGTAGCAAAAGCCAAGAATCTTGGATACGAGTCATTAGAAAGTAATGAAATAAGTGAGGAAGAGGAAGAGGGAAAGGCATATTCTTCCCCAAGGACCAATGCCATTTATCACAGCGAGAAGCTGGCCATTGCGTTTGGGTTGGAGAACTTGCCAAATTCTTCACCGATAAGAGTTATCAAGAGTACAATAATGTGCAGAGATTGCCACAACTTTATTAAGTACGCCTCAAAAGTGACTGGTAGGGAAATCATCATTCGAGATAGCAAGCGGCTTCATAAATTTGTTAATGGACAATGCTCATGTGGGGATTTTGGTGGATTTGTCTGATACCCTCTATGAAGCAGTTATAGATGCCAGAACTGGCTATCAAAAGCTGACCTTTTAAAGCGGATCGCTCAATTATACCTCGTGTACTTATTTAGCAACACGTCATTCTGTGCTGATAAAATTTAGTTTCTCATAGTAATTTAACGTTTATATTGTGAGTTCACTTCTTGTGATGAATTAGAATTTCGGAGACAGAATAAATTTTACTTGGCTTGTTAAATATATCAGAGGCCAAAACTAACAGTCGACCTTACAGATCGACAAAACTGCATCACAATCTTGTGTCACTACTCGCTAAACACCCTAAAATATGATTTACATCTCTCATGTAGACCACGATGAGCTTGATTATAGTTCAGACAATGACACTCTGAAAGTGATAAGAACCAAACTCGAAATATGAAAGTTATAAAATCTTTTCTTGCTTGTCATCCATTTTGTTTTCTACTGGTCTTAGACAAAAACTGAAGCTGTTAGAAGACGACCTAGAGATGATTTTATTAATACCTCACGTAGATTGCTTCTCTTCTGGTGAACAGAGACTGATTTAACTAGTATCAGGTTGATGACCACGGCATTGAATAAAGATATGTCCTCAGCCTGCTTTTATTAAGTATGCGTATACAAATTATGATACAGCCCAAGTGCTAATGGATACTAAACAGCCCAGTGCTAATGGAAACTGCAGGACGAGAGCAAGACATGCATAGCAGGCATTTCGTAGCTCAATAGAAAAAGGATGGATAAATAGTAATTTTCTTGCTTTTGTTTTTTCAATTTCAGTCATATACCCAAACATAAGTACATGAATTGATATAACTTGTGCACTTCCATACACTGGTAATTTAACTTGAAATAACTTGGCATACATTTCAATCGATATAACAAATATATCAACTCGTAAAACAAAACAGGATAATTAGTAATGGTGAAACTATAACTGATTGAATAGAGATACAAAAACCAAGGGCACCAAACTGTATGTATATAGATATATAATTTTATCTTAATACCTAACTCCTGTGGCTCTCTATGGGACTTGGTCACTTTAACTTCATCTTCTATAAGAGATTGCAAATCCTGGGGTGGGGTGGGTTAAAGATTCGGAAGAAGTGGGGTTAGACAAGCTGGCTATAACCTTGCCATGCAAGTCCATATGTCCATATGTTAAACTGCGTCAAAAATTAATGTTGCATGGCTATACTTTCCCTCTTCATTTCAAATCAGAGTAGAAGGTAGATATCAGATGTGAAACGATCGTCTTCTAAATTTAGTAGTCTTGGAGGTCCTTGATTTGCTTGCTTCATAAGGTGGTTTCCAGATGATATCATCAAGATTGCTACAAAAATTCTTGTAAAACTGCAGCACAGAGGAGGTAACTTTGGTCATAAAATAGAAATTCAAGAAATTGGGGGTCAGATCAACCATAAAAGCATTTATCAAAAACTGACCTTGAGGTATTCACTAGCATCTCCAGCTGCTTTTTGAATGTCCACCATGAAAAATGTGGGAGCAACTTCAAAAATCTTTTGATGCAAGAAGGGAAAGAAACGAACTATATAGTTAGACAAACTGTGAATAGGATGTTACAGGTTTAGTGAAGGGGTAGAGACTTACTTCCAGGATAACCGAGAAATAAGAAGTTTTATTGGCTGAAATACCCTCTACTCTCATCTGAAAATTCATTCCAATATTCCTCCAGATTAATAAGAACTTTAAGGAAGATTAATCTCCAGTAGAAATTATCACATGCTACGGATTTATGACAAATGTTTGTGGGAAAAAGTGAACAAAGAGAAACACTTAATAATCTAGAGCAACAATAGTGGAAGGATGTGGAAGAAGCAGAGTATACTGTGAATATTACAATTACAGGATACCCACCTTGTAGTTGCGAATATGTGTTTTAAATCCCATTGATTGTGCCACAACTTCCATACTTGATAAAACCACCTTTGCTGGCTTCTGGGAGATAAAGCGAGTTTGGTGCTTCATAGATTCCTGTAAGGATATTAGAAAAAGTGTCATAATGCAGCCCTATGACAAATATTAATTGCTTTAGACTTGATGTTAAAATGACAGAATAGAAGATGCAATGATATATTTTATCACATGCCTGTTATTTGGTTTAAGATTAAAATTCACAAGCTAGAGTTCTACCTCACAGGATATTTACATGGTTTATTATTTGTTTATTTGGAGAACATACGGATGCGATATTAAACCAGTACAAGACAAACAAAAATATGATGACGAAGTACCTGTCCACGGTCAAAGAGTGTGGCGAGATTTAAGCCTTGAGATAGAATTATCAAGTCGAATGCATTAAGCATTAACGGACCACCATCCTCATTCTCACATTGTTGATTCACACTCTGATCCTTCAATGACAAAATAATCAATGTGTCATCAAAACTGAGAAAATACTTACCACGTGGATGCACTAGCAAAAAGGAATCTGGCATCCTTAATTGAACAAGAGGCAGAAGTGAAAAAATCACATTGTAACATTCTTTGCATGCTAGTCAGTTTCCTTGTCTAAAAATCTGATTCTTCCTCCTTCGTCTTTTGTAAATACACCAGACATTTGATGGTGCCATGCCTAGTTTCCAGACATGACACGACTCAAAATATCTTATCTTAATATTGTTATCTTCATGTTTCTTTGATAAACCTCTGGAAAATATAATGGTAGAAAGAGGACAGGCATTCACAACGTTTGTAATTCATCCCAAAGCCTTGAAGCTTAATGTTTTCATTAGATCTAGCTTAATGCATAAAATTCCAGTAGAATTCAGGTGGACAAGATGCAGAGTTCATAGTCATACAGACCTCAGCATCATCAAAAGCTGCATTTACATCATCCAGATTTACATCTTCATACTCAAGAAGACTGACAGGAACATAGTTCTTCTGAAACCACTCATCTCTTCTTATCTGTTCAACAGTTATTCGCTGCAAACATACGGGCATACACACACACACACAAAGTGACAAAGGGAACAGGAGACTTGTAAGAACCACTATCACAATAAATGTAATTAAGACATTAAATCCATTAAAAAAACATCATTACAATATGTTTATAAACCAAAACAAGGATTCATCCATTCTACATATCAAAAGTAGTGTAAATAAGGTTAACACTACATATGACATAAGGGTTTAACATTGGATTTATCAACAATTTGACATAACATGCAACCACAGAATAGGAACCAAAATTATTATCTTTCAACACTAATGTAATTCATTTTTCCTAGATGCCATGTAATACTTCTTAGGCTTTCAAGATGCCTTGTATCAAGAGTGCAAATGGTGGCTGGGAAAATTCTTGTTCCGCAAAGCCAAAACTTACAGTTTCAGGATTTGGGTCCAAAATTCTATGTATTAAAGCTTTTGCTCCCACAGGAAACCACCGAGGGCATGAAAACTCTGCTCTCTCAATCTGCAAGAGAGTCAAGGAAAAAAGACAACATCATTAATATTAATCTAAATTTCATATTAATATAAACAAGGAAAACCTCAAACGTATCTATAAGAAGTAAGCATTAGATAAAGCAGTATTCTTGAGCCTTGTGATGCAGAATAAAACATTGTTCACCACAAGAAGTTGTAGGAACTACAGCCAGCACCTCTTTATATTTGCAAAAGACTAATTAACTTTTTTCACCTCCAGTCCTCATTCATATTTAGTGTCACTCACATTGTTTGAACACTCTTTCACTAACATATATTAATGTAATTACACAGCCCCCCTTATTGCAATGATTTGCTACATGTCACTATGCTGATAATAGATCAATATCACTATATGCAAGTTTAAAGTTTGATACATCATGCATTATTCTTAACATATATAACCTGGGAGCTCATCTATACATGCAGTAATTTATAATTGAGATTTTTAAATCGTGCCTTACTGTATAATGTAGTTAGATCAAGCTCATCAAAGGGAAGATATCCTGCCAATAGAACATAGAGGATAACCCCACAGGACCAAACATCTGCCACAGCACCGTTGTAACCCTTGTGACTAAGTACCTGAGATTGAAAAATTATATGCCAGATAGAGAATGCCACATAAACTTCGTTAGTATCAGGAGTTGAAATAAAGTCAAATTTAACTCAACAGCTACCCTTATACTTACCTCAGGGGCTACATAGTTTGGAGTCCCACAAGTTGTCCGAAGGATACTAACACCCTATGAATATTCACCAAGTATCAAACCATTTGATAACATCTTATCTGCATGAATCAGAGTCAGATAAAAAACTATTTGATAAAAATCTCACCTGTTCTGGCGATGCACTCAGGCCAAAATCTGAAATCTTTATATTTCCTTGAGAATCAAGTAATAGATTTTCAGGCTGCAGAAGGGGAAAAAAAAATTAATAGAAAAATCCTCAATAAGTATAAATGACAGCTTTCCAGGTCCCAGTCAATTCAAACCTTCAAATCTCTGTGATAAACTCCTTTACTGTGGCAATAATCTACACCATCAATAAGCTGTTGGAAGTATCTTCTACATTCAGCTTCACTAAGACGCCCATGGTGTACCTTCACAATCATATTTACTTTTATTATAAACATCTCCAATAAATAGTAAATGATAACAATCACAATGTAGACTAAAAAAAAAAAAAAGATTCATCTTGAGCTACTCACAATTTTGTCAAACAATTCACCACCTGTTATGAACTCCAAGATGATATAAATCTTAGTACGGCTTGCTAGAACCTGAAAAATATCACCAAGACAACTTCTGAAAATAATTCTCCAATAGCATTCCTCTCTCCGAGTAAACATAGAAAGAAATTCTATAAGTTTGTTCTCACTTGTACTTAACTGAAAATTTCTAGAAAGTTACTTGATACTATATTTCATACTTCATTTCCAGTAATGGTTTGGACAACAACTTAATTATTTCAGAAGTACAGAATCCAAGCAGGACATTAATGACCTTCATATAAAGAAGAGTTTTACAGTCCAGAAATATCACATGCCTCATGCAGACGAACAACATATGGATGTCGGACTAGCTTCATAATAGAAATCTCCCTCTTGATCTGCATTATAGAGAAAAATCAAATAAAATTTGAAACTAGAAACAATCACAATCATGAATTCATGACCATGAAAATTCTTGTACCTTAGGAGAAGAAATAAATAACCCAAGGCTCCAAGCCTAGGCCTCTTAGGATGTGTTTGGTACTTTATCTTCTTTATTCAGGTATTGAGGGTTCCCAGGTATCTTAGATATTATATTCATTTGTTTGGTACACGGATATAAGATCACAATATTGACATCTAAAATGCTTGTAGGCATAAAACTTCCCCCAATTGCAAGTATCTCATGCCCCCAAAAAGATGTGCGAATCTAACGTCCCCAAGTAAAGTGCTTTACCAACTTTCATAAATTACTACTTGTGGCCTTTCTTTGATTTTTAATTTTTATATATAAGAGATCTTAGATATTTATCTTATGCCTCAGTATGTTATACTCACATATCCAACATACCCCGGCAATCAAAGGCACCTATATACCCAACACCTTAAAGTCACTAATTGGAATGTCAATCCAATCTAAGTGCTGAGCTCAGTCAGTGTCACGGGTTAAGATTGAAAAGAAGAAAGAGAATAGAACAGCGAAACACAGAAGAGAGAATTCACACGGTATTACTTCCAAAATGATCTTACAAAATTAACCCGCCCACTATTTATATCATCTCCTAACTACTTGCCAAACAGCTTATTCAACTAACTAGCCCTTAACAGCTTATCAGAGATTCTCATTTAACTTTATAATAACTGTATTTAAATTCCTAGATATTATTTATCACTGATAAGACAACAGTCACAACTTACAATTAAAAGAACCAACAGAAAATATATATATATATATATATATATAATTAAAAGGGAAATTCGGAGGAATCTTGAGATTTGAAATCAGCGAAGCCTTTACGGCTTCTAGATTTCTTCGGGCACAAATTTTAGGTGGTTCGCCAATTAAATAGTGAACAATCCCATTTTCAAAGATTACATGGCTTTTCTCCGCTTATTTCGTGCATTTCCTAGCCCAGAAGCATGATTTGAACAAGTAAAGGCACACAACAGACGCCCAATTATTCAACAAAGTGAATCATCTCAAATAGGAGAAATTGGGAATTTACAGTACCTGTTCGACCATCTTGTGCTTGATGATGGTGCTACGGTCGAGCACTTTCATGGCAACACTCTCACCAGTCTCTGTGTTTTGAGCGAATTTCACCTTGGCAAAGGTTCCTTCCCCAATTGTCCTCCCAATTTCATACTTCCCCACTTTCCTCACCACCATGGCGCTCTCTCTCTTTCTCTCTGTCTCTGCTTGTCTCACTCGAGCAAACTCAGTTCCAGCATTGCACACTCACAACACAACCAAGAACTCCACCAACCAAATCGCAAATCTACCTTTACTAACTAGCTTCCCATTCAACTATTTAATTAATTTATCTTCGTTGTTGCCATGGAAGGTTGACAGCTGGGAATTTGTCTGCTATGTCATAATATAAACGGGAAAATAAGAAGAAGCTAATCTTGGAAATGGGATCACTAACCAAACACTTTTTTTTCTCGGTCTGAAATCTAAGAAAAATCAAGAGAAGAAAAAATAAATAAATGGTAGAGAATAATATATTTTCTTAAGAATTTTTATATAAATGGAAAATGCAATTAATTTATGAGATATGAAAGTGATGTTGGGTTGGTGGGATCGTGTGTTGCTAAAGGTCTTTAAATGATTGACTTAGTTTGATTTTCACTTAAAATTAAATTAAATCAATAAAATAGATTTTTAAAATGCATAAATTTTAGTTTAATTTTAAAATTAGTTTGATTTGATTTTAAAATCAATTGATTCAATTTTAAAGTTAGTTTAATTTTATGATAACTTGACACTTTAATTTTATAATATATTAAATAAAATTTTTAATTCATTTACATATTTTATATATTTATAAATTTTAAAATAATTTTAAAAAAATAGTTTTAAAATATTTAAAATTATAATATTATACTAAATACCTAATCTTAAATTTTTAATTAATATTCTAACAATATTAAAAATTAATAAAAGAATTCAAACTAATTAATTATATTAACTATTCTTATCATGATTATTTAAAAAATAATAAAAATAAGTAATAATTAAATAATATAATTACAAAATATATTTTAATTTTTACTATTAAAAAACAAAAATATTACAATATATATAAATAAATAGTTCAATTTAATTCGATTAAAATTAAATAAAAAAATTATAAACTAATAATTAAACCAAATTATTCTTCTTTGTTATTTTAAAAATTAAATTAAACCAATTATTTTCTATTCTTAATTGATTTGAGATGATTTAATTTGATTTAATTTAGTTAGTTTAAATTAATTTTAAACACCCATTGCATGGCGCTAACAACGAAGATAACATAATTTGACAAATAAAATTTATCAACGAGAGATATATTTAAGTATATTTAACGTCTCATTTTATTTATATATTAATTAAGAGTTTTTTAATTAGTTTTTATTTTATATTAAATAAAAAATTTAATTAAATATATAAATAAAGCCACACAAATACAACATATGTATTTTAAGAGTTTTGAATTATAGAATCGGTTTCACCTTATTTGACTGTAACTCATTGGTAACACATCAATCGTTCGCTTTGTCTAGTCATCCTCATGGACATCCAACGTAAAATACTCGTCTGTTCAAATAATACTTTGTTTTTTATTTTGATAATATCACAAATTATTTTGAAATAAAAAAAGTAACTAAAATTTTATTTATTTTTTGAAATAAGTGATCCTATAATCTTTCAGCATTGAGAAAAGAAAGAAATAAGGGCGAATTTGTAGCGAAAGCATTCTCAGCTGTCCATTATTCACGCTGTACTCAACTATCAAGTAAAATGACGTTGTTTTCAGTCTTTTTTTTTTTTTAAATCCCAACTCGAAACACACCGTTTTAAATAAAGCAAAACAATGCGTTTCGTTTTATTTGGACTGTCAAAGGCTACCCACTTTTCGGTTTGCCGAGAATCCAAACGCAAATTTGTATGGAATTTGAGTTAAGAAATTATTCTCAACAAGTCACAAGAGTTTTTCTCAAATTTTCATAATCATGACAAAGACACGTCCCATATAATAAATATTATAAAGGAGACAATGTCTAAGCAAGCATTAAATTCACAAGATCAAATTGACGTGGTATTGAAAGCGTACACGTTATAATGTAAATTAGAAAAATACATAATATCAACAAGCAATTATGAGAGAAATAAGTATTTTTTTTTCATCATAAACATTTTTTATTAAAAAAAATTTTATTTGAGACATAAAAAATATGTATCAATCAAAATTTGAATTATAATTTATAAAGTATATTTTTTTGTTAAATCTAATCCTTGTCATCTGTCGATCACAAACAAGAATTACATTTGTTCGTAGTTTTTGACAATTTACTCAAAAATTTCATTCATAAACAGATCTTTGAAAGTAAAATATTATGAAAATTTAAAGGAAACATAAATCTTTGAAAGTAAAATATTATGAAAGTTTAAAGGAAACATAAATCTTTGAAAGTAAAATATTATGAAAGTTTAAAGGAAACATAAATCTTTGAAAGTAAAATATTATGAAAATTTAAAGGATGCTTTGTCATTTTTAAAAGATTTACGTTAGAGCTCTTAATCCAGCAAAAATTAAGTGAATTAGAGATTTTAGGTTAAAAAAATATTAAAGTGAGTTAACACAGTATCAAAGGAATCGTTGACAAGTTGAATGATGAAAAGCAAATACCTGCTAGAGATGGTGGTCCATGAAAACTTGCAGTCAATAACAGTTGTTGTGTTGTGAGGCCACTCCACAGGGAGGGGATTAGGGGAATCGTGGAAAACGACCTCGTTTTGGCGTTCACGAGGGGAATGGCGTATCCGCGAAAAAGTTTCAACTTCCAACTTGGACTAGTATTGCGAGAGGACGAAGTCACAAAATTGGTAAAGAATGCTAGGGAGATATAAAAACACAAAATTCAAATTTCATTTCATTAAAAGCTATTGGCATTTGATTTATCTTTAAACAAAGAAGCTCCAATGCGAATTAAGTTGTCAAAAATTTTAATCACAATACAATACCATTGATTTTTTGTGGTGCAGAACCGTGAAAGGTAAGGTATATCGAGAGAGAATCAGAAATAATGGAGATTCAACATGAGTCAGAGTGGGTGGAAGCCCGGGACATAGTCCTTAGCCAGGACCTCGTTGCCGCAGCCAAACAGCAGCTCCTGTTTTTAGGTGCACACTGGTATTTAATAGGAGAATTTAAACTCTCCATACCCAAGCCATGGAGTTTTTGGGGTGATTGTGCATGCAATGATTTCTGAATGTGGGTATAAATATTGTTGGCTTCCTTTACTCGCCAAGCATGTTGATTCTGAGGTTACAGAAGGCCCTTTGGTTGTTCCTCTGGATTGTGAATGGATATGGCACTGTCATAGGCTAAATCTGGTATGCTTAAGAGCATCCAAATTGGAAACGAATACCCTTTATCTTTCTAAATTCTAATGTCTTAGAAAAACTGGGTTTGATAACCCTTCTGTGAATAATAGGTGCACTTATTTTTGTCAGGTGCGTTACAAGACTGACTGCATGGAACTATATGGGAAAATACTCGATAATTCGAATGTGTTATCTGCAATTCAAGCAACTTCCAAAGAGCAAACTGAGAGAATTCGGAAGACAATGTATCCAAATGAGCCATATGAACTTGACCTGAACAATGACTCGTTGAAAGATTGTGCTGAAAATTTCTTGGGAAACTTAGAAAGCACCACTAAGTATGATCCTGTTAAAAGACAGAGCCTTTCTTCTATCAGGTACTTCCTTGATTTTGAATGCCATATTTTTACAAGACCTATGTACAAAGCGTTTTAAATTGATAATATCTATGTTTACTTTACCAAGAAAATAACTCAAAATGTTCTACCAGTATGCTGCCTCTTACTTTGATGCCTTCATCTTGTACAATTTAGAATTGCATCATGCGTTGATGATGGATGCTGATATAAGTTTAATTATAGACAATTCATAATTTATGCTTAATATATTTAAAATTTATAATTAAGATATAATATATAAAAAATTATAATATATTTTTAATTAATTTAATTAGTTCAATTTGAATATTATTTAAAATCATCTAATAATCAAATTTATTAAATTGTATTTATTAAATTATCATTCAATCAATCCAATTACACAGACTATTTTGATTGGATCGATTCAATTAAAAGCAGATCAAGTTGAAGTAACACCTTATTATTTGGAACGATGTGACTATTAGATTCTTTTTTTGGTAATAAATTCCATGATTAATTTCAGTGCTTGGTTGTTTCACGGTTAAATAAAGAAAAAAGATTATTCAATTGAATAAATTTTGAACGTTCTATTACGCAACGTAGTTGCGAATCTATAAGAAAAAAGAATTTGACGTAAAGTATATATTAGAATTTTCCGTAAAACTTTGGTAACTTCTGTTCTTGGAGAGCAGAATTGTTTGAGCATATCTTAGATGAGAAGACTTTTACAAATACTTGCTTCTCATAGTGCTTTCACCTTTCAGTGTATGACCATGGATTCAAGTGCACTAACATTAACATTTAGCCTTTAGTTAATTCTAGTGCAGGCGTTTCTTCTAAAATTAGGAAACAGTTTTAGCAAAAAATCATGAGACAGGCCTACGTTGGAATTCGATCACTTGTTATTCCTCTGAATTTATTTACACGTCTTGGGAAGAGATGCAATATTAAACAGTTGAGCACATGTAAACATACTGCAACTGGGTAATTGCATATGTTTCATACCTTACACAAGTTAGACTTGTCTGGGAATCTGGAAAGCAAGCTCTGCACTTGCTCAAAATAGATTGTTCCGATGGGATCCCACCTTCTGCGTGGGTGACTATTTTTCTTGGTAGCTTAACAATCTCTTTAAATTCCTTTCGTTATTTCCACAAAACATTTCATGGTCAATCCAATTTCCGATATTCTAAACAATCCTAAATAATTGCAAATAAACACAAGGTTGGCGTCAATATTTTTGGGTAGGCTTAGCTTACCACATAATCTTTGAACTTGACTCATAAATGAGTGAACGTGAATAGCTTAAATTACAATTTTATTATAATAAAACTTTTTGAATCATATATAACAAATATTAGTAAATAAACCTATGTAACTAAAGATCTGCATAATTGATGGGAAACTAGACATTAGCTAGAGAAAGGCAGAAATGCGTATGACACCATAGCGTTTGCCAATAGCAGCTAAACAAATGCTTAACAATAGGAGACAGACAATGATGATTTTCACCATGGTGTCGAAAACACTGGGCAGACCAAAATATTGTAATTTTCTGCTTCTACTGGTTTTAAAACAATAATCGAGCAAAGTAAGTGACAATTCCAAACAAGGTAGGGCATATACTAATTATACTGAAAGAATAATGGAGACAGCTGCTCGGGAAAAGCAATAAACTATTCAAAAAGTAATTAAAATTTACACTCTTAAACAATTCCTTGGTCCCTTCAACTATGCACAGCAAACAATGTTCATACCAATGCCAGGAAAAAAAGGTAAACGGAAAAAAAAAACATCCATCACAACCTATAAAAGTTTCATCCTTATTTAAATTCAGGGTAATAATAAAAATCAAATGACTTCTATTCAGTATCACATTCACACTGCAGAAGAAACTTTGGTAACAACCTTACCCTCTTGATTCAAAGCCCCACCACCTTGCTGTCTCCCATCAATTCCAGCTGTTACCATCTGGTAAGGTGGCACCACCGCACCTGGAGTCGGTGCCGCCGCCGTCGTAGCCGCACCTGCTGCCGCGTAGTAGACCTGCCTGCCAGCGTTGTCGTACGCCACCTGGGCAAAGCCAGCCTCAGATACCCCAACCTTTGGTTGTATCATTCCAGAAGTTTCAGTGTATGCCCCAACTTTAGGATGTGAATGTGAAAGTGATGCCGGTGGCGCCGCATTGTACATTTCAGCAGGGACCATTCTCGGGACTCCATAGTGAGGCTGACCAACTGGTCCAGTCATGGGTCGCAAAGTAGTAGCATGGTACATTCCAGCCGGTGTTGGAATTAGATACACGGGCTGCTGATCGGTTCCAGTTGCAGTAGCCGCCAATGGATAACCAGTACTTGTCATTTGTCTTTCAGGCAAAAAGGCTCCCGTTGCCGACGCCGGTACTGATACTGGTACAGGAATCGGGACTTGACCAGTATGTGCATGCGCCGGCGCCGGTGGCAGCCCCACTTTTTCTGGATTTTTCTGAGAGTAATAGTCCACGGTGTAAACTCTACCATTACCTTCATCGCTTTTCCGCTGTAGGAGTTGCTCATTGTTCAGGAACTGTAACCTCTGCAAATCCTGGATCTGTCTTTGGATCTCAGCAGGTGACAGTAACGGTTCTCCAACCACGTGCCGATCCTCCGATCCACATTCTGATCCAGCTGACAAATCCTTCGCCACTAAATCCGGAGCCGTTGGAACAGGAGCAGAGTCGGGCAATTTCGTTGCCGGAACCCCTGGATAACCCTTATCCAACCCAAACAGAAAATCCGGATTCGTAGCCGACACAGGCGCCGTCGGTGATGAACCATCGACCTGCTGAATCTGCACAGAATTGAGAGCATCCACAAACCACTGCCGCTCCGATTTCAATTCGCTGGAGCCAAAACTGGTCGGAGCGGATGGGTTGAGCGGAAAAAGAAACAACCTCAACCTAGCCGGCTTAGCGGAGGCACGGCCCAAGCGGTCATACTCAACCATCATATGCTCTAGATCCTCATCGTTAGTGACCGAAATCAAAGCATCGAGATCCTCACCAGGAAGTTGGTACTTGAAGCAAACGTCGGCATCGCAGAGGGAAGAGAGCTTAGCCATGAGAGCAGAGAACTTGGTGTTGCGATCAACGGCTAAGATCTTGGTATCCCCACCGATGTAAGCAAGCTGGTTATCGTGAGGCCTGGGTTGGATTTTGCCGCCATAGCTGCACATAAACTTGACTTTGGAGTTAGTGTTGGTAGTGGTGTTGGAAGGTTCTTCCCAAGAAGGGTTCTCGTTGTCAATTTCACGAGACCTCGGGGAGGAATCACGGGAATCAGGGTATGAAGAGTAGGAATAGTTCTCCATGGGAAAGGGTTTTAGGGATGGAAGAAGATGTATGAGTGTGAGTGTGTGTATGAGATTGGGGATTTGGGGAGGTTAAGGCGTGAGCGTGAGAGAAACTGAAATGGAAATGGAAGCCATGACAAGATTTAGAAATTGGGCGAAGAAGAGGAGGGTTTGTGTGTGTGAGAGACACAGAGAAAACAGAAAAACGGCGTGACGGCACAGGGGATCTTTTATGGGACGTGGGGTAGGGGATTCTAATAGGGACAGAGGGGTCTAGAGACGCGACGCGAGTAAGGCGCGACGCGACCCACCTATAGGTTTGTTGAACTAGTGATTGTGAAAAGAGAATTTCTCTTCGTTGGATGCGTAAAACATGGCGAGGGAGAGCCATTTTTATTAATACGAAATGTCACCAGCCAACCTTTTTTTTTTGGTTTTAAAAACTACACTTCAAAATACAAAGTGCACCTTCAAATTTCGATTTCTATATTGAAATTGCATTCTTAAATTATTTTTTTTGAATCCAACAACAATATGATAAGAAAATGTCATTTTTCATAATATCTACTCAACATCATATAAGAAACTTTACGCGCGTGTGTGTGGAATGAATGTTGCTATAAATAAAGGTTAGGGATAATATCACTTTAATGCATTGGTTAAAAAAGAAAAAGAAATAAAGTTGCTTTATAGACCAGGAAAAGGAAAATGTTTGTACCTCTAATATTTTTATATTTATTTGTAAATAACAATGAACTTTGTTTAAATAAATGATATTCACTTGGCAAAAAAAAAATGATACTTTCTCACAAATGTGAAATGAGACGATTATTTCGCGAGAGCGCGTTACCTTCCATTTGAAAATATTGCTTTCAAAGTTAAAATTCAATTAACAGAAAGTGACATGAATATTTAAAATATATAACTCTTTGTTTATAAAAGTTTATATTATTTTTTAATTCAAAATATCATTTTAAAATAAATAAAACCAATAAACTATAATAATAAAATTAAATGAAAAGAACCGAGACAAATTTTAAAAATTAAATTTTTAACAGCTCATTTGTTTTTTTATAAAATAATTTGTTTTTAAAATATTTGTTGTCAGTATAATATTTTATTCTTTTTAAAGATTTCATTCAAACTCTTCCGTATGTTTATAGGTGTCAAACCGAGCCTATTCAGTTGAAGAGAATTAGTCCACCACTTTGCGAATTAAATAAGTCGGCCTGTTTAACCTATTTAAAAATTTTTATTTTTTTAAATTACTTATTAAATATTTATCTAATACAAATTTAAATATAAAATTTAATTTATTATTTTCATAATATGAATATTTTACACAAATATATATAAGAGAATTAAAGAATTTAAGAAAAAAACAAAAATTGAATAAGTTAAAATATTAAACAAGGTAAAAGTTAAAATAATCATATATTTATGAATCATATCAAAAAATTATTAAGATAAAATAAAAATAGATAAATTATTAATTTTAAACTTGTAAAAAAAAACTAACTCAGAATTTAAGTTGATTGACCCACTTAACTCGAGAATCAAGTGAATGAGGTCTTTATTTTTTTCTATAATTATACAAGTTAAAAAATAAAAAATTCAACCTATGTTGATGAGTTAAACGGTCAAGTTGGACCTGTTTTGAGTGTGGAATGTCATATTTCTTTTTCTTAGTTTATCCTCACACGGCTGTTTGTGTTAATGTTGTGGTTGGTGAGCCATTACGCGATATTTATCTTGTCAAATTATTAAATAACATTAAAAATAATCCTAATTGCTTAGTAGATGTCCCACTTTATAAAATAGTATTTACTTTATATGGAAGTTGATTAAGATTTACAGTTCAAGTTAAAATTCTTCTCCATTCAAAAAAAACAAAATCAAAATCCTTATCCAATGGCTCTAGCGCTCTTCATTCCCGATGGATAATGGATAGTATATAGATAAAGGGATTAGTGTTGACTTGAATATTTTATGGTAAGCCACAGAATCTGCCTTAGATAACTTAGCATCCTACCATGTGATTATGCACACTATAACACGCTCTAATCATAACACATAAAGGGCAAATTACATATAGTTTTTGACTTAGTTTTGTTCAAAAAATTATACTTGTTTTTCTAATATTTTACAATAAAAATAGTTAAATTTTCTTTTGTAATAAATCTATATTGTGAATGAAGTTACTTTTCTGTAATAAATCGATTCATATAGTTGATTGTATTAGTGTGTGTATATATATTATATTTAATATTGGAGCACTGTAATATTATATTTACAGCAGCAAATGTTGAAACCAGCTGTTATTATTTTAATTTTTTATATAAATTGATCGGCAAAAGCGGACATTGAACAAAACAGCATTTCCCTGGTTTCAGTCAAACCAGCGGCGGAAACACTGCCGGGGTTTGTTTGTTTATTGCCCATTTATGGTAATTTGTCGTTCATTTAAAAAAAATATTTTTATAAAAAAGATTATATTAAACAATGTCCAATTAAATTATTTATTTATTTTTCATATAGTAAGCGGTGAGTGCTGTGCTCTGCTGACCTATTATCACCCATCATATTTTGGTTGGTAATTTAATGGTAACGTCGAGACTCGACACTACCTTCCAGAAAGTCAGATCAATAGGCTTAAGTCGCCTTTTTCCCTTATCTCTCGCTTATGGTGTACACATTTTTCGTGGGTTCTTGGGAGGGAGATTAAGGAGGCAAAGATCAGCGAGAGGATTAAGGCATGTCTGCACGTTACTCTGCTCTTTTACTTTTAAATTTTATTTTATAAAATTAATTTTAAAAATTTATCTTAATATTATTTTTATATATTATTAATAAAAAATTATTTTTTATATTTTATTTAAAAAATTATTTTTTAAATTTTTTTAATTATTCTTTATTTTTGATTCTTAAAATACATATTTTAATTTTAATTTTTTTATTTTTTAAAATTATAATCAAATAAACCTTTAATTATTATCTTCACTTTTTCATTTTGAGAATGATTTTGTAAAATGATGTATTTTTTTGTGTCCCAATGTCCGATAGAGATTGCTCTTGGCACTGATTTTAAGCTCTAGTTTATTAGTTTTTAATACATTTTAATCTATTCATTTAATGACATTCTTGTGCCAGAAGGATTTCACTGCCACACTCAGTATTTCTCGCTAATGAATCAACCAAAACATGGGCTTTCAGTTTCGTACTGCTGCAAATTGCGCAAAATCATCACACGTAATTTAATACTTGTTTAAATTCATTAAACAAAAATTAAAGGGAGCATTTGGAAATTGTGGGGCGAGCTTGTTTGTACTTGCTTTCTTCCAGAGGCTACTAAAGTGGTCAATGACTTGGCATTTTAAATTTAAATCACCACTCAAACAACTCTCAGCCATTTAGATGCTCCACACAAAAAGTGATAAATTCAAAATGGAATTTGGCGTGGTAAATATACTATAACTCAAAGTCTCTTCAACAACCACATTAGAGAATTCTTAAATCATCTATTCTAGTGAGTAGGATGGTGTAATTGTAAAGTAGGTTAAATTTGGTCAAATACTACTAATTATGTTACACAAATATTTATCAGATTATAGTCCCGAGTTTTTCATCCAAAACAGAAAAAGAATATTCTGTATGCTTGCTTATCGACTTTTGGATGTTTTAAACGTATATGTTATATAATCACAGTTGCATTTCATCTTGCAAATTAGAGATTCCAATTGTTAAATTCTGTTATATTTATGAAGTTTTATTATGATTATCCCCATTATATCTTACATGGTAGAGGATTAGAAAGAACATGATCGGACTTTTTTTGGTGCCAAACTAATATTTTGTAATATATGATTATGAAATTAGAACTTCCAAGTTTCCGCTTGGGCTTTTCTGAAGTTCTATTTGGCCTTTAAATTTGGGCCTGTTTTGTCCATAACAGCTTTTGGGCCTACTTTTTTGGGCTTTTGGCATATGGTTCCTTAGCCCTTTCCTGGACCTTCGATAAATACATAAAGTCAAATCACATTTGACCCAAAAGAAAATTGGACTCATACTTTGATCTAATAACAAATCTAGAAGAGTGAAAGAGCAATTCCGTTGAAATTTAGAATAAAGAAATGAATGAAGCCCAGGAATCCTAATAAACCTAGCTTCCGAAATAAGATTTTAGGTTTGAACAGCACGAGAAAGGAGGCATTGATAATCAAAAAGAAAAAAATGTTGTAAAATATGTCTGAATGATGTTGATCTAAAATAATTCACAACAAACCCTAAATTTCCTTCACTTTTAGCGGTTACCACCTACCAGTCTAGAAACCAAATACCCACCCACCCCACCAAAGGAAAGAAAAGAAATAAAGTGCACTTTAAAGCATCATTCTCGCACTGTTTTGATGCAGTGGCTGGCTATGCTAGTTATCTTTTCATTCATAAAAAAGTGAAAAAAATAAAGTAGTCATGCATGTTATTCTGTTATGAAGCTTTAAATGACCATTTAAAGTTCAATATGTCATTGATTATTCCGGATTCAACCTTCGCTTTAAATGTTAATGTCTTTCTATGTAAAATATATGACAACATATAACATTGATAAATTTTTTTGTCGTACCTTAGCATTGTAAAGCTTCTTTCAGTTTTCTTTTTAATCCCAATTTATTAGAACTTTGAAGATTAGTGCCTGTAATAGTTATGTACAATTAGTATACTGTATCGGAGAATGTGGCATTTTCTCTTGGTTGAGATGGTTGGAAGCAGCATACACACTTACCCACGGGAAATACACATTTATTTCTCCGTGTATCACTAGTTCAACAACTCAATAGGACTAGTATTTTCAAGTCCTTTTAATGACTATCGAGGATAATCATTTCTATAGACTTCTAGAATTTCCCATGCTAAAGCTCACAATTACCATGTGTATTACTAATCATAAATTTGATTTATTTTAAATCTTTAAAGTTGACTATTTTATAACTAAAGTAATAAATATGAGAGTATTTTAATTAGAATAGGTAAAAGTATAGTTTTTAAGAGTAGTATATATGAAACATCTTTAATTTCAATAAAATGGAGTATAACTTTTTAAAAGAGAAATTATGTGTATAATTTAGACATTTTTTTAGGAAAGAGAATAATTAATAATTTACCTGTATATGATAATATCTCTTCAACAACAAAATCACAACAAGTAGAACATATATTGATTGAGGCGAAGATTTTTGAGATTTTTATTTGGCTAGTCTAATTGAGCTCTTGCTTGAGTTTTGTCTTTTCTGCTATGAAGTTTGAAAATGCTGAAGCTGGACAACTAGCCAACCTGATGCCTACAATATCTTTTATGCTTTTCATCACTCAACTATATATATGAATTCTCGGTCAATGAACTATATATTGTCAAATGTAATATGATAACAGCTTAACTATTAAGTTAATATTAATGATGTTGAATTTAACTCATCAGACAGCTAATTAATTATAACTATATATACTTGTATAATTTGAAAAACACAGCAAGCTAGCTAGCCGAAATTGCCTACAATTAATGGCACGAAGCAAATGAAATCATCAGCTTACAGCCACAAATTTAGTCCAAGACACAAACAAGTTGGATTACATAATTTAACTTGTTTATAATTGATTACCTAGAGAATTGGATCCTTGTTCTATCAATAATCTTGATTGATTTTCTGGGTTTTCTTTTTCTTTGAGTGCCCCCACACAAATTTGACTAAAAATTAGTTTGGATCAATGCAAGCTCAAACTATAAGATGCTTTTCGTGTATCGAAAAAGACAAATCAATGAATTGCTAGCTGGGTATAGCAATAGTTTAACTGAAATATTTTAAGTTATTTATATACATATGTATGTATCTGTATTAGCCAGTTGTAATTCCCTTCGAGAGAGGATGTGAGAGGATTCTAGATTTTCTTGTCATATATTGAAATAATTTGATGCAAAATCTTGTTTCTAGCTTGTGTATACAACATATTCATATATTCCAAGAAAGTGGGTATTTGGACCAAACTAACTGGCTCCTAGATTTTCTTTCTTTTGTGAACATCAGCAAGTACGTATATAATATTGTTATTATATATTAATAGTGTACACGTATATATATATATATAGGTGCGCGTATTAATAATTCATTTATTTGAATGATCAAGGTAGGTGCAATAGTAATACTCCATACCGTTCTTAATTATAAAAGATCAATGAATTGCTTTCTCTATATATCTCCATAAAAGACAAATTAAAGGTAGATTACATTGTAGTGCAACCACCCTACACACAGCCGTTCATCTTGCATGGAGCTAAACCTACATGATGAAAGGATCACAACTCACAAGCACTTACAGATAAACCATGAATTTGAGAGAGAGAGAGAGAGAGAGATATATATATATATATATATATATATATATAACAAGTAGTTACAATTCATATCTTAAAGAAGACCATATATATATGTATGTATATATATGTATATCAGATTGATATTTAAGAGAATCTCATAGAACATATCACAAATTGGATTACACTGCATTTTTTTCCATCAATTTGCACATATATATATATATATATATATATATATATATATATATATATATATGACGTTGATGGAGGACCACAAGGCCAATCAGTCTTGGTCTTTTATTTCCCCCCTCAAGTGGTGTTAATTAATATTGTTCCAAAAATATGTGAATAGGGTTCAATAGAATATTTGTACGTCAAATAATAATGCAGGAGTCCCAATATTATTGAGGAAAGAGATAAATAGGGTGGCCTATTCGCTTATCATGCGTCACACGTACTTGTTTGCGCTATAAGTGGAATTAATAACTAATTAATTAATTAAGAAGAATTAATTTAACAGAATTTTCCTAGAATAACTTACGTCACTAGCTAGAAAGTTATATTTTATGAGAGAGATGGAAAAATTAAAACGTGAACAATATAGAAGAATAAAAAAGTGAGAGAGTAGAAATTGAGTACTGCTTCGATTTTCACTCAACCCTACTATATTGAGAAAAGGTAAATTGATAGTATTAGGTGGCTAGGTTCGTTGTTTAAAACAAATGAACAATTTTCAACTTCTTGATGAAAATAGCTCGAGTAGTTGAAAGAATATATATAAAACAAAATTTTAATTGACATTCTAATTAATGATTCAAATTACTAAAGGAAACTAAAATGAAAGAGAAAGATTTTGTTAGTCCAATTAATTATAGGAATAGACTTTACAGTTTAGGCGGTACATAAATCACACGCGTTTAGATCAATGTATAATTGTAGACTTGTATATTGAGTATTATAATTTTCAACCAATGGTACTGTCTCAGAAAGTACAACACCCGTTGACATGTACAGATCATACTACTAATTACCATTGGATATATATATATATATATAAAATAAAAAATATTAATCTGACCAATTATTTCGATGTAAATAGATAAATCAAAGCCGTTGTCAATTAACATATATTTTTTTGGAAAATTTATCAGTATAGAATGCATATATAGCTAGATACAATTTAATTATAGGTTGCTTGAATATAAGATACGTGCATTGACTCTAATACGTACTAGCAATTTAATTAATACATAGGAAAGCCTTACATTAATTAATTAGATCGAAAGGTAATTACAAATCGAATGTAAATGCTTTTTGATAATTAAAGAGTATAGTTATCAATTTTTTATGTTGGTTTATGAGATATTTTGTCATGAATTTGATTTTAATATCATCAATTTAGTCTTGATTCAGAAGTTTTCTATGATCAATTTATTTGTGTTAATTTAGTCCTAACTGATATAGGGATATATTAATTATATATTGAAATAATATAGTTTAAAAGATAAGATTGGCATGAATTTCCTCCCAGTCCAATGATGAGATGATCTGATAAAGTGAAAAGCAAAAATGAGAATGATACAATGCATATGTGTCAACATTATAGTGTGGCTCCAGTGAATCAGTGATAGCGATGCTTACGCTGTAGACTCACAAACTCATAATCGGCACACTAATTCTGCTTTGAAAAACGACAAACAACATTAACATGACGCAGTTTTGTTAGTGGTAGGCGCGGAAATATCAAAATTACAACAATAATATATAGTAACTACATATATGTGTGTGTGTGTGTGTGTGTAGATAGACCAAGACACCAAGTTCTCGTTTATTTTTTCTTTTGGTGCATTCAATTGAAGTTTCAACTGGCGTTACGGGAGCTAACTATAGGAACTTCTAGTTGCAACTTGTAAAAAAGAGAAAAAGGAGTGATGATATATATTGGTATTGGTTGTATTGTAGCACGAGTATGAGTAGTGTGGTGAAAATTAAGTTGGTGGAGAAGCAGTAGTTTGATGAGAAGGCGATTGTTGTGTGGTTATGGTTTCATACATATATATGTAAAATATTAGAAGACAGGGATAATGGATATGAGAGTAAGCTGAAGAGAGAGTTGCGATGAGAATTGAGAAGCACGACTTTTGATGATGATGGTGGGGTAAGTGGGGTGTTTGGGTTTGGTCGTCTTGTTTAATTTCTTGCTCAAAAACCAACTCGTGAGCTTTCTCTCTCTCACTCTCATTGGAGCAATATGCTTATCCCACCCAAATGCATAGCATTAAAAAATGACAGCAATGTTATAAGTTTTGAACATTTATAGAAGAATGAAGAAGCGTGAGTGTGAGTGTGAGTAGTCACATGCATGGTTAATATTGCATTTGGTGGGGGTATTGTAGACACACGCACACAAGGCGAACCCTATGATCTATATATATGTGTGTGTGTGTGTGTGTGTGTGTAGTAGAAAGCAAAACGACGACCTATGTATATGTATATGGAGGTATAGGAGCGTCAAAACAAAAAGGTAGTTTATATATATATGCGTTATTGAAGAGGAGAGTGAGTAGGAGAAAAAAGTGGGTGGTTTTGGTTGAATGGTGAGAAATCCAATGAGATATTGTGGGCTGTGAAAGGCGGTATGAAATATGAATATGAGAGAGAGAAAAGGCAGAAATTAAAACTGCTTTAACAATACCACTTAGTGTCGGGGAGTTAGGAGCAAGTACTGCCGCGGTTTTCTTTTCCCACTCTACACTCTCCACCTCTGCTCTGTGTGTATATTTACTGCAATTATATTTAGTAACATATTATATATTTTTTCATTTATTTTCTGTTAATATCAAAACATTAAAATTATTTAACTTTTTTATTCAAATTTGATAATAAATATACTTAAATTTACTCTACAGTACTAGTATATCTCATTCTCACCCACGTTCTTATTTTCTTTCCTTGTCAATTCATCATTGTTTTTATCTGTGCATTTTCCTAGTTAAACTCTCTTCACGTACGCTACATAAATATTCTTGAAACTTGTGCATTTACTAATAATTCTTAATTTTTAATCTGCTAACTATTACTATTTCTATTTTTTATCAATATCACAAAATATTCTTAAAATTATATAATATCTTAAACCCTTAAAACCTAGCTAGCTAAACTCGTAAACCCCAACCTTTTGAATCTTATACATGATAGAAAGCTAAATCTTGAAAACCTAAAAAGTCAACACCTTAGCAGAGAAGACGCAGAACAAAAATGAAGATGGTCAAATATTTTCATGCATGTAAGATGTCTTTAATTAATTACGCTGGAGTTTGCCTAAACTCTGCTTCAAACTTCACGTACGTCCTCTTTACAAATTGAAGGAATCTTTATTAATTGTGCTCAACTCACTTAATTAGTTGGGTACAACTAGCTAGAAACACAATAATTACGCAATCTTGCAACACATTAATTATGTGGTTAAATTAATGAAGTTAAAAAGAATGGAAATGGTGATTATTGAAATGAATGAGGGCTGGACTTAGCTAATGGTCTCTAAAATTGAAAATTCAAATTAATTTCAATCCTAATTATTATAATTAAATTAACCTAAAAATTGATATTCAGTAGAAGGTTTCTTTAATACAGCTACTTAAAGTTAAAACAAGCGTGGGTTTGTATAATGACGGAGTACATAGCATGTTCATCAACAAAGATACAAATCTTGGTTTCTTAGGAGTTAGGAACATATATGTATAACTCAAAGTATAAAAATATATATTAATGTACGAGAAAGGAACTAATTAGATACGTTACTGGTTGAGAGATATAGGTCAGTGCTTGTTTGTAGTCTTAATTGGTTTATTTTTGCATTAAAAAGTGGGCCATTAGTTTTAATTTGATGTTTGGCGGGATTTAGAGTTCAACATTTTTACCGTTAAAAATTAATGTATTTTTTTGTGATAAAAAAATATAAAAAATTAATTTTTAATTTATTTATGATAAATTTTTTATAATTTATTTTTTTCTTATACTATTAAAACTTATTGAAAAAAAAAATACAGAGATCCTAAATCCAGGATTTATATAATGCCATTAACATTCTCTTAAATAATGTTAGATGCTCGCAAGTTTCGAAAGGGAACAGCGACTTATGAGGAGAGATTCCAGCAAATAAACACGTGGGAGCTCCTTCTTTTTGTTTATTTATTTAGTTTGCTGGGTAACGCACCATGCATGATCGTGAGAGCCAGGGTCGAGGAATAAATGACGAAGAATAAAATACCTAAAATGTGTACACACACAAAATAATGTTAAAAAATTATTATTTAAAAACAAAGCCCTTTGTTTAGATAAATATTCACATATATATCTATATTTTTTTCACTTTAAAAAATCACCTAACTTTATAAAATAAATATATACACACATAAATAGTTAACAAAATATTAAATTAAGCCTTGTGTGGAAGCGTAAATTTTTTTATTTCTAAAATTAATATATTTACAAATGATCTAAAATTAAAAATCACGCCCCAATATTTTTTCTTTACTTTTGTAATTCAATCGTGTTTATACGATAACAATAAAATCATTTTGTTTAGAAAGGGTTATTTAGAAATTCTAATAAAAATAAAATAATAAATATAATTAAACAACATTATTTAAAACTTTTTTACAGTAAAATCTTTTGACACAAGTCATTCTCTCATCAAAAGGTTTACGAAAAGCCAGACACTTAATGTATATCATATTAGAACTTTTTGAAAAATCTGGCGAATTTAATGATTGACTCCGTGTTTAATCATTTTGATGCGTAGAACGTCATTTGTTTACTGATCAAAGTTTGCATAAAGGCAGAGAAGTCATAGATGATAGATTAGAGGAGGAAACATCACCTCTAAATCTAAGTTTCAAACTTTAAGGCTTTCATAATTATAATAAATCAACGCCTACCTCTCCCTTTTCTTCTTTCATATATTAATTATCTTTTTGGTATTCTTATTTGCAACAACCCTTCAATTTTTTCTAACAAAATTAAAAGACACTAATTAAAGTCTTCAAAAAATAAAAAGATTAGACATTTATACATCAGTAACTGATCAATACTTATGTATAAAAGAAGGCTTAAGTGAGCAAATTAGAGCTCTAATTAGAACTTGAGTCTCATATATTAAAGGCCAATTCACTCTCAGCTGCTAATGTTTCATGTTTTCATAACTATATATAGTACTACAATAAGTGAATATAACATCCTAGTTATAATTGGCACTACCTCTATTCATATGGCATTAATAAAATATGTTTTTAATACATTTAAAACCGATCGAAGAACTTAATTACTACATTCAATCTCAATGTACTTTAATCACCTTCTTTCATATCACCTATAGAAAACGAGTTATCTTAATTTCGGTAAAACCATACTATATATTGTGGTTAATCAAATCTCATTACATGTAAAATCATTAGTTCCAATTAGTTATTTTGATTTTTATTACTCTTTAAAATTAAAGGAATATGCCAAATAGAAAAAGTGATTACACGCATAGGTTGATCACCAAAGGGATTATTGCCACCTCATAAGTCATAATGAGCATGCATACCATTTTTCATCACATGAGTGTGGACTATAAAGGTATCGGTGTATATAGCCATAGCCAATATTCACATAGTAGGTTAATTATATTATTGGTAATTATATAGCATGTGGCTTTGATTCTTCCCTCACGATATGAGATGATGATGATGACGATGATGATCATAACACTAGAGAAAAGAAGAGAAACTTTGGCTTTGATCCCTTTTCCCGTGATTGACAATTAATTTTACTTTTTTCAATGTACTCATGGAAATAACCGAATGAAGAAGACAAATAATAATTATGTTATTGTAATCCCCCAACTTCAAGGCTCTAATTAATCATAGCCTATTCTTTTGAGAATCAAGCATATATAACGTGTTGAATATGGTTATGATAATTAATGATCCCAATTCATATGTAGCTGTATGCAACTTCATGTGGGAACCCTTTAATTTCTGGATTCCTTGTACATATACAATAATTTGCATGCAAATTAAGAGGGAGCTATATATATATATGGTTCTACATAAACATTTATGACTGTAGCATTAAATGTTAATTTGTAAGTTAGGCTTATAGCTGTACAGAAATAGCAGAGCACTACTCAAGAAGTCAAACAGGTACGTGAGTCTTATGTAATACATATATATATCATAACAAACATTTTAATCAATCACTATTATAATGTATCTCAAAAAGATAGTATTGGCTCTTTGTATAGATATAGACATCTCAAGTATATGAGATTTAGATAAATCATAAATTAAATTTACCGTCCATGTATGTGGTACCTAGTAATTAATCAAGTAAATCCTACACACTTCGTATTTATTTCATTCTGAAATTGAGACGAAACATGAAAATTAGAAAAATCCGTATACATAATCCAAAGATTATTCATTTAACATGTAGTTTGGTTGCATTAGAATGTGTATATACATATATTCGTGTATGTATACCATTGCCATGTGGAGTGAGAGATTTTGTATCATCTGATTATGAAAAATAGTGTTTTTTTTTTATATTAAGAAAGAGATAAAAAAAAAATTAACAAGGGACTCAACAGTAACTCATCATAAATTGATTAAGCATAAATTTTTTTTCTGTCTCTTTATCATTTTTCAAATAGAGAAGATTCGAAGCACGGACAAAGTATATAAAGTATTTTGGAATGGAGAGATAGTGCAGAAACAACCAAAAAGAGACCACCAACTCATTTGAATTTGTGAACTAAGCCAAAGTTTGGAGGTATTAAGAAGTGGGTCCCAAACTCAAATGTTGTCTAGTATTTCTTAACAATTTAATTATATTAGAGGGATTAATTCAAGCTTTAACTTATATACAATGAACCTGGCAGGTTGGAGATGATGGGGTAACTCCATCCTTTTTGGTTGCATACAGATGTGAGGGTCAAAGTTTTCTATGTGTAATGCCAATTAAATATTAAGTTCCCTTTTGATTGCAGAGATTTCGGTGAAAATGAAACACAAATTGCCTCTCCTTCACAGAGAGAGAAAGAGAGAGTGACGTGTATTGTGCGAGATCAAAAGCAGATTCCATTTCAGTCTTAGGCTATAGGTGCTAAAGAATACTACATGATAAATACTAACATATAATTTATAATCAATTTGCCACAAGCCTTTCATTGTGCCCCCTATAAATTCCTCAGCTTGGTACTTCATATTCTCAAGCCTCAAGGTGTTCCCTAAAGAATTATCATTCTAAAACGCGCACACGCACATAGAGAGAGAGAGAGATGGAACTCTATGAACATGATCATTTCCTGGAAGAATTATTGGCTCTGAGAAAGGAAACAGAAGAGAACCATCTCTTCTCTAATGGCTGGAGTAGTTTTGATTTTTTTGATCAAAACTCTATGGCTATTGTTCCAGACTCTCGCTGCTCTCAAGAAATTCATCAAAGTTACAACAACAACAACAATAACAACTACTACGCCTTCAATGAAATCTATAGCTCCTTACTGCATGAATCTGCACCCCAGATTGCTGATTCATCTTCCTCATCCTATAATAATATTCTTGATACTCCATTTTTGGGTCAAGAAGATTATTACTCATTGTCCTTGATGGAGGAATTAGAGGATCCTGGTTTTCTTGGGGAAGAGCTTCAGAGTCTGGACCTGCAAAACCCATGTAAGATAGAGCCAAGCCAATCCCCTGAAATGCCAGCTTTTAACACTGGAGATATGTCTTTGGAAAGAAAGAATCGATCAAAGAAGATTCAGGGCCAGCCCTCCAAGAATCTAATGGCTGAGAGGAGAAGAAGAAAGAGATTAAACGATCGCCTCTCAATGCTAAGATCAATTGTCCCCAAGATAAGTAAGGTATGGAATATGGACTACATATAATAAATTTGTAATCGTTTTGAGTTTTTCAACACTTGACTAAACTAGTAAAGTTGGAGCTAATAATTTGGTTATTGAATTGAATGCTCATTACAGATGGACAGAACATCTATACTTGGAGACACTATAGATTACATGAAAGAGCTACTGGAGAAGATTAACAAATTGCAACAAGAAATAGAAGTAGATTCACACATGGGAGGTATTTTTAATAATGCAAAGCAAAATGAAATATTGGTGAGAAATTCACCCAAGGTACTACATATAAACTCTCTCTACTTGTAACTCTCACCGATTGTGATTGGTTTAACTTCAACATATTCATTTTCTTTATTTACTGTGCAGTTTGATGTGGAGAGGAGGAATGTGGACACACAGGTTGAAATTTGCTGTGCAGGAAAGCCAGGGTTGTTGCAATCTACAGTGAACACTTTGGAGGCATTAGGTCTTGAGATTCAACAATGTGTTATAAGTTGTTTCAATGATTTCACAATGCAGGCTTCTTGCTCAGAGGTACATTATTGTGATGGTTTTTGCTTGCTTTTGTATTGTATTTATATTATTTTCTGTATTATTAATCTTGTTATCATATTTGTGAAGCAACAGGAAAATGAGCAGAGGAGAATAGCGAGTTCCGAAGATATAAAGCAAGCATTATTTAGAAGCGCAGGATATGGAGGAAGATGTTTGTAAGAATAAAAGTGAGGGAAAGCAGCAAGTGCAGTGCGCACTTGAGCTATATATATATATAGATATATATATATATAAAATCTAATTTCCAATGAGGTTTAGAGTACAAATGAAAGTTCCATTTTTTATCCTTGATCCGTGGAAATAAAGTGATTTCTTGAGAAGGAGTAGTGTAACATTTGCTTCAAGTAAAGATAGATGTCTATTAATGCAGATTGGCTTTGTTCTCTTAGAAGAATCATACAAAGGCCATTTTGATCAAATTGCTCTAGTATAAAGGTCTTGTGCATATACTTCTCTGGCATACTTCATCTAATACCAAGGGCAACACTTAATACATCATGGAATCTGTTTCATGTAAATGTGATATTGTCCCTCTGAATTTCCCCTGATTCCATTGTTCAGCACTAGAAGATTCAGTGGGAGAAAAGTGTTAAAAATAATAAGAGAGTAAAGTGCAATTTTTTTTGTCTCTATTCGTTTCACTTTATGTAAGCCCTTTTGTTTTCTTCTTTGTGTGTAACCTTATGTGTAAAGAAACGTTTTTTTTTCCCTAAAGGATCATGTGACAGCAACAATAAATACAATAATTTTAAATGGCTGGATTCTAATTTCTATTGAAAGTAGACCTTGCATTTGCATGCCAATATTTTGTTCACAGAATCAGTTACTGTGATTACTCCCTTGAATTATCTATCATCTGGAAGATGAAAAAATTTCAGTCCCAAAACAAAAGGTGAAAATTAAAAATCTATACCGTCTTTTGTAAAGGTAAAACAGTGATTTTTTTCCCCCCATCAATCTTAGTTGACAGAAAGAAAAGGTAGCCTTTTAAAAAGTCGGAACTTTCCCATTTTTTTCAAGTAACGTCCAATTTCATGTAGGCATATCAATCTATGCTGAGCATTAGTTAAGGGCAATTCCTTCACTTTCACATATCATCCTATATTTCAAGGCAGTCCCAATATTTATAAGACAACTTTATAAAATAAATACAGATTGTCTCACAGGAAGATTGAAGTCAGGATTAGTCGGCACTAATTGTACAAATGTATGATCGGACTTTTGACAACTGATAAGTGAAGTGAAAACACAAGGGACAAAGACAAATCAATTTGTATATAATCTTTACGTATTACTAGATTTTGGTAATAGTTTTAGCTCTCACGCTGTGTTTTATCCCATTTCACACACTGTAACAAAGAAAGTGAAGAAGCAGCCAACCACGTGGCTAGCTAGCAATAGAATGCATAGATTCCCAGGATAATAATATGCTTGCACTTTTCATCTGCAGGTTAAATCATGAATCTTATCCAACCATGTCTTTTGTTGGAATTGGCCTCTAAAGAGAGAGCTCTTGATTGAAATTGAAAGTTCATGTCACATAAAAGCTCCAGACAGAGGGAAGAATCTGAGAGATTTCCACTAAATATCCAGCAACAGGAAGATGCATACTTTTATCCATTATTTTCAAAAAATAATAATAAAAGAAACCCCACCTGAATAATATAGATATACAAACACAGCAAAAGATTTGGATAAGATGATATTTAAATTTGGGATTGGTTTGAGGACGTAACGGTGATTCAATTATTCATCTACTTATTGTGTGACTAGTTGGACCAGTGAGAATAATGCGTATTATATAGATGGCCCAATCTATCAGTTTATGGGCCATGGCTAACTCCATACAGGCCCATTTTAGGACCAGACCGTAACTTGGACCGGAGGGGCGTGTTCGTAGATCAGCCGGGTCGAATATATATACACATCAACTTAATTTATCTGCAATAATTGTTAATATTTTAAGAGATATTGTTTATATAAGCAATCTTTTGTGCAAAAACTCTCTCTCTCACATAAGCTGAATATATATACGTTTTACTTTCTTTTAAAAGAATAAAAAGACTATGATTCACTTAACCGAGGAGGAGTGGTAAATAATTTATCTGATCCATATTTTCTTGTAAGAACTAAGATTGTCTTGTCAAGTACTTCATATCAAATTTTATGAATATTAATCTTGATGAAAATTTATTTATTTATTTAGTTGATCGAATGTTTTTTCCCCTATGTGGTGGTGCACATGCAAGCTTAGTGCATTCCAATTATGGAAGACACTACTTAAAAGCTTAGTTCAATGAAAAGATCAGAGAGGTCTTTCCATCTGTAAATTTGATTTTAATAAGGTTAGATTTAAAATTATAATGCAGTCCACATAAGAGTCGCAGTTTTTCTGAAATTGACTTGAACCTAATTCTTTTGCTCTCCCATTGATAAGACCAGACAGAAATATTTATTTGATTTTATCTTGAAGCTTATGTCATATTCATATCAATGGGGATGGAATTATTATAAACCACACATTCCGCCTAGATACCCATGCTTTCCAGAATTCCCTTTCCCTTCTGCTTCTTCTTTCACATGTAGATAATCCACCCCCAATCATTGAACCATAAACAGGACAAATATATTCATTAAAACCTCTCTGAATTCTTAAAAAAATAAAAATCCTTTTTTTTCTGGGGTTCTCCTCATCGGAATTTATTTTGGCTAATAGAGTGACCCATTTGAGAGGCAATAATAATGCCTTAAATTCCATAGTAATTCCTGTCTCTTTCTCTTTCTAGCACACTCCAGAAACTTACGAGACAAGCAAGGTGCCGGGAGTTGAAGACAATTTTATTAATTAAAGTGATGGTAATGTAAGGATCCAGATCTTCTATAATTAAAAATTAATATATTTTTGTATAATAAAAAAATAAAAATTTTTAATTTTTAATTTATTAAAGATGTAAATCCCTTAATTTTTTTATTCCTTTTTTTGTATAAAAAATTATTAAAAAAAGAAATTTAGAAAATTTAAATTTGTAATGTTATTTAATGGGTAGTTCCATCAGTAGGACCCTTTTGCCTTCCGTACCAAACGGAGATTGTACCTCCACCTGCTCAGTCTCTAACTCACATCAATCTCAAATAATTAATATTTCACCCTCCACCTCACCAATAATTTGTTATTACTATAGTTACGCATTAACACCGCCTTGCCTTCATCATCAACATCTCAACCCCATTTAAAAGCATAATTTTCCCCTTTCCATTTTCTTTCTTGTTGAGAGAGATATGGAGATACAAGACACAACTAGTCGGGTATCATTGGGGTTCCCTCTCAGTTTGGGGCTTCTTTTTGTGTTGTTATTGTTAATCTGTGGCTTCCTTTGTTGCTGCTTACAGTGGGACAAGTTCCAGTCTTTGGTTCCATGTTGTGCCTTTCTCTTCACTCTCGTTCAAGCAGATTCGCCTTCACAACATCACCTACACAAACCAGACTTTCCCTTTGTGGTATGTTTAATTCATTATGGTCATGGAAGAAGTTGAATTTAATTTGAATATGAGAAATTAATATGATTGTATTAATTTGTATCTATAACAGATGACAAAACAGAGGGATGTTGAGAGCTTGCCAGTGTTGATGCCAGGAGACAAGGTCCCAAAATTCATAGCCATGGCGTGCCCATGTCACCCTCCTAAAGATGAAGCAATCACAGTAATTCAAATGCCCAAACCTGCTCCTAATCATAATTAATTACTTAATTCTCCTATGCTTCTGCCAAAGCTAGCAGCTTAAGCCAAACAAAGGCACACGCACGCCTCTTCCCATCCCAATCTACTAGTTTTCTACGTACTGACCTAATCCTCCGGATCATTTGTAAAACAAGATTTTTGGTTTTTTCTAGGAAAATGGTTTGAGTCTTAATTAATTATATATGGCATGCCCTTTTGGTATCTGCGTTTCTTTTGGTCCTTGATATAGGAAATTTTGGCTATGTAAAGTAAACTCCCCAGTTACTATTGATTAATGGTATATCTAGGCGTTGCTCTATTACAGTCTCTTATATATTAAGATCGAACTACACTAAATTAATTAGTACGGGGAGTTGTGTTCCAGAAAAGCGGAACCATGTAGTATATAATTTGTGCTCATATTTTGAGCATGACAAACCGCCTTTCGTTTTTACATTTATGTGAAACTTGAAAGTATTATTGAGATTAATAATGGAGTTTCCAATAAATTATTGTAATGAAAGAGGTCACGATGAACAATAATACGGGCTGTTATAATTCAAAAGAAACTATCACGACAATAGGTTTTTTTTTCTTTCATGCGACAATGGGGCTGTAATTAACTAATTTACCACCATTCTCCAAATGATTCTACAATTATATCACTAAAAACGAAATATTAGTTTATTAAAATAATAAATATTTTAATTTTTAAAGTAATATTTCAGATTGAAGTCGCGTATGAAGAAAGTTCAGTTGAAAAAAATATTTGTTAGTTTTAATCAAATTATTCAAAATTTTATAGACTTTAAAATATTAATAATTAAAAAGAAAAGTTGTGCAGAAATTTTTTTTGGACAAAAAGTTCCGACATGATGAGGTAAATGCTTAATGAGATGAAGATCCGATTGCCCGGCTCTATAAATTGCAAAAAACATTTGCTCGCGTTTTAGTCAAGTGAGCATTACAAAGGCCTCCATAAAATTGGATAATTAATGGGCTAATGTGGCAGACCCACAATCTACAGAAATATGGGCCCAGCCCAAAGTTTGGATCTGTCCTCGTTATGATCATTGGTGAGACCATGAGATGTCCTATAATTTTGACCAAAAAAAGGCAGGGGCAAAAGCCCAGGTCAAAAGAAGTCGACCAGTGTTTTTCTAATTATTCAAAAATAGTTACTGACCAAAAACGTCAACGATGATCAAATTTCATTAAGAAATGAAAAGAGGAGTGTTCCAGTACAAGTTAAGACCGGAGTTTCTATGAAGTAGACTACCTTTATGCATATCAATATCTATGTACTTGAACTACCATTCTTTCTTAAAATGCCCTTCAATACCCTCATATCCCCTGCATACTAATAACTGTTTCCATAATTATATTCTAATTTAAGGATAAAATTGTTGAGATTGTTAATTTTAACTTATGTTGTATGTTAATTTGGAAAATTAATATTATTGGTTGTGAGACTTTTATATAGACAAATCTTAACTTTTTAAAAAATAAATATTCATTTAAATTTTTTTCTATGCAAATAAACTTGACTATGAACGTTAAGGGTTTTAATGAAAAAAAAAACAATAATAAACTTGTTAACTATTAAATTATGAATTCAAGGGTTATATATCTATTGTGGTTAATGCATGTTATGATGCAATGAGTAGTTGCAAAGTAGTCGAGGGTATAAAAATCCCCCAACATGATCTCTCAAGCTTAAATCAAAGGGTGTATTAGTAAAGTAAGAATTCAAATAGACATAAACATATATACCTAAGAGACATGACAGTTTACACGTGTTTGGAGGTTACTGGTACTCATGAGTCATGACCGTTAGTGGACTAACGGAAATTAAGCAGTAATAATGTGACTACTATGTGCTCATACAATGCTGCACAGTTTATGAGAATAAACTAACAAATTGGAGAATCAATCACACTGATATAAAAGACTGAATGCCTCAGCTAAAGGCACGACAGAGGGTAGTCACTGAACAAATTCTAATTAATAATTATGTAAACCTTATATTAAAAAAATAATAGGTCTCTAATTATATGTTACGTATGCCTCACTAATAATTAGTGGAGTCATGTTAGGTCCACTCGTGCCATTTTGAGTAATTATAACATTTTGTTCTCTATTGATTTTTTTGGTTCAATTAATCACCCAACAGCCACCCATTTCCGCTCAATTTCTTATTCAAATACATAAATTAAGATTAATATAAGATTTAGAAACAGCTTCTTCAACAAGTCCAATCCATTCTAAGTGGGATATGCTTATTCTTAACATCAACTTTACCTTTTTATAAAAAGATATAATCCACAAATAAGGTGTTGGATGTGTGACCTACAACACAGTGATATAGCTCGTGAGGACATTTTAAATTTTAAAGAAACCAAAAAAAAGAAGAGGACGTGGCATATTGTACTATTTTAGATGAATATCATAACTGTGAGACAAAAACAATATAAATGATGTATTGTCTTATTCTTAATTCTTTTTCTAGTTCTCAACTTCTCATAATTGAAGGGCGACAACGAAAGCTTAAAGTTGAACATAAACCCAGCACACTCCTCTTTCATAGCCGATGAAGATGGCGAAGTAGCCTCACTTAAAACAAGCACCATCATGATTGGGTATTTTCACTCTTATATAACAATAAGATAATACAAATTTTTTTATACGTTGTAAAAGAAAAAAGCACAAAGAATTTTGAGAAGTCGAATTTCCTTGACTTTTAAGAACAAAGCGTGCAACAGTAGCGTCAGTAAATGATGCTTTCTCATCTCATCTTTAAAAAGAAAATCCAGAAAAATCTTAGATGCATGAATAAAGAAAGAAAAATATCTCGTTAAATCAGCTACAGATGCAATCCACACGCGTGCATCACACTTGACGTCAGAATGCAACACTATCATGGCTCTAGCAGGGGCCCACTTGGCGTATCGGGAATTTTAAAAAGATGATTGTGACCAACATGATTGGGTCGTGTACTCCAACAGTAGATGAATAGCGCGTGGTTAGTAAGGTGGCAATATGATGGTAGTGAAGGAAGTTATATGTCGCATTCTGATGCCCGGCAATCCAAAATAAAAAGCCGCTTTCTTGTCTCTGAATACATCGTTTCGCTTCCCCCTCTTCTCTGTTCCCGTATTTTATTGTACCTTATCAAATAAAGTATACATTTATTTTTATTTAAATTATGATTATTTTTCTAAATATTTCACACCTGAAATCCTCTAATATAAGTTTGTTTTGAGCTCACGAAAATATAGGAAAATTTTACAAAAATGATATTCAATTATTAATTAATCAGTTTGCTTACAAATGTGCAATAAGGAGGAGGTGGGATGAACAGGGAATCTTGCCAATTGCCATCTTTGTTAAATGTTAACGTAAAAAGGGTAATGAGTGTGGTGTTTCAATTTCTTTATATTTTCCAATATTTGGCTAACCATCATATATTTTTCTTTGCCTTCATAATCACAATGCTTCCATCATTTTAACCATAAAACTTGTGGATCTACGCTATTGGAATAAAATTTTGTAATTAAATTAATGGTAGGAGTATAAAAGCTTTATTAATTTATTTTTTGAAATTTATATTTGGAATCATCTTAGAATTACAATAAAATAATTTTGGTATACATATATATATATTAAAATTTTAACAATATAAAATTTAAAAGCTTAAAAATGAACTAACAAAAAATTTATTTAAACAACATAATCACGTAAATAATATAGAATAGCCAATTACCAATTTTATTGTTAAATATATGTTTCATTTACCTTTTTTTTTCCGCAAAAGATGATGCATTAAGAAAGGAAATCCAGTACAAATAATCAGATACAAGCCATCAAAATAAAACACAACTGAAATACAAATTATCCAATTCCTACTCTACGGGGAAAACCAAGTCTCATAGCATATTCCTTGAAGACATTTGGCAAAAAGTTGGGAGGCACATCAAGATTAGTTAGGCTTGAAAGATCTTGAACAGAGTGTTTAGCAAGACCACCTGCACAGGCATTGGCCTCCCGATAAACATGGCTAAGGGTGATGTGAATTGATTCTTGAATGATTAACTTGCAAGAGTCAATTAAGGGGAAAAGGGGATGAGACTGAGATGTGTTGGTGTTTTGGATAAGAGAAATTGCAATTTTTGAGTCTGATTCAACCAGCAAAGGCAAACAAATAATTTCTTTTGCCGTAGAAATACCAATGAAGATAGCCCATAACTCTTCAAGAACAACATCCCCATAAACTTGGAAAAGACTTTTAATCCACACACCATTTTGGTCCCTGATTAAACCACCTTCTGCGATATGATTGAAGTTAGCTAATCTGGAGCCATCTGTGTTTAATTTGAAGAATCCCTCCTTAGGAGGGGTCTATTTGATATCCACAATTGTGCTAGCATGAAGACCGAGAGGGGTTGTAACCATGTAGTGATGTTATATGACCTTGTTTTTTTTCCTCTTCCAGACATTATCAAGGTTAAAATTTACAGCTTGAAACATTTTCTTATTTCTAGCTAACCCAATGCTCCAAATAATATTAGTGAAGATTGTATTATGTGGAACTCCATGAGTGAAGGAGCTTGTGTAAGTGGAGTTTGAATGAACCTAGCAGTTGAAATTCTTATCATCATCAAGAGTGAATAACCCTGCGGTGTTCCACACTTTTTTTGAATAAATGCAGCTTCTTAGAAGGTGTTTTGTGGATTCACCCTGTTGATCACAGAGGGAACACCTATTCAGGATTTGCATTCCTCTAGAAGCTAGAGTGTTCTTGCTAGCAATGCCATTGTGCATTAGGCTCCAAATAAAGAATTTAATTCTGTTATGGCAGGAGATATTTCAAATCCATTTCAGGTTTGGTTTTGGTGAGCTAGAGGATGAAAGGTGATCTTCACAGGCAACAGCATAAGCATTCTGAAGAGAGAGGTTACCATTTGATGTGAGACTCCACATTTGGAAATCTCTTCTTTGGGTGCCTGCACTAATGTGATAGGCCATTAAAGTGTGTTTGAAATCATGTGGTAAGTTAATGGAAATCTGATTCCAATCCCAATTGCCCAAAGGATTTGAAATGGTAGCTATAGAGATATTCTCTTCGTTTGGGAGCAAATGGCCTCGAACAATGTTTCTAATTGGACCTAGGAGGCTCCAATTATCTGTCCAGAAGCGAGTTTGCAAACCTGAAAAAGGCACTGTGATAACACCTTTATTTACGATGCAACACCCTTTAGACAAGCATTTTCCTATGATGGAAGAGTTTACAGATTTGAGGAAAAGTCGATATGAACAGATTGTGGCCCAAACTGAGTCTTCCTCATTCCTCATTCTCCAAACAAGTTTAGCTAAGAAAGCTAGGTTCCTCTCCTTAGATTTTCGAATTGCCAAACCACCTTGGTTCTTAGCTAAATTTTTTTTTCCAGCTAATAAGATGGATTTTTCTTTTGTCATCAGTAGATCTCCAAATGAAGTCCTGATTGAGCTTATCAATATTTAAAATATATCTTTTGATAATATAAGTATTGATATCTTGTATTATGATCTGTTTAGGCTTGTTTATATAAATAATTAGTTAGATAAAACTATTTAATAGAAATGATATTTTTTATGTTATATAAAACTAGAGAAAAATTTTTTTACTTTAATCCTTGACATATACAGCGACATTTAATTTGATTATTTATTAATTATTTTTGTCAATTTAATCACTCAAAGATAAAAGTACTTTTAATATTATCTTTTTACTCAAACTTCATCCATAATTTTTTATTTAACTTAATGTTAAAGTGTAATTTATTTGATAACATAACTATCTCACATGTTATACATTAATCTACATAAGATAAAATATTAAGAATCAAAATTTTTCAATTGCATACACATGTGAATTTTTTTCACTAATTGCGTATTTGACGAAAATTTAAAAATTATGATTTGAATAATTAAAATCATGATTTTTTTAGTATGATGCAAATTATGTATAATCTATAATTTTTATGTTAACAAAAAAAATTTTAATTAATATTTTATTAAGTGAGACGTTAAAATATGAATATAATTTAAATAAAAAGATAATATTAAAAATATTTTTTATCTTTAAGAAATTAAATTGACTGAAATAATTTGTAAAAAATTAAATTGAAAGTTATCATATATTTCAAGGACTAAAATAAAATTTTTTTCAAACCTAAAAGATTAAATTACTAATTTAATTTATAAATTTATTTTTAAAAATAATTTTTAAAATTTAATTTAATTTTAAAATCAAAATAGTCTATGTTTTAGATTAATTTTTTTAATGAATAAAAGAAAGTTTAATTCTTAATCTAAACTTACTTAGGTGATATTATTTTTTAAAATAATATTATTTAGGTAAATTTTATAATATAAATTATTGTCAAAATTAAAGTGAAAAAAAAATGATTATATAGAGGTAATTTTTGTTTATATTAAACGGGAGTTTCTTTCACATCGAACAGCAAAATATGCTTTTTATTGTTTCGTGCCAGATGGAGGGTACTTAGCTCTCTGCTTCTCTCTTTCCCTGATTCAGCTTCTATTTGTGCTCAACCGAAGTCCCAATTCTTCTTCTTCTTCTTCAGCTTTCTGATATGCTAATATTCAGGTATAACGTTGTCATCTTCAGCTTCTAAGTTTTGTTCCACCACGTTTTGTGGTTCGATGTTAAACCAAGCAGTTCGTTTCGGATTTCATAGTTCTTTTCTGCAATTATTTTTACCTGCATTGATTCAACTTGTTATGACTCTTCATCTTTCCTCGTAACTGGGTCCCAAAAAATTGATGAAGTTTTCTATCTATGCTTTTCATTTCTATTTTTTTTAAAAGTCTCTCAGGAGTCACTTTTTTTTTTTTTTTGTGGTTCTTCCTTTTTTGTTGGTATTATTAGCGTGTTTCTTACTTAATTAGCTCAGTCATTCAGTTTTTCTTCGTATTGTTAATGTCACTTCCCTTGCCATTTAATCCCTTTCTGTTATTTTTGTTCTTAGTCATATTGCGCTCTAAAATTATTACACTGATACATATACTCAGTGTAGAGAATATTGCTTCTAAATCTCAAAGTGTTGCTAACTTGGCGTCATTAAAAATCCATGCTTGGCGATTGTTGCTTGTTTCGTTCTTGTTATGCACAAAGCAAATAGTATGTGAACAGACTACAGAGGTATGTTTCATTGGTTCACGGAAAGTCGTAGATAAATCATTTGTTGGGCTTATTTCAGCTGTTCTTACATGAATTGCTTTTCTTCAATTTTTGGTTTGCTCATCACTTGAAGGTTCTGTTTGTACAAAATCATTAAATTACTCGAGTATTACTAACAATTGAGTCCATTTTCTGAACAATGTCAAATGTTGTTGTGTTCGATAGGGTATACGAAATTGGTAGCTTCTTGTTCGAATTCTGATGTCTCCGCCGCCACTGCTCGGCGTAGGGGAGGAGGAAGGTCAAAGCAATGTCACCTTATTGTCTTCCTCAACCACCATGGAAAGTGTGTGCCTCAAAAACTCCGAATTGAAAGAACGCAACTACCTGGGATTATCCGATTGTTCTTCAGTTGATAGCTCAGTATCATCGTTCTCGGTTGAGAGTAAGAGTAAGCTGAATCTCAAAGCAACAGAGCTGAGGCTTGGGCTTCCAGGATCTTTGTCTCCTGAAAGAGAAGACTCAGATCATCTCTGCTTAACAAGTTCAGCACAATTTGATGAGAAACCTCTGTTTCCTCTGTGTCCTTCAACCAATGATCACCAATCCTCGTCAAAGAATCCCATTTTGGGCAACAAAAGAGGGTTCTCAGATGCCATGACTGGATTCTCCGAGGTAAATTAAGTATCAATTTACTCTGAGGAACATGTAATTTTTCACATGCTGGGAAAAACACTAAAAAGAACCCAATCTATCATGCAGGGGAAATTCCTAGTAAACTCGGAGGTGAATATGATGTTTTCATCTCCTAGACCTTCTCCTAATTTAGGATTGAAAAGTAATTGTATGGTTGACAAAGCGAAAGAAGTAGCACCATCAGCACCAACAAATGTAGAACTTGAGAGACCTCATGGTGTGAATGACACCAGATCAAATGTTAGTGGTTGTGTGAATAATAATAACAGCAGTTCACCAGCTACAAAGTAAGTGGGGAAAGTGGGAAATGAAGTTAAGTGTGGTGTTGATGATGAAGGAAATGAGGTCTGATCAGTGATGATCCTTGTGTGGCAGGGCACAGGTTGTAGGTTGGCCTCCTATAAGATCATTTAGGAAAAATTCACTGTCATGTACCACCAAGAACATCGATGAAGTAGATGGGAAAGCGCTGTTCGTGAAGGTCAGCATGGATGGAGCTCCATATCTAAGGAAAGTGGACTTGAACAATTACTGTGCATATCCACAACTATCTTCTTCTCTGGAGAATATGTTCAGTTGTTTTACCATAGGTAATTAAGGATTAGGAAAAGCTTTGATTTCGTAGATAACAGACATTTTACAGTTTTGTTTATCAAGAATGGATTGGTGGTTCGTAATTGGCTTTTGTGGTTTCAGGTCATCATGCAAGTGTGGGGAGGGAGATGCTGAATGAAAGCAAGGTGAAGGATATGATTCATGGATCGGAATACGTTCTTACTTATGAGGACAAAGATGGTGATTGGATGCTTGTGGGTGATGTTCCTTGGGAGTAAGTTCTCATTCATCTACAATAAATGGATTCTTAGATGTTTTTATTACTTGATAATGCACTCATGTAGTCATGTATAAACTCTTTGCAGGATGTTTATTGAAACATGCATGAGGATGAGGATCATGAAGAGTTCTGATGCCACTGGTTTAGGCTAGTATTATTCCATTTTGGAGTAGATAATAAAGTGAAACCCAATAATCCAAGCTTTTTGAGTTGTATTATATAGATCTTTTTTAATTAAAATTTTACAATAACTTATTGAAGATCACTCTTTTGGCACTTCTTGCAGCTCCCAGGGCAACGGAAAAATTTAAGAGCAGGAACTAGGTACTAGGAAGCATCACTCTCACATTATTGATTATCCGTCAAACTGTCCATGGGATCATTAGAAGGTTGAGGGCTATGTGGGGGAGCAATTGAAGGGCATAGGCATGTTGAACTGGATATAATTCGATAAGAAGCTTCCTTAATCCTATATTACTTACTAATGTTTTTTTAATGTTGCCATGGTGTTTATCATGTTGAGTAAGTCTCAAACTCAAAACTCTATGTGAGAACTTATATTCTATGTGTATGTGATCTAGTTGTTGATGTGATGCAACATCTGTATTCTCCATATTGCATTGTCGGCCGAAGCTTGTGTATATGCTTGTGTGATATCATAAAACAAAAACCATGTGTCGCTGTCATGCATGTAGCTTTCTCAGTTTTACTGTCACTACTTATTACCTGCCAATGCCTGACATGTTTGGAAGCACTTGCATTGCATATCGTAGTTGGGGTTGGGATACAGCCAGAAACTGACATGAAAACAAGTGTAAAGATTATGATTCATCATCCATTGGCTTTTACCCACCCCGCGGTTTGTCAGTTTTTTTTATATTAAAATAAACGTCGTGCTTGGTGATGCTCCGAGTCTTACCTTAAACAAATGAGATATTATTGTCACAGCCTTGGATATGGTTGTTGGGGTATCCACTAGCAAAGCATGTGAATCTCTGATCATTGCTATTTGCAAGTTTGCAGTGTATGGAACTATGGATCTTCCTGCTCAATTTAACTTTGCATAGCATTGGCAATTGTAGATACAAATTAAATTGGAATCATATCGTGTTTCAACTTGTGTTTTTTAAGCATAAAATTATTTAATTACATTAAACTGATGAGCGATTCTTTAATTTATGTTGGGTAGTTTAGCGTACAATTGAAAACGTTTAGGAATTAGAATAGCATAGTCGGCACTTGGTAAAATGATAAACACAGACTATTAGTGTACCATTTTGAATACACTGATGAATTGATTGAATTAAATTCAACGAAACAAATTTCAGACTAAAATGATGAATGAAAGTACTTTCATTCATCAAATAATTATTACCCTTAATGGGATCTTACCTCGCCAAGCGCTCTGTACCATAATATAGGCAACAACAAAGACAATCCTCTAACTGGAGAAGCTAAGGGGATCAAAGAAACAAAAGTATCTGGGTTGCTAATGAAAGAAACTGAGATTTAATTTTGATATATATTTATTAAATTTAATATTTTTTTCTAAAATATGTTGAGATTGAGCAAAGTGAATTGAAAGTGAAGAAAATAAATAAATCAAAAGCAAAATAAAGAAAGAAAAATTTGAACCTATTTCCCCTATTATTCTCAATTACATACCCTAAGTTTTATGAATTATGACTTTATGAGGTCGCCTCCTCTCATAAAGGCCCAATAGCTTCTACTGTTTTCTGAGTGGCCCAGCCTAGCAAATATAAACCCATACAAGTTAATATCAGTAGTAGTTACGCAACTTTGTTTAAAGTTTAAACCTTATTAGTCCTTGTGTTTAAAAATTGCCAAAATGATTCTTTTTTTTTAACCTTAAATTGATACATACCTAAATCCATAGCTACGTGAGGGTGAGGCATTATCTTAGTGCAATTTGAGACATCCAGCTAGATAGATGAACTTCATGATTTAGGAGACTTATAGAACGAAATAATAAATAACGAACTATTTTAATACTTTTTAAATTTAAAATTTTCAAAATATAAATACAATATATGAGATAAGCATAATTGATACATGTTATCTTTATTATGTATCATTATCAATTTTTTGCCCTATTTTTATATATCTTCTGGGAACCAATCAGTTGCTAGTGTTTGACAATCAACCACCCCATGTGGTTTCCAAGAGGGTCGCAAAAGATGGGGTCTTCATTTTCATTTTCAGGCTCCTATAAGTCAACTAGCTAATGCATGCACCGTCACTATAGATCTATTCACAATTTTTTTTTTTTTCAATATGTCAACAAAGGCAGAGAGTTTTAATAAAAACACAAAGGTGCAAAAGAAAATATATTGGAGCAATTAAATTTGTCTCATTCAGAGCAGAAATCTGTCAACGCATTAGAATATCCATAAAAGCAGCAAGTTATATTAATTCAACCCAACGAACAAACTACCCCATTAGCTCTTAATTTATCTCCACTTTTTAATAATTTCTTATTTCGAAATTAATTCTAGTATAATATCTTTCACGGTAATCTCGCTCCTCTTTACATGAAATTTTGTTGCTTTTATGATTATGCTTTTGATTTGCTTCATCACTTATTCAATAAAGTTAGTCTATCTCTGCAGTGTGTGTGTGTGTGTATGAATGATTAATAATATTGTGGTGGTGGAAGTTAATGTCATCTGGAAGATGACTCATTATTATTGATAGTCAACTCTGGAGTTGAATTTCTTTGACTGCACGCATCAAGAAAGACATGGTAGTTCCAAGTTCTTCTCATCCCCAAATCCACGCCCATTCCCTCAATTACTCAAAAATATTATAAAAAAGAAAAGAAGCAGAGAAACAAGATTGATTGTGTTGATTTTAAAAGCCTATCCACATTAGAGAAGAGAAGAAGTAATGAGGCAATTTCAACTCTCAAATCTGGTTGGACCCCACCTCATTATCCCAATTTCATTGTCAGAAGATGCATATTCATTCATACTTTCAGAAGTGGTTTCATATATGTATTAAACAAAGCCTAAAATGGTAGGCATCTATTTCTGTCTTCGCGTGGCCTTCCTATACCTCTTTCTTGCACACTTAGAACTGCATGATTAAAGGAAGTTATTAGAGTGATTAGCTATGGTGGTTGGAATTAAAATTAAAGTGAGGACACATGGAGAGATCATACACAAATTATTGTTTATAAAAACCATATTTAAATCACTTGCCTTGCCTACCATAACTTCCAATATGGATTTGACCCTTCAAAAGTGATTGCTTTTTGAAAAAAGGAGAAAATATTCACCAAGATAAGTACTCTCTCTGGCAATTAACGTGGTAATTGTATTAATTATTAGTTGAATAGAATTAGCAGGTAGGTAGCAGATTAATTTCCCCTACAGAGCGAAGCCAAAATTTGTGAAGACAAATTTAGTAGGGAGAAATATGGTTATGCACTTGATCTAACCTTGAAACTTCAAATCAGAGTTTCAAATCAGAGAGTGATGGGAGGAAACACAAGCATGCGGTTGAAGGCTAATTTTGTGCTGTGTGTCTTAAAAATCTGAGTTTCTTCCAAAGCAATCCACATGACCGACCACGTCTTGCATTCTTGCTTGCTGTGTCGTCATGGACTACTCTCTTCTAATACGGATGGATTATATTGTTTTATTAGCGTCATTAAATTATTGGAGAGCAAGGTTTAGCAAAAGTTTCCTTGACAAAACCAGGTGTCCTACTTCTTGTGCCTTTGTCTTTGACTAACATTCATTACTCCAATGCTAGCTAATTTACTTTATTCAAACCTTTTTAATTCATTTCCTTTCTTAATTTCTTTCTTTGTGCTTTGCCACCAAACAAAGTTAAGAGTTTATGCTTCACTAACGTCTCCACTCTCTCGCAATTAGGTTCCAATGTGAGATATTATCTTAATATTACGTGGCAAGATGTGCATAAAGAAAAAGTGATATATATGGTCAATGCTTTTTCGGCATTACTCTGCTCTGATAATACTAGAGCAATTGCTATATATGGTTGATCTCACGAGGTGCACTGTAATTTTGATGCGCTAGCGTTCACTCAATTGCGGCTAGTTTGACTGAGGGTCCCATCTCTAGTTCTCAACAATCTTGGTGGGCCCTTTAAAGATCCAAATCATTAAGGGCCCACCACTTCTCTAATTTTAACGAATTTTTAAGAAATTATGACTTGTGTTCAGTTCAATTATAGTTCTTTTAAGGGGATTTGGGGCTTATTGAATTGTGTTAAAATTAAATTTGTATTAATTAATTCATAAGAATCTAAATAACATTTGAATACGTAGTTGGAAAACTGGAATAGTTGATAATGTTAGGCATGGAAATATATATGCAGTGGGAGGAGTGAGGTGGTGGTTGTGGTGTTTACAACTGGTAAAACGACTGTAGTTCAGGCGTTGGAATCATATTATGGGATTGCAACTAGGAAGCGACAAGTCCACGTAACACAATAAGTACTCGGCACATCACTTCACGCACTCTGATTATGTATATGCATGGCCAAACCTTTTTTGTTGTTACACAATTAATTATATAATATATATATATATATATATATGATATGCCAAATTTAACATCTCATATAATAATATTTTTTTATATTATGATAATATTATTAGTTATGTGACTAAAATTCACGATGCTTTGAATGATGTTGATAGATGATATTCTTCAAAATTTGCTATTATTAAATGTATGTACTAATTAATAGCATAACTTTGAAATTCTATATTCCTGTATACATTATTCTATTTAACACTTTTTATAAAAAAATTTATATAAAAATAATTGTAAAATATACTCATATTTCTCTATAAAAAAATAAATAATATTATTAACACTTTTTCCTTTTACGTGTTTAGTCAAACTGCTAATATTTTTGGGAACCACAATTATTAGATCATTCTAGCAGTATGATTCGCTTCACATGACAAACACCACTCCAAGAAATTATTTAATCAGCTATTGTAATCATTTTTTAAAATATCATTATTATAAAACATGAAAATTAAGCATATAATTCATGTATTAGAAAAGTATAAAGTTGATATTTTATTATTATTATTCGGGGATTTGGTATAGATATACACTATGAGTAGTTAAAAAATTGGTGGTCGTTATGAATTGTGTGTAATGATGGAGTTCGAGGCATGTGACCCAATAATGGCAACATCTCAACAACCCTTTGGGAAATAGGGCATTTCATTTCAGAACCCATTCTCAAAAGTCTTTTCTAGTAAATTCATTGCCTCAGTTTTTGTTACCAAACACATTTTCTATTTTCAAACCCATTTTTATTTTCCCTTTTCAGCTTATCATTATTTCTCCATTCCACATCCCACTCCGCCAATACCCTACCAATTTCAAATTTTTTAATTTATTTTTTTCAGTGATATAACAAATTATATATATATATAACATTCTCGTTAAATTAAAAGGCGAATTAAAATTTTACTGAACCATTCGTTTATTATATCTTCAGGATACAAAATCACCCTTATCAAGATTGGCGTAACAAAATAGTCACACATCTATTTGGGATTGGATGATCTACAATAATCTTTTATAATATAATAAGAAAAAAAATAGATTATAATCTATATAAATTGATTTTTATTTTTAGTAAGTCTCTGTTTTTTGTCTCTATCTTTCTCTTATTCCACTGCAGATAATCTAAAAGTTATGCACTCACTTTATGTATGGGGTTTAATAATTTCTACGACTGCAGAAGATTCTCGGAACGATGAAAGAAAAGAAAAATTAGAAAATGTTTGATTAAACAAGAATAAAAGTACACAAACAAGATTTTTGAAATTAGGGATGATGGCAGTATGGGTCTGTGGCGAGTTAGTTTGAGTGAGTAAAATTATGAGTGGGGTCTGTGGCAAATAAGTTGGATGAAGGGACGATGTGGCTAAAGAAAGCGTCTGCTCTGCGCAACAAGTGACAACGGACAACGATGACTACAAAGGCTCACTATGCTTAGTTGCTCGCCTCAGCTTACTGAGCCACTATATTGTCTTCACTCTTAGCAAGGGCATGATTCCACAAATTGAAGATTCAAAGAAATATGACAGATCCAATGTAAAACGCATATAGCTAAAACAGCCTTTAGAAAATTTTAATACACACACACACACATGTATATAAATAATATATCAGTTCCAGCATGTTAATAGTTTTAGAACTTGCCAAACTACAGGGGTTCAAGTTGAAAGTAGTTCAAACCAAACTGACTCATGCATTCGACCACACCCAATTCAATACTGCGAGTTGGGTTGATTTTATCGGGTGGATAAATTAACCTGACCCTCTGATTAGCCTATTTGAAATTTAGTTATCTTTATATATTTTATAATTTTTTTACCAAACTTTACGATAGTCAAATAGGTTAAATGTCTATTATATATCTACTATATGTTTAGTATGTATAAAGTATATATATATATATATATATATATATATATTATTATAAAATAATAATGATTAAATTTTAAAATAATAAAAAATTATTTAACTCTTTACTAATTTTTTTAAACCTTTAACTGTCTTCACTTTTTTTTTACATCATATATATATATATTTTATTTTATGTTATATATATTTTATAAGACTAATGATCTGAAAATTTTAAAAATATTATAATGATTCTGAAATTTTCTGCTTATTAAGCTTAAAAATTAAATATTATATATAATATAAAACATAAAATAACATATATAATATAAGTAAAGAAGAGGAGAAAAAGAAAATAAAAAAAATAAAAAATTAGAACAGAACAATTTTGAGTTAATTAATTTTTTATTATTTATTTTATTATTTTAAAATATAATAAACATTATTTTATATGAATAAAACAGCATACACATTTGCATATGTTAAACATTTAGTATACATGAGTTATATTTTTTCAATGTAAGACTTAAAAGTTTCACCATCAAAGAGTGTACAACATAAAGATCATCACACACATCTCACTTAAACATATATGGGAAATAGATATATCGTTTCATTTATAAAAATGCGAAAGTTAATTTAACAATATTTAAATTAATAGATGTTTAATTATAAAGATGGAAAATGGCGTGGTTGGGTAACAAACCCTTATCATGAACGTGACCTCACCAACCAATTATGTCACTGTAACACCAATGATTCCATTCCAAATAATGTTTTCGTCATTTCATCCATCGCCATATTGACTACCTACCAGAGACTCTCAAGGTAACTTGTGTCGGTTCTTCTCCCTCTACTTACAAGCGTTAAAATTTAAGAAACTAATTAAATATTTTAATTTTTTTTAATATATATAGACAAAGAACAGAGTCTTGAATTTGCACCAAAGGCAAAGAAACTAATAAAAATTGTGGGGCACGTGGCTTCTTTATCACTGCCAATCATCAAGTTAATAATAGAATAAAAAATTAAACTAAATTAATATATAGTTATTTATACTTTTATTATCAAAATTTTTAATTAAAATTAAAAAATTTAATCATAAAAAAATAAATTATTTAATATATAAAAAATTACCTAATTTTTTTCCAAGAAATTAAGCTGAATGCTTGAAAAATAGTGAGCAATTGCATACTGGAGAAGGGCAGGGCAGGGCAAAGGTATAGAATGAGTGACGTTGCGCTACGGGAGTAGCTTAATTAGCGTCATTATCATCGTCTTTATTAGTGCATATTTGATTGCTTCGTAGCTTTCATCTTAAGTCATTGGGGATACTGCTACTGTACTATAATAAAAGCTACTTAACACTCCTAAATAGTGAACAATAAGTACATATTATAATTGATTCTATCGTACGTACTTGAGAAAATTATGGAGAAGCCCATGTTGACGGATCCACGCACAGTACTAATCAAACTTATGTGTGATACACATGATGATAATTTATAAATTAATTATATCAAATATATAGTTTAATAGAACAATACCACTTTCACTGCTGAATTTGAAAGTTAATTAATTAATAATAAATAAATATGGAGGTAACAATGTTTTTGTCAAAACGTGGAATTTGGATATAGTCATATATAGATGGAATCTAATCCATATGGGGCTGTCCCAATATTTGGCGTCATGCGTGTGATGAGACCACTTCAATTTTCAAGAGCTCCAAATTAATCCAGTTCATTATGCTCATAAGTCACAATTCCCTTTAATAATATCATTGATTATATGCATTAATCTCAAAATGTGCGCTCAACTAATAATTATATATAGTTTATTAATCTCTGTTTAACAATTGCAAATATTGACCGATCAGCCACTCATGTCAATCATTGGCACAAACTTAATTATAACTTCGCTAACTAGCTCTACGTTATATAATATTATTTCTGATTTTAGTTGAAATTACTGATATATATATATTGAAGTGGAAGGTGTTTTTTGGATCCTAATGATATAATTAAGCAAAAATATTTTTATATTACCAGCTGCCGTATGGCAATGGCAGTCAAAAAGGTCCATGGTTTTTGGTCATGTTAGCCTATGATTAATTATTAGTTATATTCTTGTTAATTAATTCAATACAACAGATCGATCACTTAAAATATTCCAGTCTTGTGGATTAATATTAAATGTGTATCCCAGAAACAGCCCCTTCCAACTATATAAAATAACTTGGTGGCAGTTGACACAAAAGCATATGCAGTTGTCTAAACACCTATAGCTTTTTTTAATCGTATAGGGGTGGAACAGCCTTCTATACATATAACGCACAATACAATATTATTATTTTCCCTTTAATACCTAAGATCTTCATCATTACAATGGTTAAGAGTCAAATTAATGGAGCGCTTGTACATATATACAATTAAAATTAATATTATGAAAGCAAGAGTTGCTCATTCAGCTAATTAATTCGATTAGGCACAAAGCCACCTGATTTGGTTTGTTTTAAAAGGTTATATATTCTCATTTATAAGTGTATAAATGTACGTGTACGTACGTACATCATATTAATTCTAGTTAATTTCTTTTATAAAAAATGACGGAATGAGGTGATTAGTGATCATGTGTTACTTTAAATTATTTTCTTTTCTTAACCATATTCGAAAAGTAATCTTATATATATTTCTTCCCTCTTAGCTACAAGATTAGATTTTTTATACATACACACACATATGTACTAAAAGTTTTTGAATGATGTAAGCAAACACCAACGTACACCAAACAACAAATCAGAAACGACATGTTAATCAGTTTTGGGTTGATATTTGTTTTTCTTGCAGTGAGACCAAACAGCACCAATTAAATATATATATATATATATATATATATATATATATATATATATATATAGCTAGCTAATATGCCTTCACGGATTCATTCACCCAAAGATGAAGCTTATGACATATTAATGAGTGAAACATTAGTTTTGGTACGACCTTTTTGTTTGGATCTCGAGAAAGAAGTATAATTAGCAAGAAGAGTCTTAACAACTTTCAGAGAAGACCATCAGGACCCCTCCCATTCCTTAATATTCTTTCTTTGAATATTTGTAGTTATAATAAGTATTTTGACTAAGCAGAATCATATGGAAACCAGGCCATATTCACGCATGCATGAGACCCACACACTACAAATACAAATACATTGGGTGCTTATAATTATATTTGCCATGCATCTACCTTTAACATAGGCAGATGAACGTGTTCCACTACATCCAATATCACTTACAAACAAACACAATCAGAGCAAACCAACGACAAGGGGTTGGGGGGTCGTCATTTTTGTTATATCTCCGTAACCTGCTTTGCTTTTGGCACTATATTACATTTTGTTCTTTTGTTCTTTGTTTTTCCATGAATATAATTAACTTACATTCCAACGTTGAAATCTGCAAATAAAATAATTTTTTTATTGTTATAAGAAATATCAAATATTGAAGAGTTTTTAACCTTTTACAGGAGGTTGAGTGTTGTCTCCCAAGACAAGAGCATTGGCAAAAACAGGTTCAACATAACCTAAACCTAGTCAGTAGCTACCATATTCCTCAGCTAGCCATGCTCCTAATTAAAACCCCACAGGTCATACGACGTTCATAAAGTTCACTTTCTGATTCTGCACGGAGTCGTTCATTCTAGAAGTAATCAAGATTTACAAGAGAATCATGAAAGTGGCTGCTTGCCTAACTTAATTAATCAACATAGTTAAACAACGTGTCAGGATGAAATTAATTATTATTAAATAAGTTAAAATTAATAATGGATTAGGTTAAAGCTTTAAAGTAAAAAAAGATTCAGATTACATAGAATCAGATAATAAACACTTTATTCTTGTGGGGGATGAATTGAGATTGAAGTTTTCACAAAGGTAGTTTGGTTTGGTATGGAGGAGGTAGCATGCAATGCGATGCGATGCATGACCTCAAAATTTCATAAAATTTAGATGCTAATTATTAATGATCAAAATGTCCAATTCCATTTCCCTTCTTCTTATTCCTCAGACCTACTAGGCCCCCTAACGCTGTCTTGGTGTCTCCAAATTATTGACTCTCTTATTCGTTACACTCCCACTCATTTCTCTCTACCTCTCTCTCTGTTGTGTCGTTTTGAGGAATGTACCACTTCCTGTGACCCCCTTCCCTTCTGCCTCGGTTTGCTCGTTCTGACTTCTCTAACATACTCCCTCCCTCTCTCTCAAATAATTGTCCATCTAGTTTCTTTATTCCTCAATTCAATATCAGTATTTTTTTATGTTGAATTTTAAATAAAACATCAAATAGATTACACTATGGCATAAGAGAATTTAACAGTAAAAATATTTAATGGAAAAAATTTGTTCCACAGAATTGGCCTATAGTATTAAGCCAGGACCGGGAGGAGAAAGGTGATGATAGTAGCTTCAAGAGCGTTCGTTTTGTTTGGAGGGGAGGGGCCGTAGACCGTATGCCGTATGCGTAGGTGTCCCAAGTTCTGACACAGCTAAAAGGGATGGGGTCATGTGGATGTCTGACCTATACGAGGGCTGTTTATGAAAAAAAATTATATATAATTTTTATCAAATTTTTAATTAAAATTTAATATTTATATAATTTATATAATTTATTTTTTTAAAAAAATTTATATATTTTATTTTAATTAAAAAAATTTGATAATAAAAATATAAATTTTTTTATAATTACTAATCTTTCTTTTTATAGCATTTAATGTCCCTCGCCCTCTCTCTGTCCTAATTAATTCTCCGACTTACACATGCATGCTTCAAACAGTAACACCGCTGAGTACAGTACCATTTTCTCTCTCTCTCTTTTTTGGCTTTTACTGTACGTTCCTAAAAATTACCGCACTGTAATCCTAGATCCGTCAGTTAAACTTGGCTTTTGAGGTGTGCTTGTTCTACTACTAATAGCCAAGTCCACCACTGTACAGCGTACTCCATGCATGCATAGTCACAGTCAGTAGTAAAAATCCAATTGTTAGGTACATACTTCAGTCTGGCACGGCAGCTTCCCCTCTGGTCCCATTTCGTTTTCGGAATATATGCATTAAATTATTTTTAATTTTATGGATATAATAATAAAAAACATTTTATATAAAATTTAATAATTTTTTTAATAATAAAAAACTTCATCTTTTAAAATTCTGATTTTCGGCAACATTATTTTTATCTATTTATCTTGCAACACAGGTTATTTAATAAACTGACTAACACGTGCCGGTTATGCTGGCAAAATCTTTCTATTTTTGGTAAATTACCAGGGTAAATCTTTGATTTACCTTGGCAAGCGAATAAAAAATAGAGTTGCTTTGCTAGAAGGAAAATGATATAAATATGCAAGCCAAACAGTCTTCCTTTTTGTAACAAATCTCAGAGATACAGAGACAGACAGTGGGGTATAGGAGAAGAAACAGAGCCCGCGGAGGGGAGAGCCTACGACATATCTCTCTCAAGGCGTTTAGTTGCAGAGATCTTTTTGCGTTCTTCAATGAGTGAAAGGAGAAAAAGGAGAAGAGATAGAGATATTAAGGAGAGCAAAAGACGTGATCACCCTGCACTTCCTATTACGTATATCTTCATGGCTTTAAGTTTGTCTCTTTGCCTTTTATTTTTCGTTTGATCCCTTCTGCTCTTCTCGTCTCGCTAAATTCAATCTTGCACTTTTGTCTTCCCTGGCAGCTTCACAATTCAGATCCATCAAAACAAACAAAAAATTGTTTTCCTCTAGCTAGCTGGCTACCTTTCTTCCTGTGAACATAAGTAAAAAGGCATAGATAGGGATATAAGAGAGAAAAATAAATTTTTGGTATCAGGTGCAAGGGAAGCTGATTGCTCAGGAATTCATTTTGGGTGTGGAAAAATGGGTACTGGTTGGAGAAGAGCCTTTTGTACTCGCGACCCAGAATCCACAATATCGGATAAGCAGAAAAGAAGCCCGAGCCCGAGCTCGAGCCCGAGCCCCAGAAGCTGTGCCAGGTTGGGTTTTCTCTCCGGTGGCGGCAACGCCTCCACTCCACGTTCACAGCAGCAGCAACAACAGAGTCAACCTGTATCGAGTCCAAGCTTGCGTTGCCGAACAATTACAGAAGCAGTTCAAACAGCGGCTGTTAACGACAGCCCCAAATTCCAAAGCAAAAACGCTCCTAAGGCCACCAAGTCTGCCAAAACAGTATCGAGTTCAAATCCAACTTCTCCTCGTTCGCCTCTGAAGTTGTCTCTCTTCAAAAACAGCTTCAAATTCAGAGTAAGTTTCATTTCATTTCCTCCATCTGGTGGGAATTTGTACTTTACTGACTGATATTAATATACCACGTTTTTAAAAAAATAGTTTGCAATATGATGTGAGATCCCATTAATAATATTGACTTGAAATGTTCTTTGATCTGGGGATAACAGAGTAGCTGTGGACTATGTTTGAATAGCGTGAAGACGGGTCAGGGCACGGCCATTTACACAGCCGAATGTTCTCACGCTTTTCACTTTCCGTGTATAGCTGCCCATGTAAGCAAGCACGGTAGCCTTGTCTGCCCCGTCTGCAACGCCACCTGGAAAGATGTACCACTGCTCGCCCTCCACAAGAGCCTCCCCTCTGAATCCTCTGAACAGAACGATGTCGTCGCTGAAAAGCGCCTCGAAAACCCAAATGCCAGTGACAAGAACAGAACTGAAAAGCCCACCGCAGTTTTCAAAACCAAGCCCGTTGAACCACCTCCACAACAACAACAGAAACAGCTGAAGCATTCCGATTCAACCAGGTCCTACGATGATGACGAGCCTCTCCTATCTCCTACCTCTGGAGGCCGAATCATTCCCATACCTGAAGCTGACGAAAACGTCGAAGAAGATGACGACGTCGAGGAGTTCCAAGGCTTTTTTGTTAATCCCAAAACTCCTTCATCAGCCGACGAGTTGCAAGGAAACGAAAAAGATTCCAGAAATGTTGAGGCGAAGTTGGTGCCCGAGTGTGCTATAATATCAATCTCTCGTAGCTACCAGACTTGTGCTTTGGTTCTAAAAGTGAAGGCTCCACCGCCACTACCGCCAGCTCGTAACAGTAATAATACTGCTTCGCCACTCCTGGACCCCTCTCAACGGGCACCCATAGATCTTGTGACGGTTCTTGATCTGAGTGGCAGCATGAGTGGTGCCAAGCTTCACATGCTAAAGCGCGCGATGCGTTTGGTTATTTCTTCTCTCGGGCCAGCCGATAGGCTCTCCATAGTGGCTTTTTCGGCTGTTACCAAAAGGTTGCTACCTCTGAGAAGAATGTCGCCTCAAGGCCAGCGCGTGGCTCGCCGCATCGTTGACCGCCTTGTCTGTGGCCAAGGCACTTGCGTGGCTGAGGCTTTGAGGAAAGCCACCAAAGTGCTTGAGGATCGCAGGGACAGAAACCCGGTTGCCAGCGTCATGCTCCTATCCGATGGTCAAGATGATAGAGTCCAAACTAGCAACGACACCAATCAACCAAAATGTTCCTCCCACGTCTCTTCCACCCGGTTCTCTCATATCGAGATCCCGGTTCATGCATTTGGGTTTGGACTGAAAGCCGACTACAGCCACGAGCCGGCTGAGGATGCTTTTGCCAAGTGCGTTGGTGGGTTATTGAGTGTGGTGGTGCAAGACTTGAGGATTCAGCTTGGCTTTCAGTCTGGCTCGCCGCCGGCTGAAATCAGAGCCGTCTATTCTTGCAGTGGAAGGCCCACGGCGTTGAGCTCAGGTTCCGTGGGGCTCGGCGATTTGTACGCTGAAGAACAGAGGGAGTTACTGTTGGAGCTGAGAATTCCTACGTTGGCTTTGGGGACCCACCATGTGATGACGGTACGGTGCGTTTACAAAGACCCTGCCACTCAGGAGATTGTCTACGGTAGGGAACAGGGTCTTGTGGTGCCGCCACCTCAGAGTGCACGAGGTTCCGGTACCAGAATCGAGAGACTGAGGAATCTGTTCATAACAACCAGAGCCATAGCTGAATCTCGTAGATTGGTGGAGCACAGTGATTTCACAAGCGCCCATCATCTGCTGGCTTCCGCGCGAGCCCTTTTGATGCAGTCCAGCTCCATTTCGGCTGACGAGTTCATACGCGGCTTGGAAGCTGAGCTGGCAGAGCTACATTGGCGGAGGCAGCATCAGATGGAACAGCAAATGATGGTGGTGCAACGGAGGAGAGGGAGCGAAAGGGAGACTTCGTCGGTGGACGAAAATGGTGAGCCGCTCACGCCGACATCGGCTTGGAGAGCGGCTGAGAAGCTGGCGAAGATGGCCATGATGAAGAAGTCGTTAAATCGAGTCAGCGACTTGCACGGCTTCGAAAATGCTAGGTTTTAATTTAATTTTAACTTTTCTAAGGAAAGAAAAATGTTGGATTTAGAAAATAAATAATAATAATAATAAAAAAAAGAGGATAGAAGCATATGGAGGAGGAGGAAGAATTGATGAATGATGATGGGGTTTGGGAGCAGAATGGGGACAAGGTGTTAGCAGACGGCGCGGTCCTTTCTGCTTACAAAGATTACTAGTTAGAAAGGGGAGTTATACAATGTGGGCTGACCCACCGGAAAAAAAGAATTTGGTTGGTTAGCTGGTTGGATGGGCTTGTCTTTTTGCTTTTGAATTTCATCAATCTCTGATAATAAGATCCCAGATGGTAAATACGAGCACATAACAACACTCCACTGCTACTACTGCTCATTGTTCAAGTGCTGCTGCTGCCTGCTGGCATGTTGGAATTGGAATTTTATGATGAACCACTCAAAAGCTGTAAATGTTGTTGTTATAAATACGCATTATCTTTTTCCTTTTTCCTTTTTCCCTCTTGGGGTGGTTGTCGTTTTAATTTTAAGTGGTTCCATCGTACTTGTGGGGCTCATAATTACGGAGCGGACTAAAAACTGGGCCAAACATTATATATTTGGATGAACACACAAACTGAGATGGCATGGGTGGGACGAATAATGATGATCAAATGATTACTTTGCATAACAAATTTGAATCCTCTTAACCTATTATGAGACTGCCTTAACTATTTCCAATTAAATTTACAAGGGGACCCAAAAGTGAAAAGAAAAAGTTGGGGCCTATATCTATCCTATGTGTCCTAGAAGGTTACGTTGTAGATTCAATCCCTCAGCGCCAGAGAAGCTACGTGTATAAGCTTTTGGGTTGTTTTACAATATGCTTTATCTTATCTAGAAGCATTTTGTTGATCAACTATCAATAGCGGGAAAGTTGGGAATCATTTTGGATTCATAAATAGCAAGCATGTAAGAATTGAATGCGTTTTCATTGAACGGTCTCTTTCCGGTAGTTTGGTAGATAGTGCTTTGAGTTTGAGAAACATTTTCCAGCTACATGGTGGGTACGTAACAATGGTGTGGTTAATGTATTGCGAAGTCATGGATCATAAATAGGGGGAAATGTCAGATATATATATATATATATATATATATATATATATATATATATATATATATAGCAACAAGAGGGGATCCATTATCAGATGTGGAACCCAGTCACCCTCTCATTTGTCTAAACTCAAAAATGCCATTCTGCCTTCCTCTTGCCATATTCTCTTCTTTTTTAAAAAAAAAAAGTTATATATTGATATATATATAATATAAATTTAAAAAATATATTAGGAGAGTAATTAAAGAAAGTGAAAAGGTAAATAATTTTGAGTAAATTATTATTTCACGTCATTAAAAAATATATTTTATCTCAATTCAATATTTAAAAAATTAAAATATTTAAATTTGCCCTCTAAAAATAATTTTTAAACAATATAGTCCCTAAGATAGTTATGTATGGATGCCTAAATAATATTACAACAAGACAAAACATTTATCAATATACCTTAATAGTATTATACATCAACTTCAAAATAATAACTAGTATACTTAACAAGATATTTATATAACTAACTTAAAGATTAAATTGTTTCAGAAATGTTTATTGAATGATTAATTTGAAGATTTTGATTTTTCAAATACTAAATTAAAACAAAGTATATATCTCAAAGAGTAAAACAGTAATTTATTTAATAATTTTTTATTCTTTAATTTTATTATTATAAAATATAATAATTATTTATTTATTTTATATTTAAAAGTAAAAAATTGAAATCCACTGTAATGCATGCAAATCTCCTTTAATATAGAAAAATAAAAATTAAATTTTCAACCACATGATATAAACTTGTAGAAATATCGATATATAGTTTTGCTTTGTGAGGACACTTCTTGCTATGACTATCTATCTGACTGATTTTAAGTGTTTCTTGGCCATTAATCATGATTCATGATGGCTCTCTGTGTCTCTTTCTTATTGGTCCTTGGTTGGTTCGTAGATGTACAAGGTTGGTGACGGCCTGAGCTTGTAAAGGTTTAAGTGAGACTTGTGTTTTGGTATGGAACTGACATTATTTATAAACTATAATTCTGGCAAATGAATATAGGTCCAGTATAGGAGTTCTTTGATTTCTAAAGCCTAATTAAACTATACCTTCAAGTTAGAAAAGATTCATACTGAGTAAACCCATCTTGAAGTGTTGCTGTAGTAAGGTGGATAGGTTGTAGTAAGGTGGATAGGTGGCTAGAGGACATTTGGATGTGGATGCTTAAGTTCAAAGATGCTGTATTTGGCATTGCTCTGAAGGTTTTTAGCTTCTCTTTTTAAATCCACAGTTAATGCCATAGTTTCTTGCAGATCTTTGTGTATATATCTCGAGGGTTAATATTATGAGATTTTACTATCTTCTGAAGTTGTTACTTAACTAAAGGTTTTTACTATATAATTCAATATATATGGAATTGTTCTTAATTATGGCGGATTCTTGCAAATGAGCGCCATCTATTCCTGCAGCGGAACCCCACTTCTAGAAAGAAATGATATATAGTTTTACAATGTGAGAAACGACGAGCGTTCCAAAAACAGTTCCAGATATGATTTCAATTTTCGAAGTAATTACACAATAAACAACGTAACATTCCTCGGCATAGATTATTCGCAGTAATTAAAAACAAAGTTGGCCATCACTGTTCTCATCAAAGTAGAATACTAACCTCCTTGAAACTTCACAGAAGCAAGTGAAACATGCGGAGAACCATGATGCAAATAATCAGCATCAAGAAAGACATTCTCATCACAGTATTGAAAATCACTATATCATACAACTTAAGATTGTCAAAACATGGAGCAAATTAAGAACAGATTATTCGGGGTAAATACAAAGCTCGCCATCATGGTTCGTCTATTTGGTATCATACAAAGCCAAATGGCTGTGGAAGAATATATATGGTGTACATACATGGACCTATAAAAACTCAAACAAGTTGATATTAAGACACAACAATGGTTTGAGTTCCTTTTGGGATACTTGTGTTGTTTACTTAATTGTTTTAATTATGCAACTAATCGAGGATGTTTGCTCTTATTTGAATAGAGGAAATAAATGAGTGTGATCCATGAAGTTGGTGCTGGGCTTTTACTTCTGGTTTTGTTCCACTTTGGCTCGAATCTTCTGCTCCAAAACAGATATTTCAGTCTCAAGCCCGAACATTCTATTCAAAGCATGCATGTTCTCAAGGGTTTCACTTAGAGTGCGGCTGTCACTCCCATCACACCTCAGATGTTGCATTGGACCATGAAGCAGCTTATTCACTATACCCCGGCTAAGGTCATCCACAGCTCTCCTTGTCTTTTTTGGGATATCATCACCCATCTTACCTAAGCATTTATCAAGCTCAGCCACCCTGATTCTTTCAGCATAAGCCCTCAATTTCTTGATGGTAGGAACAGTTTCCAGGGAGTCCCTCCAAGCTTCGAATTGTTTTGATTCTTCACCAATGATTGACTGAGCTTCCATGGCTTTTCTAAGTCGATCCTCTTTGTTAGCAGCTACAACCTCTTTAAGGTCATCAACATTGTAAACCCTCACAGAATCAACATCTGAGACACACGAACTCACATTCCGAGGAACAGAGATATCAACAAAAAGACGATAGCCTCCAACATCCTGACTTGCAGGAGGAAGATCTTTAACATCTTCTTTATAAAATAGCGGGTTCTCTGATGCTGTGCTGGTGAATATTACATCTGCTTCACCAGCACAGGTCAGCATTTCTGAGAGGGGTTTATAGATGATTTCAACGTCCTTCAATTCTTCACGGATAGCTGCAACTCTCTCCTGGGTTCTATTAACAACCACCATCTTTGTGCAACCTTTTGCTACCAAATGTTTGATCACAAGCTTTCCCATTTTGCCAGCTCCAATAACCAACATCCTTGCATTATCATGTGAGGCTTCAGGTAGCTTCATTAAGGCCAATTCAACAGCTGCTGAGCTTACAGAAACAGCCCCAGCAGCAATATTGGTTTCAGTCCTAACCCTCTTCCCCACAGTAATTGCGTGCTTGAATAGCCCGCTTATGTTTCTTCCAAACCCATTAATTCCTTGTCCAACTTTCACAACTTGCTTAACTTGAGCAAGGATTTGACCTTCTCCCAATACAAGAGAGTCAAGACCTGCAGATACTTCAAAAAGATGCTGTGTAGCATCTTTGTTGTACAGCAAAAATTGGTGCTTGGATAGCTCTGAAACAGGCACCCCGCTTGTCTGGAAACAACAGGATTATTTAATATCTGTTATACTTATTGCATTAGAGAGATTATCTGAAAATTAAACCTGAGGTTACCTTTGACATCCATTCAGTGACCTCTTTGACACCACGGTGCTGGGACAAAGCAACAACATATATCTCCATTCTGTTGCAGGTGCTCAGAACAGCTGCCTCTTCAATGTGATTCAAACTACACAGCTCTCCAATGGCTCGAGGCCATTCTGCCTCCGGAATGGCTAGTTTTTCACGCATTTCGACTGGTGTCGTATGCACACTAAGCCCGATGACCACAATGCTGCTCCTTTCCTTTGTATATCCTGATAAGGTTTAATCGCGTGAAATGTGTAAAAGCTATAAGTTTCAGATAATATTCTGCTAGCAAACAAAAACTAACGTTGAAAAATAATAACAACGTGGATTATATATAACCCTGTATTTCTTACGTAAGACAATCCCATTTCATTTGAAACTAAGTAAGAAATTCAAAGTCCAATGGATGATCTTCTCACAATACAAAGCGAAAGGACCGATAAGTACCAACAATGCACAACAAATTTTAAATAAGGCACTAAAAAAATTCTTTCTTAAAATACTATGAGACAGGGAGACTATGATTAAATGACAAATTATATCTTCCCTGCAACGTTTTGAAATTTCATGATAATCAGATGAAGGCAAGACTATGAGTTGACATTAGTTAACCTATCCACTTAATTATATCATCTAACATGAACTGAAAATTCAGGACAGGACTTACTGTCAGCTGCAGAAGTCTTGAGCTGCTCGAGAGCGGAGATGGTGTTGCCATTACTTGGATCATCGGTCTGAAGGAAGACGTCAGAAGCAGCCTCACAACAGATTACTCGTCGCTGAATCATAGTCTTTCTATTCTTAATGAGTTTGCCAAAAACTGATAAATGGGTAGCCGTGGAGGCCCTTGACGATGATGGAGAAGAAGAGGAAGCAGATTTGAGCAATAAAGCCTGCAATTTGGCACCGGAGAAACTGGTTGGAACAGCCATTGTAGCAGCAAAGAGAAAGCGTCAAAAAGAAAACGATTATGGGATTTTGAAGGAGGAAGGAGAGGAGTGTGCTTAGCTGGGAATGGGTTTGATTGAAGGCTGAAGGTGTGTTTCGTAAATGGACAGAAGCAGTTAGAGCAGAGTTTAGTGGCAACAGCCAACAAAGAAAGGAAATGTGACCCTATTTGGCTTGGCTTTGGGCTTCGGCTATCATCAAATTTGGGGAAATGGGCATGGAATTGAGAGATTGTGATTTCTCTGAGTTCCGATTGGCGGGCGGAGCACACTTTTATCCACACTCTTTTCCCTCCTCAATCTCAATGACAATTCTGATTTCTGAACCCTCCTTCTCCTCCTTATGAATTATGATCTTTTCTGTATGGACCCACCCCCTTTTTTTAATTATATAATCACCAATCATGTAAGGAATTTCATCTCATAAAAACCGCATTTCTTAATCATTAAATTATGCTCGTAATGATAAAATATTATTTACTATAAATTTTCCAAGAATCACATAGGCTCAAATTCCAAGTAACAACCCATATATTTTAATATTATTTTATAAAATTAATTGAATTTATGTTAATATTATTTTTATATATTTATATACATGATATTAATAAAAATATTTATTTTTATTTTTTATGTTTTTTTATTTTAAAAATTATAGTTTAAAATATTTTTTAATTGGTTTATTTTTTTGTTGTTAAAATACATATTTTATTTTTTATTTTTTGTCAAAAAAATTATTCAAATGTTTTTTAATTTTTTAATTTTTAAAAGCAAATAATTTTAAAAAATTATAGTCAAACAGACCCAAAAATTTGTGCTTTCTCCATTCTGAAATTGGAGTTTTTTTTTGTTTAACAAGTCATTTTATTTTTTACCTTAAATTTTTTTTAAAAAAAATTTTAGTACGTGCCAATAAACAAAAGGGATATATACGTAAAATTGGCAGCCAAAAAAAAAAACTATGTGAAGATGACATAAAGGGTTGAATTTGAATATTATAATTAATTAATATCAATTGGTTCTAATGAGGTTAAATTTAGTGGGAAAAGACAAAAATGGTGCACATAATTGTGAAATATTTTCAGTAGCAATGCGTGGAACAAGATTTAGCACCAAAAACAATATGAAATTGTATAAAAGTAAGTTACATGATACAGACAAAGTTTGATAATGACACATTAGATCTATTGCTCAACCTGAAAATTACGTTGCCAGTGTTATTTTTGGAGGTTTTTTTTTTTGGGAGAATAATAAGAAATATAACACATTAATCTTGTTACCCTGTTATGGTTAAAAATCAAACAATGTGGCACTCACACTGTCATATATAGCCGACTAGCTATAATAAGCATATACCTGGACTTCAATATGACAGATATATACGTGTCCAGCGAGAAAAAGATAAGGTAAGAAGTGGTGGGGCGTCACAAGATGTGATAGAGATCTCTTTCTAGGATTTCAGTGTCTTTGTTTGCCACAACTTGCATCGCAGATTCGTGGAATATAACAGCACTTACATTTCAAGATTGCAATCTCACAATCTTTGTTTTTTTAAAAAATATATATATGGAGTATATATTGTGCGATTCTTAGTTTTGCTTCTGGTGTAAACATTGAATTTTCACATCTTCCCACGATTAAGTTACTTGAATATATATGCATGTTGAAGAGACAAGCTTGTGAAGCCAAGAGCGAGAAAACGTTAACCTAAAATGTTTGGTAAGAAATACTTAAACAATATTATATATATTGCTTAGAGTCTTATAGAGTAATCATCGTGATCATTAATGGAAGAAGATGAATAATGAGAAAGAAATTAAACACATGGAAAAGCAAGAATGATGAGGGACTTGCAACCAAACCCAGCAATGTTGTTTCAGGAATATAGCTAAACAGTTAACACTTGCAATGCTTGAGCAATCTATGCATAACATCTGTAAATAGATCCGACAGTCTTGCCTTAGTCCACAAAATATATTCGGAGTTTCAATTTTGTTCTCCTCTAATCTTATGGCTTAAGCATCTGTTGATGTTCCTTGCAAAAGGAAATAGCATGCCTCAACACGTCTTGCTAATAATGTTTCTAATGCTTTGTTCCAGACATAACCAGCTACTTGATTTAACGTTATGGTTTCTCTTGAGCAAATCTTTAGCTTCAGATAACCTTCTTTCTATTTGTGTACGTACTCTTGGAGTGCGTCCCAAGATAGTTATATAAACTCAACTTGCAGACTACATTTGAGGATTTTATTTTAAAGATTCAATTATAATTTAATTATAATAATATTAATTGCCCTCTAAAGTAGCTAGAGTTTGGTGTTAAGAGTAGCTTCTGGCTTAATATGCGGGAACAATGGTAAAAGATGTTATGTCAAATCAAAAGTGTTTGTTTACCACTTCACTGTGTTTCAGTTCAGATCACTGCTCCGTCCTCCCTGGTGTCAAGTGTGTAAGAAATAAGAATTTATTAAGATGGAAATATATGGAGTTTCACTGTTACTTACAGCGAGAGAAGATAAATGAAGGCTTGGGTTGGGCTTGGGCTGAGAGGATGATTTTATATTATTACTTAGCCCAAACGAAGACTTGGATCCAAAATTAAATGGGACAATCTCCATTGTTACTCAAAAAGTACAAAAGACACACACAGTCTCGTCTTGTGGGATATGGGCCGGATTTGTCTTTGCATATTATGGGCCTGTACGTCTTACTTCTTTGTTGGTTTGACGTCTGTCCAAAAATCAACTTTGAAAAATTATTTATAAATTTGTAAATAAAACACATATAATAATAATTTAAATTTTATCTTTTGAGTTTAAACCCAAAAGAAATTTCCCTTTTAGTTTCGTCATTCACCAGCGATTTAAGGCATTGTCGTAGTAACTTTTTCTTTATTTATTTTTTAATTCATATATACAAAGGTAATCAGGGGGAGAAAGTATCCACTAATCAGTTGTCAGCTGAGTCTGAGGAGGTTTGCACTTAGCTGGTCCTCAAAGGCTTGGCATTGTTGTTCTGCGTAAATCAAATAATGAAAATAGTGCTTCTAAGCTTTGCATAATTGTCATGGATTCATTCTTCCACGTAATTACACAAATTCCCGAATGGCAATTCGGATCGTCTCATCGTCCATGAACGGTGATTAGAATAAGCTTTGCCGATTCTGTAGCGTCAATTCATTCGATGCGTTTTCCCTCCTCTTATAAAACCTCCCTCTTCTATCAAAACCCTAATAAAATTTTCAAAACCACCTAACCTCTTCTCCTTCACTCAAAATTTCCGTCATGGCTGCATATCCCAGAGACCGAGCACTCTCTCTCCTCGCCGCTGCCAACAACCATGGCGACTTGTCCGTCAAGATTTCGTCTTTGAAACAAGCCAGAGATGTTCTCTTGTCGATGGACCCATCTTCAGCAGCCGAGCTTTTCTCCTACTTGGTCGAGCTTCAGTCCTCTCCCGAAACCCTCGTTCGAAAATTGCTCGTCGAGTGAGTTCATAGCCCCAATTTTTTTTTTTTTTAATTTCTCACTTGCTGCCTCTGGAGTTACAGGCATCTTTTCACGTTCTTGTTATATGTGTTAGATTTTTTAAATTATTTGCAACTGCTTCCCGCCTTAAACTTCTTCTAATTTGGAGTTCCCACAATATGTTTTTCTTGTAAATTGTAGCTGTGAGCTAGGTAATGCTTGTGGTGGTGGCTTTTGTATTGTGCATTTGTTTCCTAGTCGTTTTTTCTTATTTACTCTAATACGAAGGGAATGGCTCTTTTTTTTTTTTTTTTGGCTTTGTGCATGCTGGAAAAGTTCCATGGTAAATTTGACCGAATTTAGTGTTTGCTTGCTCCCGTCAATAGCTCATTTAATCTATGTCTTTCGCTTTCTATTTGTAGCACCTACTGGTGTGTTTCTGGTTGATTTACTTTTCAAGTTCTTCATTCTGTATTCCAGGGTAATTGAAGAGATAGGTTTAAAAGCAGTAGAGCATTCTTCTACACTGATGTACGTGCTATTAGCATTTTTACAAGATGGTGACACAGTTGTCGTGAAGCAAGCTATTGTTAGTGGCACAAATATCCTCTGCAGTGTTTTGGCGGAGATGACTCTGCAGGTACTCCTCTGTCCTTCATGGACATGGACATACAGAGAGACACTTTTTTTTAAAAAAAAAAAAAATTATCTGTGGATGAAATGATTTGTTTGAACACTTCTTGCTGTGTCTATCTGATTGCTTTTAAGTGTTTCTTGGTCATGAATTATGATGGCTCTCTCTGTCTCTTTCTTCTTTGGGCATTGGTTTGTATAAGATTGGTTACGGCCTGAGCTTGTTAAGATTTAAGTCAGACTTCTGTTTTGGTATGAAACTGGTATTACTTATAGACTATAACTCTAGCAATTGAATGTAGGTCCAGTCTAGGAGTTCTAAAGGTTTCTAGAGCCTAACTATACTATACCTTGATGTTAGAACATCCTCATACTGTGTTAACCCATCTTGAAGTGTTGGAACATTCATGCTAACTGTAGTTTTATTTTTCTTGTAAAAAAAAAAAAAACTTCTATTTGACATTCTTCCTTTTTTTTTTTTTCCCAACTTGATGGATCTTCCTTGTCAATTATTACATGGTAACAATGATGGCACTCTTATTCTTAAAAATGAGACAAATTTTAATTATTTATTTACTGTAAATCTGTAATACAATGTTATCAAACTGTTTGTCTTTAATTTGAGGAATTTTTAAAGATTGATTAGTTGTTTGGACTTTGGCGGAGTTTACTTCACCTTTCTTCATTTCACTTTTTCTTTTATATTTCCCAGACACTGGTCTGTAATAGGCTACTGACACTACTTTGGAAAATCTGAACAGTATCAACAATATGGTAAGGTGGAGAGGTGGCTAGAGGAGATTTGGATGTGGATGCTTAAGTTCAAGGATGCTGTATACGGTATTACTCTGGAGGTATAGTATGATTTATTATTCAGTATATTCTAGTACTATGATATGATGCATGTGGCATAATGAATTCAAGATTGCAAATAGTAAACTTGACACATAGGTTTGTTTCATGGTTTTTCTGTAAGTGGTATGCTGAAATTTTAGTCACCACTTTACATATAAGTCAAACCTTGTATATATTTTGTATTGATGTCATATTACTTGGATTTGTGGTAGAACTTAACTTTATGTTTTGCTGATTTGAGTTGATTTGCTTGATAATATAGCCTGGTTCTGTTGGAACGAAGTTGCTCGCACTGAAATTCTTGGAAACAATAGTTTTACTTTTTTCATCTGATGTCAGTGATCTGGAGAAGTCAGTTTCAGAAGGTATTACTCCTTAAGATTCATGAGCTTATCAATTATAATATAATGAGTCACTATGTTCCACAGTATTAGTCACTAAGTTTTTTATTTTTTTTTAAGACATAGTTTTCATGTGCTTATCCATTTTAATGTTAACTTAATATTGATTCAACAACAGGAGGTATAAAAAGATTTCATATCTCATGGTTGGAGGGTGGTCACCCTGTTCTTGATCCAGGGATGCTAATGTCAGAAGCAAATAGGACTATTGGCATTCTATTGAATTTATTGCAATCAGCTCGTAGTCTACCTGGTTGCTTGACAATTACTGTTGTCAATTGGTAAGTTTTCATGCGTGTGTAGTTGATAACTTTGTTTGCATGTTAAATTTGTGTTTTGTGTAATCTTTGTTTTCTGATGATTGTAAATCACGTGTGAACTGTCTGGTATTCCACTTAAATTATGTGGTTGCATAAAAGGATTTTTTTTTGTTTTCTTTTTTATAACTAATATTGGGAGACCATAATTGAGATTAAAGCAGGCCCGGCAGGCTGAGTTTTCTTTAATTAATTTAATTTACTCTATCGCTTTTCTTCCACTTTTTCCCTCTCTTATATCTTTTATTTTCTTTATGTATGGGAGCACACCTCCTAGATTTCTTGTATTGAGCTCAAAATGTTGGTTGTTGTATATCACCCTCTTCTTTAATCTTGTGAAAACTAGATTTGTTTATGTGTATTCTGGATCTGTTGGTGCTCACTGGTTTAGTAATGTAACAGTTTAACTAACATGACTATATGAAATGCTGAACTGAACCTCTCCTTTTAAAAGAAAGCTGCTGAGTTGTATAGTAGAGTAATCAATATTTAATCTATGGTGTACTCCCATCACTGACTATGTCATCGTTTGGGAGTTGCATTGTAAACCTCATAATGACCCTTCAGGACATGCCAGTAAATACATGTGTATATGAAAATATAGATGCATTGGTATATTATATAATTAAACTGAGGATCATACATATGTTGGAATTGGGTAGGATCTCCTAGATAGAGTTATATCTTACTTCATTGTGTCCTTATACTGAGTGCAGATTGTTTTTTATCCTGTGATAAATTTTGCATAAATCTTGTACTCTTTATTATGTTCTGTACAAATGATTGATTTTCATGTTTACTGTATTTCTTGAATAGGGATTTGTGTGCATCCTGTGATTGTTTATTATGTACTTTTTTAAAATATACTACTACAACAATAAAACAAGTCTTTTCCCACTAAGTGGGGTCGACTATGTGGATCAAGCGACGTCAACTTGTTCTATCTTTGCTCATTCTTTTTTTAAAATATGTATATATAAAAGTTCTATTGTTAACTTCAACATTGGTTAACAATTTCAAGGCTCCTATTTGCCTGCAAACCAATTTTGTGTATTTTGAAACATGCAAGGTACAATTGTTGTTTTTATTCTTTTTGTGAAGTAGATATTGCTTATATGCCCATGTGGGAGAAGGTTTCAATTTGTACTTTTCTGCTTTTAGTGTTTTATATGGTCCTGCAAGTAGAGAAAGTTTTAGAAGATTCAAGTCTGATAATTTCTCTTTCTGTACCACAGATTCTGGTTTCTAAGTTTGGGGTGTAACTCTTCTAAAAGTGGTAAGAGGGTGATGGGGGTCTCGAGTTTGATTATTTATCTGCAAAGAGAAAAAGAGAGGGTATATATAGTTGATTTTTTTTTTAATGCAACTTTGTGGGATTGAGTTTTCTTTGGGTCATCTCTATGGGTTTCAGGCGATGGCATTGCTTAGTTGGGTTTTCCCTAATGGTTTTGTGGAGAAATTGAAGAGTACTTTCAAGCTAGCGTTTTTTCAGTAGTTTTCCTTCATTGTTACCTTGTTTGTGTTAGGAGGATATTTTATCTTCTCCTAAAATTGGAGGGGAATCACAATGCATGAAGATCATTGTGACACGATAATTTTTCTTTTTTGGCTTGTTATTTCATTTGCCTGATATTACATATGCAAATTCAATTCTCTCCTTCTCTGCCTGTGTTTTTACACAACATCTGAGCCATTCCACTGTTTCTGGCAGCCCAGTTCAAATGATGTATATATATTTTTAAAATGATTGGTAGCCAAGTAGACAATGGTTCTTGAGTTCAAAAGCGTTAGAATTTTATATTTGGGAACATTTGTTGCAGTGCTATGTTTTGTACACAATTTTCTTTTTTCTAAATTTAACTTATGTTATTGTATCTCTAGTATCCTTTACTCCATTCCGTGCAGGAAGGTGACTTGTGTATGTCCTACAATTCCAGTGTATTACTATACATGTTGCTCTCAAGTCTTCTTAATTACTGATGCTATTATATGTCTTCACTTCAGATCCATGAAAGCTTTTAAAAACTTAGTATATAAGTGCATTGTCCCCCTGGTTATACTATCGTCAAAATTATGGAGGAATCACTGAGGCATGGACACATGGGTAGAAAAAGTTCAAGTGCTTGTTTTTGATATCATTGCAGCATGCTGACCAGAGCTCTCCACGAGGAGTTATTTGCTTTGGATACTGTTGCATTGGCGGTTCATTTTATTGAAGTTACAGGATAGACTTTGTTAGATGCTTCATTCTTTATACTGTGGAGCGCCAGCTGGTCGGTGATAAGTATTGATAAATGATGCATAAAATGGTCAACTCATGAACCAAGGAAACATAGTTGTCAAGTGATGCAGTTTATATTTGTAAACTGTTAATATAGACTGTTTACTGTGTAAATTTTTTGTGCTGTATGTTCATACAGCTGGTGATGTTTAGAGAAATTGAAAATGTATATAACAGTTTATACACCTTTAATGCCTCAATAATTCAAATATTTTGGTGGGGCTTTTGTTTTTATTTGTGCCTTTGCTCCATCTTTATGGAATTTAATTTCATTCCATTAGCTAGGTTATTTGGAACGTTGGATCCTTTATACTGTTTACCCAGTAACATCTATGCTTATCTGTTCTGCCAATCCTCTGACTGTTTTGGCAACCAGCTTTTAAAATGCAAATTCCATGTTCATCCTGTTTCATTTGTTCACCTGGTATGCAGTTCAAAACCTGCTTTTTGAAATTAATCTCATGACATGAGCAATGGACTTGTAGCTTCATCCAAGGCTAAGCCCTCCCCCTTCCCCCAAACTTTTCTTTCCCCAAAAAGAAAAAACCATATTTAAAACTTTATTATGATAAGTGGTTCAATGTATACATAAATTTTCTGGTTGCATCCTGATAAAACTGCATTGCTATGAATATTATCTTTTTTGTGGAAATGAAGAACTCTAAAATAAGTTTGAAGTTTATTTTACTGTAGCACATCCTTTTTAGTTGGCAGCGATCATTCTTTCTAAGTTCCTAAAAGTCCTTTGTTTTAATGCTTTTCCTACGATGATGCATTAGACTCATCAATTGAGTGGCCCCTTCCATCTTTATTTGTATCCTTAGAAATTTAGGGTTGCATTAGAAACTCAGTCTTGAAGGAATCTTTGATTCAATATATCATATCTCCTGTTTTCTGAAGTTGATGATTTAAAAAATAAAATAACTCTTAATATTGTCATTTGAATCTCCATCGATCTGTAGTCAAGCAAAATTTTCAGCTTACACAGGTCTTGATCTTTATGATTTCATATTTGCTTGTTGCTGTTACTCTGTATTCTAATTTTCATTACAGCTATATAGAGAGTAATCTTGCACAGATGAGAATGCCTATGCATGTGTCAATAATGTACTTGCATACGTATGTTTATATGAATATTCTTAATGGTGTGACAACCTTAATGAAAGCAATTGTGATGCATAAGGGTTTGCTGTTGGAATTTGGAAGCGTCTTTTTAGTTATTACTGCAGCTATTTTAAAAGTTGTTCTCCATCGGTATGCTTATTGAGTTTCTACTGGTGGCAAAGTTATAATGTGTGTGCTTGTTCTTAAACATATCTGTGGTTACTTGAATGCTATATTTCCTGCCTTCTTCGGTGCTTACAGAATATATAGATGCACTATTATATGAAAAATTCTCACTTCATCATTATCAGTTTTGTTGTCAATATATTGAGATTGGCTGCACGTTCTGGCAAGCAACATATTTCCATTGACAGAAAACAGAATTCAGTGATTTTTTCATGCCAATGTGAATACATCCAGTGGTACCTTCAGATTTGGTTCATCATGGAGAAATGTAGAACTAAAATATCAGCAAATTTGAGTGGGCTAAATAACTAAAATTTTGGATAATTGTACTTGCTAAGTTGCTAGTAACATAATAACCCTTCGGAAAGCTTGCTTGCTGGCTTGTTTGTATATCAATTATTTCTAAACTTTATGGATTGAACTTTCAGATTAAAAGGATTCAGTTGAATAACTTCTTCTAACTTTGTTTTTTTCATAGAAAAAGACTTTTAGGAGGTGTTTAGTATACGCTTTACATTCCATGGTTTGAGATACCATGATACTTAAGATGCCCATGTTTGGTTTGACTACAAATTTGCATAGAATGATTGCAAGTGGTATTTTTTAGATGTTGGCAAAGCTAAAAGGGGTGTGATATGAGACAGCCATAGTCTTGAGTCCTGTATTATGAGATAACAATCAAAATTGTGTTATTTTATGACATATCTTGGATGACAAATGTCATTTGGATATTTGTGTTCCACATAGGTGATTTATGGTGCAATTGGCAAAGTCATTGGAAGTATACCATCTGTTGAAAAAGATATATTAGGAATTTGAGCGAGGTGATTTGAGGTGACTATACTTTCATGATGCACTTGAGGTTGCAGTGATGATGGGGATGGATTACCAGAAAGAAAAGAATTATATTGATGTCATGTTCTAAAATTAGGGTTAAAAGAAATTATGCTACCACATTCTTGGAATTAAAGAGGTGCATAAATTTTGTTTGAATATTTATTCTAAGATCTCCTTTAGTATGCTATCTATGCATATAATTCAGGTATTCTTGTACTTTAATGATATATTTTTAAGAAAACTTAGTAGCCTATTGCATAGGTGCACAACTGTGTCTGTATTTAAATAAAAAAAAAAAAAGTTCTGGTGGTACTCAATGCTGACAATTTAACAGTTGTGCCTTTAGTGATATGTAACTGCTGCTGCTCTATATTTTTAATGATAATTTCCTTAATCATATATTGTTGGATTCTCTTATTAGTTTTTAAAATAAGTATAACTGTTGGGAGCTGAGAGTTAGGTTGTTTTGGAGTGTGTTTGAATGCGTGCGCTGAATCTTTACTAGTGGAAGAAATGACTTGTGTGCTTTTTCTTTGGAGTGTCTGGAAGTAATTGTTCTTTGTGTTAAGCTTATGTTGCTCCTAAGGATTACATTAGTTTCTGTGGTTGAGGTGCTGTTTCTCTTCTGTTCTTTTGCCTCCAATCTTAGTGTCATCTCAAATTAACCCTTGATTTATTTCTTTCAACAGTCTTGCAGCCATAGCAAGAAAAAGGCCACAGCACTGCAATACTGTTCTTCCTGCTTTGCTTGATTTTGATCCAAATTTTCAGACAGTAAAAGAATGTCATGCTGCTAGTATCCAGTACTCCTTAAGAACAGCTTTTTTGGGATTTCTAAGGTGCACTTATTCACCAATGCTAGAGGTAAATATGCTTACATCAACCTACTTTGTTAAAAAAAATTTTCCTTTCAATTCATCGATTCCTCATTTTCTACTATGATTTGTTTTACAATGTAATTCTTTGAGATTATATTGTAGCATTAATTCTCTGGTAGGGCTTGGATCTGAATTTCTTGCTTTCTTCTTTCTTGGTGACTAAATTTCTAATTTAACTGTCTAAAACACACTCATCTGATTATTTAGTAAAAAAGGTTGGTTCGTGCAGATTTTTTTTATGTAACATTGTAAAGTCAGCCAATTCATACATTATTAAGTTCTTTAATCATTCAAAAACTACGTGATAAGTTTTGGAAAGTGTATTTACTCATCACTTGGCCAGAGATTTTTTTTAACTGAGCATCAATACTAGAATTTGAGGTCCTATTTTTTCAAAGAATGTTCACTTTTACATTTCCTGTACTTGTTAGCCCGTAAACAGAATCATAAGACTGGAAGCTGGGAAGAAAAACTAAAATATAGTAGTAATGAAATAATGTAAACTATTGCCTTGGAACTTGAATAGCAAGGAAAGAAGAGTAGAGCATAGGCTATAAGGGATAAAGAGGAGAGATGGAGAAGCTTTGCCTTGTTGATGGATAGTGCACTATGTAATTTTTCATCTAAGAATTGAGCACATAATATTTTCTATGCTCAATTACTGTATGCCTACTTCCAATTAGTGTTTCATTTTGTTCTGAACTTAACTTGCAATAAAGCAATGTTAAATAGAAGAACAAAGAAGTGAAATATATAGTGCTCTTATTAGGATCCTGTGCTAATAGTAATAATGGGAAACTATAAGTAGTTCTTTCCATGAGGCTAACCATATTTAAATGCATTGTCTAAAGAGTTCTCTTAATTTTTTGCAGTCAAGAGAAAGATTGGTAAAAAGCCTGCGAGCTATGAATGCAGGGGATGCTGCTGATCAAGTCATTCGGCAAGTTGACAGATTGATTAAAAACGGTGATCGTTCCATCCGTGATGCTCGAGTTGGCAAGGTAAGGGATGACTTAATGCTTAAGGGTGCAAAGCTGGTGGCTTTGAGAACTAGTTGCTAACAGTTTTCATTTCATTGTATCACATTCAATCTTGTTTTTAATGGTCAGGATGACTATGTATCAACTCAGATACCTGTTTCTGGGGAATTATCTAGAAAAAGATCCATGCCTCTAGATAATGAACAATTGGCCAATGGTCATGAGGTCATCTCTAAGCGAATGCATTCTGGTCCTGATCCACACTCTCCTTTTCCAGTTCAAATAATTGATTCTGGGCAGGATCTTAACTCTGCTAATGGATTATCCTCTAATGTTCCTGTGCTGGATAGTGATCTAACTGCTGTGGAGCAAATGATTGCCATGATTGGTGCTTTGCTTGCTGAAGGAGAAAGAGGTGCTGAATCTCTTCAGATCCTTATTTCAAAGATCCATCCTGATCTGTTAGCTGATATTGTCATAACTAATATGAGGCACTTGCCTAAGTCACCCCCATCATTAATAAGGCCTGGGAATTCACCAGTAATGCGACAAGTTGATAACCAAGGCAGTCAATCACAGGTTGTAGCTGCATCTGCTCCAATAAATTCTGTGCAATCCTCTGCTCTTACTGCCCAAGCTCCATTTCCTTCAGCGACCGCTGCCACTAGTGCATCATTATCTGACATATCCAATGTTAATAATCTTCCTGCTGATTCAAAACGGGATTCGCGCAGGGTAAAATTGGTGCATTTGTTTACAAGAATCGGTATCTTTTAGTTGATAGTTTCGTATCTATTATCATAAAATGCTAACTTGTTTAATTACTTTGTACCACTTTGGGTACCATATTTCAGGATCCTCGTCGGCTGGATCCAAGGCGTGTAGCAGTAACTGCTGGCGGTGCCACTGTATCAGCTATGGAAGACACTGGTGCCATTAAATTGGACTTTGATGATTCTTTGCCTTTGAGTAAGCCTGTTTCACTTCCTGTTATGACCACTATTGACAATAGTCCAGCACCTCTAACAACCAAAATCAAAAGTGAAGATATGATCTCTGAAGGTCCACCAGTTTCAGGATCAGAGCAACCAATTCCACAAATTGAGGTTTTTGAGAAGCCTGGAGATATTGACCAGAATCCAGAAGCAAATGCTTCTTTGGATCCCTCTCTCTCTGCTGCTGATATAATAGATGAGGATCTGCATGCAGTGGAGCTATCAGATACTGAGGCAAAAGGGACAGATTCATCACATATACTGGAATTTGATCAGTTTTCTCCTGATGATACAATTGCATCTACATCAGAAGATACCTGTCTGGAACTACCACAGCTTCCACCATATGTTGAACTATCCAAAGATCAGGAAAGTAACATCAAACACATGGCAATTAAGCATATTATTGAGTCATACAAGCATTTGCATGGGACAGATTTTCAGCAGTTTTGCATGCCATTACTTGCCCGAATGGTAGCTCAGGTGAATTTTTTTTTTCCAGTGTTACAACTTTGTAATTATATTGAATATATGGACTTACTGTTTCGTATTTTAGTTTTATATCTCCTGCTTATAAGGTTTGACATCTGTGTACAACTATTTTTAAGCAAATCTATGCTACTATATAATGCCAATGTCCATTAGGTGTCATTAAAAAACTTATTGAATATATATGTGTGTATATATATATTTTAATTGTCTGATCTCGACACTTCTCTTCCACACACTAATGTCTTCAAGATACAAACCTTGTCCTAAAAAATAAATTTGCAGTTAGTGCGTAGTTAATTGAAGTCTTAAAACTCCTTCATTTCTTAATTATTCTTCAAATAATAATTTAAGATAAAAAGCACGTTGACTTGCACATTAGTGGCTTTAATTGCAGAATGTTGTGTCATATATGAATGTGTACAGTGTGTAGTCTATCAAGCATAGGCAATTAGAAGTGAAGAAAACAAAATTTACATCAAAATCAATGGTTTTTGATGTATTTCTACTTTCATAGAAAGAACGGGAAGAAAATTTTCAATCTTCCCTTTCTGTCCAAAAGTTCCAAAAATTCACTCATCCTAGTCAAATGTTTATATTTTTAATAAATGAGTAAAATTATACATTATAAAAGTAATATAAAAATGAAGAAGTTGAAATACGAAATAGTTACACCTGGATGGTTTCTCTCAATTACCCTTATTTTGGGTCAATCTTATCTTCATTACATTTCCTTTTACTTAACACGTATATGTCTGTGTTACTTGCAAGTAATTGTTAAGGAAAGGTACAGTGAAGGAGGGACCAGTGTAAATATTTGAATATTAAGATTTGTGGGACAAAGAAACTTTGGCTATGTTTTGACCTGGCTTTGCTGTATATAAAAACTAGTGGCTGGGATTGAATGATATGGAGGTTGTGTGTATTTATGCAAAATTTTTTGTATACATTTTGGGAACAACATCCATCCATGTAGTTATTTTTGCAACTTAAAGGTAAATGGATAAATAGTTGCAGGAATATATTTTATTTAACCTGACATTACACTGCAACTAGATACATTTGACATTAAAATGTTGAGTACAACATAAGGAATTCTGGAGTACTTATGTTGAGTATAAAATTAGTTATGAGCAGTATTACTAATAATATATTTGTCATCCCTTCAGATTGATGATGATAAAGAGTTTATTCTGATTCTGCAAAAACACATCCTAGAAGACCAGTGGCGAAAGGTATCAGCATTTCAATACTTGCTTTATTTTACTAGTTAAGTTTCACATAAATTTAATCTTCCCTATTCTGTGCATATTTTCTTTTATGACTTTCTTCAAGTAATACAAAATTTGCTGGATAATTCCTCATTGAGTGCATTTGTTGCCACCATTTTTCTGATGATATGTCCTGCTCCTTGTACTTTTCTTTCTTCTATCTTTTTCTTTTAAAAAAATTACAAGTTTCATTGAGGTGTTCCAGTTTGAACGTGTTATGCTGAAAATAGATACTTTTCTTTTACATGTGAAGTAAAGCATCATGTTTTTATATTATGCATTGAAGTCTGAGAATTAGATCGGGATATGCATGCACTCGATGAAGGATGCTTAAACTGCATAACAAGGTGTTTGAAGCTTCAGATCATCATTTGCTACCATATATTAATTCTGTGCTTTACATGAAACCATACGGTTAGTTGTCAGCTGCCTAGCAGTTGTTGGTGTTTTGTGCCATTGCAAATTTGTAGTATTTCTAAAGTTCATATATTGTTTTACTGCTTGTAAAATGAGGCAGAACTTTGATGTTGTGGAAGTTAGGAATAACATGTTGAGCAACATAATAGGTGCAGTTAAATAATGACCTCATAAAGGATTGATCTGGTCCTGGTTTAGTTGTCAAATCTGCATGTAATGGGGGTGTTGCAACTTGCAAGCATCATAATTTTTGTCACTTTATTTTTCAAATGGGGGCACTGGCATGTTAACAGAAGATTGTTGTTTTATTACCTTAAGTCTGTTTAGATTACAGGCAAAACAAGTTATATTGATGTGAATTGGGTACAAGTATGCTTGTGTTATAGAGTCAATTTTAAGGGCTTATATGTGGAGATCATAATTCTGCTTAACAAATATGACTACCAATTTGTTTCTGATCTCTTATTTTTTGATATTTCTGATATAATACTTAAATTTGCAGGGACATGAACTTGTATTGCATGTTTTGTACCATCTGCACTCCTGCTTTGTATTGGATTCAATTTCAAACTCTTCGTCTACTGCAGTTTTGTATGAAAATTTCCTCTTGGGAGTGGTAGGCACATTATAGTTTGTTTGGCCTTATTTAATAACTTTTCTCTATTTATGTGTAATTTCTTTCTGATAAACCTTGGTTTTACTGTTTCCTTGTAGGCCAAATCTCTGCTGGAGTTCTTTCCAGCTTCAGACAAGTCTTTTAGTAGACTTCTAGGTGAAGTTCCACTTCTGCCAGAATCTGCCTTGGAGGTTTTGAATGATCTCTGCTGTTCTAGTGTTATTGATAATCATGGTAAAATTGTCCGTGACATCGAACGTGTAACACAAGGCCTTGGTGCCATCTGGAGTTTAATATTGGGGCGACCAAAATATCGGCAAGCCTGCTTAGATATAGCATTAAAGGTAACTTATCATTTATGAGTCTCTATTAGCGTAATAATTCCTGTAATTTGGACAGCATTTGTTATTTTCGTTAAGGATGAAAACTTTTCACTTTGCGTATCTATGGAGTGATGGTTTGGAATATTGCAATAATACAGTAGAATTTTTCCTCACGTTTTAAGATGTTTCTTCATATCTGTTTGTTGTCCTTAGTTTTCCTTGTATTATTGATGTGGTTTTCACTGTCGTCTAAGAAACAACCAAACTTGAAAAAAAAATGGTTTTGCTTTCTACTTATTTGAGTACCAAGTCTGTCCCCAGCGTCAACTATAGCCAACTGCTGTAAACATGTATTAAACATGTATTTATTTGTCCTAATCTAGCAAGTTTTGAAGCGTGGGTAAGAAAAATGAAATGGCTGATTGAAAGCAAGATTATAGTAACATTTTCATAGTAATTGTGTGTTATGTGTTTGTGTATCCAAATCTATTTACTGTGTAAAGTCTAAACTGTTTATTCTATGTCTTACATGGGATTAATTCATGCATTTCTCTGGGACAGTGTGCAGTTCATCCTCAGGATGAGATTCGAGCAAAAGCTATTCGGCTGGTATATAAACTAATGTTTATATGATATCTAACAGACTATCAGTTTGTAATTTAATTACTAGCCTTTGTTTGTGTTGGCCAGGTGGCTAACAAACTCTATCAGCTTAGCTATATATCAGAAGATGTTGAACAATTTGCAAAACAAATGCTTCTGTCTGCTGTAGATCATAAAGTCTTAGATACAGGTCTTTCTCAATCTGGACCCACTGAGCAAAGAGCGAAAGCAGAGGTATAATACTTTTAATCTTTTTCTACGACTTCCCATCTATTGTTACTTCTCTGAGTTATTTTCCATCTTAATGACTGCTTTGGAGAATTCATTATAAACTTGATTGAATTTTTTTAGAATTTGTACTACCCTTTGTGCCTATCTTGATTCATTAAAATTTTTCTGCATGGGTTTCTGTAAAACTGTAGAACAGTTTGTACAAATGATTAATGTGTACGTGTAAGGAACCGCCTAACATGGCTCAATCAAAGTATTGGATCTTTTTTTCCTTTCTTGGCTAACTTCTGAGGAAATTTTCTTACTTTTTAATGGAGTGCTTAATTAATTGAATTAATTGACGACAGTTAGTGGCCTTTATCTTTACAGGTTGAAAATCAGGAAATACCAGGTCCATCACAAGTTTCAGAGTCCACAACTTCTGAAAATGACCCCAGTAGAAGTGCTAAACCAACGGTTGGAAGTGTTGCATCTGTGTCATTCTCTGAAGCTCAACGTCTCATATCTTTGTTTTTTGCTTTATGCACAAAGGTTTGCTTTTCTTATATTTCACATACAGCTTGGTAATGACTACAACGGTGGCTACATCTCTTTTGGTAACACTGACATTATTAAAATCCTTGCAGAAACTCAGTCTTCTTCAGATTATATTTAATGTCTATGGGCGAGCACCAAAAATTGTGAAGCAGGTATTGTTTTGTTTAGTTAACTTTTTAGCAGTATTGATTTAGGAGACAACCAATAAGGTTGAAATTCTCTATCTTTGGTCTAGTTGTAGTAAGCAGGTATTGACACTACTGGCTTTTGGTTTAGTGTTTTTAACCTGTTATATCTGGGAACTTGCAGGCCATTCATCGTCACATTCCTATTCTTGTAAGGGCTTTAGGACAAGCATATTCTAAGATGCTCCATATTATATCTGATCCACCGCAAGGAAGTGAAAATCTTCTGACACTGGTAGCATCCTGCTCTCACTGTTGAGATTCCATTATTGAAGGTGGATTATTATAACAATGATAAATGATTATAATGTTGGTTGTGTCCTTGAAGGTGTTGCAAATACTGACTCAAGAGACAACACCATCTTCTGAACTGATAGCTACTGTTAAGCATTTATACGAAACTAAATTAAGGGTAAGCCTTACAAGTAACTAAGAACAACATTTCAATATTCTCCCATCTCCACCGATTCTAAGATTTTTAAATTATATACTTATCCATACTAGCTCTGTGCTGCAGGATGTTACAATACTAGTTCCCTTGCTTTCATCACTTTCAAAAAATGAGGTCAATCCTTGACTTTCTTCTTATTTTCCTGTTCTATATATATTCTCTGATTTTTTTTGCCCTCTTCCTATAGTGCAACTGTACAATAGCCTTTCAGTTTGATATATAAAGTATTAAATAAGTATTTGAAAGAAATTTAGTGGTTAGTCTTATCTACCAGTTAGCATTCACCTCGTTCTGTAATAATGTTAAGGATGCTTTACTTCTCATCTGCTTTAGTTTCAGACTCAATACTTATCGTAATAATGTAAGTCTCAGTATAGACAATATTCTGCCTCCTTGAGCTTGTAAACATTAGGTCATAAAAATCAGTTATTAGGACTCTTAGCCTTTAGCTACCATTTGATGCATTACTCTATCCAGATCATTTATCATATGATAAGAAACTTATTTTTAAATTTCTTTTATGTGGGTGTTGTAAATCTTCAATTCTCAGTCCAACATCCAATATAAATTCAGTTGGTATTTGGTAAAATTAATTCTTGAATTTATAATCTTCAGCCAATTTTGTTTTAAATCAGTATCATTATAACTGCAAAGAAATTTGAGTTATGTTGGATCCTTTAAAGATGTCATTTTCATCTGGCTCAGCATTGTCTTGTTAGACAGCATGTCAGAAATTTTAAATAAAACATAATGCCATGTTAACTGTGATATATTTGTTGGTCATGTTGTCATGTGCTGTATGCGTGGTCATTGTTTACTCATTCTTAGCTTTAATAATTTTATGAAGCAGGTTTTACCGATATTCCCTCGGCTTGTTGACCTTCCATTGGAAAAGTTCCAGATGGCACTTGCTCATGTACTACAGGTATATGTGAATGCTTAAACTTGCGTTTAGGTTTTATATCTTCTATGCTTGAGGGGCTCTAACTATATTTTAGTTGGCTGTTTATTTGGGTGTATTGGGAATTTGCTTCAATAAAAACTGAAATTTATAAAGCAAAGTCACCAACATTTTCATACGCTATTTATCTCTCTCATGTTGATATGCTAAACATTTTGAAATATTCATGGCAGGGTTCAGCTCATACAGGTCCAGCTTTGACACCGGCAGAAGTGTTGGTTGCAATCCATGGAATTGTTCCTGAGAAAGATGGCATTGCACTTAAAAAGGCAAGTTTCTTTCATTGTAACTAACTATTCTTTTGCCCGATGACTTCCCTCCTCTACCACACCCTCCCCTCCCCTTTTCCAGGGGACAAAAAGTAAATCTGTCCTGTAACTTCTGTCCATGAAGAAAGCTCCAGTTTTGTCTGGCTGGCGATTATTAGGATGAATGTATGATTGACTGTTACTGTGGAGTTAGGTCAGGTAGATTGTATGAGTTGGTGAAGACTGTAATTCCAGCTGACGTATTTCTTTAAGATTGTATGTCATGTTGGTAAAGTACGTACTTTGGGCTTGGCTTTATTTAGGTTGATGTTGATATTGCTGGTAGTCTACATCTGCTTTCGCCTTCCTTTATTCTTAGAGGAATGGTGCTTGTTAACCTTTGCTTCTATCAAAGGTTCTGAACCCAATGAATGCAACTTCTGCTTTTCGTGGCAGTAAAAGTTTACTGCTTTTTCTGATGTCTAGTCTATAAGCTACCCGTTTCTTTTAATGGTTTATTTTCAAGTAAGAGGTTTATATTTTTCACCAAGTATTCAAACCTCTAAAAGATGTTTACATCTCTTTAGCTGCATTCTGGTAGTTTATTTAAATATTGTGCGTTAAATCTCTAGCTGAATCATAATTCATTATACTGATGTATGATATAGAATGCAGTTCTGGCTTGGTTATCATTAACTGACAATCAAACTCTCAAACAACTATAATCCTTGTTTTGTTCCGTTGATTTTATGATCCAACTCATTTTAGTTTCATTAGTCATATTGTATCGAAGTTCAAAAATCTTAAAATGCATAAGTGGCAACTTCTGAAGTATTGTCTATTTATCTTGCATTATCAGATAACTGATGCCTGTACAGCTTGTTTCGAGCAACGTACAGTGTTCACACAGCAGGTTTTGGCAAAGGCATTAAACCAGATGGTAATCAGATTCCATCTTTCAAAAGTAATTCAGAGATGTATTATAATTCACTTGTGGGTATCTTACTGTTAAACTTTTCAGGTTGATCAAACTCCTTTGCCTCTACTTTTCATGAGAACAGTTATTCAGGCAGTTGATGCTTTTCCTGTACTGGTAAATTTCGTATTGCATGTTTTATGTGCTCATGTATTGCTCCATGTTTTTATGCATTTCTTGAGTTTTTAAGTGTTAAATCATCTTAGTGGAAGTTGAATGCTATTAGTAGATGTGTAGTAAATAGACTTACGAATACATTAAGATGTAGGCTATATGTGAATTTTATGGCTTTTTATTTTTGGGGCAACAGGTTCAACCGATATGTCTTTTCTTCATGCTTATATTTTCTTTCTTATTCTTGTATGAATAATCTTATGGATATTTAAATAATCTAAGGGAGAAGGTAGAACATGGATAGCCAACATATGATTTTAGTAAGTGAAAGGAGATCTTAGCGAGGTGCTGTAAGCAATGTTTATTCAGTCCTCATGTTTCTTCTAAAAGGGGTGCTGCATTGAAAGGCAGTCATAACGATCGGCTTTCTGTTCCCTTCTTTTATAATGATACTCCCATTTTGTCCCTTATCAAATATCTCAAATGAAGGTTTTTTCCCCAATTTTTGGTGAATGAAGTCTTTCAATTGCAAAAGTTGTGGAAATCTGATATCTATTATGAATTGTTTAACTATTACAGAAACACTTGGCTTATTCATTTAGGTATCTTTTATATGTTTTATATGACTTGTAATCATGTTATTTATGCTCTCTTTTTAGGTTGATTTTGTTATGGAGATTCTGTCAAAACTTGTGAGTAAACAGGTACATTTACTCACACCTTGGAACAGATGCTATTGTGATTCTTATATTAAAATATTTAACCTTGTTTTCTTAACATGAGTGGTCAATAAGACTTTGAACTACTGATTTGTTACTTTACACTAACTGCAGGTGTGGCGTTTGCCAAAACTTTGGGTTGGTTTCTTAAAATGTGTATACCAGACTCAACCGCGATCATTTCATGTATTATTGCAGGTATTGCATTATTCACTTAAAGAAAATCTTGTTAGTTTGTTAACCTGTTTTAGAAGGTATTATTGCAATATTGTCTGTAAGGTATTTAACCTGTTTTTGGCATTTTGTCTTGCAGTTGCCACCTCCGCAACTGGAAGGTGCTCTCAACAAACATGGTAATCTCAGAGGACCCCTCACTTCTTACGCTAATCAACCCACTGTAAAATCTTCACTACCAAGGTAAGCTTTTCCAGATATGGCTTTGATGAAAGGTTGGGAATGGATTTGTCTGTAAGGTATCTGTGCTTCAACACCAGTTGGTGAGCACCTGAAATATGTTTGAAATTAAACTGAGCTTTTGAAGATTCACATGCAAATGCTCACTCCATCAGTTTCTTAATTTATATGGATGTACATTACCGTCTGCTAGTCTATCATTCCCCTTTCTTCATGTCTTAGCATTGCTTCAGAAAATGTGGGTTTCAATTTCTCTTGCAATTAACTCACGTTTATTTGTACAGATCAACATTAGCTGTTCTTGGTCTTGCAACTGAAACACATATACAGCAACATCCGTCAACATCGTTGCACCCTTCTGATACAAGTTCTTCAGTTCATGGAGCAACTCTGACATAGCAGTTAAGAGACAGACAGGAATTTAGTAACTGGCCCAACTGAATATATGAACATGATAGAGGAGATTGGTCGCTTTCTCAGCCATTCAAAGATAAATAAGAACAGTTTATGCGGTGGCTGATCGCTTGGACTAGACTTCTTTTTTTCAGAGTCTAGAGATGACCAAGTCATTCCGGGGATATTATAAGAAGTTGCCATCAGTGGAGCCCCATTCCAGTTCTCCGGCAAACACACCCAGGCTGCTCGAGGAAATGTATCACTTGTAGTTTATATTGATTTGTCTTATTTCTTGTGCAATAGCATTCATCCAATTTTGATGCTTCCTCCTTCCTGCTTAATATAAGGCAATGAAAACATCAACAATCCTCGTGTCGTGTTGCATATCTGATCCGGGTTTTTTTTTTTAACTTCTATTTCACGCCATGAGGAGACAACTCTTGATCAAATTAATGTAAGTTGAAGTATGATTGTTGATGTTAAGACATGCAAGCTACCATGTTTGGAGGTTTTAAATCCAAATTTCAACTTGCTAAGCTGGAAAGCGACGCAAGATTGAGAACATACAATTATATTGGAATGCCTAGTGCAAAGACCAATATAAATATTGGAATCTTTTTCCATACAATTATATGGGAATGTCGTCTTAAAAACTAGTACAAGAAATTTACGTCGACAATGGACATAATTATATAGATGTGACGTCTAAGATTAGGTAATCCGTACATTCATTAAACAGAAAAAGGTTAACGTCTGAGATGGATGGCATTACAAAGACATTACTAAATCAAAGTGGAGTTGTTGCCGTGAAGCAGGTCGATTGAGAAGGTGACACAGCTGCTGACAATTTGACAATCCTGTGCATGAACGTTCGAAAGAGTACGATACCTTCTACCTGCTTCTCAACTTATAAATCACTGCTAATGTCGTCGAGTTCTGTACCCGTTTAGTTTCGTTGTAGCTTTTTTTTTTTTTCGTTCCCTTGGCTCTTGAGAAACGGTATCCATTTAAAATAATAATAATAATAATAAAAAAGTTAAAATCAAGCATGGAAACTGCATTGAGAAGCAGCCGCTTACTAATTTTGATACAAGACTTTGATCAGAAACAATATTGTCAAACATCAAATTAGCTCCCGCAGTACCATCCAATACATAGCTGTGTAGAACTTGAAATTCAAGCAATTTGATTAATACTTCCCCTTCCATTCTCTAGAAGATTTTTTTCCCCTCTCTATCTAAGAAGAAATGAAAGTAACATACTTTACAACAGCAAAATTTGCTTCTGCAAGAGAATAATGTTCTCAGAAAATTCCCGAAACAAAGTAACCTGTTTCTATTTTGCTAGGAACAAAACGCTGCAGTGCCACTGGTTTCAAATTGTAGTCATCAATCCAGACATGTACCGAACGCAGCAGTGTCAAGCTGTCATGAATAAAAAAGGCATGGATATTTTAGATTCCTATAAGGCTAAAAGCCACTCCATAGACATTTACGGAGTATATGAATTTCATATCATTGCACGACATAAAACTAAGGGGGAATACATAAATGATGAGATGTTTTTAAAATCGTTATAGCCTATAAAATGACACGCTTCTACAGGTATCTAACATTAGATTTCCTTGGTATCACTTATAAGTATAGATAATTTAGTACAGAAAAGCAGAATATTATGCATTTGTTTAACATTCACAAACAAGATTCCACGTACTGCCTTACAAAAATAATTAAATCATACCTATCAAATGCTCACAATGGAATTGCTGGAGGATTACTTGATGGGGATGACAGCATCTAGGTTTTTCTGAAGCAGCCAACCCTTGGGATAAACCATATTATAAGCGTCCAAATGGAGATGCCAATTCATAATTTTGGAACAACCAGGAGGTGAACCTTCCATTTGACTCTCATCTTCCACCAACTGTTCTATAAAGGTGGTCTCCTGTGAAAACAAAAATTATTTTAGTTCAGAGATTATAACAATTGTTATCTGCTACAAGAAAAAGGACTTCTCAATTGATTAATTAGGTGGCACAGAGTAAAGATACGAGGCATACTTGAAAGCCCTCCTTCACTGTGTCTAACTGTCGAATAGGATTTGAAGTAGGACGCTTCCATCTTTTAGGATCCCACAAGATTGTGCTGTTAAAACCAAATCCAGACATATCAACATGAAACCTACGAAGTCTTTTACTTTTCTCATTTGTGCGCCACCCAATCACTTGACTTGCATTGCATACAGGACCCTCCAAGATGGCCTTGTTTTTGCTTTGTGCAAGCATGGCAACAGGCCAAGTACCAAAACGGCTATAAAACCAGCTTAACATTAGAATGTAGTATAATAGATATGCAAGCAAACATTTCATTCAGATAGAAAAAGAACACCTAGAGGTGAATTGATACAGGCAACTGGGAACATAATAATTATATTTTCAAAAGCAATTAACTAAAAAGGAGAACCTTAAAAAGTACAAACTCTTAAAAGTCATTTAATCATGAAAGAGATACTTATCAAGACCACTTTCTTCAGATCTATTTCTCAATCAAAAGCCATCAACAACTAATGGAATCATATTTATTAAGTGGATAGAATTACTTTGTAAAATATGGGGCAAGGCAAAATGTTGCTTCAAAGCCAAAAGCATACACAAAAATAAAATTATAAACATATCTTGATACAAGTGATAGACTGAACACTTAAATGCATGTTTCAGAATGCTAGTATAAGGAAATTTAACAAGCAAAAATTATTTATAATAATCACATTTATAAAAGATGACAAATACAAACCAGTTACAGAAATATGAACACGAAATTCAAATAATAAATTTTAAGGAAAAAGTGAGGGACTAAAGTTAAGATACTTCCTATAAAGAAAAGATAACTGGGATTTTCATGAACATAATATTAAATGTAACATGAAATAGAAACCCACAAGCGGATACAACCAAAAAGAAGGTGCCAATGGCTTTGGAACAAAGGTGACTTCAGATACACAAAAGCCAACAAACAAAGGCACGAATTATGTCATACAATTGCAACAATCACACCTCCAAAATATGCGAAATATGGATCATATGTAAACATATCAAATACTATAATTCAACTTAAACAACAGCAAACAAAGCCTTTTTCAGCTACATACATAAGTGACGCCAACATATTTTATGTTGGCTCATTTTTATAGTTAGGTATAATTCAAATTAGACATTTGAAGGGGAAAAAACAGTTAAGAGACCAAGGTTGAAGTACCTTATGACCCTCAAGGTCTCAAACAACTCGAGAGAATATATATTGTCATCGTCTGCGAAGTAGACAATCCCATCGAGTCTATGGCTCTCTATGTGCTCCAACGCCGTATTCCTTTGATGAACTCCTCTGTCCTTCACATTGGTGGAGTTCTTAGTACAGACCAAATGCCTATACATCACACCTGTTTTCCTCAGTATTTCAGCAGTCTCCATAGAAGCTGAATTAATTTCCACCACAATCCACAGAACTGGCGGAGGTACGAGCCTTAGCACATGACCTAGTCTGTTAAGAAAATAGGATTGAAGCGCCCGATTATATGTGGGAGTCACCACAATCAACTGCTTCCTTGGCACAAAATCCAGCCTCTCATCGATTGTACTCTCTTTATCGGCACTCAAACTCACTGGATTGATGACAAACCCCTCGTCACGCCTCAGAACACGATCCTCAGGGACCAGCTGTGCATTCGCGTGAGGTGGCTTGATCTCAAACGAGATATCCTGACGGCGAATGTCATCGACAACATGACCAAAAGGAAACATACCCCACAAGAAACCTAAAAAGAAAAAGATCAAACACCGAAACAGCGCTCTTCTCCATTGCCCCTTCCGAGAATACCGCCGCACGAAAACCCCGGCAAGAAACCTTCGCAATCTGACAAAATACGCAACCAACGCCGGCAATGGCGACGCGTACTTGGCATTGGGAGCAAGCTTTTGATGAGGAGAGGAAACAGAAAACGCTCCAACACCGTTCTGGTATTGCCGATCGTGGTACGCCGGCGACAAAGTCCGTCGAAAAGACGCCATTACTAACCGACGAAAATATTATAGCAGTAACTAATAACCCATTACATGGCCATATCGAATTACATAGTGGAGTCGTGAAAAAGCATTTCTATTGCAGAGACCAAAACTGAACATCCAAATAAAAGAAATTTGAAAAAATATATCTGACAAAGATGGGAAAGAAAACCAAATCGAAAACCCTAGAAAAAAAAAGAGGATGAAAGACAAAATCTGAAAGAATACAAATGAAATTGACTAAGAACGTAGAAGTAGAAGTGTATATTGGGGATTGAGAGAGAATTCAATGTGTGGAAGAGTCATGAAGAGAGAGAGAATAGAGACGAATTTGGAGGTTGTTGCTGAAGGCTGAAGTAAAAAGGGAAAATAGAGGACGAAAGAGAGAAGGTGGCAGGTGGCTAACGAGATCTCTGACTGACTCTGTTACCGCGGATTTGGACTGCACACAGCACCCATGTATCATATTCATACAGAGGTCAAGTTTTTTTAAAAAAAGAAGAAGTATTTTTTAACAATAAAAATTTTACATAAAACACGATCAAACGTTAAACATAAATATTTTATGTTTTGAGAAATTAGAAATTTTACCGGACTCGTACGATTCCTTGGCCGTACAGTACAGATGCTTCATGCTTCATTGGTCGGCTTCGTAACGGGTCGGATCAGAGACCCGTATTTGAATTGAAGATTATAACTACAAGTGTAGTAGTTAGACGTAGTGCGCCTTCCGATGAACAACACGTGGCTTGCTGAATTGGAAGGGTGTATGTAAGAGAAATTTTCAATTATTTAATTTTTTTATTTTAAATTAAAAGCATCACATAATAAATAAAAATAGGAGAACATTTTTTAAGATGTCCATACTGTCCTTCCAGATCTTCGTCATGGCTGTCCGTTTCTGGTCACATGCTAAATCTTTCATTCTTTTGACTCTCAACCAACGCAAACATTGATTTCTGTATAAAAATAAAATCCTCTGATTCAATATTTTTGGGAATTTTTTGAATCATCAAAAATTCAATTATTTTTGGAGATTTTCAATTTTTTATAATAATAAAATTAAGTTATAAGAAATTATTTAATTTTCTTTTTTATGTTATTTATTTTAAATTCACCTATTTTACTTTTGTCTCTATTTTCTTCCTATCTTTTTACATTATATATTTTATTTTATATAATATAACATATAATATTAGAGATCAATAATAAAAATATCTTAAAATTATTATAATATAAAGAATAAACTTTATATGCATAAAAAGTACAAATAAATTTTTTATTTTCTAAAATATAATATAAAAATAATTATTATATTTTAAAATGATAAATTAATTAATGAGAAGATATCTTAATTTTCTATTCTAAATTTTTATTTTTTATTTTTTATATTATATATTTTATTTTATATAATTTTGACATCCATTTATTATAAACTGCAGAATTATTATAATACAGATATATAAAAAGATTTTTCATTAATTTATTTTATGGTTGAATAATGTAATAAAATTATTTCTCCTATATTAAAAAAATAAATAATGACATGCATTTAATATATTTGCATAGATAATACGAGAAAGGAAATTTGAAATTTATAAATGAGAAAGTCAAAATTTTTTTCGTATTTTTATAATTTTTTTTATATTTTAAAAAATTAAAGATAATATTAATATGTGCACTAATTCACTAATATAAAAAAATTATTTGGGTTTGGATGGTTTAAATTTTTTGGATAGCAACGTAATAGTAATCTCAAAACTCAGAGTTTGGTAACTAGTTAATTATGCACGACGTCACTGAGCTGGTATTTGATGGCTGTTGCTGTCTCGTGTGTCGGCACACCCTAATTTATTCTCACGTTATTACACCATTTATCATTTTTTTCGACCCACTTTAATTTAATTATGGTAATAGGAGAATGACTTTTATGCTTAAAAATTACAAGGAGTTAGTACCATTCATTCAACTACTTACTGAATAAACATAATTGCAAAATTTAAAAAAATAAAAATAGATTTATATAAATTATAAATAAATACATAAGTATGTGAATATCATTTTAATTTTATATACATTAATTTATATTTATCTTGGTATAAATTTATTCTAACATTAAAATTAAAATTATTTTGATGCTAACCAAACATTGTGTTTATGTCAGTAATTAAATAATTAAATTTATTAATAAATTACTAGTTGAGGTAACATCGATCTCATTTAAAAAATTATTTTTATAAAATAATATTTCATTTCATAAGAAATAAAACAAAAATTTTAATTTAAAAAATATATTTATGAAAATAACTTGAGCTTAATATTTTTTACTCAATAGAATTTAGCTTTAAATATAATATAATTTAGAAATAACCTTAAATTTAAAAATAATAATAATAATTGAGCTTTTATACCGAAGTAACTATCATACACGCTCTCCCCTAGAAAACGGAAAGCACACTAATTGTCTCACTTTATTTATATAAGTTGCTAATAAGTGCTTTTAAAATACTAATTAAAATATATATATATATATATATATATATATATATATATATATATATATATATATATATACACACACACAATTTGAGAACACCTTTTATATAAGCGCATCGATGAATTGTTAATAGAAAAATGATTCAGTGAACAACGTAATCGCGTATACAAGAAAAAAGGCCGATACCATTTTTTTGCTGGCGACGTTTAGCAACATTTTATTTTATTTTATTAATTTATTTATTGACTGCTCGTCGGTGTAAGGACTCCAAATAATACAAAATGTTCTGTGTATTTAGTTTTATACGTGCTATAATTGATTTTTTTTAAAAAAATGGAAATTGATTGCGAACTTATATTTTTAAAAATTTTGGTTTTCAATCCGTTGGGTTTTTTTTTTTTTTTGTTATGGTATTGCCGTATTGGTATTTACTTATGATGAGAATCAAGTTATTTTTAATATACTGCTGGTTATGGTATTGCCGTAAGTTCTACTTCGAAATTAATAGATCAGATTTAAGAATATAAATATAGAAAAAAAATATATTATTCATTTATTATTTTTATTATATAAATGAGACTTATAATCTAATTAATTTTATATCTATTTTTTTAGTTACATAATTCCTTTATATTATTTGAGAAGATTCAAATTTGAAATTAATATTCAAAATTAACCCAAAAAAATATCCACTTCAGCAATACGCCTGCCCCAAGCATGCTCTTTAGTGGGCAAAATTATATGAAACCCCAGTTTGTAAGTGAGCACCAATATATATGGGCCACAAAGCCCAAAACAAACTGATAAGAGCAGTTAGCTCACTTTGTCTTAGCCAAAAAGGCCCAGAAAGGTATATTTTGTTATTGAATTGTTGGCTATGAAATTGCGACTCTTCTCGATGAAGTTTGAGCTAGTTAAAATAAGAAAGATATAAACCAAAAAAAAATAGAAGAATGATGAAATGAAGCCCAATTGTGAATGGTGACATACTAATTGTATATATGTTATTTGGGCCCTTTTGGAACAATTGTTATTTTGATGAAGAGTGTGTTTGATATAAAAAAGAAAAAAACAGATTTTATTGTGCATTTCATTTAGACTTGGTTGATTCTTTAATAAACATGACATATCTTCAATATTTTCAGCAGGTCTGTGCCTTCAATTCTGCACTCGCTAATCAAATTATTATTATTATTAACTATAGAGGTATACAATTTTTGACACCCCAAATAGTGATTATAGGATTCGAATATTTACCCTCCTCTTAGATCATAATTAATTTGCTAAACTTTATAAACATTAGTGCACAAAATATAAGCCATTAAGTCACTACGTCACAATTACCATATATGCACCCAATAATGGATGGTGTGAATGAACATGTGCTTCCGTAATGCTCAATGCTAGGCAAAATTTAAAATTCCAAGTCAAAATGCGTTACTTGAAAGTCACAAAAAGATTATTTGGTAGGCTGAGCATGCATTATCCATACTGTCATCACTTAATTATTGTTGTGTGTGTGTGTATATGTATGTATGCTTTTAGCTTTTGCTATTTAAACTTATTGTCACAAATTACGTGGACCCATATACCGAGTCTTCCTATATGTGTAGTGTGGTTTGACTCTCAATTTCTGAAATCATCACCATAATTATATTGCTCCATGACCCATGGAATTTCGACATCAGTATTAGTCCTAATTTGCAAACCCCACTCACCGAAAAGAATAAAAAATGTTGGCCCAACAACTTTAATTAGTATTTATTTTGTTTTGTTTAATTTGTTTGATGAATTGGTTTTAGTATCTTTGCATTGCACTACATTGATTGGTGTTTATGGCTTCTTGGACTTCTTTTTCTCCACTTTTTCTTTCCTGACATTCACGATAGCCATCCTTTAATATCACTGTTCCAGCATCACAAGGAGGCCATCTTTGCAAGGTATACACACACACGCACACATAAATAGATAGTCAAATCCATGTACAACTACAACTACTAATGGAAATATGTCAATACAGACAAGGAAAATGCCAAACCCCCACCACCATATACATGGGGGGAATTGAAGTGGCATCTTCTCTTTGCTTCACTTCCACGTTAATTCAAAAAATGGCCCAGCCCCAGGCTAGCTATAAGATATTTATTTATAAGATGATGCCTATATTAATTCAATTTCAATTGAGTATTGATTTATACAAGTTTATATATATTTCATAAAACTATATATGATGTGATATGATATATATATATGTATATGGTTATGAACAATTTGTCTAATAAAATATATATTTTGACTATATCTTTTTGATATACTATTTTATTCTTAAATATTCAAAATTATATATATATATATATATTTTTTTTTTTTTTTTTGCAACAACAGCGGATAAAGTTTTTCCCATTAGATGTTAACATGTGCTGATCTATGTTGAGTCCACCCCTTAAGGTAGTGGCTAAAGTGCGGTGCTTATTCTATGTCATGATCGGTTCCTGATGAATATAATGACTTTATTGTGCACAAGGGCTACACACACACACACACACACACATATATACATAAATATATATACAAACACACACATATATAGGGTTAAATATTGAGTATTATAATAAGTAACTGAAAGAAAAAACATGCATGCACAATGTGGGCGATGGGGCTAAAACAAAGTAATCTTTTTCTTTGTTGAGACATGCCAAAATGGAGTCAATTCTCTCATTGAAAGAACCCAAAGGAAAAGCAAAAACCATCTTTGTTCTAGTAGAGACAAGAGTACGGAGCTATAGCTAGCCAGGCTTTTATAATTGATATTCAAAACCCTATATATCTGCCTATATTGCTCTTCGTCCAAAAATAATTTCAGTTGATTCTATTCTATATACTATCAAACGAGAACTAATAGATTCTTTGTAATTACCTTTGAATCCTTTTAGCATTAAGATTTCATGTTAGAGTCTCTCGAAGAGGGAGAAAATGGAGGGAAAAGGAAGAAAAGAGAAAAAAATTTAATAACATTTTCTTTATTTTATTATTAAAATTTTAGAGAGAAATAAATTAAAAGATTTTAAGTTAATTGTCGTTAACTTTTTTTTGTTAATTTTAATTATTTTAAATTATGAAAGTTTGAAGCATTCAAATAAAAGAAGAAAAAATTATTACTTAATTTTTTTTTCTCTCCCCTTTCTTGTCTCTTCAACTCCTCTCATTTCTTTCTTTTTCCCTTTGTCGGTCTTTTTGTGCATGAGAAGGGGAATAGTAGGAGAAGAATTGAAGGGAAATGAGAGGGGAGGAAAGGAAAGGGAATGTTAAGCTTTAAGTTCTCCTACCCTGATTTAGTTTTCTAAACTCTTCAATAATTAAAATTAACAAAAAATAAAGGTTAACGAAGGTTAACATAAAATTTTTAAATTTTTTCTCTAAAATTTTAAAAAAATAAATAAAGGAAGCTAAATACATTTCCTTCCCTTCCCTTTTCCTCCAAAATCTCCTTCCCAAACATATTCTTAGGGTCTATTTGTAAATGAGAAGGGACAAGGAAGGAGATGAAATGAAGAGAAATAAAAGGAGAGAGAAGAAAATATTAAGTAATAATTTTTTCTCTTTTTGTTTGAATCTTTTAAACTCTTTTAATTTAGAATAATTAAAATTACCAAAATAAAAAAGTTAAAGAGTATTAGCATAAAATCATCAAAAACAATTTTCTAAAATTTTAAAAAATAAACAAAAAGAAGTTTAATATATATATATTTTCCTTCCTTTTCCCTCCAAAATACCCTTCACAAACACACCCTTAATGATAGTTCCCTTCTGAGAGATTGACAGAAGTGTATATATATAGCTATAGGCAAACAAATGTTGAGCATGCATGTAATTGGCGCCTAATAAGTAATTATATTTGTACTGAAGTAAGCAATTATATAGGTACAATTTTACTTAAAAAAATCTCTACAGTTGAGTGCCTCAGTCACACACACAGGCTTTGTGCCCTAGAAATGACAATTTGTGCTCCCCATAAAGGATACCGAAGCCAAATTAGTCCCTCAAACTTACAATCTCTTGTAGGCTTGTGGTTCCCGTGTGTCATCAGTCTTTGAAATGGAAGAATGAAATGGTCCAAGCAAGAAACAACCAATTAGGCATCTAGGGGGACCCCTTTGGGAAAATCATTATGCCACTGTTACTACTCATGCTTGTGTTGTGTTGTGACTTGTGTGTGCGGGTGAGATTATGCAAACACCACACAATTGGAATCTCTTGAAAGTTGAATCGTACTTCACTAGCTAGCTACTACATAATCATAACCTCTTCTCTTCTTCAATTCTTCCTCCTTCTTCTTCAACTCCATTCTTCTGCCATACGCTAGCTCATATTCGAATTCACAAGATAATTAATTATTAATTTGTTTTATAGACCTTAAAGTGTGTGTGTGTATATATATAAATATCATTTAAATGATACCTTTTGTTGCATTAGTTTATACATTATATTGATATAAAATGACGATGAAGAGGAATAAAATTATTAGAAGGGCCGAGATAAATAAGGAGGTTGAACACTTTGAAGTCGTCCAATTAATATACAAGAACTAGGACAATTAGGCAATAAACTCGAATCTCTTTGTAAGAATGCGTAAATAAGAAAACTCGTATAGCTAGGCTGTGTAGGAAAATCATGTGTATATATATATTCCATAGCCTCTATCTAATCTACAACAAATAATTGAGAATTTGGTATAGGTTCACGTGAAGTGTGCAACTATATCTATAATGTTAGCATTATATATAGTAGTGGGAATTGGCGTTGTTTTATTATAAAAAAAGAAAAATGGTACACTGAGATTGATATACCCTAAAGTAGTAGAGTAGTGCATATATATATATATAGACGCCTGGTATAGATGGGGCAGGTGCAAATAATGGAAGACAATAAGGATGGATGCATGAATGTGTTGTGTTGGTGTATAAGTCAAAAGCAAAATGCGTGCTGCCATTCTGAGGCGTACGTACGATATATAGATGATATGCATTGCCATCTGCCACACACAGACACACAAAAGAATCTTAGACCGTAAGTGAAGAGACTTGAGTACTGAACAGTGAGGTCGTGGAGAAGTGGATGGTGCGGGCCACGTCAGTCAGACATTGTTTGTTACCAACACTTTTTGGGAAAGACAAAGAAGAAAGGAGCTTTCTCCATCACTTTTTCTAATCAAAGCCTTCGAATAAATATACGGCTTCTGGCTTGACACCCAAAAACATCTTGCTTTTATTTGCCCACCTATATATAACACTAGTTGTTATATATGGTAAAATAAAACTAAAACTAATAAAAGCATGCATGCATGTACTTAATTCAGTGGCCTCATCTATCATATACATCTGTGGGAGTTGGTGTGTGACAAGACATTACGGGGGAAAATTAAATTAAACGGCATATATACCCAATTGCCACATTGAACTCTTGTTGACCAACTCCTTCACTTTTTTTTATCAAGTTTTTGGTTTGTTTAATTATACTTTATAGAATGGCATTGTATTTATATATGGGGCGGTCTGGTGCTGTCCCTTTTTGTACCTACTTTACATGTGTGAAAAGTGGCTCATCAATATGATGCCATTGGTGCGTAGCCGAAAAATAATTTGATGCCATTGGTGGATTTTCATCATTATCATCATTATTCCAATTGCTGAGGGAGCCAGAAAAAGCAATTTAAGATGCAAAACATGTGTCGTCTTCCCAACGGTTGCTCCTCCAATAGAACAATCTCTTAAACATACATGTCCCGTGCATCACACGTGGCTTATACTCCATTAATTATTCCAGCCTCAAGAATAACAATTAATGCTAAGGATGAAGGGTGAAGAGTGAAGCAGAAGTATAGGGTATAGAAAAAAGCAGAGTGAACTGTAAAGTAATAAAAAACTATAAGTACAAAAGAGTTGATAGGGAAGGGGGTGACTAGTGAGCAGATGTCCTTAAAGTGTGGGGCACCCCTCCAATTATCCTTGCACGTACTACCTGACCAACACACTTTTCTTACCTCAAATTCCACGCAGGGTATCTTTGGGAGGAATGTTAATGTGTTTCGCATTTTCAACATATGGTCCACTCCTATTATCATATACGTCAACTGTTACAAATTTTTGGGGTAAACTGCTGACTCTATATATATATATATATATATAGGGGAGTACTGTATCACTGTGTCCTAAGTCCTTACAATAGTACTTCTAGAATTTAACAGTGCTTTAGTCCTAACCTATGTTTTCATCTTTTTAGAGTAGAAATGAAACAACTTCAATCATCTTGTGTATAATAGACATATAATTCTCTCTGGCCTCACGTTTATTTCAGAAATTAAGGCATTCTCATATAGCGTGACATGAATAACTCTTAATGTTGCTTATATCATCAAGACATTTCTTTCGATATATTCACTACTATGTGTACAAGAGAAGAAGCATGAATACTCAATTCTGAATCATTCATCTTCAGTATTTTCTTCACCTCTTATCTCTTAAATTTGAGTTAAAAAAAAAAATTGGAACCTCATTCCACCTAGCTACGGTGACAACGGCCTCAAACTTAATCAATATTATTACCCACTTTACACATAAATCTTTGTAAGTTGAAATTATTCAGGAAATGCATATTACACTTTGAGAATGTGTCATTAAAAAAAAAAAAATCTTATAAAGAATAGTGCACATAGTCAAATTATCACAAGTTCACAACTACAAAAGTTAACTAAACATTTCAATTAGGGGCCAAAAAACGAAAAAGAACCATTTGTGAGTAAGATATAAATTTCTATTAGCATAATTTGTAAGATGTGTCGATATTATTACCTGATGAAGAGTAAGTTTTTTTAAAAAATTAATATTTTTAAAAGTAATTTTCCTACATCAACGTAGATAAATTGAAAATTTTAACCTCCAAGTTAAATACTTTTTAAAATGTTAATAAAAAAGAGTAATTTTTTCTCTTATGATGAATGAGTAAGATATATTATATAATTTATATAGAGATAAATATAGAATAAAAAAAGAAAAGAAGAAAAGGTGGAGTAGAAAAATGGGGGTGTTGTGATAAGAGGGTAGTAAAGGGTTGCATATATCCACACAATATGTGTTGGAAACCAAAAATGTTGATTCCCCACTACAAAATCTAGGAAATGTGATGCTGTACCACCCATTATAAAGACAATTCTTTGCCACAAGCGCATGTAAGTATGGAGTAATACTAGGATAGCTGGATAAAAGAGATAGAGATGGAGATATTTTTTATTTATACAAGTTGAAAAAAAAAAAAAGTAGAAACAGGAAAATAAATAAAATAAGGAGATAAGGTGAGATGAGAAGTGACTTAAAGCATAGGCAGAGAGCAAAAGTAGGAGAAGATGACAAAACTAAGCCTTAGGTGTACCACTCAGAAACTGCAAAACAAATGGGCCCCTGTACCATATATATCAACTTCTCTCTCTCTCACTCTCACTCTCACTCTCACTAAAGTGTTGTACAAAATGTACACGAAAAAGAATTGAAGCAAAGAAGATATTAAGAAACAAAAACTTGTTTATTAATCTGTGCTCATAATAGACGTCTCGGGTTGGGTGGGTTTGGTGATGTTTATAATTGTAGACTTGTAGTGAAGTGGTGGGGAAGTTGGAATACAGAGGCAGTGCTCCTATTTTGTCATGTGAGAAGTAGACAGAGGTAATAATAGCTGGATTTGTTTCTGCAGTTCCAAACAGGGGCCCCCCCGTCCAAACCTTCATTTATTAGATACTTCTCTTCTACCAATTATTATTGTCATTCTTTTTTACTGCTTTTTCTGTACAGATACCTCTCTCTCAGAGTGTGTGTGTGTGTTTCTTGTCTGTTTCTGATTGTTTTCAAGCTCTTTCTTTTATATATGGCACAGACACATTGGAAAAAAGGGCACTAAGAAGCGTCTGTTCCTTTCAGTTCTTGTACTCATTATCTTCACTACCAGTCTACCACTAGTAATTCTGGTATATGTCAATTTTCAGAATTATAAAAGAACATAATCATATTCATATGTTTTCATCAGACATAGAAACATCACGTAGGAGGAAGCATTGTGGGAAGAAATTGTTGATGATGAAACAGAGAGAAAGTGGATGGGGGAGATCATTGGATTTTTGCTTGGGAATAGAAACACTAAGATTAACAGATATTTTGTCCTAGAAATTTGGGTTACCATGAGGTCAAGAGCAATCATAATGGGTGACTTTCATTAATTATACTATGATTGGGAGAGGTCGGGATCATAGATTTGTCCTGCATAACTTAATTCTGTCATTTCATTTGTTTTATTCGTAGAGGGGGAAAAAACTAAAAGGGAGAACAAGAAGCTTCAATTCAAATGAAGAAAAAAAGAATATTGTTTTTAATACACAAGATTTAGGCCTGGTTTTAACTTGTTAATATTCCGTTTTTAGCATCCAAGTTTTTTGCCTATTATGGAAGGGAACAACACCAAATGTTAGGGAGATACTCCATTTTCCTACGCTTCTTCATAAACAACCGACAACTTAATCCCTCCTCTCTCTCTCTCTCTCTCTCTCACACACACACACACACAATGCCTTTATGGGGAAGTAATTAAAAAGAGAACTCCTTTCTTTCTCAAACGCGATTATTAATACGACAATAGATAATAAAAGTGGGGGGGAAAAATTATTGTACAGTACAGTCCAATAACAACAGACCCTGCTTTCCACTCCTCCCAAAAAGATCGGGGAAGGGATAAAAATTGTGCAAAAAAAGATATTTCTTTTTTTTTTCAAAAAAAAACTCTGGCTAATTTAATTCTAATTCACAGTATGCTGAATAGTGGGTACGATTAATGGGTCTGTTTCAAGGGAGGGTGGCTTGGAGGAAAGCTCATCCTCAGTGATGACAATCTCTTGAAGATAAACATTGTCTTTAGGCAGTGTGTTGGTGAATGTGAGTAATGCAGGATTTGAAGCAGCAGCACAAGTATTAGTAAGGTCTCTTGCTCTTTGTGCTTGTTCCTTCCAGTCAGTTCTGCAGAGCACGAACAACATAAGCCCAGCGCAGGAGGCTTGGGCCGCAAGCAACCCAAGCCAAAGCCCAGCGAATCCCATCTTGACCACAAATCCCAGAAGCATCGCCACCGGCATTCCCACAAAGTAAAAGGAACCCAAATTGATGTTGGCTCCAACGGTGGGCCTGGCGCTCCCTCTCAAGACCCCACAGCCCGTCGTCTGCGGGCAATTCCCGAGCTCGCAGAACCCAACAATCGGCAATGCGGCGGCCGTGAGCTTCAGAATCTCGTGGTCGGAGGTGAAGAATCGACCCCATTGGTGCCTCATGAGGGTGGTAAACAGCATCGCAGCCAGGCCCAAGCCCACCGCACAGAGGAGAGACACTATCATGGAAATGCGGGCTTTCCCGGGCCGGTTGGCGCCCAATTCGTTACCCACCCGGGTGGAAACAGCAAGGCTTAGAGATGAAGGGAAGACATAGACCAAGGAGGTTGTTTGGATAAGGATTCCCATGGAAGCAATGGTGGCTTTGGGATTCACCAGAAGCCCACACAGCATTATCATGAACTCGTACCACCACCACTCTAAACAAACAGACACACAAGTTGGAACCGAAAGCGCAAGCAGAGACGACCATCCCCTGAGGCAATCCACACTGGGAGAAACCCAGGAATTTTTGTACACCCCAGAGAAGTAAACAAAAGAGGAGAGAAAGAGGAATAAATTGAGATTGGTGAAAATCATGGCTATAGCCACCCCTGAAATACCCATCTTCAAATAAACCACAAAGAGGAAATTGAGGGGAACATGTAGGAGAACAGAGAGTGCAGAGCAGTACGTTAATGGCAATGTGATGCTCTGTGTCCTGAGGTAGATTCGAAGAGGGTGGAGAAGGGAGAGGAGGAAGAGGTCGGGTATGGAGAAGAGAATGAAGGTTTGAGCCATGGAGGAGATGTCATGGTCTTGACCGCACCAATTGACGAGGATAGTGTCCATGTTGAGCCACATGAAGGAGATGGGGAAGGAAGTGGAGAGGAGGAGGAGGATGGTTCTTTGAAGGGTTAATCCAAGTAGCTTCCATTGTTGAGCTCCGTAAGCTTGGCCACAAATGGGCTCCATGCCCATGGCTAACCCAGAGATGACAGAGTAACCGGTGATGTTGGCGAAGCCGATGGAGAGAGACCCTGCCGCGAGCTCCATCTCGCCAAGATACCCCAGGAAAAGCATGGAGATCATAGCTCTTGAGTATAGGAGAAGACCCGTGATGGTCGTTGGACCTGATATCTTGCCTATGGCTTTCATTTCTTCTAATACCTGAATAATGCAGTGTCAAAGAGAAGACAAGACGGTAATTAATAATTTTATATTTAAGGCCATGAATATGTTATAAAACGGAACCCACGGTAACTTTTTATATATTTGGGTTTAACGTGAGTGACTGACTAGCTATAGCCTACAGATATATCATATATATATGTATATAGTTAGTCTAGGTAATTTACATTGACAAAAGTGAAGTAGTTGGAGGTACCTCTTTAGGAGTAGGCCATCTGTGAAGATCATCATCATCATCTTGATCATGGGGAGGATGCTTGAGTTTATGGGGTGTTATGAGATGGGCTTTTGTGGGACACAGGAATGGGGATGCCGAAGAAGATGGCTTGGAGTTGCACATGACTTCTAGCTTAATTAGTTGAAGCTAAAGTAGCTAGTGATCGTGGTCTTTGTTTGTATTGGTGTGAGATTGTGAGTGAGGGAAGAGTGTTTCGTATATGGGAAGGAGATGATGGCAAGGGAATGGGGTTTATATGCATGAAAGCCTTGGGCCCTACCAAAGGAACGTGTCATAGATTAAAGGTAAATGCAAAAAAAAAAGACAAAAAAGTTAACAGTATATCAGAAGAAATAGCTAGCCAATGTCTAGGGTAGCCGACCTTCTCTTGCTGTCCCTGCGTAAGTAAGAATTATATTACTATTTGTTAATTTGAAACACTAAGTTAGGACGGTGAAACTCTAGGAAAAACAATGGATTTGTTGTCATAGATGGTTGAGAGCCGTCAAAGCGAAGACTAGTTTTCTGTTTGATAATGATGGCACTAAGAAGGTAATAGTGGTATTGAGTTGCTGATGGGTGGTGATTAATGGAAGTGGATAATGTATTTTAAAAACACCATGTTTGGCTCTGCGTTTGTGAGAGTATGGAAGGAACATAAAGAATTTTATCTTGAAACTGGGAAAGCCAAGTGGAATGGGTGGAGAAGCCAATTCCCCTTAATTACATTATTTTCTTTTTCTTTTTCTTTGGTTTTGGACGTTGGAGTGGGAGTGGGGTAGCATGTAAAATGACAAGGGCATACTTTACTTGTGTGGTTGGGTATTTCAATTTGTAGTGATATTAAATATATCTCCAATACCCATACACATACACAAACACGATATGATACAAATGGTTTGTTTCACACACAGTAGTTGGTTGCTCATTTTGTGTGCAGAGGGAAATGTTTGTGCATGTTTTAGGGCAGCCATGCATGTTCCATTCTTCCCAATCTCACTACCAACTCCGAGCATAACTCTCACTGTCTGAAGCATCCAAAGATGAAGCTTTATCCATTTATTTTGCATTGCCTTTCTTTCTTTCTTTCACCATTTTATTGGTTGCTTAACATTAGGATAATTATTTGAGTCACAGGTTGCCCTGTATTTTATTAGGGCAATAACATTTAAGAGAGGAAAGAGGACCCATTTTTCAATTTTATAAAGATTATCTTCATCATGGATGGGACCCCCAAGTGGCGTTATTGACGAATGATAGTAGATGGCCGTATGGAAAAGAGACAGATGGGAGATGGGAGACATTGGAGAGAGAATTACGTGCTTCAATTACAACCATTTAATGTATATCACAATGAGGGGATGAGTCTGTGCTCTCTGCACTGTGCACAGCACAGCATCAGCATTGGCTTTGTCCATGACGGAAAATAACACTACCTTCTACATAGCATCTCCTTCCATCAACATAGCATTACCTCCTCTCTTCCCTTTCACATTCACCCATTTCAACACTCTTTTGTTCTGTTTCCTTCAACAGAAACCTTTGTCAGATTCCATCACTTGCTGGCTGTATATATGAAAGATATGCATCACCAAACAGAACCAATGCTTTAATATTAATATAAACAAAGCAACTGTAACAGTACCCATACACAGAAACCAGTCCTCCTTTTAGAATTATTGGAATATCGAATTTCAGATATCCTCCAAATTACGAAGTGTAGCTGACTTATGTCACACAGGATTGAAGGAAACAAATAACGTTGTGAAGTGTGATGATGCATGGGATACAGATGTAGCGTCATCAATCAACCAGGACGACATCTTAAAACAAGTTGATCTAGTGGGGGATCAGACAGATTTTTTATTTTTTTTTCTATTTTCGATATAACAAACTAATACGAAAGTTTCAGGAAAAAGCTTGATGAGGGTAAAAGATTATGCTCCTCTAGAAGTCTGATCAGATTCGCTAATTGTATTCCTCTAACCAACCAAACGCATTCCCACTGTCATCGAAAGGTCAGAGGAGGATGCTTATGCAGGAACTCGTCACTGCCAAGACAACTCTTCTACGACCCTATTCCCTTCCTTTCTCATCAAGAATTAATTTTCTTCCTTCATCTACTTGGTTTAATAAGAGGGACCGATGACACAAATGTATATCATTGCCGAATTTTACAACCTGAATTGATCATTTTGGATTGCTAATATTTTCGTGAATGAGATTAGATATAACCATCTTATGGTTGAACCGTTTTGATGTAAAAAGATTTGCACCCTTTCGAAATACAAGTTCCTTGCCAAACATATCTTTCATCCAAATCAAACAAAACATAAATTTCCACAATTTTAATTTATTGGTCTACTCAAATTTCAAACAAGTAATTCCTGTTTAAGGGTTGCCACCTGAGCCAAGGATTGGAACACTAATAATTCGGACTAATCTAAGAGTTGATCATTTGAAATGCTCTCAGAGCTTTCATATTTAGCAATAGGCTTTTTACGGGAGTATTGAATGCAGATCAAACTTTCTTGAATAGTAAACTGTATTAAACACAAGAATTTATTGCATAATTCAAAAGAACATTGAATAACAACAATAAATCAAATCCATCATTCAGGGATTTCTTTTTAAAAAAAGCCAAAAATTGGGGCATTGAAGCTAAGTCTCCATCAAGGTTTCAATCAGCACATCTCACATATTCACTGCTGGCCACTAAGCACATTCATCACGCAAACAAAAAATCACAAAAATGTATAAGATTCCAATACATCATGATTGAACCACCATCGCACAATCTAGATTTCATGTGGAATAATTCCCAATCAACAGCAACTCATCTTGGTTGGAAAGTATGCTGCCGGTGAGTAACTTTAGAACCTATAGAAGATGCTCCAATTACTGTCCCATGGCATCTAGCCATAAAAGCAACATCTTACACAGGTGGGACTGATCTGCAATGAAGAAATTCTCCACTGATTGCAGATAATCTCTTATTCAGTATTTTGTGACAGCTTTTACCGTTACGTTTGAATACAGGATATTTGGAAAAAAAAAAATGCTTCATGATTTACATAGGTCCTTGGATATGATGATTGAAGAGTATTCACCCTTTCCTACACCCAATAGAGGACCCCTCATGGTTTACATACCAGACCATTCTAACTGTTTTGAAAGACTATTCACTCATCACAATCTCCAAAAAGAGAAAGGGAGAGAGAAAGACAGTTCCTAAAACTTCCAAATACTTCAGAAAAGAACTCAGAAATCCAGCTCATTGGCTAATTAATGACCAATACGATGAAAGCACAACCAAGGATTCAATAGTTCATTAGAAAAAGTTGATAGAAGAGGGGGTTTTAATGAAAGAAAGCTCAAGAAAAAGGCTAAATCAAATGGAAGGAAAAATAGCTATTTACAAATTCTTGCTGCTGTTCATTTTCCACCATCCCTCTCCAAAAGAAACCAGTGCCAAAAGCAGAAAGAACATGATACCTCATACGTGGGTTCTGGTCTTTTGAGAACCAGATCGAGGAATAGCCAAGACAGCTATGAGTCCACTGATGAGAGCTGCAACAGCCGCCACAGCAAATGCTGGGGAGTTTCCTCCACCAAATAGTTGATCCCATGGTCCACTTCCCAAGGACACCACTATCTGTTTCAAACATCATAAATGTATAACACAAGAAGCTCAAAAAATAGAGACCATACTCACAACTAAGATCCTTTCTTGTAACATTTACATTCACAAAAGACAAGTCATCATTACATTAGAACTACCAAATAAAAGTAATGGTTACTGACAGGGGACGGAATTTGTTTGTTAAGTGGTTTTATAATCTAGATATAATATATCAGTTGCCTGACATGTGTTATCTGGGAGAAAACACAATGCAACTAAAATTTTCATTGAATCTGTATTAGAGAATATCTCATACCATTGGTTAAATCAAAAGACATTTATCCTGGATTAGCTATATTCAGACTTGATGGGACCAAAGGGGAGAATTTGTTGAAGGGGCCATTTTAATTATGTTCTTCAGCAGCATGAACCGGTTTTAACACACAAATGGCAAGTCCATTTCCATATCAAACGATTGATGAAGCAAAAGGGTACCATCCAATGAATGTTAACTATTAAACGAGTCATAGTATCTTTTTATTAATTGCTTTTCTTAGAAGCAAACTTCAATGCTGCCCAAGTCTTCTCCATCACAGAGTAGTCATGTTTGATAAATATTTAATCATATATATAATGTAACACTTTGCATAATTATATGTGCAACATTATGCATTTAGAATAGGAAAGCATTTCATTGGATGACTTAAGAGTGATGGTTTTGCTAAAGAGCATGCCACTACTAACTTATTAGTTAGAAGATTTTTCATGGTAATCAAAAAAATTATGCCTTCAAAGTGGAAGAACTATTAATATGTTAAAAAATAAAAGGTTAAAATATGAACTTGAAAGAAAGTTGCCAAATGCCAACAATCCTTGAACCTAAGCTCCTATTTCTAATAACAATTTTGTGAAAATCATAACTTGGCAATTCACTTCCAATTCCACGTTGTTTGTTATTCAGACTTCAATGTCTTCAACTATGTTTTGACATTAGAGAGCAAATGTATTATCTTCGTGAATTTTTAGACTTAGTAAGTACAAAACAAGTGACTAGATTCATTGAGATTATTCTAAATCCGTCTTAACATAAAGATAAATTAGCATTCTCAAACTAACTTTTGAATTGCCCAATTGGTAAAGAAAAAACAAAAGAATTGAGATAGCACAGAAAATCACACATTTTTCACTGGAAATCATACACGAGGTAACAATTTTGGAGTTAATTACAGTTCTTTTTTTTTTCTATTTCAGGAGCAATAACAGAACTTCCTAGTGAAGGGGGAGAGAAAAAGGGGGAGCTAGAGTATAGAAAAGAAGCTCAAACAAACTATGTAAACTACATTGATAAATCAACAAATATTTTAGATTGCCATACTTTTAAGGGTTCTTTCTTGCTCTTTAGATTATCATACTTTGGCAGTTATAAGGAGGGAAAGGTTTTATCAAGGTGTGATATTTATGTTGTTCTCTAGTGTATTTAGCTGGTGCAAAATGCCCATACTTTTAAGGGTCTTTCTTGCTCTCTAGATAATTATGGGATTGGAGTATGTTGATGGTCTAAATTTGATGCTTATCCCATGGATTCCTTAAGGAAGTCTCACAGATAGATACGCGTCAGGATTCAATAGCTCTATTGTTTTGAGGAGCTTGTTTGTTTACTTCGTTTCATATATAACCTTTTTGCTGAGGAGGATTTTATCTTCTCTCCTGTGTATAAAACAAGCATTGAAACTAAATTATTTAATGATACAAATTATAAATTTATTAAGTGGCATGAAACTGAGACTATCATGTTAAGACTCATCACCTCTTGAGAAGCTTAAATGAAGATAATTTATGTACAATTATTAAAGTTTATTAAGTTCGAATTGCCATCTACTAGGAATTTTAATCAATCAATTTCATTCAACTTAGTAGCATTTCAAACACCCCCACCCCCCTTTGCACCTCTTCCCCCCATATCCAAAAAAAAAAAAAAAAGTAATTCAACTAATGTTATTGACAAAGGATTCTAAGGAATCTTAAAGCAGCAATACCTGAGGGATCACTATTGCCAAATTTAGGACACCCATTGATAACCCTGTAAGTACCAACAATCAAATAAACAGTTCTCCAGTCAACTCCGGAAAAAATGAAGAACTGAATAAGGTCATGGATAGGAGCCCACCTTGGCCAAGTCCCAAAGACTCAATATGTGCAGAAATCAAGGCATATGGAACACTGTAAGTGATCTGTAATAAACATTCTCATAAGTCAGTTTAAAGTATATCTGTAACTCACACATAATATATACTTTTTTCAATTTCTGCACTCTATGAGCAGCTCATGTCAAAATTTGCATTTCTGACACATCATGCTTGAGCTGAGGAGATTATGTTAAAAAGAACGCAACAACAATGGATAGAATTAAAGTCTTTTTTTCTATTATTATTTGGAGGTTTCAGAGGAGACAGTGTGGAAGGGGCTGTGCCTTCATTATTGATTGAAGAGAACAATATGCTCTGAGCAGCAGATGATAGCAACTTACCGACAACGGAAACCCAAGAATGGTAAAAATTATCATTGCAGCTATCACAATGCCAATTGGTGGTTGATCTTTGCCTACATAGCCAATGTTATATGCCACATAGGTTACTACAAGAATTGCAATAAAGCAGACAGCCATTATGATGTTTGCGATTCCCCACACAAAGCCAGCCCCCCGTTTCCTGCATAGCCATTCCATGAGCAATGATGTTATCCCAAGAACAACTGAATTAAGCAATAAACCAAGTGCCCCCATTCTAACTCCTGCATCATAAGTAAGGCCTTCATTTGGATCACCACCATAAATCTCTCGCCCCATCCAGTCAGTATCAAACAGAATAAAAGGAAACCATCCAATCCAGGTCAGTGCAGTAACTGTCAGTATTATCCATATAGGACCTGAAAAATATTTGAATGTCCCAAATAGCTCCCACATGAAAGCTTCTTCTGCACTACCTGACTCTCCTGCCCCTTCTTCAGCATGGGCTTCCCCATTCAAACTAAGAGGCATTTCATGAGCTGCAGCAATGCTGATATATGTGGTGATCACAATGAAAACAACATCGAGAAAGAAAGCAGACTTGAGATTTGCGCAACTAATTTTGCACGCAGGGGTAACAGTGAAAGAAAAAACCTTGTACCAGCCACTGTAAGACCCAGTTGCATATCCAAGAATGTTACCAATAGCCATAAACAGAGAGAAATAAGCATTTGCCACTCGTGTTCTTCGATGATCCTTGCCTAACATTAAATAGAAGAAAATGTTAAAGAAAAGGAAGAAGAGGGATGTCAATGTATTTTTTCTTATCCTGGGTAATGACTTTCATTTCTCAAAGAATTGCAATTGACATGAAAAACATTATTTTTATACTAGTTTGCATTTGTTTTTTGGGACAAAAGGGGGGGGGGGGGGCGGGGGGCGGGGTCACAAAATATCAGTTTCCCTCTTCCTCTCTTTCCAAATGATAATTTATATTCCTAACTCCCAGGAAAGGGGATGAACTATTGAAGCTTACAAAGAAAAGATAATGTCCTGTAAAAAATTATGATATGGATAATATAAGAGTCTAAAATTCCATTTATCAAAGGCAATATGGGAGTCTAAAATTCCATTTATCAAAAGCTTCCCCCTGATTAGAACATCACTTTCGCAATTAGGTTAGTACATCTGTGGAAACTTATTACGAGTAATTTATACTCGCATTAGCGTTTCAAATGATTTGCACAAATATTTATTTGTGATCTACGACGCAGTATCGCACAAAACTTTTGCTGGTTTACATGAATAATGGAAGGCATAGGATAAAATTGGACCATTGCTAGACAAATATGAAAAATCACGCCATAACAGTTAGATATATCAGTAACTGTCCAAGTGAACTGATGGTGATAATAGCCAACCTAACATGACACCAAGAGGGCTTGATCTTTATTGAACTTCATTAGTTGCTGGCACAAATTGCAATAGTGTGCAATAAAGCATCCAGAGGCAGAATACAATAAACCTGATTTTTAGAAAAGAAATGACCGAAGTAATGTTCCGCCGTTTGAAAATTAGACTTTACTACTTCAACAGCAGAAGAGTTTTACAAAAGAGAATTCAATTAGGGCTTTCATTGTTTAACAACGATCGCATCTTCAGTTATTTGAAGGGAAAAGTCCGAGAAGAATTTACCAGTGAGATCGGCAAGCAAGGCTCTACAAGGTCCTTGAGTCATGTTGTTGGCCATGTCCAAAATCCAAAACCCGAATACAAAAACCGCTATAGCTCTCGGCCGAGAATTCTCCGTGTCACCGAACCACCAACCGAGGTCAGCAGAGTGACCAATGATCAGAACAGCAATGATGATGGACACTGCCCCAACTAAGATAAAGGGTCTCCGGCGGCCGAACCTGCTGGTGCACTTGTCACTCATATGCCCCACCAATGGTTGAACAAAGAGACCAGAAATCGGACCACATAGCCAAATTATGCTGGCCCACGCGTGAGGAATTCCAAGCTGCTGCACATACGGCGTGAGAAGAGAAAGCTGCAAGGCCCACCCGAACTGAATACCACCAGCAACCGATGCCACCCGAAACAATTGCTTGAGTGGAACCCTAGCCCGAACCGGTGGCCGCGCCGTGGACGGTCGAGCTCTTGACCTGTGACGCTGAACTTCGGGATTCTGCATCACACTGTCTGCTACTGTAATCCGAACCCACCTCCCTTTCTCTTATCTTGTCCCAATTTGTCTGACACCGAATCTTCAAGGTAATAGGGAAGAAGAGGAAGAGAGAGAAAGGTTGAGAGAGAGGTGGCGGTTGCACTAAGCCGCGATGATCTCAGTTATAGAGTATCAAAGCATGAAGGAAGAAGCAAAATGTTGGAGTCTGATTCTGTAGCAGCGAAGAGAGTTATACGTATTCGTCCAAATCTACCCTCATTCCACCACGTATTTACAGATCTATCATCCAACTGAGGAATTATTAATTTATTACACTGCTGTTGTGGATAAAATAAAACAGAAAATAGATTCGGTAAGAAGGGCAAAATGCGTTTCTCGTCTATTTTATTATTATTTTTTCCCTCGTCTTTTTGAAGGGCTTCTAAATTAATCAACCGAAGACGGCTAAGTAGTGTTTGTAGTAAAAAAAAAATATTATGTATGTAATTTTTATAACTCATTGTAATTAAAATTTTTTAAAAATATTGATAAAAGTTTAATGATAAAATTATAGATAATTTTATTTTAATTTAGTTTTTTAAAAAATATACTCTAGTGTTAACAGGACATTGATATGGTAAATGACAAGCTTACCCCTATCGTGCGGATCCGCGACAGCCGTCAAGGCGTTTATGTGTAAAACGACAACGAATTGGTTGAGAAGGACACTTGGGAAGAGGAAGGAGGGAAATTTTGTTAAATGTCTGGTATTGTGATTGTATTACTATTTACTACGTATGTATAATATACGATGTGGTGTGCATGGAAGATTGTGTGAATGGAGGATGATAGATGACAAGATATTATTAATGATGAGGTTTTGTTTGTGTGGGTGTTATTAATATTAAGATATATAAAAGACAAGTCTTATCCATGTATTTGTTGGACAATTATACCCATGGAACATTAGGATTCCTTTCATATTTCCCGTGAATGCTACCTTCCTGGCTTTTCAAATAAGATATTTTTAGTTGTCGCAGTCCACAACAAAACTAGAATATTCAACGAAAAACTCATGTCATTTAAGAAATTTTATATTTATAGAAAGTTAAAATTTTTATTCTAAAATATAACTTAATTCAAAATTTTGACTAGCTAGGCCTTTAAAAAAAATAGAGGTTATGGGGTTGGATGATGGATGGTATATTAATATTGGTAAGATAAGGAGGCCCTCAAGAGTAAATAATGTTAATTATGTGATATAATGGAAGGTGCCATAATTATTGTTGCTGTTGAGTGCATGGATGTAATATGTGGGGTTAAGGTTGCGTTGAAATACTGTTGCCAACTCCGAGCTGGCTACAGCACAGGGATGACTAACTAATGTTAGACTAAATTATCTCAATTTTCTATACTTTTTAAAATTTTATTTTAACTCTTTCAGTATTTAATATTATGTGTGTGTATATATATATATATTAAAAAACTCTCATTTAATAATTTTTTGACATTAGTTTTTATATAATATGGTTTTTAAAAAATAATATTTGAAAATTTAAATTTATTACTAAGAAATAAGAACGATAATATAAATTAAATATAACTAAATAAATCGCATCAACTTTCTTGATGTTCGACAAAATTATACCTACAATTCTCTTTATTTAAAATTTATATAACTAAATTATTATTATTTTTTAGAATAAATTTATATAATATATAATTATTGATAAAAATAAATATAATAAAAACTTACATAAAAACGTATGAAACTTTGAAGATATAAAAAATGATATCTAAAATTAAATAAATAATAAATGTAATTCCACCAAAATTCATAGATATTGGTGCACTTCATTTAATATAATTTTAAATATATATAAAATATAACTTAGTTAAATATATATATATAATTTAATATTGCTAATAATCTGTGAGGTTGTGAGTTGGATATGCTGGGTCGTTGGTTGTGGCTAGGCCGGTGAGTGGTGAGACGCCTTTTGGGAAAATGTGAATCACGTCAAGTAAAAGCGGACAGTGACGTGACAGTGATATTTATTAATTACTAATTTTAACTCCACGTGTGTTTAATTTCTCTCCTCCAAGACTTCAGTTTAATCACGCTGTCCAATTATTCAGTAAAATATAAAGTAAAATGGTTATAATAATTAAGAACTTTTCATCATTTCGTCCTGCTTTTAGTTTTAAATCCAAACTTCAGTTTTCATTTCTTACCGCTACAAACATGTGATCAATGTTTTAAATTTGGGCTTATAATATTAAAAACAAAATTCTATCTTATTCAGCTTGGTTCATTCAGATTCAACTATTAGATCCATGATGAGGTCGAGTAATGTTAATAATCACCATAATTTAATTAAAACTAACCGATGACAATATAAAACTAATAATATAATTAATAAACATAAAATAAATTCCCAATTATCAAAACATTTACTTTTATTGTCTTCAAACTCTTGTTTAAGTTGTTTTGATTTCGTATTATAAACCTTTGTTTAGAGAAAACTTTAACCATCAATTTTCAAATTACACTCAATTGTACTTATTTTGGATTGAATTTCACTAGGTATGTATATTACCAAATCCATTTTTTATTGCGTAACAGGCTCAGTTAGTCAAATTAAATAACTTTGGAGGAAACATGAGAGAATCAATGTGGAATTTTTGAATACTTTCGGTCAAGTTATTTAATGTAAATATATAATTGACTTAAGGTATTTTTTAGCCTATTTTCTTTCTTTCTTTTTTTTGAAACATTTTAACCTCAATCGATCATACGTGACATGATTTTTGCCATGGGGTAAAGATAAGCTATATATTTGGGTGTGGGGTTGTGTCTCGAGTCTCAACATTTATATATAATAACAAAATATAATTTTTGTTACGAATTTTAAATTCTTCCAACAACTAAAACTTCAAGTTTCAAAACTTGCTAAAAAATTATTCACAAGTTAGTGTGTCTTCCAAATTAAAAAATAATTAGATACTGTATTAGGTGAGTAGAGGGTAAGACTCAAGTGGATAATGCCAATGGAATCATCAAACCAAACCCAAAAAGAAAGAAGGAAAAATCAAGGCACATATCAAACTAACCCACAAATCATATGATATCGTATGTATAATATTTTCCATCACATTTTATGTATTGAACAAACTGATAAATTATTCTACAAGTTATTCTTTACCTTACACATCTCTATGCCTATAGATAATTATAGCGTAGACCAATATTTTTATCGAGCAATAATATGACCACGTTTTGAATTGAATAAGGTGAAATGGAGCAATGAGAAATGAGATAAGTAAAACAGTTGATTCTATTTATTCAAAAGGTTTGGGTTTAATTTTTAATTGCATCTTTATAATTTAATAAATTTTAATTTAATCTATAAATTTAAATTTTTATTAATATTTTGTTAAATAAATTGCAGCGTCGAATAGTTACAAAATTATTTTAACCTATTCTACCCATTAAATTTCAAATATCCAATTAATGGTGTTGTTCAATGTTTTAAGTTTGGTGGTTTAAGCTATTTTATAATTAAACTCCAAGGAGATGCATGTACATACATACATACATACATATATATATATATATAATGGTTAGGGTAGAAAGAAAAAAGCGTATAAGAAAAGTGTGAGAGATACTATATTATAAGAAAATAAAGGCTTATTACTTTAAAATTATTTATTTTACCAATATTGATGATTAAAAAATTAAAGTATAATCAATAAGATATTGTAAATTAAGAAGGTTGTTGGTCTTGGATTGAAAAAAGGAAAAGGGAGTGTTGATTCGATGATTAGGCGAAAGAACTGATGAGTGAGAGCATAATCATCACCAGAAAAGACGTGCAAACAGGAGTGGTTCATCACTGATGTGAAGATGGGTATATATTATTTTAGGCAAAACTATATTTTATTTATTGTAATTTGTAATTTAATTTTAAATTCTTTTAATTAATTTTATTATTAAAATTTTAAATTATAATTAATTTTATTTTATAACTTAACGTAATCAAAATTATTAATAAAAAATAATAATATAAAATTTAATAATAAATTATAAAAGTATAAATAATATTTTAATAATATTCAAACATTAAATAATAACATATATTTTAAAATTATAATATTTTTATTCTCATTTAATTACTATTTAATGTGAAAATTAAAATTTTCAATAAAGACAATATTAAATTGTGAAATAAAATTAATTATAACTTAAAATTTTATAGATAAAATTAATTAAAAAATTATATAAATAAAATTAAAAATTAATATAAAATTTGAGCACATAAAATATCCTTTTGCTTATTATTTTATTACATTGCTAGTTTTTTATTGCCAGATTATTTTAAAATTAAAATATGTATAAAATAATTATATTATACAAATTAAACTAATTATTTATTATAAATAAAAAAATGAAAAGATTCATAAAATGATAGTGTCAATGTTGTCTGTTTGTATGGGAATTGAATTAAAGTGGTGAAAAAAGGCAACATTGAAACCTAGGGTGAATTTTTACTTAAGTTCCTTTTTTGCTCCTTAAGTTTAATTGGTCTTATTTTAATTTTGTAATTTTAAAAAATTAATTAATTTTTTTAATTCTTAATATAGTTAATTTATTTAACGAAAAATATTGAATTTGAATTAATTTTAATATATCTATTTTATATTATTATTATTAAAATTATCATTTTATTAATCTAACATGTACAAATAAATAAATTTATGGGTAAAATCAATTTATGTTTATGTTTTATGACTACATAATTTGAAACTAATAATTTAAATTTAAAGATTATTTTTACATGTAATGTTAATAAAATGGTGATATTGACAATAATATTACATAGATACATTAAATTTTGCTTTAACTCCATATTTTTGTTAAATAAATTAATGAAGCTAAGAATTAAAAAAATGATTAATTTTTTAATATTAAAGATCTAAAATAAAATTAATTAAAATTAAAAGACAAAAATAAAACTTGACTCAAAATTAAATGACTAAAAAGTGTATATATATATATATAATATTATATGATTTTTTACATAAAATATTCAGATCTATACACACGCATATACACAGAAGCAAAGCCTGTATACACATCTTAGGACTTGTGGTAGAAGCACATGACATGATCAACCGCCTAACATTAATATTTGCGTTTTCTTGCAGGTTGCTCTATTTTGAAGTCACTAAGGACGCCCACATTTGTCGTTTTCATCCATACTACGTTTTACCATAACTTAAAATTTTTTTATGTATTGTCAAATGATAATAAAATAATTCATTCACTTTTATATTTTATATAAGTTTCACAGTTCAACAAATAATTAAATGATAGATAACTTATTTTATTATCATTTGATAATATATAAATCACATATATACAAAAATTTATCGACAGAACATAACCAATTCTATAACAAAACAGGCACGATTTGTACGAAGATTCTAATCATATGTACTATTTGTTCTTTTTTTCTTCCCAAAAAAAAAAAAGCATTCCTTTCGCAATTTAATTGTTAAGTTAGTCACGAGGGATTCCATTCAACTGTTAATCTAAACTGAAGGAAATAATTTAGTCATAAAGGAGTCATAATATATTTTAAATATCAAAATAAATGTTTAATCTCGTTTAGTCATCAATACAAACTTAACCTGAATACATTAATAATATGGAACTAAAAATAAAGAATTACTATAAGCTAAAAAAGCAATCCAAAATTTTCAGAGCCATTCGAGTTTAGTAAACCAATGAAAAGAAGTCTAAAAAATCATTAATGTAATTGAAAGCACATTATATATGATAGATTTGAGACATAGAACAGGTTAAATGGTCATAATATGATAAATCATGATTTAATTTTTTTTTTTAAAATATGAATTTAATAGTATAAATATTCATGAAAATTTGGTTACTCAAATTAAAATGAATAAACTAGAAAGACAACAAGTGAGTGGCGTCATGGAAATGGAAATATCCAACTCATATCATAGTGTAGCAGCAGCGTGGGCCAATCACTAATCCATGGGCTTTCTCTGATTAGTTTCCGGAAAATGTGAAGGAAGTAATACCAATACTCAATTAGTTTCCCCAAAAAAAAAAAAACTAAATAATAAAGTATGTCGGTAAAATGAAAAGCGGCGTATGCAAATAAAATGTGTATGTGAGTGTGTGCATCTCTGACCCCAACTTCTCCGTTGGTGCTCTGTAGTCTTGACTCTGCCTCCCACCTCCATGACATCAACACAATGACGTCCTCCTTTCTTCCCTCCTACATTTTCAAATTCATTTCAACATTCTCCACAATTTTTTTAACCAAAAACCTTACAGGTTAAGAAAAATTTCATCAAATTAAAATAAAGGATTTGAAGGAACACGGACAGTGCTAGTCCCTATAAATGGAACACCAGTCACGCCACGTTCCGTCCGTTTTCTTCACCACAAACCTAAATTAATGGCACAAAACACATCCCATCACCACCAGAATGTGCAGGAATCCTTCGAGTCCTTCTTCCAAGGTTGGCTTCTACGCCAACAGAACTTCCTGGAGCAGCTTCTCAGTGTCTCCCTCACACCGGACTCTCCCATCAAAATCCACCATCAGAATGCCCTAATTGATCAAGTCCTCTCTCACTACCAGCAGTACTTCCAGGAGAAATCCAGAGTGGCCGACGCCGATGTCTTCCTCCTCTTTTCCCCGACCTGGCTGTCTTCTTACGAGCGAGCTCTGCTCTGGATCGCCGATTACAAGCCCTCCTTGGTGCTTCGTCTGGTAGAGGGCGCCGTCCAGGGTTTGACGGCGGACCAGAAGCAGAGCCTGCAGCAGGTCAAGGACGATACCAAGAAACAAGAGAGGATCGTGACGGGGATAATGGCCAGCGTTCAAGAGAGCCTGGCGAGTCCCTACATGCTGCACGTGACCAGGGAGGTGGGGAGGCTGCTGGACGGGGAGATAGGGGAGCTGGATTCGACAATGGAGGTGATGAAGAGAGCAATGACGGAGGTATTGGAGAAGGCAGACGAGCTGCGAGTGACGACGGCGAGAAGGGTGGTGGAAATTTTGAGTCCGTCGCAGACGGTGCAGTTTCTGGCTGCGGCGGCTCAGTTTCAGCTTCGCGTAAGGAGGTGGGGACTGGAGAGGGACTCTCGGAGTGGGAGGAGAGTATAGAATCACAATTCAAAATGGAATTGTGGAATCTTATTATCTTCATAATTCATTACAATTCAATACAATGTTGGCAAAAAAAAAAATAAAACAAATTACTTATAATGCAAGACAATAATACAAGTGTTTGTACTTTGTATTGTACTCGTGTTTTGTTGTTTGACTAGGTTTGGAACCGTACCGTACCAGTCAGTTATGCAAGTTTTTTGAAATCAATTGAATAAAATTATTCATACTATTTATCAATTTTATCATCTAGATTCTTACCCTCTTTTTCAGGTAAAATATATTTATTTGTTTTTATTGCTTACAGATTTAAACTAAAAGATATAAATTAACTTTTTCAAGAGCAGTTGGTCAAGCATATAGATGATAGATCTCGTGTCGTATAATATCGTACCAAAATAAGAAATATAATTAGTAAATAAATATATATTTAAATAATTTATATTGAAAAGTTTAAATACACAATGGATACTGTTTTTCGTAGACTCAAACCTACAATTTTTTTTTTAAAGATTACATTGAAATGCAAACCTTTTGTTTATATGGTAACATTTAAACTCAAAAAGAGACAAAGAAATTTTACAAATAATGATGCGATATAAGTCATCTCTAACTTGGTGTTGTGTTAGGGCGTCTCTTCCACATATGTAAAGGCACTTTAAGTTTTAAAAGTTATAACTGTTTGGTGATAAGAAATGGCCATTGCCCACACACTTAAGGCATTTTTAGTTTTTCTCATTTGTCAGGCCAGTTGGCCCCAGAAACCTAAGCCCTAAGCAATGAAAGATTGATGTGTCTGCGTGAGGTCCTCATAGAAAAGGCCCAGCACAAAGCCTCTAGACTCTAGAAGTTCCTTAAACAATTCTTCGGGCTTTACGGCCCATCAATTGGGCTTCATCACATGAATGCCTTATCCAAAAAGGATCGCTTGGCCCATTGTCCAACTTGGTAATTAATGAATGGTGTGATTTTTTCGAGCTCCTTTTCGAAACAGTGACAAATAAAAGTAAATGTCCTGTATCAATTACTAGAGGTACTGGTTAGATATTTTATTTTTTTTAAAAATGAAGTTTAAGTTTGAATTTTGTGTATTAAAATAACAGTATAAAAAAATGATTTTGTTATGAGATTTCAAGGATTTCATATCAAATTAACTGGAGTCACCGAAAATTTTGACAACATAAAAGTGAATGTCTTATTATACACAAAATCACAAAATTGATTGCATCACGTCACAGTGGAGAGATGCCTCCAGACCAATGGCCACCCAGCTTCGTGAAACTTTCCAAGTGGAGACTTTAAGTCAAAAAGGAATTTTTTTAGAAGATAAGAAAAGGAAGTAAAGGAATCAAAAGAAAGCGTGAGACTAATCTCACTTTCAATTATAAGTCTAAAAGGATTGGGACCGAGTGAAACTTAATCTAAACCTGTTGAATTTTATATATTCACATGGAGCTCGGTAACAGCAAAAAAACTTCAACTTGTCTAAATAAAATCAGATTAATTGACCTTGATTGTATCACTATATTCATATATTTTCACTTTAATATCGTGATTTATCATATGAAAATTATTTAATTATTTGTGATAAAAATGTAGAGAGAGTATGTAATGTTGAAATTTTTTGGAGGTGGAAGCTGTTTGATAACATAAGTGATAAAAAGCTTTTGTGGTGATGGTGTCTGACGCAACATCCAGTATTTAATTTTGAAGACCCTTTTTTTTTTTTTTTTGATTGAAGGTGAAATTAATATAAGGTGGCATTAAAAAGTGGGTCCTAAATTATGAAGACAATTAATGTTAGTTCATTTGCTTGTTCCTCTTTAAGAAAGATGGGGGGGGGCATGTCCACCATGCTTGTTTTTCAAACGATAGGGCTCAAACTTGAAAGATGGGATAGATATATATATAGGCGAGGAAAAATTATCAGGACAACCATTAAATCATATATATACCGCATAATCAAACGAAGCAATAAGTAAATAAAATTTCTAAGTGGTGAAAATAACACACTCAATTTAATAAATTAATTATTCTTGAAAAGTTTACAGCATGCCATTATCTTCTTGCTGCTCTTGCTCATCTATACACTTATTTAAAATAATCATCGTGATTATAAAATTTTTAAAATATAAATTTTGATAAAGTGATAAAATATAAAAAAATAAATTAAAAATTTATCATAAATAAATTATGACTTACGTGTATATATATATTTTTTCAACTTCACTGCTTCACTAACATCCGCACACCTATTAGATATAAGATTTTTTAAATCAGTGCTCGTACAGCATTGTTTAATGAATATTAAATACTCTTGAAAATAATATTTTATTTTAAATTTTTTTTAACTACTAATAATAAATGTACACTTTATTTTTACAATAAGATAACTTTACTTTTATAAATTTAAATTCAAAATTTTAAATATTAAATTATGAAATTATGAAATTATAAATTATACTTTTCCAATCTTCCAATCTACTTACCTTTTGCTGTCAAATTTGGATATATATAAACAAAATTAGTGTACAAATAAATTTAAAAATGTCTGATTTTTTTTTTTTTGGCAGAGAGAGGAAATATAATGTTTGATTATCACGGCCCATCCTTTTCTGATGGTGATGTATATATAAGCTCATTATTGTTTATATTAAACTCAAACCAACACTTGTTAGAGGGGGTGTGACTGTAAGGTGTGGAATATTTGACCACATTATCATCTAGAAGATCTTGAAAAATATGCATCTATGTGTAAAAGTGAAGTTTTGTAAGAATTTTTATCAAGTTTATTATTATTATAATTACAAAATTTGATACTAATCTAAAATTATTATTTGATAGCTCATTAATACATGAACAAATTAATTCAAAATATACGTTTTACACAGGTGCAATTGATTTCTTCTCTTATATATATATATATATATATATATATGTATATATAAGCTCATTATTGTTTATATTAAACTCAAACCAACACTTGTTAGAGGGGGTGTGACTGTGAGGTGTGGAATATTTGACCACATTATCATCTAGAAGATCTTGAAAAATATGCATCTATGTGTAAAAGTGAAGTTTTGTAAGAATTTTTATCAAGTTTATTATTATTATAATTACAAAATTTGATACTAATCTAAAATTATTATTTGATAGCTCATTAATACATGAAAAAATTAATTCAAAATATACATTGTACACAGGTGCAATTGATTTCTTCTCTTATATATATATATATATATATATATATATATATATGAATAAAAAAAGGACATATCTCTTTAAGTTTGTGTTTGCTTGCCTTGTGGCTGGTTATCATTAAAGATATAATTCTTTTATTTTCTTTGCCTCTCTATATCTCTCTTTCAGTTAATCTTATTTCAATATAATTTGTCATTTTTTTTAAAAACGTACACGTATGCCTTCTAATTTCTTAGTTTATACCCTAAGCGACCATCTTAATTTTAGTTTTTCCAGATGTGTATTATAATAAAATAGTCTCCCTTTCTCACCAAAAACAAAAAAGAAAATGAATTAAAAAGATTATTATTCTGAATACAACACACACACAATTAAAGATTAACTTTATCTTTCTTTTAATAATAAAGAAAATGTTAATATTATTTGTACGTTTTTTTAATTCACAAAGTTGCTGCATTAATATATATATACCCAAAACTTTATTATATATATAACCACAGAAAAAGTTCTGATGAGTATTCATATTTAGACAAAATCACATTACCTTTGTGAAAAGTCACAAATCTGAAGATTCAGAAAATAACACAATTCTGTGAAAATTACAAAAATGCTTGTGGGGCCTCTACTTTTGTAAGTTGTGCAGATTAAAAAGCAAATTGGGCTTTGTTAAAGAAAAGCCAGAGAAAGACAAATGAAAAAGAAAATATGAGATGGATCCTACCAAAAAAGAAAAAAAACGATCCTTTTCTTTTTCATCCATGATCAATATATATATTTCACATTCACACATTGTTTGACTATAACGTTTAATTCTTAATGAATCAATATGTTGTTTGACTAACGAGTGGTTTGGCACGAGTGGTTGTCCTCAAATGAAATTGTGATTTTATTTGAGTACGTTAGAGATGATATCTTCCATCAGTCTCTACGTAGATTTCTGTAATTTTTTCTAATGCTCTTTTAGTACTCTTCAAAAAAATAAAATATTCGTCCTCTATGTATAGTGTGTGTGAGATATAATTGAGGGGTGAAAAGAAAAGATAGATGGACAGTGAGTCACTCAATGATTAAAGTGAGAGGTCAATATAGGAGCTGAAAGAAAATAATAGAGTATTTTTAAATTTGTCTTGCGCACTGTAGAATCGGATTCAATGAATACGATATATATACATGGCTGTTTGCCAAGATCGTGGTTTCACCCCACTCCTCACACTTAAGCGAGTGGTGGACAAGACATACAGATACGTCAAAAATAACAATAAATATATTCGGTCCCGTCAATTAATAATGACAAGAGGTTTTTTAGTCACCCACGCACCTATTTCTTATTTCTATGTGCTCGCTGCCCAAACCTATTATTAACAATATTATTATTACGTACATTTAACTGCGACTTCTTTGGATTTTTTTTAATATTTTTATTTGATTGGAGCTGAAATTTTTATTGCCATTGGCAAAGAAAAAAATGACTAGGAATAGGAAGCTATATATGTATATATTGAGATCCCTTTGAAAATATGAATCTCACTGCATGCGAATCTGATCATGTGTCTGTCGATGCCAGCTGGGAATATGCTGCTTATCATTTGTCAAACTTTGCTGCTTACATATATACCGAAATTGGTTATTAGTGTTTAATTTAATTATGACAACATATATAAGAAGCAGTATATTATAAATGTTTAATTTGGTTACGAGTGACGATACAAGTGATGTATTATTTGTTATCTTTTAGTTGTGAGTGGTGTGAGAACCACCTCCAACTTTTTGACAAGATGAGCCGTCTTAAATAGCTACTCCTTGCTCTTCCAGATAACATTGATAATGGCGTGAGCAAGATTTTTGTATCATCAATATAATTTATTTATTTATTTTTGTTTGGTCTTCTCATTTTAATTAATATACACCCGGGGAATATAGTATTTATGAAACTATGATTTGTATATATAGCTGGTTTACAAATAATTAACAAAATTGTTATAGATGCACGTGTTATTAGTTAAGTTGAGAATCACTAATGTGGTTAGATTAATTGTCCAAATCATGCAACAAATTCGAAGAAAGCGAATATTTATTTTTTATAGCTAGTTTGAGCAGTAAGTGATATTATTGTTTAGGATCCTTATCCTGGGCATACGTATATGTGGATAATTATTTGCATCCTCTTCCATCATCATTCTCAGAGCTGATTCACACTCACAACTGACTGCTCTAACGATGAACATAATTTTTATTATTTTTGAATTAGGGAAACCAAAAACTAGAGAGGTTGAAAATAAATAAGTAATATTAGATTTTTCAGAAATAATTTTTATAATATGAGTAAAGCGATGTAAAATTATAGATATATATTTTAAATACTGAAAAAAGGTCTGTTATAGTATTTTATTTTAAAATTCGTTGGGCAATTACTATGCATTTACTTAGAAGCATTGAATCTTGGTAGAAACGGCAGCAAGTATAAAGTAGTGAGTACAAAATGACAAATCACTTTTGTTTATGTCAGTTAGTGACATGTTCCACGTGGTGCCGCTTCCTTCTTCTTCCACATTATTCAAGTCAACGTCGGCGGCTGCACCTCCACTCTTCCTTCCGTGTTTCACAGCGTCTCTCTCCTCTCCATTTATACATTTTTTCTTTTTTGAAAAAACACTATAATATCTCCTTTTTTATTTTTTCTTTTATTATAAAATAAAAATAATATTTTATGTCTTAAATTTTAGTTTTAAAATTTTGTAGTTAATTTTATTTTTAAATTATAATTAATTTTATTTTATAATTTAATATTATTTAAATTATTAATAAAAAATAATAATATGATATTTGATAATAAATTTTAAGAATATAAATAAAATTTTAATATTAAATAATAATATATATATTTAAATTATAATATTTTTTTATTTAATCATTATCTAACATAAAAATTAATATTTTTAATTAATATTTTAATAAATATTTTATATATGAGATGAATAATTTTATTAATAATTTTATATATTTTTTAAATATAATATTATTTTATAATTTTTACTAATAATTTATATGAAATTATATTATAAGATAAAATTAATTACAATATAAAATATCAAAGATTTAAAAATAAAATTAACTATAAAAAATTTAGAGATAAAATTTAAAAGTAATATAAAATTTAAAAATATAAAAAATATTTTTAAAATAAAAAATAAAATTAATATAGAATTTAAAAATATAAAAAATATTTTTAAAATAAAAAAACAAAGTTTATGGTCATTTACTAGTGTAGTGTTCTCTTATTTGCTGTTCAACCATTTTTCAAAGCAGCAAAGAAAATAATGCATCCATTTGGTCAAAAAATTAACAGTAGAAACGACAATTACAGCTGACGCCCATTCTTACGTACACTCACAATGCGTTTATTTGCATTTTAATCATACAACCAAAATGTCTACTCCAACACAGGCATACCTTTTGGGTGTATATTCATTGTTCTGGCTATATTTTTAGTTGACTAACTAGTAACCTACTAACGGCGTTTTTATTAAAAAGCACAACATTCAGATTACAAAGTAAATATAGAATATAAAACTTCAATATTGAACACGATAAGTAAACTTTTTTACCCACAAAGCCAAACCGTCTTGACTTGCTTGGTTTCGTTAATGGATGTGTAGTCTAGAAGAAGAGGCAAGCTCTGTTATTGGAAGAGCATAACTGAGGTAATCTAAAACCTATTGCTTTAGGAAAAGTAGCATTAACTCAAAAACACTTTGTAGTGAAAGAAAAGAAAATGAAAGAAAGAAAGAGAGAGAGAGAGAGAGGGACCGTTGTAACGAGATTACAAATTGCGTTTACTTCTAGTTCTGGTCCACACTTGTAGCTGTAAGCAATGTCTCATCATTCCTTACGTGCACCACCCTCCGACATGCTCCTCTCTCTTTGTTACCTCCTCTGTTTCATCTTCTCCTTCCTCTCCGGTGTTCAATCTGACGACCGTCAACTTCTTCTCAACCTCAAATCTGATCTTCAGAAATCAAATTTCCACATCTTTGACACATGGAATGCCACCAATTCCGTATGCATGTTCAACGGGATCACCTGCAATTCACACGGTTCCGTCACGGAAATCGAGCTCTCTAACCAGAACCTATCCGGGGTTCTTCCTTTGGACGCCATTTGCCAGCTTCAGTCACTCGAGAAGCTCTCATTTGGATTCAACTCTCTGTATGGTGAAGTTGCAGAGGATTTGAAAAACTGCGTCAAGTTACGATATTTGGACTTGGGAAATAACATTTTCTCAGGAACATTTCCGGATATATCTCCTCTCACCCAATTGCAGTATCTGTATTTAAATCAAAGCGGATTTTCTGGAACTTTTCCATGGAAGTCCCTGCTAAACATGACGGGTCTCGTGCAATTAAGCGTTGGAGATAACCCCTTTTCACGTACTCCTTTTCCATCCGAGGTAGTGAACCTCAAGAACCTTAATTGGCTCTACCTAACGAATTGCAGCCTCGAAGGAAATATACCTGCGGGAATAGTTAATCTCACAGAGCTAATAAATTTTGAGATTTCGCATAATTTCATATCCGGTGAGATTCCGTCGGAGATTGGGAAGCTTCAGAAACTACGGCAGTTTGAGTTCTACGAAAACGCAATCACCGGAAAATTTCCAGTCGGGTTTAGAAACCTCAGTAGCCTCGAAAATTTGGACGGCTCCGTGAATCAACTCGAAGGTGATCTCTCCGAGTTGAGGTTCTTGACGAATCTGGTTTCTCTGCAATTGTTTGAAAACAAATTATCAGGGGAAATCCCACCGGAGTTTGGTGAATTAAAAAAGCTCGTGAATCTCTCTTTATACAGTAACAGCTTGACGGGACCTGTTCCTGAGAAGCTTGGATCATGGGCAGAGTTTGATTTCATCGATGTGTCTGAGAACATGTTGACGGGTCCTATTCCGCAAGATATGTGCAAGAAGGGAAAGATGCATGGCTTGCTTATGCTTCAGAACCAGCTCACCGGACAAATACCAGCTACGTATGCCAACTGTACGAGTATGCGTCGATTCAGAGTCAGCAATAACTCGCTTTCGGGTACCATTCCTCCAGGAATTTGGGGATTGCCCAACGCAGATATAATCGATATTGAAATGAATCAATTGGAGGGTTCAATTACGTCGGATATCAGGACCGCGAAGAACCTGGCTCAGATATTTGCTAGAAGGAATCGGTTGAGTGGTGAGATACCAGAAGAAATTTCAGAAGCAACGTCGTTGGTGGCTATTGATCTAAGCGAGAATCAAATTTCCGGGGAGATTCCGGTGGGTATTGGAGAGCTCAAACAATTGAGTAGTCTTCATTTACAGAGCAACAACCTATCTGGGTCAATACCAGACTCCTTGGGCTCGTGTAATTACCTCATTGATATCGAACTGGCCAAGAATTCTCTCTCTGGTGAAATCCCTTCGTCTTTGGGTCATTTACCGGTTCTCAATTCTCTGAATTTGTCCCAAAACGAACTCTCCGGTGAAATTCCGGCGAGTTTTTCACTCCTCCGGTTGAGTCTTTTTGATCTATCGTATAACCGATTAACTGGTCCAATCCCTCAATCTCTATCAATTAAAGCTTACAATGGCAGCCTCAATGGAAACCCAGGTCTGTGCAGCATCGATACCATCAACTCTTTCAGGCCCTGCTCTGCTCTTTCTTCTGGCATGTCCAGAAACGTCCGTATCCTCATCATTTGCTTCACGATAGCTCTGGTCATGCTCCTTGCGTGTCTGGCTCTATACTTGCAAATGAAGAAAACGGAGAAAAACCGAGAACGGTCTTTGAAGGAAGAATCCTGGGACGTGAAATCCTTCCACGTGCTAAGTTTCACAGAGGATGAGATTCTTGATTCCGTCAAGGTAGAGAATCTAATTGGAAAAGGAGGTTCCGGAAACGTGTACAGGGTCGTACTCTCAAACGGCAAAGAACTCGCCGTTAAGCACATCTGGAACGTGGATTCGGGTGGCCGGAAGAAGAGCCGGAGTAGCAGTCCGATGATCGGAAAGTCCAAGTCCAAGTCCAGGGAATTCGATGCGGAGGTGGAGACACTGAGCTCCATAAGGCACGTGAACGTGGTGAAGCTGTATTGCAGCATCACAAGTGAAGACTCGAGCTTATTAGTGTATGAATATTTACCGAATGGAAGCCTGTGGGATCGTCTTCATGGAAGTGAGAAAGTAGAGCTCGATTGGGAGAAAAGGTATGAAATTGCAGTTGGAGCAGCAAAAGGGTTGGAGTACTTGCATCATGGGTGCGAGAGGCCTGTGATTCACAGGGACGTCAAATCCAGTAACATCTTATTGGATGAGTTGCTAAAGCCTAGGATTGCTGATTTTGGACTTGCTAAGATTGTTCAAGTTCAAGCCAAGGGCCAGGATTCTACACATATCATTGCCGGAACACATGGGTATATTGCTCCCGGTAAGTTTATTTATTATTAACGTAGCATCTGGTTATGATATATATATTTTGTATTCAATCTGATGGATTAATATGGGGATGCAGAATATGGATACACGTACAAAGTGAATGAGAAAAGTGATGTGTACAGCTTTGGAGTGGTACTGATGGAGCTGGTAACGGGAAAAAGGCCAATAGAGACAGAATATGGAGAGAACAAAGACATAGTGATCTGGGTGAGCAGTAAGGTGCAAAGTAAAGAGAGCATAAGGAGTGTGGTGGACTCAAGAATACCAGACATGTACAAAGAGGAGGCTGTCAAGATATTGAGAATAGCCATTCTGTGCACAGCCAGGCTTCCGGCTTTGAGGCCCACCATGAGAAGTGTGGTTCAGATGCTAGAGGATGTTGAATCTTGTAAATTGGTTGGAATCGTCATTACCAAAGACGTCACTGAAAACAAATTGGGACACACTCTTACTGACACACCAAAGCTCAAGCCTACCACTTAAGACTTCAAATTCAATACACTGATCAGTTTTGGATTCTCCAAGGAACTACCTCTCGTTCTTAGATGTAGAATGTAATTTTTACAGGGAGGAGGGAACATCGCATATTATTTAGCCATACAAAACAGGTTATGTATGTTCATGTAATTTACAATAAGAAGAAGCAGTGTGGTATAAAGAAACTGAAATGGGGATAAAGTGTTGTGAAGCCTGTTAGAATCAGCTTTCAATTTTGAGTGTTTCAGGAAATCTCCAATAGTGTGTCATGTAATTGATAATGAATGATATGAGATATATGTGAACGTCTTTCTTACTCTTTAATGCCAGTCAGTATACTAAAAATTTAATTTCAAGTTTGAACTGATTCTGTTCATTGTGTAATTGTATTGAAGATTTAAGTCAGAGAGCACAAACAAACTTGACTGCAAATTTTCTTCTTCTTCTTTTGAATTTTTATACACAGAGTACTAGTAGTGCAGGGTACTAGGAAAGAGGGGAAGGGGGACCCACCCCTATGACTGGGCAAGAAGAGCATTTGCCTTATGTAGTCCAACCACTCTGTTATTGTTGCAGTACCATCGTTACCAATGAATAACACAAATCACAAATGCCTTAACCTACGCAACAAGATACAGGCCTTACAAAAGCTATCTTCGACAAGGGCAGGCCTAGTATTATTTCTCATCATATTGTGGGCTAATTGGGCAAGAAAGATCCTACATTGTTCTAATTCTTTGTGAAGTGAAATAATTTAATAACAGGATTCCAAAATACTGGATCCTAATTGAGTTATAGTCTTAAAGCATTATTACTGTAGTTTCCTTTTATTTCTTATTCAAGCTTCTTACTGTAACTCTTCTTTTTCAGTTGACAAAGAATAGCATAAGTTTTTTTAACTACTTTAATGTGAAGAAGCAAAAGCATGCTTATTAGCAGATTCATTCCATTATGAAACTTATTTCATTCAATGAAAAAGAGACTACATATTTCCAAAATTGAACAATATTTTGACATATCATAACTCTTTTTTTTTTCTTATCTTTTAAACTTCCCACTAAAGATAAATGGGCTCAGAAACATCTTTGGGCTTTTGCGAAAAGGGTTCACACAACTATCCGATCTATGTGGGACCTACACTGCATTAAGACAGCCCAAATAATTGTTTTTTGCGTTGGGGCCTAAACTTTATGTTCCTTTGAGTCTGCAAAGTTATTTCACTCACTTTGAGGCGTAACCCTAAACTTTTGGAGCAGATAATTAAATGTGGACGAAACTTCAAAAGGGGAAGGAGAAAATGACTTATGCATATGAAAACAAAAGCCCTTTTTCCCTGATATTTGACCAGAAATTAATGGTCCCCGAAAGAATGGGTTCAAATTCAATCGACAGCTCATGGATTTATCATTATCCTAAAGTAACTCGTTACAATAGAGATTGGTCTTACTACAAATAAATATATAAAATGTGTGTCTCTATATATGATTCATGTACATATATAGAGACACACACACATACATAAATGCCATTACCATGAATCAACAAGTTACCTATATGAAAATGGTCCCCTCTCTCAAATCTCAATACTATATCTTCGATTCATCAGATAAAAGGAAACGTGGTCCCCTCTATGGCTCTACCCTTTTTTAATGCAAATTATTCTGGGGAAACAATCTTTTTAGCAAATTATGATGCCTAACTTATATGGCTCCAACCAATTATATATATATATATATATATTTCTCTAAAGGTAAAGCTGAAAAAAGGAATACACAAAAGAAAAAAAAAAAAAAAGACAGAGAGAGAATTTCGTTACACTTGGCACACATGTAGACGACTAATAAAGAAACTTAATTATATTGATTATATAGGAATGGCCAAACAAAGTGAGATTATAAATATGTTGTGTTTCAGTTCCCACCTTTGCTTGCTGCTGCCTTTAATTAATTTGCTTAAATATTTGGAACATATTCTTGTTTGTTCAGCATGTCAAATTATCACTGACACAAAGGAATATAATTTTAAATTATTTACATTTAAAAATTATACATTTTTTTTATATTTATAGAGATATTGAAAGAAAAAAAGGAGACGGACATTATAGAAATTTACCTTAAATAAATTAAAAATTAAATCTTTTTTTTACCTCTCTATGTATAATGAAAAATTTAAAGAATTCGAATTCAAGGAATCTAGCTAACTTTTTAGTGTCATCACAAATATACAATTCGTATATTGGAAAAATAAAAAGGCTAATTAAAGCAAGTGGAATATTCTGTACAAAAGTCAATAAAAATCTTGTTCCTCGTCTTTTCTTTTCTTTATTTGATACCATTAAATATTGTCTTCTTTAAAGGGTGGAGCAAGTAAGGAAGCGGTATACAGCTTTGATATATTGTTTGTTTCCATATTCCACACCCAGAAGAAAATAATTGAGAGAAACCTCTAAATTAAGTTTATGATCTTATATATATATATATATACACACACACACACACACACACACACACACACACATGCATGTAACATATAGCTTTTATTTCCACCATAAATAATTAGCTTTATTCAAACTAATTAAACTTAGTTTGCTTTCTTTTAACATGCTATTAATTTGGACTCGGTTTATACAAGTAGCACAGAAAGACACGTAAGAAAGAAATTCACAAGCCCCAAAATAGATAATACTACTGGAATGGCACATTTTTCATTTCATGTACAAAAGATAAACCTGATGTGGTAAAAAGAAAGAATATAGATGCCATCAGAAAAACTTTGTAATTCGCCATTGCAGTTTCTTACTCTTGCTGAACAAAAGAAAAGAGATATATTCCAATTAGGGAATACAAGGTACAAACAGCTATACATGACAAAAGAACGGTATGATATATAATTAATCTTGGGTGAAAGGAAAAAAAAGAAGAAGAAAGGCATTTTTTCAAGACAAGTGACAATCAATAATTTGATCTAGCTAGGAACATTTTAAAATTTTTTAAATAAGGTCACTTAAATCTGGATGGAACGTGTCAAAATTGAGAGATAAAAGTATTGCTAAAATTTCTATGACGTCAAAAAGCATTACAAAATAATTAATTAAACTAGCACTGCTTTAACACAAATAATTAATAATCAACTCATCCGATCATTGTACTTGCTCATCTGTGCATTTATGGTTCTTGGCGTAGCCTGGAACTGTCGAGTCATGGATTCGAGAGCAGGTACCGTCCATTTCACTGAACTCATCCGATCATTGTGAAATGCAAAAGAAGTCAGTCATGTGTTTAATTATACTTATTCTAAGTGGGTAAATTAATTTAGAAAATCACTCTAGTGGGTTTTTAGTACTATCGCACATTGAACGAGAGCCTTTTGGTTCACCTGACTAATTTTTAAGCGAATTATTCAATATATAAATTATGAATACATTTAACACGTGACTATAGCCTTTAATTTCCAGGTTTGATCAAATTTTATGGATCTTTTAGTTAACTGGAGTATGTAAATTAATACTTAAATGGTGAACACTGTAATAATATTAAATCAAACAGAAACCTGTATTTTCAATTTAATGATATTAAACTTTGGGCGAGAGAGCATCTTAGCAAATTAAATTAAAAACACAGTTCATTGAAGATCGCAGAAAGTGTACGTGTATCTGTTCCTTTTAAACCCCTCATTGAAGTCAGATATATATCTTTACGTTTGACTGAGAAAAAAACAAAAGAATGGATGACACAAGAATAATATTATATTTTTCCTGGTCAGTGAAACATGCAGTGTGTTTAGGATCAGATGCTGTTTACCCTTGTACACATCCCGTATATATGAGTATATATAAAAGTATAAAGTAGTTGCATTACTCATGAATCGTGAGGTAGTGGAGTATAAACGTAAAGCTTCTTTACCTCTGCCCCTGAGAGCCCCATATACACGTCGAGAACCTGCTTTTTCGTCATCAACACTCGTCACTGCTTTCCCTAGTAGTGATCCACTCATCCCCATTCCATCTTATATACACCTCTTACTCCTCTCCTTCCTTGCAACATTAATTATACCCTTAATTCATACCACCTTACCTTCCCTCCTTCTCTCTTCTCTCCAAATGGATCGTCAAAAGATGATTTTGTTTCTGGTTGTTCTGATCTCCATGTCCTGTATCCCACAAGTCATACTCACAAGCACGAACCAGACCCAGTTTTTTGCCCTCATGAAGCAGTCTCTCTCAGGGAACTTCCCCCCCACTTGGGATATCACCGGAGACAAACCTGTCTGCAACTTCCATGGAGTTACCTGTAACAGCCAAGGAGACGTCATCCATCTTGACGTCTCAGGTTGGTCGCTCTCTGGAAACTTCCCTTCTCATATATGCTCTTACTTGCCTCACATACGTGTTATCAACCTCAGCCATAACCGTATCAGCGGAGATTTTCCCCGCACCATACTCAACTGTTCCCACTTGGAAGAGCTTTACATGAGTTACATGTCTCTTGTTGGGACACTTCCTGATTTCTCACCCTTGACATCTCTCAACATTCTTGATTTGTCTTACAACCTCTTCACTGGTCACTTCCCCATGTCCATCTTCAATCTCACCAGTCTCCAGGTCCTTAACTTCAACGAGAATTCTGGTTTCGACTTATGGCAGCTCCCACAGGATATTCACAACCTCAGAAATATAAACACTATGGTTTTGACCACGTGCATGGTGCAAGGTCAAATCCCAGCTTCCATAGGGAACCTCACGTCTCTTGTTGATCTTGAATTGAGTGGGAATTTCCTCACTGGTCATATTCCTCCAGAGCTTGGATTGCTGAGAAACCTTCAGCAGCTTGAGCTTTACTATAATGAACTTGGAGGAGTTATACCTGAGGAGCTAGGAAATCTGAAGGAGCTCGCAGACTTAGATATGTCAGTCAACAAGTTGACTGGGAAAATCCCAGAATCTTTATGTCGTCTTCCAAAGCTTCAAGTCATGCAGCTTTACAACAACAGCCTCACAGGGGAAATCCCAGCTGTGATGGCAAACTCAACGTCCTTGAGAATTTTGTCTCTGTATGACAATTTCTTGAGTGGAAATGTCCCAAGAAATCTGGGTCAGTTCTCAGGGATGGTGGCTCTAGATTTGTCAGAAAACAAGCTTTCTGGTCCTCTGCCAACAGAGATTTGCAGGGGAGGTAAGCTGCTCTACTTTCTTGTTCTGGATAATCAGTTCTCTGGAGAGATTCCTTACAGTTATGCAGATTGCTTGACGCTTTTGAGGTTTCGAGTGAGTAATAACAACTTGGAGGGCTCAATTCCCAAGGGTGTCTTTGGCTTGCCTCATGTTTCCATAATTGATTTGGCTTATAATAATTTTTCTGGTCCAATATCGGATGCCATTGGGAGTTCTACTAATTTGTCAGAGCTTTTCATACAGAGGAACATGTTCTCAGGGTTCATACCTTGGACAATCTGTCGTGCTACCAATCTGGTCAAGATTGATTTCAGTAACAACCTTCTTCTTGGTCCAATACCTTCTGAAATTGGCAATCTCGAAAAGCTTAATTTGCTGATGTTGCAAGGGAACCAGCTGGATTCTTCTATCCCAAGCTCGCTTTCCTTATTGCAGTCTCTCAATGTTCTTGATCTCTCCAACAACCTCTTGACTGGGAGCATCCCTGCGAGCCTCTCTGCATTGCTACCTAACTCCATCAATTTTTCAAACAATTTGCTTTCTGGTCCAATTCCTTTTTCACTGGTAAAAGGAGGGCTGGTAGAAAGCTTTTCAGGGAATCCTGGTCTCTGTGTGTTACCTATATATGCAAACTCATCAGATTCAGATCAGAATTTCCCTCTGTGCTCACAGACGCACAACAGAAAGAGGCTGAATACCATCTGGGTGGGTGCGGTTTTGGTAGCTATGTTCATCATTGGATTTGGAGCTGTGTTGCTTATAAAACGCAGGCTTAACAAACGCAGGTGTGATTTGGAGCAAGATCATGATGACACCCTATTATCTTCCACATTTTGCTCTTATGACTTGAAGAGCTTCCACAGATTAAATTATGACCAACAGGAGATCATTGAGGCCATGGTGGATAAGAACATAGTGGGGTATGGAGGATCTGGGACAGTGTACAAGATTGAGCTAAAAAGTGGTGAGCTTGTTGCAGTGAAGAGGCTGTGGAGTCGATCATCAAAGGATTCAGTTCAAGAGGATGGAATGGCTTTGGACAAGGAGTTGAAAACTGAGGTTGGGACATTGGGAAGTATAAGACACAAGAACATAGTAAAACTGTACAGCTACTTCTCTAGCCTTGATTGCAGTTTGTTGGTGTATGAGTACATGCCAAATGGTAATCTTTGGGATGCACTGCACAAAGGTTGGATCCATTTGGACTGGCCCACTCGCCATCAGATTGCATTGGGGATTGCACAGGGTTTGGCTTACCTCCACCATGATCTTCTTCCTCCTATCATTCACAGAGACATCAAATCAACTAACATCCTCTTGGACGTTAACTACCAACCCAAAGTTGCAGATTTTGGGATCGCCAAGGTGTTACAAGCCAGAGGAGGGACAGACTCCACCACAACTGTCATTGCAGGAACCTATGGTTACTTAGCCCCAGGTTATTATTAATTCATTCTCAGTTAAATTAATCATTTTGTTCTATATATACTTGCGTACTATTTTCATCTCTTCTATATATATATAGTCATACAAGTTGTCGTCATGGGTGTGACAGAATATGCATATTCTTCTAGAGCAACAACCAAGTGTGACGTGTACAGTTTCGGGGTGATTCTGATGGAACTGATAACTGGGAAGAAGCCAGTGGAGGCAGAATTTGGAGAGAACAGGAATATTGTGTACTGGGTTTCAAACAAAGTAGACAGCAAAGAAGGGATTAACGAGATAATAGACAAGAAATTGTCAGGGTTGTTCAGAGAGGAGATTATACAAGTCATCCGAATTGCCATTCACTGCACCTACAAACTCCCAGCTAATAGACCAACCATGAAAGAAGTGGTTCAGCAACTAATTGAGGCACACCCTTACCATTTCGATCCTTGAAACTTGTCACATAACGCCAAATAAATATCAAAACTCTTCCTATTATGATTATGTGCACTACATCACCACTACTACTATTACTGGATAACAAGTCTCCCACCATGTAATTGAGAGACCCATAATACACAACAACTTGCTATATACTATGTTTGTTTGTAGATTCTATATCTTTCACTCTCTTGTCTATATTGTTGCATATATGCTTTCTTTTCTCATCTATTTTGACTCTCGTAAGAATTTGAGTTTGATTTTTTATGGATGCTTTGTTATAGTATTATTGCATATATAGTATATCCAAATTTCACGGACCCACACTTTGATATCATTGGCCAACTTGCTTTGACGAAAATTTGTTTTTTGTGTTCCTTTTTCTCTTTTATATTTTTCGATCGATCGCTTTACTTTGTTTTGAGTGATTAAAGATGGTCCATTAAAAGGAGCATCTTTTGAATGAGGACTAAAAGGTTGTGATTCACTTCTGAATACAAGTTGAATGCCCTCACAGTTTATTAAACAAACTTAGGTGAGACATGATTATTCCATTGTCCTAAACAGTTACTTATTGCAATCATATCAGTACTGCTATCTCTGATCATGCTGTCCAATCATTTCAAGTATATATAGAAATTAAATAATAAAGAAAATAACAGGTGATGAATGAAACCTTGACTACGGTCAAATAGCTCCAAAAAAGGAGGATTGTAAAAGCAAAAAGCACAAGGATATGGACACGATTGTGTCAACTTGTATGCAAAAATGTATGCATAATGCATGAATGGTCACACGTGTGGCTGCAAGTCCCAGCTGAGATATGTATTCAGAATCATTGTATGCATTAACTGATATGCTTTATGAGTGGATGGTGGGGTCAGCTTAGAAGAATGAGATTCGCGAAGAAAAGAAAAATTATTTCTTTTGGCATGGTGGAGAGTCCATGAAGAAAAAAGTAAGAAGCTTCGATAATAACAGTTCCTACTTGAAAAGACACAGTATTCAAACATGCTTTGAGTAATTGACTGTGAAAAAGAAGCAAATTTCAGGTTTAAGAACAGAGAGACACGAGGACACCCAGCACATGATTTTGTAATTAGTGCATATTCTATAATCTATATCATCTATCGTCAGGAATATTAGCCCAAAACCAAAAGGGTGGAATATATGAATTTCGCTGAATCGAATTAGTCTCGAACAGTCACAGCAATCAAAAGTTATATATAGATGTCTGTTTCAGGAACCTATATATATACCTACGCCAAAACTACGGTTATGTAAAATGGCCATTAATTAAATTATAAAATTACAAATAACCGTAGATTAATTAATCACATTATCAAACTCATCAAAATGATGCTCATGCACTATGAAGACAATAATTGCCAACTCGACCAGTGGCTATATATGAACACTACACATTTCATTCTATGTTAAAATAATACTTGGTGTACTCCACCATGGTGCAATACAATGCCAATTTGAAGCACTTCAAAATTGAAGATACCATGCTTGTCAATTTGTTTGAGACTTTAAGATCTGTGCCATAAGCGAGAAAAAAAAAAAAATAATGGAGCACCAACTTCAAAGGAGTTTAAAATAGGATCTGTATCTTTTTCAACGCATAGCTATTATTAGTTTGCAACAAGTGAAAAATATATATACCACTTATTCACGGACGTCAGACTAGTCATAATTCTTGGATGCACCAGTATACAATTTGTCCATTTATTACAGCCCAATAAGTTGGGAAAGTTTCAGGCTCAGTGCAGCCCAATATGTAATATGTATTTTTCTCTCAGTACAGGTATATATAATATGTGTTTTTGGTTTGGAATTGGACCACGGTAGCTAATAGTAACACAAACAAAATTCATTATTAATTTATATGGATATATGTCGGTTTATAAATTTGAAGTGTACCATTTTCTAGGAAACTTACCAAACTTTCCTTAACATGTACTTATAGCTTCATACAGAGGAAAATAAAAGTGCCTAAAAGTAGTGAGATTGTGAATCTGGCCATTTTAAACCGGACTACTTCACTTTATGGCTTTTTCAGTAAGACGTGACATACAGGAGACAAAATATAAATGCTCTTAATTGCTATTATTTCCATGTCTTTTGGCCAAAATATATGGACTGTACCAGCACATATATAATTCTATCATTTTGCTTAGCTCAAAATCAAACTTCCCTTCAACCAACTATTTTTTTAAAATCTAAATTGATATTGATTGAACATTCATAAAAGGGTTTGATTGAGTTACTAAAAATCTTGAATCTATACAAAACAACCCCATTTCCCTGAGGATGGGGCCATAAAGATTAAGGAGTAAGGACCTCAAACATAAAAGAGAAACAACACACACAGAGAGACAGTCCACGAATTGAATGCCGTTTTGGTAGATAACTTTATGTAGCCCAACCTACTGCACTCAATTGTTCACGTTCCATCTTTTCAATTTAACTAAATTATATTAATGAAATACAAATAAATATTACCTTCAAATTTAGAGTTATGTCTATTTATTTATTTATTTGATTCATCTTCATTTTTAGTTAGCTCATAAGATCCTAACTAATGGAACTTATACCAAAAAAGAGCTTATTTTCATTATTATTAGTATTTCTTGGCTGAACTGAAACTTCTCAGTTGAATGATTTAATTAGTAGTTAAGAGCATTTCAATACAATTCATTTTTTAAAATATATGTACTTTCTATTATCATTATTATTATTTATTTATTTATTATGTTGTGGTTGGAGGGCAGTGTTCCGTGCGTACGAGGCAGTCACAGAAGAAGGCATAAACAGAACAGCTTTCATCCCTCTGTCATGCATACAAAGGGCAGGGCTGCTATTTCATCTATTTCTGTCAACACATTTATTACTTATTAGCACTTAATTAATTACCCTTACCTTTCCATTTATTTACTGTAGTTACTGCAAAACATATTTTATTCAAATAAATAAAAACTTGTAATTTAACTAATACAATGTCAAACTTGAGATTCTCAAATTATTTGAGTGAATTTACTAACTTATTTAACCACTACATAAATAAAATGAGAAAATAAAAGATTATAATAAACAAATATTTACCTTTCAGAACAATTTTCTTGTTTGGCAATTTCAATGAACAATTTTTAAGTTGCTGCATATGTATATTTTTTTTTGAGTTTTACTAATCAGCACCTTTGAAATACTGATTAATTTTTTGGTAATTAGTAAAACATTTAATATATTAAAATTTATAAAAAATTCAACAAAACTTTAACTGATATCCTAATAAAATTCTATATATATATTTTTATTGATTCAATTTCCATTGAGTAATCACACTATCGATCATGATGTAAGCGTGCGTGCTAATAACATTTTATACATTTGAAGTTTCCAAGACGATGGAGACTTAAAACAATATGATAATGGTACAAATTAATAGTCGCAAATCACGACTCCAAAATCGCTTACATTTTGTGGTCTGACAAGTTAGTACTACCAAAAACGAAAAAATAGTTGTTGAAAAATAAAATTTTAAGCCATTTACTTCTTTTCAACTCATCGAGTAAGAATGATCCAAAAATTTCTCCTTTTTTTTTTTTCTACAATATATATCTTTATCTTAATCTGACACTACATTTTCACTTTTTTATGAGTACTTTCTATTAAAAATAATTTTTCAGGCACAAATATTATCATAATCATAGAGTTTTATATTCATAGTCGATTGCCCTAATACAATCCTTATTTTTTATCTAAACTTGATGCCCACTATAAGAAATATGAAACTTACTATAAAAATAATTAACATTAAATATAAATATTTCTGAACAAAAATTTAAATTGTGATTTATCACTTTTTAAACATTAATTTTTTCTTCTAATCTCAACTTTCATTCATAATTATATTTTCACATTTGATTATTATCTATTGAATAAATTACACTCTTTTTTTTTATTTTACAAACTTATATTCTTTTTTTTTTAAATTAAAAAATTTATAATTTTATATATTTTAACCAAAATACTCTTAATAATGTTATTAATTTTTTAAAAAATATTATAGTTTATTAGAAAATATATTTTTAAGAAATTATAATATTTTATTATTATTAATTTGAGTTAAAAATAATAATTTTTTTTAAAATTATACTATTTAAATGCATATTTCATTATATAAATAAAAATATAAAGATAATTTAATTAAAATAAATAAAATTATAAATTTTTTCATCTCTTAAAAAATATAATTTTTTAAAATAAAAATATATATAATTTCATCATTTTTCAAGCAAGAGAGTGGCGTGGAATTTATTCTTATCTATTTTACACGTACAAGAGGTTGAGACTTGGGAGCATATGTCAAATTATCATTAACCGTAAGTGATTATTAATTGAAAAGTTAAAATATTAATTAAAAAATTAAATAGTTGATAAATTTTTATTTAATAAAAAATATTATTTTTATTAACTTTTATATTAAAAATTATCGAAAGCAGTAATTAATAACCCTCTTATTTTAAAATGGTTTTATTATTTTGTTATTGTTGCTAAAAAAGAAGTGGTACAATTATACATAGGTGAGGGCTTAAAAAGGCAAGGAGAGAAAAGACGAGAGAAGCAACAAAAAAGGATGGAAAGTCAAAAGTTGCTGTGAGTGGGTCTCACTCTCACTCACTCACCTCTCACGTAATTTTACAGTCAAACTGTGGAAACGCCCACGCTCTGCTTCTTCTCCCTCATCTTACGCATCCAATTTCAATTCGAATTCTTTTTTTGTCTTTTTTGATTTCGATGCAAATGAATGGGTAATGCCAAACCAAAAACATAAGAAAAGTGAGAAGCAGCAGCCACTTCCATTGTAATGGAAGACAGCAAACTCAAATCCAACACGGTGACCATTGCCAGAAAGAGGGACAAACAGAAAGTTGAAAAAGTCCTCTCACACTCTTATTCACAATCGCAATCACATTCTCTGGCCTTTCCTCATATCCAAAAACCTTTCTATGTCTGCACAAAATCTCCTTCCTCCTCACCAATCAAATTCCTCATTCCTCTCTTTCTCTCTCTAAAACCCTCACAGTTAGTCAGAAGCCTCACAAATCCTTTACACTGAAACGGGTTTGGCTACCATTTCTGTTTTCTATGGGTGTGGAGGACGACGATATGCTTCTCTTTTCCACTTCATGCAATGACCCTTTTGCCCTTCCTCCCAAACAGGTACCTGGTCCCATTCCCTTTCTAAATGCAACCTCCTTTTCATCCATTCTTCGATGAGAGCTTTAAAATGTAGCTTTCCTCTTTCTCTATCTCCCCCTCTTCTCTTCTCAATTCTCATTGGGTCCAAAAAGGCAGACATGATGGAGCCAGGCAATATATGTTTAATATATTTTTATGTTAAATATAGTTTATTCTATTTTTTTCATCAAAAGCAGCTGCAATGCACACCTTTTTTTTTTTTTTCCGGCATCTCCTTGGGTGTTTTTTGTGTTTTACTTTTTTCTTTCTTTCTTTCGCGGTAACCTGAGACCTTAAAGGAACACAGAGGAGCATACTACTCGTCTTCGATCTGGGTTTTCGTTATCCTGCTCTGAAATGGCAAGAACAGGAGAGTGTATGTAGGATTTTGATGATTCATTGACTTTCACATCAATGTATCCTTAATCTTGTACCCTTTTCCATAGCTAATGATCATGACAATGAAAATGTGTGTATGTTTTATCCATTTTTTCTGCTATAAAGTAATTTGTTTGATCAACTTGCTATTCTTTGTAGCCTTCCTCTTATGTTTTCAATTTTTGGTCCTTTTCATATTCTTGCTTTGATATTATGTTCCTTTAATATGTTTTCTTGTTTTGTTGGGCTGTACTGTCCAAGAGTATTATTTTCTGGTTTGTTGGAGCCAATAACGGGTTCTGAAATTTGGAGACGACTTAAAAATTAAAAGATTCCTTCAAGCTTTTGGTATCATTTCAGAGTAGTGGCTGGTCGGTTATTTTTCCATCTTGCGTGGGAAATAGTGGACCAAAAGAGGGTAAAAAATCATGTGGAAATTGTGGTCCAATGTGTCAGGGAGCATATGAAATTGATATGGATCACTGTTTCACTTTTCTGAATCAGTGTAGCAGCTTCAACATGATTTGACTCAAGTGGGACTTGCATGACCCTATTCTCTGGTATTTGTCTGATCAAGGCTTGGCCTGGACTGAGCATTTTCAGAAGGGAAAATATTGTTGAATTGCTAATTTATGATGTGATTGTAATTAGAAATTTGGAATAATTTGAGATTAATTTTTCATTAATCAGGGATTATCATTAAAGCTATATGAGTCTGGGGATGCTGTTACCTCATAGTATTAAGGTTTCATGTTTATGATGGCATATTAATAGGACTGCTATCAGCTAGTAAATTTACTCTTTTCCTGTGATGTTCTTAGGAAGATTCAACGTCTCTGTCCACCTTGAAACTGGTTTTGAAGGTATCATCTGCAGGTACTTGTGAGCAGTAAGATTAACAATGGGTCCAGTGCTTTTAACATGGTAGTTTCCTCATGGTACAGATCACTGTGAAAAGGCATGAGTGCAAGGATAACATAACTGTTCCTTCAGTGAGATATTTCTCCTATGGGATTCGGATAGCCAAATTACCCCTTTAGACTATTATTAAGTAATCTAAATTTTGCACTTTGGCATTAGCTAGGACTCTTCAAAACTTTATATTGTTGCAGGGAAGGTCAAATTTAATGGCTAAATTGTAACTTTGAACATCTAAACCTTCTTCAAGAATTGAAGTTTCAACAATAATGTCAACCTAGCCCGTACAAAGTTCTTTCATAATTTAATGTGTTGTTTGAATTCTTAAGAAGGAACTGAAGATAGTTAAGAGTATGGACTCTCCTTGGATAATTTAGATTTTGGTAGAGTCTACGTGCAAAAGAATAACAAAATATATATACTCTGCTTTAGTATTTTGTTGCTATTCTTTTGCTTGTAACTTTGCTACAAGTTGTAAAAGTTGAATTACCTAGAGAAAATTCATATATTCTTTAATATCTTCAGTTCATATACTGGTAAGAATTTAAACAGTAGTTTGATTTGTGGAAAAATTTTATGTGGGTTTGGTCAACATTATTATAGCAACATCAATTCTTGAAGGGGTTTAGAAGTTTAAAGTTGTGATTAAATTTGATCCCCTCTATCTCTATCACACTATGAAGTTTTGTACAACCTTGAGGTTGTGCTAGAGTACAAAATTCAAATTACTTATCACTGGTCAAAAGTAGGGATTTGACTGCGCATCATCCATTGGAGAAATATCTTGTTAATGGAGGTATAATGAGAAAGGAATCCTTGTGTCATTTTCCCCTTCTTGTGAGCCTTCTGATAGGGATATGTATCATAAGGAAACTTGCTGTGTTGAAAGTACCAAAGCAATTAATTCCTAATTTCAAATTTAGTATCAGTTTGATATACAATTTGCTTTTGTTGCTCACGATTCCTACAAACAAGTATACGGGGTCTGGAAACACTGCATCTTCCTAAAGCTGCCCTCGAGTTTATTCGTCTAGAAGATGTGACCAATAAAACCTTAAGGAAGTTCGTATGCCTTGAAGCATGCAAACAACTTCAAAAGATTGGAACTTTTACAGATAATCTTGTTGATGATTTTGTCATGTTGGGAACTCTTCTAAAACTAAGGACATAGTGAAATTACTACCTTCTAGAAGTACTTTGAAGAGAAGCATGGAATTCAATTGTGATTTGAGCATCAACAGCTGCTTAATAGAAGGCACAAATTTCAAGTGCATTATTACCGTCACAGGTTAAGCATGAGGACAGAGAACCAAGCAAGACTTGGGTTGATTGCCTTTTAAACTTGGGGGAGGGTGTTCACTGTAAACCTTTCCATACCTGCGAACAATAAGTCTGTCTATTCTCGATCCTCTTTCTTATTGATTTATTGTTCTCTGTGTGTGCATCAGTCACAGGAGTAAATGGTATAGGTCCTTATTCTTTCATAAATATGAGAGCTGTAGTTACAGGAAAAAAATAAAGTTTAATAAATTATACATTTGTGTCGGACTCCATACTCCATTTATTCCTTACTGAAGCAATTGTTTGCATTACACAACTGTTTGTATTATTAGGATGAATTTAATTATTGATAATTTAACTATAAAATGAGTCAAAATAAAATACTCTGATGTAATAGTCAATTTCACTTAAAAAAAGATTTTATTTATTGTTGTAGTATATGTATAGTGCAAGATTGCATAATGGAAATGGCACTTCCCCCTGTTACTGCCATGTTTACTCCATATTTCTATTATTATTTTTCTTGGTCCTCTCCTTATATCGTGCGTATTGTCAAATGCTTGACCTTTCATGATATAGCACGCCATGTACTGATATAACCTCTTCGTATACTAGAATATCAAGAAATTTCCAGGCTAGAGATTGACCAAAGCCTTCTGGGTAATCCAATATTTAATATTAAAGCTTAAAATGGATGCGTTCTTGTTGTCTCCATGTTTTGTACAGTGGACATTTGCACTTTATGACAGTTGCGCTACCTTTAGAACTACCCCTTATTGTTGTTATTATTATTGTTATTATTTTTCTAAATCTGCTTATCTTTGTAATTAAGTTAATCAGTTTGACATTTTAAAAAAAATTGCCTACTTTGCTTGAAAATTCGGTTGTTGAAGTGTCGTTCAAGTGTCCTCTCAGATTGATCACAAATTTGATCTCATCTCATGTATGTTAAACGTGCATTGGTACGTATGTTGATTAGGGAATGGAGGAATGGGGGCTTTTGGAGGCACGTTTAGTTTAGGACCTTGCTGCTTTGGAGAAGTAAATTGGTGCAGAGTCTGCTGAGGGAGAGGAGGGGTGAGCTGATGAAGGAGACAAATACTAGGGTCAGGGATATGATTATTCAACATCATATCTTATGATCTTTTTCTGCTTCCTTTTGGATTTGTCTTTTATAGTATTTTATACCAAAAAAAAAACCTTGGATTTGGATAGTCCTATTATTTATTTGGTGAAGAAAAGAAAATAAACCCATTAGAAAGAAACGAGGGAAACATTGAATTCCATCTGAATTGCAACCGTGTGCCGAATCCGTTCTCCATCCCGTTAAACGGCCTCTGATATGAACTGTGTAATCATTGAATAGGTATACATAATAGATCAACCTAACCTACAAAGTTACATCACTATATATATATATATATATATATATCTTGGAACCCTTCCTAAAGGATACGCATACAATTTTGTTAGAAATTTACCACTTGAAGCCAAGTACAACGGTCAGACGTCTATGGAAGCAACTGCCAACTGATGCATGTCAAAGTGATTGCCATTCTTTTGAGACTCTGAATGAAATATCGGCTCACTCCCTAAGAGTTCATGCCTGGGCGCATTAAATCAAACTTCGGCAAGTGTTAGCGAAAAAGCTCTGGAAAAGACCACATTATGAACCTCACAAAAATATCAGACTCCAGAAATTCAATATGTGCAGCCCGCCCAATGAAGGAGTTCAAATTCTTGCCATAGACAGTGCTATCAAAATTGACATCACAGCGCATGAACACCCGGCGCTCACTCGGATTGGCTCGGATTTGATCCAAACAATTATTTAGCATTTCTAGGAACACTCGACCTTTCTTTGAAGTGTCCCGTGATGCAGCCTGACATGATTCAATCCTTGCAGAATGGTAGGGGACATAACCATCCTGAAGAATGCATTACCAGTAAACAGCGAGCCAAAGAAGTTCCTAGTGAAACTAAAAGCAGACGTGCCACAGGAAAAGGGAAATAAGGGAAAAGACAATGAGGAAAAAGGGATAGTAACTTCATATAACTAACTATAATGCGATACTGAACTTCTCCTGGAAAATTCTTAATATTTCATTAGACCACAATTTGGAAATGATAAAATACAGACACAAAGCTGCTACATTTTGAAGACAAAGTTGAGAAGCTTTAAAAAGCCTATTTGAATGCTGCTTATAATAGAGAGACAAAGAACACACAACACTCGTAAAATTTACATTATTTTTTGAATAGAAACATGTGATTCACACGAATTAGTAAGTAATGAAATTGCCAAAGAGTCAGTAGAACATAAAAGGTTGAATTACTACTCCTATGTTTGAAAAAAAAAAAAGAGAAATCTGTCAAATAAGTTCCAATTTTACTTAGACCCATCTTTAAAACCTAAAAATGATAGTAATAAGCATTCCCAATGATGTTTTGAGTAATCATATGAGAAGAAAATACCTGAGGCGAAGATAGCAAGATAATATGCCTGAAATGGTACAAGGTCTTCTGCTGAAAAAAGAAAAAGAAAAAGAAAAATAAAAGGAAAGAACCGCATTAGAAACTGAATTAAACTAATTACACAGTATATAACCGATTTATTTCTATAAGGAAAACATGCACAGAACCCTTTCCTTTGGCATTTTGGCAAAAAGACCACTTCACTTTCAGGTTTGGCAATAAACTCTGTCAAACTATGAAAATAGCCTCTTAAACCTTTTCAGTCCACTTTCTATTAGTCAATTCGACTTCACTACCGCCCTCACCCTTGTATTCTTCAACCAACAATCCACCATTAATTTCTTATTAGAAACATTTAAACTTTAGATATGAAAATTCTCAAAAAATTAGCTATTCACATTAGCACAATATAAAGGGAGGGTGATAGCCAAATTTCAAGTTATGGAGCAAAGCCCCAAAGATTTTCCTTCTTAAAGCATTAGTAAAATTACATGGAAAAAGGAAAAAGTATATTTAAACCATTAACTTTCGATTATTTCTGAAGAAAAACATTAGCCCCCATAGATCCAAGAATTAGTTACTTATACTCATTTAAAATGAAATATTATGTGATAAATAATTAATAACTTATTTTTCAAAAGGTTTGGCATGCAAGGTCAGACATAATAAGTTCTTATGACTAAGAATTACATCTCACAATATGTTATTCAAGGAATAAGACTTGAGCTTTTGCATATGTCATCTGTTCCTATCCTCTGTAAGACCTTCCCTACCTTACACAGTTTATAGAGGAACGTCTTTTGGATATCTGGATCATCCGTGAAAGTGAGCTGATGAATGCACTGTGTGCCTTTTAGTTTCTTCAGAACCCACAGTCCCGAATTGAATGCTGAGTTTGAACTATAAAGATAACCTAAGTGTGGACCAGATAAAGAAACATATGTATGTAGGTATCTTAGATATGGTTCCATCATAGGATCTGCAAACATTGGGCAGAAATTAGCACCAAATGTTAAACTGAAGCACAGCATTACATATAAATCTATGACCTACCTGCTATTGCTGTTCTTATAATGAGATTACCGATAGAATGTCCTACAAAACTTATCCTAATATCTTCCAAGTTCCCAAATCTAGATGCTCTGTCCATTTTCTTTTTAAGAAAAGAAATAACTTCCTGAGCTAGCCTTTGTCCCATTTCTCTGAAGTCTCCAGATGTTTTGTCTTCATTAACCTCTGACATAAGAAACTCTATCTTGGGATCTATCAAAAGCCATTGATTCCGGACAAGTCGTAGATCCAGATGATGCCCCTACAATGTTACAAGCTTTCAGATTTTAATATTACATTGTTCATTTAAATTATAATATATACATAAATAATTGTAAGCTATGATGACTATTAGTTTAAGTCTTATTTATTTTTACTGAAAAGTTCAGATATAATTTAAGGTAAGGTGAGTGAAATCTAATTCAATTATCCGAAGAAGACTAACATTTCCTTCTGAAAGAGTCGATCATTGTTTTATATAATTATGTATATACTATCAGATTTCCAGGTTGTCTGCAAATTTATGATAGATCTAAGTTACCAGAAAAAAAAAAGGTTGAAGTTAGAAGGAAATGGTTAAAATTGCCAATAAATATTTTCACTGTATATTTCAATATTAGGCTCACTTATGAGCTTGCAAGCTTGCACAAATTTAATCTCAAATATAATCAAGCTATCTGAGCCTTGGCTTACTCAGATTTGCTCATATTTGAAAATCATTCCATGAACGACTTAAATTGGTAATAGAATAATAGAATTGAAAATTAAATTTGACTCCAAGCTCTCTAAAATAAGTGAAGCTTGAGTCCAACATACAAAGTATGATATTGAATTTGCAATAATTTCCACATGAGAGCAAGACTTGCCTGAAATCCGTGCACAAAGACAACAATCTTCAGTGTACGAGCATTACTTTGTGATACAGATGGTTTGTCTACAGTGTCAGACGTGAATAAGTTATGTGAATCCATAAGTTCAACATGTCTCATGTATGAATTGTCACTGATAGTACGCCGTGGTGCATTCATCACACGTTCAACAATCACAATAGGTATATGTGAAGGATCTCCAAATATATGCATGTCTTGAATTGACCGACTGTTGATCTGCAGGGAAGGATTAGCTGACAACAGCTCATATGTAAATGTAAAATAGGATAGAATAGTCCATATATATCAGGTGATAAGTTACCCTCATTTGTGCAATGCTCCTTCGGTGAAGTTCAGCGCGAGTTGCTGCAGTCTGAGGAGGCTGTATAATTTACAGGACAAAGTTGAGGATTTTATAGTGTTTATCGTAATTTTTTTCCTTATCTGAAAGCAACTTGAGAGAAGAGTAGTAATATATGCAAAAACATCAAGTACTTGCCTCATCAGATACCTTCAATGAAGAGGAAACTCTTCTATGTGCAGCTTTGTTGGAAGACTCATGACTCCCACTATTTATATAATGATGAGGCATCTCTACCTTTGAGTACAACATCCATATTGACCACTCAGCTTTCCGATCCTTGGCCCAAGAATCACATAAGAAGTCTAGAATCTTTGTTTTGTTATCCCTGGGAAGAAGTAACAGAACTAATTAAGCAAGCCAAAATGAAGATACATGATATATACTCATGCGGATCCATGTTAGCTTGTGGATAGAGGTATGTTATTATTACAAGCATCCAAGTGGAAACATCTTCTGAAACCAGCCATACAAAAGATGCCAGATTGCAGCGCCCATAAACTTTCCAGTAAAGACTAGATGGGGTTTCTATATAAGGGTTTCTATATCCTTGATCATTGAATGGCATAAAGGAAAAAAACAGACCTCATATGAAAACTTTATCAAATTTACTTAAACTAGTAAAGCTTAAAAAGCTGAAACAATAATCAAACTCAGATGCGAAATTTAGAGAACTATCTGTCTGTATCAAATATTAATGTTACAAGATAAAAAGCAAACCTATGAAACTTTAAAAATATGTTCCATAAGAACAGCAATTGATCTCCCAGAGAATGAAAACAGTCCAACAATTCACTCTTTGACAAGGAATGGAGCTTTTCAGCATTCAGAAGATCCAGGGCACCATTAACTCCCTGTACAGGAATAGAAAGAATAAACAAAGGACAACCATAATGTTAATGAAAAAAAAAAAACAGAACAAGCATTGCACTGCAACATGAAATGAAAGTAAGGACCTCAAGACCATTTTGTGGCTTGCCTTGTCCAGAAGTGGCAATATCTGTAGCAACCTGATTTGCTTGATCAACTGCATTGCTAAGCTTTCGCAGTTCTTCAAGCAATATATCACGAGCAGTTAATAATGCTTTAACACGCATGACATCTTTCACATGTCTGTAGCCACCCAACTGCTGATCAGTGACATAAACTGTTCTGTTAATACATGAAGAACAATGTCTGAAGAAATAAAGCAATAGAAAATATTATATTCAGAAGAAAAAGAAACTGCCCTGTCCCTGATCCCTTTAGCATAATATTTAAAACAACATGGAAGTTACCACAATTTTCAATAAATTTCACCCTATTTAACTTTGTCTAATATCCAGTATCCATACCTTGTATATTTACCAAAAGTTCCTTTCATCATCATCCTCCTATTAACCTTTTTTTTTGGGGCTTAATTTTTCCTCTTCTGCTATTTTTTAACATAATGTTATGGCATTATTCCATTAATCTCCAGCATAATTGATCAGATTCATATCTTTGCTATCAGGTTCTTCAATAAAAATAAAATATGTGGAGAAAACTTTTAAAAAGTCTTAACCATGGGGGTGCTGAGTTGTAAAAAACATTCATTTATCACTTGTGATTAAAAAACCTAAAGGCAAAGTATAAAAGTTGCACCTAAGTTTTTTTCCATTAGACAAATGCAATCCACATGCATGTATATAAGGGCACACATGCAAACATGAACTTTTCCCCCCTTTTTGACTACAATAAAAGAGGTGCAAAATTACATGCAGGAGCAGCAAGTAATCTGCTAGTAGCCTAGAAACCTAGTGTGGACAATAAAGCAGTCAAAGAACAAAAACATATTATCATGCAAAGAAATAATTTCAGCAACTATTTTGATCAAAGCCACCTCAATCAACAGTGATTTCCAAAAAGAGATGTAGAAGATACTTGATTCAATGTGCCACTACTTCGATGAGCAACAACTTCAGCACCGCCAAAATTGCTGAAATGGTTCAAGTGAACTGGTCACCATATGTAATCAAACATGCACAATAAGGCAGTTGCTAACAAAGCTGCTCTAAAAGGAAATCAAGTGGAAATAACCATGGGAAATTGAAAGTCTAGCCGATTCATACTAAAAATTAGAACATGTGACAAACCTGGATACCTTCGATGCAGATAGGTAAGATGCAGCTTTCAGTATACTGACATGCACACTTGCATCAACAAGCACAGAATGTAAAGCATCAAAATAGACGGGACAATATGAATGCAATCCTGAAAGAGATTTAGGGGGGAGTCGAAATTCATGGACAGCAGAAGGGTATTCATCCAGACAAGCTTGCAAGTCAGAACTGCAGATGGTGAACTCCAGTCAGTGTACAATTTCAACAAGGAGATATAAAATAAAAAGGAAATGCTTCCTTTGGTTTATATTAATAGGCCAATGAACATGCCAGTTTTAGCACTTACCCATTCTCAAATGTGGGAGCATACATAAGCTCAAATTTCATAATAATAGCAGTTGTAGGTAAACCCTGGAATTAAGAGACACAAAAATAGAGTTCGATGGTATAAGGATAATGAATTTTAAAGAGAAATGAATGGTGAAAAATATTGGTATTGTGCTATCTAATTTTTCAGAGAAGATATAGTAAATACCTGACAAGATAAAACCAAATATTATTTTTGGGAAAAAATTAAATGAAAATAAAAGTAAACATTGTGTTTCTTAAAACATGGCATTTTAAGCAATTTGAAGAACTTGATAGCCATGATGGTTAAGTTTAATATTTTGTAGGAAATGGTATAAAGGAAAAAAGGAAAAAACCACATTCGATTGTGATAGGGATGAGGGTAGTATGGGCTACCCAAGCCCCACATCGAATAGAATGGGATGCTTGATGGGGTATTTAAGTGGCTTGGTTCTTTCCCTTCAACAGCTAGCTTTTGAGGGAGGGTTTCCCAAGTTACTTAGGTTCCTATTAATTAGTATCAGAGCTAGTTTGTCGACAGCATGAAAAGGGCTACTTGCAGAGGGTTCTGACCTGCGAAGGGTTCTAACTGGTGAAGGGACTGACAACAATAGAGTGAAGCAACGTTGAGTAAAGTATCGCAGAGTGCAGCTGCCGGGACGTCAGCTCTTCAGTGGCGGTGCTATGATAGAGATAAGGGTAGTATGGGCTACCCAAGTCCCACATCGAGTAGAATAGAATGCTCGTTGGGGTATTTAAGTGTCTTGGTTCTTCTCCTTCACAGCTAGCTTTTGAGGGAAGGTTCCCCAAGTCACTTGGGTTCCTATCAGATTGTGTCATTCTAATTGTGTCTGGGACGAATTTACATGCTTGTGTTAAAAGATTAGAGGATATTTCTGCTCATGTAAGCAGAGATTAATAAGTGGATTTTAATATTTAATCAATTTGTTTTATGTTACTTGAAAGCCTTTTTTATTTTCTCTTCCTTTTTATGGGTGCATATTTATTGCGGGTGAATGGCCTTTAACACTGAATAGCTTTACCCGAAGGTGCCAAGTGTATTTTTCAGTGAGTACTTAGATAACCCTGGTCTTACTTAAACTTGACCATTGGTATATTGAATGAAAATACATTTGGGTAAAAATAAATAAACATATAAGTAAATACAAAGTTGGTTATATTAGTTAGGTGAGGTCTAATCATTGTAAATTTATTTGGAACCCAATCAATACTGATCAGAAACTATTATGACATCACAGATGCCATAAAACCTTCAAAACATATAATCTAGTTGAGATCCATAGGGATTGTATAGAGGAGTATCTCTTATGGATCTCCAAATGGTTGTCTACAGTCTACACCTGTGTAAATGAATATAAGCCCATCAGGCAATAGAGATGCCAACCTAGTTGACAGCGTGGACTTGGGGGATCTTCCTAACAGATTACTAGATATCCTAAATACAATAGGCATCTGACAAGGTTTCTTTTTCACTTGATACCCCTAGAAAGAGAAGAAAATGAAAGAGATATCCCTACCTCAAATCTGTCAAGTAAAAATTTGAATGTTATCATCATGCATAAATGAATGTCCTGCCTAGCATATTTTATCCGAAAGGGCTGCGTTGAGAAACTGTGGTCTGAATCAGCAATTCTCCAAATACCATATATACTACTAGAATCCATATCAGGAGCTGCAGAGCAGAAAATTCGAACCTCAGTTATTAGCTCAGATAATAATAACCAGGCAATCTAAACATCCAATGATTTTTACATGAAGATAAATGTAGGTCCACAAAAAATATATAAAAACCTAAGAGAGTAGTTTCACGAAAAAGAGGGCGAAAAGAAAGAATCCTCAATCTCATGACATGCATACATAACTGGAAAAGAACAGAACAATTTCAATAGCTTTCTTTTCTTTTTGGTAATCACTTTGTCACTCAAATTTCAATGTTAGCTGGGATCAAAACAGTGCAGTCTCTTGAGTTAGTACCAAAAACTGATTCTCCAGCAAATTTAATAAAATGGAGAAGAACCCGCTTCATCTTATAGATTCCAGGTCCAATGGGATATAGGAGAAAAGAGCTCCATAGCCAAGCATCATATTTGCTGTTATAATTCAATTTTTCAACCAAGCTGGCGTATGAATAAAACTAAATAATGTACAAAAATGACAGAATGAACAAAGGGGCATAGTTATGCAAATTCTTCAATATTCAAAAAATCAATGTGCCCTCCCCCACCTCCCACCCCCACAAATAAACAACGTATTATCAATATCACTAGAGAACCCATCCAAGAAAGAGGCACTACCTCAAAGAAACTCCATTAAATTACTGAAAAGGTATCACAAACTTATATTAGTTCAAGATATCATGAGCCTATATGTCAGAAATAAATTAATTAAAAAAAATTAATATCAAATGCCAAAATTTCAATTTTCTAGTGGAAGTAATCACCCCCAGCAACAAGAGGGAAAAAAAAAATTATACCAGCCAACTGTAGGTTGATTACTTGGCAAACTTGTTGACACAAAAAAAACTTGGCAAACTCTTCTTAAAACATGTGCATGATAGCGTGAGTGATATATATTTTATGTATGCCAAATGGATCTAGGGTACACCATATATCCTGGCTTCTCACAGACTAAAAGATGGATGCTCATTGCTTAGTCTCAGAGTCATAGTTCCAGGTATTCTCTGCTACCCTGTTATGTACACCACCTATTTCACTCTTGATAAAACTAAAAGATGAAATAAACAAGAGGATGATGCATATATAATGATGGGCAAAATAGATCATAAAGCTAACAATATTACCTTCATATTGAACGACTCTTGCTGGAGTTCCAAAAGATACATATTCACTGTCCTCCCATCTCATAGTAATCTTAATCTGATACCATCTATATAAAGCATGATATATCAGGTTATAATTAATAAATTCAAACAGGAAATTTAAGAAACTATAAATAAAAGCAGGCACATACCCCTGCTGAAAAAGGTCAAGATTGTGAAACCTATGAATATAGACGGCAATCTCTTGTACAGTTTCCAACATAGCCACTGGCCTGACTCTGACTGCTAGCTATTATATTTCAGACCAACAAACCATCCAAGTTGCCATCTGCATGCATATACTACAATCACCAGAGCATACATCTATCCTTTTCAATTCAATATTTGCAACAGCAACAAATGCCCTCCTCCATCTCTCATCCAACCCCAATCCTGGAAAAAAAATTAACCACTGCTGAATGAACAATTGATTGCAATAACACTCTCAGCTCCCTCCTATGGCTTTTACGGCTGCAAGTAAGGATAATACAAGAATCAGAATTCAGAAGTGAGATTCTGAAGGAAAAGACCTGATGAGAAGCATTAAAAGTAAGGAATTTTCTGGTGCACTGCTATTTCAATTAATTTAAAGCTAACACTCCCAAAAATTAACTTGCCACTTAGGTTTTGAGAGAATTTTCTCGCAGTCCTAAACTAATAATGTCTGAATCATCTCAAAAAGTCAGAAACAATTACGTCAAATTCGAACTTGAAAAGGTTTTGCTTTATATGGTAGACCAACCAAAAATTCGAGTTTATCCCGCGAAGCCTGAGGAAAAAAGAAAGAAAAAGAAAGCTCGTCATTTGAAGTAGAGAAATACCCAACAACTAATTCTATCATGGCTGCTAAGAAGATGAATTCACGTAATTAACCACATTTCTGCCCCAATGGCATAACAACCATGGTGAAAATTCCTCAAACAGGTGGCAGCCAAATCTCAGTGGCTCCTAATTCTAATAACGCATGATGCAAAACCGAGAAGCTGAAAAAAACGAATGCAAAAGGGAAAAGAAGAAAGAAAATGATATTAAGGAAGGAAATAATAGAAAGAACAGAGAGATTAACCGACCAAAAAGGTGACGAAATATTGAGAAGGAGTTTGTAGTAATTCTGCCAGGCTTCGTGCTTCGTAATTCTGTGAATGATGGGGTCGGTCAGAAGAAAAGATGTTGCGAGTGCAGGTAAGCGGAGGAGAGAGGGGGGGCCACAGGGTCGTTTGCGTTGGGTTTGCGAAGTTTGGATTTCAACGACATGGCGCGCCCAGATGTGCAAATTTGGCGCAATTTGCTACCGCTGACTCGTGGGTTGACCCCATCTATCTTCCATATCCATGCTGGCCTACATCTTTACACTTCTTACTCTCCTATTTCAATTTTTGACACCTAAAATTAGAATCTTGTAAATTCTTTTTCTATATTTATTGCAGAAATTAAAAACTAAACCTTTTTCTAGATCATTATCATAATCAATGAGCAAAAAATGCTCTCTAATCTTACAGAAATTGGATTCTAGTAGTTAGTTATTGGCCACGAAATCAACATTTAATATAAATTTTCACTCACACATAAAGATTAAGTTGGTATTGTTATACTGGAAATATGACTTTTTTCTTTAACCGAAGAAAAAATGAACTACAGTAATGATATGCATGGCCGAACATCTTGGCCCTAATTACTCCATTAACGTCCTCTATTTTACTCAAGCCGGCATTTACGGTTCGCATCAATGCATCGCCCAAATAATACCAAAACCAACCGAAAAAAAAAAACTTTTTAGATGATTAAGAATTGGCCATATACTCTGTGGTAAGTAATAACAGCATTTTTCCTTTATTGTTCAAGAGTCAACTGAAATATTTTCCTTTATTGTTCAATTTCATTATCACTCATGCACTTCCATATGATCCATATTTGTTCCTTTTAGCTAATTTGACACCTTAGTTAAAGGAAAAACAACAAAATGATTAATGGTGAAAAACGAGATATAACTTTACTACTCTCGAGCCTCTCACATCACATGGATTATATTTTTTTGGTTACAAAATGAAAACAATGCGATTAACTCCTCACATTCATATTTATAATTCGATTTTTCAAATGGTTCAAATTATATTTATAAAATAAATTAAACCAAATATTAATTCTAGACACTGACAACAAAACCCAGTACTGTATAATATGATTAATGATTTACGATCCATTAATAAAGGAATAAGAAATAAAAATTAGAAAAAAGAAATGTTGAATCAATGGTAGCCAGATGAAAGAAAAGATGGTGGGAAAGGAAAAGCATATTAAAGGAAATAATGTTCCGTCCAGTATGCTTTTGGACCCAATACAAAGTGAGAGCTTTAATAAAAGAATTGAATGGGCATTTTCGGTGACAGAAAAGAGGATGCCAATTGCCAATTATGAGCGGAAAAGAAAACGAAGAGAGGATACGAACCTCAAGCTCAAAGCATGAAATTCAAGTTCTGGTATGTGACTATGACACGTACAAAGTGGTCCAAATTCGAACATTGTGGAAAAAAGAAAAAAGAAAAAAAAAATAGCAAAGCTGGGCACATATAGAAAAGTAATGGAATAAAAAATTGTAATTTTGTCTCATTTATAAGTATTAAGGAGTCTCTCGGGGTAGACTCGTGAGTTGAGTTGTGACCCTCGAAGTCAGAAAACCATCCATGTTGCTCAATCATTCTCCATTTAATTTTTGTTCATTTAAATATGCTCTTATTCTTATACAACAACAAATTCAATTAGAAACAGTGCTAGTGACTTAAAATATGGGTTTTTAAGACCTCAATAATTATTTGATCTAATAGATGTTTTCTTTTTTATATATTTTTGTGTGTAAATATAAATTAAGTATATACTCATCTACCTCTTTTGTTATGTGATGCTTTGACAAAAATTATATAATTAATCCTTATCAAATAGACGCAATTATCGAAAATTTTAATATTATTTTAGTTCATATTTGGATAAATAAATAATTGGTTCTTAAAATATCAATTTTAGTTTAAAACTATAATTTTAAATTAGATTATGTTTACCTACAAAAATTAGATTACATAAATAATATTAAATAACATTTTAGTTCACATTATTGAAAAATTCCATAATATAGTACTATGTATTACTTGAATATAAAAGAAAGAAACTTTCGGGGCTATGATCTGGTTAGGTAAAATGTTTGAAGAGTCGTTAAAATGTATTTTAAAGTACTGTACATAATTTCATATATATGAGATTTGAGTGACAAGTGATTTCATAGTGATAATTTATAATGATGATGCTCGATAAAAAAAAAAAAAAAAGAAAGAAACTTTCGAGGCACTATATTAATTTTTAAAATAAGCGGCTCAAATATATCGAAAAATAACTAACTATTCTTGTTTCGTGTTAATTACTTAAAGCTGGAGTGGGCAAAATACCAGACTCTATGATACACATAAAAAATTATTCGTTTGGATTTGAGATAGACGTTTATGGTTATGTTAATTAAGAGCTGGATACAAGCAATATATATATATATATATATATATATGTTAATCAATTTAATATATTAAAAAATAATAAATATAGTCTGAAAAATTTAATAATATATATATTTATAATCATTCTAGATACGTACAGAGTCAACTTTTTTGGATTCTTTTATTGATAAGGCTTTTGACATTTCTCTGCTCACCTTCTATATATCTATCCATCCTAACTTGACTTAGCATTAATGGCGTACACAACTCTAAAACTTTGTTTGATTTGTTGTCTTTTTCATTAGTTTCCTTAAACTTTTGCACCTCCTTCTATATTACGTATACGTGCATGATGTGTAAAATAATAAACAGTTTTTTTAACGCTTAAAAACAAAGAACTGCACATTTAAATAATATGTGTGATTCTTGAGTGGGCAAATATATATTGTCTAATTCCTCTCTCTCTCTCTCTCTCTCTCTAGATATATATATGTGTGTGTGTGTGTGTGTGTGTTTAGTAGTATGCAAAGTGAGCCTAAAGAATTGCATTTGCACATGGGGAGGCATTAATGTGAATGTATTGTGTGACACTTGTGATCGATATGCTGTCCTTTAAGGTTCGTTTCAATATCCATATAAATATAAATCTACCTACTTACGTACATGTTTATATACACGAGAAAAGTAAAACTAAGACATTCGTGGTTCATCTAAACGCCAACACAGTAAAAAACAAAATGTGTAAAGAGAAAGCTGTAGCATAAAAGAGTGATCTAAAACTAAAAGTAGAAGGTTTAGATACTCACCTTTATTGGAATAGCTACACTTAAAGAGAACCCGTCACGTCAATTGTTTATATGTAGATTCTACAGTAAAAAATAAAAAAATAATTTTTAATAATTTAATTTTCTTTTATGAACGGTATACATATTATTTTTTTAGATCATATAAATTACTATTCCACTTAAATGTAATTTATTATTATATTATTAGGTTCTATGGAGGAATTAAAAAGAATTAATTGCAAGTAAATTGATATATCATACTTTTACTAGAAAAATTGATAATAAATTCTTAAATTCCCAATATATTGTGCATAACCAGAATTTCAGATAAGCTCGAATATTGAGATATTGAGGAGGGGAACATTTTGACCGTCCAATACTGTCCGTTCATTTTTATCATAGAAAATGTATCCCAATTGACAGAACATCACCATCCTGACATTTTATGCCACTCCATCTGTCGCCGCACAACATTACTATATTCTCATGCCATGACTTGTGTGTTACTGTTGGAATCTTTTTTTGTTTATTAATTAAGCGTTCATTCATTAATTAATTGGATCTTTTACTAATTTTCTATAGTTTAATTATGTTCGCATGTACGGTTTGAAATCACTTTCTAGCTATTTGGATCTGAGCTCAACACTTGATGTTGTTTACTTTCTTAACATGGTTTAGTAATAATAATATATAATAAAATATATGTAGTGTTGGATGTATATATTCCGATGGGAAGATATGTTTAGAACCTTACATACATACAGATATATACAGGTCAAAACGTGCGTGAGATTGAAATATGGTAGATTAGTTAGTTTGGCATAGTTTGGACAAATTTTGGTAGATTTGTTTGTTCTGCTGAAATCCTATCGTAGGTTTCATGTTTCAAGAATACCAAAGTGTTTTTTTTGTCTTGTATTGGCATTGTGACACAGAAAAACAACTCTTCCTTTACATCAAGAGCAAATTTTTGGTCCTTTTTTCTGGTGGCTTTAATGGGGTGGGAGGGGACAACTAGGCTAAGGGTCAAAATTAATGACTGTTGAGTGAATGACAGATGCCCACAAATATCATAGTTTTGCCTAATTCATTATCAACCAGCTAGTGCTGCTACTAGCCTATTACAGGATGTATGTAGAGAACAATACGTCAGATTTAGTCAATAAAGCCGAGCTTGTTATGAAACTCAGTTGGTTAATCTTAAATCTAATTAGTCTAACTACCTGATTTTCGTAACAATCTCGGTTAATCTTTAACAGATTTGACAGTTAAGCTTGATTAACTTATCTAACTTATTGTAAATAAGTCCAATTAAGAGACCAGCTAGTCTGGTATTAATGCTATATATTCTCTACTATTTTAGTCATGGCTGGCACTATTTGTGGACTAAAACCATCCCTTTAACTGATAAACAGAAGTGGCTAGCTAGTGATAGCTTGTAGTAAAGGTTATATTTATAAATTTGGCCTTTAAAAAGAACATGGCTCAACAATTTGGTCTTTAAATTTTATGCACAGTTTTATTCCAATGAAACTAATAAGCAGTAGGTGAAATGTGTTAATGCATATACACGAAATAAAATATATTTATTAGGAACCAATAACATGTAGAGGCGGTGCTTTAGTGTGTATGATATGATAGCAGGGGTCATGAGCATATGAAATTCATCATGACACCTCAATTATACCCAAAGGGAAAAAAATATATCAGAAATAAGTCAACTATTGGGAATGATATATAAACGAAAATATAAGAGATGAAGCTTGGTGTGTGATAAAAAAAATTTAAAAAACATGTAGAACGATCAAGTATGGGGAGGGAAGGGGGGGGGGGGGGAGGGAGAGAGAGAGAGGCCATGCATGGTGGGTTAGTCAGAGAGGATATTTCTAGCACATTGAGGAGAGGACTCCATGATCAGTGGGTGCAATAAGAGAAAATTAAAGTGTCCAAATGGATGGACGAAAACCGAAAATGAGAATGTGGGGACACTTAGGTTCCACAAGCACACCAGAATGTGGCACCTTCAATGGTTGATAGACCTTCCAAAAGTTGCACCTATCATCTTAAACCTCCCAACTCTTCCATTAACTTAGCCTTTTCATTTCTCTAATAATATTTCTCATCTCCCTTCCCTTTCCCAAAGCATGCACCCTCGCTTTTTCCACAAATTCCTCGCCCTATTCTTGATTTACAACTCCCACTCCCACTCATCCCACTCACACTCACCCATTCCTCTCTCCACTCCCACTTTGACTTCGCTTTCTCCCTTCTCTATTTAACCCATTCTTGTTTTTCCCACACACTATCATGCATATGCATCCCCTTCATTCACAATTTAGCTAGCCAAACCAAACACCAACACCAACACCATCACCTTCCTTCCTCATGGCTACCCAGCATCATCAGTTTCACAAGTCCAGCATGTACATAGAAACCCCCGAAGCATTTAGCGACGGAGGCAAAAACTTCGATGACGACGGACGAGTCAAAAGAACTGGTATATATATATATATATATATATACATACAAATATATTATATGTAGTTGTACTATATCTATTATATGTGTGTGTCTGTGTGACTTACTAATTTTGGTTTGTGTTGTGGGATCAAATTTGAAGGGACATGGGTGACGGCGAGTGCCCATATCATAACGGCTGTGATCGGGTCTGGAGTGCTGTCACTTGCATGGGCTATAGCCCAAATGGGCTGGGTGGCTGGGCCTGCCGTCCTCTTTGCCTTCTCTTTTATCACTTACTTCACCTCCACTCTTCTCGCCGATTGTTACCGTTCACCTGACCCCGTTCACGGCAAGAGAAACTACACCTATTCCATGGTCGTCAGATCCATCTTAGGTACGCACACCGTATAATAATAACATATATATATATATGTGTGTGTGTGTGTGTGTGTGTTTGATATATCACTTTACGAGGAGTGCATCATTTTCCCAGAAATTCTAACTCATTTATTACGCTTTAGTTTTAATAAGACGTACTTGTGCCTAATTTGTGGTTTCCAATATTCTGCAGGAGGTAGGAAATTTCAGCTCTGTGGATTAGCTCAGTATATTAATCTTGTCGGTGTAACCATTGGCTACACAATAACTGCGTCAATTAGTATGGTGTAAGCTTTTTTGACTCGACTTAATCACCAGAATCTTTTATCTTGTGGTGTATATATAAACTAATTAAATAATAAATATTCTCTTTCTTATTTCTTTTTGAAATGGTGATAACGTATAACGAATCAGGGCCGTGAAAAGGTCGAACTGTTTTCACAAACATGGGCATCAAGACAAGTGCTATATATCAAACTACCCATTCATGATCATATTTGCGTGCATCCAAATCGTGCTTAGTCAAATACCAAACTTCCACAAGCTCTCGTGGCTCTCTATCGTTGCAGCTGTTATGTCTTTTGCTTATTCTTCCATAGGCCTCGGCCTCTCCATAGCTAAAGTCGCAGGTAAATAAAGTGAAAAGTGAAAACTCCATTATTATTATTAGTTTTTTTTGTGTGGTTCTTATATGGATCTTTTAAAAATAGTGAACTTTTAATTGTGGTCCTGCAAATCTAATCATGTTTGGTCCATACCACGAAAGGTGGGGGACGTGTACGGACATCCCTAACGGGAGTTCAAGTTGGGGTGGACGTGACAGGATCAGAGAAGGTTTGGAGGATGTTTCAAGCCATTGGTGACATTGCCTTCGCCTACGCTTATTCCAATGTTCTCATTGAAATCCAGGCAAGTTATACGTCTCTTCTAATTACCATTATCATTATGGTTATTATTCTTTGCTAGAGAGTCATGCATATCTATATATTTCTATACTTAACCCTCATGCATGTATACATCTCTATTTTTAGTGTGGGTTATTATATTCTTAATTTGCTTAGGAGTCATGCAAGGTTGAATTTGTTTATATATATATATATATATATATATTCTTTAAATAGAGTAGAGAACAAAGCATTGTTTGATAAGGGAATCTCTTAAATAATTGTGGCATGTCATATATCTAGCTATTCCATTTCTATTTTTGGCTTTTTTTTTTTGGCCGCTGTTAAGTTAGGTATGGGCATTAAACTCAATCTCAGTAGTAGTGTAGTCTCAGTTCTTTAAGATCATGATTGCATGCATTAACTAAGAGAACCGTAAGAGAGTTTGCCAATATTGTATTAGCCATGGGGCCCTCTAGTGTGTGGCCAACTTGCAGACTTGGATTGATAAATAGAGAATAATTTCAATGAACTCTGTCATGACAAAGACTAGAGAGCACGAAGACCAGACAAAAGGGTTGGCGTTAAAAAGAAAGTGGCTAGCTCTAATTAATGGATTAATAGTAATTGAAATCAACCAACCATATATATATATGGATCGAATTAATTCCCTTTGCCCCAACGTTAAAACGGTAGAATTCGCTGTTTATCAGAAGGTTTAGATTCTTAAAACTTTTGTTCTTCTTTTGAGAAGAAAGTAGAAAAAACAAATCAAACCTTTCCATCATCAACAAAGTCGTTCTTGGTCCATGTTAGAAAAGATGCCAAAAGAATCTAGCTATTTCCATCATAGATATGTTTATTGCCAACCAAAGGCTGGGTAAGATTCCTTATATATATGGACCATTAAATTAATGGACCACTATCTCTTCAATTCTACTTTTTACGGAAAAGCATTGTTGTTTTATTTAGAACAGTAAATTCCTACCTTATCTAGTTTTGTGTTCCAAACACCTCCACTATCTCTCTTTCTACCATCCTTTTGGGTTAATCTCTATTATCTGCTACCAAACTTGTCTATTACATATACATGCATCAAACTGTTTGATGAAATGAAAACACTTTGAAATTGCAAACAAACTTTAGACGAACTATATTTAATTAATTAATGGGGCCGATCGGGACCATTGTGATTGCAGGATACCCTGAAATCAGGCCCTCCAGAGAACAAAGTAATGAAGAGAGCTAGTTTGATTGGCATCTTCACCACAACCATTTTCTATGTGCTGTGTGGGTGCATAGGCTACGCAGCATTTGGAAACGATGCACCAGGAAATTTCCTCACAGGCTTCGGCTTCTACGAGCCCTTCTGGCTAATTGACTTCGCCAACATCTGCATCGCGGTGCACTTAGTTGGTGCATACCAGGTAAAATACTGTGTAGTGTGTACTTCTCTTTCAAAAAAAAAAAATTATGCGCTTAATTAGTAATTAATGTTAGATATATTTCATGATAAGCAGGTGTTTTGCCAGCCCATATTTGGATTCGTGGAGAATTGGAGCAAGGAAAAATGGTCGGAAAGCCAATTTGTAAACACAGAGCACGGTTTGAACATTCCCATGTGCGGAACGTATAACGTAAACTTGTTTAGGGTGGTGTGGAGGACTGCGTATGTGGTCATAACTGCAGTAATAGCCATGATATTCCCATTCTTCAATGACTTTTTGGGCCTTATTGGGTCACTCTCCTTCTGGCCATTAACAGTGTATTTCCCTGTAGAGATGTACATCAAGCAGTCCAATATGAGAAGGTTCTCATTCACATGGACGTGGCTCAAGATATTGAGCTGGGCCTGCTTGATCGTTTCTATTATTTCAGCGGCTGGCTCCATCCAAGGCCTCGCTAAAGATCTCAAGAAGTACCAGCCCTTCAAACCTCAACAATAATAGTAATAATTAATGCTTTTGTTCAAAGTGCTATATATATATATACATGTGTGTGTGCATTTGTAGCTAGCTTAATTTGTATCATGTGTCACTTGTTTCTTTATTTTAATAAGTTAACTAGCTAGTCCATGGATAATGTAATGTTATCAAGTTGTTGCGCAAGGAAGAGTGTAACGCCTTGCTGGAGCATACAAATAAGATAATCCCAAGATGGATAGGATAGAAGCACTATATATCATTTCAGAATGTCAACTATATATATATATATATATATATATATATGTTCATTAAAATCTGTTTGGAACTTGACATGGTAATTGTCATGATTATACAATGCGTTGCGTCAATCGAGCCCCATAGAAAGTGTCAAAGATTATTCTGCACGTTTCTTTCCATTAAAAACACAATAAAATATGAATACATTACTTATTACACGAACTAATTATTTATAGGCAATACAAGAGATTGAACATTTTTTTTAATATGGCAGAATATTCTATAGTTCCTAGGTGTTAGGAGTGTGGAATTCGAATAGAATCAACGAATAAAGACTACAAAATGTAATCAACTTCCTATTCCAATCCAATCCCATCCATCCATATTGCATATTACTCATTGCTTACCATTTATACGCCTCAAAGTTGGAAATTTGCCCCCCACTATATATATATATATTCACTCATGACTCTTCCCTTCCCTTCCCACTATATATATATATATATACTTCCGTGCTTTTCTTCCATCCTCTAATTAATTATTCCGCCATAAAACTAATAATTTCTCATAGTTTTTTTCTGTTCCTTCAAACTTATCCGAATCTTGGAAAAAAGAACACGTAACAGAATGCAAAATGAACTCCTTTTTTTTTAACATTTTTCTCCTGAATGATCCTCAACTTCATCCCATAACATTGCCAGCTTCTTGGGTTTGAAAGGGCCGAAGCCGAAAATTAATTTCGATATAGAAAAGAGCATAAATCCAAAATCCATCGGTGTCAGTTACTAACCCAACTGATCCACCACCTTGGAGAACAAAACAAGTAAATAAAAAAGTATCTTTTTTTTTTTCTTGTCATTGTATGGTCTCATTGTATAAAATGACGTAACCATCTTCAAAAGGAGTTGCAATGCCCTACATTTGATCGATCAGCAGAAGGAATCAGCATTCGTAGAATGTAAAAATTGTTACCATTAATCAGTACTTTTCCACTTTCGCAACATCTTCAATTCGTGCTTATCCGGATCCATGCACGTCTACAATTAAACAAAAAGTTAGACTTATATATAATTTTTTATATTTTTATTATTAAATGTTTTAATTAAAATAAAATATAATTTTTTTAAAAAAATCAATCATATAAAAAATTATATAAATTATATACGTATCAATTTTTAATTAAAAAATTTTATAATAAAAATATAAAAATTATACATAATTTTTTTTATTTAAAATGTCTTTCACATTAAAGATGTGTCGGTTTTCCAATTTGACGATATATTTAAAGGATTAGATTTAAATAATTAAGTTATTATTATTATTATCTCTCATAGAAGATAATTTTTTTAAATAAAAATCAAATCATACAATACTAAAATGTAAAAAAAAAATTATTGAAAAACCTTGGTTAAATTATATAATAAATTACACTAAAATCTTTTTTAAGTTTTGTAAAATTATACTTATTTTAAAAAAACACTTAATATAAATTTAAGTACATTTATTGTCATATTAAAAATATCGTCATAATCTTATTTTACACAAAAAAAATATTCATTGATATAGAAAAATAATTTAGAGGAATTAAGTGTTATTTTTTAAACTAAGTAGTAAATATAATTTAACTAAACCTCATGATAGGTATAATGTACTCTAAATTATATTTGTAATTAGATCTTAAAGTTCTAAAATTGTTATTTTAGCTCATATCTTTAAATTTTATCCATATTTAGTTAAATGTTATTAACTTAGAAACATGTATTATAGAAAAACACGTGCTAGATATAAGAGTAAAATAAATAATAAAATAAATAGCTTCAATTGGTTATTTTTAGTTATATTAAATTGTTCCTTTTATTTTTCCACTAAAAACATTCCAGAGATAATTATGAAAGAAACAATCCTATATTTTTATTGTAATTAATCATTATTAATGATTTGAATATAGACAACATGTATGTCAATTTTTTTAAAATATAATTTTAAATATAAGCATAAAGTTAAATAATTAATATTGTATCTTCTCTTAACTTTTCTTCTTATAATTTTTTTATATATTTACATCATATATTAGCAAAAATACTAAAGGTTTAAAATTATGAAAGAAGTGAAATAATTTTTTAAACTTTTTTTTACTTTCTTGCATTTTTATATGTTATATAATTTTAAAAAAATTAAAAATAAACCATTCAAAGTTATTATAATATAATACCGAAACGTAAAGTTAATTACAAAATTCAGAAAATGCAGAGCCATATATAAATTTGCGCCTCGTGCAAGATAAGGTTTCGCGGCATGAGCTGCGTGATTCTAACGCGTGGAGTGATCAACTCTATGGTATTGATAGCTCAGCACACGACAATCTCTCTCCACTCTCTATAACTATAAATACTCCCTTCTCTTTCACTTAACATCTATCCTTTTGTTTCCTTGTTTCGTATCTCCAATTTTCACTTGCAAACTGCCGTATAATTCTGTGTTTATCTGTGGTTCTGCCTTTGCTTATTGTTTCTCATCTGTGAATTTTCCATATCGATAGTTGGAGTAATCAGTTTCTATGTTCAGGGATTCGAGTTCCTGCCACATTGTTAGTGTTTTTGTTTTCTTCGGGAAATTTCGTTAGGACCTGAAATATTTTTGAAATCCGCTTGACTTATCGGTTAGGGTTTAGTCTTGGTGTGTGAAGGTGAGAGGATGAGGTTGAGGGATGAATTATCTTTTAGGAACGGAGACGCAGATGAGAAAGTGGAAGAGGACGTAATTATGGACCAAAATTCATGGTGTCCTGGGGTGAATGGTGGACTTTCTTCTGGCAAGAGGGAGGTTGTAGTTGGCTATGCCCTCACGTCCAAAAAGATTAAGAGCTTTTTGCAGCCAAAGCTCAAATGCCTAGCTAGGTAAAATATTCACATAATTAATATAAGCAAATGCCCATGGATCATCAAATATTTGTGCGCCTCTTTTCTTCTTTTTCCTTTTTTACTTTTTCTGTTGTTGTTCCCTGATTCACATCCCACGGGTTTAATTTCTTAGGAAAATGAACATTAGCGTATACTCTGTTGGTTCTTTTTCGCTACGAATCTTAACGCAACAGCCAACACGCGTCTTTTCTCGTCTGGAAGGCGAGAAAGTGACTAGAAATTATGTAATTTCGGAATATCTATTCATAAACCGGATATATATATATCTATATATATATTACTTTTCATTGTTTTTATGGGAAATATAAGGTTTATTGGGAAAAAATATATAATTCAATATAAAATAAATTCATGATCTCTTGCTTCGGAGTTAGCAGAGAAAGTAGATTTGTCTATTCAATCCACACGCTCGGTACTGATTACAATTCTAAAATTTCGTGCAGGAATAAGGGGATACACTTTGTTGCTATTGATCATAACAGGTCTCTTTCAGATCAAGGTCCTTTTGATATTGTGTTGCATAAGGTTATAATTTTTCCTATTGGAACTGCCACTTTCTCCCTCTATATTTTGTTCTCCTTTCTATCTTTCCTTTTTATATTGCATCTCAGTCTCACCATTTCCTGGGGTCAAATACTCAATTTACACTAAAGAATTCGATATATTGTTCTTGCTATATGTAGTTTCGTACAATGGGCTCTAATAATAATTTCTCTGTTCAACTGAGTTACTGATTAAATCTTCATTTTGTTTCTTGGAAAATGCAGTTATCAGGGAAAGAGTGGCGCCAGATTCTTGAGGTTTGTCCAACTTAGGTTCCTCATATCTACAATTCTGAAGATCTTCCCTGTAGTCTTTGTTGCTTAACCATGATAATTATGTTTTGTTGCTTCTATTATTTCCTTTGGTATTTGATGCCGGTATTGGGATAAAATGAACACTGAAATGGCTGGTCAACGACCAGTTTTTTATAACTTCCTGTCTGACATAATTTGCAGAATGCTTGCTCTATCTTCCGTTATGAGTCATTGACAAGTAGTTGAGGTGGAGGCCTCAAGGTTCAAGCAAATGAGGATGTTACTACTTTCATGGCCATCTAGTCCATATTTTCAGGTTTTCTTTGGCCAATCTTTTCAAAAGATAAATTGTTTTTTCTTTTCTCTTTATAATATTCTTTTGAGTAGGTTCATTTCCGGCTAAGGGAGAGATGCCTTACCAAATCCCTTTTAGTTGTGATCCTCTAGGCTTATAGTTTTCGGCTTTTTGCTATACTTCTATATATAGCAACTCTACGGTACTATGATAGTTACTGCTCTAGATCTCTGACTATTCTGGTTGCAACTTTACATGGGCAAAACATGATCAATGAGTGTGAACTCTCGTCAACCAAATACAATTATTTGTGAAGTATCTCATATGGTTTACTCTTCCATTTGTAATTAGACGCATGTGTGACAATATAAGGCCTTGGTTTATTGATATACATGGAAAACCTTGGATTTGATCAATTTTAATATGGTTTGAAGGGAATATTTGAAGATTAAACAAAGTAGAGGGCAATCTTCTAAGAAAGTTAACTGAGCTTTAATAATAGCTGCTTTACATGCAGTCTTTGCATACTTGATGAGTTTACAGTTGAATATCCAAAATTTGAAGGTTTGTAGATATTATATTAGTAATTATGGTTCTTGACATTTGCTTATTTCTATGAATGGTTATAACATACCTTCGATATGTTGAAGATCCTATATCATCAGTGTACCCATGCAACAGTTTTTGGCCTTCCCTTGAATTTTGGCAACTGTATCTTTTATTATCTTACTTATTTTGACATTTTGGACACAAAGCAGTATTTAATTTGGTGCAAATATCGACAATGATGGGATACCTAACCCTCAATTTGCAGACTAGATGGGGTAGATATGGATTGTTTTACTTTTGTATTTTTATTCTTTGACATGATGTTCTATGGTGAAATAACAACTGAGAGTTTGTCAGAATTTGTCATGTTCCAGACAGTGCTCTGTGTGCCGTTGCCTCTTAAAATTATTCTTATGTGCATTACATTTAGGACATAAACAAATGTTTTGAGAATTCATTTGGAGAAAAATAACTTGTCTTAGACTTTGTGTATATTATTTTCACAAATAATTTAGAAAATTGGTAACCTCTATTATTATCTCCTCTTGGCTATATATGTAGGATTATAGGCAATTACACCCAGAAGTTACTGTTCTGGATCCTCCTGATGCCATACAACATTTACGCAATCGTCAATACATGCTTCAGGCTGTTGCTGATATGGACCTTTCTGATTCCCACGGTAATTGTTTTTTAAATACCTTGATGTGTGGTTGGGTAGTTTTCTTGAAGATAAGTTGTATATTCAGTTATGTTTAGTGGATGGCCAATGAAAAATGGCTTTTATTTACTGCCATGCAGGTAAAGTTGGTGTTCCTCGGCAGTTAGTTATCAAAAGAGATGCATCGTCTATCCCTGAGTTGGTTAATAGAGCTGGGTTGACTTTACCCCTTGGTATGTATGTGTTGTTTGTTCAAGTAGCTTTTACGGGTGCCTATTACTCAAATATTTACTGCTGACAGTTGCTTTTTTAGTCAAAATCATTTAACTTATTAGATCAGCCATGGTATTTGTCTTTATTGTGTCTGATCAGATTACTAACTGCTTAACTCATTTTTGGAAATTGTTATCTGCAAATTTGTAATGCCTTTTCTTTTCGGTATGTTTTCAACTTTGAAATCATTATAGTTGCAAAGCCACTGGTTGCTGATGGAAGTGCAAAGTCCCATGAATTATCCCTTGCTTATGAGCCGTACTCTCTTCAAAATCTTGAACTTCCTCTTGTTCTTCAGGAGTTTGTTAACCACGGTAAGCAATCACTGTTCAGTGTTTATGTAGCAAATTGTTATCCTTTTTTGCTTAAAGCACATCAGAATGACAATCCGTCATTTTCTCTTCTGATGTAGGAGGTGTTCTCTTTAAGGTTTATATAGTTGGTGATGCTATAAAGGTAGTCAGACGGTTTTCTTTACCTGATGTTAGCAAATGGGAGCTCTCCGAAGATGCTGGCATGTATCATTTTCCAAGGGTTTCTTGTGCTGCAGCTTCTGCCGATGATGCAGATCTGGACCCCACAATTGCTGGTATGTTATTTCTTAATGTCTATTGGCAATGCATTTTGGACCACTTCAAGCAGATTTCGGAAAAGAATTGCGTTTGTTAGGCTTTTGTGTTCGCATTTATTTACTTGCTGACAAGCAGTCAGGTTTAAGAATATCCTCAAACTTAAAGCTTGATACATATTGTTAATTTTCTGTTTTCTAAACTTAAACAGGTCTTCACATTGTTCTCCCTAAAAGGAAAGGGAAAAACTAACCCTACTAAGAAAAACTAGGTCTATATTGTCCCAGCTCTTGATTATTGATCATGTACTCATGTAGAGTTATTAAAAAGAAATATTCTTGGTTGGTTCTGCTGGGGTGGTATATCACTTGCTCAGAAATAATATGCTTTTTTTTATCCTCGTAACGCTCATACTGTGATTTTTGGTCAATCTATTATGAACAGGATGCAAATTCATTATATGTTTACTTATATAATTCCTAACTTGTATGGCCGAATATGGGGTGGGTGGTGGTAGGCATGCTTCTGGCGGTTGAATATCTAAGCTACAGTTACTTGTTAGGTTATGTAGTCATTCACTTTTGGAGGGACATAATAGGGACTGCTTTTAAGGGCCCAAGTATCCAAACTCGAAAGTAACAGTGTATGCTGCTGCAGTCTGAAAAGTCTTTATTTGGTCATGACTTCACTGCATTCAGGAATCCCCCTCCTCTAATTTGCTTGATCTTCTCTACGTGCAGAGCTTCCTCCAAGGCCTTTACTTGGGAGACTTGCAAAGGAACTTCGTTGGCGATTGGTAGCTTTCTCATTTTTTCTGTTGATGGCTGCATGTTATTGATACGAGGACTAGTCTATACTTGTATATTTATGTAATCATCCTCTCTCCCAGGGTCTTCATCTCTTCAACTTGGATATTATTCGGGAGCACGGGACGAGAGATCACTTTTACGTCATTGACATAAACTACTTCCCAGGCAAGTCGAAAACTTCCTTTCATATAATTGATCTCGCTGTTTGCTTAATCTTAAGACATTATTACCACTTTCAATTTTTTTTTATTTTTTATTTTTGATTCAAAGGGAACTTTCAAATTTTAAGTCATTGTCATCTTCCAACTCGGTCTTTATGCAATTTCTTTTCTTCTTCTTCCCCTTATTGTGTGGTGACGTGGTTGTTACCAACTGAAAATATAGTGGGTTACCTTTAAGAAACTCCCATGATTTATTTATCATACCCTTGGTAGCACTTTTTGTTGGTCTTATGATAGATATTAAACTTGCTGCAGGATACGGCAAGATGCCAGAATATGAACAAATATTTACGGACTTCCTCTTGAGCCTGGTACAGGGAAAAGTTTAAGGAAAAATCCGGCTAAAATCATTTTCCAGCCTTTGTGATGGAAGTGCTGCCGTGATGATGTAAAAACAGTTTGCTTCTCATTTTCGTTAAGAATCAGATTGATCAGCAAGTTCTTCATTTATTGCACTATGCTGGAAATTCCAGGACCAAGGCTCATATGTTTGGGAATCCCTCTTTGGCCAGTGCAAGCGACTGCTATGTTGTTGGAAAGCTTGTGCAGCCTTTCAAAAGTAACAATTGACAGTGGCGTGCGCTGTTGCAATTAGCCAATATTTGCAGTGCGGGTTCCCCTGGTTATTTCAAAACCATTCTCATTGGTCATATGGAAGACCCACCTGTTGCTGTGGGGCTGCAATTTGAAGGGTTTTGTCTGAGGGAGAAGTGATGGGGACCATTGACCAAGAATGCTTTGATAATTTGACATTCTTAGGTGGATAGTTATGACGGTGTCTCTTGAGTGACAGGCAAACGGATTTCAAATGTACGCTATTGACAGTCCGTTGCTGTAAATGAGTGAAATAAAATGTTTTCTTTTTAGTCAAATTTTCATCACAGTACACATTTTGGTCTTAAATTTTATATTCTTATTTTATATTTTGTTGCATTTATCTCCCACGTTCAGACTAAAGACTACTCCCAACTACATCTTCAAGTTCCAGGAAAAAGTATTTTCAGATAGTGCTTACCACTTCAAGATTTTTTGTGGATTATATATTTTATTGTTGTTATTTTACCCATTTTTTAATGTAGTATGTAAATATTCTATAAACATGATATAGATTGTTTAGCTTTAAAAAAACAATCTTATATATCTGACAGGAGTTGCAGGATCTGACTGAGGATACTAACACATCATTTGTGTGGCTTTACCATGACAAAATTTATTGATCCGACTCATGAATAGTTGAGTAGATGATATCATATTTCATACAAGAAGCGTATGCAATCAACTTATCCTAGGCTGAGTTAATTGAATATTTTGGATTTTTTTTTTTTCGTAAATACTGAGATATATTAAGCAGAAATAGTATGGTACAAACGTAAGCTACAACAGAAAAAAAAACACAGAGATGCTACAACCAGAATCTACATAACGTGCAAGAATTACACTACAGAAAGAAAACCAGAAACAAACAGAAACAATAACAGTAATACATCAGTCAAAGCCAAAACCGAGAGGGAAAGAAATTTCTGCATAATGTGTTGCAAACACAATTCCTAAGCAACTAGGCAAAACATTAGACTTCAAAAGGTCTGACTGTTTCTCGGAAGCACTCTTAGCTATAACATCAGCACATTTATTTTCTACCCAGAAAATATGCTTAATCTCAACTTCTTGGAACTGCTGGATAAGAAGCTTGCAATTATCAATTAAAAGATAAACATAATGAATAATAGGAGGAGAAACATCTTTAATTAATTTGATAGCTATTTCATTCTAATGAGTAGCATATTATTCGTGTCATATGATTTTTCTGTTTTCCAAAATCAAAACTATGTTAAGGCTATTTTTATCCTAAGAAAGAATGATTCTATGATCAGCAACTTTTCTATAACATACATCATGCTGATGTAACCCCATGCTTAGCAACTAATTTACACTATAAATTATTATCAGATTTTTTTTGATTGGGAGTTGATGTTGGAAATTTAGCGTCTTTTTTTCCGAAAGAAAAACCCACACTCTTCCGAAACTGTATTATGGAATTTATGGTCAATGTGCGGCCAGCTATCATATCAAATTTTAAGAATATTGAATGTAATTTTTAAAATTAAATGGTTGTTGATTTATAATCACCAAAAGCCAGCTACCTATCAAATTTTTGTCACCCATTTAATTTTAAAAAGTACATTCAATATTCTTAAAATTTGATATGGTGTTATATAGATTTTTATTAAAAGAATATATTTTTATTAAAAATCCTGAAATATACAAGCAGCCATATTAAGTCTATTGCTATCATGGTATTTATTATTTGGCCAAAAAGAAATTATGGTATTTATTATTAATAAAGGGGAGATTAGCTAGCGCCTACTGGAGCAGCCGCAGGCAGTCGCACCTGTGGGAGATATGCACGTAGACAGAGGATGCCCCCTTATAGCTAAGCGAGATGGAATAAACTTAAGTCAGGGAGGGGCATTTTCGTCATTTAATTCCCCATCCTTATATGGATTTGGTAGGGACAAGGGAGAGGAGTGTGCGTTATGGTGTTTGTGTTTGGGTGAATGAAGTAATGGATAGATATTAGATAGCGTCCACTTCGGCTCCGTTTCCACCAGCGACAGCCTGTACCCAGCTGTACTCCAAACTTTGCTTTTCTTTCAACTAATCGTACCGCTACACCTAGAATTACAAACCCAGAAAAATAAAATACATAAATAGGCGGACATGGACCAATGCAATGCAGCAAATTTATTTTATTATCTTAAAATTTGTGTCTCATTTATATATGAACAATTGCAAACGAATCGAAATAGGCGTTTAGATTGAAGAGCGAGAGGGGGGATAAAAGGCTCTCCCTGGCCCTCAGTTCCAGATAAGACTTGAAAACAAATAGCCAAATCGAAACAAAACGCCTACCAAAACTCCAACTCCCTACCCACTACTACTGCATCATGAACTTACTCACACTGAACCCCCTTTCTTCTTCTTCTTCCTTCATGCCTCTTGTCTTACCCTTCGTTTTCTTCTTCTTCTTAATCCCTTCCTCCTCCTAACCTCCCCCTCCCTCATGGATCCCTGCCCCTTCGTCCGACTCACAGTCGGCAATCTCGCCCTCAAGATTCCCCTTGCTTCCAAGCCTGCTCGCTCCGTCGTTCACCCCTCCTCCTCCCCCTGTTTCTGCCGCATCTCTCTCAAGAATTTCCCTTCTCAATCCGCCCTCGTTCCCTTCATTCTTCCCGACTCTCCCTTTCCTGACTCCCAAGTTCAACCCATTGCCGCCACCTTCCACTTGACCAAGTCCGACATCCACAGGCTCGCTGTTAAATCCATATTCGCCCCCAAAATCTGCCTCAACATTTCCATCTACACTGGCCGCGCCGATACCACTTGCGGCCTCAACTCTGGCAGGCTGTTGAGTAAAGTCTCCGTTCCCTTGGATCTCGCCGGAACGGAAACCAAGCCTGCCGTCTTCCATAATGGGTGGATTACAGTGGGTAAGGAAGCCAAAGGCTCCTCTGCTCAGTTCCACTTGAATGTGAAGGCTGAACCTGATCCCAGATTTGTGTTTCAGTTCGACGGTGAACCCGAGTGTAGTCCCCAAGTTTTCCAGATCCAAGGCAACATTAGGCAGCCCGTTTTCACCTGCAAGTTCAGTTTCCGAAACACTGGTGACCGGAATCAACAGCGCTCCAGGTTAGTCACTTTCTTCTTTCCCAATTCTCATGCTCACGCAATCTGTTCAAATTTACTTTTAGGACGTGTTAGCTGTTTTTGTTAGATTCTTAGGATTTTAATTAAAAGCAACTGATGAAGCCAATGCAGTTCCTTTTTTAGTTCAATTATGTACTCATTCATTAGGATGTTCAAGTTTCTCAGCTCTGTAATTGGAATCCACCAAAGAGTAAAGTTACCTAATAGCAAACTATACGGCAAAGCTACTATCTATGGCCACACATATCTTTCCTTTCCTTTATTTCAATTGCTAATTAAGGATGCTCATGCACTCTACTCTTTTTGTACGAAAAAATTGAAAGCTAAAGTGCAACACTGTTTTGCTAAAAACGGAATAGGTTTGGTTACTTCAAAATCACTCTGATCCCTAGTAAAGCTACGCGACATGTGCTGTACAGGAATGTTATTTATTTGGGATTCCTGGGTTTAGGCACTAATGTTGGAGATTCAGAGTGTTAGTACTACTGAACTAATATAATGACCTTTTTAGAAAGCTGGAGACTGTAGAGTGGGATGTTTGTTCTTTGCTTAAGTGTTCAATCTGTTCTCATCCTTGTGCTACTGTATTTTGGTGTTGCAGATCTTTTCAGTCAGACTCTTGTAGCTCGAGAAGCTGGTTAAGCTCTTTCGGGAGCGAGCGAGAGCGAACGGGAAAAGAACGAAAGGGATGGTCCATTACGGTCCATGATCTCTCTGGCTCACCCGTCGCTGCTGCGTCCATGGTCACACCATTCGTTGCCTCTCCCTTTTCAGACAGAGTCAGCCGCTCCAACCCTGGCTCCTGGCTCATTCTCCGACCCGGCGACGGCACTTGGAAGCCTTGGGGAAGACTCGAGGCTTGGCGTGAGCGCAGCGGCTCCGATGTCCTCGGCTATCGCTTTGAGCTCATACTAGACACCAACGGCGGTATGAGCCCCGCCGGAATCGTCCTCGCCGAATCTACGCTGAGCTACAAAAAAGGAGGGAAGTTCTCAATCGAGTTGGGCAGCAGCTCTGGAGGAGGAGGCGGCGGCTCCACAGGTCGAGCTACGCCGGGGAACCTGACGTCGCCGGCTTGCAGCCCCCGGAGCAGCGGCGATTTCGGATACGGGCTCTGGCCTTATTGCATGTACAGAGGGTTCGTGATGTCTGCGCGCGTGGAGGGAGAATGCAAGTGCAGCAAACCCACGGTGGAGGTTAGCGTGCCGCACGTGAACTGCACGGAGGATGCAGCGGCTTTTGTGGCGTTAGCTGCAGCCGTTGATCTTAGCATGGACGCTTGTAGGCTTTTCTCTCAACGTTTAAGAAAGGAGTTGTGCCAACCGCAAGATGCGATGCTCTGAATCTGATAGGGAAAACTCCTTTTGTCGTTGTGTGTTTTTTCCCCGTCGTTTTTTTAAAAGAATTATGAATGGGGTTTTGTGCATTTTACTAACAAACAGTTCACAGGTGTACAGTGAGAGAGTATTAGAGATGGATGGGGCACGCTTTTTCACTTTCCAAGTGTGTGGCTTTGTATTTATTTTCCCGCCCGTTTTTTCCCTCCATTATGGGAAATCAAAAAAGAAAAAAGCAATGTCATTTATTTCTTCCAAGTATCGTTGCTACTGATTCAAATGCTGATGAATATAATATATTCTTGTATAATTTAATTAGAATGCTATGTGTTTTGCAGTAAAAAAACCAAGATATTTAAATAAAATTGGAGTGGTCGTAGTGGGGATAGTAAAATGCCTTCCATTGCATTGAATTAGGGTTTGTGGAAGGAGGGTGTAGCAAAATGATAAATAGAGGTTAATGGTATTCATAATTACTATTCTTAGCCTTGACTTGGCAGGAAGGCTAGCCATGGAAGTTGTGGCAGTGCTGGGGTAAAGCGGTGATGAACTTTGAGAAAAATATTTGTGTTTTCAGCTTCATGATAGTATAAATATAAAGAAAAGAAAAGAAAAGCTCGTTGTCAAAGTTTGTTTGGTAAAATGAGAGATGGTAAAGGAGAGAGAAGCTTGGGAATTAAGTCTGAGAGCAAGAATTCATAATAAGTGTGCTAGGATGAATTTGGTGTGTCGTGAAGTGGCTTGTCACAGCCTTTTTGGATGGAAAGTGATGTACTGAGCTGTGAGCATTAGGGATTTAGGGCCCATACAGATGCAGAACAACACAAAGAGGCAAATGAAACTAAATTAGTGTGATCAACGTATTTTAGTCTAACTAAAGAGTTGTGGTTTTTGAAGCATCTGTTTTGTAAAAGGGGTTTCAGTGTTTCACCGTATTTTAAGAGACTAATTTTTCACTTACTAGATAAGAAAAATTGAATTTTTTTAAAAAAACAAATCAGCGTCGAGTAATGCGCTTTTGATGATGATCGGGAGGCTTCTCGCTATAGCCGAACTAATAAAAATATAGGATATTACTGGGACATATCATATATATATTTAATTATGAAGGTTGCCTTACATAACAGCAATCAAAAAACACGAGAAAACTATGCTTATTCCTTGTAACAACCTTGAAAAGTTCCGTGACCTCTGCTTTTCTTTTTGTTGCTTTGTGCCAAATACCGGCCAATTACGTATTCTTTAAAACCAACAAATGTTTTTTTTTTGGGTCAAAAATAATACGTTGGATTGTTCATCTCTCTCTCCTCCGTGGTGTCACTGTTGGCATTTGGGTCAAATTCAAATCCAACAAAAGCTACCCCCATTCTTCAAACTTCAAAGCCATTACCTGCAAATCCACCCAAATCCTAAATGCTTCAGGTGGTTGCGTAACTTCTTAGCTTCTTCCTCTGTCACTTTCCCTCTTTTTCTTGTAATAAGTTAAGAATTTTAGTAACTAGTGTTTTTTATGTTAGTTAAAGTTTTATTTAATTACTTAATAAAATTTTTAAATATTATAAATTATTAATAATTCTTAGATAATTACTTTAGACGATAACCTTTTTTGGTCTTTCAACATTATTTAATTAGTTGTACAGCTAGCGAATGCTGCACCTCACCTTTACAATATTTAGTTATTTATCGTGCGTGCCCACCAAAACGTCAAAAGTCAAAACCCAGTTTGGTATGTATTAAACATATACATCAACTTTTAAATTTTTATACTGATTAAATATATATTTAGTTTTTATTGTATTATATAAACAATAAATATAAATATATTTTAGTCAAAATAAATGAATTATAATTTATCTTTATATTTTAATTAAAAAACTCTTATGTTTATACCTTTCTTTTTATTGTTAATTACTAAGAAACAGTACCATTAGTTTTATACCATAATAACTAGACATAATACAGCGTTAGTGTAATATTTTGTATATATATAAGACTAAAATTCTTTTGGTTCACAATAATATATGACAAGTCTTGCTTGTATAGTTAATCAAATTTAGAATATTCTATTCATAGACTTTTCTCTCACAATTCTAACTTTGCGTTTAGTATTTCTAAAAACAAAAAATAAGTATTAAAAAAAATAAAACTTTTTGTTTATAATATTTAAAAAAAATATATATTTTCATCTAGAAATATGTTGTATAATAATTGCGTGTAATGTTATAATTTCTAGAGTTCAATTTATTTGCAAATGATTGTTACAACCATTACTCTATATTTGAGTAATGAAAGGTATGTCATCCATTTTAGATAAAATATTTGATTCAAACTCAAATTCTCATAAAAAGCATAATTCAAAATTAAACCGTTTGATTTTTTTCTTTAAACTTCAATTTTATCCTTATTTCTTGCATAACGACATTGCATATTTCCTTTGGGGATTAAACGACATCCCGATATTACATGCTTAAACGCCTAAACGACATCGTTCCGTCAGTTGTCTATTCGTCTCTGATAGCCTTGGCGGCGTCAACGGAGTACACAGAGAAGGCAGTGTGAGTGACCACAGGGAAACGAAAATGGAGCCGTTAGGATGGTGGCTGATGCTGGTAGGCTCGCTCCGATTAGCCTCCGTTTGGTTCGGTTTCTTCGACATTTGGGCTCTTCGACGCGCCGTCTTCTCTAAAACTACCAGTAACTTCTATATTCTCTGCTTCTAGATTTTCATTTTTCCTTTCATATTAAACACTATGTTTTCTAGCGCCGATAGTTGATGATTTCTAACATTCATTATGAGTTGATGGGACTCAATTGATTTAATTTTTAAGGACTGTCACTTGTATCAAAGAAATAGTCCCTGCACGATACTTCCAAGGGAGTGAATCCCGTGGGATCTGTATTCAGCAGTGGGCTTGTTCTTAGGTTGCTGAAGACAGGTTGCTGTTTCAGCGGGTGCCATTGGGTTGTGTGTTTTTGGAGCTCAGAGACGTTGTATGCTGAGTCAAACAAGTAAAACCTTAGGGAGATCCAATATATCAGATATTCTAGGGCCCAATACTATAATTATTTCACTTCTCTTCAGAGTTCAGAGTAATTTTTTATATGTACAAGGCAAAGTCATTGTGCCCACTATTTTCCTTTTACAAGCAAACAGGGTGTTCCCAGCTCATAGTAGTTTCTAGTACTTCACTTACATTTTCAAGATAGGTTTTTCGAGTGAAAATTACCTGCTCTGACAGTGCATTTACGAAGCTTTTTTAGTCAGTATTCTCTAATATTAAAATTTCACAGTTTTTCTTTATATAGTTTGCTTATTGATTTGCTATTTGTGAGCTCAATATGCATCACAACAAGTTACTAGGATATCGAAGGATTTTGATAAAACATTTTTTCAAGTTGCTAGCAAGCAATTTCTTCCCAAGAAATTTATTCCGTTTTGTTGGTTTTATGCAACATATAGGGTTTCCCATCTTCGTTGATACACAATAGATATCTAGTTGAAGAGTAGAGCTTATCAACTGTTCTGTTTCAGATTTCAGCTATAATATATTGGATGTTATGAAGTATATGATGGAATATGATGTTCCTAACACGGTGGAATTGCTCAAACTTTTATATTGGTATTTTCTAGGTTCAAGAGAAAGGTGTTAGCCATTGCACTTAGTGTTCTAGATAACAACCTGTATTGAATGATTGTAGTCAAAGTAGCTGGCCAAGAAAGATTGTATAAATTCAATCTTGACTTGGAAAGAATAAAAAAAATAACTAAAAAAGTCTGGTTTTGTAAAGTGGTTAACCAAATAGAAACTTGCCCTCTATTTCAGGGAGGGAGCGGGGGGTGAATATCGAAGCACAAGGAGGGTTTGACTTGTTTTATAAGTTATCACAAGATATGCAAGTTGGATTTTGATTGCACAAATAAGGAAATTTAACTTGTAAGGCAAAAAAGTGAATCTGCTTTTATTAACTGCATAGAATATGAAGGATGGTATTATAATTAGAAGCATGGGGAGCAAATTAATTGGTGCTTTCAAACCCGTGCAGGACTATCATTCTTGTCTCTACTTGCATTACCCTTCAAAGCCCTAAGTTTAACTACAGTCTGCATTCATCCTCAAGAATCTCGACAATTTAATATAGCAATTAGTCAAGGTCATGAGCCTATTCGTTCCCCTAAGATCAGCATATTGAGGTTGATATCCTTAAACTTGCAGGAAGCTGTATATGTTTATACAATACCTATTAAAAAACACAAGCGGACATCTTAAAACGAAATAATTACCTATCTTTCTTCATCTGGTTGAGTCATTAAGTAATTGCAAGCAAGCAGGCATACTATTAGCAAAGTTGTTTTTCTGCACTGTTTAAGCTTTTTGTATTGACTTTACTTTCAAACATGATCCTACTAATGTCATATGAGTTTCAGATAACTGATGATAGTATTAATTGTTTCGTAGTGTCCGAAGTTCATGGACGAACATTTGGAATTTGGACACTTTTGACCTGCACTCTTTGCTATCTCTGTGCATTCAACCTTGAAAATAAGCCTCTTTATCAGGCTACTTTCTTGTCGTTCATCTATGCATTTGGTCATTTCTTGACCGAATACCTGATTTATCATACAATGGCAATTTCAAACCTGATTACTGTGGGCATATTTGCAGGTACGAGCATTTCTTTCCTTGTTTGCAACCAAACTGACATGCATTAAATTTCACACCTGTCTTTTAGTTTCAACAATGGTTTGTTACTTTTTTTGCTGCCTCAGAGTAAAAAATACGAACAATTAAAGGAAAAGAAAAAGATAAAAGAAATTTGAGGCGAAATACATGTGCCCCACTGTATACTTTCCCACTTAACATTATTTTGGAAAACTTTTGAATCTGGCATATTTCCATATTTTAGGATTATTTTTACTCATGAATTAAACATACTGTCTTATTATGATTTTTTATCTTTTTCATCTTCTAATATTAGGGACATCTATAGTGTGGATGGGATTGCAGTGGAATACACACCAGAATGCCCACTTGAAGAACACTTAAACAGGATTAGCAAGTAACAGATTCTCCTTAACCTATGATGGTTCTGAGGATTTTAATCATGACGTATCTCTCTAGTTGTTTTATCTGCTTAATTTTAGTGGAACAGAGGAGCAGAGTAAGATTTTGAAAATTTTCCGTCTCTTAAAAAGATATTAAAAAGTGCATTCTTGTGTTTGATGGTGTTGGACTGTTAGAACTTAGAAATAAGAAATGTGGCTCCGAATATCCCGGCTTCTTGATTTTATTTAGAAGGCATTTCATCTGCCACATTGAATTGCTGATTGCCCACTTCCTGGAGTTTAAGCTATTCCCCGTTACTGATTTACAAAGCTGATGGCTTTGTTAAAATTGTGCTACCTTGTGGATAAAGTGTTCTACCATGTTGGACACAAAAGGATTGAAAGAACAAATCATTCTTGGTTTATATGTACAAGAAAATTTGGGAATTAAAAGGTTGGCGCAGCTTGTTTGTATACTAAAGGTTCTTATTCTGATATTGCATTGATCGTTAGGCTATGGAGTAGTTAGCATTTGGATTACTAATATATATTTTCTGCCAATGAGTTTTAAAATTTATGCATAAACATTATAACATCAACAATTTCATAAATGTTAATTCGTAATAAATATCTTATCTATGATTAGTAATGACAAAAAATTGGGAAGAACAACTTATAACTTGGAAGGGAAATACATAACCATATCAATAGCTTTCAAATTTTAAAATAATGACGTAGAGCTATTTAATAATAAGAAAAAAAAATGCAAAACTCTGCTTACAAATAGTTGCATGAATTTTAAAAGCCCACTAGATTTTTTTTTAAAATTTTTACACTTCAGAGAATAGATCTCTATTTATATATTTTCACATTTAATGTATTTACTTAATATGTTACTTTAAACTTAATGTAGTAAGCTTTTACTTGCCACTATTGTTATCACGTCCAGTTCTAGAGCGGAAGGTTGAAATGGCTTATAAATCATATTAATTCTGAGAAGTTATCTATAATTATATAACTATGTACCATCTTTAGAAAATCCCAACAAGCCCAGGACTTTAGATTCCAGAAAGAGCCTGAGCTTGATAAATATCAAAATGGAGAGTACCTATACCTAAGGTATAGATAGTTAAGTCAAGTGTTGTGAATTGAGTATAATAAATATTCCCTTATTCAAGATCAAGAGGGACATTTAAAGCCTCGTATCTTCTGTATCTGGTCCCTCTCTGTTAACCAAAAGCTGCTTAAAAGGGACCAAACACCCACCCCCTCACTTCTTAATTGCGTTTCTTAAATTACCCCTCACAACTCTGAAAGGAAGCTGTTTAGTGTTTACAGTTAACGGCACACCTATAGTTGCAATCAACCATCAAAGCCATGCACATTGCACAATGGATCTGGGACCTAGGTGTTTGAAAATTTTCATCACTACAAATTTACGTCAGTAGCTACGTATGCTGTTTTGTATATCCAATCCCTTCAAGATGGGCTGTATTGTATATTAATATTTAATATTATAGCTCAGCCTTTCTGAATTCTGATTCTGATGCACAAATCTTGTAGGATACGAAAACAGAAAATTTTCTGACCCACTTCTCACACTCTGCTCGTCGTCTTAATCATCCCAAATCCCAATACCATAAAAAACCATTGTAGTACCTAATAAGAATATCACAAATCTACAAAAATAGATACTGATCGAGACGTAAGTTAATAAAACAAAAAAGAAGCCAGAAATACATTAGTTACCAAATTAAGCTCTACAATACACAAGGTAGATGAGTATATTTGATTGATGTGATACAACTTTCTTTTTCTCCCAAAAAAACATGGGATCACTTCTAATTTCCAGTTTCAAATTTCAATCATGGATTGAACAAGTAGTTTCCACATTTGCATTTCCAACTCATGGGTTTGTAGTTGGAAAGGTCATCGCCTCTAGAGTGTGGGGTTGCTCTTGTAGCAGAATATGTTTTACTACTACTATGAATTTGGACTTGAGGTACAACTGGGACCTGAACTGCTTCACAATGTCCACAACTTCTGCATCTTCCTTCACACTTGGGAGGCCTTGACCCTATCTCAGCCTTTTCCATCATCGCTAACCCCTGCTCTTCCTTGCTCCTCTGCATAAATATAATTAATTACCAACATTTTTTAATTTTTGGTAAATGTTGTTACACAGGAAAGAAGCCTATAATTGGAGGAAGAATCAGAACTTAAGCATGAATTGTCACTGTACGTTAATGGTGCCTTACCTGGCCAGATAACATGGAAATTGCTCTTCCTGCATGCATAAACATGATAATCAAATCAGAATGTTAGTTAATGTTGTATATAATACATGTTTGGTGTTTGATGCCAACTAACCTTCTGCCATGAACCCTTCATAGGTGAAGATTGAAGTGGAGGCAAAGAGAGCAAGTAAGTATATGATTCGAATATATTTGTGTCCACAGGCGCAGATTTGAGTGCTGCCCATCTTCTCAGAGAAACAGACTGCAGAAGAAAGGAGCAGTTGTCTTGGGTGTAAACAGTAAGACCTTAAATGGACGAAAATATGGAAAAATCAAATAAAATAAACAGAATATGCCAATAAATCTTGGTAGGCATTGTTTGTTGAGGTTATTTTTGGGCTTGTGACTGAGAATGATTTACACTAAAATTAGACGTGGGAGGTATAGTGCATGAGTGGACTCACAGTGCATTGCAGTGAGTATTAGCAGGCAACATGTAGATTTCAACACCAGAAATTTGAGAGAGAGCTAATTAAGATGGTTTTGAAATATATCAAAACCCATAAATTACAAGAGTGTGTGAGAGAAGAGATGCGTGGCAGTGAAGCTGAAATTCTGAAAAGTGTGGGGTCAGAAATTCAATGCCAACTCCATTATATATATGCAGAGAGGATCACCCTTCTGATGCTTTATATAATTTCCCCATCAATTGAGAGCAACGTGGACTTCAAAACGATAGAGTAGGCCAATCTTTGACGTTGGCATGGACCTCACTAAGCCTCGTTTGTTGAGCCTCTAAAACTCAAACCTCTATCTTATAAGTTGAACTAACACCAGTTCTGCGTAAAGTAAAAGGCACAACACCATGCAGAACAACAGCTCAACTATACCAAAATACAACAGAAAAACCAAATTACATATGGAAACTTAAGTAGTACTTCACACATCACAAGTAGCGAATGAGTAAATACATTTTATACGTTTATTTTTGCACTTTCTTAGGTAAAACTCTGTCCATCCCTACTTCAACACGCCAAGTCTGTTTTGTATTTTCCATGGGAAGTCACATAGTGTAGGCATCTAGATCTTAGATATTAATTACCAAGTCATTGGTAATCTTTAGCTTTTAGTGTGCATAAAGATAGATTTTTTTAGTTTATGTAAGTTAAATAAATCATACAAGAGGTACAAGATTTCATAATTAATCTGATTTTCCTATCTTTTGTTGATGGAAATTGATGAACAAGCTTTACATAGGCGTTGAAACATATTTAGTAACTTTTTAATGTGATTTAAGTAGATCACTCAGATGATAACTATTATAAAATTGAGTTGCTTAACCTAGGCCGTTTGTCAGTAGGTCAGGCTCAAGCTCATATTTATGAGAAATATCCCTAAGAATTTCGGTAGCATTTGGTAGCTAGATTTATTGCGACATACAACATAAATGCATCTCCCAGTGTGTGCTCATTATCAAGTTGCTTTTATGAGAGGTGTTGGAATGGTGGGGTCAATTGATGCTGAAAGATGAACAGTGTCAACTATACTGAGATGTGTGGAGGGGAGAAGGAAGGGATGGTTGAGCTTGACATTTTCTTACTGTAGGCATATCATGTGCTCTTGCTGTTTTCAGTATAACCCGGAAAAGATCGATTATTATAATTAATTATTTTATATATGTACCCACGTATAGCTATGGTCTCCATCCATCCCTCTTGTTTCTTTCTCTTTTTTCCTCTAAATTTACTGCTTCATGATCTTTTTTTACCGTACAATAATGAAATATGCTATAGATAGAGTCAGAAAAATTTGATATTCATTAATGGAATCCAAGAAAAAATTTGAACGACGCATATGTTGTGAATTATACAGTGTATACAGCTAACTTCATCCAAATTTAGGTGACCTCGCCTACAATTTTTTCTTTGGGTTCACTATACAAAATGCAAAGTTCACAGTTAAAAAACATTAGTGTATAATTAGATTATAGTTAAAGGGGTTAATAAAGAAAAAATAATTGTTGAATGCATATTAATGATAATATATAAGTACAGTGAGACATAACCTATTCTAATACCCTATCCTCTCTTACTAGTTTCTATTATTTTGACTCTATGTCTTCCTATTAGTTCCTATTTCCTAACATATTATTATGCCGTACCGATTCAATATGAATGTTGAATTTTCGAGAGCTAATGCCATAAATGTTCCAATTATCACATATTTTCCTGTACAATTTTCTCTTCATAAACTCACTCTTCGGGATAGATGAATTAGTGGGGAAATTCTATAACTGAAAATTGTCAATCATATGCTGGATTACGTCTGCTCCTGCAGAGTTGATACAGTAGGTTTTCACCTGAATCAAAACGAAAAAAAAAAAAAGCACTTTGAATATTGTTAAAAGAAAAGGATATATGTTGTAAACGAGAAACAAATGAAACAAAATATTAATTGTGCTTATACATGCCTGAATGGTATTATGCGCTAAATATTTCTGTCTACTTCCACTGAAGCTGACATCAATGCGATCCCAACTCATCTTTGTTAAGCCTCTGATCATTTCCTCTACAAGTGTTATTATATCACAAATTTCAGTAAAAAAGTCTAGAATACTACACTTTTGTATAAACTTAACCATCAATTCTTCGTCCTCAAACACAATACCTTCCATGTCAATTTTACTGCACCCATTGACTTGGGTATCAGTAAGAAGTTGCTCAGGAACATGAGTGGGCTTTGCTGTCCCCCCCGCATTTACAATATGTGGATACCTGTCGTGCCGTGAAAAATGCTGAAGCAAAACTAGTAAGAATGTAAGAAGATACAAGATACAGAAACTATATGTTACCGAAGAAGCTCAATAGTTTATAGTTAGTTTACCTTGGGTAGCTCGTTCCTACGCCTAATGGATGATGTACTCCATCCCACAAGTTCTGTTTTGAGTCAAGTTATATTGATGTAATGTAGGCACTAGAGAGTGACTAAAGAACGTAATACACAAGCAAGACAAAAGGATACGATCATGACGAATATTTGCATAGGCAACACGTCGTTTGAAGGACTGCAATGCAGATCTGCAGAGAAAAGAGGCAGTGTGTTTTATCTATTGATGAATCAAGAGAAGTAACAGTGAAGTCACAGAATCAAATCAAGCTTTGGAAACTATGAAACTAAGCTTACAAGAATTTCATATCTTGGTGATCACGAACCATCTGAAGAAGAAGGGGAGGCTTTCCCTTGTCTTTATCAGCTAAGAAAAGATGTTTTCCTGTTTTTCCAAGAAACCACGAAACACGTGTTGCTGCTTTCTCCAGAGAGTGAAATCCACAAAACACTGGAACCTGAAGAAGGATTAAAGCATTCATATTACAACATTTACATTCCGGTATTGGAGTTTCATTCTACTTGATAAAAACCCAATGGAAGCACCTGTTTGTGCCCTCTAGAACCTAGGTGTGGGGTAGCAGAGGTTATAAAGTTTATGGGCTCCAATCCTGCAATTTTTCCTTCATAATCTCCATTCTCATGACAAATGTCTCTCTCATAAAGCTTGGCTATTGCATACCTAGCTATGAGGCCACCCAAAGAATGACCTACGAATGAAATTTTCTGTACACTTGGGTGACGCTTTATAACTGATATGACCTGGGAAATGAAAAGTAAATCAAATCTTTTGTCTCATTGGATTGATCCTACAGATTCAAACTCTGAAATATGTGTTTGAAAACCAAAGATTGAAAGTGCAAGTGCAAGGCATACACGTAAGTTAACTCACCTCCTCTGCTAGTCTCTCTCCCATTACATCAACACCATCGAATGTTAACATTGAAGAATTACATTCACTGCCTGTACTACACAATGTTCTATGCATTTATTTCATTATGCATTTCAGATGGAATAACAGCATAACAGGTTTGTATGGACTTACAATGTACAATAACATCATCTGGATACCTCTTGAGAAACTGCTTTGCAGCAAATTTCCAATCCTGAGCACTGCAAGTGCAATAAAGTGAGCTTCAGCATAAGCACATATTAATACTCGAAAAATTGAACCACAAATATGAATATGATCATGAATTCATCATATAATATATGCAAATACAAGGTAAAGGTAAAACTAACCCTCCAATTAGACCGTTGACCATTATAATCAAATGGGTAGGATGGGGACGCTGTCCAGAAGCATCAACAACCTCCATATCAAAGCCTTCCCCTTTTGCATCGTCTTCCATTCTAAAACAACTAAGCTTTGGCAAATATAAAATCTTCTTGTTCTTCTTCCTCATCTTTTTGCTTCCTCTCTTCCTTATTTCATTGACCTCCTTCTTTCCTTCTTCAACCTCCAGGGAAGCCATCAAATGAATTGTTGCTGCCTTTGCTTTTGCTTTTTGGTTGATAGACTGCACAGTTCTGATTCATAAATCCAAGTGTGAGATCCAGAAGTCAATTGGCCTGCTCTACCCAATCATGTCAATACTTAACCAGAAATTTTTTAGAATATGTGGGAGGATGAGACTGGGAACGCCACTATCGTCCTCGTTTGGAGACGAAGCTGCCTTTGTAGGACTTTCAATTCCTTGACTCTGACCCTTCCTTGACTTTGGTTCTTCGTCTATATTAAACACCAACGATATATAAATTATGGAACTTTCACACGTAATACCGTAATTTGAAACCTATATTAATATTAGCTGCCGTTTCACTTTGATTGGATCCATAAATAATTATTATTAAATACCTATTTGTGAAAAATAATTATTATATTTGTCCAAGAATAATAATGATTTTGTTATTGACATGTGGGGTGACGCCGGTATTTCTTAGAAATGTCTGGCTCTTTGTGCCTCCATCCGAGTTCAACATTTTGTCACATGAACGGCAACTAATAATTCTAGAAGGAAATTTTCTTAATTTCTGTCAACTAGAAATAAACAGTTTTTTCTAATTATATTTATTTTTTACTCTACGAGAAACAAAAAGTTGATACGCAATTCTTTGCAGTAATTCTAATATTTACTTTAATAGGCTCGTCTTATCAAATTTGTTCATCCTTTTATTTATCAAAAAGCTAAAAATCCATCTAATTTGTATTAAAGTGGCAATCGGCCAGAGGTGACTAAAAATTATAGTTCAATCATTTTTTTATATTAAGAAATTTAAATTTATACTGCCGTTAGAAATAAATACTTCGTAAAAGGAAGAAATAAAGTTTTAAAAAATAAAATTTAGTTGAAAAAGAGAACTGAAAATTATAATAAAAAAAATTTATTTTTGTGGTCATAATGTGCATGTACAGTTAATTAGGCCCAAAAAAGAAAAAAAAAATGAAAAAATGAAAAAGGAAGAAAAAAATCTTCCAGCCATTGCGAGGGAGATGAATAACTGGTGGTGGGAGTGACAGCAGAGCCATATCCATATAGCATATTTGTAGTTTGTGAACTTTAACGAACTTTCATGGACTCCTTTCCTCTCTGCCTTACTGAATTCGGATAACATCATGAATTTTGGTTTTAGGCTAAATCTCAGGTGTAGTGGTGTTCCCGTTCAGTCTCCTCATTCTTTGATCACTTCCCCCTTCAGGCTTTCTTCATCTTCTGGTGAGTTCTATTCTATGCCTTCTGCTTCACAGAGCTCTTCATATTCTATTTAGTTATGATTGATATTTTATAAAATATTTAACGATCCTTATCATAAATTTATGATTCAAGCTTCAGTTTATGTGTCAAGACCTCAAGTCCTCAACTTGATCATGTCTAGTTATGCCTATGCGCTTACCAGTATGTATCTTAGTTTGTCATCCCTTGCCAAAATGAGGGAATAATTACCATTTCTAGTTTCTGTTTCAGCTACACTGTACCACTCTTCAGTGTTATGTTCATGTTTATCTCGGTCATTTTGACTTGTGGGTACCATAAATATGATTCAGCTGGAGGCAGGGAAGCTTCTTTCAATCCCACGAAGTTATCTTCACTGTCAACGGTTTATGAGGAAGGAGAAACTTGCCAAAAAGATTTTCGAAGGGCATCCAGTTGTTCATCATCAGTTTTGGAAACCCTGGATGGTGATTGTTTGGAAAATGAAGAAATCAAGGCTAGCTCTAATCCTTTATGAAAACCCTTATGATATTGCCAGCACTAATGCATATTTCTTTATTTTATTGTTAGCTGCTTAAATCCTAATAAAATTTCTTATTTCTCAGGTACACAAAGGAAAGAAGTCTTTGAATAGTGTGCATGAAATGATTGATAATACTCAAATGCCTTTTGGAGAGGAAATATTTACAACTTCTACAAGCTTCCAGTCATTCAGGGCATCACATTTTCGTTTGTTAATGGAAAACCTAGACATTTTAGAAGACACTATTTCTGATTCTGAATCGCTAAGGTTGGAAAAGGATATCATTACACAACTAGGAAAGCTTGGAGCTCTTGAGTTTTTCAATACTCGCCTGTCGGGATCTCTTGAAATTTCATGTTTTGTGGAATTTTCTGACCAACGTCCTGAACAAGTTGACGATCATCAGACAAACAGCAAAGTAGATTACCACTTGGGTAAATTTTTTGTTCCGTCTAGGAGGAAAAGGGAAAATAAATCAAGAAGAAAGAGAGCATTAACTTCCGTTGAGGTTTCGTCTCAATCATTGCCTTCAAAATCTACTCAGGAAAGTCTATTACGTCTCCCAGCTTCATCTGTTAAAAGAGCATCAAATTATAAAAATAGAAGAGCAATGGTTGCCAAAAAGGAAGCAGAAATGTCGAAAGCAGTGAAGGTTTGTTTATTGTCTAGACAATAGTGTGAATTTGTATCATGCTTGTAAGTTCTTTTAAAAAATAAAATTCTGTTTTACTCTAGGTTCTGGTAGAGTTGGAGAGAATTAGAGTAGCAATGGAAGAGGATACCAAGCAAGTAGTAAGCTTGAGTAGCTGGGCAGAAGCAGCTGGCGTTGATGAAAAGGTGCTACAGCAACATTTGCATTATGGCATGTATTGTCGAGATGAGCTTATAAGGAGTACTCGTTCCTTAGTTCTATACCTTGCCAAGAAATACAAGGGCATGGGAATTGCATCAGAAGATCTGCTTCAGGTTTGTTCCAAATGTTATTGTGGGTAGTTTTGTTTGTCATTGTTAAATTTGGGGGTGAGTTTCTCTCTTGATCTTCTACTCACATGTTCACTCATCATATAGACTATGGTCTATGGAATAGGGGCTTTTGGTATATTGTTATATTCAATCAGACATCTTGAACTATTGATGCCTCACTCCATTTAAGGCTTTTGCACTTGTAAAGGTCATATACATGTGGTGATTTTGTTGGCTGCAAGCTGTTATAGTTTTGTATTGATATGTCATGATGTCACTTAAAGCATTTAGAAAATATATGAAAAATTACGAGGGCCATAGAAAAGAAGTCATAAAGTGATACTTTCTTTAATGCTTTGGTCAATGCTTCCGTGAAGTTGACTAAACAAAACTTTGCATGCAGACATGATTTACTTACATGAACATTCTCTGACAGTTAGCTTCTCAGTGAAATATATCTTCTTTCCCCAATTTTAGGCAGGATATGTGGGTGTTCTCCAAGGTGCAGAGAGATTTGACTGTACAAGAGGTTACAGATTCTCAACTTATGTGCAGTACTGGATAAGGAAATCAATGTCAAGAATGGTGGTGCAATATGCCCGGGGAATCTTAATACCTGTATGTTCCTCTTTTGTGTCACAAATTGTTTCTTAGTGCGAATCTCATATTCTCATGCCAGAAAAACCTTGGAATTTGATCCTTGTGTTTTTTCCTCCTTATTATTCTTTTTAGTGGTCATTGAGCAGGGCAATAAGTCAGATACAGAAAGCACGAAAATCCCTGAAAAGTACTGCCTTGAAATACCCGGATGATTATGAAATTGCAAAGATAACAGGTCTTTCTGTGGATAAAATCAGATCAGCTAACAATTGTCTGAGAGTAGTCGGTTCAATTAATCAGAAGATAGGGGACTGCTTTAGTGTGAAATATATGGTATGGCTTTAAGATTCTTCCAATCTTTCCCGCCTCTTTGCTACTCTTCTCTCTCTCTCTCTCTCTTTCTGTATATATATATACATTAGTATGCTGTAATCTTATTCTATATTCTTTATCACCACGATCATCATTATTAATGAGTATATGAGAAAGGCCTGTGCTTTTAGGCAGAGAAAGAAAAAGAAGAGAAAACTTGCTGCCTTCATTATTTGAGTAATTTCCTACAATGAAATCCATGCTAATTGAATATAGAGAGCATGCCGTGGATATATGTAAAAAGGTTCTCACGTAAACATCATATTTAGGAGGCTAGGATTTGAGGGGTAAAGAGATAATATGCCAGATAACTTGAAGGTATATCTGTTTTGCCTCCTTCCTCTAATATGGTTAGTCTGCAGATCAGAGTTTACGGTTCTGTTTTGAGCTGTTTTGTTGAATATAGCTGTCCTGTTCTTGGCCCTGGGAGTATATTTTATGCTTCCATGAAAAGGTGTCTAGAATTAGTGGCTGTTGGATTTAAGTCAAACTTGATAGTTATTCTATAGTTCTTTCCCAATTTAGCCCATTTTCTTGCTGCGTTGTTTCTCATTCCTCAGAGAATTGTGTTGAGAACGTATCTTGTCAAGTGCATCTTCTGTGAACGCCTTATAGTTTCAACTTCTGAGCCAGACTAGGCGTCCCTCGGAAATCAATTGTCAAGCGTTTTTCCAATATTATAGACTAATGAAAACTATCTTATCCCATAAATATTGTTATTTAGTTTAAGCTATTTCACGTCATTCATGCTGCAGGAACTCTTGGCCGATACGTCAATAGGGAGCCCCGAAGAAGCTGTCAAGAAGCAGCACATGAGAAAAGACATACATTATCTCCTGAATGACTTGGATCCAAGGGAAAAGCAAGTACTAACCCTACGCTTTGGTCTTAATGATAACCAGCCCAGGTCTCTTGAGGATATTGGGAGGCTTTTCCATGTCAGCAAGGAATGGGTGAGGAGGATAGAAAAGAAAGCTCTAACAAAGTTACAGATTGAAGCAACCAACTCAAAGTTAAGTCATTATTTGGATCTCTAGTTTCCATTGGCTTTTGGGAAGCTTCAATATCATCTTCATTTTTGCTGCATGTGAAGAATTTGTGGACTATCGGTCCAGAGTGGGAGATGGAGGCATTGTATGAAGTAACACCAGAGTTGCCATCCTGGAGACACTGCGGCATTATGCCACGTCGAATATATTTTGACTGTACAGAAGAAAGCCTCATCTCTACAATGCCAGCGTAAATAATATTTTTCTTTTGCTTTTCGACAACCCTTAAAACACGTTATAGTGTTTATATTTATCCATTCTTGTTATTCATATGAGCACGGGAATAATTCATTTTATGTAGCTACCTCTGAAATAGTCTTCGTTTTTCAGACTAGGAGGGGAGCTTCCAAAACTGCCATTTTGTTACTCGAAAGATATTTAGAATCTCATAACATTTTGTAGTAATCTTGTATGTATTCAAACTGAATGGTGTCAAACGATTTTTGCAAGAGCTGAAAGTTGAAATTGCAACAATCCATCGAACGACTACAACATTTACTATTATTCCGGAGAGTCTCAAGTATATTAATATATTGGGAGGAAGAAAAGAAAAATGTTTTGATCTTGATTCTCTAATGTTGCATTACTAAATAAAGGGGGAAAAATGAAAGAAAAGAAAGAACGAAGCGGATGACGCTGTAGGTTTAGTGATCGCAACCTCAATGTGGTAGTCTTTACAGCCATCATCTTAAAATACGATGACATCAGCTACTCTAGCTCCTAACTCATAACTAGATGTTATTTACATTTCGTTTTGTACAACACATCAAGATCTACAAATTGTATAATAATACACATTTTCATGATTTACTCTGGAGCAACAGGATATCTTCCACTCCAATAATTGGATGCATTCTACTTTGATGAAGTCATGTTCTCTGGATCTCCTTCATGCCCCGTCAAATTGCTCCTTTCTGCAACGTTGGTGTTGCAGTGTTGCAGGTGGGGAGATCTAAAGAGATTCTTTTGAACCTCAACAGAGGAAGGACGTAAATTCACAAAATTAGTGGTATTGCAACCAGACAATGAACCTGACCCCACTGTTGTCATATGAGTGTGATCCGCATCATTGCACCCAGCAGAATTTGCTCCATCTTTCCCGCTTCCTATAGCCAGTAAGTGTACTGATACATTAAAAAAAAAAGCGTGGCCAGTGGCTAAGACAAATTATAGACCATATTGATTTGTAAACAGTTGTGAATTTTTGGATGATTTCAACTCGGAGGCACTAAATAGTGAAATAATACAACTAGTGATATGAAGCTGATTACCTGGAATTCCTAAAATTAAAAACTTACGTATGTATATCATTATGCATTATTGCCTTATCTTTTTGCATGAACCTTTCTAAATCATCAGTCAATCCCAATAAGATCTATTATTAAATGAGGGATGAAAATAACCTGTATGAGTTGGAGTGGCAGCTGCCGAATTTGAAAATGAAGATGAAGTTCCACTTCCTCTTTTCATCTTTGACTGCAGATCAAAACAAGTGAAGATATATGGTCAGATGATTCTTGGCTTAGTTCAAAATCATGTCAGTCATTCATCACGTCACCATGATAAAAGATATTATTCTTAATCTAAATATATCTGCTAAACTAAGATTTTGGAAAAATTACTTTATAATGTCAATGACTTACTTCCTCGAGCTTCAACAGTTAAGGGGAGATGTACTACTAACTTAAAGCTCATACGGGAGAAAATCTAAGGTCGATTAAGAAACACATCTGAATGTCAAGAACCTTACTCAAAGATGCCATCTGTGTTTGTTCTTGCTAATAGATATGCTGGCACAGCAGAAAACTTCAGTTAGCATACCTTTGTAATGTCTTCACAATGCTTTACAACAACTGAGATATTTGCACAACGACCATAAAAAAGCGCATAAGCCCACAAGAGAAGCTTCCTTTGGATGCTCAGATCAAGCGCTTCAATCCCATTCATACTTGGGTGGAACTGTGCCTCTGTTGCAAATTGAGATGGAACTGGATAAAGGTTGAGGCCAGAGGCAAGCATCACAGAAGAACTCTCGCGATAAAAATTGTAGGAAGCTCTAAGCAAAGTGTTTGCAGTCTCCAAATTTTCATCAGAAGCTTTCTTGATCACTGTATTCTTGATTTTTGATAAAATGGGGCTCCATTTTGTTTCAAGTTTTTCCAAATGAATTTGATCTTCAAAAGCTGTACTCCATAATTCATGTGTCCGCAGATCAACACAGAGCAACTGGCTACTATCCATCCCAGCATCTGTCAAATTAAGGGCCTGATTCTCATTTGAGAATCCACATGATAAGTGAGTGATCTGTGCCAAGTTATATATAAGACATCGGCACCATGCAACAGAAGCATGCCTGCAAACTTTGGCACAATTACTGTTGGACAACTTAGGATTTTTGAAACGTTTCCGAATCTTCTCATTTATTGCTTCAAGAGTTTCCAGTTTTCCATTTTTCTCCAGTGACAAAATATATTCATGAAGATATCTGCAAAGATATGATGATTTGCTTTAGATTTTTTTTAAAAAAAATTAATTGCCATATAGATATGAAAGACATTATAAATCAAAAGGATTTACTAATTCAGGATTTATTCAAAAACAATGATATACGTTAGTTTAGTAAAAAGCTAATTACCCATATAATATAGTCTCAGATGTATCTGGGCTCTTAATTTCAGGCAAGCTGCATATCTCTGGCCATAAGCTCCCTTGCTCCACGAACAAAGTAAACAGTCTCTCCAATACATGGTTTGAACTGCTTACTGTGCCAGAGCCAGCAGTCTCAGAATGACGCATAGTTGAAATTAGGGCCTTTACATACCTTCCAATAGCTACAGGTACAAGATCTTCAATGCATAAAGAAAACTGCATTCATAGTAGATGTTGAAGGCAGATCAAAGTCAAGTCATGACACTGCCAGATCTGTGTACATAATATGCTAAATTGACAGAAGAAATTATGCAGGTTCCAGTTGAGGGGCAACTTATAATAAAAGGAAGGCGAATATTAAAGCCATTAAAGTTGCTGAAAAAACATTTTAACTAGTGTTGTTATGGACAGGAAGGGGCAAATAATTCATGACATTGATTCTGTTGTTGTCAAAATGATGAACTAGAAAGAATCTTGCATTTACTAGATTGAAATAGGACTTCTTGGGATTTTCTTCTGAGGGAAAATCTATCTCATTCTATGTTTCTGCGCACTTGCATAGTAGGGATTGTCATTAATTAAGCAGTAGCTGCAGTACTAAGCAGTGAAAGATTCATTAGTTAATCAATCTTGGCTTAATGTTAGTCCAATGTTAACTAGTATGATCTAGTTCTTGGTAAAAAGTCTGAGAATCGGAGTGGTATACTTCAGATTTAGTGTGTTTGCAAAATGGGTCCTAGCATTGCATGCCCTTCTAGGAATAAGAAATGAATCGAAGTAGTAGTTTGCTTCTTTCTATCACCAGAAAAAAAAAAAAAAAAAGTTTGCTTCTCATTAGTACTCTGCTTTATATCAGATAATCAGATGGTTAAAAAAAGTGGCTTCCTTCTTATATGCTTAAACTCTAATTCCATATCTACTACGGTGAACTCCCATCACCCTGATTCCTATCAGCTTAAACTAACCAAACCTCCATCTTCCAGGCTCCAAGACCAAACAACTCAAAAATATCAAGTGAAAGTGAAATAAGTTTCACCTCTTAAAAAAGAGAGCTTCCAGGACATGTATAAATTATGTTAAAGCAGTGAATTAGGCTCAATGGGATTTACCCTCTTATCTGCCCGAAGAGAATTATAGGCTCGCTCAAGAGTACATCTATCTCCAGTCTCCTCGAGTAGTTTGAGATAAAACAGCACATACTTGCGAATGCAAGTAATGAATTTTCGTGAACTTTCTGGTAAATTAACCTCAAGAACTTTTTTGTTCCCAGCAGAACCCGGTGTTTTGCGCCTGAAATTATTGAATGCAAACAGGTCAGTGACCAATTAAATTGTACTTTCTGTGGTCCTTCTTAGCATAGTTAATAGACAAGCCACATCTCTCTGTCGTTATTTTATCAAAGAGCAAAATCCTTGAGTACTTATGCAATTCGAGTGAATATTCTTTTCATTTGAATGAACAAACTGCTGTTTCAAAGAAATGATATCATCTGAACCTTTCGAAGTATTTGAGAGAGCACTAATCAGTAGTACCAAAATATAAGTCATACCTCACTGGAACATGTCCAATATATAAGCAATCAAATACCATTTCTTCTTGCTCCAATTGACAACGTTGGAAAAGGAAAAAATAAGAATAAAGCTATACCTTCCTTTTTTGACCATGCTATCAATTTCCCACATATTTATCGTAAACGAAGAACGCGATGATTTGAAGCAGAAAGATAGTTGATCTTTAGCCCTCTCTATATCACCACTCTCACCCCTTTTATAAATCCCTAGAGCTAGCATGTATCTGGCCTTATGGAAATGTTTGAGATCACCCTCCACACAAGTTTCAAGGGCAGAGAGGCAATCATTGTAAAGGATGGACCATGCCTTATCCAATTTGAGCAGTCCTTCATGGTTTATCTCCACAGAATTGACTTGTATCGATCTCTCCTTAGTGTTTATTAATGATTCATCCAGTTCACCAAGAATACTCATTACGGCTTCCTTTGAAGACTGATTGAAGGAATTTGCTGAAAGAATCTATTAAAGACCAAAAACTGTTAAGAATGTAGATAGATTGCAATGTATGATAACCATGTCACTTTAAAATCAAAAGGTTAAAGTTTGAATCAAGATAAGACTATAAAGAATGGGGAAAAAGATATAAAAATTACTGAAATTAGAATAAATGCACTGCAGCAAAGACATATAACTCAAATCAAATATCCCAGAATGAATTAAGTGATCAAAGGGGAAAAAACCTTTAGAACCTCCAAACTTCGTTTTCCACACTTAAAAAGTAGCTTCAAGCGTGAGGCATGCATTCTGTAGACAGGATCTACAGCTGACGTATTCAAAGCAATAGCTTTGTTGTAATATGATAATGAAGTTTCAAGTGAATATCCAAGCTTTTCACTGAGTTTGCCCAAGTAAAACACGTGCAACCAATCTTGTCTGTACAGAGATGATATATTTTTGAAAAATCATAAACAAGCAAGGACATGCAAAAAAGATAACAATACAAGAGGAAAAGGGATATACTTAAGCGTGAAGGCTTTCTTAAAATGTTTCGTTGAGTTCTCACAAAACATCATCCATGCCGCATCCTTTGAGGGCAAAACAGATCTCTGATCATAAAAAGGGACTACATTCTGGAGGCTGTCATAGTATACCAGGGCCAATAACTCATGTATCTCACACTGTATCCACAGTAAGTTTGCAGAAATAGTCAACAACATATCATATACATTTATCAAGACAATATGACCTTGCATATGTGAAAAGTTTTAAAGCATATGTTTTATATGGAATTAACATGGCAAGCATATAAAGGTGCAGATCCATAACCTCATGGATCCTACCTTGGATATTACGGCATGAATATAATTTGTTAAAATCCATTTGAAAACCCTAAAAAATTATTAGATATTTCACAGAAACAAGAAGCTAACATAAACAATGTAGGCCTTGACATCTTAATACTAAAACTTTGAAATCCTATATTACATCCCCCAGATGTTTAGATGACTTTGACCACTAACAATACTGTTAAATCTAATTGTAACTTTTCCCTGCCAATGAAGATCAGAATTTTATTGCATTCTAAATGTAGGATCTTCGCTTGCAAAAGCATGAAATGGGCTGCAGTGTGATGCCATATGTTGAACCAAATGGAATATCTAAATTCTTTACACGATATGATCTAACTTATATTCCAGATAAACAAAGCTTTTACAGGTTTGAAATGGATATAAAATTTTATCAACAGGTGCTTGTTAAAGGTAAAAACAGAGACCAAGTTCCAGCAGAATTTGCTTTATGAACTGGTGAAATTTAAGTTTTCTGTTTCATTTAACTGTATAGATAATGGCTATTGGGTTGGTGCTAGGCATAATGTTCAAAGTGGATAAATTCAATTAATAGAACCACTGGAAAGCCACCATTTTCATCCAAGAAAAATGTAATTTAGAAAGATTCCCTTGTCCAACAGAAACACAAACAATATATGTGTGTAGGAAAAAACCTGTTGAGCAGATGTCTTTGCCAGAGCTAAACTAATTAGTAGGCACCGTCTACTCCTCCTTCGGCTTGTTTCCACTCTTTCTGGTAAAGTGGCATTCTTCCTCCATCCTGCTACATTAATGTGCTTGCTACCATCATTTAGCAACAAATCTACTTCCTGGCTCAGTGCAACCAAGAGAATATTAAGAAACACATCTTTAGATAACAACATAAAAAGAAAATCAGACATCATTGTTTGTCTGTGGATTTTACAGCAATCACCAGTCAACAAGCCAAATAGATGTTTAGCTTACCTCATCATAAATATTTGCAAGTCGCTGCCAACTTTCAAAGCGCAGAGGATTGTACATCAAATCATATTTGAAGAGGTTAGCATTTTGTTCAACAAATTCTTCCCCTTCCTTGGTTAGGACAAAGCCAGGCCATTTATCCGTTGCACTCATTTCCTCAGACAAAGCCAGAAAATAATACAAGTTACGATAGACCTCCAAATATGGCTCAGACCTGAAAGTTGTCAAAATACGCTGAGATAGCTCTAAGTAGATAAACAAATAATAAGGATATATACTGAACACCATACATTAAAAAAGACCAATGCAAGATAAAGCACCTACAGTACTGTACACAAGTATACCTCCCAAGCAATGTATTATATTGTGTGAGGCCTCCCACATCAGGAAACATGATCTTAGTAATAGTTTCAAGAAATCCATCTGAGCCAGCCTCATCTGAGAGTTTATCTTCACATAGATTAGAATCGTCTAAGAACTTATCTATTGGGTTTCCAGCCAAGACATCCTCTGGTGGCTGCAGAAAGTGCTTCCTAATAGCTCTTAAAACTCTACGAAGCTTCACTAATCCAGTCCTCTGATACATATAAATTTTAACGAAATAAATTGTAAATGCAAGTTGCTGAACAGTATTCTATAGACAAACTGATCTATACAAATATGATAGACAGCGTATAGAGAGTACTCACAGATGATGCCTTTGCATAGGGAAGTACATACTTGAAAACATCAGCACACTGTTCCTTGGTCTGATAGTCCCCCCGGCTTGTATTTTTGTGCATCACTGGATCATCTTCATAAGATGAATCAGATCGAAGATTTAATCCATATAAGCAGAAGAAGCACTGATCTAAAGCACTGTCAATTTTCGACTCAAGTTCCTCCCTTTCATCTTCAGTAAGCTCATTTCCACATTCAACCAAATGATTACTTAAGATTTCACCTTTGTTGAACTTGCTATCAGAGCCAGCACCTCCAAGATTTTCACCCTCTACTTCCTTGCTGTCTTTATCATGGACTTTGCAAGATGAAATGCCCTGGGATTTTATTCCTTCATAATCATCCTTCTGCTCAGAACTAATTTCACCTATTTTGGCTCGATCAGTATGGAGATCTAATGTATAGGACTTTAACTCTTCTGCAGACACATTGGCAAGATTGTTTTGGGAAACCTTCTCCTCACCTTGCATGGATTCTTTCTTTAAAGGGTTAAGGCTGGATTTAAGCTTCATATCTAAGGCCAGCAGATGCTTGATTGCAAATCTAAGAAATGTTCCTTCCTCACCTTTGCCGCCTTCACCCGCACAGCAAAGCCCATACTCAGCAAGCAAGTCATGTGTTGCAACAATTAAATCAACCTGAGATCAGATTTCAGGAAAGAATAGTAGAGGTGTTATATAAACAAAAATCACTAATATGACTAATTCATTATAAATTAAATCCTTCCAGGAAGGAAACAATTTACCTGAGTTTTAATAGGTATATTTGGGTTAAAATGCTGGAGTTTGCAAAACAAAATGGCTGCATCAACAAAACAGCTGCTTTCTGCTTGATCAGAAATCACTAGTGCAGAGGCTTTGTTGCAGGCAAGTATGTTTGCAAAATAGCTCATGATTGACATGAGCAGAGATTGAATTTGACAAATACTGCTCATTGGATCAGTAAGGCCATTCTGCAGGCATAAGAAGTTAAGAGCAAATATGCTTTCACTGTAAATGACTTTCAATTGTTAAAATTACTGAGGAAACAAATGCAGCTGTCACTAAAACCAAGTTTATGAATTCACATCAACAACCTCACAAATTATGCCTAGACATATATCTGAGTTAAGAGCATAATCAAGAATAAACAAAGTTCTGTAAATCATTCACAAGAGGAAAAAAAAACTACAAATAAATGGGCATATCAACAAAAGAGATTTAAAAGAAGAAGAAGAAGCAAACTCTGGAGTTAGCAGTATGTGTCATTTGGAGAAATAAGCCAAGCAACATAGTAGAATTCATCCTTTGCAACCCCATATACAATGAGTGAAAATAAGTGGATAATTTGGATAGCTGATTGTATTGCAGGCTAAAGGAGGTTTAAAAGACATTTTCATTTGTCGTATAACTCGTATAACAGAAAAATAAGAAATCAACCTAGACTAAATAATTAATTAAAAACAGAAACTTCAAAGAAAAAAGGGAGGGTAGATTGGATTTGTTGGGGGGGGGGGGGTGGGGGAACCCTACTCCAAGTTATATATTTTTCCCCTATTTTTGTTTGACAGAAAAGAAGAATATCATACTGAAAAAAAAAATACCCTTTGAAGCACAGGGAAGAATATTATAAGAGCCAGTAACACCAGAAACCAAAAAACACAAAAAACAAAAACAAAAATTAGAGGCCACCAATATCTTTGAACTATGAAAAAGAAACCTAATACTGCTAAAAATACAACATCACGAGGCAGCACAGCAGAATAAGCCTTGTTTTTACATGCAAAGGGAAAACATTCTACCACAGTGACATATCTAGATGTTCGAGAATTAGGTATTAATAATATGTAACTATTAATTATTACATATTAATTAGATAACGGTTTTCACAGCCAAACACTTCATTTCTATGATCCAAAAGTACTAACATAATCATATTTACTTACAGAATCTCCATGATTATCAATAACTTTCTTCACTTGCGAGACACAGTCAGAGAGTGCTTTCACTTCTTCTGCCACCAAGTCACTACAGTGCTTACTTGAACTTTCCTTTGAATCAGTATCAAAATTATGCGTGGTTATACCCATTGTTTGATGGGAGGATTTAAAAGATGTAAGACATATATTCAACCCCGTCATTGCCATCAATATTTGCAGCTTTCTATGATGACATCTTAAATAAAGCTCCACATCCATTGGCTTTGTCTTCTGATATGCTTCTATTAGAACATCTAGAGCCATGAGTTCAACTGAAGTTATCTTTTCATCTTTTTTATTTGCTATAGTTAGAGAGAATGTATCAATGTAGACATCCTGTGTAGAGAACAGAAGTGGAGAAAGCAAAGATACACACTCCGAATACATTTCCTTTTCAATCATCTTAGTGACAGACTTTTCCATCAAGAAATGGACCTTTAATATATTAATTTCATAGACAACTCTGTCAATGCTTAGATCTTTTATAGCCTTGCAATGTGAGCGGGAGACTGAACATACAGAATTATTCACGTTTTGCTTCTTTGCCAAAAGTGACAAACAAGTACAAAATTCTTCACAAGCTTTTGCCTTGTTGCCATCAAAATTAGACAATCTCCCACTTAACCAGAAGAATCGAACCCAGAATGAACTCTTTACCATTAGAAGTGAGCTATCTGAATTGCTCTCAGTAGTGTTATTGGTTGATATTCTACTAGTCTCTAGGAAACTATCAACCAAAGAACAACCTTCATTCTTCAAGTCATGAGTCAAGTGAAAGGGATAATCTAGAGCTACAGACTCTATGATCTTACAGAGATGATAAGATGTCTCTGACATAAACTCAGATTGTTTAGAACCACTGGGAGAGCACAACCCAAAGTCATAATACAGCTCAGCAAGAAAGAGGCTACATTCAGCAGTTCTTTCCTTTCCCCAGTGCCTTGTCAATTTCTCCAACTCAAGGAATTTGACAAAAGCATCCTGATACATAAGGCTTTGTCTTGCAATCTCTTCGAGAAGCAAGTGCCCTATATGGTAAGCGCCATAGTTTTTTGAAGTTTCTCTTACAAATCTACAAACTTCATTAGATTCAGTATTTCCTATATTGGATGTGGTATCAAGAGAATCTCTACCACCCAATCCACCAGCTATAAAAGGATCTAGGTATTGAATGACAACCCTGGTGTGGTCCTTGCCACATGCAGAATCTGATTCTTCTTTTCCCGGTTTACGACTCCTAAGTCTTTCCAGACGAGAACTTCGCCTCTCATGTGGTTGTTCTTCATGGGTATTTGCTTCTTTTTCTTTAAAGGCACTTGATCTTTCTATATTACCATCACCAAAAGCAATATTTTCACCACTGGACCCTTTACCTTCCACAGTGCTCATACTATTTTCAGAACAAGATATATTTATGCTAAGTCTGATGTCCTTAGACCTGCTGGATTTTTGAGGCTCTGTCTCAGAACTTTGCAAATTCAATGGAAATAAGATTTCCAGCAATGCATCAGCAAGAGCCACCCAGGAACCTTCAGTTAGGTTAAGTTCTATGTTCTGGTTCAGCTTCTTAAACGCAACATCCTCATCCAGATTTTCATTAGTAGCTTTTCTCTTGTCAGGAAATTTAAGCCGCACATGTTTAGGTTCTAGCTTGTCTATGCCTCTGGGAGCAAATGGCGACGATTCTGACTCTTCAATGGTATTTTTAACATGCAAAGCACGAGAATGTGATGGCCAATGCCTCAAAATCAACTCTGCAACAGAGAGGCACGCCACCTCATCCCCAATAGCAATTAGAACTTCCAGAAGTTTTTCCATGCAATTCCCTGCAAACACAACCACAGGAGAAGAATCAGATGCATAAGCACAACACAGAAACAGCCAGAGAGAGGGGGAGAGAGAGAGAGAGAGAAGCACATTCAAATGGAATTTTTGATGGGGAAAGAGAAGCCAAAGAGGGAAACTGATATGTGTACATGCAGAGGAAAATTAAGGTGTACAGTACTCAATTTAGTAACCAGTCAAGCAGGACATAAATAAAGGAATAAAGAATATCTAGGTGCTTACAGTTATTAGGGCTACACAACAAGCCTTGTTCAAATGCCCACCGTGAAATACTCAGTACTCCCATTGAGCATGACAATGTTCCCAGCTGGTTCCAGATAACAGAATCTTTAGAGTCAATCTCCACAGCTTGAAGATAACAGTGTAGAGCATTCTCATAATGAGCAGAACCTTGCTGAAGAAAAACGGAGGCTAGGTTCTTCAAAGCCAAAAATCTGTAGATACTTTTGTAAATAAAACTAATATATATGTTTAAGTGAACACTGTAGCAATTTGCAAATTTGCAATTAGCAATGCCAGAAAGTAACTTACATAGCATATTAGTCCATTGACAGAACTTCTATGACAAAAAGTTACCTAATCCTAATTATAAAAGCTGTATTCAATATATCTAGACCACTGCAGTGCTAGGCTGAAATCTATTATGCATAAGACTAAAATGTTTTAGTTAAAGACGGACCAATTTCTGGAGTATTGCACAAAAGACAACCAGGTACACAGATCGAAGCAGGGAAAAACTGCAACATGGATGACACAAGACATGCATTCTTAGGTTTGACCTCAATCCATATTCAATTTTCATCTATTTTATGGTAAGGAAGGGAAACATGTGTTAAAGGGGAAATGGGCATCATATAGAACAATCAAAAAATGTAAAGACATTGATTAATATGGAAAAATGGAATATGGAGAATCAATTGCTCATAACTGACCCCTAACACAGAAGATAAAGTAGTTGATTGTAATACAATGGCTTCCAAAGTCACAGCGATAGACTAAAATTTCAGAAGAGGAGATTGACGACAAATACAATAATAACAGAACAGTTAATATCTACAGTATAGCACAGAACAAAACCTGAGTTGCAACAGATGACCGTCACTGGCACTACTGTCCACCTGACAGCAAGAAATACATCACATTATTATTTCAAAGTGAAATGCAGACGCCCCAATATAAAAAATGGTATTAGAAAGGAAAAATCCCAAAAAATAAAAAATACTTGAGCATTAGCTATAAGAGGATCTTTGAGGACAGATTCTAAGAGCTCGCGAGCCTTTTCATATTCTTTTGCTTGCAACTTGAGAAGTCCTTCATGATAAGTCTGAGACAGATGAAATTCCTGAAACAAATGGAAGAAAAAATGTAGGGAAGACTCCTGAACAGAACTTACATACACCACCCTTTCCCATTTCCTTGTTAGTCATCATCAAGGAAAAGCACAAAGTGGAAGGGGGCAAACAGGTTTAGTTTCCACCATGTGAGAACCAAAGTTTACAGCCAACAACAGCTATACCAACCCAAGAACAAATAGACACAAGGAAAAGAAAAGAACTTTCATATAATTGTCATTACAACCGTGCTATCAAGATTCAAGACTATAAACTATAATCAGAAATACTAAAGACAAAGATACATGCCTGGGCTTCTTTCGTTGGAGCAAGTGGTTCCCAACGACTTCTGGAGTCCGTATCATTGATAGCTGCAATAGAGAACTGAAAAAACACAACAACGTTTCAGCTAAAAAATAACAACAATAATAAAGCTTGTGCATGTTGAAAGGAAGATTGTGCAAATCAAAGTAGCTAGTGACGAGAACGAGGAAAGTGTTACAGGAACAAATATGAATGAGAAAATTTGTAAACCTAACACTATCTCACCATATTCGATTTTCAGCATGTAGTAATCAAAGTCGTGTAACTCCTCAATCCTTACTTTTTTTCCTTCTTTTTTTTTTGAAATTGAATGCAGCTCCTCAATCTCGTGCCTTTACATAAGACTGTCATATACTAATTTGTAAGGCTTCTACATACGAAGTTACAAGCAATTAATTCGGGATTGCAGGCTTCGATTTTGGCTGGTAATTCTTTCGGGGTGTGGAGCACGCTCAGGGAAAGTGGACCGCGCCAGTAAACGACGTCGCTTCATCTGTTCATCTTCTTTTTGTTAACAAAAAAAACATTTATAAAAGGGCCATGGTACTGAGTTCTTTTAGTCCAAATCGTGATTTTACTCATAAAATTCGTAGGAGTTCATGATTTCACATATTAGGGACTTGTCAACACGCATACAAATTCAAAACTTGCTGAACTCGCGTAAACTTGTGTGAAATCGCGATTTGGGCTGCGTTTTTACGGTTTTTGGAGCCTGATTTCATAATTCATTTTTTTTATGAAGGCCCATTTATTTTAACCCAAGACCCGACCCAGCTCAAGAAAAATCCATCACTTCTTCTGTTTGGCTGAGCATTGTGTTCGTGACTCGTGAGGGAGGAGGAGACTGCTGCTGCGAACTGGCTCTCGGACGGAGCTGCTGCGGTGGTCGGCGACGAAGCTACTTCTGTGCTGCGGTGCTGCTGCCTTGTTGATGAGGCTGCGCAAGGTGTGTCACTGTGTTGTTGATTCAAAGTTCAAACCTTCATAGTTGCCCTCTTGTTTACTTTCCTTTAGGAATTGATAGACCATGAGGCTTGTTAAAGTGTATGATAGTATGGGTTTGAGTCTTTGACATTCATAGTTACCCTCTTGCACATTCACGTCTTTCTTTTTTTTAATGAAAATTTGTGTATCTTTTGGATGTAAGATTAGTTTCTTGGGAACTTGAACTCCTGAAATTAGATAGGCCCTTAAATGGTAAGCTTAATATGCTAATGTGGCTCGTGTATGGAATATCTTTGTCCGTTTGTTGGTGATCCGATTCTGTCTGAATTGGGAAAAAACTGTTACTTTAATGTTCGGTGCCCACCAACTGTTTGTATAACTGCCTCACAGAGGAAAAGGGATTTGAAAAAGCAAGGTTGAAAGGGGATAGGTTAGCATACATAGTTACATTATATGGCCAGCACAAGCAGTAATGTGGTGCTTCATCATAGGTCAATGTCTTAATAGTTAATTCCATAAGTATGCAGACAATGTTTTTTTTTTTTTGGGCTTATCTTTCACTTATTGCTGTTAATCATGTTAAAGCATTTATATAAGAAGAGAGACAAATGAGCTTTAAGCTTATCACTATGTTTCACTTTCATATTTAGATTTAGGAATTTTATTAATAATTGATGGTTGAGTTGAGATGTTGCTAATTCAGTAGTTTGTTGTGTGCTGGTTTGTATGATGGTTTGTATGCTGAATTCTTTAGCATTGCATTTAGGTTAGTATGATTTAGAAATTGGATCCTTGTTCACATAATATATATATATATATATATATATATATTCGAAATCTCCACCACTTGGTTGAGTTGAGACGCCAATTTTGGGTTAGTGTGAGTGGTGATTTACCTATAAATAGTGGTGGAGATGATGATGAAGATTATGAAAATAAGACTTTTGAAGATCTTTGTTGAAAATTTAGATTTTAGTTTAATCTCTTTGATTTGATTGTGTATTATGAAACATTGTTGGATAATGTTGGAACATTTTAGTAGCTTTAAATCATGGATAATGTTTGATTTGTTATGTATGAAAATTTATAATTAGAGTGGCAGACACTTCACTTATATTAAATTTTAAGCATTTTAATTTACATTATTTAATTTATAGGAATATTATATATATATATATATATAATATCTATTTATTGACATAGATACGAGTTTACCCCCCTCACGAGTTGACTTAAAATCTCGAGGTTGACAACCTTGGTCTCTATTGCTCTAGCGTTACGATCTCTTTCTTCCTCATAGCCCTCTGGTTTTCTTTTCTTTTGCACTAAAACTGAGGCTTGTCTTTTCCTCTTACAACGACCAGCTGCCCTATGACGCTGAGTCTCTGCTCTACCTCGTCGTCACTGAAGTCTTAAAGACTCTTGCTCTCCTCGTTTGTTTCTGGTCTCACTGGCTTGCCCTGCAATTTTTGCATTTGAAGGTATGCTTGTATGATAATTTATGGATTAACCAGAAGATTCAGATGTTATCGGGATTTTCTTTTTGTTTCACTGAAAAAAATAATATGTATCCGAGAGAATGAATGTGAACTTCGGATCTGTAGATTTTGGCTTCAATACATATGTAAATCTATCTTTTTGAATACAACTTCATCAGTTAGCACATAAAATTCCAAAGTTAAACACGATTTGCTTCTAATGGTCGGTGTTGCCATTTGAATTGATTGCAAAATACAATTGAGGGGAAATGGATGTTGCATGTGAAATACCTAGGTTTTTTTTTTCCCCAGTTCCTTCATGAGCATTTTTTACTAATGCCGATAGAGAACACCACAGAGAAAATCAGCAGAAGCTATCAATTCACACACTGCATTCGAGTGTTCAAATTTGAAACCTAGTTGATATAGCTATGCTCAAGCCTAATCTCAATCATTATGTTAGGTTATTTATGCCAAAGCCTTAGCTTAATAACCTTGCTGTCTAACGATTTTCAGCTTCTCCCAATTGCGGATAATAAATGTCACGCTATATTGTTTTAATTGCTTCAATAATTCAGCTTCATTAGCTATATTTCTTTATCTATTAAGTTGGGTTCTTACTTCTATTTCTTTGTCTATTGAGTTAGAGTTTACTTCTCCAGCAATTATCTTCCCCTGGTGCTAGGTAGAACCAAACTTTTCTCTTCTTTTGATTTTCTCAACATGAGCAGCATTATTTTCTGCAAAACCAAGCATACCCGTAGCATAGGTTTATTTAATTATTTACTCATACACATCTTTTATTCACCCTCAACCGTGGGCAGATGAGGAGTTGGAGCATTTCAGTGCTAAAAAATCTGCCTCCCTCTTCCTTCTCTTCGGTACCATTTAATGACCTATTTATGCTTCTTAAACCATCATATAAGCTACCTCAAGCTACAAGTTAACTCTTCTACCAAGTGTAGAAAATTATAAATCTGAAACTCTGAGCTCCCCCGGAAAAGGGTGGGACTGAAAAAACTGTTATGAAGCCATCTTATCCTATTTGTGGTCGGTTTTTGGGAACTTCACTGCTGCATTGCATGAATGTTCATCTGCATTTAGAAATTTTCTAGCTCTAACCCTAGTCTTTGCCAAGTCCATAATTCCATATCACTTACAAATTTACAATTGTTTGTTAGCCTTTAATTTTTAAAATACTCCTTTTTTTAATTCGGTGACAAATGGTATGGTTCATAATAAAATATTTTGTCTTGCTAAATTCTAGTCACTTTGACATACTTTTTATGTGTAGGTTCAGCTATTTAGGTGTAACCTTCATTACCAATGCATCAAATTTGCGCCTGCAATATGTTTATTCTGCTTTGCATTCTCCTCATCGTCATCAAAGGCCCAACCCTTTGCTTTGGGAATACGTCAGTATCAAAAAAATCCTCAGCTATGTTTAATAGTCTTGACTTTTGCTTTACAAATCATTAGTGTCTCTATTTTCAAATGTCACTTAAACGTAGAGGCCAACTGCTCAATGTCATAGGGATGAGAACAAATTTTTGAGAGTTGGGGAAGAGCTATGGAGGGAGACTCTGCCATTACAAGGAGGCTCTCGTCTTTATCAACTACAAGATATGAAGCCCCAAACGTGGTATGAAGTGAAGATATCATATCCAGCTTCTGTATGTATATGTGATGATGTCTTTTTTCAGTTGTCTGCAGCGAATCCTTCCTCTGGAAACTGACATACACTAACTAAAACACCAGATACCCGCTAGCTTTTCCATACAACTGGAGAGAGACAATTCGGATATGGTGCTGAACAATAACAGAAGATTACTCAACACTGAGAAGCTAATTTTCAAGACCCAGAGCGATCTGGTTCGATATGCCACTTATAATGAAGTTGTAAAAGCCTTCGTGAATTCTAGTATGCTGTATTTTAAGCATTGATTTTCTACAGGATAAAACGCATGTATTGGTAACTGTGGAGCCAGAGGGGTTTGTTGCAATACCGCATGTACCTGAGAGGCCATTCATTATCTTCAACATAGGTAATCTCTCATAGTATGGTACTAATAATTTCGCCCGTCATATGCTTCATTATTCTTGTTTTATGCCCTTCTGAATTTGTTTGAAACCTTTTAGTTTACATTTTTTTTTAATGCCAAACTTTGTTCATTGTTCAGTGACTTTATTTTGTTTCTGGATATCTTCTCAAGTCTTAAACATGACCCTCTCTTTTTAGTATCAGATGTGCTTACAGTCTCTGATATTTTTTCTTTTTCTATTGATATGATATGACAGTATGTGATGAGCTACTATTGGGCATACCCCACCAAGCTTGGTGGGTAGTAATACTGGCGATACTGTGTATCGGAATTGCATTTATCATTCCTTTTTTCCTTCCACCATATTTTCTACCAAAGAATCAAAACTTGAGGGCAGCTGATCATGTTTCGAAAACTTCTTGACAAGCCATCGAAGGAGAAAGTGACTGTAGGATTATTCACCTCCAATCCAATGGTGTGAGGCACCCACTTATGGCATTAAAAATTTAGTCGTTCAATATCACCTAGTAGCTACTGATGCAAGTGTTCTAATTATTGATCCATCATTTTAGATACGGTTGGATGTAATTGAACGATTTTGTTCTCACTGACGCACTCTCCCTTGATTTGCTTGCGAGTATTTACACGTTATTTTAGAAATCTTTGTGTTACATCAGGTATTTATCTTCTTGGTCCGCCCAACCCGACAATTAACAGGATCAAACAATGAAAAATGTAAAAGGAACAGAGCTTAGGTTTACAAAAACAAAATAAATCTCTTTCTGTGAGACGGCCCTTTCAAAACAAAATAAAAAGGTGATAGATAAAGCTACAAGATACAAAAACCAGTAAAACAAATAACACAGCAATTCAAGAAAGAACGTTACAACAGAAAAGGCAAATTCAACTGGTACTGCCTTCAATTGGTACAAGATAACAAGCAAATTCAACTGCCTTCAATTGTCAATATTCCTGGATTAAGACCCATGTGTGGCCTCTTGAGCCATTCCCTGCACATAATGCCCATTATCTTTGACTCTTTCCTTCATGTCCCTTGCCTTATCATCAATCACGGCTCCAGCATAATCAAGCTTATCAGATCCAGGAGGGTGCTTCCCAGTCAAGTAATTGTATATCCATGACAATGCAGCTATGGCTGCCACACTGCATCCACCGGCAAACAAAAAACCAGAAGCAATTAGGAATAAGGCTATACCTGCTGGGACCAAGATTGGGCTGAATAGAACTAGAAGTGGGGTTGCAACGATCAAGGCTATCACAGTCCCGATGAGGGTTAATGCGGATAAGAGCAAGAGTGTGAGACCAATGGCAGCAGCTGTGAAGAGCTTCACGGCTTGACGTAAAGGTGGGGAAGTGGAGCTGGAGGAGGTGGCGGTGTCATAGTATCCGTGGGTCACATACCTTGGTTGATCAAACTCAGGCATGGTGAAGAGCTGAGGTGAGGGATCACTAGAAAGGGAATAGAGAAAGCCAAATTGATGAGAAGAGTGGGGAGAACGATGTAAAGCTAGAGTCTGGAGGTGATGGCAGATTACGCGGCAGAAAGTTGAGGGTGCCTCGTGGCGGTTTTGCATGAAATTGAATTGCCCAACGAGCACCACCTGTCCCCCCACAACTCACTGCTCTTTCTGTGAGACGGCCCTTTCAATTTTTTAAGAAATCAGGGAAATACGAAGACAAGACAAATTCGATTTGCAATGATATAGAAAATTTCTTAGTAGATTAAGAATGTGATTCTCAGCCTTTTTCTTATTAGATTCTTAAATTTTAATAACTAAATATTAAAGGAAATAATTGTTATAAATGAGATATTAACAGTAGTGATGACATGGCACTTGCCTATGTTAACGAGAGTTACGCCAGGTCCATCAAAACTCAGTATTTTTCGATTTCCAAACACCAAAAAATGTTAAAATTCTCTCCTCTGAAAGCCTTCTCTCTCCTCTGTGAGAGTCTCTGGAGTTTTCTGAACTTTGTTTCAGTTAGTACGTACGTGAGTTAGTGAATTTGAGGAAGATTCTGTATTGAGTATTGGTGATTGGAGTTTGATCGGGATCTGAAGAACCGAATCTGGATCCGATGGAGGAATTCTCAAATCCTCCTGAGGAACCATATGGAGGTACGATTGAATTAGATTGGGAGACGGAAGAAACGAATAATAAATGCAAAATAATTTTGAATAAAGCGTCGGTGAAGCTAATTATTAGGCAGGTCTGGAATGTGAAATCTGGATTGGCAATTACAGAGGTAAGCTCAAACACGTTCCTCTTTACTTTTGATAGGAAAGAGGAATGCGCTAGAGTCGTGGCTGAAGACCGTGGACTCTTATGGGAAATTTAATGAATATCCAGTTTTGGAAACCGTTTAAATCTTTTACAGTAGTAGAGATGAACTATTCTCCATACTGGATCTAATTCTACAAAATTCCTATTGAAGGTTTGTGTATAAGGAATATGGTGTAGGCAGGGGAAAGAATTGGTGGAGTTTTGGAGGTTGAAGATCCTTGTAAAAACGGTGCTATCACTAGATTTTTTGCAAGGGCCAGGGTAAACGTAGACATATCGAAACCTCTAAAGAAAGGAGCTTGAATACCTCGACCGGGATTACTTAAGGTGTGGATTACATTCAAATACGAAAAATTGCAGAACTTTTGTTATAAATGTGGAATTCTGGGGCAAGACATGAAGACGTGCCAGGAGGAAGGTGATCAAGGAAGACTTGGGTCAAATTATGGAGTGTGGCTAGGAACGGCACCTAGTAAACCGATTGGAAGAGTGGTGGAGGTACAAAATATACAGAGTGAGGGTGGATTAGAGATTATCTAGAGAGTTCATGAAGAAGGTAACAAAGAAGATGTAAACAGAAGAAAAGGTGAATTTGAAGTCAGGAATAGTTTGATTGACGGGAGGAGAGATGGTCAACATAGGGAAAGAAATGACAGGAGAAATAAGTGGGAGTTGAATGACAATAACTGGGAAAGGGAATTAATGTCAACTAAAGGATAGGTTAGGGAGGTGACAAGTGTAGGAAATGTTAGAGAGAGGGATGCTGTGGGTAAGGGAAAGAAAATAGCAGGCCCAGAAGTAAGTGATGGTGAGGAAGAATATGCATAACAAGCAAGAGTATGTTTAAAGAATTTGTCAGTGATAAATTTTTAGGGAAAACGTCTAAATTGCTAACGAATGGAGAGCGATGGTGAATTTTGCATATACTATACATCTAACTTACTGAGGTATATATCCATATGAGAATTATCAATTAGGATTGAAGTGAGATCAGCGCTTGTGAACTGGATAGCTTTTCTGTTTATCTGCTCATTTTCTTTAGTATATCTTGTCCAGCCTTCATCTGTCTGTTAATGCATAATATTAATTTGTTATGGTTAATTTGTTTTTATAATTTAGATTCTTTGATTAGTTATTTTGTTTTTGTAATTATTATTGGTTACAAGCATGTTTGACTTATAATTAAATGTATTTGAATTTTTTTTATAATTGAAAGCATAAACTTATGACTTAATATATTTTTTTAATGATGTTTATAATTTAAAATAAGAAAAAATAAATTTTATCGCTAAAATTTTTAATTTGTATAAATTTGTCCTCCACTCAAAGCCAAGTAGAGAAAGAGGCTCCTGGCTCGTAAAATGACAAAAAAGAAAATTTGAAAAGTGTTTCTAGCGGTATTGGACCACGTGGCAGCTATTCGTTACTCGACCGTTGTAATGTTCTTATTGAAGCATTGCCCTTCTCCCTTCCCTCCAAGCTCTTTTCACTGTTTTCCGTTCCTTATTTCGGATCCTCCACTTGGGAACTCTCTGTCCATCGCGCACTCATGGCGATTGCAGCAGAGACAGAATCTCAAGACAAGGTAACGTACCGAAGTATTTGCCTCTGAATCTCTCTAATTCCTTATAATTGACAAGCCGATCGAATTCCCGGATCTGACCTAGGCTTGTTTGATCATTTTATTGCTTTTGTTACTTACATGCGATGGAACGATTTGATCACCTGTTCTATTTTAATGCGTTAGAATTCGTGCAAAGAAACATCAGCACTTTCTGAATTTGCCATTGTTGAGACTTAAACCTCCGGCTGCTGTCAAAGCGCGTAGAAGGATAAGTCGTAGTTTTCAGTCTTACTTCTTCTCATCCCGTTTGTTTTTTTTGTTTTAATTTTCCATTCTTTGGAAACGAATGAAGGATAATCAGGAGTCACTTAAAAGTAAAACTGCCTGAGGAAAACAGAAACTAGCCACCTTGTTCTATCGTGCTTATTTTTCTTTCTAATTTAATTCTTCCCCTCAAGTCATATACCAAATTATTTAGGAAGTGTGAATTTAAGGACCTTTAATATCAGGTCTGATTGAAGATCCAGAGATATTGTTTTCCTGAATATTAGATGCTTGTCCTAACCCCTACGATATCTTTTCTCTACCTGTTTCATACTTCATTTTATCAGACTTCGTCAGAGGTTTCAGCTGTGGAGAAAAGAAGGTGGACTCTTAACGACTTTGACATAGGAAAGCCTCTCGGAAGGGGAAAATTTGGCCACGTCTATTTGGCCAGAGAAAAGAGAGTAAGTGATTCTGATTTCTCATCTTCTGCCTGAATCAGATCTATGCTACTTTTTCGTGTGTCAGAAATACTGGTGTAATTGTTTTTGCTTATCATTAAAAAAAATCCGATCTATGCTACTTTTTTTTTCTTTTCGGAATAATCAATGCTTAGCTTGAATTAGTTCGAATTTTCGCATTTCCTTCTTGCTTTATCGTATGCCTTTTGAGTTTTGTCAAGAGCAAACTGGCAAAGTTAAGACTTACTTGAGTGATATCCACAGTTACTTTGGCCGTTGTTACTTTTGTGATGTACCTTTTAAGATTTGAACGTAAAACGATTATATCATTCACATATAATCATTATTGTCCTTTTTTACTCTCATATTATTTATATGATTATTGTTGATGTTCTGGTACTTCTTTACCTCCCGTTCCTTTATAATCATTCAGATTCATATGTGCTTCTGAAACAGAGTAATCATATAATTGCTCTGAAAGTCCTCTTTAAGAGCCAATTACAACAGTCTCAAGTTGAGCATCAACTTCAGCGAGAAGTTGAAATACAAAGTCATCTACGACATCCCAACATCTTACGCCTTTATGGATACTTTTATGATCAGGTATTTTTGTTTCTGCTGGTACCTGCAAGATTCTATTCTAGTATTCCTGAAGAGGTAAAAGCTCAGCTATTCAAGTATTTTATTGCAGAAACGAGTTTATGTGATTTTAGAGTATGCATCCAAAGGTGAAGTATACAAGGAATTACAGAAATGCAAATATTTCAGTGAAAGACGCGCAGCTACTGTAAGTATACACATGCAGCAGTGTTCATTTTCTCTATATTTTTCGTCCTTTCCCACTCCCCCCCCCCCCTCTCCGCCAACGTTTTTTTTTTTTTTTAATCTTTTTATGAGTTGAAAAAGGTCTTGCGTGGCTGATGAAATTTTTACCTTAGCAATATGTCTTAATAAGCAAGCAAATATTTGCTTTTGCATTTTTCTTAGATTGACAAGCTATTTCTATTTGTGGTTGAGGCAGTATGTTGCAACATTGGCACGAGCACTCATATATTGCCATGGAAAACATGTAATACATAGGGATATTAAACCAGAGAACCTTCTTGTTGGTGCACAGGTGATCGCCAACCACTAGGCTGCAATTTCATTCATGGTTTTTTTATTTGTTGTGTACGCATTGTGCTTATTAACATCTTTTGCTTTGTCAGGGTGAGCTGAAGATAGCAGACTTTGGGTGGTCGGTCCACACATTCAATCGCAGGCGGACCATGTGTGGTACACTGGATTACCTCCCTCCTGAGATGGGTATTTATCAATGTTCCATTCTTAGTTTACTCTTCAATATATGACAATATCTATGTATCACTTTTGTGAGAACTTTCATAACACATTCCCTCTGTAAATAATACACTAAATTTGGTTTAAATTTTCAACAGTGGAGAGTGTAGAACATGATGCAAATGTGGATATATGGAGCCTTGGTGTCCTGTGCTATGAGTTTCTGTACGGGGTACCTCCTTTTGAGGCTAGGGAACATTCCGATACATATAGAAGGTTAGCATGGTGAATGATAGAGAATGTTCAGTTTTGAACTTCTGATTATTTTCTCCTAGTAATGATATGGTGAATGTGATATTAATCTAGTGTTGTGTTTCTTTCGATACTATATATGTAAACATTCTGATTAAATGTTGCAGGATCGTCAAAGTGGATCTCAAGTTCCCACCTAAACCAATAGTGTCCTCCGCTGCAAAGAACCTCATTAGTCAGGTTTTCTTTTTGTCTTTGCTCTCTCGCTTTTTTGTGCAGGGCTGTCAAGTTTTTCCTTTCAAGAGATATTTGTTGCCTGATTATCATTTTCCTTTATTCTTTCTACTAAAGATGCTGGTCAAGGATTCCTATCAACGTCTACCATTACACAAACTTCTTGAACATCCTTGGATTGTTCAGAATGCTGAACCCTCTGGTGTATATAGGGCCTAGTGTACCTGTCCAATCTTTCAGACAATCCACAGTATCTCCAACCAAATCTTTTTTGCCCAATACTTTCAGAAAGCTGCTATTTTGAAAGTGTTTAGCACAAGCATTTAGTTGGAGATGCGAACTCGAAATTGCCACATCAAGACGTCCGAACTGTTTGTGCTTCATAAATCATAATCATACGAAGGGAAATCATCAGAATAGGAGCATTCTTAAGGCAAAAGCATTAAATTGGAGATGCTGCGAACTGTTTCAACAAATTGCTGTGTCGAGATGTTTTGCTTGACAGTTGTTCACGAGTTTCGTAAAATTGTAAACCTGGAGGGGAAAAAACATAATTCATTTGTTGGGATCTAATTCCTATTATTTACGACTTTTTGTTCGTCTATGTGTATTCTTATTTCAGTCAGTTACTGGTTACCATTTAACTGTAACCGAACCTAGACGGGGAAATTAGTCATAGATTTGTCGGATCTAAATAACATGTTTTATGGGGAGAAAGATGTAGATTTACTTCTGCTACTAACAGGAGGATGCACAATAATAGTATGACGCAAGAGAGAAAACCTATTTAAGTAATTATTGATTGATGCATCTGCTACGACCTCTAATGAAGGTTTTTTGAGCCTACAAATATTATGGAACTTACGTTGAACAAGCTTCGAAACTCCGTTTCATATTAATCCTTAATTAAACTTGGAATTTTACTAGGTTAAAATCCAAGTTAGCGGGCCAGCTCGATTCAAATTAGACTCAGCATTTAATATAAAAGAAAAATACGCAAGATACTTTATTCAAGGTATAATAACAAATTTATCAAATCCTGCGCAAAGGCAACTCTTGTTAACCTCATTTCAGCAAAACTGAGATAAGAAACTCGTAAGTAACTAGCCACCTACAACTAATTAAAACCATAGAACAACAATCCAGTAACCAGTTACTTCGAGAAACCCCAAACTTGATCGCATAAAAACAAGCCAGTTATTTCTTGATATTATTGTCAGCTTGGTTTTTTGATTGTTCATCTTTGCAATTGTTCCCATCTAACAACTGAGTCGGAGGCTTTTTTTCTTTCTTGGCTTCATTAACCTGTTTGGGGTTCACAAAGCTTGGTTGGTTGGTAGAAGACAAAAGTCTTGCCCACATCCTGTCTGTTATCACAACCTTGTTCTGCTTCTCGGTGATTCTCTGGATTTCAAAATTTGAGTATCAATATATGAAAAGATAGACTCTAAAAAAAAATGGAGAAACAGAATGCAAATAGGCATGATGCTTTATAAGCTGTATTTGTTCAGAGGTCAAATACAATATTATTCTTTCATCTCACTCAATAGTAGCAACAACTTTTTAATTTTATCGTTTGCATGCAGTTGTTCAGAAAAAAAAAAAATTGTGAAAAATTAATAACTAAAAGATATGATGAAACTTACATTGAATGGAATATAAGTATGTCTTCCATTGACCAGCCCAGCTGTGAATCCAGTATACCCTGCCATTGCCCCATGAACTGCACTCTGAGCAAGTAGTGTGCAGTAAACATTGTCTGATGCATTGCTTGGAATTGCCCGGATCATGTATGTAGGATCTGCCAGATAACTCAATTCAAGAGACACACGATTGTCTAAGTTCAATAGAAAGAAGCTTTCCAACCTTCTCCTCCCCTCAGATCCCCCTCCAGCCCTCCCACATAAATACGACTATATGAAGCAAGAACGGATAAGAGAAAAGAGGCAACAATAGAGAAGCTTACCTATATATTTAAGATTAATTGCCATCTTATTTTGCCTCGCAAAATGATCCTATTAGAGAAGAAACAATGTTTACTAATTAAAGAGAGAGGGAGAGAGCAAACATAGACTGTTCTGGCAGGAAAAACTTCATAAAACAGACATGTCATGATGTCAATATTAATGGTGGATAAATAATATGCATCTCTATATGAGCCATCTGGGACAGGTTGAACAACATCGATACATTGTATGATTCCTACAAATTCAGGTATTAATATGCCAGCTGATCATAGTACTGAGGAAACAGCATCTAACCAACCCAACTTAAAAATCCATTCTCAAATTATAAAGTTTTTTTTAAAAAAAATCTAATATTGGCCGTGGCTAATAGTTTTTTAGCTCTCCTATTGGTGTAGTTTCGTTTAGGGTATGGGCAATGTCTTAGGGGAGTGAATACAGGCTTCATGAATGTCTGTGTCAATCAAACAAATCTTGTCTAAGCCCTGCATGGACATTCAGCCTTTCAAGTATACAAACTTCCGAGGAAAAGTAACATGTTTTAAGAATAGTATTAATTAGAAGTAATACCTTAATCCTCTGAGATATCCATAGACCAACATCTTGGAGCAGCTTGTTTCCAGAAGCATCCTTCTGGTTCATTGCTTGCAAGCTTTCTGTAAGAAGATCTTGTCCTGCTCCCTCAGCAATGACTATAACCATATGTCCACTTTCTTTTAACCTTTTTCCAATAAAGTCAAAAAGTCCACCCTTTCCTTCAAGGTAGAAGGGAGACTCAGGAATCAAGCAACAGTCCACATCTCTACTAGCAAGTGTAGCGTACATCGCAATGAAACCTAAAGGCATATGTACTCATTATATTCATAGAAAAGTACCAAGTATCATTCAAGAGAACTTACAATGAAAACCTAAGTGATTTATATCAGCATCAATAATCAAATGACTTCATATTGAGGGTCCACATCATCCAAATAAGAAGCCAATAAGATACCAAACATAAATATGAAATATACCACTGTAGCGTCCCATTAGCTTTACAACACCAATTCCATTCTCAATACTTTCAGCTTCAACATGTGCTGCATTAATGGCTCGTTGTGCCTCCTCAACGGCAGTATCAAAACCAAAGGACTTATCAATAACCTAAAGCAAACAAAGAAAATTCAAACAAAGTTCTCTCAGAATTTGATAACTAACCCTTCATTGGTACTTAGAAGTGATTAAAAGAGAGTTCTGTCAAAATGAACTAAGACATTGTGAGCAAGCATACTGGGATATCATTATCTATGGTTTTAGGAATCCCGGCTATCGCTACTTTGAGACCTCGCCTTCTGATTTCCTGTATGATAACCAAAATCTATTCAGAATGCTTACTTAATTTATGAAGAGATTTTACAAATGACAATGGGTCCATTCAGGCAGTTTGCAGAACAAATGCGTGCATATTAAAAATGCTGTTCCCAAACACACCAGATTTGGTGAAGAAAACTAGTTTCTTTGAACACAAGAATCCAACTAACACTTGCAAAATTTTGAAAAAATAAAAGACCAGAATATCATACTTAGTTATCAATAATTTATATATCCTCTATAACTAATTCAATGATTATATCTGTACTGTCTCTGTATGAGCATGCAAATGGAGTGTGCATGTGAAAGCTGATGAATAAGTTTCTTCACCAAGAGATTTAGACTTAAGAATACAAAAACGGATTTGAAGCATCTGGTTAAGTGAAGAAAACTGAGTTCTTTGAAAACAAGCAAGAAACTTCACAAATAAACAAAACATAAACAATGGACACATGTGGATTTATATTGGGTAAAGGATATGCACAACTTATTTCTCTTCTGAAGGAAATGAACATTCCCATCTATTTCTTTCTTTCTTTTTTTTTATTTTTTTTTTTCAAAATTGGAGACCAACTAACAAAGGGATGAGCATTTTAACACAAAATACCTCATAAATCACAGCCGCTCCTCTCTGAGTTCCATCTCCTCCAATAATATAAACCTGTAAACATAATAACCAAACCAATGAATATCCATGACATAACAATAACCAGTGTAGGTTTAAATACATATAACAAACTCTAAATTTATGATCTCAACATTCATCATCCAGGAAACTTCATCTGAATAAGGTTAAGACATAAAAAACCTGATTAATTCCACGATCCTGTATGCTGTCAACTATCTTGGTAGTATCATGCCCTCCTCGTGATGTCCCAAGAATGGTACCTCCACGCTTATGGATATCATTGACCACCTTGGGTGTTAAGGTAATGGTGTTCTTGGAATAGAAACCTCTATACCCCCCCTGCATATAAACAGATACAATTTAGCGGTGAAACCAATACAGCTAGAAGTGCAACTCATTTAATAAGATCAAACAAAGAGTTTTTTTTATCATATTGATCCTTCAAAGATATCAATGCTATCAATTTAGTCCTTGAAAGATTATTGACATCAATTTAGTCTTGAATCATAAGCTTTTTTTCTCATTAATATAGCCCCTTGAACATTTTATTGCCACCCATTTAGTCCCAACCAAAGTAGGATTAGGACTAAAATAATATACTTTTTAAAACATTAGGACTAAATTGATTACTGCTGCATCTTTCAAAGACTAATATGGTAGTTAATTCATCAAATAAATAAAGAAAACATAAAAACAGATTTCAAGAAGCCCAAATTTTGCTCAGTTTAACCTATATTATACCAAGTTTTGGTAAAAGAAAAAAAAAAATCATTAATTTCCAGCACCTACATATACTAGTTAGCACCTGTAAACCTATAAAATGCCCATGTCTCGTGTAATCAATTGATCTTGCTTTTTGTCTTAATGATTGGTGTCTCCTCAGAGTGATTGATCAGTTGTTGGATTAATCTTTTCTCCCAATTAGTTTTATGCTCTTATGACAAGAACTTGGCATACCGTTACCAGTATCACATTTCATTCACTTACTTTCACCATTGTGGCAGGAATCAAGCAGGAAAAGGTGTTCATAGCTTGTTGCATACTTGCATATGGTTATTGTTGATCTTGAAAAATGAACATAGATTGTTGCATTAAAAAAAAAAAAAAGTCTACCTTATATTGCTAAATCAAGTTGTAAAGTCATAGCACAGATATTAAGTTAATATACAGAAGCACTGCAAAACAGACAAACCACATAGCTATCAAGACTCGAGCTTGCTTGAAAAGAATATAGAAGTGCTCATAAAGGCAAATAGATGCATCCAAATAGACCTGATTAATCTAAAAGGCTGTAAACTAAACTATATTTATGTTAATATTCTAATGCCTTCCAGTATCCTATTATGTATTAACATAAAAAATATCACGCCATTCTAAGACAAATACAAAATAACAAAAGTTAGACAAAAATACTACATCACAAAAACAACGCCAGTGCAAACCACAAGCTGTATGAAGCTACAAATAACATATTGAATGTAAACTAAAGGAGAATACACCACTCACATCTATACCAAGGATTTTGTTAACACCGTACATGTAAGAAAGACCACAGACAATTTCCCTTATGACTGTGTTGAGTCCAGGGCACAGACCACCGCAGGTGACGATGCATGCATGCACATCATCCGATTTAAAATATACCTGCACAGCATATTAAGTGTCCGTCAGTAAAATTCGAATGGTTCTAAAGTCTCATCAATATACATACTCATTAAAAAACAATTACCTTTTGGCGGGGTCCCCCACGTCGAAAATGTACACCCCTTGGACTACTCTTGTGAACAACCACCTATGGAAAGGTCAAATGAAAGTTCAACTAATGCACCCTTTTTGTTGAAGGAGTTGATAGATCAAGTAACACAAAAGAGTGAAAAGACTGCATGCTAAAGACGTTTGAGATAGAATAAGGAATTAACAAACAGCTAACGTGCAAAATAGAACCTTCTGAGGAACGGTGTCATCCTCATCAACAAAGTACTGCCTGATGACACAAACGAAGACAATTAAGAATCAATATATTGAAAAGAACTAGCAAACGGAGCACATTCTTAAAGCACAGTGAACGAGGGCTTTGCTTACTTCACAACTGAATAAGCTGGATTAGATCGCAGCGGATTTGGGTATGTCTGCAAATACAATCACAAAGACCCACTAGAATTACAAAAACGAACAGCAAGTTCCGATAATCAAAAGATATAAAGCATTCATCTGGCGATCCATGAGCACATAAGTGTGATTGCTCTACGCTACTAGCACATTAGCTCACAAATGAAACTGAAAACCTTCCCAAGAAAAATAAAATACAATAAAAGATATTATGAAACAAGGGATAAAAGAAATACAGGAAGATTAGGAGTATAGTCAGTGAAGTGAGGAACGTCCTCGAGTACGTAACCAGCCTCGCCATGGACGATCTTCATCTGCGAATCGAGAGACCCCATTGTTGGTCCTGCAATGTCTTTTCAATTTCCCTTTTCCTTTTCCTCTTTAAAACAGCGTAGCGACGAAAAAACAAACGAGATGCTTGAAGTCTTTAACAGTAGGGTGTGCTGGCAAATCGAACATTCATTAAAGGCAGCATCAATTTACTTATACTTACGCCGCAATAGCCGACGACGATGCGCTCCTAGAATCAGGAGGTTGATGGATGTCACGTGAGGAGGAATGCTCTCCAATCTAGACCGTCTGTATCAATTCATCCGGGCTGACATTGACGGTGTAGATTCAAGCAAATTTTTCAGTACAATACAGTGTACCGAAGAAAGTGGTTCGCGATTCCAAGGAGTTTTTGAGCACTGGTAGCTGCTGGAGATGGTGGATGCCTGAAACGAAAACCAGTGGCGCAACTTTACCACTTACCAGGTACTCTGGGAGAGTGTCACGCGCCTCACATTAATATCTGTTTTAACAATTTTTTTCTATAGTAAAAAATAACTAAAGAGATATTTATCTCAAATTTTTTATTATACATAACTCAAAGAAGAATGAAAGTATAACTTCTCAGTAAAAGAAATTGAAGGAAAAAAACTTTCTTTTTACCTATAATCTCTTCTCTTATTTTTACATATTTATTTTATTTTTATGTTATATTTATTTATATTTGTTAAAAAATTTATATTTTATTTTCATGTTATTTTATATTTTAATTAAATTAGAATTAAAAATTTAATCAAAATTAATTTATTTAAATATTTAAAATCACGTATTCATTCAAATATATTGTAAGAAATATTTTTAAAAATTGAAAAAAATAATATTAATTAAATACTTATTGAGTGATTTAGCCATCTTTTTAAAACATTTTTATTGGATTATCTAAAAATAAAAATTTCAAAATACACATAAATTTTCAATAATTTTATATAATTTTTAAGAAAAAATATATTTTATTTCTTTAATTATGTCTTTATAATAAATTATTTTTAACATATTACTTTTAAAATTATTTTTATAAACAAATGGAAATTAAATGCTCAATCTCACATTACAAAAGTATTTAACGTCGTAAGCATCGAATCAAAAAATAATTCAAAAATAGTAAAAAAAAAAGGTTGTGAACTCTAATTTGAACAAATACTAGCTACATTTTGCTAGATGCTTGTAGGTTGCAAGAAGAGGAAAAAAAACATGTAATCTACCCATATTCGGTTAAATTTAACTGAAAAAGTTAAACATTTTAATTTATTAAATAGTTTAAAAAAGTGATGTATTAGAAATTAAAATTTAAGTGAGTATTATATCATATAGCCATAAATTGATATTTGAAAAAAAAAAAAAGGCTAAAATGTATACAATTTCAATGAACTTTTGTCCTAATGTGGATAATCTTCATAAATTTTGAAACTTAACAACAAAATTTTTAAACTTTTAAATTCTTACAAATAATAACATTTGTTAAATTTTTTATTCAAAAATAACAGTCAAATGTCACGTTAGCACAATTAACTTCACGTAGACAAAAACGTTGAACTGACACAAAGATATTTTGATCATTTTTAATTTTTATCTCTTTCTTCCCTCATTTTCTTCTTCCTCCTGTCATCGATAACAGAGATGACAGACACCATCGATAGATGCAGGTGACAATTGGATTTATTCACGAATGATGGCACACGATCACAAACTGCAACAGATCTGTCGCAAACTCTCGTGCACTGTAGCGAATTGCAACGAATATGTCGCAAACGCTGGTGTATAATCGTAGGTCACGATGGATCTATCACAAACGCTAACGCATGGTCGTAGGTCACGACGAATCTATCGCAAACGTTCTTGTATAACAGCAAAATCAACACCAAAACATTCCTTACAAATTCATCTATTACTTATGTCTGTCAATCACGTCCATCATCATCGTCTAACACCATTGCTGGTGATAGGAAAAAGAAGATGATGATGAGGGAAGAAAGAGAGAAAAAATTGAAAAAGACCAAAATATCTCTGATACTAGCTCAACATTTTTATTTACGTAAAATTAATTGTGCTGACGTGATGTTTAACCGTTAACTTTTAAATAAAAAACTTAACAAATATTAGTTTCTGCAACAATTTAAAAATTTAAGAGAAATCTCTTGTTAAATTTTAAAATTCAAGAGGTTATCGTAATAAAACAAAAGTTTAGGGAATTGTGTGTATTTTTACATTTTTCTCTAATTTTTAAAGGGATACGGTTATTCATCTTTTAATTAATTTCTATAGTATGGAAGTATGAAGTATTAATAAATAATGGTTTGTTGGCTACATTTGATTGAGTTGGCACTTCTAAGCGTTCTCTTATCCGGAAAAGCGAAACAATAGGCGGAACACAATTTGTAAATGTGAATGGCCATCGCTGTCGCTGCATGTTTTTCTTTCACATCTTCAAATACATAATATATAATATTTTTTATATAAATATTTCCATTAATCAATTATAATATATTGTGAATCTAGATGGGTATTATATTTATTAATTATTATAATACCTATCATCTCTGAGAGTTTGGGTTTACTTTAATTCACGCCCTAACAAATACTCAAGTATAACAAACAACCTTTCTCTAACCCATTGGTCTAACTTGATAATATTCTAATGTGATATGGTACGAATATTACATCCATATCAATCCTTCAATTCCTACATTATAAAAATTATTAGTGCACAGGCGGATTCATTTTCCACCTCCCACGGTTCTCCATAGTCGTCTTGAAACTTCTGGAATGTTTTCTTTTGATAAATTTCCTTAAAACGTTCCTACTTTGTAAATTTAAAGCCGTTAGGAACAAGATATATTTCATAATGCCTATGCCTGTACACAGATAGTGATTTATTTATCCACATTCCAATTTTTATCCAAAATTTTCATCCAATTTACCGAATATATTTGGTATGATTGATTTATCAAGATATATTTCATTTCTTATCGTAAAAAATAATTTTTTTTTTGGCCAAAGTAAAAAGTAACACTTTAGTCGAACATTTTATACATTATTTTTTTTTCAATAATCACTTCGTAAAAATATTATTAAAATGATTTGGTCAATGTTAACATTAATTTCTAAATACATTAACATAAACATAATACACAATTATTGTTATTTATTATGTTTCTTACTATTTTATCAATATATAGTTTTAAGATGGTATATTATTAACACGTTAATAATTTATTTACAGTGTTTTATCACATAATTTAATTTATTTGTATAAAAATAAATAATTTGAATTTAAATTATAGTTAAATTTATTTATAACTTTTAAGTAAAAATTGCTTATTTATTGAAATATAAATCATTATAATATTAAACTTTTCAGTATTAACTGAGCAAATGCATCCATTACTATCTAAAAATACAACTTTTTTAAAAAATTTGAGAGCATAAATAAAATATGAATAATTAGTTTGAAAAAGAAAAAGTAGTATTGTCGCATGACATTATAAATCAAAAGAAGGCTCTACGCGTTTTCTGAATGGTAAATTACTTCCTTATCTTTAAGAAAAAGTAGTATTCATCTCTTTTACTGTAAAAGTTATAATTGACTTATTTTAATTAGTATTTATTATTTATATTAATAAATTGTATTTTTAAAAGAAATATTATTATTTTAAAAGATATTTTACACAGATTTTAATTTCACAAACGAATTGTATATATTTTTCAAATTAAAAAACCATATAATTTGATCATATCCAAAAAGCGTGGTGGGGAAAATAATTTGTTGACAAAACGAATCACCGAATAGGTCGTGTCCGCAAATAGTACAAAGTGCACGCACAACACAACCGAAACTGTCGCTTGTCTTGGCTTGTTAATACTACGATTACTACCTTCACAATTAAGAATCAGGATTCAGGGCTTAAGCTCCAGAAGCTTCCATCCCGAAGAATAATCGGCGAACCTTGGAATTTCAATCCTCTAATCCGAGAATATGTCGTGGCAACAGTATGTAGATGAGCACTTAATGTGCGATATTGAAGGCAATCGTCTTACAGCTGCTGCAATCATCAGCCATGACGGCACCGTTTGGGCTCAGAGTTCTACCTTTCCTCAGGTTCTAATGTCTTTCAATTTTTTTCTTCTTTTTCTCTTGATTTAGATCTGCTTTCGAATTATTTTTTTTTCTAAAAATAATGTTATTCTTTTATCTGATCTGACATCATCCTCCCGTTATTTCGCTTCTTTTTTCTTTCCTTTATTTTCGCGGATCGTTTGCAAAGCTGCAGTTATGGATTTCAACTGATTTTCTTTTGACTCTGTTGTCGTTGAAATTGTTTTTCTCATAGATTTTTCTTTTTTTTTTTTGTGGATGGATTTAATTTGATGCATGCACCATTTTAATGGCTCTGTTGCGTAAAATTCTGCTGATTAAACTGGAGCCTTAGTTTCGAACACTGCTTCTTGTGTGTCCACAAATTAATTTATAAAAGGGAATTTGATTAGTTTAATGCTGCATACTTGCTTTGATTGATACGAAGTTGCAACCATATTGACCATAATGCATGTGGGTTTCATAGTTTAAGCCTGAAGAAATAAGTGCCATCATGAATGATTTTGCTGAACCTGGAACACTTGCTCCAACTGGCCTGTACCTTGGTGGCACTAAGTATATGGTGATTCAAGGTGAACCCGGCGCTGTCATTCGTGGGAAGAAGGTGATATATATATTATCTTGCCTCTCATGCTCTTCACATGTCCTTTGTGCATGCCTAAACCAATGAACATCATTTTCTTTCTATGACTTTATAATTTGGTTATGATGGAAGTAGGCCATATTCTTCCAATCTTTTAGTATCTTGTAAATGTAAAACTAACTGCAAAAAATAGTTAGTCCTGTGAAGAAATGTTGCTAATAATGGACCGGTACCATGTGTTACTTTATTGCTGTAGTGCATGATAATTATGATTTATGATCTCTAGGTGATGCTTGATATTGCTTATGTAGTTATGGTATATTCATATTTGATTTCTATATTGTTCGTGCACCCTGTACCTATTGTTCCTACTACAGATTATGTGTCTGGATTGTGAGGTCAGTTCTTTTTAATTTCTATGCTCATTTCTTCTTCCTTTTATTTTTAACCTGGTCGTATTGATTGTTATATTCTGCAACTATGTTTGAATGATGCATTGGATTGCCTTCAACTCTTATTACCTTGTTTTGTTCTGATGGCTAAAGAACTAGAGTATCATAATAAGAAATGTCTCCTATTTACATTGTCGTCTATCATGTAGCATAGTTTACTTTTAAACTGAGTGATATGAAAAAAGTTGCTCCTTCTTTTATTATTAAGGAGAGTCGTCTGTTGCTTGAGCTTCAATTGGTGCAAAAAACTATTGTAGGCTTTGATGTTTGATTTAGTTAAAGGCAGCCAAGTGAATTATATATGGAGAAACTTCACAGAACACACTTGCTTACATGTTTGACAGTGGGATAAATTTTAATGATTATTAATGGATGAGGAAGCCTGGTTTCCTTTACAAAAGCGTTGAGATTGACTTTCACTTATTATAGGGCTCTGCTGGGATCACCATTAAGAAGACGAATCTGGCGTTAATAATTGGTATTTATGATGAGCCTCTGACTCCTGGTCAGTGCAATATGATTGTCGAAAGGTTGGGTGATTACCTGATTGATCAGAGTTTCTAGTTATCTGCAGTAAGTTCATACATATTTCAGCTCAAAATTTCCCTTCTATTGTGGAGTTATCTATTGTATTAAGTTCCTGTTTGAAATTATCTAGACCTTCTTCCTTTCTTTTGGTTATTACAGTTCTTGGCTATTTCTTCCTCAAGTAATTTTAAGGGAGTACTCCTCGCATCAGTCTAGTGCACTTAGCATTATGGACTGTTGCTGACCTTGGTGGCTCCACCCTTTTTGATTTTTCTTATCTCTAGTAACTCACATTGCATACGATCCCTACAATACTCTAGTATTGTATTGGAACATAACATATGACCCAAGAAGGAATGTATTCTGATGCAAAATTGAAAATTGGTTTGAATAGGAGAGAATCGTTACTATTTTAATTGAATTTTTGCTATCATTATTTTTATTTTCCAGGCAATGAATTATTGGAATTTGGGGAGAATGTCTTAAAATGGTGGTTGCTGCATGCTAGGAGACTGGAGAGTAGCAGTTATATGTATCAACTACCTGCTTTTGTATTCCCAAACCTTTGGACTGCGTTGACTCTGTGAATGTTGTAAGATGAAGAAATACAAGTTTTTGAGTACCAAAACAACAATTCTCGAGTACTGACAGAATTTGTGTTCAACTTGATTGTATCTTGAGCCCGTGTGTTTTCCGTGCTTCCAATGTTGGTGAAGTGTACCCATTTTTGCATACCAGTGAAAACCGGTCAAATTTCAAGACTATATTACAAATTAATGTCTTAGCTATTTTCCCCCCATAACTTTCTTTTTAAAAAACTAAAGGCATATATACCCTCCTAATTTAACAAACAATTAAATGTCTACGAAATGTCTGGTCAAGTGAAACTTTCCTTAGGAATTAACAAGTCTTGTAGCACTTGTTCTATAGCTTTGCTTCAAATGCCAAATGGTACTTTCTTTGGACTAGTGTCTGAATTTGAGATCTAAGTCATGCTTTTTTTTCACTCTCAAAATCTTAAAATTCGTGTCTTTTCTGTAACTTAAAAAAAAAAAAAAAAGTCTCGTGCCATTTCACTTTTGATTAAATATTAGAAGGTGTTAGTGCTGGATTAAATATGGAATTAAAATACTCTTTTCGGTCAACAAAAAAAAAAGTAAAAATTCATTTAAAAGTATTTCATTTTGTAGGGTTCTTTTTATTTTTCTTACTATAAAGTTCTATATTTTTCTGTATGTAACATTGAAACCGTGAAAGAAAATCATATTATTTTTGGGACAAGGCTATGTAGATTTATTTTATTTTATTTTCTGGAAGTGTCTTACCCCGCAGGTAGCGTTAGCCGTTAACTAGCTATTAGCTTTTTAAAGCCGAGGTCTCCTATGACTTGAAAGGTCAACTATTGGGTGTCTTACTCTTATCCTTTAAAAGAAGAAAGAAAAACCTTTAGTGCTGCTTTTTTATGTGCCCTTGCTTTTACGGTCTTCCCATTAAGTCTGTCTGCATGATCTCTAGTTCGCTTTACCATGCAGCAGAAGAAATGCCCAGCTTGTAGTCTGTAGAGTAAGTGAGATGGCAATTTAATACAGTTATAACCACATAGATAATACATCATTACCGCTGGTAAAAGTATTTCGGTGCACCATTTTGTTGGTGCCGCGTCAACCCACTTTGGATTAATTAAGAGGGTTGGGTCAACTCAAATTAGGATAATTAAGAGGATTGAGTTCACTAAGTTGAGATGTCTGGATCACTAGATTAATTAAAAAATTGACAATTTAACATTGAGTTAATTATAAAATAATTTAATTAGTTCATACAGATCGATTTAGTAGACGAGTTGTTGAGTTATTGGTCTTACCAACCGTATTTCGCAATTGTCAATTTCACAAAACTACGATGGATGGTGCTACAACGTGTAATAAATTCTTCTCTTTTTTTTTTCCTCCAAGTAGGCAACCCTCAAAGTTATCAGAGTCAACGTATGAAAATGTAAGGAGCTTCGCGATAAACGTCGAATAACTAGGATAGGATAGGATAGGATAGATGTCAATTGTCAAGTATATATGAGTATCTGGTTGTAACTTTGTAAAGGATATTAATGTGGCGTATTTTTTAATTTCAGGGAAAAATATTTTAAAAAATACAGAAGAGAGTGTGTAATTTTCATATTTAATATAGTATAATTTATTTATTATTATTATTATTATTTTGCAAAACACTTGTTCAAATACAATACAATTAGTTTCTATGTCGGTCACAAATCTAAATAGCCTCTTTTTTTTATAAAAAGAAAAAAAAAAAGACACTTACAGCTGAAAGAAGCTTCTGGTACAGATATTGGTATATTAGGAATAGTAGAAACGTTAAAAAAGTAGGAAGCACCTCACCTGACCCGTGCTGCCATGCACCGTGCGGTGCACATACGGGAGCGTTATATGAAGAGTAATTATACGTTGCTTAACGTGCAATAAGCGCATCTAAATAATAATTTTTTTATTAATTTTATATTTTAAAAATAATTAAATAATATTCTACTTTTTTACATATATTTCAATTTTTTTTTGCTGTAATGCATATTTATGAAATTATTTTTAATTTTGATATAATTTAAAACTAAAGAGATTACAATATAAATAAATATTAGCATCAAATATAAAATGTAATAATAATAATTCCCAATCCAATACCAAACACTCACATAAAGCACCGAAAACCCCCAAATCTACAGGCCCCGCCCATTGTCTGTCACGTTGTTTGGGGTCTCCTCTCTCTCTCTCCCCTCTCTCTTCCCTCCAGTTCCTTGCTCCATCTCCTATCTGAGTCTCGCCGTGTCTATCACTCTCTCTCTCCAATTCTTCTTACTTTCCTGACATTTGCCTTTTCCTCTTTTCGTTCCGCCACTCCGCCTTTGACCACCACCTATCACACTCAACCGTTCACCCTTGAACGCGCCCACCCTCACACCTCTCAATTTCATCATCTCTAACCTCAATGCTTAGGTGCCTACGATTCCCTAGTTTCTATCCTCGCTCCTTACCTTTTCGAATTATGCAAGTTAAACCAGGTACTACCTTTGTTCCAATCTAGCTAGGTTTTGTGGGTACTGAAATGATGGGTTCCGAGAGTCCCAATGGTTCTTCAACGCCGCCACCTCCTCAACAAGCCAAAAAGTATGGGATCACAAAACCAATCTTTCTTGCCGGTCCTACGGAGGCTGATTTCCAACGTAACATGGAACTGGAACGGGTATTTCATCTTCCCTGAGTTTCAATTGACATCCCTCCCCCCCCCCCCCCCCGGTTAAATACGATTAACTGATTTCTTTTATGCTAGTTATTGGTCGATTCCGGGCTTTACGAGACCAAAGAAGAAGCTGCAAAGAGAGAAGAGGTTCTTGGCCGCCTTGATCAGGTGATTGAATGGAATCTTGCTTCTTCTTTTTTTTTTCAAATGATTAAAAATTAAAGCTTGCTTTTGTTGACTATTATTCTGCCGGTATTTCACGGTCTTCACTACGAATAGGGTTACCTTCTCTATTTGGCGGCAGGAGCTACTCAAGTCGATTATTCCTGGCAGTTAATTATGAAATTTGTATTATGCTGTTGTGTATTCAGAAAGTGTTTGGAAGCCTTGCTAGTTGATGCTTATTCATGATTCGTTACTCTCTTTATTGTCTTATCTGCTTTATTTGCGATAGGGATGGCACCATTTTTAGTTGTGATTTGAGGTGTTTCAGACAATCAAGTTTAAATTTTATCATAACAAAGTTAACCTGCAATGTAGATTGTAAAAAGCTGGGTGAAACAGTTGACTCGCCAACGAGGGTACACAGATCAGATGGTGGAAGATGCAAATGCTATCATTTTCACTTTTGGTTCTTATCGACTGGGGGTGAGTTTGCTATGATGTTGCCTTTTGCTGATCCATTGTATTGCTTACATATAGTATGCTAATTTCTTACTTTCTGCTAGAAGAGTGACTTAGATTATGTGTATTTACTGGACTTCGATTCATGTAGAAGTCAATGTGTCTTGATTTGATTTATCATAGTTGTAGGAATGAGTATAGCAAAGTTTTGCAGAGAGCTTTTCTGAAGGAATTGTTATGTTTCGGTGACAGTCAGGAATTTAAATTCAGATGATTTGAAAGAGAAATAAATTAATGTGTGTGGGCTACAAGAAATGGGTATTCGCTGTCACTTGTAAATTGGAATAAAAGATTATATTTGGTCCATTTCTGACGAACACTTGACAACTGTCCTGGTCCCTTTTTTTGGTCAGTGCTGGTGAGCGTCTTAATTGTGCTTCCTGCTCTTCATCATAATTGGTGCATGCTAGTTGCTCAGCTAGTCCTGGAATTTATATTATTGAAGGGACCCTATTTTAATTTATTTGAGGATGTAAAGAGGCTGGAGATATGAATTAAACTTGAGATGCAGGCTTAAATGTATAAAGGCACTAGGAATTCCCTTTTCTTTTCTTCTTTCTTTTTGTTTTGTTTCAATTTATTTGAGAGGCTGAAAAGTCTGTCTATTGTGAATTTGTGATTGTAAATCACGTGATTTTCTTACTTTTTGGATTCTAAACAATTAGTGTCATCTCCTTTTCACCTGTTTTTCTAGAAAAAATAGAGAAGCTTTTCTTTTTTTAAATTGCTGATTGGGTCTATTGATTGTTTGCTTGTAACATAAGTCATGTTTATGTCATTTTCAGCAAATGACTGATGAGTAATGACTTCTGATGAATCTCATTATCACTCTCATCATGACATGTCTTGTTCTTTCATTTTGCATGAATATGACATTTTTCATATTAGTGGTCAGCTTCTTCCCCTTCCTTCCCCCTTTTTTGGGTTAAAGTCATTTTTGTAGCAACTAACCAGTTTTTGGTTTTTAAAGAAAATAGATAGCAAACAGTAAATGAGTCAAAATATTGTTCTTCATATTATAACGGGCAGTCTTTTTCATTAGTGGCTGTTTTATATTTTTTGGATATTAAGCGACAATTTACTTTATTACAGGTACATGGACCTGGAGCTGACATAGATACTTTGTGTGTTGGTCCTTCTTATGTGAATCGAGAGGTGACACATTGCTGCTGGTTACCTTGGCTCAATGTTGTGTAATACATTGCATTTCATAATACTTTTAGCAAAATAAGTATATCTTTTGCAGGAAGACTTCTTTATCATATTGCATAACATCCTTGCTGAAATGGAAGAAGTTACTGAACTTCAGCCAGTTTCTGATGCTCATGTTCCAGTAATGAAATTCAAGTTCCATGGAATATCCATAGATTTGCTTTATGCAAGTATATCTCTTTTGGTTGTCCCAGAAGTAAGTTTAAATTCTCTTTTAGCTTGGGCTTTATATGGTCTGGGTGCTCATCTTCATAAGCAATACTGTTATTCACATTAGCACTCCTCTAGTCCTCTCACGTTAAGATTTTGAGGACCTCACTAAGATTTAGTGAGTCACTTAATAAAGTTATGAAGTCGTATATCTGTACACCTACCATTTTGTTAATTTTGTTTATTTCCTGATTTTTTTCCCTGCATACTTAAACTGTAGTTCCCCCCCCCCCCTCTTCTTTTTTTGTACTTGTCTTATGGATGTACGATTGTCTTAACTGCTTTTACTCCTACTTTAAAGGAAAAAACACTAATTTTTTGTCTCCCTCCCCTGATATCAAAGTACTTTTGTTACTACTCAGAATCAGTTTATTTACTTAAAAGCTTGGCCAAACTGGATGGATATATGTTCCATACACAACTGGGTAGAAAAGCAAGTTAATTGCTGGTCTTAAGTTGTCTGGCATTGTACTTTGTTGTTATTTTTATGCAATTCTAGGTGTCTTTTGCATTTTTTTTTTTTTATTTCTTGGCAAAATACATGATCCATCCTCTTGATTTTTCTTCCCCCTTGCTCATCTTTTTCCCTCATTGAATCAACTTTTTTAACTTGTCTTCAATCTAATATGGTTTTAATATACACTTTTCCACAGGACTTAGATATCTCAAATGGGTCTGTTCTGTACGATGTTGATGAACCAACTATTCGAAGTCTTAATGGCTGCCGGGTGGCAGATCAAATTCTTAAACTTGTTCCAAATGTTGAGGTTAATATACACACTATTTAATTTGGTTGATTGATATATTAGATTTTATGGTCCTTCAACTTATTGATTTGATGCTCTTGTAACCGTTGACAATCTTAGCACTTCCGAACTACTCTAAGATGTTTGAAGTTTTGGGCTAAAAGGCGTGGTGTTTATTCAAATGTAAGATCTGCTACCATTAACCTTTTCATCATCAGGGACTGTTAATTTTATGTTTCTGTCTTCATTCCTGTCTTTCACTATGTTTAGGTTACTGGATTCCTTGGCGGTGTAAATTGGGCTCTTTTAGTTGCTCGAGTTTGCCAGCTTTATCCTAATGCAATTCCTAGTATGTTGGTTTCTCGATTCTTCAGGGTGTATACACAGTGGCGATGGCCAAATCCTGTAATGTTGTGTTCTATAGAAGAGAATGAACTGGGATTTCCTGTATGGGATCCTCGTAGGAACCCCCGGGACAGATTTCATCTCATGCCTATAATCACTCCTGCATACCCATGCATGAATTCAAGCTACAATGTCTCAGCAAGTACTCTTCGTGTTATGATAGAACAGTTCTACCATGGCAACAGGATATGTGAGGTAAGTGTTTATTATTCTCTATTTTTTATTAATTTTCTTAACTCCTTAATTGATTTATGTTTTTGTATTGTATGTTTTTTATCTGTTTTAGGAAATTGAGCTCAATAAAACCCAGTGGAGTGCTCTTTTTGAGCCATATCTCTTTTTTGAGGCTTACAAAAACTTTTTGCAAGTGGACATAATTGCAGCAGATGCTGATGATATACTAGCGTGGAAGGGCTGGGTAGAATCTAGATGGAGACAGCTTACTCTGAAGGTAAATTCTTGTGGTAATCTGGTATTAGCCTCCTCCACTGGATGTAGTCCATGTCTGGGATTTTATTTGATGGTGATAGGCTGATAGCTAATCCATGAACATTTAAACATGTTATGACACTCTCCAATTATTACTTAGCAGATAGAGCGGGACACAAATGGGATGTTGCAGTGCCATCCGTATCCACATGAGTATGCAGACACTTCTAAGCCTTGTTCACATTCTGCATTTTTCATGGGTTTGCAAAGAAAAGCGGGAGTAAGAGGTCAAGAAGGGCAGCAATTTGATATACGTAAAACTGTTGATGAATTCAGACAAGAGATAAACATGTATGTATATTGGAAACCAGGGATGGAAATTTATGTTTCTCATGTTCGTCGAAAGCAGCTCCCTGCATTTGTTTTCCCAGATGGTTATAAACGGACTAGAATGCCAAGGCATCCGATCCATCTTGTTGAAAACATGGGTGAGAATGCTACCAAATGCTACTCTGGATCTGCAGAAAGATGCCATAAGAGGAAAAATGATCCAGAAATGGTGGATGTGAAGCAAGGAAAGCCAGAAAAGCGAGCATCTGTTAGCCCACAAAGGCTAGATTCTTTTTCTCCTGAAAGTAGTATTAGTAGATCAGGTGGTACCTCTCATATGAGTATTGAGGATAATGATAGGTTAGAAGATTCAACAACCAAGGATCCTGATAGCAATTCTGAAATTAAGTCACCTGATGGACTCCTGGGAGATGGAATATGTACTGGAGGGCCTGACATACAGATTAGTGAAACACATGTTGTTGACCCTACACTTGATGAGCAGAAATCAAGAGGCCTTGAAGTTCAAAATGAGGTAAGCCTGCTGACACAGTGGAGAAAACCTCAAGGAGTAGTTTGGTTCATGTGATGTTCCTTAATTAGAAGTTGGTGATCCATTTCAGAATGGAGTCATTGGAAACAAAGTTCGGGATCTGGATTTTGATTGCTTGGAAAGTGCAGAAACTGCATCTACCAAAAGCTTGCTGAACTGTGAAGAGTGTGATGTTAATACGGATCAACAAGTCAAAGCTTGTAATTTGACAAGGGCTGAACATGTGGACTATGCACCAGCTGCCAGCAGCCGGAACCTCAACTGCGAGGTGAGTTTCTTCATTTGAGGAATTATGGATTAGTAGCTATTGTCGATTGCAGTGACAAAACTGGAAGTCAGGGAGATAGTAAGAATCAGGGATCTTTGCAGGGTGATGTCTGTGTAGCAGATCCGGATTCTGTTTTGAAGAGTGGGTGTTTTGATGGGAATAGAGTGTTTCAAAATAGCATGGCTGAAGAATTGAAGGTTTTGAAACTAGACATTCAATCTCTTACTGTTTTTCCCTTAATGAAGATGATTGTCTAATTTATAACAAGTTTCACACGTCTTTGCTTAATGACACTTTAGAATTTTATTTTTGATGGATTTTCAGAAGATGTTAGAGGAGAATCTGATAGTCTTTTCTTTCAACTCACTTCATGATTTCAGTTTTTTTACATTCTATATTTACTCAAAATGTGGTCGATCCCTATTCTCTTCTTGTTGGGTTAGGTCTTTTAACTATGACACAATGTTTTTGCTTGTATACTTTTCCCATTGTTACAAGTTACTTGGATTATCAGTTTTTCATGGCCATTGAATTTCATAGACAATTTTCTGACTGGTGAATATGTGGTCACAGGTCCTGCACCACTATACCTGCTATCTTTCCAGTAACTGTGCTTAAGAACCTCTCTTATTTTGTGCAGAGGATCAAAGACAATACATTCTTTTTTGTTTCAATTTTTATGATTTTTTTAATCAATGCTTTTTTTGTATAGCCTGATGTCAGACTTGGAAGTGTTGTATAAACTCAAGAAGGGCTAGATCAGAATCTTTGCAGAAGCTCACAAGGCATGCTTATAAAACTCTTGTGATGTGAACAAGTTATATCTTTATTCTGTCCTGTTTGGTTGTTGTGGCTTTTTGTAGGAGAATGAGTCTGAGGGATCAGCATGATGCTTGGGAGGTGAATTACCGAGTCTCTGCCCCCATGTTACTACCTATTACTTTTGTTGGGGGATCCTGTCCTGAGATACAGGGTGAGAGCGAGGCTGTATTTAAACATTGAGGAGCAGATGCAGATGAAAATGTGAAACAGATTGGAGTTTTGGGGATAGAGTTGTGATGATCATGCATGTACATAGATGAATAGCATAATGGAGATGCTCGAAATTGTGGTCTCATCCTAGTATCTATCTGTGAATCTTGTTCATCTGTAGAGCCGTGAATTGTTGTCTTATACACCTTAAATATTTATGTTCTATGATTTGTAAGAGAAGTTGAACTTTGTTGTTTGCTTGTCATTTGGTTGATACATTATGTATATGTGACGACTAGTTAATTGGACTAGGCGATTTGGAAGAGGAAATGGCAAAAGGAAAAATCCTTGGTGGAGGTATGGCTGCAGATGAGTAGGTTGGTCTTCCACTTCTGTGCCTGCGCTTTGGAAGTTTATACTGTCGCCAGGATCGTTCTGTATCTAGTGTCGCTGAATGTCTATTGTAAAATCTTATCTTTGGTGTTTCGCTGCACTTCTTTTGTAATTTTATGGTTTCAATAGCGCCACATTTTCCTGTTCCTCCTGCCCCCTAGTTTTTCGTTTGGGTCGGAGAATGTTGTGAACTTTGAAGGGATGGGAAGTGAGTGATACGAGTAGACGCCGAAGCGAATGATCACACTTACGGCCTGATATTTAGTGTTGGAGTACTGAAACTTGTTTTGTCATGGTGCATTGATTTAGTTGCCCCCGGGAGGATTAGGCTAAAGCTGCTTACAATTCCACTCTTATCGAAGAGGTGGACGTGGTTCCCAAGTAAAACAAACCTTGGGGTAATTTTTCCTTTGGGTAAAAACTGTCATCTGAAGACGGTATTGTTTATAAGTCCTCTCACATACTTAACAGTTTACAAGTAGCACTCGTCACTCTCGCCTATTGCCTTGTTGCTATCCTTGTAACTAGAAATGTACATGTTATCCCCGAGAAGGGGAGTAATATTGAACTCGGTTCCCACTTTTTTACCTCCGTAACAACCTGGAGGACAACACTGACGAAGAACCTGCAAAATCTCTTTCATGGAAGGCCTAGTTGAGGGCAGTGTGCTTGTGCAAATAAGGCCTAATTTAAAGACGCTTGTCATCTCATCCACATAACATGCTTCTTTGATTTCCTCATCCATGCCATCGGCAAGGCACTTCCCTTCACTGTAGTACTGCCATGCCCAATCCACTAGGCTCGTATGCTCGTCTCTGCTATAAGCTTCTTTTCCCGTTACAAGCTCCAAGAGTACAACTCCAAAACTATATACATCCACCTTCTCGTTTATCTTGGTTGAATAGGCGTATTCTGCAAATGCAAGTGAAGTTAATTTCTGTAAAATCTAACACCAATAGAAACTAGTACTTAGTTGCCATGAAAATCATTTACCTGGGGGTATATAGCCGAAAGACCCTGCTATAGCAGACAAGCTATGTGGCTCCCCAGACTCTGCCAACATCCTGGCTAGCCCAAAATCTGCAATTCTGGCTCTGAATTCGGAGTCCAGTAATATATTGCTACACTTCACATCTCTGTGGATGATTGGTGGGGAGCACTCATGGTGCATGTAACATAGTCCTTGTGCAGCTCCAACGGCGATCTTTAACCTCGTTGGCCACTTCACGACCAGATGATTGTTAGGTGAAGCAGCCGATACTTTTCTCTTTCCATGAAGCCATCTGTCTAGGCTATGATTTTCCATATATTCATACACAAGGAGTTTTGAGTTTTCACTCGAAATGCAGCACAGAAGCTTCACTATGTTGGAATGTCGAATCGTGCCTAGGATTTCAACCTCAGCCATAAATTCTTTCTCTAGCTTATCATCCAAGTTCCTGATACTCCTAATCCTTTTCACAGCAACATATTCACCGGGACGATTAGAGGCAATCCGGTAAACTTTCCCAAAGCCCCCACTTCCAATGAGATTTTCATCTGTCAAGTTCGAGAAGAGATTCCATTCCGTGAAATCTAGTCTCTGGAATGAAGTAAGCTTCCATGTTGAAAGGTTACGCCTGCAACTCTTCTTGCCCCAGATGGCTCTGAACTTATAAAAGGCCAATGAAGCAGTAGCTAGCAACACCATAATGGCGAGAGCAAGTATCAAGGCAAGGAATTTTGAAGACGATTTGTTTGGATATTGTGGAGTGTTGGCCAAGCATTTTGAAAGGTTGAGATTTGAATTATCAGCACATAGATTAGGATTGTTCAAGAAACTGTTTTCATACGCAAGGTTATTGAACACATCTGGGATGTTCCCGGAAAGGTTGTTGGAGGACAAGTTGAGAAAAATAAACCTCAGATTGCTAAGCTGAGGTGGGATTTCACCTGAGATGTCATTTTCAGACAGGTCCAAGTAAACAAGGCCAGGGAGATCGCCCATGGCTACCGGAATTTTCCCGGAAAGTTTGTTTCTTGAGAGAGTTAAAGTGTTAAGGGATTTCCAGGAAATTACCTCCGATGGAAGTGCACCGGAAAATTGATTGCCGTCAAGCATGAGAGAATTAAGCCGGGGAAGACCCGTCAATTCCCTTGGAATTTCACCCGAAAGCATATTATTTCTTGCATCAAAAACTGCTAAATTTACATCGGACAAAATTCCAAGAGATATCGCACCTGTAAACTTGTTGTTTCTGATTTCCAATCTTGATATATTCGAAGCTAGCTTACTTGGAAGTTGACCAGAAAATGAGTTTTCGCTTAACATCAGGGTTGATAAATTCCTTGAAGTCCAGAGACTCAAAGGAACCTCACCGGAAAAATTGTTACTGAAAAGCTGAACTGTACGCAGAGTGGTACAATTTCCAAGCGATCCCGGCAGTTCTCCACTGAGATTGTTAGAAAAAGCAATCACACCTTGCAAAGCATTATGGGCACATAAATGTTGAGGCAACCCACCACTAAGTTGATTGTCTGCAACTTCAAACCCTTCAAGCTTTGAATATAGGCCAATTTCTGGAGGCAGAGTTCCATTCAACTTATTGCCAAACACCTTCAAGTACTTTAGCGTTTTGCTTAGGCCTAAACTCCTCGGAATCTGACCAGATAATTGATTTAAATACAGATTCAGTACCGTCAAGTTCACCAACTTTCCAAAATCTTCAGGTATGAGACCCGTCAAATTGTTCATTGCCAAATCAACTTGAGCCAAATTAAAGGCCTGGACTGAACTGGGTAGCTCACCAGACAACCTGTTGTGATATAGATACAAATTTTGTAAATTCTTGAGCGAGAACAAACTTTTGGGGATGCTACCTGTCAAACTGTTCAGTGACAAATCCAAATGCACGAGACTCGTAAGGTTGGCAAAACTTTCAGGGATCTCCCCAATTAAATTGCACGTTGTCATCCACAAGAACCTCAATTTCCTCAAGTTCCCGAACTCCGATGAAATCGCCATGGGCACAAACTTGTCATTATAGGCCAAACCGAGTGATTCGAGATTGGATAAGCTACCAATTTCCTTGGGAAACGTGCCGTTGAACTCGTTGTTATAGAGGTACAGAGTTTGTAACCCGGAGAGCCTCCCGATCGCCTCCGGAATGTCGCCGGAGAAATTGTTGGCGCTAAGGTCTAAGTACCTTAGAGTTTTGAGTCGGTCAATGTCGTCAGGAATTGGACCGACGAAGTAGTTCAGAGACAGGTCAAGGAACTGGAGGTTAGAGCAGTTGTACAAGAATATCGGAAACTCTCCGGGGATGTCATTGTTTGAGAGGTTGAGCTTTGTCAGATTCTTGAGGTCGCAGATCGTCGCCGGGAGCGTCTGGTTGATGCCTTTGCCCGGAAGGAGGACTTCGGTGACGGCGCCACCGGTGCAGCGTATCTCCGGCCAACCACACGGTGATGATGATGAGTTCCACGATTGAAGCGACGGTGGATCGTGTAGTTGGTGTTTAACGTTTAGTAGGATTATTTGTTCAGAGCCCGCGATTTGCGAATTTACTTGGGAGGTCACTGAGACGCAGAGCAAAAGCAAGAAATGGAATCGGAATGTGGAGATGCGTCGGGGCATTTTGGACATTTGAGACGTTCCAATTCGTTGCTTCGGTTGGGAATTTTGCCGGGAGATCATGGGCAAAACCGACGGTCAAAATTCAAACATGAGGAGATCAGAGTGAGGCGTTGTGTTTTGTTGTGTATAGAGTTAGAGTAGTACTAGCACGCAATGAGAAATGAATTGAGAATTTAAATTTATAAGCGGAGGGCAGGACAGATTAAAGATAACACACACATAAGGGGATTAATTACAAGAATGACACTGAGAGTGACAAAAGTCATACTCACGGAAGCTTGACCATTAATTGTAAACAATGCATATTATGTTTATGTTTGTTATTAAATTTTTTAATTAAAATAAAATATATAAAAAAAAATTTAAAAAAATTAATTATAAAAAAAAATTATATAAGTATTAATTTTTATTAAAAATTTTGATAGTAAAAATATAAAATTTATATCTATATATTTTTTTTTAAATAGGAGTCGGCAATGACAATGATGGTAAATTAAGTGGTTTATTCAAACAAGGAACGCTGAAAACACACTAAGATTAGTTTACTATATTTGTGAGGACCATTTGGGCATTGTTGAATTGTTTCTCCCCGATTACAATAGTGTAGGTTGGTTAAAAGAACACATTAGCTGGTAGATGGTATCATACTACCTTCCTTTTTATGAAGCTAATCTAGTGGATAATTTTATAATCTTTTTCTCTCGGATAATCTAACTTTTTTTTTTTTTTTGAGTTTGTTTTCATGCCAAATTAGAATATAGGAAAGTGTTTGGTAGATTAAAAGGAAAAACCTGAGTTTGCAAACAAGGGGCTATGAATTATGATCAAATTCCTGGTTTCTTGTGGGCTTAGAAATTCTGCAGCCTGAGTGGGGTCTACTCCTTATCTCTATTCTCCATGTGGTCAATGGTTTTAGTTTAAAGCACGAATACAAATTGGTGATTTGCTTGTGTAAAACAGGAGGGCATACCTGTAATTCTCGAGAAGAATCTGGCTTCACTGCTTAAGGAGAACAGATCCCCTGCTGTCCAAACCTCTGCTGTCTTGTGCTGTCCACTATATCTGGACTGTCCATGTGATCTTAGGTATTATATTTTGCCACGTGTCTAATTTTTTTTTTATGTTGCAAAAAGTGCCTGTTTTATATGTTGCAGGAAGTATTTTTTTTGTTTCAAAACATATTTTTCATAATTGCACGTGCTTCAAATCAAACTTAGAAACTTGCAGTATTCTAAAATCTCTATACTTTATCTACAGTAATAATATATATAATTAACATTCTAAGACTCTAGTTAATTAACATGAATATATATATTTTTATTTTTTATATTATTAACATTTTTAAATTTATCTTTATTCCTGATTTCTTTATTATCATTCCTGCATTTCATATATATTTTACTGTAATTTTGTTGTTGAATAACTTTTTCAAAACATAAGAAAACTGTAATTAATTTCCTATACTTTTTTATTTTTTTCTACAATTACAATTTTGGTTAATTGCAGCAATGATGCAGTCTGCAAAAGACTGTACTTTTTTATATTTGTTGTGATTATAATGTTATCGCAACAAGAAAAATTAGACGTTAATATAATTTATTAATAATCATAAAAAAATAATAATCATGTTAATTAATTAGTATCTTAGAATGTTAATTAAGAAAAAAATAAATATTAGATAATACAATATTTAATAATTTTAAATTTTAAAAATAATAATAAAAATAATATTTTTTTATCAATTAGATAGTTTTAAACAGTATTTATAACCACACACAAAAAAAAATCTTAAATAAAAGCACATATATATATTATCATTACCGATAGTGCATAAGAATTTTTGTTCAAAGCTGTAATTTTTTAAGTTTGCTTCGAAGCGCGTGCAACTTTGACAAAATATTTTTTCAAACAAAAAAAAATCTGAAATATGTATATTTAAAAAAAAGTGAGACACGTGGCAAAATATAATGCACACGATCATATGAACAGCTTAGATGTAATGGACAGCACAAGACAGCAGGGGTTTTGGCAGCAGGGGATCCGTTTCCCTGCTTAAGCCACTCCACCCACTAGTTGACTCGATGGTATGTGTAAAAGTAAGATCGTTCATACGTTTTCCCTCATAAATAGTACTAGTAGCAATATGAAATGTAGTTATAAGTTATAGTGTTATTTTTCCTTTATTAAAAAAATAGCAATTATATTGCTGATTTATCAATAGATATGATTAGAAGTGTACACGGTTGGTTTGATTCTAACTCGAGACTTCATCTGACTTTATATTGAGTCAATTGTTTGATTTCGAATTCAACCTGAACCTATAGTGGCTCAAAATTTTTAGATTCAATCTAATCGTGTCGAGTTGTATAGTCAAATTGAATTTTAATTTTTAATTTTTAGACATTCTTTTGTAATATTATATGATACAAATGTATTGTATATATTGTTATTATGTACAAATGTATTATTTATTTTCTTCTATCTTAATTAAAGATAAAAATTATATAAATATTTAATTTATTGAACCTTAAATAAAAAAATTAAATATCTAAATAGAGATAGAGACACATGATAGTACTTTGATTAATATATATTATCTCATCTAATAATAAATTAAATATTATTTATACTTTTCAATAAAGAACACGCAAAAAAATGTAAATAAAATATTAAAATCTCTTCTACTGAAAATATAAAGGTAAATTAAACTAGGAAAATAATTATAATAATAAAAAATAAAAAAATGCAATTAGACTAGGTCGAATAAAAAAAGACATTGACTCAAAACTTAACTCAATCTATTTTTTTTTTTTTTACAACCTCAGTCTGATTTTTATTTTTTACCCGACCCAATCCAATCCAAATTGATTGGGTCAATTGGGCCGAAACTCCTAAATATGGTGAATAAATAAATGATTAAATTTTAATTGTAATATGAGATATAGGTGGTAAAAGCTTCAATCCATTTTTTAAAAGTTATTTTTATTGCACATCTATCAACTTTAATTTAAGAAGTTTGAGAATTCATTCATTTTTTTCTTTAAGAAGTTTTAAAAGATTTTTTGACCTTGATGTGGATTAGATTAACTACAACTAACCAAGAAAAATTGCACCTAAGGAGGCTGCCTGTTCTTTATACATTCTCACTAACAAAGTTCAGGGCTCAAGCTTGAAGAAGTCTTGTTGTGACTCACTTCTCTCGAAGATATCGATTCACACTACCCAATTGAAAACAGTGCTGTTGAAAATGGCACGTAGTGGTTAGGAAGGTTCGCATTATCAATTTTATATTGTAGGGTTAGGCTTTTGTTCATGAATATGGATTAATAAATATTGCTAAGTCAAGCGTTCAATAAAGCATCCATTCAACCAGATGGGTGAGTATCTTTTTCTATTTTAACGTCTTCTTATAGTCACATGCAAATGATCATTTGTTGTTACCCAATTTCCAATTTTTAGACTTTGAACCACAAAATTGATTGTCACAACACAGTCTCCATCTATGAACTGACCTTAACAATATGATTTGATATTTATGTGCTCTATACAATAAAGGCGATTCGGTTTTGTGAGTCTTATGTAATGTGGAATATGTGAAAATAATTCAGACATGAAAATAAATTGGACCAGAAAAGGCATTCATAGGTCAAATATGCCATAGAAAAAGGGAACAACCTTGAAAAACTTTCGCTCAAATTTGAAAGTGGCCCGTACCATACACTGTATAAAATAGAAATATTTAGCTAGTCGATTCTTAATTCTTATTCACCACCGGCATAGTCAACGAAATTAGGAGCTAATATGTGGAAGATCTGTCACAAGGGTAAGCTTCAAAACTTTATTGTTAGTCGTATATTATGGTATGAATTTATTTTCCTATCTCTAGTAATTCCTAATCCTAGTCTGAAAATTCTATGTCGTCAGACAGCACGTATAGCGCATAGTACTATTCTTACAAAAAGGGTTTGTATCTATCAAGAGTTTGATTCAACCCAGGAAGGGCATCACATGCTGGATGCTGCATTCCTGGCGCAGCCACAGCAAACCCAAGCTTTGAAATGTTGTTAGCTTTATGATCTTCTGTTTGGCGATGGACATCTCAACCGGAAAAATGACCACTTAGTTCAAAACCAATGGATCCAAGTAAAAAGACTACCTTATGCAGCCATGGCTAGCAGGGCGCTCCTCTGTTTCAAAAGTTTAGAGCTTGGCCACCTATAGTCAACCACACGAAAAACCTTATGAATTCATTATCCGTTCAAAATTTATCCAAGGACAGAGGTCATTTCACTATGAATTTAATATAAAATATGAAAATAGTTAGACTTTGAGCAAAATCCACTGCAACATTTAAGCACGACTGTAGAAACAGAGGCGACATTTGACAGTCTGAAGCAGATGTTATGAAGAACTTGCAAATATAGATTTAGTTTGTAGGATCATTACTTCTTTGGGAGCTTGACTTTTAAGGAGGGTGAGTTCTCTATTTTGGATCATTCATATCAAGATATGTGTAAAGTATTTTTTAATTAGTATCATATAAGTACAAATCTCAAAATAATCTAAACCTAAAAAAAATTCGATCTCTCAAAAGGTGGATTTTTCCATAATTAAATCCTTAAAACTATAACTTACAGTTAGGATTTAGGATTTTGTGGTTCCCTCTAGTTCTCCTGTAACATATATTCTCCTGCAACATATATCTTTTTTATGCAGGATCCTAATATTTACTACCAAGGTACAAACAAATCCCTGTCCCTTGAAAACGCACGCACAAGTGCATCTGATGTGAAAGTCAATAATACGGTTCTTGTTAACTAGTGTGCGAAACTGGAATTTACTAATCACTCCGTTAGCCTGAACCTTTTGGGTCTGTTTATCATTCTGCACTAGTTCTCCCTGGAGCGTGGCTTCGCTGTTGCTGCATGATATGAGTGTGGTTATTGTTTATACATGAAGGGCTTGTATTTGGAGAGATTCTTGCTGATTCCATGAATAGCACCAACTGCTGCAGCCATTGTAACAAGGAAGCATACAAAGCTCAATAGCTGTAGGGCGCACCACTTGACTGAGAATGTTCTTATCTGTCTCTGGGCAATGTGCATTTGCACAGGAAAAAACACAATAAGGGGCCAGAACCCTATTGCTCCAAGCAGGGCAAGAAATTCATTGAAGAATGGCATTGCCATGGCCAGCACTGTGGCTATGATCACAAATATTGTCCTCCAAACTAGCCTAAACATGTTGAAATTGAATGTCAGTTTGCCCATTCTGCGTGGGTATTCTTTGTTTATGAAATCTGACTGTGGCCACACCATCTTAGCACCCACTTCAACTATATGAAAGAATGGTTGAGCCATTACCTGTCAATGAATATTCATTTCACATTAGACAGACAAGTATTATAATAGTGCGGGTCTTAATTCTTAAATTTGAAGAATGATGGCATAACCACCTGATATGCGCCCACAATATGGATGACAATGCATACATTTCCCAAGTCCACCAACCAGTAGGGATCATAAAATCCGAAGCCAGTGAGGATGTTGCCGGGTGTTTTATCCCCAAAAGCAGCATAGCCAAGGCCAGAACATGCCAGGAAGAGTATTGTCATTGCTGTGATCCCTAGCACGTTAGCCCTTTTCATCTGTTTGTTTTCTGGTGGAGATGACTTCAATGTGTCCTAAACAAAGCACACGGATTATCTATTTTAGTGTCATATAGTCAGTCGTAACTGATCATAATCTCAATTTCCTCTTTCTTTTTGGTTTTTTTAAAGAATATAAATTATAATCATCATGATATTGTAAATGATTTGCCTTACCATAATATCAAAAACAACGGTAGCATAAGAGCAAGCAAGAGCTATGTTCCCCAGTGCACTGAAAATCCTCCATATTTTATCTTCTTCAGATAGTTCAGGCCCCACTTCTACTCCCGTTATACTGGTTGCCTGTCCTTTTCCTGTTCACACCCAAATGTTCCGTTGATACAGATAATATGCATAATGTTTTCTAATTATGTGAAAAATGTAACCGAAAAAAATTACCTTGGACAACGATACCGAGAGAAAGGCCAATCCCAATAAGGGCATAACCAAAAGAGGTAATACAAGCAATGGTTGAGAGCCATGTGAGCTCGTGGAAGTTAGGAATTTGGGACAAGAATATTTGCAAGAGGCCAAAAGCGATCATGAAAGGATTGTTGGAAAATTTGCAATAAGCTTGATGGCCTTTCTGGTGGAAGCAACCAGCTTTCCTTATAGCCCTGCACATCCATATATGAAAACCATAAAATAAGGGAACAGAATAGAGTTGAATATTTGATATTGAAGTAACTAATGTAGTGACGAACACTAAGCTTGTGGAGGTGGTGATTGTATAGCCAACCGTAATGCCAGCGAGCTTAGCATATTGGACCAATCCACAAGCGACATGCATCTTGCCACCAAGGTAAGCCTTGACGGCCTGCATGTAAGTGTAATTTCTCTTGCCGGTGATAGGGTCTGGATATCTGTAGCAGTCTGCTATGAGACTGTAAGTGTAAAGGGAGATGCAGGAAAAGGTGAGCATAACGCCTACGCCTGCTATCCATCCAAGTTGGGCCATGGCCCACGCTAAAGCCAGCACTCCCGCTCCCACCACCACTGTTATTATGTGCGTGCTAGCCGTCCATACGTTTCCTGCATATTCCATTTTACACTTAACCCAACATCTTCATCTAATTCTCGGTGCAAATTATAATGACAATTGTTTAGACTTAAGATGGCATAACGTCTTTGGGAGATCAAATTTTTAATATTACCCTTTTCAATGTTAACCCTTTCAAAAAAAAAATTTGACAAATTAACTCATACACAAGTTATTAGTTTTTTAATATTCAATCTCACACTTGATTTCTAATCCATACTCTCAATCAATTTTCCACATCGATCATTGATCGGATTCGGATGAGACGTTAGATGAATGTTAGCAATTTACTTTTTTTGTACCACAAAAAAAGTTCCTGAAAATTATGATTTCAATTCGTTGTCCTAGACTTTGTAGCTGGATAGTTGTTTTGGGCTTTGGCCCCCGTTCTGCCTCTTGGGTGGGCCTTGTATGGTGTTTATATGTCCAAAAGAAAATATATCCTATAACAAACACTACTTACATCGTCCAAAAAATGTAGAGTAATCTATATTTACTTCACAAATTACTCAAAAATATATATTCATTTAAAAAGAATATTATCTTTTTCTGGGAAAACAAAATTGTTTAAGACGGGTATCACTTCATTCATAAGGATGATCTCAGAAATGGACACACGTTGCGGCTGGTCCCTGCTTTAATCGGCCCAATCCAATGGGCTTCGGCATCTCTTCTGACCCAAACAAACAAATTATTGTTTTTACTTCTCCATATTATTATATACCAAATGATATTTATAACGTCCATATATATATATATATTAATTTACCAAAGAAAACGTTATTTTTTCTTCAAAACGGACTTCATCTACGACGAACTTAGAAATTTACACAGCTCGCCAATGATCCCTGCTATAACTGCCCCAGTCCAAAAGACAAAGAAACTTAAATGTTGGAAATATGTTGACATAACTTAAGAAACAAAATTTTTAAGAATTAACTTATGAGTTGACATATAACTATATGAGGATGTTACATGTATTTATGTACTCTCATTATTAACTGGTTTAGTCTAAAAACAAGTATAGCTAATTCGACAAAAAAAAAAAAAAAAAGGTAAGTTGCAATGAGTTAGATTTCTGTATGTTAATTAATAGGGTAGTGTTATAGAGAATTCGAACTTTTTGACCCATCCCTTTTTTTTTAATGTTTTAACAATATTTTTTAGAAACACATTTAATGCTACAGAGAAAGGAATAACTCAAGCGTTGGAAAGCTCAAGTTCTCCCTGTCATCTTCCAAATTAATATATTCACTTTGATATTCACACTTGATTTTTTTTTATATAAATCTAATAATTAAATATTCAACTTTCTAAATAATAAACATATAAAGGGTTTAATTAACATGAACTTCATCATTTATAATTACAGCCAAAAATTTCATAACAATGTCGATCATCGGAAGATGTCAGTTGTCAGATGAATGGAAAGCACAAACATCAGGCAATTGCGATACTCATTCACAGGAAAACTTTTCTGCTTATATCTACTATTTACTGTATTTTCGGCAAATTCCTGATCCTTTTGAATCGCATAAAGGTATATAGATAAAAAAGAATATTCAAAACAAGCAAGCAAGCGCAGTTGATGAGAAGAAGAGAAGATAAGAAAAGAAATATGAATAATTATGAGAGAGAGAGAGAGAAACCAGATCTTTTGGGTATGCCATCATCATCGAGCTCTGAAGCGGTTTTCCAGGCGGGTTCAATGTCCATTTATTTAGATCCGTTGACGTCGCTCGTCGCAACAGCGAGAAGCGCAAAGAGGGAGGATGTTGGATGGAAGAGGGTAAAGAGACGCCGAGACCTTCAAGAGCATATGCTGAGACTCACTCCGCTCTAGGTTATGGGCTTATAGCTAATAGGAAAACACGAATCTCATGACCACGCTTTCTTTTTCTATTTATACTATATATGGACCCCGCATATTTCTCGTTTACTTTAAACTAATCTAAAAAAGCGAGTGCTCGCCAGTAAATTTTTACACGTGGACCCACTACTCTCCACGTGTGTAAACTCCAAGCTATACAAGCGTATAGAATTTTCGGTAGCCTAATTCAATCACAATTATATGCATATTAATTCACTCAAAACTGGAATACTAATTAGTAATTAGAGGTTTGTCCAAATCTTCAAATTTTCTCAATATAGTTAAAAAAACACTTAACAACGTTATCAAAATACTTCGCACTTGTTTGATATTAAATATTATAATTAATCATAATCTTTTTTCTGAGACATACACTATATATAAAATATCATACTAATTAAAATTTTCATAGATAAAATATTCATATTTTATTAAAAAAATAACAACAAAACACAACAAATCTATACTTAAATTTAGTTATCCTTTAGATAACACCAAATAAACAACGAGCGATGAAGAGATGGTGCAATAATTAAAAGTCTGTACTATCATATGGCAGTGGCACATCAACGATTAATATATACAGCTAGCGATGTGACCAGCAATAACATCTAAACCGAAGGAAAATTCTGGCGTGCAATAAGTATAAATATGTTCGAGAACAATAACATGTAACATCAACTTCACTCAGACGAAATTCCAATTAAAGGAAATAAAGCGACTGTACTACTTACCAAATTAGTTCCACATTTACTTAATTATAATTAATTCGCTTTAAAAAGACTAAAGGAGTTATTTGGTTGTACGTGAAAGGCTTGTGTTTACTGAGATTCTTGTTGAAGCCATGAACAGCAACATACATGAGCTGCAGGCAGTGAAACAAGCAAGCAGAGACAAAGCATAATAGTTGGAGGGTCAAGCACTATTCTGGGCAATGTGCATATATCTGTCTATATGGAAGAAAACAGAACCCAAGTGCGCCCCAGTCAGTGCAAGCATTTCATTGAAAACGAGATTAATGCCATAGAGATGATTGTGCGAACCACCACAAATTAATATTAGTCCTCCATATATATATATATATATATATATATATTGTGGGCAACCCATTTCGATTATACGATAAATTGGTTGTGCAGTTAGCTGTACCTGCGTGGAACATATATACATGTATATGGATTAATTTGTGGTAATATTGGAGTCAAATTTTGAAATGAGGGAAGGATCATGGAAATCATTGAACCAGTCTGATCGGGTCCCGCAAGAAAGATGAAAATTAACAAAGTTTCCCAAATCGACGAAGCAGAAGGGGTCGTGGAATCCGAAGCCGGTGATGTTGCCGGAAGTGTGTGGTCACTGAAAGCGGCGTAGCCAAAGGAACCGCACCAACGTTGTCGATATTCATATCGTGTTAGCCCTTTTCATCTGTTTATTTTGAGAGGGATGACGTTAATGTCCTTTGTGAAATATATATATATATATATATATATATAATAATTGATTATATAGGTATATACATGATGTGACTTGTGAGCAGAGCATCGCTTCGTCAACCTGAATCAGAGCTAGCCAACCAAGATTACTTAGAGCTGTACCTCGTATTTTATATCTGTGTTATACTTTACTGGTTTTCTGTAGTAACCTATATATTCAACAACACACCAAAATAGGGATGACAATGAATCGAGTTTGACTTTTTAAAATTACGAATTGAGTTACGTTGGGTTAATTTGGATTCATGAAAAAAATCAATCAACTTCAACTAACAGGTTTGCAAGTTTACCTTTTTTCTTCCACAACATACATGAAAGTTAATGTGTAATATATAAAAAAAAATTAAAATATTATGTTGTAATCAGTTTAGTTTAATTTAGATGTCATCTAAAATTATCTAATAACTAAACTAATTAAATTAAATTTGTCAAATTCTCATTTAATTAATCAATTGGCTTGATGGGTTCAATTAGAATTAAATGAAATTAGATCTCCCAACCCTACTTCCTAAAAACTAAGAAGCTATAATTTGTAATAATACCATATAAAATAATACAAAAACCTAAATGCAAGAGAACAAAAGTAATAAATATACATTTGTGTGGCAAAATATATAGCATAATAGCATATAATATATATAGCAAAAGAACATAAGAACATGAAATTCATTAAAACAGCATACAACGCCATCGAAGTCCAAATTAAATTACACTACATAAATCTCATGGCTTCTAAAATGGAAAAGAATGAATGTGTTAGAAACGTGAAGGCTAGGAGAAACTTTCCTATTCCTTTATGCTCATGTCCAGTATTTTTTTTACTAATCAAATTTATCATTAGTATATTATACGAAGCACAAAAATATAACATAGCTACAAAAATAGGAATACACTGCAACCGCAAAAATCCAAATTATGTCCCAAAAAAACCTATACTTTGTAGCTTGAGTTGTTTTGGCGGGTTGACGTCTGACCCGCTGATCACCATTAACCAAAATTATGAATACCAGAAATAAATTCTCGTACACATACTATCCAATCTTCCATAAAATGTTCTTATAATTCAAAGTGCATGTTTTTAATGATGACTCAAGGGATGACTTCATTTTTGTCCATTGTTATTGGAAGTTCAATTTCAATGGATAGGATTGGCAGAACGGTGGTGATGGATAGCGATGTATTACACCATTACTAGACAATGGGGTGCAATGATTATGGAATTGGTGGAGTGAATATCACCAAAGGATCATTATTCAGGATGGGGAGTAAGAGCCAAAACCAGTATCATTATATTGGCGGTCCTAATTAACCGACCACAGCTTTTTGTCAACGTCAGTGATTTACCAATTATTCTTTTATTTATCTTTTTAGGTGCTGCTTTTAATTATTTATTTTTGTTTAAGGAAATTAGATTACATTTATATCATTTATCTATTTAATTTTAAAAATTATATTTACTTTTTATTTATTATTTATTAATAAAAATAATTTTTTGCATAGATTGAGACTGTAATTTTTTTAATATAATAATAAGTGCAACTAATTTTATAGTAGGCTTCTACTTGAAATTCTTAATATAACAATAAAAATTTAAGTAAATTTATTATTTTAGAATGATAATATGTTGTATTAAATACTAATTTTATTAACAAAATAAATTATGAATGAAAAATCTTTAAAGATATTGAGTGTAATTTTTAAAACTAAAACATAATAAATTTTATTTAATTTAATTTTAAGAGAAATTTTTATAATTTATTTTATTTTAAATATATTTTTTAATTACTTTATTCGGTTTGATTTGGCTTATTTAATTTAAAAAACATGATCTTTTTTTTTAATTTTACTTTATCTCATTTGTATTTAAAATTTAAATTGATAAGGCGAACTCATTACTTGGGAGAGAGAATCTAATTCCAATGATAAAAAATATATATATATACATTATATTATCTTATTTATATAATAATTAATAATATTTAATTATTTTTATTATTATATTAATTAATCAACACATACTATAATTAATATATATATATATACAATGGACTAATATACAAATAAATTAACACATTATATGTACTTCAAAAAATTTTCAATGAATGCCTAGCCAACCGAAGTGAGGGAAGCAACGTGTGAGGTTGTGTTCGAAAGTTAGGGATCTGTCGCAAGAAAATTGGAGAACTCCAAATCCTATCATGTAGGGATTGTTGCAATAATTGCACCAGGCATCATGAACTATAATTATAATCATACATATCACTAATTATCGAATTGATTTTATAAAGTATAATTATAATTAATGGATCTAATTTGGGTCCGACTAAGCAATCCCTTACCTGAATACGCCGTAGACATAACATTGTAATCGCAAACTTGGCGATCGACCCTGTAAACTCATTGACATGGCACAATTGTCACGTCATCGCAGTCATTAATTAGCTGTAAGGATAGAGCCTTTGGCTCTTTTTAAGTATGCGGTCCTCTATTTTGCTATCACACTTTTTTTTAAATGTAATTTTTATATTTTTATTATTAAAATTTTTAATAAAAAATACAAATTATCCCTTTTATAATTAATTTTTTTAAAAAAATTTACATATTTTATTTGAATTAAAAAATTTAATAATAATGATATAAAAAATTATATATAATTTTAATTTTTTTTAATCTTTCAATCTTTAATGTTTGACTAAATTTGAGATCATTAATATATAATAATAAAAACAATTATTTTATATATAATAACTATATTTTCATGACTTAAAGTCTATATGATTATTACATTTTGTAAAAACAATTTGATACGTGTATGGCCCTGGCATGCACAACACTTCATAACAATAAAACAACTTATTATGAGCTCTTTTTTGTGTGTATACCCGTAACCTTGTGAAATAATGCAAGCTTTTACACCATGCTCAATGAGGTTGTTATGGTGTAGCCAATTGCAACCCCAGAGAGCTTACCGTACTGAACCAATCCACATACTACATGCATACTCCGTGTTATATAAATTGCATATTGTTGAGTTTTCCATGAATATGTATAATTATGTATTAAGGTTTCAAGGTCTAATTCAACCTGACCTGATAAAATAGGCAGTCTCCAAATGTAACTAATTTGAAGTCTCGGCGTGATATGATATTAATATAAATACTAAACATATATTGGACCTCCGGTTTTGAAATAACATCAGAGCAGAAAACCTAGTGTGTTCAGCACGGCAGGCTGTGGGAGTGAAGTGAACTCTCATTACTGCATAAATAAAAAACTTCTTTTCCTAATAAAGCATAAAGGTTGAATTCAATTTTCTGTTATCACAACCAACTATATATACTAAGGAGATTTTATCAGCTTAATTTGTAATCACCTAACTCCTTCAATCAACTGAGTAGGATTAATATTTACAGGGAGATTAAACACTCTAGAAATGGGTAGTATACTACTACGTACTATCTCCATATCCGCAAATGCCACCAACATAAGACTGGGAATCTGGGATTATATAGAAATGGAGATTTGAGTTTGTGGTCACAATGGACCGACAAAAAAAGTTTGTGGTCAGATACCAATGTATGTAGCGCCACATCACTAACATACAAGATTGAGTTTGTGTTATATAATAAAGCTGCAGGACCAATGTCTCTCATGCATGATTCTGCACTTGTGCAATCTACACCACATTATTCGATACAAATTACAAAGTACAGAGATAACAGATTTAGATTCCGAAGAGTATAGAAAGTGATAAAATCATGTAGAGAAAAAAATTAAATAAATTAAAGATAAATTAAAAATTCATCTTATATAAATTAAGTCTCATGTTTATTTTTTATTTTTTCTCTTTACATTTGAATATTTTACCTCTCTTTTTAATTTAGAGAATTCAAATTCAAAGATAACTTGGTGGGTTGGAATGGTGGAGAGAAGAGAGAAGTATGATACGACAATAATATGCAAGAATAATGTAATGTGTGAAAACTTGACCCGTTTAAACTTAATGCCTTAGAATAGCAATGGCAATGATCATCACATTGTTTAATAATGTTAACAAACATGGTTTATCCATTGGTGTCGATGTGTCCTCTTGTGTAATATGTTATTGATTAACTAGCTGTACAATACATGTAAAGTAAAATTAAATGAATAAAGAAAAAAAGTTTATTTGTAGTTTATATTTTTTGATGATCAAAATTTTTAATAACAAAATGATACATTTTTTAAAGATCTTTTTATACATTTTTATTTTATTAAAAAATTTAATAATAAAGATATAAAAAATGTTTCTTATTTTAATTTAAATAAAAAACATGAAATAATCATACATGAGTAAATTTTATTAGAATATCTTTTGAAAAAAAACTCTATTTCGATCATTGACAAATATTATAACTTTTAATTTGATCATCTACAAATTATTTATATCAATTTAGTCATTCAAAGATAAAAATACTTTTAATGTTGTCTTTCTACTCAAACTTTATTCATAATTTCGTAGTTAACTCAATATTAAAATATAATTTAATTGATGACATGACTGTATCATAAGTCACGCACTAATTTACATAATATAAACTGTCAAGATATAAATCAAAATTTTTCAATTGCATATATATACATGAATTTTTTTTACTAATTGCGTATCTGACAAAAATTGAAGAATTAGAGTTAATATGAATAATTTCAAATATGATTTTTTTAATATGATGTAAATTTTTTATCACCTATAACTTTTATGTTAACAAAAAAATTTTAGTCAATATTTTGTTAAATGAGACGTTAAGATATAAATGTAGTTTTGATAAAAGAATAATATTAAAAGTATTTTTATCTCTAAGAGATTAAATTAATAAAAATTATTTATAAATAATTAAATTAAAAATTATTATATATTTCAAGAATTAAAGTAAACTTTTTTACATATATTTTTTGTTTTTGTGGGTCAGTTAAAGGGGCCAAGAAAAGGTCCAAGCTATGAGATCTTGCAGGACGTGTTAATCTGGAGATCTCCCAAAACTTGATAAGGTAATGGCCCATTAGTATAGACCCAAACATGGACCAAGAAAGTCCATAAGCCCAATTAAAAAGTAATGTCCAGCCCAGCCCAGCCTGTAAATTTGTCTGAGATAACGACAAAAACAATATTAAGTGGAGTAACTTTTCTGACCCAAAAAAAAGAAAATTCGGGTGATTTTCTTTCCGGTCCTACTTCTTCTTCATCATCCTTTTTTTACAGCGTCTGAAAGTGAGAAGACGAGATTTGCTCAAATACTGAAGAAAAAAAAAGTTTGGAGCAGATTGGGCGTGTATCACATTACATTCATGTCATGAGTAGGCGTTGCGCCTAGTAATCTGAAAACGCGGGCTATCCTTTAGTTCGTTACTACAGATTATTTTCCCTCACTCTGCTGTGGACGAAACCCTAGCCGTGATGGACGACGATAGAATACTTGAGAGGGAGAGGCATCAGATGGAGCAGATTCGCCAGCTCGATCTCGAAGAATTGCAAGTTGAGGAAGTGGATGAATTACAAGACTCATCCGATGAGGACGCCAAGTGATGATCCTTCTCTTCATTCCTACAATTTTCCATCTTCCTCTTTTTTTTTTTCTTTTTTTTTTTCACTCTATGTGCTTATCATGAGCAAATTGAGTTTTATTTTTGCGCGGATTACTCACTATTTTCTGATCACGTTGTTTGGGATACAGTGGACGTGGCTATCATGGGGTTGCCTCATCTGCTGACTTCACCTTTGATACCTGTATAACTTCTTTACATACATATCTCGGTGGTAGGCAATTTTTAGTTTGCTATACTCGCCCATTTATTCAATACATTAGTTTCCAGTAGATCGTTCAAGTTAACTGTATGATACTTCGATGTCGCAGAGGTTGAAGACACACACCATAGAACAGCTTTCTTGGATGGTGGTGCTATTTTAAACCTCCCAATTTTCTATCTTGAAGGTATTAAAATCTTGGTTCATGCACTTCGGTATGGTAGCTTCTGTTTTTCTATCTCTCAATGTGTCTATCATTACTCACTGCTTCGTGGTTCTGTATGGTTATATTCCTGTTTTATGGACAACCAAGCAATAATTGACCAGGAATTGATACAAATAGCCTTAAAAAATCATACTATACGTCTTCTACCCAGTTTAAAGGGAATTTTGTTGGAGAAAATAATATTCAGTGGTTAGTAAGTGGAGCCGGCAATATAGTATTGTATTTTGTATTCTATAAGATATTTAGGCGTTCATTGAAAGTCTTGGTAGTAATTTGATAATTCCATCAAAGGTGACTAAGATTTGTAGAAGTTGATATGATAATTAGGTTATCTTCATTCTAAAGTAGTTAAAATGTAAATAAAAAGTCATTTACTTAAAGAGTCTAGCCTATCTCAGAACCTAAAATGGTTCTTTTAAATAGCAGAATTCTAGGTACTTTTCAGCAGAGATTACTGAAACACTTTGCCTTAAATATTTGTGACTACTAAAGGTATTTTCCCTTGTATAAATGTACAAATGTACAAAATCATGATTTCAAAAGTGGTGTCATGATAGTTCGTGCCATTCCAGAATTGCCTCCTTGACCTCCTTGTTATTAGTTCATTCTTTACTCCAATATGTTTGGATGTCTGGATGGTATCTGAGATACCTCTTATTTTAGTAGCATTGTGCTGGGACCATGTTGGATATTGCATCATTGGTCTTCGTTTAAATTATTGTTAAATATATTCTTGAGAAATGATCCAAATAAGGTGCTTAAAGCAAAAGAAAGTGTTTAAATTTGCAATCTTCTACTATTTATCTTTATACACTTAGCATTTGCTTTCTGTAATTTGTAACATATAGGAAGATCTTATATTAGCTCCTGTGATATTCAGGAGTTGTACTCTTTCCTGGGGCTACTCTTCCCCTGAGAGTTATTCAATCCAATTTTGTGGCTGCTGTTGAGAGAGCTCTGAGCCAAGTTGAAGTTCCTTACACTATTGGTGTGGTAGGTGAACACTTTATGACATCTGCTTGTGTATTTTGTCAATGGTTGGGATTTTCTGATAGTTTTTCTTATACAACACCTGTGTGCTTCTTCCAGATTAGAGTTCACAGGGATACTGAAAACCGCAGGACAAAATTGGCAAGCATTGGAACAACTGCAGAGGTATTATTTGCATTGCTATATGTTTATATGCACACATATCCCATCAAATGTCAAAGATTATTCATTTTTGCTAGAATTATAAACTCAATAGGTAGCACCTTGCAACAGGGGTTGAGTGCTTAACAGATTATAAAGAGATAAGCCATTCCTCTCACTTCAGAAACTTATAGAGAAAACCTTTCTGATGCAATTGAGCATGTTGGTTTGATGTGGAAGGAGTGGTTAGAATATTACTGATGATATGTTTGTAATACTTGCTAAACTTGATCTTTTACAGATTCGACAATACAGGCGACTAGAGGATGGTTCACTGAATGTGGTTACCCGTGGACAACAGCGATTTCAACTAAAACGCTGTTGGTTTGATGTGGAAGGAGTGGTTAGAATATTATCATGTTTGCTTTTTCATATTTTTTTCCCTTAAATCTTCTTGGGCCATGGCTGTGTAAGTAAAATCTAATCTTTATTTATTTGATTTTTTGGATTGGGGCGATTGTTTGTAGCCTTGTGGAGAGATCCAAATTATTGAGGAAGAACTACCACTAAGAACTCCCAAGGATGCATTTGGAAAATTAGCACCATTAAGTAATCTTCCTCATAACCATGCCAGCTCACATTTGCGTTCAAATAATTCTTGCTCTAAAGTGCATGGATCCAAAAATGGGGACAATGATTCAGAAGAGAGCTTTGAGAGCTTTGAGGATGAGCTTTCACTAATGGAAAGAAGAATCCATCAATCAGTCATTGGTTTTAGTCATGAGCATGATATTATGGATGAATCATCAAGCAGTGATTATGAAGATTGCATGCATGAGTCAGATCAGGAAATTAGATGTAACCTAAATGAATCCACAAGGTCGTTACTCTGTGACTTTGGCAAACAAGCTATAAATATGAACTTGTTAAGTGGGAGCTGTTCCACTTCAGGTAAGCAATCCTGCAAAAGGGAAGAGTGTAAAAGTGCAGATGCCAACTTCTCTCGTGGAATTTCAAGAACATTCTGGCCCCATTGGGTATATCGTATGTTTGACTCCTATTGCCTTGCTCAGAGGGCAGCAGGTACTTTTGCTGTGCTTTTAACACTTAACCAGATGTCTCTTGCATGCATAAAAATGTTCGGTTTTTACAGTATTATGGGTAAAATTTAAGTATAGATCTCAATGAAGAATTATTTTCATGAAGTTACTTATGATTCCCAAATGCATGTATGTGGGGCATTTTGCCTGAAACCACAAGGATAATACTTAAAATCTTGTCTAGGTTCATATATGATGGTAATTTAACTATGCCTTTGTCCATGTCTTGATTTGTTTTTGGATGATTTTTAATTTTCCAGTTGCCTCTCAAGTAAATGGGGTGGATGGGCATTGGGGTAAAGGTGTTAGGATCAAGTGGTAAGAAGTAATAACAACCCTTTAGTGTATCAATAAAAAATAAAAATAAAAATTAGAGTATTCAGTAATGCATTTTGTCATTTATAGAACAACTCTAATTGAAATGTTAGTGTTAGGATCAAAGGACATTGAAAATGTTAAGAGTTTTCTGATTGAGGCCTTGAAGCGGAGTTCATTTTACTTGCAAGTTGCAACCCATTCCCGTAGTTAGTGTTTCAACTGTTACTTTGGTTTATACAAATAGCAAGTGAGAGGTTTGAGTATGATCATCAAATGCCACGGAAATATCCTTCAGTATGAGATCGTCCAGTCTTGCTTATACCAGATGATCCTGCAACAGAGTGGGGGGTATTTAGTTGAAGTCATACTAAGCTTTTTTCCCCATATATCCCTTTCTAGATTGATTCCTGATTTTAGTTTAGATATTTTATTTTGAAATATGAATGAAGATTCATATTGAATAAAGCAAAATTGATTTATTTCTAAAATTCGGCTTATTACTTTATAATATATGTTATTCTCAAAATAATAACTAATGTTCATGTTTATAATTTGTAGATTTGTGGAAGAATGTAATTGGGATGCCAAGCATGGATGGTCTTGTGAAGAAGCCTGATGATTTATCATTTTACATTGCAAGTAAAATACCTGTATCTGAATCTACAAGGCAGGAGCTTTTGGAGATTGATGGCATCTCATATAGATTGCGTAGGGAGATTGAATTACTAGAGAGTGTTAATCTTGTTCGATGTAAAAACTGCCAGGTAACCATCATCTCACCAATGTCTCACTCCACAAGTTGTTTGTGAGCAACTATGAATTGTTTTACAACTTTCATCTAATGCAGAGAGTAATATACATTTTTGTCAAAAAAAAATCTCATTTCAATATTTGCAGACTATCATTGCAAGGCGAAGTGATATGTTGGTGATGTCTAGTGAGGGTCCTCTTGGTGCTTATGTGAACCCACTCGGTTTTGTACATGAGATTATGACTCTATACAAAGCAAGTGGTTTAGCACTTGTTGGGCGAGCAGCCACAGAGTACAGTTGGTTTCCTGGGTAAGCTGTTAGTCCATTTTCTTTTCCTCAGGATATAATGAAGTTATCAACTTATTTAATTATCTTTGAAAAAACTAAGTGCAGTAAGGTTCTAACTATAGTGTGCCCCAAAACTTGTGACCAAGGAGAAAAGATACAACACTTTATGTAATTGTAACGATAACTGTTTTTGGTTCAGGTGTACTGATCTGATCGTCATTTTGCTGAATCGACTTAGTCTTTGACTAGGACAGTAAGATTTGAAAGGAAAATTCAGCCGTGATTATCTTAATTGCCCTTCGTAATGATTTGGTTGCATCTCTTAACATTAGATATTTCATAAGCTTCTGGTTTCATTTTTTTGAGGCTTTCCATTCAGTTTTTATATACCCTTAGCCAGTTACACTATTCCATTCTTCTGTTGTAATGATATATCTGCACGTAAGACTTTAAATCCGGATATTTTAGACTGATGGAGATTGGTAGTCATCTTTTCCTTAGGCGTTCCCTGATACTGGAAATTATTTTTTACCTTAAAAATCATTGAGGTTTTGGTCAACAGTAGTGTGGGGCTCTATTGGACTGAGATTTATTTACTGAGGTGTGGTGTGTCCCATGCAACTCACTCCTGAATTGACCTTAAGGAAGTCTCTTTGCCTGATATACACACAAGGGGTTTGAAGGCGACTGTGATTGTTCAAATTATTGATGTCTATTCTTCATGGCCATTTAGAATTATCGTTAATAATAAGTTCTTCCGAAATTATAGCTGTGCATAAATTGCTAGTGAGAATTACTTTCGTCCATTCTATATGCTGACTGCTTGGGTAGCTACTTTTATATGATGGTATTAATAGTAGCGACATGCAAGCACCTTTTAGGCGTTGTTTTATGGGCTAATGGGATAATTTGCTACTTTTGACAGGTATGCATGGACAATCGCCAACTGTGCTACATGTGAAACCCAAATGGGGTGGCTTTTTACGGCAACGAGCAGAAAACTGAAACCCAGATCATTTTGGGGGATACGGAGTTGTAAGGTGGCAGAAGAGATGCGCTAATTCTGTGTTTAATCTGCATACATTCACTTTTGTTCAGTTTACAGTACTTGCCAATGTTCGTGTAGCCACGTGGGATGTGTATAATGCTTCTAGAAATGTATATAATACTTGCATTTTGACAGCTTAAACGAAATAAAATTACATATGATGAACAGTTTCTTTATAAGCGTGTTCATGCATTCCAACTGCGAAGGACGTGATATCCTTCTGAATCTGTTTCATGTTTATTAATTATTGACTTATTCTAAATTTGAATAGTTTTATGTAAAAAAATAACACGTGAAGACAGATAAATATATTTACTTTAAGTGGTAGGCTCTATATAATAGATACCAAGTGATAGGCTTTATATAATAGATGCCATGAGTATAGTATATTTTTACAATATGCTGATCTCGATAATATCCTTTTTTCCCCTTTTTATGTAAGAGAATTGTTGGGTCTAATTATTTTATAATTTTATGTTTTTTTTTGTTGTTTATTTTAGTATTTTTAATTAAAAATTGATAGTTTTAATTAAATTTTATAATTAGATGTAATTTTTGTAGTTTAGCATATTTTTTTTATAATTTTTATCAATGCAAAAAAAATAAAAAGTGAGCATGTTTTATTTTTTAAAAGTTTTACAGTTAATATATATAAAATAAAAATAAAATAAAAATAAGTTTATCATTTTAAGATGATAATTTATCTAAAAATTTATCATTTTTTTATAAATATTATCATATTTAAAAGAATTTTTATTTATCATAATCTCTTTTAAAAATTCTATTATTTTTTTTGACCATCTATTATTATTTTTGACTCATTTTATTTTATCTTAACTTATTTTATCTTATTTTGTTTTAATTTATTTTTTATTTTATCTTATCCTATCTTCTTTTTTAAAAAAATCTTAGAATTTTTTTTAACCGAAGATCCTCCTTAAAAATGGCTAATATTCTTCTATAAATACCTTAATTATGGCTGTGAAAAAGGGTAAAGAATTCTTCTTAAACAAGGAGAGACATGAGACGAAGAGAGAGTTTGAATTTAGGGAGAGAAAGCTCAAGCTAAAGGCTACATCTATGCTTTTTTATCATTTTTATTAATGAATTCTTTTTGTTTGATTTGTTTTGATAATTATGTGTAGCTAAATTTTTTTTACTTAATAAAAGTTAATTAAAGTTTGGTTTCTTTTATATTTAATTACTTTCTTATTTCTCTTTATTTTCTTTAACATTTATACAATTTTCATACTTAATCACCATTATTATTTATTTGTAAGATTTAATAGGGTTCATTATTCTTTCATTCAAACAATATAATGCCAATTGAGATAATTGAATCCGTAATTGTTTAATTATTTTTATATTTTATGATAAAATAATAGAGTTCAATATAAGGAATTATACTTTTGTTATGTAGATGTATGATTTAATTTAAATAAATTAAGCTTGTGTGTTTATTAAATAGAATTAGTAGTCTTTTTAAAATTTATAACATTCAATAAATAAATCTTAAGAGCTTGTTTAAGATTGTTTATTGATCAGAGATTAATCAAAAAAATTTATTTCAATTAACGAATAAATAAAAAAATAAATTGTTAATATTTGTTAATAATCATAATTAATTTATTAATTAAGGAATTAAATTATCGTTGAATCAATAATAAATTAAAAAATAAAAAATAAAATTATACTTTGATTGGGTGTTACTTAAAATTAATTTTCTTATTATCTATTTATTTCTATTTAATTATCTTATTTTTAATTAATTTTATCTTTAAATCACAAATACTTTTATTTATTTATTTATTTAAATTAAAAAAATTAAATTATTACTGATCTTTATAAAATTAACTTACTCATCATTGATTATAAAATAATTTTATATAATAAATTTAATTTGTTGAAATGACAGTCTAGTTCTTGGGTAAACACGGTGGTGTGCCTACGTTATTTGTCAGTTCTGTAAGCTCCACATATCACGCAGTTCTGCATGTTCTGTACTCGGAGCGTAGCTGTCTCCGTCGTGTTACCGTCTGCTCCACAGCTGTAAGGCTTAAATTGGCAAAGGATCAATCATAGCTAGCATTCTTTGTTTATGGAGAGGGGTTCATCACAGCACTCTTAACCATATTGGGCAGGAGCAGGATTACAGATTTGTGAGAGGACTTGTTTAGTTCTCAAGGTAGATCAGATTTGATTTGGCTTTAGATTTTAATGCACTAGGAGTATTATTGAACTGTTCTTTCCAAGGAAAAAAAAAAAAACACTCGCTACAATTTGTTACATGTCAATGAAGTAGCCACAAATTTATCTTCCAAAAGTAAACCTTTTTTTGTAAAAAAATCACATCACATCAATAAAACAAGATTCATGGCAGAGCAATGAGAACGGATCCTCGGCAGTTCGAGGATCACGCAGTCCTCGGCTGTCCATCCAAAACGACGCCGTTTCTTCTCTTTTTTTTTTTTAATATTTTAGGACTCGAAACGCACCGTTTTGGGTTAGTAAAACGGTGCATTTCGCCTTTTTTTTTTGCCGCCTTAATAGCTCAAAACGACGCCGTTCTAATAATGCCGAAACGCACCGTTTTTGCATTAGTGAAACGGTGCGTTTCGACGATAGAATTTCTGGTTAGAAGTGAAGAAAACGACACCGTTTTGGAAGGCACCAAGCGGTCGTTTGAGAAGTCGGCTCAAGGCGAAGGCGTTCGCCTCTTCCTTCATTAGCTAGACAGCCGAGCGTTTCGCCTCTTCAATTCCTGCTTTCTTCATTAGCTTCACATCACCATTTTCTGTCTTCCATCTTCTGTCTTCCATTTTTGGTCTTCCTTTTCTCGGAGGTACGTCCTTTGATGGCTTCTTCACATGCTTTGTTTATCGATTGGAGGCATTTTTTCTGTGGAGAACACTGTGTATTTAGCAAGAAAATTCCTAAGGGGTGTACTTTTTTTTTTTCTGGGTAGGGACTAGGGAGTGGGAGAGCTGGGGTGTAATGGCCTCTGTTGCTTCCACCATGGCATCAATTATGTATTTTTTCAAGTACTATATGCTAGTTCTCGTGGTGTACTATTGCATGTCAAATGCCTTTTGTATCACGATTGATTTTATATTTCGATGTAGTTATAAGTTGGGACTAAGTCTAGAATTGGGTTCCTTTCTTTGTAGTGAGTGATGATTTCAACCATCGATCCGCTTTCAACATACACGAGCAAGTAAGGATATGTATCAAAATTCGGATGCTATGAGTAATGATAGGAATTCTTAATGTCTCTACTAAACCATAATTTATGTTTATCTTAGCTTATTATATTGTATATTTTATCATTCACTGTGATGGAGTAGAGAGATATGTGAAGAATTTTTTTTCCATTTGTAGTCATTGATTTCCAAATTGGATGATATTTTTTCAAAGACGCGAAATAAAGTTGGAAAGATCTACTTAATGAACATCCGATTTTACATATATACTAACTCTAATTATTTTCTACTCCTTTTCTTTTATTGTTTGATCCTTGGTTCTCAATCTTGATCAAATCTGTCTAGGAATGAATATTGACAAAAGTTAGGCGATAATTTCATGAACTGAACTCTTAACAGAATATTTGGCGGCCAAACAAGTTTGTGAAAAAAAATCGACATTTGGTGTTCACTAAATTTGCAGATCGAACCTATTCGCAATCTTTTTCTTGCTTCTTTTCCTTGCTAGCATTGGAATCTTGATCCATGTTCATTTTCTCTGGAACCATGTTGACATATTGCTTGCTTACGTACTTTTTGGTGATTGTTGTAAAAACTATCATTGTTCTTTGCTGATTGTGAAAGGATTTGGTTATAACAAGAAGACTTCGGTTCTTGTGTAAGATTTCTTTCATTATTTGAAGGTTATACTATTAACTTTCATCTTCTCAGTCTTGAGGTACTGAATTCATGATCATATATAGGTTGGAATGTCAATGGCTCCGGATAGGAGAATTTGCTTTTGTTCTTCTCGTGCTTCCAATCTTCATCTAGTGGAGGTTAGTCTTTGAAAATGGCTATTTTTCATGTTACAATAGAGTGTTCGGTTGCTTTAGGTTCTTATTATATATAAATGATCTTGCTATTGCTATGTCCGTGGTCTTTGTATTTTGAACCACTTCTACTAAATGCTATAAGGGTTAATAAAGATAACATCAACATATTTTGACAATTTAGGTTAGATCTGCTAAAGCCTCAACTTGTTGATGCACATTGAAACTTAAGTTTGTAAATATTTCCGACAGAAAACTATATCTGTGCTCCTCGGGACCACGGCTCTAAGTCCGGTATGAACTATTTTTCATCCGTATGAATCAACAGTTACTAAGATCTTTAAGTGACACTTGGTCTTCCTTGCTTTATTGTTTGATCCATAATGAATGTTGAAAACTACCTATGTATACCCAACTTCAATTTAATGGAAGCTCGAACCTCCGCTGCTTCATTTTTTCTTTTTTTATCACATTAGGATTTTTACAACAATGAGCCTTAAAATATTTTCTATAACCATTACTTAATGTCCCATTTGCCATTTCGCATAAACTGACAACAGGTAAAATGATGAAGATTATTCTGGTTGCGGGGATGCTATTGGGGTCTGTAAAGTTTAGAATGTTGTGAACGTGCTAATATACACATTACATTTGATCTTAGCCAAAATATTGGAATCGAGTAGTATTGGCTCTGTAGCATTTGTCATTCAAGATTCTACGAAATTAATAAAAAAGTTCTTACATTAGCTTGTTTTTATGTCGCATTTCCATCTTTGCTTTCTTTAGCATGCTATCTTTTTAGTCTATTCTTGATTTACATAATAGCTTGATCCGAGGCTTCGAGTTTGATTGCAAGTTGCTATGGTAAATTTCGAGTTCGGAGATTTTTGATTACTTTTCTTGCATGTGCTTGAGTTATGGCCGTTTACTCTTGATGAGTTTTTGCAGGCATTTCATGACTATGTGAGTCAATATGACTTTTCTTTGGGGATTTTGTGCTTTCAAATGAATTATTCTCGCACACTTCTTTTTTAAAGAAATTTTTATTTGGGAGCTCATTCTCAGGATTATAACGGCTGGATCTCGGGATTCAAGATTGTTGGGCGAGATACATGTTGCTCTTCAAGGTGATAATAAAGACATTGAAGATGTTGCAAGGACACCTACGGATTGGGTATGAACGAATGGGTCTCGCAACTGGGGTGGCCATCGGAGATTGTGGAAGGGGTAAGTTCAGATATTTCCATAATTTTATCCTTTACAACCAAAGCAAGGATTTATTTAATGCAGTGCATCTTTGTAATGTTGTCTTTTTATGTTAGGCATATGCATGGGGCTTTGACATACGAAATTGGCAAAAGCACTTGAATCAATCAACATGGCCAGAAGCACTTGAATCAATCAACCTGGTCATATGCAAATGATAAAGATGAGGTTCATTATTCTTTATTTTATTTGATTACCTTAAGCTCAACATTTAAAGTTTCTTATGTTACCCCAATATCCCAATGTTTTAGTGCCAATTTTTAAGGGGAGATGAGGACTTAATTTGGGATGTTGTTTGGTTGGCCATAGAACCTTGAGCTTGTATTTTCTACTAGAACCTTGGGACCTAAGCATTTCTGTTACCATTGGATGTTTGGCTGAGCACTTGTGTGCATTTTTATATAAACAATGGAATTTATAAATTTTTTTTTATCAAACTTGTGCTGAATTGATTAAATGAATCAAAATGTACGTTATGACAGGGTAGAAGCTGTGAAGACATCATTTCCACACTTCGCAATGGTTCAAAGAATTTGAAAATCCGTGCAAAGATGCAAGGAAGCTCGAATCATGCATATCGGTCTGAGACTTATTCATGCTCGGAACCATGCATATCGGTCTGAGGCAGCTCAAGAATCTGAGGCTTGCACTTATGCAGCTGAAGAATCCACAGGAGGCAAGGAAGGCAACTTCTATCAGTGCAGAAGCTGATATCTTCAAGTGTCAATCTCTATGCTGAAGACTATTGTATTCAATTTATCAATTACAATAGATATTACAAATTATTGTATTGAAGGATGTACTCAATATTGAATAATGTATTCACATTGAAATGTGGACATAAATAAAGCTTAATGAAATCACATTTGATGATACAAAATGTCACTTACATGATATTACAATAGCTTCAGTATATTCTTTGTCTAATCCAGGTTTGATCATCTTGTGCCTTTTTGTTGATTCTACTATGAAATTAGCATATTCTCAAGACAGTCCCGGTCCTCCAAAAGAAGTCGAACCTTCAAGTGGTTCCTACATATGAGACCAAAACATGATAAATCATCATTGAATGAAGCATAAGTAGCAATTAATTCAAGGTCATTAATACTTTACCATTAACACCCATCGAAACTAAACCGCTGTCATCTCTGCATAAATCCTCACATTGTGTTTGGCTAAAATCTCAGGCGTCCTAGAAGAAATATGAAAGCACATTAAACTTGTTTAGAAATCGATGATATAAACAAATTTGATATACGGCCATGGATTGTTCACTTTGAGAACATGTGACAATTAGTATGACGACACTCAAAGCCTTCCTCTTTGGCGTTGCGGCCCAATTCTTCAGACGCTTTCTTTTATACCCGAGGCGCTTGATGCGGTTGGTCGCGATGGGCCACTTGCCGCTCGGTCGGTTTGGGGACATCATCCTCTGTTGTCGATGTCTTTCCCAATCGAAGTCTCATGACTTTCTTATTTACTTGATCGATAGCGTAACAATGGAGACTTCCTCTTCACACCACGACACCTCAGTAGCTTCACGAAACTTTGACATAGTTCTTTGTATCGAAGTGCGGCGCACCTTTGGGTCTTCACAACTTCCTTCCCGAACATCATAAATGATACCGGTTCTAGCTTCCTTCGTCCACCTTTTCAGATGTCTTTGGCTGTGAAGCCATTTCACATCATTGACGTCAAACACTTTCAAATATGACAAAGACAACATACCAAAAGTTTCAAACCTCCAGATCGCATGAACTTGACTTTCTCCTTAGTATCAAACAAAACTATCCATTCTCCTTCATAATCAATCATGTCATGATATATTCGAATAAAGACTCGCTTTCACTTTTTGTTTTATACAACAGCCTCTTTCAAGTCAAATTGATCTTGAAATACATCGAACATTGTAGAGTGTACACGCAGCAAGTCATTTGTTTTCATAGGTGAGCTTGCACATTTTAACCGCGGGCACCTTTCGGCCTTGCTTCAATTCACACTTCAATTCGTTGTACCTTTTGTCTTCTACTACGCTCAAAGTGCGAAAGAATCGAAGAATGTCAACGCCTGGATTCAAGCACCTTTTACATACGCATTCAAACTCGCCGATTGGTATGCTGATGCCGAATATCAAGACCCTTTTCATGAAACACGTTGCCCATTTATCCTTCTCGATAAACCGAGGTTACCGCGTATTTTCATGGACATTGTAATTCAAAGCAATCGGCTCCTAAGTCAAGCTTCAAATCAAGCGTCTCATGCTCGTATTCATACATACATGCCTTGAAGTCTCGTAGAAATGTGACCCATTCTTCATTAAGTTGCCCCAAGTGTTTTGATGCCGCTTACGCATCAAATGCCATGTACACACGATCAATGGGTTGTGTTAGGCAAGACCTCGAAGGGCTTTGGCGTAGCTTGATCTTGATCGATGAATATTGTTGAGGCTTTTCCGACTATGTGCCTCTAAGAATGTTTCAAACAACCACTTGAATGAGTCTGTGTTTCATCATACAACAATCTTTGCCCCCTAAACAAAACCACTCCTCTATGGTGATTAAAGCACGAAAAATAATGCAAGTGGCCTGTGTGCATTGTATGTGCAGTATGTGCTGTCTAGTGAGCCCACTTCACCAAAGTATCCGTAATCCAATATCATTCTTGCATCTGCCCAAAATATGTTGGTTATGCGCTCGTCCAAATCCATCCGATAGGCATGAAAGAATGATGGGTTCTCCGTGGTCTGCTTCTCGGAAGTAACTTAATAAACACCGGCTTCCGGTACATCATGCTCTTTTGTTGGCGAGTGCACGAGGTAGTTCTTTGATCCAAACGAAGTGTACCCAAGATTACCGTCCCCATGCTTGCTTGCGAATGTGAAAGCGTATCTTTGTTGGATTCCCGAGTCACTTGCCATTGCTATTTCATGGGCTTGAACATCGGACAAACTACGTTGGCAAGCTAACATATGTGTTGTCTCGGGGAGATGAACAACATGATTGTGCTCCTCTATCAAGTCATGAACTCTATACTTTTCATTGACAAGAGCTAAAGATATTCTTGCCTTACAATCACCCTTGTCTCTGCCGAGGTTTGATAACCAAATGATCTCTTTTATCTTTTCCTTCTGATCCTTCTTTGTAACAAGCAAATCGTAGTGATTGTTGTTTTATCCTTCTTATTTTTGTTGACGATAACTTCTTCACCCCAAATCAATTTACTTCCATAGTCACACCAAAACTTCCACGACTTTCCATACTATCAAACTCCATACCTATTCGAGGGCTTCCAATCTATCTCTGTAATAATATTTTCCCTACAACATAGATGTAAAGATTATATTAGTTAATTAAATAACCAAGCTGATTTAAGCACTAACCACTTACATAATAACATGAATAATGCAAATAACGAAGAACTAAGGCACTGATTTTTTTTATTTCTTTCTATAAATCATTAATAAAATCTCTACACAAAGCTAATAATTTTTGCCATCCTAAGGATAATTCTACAAGAATTGTTCTCTTCACGGAAGTTCTTGAAAGCATTTTCTGACAAAAAAATAATATATCTTTCAAAATGGAAGTTTACTATTTTTTGAAATAAAATTGTTTAAACTATACTATCCTTCCATTTATTTTAAAAACTAACATTACCACATGATTCATCCACGAACACCATGAAATAATACAGGGGAAAAATGCACTATACATTACCACATGATACGACACAAAAATACAAGAAAAAAAGCCAAACGAAAGCAACAACAATGCATTTCATACATTGCTCGGATGATTGGACAGCGGCAACAATGCAGATGATCGGGACACCAACAACGAAGACGGTCGACCGGCTGCCCACCGACTGCTTCAACTCAAGCGAGCAGATTTCAACATGCGCGACCTTCGCAGAGCGTCTTCGATAGTGTTTTTGCGGCCTTTGAGATGGAGAGTATTGTAAATGCGGTGGCTGAGATTGCTATTATTTTGAATGCATCGAATGCTTTCCACGCCAAAAACGCCGCTTATCTTTTGCACTCACTTCCATTTTCTCCTCGCCGCGCCTAATGGACCTCTGTGATCAAGCAGCTTCTCAAACGCATAGTTTTGGTGCCTAAACGGGCGCGTGCTTCTTCACTTCTAACCAAAAATTCTATCGCCGAACGCACCGTTTCACTAATGCAAAACTGATGCGTTTCAATTGACATTATTAGAACGGCGTCGCTTTGAGCTATTAAGGCGAAAAAAAGCGAAACGCACTTAGTTTTACTAACCCAAAGCAGTGCTGAGTCCTAAAATATTGAAAAAAAAAGAGGGAAGAAAAGGCTGCTTTTGATGGACATTAGGAGCTGCGTGATCCTCGAATCACGAGATCCGTTCTCGCAGAGCAATATGTCACAAAGTAAGACGAGTACACATTAAAAATTGAAAATGTATATATTATATAATAGAACTAGTACGTGATTTTTTTTTTAAAATGTTTAAATAGAGAACTATTATGTGTCAGCGTCTCCTTTCAATAACACTTTTAATATATATTAATAAATTTGTTTAAATGCAACTTTACTCGATCATTTAAGAATGACCAGGTTTCTGAAGTTGCAAAATGACGTGACATGCGATCCTCTCCACAGTCAACAAACGCAGAACTGTTGGGTTACCTCCTGAAATTGCAATAAATTGTGGTGGCTTTTAATTTGGTTTCTACTAGAATTATATGTTCCGATTCTAGTTCCTTCATTACTTTCTTTTTCATTCTTGGTCAAATCAAGATATATATCATACGGCCCACAAAAAGCAAATTTGTCTACCATATATTCCTTCTTATTATGAAAAAAAAATTGAAAGAATTGACAATATTTTAAAGGAAAGAGTTTGAGGAATTTAAGGAATGCCCTGTATTACCCAGTCTACACTCAGATGAAGGTAAGCCACTTATTAGAAAGAAACTCGTAGATACCATAGATTACATAATTCGGTCCAAAACTCTCAACGGTAGCTTCGATAGAGTGGGCTATACATGCAGCTCTCTGCATAGCTGACAAGATTCTTAGGTCGAGGCAGATGAGAAGCTAGACCTGTACAAAAAATACAGAAGACCAAAATTAAGAATAAATTTTAAAAAAAAAAAGGTCACTGAACTGTGTTGTATGATTGAACTAAGTAAATGAAACAAACCAAGTTCATATGCCTTAGCTGCGACATTAGCAGCAACGTGTGCTGATATCTTTCTGATATTAGACAACGGCGGATAAATCAGTCCCTTATCAAAGTTCTCCTGTGTTACTTGAGCAGCCAAAGCTTCCGCTGTTGCAAAAGATTTATTAGTTTCACTCATCATGATTATGAGCATGTGTGGTCACATGAAAAGTAAGTTTCTAAAAAGATTTAATTATATAGTGCTGGTTATCAGAAAATATATAAATATCTATCTTTCATATTTTTATTAAAGAATTTAATAGCCAAAGACATACAAACTATAGGTTTCTCCTTTAAGCAAATGGCATGAAAGTTAGTCTCTTGATAATCATTTCTTGTACGTAATAAGCTTGTGGATTTCATTATGTCCAGTTTTATTATCTTATAATTCCAATGCACAATAAAATAACCATTGGAGCAATAGCAAATATACTATATTATCATATTTTAATCCTTTAATTTTCGTATACTTACAGGCTGCCAAGAGCATCTCATCACGCACACGGATTGCTCCAGATATAATCAATCCCAAACCCAAACCAGGAAATATGTAAGCATTGTTGGCCTAAATCGCATCATAGAAGGAAGAAAATAAGCCACTAATTTGGCTAGGTATGCATCTTAAATAATAATATACTGGTCAAGTACTGGAGAAAAGAAAACCTGTCCGGGCACAAAAACTTTTCCTTCATATTCAACCGGATCAAATGGGCTTCCACTTGCAAAGATTGCTCGACCCTGGAAATTGAAGATGAATAATAGAGTATATTAGAGTGCTTCTTCTTTATTAATGTTTCAGCTCTCAAGGACTATTGTACAGTATAGAAAATAGGAAGTACTGAAAATTTACCTTGCTCCATGTATAAGCTTCTTCAGCTGTGCACTCAGATTGGGAGGTTGGGTTGGAGAGAGCAAGAATGAGTGGTTTCTACATGCCAATAAATTATATAATATGCTGCATTAATGATAGAATCTTCTCTCATTAGGGAGTCAAGGTATTAGAGATTGCGTGACAAAACCTCATTCAAGGATGCCATTGTTTCAACCACTTCCTTTGTAAATGTTTTCCCCACTCCAGATGATCCTATTAATACCGTTGGCTTGATTGCCTGACAAAGTGAACTATAACATATTTTGTTCGGAAAAAAAATTAAGTTCACACAAATATTGTACGAGCAACTTTTCTCACCTTGACAGCATCTAGAAGTCCCTTTACAGGTTCATGCTCATGAGCCCAAGGCTTTTTGAAGTGTTGAAGTGATTCCATACGAGAGCTAACAATCAGTCCCTATAACAAATCAGGGCTTGTTATGACAGGTTAGAGGAAAAGCAAAACTAAAAATCAAACAAGAACATAACAGGAACCTCATATCAGTTGTTCATTTACCTTGGAGTCCACAAGCCAGATCTTCTTGCGGTTTTCTTGCAATGTAGCTGTTGTCTGGTGAACAACATAGGGTTGATCAGAAATATTATATAAATCCTTAGCTAAAGGAAAGGAATATCCAGTTAATAATAATACCTGTTTTGAAATCTCAAGAGCTATCAGCTCGGCTATACCAGTTCCAGCCTTCAACAGACAAAAGATAGAAATGAAAATGAAGTTCCTACTATGGGAAGTTTCAAAATATGGTAAAGATATCTATTACACATTTATAATGAATTTTACATTGTAAGAAACAGAAATAAGTCATTGTAAGTCGCTGACCTCTCCAGCACCTAGGAATAAGAAGGTATGATCAGCCAAGGTACCACCAACCAGTTTCAGGGAAGCAAGCAGTCCTGCTAATACCACAGATGCTGTACCCTGAGATATTACCAATCAGGAATAGAATCAGAAACAAAGATTAAAGAACAGAGCATAGACAGAGTCTAAAGCTTTCGAGAATGATACCTGTATATCATCATTAAAAACAAGATGAGATGAGCTGTATTTAGCCAGCAGATCGAATGCATTATGATTTGCGAAATCTTCGAACTGAGAAAGAATAATGAAACATTGAGATAACAATAGAACCATGCAAGGAAACCAAACTCTAGAGTCTGGCATTCTGGATCTGATATATAACCTGTACGAGGACTTTCTGTCCGTAGTTCTGCTTCACTGCATACATGAACTCATCTAGAAGCTCCTCATACTCCTACGCATAATAAACAAATGTCATATTAAGAGCAGAGAAATTTCAAACTCCCTAACCAAAATAATAATAATTTAATTTGTGCATTGGACGACCTTCCCAGTTGCTCTTTTCTGTCTAAGCCCAATGTAAAACTCATCCTCAAGCAATACTTGATTGTTAGTGCCAACATCAATGGTTATAGGCAAGCACTGCAAAAATCCAAATCATGGATGCAAATTGAAGCTCATCAATAGATTAAATAATATTTTCAAAGGAAAAGAAAAAGAAAAAGGGCATTGTATAGTCATTACTACTGAAGGGCGAACACCTCCTAATGCTGTATAGAGAGAAAGTTTCCCAACAGGAATTCCCATTCCCTAACACAAAATTGTAAACAGTGACGTCAACAAAGTTGCGTGTGAGTGTACAACGCATGCAAAAATATATAGGGATCAAAGCTATAGTTACCTGGCAACCAAGATCTCCAAGTCCCAATATACGCTCACCATCAGTCACAACAATAACTTGAATGCTCTGTTCTGGCCAGTTTTTCAGTACCTCAAGGATTTTTCCCCTGCACCTCAATTCCTCAGTATTCTCTCAAATGCTTAGTGAAAAACAAAAAGAGGAGTGCAATGAAAAGGCATAAGTACTTCTCCTTTAAACTGATATAGAGACCCTGAGGACGCCTAAATATGCTTCCGTATTTCTGACAGGCTTCTCCAACCGTAGGAGTGTAAACAACAGGAAGCAGTTCCTCAACATTATCGATCAAAAGCTTGTAAAACAGCCTTTCATTCCTTTCCTGCATGTCAATAGTCAATAGAGAAATGATAGACACAGTGAGTATACATGAAGCACCAACAGAGTGCAAGTGAGCAAGTACGTACCTGAAGATCCATCATGGCCATGTATCTATGCAGAGGGAGCTCATACTGGCGAAGATTGTGCATCAACCTCTTTTCCTGAAGCTGCTGAGTGAAAACAGCAGGAGGCAAAAGGCCTCGCAGGTAATGAGCATCTCTTTCCTTCTCAGTGAAGGCCAGTCCTTTGTTGAAGCGTGGATCTCGCAGTAAAGTGAAGCCACTGTGATACAAGTTACGTTATTAATAACACTTATTCTCTTGCACAAGTGCTTGAGTGAAGCACATTTCACCGAGTTAACTCATTAAAGCCCACAAATACCAAGATCAAATACACAAACAGAGGAAAAAGTAAAAGCCAATTGTTGCAGGCAGCCTCACCTGGCCACTGAGAAGATCCAGGGAGTGATAAGCTGCTCCTCCGTGGCACCAGCATCAACTTTCATAGAATCTTCCAAGCCATTCTCTGAAACGCCACCGTTCCTCATCTTCAGCGTGCTCCTCAAACTACCACTCTCTGCAACCAACCAAACACTCTATAAATGCAAGACACAGATTTTGACGTCCAAATTCTCTCTGCGGCTAGGAAAACAGATATTTTCACCTTTTTACAACTTCTCACAGAACAAGGATCTGTAAGACTTAAAAAGAGTGTAATGTGTTAGCGATTCTCTCTCTTTCCGTTTTTTCTTTTTCTTCTCAAAGTTATATAGTTGGATGATCATTAATAAGAGAAACAAAGCGTATGTTTGTACCAAAATACAATGATACATGTGGCTTGCGTATTCAATAACATGACGTTGGATGGTTGGTGGAACGTGCAAGAACTACAGATTCTCCCCGTTCATTATGGTCAATCTCTCACGCGGTTTTTTAAGAAACAGGGTGAAAACCGAAAACAGAAGGCTTCTACTTTCTCTCTTTCCAATCTTGGCTATGCCTACATCTATTTTTTTTTCCCAAAATACCATTCATGCTTCGCTGGCATAATTTTTAAATTGATCCTACCTATTTTTACCTTACAAGCTCATAATTACTTAAATCACGAAGCTCCACTTAAAATGTAAGCATCAAGCAAGTTTGAACATGGATTGATGATGAAAACTACGTCCTCAAGTTAGTGTCCATCCATTGGTCATTACAATGATTAAGAGTCCAAATCTACTTTTAGAATGATACAAGAAATTTTAATCACTTCTAAAAGGAAGTTGTTGAAACAGGCGTGGATTAAAGACGAACGAATGAATTTGGTAGGTTTTATGTTTAAAGAGAACATGTATATATATATAACACTAGTGGGAGTGGTCCTGCAAGCTCGAAACAAGGTAGGGGGCCCCGTTCTACGCCAATAAATTAGTGTTATCGTCCTTTCTAGCCTCGACTGGAATGGATTTAAATTCTCTTGTACGAAGACTGCAGAATTCACAGTATAAGTAGGGTTATACTATTTAAGTGAAATTTACTGTCTATCTGTTTTTAAAATTAATATTGCTCAGAAATTGTAAAGATTCATCATCTCAATATAAATGCTACAACCATTGGTACAGAAACAGATTTTTTGATACATAAATGCAAGAATTGTTCCATAATATCCTCTGCAGACAATAAACTTTGTTAGTGTGTATATACAGGATCACCTTATTTATATTAATAATAAAATTCAACTAATTTTTTTATTTTTATATATTATGTGAATCTTCTAATGTGAAATAAAAAAAATTGTTAAAAAAATATTATTGATTAATATATAAATAAAATAGTATAATCTATACAATTAAAAACTTTTACTACCTAATATTGTCTCCTAATATGAAATAATATTAAAAAGTTGACCACTGTTAGTTTTATTTTGATAAATAAATAAATTTTACCTAAAATTTAAACATAAATTATGTCTTCTACATAAAAAATAATTTAAATCATTTAATGGAAAATGAACTGTTGCCCACGCCTCTTGAAAACAAATAATCCAATGCATAAATCGTAGGTTTATTCATTAATTTTTCACAAAAATTGAAACATGCATTAAAAATACATTATATTGATCGTTCTCCAGAGTTAAAGCTCTCTCCTGACTAGCACTATAGATCCTCGGTATGACGTATGTGATCTTTTCAGTGAGGTTGATTGGGTGCTGCATCTCCAAAGCTTTTGTCATGGCAAGAGCAAATGCTCCGTTTTTTTCACAATAATCTTGATGAATTGGGCACTGAAAACTGCGAAGAGCACGTCTTTCCTAGAAAAATCTCTCTCTGGCGAAGCCAATTATTGTTATTATTATTATTTTCGTTCAAGTTAAATTAATATATAAAATATCTAGACTCTTCACGGGCTCTTGTTCTTTCCTTTGCAGGGCTGCAAGGGAGAACCACATAAACAGTCATTCCCGATGAATGCACTGGCCGGAAACTTTGTTGTTGGAATTTGACCGCAAAGATGATTATAGCTGACATTCAGTTTCTCAAGCCCAGCAACAGCCTTAGGAATCTTCCCAAACACTGAATTCTTTGCCAAATCTAAATATTTCAATGTTTGGACTATTTTCAAATCCTTCAAGTCAAACCGCAATTTATTTTCCGATGCCCAGAATCCCACCAGATATTCTGTCCTGTTCAGCAGCCCCACTGGGCTTCCCTGTATTTCGTTACCAGAAAGGTCAATATAATCATAGAAGTAAGTCTCTGACGGCTTCCAATCTTCCAGCTTCGTCTTAATCCCACACTTGGCCAGCTTCAGAGAGAAAATAATCGGAGAGGAAGTGACCCATTTGGGTATTTCCTTCAAGTGGAATCTGTTATTAGACAAATCAAGCGATTCAATGCCTTTCACATTCATCTCAGGAAATGGGTCAACGAGAAGGTTGTTGGAGAGGTCGAGATTGAAGATCTTTGTGAGGTTTCCGAAACTTGTCGGCACCGTCCCCGAGAACCGGTTTGATGAGAGATCGAGGGTGTCCAGTGCCTTGAACTTGCCGAGAAAATCTGGGATTTGTCCACTGAGAGAGTTGTGGCCAAGCCTCAGGTATTGCAGCTTCGATGCAAGTGTCGATATCGAGGGTGGGATTTTGCCGGAAAATTTGTTCCGGGAAAGTGTAAGAACCCGAAGGTTTGTTAAAGACGAAAAGAAATCAGGTATGGTACCTCCGAGTTGATTCCCTTCTAGATTCAGCAACGTAAGATTGCGAAGCTTGCGGATTCCATCAGGCAACGATCCTTGGAGAAGATTCCCATCAAGTTTGAGCTGAGTTAGCTGAGTCAACTCAGAAATTGAACTCGGTATTGACCCCGTAAATCTATTCCCAGACAAACTAAATGCGTATAATCGGGTAAGATTAGCAATACGATCGGGAATTCGACCCGAGAGCTTGTTGTTTTCGATATAAATGTATTGGAGGTTGGGTAACTTGAAAACAAAATCCGGTAAATTGCCCGAAATGTTTCTGAGATTTTGCAGGTACAGTCCATCAAGGAAACGGAGCTTTGAAAGGGAAGGTGAAATAGTGCCCGACAAAAAACTTTTGATGTTATCGGGTTTGCCAGAAAGGGTCAGACTGGTGACCCGTTTTCCGTCAAGGCAAGCAACACCTGCCCAGGCACAACAATCCGTACCCGACTTCCAGGAGGCGAGCATGTTGGAGGGGTCGGATGTGATTCCAGATTTGAAAGCCAACAAACCCGATTCATCGTCGGGGTGGCACGTGGCAGCTGCGACGCTGAGTAAGTGTGGGATGAAGATAGTAAAGAGGATGGTCATAGGCGGGAAGGAAGAGCGTGAGAATTGCATTTTGTGTGAGATGAGATGGCATAGACGAGTGACGGGATGATCATTTTATAGGGAAACACAAGTTTGACCACCCAAAATGCCATCCTATCTACCGCTTTTGGTTTTGGGTGCGGAAAAGAGGTTCTTGCATATCTAGATAGAGGCAGCCACTACTATTGACTACCCAGACTGCCACTCTCTCTCTCTCATACTGCCACGCATAACTTGATGATTATGGATCATCATTTATTATCCATCAAACTCTGCAATTCTCCTTATTCAATATTTTACGACAATCAGATACAAAATAATATCTATATACCACCGCTCTACGACTGAAGTAATTATCCTCAACCTAGATATTCAAGGTTTTTGACATTAATTAAGGAATAAATATAAAATAATATTTTATTAATTTTATTTAATATTATTTAAAGTTTTTTAATAAATAATAATAAATACATAATTTATTTTAGAATGAGACAAATTTACTCTTATAAATTTTAAATCTTAAATTATAAAATTATAAAATATAAACCAAATATATATATACACACACAAAAATTAACATATAAAATTAGTTCAAAAATTTACAAAAAGTATTCAACATAAATAAATAAAATACCTCACAAGATTCAAGTTCTTATAATTTTATAATTAAAATTTTAAATATTTATATTTATAAGAATAAACTTGTCTTATTTTATAAATAAATTATGTATTTATTATTATTAATTAAAAATTTTTTAGATAAAATATTATTTTAAAAAATATTTAACATAAGACATTAATTAATAAATTTTTTTATTTATTATAAGAAATTAATTTTTGTTAGACATAATTTTTATTTGTATTCCCTCTTATTTCTTTTTCAAAGTTTATAGATGTCACAACATCACTAAAGTACTATTGTAGTTTGTACCCGAATACTGTATATGTGTTGCCTATTCAACGACACTATGTTTAGAGTGAACGTGAAACAACCGCAAAATTGTCTGCGTTTCATTGTGGCCACTCTGTAATTGCTAATTTATAACCATATTCTTTTAAAAAAACCGAGTGAATTGAAGCTTCTATCATTTCTCTTTGTCAGTGCCTTTCCTATGGACACACTGTTCATATCACTTTATACTCACTAAATCTTTTAAAGGGTTAAGAGAGTCCTCCAAAGAAATTTTATATTGCCCAAGCTTAGACTTTGAAAGAGGAGAGACTCGTAAATAAATGAGATGTGGTATGAGTTTCTACACATCACAATAAGCTTTAGTAATGGTGTATTAGAATTTGGATAATTGGGTATCAATGAAACAGAGCTTAAAATTTTTTTATTCAAAAATTATATTGTGAAAAAGGTTTGTAATTTTTTTCATGAAAAATTTACAAGTAGAAAAGTTATCACAAAAAAATTACTGTAGTAAGTCTTAAGGCATCAAATTATATTTTTATTTTTTTTTTAGTTTGTGTGTTTCTATTACTAAATTAAAAGTTAAGTGTAAAACATTTTCTTTTGTATTTTTGCATAAACAATTCAAACAAAGTTGTTTAAATAAATTTTGGCAATACTTTAAATAGTAATGTGATTATTGATTGAATGTCTGGTTTCAACTCGAGTGATTTGTACAAAGATATTTATGGGGAGGGAGTGAATATTTAGTGTAACTTTTGATAGTTAAATTAATCTTTGAATAATCAAAATAACGGTATAATAATAAACAATGTAATAAATCTTATTTGAATGAGAGTGATTATTTATAGATGATGGGGTAGTAGGGGTTATGTGAAATTTTTAGAGGAAATCATGATAATAGAGACAAATGAAATGTATATATAATGATTTTGCATAAAATTAATTAATAGTGAACGAAATAAAAAACAAATAGATGATAATTAATAGGAACATCAGGTCAAATGAAGAGTGAAAAGTAATCTTTCTATTGATTGACAAGAGTTAGTATTGTCATAATAACAAATAAAGTATTACATAGTACCTTAAGCATCAAGCATTAAATAAAATTTTGCAAGTAGGCTTCCTGTCGTTAAAGTCTTCCATAAATCTAGAAAAAAAAAAAAAAAGACGAAGTAACAATTAAAGTTACGAGGAAGTCATATGGATATTTTTGCAAGAGTTTCGTTATATGGATTTTGCAAGAGTCTCGTTATATTGATTTTTTTGCTCAAATAAGTATCAAGAGCTTGAAAAACAAAAGACCCTTAATATTGAGTAGCGTACTTTAAATATTTACAGGATAGCTCTTCCAGTGTGATTGGATAATTTTATTTGTTTAGTCGACTAAATCCAATAGCGAGACATATAATCCAGAATTATAGATTCATCAAACTTTGATCAAGAAAAATTGTCCCCTCCATGGATCGATAATCAAAACTATCTACAGTTAGTTCACATCCAGTCATTTACATTGTGAAGATACAGTGATTGCGATTTATACATTTTTTTAGTAAGTACCCTCTTAGGGTAATTCCAATTTAAATTTAATAATTAAATTTTTTTTGTAATATGTCAATAGTTCAATTTTGCGAAAAAATATAACCCGTGAACGAGATTGGTAATATTGGTCCAGCTAGCTTGCAGCAGCCAGCAAGGCAGCCATGGTCTGCTAAGTACGTATATCAATAAATGCTAAAATTGATAAGACAGGAAGAGATTTAATGATACATAAATGAGAATTTAATATTACAATGAGAATATTTAAATAAAGTTAAATTAAACTAATTTTATGTATTAATTTTATACATTTTTTTAATTTTATTTGTTATCTTTATTAATTAATATGATTTTTTCTTCTCTTCAACTGTTGATAATTATACGTGAAGTTAAAATAAAATTATTTTAATCAAAATATAATTAAAATTTTGATAATATCAAAACGCACTAAAAATTTTGTATACTTTTTTATTTGAGTATTTAAAACTAAAAAATTAAAAATTAAAAAAAATGAACCAACTGACGTAATATGCTATTTTAGTATGATTTGAACTATTCTATTATTTCAATTATATTTTGATAAGAGTCATAAATTTTATATATGATTTTGTTTTTAGTTATATATACTGATAATATTTAATAAAAAATAATATTACTTAATAAAAATGCATAATAAAATTAAAACTAAAAAATATTAAAAAAAATGGAAACTTCCTACAAATTTAGAAAAAAAACTTTCACAGCATGCTTTTCATGATATCAATAATATATACAGACGAATTCTGAAACTAGCTAATATTGTTTACTGCATGCATATCATGATATCAATAGTATATCATGGTAGCCAGTAGCTTAGCATATAGCTTAAATGATAAATTTAAGTGCGAATGTAGGCCCATATTTTTAATGTTTACGTTTTGGTCCAACTAAATATTATGAGTTAATGGCCCAATCTTTCATAGGCCCATCGGTTGTTAATTTACGGGCTTATCGACATTCCCCTGACGGCTGATCTTCCGCACAGTTGCCGGAAGCTGGCGGCTCGGCTCTCGATGTTCTTTTAGTGTCAGTCGCCAATATAATTCATTTGGCAATTAGCCCTAGAAATGCAAAGCAAAATCATTTGCTAGGGTTTTCAGACCACTCAGGTGCACCTGGACGCAAAACATAGAGGAATTCAATCATACAAGCTGCATTTTATTTTTATTTTTACTTTTTTCTCTTTTAGCGAGAGGGAGGTACTTTCATGGACCGATTGCGTCCTCGGAACAGACCGGTTTTTTCTGGTTTTACCAATGCTGAGGTAGAATTGTATTACTCTGATTTTTCGTTTTTGTTAATGTTTGAGCATAAACATTGACAACCGATGGATTTTGAAAGAAGCTTATATTTTAATTGTTATATGCAGTTGTTAGGTTAATCTGTGTCTGGAGTTAGAGTTTTCAGCTTTAATCTTAAGTTAGCGAGTCAATGTTAGTTCAATGACGTTTGAGGAATTTTGATCACGAATGCCTATGTTCATTTGGGAGTATTACTTGTTAGTCATGCCTGAAGTAATTAGTGTCCTGCCTTATTACCTTATTACCTTCCATCATTTACTGAATTTTATTAGATTTATTTTTAGTTATTCTATATGATTTAATAGAGTCATGCTTTTTTAATGATGGGTGAATGGTAATGACTGGAGAAGCTACAATGCAAAACCTTCGTGTCTGCTTACTACACCATAAATTGTAAGAAGAGCTTGTTTTTCTACTACAATCTGAAGTACTGCAGTATCTGTGTATTGAGAGCGAGTCACTATTTTCAAACGTTTGGCAAGTTGGTTCCCGTCTAAGTATACTACGGAGATTGTTTGGATCTCTCTTCGCCACCAAGAAGATATTAAAATAATGAACGTGCAATGGCAGTTGGATAAACACCGCATAATGTTTTTGCAATGCATCTAATCTGGCTGTTAGTGTCATTGAGACTTCATGGCCTTTCTTAGCATGCAATTATGCTTCTACTTTGGGGACACTTCTGAATTTATAATGAATTGCCGTTGTCCTACCCTGATGAACAGATTGAAAAAATGGAGAAAGTGCTAAAAGAATTAGGGGAACAATCACTAGGCAGGGAATTTTGCCAAAAGCTTGCTATAAGTTTTAAGTAAGTTTCTCCCTGGATACTCTGGTTGTTAAATTTCTAATATTTGTTGATTTCTCTTCTGATAATAAAATAAGAGATTTGTGTTATTGAGGAGTGTTGTTTGTGTATTATGTCTCTGCAGCCGCTCCTCTGGTCGTGCTGGCAAACCTGTCATAAAATGGACTGAGGTAATTACTATTTCTTATCTTGTGTATTTCATTTAAGTTCCAATAGACTCTCCGTAATTACCATTGAGGGGGTGAATTTATCTTTGTGGCTTTTATTCTTTTTCCTTTATTTTTGTTAATTTTTAATTATTCCTTTGATTCTTTGGGGAGAGAATTTTTAGATACAGAGTTGGCTTCAGACTAGGCTTCAAGACCTGCCAAAAGTCCCAAAAAAGGAGTTGATTCTTCCAAAAGGCCTTGAAAGTAACGAAGGTGAGACTTCTTGTATGCCTATGGATACTTAGCTTAGCTCTTACTTCAACTTGTAAGCTTCATCTTTTATGTAAAACTTCATGTTCATGGATTCATTAGATTTATTGTGTTTTGTTCTCCTTCATATGGCCTGGGTTCTATATATGTCTATCTTTAGACTTCTGAAGTGCCAATGATTTTGACATTAGGTACATCAACTTATCATTAATGGTTTCTATAATTGGTGATTTGCTCTAGCATTCCCACGGACAGACACACAAAGGAAAAGGGAAAAAAAACTGTTTTAGTAAATGAGCCCAATTTGTCCATAGTTAATAATTTCAGTATAGCAATTATGACAAATATTTATTTAGAAAGTTAGTATTCTTGCAATCTCTACCATTGCACTAGTTGTGATGGGTGACTTCACTATCTTTCAGCAAACCTCAGCTCACTCTAGCTACTTAAACTCTAGCTCCTTTTAACTCTAGCTTCTTTAACTGCTTAAAGCAACAAAAGCATCTAGCTACGTTAAGGTCCTCAAAATACCTTGATAATTGCTGGGAGCCAAATTTACAGTTGATGTGTTTGGGTTTTATGTTGCAAATATCTTATTTTCCATTCTTCTGCTGTAAAATCATAAATGTGATAAAATGATTATATGATATCGTTTTATGGTAGTAGGAATGTGTGCCCTGAATAAAAATAATGACATTGAAAGTGTGGAAGTTGGCAGCAATGTAAGGAAGCATGAAGAGCAACATATCTCTCCACATCCCCTTGTTACATTTAATTTCCCTCTTCCTTGATTTTAGTTGGCTCATATGCTTGTGTTTATAGATAGATATGTTGGTCAACTTGCAGTTTGTTATATCAAATCGGCTCATCCAGTGGAGGTTGTGTCTGAAATGAAATATTTACTTTTTAGGAGAAATTCTTCGAGACCCGTCAGAGTTGGAATTTGAGGCAAGGTCGTCCAAAGATGGAGCATGGTGAGCATATATGCAGTTATTTGAATTTGTTTAATAATTTGTGAGCTCCCTACCCGAAATAGTAAAGAATTATTACCATAGGCTACTGTGCTAAGATACTAAAGGTAGACTTTCCCAGGTTTCCTTTGCCTTTTCAAATATTTAGATTTAATACCAAAAGTATTTAAAAATATTGAAGATCTCATGAAAAAGACTACACTTTATGTAGAAGTTGAGCCTTACTATTTTTGTGTAGGAAAATTTTGCATTTGTCTGAAAATCAATCAACTTGCTTCCTTCTTGTAGCATTTACTGTTAGAAGGCTGACATATCGATGCTGACCATATAGGAAGCTATGGTGGGGTTTTGACAAAACATACCACACTTAATTTTGTGCCTTTGTTTCTTATGCTGTAGCAGTGGGGGGATAAAGTTACGGTGGCAGTCAATAACATTACAAGGATACTGAAGGATACTCGTTTCATATAGTTTGTGTTTGGATCAAGGAGAATGGAGAGAAAGAAAGGGAAATAAAATTTTAAATTTGACATTTCCTTAATTTAAATCTAAATATAATATTTTTAACTCTTAAAATATGTTTGGATTGATAAGAATAAGTGAGATTGAGAAGGAAAAAAATGTTAGATTTGAATCTAAATAAAAGAAAATGTGAAAATAAGAATTTCACTTCCCATCCCTTCCCCTTCATTTTCCTCCATCCAAGCATATTCACATTCTGCATTCAAAATTTTCACATAGTTGCTCCTTGGTCTAGATGGAGTGAGGGTATTTTAGACAGTCCTTATTGAAGCCAGTCTGTTATATTCTTCACCACTTAGTTCCAAGGTCTTGATATTTTCTGCAGGTACGATGTTGAGAAGTTTCTAGCTCACAGATTTCTCAGCACAGGAGAAGCTGTAAGTTTTTACTGTCACAAGTTTCATAGCATAGTGGCCACCAGACTTGATGTTGGGTTGATCATTTTGACTGCCCCTACAAAAAGAGTAGAGAAGTTTTGCTTTTGATACAGTTTTGCCCTTTGTTAAAGGAAGTCCGTGTCAGATTTGTTGGATTTGGAGCCGAGGAAGATGAGTGGGTCAATATAAAAAATGCAGTAAGAGAACGCTCGGTCCCTTTGGAAAATACAGAATGTTCCAACCTGAAAGTCGGAGACCCTGTCTTGTGCTTTCAGGTGATTCACACTGTAGTATGCTGAACAAATAGTTGTCTGCCTTCACAGTATTGTACTTGACAATTTAATTTTTTTATTTTAGGAGAGGAGAGATCAAGCAATTTATTATGATGCCCATATTTTAGAGATACAAAGGAGAATGCATGATATCAGAGGCTGCAGGTGTCTCTTCTTAATTCGATACGATCATGACAACTCTGAGGTACGAATTATTTCTGCGTTTGCTAGTGTAAACTAGTTTTAATGTTCAAACTTTCCAATGTTGATTTCCCATTTCCAGGAAAAAGTTCACTTGAGGAGACTTTGCTGCAGACCAAGATATTAGGTTTACATATATATTAAGCCCAAAAAAAATAAAAATTAGAGGTTTATATGGTGTCAGTATACTCTGCCTCTGAACTTCTATGCTAAAGGAACTCCCCGTATAGACAGTGGGAATCACTCTCGGCCGAATATTTCTGTGCTTTGGCTTGTTCATACAACTTTAATAAGCTGAAACATGGATTTTTGTTAATCTTCAGTTAGGCGGGAGGCAGTTATAGATCAAGCCATCAGAAAAGACCGAAATTAATTTTATTTTGCGAGTCGATGGGATTTGTTTAACCTTGCATGACTGCAACTGTTTGTGAGAGAAGTATGTGACAAGCATTTACAAAGCAAATTTAATAGGATGAAGATTTTCTCTGACTAATGCCTATTATTTCCACAATAATGTTCTACGATTTTTTTTTAGTGGATTTAGACATGTCTCCAGGTATTGTTAAGTTCTCGTATTTGATTTCTGGTTTTTCCCTACCCATTCCTCTTTATTTGCTAAATCGTAACTACAAATCGTTGGCTTCAGTCTGGCAGTGTTGCTTTATGGTCTATCTGAGTATAGTCAATCTTATGCAGTTGATATTGGTGAAGATCTTCATTCCAGGAAAATAATTCTTACAGTGTAAGATTTAAACATTAAAGGTGCTTTGCACGACCAAACATGTGCTAGGGTATGTTTAATATATATATATATCTTGTACAGTAAATTTAAAGCTAATCCCAAACATGCTGATCTTGGCATGATCATAAATCGTCCGAATGAACTTATAGACTTGGGGAATGGATACTTAATTTTTACGAAGTTAGTCTCTGTATAATTTTTAGAGTTAGCCTGTGTCTACCCAGAAAAACAACTGATAAGTGGAAATGCGTAGCTGGCTCTTCCGTTTCTGGTTTCGACTTACAGACCATGATATTGTCAATTACACAAGTCAGATCAGGCAAAAGTAATCCCTAGCTTCGGCCATCATATGGTTCGCCCAGTAATGCATCCACTAGACGCCCTGAAAAAAAATTTTATCAAGCTGCACTTCCGAACTCCATTTAAGGCAACTGGTTCAGTTGAGTGGCAGGTTGTAACCCACAGAACTTTCCATGATAAACTACATTATCTTCAATGGTTTCCTCAAATGAAGGACCCATCTAGTTCAATAATGTGTTCCTATGTAGCAGAAAACTAGAGTAAAGCATTGTATTGATTATCGAAGGGAGATGGGAACAACTTCAACTCCTGGCAAAAATGATTGATAGAAAAACCACAATGCGAGTTTCCTCGTGCAAATTCGTTCAGATTTAAAAAAAAAAAATCCAAAAATGCGTGCTATAATTCTCTTTGACTAGCTTTCCATATATTTCATAAGCTTTTCTAAAAAAAGTTTAATATCTGAAACTATTAATAATTAAAAGAATAAAATATTATTTAGACTGAATTATAAAAATACTTAATTTTATCCTTCAAACCCAAAATATTTAATCCTTCCATTAATTACATGGATAATCAAATAGTATTACAACAAAGCAAACCAACAACCAATATGTGCACATTGTATACAGCAAACCAAAATATCATCTTGCATGCCCAATAGAACATCCATATAACTAATACAGGAACTACTTGCTTGAAAAACATTCTTTAGGGGATAAAATTGAGAATTTTGATCTTTCAATGACTAAATTGAAACAAATTATATTCTTCAGGAGCCAAAGCAATCATTTACTCTAATTGAAACAATATTGACACGGGCCACGCCAACTTATTAAGAATACTGATGCCAAATCCAGACGTCCTATGCACTTATGTAACACTATTTGACATAAATCTGACATTATCAATTATTTGGTTATTTAACACCACATGAAAAAGTCAACTTCAACGCAAGAGGCAAGAATCACTTACAGCAGATAGATCCAAAAACTTCACTTCAACAGCTTCACTCTAGACATACAGATTAGTCCAGCATCATAATTATGGTATGAAGCCACATGTTCAAATCTGCAGGTTACCACAGCCACTGAATGTCATTATCTTAAAAAAACCGTAATTTATTATAAGGGAGACAAAGCGGAATAAGGAAATAGCCAACAACATACATGAGAAAAAAAGAAAAGCAGATTACCACCAAAATGTCGGGAACTAAGGCAAAGTGCCATTAGGCCAAATAAATATCCAACATTGTAAGGATAAAGGGATCAAACATCTCAGCAGTACAACAACATAAGAGAAATTCAATAACTAGCTCAAGAACAAATACCTGCCTAATATGTCTGAGTGAGCTCTCAAGTATAACATCAGTTGATTATACAGAGGAACAAGAGTTTGTCACCTTGAATGAGCTTCCAACATTGCCAACTTCTTATCAGAATCAAAAGTGCATTTTGCCATACTTGATGGTAGAAACATAATCAAACAAATTAAGCACTCAGTTATAAAGAATGACTTATGTAAAGAGTAATTAGAACAATGGAGTGATGTAACTGTCAAAGTCAGATAGGCTACAGACAGATGGTTCTTTTCGCAAATTCTTTAACATAAGCAGATGCTCACGAAGCTCCTGTTCTAAACACAACTAAATGCTACATAAATTGACACATGTAGATGCCATGAACTTCCAAATTGAAAAAGTCAAGGCAAAGTAAATATTAGACAGAAAGTTTAATTTTTTGGGGACAGAAAGACTGAGTATTAAAAAAAAAAATCTTTTTCAGAAGCACTGACAAGTTTTATATTTCGAATCAAAACTGTATTGTAACAGAAAAATAAAACATCAGTATAAATCTGGAAATTGTATCCTTTGTTGCAATCAGATAAACCGCATTAGCATTTCATGATATGAACCCAAAAAATAAATACACGAAGATGTAACTGGCCACAAATATATAAATATCATGTAATAGACAATAATGATAATACAGTGATAACAACAGTAATCAATTACAAACTGCTTCCAAAGTATACAACTTTCTGCCTTCCAGGTCAAATTCAGACATTTAAGAGGCCATAATTTGCTATAAGTGAAGAGAGGAAAGGATAAAAAGGATTGAAGTACACAACAGAAGAGCTTAAAACCTCCTGTTTTCCACTGCAAAATCATAGTTGCTGATTTGCAAAATACCATCAATAAACAAAAGCCTAACCTGTGCACATGCCTTCAACAAAGTAATTATTTGTTCAAATCTATACAAACTTTCTAAAGACTCATCCAAACCTAATTTTGCTTTTAAGCATGTTGACAAAGTTGACATACAGTGCACAGGTATTGTATCAAATGATAAGTGATGGTGACCAAAAAGAAAGGTTTAGCATACATCAAGGCTGAACTGCATTGTTCAGAAAACTTGTCAGGGAGGCGGGTCTTGGTTCGAAAGTGGCAGATGCAAGGGCAAGCAGGATCATGCCAGAAGACAAAAATGTCAGACGAATCTCAGGATAGCTTGGCAGCTCATGAAACTGTTCTCCCATAACAAATAGATGCAATATACAGGTTCTTGGCCCATTTTTCCTGCATAAACATGTCAAATATAAATATTAAAATTAATAAAAGCAGCTATGTATGTAGGAAAAGAACAGGTGAAGTAACCACCTTAACATGAGTACTAGGGAAAGCAGAGGTGCGGAGTGTCTCTTGAGTTTCATCTGCCGGTTTCCTTCTTGGTACACTGAGAACAAAAGCAGCTTGGTCCCAAGTTGCAGCAGTTGATGTGATGCGGTACCCACTATCCCACCTACGATGAATACCTTCACTGGGATATAGGAAATCAAGTTCCACAACCTGGCATTGATTTCAGAAAAAGCATACAGATCAGATACAATTCTTTAGTACCAAATGACTTCTAACTGAGAAAATATTTCAAAGTCTTAGAGTAAGACCTGATCTGAAAATCCTGCACCACGGGACATGACAATTGCCCATCTACTTCCAGCAGTGGCCATGGCAGTAACATAAAACCCTTCTCTCCATTTTTTATTGATCCACTTGAATGGAAATGAATCACTGACTTTATATGACTGCTGTAAGTACTCGGTCCCTGAGAGCAACAGATCAACAGAAGAAGTAAGACAATAGTTTTAACACAATGCCACTAGTTAAATTATGCTAACAGGTCATCATCAAAATTCAAAATAGTCAAGCCATATTGCCATCCCAAATTGGCTTTAAGAGTAATGTTTCCAAGGATGCTTGACTTACCTTTGGACATTACAACCAATGAGCTACCATTAGTAGCACCAGCTATGGCACTAATGTAGTAATTCTTCTCCCACTGTTCCATAATCCATTCCTATGCCAATAACAACAGATGCGATTAGTCAGTCTACTTGCACAAATTTTTAATACAGTACAAAAATTGCAGTTAAAAACTATCCCCAACAGAAATAACTCATCCAACCTTGTGAAGAAAGTAAGGTGAGAGTTCATAAACTTGTGAAGTGAATCCGGTGCCAGCATCCATAATAAGTGCCCAAAGGTTAGAACATGAAGCCACGCTGCTGATAAACAACCCATCCTCATTTCCTTTCTCTATGTGTTGGGACAGCCGCACATCAGCAACATTGTAATGATACCTACACCCAAAAAGTAAAAAAGTAAAAACACTGACCATTATCACATCAGCTTCAAGAACTTATATAACTCCAGAAGATGACCTTTGCTTCATTGGTCTGCGAGCATTATAAATACTAATCCACTGGGTTGCTGGCATTCCCATTCTGACCTTCTTCTTGGGTTGTTCATCATCATCCTCTTCCATGGTCAATCGCCCTCTCTTATGCCCAACCTGACATATAAGCTTTATAACACCACCAAAGAAATAAGGTAATGAATCAGACTTCACAACAATAAATAGTAAACAGCAGAATATTAAAGCCATTATGTCATTAATTACCTTCTGAGCACCATCAGTATTTATTGGCCTGATGTCTGGATTTGGACCAACAATACCATCAAAGAGAGATATATACTTCGCATAATTAGGTTCCTCATCAAACTTCAGATTGACCACATACTCAACAAACTGCCGGAAAGGTTGAGGACAAAAGCAACACAAAGTTTCAGGGGAAGTGGCCATCTTCTTCTTGCAGACAAGAAATCCTTTATTTTCTCCCTGCACCACACCACTGTATTAAAATAAAATAGCACATAATTTTATATTGTCTACACTCAACAAAAAAAAACAACTACATTTTAATAAATGATAACCTGGTATCCTTGCCAAGGCAATCGACCACGAAGAAGGAAGATAAGTGTGTATGCAAGAGATTCCAAGTCATCTCTCCTACTACCTGTTCTACCAAGATGTGCATGCACACTAGCATAACGTACTGTTCCTCTGTAGCAAGAATAGGATATACACCATCAGACAGAAGCCTGAAGTTCACTAAGCAGATTGAGATAAACTAACTGAACTTTACCTGAATACATCTGGGCGTTGATCATACTCAACATGAAGGCCAGTTGAACTATCACGCCACCGGGTTGCTGTATTGGGAAAAATAAGTCGAAAAAGGGGAAAGGGGGAGGAGGAGCCAAATAATAAATTAACCATATCTTCATCGGAAATATCAAACCTTCAAGGGCAAGGTTGTATGTTTACCTAATCCTAGGTCAACCAGAAATAGCTTTTTCTCATTAGGAGTACCAGGGGGGCCAAGCAGAAAATTCTCAGGTTTTACATCGCCATGCACATATCTGCAATATGGGCAGGAGCATGTGAGACGTTCTTTGCAACAACTGAGGTGAACAGAATAATAAATTCCATGCAGAGGTAGAAAACCTGTTGCTCTTAAGGGATTGAAATGGCCAAATTAGGTGATAATTTCATGTTAAACAGCATCTAATTTGTAAGTCACATGATATACATGTTGCTCAATCAGAAGTAAACCACATAGCTCTTTCATCAAGCCACCAAAAGGCAATCAATAACCATTCATTGAGCACGTCTCTCACATACTGTAGAGACTAGAGAGAGAAACACCTAAATGATAACATTAGGTGAGAAGAGTCTGCCCACTAACATGGTCCAAGTGGCAATATATGGATTAATCAAGTACTATACTACTATTACATGCTTCCATAAGAAAAAAGTCAATCATGCCAGAGATAAATCATGAACAGAATAATGAAAATGAGTATCACCCTCTAGAATGCATCTTCTCTAATATGGAGATAGCCTCAATTGCAATACATGCCACCATTTCTGTAGACATCCTAAGGCCAAAAACAAGGAATTAAAAGTTAAAAACGAGTACTGAATACAGGGTTAAAAACACAGTACTAAATACAACATTAAAAAGTTAACATGCATTATAATTCACTATAAATTCAGATAGATACTTACGTGTGTGAGTTGTTATTCCACACATCCCATAGACTGGGGCCAAGCATATCCATGACCTGTATGCAATTTCAGGTTACTAATACATTCTAAGACAATCACAAACCTAGCCCCCTTTATCAAGAATTTGAATGCATACTACATACCATGACATAATAGTCACCTTGCCGCCCCTTGTAATGAACACGTGGAACACCATGACTACCACCGAGTGCACTGTAAAGACAATGGAGTAGATAGCAGTAACCATAAGTAAGCCATTGATGAAGTATTAATGAGCACCAATACATGCTTTTTGCAGCCACATCATACCAGATACATATAGTGTATGCGGACCCATATCTAACCCCCCCTCCCCCTTTTTTTTCTTCTTTTAATTTTCAGACAATGCCAAAACAAGTTGAGATGCTTCAACATACTTCCACCCTACTTAAAACACGTTGAAATGCAAACCCAAAATTTGAAACCATTTTAAAATAAAATAATTAATAAAAACAGAAATTCAATACATGCATTAGATCACATAAAAAAGGCTCTAAAGTCTAAAACATGTCATAAAGATTATATTATTACAGATTTTTTTAGAATGAATATAATCCCATGTATTTATTAATAAAAATAGATGCATGATATGTTTTTACATTTTATTGATAGTAACCTCCCATACCCATATACTAACTTTTTAAAAAAAGAATCACCCCTCCTATATGGTATGTTTCAGATGCAATACAATCCCTACTGTACAGTAAGAACCCTAGACCCGTATTCATGCATCATAGGTAGAAAGAGAGACTCCAGCCGAGATAAAGAAAAGGTAGATGGCTTACTTGTAAACCTGCCACTCATATGGCGGACCATAATTACACCCTTTGCTGCTTCTATGCTCGAACTTTAAAGCTACCTACAGTTATTGGACATACATGTACAGAACAAAGAAGCCAAGATGTGAAAGTAAAATACACACACAAGCGGACACACTAATGCCTTACTTCAACAGCTCCAGGCCCAGTTCGTTCATTACAATTGGCAGCTCCTACACGCCTACCTACATAGACTTGACCAAATCCTCCCTTCCCTAATTTTCTATCGATTCTGTACAGCGGGGAACCACCAACTTGAACCTGTTACAAATAAAGCAAACAATAGATTATTTTCAACATATATATAAATAGATAATAAAAATAATTTTTTATTACACATATTAATGAAATGGTTATACTCAATCTGACGGAGAACTAGAAGGTTAACCGACTGGGGTAAAAAAAAGAATTCAGTATCAAACAGAACCATGTTTAATGCGACTACACTGCTTACCATGCCATCAGTGTACTAGAGCCACTCGCTTACAAAGTAAATAAACCATTTTTTCTTGCATTTCAAACCAGCAGAAGAATAATTTTTACAAAATAAAAGAAGAAAAATTAAAAGAAAGAGAAAAAAAAACCTCGCACTTCCTTGCAAGCATAGTAAAAAAATCTTCGGAATCCCATAAGAATGGAACTTCACAGAGATACAGAGAGAAGCTGCCCTGAAGGTCCAGATGATGAGATGAACCAAGGCAGGCCTTCCTTCCCTTTAAAACCCATAACTTATGCATGTCTTTTAAACTCAAACGAAGCAGGACAGATGTTGTCCCTGAACATTCTCGTCTAAATAACTGAAGGCAGAGAAATTCGTGAAATTAAAAGCACCTTCTCGGGAAGGGGAGCTGTGCTGCCCTCATCTTCGGCCCCCGGAGCCTTATCCGGGCTTCGGCCACCGCTGTCGTATTCATCCATGGCCTTTTTCCCAACTTCCTGTCCGAAAGCCCTAACCGGTGCGTCTGGCGCTTGTCCTTCTTCTTTGTCTTCCTCCTTTTCTTTCAATGTCCTGGTCAGAGGCACGGCACCGATATCCTTATTTACAATATTACTTGTTTCATCTGCTGCGATCGCGTTCTTCTGCTTCCGATTTCTCGTATTACGCGCTGTGGTTCTTCTCCTCTGGCGAGTACTTGCCGTCGGCTTATCGGGTTGTGTAATCGGAGTCGGGTTTGAGTTATCTATTGCCCGGTTTCTGCGTGCTCTGCTACGCAGTTCAGGCATCGTAAGGGTGTTGGCCCATGAAGAGGGAGAACCCTATACGAACATTCATGAAGGTTCCAGAATCATCGGCTGAAATTTGATCAGTGCATATTGAGTAATATGAAGAGGGAGAAAATGTCCCAGGAATACAGATAAAAGAAATAATCGAGAAATTGAATATTTGGGTTCAGTGAGAGGGAATTTGAGATCTGTGGAGGAAAATGAAAATAAAGGGATTCTCGATTTCTAGTACAAGATAGAGATAGATAAAGCGAGAGAGGCTACATGTAAAAATTCTTTGGTTTTTCTTTCTAATTTCTTTGAATTTTTCTACTCCTGTGTATTAGTTATACGGTTTTTGATTTATTATTTTTTATATTTTTGGTCTTTTGTCTGTCTGCATATTACATAGCTCCTGCACCTGCTAATCATTTTCGGCACAGGGGTCTCTATGCTAAGCTGCCAATCCATGTCATCTCCATCAAAAATCAATTTTCGATTTGCATTTGCAATCTTTTTTTTTTTTTTTATCATTGCTTGTTATTGATTTGATAATTAACATCATATGGATTATTTTCCAGTTACAAATTTTTCTGATTATTAATTATATATGAAAGACTAGCCAAATTTATAACAAGTTTGTGTGTTATCATGTTTATAACATTGTATAAGTTTGTATATTTTCAAAATATTTGCATTTTAAATGTCACTGTTAAAACAATCTATAACTCGCAGATCGACCTATTTAGTCTGTTAAATAAATACATTTTAAAAGAAAAAATTTAACCGGTTTTGAAACAACGGTCAAATACAAAATATTTATCAAATCTTATCAACAATACTTTTTAATTAAATTGACTAAATATAAATTGCTTATATCTCATAATAGTTTTTTTTTTTTAATTTTCATATAACATTATAAAATAAATAAAATTTAAAAACATAACCAAACGGATCAGGATCAAGGTTCAACCAATTTTGGGCCTTCACTCTCAAGGACAACATGCTTGCCCTCAAGCTGATATTCATTGAAGAACAACACTGAGGTTTGGAAGAGGGAAATGTTTAAAAAACATGTTTATCTTCTCAAGATTATTTTTGGCAGAAGTAGCAATAAACATTTTCTTCCCACAAAAAACATTCTGAGTACTAAACATTCATTAACTTTCCCACGCACTACAATTGAAACATAAACTATGAAATATATCAGAGTACGACTATCATGTTTGTAGGTGACTTTATTCATTCAACTTAATAACAACGGAGATTAAAATACAGAATACATAAAGAGAAGAGGAGGAAAAGTTTGTTACCTTTGAGATTTTGAGAGGAAGGTTAAAGAATAAAGGCATTCTATCGTAAGGGGAAAAAGAAAATTCATATTCTCCAGTCTACTGTAAAAATAAAATTAAATATAACTTTTATATCTTTATTATTAAATTTTTTAATCAAAAATTGATAAATATATTACTTATACAACTCAATTTTTTTTATAATTAATTTTTTAAAAAAATTCATATACTTTATTTTAATTAAATAATTAAATAATAAAAATATATAAATCTATTCTTTATAAAAAAATCATCATGTGATATTGAGGAGGATCAGTTGGGCCTGTGTTTGGAGCTTTGACTCGTCAAATGAACCCTTCCCAATTCCTATGAACCAAATCTATGAATGAAAGCCCATAGGTCAGACCAAATAAAAAAGAAAGCCCATAAATGTTTCTTAGGTTTGATAATGAAACCTATTGGGCCATGCGTACCATTAATGAAACTATGTGAGGGCAGAGAAAGAGTGAGAAGCATTCTCGTGGATTGCGTGGTATACTACGCGATATAAATCATAACTAATGATATTTTCAGACAAAAAAAACTAATAATATTTTCACGTTATAACAATAGTAAAATACTATTGAATGATTCCTTTTGTTTGCATTATTAGTTGATGAACTGATGTTAAATGTTGTAATGATTTATTGGGAGTTGAGTCTAAAAATTAATGTTTAAATTTTTATTATGAAAAATATTTATATTTAATATTTTATAATAATTTATATAAAATATGTACATAAAACGGACATTATTTGTTGCATATGCTTCCCTATATTTAAATCTTACACGTGGGTGGGGCCCTTGACGTTGTAATGCGTGCACATTACGCGAATCTGAACTTTCAAAGTATAAGCACGTGTTTGAAAAAGGTCTCAAATGATATGGATGAGATTGAGAGTCAGAATTTCCCAAAAGATGGAGAAAGAATTGAAGGAGAAATGGGAAGGCAAGGTTTCAAGGAGAGTAACGAAAGCGAGAGCAGATGAGATATGGGAGCTTGTCAAGGACTTCTTCAACGTACACAAATGGTTCCCCGGCCTAGGCACCTGCTACGGCATCCATGGCTCTAACTCTGAGCCTGGCTGCATCCGTTACTGCGCTGGCTTCTCCATCCCATCCAACAGCCCCCATCAACCTATTAGCTGGTCAAAGGAGAGACTCGTAGCCATTGATCACCATGACCGCACCCTTGTTTATGAAATTGTGGACAGCAATATCGGCTTCAACTCCTACAACTCCACTTTCAAGGTCATGTTAGATTAATTAATTAATTATTATATTATTTTAATTAATTTATAGATAATATTAATTAAATGTTAATATTATATTATTTTAATTTTAATTTTAATTTTAAATTTAAGATAAAATATTCAAAACAATATTCTTATTGGAGATTAATAGAAATTTAGATTATCACATCTGAAACTTTAATTTTTGAAATTAATTTGCTTCTGTTATCAGAAACTCTCTAATTTATCTGACTTTCTCTTTTTAATTCTTTTGGAACGTAAAGTAATTGTGGTTATAAATTCTATCATTACTTTTAACTTTTGATATTATAACTTTAATAGGTATGTATTATAAATTTTTTATGATTAATTATATTGTGAATCAAGATCAAAATTTATATTTCACTAAATTTAGATTGAGTTTATATTTTTATAAATGGTATCATAGCCTGGTTATGCGTTCCACAATTACTTTGGTTCAACATTTCATCTTGTTGCATCTCTTTATATGCTTCCATGAACTATTTTTGCTTTAATTTTGTTGCAATTTTTATTTATACGTTTTGAATTTTGAATTTATACGCTTTTTCGCATCTTGAATTTGAATCTAAAACCTTTAACTGCTTCATTTTTTGAATGATTCACAATTTTGGATAATTTTTTGGTTAATATTTTAGAATTAAATATTTGTATTTTTTTTTAAATTATTAATCTGTTGTCCATGAAAGGTGAACAAAAACATCGTCTGAACAATGTTTGTTCATAGAGAAAGAACACCAGAAAAAACCTTAAAAAAATTTCAAAATTTTTGGTGATTCATTTTTACAATTTTGAAATCATAGGAAAGCTTTCCATCCAGAATAATGCAGAATCGTCATTGAAATAATGACAAAAGGCGACAGAAATTACCTATAAACGGTGTGTTTCTCACCAAGTCCAATATGAATCTAAGTTGGGTCATGAGACCCGGCGAGAGGAGGAAGACAACCTCCCTCACGACACAACATTTTAACCTTCAAAATAGTGTCATTTCCTTTTGAGCAAAACAGTGAGGTTTCGTTGAAATATATATTAAATTTGAAAGGTAAAATCGACATTGTTTTGTTAGGCGAAAAATCTGTGAAAGTGGTGGCACTAGATCTTGAACATGCAACGCGTTGGTTTCGGGCGCGATTTTTGCAACCACTATGACACGCCTATTATACTGAGGTTTACTTGTATTAAAATTTATTTATAGTATTAGTTTATTTTAATTTAATATTTAATGATTAAATTAAATTTTTTTAGGGAAATATTGTTCATTTATTTATAAATTTAATTTTAAGACCAAAATTAAATATTCTACATCTAATGATTGTGAGTTACCTACCGTGGATCCAATCACTAAGATGTTTTGTGATTAAAATTCTATAGTAATTAATACAATTTTATTAATTAATTCTCCCTGAATTAATTATAACAAATAAAATTTTATATTATATTAATAATGTACATGTCCTATCGATGTGATAAAATTAATATAATTTTAAAAATTTAAAGCATAAAATTCTGACTGGTTTGAAGTTTTGATGCTTAGATAATATTATGTGTTCTATCGATGCAAATATTATCAAAAGCATTTGTTTGTTGTTTTCTATTGAACCAAATTACTGTGAGTTTTTTTTTCTTGGTTTATTATAGTCTGAGACCTTTAGGCAGAATTGTAATAAACAATATTAATATTGATAGTTGTATGAAATTAGGTTTTGTAAAGAAAACCTTGTTTTAATAATTATATTGACTGGATATAATTAATGTTTCCTGATTTTATTTACTCAGTTTCTCTAATCTAATAGCTATCTTCAGTGAAAACTCTGAATGGGACTAACAATTTCAGAGCTATTTAAAGGGCCTATCATAAACAGTGGCATGATTCAAATAGAATTTGTTTAAATATTATGAAGTACACTATTGATAAGACCATCAGACAGAGCATCCCGAATAAGGAATTGACTTCATAATATTTAAAGGCTATCAAATAAAAATTTAAGAAGTTTAAAAATAGTCAGAAAGCCTACTATATCTCTCTCATTGACACTTGTCGCTATGATGGAGTATCTGGAGTCAGGGAATATATTATGAAGCTTATCAATTATTACAACAAGCTGAAATCCTATGGAGTGAATTTAGGAGAGAGTTACTTTGTTTATCAGGTTTTGTAGTCCCTTCCTGATGAGTATGAGATACTTTGTACTACATACAATTCTCAAGAGATAAAATGGTCTATTAACCAAATGATATCTATTGTGACTTATCAATTATTACAACAAGCTGAAATCCTATGGAGTGAATTTAGAGGAGAGTTACTTTGTTTATCAAGTTTTGTAGTCCCTTCCTGATGAGTATGAGGTACTTCATACTACATACAACTCTCAAGAGATAGCATGGTCTATTAACCAAATGATATCTATTGTGACTTAAGAAGAAGAGTTAATTAAAAAGTTTGCTTCCCATCCATAATCTATTAGTTACTTCTCTTAAGGTTCAAGCAGTAAGGTTGGAAAGGGTAATAAAAAAGGAAGAAAGCTTGAGAATCAGAGTAGTGATAATAAATACGTTAGGCTTAAAAAAAGTGGAAACCAAAATAAGGATCAAAAGAAAAAATTATTTAAAGGGGAATGTTACTATTGTAAGAAGTTCGGTCACAGGATATTTAACAGCTTTAAGTTGAAGAACAAATGTAAGAGAGAAGGTAATTCTAATATATTTGCTCCTCTAGCTCTAGTTTGTTTTGAATCTAATACCTTTGAAATATTATGTGATTCTTGGTGGTTGGATTATGGAACATCTATTCATGTGACAAACTCTTTACAGAGTCTCAAACATAGGAGGAATTTAGTTTTAAGTTATTTATTGGACATGCATAGTTATTCTTTTTGGCAAACAAATAGAAAATTTGATATTTATTTCAATTTAGTTTTTGTTGGGACTACTTTCATGGTTAACAAACTATATTTATTGACGATTAATGATTATCTAGATATTCCTTCCTCTACATTTGCTGATGTTGCTGTGGGACATAAACATTTCAGAATTGATGAAAATTCATCTATGTTATGGCACCAACGCTTGGGCCATATTTCCAAAGAAATATTGGAAAGAATGGTCAAACAAAAAGTGTTAGAAAACTTGGATTTCTCTAATTTTAAAGCATGTATTGATTGTCTTAAGGAAAACCTTCCCTCTAGAGCTATGACAAAAGAGGCAAATACGTCTAGTGACATACTAGATTCAATTCACACGGACATTAATGGACCTATCACTGCTGAAGCTATGGGTAAATTCAGATCTTTCATTACTTTCATTGATTATCACTCAAGATTTGGGTGGATAGATATATTGTATAAGAAGTCTGAATTATTAAATGCTTTCAAAGTCTTCAAAGCAGCTATTGAGTTAAAAACTGACAAAGCTATTAAATCCGTGAGATCATATATAAGTGGTGAGTATTATGTCAAATATATTAAAATTGACAAAAATCCTAGTCCTTTTGTTTCATTCTTACAGGAACATGGTATTGAAACTCAATATACTATGTCAGACACCCCTTAGCAAAATGGAGTTGCTGAAAGGAGAAATCACATGTTAGTGGATATAGTAAGGAGCATGATGAGTCACTCATTTCTGCCATAATTCTCATAGGTTAATACCTTGAGAACAATTATATATATTTTGAATCAGGTCCCTAGTAAATCTATGCCAAAAACTCCATATGAACTATTTACTAGTAAAAGATCCAGCCTAAAACATCTTCGTGTGTGAGGTTGTAAGGCAAAAGTGAGACCATATAATCTATAACTCAAGAAACTGGATTCAAGAATTATTAGTAGTTTCTTCATTGGGTACTATGTTGGTTTTAGAGATTGTAGATTTTATTATCCTTCTCACACTTCCAGAGTCATTGAATCTGACAAAGCAATTTATTTTAAAGATGACTTGGATAGTGGAAAAAATGTATCGAAACCATTAACTTGCATGTTGAATTTATTGATTTATCCCTTTCAACCTTACCAACTTCATTCGCTAAAATTGACACTGAAATGAATGATAATGTTGCTAAAAATTCAGATGCTCCGCCTGTCATAAACTTTAAAGAATAGGATGTATAGTTGAGATGATCTTAGAGAATTCGCAAACTTGTTATTCCAAATAATTTTGTGGTTTATCTACAGGAATGTAAATTCGATATTACTGATGACAAAAATCCTACTTCTTATAGTGATGCAATAGGAAGTTCCAATTCCCATGAATGGTTGAAAATCATGAATGAAGAGATTGCCTATATATATCATAACTATGTTTGGAAACTTGCTGAATTACCAGAAAGACATAAATCAGTTAGTTGTGAATGGGTTTTTAAGATCAAGCGAGAAACTGATAGTGAGATAGAAATGTATAAAGCCAGACTTATAGCTAAAGGCTACTATTAAAAGGATGACATTGATTACACAGAGACTTTTTCTTTAGTGTGTCCAAAGGATGCCTTCAGAATTGTCATGCCTCTTGTTGCTCAGCTTGACCTTGAACTTCACTAGATGGATGTCAATACCACTTTCTTAAATGAGAACTTGTTTGAAAATGTATACATTACTCATCCAAATGGATTTATTGAGGTAGGGAAGGAATATCTTGTGTGCAAGTTAAATCGATCTATCTATGGGCTAAAACAAGCTTTTAGACAATAGTATTTGAAATTTCATGAAGTTATTATCTCACTTGACTTTATTAAGAATGTTTCTGATCAATGCATCAATCAAAAACTTTATGGAAACAATTTTATAATTTTGGTACTCTATATTGATGATATCCTATTGATTAATAACTTAGTAAAATTATTGAATGAGACTAAACACATGATATCATGCCACTTTGAAATAAAAGATCTGGGTGAAACTTGATTTGTTTTGGGCATCCAGAGATATCATGATAGATCTCGTGGTATATTGAGTTTGTCTCAACCGAGTTACATTGATAAAGTACTAAAGAGATTTAGCATGTACTCTTGCACTGTTTATGTTACACCTGTCTAGAAAGATGAAAAATCATGTAAATCTCAATATCTTCAGAATGATGATGAGAGGACTGCAATGGATAAAATTCTATATACTTTTTCAATTAGCAACCTTATGTGTGCTCAAGTATGTACACGTTTGGACATTGCTTTTGCGATTAGTGTGCTTGGCAGATACCTGAGCAATCTTGGTCATGACCATTGGAAAGTTGCTAAGAAAGTTATGAGGTACCTTCAGGGTACGAAGCATCGTACGTTGACTTACAAAAAATATAATCATTTTGAGATCGTTGGCTATTTAGATTCAGATTATGTATATTGTATTGATGATCATAAGTCTACTCTTAGATACATCTTTATGATGTTTGGAGGAACTATTTCGTGAAAAGTATCAAACAATCTATTACAGCTACCTCAACTATGGAAGCAGAATACATCGCTTGTTATAAGGCCACCTGTCAAGCCATATGGTTGAGGAACCTGATATCTGGCATGTATCTTGTTGATTCTATATCACTTCATTTAACCATATATTGCGATAGTTAGTCTAATGTGTGTTTTTTCAAAATTATAGGAGCTCCAATAACATTAAACATTTTGATGTTAAGTTTTTATTTTTTAGAGAAAAGATTATTAAATCTCATAATCATTTGGTTCACATTTCTAGTGAATATATGTTGGCATATTTGTTGACCAAAGACTTACTCGTAAGAGTATTTAAAAATTATGTAACTCATATGAGTTTGACTAACTCTTTTGATGCAACCTTGGTTTAGTAGGAGTCTGGATTAATCTTTATGTCTTGATGCATTTTAGACATTTGAATTATTTATCATGTATTTCATTTGTTTAGAAATGAAAACTTTATTTCATTTACTTGTTTTTCTATCGGATTCAGTGATCTTGTATTTTTTTTTTTCTGAACTCGACTTGAGTTACTCATAAATGGATTGATTCTAGTTGTAAGTGATTAGTGATAGGTTTGATCACCTGGTGATCCATTTAATTAAAAGACCCAACCAAAACTTTATGTTGGTCAGTAATAATCTTATCAGATTATTGGCTGAGAATTAAAGGAGAGAAAGTATTTTTTATGATTATATTAATATTTGATTAATATTATCTAAATGAGATTGTTAGATTAATGAATTAATTGTTAGATTAATTTAATTAATTTATAGATAATGTTAATTAAATATTAATATTATATTATTATAAGAACAATTTTAATTTTAAATTTAAGATACAATATTAAAAAATATTTTTATTAAAGGTTATTAGAAATTAAGGTTATCACATTTAAAATTTTAATTTTTAAAATTAATCTGTCTTTATTGTTAAAAACTCTCTAATTTCTTTTACTCTCTCTCTAATTCTTTTAGAGAATAAGATAATTGTAGTTACAGACTCTATTATTACTTTTAACTTTTAATATTATGATTTCAATATATATGTATTACAATTCTTTTATAATTAATTATATTCTAAATCAAGTTATAAATTTATATTTTATTAAATTTAGATTAAATTTATATTTCGTCAGGTCATCCCAACAGACATCAACGACGCCACACAAGGGTGCGTCATCTACTGGTATTTCACACTGGATCCCATGGAAGGCTGGGTGCTACAGGACCTGGTGAGCAAATACGATGTGGCCCTTCAGCGCATGGCTGCCAAAATGGAGGATCATATTGCAATTGCAAATTCACTCCATCCACATTGATTAATGATTACTACTTGTTTCTAATTTACTAATTGATTAGTATTTTGACTCCTTTCCTTTGCATAATTGTAAACCGAGGCGTTTAGCACACGATTATACGGAATAGGTTGTTCCACATGTTGTATTTCTATGGTATATGATTAAAAAAATATTTTTAAAAATATAATATTTTTATATTTTTATAAATTTTTATTCTTATATAAAAAAATAAAAATCTTATATTCTTATGATATACAAATATTTTTAAATTAATAAAATTAATAAATTATTTTATTTAAAACTTAACTCTATTTTATTATGATTTATTTATGATTTGACTTATTTAAAAATTATATTTAATTAATTTTAATGTTAATTTTATTGTTAAAAATTTAGATTAAAATTTAAGAAAAAGTAATATTAAAGTTTAAAATTTTACAAGATTTTGTGCAAAAGTTAACAATTTAATTTAATTTAAATTGACTAAAGTTAATTTATATTAATTTTATTGAAATAAAAAAATATTTGATAAATTAGATAAATTTGATTAGATAAATAAATATGAATCAAATCAAATAAAAAAATATATAAATAAACATTTTAAATATTAAATTTTTTTTATCTTATTATTTAATTAAGTTTTTAAAAAAATAATTCTTCATTTGATATAATTTTGAGATACTTTAATTTTAAAATAAAAAATTATAAAAAATTAAAAATTTAAACTTATCAAAATTGTAGCTATTAATATAAGATTTTTATAAAATAATTTTATTAATATTAATTATATAAAATTAAAATAATCTAATAATAAATAATTAGACTAAAAAATAATGAATAACAGTTAACATGACAAATTTTTTTATTCTTATGACATAAGATATTATAAAATATTTTAAATGCACCAAATAAATTTTTTAAACTTTTTAAAATTTTAATAAAAAAATTATTTGTATACTAAATACTCTCTAAAAATAAAAAATTAATTTTTAAAAATAAAAAGTCATTCATATATCAAAAAAGCTCCCAAAGTCACTTTTTTGTAGAATGACAAGAAAAACAAGAAGAATGGGGTTGTCCCCACTTCCCAATGCCAATCGATAATCTGTCTGCCTATTTTATAGAGAATCTTGCCAACTAAGGTTGGACATGTAAGAGTGATTCTTTTGGGTTGATTTTGTGCGTGCCTACCCTCTGTCACTAACACCCCCACTTTGATAAGTCTGAACTTTCTCCATTATTCTCTTAAGATCGGACTAGAAAAATGGCAGAGGAATCCAATCCTAGATGGGAAGGTATAGCCTGTGTGGAGCTTCCAAACACAGATGCAGAACAAGTATGGGCACTGTTAGAGGATTTCTGCAATGCTCACAAATGGATGCCCATAGACACATGCTACCAAGTAGAGGGGATTCCTGGTCAGCCTGGCCTCATCCGCTACTGCGCTTCCACCGTAACAGTTGAATCTGAGATAACCATGATCAGGTGGGCCAAAGAGAAGCTACTCGCCATAGATCCCATGCAACGCTGTTTCACCTATGAGATTGTTGATAATAACATAGGATTCAAGTCCTATGTGGCCACAATCAAAGTGTTGCCACTGGAGACTAGTGATGAAAAAACAGGGTGCAAGATCCAATGGTCGTTTGTGAGTGATCCAGTACAAGGGTGGACATTCCAAGATTTGAACTCTTATGTTGAGTTTTCTCTCCAGTGCCTGGTCAATAAGATGGAGATACCATGTTCTGCTACTTAGTCAACGGACGGTGAGTGTAATTTGGCTTTGTTGAAATTAACTGTGTTATCAACTTATCATTATCAGTTGTGTTGTGAATTTAGAAATAGAAACTACGCATGTTTGGTTGCATTGTATGCTCCTAGTCTTATATATAAATGCAGAGACACATTGGCTGGTTTGTGTTCCAAAAACTGGTTAAACACTTGAATTTGCAGTTTGTTGTACTAAAAATTTGTTTCAAGTGTGTGATTTCGAAATCAAGGGCATGTTTAACCCGAGTGTCAGGGTAGGTCCATACAATAAAATAAAGTGATAAAACAGTATGCAAACAAAATTAATTTAAACACACAGTATATATTTGGATGCTTCCCTAACAAAATTCCCAATCTCTAATCAGGGAGGACCGGAGGAGCAAGGTTACTAGTTAGTTAACAACTTAACTTAGCCAGTTTAAGCTGGTTAATATTGATACGTCATCGTTTGTCTTTGCCTATACGACATTGCGTATCCATTATCCACAATTGCCCACTTCGTAGACGAGATGCGGTAATCTTTCTTTTTAATTGGAGAGCATAGGACCATCAACAAAACTTAAGTTAACCTATTTCTCTAACGTATTGTTGGATTCGTTTCTTTGTTAGCTTCAACTTTCAATGCATGTATATAACTATGAGCAAGCAGAATGTCTACTTCCATGAACTTTTATCTTTTAAATCTCAGAAGAAACGAAATTAAACCCCACCCCCTCCCAAATGGACAAGGCAGAACAGAAAAGAAAAAAAAAAAAACTATGTTTAAAGAATGCCGGGCGGGAGCTACGAAGACACTAAGGATATAACTTCATTAAATACAAGTTTCAAATGAAACATCCATCACAAATATCTAACATCTAACATGGAGATGAATTACCTATCTGCTCCCCTCAATACATTTAACCGAGAGCCTTGTTTAGTTAGTCGCGGATGCCAACCTTTGCGTCCTATTTTTTCAAACCCCCTTCCTATTGTCTCCACAATATCAACATTTTCATAGGCCATTTAATCTCTCTTTCATCCAATGAATGATGTCCTGTGCTATCTCTTCACGCTCAGGCTCAAACAGAAGGTCATGCAAGAAGCCATCATAGAGTTTAATCTCTTTGAACACTGAAGCTGCCTCATTGTATAGATCTTGTGAGGCAAGTGGATCAGTTACCTTATCTGCAGTTCCGTGGAGAACAAAGAATGGTACTGTCACTGACTTCAGGTTCCGCATTAAGTAGGAAGAGATCCGCAATATTTCATGCCCTGTTCGCACCCTTATGGGTCCAGTGTAGACCAAAGGATCAGAGTACTTGGCCAACATTGCAGCAGGATCCCTCGAAACTGGAATCCCCCTTTTGTTTGCTCCTTTGAATTGGAACTTTGGAGCAACCAGGGAAAAAACTGGAGCAACTGCCTGCATGGATACGCCAAACAAATGGTAAAGAAGAGTGAAAACTCATTCAATATACATTCAATAATTGCAAAATTAATGCAATTTAACACAATAATCTTTGAGGTTTTGGGCATCAATACGACTATAAGAGCTGCTGATATTTCTTATATTGTCTTTCTTAATTAAGACTTTTTTGTCTTGCTTTCTCCTTTTGGTATGCCATGGTCAACACTTGAACGCAGAGGAGAGAAGCATAATCCTTAATTTCAAAAGGGACACACCAGGAATAAAAATTTAAGGGCACAAGAAGATTATGAGTCAAGGAAGCAAGAGCCAAGTGTAACATCATTTTGTCTGAGTGTTTTTAAATCAGAAAACTTGACCCAGTGAAAGTGGGCGCTAAGCTAAGTATGACCAGAGGAAGGGATTTCTACTATCCAAGCTTATTGATTATAAAAAGAAGAGAATCAAGAAATGAAAGAGGATTAATCATGCCCATTTCTGAGACCCTTCTGGCCTTCTCCATATATCAATAAAAGTTCTACACTTGCTACTCTAAGAAGATACCTGCTAAAATCCCAAAGTAAAATGACACTTATGACTATTCATTCTGGTTGCAATAGGTCTCAAACCTAAAAACCTTCCTGAAGGAGCTGGAACTCATCATTGGTAACAGATGATTTCCTAGGTCTCCAAGTAAGAAGGCAAGTTAGGCAACTAATTTCAACCTATGAATGCAAAACTTACCCCAACAATTGGATGAGCTGGCTTAACACGCAAGGCTGGTGAGGTCAATATAATTCCTTCCAGCATTTCCTCAATATGAGGGTGGGAAGCCGCCTATAAAAAATGTAGGTGTTAATTTTCAAATTCAAAAAAACAAAATTAACTCATGGAGCCATGCCGAAGATCACAGTCCTTACCTTCAAAACCACAGCTCCTCCAGTGGAGTGACCAAAGAGAAAGCATGGTACTCCAGGATTGTCCAATTTAATCTTTTCCAAGAATGCCCCCTGTTTAAATTATCACTGTGAACATTAAAATTATCAAACAATGTTTAAAAATTATATTACATCTCCAATTTTTAAAGGAGACAAACTAGACAATGCAAGGAACAACACAAGTATTTCTAATTCATGCTTTGAAGTAAAAGTCCCCAACAGGCATGAAAGTGACACAAAATAACAATCACAGTTGAACTTGAACGAATAACTTTATCCATTTCCAGGGCATGCCCAACTTCAAAGAGAAACAAGAAAATAGATAAGTTCCATTGACAACAGTGAAATTAAACCAGTCTTAAATAGATGAATACCTCTTTTTAAGATGGATTTTATACAAAATCAACCATGCTCATAAAGTTTTACATTAATCTGGAATTGTTTTGTACTCCATTAATAAAAGATTGATTGAGGACAGAATATTTTTAAATATGAGAAAATATTGTGTATTTGACTATTGATTACATACTTGCGGTTGCCTAACTTTTCTAGATTTTAGTATACTTAAAGGATCAACAAGATAGCTACTACATATTTAAATGGTTGGATTGATGAAAATTGAATTCTATATTAAGCATAATCTAACTTTATGCTTCCTTTGGTCCTTTCCAAATGTTAATGGGGGAGAAAACTCTATGTTGATATCTAAAAATATCTTATTTTAAGGGGAGAAACCGCTATCACACACAAGAGCACTTGTTGTTGGACTATATCTATACAAACAAAAGGAAATGCAATTAAACATACTGTGTCTGCAACAACATGATCAAGTGATGGAACATAACCGTGCAATCCATCACTACCTCCATGACCTGTAAAAAGAAAGCATAACCCCAAACCTTCAGAAAAGAGAAGAGCAGAAAAATACGGAACAAAATGGTATAAATTACATAAAGAAAAGCCTTGGTTGTAATTAGGATAAAAAAGGGATATATCATAAATTCATGCCTATTACTACATTATCCAGGAGCAAAAGGTTAAGTCTTATTTATCTAAGGTAAAGATCCATTAGAGAACAGGAAAGTAATATATATCAATGAAGAACTTGGGGACCATATTAAAAAAGAAGTCTTATAGATAGCAGTTACCTATCCAGTCCATCGCATAGACACCAAAGTTGCAAGATGTTAATTGCCTTGCGAAATCAGCATATCTTCCACTGACAAAGAAGCACTAGGTGAGGAAAAAGGAAAAACTTTCATGAACTCTTAATAACAAACATGGGCAATAATTTTTTGTTTTATGAACCAATTTTTTTTTCCATATGTTTCGGAAAAATAAAAGCTATGACATCACTTAAACAGAAATAATCATTAAACTCTTGATGAATCAAGTTTCTGTAAGTTAATCAAATTAAGCTTACCCGTGTTCATTAAGCCCATGAATGATTATGAGAATTCCCCTGAAAGAATAAAAGAAAAAAAACTTAAGAAAATGTGAAACAGGGCAGCAGAACAGAGCTAGTCATTCGAGATGGAAAGCTGTAGATGACAATGAGAAAAAATGTAGGATATGAAAACCAAGGGGGGAAAAAAGGAACACCAAGAAGCAGGAGCCCGTAATATCTTCATTCTTCATCTGACAATGCCTCTTCAACTATTCCAGAAAAGGAAAAAATAGTATCTTAATAGAATTAACATAGCAACTACTTTATCCCAATGAGAAGACAACAATTACATTCTTTGTGTTGCACTGTTGCTAGTTAACCGTTAAATAGGACACTGCTAGCAACCAGTTTGAGTGCTCCAATATACAGAACAATACGCATTCAGCATAGAGATCAGAGAACCACATAATTTGAGAATTGGAATAACCGCGTTAGTAATTACCTAACAAAAGAGTTATAATTTCAATCACTTTCGTTCTCATGCACTCCTCTCTGTCAATGAAGAGTTCAAAAGGTAGCCAATTCTAGCCCATATATAATTTAGCTTATACCAGCTTCGTAGTATTGGGAGTGGAACGGCCTAAAACACCCAAAACGAAATCAAATGACCTCTTTTCAGCTCATTTACAGCTCATTCATTTTGTCACCAGCAAAGTAATCTTCAATTCTATGGATTTCCAACGTAAAACGGAAAAAAAAAATCACTACTCATTAATATCTTTCTACACGTCACATGTGGAACTATAACAGAGCCATTAGAAAACGCATTCTTTTCTTCCATTGAACAACATAATTCTTATAAAGGAGAATTTGGAGTCGCAATTTTCACACTTCTAACCCATTCCTTTCTTCAAAACTGAAGTAAACATTCAAAAACCGGAGTCGTGGACTTGAAAACTTAAAAGCAAAACAAAGAAATTGATGATCAGATGGAAAAAAAAAAAATCAGAAGACCTTACTTAAGATCATCGGAAAGGGGAAACCAGGAGCGGCAAAACAGAGCGTTATTTCGAAGGCCACAGAAGATATAAGTGGTCCATCGGCAATTGTGGTCGTCGCGGGCCATCCGCACACCTTCGGCTAAAGCTCTTCTCCTGAGGGTGTCCTCCTCGTCTCGAACTAACCACAGGGACCTCCGCTTGCGATGCTTCCGGGGAGAAGAAGGCGGTGTTCCCAGCAAGGGAGGGGAAGAAAAGCGGCGAGGACGAGGAAGAATGAACCACAAGAAGGAGAGGAAGAAGGTGTAGACAAAAATCAAAGAGGCCCTGAGGGCTTTCAGAATCGGAATGATGCGGTTGCTAGCGCCTGAGGTTAGTTGGTCAATTTCCATCTCGGCGGAAGACATGGCGGAGATGGAACCAAGCACAGAGATGAGGCGAAGAGGACCAAATTTGGAATGCCATTTACGGTGGAATGTATATATATTAATAGGAACCGTTGGGATCAAGGTGGGGCCCCAACAAATAACGGTTCTGATTGAATAAGTCAATAACGTTGAGTCCATATGCAGGACGTGATGCGATCTGATTTGTCGTAAACAAGCGCGTGGTTTGTTGACTATCGTCTTATTTACGAGGTAGTTGGGACTAGAAGCAGGTACAGGTAAGATGATCCGCATATGATCCTTTTCGATTACGCCTCTGCTAGTCTAGTCTGCACAAGACTTGTTGTAACTTGTGTTTGGTTCCAACACAAAGCTAAGCTCTAAGATTCGAAACCAAACAGGAGAATCTTCGCCACTGCATAAGAGTTATGAGTTTTACGACTATGACTAATCCATTCCATATTTCCATCCAAACAGTTGTTGATGTTGGAGGTACATTGATTAGTCCACCTGCAGATACAGGCGGAGTATTCAATTGACTTTAATGCATGGACGTGTTCATTTCTGTATCATCCAATACAAAGATTGAAACTAGTTAACATCACCACAATTTCGTGTGTGGATTGAATTTCCCTTATTTATGGATTTATTGTAAGGTTAATTAAGAATAAATCCAAATTAGATGTTGTGAACTGATTCTTAATAATTCATCTTTGGTTCCTTGTTTTGTGGTTTATGTGAAACTGCACGCACTTATTAGAATCAATAATCCGTGAATGGGACCGTGATCCCGTACTATTTTGATTTTGTGTTTAGAGTAGTCGCTATGTTAATAAATGAATACATTAGTTAAATGGAATAGATAATTATTAGGTTGTTGTGGTTTTGGGAGCAAAAGATAATAGACATCATTATTGAAATGAGTTGCAATTAGGCCAACCGGAGTTCAACAGCATCATAGCTAGCTTTGGAAATTAAAGGGTCCCACGGAAAAAAAAAAAAAAACTTGAATGGAAAATACAAAGGGTAGCGTCTCGATTTGGACGCCCTGGACCACATATGAAGAGCTAATCAGCATTAACAATATTTCTTATTGCTCAGAAACAATTTTTTTATTTTATACTTATCATTATGCTTGCGATGATGACGAAGAAGAAAAGGAAAGGGGTTATATTCGAGTGGATGTTGGTATCGCGGGGATCGCCGCAAATGCAGATAGAGTTGTGAAGATTGAAGTAAACAAAGATGTATAGTCATAAATAGTCGCTTTCCTGATCAAAATTCAGGGGCTCAGCGATTCGCGCTAAAGTCACTTTAGGTCAATATATGAATAAATAAATTTGGTGTAGACAAGATAAGAATAGAATCAAAAAATAAAAGCAGATGAGAAGAAGGGCGTGGGGAGTTGGGGTGGCAAATTTAGCATAAATAAGAAAATTACAGGAACATAAAAGGAGAGGACCAAATACAAGTAAATCTAGGAATAAGGAATAAAAACGAAAAATATATTCAATTATTGGTGTTCATGACATGGAAAGGCTTAGATATTATGTGGTGTGGTGCTTGTTTTTTTTTTCTTTTTGGTTCACTAATGAGGCTTAGATATTACGGAAGTGTTGATATGGTTAGCTAATGGCAAAGTAGATGACATGTCCGTGGCCGATACTCTGGTTGGTAAACAATGATATGGTAGGTCGCAAGCACTTATCTTTGACTTCCGTCAATAATTAATCTCTTTTATCAATATTGTCATTTTCATAACGTCTATACATTTAGTAAAGTCATTTTTTTTAAGACTATTTTAAGATTATTCTTGAAAATAGAAAATATCAATATATTTATCTATGAACCACATTAGTTATAACTAATAAGACCCATAAAACTTAAATTGCTCTGCTCTCTTCTTATACTTATATCTGAGTCCCCAATTCTCTTTTGTAGTTTGATTAATCAATTGGGATCCTTTTTACTCATACTTTGTCATGTAGTTTCTGCGGCCCACTTTGTTTTCTATTGGGTCACTATAGAACACTTAACAAAAGAAAATTATTAACTCCTGTGGATTAGTACATGGGCTTGCAAGACTGGGCTGCCACAATCCTTCCACGATTTCAAGAATCACAATCAATTTAAGAAATGAAAATTAAAAATTTGGCCGAAAGGGAATGTGATAGAAAATATTTTTCCTGTTTGATAACTCACGGATTCTTTTCCAACTAAGAACAACCAAAGCTGGAGGTAGATCTTCTCCATCAAGAATATTGACAATCAATTTAAGAACAACTAAGAGGGTGTGTGTGAGGTTCAAAGGATTTGGTAGGCCTGAACATATCCAGAGTTATACCAGGGTGAGGCCTTCAAGCAGATCTTGAACAAGACCCTCAAGGGATTAATTCATGCATGTGCGTCTTCATCAAATAGAATAAAGATGAGATGAGACGCGTTTATTATGAAACCTAATTATCATAGATGCTTATATAAAAACACCTCTAGCTATGGCCTATTCATCAATTTTCACACAATAATTAAGCGATTATTCCATGGGGCAAGCCAAACAATGTGTTCTCTTAAGTCTAAATATATAAATAGTAAAAGTAAGAAGAACCTAGCGAACTAGTAAATAAGTAGGAATCCTAAAAGCCCACCCATCATGCGCTCATGGAATGAAGGCCTATACACTTGCTACTTTAACCTCTCACCAGTACATTAATTAAATAACACAAGTTGTGCAGCTCATAATTAATAATAATACTTACTAATACAACAAAAAAAATGCAATTAATGCGGGAACTTCTCACTTTGTAACTTAAGCTCGGTACAGCACTAAGCAGAGTAATGCTAATTCTACATATATATATATATATATGTATGTACCTGCTTTTGTCACAAAAACTCATACTAGGAGAAATCCAATTCACCCTGACTGTGAATTTTATCATTTATTATTATTTTCCTTGACAAAATTAAAGTTGGCGTAGCCGTAGCAGTAACTAGTAAGTGTCTATGCTCACCTGAAACTCTTAAATTGAGAGAATATAATTTTGGAGCTTTTTGAAATGTAGGCATGGCAGCAGCGGCAATATTATCTTGAAGTAAAAACATCTCAATCATATATATAATCATCACACTCGTGCTGGAGCTGCACATGGCACTCATCAAAGATGAAGAGCTCCTTTTTGTTGTACAACAGCAGATTATATATATATATATATATATATATATATATATTGGTTGCGTCTAAATTAATTAACATAGTTTGTCGTTGAGGTACGTAGTGGGTGGTACATGAACATGACTGTTTCCGAGTCTTTCTGCGCATGCAGGAAGCTAGAGACTCGGCAAAAGCAACTGGGAAGGTTGATATGTGTCCCAACGAAATTGACAACCATAAATATGGTACGTTCGGATTATTTTTTTTAAAGTATTTTTTTAATTAAAAATATTTTTAATAAAAATTTAACACATTTGAATTTACTTCTTAAAAAAAGTAAAAGTACTGAAAAAAGTTAAAAATGAGTTTTTTTCAAAAGTTATATTTGTTTACTTTTCTAAAAAATACTGTAGTTTGGTTTGGACAGTTGAGTCAGAATATATTTGAGCCGATTGAATCGAGCGAAATTTTGTTAGAATTGGATGATCCAATTGTGACATAGATTGATTTACTTGAATTTTTACTTACAAAAATACTGCAAGAGGAATCAAATTGTGAACATTATGTAAGAGCGGTAGATCAATTGCCATACATCACAATGTAATTTTTGTAAATATAATACATTGATAATTTATTTAATATATCTTAAAAGAAATCTTTGATAGTAATATTTTATTTTTTTAATAAACATGGTTATAACTAATTTTTTTTTGTGTATAACTAAATTACTAATTGTTATTTTAAAATATATTAGTATATATTATTTAATTATTTTTCTATAATTATATAATTATTAAATTTTGCAATTTGTATATATTTTATTTCTAAAATAAAAAATTAGTATATTTATTGTAATCAAAATCAATACAATCATTTTATTAAATGATTATAAAAAATAAACTTAAATTTTTTATTCTTTTATGGTTATTTATGATTTGATATTTTTATTTAATAAGACATATACATTTATAATAAAAAATTTTAATTTATTTTACTGATTTAACTGATTTTATAGTAACCAAATAATTGATATATCTCTAAGAATAGGAGTGTAATTTATATTAAATTTTTAAAAAATATAATATTCAAATATATCTATTTATTAGTAAATTTACTTCTAATAAATATTTTTATACATATTACATACAAACATGTTTATTTTAATATAAAGTATTTTTTAGTATTGCATCTAAATATAAAATAACTTTTAATTTTTTTAAAAGTTTTAATTTAAAAAGCGTATTAAAAATAGTTTTTTAAAAACTTATCCAAACGGGCATATATTTATACTATATAAGCACTTTAGAAGGAACAAATATGGGTACAAGGGCAAGGCAAGCTCACTATATATATTATTGAATTTCAAAAGTAGTGTTTTTGTGGAAATGGGATTTTAACTTAGGCCTATGAAAGGTGTTGAAAAGAGGCTAGCCAGCTAGAGTGATGATTGAGATTGGAAATTTATAAGTAGCCGCTCACTGGGAAATTAAGCAGGCTTCAAATGCCTACAGGGTTCTACAAGTCATGCACACAAGCAAAACCAACAGAAAGAAGGCAAAAAAATAAATAAAAAAAAGGCTTCATCATATTAAAAAATTAGGTTGAGCCGGCCCTATATGTCTATACATAGAGTGCAATGATTGTCAATGCTGTTAATAAATGTATCATTGATTATATATGACTCTGGCCAAGGTCTCGTTTTTACCAGGTGAGTCCCCCTAAATGGACAACAAAAGTGAGAATAACATAAATCAATAATAATTTTATTATGTAATTATGTATAGAGAATATATAATATATATAAACTAGAGTGATTATTTTTACATGAGAGCTAGGAGAGTTTAAAACCAAGATCTTTAATTAATTGTTACTTATTACGTACACAAACGCAACTAATTTATATATAAAGTTCTCGATCTGTTTAAAAATTAGGATATTGTCCAATTTATACAAAAATTATTAGAATGTACTGACATCCTGCATGGATGCATTATATAGAGCAGCATGCATTATAGTGCCCTTTCCTCTATGCGCCACTCTACGTTAAGTGCTTGCCCCCATTTTCTTTTTTCTTTTTAAGCCTACACTCCTATGTAAGGAATTCAATATACGCCATTGATTGTGATCTGCAATATTTATTGAAGAGAAAATGAGCGAAGATGCATGCATGCATGCTGCATATTTTTCCTATTGATAGAAAAATTGTTCCCATCATCTTCAAAAAATTGAGAGAGATAAGAACGCTTCAAATTTTAAATTTCACGAATATCTTCTTAATGTCATTGAAATAGACGAATGTCATAATTAATTAAGATTTATGATAGATTTAAGTTCATGAAATCATTAGTTTTCATTTAAAGTACTAATTTTTAGTCCGAGAGTTAACATCTAGATTATTCGGTTAAGCCTCGTTTCCCGCCAAAATTTGTCCTCACATCCGACGTTAATAAGGATATGTAAGCTAAAACTATGCTAAGCCAACATTGTGTATGAGATATGGTCAGCGTTGCAAGGAAAATCAAATTACATACATAGAGTCAACTCTAGTAATTCTCCATTAACAATATTACAGATATATATATACCGACAAACTCGATCTGTGACTTGAAAGCTTTTGACCTCGCTTAAGATGCATAACAATAAAATAATTGGACACGACCTAAATGGAGCCAATATTAAAGTGTACTGTAGACATCAAAATGTGTGCGTGCATGTGAAAGATCATAATGCACAACTTTAACTTTAATTATTTGATTCAATGTCTGCTTGCAATTGGTAGCTCATATTGATTTGTGGATCCTCTTGCCAGAACGGAGAAGGGTTTCTATACGGATGGGTTTCATGTGCATGATTAACAAAGAAATTGACTATAATTCAGTACCTTTTTGGAGCAACCTTTGGAGTTTTGACACCAATATATTAAGTAGCACACGGGTTTACGCCATGTGTGGTGCACAAATCACATTTTGGTTAACACATTCGTCCTTTAATCCGTCTTGGTGATTGGTGAGTTAGTCACCATCTAGGAAAGCCTTTATCCTATATACGATATATTTTAGATTAATCTTAATTAGTGCTCTTTTAATAAAGTATATTTTATAATTAAGGGTTACTTCAATATATTCTCTTTGTTAAAAGTGCATGGAAACTTTTATACCATATAATAGTGCTTAATCAATCTGCCAAAGAAATATTAAAGTTTTACGTGAGTGATTCAACTGGACCACTAGATAAGAACATGAAGCCCTACAAATATCCAAAAGAGAGATTCAGACCCTTATTCAAGGGAAACAGGTCGGCTCAACGTCATGCACACATCAATTAAATAGATTTATTACGAAACATTAATGATTATATTATATATATACTGATTAAATAATTAATGTGTGTGTCACATTCATTAATTAGTATATTAATTACGAGTGTAAGCACTGATTAATCCCAGTCTTGGACGGTAATGCTCTTTACAGCATATATATGGCATTAATTAACTTTCCTACTTCAAGAATCTTTGCAAAGTGCATGGCCATATTTATTAGTGAAAGCTCACCCCAACATTAAGAGTTGGGTTAAGTACTCAAAAATAAATTATTGCTATACGAGAAATGGGCTGCATGTACAAACTATTGCATATATAGGCACGTCAAGATGGTGTACACGTTGGCGTGAGTGCTTAGCACACCAACTATGTATATATACCAATTTGTCATACTAAATAGTTATTAATATATAAATATATATATTCATTATAATTAGTAAAAGTTAAGCAATAATGTTGTATTTTTGCGTTGAAGCATGTGGGAATGAAGGACAAAATAAAAGGAAAAGAGAAGACTAGCTAAAACATCATGTTGGTCCCTTGTAGATAATAAATTTTTTAATTTGATCTCTTGTAAGTTATCTTTTTCAATTTATTTTTTTATAAATTTAGTCTCTTCATTTAAATATTATTTAAATAAATAAAAATTTTAATAACTTTAACGTTTGATATTGACTGAATAAAATTAAAAATAAATTATAATCTAATTTTTTTCTTTTTACTTTTTAATTGATCAAAATATTAAATATAATCATTAATATTAAGCGTTATTTAATCAATAAAAAAATAAATAAATTAGATCATCTCTAATTTTTAATGACATACAAAAAAAGATTTAAATTAAAAATAAATTAAATTATAAGAGATTAAATTAAAAAAATATATCTATAAAAAAAATTATCATTGGAAGGATAAAATAATGTTTTAGTTGAGAAGAGAATATTGGGGCGGGGGATCGGAAGAGGGTAGGCGTGGTGAGAGAAGAGTGGGTGATTTGGGAGTGTAAAACCCTAGAAAAAATAAAGCACGCTGAGCGTGACAGAGACTACACACTGTATATTCCTTAGAGAAAGACAGAGTAGGTCCCTTACTCTTCAAAGCACTGTTGAAGAAGAAAGGAAAAAAAGAAAGAAAGAAAGAAAGAAAGAGATTAATAAAAGTGAATGTGTGCACGAGTACTACTAGTGTATGTAACGTAAAGACTACCGACTTTTTCTTTACGTCTCTATTCTTCTCCTTTGTGCCCTCTCTTTTTGCTTCTTTTCCACTGTTTTAGTGCCCCACTGCTTTTGCTCCTTCTTCTTTGCCTCAATATTCCTAACCTTCTGTTTTGTATGTGCAAGTTTGTAATTTGTAGTTGTACCTATACACTTTTCTCTCTGTATCTCTCTCTACCATTACACGTCTGAGCATCAACACAAGTAATAGAGTCCAAAGGAAAGGAGGTCGAGAATTTTGCTTTTTGACATACAAATGAGGGACAAAAGCTGATCCCTCCTTCCCCTATTTATTCATAACAACTTTCAATAGGACCCAGTTCATTTTGTTTTAAGTTTAATCCTTATGAGACTATTTAAGTTGATGATGCTTTCAATGATTAATGCAACTCCTAGCAATAGCAAGCTACTTATAATAACATTCCATAGAGAGCTATATGTATAGCCGATATATTACACATATACTTAGGCCTTTTATTTTCCCTGTTCTTTTACCCTATATAAAAAATTGAATTGCTGAAGCGTCAATCTCTAAATACAGAACAACTTGCATTTAAATTTGACTACAATGAAAGCATAATCCTAAATGTTTGCGTTTGTATATATATTTGTTGCGGGCTTGTGGCTTCTGTATTTATAATATAAGCCATGCCCCTGTAAATAAGCAGAACAATAAAGTAATATACACACACACATACATATTCACCATCATCATACGTGCAAACAGGAGCTTCAAAATGTATTTTTGTTTTCAACGGTTACAGGAAATCCTTGTCACTATCGATCCCAGTGAGTGAATGAGTCAAAAAAGAGCATTTTGGTAATAATCCGACAAAATCAGAGCCTTTTTCCCTTTCAACCGTTCGTGTTCAAACATCTATCTTAAAGAGGTCAAGGTGCAATTTCGTAATTATATATCCCCCAACCCAATGCCCCTTTTCCGCTCCCCCCACCTCCATATCTATTTAAGCTTACATTCATTCCTTTCTCTCACGTCCTCCACATCCTCTTCAAATAGTATTCCTCAACTTTCATATCCTCTCTCTCTCTCTCTCTCTCAATTCCTAATTCACTACTATTTTTCGACATATATCCATCAACACACCAAACCAAATAACTTCTCTGATCTTGAATATATAGGTACGTAATTAATTTGTCTATATATATATATATATATATATATAGCTCAAAGGTTTTCTTTTTCTTGCTTTGATCGATCATGATGCATGCATGTTCTTCAATGATATTTAGAATCAAAGTTTATCATCCATGGCCATGTGTGTGACTGCAAAAGTTGCAGCATGATTAATTTTCAATTTTTTTTTCTTGGTCATTATATATTCAATTCTACTCATTATAATATATTTAGAAAGTTACACGATAATCATTTTATATACTTTTTTTACAGCTTGGGATCCGAGAATTCATAGGAAGGCAAAGAGACAAGTGATTAATTACTATTGAAGAAATTAAACTGTGGTAGTATAGAGCTAGACATGGCCAAAGGATCCTCAGGAGCTCAAACGTTCCCCAAGTCCCTCCCTTCGTTTATGTGCCTCATCATGCTGGTGCTCAACCTTCACTCCGCACAATCACGTGGCCATCAACAACAACTACAAGTAGAACTCCAGCTTCTCATATCCTTCAAATCTTCCATTAACGACCCTCTTCACTCTCTCTCCAACTGGCTCAATTCTTCGACCTCTATCTGTGACTGGTACGGCCTCTCCTGCCTCCACAACACCTCTCACGTTCACGTCATCAACCTCTCCGCCAAAAACTTGTCAGGCACCATTTCCTCGTCCATATTTCAACTCGCTAATGTTCAAAATATTGACCTTTCTAACAATCAATTCTCTGGCCCAATTTCTTTAGTGTCCCCTCCCTCTCTATCATCACTTCGTTACTTGAACCTGAGCAACAACAATCTAACGGGCTCCCTGCCTGATTTTTTATTCTCCCAGTCGTTTTCCCACCTCGAAACCCTCGATCTCTCAAACAACATGTTTTCCGGGAAAATTCCTCATCAGCTTGGGTTGCTTTCTAGCCTAATATATCTTGACGTAGGAGGGAACGTGCTGGTGGGAGAAATTCCAAGTTCCATCACCAACATCACCAGTCTAGAGTATTTGACATTGGCTTCCAACCAGTTGGTGGGTGAAATCCCTGGAGACATAGGCGTGCTCAAGAACCTCAAGTGGATTTACATGGGATACAACAACCTCTCTGGGGAGATTCCAAAGGGTATTGGAGAATTAGTGTGGTTGAATCATCTTGATCTTGTGTACAACAATTTGTCAGGACAAATTCCAGAGTCTCTTGGAAACCTCACTAACCTTGAGTTTGTGTTCCTCTACAAGAATAGCCTCACGGGTCCAATTCCGGCGTCCATTTTTGAGCTGAAAAAGCTTGTTTCGCTTGATCTCAGCGATAATTCTCTTACGGGTGAGATTTCTGAGCTTGTGATTAATCTGCAGAGACTAGAGGTTCTTCAGCTTTTCTCAAACAAGTTTACGGGGAAGATTCCACGCGGTTTAACCGCTTTGCCGCGGCTTCAGGTTCTTCAGCTGTGGTCCAACAGACTAACGGGTGAGATTCCAAAAGAGCTGGGAAAGCATAACAACCTCACTGTTCTAGACCTTTCCACCAACAACCTTTCCGGGGAAATCCCACATGGTTTATGTGACTCACGCATTCTTTACAAGCTTATCCTCTTCTCTAATACTCTTCAAGGACATCTCCCACGCAGCCTAACCACTTGCACAAGCCTACGCCGAGTGCGTCTCCAGAACAACAAGCTGTCTGGGGAATTGCCTTCCCAATTTACCAAACTGCCCCAGATATACTTGTTGGACATGTCGGCCAATCAACTTTCTGGAAGAATCGACGACAGGAAGTGGGACATGCCGGCGCTTCAAACGCTGAATTTGGGTAAAAACAACTTGTCCGGGGAGTTACCACACTCTTTTGGGAGTAACAAACTCGAGAGCTTGGAATTATCGGAGAATCAATTTTCGGGTTATATTCCGGCTTCTCTGGGAGCCTTATCAGAGCTCGTGCAATTGAAGCTAAGCAATAACAGACTGTCGGGGAATATCCCAACTCAGATTTGTTCATGCAAGAAGCTGGTGATATTAGACCTCAGTCACAATGAGCTTACTGGGCAAATACCGGTGAGTCTTGGGGAGATGCCGGTTCTTGGGATGCTTGATCTCTCGGAAAACCAGTTGTTGGGCGAAATTCCGGAGAACCTAGGAAGCGTGGAATCTCTGGTTCAAGTTAACTTATCACACAACCATTTTCATGGGAGGTTACCGTCCACCGGAGCTTTCCTTGCCATCAATGTGAGTGAAGTCACCGGAAACGACCTTTGTGAGACGAAGAGTAGTGAAGAAGGTGATGATGATAGCACAAGTACAAGCAGGGGTTTACCTCCCTGCAAAACACACAAAAGGAACCCAACTCGGTGGTTTGTTCTATTGTGTTTTCTGTTAGGACTAGCGGCGTTTCCTTTTGCTGCTTTTCTGGTTGTGTTCCTGCGAAGAAGAAACAAGTCGGAGGTGATGACAAAGGTGGACACTAAAGATGGGACGTGGGAAATGCAGTTTTTTGAGTCCAAGGCTTCCAAGCTGATCACTATCGAGGATGTTTTATGTTGGGCAAAAGAAGGGAACAATAGTAATGGTATATGCATAGGAAGGAAAGGCATGCAGGAATTCCAAGTGAAAGAAATGAGTGAGCTAAATTCGTTGTGGGAAGACTTAGTACTGGAGATGGGAAAGGTTCAGCATCCCAACATCGTGAAGGTGATGGGAATATGTAGGTCAGGTAAGATAGGGTACTTGGTGTATGAACATGCGGAAGGGAAATATTTAAGCGACATCGCAAGGAGTCTGAGCTGGGAACGTCGCCGGAATATTGCGGTGGGAATAGCAAAAGCGTTAAAGTATTTGCATTCTCATTTTTCACAACTTGTTTTGGTTGGTGAGGTGTCACCCCACACAGTTGCGGTGGACGCAAAAGATGTTGCTCGTCTCATGTTGAGCCCTCCGGTAATTACATGTACGGACTTCAAGGCTTCCATTTCCTCACCTTACGTTGCTCCAGGTACTTCATCAGTTCATCATATTCAATAATCACTCCTTTACTTTTTTTTTTAAATAATTAATTAATGTGTCGAATATTCCATTATATATATTTCAGAAGCAAGAAATAGAAAGGAGGTGACAGAGAAGAGTGAGATATACGGATTGGGAATTATTCTGATAGAACTGGTCACGGGAAGAAGTGCGGTGGATGCAGAAGTGGGCATGCAGGATCACGACAGCATCGTGGAGTGGGCGCGCTACTGCTATTCGGACTGTCATCTGGATATGTGGGTCGACCCGATCCTGAAGGGTAAGGATGGGTTTGCATCATCCACATCCAACCCTCACAACGACGTCGTTAACGTCATGAACCTCGCTCTCCACTGCACTGCCACCGATCCCACCGCTAGGCCATGTGCTACTCACATCTTCAAAACCCTACACGCTCTTGCCAATCCTACTCTTTCCTGTGTTTAATTTCCTCCTCAGTCTGACTCTTCATGTTCTAGTTTGTTTAATTAGATTTCTTTTTCTTTTTCTTTTTCTTGTCTTCTTCGGTGGATTTGATGAGAATTTTAGTTTAGCTTTAGCATAACTGAGATGTTCATGAGTAAGGGGATTGCTAGGAAGATGATTTGTTTTGTATTGGGCATGCTTGACATACTACATAATATATTGCTGAGCGTGTAAAGGTAAGTTGTAGATAAAAAGCAAACAGATATGGCATTAAATTAGCTACATATTCCTGCACTCTCCCATCGAATTCATCAGAAATCAGAAAAATATCCAATAAATCTATTTTATTCCATTAATTAACTATAGATTAATTGATTTTAAAAAAAATCATTTGTAATAAGGCCAACAACACGTATTAATTTCTTTATTTGTACAAATGCATGTAATTTAAAAGAATATGGATTTTCTTCCACCGTTATAATTAAATCTATCTTTACAGTATATTGAGCATATAGCTGTATGGCAGCGACCTAATGAATAATGACGCAATCTCACATAATTATTCTACAGTTTCCACATTCCAAATATTTATACCTAGACCCAAAATGATTGACAAGCTAGTGCAGACAGACACATTCAAGAGGGACATGCTTTCCTTTTTTGTTAGAATGAAAGCTTTAATATTTGAGACCTTTAGTGAGGTTATGATTAGAGGATTGATAATAGATGCCTCCTGGGAGATTCATTGGATCCTTTGTCAGATAATAATGCAAGTTTGAATATTAATGTATGATGGGTGCACATTCACCATGGTCTTCTAAGGTCTCTTCTCATCAACTCAACTTCAGAGCTATAATTTGAGAGGATACATATATGGGCGTATTTCAAGTGCATGCAGCATTTTAGTGCAGTTACTTCGATTCTTTCACCAAAAAAAAAAAATTACAACTTTTTCATATAGAAAACATACCACAAAAATAATTAAATGAGTTAAAATTAATGATTATTAATCTTTAATTCTTTATCTTGATCTGCGTGTTAGTGTATGATTAAGCGTACAAAATGCACTCCACTTGGCCAAAGCATAGCGCAGTACATAATATATTAGGTGTCTTTCCAACCAGACTGACCACAAACTTTCTTGTGACCCACCTTCCCTTCCATGCTATGATGATAGTGGTGAGCTCTTTTTACATATATATTTTCCTTTTTGGTTTTCCTCTCTGTGAAACAAATTTTTTCCCATATTTCATGGGGTGAGTAATGATGAATGTGCAAGAATCCTTTTTCTTTTGCTCAATCAGAAGAAATGGAGGGGTTTCCACAGTTAGAAGATTCCATCAGTAAAGATGAGTCTAAGCATAAAAATATAAAACTAACTGACATTATGAGGAGCGAACCAGCTCAGTCTGGCTGGCATGGATATGATCTCTCTTTGCAATATTGTTCCTTTCTTTTCAAAAGTTCCCAAGATTTCAATCATATCCCTTGGAGACCATGCAAAAGCTTCTTTGGCTTCATTCTTTCTATTTCAAAAGCCCCTTTTTTTCTCAATATTTTTCTCTTAAAGTCGTCTTCTTTGCTTCACTTTGGCTGTAGCAAGAGTTTGAGATGTTTATGTCTTCCCATTTTCAGTTTACATTGTGTATCACACGAGACAGCTGGCTTTCGTTTACGAATTTTAATGAAAGACTATAATATTAATAATTGGATACACGTGCAAAAGTACTGCAAGCCCAATATCCCATACATTTACATTTCATCCACCCACTAAACACAATTTATGGAGTTCAAAGTGGAGAAATTAAGGGATAGTGAGATGATCAAATTGCATGTCACACAAATCAAATTAATGTATTTATCAGTCACTTAAAGAGTTTAAGATGTTGTCATTATATTGGAGCAAGCGAATCCAAAACCAAAAGCGGCATTTTTTTTTTTTGTCTTTCTATAAATATGTATTTTAAACTTTAATCTTGTAGACTTTGGGATTGATTGGTTAAGGTGCAGTTTGAGAGTCAAATATCACATCAAGCCCTCACCATCTCTACCCAATTCAAAGACAAAAAGAAAGAGCACTTTCTGGGGTCACTTTCCATTTCAGTTGATAATAGCAGTGGAAAGTGATAATATCTTTTCATGACAAAATAATATAATAGTATAACGTGAAAGATAAAAATAAAATTAATTAAATAATAAATTTTATTTTTATAATAAAATTTATGAATAAATGAGATATATATTTTTTTCATATGATATTATTATATTATTTTTATTTTTCATATGGTAAAATCTTGATGAGTGGTATTATAATTAAAATTATCCTATAAAAAAGTTAAAAATGATGTAACGTAAACTTTTTATAATTTTTTGATACGAGATGTTATGTAATGTAGTGTGATCGACACTTAATTATCTTAACGGATGCACAGAAGCCTTCTGCATGTCTACAGTATAGTGAGATTGCTCCTGGATTTAGAGATAGTCCTTTCTTTCATGCATATGAATAATGTGAGTGTTGAGGTCTGATTTCTGAAACACCGAAATTACTCGCATCTTGTATCAGCAAAATTACCATTTTCCTTTCTCCGGCTCCACTGATGAAGCCAGAGGGCATTAAGAAAGAGCAGTCTATAATCAGTGGTTGCATCGAGGTATTTAGAGCTTAGTCGAGTTTTATTTTTTTTAGAAAGGAAATTGAAAGCAAAACTTGTGCTTCCTAGCAATTAAACTAGGTTTTCAGAAAAAGTTGGTAAAGATTCCTTGGTTGAAAAATGAAAACTTCTGACAAATGACAAATGGTCGATATTCTCACATTAATCATGAGATTCGTTGCCCAAGACCTTGGTGAAACTCATAATGTTGTTCCTTATTTCAACCTGATTCAATCCAACGGTCTAAAAAGTGCCACGCACTGCTAACTGGTTGCACTGTATGAATGAAGTTTTCCAATCGTAAAATATTTTAGGAAAGAAAAAGCTTGGTGGTTTTCAGTGGGCCATGATGGAAGTTGGAGCATATATGAAGCCCACAACATGACAGCATTATATAAATTATCCCAAGTACAAATGAAGAGGAATTGATACTCCTACACTGCTCTACAGTCTAGAATCTGTTTTCCTAGATAGATCCATCCCATACTGTTTTTTAAGGTGTCAGACAAAAGACCAGTTGATGAACATGAAACAGATGCAATGGGCCGTTTCTTCGTCGTTCAATACTTTCCATGCCACTGCTCTCTCATACGACACAGGCCTCCCCATGCTGGACAAACAGATACCACCTTGCATACACATAAAACCCTGCACCATAACAATACCGCTTTAGAGGATGTGAAAGCACCAATGTTTAATGTTCATTTATTTACAAATAGATGAGATAACTATACCTGCTGCATTGTATGGGGGAATTCAGAGCACAGGGTTTTCTTTCCATTGTCGTCAAATATTTTTTCCAGAGTGATGTCTTGAAGAGCAACTAAGGTTGTCTCAAGCATGTCAAGTCCAGCTTGATTTGCAAATGTAAAAAAGGGTAATGCCTGGAAAATTCATATAACAAGTTATAGTATCTTGTACGTTAAAGCTGAGTGAAAGAAAACAAGAGGAAGGAGTCGCAGAAGCTGACATAGTATATAACTGGTCTAGGCAGCATAAAATTATTCTTTTCGAATTGAAGATAATTAAGAAAAATAAACCTTTAAAGAGCAGCACATGACCGCATCTGAGTGGTGCCAAAGGGATTTGAGAATGGATTCATTGCCTTCACATTTCAGCAATTCTACCCCTAGATAGCATCTGCAAAGAATGTCAGCGTTTAAAATTCAATGGATAATTAAACTACGAAATCTTTTAAAGAACAAAAAGTCAAAAGTGCCCTTGTTCAAGTTTCATGTATCAATATTCAAAAATCATAAGCTGATGAAAAAAGCAGTCACCAGAGACTGAAATTAGTTCCAGTAATATGAGGTGATGGGCAGATATTGACATAGATTGCCAGAATGCACTTCAGGAAATAAATTGTCAATTACATTTTCTTGTGATTCAAGAAACTTGAGTGAATTATATTGTTTAGAACAGAATGTACAGTACTATTGCAACATGATTGAAATCTACAAATCACCTGTAGCTTTGACAGATCCACCGAGCAAGTGTTTGTGCCTCAGGAGTGCCAGGCGGTGTGTGAAAACCATTGTGAGAACCAAAATGCAAAGGGGACAGCGCTAATGCAACCCTCTGAACAGATGCAATAATACTGCGGACATACTGCCGGGCCATAGAGGCTACATTGTCCTGAAGGTGGACTTCAAATGCAAATTGAAATGCTATAGTCATCACAGATTTGGTGCTCCCCGAATTACCAGAATTGTCACCGCCTGCTTTGTTTCCAGTTGTTTTAACTTCAAGAGCAGAAGCAAGATCAAGTGTACGATTTGGACTAACAGTATCCTACACCATTTGGACTAAGAGATCAAAAACCTTACTTTAACAAGGGAGGGGGAACCAAAATTCAAAATCAGTGCAATCAAAATGTTTGTCCGCCTAACGACTTACCATGTTAGAATCAAGGGGTATGATGCGAAAACCAGAAGGTAAAATGGGCGCATCATCAGAGAAAGATGCATCAATTGGAGCAAAAATGAGTTCTGCAGAGGTGCCAACTGCATGCTCATCCGCTCCACTACAGAGCTGGAGACAAGTGCAACCAGACAGAAGGACTGTCAGCTATATATGTCAGGATGTAAAGAACTTCGTAGAACTATATGCAGATTCCATTGTTCTAGCTATTCAATTGAAATCAAAATTAACGTGTGTTCATATGCAGAATCTCCCAGAACTATACACAGAACCCTGTTTTAAATATTTTTATCATCTTATTTTTTTGGAAAGAATAGCAGCCATGAATGACTAGTTAGCAAAAGAAGAAATATAACCAGGACATAACATTAGTATAATGTTCAATAATAGAAGTGTCTTCTTCTAAGTTCTAGGTTTTTAAGCAGTTTTCTTCTTGACAAAAAGTAAAAAATTAACGGTGTCCTGCATCTGGAAATAGATGATGTTAAAAAGAAAGACACAGGTTAATAATACTCACTTGCAGGAGGAAAATATCCCCAGGTATAGTCATGTCATCCCTATAGTAACCCATGTTTTCAAGCTTAATGACCTCCATGAACTGTTTCAAGGACAAAGTGTTAATAAGTCTACAACAAGTGTAAAATGAACAAATAAGAAGAATAATAATCTGCATATGAAACTGAAGGAAAAAATAAATAATGTGTAATTTAAGATTAAAGGAATAAAATGTATACTGTAATATGGTTAGTAGGTGCAAGAGTAGTGGCAAATAACTTGCCTCTTCATGCTCAATTGTATGAGCCAGTGGAAGAATGATCTGACCCCCAAAACCTCCTGCTCGGGCACCTGGCAAACTACAGGGACCAGCTTTAATAGCAGTAGCTGAGTAGGAATCAATACTGCTATCTGCCCACTCTGATCGATGCTCCCGCAAGAATCTAAGAAGAATGGCTGGAGGGACATTCTACAAGCACAAAAAAATGGCATGACACAGGTAGGAACGTAAGAGGATGTAAACAATAGAAAAGAGATAGAAATAGCCACCTACAAATTCAGATATTAGAAGTGAAGATAAGTTCCACTAAGGATTCATCCACAAAGGACCCATTCTATTTAGTTCTCTAGTGATCGGAAATTAAATACAAAATCTGTTATTCTGGTATCAAAAACAGTTTCCAAATATGGTCAATAGAAAAATATAGAACAATCCTGGAAAGGAAGTTTGGAAAAACATACTAGCAGTTTTTGACTTCAAACAGTGTGAACGACATTTAATATATTTTGCAGAAGAACAATGTTCCCTATTTTTCATGCTCATGACCTTGATAGGAAATTCATCTTATTCACTTCAAATCATACCAGGTCTCTTACAGTTTATAATTGTAAGTGCAAAATTTTCTTCTCTTCCAAGATCAAAATACAGATACAACGTAGTTAAGCATTAAAACATATACCTGTAGCAACATTGATGCTTTGGCACATAGCACAGAACTGCTCATAGAAGGAAATCCAATGTTTTGACCAAGATTTACTCCCATCATCTTGTTAGGAGATGAATTCACAAGAAGGGTAACATCATCAATGCCATCACTTTCTAACATGGACCAGCCATCATCTGCAAACCCATTGACAGCTTCATTGAATCCTCTGCAAGAAAAAAGAAATTAAGAAGTTAGAATACCGTAGTCAATTATTATGAGGAACAGGAGAAAAGATAAGAAGACATACTTGCTCAACCGCTGACTGAGTGCACGTAGAGCTGCAGGCCTTCTTCCCCACCCTGAGACATTTGGCTGAGAAGCTTCTTGAGAAATTTGCCTCAAATGACGTAAAGCCTGGAAGACAATTACAAGATTACTATTTGAAGCATGAGTTCTTCAAAATTCAACTTCCAGCATCTTTATGCCTAAATTTTGCATAAAGGAAAAGCTAATATCCATGTAAGAAACGACAGAGTTCAGTAAAAAGAAAACACCAATGTCCAAATAAAGCAGTAGAAGTTTATAGTGCAAACCGTCAGACAGAAACAATAGTCTTACCGTCATGGTTGTCTTTTGAGCATGCAGTGTCGATGACTCATAAAGTGGGCGCAACACTTCAGGTACACACCAAGGCTAATTTCAAATAGCCAGCAAGTCAAATTTACAAGTTATCAGGCAAGGAAATGAGTTTGCTTCACTTAACAGAGTAAGGGTACAAACCTCTAAATCCATATGATCAACAATATGAATAATGGATCCACCTCCTTCACAAGGTCTAATCAGATAGCCGCTTGGCAGCATGTCTGCTCTAACAAAATGCTGCACTGGGGGCACTGTAGGTCCATTCTGTGTGTTGTTAAGTGATCTTTCACAGACCTGATAATATATTGTAAAATTTTAAATTTTTAAAGCATCCCATATATGTGTCAAGGTTAGAAAAGGAACAAAGAAAGTGAGGAATTCACTTTGAAGAACCAGGGTTACATACCACTAGACTTCCATCCTCCAAAAGCGATGTGTAGCGCAGCAACCAGAAGTCACGACCTGGTGCCAACGTTGTTGGTGCATACAACTAAACAAGATGGAAAACGTTGAAATACGTGCAAAGTTGCCAAATATACTAATCAAGTTTCAGAGCATATTAGCTATAGTTCTACCTGCATGTAAAGCAGTTCAATGGTTCCCCCATTTCCAGTGGACATCACATTCAGAACATCCAAAGCACGGCAATCACGAAACCATGAAGGCCTATCTTTGAGGATTTCAGCAACCTGTATGTACATAACATTTTCAATCAATGCATCTCCACTTTAAGAAAATTAGTCCTAGAAAAATCAAACATGAAAAGAGAACTTACCCTTGTAGGCTCCAGACCCACAAGGCCGCAGGCTCGTGCTGCCACTCCAGGGCAATCATGAGAAATAGCAACAATTCCAATGGAATCCGGACCAGGCTGTGCACATGTAAAACACACAAGACTCCCGTGACTTAATTATAACATAAAAGAACACATACTTGGCCATGGGTTTAGCCAAGAGATAAAATGCAATTCAACTTCCACATTGAGCTGACAAGGCAAAGCACTAGGAGTATCTAATGTATGCGCAGTATTTGATAAAACATGCTGTTTAATTGAAGATTTTAAAATAAAGCGTATATCAGAAAGAAGAGGTTTTAATATAACAAACAGTTTGATCATGGGATAAAGGGTGGAAATGAAATATTGGGTAGAGGGTATAAAGGGGAAAAAACTGAAAAAAGAAAAGAAAGAGTGAGATGATTATGTGTCACCACGAATAGTGATCCAGATGATGTAGTGTGCAAGTTGCTTAGAATGCTAGCAAGGTTTATGTACTTCAATTAATATCCTTCATATAGTGACAAAGATAATGCGCTCGTGTAAACGCATTGAGATAATGACAAGTAGTGAGGGGTAACCTTCATCCCAGGCATTTGGACCCACTCCACAGCAGTTCCAGTGGCCTTTGAAAGAAACTCTGCTAAGGTCTCCTCTGCAATGGACAAAAGTCTGGAGAACACAGACAAACACAAACCATAAATTCCATTAGCCATAAAGTGTACAACACAAGCAAAGAAAAGGACCCAACAACAAGAAACGAGCATTTTCATATGCACTAACCCAGCAGGGCTGGCATCCTTTGGTGGATGATGTGGTGTCACATGGTGCTGACCGCTGGTTACCACCGACTCACAACTTGTGTCCGTCGTAGCAAGGGTAGCCTGCTCAACATGCAACCAAAACTTGTAAGCATCTATTCTTAAACTAACTCGGAACTAAATAATGGAGTGAGTGAAGGTTTACATTTTGCGTTTGGTGTTGCCGGAAAAAACTGTTCTCATAAACCAGCTGCGACACTTGCTTCTGCAATCTCTCATTTTCCTCCATCAGTAGTTTATTCATCGCCGTCAGCTTCCTGTTCACAGCTTGCAGCCGTGACGATTCTTTCCGCTGCTTCTCTCTACATCTATAATCACATGACCAACGTAGAAACTCATAATTAACCACTATAACAATTACCAAATATTTTAAATACTCCGTTTTTCACTCCAAGTGCAGATGATATGAAGGAGAAGAGAAATAAGTGAAAAGAGGAACTTAAACTTTCCGTTCGGTAGGTGGGGCTGAGCAAACGTAGAATCAGTACCAGTCTTCTAATGAGAAGTAATATACTTTGGCTATATATGTTTCTTGAACGCTCATTACCCATGGAAAAAGTAAAGTGAAAAAAGAACCATATACGAACCATAAAAAAAAATCTGTTGCAGAAAAGGGAGATGAAATGATTCTCTCTAGCGAACCATATCCGAACCACTCCTTCTCGTTGAATGAATTCACTTAAACTCACATGATGTAAACCAAGGGGAAGGTAATTACTAATTAAAGAACAAGATTGAAAATTAACACTTTGATTAGCTTCACCAAAGCAAGTTGAGTAAAGTGTAGAAGACAAAAAGCTAGAATTGAAGGCTAAAGACAGCCATAAGATAAGCTGAATTAGGAAGTAGGAGAATAGGGGGTACCTTCGATTCTGGAACCAAACCTTGATCTGCTTGGGCTCGATATTGGAAAGAATGGGACACTCTCTGATGAGCTGCTGGCGGCGTATGGAACTGGGTTTCGGGCATTCATGATAAAGCCTCTCCAGTGCTTCCACCTGCTCCGGCGTGTACCGTACATACTTGCCGTTCTCCATTCCCACCTTGCACCCTGAACTCACCGCCATCATCACTTTTAACCTTCAACATTCATTTTATTTTTCATCATATTCAAAATAAAGACTGAAAGGTTCACATTTTTAATTGGAAAGTTGAGGAGGACCTTACCCACCTGACCTGTGGTGTGTTTACCTAGGAGCGAAGAAGCATGAGATCACCCAGAAGGAAATTACCCTTACCCACACACATGCAAGGGAACAAAACTGCAGAGGTACACAGAATTTATGTGTGATAGTTGTATATGTATGATGAGATAAATGGGAATGGGAGAGGACGAGGTCTACTGCAGAGAGAATGGAATAGAAAATGTGGTACTGGTGGGTATATTGGGATTGGGATAGCGATGGGATTGGTCTCAAGAAAAAACCCCAAAAATCAGACAGAATAAGCGACCATTTTTGTTTTCACATCATTCGACCTTTTCTTCTTTTCCTTTTAGCTGTTTTGCCTATCCCCTTTTTCTTGTTGCTTTTCTTGCACTGCTTTGTTTTTGGCTCTTTCCAACACTTAAAAACCTCTCTCTCTCTCCACGCGGATAGTGTAATGAAATAGGAAAATTGAGACACACACTCTCATTCACAACGCCTACATTCTCAAGTGTTCTGCACTGCACACAGACAAGATAATATAGTATGGTATACCCTTTCACTTTCACCTCACTTCTGGTGTGACACTCTCAAAAATGTACATTGTCTTTACGTCCCATATACAGTTGCCTTGCCTAAGCAATACAGCAATATAGCAATATAGCATTGCCATAATTAGCTTTGCGAGCAAGTTTTGTTCATTTAATACAGTAAGCAATTGACAATCCCTTTTTTGTGTTAAAAGTTCCCGTCGAAGTCACTTGAATTATACATTGAATCACGACAATATGCAACAGAATCAGAGGTTTTGAGTATTGAGGGGTCTTCTATTCTTCCGTAACCGCACATGTAAATGATCATTATTAGTATTTGAAGTGCACCACAAGTCATATATACCCCTCATTTTAATTAATTAATTGTCCAAAAAATTCGAAATTGCATTCACAGATTAATCAATTATTTACAAAGCTACCTCATTTCCTTAGCTTAATCAAATTAAAAATCTCATCTTTCATGTGTGACAGACTGAGGCTGACATGGTTGAGAATTGAGACGCCTGTTATATCATCACTTTTTTTATTAGCCCGTAATTATGTATGAGAGAGAGACACAGAGAAGACAGCATAATTGGGGTTCTTTGCATGCGGGGTGGTTTTAATTTCTTATGAATCACTACATCCATTGCATACTGAAAAATCCTTCATTGCTTAAAAAACATTTATATGATATACGATTGAAACTATATACAAGCTAGTATATCAAATGTCTAGCTAGCTAGTTGTGTCAACTTAAAAGACCATGAAATTAATGTTTATACCAGAAAATAAACTTACAACATTAGACGTCAAAACAACAGTAGTATGTTTACTTTTAATGTTTCAGCCCTTTGTTTGTCCCACTCAGTCACGTTTCCAGTTCCTGTCTATAATTTGATTTCAGTGTTAATTTAGTCCAAATAATTATTCTAAAGTCTTAAATATCTTCTTAATTATTCCTGTATTTCCAATTTCTTTCAAATCTCTTGTTTCTGACTAATAATACACCGTAAGATATACGCGAAGAATCTCCTTGTCTTCATCAACCAAGGCTACGTACCATACATATATATATATATATGAAAACTTGAAAATCAAAAATTCCATCTTCCATCGGAAATATTAGTCAACAAAAATGTACGCTCTGCTCTGATTAAACAAACGGGTCTCCGATTGTAACTAATACCTACCTAATTATTTTTATTTTCTTCCGCTAACTACAATGCAATGAATCCATCTATATGAATGGGAGATTAATAGTCAATCTGATGCTTTCTAAATTCTAAGTTGATAAAATAAATACTGGGAAATATTTATTGTACTTTCATAGTATTAATATATCATTGAGGAGTGAGGACTACTGGTATTTACATTTTAATAAATTAAATTATATAATTTTTCAAAGTATTGAAAATTCAGTCTTATCTATAATGGGTGGCAGAGTAAAATTTCTAGAGCCTGCGGCTTTTTCATTTCATGCGCATCACCATCTCCATTCACCAACCTTTAAATTGAATTTTGGTGAAAAACGTTCAGTATCCTAAGTATCTATAGACCGCTAATTATAGCTCCCTTTATAACTTTTTTTATTTTTCAAATTACGTTTTATTATTACTCACTATATATATCTTAATGTTATATATATATATATAATGATAGGACAAGGTAAGATGGAAGACCTGCAAGTCATTGTAATTCACCAAACTAAGTTAAATCTACGAAGTCAATTTAAATAAATAAATAAAAAGTAAGTGATGGTGCTGTGCATAGAACAGTACTCCATAATTTTCCTTATCGCTTCTTTCCCAAACTTGTCCACAATGGGATATTTAAAAAAGGAAAAGGAAAAAGGTCCTACAAATAAATATACTTGTCATAAAGTTATTGGTTTGAAAGTAGGAATGGCAGACCAGTAGAAGTGGAGTTTGATTCTTTAACACTCAGCCTCCGCATCAGAAGGAAGAAGATAGGAGGCCGAAATTAAATTACGCGTTTCAAAGCAATTTAATTTGAAAAATAACCAACAACAGCCAAAGTTGAAGTAAAGTGAATTATCCTTTTTACAGTTAAACTAATGTGATCATGAAAATTGATAAAGTATTAATGTAACTAATCAAAGTAATAAAGTGTTAATCAACATATATAGCTTAAGAGATAAGGTTGCAGTACAAACAAGCAAGCATGTCACGTCAAAACAGCCGCCGACCTCTTTACAAACATCAAGAGACGTTATGTGGGATTACTGTATTAGGGAAATAATCTTTTTTTTTTCTTTTTTAATAATTATTTTTACAAATAGAAAAAGATGCAACAGTGAAGAATGGGTACATAATTAAATTTAAAATGTTATAAAAACATTTAATATAATTAAGTGGTATAAAAATAATAAAAATAGTAAAATTTTAATAAATCTCATTAAATGAGTTTCTTTTATTTTTTAAGATAAAAATACTCTATTCTCATTTTCTTAAAATTTTTTATTATTTTACTGTAAGAATGTATTATTTTTTATTAAATGAATATTTACCATTTTAAATTTATTTTAGTTATATTTTATTTTTTAGTTGATTATTCGTTTTTATTATAAGACTAAAAAAATAAATTATTTAATTTTTTACAAGATAATAATTTTGATTATATACGAGGCAAAATAATTACGAATTACACAAGGGAAACTTACCTGAGCCTACAAATAGCACTCGTTTTAGAAGTAAAATAATCACTTACATCACGTAGGATCCAAAATAAAATAAAATTGCTAACGTTAGGCCAAAATTAAAAGCAGCATCACTGAACGTGAGGTGTTTATTTAATAAAAAAAATTAAATGTTAAGAAAATATTTAAAAAAAAAAAAAGAGAAACTCAATTAATTAGGTTCATTAAAATTTTATAGTTTTTATTATTTTTTATATTACTTATTACATTAAATGTTTTTTTAAGCAGTATTTTAAAGTATTAATTAGTTAAATTAATAAATAAAAAATATGAAATTGTGTGGTTAAATAATAGCCGATGGATGGGAGATAGGTGTAAGGTGTTGGGGTTGTGGCGTGTGAATAACGGCAGCAGACCATATCTGAGAGTGGGCCCAGAGATTGGTGTGGTCCCCACACGCGTGAAGCCGTCGCCTTTGCTTTAATAGTAACAACTAACAACGTCTCCTTTACTCACACTCCTCAGTCTCACCATTCTCCCTTGCCCTTCCATGTTTGAAATTTTTGCGTGTAATATGATATAAATATGAATGACTCATCACTGTGTGCATACTGTATACGCCGTGAGACATTGCCTTCAATTTGAATGCACATGAAATTTACGTGTGAACCCATTACTAATTGTGTCATGTGTATGTGCGAATGTACGTACGTGAGAGTGGGAGAGGAATGGCTTGTCCATAAACCAACCCAACCCAACCCAACCCAGCAGTGTGAGACACGACACGAGTCACGAGGTGGAGAGTGGGGACCACTACCCACGGAACGCGTGTCCTTCCTTTCGGCGTCACCTTGAATTGCCCCCTAATACGCCATTTCATCTCTCCCTATTCCAATTTCCAAATGCTGCCTTTCCCTTTTACTTTTTTTTTTTTTCATAAATTCTTTATAAAATTATATTTCTAAAATTTAAAGATATGCTATATTTTTATTATTACAGACTTGAGATGAGAGTATATAGTTATAACTTATCTGTATAATTTTTGTTGGGGTCATCACTTACCTGGCTCAAAACGACATGCCTAGCGTCGCCATACCTTGTGGCCAAGAATGGCATCAGAGAAGAGAGATTCACTATTATAGGTAGGAAAATTTGAAGTTTGCTTTCCCGACCTGACCATAACCAAGCAAGAGTTAATAAATAAATAGGTATTACTGTATTAGTGAAACTGAAAAGAAGAATATGGGCAGTGCAAGTGTGTGATACTAATAGGAGGCATTCACGCTGAAAGAGGCTGCCATTTACCACATCACATCACACCATGTCATTCTGTGTTCCCTCTCCATTTTCAATAACTTGCAGGCACGCCTCCTTCATCCCCAAGCACCATTTCCTCCATGTGGACCCCATCTTCCACTCATCATCATATTCACCATCCACATTTAAATATGATTATATCAACATAATTTTGAAGTAAGAGAATGTATTCAGTATTCATTCACTATCATTTTTGTAACCTCATTATATTTTAACATATTTTTATTTTAAAACATTAATAAAAACGTAAAAGTTGTTAGAGACAAGAATCTACTTTTCAAAAAATATAATGTAAACCGTGTAATTATATTAATAAGAGTTATAGTTATAGTTCATTAGTTTATTTTATTTACATCTAAAAATAACTTTACAAATTGAATATTGGTTTTAAAAATCTATAGGAGACAAAACATCTTAAAAACCTATCAGTAGAGTCTAGAAAAGAATATTCGAAGGCGGCGCTTTGCCTGACGCATTTCTGAGATTTGCAGAGTATTATTAACGTAGGTAAGCCCACTACATTACGCGGCTATGAGGTGGCTGCTTGGCAGTGTCATTAATCATTTGTCTTTGCGCGTCATCTCCATCTATCTAAACAAGTTTTGAACAGATTTTATGTTGGGTAAAAGTAAACGAATAGAGCACAACTACAATTTCACACCTGCTGGCTGCTGACGCCACAGCGGGCCTGCCACATTTTTTTAGCGGGCTTTATATTCACTTTCTATCTAATTCGGGCTCACTCTTAGTGGGCTTAGACATGCAAGCAGTTACAGTTCCATAACACCCAATCCATGCTCTCCGCAAGTGTTCATCTCAGAAACCAATCTCGTAGGAAGTAGCTAATTAAAGAGAGTGGCAAGTAAGCAGCGTAACTGATTCTTCTAAAGCAACAACATGCTATCCATTTAAGTTTCCGTCATAAACTCAGAACTAATCCGGACTCAGACATCCATCGTGTATAATATACTTATGAATTCACTAAACATACATTAAAAATATAACAAGTTTTTACTCCCTTAGTCTCTTTATTATAGTTTTGAGATAGATTACAAAAATCGAAGCTGTGTGAGAACACTGTCACAGTATAGCTTTCTAAATGATATGAATGTGTGGTCAATATATATAGCCAAAAATAGTGTTCACCGGAACTATGAGATATTCAGACAAGCTTGCACTGTTATTGTAGAAACAGTAAAAAAAATCTCTGTTTGAATTTATAGAATTCTTGCTTGATGCTGCCTAAATTACAAGGAGAAGCAAACAGGAAGATGTTTGAAATTCAGAATAGAAACAAAAGAGTACAACAAACATCCTAGCAATGATCTATTTTCCATTTACATATTCAAGGAGGTGCCGATCTAGCTCAAAATGCCGAGAAAGAAATCCCTGCAATCCAAATAACCCATCTGATCATAAATTTAATCCAGACATTTGACTATTCCGATTGAGAATGCAGCACCAACACAAGCTACTAAGAACCACAATATTCAGGCTTCAGAGATAGCTACCTCATTCTTTTGATTTTTACCAACATAGCACTCAATATTTAGCCCAGTACGAAACGATAAATATTCAAAACACTCCATGCACCATGGTGTTAAGAAAAAAGGGTAAATGGATAAAATTCTAAGAATGCAAACACTCATGATAAATACCTAGACGGTCATTCGACAGCTAAAAAAAAACTTATAATAGATACCTTTGTAATTGTAGGATGAAAGTACTTTGCTTCAGAATCCAACTCCGGATAGCGAGCAACCTCAACAGCATTCTCAAATAAGATAAATGTTGGAAGCTGGCCCATGCTTCCTGAAAGTGACAAGTCTTTATATCAATTGCAAAATAACAATGCAATTACTAAAATAACACAGAAGAATAGAACTGTAAGTAGTTTAAACATTTTTAAAAGAAAATCTGCATAGCCAATTTAATAATCAATGTAATATACCCCCAAGAGAAATTCCAAATTTTTCTGCAGCATTGGGAAAGAGTCCAAGATCAACTATTCCAAATGATAAATTTTTGTTTGAATATCTGCCAAGTAGAGATATGAACATGCAGAAATTGTTAATAGCTGTATAAAAGAGAACACTTCATGACAGTTACTCTGCAGGAAAAATCAAAACAGGATCAAGGGCATTGCTGGTCATGATTTTCTTTGCCACATCAGTTGAACTCCAACACAAGTTGTGTATGGAAGAACAGTTTTTCCATTTTCATTTCATTGCTATTTGACATTGATTTTAGAAGCATAACAGAAGAACAAGGAAGATGGTATCGTATTGATTGTAAAGCCTTTGAAATTAGAGGGTACTTCGAAATTCCGATTTTCAGAACTTTGGACATCTACTCTTCCATCAAATTCTAGTTGGATAATAGAGAGCTCAAAAACCTAAATGTGTCGTGTGTCAGTTAAAAAACTGTTAAATATTATCCCTTTGATTTGAGGGGGAGCTCAAGATGAAAAGCATAGAGAAACATACGTGATCGAGAGCTCAGGAAAGCACCGACTTGACCGAATGCAAGCAGATGAATATGAGGCACAGAACTCCACCTACCAACTCAAGAAGAAAAACAATAGATAAGTATTGTTGTGTGTGTGTGTGTGTGGAGGGAGGGGGGAAGAAGTCTCAGTGGTAAAGATGTTATGGCCTTATGGGTGTATGGATACATTTGCTAATGCATCCGCTGAACAAATTAGAAGGGCAAAGTGAGTATGTAAAATCTCACCTCTTCTGTGTAACTGCTTTTTTTTTTTTTTTTTTCATTTCCCCCAAATTATCATATGATCCTTAGATTGATGTTTTCTATTTTACCCTATTTCAGAAATAGTCATTTCAAATTTTCATGCAATACAAGTTTTAACATGGTCTCACCATCAAAATGAAGAAACAAGAAATTTCTTTTCACCTACCAAATTATATTTCTACTAACTCTCCCAAACTAAGCATAAAAATAGTACACATTTATCACCAAGAACCCAACATGTAGCAGCTCTCTGAACATAAAGTATAAAGGCTTCAGAAAGACATTCTGTTCAACTCACCAACCAAAATCTTGAAGTTTTCCCCTCCGTCAGCAAGCTTTCCAATTGCAACGGTGTCAACTTGCTAGAAGCACCTGGAAGATCAATTCAACAGAAACTGAATTTATTAGTTGATCAGATTATAAAGCAAGGGATTCTCAAGATTCTTATGACACTTCCAACTATAAAAAGCTTGTAGAGTAATATGATTCACACATAAAGGCAAAGAGGCCAAAACCAAGCAATTGTACCTGATCCTTCGAATGGAGGTTGCTGGGTCAGCATATGTATCACTACATTATAGAACATACTTGTAAATATAGATATTAATTAAGATGATCAAATTTTATAATTTGTGATCGACTTTCAGAAAATATGTAAAGTACTATTTGGACTTATTATCATAATGGAGTGCAATTTGAATGAGGAATATTTTGATAATCATTAAAGTGAAGAAAAAAGCTATTAAATGTTATTTTAAAAAAATAGTTTCCCAACTAAGACAAATTTGTATTATGAGAAAAAAAAAAACTTCACTAAAAAAAAATGCAACCCGGCAGTCCTTCTATGACTAAGCTTCGTAGATCAATTGAAGAGCATATGATAAGATAAAATTACCCACCTAAAAATACAAGAATAAACCAGACAGCTAATCTGCGATCCATTGTATAGGCAAGGACAAAAAGGCAAATCTGAAAAATATTAAGATAAGACAGGGAAAAGCTAACAAGAACAATGTAAACATGGAAAGGAATTTAGCACATTAATCCACTGGCCATGTAAAACAAGAAAGGAAGTTAACATATGAAACATTGTCTTGCTTAACCTGGATTCAGGAAAAAGTGTTCAATTGTTACAAAATAAGTAAATAATAGGAAAACCATCATGGGCTCCATGCTTTAATAGGCATTTAATAAGACCAAAGCAATTATACATCATTATATAATACAACAACAACAAACAAAGTATTTTCTCATTAAGTGGGGTCGGCTATATGAATCAAGCGATATCAACATGTTCTATCTTTGCTCATTTCTTATACATCATGATATATTTAATTAAAAAAATTTTTTAAAAAAAAAGGCCTTTGTAAACGCATCTTGATCACCTTGCCAAGAAAAAATGCATCAGCAATGAGAGCTTCCCATGTTTCTTCTTTCACTCCCTGTCAAGAACACAGAAAATTGCTAGAACTGATAACCATCAAGACAAAGAGGATGTTTAATGTCGCCAACTGTAAACTGTTTGTATCATTGTTCATGTAAGTAAATGATGGTTTGTAGCTATCGAAATCAATACACTACTAACGTGTAACTTATAAATGCAGCTAAATATAAACCAGATTCAGCAGTAACACCACGAGAAGTTTTTTTAATTCAAGTATCAAGAACAATATAAAATTCTTTTATTAAAGCAAAGCCAGAAAAATACACAGCCAATTTCAAAAGTCATCACTGTTTTGGAGTTTATGGTTTCTAACGCTTTTTTTCTAAACTGATAGAGAATATTCAAATTTGTTCGTACAGTATAAAAACTTGGCTTTTGTTAATTAATGATCCTTGACATGAATGATAGTAACAATTTCTGTGAAATCCATTTGCCAAGTGAAAGCTATCGAGTTGCATATGTTCATCAAAGACAGAAGAACATAGTAATTCTTCGAATGGAGAATCTATTTTTTCAGTTTCCTAACATAATCAAACAGAAAGAATAGCATATGAACCAAATGATGCTATTTTTTAACATAGAATGTGAATGACATCACGATGCCTCATTCAATGACCATTGGTTCTATCTATGACACATGAAGCCTGAATTATATGTAATAAAAGTGTCTGCATTAAAATCATACACGATGCAACATGGCGCAAATAAAAAAACAACAACACAAAAATCGAGAGCAAACAATGGATTTCCTCAGCTTTCAATCCTAAGCGAAAGAAACTAATAAGATCCGCAAAGAAATGAAAGGGACGAAGTAGCGGTACCTTGATGAAAAGCAAGAGGGCAAATACTAAAAGCGTTTGCATTTCCTGCAGATGCATCGGAGAGTGAAAGGTAAGGAATGGAGTTGTGGGAAGAAATTACGCAAGAGAGGCAGAAAGAGAAAGAGCGTTACACGACGAAGTAGATGATGGGCTATGGAAGGAGCTAGAACTTGGGTTGCGGAGGTGCGAATTACTAAATACGAGAAGAAACACAAAAAATGGAACAGATAGTAGGGTTCTGAAACCATTAGATTCAACCACTGAGCTGGAGTACCATCCTCCTTCCCCATTCCGAGTCAGAGAGCTACACAAACACTTGTAAATCTGAAAAGCTCTCAACCGCCTTTCAACTGCAACGCTAATTCACCTCCGTCCTTCTTTGATTTCAGTATTCCTCTTTTATTTCGATCACCAAGTCCTATGCTTTTTCTGTTTAACGTCTTGCAAAAATGCATTGTATTTCTATTTTTTTAATACTTAAAGTAATACAAGAAAATTTCTGTATTTTTTAACCCTCTTTATCAAATTATCTTCAACTTTACATCTAAATAGGATTGAGAGCTTAACTTCGAATATTGCATAAGAATTAGAATTAACAAAAGCTAGGTTCTAAATTACGCAGAATCAGCTTTATTATCATCTTATAACTCACTAAATAGCATAAAATATTTTGGATATTAACATCTAAGGTGGAAAAAAAAAACCATCTTTTGTTTTTGGATTCAAGTTATAGTTTTTCTTTTTCTTTCTGTAGTTTATATTAACTTCGTGGCCCTGGACCCAAAAAAAAACTAAACTAGAAGGCCCAAATAGATACCTGAGATGCAATTATAGGTTAGCCCACCCACATCAGATCTTTATGACCAAAAACAAAAAGGGACGATGAATGGCTAGACAGGATAAGGAATCTTTCTGGTTCATGTCCAAATATAGAATTAAAAAATATTATAAAAGCAGATTTTAACTTAGCCAAGAAGAGCACTGCTTTCTATTTTTAATCATAATGTAATGTCTTCCTTTTTCAGGCTTTTGATTATATTAATATCGAGTTTTCTTTGGTTTTGAAGGTAATTAAAGTGAAAGAGTAAACGACAATTGATTCCAACCAAGGCGTTGCAGTGTTAAATAACATTTCCATAATATCTATCACTCTAATATTTCTTCATGGCATTGTTTTTTTTGTGGTGAGAAATATCTTCTAAATGTTATTACAATAATATCCATCCGCCACAAATTACTATTCCTGATTTATTGGAATATGCACGATGCTTGCAAGTTCGAGAGAGAGACAATTAGACAGAGATCACCCACCCACAACTCACGTGACAGTAAGACACGTGACCCCACGTTATGGACTTAGGGTGTTGGCTACATAATAAAGGGGTCGGATGACCCATAAATCGATCACCACCGAACCATCCCAGGAAAGGTCACGTTGTACAGATGCTCGCTACGTTTCGCTGACCACCGTTAATTGTGGCTTTTGACACGAGCCAAGCACTCACATGCTCGCTGACATTGTGACATCCTCTCACGTGTAACTGGGCCCTACCACCACTGTAAGTAACAAATGATGTGAGTGTTTAAAAATGAAATTAGGAAGATCAAAATTTTCTCACAGGCCTGAGCCCACACCAAGTCAAGAGCAAGGACCCTTCACGGCTTCAACCTAGGAGCATTTCTTGTGTGCCTCACCTTAAAAAACTATTAAATTAATGCTAATGCACCCAATTTTAAATCTTAATACTGTTTTTTCCTAAAAAAATATAGTTAGTTTTTGAATAAAAATGAGTGAATTTTTTTTTTCTATGTTGACGTTTGATATATTGCAGCAATCAGTATAGTGGAAGACTTTGATATCAAACTCATAAGGATTGGCAGTGGGAAAATACAATCAAAATTCAAAAACCGGTTTAGTGATCAGTACTCTCCAGTTGTCACCAGTCTGTGGGTGCCATGTGGTAAGCGCAATAATATGCACGCTACTGTACTATTTTACTTTACCCCCTAAATTACTCCTATTTAAGCATGTATTAGTCTTACCTAAGAGCCTAAGCCTATGACAGAGAATTGTACAGGTACATCTCATAATAAATACAATAATTCTACGCTTTTTACTAATTGCATGTGAATCAGCAAATATAAAAGAAGGGAAAAAAACACGTCTCCCCAGAAACCATAGAAAAATATATCAATGAGAGGCAGAAGAATCATGAGATCAAAGTTGGACGCTAGCAAATGCAAAACTATATGTCTCCGCCACAGACCTGCTAGATCGGCTTTCTTCAGTTATTTTCAAATAATTAAGAGACGCATATTTGAAAGTTGCTCTCCACTTTGTTCGCTACGTTGAATGATTTTCCAAAGTAATTAATTAACTATGAGAATGGGCTTTTGTACTTGATCAGCTATACGGTGCTATACACAGTAAAATGATTACAATCTCCGTGATCATTTTCTACAACTTGGCTGATCATCAATTCCATCATCACTTTCACGTGCGCCTAGCCCCTCTGCTTTATTCCTCTTCTTCGGGACCATCTTTAGTTTACTCTAACCTATGTATTTTAAACTCAATTACTTTTCAAATTTTGACATTCAACTTTCACATTAATAGCGACAAAAACAAGTTTTTGAAAATTATTAGAAATGGATTATCTCACATATGTTGAATGGCTTAAATTGTTAAAAAAATTAATAAAAATTGACATGGACATTAATATGATGTTAAATTTTTTATGATCAATCTTAGATAAACGTATTGTTTAATACATTGGATCATTCAATCCGATTGACATCACTAATAAAAACAATAATATATTCATTTATATAAAAAAGGCTAAGCTTAATCTTATTCTAATTATCATCTAATTAATCACATAAATTTATAATTAAAGTGATATACACACTGGCATGATTAACACGTACGAAGACTAAGTATACGCCCGTAACCTAGTGATTAAAAGTTCATGCATGGTGAGCTACATATTGTTTTGTGGTGCCATCCCTAGCTAGATGACAAGATTTCATGAGGCTTTTACCTTTTTGTGTTTGGAATTTAGTTAGTTTTGAACAAGAGAAGAAGAGCCAGCACTAAGAAAACAAAAACAAAATAAGAGAAGTGGCAAAAACAAGATAAAGATTAAAGCGCAGCCGCAAAAGTAAAAGGCTAAAGGCAAATTAAATTAAGGGCAGCAAAGTAACTTGGTCCAACTTTTTCTTTTTTGTATATTTTAACCGAAATGAGTGATGAGAGAGAACGTGTTTAATTTATTTTAGTAACTTAATATTGGTTGGTTGAAGAAGAGAGAGGCAAATTAGGTGTCCTCTTGTCCCCTTCAAACGCAAACAAACCCTCTTGTGCTACTCTCTCTCTTCACTCTAAACCACAACTTGTCACACATCCTCTCTAACTCCCTATACTTTCTCACTCACTCGCTACTCCTCAATCCTCATTCATCATTCCCTCTCTCCTTCTCCTTCTTCTTCTTCTCCATCACCCCCCCTAACATCTTGCACTTGCAGGCCAGCCATGGAAGGACACCAGTATTTGCATAACACTGCTGATCCCTTCATCGTCGAGGACCTCCTCGACTTCCCCAACGACGATGTTCCCGATGCTACCCTCGATGACTCCATCCCCGCCAACTCTCTCTCCACCGATTCTTCCTCTCTCACCGGTACCGGCGCCTGCACCGGCAACGCCCTTGATACCTCCATTTCCTCTTCCTTCTCTGCATCATGCGACCCCATTTTCCTCCCCGATATTGCCTCCCGCAATTTCTCTACTGACCTCTGCGTTCCCTTGGTGGACCCGGTATATATCTATCTATGATATATAATATCATTCGGGAGCATTCATAATAAATTATACATGTATGAATAATGAAATGAAATTCTAATTAATGCATAATTTGAATTTTGAGAAACATGCAGTTTGATGAAATGGCGGAGCTGGAATGGCTTTCGAATATGGTGGAGGAATCATTCTCGAGCGAGGACTTGCAGAAACTGGAGCTGATATCAGGGATGAAAGCCCGAAACAACATGGAATTACCATCACACACAGCAGTACATCATCATGTGCATGAATTCCAGGCCGAAACCAACCGAAACCTGAACATCAACAACCCCATATTCAACTCCGAAGTCTCCGTTCCAGCCAAGGCTCGTAGCAAGCGTTCCCGTGGCTCCCCATGCAACTGGACCTCTCGTCTCCTCCTCATCTCTCCATCTCCATCTCCTTCGCCAACCTCTTCTTCCTCAGACCCTCACCCTCCTGCAGACCTCATCCTTCCCCCTCCAAAGAAACCCGCAAAGTCCGGCCCCCGCAGGAAGGACTCCTCCGCCTGCGCTAACGCCGGCGAGGGGCGGAAGTGCCTCCATTGCGCCACGGATAAGACGCCGCAGTGGCGGACGGGGCCCATGGGCCCGAAAACGCTGTGCAATGCGTGCGGAGTGAGGTACAAGTCGGGGCGGTTGGTACCCGAGTACCGACCCGCATCGAGCCCGACTTTCGTGCTGACGAAGCATTCAAACTCGCACCGGAAGGTGATGGAGCTCCGACGGCAGAAAGAGATGCTGAGTCAGCAGCAGCAGCAGCAATTTGTGCAACATCCAAACACGATGTTCGGCGGCGACGATTACTTGATCCACCAGCACGTGGGCCCCGACTTCAGGCACCTGTTTTAGTAGGGTCCTTAGACTCCTAACTAGAGTAGAACAACGGCTTCCTGGGGCTTCTGGTAATTAATTAGTTAATTAATTACCCACCAACTTCGTTTACACCATTTCCTAATTTTCATTTCACAGGGAAGGGATATATATTCTCATTTTTTTTTTCCCTATCTATATCTATGCCCTTCCCCATTTTCTCAGTTACCTCCTCTACTTCATCCCTCTAATTCATGTTTCTTGAAGTCGTTATTTTTTAATTTAGGCCACTTTTGGCATACTCCAAACTCATTTTTTCTAATTCACACATTCAACTTTTTACACGAATGTTTTTATTTTATTTTATTTTATTTTTTCTCTTTATTCTTCTTATATATTTTGGCAAACATCACTATGATGTGGCAAGCTCTTAAATAAGTTATCAGAAGTTTTTGTAATAGGATAAAATAACTAAGATTATCATTTATTTTTTTATTTCATATGAAAATTTAATTACATCATGCTCATTGTCATATATATATATATATATATATAGTACACAAACACCATGCCATTTAATATTCAACTAGTAGATCATTCATGTTAATTATCTAATGACTAATAAGAGCTAACTTCAACAGCAATTTAAGGCATATTTTTAATTATTGATGACGAACTACGCTTTTTATATAGTAATTTGGCAAGAATTGTAACTTGGCCACGATTAGGGCACATACACATCATGCATTTTTTATAAAAAAGAAGGAGAAAATGAGTTTTTTTTTTTGCAGTTGTTATATTCTACCTCCGCAACATCATTTCGAGCAATGGAATTAATGTTTATATTTTTAGGAATAAATTAATATAAACAAAAAAAAAAAAAAAAGCGCAGCATTTGCATGCAGCGACAACATACAGAGAGGCATAGATCCCAAAATGGAACGATGAATGGACGTGAGTTTGATTGCTTATAGTAGGATAGGAAAAATGATGACAGAGAATGTTTGTAGAAAAAGGGAAAAAGTGGATTGGCCAAATCACATTACATATCATTTTCCGTTACCACTTCGATATCTCCGAGGCCCTCCTTGGCTCTTTTCTGTCATCTTCATTTCTACTAATTATTCTTCTTTAATTAATGTCTTCAACTGTTTCTGAGTACATAAATTAGTTAACGATATTACGACCAACTCGTCCATGGCTTCTAGTTCACCACTCCCAAGCACCGATATTTTATAGAATGAGATGAAAGTAATGAAAGAATATACATACATAACATATATAAACGAAAATGTATTTTTGTTTTCCTGTATAATGGAATATGAACGTTAACGATCGTAGTTAGTTTATTTTTGCAATGTTTGTATTATTTTGTCCTCTAGGTTTGGTAAGTTAATATAGATTGGATTGGATGCACATGCACATGCACGTGAAGGAATCATTGAAGCGTCCTGAATCAACTTAACACAGTGCATGTGATTGGACATGGCTTGTGTAAGGTTGCAAGAGAAAAGAAGAGAGAAAATTGAAAGCTTTCCCGCTCCCCCCATGTGATTCAAGTTTTTATTTTATGAGGTAATTAATTAGACAGGTGATTCAGTTATTTTAACATTAAAATTAATTACGAGATGGAGAGAGATAAGTTTCAAAAATAATGGCATACTATATAATATTGGGGGTGTAAGTATGTGCTATGTACAAACTATCTCAGGCAACACAAATCCATATATAGGGCTAATATTTAACATGTAGCGTCTTCCCAAGTTACAATTAACTACTGGATCTGAATCTTTTATTCGTTTTCTGTTTGATGTAAATATCTTCTGTCTTGTTAATAAATTATCAGCATAAAAAAAAAGCTTGTGGGCATAGATGCGAGAATAAAGTGGAAAGTAAAAATTAAAGAAAAAAATGTCAGAATTAATAAAAAAATAGATGTTTGTTCGTGAAATATAAACAAATTAGATTAAACTTAAAAGTAAAATTTTTCAAATACTTGTTATCAAAATTTTCAATAATAAAATAACATGTGAAAGAATATTTTTAAAATTGTTTGTAATTCTGAGTAAACATTATCTATTTGTTGTTTTTCTATTAACGAAATTAGTAATAATTTAATAAATACTTAAAAAATTGGTTGTTAAATTAATAGAGAGAAGCTAAGATTGCGGTGGTCACATGACACTGTTCCATGGTCTCCTCTCATGCAATAGTGAGTGGGTTCATTTCATAAGTCTTCATCAACACCGTTCCTAACTAATTAGTAATTGCTCGCTGGTAGCTGCACTTGATAAGCATGCTCTAAATTTTCATTCTCTTTTTTATTATTCTTGAAATATATTTCTTACCCTTCACGCTATCCTTGTATTATTTTTTTATCCCTTCATATCAGATATGCAATATTCATTCTTCTCCTAAACCTTGATATTTGATATGCCATAATATCGAGGTAAATATGAGAATCTCTGACTTATCTTAATGTTCTTAACTGAAAACACAGTAAAACTTGCCATTATCTAATGACTTTACAGCGTAAAAATGAGGATTAATATGCAGATATTTAAAGCTGAAGACCAACCGTACGTGTGCCATAGTTATCAGGCACCAAAGAAGAAACGAAACCAAATTGTTTAACAAATTGAGATAACGTTCAGAGAAAGGAGTCCACGAAAGAAAAAACAAAATACTTTCTTATTTGTTTTTGGGAAGACAGATAGATATGCATTTTTCAAAAGCAAGATCATATTGTTGACCAAGCCGAGGAAACGTATGAAAGGATCTTGACATTAGATATCTATTATACATACGAAGCTGTTTAGGAGTCCTTCAACCCAATGGGAATATTATATAATTGAATGATAATGTGGATACCCATGGAAAATTTTCAAGTTTGAATAAATGGATAAAAAGTTGGTCAGCTTAGGGATTTTCTAGTGTTCATGAAAGTATCTATTGCCTTTCGAGCAACATTGCAGCACTTCCCATAAGAAGGAAAGAACTTCACGGTGAGGAGTGACCTCCTTATGAAGCAACCTCATTCTTTGAATTTTTAAGGGGAAAAAGAAAAAGGATAGGACGCCCTATTGAGATTGAGAACTTCATGGTGAAAAAAGTGACTGCGAAGGCCCAGTTAGCTGTTATCTTTCCAAGCAATGTTTAAACTTTAACTGTACTTTTCTTTATATAAAAAAAAAAAGCTTACAGTAATAATAGAAAAACAGAGTGGCAACACATGGCAATTAGCAACTATCCAGAGCCCCACATGCAAATGTATCGTCATAATAGAGACACAGACTCTACCATCATGGATATTTATGGAGAAATCGGAGACATTGTGTTATTGCTCCTCCCTCCCACTTTCCTACGTGCAAATCATGTTCCCCCAAAAGATATTCTTATAATTTGATTGCCTAACCTCACTGCAGAAACGAGAAATCAATGACAACTCCACTTATCGATGCCAGAAAAATTGCACTGATTTTCCTGCTAACATATTCCAGAACAAAGAGCAGACATAATGACGCAAGTGCATGAACAAATTCATTATTTGTTACTAACCAAGTGGCTTTGCTGAAGTTAATATCTAAAAAATTGAACCTGGATTGAATGAACATTTTTAAGGATCCATTGCAACAGTTACAGGAATATGGAAGGATTCTTCCAACTATATGCCCGTCTCACTGAAATGTTTTAAAAAAAAAAAAGTCCACCACAAAAGGCATCCCAGCAGAGGGACCGATGACTATAATTCATCAATCACTGATCTTCTGAATCTCTTATCGAGGTGTGCTGAGGCCCATTTCTGAGGAAAGAGGAACAAAAAACAAACTATATAAGCACTGGTTGACAACAGAATTTTTCACTCAATTAGAACAGCATGCCTCCAAAGTGGCACACATGATGAGTCATGGCAGTTAATACCTCTTCAACCATAACATAAAATCTTATATAATTATAAGAATGATTATAAGGTAGAGAACAATCTGATAAATATGTCATCACGAATCTGAAGTGAAAACTTGTAAGCAACTGCAAGTCTACAACTAGCATCCAACAGAGCTAAAAAAATCTAGTGTTACATCTATCTACTTTACTTGACAAAGGAAAATGCAAACTTTAACTCAGTTGTGTGAACAAATGAATTAAACTAAACTAAGTATTAAGAGCTAGGGGGCTAGAGTTTCAATATGTAGAAAAAAAGGTTGAAAAATGCCACTTTTCTTCTCCCCACTAGCCCCTTTCCCCTGCTTTCTCTCAGTTCTCAGCGAAGTTTAAATTGGAGATATTTGTATCCCTTGTGACATTAAACTGATAAAAAAGGCCACAAATACAAAATTCTTCATTGGAAACTGCCACTGAAAACAGTTACCATTTTATATCTGCATCAAATTAACCAAGTATAAGTAGAAGTGATAGTGATCACATGAACCTGTGCTGTGTGCTCTCTCATGACTTAGAAGTTGGAAAAATGAACATTAATTAACTAAACACCTCCTCCCCAAATGCTCTGTCCTAGAAAGACCCATCAAATGGTAAACATATAGAGTTTCCTAAGGAGAAAGAGGACTTCTCCACAATAAAATTGATCAAAGCTTTAACATATAAATAATTCTATCCTAAAGTATAACTAATTCAAGCTCTAATGCATCATGACACATAATAGCATCTCTTACACTACGCCTAATGCACAGATCATGTCTACATGTAAGGTCTGCACGAGTGTCTCTGTGTGTACACACACCAAAGAAAGTGATGAATCAGTCACCATGCAAAATAAAATCAAAGGCCTACCAATGCATGGTGATTGACACAACACAACATACCTAGAACAAATTATGTAGGGCTTTAACATATATTAAGACTATAGAACTATCACATTGTCAGACATTTTAAAATGAGAAGATAAAAGGACAATATAATATAAAATATTGAGACCTAACCTAATGGACGTAGAGAGACTTGAGCCCTTGCAATTTCGAAAGCTGAAGGATTGCAAAATGGCATGGGTGAAAGAAAACAAAATACGAAATGAATTTACGAAGGACATAACAGGAATCAGGAAAACACGAAAACAAAAGTCTCATTCAAAATGAATCAAAGTTCACGGTCAGTAAGTCATAAGGCACCATGAACTGCTTTTAACATCAAAAGATTATTAATAACAGGTGATTAGGTGAAGCAAAAGTTTTGCGATTTAGTACTGACGAAAACTGAGGTAGAAAGAAATGAATTTACGAAGAATTCAAGACTAAATCAGAAAACTGATAGAGTAAAAGTTGCTTACGGATACTAAATAAAAAATATTTGAGATATCAAACTCCGGGGTTGGCACTGCAGAGCATACCCTGAGTCATCGACCTGGAGTTCCTTGAATCGATACCAAGGCAAGAGGTGAGGCGAGCTGATGACACCGCTGAGTGGAGAGGAAGCAAGGATTGCACACAACCAAGATGAGGAACCGACCTACACGTCGAAATCGGAAATTTTTATGAAATCAGAATGAGGAAGGCAAGCGGGAAAAGCAAAAAATAAAAAGAATTTGTTGTGGGAAACCAGAAAATGGATACTGAAATGGCGAAATGCACTTGCCTGGGAACAGGAACAGACGAACGAGTGTTGTGGAGAAAAGGTGAGAGCTTGGGCTTACTTGTTGATTTCGCAATGGCAGATCTTATAAGAGAAAATGCCGGTTGCGAAACAGATCTATAACGAGAAGCCATTTGAAACACACCACCAAAATTCCAGAGGATTACACCTTTCAGAGACCGTCAGAGTCAACAGAACAGAAGCAAGAGGAGCTAGGGTTTTACTGAGGTTTCGTTTTGAATTTTTTTTTTTTTTCTTTTCGTTTTCTATGAGATTCTCTCTCGGGTCCCGAATAAGATATGAGATAATCCAGTGCGGTTCATTAGAGGGCAAGTGTTAATGATAATAGCTTTCCACGATTTTAATAAATAATTAATTAACAATTGTTAATATTGCTATGCCCAACATTTTTGTCAATGCAACTGCGATTTCTAACAAACTCTCTGAAATATTTATGCAATTTTTTAAAAATAATTTTACAGATATTTTATATTTTTGTTTGAAAAATTATTAAATAGAATTTGAATCGTGTAAGAAATTAATTCCTGAACTTGGAAAACATGAGAAATTTATTTTGTAGTTTCCTAGAAAACAAATGACTCTTGTTAGGACTAATAATTTGGGGCTTGGCCACAAACGAAATAACAAAACCGGTACAGGAAGTTACTGTTAATCATAAAAATGTTTAATCACTTGTACAAAGGGATCCAAAATTCATACAATCAGAGGCATAAAAAAGAAAGTGGCATACAACTAATCCTATAAGAACAATTGGATGTGAGGCAATTGAAAAGAAAAGGAAAATTCACGAGACCTCTCCTATTGAATGCTACAGACTATGAAACACCTTAACCAACAAATGAATTTGGAAAGTCTCAGATACTCAAACCACATAGTATGAGTATGAACTATGAACTATGAAGGCTGAAGTGATTCATCAAATATATATATTAAAGCCTTTGCTTCTGAATTCTGCAACGCTGTCAAAGCAGGGCCAACTTCCCAGTCACTGAATCCACTGATGCTTTTGGTCCTTATCAAATTTCACAAACATAAAATCAGCATCCAGTTCAATACACTTTAGTCTAAACAAAAAAAAACAAAAATAGCAAATCATGAGAAGTTAATTTACCAGGTCCAACTGCAAGAACCGTCTTTGATCCTGCCATAACCTGAAATACCAGAAATCATGCCAAAAACAGTCCATAATCCAGCTCTTGCAACCAATAGTCATAAATTAGAACTGCAAAGACTCAAGCTTGTCCAGACACAGTCAAATTCTAGAATACTAAAAATGACCCTAATCAGTTGATTTCATCTCCTCAGTAGTATATGTGTAGGTGGCTAACAATTTTACATTTAGCTAGGCAGGACATACGTATGGTACTGAAGCCAACACTACAGTTACACAAGAGATCTTAAGATTTTAAGGACATCCCAAGTTTTTAACAACTTGAACACTAAAAACTTGAACACTTTTTGAAACTGTGAGAAATGAGGGGAAACAACAAAGAGAGAGAAAAAAAAAGCCTCATTTCATAGTAACAATTCTATGCTTCTACGTTAGAGAATGTGAAGAGCAGGGACTCAATCCTCCAACTTCAATGCTTTAAATTCCCAAGAAGACAAACTGTACAAAATTTCGCATGAGCTTTGTTACCACATACCATCTGCAATCTATGTAGTTTAAGGCTGTACTAAAATTTCTTTTGTTATGCCATAGTGCAAAGGTTTACCTGCGTACGTCCAGCATCAGCAACAACAAAGGTAGGAAGGCTAATACTCTCAGCTGCTTCCTTAAGCTTATTCCTGATTATAAAACAAAGTCACAGTCTGAGTCAATGTACTAAACTGGAAAGTAATATTACACTATTGACAATAAAATAATCTTTTCACATTTCTTGTTGGTTCTTGCAAGTCACAACGATTTTGGGTTGGCCACACTGTTCCCATTGTCTCAAAAGGGATCGATGGCTGCAAAAAAAAAAAAAAAACACAGTGAGGGAGCTCTTTTATACCAACAAGAGTGACAAGCAAAGAATACAACAATTTAGATATACCCTGAATGAAAATCATTTTTAATGATACATTATCATGGCTATCAAGTATGGCATAACAATCCTAGCTGAACGTGCCAACCAAGACACCAAAATATTGGGAAAGGTGAATAACCATAATAAAAAAGGCCATTATACAATGGCCACAAATGTCAGTAAACATTACAACTTTCTGAACATAGGTAAAGCTATTTGTGGCTTTTTGGGAAATTCTAAGGCAAAGGGAGTGTCAGTGCAGGTGGGTAGATTGGGGTAGGAGATTTCATACAAAAGCAGTGGAAATCACAATGTTCAGAATATACACTTAAAAAGTACCTTTGCATTAGTTCAGCATACATTCCAGTAGCAGCATCTGCAAAAATAATAAAAGCAAAGACATAACTAATAAGACAGACGCAGGGAGGGAATAACCAAGTTCGAAAATGACAGACGAAAAAAAAGAGATCCTTGAAATCTTCAGGATGAAATACAAAGCCTCATATTTAGGGGTGGTTTGGTATCTTACGAGCACACTGGGATGCTATCTTTCCCGATTTCATCTTTAGGTCTTGTCTGACAACAAGGACCTGGAACAAATTGTTCATACACATCAGTACCAGGACATCTCAACAATACAATAAAACCAGCTTGTTACTATTAAAATGAAACTCAACACAGATTACATTTAATCACCCTAACCATACAGGTCTCAAACAAAAATAGGGGTTGAAGTACATTAGCTATTGAATAACAAAATGCACATACAAATATAAGTTTTACTAATCAATTGACTGCTGCACAAGATAAATGAAACAAAGTTACTAAAAGATGTTTAATACTTCATGTAGTAGATACAGCTGTGGTCTACTTCAGTAAATGTAAGCAAGCATTAATGGCATTTGAAAATCTAAAAGCTCATTTGATAAAAACAGTTTCGTGCAAAAGCTTTTTAAGCATTTTATGCTGTAGTGATGCACCATCGACTGTGTCTGCATTCATTTGGAAGTCTTTTTGATCAGTTAATGACAGTATAACCACAACTTCAGTTATGAACATACAACCAAAAAACTAGAATGCCTTAATTGCATAAGGTAAAATTAATGTACCAAAACAGAATGAGGCATTACAAAACAGTATAAAGGTAAAAACTACCACATAAGAAAGACGACAAGGTGATGTAACAAACCATTTTAAGCTCTTGATCACCATTACTTGAGACTGGAAGTTGTTGGAGCTTTCTCGATAAGAAAGTGTTCTTTTTTGAGTGATTTGTACTGGGGTTGGACAAATCCAACAACAACCCAAAAATGAAGCCTATAACAAGACCTGGAATGAAGTTCTCAGGCCTGAAACTTACTCCTAACCATTCTCTTTCTCGCTTTTGTTGCTGTGTGTACAGGCAAATGAAAATATTGCATAGGAAACAAAACACATTATAAAAGTCAATATCTTGTCAAATACTACAAGTAGAAAAATATTGAATTTCCGGTGAGAGGAAAGAGTAACTTTAGATACAAATTTAGGAAATCCGCTTTACAGAGAGTTCACGGAAGTATCAGAGGAGAGTTAGAATATATGCTTAAAAGGCTTACTCGAGAAGTGTAATTCATTAGACAAAGCAAAAGCAAGCCACGGAAAATGTATAAATTCCTATTGGGAGTCTCCGCTCTATCAGTAGCAGAAAGGACAACCTGATGAATGTACAAAAGCAATTTCCGTGTGCTAATAAATATGTATCAAAAACTTAAAAGAAATCGCTTTTTTCAATTATACAGAGACAGTAAGAAACTATGAATACTGGGCTCAGGAGACTACTATACCAACTAAGCCCAAACCCCTCTTCTTCCTCTGCCAGGACCTATAAGCAATTTTGCCGAGTCGTAAAGGAACGTGTTGAAGAAACACACATAAGGATTTACCTGGTCCCGAGGCTGGCTATTTTTTTGGAACGAAAGGAACATCGGCTGGCAATTTGGTGGCTCAAAGTGAGGGAAGGCACATAAATGGTGAAAGAAGGAGTTTTTGAAAACTCCCACTCGAACCCCAATTCTCTGCACAAAAGGGAAAAAGGGATATTAAGGAGACAAACAAAGTTCACAGGTTCGTGCTGTGCGAGCGAGCTCTCAACAGTAGTTACAGAACACACTATTTGCCCCCTATCTTCTCCTCGGAATACACTGCTCCCATTCAGGATAAAATTGAGATCATATTTCTTAACTCATTTGAAGGCCAAAAACAATAGTTTTTTATTTGTTTTCTTAATTAAATTTCTTTAAACGTCTTATTTATTCGCCCAACTCAACCAAAAAAAAAAAGGTCTTGTTTTTTTCGGCCAATTACCTTTTTTGTTTTTTACTATGATATGAGCTAATAGACTTAAAATGCACTCTTTCAGGTCAAAAAAAAAAAAAAAAAACTCAACATGTACTCTAACAAAAAATTGATTAAAATGCAAAAAAAATTTAAAAATAAATTTATTTTAATTCTTAAAGTAACTTATAATTTAATTATTTATAAATTATTTTTATTAATTAAATTTATTAAAAATAAAAATATTTTTAATATTATTATTTTATTTAAATTTTATTAATATCTTAACATTTTATTTAATAAAATATTAATTAAAATTTTTTTTGTTATTATAAAAGTTATAAGTGATAAATAATTATATATGTAATTAGTCAAAAACACCTTCAATATACAAATTAATTTTAATTCTCAAATTAGTGAAGATACGTAATTAAAAAAAAATTTATGTATGTAATTAGAAAATTTTAATTTATTTAAATATTTTATTTTATATAAATTAATGTATGACATATAAGATAATTATATTATTAACTAAATTATACTTTAATATTTTATTAAATAAAAAATTATGAATGAAATTTAAGTAAAAAGATAATATTAAAAATATTTTTATTTTTAAAAAATTAAATTAATGAAAATAATATATAAAAGATTAAATTAAAAATTATTATATCTATCAAGAACTAAAATAAAATTTTTTAAAAAAAAATTATGTGTAAAAAAATTATGTGTATTTTAAATTATATGTAAATAATTTTTTTAATTATAAAAATTTATAAAAAAATTTTATTAGTGTTTTCATTTAAAATATTAATAGACACAAAAATCTGAAAAATCTTTTAAATTCTAAATGCCGTGTAAATTTTTTTTTTAAATAACTTAACGTACTTATTCTTCTTCGACGCTTTAAATAAAAAAATTAATGAAAGATATTTTTATATAAATTAAGAAATTTAAAAATATTTTAAATTAATTTTTATAATTAATAAAATCATTTGTTATGATTTATATATAATTCAAAAAGTTATATCTAAAATATTAATAAAATATTTTATTTTTCAAACGTTAAATTAAAAAAAATATTTTTTAAAATTAAATCATTAATTTAATGTAAAGTTAATGTAAGTGGATTAGGAGAATGAATTTGAGGAGTATGGTACAGGTATAGCGTGCTATCTGGTTTACCTCAATTCATCCTTCACCTTCACCATAGAATACAACAAGAGAGAAGTTGCTATGTTTCTCCACCTTCCTAAATTCCCTTCTCCATCGGCTATCTAATTTCTGTACTATACTTCACGTGTCCCTCAAAACTCCACAAAGAATCCCAACCTCAATATTCCCCTCGCATCTCACTATTCATCATTCATTCATTCATTCATTTCCAAAATCATGGACTCTCTACCCTCCAATTCGTCTTTCCCTCGCTTCAAACACACCCAATCCATCTCCGATCGAATCCTCCGAGCCCTCCGCCACCGCCTCCGCCTTCTCCACCGCTCCGATTCCTCCTTCTTCATCCTGGGCGCCACTGGCAACGTCTACACTGTCACCCTCTCCTCCTTCTCCTCCTGCTCCTGCCCCGATCGCACCTCCCCTTGCAAACACATTCTTTTCGTTTTCATCCGAGTTCTCGGCGTCTCCCTCGATGACGTCTGCCTCCGCCGCAGGACCATTCGCCCCTGCCAGCTCCGGCGCCTCCTGAGCACGCCCACGTCACCGGACTCCGTGGCAGGGGCAGTCCTCCGGGAGAAGTTTCACCAGCTTTTCTTCGGCCAAAGGCAGGGATCAGGGACGGGGAGTGCGAGTGGGAGCATAGACGTAGAGGATGGAAGCACATGCCCCATTTGCCTGGAGGAGATGGGGAACGAAGACAAGGTTGTAGCTTGCGCCACGTGTCGGAACCCCATTCATGAAGATTGCTTGGTGAAGTGGAAGAGAAGCAGAGGAAGGAGGTTAGCTAGTTGTGTGATTTGCCGAGCCAGGTGGAGAGATAGCAGGAATGATCATCAAGATAAGTATTTGAATCTCTCAGCCTATGTTACGCAGGATGACGTCGACATGGCCCACACTGCTGGGGATGGGGGTGGCCCTCCCTGCACTGCCTAACAATTTCATGTCTCTGTCAATATCTCTACTTGTTCATTCTTACGTCTTTAGAATTCGTCATAAACTTGTAATTCATTGTTAGAAAGGGGAGAAGAAGTACAATTGCTTTTAGTTCTAAACTAATTAACTATTAGTTCTTGTTAATCCACGGACCTTGTTCCAATATTAGATTTGTATAGTTAAAAATTAGTATATTTTTTTATAATAATAAAAAAATAAAAATAAAAAAATTAATTCTTAATTTATAAATTTTTTATTTTTATCTCTTTATTATTATAAAAAAAATATATTAATTTTTAATTAGAGAAAATTCAAAATCAGCAGAGACATGATGTATTATAATGCATCATCGTGTTTCAATTATCCCACTCCTTATCTGAATGATAACTACGTAATACATTTGGCTGGTGCTAAAGAGATGAATAACAAATTGCAAACTCCCAATGCCGTATTTGTTTGACGATTAAGACAGAGAAGTCACAAAAATTGTTATGAAGAATGGATAATCTAACTTTATTTATATAATGAATGATGAGTTATCTTCTTTGAAGAAGCAACACAACCTTGGTTTGTGATAATCCTCATCCCATCCATTGATTATTATTTAGTTAGCAATAAGTAAGTCTTGTCAAAAGATACGTGGTAGTATTTCTCGTTTAACATAGTACTGAACAGTCTTAGTCATTTTGTTTTCGTACCAGAAAAATACTAAATAAACAAATGCCAATAGTTTTCTATTCAACTCCGTTGAGTAGTCATCAAAGGGATCAGATGCATAGAAATGAAGGATGCTTATTTATGATTAAACAATCAAAATGAAGGGCGTTTTTAATTTTTTGTAAGGACGCGTAATAGCCAAAATGTCGTAATTGGGAAAAGGTTAAGTTAATTTATTTACTTGCGAATACGATCTTGTGTATTTCCTCCTTACACTGCAAATTTCTACTTTTACTATTTATTTAATCGCAGTCATAATGCACAATAGTGCATAGCTCAGTATAAATAGAGCTTCTGGTTCTGTTTTATGCATTCACAAACTGAATCGCAGCTACAGATAATGGAGGACACTGAGAGTTTTGGCTACTCCGCTGACTTATCTCGTAAAGTAGTCGCCGTAGCTGCGGGTGAAGCACATACTCTCGCTCTAACTGGTAAGGACTAATCAAATTTGTGTGGATATTAACCATTTTCTTGGTCTTTATGGCAATTGAACGAAAGACAAACAAGGGATCTACCTTGAAAGAAAACTAAGAATTGCGTCTTTCGGGCCTGTAATAAAAATTGTAGCATTTGTTTTTCTATGAATATGCACAACCAACTTGAGCAATGATTGAGTTGAACGATGGCAAATGAGGGAAATAGTATATTTATTTCTGTAAATTGTTACAGCTGTTGTTGGAGGCTTGTTGCATTAACGAATGCAGGGGAATTTGTGTGTAGGGGATGGGTGTGTTTATTCTTGGGGGAGAGGAATACTGGGGCGACTTGGGCGAGGCTTAGAAGAAGACGAGCTTTTTCCTGTTGAGGTTAAGTTTGAAAACCCCAATACATCATCAGGAGGACACACACTCAAAATTGTGGGAATTGCTGCCGGTGCCTATCACAGTCTTGCTCTAGCAGGTTCTAAGACTTCTAATCTCTGAATTTGGCTTATCTTTTTTGCCTACAATTTTTGTTTTTGTACAGATTGACTTCGGTTGTGCCTGTTTCTTGTTAGAGAAATTGGAAAAATGAGGAGTTAGAAAATAGAGAGAAGAGTGAAAATGGAAAGGTTTTGATTTTCGTTTATTACTCTTTGGTTATTAAAAGAGGGAGAAAATGAAAGTAAGAGGTATTTCATTTTCAACTAGCTGTCATCTCTCCCAAAACAAGCAAGCGTAATATGATTCACTTCCCAGATTCTCAACTGTTTCCTTTTCCATCGCCATCTTTCAGTTGTATCAAGATTCAAGCAGCCCCTTGTTTTCCGTTTATATCCAGACTTGTTTATTGATGCTATCTTTAAGTCTTATATATTATCCCTTGATAAATGATAATCTTTTGCCAAACCCGTTTTCCTTCCTGTCATCCTTTGCTCCATGATATTAAGGATGGACCTCGTATAATTCTCAGAAAATAAAATCCTACTGACTACAACCAAGCAAACTTATATGTATGACAATTCCCCATTTTCGCTAAATTTCTCCATGTATTTGTATGTTTCATGCTTCTAGTCCTTATGTCAAAATAGAGGCAAAACAACATGCAATCTAGACTGCAATCTGATAACATGAGTAATCTAATGAAAATTTAAGACTGCTTCATCTAGATGGAATTTGAAGGACATACCCTCAATCTAATTTTTTTTTTTTCTTGCTGTTCTGTGTGTGTTGACAGATGATGGATCAGTGTGGTGCTGGGGTTACAATATCTGTATCCTTGATATGCTTGTAGTGCCATGGTGGAAGTGTTAAAGAAATTACTTGTTTTTACTTTTATTCTCTATGTTTTGTTGGCCTTTATTATTTGCTTACATCCTTGACTATGTATGGATGGCCAACTTGGTATTAATGGAGAGGACTCCGATGACACTAAAAGAGATTCTCTAGTGCCCTGCTTATTGAACAAGTTTCTTGAGTTGCAACCACCCAATTCTTCAACAGACATTTCAGAAGGCAAAGCATCCCTAAAGGTACTAATAAATTGCTTAAGTTCTTCTCTCTTACATAGAAACAAGCCAAGGTAAAAATGCCATTAACATGTATTCTCCTGTTCAATTTTGCAGATATGTGCTGTCAAAGCAGGAGGAATGATGTCTCTGGCTATTGACAACCTTGGGGCCCTGTGGATGTGGGGAAACTGCCCACAGAAAAGCAAAGAAGGAGGTTTCTCTCTTGTCAGCAGTTTCACTCCCACACCGGTATGGGATTTTCATGGTCACACTGTTGTCAAGGTTGCATGTGGAAATGAGCATGTTGTGGCACTGGTTAGCTCTGGAGAATCATACAAGGGTGAAGATCTTGTGTGCTACTCTTGGGGTAATAATAGTTACGGTCAGTTAGGCTTGGGGGACAGGGAAAGCAGGCCGCATCCAGAAGTTGTAAAGACATTTGACCATGAGTCACCCTGGGCAATTTATGAGGTAGCATGTGGTGCCTTTCACGCTGCTTTGCTTACTCACAAAAAGAGCCCTAATGACACATTAGAAAGCACGTGCTGGACATTTGGCCTTGGTGATAATGGGCAACTAGGCCATGGAACAACACAAAGTGAATTGTTTCCTACGCCTGTTAAAGATTTGCCACAACGTGTATGTCTGATTTCTATTGACTGTGGCTTGTTTCATACTTGTGTTGTTTCTTCAGCTGGGGATGTGTGGTCATGGGGAATGGAAAAGGGTCTTGGTCTATGCCCTGATGCTAGTTATGCTGGAACTGATTCTGGGGATGCTCTTTCTCCCCTTCCTATCTCGTGCAAGCCGTATCAACCCAAATTTCCAGAGCCAATTCAAGTTGCTTGTGGAGCTGCACATACAGTTATTGTTGCGCAGGAGGGATATAAGCTGTGGTCTTGGGGTAGGGGAAGGAGTGGGGTCCTTGGAAATGGTAAAGCAATGGATTTTTACACTCCCACATTAGTCTTATGGCCTCCATTGATAGAGGATTTCAAGCAAGAGGAACTAAGGAGTCCTGGAGAGCAAGGTAAGGTCACAGAAACTGAAGAGAAATTAGCTTCAGCATTGAATGAACTGAAGCTTCTTCAGACAAAGCTTGGTGTAATGGAAAGATATGCAAGTATACTACATGGTTCAATTTTTGGGAAACCTTTTGATGAGCATGATATCCCGGTTTCGTTGAGGAACTCAGGTGTATTTGATATAGCAAAGGAATGGGAGAATATGTTAGAGGAAGCAGATCACAGTAAGCTAATTAGGCTGGAAATGTTTTACAGAAACATGCTTGCTGGTGTGAAAGATAAACTAATGAAGAGAAGGATCAAGGAGATTATAAAGGAATGCCTCCAATCTTCAAAAGTAGAAAACTAGTATACATAAAAACAAAATACACCGTGTTTTGAACAAAAGATTGCACATACAAATAGATTATAAAGTCTTATCATTACATTGTGCACAAATATGTGTCAGGCCTCTCCTGGATTGATTCAAAAATTAAAGCTCCGATACCTCTCAATTTTCATGCAAGGAAAATCCAATCTGGTACGTTCAATAGCTATATCCGGATGTGAGGTCTTTATTCATGAATTACTTGTCCTTTACTTTCTTTCTTGCCTGTGGCTTTAGACTTTACCTACATATGGGAGATTTTATTTTATTATTTTTAGTGAATTTTAACAAAGAATAATCCCTGCATGTATATAGCATCCCACCTTCCCCAGAATGAAATTTCTCATATGTCCTCCCACTTAATCCGTTCTAGCGCAAGTTAAAACTGTGGCCAATGGCAATATACTGTTCTCTGATGTTTGCATCTATACTTTGAATTTCTCTTCGTTATCTTGATGTCCTAATATGTCACAGAAATGCTTATAAACTTTTATTCGCTTCAGTGCACATAAACACACTCGTAAGTCAGGGGGCTAGTCCTAACTGGCAATCCAAAAATGGTTGATATTGATAAAATGGTCATTAGTGGAGCCTTCATTCATCGTGATTATATCTAACGACATTGATTCATTAAGAGATGTAGAAATCAACTCTAGGTTTTGTAAAGAACGTAATACAAAAAACACAAGGTAACACGATGGTGTAAAAATTTAAAAATTTCCAAATTCGAACGTCTCGGAAGGAGTATAACAGAGGCAGCTGCTCTCGCAGCACTAGACGGAGTGTATCCATCAATCGCTATCGTAGCTATCCATTAGGGTAATATGTAAGAACATAAGAATGTCTTGACTTCTGAAACGTAGCATAAGGGGCATTCGCATAGACAGTGTGATATCCCAACTTAATATCAACGCTAGCCTTTTCATACATGCTGATAAATAATGATATCAACTTCAATAAACAGATGCTATACAATGCCTGTGTTTCTTACTGGTAAAAATGAGACAGCCCACTCCAAAGGAAGTTAACAAAAGAATAATGAGATCAAGGATACTGTTTGCATATCATATATGGAAGAACTCTCAAAAGGAAAAAGAAAAAAAGATGAGGCTACAGGTAGAAGAAAGCACCAGAAATACTATAAAGATACTTCTGCCTTCAAATGATTAATGAATCAGAAAGAATATTCAACTATCTTGGCGAAGAAGCCATCACTCGGAATACTATTGGCCACCATTTGTGCTGCCCCTCTCCAGACCCGACGAATATGAAGGTAGCACCAAGAATTTGACCAAAATGTACTATACAAGACAGCTGCATCCTGTAGTAAATTTTGCTCAGCAATGCAGATAACATTACCCGCAGGGTAATGTAGTACTAAATACAAGCAGAACCAGACATTTAAGTGTAATGCATTTTCCACATTGAGAATCTCTTGGTTGCCATTCTGCGCACAGCACACCAGTTCTCAAAGTTATTACAGTTTCTTAGGTAGATTATATGTCTTTTTAAGAAACTTAGAAGCTGAATCATCATTCCTATAGCACAAAACACGTAACAATGTGTTTGGTTCAGATGGATTCCACTGTCCAGATGTTGGAGGTAATGGAAGTCTAGACCTGGCAGACGAGCCATATGTCTCGAGTGTTACCCGTCTAAACCTCTCAATGAGGCTCTCTGTGTCAGTTCTGAAGAGGGGAAGGATAGATCTTACTGTAGTTGAAAACTTATCTATTAATTCAGATGGCAAGCCATCCCCATTTGCCCAGAAGAGATCCTTGAGGGATTTGAAATCATCCTCTATGATCTGGGAGTCCTGCCGGGAAAAAGCACGAGAAGGGCCTCCAGCAAGCAAAACCAGCAAGAATCCATCAAAGGAAGCTCTCATTATGTCAGTAATAATTCGTGTACGAACTCTTTCATGTATTGTATCCGAAATGACCATCAAGTTTTGCTCAAGTTCCTTCAGGAATGGCTCAATCCTGGAAGATGATGGATCCCCAACATATAAACCATCCCATAAAACGTTGTTTAGATCATGGAATACAATTCTGTATGCCACTGATTCACAGAGTTGCTGAATTCCTTCAACACATGCAGCTGGAGATAATTCAAACTTCTTTGATAATCCATTTGAAAAATCTTCTTCATTAGCAGATTCAGAGTTCCGTAAAAGGGTAATTATTCTTTTCTCTACAACTTCAAATTCACCTCGGATCCACTGCAAAGTATTTATGCGAGCACAAAGTTGGGGTACCCCAAAAGTGCTATCCCCATTTGTTGCAACCTGAGAGTTTCTCTTCTGAATATTAGGTGATTTTTCCTTTTTCTTCCCAAAGCCTTGAAACTTTGATCCAATAGTGCATCTGGTCAATGCTGGCATTGTTGGAAGAAATGTATTTCGTAATCCTGAATACATTGAAACAAAAAAGTTATTATGGACACCAAAAATATCAGAGCTCAACTATACATTTCAACTTCATTTACCACAGCCAGATTTTGCTTTGCTAACATAGTATTGAAGACATCTATCAAGGCCATTCATCAATTCAGGGAGTAGAGCAGGATGCATTGGTATTGGAAGCTGAAAGAATGCATCCAAAGTTTCATTTATGAGTCGTAAAACTTCAACAGCAGAAGGTGCATATCCTTCCTGATTTGCCTGTGGACTCCAAAGCTGTGATATCACAGTAAACTAGGTTACTTCCAAGAGAAAAGGCAATCAATTAATGCATACATAAATCATATAATGCGTAGCTACAAACATGTTGCCAACTAAAAGTTCTTATGAGTAGTAAAATATTTTCTATTAAAAAAAACAGCTAAAGTTCACAACATTGCGTTTCATGCTTCATTGCAACAATCTCTATAGTTCATGCACCATAGATCAAAAGGTCTAAACTAAAATCATATTGCTGGAAGACTATCATTATCGTACCACACAGAGGAGCTACAAGAATTGTGGGTGAGGTACATACCATAACATAACAAGCAATCTAAAACTACCATATGCATCCAACCAAAAATGAAACAAATAAACCAAAGAAAGAGTGAGAAGTCAAAGACCTGACCTACCCATTTGAAAAGATAGTTAAATGATGATTTTAACTGATTCCAAATCACAGTTTACTATTCTTATGTATTGCTTGAGTATGAATGACTTTCTCTCCTTCAAGGTTCTAAAATCAGATCAGCATGCAGATTGCAGAGGTTAGCAGAAATGCTAAGCACATTGGCAATGCACTGTCCAAGGAGATTGACTTTTGATAATTTGTAATTATATATCTAGAACTCTCTCTCTCCCCCCACATGGTCCCTCCCTACCTCAATTTTTATTTTTTTGTTTTTAATAACAGCTCAGGATGGCTACTCTTGCCAGGGGAAAAGAAATCAGTCAATACTTCAAAAATATTCAACTAATATTTCTTGACAGGTAATGTGACCGTCAGGGCTTCTCACTGAAGAAAACTTTTCGTTTGAACTTGTGTTCTCTTTTAGGTGGTATTTGGTACATGCAAATTTCAATTTCCCAATTGCTTGGAAATCTAATTATAAGATATTAGAGCACAAGAAATATGAAAGATACAAATTCATGTGTTATATTCGTAATAACAAAAGATTAATGATTATTTTCATATATGTCTTACACGCATACTCAAAATTTTTTATAAGTAGATTTTCAAATACTTAAAGACATTAGGATGTCTGCATACCAAATGCTACCTTAAGGTTTTATAAACTCTTGTAAATGCACATAATAGCAACAAAAGTCATAGAAGGTCACCCTAAGCCTGAAATAGGATCAGGTATATCAAGTGAAGAATAAGCAAAGGACTTAAGTGGCTGGATATAAGATTTAGAGAAAGAAAGATTGTAACAAAGTGGTCACTCGGATTGACCATCTCATCAAATAGGACAAAAGTCAATAACTCTTTAAAGCAATAAATACATCCAATAAAGGTGCTAAGAAAAAGTAATTGCCAATATTGGTTCACTCAATGGTAAGAACCTGAATGTTTAAAATAGTAAAAACTAAATTTTATTGGCTGACTCAATGTCTTAACATACATTCATGATAAATTGATAATGGCTTTATTTTTCATGAGGAGGAAACCAAACAATGATGAAACATCATCTAAAAATCTAATGATTCAGTCACACAAATTAAAATGACAAATGTTGACAATTGACTTTATGATGATTTAGTTATATTTTATAAACACCTGGCCATAGTTATGTCAAAAGGTTCATCTTCAACATTCTTTCAACATATTGAAGTGGTAATGCAAAATCATGAATAGGTAGCAAAATATGAAAAGATGAATGCAAACCTCTTGTTGCAGATTTCTATCAACCCATTCCTTCAGTCTATCTAATCTAGTCTTAATCCATGTTTTCACTAGATTGGCAATTGCAGCTTCAGCCTCGTAAGGAGGCATCTCACGGATTATTGCTTTGCCCCCATCATCACTCTCTACTGAATCTTCTACAGCTATTTGCACAAGGTCTTTCTCCAACTTATCTGCAGCTCTCAACACTTGAACAGCATCAGGTGTCAATTCTGTTATACCTGAAATGAATTGTTTCAACTCATTTCCATAGCATGCATGAAGAGTGGCCACAGCAACACCTGCTGACAAAGGATGCCATCTCTTAAGTATTGGACTGAACACTTGCTTCTCATTAACTGCCAAGCTACCTACATCCTTTGCAAGAATGGCAAGGACAGGAAGAGCGTTTGGCTGATTTTTAGATGCTCTCCTGCTTGAGTCTGCCTTCTCCATTATCTATACAGCAGCAAAATAAGCATATTTCAGCACTTGTGTCCGTGGTAAAATGTAGAAAGAAAGATAAACAGGAGTAATTTAAGACACCTATTGTCATAATTGTAATCAGAACCACAATATTTTAGCTGTAACAAAAAACCAACCATGACCAGGCTGAAACTTGATTGAGTTCATAATCAATTAACCAAAGGGTGGGGCTATCCATCCCTCTTGACAGCTCAGCCAAGTGGCTTGACCACGTGTAAGCTGTATTGGACTCATCAAATATAAACCCACCCCAACCTTTATTTTTTTTTAAAAAAAAAAAAGGAAACAATTGACATCCAATATCATCAGCCATCAAATAGACCTCCAGACCAGCCTACATTAGATATAGACCTTCCATATCTTTGTTAATCAGGAGGTTCAGAAAATGTTATGTCTAGTGTTTTTAATTACACAAGGAGACAAAAAATTGTAGGATATATTCTGACATAATTCCACACTGATTTTATAAGTAAATGCATAGCATACCATTTTGGCAAACACAATAACCCAGAAGTAGGGCTACCACCGTCATGCTTACAGTCCTCCAGCAGGGACATGATATATCTCAAGTCTACCAAGTTTTACTAAAGGGAAAAAAGCCAATGGTAGGCAGTAAGAATTTACCTGAGCAAATGCAGTACGTAGTGATGACCTGATGTAGGTATCAATTCTTTCACGGGCTACATTGACTTCATTTCTTCTCCTTCGCCGATACTCATTAGATATATCTTCAACCAAAATCTTAGCTGCTGCTACCCCTAAAGAAACAATGCCCTGCATAGTTTCAACATTTCCACGATCAAAAGTTTCATGATATGCAAGGAGCCTTTTCTCTGCCCACCCCAATATGGAACTCAATGTAGAACTCAAAATTTTCGAATACTCCGTATCCTTTGTTGTCTTTGCATCTTTTGCAACTTCTGCTAGCAGGCCATCAGCAGCAGACAGCAGGTCCAAATCCATCTGGCCAGTTGCAACAAATTGGTGGAATAAAACCCAAGTAAAGCAGAGATTATGAAGTGTTTGGTTCAATCCAAGGATTCCCCAGGTCTTCTTGATTTGTTCCATTAGTTCATCAAATTCTTCAATAATTGATGATTCATCATTAGCATCAAAGCAGGATTGTAGAAGCATTTGATAAAGCCGAAGATTGAAAGGCATTCCATCTGCCCAGTGACATGAATCAATGGACCCATCATATGATCTGCTTGCAAGAGATGTTACAGCACTACGAAGAACCTGCATAGACTCATTATTCTTCCCAGTTTCTATAGGCCTATCCAAAGCTCCATGAATAATCTGCCGCAGGCGCTGTGCAGAAGAATTCGACTTATCTAGAGGCGTATAGGGATGCAAAAGTAGACCAGCCTCTAGAACCTTCAGGGTTCTCTTCTGCCATTCCTCATACTCTTGTGGATCAGCAAAATCTGAAAGCTTAAGCTGCTGCAATAACTCTAGTGGAACTACAACAGACTCAATCCTTCTTCCAACCTGTAATACAGCATAAAAAATAACTTGGCCATGGTCAATTAAGCTAATTGATTTCTTTGTCTTTACACTTCCAACATAAATCCACCTCCTCTCAGAAAAAGATACTTAAAAACATAAGCAATGCAAATAACACGTGTCAACATATATGGAACAATTAAAGAGCTTAATGAACACCTCGTGGTATTTATATTTCAACATGTCCTCACGCAGGATAATTTGTACACATGGAACAATTATAATCGAAAGGCTAAGAAGTAAATCATTTCAAAACCGACCGGAGAAGAGAAGAATCGTGTTACTTAGGGTGGGAATAAGAATAATAAAAGTTATAATCATCTGCAACATCAACTCCATTGGATCGAAGTGACATTATACTCTTTAACTTACTAAATTGGAAGATGCCAATCGCAGATCGAAGAAGTAACAACGTTAGAAAGAACGAACCCAAACTTGAGCTACACGTAATTTGCGTTTTTCACAAGTGAAATTAAAAAGGGAAAATTAATTTACAAGTAAATTGGACTGAAAATCAACTACGATAAGCCAGATCAAACGCCATTTTCCATATATACTCACATGCATATACACATTCATGAGTAAATGCGCATCTGAGAAGGTAGGTGTACAAGTGCTAAGTGCATTGATAAATAAGTTGCTTTAGAATTATATGAAAGTGACCTGGCCAGCAGAAATCCTGAGTAGCGCTCTCCTTACACGCGAGTCCATCGCCTCCGAAACCCTCATCTGATTTCTCATGAGCTCCCCGACTGTCAATGGGCGCTTAGCCTTGCCCTGACCCGAACCCGAGTTAGAAGCGGTGCCAGGACTCTTCTTGGATCCCGAGCCAGGTGATTTTAAGCCGAAAGCCTTCTTGACCTTGCTAGCGGCGGTGGAAGTCAAGGATCGCTGCAAGGCAGGGGAGTTAGGGGAGTTGGCAGAGTGCTGAGTCGGAGAGTCAGAATGGTTAGAGGATGAGTTAGGAATGTTGCTGAGTGGCTTGCCGGAGGATGTACGGCAAGCAGCGACGAAGATCTCGTATGCGGTAAGCCTGAGCTCGGAATCAGTGAGCTTGGAGGCGAGCTGACCAAGCGGCGAGGGAAGGTCATCGGCGAGCATGGGTGATTTGGTGAGCGTAATTGTGGGCGGCGATGTCTCTCTCTTGGAGTGGCCCAATGAGAGGTCTCTGAAGAGGTGAGCCATTGCAGGAGGAGAGAGAAGCAGGAAAGGAGGAAGAAGAAAGTAAGAGAGAGTCAAGAGTATGAACTACATACACGGTTTAGTGTAGAGAGAGAAAGAGAGAGAAAGGGGTCAGGACCTTCTAAGATTAGTTACATTTTTCTTCTTTTTTCTTTCTTCCTTACTTTCGCTAATCCTTTCTCTCTCTCTCTCTCTCTCGTTACAACTTGCAAATATGAGTTAATGGATTTTGGATCCTCTGCTCGGCAGTTCTCTGCTCGGCACCTTCTCGGAACTTTTAGCGGCGGTTTTTTCCGCCACTAAAGTTGTTTTAATATTATTGCAACGAATATTACTGATGCTATAAATTTTGTTTAAATAATTAATTTTGAAAAATTTATAGTGGCAATACTTTTTGTTGCAACAAATTTTAGCAGCGGAAAAAACCGCCGCTAAGTGCCAAGCAGGAGCCGAGCAGGGAACTGCCGAGCAGAGAATCCGGACTGGAGTTAATGACATTGAGGAGTGCTTCTGATTTTTTTTCTCATATCTAACTTAATTTGTGGTCTTTGAATTTTCTTTTCTAGTAATTTTCTTCTCTTTTATTTATATTATCTAATTTCTAAACAACAAGCGTTTTGATAAGCCAACGCTTTCATGTGTGACTATATTTTTATAGTAATTGAGACTTCCAATTACATGTATTTAGCATCGCAGTTTGCACAAAATAAACTAAGTTTTGTTGGCAAGTTTTATAAGCTAAAGCAACCTAATAAAATTTCTATCTAATATAACTTTGAATTTTATTATTATTTGTTATGGAATGTGTCATGCTAACTAATCTTGCGGTAATTTATTTTTCAAACATGTGCCTGGAAAGCCGAAACCCGCCTCACTGTATCTTAAAACATTTTTAAATAACATTTTTTTAATAACTAAAACACGCATAACATGTTCATCCTAGATTCCTAGTCATGTAAAATCATATAGAAAATGAATGCATATTTGCCCCAAACAAACAAATGAATGTATATGAATATTAGTAAATAAAGATATTTCCCTTGTAATTAGGTAGTAAACAATACAGCTTTGATATTGCATTTTTTATATTGTTCTACAATATTTAAAATATTTTTTATATTTCTGACTTCAAAATTTGAAATTTAATGATTAATGTAAAATAAAATTTTTTTTCTTTATTCGAGATATCATAAGATTAGAATATAAATTTTAGTAAAAGAGTAAAATATTAAAAAATAAAAATATATAATTGAGTTCTAATTCACATATAATAGGTCATTAATTTATTTACCTTTTTATTTTTTTTCTCTTGTACACTTTATCATTTTAACAAAATTTATGTTTTAGAGTATTTATTATGGTAAGATTAACTTGTCTCTTCAAAATTGTTAAGAGTAGTTTCTAAATAGAATTTTCTCTTAATTATTATTTATTTAAAATTAAAACTTTTTTAGGAGTGTAATTCACTTATCATCATCAGGATCAACTATAACGAGTTAAAATAATTTTCTTTAGCCATTAAATCAGTCTCTTGAAACTTGTATAATACAGATTTAGTTACATAGATAACTTAGGTATTCAAATTGAATGACGATTAAATGAGAGGCCAAATTTTGGGGTCAAAATTGATTATATAGCAGCTAGCATTATTTTAAAGTCGTTGGAGCGAGTAAACGTATTTGGAAAAACATGAATGGCTGATGAATGTGAGTATGCGACGTTATTTTGAGAAGGTCAAATACAGTTGTGTTGATAATGATATGGTATATTAATCAATATTACTATTAAGAAATTTTAATAAGATTTGTTAACTAAAAAAAGTCAATATCATTTATTTTCAAACTTTGTAGTCGTAGGCAACAGTTTTATAGTAAAACACTCACGTTAAGATTTAGTGTATCTTTGTAAGTGGATTAAAATGTTAAAACGTAATTACATTAAAAAAACTAAACTTAGTATTTCTTTTTCTTTTCTATGGGTAGCTGAGAAATGAGAAGAACAAGTCATGAACTCAAAAAGCTGATTTCACAGCTTAAAATGCATAGCATGTATAATTATTAATAACACAACATAACTATAATTAAAGATTTAGATTTTTTAAAGTGAAAAAAATGGTAAGATAATAAAGTATGAAGAGAAAAAAAAGAGAAAAAAATTAAAGATTTATTTTATATTAGAGGTCAAATTTTAACTTTACAGAATTGACTGAGTTCTTTTCCTTTTATTTCTATTTATTTATCTTTATTCAGTCGGTAACATCACCAATAATTGATTGTAATTTAATGTGTATAGTTTTTGACAAAGAAATAAATTGTTTTAATTTACGTACACGGTTATTAACATTAATATTTTTTTGCACGGAATAAATAAATAAAATGGTTTAAAGTTTAACCTTTTAACTGTAAACTAAGATTGGATGGGCGCTTCCGTTGGGTTTGAATCTCTTGTAATTAAAAATAATATATTTTTTATAATAAAAGATTAAAAAAATATTTAGTCTATAATTTATTTAAAATATATTTTTAGTAATGTGAATATTTTATTTTTATTTTTTAAAAAACTTACAACAGAAAAAAAAAAGATTCGTTTATTTCGTGGGACCACAAGCAAAGTAACGTAAGACAGGCAGCAAAGTCAAAATGAACCGTCAGGTTATTTTATTACTATTAGGCACTGCCCTTCTTGCTTTCTTCTATTTTGTACGTTCTTTAATTTCTTTTATTTTCTTAAAGAAAATAAAAGTTTATACTTAAACATGAAAAAGCATTCGTGATCAATGATTATTGGGAAAATAGTACTGAGACTTGAGATCACTTTTGTGTTTTTTTATGAGAATTTTATAACTGAGACTGTAATTAAAATGCATAATTTAATTTGTTAAATATATATATATTGTTGAAATTATAATTGAAATTTCAAATAGCTAAGTATCATGAAAAACAAGTATTGAACAATAAGAATTAAAAAGGGAAGGAATTAAATTGGAGGGATGCGTGTTGATGTTTAGAATAGAGGAAGAAACAAGAAGTGAAAGGTGTATATATAGAGGCAACAAATAACAATCACATGACATTGAGAAATGAAGGAAGACAAAAGAGGCTGTCTGTGAATGTGATTGCGCTGTGTTAGCTGGTGGGGACCTTTCATGTGCTCATTCCTCTCTACCATACACCTTTAATTTCTCACTCAAATCTTTTTTTTTTTTTTTTGGGTAATCCTTAATGATTGTGATGATGATTTAACAGGGAAGGTGAAACATATTTTTTTTATAATAAATTGCGTTATTTTTATACATTATCTTGTATGCATGTTAATATATAATATAAAATATTTATTTTACACACTAACTCATATGTATAAAGTAATAAAGTGTATCATTTTTATACATTATTATATATATATATTAATGTATAATATAAAATATTTATTTTATACATTAACGGGTATATATAAAACTGTCACACTTCAATGCTTTACGAAATATATACTTAAAAAGATTCATACCCAGTTTAAATAAATCTCAAAAATATTAGCTCATGAAATAAAAGTTCATATATATATTTTATTATTTAACTTATATATTGTAACTATCATATTTTAAAATAATAAAATTAAATAGTAAAAAATATTTAAATTATTATTTTTAATTTTTTCATATTACACATTTTATTTTATATAATATAATATATAATTTTAAGAATTAATAACTAAAAGATATCAAAAATATTATAATATAAATAAATATAATTATTGAATGACAACGACACAAAATCTGTGTGTCATTTTTTAATTACTACATTATTGGCATGCCAACCACCAATTCTCCACTAAAATACAATTCTTCCTTTGTAACTCTTCATTTTTTTAAATGTAAATAATTGCTTAATTGGTTTATCACTTTATCTATCGATAATATTAAAGTCTGTAAATGATGACATATGGCACATATTCCATTCAAGCAAATAGCGCCACTCCCTGCAAAGTCTAAATGACAGTACGCCAGAAGTATAGGCAAGGGGACAAACAAAGATCTATAGTAATGGCGACCCCATAGAGGTATAACTGGTGACATTTAGTCTGGGGTGAAATTAAACGAAAATTTATTTTTAAAGATATTGAATTTTGTTATCACCTAATTAGCGAGATTAGGATTTTTGAAAATGTATTTGGTAGTTAAAAAACTGTTTTCTAAGTAAAGTTCTTCCAAAAATTACTAGTTTAGTTGCTCAAGCAAGTTTGGTAATAAAGTTTAGAGACTGCAGGACATGGTTGGCCCAGATAATGTGTCTGAATAAAACAGGGTATATTTTATTTGACAAAGTTTTTATATGGGAATATTTATTGATATCTTTCTTATCAAAACTTGTCTAGTTGCGGAATATAGATATGCCGCACTCAACGTGAAATGGTTATTAAGTAATATGAAAGGAAATTGGTTCAAGTGTGAGCGTTGATAGCTACAGTTATCTCATCATACACTACTAATCATGTATCCAATGGAATGCATGGAAGGAAAGTGTAAATTTCCTTGAAAATGCCGGCATCTGGTAAAGGCGTCAATCATGGAAACAGTATCTTCTTTATTGCTCTTGCCTTCCAATATTGGGGCCAGTTTATTAAATCTGGGTTTTCACCAAACAGGTTTCAAAATTCTTCCTAAACATCCCAATCGTGTATAATATTGCTTTTAACCATTACTTTTCCTTATTAAAAAAAAAACTCTACTTTTTGATAATCCACAAACTACCCTTATTCGATTCAGAAGGATAACTATGTAACAAGGGTATACTTGGCACATCATATTATGCTAATTTTATTTTTTTTTGGTTTTCCCACACCTTTTCAATTCAGTGAATGCAATCGAGGTTCATGAATTTCCTGGGATAAAACTTGCATAGAAAAATCCAATGAAGAAAGACAAGGCTATAAGATACACAGGCTATTGCAAAAGCCTATTTGTTTTAGACTTTAGAGAAGTTGAAACTTGTTTTGGCCATTAACTATTGAGAAAACTGTGTTCTTGGCCATTTGATATTCAGAGAAATTGAAAATCTCTGGTTGATTCCCTTAGCGGTGCTTTGCTCCCAAAAAGATATATTTTTTTAAATTATAAATTATATATAGATAATTCCAAACAACTAAAAAAATTTGGTTCTCATGATCTCATCTTACTTCTGGTATAAGTAAATACCAAATTTTGCAGCATTGGAAAAATTTCCATATATTTCCTCACAAGTCACAAGTCACAAGTCACAAGCCGTTTGTACAGAAAGAGAAGGAATAGAGGGCTGAAAAACGCAGATGGTTGATGTCGCGCTTGGGTGATGACGAATTAGGTTTGATCCTGAGATGGGTTTGTGACCACAACGACAGGAAATCATTCTCCCAAGTCTCCAAGCACTGGCTTCGTATGGAAGGTCTCACTCGTTCATCCATACGCCTTCTCGAACCCGATTCCCTTCCTACCATCTTACCCCGATTCCCTAATCTACGCAAATTTGAATCTTCAAAACCAATCTCCAACCACCACCTTCAAATTTTAGCCCAAAATTGTCCTAAACTCGAGGTTATCAACCTCAATTTCAGACAAAAGCTTGGAATTCCAGACTACTCTGATGAATCATCGTGTTTCGAAGACGTCGGAGACGACGGTATGTGCGCTTTGGCAGCTGGGTGTGACAGATTGTTCCAAGTTTCGCTTCGAAGAAGAAGGAACATTGAGAATGCCGGAGTTATTTCACTTTCTAGGTCAGCGAAACATCTGAGGCATTTGGATCTGGGTTGGTGTAATTTGATTACGGACGAAGCCCTTGAAGCAATTGGGGCAGCCACATCCGTTACTGTTCTGAATCTACAGGGCTGTTCCTTAATCACGGATCGTGGGCTAGCATATTTAGCTTGGGGATCTCCGTCTAGGTCTCTGAAAAAGCTGGTTCTGGCAGAATGCGATCGAATCACAGACTCTGGTGTGTGTCTTTTACAGAGAATTTCTGGTTTGGAGGAGCTAAATATCGCAGAATGTGGGCCCAAGGTGACAGACACAGGGTGCTTGGCAATCTCGGAAATTCAAACTCTAAGGAAGCTGAATTTGTCGTGGATGGTTAATGTGTCTGATACAACAGTGGTTGCACTTGCAGAACACAGTAAGAAATTGGAGGCTGTTGATTTCACAGGATGTGAATTGATAAGTGGAGCTGGCATTCGCGCTTTTGCGAATCATGGGAGTTTGGAAGGTCTTGTATTGGCTTCTTGCTACAATATTTGTGCAGATGATGTAGAATACGCTGTGCTTAGATGTAAGTCATTGAGGTATGCTGTGCTTGATAAAAGACTTAGAATGTGGATTCCAATGGCTACGCAGGACAATATTAGCAGATTCTGCGAGTTGCTTTGGAGATGATTTCTGATAAAAGGGTGAAAGAAAAAATATTTTTTGATGCCTATCTGCTTAATTGTCAATTTATCATCATGCTGCTAAAGATGGTCAGCCAAAAACTTCAGACACCATGTGTTTTGTCTCATTTTCAGATGGAGTTACATTAAATATAAGTTGCTACTTCTAACTGCATTATCTACTAGCAAATTCCTCTGGACATTTTTATATTCATGTGTCATATGAGTTGCACCATTGTCTTTAGTGCGTTGCTAATCAGTAATCACAGAAATAAACAAATAGGGGTCATGTTATATTAAAGTCCATTGTAGTAGATATGTATCATCTGTCATGGAAGTTGTATAGTGGGAACAAGATTCATTGTCTGACAGAGTAAGTGTAATATGCTAGATGGACGATGCTTATGATAATTGGATGGTTAGAGGCATCATGAATACGAGATGTCAAGGCCACACCAAATTCAGGCAAACTTTGACTTTGAGGTCTAACTTGAATTGATTTTGTAATGATGGACGTCATTCTCTGCATGTGAAGGTATTCCAAATTCTGACTCTAAATGCAGATTTTCTCGTGATAGATCTCTGTCAACTGTCTCTTATTTCAAGCACTGGTGTTGTTAGTTTTGGTCTGCTCAACACATGGACAGTGAGTTTCTTTGTGGGCAACAACGAGCTTTGGTACACAAGAATCTGAAAAGCTTCCGGGAGAAACGCAATATTAGGGTGACAAATTAGAAAAAAATAAAAAGCTAACATTTAATAAAATTTCGGACAACATACCAATAGCATCATCACATAATGTTGATATTCACTTGGAAAATTGCACAATCTGTATAAAAATAAATAAATCCGAGTTTAAAACCTCAATGAATGACAATTATGATTTTTTTATTAATATCTAAGATAAATGTGGAAAACATAATAAAGAAACGCACCGAACTGAAATGGATAGGCTCTAGACGGCTAATCTACAAATATTTCGATAGGACAGCGGGAAATAATTCTCCTGTTTTCTTTAAAGTGAAATTAATAGAAAATAATCTGTAAAAACTAAAATCTAAAAGGAGCAAGAATATTTTGATTATGAGGGGGAAAAAAAAAAAAACTCGGCGAAAGCTTGCATAAATTTGATTACACTCTCCGACTTTCTATTGATTCGGAGGGATTGCGCAGCGAAGTTCGGGGGCGGGAAAGAAAATGGGTTCATCTTTTACTATGAGAGCAATTGGAGTGGTGCTTCATAGATTCTCAAAAGGGGTCTTCTCCATACGCCCCAGTGCCTTCCTTCTGCACAGTACTCTCTGCTTCTCTCTCTCTCTCTGAGCTTTATATTTGTGTTAGATGACAATTCCTGAAACGTATTTAGAAACCTTTATGATTCAGGGACTAATTTGCTGAGCAGAGGTTTATCATCTGCATCATCTTTCTCGTCGTTGGATACAATCCAAGAAGTGAACTGTAATAACTCTCAATTGAGAACCATATGGACATTCCCTCCCGTCTGTATGGGCAGACGTTCCAGCAAAATTGCTGGCAGAAAGGTCACTCTTTTCTCTCTGTACACCTTGCTTCAAACGCATTCTTCGATATGTAGAGAATCTCCACCTATTTCTCCTGCCTGGGTTTGATATTTTAAAGCGTAAACTCTTCTTCTTCTGATTGTACATTTTGTTACTCGAAATGTATTTACTGCCCTTGTTGCTTCCTTGTCATCCGGACTCATTATTAAGTGAATTGCTCGTATTTGGTCTGTTGTTGTTTATGCATGTCATGTATTTGATAAAAATCCTGTTACATGTATGGGCCGAGTTGAAGCCCCAATATCACTTCCTAAGTAGTACTTTCCTCCTAGATTTATTCACCTAAAAGGTAATTAAGAAAATGATATTATTGAACTCGTTATAAAATTTCAGTGTACTTGCAATTCTTTTCCCCATCACTGTAATTTGTTTGAAAAATATATATTAATTTGTGTTCCTGAGGTCAAGTCTAACTGAATTTATGCTGGGTAAGGTTGGAGAAATATGATATAAAAGTGTATAGTATTGTAATTGTTCTTCTACAAAATGTAACTATGGCCCTAATTTTTTTTAACACTTATAGTTGGGTTGCAGTTTGGTGCATGGTGCGTACATTTTTGTTATTTTGATCTGTAAATCTGTGAAGATATTCTTTGAAATCTTCTACTTTTCAAATGTCATATTTGCCTAATATTCAGGAGGCTCAAGATGCTAAGAAGGCTAAGCTATACTCAAGGATTGGAAAGGAAGTTGTGTCTGCGTAAGTCAATCTTCAACTCACCTGTAGCTTAATAGGCTAAGAGTTTGGAGGATTTATATGTTATTATGGGCATAAAAATATGATGTGCGACACAGAATTTATCAAATCATCCTTCTTTCAATGATATAATATATATATGTAAAATCGCCTATCTGGTTGTCCTTTCATCTTCTTTAGATTTTGCTTAACTATGTGAAGGATCAATGTTGACAGTTGTAACCAACATCAATTATGTAATTTACAGTTGTTCCAACTAGAGGGTTTTGTAGTGTCCCGCTTTACTTTCTTGATTTAGGAACCACACTACATAAATTTCATCACACTGAATGACAGTGTAAAGAAAGGTGGCCCAAATCCAACATCAAATTCAGTTTTGGCTGCAGTACTTGAGAAAGCCAAGGAGCTTGATGTGCCTAAAGATATTCTTGAGCGCAACATCAAAAAAGCTTCTGAGAAAGGACAAGAGGCATACATTGAAAAAATCTATGAGGTTAAATTTATTATTGATTTGATCCTGCAGCTGCTCGGGGTTTTTATTTAGTGATTTTGTACTTGGAATATTACTCAACCTCATGAGTTCTTTTATGCTTCAGGTATATGGTTATGGTGGAGTTAGTATGGTAGTTGAGGTCTCAACTGATAAAATAAATCGTTCAGTGGCAAAGATTAGAGAAGTGGTGAAGGACTACGGAGGAAAGATGGCAGATTCTGGATCTGTGATGTTTAAGTTTAGACGTGTTCGGGTAGTAAATATAAAAGTCACTGATGCTGACAAAGATCAGCTCCTTGCCGTTGCTTTAGACGCTGGGGCTGAGGATGTAATTGAACCTCCAAGTTATGAAGATGATACTGAGGAGGATAGGTCAGAAAGGTAATCCTTTCAGCTGTCTTGAAACCCCATCTTTTAATCTGCGAAGCAAAGATTTGTTACCCAGTGCCTATGGTCTGTGGGCATTCTCATTTCATGATTATGAGTAGAGGCAAGGAAGAAACTGTTAATTGACTAAGGAAAAGTTGATTGAGTCAATATACTGTGGCTGATCTAAAGGTCTTAAGACATTGTCTGTAATGGATGTTGACTATGTAGACTCTCTCACTTTGATTACTCCTCACTCAGTCTCAGCAGTTGTGATAACTGTAGTGTGAGAAAAAATTTAAATTTTGGCTACTGTTGTTTTATTGGTATTCAACTTGAGATCAAAGAGATTTGGATATCCTACAATGGCCTATGAAGATTTGATGTTTGCCCTTGTGACAGGTATTATAAAATTGTAGGATCGTCTGAGAACTATTCAGCTATACTATCAAGATTGCGAGAGGAAGGTTTAAATTTTGAGCCTGATAATGGTTCTGAGCTTCTTCCAATTACCGCCATTGAGGTTTTTGTTTCAATGAGAATCCTGTTTCTTTCCTTTGTGTTTCATTTTCTTTTCATCCTTCTCCCTTTGATTTGTGTGGCATAGCCAAAAAATGTTGACAAGTAATTGATCTTGAAGGCTTAAGTTGGAGCTTTGATGTGCAAAGCACTATATTGTATTATGATTCTGGGTTTGCTTTCATTGTTCTTTTTCTTCTGCCTGTATTGCATATTCAAAGTTTCTAGTTAGCTGATAAACTTTTCCTTCTCCATGGATAGCTGACTTGAGTTAGTTACTGTTGGATTTCAGGTAGATGATGAGGCTATGGACTTGAACAAGGAACTTATAAGCAAGTTACTTGAGCTTGATGATGTTGATGCTGTTTATACAGACCAGAAATAATCATCTCTATATCTATTAAAGTTGCTGAGCAGATGAGTCAAAGTTTTCACTCTAGAAAACATACATGGTTCGTTAGCAAATCATTAGGCACTCTGAATTCTTACTTTTTGCAGATCTCACGCGTGCACTCCCTAATATGATTCCTTTTTTCTTGGCATCCGCATTTTTTGGGAGAGGGGTTTTGTCATAACTGAGTTTAAATAAAACTCAAAACTGAGGAATTCTATTCTTATCATTTTTGTTGTCTTAAATGAAAAATTGACGACCATTTGATAATAAAAAACATTAGCTCTTCATTTCTTGTGCTCGTTTACATTGATACCAGGAATATTTTCTTTACCGCCAATTCCTTGAAAATCTGTCAATCATTTTGTTTGTTTGATCTTTTGAGAAATATATTATGGCATGGCTGACCAGATACACTAATTTTTAAAATAATGATAATTAATATTCGTTAGTAAACCAAGAATCTAAGATATTTAGTAATGTCACTTATGTGGTCTTTTGATGCATGATCATATGAAAAATAACAAAGCTAGCTGGCGAGCCTTAGGATGCTCCATTGAAATTGAGAGAATGGTGTGTCTTCGCTTCTATCAAACAAGTATGCTATTACTAATCTATGTGTGAGTCTCAAGTTTGGAGAGGTATCTTATTTGAGTTCAAACTTCCTCTAGCATGCGTTGTTAATTAAGCCTAGGTGAGCATGCGGTGACCATAATTGCACGACCTTTATTTCTTATTTGTTGGTTTTGCTTCATATTTCCCCCTTATGCATGACCTTTATTTCTAATGATGTACTTTCGAAAAATGATTGTGATTTACAAGCCAATCCTTCAGTCCCCAGGCGATATTTCTTATTAGGATCTTTTTTAGAAAGATTTTAATTTTGGCTACAGGTACTGAAAGATTGAACAAGTGAGTAAATGGTTTTCCTTTATTATACAAGGATGGATGGCTATGAGAGCCGAGAACAAAGTTGATCCCATAACACGACTTTTATCATTCACGATATATATGGAACACTACATATACTTATATGGGCGGGGAAGTAGGAAGTATAATGTGAAGTGAAGATGAAAGTTGGATTGTCACTGTTTTGGAACCCAGCATCCATGCAATCCATATGGCAGTGCATAAGGGAACTTAGCTCTGGCAATCTCTTGAAAGGTGGAACCATCTAACAATAGCGCATATCCTTCTCCGTTTTCGTCGCTGATTATGGAGATAACCACTCCTGCCATATTATACGCATATTTTAGAGTTTGAAGAGTACATATTGTAAAGGGATGGAACAATACAAAGATGCTGGCATCTTACCATCGTCTTCTTCTGTGGCTCCTGGTCGAGGCACGAATAAGGGTTCTGAGGGAATAGCACCTTGCTCATGCCAATTCTTTGCCTTTTTCTCCACAAAATCAAGCTGCACAATTACATATTTAATTAAATGATAAGTTGAATTCATAATGAAGGTGTTAATTTGAAATAGAATAGAAGCAAACCTTGGTGAGAGTGTTGGGGAAGTTACAGGGGCGATGCGCTCCACATGCGTAGGCGTATCTGTATTTTTTGCCCAAATATTTAGGGTTGAAACTGCACATATCCATGCCTCTCCCATGTTCATCTGGTTCTAACGCTGCCTCCAATTTCCCATACCCACTCCCATCCAGTGGTATTTTGAACCGACCAACCCTGTCATTTCATGGTTCAAATTAAACAAACAAACTTAATTTCGAGATGGCATCCCAACAGTTTCAGATTTTGAGAAGCTATATATATGTGTGTGTGTGTGTGTGTGTGTGTGTGTTTACATACCTAGCATCTGGTAGTACATCCTGGCCGTTGAAGGAGCGGAGATTGTGTAGCCTGAGCCTATCAAGAATGGCAGCATCTGCATTATGCTCACAACAGTCTGCAATAATTGCCGTCACTCGTCCATCTTCATCTTCCTCCTCATACGCATTTATGAAATGGAACGTAACGTATAAAGGCACTTCCACGCTTGTCACCTTCCAATAAATAATCATCCAATTAATCAACTACATATTTAACGGATGGATGGATGCATATGTCATGAGTTGGAGATTATAACATAATAATTAACTTACAATCTTTCCACTACTCCTGCACATAACATGCATAAAGGCTCTGGATTCAGGATGCCACTCAAACTTGTACAATGGTGTGGGCTCAGCTCTCAGCAAATTTTGTGCACAATATCTCAACGGCATCTCAGGCACAACAATGTAATGCTCCGTCACCGGAAAGGAGTGCACCCACCCCGGTGCCGGCCTCCCCCGACAACTCACCCGCCCGATCACTTTCCGTTCATTCGATCCGGGTTCCATCCTCACCACCAAATACCCTGGCTTTATCAAGTCCGGCAACAACGTTAAAAACTCACTATCCGTCACAATTGGGTGTGGTGAGTGAATCAAACCCCCTAATGTGTCACTATACTCAAATCTCCCCAACGTCTCCAGCGTGTCCGGGTCTATCACAATGGACCCTTTCTGGGTCTCCGTCAGGCAAACCACCCGCCCATCACCCAGTTGTACGACGCCGGTGCTGGCGTTGTCGGTGAGCGAGGCGCCGGAGAACAAACCTGCAAGCTCCCCCACGTGGGCCAGGAAATTACTAGGCGTGGGGGCTTCCGAGAACTCACGGTAACATAGCTTTTGATGCTTTTTGGCGGCTTGATAGGCTTCGGATTCCAGCTGGCGGTGGCCGGCGATTAAACGGCCGCTCTCAAAGTGAAGCTTGACGAGAGTGGCGTAACCGTCAAAGAGGTGCCTGAAGCTGTAGTCCCCTATGTTCCACAGGCCTGGACCGTTCCTTAGGTACGTTCCTCTCTGCATGTCGTTTTCATATTCGTTACATTAATTAATCATTAATCCGAGCATCCATAAATAAGAAAATAATAATACAGACTATTATTGCTTTGTGGCTGTACATCATAATATAATGATGCTTACATATTAATTTTCTTTGATACTTTTTAATAATTATGTGGAATATGGAATATTGCAGATCATGGAGTTTTTAAAATAATCCCACCTGAAGACGTGTGCTCAGTATTGTACATTAGGAAAAGTATAAGGAATTTGTATAACTAAAAAAATATATTAACATTTTCCAAGATCTTGTAATATGTAATTTAAATAATTGGGATCAATTTGTTTGGATTCCCATATTATACATGTATGGTTATAGTACGTACCGACAAATCCATATATTGGTGCGATTACGTGTTCCTTACTTTTACCACCTCTAACTTATTTTTATATTCAACATATTTGTAGCTAGTAAAAAACAAGTTTCTTCATCACAAGATACTCTTTCTTTCACTTTGCAAGATTCTAGATTTGAACTTGTTCTTAAGTAATTAATAATCATGTTTAATTTAGTGTATATTTTGATGAGATCGATGGATATATATGGGTGGGAGTTGTGAGTAGAAAATAAAAGCAAGCAGTTAAGAGGCATGTATGTAGTATATATATGTTATAAATTAAGATTGAATTAATATAGATTAATACATACCAGCCATGAGGGTATTTGTCCTTGAACATGAAGCTCTCCTTCCCATCTCTCTTGGAGGATACTAGTCCACGCAGGGTGGTGGGGGCCACCACTACCGGTGGTGGTTTCCTGTGGTGGCGGCGGAGCAACAGCAGGGGATGGAGTTGGAGTGGCAACATTAGTGACAGTCAAATCTTGAAAATTGCGCGGGGTTTTGAAGAAGAAGGTGCCCTTATTCCCAAATGAAAAAGAGAACCCATCCTTCTTGCTGTTATCAGAAACCACCATGGTTGGCAAAGAAATGGAGTTTGTGATAGCAGAGAAGGTTGTGTAAGCCATGGAATAATGGATATTTCTGCGTTAGCTTGGAAAAAGGTGTAGTTTGTGTTTAGGATGGAGTGTGAATGATGGATGTATTTATAAGACGGTCTCGATAGGGTTATGTACAACGTGAATTAAACTATGTGGGAATCTTCGATTAGTGGGTACTCTCTTCACTACGAGACAACTTTTTTTTTTTTTTCCAATACTATAAGATACAAAAATTACCTATGTTATTACTTACTCTGTCCCTTTTCGTCTCTTCATTTCTCGATTTTTAAGATTTTGTATTTGTTGAGCTATAATATATATATATATATATATATGTATGTATGTATGTATGTATGTATGTATTTATATAGAAGGATATTTTATTTTGTAGATACATGTTATCAATATATATATATATAAATAAAAGATCGATTGATTTATAAATATTATTTTAATTAAAATAGCTTATTAATTAATAATATAAGTATAATTTTATATGAATTGCTTGTTAGTTACCAATATTTGTATGTGTGTGTGTGTATTATGTAAAAAACTAAATTTTATGCAAAAATATATAAAATAAAGTCAAGAAATTTTATAATAAAAACAATAGGTTAATAGTTTACTGCAGTATGTAACTATTAATTGGGATATGAAAAGCCTTATGTCATGCTTATGATATGAATTATCTCACTTTAATGGGCTAATAATAATTTGACCTGCATGACTACCAACTAGTAGTAAATTAATAACGCATAGACAAGCTAACAAATTCGCTAAGCTCGACCTAGGAAGACATATGGATACGTTGAAAACTAACACAAATACTTTGTAAATAATGCTACTATATGACTATATATATCTTACCTTCTTTAAATTATTTTATGTACGGAAATTTAGTTGTCCAATTTGCATATATATACAAGGACTTTGGTATGCATTAAAATGTCATTTCAATTTTTTATAATAAGTTAAATAACTCCCTCCTCTCTCTTATAGTATCTCGTTATGTATATAACTCTTCATTTTTATTTCATATTTCTATACTATATATATATATATATATATAGTTTAGAAGATTAAAGAAGGCTTGAAAAAAATTCTATCTTGCCCCACTAAATTTGCAGATCAGGAATATAATTAGATGGAGAATCCCATGTAACATAGCAACGCGAGATTCTCTTGTAGTAGCTGCCATAAATGTATCATTGAACCCACTCCTAGTCCTAGCTAGCTAGCTAATCAATTGGTCAATCATTACTATATCCTAAACTTGTAGGACTTTGAAGCTAATTACATTTCTTTTCATATTTTCCCTTTGGATTAATTATATTTGAGATCTACAACAGTTAATTGAAACAATAATTCTTTCCCGGCCATAAGAATAAAGATGATCAATTAATGACAGAAGAAACCGCGTATACAGGGAAGATCTTTGTTTCAGTAAGTGGATTTTTATTCATTTAATTAATTAATTACCAATGTGATGATCGAGTGAGACCAGCTAGGATTATACATATAATAATGCACATCAATGCCTCATTTGACCTCAAGTTAATTTGATCGTACCAATAATTAACCCACGAACTTTGTCTTTATGTGTTGATTTACAAACCAAGTCTTACAAATTATCAAACATATAATTATATATGTTTGTACTAGCTAGCTACCAACAATATAATTAAACAAAATTTGACATCACAAACCATCACTTTAACATTTACTCGAAAATAAATTTTCTAATTCAAAATATTATACTAGTTCCGTGGTTCTGCCACAGTTTAAATATTTTCTGCTTTTATATGTTAGGCCACCATGTATATAGTATACAATATGTTGAAAATATATCAGATCGGTCCCTCAACATGCTTTTCCAATCTTAATTTTGAGATGTTGTAGGCAAGTAATTAAGCACCGTCATAATTACTGCCAAAAACTTGACTTATTGGCTCTCGCTAACTCCACTAATATTAGAGATTAGAGAGGTAGGTTTGAATATCCTCCACATATAATTAATCTTTAAAGAAGAATACTAGAAAAGAGAGAGAGAGATTGTTAATCTTGGTTTGAAATGAATACAGAAATTAGAAGGATGTTAAATCCACACACGAGAATCAAATAAGTGAACATTGGAGAAAGATAACTATTGAGTCTTCGAAAAAAAAAAAGAAGAAAGGATTAATTAGGAGAAGAAGAGACTTGAGGGTGAAAATGATGGAATATATTGCCATCAAAAGTGGAGGAGGCGAAAGAAACAAAAGAGGTGACCATGGTTGTGGCATTTCTTCAATACTCAATAGCAAAGCAAATAATGATGTTTTCCATGATGAGTGAAATATATATACACAAAATGGAAAGCATTTTTAATGATTTGAGTTTATAATTTCAAATAATGGGTTTCTTAATTCTTAGTTCATACCCCTTTAGGAAAGTGGGAGCTTGCAGTGTTGCCACTTGCCTCTTCGTAAGAAGAAACATTTAGTAATTGTACTAGTTCCAGCATATGCATGTTGGTGCATTAATCTGGCGGGTCCTTATGCTTCCCACTTATATATATAAATATAATTAAATCATCTTCCATCTTAATTCAATTTATTTATCACTTCGTATCAAACCAATCAAATTAAGTCTATACAATATTCCAGAATTATATATATTCAATAATAACTAATATAAATATAATTTTAATTTAATTCACACTTGTCTTAATTGATATATATACATATGGATCTCAAGTGGCTTATAATTGCCATTGGTGGGTGAGTTGATGGGTGTTTTGCTTTTGCACAGAGAGAAAATGAAGGCCTCTGTAATTGCTTGGGTCTCTTCATGCCCTCCTTGATTCCCACAACTGTGAATCACACACAATATTAATCGTACAATTTTCGATCAAATGTGGCAGACAAAATTAGGGTTTTCCCACAAAGGGAACAGTTAATTTTTGTAAATTACCTTACTTGCACCTCAATTCATTTATTAATTAACTAATTAATTAATTAATTAGTGGAGCTATACATATATATCCAAAGGCAATAATAAATATGTGGGCGGTGCTGATGCGCACTGACGTAGCACAATCTCAAGCTGTTTAATTAGTTGTTAATTAAGGAAAATTAATGGATGAAGTTGGTAATTACTAGTAAGTGGTTAATTTCTCCTAATTGATTATAGTTAATTAAACCAGTTAGCTATAGGTATAGGTGTATAGGGTATAGGTAGAGTCAGTAAAGATAGTGATTCCTCTCATTGATCTAAAACCTAAGTGGAGAGAGAGAGATTGAAATTCTTAAACAAAACAAAAGTGCTTCTATTTGGGCTTAATGGGTTATGAGTGCGAATTATTTACGTTAGAGAGCACCCACCTAATCCTGCAGATGCCACGTTCCCACATTCTCTTTGTCTTCTGAAATGCTTTCAACCATTTTTCTGGTTGACTTCATACATCTTGTGGATTCGATAATGACAATTTGAACTTCAACTTCGTTTTTCTAATTAATTGATCAATTATTTAATTAGCATCTTATCCCCCATCATTTCCCTCCTTCCAATATCCATGCATCATTCATATATATCACTTTGGTATTCTTTTTTATCATTACTATATATATTATAGCTAGCTACACTGCCTTACTTACAACCTACGGCTATATATATATATATATATAAAATATTTTATTATAATTAATTAGCATAAGTATATATCAACTGTATGTGGTAGATGAAAAGGTCAGAAATACAATGCACACTTCTTTAATTAGTCCTTCTCTCTTTTAATGAAAATTTATTAACTTTTTGTTTTTGGTCCATTTTAATTTATTTGAATATTGTCTCAGTTTATAGTATTCTTTCAAGTTTCAAAGTTCCTAGATCTTTATTTTTAAAATCAATATTCTTTCTTGACAATTTTAAGAAAACGTTCGTTCCATTATGGACCTAGAATTTTTTAAAAAAGAAATAAATTCTTATAAATTCCAATGGAAGGTTTAAATCCCAAGTTCATAGTGATTAATTTGTCTTCATTCGATCTCCATTGCTGGGAAGTAGCTTTTTATTTTTGAATTTGTATAGATTGCTAGGCTCTGATCACATCTGGATCGATTTATTAATTAACATTACAGCATGCATGGATTTGATAAAATTAAAAGTTTTTGTTTTCCACTTTTACTTGAAATATATATCTACAATTAATACTTTTGCGATGAGAATATTGGTTCTTCGTCTTATATATAGTTATTGGATTAATTTTGACTGATACTGATAAATTTTATGAAGACCATACTAATTATTTGAAGGTGATCGATAAGCATGCCCACGTCACCAATTCAACATATATGAAGAATATTCGGGGAGCAAAAATTACAAAATTGAGAGGGTTAACTTAAATCAATACAAGTAAGTAGTTGGATGAAAATAATCATATTAAATTTTGTAGTTAGATATATTATTATTGGATTCAATGTTAATAGTTGTTTCTATGAGTGACATAATATTTATATATAATATGGAGAAAGGTGCCTCCAACACACTTAGGTAGCTACTAGCTAGGTGGGTCAAATTCTGCCGCCGCAAACCTGTTTTTTATAAGTGCTTTATTTTCTACAACTCCAAACGCAATTAATAATTTATTTCAATAAATTAATTATTTTAGCTTCCAAACACCATTCTTCCAGAAGAAATGTTGCTTTTAATACCAGCTTTGATATATGAAACTCCAAGGTATGAGCATGGGGCATATATAATAGCATCAGCTACAGTCTATCCAAGAAGTAGGCCCAATTTGATAAGTGTATTGATTTTTGTGTGTCCGTCGAATATACAGAAAGGCGTCTCCATGTTTGGTCCAGTAAAGGAAGACGATGGGCTTTTCATGGACCAATTTGTTGGGAATGCATGGATGATGGGTGTGCGTAATCAGTAACTAGCAAGAAAATAAGGGTATATTGAACTGAAATTTTAAATTTAATTTTTTAATTTATATTTAGATAAAACATATTTTATGGTAAGAAACAAAAAAAAAATGAATGAGAATAAAAGTAAATTTTGAATTTTGGTTTCGTCTTTTCCCATTGTACACAGTCCAGATGTGACATATACGTTAGAGCAAGTATGGGTGAATAAATACAGAGATCCATTAATGCCCTTGTTTTAGAACTATATAGTTCACATGTGTTTTTATGCATGACTGATGATTGATGACCCAAATGTAATAGCAAGGTACATAACGTAGGGTAGCTATTTTTGGTAGGTTGAAGCAAAAGACAAAGGCACACACCGCACATGGCTGCATGCACCTAATTAGACCTGCATAGCTTGCTAGCTGGCTCCTACCTGGCTCATACCTGGCCCTTTTCATCTCTATATGTGCGTACTAATGTGCTATCCTTTTTCCCTCTTCAGTACTTTCTGCTTATGTATTCAATTTACACTTGTCCATCATCAAATGCAATTCCCGCCACACTCAACAATGCTTAATTCTCGATACATCCATCAATACATATTGAGTTATAGTGAATGTAATTGTATTTGCATATATACCAAGGTTGGATTGGATGGACCCACATCCACTTGTAATTTGTCGTTGAAAATCAAGGGACATGATAACACAAGGCAAGATTGCTTTGTGCATTGGGAAGGGGAAAAAACATCAATCATCAATATTGTTTAAAGCTTTGTCGTTTTGCCGCAGACTTTGTCTCCCTTCTTCCATTCTTACCAACCAACTATTACAGCTTTTACTACTGATTCTACCGCTTATTTTTTCCATATATTGCTTTTTTTTAATACCCAATATATCTTTTATTTTTTCAACATCACTGGACGCCTCATTATTACCGTATCGTACACGGTATGCCTATACGACGCACAGCATCACCCTCACCTACTTTCCCCACTATTTTTTGCTTAAAAGTTGCTGCTGCTTTTTTTTTCCTTCAGAAATGTTTTTGTAATATGATATAGTAATCAGCCAGAAAACTTTGTCCATAGATATATGTAAAGTATAATTCACAAAAAAAAAAAAAAAATCACTAGTAATTGGGGTTACATCCTGCCGCTGTCATGTTTCAACTGAAGTTCAATACAATACATATAATATAAGACCGTATATTTGAGATATGAATCATGATTCGTTAATGTCTCCTTTCTCGAATCTTCACCTCAACTTCCCAAAAGTATTGATGTAATTATTAATAAATATCTATATTACATATAAGTTTTTATTTTTATAAATTTTATTTAAAATATATTTTATATTATCATGTACATAAATTTTAAAATAATTTAATAATGAAAAATACTTCATTCTCTGTAATATCATTTATATTATAACGTTGTCGTTTGATTTAAGAGAACTGTCATGGGCTAAGTAGGTAATTCAGATGTGAACCAGGCTGGCATGGCCATTAACTCCTGCGTCGCAGGACTCGGGCCGCTTGGGCTTGACGGCCCATCAATGTCAAATTTCCATTTACTTCATTATATTATCTCCTATCAAACTTATAATTTTCTCTTTTATAGATTCATGTACAACCGAGATGGACATTTTGTATAATAATTGCAGTAAGGTCATAATTCATAGATGTGAGGTTTTCTTAATAAATTAATTTGATTACAATTAGGATTCAAATTCAAATTTTTATTTTATTTAAAATTTAGATACAACTCAATATTATATATTGAACTGCAAAATTTGTTTCTTAAAATAAAAAATTCTTAGATACATAAAGTGTAATATATGTCATTTATGCATTGATAAATAATATTTATTTTATTTTAAACTAAAAAATTTACATGATAAATAGAATAATAATAAATAATTAAAATTTATTAGTTAATGTATAAATAAAATATAATTTTTTTATATAAATTTGAATGGTGCATACAATTGATAGATTCGAAGACCAAACAATCTAGTGAGAATTTATCATATGGAGCAATTATTGTATACGTACAAATATAATATATATATAATAATAATAATAATAAAAAGTGACGAATGATAGGGATTAAATTTTTATGATGAGTCTTATTATAATTATTAAATTTTTGTTCTTCGTTACTTTCCATTATATGTACGTATATTTAAATTTTCTACCACATGTAGAGCTATGCACAATAATCCTACCATCTTTCCTTTTCACATTTATACCTATATTTGTGTAATCTGTCCTATATGCAATTGACTTTTTATTACTATTTTGAAATTTCAAAGTATATATTATTAAAAGAAAGATTCGAAAAAAATTATTAATATAGATATTGAATTCAAATGTTTTATTTTCTTAATATAATCAATTTGTTTTTGAACAAAAGTATAATGATCAACGCGATCTTTTTTAGGTCCCATGACACGATAATGACATATACGTTATTACAGTTATTTGAGGTGGCTGTTTTATTCTATGGCTATCGCTCCATTTATAGTTCCCATTTCCCAACGGGCCTTTTCTCTTTTCTCATATATCGTAAATAACTATTTTAATATTTAAATTTGCATTTTTAAATGCACTGAATATTTCTTCCCAATACCAACAGTACTAACAAAGTTACAAACACTGGTCATTCATTCAGTGCATAATTTTTTGACCCAATTTCGGTGTTTATATTATAAAAATATTTTAATTTTGTCTAAGAGCTTATTTGACACTTGTCCTAAAACTTTAGTTAAAAATAAATATTTTTAAAATGAATAAAGTTTAAAAGTTGACCAAGCAAACTTAATGTTGGAAGATAGTTTGAGAACAGAGTAGAATAGAGTGGGATGATTTAAGTTTATAAACTGTTTAACTGAATGATTTAAAGATTATTTCAAATCATCAAATATTTTAACTTTTATATCCCTTTCAATTGAGAGGATTGAAATGATTTAGATATTTTAAAATTTTTAATTTTATTTTAACCTTTTAAAATTTTTTTATTAGTTTATTTTTACTAAACTATTTTTTCAATTTTAATCATTTCAAAAGTACAGTTCTTCAACCAAGTCTTTAGGTTTCCTTATAGTTTTTAATTTCTATTTCCTCCTAACCAAAAAACATATGACACGAGCATGAATGATGTAGTAAACAAGACAATGAAGTTTTGATTTTGTTTCAACCATAGATTCTAAACTAATTTTTTATGATATTATTGTATACATTTTTTTATTTCTAATTTTATATAAATTATTTTGTCATATATATAATTAATTTTGTTATATTTTTATGTTAAATAGTTAGAGCGATCAAAAAATATATAGAAAATAAATTAGTAACAAAACATGATATATGAAGTGTAAAAATTAAAAGAAATATATTTTGGCAAATATTATATATATAAAATAACTTTTGTCAATAAAAATAATTTATATTAAAATTTTAAAGAAAATTTCTTTATAAAAATAATATTAAAATTTTTAATATTCAAATCACTTCACCTCATTAATAATATAATAACATTTAAATAATAGATGATATTTATTCTATTTATTTTTTAATAAATTATACTCCTCTTTTATGAAAAATATTAAAATTATATTTTTCTCTCATATAGTTTAAAAAATTACACTCACCACTTGTAAGAGATGAGAAAATTTGTAATTTCATTTATTTTAATTAAACTATCCTTATGTTTATTATTTATAAAATTAAATATGCATTTGAATAATATAAAAATATATTTTTTAACTAAAGTAATTTAAATTTATTATATTTAATTCATAATAAATAATAATAAAATATTATAATTTTTGAAAATATATTTTATAATAAATTATAATATTTTAAAAATATTAATAATATTATTAAAGATATTTTGATAAAAATATATAAACATTATAAACATTTTAATATTTTAAAAGAGATGAATGTAAATTTTTTAAAATAAAATAAAAATATATAATTTTAACATCTCTCAATTACTAAAAATATAATTTATTGTTTTTTTAAACTCTCAATCAATAAAATAATTTATTAAACTCCTTCAATTCTACCTTACTGTATTAATATATATAACTATCCCACCTCACCATTTTCAAAACTCTCAACTAAACCCTAAATATTTAACAAAATAATTTGATATACCTATGCATCTCGGCAAGTCTTAAGCTTACCAAGATATATATGTAAACAAATCAAGATATTTAATTAGAATTGAGACGATAATAAATAGTTAAGATGAAATGGAAGCTTTTACCTAGATAATAATAATTATTATTGTTATTATAGTGACATGTTTAAAAAAAATGTTAAAAGTGCATATAATTTTATTAAATTGTAAATTATATGTAAATAATTTTTATCAAATATAAAAATAAATTTAAAACTATTTTAAAATTTTATAATTTATTAAAAAACTTTTTTATTTAAAATTTTAATAAATAACAGGCACGTTAAATTATTTAAGATTCTTTTTTACAATACAAAAAGTTTTAAAAAAATTTGTCCAAAATTAAATTTTATATATTTTAATCTTAAAAAAATGTATAATAAACTAAAAAGAAAAGAGCAAAATTGGAGAGGAAATACGTAGGGGGGCGGATTGAGTGGTGAAGATTGCAGAAGGACAGATGTAAGGCATATGTGATGCCGACAGTCGCTCTCAAACTCACTGTACACGCAACGTCAACATCATTATCAACATCAACATCAACATCAACAACCACTCTCCACTACTTTCAACTACCATTTCAATATTCTCTAAACCCTAAATTTTTATAAAATAATAAATTATAAAAAAATAAACAAAAATTTATCATCTATAAATAAATTAAAGTTTATTTTTATTTTTTAACACTTTATTATTTTATCAAAATTTAAAAATACTCTATTTCAATCCTCACAATTCTCCAAATTTCCCTTTTCATATATTTTATTTCCAAAAATTATATATACAAGGGGATTTTTTATTATTTAAATAAATCTCCGAACCTTTTTATTTTAATTTTTATTAAATATAATACAAAATCAAAACTGAATAATAAAAAAACCATTTAAAATGTAGATCGATGGTCCTTTTTTTAGTGTAAGACAGGAATTTTTTTCATTAATTTTCAAAGTTGATTGAAGATTTTACATATCTTAATTTTTTATTTCTCCTTTACTATATAATAATATTATAACTCTAATGAAGTCCATTATGTGATCAAAATTGAGAAGATATGTTACGTAAAATTAAAAGTTTAATTTTTTTTATTAATCTTTAAAGTAAAAATTATAATAAATTCATAGCAAATAAAAATAGATGAATATCCGTTTTTTTATTATTTATATTTGTATTAATCCAAAACATTTGATGTTCAAATCCTAAATGAATTTGAAAAGATAATATCTTTAATATCTGTGTAATAAACTATTTTAACATAAAATATTCAAAATATTCGAAACAAATTTTAATATCTCAAGTAACCTCTCTGGTATCTACGTAATAATTTTTTTTAAATATTATGAATGATTATAAGTATATCGGGCATTAATATTATATTTGTTCATTCAGATAAAAGTCATTTGAAATTAACATTCACATTAATTTAATGCTTAATGTATAATTGTATTTTATTATTTATATATTACTTAATATTCAATATTTATCAAATATTTTTTTTTATTTTCAGATAGATATTTATTGTCATCCCTAAACCCTACGCAAGAATTATTGATATCTTTTTATTAACGTGGACAAACAACTAACATTAAGGTTTTACAAATTAATGTTAATCAAGGGTATATATTTGATACACAAAATTTAAAATTTCTAAAACTTTTAGTTAACTTTTAAAATTAAATAAATTTAGAATAGATATTTCCTCAATTAATTTGAGGTTATTTACACATTGACTTAAAAAAATAAAAAAAAAATCATAAATCATAACATCCAATGGAAAACGAAACAATTGTACGTAGTTCTTCATCTTTTCATTCACTTCAACTTCCCAAAATACCCCAACCTGTCTTTTCAAATTTCAGGGCCCAACTACTTTAATTTTCTACTTAGTTATTAATTTTGTCCTGACCAAAAAACAAAGTTACTAATTTTGTCATTGACTCAAAAAAACGAAGTTACTAATTTTGTCAGTTTTTTGTGTTCATCGTAACGAGAAAACGACAAACGTGTAACATATTTCTGCATAGATACTTCATATAATAACTTCACTGACTATGCAACCGAAATCAAAGTTCCCCCCCTTTTTCCGGGGTGGAGAGTGACGAAGAGATTCTAAATTTACACCCACAATGTATATACAACAATAATAATAATTAGATGTTTAATATACACAAAAATAAATAATGTTAATTATTAAAATATATTATAAAATAATAATTATTAAATTTTAAAATAATAAATTAAATAATAAAAAATATTTAACTATCCACTATTATCTTTTAATTATTATTATTATTATTATTATTATTATTTTACATAACATATTTTATTTTATATTTTATATTATAATATATATTTAGATCATGACCAACAAATTTTAAAAACATCATAACATAAATAATAAACAAAGTTTTTTTATTAGATGAGTTGATTATATAAATTAAAAATGTCAATGTATTTTATTTTAATTTATTTTTATAATTAGATTATTGATAGTTAAATTTATAATAATATTTTTTATTATTTTTTGTTCTCTATCTACATTTAATTATTAAACTATTTTTTACATATAAGTTTCTAATAATTATATATTTATATATATATATATAACCAAATTATTTAACTAAACCACATTTCAACCAATTTTTTCAAGAAAAGTGCTACCTCAAAAATATTTTTTTTTAATGCAATCATTTCAAATCATTATCCTTTATAATGTATTTACCTCATCTAATATATCATGTTCATTTTTGGGTTCAAGTCTAAAAATTCGGAGATTCAATGGGACTCTGAATAATTTTGCTGCCAACTTAGATTCAAATTTGAAAAGATTCTACACCACAAATTCCTTTCCCAAAAAGATGCTAGCTGGCTAGCTCTATTTGTTTTATACATTATAAAATATAATCGTTACCGTGTATAGAAATCTAAATTATTCTGTAATTTATACTAGTTGAACTTGTCAATCTTAATTAACGTAACATTTCTCCCCAAAAAGTATCGAAAACGTATTTAAGAAATGCATGACCTCCTAAGAAAAATCCCATACGAATTAACTACGTACGTACACCACATTTTGTCCTTATATATATATACATATATATGCACGTCGATCGATATATGTTCACGTAAAAGATTGCTTTCACGTTTTCTGTTAATTTGAGGGGTGTGTGTGTGTGTATGTAGACATATACACTACCTTTTGGAACAGCGAAAGAGTATTCGTCACTCTATTGAAAGACAGAAGATCAGTAGCGCTACTGCAAAATATATATTATTGAAAGAGGACTCCGGCTACGTCTATATACGTACGTACGTGTCATATATATATTGTTGTAATTGGTAGTGGATGTTATTGAATATTTTGAAATATAAAAGCGTGGAAAAGTTTCACATTGAATAAAAGATATTAATAGAATTTGGACTATATATTTAAGTAAAATTAATATACATAAATAAGTTAATATATTATTTTTCTAATAGATGTAGGTAGCAAATATATATGTGTTTAAGAGGGAGCGATTCATGTATTTGAATTGGTCATATACAAAACTGAAAGTCTGAAATGGCTTGTGCTTTTGCCCACTACAAGTAACTTAACTTTGCTTTCCTCAATTATTTGATTGAGAGATAAGGTTGGTACTTGATACTTGTGACCTGCACATGCATATGCATATGCATATGCCTTCCATGCCATTCATTCTCAACATTAGTACTCATAACTCAATAGTCGCGTCTGAGGTAGGGGCCGCCTACTATTTTCCTTCAACCTCCAACACTACGTACTATAATATATATATATATATATATATATATATATATATATATATATATATATATAAAAGAGAGGGGGGGATAATTGGGGTGTGAAGGAGATTCAATTTGTTCCATTAGTTAATATATATTGTTAGGGGACCAACCTATATATTTTTATATATATATATATATATATATATATATATATATATATATCTAGGCCTTTATACATTCAATGACCAATTTGAGTGACAAGTTGTCCACAACACTTCTGATTGATACATGTATAATTAATTCACCTTTCACCATTGTTTCAAACTTACCCAATCATCACTGCTACATTTCCAGTCTTTAAATTATTGGGTAATTTTGTAATGTTCAATCTTTAGGTGTTTGGGTTTTTATTATTGAAAATTTTAAAATTTGTGTGAAATATATTTTTGTTATTATACAAATAAATTTCAAAGTAAAACTCAATTAACTTCCTTAGAATTTAAGTTTTTTGTATAAAAATTCTAAATTATTTAGGAGAAGGAGATGAAGGAATAAATATATAAATTCCATAACATTCAGAAGCGAAATTAATTACTGACCAAACGGTAACATATATTAAATTGTATACATTATTTAGTTTAAAGCATACATCGTACTATTATGAAATCCAATTTCCATTGTAATTGGCAGAGTAGTTTTTCAGTATTTATATGTGAAATGTCGTTTTCATTTTGTAGATATTAATTGATCACTGTCTAGAATATGATCCTAGCTAGTCCTTAACTAATATTACTTGTTTAATTTCTTTTTCTCCCTTATGTTGTTACTCTATTGTCTACTTTAAATATTGATAAAAATTTGCTTATTTATGCAGTAGATATAATGTATAAAATCTGTTGAAAAGTTACTAATATTATTGATCATATTGTCTACTAATTTTTTAATAATTATATATATTACACGAATTATTATGGCTTTTTTAACGAAACAACTTTATGCTCTGGACCATTGTAAAATGAATTCGTAACGAAACTAAAGTCTTTTGCCTCTTCTATATAAAAAAAAAAACAGACAAGGAAGAAGAAGAAAGTAATAGATATTAGATAGTACTGTTTGAAAAACAGAGGGTACGTGAAAAGACAAGGAGGGGCCATGTTGGCTGTGAATGGAAAATTGAAGCATCATTATCATGTTTTTGTCTGATAAATCAAGGCTGGATCGTGGAAATACTGTGAGGGGTAGTGACTGACTGGTGAGCTAATTAATGAATTTCTAATTATCCTCAGTTAGGTTTAGAAATATATAAATTAAATAGCCATAATAAGATCATAAAATGATTATATTTGGAGATATCAAGGAGGTAGTGATCACTACAGTATAGTACTTCCGTTTTAATTACTTCATTCAACCTCTTCAGAAATTAGAATATAAAGGTTGTAAGAAGAAACTGAACATATATATAAGCAACGATTAAAAAACTAGCTATTTTTATTTATAGCTGCTAGTTTATTTTCGGCATATATATATATAGTCCACTTATATTTGTTTGATCAATGGTCAATGTGTGGGGTCATGCAGTATAAGCTTTGCCTTGCGACCAAAAGGATGATAATTGAAAATGATTTTTGTGAGAGATGAGGGATGAGAAGTCAGTGCATGTGCGTGTAAGACTTTTGAGTTTTGATCACATTTCTTTGCTTAAACTTGCGGTTAGTTATCACTATCAGTAGTAGGGAGAAAAAAACGAGGGCAAAAGCCTTCTTTTTGCATCACATTCATCGCGATTTACTATAACTAAGTTGTAAAATCAATCAAATATTAATATATTTGGAATCTGAGGGACCTCACTCCTCACTCCTCACTCCTCAGTCAGGTAGTGAATTAATTAAATAATTAATGCAAATACTTTATTTTGCTTGTGGGTAAATCAAAGTGAAGTGACAAAAATGGCTTCCATAACGAGACAATGTCAGGGAATGGAATGATTAGCCGCTAACTACTATAATAATTTCTGATTCGACTTAAAATATAAAGTTTATGACACAATTACGTACTCTTCATGATTATACTTTTTGTATGATAATTGCAGCTGTATTATAACAAGTGGGCCTAGCTAGCTATTATTTAGAGATTATCTTCAGGAATACAGCATATATATATATATATATTAAATGGAGAGAGTAGTGGATAGCGTTCTTGGAAGGTTATAAGAAGAAATCACCATCAAGTTGTTCCTTTTAATGTAATAATTATAATGTGTGTTGGTGCTTTCTCAATTATTTGATGAGGGGCCTATCTCTAGAATCTGGAGATGATATATCTATCACGATGTGAACAATACCCCTCATTCCCTGATACGCTTTCTGTGTTTGCATCCAAATAAATAATTCTACATATATCTCATATATATATATATATATATATTGCCAACCCCTACCACACATGCCTGCCTATTATGTATATGTATCGTCATTTCAAATTTTTTAATTTCTTCATATATGCCTCCCTCAACTGCGAAATCTATCTACTTTGTAGAGACTATAACCCAATAATGGGGCATGGTCAATGGCATGCATGCTCTCTATATATAAATTATTATATTCATAATAATAAACTTAAAAGGGAAAAAGAATCGAAAGTTCAGAAAAGGGTACTTTCTCCAATTTATAACAGTTTCATGGTAAGTATTGTTAAACCACTAAATATATATAGATTCATTTTTTCATCATTTCATATATGACTCTAATTCCCCCCCCCCCTTTTATTTAGTGTGTAGTAGATACGGTTCTCACAGAATTCGCACGAGGGGCAAATTCAATGAGTTATTGGAGATATCAACATTATTACTTCCTCAATTAATGCTAACTAGTTAGTGTAATTCAAATCATACACGTACGTTGGCATCATGGCATATATATATACATATACATAAAAAAATATAGCCAATCAAGCTTCACTCATCTGACATTCTCTTGTTCATGACATTTGTATGGTTTTTGTTTGAAAATTTAAGATATTCTTAAATTATATTAAATTTAAGAATAATTTTGTCGAGCTAAAATTGGTATAATAAAATTTTTTTAATGAATATATTTTTTTATATTTAAATTTGTGTCTTTATTCTTACAAAAGTAAAATCGTTACCTCAACTAATAATTTATTAATATATTTGTATAGTTTAAATTTAAATTTAAATAATCTTTTATTAAGAGTGTTGTTTATATGAATCTTCTAATTGTCTTAATTTTGGACAAGAGTATTATTTGGTCAGCTAAATTTTTTCTCCATATGTATATATCCTATGCACGAGCAAATTGAATGAGTTACTGGAGGAGATGTGACATAGGGTTGTACATACGTCGTTGTAAGCTATTAATATTGGACTACGAAAGGGTCTGGCGTTGTCGTGTTTCTCTATTTACAGCTCATTCACTAATCTGCATTAATGCATTATCATTTCAACTAATATTATATTTGAGACCAACATTCCATAAACAATAACTTTATATAATAAAAATTCTATGAACGGCAATTAGTTCAAATGTTCATGATTCAACTATTTATGCACTCAACAATTTCCGCTTAATAATTTGCTATATCTTTAATTATTAATTATTAATTTATTTGGGTAAGCCAACCGTCGTTTCTTATTTGCATTCAATTCTTAGTAATGGTTAGACATTATGGATGGAGTATTAAACTATCTTTTCAAATTAAAACTATAATTTCATAAATGAATAATTAATTGATAATAATGGATAAGGCATTAATGTTGTCATTCGCTCAAACTCATATTTTCAAGTGCACGTGGCTGCGTAATACGTACTCATTCCATAACGGTAACGGCGACGCGTGAAGGACACTTGTGCCTGCTTTTAAGCAGCAATGGTCATATCAATATAAATATATATTATTGTAATAATATTAAATATTAATATATATATATATATTTTTCACAAGTAACTTTAAAGTATGTAGCTCACGGAAACTAATCGCTAAACCCAACTTCACTAACTAGTAAATACCCCACTATACTTAACATTAATAATAGATTTTAAGTTTATACTTTCTTCTAAAATATAAGTAATTATTCTCAAACATTTTAGTTATGATCACTTCTAAAAGAAATTACAAGCACTTATTAATCGTTACATTCGAAATGCCATCCAAATGAAACAATTTTTAAATAAAATAAAATTTAAATTTTTTAACAGTTAATTCTAAAAACTCAAATTTTAAGAGAGAATTGACACTAAAATTTTAATATTTTTTAAAACGAATTTAAAAAATTATTTTTTTTAAAAAATGAATAGTATGCAATTCAAATATGAGTTTATGAAAAAAGTGTGAGATACTCTGTAGCACTCATTCTTACAAATTGTTACTCTTAATTAATTATATAAAATTTATAAAATTTTAATTTTTTTAATTATCCTTTATCAAGCACATAAAAATTAAATTAAATTAAATATGTAAAAAAATAAAATAAAAATTAATTAAAATCACAAAAAGAAAGAGAAGAAAGAAAAAAAAAAAGTAGTTTCAATAAGGGACTTGACGTAAAAAGAGAATTTAAGGCTTATATATCCAATAAAAATATCAAAGTCCATGCAATAAGAGAACTTAAGGCTTATATATCTAATAAAAAGATCAAAATCTATGTAATACGAGTTTGACTCGTACTCTTAAATACTTAACGTGCACAATAGAATAGACTAAAAAATTTATTGAAGGTTTGTATTAAAATGTACATTTCTTATTATTAAATGGTATGTAGATTATTAATAGATGTTGAATGTAGTGAAACTAAAAAAGTATACTGATTGGGTAGCAAATAGGCATTATAATTTATAAATTAGAAACAGAGGACAGTTTAAGAGTGGAAGATATGATGTTACTATTACCCAGAAACAAAAACAAGATGTCACTGTCTCATGTACACCTGGACTCTTCTCGCCAATCACTATTTGGTATTTGCCTAATCAAAACTCTTTACTAATTGTGAATGAACACTTGTAATTTTTTTTGTTGGAGGGGACCCTGCGTCACAGTCGCTTTATACTTTTATTACACTTTTTTTGTTGTTGTTTTTAACGAAAACATGTGTGTGTCTGAGGAGAAGCCACGATTGGAAGGATAGTGTACGGAAAGGTCAACAACACCATGATGAAGATTCTCGTGCTTTGTTATTCCCTTGATGTTCAGAGATGTTTCTAGCAAGAACGAAGAAAATGTTGATGGTTGAAAATTGAAGACATTTCACCCTCTCCATTTATTGTTCACGTCCGTCTAACCATTTACAACAATGAGTAGGGAGGATGACACCAAAACAAAGACGACAAAAACAGAACAATACAAACAATACAGAGAGTGAATAGTGAATAGTGAATAGTGAATACAATGTGTTGTAGACTAGCCCAGTGGCCTAGCCCCTCTACAAGAAAAACCAGAAGGGGCTTAAAACACCAAAAACAGAGGAGATTTGACATACTATATTGTATATTCACAAAACAGAAAGAGAAGCAGAAGCACCTAGTAATTCCAGAGTTGATCAGCAATATAGCCATCAACATCATCACAAATACAATGATCCACAGTGTGTAACCATGGTGGGTGCTCATACATCCACCCCTCTTCCGAGTCCATGAACACAAACTCCTTCACCAATTCCAGAGTGCTGTGCTCGTAGGTTGTTTCCAAGGTGGGGAGCTCAATGATCTGAGTCAATTCATCGGAATCATCGGATGTTGGTGGAGAATCAAAGTTATCCATGTGGGCAGCTTTAGCAGCAGCAGCCTGAACATCGCGAGGAGAAAGAGAGAGAGGACGAGGAAGAAGATGAGCAAGGTGAGGGAAATTGAGAATGGCAGAATTACCCTTGATGCTGAGAGCAGCGACGTCGTGTGCTCTTGCTGCCATTTCAGGAGTGGGGAATGTACCCAGCCATATGCGTGATTTCTTGCGTGGCTCACGAATTTCAGACACCCACTTCCCCCAATTTCGCATGCGAACCCCACGATACTCAGGGTGCTTCACCTTGTTAGAGTCTCGAAGTCGTTTTGCCTTGTTGGGTTCTGCGTTTTGGGGTTTGGACAGGGGACACCATGGGATTGGGGAAGATGAGTTTGAGTTTGAAGTGCTGTCTGTTTCACAATTCTGGGTTTGTGCGTTCATAGCCTTAAACTGCTGTTAGTGGTGTAGGATGAGGAAAAAGAGGGTGTGAAGTGTGAAGTGTAAAGTGTAAGCAACTAGTGTAGTGGATCAACTTCAACTATGTCTAAAGTATAACCATGCCTTTTTCTTTGTTTTTTCATCGCTTCCCTCCAATGACTCATATATAATACTGATAAAGGTTAATAGAGGACCCCACAACGCATCAGAAATGGGTCCATTGGCCTCCTCCACTTCACTTCATTCTAATATTTAACCACCCCTTATTTCACCCACGTTATTATTATTATTTCATTTGTCGCTTTTTTGGATTCGAACTTGGTAAATTAAATTGATGTAGTTGGTTGGTGGGATATACAAAGATATTATTTTCTACACCTATTTATGTATTTTTATATATTCTGTTTCTGCACATGTGGATGTCATCGAAGATCGGTAATTTTCTACTTTATTATGTCTTCACTCTTCATTTCACTTCTTCTTGTTCCGATATACAATACAGCTGTATTATATGATCATGATGTCACGAATCAGCTCTTTAATCTGTTGTGAATGCTGCTCTACAGTACAGAGTGGATGATAATTAATCAGCTTCACTCTAATAATTTATCAATCAACCCAACAAGTCAACTCACAAAATATTGATTCAAGTTCAACCATTGCATGTGATTGCCTTGAAAACAAGTTTATTAAGAGCCAGCCAGCCATGATTCTGGTTTTTCCTTTTCTGGGTTTTAACTTTTAAGCACAGCAACAAAAGCCCTTACAAATATACTTTTTTAAAATTTTTATTTGAGAGCACCCAAACGGGTCCCTAAGCCTAAGCTGCGTCATTGGTGGTTCCAATTGTTGCGTTGCGAGTTTCCACGTGTCGTATAGAAACTGCGATTTAACTCTAATAAATAAATGGACAAACCCCACACGTATCAAAACGACATTTCTGTGTCAAAGGGGCCCTTGGCCTTCTTCTCCTGTTAAGATTTGACACGTTACATAAACGTGTAGTTTTAGCACCAATAGCAATTATTGATATATATATATATATATATGTACAGAAATAGATAAACTGAGGCCCAAACAGTGGTTGTTTACACTTTAATTGTGACGTTCATAATACCCCAATATAAGAGTGGTTTTGAGAAGATGTTGAAAGAGTGCCTCCCTAATGAGCTGTTGAGTGTTGATCGATGCATGTTGGACCCATGAGTGATCTCAATCTACAGGTGTTAATAGAATTATGAACCTATCTTTCTTTTTTATATGCCATGTATTAAGACAAATGATAACCATCACATTCCTGACATTGTTGGAACGTGAATAATGTTAGGACAATAAACCAATAGCACAAAACTTTCTCTTATTACTTGAATATTTCAAATTTTAAACTAATCAAATTTCCTTCTTTTTGTCATTATTTACGGTTTAGATTCTCTAAATTTAAAAAATAATATATTTTTAAAATTAAAAAAAAAATATTTGATCCTTAATTTATTTAAAATAAGATATTTTTTTTTATTTTTTTTTATTTTAGAGAAATAAATTATTTTTTAAATTTAGAGAATTTAAAATTGTTATTTATATACTTTATGTTATATTAAAAGGTAAAGTGTAATTTTTTAAAATCAAAAGAGGAGCTTCTACAAGTTAGATATCTTCCACAAAAGATGAGAGTAATTTAATTACTCTAAAAATTAAGATTACACTATAAGAGTTTTGACTTAAAAGATAAATCCGCATTGGGTTCAATTTCTATATCTTTTTTCTCACCACTAGCTCTCAAGAATCTGTGCCTGATTTGTTCCCAAAGAAAATTTCAAAATCAGATGGCCATTGTTTAGATATGAAAGCGAAAGTTGATTATTTGCGATTCAAACTAACTTTGCTGCTATATATCTCCGTATATAACGGCAATGCTTCATCTTATTTTTCTATCAATGTTTAGATTTTTCTGACTGACACTGTAGCTCTTTATCAGCTCTTACTGTTGGAGGATCATGATATGGTAATCGTGGATGCTTGGCGTACACAGCTATCTTTTTAGAATGAATTATGAAATTGAAACATGTTCTTCATGTCTTCATCACATTAATTAACCTTCGCTACACGTAGTGCGTCCTCAAAGCTTTTCCTTCAACATTTCCAAGTTCCTCATCTCAGTGCTTCAAACCTTTTGGTTCATCTTACTTGTCTATCAACTTTTTCCTCATTAAAAATTTACAAAATTTTTAATTTAGTATTTTAAAATATAAGTTTCACAATTTAGTCACTTGCAAGACAGATCAAATTATCAAATTTATATATTTTCTACATTATTTTTTGCATAAAAATAATCACTTTATCATATAATGCCTAGTAAACATTTTGTTAGCACTGATACATGATACAGCTGGTCCATATCGTGGCGTGCACTAGGTAGAAGCCCCTCTCATATATATATATATATATATATATGTACACAAATACAATTGAATGAATTGGGCCTCTGTGACCATAACAGGGAGGTCACTTATTGTGAGGAGGAGTAAAGAGCAAAACATTTTATTTTTGTTTTTTATTAATATTTTTTTTATTAAAAATAATTCTGTTAAAAACATTATCGTATATTATATATAAATATCTCTTTTAGAAGAGGTTTAAATTTTGATTTATTACGTTATAGAAAATTAATTTTTTTCGTCAAACTCAGCTCTCGTTACTAAAAAGCAAAACATTTAACACAATGGCAAATGCACAATCTGGCGATAGATTCTAGCAAAATCCGAAAATGAGCAAAAACATAACCATATCTTAATCAGGGATTGGCATTCTTTATTGTGTCAAATGTCAATTCAGACATCATTATCTTAATCTACGAAGTTCTGTTCACTACGTTTACTATTGGTGTCTGGTGTTCTGTTCTATTCGAGTGTTCTAGGGATACAATCGATGGTGTAGGAGTATTTGTAGGTTCTTGTCCTTATCAGATAATTAATTCCTGATGTGGCTGCTACTGTGCGTTTAGATTACATGTATTGATATTCTGTTTTTCTACTGGACCTGCATCACATTCTAATACGACAGAAATAAAAATAGTTCCTTTCAGGTTTTAAAGCAGTGAACTCACCTGAGGAACTCCTTGCAGGCATACCAATCTGGGTATAACTTCCTGCCACATCACTTTCTTTAGTTCCTTTGTGGAAGAAAAGCAGAAAAGGAACTTTCACCAGTCATGAAGATGCTAACCTCTTACCCAAATAAGCCAACTGAAATCAGCTCATAAAGTGAGCATCTGATGAAATGACTAAATTCAAAGGTGCATCTCATGCATGTAATTCTATTTTTGAATAACTCTGGTTGGACTGTGGAGCTGCTGAATTAAACAGTCAGAGTTGTGTTGAGGATCAATTTATTGTCTTTCTCATGGCAGAGGTAAGAAATAGAGAACATTAGCATCTCTCTTACAGTATCAGTAAGTTAAAACATAAAGAATGTCTTAATCTAACAATTGTTTGGTTGTCTGACAATGTTTTCTTTGTTGTTTTGTCTTCAGTTGAATAACAATTATAATGAAGCAATGCCCAACACAGCTGATGTCATTTTGAGAGGCTTTCCTTGTTACGCTTTTCTTCTTTTGGGACTTAAAATGAAATCATCGTCGTCATCAATTTCATTGGCAATTCTTTTCTTCGCTTTTATATCACCATTCTTTGATGCCCGTTGCTGCTTCTGCGAACTCTCAGGCTTACTTGGAGGCTTAACAGGAGTTCCTGATCGAATCTCCTTTTGCTTCCTCTGCTTTTTCTCAAACGCTTTCTTAGCTCTTTCTGGAGATAGCAATCCATGTTCCATTAACCTGTGTTGAGGTATATATGCCTTAGCTAGCAACTTTTGAACAATGAACAATTATTACTCTAGACAGAGAAGCAGTAAATAACAGCAAAAGAAGATAGTCTGAGGCTCTGAGCTACTTTTGTGTGTGAATCCGAATGTTATCCACATGAAACAATCAAATTGATGTCTTCTCCATTGATGATCAATATTCAACCCAAGAATCAATGGTAGCTGAATCCCAAGTCAAGCGTGAATATGTGTAGCAAAAATACAAGAAGGGATGATGTAAGGACCAGAAAATGGTTTAAGAACACCAGACTGGTAGGACATGAAGAACCACAGCAAGTACAATCAGATCTTTGGCTTTCCCTCGATGGTTGATAATTTTCAAATTTTATCAATTGCCACAATTTGCGTATAATCCATCCATTCAGAGTAAAATATATTAAGATCCACCATTAAATCCTTTATTACAAATATTTTTTGCTTTGCTGATGAAGCATTTAGTTTATTATAACCTTTGTGCATATGTAGAGCATCATTACTCAATCTACATGTAATAAAAGAAAAAGAAAAATGACAAAAAGAAAAGAGGAAAGAAAAAAGTCTTTATGTAAGCAGCACTTGTTAGCTGCTTTTGCGCCCCAGAAATAACTAGATTAAAGATAATAATGTTCTTAGAAGACAGACAGACATTTTTAAGCACATGAAAGTAAAGTCAGAGAGCATCTAGTCCTTCAGAAGAAGTCAGTGGAGAAGAAGCGCTTAACAAGACTGTTCAAAATCACTGACCTAATATTACTAAAGTTCTATTGAGATTGAGGTACCAGATGCAAGAAGAGACAGAGCAAGATTCAATGATGGAGGTAGTAGACCACATACTAGGGCATAAAACTAGCAGTTTTAACTTTGAATTATGAGCCACTAAGCAAAACGGTATAAACTTGAAGCTCTAAAATGACAAGCAACGTTGCTGCCAATTGATAACTATCTCCTAAATACTGAAGAGAGTTGTCTCATAGACTACAGTGCAGTTACAGACAGACAAAGAGTTTCCTACTGTGTATATTTCCTTCGTTATAACAGGGGCAGCAATAAAAAAATAATGCATCTAAATACTAGAGATGTTGGCAGATCTCGGCATCACCATTGGCAATAAAGAAACGTTGCAACTGTTTTTACCAACATTTTCCCTAGTCCTCTAGGTTGGACAATTAGAAGTCAACAGCAGATTAGCTAATAGCCGTGCTTCATGCCTATTGGTCAGAGTATAAAGGATTCTTTAAACAAAGAAACTTCCTTGCAATATCTTTAGATCTACGCAGACAGACATTTTCATTTCTTATGTAAACAGTTACATGCTTTTTTTTTTTTTGGATTGAAAATAACGGATTACAAGAAAGAGAGAAAGCTAGTCATAAATGGAAAAAATTACATGTCTAGTTATTCCACAGAAAATGTTAATCCTAAAAATATCAGTCTTTATGAACTGAGGTATTAGGAAGTACTCGCAAGTGCTCTAGCCTGCTTTATCACTAATTAGCTAATTCTGTTCTGGTGGCATGAATAATTTGTCGACAGGTTCATGCACCAATGTCAGGGAGGCTTTCTTTAGAGATATAAAAGCAGAAAACATTAGCAATAGTTATAAATAAGATCACTAATCAAGAGTATTAAATTCTTTTGGCAAAGCAAAAATAGTAACTAACATCAATGGTATAAAACAAAAACTCACCAAAATTCTGCCATTTCACTACTTGGTATCTGTTTTGACAATGACTCGTAGAATATCCTCAGAGGTTCTTTCTGTCAATAAGAACATCAAAAACCACAAGGATGAGTAGGAGTCGATGAACACATATAGACATTGGTTTGTAAATTACAAGAATCATCTGGATGGATTGAGATTTGAGAACCTCTTCGGGAGGATCGTGTTTCTGGCCAGGCAAACTGTAGACTTTCTTCTCTCGCACTTTGGTTGTGGTTGTGTTCGTTACTTTTTTTGATGACGATGATGTGGTTTTCGATTTAACCTTCACATTTTTGATAAACATATTTAGCTCCATGACCATCCTAATTGAAATTAAGACAGTTGAGATATAGAAAAGAGAGCGTTTGTGGTACCAAAGTTCTAGCCTAGAATACATAAATTAATATCTATGTAAGACAATTCAAATACAAGTTCTTCTCATAAACCACCACTTTCTCAAGAGTAGAACGGCAAGAAGATTAGCATAGTCATTCTAATTTTCAGCAGTCAACCAAAATCAGCTAATCAATTTAGAAACCCAAAAATTCAAACTACCCATATAAGAATTCAATCAGTACACCAAATGAATCTGCAGAATGGATTAGCTCCGAACTTGAAGATTTATACCTCAGATTTTGTGACAGAAACAGATTTCATCTTTGAATCAGGTGGCTGCTTGCTTGAGCTGTCAATCTTCTTCTTGATAGCTGAAGAATCAGCCCTCCCCTTTGAAGAACCATCTTGGGCAATTGACTTTACCTTCACCGAAGTGCTTTTGGTCTCTGTAGCCATACACGCGTTTGTCCTCCCTCTAGCCGATTATTTGTTATAGATCCGACCGACCCTTCGTCTTGCTTAGCCCTCTCATTGAGAAATCTTCACCACCTTTGTCTTTTCTCTGCCTATAAGGGGATCAGAATTAATTCCGGTTCTGTAAAGTTTACCAGAAGAAAAAAAAACACTTTTTTAATATAGTAACGTTTAAAAGTAAAAGCAAAACCTAACCGGGTCAGATGGGTCATGAGAGAAAAAGGAAAAGGATTTGTCGGTTAATGTTTGTTTAACTGCCATTTTCGGAATGACGGATAAACCCATGGTTTTGGTATCATGTACCTCTTCGCACGCGATTGGAGCCTATGTAGAAAGACATACATGCCCTCGAAATATAAGCGAGCCAGGCTTAGGAGGAGGATTCTGATGAAGCCCAAATCGGTCTTTGCATCATTCAGCGAATGCGGTTGAGGAACTAGCAATGACATGGGATTGAGTGCTTTCTAGGAATTTGTAGCGCACAAGATGAAGGAAAGATTTTAGATCCTCGTATTGCATAATCTGGCGGTGGAAAATTGAAAGAACATATATCTTAGGGTGGGGAGGTTTTCTTCTTCAAAGATTCTTTTCACGCACTTTCACGTGAGCCCTGGTCGGAACACGTGTTAATAATATGAACTCGCTACTTCAGCTGTTATTTTAACGGTGTTAGCTATTGTCACGCGGATAGATGTGCCTTTTTTTTTCTTCTTGAAAAATGAGTTAATTTAGAACACTACATTCTAAAATAGTGTCGTATTTTCTTCACTTGTAATAATAATGAGAAAGAAAAAGTTTAATCTTATCAGTTCTCCACGACCATTTTAAGTAAAAATCATTTTCTTTTTACATAAAAATTCTGATTCTTTTAACAATTATGACCAAACTGATTTAATGGTGAACAACTACTATTTTTTGTTCGAATTAAATCTAGCGTTCGCTTGGCTTACATAAATTTAAAGAGATTATTTAATGTGAAGAAGCACCTAAGCCAATTTGTGAATCCAAATTTTGAGGGTAGGAAATTGCTGTAAATGCATTTTTCTTTAGTCATCCCCCTCCTATATAATTTCTAGAATGTAAGTTAGCGGCCGAAAGTGATGCAAAATTAAGCAACATCTCTACTATCATATTGCTCATGCTTCACATGTTAATTTAATTTGTAGGATCCACCCAACATCAATTATGAATTCTACATACTACATTTTTCTACAAAAAGTTAATACAAAATCATTATCAGCGTCTTGTTTGGAAAACTCTGTTGTACCAAATTGAATGAAGAATCATATGAAACAAATCATACTTTACAGGCTCAGCATGCCAAAGAAAATGCTCTTGCACCTGTTTCACCCTCTTGTGCATCTCTAAGTACCTCTCCTCTGAGATGGACAGCAGTATATTCCTCAAATTAGGAATATCTTTTTCCGTCACAAACACGGCAAAAGATTCCCAATTCAAAATCTCAAAGAATGGAGGCACAAAATTGTCTGATAAGATAACTGGAACGCACTCATAGAGTATAGCCTCCACCACACGCGGGCTATTAACTTCATGACCTCTGGCACAGATGCAGTATTTGCTGCTCTTCATGGGCTGCACATAGTTTGCATTGCCCCTCACATATGGCAATGGACCGGATATTTTCATGTCAGGTTCTTTGTTCTCCCAGTGCTTTAACAGAATAGGCCGAAGATAACCATGCATACCCCCTGCAAAGAAAGCCAGTGTAGGCCTCTGGGAAGGAGGGTTGCCTCCCATATTTTTGAGAGGATTCTCGACTAAGGTCACATATGTTTCCGGAAGAGAAACATCCTTCCCTATCTTGAACCCTACTTCAATGTCCGCATTGCAGAGGGCTCTGATACTGTTAAGCATGCGGCCACGTGTTTCTGCAGGAGCCTGAGAAATGGCGCTTGTTAATTACTCTTCCATTCAATAACTGGTGAAAACTGCTACAAAAAAATTAATGATTCAATAATAATAGTGTATGTATGCCATGAGGTAAATATTATAGTTCATTAAGTCTCCGATTGTTCCCTTTGGTTATAACTAACATTTTTGGAACTAAGAGAGCATGAAAAAAAATTGGTTAGAAATTGTAATTCTGTGTAAAATGGAAAGAAGAACGCAGTATGAATGAATTGCTCATATTATGTTGTGATTCTATTCTATAATAAATAATTATAATTTTGATCAGTATAAAGAAGCATACCCAATCATGGCAAGCAACAACGAAGTGATCTGTTCCATTTGTTCTATTCCAGAAAGGATACTTTCCTGCAATCATGTTCACATAGTTTCGCATGTACTCAATTAAGTTTGAGCGTCTATGTGAATTACGTACGTATAGTGTTAACTGCAACAATCTTGAACTGAAAGGTATGTAAAATAAGTGAGCCTTCCCAGGGTCTTGAGTTACAAACTGTTTGTTTGCCTCCATCAGCTTCATGAACCATCCTTCAGATGCATATATTCCATCCAACATGTACTCATGAAAAATTGGTTTGTCTCCATCCTGGTAGATGAAAACTTTGAGCATCTTCTCCATTAGCTCATAACTCCTACAGATATGGGTTATATGAATTTCCTTTAGGAAGGATATGAACAAAAAGAAACTCTTAAAACTCAGGAGCATAGAGACTTGTACACAGTAAATTGAACAATATGTAACATCTATATTTGAAATATGGAAAAAAATTTTCTTTCTAAGTTTGATTTCATGATCTCCACCATCAGTATGTCAGACGTGCTAAGAAAAAGCACCAAGCAAAGCAATGACACATTGACACATGGTCTCTATGCTGTAGAGTAAGCTATCCCACAGAGAATGCTACCAAATTTAACTATTAACACACTCAGAAATGGATACAGGTTGTAGAAAACACTAACAACAGTGTGCTTAGATCAGAATCATGGGTAGACATTAATGCAGTTATGTCACAAGGTGCTTACAAATTACATGTCTGACTAATTTAAATGGAAGTCTTGTCTCCAGCTCTATAAGGTTCTAACTTGTATCTAATCAAATTATTAGATTTAGTTTGCCCTTTGAAAACAAATGTTTTACAAATCAACATAAAAATATAAGCTCAAACAGAATTCAATTTGGCCATCTAACCACATTGCAGTGGTTAGGCCCTAAAGTAGATTGTGCAATGAAAAATCATAAATGCTTATAATACCTTTTGAACATGGAGGCGTTCCTATAGATAGGTAAGTTAAGTCTTGAACCGTTCTCAATGATGGGAGCATTTTCTATCTCCGATCTCACTTGCAATATTTCCTGATCAACATCCAAAGACTTTCTTGGATTCTACAAAACATTATAGATGAATAGATGAGAAAGAAATCTAACCGCATAATTCAACATACACATTCTGATTTGATCCATCATATGGCATATACCACTAGCTGGGATAAAGCATGACTTTGCTGCAGCATTCTGTTCATCTCTGATATTGAAACAACTTTAGATGGCCGCTTCCTTGAGTTCTTTGCAGTCACGGGCTTACCTATACTGGATTTCGAACTATTACCTTGGGAAAAACCTGGCTTTTCATCCTTGTAGGTTGGATCCTTTGTATCTGATTTCCCAGAAGTTGCATCGTAAGTCACAGATATCATGGGACTTCTTGACTCAGTTTCTGAATCTATCGATGTTTTGTTGGGCAATGACACCATAGGCTGTGGCGCAAATGAGGGACGTTCAACACTTTGTGAAGTCAAATTAATATTCTCAACCTGGACACTGTTTACGGGTGATCTAACATCTTTAGTTGTAAAATTCTTTGCATATTCAACTCCTCTGACTCTCTCTGGAGCAGGCCCAGAAGCAGGAGTAGTTCTACCTGGATCTAATTCATAGGCCTCAGGACTAGGACTACTTGCCATGGCATCCAAAGCATGAATCGAGCTTGAACCATTTGGCTGTGTATTGTTGTCTTCTATTTTAGAACTAACCGTAGATGTTTCCATTTGGAAACTGCTAATGTTGCCAATAGATGGAATTATAGACGACAGAATTTTACTATATGGAAGTTCAGAATACTGAACCACTAAAACCAGAGCCACCGTTATTCCTAACAATGATAGCAATCTCCTGGTTTCAGCCTGACAAAGAAATCTATATCCCCGATCCATTTCACAACTACAGAACAAACACAACAAGATACAATTACCCTAGCATATCAATACTGTTCACAAAAGTCGTGATCCGTGTTCAGCGTTTCTTAGAAAGCGACCAGAATTGCAAAGATCTGCAAGTATAATTCAAATTCAGCTTCTAGTTAGATAGTCCTCACCTCTCAAAGCAGGAATTGGAGCAACCACATGAAGGTTAACCGACAAAGTCGACAAGGGTTCAAATAGGAAGGAGAGCGCGGGAGGGAAGCGTAGACCAATCATGTGTGTTGCTGGCTTTGTCGTTCATAAGAGCCACATTGAGTGATTCATCGAGTAAGAAGAGGAACTGCATCGCAATGATAGAGATAACGAATAGACTCGAGGGAATGGAGGAATGAATGATCGGAGCAATTTCAGGAGAGTAGAAGGTGACCAAAATGCGAGCAAGTCGAGGGTCTGAACTTAAATAATAATTTTATTTTTCAGTCATCAACTTTGGCAACAAAAACAGGGCATGCCAATAAACAGAAAATTGACACACGAAATATACTAATCACTAATGTATTGCACATCAAATTGATGTACTAGCCATGGTGAAAATCTAAATGTGTTTACACTTTCCGGGAAAAAATGGAAAATACGTATTGATCATCGTGTCCTGCGAGTCTCGGGAAAAGAAAAGGAAAAATCCATATTCCTATTACCACCGACATACTTTTACGAAATTTTAAATGAATAAATTGCATTGCCTTTTTTAAAAATATATTTTCTGTCAACAATATCTACTTTCTAAATAATCCTTATTTGAATAAATAGCCTAAGAATAAATACATAAAATTTATATTATTTGACAACAAATTCTTGCAAGCAATTAACAACTTGTAATCACATAAGTACTATATTTATATATAATTATTTATATTTTTATTATTTAATTATTTAATTAAAATAAAATATATAAAATTTTTTAAAATAAAATAATTATAAAATAAATAAATTATATAAATCATACTCTAATTTAAAAATTTAAAGACAAATATATAAAAATTACAACAACACAAAGAAAAAAGATTGTCATAGTAAACTTGGCCTATGCTTGTAACCAGGACAGAAAAAAATACAAAGAATGGTTTATTTACACCAACCCTACAAAATCTGTACACATAAATATTTGTGATACCAAAATTTGTCAACTATGATTCAACCTACTCCATCCCTAAAATGGAACTCATTCTGATATTTGCGTTGAAGACTCTGTTATACCAAGTAGAATGCAGTATCAAGTGATATATATCATACTCGACAGGTTTTGGGGAACTCATTCTGATATTGCGTTGAAGACTCTGTTATACCAAATAGAATGCAGTATCATGTGATATATATCATACTTGACAGGTTTGGTGTGCCAAAGGAAATGTTGCTGCACCTTTCTCACCCTCATCTGCATTTGAAGATACCTCTTTGCAGGGATGGAAAGCAGTATAGTCTTCAAATTGGGAATGTCCTTCTCCATGACGAAAACAGCAAAGGATTCCCAATTCAGAACTTGAAAGAAAGGAGGAACGAAATTGTCAGATATGATGACAGGAACACATTCGTATAAAATGGCCTCCACAACTCGCGGACTGTTGACTTCATAACCTTTGGCACAAATGCAGTACTTGCTGCTCTTCATGTACTGTATATAGTTCCTGTCGCCCTTGGACTTTGCCATTCTTCCAAAGATTTTCATGTCGGGATCTTTGTTTTCCCAGTGCTGCAACAGAATTGGCCTTACATAACCATGCATGTTTCCTGCGAAAAAGGCCAGTGTTGACCTCTTTGAAGCTGGTTTGCCTCCCATGTCTCTAGTGGGATTTTGTAGATTTCGTATGTATGTTTCTGGAAGTGACACGTCCTTCCCTAATACAAACCCTTCTTTCACATCTGCATTGCATAGGGCTCTTATGCACTTGCCCATCTTTTGCTTTGTTTCTCCAGGTGCCTGCACAGTGCACACACAGCTTTTTCTATCAATCAAAAAATCAAATAGAGAAGAACACTAACATTTCTTGAGGTTTGGCTAAAAGCATACCCAGTCATGACAAGCCACAAGAAAATGATCAGATCCTTGGGTTCTGTTCCAGAAAGGATGTTTGGAAGCAATCATGTCAACATAATTATTCAGATACTGCCTCAGGTTATTGTGATTGTGAGAGTCCTGTACATACAGGGTTTCTTCTAGCATTCGAGAACTAAATGGTAAGTAAAATAGGTGGGCCTTCTTTGGGTCCTTAGTAACAAATCTTTTATTGGCTTCCATCAGTCTCATGAACCATCCTTCAGAAGCATATATTCCCCTCAGAAACGGAGAATGCATTATGGGTTTTGCTCCTTCTCTATATACATATACTTTAAGTCTCTCTTCCATTATGTCATAGCTCCTGAAATTTAGACAGTGGCTTCACAATGACAAGGTTCTTATTGTGTTCCTTGTAAGCACAAGACATAAGGAAAATGAACCATGTATTCACTTGAGAACCTCCTTAATTTAATATTTATTTTACACTTTTAGACCGAGGTATATATTTACCAAATAATAATGATGTTTATGTAATTTGACCAGTCATGCTAAAGTCTGTTTGAGCTGATAGGCAATGATGTTTATGTCAGAGATCATTATAATGACATAGCAGAAAACCAAAAAGTTTGCACTTCTTTTATTAAAATGGTAAATATGGATTCCATAATGATCAATCGGTCATATTTATGGTTAGCAATCATTGTCATTACAAAAAACTGGAGTTGGATTCTCTAAAAAAGAGAGGTGAAGTTTTTGAAGTAAGAGAGAAATAGAAAAAATAATTTTTAGACTCAAATTTATTTAAGGTGAGTCTTTTATTTATTTTTTTCATAACTTTTTTTTTATCTCTTTCATACTTAAAGAATTTCTTCATGTAAAATATTTAGAAGATCTTTTTCCAAAAAAACTCCATATATATAATCATGGAAATGGAAATTTTACTTCTAGAAGTTACTTCCAAACCCTTTTTAGAAAAAAGAAAAATCATGATGATTAAAAGATACCTCTTGAACATGGAAACATTTCGATAAAGGGGAGCATAAAGACTCTGATCATTCTTTACAATTGGTGCATTTTCAATCTCTGATCTGGCCTGCATCAATTCTTGATCAACTGCAGAAGACCACCGGGGCCTCTAGAAACAAAATAGCAACATAAGAAACATAAAAAAAAAACCAATTTATTAGAGTAAATATGATGCAGCTTCACACAGTCATATACCATAGAACTATATGAAGCACGGCTCTGGAGCAATAACTTGTTCATGTCAGAGATTGATAATACTTGTGGCATTCGCATAGGAGAATCTTTATTCTTGTCAGGCACATCGTTGATGGAAGAATTCTTGCTCACTATATTGACATCATTTCGGGATGGCTCGAGACTTACATTCTTCTTGGAACTAGTTATGTTGCCTTTCAAAACTGGAGGCACAGCAATAATAGAAGAATTCTGGCTCACTTTATTGACATCATTCAGGGGTGGTCCAACACTTTCATTCTTCATGGAATCCTTTGGTAACTCTGGACTTGGAGTTGTAAAATTAGTATTCACTTTTGTAGGAGCACTTGCAGCTGGAATTTGATATGCCGGTGCTATTGCAGGAGAAGGGGAAGGAGAATCAGCATTTGGACTTCCAGATTTATGTTCCACTATCAATGTAATGTCTTTCTCTTCAGAACTGCTTGTCAAATTATTCATACCCAAATTCTTGTCATAACTGTTGTGTCCACTATCTTCACCCACCTCTGTCACAGATCCATTATCTAATTTTTTAATACTGTCCACTATGGAACTCTTGTCAGACTCATCAGATCCTAAAGATTTGTTGGATTCCCTTCCTGGTTCCAAGGCAATACCAAGATTCGGATCTTCCTGGGATGTCCTGGTTTCATTAGCTATGTTAAGGGCATGTCCATCATTGGAGCTCAGAGGATTCAATGTTGTGATATTGTCAGATATTTGAGACTTTGGTGGATCTGCATCTGCTGTGTGGAAGCTACTTCTTTGTGCTGTTGGAGTCTTAATGGTAGAGAATGCAGAGAGTAGGAAGTTACCATATGGAAGTTCGATATATTGGAATACTAAGATCACAGCGAATGTAACACCGATGAACCATAGCAATCTCTTCGTTTCCAGCTGAAATAAGGACACAAATGCCTGACTCATTTTTCGGATATTACTTAATTATCATCACTTGACTGCCATACACCATATATCTTCTGCAGATTACAGCAAAGTTCTGCGAGAAAGAAAGAAACCAATTTAATGTACTCTACAGTTAAAGAAGAACAAGAAAACAGAACAAATTTGTGGTTCTTTCTTAAATAGAAACGAATGGCCAAAGAAATACGAAGAAGGGAAAAAACCAGCCAAACAACACCCACAGAGCATCTCCTGCTTTCCTAAATCGCAAGCTTTCAAAAGTGCAGAACAAAGTCGGTATCGTCGAAACATAATTTTACCACCGACCGTACAAGAAACTATTGTTTGTAACAAGAAATGTTCAATTATGATGATAACTCACTCGCTATGCAAAATACAGGCCGATTTCGAATAAAAATTGGAGAGGAATGAAAATAACCAGCCAAAAGAGAATTTGGGAAGAAATAAAAGAAAGCATTTAAGAAGTGATAACTTTACCAACAGAATCTTGGGAATTGGTTAAGTAGGAGGTGTGAAGCATGAGTTGTAAAATTAGATTCCAGATTTGTTGTTTATCTGAATCATTTTTCATGCACTTTCTGAGAAACCAAACAGGGGTTGCTCCATTATTACGAAATAGAAAAGGGAAGTACCTGTGTAGCAGACAGTGACTCCCACTCCTACATGGGAGCTTCTACGCCCCTGTGTTCCATTCACGAGTTTTGAGGTTTAATTAGGAAAGTGTAACCATATTAATATGTTGCAACTTGGAATTGAGGAAACAGAAGCTGTCTTGGGACAGAAAAGCCACTATGCGCCACGCTATATTCTGCTCAACGCCCACCAAACTAATTCAATTTGACTTTCAAAATCAATGTATTCATCTTCATGCACGCGCCCACGCGCTCTACCAATAACGTGTCTGCTGACAGAACCTTCCTACCTCTTTTTCTTAAAATAATAATAATAATAAGTTAAGGTTAAATTAGTATTTTGATTTTTCAATATCATAATGTCTTATTCCAGTTTCTTTGTCCCTCGTCAGAACCTTTGATTGAATTTTGATACGTTTCGAAATTTTACAATTCTTTATTCATCTCATTTTGGTTTAAAATTGATTCCCTTACTAATTTATTTAGCTGTATTTCTTGTGAGTTGTTTTCAAATAATACTAATATTCTCTGAGTTTCATTTGTTTACTCATAATTCTCGTCCTACAATTTTTTGCTTCTCTTTCGTTGTCTGAAACATTTATGGTATCCCAAATAGTAATAATTACTAACTTTAATATTGCTATTAAATCAACCCATGTTGGACTAAACCCGAATTTAAGTTTACAATTTCTTCCTCCTTTTCTTTAATTAGCAGACGTCTTATTTGGGCATACTATTAAAACAAAAAAGAAGGAAAAAATGCATCTTTTTTGTCGTGTTTAGATCTAATCTAATAATATTCTTGGCTTGTGGCACATGAAATGGTATGACGTGGGCTAGCCTATTATTGTCATTTGCATTGTCTTTGATTTTCAGTTACAAAATTGGTGGGTCCTAACTCCTAAGTGATTAATCTATCATGATGCATTGATGCTCTGCTTTTATCCATGCCATACGCCAGAAGGTGATTGATTGCTCCTATCATTCCTTTTCTTTCTTTCTTTCTTTCTTTTTTATTTTGGAATTTTCAATTGTGTTTGCCGTTGGATTAGACGTGCGCTTTTTTTTTTTTGTGTTTTTATCGTTTTTCTATAAAACTAAAAATATTATTACAGATATCATATTAGCAACTAATTCATAAATATATTAATAATCTATTTTAAAGTCATTATTTAATTATACGTTAGTTGGACAATATAGTCTAAGAAAGTTTATAAGATAAGAGTCCTGTCCCGAGTAAACGATTTCCACATGCTGCACAATCTTTTCATCCAACGATTGCACCAAACAAATTGTAGATATTTAAGACATACTTCGTAAAATTTAAAACTTTCATATTAATTATATATTTATATATTCTACAAATAAATTGAGACAGAACAGCATTTTTTTGGGTCATAAGAAATATAACTGGTCGAAGAAGCTATTGGTAAGGGTGTAGCATTTGGTTGGGCCTAAATTAAGGCTAGCCCATGTGTTGTTGTATTCCTAGAACTAACAGCGAACCCCTCAATTGACCCCAGACAAAACTAACCCCTCTTGCAGAAAACTGCTGGCCCATGAAATTATTTGCCTTGTCCGAGAAACAAAAAAGGCTACTTACAAGAATTTTCTGGTCTTATAATATGGTTTACAGACGCCTTTGGAAATTCATTACTTTGTTTCTGCGTCTTGCTCTTCCCCTGCTTTCATTTAACATATGATACACATCTGAATGCAAATAGTATTTTATTCAGTTATTTGTTTCTGAATTTTTATACTTGTTAAATTGGTGAATGTAATATGAGCACTTTCTCCATCATTTTTTGACTATTTGTTAATTTTTTTCTGCATTCTATTCTGATGTCAATATGTAACTTTGGGTTATGTGAGCTAGCAAAATAAGAGAGGGCCGGACACGAATTCCAATGCCTAACTCATTATAAGATAGAGAGAATATAGAAAGTAAAATGTATTAATAATGTACTTAGAGAGGTCATAGTAATTTTAGGAATTTTTTAGATTAACACTTTTGATTAGAGGTTTGTCAAATTTTGAATTATTAGTATATAATCACATTCCTAATGTCTTGTATCCCTCTGGAATCTGGATTTTAGTTCACAAACCATGAAAATAAGACACCTAAATAAAATAAGAAGTTTCACCATCACCCCAGTGCTACGAAATTAATAATAAGATACATGAAAAGATAAAACTGAAATTATTTACATGGCATATTCCTGTGGACTCCAAGCTCTAAATACAGTCCAAAACATTGCTGTACCAACTACAGGAGATCGACGTAGAGGCATCTATCTATTCACTATAAAAAATAGCCGCCTCCTTTGCTTATGCATGTCCTTTACGCTACTCACCTGGGGATGCACTCTCACTTACTGACAAAATGTCAAACTGGCATTTCTATAACTTTTTATGCAGTCATAGTTTGATAGCTACATTATTTGTTTCGCCTTGATTCCCTAATCCCTTGCCATTTTAGTTTACCATCTGGATTGATGTCTTCGTTCACGCTTATGGCAGCTTCATCTATGGCATTTCTAGTGAAATGCTCCATTCAGAAAAGACGCAACATTGTCTCCGACAATCTTCTTCCATCCATCTCTTCACTATCCTCTGATTTCAAGGTTAGTCGTTGTTACTCTCTCTATGTCACACTCATCACTTGGTTTCTTTTCACCTGCCCACACATAAATTTCTGAATTTGTGATTCATAAGCAGCCAATCATGCAAGCTCTTCCTCAAGTCCCATTGCATATTGATGTTCCCAAAACTATGGCAAACACTGCAGCTAAAATAGTGGACGCTTTTGTGGATTCTGTCTTTGAGTTCATTGACCAGCCACTGCTTCCATCTCAGGTACCTTTTGAGGTGTACATGTATGCTCTTCTTCTATACATCTGGCTCTTGAGCTTTGAATTTGTAATGTTTTATTACCTGAGTGCAGGGTAACTTTGCTTCAGTGGAGGAGGTGGGGGAACCTATGCTTATCACCACCATAGAAGGAGAAATCCCACATGATTTTCCAGAGGGTGTCTACATTAGAAATGGTTCTCACTTTACTTTGAAATCTTGCATTTTGTAGTTATAATAAACAAGTCCCATGGTGACATATACGACTGGAGAAATTTATAAGCATTTGTCCTTCCCTGTCGGTAAATTCAAGGTTAAATGGTTACGTGCAGGAAACGCCAACATTGAGAACGACATGTAGGAGTTTATGGTGCTTTGTATCCATCTGATGAAGATATTTCAAAGAAAACACTAAAAGAGACACAAACGCATAATTTATTTGACTTCTGCCTGCAGGCTGTTCAGAGCTACTAATACTATGGTCTAAACATAAGCATGTATTATATGATCCTAATATATCATTTATATTTTTTGGCATATATATGATGGTAATGTTATTGCAGGTCCAAATCCACTCTTTGGAGGACTGAAAACGACGAAATCTATTTTTGGGAGGTCAAGTCACATTTGGGTGGAAGGAGAAGGAATGCTTCACGCTTTGTATTTTAAAAAAGCAGGTCATGGGATCTGGACGGTTATCTATAACAACAGACATGTCGAAACCGAATCATACAAGCTAGAGAAACAAAGAAACAAGCCATCATTTCTTCCGGCCATAGAAGGCGATTCACCTGCAATTTTGTCTGCTTATCTGTTCAACTGGGTCAGCTTACCAGTCAATTCATTTGACCACATTGAAAATAAGTAGCATTGGTTCCAACTTCCAATGAAATACAAATCAAAATTAGCCTACAAGAATACAAATTCTGTGGGTATAATGATATAACCATAATGGTTAACACTAAAATTAATCTGAGACATTTAGGACAATTTTTTTTTTTTGTTTGAAATTTTGGACACAATTCTCTGCTAACTAAAGATCTTGTGATGACTCCACCTGAGTCATGACCCATTTCGTTGTATCTTGTGTTTTAACAGTTAAGATTTGGCCAAGTGAATAAGTTCATTAGCAACACCAATGTGTTTGAGCATTCAGGGAAGTTTTACTCAATTGCTGAAAATCACATCCCACAAGAGATTGACATCTTCACCCTCAAAACCTTACAAAATTGGGATGTCAATGGAGCCTGGAATCGACCTTTTATCAGCCACCCCAAGGTTCATCTTTATATATTTTCAAACCATCACTTATACCCTTTTAAGAATTCTATAATTGCGTCCTCACGGTCAAGTGTCAACTTCTTTTGTTGTGTATATACTCAGAAAGCTCCAGGTACAGGGGAGCTGGTGACATTGGGAGTAGCTGCAACTAAGCCTTTTGTTGCACTTGGAATCGTTTCTGGTATATGCTCTTTACTAGTACCAAAAATGACCAAAGATCAGTGTACGAATTACTTGCTTCCTTTGCAATGCGTCAAATCTATAACTTGCTTTCTACTTTCTTTTTCAGATGATGGAAAGAAATTGATTCATAAAGTGGATATCAAATTTAACAGGTGCAGCCTTTGCCATGACATAGGCGTCACACAAAGGTAATATCTTTCATATATACTTGAGATGACCTGGATGTATAATCTAGAGTCGAGACTATGCAAATTATAGTGAAACTTGGTATATTTTATTTGTGTTCGTGGGATTTTGATTTGCAGGTACAATGTGATCCTGGATTTTCCACTAACCATAGATATAAACAGACTTCTTAGAGGAGGCCCGTGAGCATCTATACCTTCTATTACTGAACTTTAAGCTTCAAATTTGAGTACAATTAGTATACATAAAAGTTGTCTCAATCGGGTTTTCTTGTTCAAGTGTAGATTAATAAAGTATAATAATGAAGGATATGCAAGAATTGGGGTAATGCCACGCTATGGTGATGCAAACTCAATCCAGTGGTTTGAGGTGAAACCTAATTGCACATTTCACATTATCAATTCTTTTGAGGATGGCCATGAGGTAACTGACTTGCTGTGAAGTAATAATATCTTACACTGTCTGAAAGTTTCTTCAGATAAATGAAACGAAATGTCAGCATTTAATTCGAAATTGTAGGTCGTAGTGTGGGGATGCAGAGCTCTCGATTCTCTAATTCCTCGACCTGACCCGAAATTGAATAATTTTGAGTCATTTTCTCGTTGTTATGAATGGAGATTGAATCTGCAAACTGGGGATGTGAAGGAGAAAGATCTCATGGGAGAAAAAGTACAGCATATGGATTTTCCTACGATTAATCCAAATTTCATAGGTATTAAGAATAGATATGGATACACACAAGTGGTTGATCCTGTTGCTAGCTCTCTTGCAGGTAATTAAATAATAAACTACAAACAACCTTATCGCCTAAAGATTTGGCTAATGATATTCTAATTGGATTATTTAGACGTGCCTAAATATGGAGGTCTAGCCAAGCTCTACTTTGAAGAACCATGTACAGAGTTATCAACGGTAAGGATTACTCTGAAAATCCATTTTTATTTCTGCCTGTTTTATAACATGTCTTGAGCTTGACTGCAATCATCACAACTTTGATATTGTTAAACCAGAGAGAGAAACAAGATGAAGAGCCTATAAGGATAGAATACCATATGTTTGAGAAGAATGTATTTTGCACAGGAGCTGCCTTTGTCCCTAAAATTGACGGGGTTGAAGAAGATGATGGTTGGATCATAACTTTTGTTCACAATGAAGATACTGGCATATCTCAAGTAAGGTCGATTCTGTAGCCTATAATTGATCTTCCCGAGAACTAAAACACTTACTTCCTTTCCATTTTCTGTTCCAGGTTCATATAATTGACACAGACAAATTTTCTGGTGAGACAGTTGCCAAAGTTACAATGCCCCAGCGGGTTCCATATGGATTTCACGGAGCTTTCATGCCAATCTCATTGGAGGCTTAGTAGCATTTTATTGTTTGCATCATCAACATTTGTCTGCTCATTGCTCACCTGATCAAAGGCAAAGGTGAAGGTATGATGTATATTCCTGCAAATATCAGGTGAAGCTGTTCTTTCGAATTGCATTTTCTGTGTGCAGTGTATGTCAATTGATGTTGAATATTAAGGAAGAGATTCTTACATATCTGCAATTAGGGACATTTCTTGGATAGAATCATAACCCATTATCTTTACAGAAATGAGCACCAACACATTAAAAAAAAAAATGATTCTGTGCCTACAATACAAGAGCCTCACATAGTGGCTTAGCATCGATACATTTTTATTTTTTTGTAAAAATACCACGTCGATGTCTGCCTTTTGTGGATTAGTCGGCTATATTCTACTTGAAGGGCTAGCCCGATAGCCTCTCATCAATTTTTCAACGATTGCAACATGCATATATGCGCTGGACCTAAAATAGTAATAATAATAATAACTGACATAGACTTGCAACTGTCTTATTTTAGAAAATTAATGAACTGATAAGTACATCACATGCACAACGGCTTGCTTTGAGGACAATTAGTAATATCCTTATGGAAGTGAAACTTTTGCAAGCTCAAGGTTGAATCGGATTAAAAACACTAAATTTTCATTTTGATGCCTCGGCTCAATTTTATACATTTGGAAACCCAGAATAAAGCAAGGGACAGTACACACAAGATATTATAAAGTTCTATTTCACTAACAAAATTTTCAATGTGAATTTGTGAAAGACAAACAATAACTGGGACAGAATGGAACCATGCTACGTACATGTACATATAACCTTAAACTATTATACCATACGCCAATCTTTAATAAAGAAAATGACAATTGGATTATTTTTAATGAGTAACATAATTGCAGAGTCTCATTGTTTATTATTATTTTTTGGTCAGGGTCAAGCTTCCTTACGGATGCATTTGTCTTCACTTTCAAAAGATAAACTTAATTAATTCTGCTAGACACAGACTAATAAACCAATATACTTATAAATCTCCCCCTTGTGGGGACTGTTACAGTGAGAAGAAAAGAAGTGAAGGCTTTTGTACTTGTCTGCACTCTTTGGACAGAGATAACTCTAGAGAATCTATATGCTAAATATACATTTCTACCCCCATTTGTTAATATAGACAAAAAATCCACAAGAATCAGTAATCTGGTAGTGGACAAGATACGCAGTACAGAAGATGTGGAAGCGTTTTCTGGGGTTCATTATGGTTCTTTGTTTCTTCTTCAATGTTGTTCAACCCCAAGAAACATCAGAGAACTTGCCAGAAATTCCTCAAACTCTCCATCCTAGTAAAGGGATTGTAATAGCGGTCCTAACCGTTATGTTTGCCATTTCATTTTTCTTACTTGCCTATGTGAAGTTCTGCAGAATCAGCCCTCTTAGCCTTAGGCTTCTGAACCGCGATATAAACTTACAGGGACTAACTCGAACAGGGTCTAGATATTCAGGCATAGACAAACAAGTAATCGAAGCACTGCCTTTTTTCAAGTTCTCTTCACTCAAGGGATCAAAACAAGGCCTAGAATGTACTGTCTGCTTGTCCAAATTCGAAGACACTGAGGTTCTTAGGTTGCTGCCCAAGTGCAAGCATGGTTTCCACATGAATTGCATCGACAAGTGGCTTGAGAATCACTCCACCTGCCCTCTTTGCAGGTACAGGCTTGACCCTGAAGATATCAAGACCTTCAGTTCCTCAATCAGCTCGAGGTTCCTTCAAGTCCCTTCAAACTTAACACAGGACCCAAATCTTGAAATCTTTGTGCAGAGGGAGGAATCTCGTGAAGCCTCATCGAGATTCAACAGCTTCTGGAATAGGGAAAAGTGGAAACATGTGCACACCCACAGACTCAATCACAAAATAGTGATATCCGATATTGTTGCCACTAGGAGCAGGTGGAGTGATCTTAATTCCTCGGACTTACTATCCTTAAATTGTGAGATGCTCAATGATATGTCAGGCGGGAGACTGTGTGCTTCGAATGAGGAAGAGAATTCGCTAAGATCCATGTCTGAGATAGCGAATGTTGCGAGGTTTGAAGAAAGCAGTATGCAAAACAGAATGAAAGAATTTGGGGGTTCAGGTGGGAAAAATGGGAGGGAAGAGAGATTGAGGAGGATGTGGTTGCCAATAGTGGAGCGAACAGTGCAATGGTTTGCAGGAAGAGAGACAAGCTTAAGAGAGTTGGAACACAAACGAATGACTTCAGCTGTTTGATCATGGAGTTGACTGTGTTGTACTGTACTAGGTTTGTGCACTTTTTTATTTTGTCGCTGTAATGTAATCAGATTGTAAGTTTTAACAAAGGAGGGATTTCATATATCCAGAGACAATAAGCAAAATCTCAAGAAAAAATATTGAACACCAGTTTCTTTTCTTTTTTTCTTCTACGCGCAAGAAATTTTGGTGAAGAAAATTACACGAATTTTTTTTTTCTTTTTTAGTATCGACCAACAAATATCTCAATTTTCATAAATGAGCAGCCCCACAATAGATTGTGTTTTTTTTTTTTTTTTTACTAAATTCAATCAATGTTAGCATGGTTTTGACACATGTAGGGCCGAGATCTTAGTTATTGGAGAGACGGAAGATGCTTGCTGGCACTTTAAAGGCTAAAAAATTGAGGGGCCATTCATGGCAGGTACCTACCGTTCAATGTGACTGTTTTTTTGCGTTCCTAGTCAGTCTTTTCCTTTTTGTGCCTGCTTTATGTCGACGATATATTTAATAACTCCTCAATCAACAAAAAAGAAGAATGAACATGAACGCTTTATAATCATCATATAATTACAGTATATAATTATTACAAAATCATATAGAAAATGTGATAAATTAATAAAACGTTAACCAAATCACGGACAACACTGTTTAGGATTCGTCTACTTTAATTCATTGACAGAGACATCTGTTTCTTACTCTTATGAATTATGACACAGTTACTCTAAAGTCTTATACTAGACAGAGACAATACCACAACTAAAACGATTCATTGCATAAGATAAGAAAGACTCGTTTCTACGAAGCATACATAAACTCTTGTTATTCTTCACAACAAAAGTTATACATTGTACTTAATAAAGTATTCTAGTAGCTTTCCTCCTCTTGAGATGATCCAGTGTTGTGGGTATGGGGTATGTGTGACGTGTAATATAAGAGGATAAAAAGGTGTGCACGTTATACAGTTTATTGTATAATTATTTCATGATTTACATGCTGAGGAACTAACGATTTATCAAAAGCACCAAACAGAAAATAGAAATTTCAAGAGTTTGATTACTGCTCTGATTGTTCTGATATTATAGCAGTTTTTCCTTAGCTGTCTCCTTGAGTTCTCCAAGCAAACCTTGGACTTTTTATATAGCATAATGTACTGACTTACACGATAGCAGACATTCAAGCATCTTTATTTTGCATGCCACACAACCTCGGTTTAATTTATGATTTGACTTGTCTATCACTTCATGCTGGTATTTGTTGATAATGTTGATTTTTTTAAGGAATTGCATCAACTTTAGATCCTACACCTCTTCACTGAAATCATGGGACTTTAATCATAGTCTTGCTGAAAATTCTTCATCTTCAGAAGCAACTCCCGATTGCAATGTACATCGATTGTCTGCTAATGGTTCCCTGCATATTGTTGTAGCGGTGATTACAAGTATGATCTTGCCCACCTATTGATTACTTAAGAACCATAATCAGCAATTCCACAATTTACTAATGAGACTGTCGAGTATTATTCAGATTGTTATTGTTATTTGCCTTTACTTGTGCATATAGGAACTAAGTGACAATATACAGAGTCGCAGATAATAAGGTTCATAACAACTTCTCATGGATTCTTATTGTCATATTAACCAAAGCATAAACAGAGGAATGGTGAACAAAGGGATTAAAAAAATGATAATATAACGTACATGGACGGCGTCACCATTGCTTGATAAATTCAACGACCACAATAACTGAATTAACTGAAGCAAGAAACATGAACTTGTCTGCATCACTTGACTGACAACAGGCGCCGCCGGAGATAGCCCTAAAAGCAATGAAAGGTACCCTCTGTTGAAGGCATATTAGTGCCACAGATGTACTCTCCATGAATATGCCTGCGCTTCCTCCTCTTTGGACTCTCACCACCTTAGGCCTTCTCAACAAACATGTTGAATTTAAGAATTTCTCCAGTATCAATTCCTGATTAATCACCATTCATAAGGATCAATGAAGTAGGTATTAGTCATATTAAAACTACATATAAATTATCGAAGAGGAAAATCAGTAATATACTGAAATTGAAGTGTTTTACCCATTTACCTCAAGCTTTTGAGATATTTGGTAGTATTGGGAATCAACTGGGATCCAAAAGCCATGTTGCCTTTGTTCAGGAGTGCCGTCAATGGGAGAAATTTCCTCTGTTTGGTAGCAGATATTTGTCATAGGAGACTGCATCACTGATGTTTGTGGTCTAATCTGCAAATTTTAAGTACCCTATTTCCCTACAGCAATCTCCATCGGCTTCTACGTCTAACTCATCCTCAGGACCCTGACCATACTCAGTCCTGTCATCACCAGTATAACAGGCTGGTCACAAATATCTCCAAAACGAAATCTCTTTCCTTCATTATAAGCATTATTATTATTATTGTTATTATTTTAAAAAAGATAATTAGCTAGTATAAGTTGAGAAATTTCTAGTATCTCAAATGCCGAAGCATAATTGTAGCAATAAATGATGGTTTCTTTAACTAAAATGAAATGATCGCCAGCGAACTCTATGATGTTGGTACAGGAAGTGCAGCTTGGAGAATGAAGAAGAGGGTTCAATTCAAAAGTGTTTGGTATTACCAAACCTAGATAGGGTCCATCTTGGTTGGCTTTGTCAATTTTTCTCTGCAAATCTGATGTCAAAGCTCCACTTTCATGTTGTGCATCCACCCATATCAATGCCAAAAGAAACAAACACGAAATTCTCGTAATGATCATGTCCATCCCCCATAAACACACAAAGCGAAGAAAGAGACCTCTAACCCTAAACTTGGTAATTTGTATAAAACACTCTATTCCTTAATCTTTTCATCTAAAACCTAATGAAGGGTAGACATATTAAATTAGAAGAAAATTTATTTTACTTAAGATCTAAAGTTTATAAAAATTTTTTATATATGACTTAAAAGATCAAAAAGATTTTATACACGACTCTTAGAATGTTTTTAAAAAGAAAGTTTTGGAAGAAAAAGGAAGGAAAGAGAATGAAATATAATAATCTTCCTTTTAGTTGTTTCTTAAATTTTAGAAGATAAGTAATTAAAAGATTTTAGGTTAACTTTTATTAATCTTTTTCTTTTATTAATTTTAATTATTCCAAATAAAAAAATTTTGAAAGATTCAAACAAAAAGAAAAGAAAATATTATTTAACCTTTCATTCTCTCCTATTTCCTTTCCTTTTAATTTCTTCTCTTCCTTTCCTTTACTCAGTCCCCAAACACACCAAAGTTTAAAAGAGATTTTTTATATATGGTCTAAAGTTTCAAAAGACTTTTTGTACAACGTTTTAAGTTTAAAAGAATTTTTTATATTTTTATATAGTTTAATTTTGTTGATGTATTATTATTCTATTAATGTTTTGGATAAAAAATTAATAGATAAAATTTTTGTTGGATGAATTACAAGAGTTTACATTTGGTTGAGAGTTTTAAAGAGAGCTGAGTAAGATAATTATTAATGAAGTTGTGTTGAGTGAGTTAAACAAATCACTCTATTGATTTAGAGTTTTAAAGACATGAAGATTGTGAATCATCCACTTTTGGGGTGTTATCATATTATTAATTGCCTATAGTGCTTTGAATGATGAAAATTATAATATTATCCTTATAATTAAAGAACTTTTAAAATTTTAATTTGATTTATTTTAACTCATTTTATATATCTATTTTCAATTTCTTTTAATTTTTACATTCCATATCTCATTTTTATTACTAATTTATTTTTTTATTGACCTAACTATTTAATATAGAAATACAAAAAATAATAACATAAATAACAAAACAATCTACATAACATAAGACATAAAAAAGTACATAATAATGTCATAAAAAATTGTTTTAGAGTTTAGGGTCAAAATAAACTTAAAAGCTAATTTCTTATTTGTTGTATCATTCATACTTTTATTATATGTTATTTATTAAGAGAAAATATAAATAAACAGTTATAAACAAACCTAAATTTTGCATAAGTTTAATAAGATTTTGAATGATAAATTTTTTTTTTTAAATTATTAGAGTAGAAAAAATAGCTAAATAAAAAAAACAAATAAAAGAATAAATAAAAATAAAAATAAAAATAATAGAAGGTTAAAAATGAAATTAAAATATTAAAACTATCTCAAACCCTTCAATTTAGAAGGGTTTGAAATTTGAGATATTGGATGATTTGGAATGATTTTCAAATCATCCTAAACTATCTCACCGAACTGATCATTTAAACATCTAAGCAAGGTTTATAAATTCAAATAACTCAATCTTACTTCACACCACTTTTAAACCATTGTCTTAACAAAAGCCTTAAAAGATTTTATATCACCTTTTATAGTTACAAAAAATTATTTGTACATGACTTGAAGTTTAGGAATATCTTTGTTATTATAAACTTGATATTTAAAAATTAAAGATATCCTTCAAATCAAGTATTTATGTTAAGGATAAAATATACTTTTTTTTTATATTTCTCAAATATATGATTATAAAAAGAATTAGATTAATTATTTATATATTTGTTATTAAGTTCTCCAATCAAAATAAATTATATAATTTTTTTAAAAAAATAAACATAAAAAATAAATTATATATATTATACGTATAATTATTTAATTAAAAACTTAATAATAAAAATATAAAAATTACACTTAACTTTTTTTTTTTATAAAGATGTGTATATTTTCTGTTTTTTGAAACAATTAATATTAAACAATTTACTAAATTTTAACTAATTTAATTTAAACTAATTAAAGCCTCACAATAAGGATAAAAAAAAATTTTATACATAAAAGTTAAATCGAAGACTTTACTTGAAGAAATATCCTTCTACTGTAATTGGTTTAAAAAAAAATGTCTATATTGAATTTGATAAATGATACGTTGGAAGATGCTAGGAAAGTCTTTTTACCAAATTGCTTTTTATTTCCACATTTATCCATGACCTTTCACACAGTGACATAGCAGTATACTTGAAGAATATTAAATTATTAATATCACTGCTAATTATTAATTGATTAAGGGGCACGACATAGATTACATGGACCACTGCCTCAGACGAGTGGTTATGAGGTTTATAAAGCGAACGACGACGGCGACAGAGTTAGTGGCGGCGAGAGACGAGAAGGTGTCAGCCTCGTTGGATTGAGCGGAGCCACCGCCGGCGAGATCGGAGAGAGCCCTAATGGCAATGAAAGGCACCCTTTGCTGTAGGCATATTAGGGCGACGGAAGCAGTTTCCATGTCCACTGGACCCACCTTGAACTTGTCATATAAGAAGCTCCGATACGCTGCGTTGTCCAGATATATGCTCGCACTGCCTCCTCTTTCCACACGAACCACCTTCGGTGTTGTCGATAAACATGTCGTTTTGTTTATACACCCCTCCAGTTTTAACTCCTGACATGCACAAGCACAATAATTTCATATATAATTTTACGCACACTAGTAATTTTAATTAAGGATTCGTATATATACCTCTAGCCTTTTAGAAATTGCAAAGTATTGAGAATGAACGGGGACCCAAAACGCATGTTGCCTTTCCTCAGGAATGCCGTCAATGGGAAAGACTTCCTCTGGTTGGTACCAGATATTGTTGAGCAAGTTGTCGTACGTGGTGCCTTGGGTGAGATTTGAAGTGTAATCTGCAAATTTTAAGTACCCTATTTCTCTTGTATAGTCTCCGTTGCCTTCCAAGGGTAACTTGTCCTCTGGCCCCTCACCGTATCTCTGCATATATATGCAATATTTTGAAAAAGGATGAATTAATCTTTGGATACATAGCATTGATAAGTGGTTATCAAATATATATTGTGATTACAATGACGAGTTAATAAGAGATAGACAGATAGATATACATAAATAGTGCGTGTATATATATGTACGTAGTACCTGCCAGCTCCAAAGAGTTAAGTGTGCCCAATACTGAGGAATGGCTACATCGCCAATATTGAGGGATGGGTTTGCATTCCCAGCAATGCCGTAATGAACCACTCCCTCTACGTTGAATATGCTTAACAACAGCTGAGTAGTTATAGCTGCATTTATCTATCTATATATATATATATATATATATATCACCAACCAAAAGGGATTAATTAAGAAGAAAATTAAAGAAATGATGAGGTGGGAAAATAATATAATCAAGGCACAAATTAACCATGCCACGCTTAATCCTGTCATGACTAATATAACAGGCTTATCACCAATCGCTCCAAAACGAAATCTTCTTCCTATATATATATATATATATATATATATCATCCATAAATTTACAAGAGGTCAATAATATAATTATATTGTGTTTCTCACAAAATCTCTCTCTGATAAATAATTATATATACCAGCAAAATATATGGTAGTTTCACTGGAAGTGTAGTTGGGAGACTGAAGAAGAGGATTCAATTCAAATGCGTTGGGTATGACCAACCCTAGATAGGGTCCCTTTTGGTTTGCCTCACCAATTTTGCTTCGCAATTCTGGTGTCAAACCACCCTTTGCCTCTTGTACTACCCACATGAATGCCACAACAAACATGTACAAAACTCTCCTACTACCTCCCATCTTTATCTACCTAGAAAAAACACACACACAGGGAGAGAGATTTACGAGTTGCAATTTATAGAACAAGTTAATGTTTACATGTAATGTCAGTGTTTGCGCTAAAAGTTTCTGACAATAAACTATTGTTATAGCCAACTTTTTTAATTTAATGATTTTCTCGATATTTTTTTTAATTAATTCTCTTTGTTTTTTCTTGTTATAAAATAAATAGAAAAACTTTTCAATCCCGCACGCCAGCTATTGAAAAGGACGTAAAAACTAGAAAATTTGTTAAATAATGAAATTACGAAAGTAGAGTTTGAATAATTAAATTAATTAAAGAGTTATTCATCACAAAAAAACGTACATAATTTGCTCTTAATTATAAGGAAAACTATATTATAGTCAACTTTAATGGCTTTTTTCTCATTCAATAATGGAAGATGGCTATTAAAAAGATATATATAATAACAAGTACTTGGAAGCGACAAGGAGGTGGCCTACATATCTGCAAGAAATCAATAGACATTCTGATAGAGAAAGTTTGCAATGATTATATATATATATATATATATATATATATATATATATATATATATATATATATGCCTAAACCTAAATGTTAAAAAAATGTAGACATGAAGACACGGGAAAAATATCACACTTACTCATGTGAAGTATACCGTGCGGTAGTTAGTTTATTGATGTTGGATTAACGATGCAATCAGAACAACAATATTAATAATTTAGAAAGATGACGAAGATAATAATATAATTTTAGACTAAGTTACGTTATTTTACGCTTATTTATTTTGTGTGTTCTTAATTAATAAAAAGGATCAACAAGGTCAAATTTATGCATAAGACACACGAAACACGATCTTCATACTAATCAATAAATCATTCTATAATTAAAATGCTTAATTAATAAAAATAAAAAGTGATGACAGAGCTAGCTATGAAGGAAGAAAAGAAAGACTTGTCTTAACAAAAGAAGTGAAAAACACTCAAAAACACGTCGACAGCAGGATTCGAACCTGCGCAGGCAAAGCCCAACAGATTTCGAGTCTGTCTCCTTAACCACTCGGACATATCGACATCCGATGAGTAAAGAATAATAAATTTATTTCTAATTTCCATATCACGAGTTAGGCAACGTTAAAATTTTGCACTCGACTATATTAGTTTTGAAAAAACTAAAAGATAATTTTTATGTTTACTATTAAATTTTTTTAATAAAAATTTGAGATATTTTTTATTTACAGTACAACTCATTTTTGTATAATAATTATTTTTTTTAAATTTTCACATGTTGTTTTGAAACTGGACTATGTTTGTTGACGAATGATAACTGCGATAAAAAGAGCATATTAATGGACGGCAGGGAATTTTTATGCATCTCAAAGTTTAATTAAGAAGAAGTTTGTCTTTTCTTTTGGGTTCAAGAATCTTAGCTCTTTTCTTGGACATAGGTGTTTTCCACTTTTTGCCTAAACAAAACTGATAAAATTGTTAATACTCACACTTACACCTCATCCGTGCAACTAAGTATATTTGTGCTTATAAACAGCTCCATGTAACTAAATTTAGTTAACAAGATGTTTTAATTTTTAAAAATTATAAAACTATAAAAGTTTCCACTTCGTCACTTTTGTAGTTTGTTTAGCCGACTTTTAGAAGAGAGAAAATTATTTACATTTTTAAACAATATATTTATTTTGGTTAAATTGAGTGTTTGGCTAAGTGTAAAATAAAAAATAAATATAATATTTTTGAGTGATAACATTAAGATATATCAAATTTGTATAATTATATTTTAAAAATAATAAAATCAAATGTATTTTTTGATTTATATTATAATTTTAAAATAAAAGAAATCATAATAATGAATGAGAATGAATAATTTTATAATCTATTATGTGAATGAGAATAAAACATTACCAAGTGTACAATTACAGGTTCCTAAACTCCAATTATAGCAGGAACGTCAAGCTGCAACGCTGCGTTTGGGAGAAGCTGGCTCTTGTGTACGGTACTCAAACAACGAAGTCTCCCAACTTGTTTCACTTACTCTCTTCGACGCACTGGCTAATCCCAGATCCGTCTCCCTGTCATTCGGAAAATAGATTCTGGCTGAATCGCCATGGACATGGCGATTAGGGTTTTTCTCCTTCTTCTACTATTTCTCTCATCTCCCCAGTTTAGCTCGTCGCTTTATGAAGATCAAGTTGGCCTTATGGATTGGTTAGTTCTATTTCTTATGTATTTAGCTCTACTTGGCCATTGAGAAGGCAAAAGGATGAAACTTTTCACCTTTGTTAGGTTTATTAGTGCTGGATGCCTAGTTAGTTGCTTTTAAGTTCGGTCCTTGATGCGATGCTCGGATTTATTTTTTATTTTTTTCTGAATTTAAACGGTTCTGATTGATCATCAATTAATTATCCTTAATTATTGATCGCTCAATATCTGAAGCCTTTAGCAATCAAGATTGATTACAACTTCGGATTTCATTCAAACTTTTAAAAATAGCTAGGAAGCATGAGCGAGCTCATACTCTGTCTGTTGTGTTTAATGCACCTATGAAGTAGATATAATTTGGAATTTGAATTTGTTATACCGTTCCAGATTCTTGTTAATCAGTTTATGATCTCAGCCGATAGTCGCATTTATGTAATAGTTTTACTTTTAATACATTTTAAGTATGTATGACAACGAATTGCAGGCACCAGCAATACATTGGGAAAGTAAAACATGCAATGTTTCATACTCAAAAGACTGGACGAAAGCGTGTTTTAGTGTCCACTGAAGAGAATGTTGTTGCTTCTCTTGACCTTCGTCATGGAGAGATTTGTAAGTCTAATTTGTTTAACTTCTTTAGCAGGACACCAGTTATTTGGTTTCTAAAATTGTAATGGCACCTACAAAGCTACAAGAAGAATGTGGCTAGCATTGAATTTAATAACCTTTAACCAGTTTCAAATTAAATTTAATCTTCTCAAGTAGTACAGATTGCTTAATTATTTTTTCTGATTTGTGAATTCCTCCATTCGAAATCAGAAAATGCTGAACTATGTTTCACTTTTTGCAGTTTGGAGGCATTTGCTTGGGACAAATGATGTAATCGATGGACTTGACATTGCCCTGGGAAAATGTATTATGCTTCATCTTTGTTTGATATCTACTTATAGAATTCAAAACATACTATGTAAAAATTATTGTCATTGGGATACTTCAGGAAAGGTATAAAGTAGTTGCCTAATTAAAAAATTTCACATCATAAGGATGAGATGCTACTGTCCAGGATTCTAGTAGTGGCTTGATATTTTGCTTGTCTTTTTGCATGCAGTTATCTGAAATTTGTGTTTATTTTGAAAATATAATTATGTCCTTGGCATCAATTGGAAGCTAATGTTCCTCCACCAACATTTGCCAAAAACAAAAAGATTTTCACAAATATATATATCCGAACACACATCACACAGCCTCATACAAGCTTAGTCATCTGCAGCTCCAATGAATCCTCTGTCCTGATTCTCAACTAACGAAGCACCTACAGATTATAAATATTATACATAGGCCTCCGGCTTGACTGTTCTTATGGGGGATATCGAGACACAAGCATGGTATCCCATGAAGAGTGAAAAGTTCATTTTCCAAAGCAAGTTAATTTGGCTGCATGTACATAACCAAAAGAAAGATTTGGACAACAGACACAACAGATAATGAAAACGAAACAGATTTTATTTTGAAAATGAACTTTTCTCACTAAATCTCTTGTCCAAATCTGTCTTTTGGTTATGATATCAATACACAAACAAGTACCACTATTCAACACACAAAATGCTATCCCAACAAGTGGTACAACATGAATTAACCAAAGGAAGTTAGTGTGGACACATGCGCCTTCATCATTGAATTGTAGTGATGTCAGTGATTGCTAAGCTGGAAACTTAATTGGTTACATTACGCTTACTTGCTTTTTTCTACTTTGTAAAATTGATTTTTTTGGCATTATGATTTGAAAGTTTGATGAAGTAATTGGCTTATATTGGTGATCAAATTCATTACTGTACATTTAATTGTTTCAGATGTTATTACTCTTTCCTCTAATGGAAGTATATTGAGAGCATGGAACCTTCCTGATGGACAAATGGTTTGGGAGTCTTTCCTTCCAGGCTCTAAGGCGTCAAAGTCAATATTAAATGTTCCTGTGAGTGAATAATTTGTTACCCGTACTAGACTTTGTCATGTTACACTTCTATGTATTGTGTGATATTTTTGTTCAAATAGATAAGAAAGTATTGAAGAAGAGGGAATAGTGCAAGATCGGAGGGCATTCACCACTCAGCTCGCAAAAAGTGAAAATGATTCAAAATATAAAACAAAAAAGGCGTGATTGCACTTCTAGTCCTTGTAGTCCCTTTCTTTTTTTTATCTGATATAACTTGTAGTCCTAATTTTTTGTGGTACGTTGATATCCTCCAAATTCCACAACCTAATGCAAAGTTGTCCAAAACCTAATGATTCATTAAAAATCTTAATGGAATACATTGATGTGTCAAATGCTTTTAGATTGCAATGACATGGCTAACAAACTGTTAAGTTTTGGACAACTTTCCACCAAAACTTTGAGGACATAATGCCCCATCTAAAACTAGGGGGACTTAATTTCTCATTTACTGAAACCACAGGGCTATAAGTGACTATAAGTGCAATTAAGCCAGCAAAATATAAGTGCAACATAGGGAGGCGAGCTAATCAATCTTATATCAGTTCTCAAAGCTAATGAGGTAGCATAACTTGATACTTGAAGATTCAAGCTTCCCTTTCTTGCTAAATGCACCAAGCTAAAAGGAGAAACTAAATCTCCTTTTAGGAAGTAACTAATCTATTTTAGATATTCCTAGCCATTGAGCATTGAAAAGAATATGTGATTGAGTTTTCAAACAAGCAATTCACATGCACAAATACTTGATGACATATCATTGTTTGTCATTCTCTCTTGCAGCACTTTATTGGCATTTATACTGTTGTGTCTCAGTAATGAAACAAAACTAATGAGTCTTGACCTTAAAATTGACAATATAAAACCAGTCATGAAAAACTGAATGGTGGTTTAAAAGATGATCAAGGCATTGAAAAAATTTATTTACAAGCAAGAGAAATTGAAAGGAATAAAGTATATTGCCCAAATATGTAGCCAGATCAACAGAGTCATATGAAGGAGCAAAAGAGATTTTTTAGTCTCTCTTTCATTAGGTTTAAAAAACTCAGAGCTCTTCTGAACCCTCCGTGATGTTAATACTGGTATAGTGATGACTATGTAGAATTCATGCTTTTCCTTGAACAATTTAATAAATCCTATCAAGTTGTCGTTTATGTATCGGTTATCTGTGAGGCAATATCTTAATCCTTTGCTGTCTTTTTTTTATGTGTTAGTGTATTTTAAAAAATTTTTATGATGCTGACTTTTACCAAATTATCTGTTATCTGAACCACCAGTAACTGTTGTTCTGCAAAATAGTCTAGTATTTTGGATGTGCAGCAAATTTATTTGATTTGATAACCCATATTCATAGCAACTTCCTCATTGACCTATGCTCATCCTTCTGTATTCTTGGTATCCCTGTCATGAACCTGCCCCTAGCCTTTGTCATTAGTCAAAATTCAGGAGTTATAGTTGATGGGCACTAAACTTTCCATATATATGCAGTTAACTGCAACTATTATTTTTGCAGAAAAATTTGAAAGCTGACAGGGATGATTTGATCCTTGTTTTTAGTAATGGGTGTTTTCATGCTGTTTCTGGCATAGATGGTGAGGTTCTCTGGAAGAGAGATCTCTCTGGCGAAAGGTATGGCAGACTTGGAGTTTGATGGGCCAATTATTCTTTTTATTGCATGTCAGTGTCATTAATTTTGTCATCTTCATCATGTTTGCAGCATTGATGTTCAGCATGTTATTCAGTCTCATCATGATGGTGTAATCTCTGTTGCTGGTTTATCTGGTTCTTCAAAGTTTTATGTATATCAGTTCAATGCAAAGAATGGAGACCTGTTAGAGAATAATGATGCTGCATTTCCATGTGGTCCTTTTGGGGAATTATTATCAATCTCAGGTGATGTGCTTGTAGCATTGGATGATATGAGGTCAAAGATAGTAACAATAAACCTCAAGAATGGAGAGATTAGCTACAACCAGAAGCATATTTCGGAACTTATCGAGGATTCAACTGGACAGGCAGTAATTTTACCATCAAGGCTTCCAGGAATGTTTGGTTTAAATCTCAATTCCCATATTATTTTACTTAAATTGACAAGTGAAGGTGAATTGGTGGTGGTGGACAAAATTAATAATGCTGCAGCTGTTAGTGATGCTCTATCAATTTCAGAGGGTCAACATGCTTTTGCATTTGTTCAACATGGAGACAATAAAATGCACCTTTATGTAAAGGATGTTAATGATTGGAACAGTGACTTGCTTAAGGAAAGCATAGTAATAGATTATCACAGAGGGAACATTGAAAAGATTTTTATAAACAATTATGTCAGGACTGACAGATCTCATGGGTTCAGAGCATTGATGGTAATGGAGGATCATTCACTTGTATTAGTACAACAAGGAGAGATTGTCTGGAGTAGAGAGGATGGTCTTGCTGCAGTTGTGGACGTAACAACATCAGAATTACCTGTGGCAAAGGAAGGTGTATCTGTGGCAAAAGTTGAACAGAATCTCTTTGAATGGCTTAAGGTATAACTTATAGTGTGCTTATGTGTATTGTTTAAAATATTATGTAATATATATGCATTTTTAATCCCGTTATTTTTCTGAGTGGGGATTAGGAAATATTAGGATATAATTAACTACTTCTCTAACAGTGCATTTTTGCTGCTATTATTTATTAATGAAAGGGGCACGTGCTGAAGCTCAAAGGAACTTTAATGATTGCAAGCCCTGAGGATGTAGCAGCAATCCAAGCAATGAGGTTGAGGAGTTCTGAGAAAAGCAAAATGACTCGTGATCATAATGGTTTTCGAAAGTTGCTTATAGTGCTTACCAGGGCAGGGAAAGTTCTTGCCTTGCACACTGGAGATGGACGTGTAGTTTGGTCTGTTCTACTACGCACTCTACGGAAATCAGAAGCTTGTGAACATCCAGTTGGGATTAGCATTTATCAGTGGCAGGTTCCACATCACCATGCGTTGGATGAGAATCCGTCTGTCCTTGTAGTTGGGCGATGTGGCTCAAGTTTGGCTGCACCAGCTGTTCTTTCTTTCATTGATGCATACACAGGGATGGAACTGAATGCTTTGAGTCTTGCTCATACCATTGCACAAGTTATTCCACTGCCTTACACTGATTCAACAGAACAGCGTCTCCATCTAATTATAGATGTTAACCATCAAGCTCATTTATACCCCAGAACTCCTGAAGCTATAAACATTCTACAACGTGGGTTTTCAAATGTGTACTGGTACTCAGTTGAGGCTGATAATGGGATTCTTAGAGGCCATGCATTGAAGAGTAATTGCGTTGGTGAAGTAGTGGATGAATATTGCTTTGTCTTCAGGGACTTATGGTCAATTGTATTCCCATCTGAATCTGAAAAGATCATTGCAACTGTCACAAGAAAACCAAATGAGGTATGGTGCCTTTGGTATATAATTTTTGAATTGAAAATTATAGTCATCCTTGAACTTGAGAATTTTAGATTCTACTTCACCTGTTATTTCCTCGATTGCCTTAAATGTTCTAATTCATTTGAGCTATGTTTCCTTACATTATCTATATTCTCTAGTATTATCTCATGGATGTATCCTTTACTCCTAATATTGTTTTCTTCTTTTTGTTCATCTGAAGGGGGGTTTTGTTGTAAACCTACGACAGTCAAAGAGTGGGTTAGAATTTTACCATGATTTTTTATTTTTATTTGTCTAGGTGGTTCATACTCAAGCTAAGGTTATGACTGACCAAGATGTCATGTACAAGTATATATCCAAAAATCTGCTTTTTGTCGCAAATGTGGCACCAAAAGCCAGAGGTAAAATTGGGACAGTAACCCCAGAGGAGGCATGGTTGGTTGTCTATATCATTGATACTGTTACTGGTCGTATTTTGCATCGCATGACTCATCATGGTTGCCAGGGTCCTGTTCATGCTGTAAGTTTTCTAATTACATGTTTGTTTAAATGGTGCCCAACACAAAAAGACGTTCTCTTATGTGAATACAAATTTTATAGGTATTTAGTGAAAACTGGGTTGTCTACCACTATTTTAACCTCAGGGCACACAGATATGAGATGTCAGTTGTTGAGATCTATGATCAATCTCGAGCGGTATGGCAGTGAACTCATGTATCGTCTTATAATGATCTTCTTTGTATATGTTTATGTTAATGGGAAATTATATACTTGACGACAATCCACAGGATAACAAAGATGTTTGGAAGCTTGTTCTTGGAAAGCATAATCTTACATCACCTGTCTCTTCATACGCTCAACCAGAAGTCATAGCTAAATCACAATCCTACTACTTCACCCATTCTGTGAAAGCAATAGAAGTGACTTCAACTGTCAAGGGTATAACGTCCCAGCAGCTTCTTATTGGAACAATCGGCGATCAGGTTTGAAATATTTGCTGGTTATTTGTTTTTTCTACGAGAACTTGGGAACTAAAGAAGAAACTTTTGTAGGTCCCGTCCCCAACACAAGTTGCCTTATCATTTGCCATCGTTCTTCAATAAAATCTAATGTGTTTTCTTACATTTGTGCTTGTCAACTGGGAAATTGCTTTCTGCAGGTTTTGGCGCTTGATAAACGTTACTTGGATCCTAGAAGAACAGTCAATCCCTCACAAGCTGAGAGAGAAGAAGGAATTATTCCTCTTACCGATTCATTACCAATCATTTCTCAGGTACTTTGTTTTGTTTTTCTCTGCAACTTCTTTTTGCTCATTCTCAGCATAGTAGAAGCTATATGTAGAAATGTACAATCATTGCAATCAGTTGCCATATGATGCATGGACTTTCAACAGCGTGATATTTTTTTAATCTGTCCACAAGTAATTTATCTTTATTGCAGCTTGTATATCGTATATTTAAAATTGCTTATGGTCATGCGGGTAGGGTACATTAGAAATAGGAACAGAGGGGAAGGGTTCGAGGACTCATTGTTTGACATTAAAAAAGATGTAGATTTTGTGATCCTTATCACAAGTTGATTGAGAAGTTTAGCTGATACAATCTACGTTACTATCCAGCGTGCCGAGCTGGTATAAACTATGCAAGCATGGAGTGTGTATACTGAATTTGTGATCTAAGCTGTGTGATTTGCTGATATTTTCGTTACATAGATATTGTTTACTGTGATAAAATGTGGCTTCTCCTGGACATGTGCCACTGTGCCACATATTAATGCCAAGATGGTGGCGGTGAACCAATTGTTTAGTTGAAGAACCGTGTCTGTGTACAGAGGCTGGGGTAACTTAGAATTAGTAGTTAATGAAACTGAAATAGCCTGGTTCAACACAGTCATGCGTAGTGTGACTGAACCAATAATATGACTTGAACGACCTGTTTTTACTTGCTGTGGCTGGAATTCAGATACCTGCCTGCAATTAGTTGGCCTACGTAGATCTGCTTGAGCAAATACCATATCACTTGAACCATGAAAGCTCATTTACTTCATGTTACTGACTTGAGATTGATACTTATTCTGCTTCAACCTCTGCAGTCTTATATTACGCATTCCATCAAAGTGGAAGGTCTCCGAGGTATAATAACAGTACCTGCCAAGTTGGAGTCTACATCACTGGTCTTTGCCTATGGAGTAGATCTATTTTTTACACGGATTGCACCTTCAAGGACTTATGATTCACTAACCGAAGATTTCAGCTATGCTCTACTTCTTATTACAATTGTTGCACTTGTAGCAGCAATTTTTGTTACTTGGGTATTATCGGAGAGAAAAGAACTACAAGATAAGTGGAGGTGATCTGTCATCCTTTTTGCCCGGAACTTCTTTAACTTTTAACTCAAGGTTTTACTCTCAGATTTCTTGGTTAGTTATAAGCTAAATCGGGAGATACACTCGAAACTTGTAGCTATGAATTCTTAATTAATGTAAAATTCCATTGCTTTCCATTGATTTAGGATGAATGGAGTATCTTAATTTAAATGACGTTGTAAATTGAGCAGTACGAAATAGGGTCAGACTTTTGAGGTCAGTCGCACTGTGTTCCAGTTGCTGAAACGTTTTGCTTCTTTTTCTGCATGCAAGGCCTTATTTGGCGGCTACGATAGGGTTTTGTTTAAGACATATTCTGGACTTCTTTTTGTCAATGATTTTCCCCTTTTATTTGTTGCAGATTCAATTCTTGAATTTTGAGTTCAATCTTTGTTTTAATATTTTATACTGGTGAGGTTGTGATCATGGCGAGGTGTAATTTCATATATGCTATAATTTTGGTATTATAGAATAATTTCGCATTAATGTTACTGATTAGTGATTGATCAAGAGATCTAAATAAAGTTTTTGACTATGGATAAAAAAGTAATATGTCAAAATTTAATTTTAAAACATTTAATCATGAGTTGTTATTATTTTTAGTTTATCTTATCGTTATTAAAACATTTGGTAGCAAAATTTCAGAACCAAAAATAATTTTTTTTTCTCTTATCCCAATATTTTAAGTTTAACCCTGCCAATTAAAGAGTTTTAAATAAATAAAATTAATTTTTTTCTAAATTTACAAAACCATATTATAAAAACAACTATTCTCTTGCGTCTTCAAACCAGCACTCTCATTTCTTCTTCTTCGTTTGCAGATATGCAGTTTCATAAGAAGGACAATGTAATTAATAATTAACCAGAGCACGTTGTACTGCACCCCTGCACATTTTGAAATTACCGTCAGTGTCCTCTTTAGGCTAACATAGGAAAATTAAAATTACTAAATGAAGAAAAGGAGATGTGGTCCATATATTAACTAGTATGAGCATGTCAGAGTCACGTGTGTGGGGTAGGTTTGATGAGTTTCAGAGATTGCGCAATGTTTGTCTCTTTATGCGACGTTTGACCCAAATTCTGGCCAATTCTAACTTTGCAACACTTCTTTTCTTTCTTTGTACAATTATTATATACTCACACACATATTAGGAAGGGCTCACGTTTTAAGTCCGACCTCTCGTTGGAGCTCTATTTTTTTTTTTTTATGTTTTAGTTGTATTTTTTTTAAAAAAAAAATTTGTGCACAGAGAAGAGAGAAGACAGAGAACTCGACCTCCCTCCATCTAAACCCTGTTAGAAAAAAAAATTTTGTGTACACTATAGTATAAATATAATTACACATAATAGAGGCTTAAAATTAAATTTTTACTGTAGACTCTACTATAAAAATTCGATCTTAACCTTCTATTATACTTTATTATATATACATTAGATATACACAAGAAATAGTCACCAGAGAACACTCCATATTTTTTTCTTGAGTCACATTATAAGAATTAGACTTGCAATGATTCCTAATCCTCTCTAACGTCGTTTCTTTTTTGTTTTTTTTTAATTGAAATGAAAGCTCGCTAATTTCGTGACTCACGTTATAAGATTAGACTTTCAAAGATTACTAATCCTCTTTATTGACTCAAATGAACATCATTTTTTTCATTGAAACGAAAAAAAAGAGAGTCGTGTTTTGATTGAAATGAAAAAGAATAATAAAAAAAATAGATTAACACTGTGTGTGTGTGTGTATACTCAAATGTAAGCAGCATTTATATATATGATTGCAGAAGACTCGTATATTCCAATGATTACCTTTCATTATTAATTAATTCTGGGGGACAACACCATGAATCATTATTAATTAAATCTTTATATTTCATCATTATTTAGGAAACAAAGTTTCGTATGGGTTACATATAGCTAGAGCATTCTATGATATACATGACCCTTAATTAATGATATCTCTAGCTCTATCTTTATCTCTTAGTTAATATACACTAGAATTTCAAATTAAAGTATGTTTTATAAAATTAATTATATATTACACAGAAATTCTTTTTTCTAAAAATAATTACATGTGCGTAGGTTTAGTATCAAAACAAGAACTTGGGAACGAGTTAACATATATATCCAAAATAAAATCTTTACTAACCAATTATTTAATTTTTTTTTTTTATAATCATGGACTTCAAATAAACAATTATTATATATGTTAGTAGTGTACGTCAATTTTTTTTTTCTATTTTTAATATAAAATGAAGAAATTATTTGTATTATATTTTTGAAAATAATAATTATCCTAAAGTCTTTTAACTTTTTATTTTCTTCATATATAATTATATATTATAGTATAAATACATGAAAAAGATTTATTCGTTGGCTTAATTAAACAACAACCAACTAGAATCAGCCATCAAGATAAACAACTGGATATTGGAAATGAGGAGATTTAATTATTCATGTAGAATCTGCGAACAAAAAAAATGAGAAGTCATCTTTTGTCTCAAATATTGATAATATCAATTCGCCAACTCAGATAACTTGTTGATCATACAATTTCTTCTATTTCTATTTAGAAGATAACATGACACATACACATGATTAACATAGTAAGGTTTAAAGTACTACTTCAAACGTATAATTTGCAAATTATATATGAATAATAATAATACTTAATCCAAGTGAAGCAATGTTCAATACATATTTTTTTTGTAAACGTATGATTACCATAATCTTCCCAAGTTGAGCGTCTAAGCAACGTGAAGTAATGTTCTAATTAAGTTCCCTCCTCTTGGGAATTGGGATTCGTGCATGTGTATTTATTATTTAAGTAATCAAAACCAATAAATAATGTTCAATATATATTTATTTCAACTGGAACTGATCCATCTGTTATCGTAAGTAATGATCAGAAATCCATGGAATTAATGTTAATAAATGCATTGAATTTAATTACAATAATTTGTCCCATCTGTCCAAGTCTACAAAAAAGCACACCTATTTTAGCCCAAAGGCCAAAAATAAAAGTAAAAGCACCATGTCTTGATTTACAATGTAACAAACCATTAACATTTTCTTTGGAGGCAAAGTACAGACCCTCCATGGTTAAATATTTCAAGATTTAGATATACAATAACAAAAAGTATATTATATATATATTATAAAAAATAACTTATTTCTTATTTTTATCATAATTATTTTTTTTATAAAGCAATAATTGTTACTCATGCTTTGTCTTTCCCTTCAAATTAAAGCTTTGCCTTTGTGTCGGAGTGCAGCAATAGCATGCCATAAGAGTATTGTTTTAAAGTATAAATTTTGACGAAATGATAAAGTGGATACCAAAATAAAATAAATAGATTATACTATAATCATAATAAATTTTTAATTTATCTTTCTCTCTTTTTTTATTTTTTTATGTCATCAAAATTTATATTTTTTAAAAGTACATACTAATGCCATGAAGTGTTTTCTTTGGGTTAAAGAAAACCTATTTCCCTTTATATAATAGTAATGAATGATACAACAGCCCCCACTCCCCACTCTCCATCTAACCAAACACTGCAAAAATGCATATTATGTGTCTTCTTCTTCTGCCTCTCATTCACACTCTCATTTTATCATTCTCATTCTCCCACGCCATAACTCCGCCTTCTCCACTCCAATGCAACGCCACCACGTGCACTCTCCTCAACTCCTACGGCGCGTGGGGTGACCGAACCTCCTGTCACGCTCTCTCCGTCGCTTTCCCCACAACCGAACAAGAGCTTCTCTCGGCTGTGGCTCACGCAAATCGACGCGCCCTGAAAGCCAAGGTCGTCACCAAATTCTCGCACACCATTCCCAAGTTGGCTTGCCCTTCTTCCAATAACACTCTTCTCATCTCCACTCAGAACTACAATTCCAGTATTGAGATCGACGCCGTGAATCTGACTGTGACGGCGGATTCCGGTGTTGGACTTCGAGAATTGATTGATAGAGTTGAGGAAAGTGGGTTCAGTGTGGTCGCTGCGCCGTATTGGGAGGGTGTGACTGTGGGAGGGCTTATCAGCACAGGAGCACATGGTAGTTCCTGGTGGGGGAAGGGAGGAGCTGTTCATGATCATGTGGTTGGCATTAGTATTGTGGTCCCTGCCTCTCAATCTGAAGGCTATGCCAAGATTTTGAGGCTGGAACACCATCATCCTCTCATTAATGCTGCCAAGCTATCATTGGGATTGTTAGGTGTCATCTCCAAGGTAATTTCCTTTTCAATTTCATCAAATTAAATGTACTTATTCTAAATTAATTTCAGATAAAATTTATATTAATTATATCATTTGCACTGCCTGTAAGGTAGGATTGAATTAACTAATGTCGCCTTGATTAAGGGAAGAAAGATTCTTATATATATTGATTTAAAAAACAGTGTCAAATTTAAAAGTAGAGGAATGATTAGATTCTTGCTTTTGGGTTATATAAAAGTATGAAACTTAATTGTAATTAGTTGTCAGCATCCCCAGTCATGTATATATGTTCTCTAAAGTTTGTTGTTGTTTATGTAATAAATGAACAATAATAGGTAACTTTATCAATAGAGCATGGGTTCAAAAGAAGCATAACCTACAACTTTACGAGCGATGCTGACATTGAAGATGTGTACATAAAGCATGCAAACAAGTACGAATTCGCAGACATAACTTGGTATCCTTCAAGACACACAGCTGTATACAGATATGACTCCAGGCTTGCTTTAAACGCCTCCGGTGATGGAGTATTTGACTTCATTGGATTTCAACCCAATTCTATTTTGGTGTCCAAAGCAGTTAGAGCAGCAGGTAAATTAATTAATTAATAACATCATCTCAAATTAATTAATTTTTGTTTCAGCATACAATAATTAACAATATCAATTCACATGTATATAGAGAAATCGCAGGAAGATGCAAGAAACGTGAATGGGAAATGCCTGACGGCAGCAACTACAGTAGCATATAAGCGACTAGTGGGTAATGGGCTAAAGAAAGATGGCGTAATCTTCGCAAGCTATCCAGTTGTGGGATATCAAGGGAAAATGCAAACTTCAGGCTCATGTCTATACTCAACAAGAATTGACACTTCATGTGCTTGGGATCCAAGAATCAAAGGACTATTCTTCTACGAGAGCACAGCAATCTTCCCTGCTTCCACATTCGGAGACTTCGTTCGCGATGTGAGGGAACTAAGAGACCTAAACCCACAAAATTTCTGTGGATTGGACATCTACAATGGCTTCCTGATTCGCTTTATCAAAGCCTCCGAAGCATACCTAGGCCAATCCGAAGACTCCGTGGTTGTTGATTTTAACTATTATCGTTCTGACGATGCTTCAACTCCAAGACTAAACCAGGATGTGTGGGAGGAAGTGGAACAAATGGCATTCTTTAAATATGGAGCTAAGCCACATTGGGCCAAGAATAGGAACATAGCGTTTGTGGGTGTACAGGATAAGTATCCAAAGTTTAAAGAGTTTATTGCAGCTAAAAAACAAATGGATCCTCAGAATATGTTCTCTAGTAAATGGTCAGACGAGATTGTGTATGGGAAAGAATTAGCACAAAAAGTTGATGGGTGTGCCTTGGAGGGACTGTGTATATGTAGCGAAGACAGACATTGTAGCCCACAAAAGAGTTATTTCTGCAGACAAGGTCTTGTCTACAAACAAGCTAGAGTTTGTAGGTATTTACCATCCTCTTCGTCCTTTTCGCAAAGTAATGAAATTTCCTAGGTTATTATGTATGTTATTTAATAACCACACTCATAAATGAACGAATGTGTGATAAACTCAATCATTGGTGAGTCATCCAATGCGGTAAAACAGTACTTAATTTTTGTCTGAAAGTCGATATAGTTAGTAGAGGTTTAGTGTTAAATAATTATCTGTACGCTCTTGATCCAGTTTTTATGGTTTATTTTTTATTAATTCTGTCCTATAGTTCTGAAAGTTTGTTGTTGGAATTTGACTAGCTAGTCAAATCAAAGAAAATAAGCTAGCTAGTTATAGTGACTACCATGGCAGCCACCAGCCAGTACTAGGCTTTTGCTTTTGCTTTTGCTTTTGCTTTTGCTGCATATTCAACGTACAAAAACGTTATTTTGGTTTTCGGATGAATACATTTCTTACAAGCATCAACAAGAGTGCCGTCAGCGCATCGCATGCCAAGGCGTACAAGTTTTATTTAGGGTTTGGACCAAATATTACACAATAGGCAAGCACGACATACAAAATACTGCTAATGAAGGTAGCTATAAAACAAAATATTTGGACATCATATATATATATATATATATGTATGTATGTATATATATATATATATGTATGTATGTATATATCTTAATTCTTAAGTATATAGTTGTGTGTTTTGAAATTAATTTGAAGAGAATAAAAAATATATATTCTTGGTGTGAACGAGATTCTGTCCAATATATATGGCTCAATGTGGCGGGGATGAAGTTGCAGATGGTGACTTCAATATATTGTTAATTAGAATATAACACCGCTTTTTCTCTTCTTTTTTTTTTTTTAAATGTATATATAGTATATAAATTGCACTTTATTGATATAGTTAATATTTCTTATTTAGGACGTAATATATTGACTTATTTTTGTAAGTTAAATAAATTTAACGCAAACTATTAAGTAGTGACATATATTGGTCACCCCCGAAAAACATGTGATGGGTAGTTTTAGTACATATCCTCTTGCTGAACTTTATAATTTCACATCATCCCCGAATATATATATATATAGACCATGGCTTTTTAGATACGATAAGATCATGAAAAGGAATCGTACGTTAATTTAGCCTACCTATGATGTGATCTATTCGAAACTCTTTTTTTCTTAATTTATAATTCATATTAAAAGTCGTTGGCTCACCCAAATTTAAATGGTCCACGTATGTTTTGAATAATGCAATATAATTTAGGAGATGAAAGAGACACAAGATTGAAATCATTATATTATAATATATAGATATGTACATGTTAAATTACCTGAAAGAAGAAGGAATTTGCAGAAGCAGTAAAAGCAATGATCAAGTGCTGGATTTGACCAACTGATATGATTGTTGGGTGGCTTTCCTTTGGTTCTCCAAATTGAGTCCAAAGAGAGAAGAAAACTTGGAAGCAACACTGAAGAGCTGAAATGGTTTGAATTTGCATATATATATATATATATATATATTTGCATGCATGACGCGTGTGAGTCTGTGTCTAAATTATATAACAAATGATGGATGATGGGGTGAGAGTGCTTCTTGAATTATTGACCTGAATAATATGATATCTAAGGCCAGAGGATGGTGGTAGTGTCAGCACTCAGCACAGTTTTAATTAATATAGAAGGTTCAAGCTTTTATATATTTTGGATTGTTTTGAAATTTTAATGAATAATACTATCGTATACAATATATATATATATATATATTTCAATAATAGACGGTGAAATACATATAGTTCAGCCCGTAAATAATACAAGTTCTCCGTAGAGGAGTGGCTCTCACTTTCCTCCCAAAGTTGCTCTCTAAGATGCATTAGGGTACTCACTACTCACTAGCCATTAACCAATCAAATTGATTCCTCGTGTCAGTTGTAATTATGCAGAAAATAGCGCACAAAACAGTAAATTACAGTAGCCATCTTAATTCGTATCTCTAAATTCACATCACAACTGCTCATTTTTGTGTACTTTTATTTGACAGAATTTAATTAACTCAATTAGCCAGATGAGAAATTAATATATATTATTTTTCATATTTTTATCGCCATACTTTGGACTTAGAAATGGAAACAAAAACAAATTATATCCGGTACCAACAAATTCGAGAGAGAAATTGGTAGGCAAAGCAAGCATCTGAGAAGACGAGAGCGGGGCCAGAGTTACTCATAAATAAATATAACAATATTTTTTTCCGCCTCAAAAGTTTGAAATGAATTTTATTTGTCTCAAATGTTTATTTTACGTCAATTCCATCTTATATTTATATATTTTTAAAAATTAATATCTTTCTAAATGTGAACGATGTCCGATTTCTAAATAAATATGATGAATACTGTACTATCTGATGCTGTTACAATCACCCTATCCTCTATTTTATTGGATGAATATCTAATGCTATTAACATTTCCTAATTGGATTTTGTTGGTGTACCTGCAGATCAAATATACAACAAATTAGTTTATTTTGTTGAGCAATTGAACTGCCATTAGCATTTATAAGAAGATATTGAGAACTTTTAAAAACAAGTAAATAAAATTAGCACAAAATAATCATTTAAAATGAAATTAAAATTAACTGTAACTTTGTAAAACAAAAAAAGTAGTTTTGCCTACATAAATACCAGCCGTTATTCGATAATTAAAATTATTTCTTCCAATTTATTATATTAAAAAAACATTGTTTCCCTTGCTCGATTTAAGAAGAATAATAATTAATTTGACTAGTTTTTCTGCCATAACTACCGATGAACATGGAATAAATGAAAAATGGAATGCGTATGTAAAATTAAAATATATAGGGACAGGGAGTGAAGTGAACCTTTCATAAATACTATAAATATCTCATAATAGATCGATAACCAAATGTGCTGCCTAAAAAGGAATCCATTAGATGACATGAATAATCGCAGTTGTCTCGTGTGAGAAAACAGCACAAAAGATCGAACAAAACTGTTATGACATCAGTATCAATAGTCTTCTAACTCTGTTCTCTGTTCAGCACAAAATTGTGGGTATCGTGGAATTTAAATTAACAGCAGTCTAAATCTTATATTTATATATGAATGAAAATACTAGAATTCGCTATAGGAATTGAAAGTTGAAACAGAAAAATGATACCAAATTAAAGGGCAATCAACTTAGTCCGGGAAGAGTAAGTTGATCATTATTGTTTCTCAATAATTCTATATGTTTTCCTGGTGATATCTGGAAAATAATTGCGACAAACTGAAAGGGAGAACATTGAGTATGACTCTACCGAATCATAGAAGTATGATCAGGAAGAAACTCACATTTCAATAATCTATATCCGTTACCTTGGTTTTTGACACTACACATTATAAGTTATAACCACAGTACTATCAACATGAACTTATTGCTGATCCCCCACTGACAATAGATTGACACATGCTTTGTTCAATCTTCCGTCTAGTGTCTGATGGGGCCTGTGAGACAAAATACAACAAACCAACCCTTAAAAAACTGAGGGGTTATCTTGAGGCTTCCCCATTAGCTTAGACACAAACATGAAACATCAAATACATATTTTCGCTAGCACATATATCATACACTACTTACAGAATGTTAATAAAAAACTTAGATGTATATAAAGGCCTTCCAACGCTTGCTTTATGTCACTCAGATTGATATTGTGTCTGGCAGATAGCAACAAGCCCTTAAGTCTCACGAATCTTAAGTTTTGAAATCAAAGTGATGCTTCCAAACTGAGAATCATTGTGATCCTTGCTCATTCTCATGTTGCAGGCAAGGTTGCACCGGCTGAAATTTTTTGAGAAAAACAGAAGGAATAGAAAGGAGTGTCAAAGAAAAGCTGTAACATGATTTCATAAAGGTCTATTAAGCTTCATAGTGAAAAGAGATTCCGAAAAGCTACCAGATTCTGGAATGTTAGAGGACTTCCATGTTTTGCATGTTCCTTTATTTTAGTTCGCTTCAAATTTCTCTGCTGTTTGCACCCCTGCAAAGTAAGCAAGCTGGGCCTCTTTACGGGAAAACTAGCCTTCTCAAATTTCAAGTCTTCACCTCTGATCATGTAGACATTCCCCATTTCTGGCACGGTAAACTCAGCTGGATTTCTATTTATGCTGCACGAGATGGAGACACAACCGCTTTTCAAAGGCTTTAAGGTTCCACAACCACCATGAACTTCCAATTTACCTTGCAGTGGAGTTTCTGTTTCAAGACAGGGCCAGCTAAACTGCTTCTTTCTTTTATTCTGCATCGCTGAGTTGGAGCTCTTCATCTTCTTCCTTCCAGACTTTGAGGAAATTTGACTACTAAAATTAGTAGCTCTAGTAGATTTCTTTTTATACTGGATTGGTGAAGATGCACCCAAGTTTAAAGAACTAAGAAAAGGGTGACGTTTATCTGACACATAACTTAGGCTGTAATAATCAGATGATGACCGTTTCAGGGAGGCAAGTGCTTTAGATGTACCAATCTCCAATTTACTATTGCAATCACCAGGATAAGAGGGTCTATTGAGCATTTGAGCACTGGCACTAGCATTGAAGGGTTTACCTGACTTCATACCTGCATCCATAAGGCTGAGTAAATGCATGGCTGGTATTGTCTCATTAGAATACAAATCCAGGGATCCCCTCATATGTTGATGGGGCTCTATTCCATTATTTTTGTTAGGAAATTGGTATTCTGGATTCATCCTGCTGAAGGTTTCAGGACCAATATTCCTATTAAGCTTTTCAAGGCCTGTAGCATTCAAATTCAAGCAGTTAAGATCAATATCCTTGTTCCTGTTCTGCTTATGCATTGTGCCAGATTGGAGTGGAGTGATATCCGTAATAGTGCGAGTAGAATGAGAAACAACCTTTTTGGGTCTATCATATCCCAGGGATACATGATTCGGAGTCAAGGATGCCCAAATACGAGAAGCTTCATCATCCTGACGTAAAATAGTCTTGTGTAAGCTACATCCTCCCTGAGCCTGCAAAGTAGCATCAGAGGATCTGTGCTCTGCAGTACTCCCATTCAAATTAAAATTTCGAGCATCACCAAGCTGACTGGATGCCATAGGCGAAAAATGAAATCCACTTGGCATCCTCTTTAGGGAATCGGAAACTTCAAACCCAAAGGAGGACTGAGACTGACACAGACTATTCATATTCAGCTGGTTTCCATCAATTGCAGAAAAGTAGTGAACTGACTTTCTTTTGCCTGGTCTCACATTCTCTGCTCTCACGGTCATCCCATTTTTTCCATGTCTTCCTGGGGGTTTTTCCTTATGACCGTCTTGTAATAAGCTAAATTTCCCTTTTCCATATACAGGTGTGCCAACTGTCACCTGTGCATTCCTTCTTATAGTAGATTTTTCTGGCTGGCATCTTCTATTTTCTGCATCAGAAAGGCGCCTCTCATATTGATTCTTTGCCATGAGCTCCACAATTTCCATGGGTATATCATCTACAATCTCCTGCTCTGACACATGGTTAGTAGTTTGATCACCATTGTTTTTCATAATATTTGCTTTTTCCAGAGCTTCAGTAACTTTTTCTGTATTTCTTGCACCAGCGATTTCCTGCAAACAGAAAATTATTTCCTAAGAAACATGTTTACCATGAATGCTTGATTGTCGAGTCAAAAAGAAGACATTCATGCATTGAATATAGCAGAGGTAAGAATTTAATTTTCACAGTTGTAGTTCACAGCATAGCCGATCCCACCTAGTGAAAAAAGATTTTAATTGTTGTAGTTGTAGTTCACAGCTAACACAAACTGAAAGGAACATTGCATGAGAAACCCCTCTACTAAGACATTTACAGAAGCTATCAATAAAGAACTATACATGTCAAAGAGAATCATAAGTATGCAAATCAACCAGAATGTGTGAGTACTAGGCAGTCTACAAGATTCATGTGGTTACAGTTTTCTTGTTGAAGTTTAAAAAAAAAAAAAAACCCATTTTGCATTTGAGAAGTCAAATTAATTCACAATCGAAAAGCATGAAGAAATTACCGAAGTATTAAAATACTAATATCTGGCTTATGCTCACTCAACAAAAAATTGAAGTTCATAAAAAAAAGGGAACTAACAACATATACCATTTGCTGGATGTGGAAAAGAATCCCATCGTCAAACTAAGAGGTGTGCTCATGCTTTTCATTAGGAAAATGCATTCTAAGGGGTTTCGTATTGCTACTTACTTCACAATGAACTCCTTTTTCAGAAATAGCATCTGTTATGTGCCTGTAAGGAATACTTGGTTCTCCAACATCAGTGGTTTCGCTGTCTGTCCTTTTAAGCTGATGTATTTTTGAGGTTCCCTCTTGCAGAGACAATGAGAAAGGTGGTTTGTTTTCAATCTGGTGGATGCATTTTTTGTTATAAACCTGTGCTGTCAAAAAGCTGCTTAGAGAAAGTTGCAGTCCCTCTTCTACTCCTTTTTCTTTCATTGAACCTTGTGCTGAAGGAATTGGAATGACTACAGGCATATTTGACATAACTTTAGCTCCTGCTAGTGCAAAAGAATCTTCTACAGGCATGTCATTTTTCCAACATGATAAGGAAGCCGGCTCTCCATCAACTTGCATCATCTTCCCTTTTCGTTTGGACAAATCGCATTCTTTTTCTGCTCCTAAAGCATGCAAAGTAAAACTATCCATCCCTTTCACTGTAAATGCACAAGGAGCTAATCTGGAAGAAAGAGTTTTAGATGCATATGCTTCACTCATAACATCCAAACTCTCCTCATTTTGGTATGGAAAAGGAATCAAATGATTGTCAACAACTTGAATCTTCTTGTTCTTCTTCTTACCCAATATGGTATGGCTTCTTTCAATTTCACGTTTAATCCCACAGCTCTTTGCTACATCTTGTAAACCTGTCGTATGCATATCATCAGATCCAGTATCTAGAATAGTGTCATTTACTTCTGCATCTCCCTCTAAGTTTTGAACTTCACTTTCAAACCTAAGAGAGCACATTTCTGCAGATTTCTGCCCTTCATCCTCAAGAAACTTTCTTTTTCTACTCTTACCTATGTTTGTCAAATCTTCTTGAACATCTAACTTACCCTGGAAAATTGACAGTGTCTGCAAAGCTGCAGGTGCATTGGAAGTACCATTGGATTGGGATCCTTGCACTGTGAATTTCTCAGTCTTTGTCTCAACATTTTCGCTTAATAAGTCAGTTAGCAGGCGCACCTTTCGGGGTCTCCTACGAGGCAAACCAGATGCCTTTTCAAGATGATGATCCTGAATATCATTTTCGACTAAAGTTTCTGTAATTCCTGGTAATTGATAAGCAACTGATTCTGTAGGGGGATGCCCAATTTTATGATCAGCTGCTGTGCTTTCCGGCAAAAGTACACAAGTTCTGTTTAGTTCTTTCTGGCATTGACCATAGGCAGAAATATGTGTTCCTTCATCATAAATCTCAGAAGAATACTTGGCCACACATTTGATATTGCTAGTAACAAGCTCAACATCAGAAACTTCATTACTTTCAAAGCCTGTCTCAAAAAAAAATAAATAAATAAATAATATTTGAGTTGCAAGTTTTGAAATCAGAATCTTATGGCTAAAATACATAGTCACTTCACTATTAACAAAATAATAATAATAATTACTGCTAATGCTATAAGTTGAATGAACATTAATTACCTCTTTCATTTGTAGGCACTTCCGGTATCCCTGAATAAACTTCTGGTGGTGGAACAATAGTTATTTGATGATTGAGATTATCCCCCAAGCCAGCCTCATGGTCTGGAGAAAATATAGAAAATCAAACCACATAATGTAGGATAGTGACCAAAATACCCTTGTAGAACTGAGCTTGGAGTTATACCTATTATTCTGCTGTTTCCAACTTCAGCTTTCTTTTCTTTATCATTATTAGTTGGTAAGCAATCATTTTCACAGCTCAAATTAGTAGAACTATTAAGATCAATTTCTCTTCTCTCAAGAGAGTCAGGCGTTGGAGCTAGCTGCAGCTGAATATCAGACCTGAGAGCTGTCTTACTGCATTTGTTAGCAGATCTGCATCCAGTACTGCAACAATTAAATTTTGTTTGGTCATCTTTATCACTGCCTTGAGCAGCAATTTCTCTCTGACAGTTTTGACAACACCACCATCTGAATTTTGGTATATCTAATGGCGGAAGTGATGACAGTTGATCCTGAGATTCACCATGGTTGTCTTGTAATGGAAATGGCCAACATTTTTTCCAGTCTTTTTTACGAATTTCAGATACATATCCACTGCATTAACAGAATATATATATATATATATATATGATTTATGGATCAATAAGCTTCTGAAAGAAAACCAAAAGATAATTTCCCATTCCACAAAAGAAAAATTAATATTCTTAAGTCAGTTTACGAAAAGAATTAAAGAAAATAACATGGATTTTTTTTTCCAGAACTATATGTTTAGGCAACAATGACCATTTGTATTTTTACAATTGTCCTTAATTATGGCCACTAAATAAATTAATTGACTCCAGACCTTGCCATGCTGGTATCTGTCAATCTCATTATTGTATGAATAATGTATATAGAAACTATATGCAACTAATTGACATGCCTCCTCTATAACCCATATAAAAATAAATTTATTTAACCAAAGAAAAAAATCCTCAGGCAAAGCTTGAACTATAAATTATAATTGGAAGGTCTGCTTCTGCAGTATCATGGCTTACCGTATTGAGAAATGTTCACAATTGCCTGCATCAGTCTGATCAATAGAATTGGCAAGATCTATAGAGATGGAGTCAATCTGGATGAATGATCCCATGAACTCAATGACAGTATTAAAACCACCTTGTAATGAATTATTCTCCACAGCTATATATGCATGCCCATCTCCACAATACTAGCAATCAGAACTAGAAGCACAAAAAAAGAGTTTACTATTCACACAAAATTAAGACAACAAAGTTTATATAACGGAAACAAAATAAGAGTTTACAAATTCAATCAAGATATCACCAATCAATGACCACCATAATACTGTGACATATCTATATGCATCTAATTAAGGAAAACACCAAAAATATATGAATATATCTTAAGCAAGTTTTCCAGCCAACTGCTAGGGTTTATACAAATATGCTAATAAATCAAAAGGAAGGAGAGGCTAAACACAACGACTATTACAGCCAAAGTGGAATAAATTCAAGGAAACCTTCATACGCAGTGATTAATCACATAAAATGACAACCTCCCAACAGTGTGAAAGTACACAAACCCTAGTTTTCCTATCAATAAATATAACAATACAGAAGTTCAAATTTAATACTGTAATGTTTAAAATACAATAATTTAGATCAGGTGGGGAGCAAGACAAAAACCATATAAAAGTCCAGAAAAGGAGACATACTCATAGGTAACAAGACCCAGTCCATAGTAGGGATTTTTAAATTCCATGAGGCAAACTAATGTTCTTACATGGTAAATATCTGAGCATAATAATTAAAGCCTGAAAGCCCACCTCATACACAATCTTAAGAAGTCGAAACCAGGTCATAAAACGATGCGTTACGAAACTAAAATTTTAGGGTTCAGTGGCTTGCATATATAATTCACTCTTATCAACTCGCAAACCCAATTCAATTGAAAGCGAATGACCCAGACAGCAACGAAAATGCGAGGAAAGTGTGAAACGGAGCCAATAAAGCAAAATACAGATAAAAAAACGCAAAGCATAAGTTGAACTGGACATACCATAAACAGTACACTGACTTTAAATATCCAAAACAACCAAGCTCAAAAACATCCAGAACGGGTCCCGATTAGCACGGAATCAACGGCTAACTTCAAAACATGAGAAACAAAGAACAATCTGAAGAAGAAAGAGTACCGAAACTAACCCGAGTACCGACACAGACGATCCGTCCCGGATAAGCACCGATTCTCGACGGCTCTTCGAAGAAATGATAGTGAAGGATAAAGCATTTGATGGATAAGAGATAAAGCGAAGCTCAGCGATTGGATTCGCAGCTGGCTGACTACAATTTGAGTGCGAAAGAAAGAGAAACCCTAGAGAGAGAGGTTTTCGATTCTTTCGAGAGGAGAGAGAAAGAGAGTAAGAAAGAGAGAGAATTTTTATCCTCTTGTCCTTGGAAGAAGGTGTTGTTTGTTGTATTTTTAAAATCGTATCTGTATATCATCCATACACATAGAAATTGTAAATCTAGAGAAAGAGTGCGAGGACAGAGAAACCAATAGCCAATAAATATCTGCCAAGTGGCGGGAATTTGCGGTTCTTATCACTAACCATTTATAATTGCGTGTGTGCGATTGTGGATGGCAAGGAAACCCTAGATGGAAGGGGTGAAAAAGAAAAAGCTAGAACAGTCCTTGCGCGTTCTTTGCACGCACTCCTTTTCTTTGTTGGATTTAATAATTTGTGCCTGTCGTGTCAACGAAGGCTAAAGGTGCTCATGCCCTTTGCACATAAAACTATTGTCATTGGTGCGTACTTTCTACGATCTGTCTAGGCGGGTGGTGTAGGTGAAGAGCTATTTGAAACCCTAGGTCTTTTTCTGGAAGGTAAAACGGAGGGCATGGATACGTAACCCTAACATATTGCAACACACAGCATCCCTGTCCCTAAACCTTCCGTTACATGTACATGAGATGAACATAAGGTTGGCTTTACACCAAAACAATCACATTATCAGCTCACATTTTTCTCAAACACATGAAATTTGAAATTTTATATATTCAACTTGTATACTTATTTTATTAATTAATCATTACACATGCGTAAATAACGTGCGATCAAAATTTGGCATCAAATTAATATGAATAAAAACATATATGTTGAAGCGTTATATATACCAAACAAATATTTAAAAATTTGTGACATGGTTGGCAAGGCACTTTCTGCATTTGATCTGCTTGTCAACTATCATAACGTTGAAATTGTAAAATTTAATTTCTTTTTAAAATCAATCTCTTGATTATGATTGTTAATTTGCCATCTTTCCTGTGACGAATTTTTTAAATTAATATATAATTGTATATATGCAAGTTACATATAAATGCCTTTTTTTCCTCAAATCACACCAAAGAAAGTCCTCATGCAGTAGTCATGCTTTTGGTTTAGTTAGTTTTGATTGACGTACTAGATGAGTTATTATAATAGAAGTTTTTGATTCAGGAACATTATTTCTAATTTCAGATAATGCCATATATCTGTACTCACATTTCTTCAGCACTCGGTTCCAGCTAAGCTATATAAAGGAATAGTACCTAACATGGATGACTTTGCTGGAACCAAGTCTAAATGACCATAATTAACCAACGCCCTCTTTTACGTATTAGCAACATGGATTGGAAATGCTACGTGTGAATTTACTTTCTCCCAACGTTTTCTTTATTATGAGCATCGTTTTTCTTTGAAAGAAGACAAAGCAATAAATCAATGTCAATTAATTATTTCCAGCTCAAGTTCCTTACCTGTGTGACATCGACACTCAAATGCGTATTGTTAACATTTATTAGTCATGCAAAAAAAAAAAAAAAAATCTACTTGGTACGACCCCATATGTTACACATGAGAATGACTTCATTTCCTCTCCATTAAAATGACCACCCAAAAAAAACACACCTGGACTGCCTAAAGCCAGTTTGTTTTACGAAAATTAGCAGAGAAAAATGTTCACATCAAATTGACTATTCATCTCACACCAAATTTGGGTGTTTATTATATTAATTAATCTCAGTGTAAGTTGCTATTTTCTTTTCAAGCGTCAGTACAGCCATTGAGAATTGTGTTGAATATGGCAAAGATGTTAAACAAGTATAGTGGCTTATGGTAGGGATGGATATAGGCTGGCCTTGTTATATTGAGAGAGAGGGCCCTGTGTGTCATGATGCATATACGGATACACACACACACACACACACACACATATATATATATAAATGCTCCAATAAAGAAATAGTGTATAGTCTTCCATATATGCCCCATGTGGTCATTGAGCAACCAATGGTAATTAAAAGCCTGTACAAAAATTCACACTTGTCCAAAACCTTCCACGCCCACCTAGACGTACCATCACATATCCAAATATAAACACCCTTATTTATAATTCTTAATTAAGCCTTAGCCTTTCATTCTTTCTGATAATTAATTTTTTGGTTTGGAATCTAATGCTTTCCTCGACCTAACTTTATAATTTTGTGTATACCTTTGCGTCAGTTGGTTCTTGTTTAAACGGAACCTCTGCCAATAGCTAGTCACTATTAATAAAGGTTAGTATATATAGGAATATTATTGTAAATTTTAAACAATAAAGTAATCATGGAAAAACTTTTCCTCGTGACTTTTTTTCACTTGAAATAGATTACTAGCTGTCTAACTTGGACTTTCGTGGGAATATTTATCATAAAAAATTAGTGTCCCCGTATGGAATGTTCTTGAGATTTTCCGGGGAATGATTACTGTGTTCATCAACCCAAGAGATGTTTGATGGAATTTCGTCTTTGTATTCTTTCAGCCTACTCACTGTTTACTTGCCTTATTGTACATTCATTTAGTTTTTTCTTTTTTTTGCTTTTTATTGTTTACTTAATTTTTCCTTGTTTATTGCCTATACCATATTCCTGGATGCATGGGTATGTATATCTCCTAAATCAAAATGCATGCCCATTGCTCAGGGGTTTCAGCTAATAACAATTAATTAGGATAATTATTTCTTCGTTATTAATGTATATGCACTTGCAGTTTTATTCATGAAAGCCTTCTTAGATCCCAAAAACCGTTTGCTTTGAAAATTCCATCTTTATTCTTTATGACTCTGTCACTTTACAAAACAAAAAATTAATTAAGAGATGTTCATTTATTTGACGATACCTAAGGGATATCAATAGACTAATTAAAAACAACATTTTATAATTGAGTCTGTACCTTCTATATATGTATATGCAGAAATTAAAGTCTGCAGATTTACCTCTGGTGAATCAAATTAATTAAGCTCAGGCTTTGTAATGGTAACCCTTCATCACTTTTCGCTGAAATTAATTAAAACTTCTGCCATACATGACTGAGAATTATATTGAATATTTAATTTTCAGTTTTAATCATTTTATGAACTCCATTTGCCAATTCCTTCGTCATTTTCATGTATTAATCAATTCATGGTATGAAGCTTTTAATTAATTACCTATAATTGGCTGAAGAAAGGAAAAGAAACGAAAGAACCCATGAAAACCATAGAATTCATTCAATCTGCCTTTTCAATTTTCATTATCTGTCATGTCGTTTTCATGTCTCTGATAATTCAGAAAGCTCTCGCATCATATGAATTGCCAATTTGGACCTTGAATTGAAGGGACACATGTTTGGAAACATATACTTGTAAGGGGACACTTGATTTTTTAGGGACATAAACATATCGCTATTTTTATGCGCTTGTGGCCAAACCTCTTTATTCCCCAATAAGAACTTATCATTTCAATTCAAAGATGCTTATCATGAATTGATTGAGTTAATTTTGGTTCCATTTTTTTAGAACAATTCGTGTCCTTTATTCTGAGTAGAAATTAATAAAGTGACTCGTTTTGAGTAAGGGGAGGATGAACAGTGTATTAAAAAGAAAAAATAAAAATCTTTGATATAGCTATAGCAACGAAAATTATTGACAGTCAAATAGGCAAAGTTGTGTTGTGTTCACTGTTCAGGGTTGGCAGGACTCGAAAGGACAGCACTTTTGTATTATATATATTTGCTAAAGCCCACATATATGCCGACTTAATGCGTAATTCTAGGCTTTGGAAAGTTTAGTGTTCAAACCCAATTAAATGGTTGTTTATGTATTAATTGAAATTATAGTAATAAAAAGATCAGCTGGTTAATTTAATTATGTTGTTAGTGATTTTATTATCATTTTCTGTATAGACTTTAGATAGGGTTAATAATGACGGTGGTGATGACTCGTGAGACAGATTTGAGGGATACGTGAGAGAAACATAAACTTTTTGTTACGTGTCGTTGGTTTGAAGGATCATTTTCATGCAATAGAAACAGACAGGTCATATTAAACTTTGCTATGGCTTCGATCTCTTTTGTGTATTCGACCATGAAGTGACACTTTCATGACTGCTTTATATATTTCATTTTTGGTAAAAGAGCATCTTAGTCTTTAACTATCATTCAGTTTCAATTTTATGTTTTTTAATTTTTGACACCATTAGTTTTTTAATGAGAAATAGTGAGTTAATATCTTTATGTTATATTAATGTTAATATTATTAATTTTATATGTAAAAAATAAAAAAATTTAAAAATAGCTAGGTTGATATTTGATAATAATAATTTAGAATTTAAAGTTTAAATTTAAAGATTTATTATTTTTATATATTTAAAGTTAATAAATTGATAATATTAATGTGTTAAAAATTAAAAAAATTAAATAATTTTTTTAAAATTAAATTAATCAAATTTAAGAAATAAATTAAAACTTAAATTAAAAGTAAGAGAATAAAAATACTCTTTTATCTTTCATTCTCTAACCTTTCGTTTAACAGATAATAAAGATTTATATAGGTGTTACTGTTAGGTGGTGATGATGCTTCATAACGAAAAATATCTGCGAATTCCACCCATATTTTATATGTTGCTTAGTTTTATAAACTCGAAAGTGTTGGGATGTGCGTGGGTCTTTTTTCTTTTCTTTTTTCTTTTTTAAATGAATGAAAATTGTCTAAAGTTTTTCAAAAGTTTAGGTTTTCTATCATAATACAAATGAAGAAAAAAATCAAAATAATTGCTTTTATATATAGTGCTAAAATTATCTTTAATTTTAGTTTTCCATGTCTGCTACTAGCAATAAATAGTACTATCTGCTACTCTATGCTTTTCATATATTATTGATTTTGTATATTACTATATAATATTTACATAATATCAAATACCTCTTACGTCCTTTTTTTCCCCCAAGACATAGAGAAATATCCAGATGAAAATTTTGATTACGTTTCTTTCAGTAAAGTTCATGAATTTATATATCGGATATACATCTAGAAACTAGATAACTTAAATACAAATTTAAAATTAAGACTTAGATGTGTACAAAACTTATCTCTATTTAATTAAACATGTAATTTTGTTTCTATCGCATCCAAGTGATATATAATAATAATAATAATAATAATAATAATAATAATAATAATAATAATAATAATATGAAAATTCATATTTACGTGTACGTAATAAATAATCACCAAATGCTCATCTAAACGTGTAACTACTTGGGTGCATGATGAGTTATTCAAGATTAATAAACACGTTATTAAGTCAATCCATAATTTAAAGTTGAAATGGCACTTGGATTTAAGTCCCTTAAACTTTTACAAGATGAAAAACAAAGAGGGGAAAACGCAAGCAAATAAATATCTCTATCTATAGGAAAAACAAAATTATTCAAACTTTATATTTATTTTTATTTTATCTTTAAATTTTTTTACAGTCAATTATTTTTTTTAAATTTTAAATTATAATTAATTTTTTTTCATGACATAACGTCATTTAAATTATTAATAAAAAATAATAACATGATATTTAACAATAAATCTTAAGAAGATCAAGATTTTAACAATATTTAAATATTAAAAAATAACATATATTATCAAATTATAATATTTTTAATATCACTTAATCATTATCTAATATAAAAATTAAATTTTTTAATAGAATTTCAATGGATAAATTGTATATAATTTAAACAATTTTATTAGAAGTTTAATATTTTCTTTCAAATGCATTATTATGTCATCATTTTGTTAGTAATTTAGATGATATTAAGTTATAAAATAAAATTGATTATAATTTAAAATTTTAAAGATAAATTAACTATAAACAAATTTTATAGATAAAATTAAAAATTGATATAAAATTTAAATAGATAAAATATGTTTTTTGCCTATATATGTATTATAATATCTCTAAATCTTTTAGTTATAGGTATAACAAAATATATATATAATATAAAATTTAAAATAAAATATATAATTTGAAGAAAAAAAAAAGATTGTGAAAAGTTGAAAGATAATAATAAAGTATTAAATAACTTCATATTATTTAATTTATTATATTAAATTTTAATAATTATTATTTAATAATATTTTTTAAAAATTTAAAGAAAACAACATATGCATACTAAACTTTTATATATATATATATATATATATATATATATATATATATATATATATATATAATGGAAACCTCAATGCAAGAAATTGTGGTCCAATGAATGCAACCATACTCGCTGTTGTTACTTCATTAATGGCAAGCCACGTTCACTGTCGCGGTCCCTCCGTTTTGACGCGTCACGAAAATGATCGATGATTAGTTACCGCTATAACAAAGAAGGAAAGAGAAAATTACATTCTAGAGAATATAATATTTAATAAATTGTTATATATAATTTGTTTACGTAAATGATTATATTTATTGTCAATATTAGATCTTCAAAATTTAGTATTTTTATAATTATTAATAGTTTCATTTGAACTTTTAATTTCATTTGTGACACCATAGTATAACATTTTTTATATATTAGCATGATTAAAGGTGTATTATGATATTCTTAATTTTAATTTATGATTAGAGTAATATAAATAAGAGATTATTATATATAAATAAAAATGATGAATAGAATATTTATGTATATATTTTTTTGAATTCTTTGTTTTACAACATAAATTACAACATAAATTATGATTTATGATAATTTAATTGATTATATATCGTTGATGATAAAACCTAATTTATTTTTAATTCATTATACTTTGATGATTATTCATACACACACATATAATCAATTAGGTTTTATCATCAACGATATAATATCATCAGTAGAAAAGTACAAGTATTGAATGTGCCTCATTCTGTCAACTACATAAATGCTGTTTAGCAAGAATTTGTAATATCCATTAGGGGTATATAGGCTGGGTCGAGTGTGGGTCTAACAGATTCTGATTCGAGTCAGGCCAATTATTTCTTTTTGAAAACTAAGAATTTATTTTAACTAATTAAGTATTAAGAAAATAAATCTTATCTTATTAAAAGAAGTGTTAATATTTAATGTTTAATTTTTTTAAAATAAAATTATTTCTAATAAAAAAATATATGTAAAAAAAAATCTATTTGCTTCGTATATATGTTTATTGCTTTAAAAATGGGTTGTGAATGCTAGACTACAGATAACAGATCCCATGAAACATGTTCATTTTAAATTACTGACCTGGTATGGAACATGTGGCTTCTCAGTTAATTTCGAATTGAAGCAAATTAATATTTTTTGTGTATTTTAAAAGTTAATTGTGAATTGAAGCATTCGCTTGGACATTTAGTAATTTCTAAGTCAAATGCACCCTAAACATATGAATTTGAGTGTTTGATTTAAACTCAAAACCGGCGCGTTATTCCTTCGTCATGTTTGATTAATAAGAAAGGAGAAAGTACACTTTACTTTTTTTAATTATAATTATATATCACATCATTTATTTAAATTTTAATTTGTGATAAATTATTCTATAAATATTCTAAATACCTAAAATCGTTATTTTTAAAAATAAATTTAATAATTGTGTCCTCGTCATATAATTTATTTTTCTTCTCTTTTTAAATTTAATTTTACATTATATGTGAAGAAATATTAGAGAAAGAAAAAATAAAACTTATGAACTTCTTAAATATAATTTTAATATTTTAAATAATTTAAAAGAATAATTTATTATAAATTAAATTTTAGATAAATCATATATTATATAGACATAGTTAAATGAGTAAAATGTATTTTTTTTCAATTAAGAATGTGTCTGTGTGTGTGTGAATATATATATATATATATATACATACATATATATATATATATAATAGCTTGCAATTTCCAATTCTTTAAAGCAAACTTGGATCATACTTATATATATATATATATAGACACACACACACACACGCAAAAGAGCTAGCTGTTCCTTCATTTATGTTCGGTTACCTTGACATATGGAAAAATTGCAGAACCTGGAATTGAGCACCAAACAACCCTTTCATGATGAAACAAGCATTTATACGATTGATTTGATAGATTTTTAAAGACTTAGCATGTTCCCTCAAATAAGATGTTCAAGAACAATTCGAGTATAAAATTTTCATACTAATTTGCATCGGCCCATTATCCTCTAGTTTAAGAGATATATATATCCCTTATATAGGATGTTACACCATATTTTAGGATGAAGTGAGATGAACAGATTGAAACAGTATTTTAACAAGTATGATGATATTCGTTTAAAGAATTACGCAACAAATTACCAAGTCATCAGGCTTTTATAATATAATGAGTTTGATAAATTATTCAAGTTCATTTAATAAATTAGTTAACTTAGCCAAATTAACATGCTGAATCCAAATAATTCTTGAACACGTTTTTTTAGCATTTTCAAATATTAATTATATTCATAAATTTAAGCATGATAGGCTTGAATATTGGAGATCAAAGAAAAGAATCAACCTCTAGATAATGTCTTCATGCCAAAGCTCATATTTGAATGAAGAAACTATTGTGGTCATCAGAAATGAAAATGATGATAAAGCTGATTACGTTATTAATTTGTATAGAGATTTTTTGAGAAAAGGATACTTTTCTAGAACTGAAAAAATCAGTGTGTAAATACTAAGATCAAAATGAAAAATACATAATATTACAGTTGTCAAAGTTATCCTACAAATTATCATCTCTGAGAGAGCTGTTTCTTTAATTCCTTGAGATTCTATCAACTTCTTCTATCACAAACTTTCAATTGTTTAACTTATTTCATCTATCTGTAACTTAGGCTAATTTCGTTAAGTTTATTGAATTTTTCTCATTATAGTTTTCTTTCTACAGGATGTTGAGAGACTTTGTTATATCTACTTCTGCCTTTTGTCAATCCTTTATTGTTAGATTAATTTAATAACTAATGTGGCCCATATAACTAATAAATTGATCCTAAATTAAATGAAAGCCCAATGTGATTATTTTTTATCTTTAAAGGAATTAAATTAAAATTAGTATGATTGAAAATCTCTTTTCCCTTCCTTCAATGGGATATTAGTTATTTTAAAAGAATTTAAAATTAACATAAAGAGAGTATTTTTTCTACCATAAGAGAACACATATAGAAAGAAAAAAAAGAGAGAAACAATAATTTTAAGAGTTTAAATATGAATTAAGGTATATATTTAATTATTGTTTTTACTAAACAATGTTTTAGACAGGAAAAGAATAAATTGAATATTATTCAATCATTTATGGGTTTTGATCTTTCTGTTTTGCTTCAAAAGGATCAAGCTAGAGCTAGTGAGGTGCTGTGTATAGGAGTTGATGTAGCATAACTTGGTTGATTATTAGTACTTTAATTTTGTTACTAATGTAGACAAGTGTACTAGTACCGATGCTGGCATATAAAGTCAGGACATGGAGCTTCCATGCAACTTCCTCGCCTGATTTTGCAACTCCATGGTCCTCTTATGCGTGCTTTCCCCCCTCTTTCGTTTCACCCAACAATCCTCAAAATAAAAGGCAAATCCTTTTCATTATAACTCGCATTATTATAAGGAAAGAGAACATATTCCAGCTCCACGTGCCACGTCGTACATAATTATTCCACTTTCCTGCGAAGGGATTACTTTGCTCGCTTATTTATTGTTATTATATATTTACATAAAAAATTAAAACAAAAAAAGAAAAAGAAAAAGAAAAAAGAAACACTATTATAACGACGTTGGTCCTTTTCCTCCTTCCTTGTCCCCTCTCTCTATCTCGTAATTATGGCTCATTTATTGCGAAAAAATCCTTCCGGAAGAGATAATTTTACGTGTTTCTTCCAAATCCTACTATTGTCAAGCATGGGTGGTACCATTTCCATGTGTTTCGATTCTTCCCAACAACACAGGTTTGATGCTTTGAGTCCATTGTGTCGTACTAGTACGGTAGTGCGTGCCCATGCTAAATTTGTTAATTCACACGTGTCATATCAGCCCCTCAAAAATGTTCATTCATAAATACAGGCATGCCGCAAGCAGTGTTCGCCACTCCACACATCGCAAAATGGGAGAAGCCTGTGATGTTCACAAGCTTCGATCGAATTTCCTTCACGTCCTGCGTTCCAGGCGAGCTGGTGAAGGTAGATTTTGTATTCCATACTCTCTTATTGTTTCCAGCTAATTGATGAGCAAGTATTGGAATACAATATTAGAGAAGGAATTAATCTGTGTTTTGACTCAATTAAAGATTCGATTACTTATTTGTTTATTTCTGCTACATTTTATACGATCGATTCCTAAGCTATCGAAATGAGCCCAGGTAGTAAACTAGAGATAATGAACGTGTAGAACACTGTGTTTGTTTATGTGTTTTGGGTGTTAATTGAACATGTATTCCTTTGTTGATCGATTATTTTGAAGATTGAAATTTGTACTTATGTTTCAGTTCCGCTACGTGAGGAACATGCGAAGCCAGTGAATAACCCTTTGTTTCAGGACCATTCTCCACCTTCCGCCGAGGTTCTAACTTCCCCTCAAGACAGCCCCGATTCTCTTTGCATTTATTTTATTTTGAAGTTAATTTACTCTATGAATCTATACCAGATAAGTTCTGAGTCTTGTCCAAAGACAAACGTATCTAACATTGACGACTTACTGAAGGAGGAAAACCTCTATTTGACTACAGAGGTAATTATATTTTTTCAGAATTTTATTTGGATCCAGAAAAGCTCTAGTTTTACAGTGGTGTGCATTTTTTGGGATTTGAACATAAATAAATGCATTAAGCAATGATCATGCACTAGGGGGGAGAGCAAGGGCGCTTGCCTGTACTGATTTTGAGCTTGAAGGAAAACGAAAATCAAAGAAGGCCTGCCGTTGTTATCCTACATAGCACAAACAAAAATAAAGAATACTTGCGTCCTTTACTTAAGGTGGCTACTTTTCTGAATCTCCTCTGGTTCTGTCCTTTCAAGTCCTATAATGGATCAAGACGAGATTTTCTCTCAGTCTATGGCTAATAATTATATTTTTTACTTCATGTTTCAGACATATGCTTCTCGAGGATATATAGCAATTGCCATAGATTCTCGCTACCATGGTGAACGGGCCAGCAGTACAACCACCTATCGGGATGTATGTAACCATTTCCCTTCGCTTTACTAATTAAATATTCTTTATGTAATTTCATCTATAGAATATGATTTAGTCTAGCAGATGAGTGAACCATCTGAAGGATTTCTTGTTACTTTTATTCATTATACCTTTCTAGAGAAGAAATGGACTCTTGTTCTGCTTAAATATGTACCAAAGATCCTTTGTATATGGAACGTTAGTTACAAAACTGATCATATATATTTTTTTCTTTACTTTTTTGTGTAAATGAACACAGGCTCTTATTTCTGCATGGAAAACGGGTGAGACAATGCCATTCATATATGACACGGTAATTTGCTCATATATTATGCTGTTGTTATCACACAGTTAAGGCTGAATCATTATCTGCTTCAAGTGATTTGAAAAGTTAAACCACAGACGATGGATTAGTGCCCTCACTTATGACTATCTTGGTTAAATGGTGTGTGATTCTCTGCTGTGGCAGGTCTGGGACTTGATAAAATTGGCAGACTATCTGACACAGAGGGAGGATATAGACCCATCTAGGATAGGAATCACTGGGATATCTCTTGGAGGTTGGTTAAGAGAAATTAAAAAAAAAATGTGTCATCTGATGTCATGTCTGGTGTGACTTATCACTCATTAATTCCTTGATGCAGGAATGCATGCTTGGTTTGCTTCTTTTGTAGACACCCGCTATGCTGTTGTAGTCCCTCTGATTGGTGTTCAGGTGACATTGAATGATTGAATGAAATTTTAATTAATTGTGAACGAGTGCTTCTGAGACAACAAGCTGAAAACTTTTATGCTGTATAATTTCAGGGATTTCGATGGGCAATAGACAATGATCAGTGGCAGGGTCGAGTTAACAGTATAAAGCCTTTGTTTGAGGGTGAGATACTGTCAAAAAAAAAATGGGAAGAAATAATCTTACTACAGTTTGAAGTAGTTTTTATGTTTGACCTGTGATATTGTCCTTAATCTTGTTCCTGCTCTTTCTGCTTAGATTAATATATTATTGATGTTATGATTTATTGATATTAAAAGGTCTTGCATGTACTAATTTGTATATGTAGTGGTTGATGTATAATTCGATATGTAGCTTCAAAATTGTTTTTATCAATGATTTCTTTTTCTTTTTCAATGTGTTGTTCATGAACCACTGGTAAAGTTGGAATAGTGCTGGAGTAAAACCTAGTAAGTGTAAATAAGATATAAACTGAATTATATTGGGTACTGATTATTGCATGCCAGTAGTGAATGCATACCCTAAAGGTGGTGTGGTATATACATCCCTAATTCTCCTAGTTTAATGAATACAGTGGCTCGTGATGATTTGGGTAAAGCCGCTATTGACAAAGAAGTGGTGGAGAAGGTGAGCCAATTTTTTATGACTATAATTATGACTCTCCAAATGAATTGCTATTTGCTTTGATATGTTTGTTGCTTCAATAAAACTAGATAGTCAATGCTTGATGCAACGGTACAGACCCCATAAAACATCTTTGTTTCTGTTATTCTAAGCGTCGTGGAGTACATAATAATTTCATATTTTTATATGCCTGAACAGGTATGGAACAGGATTGCTCCTGGTCTAGCTTCCCAGTTTGACTCACCCTACTCAATTCCAGCTATTGCACCACGTCCCTTGCTTATTCTAAATGGTAAGATCCTTGCTTGTGCACCTAAGTTTATATTGCAAGAGTTGTGTATAAATATTCTCAAATTGAAGCTAGCAACCTTATGACACTATGCAAGCTCATAGATGGACAAATCAGTTAAACCAGATTTTGCAATATTACCTTGTAGGGTATGTTTCATATTTGCATAAATCTGGTGAATTATTCTGGGCATTCAACTTTTGTGGTTGTTTTAATTAATTTGAAATTGAAGCATTCTCTTGGACATTGTAAATTCAAGGTGCGGAAGATCCTCGGTGTCCCCTTGAAGGTTTGAAAATTCCAGAGGCAAATGCACGCCAGGCATATGGAGAGTCTCACAGTTTGGATAATTTTAAGGTATGAACTTCTGTAGTTCGATTTGAACTCAAACATGTTATTCTTTCATCAGTTTAATAGGAATGCCTTCATATATAGTAGGCTGCTGTTTCCAACTTCCCTAAAGCAACAATTCACAAAATACCCCTCTTACTAAAATTGGAACCGAAGTTCCTTGAATTGGAGTTTTACTTTGCGGAGTATGATAGACACATGCAGGAGCATGTACACATAGGGATTAGTTTTTAAGCGTAAGCATCATTCATTTTGTCATTTCATTTTTGAAAATCAAATGACATGTAGATGAGCGGTATGTGTTTTGTTTTTGTTCCTTTATTTGTGTCTGTGGATTGGGACAATATAACATAGTTATCTGCAAACAAAACCACATTTAGTTTAAACAATTTAGGTGGATAATGATGGTCTGAGTAGTTACGATGGAGCTCTGTTGATTCGTTCTCATTGTGTCTAGCTTTAATGAAGGTAAATTACCAAGTAAAAAAAAATCTAGTTCAAACAATTTCATAAAAAAACTCTTTTTGCCACCATACTATTTTCTTTCAATCTGATAGTGTTGTCTCACGTAGATATCTATTCGTTCATTTACGGTTGATTGCTTTAACATGCAGTTGGTTGCAGAACCTGGAATTGAACACGAAACGACCCCATTCATGATGAAAGAAGCATGTGATTGGTTTGATAGGTTTTTAAAGGCTTAGCTTGTGCCCTCAGATGTGTTCTTGAAGTCCAGCTTGAATCCGCATATTTCAAGTCCGAAATGTTTGTTATATTATGAATAATAACAGGCCTTTTCTGTTGAATGAATCCTCTGGTTTTAGATCCGTGCTTCTATGTAATTTAAAATAAAAATTTTATTGGACAGGCTGAAAATTTGCCCAATTGAAAATTGAAGCACCATGTTTTAAGATGATGTAATCTGACAAGACTGAAGTTGGAAAAGTGAAGACTATCTTTGGTGGCGTCTCTATCGCTACACCTGGTTTTATCTAGCATTTCCGTGTTTCCCTTCACTTTTTTAGAACTCTTTTTTTTTTTTATTTTTTTTATTTGGGTAGAAAGAAACTCTTTCTTTAGTTTCTCGTTTCCTTTCTTTAACAGAAAGTACTTATTTAATTTTATAGTTTTTTTAAAATAAAATTTCTTTCTTATTTGGAAGAGTTTGAATAGTAAAAATGAGTAATTTTTTTCACTAAATCCACAATAATGTTTTTGTTTTTTAGAAAATAAAAATTGAGATATTTGAACTTTCAGAGTAGGTGAGAAGATATTAGATATGTTGTCTTTTCGTCAATATCTAGTTTTTCTTTTTTGTATCTCATAATTTATTACTAGTAAGAGTTTTATTTTCTGATTAGTGTGGTGCTTGGCCAAATTTATTATCTGCCTGGGATTCCTATGGTAAAGAGTGCCGTGATTTGTATGATGGGTCGTTGTTCTTATATATGAATTTACTGTCCAAAAAATAAACAAAGTGAAATTGTGTATAGGAGATTATTCTACCTATATATTTTGATTTTAAATTCACTGAAATTAAATAAAAGAGAGGAATAAAAACTCACCAAAAATAAAAAATTAACCTATATGATTAAAATCTATCTTTCTTTTATTATAAAAAATTATTGTAAAAAATTAATGCAGATAATCTAATCTCACATATTTTGATATTTTACTTAATTTCCTCTATTCCAAGTAGAGTAGGGCTTTTGAAAAACAGGAGCATTAGTAGACTAAGTTTGGTAACTTATTTCTTTGCTTATTTATTTTCCGCTAGTCGGGGTGCATGCGTTCGTTCGGTATAGCAATAAAAATCTGAATAACAATTGAAAGTCTTGTTTCCATTTGCGCTATAGGCTATTGGAAAACTTGAGGTGACCCTGCCTCTCATGCATGGGCGGGTAGATTAATCATTGATTAGAGATCCCATCAGTTTATCAACTTAAAGGTTTGCCAACAAACAGTCATCACTTTCGTAGATACCATTAACCAATGGAAATCATCTGCTCACGTCTTAAAAGAGCATAAAGATTAAGCAAATCGAGAATACATGTAAAAACTGCCAGTATCAATTGCTAGACTGCTAAAATATCTCAGGATACAAACACATCATACATCCATGTATTTAGATAAGAGCATTTCCAATAGCTTAGAAAAACACAATGGAATTAGTTATCCGAAATAATTCAACCTTTCTTTGGCATTGCCGCCAGTCTAGTGTACATTCTTGCCATGGACTGGTACCCTCTAACATCGCCTGAACGCAGAAGATTACCTGTGCACAAAAAATCAATATTAAAAAAAAGTTTCCATGATAGTGTGCAGAAGATTACCTGTGTATTCAGCTTATTTTTTACCATGAAGTGTGCATAGGTATAAGATGAAATATATTAGCTTGTTTATCCTAGAATACAGAAATGCTATAGAATACAAAAGGGTGTAAAATTCAAACATCGCATGCAGCTGAAGATATCATAATGCCTGCAATATGTCAAGTACCTCATTCTAATGCATATGTCACCTCTCTGTCACTCGAGCACAAGTGAAGGAAGGGGCGTTTAGAAAAACTAATTGCCATATCTTTTAAATTTTCTGAGTCTTAAATCATATCACCCTAAAAACAAGATAAGGTAAACTAACATGGAGGACAATCGATTCAAATTTCATCCGTAAATCATATATCATTTTTCTACCTTCAAATTCCACAAATATAGAAGCAAATGTAAAATTGATGAAAAGATAGATAAAAGTTTGTGAACCTGAATCACAATTCAGCGGGCTGTCAGGTTCTGGATGGGCCATCAAAGCTATTATAGCCCTACAGACAGATTGAAGTGTCCAAGCTGGGCTCCAAGCATTTTTCAAGATATCCAGACAAATCTCCCCTGTCTAGAAAGGAAGGATTACTCATAAATTAAAACTTAACTCATAAAACAATCAAGAACATCAATGTACCAAACAAGCCAATCCTTCTTAATGATAGGCCTCCAGTTTGTTCTTCTTAAAACTCAACGAGGTAAATAGTAGGCATAGAGCTCAGACTTTTCTACCCTATCAGCTTCTCATAAATAGTGAGGGTTTCTTATATTTCTGCCATAATAAAGGTAATCAAGACATCCTAGACCAATGGAAAACACACATCATTTACATATAAATACGAACTAAAATATATTTACATGAGAAGTTACAGATTTATTTACTTTTTAACTTCAAGTTACATGTAGACCAAGGGACAAGAACTCGATGTTTACAGCATGGACTGCAAGGATATATAATCCATTCATTCCCCAGACCCCACACAAACAACTTTTAAAAGTTTTGACATCAGCATCAATTTTTTTACCCTATTTGGAACAAAATTACTTAGATGGCATGACACTAGGAAATGATTCATGAAAAAAAAAAAAATGAAGAGCCATTTCTCTTTAGTACCTTTTTTCATCTTAGCTATAGTACCTTTTTTCATCTTAGCTATAGTTGTTTGCTCATGCTTTATAGTTTAAGATGTACCAACAAAAATAAACTAATAGTTACATTGAGAGGGATCCTACCTTAAAATGCACATTTGGGTGAAATATTTTAGTCAAGAACCGCACTTGAGGAGGTTGTAGAGGATACTGCTCTGGAACAGCAAAAGCAAGCTGGAAGACACCACCCTCATAAGGAGTCTCTGATGGTCCCTAGATGGAAATGAAAGAAACCAAACTAAAGCAAACCAAATTGAGAAATGTAAAAGTATATTATGCTTTCTTCTATATGACTGCATACCTTGATAAGGGCTGTCCATTTGAAAATGTTAGAATCATCGCAGACTAGTTGAATATCTGGGTCGGCTGCTTTCTCTCGTTGAACCTCTTTGTACTCCTTGAACAACCTTGCCCGTGATGCCTGCATGGAGGATACAATCCATGCTCCAAATTTTTAGAACAATTACGTTTATTATTATAAAATATTGTATACTGGATCCAGCAGAAAACCACAATTGTCAATGGGTAGATGGAAACAAGATCATAAATAAATTAATTTTCAAATAATACAGTACTACAATTGTTGTATAAAATATAACGGGCTCAGTTGAGTACAACCATTCAATTGTTTCTAATACAACAACATTCTAGTCCCTTCAAATTTCAAAGCGCCCCCTTAAAATTAGCCAGAACAATAACATAAAAGCAGAAAAAATTAGTCAGTGGTATCGAACCTGCATGTTGGATACGTACACACTGGCAACAAACCTCAAAATGACTTAAAACTGCATAATTAAGAAAAATAATCCATTATTCGCATACCAATGATGAGAAAACACTATGGTCACGGATAGTCTAATGAAGGAAACGGGTGAGAAAATATGCTCTGATAAAAGGAAATATGTACGGAAGTGAAACGATTTGACCCCGAAACATATAGCATGGGAAAACAGAGTTGTTGGGCGAGGAACAAACCCAAGCACAAGGAATAATAACGGCAATTTGGTGACTGGGTACAAAACTCAAACCAACAATCCTTGAGAGAAGAAAACAAAAGGAAGGTAAAATTCCTTATTTCGATTCCAAAGCTAGTTCACAAAATCACAACCATGTTTGTACAATTTAGCGATCTATGTCCAATCCTCCAAAAAAAAAATTAAATCAATAATAATAATTTTTTTTAAAAAAGCCGAAAACCTACCGGTGCCGATGATTAGGTGAAGGAATCTCAGAAAGACGAGCGAGAGAGAGAGAGAGAGAGAGAGAGAGAGAGAGATGCGTTTGATTCGACGTGGAATTGTGAGGTGAGATGGATGGGTTGGGATTTCGTGCGGGTGGGGTGACGGTAATCGGATCGCTCTGGCTCTGTAAATCACGTATATACACACACACACACACACAAACGCATATTAACAATTCAACGTCAACAAGTGAAAAATCAAAAAATTACAATACATGAAGATGTAATATTATATCTTTTATAATTTTGTAATAATAAAAATATATAAAATTAAAAGATATGATAGATATTATTAAAAAATATATAAATAATATAATATATATTGTCTATAAAATTTTGTTATGACAATTTGGCGAAACTGGCGCGGGCAGGTTAACGGGTAAGAAGTCCACTGAACCGTCCCATACCATATCCATTTCGTATTCCTTAACTTAAGAGTCTTTTCCCAATTAGTTTTTTATCCACTTCGCCTAATTAATATATGATCTTTTCTTCATGGAAATTTTAAATGGTACAAGCAAACAAAATGAATTCAAAAATTTTCATTTAGATGTGATAAAATCAGTACTAAATATATTTTTATAAAAATTACATAACGCGCCTGTATTATAAAATTTACTATAATTTTTTATATTTCCCAATTTTTATTGGAGAAATCTGAAATTAAAATAAGATAATTAGATTAATTACTGTTGTATTTTACCATATTATGTAGTTCTAACGAATTAGGATCTTTACAGAACACCTGTAAATGAAAGAAAGAAATAGAAAGCAGGACTAATGCCCTCCTTTTTCTTTTTCTTTTTTTCACTTACTAAACCCTCTACAATACTGTAGCTGAACATCCTGCTGTTGGGTATGGATTGCAGATGGCTCAACGTTGCAGTATCTTATGACTAGAGGCTGAAACAGATAGTAGTTTGGTTGTTAAAGCTTTTCAAACTGGTGATGATCTCTCAATGATGGATGCTATTGTTTCAGACTGTAGAATTTTGGCTGAACAATTTCACTCTTTCCACCTTTCTCATGTTGTAGTAAGAGATTGCAAGAGAGTTGCCCATTATGTAGCTCAATACTGTCACACTTACTCTCCTTTGTGGTTTCATGATTTCCCTGACCAAGTGATGCATTTAACACACTGTGATGTACCTATCTGATTTCTGTTTTAATATATTAGCACTTTTCAGAAAAAAAAAAAAATATATATATATATATATATACAATACTAAAAAAATGTTTATTTAGTTCTAACGTTTCACTCAAGCTCATAAGCCTAAAGTAGATCATTTCTATTTTCTCCATTATTTTCCGATCCAATGTCAGTTAACTTAAATAGAGAATAAATTAGTAGTTTTACATGCAATGAATAAATCATGGTAAGTTTTGCAATGTATGTTTTATGAACATAAAATTATGCCATGGAAATGTCGGTACACTTTTTAAGAAAAAATAAACTAAAATAAAATTTTCACACATTTACAAAGAAAATTAATTTATTTTTATTAAAAATTTCATTAGACAAAAGAAATATATCTAAATCTGACCTTTTTTTTTAAATTATTGTTCTTTTAATTAGTTTGCAAACATAACAAGAGCAAGAAATGGAAGATTTTTAACAAGATCCTATTAAGTAATAGGAATGTAGCCATCAACTCAACTGATTGTCTACTGTTTTTCTGTTACAATTTAAAGGCAAATGGGTAGGCTTTACATCCACTATTAACACTGATTACCAAAGAAATCTACTGCGAACAAAAGAAAACGGGTTCGTAATAGAAATACGAACTCCTTCACCTCTCCTCCGACGAGATTTTATCTACAACCGCCACAATCCTAGTCATGCAATCTTCTAACGTAGAATACTAATTCCTTCCTCCACATCTCAGTTGGTGGCTAAAGGCAACGCCCTTTTGCAGAAAAAGATCCCTTAAGAAGTGAGGATGGACGAAATTTTCTAGCAAAAACTTGATTTTCACTGGTAGGATGCTCTATCCAATTTCCTTCCGTGTCTTTTCTAGGATGTACATAATCAACAATGCCAATTGCCAAACAAGCAACAGAACATGGCACAATAACCAAAAAAAAAATTTACATATATAGAAGGAAAAATGGGAGAAAGTAAAAAAAAAAAAAAAAGCTGACAGAAGTTAGCAAACAGGTGAAAAATGCAAACCCAGTCAGAGTTTTACATGCTACCAGCTTTGCCTGGAATGGGTTTTGGCTTTACTTTTGCCATGTCAACAAGGTCCCCAAATAACTTATCCTCTGGCTTGGAAGACTTACCGGGTGGAACGTAAGATGGAGCAGAAACTGGGTAGGAGTTTCTCAATCCATTATCATCTCTAACAGATAGGCCATACATTTGCTGCTCAAGGTATGGAACTACTTGTTGCTGACCGTATCCATATCCTAAGAATTGACTGCCATACATCTGTTGAGGATACATAGAAGCCACAGGAGCGGCTTGCATTTGGGGTGAAACCATACCCATATAGGGCCCTGCGATACTCTGAATATGCTGAGGGTGCAAGCCCAATGGACTTTGACCAGCATGGCTATTCATTGGTAACATAGGGTTGTTAGCGTTTGGCTGCATCTGCATACCAACTTGGTCATTCCCCAATGCTGGAAGTCCCTGGGGATGAGAACCACTCTGTACATGTGTCATAACCACTTGAGTAACTTGCAGTGACTGTGGATAATGAGTGCCTGCTACTGGACTACCGTTATCCGCTGGTTGAACTTCCCATGGTGGTGGTGGCAATGATTCACTGATTTGTATACCTGGGATCCATAAAAGTATGAGTGACACAACTATCAAAGTCCGAAATTTGAAAGCATAATTCCTTTACATTTACATTCTCTAAAATCCATGCAATATTTCACTGCTAACTAGCTATAAAAGAATTTTGCATTGAAGACTGATGAATTTTCCATCATCAAAAGTTGGTAAAAGAAGAATGTAAATGCCAAGGATTTGTGTCAAGTATAAAATGTTTCAATCTAAAACTTGAGTTTTATGTGCACCATAAACTGGTGAAGGTGATTGTGGCTGCTGCTGCTGTGGTGCAACCTGACCATTCCAGGCAGGAACTGTGCTTTGCATGTATGGCGATTGCTCATACCGTGGTGACCCCACATTAGGCACATTTCCATTGGCATAAAATCCACCTTGAGGAGACATGAAAGTCTGCTGTGGTTGAAAACGGGGGGCTGATGGACTGGTTTGTCCAGTAACACTAGTTGGTTGGGTTGGCTGAGTGTTAACAGAAGTTGGTGCATTGTTTTCATTTGGAAACATATCAAAAAGAATAAGGGCATTCTGCTGAGACATAGGACTGGCTGGTTGCTGTTCTCCTAGAGGAACAAGAGCAAGTGAAGTCTCTGATTTTGGTGAGTTATAATCATCACCACTGAGCAAGTCCATTTTGGGATCGGCCTTAGCATTGAGTGCTGAACCATTCGAAGTGGGGGGAGCAGGAAGCAATAACTGATTCAATGTTTTGGACCCACCTTCAGCAATGGCACTGGATCTGCAATATGAACATATCAATGAATATATATATATATATATATATATATTTTAAAAGAACAATTACATAAGTGGAAGCACCTAATAGGTCAGATTCTTGTTAAGCCACCATGAAAGGTAATTTCATACATCAATTTATTTCTACTCTGCATGGAGAAACGTTTGGGCTCTACATGTGCATAGTATAACCTTACTGTATCAACTAGAAATCTGGAACCAAAAACTAAATTCATTGAAGACAACATTCCAGGTGCAATAACCAAGATACAATTGACAGACAATGCTTTAACCTAATTTCATTAATACAAATAACTATCTCCAGCAAAATAGCAATTTGTCATTACATGGGCTATGTTTGTAAAATGAAAGAATTAGTAACATAAATGAAAGCGGTTAATAGCAAGGCTAACAATGTAAAGCAATCATAAGGACTGGATTACCTCCCATCAGTTTGTTTGCTAATGTCTCCATTATCAACCAAAGGAGCATCAACATCTACAAGTGCTCCAGCAGGTGCAGACTTCGGTTTCTCTGTTTGATTTGCAGCATAAGTACCAGAAGCGATGGCTTCATGCTTTGCTAATACACGCTGCAGATCATCATTGAGAGCAAGTCCTTGGCATAGTAGTGATTCATCCCTGAAAAACAGAAAGGGAAGCACCATAATAATAGAGCTTTGTATAATTTTTTTCCTTCAGAAGAAACTTCATTAAAAGCAAGATCAACATGAATTAATCATGAACAGAATAGGATAATATTGCCACCAGCATTATATCATAGTATGAGGAAAGGGATATTAGAACTTACGAGGTTGAGTTAACAAGGTGTACCACTCGCTGCTTGTAGTTTCGACACTGCTCCACCAAATCAACAATCACATCCTGCCTAAGACCCTGAAAATAGAAAGATAAGTCATACTTAGGACTGTGTGATGAGATTTCCAACCTGATAATCAATAATGTCTTAATTTTATAAATATATGGGCATATTTAGAGCATTCTTGACAGAAGGTTCAGAAGGGCCAAATCAGCTACAAAATCTAAATACTTAAAGACATGATCATATAATTCTTTTCCAGTTATGAAAATCTGATTTAGTTTTGCATAAGCTACACATTTGTTGCTTTTGAGAGTAGTACATTACAAGGAAACACCAAACTAGTATTACCAGCTAAAAATCAAATACTGAGTCATGATTGACTGATTGCTTAACAATGATAGTGTAAAAATACATATTTTATAGCTGATATTATATTATACTATATATGAAGGAAATCAGAATAGATTTGATGCATGGAACTCCTACTTTAGTGACTTCACTAAGCATGTTCAACCAAATCAGTAGCTTAGTTGACAAAATCTGGAAGCTATGTAATTGTTGCCATATGTATTTTCATACTATTCATCATATTTTGAAAGTTCAAATAAAGCAACTTACTTCCTTGTTACTTGGTTCTAATGCACTGAGCATTTCTGTGAGAACATCCACAATACCACGTGCATTCTGAATTTCGGTTAAACTGGCAATAGAAGGTTCAATTAAAACATATATTGTATAATGACAATTGATGATATGTGCAACAGCATAATTTGTATCATAATATACATAGTTATCCCTGATCTTAACAATAACACCAAACAGCCACATACACAAAATGTACCATGTACTCATTGTTATCTCAATTCAAGGAAATTCATAAGGCCTTTCTATATTTAAGAGAATGTCTTACAAATCTTTTTTTTTTTTTAAAAAGGATATACCAAGACATCTGTTTTCATACCATATAAAGTAAGAAACAACAGGGACCCTCCATATCATACCAATCACCTGCTATGCTACGCAGAACAAAACAAGAAAAAGAAAAAAGCAAATGGAAACAAAAATGAAAACTGTGCCCAAACATCAATTATGCTATTTTTGTATTTCCTTTTACTTATCTTCAGTTTTTGCAGCTACAAAAACAACCTAACTTTAGTTAATTACACCAGGAAAATATATGTTGCAACAACCATCTCTAATGAAGAAATACAATAAATATATTATATATAAGGCTCGGCTAATAACTTCAAATGTGTTATGAGAGATGCAATGAAAACATACCACAGATAATAAATATGATTATGATAATGGTACTTAACAAAGTATATATGGAAACAAAATCTCCATCATCATAGTTAGAGTCCCATTGAATAATGATTGAAAGATTGTAGGAGTTAGGGACAAAGATTCCTATTAATCAACAACAAAGTCAACTTCCTATGAAAACAAAAGGAGCTAAATTTGTACCTAAGGGTTGGAAACTCAGGCTCTGCAGAGGACTCAGCTGTGTCCAGTCGGACCTCAGTGTTGCGTAAATTCTGAGGATATGATGACAATGGTTGTGTTTGCGGAGGTGTGAAAACAGGTGCAGATTGCTCAGACCTCTTAGGGAATACGGCCCCAGCTCGCTGAAATAATCAAATAAATCTACTTTCATCTTTCAAAAAGAAATATGATAATTCTCTTCTTACAAACTGGTTTCCTTCCAGCTCACATTGATAGATTAAAAGAAAACTATTGCTAAACAATCTCCATGTAAACAACTTCTTGGTGAACATACCAAAAGTTCCTGGTATGCAGCATAATACTGTGGATATCTAGCCCTTGGTCCACCAAAAGCTTCTTGCCAAGTATCTATAAGAATCAATATCTTCTCTCTAACATGAAAATCAGGCTACAATTGGCATGATAAATAACGTCAGCATATTTCATAACATGGAAGCAGTTATCACATGGGACATCAGTGAAAAATTTTAGAAATATTTTTACCTTCTTCCTTGCTATTTTCACCATCTCATGAAGAACATCTCTCTCTGCAACATGCATGTGAACAATGTCCCCACAATTCTTTATTATTGTCTCCAGCAGCTAGAATATAGAAGACCATTAAAAAACAAAGTGAGCTTTTGTAATTGAAAGAGATGATATTGAAATGGTAATTATATATGGGCAAAGATAATGTTTCCCATCTTAAAAAATATCATTCAACAGCTAGTAAGGTTCAAAGGAATCCCAAGACTGAAGGCAATCTGAACCAAGCACAATAATACTGCATTATGAAACATTCATATTCAGATTAAAGTTTGAACAACACACTGATAGTGACCCCTCTCTTTACAACCATAGTGCAAAGACTTCCTATTTAAAAATCAAGAAAGATAATGACATATGAAAGCAAATATGAATGAAGCTTTTGAAAATGCCCACTCCAACAAACAGCGACCAGCTGGCCACAAGAGATTTATATTTGCTTGCTGCTCCAATATAAAAATCACTCATTCCAACAGCATTTGATCTGCTTAACCTTATAAATTATTGGTTATGATAACGTAAATCATATTCATGTTTAAAATGTTTGCAATAATGAAATTCACAAACACCATATTATAACCTATTTAGCTGGTCACCTATCAACACTCCAAACATCCCATGTGAAAATAATCCCCAAACACAATCTTCGCAAACAGTAACAGTATAAACAGGTCCACCAATCTGAGTATAGTCAAACAAAAGCGGAAGCACCCACTCCCAGGATATCTTCCAGATTAGTAGAAACGTATCCCATCACAGAAATTCAAAGGCAATATTTATTCTTATCAGGAAGTTAACATCATTAGAAATATATGATACATTGACGCTAGAACATTTTTCATTCCTTAAACTAGTCATTTTCTAAAGTTCATTACGCAAAACTCATAGTATATAGCTAGGTAGGCAGCAAGACAAGACATCACCCAAGTGATATTCTGTTTTATCATCCCTGGGAAAATATTTCACAATAACGCCTACCAGTTATTTATCAATCAACCAAAATATATATATATATATCCAAGGAATTAAAGTACTTGTCAATTTCATTATATATCTTTCTAATAAAGTTTCATCCTTCATGCACGAAGAAGAAGAAAAGTAGTTCTCTGTGTTTGTGCTGATAAACATGATTTAGCATTTAGCATAATGGTGGAAGGCAAGAGGGCCATCCTAAAACAATACATAGAACTTAAACCAATGAACACCATCATCCTTTCAGAAAGAAAGACTCAAATATTGGTCAAAAATGAAAAATTCATCAAGTGGAAAACAAAATCTTACAAAATGCTAAAGCAGAATGATCAATGTTAACATCCAAACTGAAATAGTAAAAATAAAATGTTATAATGCTTACAGTTAGTGCAAGAAGTTGAACTTTTGAATTCTTACTTCCAATCCGCTTCTTTACACTTTTAACAACATCCTTTGCTTGCCTGATAAAGCATAACCAGACTGAGTTCTCAAACTCTGGAAGTATAAATCGGGAGCAAAACTCAAAATCAAGCATAAAATTCCATTGAACATTTTTATCACTCCCTCGAGAATCGTTGAGCTTTCAATACATATTTAGAACAATAAGAATGTACATATTGAGATATGCCACATTTCTCCCACTAGAAAAGAACAGATATCACCCGCAAAACTTCAAAACATTCAGACATGTCACTTTAGGTCCTCTTTCCTTCCACAGACCCCCTCCCCCCCTCTCCCTCCCCCTTTTCCCAATTTCCTTTTTGGCCAACATGGGGTTCAAGTTTTGAAAGCATGATCAAATGGACAGAAAGATCAAGAGACTGTTATTTTGCAAAAGACTTTAGATTTTCACCTATGAAGGTACGTACATGCATTTTTTCAAGTTATTTTCCCTTTTAATAAGAAATACAAATCCTAGGTTCTCAGATGCATTCAAAAAGACTATTTCTGCATAACCATGTATAACCGTTCGTTCTTAAAAGGGAAACAGAAACCTGTAGCCAAGAGAAGCAAATTAGACATCACAAGAGAATGTCTGACCATCTGATTATGCACGACTTGCAGAACCAAGAGTAACCACCAGCTACAATAACTGATTAATCAAGGTCGTAAATTTTTGCAAGTAATAAAAATTTATGACTCAAATGCAAAATCTGAAAAATATATGGAACAAGAGCACTCAAACCAAGAATTAATGAACAATACAAGCCAGATCAAAGAGGGCGATGGGGCGGAGCCCAATCATATCAATCACTGAATCACCACATTGAAACCGAGGTCCAACGTCTGATTCAAATGCCAAATATCTTATGCCGAGAATTCGATATTCCATTACTTAAGGAAATGAAAAAGTGACGTTACAGACATGATAAATAAGTGGGAAGGAGAATCGGAAAGACCATGCTCCATTCGTCGATACTAATTCAACTCCATGACTTAGCTCAAGTGTCAATTAGAAACCCGATCAAGGAATAAAAGAAATTTCAGTCGCAGTTTTCTCGGAAACCACTGCTAGAATGACGATTTGTTCGAAATATATCACATATTTCGACTAAAAAATAAAACGACAGTGAGAATCCGGTGCTACGCATACCCAAGGTCATTATTCAGCATGTCACAGATCTCGAGGTTCATCGCCCAATCAGGGCCAATGAGCATGTCGCTCGTGGCCCGTTCTACCATAATATTCACCATTTCTGCTCACTGAAGACGATTCCGATCAGAAGATCGATACTTTTCAGATGACTTTAAACAGAATAAAGACGAGATCGAAAAGAATTCGGGCGATATCACAGGATAAACGGCCTTCTATCTCTCTTCTCTCTCTTGCACGCTATCCCCCACGAACATTGTTGGTTTTGCTTATTTCCAATGTGAACATGTTTTAGGGCATGTTTGGATGATTGGGAGGAAAGAGTTGTTTAGAACGAGAAGAACGAAATAACAAATAAAAATTAAAAAATAAATCTTTTTTTTAATAAAAGAGGGTGAAAATAATAAGCTTAAAATAATTTGTTTCTTATTTTGACGAAATAACCCATAAGATTACAGCAGAAGTGTTATGAACTTTTTAAAAAAAAAAACAAAGTCAATATATATTTTTAAAAATTAAAACAATGAGCAAGATAAACATAAATGCAAATTTGGCCTTTTTTTAATTTAGTATTGCTCTTTTATTTTAATATGGGTTGCGTAAACTATTGCTTCCCTCCAATATTTTGCCTGTCGAAAGTTGAAACAAACATAAACCTTGACCAACCAAACAATAACAAGACATGAAGGAGAGAGAGAGAGTTGATAACCCCCCCAAAAAGAAAAGCTCTATAAAAAGAAATATGAAACTCGAATTTTTAGTTGTTACTTGTTAAATGACTTTGAAATTTGTAGGTACTCATTAAAAATAATTTCATACAAATATTTAAATATACCTAAACTCAAACTCTGGTTAGCAAACTCGAATTAAAGCGACTACTATTTTTTAATACTAATGCATCCAACTTTATGCCGTAGTCAATTGAAGTTACTGGTGGATTTGGAATAACTTTTTGGAACAACAAAAGATGAGAAGAAAGCAAATGTGATCACTTTTTTCGAAGCAAGTGGCGTAGATAATAACCATAACCATAACCATACAGCATTTGTTAAGGTTATATTCTCTATTTCTGTCCAATAAATGAGTGCTCATGTCAATACAAAACTTCACTCGCCAATAGTTTATGTTGGAATTTGGAGGTTCAATCACGCCACTATTGCCATCGTCATTTTGCTGTCCACGCATTCATTTCACTTAGCTCATCGATTTGGCAAATGGAGATGGCGTAATGGCTAGGCCATTACATGTGGAGGAAATTCAACGTTTCCTCTATTATTCAGAAAAAAGTTGGCTTTTTTCTTCTCCTTTTCTCCTCATAACCACAGTTGTGGTGCCCAATGGACCCATATATGATAAATTCCTCACACACAAAAAAAAAAAAAAAAATTAAGAGTCATCAATCCTAAAATTGGCTCAGTAATTAGGACTTTCCATTTTAGCTTATCCACTCACGTTTAAATAAAATTATTTTTCTATATGAATTTGGCTGAAGAGGGATTTATGGTAAGTTGAAGCACACGTTCTATAATTTTTTACAAGTATTTTTATACTAGATGTAATTCTGTTAAAAATATTATAAAAAAAAAATGAAAGAGATACCATGAGAGGAGAGAAAAGTTATTTACTCTTTCTCACAAACCATTAACGCTTGTATAATAAAGTAGCAAATATTGAAAATGCTGATACATTTAAACAACAGAAGGGAATCTAATCATCTATAAGATGACCTCACTGGAACAAGATTCTTATAACATAAGCTATACGACAAATGAAAAACAGAGGCTATGGGTATCCTCGCAGGATGGTGTTTATCAAGGATGACAAATGCAGCAATCCATAACAACCATTTTCCATGTTCAAAGCTTCATCATGAAATGTCAAAGAAAAGGAAATGAAATAAGCTCAATAAGGAACAGGTACGCGAACCGTTGGAGGGCCAGATTTCATGTCCTCAATAATTAGATTCAAAAGAGTCTGTGCTACAGGGCCTTCATTGCCTACAAGAAGTGCACAATGAAATGAATCAACTAACAAAAACACAAGCAACATTAAATTCTACTAATGAATAATGATTACATGATGACATGTCCAAGGATCTCAACCAAACAATCAAGAGTATTATTGGTAGAAGTATATATACAATTGCTGTAGATATAATCTTTTGCAGACAGAAAGCAAATTAAAAACACTGTGACAATTAGGATTCTATGACACGATTAAACTATGAACATGACCTCGAATATGAACTCACAGAAATGCATTAGGTATTGTTATTTTTGGAAAACACAATAACAAGCCAGAAAGGAATATCGGCCATCAACAGTAAACCAAACTACTTGCGTTTTATACCAGATTGATCCATAACCAATGCAAATGCTTATCATGTGCATGAGTGTGTAGGAAGGAAGTAGCATAATCACTCACCATCTCCAATCACTTGATCATCCCACTGCACCACAGGGCGAACAAGAACTCCACTGCCAATAAGCATCATTTCATCTGCGTTCTTCCCTTCCTCCACTGTGACATTTTTAATCTTTATACCCTGAAGCTTACCCTCTTTCACCAGACTCTCAGCAAGAGTTAAAACTCTTTTAGCTGTGCAACCACTTAGAATTTTGTCAAAATGAGGCATTATTAGCTTCTTCTCCTTATTGACAAAAGCCACATTCATGTTGGGCCCTTCAGCGACAAACCCATCATTATCTAGCCAGATGCCTGCAAAAGCACCAGCTTCTTCAGCTTCCATTTTTGAAAGCACATTTGGAAGGTAATTCACACTCTTAGTGGTTGCAAACTGAGGAGGTTTAATGGGTACAGAAGATGTAACGACTTTAACTCCCCTGGAAGTAAAGGGGGATAGATCCTGAATTACAATTGCATGAAGACTGGATTGGTGGCAGCCAGAGGAAGATAGTTGAAAATCACCAGGTCCTGCTGAGAGCCAGTATCTCAGTGATCCTTTTCTACATTTGGAAGCACTTACAGTTCGTATGAGTATTCTTCGTATGCTTCCACGATCAACTGGGGGATCTATTTTGGCCAGAATTGCTGACCTTAAAAAACGATCAAGGTGTTGATCCAGCTCGTATAGGTATCTGGAATGCAGACAATACATCACTTTCATTTGACAGCTTGATGATAGTATAAAAATGAGTAAGAGACCTCAATAAAATGGACAGGTGTAAGAATAAATACAGAACTGGAATATCTCGCTTGTAAGTTCAAAATAGTGTCCAAGTGAATTTCTCATAATCTTATGTTCACTCCACAATAAAAGAGTAGTCCTCACTATGAGGTGGAAATCACAAACCCGTCCATTATTGCTGCTGTATCAAAGACACCATGGCCCCTATGAACCATGTGATCATCCAAGGGGATAACCATAGCAGCTGGGTCTGTTGTTATCCCACCAAAAATGCTAGAATACATGGCAAGGAATTGTTGCTGGCCCTTTATCTTTTCTCTGTACGCTTTTATCTTTTCAAGGGCCTTATAAGCAAAAATGAAAGAAATGATCAGTAATAACGCAATAGTTGCACATAAGAGATTATTTTTTCTTTCAAGTTCAAGAACGAAAAGAAGTCAATTTGTAAGACTTCGTTTCCTAATTAAATTGCCAATGCAAACTCTTTTAAAATAAAAATGAAAGCAAATAGAAAGTTACACCTCCAAGCCAGATAAGAGCGGAACATCGGACAATTCAGTTTTAGAATCTGCAACATCAACGCATCCCATTAGTGTCAACAATCAAGATCATTATCAGTGAAAACACATTAGTTCATACATTATTAAGCCAGGACGTGATCCATTACAAACGCAAATTAAAAGTGGGAAATTTGCCAATTAAACCTCCAGATTGATTGGAAGCTCTCACAGTCCTCATTTTCTGAATCGACCCAAGTTGAATAGACCGCTGCCCAAGTCCCAGAGAAGGGAGATTTCTTGAAGTTGGGTTTGAAATTAGAGAGTGATAAACTAGTTTCAGAGGTGAGTGTGAGATTAGTGATACCGGTTCTGGAAGGAATAACAGAGAAGCCATGGCTTTGAGCAGATCAACACACGAAAACGAAGAAAGCGATGAAGGTATTGGATTGTTGACGTCGCTAATTTCGATGGCAACTTAAGGTGTTAGCCGTTCACTATACAGAAAGTGAAACCGTTGCCGGCTGGCGGCTGCCGCACTGGGATGATTAAAATGCCGAGCGATAGCAACATATATTTAACCACTGCATAAATTTGAAAATAGTCCGTTTCTTTGAAGAAAGAAAATAAAAAAAATTAAAAATTTTATACTAATAAAAATTTATCTTAAATAAATTAAAAATTAAATAATTTTTGTTATCTTTTTAAAATATAACAAATTATATCATTTTTCAAAATAAAATCTTAAGTTCCATAACAATCTAATCCTACAAATACATAAATAAATCTACAGGTTTGCTTTCCCTTTTATCCTTGTTTCTGTCTGCAAGTTTTTTGCTGATATGTGCTGCTTTAGCTTTTCCACTTCCACTTGCTTTATTTTCTTTTCTCCTTGGAGCGTGGGCTGCCTGGTGTCTTTTTGTTGTTTGGCCACTTTTGCCTCCTTTCCTTAGTTAGTCCTTTGTTTTATCATTTATGGCTTTGCCCAAAAAATAATTAAATGAATGATAAATGGTAAGAAATATCTTAAAACTTATAAATTAGTGGAAAATATCTGGTTAATTTTTTCAATGTAAATAATGTTTAGATAAAAATATAAATAAAAGAGATATGTTATAAAATTAAAAGTTTAAAAGATTTTTTTAACATTTAAAATTTAAAAGAATAAATTATATAATTCCTTAAGTTAAAGAGATTTCTTAAAAATATTAAAATGGGAACAAAGTTTTCCAACAATAATATTTGTATACACAAAATTTAAATATAACACTTGATTTAAAAAAAATATTTATATCATTTTAACTAATTACTTGTTAGTAATTAAATATATATTTAATTATATAAACAATAAATAATAAATATTTTTTGTCAAAATGGGTGAAGGCCGTAAGTTTTTCAATTACTCAAATTGAAAAAATCATAGGATTGCAAGCTAGAAAGAGTAAGAAACCACTCTCCTCATAATTAAAATCATTAGAACTAAGCACACAAAATGCATTTCATACTTTCTGAAAATACACAAAAAGCTTTCTATTTATCAAGTAAGAATAAAATTTTAAAACTAATGCCCACTAGTAACACTTATCGAGAATAAAATTCTCGAACCTACTATAATGAAGTAGAGGTTAGCTCAAGTGAAGTGACGACTAATGAAGACGAAGTGAAGAGTGACAATTCTGCAAGCTTAAGATGAAAACGAACAGAAGGTGACTGTTGCAAACAGACAATAATGGTCGGTGACTCACTATGGTTGGGTGGTGCTGCTAGTTGAAGACAAAGACGAGGCTAGGTTGGATACTCTAGGGCACAGACATTACTCGTTTGGTTTGGAGAGAAGAAGGACTGAATATTGAAATTGAAGCATGCTAAACGCAATTTTAACAGGGTTTTACTAATAAATAATAATAATAACTTCAAATTAACAGGTGGGTTAGAGTATTTAAACTTTTTTAAATATATTAATACACCCGATTGATTTATAGTTTAAATTTTTTAACTCAAACCAATTTAACTTTATATAATGTGTTGATTGGGGATGGGTTAAACTCTATTTTAATATCTCTATTTAATAAAGAAAATTTGTCATAAAAATGCAATAATAAACAAATAAGAAAACCTAAAATAAGCCCAATAATATTAGTACCATATTTGTGGCCCAACAGCCCAAATGGAAGGATCCGAAGAGGCCTCTAAGGTCCTACAACCTGAGCCCACTAGTATCCGTTCGTCACTCTCGGATTACGGTAAAACACTAAAACCTAGTTTCTTCTGTGTGACTCTGAAACGGACGGAGAGACCCAACACAAGCCTCTCCGAAGTTCAGTCTTGCATTTCGGCCATGGCAACCCACGACTATGATGATGCACGTGGTGGATACGATGACCACCGCCAGCCACTATCACAATCTCAAGACCTGGGATATGATCCGAATTACGTACCCGATTCCGTGAAGTCATTCGTTGTTCACCTCTACCGCCACATCCGAGAGAAGAATGTGTACGAGATCCACCAGATGTACGAGAACTCGTTCCAGACCCTCTCGGAGCGCCTCTTCAAGGACACTCCTTGGCCTTCTGTGGATGCTGTCGCTAACTACGTCGACAATGATCATGTCTTTTGCCTCCTGTACCGTGAGATGTGGTTTCGCCACCTCTACGCTAGGCTCACGCCAACGCTTAAACAGAGGATAGATTCCTGGGACAATTATTGTAGCCTCTTCCAGGTTGTGTTGCATGGGGTTGTCAATATGCAGCTACCCAACCAGTGGTTGTGGGATATGGTGGATGAGTTTGTTTACCAGTTTCAGAGCTTCTGTCAATATAGAGCCAAGATGAAGAACAAAACTGAACAGGAAATTGCGCTTTTGAGGCAGTATGATCAGGTAATTCTACTAGTGCTTACAAATATTTATGAGCATCACACTATTCTTTTATCACCTTTTAGTTGGGACGGGGGCATGTGTTAAAATTTGTTTGTTTTCTTAGCTTGGAATTTCGGCGAAGAGGGATATTTAAGATAGGCAACTGATTGGAAGTTCCTTTAATGCTTTTAATGAATCTTGCTAAAGCAATTTAAGTTATCTGAACTATTGTTCGCCTATGGTCTATGGGGGTTGTCTAGCGGTTAGGCCTTGAACTTGCTGTCTTCGTGTCTCATGATGGAATCTGTTTGCCACTTTGTCTTCTTATTATATGCTGAGCTTTCCATATTGCTATGTTCGCAGGCTTGGAACGTCTACGGTGTCCTCAACTTCTTGCAAGCCCTCGTTGAGAAGTCCATGATCATTCAAATTCTTGAGCAAGAAAAGGAGGGCTTGGAACAATTTACTGCTACTGATGGGTATGATTACAACGGAGGGAGTAATGTCTTGAAGGTTTTGGGGTATTTCAGCATGGTTGGATTACTGCGAGTTCATTGTCTTCTAGGTGATTATCATACTGGTCTCAAGTGTTTGCTTCCAATTGATATTAGCCAACAAGGCGTTTACACCAGTGTCATTGGAAGCCACATTACCACCATATATCATTATGGTTTTGCCAATCTTATGTTGCGGAGGTGCGATTATCCTTTGGTCTGTGAATTGTACATTTTATTCCATTTTCTTAAACAAACCCGTGTTTTTGTTTTGGTCTCTGTCTTGGTCTATTTCTTTTTCTTTATCTTCGTGATTTTATTACATGGCCTAACATGTAGCCTTTTCTTCAGATATGTCGAAGCAATTCGTGAATTTAACAAAATTCTCTTGTATATCTACAAGACAAAGCAGTATCATCAGAAGTCTCCTCAGTATGAGCAGATACTGAAGAAGAATGAGCAAATGTATGCCTTGCTGGCAATTTGCCTTTCACTTTGCCCTCAAAGCAGGCTTGTTGATGAAACAGTGAACTCTCAGTTGCGGGAGAAGTATGGTGAAAAGATGATTAGAATGCAAAGATATGATGATGAGGCTTTCGCTATGTATGACGAGCTTTTCTCATATGCATGTCCCAAGTTCATCACCCCGTCAGCACCTAGTTTTGAGGAGCCTCTGGTAAATTACAACCAGGTATGCTTTAATCCATCTAGGCTTACAGTGAAACATTGGATTTCAGTTCTTAGTCCCATTGGGTTTCCAATTTGAAGTTTCAATTCGTTTTTTATTTTTTGTTTTAGTATTGGTGCATGATTCCCTTCCTTTCACAATTACAAAAGTTGGAATCAAAACTAGGTTAACTTAAGAATGTCAAACCCCCACTCCCTTAGAAAAGTGCAATAAGAAAATGAAAAGGGTCTGTCAAAAAATTGTCAGTCAAGCGCCTAGTGAACCATACTGATGTGAATTTCAACATTTTGGACCTAGGGTTCTTGCTAATTTGATTAAGGTCTTATGTTCCTAACTCTTTGGCATGCATTTTGCCTAAAGTATCTGTTTTTTATATAGCAGAAAATGTTCATTCATTTATTGGAACTTTTATTGGTAAAACAATTGTTTAAATGCTTTCCAGTTTTAATTGAAGGCTTGAGACTGACCTGGGTGGAATTGCTTAACTTAGTAGAGATAATTGTTTGGATATTCTCTTTTTACACTTTCTCCGTGTTAAATACTGAATGCTATCTTTATTTTTTCGGCCAGGACGCCTATAGACTTCAGTTGAAACTGTTCCTTTATGAAGTGAAGCAGCAACAGTTGTTATCAGGTGTTCGGACCTTCTTAAAAGTCTATTCAACAATCTCTCTTGCAAAACTTGCAAGTTACATGGAAGTGGATGAAGCTACTTTAAGGTTACAACACATACAATTATTGGATCATATTTCTTTGTTTTGATATGTCATTTTATTGGCAGTTTAATTCACGTATTCCAAATGATGATGCTTGGCAGGACTATCTTGATGACATACAAGCATAAGACTCATGCTGTTGATAATGATGGGAAAGTTATTTCCAATGCTGATGTGAATTTCTTCATTGATGATGTAAGCTTGTTCACTTTTCTCTTTTCATAACCAATTTTATCTTCAATGGTTTCTGATTATAAATACTGCCTCTGAGTGTTTACATAATTTCTAGGCCATACAGTATATGTGTTATGTTTAGTTGAACTTGTACTTGACACAAACTGGAGTATTTGCTTTCCAAAATCTTTGTTGAATTAATGATTAAATCTCCCTTGGCCGCGGCCTTTGCATTTTAACTGACTTGTTTATTGTTTTTATGTATTTACACACATATTACAAGTGAATAAGGATCTTTACAGTGAATGTACTCACTAATTGACCACTTTCCGTCAATGCCTTAAACATTCGACATTAGGCTTTAGAAATTCAGACCTGTTTATCAATTATTCTTCTACAATTTTAATCTCTCTCTTGGATTACAATTTGGGTGGCTCAGAGGATTAAGATTACAGAGACTTCCTATGGTGGGTGATCAAGTGTGGGAGAGAGAGAAATATATCTTATCAAGTGGGAGTTATATTGTGACTCCAAGAATGAGGGTGTTATTAGTCTTTGCAAGATTGGTGAAACTCAAATCTCTTTGTTGCTAGTTGGTGCATTTTTCCTGAGTAAATTATCATATTTTTTTGGATTTTTTTCAAACCTTAGATCTGATATGGGGCAGGGTCAATTCTGTTCCCAAGATTTGGTGTTTAGTGGCTGATGATCTCTTTAAAAGGTGTCTGCTTTACAGATAACCATTTTGTATTGATGTTGATGTGTTTATTTTCTTGTGTGTTTTCTCTAGTACGATATATAGAAATATTTCTAGCAATTCAACCATATGTTTTTGTCCTAAATGGTGCTTTAACTTTCGATTTGACTAAATAATTTGCCGCAGGATATGATTCATGTTGTAGAATCTAAGCCCCTTAAACGATATGGGGATTACTTCTTGCGTCAGATAGTCAAGGTATGCTTATTTTCGTTGACATGTGAGTTGCTTGGTTATTTAGATGTAAAATCATTAATTCTCGTACATTTTTGTTGGGTGGCGTCTGTAGCTTGAAGGCGTGATCAATGAGATGGACGGTATAAAGCTGGAATAAATTGCATCTCATCTCGTTTAAAGGACTTCTCCCCTTGTTGATTCCCCCTTTTGCCGTGCTAGGCTGATTTTTCCATGAGGGTCAGGGTATATTGTTTTGAGGTAGAGGACTTAGTTAGCTTTCTACATGTAATACTAATTTGTATTTTTCACCTTGGTTTTAGTTAAGGTAATAGCTTGCTTATTTCTTTGTTTTAAAAAAGGCCCGAAAAAGTTCGTAGTCCTTCGAGGGTGTTTAAATTAATGTCGTTGATGCTTCATAGCCTTTTTATTAATGTCAATTGATGCTTTATAGCTGAACAATGTTTTTTTTTGGTCGATATAGCTGAACAATCTTGTCTCATGCATGAAATGTCATATGATCTTTTGGGCCATAATTTAACGGCAAGTACTGTAGGCCATTACTAAATAACACGAGGTTATGACTGTTCAAATAAACCATTTGTCTTAAGCAATCTGATCAGTTTGGTATAGGGCATCGACAAAGTGCCTAGCAAAATATGATGAATGGTCATTTCGTACACGAGTATAATTATCTTTCCATCTGTTGTACGCATGTTTCGAAATCGCAATGTAATCATGTGCGCGGGTGCGTTTTCTAATGCTCATTTGAATCCTGCCAAAGCTCTAGAATGCTTGCTTAAAATTCGGTGTGACTATGGTTTTTTAAATAAAATTCAACATAAGAATTTCTTTTTTAAAAAAAAATATTTTATCTAAAATTTTTAAATTATTATAAATGGGCGGGCTACTCTACCTTGTTCGCTGTTTCTTTTCATCTGAAGTCCAGACCTGATTTTATCCAATACAGAAAGAACCATCGTTGTTATTATTCTTATTATATATAGCAAAACATGACTTGATTCGTCCATGTGCGTCTGGATGCCAGAATCGAAGCAGATGAAACGATAAGGTCATATTGTGTCAGGACTTAAGATTCATTTGTTTTAAGTCACCGCTTTATCCCCATCCCAGAAAAGTATGCAAATTGAAAAGTAGCACATTATCATATTATTTAATATTTTTTAATTATTAATAATAAATGTATAATTTATTTTTAAAATAAAAAATTTACTTTGATAAATATAAATTCAAATTTTAAAATCTTAAATTATAAAATTATAAAATCTTAAATTTTTTTAAGGTATTTTATTTTATTTTATTTTTTAAATAATTTTTATAAATATTTTTGAACTAGTTATGTATGATAATTTATGTACGTACATATATATACACATATATATATATATTAAATTTAGGTCTTATAAATTTATAATTTAATATTTAAAAATTTAAATTTTATATTTATAAGGATAAATCTGTTTTATTTTAAAAATATATTATGTATTTATTACTGTTTGTTAAAAAAATTTAAAATATATTAAATAACATGATAAAATATTTTAAGAATCCTCATTAATAAAATTTTTAAAATATTTGTATTCACCTCGAATATTGTGCCAAAATTTCATGGATAGAGAAATTCAATTTATTACATATTTATATATTAATAATTTCTATTGATTTGATTGTTAAATATTCATATTAGTAAATTAAATAAATCTTTTTGTTTGCATAGAAACTAATTAAACATATATATTATATGGAGTGGATTATATGTTGACGCCGACATGAAAAATAAATAAAGTAAGAAACAAGAAATAAAAAAAAAAAAAAGGGGACCCACAAAGCCAATCTTACAATTGACGAAAGAAACGGTCTCACTCACCTCCCCACGAGGCGCGTTGGTTCTTAAAGGGGAAAGTAGCGCGGGCAATTAGTCCACGTTGAGTGGCACGCCTCTTTGGAGTTTCAAGGCCTCCAACACACAACTCGCATCATAACTCATTTCTCAAAGTTTGTTCGATTTACTTATTGTTTAAAGTGAACCATCTAACAAATACAACATGCGCCCACCGGTCACCGTCCCTTGTTTTCTCAATTCTTCTTCTTCTTCTTCTTGTTCTTCACCCAGCGATCGCAGACTCAACACTCTTGCTAGGCACCTACTACCAATGGATTCTCACAACTCTTCCATCTCTGCTTCCCCAACCTCCGCTTTCCATGACAATTCTGTCTTCGCTCATCTTGTTCGTGCTCCCGAAGATCCCATCCTTGGGGTACTCTCTTTTTCCTTCTCTCTGTTTTTTTCGATTGCAATATAAATTGGTGATCAGCTTAAAATTAAAGAACAAATTATCAATGTGTTTAGTGTTGTTTGATTCTCCAAATTTCCAAGCAGCCTAACATTTCTTGTGACTCTGTTATGAGATGAGGTGCATATGTTTTGTCATATTAGGGACCGATCCTTGTAAGTTACAGTCTATATATTCAATTTTAGTTAGACTTTTCTTACGGAAACAATGGCTCAGAACTATAACAATAACAGTGTTCGCAGTTTGTTTTCCGAGCAACCTCACGCTCAGGGGAGAGAGAGAGAGAGAGAATTTGTTTGCTTATTGGCACAAGATAATCACGCATTTGACTCAATCGAAGGCCCTGATCAGTTCGGACTTTTGGACTTCTTTTTGTTAGTTTGATTTCCCGGAAATTTATATGAATATTTACCGATTATTGCTCCGCTGTATTTGTATGTTAATACTTTAGCAGCACGGCATTTAATGACTTGTTACGTGTTTTGATTGTTAATCTTTTTTGTGTAATACACGGGATCTTTTGGTACTGACCACACCATGTCCTCATATGCATCTCGCACTTATGTTGTAAACGAGTTCTTTCTGATATATGCTATATATTTTTTAATGGTGTCTGTTATCTGACTACCTTCTACTGTCATGCATTGAAACATAGGTGACTATTGCTTACAATAAAGATCCTAGTCCAGTTAAGCTGAATTTGGGTGTTGGTGCTTACCGAACTGAGGTGAGTGTTTTTCGGTTCCATTTCTGATTATTGATTGTTAGTAAAACATTGAGCACCATGGGACAAAATAAACTTGAGTTGGCCTCTTGATATTGTTAATTTTAATTTAAGATTGGGCGGAAGAACTGTAATTAAGAATGTCTCTATACATTGAGCTGGCAAGTTTTACAATATGTTTTAAACTATTTCTGGATGAACTTAGTTTAACTAATGCTTTGACAGGAAGGGAAACCTCTTGTTTTAAACGTAGTGCGACGAGTAGAAGAGCAACTGGTGAATGACAGGTTAGTAGATAGATGTACTTTCTTGGTTCTCATTTGAATTGGAGTATATTAATTGTGACAAAACTTTATTATCCAGGTCACGCAACAAGGAATATCTTCCAATTGTTGGGCTGGCAGATTTTAATAAATTGAGTGCTAAACTCATTTTTGGTGCTGACAGGTTAAAATAATAAACACCCAATGATATTTAAATGCCTCTTTTTAGTTTTTCCTTTTTCTGTTAAAAAAAGGATGATCTCTTTAACAAGTCTTTACTTGATTTGAAACATCTCTTTCCGGTTTAGTGCCTAACTGTTTCCTTGCTTACCTTTGTTGGATGTAGCCCTGCTATACAAGAGAACAGAGTAACCACTGTTCAATGCTTGTCTGGTACTGGTTCATTGAGAGTTGGAGGTGAATTTTTGGCTAGACATTATCATCAAGTAAAATGCTTAATCCTCAACTTTCCTCCCCTTGTTTTTCCTTGAAGTTGATTATTTTACGGTGCCAGTTTACTGATTTTTGATTCCCTTGCCTTTTCAGCGGACTATATACTTGCCTCAACCAACTTGGGGGAACCACCCAAAGGTTTTTACTCTGGCAGGATTATCTGTCAAGACCTATCGCTATTATGCTCCAGCAACACGGGGGCTTGACTTTCAAGGTCAAAAACGATAATTTCATGTGCTTATGAAGTGTTTAATCCTGATTCTCTCTCTCTCTCTCTCTTTTCAATGTTACGTTAATTAATATTCTTGGTAGTTACTAACAGGACTCATGGAAGATCTTGGTTCTGCCCCATCCGGATCTGTTGTTCTGCTACATGCATGTGCTCATAACCCTACTGGTGTTGATCCAACCCTTGAACAATGGGAGCAGATTAGGCAGCTGATAAGATCAAAAGCTTTGTTACCTTTCTTTGACAGTGCTTATCAGGTAGGCTTCTTTACCTGCAACAAATGTTTCAGTACTTCAGTTTTCGTTGTGGACAACTTCTTTGTATATATTGAGATAGTACATCATTGACAATTCTAAAAATCAGAAGTCAACCCCTTGAAAGAACTTAAATTCTGCAGCTTTGCAACAGCAGAGAATTTCAAATTGTTATCTAAACGCTTGCCATTGTCCACGATCACACTGTCTCAAACGAACATTGTTTAGAATGTGTCTTTCAAACATAATCTTTTTTTTTTTTTTTTGCGCTACAGGGTTTTGCTAGTGGAAGTCTAGACGGAGATGCACAGCCTGTTCGTATGTTTGTTGCTGATGGGGGTGAATTGCTGGTTGCCCAGAGTTACGCAAAGAACATGGGGCTTTATGGAGAACGTGTTGGTGCACTAAGCATAGTAAGAGTTAAAACTTTAAATCATCAAATGTTGACAACTCCGTAGGTCTTTATTTGTGGATCGTGTATCATGTTTGTCTTTTGATCCTGTTTTTGCCTTAACCACTTTTGGGATCTATATATTGTTTTAGCACTGACGTATATTTTTCCTTAAAAGGGATATTTACTTTTTAAACATTTTTTAAGTACAAAAATTTCGTTGTTTGCTTCGAAGAGTTAGCTCATTTTTTTTTTTTTTCTCTTCTAAAATCTTAGGTTTGCAAGTCAGCTGATGTAGCGAGTAGAGTTGAGAGCCAGCTGAAACTAGTGATCAGGCCCATGTACTCAAATCCTCCCATTCACGGTGCATCGATTGTAGCTGCCATTCTCAAGGACAGGTAATCTTGAAACATTCTTTTCTTATTTAGTTCTTTGGTTGACCTAGGCAAAGAGGGATATTATTGACTACTTTATTTTTCTTTCCTCGCGTCTTCTGTGATGAAATCTGGTGTTCAGTTGGCAGGGTCCCTGGTGATGATTTTAGCGGTTGTAATTGCTTAAGTATACATATGGGCCGTGTTCCAATATTTGTTTAATACCTCTTGGGGCATCATACAAAAGATTGTTTATTAGAGATGAATTTGCTTGTTGAGGTTGCTACTATTATATATTGTGGCAGTGCTTTGGTGCCTTCCGATATATAAGAAGAGTTTCTTATGTATATAGTCTAGCAAATTTAGGAGATTTAAGTTAATCGTTTATAATTTGGATAATCAATTATCTCTAACATATAAACGTGTCAAAGGCTAGTCTCACTGAAAAAATATATTTGTCTATTTAACAGTTACTTGTTTATTTGTCTACAGTATTTTCCTCAATTATCTATAATATAGACTATGTTGGCCTAATAATTTTTCTGTTTTATTACTGCCAAAAATGAGATTCTAGTAGTTTTTATTGTTTTCCTCGGTTATATATGTTTGTTGAATTTGTCGGTTACGAAGACGGTTTTTGCTACGTTCCAGGGATTTGTACAATGAGTGGACTATTGAGTTGAAGGGAATGGCTGACCGCATTATCACAATGCGCCAACAACTTTTTGATGCTTTGCATGCCCGAGGTCAATTTTCTGATAGTTTTATTCTTATCTAAACTGTTTCTTGGTTGTTTCCTTATGTTGATAGTTACACCTCTATCTGAAGTTCTAAAATGATTGCTCAATCTTTCCTTTTCTTACTCTGCCTTTCCCCTGTTTTTTAATTTTTGCTTTATTGCATGCATTTGAGATATTTAATTTTTGCTTAATTGGGCAGGCACGCCTGGTGACTGGAGCCACATTATCAAGCAGATTGGAATGTTTACTTTCACAGGGTTGAATGCAGACCAAGTTTCCTTCATGACCAAAGAGTACCACATATACATGACATCGGATGGGTGAGATGCTCTTTATCACTTAGTGATATTTTTGTGTATTTTACATCTATTGTATTATTGAGTTTTTTTGGTCCAATCTCAAAATAAACTAGTAAAATTGTTTCCTTGCTTAATGCTTGGTAAAGCATAAATAGCTATTAGGGGCTGAGTGTCTCCGTGCTTCTTATCCTTGCGCTAAGTCCCTCGTCATTGTTCCCATCCTCAATCCTCGTGATGGGGGACAAATTTTCTTCGTCCTCATTTTCTAGTGGGATCTGAAGAATTACTGAAACCTTCAAATGTTAGTACTAAAATTATAAAAAAAAAAAAAAGTAAATTTCTATAAAATTAGAAATAAAGAATATTGATGAAAAAAATTACTTAATTCTACAAAAATTTGAAAGTTTTCTAATTTTTTAAGTTACTTATTTTTTATCTTTTCAATTAACATAAAGACATCTAAATTAATACATTTTCCTATGAATTTGAATGAGTTAATCTGTGAGGTGTAATGAATATGGACTTTTTTCAATTCCGTAATAGCTATTCTACAAATCACTTTTGGACTTCTAGTGGTGAAACGGTTTTCAATTTGAAGCAAGTGTAGTGCTTGATTTGATCATCGTCGATAGTTGTGACCTCAGGCTGCAGTATGGGCCGACACTCGTTACAATTCTTGCGTGAATAATTAAGTTGGAATATCAGTTGACTCAGTCTGTGTGTTCATTGTGCAGAAGGATTAGCATGGCCGGTCTGAGCTCCAAGACTGTCCCTCATTTGGCGGATGCAATTCACGCTGCTGTAACCCGAGTTGTCTAAGATATGGTAATGACGGCATCTATACTAGCCCGTTTAGGACGACTTTCGTTATATTCCAATAACTGGAACATTCAAGACTATGTGCTTCGTTCTGCTGTTAGAATTCAGACTTATTATTCTTTTGCCCATTTCTCTTTACACCATCTTATTTACTTAATATAATAAGAGTAAATTATTATTTTAATTTTTAAGAAGTATAATTTATCTTAATTTAATTTTTAAAATTTTAAATTAAGAAAATTAAATTAAAAATAATTTATTTTTTAAAAATTAAATTAAATATTTTTATGATTTAAAGATTAAATTAATTCAAATTATTGAAAGAGTAATTTCCTCCTATAATAACTTATTGGTCCCCTACATGCAGCAGCCAACCAGGTCATGCCTGATAAACGGAAAGGTTGAAAATTAACGAGTATTTGAGAACATATACACGTAGGCATTTACTCTTGACTTGAGTCTAATCTTAAAACTTTAGATGTAAGTTTGGTTTTTCGTTTGGAAGCAGATAATGAATAATGATATTCTCATTTTCTAGGACTAAATTTTGCTTCACTTTCAGGCCCAAAAAAAATTGTTTAACTCATATTTTTAGAAAAAATTTAATGTCAGATCTATTGGCCTACTAATTTATATTAAAATCTAATTGTGTTAATCACGGGCAAGAAAAATTATTAATGATTGAATTATTAAATTATTTGTGTCATTTTTTTTTACTAAATTATGTGATATAGGAATGAAACTATTAAAAAGAAAAAAGAAATTATTTTTTTTTAATTTTTTAATTAAAGAGATTAAAAATGTTCTTTAATATATAATGACATAAAAGTTGAAACCTTATAAATTTAAGTTTACCTATGCTCTTTGTCCTGCGTTTTCCATAATCCAAAGGCAGCCTAAAAAAAAAAAAAATCAATTATTTCAGCTCAAGACATCTACAGGAAGAAAAAAAATAGACAAGCAGTTATTAAAAGCTCAAAGTGGTGTAGACGACCACGAAGAATATTCGTTAACCGAAAATTTCTCACCATCTTATTATCCGATATCTAATCTGGTTACTGCGCTGAAAGACAACCATTTATGCTGCTCCAACTTTACGAGCTTTATTTGGGTGATCTCTAGCAGATTCATACCCTGTCTGGAGCGGGCATGTTTCCCCTCCATAACTTCCTTTCCCTGCTGGGAACAGATTATATAAAAGGAAAAAAGAAAAAAAGAGTCGAAGGCCTGATTGTAATTTTCAAAAGCTGTTTTTTATTTTTTAAAATAGAAAAATAAGAAAACTTATTTAAATAATTATTTTCAGACAAAATAAAAAAAATAAAATATATTTTAAAAATAAAAAATAGAACAATTAAAAGATCTTTTAAATTATAATTTTAAAAAAATAATAAAAATTTATTTATTAATAGTATATATAAATAGAAAAAAATAATATTAATATAAATTATTAAAATTAATTTTATAAAATAATTTTAAAAAATAAAAAAATAGAATTATTGTACAAAAACTTTTGAAGTAAAATTTAGACATGATGAGTCTACCCAGACCTTACTCGTTTCCCCTTGTTTTCTCGGTTACCCCGGAGTAAGCTCCAATTTTCCTTTTCGATTTCACTGAGAGCACAACACACATGAATAGTTCTCAGCCTACCCATAAAGTTTGACTGTCGATAGATATCGCCTTAATGGTCTCGAACCACCCCTCCCCCCTTCTCCTGCATTTTTATTTCATCGGTCACTCAAGGGTAATGATAAGAAGAGTTGAAATTTTTTTCAGACCTCAATTTCTGATAAGATCAAACTCGTTATTAATTTATTTAGAGATTTATGATGGACAATATTTTATTTCATACTAGTAAATCTCGCAGTAATTCAACAGTGAAAATCTAACTTCTCCAACAGTCGAAATTTCTGTATTCTTACCCTTCACCCAAAACACAAGGAAAACAGAAACAACACACTGAACACAGAGAAAGAATTCTCAATAAGATTCCATAAGGTTGCAGCTTATGTAATCACTAAAAATAAATAACGTAGATAGGGCAGGAGAAACAGTAAATGTTTTAAGAATTTTTTTTTTTACACTATTGCCATGAAGAATCTAATATAATGAACAAGGGATTCAAGAAAGAAATGTATATTATCCAATGGCAAATTTAGAGCTGATCACATGAATATACATTTCCAACCATTTCATGCATTTCAATACCATGATGTCACACGAGTGAGAGTAGAAAAAATGGTTAAAAAGATAATTATGCTCTTGAGTTGAACATTTTAACCATTTAAAAAGGGGCATCCATAACGTATCTTCATTACTGGACACTCGTGATAAAAAAACTTTCTTTTAATGAATGATAATGTCTAATGATGCCTGCAGAGATTTTCCAAACTAAAATAAAATACATACAAATCTTATTGAATGTGCAACTAACCTGTCACTGGATCTAGAACAGCGATATAATTCTTCAAAAGCAAACCCCCCTTTTCGGCAAGAACTCCAGCAGCTTGAGCTTTCTGAGAAGCTTCCGTCTCTTCAAATCGGATGTATCCTGAATCATCTCCAATCTTGAAATCAATGAACTAAACAGGCAAACAAGAAAAGATTCAATACCAGTCTCAATGATTCCAAGAAGCTTGACGACATTCTATTGTTTGGTAGCAGGCATGAGCCAGGATTGTCTAGCCTAGTTTTCAGAATAATCAAATAAAGCTTAGAAAGAGATAAAAATCACAATTTCAACTCTAACAGTACAATGATGGAACCCAAGTGACCTAGGAAACACTCTCTCAAGAGCAAGTAGTTGAGAGAGAAGAACCAAGTCACTGAGTACTTCATTGAGCATCTCGTATTATTAGATATGGGACTTGTTAAACCTATACTATCCTAGGACATCTCATCTTAACCTCATCCTCATCATACATCTCCACCAAACAACAGGAAAACCTGAATACTTTCACAGTGCCAAACTTCTCAAAGACACCCTTTATATCCTCACGCAAGATAACATCCATGTTGTCCATGCAAGCAGCAGCTGAAAATTTTCATTATTTTGACCCTTTTTTTCACCTTCAATTGCCTTTCCTTCACTCACTCTGATTTTCTTTCTCATTGTCAATATTTTCTGAGACCTTTTGTTCAATTTTCTCAGCAGCGACTTTTAAGGGATTTTGTTCATCTGTCTTGGAGACACTAGTCACACTACTGTTGTCATCAGCTTGTTGAAGAGTGTCATTTAGTTCCGGAGGAACTCCATCTGAAACACATGTTAGTATGAAGGCGATAATTAAGCCTTTAAGATACCTGTGACAACATGAATAAAGACATTCAATTTATAATCCTTTTTTTCTTTTTGTGGGGAGGGGGGTTTGAATAGATAATATTCCCAACTTCTTACTTTGCTGCTACATTTGAGTTAACTTCTGACGATTTAAACCCATAAATGAACAAGACTTCTTATGCTCTTCTAACTCTTCCTTTCATTGCATCAAAATCCTTCTTGACATGGATATAATTAACATCAGAAAGCAGACAAACAACTAACGAAAGAGACCGAATATACATGAATCTCTGTCTCATACCAAAATCCTCAAATTTAGTCAAGGAAAAGCCTATTTTTGTGAATTACCATGCAGAGAACTGGAAGTGTTCTCGAAGTGATGACAATGGCTTGGGAGCATTACTAGCTCTAAAACAATTTGTTTCAAATTACATTTTTTTAACAAATACGGAAAATATATATGTATTTTCTGTTGCAGCTATTCTTGTCAACTAATAGAGGGGTTAATACAAAACGTCTGGTTCTTGATCCTTGCTTTCTTTTATTTGAAACGGGTGATGGGATTGTTAATTAAATAGCTAGGAGCATTCTTACTTTGTCTTTAATTCTAATTCAATCCCCACAAAAACCAACCTTTGGTTCAAAACCTTTTCAATATCTTCCCCCGATGACAACTCAATAAGGGCAGTGCCAAAGAAAAACGTTTTTGTCTCCAACATGACGGGGCACCCTGAGACTACTAACCTGAAATAGACAAGTAGAAAATTCTTAATTTTGTTATTCACAGAAAAAGCTCTCACAAGGTACTAACTACTCCAATTTTCAATAAACTGTCCAACAAAAAAGTTTCTCATTAACAAAAAACGCATAATATGAAGCATTCAAAGAGATAGAATCTATCTTTAACAGATGAAGATGCTCTGAATTATAACAAGCATTGGGCAAAAAACATTGGCATATTGACTAAAGAATGTTTCTACATCTTCACGTTTCACATCATTTTCAAATGGTGATGCAGCGATAGTTCTTATGTCCACCTGCTCAATTACCTCTTCTGGCTTCAGAAGTTCAGTTGTCCTGCCAACTTTTTTCCCTGAAACAGAAACGGAAAATAGAAAGAAACAGGCTACAACTTAAAAATGTTCATTCAAAATAATGTCAGCACAAAAGTTAATATTTTCCTCACGTCAACCATTGATTAGGCAGTGCTTAACTAAGACGTGACCAACTTGTACGGAGCATGACACAGTGGGGGGATGACTCAACAAAGTATGAAGTGTAGACTCCAAGTGTAATTTGAAGTGTTGAATACAAGTGTCAATCTCATTGGATATAATATGTCTCCCTTTTTTTAAAGTATCAATGCTTTATAGATTTAGAGTTGTTAGCAAGTTGTAACCAATAATAAATAATAAAGATGACCAAACAAAAGTTTTTAAATTAGTGTAATATACTAACGTCCACAACCAGAAAACTTGAGGGGAAAGTAAAATTTCATCCCCTGTTCACAACAACTCACCATCTTCGGAGATTTTTAGTGAGACTGATTTTCTCGAAGTTTCAGCAACAGCTTTAATAATATCTTCAGGCACGTCGTCCACCTTTACAAAACTCAGATTAAGATGACTTCTCGTCCGAGCAAAGGAAGAAATCAAAGTCAAACTAACCACTGTATAGTCGTCAAGATAAACAAAGGAAATTCAAAAGAAACACAAATCCATTCGAGCAACGACAGATAAATTAGCCACATTATATGTGAATCTTCGATTAATATACCGCCAAATTCACAATAGGAAAATAGAAATGAGCTCAGAATTCGGAACTGAGGACTAAATATAAGTAAATAAACAAATGCATAAAATCAAGAGCCCAACAAACGCACAACATAATAAATAAACAATTAAGCACGGTAACTGAAGAGCGAGGATACTGCCAGCTATGCTTTCACCGATTGATTTCATGAGAAAACGGTCCCTAGGAAGGTTGCTATCACTGAATTAAAACTCAACCTGCAATGCGAAACGGTGCAGGTGCAAATTAGGGAGAAAACACAGACAAACAAAAGATGCCACCGAAAAAAAAAGGAATGATCAATCGAAGCGAGTTATTCAAATATGAATCATACTTGTTGTATCACATTCTTCGCTGTTTCTTCGTCCGACGTGGACGTCGCCATTGATGTGCAGGTGAGATTAGAAACAGAAAACAAAGACGAGCTTATGTGTTTAGGGTTTTCGCGGGATACTTGGGAGTTGGGAGATTAGGACCTCACCGCGTTTTTTTGATTTGTGTTATAAACTTCAAAAGCAGGAGTGAAGGAGTCGTGGACTGACTCTGACTGAAAAAGATCCTCTTATGCTTCTCTGTTTTGTTTACGATAAATTAAGAATATATTAGAAAAACCAAATTTTAGTACAACGATGAAATACAATCCAAAATAAATGAAGGACAATCCTCAACTTGGCTTGAGGGCCACACTTATTGTGCGAATATATCTAACATAAAATAGATCAGTCCAAAAGATAATTGACAAAAAAGCAGGAATTGGTAAATAATTAATAAATTTTATCTTGATTGAAACGACACATTTTGTAAGTAAATTAGCATAATCATTTTCTTCTCAATAAACATGATTACCTTGAACTGAGTTAACTAAAACAAATATGACCTACATATGTTACTAATAGGCAATAAATGATGAGAGTTCATGACATTATAACCTTTAAGGAGATTAATAGCAATCAAATAATTTCCTTCAAGTATAAATTTGTCAATTCCATGCTCTCTTGCAAGTTGCAAGCCTAAAGCTAAGCTTCAAAGTTCAACAAGCAAACTATAACCAGATCCGAAGAATTTGAAGAAGCCAATCACCCGGTTTTCTTTATCATCTCGAATTACTCCACCAAGTGTAATGTTGCCCGAATTACTACTTCAAGAACTATCCATGTTGAGCTTGAAGAAACTCGCTAGTGGTGGAGTTCATCCAATTTCTCTTATCATGGTAGAATTTTTGTTAGCAACACTTGTGGATAAAAACACAAATTCAACAACTTTGGCTTAGGCCACTTTTACAATGATTGTGGGATTGAAGTCTTGATTTTCAAAAATCTTTTTGTTTTTGGCAACCCAAATGTGCCAAAGAAGATAAACGAAGAGGGTCTTATGGGTAAGGATGACAAACTTTTTATCGATTTAGAGATTTTTATAAAAATTATCTTATTTAAAGATTTGAATATAAAAATATTTTTTTCACAGGAATAAGGATAAGGATAAAATTTTCTCAAAATAAGCTTGGAAATGGAGATCATGCTTCTCGCGCTTGTGGAGTCCCTATCTCCAAAAATTTACATAAATATTATATATATATATATATTTAAATATCTTCTTTTGTAACTTTTTTTTATTATTTGCTAATTAAAAAATTAAAAAGAAAAATAAGTAACTTTAAAAGGTAATAAAATTTTTGAAAACCATCTTTTATAGCTCTTCATTTTATTTGAAAAATTAAAAATTATAATTAATTTTTTATTATATTGATAGAATTGAGTTTTTTTATTAATATTATATATATATTTAAAAAATATATACTATTATTTTAATAAATTCTTATTGACATTTAAGTTTTCGTGAAGACCTTGATAATCTCTAAATTCTCATATAAAATGAGATATAAAGTATTTTCTCCCCGATGTAAGGAATGAGAATGGAAATAAAAAATAATGATAAGTGTAGAGACAGAGAGTAGGGAGATACTTCTCACCCTCGCCCTGTCCTCTTGTCATTCCCATTCGTGAGAAATATTATAAGGTACAACATGCACAAAGCAAATTGAATTTATTTTAATCAAATTATTGAAATCATCAAAATTGAGCTATTTCAGGCTATTTTTTTATTTTAGCCAGATATCTCTTATTGCGATATAATTTGTAAACAACTGTTCAGGAGTCTTGTCCATATTAGACCAAAGTGAGCATAAACTTAGAATTAGAATGCCTTTACGTATGATTTTCCAGAAAAAAATGTTCAAGTTTTTTTTATTAATATCAAGAAAGGAAGTGAAACAACCAAACAGTATATCATTATTGTTGTTGTTGTTGTTTAGTAATATATGTTATCATGTATGTACAATTTACAATCCATCGCCATGGTTAAATTATTGTCCTCCATTAAATTTTATTTAGTTTCTATGATTTAGAAATTTTAATTTACAATTTTAAAAATTTAACAACTTACAAACTCAAGTTTATTAATGCTACAATAAAGATTAAATTAAAATCTGTCAAAATTATTAAGGCCTATTTACAATCTTTTTAAGAACCAAATTAAAAATTAATGAAAACCATAACTCCTAAAAGGATCATTTATCTTTTACCATCTTCGTTTCATAGAAGATCAATTTTCTACGAAATCCAACACGTTTCTGTGAAAGTGAATAAATATTCCAACGCATGGTAATAATCATAAAAAGAAACTGTAGTTTGTCACCTTCGACTGCGAGAGAAGCAGTTTAAAACCATTGTCTTACACCACAACCAAACCATACACCAAACACCCACCGCCCCCCCAAAAAAAAAAAAAATTCCCCTTAAATCATTTCGAACACACTACTTGCTCTTCTCAAAACAGGTAAGCAGATACTACAATTTCAATTTCAAGAAGTTGGATTATTCAATCAATATTTTAATCTGTGGGGCAGCAGCAGATTGGCCGCCAGTCATCTTTAACTATATCCAGTCGCCAATGCTTACATGAAATCCTCCTCCAGTTCCTGCAATGATTTGTTTTCTGATGCAATTTGTTTATTGGATGTCATATTTTCTGACACCATCAAACCCTTGTAGCTCCTGAGTTCTGCCTGCCTCTCCTTTTCCATTCTTTCCAATTCCTGACGGCGTTTCTGCACAAACGAACAGAAATCTATGAGATTACATTAAACATATCTAATGTTCAATGAAGACATGTTTTCACATTTATTTAAGACATGCTAAGAAACGCAGAATGAACTATTTACCAAGAAAGAAGACATTTTCACCAACTAAATGCATATAAATTGAGTTTCACATATTATACACCTCAAAGAAGACATTCAACCTCTATCAGACAGATTTTCAGAAATCAGACACCCTAGAAACCCTGCAGTACATTCTTAGGTTCTCAACAGTCACAAATGAACCATCCACAAAACAATGAACTCCTAATTGACACATACAGCACAAGCATTACTTAATAGCAAAGTGTAGGGCAATTTGGCTAAGTATGCCCCTGAATACATCATGCTACCAGAAGATAGCAGTTGTCATGAAAAAAAAATCATCTAATAATTCACGTTAAGCTCTAGTAATAGAGGTACACTATTAAAACCAGAATATGGTCTGCAACTAGACCGTCAACAGAGATTGGGGATGATGACAGCAATACTTGGGCATCCATCACCAAAAAGAAAAATCCTACAAAACTAACCTTTTCCCTCAGTTGTTGTTTCCTCTCTGCCCTTTCTGCAGCGTTAACAGCTTCTCGCTCAGCTGCAATACACAAAGCAAAAACAAATCATAAGTAACTCACAGACATCACTATAGCATAATCAGATTATTCAATTTCAAGATCAGACGAGTCAAATCAAATTTACAAGCACATTTACCTCCCTATCCAGAAAATGGCATATTAAATTTCTAGAACTTAGATGTACAAAGTGAGCTATATGTGGAAGGATAATTAGGGGAAAGCAAGTATGTTAGTTACCTTTCAAATCAGGTTTCCTTTCCACTTTTGTCCTGTTCAACCTGTTTACAATCTCATTGATCCGCTTCTCTACTCTCACAGTTCGAACCTAATTAAGTATGAAAACCAGATAACAAGAAACTATAAATGCAAGATGAAACATACTCCTCCCACACACTCTGAGAAGGAAAGAAAAGAAATTGCAATAGCTCTACATATAACTAAAACTTACCATTTTGGGGTTGTGAAAGCCCACTTGACCATCATCCATTGAAGCAGTTTTCTTTAAATTGGACCAGGGAGTGTAAACAACATCAATATTGTTCACTTTATTCCCTGCCATGTTTTTTTAAATAAAAAATCATATAAGATAAAAAAAGAAGTGGTAAGCGCATAAAATTAAATTTGAGAAGGAAATATTTACAAAAGAAGAACAAAAATTATGCATCTTATTTCTTTAAACCTAGTAACAGAGTTGTTGTCAATCAGACATTTAGTTATAAACCTAGAAAGTGTAACTAAAGAAACCAAAATAATCATAGAAGCATCAGTCATAGTGTGAAACACCATCCATTTGCTTCCTAGATTACACAAGAGTGGCTCTTAAAAAATATTATGTTATAGAAGAAGAATAGTCAGTCTTTTACCTTGAATTGAATTTGCTTTAACAAGCTGAGCACAGTCTTCCAGTAAACCTTCGCTTATATCATCAATAGTCTGACCTTTATGCAGTCTAACATAGACATGGGCAGAAGACATTTTATCCACATGGAACCTGCAATAGACAGGCTTTAACATCATAGGTTCAAATAAAGCACAAAGAAAAATCCAACTATCTAAGCAAGTGCCAAAGTGATTCGGTCACATCACAGCTTCCCAAAAAAAAGCTTTCAAGGAAGGTCTTATTTGCGGATTCTATCATTCAAAAAGAGCAAGCTCTATCATGGAAGAAAAGGGATAGAACAAATAGTTGTTTGATAATGTCAAACACTAATGCCGCAACAATATATTGTCTTGTTATATAGAAAAACATGACTCAATCAATATAATATGGACATGTTGTTCCCTCTATGACTCCATCAATAACAGAATTGGTCACTTTCCACAACAAAAAACACCATAAAGTTTCAACATATCGTGATAATGAAATGATATAGATAACTCGAAACAAAGATGAAGCAAAGTTTCATGGAATTGATTTTGAAATTCCTAACTGGGGTACTTAGCAAAGATAAAGCAAAATCAAAACAAAATAGCAAAAGGTTTATAGCGATATCGTAAGGCAAACAGACAAAGGCCATGTATATTTCATCTCCATGCGGTAAATTTCTGGAAAACCCAACGAGAAAATCAGAAATTCAAACAATAACTCCGACCACAACAATCAACAAATAGAAAATCATATGCCCATCAAATAATTATCCTCAAAGGGTAACTACCATCTCAAACCCTACAAATTTGGCATTCAGGGAGCATGTAGGTTTCTATACATAAATCTCTTTGAAATTCAATGAAAAACGCAAAGGCGGAGGTGGGTTACCAGATGTCTTCGATGAAACCGTATTTGATGAGCTCCTCATTCTCGTATTTGTCAAGACCCATGAAGATGGTATAATCGCCAGCTTCTGGCCGTGCTTTGAAGTAGAACACCATGGTGTTGCTTCGCTTTTACGCAATCAAAAGCGAGAGAGAGATCGTGCGAGCAACCGATAGTGTATGTTAGGGTTCTGAGTTTGAGAATAATCACAAATCCAAATTAGGGATTGCCGTTCGTAAGAGAAACGCTACATAACATGGAAGATGGAACCTTCCCTTCATTTTTCAAATTTTCTTTTCAATTTTTTTTAATAAAAATTTGAGAAAAGGATGAAACATAAATGTCAAAAAGGCAGACAGGCATCCAGGTCAAGTTACAAAGTGGGAAATTTTCATGTACTGAAAAGCAGGGAGAAAAAATTGCTTTTCCTCTAATAACAGAAAATTGTGAATTTTTTAATTAATTTTATATACAATTCTTTATATTTTTATGATTTTTTTTAATTAAAATAAATATATATATTGAAAAAATTATATATAAAAGAGATAAATTATATAATTTATATAAATATTTATTTTTTATTTTTTATTAAAAATTTGATAATAAAAATATAAAAATTATATTTAATTTTGTTCTCTTTTTAATTCTCACCAAAAATATGCATGAGGTAGCATCCGACCATGATAATTTTATGTTGGGAAAACAAGTTACTTTTGAAGATAATGTGGCGTTTTTAAAATTTTTGTATTTATGTGCATTAGTAATTATTTTAAAATCTAAATAACTTTTTTGTTGTTGGAAACTTGGAACTATTATATCAATGAAGAGTTTGCTTTGTATATCATAATACCCCCAAACTTGGTTGAAATTGGTCCCCAAAAAAAACCATGAAATATGATAAGCATGGTTTTCTTAAATTGGGCTGCTTTTTTTTTTTTTGGCCAATAACTAATTCGTTGTTTGAATGTCCAAAAAGTTGATTCAAAATACATTTATAATTCTTTATGCAAAGTGATCTAAAAAAGTTCAGATCCTAAATAATACAAAGTACATCTATTATTTCTTTATACTTTCTCAAGCTTTAGAATGATGGAAAAATTCCAATTCCTAAATACAACCCACAGTCTTAAATACAAAGCGTGCCATAGGCGAATGAAAGAAAAAAGAAAAATGTTGGTATCTACAAGACATTATATTATAGAGCCTCTATGTTTCATAGAGGCAAAGGTCCTCAAATCCCATGTATTCATTGTGCTTAATCTTTTCAATCATGTCCAATATGCCAACTCCGCCTACAAACAGAGAAAGAGAAAAATATGTAAGTATCAAAAGGCCAAGCAAGAAAGCACAAGAAAATCTCATCTCAAAACTTGAAAAGAAAACTACACTTTAATTTGTTGCAGGAGACTAACCCAAAGCAAATGCACTAGCAATTATAGTGAAGGCTAGAACGAAGATAATCAGAGACGCCCTTCCAAAAACAATAACCAGCTTGTTAATGATATGCTGCCCTGCGTATGCTGTGGTGGCAGCCACAAGCGCAAGGTAGAGAGCTGCAAAACGCAACGTACTCATTTTAATTACTTGCAATTTGAAGACCATTAATTGCATCACATGTACATATAACTAGTGGTATACGGATCAAATCTTAGTCATTAATTGTATGTACATGCGGTGTATCTTAGAATATTTTAAAGAAAACAAGTAAAAAGAGGTAATAGATTATCTCGAGTTACCATACGGTACAGGAAAACGGTTCAAGAGGTAATATTGTACAACACAGAGAGATGCCGAGAATGTCATTCCAAACGTGGCTGTCGCACTTGCTACCTGCAAATAAATATTATAGGTTAATTAAATTAATCCTTTAACTTATTAAAAGAAAATTGTAAAATTAACAAGTTATTAGTTGAAATAGAAGATAGTTGAAAAGAACACTTGTTAAAAAGACTTTATTTTAAAATTTTCAATTCGATGGAAATTGTTCTTAAATCTAACATGGTTTGGAGATATCTTGTGTTTTCACTATAAAAAAATTTTTTTAAAAAAAATTAAAGGTAAAATAAAACTAACCTGAGGAGCAATTCCCATTTCCAGAAAGAGTGGACACATAACAAAGCCACCACCTATACCAAGGAGGCCACCAATAATTCCAGCCAATACAGCACAAACACTAGATAGAACTAGATGGTGCAATGACCATTGTGTCCCTTCATCTCCTTTAGAAGAAATAACCTTCCATCCCTGATATAGCCCTATTGCTTGGTACAGATAAACCCCCAGAGAAACTGGAACCTGCAAAACCAGAAAAGTGAGGCTTCCAGATTGCATTGCAAGAAAGGAGTAGAAATGATACAAACTATATTATATGGATTATATTATGCTTACCTGTAGCAAATTCACCATCCAGTATATGACTGAACAGGTAGCTGTATAAGTCTGTTAAAAGGAATAGTTTGTGTTTTGGTGATTAGTTCAAGGAAATGTAAAAGGTGAAAGGAGGGAAATGCAAGAAACAGGCGAAAATTAACAACCTTGGCAATCTGTAGAGCAAGATATGCGAGCCAGACGAAAGAAAGAAGTCCAAACTCTTTCCAATAAATGTTGCCAATAATGGAACCCTGTATGAAGTATGGACAGTTTCATAATTCCATTCAAGAATTACAAATCAAAACTAATATACCAAAGGCCAGAAAAAAAATAGAAATAAAACTAAAAATGTAAAATTAAGTGAAACATATCCAGGCCATTGTCTGCCAACCTCAGGTTTTTTAGTTTCCTTTTGAGGCCCACCAGGAAGAGACTTGTATTCTGCTTCCGCAATAACCGTTGCTAGAGATAAAAAAGACAGTCATATTCTGAATTTTTTATAGACATACACAAAATGAGCCTGTACTACCAAGTATCCCTTTTAGGAAAATAATCAGTATAGTAGATGATTAGATACACTAACCAATAGACTCCAAAAGCTTGGCGTTCTCCTGCAATTTGAAATCCAAGAGATAATTAAAAGAGTTTTGATTGTGCTTGCAAATAAAATGCCTGGACTTCAACTCTATATTTAACTGAATATGCCTAAGCTCTGTATGAATTTGTGGTATATAGGTACCTGTTTCAGTATGGTTTCCTTTTTCCATGTCTCAACACCCTTGAAAAATGCCTTGATTGAGGTACCTGTAGTAGGTACCCAGAAAGCAAATAAACTATATATTGCGAAGTAGGATGCTGAAGTAAATTGCCTATTTTAACATTGATTACCTATAAAGAGAATGATAAGAAGAACCGTGACCATCCAATCCGCTAATATAACACTCAAACAAACTCCTATGCTAATTCCCAGCATGAGCATGGGTTGGATCAGTAGCACCAAATTAAAGTCAATCATGGGTATATCAAGCATAGGATGTTTCAGCTTCAAGTTAAAATAAACGGTCGAGATGGCTGCACCCATGATCATACCTATAGGAGGAACAAACACAACAATATTAACCATTTAGAGTGATAATACAATCATGTCACAAAGATGCTAGTGGTTGAATCTTATATTTTGAAATCGCAGTTGCTGATTTTGGATCAAACCCAATTATCAGAATTAACATTGGAACAAAGATGCCGCCGCCACCAACACCTCCTACACTACCAAATGCTGCTCCTAAGGATCCAATGATTGTCCCGACAATGATATGCCACCCAAATTTCATTTCCTATACAAAGTTAGATCACATGACAAGATCAAACTAGATGTTCATCAATTCAGGGAAATAGTTGGAACAGAACATTAACTTAGAACCTTAAAAGACACAAACTCATTATATATGATCTCTTATATGAATTACGTAAACTAGCACTTCAGAACACTATCAAAGCAAGATAGCCTAACGGAGAGAAGGTTCATGGAGAGAAATAGCATATTGGGGGTGAGAGGAATTCAAACTTACTGGCCAGACATGTTGATGACCAGGTTTTCGTAAGAAATCCATGGCTTTGACGAGGTAACTAGAAAATGGGTTTGTTTCATTTATTTCTGACCCATATGCCTCACTTTGGGTACTTCTTTTGGCCGAAACGAACACTAAAACCAGCATGAAACTTAGGACCACAATGGATATGTTTCTCATTACTTGCCAATCTGCTCCAGATCGGGCCATTGAGATCCAGAAAATCTAAGTCAAAATGCAAGCACCTTTCCCTTGAAAACAAGGAAAGGCTGTGCAAGAAATTTAATGCAAGTGGGAATCTTGGAAATCTATAATTAAGTGGAACTTCTATCAATGCCACTAAAATTCACCTTATTTAAGCCAATATTGTATTGCTTTTGGATGAGTGGACCACTTAGTGTAAAACTTCAAGAGATCGAGGTTTGTCATTAATTATAATATGGATTACGTAGAAAGAACCGCTGAAGAATAGCTTTGACTTGTATGTCATTCACTATTACCGGAGAAGATGATTCACAGTTCACACATTGCGCAATTCCACACTCATCTTCACTTTTTCTTTAGGTTCCTTCCTTCCTAAATTGACAAATCGGTTTAAACTTTAGAGTGAACATGATCACATGGACATTTATTACCAGTTTTGATTACTAAAATCAATAATGTACTTGAGTCATAGCACGCCTCTATTTCTCACGCATGCTTTAAACCATTATTAATTAGTTTAATATGTGCATGGCGCCCGTTTGAGATTTGATGGCATTAACTAGTTGAATTCTTAATTGAGATACCTTTTTTAATAAGCAGGAAAGAAAGAAAGCACCCTACTACTTATTTAGTATATATGAATGTCAGGCATTCGATCAGTATAAGATCTAAACTTCAGTATATTATTATTTGATATGATAGTTAATAGCGTATTCAAAATATAATAAGGTATTGCTAAAGAATGTGAAAGAAATGTTGACTTTTCAGCAACTTCTAAATCTGCGTGAGCTTTCCAGCCAAGCTTAGCTAGAAGAGGAAACAAAATTTCTGAAGTAAAATTTTGTAAAATTTGTTTAAAACATTATTTTACATATTAATCTAAAAATAAAAGCTAAAATACATATAATTTCATGAACTATACATCATGTATAGATAATTACTTTCAATTATAAATATTGATCAAGAATCTCTTTAAATTTTACAATTTATGTAAAAATTTTCATATGTTAATTTTTTCATCTAAAACTTTAACGGATAGTAAAAATGTCAAATTATTTAAAAAAAATTTTGTACAGCAATTAAAGTTTAGAGTAATTTTTTATACAAAACTAAAAGTTTAAAAAGATTTTTTTGTATAAGGCCTAAAATTTAAATGAGTTTTTTATATTTAGTATAACTTGATTTTGCTCACATACTTAAAAATTTGGATGAAAAAATTAACAAAAGAGTAATTTATACAAGTTATAAAATTTAAAAAAATTTTAAATTAATTTTTATAATTAAAAAGAATTATTATTGATAAGAGATTTTTTACATTTTATACATTTTAATCAAAAATAAATATCACGCTAGAAGATCGGTTCACTTTAATCAGAGAACGAATTCATGTAACTTATATGTTAGCCTTTCAGTGGAGTGCATGACACCTGAGTCTTATCAGAACCCAATAGGTGGACAGATTTTTCGATCTTATGGACAATGAAACGGAAGAAAAAGTAGATGAGAATATTCATAAAGGATGAGCCATTGATTTCTATATCATTTTCGTTAAAACTTCCGTAAAGTATGATGTGAAATCTCCTTCCGTGGATACAATAATTATATGATAAGTAAATTAATAATTTTGTTATTTAAAAATAAATTTTATCCGATTAATTAATAAAAGACGCTATTAATTATTCCTTTTTAAACTTATTTAGGTCTCATTTCTCTCAAAATAATACTATTTGAACAAATTTTTAAGACCAAGTAGTTATTAAAGTGACTCAAATCCAAGTAGAAATTCATTTAAATGACATTATTTTAGGAGAAATTAAAGTGTCACTTGGATAAATTACAGTCATGAGTTAAAAGGTATATAAGGTGTGATTTAGAAATTTGTTTAATATATGGACTACTTTGATTGAGAGAAAATTAAATCATTAATTTACTATTAGCTATGTTATATACTGATATGTAAATTTGAGTTGAGATACGTCAATTACTCTTATATACTAAATAAAAACTTAAGACTCTAGCAGTCCTATAGCAATAATAAACTAAATGAACTTACTCTAAGTTGATATAAAAGCTCGAAACAGAAATAGTATATATATTCCGAACATTAACTAAATTTTTTCATAGAAATAATAGCACATGTTATAAATGGTACCAGAATTCCAAATGGACTAAAGCCTTTGCATAAAGCAAAGCAAAAGTCACATTTGGTTTACTTGGATCTGCGGATATCTTCCCAAGTGATCTATGAAGCGTACTTGCAGAGATTCCCAAATCCCATATATTCATTATTTTCAATCTTTTCGATCGTATTTGCAATGCCAACTCCACCTAACAAAATGAAACAAAAATGTTTCAGAATTCCTGTTCATATAACAACATTGCCAAACCCCAAAAATATAAAAAAGGAGAGAGAGAAAGATTTGCAACGCTCTACCTAATGAGATTGCACTGACAAATATTGTAAATGCTAAAACAAAGATGATAAATGATGCTCTCCCAAACAAGATGATCAGCTTTTTCATGATATGTTGCCCTGCGAAGGCTGCGATAGTTGTCACCACCACAAGATAAATAGCTGCAAAACAATTCCATAAAACGTACCGTTTAAAGGCAATTCAATTACATTAATTGCATCATATTATATCACATGAGCATATTGTAAACCAAAAAAGGACAAGCTAGCTAGTGTTTTCTGGTAGTTCTCAGTTACTAACCATAGGGAACTGGGAAACGTTTAAGTAGGTAGTATTCTACGACAGACATGGATGACGAGAAGGTCATGGCAAAGGTGGCCGTGGCGCTTGACACCTGCACACACAAGACATCAAACAACGTTAAATATATATGTGTGTGTGTGTGTAGTAATTGACGCTTGACGCCTTTTGCTTTTATATATGTTTGGCTTGATCTATTAATCCAAGAATTTTTCTAAGACTAAAACTGTTGTTGCTGATGAGGCTAGCTAGCTAGCTCCATGTATGTTCATATACTAACCTGGGGAGGGACTCCCAACTCCAAGAAGAGTGGACCCATAATGGAACCTCCTCCTACTCCGAGCAAGCCACCAACTATTCCAGCCATTATGCCTAATGCGCAATAGAACATCAACTGCTGAACCCCAAAATTTGTCCCTTGTTCTCCCTTTGAAGCAATTGTTCTTCGTCCTTTGTACAGAGAGATTGCCTCGTACATAGACACACCAACTGAAACTGGAATCTGCATTCAGAAAAATCTATAGTAATTTAACATTGTTGTAACAGATACCAGAATACATGTTCGGAGCAGTTACCTGTAACAGGTTCAGTACCCAATACGCTGCTGAACAATTAGTAGTATGATTCTGTTGTCAATAGGAGAATATAGGACTGAAGTTAGACAATTTGCATAGGATTAATCATTCTATAATGGAAGTAAAGAGAGAGAGCCAACCTTGGCAATCTGAAGAACAAGGAATGCAACCCAAACAAAAACAAGAAGTCCAAATTCCTTCCAGTGTACATTTTCAAGAATAGTCACCTGGAACACATGCTTATTAATTAGATAAGGATCGGAGATTAATACCTGTATCTATAAGAACTCACTAGTTATCTAGTATAGTGTACTGACCTCAGCTTGCTTGGTGTCCTTTTGATTAGCATCATTTGGTCCACTAGGAAGAAGTCTGTATTGTACCTCAGCCCCAGAAACAACTAGAAGCAAAAATACATAGATATTAATTTAGAAAAATATATGAACCAGTATTCATTGATTACTCTTAAAAACATTTCAAAGAACAGTTCAACAACACACCATTTGACTCTTGTCTCTTAGTAGCTTCCTAAAATCAGACGACAGATTCAAATGGTTAGCGAAAAAACTTCACGGAGTTATATAAAAACAAAGTATTTAATGTGATTCCTGAGTTAGCATTTGCGTGTTCGAAATGCGTAATTACTGATAAGACGAAATTACCTTTTTTATTAAGGTTTCCTTTTTCCATGTCTCTACACCCCTCAATAATGCTTTTGTTGACGTTACTAGAGCGAAAACCAATAAAATGAGGAAAAAAGGTGAAACTGTAAGTGAGAATAACAGAATGTGTTAGAGGAGACACAAATGTGGAAAAAGGTCTTACCAAGAAACAGAATGATAAGGAGTACTGTGACCATCCAATCAGCGAAAACAACATTGAAAGCCACTCCAATGCTAATGCCAAGCATGAGCATAGGTTGAACGAGAAGTGCTAAATCATAATCAATGATGGGCATATTGAGGGTAGGGTGCCTTAGCTTTAGGTTGTAGTAAACAGTTGATACTGCTGCACCCATGATCATACCTGATACAAACGCAACGCACAATTATTCAAAGGTAGTTAACTCCTGCGAGTACCAAAATTTAATATCCAAGGAAATTATATATATAGAAAGTTTTAGTTCTCAAGGAGAAATTGTATTCTTGTCTAGCTCTACTGCTCTAGCATGCTCAATATTAACTGCGAAGGTAGAAAATCATTTGTCATGGAATAGTTAAAAAAACAAAAATTCACCATAAAAAGTTAATGGTTAGTTAAAAAGTGGATTGATATGAGAATGAAAATTTTGTAAGCAAATAGCATTTACTTAATAAGATAATTATAAATAAATACGTAATTACATCAAAAATAATTTTTATTAAAAATATGTGATGAAATGAGAATAACAAAAAATAAAAATAAAAAGTTAAAATAGACAACGTTAAAAAGAAAAGTTAAATATTTTTTTATTATTTAATTTTTTATATTAAAATTCAATTATTATTATTTATATTTTAAATTAAAGAAAAAAATAATATCATTAGAATATTTATATGTTTATTTATAATCTAATTTAATTTATTCACTCTTGATATAATTTTTATAGACAGAAATGAAGGCAGATCCCAAAAAGTTAATGAGAGAATAGGCAGACGTAACATTAAATGAGTGGTCCAACTTACATTTAGAAAGAGCAGTGGCTGATTTTGGATCAAACCCAATGATTAAGCGAAGCATAGGAACAAAAATACCACCACCGCCAACACCTCCTACGCTTCCAAACGCTCCTCCGCAAAACCCAAATATGGTACCCACTACTATTCTCCATCCGAATTTCATCTCCTGTACAACTCATACACCCAATTAAACCAATCATTTTAAGAATAAACTCCTGTTTTCATTCATTATTAACTTTTCAAGTTCCTGATCTAAAGTATATAAATCACTTTACTCAGTTATTAAATCATTATTTTAATTATTTGTTACTAACTACATTAACAAAAAAAAGATTCATAACTTCAACAAATTACACTTCATATGAATAATTATAGGGTCAAAACAAGTTTGGGCTGGACCAAATCAACTATTTTTACAGCTCTATTTAGTATAACAAATCCAAAAAAAGCACTTGGGTTTTCATGTACTTCCTGCCTCTCAAAAAAGCCAAAATGTGAAAACGAAAAACGCAGAGTACTGTATACTGTAGTGCCACTTGAGAGTAAGGAAGCCATAAAGTGACCTAACCAGTCAGCAGCAGAAATGAGTGAAAGAGAAATGACTTGAATTTATCCCCAATTATTTTCCCTTTCGCTTTAGCTTTAATGTACACAAAGACAATAATAATATAAACAGTAAGGAAGAATCGCTTACCGGCCACACGTGCTGATCACTTGATTCCCCTGAATCTGATCGCCAAAAGAAAGATGCCACTCTTCTAATGAAACTACGTTGCGTTTTGGTAGCATCGGATGTTGGCGCCTCTAGATTCAGGCCTTTTTCCGCCGATACAATCACGAAAACGAAATTGAAGATGAACAGCGCCATCAAACCCAATCTCAATGTCGATCTTGATCTCGAACATTTCCGCCATAGCTGTTTAAATTCAGCCATCAGCTTAAAGCAACGCAAAGCTCAGAAATGAAGGAGAAACCAGCTAGAACTAGGAGGGAAATGAAATGAAGAAGAAAAAACAAAATTAAAAGGTGCTATTAATTGGGCATATATACAGACTGATCAAGGCTTCGAAAAATGCTAATCCGGCTGGGACCCAGAAGAATATCATTGCCTTGCTGGTTTTTCATCGCGATTGTAGAAGATGATTCACACGAATTCCACATGGTTACTTGTTCCATTCTACAGGTTTACCTTTCAATTTTTCTTTCGGTTGATTTCTTCTTATATTTGTTAACAAATCGCTTTCAACTTTTTATTCAAGTGGACATGGACATGATTGCTAGTTCTGATTAAGTACTAAAATGAAGTAAAAAATGTACTTAATTAAGTTTTAAGCCTGAAACAAGAAAAAAAGAAAAAAGGAATATCAACCATATAGTATTCATTTATTTGAACGAAGCCTCTATGATGTATTTTTTAAACTACTATCCATTTAATTTAATGCATAATGAGAATTTTTTTGATATAATGTATGTACAATCTTGTTCATATGTTATCTAATAAAATAGAGTCATATTAAATAATATTTTATTATAAGTTAATGTGAATCAAATTAATGTATAAAAATAAGGTATCTCACTCAATTGGACAATATAAAAATGATGTATTATTAAGAATTTTTCATGCATGACATCCTTTTGGGGTTCGACGACAGGAATGCCTTGTTTTAGTACGTAGGACAAGAAAAAGAAAGCATCCCAATTCCTACATACGTACGAAAGCCTGACTTACTATAGAAGTAGTTATTTACTATCTATGTGCAGACATTCAGTACGTTTCTTATTCAAAAGTAAATATGATAAGACATCGCTAAAAAATGTGATAGAAGGTTAAATTTTTAAGTATATCTAAATCCTCAAGAGCTTTATAGCCAATGTCAATGTTGGTTCTGCATTACAGAGTTAATTAAGACCGGAAAAAAAAAGACGGAAATCTCATGGATAAAACTTTCTTTCAAGTACAGAAAATGCTCCACAAATTATTTTTTTTTTCAGAATTTCATAAAATTCAAGCTCACATAATTATCATGAAAAAGAAGTGTATGAAGGACGAAGGAGAAAAATTAGGATAAAGACAATGGTTGGCATAATCAAATTTGGCATTGATATGCCCAAAGAATAAAATCACATGTCATGGCATTGTGTTATGTATTATCTAAAGCGCTGTTGCCATGAAAAATTGTCTGAGCCTAGGCGTTTGATTGGCTGCATTCTCCATCTCATGTTGCTATTTTGCCACGTCATTATCCGTCTCAGTTATAACAGCCGGACCCAGGCTTAGCTGGAACAAATTTTATAGCCAATTATTTATGAAATTGTTGACAATATTTAATTAATTTTTTTATATTAAAAGATTCACATACTATATAAAAAAATAATTAAATTTTATTCATTAATATATAAATAAAATAATATTAATAATATAATATATGTATTTAAGAATTTTTTACTCTAAAACAACACCTGACAAATGACAATCTTGTCAGATTCCAATAGTTTTTGAGGTGCAGTGAACAGATTTTTCTATTTTAGATATGTTTAAAAAAGAGAAGAGAATATTCACAAGACACGTGCTTTTGAATAAAATTTACGCTCATATAAGATTTGGCATTTATATATTTTTTATTTTTTATTATAATTAACTTTTATTAATTTAACTATTAAATTAAAAGTAACAATTATGTTAATATTTTATATCAAAAATTATCAAAGTTAAAAATTTTTAAACAACTAATTTGATAAAATATTATATTTCATAAAATTAAATTAACAATTTAATCATTTTTTACAAGAAAAAGATATTTAGCACAAATCCGAAGAAGCACTTAATTTTTTTGCCCAAAGCTACACAGTGAATATTCTTCCTCCAAGAAACAGCAAAATGGGTAAACAAAAAAACGTAGTGCTTGTAGTGGTATAAGGTTACAGAAATCTTACAGGGTCTGCTGTGGGAGAAAGAAAATGGAAGAAAAGGGAAGGAAAGAAAAAAAAATTTAAAAATATTTCAATTGGACGAGGAAAGGTAGAGCTAGACTTATACTTTCCTCTGTAAGTCCCTTTTAAAATTTAGAAAATAAAAAATAAAATAAAATAAGGTGAAATCTTTTAAGTATATACATTGCCTACATATATATCGGACAAATCTCTTCCAAAACGAAGTTTAAAATGAAGGAAAGCATCACACGAATCTGGATCTCAGATCTTCTGAATGAAAAGCTCGTCTTATGTATTATCGTCTTTCAAATTTCAAAACCTTAAATCTGCTCGCCAAGCACAAAAATCTTCACATTTAAATGGTCTAGGGCAAAGCGTGCTCCTTTTGAAAGGAAGGAAAAAAAAAAGTATAAAATGTGCTATTTATTGGCCACAGTTTAGTGGTACAGAATCCTGTAGGCAGAGGCTGCAGATTAAAGAAGATACGTCTGAACTACATAAAATTTATGATGACGAAGAGCTTTGCCTATTTCTGAACTATGTCTAATCAATCATAATTTAAGCTATATTTAATCTTGGAGTTTACACGATAGTTAAGAACAAGAGATTTGGCTATTTCTTTACTTTGTTTAGTTGTTTATGATGACTGATTTGTGTATAATTATTTTACATGTTTAACCATCACCTATGAAAACCAGGCAAAATAGCCTTCTCGTCTTGCAAACATATATCAAAGCACACGACGTAACCGATTAAGCTGTAAAAATGAAAAAATAAAAAGGGAAAGAAAAAACAGTCCTTTACATGTTGCTGTGAAAAATTCAGAACATGCAGTAGAAGAGAAGGGGGAAAGCAAAATGCTAAACTGAAAGAACTAATATTTTTCTCAATCACAAAATCTTTTACAGAGGCGGGTGCCGAATAAGTTAACGAGGTCCCCAGAGAATAACAGTATTTCTTCTGACTCGGAGAAGTGTAAGTATTCAGCTCATTCCACCTTCTTGCTAGATTTGGGATCACTTTCTTCTTTAGATGAATTGGCAGTCTTTGACTCATCAAACTCCAATAACTGCGTTGTAACAAAGAAAAGCAGAAAACTATTAACACCTTAAATATAACAAGAGTTTATGGCAGACCAAAGTATTATGCTGTTTTCAAGACGTTGCAAGTGAAAATCTCTTAAGAAATAAATATAATCACATCCCTACTAACCTCCATAAGCCAAAATCCATAACACAAGATGCAGGATTGAATATATGGAAGTTGGTCGCAACGGGCAAAATCAGCTTTGGAGAATACTCAGTTTTTACAGAATCATATCTTCTGTTTCTATGTAATCTTTTTTCCCCTTAAGTAAATATGAATATAACTGGATTTCTTGATATGATGAATTGAAGACAAGGTTGCATAATGATATAAACGTTTGAAAAATCCCTTAGCTACTTCAAACTAGGCCGACCATACAACAGCCACAGTTGAACATGATTTTGTCAAACATATATTACATAATACATAATCAACAATCATATAAACTAGTATTCTAATTAAACATGGATGCAGTTCGAAACATTTCATATTTATTCTAGTAAAACTAGAGATTGGACACGAGATTGATAAGAAAATGAAATAGATGAAATTTAAGGCTGCATAACCAACCTGTTTGACATCACCATTCCAAAAGCAATGAGCAGCCAAAAATCCAACTACAGCAGGTACAATATACAAAAGTGCAGGCTGAACCAAGAATACATGAAAAGTATAAAAAAGTGAGAGGATTGATTGCCTTGCTAGAAAATCTTTGACAATTCACATTCTCAATCAGCCATATATATTAAAAAAGACTACCCCACCATAAAAGAAAAAAACATATGAAGAGCAAAAAGAAACACGAAACCATAGATTGGTCACCTGTGCAGCCTGAAACCAGTTCATCACAATAATTGTAAGGACCAAGCCAACAGTGTATCCTAAAAATGCACTCTTGAAATATTGGGGCGCCTTTGCTCTAGACACATCAAAACGCAAGGCCAATGCTACAAAAATACCTGAAGCAAAAACTATGTTGTCAGAATTTATGGAATTAACAAACGAAAAATCAGAATGATTGCACATAATTATGAGTTGAATTTCAAATAAAGGACTGCATCTCATATATCAATTGGCTGCTTGCTATGAAGATTCATAATCTCTCAAAGAACAAATGAAATGAGTTCCCTAAAACAGTCTCTCAAATCTGACACATCATAATTATCAAAGACCCCTCATAAAACTAGGTAGAAGGACTGATTTTATAAGCATGACAACCAGCATTGAAGTATACATATACTGAAAATATGAAAGATATTTTAAACAGAAAATCAGAGGAAAATTTTCTTCATCAAATGGCCAAAGGCTCTCATGAATCTTCAGCCTTCATAAAAAACAAACACAACAAGTTTTAACTCTACAAAGTAATTATTCAAAAGGAAACAAAGCTAAAGATCAGAATCATGTTGGAAACTGCTTCTTAAGGACTAAAACCTTCAAATTTCTAAATAATACAGGATCTTATTAATTATGAAAGAAAAAAACATTATTGTCAAGACAAGAATTTTAAATTTAACTTTAACAAGATCCAATAAATATACTAAAATGTACTGAATTGTAATACACAGCTCACTTTCACAAGAAAAATACACCAATGACCAATGTATAATATTCAGCCTACCAGGGATAACAATGTCACCAAGTCCAAGCATTGAAAATGGCCTGGCAGAATCTGAAGTGGGGAACAAGAGCTGCAAAAAGTTTTGAGTAACATTAAGAGGGAATTACATAGTAACCAAATTGATCAGTTAATATGATAAAAACAAATCAGTATTGGTATTCAATTGAAGGATAGAAAAACAGGAATTTTCATATTTCCATTAGGATAAAATTCTAACCTTTATTGGAGCATCAAATGATTTTGCAACACTAACCATCACTGGAGTGAAGAAAACCCAGAAAATATCATATACAAAAAGTCCAGCCTGCAAAACACAAATACAGAGAAGATTCATAGACCAAGTTAACGAAAAATGATAAATGATATAATTAAAACACACACTCAACCTTTTGGAAGCTAAAACCTAATTATTTTTTCTGTTTGTAGATAAAAGAAGAATCTGAATGGCATAAACATGTGCTTCACACCATTGAAGAAACCGAGAAAGACAGAGAGGGTAAATCAAGCTCAAGATGTATTAGTTGTCCTATTCTATAACAATTAAAATGTGAGATTAAAAAAAGAGAATGAATGAGGCTCAGCTCAGCAGCCAGGGTTTCAGGGATAGGCACCAAAACAAGCCCTTGGTTTAGAAAAAATAAGACGCTTGGTTTATTTGCAGCCAAAGGATGATAATTCTAAAAAACGATATATCAAAGAAACAGCAATTACATTTGAGGAGAGTTGGGGGGAGGGCCATTAACCATAGTTAAAGACAAAAACACTTACCAAGAGAATGACACCAGTCTTGAAAGACCCAAGAGAAAGCATTTCAATTCCCTGCCAATAAAAAAGATGGAGTTATCAATTCCATTCCACTGTTCACCATAATCCATTACTAATACATTATTTACACAAAAATTTCAAAGTAATATCAATTTCTTTCAGATTCTTCCATTGTTTATAGGCTAATTATTAAACTAATCTGAAAGAGTAGATAAAGCACATCAATGAATGATGTCCAAAAAGCGGCACGAAATCAAATGGACTATGTTCCAAACCTGAATACAGAAAGCAAGACCCAATATATTATTCGCCAACCAATGCTTCTGCTTAGCATACCATGCACAAAAGAAGGTCCCAGGGATAGCAGCAACAATCTGTGACCTTGTAAACTCAATCTCCAAAGCTGTGTAAGAAAGGTGTAAGGAAAAATATCATTCTGCATGATACAACCAAGTTAATGTCAACTAGATCAATTGAAATCAGCCAAAAGCAGTAAAACTACACAAGGTAGGATCATATGATGATAAAATAGAGTGAACTTAAAAACCACTACCAAGCAATAGACGTGGTAGAGGTTCATACACATGTTTGGGTTGATAAATAAACGGTGGGTTAAAAAACTGTGAACACATATAGTGGTCATAAAGGACATGGACTTGCCAAGATGCCCTGGTTACTGCAAGAACTATACCATTGAGCGACTATCTTTTATTACCAGCCAATATACCATTTATGCAAATATTAACAAACTCATACAATTGAGTTATATTCATACTAGTCCTACGGAACCTAATACGTGTATAGAACATAAGTAATTAGTTGCAGTTGGTGAATACTGAATAGTAATAACAGTTCAGCACAGTCACCATTCACTTGCCAAACAACTTGTATAATGTTCTCAGCACAAGTGTGCAGAAGTAAATATGAAAGAACATCACATACAACGGAAATATGGAAAATGCCAGACAATAAGGTTATCATTCCAATCCTTTGGCAAGAACCTTTTGATAGATGGTAACAACGTTGCCCTGTACAAAGTAGCAGGACAAAAGTGAGATGAAATAGCAAGATAATCAAAAAAAAAAAAATTCTTCTGTTGACTACATAACAAGGAAACATTAGATGCAACAGAAAGAACATACGAAAGAGCCACAATCCCCAGTACAAAGAAGTAGGCCGTCAATACAGCATTCACCAAGTCCTTAGATAGAAACTTGAAGAGTAAGAAAAGTGATAATAACATTGCACTCCCAACAAAGGGAAATCGCATGGCATGTTCATTGGACATTGTCTCCTGCACGATTAAATTCAACATAATTCAGAGTAATGAAATTTTAAGCCACAAAAAGTGCATATAAAGAAGATAATAGAGATAAATGCTAGTGCTTACAGCAGGTGGAGTTGGTTTGACAGAGCGGTAACATCCAACAAACACAGTGAGGCATGCGGTCAAAATAACATTTAAGTTTGGATCTACTTTCACAACAAGTGGAGCCAATGTTAAACCTGCCATGACAGATCAGATGTGTTTAATAAGGAATGATCAAGGAACAGTAATAAATCCACTTTATTGAGAGATAACCCTCCATGCACAATAGCAAAACACCAGCCAAAACAAAATCAGGGGAACTACAAACCACTGTTACAAGATACCAAATTAATATTCCACCGTATAAGATTTCAAAAGCAATTTTCAGAAACAACCATGTTGCCATCAGATTAATAAACAGTCCCTTTATTCTAATCAGCAACATGAGATATTTCATGTGCATTATGCTACGATGCCCAGGCCAGAGGGTTATTTTCAACCACCTTGCACGTTACAAAATAAAACTTTCCACCCTCCCAGAACTCAAAGATTCAGGCCTATATTGCAACCGAGAGTACTACGGAAGTAGTCAAACAAACACGTAAATGCCCAGTCCTTAATCAACTTCCACATAAATTCACTTACAATTTAGGAAAAACAACGGAACACATAGGATCCATACCCCTCCATAGCGGGGCAGCAGAAAATGAACACAAAAAATTAAATTCAACAATGGAACAAGAATACATCGTTCATCTTATAGAATTAAAAGTATCAACAGAAGTACGAGAGACGGGATATAGCAACAAGCAACAAGATAAGATCACCTGCTAAAGCGAAATTCGCAATTCGCTCCGTGTTCTTCATCTTTCACGCTTTCTAATATGCCAAACTTCAGCAAAAATTCTAGATCTACTGAACTAAAATCTTCGGAATATGGCCTCCCCTGTGATTAAAAAACAGTCCGAATAACATAAACGAAAGCAAATCATTAATCAATTCAACATGAATTGCCCCAGATAAAAAACATAGAATTTGCATATTGATATCCAAAATATGAAACCTCCTCCCGCAGAAGAAAATTGCAGTACCGGTCGGCTTCAACGCAACTAGTTCCTAAAATCCACGTCCGTTATAGATCGGAGAGGCCAAAAGAGATTCTGAATTTCACAATTTCCAAGGGTTAGGGTTTTAACTTTTTACCCAAATGCAAAAATGGGAGATTAATGTTGATTTTTTTGGCCAAAAAAATGTAGATATTTAGAGAAATGACTTAAAACCAGGTCTGTTACTTATCTTAGGTGCACTGCCAATGAAAGAGGGACTTCTAAACAAAATGAAGCAGAGGCAGAGTCCTTGAAACGTGGCGAGTTTTTATTTGCCTGTTACTTTAAAAGGCTACGTTGAATGTTAGGAATCAATGGCTTTTCCTTGCCATATCCAGATTTAATAATGATTTATGTATGAATCTCCAGACCACCGCACGCGGTCACGGGCACTAAAGTGATTCTGGCTCCTAATTACTGTTCCACGTAGGTTCAGGTGCGTGAACCAATCACAAGCTCAGGAATTGACACGTCGGAATATCTTTTCCATATCCAAAAATTTACTTAAACTTTAACTAACCCAACTTAAATTAAGATAGATTTTATAATAAAATTAAAATTTTTTTAACAAAATTTTTTTTAAACATAATATTTAAATATAAAACTTTATTTTAAAAAAATAAAATATTTATCACTTCAATTTATTATTTTATACTGAATTTATTTTTTATACATGAGATTGTCATGCTATTACATTGGCTTGGACCTAAAATATACGAGTGCATGGTTCTTGCGTTAATTAAAAAATATTATTTAAAGATACTCAATTTTGTAAATAAAAGTTACTGAATTTTTTAATACTGGTTTTCAACAATGAAAAAAAGAGTAAATTTAATCATTTTTTTAAAATTTGGTGAAATAATATTTATTCCTTTAATTTTAAAAACTATATTCGATATTATTAAAAATTAATATAATATTATAGGAATCTTCTTTTCAATTTATTTTTTATCAATAAGATTAACATTTTACATGATATATATTTATTTTAAAGTAATGAAATTATTTAATTATATTTATTATTATATTAAAAATTTTATATTAAAACTTAATATGAATTTAATTATAATTATTTTTCTATAATGCTAGTCTTATTTTATACATATAAATATTATACTTATTTTTATGTCTTAATTTAAAATTTTAAAAATTAAATTAAGATATAATATATTTTTTAAAGATTAAATTAAATATGTATATGATTTAGATACTAAATTAAGACAAATTACATCTTTCAGAAATTAAAACAATAATTTACTCCATAAAAATTTATATTTATTTTTAAAAATAAGTATAATTTTAAAAATTAAAAGAATAATAAATTTAGTTGAACTAAATATAAAGAAAAATTGATATAATTTTCTCAGAAAAATAAGGCCCAGCAATGTTTGGGCCTAAATCATGGGCCAGTATTAAGCACTGCAAAGCAATGTCTTCTCTACAATGGCCGATTGGTCCGTTAAACGACCCAAGCCAGCCAGATCCAGAATACTGAAGTGGGAGGACAATTTTATCCCTTACCCTTAATGTGCATTTCCCAGAGTTCCTGAAGAATAGCAGGATCGTCTGCCATTCTTGATAGGAAGTACACCGTTTCTCAATTTCCATCTTTATATCTAATCAAATTTGATTTCTGCTTTTTCTTCAATTTCTTCAACAGGCATTCCAAGGAAATGAGAGTTTCTCACAAGAATTGAATTCCTGGAAAATGATACGAAAGGAAATTGATAATTCCAATGCCCATTTCTCTTTCATTGCTCATTATAGATACGGTAGTTAAGGTTTAGATTGGCAAACTACCTTCACAATCTGCTTCGAATGCCCGCTTGGCTAATCCTTAAAGGGGATGAATATGCATGATCGATAATCTTTCTAACCAAATTACTCTCATTTCTTCTGACTCTGTTTGAATCGGGATATGCTGAAATTGTGGAAATGGTACCAGGGCTGCCTAGCTGCTCATCCAGTCAAGACACAGATCATAAGCTCTGGTTTGATATGGGGTTTTGGTGATATTGGTGCCCAGGCTATCACGCACTCCATAGTCCGGAGCCATAGTCAAAATGAGGTATTTTCCCCTCATTGCTAATGTAAATCGTAAAAATTTTCATAATTGTATGGTCGTTTTCGCCGTTTTGGCAAATGGGTGTCTCTCTTTTATATGTATCTGATGAATACATGCTTATGTGTGATTTTGGTTGTTGACTACTGGTTTGGAAGGTAGAACCCAATTATAATGCTTAACATGCATTAAGTGGGGAAAAAGACGTAGAAGTATTTGATTCAGTCCAGTGGTCGACAAACTGACAGTCCCAAGTGAAATTAATCTGAGAGTACTATCTCTTTTGCATAGATGCCAGTTTTGTACTTGAACATTTGGAAGAGTTAAGAGGGACTAAGTAAAGGAACTTTGTGTTTATATGTGAACTGTAAAGAAACCTCCGGTTGATGCTTTTAGTCATACATACTCAAGCAAACATTGTCTGAAACTCCTTTTGCGTTTGCTAATGTTGAATGTAAAGGTTCTCATTAGACTCCATATGAGAAATATCACTTTTCCGCTTGTCCTAAATAGGGAGATAAAGGAAAACACTGAAATGTTCCTTGCTTTTGGGTTAAGGTGAAGGATGTTTAAGGCATGGTTTTGTTAATGTAGAAAAGATAAAGTAATTACTCTTCATAAATATTTGTCCATTTTGGATTAACTACTCGTTTTAATTTTCATGTTCTTCATTTGACATAAGTAATGTAATACATACACAAACTTTGGAACAGCTCAACAATTTATTTGTGTGGTTTACGGTGCGACAGCTATGGTTTGCACATCAGATTAATTAGCATATTTCTCTTGGTTAATGGTGATCTCTCTTTTATAATCAGGATGATGATAAAGCATTTAAGATCAATTGGAAACGGATGGCTACAACCAGCTTGTTTGGGTTTGGATTTGTTGGCCCTGTTGGCCACTACTGGTAAAAAGCTTTATCTTTTCAAATTCTTTTTTTCTGGTTCGGTATTGATGATAGGTCGTTGTGGGAGGTCTGTTGATTGATTCTCAGGTCCTGCGTCAGCATTAATTACCTGAGTATCTTCAAAGAGTTTCTTACAAAGGAAGCTACTTCAGGAACTCATTAGTGTCATTTTTATTCTTTTTGTGTTTTTATGGTCTGTTAGACGTTAGAAAAATTCACACGAGACAGTCTTGGAATGCTGCAGTTGTGGCTGTGCTGCAAAATGATGATGACTGCTTGTTTCTTGAGGCAAACAGTTACTGCTATCCAAGAAACAGGTTGCTAAGTTTCAGTGCTAAAGCTTCAGTTCAATTGAAAGGACTTCAATACTTTTATAGAGCTGAAATCCTTATTTTCTTATCAATATTATAGCCATATATTTAAGACAAAACTAAAAAAAGGCTTGGCTTGAGTGAGTAATAACTCAATGCTTGATCAATAGGACTGTAATGTCACAAACTTGTCATCAGCGTTTAGCCTATTAAATATTATTTTTGGGCTGTGGATGTAGTAGTTAAAAACTTTGCTGCTGCTGTCTTAAAGTGGTGAATCGAAAAAAGAAGAGTTTAAAGTCCAAACTTATTGTACTTCTTTTTCCTGCCATTGTGCTCTTCTATATCCCTCCTCCCCCCCCCCTCCCCCCCAAATTCTCTTTCTTTTCCTTTGTTTCAGAAGGGGAGGGGTAGGTTGTGGCAGATGATATTCATTTTGTTAGTTTCTTATCAATTCTCTTTGATCTATGTTAATTTTTGTAGGTATGAAGGCTTGGACCGGTATATAAGATTGAGACTTATGCTTAAACCAAATTCCTTCCGTTTTGTTGCGACTAAAGTTGCTCTTGATGGGTTTGTGTTTGGACCATTGGAGTTACTTGTATTTTTTACTCACATGGGGTGTTCTAACGGAAAGAGTTTTTCTCAAATTAAAGAAGATGTGAAGAGAGATTTTCTACCAGCCTTTATATTGGAAGGAGGCGTATGGCCATTTTTTCAAGTTGCAAATTTTCGATTTATACCTGTCAGGTATCAGCTCCTCTATGTCAATTTCTTCTGCTTGTTGGATAGCTGTTTCTTGTCTTGGATTGAACAACAACAAGATGCTCCTTGGAAAGAATGGATCAAATCTTTTGTACCTGTGAATGAAACTAGGCGCCAAGGTGAATGAGTGCTCTTTAAATCTTTCTCTATCTTTTATTCCCGGCCTCACCAATCATTGTGGAAGTACTTGACAGAAAACAGGTGACAACTGTAGAAGCATATAAATTCTGATTGGACTTTCAGAATTAAGATTCTGGAAGTGACGACATTGCTTTCACATGATATGTTTTCCATCTTGAATACAAGTTAACACTTTTTCGTTGAATACATGGAAGCTGAATTTGTTCTTTATTCCCTAGCCCTTTCTCAAAATCAGCTGCCCGATGAACATGTTAACTGTAATGCAGTTCTCATGATGCTCAAAATTTGAATATGCTCAAAATTTGAATAAGTTATGCTCAGGCTTGCTGCTAATGTGAACCGGTAGGGATTTTAGTGAAAATAACATGAAAGGAAGATTTTTTGTGATCGAAATTATTCAAATGAAAAGTGAAAACCCAAAATATGAAGAATGCTTCGATCAATGTATCCTCTGAATCTATACGCCAAAGATCAGCTTTAAAGCTATGCTCCAGAAATCACATTTGGAAATCTTTGATAAGCTTAGGAAGCTTTCAATAATGAGTCGTAAAAGAAAACAGATACTAATTAGGAGCTACGGACATGCTCTATGTCTGGGATAGAAGACGAAGGAGTTTTTCTTCTTGAGTAGATCCAATTGAGAATAGTTCTGAATTCACACCGTATTCTTCTATCTTTCACCTGTATTTATGTCTTACTCTAGGTTGGGTTGCTTTCCTCGCCACTTGAATCTGATGGATGAAGACCATAAGCACTAGTGCTTTCACTATACGCACTAAAGCTGTACTTTTGACTTGATAATGCCAGATTGAAATTTCTTATGTCCTCCTGGTATTTGTTGGCATCATAATTTGAACTTACTGACCAACTGTATACTTTAGTATATCCCGGTCTAATAATGTCTTCAACAAAATCGGCGAGAGAGACCAGTCCTTCTAAGGCACCTACTATCTGCAAAAGGAATTATTAACTTCGTGGTCAGACTCAACTCATTCATTTGTTTTCACTCTTTTCTCTGCTTTCAAAATAATTGGTCCCAATGTTACAGATAATTTCGATAAATATTGCTCATGACTATGATGATTTTTCTGTCATTTTTAAGAATTCTACTTGGCTTCATTTCTTTATCTTTCTCCTTTTCTTAGTACCTGGTGGTAGTGAACGAAAAATGGTTTAAAAGATTATTACTTGGCTCATTCGAGGTCGAAGCCTGGCAGAATGGTGAACACATGCAGCTGCACAGGTAATCATTCTGACCATCTCTTCATCTCTGTAATTTTTCTGCAACCGTGGATCAACAAGATCGCTGAACTCACCATCTTGTAGGGCTTGAGCGAGCAAAGGCCTAGCCTGACACACACAAACTGACGTTATTTTAATCCTATGTGAGTTAGCACTCAGCAGCAAATAAGACCATACGAGTGAGAGGAAAAATTTTATCAACAAATCCACTATGGCGATGAATTATATATAAACACCAACTAACTCAGCCTAACCTAGGAATCCTTAAGATTGGAACAGTATTGTGTATAGTTTAAGAAAATAGAACCTCAAAAATTCGAGGTATTTGCCACTTCCATAAAGCAACCCATGATAAAGATGATACAAAATTACCAGAGATTCGAGTAAAACATGTAGAAATTGGTCAAAAATGGGGAAGGGACGCGTATGAGTCTTGGTTTGTTTCTAAAGAGTGAGGGAAAAGTACTGACCCAGTCAACCAGGCTCTGATTTCTTGAGGATTCTGTTGCAGTGATAGGTGGACGTCCCGTTATAAGTTCCAGAAGCATGACTCCGAAGGAATATACATCTGATTTATCTGTTAATTTACCACTTGATGCATACTCCGGAGCCAGATACCTGCGACGATGTTGTGGGAATGAAAAAGCATAAGAATGCAATGCTCTGCAGTTTATGGCTAAAGCTGATTCCTAAGGAATTTCGAGCAAATTTAACCAATGATTATTGAAATGAAGGAAGATGATAAGTGGCCCTACCCAAAGGTTCCCACGACTCTGGTGGTGAGGTGAGTAACGCAACTATCGGTGTTAGGAAAGATTTTGGCCAGACCAAAGTCAGAAACCTGATATAATCTAAAGCTCATCATCAATATATCTCGGAAGTAATTGAACAACATGCATTCTCAGAACACCAGTTCGTAGTAGAGAAGAGAACCCTTATGTGTTGATCATGCATATAAAACAAGATCAGAGAAGAGAACTAATCAACAAAGCAAAAGGAATAGAGGAGAGATTCTAATCAGAACCTTTGATGAACAAGAATCACGTGTGAATGTAAAAGATGAGCCTTACCTTCGCATCAAACTTAAAATCAAGAAGAATATTAGATGCTTTAATATCACGGTGAATGATTGCTGGATTACCTGTAAGTATCGTGGTCTCACAATCAATTGTCACTTCTTGTGCACAGAAGTACAGTATTTTGACTACAGAAGATTCTCCCAATAGAAGGAATTAAAAGACAAGTACTACAAAGTTTATGGTAAAATCTCGAGTCTCTAGGATGTTCGAAGAATACTCACAATCTTCGTGCAAATATGCAAGCCCTCTTGCAGACCCAAGGGCAATTTTAATTCTGGTTGCCCACTCTATGACAGGCTTTCCTTCACCTGCAATACATTTTTCATACTTTTCATATTCATTGAATCTTCAGGTCTATAAAACACGAAACATGGAACCCATTAAGACAAAAATAAACTAAAACTTATCCTTTTCGTATATTTAAATTATTAAGATATAATAAAACATCATTATTTTTACCATGTAAGTGCGATTCCAATGTGTTGTTTGGAACGAATTCATAAACAAGCAATCTCTCTGCTGTGGTAACGCAGTATCCAACCAATTCAACAAGGTGTTTATGATGCACCCGGCTAATTGTCTCAACCTCTGCTTGAAATTCTCTCTCCCCTTGCTGGCTTCCTGATTTTAACTTCTTAACTGCAATTTCCTTTCCACTTGGAAGAACTCCTTTGTATACATACCCAAAACCACCTTGTCCAAGAAGGTTAGCTTCTGAGAAACCACTAGTGGCTACTACTAGATCGGCATATGCGAAAACACCATTCACAGAACTGAAGCCAATGCTCGGAGCATGGTTTGGAATTGGATTCTCAAGCTCTGATTTAACAGAGCAAGAAGTCACACCTCCCTCCCTGAGATATGGTGTCACCATTGGATTTGCTTCCACTCGAATAATATGAGACTCTGAATTGACAGCATATAATCATATTTTCACAATAATGACTTTGAATAAAAATAAAATATTCTACACCAACACTTGCTAATACTACAATCGAGAAAAACAAGTACTTGAGATAAGACACCTTTCTAGGTGACATTTTCTTGCAATTCTGAATCATTATTTTTTTTCTCTAACAGAACCAATCGTTTTTAAGTCATAACATGTCATGAGTGGAAAAAATTGATGAAGGAACTTAAATTTATAACAACATGTTTAGTGTTGAATATAATGGAGTATGATGGGATAAGGGTAGCTGACCTTGTGATTCTACATTGTGCATTGGTTCAAGAAGATCAAGCCTCTTTTTCCTCCTGTGCCAACGACGGGCACATAGAAATGAAACAATGGCAAGAACAAACACAAAAAGTATAGCTCCACCAATAACAAGTCCAACTACGAGCCCAGTTGACATATTAAAGGTCGGAGGCTTTTGAACTTCCACTGCCAACGGCAAAACTCCGGCCGATGGCGCCGGCGGAAGCTGCCCCCGCGGAGTCATGCTAGAATTTTCCGATGAAGGCATCTGAGTTTCTGGTGCCGATGCTGATGCTGGCAGAGAGGGAGTTGATGGTGTTGCCGAAGATGAAAGAGGGGGTTTTATAAATGGAATATTAGGCAGAGGGGAAGGCGGTGGAGAAACAAAGGGAACAAATGGAGTCACTGGAGGTGGCGAAGAAGTTATTTGCGGTACCGGAGACATCGTCTTTGGTAATTCAGGTGTTGAAGGTGCTCCAGAAGTGACCGTTGGAGGGAAAAATCTCGTTTCAGGTGCTGAAGAAAATGGAAATGGCGATGGCTGGGATGCTGTGGACACCACCGGAGACGGCGAAGGCTGCGGCTGTAGGAGTGAAATTGGAGGAGACGGAGGGGATAAAAGTGGCGGAACTGTAGTGTCATGAGACATAATCGGAGGCGAGGAAGCTGGAACGAGTAAAATGTGAGGAGACGAAGGGGAAGACATCGGCGAAACTGAAGTTGCCGGTGAGTTAACCGAAGATGCTGAAGTTGAAGGATGTGGCGCCATTGGAAACAATACCGGCGGAACTGAAGACGCTGGCGAGTGAATTGGAGGTGCTGAAGGCATTGGAGATACTGCAGACAATGGTGATGGAGTAGGATTAGTATCCAACACCGGCAGCGGTGGCAAGATTGCCGGTGACCTCGGCTGAGAAAACATCAGATTTGCTTGATCTTATTGAAAAAAGGAAATGAAAATATTCATCTGATACACGAATCCATGAACATGAAGCGTTACCAAATGAGTGCAAAATGATGTTGAGGAAGTTGAGAATGGAACGGTGAATTGGTCACCATCACTGCCACTACAATTCTATAATAATATCAGACGTGCTACTCCCCTAGTGGAGTCCAACTCGGAAAGTCACATATATGAGTTCTTGTGTACTATAGGGCTCCTAGTATACTTTCACATAATGATAATATTTTCTTCTTTCTAGGGCAATTCATAATATTTGTTTGCCAGAGAGAACTGCGTGTGTTGTCTTTAAGGAAGTGGAGACATCAGACATGCACGTGGTGGTTAACCTGAAGGAAGTTATAATATAGCAAGTAACCGTATGGTGACAAATATGATTAACAAAATAAGGGCCCCAGGGAAGAGTGGTTGAGATTGAGAACAATAATGCGCTGCTGGTTAACGGTAAATTGGTAATGACCAATTAACAAAAATAGTTATAGGTTTACAGCAGTATGGCTCCTTCTTTCTTCAATATTGAGTGGACGACCACGGCCGAGATAAACTTAAATATGAATTTCCTTTTTTGTTTTGGGTGGAAGAGGAAGGGCGGCTCTTGATCAAAGTAGAAACTAGTTGGTTTGTAGATATCTTTGAAATTTGCATCTTTGTAGCCCTGCGTAACATCCCATTTTTAGTAGAGTTTCTGGAGGAGGATGGCTTATAAGAGTGCGTGCAATCCTGAGGAACCTCACTGACTATATAACATTGGCTGATAACGTAAATAAAACTAGTGGCCAAAATACGTTGTGTAAGAGTACAGGGTTCGGCCAAAAATTGGTAGCAGCAAAGCGGGGACGGAGCTAAGGTTTCAGTCCTGATTTATTACAAAAAGAATTTAAGGAACCTTGGCATTCAGGAATGTGCCAGACATTTCTATCTTTCTGTCTTTAGATTTTAATGCAAAGAAACCGTGAAGCTGCACGGGTTAATGCAAATTCGCTGACTCAGTTTTGAAGGAATCATCAAAATTAACAGCCACAGGGGCAAGTACGTCCACTGAAATAACTTCATTATATGGGACAAAAATATCAAAAGGCAGCAAACAAAATTTCATCGACAATAAATAAGAACGAAGAAATACAACAAAATTTATTATACTACTTCTGAACTTCCCAAAAAAATTGAGACTAATTTTGAGTGAAATTATACAATGATTCAAAACTCATTACATGAACTATGGTAAATCAATCAAAAGAAGACATTCAAAATCACACTTTAACTTCTTAGGAGGCTGCAGCCACTGCTTTGTTCCTGGGGGTTGCTTGAGTACCTAAGTTAACATGAAATACAAATTCAGCTTCCATTCAACATAATTTAAAGGTACGGACTATGGACCAGAAAAACAAGATATACGAGTGGTATAAGTGAAGATATGTTACCTTCTCTAAAGTTAGTCTTGAACCTACAGGGAACATGACGGAGGTACCTCATCCGGCCAGTTCCAGTGGTCTTTCTTCGGATAGCTTTAACACTCCAATTATCTGAATCCATACACACAAGAGCTCGTCAATGGCTCAAATGCAATAAGCAATGTAATTTAAAAAATTTTCACATTAGTTACAAGAGCTCTACACAATCAAGACAATTTCTAAAGAAACCATCCTATTATAGCAATTCTAGGGCTTCCTTACTTCGGTGTTCTAACAAACAAGTACAAAAAGTTGTAAAAAGCAAGCCATCAGTTGTGCTATATATATATATATAGTGATGCGTGATTTGGAAAATTTTTAAGAGGTCTAAAATTCAATCCTCCATACCATCGTGTGCCAAAAAATAGTCATAAAATACAATGAAAGTTGTGGTTCCAAAAGGTGTCCAACAAAAAACAAGATTGCTTTGAACTAAATAGATACAAAAATGTGCCACAAGGTCATGATAGCTTGACATACCGTCAGTTAACAGTTAAGAATCAAGTGCAACAATGAAAGCACTGCTGACAAAGAAAATGGCTGGTTAAATACATATGATAAATGACATCCAGGAGCTAATACTCTTCCTAGATTATATATTAAGGCACCATTTTGCAGTTAGTTCCATTCTCCTGAGTCCTGACAGCTAAAGCTAAAATCAACCAATTATTAAGAAATGATCACTCCAGTTCTACCAGGTCCAAAATGCGTCATGCTCATGAGTAGATTAGGGTATATTTACTACTGAATCCTGTTTCGTAGAAGCATTATAACGAGCACTAATTTTTCCAAAGTCCAACTCCAATAAATTGACAAAGGTCCATCGAATCTTCTCATTAAATCTGTTATTATTCTTGGTGTTTACTTGTCCCAAGACACCAATTCTTTATATCTCAGTTGCCACGCGAGTCAATGAAGAACTTAATTAACAAGCAAGCACACCAATGACTAATCTCATATGAAGTAACACCAAATTACATATGAGAAACCAGAGCAAAAAAGTAAATGTAAATGTAATAAGAGCCACATACGTTTTGAATTAAAATTAGGAGAGCTTACATTTTCTAACACGGCTCGCTGGATAAGCACAAGCAGAGCACCGACTCTTCTGGAGGTGGAAGCTCCTGCGTCCGCATCTCACACAGAGTGTGTGCGTCTTGTTCCTCCTTTTCCCAAAGCTACCGGTTCCCTTACCCTGTGAACAACAAGCCATTGCATACCGTTAAACAGAAGCTCTTTGAACACAGCCATTACATACACACTCAGAAGAATTCAGAGAGGTAAAGCGAGAAAGAGATTACCATCTCTCTAGATGCAGAAACCCTGAAACGAGATGCTCTGGGCAAAAGGTTTTATTGCTTCGTGGTTAGGGAGTCTATACATGGGAAGTCAATTAGGGTTTTATTTATTTGATTAGCGTTGATGACTTGTGCTATTCGTAGACGATAATTAAATTGGTTCAGACTTCGGAGCCCGAAACCGGATCCGACGGATTCCATTTTTGGGCTTTTTTTCGGGCTTAGTGAAAATTTTGTTTTTGCACAATCTAGAATTCTACATTTTATATTTTTGCACATCATTTACAACTACAAAAAAATAATAATAATTATTTCTCATCTGTGTTATATATTTACATATTGGATTTTTTTGTACTATCTCGTATTATTTCAATTTTGACATTGGTGCAGCAACGCGGTATGATATAATTAATCTTTGTATAATGATGAGATGAGAAACTGAACATTATTGGTTATTACGTATTTAACTTTTATAATAAATATGTTCAATGTGTATATACGGTAACTTTTTAAGTTTAGATTTTAAATTAATTAAAAAACTTAAAGGTTCACAATAAAAACCAACTCTTCATTTATTTCACTAATTTTAGCGTTCTATTATATTAAAATGCAAAGGAAATCCCATAACATTTAAAAATAAGGAAAAAAAAAAAGGAACTTCTTAGTTTTCACCAAATTATGCAGGTAAAGTTTATTAAAATTTATTAACAATGAAAGTTTAAGCAGGGTAACGCCCTGAGTTTATGAAAACCAAAAAAACAAAAACAAAAGCGCAAGGAAAACAGTTACTCACCCATATTGGCTCATGATGTCAAGTCACAAGGGGACTCTTGAACTGGTTTGGGCCTCAACAAAATGTTTAAACCAAGCTCTTAAAATAAATTCTCACAAAACTATTATCTAACAATTTAGATATGATTTAGTTTAATTAATAAAATTAAATATAATATAATAAATTAGTCTTTCATAATATAATAAATTAAAGTTTAAATTCTTGTTAAAATAAATATCATTTAATATCTGACAATATCTTAAATAAAATTATTTATAATATTTTATTGTAAATTTTTTATAAATAAATAAATATATATATGACTGAGTTTATTCTCATATTTTGTTACGTGAGAAAGCATATTCAATTTGAAGAAATTTTAAATTTAGGTGCCATGCTTTAATGTAAAAAATTTGTTAAATAAAAACTAGTAGAAAAAGGCAGTAATGGATATCAAACTTAGATCTCAATGTTAGAGACGAAACTAATATCACGTGAGTGGGCAAGTGGGTTTGCATAAAAGGACCAAGACTTTGATGTGTTTGATTGAGCTTTCATTAACTAGTTAGCATAATGGTGGGTCCCAAAGCGAATTAATTTGAGTGAGAGGAAGAGAGATGTGGCATTCGTTATTGGAGCGTAATATACTGACACTCAGTCATAATCTGCCAATTAGTCTAACCACGAAACTCTCATCCTCCACATTATTCTTATTATAAATTTGTCATCACACACACACACACACACAAATCAATACTGAAATCAATTTTCATTGGATAAGGTTTTTTTTCATATATACACATTCTAAAAGTTCCGAAAATGCTTTCAGTAAAAAAGAAAAAGAAGCTAAAATTATATTGCTGAATCAGTGGAAATATTATCCAAAGAGGGTCACTTTCTGATAACAGTTATGGAGATTCATTTTGACAGACATTCCAGGAGAATAACAATCATTTGATCCAAAGGCTAATGGTGGATTTGGACTGTTCGATGGATGACTTTTTGGTGGACTAATAATCCCTTATTCCCTTACCATACCATCTCATATGACACTGACTCTTCCCTCCCATTTACAACTTAAAGTTTTAAGAATTAATAATTAAAATTGTAACAAGAAAAGGGGAAATAACAAAGGAAGAAAAGAGTAAAGGCATGTGTAGTGAGAAATGCAGGAAAAGATGTATATATCAAAACCGTTAAGGATAATGAATAAATAGGACCACAGACAATTAAGGCTTTAGAGGCCATCAAAGCTTGATGGTCCTGAATCCTGATTACTGATTACTGACCATGTGCACCACGTGTACGTACCTTGTGAATTGCTCTGTCAATCATCTCCTTCTCCTTTTGTGGATGCCATTCTATTCTACCTTCCCACTAGGACCACCTTACTTGTTTGCTTTTTTCCCCAAGTACAAATACTTAACTCATTACCTTCACACCACCTTTTTCTCTCATTAATCCACTACTTCCACTTTCCATATGTATTACCTTAGAGTAAATTTACTAAATTATTTTATTTTAAAAATTACATTCGATACAATATTACAAACTTTCCTTTTAATTTATTTTCTGTTGATCTTTATCTATTTATTCTAAAATAATAAATTTACTTTATCATCTTTATTGTGCACAGAAAATTATTTTCCTTGATAAAAATAAATTAGAAGGAGTATAAATGTAATTCTTTAAATTAAAGAGATGATAAATATAATTTAACCAAATATTAGGAAAAGCGAATATAATTTACTCATACGTTGCCTAATCACTAATCATCACCCCTTCTAAAATATATTAATCTGTTTACGAAATTTTTCAAATGGGTTTTGGACTTATATGTATAAGGGAATTTGTATTTATTTTGCTGTATTTGCTTCAATAATGTTTGGGAGTGAAATGGATATAGACATAGTTCTTATTTTCTAATTAAAGACAGAAGAAGGGGATGAGATGCGTATGGATACCGCAACTTCTCTAAGCCAATAGTACGTAGCTGATTTTATGTTCATGCCCATCGATACAAAACAAAATCGTATGATTTTGTTTGTATTGCTGTTACATGATCTATATGGAGAGATTCACACATACATATATATGTTTTACTATACTTTAATTTGTTTTATCGATAGACATAATTAGAATCTAACTTTCTATTACAATATACTTAACAAGTAACAAAATATTCAAACTTCATAGATACTTACAAATTATTTTACTCAATTAGATCCGGATAAAAGTGTAGCAAAGACAAAATAAAAGAGTCTATATATATATATATATATATATATATCTCTCTCTCTCTCTCTCTCTCTCTGTTTGTGTGTGTGAGAACAAAATGTGGGCTGGGTTTGGATTTGGATTTTAAAAAATAAAAACTCAAGAAACACATCCCCGGCTCTATATATGTATATATATACATATATTAATCAACTTAATATATTAAAAATAGTAAACAATGTATTTTGAGTTATGTTATTGGTTGTTTGGGATATTTTAGTTTTTATTGTATTTTTTATGAAGATATTTCAAATAAATGAGTCATATCTTGTAAGAAATTTTTTTTTATTTCTACAATTTGTTCAGGTAAATAAGTTTGGATTTAAAAATTTAAGGATTAAATCAAGAATTAAATTGTGCTTATATTTATATATATGTAATTTTTTAAGGGTCTAAAAATGAGGACTATGATGCTATTATCCCTAAATATACTTAACAATACAATGGTGTTCACCTTTAAATTAATCCTTAAAATAATTGACAAATGATATATAAGCATACATTGAGATGTGAAGGCCAAGAAGATATCATTTTGTAGTTGAGAAAAATAGAAAAAGAAGATCAAGGAGCTTAGGTATAGTGAAAAAAATAATTAATTTTATATATTTGATAAACTACAATTTAAATCTTGTTAAGAGAGATATTCATATATAATGTTATTCATATATAGTGTTAGATAATGTGTTGACTTTTGAGCATAATTTTTTTTAGTAGAAAATGCTTATAAAAAATTCAAGAGAGAGAGAGAGAAGAGTAAGGAAGAAATGGTAAAATATGATGAAAGTACATTTTATATCTATAAATTTTATATTAATTTTTAATTTTGTTTTTTAAATTTTTTTTAATCAATTTTGTCTTTAAAAATTTGAATTATAATTGATTTCATCTCACAACTTAATATCGTCTAAATTATTAGTAAAAAATAATTATATAATATTGTGTTTAGAAAAAAATGTGAAACTAATAATAAAATCGTTAAAATCATATACAAAGTATCTATTGAAATTTTTATTGAAAAAATTACTCTTCCCGTCAAATAGTAATTTAGTGGGAGTGAAAATGTATTATAATTTAAAAATATATATTATTATTTAATATTTAGATATTGTCAAAATTTTGTTCATACTCTTAAGATTTATTGTTAAATATCACATTACTATTTTTATTAATAATTTGGATAGTGTAAAGTCGTGCGACGAAATCAATTATAATTTAAAACTTTATAAATAAAATTAACGGTAAAAAAATTTTAAAAACATAATTAAAAATTAATATAAAATTTAGAAATACAAAATATATTTTTGCCAAATATGATACGGGGAAATGAATCTAATTATGTAACATAATTATGACAAGAAATAACACATGAAAGCTAAAGAAGTCTAACAGGGAGGATTACTCTGTCTTCTTGCTTTTGTTAAAGGGGATTCTATTTATCATTATCATTCTAATCACACTCAGAGAGATTGAGATTGAGAGAGAGAGAGGAAAGGACAGTTGATGGCAATAAAGGCCCAAAGGGGGGGTCCTAATGGAGATGGGGAATAGGGGATTTTATGGGCCACATAGAAGCCATTGGTGACCTCTCTCAGCTTTCTGCTTGCCTTAAATAGGACTGCAGAAGAAGAAAACTCATTGATATTGCTGATCTCTCTCTCTCTCTGAAATCTGCAATGCTCAAGTTCTAGGAAGGTCATGTCCTTATTATAGACCCTAAGATTCCATTTTGTTTGGATTATTCATCAATCACTGTGCGCATCACAATAAACTCTCCCTTCAATTAATATTTCTGCACAATTTTGAAACCAATCTAACTCTTCCTCTATGTAATCTAATGCATATATATATATATATATATATATATATATACCATAAATTATAAGTATATGCCTTCTCAAATTCTTGAACATTCCACTGGACACATGACTTGTTCAGATCATTTATATGCTCCATACCCACCTCAAAGATATATATTTGCATGCATGCAACATACTTTCCAATCAATCATATTAAATTAGTTTAATTTTATGAAATTAAATTTCCTTTTCTTTATTGTACTTAATGGTTCATTTTTGCTGGTAAACATGAATTATTTTTTGTTCCTTATAAAGGGTATAAATCCATTATAAAAAAAATTAAAGTCTAGCATTTTTTATATTTTTCAAAGTAATTTTAAAGTAAAACATTTACATAAAATCCCTACTAGTTTATGTTTCGGATGAAAACTCATTACGATATTCGGTGTTACAACAAAGTATACTTATGTTTCATTTACATATAAATTTTCATCAAATAAAAATTAAAAAAAAAACAAAATACTCTACCTAAAAAGAAACATGAATTTCTTAATAAGGGTATAATGTTTTTCAAATCCACCACTAGGATAGATTGAAAATCTGAAAAGCTTTCAGATCTCTGTCTTATATATCAAATTAAAATACTAGATAAAATAGGAAAAAAAATCACAGAGAAGAGAAAAATAGATAAATAAATATTATTCATATTTAAATACTTAATATTTAAAAAGAAAGATTCTTCATATTTATTCATAAAATACTAAGAAAAAAAGAAAAGAAAGGAAAAATATCTGGGTCGGTTATATATCCTTTTCCTCTTTAATTGGGATTTTGGAAAACAGGATTAAATTGTGGACTTAAAAATTCATGTTTCGTTGTATTTATAATTAAGTTGTTATCCACCCCAACTACCTAAAACTTCAATTTTGTTAGTTAAAGAATCACCTTCAAAACCACCTGGAATTTAGTGATCTCAAGTGCTACTAAATAAGAAACTTTTAGTATGCTTGATGGTAGCTTTCCATATTTAGACTCATATAATTGGGTGTCAATTGTCAAATACTAATACCTAACTGGTTTTTACCCCTACTATATATACTAATACCACTAATATGGTAATACCAACTACTCTCGCACATTGATGATGTTAATTTCTACTTTCAGTGGCCCTAATCAAGGATAAACGTATAACGTGAATACACTCATATATATATATAGTAATTGTGTTGATGTAAGTACTGTTGCACTGTACATATATATATATATATAACATCGAAACAAGTACGGGCAGTATGAACATTAATTCACCAATCACCATGATAGCTCTCAGGTATATTTCTCTGATAAAAAATGGTTGAAATTACAGGGATCAAACTCCATGAGCAATAATGACCAAATTAAAGTTGCCTTAAGAAAATTGTGAAAAAAGAAGAATCCTTTGTTTACGAGGTGTGGGTCACATTGAAAGGACAATGTGTCATGCTAATTTGGGGTTGAAATTGAAGTTGGAAACCGTGGCTTCTTTAGAAACATATATAATTTTGGGGGCACTGTGAACCAATCCTGGAAAATGGAAATGAAAAAACAGTGAGATATTCCATTGCTGATTCAGAGGTCACAGAATTGACAGTTTGACACTAGATTAACGTTGACCCCATATGCTCCTACCCTTTTTCTTTTTTCTGATTACAGAGAATCAGATCAGACCAATGTGACTAGCTAGAGCTTAATCACTTGTACATTTTCATCAAGTTGCACTTGTGGGGTTCTCTCTTTCTGATAAAGCATGGTTAAAGGTCCGTATGAAATCACTTTGAGCTAATTTATATAGCTGCATCATACTTCATAGCTCATAGCTGAATCCTGCGGATACAGTGATAAAAAGGGGTGGTTGTGCTATAAAGTTTAAACCAAGTTTAATGAATCAAGTGGGTGAGGGGAAATGGGTAATAAATGTGGCCTTCCATTTTTCCAATGGCAGGGTTTTCTAAGAAAAATTAAGTGTGGGTGGTCCTTACTACTCCTACTGGAATGAAATCATTTCGATAACGAAATTGCATGTAAGTAGTAAAATAAATTGGTACATCATCTAGCACTCCATCCCAAGCTCAGAAAAGTTTAGTTTTCTTCTCTCATGAAGTTGCATGCCCCAAGGAAAAGCAATGAAAACCAAAACCTGAATTCAGAAATGGAGGCGCGCACACACAGTCAAAGAGGCAATGAATAACTTAAACAATAGAAATTAGATATAGGTTACAATAACCACACTCATAGCTTTGTCAATCACTCTATTTCAATTGCTCTCAAAAATAAGTCGGGGAAAAATTGTAATGTACAAGATGTACAGATATAATTAACCAGAATCCTCCTCCAAAAAAGCCACATCAGTCACCCTTTTCTTTATGTTTTTTTTCTTTCAAACTTGAACTCAATATGATGTCTCCTTGTGAAGGGAGGGTGTGTGATTGGTGAATCCATGAAGACCTGAGGGGGGTGCCATAGTTGAAAGAATCTTCACCCATTTTGCTTTTCTTTAAGCCCACTTTTCATATATATTGGATTGGAGGAGCAGCAACGTCTTACAAACAAGCATTGAAATTTGAGCCCATGGCATGGCACCACTACTTCCACCAAAACCCTCCATAGTCCATATTCCTTCTTGTACAAATTTGACTGTAATTTGTGTCTTGTGTGTGTGCTGTAGTTAACTTGACCAAAATCAAAAGACATGCATGCATACCAATTAGTAAGGTATCATGATTCACGAATTGGAGTGGGGCAAAAGTGAGGAAGCAAATGCAGCAGTGTGCTTTGTCTCAGCTTTCCAACATTTCTCAATATCTACTGCAATTCTCTTGGCATCCATGGATGCACCAAGAAGTCCTCGTTTCGTAAAACCCACTGCATACAGTCCATTTTCACCTCTCCATCCATTTGGGAATGGCCTCCTAGGGAACCCATCTTCCTTAGAGAACATATGCCCTTCCTGCACAAATACCACTAATTATATATATATTTTTTCAAAAAAAAAATTAACAAAATATTTTTTCTGAAAATGTATTTTCACTTCCCAAAAAAAGTCTCTTTTCTTTTTTTTAAATATTTTAAAATGAGGTATATCTTATTTATTTTTTATTATTAAATTTTTTAATCAAAATAAAGTATATAAAAAATATTTTAAAAATAAAATAATCATAAAAAAATAAATTATATAAATCATATTTTGATTTATGAATTTGATGATAAAACTATAAAAATTACAGTTGTTTCCTCTTAATATTGCAGCTTACCTTAAGCCAAGAGGGTACATTACTTCTGTAGCCGGTTGCTAATATGATGGCATCAAAATTCTCTGATCTTCCATTAACAAATTCCACGGTATGACGTTTTAGCCGCTTAATGCCTGGACGTACCTACAACAATTCAAACAGTCAAACAATCAATCTAAAGAAAATAATTAGGCTCACTAAACATGGTTGAAATAATTATCATTTTTTGTCCATTAGCCTTTGTAGTAAATCTCAAGTATTCAAAACCTTGTGATTTAGGCATGATTTGATTGAAAGCACAGTGATATGATAGGAAATCTTGAGAAAAATTAAAAAAGGGAGGATTCCGTTCAACATAAAATATACATGCCTTTAACAATCCAAGTTTTATACTCTTTATTCCCTCAAAATTCAATTTCTAAATTTTTTAATGAATTAATGAGTAACTTAGAAAATTTTGAAGAACAATAAATTCATAAATTAAATAATTGAAAAATATGTTTTTATTAAGAAATTAAAAAAACACACATTTCCTTAAAATTAATTTAAAACAAAAAAGAAAGAAAGAAGATGGCATGTTGGTTGTGCTTGGTATGACAAGCATGATGAAAAGCAAAAGAAAAGTTAAATAAGATGTAAGCACAGATTTTAAATAAGATCCTTAGAGGGTACAATTACAAAAAAAGTAGGGATTGATTTGAAAAAAAGGGGAAGTACCTTAATGTGACCAGATTTAATCTTGGCGAGCGTACCAACATCAAGCACAGGGGTCTTGCCGGACAGATTCTTGAGCTGAAGCGGACCCAAGTGCGGCCGATCCAGTCCGAACCGAGCCGTGTCACCCAGCATTACCCATGACACTATGAGCAGTAACGCATCCACTAGCCTCATGGGCAGCCACTTTAGCAACCACATGGTCAACCCAAACGTTGATTTCCCCAGCATCTCTCGTGGTAATATGTGTACCTAATTCCACACAACAATTATATTATAGATATATCTCCCTCACAAATTTTAGTAATTCATTCATTCTTTCTTTCCTAATACCCTAATCTTCATCATAATGTCTACCGCATGCTTGACAAACCCAAGAAAATTGAACACATGGGATTTCTTTTTCAGTAATTTCTGAATCATCTTTCAAAAATCCACATCCATCGGAACTTGAAGTTTGAGTATTGAAGATGGCATGCATTTGTGGTATTTTTAATTTAAATATCAATCCAACCAACGTTGATTGATATATTGCTTTTGAAAGCGCACAAATTAACGCATCTAAGAAAGACTAATCCGTATGTAGGTATGTATGTATTATGAAATTTGAGAAATTAAAAGCCATGGCCATAAATTAAAAAGGAAATAGGAATCAAAAGCGGGTGTGTGTGTGGTTGCTCTATCAAACTTAGCTTTTAGCATACTGAATAAAGAATTCCAAAAACGGAGGCGCAAAGAACTATATCAAACAAAAAAGAAACTTTAGCGAGTGTGCAGTGCAGACAGTGATTGCACCCATATTTGCAGTGCAGATTGCAGAGAGAGAGAGAAATGAAATTAAGAAAAAGGGAAGGTTGTTAGTTTCTTACTGCATCTCTGACCACAAGAGAAGGAGTAGCATTATGGTTGCAAAGATCCAAGCACACTTCCATCCCCGAATTTCCACATCCCACCACCAACACTCTCTTCCCTCTGAACTCCTCGCCGCTCTTATACAAGCTGGTGTGCCGTATATCGCCACCGAATTCCTCCATTCCTTCAATCTCCGGCACCAACGCCTCCGCATTCTCTCCGGTCGCCACGATCAGCCACCGGCACACGTACTCCGTCGTCACCTCCTCCTTGTCCACGCTCCTCACGCGCCAAATCCCAAGCGTGGCGTCGAATTGCGCCTGCTTCACCGTCTCATTGAAGCGCGGCCTTATGTCGAACCTCTCCGCGTAGCTCTGCAAGTACTGTATGAACTGTTGCTTGGTTGGGTAGGTTGGGAAATCTTCAGGAAAGCCCATCAATGGAAGCTCGCAGAATTGCTTTGGTAAATGGAGGCGGAGGCGATCGTAGGTCTTGTGCTGCCAGAGTGAGGCGATGCAGTTAGATCTCTCTAGAATCATGCTTGGCACTCCTTTCTGTTTCAGACAAGCTGCTGCCGCTAGACCTGAAGGCCCTGCTCCTACGATCACTGGTCCTGGAACCCACAAGCATCGCTTGCTATTCATTTTCTCTATCAACAATGGATCATTCGCTTGCTTTCCTTCTATTTCTCGCAGGCAATGATAGTCCATATCGACCATTAATTAATGCAAATCAACAAATTCAAAAATCCTCCCTCTCTCTCTATCTCTCTTTCTCTTTCTCTCAGTCCCAGAGTATGTGTGTTTCTGTGTTGTGGAGGGATTAGGCGCTAAAATTGGGTGTCTTGTGTGAAATTCAGAGAATAAGGGATGAGGCTTGTGAAGAATTATAGTTGAAGAGGGTGTGTGTTTTCCACTTAGTTTGTGTGAAACGATATGTGCATCCCTGCGTTTGTGTTCGTTTCTCTGTTTCTGAGTTTTTCCTTTTCCTTTTCTCTTGTGTTTGGGTGGCTCAATGGAAGAGGGCTAAGTAGAAGGATGAGCACCAACTAGGGGGCTAATTCAGCATTAATCACAGAGAGAGACTGAGGAGGATGGTGATGTCTCTCTATATATATATTCCTTTTGTTTCATTCAAGAATTTATAATTATATATCAGCAGGGCCAAACCAAAGTGGTAAAAATTTAAAAAAAAAACGCTTTGTTTGGAGTGGGGACATATATATAATTGGACTGACTTAATTATTTTCTTGAAATAAATGCTAAATATGCATAAATTGAATTAGGAGTTTTAAAATTCGTTCAAATTATAGAATTTGGAAATGGCTGACAAATCCAAGAAGAATGATATGAATCAGAAATTAAGGAGACATTGATTATTCTCATTGGGCAATGTGGGACGGGTGGAGTGTGAATTGTACCCTCTGAGATGTCAGCCACATTAGTGGGATATTTTCACTTTCAATATATTTTTGAAAAATTTTAGATTAATTATAAATTTATATGTAAATATAATGAAAATACTTTTTTTTAACAAAAAGTGCGACCTTTGTCTCTTGAAAAAGGTAAAAATTGGAAAAAATAATATATATATATATAAGAGGAATAAAATATTAGAAGGAAGAAGTGACTGAGAGAACTAAGGGATAGTTAGGGTTTACAAAAATGTATTTATATGCTTTGAAAACAATATAGTAAATTTTTTGATTTTTTATATGTATCTTTTTATTAAAGTTAATATTACTCAAGACATTATCAAAAATTAAATGTTAATACGTTTCGCAATAAAAATTTAAATACAAATTCACTATTATAATATAATAATTTTACTATATTGAATATTGTGTTATTATAGTGAGAGTGGTAATTACCCAATATTTCATTTGTAAAGAGTAACCCAATTATATACTTATATCATTTTACATATTTGAATCTATATACAAAATATCTATGTTATAAAAATTAGGAGAGAGTGAGAAATTAAAGAAAGAAGTTAAATAATTAATTACTATTTTCATTATATTTAAAATATAAAAATTATTATAATTTAATTTTAAAATAAAATTTAAAAAATCAGCATGAAATTTAATGCATGCCAAACGTATTTATAGTTACATATATAATAGTTTTTATCTAATCTAAATAAATATGATTAATTTCTCCCAATTAAAGGGAGATTCCATTTTTGTAATCATGGTTGGAAAAAGGTACCTGAGTGAGGCAGTTAATAATAATGAAGGGATCCTTTCTAAAACAAAAACAAAAATGTTTGAGAATTTATTGGCAGGTGCTGGAGCGGAATTTTGTTAATTTTAACTAAACAGTATATTTTAGTTGGAAGGACCCTGTCTTTGAATTTCAATGACAATAATTCAAAGAGTGTTAAATGTAAAATGAATAAAGGAAGCATGAATTCACAGAGATATACAAATCATAAACATAAATAATATAATCAAGGTTAGTTCGTGCTTTTGATCTTTCTGGTCGAATTTAAAATGCTATCAGTCTATTCTTTTTGAATATTTATAACTATTGGATATTTAACCTTCTAGATTTAGTGATTTACTATTGGATAATTCTTTTTTATTTTATGCATATAAAAAATTCTTATTATAGAAAATACTGCAGAATATATATATATATATATATATATATATATAATATCATCTTTTTCTTCTTTTTCTTTTGTTGGGCCCAATATAATAACATCCTTTTTCTCTTAGCGTACTTTAATTTGTTAAATTGTTAATTTCGTCCAAAAAAATTGTTAATTAAATGGTTCTTTCAAAACAAACAGATAATTTTATTGTTATAATAATAATAATAATAATAATAAACGAATTATGCTGCATTCTCTTAAGCTCTATCTTAATTGCTCGTCTTTAAAAAAAATATTTAAATAAATAAACGATCTATATATAACTCCCTCATAATATGGGGGAAAAAGTAACATGTCAATGTAACTTTTGAAATAGATGAGGTTGGGAATATAATATTTTTAAGAAAGATTAATGAATGGATAATTTTAGATGATCCTTCAATAAAATGAGTTTGATGTTACAATTAATTGATCTTTTTCACTCTTATTTTAGTGCTAAATTTTGTATGTAATTAAAAATTATAATTTTATTTTATATAAACAGTTTTTAATTGAAAATAAAAGTAGAGAGAAATTTAATTATAGATACATATTTTATATATCTAACATAATAATTAATAAATTAATAATAAATTACACCTTTTTTTTTAGAGATTTTAAAATTACACTCTCCTCTTATTTATTTTTGAAAAATTACACTTCATTCTTTTGAAAGATGAAAAAATTTATAATTTTATCTATTTTGATCAAACTACCATTATCTTTATTATTTATATAATTAAATATATATTTGACTATATAAAAAATCTTTTTAAGTTAAAATAAAATAAAATTATTATTTTTAACTCAAATAAATAATAATAAAATATTAGAATTTTTAAAAATATATTTTATAATAAATTATGAAATTTTAAAAAAATTAAAAATGTTATTAAGAGTATTTTAATTAGAATGAATAAAATTATAAAATGTTTAATCTTTTAAAGGGAAGGGAGTATAATTTAAAGTCCAGGATTTAGGGTTTTAAAAAATTAATATTTTTTAATTTAATTTCTAAATATCTTACCACTTTCCTTTTTCCCCACTCTTAAAATTTTCTACCTTCTTTTTAAAACACACGCACTATATATATATAGAAAAACAAATATTAAGTGAAAACTAGCTAATGATACATGCCTGGGTCGTGTAAATTGATTGGGGGTGGGATAACTTGGGGTTTAAGCATGTGGGTAGTGAGACTCAGAAAGTGAGAAATGAAATCCCACGGACAATGCCAAATGTTGATGTCCTAACTTGCAAGGTTGGGTACTAATTTATGAGAAAGTTATATATATATATATATATAGTACAGTATTCGAAATTAATTAATTAGTTAATCATTAAAGCAACTATATAAACTTATAATGACACTTTTATCTGATTATTGAGCAATCAAACTAGGAAAAAATGTATTTCATTGAATTCTATTTAGCTGAATATATAGGCTCTTAATTAATTAGCCTTTTACCAACCTCTCAAATATTAATCTTTTTGTCCCTTTTCTCTTAGTCCAAATTATCATAAATATTAATTTTTTAAATTTTCTTTCTCACTTGTCTTCCTTTTTTTTTTTTGAAAATTTCTCTCTTCTTATAAAACTATTTTTTTTCCATCTCTCTCGTCTCTTACTCTCTTCTCCCGTCATTGACAGATATAAATTTTTTTACCTTTTTCTCCTTTTCCTTTTTTGTTTATTTTTTCCTTTCATTCATCTTTTCATTCTCTTATCCTCTCACTCTCATGAATAATATCGTAGAACATTTTGATTGATATTTTAAGTTTTAAATTGCATGTTATCTTCCTTTCAATCATCTATTGAGTCTGTCTATCAATTACTTTATGTTTGGATTAGGAAAAACAAATAAAAGAAAAAAAAGCCCAAATTTATTGGAGGGATGAGAGATAGAAAAGAAGTGATCGGAGAAATAGAAAGTTTGAGAGATTGAAAAGGATGCAAGCGAATAACGAAAATATAAAGAAAAATAAGATGTTTATTATTGAACGAAGAATTGTGAAATTAATTTTTTAAAAAAGGCAGGAGATAAATGAGAGCAAACATATAGAAGCGCGGTTAATTACAAAAGAGAAAATATATATAAGAGACTTGTATTTGCTGCATTTTTTAATTTTACCTATTTTAAAAAATTAAGATAATTAATCTTAATAATTGATTTTGAGAATAGTTGAGACTTGATATTTATATACTTTACCCTCTATGTCGATCTACAGTATGAATTACACTTTAAATAATCTGATTTCTAATTAATCATGCTATACACAGGTAAAAAGGAAAATCTATAAGATTAAAGAAAATAAAATGTAATTTTTTTAGATAATAAGTTTATATTAAGCATTGTATTTATTTTTAAAAAGATCATATTAATATATATGTATATATGCGTTTAAATTTTAATTTAAAATACTATATAGTTGTGATTTCATAATCGACGTACTCACAAGATTTCATACTCATCGAGATATATAATCACAATTATGATAATATGATATATATATATATATATATATATCTAGAAATTAACATCAATTAAAAATTGTGAAATAAAATTTTTAAGCGGTATTGAATTGCATTAATTATTAACATGTATAAAACAAAATTATACACAGAAAAAAAATTTGAAAATCAAGAGAATGACGCATGCATGTCGCTTACATGATTGTCAGCATTCATTGCTGTATAATTGGTGCCTATATTATGACATAGTGAGAGAATGTCTTCTTTCACTGTTGGGGTTTCATATCAAAATTGCAATTTAATACAAATTCTATATGAAAGTTTATTCTAACCTAAGTTAGGAGCTAAATAGAATTCAATCAAATGCATGAAGATTAAGTCTTTGTTACATTATGTTGGCGTATGTTTTCATCACATTTTCGCTCTAACATGAATTTAATAAAATCTTGAATTAATATCTAATTAAACATAATATTATATGTTGTTGGGATATATAATAAGATTAACTGGTCATTTACTTGTTGTTATTGAAGCCAATAAAAATACTTCTTATTTTATACAATCAGATTAAATCATGTGATCAGTCATTCACACATCACTTTCTTTAAAATATTACTTATTTTATTATCGTCGCTCGACTACCTAATATATATATATATATATTGTACAAACCGTTATGACATGCAAATTAATATCTCTTTTCTTATATAATTATTACCTTGTCTTTTCACTCATATATATCAGATGTCTCCCATAAATTAATCAATTATTATTATAAACAATAAGCAATTATTCTGGTATAATTACTCAGGAACTTCCCTCGACTCCTGTCAGATAATTGTTCTTCCACCTGAACTTAACATATATATATATATATATATGCCAATTAACCGATCCCTAATTAATGAAGCTAGAATACTCAAAAATGTAATTGGACGAGGCTATTCCATAAGTTAGGATGGTGTGTGTGATTGCACCTAATCATTTAATTGGAAAATATCAGGAAAACAAAAGAGGTCCACAAAAAATGAAGTCCATATAAGTTGATGACTTGGAACTTGGAAGAGGGCCACCTTTAGCCATGTGTGGTTAGACTGCCTCATCACTTAAAGTTACATTTGAATTAAATAGATTAATCAAATAAAAATGTTAATATAAAATTAAATAAACTTTTTTATTCATTATTTAATCTAAACGCCTTTGTCTTAAAATTCTTAATTTATATATATTTTCTGTCGTATATATATTTGATTGGTTTATGTTTTCATATATGAATAATCCTTTAAATTTTTTAAAATTGATAATTAGATCCCTAATTTTTTACATTTCAACAAGTAGCTAGGATTCAAAGATAACTATATTTTAATATGTAATTAGAAGTTGATTTGAAGTGATAAATAATTATTGAATATCATTGCGGTATCTTAAAGAAGAGAAGAGTTTTAACTTTTAAAGGAACGTGTGCATGCATGTGAGAAATGTCTGAACATGTATATATGTAAAAGTCAAAATTAAAATTCAGAAACCAAACAAAATGAAAGGCGCGCGTATTGCAAAATCTAGTTGTCTAGCAATCACTATCATGTTGAGTTACATATGTATGTATATTAGAAGGATCGTGGTCCAGATGTAATTAAGTTATTAATTATTAGGTCCATCTAAAAGCTTCCTGATTTCAAAAGAACATTCACATTCTTTTCGACCTTCACACAGTCATAACCGTCTCTATACATACCCATACACTCGTACAAGCAAGGGGAAAAAATATTTATTTATTCTTATCGTTTACAACTGTTTTTTATTTCTTGATAGGTTTTTGTTCTGTATAAAAATTAAGAACAAATATTTAAAATGTTTTATGTTTCTTATTAATTCTTATCTTTTTTTTACTCAATGACACGGAGAAAATATTATTGATTCAAAATATTTTTGTAGATAAATTTGTAAAGTAACTAAAGTAATTGATTATATGTATATTATTAACATATAGGATGATGTAAAATATTAAAACATTTATAATTTTTTAAAATTTATCACATAATTTAAAAAAAAACTTAATAATTTGTCTTTAATCATTGTTATTATTGCAATTTATTTGCAACAAAGAGGAAGTAGGTGAGAACAAGATGGGCTTTGAGATTGACATTGGTCAGCCATAACTATTTACACAATTTTTGTCCAATTTTCAGTCTCCACACATTCCTTTGCTACATGCATGCTGCCATTATTGACTTGTTAACATCTCATTGACCTTTGACTCTGTTTTTTGAGAGGAAATTATGGTTACTTCTTCTATTTTTGTTTTGTTTTGTTTTGTTTTTCTTAATTATATGACATATTGTCAACAATTAATAGAAAATTAGTCTTTCATATATTTACTAATGTAAAATTTAAAGTAAATGGGTTTCAAAGAAAAAAGAACCACGCAAAAGCTATTCAACAGAAATTAATTAAGAAGCATGGATCGGTGCATGATATATGCTTATGAAATAAATAATAAAAAAGACTAAAACAATTATAAAATTAATTAGAGCTAGATTTATATATAATTATTTATATATTTATTATCATATTCTTCAATAAAAATAAATTATATAAATTTTTTTAAAAATAACTAAAATAAATAAATTATATAAATTATATATATGTTAGTTTATAATTGACAAAAATATTTTTTATGTCTTTAAACTTTATATTAATTTTTAATTTTATTCATAAAATTTTCTACAGTCAATTTTTTTTAAAATTTTGAATTGCAATCGACTTCGTTTCACAACTCAACGTCGTCTAAATTATTAGTGAAAAATAGTGATATAATATTACATTTGAAAGAAAATGCAAAATTGCCAATAATTCTGTCAAGTCATATACAAAATATCCACTGAAGTTTTCATTAAAAAAATTTAATCTTCATATTATATAGTAATTTAATGAGAGTAAACCATTGTGAGTTAAAAATATATGTTATTATTTAATATTTGAATATTGTTAAAATATTGTTCATACTCTCAAAATTTATTGTTAAATAATACATTATTATTTTTTTATTAATAATTTAAATAATATTAAGTTATGCGATAAAATGGATTATAATTTAAAATTTTAAGAATAAAATTGATCATACAAAAATTTAGAGATAAAATTTAAAATTAATATAAAATTTAAAAATTTAAAAAATATTTTTACCTTTCGAAAAGTACTTGCGAGTAAAAATATAAAAACTATATTACAATTTTTTAATTAATTATTGGTGAACTAAAAAGGAAATGGGTGAAAGTAGCCGAAAGCTAAAATTACAAAGAATGTGAAAGTATAGTTTATGTGGTGGCATGGAGTAGCCTAGCTCCAATTTAGATGGAATAGGCCAGTGAGGCCTAGGGGATTAATCTAATAATTAATTATATATATATATATTTTCCCTTTGAAACTAATTATAAAGATTGAACGGAAAAAGTGGAAGCTATATTTTTAGTAACTTGAGTTAGTCCTCTCTAATGGGAACTGGACTTAAAAAGTTAACCTAGTCTATTAGCCTATACATTCACAATTTAATTTCCATTTCCTCATGCTCTAATTAAAAATCTATTGGCGACAAAGTGTAAGTAGGTTTAATTTGTTCTTAATGTTAAATTTTTTTCTTCTAATTTCTTAGAGATGGGGCCCAAAAAAAGTGTCTTCAAAGGCCCAAATTAACCAACATCTTTGAATTGAGAGACGAGGTCCTTAAATTTAATCTATTTAAATCGAGATGATAGATTGTGAATTGTCTGTAAATTCTAATTTTTTAATAATATTATTTTAAATAACATGAATTGTCTGTAAATTCTATACTTTTATAAGACTTTAATCTCATGGCTATAGTTAAACGTTTACAGATGACATATTTTTACTTACATTTCTTTTCTGGACTTTTTGAAATATTTTATTGCAGTATATTTAAAAACATCAAGAGGGATTCATGCATATAGCTAGCGTGCACCATGCCACCACTCTATTCATATAATTTAATTATTTTTTCAATTGGAAAGCTATCATTCACTCAATCATATATGCGTTGTGCTTAGGTTTTAAAATATATATAATATATATTCTTCATTTCTCACCCTCCTCCTTTTCCGGTTTGTTGATGTCTAATCAAGCATTTATCTTTATTCATTGGATGATTAATTATTTATGCCTGCTTTACTTAATTAATATTAACAATATTTTTGTGAGATTAATTACTTTATAGATGACTATTGATAGGCTATGGATGGTGCAACCTTAAAAAAAAATCGAATATATTGAGACCTTAAAGCCATCCTTAATGATATTCCTATAGGCTATCATTAATTCCATATCAACATATATAAACACGTATTTATTACTGATTTATTTAATTAAAATAAATATATAGATATTTTTTCAACTCAACACAATATCATGAAATATCCTTGCAAAATTTGTATGAATTAAGTTCTCACTTAGCTCAAATTAAAATACATTGCGCGCCCCGTGACATTTGTAAGAGGTGGTCGGTCACATTTCATCATGATTTTGGAAGCTTCAATTCATAGATAAACATCTCAATTTTCTCGATTTAATTGGTGATTGACACTCTCATAATTCCATAATTACCACTAACTTTTCTATTTTTTGTACTAGTGGATTCAAACGTTACACAAAGTTAAGTCAAACTATTAATTATATAAGATAATTCTTTACACCTATGAATATATAATGGCATACTTGATCACTGATCGGCTCATATATATATGTATTTAATCATGATCATTATATATAAGAGTACTAATCAATTAATTTAAAATTGTTGTAATTGATTCATTTTAGCTTCTCAAGCAATAGTGTCCATCCAAAACCGCTAAAATTAAGGATTTGTGAAAGATATTTTTAATTAAATCCTATGCAGAAGACTCTTATACCATAAAGCATATAGCAAACACAAAAACGCATTCTATCATGCCCAATAACCCTTCCTCCATATATATACAAAAAGAAAATTACAATATTGCCATCGATTCGTCCAGTGCTGCGAAATGACAAGATTGTACTCTTAAAAAGTTTAATTAATATATGGTAATATATAAAAAGTCGAGCTCAAAATATAGGACACATGTATCAAGTTACGTTGATATTGCTCGTTAAATATATTTAGTCTAACTGACATACACCTTACACCCTTCATTAGATGATATATATCATTGGGTGATGAAACTTAGTCTATATATGATGTGTGTTTAATAGGCGAAACTTGCAAATTATGCCAATAATTATATGTATAGAAAGCTGAGACTCTCGCGTGCCTATACTTTAACATGGGTTAATTAAGTAATAAATTAATTAGTGGAGGGGGTTGACATTCTTAAGGATTTATGCATAAACAATAACAAATCATAATGAAACTATCCTATAAAATCATATCCTTAATATCTTATTATTTTGTGTACACTGAGCACATAATAACAAAATCAAGCTAATCATAGTAGAATTAAGTGGGGACTGGGGACGCGAGACGGTGAGAGCAAATAAATAAATAAATAAATAAAAGTCGGTGGTTTTTGGAAGTACATTTTAAAGAAAAACATTGTGCCTAGTGTCAAGCTAATTAATATGTGAATTAGTCCAAATATATATATGAAAACAACTAGCTTCACCGAAGTGTACCCTTTTTAAACAAATATTGTAAAACACTCTGAGAAATTAAAGTATATGCATACTGTCTTCATCTTCAGAGTTCTTGCACTAGGAACCTACTATTGTTGTTATTATGAATTACTATTATTAATTATTGGTGCATGTTTCTTTTTAATCTTTCAGAAGATGCTTTAATTTCATTCACCAACCCAAAGCAGAAGGAACATAATTAAGTTAACAAACACAAGGAAAAAAACTGCTCAAAAAGGAAATATCCCGAATAAAATTCAAAAATGTCCTCAATTATACGGTAAAAAAATAGAAAGAAAAATGGAAAGTCGCTTTTAGAATTGGGGGATAAATAAATTAAAGTAATGTTAGGGCACAAAGAATTTATCAGTTGCCTTCTTCTATAACCCTTTCGATCTTGTCATGCTTCTAATTTGCCCACTATATATTTTGAGGTTTTGATTGGATGATACTCTTAGCATCTGATTGAAGAATATTTTTTTCTTGTTTCATATTAATATATATTATGCCTAGATGGATGGCTCATTTTATTCTTCCTTTTCATAGAGACTTTAATTTTTAAAAATATAATTAACCTCAAGTGAATTATGGATGAGCTTAATTTCCTTGTTCTCCCTTCAGAATCTACCACAGATTTGTATTTCCTACACTTGACTGATGATTGCAAGCTCTCTACCCATTAAATAAGTTCAAATGAGAGCTTTTTGAACACTTTTGGCACAACAAAACACTTTATATTCCATCAGGTATCATTGTGCACATATGATGTATCTTTATGATAAAGACATTTCAATATGAAAAACCCTTTTTTCTTTTCTTAAAGAAAAATTATAAGGAAAAGCAAAGAAACTAAAAATCAAGGGAAAGCAAATCTGTTGAAAGCAATTCCATGAGTCATGGTGGCAAAGGATAGATGTGACTTTTATGATCAGAATCATTACATCCACTCTCTGTATATATGGTGCAACTTACATATATTACTAATAGTAGTGACAGAATCAGTGTGTGGGTCATCTTCTCCACTTCTTTTCTCAAGCTTTTTTATTTTATATATATATATATCAGCAGCTAGTAGCTTCAATCACTCCTTATATACTATTACTACTATATATATATATATATACACACACACACACACTCTCAAAGGCTTGATTAGACAGGCGTGGGGATATGTAATGTAACTTTTTCCATAATTTATAAAAGCAATTTTGTCCAAAAACCTTTCTGCGATTAGAAAAGAATAAAGAATTTCTTGATTTATTAATTAAATTAGTGTGTAAAATAGCCACTTTCATGTATATATATAGATATTTAATTTGCTTCATCATGACATTCTTGCTAATTAGAAATTAGTATTAATTATTATTAGGTCAGGCAACTATACTAGATCATCTCTGAAAGATTCTAAGCAGTAGTTTTGGATAATATAAACCAATCAGTTTAAGTCCTCCATATTCCTATAGTATCTGGTTCCCTTTAACTTCAACTATATATATACAAAAATCGTATATATATAGTGCATCCAAAAAAGTTGAACCCCTTCCCTTTTTCTAAAATAGAGAAAAATGTACTCGAATTATACAATGTATGCAGCTACCTAACTTATTCTTGTCACATTTCTTTTTCCCTTCCCACTCATATATTGCCAATTACTCCTATATATAATTAATTAAGTGTCTATTAAAGTCTAATATATTGATATATCATATCTCGTTTCTCTATGCATTGTGTGGTTAGTAATTAACTATTAATCTGGTACTCAAAAGATCTTATCAATTACATGCATGCCTCAAAAGCTAGCTAGCTAGGAAGCTGAAAAATCAAAAGGAGAATGAAAAGAAAAAGGAAACATGAACGAAGTTTCGTAACACATTCATTAACGTGTGTGTACACATAAAAAGTTACCTGGTTTTGTTGATATATATCACATATTTAGGCCAATTAGATGCTCTTAACATGCTTAATATAACCATGCCTACTTTCAGTTAGAGACAGAGAGAGAGGTTGACAAAGAAAAGTCATTCTCCTACACACAAAGAATCAGTATGAGTTTCAAGCTAAGCTATAGTACTTTTGATTATTAACAACATTATATATATGATTCAAACTTGCCTTGTGAAATGCTTGGAGAGCCAATATACACCATATACCATAATATTATATACAAAAATGGGTTTATGGAATAAGTTATGCTGGACACCAAAAATGCTCAACAAATGGTCGCACAATTGCTAGTGGCCACTATTTTCTTTCCTTTTTGAATTTTGTGATATATATAGCAAAACAACTATACATAATTTTAGTTAATCATGATTCATGATCCATGTGCCTTTTTATTTCAGTTCATAAATCTCTTTGGGATAATTTAGAAGGACCAGCTGGGGTGATTTATAAAAGAAAACACAAATTAATTATAATAGTATCAAATAAACCAAAAGAGGTGTATATATATATATATGTATGTATGTATATATATTATAGCTGTCATTATCAATATGAAGAGAGTAAATTGGAAAATGCTCCAACATTCTGTTTTGTTGCTAAAACAAATAAAATTGGGTTTTAATTCGGTGCTTATATATGCGCAATATGATGCTTCTGGTCGTTACGTCGATCCTTCTATCTTCTCTCTGTATTCCATATTTGAAAGGGATTTCAAACTCAGCCATCACCAATCACCAGCAACATATATGAGGGCAACTATACAATAACCAAAACCGCCCCACCAGTTAGGATTTGACAAGTGTCAATTAAACCCCCTCATGAAATTGACTTCAATTCCTTAATCAACTATATAAAATTGACTTGCTTTCATATTCATCAACTCATATACTTAACATATATAACCTCTAAAGGGAACAAAAATTAGCTTTAATTAGTGGATGCCTCTTTCCGTCACCCAAGATTTTGGTCTTCTTAAAGAACCTTAATTAGTGGACAAAAGCAATGGTTTTAGGCACATACACTTGACACATGCTATTGCTTAATTAATTGCTTGTCATACTTATTACTAATTAAAAAAAACATTTTCAACCATATCATATTTATTAAATTAATTATGAATAGGTATGTTAGAAGAATTTATTATATTTTCTTAGTTTAAAAAATGAAGTATTATTCTCATTCATATTTTAACAAACAAATTATCTTTGGGATAAAATTAAATTTGGTACCCACTCTATTATATTACATAATTTTTAGAACTGAAAACATATATTTCTCATTGCTACATAAGAGTACTTTAATTTCCCAAATGAATTCACAACATATGATGTCAGACATGCATTTTAGGAGTTTTAATTAATTTTGAAATATTTTTATATTTATTAATTAAATTATTTACTTAAAAATTTTGTTGATAAGAAAAAAAAAGTTGAAAAAGAAACAAGATAGTGCGCTAGGAAAGTCACTATGGTCCAGAAGTTGGAGATGAGATCCTAAAAAAGTAATAGAACAAAATGGCCTAACCCATGTCATGACCACGCATGTGCTTTGAGTTAATCTAATGCATGTTAGCTCAAACCTTGAGAGCACTGAACAAGTGTTCGTGTTTGGTGTACCTATGGTGGTCTTAACTCTTGACACTCAATCTGAGGCATCTCAATTAATTAGAATTATTCTGATTTTAACTTTTGCCAAAATGACACAATAGGAATACGGTGAGCACTGGTTGACATATATATATATATATATATTTGAAGAATATTGTATTTGTGGCGTTATTATATACAAATTAAACTGATGTATACATTTTTACAATTAACAAAACATTTATAAACTATAGTTTATGGATGGATTAAACTGTTATCATTTTATAGTTATATAAAGGCCAAGTGTACTTTTTCCGGAGATATTTTATTTGATTCCTTTCTTTGCTTTACAGCTCTTAGCCAAAAATAAAAAGAGAGGCTTAGTTGTAGGATGGGTTTGTCATGGGGTGAGGCCCGATTATGGTTTGGTGTAGGGTACCCCAACACGTTCCATGCACGCAAAAGGACTGAAAGCACACCACAGACATTGACTGAGAGGACCTTACGTCAAGTGGACTCTTTTGTCTTTGCTTATGACAGATATGCACTTGCTTGCATGAAAAGCACACATGGGCAGACACCCCCACGTACACCACCTTTACTGGTAGTGGGCTTCATGAATATGGGCCTTGGCAACTAGCCCAAATAGACATGGGTTGCCTGCCATTCAAACGCTCACTGAAGGAAGAGGAAATTTCTGGATATGTAGCCCACGTTCGTTTCTTCCTAAACTTCTCTCATCTCCCTTTCATTGCCCAGAGATTCTTTGCTACCTTCAAATTACTTGTTCCGTCTCCATCTCTTTTGAATGATCATTAATGAAACAACACGAGAAGAGTTAGTCAAATATAATTAATTAATACATAAATAAAATGGTGAAGGAGGCCACAATGACAAAGGAAATCATCCTCTACACGTGTCAGTTTCCCCATTCCTCTACGCTACTTCCCCTAAACTCAATTACAAGGCAACCCCAACGCGGCCCTATTCTTCTTGGAAAAGGACTTGCGACAAGGCACAAAACTGGGCCTGCGCTTCACCAAGGCCTCAAATAAAGCCCAATTTCTGCCTGACGATGTGGCCCAATCAATGCCCTTCTCGTCCGACAAGATCGAGGCCATACTGAAAAGGTTTCCGAGAAAGCAGAGACGGTGAAGACAATCAAGGAATGCGAAGCGAGAGGCATAAGAGGAGAGCCAAAGTAGTGTGCTACTTCACTGGAATCCATGCTCCATTTTGCGGTTTCGAAGCTTGGGAAAAATAGTAGGGTTGTGTATACGAAGGAGGGGAAGGGGAGGAAGATGGAGAATTACAGAATTGGCCCTGCGAGAGTAAAACTGAACGAGACTGGGGAGGGTATAGTGGTGTGCCAGAAGCAGAAGTACCCTTATGCAGTGTTCTACAGTCACTATACGAAGAGAATAAGAGGTTACAGAGTGAGGATGGAGGGAGAGTGAAAGTAGTAGCCAAACTAGCCATATGTGTCACACAGAAACATCAGAATGCAACCCTAAGCATTTGGCCTTTCAAGTGCTTAAAGTGAAGCCAGGCAGGGTTGCTGTGTGTCATTTCCTTCGTCAATCCTCATCATCACCTCGTGTGGGTCTCCAACTATTAACACTTCAACTCAATCTAAATAGTTTGAAATTTAAATAACTTCTCTCAAATCTCTTGAAATGCGGGAATATCATTGATGTGGATTAAGCTGTTTATTTCTCTTTAAACTTCACATCACAATCTTAATTTTGAAAACATTTAAATTCCTTGGTCGAGCTATCTATTTTTTTCAGATGCTTTCACTTCCTTTCTCTCTATCATTGGATTAAATAAAAGACTACGATCCGTGACATATATGAATCCACTTACAGGATGCTCCATAATTTTACTGCTGATGATGATCACAAATACACGCAAAATTTTCCATTATAGAAGTGCATAATAAACCCATAAAGCTAAAGGTAAATATTTTCAAATAATTTATGTAAACTGCAATAATATTATTCTCAGAGGGTAGAGGCAAGTATTGATTATTCACCTTAACCTTCGTATCGATTCTTATGGAATCATTGGTATTGAAATTTACATGAAAGAGCCATTCTTAACATGATCAAACGCAACATCTTAAAGAAAATGAAGATGAAGAAAAAGAAAAAGAATGAGGGTTGCTTCATAGCAAGATCCATACCCTTATTCTCTTACTAGTTCTTTTTTTTTTCCTTCTGTTAACTGTCCCTCGTTTTTGGGCCATGTTTTCAACCAAATAAGTACTTTCCAATTTTAAAACTACCCCATGACACATAAAAGCAATAAATTCTTTGACAAAAAAAAAAGCAATAAAGTGGGTGAGGCAGGGGTGGTTGAAGTCATTATTTTTAACTGGTTGATGAAATTGGTGGTCAATTGCTCTTCGAAAAACCAACTTGCAAAAACATTCCTATGGTTTCATATATAAAGGCTTCAAGCCACTTCGCTCTTCATTCCATATCTCACTCACCCTCACTTTGAGTTCCTCTAGCTACTTCTCTCTAATCACTTGATTATTGCTTTACTGCTCCAATATGAAGTTTCATCTCTTTTCCATCTTCACTTCTCTCACTGTAAGCTTAAACCGCCTTTCATCTCTTTTTATTACCTGTGTTTTTTTTTGTCCTCAACTTGTTTGTTATTGTTTAATAATGCAGCTTATGGTAGTGGCAATTCATGCTGCTTTTACTCCTGAACTTTATTGGATGTCCAAACTTCCCACTACACCAATGCCAAAAGCCATCACAAATCTCCTGCACCCTGGTTAGTATATATACTATAAATTACTTCAGGCTGAAGGATACCCGTTTGCAAATTTCATACTCAGATCATATATGGTATTGGTATGTGATTTTTAAGCTTTATCAACAATTTTGAAACAACATGGTATCCTATTCCTACCTATATATACCTTTCTTTTTTTTTCCAAGAAATCTCAGCAATGTGCTTATTATATCTTGTTAGCTTAAACTGAGGTTGCTAAAAAGCATGGAAGTGGTTCTACTCCTTATAAATGGATAACACAAATCCCATTAGACAAAATGAAAAGAAAATGTAATTGAAAGTGAAAGATCTGAATTTGTTCTCTTAAGTCTTAACTGAAGTGTGGGTAAATGAATCTGCAGAATGGGAGGAAGAGAAGAACACCAATGTGGATGTTGGTGGAGAAGGTGGAGGAGTTTCTGTGAGTGCAGGACACAAGGGAAAGCTTGTGTATGTTGGAGCTGGGAATCCATTCCAGTACTTGTATGCAGCCACTGAGACTCAGTTGCATGATGACCCAAATGCAGCCCTATTCTTCTTGGAAAAGGATATGCTTCCTGGCAAAAAAATGAACTTGCATTTCACAAAGACCACAAATGCAGTCAAATTCTTGCCTGAGCAAGTTGCAAAAAGAATACCCTTTTCATCAAGCAAGATCCCAGAAATATTCAGCAAGCTTTCTGTGAAACCTGGGTCCTTGAAGGCTCAGATTATGAAGAAAACCATAAAGGACTGTGAAGAGCCAGGCATTAGAGGAGAGGAAAAGTACTGTGCTACTTCACTGAAATCCATGGTAGAATTCACAACTTCAAAGCTTGGGAGAAATTTGTGGGCTCTTTCTACTGAGGTGAACGAGGAAAACCAGATGATGAAATACACAATGACAGTGGGAGTAAGGAAGATGGGAGGGAACAAGGTCATTGTTTGCCATTTGAAGAAGTACCCATTTGCTGTGTTTTACTGTCACCAAACAGAGGCCACTTTTGCTTATTATGTGCCTTTGGAGAGTGATGATGGAGGAAGCAGAGTGAAAGCAATAGCCATCTGCCACACAGACACATCTCAGTGGAACCCGAAGCATTTGGCCTTCCAAGTTCTCAAGGTTAAGCCAGGAACTGTTCCAGTTTGCCATTTCCTTCCTGAGGATCATCTTGTGTGGATTCCCAAGTAGAAATTAAACGGAGCTATCTTTGAATAACTAGGCAGTTGCAGTAGAATCAGCTGTAGAACTCAATTGTCTTGCCATTACGTCATTTGGTTTTTACGCATACTAAAATGTTTAAGCATTAGTGATTTGCAATTGTGATGTATTACATGTGTGTGCTTATATATGAAATAGTGAATGTTTCTCTTTCCTTCTCTTAATTTAACTTTAATTTTGTATGAGAATTTGATTCGTTTTATTTGACAAAAAAAATTCCCTCCTCAGTTTTAAAAAGAGTATCAAACTGACATTCTAATTTAAGATAAATAGGTAAGTGAGAGATTTAGATGATTTAGAGGGGGGATTAAAAATACATTTAAATAAAGTAACTTACGCAGATTATATGCTTATTAAAATAATGAGTGATATAAGACATTTTTTTTAATAAAATAGTCAAAAGTAATTTTTATTTTTTAAAACTTTATATTGATTTTTGATTTTGTCTCTCAACATTTAAATTGCTATCAATTATCTTTTAAACCCTAAATATATCTATTTCACTAATAAAATCTATATATGTGATAATCTCTTTGAAGATCTTATTGACATAATAAATGGATCACATTAGAACTTAAGATAAAATTAATAATAATTATAAAGTTTAAAGAGAAAATTAATAATGACTCCAAATTTTAAGAATTAAAGAAGTATTTCTGTTCATTTTTGAATCTTTTTTTTTGTGAGTTTGAATCCTAAACTCCTAAATTCTAAACTTTAATTTCCAAAATTTCAACTTTGTTCTAATTTTTTATATATTTTAAAATAATTAAATTATCTCTTTTTTTATCTTAAAATTAATTTTCTCTTTACAGTATTTAGTCAAATACATTTTTTCCTTATAAAATGTACTTTAGTAACAATTTGCCAGAGACCTCAGAATGGAACCCAAACTTGGCATTTCAAAAGTGAGATTTCCTTTTTCTGGCTCAAGTTCCTTTCAAGTTTCAAGTCTTCAAAATAAGGACAAGAACTGCTCCACCAATCATTTCGCATTAATTAAACCCGTCCCGCTTAATATGGTTGGAATTTGCATTCGGAATTTTCGAACGTTTATTTAGAATAGAGAAAATGGAAAGAGAAAGGAAACTTGTTTGATTAGAGCTGTTAAAAATTATTTTTCATTTTTAAAACCAAAAAAATTTTAAATAATTATTTTTGATAGAAAAAATTAAAATATATATTTTAAGAACAAAAAATATAAAATAATTAAAATATATTTTAAACTCTAATTTTTTAAAATAAAAAAATACAAAATATAATTTTTTTATTAATAGAATATATATAAATATATGAAAATAATATTAATATAAATTTTTAAAATTAATTTTGTAAAATAATTTAAAATATAAAAAAAACAACAATCAAACAAATCTTAAAATTTTACTTTTGACATTTTTTTACGTTTAAATTTAATATATTTTCCTTTCCTTTTAATCTATTCCTCCAATCTAAATATATTATAAGAAAAAATTGTCATTCTAAATCGGTTTCGATAATAGAAAAATGAATAATTTGATTTACCATTATTGACCAAGTTTACAAAATGGAAGATAAGTCGTTCAATTCACAATATCATCTTTTTTTTTTTTTTGGTCAGGTTCAATTTACATTATTATGACTACATATAACTCTACAAAAATGTATTTACAATGAAGCGTGTGGCTGCCAGCCGGGTATTAAAACTCAGCTACTGATGGGTCCATAGATTAATCATCACTAGCACTTGATCATCATTGCTATTTTCGCCGCTAGAAACAATTCCATCATAATTTCCCTCACTTCTGATTCTCACATGCAATCTACAGAGGTTGCATTTCTCAACAAGCTAAGTATTTCCCTGTCTTCCTGAAGAACAGCCTTGCCTTTAGGAGTCGGAGCCATGAGCATCATCTTTGACTTTATCTGGTGCGAAAGGCTCCAGAGATCCCCAAGTTCTCCCAATCATAAGTTTAACTTGCAAAGGAACTGCAGAAGCACACATATATATAACAGTAAATGTCATATGAGCAGAACCTCAATATCCCTTTTACCCCCTAACTCTTCCACCCCTCCCCCACACAAACAAAAAAACCAATAAAAAAATCCAAAAGAAAAAATTGATTTTGGGAATACAAACCAAGAAGTGAGACAGTGTTCTCCATGCTAGTCTGTAACAGCAGGGCAGCTTCCTTTATAACGGAAGGATCAACTTCCAGCACTAATTCATCATGTACCTGTATAAAGGTCAATTAGAAATCAATCAAATAAATAGAGGAAAAAAAATTCCTCTAAAGTTACCTGTAACAGAATCCGGCACCGATTCCTGAGCATATGAAAGTTGGTTGCTAATGGAGAACTGAAGCATGGGCTATCAATGCCATCGACAATTACAGAGTAAATTCTTAACATTGCAATCTTAATTATATCAGCAGCGGACCCCTGGGGGAAAACACAACAATAACATGAATACTAAAAGCTCTGAAGGAAATATATCCCCACCCTGGAAGTGAAAGAAATAAAAAGTTATACCTGACAAATGGAATTCACGGCTTGCCTCTGAGCTTTTGATTTTTCTTTACTGCTGCCAAATTTTATTTTTGACAAAAATCGTTTTCTTCCCTTGAGAGTCTCCACATATCTGGGTCATGCATGTATAAATGGTTAGTCCAAATATGGTCCACAAGTAACAAAATTTTAAAAAGAATGAATTAGAACACTAGTAGCATTGTGTAGCATAGTTTTCTACATAATTAGATGTAGAGAGTGCAAATAAAGAGAAAATATAATTTACAATGTCACTTGATGGATAAAAAGTTATTTAGTAAAAGATTGAAACCAGGTAACCTTTTTTTTTTATGCTGAAAATAATCAAAATGATTTTATTTACACATAGTAAGGAAAAAAAAAGTCACAACAATTGAATTGTATAATTGTTCGAACTAGGGAGTATTCAATGCCTATAAAATCATCTTACTCAAGATATTAATCCTGATGGGAGGGATATGCACAATTGAAGAAAGATGCCCTCACCCTTTGCTACGACAAGATGCAACAGCTTCCTTAAGCCAAGAAGCAACACCAGGAAAAGAGCTTTTGAAGTTTTTAATCTTCTCTGCAGCTTCATCTGAAGTGCAATCCAATTGTTCGGCAAGGCTATTGGCACCCATACCATAAAGAATGCCATATACCAACCTTTTGGTCTGATCTCTTTCATGGGTGCCCACAGAATCCTCAGAACATCCAATCCATCTAGCTGCTATCATTGTAAAGACGTCACCATCAGGCTTACTGAGAAGTTCAATAAGTGAAGAGTCTTTTGAAAAGTGAGCCATCAACCTCAATTCTATCTGAGAATAATCTGCTGTTAACAGTAACCAATTGTCCTGCAATCATTATAAATCAATAGGAATTGACCCCAAAGTATATGACAAACATAATATATGAAAATTAAAAAAATAAAATAAATCAGACAAGCTATGTTTGGCAGTACTGGAGGGAAGGGGAAGGGAGGTAATGGTGGACGTTGTCTCCCCTCTGGATATTGAAATGAGGGAAGGGAGAAAACTCTCTTTACCTTATCTGAGACTTGAGACAGTAAAATAATGGAAGGGCATAGCTATGAAGCTAAATTTCCAATATAGACCATATATATTGTACAACATTTTAGATAAGCTTTAGACATTTAAAAAAACAATTAAATTAAAAAAATGATATTTGGTAGGACTAACAAGGCTATATTTAATAATTTGACCGAAGGGATTAATTATTAGTTAATAGTATACCTCTGCCGAAAAGAATATAATATATTTAATCAGTTTCACTGAACTCATTGTAAAAGGCACTTTTATTTGAAGAACATTAGAAAATCACATTACAGATATTTGTATCAAGATTTCTGCCCAAGAGAAGCCTTTTAATTTTGCACAACAGAACTACCATAAAGTAAGTATCGTTCTATGGTTATCTAGAAGAAATCCAGTTTTTCTCTATTATATGTCTACCTCTCTATCTCTCTTGCTTTTTTAAGACATTGAACCCTTTTACATTTCAGTCCCAACCATGGAAGAAGCGCAAAGCTGAATACAAATAGTCCCCAAAGGGAAGCTAACTCTATACAATCGGAGAGCTACCCAATTATTTTTTTCTTTCTCCAAAAGCCCTCTCATTATAATAGGAAATTGGAAAGGGGGCAAAATAACCAAGTTGGAAGTACATATTCTCTCTGATACTCTATGCTTGTCAACATGCCAAGTCCATCTCTTCGGATGAGATAAAAAGATGAAAATTTTGATTCACAGGTGAAGGCCAGAGAAGATGATAAGGGAAGTATTCGAATTTCATAATGATTTTCAAGGACATGGTTCCCTTTCCCTTTCATAATTATTTTCAAAGGATTTGGTTCCCCTTCCCTTCTTAGAGTGGTACAGTGGGATTGAGTCTCCACCATTGATCCCTTGCACCTCATTCCTTATAATACTTCAAAACAAGAACTCCAGTGTTTCTACCCCTTTCCACTCCATTCCTTCCGCCCCCCCCCCCCTTAGCCTTATCCCTTCTTCTAAACAAACCAAAAAAAAAAAAAACGTCTGCTGCTCTACATATATAGATCACTACTTAATGTCCAATGTTTCATCTTATGTAAATCAGTATAATGAATTCATTTATTTACTGAACATGTCACATAAACAACAATATATTTCTATGATTTTAAACATAACAAATCACAAAAAATAATTCAACATAAAAATAAGATTTTGCTTTCTGTTAAGCAATAAGTATGTTTGGGTCTATTTATGCAACATTACTTTTAGATTATGAGTGAGTTCAGCAATATCTGGACTAAGAATCTGCTTTCCAGAGTACCCAAACAATGAGATAGAGAAAAGAAGAATCAATCAAATTCCTGAGATATGAGTGATTATATGATGGTAAGAAACTACCCTAATTAACGTACAAAGCAGGCAAGCAAAGAAGAAATCCAATTCCAAGATACAAGTTAAAGATCTATCACCTGAGTAGGAATAAAGAAATCACGAGCATTAACTATACAGTGATGCTCGTCAGCATCACCTCCATTTTTATCCTCTTTCATTTTGAAGTCCACCTTATGTTCAACACACTGCATTACTCAACAAAAATAGTACATAACAACCTTACCATCAAGTCCAAACAAAAAAAAAAAATGAAAATAAAAGCATGCAGTTAATTGTAGAATTTAAACCTGAAGATTAGGTTCCTCCATTGAAAGCCGACCAGTTGCTGTGGATGTCTGGAGCCAATGACCATGTAATGTGTACTTCTGTGTGCTTACAGAGAGTCTAGAAAGTGAACAAATTGATCCTAGAGTGCAGTTTAAGAGCTTTGCCAATGTGCGATACTCTTTAATGACTGGAACAATGGGATGCTTATGCCTGAAATATAATCAAACAGCCTAAGATTTCAAATACTAATGATGTTTTAATTAGGCTATAGTTGGTAAATTGTAGTTTCCCCAAATACCAGGGAGGATGACTCCTTACGATAATGCTACATTACAATAATTTAATCATCAATGGTGTCTAGTTGAGCAGCCACCTTGCAAGTTGCAACTCTACTAATTGCAAGGAGCCCATCATCACAAAATTCAAGAAATTGTAGGCAACAGTCGTTAAAAGAACTAACATCATGTTCTCAAGTAATTTTCTTAGTAACATAAAAGCCAATCTTCATATTTCTTAAAGAACTTTTGCATTGGAATGAGGCACTCTAGAATATAATTGATGCTGATAAAGAAGCACCTATTTCTCCATCCATGAGTAAGAAAAGATTTGCAGCAGCCAGAAAAGGCAGACCTCTCTCTCTCTCTCAAGGATTGGTTCATGTGATCTGTGTTATCACAGAAGATAATGAGTGTCAACATGGTCTCACATATTATGTGTCAAAGAAACTCTTATTTTCCAACTGTCCTCTGTCTGTCAACAGCAAGGGTGCCCCATTGCCGTTAGGTAGTCCTCAGAAGTTTGCCCATATAAAATGGTCTGAGCCTGGACTTGTCTGATAATCCACAATTCCAAATTTTCATTACGTGCAAACCTTTAAAATTTAGTGCACAGTAAAAAACTTAGAGTAAAACAAGGCAAATGACAGCAAAGCTATCGTGGATAGTCAAATCACTTAAGCTTTTCTTTTTCTTTCCCTTTATCTTGTTAAATTAAGTGATGGGAGAAAGGACACAAGTATGGACTAAAGAATTTACTAGTAATGTTGCTTGCGACTATTTTTATATAACATATATAAGAAAGACAACATAGCCTCTTCTACAGTTACCATGCCATCTATATTAAAATATGACTCTTTCTCCACTCATCTGGTTTTTCTCTGATTACGCCTTCACTCTACACTCATTTTGTGCTCCAATTAAATGGTGTTACAAGGACAACATTTATGAAATGAAGTGGTTTTATATATTATCTAAAATGCGTATGATAAGAGATAGTACAAAGAACATCAAAACAAAGAAAAAATTGGAAGATTGTCTTTATTATGGACTACGGATTATGAAATACGGCAGGGATACGAAAAACTTTTTAAGATGATACCTTAGTGCATCCAAGCAGTGCTTGTCTGTGCTCAGATGTTGTTTTCCCTTGTTGCACCCATCAGGTATGGGCAGTTTCAAGTGTTCATACAGTACGTTTGCAATATCTGCTGGCAGATGCAATGAAAATGTCATCCCAGCCAGCCTATAAGCTTCTTTCTCAAGATACCTTAGTCTCTTCGTCAACAATTTACGAGCCTGGATGCATCTCTCCAAGTCAACACCGATTCCCCAGAGCTCCATGTCAGCAAGAACATTTACCTAACACAAGTATGGGTGTTAAAGTAGCATCAGATATCTCAAGCATGCAACCAATCTAAGAGAACTCAGAATATAAAAGTAAATAAGCCGGGCAACTTTGAAAGAATGTAAATATTCCAACATGTACTATTAAAAAAAAAACCTTCATCTTCATGCTTCTTAAAGGTGTTAGACCTCTTTTTTAAAATATATACATATGGGAAATGTCCAAGATGTGCCAAGTCACAAGTGTGTCCAAATTGTCTCTGGTGCGTGCATCCATGTTCAAGAGGTTTAAAAACTGTTCAATATTATATTTCACTTTCACATGTCTAGATGTATATCAAACACAAGAAATGGGTGTGTCATGCAGTGTTGAACACACATCTAGAATGATAAGTTTCTTTGCTTCATAGACTCTTACCAATGGGATCTCTATGCTCATAAGCACTTCAAGAAGTTCCTCGGAAACAAGTAATTTCCACAGAGCAGAACATAATGCACGTATTTGTGCAGCCCGACGGCAGCAGCCATTGTGTGCAGCTCTACGCATCTGATTCTTCCACCTTCCACTCCGATTAGCTGCTGCAGCATCCTCACTGGATAACCTTTTCTTCACTTCCTGTTTTAGTTAACATCACATGTCAAATAGTGTCCTCATAAAGCGCTCAAAATGAAACAATGGCCAATAGATTATGGAAATATGTGAATGAGTACACCTATATGCGCATTAAAACTGTTTTTATTTGTATTACCTTCTCTAGGTTTGGGTTGGAGCTCCTCTCTTCATCAGGCCAAAGAATCCAAGCCACAATGCACATGTCAATTGCATCTTCAACATGGATGGGGGAAAATAATATGTACGAATTGTCTACAACTTCAAGGTCCATATTATTTCCAAAATAATCCAGGTGTCCAAATCTCTGAACTGAAACTGCAGGCATTTTAAGCACCTGAATTTGAGTCTTCAAATTCCAGGAGAACTTTCTGACATCTCTTTTCCCCATTATTTTATGAATCTTGCTCCATCTATGCTGTGCAATCTCCAAATCATTCTTAGAAGATGAAACCTTATGTTTATTGCCGCATGCACTCAAGGAAATGCAGTCATCTTTTCTATGATCAGACAACAGAAGATCCTTAGGAAGATTAATATAGTACACAGGAGAGTTTTCCCAACAGATGGCTATACCATGTATTTCAAAAGGGGCAGCAGAGTTCAGTTCCAATCTTTTGTTGTAGTGGATATCGAAGTAGAACTCTGGTGTACTGTCCCATAGATCCAAAAAAGAGTCAAACCCACCAGGACTACTAACTGCATTAATGGGACCTCTCTGACATGGGCAACCCATCTTACTAATAGCAACATTTTCCATCAAATGTTGTTCCTCTATACCATGACCAAGGCACCCATCAAGTACTCTGGTTTTGTCATTTGGTTCCTGTAACTTATCAGAGGTGGTGGCCATAACTGTATTTTTGGTAGAATCAAAAGTAGCGCTGAGTCCACCCTTTATCATAAGAGAGTCTTCAACTGGAACTATAGACTTGTCAGAAGACAAACCATTTGGCATTGCGTTGCTTGATTTTCCTTCTACCAGAACACCATTATCAGATGATTTTGTCACGTCTTCTCTTTCTTTATCTAAAGGACCTTGATCAGAACTTTCCCCGTGGTCTACATCAACAAAGCTATGATTAGCGTCTGCTGTGTCATTTCCAGAGGAGGTACCTCCTGCTCCTTGCCTATGAGAATTACAAGCAGCAGTGGATAATATTGGTGGAGCAAACTGTGGGAGTGGGACATTGTAGCCAAGTGACTTAAAGGCTGAGAAGGCAGCAGCCCTTGCCTCTTCAGCTTTATCAAGAACAATCTTGCGAGCACCATTCTTTATCTTCTTGGCTACACCAACTTGTAAACGCCTTTGTGCAGAACCTTCCAAAGGAATTAAATAAACTCATCAGAATAAGAAAAATATACATCTGTAACAAAATAGTTCATCAAAAATTGAAGTTCATAAACAATATATCAATGATCCATAGAAGCTACAGAAAATTAAATAATTACTCTTCACTGACCACTTTTAGCATATTACCTTCTGTTACCCACGATACAGATTCAAAAAGCGCTTTTACAATTTCAGCAATAGATGCTTCAGCAATTGCAAGAGGTGTACGGAAACCTGCTTTATAGAGTGCTCTGGCTCGAGAACCCTGCAAATTGAATGACAGAAACATGCAATAAATGCAAGTACAAATACAAGCCAGTAATGACAACAAAGCAGAAGCTATTAAAAGGTATAGAGGATGCCATACTGTCAGAGGACTTTAGTTGAGCATGCTTACCTTAACATACGGAATAGTAGTAAGCTCCACAATCTCTGCTCTAACTCCAAATGATACACGATTTTGAAATTTCGCAACCAAGCCTTCAAGATCATGCCATCCAAGCCTCTCACAGAACACAGAAACCATTGATGCAAACCTTCCAGCATTCTCTTGCAAGGCTTGAACCATTCCTCTGGCAACTTTAAAAGCTTCACAAACCTCACCCACAGGAGTTTCCTTCATAAAATCATTTTTTTTTTATTAAAACAGTAAATGAAATAATATATAATCAAATGAGCAAGCCAAACCAAAGGAAAAGAGGACATAATTAGAGAAAAACTTATATAAACTCATGGTCTAAAAAAAATCCATTAGACCCTACAAAGTGAACACACACTAGACATAAAAAGGTTAAACTAGTATTTTGGTTCTTCAAGTTTATTTATCATTTTAATTTGGCCCTTTGAGTTTACTTTGGGCAAAATTGGTCTTTTAACTTTCATTTCACTTCATACACATTTGATCCTAAATTGTTAGCTCCGTTAAGAGACATGTTTGACAGCATTGATCTAGCATCCTATGTATGTTGATATTATAGATCAGGCTGATGTTTTAGGATACAAATGGTACGATTTAGAAATTAAAAGGACCAATTAGAAACAAAGAATTGGGCGGATTAGAAAGGAAGATAGTGGAGCAAAAGGATAAGAAAAATGAGGAAAGTAAAAGGAAATAGTAGAGAATATATATTTATCAACAAATTATTAGTTGGCTATGACTCTTTAGAACATCCAAAAAGTGAAATATGAAATAGTCAAAGAATTTCTCTTATTGGTAGGAAATTTGAGTTCATGAAAGAGAGAAATGCACCTGAACTAGTCTTGACAAAATAAGAGCAACATAGAATCTTTTACAGACACGAAGTGTTTGATCATCTGAATTAATTGTTCCATTGGATATCCCAACTTGATTTCCTCGTTTACTGTTTGGCCATTTTGTTTCTCTTGACTTGTTTGAAGTGCATATTGGTGCGCCATGAGCCATGCGCATCAAGAATGGTTCTGTCACACCCACTCGATTGCCTACTGACTGTAATCATACAATTCATATCATAATTAACAATTAACAATATTTAGAATATCATAAAGCATTCCATAATTATGGCTACAAGTTATCAATTGATTCTCCCTAGCAGTGAAAGGCCAATCCAAACAGTACATTTGATTATGATATACAAAGAAGAACTATTACAAGAATGATGTACCTCTCTGAATTCAATATTAACCACAACATTGATAAAAATAAGATAATAAATGACCAAAAATGTCTGTTGGAGTAAAAAGGCAACATCAAGTGAACTCCAAACAGGTTTAATAACATCTGGGCTCATTAGCAAGAAAGGAAAGAAAATACTAATTTGCTAAGAAGCAAGTAAACCTGATCAAGTGGAGGCAGTTGCACAAAACGCTCATAGTACAGTTCCCAATCTGGCTCAACATCAACATTGATTGGTGTTACCAAGTAAACCAAATGCAAGTCTGATGCAAGGACAAATCCTTCCCTTGCCCTTGAAAGGTCAGCCAGCACAATCTAGGAAATCAAATAAACAATATAATTATGCCAATCACAACATGATTATCTCCCAATTACCTCAAGTCAGCTGCCTAAATTTGAAGCATCAGTTGCAAAAGTAAAGCCAACAAGTGGTAACAGCAAATACAGCAGTAAAGCCAAAGCTAATTAGAAATAACAAAATACTTAATAGCTGTAAAAATAAAGTAAGAAATATTTACAAGTGATTCTTCTGGACAGAGAGAACTGCCAAAAGCTGCACGCCCAAGAGGTGTGGTACTGTAAAGTTTAGTGTCTTCATTCCATTCAAGGAATCTTCTTTGACACAACCATCGAAGGGATTCTTGCGCTGATTTCACCACATCTTGAAAAGGTTTTGTGGAGTTCAAAAGAGTGCATCTAACATAACGATGAATATCATTAGCAGTTTGAACCATTCCTCCAGCCACAACCTCTAAGATCGCATGGGTCATTCCATTCATATCCTCAGATAAACATGAATGTAATGGTGGACAGCCTTCGTTTAGAAGTCCCATAACTTTTTTTATCTCTTCTGGTTTGCAAATAAGTACCTATATAGATAACAAAATATTTGACACAGAATGAATTAATTAATACAAACCCTGCCAATCGATGTCATCGGTAGACATGCCTGTTTAAGCATATACCATTAACATAAAAAGCCTACTGAAAGCAAAATAATAGCATATAGGCATAACACATCCCCCTCCCCCCGGACCGCCCCAACGAGAATATTCAGTGTATCAGCCTGGAACATATTGAACAAGACATACACTTTCTCCTTTTGTATCAATTCCAGTTCGACCAGCCCGACCAGCCATCTGTTTGTACCTTGTCCCATCAACAAAATCACGACCAATTCTAGGCTGGCGGAAAATGACTCTCCTAGCCGGCAGGTTAACTCCAGCCGCTAAGGTTGATGTAGCTGTTAAGACATGTAAAAGGCCTCTGCGGTAACAGATCTCAACAATCTCTCTTTCCTCAACCTATGAGAATAGCACAAAAAAGGCCTCATCCTTAAGAGGTAGCTGAAACTCACAGCATTTTCATATATATATATATATATATATAAAATATAAACCTAAACCAATTATTAATTATGAGCATCTGCAGAAAAAAGTTCAGAATAACACTATTAGTAGAAGCATAAACCCAGATAGAAAGAATGAATGAAATACCGTAAGACCAGCATGGTGAAATGCAACACCAGAAGGAAGTGTTTCCTCTAATATGGGGTCCAACCCAGCAGGGCACTTTCTCAAAGAGTCAATTGCTGAAGTAATATCAGCAAACTCGCAATCATTTTTTTTAACATCAACAGTAAATTTTTTAAGGAACTTTGCCACGTGCCTTGCAGTTGATTCACATCCCTTTCTGCTAGAACAAAATATTAACACTGAATGCCCCTCTTGAACAACCTGAAAAGTATATCAGTTTACTTTATCCATAATCATTCAGCTTTCTGAGCTACAATGAATATAAGTTGCAGTTAAGACTCTGAAGCACATACCTCATTACACAGTTCAACAACATGATCAGGATCTTTACCACCAAGGTCAGCTGCTTTTGAGATTGTTCTAGAAAGTTCCATTCTCTTGTTATAAATGCAATTACCAACTTTAATATATTCCTCTAAGGGTACTGGTCGGAACTCTGTCTGGTATAGTGCTGCCTTCATGAAAATTAATGAGCAATGGATGTGTAAGATAATCATTAGGGAAAAGGAACATTTGTACCATAGTGGCAAAGTCTTATGAGCATCAATTGAAACATAAGCTAATATTTCGTTTAAATAAGAGAATGCACAACCTAAAAGGAAGTAAATGTATTAAAGATATAAAGTCTATGCCAATCTAAACACTGACTTATACATGTGTTCATGACTTCGTGTGTCACTATACAATGTGTGAACTAAGCAAACTGACATTGACTCCTCTATATTGCTGTATTAAAAGGTCTCTCGCATCTACAACATTTTATTTTATGAAACTTACCATCTGCAACAATGTTCAACATTTTTCAGAAATCAATAGAAATCTAAGAAACGTGGCCACTAACATGGATAACACAACATGACAAAGTCTGAAGTGTCTATATGTAATTAGATGTGTTGAATCATGTCCAATACAAATGTCCGACATGCGTCAAATTTGGACACACACATAATATTCCAAAGTATCCATGCTTCATAGTTAAAAATAAATCATATTTCTGCTGTGCTTTAGTGCCCTCAAAACATAGCAGGAAAAAAATTGACCTCACAAAGTGAAATAAAGTCCTATATAGGTCATGGTATGGGATTATGTTTGTAACTAGGCTTACTTGAAGCCAATCAGCAACTGCTGCAACATTTGGCATTGTTGCACTCATGCCAACTATCTGCAATCCTTGAGCAGGATCAGCCTTGTTGCTACTACCACCTGAACTTTCTCCACTACTTGATTCTGAATGACCTTCTCCAGATGCATAACGAAGCTTTGTCAACATAAGTTCTAGAAGATAACCTCTACTTGGATCACCAACCTGTCAACAGATGTTAGCAGGGAGAAAGCATAAGAGCCATTCAATAAAAAGCACTGGGAAATACAGCCTATCAAATAATTTATAACAAATAACTACAAAAGCACTGCTAATGATACCATATGCAGTTCATCTATCACAATAATTCCCATTTCAGATAGACGGCCCTCTTCCAATAATCTATTAATCAAGGAGTTTGCCTTCTCTATTGTGCATACAGCAACAGAAGTATCTTTAGGAAGTGTTCCACCACCTTGGTTTCCATAATAGCTACGTACATGTTTACCAAGTGGCTCAAGAAGACGCTCAAGGTGTTCTGCCTACAAAAATTAAAATAACAATATGGAATTTTATTAAACTGAATTACTGAAATATCAAAAAAAGAAAAAGAACAATTTTGAGCAACATCCACTGATTTTTTTTTTTAAAAGAAAGAAAGGAATGTATATAACCTTTTCTGCGCAAATTGATACATATGGAAGAACAAGCATTGCCATTTTCCCCGTTAAAATCACCCTCCTTAGCATTAAAATCTCAGCAACAAAACTCTTACCAGCGCTGTGGAAAGAAGTGAAACATCAATACATGTCTTCCCTTCAAAATCTATCAAACCCCCCCCCTCCGCCCCAAAAAAAAAAAAAACTAGAACCAGAGAGAGGGCATAAGAAAAGCACAGAAAGAGAAATGCACAAAAAAAGACAAAATAAGGAGAGGGAAAAGAAAGTAATGGAGAGAAAAGATTACCAAAGAAATTCTTATTTGTTATAGCAGCAGAATACCAAAGAAACAATACAATGTCTTTAGCAATAAACAACAAAAGAATACCGAATCATTTGGAGGCTTATCAGATGTGAGGTTCAGTACAGGAAAAGGAAATTATCCTACATATTACCAATAAGAAAAATTAGATATTATACTGCTTTTACTTGTTGATAGCAGAAACAGCAGAGTTGTACTTGTTCACCAAAACCTTAGATGTCATAACCAAATTAGGGACTATGGCCTTTTCTCTAAAATGAAATCCTTATGGTGGAAAATGAATCATAATATAAATTAGTCTGCCTCATGAGGGAAAAAAAATGATATGAAAACCCATTCTACTCTCCAAATTTATGCCCTACCTAATTCTTTTACCTGCTTATAACTGAAGACACAAAAATCATGTAACATTTACTGTAATTTCCAGTTACAAAAGAGAATACCTTGTAGAAGCACAATAAACAAGATTTCTTCTCTGCAAGACACCTTCCACCTGAAGGCAATCAACCTGAACGACAGGAACATGAATGAAAACTATTTTTAAACTAACATATTCTAGGACCTAAAACAAATGACTAGAATGTTTAAATAAAATAAACCAATTTGCAAACAAAAAATAAAACATAATCTCAGCAAAATTATGCTCCACAGCAAAGATGCGATGAGCAATGGCACAGAAAAGAACTATAATCAAAGGTCAGATCCAAGTCAATAACAAACCTGGAACTTTGGGAAAAATAAACAAAGATGTCAGCATCAGCCATGAAGTGAAAGAAAAAAGTAGCAACCAGAAAAATACATTCGTACATACATAAAATACACACACACACAGGGAAAGCAGCAAAACTGCCAAGTTTGTCCTCCCTGGAAAAAGGAGTCAATCAGTCATATAAACAGAATGTAGTACAGCTAATTACTAAAATGAGCATCAGCTCGATATAAAATGCACGTTTACCTGCCAATGATAAAGCTTTGAGATTCCTTTCTTCCTATATATGCCGCAAATTTCAGGTGGAAGCCACCTGTTTAGGTATAGATGGTCATTAAGTAACACATTACTTGAAGGTGTACTGATTTCATCAGATGGATGAGTACCAATTAATGTCTTGACCTCACTGAGCGGTGAATTAGATGTCAAACTATCATTATCCTGACTTGGCAAATTCAACTTTTGGCACACAGCATGGATTGAAGTGTTCTCTTGCACTTCACTTGTCTTTTCCTTTGTATGAGCTGCCCCAACTAAAGTAAAGTTCTTGCTATTTTTTGCTTTTTTAGTGCTGACTGAACTGGATTCATACTGTTTATGAGCCTCATGAGTAACACTGATCAGATCACCAGCATGACTTTGTTGTGGGGAATTCTCATCCAAATTAGTGTCCTCAAATGCAAAATCAAAATGCTTAACAGGCAGGCTGGACGCTTCTTTCACAGAATCTTTTGCATTCATCCCAACCAACACTAAAGGACTACCCTTTTCCAGATTCTCAATTCGGCTTTCACTGTGATCCAATGTTTTCCTTGGCTTGACCTCATTGTTTTGTACATTACATGAGTTTTTCACACAAACTTGGTCATCTGCCACATTGGTATCTCCAATCATCTCAAAAGAATTATTAGCCATGGGAGCACACAAACCATCAGCTAGTTGGATTGCTTCATTCCAAAATGCCTCTCCAGGTGAAAACATTGAGCTCCCATGTGTTGACTTTGGGGTCTCCTTAACGCCTGCTTTAACAACCAAGGATCCTGGTGTATAGCATTCAGTCTTCTTCACAGATGACCTTGGAGTAAAACTACATCTTCTAAAACTTCTGTCCAGGGCATTAGAATCATCACCACTAGAAACCTGCCATTCAGAAGGCACGGCATTAAAAATATCTCAAAAACTGCAATAAAAACTAGGATAGAAAATCCAAAAAAGATTTTGAACTTGGTTTAACCTTTGTGTAATGGCCAGAAACAGATGCTGAAGCAATACTAACAACTCCGGGAGAGTTTTTGTCAGAGAAGAAGAGGTTTTCATCACCACAATGTGGCTCACTGCTGGTTTCATTACACTTCTGAGGCAAACTACTCTTCCTCTCTAGATATGTTACGGCACCTTGACTCTTACAGCCATCTACCTTCAGCTTTGATGGAGAATTAATGCATGGGTGTAAATCGCTGCACATTGTGTAGGTTTAGCCCAAATATAAAAGGAGAAATGTGAGTAAAATCAGAAGGGAAAAAAAAAAAGTAGGTAACTAGCGACGTTACTTTCTGGTCGCTCACCTCCACTGTGGGCAGCAAAATATTAACACTTCAAAATAAATACAAACTCTGTAATTGATAGAGCGAAGTACCTACAATACAAAGACAAAAAGTCTGCTGCAAACTGTTTGAGTTCCAAGTTTTCCACTCCCTGTCTGCAATCTGAGCAACTTTCTTGGCCAGGTTTTTCAACTGCTTCATCACTCACCTTGGGTAATTCATTTGTTCGTCCCTTCTCAGTTGCTTGAGAGCATTGATGCATTTGAGCTGACGGAACAGGCTGCTTATGTTCATTGTCAAAGGAACTATTAATCACAGGTACCAAATTTCTTTTAACTGCATGTGCCCTAGCTAAGGAATCACCGGTCGTGCATGACGGCCTTGCAGTACAGCAATTTTGCTGCGAAGTAACCAAGTAACTGTCCAGGGTACCTTTAGCACTTGGAGACCTATCGACAGTATTTCTTGCACCTTTTTCAGATCTTTCAGATTTAGAAACGGGTGACAAGGCCTTCCTTTTCTTTGAAACGAAGAACTGTATACATGAGGCAACAACACAATTGAGAAGCAATCCATTGAGTTTGTAAAAGTGAATTCGAAGCTACTGCCAAGCACAATTTAGAGCACTCAAACTAAGCAACATTATTGAAAGACCGTCGTTTTTGGTGGTTTCGTTAATTTGAGCGCCCCCAGATGAGTATGGAAATAAATTCCAACCCACTTGGTTTCAATCTCTTTGCTTGGCACCGAAACGGAAACACTGAAAATAACTTAAACATATCTTTTTCCGACTACTTTGTAACCAAGCAAAGGGATTAAATGTTGACACATAATGGTCAGTATCGATTCTGTTGATGACGCCAAAGAAAGACTAGAGGAACGCAGAACACGCGCACACACAATGGGCGAGCGAATGGAACCTAGGGTTCGCAAACTCTAAATCAGAATGGAGAAGGACCTGATCGATGTGACCGCGAGGGGAACCGGAAGCCATGGTCGAAGGGGTGGTATCCCACAACAGCAAGCAGAAACGCTATGCCCTTCTTCGCGGTGCTCTAGCCGCAAGAGCCTCACTTGCGACGTCGCTAACCCCTTGAATCCTCATGTCGAGCGTTCGGTTTGACGCAGACAGGGACGATTATGCTGTTTTGCAATGGCGGCACTTTAAATAGTGGCAGGAAATTGAAATTTTCCAGACTCGTTTTTTTTTTTTTTGTCGAAACAAGTAGCCAAAAATTTATTGAGATTACGGCCAAATAGAAAGATCCCTCAACAAAAATTTTATTATATATAAAATTTAAAAATCTGTTTAAAAGAAATAAAATATCTCTCCACGCAGGTCTTACTCTGTTTCTAATTTTGAAGTGTGCCTTGAAAAGTGTTTTTTTCAACTCGCCAAAAGAAAAGATTCACGGCATTCGGATTCAAACTATTGACAATTTTTTGAAAATTTTGACAAATAAAAATTATTCCACAAGAATCTTTTTAGTGTTTGTTACGTTAAAAATTATTTTATAAATAAAATTTTGTTGTTGGATTGTATTGAACAAACAAATGAAAATTGTTTCAAAATTTCATTTGTTAAATAGTTAAGTTGATGCCTGGTTTCAAAATGTGATGTTCTCTGATTCTATAATTTCTTTCTGTTGTGGAAAAATAGTCTAAAAAGGTAAAAATTTGTTTTGAATGGATTGACAATATTTGAATCTCTTAGAATCATAGATTTGGACTATAATTTATTTGATCGATTTAATAAATTGATCACTAAATTAATTTAAAATTAATTATTAAAATTATTTTATACTTAATTTAATCATGATTCAAATTGATCTATTAAATTTTTTATTAATCAAATGACTCAACATTAATTTGGTTTGAGTTTACTCAATTTATTTTTTTAACAAACAAAATTATTTTAGTGAATTATGATTTCATACTTATATGATATTTAATTTATAAATTATTTTTAATATATATTAAATTTAATTGTTTAATTTTTTTAGTGCTCATTGTTTAATCCTGAAATTAATTTATTACTTGAAATGCTTAATTTATATTATTTTTTTATAATTTTGTGATTTTTTATTTTACACATAATAAATAATTAAATATTATAATTTACAATAATTTTAATACTTAATTACTTAATAATAAAAAGTAATTTTGAATTGTATCGTTATAGTAAATTTATAATTTAATATTTTTAGTTAATGGTGTATATAATTTTAAAATAATAAAAAAATAATTTTTTTTATTTTTTTATTTATTTATCTGTTCAATTATTTTTTTTTTTTGTGACTTGAGAGTGCAATAATCTAATATTTCAAAGTCTTCCTAAAACAAAAATCTGCAAACGTCTTATTTGTTGTCTAAGTACACAGTGCAGACATTAATAAGTGTCTTACAAAATATACAATTTTAATTATATGACTCAAATAATAGATATAGCCATGACAGCGACGGGATGAAGCGATTTTTCTGAACAATACTATCAAATGCAATAAAAATAGGTACTACCAGCTTTCAACCAGAACTCCCTTAGCCAAAAAGCAAAAGAGCCAAAAGGCAATAAGCTCAAATAATGTCATCTATAAGCTCAAATAATGTCGTCTATAAGCTCTTCAGATTTGAAACCATCAACGAATTAAAAACTCACCATGAAAACCAAGCAAATAACCATTTAAAGACTATAGTTTGGAATAATGCACGTTAAGGACCCTTATCACCGTTATTTGCCGCATGTTACCTTTCATTTAAGAAGACAACGCATACCATCAAATGAAGAACTTCAAATAGCTGACTTTGTATTCTATTGTTTCTTTGACGTTGAAGAGTTTTGTTTTAGGCATTTAGCTAAAAAATCAACTGGGATTGAAGGTATAGGTTGTGGACTTTCTTTGTTAAAATTAAATTGTTGTCAAGATAATTTCAACCGTTTAATCGATCTCGTCGTCTAACTCCTGTCACGTGTTTTTTTTTTTTCTTTTCATTTTGTGGCATCAAAATTATTGTTTTAGTCCGTACTTGCTTTTCTTTGTCTTCCTCTCTTCTCGCGCTCAAAGTGGTAGATGTCATTTTCATTATCATCTCTATATCGGAGGAAGGACAATGATATAATTACATTTTACTCTCCGTGACTCGTAGATCACCATAGCTATGACTATGAATTTGTTTGAATTAATATTTTAGTGTGTTAACATCTTTTTAAAGTTTGGAATTCTTTATTTATCATTTTTTATTTTGTTTCAAAAGTGATTAAGAATATCTTTAACATCTTTTTAAAACTCGTTTTATTAAATATTTTTGAAAAATAAAATAATATCCAAACATGCCCTTGATTGTTTGATAAGATATTTGTTAGTTTTATAATTCAGGTATTTCTAAATAAATTATAGTTGAACGGATATTTAAATTATTTTTTATAAGATAATATTGAGAAGAGTGGATTTCTTAGGTGCACTGAAGGGCAGCTGATAAAACTCTTGATATTAAAAGATGTTAAAGATATTCTAAATTACTTTATGAAACAAAACAAAAAGATGTTAACAAACTAAAATATTAATTCAAAAAATTTCATAGTCATAGCTATGGTGATCTGCAAACCATTGAGGATGAAAAGTAATTAAATCATTGTCCTCTCTCTGAAACACGGAGATGATCTGCTAGAACTAAAATTGCATTTGCTATTTCGAGCACGATAAGAGAGGAAGAAGAAGAAAAGAAAACGTAAATCGAAACACAATTTTGACAACAGAAAATTGACAAAAAAAAAAAGGCAACACGTGGCAAGATTGATTGGATGGTTGAGATTATTTGGACTGTAGAGGACAGCATAAAAAACAGCAGAGGATCTATAGTCAATAGTTTTCGAAAAAAATTTAGACTTGCAATTTTTTATCTGTTAAAATTTTGTTTTATTAAAAATAACTGTTTAAAATATTATCATATATATTAAATACAGATATAATTTTTAATAAAGTTTTAAATTTAAATTTATCAAATTATAAAGATTAAATTTTTTTATTAGACTCAATTTTTATTAATATATATTTTAAATTTATTTTATTTTTAATTAAAAATTTAATAAAAAATATAAATAACTATATATAAATTGTCCAGAGTTTTTGCTGGTCTCTCACTTACTCCAATTATTTAAGAAAAATACTTTGTGGGTGCAACAGTATCTACTAAAAACTGAGTCCTGTATATTGGAGAATTGTCAAACCATAGCAATAAATTAATTAATGATATAGTTCATAATTTGTTAAGTTTATTTAGATTAATTCTTGAAAATAGGTAAGTATATAGGTTTATTATTTCAAATTTATCTTTTATTTTTACTATAATTTTATAAATAAATTGACAATATAGTGAATATAGTGTTGGTACAACTGTTTCTATTTTGATAATGGTTGCAACTTGCATCTCTAGAAAGGGATCCGAGAAAAGCTATGTTCTTTTGTATTTGTAGTTTCTTACATTTATTTATTTATATATTTAGGTCTTATTTTGACTTTCATATATGCTCTTTTGTGCCCATGAGATGAAATAATCAAGCAACCATAATGTCAGGAACCTATATTTTATATTGGTGGCTAAAGTATATATCAATTTTCTCTTTAAATTTTTCACTGCAAAATAAAAAAATAATTTTATTATACTTTAAACAGAGTGGGATATATTAAATCAATTTAAAAGTTTAGGAATCTTACAAGAAAAATTATTCCTGCAACAAACAATTGGCCAGAAAAAAAAAATTGCAGTACACGCGTACCTAAATATTGTTTCAGTTTTGTTCCATTTTTTTAAAACGTAATTAAATTATTCATGTTTCACGTATAAAATTGATGACCGGTAATTTGGTTCTAAAAAATATTTTTTGACATCTTAATTTTTAAAAAATATTAATTATATAAATTAATTTTTAAAAATTTAAAATATTATAAATATTATTTTTACATTAAATATAACTAAACATATTTATAAATATAATAAATAAGAGATTAATATATATAATATTTTAAATTTTTAGATATTAATTTATATAATATATTTTACGTAAATAATTAACAATTTATATCAATATATTTTTGTTGACATTTAATAAAATGATCAATGCATAACGTTTTAAAATTTTTAAAATTAATTTATATAATTAATATTTTTTAAAAATTAAAATAATAATAAATATATTTTTAAAAAATTAAATTATTAATACGTCTAAAATAAAATTAATATATAATATTTTTTAGAAAGTTAGTCTTTATATTTTATTTTTTTAATCATATTAGCACCGTTCACCAAGAGTGAGATAATTCCACAGGCTCAATCTACAGTGTGTCGTGCCTCAGAAAATGTGACCGTTATTATTATTATTTTTTAAAAGGTTGATAAAGACACCTAGTAGCTAAATGCAGCGAGTACTTGTTCATTTCCATACTCTCAGTGACTAGGGAAACCTCTGCTCTCTGCATTCTGCTCCTTGTCTCTGCTGCTCTCACTCCTGCACTACCTTGGCTGTATCTCACTCTCTCTGCGTGCTCTTCACATTACCCAGCTAGGCCTAACTTTCCCTTTTTTTCCGCAACAAGCTCGCTTCTCTCTCTGACCAACCCTTAAGATCTTTAACCCATTTTCGTTTGGAAGCTCATCTTTCTAGCATGATATAATCACTTTATCATCATTTCATTTTGGCCTTAAAGCAAAAAACCTTTCTCTCTCTCTGACAAAACACCCCGAGTTCTTCTTCCCAACTCACAAATGGGTTGTGCACAATCGAGGATAGACAATGAAGAATCGGTGGCTCGCTGTAAGGAACGCAAGAATCTGATGAAAGATGCGGTGGTTGCTCGAAACGCCTTCGCCGCTGGCCATTCTGGCTACGCCATGGCTTTGAAGAACACCGGCGCTGCTCTTAGCGATTACGGCCACGGCGAAAGCCATGTTACTGATGAACTCCACCAACCGCCATTGGACACCGCTTCAGAGCCGCCTCCACCGCCTCCGCCGCCCATGGAAGATAACCTCCCGCCGCCGCCGCCGCCGCTCCCAAATTTCTCTCCGAGCCCGCTCAAGCGCGCTGTGACGATGCCGGCAATCACAATGCAACATCAGAAACCCTCCCGAACAGTGGATTCCGTTGCCATTGCTGAAGAAGATGAAGAAGAAGAAGAAGAAGAAAATATTAAAGTGAGTAAGGGTAATGGAGGAAAATCGTTAAAAAAAGGAGGATCCGCAGCGTCATCTTCCCCGCCACGAACCCCAGAAACGAAGCCCGTACCTCCGATGCCTGAATCAAAGGGAATGGCTTGGGATTACTTTTTCATGGTGGATAATATGTCGGGACCATCGCTGGGTGGGGAAGAAATTGGGGATGAGAATGAGGAAAGTGAAACAATAGGTTATGATGAAGCTGAAAATGTGGGTGGTAATGGAGGTAATATGGGAAACGGGATGAATGAAGTCGAACCTAAGACGCCGGAGAAGGTAGAGGAACGTGTGCAGGAGGAGATCGTGGAGGCCGTGAAGGAGGCAAAGCATATTGAGCATTCGAAGACTGCGCCTCCAGATTTTAGGAGAGCAATGAAGGTGGCTCCAAGTGTTAGTCTGATGCAGATTCTCAATGCGCTTGATGATAATTTCCTGAAGGCCTCAGAGAGTGCACAAGAAGTTACGAAGATGCTTGAAGCCACTAGATTGCATTATCACTCAAATTTCGCAGACAATCGGGGTAATTGCATTATCTTAATACTCCTCGGAAGCAGTGAGATTTAATTCGTATCCATTGATGTTAATTTACGGTTGACACATATCCAACTACCAATATAATTTTGAATGTGCTCAAAGTTTATGCCTCATTTTCTCAAATTTTTTATGGAATCTGTTTTTTATAAGTTTGTAGACTTGCGAATGCAGCATTGGGTGATATGGAATCCCCATGTTGTCAATTTCCTTCTAGACAATCCCCATCTATATAATTATACTTGGCAATATATCTTCATCTTCAATTTCTCAAGCAACTTTTGATCATTTAGATGCACTGTTTATATTATATGTCAAGTTAGATTTTAGCGAAGTTGATAATTGTATCTTTGTTTTAAACATAATACATGCCATGCGGTTTTCTTCACTAACTTCCATAGTTCAATGACTGTAAGTGGATTTTTATGAATGAATCCATTCATCTTTTGAAACCTTTTTTTTTTAACCACCAATAAGCATTATCTATGCAAGTGTTGAAGAAGAAAGAACAAGTTGTAGAGTTTATGTGCTGCATTCCAAAAAAAAAAAAAATCCTGGCTAAACACATCAAATCTTGTAGAGCTTTTCAGGAGTGAAAAGGTAAATAAATCATCTATGTCTTCCCAAATGACACAGAGAAATTTAAGTTTATATATGATATCCCCTTCTCCCTTTCTTCAGAGGTATATGATCATAAATTATCAGTTGAAAGAGATTAAAGGGTCACTACTTGCTTAGATGAGACTGTCACTTAGTTGCATTCAAGTTAACAGTGTAGCAGCATTTAAACATATTCAATTGTTTATTGGACATAAATGGTTGGCTAACTTATTGTGAGCAGGACATATTGATCATTCTGCTAGAGTTATGCGCGTGATAACATGGAATAGGTCGTTCAGAGGTTTGTCTAGTGGTGATGGTGTGAAGGATGATTTTGATTCAGAAGATTATGAAACTCATGCCACTGTTTTGGACAAGTTGTTAGCCTGGGAAAAAAAACTGTATGAAGAGGTGAAGGTAGGTGTAATCTTCCATTTTTACATTTTCAAAAATCCTGTTATCTGATCGGTTTCCAAATGGTAACATAAATTATACAGCTGATGATGCAATTTTTTTCCATTGTAAAGTTCTTTTTTATTTTAGAAAAAAAACATTTTGTTTACCTTTTATGTTACCTTATATGATTTATTTGTCAAGCTTTGTGTTCATTTTTTAATGCGTGTATGATGTATCTTGTTCATGACTTCATGTATACTTATCTAAATCATAGTTGTGTAAAGCTGATTATTTTTGACATTGATAAGTGACTTTTTATTGAATGCCTACATCTTTTTGACCTTTATGCCTTGCCAACAGCAAGCTGAGCTGATGAAGTTTGAATATCAGAGGAAAGTTGCCCTTCTGAACAAACAGAAGAAACGTAATGCCAGTGCCGAATCTTTGGAAAAAACCAAAGCAGCTGTAAGTCATTTACATACAAGATATATTGTTGACATGCAGTCAATGGATTCAACAGTTTCAGAAGTGAATCATATTCGTGATGCACAGTTGTATCCAAAACTTGTTGCTCTTGTGAATGGGTAAGTATTACCAATCAGAAATAAAAGAGTGACTGCATCAGTATTGCATCATACTATTAATTATGATACTTGATATCTTTGTGGTGATGAATAAAGAGAAATCTATTATGGCATGACTATATGAGCTACTTATCAATAGTTAAAGATATATTTACTAGAAAAGAGGATTTTCCAACCAAAAAAAATTTTCAATGCTTCAGTTTACTTCTTAAAACTAATTATTACATTTGATACGTGTCATTAAGATTCTAAGCCTGTATAATGTATTTTATTATTATTCCTTATGATGGTCATTTACTTTTCATGTATACCTTCCTGGATTCAATTTTCTCTGATACTGACTACTACTAGAAATATATTTTTGTAACCTGAACGGATCTTGATCATGTAATATCTCTTCAGGATGGCCGGTATGTGGGAAAGTATGTGCATACACCATGACAGCCAGCTGAAAATAGTAACGGATCTCAAATCTCTAGATATTTCTCAAGCCCCAAAGGAAACAACGAAGCATCATTATGACCGCACTGTCCAACTTTGTAATGTTGTCCAAGAATGGCATTTACAATTTGAAAAGCTTGTGACTCACCAGAAACAATACATCCAAGCCCTTAGTAGTTGGCTGAAGTTAAATCTCATTCCCACTGAAAGCAGCCTAAAAGAGAAAATCTCATCGCCACCAAAAGCCCAGAATCCACCAATTCAAGCCCTTCTTCAAGCATGGCATGATTATGTTGATAGACTTCCTGACGAGCTTGCAAAATCTGCTATTTCCTCCTTTGCTGCCGTGATAAAGACCATCATACTTCAGCAGGAGGAAGAGATGAAGCTAAAGGAGAAATGTGAGGAAACCAGAAAGGAATACTTGAGGAAAAACCAGGCATTTGAGGAATGGTACCAGAAGTATTTGCAGCGGAGAGGTCCTGATGAAACGGATCATGAAAGAGGAGAGGAAGTAAATCCAAACAATCCTGTTTCAGAGAAGCAGTTTGCTGTTGAGAGCTTGAAGAAGAGATTAGAAGAGGAAATTGAATCTCATCAAAAACAGTGTGTTCAGGTTAGAGAGAAGTCGCTGCAGAGTCTCAAAACTCGCTTGCCTGAGCTCTTCCGAGCAATGTCAGATTATGCCCATACCTGTGCTGATGCTTATGACAAACTGAAGTCAATCACACATTCAAAAGGTGGTGCTGCATGACAATGTAAAAGCTTCCATTCTCTAGTGATAAAGTTTATGTTTTTGAAACCCAAGATCTGATTCAGCCTTAGACAAAAGGTCATGCTCTACCTGGAGACGCTAATGCTAATTTATCACTCTCATCTTGTGTGAAAATTTTGCCATGGCTTTTTGACCATTTATTCACACAACTATATTACTTAAGTGTCCGACTGAAAAATAGTCATATCGTTAAGTTTATTCAGGACAAAAATCTAAAACGTGAAGGCTAGTTAAACTTCTGTTTCAAATGAAGTAGTTGTTTTGAGTAGAACAAGAGTTTCTGCAATGTCTCGGATCGGATTCACCTGACTCTACTTTGAAGAATCTGTACATTACCTTTTGGTCCAAAGAGAAGCAGTACAGATAGGTAGGCGGCTAGCAAACGTCGACCCTTTCGGCGGTCTTACTTTTGACAAAAAAAAACTCATTTTCATTTTAAGCCGAAGGTGGTTACGTGGGTCAATCTTCTAGAATTCTAAGTGCCTAATGAGTAATTAGCTTGAGATTACCTGCTTACTTCAGGCTTATATTTTTGCAACTTGATATTATATATTACTGATAAGAATGAAGAAAACCTCATTTAAAAAGTGGCAATTTAGCCTCATAAACCAAGTCATTAAAAGGTAAAGTCCAAAATGGGATATTGAAACTCCCTTCCTTTTCCCTCTTTCTTCCTCGTCACTAATAATTTATATCCATATCAGGAGCATCTGCATCATAGTGTCATGTGGCATGTGTGAAGCCCTATATAAAAAGTACCATCTTTCTTTAAAGCTCTAGGTATGTAACCAAAACTTCAGAACTTGCCTCTGTTTGCAAATGGATATCAAGAAGTACTGGTTCAGCTTAGGCAGTCATACACCTCAATCCATCCGTCTAGGTCGGAGCTACACAAAACCACGCGACGACCGGAGTTATGACGGCACAAAACCGGTGTGGGAGATGCTTTGGAGAAAACTCAGAAGAGATAAGAAGAAAGGTCCTTGTTCATGTGCAACAACAAGGGAAGGCAATGGCATTTATGACCCTGAAACATACTCCAAGAACTTTGACCCAGGAATGGGATCCATGGAGCCCGACAACCTCTGTCGTTCCTTCTCAGCTCGGTTTGCTGATCCATCTAGGCTTTTACCACCAAAACATTTGTTGGATTCATGACCAGAAATGTAATAAGAAGTTACTTTTGTTTCGTGATTAAATGCTATCTTCAGGTATATGATCAATCACATACCTTTTGTCTGTGGTTTCTTTAGTTTTAATCTAATCCTATGATTTATCTACATGCTTCTTCCTTCCCGAAATTCGTTGCTATTGTTTTCTGGGTTTGACCTAATGATCACAATGAAAGGAAGAGGCAAAGATAGAAACTTGAACGTTTCAAACTTTTCTACCTTCCTTTCGCCTCAAGCAAATCATGACAGTGACGGAACCGGTTATTCTCATACCAACTTTTTCCCCCCCTCTCAATATTACTAGTCGAAGAAGCGGATAAAAACAAAGAGAATCTTTTTATATTATATTTGTGAAACCCGGTCTCAATTGCCACATAATGTATAGATAAAATTCAAATATAATTATCATAATGGTCGTTATCACATGTTGATGGCGTATCATTTCATTGAATTCCATCAATATTCAATAATAGCAGTAGTTAGAAAATTTTTTTAATCCATAAAAAATGAGTACGTAATGACTCAGTATACAAATCAAACTTTTCTGCCGTCATAATACTAAAGAAATTTAAAATTAGAGAAAATCATTTTTGGGGGGAAAGAAAGGGGAAGATAGGGGAAAATTGTAAAATTTGTAAGAAAAAAATTAAAGGATTTTGTACTAATTTTTTTTTAATCTTCTTCTTTCATCAATTTTAATTATTCTAAATTTAAAGATTTGAGAGATTCTAAATAAAAAAAATATATCACTAATTTTTTTTCTCTAATTTTATTTTCTTTTAATTTTATTTTATTTTTTCTTCTTTATTTTCAAACACACTTTAAGTCATTAATAATATATATACTCTATTTTCCTTAAGTTCTTAAGGTTTGAATTCAAGTATTATACATAAAAAAAAATTCAAAAAATATTTTATTTTTGTTACGGACCTCTATTACTCAAACTAGAACAGATAATTTTGACTATATATACATACATACGCGCGCGCGCGTGTGTGTATATATGTATATATATATAAAGAAGATTGTATTTTCATTATGATAGATGGAATCAGCAAGAAGGGACTATTGATTTTCACTTGGTTACGCAAAATATAGTGGGAAGTACTGGCATTCCTCGTTCTGTGTTTATCCAAATATTGTAACTTAAATTATATTTCACTATTTATCTATATTTATTAATATTTGTAGATATGTTTCTCATGGATAAAAAGTTGAAATAAAAATTAATTAAATTTTGGTCTAATAAAAAAGGTTAATCTTTTACAATTAGTACAGTGAATTAAAATTCTAATAGAATTAAAAGAGAAAAAAAGATTTTAATTAGAAGAGAGATAAATAAAAAATTTATCTTAAATATATTGGGACTTAATTTTTTTTTTCTTATTTTAAAAACTTCATCTCCTGAATTCAAATTCTTGAAAAATGTTTCACAATATTTAATATCTTTAGTACGATTTTCTCTAATAAAAAAATATTTATTAATTAAAAAAAGTTGAGACAAACATATAGTTGATAATGAGAATTGAGAATCATATATATAATTTCCATTGTATGCTATCAGTAGATGGCATTGCACTCCGTACCATGTTGCCACAAACTGCTAAGCATTGGCCGAAAGGTTTTGAGACATTGTGTGGCGCCGCACGTGAATTGTGGATCTCTATTAGTTATCAGATTAGGCGTTATTGTGATTGAGAAAATTAAACTTTGGCGTACTTTTTCTGGCTTTAAATCTCCAAAAAGTAGATACTGGAAAGCGCTTTTCAGATGAAACAAATTTTAAATGCTTCAACTTAAATTGCGCAGCATGACCAAAATGATTCCAAACAGTGACACAACATTGGAGTTTTCACTCCTCGGCAACCGAGGTAGCTTATCCATCATTAACTAATTTTGCTAAAGACTACGCTTAAGTAAAACCAGAAACAAAATAAAATTTATATCACCACCCTCCAGCAAATGCAATGGAGAGACATAAGAAAATGCAGCTATAAGCTACTTTCAATCTGAAACCTTCTGCAATTGCAATAAAATCATGTTCCTCATATTAACTTTCACTGCAAAATTTATTATGCATTACTTCGGTAATCTTTTTGTTTGAATAGTAGGATGCTGCCATCAGAGGAAAAACATGCAATTTTTAATGAATTTGGTGTAAAAATCAGTTGAGTTATTTCTTTAACTCGAAGAAGGAAGATTTCTGTCTATCTTTTCTGTTTTCAGATTCAAATTCCTAAGAGGAATTCGTTCATTTCTTTGTTTCCTTGCTCTTGCATCATTTTTTGTATTAGGTTTGAGCTTCTTTGATGGGAAAGAAGCTACCGGAAAATTCATCCAACCACGACCGTATGACATAAACAATTTTCTCGAATTCTGAGTGTAGCCGATCCACTTTAGTCAATGAGCAGATTTCAAATATACAGAACGTGTCTCCTCTTCCCGGTTTTGATCTGGAAATATCATCCAAAGTCTAAACCATCATTAGTTTATGAACATTGAACGCATTTGAACTGACTGGAGCCATGTGGCCAAGTGATTTTGAAGTTGCTTCACCTTCATCAGGGGGCCAAAAGCCTTATTTACTGTCTTTTGCAGTATATGCAGAATGATTAGCATATACTGATTTTGATTTTGAATTACCTTGGCAGTTTTGATCGTTGGTCAATAAGGTATTTCTCTCACAGAAAATTTGATTTTTTTGGATATATATATATTTTTTTGTAGGACTAAGGGCGCTCACATTGGAATCAACAATTTGCGGCAACTTTAGGGCTCTGGGGATGTTTGTGATGCATCACATTACAAGAATAAATGATAAACAGATTTAGCAAAGTATATCAGCATTCTTCATTTTAGTTGAAGAATGATACCTTATTCTTGTTACCGTGGTATAAACTATAAGGAGAAAAATATGCTAAAAATTTTTACATGGTGTGTTTCTTCCGGTTCCATGCTTGCAAGGCGTCTGTTGATTTTGACTCTTTAGCTCATCTCCAGCCACCAGAAAATATGCAGTATGCCTGCAAAACAGGGGAATGGTTAACATCATCGTGGGTAGTCATTTGCAGAAAATTGAAAGTTGTACTTTTGGGGAAGAAAATAAATAAGGATACCTAAAGAAGTTCATCATTTTGATCTTGGAGTCTTCATCTATCTCTGAGGTAGCGTCCAATGGTTGTTGCATGTGATGCAGCCACCTCTCCACAGCTTGATGCGTCACAGGAAATGTTCGATATCGAGCAATCAGAGCAGGATGCCCTGCCATGCTTAAAGATGGCAAAAAAAGAAACAGGTTTGAACTTTAAAGATGATTCATGATTATGCTGATGAAGCCAGTTCTCCACTTCATATGATCAATGCACATAACTTTCTCAAATATTAAGTTACGCCCCAAAACATGATTTAACGCCATAAGAGAAGGAATAGTCAAATCAGCGTAATCATACAAATTTCCATGATTAGAAACTAATCTTTGGGCAAGATGAATTCATGATTTTTTTTTTTTCTAGGAAGCGCTTTAGAGGCAAACTCAATAGCATGTGAAGCTATCAATTCAATCGAAATAGAAGCTGACCTCTTCTTTGTGAATAAAGGGGAGGACCTCCCATTCTTAGGACCAAAAACTCGTATTGGTTTTGAATTGCTTGTTCTATGCTAGAATTGGCAAATATTGAACGAAACCATTCTTCCTCATCATCATACACCCTGGTCACAGTAGACACCAAAATACTCAAATTACCAGGATTACAGAAGAACACTAGTACCTTGGTAGAAATAGAAACAGAAACAGAAATTTGATACCTGTTATAGAAATTAGTGGAGATGCTAATGAAGGTTTGGAGGCCCAGCTTCTGAAAGAGATTGGTATCATCATTATCAATGGCGAAAGCGTCGGAGGTTGAACTCCGCTATTCAGACGCCTTCTGTTGCAGACCCTGCATCTTTCTCTTCTCTCTGTGTCGTTCGCCAGAGAAACAGAGAAAGGTGAATAGGAGGTCGTGGAATTCGCGTGGATTGCACGCTGTGTATAAAAGAACCCAACGACGCCGTGACGGAGCCGGAAACCAGAAAGAAAACATCTTTGATTCTGAAATGAGAATATTGTGGGCCCTGCTTCCGTTTTTCTTTTTCGCTGCAAAACAGTGAGGCTCCCATTCTCTACTCTACAGTTACCGATTTGTCCTTTCAATTATTTAACTATCAAGTAATATAATTTAATTATTTAGAGTTAATTTTTTATGACTAAATAAATTAAATTAATTTGTTTAATTTAATCACAAGTAATTAATATATTTTTTTAATAATCTAATTATCTAGTAATTCAGATGGTATAAGTTAATTGATATTTCACATGTGTTACGTGGAGAGTTACAAGCTAATTTCGTGAGTTTAAAAATTAGGAGTCAATTATCAAGTATTATTGCTAAAAGCCTAAAATAAGCTATGATTCGCGAGCTGATTGTTTAATTTTAAATAAAAATAATATAAATTAATTTAAAATAAATATAAATATAATAATTTAATGTAATTTTATATTACATTAATATTTTTATTATATAAATAAAAAATTTAATTAACAAAAAAATTATAAAAATAATTTAAAGATAATATAATATTAATTATTAAAATAAATATATTATTTTAAATATATTATTTTTTATTTTTATTAAAATATAATTTTAAAATATTTTAAAAAATAAAAAATATATATAGGCTTATGGGCTAGTTTAACCTGTCAGCCAAAACGGGCACCAAGCCTGTTAATTTAAAAAGTCAAACTTATTTTGACTCGATTATAATTAATTTAATTTATTTTGATAATCAATGTTTAAAATATTTGTATTATATGCATTAGTAAAATTTATTTATAAAATTTAAATTTAAATATTAAAGAAGTGAGTTTAAATTTGATTTTAAAAATAATGGTACACAATTCAAGATACAAAATTACTTTATATAAATTATTTAAATATTATTTTTATATTATAAATATATATTTAATTTATTATATTTAGTAAAATATATATATGCATTTATAAAATTTTTTTGTCAAATTTAGATTTAAATATTAAAAAAGTGAGTTTAAATTTAATTTTAAGAATAATGGTACGCTATTCAAGACACAAATTTATTTTATATAAATTATTTAAATATTATTTTTATATTATAAATATGTATTTAATTTATTATATTTAGTAAAACATATATAAAAATTATATTATTTATTTTAATTTTATTGAAAAGATAATTTAATTTTAATGTAAATTTATAAATTATTATTTTTAATAATTTTATAATAATAAATTTATTAAAATTTTATATTAATTATTTATTAAAGTTTTTATAATATAATTAATATAAATTATACGTGTTTATTATGAATTCATATGTGATAAATTATAATTTTTAAAAAAATTAATTATTTTAAATTTTTTGTTATTAAACAAATTTAAGTCCAAAGATTTAAGAATTGTACAAGCATGTGAATGAAAAATAATTTCTAAAGTCAAATCGAAACACAAAAATTAACTCTATTCTGACCTAACTCATCTACATCCCTAATTTTGACACTACTACTGTCACAAATCCACTAATAATTTATGATTTTTTTGTTTATGTTTAATTTCTTTTAAAGAAAAAATTAGCATGATAAATAGGTAACATGCGCAGTAAAACGTTGTCGTTTGCATTGACGCCCATTACAGCGAGAACCGTAAGTTACTTGGCAAAAATTCGCGCAAAACTCCAACATCCAAGATTCCCTTAAGTTTCTATATAAAACCAACCCTAATGCCATTCCGTCGAGCTTCACAGGCTACACGGATGCGGAAGCCTTGCACATCTAATTGAAGAGCCTGAAGCCCTTATTCTAAGCCCTAACTTGTTTTCATTGAGATTTTTTTGGTTAGATATTTTTTGGTCACAGATATATTGTGAAAGAACTCGGATATACCCTGGAAGAGTGGGTTTCATTCTGTCCATGGTAGCTGTGCAAATCAAAAATATGGAAAGGGAACGAACCCGGAAACGGCCTCGTCTCACCTGGGATGAAGCCCCAACATCTGAGCCAGAGGTTGCTGCTTGCTTGTTTGCTTGGATTTCTTGATTAGGTTTTAGGGTTTTCAGGAAAAATATGGGGAACACCAATTAGATGAAATCTGACATGGAGTTGGGCTCGTTCTCCGTTGCTTCATGTTGTAGGCGCAAAGGGTTCTTGTGGTGGGTGATGAAGGATTCCAAAATAGGCATGCATCGCCCCCAAGAAGAGACGACGATCGTGAAGGGCATTATGTGTTTAATCTTGGCGAAAATCTCACTCCTAGATGTGAGTACCTCGCAATTTATTTATTTTTATTTATTTTTCCAATTTTTAATTTCTCTGGTTGGGTTTGGAGAGACAAAGAATTTAAATTCCAGTTATGTTCAAGCCCGCCGTTGCTTTTGCGCAAGGTGATTAAAGACTGCGCCTGCTTACTTTTCTTGAATTAAGTGTTTGGTCTTAGGATTTGGTGGCCGTTGGAACTTGGGTATCCTAATTTCTCTAGTCCTTTGGAAACTTATTATTAAAAAATTTGAGCTTGGCATATTAAAAATTTGTCATTACTACAACGTGAATTATATATATCCTTCGTTTTCTTTGCAAAATAAATCTTTTAAAGGTCTCTTTTTCGTACGTTCACTTCTGGTAGTTATTAATTCATGCTTACCTTAGCTTACCGGTCAAACTTGTGTGAATTATTTGTGACCTTAATGTGTGCCTTGCTTTTTTCCCCCTCCAAGCTTTGTTTTTACTTGGTATCCTTTTATATTATTATTGTTTCCGGATTCACTTGAGAAGCATTTCTCATTTGCTCTTCAATATATAACAGATAAAATCCTCAGCAAGATGGGTGAAGGTTAGCGGTCAAGTGCCTCTGTGAATACCAGATTTTATGTTTTTTGACTGTCCTTCTGTCGCTCAGCATATTGCTAGTGCTGTAGGCACATTTGGTCGAGTTTTGGAATGTTGGGACCGCCAAACCCGAGAATATGTGGCCATCAAGGTAGTTAGAAGCATACCAAAATACCGTGATGCAGCAATGATTGAGGTTGATGTGCTTCAACGTCTAGCTAAGAATGAGAGAGGCACCTCAGGGTAAAAGATCTTGTGGATAAAAATGGCTGCTAGAATTTGATTAGATGTTTTCTGGGACGATTGATATTTACTCCATCATACTTCCTGGTTGCAGCTGTGTACATATCCGCAACTGGTTTGATTACCGGAATCACATATGTATTGTAAGTATGCTTATTAAATATCTCCTTGAACTAAATACTCCTTGATTTTTCATGTGCATTCTGATTTTGGAACGTGATATGGTTTTTAATTGTATTTACTACTGGGGTTTTGTTTAGGCATTATTATGAAAATTCACTGGATAATTGGAATATTGGATAAACTGCATTTGTTTTTTTTTTCAACTGCTAGTATGTTGGTCACTGCATGGTGACCTATTGGCGGCTCCAATATTGTTGTGTTGAATGTGCATGGCTATAAGTTATTTTGCTCTGCTTCTTGCTGTTCAGGAATGATATGTGGTTAGTACCTTTGTATTATAAGTGGATAGATATTTTTGGTTCAGATGTAGTGCATTGTATTATATGTGTCAGTTTCAGCTTTATTCATAGATCTGGGAACTAAGCAGAAACCTTCCTTTCAATGCATTTTAATGGTGTTACCAGGTATTTGAGAAGCTTGGGCCAAGCTTATTTGATTTTCTAAAGAGAAATAAATACTGCCCATTCCCTGTGGATCTTGTTCGGGAATTTGGACGACAGCTTTTGGAATCTGTAGCATGTCTGTGGATTATTCTTGGTCTTCAATTTATCTCATGTTTTATTCTTACTTCTCTTGCTAACAAATCAACCAGATCTTTTCCTTGGCCTGCTTTGTTCGTCCAGGGATACAGCATATTTTGGATTCGTTTCCTTACTGTAATTTGTTTTTTTTTGTGTGTTATTTATCATATCCAGATATGCATGACCTACGCCTAATCCACACTGACCTGAAGCCAGAAAATATACTTTTGGTTTCTCCTGAATATGTAAAGCTCCCTAGCTGTAAGGTATTTAGCATTTTATGAACCAAAAATTGACATTTTAGATTTGGGCATAGACTCGATTATAGTATATTTGAGGAAAATGCTTGGAATGGTACAGAGGATTTCCTCAGACGAAGTGCAATTCAGGTGCTTGCCCAAGTCTAGTGCTATTAAGCTGATTGATTTTGGTAGTACTGCATTTGATAATCAGAACCATAGCTCCATTGTTTCTACAAGGCATTACCGAGCCCCTGAGATTATTCTAGGTAACTAAGTATGGTTTGGCTGAAAAGAATTTGTTACTTTTCTTACTTGTTTGTCTGTTTCCTTCAGAGTCCAACATAGGAAAAATTTTGGTGCTTGATGATGATAAGGGGAAATGTTTTGCCTTATGAAGATATTATTAATAGCTAGCAGTCTCAATCAATGACCGCTTGCAGGATAGAACTTGTCATTGCCCTGTAGTTTTGCTGTACATTGGCTTTTCTGAGCCCTTTGTACTGTAATGATGCTATTTTGGCTTAAAATTTGATTGTATTTATTTCGAGGGCTTATTTTATTAATTATTATTTCTTTCTCTCAGATTTTATATATATTTTGACCCCTATCTTTTCATGTTTGCTCCATTCTTGAAGGAGATTGATAATTACAATGTCTTTCGCCTGCTAACTTTTTAAAGCCAAACCTTGATGTCATATGGCTCAATCATTTTAAATAGGACAATCTAGCAAGTCATGCTTCACAAGTGTATAAATTCTTAAATCTGTTCACTTTCCATTAAGATTAAAAACTGTTCATCCTTTTGGCTTGGAATCACTTAGATGACAAGACGATGAAATGATGCCATTTGGGTTATTAATTGATTGTTTTCTCTTTTGACTATATCAAGGCTATGGAGTTTAGCAACCAACAAGTACTTATGCTAGTTATTGTTTTCTCACCTGCACCTGACATGGTAATTTCAGGTCTAGGGTGGTCATACCCATGTGATTTGTGGAGTGTTGGATGTATTCTCATTGAACTTATTTCGGTTGGTCTTGCTTCTATCAAGATATATTAGACATGCTTTGAATCTTGAACAGCTGGTCTTAGTGCTTTGCATGTGGAATTTTTATCAGGGAAAAGCATTGTTTCAGACTCATGAAAACTTGGAGCACTTGGCAATGATGGAGAGAGTTTTGGGACCTCTACCGGAGCACATGGCTCGAGGGGCCAAGTAAGTATCTTCCTGATTTACTAATTGGTTCACTGTTCTTACAAAGCTACTGTTGTAGTTAGAGCTTTTTAATTGTAATCAAGAGTTCACTTTATTGATCTAGTAACTTACACATCTTTGCTTGGCAAAATGCAGCCGAGGTGCTGAAAAGTATTTCAGGCATGGATCCCGTCTAAATTGGCCTGAAGGATCTGTCTCAAGGGAGAGTATTCGGGCAGTGAAGAAGCTAGATCATCTAAAGGTTTGCGTTTCTTCTCCCCCAGTCAGTAATGATGGACTTTTGAGCCTTCCGTCAGTTAATGCTTCAAGTTCAATAGGAGTCATACTCTGTAGTATCTTATTTTTTCTTGGCTTGACCAATTATTATGCACTGTACAGGATCTTGTATCAAGACAAGTAGAGTCCCCGAGATACTCTTTAACCGACTTGTTACATGGCTTATTGACATATGATCCGGCTGAACGCCTAACAGCTCGCCAAGCCCTTGATCATCCGTTCTTTAGGAATCCAACTTAAGAGAAGGCCATTAATGTGTCCTATGATTTAGAATGCTGACTTAGTTTGTTGTTGTGTAGAGCTGCACAGGCTTCAACTTTAGTTTTTAGTTAGATGTAGTAGCTGTTTATAATGGTTAAATATCAATTTGGATTTGCATCTGCAATGGCTTTGAAAATTATTAGACTAGTTTCACCTCCCTTCTTTGCTCTGTTTGTGTTCATTGTATTATCTCGGCTGCTCACATCAAGTTGGAGTCGATTTAAAATTTCTTCTAAAAACAAATAATTCAGTTGAGCTGAACACATCAATAAAAAATTCAAATGAATTCTGGAGAGTGATAGAATGTTGAAAGGCCGCGTATTATAACCCTCTTATTATAGGCATAGCTACAAAAAATTTGAAAAAGGTAAACAACAGTCTTGTTCTACCTTCCAAACAAAAACAGTCATCTCATGTTCCACACTTCTTTCCACATGATGCATATGTCAACAGGGATGAAACTCAAGTACCATGATCCCCAGAAAAGCTAGTGCTAGACTTCCATTTCCATTCTAGAAATGATAGCCATCTATTTACCGCGTTAAATGAATTTTGGCATCACCAGTAATCTCCACAGGAACACGTGCCATTCTCAAATCTGTGAAACCTATTTGCATCCCTCACTACAAATACAATCTTGAGAAACTTTGACAAACCCTTGATGAATGTATGGCAATCACCACAAACTCTCAAATTTTTGAAAACACGAATTATCCTCTGTCCATTTTTTAATCCACCACTTAACAAAGCCAAACCAATTGCCAATTTCTCGCTATGAAACCTTAAGCTCTCCACCTTTGACTCTTCTTCAACATCATGCAATGCAAAATTTAAGTTATGAACATAACCAATCTCTTCCTTGATCCTCTTCTCCATTTCTTTCAACACCCTGTGAATTTTCTCTGTCAGTGGATGATTTACATATCCATTGTAGAAAAAATGGACTTTCTTGTCTATCTCTACCCAACTACATCCTGCCTCTTTCTTTAATCCCTTTCTCTTCACCACATTTCTAATATTCTCACTCTCTTTCCAGTACCCAGCATCTGCATAAATGTTTGACATCATAACATAGTTGACAGGATTGTTACCATCTAATCTCAAGAGTATATCTCCTACTTGTTTCCCCATCTCCACGTCTCCATGCATTCTACAAGCACTCAACATTGTCTGCCATATACCTACATTTGGCTTCAGTGGCATTTTCTCAATTAGATCCTTTGCTTTCTTTAAGCGTCCAGCTCGTCCAAGCAGATCAACCATGCAAGCATAATGCTCCACTTGTGGTTTGCTATGTTGATTCCTGCAAAAACTAGAGAAGTATTCTTGACCTTCTTCAATGAGTCCAGAATGGCTGCAAGCTGAGAGTACAGCCAAGTAAGTCACACTATCTGGTTCAATTCCATCTACTTGCATTTCATTGAACAAATCAACTGCCTTTTTCCCAATACCATGTTTGCCAAATCCGGTTATCATAACTGTCCAGGAAACCACATTTCTTACTGGCATCTCTCTGAAAAGCGCATCTGCTTCATCTGTCAATCCACATTTCATGTACATATCCAAAATTGAATTAGCCACTGATATTTCTAAACCATATGGGACTTTAACGGTATAAGCTTGCATTTGCTTCCCTTGCTCAACAAGGGCGAAATCAGCAAATACACCTATGAGGCTTGAAAGTACAAACCCATCCACTTGATGTTTGCTTTCCCTCAGCTGCTGAAACAAGTTCATGGCTTCTGGCAGATTTTCTTCTTGTGCATAGCCAAGAATTAGTGAATTCCAAGATATCACATTGTTCTGCTCAATTCGATCAAATACCCTCCTAGCTTCAACCATGTTCCTGCATTTGACATACAGATCAACAAGAGCACCTGAAACAGTTGATTGAACCAAATATGGGAATCCTTGTGTGATTAAGGAAGCATGTATTTGGGTGCCTTCTCTTACTGCACCAAGACAACCACACGCCTTTAATAAGCTTGAATATGTATATTCATCGGGAGCCTCCCCCCTCTCTTGCATTATCCGAAATAGATTTAAAGCCACTTCACCATTTCTTTTGAGGGTGTATCCAGCAATTATTGCATTCCAACTTACAAGATTTTTTACTGGCATAACGTTAAACATTCTTGCTGCGTCACTAATCCTATCACATTTCGAGTACATGTCAATTATAGAATTGCCCACAACAGGCACACATTCGAAACCAGATTTCGCACAAACCCCATGAATCTGCATGCCATTCTCAGCAATACCCATAATCCCAGAAGCTTTAAGATTGGTGGACAGTGTAAACTCGTTTGGCTTAACAGCTGAAAGACCCATCTTAGAAAATAAGGATAATGAGGTTTTAGCATCACCATCTTGTAAAAAGCCGCACATAAGAGCCGTCCATGAGACCACATTTCTCTCAGGCATTTGATCGAACACAGAACAAGCAAGGTCCATCCTGCGACATTTCGCATACATATCAACGAGATCATTGTTGAACACCAAATCACGCCCAAACCCTAATATCTCTGCTGCCCCATGCACTTGCTTTCCTTGATCAAGCAAATAGTTCTTCGAACACTTCTTCAGGAGCTTAGTAAATAGATGTCGCTCATTCATCGATGACAAAAGATCACGATTTAATTTACGGCAGAAGTTAATGGAAGTTTCATTAACTAAGTCATTGATAGGATTGGGAGCGACGACTGGGAATCATGTTCTTAGAGAAATGGAAAATCATTTCGTTCCCGCCTTGAGAAACTGTGCAAAAACTGAGCAACTGAAGAAAATCCATGCTCACATTGTCAAGCTATCATTATCACAGAGCAATTTCTTGGTGACAAAAATGCTGGATGTATGCGACAACTGTGGCGATATAGATTACGCGACCTTGCTCTTCGAACAACTAGTTGAGCCAAATGTATTTTCCTACAACGCAATCATCAGAACTTACTCCCACAATCACCTATATAGCTTTGCAATCACTGTGTTCAAGCAAATGATGAGACATCCTCGGAATTCAACTGAAAATCTCATGTTACCGGACAGATTCACATTCCCATTCTTGATAAAATCGTGTGCGGGGCTTTTATGCCATCGTCTTGGACAGCAAGTTCATGCGCAAATTTGTAAGTTCGGGACAACGTCTAATTGTATAACGGAGAACGCACTAATAGATATGTATACAAAATGTGATGATTTAAAAAGTGCATACAAGGTGTTCGATCAAATTATTGACCGAGATGCAATATCATGGAATAGCTTAATCTTTGGACACGCACGGTTGGGGCAGATGGAAAGTGCAAAGGCCCTGTTTGACGAAATGCCTTGTAGAACAATCGTTTCTTGGACAACGATGATTACTGGGTACGCTAGAATTGGCTGCTACGCTGATGCATTGGAAATTTTCCGCGAAATGCAAATCGTTGGTATTGAACCTGATGAGATTAGTATTGTATCTGTCTTACCAGCGTGTGCCCATCTAGGAGCTCTTGAGGTTGGGAAATGGATTCACATGTACTCTGATAAGAATGGGTTTTTGAAGAGAACTAGCATTAGTAATGCACTGATTGAAATGTACGCGAAGTGTGGTTGCTTTGATCAAGCTCGAAACTTGTTTGATCAATTGGTTGAGAGGGATGTGATTTCTTGGAGTACCATGATTGCGGGACTAGCCAATCATGGAAAAGCTCATGAAGCACTTGAACTCTTTGGAGAGATGCGAAAAGTACAGGTCGTTCCAAATGGGATAACTTTCCTTGGTGTTCTAGCAGCCTGCACACATGCAGGCTTATGGAATGAGGGATTGAAATGCTTTGATTCTATGAGAGAGGATTACCATATAGAGCCAGAGATTGAGCACTATGGTTGCTTGGTTGATCTTCTTGGACGGTCGGGACGGCTTGATAAGGCTCTTGACATGATAATGAAGCTGCCAATAAAGCCAGATTCAAGGATATGGAACTCACTGTTAAGTTCTTGCAGGACCCATCACAATCTTGAGATTGCTGTTATTGCAATGAAGCATCTTCTAGAGCTTGAACCAGATGAATCGGGGAGCTATGTTTTGCTTGCTAACATATATGCAGAGCTTGGAATGTGGGAAGGTGTATCTGTTGTTAGGAAACTCATTAGAAGCAAGAGGATAAAGAAAACCCCAGGGTGCAGCTTGATTGAGGTTAACAATGCAGTTGAAGAATTTGTATCAGGCGACAACTCAAAACCCTTCTCGAAAGATATCTTCTTGATCCTCGAAGTGCTGGCTTTGCATCAATATACAAGCAATGACGTGATGGAATTTGAACAGGACGATATAGAACCAGCTTGGTATTAGATTATATAGTTAAATTATTAAATTTATGCAGAGTAGCATTCCACGCTTATCACGCACGTATTTCGTTTCTCGATCATGAGAAAATAGATTTAGATTTTGAAATAACGTGCTTTGATTTCAGAAGGCACTCTTCCGTTCAATTTGGATCAATTTCAGAGTTCACTTTTCCATTCATTTTGGATTATATGGAACAATGGGAAGGCCAGATCACCATATGAATGCCCCCCAAAACATCCCTTAACTTCAGAAATCTTTCTTCGGGGACCCAAGTCCAGCAGTCTATGCATTTTTCCAACTTTGGGCGTGTTCATAGTACTCAATGCCTCTTAAATTCTACCGAAGTCAATCTACTACATTAAAACAAGTCAATGAACAATTCCTGCAGGAGATATCCAAATAACTCCCAAACTACAAGTGAACTATACGTTGGTCATGTTTGCCTAGGGCTGATCCAAAAATTACAGAAATAACCAAATGGGGCAAAAAGAAAAGGGAAATGGAAAGCAGATCATGTGGATATCTACTAAAAGAATTACTTGGTAAACAGCTGCACAAGGGAAAGGCCGCATATGACAATGATTGCATAAGAAGCACAGTCCATGAACATAGCATCCAACACATTCCGCATCATCAGGCCTGCTTCCAATGCCCTACCAAGATGTTCAGTCCAATGATCTCCTTCGAGGGAAGTGTTACCTTGTCTTCCTGCTGCCCTTTCACAATCTCTTTGTTTACCAGAAAGAAGTTGCGCAATCACAACTGTAATATTTGTCACCAAAACCAAATAGAGCGGCCTAAAGCTTAGAATACTCTTTAAAAATTTGCTACCTAGCAAAGGAAATCCTAGATAAGATAAAACTACTAGCAGAGCTACAACAATAGAACAACAAAGGCGGGTAATCTTTGATGCAGTGATGGCAGAACTTATTTCACCAGCAGTGAAAAATTTAGCATCCGGAGCCTGTAATTGTGACTGTTGCTCAGTTCTTGAGGTAAGAATAAATGAATCAGGAGATAGTTGTATTTGATCAACGTCTGACGCAACAGCAGGTGAATCTGGAGGTGGCTGTACTTGTTCAACTTCAGTAGTAGGTACGCTTGAAATTTCATTTTTATGTTCAAGCAACGAAGCTGTCTGACTACTGCTGTTGGAACCAATAGAGTGGGGGGGATCAGAAACAGGATCATGTTTTACCGAAATTGGGTCTGATTCCTCTGCCTTACCTTGAGGAGAAACTGCATACAAAGAGAACTGATCAGTAAAAGTAATGACAAAAGTTCTCCGTTTCTTGTTTACAAGTGAAAGACAGATAAAGGATTAACTGACAGTTATGACAATGCTTTTCCTAGGTCATGCCCCTAGACAATCCCAAGTTCAGATATGATGAGATATTTAACGAGCAGTCACTTGAAAACAACAAGATATAAACCAGAGAACCTAGAAGAACAAATATACGTGCCTTTCCCATTTGTCATAATCTACCACACCATTTACCTCCTTAATAGTTTTGAAAAAGCAAGTTCCCACCCTCGTTTGTTCTACTCATTTTCCAACTTTACAATAAAGAATTGCTTTAGCAGCCTTACTTCTGTGGTAGAACTGAAATTTAATCTAGGTGAAATATCCACGATAAATAAATACTATTTATTCATCATTAAATACCATCACTGACAAAATTTAATCTATTCCACTTCAGATCATTAAATATTGAACAAAATCAGGATGATCAGCTTTCAACTGTCATCATCCATTAAAATCAAATTTTATGAAAATAGTCCACACACTCATAATTTGAAACATTACAATCATCTTTCCATGGTGTCAATTTTTTCAATACCAGAAAGACCATTGGATCCATCCGAAAAGTGAAAAAACAAAACCAACGTTTAAAATGAGTAAAGAACTACTATTCAAATTCACGCGACTGATGAGCGAAGTACACAGTGAATCCATTAAAATCAAATTTTATGAAAATAGTCCACACACATAATTCGCAAACATTTCTATAACCTGCCATGGTGTCAGTTTTTCATTCGAAGTACACAGTGAATCCACACTGAAGAAAGTAGATAAACACTACTTAACAACTATCCAAATTGTGCCACGTACTAAGTTCAAATACAAGTAGATTTTGAATTACACACTGATTATACATAATTAGTTAAAACATGGCCAATCTTTTCTCTGTTTGACTAAAAAAGAGAATTCTCAGCTAAGAAAATGTTTTGTAACAAAGGAAACTTAATAAAAAGAAAATGTACCACTGGTGTTGCAATGGGAGATGAGAGGTGGAATAGCTTGATCGGTGGTAATCAAAGGGCGGGATAATGAATCTGCATCGGCATGGGAAGAAGCAGGGGGAGGAGGAGGCAGTGGAAGTGTATGTATCCGACCCGTTATTAGGGCTAATCGTTCAGATCCACGCTCAATGATTTTCCTTCTTCGGGCTTCTTTGATGTTCTCTGCCATTATCCCAAGCAGACCGCCAAACTACCCGTAGCCGAGGGAAAGTGCACAGCAGAATTCAAGAAATCCAATAATTTCATATAGTTGCAACTAAATGATTTATGATACCTGCCCTTACACGGGCCATATATTATCACAAGAAGAAGAGGCAGATACCTGATCAATCCAGAAAAGCATGAAATCAAAAAATCAGCAGACTCAACTGATATAGAGGTAAATAAACCCAACAGCCCTTATCAATGCAAATTACACTCAATTTTGCAAATTAACGGCATACACAACCAATCAAAATCTAGCAAAACCCCGCAACCTCATTAGCCAATCATATTCACAATTGTTCATTCAATGCCCCAATCAGCAAAATAGCAAAATAAAATAAAAAAGGATGCAATTTTTACTCTTTGGACGGAATCGATCTGGCAGGATATAGTTGATCGGTCACCTAAGGCAGCGGAGGGCAAAAACGGCGCAGTGGCAGACGCAGACAGCGGCGGTGGCAGACTTCAATCTCCGATCACGCTCTGTTACGGCGTCCTCTGTTTTCAGACCCTGCGATGTGGTGCGTGTTGGGCGGTGGCGTGCGTGCGTGAATCCTTTCAGCCGTGGGTCGGTGACGTGGGTTCGATCTCCGTCTCCCTCACGCTGCCGCGGTGTCGAGTATGAGTGAGTCCTTCCGTGTGGTTCTGATTCCTCTCCGGCTTGTGCGAAGGTGGAGGTGCGAGTTGCGGCGACGGCGGTGAGTGGGAATGGATGCTCGGGTGTGTGTATGACCGCCCCTTGTTGCTGTGTGTGGAATGGATTAAGGCTTCGAGGGGTTACGGTTTTAGAGAGATTAGGAATTTAAGATTACGCCACTCACCTCCCACCCACGTTGAGGTCGACATGTTAGTTGATTAAATTGTAATTTAATTGTTGGCCAAAAAAATTACAACTACATTTTTTGAAAAAATATTATTGTGTTTACTAAGAGGCGTTATATTCTTCATAGATTATTTTATAAACGACTCAGAAAGAATATAACAAACACGATTTGAACCAAAGACTTGTTAATTATTATGTTAAATAAATATAATAGAAGATCTAAATTTAATTTTTGCTCATTTAAAGGCGTATCTCCTTGAGAAATATGAAAAGATAATGATACAACTTGCATTAATATAAAGGTTCAAAAAATAAAAGAAAATTATAATTTATTGATATTTTACTCAATTGAAAATGATATTGACTATTATTGAGCTTTGTTAATTAAGATATCAAAACATTTCCTATATCATTGACAAATGAAATACTATTAACCACAAAAATTATAAATATTATATGAGGCAGTACTTTCAACCAGAAGTCACCAGAGAGGTGTTTTTACGTGTCCGCCGGCACCGAGAAAATAGGCAACATTATGGGCATGAACTTGCGACTTAGAAGTTTGTGATAAAAATTAATATTGATAAATGCCATTATTTAAACCCCAGTAATGATAAGAAGTATTAAAATTATTGTGACTAAGCAATCATTTCAACGGGAAAATGGGGATAAATTTCTCAGTCCGTCAATGTTTTTACTCGTGTCTATAATAACGGTAGGCAATGTTCTCTAATGACATGTTAAAATGGGAAACAGAGGTATATGAGGTCTACAGCATATGATAATTTTGCTTTCAATATGAATTAGACACAACCTAAATAGAAAACATAGCAGAGGAAACATGGCAAACATGGTATAATCAACTACCTGGCTAAAGTTCACTGCACCTATAAGAGAATAGGTAGCCAAATACAATCAACTACCGGCGATCCAATTATCTAATTGCATCACATTAGACTGAGCAGCCTAAGTCTGGGGTGTTTGATCAAATGGCACAATGCGTCTGAATATGGCTTGGAAAGTTTGTCCACCATTTCTAGCCACCTTTTGGCCTTCTTCAGTTGCAGAACTTAAAAGCTTTACAACTGGATCTACTTCAAGTTCTTTCTCAGTCAGGGCTTCAAACATGGGGTGATTCTCCAGACAAGACTTCATCCAGTCCCCAAGTTCTTCTACGTCTGTTATTGTGTATATAATCCCACCAACCTCAAGAGCATAAGCATACTCATCTAACAAGTGAGGACTGATCACACGACGTCGATGATTCTTCTCTTTGAAGTGAGGATCCGGAAACAAGAAAAACATCTTTGTCAGCTGTGCTTTCTCAAAGTAATTGGGTATGTACTTCATGGAGTTTGTCCGCACCACTGAGACATTCTGGTATTGACCTGGGTTTGTTACCCTTAGGGCTAAAATCCGTTCCTTGACATACTCTGTCACCTTATCTCTAAGTTCCATTCCAATCATCAGGGTTTCTGGGAAAAGGGTTGAAAGACTGATTAATAGTCCACCAAAACCACAGCCAATATCAGCAAACTGAATCTTTTTGGGGTTATTAGCTTGATCAGATGGGGGAAAGAACTGAGGGTAATGCAGGGAATAGTCAACATGACTAGGAGATATTGGTACTGGGAAATGAGAGTCACTCAGTGGATTGCTGTGGGCTCGTGCTCGGTAGAAGCGCTTCCGAGGTAGTCCAGTTGATTTACTGATAGTTGGATTTACCTCAGTCTCTGGCATGTCTATATATATTCAAACTGCAGGGTTTTAAAAACCAGAACCTTCAGAATACTATCGTCATACTCATAAAGATTAAGAATGTGGCATAAACTACTTAGCAAATAACAGGTGAATAACTTTTTAATGCTATTTACATTCAATCAAATATTCTTGGTTTGCAGATCAGTGGTAAAAAGATGAAAGTGTCAAGATAAAAGGTTAATATGAAGACAGAATATCATGACATTGAGTTGCACCCATACTTTTAAACTGGGAAGCTTGTACATATTTGATTATGATCACAATCTAGTCAGCGATAGATGAGAACTTCCATTTCATTGCCTTCATATTCAATGTTTCTTTCAGCTAAGCTTTATGTCTCATCTTATTAGCAACCAAAAAGGAAAAAAATAAAACAAATACATGACATCTCATCATGAGGGGCTGTACCAATAGTTCATGAAGGCAATCAAAATCATGGTTGAAAAGATAAACTGACTTGCCAAGAAATGGCAAATTGGCAATCAAGTTTAGGTGAAGCACAAGCCATGAATCTCATTGTGCTGCAACTTATGAAATTCTAATTTCCTTAAACCGATATCATTAAAATCTATCATCCAACTTATATCAACGATTATTACTAGTACAATGTCCACATATGCATATTTAGAAGCAAACATCAATCAACAGATATAAGTTTTTAAAGTATGGATTATATAATATAAAGGGTATGTTTGGATTGAGAAGAACAAAATAAAAGAAAAGAAAATGGAAGTTTTAACTTATATGCCTCCCTCTGCTTAAATCTAGATTATAAATTAAACCTTTCCTTTCCTTCACTTCCTCTCAAGTCAAGCATCACGTAAGAGTATAAAAAACAAATTATATGAGAAAAAAAATAGTACTTGATAGTTTAATAAATTTATCAAATTGATAACCATGGCCATGAGTCGTGAAAATGGTCTTTTATAAGTATGCACATTTACAGTGTAAGGCAGCAGATATAATAATCTCAAACTCCAATTAAGAAAATAAATCTATCATATTGGACCAGGATAGTATCATGACTATCTAACCCATGAACAACTCTATACCAATAATACTAAAACTTCAATGCAATGAACAAATAAATAAGGACAAAAAGAAATTATGGCAGACACCTGAAGTGCATGTTACTTACTGATACGTATTAATATGAGATTAGAGTCTTGGACTAACTAACATATATAATTTACAAAACCAAGCTCAAAATCTAACACATTACTCAAAATCACATAAATAAGAGCAAGAATAGGAAAGCACTAATATGATTTATCAAACCGAATTTAAAACCAAAAAAAGAAACAAGAATAAAATAGCAAAGATATGGATAATCAGTAAGACGACCCGTTTTCAGTAGAGGCAACAAAATTCGCATAGAAAGCTTATTGTAATAGGGGTTAGGGTTGCTTTGCTTAGCCTCTGCTTTGCATCATGTTTTTACTGTTGCATTGCTGAAGCATGAGAGATTTGGCAAGGTCTGAAGAAGTGAACTCAAACCTGCACTGCATAGTTTCCTAAGAGCCTCTACGTTTTGGGATCACTCTTGAGCCACCTTTCTTCTTCTTCAGGTAGTAACGAATATAACCCTACCCGATGGGTAACCAACTAACCGTCCTAGACCCACAATTCTTTTTTTTAATATATAAATATTAAAAAGAATTATTCCTTTTTTCTAACTAATAACAAAAGAAACCAAAAGCCTAAAGAAGACCAACCCTAAGAGATCAAGTGGGTTGAAAGATGGGAACAGACAAACAGGGCCAAGCTTGAGGAAAAAAACAGCTTGGCATTTGGGCTTTGGGAGAATATTGTCTTTTCCCAAATATTGACTTTCAGACTTCATAATGGGCCATTTATACTTAATGGTCAATCCATCCAACTGGGCCCAACATATTAGTCTCAGGATTAACACTCATATAAACAAGTTGTGTAAGTTTTAGCATGAGGCAAAAGGGTATGCAAAAATAATTCCATAGATATATCTATTATATTTATAATAACCACTCTTCTATGATATTAATTTCCATGTCTTCATCATTTTCAACCTTATAGGTTTATTTTGAGAAATGAAAAATATAAAGGAATGACAGTAAGTAAACATTTTCTTTTAATATATTATTTAATTCATAGTAAAATTTGTGAAAGTGGAGAGGGTTTTCGCACAAGTACATACATGCATGTGGGCAAGCTTTGCTAATATTTTTCAACCCAACACACGTGTGCACATACAAGGAATGCAAGAAAACGCATACCAAATTCTAGTAAAGGGTGGCTTTTGCATATATATGAATTATATATGAAAAATGATATATCAATATTCTTCATCCGATTAGATAGGATTAATTTGTAGAAGAAATTAATTATAGCTAGGAAACTTTAATTAAACTTAAATGTTACACATATAGATTGATTAAAGATTACTCTAAGCAGCGAAATTCAAGTAAGTTTTTGCTATTTCTTCTACATTGCACGTTATATATTTGAATGTATCTATTACAAGCAACTAGCCCTTTTGAATATATATATATAAAATTTCGCTACTTAGAGTAGTCTTTAATTAATCTATAAGTGCAACGTCCAAGTTTAATTGAAGTTTCCTATCTATATTTAATTTCTTGTGCAAATTAATCATATCTGATCGGATGAAGAATATTAATATATCATTTTTCATATATAATTCATATATATGCAAAAGGCACCCTTTACTAGAATTTGGCATGCGTTTTCTTGCATTTCTTGTATGTGTACACATTGTTGGGTTGGAAAATATTAGCAAAGCTTGCCCAAATGCATGTATGTACTTGTGCGAAGACCTCTCCACTTTCATAGATTTTACTATGAATTAAATAATATATTAAAAGAAAATGTTTACTTACTTTCCTTCTTTTATATTTTTCATTTCCCAAAATAAACCTATAAGGTTGAAAATAATGAAAACACGGAAATTAATGTCTTAGAAGAGTGCTTATTATAAATATAATAGATATATTTGTAGAATTGATTTTGCATGCCCTTTTGCCTCATGCTAAAACTTACACAACCCGTTTATATGAGTGTTAACCCAAGTTTAACGAGACTAACACGTTGGGCCTAGTTGGATGGATCAACGGTTAAGTATAAATGACTCATTATGAAGTGTGAAAGTCAATATTTGGGATAAGACAATATTCTCCCAAAGCCCAAAGGCTAAGCTATTTTTCTCCCTCAAGCTTGGTCATGTTTGTTTGTTCCCATGTTTCAACCCACTTGATCTCTTGGGGTTGGTCTTCTTTAGGCTTTTGGTTTCTTCTGTTATTAGTTAAAAAAAAAGAATAATTCTTTTTAATATTTATATATTAAAAAAAAGGAATCGTGGGTCTAGGACGGTTAGTCGATTACCCATTGGGTAGGGTTATATTCGTTACTACCTGAAGAAGAAGAAAGGTAGCTCAAGAGTGATCCCAAAACGCAGAGGCTCTCAGGAAACTATGCAATGCAAGTTTGAGTTCACTTCTTCCGACCTTGCCAAATCTCTCAAGCTTCAGCAATGCAACGGTGAAAACACGATTCAAAGCAAAGGCTAAGCAAAGCAACCCCAACCCCTAATGCAATAAGCTTTCTATGCAAATTTTGTTGCCTCTACTGAAAACGGGTTGTCTTGCTAAGTATCCATATCTTGTTGTATCTATGCTATTTTATTCTTGTTTCTTTTTTGGTTTAAATTCAGTTTGATAGATCGTATCAGTGCTTTCCTATTCTTGCTCTTCTTATTTATGTGATTTTGAGTAATGTTAGATTTTGTACTTGGTTTTGTGAATTATATATGTTAGTTAGTGCAATACTCCAATCTCATATTAATACGTATCAGTAAGTAACATGCACTCTAGGTGTCTGTCATAATTTCTTTTTGTCCTTATTTATTTACTCATTGCGTTGAAGTTTTAGTATTATTGTTGTAGAGTTGTTCATGGGTTAGATAGTCATGATACTATCCTGGTCCATTTGATAAATTTATTGAACTATGAAGTACTATTTTTTTTCTCATATAACTTGTTTTTTATACTCTTTTGTGATGCTTGACTTGAGAAGAATAGAAAAGAAGTGAAAGAAATAAAAGGTTTAATTTATAATTTAGATTTAAACGAGGGAGGCATATAAGTTAAAACTTCCTTTTCTTTTATTTTGTTCTTCTCAATCCAAACATACCCCTTATAATATATAATCCATACTTTAAAAACTTATGATATCTCTTGATTGATGTTTGCTTTGAAATATGCATCTATGGACATTGTACTAGTAATGATTGTCAATATAGGTTGGATGATAGATTTTAATGATATCTGTTTAAGGAAATTAGAATTTCATAAGATGAGCACAATGAGATTAATGGCTTGTGCTTCACCTAAACTTGATTGCCAATTTGCCATTTCTTGGCAAGTCAGTTTATCTTTCCAACCATGATTTTGATTGCCTTCATGAACAATTGGTACAGCCCCTCATGATGAGATGTCATGTATTTGTTTTATTTTTTTCCTTTTTGGTTGCTAATAAGATGAGACATAAAGCTTAACTAAATGATTTATGATACCAGCCCTTACTCGGGCCGTATATTATCACACGAAGAAGAGGCAGATAACTGATCAATCCAGAAAAGCATGAAATCAAGAAATCAGCACACTCAACTGATATAGAGGTAAATAAACCCAACAGCCCTTATCAATGCAAATTACACTCAATTTTGCAATTAACGGCATACCCAACCGATCAAAATCTAGCAAAACCCCGCAACCTCATTAGCCAATCATATTCACAATTGTTCATTCAATGCCCCAATCAGCAAAATAGCAAAATAAAATAAAAAGGATGCGATTTTTACCTCTTTGGACGGAATCGATCTGGTAGGATATAGTAGATCGGTCACCTAAGGCAGCGGAGGGCAACAACGGCGCAGTAGCAGACGTAGACAGCGGCGGTGGCAGACTTCAATCTCCGATCACGCTCTGTTACGGCGTCCTCTGTTTTCAGACCCTGCGATGTGGTGCGTGTTGGGCGGTGGCGTGCGTGCGTGAATCCTTTCAGCCGTGGGTCGGTGACGTGGGTTCGGTCTCCGTCTCCCTCACGCTGCCGCGTGGTCGAGTATGAGTGAGTCCTTCCGTGTGGTTCTGATTCCTCTCCGGCTTGTGTGAAGGTGGAGGTGCGAGTTGCGGCGGCGGCGGCGGTGAGTGGGAATAGATGCTCGGGTTTGTTGCTGTGTGTGGAATGGATTAAGGCTTCGAGGGGTTACGGTTTTAGAGAGATTAGGAATTTAAGATTACGCCACTCACCTCCCACCCACGATGAGGTCGACATGTTAGTTGATTAAATTGTCATTTAATTGTTGGCCAAAAAACATTACAACTTCATTTTTTGAAAAAATAAAATTATATATGCTAAGAGGTATTATATTCTTCGTAGATTATTTTATAAACGACTCAGAAAGAATATAATAAACACGATTTGAGCCAAAGACTTGTTAATTATTATGTTAAATAAATATAATAGAAGACCTAAATTTAATTTTTGCTCATTTGAAGGCGTATCTACAGAGAAAAATGAAAAGATAATGATACAACTTGCTTTAATATAAAACTTCAAGAAATAAAAGAAAATTATTTATTGATATTTTACTCAATTGAAAATGATATTAACTATTATTGATCTTTGTTAATTAAGATATCAAAACATTTCCTATATCATTCATAAATGAAATACAATTAACCAAAAAAATTATAAGTATTATATGAGGCAGTACTTTCAACCTGAAGTCACCAGCGAGGTGTTTTTACGTGTCCGCCAGCACCGAGAAAATAGGCAAAAATATGGGCATGAACTTGCGACTTAGAAGTTTGTGATAAAAATTAATATTGATAAATGCCATTATTTAAACCCCAGTAATGATATGAAGTATTAAAATCATTGTGAGTAAGCAATCATTTCAACGGGAAAATGGGGACAAATTTCTCCGTCCGTCAATGTTTTTACTTGTGTCTATAATAACGATAGACAAAGTTTTCTAATGACATGTTAAAATGGGAAACAGAGGAATATGAGGTCTACAGCATATGATAATTTTGCTTTCAATATGAATTAGACACAACTTAAATAGAAAACATAGCAGAGGAAACATGGCAAACATGGTATAATCAACTACCTGGCTAGGTTCACTGCACCTATAAGAGAATAGGTAGCCAAATACAATCAACTACCGGCGATCCAATTATCTAATTGCATCACATTAGACTGAGCAGCCTAAGTCTGGGGTGTTTGATCAAATGGCACAATGCGTCTGAATATGGCTTGGAAAGTTTGTCCACCATTTCTAGCCACCTTTTGGCCTTCTTCAGTTGCAGAACTTAGAAGCTTTACAACTGGATCTACTTCAAGTTCTTTCTCAGTCAGGGCTTCAAACATGGGGTGATTCTCCAGACAAGACTTCATCCAGTCCCCAAGTTCTTCTACGTCTGTTATTATGTATATAATCCCACCAACCTCAAGAGCATAAGCATACTCATCTAACAAGTGAGGACTGATCACACGACGTCGATGATTCTTCTCTTTGAAGTGAGGATCCGGAAACAAGAAAAACATCTACATAGTCCAGTTGATTTACTTATAGTTGGATTTACCTCGGTCTCTGGCATGTCTATATATATTCAAACTGCAGGGTTTTAAAAACCAGAACCTTCAGAATACTATCGTTATACTCATAAAGATTAAGAATGTCGCATAAACTAGTTAGCAAATAACAGGTGAATAACTTTTTAATGCTATTTACATTCAATCAATCATCTTGGTTTGCAGATCAGTGGTAAAAAGATGAAAGTGTCAAGATAAAAGGTTAATATGAAGACTGAATATCGTGACATTGAGTTGCACCCGTACTTTTAAACTGGGAAGCCTGTACATATTTAATTATGATCACAATCTAGTCAGCGATAAATGAGAACTTCCATTTCGTTGCCTTCATATTCAATGTTTCTTTCAGCTAAGCTTTATGTCTCATCTTATTAGCAACCAAAAAGGAAAAAAATAAAATAAATATATGACATCTCATCATGAGGGGCTGGACCAATAGTTCATGAAGGCAATCAAAGTCATGGTTGAAAAGATGAACTGCCTTGCCAATAAAGGCAAATTGGCAATCAAGTTTAGGTGAAGCACAAGCCATGAATCTCATTGTGCTGCAACTTATAAAATTCTAATTTCTTTAAACCGATATCATTAAAATCTATCATCCAACCTATATCAGTGATTATTACTAGTACAATGTCTACATATGCATATTTCAAAGCAAACATCAATCAATAAATATAAGTTTTTAAAGTATGGATTATATAATATAAAGGGTATGTTTGGATTGAGAAGAACAAAATAAAAGAAAAGGAAATAGAAGTTTTAACTTATATGCCTCCCTCGGCTTAAATCTAGATTATAAAATTAAACCTTTTCTTTTCTTCACTTCCTCTCTATTCTTCTCAAGTCAAGCATCACGTAAGAGTATAAAAAACAAATTATATGAGAAAAAAATAGTACTTGATAGTTCAATAAATTTACCAAATTGATAACCATGGCCATGAGTCGTGAAAATGGTCTTTTATAAGTATGCACATTTACAGTGTAAAGCAGCAAATATAATAATCTCAAACTCCAATGAAGAAAATAAATCTATCATATTGGACCAAGATAGTATCATGACTATCTAACCCATGAACAACTGTACACTAATAATACTAAAACTTCAACGCAATGAACAAATAAATAAGGACAAAAAGAAATTATGGCAGACAGTTGGAGTGCATGTTACTTACAGATGCGTATTAATATAAGATTAGAGTATTGGACTAATTGACATATATAATTCACAAAACCAAGTTCAAAATCTAACACATTACTCAAAATCACATAAATAAGAAGTGCAAGAATAGGAAAGTACTAATACAATCTATCAAACTAAATTTAAATCAGAAAAGAAACAAGAAACAAGAATAAAATAGCATAGATACAATAAGATATGGATACTCAATAAGATGAACCGTTTTTAGTAGAGGCAACAAAATTCGAATAGAAAGTTTATTGTATTAAGGGTTGGGGTTGCTTTGCTTAACCTCTGCTTTGCATTGTGTTTTCATTGTTGCATTGCTGAAGCTTGAGAGATTTGGCAAGGTTGAAAGAAGCGAACTCAAACTTGCACTGCACAATTTCCTAAGAGCCTCTGCGTTTTGGGATCACTCTTGAGCCATCTTTCTTCTTCTTCAGGTAATAACAAAGATAACCTTACCCAATGGGTAACTGACTAACCATCTCAGATCCATGATTCTTTTTTTCTTTTGTTTAAATATATAAACATTAAAAAGAATTATTTATTTATTTTAATTGATAATAGAAGAAACCAAAAGACTAAAGAAGACCAACCCTAAGATATCAAGTGGGCTGAAAGATGGGAACAAAAAGATAAGCTCAAGCTTAAGGGAGAAAAACATCTTAGCCTTTGAGCTTTGGTAGAATATTGTCTTTTCTCAAATATTAACTTTCACATTTCATAATGGTTCATTTATACTTAATGGTCAATCCATCCAATTGGACCCAACATATTAATCTTTTTAAACTTAGTTTAACACTCATATAAATAGGTCGTGTAAGTTTTACCATGAGACAAAAAGGCATGCAAAATCAATTCCACAAATATATCTATTATATTTATAATAAGCATTCTTTTAAGACATTAATTTTTGTGTCTTTGTCATTTTTAACTTTATAGGTTTTATTTTGAGAAATGAAAAATATATAAGAAGGAAAGTAAGTAAAAATTTTCTTTTATTATATTATTAATTCATAATAAAACATGTGAAAGTGGAAAGGGTCTTGGTACAAAGTACATACATGCATGTGAGCAAACTTTGCTAATATTTTTCAACCCAACACATCGTGTACACATGCAAGAAATTAAATGCAAGAAAACACGTGCCAAATTTTAATAAAAGTAAAGGGTGGCTTTTGAGTATATATGAATTATATATGAAAAATGATATATCAATATTCTTTATCTTATAAGATATGATTATTTTGCACAAAAAATTACATGTGATTAAGAAACTTCAATTAAACTTTGACATTGCATTTATAAATTAATTAAAGACTACTATAAGCAGCAAAATTCAAGTAAGCTTTTGCTATTTCTTCTATGCCGCACGTTATATATTTGAATGTGTCTATTACAAACAACTAGCCCTTTCAAATATAAATAAATAAATAAATAAATAAATAAATAAATAAATAAATATATATATATATATAAATATATATATATATATATATATATATATATATATAAAGCTGAAGTCCCTCGGAATATGTTGGATGGAAAATTTGAAAATGTGGGAGAAATGAAATTTTAAGTGTCTTTATAATACAAGAATCTTATTTATTTTGATTTTGAAAAAATAAATAAATTTTTTGTAAATATATATAGATTAAGTTTGGATTTCTAAAATTTAATCATCAAAAATTAATTTGTTTAATTAATTAAATTCTTCATTTTCCTATCCAATTGGTCTTGTTTATTTTAAAACAAGTTTATCATTAATTATTTCTATTTATCCTTTCCTTCCTTTCCTTTTCCTTCTTTCCAATTATTTTACCTCTCACTTCCAAAATATAACCTAAGCTATACTTTTCTTGCATCCTAACCATTCTAACAACTTCGATTATATATTTTTAATAAAGCACATCCTTAAAAAAACTAGCTAAATCATTTATTAATTTATTTGAAAGACCTAATTGCAGCCCATGGTTTTATATTTTGAAGTGCTTGACAAGTAGCATAATTAATAAGCACATGACAGAGGCTTGTTTAAGGTTAGGGCTTTTTCTTCATTTGATTCGTGACAAATGTTTCGTCAATTATTCACTAAGAATAGACAAAGTTGTTGAAGAATTTATTCTAAGTCTTAATAGAAAAAGATAATCAAATATTATCCTGTCAATTACGTAATTATATATATTATGATATTTGATAATCTCAAGTTTATATATATATTATGATTTTTGGTTATATAACAATATATTAATCTTTATTAATGGTATAATGCCTTCAATGTCGGATTACAAGTTCACAAACCAGTCACAAATGTAAGATTTGGAAATTGTTTTGACGGTGGCCTAATTAAACCCTAATAACTAGAAGAGTATATCAAAATTTCAGTTTTTATAGCCTTTAAGTGAAGAACAAGTAGGCTTTCATGATCGACTTCTAGAATTAATCTTTTTTTTTCTCGTATACATGCTGGTGCAGAAATTTGAACCTAGGGCTTCTGTATATATACTTTTCAAACCTTTATGATTACATCACACTTAATTAGTAGTTTTGCTTCTAGAATTAAACTGAAAAGTGATATATACATCCAAACGACTACGTAATAATTGAAAAGAAGCCGACAAGTGGTATGGATTTGAAAACTTAATTTGGAAATGGTAATTGAAATTTGATAAACACAATCAATTAATCTCGAAGCAGAGATGACTGAGACGCTTATAGTTGAATATTATGATATTTATTTGAAGTGTGTGATAAGAAAGTAATGAATATATAGGAACATTCAACAGATTTAACTCCAACACATTTGTGTAGTAAGTTATCAATTTGTATTGTTATTGCTTAATAATTCAATGCTAAATATATAGGAATATTTTATAACTAACCCTTTGAAAAGAATGACCCAAAATATATTAATGCAGATATATAAAGAACTTATTATCCTGTAAAATACGTTTAACCCATAATGAAAGCACTGTAAAGTACGTAAAAGAGGGCTTTTGCACTTGAAGACAAGGTTAGTTATTATTTACATGATATCCACCACCACCACCCATATGAAAATTAAAAAATTACGTTGAAGAAATCTGAGTTAGGTCACTGTGATCGCATCACATCTACTCAAAATCTAGCTAGCATTTTTGTGTCTCTGAACTCTGAATTATAGGTACGTAACACACGGTCACTTTATAATTAACTTTTATGAGAGCTAATTATTTATTGCAGAAAGAGAAGAAAAAAGAAAACACTCTTGGAAGTGTGTCTCTCAGGATGCATAATGAAATGTTCTAACTTTGATGGACTATATAACATATCAAAAAGTCCATATATATATTGTTAGACGAAGAGTTAATTAGTACTGTGATTCCTGCACCCTAATCAAATAACCACAACAGCTAGCATTAAGCTTTTGAAATTAATTGAAAGCTTTTTATTATGCTGAATCAACACATTATTTATTAATTATAAAATTTAAACTCAGGCAGGGTTAGAGCTTATATTTATGAAGATTTTGACTTTTTAAAAGGTTGAATTCTTTTCTTTTAGATTTTCTCAGAATTTATGTAAAATATTTTATATTTTTATGCCACGTACACACACACACACACACACATATATAAAGAAGGTGATCTAATGATTATTAACAATATATAGTAAAATTAAAGTAGGCATATATATATATATATATATATATATACAGTTTTATATATAGTGGGTGTTGAAGTGCAGAACAAGTAGGCTACCATGACCATATGCACGTGTCGCCAAGGAAGTCCTTGTCGTCCTTTACTTGTTGAATCCAGGCATCCAGGTAGTCATATATATGCAAATGCAACAACTGCTTCTTTCATGACTACACTACATTGACGCAAACAACAACTAATATATTGTGATAATTAAAGAAGGGAGACATGTTTGTGTTGGAGACTTGAAATCTAAATAAAGTTTGGTTTTTGTTTAACAAAACTGGATGCAGAATTTGATTTTTGTCCAAATTACAGATGATGAGAAGATTTTTATATATAGTCAAACTCAATACGTAGTACCGTTCTCAGCAATCTCATGTACATATGTATGTGTGTGTGTGTGTGTATATATATATCCCAGAAATTGAAGAAACATATATACCCGTGTTAATTAGTTTTTTTCTTAATTAATTAATGTTTATTCCTGGATCAATTTCTTCAATCCTCATAAATTGAAATATGAGATTAATGATTGTCAAAAATGCAATTGTTTCATAATTATAATAGTGCTCATTTTGCGTTGCCCGCCATGTAAAACAATTTGCCTTTCACTCATGCACGAAGCATCGTGGAAATACCGATGGATGATCTTTTGAATAATTGAGCAGCTTGAATGTAAAGATTACACTAAAGCTGATCTTTCAGAACAGGTGAACATGATTGTGACAGTTGAAATTAGATTATTTGAAGTGTAGGATAAGAAACATATATAGCAATGGATTGTGATTGATGGATTTTGGCATATTTTTGGTGTAAAAGGTCTGAAACACAATATATACGTACATATATAGTTAGCGCTTAATTAATAATTCAAATTTAAAGCTCTGAATCTTTCCAACATATATATCATAACTAACCTACCGTTGAAAAATGATCAAAACTTAAAGGTATATATATATATACACACACAAGTATATAATTCATTGTCCCGCTGGCCGACACATGCAGTTAATTTAAGTTGAACACGTAAAAGCAGCTTTCATATTTGAAGACAAAAGATTAGTTGTTAATCACAAAATGTTAACCTAAGGAAAAACTGCGTTTGGGCAAATCTTTCATCTCAGTTTTAAATACAAAACCTGGGCTATATAAAGTGTGTTTAATTCTATATATATATATAGGCGCAATAACACGTTCGTATTCATAAATTCATAAGAGGCCATTTATGTAGTTTCAGAACAAAAAAAAGAATGAAAACGCTCTGTGCATGAGCATCAGCAAGTTAATCATGATATCTGCTAGCTTTAGATGGAATAAATCTATATATATTGGAAGTGGCATAATTTGGTATTGGAGGTCCCTAATTTTAAATTTTATATATATATATAAACTATAGAACAAAAAAATAGGAACCAATTATAATTGACGCAGAATATATATAGAGTGAAAACTCCTATTTTCCATCTTGAGGTACGTCACAAGTTGGTTTGGTCCAAATTTTGTAAGACAATAAATAACAGTGAGCTGAAACATTATGTGGGAATGAGAAATCATCTCTTACTTAATTGCTTACGCAAAACTACTTTTACCGGTTTACGTAATATTATCGAATGGCTATTTTTACTGATATATAGATATAAACATATATGCAACAAGGATGCCGAGGCAAAAGCAAAAGAAAAGGGTCGAGATATTGTATTACTATTTATTCACTTTAATCTGTCTTCAAATATAATGCTTTTTTTTTTTTATCTAAAAAAAATTGCAATCCATCTCTCAATCTATATATTAGTAATTAGTCTAACCACATCCCAATCGTCTAAATTTAAAAATTTTAACATAGAAAAATACTAATTAAAATACCAATCCTATTATTTAATATATTGTATCCTCCTCTTCATCTTCTCCTATAAATGATAAATCTATCTATAATACCCTACAAATTTAGTTTTTTGTGCATATAACAAAAGAAATTGGGCACAATATGAATTCTGAACACGAATTTGAAGGCTTATGGTTTCGTATATATGAATCAAACTGACCTGAATTTAAAAGCATATATTTGTTTTTCTCTGATGCAACGCAAATTAGCTAGTCAAGGCCTCAAAGGTCTATTATATATATTAGTTAAAAATGAAATCATAAACCCCTTTTTATTGTTGTGGCAATATAGATTCCCATATTAACTTCCATAGCTAGTAAATGTCTGAGTCATCCCATTTAGCTCCAAACTTCACAGAGCTTTCAGTTGTACGTATATATCAGTGATAGATTTTGAGGTATTAGTCTATTTGATTTCTCTGGTTAACAAAAATTAAATTTATGCAATTTAGTATGACACATGACAGATTCAAACTAATTCCTTAGCAGTAATACGACTTTTTATATATCCATTGATGGCTTACAAAAAAGTTGTCATAAATAATTCCAAAACTATATTTGAAAGGTCATAGATAATAGATATACGTACATTGATTCGACAGAGAAGATGAAGAGGGGTTAAAGGGAATATTAATTAATAGGAAGGGTATTTTAATAAAATCATATTTAAAATTTTTAAATTTAGACGATAGAAAGTTTATTGCCATGAATCTAATAAATTAGAAGTTCCAATGCTGCATTATAATTTGGGCTTAAAATATATATAGCTGCAATTAATAATGTGATGTTTACCAACTAACTATATACGTTAGTGAATACATATAGACTCCAAACTCATTCATTTGTTTGATCGCTTCACACACAAAGAGGGAAGCAATTTAAAACAACAATAATAATATAGTGGCTGCTGGCTAGTGTTACCAGCAATTTTTTAAAAACTAGTAATAAAACACGGCGAGATTGTCTCAACATTTTATATTATATATATACGCACCATTGTTTTACTCACACAGGATATTTTTCTATAGTTTACTCCTAAAATGAGACGAGATTTGAAAGAAAGATAACGTATATTTGCTTTATACGTTGCCTAGTGTTACCAAAACAGGATTAGATTTAAAGGAGAGATCCATTGCTTTAATTTGTAGCTTATTGTTGCCATTAAATAATAAAAGATCCAAACAAGCAAGAGAGAGAGAGAAGAAGAAAAAGAAGAATTAAAAATATAGTCTAAGTGGTTTAAAAACGGAGAAAGAACTGCATAAATATACAAAGGCCAAAAATTTCCCCAGACTACTGGAGATTGCATAACATACAGAGATGCCATGCTTTTCGCTTCCGTTTTGTCTGTCTTTTAGCACAAGCAAATTATGACCAGATTTCATCAATTTCATGCGATATATGCGCTTAATTATTTTTTTCACCATTTAATTAACTTTATATTTTCGTGCTTATATCGTTACCTTTGTCTTGATCTTTTTCTAAGCATACCAAGCCATTATATGTTTGAGATTTATGATCACCACTCCAGTTTCATTTTCAACAACTACTATATATACTAAAAATAAAAATCTCTAAAAAATTCTAAAGTCAAACTGTTACTGAAATACAATGAGAGGAAACTGATGATGAGGGTAAATATATATAGTTTCAGAAAAAATAATTCCAGAGAAGTTTAAAACTATCTTAAAAAAAACGATTTTTTTTTAATTTAAAAGATACAATTTATAGTTATATTTATAAAAGCAACAATTTGTAGATAGGAAAATTGAAGGAGACAATTCAAACAAAAGGAAGAAAGAATCCTGGAAATTGGTCAGGGAGAGTTGAGACTGTTTTTCTTCAAATAATCAAGTTTTATATTTGTGGTGGTTGCCTCCTGAGGGAACTTGGTGTATTGTTCTTTTCTTTCTTGATTTGTCTATTAAATATTTCCTCGTGTGTTTTGAAATCTTGACTCTTTAATTGTCTTCACTTCTATACAACTGGGGTCCACATAGACGTCTCTTTTGATGACATGACAGCTCCTCATTGGACGTACAAATCATAGTATTAGGTAAAAAGCATGGCCCACTTCTATCACGTGTGTGCGTGATTGATTGAATCGCAATATTATTGTTTTATTGATATCATGCATGCATGATTAGCTCTGAAATCAATGATCGAGGATGGTCAAGATGGTCATTTTAATTGGAGTTGCTATCTTGATTGATCATCCATATAGTAAATATATTACAGCTGGTCGTTTTGTTTAATTTGCAACTTGAAGGTGAAGACCCACATTTGGTGAAAGCTTCACAAACACACTCCTATATATCCATCTTCTTCATTTGACTGATTTACACAGTTAAATCAATATGCCCTAATTAACTTGTCATGCATATATATATATATAGGAATGAAGAAAGCTCCCTGACGTCCAATTTTATACGTTTTAGTTACAAGTTGGTGCAGTATCTGTGAAGTGATCGATGGATATGGGTGTTGCTTCTGGTAGTGAATGAGATCAAAATCGATAGGTCGTATAAAAGTATCAGATTAATCCTCCCGAATATTTGAAGAAATATTAGTGCCTCCATGCAAGTAAGTGCAGCTGTAAAAGTCATTTAATTAATTAACCACACCACTCACGGTACAGATCCAATTCCTATATATACAAACTTTTCATAGCTATTTATAGATTACTTCCTGATGATCTTTTTAACTTGAGAAAGAAATAATGAAGTAGTGTTTGGTAATTACAAGTCTGTCCAAAGGATACGCCGTCCCTATCTTGTCTAGGTAGCTTTAATTACTTTTTCATGATCAGTTTGTGGAGATGGATAGATAGATAGATAGATAGATTTTGATTATAGATAGGAAATGAATGGATTTAATTTGTGTGTGCAGAAGGAGAAGGAAGCAAGGAAAGAGGAGCTGGAGATCATGGAAGGGGGAGGAAATAAAGAGGAAAGCCAAAGCCAAACTCAAACTCTACCGCCAGGGTTTCGATTCCATCCTTCAGATGAAGAACTCATCACTTACTATCTCATCAACAAGATCTCAGATTCCAGTTTTACAGGAAGAGCAATTGGTGATGTTGATCTCAACAAGTGCGAGCCATGGGAGCTCCCAGGTACCGTACTGCTCTATATATATATGTAGGGTTTCGTCATATATTAATATTATTGATGCTTATTAATTATATATATTTATGTAAATGAATGAAATGGAAATAATAGGGAAGGCGAAGATGGGAGAGAAAGAGTGGTACTTCTTCAGCTTGAGAGATCGAAAATATCCGACTGGAGTGAGAACAAACAGAGCAACCAACACGGGATACTGGAAAACCACAGGGAAAGACAAGGAAATAATGAACACTAGTAATAGTAGTGCGACGACTACGACGTCGTCGTCGTCGGTGGTTGGGATGAAGAAGACTCTGGTGTTCTACAAAGGAAGAGCCCCGAGGGGTGAGAAAACGAACTGGGTGATGCATGAATACCGCATGCACTCAAAGTCGTCCTTGATCAGAATTAGCAGCGCCAGCAAGCAAGATGAATGGGTAGTGAGCCGTGTGTTCCAGAAGAGTGGGAGTCTCAAAAAGTACCCAGCAAACCATACAAGAGGACTACTCATTCATCCTTATAGCCTCGACATGGCAGCAGCAGGAGGTGGCGCCGGCGGTATTAATATCATGCCACACCCACAGGCACCACCACCACCCTTCAATATGAATATGATGCAGCTTGGAGAGATGAATGCAGCAGCACCTCATTTTCTTTATGGAAGGACTAATAATAATAATAATGGTTACATGCCATTGCCAATGTTGAGTACTACAAGTGGTGGATCAACTGTTACTCTCAACCTTAATCCATTAATGCAATCAAACTTCGACTTTCAGGCAACAGCAGGAGGAGGCTTCACTATTTCAGGCCTAAATTTAAATCTAGGAGGAGGAGGCTCCTCACAGCCCTTTACCAGGCCAATCACTCAAAACGATGTCGTCACTTCCAACATGATAACAGCTGCCACTAATTCTCTTGAAGGGGAGTATGCTACTGCTACGGAAATAAGCAACCTCAACCTCAATCCTCAAACTCAATCTCAGAGCAATAGGTATATCAATATGGGCATGGACCATTGTGTGGATCTCGATACTTACTGGCCTTCCTACTAGATCACCACATCTAGCTAGTATCTTCCTTTACATTTTTAATTTTATACAGTGTATAACTTTAATTTAGTTGGATCAACTACCCATAAGAGTACTAATGCTTTTCTAGAGTGTGTTTTAAGTTTTCATATATATATATATATATATATACATATATGTGGGTAACTCAATATATATACCCAGCAATCCAAGTCTTGTTCCTTCTGAATCAAGTAACTTTTTGAATATATATATATATATATGATCTTATCAACCTTATTTTCTTCATCAATATGTTAATATAGATAAATATCGATGAGATTGCACTTTCTAGCCGTCTCTCTATGATCTCTCAAGTTAATTATTATGCTTCCTTTGCTTTCTTTTGTGTGTATGTGTGTGTCTATTACTTTTTAGGCGCGCGGTGGAGATTGCTAATTGATTAGAATTTTGGAAGCATCGTCACTCATGCATTTAAGTCATAGGCACTCGTGCAAATGATTCATAGACCAAAATGTTTATTTCTTTGAATTTAAAGGGTTGTATAATCATGAATAAAAGAGACTAATCTTTTATAAATTAATATTTAAGTTTTTGTTAAAAAAGTATTAACATTTAGTTTGTACATTTAGTATCTGATATTATTTCAAACAGAATTAAACATAGGTTAAATCTTTTTATCTATTATAACTTGTAATTAATTCCAATCGAAGGATGCCAATTAAAAAAAAAGTTGTATAATTAAAGGCCCATTTGAGATTTTTTGTGAAACTGTTTTTTAAAAGATAATTACAATAATTAATAATTGAGTTAGGATATAATTGTCTTCTAAGAAATTAAATAATTTCTGCTTTTATGAAGTATTTACAATTTTGTAGTTTTTTTTTTTCATCAATGAAATCATTTGGTGAAGAGCCTGGATAAGAAAGCGAACGAGAAATGTAGTCGATCATAACCATTACAAGTTTAATTACTTATAAATCAAGACAATCAATTTGGCAATGATCACACTTGAATGGAACAGGATGATGGAAAGAAATGCATTAGGAACTCATCGCAATGATTATTATTATTGTTATTCAAGTTTCAACAAGACTTTAAAAGCCTCAATTAAGAGAAAATCATTTCTGGCGGCCACAAGAAAAAGGAGCTAACCGTTTTTGTTGTAATTGAACTAAGTTAAAACGAAATGATGTCATGCTAAAATATACACTACCATGAATAATTTTTAGTATGATCCTATATATGGTTGGCCTGGTGTAAACGCTTTTAGTGATTATTTTTAACCAAAAATTGTAGCATTAATTTAGGAGGCATGTTTTAAAACAAAACTGATCAATGTCCTTTGCCGATATATTTGAATGGAGAAAAATGAAGAATGAAAGATAAAAAGTTATTGAAGCATTTATTTATATTAATGCTATAAAATTAATTATAAAAACATCATGTTAATGTTATTTTTATATATTTATATATATACTATTAATAAAAATAAAAATAAAAATAAATTTAAATATTATTTTTTATTTTTATTATCAAATTATTTAATCAAAAATTAATACGTTTATAACTTATATAATTTATCTCTCTCATTATTAATTTTTTAAAAAAATTTTACATCCTTTACTTTAATTAAAAAACTAGATATTGGTAGACAAGCAGGCATCTCGATAGAGTTGTCTGAGTCTGAAAATCAGTGAAATGGAAGACAGACGTACGAACTTTTAAAAGGATAACATGTCCCAAAAAAAAAAGATAGAATAACATTTTTACATTCATACAGAAGAGTGTTATTCCATTTATTTCAAAAAAAAAAAAAGATGTTATTCCAACAGAATTATTACGCAATTTTCGAAGAATAATGTTAATTCAAGAAAAGAGAAGCAAAAAGTAGTAAGATCCATTGTAGAATAAGCCAAGAATTAGATTCTTTCTACAATAAGCCTCCCCTTCCGTCAGACATATATCATATCCTCTCAACATGCAGAACTAGCTCTAATTCTAATATAAGTTATATAACAAATATGAAGTGAGAACGTCTTTACTATGTCAGGATTTTTAAGTAAAAGAAATGGAGAGCATGGGGGGAAGGTCTAATAGATATAACACGCAGCATGACATGAACTGAACATCTTGGGGTGCTCTATTCCGCAGTGTAAAATTTTCCTAACATGTCACCTCATCCAAATAAAAAATCAGAAGAGTCAACAGTCCATATACCGGAAATCTATAGTCCTCAAGACACCTATGTGAACAGAACGAACCATCTGCAGAAAACAGAAAATCGTGTTATCAGAACTGCATTAAACTGTGGTTAGTAGAAAACAAAAATACGTAGTACAAGGTTCAACTGTACTAATAAAACAGTAAGCCTCTTAATCAAAAAAAAAAAACGGGTACATTGTATAAGCTACTTCAAGCTTCCATAACTCTCGAATCATTCTCCATATGAGATATACGTTATGCCAGCACTACCACCTTCCAGCCGCCATGCTCACACACTACATAGTGAGGAATTTGAAAAGATTCGTTAGCTTCCAAAAGCAACGGCCCCACTTAATGGTCAATCAAGAGTGATTGTCTAACAACTTTATGCAGAATATCAATATATGTATGTGATTTGGCTCCCTGTACTAGCTTAAATTAAGAGAGAAAAATAAATTACAATTTATTATAATATTGAAATCACATTTGTAGATAAAAACCAGGCTATGGTTATTCAGTTTAACAGTGTATGTATTAAATATTTATTTGGTTATTTATGCCTTATACTATCATACTTAAGTTGAGTCCTCCGTAAATTTACCCATTACAAAGAGGTGGAATCCTCAAATACTGTTAAAATTGTTAGGGCATCAACTTCTCAACTTACAGAAGCTTTTTTGTGAGTCTTGAAATTTATTGGACCAGAGCACCAGAGCTACAATTTATCTGAACTATCCTTAGGGAAATACATTTGAATAGGTAATTCGAAATCAATTTATGATAAGAATGTTTAGTCCAACACCCAAAAATTATATACAGTTATACACCATGTTTCTCTCACCAAATCCCAAAAAACAGCACCAGTGGCAGCTTAAGAGGGGACTCAACACAGGATCTATTGAAATTTACAAAGCCATTATCCTCAGAATGACCAGAGAAGCATAGTGGCATATATAGAAAAGCTCATGGTAAAGAAACAAAGGAAGGCTTTACAGTATGCATGCCACATATGATAACAGACAATGGAACCAGGCTTCAGAATTTCACATCATGTACATAATGCTATCTCAGAAAATGTTAAAATGGCATACCTCAATTACTCTCCCAAAATAATAAACAAGGAAAAAATTATCTACTTGTCCAGATGCCCTCTTTTAGCTTTACGACGTGCATGGTGAGTCTTTCCAGTTCGAACTGGTTTCTTAGCCTTTTTGCTGCAGAGCACAAATAAGAAATTTTTGTTACCAGTAGTTCCAAATTTTTAATTTTTGAAATATACAAATATATACAAGTATAAATATTAACAGGACACTGATTAACATACAGCAGAATCAGCAAAAGAATTTTGTAGAAGACATTTCATACTCACCAGAAAATGGCAGAGAAAAATCTAGCCAATAAAATAAAAGGTAACGCCAAAAGAGCAGAGGCCTGCACATTTACAGTGTTTGTAAAATCACCTAATGATTGATGACGTCAATTTCGGTAATTATTAATCAGGAAATATAAAATCATTAGATACATACAGCAAACCATTCAAACTCTTTAGGTATAGTAAGCTCGTGCTTCTTCAGAGTCTCCTGGACAGTAGCCTGAACCTTAACAGCAAAAGAAAATCCAACAGTCAATATAGTAATATAAGATTATCTTCCTTATGCCAATGCCATACAGAATCTTTCTTCAGTATTTTTAAAAAGTAGTAAACAAAGGAGTTTTAATCATTTCTAAATATAGTGATATACAAGAAATATGGAACTAACTTACAAAACATGCTTAAACAAATCTACCCCGATAAACATCACTACAAATCATTTCATGGTACCCAAAAGGAAAAATAATAAAAAGAAATAGGAAATCAGATAATGCAACAATACCAAGGTGGGTTTAACTAAAATTTCTTTCATTGGTCTGAGACATACAGGAAACAAACACAAGGTCAGCTTAAATAGCCAGATGAAGCACTTAATACATGCACTTTAATTGGATTAAGACGAACCAATGAACTACTAAGGCTGGTTGTAGGTGTGAGAGCTAAAGACACAGAATAGTCAAACAAACTTTACATTTTCAGTTATTTTATATGCAGATACTGTAAGCAACAGATGCTATGATATTAAAACTTATTGCAAAAGGGAAAAAAGATAAAACAGAAAGAGTTCTTCCTCCTACTCAGTAACAATTCTAAATAAAAGAAATAAACTAAAAAGATTCATAATAGCAAAGCATTTAATGAATATTTCAAAATAGCATATCAAGTTCTAGAATTACATTCATAAGGATGCATCCACTGGAAAGAAAAAATAACTACTCCTATCCATTTAAAGAACCATAAAATTATTAATATCAGTAATAAAATACTAGTTTGCAAAATTTTAATAGCAAGAATAGATGAAGCAGGATACCTGGCGATGATATGTACTAGCTGATTCCAAGACCTTCTTATAAGAATGAACAGCCTTCTTTGTGTAGGGCTTCAAAGCCACTTGTACTTTATCAACATGAGGTTTAGCTACAACAGTAACCTGCTCAACGTATGGCTTGCTAAACTTTTTAGCTTCCTGTCACCCATTAGAAATGACCTTAAGATAAAAGTCAGGAGAGCAAACCAACCATAAGTATGAAGCAGCATAATATATACCTGATAATAAGGATCTACAACTTCTTGTAGCCTGTTTAAGTGTGGAGTAATTACACTCTTTGAAGCCTCATAAACTTCAACAGTTTTTGTAGTCAATAATTGCACATGAGGTTCAGCACTCAATTTCACCACCAACCACTGTTCTTTTACAGCTGGGATCCATTTCTTCAAGTGATAGCAACAAAGAGTAAGAAAAGATTTACCCAATTTGCTTGAGTATTTAATAAATCAACTACTTACAAAAAAAAAAAAAAAAAAAGCAACTCCCAAGTGAAACCACCAAAGTGAGAGTAGATCAAACAGAGACTTAAAGCAGATTAATCTTATTGCGACAGGGTATGGTCATTAACAAAAGCTACTATTGAAAAGAAAATGCAATGCCTCTCAAATATACATACCATTGGATTATTTGTTATTATATTTTTCCTAGATGAATATCAGTAACAGCCACAATGGTATTGTTAAAACTAGCTTGAACATGAATAACTCCTTTGGTATTTCACATGCATTCTTATATGAACCAATACATCCATTTCTACATGAACCAATTTTTGGTATAGGTTTTCCCATATCTTATTATCTCATAAATATAAGTCAGAGATATATGGATATATCCATTTCATGTCAAAAACAGATATAGAAGCATCTCCAGACAAAATAGATAAAAATATCTGAATTATATAAAGGGAAGGCTAAAAGTTTTACTTTTTTTTTTTTTATGGGTAAAAAGAATCACTTACAGTTTTGATTGCTTCCACATGAGGTTCAGCCCACTTTCCAGCTTGTGCCTTTTTCTCTAGGGCCTGAAACAAAAAGGAAACAATAAATACAGAAGCCAGCAAGTCCTGTATTTATGAGTAGATTAAAAGCCAAAAAAAGAAAAGAAACCAAAAAATACCTTCTGGGTAATCAATTCCAAAGCAGGTTTCCCATGTTCATTCCAATGAGTCTCAACAAAGGACTAGCAAAATCTAATATTTTCAGAACTCAAGGAGAAAGCTGTTGTCACAAACATCATATGGGGTATATGACAATAACTCACCTTACAGCGGATCCAGTGTACAGCAAGCCAAGGTGGAAGCCAGGCACCATGGACCTAATCATTTATATCATCATCCATCCCTCAGATGCTAATTGTTCATATAATATTTAGCCACAAGAGATATGAAAGACAATGTTCAATCACTGAGTAGCATAGTAGCTATAGGCAGCAGTTGATTACAAAAATCTGAATAAGCAACCAAGTAAATGAAATATCATATTGCTAATCAAAAGTCAGATGTCTACAGACCCTCAGCCTGTGTTTCAGACCACCCTTTTAATGACCATAAATTAATTCCCAAAATTAAAACCATTTTCAATGTCCAAAACACACTGTCAATAATTAGCCTACAATCTAGATTGCTTCAGAGATGAGGAAGTAACTGTCAAAATTTTACAATCATGTAGGAAAGATGACGGTGCACTGGTGTTCATCCAAATTATTACCTCTGTAAGCTCTTTTTTCCTGGAATTTTCTTCAAACTTAGCCTTCATCAATTCTTCCTATACCAAGTTATTGAGATAATAAACCAAGAGACTCATTAAAATTGCCACAGACGCATCTTAAAGAGATTAAGAGAAGAATAACATACCTCAGCAACCCTGAGAGCACGTTCAATTTTACGAATTTGTCTCTTCTGTTCCTCATTTACCTTCTGAAGCTGAGGAGAATTCACTACTCAAGTTACCATATCATTCTCAAACAAATTTTGTTTTAGTAATAAGAAACTTAAATTGATGTTAGTACTTGTTACTGTTTATTTTCAAAAGTCAACAGCAATACATATACAGTATTAAGTATTAAAACTAAAAAAAGCTAATATTATGAACCCATGTCTAACCAGAAGCATACGAACTCGCCTTACAACTTCAGAATCTTCGATCCTAAGCCCTATTGAAAGATGGAAAAATATATGGGAGAAAGAATCCATATTTTTTGTCAACTATAGTTCCAGCCATTTGCCAAAGAAATCATTTTACGACCAGCTTTTATTAAGGTTATACCACACCATAAAACCATATTGTAATGAAGTAAGGACATAAAACCATACACAACCAGACCAAAATGTCCTACCAGACCTGCCATTACAACATAGGAGAAAATTAATGAAATTGAATTATATAGCCAAACACAACGTACATTCTCTAATTTTGAGTTCAAGCCATGAATCTGTTTCTCAGCTTCAATTACACGGGTTTCCAAGGTCACTTTCTTCTTGTTTTGTGTTTCTATTTCCCTTTTAAGGTTGTCCACCTACATAAAAAAATATGAGACTAGGCACAAAACGATTATAACCAATTACATCCTCTAATTGAATCATACTGACCTGCTTTTCTAGTTCACCAGCACGTGCATGAGCCTTTCCAACCTTCTCTTGCGCATCTAATGCACCTTTTTTCTAAGAGGAAAGTACAGACGCAGTAGATTAACTTAAAGGATCATTGAGATACAATCAACAGAGAACATAATGAGAAATTTTGGTTTGCATGTCTAGTGGCAACACCTCACCTGCAGAGAAGCAATCTCAGTCTTCAAGGACTCAATGCTATTTGATCTTTCTTGAATGATTTTTTCCTTTTCTGCTATTGATTCATCCTTTTTCTTCAATTCTTGGGATTTTTTGCTGATGTGAGATTCTTCAAATAAATTAGACAGAGCACATGTTAGCCATCAAGAGGAATCATCAAAACCCACCTCACGTCCAGATGAAAAAAGAAATAGGGAATATAGCTGCTTGAAATTTGAAAGGAACAGTGAATGAGAGGTCCCTCCACTCATGAACAAGTAGCTCTTTATAGGCACAACGTAAAAGGTTGCTTGTTTTAACTTGGCGAATAATAAACAAACACCCGTGTCTGACTTGAGCACCAACCATTTACAAAATACATCCAGTAAAGATGGACAATTTCAAACCTAGATCCACTGATTTCAGAATTTCACCAGATATTGTGTGTTGAAAGCAACCTATGTTTTCAAGAATTTTCATCCGGTAGTTTCCTTTTGGCTCCAAGCGACAGTCAGTTGGCACGCCCTTTTGTTACAAACATTATCTAACAAGGAAGAGATTACTAGTCTAACTCGCGCTTGTATAAGTAAAATCTCGAACTAAGCTGTAATGTTGTATTCTTGTTGCTCTGCTGAACATTAAATACAACCTTGGATATGTATTGCATAACAACATTATTACTCCATTCAGCACCGTTTAACTACCAGGGCATTACGTAAGTTAATTATGCCACCCTAAATAGAATTATGGCACTAGAAGAGACCTCAGTGAAAGTTCTCTCGGAAACTTAGCCCGCCCCGCCCCCCCTACCCAACCACACGCTCAAGCAAAAAAAAAAAGAAAAAGACAGTACTATAGTTCACAGTACTGCGCTTACTTCCTAAATCAAAAACCAAAAATAAGAAAAGACATCCACAAGTTTACTTTTTGCTAGCGTTCAAGATATATAGTAACCGAACAGTCACTAAACTAAAATCTAAGCGACGGAGAAAAACATAAAAGAAAAGATACTACTTTGAACTTTCGTAATGAGAACTGACCAAGAGTTTGGATCTTAGACTCGAGTTGATCCAGTTGGGTCTTAAGAGCCGATGAATCAGAGCAGTCGCCTAAGGTTACTTCCACCGGTTCACCTACTCGAACGCCTTCTGTAATAGAAACATCAGCCCTGGTGCGCGAGAATATTAGGGCTAGGTAGAGTGACAACAGAACGATGAGTTTCGGAGACCCCATGGAAACGCAGATTTGCCGCCAATGCTATGTGTGTGACAACTGCTTGATATTTTACTTTCGCAGTGAGCACTGCGCGTCAAATATCAGCGAAATTTTCTTTCCCTTTTTATTTTTCTAAGTCTGGAGAAAATCAAAATCGGGTGAACTTAAAGAGGCCGTGTGTCAGTTCGTATTTCGTAAGTGGACTCATCATGCAGTGAGATTTTGACACGTGGCAAGAATGCAGTAAAATCCACTTAGGTGGTGGTGGTTGGGGGCATGGGGGTTGGTTAAAGCGCCGCTAAGGATGGTTTGTGAATTGTGATAAATAAGCAACAACCGGCGAAAATAAAATTAACTAAAATTTGAAAATATTTTTTCCAGTAGACATAAAACAATCTCAAAAGCACATTAGTATAAATTACTTTTTTTTAGTTAGTTATTAGACCAATATATCCAAATTTCTAAAGATATATAAATTATATTTCATGAGTGATCGGAATAATTTATATGAAATTGTAATTTAAATTTTTATGTTAAGAATAGTATTTAAGGAATGGATCATAAAAAATATGAGTTGTCTGTAAACTAAATTCAAATTAAACTACTAGTAACGATATCTCAATCAAAATAACAACAACAATAATATGTAAAAATAGAGGATTAAGTTTTTTGGAAGTATTTTTAAAACCAAGGTTTTTCCTTAATCTTAAATTAAAACTTCATTCATTCACTTAAATTTTTATTAATAAAAAAATTAAAAGATTAAGTAGGAAAAAAAAATCAAGTGGCTTTCAAACTATTCATGGCAAATTGGTGCAACGTGAAAAGACATTTAAGCCCCGTTGGGCCAACCATATTTGGTCGCGAGTTTCACAGGCAGGCAAAATCTACACACGCGAAAAACAGATGGTGGATTTTCGGGCGCAGCTATAAAATTCCATATCTACTTTCAAAAGATTGACAAACTTCTATTGTAGCTAATGAAAAAGAACTCTTGCAACTGACTTTTCCATTTTCATTTATCTTCGCTTTTAAAATACATTTAAAATATGTGTCTATTTGAGTATAACCCAAAAAAATCCATATTAATTACTTTATTATAACAAAATTTCCATAAATCATTCTAAGAAAAAGTCATATAACTAACATCTTGCTCTAATATGAAAGTTGGAAAAATTTACTGGTGCGAAATTTTCTTGTGTGTGGATTGCTGAGTGAGGGCCATTGTAGAACATTCCAAAATCCAAACAAACCCAAACGACTACACGAAAGAGAACAAAGACTGGCTACTGGTTATGGAAATTGCATAAGGTCATTGGGGCCAACTACTACTAACAACGCCTTTTTATTTTTTTATATTTAAAGAGAGTTAAAAAATATTTATTTTTTTATTCGTTTTAGATTGATCAAATTTTTTTTTTAATTTCTCTAAATATATAAAAATATATGATTTTTAAATACAAAATATTTAAAATTCTTCATTCAACGTTCGCCGACGCCCACCTTTTCTTAATTTCATGGTGTCAATTTTCCTTTGCACTGACCATCATATTTTTTGCTAATCAGTAGATATTACTATTATTCTTTTATTTGTGACAATGACATTGACAGGCTAAATTTAGTTTATCAACAATTTTACAAAAATTGTAAGGCTCCTCGTGAATCATATTTAGGATCTATCGAGTACAATTAGCATTATTATTGATGATTTGTTTTTATAATATTTCCTACAAGACTGGATGACGACCTGACACGTGTCGGAACCTGGTGCGAAGGCCCGTCGCGTCATCCGCTCATTTCCCAGTAAGTGAAAAAAGAGAAAAAAAGTATTCGGTTTGGGCTTGCTTTACCTGCTTGGTAAGCAAATGAGAAAATTCTAATTCCAGTAAACGACGTAGAAATTTCTTCGTTTTAGTTCACAAGAAAATTCTTGTTCGTTTCTCTTTTTCGACTAGCGCTCTTTGTTTCTTCCACTTTATCGTTCGCCGAGTTAACTTTAATTTCTGAGACTTCAGGTAGACTCTGTTCTGATTTTCCTAAAATGATAGCTGAATTTCGCTTTAGAAATTCATATATGCGTTTTTAAGCTTGGTCCTCGAGAATGTGATCTACGTTTTTTAAAGTTTGTGAAGTGCCGGTGAACTTTTTTCCCGTTTATTGTATTTATACTTATTAATCTTCTCCATTTACTGCTCTTTAGTATTTGAGGAGCCCAGGTAGCTCATATATTTATCTGAATTTAGCTCGAGTTTTGCCTTTTGCTCTCTAATTTGAAAGAAATTTAATCATGAATGCGATAATTCATGATGGTTGATCGCAATATACGCGTAAAATGTCTATTTGATCATTCAATGATATTAATAAGTCGTTCTTCCTGTTATTTAAAGATGAATTGTGTTTCAAGGATTAATGTCTATTATAGATAGCTTTTTTTCGTATTTTTTCTGGGCATGGTATACATAGTTTTCTTACGGACTATATGATCAACATTCTTGTAATTAGCATTTTTTCAATCTTATTCATATGAACTCAGAAGTAGCTCATTATTAAAAGTGGTTGTACAATCTGAGAATTTAAGAATAAGAATGACTTTGAAAAATGACCCTGAAGGTCCTATAGTGTTTTCTGAAAGCTCTTGAAAAAAAAACTGTCCATTTGGGGTGACTGAACACAGCACCAATGATTAAGTGGACGTGTCTGGTATACTAACTGACTGGATTAAATTTTGCCTCTTTAACAAGATTTTAAGGGCTTCAGAGACTTCCTTGTTCAATGTATCCTGGACTATGAAGCATCAATATGTATTGGATATGTATTCATGTGGTTGATTTAGAGAAAATCTTGTAAATGGTTCAGAACACTAAAATATGACTCTGAAATGTACCAAAAAATGATGAAATTACTCATCTACAACCCACCAAAACATTTGAATATGTTAATTCTCGGTTTTATTAAAAATGAACATCTATTGTGTATTTTTTTTTAATAAAAGTTTTAATAGTTATTTACATATATTTTTAATATTCTTTTTATATGTACACCATGTCCTAAATTTTTCAACAATTGCCATACCTCCATGTTGTAATATTTTATATATGCGTATCCATATCCATGCATCTTATATCTTGGACAATTACCCTCCACTAAAGCTTCTAGGTATACAACTTGATATGATAACATCTTGTGTGCACCAGATTTACATTCATGCCGTGGCTTAGATTTGATCTACATAATTTGACATGTGGGTCTCACATATGTAGATCAGATATGGGCCATTGCATTCTATACATGTGGTATAGACAATGATTTTCCATATTGACATATGTATAATGGCTTTAGCATGTTCAAAGTGCATGATCTGCTTGGGAACAACCACTGATTTCAATTTGTCAATTATGCTAACTTGTGGCTTAGATATTTGAAGTTTTTCAAATTTCAATATCCAAGTGCATTTACTTTTGTACTCTTCCTATATCTCTTTCCCCCTCCCCCCCCCCCCCACCTGGTTTAATATAGCCAATTCATTGTTGAAATAATATAGATTTAGGGACATCGACTTCCAACTCATAGGTGTTTAATGTGGCAGCATCTGAACATGGGATGTAATACACTGTGGTATTTTAGGTGTAGGGAATGTCAAGATCCCTGTATTTGTTATGACAATTAAAAGTCATTCCGTGTATGCATGGCATGCCTAAGAATGTAGGTATCTGGAAGTTCAATCGCCTTACAGTCCTATGTTTTAATATCATTTTGGCAAAGTATAGGCTGCTTGGTAGGCATTCGAGATATTGGGGTATCTTACAATAGATGTTAAATTGTTGATGTACCTGTGGCTTCTTAGAAGTTAGGATTTAGATTCTCTGCAGGTAAGCCTAAGGATTCTGAAAATACAAATTAAAAAATGTTTTTGATGAAGTTCTTTCTTTAATCCAGATCTTAGAGTTGTTTGGTTCGATATGCTTACTAGCACTATCCTGAATTCTCTTTTTATTGGCTTGTCTTTTTGGTCCTTCTTAGTGATTTTCTATTTTGTCTTATTGTCTGGCTTTGAATATGCTTGAAACTAGTAACTCTGTCTTCTCTGTCTGCCAAGTGCCAATAGATCTTTGACTTCACAAAAAATTTTGACTCCATTTTTTAGCTCTCCAGCAAGAATGGGGCGGGGAAACATTTATGGAAGACGTGTTAGAATATTCACCGTGGCCTTATTAGTATACCTAGATTATAAGGTGAAATTTATTCATTCGTTCATTTGTTCTTTTCTATTTTTAAATAGATCACCTTTTTACTTGCTTCTTACTGTTTCTTTAGGCTTTACAACAAAGAGAGAAATGGACTAGCAAACGTAAACGAGATGCTATGTGGGAAAAGGCTCATGAGCGCAATGCTAGGCGTGTACTGAATTTGATGATAGAGCTAGAGGGCTTGTGGGTGAAACTTGGGCAATATTTGTCCACACGAGCAGATGTGCTTCCAGAAGCATATATACGTCTTTTAAAGCAGTTACAGGATTCTCTTCCTCCTCGCCCCTTGCAAGAGGTTTTTTTCCCTATAAATATATTTGTTTATTTACCAAAAGGAAATGACGAAAAAAGAAGACTTTGGTCAATGTTTACAGTATAGGGTTTGTTTATTGGTAATGACACAAGTTTTATATAAGAACAAAAATTGTCCCAATATTTTCAAACATTGGAGATAATCTTAGTTCGTGATTGGGTGGTTCTAACTTACAAAGGTTTGTACTTCTATATGTTCATGAGTTACACAATCGCTCTTACGAAATAAAAATGTCAGTTTGAGCTTCACAAGTTCATGACATGAAGCTTTTCCATCCATGAACAAGAATAAGGGCTTTATTATGTTACTATACACAAAAATTTCAAATAATCGTTGTTTGGGCATCACTATGAGACTTCTCACATGTTCATATATGCAAGGTCTATGGCACTATACAGAAAGAGATGGGGAAATCAATGGATGAGCTTTTTGCAGATTTTGTCAATGAACCTTTGGCAACAGCATCAGTATGATTTTAAGGATATTATTGCTAGTAGAGAATTTGCATAACTTAATTTATTTATTTGTCCTAGACTGGGTTGATTCAATCCCATCTATGAACCATTTATATATGCAGATAGCTCAAGTACACCGTGCAACTCTGCTCAATGGGCAGGAAGTTGTTGTTAAAGTTCAACATGATGGTATTAAGACTATCATACTGGAGGTTTGCTAGTTTTCTTCTCCATTTAGGTGTCTGGATAAAATAGTGAATGGAGGTTTTCTAATGGTTTTAAACTTATACTGCTTTCAGGACTTAAAAAGTGCTAAGTCAATTGTTGACTGGATAGCATGGGCTGAGCCACAATATAACTTCAATCCTATGATAGACGAATGGTGCAGAGAAGCTCCGAAAGAGCTTGACTTCAATCGTGAGGCTGGTAGAAATTTCTATCCATAGATTTGTTGTAGATAGGATTATTTTCCTGGCTTATTTTTGGTGTTTAGCATGTAAATTTTATAAGGTGTCTCTTTGTCTGAGGGAGCATCACTAGTTGAAGATTTTGTTTTGTTTTCCGTGTTGTGTTTTTATTTCTTTGTTGAGAAGTATTCCTTATTTTTACTTCCTTTTAGTAAAATGTCTTCTTTTGTTTAATTTAGATAAAGAGTTCTCTTTGTAATTTGTGAAGAGAATTGACAAAAATTTGGCACTTGAAGATGTTATTTGTAAAACATATCCCAAGTGAGTTGTACTCCTCTGATCTGGGTAAATGATAGGACACGATGTCAGCTCTGCTATGATATCCTTGTTGACTGACCATACTCAATGTCACTATCCTCTATGTACCAATGTTGGATCCTGTGTTAACATTTTACCTTAGTTTTCTATTTTCTTTTTATTTATAATTTTGTTTTGTGTTTTTCAAGTTCTTTTTATAGACTCTTCCGAAAAGGTTGACTTAATTTGATTCCTTTTTTTCCTTTGATGGCTAGTTGTCTCTTATTGACATTGTTTTTCTGTAGAAAATACAAGAACGGTGGCTAAAAATCTTGGTTGCAGAAACCAATATAATGGCAATATGAGTGCCAATCAAGTGAATGTTTTGATCCCAGATGTAATTCAGGTATTGTCTTTCTCAAGTCCCAAGCCTCTAATGTCACCAGTCTGAATTATGTAATACTTGCAATAGTTTTTTTTTTTTTTTTTAATTTTTTTCTGGATTAGAGATTTTAGACCATCTGTGATTGCTTTGAACTTAACATTATATATATTAACTTTCCAATCTGAATGTTAATTAAGAAACAAAGGATTTACTGATTGAAATATTGATTTTATAAAAAGAAATATTGAAATATTTATAGTTTCTTGCATAATGATGATGTTAGTAGACATGGGGCAAAAGCTGCAAAACAGAATATAATTGGAAGGATATATGAAACAAATGATTCCTTCTCATTGAATATTTTATAAAGCCCTTATCTCTACTGATGGTGAAGTAATGCCTTTCAAAATAGGCCCTATAAAGACCTAATTGGAGCAGTAAATATGAAGAAACTTAGAAAATAATTTCAGTGTATGTGAATATAAGTGAGAACTGAAATAACCCTAGTTTTACATATTTACCTACCAATTTTCATTACCAATGTACTTAAACTTGTGTTCTCCCGTACCTACATCCTATTATTACCTTATTCATGAGTCCCAACATCTCAAGTGCAAATTTTTAAGTGGAGTGGAGTTCTTTCCATCAAGTGTGTGGATCTTATCATAATGTGTTTCAGATTGGTACTTGGAATTTGTTTGGTTCAAAAAGAAATGTGCTCCCTTTCCATTCTTCTTTGATTATCTTTTCTGGTAGAATTTATCCTGTATCATATATTCTTGTTGCTTTTAACAACAGTCAACAGAGAAAGTCCTTATTTTAGAGTACATGGATGGCATTCGGCTAAATGATTCTGAAGCACTGGAAGCTTTTGGTGTAAATAAACAAAAGATAGTTGAGGAGATTACTCGTGCTTATTCACACCAAATATATGTTGATGGGTTTTTCAATGGTGACCCTCATCCTGGTATACTCCCTCTCTCTGCATGTGTGTCTGTATGTGTATGATCTGAATATGTAATAGTGATTGATTTCTTGTACTCTGATGAATTTATTGAGGATGGGTTAACTATCATGTTTTTGGCTGCATTATTCCATAACTCATGAAATATTTTACTCCTTTTTCTTGAGAACATTACAGGCAATTTTCTTGTGAGCAAGGAATCTCCACATCACCCTGTTTTACTTGACTTTGGGCTCACGAAGAAACTACCAACCACCATTAGGCAAGCTCTGGCAAAGATGTTTTTGGCATCTGCTGAGGTCTGTGCAGACTTTGGTGCTTTGTTACTAATATGGATATGAATGAAATTATCTAGTTTTAAAAGAGAGGTAATAATGATTGTAGTCAATAACATCTTCATCTAGAGATTAGGATCTTATGATTCTAAGGATGGTTATTGGGCTGCTCACTTGAGCAGTTAGCCTGTAGTAGCCTGGCCTAAAAGGTTTGGGTTTTGAATTGAGATTGATTCTTGACCACCAAACTTTAGTTAAGCTTGTGCCAGAAGAAATTCAACTTGACCAACAAGTTGTTGGTAGAGGTGGAAGCAGCCTCACCCCCGTAAGGAGGAGAACACAAGTTCAAATCTTGGGAAATGCACTTGTTGGGAAGACTTTACTCCTGGCCCAACACTTGGGGATACCCTGGGTTATTTACACCAAAAAGAAGAAATTCAACTTGGATAGGTATTAAAACCACCCATTCACAGATTGGGCTATATTGATCTTCATCACCCTATTTTACCATCTTTTTAACTAGAGATTAAACATCATATAATGGTGGATCTGTGTTTTGTTCGCCACTGGCATACAGTAATTTGGCTTCTGTCTACAGGGTGTGTTAAGAAATATTAATGCCATTTTCCCATCCTCACCTAACAGGTTATGCTTTGGGCTTCGTGGTTTTTAAAAACTCATGTAGTAATGCCCAGAAATTAACAAAAGTGCAAATCTGGTAGTCCTTTTAATCATGAAGAGTCTAGGACTCAGGAACAAACTTCAGTGACTTGGAGGACTATTTTTAATTAATGGCAATGGCGTTCTTAATTTTTTCTTTTATTTTTTCTATATACTTTTAGAATATATTTTAATTGTAAATTTTTGAGGATTGCTCTTATCTGCTACATATTTCCCTTACTTTTAATATCGCACCAAATGATCTTTCTAAATGATGACTAAGTATGCAATGCTTTCTATCCTAGGGGGACCACGTGGCCCTTCTGTCTGCCTTTGCAGAAATGGGGCTTAAGTTTCGTCTGGACTTACCAGAGCAAGCCATGGAGGTAACAACTTTATTCTTTCGTTCTACAACACCAGCAAATGAATACCATGTAAGTATGCAGTAAGCTCCTGAAACTATACCCTTCCTTGCTTAGACAGTTTTTCTGTTGTTTAACTCCTTTTATTCTGGTTTATTTTGGTTTTACTAAGAAAACAATGAAATCTTTGGCCGATCAAAGAGTAAAAAATATGAAAGTTATACAGGAGAAAATGAACCTGGACCACAAAGAGATCAAACGCTTCAATCCTGTGAGTTTAGACATAATCTTGCATTTTTGTGTTCTAAAGTTATTCTATTGACATGTCAGATACTGTTATAATTTCTTTTTATCTTTTCAGGTTGATGCATTTCCTGGTGATATTATTATATTTGGAAGGGTTCTTAATCTTCTAAGAGGTCTGTTGTCTCCATTGTGATGCCGGGGTTTTGTTTGGTTGTTTCCTCATAACCTGTTTCATTTACTTGACATTAATTTAGGGCTTTCATCCACTATGAATGTTCGCATTGTATATATGGATATAATGAGGCCGTTTGCAGAATCTGTGTTGAGTGGGTGAGTCTTTTGAAACTCTAATATTTTTTATCCTCGATTTGCTTGGTCTATATCTGGCTGAACTGGGGAGCACTTGTCAGGTACATTAACAGGGGACCATCGGTAAATAGTAGGTGGATCTATGATACACCAGTTCATTCTGATGTGGAAGCCAAGCTGAGGCAACTTCTAATTGAGCTGGGGAGTAATGATAAAATACTTGGGATTCAGGTAAATGCCACTATTTATTCATTGTTAACTTGGTATTGAAGCTTGAGATTGCTTTGATGTGATCAATTTATGATTGAAAATTATCTATTCTTCCTCTTCTTAGTATATTTATGTGTTTTAAGTAGAGTCTTGCGTCATATTTTACATAAAACATAATTAGTAATATAATTTAGAATTTGAAGAATTGGCTATGTGTACAGACCAGTTAACCATTTATCTAAGCCCAAAGAAAGTTTTGTGCGAAGAATAATTACACAGTAGGAGCATCCACTTTAATCTTTTATGCTAAGAATAATTTTGTGTATTGAAAGATTGTTTCCCTCATGGTCTCTCTCTCTCTTTACACACACATGTACTCTATGTGCTCATGTATATGCGTGTGCTTGTGCACGTGCTCACAAGTGCACAAATGTGTACTGAGAATGAGGTATTACTATATATATTTAGACAAGTATTGGTTTTGGAAATGAGGGAATTTGAGCACTTCCAGTATGGTAGATTAATTTTGTTGTTAAACAAAGTATTCTGCCAGAATAATTTCTATTTATTATCAGTTGACCAAAGAGATGGCATTTCTTATTTCTTTATTATAATTGTTGTTGCATTTGATATCTGTCAAGAGTCAATCAGTTCATTCAAGCAGTTATGCAGTCATTCTGATCAATTCTTGATAAACTCTTACCAAGGTATGTGCCTACAAAGATGGAGAGGTCATTATTGACACTGCTGCTGGAGTGCTTGGTAAATATGACCCTCGTCCAGTTCAACCTGATAGCCTTTTTCCAGTGTTTTCTGTTACAAAGGGTATCACTGCAGGAATGTTACATTGGCTGGTAGACAACAGGTGCGTTTTAAGATACTAAAGAGTTTTAGTGTCCTTGAATTGGTTGCTGTACCTTATTCCTTTATTGAACAAACAGGGTTTGCACTTCACATAGAATCTAGTACAAGCAGCAGGGATGCACTGAATTGCTTGCTATAATAGACTTCTAAACTCTCCACATGTACAAGTCATCTCTAAGCTTATGCTTGAGAAGAGGGAGAATCAATAAAATTTGAAAGAAGTGTTGTGGTTTTATTTTTGGAACAACACCCCCTCCCCCAAGGGCAGGGGAGTGGATTTGAACATTGGGCTTGACTGACAAATTGGTGGAAATGATTAAAAAGAGGAATCTGGTGAAGACAATGGGTCAATCTGCTTGATATGAATGAAACAAAAAAGAAATGACTTAGATATATTTGATTACCATTTTTATACCTGTATATGACATTTCTAAGTGAAACAGAGAAAAACTACTGGAATCATGTATATATATTTTATTTCACTCTTATTATTTTATATTCATTCCAGTAATATAATTTTTGTCTCATGTATTAAAGGCAAATTCATTTAGATGCAATTGAAACGGTGAAACCTCCTATTTACATTCCTTATTCTTGATACACATGTATGTGAGCACACATTGATTTTCTCTTCATGTACTGCACTTTAGATCCTTTCTATTTTGACTTTACCAAGCACACCGTTATATTACAATATGGCAAAGCAATGATAGTTGTTTTATGCATTCTTTCAAACTTGAATCATTTGTTGGAGTACTGATTAAGTGATATAAACATTTACATGTAATTTTGTAAATTAGACAACTTAAAATTCCAAAAGTTTCCTCTAGATGTATGACTCCGTTTTCTGTAACATGTTACTTTAAGTCCACCAGAACAAAACAAAATTTGAATTTCTTGCTGCGAGTTATAAATACCACCAAAGCACCTACCCTACATTGATGCTAGCTTGGTTTGTCTATATACTTTGATCAAGAGTTATTTCAACCTTTTTTTATTTAAAGTTAATAATTTTACATCCATGCACTACTTAACATAATTTCATGTTCAGAGATTTTCAAAAATGTTAAGTATCTCACTGTGATTCCATTGACCATATTACTCCAAATATTCTTTTCCCATTGTTCATCACACTCTTATTATATTGCAGAAAAGTGAAGCTTGAAGACAATGTTGCACATATTTGGCCGGCATTTGGATCAAATGGAAAAGATGTCATAAAGGTCAAATTTTGATCCCTCCGCCAACTAAAGTTCATTCTGAAGATTATGTTTCATGAATGTTCTAAGTATCTGTCTGTGGCTTGAAATTTACTTGGGCAAAGACCAGTTTAGCTGGTACTGCCATTGACTGTCAAAATCATACCTCTTTGGCTAGCTAGTTGTCAGATCTTGCAATGATCTCGTGAATTTATGGCATCCTTTTAAGTGGTAATTCTCAAAGATGCGTCTTTTTTTGAGACCCTGTACAGTTCAGAAGATCTTTAAGAAGTTAGACAATTTGAAAGGTTCCTTTTTTTCTCTCTCTCTCTTAGGTCATATTAGCCTGGTTCAATATTGGTTGTTCAGTATCCCTCTCAATCACTTTACTCTTTTAGTACCCACGTTGGAGTTGCTCAAACCATTGAAAAGGTTATGAGGGATTTTTTGGTCATGAACAGGAGGGAACAAATAGATCATATAGAGAATTGGGAGGATTGCTTTAGGCTTATAAAGGAAAAGAGGGGGGGGGGGGGGGCGTTGGCTCTTGGTGATTTGGTGTCCAGAAACATTGCTTTGGCTAGTAATTGATTATGGAGTATTCCTTTAGAGGTAGCTTCTATATTGCACCAGAATGCACAGCTGAGCATGCAGTGCATTAAGGTTTCTAACAAAGCCATGGAGATAGTTTGTGTTACCAAGATGAATCACTGCACAGACTCTGCACTCTGATCTCCTCTCGATCATTGCAGGACATATCAGTGTTAACCTTCATCCAGCCATCCTTTGGGTAACATGATTGCTGGCCAAGGTGTAGCAGCAATTATCCTATGGCAGAAACCTAGTTGAAAGGTCGAGTCATAACCCGAAATGTGGCACTTTAGTTAGTTACGGTTAAGTAGGAGTTATACCCTAACTAACAATTATAGATTTTGGCTTAATGACAAGTGTTCAATCCTAATAAAGACCAAAATGAAGTTTCTCTTTCTTAGCTCTATGAAGGGTAAATCATTAGGTTAGGATTACTAACACATCCTGTGCTGTTCTAAACTACAACCATTTCTCCTTCCCCACAGAGTACAACCTGCCATCCCAAAAACCGTACTCCAATGTGCTCAGCATGGCTATAGTCCTTGGTTAGGTTATTGTGCAGCCAACTCTTAAATTTTGCATCAATGAATCTTTTTAGTTTTTTGTTTTCCTTTCTTGCTGTTAAGGAGGACAACTTAATCGCCCCTCTTATTGTAAACTTTATCTTGTCTTACTAACAAAATTTCTTCTTCTATATATTAAAAAAATTATTTCAGGTTCACCACATTCTTAACCATACATCTGGTCTGCACAATGCAATGGCGGACATAAGTAGAGAAAACCCTCTACTGATGCTTGATTGGGATCAATGTCTGAATCACATTTGCATGTCAGCACCAGAGACTGAACCTGGCAAGGAGCAGTTATATCATTATTTGTCGTTTGGCTGGTTGTGTGGTGGAATCATTGAAGTATGACTGCTATCTCTTGTGTATAAAAAAACATTTATCGTATGCCAATTTAAAGCAAATACCAATAAAATTTGCCAGCTAAAGATTCTACTCTGTTCTGAATTCTGATAATCTATTTGGATAAAACAGCATGCATCTGGCAAGAAATTTCAGGAAATCCTAGAAGAAGCAATAGTTCGCCCCCTCAATATTGAAGGAGAGCTATATATAGGAATTCCCCCAGGCAAGTTATGATGAATATTTTTTTAGCATGAGCTGCTGTGGATAGTATGTAATTCTGTATGTAATATTCAATTATGTATACTGTAAACTAAACTCAATTCATTAGTTGTATAATCATTAGAAGTAAAATCATAATCTTCTGTTTTGATTTGACTTCTTTGTTATGATGCTTCATTGCCTCTATGTAGGGGTGGAGTCACGCCTTGCAGCTCTCACTGTAGATACAGATGACTTAAGCAAGCTCTCAGGGATCACTGGCCGTCTTGACCTGCCCTCCACCTTTCAGCCTCAGCAAATTGCTCAATCTGCTAGCAATTTGACTCCTCTATTCAATGTGCTGAATGTTCGCCGTGCCATCATACCAGCTGCTAATGGACATATGTCTGCCCGAGCCCTTGCACGTTATTATGCAGCCCTAGCTGATGGTGGCAAGATACCACCACCTCATTCTTCTGCTTCTGAGCCACCTCTTGGAAGTCATCCCTACATCCCAAAATTGTCTTCTCAGAAAGCCTCCCGAAATCAGAAACGCAGCAAACGGAAGAAAATAGCTATACCTTTAATCAATAGAACTGAAAATTGTGAAGAAAACTCCAGTTGTGAAGATTTCCAGGATGGGGGGAGAAATATTAACAGGGATGGTTTTATTAGGATCCCTACTGATAGTAGTAGTGATAGGAGCAATGGCAAAATGGCTGACAGTATCAGAGACAGTAATCCGCGAACCCATATTTCTGGTAAGGTATTTGAAAATCCTAGGATTATTGATGAATTTTTGGGTACTGGGGATTACAAGAATTTAGCTTTGCCTAGTGGGAGTTTTGGTCTAGGATTTAAGAGGTTTACTTCAAAAGATGGATCATCCATTGTGTTTGGGCACTCGGGAATGGGTGGGTCCACAGGTTTTTGTGACGTGACAAACAGGTTTTCCATTGCCGTGACACTCAACAAGGTGTCAATTGGAGCTGTCACTGGAAAAATTGTGCAGCTTGTTTGTTCCGAGTTAAATATTCCTGTGCCAGACGAATTTTCAAGATTTGCAGCTGCGCCTAGGGTATCCGATTGGGTATCAAATTCTGAGGCACCTCTAATAAATTGAGGATCAAAGCATATCTCCTACATAATTATCTGTATGATGGAAATTTTTTGGTCCTCCTCTGATACCTCTATGATTATTAACATTTATGGCTTTATTTTGCTTCAGAAATTTTAACTAGACATGGGCTATTTCTGCCCGCTATTTTCGCCCAAACTGTATAATATAGTCAGTAACATATATTCAGTTATCTTATATCTCTTTGAAGTTTGATTTATTTCTTTTCATCAGAAGAAAAACTATTTTGACTATTGTACGAAAGTAGCTTAATTTTGTAAAAGAAAAATTGGCTAAATAATTTGAAATTTTAAAATAAGTATTTAAAAAAAATAAAAAAAAATATATTTTATCTCTTTCAACTATGTTTATATAATATATCATTTAAAGAAATTTTAATTTGTAATAAATTATTTTTAAAAATTATTCAAAATATTAAAATTATTTTTAAGAAGTTTATAAGTTTTTTTTTCTTCAATCTTTCTTCAAATATAATGTAAAGTTAAATTAAAAAAAATAGATTATATGATAAGTATAGGGTTATTAAATTTAATTTAAAAAAAATAATTTAGTAATTTTAAGAATTTAAAAAAATAATTTATCACAAATTAAAATTTAAATAATATAATATATAAACATAGCTAAAGAAGATAAAATATAATTTTTTCAAAAAAATAAAACTTCTCTCCCCATTCGAAAATGGATATTAGGATCCACCAAAAGAAACTAGATGTTAGAAGTTGACTTACATCACACAGTTCAGTTTGAAAGAGACCTAATGCGTATCAACGGTACGATATAAGTTATGGTCTGGAGTGAGGAAAGTGGCATAATTTTGAATTCCCAACTTCATAAAAATCTGGGAGATGAATTAATAAAACGTCCACGTGATGTAGGCAGCAATGGATGCAGGAAGAAAGGCAACAATTCAGCAAAAAGATTTATAATATTTCTTGGTACAACAACAAAACGCGGTTTCTGGCCTTAAGTGCTTCTAAAAAAATGGTTGGAGCAAAGTATTTTCACTAAATCTGATTTGATCTAGATCTCAATGCTTTTAATTATTTCTGACTTCCATTGTGGACCTGTAATTTGATGTACTGCAACTTCTTAGCAGTGTCTTCAAGGAAGCTACTTCGACTTAACCTTAACCAAGCAAGTAGCAGAAATATTATGAACTCTTTCAACCTTTTTTTTTTTGGGTATATTTACTGTATGATTAAGTAGTGCAAAAAGTCAATACAATTAAATAAAAACTCTTTAAAATGAATAATACAGATAATGGAGTCTATTAATAAACCCTATTTTAGTAAGTTGCTATTAACTCATTAACAAACTATAAAATACAAGATTTATTACTTTTTTCTCAAACCTAAAGTGTCCACTAGGTGGGGAACATGACTACAGACCAAGCCTTGGAGAAGGGCATTATCTTGTTTTTAAAAGAACAAGATTATTTGAAATTCTTATAGCTAAAAGATTCATTGGACCACTTGATTCCCTCCATGCTAACGACGATAATATAGCAGAAGAACCAAACATAATTAAAATCCTAGTTTCAAGTCTAGATTTATGAAAATCAGTGAGTTTATAGGACAAAAACACAGCACTGCCAACCAATACATTAGTATGATGGTTCTCTGTAAATTTGCACTGTCCTTAATTACACTGAACCAAGATTAAAATAAAGAAGACACCGAATATATAATGAATATTGCCCCATTATCATATTCTATATTATATGCCAGCCTTGGAATCGATAATGTCAATCAGCCACACACAATTATTAGTATTATTTAATTGCCATAATTCTACCATACAATGGCATTCAGGTGATTTACATTTGAAACAAGGGTTTTCTATCATGGATCCAACTATATAAGTAAGATACTCTGATGAAAATAATCAGTTTACTTCTTGCTTGTACCACACAGAGTTTAAGCTCCAGCTATACCAAAATTTTGCAGTTTCTTCCTATAATTGAGTTCTTGGCTTTCATTCCCTTTTTGTCAAACCCATTTTGTTGAATTCTGTTCTTGATTTCTTGCCACAAATGGGGATAGCAGAAGCATGCTCTAGGTTCATTGGAGACATCTTACAATCTTTCAGATGCTCACAACAGAGCTCAAAGCCTGACCTTGATCACAGTCATCCTCTCTGCAATCCCCAGAATGTGCTCAAACTTGATGACAAGATGGTTAATGCTCTCATCACTGTGTTTGGTATGGAAAACAATGGAAGAATCAAGAAGGAAAAGGCACGGCGAGTGGTAGAGAAGCTTGGTTTGCTTTATGGTTCAGAGGAGGAGAAGCCCTCTTCTGGGTTTGAGCTTCCTGGCCATGGTAGCTTAGAAGATGATGAAGTGCCTGTAGAAGAGGTGCTCAATGGATTGGAAGACATGTCAAAGCGCAGCGAGCTATTACGTGAAGCCTTCAAAATCTTTGATGAGGATGGGGACGGATACATTGATGCAATGGAGTTGAAAAGGGTTCTGGATTGCTTGGGTTTGGACAAAGGTTGGGATATGAATACAATTGAGAAAATGGTGAAGGTTGCAGATTTGAACTTCGATGGCAAGGTTGATTTTGGTGAGTTCGAGTTGATGATGGGATAGCAGTTGATTTATTCATTGCTTTTAGGAATAAGAATATTCTTAATCAATCGCCAATTGTATATTATTTGTTTCCCCAATTCGGTTTGTTTTCTTTTGAATTATTTCATTGCAATTTTGCAGTAAACTCTCATTTAGTTTATTCATCATTTATAATTTCTACTTCCCTAGAACTCACACATGAATTGGTGTAATTAGAAATCGCAACCAAGTCCTTTTATACAAAACAAAATAGAAGAGAAATCACACTATTTAAATGGACTTAGAGAGGAAAAACACAGGATAGAATAGAACCTACTAATCTAACTAGACAAGGCAATATAAAGTTGGATCTAGTTGGGTGAAGTGGGAAACTTTCACTGAAATATTTCAGTAACACAGCTCATAGCATCACTTATAACTCCAGTGTTGAAATTGGTGTTACTGAGACCTAAGTTTTCAAGTCCAAGGGATGCATTGTGACCATCAACTGCAATACCAGCATATGAAGCTTCATTTCCATGGACAGTGATGGTTGGGGAGATATTTGCCATGCGACGCACACTAGTTGCGTTAAGTTGTGGTGTGTTCAACTGACTCTGATTCTGAAGCAGCTGGTTGTTTAAGGTGGTGAAGGAGCCCCTAGTCACCATATCTTCAGCTAACTTCACCTAAAAGTACACACAAATTTCTTTACTCAATCGCATTTGTATGACCCATTTGAACAACCATGAGCCTAATTATCAACACGCTACTCGAAGGAGAAATTTTGTACAGGTAGATTTTCCAACGACCTTATCAGCATCTTAATACATGACATGACTATAAATTTAGCTCTACGCAACAGTATGGTAATATAACTAGAATGATATCCTTGAAAGAACCTATACCTTAGCTCTCAAAGCTTCGACATCTGATTTTAGCACTCGGTTATTTGTATCAGCCTCACGAAATTGCTGACTGGCATCTGTAAGCTGCTTGTATAGGGCTGCATTTTCCAATCTTAGTTGTTCAGCCTGAAAAACACAAATTCGAATTTTCATGTTAGAGTCTAATAAATCTAATATTCCTATGATTCCCGTTTCTCGTGTATCTCTATAAATAACCCATTGAAGAGCTATGATTTGGCTTCCTTCAACCAGGACTTACGAATAGCGAGTAGAAAACTTACATTTCATGGACCAAACAGTTGAGACATGTAAAAAATATGTTTTCCTTTACTAAATAGATAGTTACCATGTACTCCCAAAACATTAGTTACCTGCAACTCAAGGTCAGCCAAATGAGCTTGTTTTCTTCTTCTTGATCTTCTGGCAGACTCCCGATTAGAGACCTTCCTGAAATAAACATAACCAACCATGTAAAACAGGGAAAATGAAGGAAGACCATCTAAGTCTAACCCTATCCTTTTTCGAGCGATGGAACATACCTTCTAAGGCGCTTCATATCAATAGGGTTAGTACTCTGTTCACAAGGGCCTGCTACATCATCCTCATCAGATTGTTCACGTGAGGAACCACTAGTAGTTCCTTTTGCTTGATTATCTCTGCCGTTTGGTTGATTAGCTGACACTGGGCTGCAAACTGGCCAGTTTGCAATGTTAAACTACATCAACTAAACAAGTTTCTTATGAGCTACTTCTGTGCTGGCGTGCAGATATGGAGTGCGTGTGCATCTGTGTCTGAATCTGACATGCAAAAGTGTGTGCAAACAAATCACAAATATACATATTGCTCATAGCATTACCAGTAGCACAAATGGATGACTGAGATTCAATCGTAGCAGAGATGGTTAAGTGCTTGGGAGTGGCGTTTTGGGACCAGAGAAGAGTATCTCTTATTGTTAGTCCCCCACAAGTTGAAAACCCAGACACTGCATCCTGCAATTAGGAACACCTACATAAGCTGGAATTTCATGGATCAATTTAGTTATATAGCATCAAAAGGGGCCTGTTGAAGGCTATAATTGACTCAAGAAATAAAGTCTATTGCTACTAGTACTATATCAACTTTTATTTTTTATTTTTTGTTTCACCTCCTGGCGTGATATTTTCCTTTATCTAAAGAGCACTAGAAGTGGAAAAGCATGAGAGGATAGCCCATACATGGAAGCAACAATATGTCCCTTCAGCAGTACATCAATAATTCAGCATAAAAAACAGCAGAGGCGCCTTTAGATAGTGGACAATAATGTTAGGGGCTTCATGAACAAGAAGACAAGGGAAGAGATGGCTGATTCCATGTTTTTAAATCAACAAATTACAAATATCTTGAATACAAATCATTGAAGTAGGGAAAAAGTTTCAGATTTTACTTTAGAGAAAGTTTGAAGAAAGAAAGTGTCAGATATAGAGACAGGCGTCTTATTTTCATTTAGTGGATGCATCTACCAAACAAAACCGAGGTAAACGATGGAATCCACCCAAGGGCATTAACAAAGAGATAGCGTTTTTTTTATAATAATTTAAGTTTGATTTTTTGAAAAGAATATTTTGGAATTAAAATATTAAATGTATTAGACTAATATAAAAAAAAAAATTGCGTTCTTAAAAAAGTTTAAAAAATCTGAACAAAATAAAACAATACTCTCGTAATTAAAAAAAGAAATACAAAAAATTCCAGTCAAATCCAATTTCTCTCCCTTCCTTTTCTTCGTCTTGAGTTCATAGTGGATGAATTATGAAACATTTTAAGGAGTCGCGTGCAAATTCACTCCAATAGAATGAATGACAAGCTTTTCATGAACGTGATTAAGTGGGAACAATTATTGTAGTTATCATGATGATCCACCTAAAAGACAAACTCTGTCCATGTTTGATAAACAGTACATAAATCATTTTAGAATAATTGAAAACAACTATATTTTTTAAAATATTAAGAATTTGTTTAAACAATAAACTTTTCACGCTCTTCAAATTTTTTAAAGGAAACCTTGCAAGCAATTGTCTTTTTTATATTAAAAAAAGAAAAATATTAACAAAGAAAATAAAATTTGTGTACAAAATAGCCGTTTTATATGTGAAACACTTACAGTTGCTGATGGAGGTGTGTCCTTTTCCCTATCATCTTTTATAAGGCTTTTATTTTATGGTATTCAAACTCCTACTACACTTTCCTCCATCTACAAGACACTATCTACACAATTATTTCATTCTTATTTTATTACAACAAATTTTATAGCAAAAAAACGTTGAGTAGTAAAACAAATTTCATAATCAGTTTGACGATAAAAATTGCAAGATGAATGAAACTTGTTGCGGTTGTATTGGTGAGAAAAACAAAAGTTGGAAGACAAGGCAAGACTAATGGAATTATTATTTTTTAAAATGTTATTATTAGTTTACTACGATTTTCTTTCTTTCTTTCTTTCTTTCTTTTTTCTTTTTTTTCTTTCTTTTTTCCTTTTTTGTTTTTGCTTGCCTTATTCTTACGATTTGGAAAATCAGCGTTTGGTGGTAGCTGACGGTGTTGCCACTTCGCTAGAGCGAGAGTGAGACTACCAGAGTAGCCACGTCATCCAGCCGCCCAACTGCTAGGTGACGTGGCAAAGACGGCTGCAACGTGCTTTTTTCTGGTAGAGCGAACGTTCCTAAGTTAGAGAGAGCACTAACCGGATTTCGGAAAGCGGCGTCGAGGTCATCGGAGCAAACGCTGCCGAAAGCATCCGTCTCGGCGAAGCTTTTGTCTCTTTGACACCAGAACTCGCTCGGTTTCGCGTCCTCCTCGTTCGCCGATCCCACTGCCTTCTGCAGAAACTCTTCCAGGTCCAACTCCGAAGGCGATCGTTTGAAGACGTCGCCGCCTCCTCCTCCGCCGCCGGAGAAAATCGACGACGTGTTCGCCGATTGACTCGCAGAGCAGGCAGCCAAGACGCCGGCCGATTTGGTCTCCATTTCGCCGGAGAGAAAACAGAGAGAAAGAAGGAAAGGGAGGGAAAAGGGAGCGAGGGAGGCAACTGAATGGGTATAAATAGGAAAAGCGAAAACCAACGTTCGTAAATTAAATTTTTTTTAATTAAAAAAATGAGGATTGGACGGCACATGAAGTTAAAAACTTTAGTAGAAAGTTGTTGGGAGAATAAAATTACGAAATTGACATCACAAGTCACGTGTAATTACGTGTTGGACCCGTGAGGCTCTATTGATGGCAATAATTGATTAATTGGTATGAACTATGAACGGGATTCCCAGTAGTGATAATTTTACGAATCTGAACCACTTGTCTCCAAATCTGGGAAGCATCAGCAAATCGCCACGTGTAAAGTGGAATCCCTGGTGGGTCTCCTTTAGGAATCTGCCCTCTCTTGTGATTGATAACTAATATTTTATTTTTTAAAAAAAATATATATAGTATTTTGATTTTTGACACCAATTTTAAAAGTTTAATTCGAGTCAAATTGAAAGAGAAAGAAAACCTAACACAGCTAACTGGCAAGTGCATAATGATTGATTAAAATTAGTTTTGTGTAAGGGCATTGTGGGAAATATCAATCCTAACAGCACAATATTAAAAAAATAATGATATTGTAATTTATATTTTAACTTCAAAATCCTATTAAAGAAAATTGCAGAAAATGAAGGATGAATCATTAAAATCCAACACAATGGTTAAGTTGTGAGTGTGATCACTTAGACATTTTATTTGGGTAGTGGTCCACAGCTCCAAAGCACAAATAATTTGTTCAACCTCAACTTAAAAAAACATATAAATTTTTAAAAAAAATTAATTATAAAATATATGAATTATATGGATTATATATGTATTAGTTTTTTATTGAAAAATCTGATAATAAATATATAAATAAAAATTATATTTTTTTCAAAAATATAATAATAACAATAAATGAAATAGCTTTTGTTAGGTTATTCCTGCTTTTTTTTTTAATGAAAACTTGAGATTAAATATATTTAATTTATTAGTGGTTTTGGCACTTATGTATATAACTTTTTTTAATATTTTATATAATAATAATATATATACGATTTGATTATCACATATTTCATTTATTAGATTTACAAAGATATTAAAATTCACTTGAAATGTTGAAGAAATATTTAATGATTGAGTTCGAAGTACGTACTTGAAAATTTGGAGTTTTTAAATATTCTCAAGAAGGGCCTGGCAAATTGGAATGATGGGCCTACAACGTACTTTGCCCCACGAAATCCCATATTCATAGATGAAAACAAATACATATCATGTGATTTATTGACCATGAGAACAATATATAAAAGTTATTTTAAAATGAACTTTATTCGAAATTAATTTGCAGCACACATAATCTCCGAATCCTTGTATCCCTTCATCTGAAAATTATTAATTTTAAAATGATTACTTTTTTTTAAAATTATAACTTATTTACATATAAATTAATAAAATATATATATACAAGTTATATTAATTATATTATATAAACTTTAAATATATAATTAATATAAAATTTTAATAAGTTTAACTTTAAAAATTATTAAAGATAATAATTTATATATTTATATTAAAGTTAAATTATTTTATTGATAAAATTTAAACACAATATAATTTACACATATTTTTTTAATATAATAAATTAAATATATATTTATAATATAAAAATAATATTTAAATAACTTTTATAGAACGTATTTAAGTTTGGGTTAGATATTACTATTCTCAGAATTGAACTTTAATCTACTTCTTTAATATATGAATTGATGAGTAAATTTTATCAATACTTATAGAATATAAATATTTTAATTATCTTTGTATTAGGAGAAGAATATATAAAAATTATTTTAAAATGAACTTTATTCGCAATTAATTGGCAGCACACATAATGAACACCAATGAAAAAGAATAAAGGGAACCAAACCAAAAAAGAAAAAGGGTTACCACATATTTTGTTATGTGTGATGCAAAGAGAACAAGAAGATTGAAGCATTTGTTGCCATAAATACATTGGGAGCTATATTTACCACAATTAGGCGTCACCACCACAAACATGCAAAAGTTGAACATGTTGACTACACATATAAATCTGAAAAAGTCTTGTGCCGATAAGATATAACAATAACGTCAAAGTGAATGAAAATATTATATATTTCGTGTACAAAAAATGAATTAATAAACGTTAATTTTGAAATTGAACATTCGTATTATAATATATTCTTCTGCCACATATTGTAAAGTGTGTGGTTAACATGATGTTGAAGTAATTTATAAAGAATATCATGAGGGAATTGAAAGAAAAGTGGAAATTATATTCTAAACCCCAGAAAATGGTGGAGGTAGCAAACTAGCTTTAACTTTTGGAAAAGCATGAAAGGCATTAAAATTTGATAAATATGTGGCAATCAAGTAAAGGCGTGAAGGGGGAATTGGGCATTTAAGCAACAAAGAGTAAGTTTTCTTAAGGTGGAAGGTTGAAGTTAAAGTAATGGAGGAGGAGGCTAGGGGTCATATATCATATATGGATGGGGACAACCACACAAAAAGAAAGTTGCCACTAATTAATTATAATATATATCATACATATACATGCATGCTTTAATGGCGTCGTGTTATAAAAAAGCAGGTTAACCCTTGCTTGCTTTCTCTGTGTCTCTGTTTGAAAAAGTGATCTGGGATTGTTTACTCAGTAGCTAACTAGCTTTTTGCCTTATTTGTCTATTCGCTCCAACTTCACTTTTCCTAACATACTGCAATAATGCCTAACTTTGTAAAAAAAACAAATCTCCCACTTCCATACTTCCACCGCACTGCCCTTCAAATTTAAAACTTAAAAAACCACATATCGAATTTTAGTTTGTGCATGCATATGCTGGTGGGGCCATACCAATCAGGAGGACACTAGTTGCATTATTGCTTTATGCATTTTAGCTGGCTAGCTAGCTTCCATCATGCCTGTATATGATTCAACATTTATAATTATCGCAATCTGCTTTCTCTTGTGTATGTGATGTGTCTGAACTTTGCATACACAACTTCATGCTTGGTGTTCAAATCCCACTTCTTTTTATTTTTCCTTTTCTTGCCTTCTGGATGTTCGAATGCTATATCATGCTTTAATCTAACATTTGTAGTACAAATTAAAATATACCAATTATTAGAAGGAAAAATAAATAAATAACGGACTCTATATGCATGAGGCGCTCTGATTTAATTTGAGAGCCAACTATTCGATTTCACTTTTTAATTTGATAAACCATCAGCTTAATAGTGTGTCGCTTGGAATGAATCCACACCACACGCTACTACTATATATCTTTTTCTTTTCTTGAGTTACTTATACATGTTTAAATTAAAGACAGTGAAGGAGGGAAATGAAATTTTAATTTAAAATATTTTCTTTATTTTAGATTTGAACAAAATCATACGTTTCTTATTCATTTTCTTTATTTCAAACAATTTTTTAAAAAAAATTTAAATAAAAGAATGTTCAAATTAAGATGTCACTGCTCTTCTCTTCCCCCTCTGTCCAAACAGTAAACAGAATGCTCTAAGGTACCGATTCTTGTTTTTTCAGTCTAGTTTTATGGTTGGTTCGTTTTAATAGATGATGAAATGGAATTGACTGAAATTTTATTTATGCAGCAGTCCTTATAAAGAAGAGAACGAAAAAAATGTTTAATAACCAGTTATTATTATTTTTTTAATAGGAAAGATCCCTTGTTTAGGGTTCCAAAATCTAAACTAGACTTATGCACCCTGAATAAAAAACTATGTCATTGACTTATGCACCCTGAATAAAAAACTATGTTATTGACTTATGCACCCTGAATAAAAAACTATGTTATTAGTCAAACCTAAACGTCCTTATGGAAAACTAATGCGATAATGCTTATAGTTGGAAACACAAAGAAAAGCAAATGTGTGTCTATATATTAGTTTACTTTTTGGACTGAAGATAAATTCAAGGTTAGACAATTAAACAAAGTTCAATGCCACCGAAGGAGGTTTAGGGATAGATATATAATTAGCACAATCTTGAGTATCACAATTTAAGAAACCAAACTGAAACAATATGCGGCTCATAGTCAAGAAACAGTAACAAAGTTTTGTAGCAAGAGGACTAACAATAGATATGCTCATGCCATTATCTTGGCAGACCTAACATAGAGACTGTCCACAACCTTCCCAACGTTGGAAATGGTTTCTAAGGTTGCAGGATAGATGGCATCACTCTTAGGATCGTCAAATATGACGAGGCATCCAGCACCTTGATCCAATGTCCCAGCAAACTTTTTGTCCAAAATCATTTGAGACAACTTCCGCTCCACATTATCAATGGGAAGTTCAATTAGCTCAGCAATATGCGCAATCTCAACCCTTGAGAATGGCTCAATTAATCTGCAAAGATTCTGCTCCAGAAGGGTATCATAAAGAGACGACAGGTGCCTATGGACAATTGGGTCTTCCTCCAGTTGTGCCTTGTAGTCCCGCAGAGCAATTTCAAATAACCTAAGGGATCGCTTAGAATGAGCATCAGCAACAGCTTTCATGGCATCTAAATCAGGCCCAACATATTGTAGGCCTGCTTTAGAAGAAATAATGCCAGCCACATCATCAGCTTGACTCACCATAATCTTACATAACAACATATATTTCAGGCTAAAAACAGCCTTGGGGTCTTCGAGCGCATTGAAAGACTCAAAAGCTTCAAAAAAATAACTATATGCAGTTTTATAATCCTTTTCCTCCGCATGAAGAATCCCACTTTGCAAGTCTATGGCACCTTGTTGAGCTGGGGGCACATAAATAGCATTTGCAGCTGTTCTTGCAGCCGTGAGGGCAGCTTTTGCCTTTGGAAGGTTTCTTAAGGAGAAGTGTAGTTTGCTTTCTAGCAAGTCTATGTCTACAAGAAGAAGCTTGTCATCCAACCTTCTAACTTCTTTGACCAAGCCAGTAAGGAGAGTCAAAGCTTCTGCATACTCCTTATTTTCCATCAGAAGAGCTGCAAGCCTTGCTTCAACCCGCTGCCGCAGAAAGGTACGCTTTTCAGCACGGGTCCATTGCACCATTTCTTTGCAGAGTGCAATTTGTAGATCAGATGTCCCTGGTATTTTAGCAACAGAATCAATAATTCCCCTCACAATTTTTGCTGTTTTTGCTTTGGGGATCAAGGAAAAGAATGGCCTCAACTGAGTGAGCAGGCTCCGCAGATCCTCTGCCCTACTCTCTTGCTTAAGAAGGTCAGAGAGGTTTGTGATGGCCTGCTCTTTTATGCGCAGAGCTTCTGGAGATGAAGAAGGGTTGTCAAGTACACGATAAAGAATAGAGATAGCCTCGGATGGGTCTTTGGCCTCCAATGCCTGAGCAATTGTCTCTGTTGTTGCAGAAAGATATGATGAAGACATGGTTGCTGCTTGAACGAGCTTCTGCAAGAACAATTTTGTCAATGAAGAGAAATAAGCAAATCTAAAAATCTTTGAACTACAATTAATTGTTGAGTGGAAAATGTCATCTCATTTCTTTGGCAGCCTTTTTTCCTTTTTTTTTATTTTGAAAAAAAAAAAATGAATGTCTTTGCCTTATTAAATGGTTTTATTGCATTTGCTAAGATCCCAAGAATGTAAGGAATGGGAAATTGAGATCTACAGGCATTAATAGTGTTTGGTGATAAATATCTCAAATATGACTATCATAGCATAGTCCAAGATCAATATTAAGGATCACAACAAGATCAATATTAAGGATCACAATAAGATTCCTAAAGGAAGTCTCTTATTTTAGATTACCATTGTCCTACAATATTAAGGGTGCGATCATAAAACATTACATCATAAAGAAGAGCCTAGCAAAGTCAAAATTCAAAGAAAAGATAAGCAGAACACTGTTATCTCAGGTGTAATCAGCAAGAAGTATTACAACTGTTTTGTGAAACGGAATGCAATGAGAATAAGAAGCATAAAAGGAAAATTGATTCACTCAACAAGTTTGTTTGTCTGTCTATTAGGTTGAGATGGAATCAAAGCATTTGAATATAATTAGGTCACAGAAAAGAATCACTGAATCATCAATTTCACAAGAAGATCAAATTTAAAAACTGCATAAAAATAAGAAATTGACACAACTTCAAACAAAATCAGATATTGACTGGCTAGGAACTATACAAGATATGTAGAGGTAAATATAAAAATCCGGATGTGCTTAATTCTCCATGCAACAAGCGGTTGTTGATTACTGCATGTTAAACCAAGATATGCTTAAAAGAGTAAACACTGCCAAAGGGCGGGCAGCATTTGAATTCGGTAAGGTTTGAGTGGGATCGTGATCCATTGTGGCGTATAGCTAGAAGCATGTGCTAATTTCACCCAATCAGAAAATAAGAACTGGTCCCTTCACGATCAACTACAGTCAAACAGTAAAGCAAAATTCCTCTAAACTGAAATTCCAAGGCGCATCCAAACTTCAAGAAATCTCATCAAGCATGTGTAAAGTAAATAACCATTATCCACATCTACTCAGTAAATACACCTAGGTCAATGTGAAAATATCCAATTCAAAAACTCATGACATAACCTAATGAATATCCAACCCAAAAGTTTGTGGTGTAGGCTCGGTAGTGGTGGTTAGCAGAGAGAGTTGAAAAGGAGAGAAAAAGGTCGGAGAAAGTGTTCAAAATTCAAAATAATGCTACGGCGCTGCAAGAACGGAAGAGTTCGTTTCTTCCTCTGCTAGGGTTTCTTATTTAAAAAGGGCAGGCGCACTTAACAGATTAAGCAATAAAGCAAAAGAATAATTTGAATAAATTGAGAAATTGGAGGGTGGGAGTTACCTGAAGAGCAGAGATAGATACAAGATGAGAATAGCTCGCCTCCACGGAGAGTGTTGGGTGTGTGAAGAACGAAGCTCGATTTGTGAGTGCGAGTTCAGAAAACCCCCCCCGCTAGATCTGAGACAGAAGATTAATGTTGAGGTTTCTTGTTGCTCAATTCTTACTTGAGTTAGTCGCCCTTAAACGCACAATTTCATGACTATACTAGGAAATAAAATAACAAAAGAATTGGGCTTCTCTATTTCATTGGGCCTGGTTACTTTTCTATTCCAAGTAATCGGCCTTCATACTGCGTGTTTCGCTTTTGTTGGATAAGTCTAATTTCTTTTCTCTTTTAAAAAAATAGAGATACATCTAAATCTTTAAAGCATAAATTGAGTTACCACTCAAGAAAATTGAGCTACCACTCAAGAAAATTGAGCGACTGCTTATAGTGCTTTCCTACAATTTTTTTTAAAAGCAACTCCAATAGCATGAATGATCCATTTGTTTGTTGTTTTCTTAATGATATGAATACAATCCATGATCTTTTTTTTGGCCAAAAATATTAATATTTAAAAGTTTATTATACTTTGATTAATCTGATTTGAACTAACGAATATTTTATAATAGAGATAGAATTCTCTTAATAAAATTTATTTTATATACAAAACTTGAGACCTTACTTAAGAGTTGTTGAGTGATTGAATTTTGAAATAAAAAATATGCAAATAAAGATGTATATTAGGAAAAATAGGAAAAATTTAATTCATTCCACTTTGATTTGATGATCATGTCAATTACAAAGCAGAAATTACAGAAAACATTATTCTTAATCATAGAACATAATGAAGTAAGATGCATGCATGCATATGGAATATATATTACATAGTTTTGAGCGCAGGAGACTCGAGTTTGAATAATTCATACAAAGTGGGCATTAGGATAATGATTGGCTTCCTTGGCAGAATTATTAATATTATTGGAGAAGATAAAGTCGAGGTTATAAAGCACAGGAATCATAGTGAGAGAGCAGAAGAAGACCAAGACAGGTCCAAATATCCAGAGCAAGAGAGGAAGTGCAGCATAGAAGAGTCTGTTTCCCACAGTGTTCAAAATGATGCCTTTCTCTAAGATGTCGTTGATGTAAGAGGGTGTGATCAAGGACATGGGGTCCTGTGGGATGTTCACCAGCATGTTCACCTGGTTGATGAACCTTATGGACAGAGAGTGGCAGAAGAAGGAGAAGAGAAACAGTGTGAGCAGAGTCACGTACTTGAGAGCCACCATGAACTCTCCGTGAGCACCGTACAGTGTGTCGTTCAGTGGCTTCTTCAGACTGTACGAGCTGCTTATCACTGCGGCTAGCCCTGTGCATAGCAGAACTGACGTTGTCGCCATTAGAGTCGACCCCATGATTGTGTTTCTCAGGGATTGCACTGCTAGGATGTTTTTCTTATCATTGTCCTGCACGCAGTACATATATATATATATATATTACTTGAGAGAGTTGAAAATTAAATTAAATGAAATTATATATACCACATATAAATTATGTATTTACCTTCATCATGGAGGAAATCCAGTTGCGTCGACCACTGGCATTGATGCCTATGATGGTTCTGTGAGGGTGAGTCCGAACCATATGCCAAAGCCAGAAATGGTAACCAATGCTTAAAAGTAATGCTAATGGCACCAATATCACATCTAAATAACACTTCCTCCATTCCATCGATCCTAGCTACTTCTCTTAATTTCACACTATAACTCCCACTCTTCTCTTTTGTCTTGTGGGCTATATATATATATATATATATATATATATATATATATGGGTGTGTGCCAAACTATCATAAAGAAAGAATATGTATTTGTGGACTTGTTTGGAATGCGTGGTTCAGTTTTACTATCGATCAAAGTGGAGAATAAAAAAATTAAAAAAGGAAAATACTGTTTTTAGGTATAGAAGAAAATCTCTGCCTAATTTTATTCATCGTGTGGGACTATTTTCCCTATGCTATAAGGTAATTAAATCTGTTTTGGAAAAGAGCAGTAACTCATATAGAAATTAATTAATTAATTAATATGTATAAGATTTAGAATTTATAAAAATGAAGTCGTATATATAGTGGTAATAATTGAGGAGGAGGGTGTGAGAAGATGAGAAGGTGCATTCTGCGTCAGAGCGAGATTGTGAGAGAAGATAAGAAAAGGAGTGAAAAGAAGTCACGGTGGTTGAAGCTAATCAAACGAAGTGCGTTTCACTGTTCACTCTCTGCTATTGCGGTTAGACATAAGCTATAACAACGACACCCCTTTGGTCGTCCCGTTTCATTACCAAGCTTCTTATGCTCTTCTTTTGGTACAATCTTTTTTTAAGTAGAGTTAATTAGTATTGATTGAATGATTAAAAAATTATTCAATTCATTTCCTCAATGGAATCAATTCAAACTCACATGTTTTAGTTTATTTGCGGATCAGATAAGATCGTATAAAATTTTAAATTTCCAACAATTAATATTTTTTTCAATTCTAACTATAAAAAGAATGCATTTTTAATAATAAAATTAAAATTAACATTAGTTAAAGTCAATTTTAAAATAAATTCAACCATTATAATTTATGCTTAATATATTTTATATTTATATTCAATTTATAATATAATAAAAATAAGTTATTAAAATACATGTGCAAAAATGTCACTATTTTTTTAATATAAAATTTTATAATTTTTTCAAAAAAATTAGTTGGCATCCATGTAGTGTGTGTATTTTCATAGCCAAAAAAAAAAATCTTCCATGGTGTTTGCAAAGCAATTCCTATTCTAAAAGAGCTAGTCAAAGGAGAAAAGAAAAGCAAGTTAAAAGAATATTAAAGAAGATAAAGATAATTTGTTTTTTTTTTTAATATACGTGATGAAGTTGCTGCACTCATTGAAGACACTTTATGTATGAGAAATTTGATTGAATTGGGGTCCTTTTCTGCTAAAGTAAGGCTTAAAATCTGGAAAAAAAAAATATGATATTAATTATAGTGGGATGGGATATGTGCATGATTGTTGAGGACACTGTTTATATACGGAATTATAAAATTCTCAAAACCATGGTATATGAGCTATATGTATCACATTAAAGTAAGCTGGAAAAAACCTTATCTTCTGCACCTATAAGAGTACTATATGAGGATGACAATTTTGGTTGAAGATGAAAAAAAAAGTGTCAAAATTGTAAGTTAGTCTAAAGGCGTTGTCCAATCATGCAAACACAGGATGTGTAATATAAGCATTTGCAATCAAGTGGATATTTATATATGATATCCACTACTAATTCCACTGCCTCCCTAGTGATCTGAGATCGGGACTTAATTTTTTTTTTATTATTATTTCATAGATATAAGAAATTTATTTATTTATTGCAGAAAATAATAAAAAAAATTAGAGTTGTAACTTGATCCACATCAACTTTACAAAACATATATGTGAAGCACAGGAAGCACAATTTTTCGTTAATTTCTTTTAAAATTGCTAGCTATATACGTAATATATTAACACCCTGAATATGTGTAGCTCAAGCCAACTCACCCACTTAATTAAGTCACATATATATACGTGTTGCTTTTTATACTATATGTATCAGATCGTATACATTATATATACTTCGTATTTAACATACAATTTTCTAAACTCCAATGATATATTACAAAAATTTAACGACTAAATAAACAAAATAAAATTATAGGAATAAATTAAACGAAATAATTTATGTTATAAGGTGTGTTAATAAGGCAAGGTGATCTAACATATATAGTAACATTACGTAACATGGAACACTCAATTATCCATGGAGGCCTCGTCATTGACAATTACAATGACAACCAGAAGAAACCCACTCATTTATGAGAATATACTCCTAAGATTCTTCTGCACGATTTTTTTGTACGGATTTTAGAAGTTTTGCATTTCTTTTGTTATAATTTTCTACAGATAAAAATAAAAAAATTATATTAATAATAATTTATCATGAATAAATTAAAAATTAAATTTTTTTATTTTTATCTCTTCCTTACTATAAAAAAATATATTAATTTTTAATTACAAAAGATTCAAACTTTTTTGCTCGCTATATTTTCATGCAATCATAGTTATGCTTGAGTAATATTTCAGTTAATTTGTGCGAATTTGAATTATTTCACATGTTTAATTTGTTATTTAATTATAAAAATCATTAAAATTAAGAATATTCACCGATTAGTTAAGATTGAACTTAGCTTGTAGATTTTAATTTATCTGATTCTCATCATGTTTCATCCCAAAATTATATTTTTCACAAGGCAAAAATTAAACTATATATGAAGTAAATTTTAACAGTTTTATTTTTATTTTTATAAGTAAATGTCATGGATGGAAAAGGAAGTGTGTTTTGACATCTCATGCATAAACATGATACAATTTGGAATTGGTAATTGGTATGTAATGCATATTATTGTGTGTGCAAATTTTTCTTTAATTTGTAACATAAAGCCTAACACCAATAATGGTCCATTAGATTTGGCTTCACTCATACATAGCCCAACAAATTAGTTCATGTATATATTGTCTGATTGACCCGACCCGACCCACCTTTAAGGTCGGTGAGCATATATATATATATATATATATATATATATTGACAGAACGTGAAGCTTAACAAATAATGATATCTCTTTTTTTTTTACAATAATTTTTTTTATTAAAAATAATTTTATTTAAATTACTGTTAAATATTAAATATAAATATTAATTCATTATCTAAACAATGATGCCTTTGAATTGTGACATTCTTGTCCTTTCTTCTCAGCTGAAAAGTTCATGTATGTACTAACTCATTAATTACCAAAATTAATTAATTGTACAAATAGCTGGCAGAATAATTCAACTAAATAATAATGCAGCATAATCATTTTCATGAAAGGGCGGAAAGGCCAAAAAAGGGAAAAAATGGCATTTAAGCTTAAATATTGAAGAGCTAATTTAGGAAAATGTGGTGATGGGAGCAGCTTACTTACCACAATTTTTTGTTTTTGCCTTCAATAATAATGTAAAAGACCAACTTTCCGATGACGACAATTGGAATCAACAGAGTTACAGATCATAGAATCAGGTGGAGAGGCAATGATTGTTTTGTAAGAAAAAAGACAGTGCCTTAACTTAGTTATTTAATTCGAGCTATAGCTGTCCATTAATAGCCACATAATTAATTAATGAAATAGAATCTTTTGTAAATTTTGTTTTATGAATACAATCCTTTTCTTTTATTTGGTACGTAAAAATAAAAACAAATTAAAGGGACGAAGAATAAATTTAAGCTTCATTGAAAGGTACCTACTACCTAATGATTCCAAAAGTGAAAGCAAGAAGGAACAAAATAGTTACTTTATTCACAATTACTCTTCTTATGCATGATATACACACACGCTACAAATATTGTCCAAAACTATATATATAATAACAAAGATATTATTTCAAGTCCCCCTTGTATGAATATATATATATATATATATATGAAGGATAAAGATTAGTTAAAATTAATACTTTAATAAACTCAATTATACATATTTCTCCACATGAAGGTAAAGCAATCAAACCCTCAGATCCACGTTAATTATAAAACCACCAAACCCTATTATTGTTAGTCAATCTATAAAGATTGAGTGTAATCCTAATTACCACGATCGTGTATATATATATATACACCTACGTGCTTGCTGACAAGTTTAAATTGATGTACGTGTCAAAATATAGGATGAGCATAAAATAATTGAGAAATTGTATTTGTATATCTTTAACTTAAAAAAGCTGGTTTAAACATGACAATAACATTAAAAATGTATTTATATCCAACCAATCGAGTTAGGGAGAAATAAAAATAAAGTGCACAGGTCTTCCGTTTCTGAAATATATAATAAAGATAACAACGAAATATATTTCAGTTTAAAGCTTATCTAAAGGGGCAACATGCATTTTTTTTCTTAATCCAATCATTAAATTGTGGATTACGGAACATTTCATCAAATTATTTAATTAACTTAATTAAAATAACCACACGCCATCCGAATACATTTTGATGACTACTTTTAACATAAATAATTATATATTCATCATAATTTTCTCTTGGTGCAATGGAGTGCGGATCATGTTAGGAGCACCTTTCATGTTATTCCAATCCTTATTTGATTTATATAGAGCCAAGTCAAATGTACTTCTTTATTTTAACACTGTCTTAATAAATAATATTAACCAATATATATATATATATAAGAGATAAAGAACTGTTTGATTAGTTCTATTTCCATAATCATTATTCTGTTATATATGTCTAGAAAAAATTTGTTAAGTGCATGTATTGTACCATTTAATTATATATTAGTAGCAATCATATTAATTAATTAATTAATTTTTTATTTTTTTATAATATGTGAATTTATCTATATAAAATAAAAATTTTAATTATATATTATTAATTAATGCACAAATAAAATAGTACATGTACTTAACAACGTCTCATATCTATATGCAATTACAATCTATGAAATAACATTGTAGACTACATTGTTATGAGGAAAATTGTTGCAATTCATACTAGTGATGTACAATTTGCAGACAATGCACTTGTTTTCTTCACTCAAACTTCTCTCTTATGAGCCTATATTCATTTTTAGATATATAAATGCTTCTAGGTAGAAGTTCATATTTCATTAGTAAATTTCTTGGGTATAGTTAAGTATACAACTTATTCAATACAGAAATAGTTGTTTTAACTTGGGTTTTATTTCTAAAAAGTAAATTGACTAAATGATTCACGAATATTACCACAATCACATATTATTTTTGGTATAAATACTTTTTTTGTAATCTCAAAAGGTTATGATGACTCAATTTTATCCCAAATATTTATTTTATGTTAATTTTATCTTACATATTTATCAAAATTCTGAATGTCATTATAAATCATAACTTTATCAGTTAGATTAACAAAATAGAGACTAGTAATAATTATACATTGCCTATAATACCTAGTCTTATAATTGTAAGCAATGTATAATCTATTCGACATGTAATGACGGTCAATTATCAATTGTTCACAATATTATTGGTTTTCATTAATCTAATCAACTAAGCTAAAATTTTAGATGAACACCAAAAATTTTGATATATACAAGACAAAATTGACAAGGACTTACAACTTTTAAAATGAAGAAAAATACTGTAGCTATTATTCTTTAATAAATTTGACTTTTAACGTATTTAAATGTGATTCTATATATATATGAACTCCCAAGCAAGTTTAATTGTTTTGCTCTTTCTTAAAATTTTCTTTTTTAAAAAAAGTATTTTTTTTTTAATTGGTTTTCAGTTTTCACTTTCCCTTCTGCTGCTCTCAGTACATTGAATGAATTTATATTAGAGTTATGCACTGCACAAAATTTCAGCTTAGAGTTGAACCTAGGAAATTAATTTATGTCTTGAAACTGAATCAGTCACCTTCTGAGTCTTTAATGCCGTGTCACATGGATCTCTTGGAAGTCCTAAAATGGCTTTGTTTCAGACTATCAATGCAGTTAAAATTTAAAAAAGAAAGGGAAAAGAAAAGAAAAAAAAAAAAAACAGAGTAATAAAATAGACTAAGCTTGAGGTTTGAATGGTACAATTGTACTGTACGAGAGAACCTAACCATTGACTGTTAGGGCGGTTTGCTTTGGAAACCAAAGCAGGCATTACCTGTCACTGACTTTAATCTACCAAAAGCAGTTTAATAATTCATAATTTACTAATAGAATCTCAGTCCTACTCACCCTTTGATTTGAATAAAACCAAACCCATATGGATTTTAGCTTTGAAAACCAGGAAAGGTGATGAGGGTGAGAGTTCAGAATTACAATTATCACTCACATGTGAAACCTGGAAGACACAACTTGGACTTTAACTCATCCTAACATGGAAGACTTCTTCTGTAGGTTTTCTCATGTGACAGAAAAAACAAACACTTTTGTGATTCTTTTTCAACAAAGAAAAAAAATCAGAGAGAGAGAGAGAAGTGACATTTAGAAATTTTAGAATTTCACAAGGTCTCAGACTTCTATAAATTGGAAGCATACACCAACCCCTTGAAGGCAGACATAGGGTATTCAGGAAAAGAAGAGATAAAACTGCCAAACTACCTAAACCCCAGATAGAGAGACACCATATCATGTCCATGGATCCAAAGAAATCTAACAAAATCAGAGAAATTGTTAGGCTTCAACAGATCCTTAAGAAGTGGAGAAAGCTAGCCAACTCTTCAAAAACCGGTAGCAGTAACAACAGCAGCAGCATCAGCAGTAGCAGTAAAAGCATCAAGTTTCTGAAGAGGACACTCTCTATATCCGAACGAGAAGGAGGGTCAAGCAATGTTGTTCCTAAAGGTTACCTTGCTGTGTGCGTTGGGGAAGAGCTAAAGAGGTTCATTATACCCACTGAGTACTTGGGCCATCAGGCATTTCACATGTTACTCAGAGAAGCAGAAGAAGAATTCGGGTTTCAACAGACTGGTGTTCTGAGGATACCTTGTGAAGTTCCTGTTTTTGAGAGTATCTTGAAGATGGTCGAGGGAAAGAAGGGAAAGTTTTACTCTCAGGAATGCAGACTTAGCGTTGAAGAGATAGTGGGATACTGCTCATCAGAAAACCAGCTTGCTTATTCTCACCATCCTCAGAGTCCAATGTGCAGATAGTTTAGAATTTTGAAATTTTGTATCCTTTTTCTTTTTCTCCTTATGGAGGCCAATCAAATGTATGAGAATGAGAGTGAGAGTGAGGGTGAGGAAGAGAGCCTTCGTGATGTAAGAGGACCCACGTGGATTTTATGAAGCAAAGAATAGAACTTCCACTGTCCAAATCTGTTTTTCTTGTGCTACATTAATTTTTTCCCAAAAGGTTTGAGATTGCGGAGCATAATTAGCACTTCCATCGTCTAAATCTAACATTCTAAGGCTTAAAGTTTTGCCATTATGCAGTTCAAGTCATAACATGTCTTTATCAAAAACAATTCACATTACCAAACGAAAATGAGATTTCGTCCAGCAAGAAAACTAGTGATCGTGCAGTGTTGTACCCGTACATTTTGTTTTCGAGGAACTCCTCCTTTCAAAGTGACTTCATTGTCACTATGGGATATGATAATTTTTCCCTCTTGGACAAAGTCAATTTTCAATTTAATGCGAAGAAGCTATTGTGAATTAAGCATTCAACTGAAACCAGTTCAAATCTGCGAGCTGAAGGTCAAACGCCAAGAGCAGAGCATACATGATGAGGGTCAGGAAGTTTGAGTTGTATGCATACCAAAATTTTTGAGGAACTCCTCCATCAAAGTGATTTGATTGTCTCTTATGTGATGTGTTGTTTTTCTTTATAGAACAAAGTTAGTATTCATTTTTAATACGCAAATGCTTATACTGTGGATGAAGCATTCAACTGAGTGTTCTGAGTTGAAGTGAGATATACAGAGCTTCACAGAAGTATATAGCCCAAAACAAGAAAGATACAGAGTAAGTGGGTCTAACCACCAAAGGTACATTCAAGAGAAGTCAAGATATTCCTGAATTGTTCTTTTGTAAAAAAAGGAAAAGCAATCATAAAACAGAAGAAAGAAATTTTGGTAAAAGGGGCAGAGTCATGCGTGGTTCCAAAACAGAAATAATTAAGATACCCGTCTTGAAGATAAATGCATGTTTCACAGTAAATAGACAAAAAGTGAAAAAAAAGGTCTCACATGGACAAGTACAGTTTTCAAAAAAAAGCACCGTCCATTTAAGTCTGGGGACGAAGATTAAAAATGTAGGAGATGCTTCTTTCTCGGTCTAAAGGTGAATATTCATAATTCATCAGTCTTCCTGTGGTGTAATTTCTAAAGGTAGAAGCTTTATATGGGATGATCAATCAGAAATGCGAAGTCAAATCTTTTATCTTTCGGAGTGCCCACAAATGAGGTTTGTAAAGTGACAGTTGGACAGTATCATATACGAATAGTCCACAATATTGTCCGATATTAGAAGTCTTAAAGTTAATGTTATCTTTTAGACTGAAGTCCCTCATGAACCATTCTTGCTGAGATTACCACCATATGCAAGACTAGTCAGTGGCAACCTGTGCACAAGGTAACCACATATTTTGATGATATAGTCATGCTTAACAATATTATATTACAGTTGCTTGCCTTCAATTCATGTTCATCTAAAATTTCTAAGTGGCATATTCTCAAACATCTATTATGCAACTCACATGCAAGCATTCATTTCAGGAGTCAAATAAAATACACATGTCAATACTGAAGCTTTGAGAAATCAACCCTCGTTCTCTGTGGTGGTATATAATTTATAAGCTTAAACTAAAAGCCACTGCAAAACATCGATTCTTCTATAAAAGTTCTAAGAACACACCTTTTAACTGTAATGCAGTACAAATCCACATAATCAATAGCAAAATATGTATTCTTTATTCATCAAAGTATCAGCAAAACCGATTTTTTCTTTTTTAAAATGTCATTGATATTCGAGTTTCTCAAGAAACTGTCCATCGCTGCTGCAAGCAAATTGAACGTTTTAAAAAACTGTACATTGCATTCAAACAAACGGGGTACAGTAGAGGAGAAGTACCTTGAGATCCAAGTTCAAGCACCCATGTGACAATGCATTAATCCAAATTCGTGATACATGGGAGCAGCAGTAGTCAGATTCTCAAGGATACCACGTGCTGCCTCTTTATTAACCGAGTCAAAATCGTTAGACCATGTTGCATAAGAGTAGGATGATGATGACTATGTTATGGGAAGGATATTATAGTAAAATCAACTCTCATCATGCACTTTCTGAATATAATCTCCAAATTCCAGACAAAAACCATTTACATAGAGAAATTCTAAAATAAGCAATTTTTCCCCTTAAATTGTAACTCATCTCAAAAACTTATCTCCAAACTCAATTATGTTTCTTTAGTACTTGAACTTGACTTAATAGGTAAAATTTACAAATGTCATGGTATTTATATTTTTTTTTTGTGAAAAATTAAATATCTCTAAATTACATTAGATTTAAATTAATTATGTTAGCTCAATAACGTTAAAAATAAAATCTTTTCAATAAATATATTTTTTAAGATTCAAACTTATATTTTCTTTGATACGAAAGTAAGATCACCATCACCTCAATATATGTATTTTGATATATTTTTTTAAGATTTAAGAATGAATTAATTGTTGAGTGGGCCTTGAAAGCAACGGATGGAAACCATTAAGGAGGAAATTTAGATGTGATTATTATTTAAGATTGGGCAAAATAGGCTTAAGGTTATTTATGTGGGCCTGGAAGTAAAACAAGGTATAGCCCAGAGACCTTTATTGGGCTTGACAACTTCGAGGGCTGTTTTAATTGGATTTGCAGGCGGCAGCCACATCCCACACCAAAACAATTATGCATTCACAGAACTGTGAAGCTGCAGTCCTGCTGTCCTGGTTTTTATCAAGTCTGTCAAGCTTCAGCTTTGTAGTTTGTTTCATAAAGATCTTGAGAAATTCAAACAGATCTTGAGAAAAAGGGTCAAATTTTGACTTTATAACATATAGCTTAGGGGGTAAAGAAGATTGCATTATACAAATAATGATAAGAAAAATTTTTAGGATCCATACGATATGGAAACTCTTTAAAATAAATTGATGCTGATATTATTCTTTGCACCATTAAGTATATACACTATATTACCTAAACATTTTTCTAGCAATAGTTGTTGGGGTGATATTTGACCAAGGCTCCAAGATATTGGAATACTAAAATGGTATTTGTAGCTGCTAAAGATGTAACACCAACAAGATATAGTGGAATGAGAATATCTGTCAAGTGTCAACTGAAGTTATAAATGACATGAACCTTTAATTTGTTTGGTTGGTAGTACTTAAAAAAGTAGTTGGCTGAAACTTTTAAAAAAGCAACAGTCTTCGTTTTGTATTGCAGATGCAGAGATGCTACTCGTGGCTAATTATGCCGTTGCTATTAGTGATCTAAAACACTCAGCATCCGAAGCAGATTAAGTGATTAACTCCGTTTTACAATATTGAGCTTCAGATCGGATCAACTCTTGTATTTTATTGCTAGAAATGAAACTAATGCTCATCTTCATTTTTTATAACGAGTTTTATGTGTCAGTGCCGTACACACATCTTTATTACAGTAGTTCAACATGGGCATCGTCTTTATTACAGAAGTAACGATTTATACAAATGCCCACCAACTACTTTGCCCGAGGCATAAAACTACCATATACAGACACACAAACAAAGCAACGTTCATTTCTGGAGATGCCTGCTGCAACTGGCAGACTATTGTAATTAAATTAAGAGCATTTGACACCCAACTCCAAAAAAAGGAATAAAATCGTTCGGCATTAAACAATCTTCAGGACTGAATTTCATGAGGGTCTCTGTCCTCATTAATTTATTAAATCAAATTGTGATTTTAGATTCCATATTGGAGCTGAATTTCATGATCCCACACAGAGCAGAAGCAGACACATCTATTTCATGACCCTTCCTTTCATTTCGTTTCTCACCTCTCAATTCTCATTGTTTATGCGTGAGACGTCTGAATCTTATACAATTAAAAATTGATTTTTTTTGGTAATAAAAGAAAAATAAAAAAAATTATCCTTAATTAATTCAGAATAAATTCTATCAATATGAATCCTTTATTTCTAAATAAATACAGATAATTCAAAATGAATCCTTTTCGTATTCTCTTTTTTTTTTTTCGGGTTGATTGTTTTTCGGAGCTCAAACTCAGGCGCGGTGCTCAGCTTACTGACTCGCTTACACTTAACCCACGTTGGTGTGATGGTGTCCCTTCCAATGTTCATAAAAAAATATGGGTTCCCAAGTGTTGCCACGTGGCTGATTTTGTCTTACGTGTCTGAGCTGACGTGCCCCACGCTCCTCGCTTTCTCTTTTAAAATCTCCATCTTTGCTTTCCTTCTCTTTTAACAATAAAGCCCACACTTTTTCCACCTGAACCAAAAATTAAACTAACACCCCATTAACGTACACACCAACAACATTACTACCTTCCTCGGATTCTCTCTCTTTATCATACACCTCGGGTTCTCTCTGTGTTATCGTTCTCTATCTCTCGTAAGGTTATTTTTCAGAAGCTTAAAGTTTAGTACTACAATGGCGGAAACCTCTGGTAGAAAGCTCGTAGTAGAGGTTTGCAATGCCAAGAATCTGATGCCAAAAGATGGCCAAGGAACCGCAAGCGCTTATGCTATTGTGGATTTCGACGGCCAGAGGCGGCGAACTAAGACCAAGTCCAGAGATCTCAATCCTCAGTGGGATGAGAGGCTCGATTTTATTGTCCATGATACAGACACTATGGCTTCTGAAATCTTAGAGATCAATCTCTACAACGATAAAAAGACAGGGAAACGAAGCACTTTTCTGGGTAAGGTTAAATTAACAGGAAGCACTTTTGTGAAGTCCGGTTCTGAAACGCTTGTGTACTATCCTCTGGAGAAAAGGAGCGTCTTCTCTCAGATCAAAGGCGAGCTTGGGCTCAAGGTTTATTATATTGATGAAGATCCACCCGCTGCTGATGCCGCCGCCGCCGCAGAGCAAAAGACCGAAGCGGCGCCACCGGCGGAGGCGACCGAAGAAAAGCCACCGGAGAATGCTGCCAAAGAGCAAGAGAAGAAAGAAGATAAAGTAGAAGAGGAAAAGAAGGAAGATGAGAAGCCAGCGCCGAAGGAAGAAACTAAAGCAGAGGAAAAGTCTACTCCACCAGAATCTGTTCAGCCGAAACCAGATGAAGTACCGGTTGAGACGGTGCCGCCTCCACCACCGCCAGAGGTGGAGAGTCCACCCATAGCTCATACCGAGAAGCCGAAGCCACAACAGCAGAAGGAGAAGCAAGGCCAGATACAAAAGCGTTCTGATCTCAACGTAAACGACCTTGAGCTCCGATCTCTGAGCAGCGATCGAAGCCGTAGCAGCTATGATCTGGTGGATCCAATGCCGTTCCTCTATGTTCGAGTGTTAAAGGCGAAACTAGCCAAACCAGGATCTGGATCATCGGTTTATGCTAAGCTCGTAATTGGAACTCACAGTATTAAGACCAGAAGCGAAACTGATAAAGATTGGGATCAGGTCTTTGCATTTGACAAAGAAGGTCTTAATTCAACGTCGTTAGAAGTATCTGTGTGGTCAGAAGAGAAGAAAGAAGATAATCAGAGCACAGAAAGTTGTTTGGGTTCTGTCTCCTTTGATTTGCAGGAAGTGCCAAAGAGAGTACCACCGGATAGTCCTCTCGCCCCGCAGTGGTACACTCTAGAATCTGAAACTTCGCAGGGAAACGACGTCATGCTGGCTGCGTGGATCGGAACTCAGGCCGATGAGGCGTTTCAAGAAGCCTGGCAATCTGATTCCGGTGGCTTGATACCGGAGACCCGATCCAAGGTGTACCTCTCTCCAAAGCTTTGGTATCTGAGGCTAACGGTCATCCAAACCCAGGATTTACGGATAGGTTCGGGATCCGAGGCTAAGCTTCGGGATCCAGAGCTTTATGTGAAGGCGCAGTTGGGTGCACAGGTCTTCAAAACCGGAAAGACATCGGTTGGCTCGTCCTCGTCCAGCTCAGCTAATCCAACTTGGAATGAGGACCTCATATTCGTGGCGGCTGAGCCGTTTGAGCCATTTCTGGTTGTGACCGTAGAGGATGTGTCGCATTCCCTGACAGTGGGTCAAGCTAAAATACACGTGTCTTCCATCGAGAGGCGAATAGATGATCGTACGGAGCCAAAATCAAGATGGTTTAACTTGGTTGGAGACGAAAATCGTCCATACACAGGGAGAATCCATGTTAGAGTTTGCTTGGAAGGAGGCTATCACGTGATAGACGAGGCTGCTCACGTGACCAGTGATGTTCGAGCTGCTGCTAAGCAATTAGTTAAATCTCCAATTGGCTTGCTTGAGGTTGGGATTCGCGGGGCCACAAATTTGCTACCCGTGAAGACCAAAGACGGAACTCGCGGTACCACCGATGCATATGTGGTGGCCAAATACGGACCCAAATGGGTCCGAACCCGCACCATCCTGGACCGGTTCAATCCCCGATGGAATGAGCAGTACACTTGGGATGTGTACGACCCTTGCACGGTGCTCACAATAGGCGTGTTCGACAATGGGAGGTACAAGAGCGATGAAGCAGGGAAACCCAACAAGGACGTACGGATTGGAAAAATCCGCATACGATTATCCACACTAGACACAAACCGAGTGTACATGAATTGTTACTCTCTCACTGTACTCCTACCAAGTGGCGCCAAGAAAATGGGAGAGATAGAGATTGCAGTGAGGTTTTCGTGTTCATCATGGTTAAGCCTAATGCAGGCCTATGCCAGCCCAATTCTTCCCAGGCTGCACTATGTACGCCCATTCGGCCCGGCCCAGCAAGATATCCTCCGCCATATGGCTATGCGTATTGTCACCACCCGGCTCGCACGATCTGAACCGCCTTTGGGTCAAGAAGTGGTTCAATTTATGTTGGACTCAGACACGCACGTGTGGAGCATGAGAAGAAGCAAGGCTAACTGGTTCCGAGTCGTGGGTTGTTTGTCACGTTTAGCAACGTTGGCAAGATGGCTTGACGGGATTCGCACGTGGGTGCACCCTCCCACAACAGTCTTAGTGCACGTGCTGGTGTTGGCAATTGTGCTATGCCCCCATCTAGTGCTCCCCACCGTATTCATGTATGCCTTCTTAATATTGGTTATGAGATTTCGTTACCGACAAAGGGTCCCACAGAATATGGACCTAAGAATATCGTACGTGGATGGGGTGAGCCTTGATGAGCTTGACGAAGAGTTTGATGGGTTGCCCACCACACGATCTGCAGAGCAAGTTCGGATCAGGTATGATAGGCTGAGAGCATTGGCGGGTCGGGCACAGATATTACTGGGTGACGTGGCAGCTCAAGGGGAACGTTTGGAGGCACTGTTTAATTGGCGAGACCCAAGGGCAACGGGAATATTTGTGGTGTTTTGTTTAATGGCTTCCTTAGTGTTCTATGTGGTGCCATTCAAGGGGTTTATGTTAGGGGCAGGGTTTTATTATCTGCGACACCCGAGGTTCAGGGATGATATGCCATCGGTTCCGGCGAACTTTTTTCGGCGCCTGCCGTCGTTTTCTGACCAAATTATGTAGGGATAGGTGACACGGTTTTTTCTTTTTCGGTGAGTATTATTAATTAATTTGTTTATTTATGGCTGTCTATATAAGGTTGAGTCAATTTGAGATGTTTTCTTTTTTTATAAAGGAAGCAAAAAGTTGGTTTGTGCGGAAAGCCTAAAAGTAGATAGATAATAAAAGTGACCGTTGATAGTGCAGCAAGGAAAAGAGATGATCAGCGATGGAATGAATGTCGAAGATGTGAAAGACTATAAATAATGTGAATGTAATATTAAGAATTCAAATTGGGGGGTGGAAGAACGTTGAAGCTTTTGATTCTTGGGGAATTAAGAAAGGAAGGTTTGTTGCTCAATGTTGACGGGGGAGTGTTCGAGTGAGATTGTGAAATTTGAAAAATGTGGACCCCATACAAGTGGAACTTGCTGTACTTTTATGTCATGGTCGGCTTTAACTGGGAAGTGGGAATCAAAAGGTTTAATTTCAGATTCACTCGTATGGATAAACATGGAAAAAGAAACCATTCTTTAATCTTTCACTCTTTTTCACCGTTCGCACTCATTCATGTTGCTTCCCGTGAAAAAGAAATAAGATAATGGATTGATTTATCTCCAGAGAATCTTCTAAATGTGAAGAGGTTTAGTGCCAGGCTTGGTTGATGCTCAAGTTGTAAAATATATTAGAGTTTGCCATTTTCATTGTTACACAACTACTTGGAGCTTAATTTTATTTTCTATGTGTGTTCTGTTTTTAATTACATACTTTTTCCCACAAAAACTAATATCCAATTCTATTTCATATTGATGTTTTAGATGGTAATTTTCATAAAATTATATTTGGGAACAAATTTTACAATTATCTTAAATTTTCAAGTTAGATTGTCTTATCATAATCCTACACGTCTGAAACATATCTTCGTAATAACTATTGAATAATTATGTTGTTAAAATTATATTCGGGAACAAATTTTACAATTATCTTAAATTTTCAAGTTAGATTGTATTATCATAATCCTGCACGTCTGAAACATATCTTCGTAATAACCATTGAATAAGTATGTTGACTTCTTGATTATCTGTGTTGATGGATAAGGACCTAACGATTATTGCTTTTTGGTGATTAGGACCTAAACTACTACTATAATGCAGTATTAACTGATTGAAATGACATAACTGAGAGTCTGAGACTATTATGTTATTATGATTAACTCCTTTTATCAATTAAAGTTCAAAGCGCAGCTGCACGTACATTTACTGTTTTTAAGGACTTGAATTAATGGCCATTACCAAAGCAGAACAGTAATCCAACAACTGGATCATCTTTCGCAAGAAGTGAGAAGCAAACGATTCATTCTCATATTTTCACATATGGGTTATAGCAAATGGGCCAATAACAAAAAAGAACACAAAGGACATCTACCAAAGCCTTGTGCACATGTGCATTAACCAAAGAAAAATAAGGCACTCTCACGTTCTATGAAAGAAAGTCCCACCCAACTTTGGATAAGGCAATTTTCCTTAACCTCTGACTATGTCGTTGTTTAATGATCCAGGGACAATTGAAAATAGAGTTCTGTAGAAATATTACAAAACAGCTGATACTTCAGCCTTTTCCAAACAACAGTGCATAAAAAATGGACAGAGACTACTACTCCGAGCCTCAACCACTGCTCTACATTTTAGATGCTATACCAAGTAATGCGTGGCCAGCATTTAACTCTAATTATTCAATCATATTAGTTATATATGCATGACAAATACAAAAAGTTGATCGAACATTCGACCACCTCTTTCTTTGACTTTGTAACAAGTAAATGAAATAGATGCCTCCCAAAGAAAACGGTTGGTACCATAAAAACGTACATAAATGATACAAGAAGCACCTAATGCAGACTATCTAAATCAACATAAGAAACCTTCATAAGCAAAACAGCAGATGAATTTTGCTCACTTCCATAACATTCTAGCTTCGAAGAATGGCAACAAGTTCCTGAAGTTGCATGTGGTTATGTCCTGCATACATACTTATCTTCCCTCATCTAATTATTTAATATCAAAAGTCAAAACTCTTAACCTCAGATTTTTGTAGAATAACATGTCTGCCATTCCCAATAAGAAATTTCATTTCCATATCTTGCGCTAATACCAAACTCTTCGTTCCATTTACACCACTTCATAATTCCCAGAATCCTTCAACATTTGAAGCTTCGCTTCACCCTCTCTCCGCCGCAATGAATTCGGCAGCGACAACCGTGATTATCGCGATCTTCCTATTTGACTTCGCTCCTATGCTTGTCCTTCCGGGTCGGGAAAACCCAGCTGACCCGTGTGACCCCATAAAGAAACGGGATCCACGGACCCTCCGGTCCGATCAAATCACGGTCCTCATCAACGGCTACTCTGAGTCCCGCATTCCTCTCCTCCAATCAATCTCTGCCACGTACTCTGCATCGCCTCTGGTATCCTCTGTGCTCGTCCTCTGGGGAAACCCGTCTACTCCACACCACCTTCTAACCCAGCTGGCCCACAATCTCTCCATGTCCTCCCTCGGCGCAGCGTCAATCTCCCTACACCGCCACCCATCTAACACCCTCAATGCTCGATTCCTTCCTCGATCCTCCATTGGGACCCACGCTGTCTTGATCTGCGACGACGACGTTCGTGTGGATCACAAGTCGTTCGAGTTTGCCTTCCGCGTGTGGGCGTCCAACCCTCACCGTCTGATTGGACTCTTCGCGAGATCGCACGATCTGGACTTGTCCAGGAGAGAGTGGATCTACACCGTTCACCCGGATAAGTACTCCATCATCCTCACCAAGTTCATGATACTGAGGAGCGAGTATCTTTATAGTTATAGTTGTGAAGGTGGGGCCCAAATGGTTGAGCTGAGAAGGATCGTTGACTTGATGCGTAATTGCGAGGATATCTTGATGAATTTTGTGGTGGCTGATGCGACCAATGCGGGGCCCATATTAGTGGAAGCAGAGAGGGTACGAGATTACGGTGATGCACGAAATGATGATGGTGGTACTGGTGGAGATGATGGACGGCTGGGATTGCACGTTGAAGAGAGAAGAAAGGCAGTGAAAGACGTGGGTTTGAGTAGTAGGAGAGGAGAGCATAGGAAGAGAAGAGGGCAATGTATAAGAGAGTTTCATAGGGTGCTGGGAAAAATGCCTTTGAGGTATAGCTTTGGGAAAGTGGTTAATTCAGTTGGAGAACAAGGATTGTGTGAGAAAGGAGGGAAATTGGTGTTCTGTGATGAATAATTTAAACTTTAGAGACATGTAATTTTTACCCATTAAAAAATATTCACTCTAAATTACCAAAGTGGCAAAGTTAGTGTTTTTTTTTAAGAATAAATTATTGTTTTAATTTATACAAAATATAATTTATTTTAATTTAATTTTTAAAATATACATTATATCTTAATTTAATTATTAAAAATTTAAATTAAAATATAAAAAGATATACAATATTTATATAAAAAATTAAATTAATAAATATTATATTTTTTAAAAATTAAATTAAATATTTTTATGATTCATTGAGATAAATTATATTTTTTATGAACTAAAACATTAATTTATTCTTCTCTTTTTTATTAATATCATAAATAAAAATTTAAAATTAGTATATAGACGGGGCTTTTTTTATTTTTATATATTAAAATAAAAAGTATTTTTAAAATAAAGCAGAAATTTTATCTATATAATTATCAATTTTTTATTATTTAACTTTTTTAAAAATGATAATTATACAGATAAATTTTTCACTTCTATAAAACACCAGTAATTATCCTATTTTAAAATTTGAATTTAAATTTTAGATGTTTGATTAAAAATTTAGGATGTTGAAAGATATTAATTTTATCAAATTCACCTAGTGACCACCAAAAGCGGGAATCTCAGTAACTCCAACAAAATATCCACAAATTAGGATGGCGAAGAAACTGTTGTGGCAGAATTTTGGATTAAAAGTTTAAAACTAATTTAATATACATTATTAAATTCTCAAATACCCTATAAAACGGTGATTGCCTTCTAGCAAAATTCGCGACGAACAATCTGTTCCTTCGAAGTTCTTAAGCTGGGGCTATATTTCACGCGCAGACGTAGAAGGTTTGAAATTAATCTCCAACAATGAAGCGCAAGGATGTTGAAGAATTTCATGACGATTTCTCATCAACTTGTCTCTCCAATTCGTCAAGAAAATTCCGGAGGCTGGTACCTTTCTTCTACAAAATTTCCACTCTGATGTTATTTCTTGTTTATTAATCTACAGTATCTTTTTAGTAGTTCCGTTAATAGCTTGATGCATAGAATGAAATTCTCACAACATAGCGTTCTCCAATACTTTGTTTGGATGAATGTAAGGATGCCGAGTTAGTTCGAGTCATGGATGAAGACCCAAATGTTAATGCTACCCTTGAACGAGGGTTATCAGTATCACAAGAACTACCATGGACTAGCAGTGCTGTGGTGCGTGCAGATGCAGCATCAATTGACAGTGACACAATACTGCCAACAAGTAATGCATCGGAAGAGAGAGCCCTCGTGCTGTATGACCCAACTAAAATTCCCTTTGTAAAGTCCCCGAGTCCTCCGGAGTTCTCAATTGTTGTGAAATCTGACTTGATTCCTGGTTTTAAAAGTAAGTATCCCGATCCTACGTTAGAGTTCTATACAGCTTTCGACTTGACAAAAAATTCTGTTGTTTATATTTGCTTTTGGATCTAAGGATTATGATTTTTTTTTTTTCCTATTAGCAATAAAATAATAGTGATGGTCGAACGTAGCGGACTGCTCTGGTTTATGCTGCTTACCAGTAATATTTTGGATGATAATATGTATATTCATGTTGAAAGAAAATAATAGTGAATAATCAATGTGATTAAATTCTGAGAAAATACACGAGAAGAGAACAGGGATGTTAATGAACAGAAACTGAATTCCAAGAGTTATCCGAGTAAACCTATTGCATAAAACATATGATACTCAAGCCCAAACAAAAACCGAATTTAGCTTCATCATTAGTTTCTTTGAAGCTCTTTTGAATTTTGATCAGTTTCTCAGTCTTCGAATGAGCTTTCAATCTTCAATTATTCAATAGCATGGAATTTGTTGGTTCACCGTGAGATTTGTAATATGGTTGTTCTTGTGTTTGCAGTTGTGAGTTTTCTTTGGCTTAATTCCATCTCTCTTAGAAGTTGATGAGTTTAATTTCCATTCTTCGTCAATTTTGCTCATAGGGATGTCGATCTTTATTTTTTGGTTAAGCTATGTGAACTTCTCTGCACAAAAAGGAACCTGAAGGCATAAATATGAAACGGCGAGGGGTCCAATTAAGCTTAGTGTATAACTTTCTAGTTTTACACCTGTCAAAGATTTATGATATATAAATTTATCAGATACAATCATATATATAATCATTGAGTTAAATTCTCACTGAACAATGTGATGTTCATGCTCAATTGCTTTTCTTGTTTCAACACATTCTATGCTGACAAGTAGAACCTTTTAAATAGATAATATGATAGGAAAGCTTCTCAATCTTCTGGTGGCTTGGAATTTCATGAGCTTGATGTAAAATGAAATTTAATCCTTCAGACTATTTGCAACTTTTGAGAAAATCAAATCCAAGTTATTGACGATCCCCTCTTGAAATATACACGAACGTGCTCTGAAGTGCTGTCATTGTAGAGTAGATACAGACTAAGTATTATCAGAGAAGAAAGGTTTATCTTATATTGCTATCCAAATTTAAATTTCAATGGCAATGGCCGTTTGCTGATAAGGAAATTGGTATATGGAAAATGCTGTCTGGAACTGATTAGTGCATGGATCAACATAGATGCAGAATGTATGTCTGTGTTTCTGTGATCTTATATTTCACAACTTCATGAATTTTCTTATGACTTAGTAAATTGTAATACAACGGTTGAAGCAGTAGGGGTTTTCTTGGATCTGCCTGAAAATCTCTTGAACCATTGTTTCTATCCTTTTTAGATTACCTGTCATCCTGGGAAAGTTCGAAGTTAGAAAAATTCGTGGATAGCTCTGAAGGGTCAAGAGATAGTTTGGCTGTCGTCCCATGGGTTGCATTCCATGCGCCAATGGTGTATGAAGAAAGAGTTTATGCGGCTTGTCGTCCTTTAGAAGCAGAAGGTGAAATGATGGACACGGATGAACCCTATGTCAGTAGCAGCAATGAGAAAGATATGGAGATTGGTGAGAAGGTGGAAGCAGTCGGGTCTTTCTCACCATGCCAGCAACAACACTACATGAGGCTTGGTCTCCCGCAGAACACTTTAACCAGAATGAGTTGGTGATAGTTTTGATTTCATATTACAGTATTTGTTTTTGGTTGCCTCACTGGTTACTAACTTGCCATGGCTTCATTGGAATTTGTTGTACATAATGAAAGCACAAATTTTGGGTAACTGTAATAATGAACTTTAACGTTTTAGGCATTTCCAGAAGTGGTATTACCTTTACTTTGTTACTGGAATTAGTGTATCGAGCATTAGCTGCAACGGATTTCTGGGGTTAGCATTCAAATGAATACAAAGAAAGCATTTTACAATTTTTTTTTTGGGTGGTGATTTCACTTTTATTTTGAAGATTAAGGTAAATTCTTGGTTTGAAATTTTAATTTAGATCTCACCATGTTGTCCAAGAATAATTCTGAATTTACAGAGGTTTTTTATTTTTGTAAGAAAAGAAACTAAACATAACATAAAGAAGAAAAAATGTTAAGCACATTTATTGTATCATATCATACATCTATATGGTCAAATGATATTTATTTAATTTTTCTTATTTCAAACTAAAAGATCCACTTTATATATAAAATAGATTCAACAAAAATCATCTCAATTTGATCAAACACACACTATATGCAGGTTTCTCTAAAACTTCATATTTATTTTGTCATACAATCTTAAATGCACTCAAGAAAATTTTCCCAAGAACTCTCACTATGAAGAAAACCAAGGAGGGCGTGTCAGCAAGTAGACACATAGACGTCTCCTTGGGTGTCTGTTCCAAATGCACAAAGCAGCTGAAGAATGTGATCCAATTTTGGCTAAACCATCAATACACAAGTTGACATCTTTGCACATGTGAGATATACAGTAGTTGAATGTGAAGCGACTGTCTTGAATATCTCTGAAAATCGCTCCCAACTGAGAATTTAGAGAGAGAGAGAGAGAGAGAGGTGAAAATTTTAAAATAAAAGAAAAATAAAAAAATTTTAATTTTAATTCATTTAAAATAAATTTTTTATTTATCTCCCTTTTAATATTATTTTTTTAATCTTTTTCACACTTCACAAATTTTAACATGTAAAGTCCAAGAATCCTTTTTCGCATTTGGATATCCATTCTTAACGGGGTTCGATGCGTCAAGGAAATCAATCCCTGAGTCCACATGCATCGCACCCATATCCAGAGCAAGGATCAATCTAATTCTTAAGTCTCGTTAAGTATTTTTCTTATTTTAATACATTCATCGTATTAAACGAATTTGTAATTAAAATATTTCTTCAGAATATATGCTAATATATATGTATTATTCTAAACGACCTGACCTAATATTTTTTAAAATTGCGATTTTAACTTAACATTTGAACACCTGCAGTAGTTAACCAGTCCCCTATTTTTACGAATAATAATTGCTTAGATTGCTCCAATTCTTATCGAAACGAGTATTGATAAATATACTTTAACATTATTGTGAAATATCGTTCATTAATAACTTGATCTTCTAATAACTTTCAACACCTTCCTTTTTCGTTCTGGGAAAATAAAGAAAGGGAAGCAAACGTTTCAAAAGGCGAAAAGTCAGAAATTCAAAATAAAAATTAGTAAAATACTTAATCTCTAAGAGTAGAAGAATGTCAAATGTGCTTGAGCTTACTAGACCAGCTTCAGAGAAGATCTCAGCAAGTCTGAAGAGCAAAAGCGTTCAATCTACGAGCAGTTTAACACCCCACTTGCCATTGAATTGAGGCAAGGAGGCTGCCTGAATTACCACTCGATGAACACACTATACAATTTGATAAAAAGCAATGCTTTATATCCCTTTTCGTTTTTGTTTATAAAAAAGCAAAGAACGAACGAAGTAGTACCCGATCTCAAAGATTGAAGACGACGGAATCAAGCATTTGTCTCAACCATACCTAGAGAGAATTGCTAAATTCTCAAGGAAAAATGGTAAAAAGTTGAGGATTTTGTTATAGGGTGCTGCATTCATCTCTAAGGCACGGTATTTGTTAGCCAAAGAGCCAAACTCCAGCCCCTTGTCAATCGATGATAGATTCGGAACATTATCAAGCTACTCAGTGAAGAAACAAAACATCACCTGAACCGCCTAACTCAAACTCAAACTCAAACTCAAACCCTAACCTAACCCTAAAATTTGCAATCCTGGACGCCTTATATAGAGAGAGGACGATGGAGTCAGAGCCCCTTTTACTCTTACTTCTTTTTCGTTCTGGGCCGAACAGTAATAGCCCACAAGGCTGCATGGTGCGCTTAATCATTTTGGTGTGAAAAGTGGACACAGTCTTGCGTCTGATGACCCAAATATGAAAAAGGTCCAATGCTATTTGACTAGGGTTCAGCTTTGAATTTTAAAAATCTATATTTATTTGAAATTAATGCATCTTTGATTCCCAAAAAAAGAAACAAAAATCAAAGGGATAAAAATTGGCTAATGCCTAATGACCATTAGTCTTAACAAAAATGTTTTATCCTTAAATAAAATAAAAGTAAATCCTCCTCAAACCAAATAAGGTAATATTATAATAAAGATGAGAAAGATAATAAATTTTTTTTCAAAACCTTGATCCTCAAACCAAATAAGGTAATATTAAAATAAAGATGAAAAAGATAATAATTTTTTTTCAAAACCTTAATCATTGCGCTCACTATAAAATTCTTTTAAATGGAGAAGATATATTCTGTACTATAATACTGAAAACAAATAAATGGTTTTTACCTAAAATTTATGATCAATTGTCACTATAATTTAAAATTTTATTATATAATTCTTATTAAAAATAAATTAAATTATATATTAAGACATTAATAAATAAAACACTAAATATTCCCTTTTTTTCTGAACAAAGGAACAACAGAATTCAACAGGTAACTAAAAGGTGACGTGGCGCTGAGTTGGTTTCTATTTGAAACAAATGTAGCAATCTATCATCACTTGCCCCAAGAAGATGTCAAGGGTAAAATAGGCACTTGGGTAGATGGATATGCGTCAAGACGACGACGTAAGCTTACGCTGGAGTGATGGGAATCCTGTAAGGGAAGGAAGTAGAGTACTTGAGTGCAATTCCAATTCCGAGACGGTCCCGCCTAGCTTCCCGTAATTAGGTAGCTCTACATACTATATAGTCACATTCGTTCCAAGGGAGTCAACAACATTGCGCACGGAATTGATTTGGTTCCTCATCTCTATCCAATTCTCCTAATCGCAATCCTTTCATCCTCAACTACATCTTCTTTCCGTATCAGAATTCTCATGGACTGTTTATATGTTTTGAATTTCTCGTTGTTTATATAAACTAATAAATTCACATTATCTCCCTATTGATTCTGCATAATACACTTGAGTGTTCATAATCTCTGACCTGAGGAAGATCAAATGAGAATCGAACAGGAAAGTGACGGAGTCTCCGCATCCAGGAAGCACTTGGTCTTCGCTTATTATGTGACTGGCCATGGTTTTGGCCATGCTACCCGCGTTGCTGAGGTCTCATTCCCAATTCAAACTTTTTTCTGTTTTGCTGTCATTTTCAGCCCAATGGGGTCTCTCATCACTTGGACTTTTCTGGAATTCGATTTTCTTTCTGGGTTTGCAGCATTGGTTCTGACCAATGGATAATTAAAAAAAACAAAAAAAAAAAAGAGGAAAAGAGATCAAATTTTTGGAAATAATTTTGCTCTAGATGTATTACTTTGGCTTGCATTCGATCTGATTTTTTGCTTTCGACTCTAAAATGCGTAGGTGGTGCGGCATCTAATTCTCGCCGGGCATGATGTGCATGTGGTCACTGGTGCTCCTGACTTCGTTTTCACCTCTGATATTCAGTCTCCTCGCCTTTTCATTCGCAAGGTGAGTATGATCTAGTAAAGTCACTGAAAACATGGGAAGCGAAATCCATAATCTAGTAAATTAAGGATGAGATAGTTATGGCAGTTCGAGCCACATGATTTGGGTTAAAAAATGTTCGCTCTATTTCTGCAAAGTATATAGGAAAACCTGAAGCTGGTCCAAATTACCAGGCTTCCTATATATTTTTGCTAGATATCCTATGGATCTCTTTTTTGTTGCGAGAATTATATTTGTGGAGCTGCAGTTCAGTGTTGTCTAAGCAATTTGTGAAATTAGGTGCTTTTGGACTGTGGAGCTGTTCAGGCAGATGCATTGACAGTTGATCGCCTTGCCTCTTTGGAGAAGGTACAGAAAAAGTATTTCTCATTTGATTAGTTATCGTGGATTCCTCAAGTTAGTAACTTTATTTTTGTTACTGATTTCATGTTTTCTCCTTTTGGCTGTAGTATTCTGAGACAGCTGTCAAGCCCCGTGCTACTATCTTGGAAACAGAAACAGAGTGGTTAAACTCCATCAAAGCTGACTTAATGGTACTTGAAAGTTTATCCCTTTCTTTTTCTAATAACAAATATTCCTCCCTTATTGATTGACAACAAAAAGGAAAAGAGAAATCAAAGATAAATGTTTCATCTGGATCACTCAGGTATGAAGCCTAATTGGAGAAAAACTACTTATGGAGATGAACTAACAGCTATAATAAAAAAAGACGTTATGAGTTTGATTTCCAATTAGAGTATATAGAATACATTGTCTTTGGTGGGTCCTTGTGAAGCTAATATGAAAAAGCAGGTCTCTGATGTTGTCCCAGTCGCATGTCGCGCAGCAGCTGATGCTGGAATCCGCTCTGTTTGTGTTACTAATTTCAGGTAACTTTTGTAGACTACAATATGTGCTGTTTCTGTGACTTACAGTAATTTGATAAATAAGAATCATAAAGGGTTGAAAGCATATATGCTGTTTGCTGATGCTGCCACTGTAATAGAACATTTAGCAAATAACAAAATTGTCAATAAGCTAATCTATATCCTCTGAAGGTCTTCTTTTCATTCTTTTGAATGTTAGGTATCAATTTCTTTTGGGATTCTGTCACATTCTTAAGTTACTACTGGGGATTTGAATTGACTTTCTATTTCACAGTTTTAAATAGTCTTTACCAGTTATAAAATTTTAAATGTAAACAGATGCGCATGATTAATTGTTATTGTTCATTTATTTTTTCTAAACTGTGAATTATTAACCTCATTCCACATATTTGTAATATCAGTTGGGACTTTATCTATGCGGAGTATGTCATGGCTGCTGGGCATCATCATCGTTCAATAGTCTGGCAGGTGAGACAACTTTCTTCATAGGAAGTTATCTTGTCTTCTGTTATTTCCTTTTGTCATTTCGAGACAAGCTTGTCCTTTGTTTTAATTTTGCTTTAAGTGAAATATTAGAAGTTCCTGAGCTGGAATCTTTTGGGTTGAGTCTCCACTCTCTCCCATTCCATGTTTGTTTATAGAAGTTATTATATTTCTTTCAAAGTATAGAATGTATACCTAGATAGTAGACTGATGAGATTTTGGAGTTTTAATACTAAGCTCAAAGTTTGTAATCTTGTCCTAAAGAGTAGACTGATGTTAGCCTACAAGCATTTAATCACATATAGACAAAATATCTGTATCTATAAACAAATTGATGCCTCTTTGTCTTCATCTCTCCTCCTTGCTTGAATTAGTAAATGTCTCTGACAATGAAATTTTTGCACTTGTTTTCCTGTATGCTTTGATCAATTTTTTTAAATAGAAGCCTTGATCACGTTTGAATTATCAAACCAGCCAAAATATAATTTAAATATGTGAATTTCATCCGTACTCTTAGTTTGTAGAACTGAATCAGCTGATGTGATTATTATGAAGCATATAAACCAGTGGGCTGAGTGGAGTGAAAAGTTTTTGGATAAAATGGACAAAAGTAAAAACTTTTAAACTGAAAATCAATTTTGCATTTTTCCTTTTTGTTGTGGTTTTCTGCTTCAAACATATTAAATAAATTTGCATATTCTGGGACAGATAGCTGAGGATTATTCCCACTGTGAATTCCTAATCCGCCTTCCAGGTTATTGCCCAAGTATGTTGACTCTTTTATACTTTCTTGATAAATGAACATTTTTCTTTTTTTCAAAATTCCATGTAAGTTTGTTTTTGGAAATAATTAACCACATCTGTGGCATCTCTAATGTCTGCAGTGCCTGCTTTTCGCGATGTTATTGATGTACCTCTGGTTGTGAGAAGGTTGCACAAATCCCCAAAAGAGGTATTACATAAAAAACCTTAGTGGATCTCTTCTGTTAGGGTTATTTAATTCCTAATTTACTTGTATGTAATTTTCCTGTTGAAGGTGAGGAAGGAACTTGGGATACCAGACCATGTGAAATTAGTTATCCTCAATTTTGGTGGCCAGGTAATTACTTAAATTTTTTTTTTCTTTTGAAGACCCGAACATAATTATATTTTTTTGCTTGACCCTTGGATGCTGCAATTATCTATAGGTATGTTGGTGTGAGATGATCTATAGTTTTCATATGAAAGGTCAAATATAGAATCATATAATGCCTGGATTCCTTGTCATCTTTCCTCCATTTTGTTTGTTATCCTTACCTTTTCTTATCATAATCATTTTGCCATACCATTGTATATGTTCCAATAAAAATTTTAACATCATAATTGTGCTTGAGCAACTTTTATTTCTTTAGTGCTTGAGCCTTTGTCTGCTCATTCACTTGCTTAACCACAAAGATTGAATTGATAATATGACCTTTTGTAAAGGCTCAGAATGAACATCCTAATGCAAACTTAGTCCAAGTGGAAGTTGTTCATTTGTACGCTTTCACATTTCAACACTTACTGTAATCATTAGCTGTAGCAATAGAATCCCTTCAACTGTTGCAGGGTTTCTTTCCAACTTTTCGTTTCTTTCAAAAATTGATTTTGTTGAATAGATAGCTCTATGAAGAGATCTCTTCGGAGAAGTCAAATAAACCAAATAAATGAAGTGAAGTATCAACTCATATGTGAGTCATATGCTTTGAATTTGTCTTGACAAATTTCTGAAGATTTTCATATTAGATAAAATCCTGTGTTTGTGAATCAAAATTGTAGATTTAATATTCTGCAAAATCTGCTGTGAATATATTTATTTACTGACACTGAATTATCTGAGGCAACATCTTTGTTTGGATATTCATTTGGACTTAGAAAAGGATCTCCATACTGATTTGCTCCTGTATTTTGTCATATATAACCCCTTTCATTGTAAATTTTTTTGGGTGTTTGTATAATGTATCAAACCTCTTTGGGTCTAAACAGATTCACTCCCACAATCTGACTTCTTCTGCATCTATGATTTATTTTCTTGTCTCCAGCCATCAGGATGGAAGTTAAAGGAGGAGTTCTTACCTTCTGGCTGGTTATGCTTGGTACATATGAAACCATGTTATTTTGCATATTTTTCTATTTAAAAATTTTCCTTGGTAATTGTGCTCTTATGCATTATTTGGTGATGGATTTCTTTTGCAAACCAGGTTTGTGGTGCTTCTGATAGCCAGGACCTTCCGCCAAATTTCAAAAAACTTGCCAAAAATGCATATACACCTGACATTATTGCAGCATCTGACTGTATGCTTGGTTAGTATGAAACTTCCAAACTCCATAGTCTTGAAGCTGTATTAACAGAAAAAATTATACTTACTGCTTGTGGTTTCAGGAAAAATTGGATATGGCACTGTTAGTGAAGCCCTGGCATACAGGTGTCCTTTTGTCTTTGTACGGAGAGACTATTTCAACGAAGAACCTTTTTTGAGAAATATGCTTGAGGTACTTCCTCTTTCTCAAATTTCCCTTTATTATTTCTTGTCCTCTTCCTTGTCTTTCATCAAAATCCTTACAAATAAGTAACTATCTTGTACTTTTTTACTCAGTATTATCAAGGTGGTGTTGAAATGATTAGGAGGGATTTACTCACTGGTCACTGGAAACCTTATCTTGAACGTGCAATGACTTTGAAACCATGCTATGAAGGAGGCATAAATGGTGGCGAGGTACTCTCTCTCTACTCTTTGAAAGTTCTTGTATTCATCAGCACAGAAGAAAGGAATAGTTGGTTAATTATATAAGTAGGAGAAGAAGTCATGTTAATAAATATAGGCTAGAAGAATCAATATAATATGTTCAAATAATTACCTCAGAAATAATAGGAGCTTCTACCTTTTTACTATTTTCCTACGATGTTATAGTTTTATGTTTGAACTGTTGGTAGTCTCATCAACAATGTATGGGCTAAAGTGCTAAACCATGTGCTTTTGACCCTGAAGAATTGAGTCATCAATGGGCTCCAAAGAGGTCAAGTGCATAGCCAACTAAACCTAGCACATACAGTGATAAACTTTAGCACATGCCAATTTGGTACAATTACCGTAGTTATCACAAATTCACAAGAAACAGGCTGTTAAACTCTAAATAAATAGAAGTGTAGTCTTCTTAAATATAAAATTTTCATATAGAAATATCTGCTATACTAAGCATAAGATACTAGTGGCTTATAGCAGGTTGTGCTTGATGTGCTAACTGCCTTTTGCTAAATGGTTACTATATTCTAAAATGTGAAAAACTATCATAAAAATTGACCCTCTCCTCAAAAGCTCCCAAACTGACTTAGTTGAGAAGAGTTTGATATTCAACAGCTGATCTCCTGTAATACATATCATTTAGAGGCAGGTTGGTAGTTTTGAAGCTGTTCTAACCATTAGGACCCATTTGTAATACACACTAGCAAATACTGTTTTCAATTTTTTATCTTCTGTAGTTGAATTACTCAACTTGATATTTGAAATTTTAATACCATATCAATTTGTTTTCCCCACCAGATTTGTGAGTGATAATCCCTTCCCTATATTTAATTCTTATTACAATGGATTTAAAATGCAAAATCTCAAAAGCTAGGAGTGTTTTAAAGTATCTTTATCTAATCACTGAAAAATAAACTAACACCAAGGTTTAGGTATCTAGCATTGACTATCAAAGAAGTACTCTTTAAGATGAATTTTTCAAACTGGTTACCTCCTTTTTGCTATTTGAATGAGTCCTAAAGTTTTCCATTTTAAATTTTATTGTAGCTGCTTTTTCATCACAATGTATCTTGTACCTAGTTTGAAGTTTTCCCCGTCCCCACCTTTATGCTGGCATATAAGTTCAAGTCATTTCGAGATGTTCATATGATTCAAAAGCAGTTGTTGATTTCTCTGTAAATGTCTTAAAAATTTAGGTGGCAGCCCACGTCCTGCAGGAAACAGCTTTCGGAAAAAATTATGCATCTGATAAGGTAAAGGGCTTCTGATACCTTTTAAGTTGCAGTCTTGGTTTTATAAAAAATATTCTGGCTGCAGCAAGCTGTTTATTAGCTTTGTTTCTTGAAATTTTGGAGAAAGGAGCAAAACTGTCATTTTAATTGACTATATAATATATAGCTTAGTGGTGCAAGAAGATTGCGTGATGCCATAGTTCTTGGGTATCAACTGCAAAGGGCCCCTGGTCGAGATATTGCAATCCCAGAATGGTATGCAACTGCAGAAAATCAGCTAGGACACTCACCACGACATTCCTCAGTGGATGATGAAAGCTCCATATTCAGTTTGTGAGTATCACTTTTCTTCTATTAAGTGTTTATAATTGCATTTATATTTAAAACTTTCTTGTTTGTTTCTTACTAGAAAAGATAACTATTTTTTTCCTTTTGTTTTCTTAAATTTTTTCCTTAGGCACACAGAAGATTTTGAAATTCTTCATGGAGATGTTCAAGGTCTTCCAGATACCGTGGCTTTCTTAAAGAGCTTAGCTGAACTGGATGAGAAACACACAACACGTGAACGCAAGGCTGCTGCTAGTCTCTTCAACTTGGAGGTCTTGTTCATTTCATTTGAAATTTTCTTTTTAGATCTCTTCTTCCTCTAGTTTGATCTATTTCAATAGCAACTAGAACCTTCTAAAAACAGAATTACTGAATAAATCACGTATTAGCATGACACTAAATTTATTAGATTCAATACCTTTTGTATTTTGGTCATTTATTTTTGTTTTTTCAATGTCTGTGTACAGGAAGAAATTTTTGTGACGAGAGCTCCTGGAAGGTTAGATGTAATGGGTGGAATTGCTGACTACTCTGGAAGCCTTGTCCTGCAGGTTTTATGGTTTTACTTGCTTAGGGTTTAATTGTCCATTGCATTTGATTGCATATATATTAATCTTTATCTGTCGACTTAGCCATGTTCTTGTGTTGGTTTATAATATTATGATTACATATATAGATTTCATGCTGTACGAAGTCAGTTTTAGTAATTTAAAGAATGCATCTAGTAGAATGATAAGATTGTTTTTATACTCCTTTCAGATGAATTTAAATGACATCAGTCTTTCTTTGTTTGGTAAAATTATTTCAGATTCTTAAAAAAGCAAATATTTTTCTTTTCTATTACTGATTCTAAATTTAATGAGCAGCAGCTTGAACAGATGAAATAGAATTTTAAGACCATTTTTGCTACTTCTCTTCTAGTATGATTGAAACTGGATGATTATCTAAATAGGACTCTAGAAAGTGGCATTTTCAGAGAAGTGTATTAATTGGCAAATGACAATGGAAGGCACTAGTTTTGATGAATTTGTTTGTGTTCTAAAATGAGCAGCTTTCCTATACTTAATCAATTGGATGTTTAGAAATATTGCACATTTAAAAATGAATTTTGTCAATACTTGTCACTTACAGCACTTAATTGCAAGAAATGAAGTCAAGAAAAATAGCTAGACAAATAACTTTATGTTTTTTAACTAGAAAAAGGGAATTTATAGATGACAAGAGACAAAAATAAAAAATAGTACAGAAACAGATGACCAGAGATCCACCCAAATCAAAAGAACAAGATAAAATAAATAGACAGATAAGAGATAACCTTCAGGATAGTATGATAAAAAATCTAGCATTCTTATGGTCAATACTTATTTAGCCATCAAGAATAGTGTGATAACGCAAATAAATAAGAATCCCAAACATTTTTATGGCTCAATGAACTATTTTTAATCTGAAAATGTTATAGAATTGGCAATTTTTTTTTTGAAATTTTTAGACAGCTGCTCACTCCCCTCTTACTTCTTGTTTCTTTTTGTTTTGCTGCAGATGCCAATAAGAGAAGCCTGCCATGTAGCCCTGCAAAGAATCCATCCAAGTAAGCATAGGCTATGGAAGCACGCTCAGGCCCGACAGAATGACAGAGGGGATAAACCAACTGCTGTCTTGCAAATTGTATGTTCTAAATCTTGAAAATTATTAATTACTTCGTTCAATTAACAATGGAAACTATTGGTTGAAATTTGTACAAATCAGTCTGAAGCATGACAAATGAAGAAAATTTACAAGAAGAATAATATCTGTTGACATGGAAATCTTTATTATTTCAGCAATTTCTTTGAATCTTGGAAAAAAAATTGCTTTCCTTACTGTGTAATTTCACTAAATATGGACTATCTTAGGTATCATTTGGCTCAGAATTAAGCAATCGAGGTCCAACCTTTGACATGGATTTGTCTGATTTTATGGATGGAGAGAAGCCAATCTCATATGAAAAAGCAAAAAAATACTTTGCTCAAGATCCTTCCCAAAAGTAGGTAGCACTTATGCATGATTTTGTATTCATAAGGCATTTCTGGCATTCTAATATACTATGATTACTATTACAGGTGGGCAGCATACGTTGCTGGGTCAATTTTGGTCTTAATGAATGAATTGGGTGTGCGTTTTGAAGATAGTATCAGCATGCTGGTAGCTATTATTCTCTAGTTTAGTGACTGATGCTTTCATTTACTTCAGCAAACAAAATATCTTGTTGCTTGCTATACATGTTGGTAACATAACATAATTCCAATGAATTTCGTGTAATTTCTTTGGGTGTAATAATATACATGTTGCTGTATCTAATAGTGTTATTGATAAGTACTTTTATGTGAACCATTCAATGTTTTTTTTTTTTTTTACCATTTAACCAATATATTTTAATTATATTTTTTTTCTGGGCCAAGCAAGTTATTTCTGTGATGCATGCTTTCATTAACCAACCTATATCTTCTATTTAATTGTCTAGCTCAAGTATGTTGTACCTGATACGTGTCTGCATTCAGGATTCAGCCCATGTTTGCCTTTCACCACCCATTTCCCAATACACAGATTTTAATCTCCTCATATTTCAGTTTGTGGAAAAGCCAAGGGCATGTAGGTTAATAGTATAGCGCTTCTGTTACTATTATCAACTTGCTATACCTTGTCTTTTCATGAGATAATTTTACATAGAGATTTAAAAAAAAAACTGTAATAGCTCTTTCTTTTTATATGTATATATACATATATATATATATATACACATATACATACATATATATATATACATATACATATACATATACATATATATATATATATAAGGAGAATCTATGTGGTTGATGTGTTAAATAACCACTACTCAAGCTTTTGGGTGCACTACTTAGTCCTTCCACTTTCTCCATCTCTTTTGCTAACTTCTAGATAAATAACGATGAATAGGTTTCATCAGCGGTCCCAGAAGGGAAAGGGGTATCATCTTCTGCATCCGTGGAGGTTGCTAGCATGCATGCTATTGCTGTTGCTCATGGTAATCATGATTTTTAAAAATTACATTTTACTACTACTAAATGTAGTTTCCTTCCTTTAAAAATCAATGTTTCTTCTCAGAGACTAAAAGTGATATCTGTCAAACATTAAGTTGTCCCATTATGGAGATTGCTTTGAGTTTTCGAAATATCATTTTATCTTTGTTATGCAGGATTAAATATCAGCCCAAGAGATCTAGGGTTGCTTAGCCAGAAGGTTTGGCCTTCTCTGCAATCAATTAATTTTCAATTACGTGGTCTATTTTGCCTATAGCATGAATTTTCCCTGTAACGTAACTTCACTTTTTATTTTAAACTTTCCATTAGGTGGAAAATCACATTGTTGGTGCCCCTTGTGGTGTCATGGACCAAATGGCTTCAGCATGTGGTGAAGCCAACAAACTTCTTGCAATGATTTGCCAGGTGGGCTTCAGAATAAGCTACAAAAAATAATGTTTTCTCTTCTTTAGAAACAATCTTATGTTACTGCTTGTTGTCAATGCAGCCTGCAGAGATCGTTGGCCTTGTAGAAATTCCCAGCCATATCCGATTCTGGGGAATCGATTCTGGAATAAAACACAGGTAAGGTGTATTATCTTCAAATTTTCCTGCATATATACTTTTTTGCTTTCCAGCTGTCAGTTTGGTCTTGTCTGTAACTTTTAATTCCGGGTGGCACCAATAATAGAAGGCCTTCTAAAGGCTAAGGTCTGATTATCTGAGTTTCATGAGTATAAAGAGCTTTGGAATATCAAGGTTTTTTGGACTGTAACTGTTTGTTGTGAGTAAAACTAGACTTTAAGTCGCTTATTAGGATAATTCAAGTAAAATGATGGTATTAAGAATTAGTACAAGTTTCTGGTATTCAATATAGAGTAGTAAGGTTTAGAATTGAAGGAAAAGGAAGAGAAAATAAACCTAGGCATCATACATTACAACTAGGGTTCAATAGGCTTCATTACATAGATCCAAAGCAAATGAGCTTACTGCTGACTTCCATGTGAACCAGAATAAGAAAAAAACAGTTAGCAGCTAAATTAATCATCACTTGTTCTCTAATGGCTTAAAAGTATGTATTAGAATATACACGGACTGAAAGGACATTGATGGCAGACCATATTCACCATGTTTAAGATTTAACTGAATAATAGGAGAACCAATCTGAACCAATGAACCGAAATGCTGAATTTAGTAAATAAGTAAGCTTGCCTTTCCTTCAGTATGTCGCAGTCTATGTCACTGGAAGATCACAAATCATAGTATCAGCGTTTGTAAATTTTTTCTAAGTGATGCAGCATGGACATATTGCTTTCAGGATGAAAAGAATGTTATGCAAGTCCAGGCCTGTACAAGGCCGGAAAGAAAAAAGTAGAAAGAACCCGGCCCTATTTCTCTTCTATTCTCTTTTATTCCTTATAGTTTTCTTGGTTGTTCAAAAGTCAAAAAACTTCATTTCTATGTGGATTCCTAATGTCTCCTCTAAATTTTGGATTGCCTGCAACCATTTGAAGTAAACTTTATACAGTGTTTCTTTCTGTTTTAATTTTAGTGTGTTTGTATAATAGTTATATTTAGTATAAATCTGTCTTGACTAATTGTTCAACGGGAGGAATGAATATAATCAAATTATGTCTAATTTTCCTCCTTTTTGTCTCTTTACTGGACTATCTTATTGTTGGTCTATTTCAGTGTTGGAGGTGCTGACTATGGATCTGTCAGAATTGGTACCTTTATGGGTCTGAAAATGATAAAGTCCAGAGCTTCTGAGGTATTGGCTGAGACACATGCAAACGGATTGAACCGTGATGAAGTCGAGAATGATGATATGGAACTACTGAACAAAGAAGCTTCATTAGATTACTTATGCAATTTGTCACCTCACAGGTAAAGTTTCTTCCTTTCTTCCTTTCTTCCTTTCTTTCTTTCCTTTTTTTTGTGGGGTGGGGGGGGGGGGGTGTTGTGGTTTTCTTTACCTAAACAAGTTGCCATGAGAGACACTTGTTTTCTAATAATAATAAGATAAGTTGGTCATATAATCTGTTTGTTAGGTTACGGAGTTTTAATTTTTAACGGCATGTTTCATTTTTTCCACTCTTTACTTTTTTCATATATCAGTACCACTCCTTATCACATTAAGCTAAATTTTGAAATGCTTCTTTATTCATTTTCATTTGCAGATACGAGGCACTTTATGCTAAGAAAATTCCTGAGTGCATTGTTGGTGGGACATTTTTGGAGAAATATACCAATCATAATGATCCAGTCACTGTTATTGATGAAAAGCGTACTTATGGAGTGAGAGCTCCTACTATACATCCTATTTTTGAAAATTTCCGTGTCAAGGTTAGCACTTGGTTCAAAAAATTCAAAACTAATAACTAAATGTCTGGTGTACTAAATTTTGCTATTTTTTGCCCTATATTATGCATTGTGATTTTTTAAATTAAAAAGGTTTGCACCAATAGGTTGTTGATTAAGGTAGTAGCATCCTCAGTTCCGTAGAAAGGACACAATTATGAATCCTACGAAATGCACTTTTTGAAAGGACTTTACATTAATGCTTCAGAGAATACTGTGGGGGGGGGGGGGGGGGAAGGTTTGCAGGGTATGGGTCTAGTTGCCAGTGGTCAATACACAAATCCCGAAGTCTTTCACTAAAGCTCCACTGTGTTTATCCACTACCTAAGAAAGTTTATCTTGACTAATTATTTCAAGCTCAATATGAAGTAAAGCCAGTATAAGCTTTTACAATCATGTAGATGCCACCTCAATATGGCATGTTATATATTTGCCTGGATGTGTTGCCACACAAAATTGAAATCAAGACAACTAGCTGCTTTACACATTGTTTTCAGATAAAAATAACTGTTACCTGTTATACATCAGCTATTTCTGCTTTACACATTGAATCTATTCCCAAATGATCTATTTTGTGCAGACCTTCAAAGCACTGCTGACGTCAGCAACTTCAGTTGATCAACTTTCATCCCTAGGAGAATTGCTATATCAGGTATGAAAATGTGCAGTTTCAGTTGATTAGCTGAAAGCCATAATTTCTGCATATTGCTCTTGCAAAAGTTATGGCGAAACTGAAATAATAAAAAACTATAGATTAACATCTTGATATATTGTATCCCAGTTTAAAATTTTTCTTAGACAATTGCCTTATTACATGACAAATATCACTACCTTTTAGCCTGTACGTAAGTATGAAGACAGAATTAAATGTCCTTTTAGCAAGTGGGTATAAATCCTAGAAGTTTCCTCGTTGATTTGGTTAACCTAAAAATAAATGGTTAACCTGTGCATAAGTATGGTTTGCAGTGCCACTACAGCTACAGTGCTTGTGGACTTGGGTCTGATGGAACAGATAGGCTTGTACAGTTGGTGCAAGACTTTCAGCACAGTGCAGCATCTATATCTGAAGGTGGGACATTATGCGGAGCCAAGATCACGGGTGGGGGTTCTGGTGGAACTGTTTGTGTAATTGGTAGGAATTGTCTGAAGAGCAATCAACAAATTTTTGAGGTAATTTTATTCTATTATTAAAATTATATATATAAGAAACGTCTGTATCATTTTTAGCTGAGTCAAAAGGGATGGGGCGGGGGAACAAACATTTATTACAACTTCCTCTTTGTTCTTGTTAATCTCTCTGACCTTATATAATGACATGATATTCCGATACATATAGGTCCAAAAGATCTCATCTTATCAACTTTCTTGATCATCTGACTTTTTTGTCCCCTTGTTATCCATGTTTGATGTCTATAGTAATTTGGGGACTTAACGGCAAAGGGGATAATGCGCGAGGGGCTTATGAAAATAATATCTATTTGATTTCAGGTTCAGCAGAGGTACAAAAAAGCCACTGGTTATTTGCCATTTATTTTTGAGGGTTCATCACCAGGTGCCTGTAAGTTTGGGCACCTGAAAATACGCCGTCGTGCTGCTCGCAAACTGGTCTGAACGAAGTTCAGCTCCAAAAAGTAATTCGTTTCAATTGGTGGAGATGATAGTCTTATATTTAGAATGTTCCTAAGTCGTCCTAAAATAAGTCTTTTTGGACCATTTTAAAGATACGTTATTTCATACTTACCTTAATGTCATTTAATATTTGCCTTGATGTCTATTTAATATTTTAATTTTGTTCTAATTCAATGTCTTCAACACCTAAAAACTCTATTGCTCTACTCTATTGCCATGGAAAAAATTATGCATATGCTTGCTCCATCTAAATAATTTAAAAGAATGTTAATCCATACGGGGATAGTTTAACTGATTCAGAAAAGAGATAGCATCAAGATGTGACAAGCCCTGCAATAACCCTAGCAGCGGCTAGTTCTTCAGATACTCATCGGTTCCGGGGCACTGAGGATGTCCAGCAAGGAGCTTTGCGGCTCCAGCTCCTCGTGCCACAGAGGAAGTTGATCCCCAGGATAAAACTTTCTAGTGACTCCCTCCGAATTTATCTACGAGGTGGAGAAAAAGATCTTGAGGTTTCAAGTAATAAAACTCCATTTTGTCGATTTTTTTTTTTTAAAAAAAAAGATAGATAAACGAATCTTACAGTGACTGTTCTGACAACACCACCACTTGCACCATCACGTGCGATGGCAAGTGAAACTGCTTTTTTTACCAAATCCTGCCATAAAACATCAAAAGGACGGTCAGGAATATGTAAATTAATTACACCTAAGAAATTATATTCAGATTCCGAACTGCTTCTCCATTACCAAGCATTATAAATATCTTTACTAAAGTCAATCATAACCTTAACAACCTGAGAGTCCCCAAAAAATTATATCCAAAACAATCAATTTGCACTGAAGTCAATATCTTTTTTTATTCAATTTTTAATTTCAACAAGCACCGCCATGAATCAAGACTTCTACCTCAGCTTCATCCCTGGTCATTCCTTCTTTCCATGCTTGATCAAAGAATCCATACAAGTAACTGGAGCCAGATCCTGTGAAAGAAATCAAGTAAGCCGTACGTCAACAAAATAAGACAACATGCATATTAACCACACATGCAGCATAAACTAGGAATTAATAGAGAAGATGCATAATATAACTATGTTTTTCTAAATTCAGAAAGTGTCACCAAATCATTAAAGAGGACAGTTTCAAGAATAGTCATCCCCAACGGAAAAAATTTACCATTATAGGAGATTGACCACTGCCATAAAGGATACACATTTAAGATGAAACCATATCAGAATTCCATAATATAAAAAATATGGATGAAAACAGATATTTCAGATCTATTTTCCATATCTTCATAGCAGAGCAAATTTCTTTCTTTTCCTCCATATGTAGAACAAAGGAAAAGAGTAGCCATTTGGCTATGCTTGGGTCTTCCATTTCTACGAGGTACTACAGACAATCTAGAATAATTTTTGTAATGAGCTCATTCTGCATAAAAAAATTCTAAGGAAATAATAGATCAACAGTTCTACACCAAAAAGATGTGATACCATGACATAATTAGTACATACAAATAATACATACACACACATATATATCTGATTATGCATGCATAAATCGATAGAAAATGCAGTCTCACAATAATGAAATACCTCCAATAGCAAAAGGTTGTTGAACAATAGTTCCCCCAAGAGGAACTCCATAAATTTGACCACCTTCATATTTGTCCCACCCGCCAATGATTAACCCAGTCTCTAAGAAATTCTGCCAATGAGAGTAGATTTACAATAAAGCCAAATAGATAAATAGCTAAGCACTTGAATAATTAAAATATAGGGTAAGACAGTATTTATCAGGCTAACACATTACACAATGTCAATAGGGCTGGTAATTTTTTTCACAGTTCTCTAGTGGCCTAAATGCTCATTGGCATTACTTTGACAATTATAGCAAATACTGGAAGGCACTCAAGCTGATAATCACAACAAATACTAGAAGGCATTACTTTGACAATTATAACGCGCGCACACACACACAAAAAGAAAAAAGAAGCCAATCTAAATTTGATTACTTTTCAAAATTTTGTTAACCATTAGCTCAAGTAATATCACCGGTTATTTGTCTGAAAATTAAAATGCTCCTCTACTTTCAACATTGACAAGGGCAAATCCATCATTCAATTTCCATCACTTTTGTTCCAAGGCACATAAGAGTTGCAGGAGAATATGACATTATATAACACATTTTATCTTCTTGGAGTAGGCTGCCTAAAATACTTGAACAAAAATGAGGACAACACAGGCAAGATAATTCTTTTACAATCTTAATTAGTAGTACTTAGATTACGTACCTAAACTATTGATAGAAACTCAATCACACATATCCAATGAAAAAACTAAAATAAAACTTGAACCTTGTTGTTATAGGAGAGAAGTCGGACAAGGTTTGCAGAAACTTTGACTGTTGCAGGTTGTCCAAGCTGTATTCTGTACAAATATAGAATTAGCTGTCAGGGGACATCACTGTAAAGTGTTAATAACACAAAATATTAATGAGTGGTTTGCAATCAGAAAACAAACTTACATAATTAATAGCACAGAAGGAGTCATACTAGCTAGTAGCTACTTGTCTAACGTAATCACACAGAGAGAGCATGCTTTTGTGCTAGAATCCCTTAAAAGGCCTGTTGTACTAGTCTAATTGGGATAAGCCAGAGGTTTCATCAGGACTTTGGGAACATATGCTATTTCAAGCCCTTACTTTTCTCCTTTGTTCCACTAATTGTTGCAGGAAAAAGTCCGAAGAACCGTACATGTAACTTGCTAACCATCTTATATATCAATCCCCCCCCCCCCCAAAAAAAAAAAGAAATAAATTTTACAGTTCAGAATATCCTACAAGTATAAATAGGAGTAAAATTACTTACGTGTGTTGGTGAAGAAAGTACCGCACATAGTCAGATACTATCTGAGAATCTGCAGCCTGCAAAAAATAATCTAAGTCACCATTTCAATAACCCAAAATAGAAGCAAGGAATGAGAGAGGGGAAAAGAAATCAAATCAAACCCAAAAGCATGATTTTCAACCAAAACTTTAATCTAACTAATGCTACGGCTGGTTGAAAACCATAGTTGTAAAGCCAAAATAGTAGATGACACATTTACATTATGAGAATAACATTTACAAAGGGTAAATATCATTCCAAAAAAACACTTACAAAACTTGAAACAGCAAAAAAATCAAATCAAAGCCAAGAATAACGGTTTCACGTAACGCACTAAAGCCGCATAAGACATTGGACAACCAAATAAATCACAAGAGTCCTAACTTCCTAAGGTAGAAAGAATGGTACCGAGCCAGAGCGACAAACATAGACATTATCAGTCAGCTGTGTAATTTTGTCTGATGCCCGGTTAGCAACATATACTCCTGCAAAAGTAATGGTTAGACGAGATCAGTCATAAGTGAATAAAATGAAAACATATTACGATACCTACTGAAAAACCCGGTCAAAAAGGAAAAAAAAATTTCTGCCAAGAAGAAGCATAAAACAGCACGAAATTCATGATGGATAAAAGAACTTAATCGCCAGCTAGCAGGATACAATCTAATTCTCAGACAAGATGCTATCACAAACCTAAGGTACTTCCAATTAAAATTTGTAGTTCCGAAATCTCGAACCAGATATGTAAAATGCGCAGATTATATACAAGAAAAGGTTGTAGTGAATCAGTGTACCGGTGCTGGTTCGAGAGTCGGCTCCGAGAACTACACCACCATTGTAAGTCACGCCGATAATTGTTGTTCCCATGGAATGAGGGGCGTTAATGTCAACGTTGTGATCCATGATTGTTCGCTGAGGAAGAAACAAGAGAAGAGAAATAGTTGTCTCGTATGCCCTAAAACGAGGACTGAGATTGATTCACTAGAGAGGGTCACGTCCTTTGTAAGATGCCAGAAGATGAATCGAAAGTAAAGCTTGGAAGAGGGACTTTTCTGACTTCCCTCCCAAGTTTTTTCTTTTTCTCTGGTTTTTTTTTTTTTTTAAATGACGGTTACAGAATACTAACTTTTTTTTGACAAAATTATACATGTACTAGGCTAGATTAAAAATTACATTCCATCCCTTAAAACTTAGTATAAAAATTTTATATCTAATTGAGTTTTCAATAAAACTAACATTTTGATAATATACATTTAATTTTTGTTAGCTCTACATTATGTTTCTTTCAAAAAATAAATATATTTAATTATTTTTATTATTATATTAAGAATAAATTATAATATTTAAATTTTAACATTAGCTTAATTAGTAATAAAATTAAATCAAAGCAAAAATTCTTACATTATAAATAAGAAGTAAATTTATACATAGTTCTTTATATTTTTATTATTAAAATTGTAAACAAAAAATATCAAATTTTTTAATTAAAATGAAACATGTGACAGAATTTATAAAAAAAAAAATTAAATAAAAGATAAATTATATGAATTTTGATGAAAAAATATAAAAATTGTCCCAAAGTGTTTTCTTATAAAGAAAATATTAAAAAAGTTGAGTATACTTTTTAAAATATTAGATGTATGAAGTACTATTTCATCAAAAGTTTAGAAAAATTGATATAATTTATTGTAAAATAAATGTATAAAAGGCATGTAATTTTAATCTTTTATTATGTATGTTGTCGCTTTAATTCTTATCGGTGACGCATTTATACTTATATTTTTGTACAATTTACTTCCTTATTTTACTTTCATCCAAAACTTTAATTTTGTTAATATATAGTCAACCAAATAAGAAATCAAAATAACGAAATTAACTGTGAAAACTGTGGTACTCGAGTAACATGTGTATGTGTCTAAAATATTTAGGTGACTGAAATGATAAGATAAAAATCGAAGGAGATACTAAGTTCTCAATTATTTAAATTATAGAAAGTATTATAAATCATATTTATGGGAGTCAAAATTGAACTTCTGATGGTCTCGTTGTCTTTATCTTTGTTTCATCTGTTTTCTTAAGGAAAATTTTTAACTATTTATTATTAAATTTTTATGGAAAACTGGTATAGAGATAATTCATTCAGTTAAGGTACATAATTTAAAAAAGGCAATAACATGGGGCAACCAAACGTTAATATTGTGCAGAAATACAAAAATCCAGCTCTGAAACTACGTTTTGATAGAATGAGATAATTAGACTTACTGCATTGACTGTGATTAGCATTTAGCACATAGCAATTCATTTCCAAGTAGTTAACTGAAAACTGAAACTGGACTTATCTTTCTATTCTGCCACCGTATACAAATAACAAATCTGCTAATTATCACTTTAGTTAGGACGCGTGATATACTGCTAAACTAGTAAAAGAAACGTATAATTTAATAGTGGTACAGCTCAACGTTATTTCTATGTTAACCAAAAGAGGAAAAAAAAAAGCAAAAGACAAAAAGACTAGCAGAAGAAATGGGTTAGCACAAGCAGGATCCGCAATGTTATCAGTAGTTTCTGGGAAGTTTAGCATATGAATTTGAGTCAGGTCAGGTGTGTGAACTAGTAGGAGTCCTGTGCGATGGGTTCTGGCAATGGGTGCAGTTGAACGGTTGGGATAGGTATGAGAGTAGGGTGTGCAAGTTGCGCTGGTCCAATCGCCTTCTTCTCCTTTGGTATTATATTCCCCAAAACTCCAAGCACCTTCCTCACTTCATTCGCAAGCTCTATCACTAAGTCATCCATATGGCCTGCACATAACACCTCTCATGACTATCATCATGCATACACAAAGTCATCAATAACATATACGACGGACAGATATAAGCGATAGATAACTCACCTATATCATACATGGCCTTTTCTAGACTGAAAAGATAGTCCCTGTTGTTTCCACAAGGGCCACAAGCTGTTGCTATTTGCCTGAATGGATAAATAGAAATTAGAAGATTAAGAAAGTAAAGGATAAAGGATCCCAATTGATCATAGAGAGGGAAACAAGAAAATAAAATACCTTGCCATGTCTTCCAAAGGAGCAGGTCCCAGGTAGTATTTGTACGCTTTGTCCGCAGTAGATGTAAATCTGAATAGATTGAAATGAGCTCTGTTAGTAATTTCGTTATCAGAACAGACTATTTATGTTGTATCATTGCTGGATCAGGACTCTATAGAAAAGAAAGAACTAGAAATAAAAATGAAGCACAATGCTAACTTACACAATTACTCCCGTTAAAGCAGGGTTCAGTGAATCTTCTTCCTAAAGATTGAAGTAAGGATCACTTTAGCAACAATAATATTGAGAAAAAAAGAGTATTTATAAATAATAAGAATATCAAACTTAAGGGTTTAAATTGTAGGGCAATTAAATCATAATCTTACCTTGTAGAAGTTTACATGAGTCCTCTGATCATATTCGCATTCTCTGCGCTCCAAATACTACATGAGAAAAGAGAAGGGAAATGAAGAAAGAAAAATGAGTACTCTGTTAAAACTTACTAATTAGGCATGCTAGAAATTCTATAGCACAGTTCATAATGCTTTAAAAATGCTTAGCTTATTTAAAACCTACTTCCTCCTATAATTTATACAACGAGAATAATGAATGGAAATTGTTCTGGAAACTGTCCCAAAGTAAATGACTACCTTCATAGCCAGTTTTTCCTTCTCAGGGCCTCCACGAACACAATAAGCAGCACCCCACTGGAAAAAATATTAAATAAGTCATTAAGAAAGAAAGACCAAAACTTAAAGATAAAGTATTGCAAGACTTTGTATCCGTTTATAGCCTTTGAGACAAACCACAGTCATAATAAGTAAAATAGGTCCTTACGCAAATGGCTCCTTCTTTCTGCTCCAATGTGCATGTCCTTGCAGGATTTTCAGGTGTTCCCCTGTGATCAATACATGCTGCAAAAAGGAGTGTCTAAGCAATGGAAAATCCGGTACAAAACCGAGAAGGCAGGCACATTTGTAGGAAGGAGCTTACCTAAATCAAATACACGTCTATAGTCCTTTATGAATCCAACTACTTTCTCATCATATTCAAATCCAGGGTTCCACACCAGTGAACCATAGCCAAAAACCCAAAACACCATGGCTGTTTAACTTCTGATTATAAAGAAAGAAAAAAACCACTATCAGTATAAAAATAATTTCACTAAATTAAACAAAGTTGGATTTTGAGATGATAGGAATAGAATTTGTTCTTTCCACATAAACTAATTTAAACTTAGTTGTGAACTTCAAATGAGAGAACACAAAAAATCCAGAAAATTTTATGTCCTTTTCCCATTTTCTCAGAGTTTATGAATATAAATCCGGAATCATGTCATTCGAAAAGCTCACAAGACCCAAATTACGTTTCAAGTCAAATTACTGATTTAACTCGGACCCCGCATAAGCTTCCGCTTATTACAGAACTTTCATCAAAGTCCTATTCCCTTGTCATTTCCCCCATCCGCAAAGAACAAAGGATATGACAAGTCAAAATGTAAAGCAAATCTGTAGTTATCTTAAGAGCCAAAAAAAATTGAAATTTTCATACTGTGATGGCGGCATCACAAAAACAGAGGGGAAGAAGGAAAAAAACAAAAAAGGTCTACAGAGAATCATCCTTGACTAACTTGGTCTATTATACATATTTCGTGAGCAGCCACCAGACAAAACCAAAAAAAACAAAAGTGGAATTTCTTTCCACTACGCCATTTCAACATCAACAATCAATAGCGTTGTGCTCTGACGGATTAAATAAACAAAAGGCGGCAAAAAAAGACAGGGATTCTTACATTGAAACGAGAAATAATCCCGAGAAAATGAGAAAGTGTGTGGTATCCTCTCGATGCCAAAGGCAAAACGAGACGTTTTGAGGAATTAACGGCGGGTTTAGCACAAGAGAGAAAGAATGAGAGGGAAGCTAAACAATTAGGGTTTGTTCAGCTTGCAGATTAAGGCAGCGATTGTTCCTCTCTGTGTACCTTCTCTGCCCTCCTTCTCTTTCTCTCTCTTGTTCCGCGTTGATTCAAAGATGAGGTAACCCACTCATACAAACTTCATTTTTATACTGCGACCAGGCAACAGAATTCCGCGGGCTTTGGTCACCACATGCCATGTGCCTCACATGGATGTCCGTGCCTTAGCTTTTACATTCATTACTCTCTGATGATAATTAAGTAAATCGCATTTAATACCACCGAATAATTAATAAACTTTACGTTAAAGAGTTTTTTTTTAAAAACATGTACGAAAATGGACAAGTGAATAGGACACTATACTAAATCTTTAAATTTGGTTTATTCCATTTTCAGAGAAAAAAAAAAAGGAAAATGGGTAAAAGATTGACTGATTGAATGTTGACAAAATGCAAGTAGCACGCTTGTTCGAGACAGGTTCAAAAGCCGTAAACGCGTGTTGGAGTCAAAGAAAAAAGGAAATGGAGCAGAACCGAAGGGTCTCGAGGTTCATTGAACCTGGACATATATTAGAGCCAGTTAGCGAGTTGGGTAGGTTTGTTCCAGTACAGCTAGCTCTTGGAGACTTGTTAGGGTTGAAATAAGTAGTCATTTTCGACCCAAAAAAAAAAAGTAGTCATCTATGGAATTGAATACATCCTATTAGTCTCCTCAAAATTTTATTGGCGGTGTCTTGCTCGATAATGTCTCTTTTTACTACTATCTTACTAAGGAAAAAAAAAATTAAATGATCTATGTTTAAGATGTCAAAAGTCAAAACTCACCTAATTTACTTGGTAAAAGGAAAAATCAAAATTTTTTATACACTATTTTGATCAACCGTAGCATTAAAAATCATTTTTTTAATGGGTATCAATATTACATGCATCCTGGTGGAATATCATTCATGGTCTTTTGGTATGCACCATGCGTTGAGTATGTTTATTAATGAAACAAGTGGGCTACTGAAACCTCATAAATAGAACACATAACGAATTAGATCAAACATACCATTTTAGTGTAATAACATATAATAAAGAAGAATAACTTATTATTTCTATTCTTAAAAATAAAAAATATCAATTTATTTTTTCATAATTAACATAAAATTTGAAGTCTTTATTTATTAATAGAATAAACTTTACATTAGGAAAGAGATAAAAAAACCTTAATAATAGGAAAAAAAACCTCTCACAAAAGAGGATCAAGTGGCGAAAGAATCCCAATGGAAGAAATATAACAAAAGCAGAGGAGCAAAGAACAAAGATCTTAATCTTTTGTTAAAATTGGCAAAATAAATTATATAGATAGTACGACTCCACTGGGGATCGAACCCAGAATCTCTGGTTCCGTAGACCAGCGCCTTATCCATTGGGCCATGGAGTCCCATTTGCCAGATGCTAACGACTATATGATTTTAATATTTGACATGAACATATTTCGTTATTTGCCACACACGCACATAGCCACACACACCCAATACAGGACAGTAAACTACTAACGAACAGCATTAATTTTACAATAGTTTGAATAATGGATGAACCATTTAATAAATCACTGAAATGTGTTTATTAGTGAGCCCGAAAAGATTAGAATTAGGAGCTCTATTTTTTTAACTTATTTTTTTCTAGGTCTTTGCACCATTTTATATATTTATAAGCCCAAGGAGACTGATCTATCGTCAAGCTAAGAAAACTTACTGGAATAAGCAATGGGCCAAAATTTTTTTGGACTTGAACACATTTGATGATTTGAAATTTATGTCTAGTTCATTTCAACATGATTTAAATCAATATATTAATAAATGGTTGATTAAAATGGTAAATATTTGAATATTGAACATGATAATTGAATATTCTCTAACTCTATTATATATAAATGGTTGGTACTTAAAGAGACGGCTCATACAATCCCATTCAACATCAACGAAAAAACAAAACTTTAACCATCACACAACTAAGATCATTTATATTAAACAAAAGCACCTAAGGAAATGAGGCCAAAGTACTGACATAATAAGGCCGGCATTATATTACCAACTCATTCACTGCTGGGAAAGGAGGAGGGCCTTGTCATTTCCTATGCCACACTGTTAACCCCTTTCAATTCTTTATGCATATTCCCTCTATTTTCTTCTCTCATTTCTGGTTTCATGAAAAGAACTCACTTTCCATCGTCCATTTATGGCTTATCAAAGAGCATACTATTGGCTTCTCCCAGTAGTAATCATCACGTTGGTTATTTGTTCTCTGCCATCCTTGGGTGGTGACACAGACCCTCAAATTCTGGTGAGGTTCAAGAACTTCTTGTTCAATGCTGATGCTTTAAACAACTGGGGGAACGAGTCTATCAGTTTGTGCAGCTGGACTGGTTTATTATGCACCAACCAGATATTTTACGGCTTGAGATTGGAGAACATGGGACTAAGTGGTATGATTGACGTAGACACTCTCTTGAAACTCTCTAATTTGACAAGTTTTAGTGTCATTAACAACAGCTTTGAAGGTCCAATTCCTGAATTCAGAAAGCTTGTGAGGTTAAGGGGATTGTTTTTGTCCAATAATAAGTTCACTGGTGAAATTCTGGATGATGCTTTTGAGGGCATGAAATACTTGAAGAGGATGTTCTTGGCAGAAAATGGGTTTACAGGTCACATTCCTACGTCCCTTGCTGAATCTCCTAGACTCTTGGATTTGGACTTACATGGAAATAGCTTTGAAGGCAACATACCAGAATTCAGACAAAACCATTTCAGAGTGTTTAATTTATCCAAAAACCAATTGGAGGGTCCAATTCCAAGAAGCTTAAGCAATTATGATCCCAGTTCATATGCTGGTAAGATAACACTAACAGTCATTCATCTCTATTTTTTCCTATAGGCTTTTTTTTTTTTTTTCTTTTCATGCTTTATTAATATCTAGCGTAACAGGCAACAAAGGCCTTTGTGGAAAACCTTTATATGGTTGCAGCAGTTTCGCCTCAGATAACAGTCCCATCATTTCACATCAAGAAAAAGGAAAGAAACGGCCTTTAGTTATTGCTACTATTGTAGTGGTGGGTGTGCTTGCCTTGGCTTCAATAGTGGCACTTAATTTCATTGGCAGCCGCCAACGGCGAATTTCACAGAACAACGAAGGCTTAAGGGAGAGTAGTACTCATTCCATCGATGTGACAGACGATGGGTTCAAGAAGAGTGAGAATGGAGAGTTGAACTTCATTAGGAAAGACAACAGAGAGGAATTTGATTTGCACGACCTACTTAGGGCCTCAGCTGAGGTTCTGGGAAGTGGTAGATTCGGATCCACCTATAAGGTTAATGTTCTAAATGGATCAGCTGTGGTGGTGAAGAGATTTAGACACATGAACAATGTTGGGAAGGAAGAGTTCTCAGAGCACATTACAAGGCTTGGAAGGTTGACACATCCTAATCTACTCCCACTTGTTGCATTCTGCTATAGAGAAGAAGAGAAACTTGTGGTTTACGACTTCGTTGAAAATGGCAGTTTGGCTAGTCATCTCCATGGTATGCTATGCATTATCATACAAAATTTCCCACAAACATGAAATACTCAGATTTTATTCTTTGATTTGCAGGTAGGGTTAGCTCTGGTTTGGACTGGCCAACTCGATTGAACATCATAAAAGGAGTAGCAAGAGGGTTAGCATACCTGTACAAAGAGTTTCCAGGGCAAAACCTTCCTCATGGGCATTTGAAATCCTCGAATGTTCTGGTAGACCAATCAATGGAGCCCCATTTGACAGAGTATGGTCTTATCCCAGTGATGAACAAAAGCCACGCTAAACAGTTCATGGCAGCCTACAAGGCCCCAGAGGTGACCCAATCACATGGACCCAACCAGAAGACAGACGTGTGGTGCTTGGGGATACTGATTCTTGAAGTGCTGACAGGAAAATTCCCAGCAAATTATATAAGAAAAGGAAAGGAGGGTAATGGTGATGGAGATTTGGCAACATGGGTGAGCAGAATGGTGAGGGAGGAATGGACAGGGGAGGTGTTGGATAAGGAGATAATGGGAGTGAGGAATGGGCAAGGTGAGATGCTGAAGCTGTTGAAGGTTGGAATGTGCTGCTGTGAGTGGAGTGTGGAGAGTAGGTGGGATTGGAGAGAGGCAGTGGCTAAAATTGAAGAGTTGAAGGAAAGGGATAGGGAAGAAGATGAATGCTCTTCCAATGTTAGTGAGGAGGATTTATACTCGCACCTTATGACTGAGGATGAGTCATCTCTTACTCATACTCCAACAAAATAATTCATAGACTTGGATTAAATAATTTATATGTTAATTTGAATGGTTTAATCTAACTCACTGCAAATAAATAGTACCTATCTATCCTAGAGGCTGCCACATTCTTTATCAATCCTACTCCAAAATTCATAATTGATAAATGAAAATTCTTATTTACATCTTCATGTAAACTGTAAAATGTATAGTATGATCACTACGTTATCTATAAAGGCAGCAAAAGTGGAGACAGAATTGCAAATAAGGGAAGAGATATTTTGCCCAAACAAAAGTTTAACCATTCTCATTAGTGAAAACTGAAACGAGTCCTTGTCATTGTCGTCGTTGATTGACTTTGTTCATTTTCTAGACATACGAGTATTGGATAATCGTTGAGTCAGATCATAGTGTGTACCGTCCATTTTATTTTATTATTTATTAATTTTTGAAGAATTTATATATAATATTTGGATCAATATCACTTTTTTAACACTAAATATCGCCGTCACAGATGTGAACGGCGTTAATTCCTCTCCTTTTCCCAGCACAAGTAGAGCCTTACCATTCCTCCCATTTTGTAAAAGAGAAAATTGCATAGCTATTAAGGTTAATATTATTATCAAGGCTTTATATATTTTTCTCAGGGTTTGAAAAGAGAGTTTTGACATATATTAGAGTTATCCCGATATCAAATAAAGTTTATAATAAGTGTATAATTTTTTTATAATATTTAAAATTTTTTTATTTGATGAATGTTAAGTATTAGATTTCAAATAAATTACTTAAATATCTAATATTTATTATTTATTTTTAAATATTTTAGATAAGAAATAGTTTTTCATATAAATATTAAAAATAACATTTTTTAAATTTGATTATAATTTAAAAATTAAATATTCTAGATAAATAAAAATACGAAAAATAAAAGAAATTACAGGATACTCGCGGTTTGTGATTGCCATTCCTAATTAAGTTAATGACACTTGTGGATGGACTGTGGACACACATGGAGGATTAGAATGCGGATTACGGAGCCAATTTTGGTGTCAGCATATCCTCTTCACAGAGTAACCTGCCTCAAGCATGCGAGGGAATATGCCTTAATCTACTCAACCTCAATCCTATTTCCTTCCCCCAAAAAAAAAAAAGAGAAAACCCAAACAAGTGGACAACATAGAAAATAAAATTAATTAGGCCCTACAATATCCGTTTTTGTCTTGTCAAACTAATATGCCTCTTGACAAAATAAAAGCTTTTCAATTTGCCACCGTATCTCATCCCCCTTCGTCTTGGAGACATAACCTTCTTCGTCATCCACAACCGCATCTCCAAGGTACTTCCTTTGAAACTGGGTTTATCTCTGTTATAACTTGGAAACTTCTCACAAATTAGAATCAGGCCACGCCATGAACCTTTTATCCCACTTACATATTGGATGAATAGGATTCCAACTCAAACATGCATACACGAGTCACGACTTAGTGTCCACTCTTGATGGATTGCTTGTGTGTTCGCTTCAGGAAATTCCTTTTATCGTATGCTTCCCCGCATGAGCTCTATGCAATTAGTGGTTTCTTTTTACTTCACTTGTTCACTCAACTTCTGTGCACAAATTGCTATTTTCTCCGCTAGTAGTTAAAAAGGGGTTCTTGAAGTCGCCAATTTGTTATAACATGTAAAATGATTGTAAAGATTGAGTTCTCCCTTTGGTAAAGATTGAACTATCCTTCTGGGGAATATGCCCCATGCTTGTATTACCTTTTGTTTTGGAGAGTCCCCTGTTCAACAAGTTTTGTCCACGATTAGAAACAAGTATGAAAGATAAAAGTACTATTTATAATGCAATTGCTTCCATTTTGTGTATATATTTACTTTCGGAACTCATGTGTTTCTCTTGAGTCTTGATCAAGTAGGTTTCAAGAAAAGCTTATAAAAGAGAAAAGAAAGGGTGGAGTGGAGATTATCTCTTTCTTTCTGCAGTTCCAATGGCAGGGCCGGTCTATGAAGCCAAATTTGTTGACAGTCATGATATTATGAAGATCTTTGCAGCTGAAGGTGTTGAGTTCCTTTTATCTTGTGATGGAAAGGTAACTTACATCATGCAGTCTCCCCTCCCCTTTCTTCTGGACTTTGTGTATGTTTCAGTAGACAATAGGCTCAATAATTGATTCAACTTTTAGATTTACCAGCAGCTCTAGTAATTTATGCCATCCTGGAAAAGTTTTTTTTTCTCTCCCAAATATTTTTTTAAGAAAAAAACCTTTATGTACTTCTTATGCTAATTCATAGTCATCATTGAATCCTGAGATTAGGTACCCTTGTCATCATGCAATGGGAAAACTATCTGCCTATTTTTCTCTGCAAACTGGTGTAGGCCTTGCAGAACATTCATTCCCCGTCTGGTTGAACTTTACGACACACTGAAAAAGAAAGGCAAGAATCTAGAGATCATCTTCATCTCCTTTGACCGCAGTGAGAATGGATTTGAAGAACACTTGAAGAGTATGCCATGGCTAGCTGTCCCATTTGATACAAATTTGCACAGAAGGCTGATTGACAGGTACCAAGTTGTTAGAATTCCATCATTCATTCCATTATGTTCAGATGGCATAACTGTTGAAGAAGACATGATTGGATGCATCGAGGATTATGGTGCTGAAGCATTCCCTTTCACAAACAAGAGACGGGAGGAATTGAAAGCCATGGATCAAAGAAAGCGTGAAACAGCCAATTTGGAAGAACTTTTGGCTCATGAAGGACGCAACTTTCTCATCACTGGGGATGATAGAAAGGTAGCTTAATGCCTTGCCTAGGGTTGTTCTTGAATATATATGTGCATGTCCACGGTTATATGACATGTCTTATTGTTGCAGGTACCAGTATCTGAACTAGCAGGTAAAACCATAGGCCTATATTTCTGTGCAGATTGGTCTCCTCCTTGCCGTGCCTTCACAGTCCAACTTACAGATGTATACAACTATCTAAATTCTGCAAAAGATCACTGCTTTGAAGTTGTTCTGATCTCAACCGATAGAGATCTCAAGGAATTCAATGTGAACAGAAGTAGTATGCCATGGCTTGCTATCCCGTACATGGACAGAACAAGGAATGATCTTTGTAGGATCTTTGATATCAAAGGAATTCCTGCCTTGGTTCTTCTTGGACCAGAAGGCAAAGTGATTAGCATGAATGGGAAGTTTGTGGTGTCCTCTTATGGTGCTGAAGCTTTCCCATTCACTGATTCACGTATAAGGGACCTTGAAGCTGCCCTGAGAAAGGAAGGAGAGGCTCTGCCTCAAGAGGTGGAGGATGTGAAGCATGAACATGTGCTGAAGTTGGATATGGCCAAAGCTTATGTGTGTGATTTCTGTAAAACACAAGGCAGGTTCTGGGCATTCTCTTGTTATGTGTGTGATTATGATCTTCACCCAAGTTGTGTGGAAAAGGTCAGCAAAGACGAAAGCTTCTAGAAATTACAGTAAGAGCAAGATTGCAAACAGATGTTAGACAGACTAGCTTCTTTTTTTTTTTTTTTTCCTCTTTCTTTTGGTAGGGATTGTGTTTTAAAATCTGTGAAACATAAGAAACAAACTACAAGTGCTGCTGCCTACTACTCTGTCAATGAAAGATGCCACTTTAAAGTTGTGAAGTTCTCAACATGAATGAAAGAAATCTTACTATTATACACTTCTACACATTAATGTCCTGTGCATAGAACAAAAATCGAAGTTATGCAGAAATTAAATAATCAAACACAGGCAGATAAGCCTTGACTAGGTGACTGAGGTATAATTTAAGAATCTAAATGTTGTATGAAACTGTAAATGATCTGATACTGATCAAAGACTGAAAAATATTGACATGGCATAAAAAAAGTCTAGATAAGTTTTTCAGTTTATATCGGATATTTTAATTAAAACTAAAATAATCTTTGAATTTTCACTCTAAAATATCACACTTGTTTGTACATTTTATTATATTATTGGAAATTAGAAAATAAAAATATGTTTAAAAAACCATTAGTATCAAATTTTCCTCATAAGAAATTATAAAATTTTAACATTAGAACGTTTAATAAATGCATGCAAACTCGAAATAGAGAGAAAAGTCCTGAACGTATTTGTCAAATTTGCCTTAACATCGGTCACCACATATTATCAGTATGAACCTATTTTTATTAACATTTTTACTACTATAGAAGCACGGATTTGTTTACAAATTTGCTTTCCAAAAATACCCTCAGTGATAACTAGCACTAATAAAAATAATAAAAACAAGTATACTGTTTCAAACTATAACCTCCGTTTAATTTAAATTTTTTTAAAAAAAGAATATCCCAGTCAATGTTAGCACTAATAAACAAGACAAAAATATTATTATGGTCCCTCAAGTTTTGTAATGTTTTTAATTTGGTCTTTTATGTTTATTTGTTTTCAATTTAGTTTCTTACGTTTAAAATTATTATCATTTTAGTCCCTTAAATTTAACAATTTTTTCAATTTAGTTTTTTAAATTTAATAATTTTTCAATTTGGTCCTTCAATATTAGCAATTTTCTCAATTTAACCTCTCAAATCAACATATCTATTATATATTTTGATGCTTTGTAGATAGAGTGACCAAATTAATAACAATTCTAAACGTGAAGGACCAAATTGAGAACGAACAAACATGAGAAATCAAATTAAAAAATTTATTAAACTTGAAGGACCAAAATGAGATTTTTGCCAATAAAAGAATGTTAAAATACATAAAACTCTCTTATACTTTTAGTTTATATGCACATAATTCACTATATTTTTAAAAGTAACCCAGGATCTCTCTATCCTTTCAAAATGTTATAAAAAATTTATTCCGTCTAATTTTCTATTCAAAACTAACAGCAATGAACACATCAGTTTATAAGATGTCAAATTAAAGCAAATAATTAAAAAATAATAAGTGAAAAGACAAAATCACCAATAAGATAATAGCTTATACCAATAGAAAAAATTGATGTTTTAATAGTAAAAAAATAAAAATACTTCTATTATCTTTTAATTATTTGCTAAAACATAACATCTTAAGCTAATATGTTTATTAACATTAATTTTTTGATGAAAAATTAAACGGAATAATTTTTTTGTAATATTTTGATATTACAAAAGGTTATGTGTACATAAGATAAAATACAAAGGATGTGTATTTTAGTCATAAAAAAAATACATTGGCACCCTTTTAAACTATAAGTGGCGTTTAATTTAAACTTTTTCAATTTTCAATTTGATTTGGGCATAATCATTTTATGATGGTTTTGTGTTTGATCAATTTTTGGTAAAAATTCACCAAAAGGCAACAAGATTGACTTTTTGTTTAAATGAAAACACATCACAAATTGGATTTTTGCTAACTTGCTTGATCTCAATTTTTGCGAAATACATTTTGATGTTGTTGCATAGAGGAGACAATTCTTTTAGAACGAAAATTATTCACAAATGGTAGGGCTTTGAAGAAAAAGGAAATAAAGATCAATTCTATTTACTTATTCTCATATAAAAATTCTTTCTACATAAGTCATTTCATGTGTGTGAACAGGTTCTTGTATATTCATTTATTTATTGAATAATTGAATTGAATGGGGTTAAGTTTCATATGATAATTTATCATTTGTATTTTTGTTAAAATTACAAGAATCATCTTAGCAATCAAGGGGATTGATGGTAGGGAGACTAGAGACTTGTAATTATGTCATTTTGGGTCCTGAATTTGCTTCCTTGCATATTGTTTGCCATTATATGACTTTTGTAATTAATATTGATAATTTTGTGTATCCATATTCAAAATATATTTGCGAATTCATTTATTTAAGTTTTGTAAATATTTGATATTAGTATAATTATTTCTTACTCAATGACTTTATGTTTCTTATTTTTAATATTGTTTCTTAAACAAGTTACAAAACTGAAGCATTCATTTGGCTATGTCATTGTTATAAATATAATAATTAGACCACTACATCATGCATTGTTAAATAATTTCAATTTGAAAAGCTTTAGCAATAAAAGTTCTAGCTTATAACAATAATTACAACATTAATAATAAAGTAAAATTGGTAAATCATATCAAGTTGGGGAAATTTTAAGAGATATTGGAGTCATGATTTTTTTGTGACCAATAATTTTATTGTAGTGTAAGTTCATGTCATATTGGAAAGTGCACACAAGTATCATGTCTAGAGTTCTTCACTTGGCTTAATGATATATGTACCAAGTGTGTTTGAGAGAAATTGTCCAAATATTATACTAAGTGATTTACTACTTCAACACTCTTTATTATGAGTTTGTATATATGAACATGTAATATTCTTTCTTATGTGAAAAGTATACTCTCATTCCATTTATTTTAAAAAAAATTATTACTTTTTTATATTTATTTTGAGTTTAAAATAATAAATTTAATTTATTTTAGCAATGGTTTCAATTTTACAATTCTAAGACATAACTTCATGCGTGTTATTATGTCTTTTTGTTGATTTCTATTCTTTTTTTCTTTTCTTTTCTTTTCTGGTGGTGGGGAATTGGGAGATGGACTACAGATTCAATGCAAGGAAGTCTTGATAGAGGATGCAGATGTAGCGAGAGCTTTAATAGAATATACTTCTCAGAAAGCAATTGTGCATTTAGTTCTGGGCTCTTCGACAAAAATTGGTTTGCTTTGGTATGCATCTTCCTTTCTGAGTCATGGCTTTATCCGACATGTTGCAAATTTCACTTCTAACTTGTACCCTTCCATTCTGTGTACTCAAGCATTAGGCACGTTGTAAATTGAAGGTGTCCATGCTAGTAATTTGGACATTAGAAAAAATGGTTGCTCTTTATTTACACTTGATTGGACCCACAACAACTCTGAGATAAAAAGCTTGTAGAGTGCAGCTTATCAATGAATTGAATGTTAAATGTTATCATATAAATTCAAATAAATTTGACCAATAGTCAAGCTTTTAATGGAATTAAAAAGAAGAAGCTTTCCATTTAGTTCTTGTCATATTCCACATGATACCAACAATAACTTAAGACTTCATTTTTTCATGTAATGCAAACGTAACATTAAGAAATTGTTGTTAAAATGTGATTTAGGGTTCAGTAGTATTAATAAATTCCTTTGTTTCTAGCATGGCTATATGAATGCATATTATTTCCTGAGGGAAAATTTTTCATCAGAAGATTCAAGGTGGCTGATATTCCAGTAGTGGTGGCAAAAGGGGCACCAGATTTCTGTACTGTCTATGTTGTTTCTAAAGAAAAGATTCAATCAATGCGATCTGCCTCTCGTCCTGCTCCATCCATTTCCCCTATTGCCTGCGAACTTAATCAAGCTAATATTAAGCAAGACCTATTAGAACCACAAATGCCGCCAACTAATTATGATATGAAAGATTAGATTCATCTCTTCAAGAATCACACATGTATATACACATATACATATTGCCTGTATGCTGCTCACTGAGATATGTGGTTTCAACTTTCAATCAGCACATGAAAGGCGATCGGTTGATGCACGAAGTAAGTTACAGGTTGAAACAGAACCCTTTATTTCAGTTTATTCTTTTTGGTCTATCAACTTGTTCCTTGCATGGTTAAACAGCATGTGCTTGTCATCAAAAAGGTGAAACTAAATGATAGTGAAAGCAGGTCACCATTCACAAGGAGAAATTTCAAATGCAAGTCATATGGAAGAAATTCTTTTCCAAGCACTGACATAACCTTTGTAAGCTCTGAAAGAACAAATACAGACTCCATATTCTGTTCGTTATATGACAGCTCAGAGACAGATGAAAACAACAGCTTTGAGTCACTTCAGTACAGAAGGCAATCTGTGGATATTTGTTCTCTTCCTGAAACCTTCTCAAACCTAACAGATAGTGAAACACTTTCTTCTAGTTCATCAAATGCTACGGTATGGACTAGTATGCAATGTATATTTCTAGTTCCTGCTCTACCTACAGAGTATGCATTTATCAGTAATAAGGGACGCTAAAGAACTTTGTGATTTGGCCACAATTTGTCATTAAAAAGGAGATCTTCATATTGTTTTTCTTGAAGATAAAGAAATCAGTAATATGCTAAGGCTACCTATTTTGAAATCTTCAAGTATATTATATTATATGATAACAGCCTTAAATTTTTTTTTCACTTAATTTAGTAGAACATGATTCACCCGGGTTTATTTAGGGATGAATAAATAATTAATGATCAAATAGTTAAATAGGTCTTTCTCTTATCGATGAATAAATGATTAACAATTGCAAAGTTATCAATGTCTAATTGAAATTTTTGGGTACGCCTTTGTGCTGAACTTATAGGATGATGTGGAGGTTGAAATGAGGAGACTAAAGTTGAAGCTCAAGAAAACGATGGAAATGTATAGCAGTGTCTATGAAGAAGCACTTATAGCACAACAGAAGGTATGAAACAATATTTGCTTTACATCTTCTAAAGCACAAGAAGATCTAACATTTTATATTACAGACAATGGAAGTGGCAAGGCTCGCTGAGGAAGTTGTCTTAGCAATTGCGGAAAGGGAGATGGCCAAATCAAAAGCTCTCTGCTTGGCTTTTTAGCGGCGGTTTTTTCCGTTGCTAAAGTGTCTTGCAATAACTATTATTGCTACTATAACTTTTTTAAATTAATTATTTAAACAAAAGTTATAGCAGCAATAATATTCGTTGTAATAATATTAAAACACACTTTAGCAACGGATAAAACCGCCGCTAAAAAGCAGAGGCCAAGCAGAGAACTCCAAACAGAGGATCTAAAATCAATCAAAAGCAGCCATTGAGGCTGCTGCAGCACAAAAGAGGATTGCAGAACTAGAAGCACAAAAAAGAGTTGCTGCAGAAATGAAAGCACTCAAAGAATCAGAAGAGAAAAGAAGAGTAATTGATGCTTTAATGAACACAGATGTCAGGTATAGAAAGTATTCAGTTGAGGAGATTGAAGCTGCAACAGAGTTCTTTGCAGATTCCCGAAAGATTGGAGAAGGGGGTTATGGTCCAGTATTCAAGTGCCATCTGGACCATACCCCAGTGGCAGTGAAGGTTCTATGTCCTGATGCAGCACAAGGAAGATCACAGTTTCAACGAGAGGTAAGCTGCAAAACAAAACTGTTAGTAATTCTAGTGTACCTTCTCCCGTCAAAATAATTCCTCCTATCCCACCTCAAGTCTTTTTAAACCTTCCTCTCTGGAAGAGCTCTTGTCCTAGATCAAGGGATTTTTTGTTCTTGTGTCTTCTCTTCCCATTCCTGAGGACAAAGGGAGTGTCCTCATGTTGATTAACCTACTAATATATATATGTTACAGGTTGAGGAACTGAGCTGTATAAGGCATCCAAACATGGTTCTCCTCCTGGGAGCCTGTCCAGAGTATGACTACCTTATCTATGATTACATGGCCAATAGAAGCTTAGAAGCTTGCCTCCTTCGTCAAGGAAATGCCCCCTCACTTCCTGGCAGCTTAGGTTCAAAATTGCAGCTGAAATCGGCACTTGCTTGTTGTTCCTGCACCATAGAAAACTAGAGCCTTTGGTGCACAGGGACTTGAAACCAGCTAACATCTTGCTTCATAGCAACTATGTAGCCAAGATCAGTGATGTAGGGTTAGCCAGGCTAGTTCCACCATCCATGACTGACAATGTGACACAACATTGTATGACATCCACGGCTGGCACTTTCTGCTACATAGATCCAGAGTACCAGCAGACAAGAATGCTTGGGCTGAAATCTGACATATACTCCCTTGGGATCATTTACCTGCAGATTTTAACAGCAAGACCATCCATGGGATTGACCCATCTTGTAGAGAGAGCAATTGAGGAAGGAGAATTTGCTCAGATTCTGGATCCAACAGTGCCTGACTGGCCAGTACAGGAGGCCTTGAGCCTTGCAAGTATGGCACTCAAGTGTTCAGAGTTGAGGCGAAAAGGTAGACCTGATCTTGCCAATGTTGTCATGCCAGAACTTAACAGATTGAGAGCACTTGGTGAGAAGTCTAATTACCTTGCAGCCCCGGGCTGCTTGATGACTCCATGCAACCACAGCCAAATTTCTGTGCTGCAACGGGTAAGCTTCAAATTTCCTCATTTCCTTTTGCCATTTAACTTGCCCAAATCATCATTAGCCGCTCATCTTCAACATATATACATTTATTAACTATTGCTGTCATAATAAACATTTTCTTAACTATTGCAGGATGGAGCCAGCCGTCCATTTTATCCTGAGGAGAGCACAATAAACAAATCATGCCCAGTTTGAGCAGGAAAAACAAGATCCCATTGATGAGAAAACAATGTCCAATGGATTGAACTCCAGGGCATATTGTAAATTACTTAGGTAAATTGATATATATTTAGCATTCTCCAAGCTGTACATCTTTTTTTTTGGTAGAAACTCCAAGCTGTACATTTGATTTAATGTTACGCTTACTTGCATTGCAAAAACAGTAACTTTTATTTAAGTAGATAATTACCAAGAGGGTTCACAGGACATTCATGCGTATAACATTAACTCATCCCTTAATATTTGAAATCAAATTGCAAAAATAATTCTCTGTTAACTTTTTGTTAATACAAATTACACTATTTTTTTGTTCAAGATATATTCCTTCAAAAAATAAGTTTACTTAATTGCTTTTACTATAATACTATCATGAAAACAAAGTCTTACCAAAAGAAGAGTAAAAGCCGGATTAATATTTATAAGGTTGTAAAGTATATAGGACATGATCTATGTTTATTTGCTTCTAATTCAGAAGCCTTTTAAACGCTCTATTCTGGTAATAATAAGTAATAACACGTGAAGTCGTGAAGAGTAGTGAAAATAAGAGTGGGATATGTAGTTTAAAAGAGTTTAAAATAGGCCATGACATGTTTTTGTCTTAAAAAATCTTTGACAACCCTCACACCGCAGTAACAATATCACATCTAAATCTCAATCCAAAAAGATTAAACCCTACAAAGTACAAACATTTAACTCCATTGATAATAGCCAAGGTCATTCTGTTCACAATTTTTAGTACGTTGGGTAAATATATAATAAAAATGTTTGAATGTTTATATTTAAACATCTTATGGTATTTTTGTGAATTGTGATGTTATTATTTACGAAAAAAATATTAATTTATCGCACAGTTCATGATTCATGTCACCGTAGAATTATTGAACATTGAAATAGGATGGTCCAGGGCCTCTCCAAAATTAATTTTTCTCTTTCTTTACTTTATTTTCTCTGGTATCATGGAATATTTTCTCATCTTTTTGGTGAGGGAGAATAAATTCTTCAACAATAATTATCCTTCGGATTTTTCCGTTACTTAAGATAAGAATTAATGTTAAGCTAAAAATAAAAATGAAAACACCATTTCTTTTTCCTTGTTTTTGGATATCGTTATTAATTATATATTTATGTGTATTTTCTAACACATTTTCTTCAAGGACACTGGTGTTTCGGCATACATAAACGTGTATTTTGTTGATAGAAAAGGATGTTTGAGATTATAGGAGAATCTTACAAAATAGGCAAATTAATTTAATTTTTAATTAGTACAGCAAATTATCTCTCTTATCTTATGCAACTAAATTCCATTAATAGTGTCAAAATTACTAATTTCTTACAATTACAAAATGAAATATTATTAATATTACTAACAAAAGATTATTCAATTCCATCAGTACAAATAGATAGAGCAATAAATATTTGCATGCTTCACCTGATTTTGGTGGCACTTTATTACAGTGTTTGGATTAGCTAGCATTAATGATGTTCTCCGAGTGACAACCTAAAATGTCGGCATTACAACACAAGATCTGAAATCCACTTCTGTGTTGGGTTTCTGAAATCTGAATCCTCTCATCTTTCTCAACAAGCACCGTCATGTCGTTTCACTGTTTATTATCCTTTGCTTTGCATGCATTTTTTGAGTTCAGCTAGACAGTACACGTAGTATAGGCTTCTATTGCTGGACCCACTTTTGCTGCATCGTAAATCTTTCTTTTTACATCCACATCACCCCAGCCAATGTACACGAAGAAAGGAATATTCTTAATATGATTTCATAAATTCCATTTCTTATTACTAAACTATGTTTTGGAATTATAAATTGTGGATTAATCTGTTTTAAAATCATCAAACTTATGAATCCAGAAAAGCAGGTGTCTATTTCAAGCAACAATCGGATTGGGAGATTATGTGTGAGTTTATTGAAATTACATTCTTACTGCTTCAGCGTCAGATACCTTCCCTCGTAACGTGGCTTTCCCATGTTAGGTTCCTTCTACACTCTATTGTTCCTTCACTTTACAAAACAGCCTCACTCAATTCACGTTCTTCCCTTTTATCTCATACCTACATTTCGTTAAATGCGGAAACCTTCAATAGCAATAGGCTTCTCTGATGCCTGAGTCATTCCTATATTTCTGTTCTTTTTGTGAGTGAATCTGTCTAATAATGACTCCAAGATTGGATTTTCCGACCAAAGGAACGCCGGTGGTAGTGACGACGGAGAACCCCACTTTATCCGTCGTGGAGATCAATGGTCCTGATGATGCTGCATTCCAGCCACTAGAGAAAACTCGAGGTAAGACCAAGAATGCTAAGCAAGTCACTTGGGTGTTGTTGCTCAAGGCTCATCGTGCCGTTGGCTGCGTCACATGGCTGGCTACACTTGTGTGGGCGTTGCTCGGAGGTCTTAAGAAGAGGTTGGTTCATAGGCAAGGAAGAGGAGTAGCTATGGGGAGTGACAAGTTAGAAAAAGGACAGTTACTATTTGGAGTGCTTCGAGCATTTTTGGTGGCCTCCTTGGTTATTTTGGGGTTTGAGGTTGTTGCTTACCTACAAGCTTGGCATTTTCCAGAGACCAGTTTGCATTTTCCGAGGACTTGGGATTTGGAAGGGTTGTTCCATGTGGTGTATGTTGCTTGGTTATGGTTTCGTGTTCAGTACATTGCTCCCTTAATACAGGCACTTTCCAAGTTTTGTGTTATTCTGTTTCTTATTCAGTCAGTGGATCGTATGCTGCTTTGCTTGGGTTGCTTTTGGATAAAATACAAGAAGATAAAGCCAAAGGTTGAAGGGGATCCATTCAAATTTGATGACATAGAACGATCCACATGCAATTATCCCATGGTTCTTGTTCAAATTCCAATGTGTAACGAGAGGGAGGTAACACACCAAACTTCTCTTCCATTTGATTATTTAAGCTTCTTTTCACATTTATCTATAACACGCCAACCTTCTTTTCACATTTATATGCATTCATTCCGGCATGTGTTGCCATATTGATGGGCATATCAAAACTTGAAGCTCATAACTCCTTTTAGGAATTATCTGAAACATTCAAGGATTAGAAGCTTATGTTCTTTCCTGAAATGCTAAATGACAGAGTAGAATAATGACTTCCTATTGTCGGGCTCTGTAATACACAGCACTTGACAGTTTTTTTGGAAGACGACGATGGAAGGAAAGTTTTCCACGGTTGTATTTAGTATCAGAGAATTTGTAACTCTAACAAGCAATCAATGGCAACAAATGGAGTTAACAGGTTTTTCCTTTTTTGGTTTTTGATGCTGTGATGTTCTGCAGGTGTATGACCAGTCCATTTCTGCAGTCTGCCAAATTGATTGGCCAAGGGACCGTTTACTGATTCAAGTTCTTGATGATTCTGATGATGAGAGCATACAGTGGTTAATTAAGGCTGAGGTTGCTAAATGGAGCCAAAAGGGAATCAACATAATCTATAGGCATCGCCTACTCAGGAGTGGTTATAAAGCTGGCAATCTCAAGTCTGCAATGGACTGTGACTATGTGAAAGATTATGAGTTCGTTGCAATTTTTGATGCCGATTTCCAACCTAATCCTGATTTTCTTAAGCAAACCGTGCCATATTTCAAGGTTAAGACAGCAATTTACATATTCAATTAGGATTCTGGGTAAAACTCTATTAAGCTTAATTTGATATCAGAACACACCTTTTATTACAGGATAATCCTGAACTAGGTCTGGTCCAAGCTAGATGGGCTTTTGTAAACAAGGATGAGAACTTGTTGACTCGTCTCCAAAACATTAATTTATGCTTCCATTTTGAGGTAGAGCAGCAGGTCAATGGCGTATTTCTTAACTTCTTTGGTTTCAATGGAACTGCTGGTGTTTGGAGAATCAAAGCCCTAGAAGAGTCTGGTGGGTGGCTCGAGAGGACAACTGTAGAAGATATGGATATTGCTGTCCGAGCTCATCTCAATGGTTGGAAGTTCATCTTCATGAATGATGTAAAGGTAATCATAAGTCAGAACTGAGAGTTGTTTCTCCATTCATCGTCTTGCAGTGCACTGTACTTCCTGAGTGATTTCCATATTAGTGTGTGCATCATAAGGCTTGTTATCTTACCTCGATTACATAGAAAGAGTACATCATTGCATGGTCCAGGACTTGTATATTCACTTGGGACCCTTGAAATACTCCCTTTAATTCTACAAATTTGTTAATTTTCAGGTACTTTGTGAAGTTCCCGAGTCCTATGAAGCTTATAGGAAGCAGCAACACCGCTGGCATTCTGGTCCTATGCAACTTTTTAGATTGTGTCTTCCAGCAATTGTGAGATCTAAGGTACATCTTATACTCAGATTAGTATTAGAAAAAAGAAAAACATTCTGATAACTAAGATATACTGCATATAATATGCACTGCCTAATGGTTGAATCCTCTACACTGCAGATATCAGCATGGAAGAAAGTAAATTTAATACTGCTATTCTTTCTGTTGAGGAAACTTATTCTTCCCTTTTATTCCTTCACCTTATTTTGCATAATTCTCCCTCTAACGATGTTTGTCCCTGAGGCAGAGCTTCCTCTATGGGTAATCTGCTATGTGCCTGTATTTATGTCATTCCTTAACATTCTTCCTGCTCCAAAATCCTTCCCTTTTATCGTTCCCTACCTCCTTTTTGAAAACACCATGTCTGTTACCAAGTTCAATGCAATGGTATCTGGACTCTTCCAATTAGGTAGCTCCTATGAATGGATTGTCACAAAGAAAGCTGGCAGATCATTGGAGTCTGATTTCCTGACTGCTGCAGAAAGGGAAGCTCAACCTATAATAGATCATTCAAAGATATGTAAAGGATCTTCTGAAAGTGAACTTGTTGAGTTAAATCAGTTTAAGGAACAAAAAGAAGCTACAGCAGCACCCGCAAAGAAAGTTAATAAGATATATAAGAAAGAGTTGACTCTAGCATTCCTCCTTATCACAGCTTCTGTCCGGAGTCTATTATCTGCCCAAGGAGTTCACTTTTACTTTCTGCTTTTCCAAGGAGTGACCTTCCTACTTGTGGGTCTTGATTTAATTGGGGAGCAGATGAGCTAGATTTTGGTCAAAACAGTGAAGAGGAGAAGAAGTGGAGATCAGCTTCTACTGAATATCATAAGTTGTATTTTGGCAGCAAAATGATCCATGCTGTAAAGTTCAATCCTTTTTTCGTCTGGTTCTTCATTTCGTTATACAGGGAGCTACTGTCTAACTCAGTGAAGCAACTCAACTAGCACATAATTGATTTTGAACACCCAACAGGTTGTCTCTGTTATTCATCATTATTCTTTCTGTATCACATGACTGATCCCCATTAAATAATGTAGGGATTTGGTCATTATACTCCTTGAAGATATTGAATTCTCATTGTCTGTTATACGGAGGAGCAAAAAAAAATTCTGTTTTCTTCACTGTGTTGAAGTTGCTATCCATTTTTGGGTTTTATTCTGATTCATTTTACCATTCCAGATGTCTTAGTGAAGTGTAAACTCTATCTTGCTTGATACTTCTTAAATCTCAGGTACATTCCTTCTAGTAAGTGGGGCATGTATGTTTCTGCTTTATCTAATATAAACAATAATTTTTATTCCTTCACCCCGTCAGTTATTTTTGTTACTTTTGTAATTTTCTTTTGTTCTACTTCTACATGGACCAGTATGATTTATGTAGAAGCAATAGTGTCGGCAGGCAAAAAGCAGAAACAAACTCAGGTGGATTGATCTTTCGGTTCTGATGTGGCCCCCTTGATAGATTCATAATCTTAAAATGGTCTCTAGTTCGTAAGGTTTACATCACTGATCCAGCAGAATTGAAAATGAAAGTCAGAGGTCTTGCTCTCATGTCCCTGCTTCTGCTTTATGGTAATGGTGCCACCTCTTGTCACTTCAGAGTATAACTAAGGACGATATTGACCCATATCCTTGTCCGGATATCTCGCCAATTCTCTCCAGAGAGGAGAGTGAACTCACTCTCAAGTTAACATGAAATTATTTACAGATGGGTTTACCAGAACCTAAAATGACGTGATACATGATTATGCAACAAGCAGTTAATTAAACATGTCAAGACGGGATATGATAGAATACAACAAACTAAACATATAATATACAAGTGATATATTGCTTTATAAAGTACAAGTCAAATGCAAAGTAATTCTAATTTACAAGAGGAAGCCAGGATTTGGAAAAGGAGTCAAAAACAGCAACTTTTGGAAGATGACTCCTATGGCTGTAATGATAAGATCCCAAGTTTTATAAGACAGTCTGCCTAAAATACAGGCTGAGAGAGACAACCTCAAACTTAAGAAAGAACACTTCTGTTAACAAGCAAGCAATGCACATACATTTAGGTATGTGTTATTGTATTAGATTCAAAAGGATTTAAAATTTGAATAGAAAAAATAAATTGAGAGTAGATAAAAATAGAATAAATTACGTATATATTTTATTTAACTTAAATTAATAATTTATATAAAAAGACTATTCTTTTTATTTTTATGCTCAAAATCTTGATAAATACAATTTATTTAAAATAATTTAAAAATTAAATAAATTTAAATAGAACAAATAATACTAACTAATAAAATATTTAAAAATATTTAAATTTCAAACTGAAATGCCAATAGTTCAACATATTGCATGAGGCACCATAGTTTTTCCCTTTTGTATCTAGTATAGCAGGTTTTGAACTAATCATCCTCTGCCTCCACCGAGAAGTCTGGCTCTTCAGGCTTCTGTAACTTGGGCATCTCAACATCCTTAATCTTCTGAGCTCCTCTCCTAGTGTTTGCGGCAAATCTTGAGGCAAGTATAGTGACACCCAGTGAAGTAGCAGTTGAAATCACAGCACTATGTTCTTCCTCCTCATGTTCCATTTCATCATTGGCCTGTTCATAATAATTAAATGACAGGCATTCGCTCAAGCTAAGGCTCTTTTGCATCATCCTCTTCTTGTGTCTTCTCCAAGCAGCCTGAATGAAGCAGGCTGCCCATGTCCTCCAATGGTAAGAGTAGAAACGGAAAGTATGCTGCAACTTCTTGCTGTGGAGACGCCTAAATTGATTGGCCACAAACTTAAGATCTTCTGCTCTTAGTGCAAAGGCTTCCACTTCCACAAGGGATTTCACTGTTCTAGTAGAAGAAGGCAAGTTGAGAGTAGATTTTGGAAGCAAGGCCCATGCAAGCAACTCCTCTCCACAGAAATCACCAGGTCTCAATGTGATAGAGTTAAAGAAACCTGTTCTGCCTCCATTTGTAGTTGAGCTTTCAAGTCTTCCTCTTATGATGAAAAGCATCTCTGTGACTGGATCTCCTTCCCGGACAATATAAGTACCTTGAGTACTCAAGGAGGATACCAATCTCTCACATATAGCATCAAGTAGCTGGTCATCCATTTGTGAGAAAAAGGGGACCTGTAAATATGGGGAAAGACATTGCATAAGGAAACTAAAAGTTTTTATTTTAATTTTTTTTCTATAAGTAAGACTCTTGACATGAAACGCTTGTCAATTTAGTGGATGCCATTGTGAGCTGATAGCTCTTTGGCCATAGTTGAAGTATAAGTTTGATAAAGGTAATAACAAGATTTGTAGTTTGGAGGAACTCACTCGTCGAACAAGATCCAAACAAAGGTGGCGTTGGATATCTCTACGTAGGTCTATGGGAAGGCCTCGCAAGATAGATTCTTCATCAACACCACGAGTTGCAAGCCACTTGTACTGTACAAATCTTCGAACACGCTCTCTCAGATTTTGTGGTAGCTGGCGGTGTCTCATCCATTCTTCAGTGTCACGTCGCTTGAGCCTCCACTCCTCAAGCCTCACGGTAATAGATTGCAAATAGGTCTGCAATGGTTTTCACTATAATCAATCGAAGTACTACCAAATGATATATTCTGGAGCAAGTTCTTGTATAATTCTACTGAAAGGTGGCAAATATTAATATTGCTTAGATAGTTTGTATAATTCCAATCTCTAATTACCTGCATGTTACCAATTAAGTGGGCAAACAAAACTAGACCTAGGATAGCAATGAGTATTGCAAATGCAGTTTCCCAAATGAATGTGCTTGTAGTCAAACTCTGGCCATAGGAACTGAAAAATTCAGGAAAAAAAAAAAAGAGATTAATCAGATGTAGACAAATAAGAAATCTGTCAAGATAAGTGAATGTCTGATATTCAGCTTAAATTTTCGTTAAATAGGAACATTTTGATGTTCATCAGTAAAGACATTTCAATATGCAGACCAAAGAAAACATCAAAATCTAGAATCACACCTCAAGTTCTGCAAGCCCCACCATAGACAATAGAGATACTTCTGTAGAAACTCTGAGGAAACAACGTTATTTTCAACTGCAGCTCCGAAAATGCCATAATTGAAATTGATGTCGTTCTCTGGATTGCAGTTAGTAAACACAGAAGTGGTGTTTACCCACTTCCTTCGATTATCATTGTCTAAAGTACTGCAATCCAAGTACTTAAGAGCACATTTTATGGGGAGACTTTCGTTTTTGCATTCAGATTTCCAACATGTAGCATGCCTTTCAACTGACAACAAGTACCATGATGCCCCCAATACCTACGACAAGAACAGTAGTTGTACCAATGTAAAATTTCTCGAATGCTGAAAGATAACAAATAACTGGTTGGGAATTATGAAAGCAGTGACTGAAGTTTGATTAACATACATGACTAGCCAACATGTAAAGTAACAGATTGTAAGCAGCTCCAGCCCAAGCTGTCTTTGTAACTAAACCGGTGGCTTTGATAATCTGAGAACTTAATGGGAAAATCAAATATAATCTGGGGACATATTGAAGCAGAACAATCAGTACAAGAGCATTATTGGTGTGATCAGCATGGGAGCTTCTAATTGCTGGCATTATAAACCATATCATTATCTGCCAATCAAGAAACACCAACAATGTCATTAAACATCACTTTGTTTACCAATAATTTATCATAGCAAGACCCATTCCCAAAAGAAGATTAATATATGCTTAAGTTTCACAGCACATCAACTTAGTCTATATATACTATTGCTAGCTTTTTTTACTAATTTGCTAGAGGTTCTGAGCAAATAAAAGGTATAAAACAGTAAATTCAGGGATTGTGATACCTGTGGAAGAGGCAGAGTAGCTACAAGATCGATGAAGAATTCTGATCTCAAATACCTATTAGCAATCAACTTTGAATCCATAACTAGCTCACCCCTACCAAAAACCCTTGAACTTGGCGATACATAGGCTGTTCTGAACTTTATAAGCATGTTCAGCAGATAGAAAATATCAGCAAATGTCCGGAAACATGTCACAACAATTCCTATATTCAAATCAGTAGCCATACATGATGACTTCCCATCATTTGCCACTGAGGGGAGGTAGAAAAACAGTGGATCAACAAATAGGGCTAGTATGCAAGAACATAGGAAAACCCGGTTCCACTGCAAATATATGTCACTTCCAGGATTAAGAATTCTCTTCTTCCATGGCTCATGGTTCTCTGGGAAGACCTTAAACTTTCCAAGTGAGGGAATTTTCTTATTGATTCTGTTCTTATCACCACTTCCGATTTTGCCTTCTGGGTTTAAGGCTGCCCGTATCTTGTATACTGACAATGGCTGTACGTCTTTGTTTTCCCAGGAAAGCTCAAGGTTCTGCTTTCCATCATTGTAAAACCTACAGGTTAAGAAACCCAATCAGCAAAACGATGCAAAGTTGGAATGGGAATGGCAAAAAAAACAAGAATTTGGTAGAGAAATCAATTACCTAACTAGCTTCTCAGTTTTTAGCTCCATTTTTTTGTGTACTCAACTCATATGCTGATGAAGAAACTAGTAGTCATGAAGACATTACAACAGCATAACGAAAAAATGGAAACACAAGTGCACGAGTTCATGAGAAGATCATTTTCAGATTCTCCTGTTTCTTCTGAACATTATTTCTCGGATCAACGAAATGTAATGTGATTGAGAATAGAAAAACAAGTTGGAACCAAAAGTTCCGAACTTTGAACAGACCCAAATCAAACAGATTTTTCTTCTTTTTGAAGATTGATTTTATGCTCAAAATTAGTTATGGGGGATATTGGTTTGACTTACTTCCATAGACAAAGGAAAAAGAAACCACCAAAACGGCCTCCGACTAACACAGCTCAGATTATCAGCTATATTATAATGAGTATTGGAAATGAAAAACTTAATGGAGAACGTGGGAACCATGACAAATTTTATACATAGTTGTAATGAAGACAAAATAGTAGTAGCAAAACACGGTTTATTTTAACTCCTAAGCTCATTTTCAGACAAAGTATGATAATAAATTTGCTCTAGATTTTTATTTTAGTTTATTTCTAGGAATATTCTCCATGAACACACAAAGTTAATAGGTGTCCACAAAGCAACAATAAAAGGCCAGTACTTAATTCATGAAGAAATCTTCTACAGAGAGAGGATTCTATTGTGCTTTAAAAAGCCAAATTCTGAAATCTATGAAAATGGGATTGACCATCACTTCAATGGAGATTTTGATGGTTGCTTTCAAAGAAAAGAAGAAATAAAAGAAAGGGAAAGGGAAAGCCGGAACTAAAATAATGTGAAAGTTGTAGCCAGCGCGAGTGGCAGTCGTTGACCTATCATATGAGGCAACAATTGCAGAATTGAAAGAAGTAAATTTGAGAAGCATCAATCGTGAAATGAAGAAATATTTTGGGTGCAGTACAGATTACAGAAGACAATCCAATTTCCCCTTTCAATCATATTAATCATTTAAACCTGTCTTTTACCTTTTCTTTATATTTTAGTTTTATTTATTCACCTTCTCTCATCTCATCTCACCTCACGTGGATTCCTATAGTTTATGGCTTCTATGCTTTAAAACCAATCACCCTTCATTTTTAAATGGGAAGAGACAAGGAAAGTATTGTGCTTCCCTATTACTCATTCTATGCGGATTATCCTCAACTCAAGGAAATGATTCACATTGTGACAAAAGAGTGTATGTGTCACTTCACGTAGTAATGGGAGCTGACGCAAATTCAAGCAGTAGCTCAAGACATCCACCATCGATACCATAAATGGATCTAACAGATCCAGAAGACGCAATTTCTATATAACAATTCAATTTAGTCGCTCATTTGATGGTTCAACCCCTGGATGGTGAAATTGAGGAAGTAAACGAAATGATGAACCCAAAGGATAATATTAAAGCTCATTAGTTTTGAGGTCTCATTACATTTCCTTTCTCTAGCCGTCATCAGTTGAAGCTTTTTCTACATTCCATACCGATAATTACCGGAAATAAAAACTAAAAAATTAAGCTCATCAAAGTTTATTAGAGCTTCTTTGATTTAACCGATTGAAACTCGTTGGAAGCGAGCATGTTCATTGCTACAAATAGAATACCATAATTTCGGTTGAAGATGTTGACATATAAAGAGATTCCAAGAAGAGTTTCAAAATGTATCCTGTTAGCAATTTGCAATTCTTGAATCTTACAATGGTAAGCTTGGCTGAAAAGTATAGGCATATCACGTGAGCATAGCAGGAGAAACACAAGATGTCTGGTTCATCTCATCCAGCCGCTTTAATATCAGTCACAACTCATGCCTTTTTCATTTCTAAACTGTGCACTACACAAACAACTAGCAAATTATAAATGCCTTAAATGGAAATACACGGGACGCCGTACAATGAAAGCATCTTGCCACATCGATATCCAATGTATAAATTAAGTCAGAATCAAGGTTGGGTGGCAGGTCAAAAGTCATTCAGCAGCAAAAAACCCATTGTAAATGCCCATCATATGCCTAGCAAAATAAAGCAATCTGGCACCTCCCACTTGATCAGGAGGAGCTCTTCCAAGCTAAAATCCAGCCGTTGCTGAGCTAAACACGAAATCAACAAAGTTCAGGTTTCCAGAAGATTAAACCCAGGACCGTGGACTTTATGTTAAATTCAATAGGAGGGAGCAATGGTAAAATTTTAAAGATCTAATAGGTTTACGACTTCTGCTTGCTAAGGAGAGCTAGTCAGTCTTGACGCTAAGTTTTTCAGAGAAAAATAAGTGAAAAGTGATAAATAATTTGGGGAGGAAGAAAATACAAAAGCCATGGGTTCTATAACTCTCTTCAATTTGGGGGACAGGGAGAAGGGTCTTGCTGAATGCATCAAAAATGTGAAGGAATTCTGGTTAGTCTCATAACAGATTTTATTTATGTCCACATAACCCCTGTCCCCTTTCTTTATAATCTAAGATTTCATATCACGTTAGAAAAACACACAAACCCAACTCCTGTAGAACAGATTGAATACCTGGCACTGCCAGAAGTGTTTGATGCAGCCCATCAACCCTTTTAAGTTAATAAACACAAATGCCATTAAAGTTTGAGGAGCGCACATCACAAGTGGGGAGACTAAAAAAGAAGCATGGAGCTGGCTGGGATCCACAACTATTCAAAAATTGAAGATCCCAGCGAAGGGCAGCCAAGAACGTATCCCAGTGAATGCAGAAGCACAAAACCAATGTAGCAGAACCAGAAGACACCTCAAAATAAAAGAAAAGCATAAATTTTAGAAAGATCTAAAACTCTTAACAATTCAGTAGCAACTACCTTGAAAATACTCTTTTACCTGTAACGAAACTACATGTATTCTGCATAGATTAAAGAACACAAGCTGAGAAATCAAGAAAGTAACTAATCTAATCCAACAGTAGAAGCTAAGGGCGTTGCCCAATTAAACAGACTTGAACTGCAGTGCAAGCACACTAATTTAACAAAATCTCAATATCCACTTAAAAAACACAGTTGCCAACTCTTAAAAATCAACTTCTGCTACGCTGCCGATCCCTTAGGCCATTTCTGCATATTATCCAGCATCATCATGTCAGTATAGATATAAAATGATGACCTTGATTACATAATTGAGAACTTGGCAGCATATATTAGATACAGTGCTACTTCTAATTAAATCAGGCATGACAATTCCATATATTAACAAAATAAGAAAAAGAAAAACAAGGTGTTAATCATCTAAAAAAATAAGGAACGGTGAATGTTCAATAATAACAAATCTATTAGCTGTAAATTTTAACATTCACTTTGACCTTTTTTTTTTGTAGAATCACAGACAAATTCAATAATTTTGTTACTTAAAATGACATAGTATAATTTATATCCTAATGCAAATACAAGTACAACAAAATAGCTCATGCATGAAAGGAAAAAAAACAAAACTGGTAATCCATAAAGTAGCACCAAGATAAATCCAGAGGAAAGGAACCTAACCCATTAGCATATGGTAGCTCCTCACGCCCACGGTAAGGAGGCGACCTACTATAGCTGCGTCCACGAGGTGACAAACTACGGCGCCTAGGAGACCGCCCACGAGGACTATAACTCCTGCTTCATACATATCAATGAATAATGTCAGCCAAAATACTAGAGATTAGAGAAATTATAACACCTTTTTTTGTGGGAATTTATATATACATACATACATAGATACATAACACCTTATACATGTAATGGAACAATTATTATCACCACATGTGACTATGAAGCCAACTTTTAACTATGAGAGGACAGATACCTGCGTTTTTTTAAGTCAAAAAGAGTAGGAAAAATATCTGAAGCATAATACTGTCGCAATTTCCAATACGTATAATTTTTAAATACTTATTAAAATTTCCAATTCATATAAACAATTTAAATTACGGAAGCTGAAGTTATAACATTGTTACAAGAGCAGGGGGGTCAATCATATAATAGGTTGATCCACAATTATAAAAAAAAGACCCGTTTAAAACTCAAGATAGTATAATTCTACCCAAGTACACAAAAAATAAAGAATATATAAGACAGCAATCTCACTTTCTCCCATAACTTGGGCTTCTGCGAAATCGTGGAGGACTGCGACTACGACGTCTTCCTGAACCACCACGCGATCGACATTCACGTGCAAAATGACCAGGTTCTCCACACTCATAACACTTCAAATCAGAACCACCAGAACGACCACGACCACCTCCACGTCCACCACCTCCACCTCTAGAGTTGTGCGAAAGTTCAACCCTCCAACCGTTCTTACCTACTCATGGAAACAGAAACAGAAGAACTTAATAAGAACTAAGAAGAAAACTTAATATAGCAATCCAAGTATATAGCCACTTATTCAAGAGAAAGAAAACACATATTATACTTTAATTCTTAAAAATTTAAATCAATTCCAACAGAAAATTTTATCATGATGGTAACTTTCCAGCAATCACATGAAAAGGTAAAAAAGCAAGTTGGTTCATTGGTTAATTTAACACAGGCAGCACTCACATGGCCCAATACCAAAGATATATGGATCTATTGGAGCACAAATTGCTCTTAGGAATATACATTGTACACAGGCAGCACTCACATGGCCCGTAGGTTAATTGTAGTAGCATACATCTCATAAAACAAACCCATTATGTTACAGATGTGTAGCTTGCCATAACCCTCCAAACGAGTGCAATTCCTCTGTTCACATTCTTAATTTCTCTTCACATACAGTCAAACTCTACAAATCAGCAGTCTTTGATGAAGACTGACGAAAAACCATTAGTGCAGGCCTGCTTGCAGAAGAGATTTGCAAGGAAGTAGAAGAAAGAGAGCATCTGCTAGCACGTAGGCCTATGGCTTCCTCAAATGAAAAAGAAGACTTAAATAGGAAGTCGAGGAAAACCCTTCAACATATCAACCAGAAAAGGGGGCAAAACAATAATACATTAGCATGTTAAATGAATAAAATATCTAGAAAATTTTGCAAATAAATTTATAGCATTTAATTTGTTTTCTTTAATCCTTCTAAACATACCATCTAATTCACGAATAGCATCCTGTGCATCTCTGCGATCATCAAAGTCAATAAAAGCATAACCAGGTGGCCTCCGTGCAACCCACACACTACACAAAAAACATTCATGAAGCTAAATTATAATCTAAAAATGAATATAAAATTAAATTTATAAAGTGCATCTAAAACCTCTCCAAACAACAACTACTGTCGTGAATTTTTGTAAAAGTATTAGAAAATGGAAAATTTAACGCATCTAGAAACAAGATTAAGTAATATGATACCATTTGGTAAGCCATCATAGTTAAATTAAATGACAGTTGCAATATTCAAAACCAGAGACCTACTCAGCATCCTGTCCAGGGATTACTACAGAACAAGTTCAGGGAGTAGAGTCACAGTACGAGGCGCCAGCTATCAGATCCAAATAATAATAAAACAAAGCAACTAGAAATACTCCTAATCATAAAAACAAAATAGTTTGTTGACTCCAATGCTAAAAAGGCATCTCCGGAGAGATTATACCGTTCCATGCCAAATGTTGTAGCACAGGCAGTGACTTGGTAATATTTACCTACTTTCTCTAAATTACGGAAATAAATAGCAATATTATCAATTAAGACTTCTACTACCTCCGTATGACTCCGAATACACGGAATTCATCTTCAAGATCTCTCTCAGTAACTCTTGAATCCAAGTTACCAACATAAACACGAGACATCGTTTCGGCCTTTCAGACGAACCTGCAGGTACACACAGACAACACGAATTAAATAAATTGAAAAAAGCGATAGTGCAAATTCTAATACGAAAATTTTAAAAACTCCTCTTCCATCCAAAAACTAAAACTGATTTCACTATGTGGGAGGGGACTATGAATTTGTTTTGAAAAAATGAAGCCCGGGCTTTAAATTCAATGGAAAGAAATCCAGGAGAAGAAGGCAAATCCTTGGGACGAATTTATAGCGACACAAAATTACAAACGTTTCTGTGGGTTGTGCGAAACACACGAAACACAAAATCTAAATAAAAGAGACGCAAGATCTGAACCTGAAGCGATGTGCTGAAGAAGTAACGAAAAACCCTAGCTTTGGCAACCTCGCTGCTTACTACTATCTGCCTAGTCAATGACGAGGTGGGAAGAAAACCAAACCAACACACCGTTTGTGGAATTTGGCCTTTATGTATTGTGTCGTCTTGTTAGAGTGGTTCACCTCATTTAAGAATGATTAATAAATTATATTAGTTTTTTATTTTAGAAAATATATATATATATATTGTTTTAAAAATTTGTGATATTAGTTTGAGTTTATATGATTTTCACTTGTATTTTCAATTACTTATAAGGTTTTTTTTTCTAGTGGTTAGGTAATTTAAATTATATAAAATGAATTTAATTAGAGGAATTTTTCATTATTATAAAAGTACAAAGATTCCCATTTAAAAGAAACAATCTTTAGCTAAATAAGTTTTTTTTTTCAAACTTGTATTTTCAAGATATTTATTTTTCTATTTACTTAATTTTTGTTTTTACTATTTGAAAATTAAAAGTAAATTAAAGAAGATTCAAAACATAGGGTATCCCTAATGTCCTTTGGAGTATAAAATGTGAGAATATTATTCAAACAACGTAAATTATAAAAATTGGGTACCTTTTTCAATCGTTAAATCAAATTAAACCATGGTGTTCTTGAAATATAACTACATACATACATACATATACATACATACATATATATATATATATATATGGATTTGGCATATTTTAAGGTAAACTCGGTGAGATTGACATTACACCCAAACCAACTGTAGGTTCAGATAAATGTTATGTATTTGGTATTATTTGAAAAAGAAGAAAATAAGCAATATATCTGTGTTGTGTTGTTGAAACAAGGCCCAAGTCTGTGCTAGAGGAGACACTTGCATGAAACTTGAAAATAGGGTCATGAGAGGTCAAGAGATGAGAGGTAATCTAATGTTAAACCAAATTAAGGTTTTTAAACAATCATCGGATCATAGTCCACGTGCGTGTAAAGTAATAGCCTTTACAACATTAGACAACCCAAAAATCTCCTTCAAACATCATTATCTATTCCTTTACTCCCTCTCTTCCATTTTTCTTTCTTTTCTATTCTGTTTTTCACCATTTTTTATTAGTAAGTAACATCGTCCCTCTCTGCTTTTGCAATTCTTCAAATAATTACAATCATGAACTTTTAAGGAAACTTTTTCTCAAAGGATGGATGGATTAATGTGTTCAATTTCAATTTAACTTGCCATGTACATACCTGAAATCTTCTGCTATTACCCCTATTAGAGGAAAATATATATACACTAACACTCTATATATTTATCGCGTGCAATGTAATTTGTTCTCTGTATTATCCTTTAATTGCTTGCAATGGCTGCTTTCGGTTTTCAATTGATATGATCTATCTATTTTCACCTTTCTTAGGGCAGGAGTTTTTCTTCTTCTTTCTCATTTCTTCTGATATATTAAACCATATTGCAGATAATAGTAAATCATAGATAACGAAGAAAGATGTCAACTGAACCAGGATCCTATGAACCAAAAAACATCCTCATAACTGGAGCAGCTGGTTTCATAGCCTGCCATGTCACTGAGAAGCTAATCAACAAGTACCCTTCCTACAAGATCGTAGCGCTTGACAAGCTAGACTATTGCTCTACTTTCAAGAATCTCAGGTCATGCTCTATATCACCTAACTTCAAATTCATCAAGGCGGATGTAGCTAGTGTTGATATTTTGAGTTACCTTATGATAAAAGAGAAAATAGACACCATCATGCACTTTGCTGCTCAGACCCACGTGGATAATTCGTTTGGGAACTCGATGGATTTCACCTACAATAACATATATGGCACCCACGTGCTTCTTGAAGCCTGCAGGGTCACCAACTGCATAAGAAGGTTCATCCATGTTAGCACAGATGAAGTTTATGGTGAGACTGACTTAGGGACTGATATTGGAAACCATGAGACGTCTAGGCTTCTTCCCACCAATCCATATTCTGCAACAAAAGCCGGAGCAGAAATGCTGCTAATGGCATATCATAGGTCTTATGGTCTTCCAATTATAACAACTAGGGGCAACAATGTGTATGGTCCCAACCAGTACCCTGAAAAGCTTATCCCCAAATTCATTCTTCTGGCCATGAAAGGCGAGAAACTGCCAATCCATGGGAATGGATCAAATGTGAGGAGCTATCTCCATTGTAGGGATGTTGCAGATGCATTTGATGTCATACTTCACAAAGGAGTGATTGGCCATGTCTATAATATTGGCACTAAAAAGGAGAGGAGTGTTCAAGAGATTGCAGAGGACATATGCAAGCTCTTTCAGTTGAATCCTAAAGCAGTTATAGAGTTTGTTAAAGACAGGCCGTTCAATGACAAGAGGTATTTTCTGGATGATCAAAAGCTCAAGAAGCTGGGCTGGGAGGAAAGAATTTCTTGGGAGGAAGGACTTAAGAAGACCATAGATTGGTACAAAGAGAACCAGGATTGGTGGGGTGATGTATCTGCTGCTTTGAACCCACATCCACATTTCTCAGCCATCAACCTCTCCGATGAACCTGCATGGTCCTTCCAGTATGGATTCACGAGACTGGGGAGGTCATATACCGATATTCAGAGCAATTCAGGAATGAAATTTCTGATATATGGGAAGACTGGTTGGATAGGAGGGTTGTTAGGGAAGCTTTGTAATGAAGAGCGAATAGCTTGGGAGTATGGGACAGGAAGACTGGAAGATAGTAGATCACTTTTAGAAGATATAAGGAGAGTAAGGCCAACCCATGTGTTAAATGCAGCTGGGGTCACTGGAAGGCCCAATGTTGATTGGTGTGAATCACACAAAGTTGAAACAATAAGGACTAATGTGGTAGGCACCTTAACTTTGGCTGATGTTTGCAGGGAACAGGGCTTATATTTAATGAATTTTGCAACTGGTTGCATATTTGAGTATGATACGGAGCACCCTCTAGGATCAGGTATTGGGTTCAAGGAGGAGGATAAGCCAAATTTCATCGGTTCCTTCTATTCGAAGACCAAAGCCATGGTAATACTTCAAAAAGTTTCATTTCTTCTTGTTGATACTATGATTGATGTGAACTTGCTAAGGTTTAAAACTTGGCTTGACTTGACTTAGTCTTTTTCACAAACACGAGAACCGCACTTTTCGAGGGGTTCAGTTTTTCAACTAAATCATCAATTACTCCCTGTTAAGAGATGGGGAAGAGTTGAGCTTTGAAATCACAGCATGCATATTTTCTTAAGCAGTGTTAATGACATTTAAGAATATGGAAATATACCTGCAGGTGGAGAACCTCCTAAAAGATTATGAAAATGTGTGCACACTCAGAGTTAGAATGCCAATATCATCAGATCTCAGCAACCCAAGAAACTTCATCACAAAGATTACTCGTTACAACAAGGTGGTGAACATACCAAATAGCATGACAGTTCTAGATGAGCTCCTACCCATATCTATTAGGATGGCTAAGAAGAAATTAAGAGGGATATGGAACTTCACCAACCCAGGAGTCATAAGCCACAATGAGATATTAGAATTGTACAGGGATTACATAAACCCCCAATTCAAATGGGAAAATTTTAATTTGGAAGAGCAGGCTAAGGTGATAGTTGCTCCAAGGAGTAACAATGAAATGGACGCATCCAAGCTCAAAGCGGAGTTCCCAGGTTTATTGTCCATCAAAGATTCCATTATCAAATACGTCCTTGAACCCAACAAGAACACTTGAAGACTTAGAGCTTTTACGCTTTTCATGGGACCTTTGTATCTGATATATATTTGGAGAGCTGTGTAAGATTTCAAATATAGGACCGATTAGTCTATTTTCATTTCACAAGTTATATTTCGTCATTTTTTATTTAATGGGTTTACAAACATCCTGTACCTTGCTGTTCATACTTGTCATATAAGAAAAATCTATAGTATTTTGGCTATACATCTTCATTTTACCATAATCAATCCATTCAAGAAAGCCTCCTAAAAATGTAAATTTTGACATTTACCATCACGCAGAGACAACTTGTTGTGAAGGTCCAAGTAATAAATCTACATGAGCTATATATTTTTTCTGTTTGGGATTAGAAGTAGAACGAGCAGGCAGCAGCTATATGGTAGGAGAGAGCGCCAAAGGGCATAATAGGTTTTTTACTGCTAACCCCGAAGGGTATTCTCTCTCTTATTTTAGTCTCTATCCTAGAAAAGACTTGTAAATCAAGTCAACTTAGTTTAGATCCTACTGATAATTAGAGCAGTTATTTGAATAATTAGTTATTTTTTCTTTAAGATTGATATCACGTCTTGAGTTATGTTCCTATAGTTATTGAGGAAGAGCTATTCAAAGTTATACATATTATCATGCTCAATCAATCGAAAAATTCTTAATGATGTGATTGATGTAATCATACAAAAAGAATGGCCACTGAAAATTTTCATGGCTGAGTAGATGGGAAAACACCAAATCGAAGGATCAAAGTACAAAAGAATTACGTTCTTCTAAACCTATATGGTCAATCATCCTGCTATTGATATGTCCTATGGCTTCGCTAAGATACAACGGTCAAAGGCCATCCTCCCAAAAGCTCATCATTGATGATCTGTTGAAGGTGACGTGCGTCAGGCTCTTCATTCCTTGCTCCTGTAATATTGAGCAGTCTGCTAGTTCATCTTTCTTCATTGCTGTCTGTACCCTTTACAGCAGCTATATCTTCATTCATTTATTACAGTATATAGATAATTGTCTAACAATCACGCGAGGAAGAAAAGGAAAAGATACTGTACAACTAAATCTTTCCTTTTCAAGTATCCGCAAAATCAACAGTCCCTTGTCCTATATGATGGCACCAAAAAGAAGGCCAATCAATTACACAAAGCCAATACCTGACTCATCATCAGCTAAATCACGGTTTCTCATTTCAAACCACAAAAAAAGCTAGGAGTGTGTGCATTATGGCCCAATAAATTATAATTCCAAGTCGCAAGGCAGGCTGTCTCATCAGAGCTCGATCGCATGATACCCTGCATGAATGTGAAAGCAAGATTAAGAAAGGAGAATTTTTTATCAAAGTAAAACAAAGAGAAAAAAGAATAAACCTACCACAAGCCATCAATCATGTCAGTTAAAGGTCTAGTAAATCTTGGAAGTGGAACAATTTTTGATGAAGTGAGTGGCTTGAAACCATGAACTGTTGCACAAAGTGGAAACCAGAATAAATTAGTAAGGAAATATAATCTGTCCGCTTATAAAAGCAATACCAAGTTAAGTAATGCAGAATCACCTTTGTCATCGTCTTCATCTTCTATCCTACTAGTACTACCAGGGTCTACATCTACAGCAATGGCAACATGATCATTATTGCCCTTACGCAAACTGCGAACTTGAGGTGTCACAGAATTCCCAGCGGCTGTCCACTTGTTTATCTGCATGAAAGTCAAATAGTCATAAACGCAATTCCTTGGAAGTCAAATCAGAATAAAACCCTCAAGCAAAAGAGACATTAAAACCACAACTTCATATGACATTATGTTAATAAATCCCATTAATTTCTTTTCATCACTCAGAGACATACTATATTTAAAGTATCATATTTAACCAAGTATGAAATGGTGCATCAGAGTACATATGTGAATAATAATATGTAAATTAACAAAATCCTTTTTCAAAAGCAAAACTATAAATATTTAAAAAGAAGATTTGTTGCCTCACCACGGGTTCAACTTCCACAATTTCTGATGTTGTGCTAGCTCCCCCTCCAGACTCTTCCACACTTTCAAGCAAATTCAATCGTGATTCTTTCTCACGCAAAGACATCTCAAGAGTTTCTGCTTTGTGGATCAACTCTTCTACCTTACTACTTTCTATTTGCAATAACACATCCTTGCTTTCTACAACTGCCCTTAGATTCTCTATTTCTGATAATAAAGATAAAAGCTTCTTATGAAGTACTTCTTTGTATTCATGAACCTGACTATTATCCTTCACGTCAGGTTGCATATCATGCATCCCATCTCGAGATATCATCCTGTTAACCCACGTCAAACACTCAAGTATCTCATCTGAAGTTCTCTTGTTGCTACTTTGTGATGCAAGAAGAACATCATTGGTGCATCTGGTAACCTCTTGCCTCAAGAAAGAAATCTCAGCATCCCGTTCTTGTAGTTGGGATTGCAAACTTTCAACCTCAGTAAGTAGGCTTGCAGACATGTAGTGAAGCTCATCAAACTTATTTACGGTAATGGAAAGCTTTTTCATAACCTTACCATTAGAAGCTTCAAGATTCTCAATCTTTAGATTCTTCTGCTGAACAACCTTCTCAAGTTCCTCAATCTTCTTCGTCAATTCTTCCATTTGCATCTCTTCCTCATCAAGTGCATTAGTTAGTGCCTCAATTTCTGTAATAAATGATTAAGTTCCAGAATTCAAATAAGTTCTCTTAAATATATATATATATATATATATACACTACAAGTTTACTTCTTTAAAGACACAAGTAACTAGAAAAAGCTCACCTTGATCTTTGCCAGACAATAAATCAGTCTGAGATCTGATTTTCTCCTCTAACTCAGCTGTAATTTCTTGCCTATCCTGCAGTGCATTCACTTTCTGCTCCAGTAGCTTCCTTTCTGCCTCAATCTCATCCACCTGTTTCACTAAATTTTGCTCTTGCATCTTTGAAGACTCAAGATCTTGAAAGTAACTGTTCGCAGCAGCTTCAGCAGCCTTAATCTGATTTACAAGGTCCATGCAGTTCCTGTCCCTTTGAGCATCCTTCTCCTGAAGCTCTCTCTGCAAATTTGTTATAGTATCCTTCATTTCCTTTTGATTAGCATCCAAAATTTCAATTTTTATACTAGCAAACTCTTTTGCAGCCAACAGCAGTCTATCAGCTACAGTCTTGATATATTCCTCAGAAATTAACCGAACCTTGCCACTGAAAGGGAGTATTCCATCATCATATGGTGCTGCTTGAAAACTGATCCCCAGATCAGAAGATGCTGACTTATTTCCAATGAGATCTGCTTTTCCATATTCAATTACAGTGATCGAATTAGCACATGCTTCATAAAGGTAGGCAATATTTTCACGTAAAGCATCAAGTTCCCCATCTTTTTCACCAATTTCTTTTTTCATGGCTTCATATGACTCTCTTTGGGAAATCATGTCCCTTTGAATGCTCACCACTAGTTCAGATAATGTTTTGTCTTGTTCCTGTGCCAAACTCAGGTGCATGTGTATGCTTTCCTTAAGAGAACCAATCTCCACCAGGAACTCTTGCAGCTGATGCCCAAGAAGACGACAACTTTCAACTAAGCTATTATCATCAAAGTGGACAATCGTCTCAGACCAAGAATCTACTGATACAAAGCTCTTCTGAAGCAGAGTTGTCACATGCAAATAGCATGAGAGAATAAGTTATATGCCCAATAATAATGAGGTATTAAATTAACTTGTTAAATGAAAACAAGGCAAGCCAGATTCCACATAATGTGAAGAAAAAATTGAAGTCAACAACATTAAAAAAAAGTTAGAAAAAACTTAAGTACAATTTTTATATTTTTGTCATTAAGATCTCTAATCAAAGACTGGCATGCGTATGATTTATACAATTCATCTCTCTCATAATTGGTTTTTTTTTTAGAAAAAAATTTCACATGCTTTAATTTGATTGAAGAACTTAATAACAAAGATATAAGCAACTGCGTATAAAGTATAGTCCAAAAAAATTACTATGACGAAAAACAAGTGACCAAAAGTAATGAAAAATCATATATCGAGCTTATTTAAATAGATGAATAGCATTTTCTATTTCTCATTCTCATAATACACCAGATGAAAGGCATTGATGCAGAACAAAGTTAATTGAAAAACATCAAAACAAGGGCAAAAATATAATTTAACATCACTGTCTAAATGAACATCTATTAGTAATACCTTGATATCAGATAACTTGCGTAAAATGCCATCATGTCCTCTGGTCACAGATGAATCAACCACATTTGCAGCATCATTAGCTTTCATACATGACTCAAGAGCAGCCTTTACACTCTGGAAAGATTCTAGATCCACGACAAAAGCATCAGCGAGTAACTTTCCAGCCTCACTGAAGCCTTTGTGAAGTTGGTTCAAGCTAGATTTTAATCCCTTGATCTCAGCAAAATGGATCTTTCTCTCCTCCATGTGTAGAGCTGACAAGTTTTCAAGATGTGAAAGAGCTTCCAGTTTGGCAGCCTCGGCTAAATCCCTTTCCTTTTTGAGATCCCCAAGTTCACCAGCAACTTTTGCAAGCTCCTCCTGAAAGCCATCATTCCTGTCTTGAACTTCATTCAACTCAGCGAGGAGGAGTTCTGCCGCTCTTTTAGATTTCATGGCCTCTTGCTCTAGAGAAGCCACAGCAGTATGCAGACCAGAGCACAGCCTCCCGAGCCATTCCAACTTTTTTACTGGATCACTCATAACACATTCACTCTCAGGTTCAAGACCTACTTTATCTGTGTAAGTTGACAAATCTCTGAACTTTCCAGCAAACTCTGCAAGAGTATGTTTCCAGCTGGTGTTCTCAGATTTCAAGCACTCCATCTCATTATTCATCTCTTCAATTTTTTGCTTTAGACTGTCTCGCTGTTGAACCAATGACTTCCCTTTCCTAACTGCAACATTTAATTTCTCTCTAACAGATGCTGACTTCTGCTCCTCCTGATTAAGAAGCTCTTGCAACTCCTCAGTTCTTTTAGTTAAAGCTTCAACTTCACCAGATAAAGATATTTGCTTCTCCAAATATCTATCTCTCCCCTCCTTTACATGCATCAATTCATGCAAAGCCTCTTCCAGATCTTTTTTCAAACTATCAGAAGCTGTCTCCTCCTTATCATCAATATCTCGGCTTCTTGCCTCATGAAGAGTAGCATCAGCTTCTTGTGTTTGTTGGCCATCAATCGCATACCCATAAGCAGGTTTTGTTGCTGAAAGAGTCATACAATTTTCTATAAGCTTTCTCATAAGTACTTCAAAGGAATCAATACTCTCCCTTCCACAATCCAGGTTTTCTGTTTTGGACTCCTGTAAGACATCACCAACTAAATCATGCAATTCTCTGATCTTTCCCTCAATGGTGAGCTTTTGTTCTTCAATTGCAGATTTCTGCTCCAATTTCTCCTCCAAGCTAGTTATCTCACTAGACAGCTTTTCATTCTCGTGTTCAGCTTGCTCTGTCTGCTCCGATAGTTTCTCACATTCATATACCAGTACCTTAACTCTGTCAGAGAGATGCTCCCTCTCAGAGGTAACAGCTTTGAGTTCTACCTGAAGAGCAGATACTCTCCTTTGAGACTCTTCCAGATCAGCATTTAGCAATCCACAGTAAGTGTCATATTTTTCAATCTTCAGCTGCAGAGAATCTCTGTGATGATTAGCCTCAACAAGTGCTCTTCCTAGCCACTCGATCCTATCACCTGTCTCCATAGACTGCAAATGTGAAGGCACATCAATTCTGTCTACAAGCTCTTCCCACCTTTGCACTAAGCTGTTTCTTTCCATTAATGACTGCTCCAGCATTTCATTTTGTTCAGCCAACCTATAATACCTGCTCTGTAACTCCTCAAAATTTTTCCTAAAATCTTCCCCTGAATCAGATTGCAGCTGAATGCCTTCTTTCCAGGCATCCATGACAGCAAAGCCAGCATCAGAGTATGAACCTCCTCCTGCAGAACTCTTCTGATCCCAATCATTCATGGGCAATGAGTTACCAGTGGCCAACCTAGCCAACCAATCAATCTTTTCAATTAGGTCTCTTGAATGAAACTGCTCTGGCAGATCTAGGTCTTCCAAAATCTCTTCTATCCTCTGAAGCGCTGAATCTTTAAGAAGAAATGACTCTCTTAAGGCATTAGATGAATTGCGAATATAAGAAAGCTCAGATTCCAAAGCCTCTGCACGTTCACCAGCCTCGGCATAGGTCTTAAGTGTCGTTTCAACCTCATTAAGTCTAGTATCTTTCAACTGTAATTCCTGTAAGCATCTCTCCAGTTCAGTGGATGTCTCAGCCAAGGACTGTTTAAGGCCATCCCGCTGCACAACCAACCCTTTACCTTTGGCAACAGCTATGCTAAGCTTCTCCCGAATAGAGGAGACCCGTTGTTCTGACTGCTCAAGTTCACTTGTTTTCACATGTAATTCAGAGCAAGCAGCAATACGAGCTTCCTCAGCCTGACATAAGCTTTCCTTCAGAATGAGTATTTCGTTTTCATGCTCAGTACATTGGGTTTCAAGATAATGCATCTTTTCCTGCAATGTAGACAATTCCATCACCTTAGTTCCATAGCCTTCTTTAGCCATAAGTACCTGGAGTTCAGCCTCTCTAGTTTTCTGAACAAGACTAGCCACTAATGATTCTAAGCATAAGAGGGGTGCTTCATTCATTTTCATCTTCAATTCTTCCACTTCTAACACACCTTCAACTTCTTCAACTAACTTGCTAACAGCAACTAAATCAAGACACTTCATGTTCAGTTCATCCAATTCTTTTTCCCTGTCCATCAGTTCTGACTTAATCTCGTTGGTGACAGACTCAAGTTCCAATCTCCTATTCAGTGTGTCCTCAAGAAATTTCATGATGGTCTCATAGCTGCTATAGTTCAGTAGATTAGGCAACGCCTCACTTTGTATATCTACCTTATCTTCATCTATAGACCCACAGTAGCTATGGACAAGCTTCCTTAGGTCACTGTATATTTTATGCAATACACCAACAGCTAATTCATTCTTCCCATGCAAATCATTACATTTGGTATTCATTTCTTCATATGAAGTACTGAATGTTTCATGTTCTATGTCAGCAGCTTCAAGTTTCTTTCGAAGATCCACAATCACTTCAATGGCTGCATTAACAGAAACTGCTAACCGATTATTGATGTCCCAGTTATCATGAGCACCAGCAGAGATGGTCGAAGAAAATTTTTCCCCAAGGGATTCGTCCAGCTTCCCAGCTACTTCAACAATCTCAGCCATACTACTAGTCCAGCCTTGCTCAAGTAGCATTGCCCTCTGTTTCACCTCCTTCTGCAAATTTCCCAGTTGACTATCAATAATAGAAGCCAAGTGATTTGAACTTTGGTGTATCTCATACAAACCAATACGCAATTGACTAATTTTTGACTGGCAATTTCCAAGCTTTTCACAAATTTTATTGTTTTTGGCTTTGCAGTAGATATTTTCTTGCTTTAAAGCTTCACAGAGTCCCTCAAGATCACTTTTCTTTTCTTGAATGTCACCCAGAAGTTGCATTGCAGCTTCATATTGAACTGCAAGTTCAATGTTGGATGCTTCCAAATTTGAACAATGCTGCTTCAATGATTCATCTTGATCTTTGAGTTCATTGTACCTGGCATCATTAGTTTTTATATTATCTAGCTCCCTCTTAAACAGTGCACCCACATTCTGAAAATTTAGCATCCACTTTGCAAGCAATGCTCTTAAGTTTTTAATTTGCTCTTTGGTTGACATATACAGATTAGATGGTGTCTGAGTTTCACTGGAATCCCTTCTCTCCACCTCATGCTCACCTTGATGTGTTTTTGAGTCAAAAGCCTGTATCAATTTTGATATCCTAGGTGAAGAAACTTTCCCACCAGACCTGGCAGTGGCAGAGGACACTGATTGAGAATGCAAACAGTCAATTGCCTCTTCAAGTTCCACCAAAGTTTTCTCCATCTCATCCCAGTGCATTTTCAAGGAAACAAACCCAAGAGAATCATCAGAAATTGCAATTTCAGAGCCCTCACTTCGTTCTTCTCCAGCCTGTGCATATGGAGATAGCATATGGTGGTGTTTGTCACCAATTTCTTCTATCTTAGCCTTGAACACATCCAAAGTGCTATTAAGAAAGATATTTTCCTTGGTAAGTTGTTCAAGATGTATTGTAGATTCTTTAAGATCAACTTCAAACCTCATAGACTCCCCCTTTTCTATAGATAATTGCTCTTGAAGAGAAACAATAAGAGATGAGAGTACACGCGTCTCAAGAATGACAGATTGTTTGTCCTCTTCAAGCTTTTTTAACTGATCAGATGACAATTCTAGGTTCCTGTTTAAGTTGGAAATTTCTAACTGTAGACTTGCCACCAAATCTTTACTTTCAACCAATTCTACTGATAGCCTGTCAATCTCATGAGTTAGATGCTCGGTTTCTGTTTCAATCTCATTCTTCTCTTCAGTAACCAAAGATAGCCTTGCACTTAGGTCAGAATTTTCAGCTCTTAGTTCCTCCACTGAACCAATGAAGTCAGCCAATTCTGTTGACAGCTTCTTAGTTTCAAAACGATGAAACTCCTTTTCCTCCTCAAGTTTATTTTTCTCTTTAATCATCAAAGCAAGTGTTTCATTTATGTCTTTGTTTTCTGCCTGCAAAGCTACGGCCAAGTTTCTGCAGTCAGTCAGCTCTGTGGACAGATCCAATGAATCTTTTTGAGACATTTCAAAACTATTCTGCAACTCGAGTACTCTGCCAGAAAGTGCTTCAGCCTCTGCCTTGGCAGAATTAAATTGGTTCTGCAGCTCTACACTCTTGCTGGCAACATCATGTAATTCAACACGGCAATTCACAAGTTCTTCTGCAAGGTGTTGATTCTTCACATTGATTTCACTGTGTGAACCTCGGAGTTGAGATAGTTCATCAATCAACTGATAACGATGATTATCAGACTCCCGTTGGAGCTCCAGTTGTTCAGTTAGTTGTATAGTGAGTATATCATTCATTAAGTTCACCAGAAATAATTCTTCTTTGAGTCTCTCAATTAGTTCTGGAAAGCCACGATCTGGTAAAACTGCACCACTGGCTACAGAATCTAAAGTAGAAACTGTTCTTCTTGACTTGAGCAAAAAGTGATACTCCTCTTCACTAAGCCTGCTTACAATTTCTGTCAGCTGCAAGAGATTGATCGGGCTCGCATCAGAAATAGGAGAGATGACCAATGGTCTGGCTGAGTTTACTTCACAAGCTCCCATTGACAAATTGTCGATTTTATCCACACATGCAGATCCAACAAGAACATTCTGCTGGTTAAGCTCCTCCAGAAGCCCCTTGTCCTCCCCACTAAGACGTAACTCTTCATGAGAAGAACCTGGAAACGTTTCTCTCTCCAGATTAGTCAAAACAGTTTCAGCCTCGAATGATGAAGAAACTTCAGCTGCCTTGCCTATTTGGTCCACTTCATGAGATGTCTTCTCAACTCCAGTCTGCCTTAAAGCAATCCCTGAAAGAGCCTGAGCATTCTCAATGATCTCAGACAATGGAGGCTTCTTCCGACCACCGATTTCAGTATCACAGCTTTCAAAAGATTTCTTTGCATCCAAACCATCAGCATCCTGCATTGTCCCTACCCAGCAACAAATGAGAATACAATTAAACATAAAACCCACAAATCAATTTTCCCAGCCAATTATAATAATATTATTTTCCTAAAAACAAAGGTATGACCTTGAATTAAAAGGAGAGGTAAGAGTAGAGCACAACCTACATCTGTTACCTGATCTTCCCTTGTTTGCATCAAGGATGGATTGGAAATTGCCTCAGGTAAAAGCAAAGACTGTTCCCTCTCCTCACCCGCTCTTTCTACTCCAACAGAATTAGACACTGCAGTTGTAACTGGAGCACGTGGGGACAGCATGTCAACAGGTGCAGACATATGATCATCTGTTGCTCCACCTTCAGAATCCACCTCCCTTGTGTCAGCAACAACATCCTGAGTACTTTGCCACTCATTTTGGACTGAAAACTCAGAATCAGCTTCACCAACTCCCTGAGCTTGAAGTTCTAACTCAGTATTAGAAGCCATTTCTGGTTCAACATTTGCATCATATGTAATGGTCACTGATGATGAATCAAGAGATGGAGCATTTAATTCAGGAGCTGATGAATCTTTCAGAGACTGCAACCTTGATGATTCTGTGATACCCAAGTTATTGTCCACGTCAGTCTCAACTTTCCCATCAGTAATAAGAGATGAAGCTGTTGACATAGAGGTACTAGTTGCTGCATCAGCATCAGACTCATGCTGCTCGGATTTACCAGATTTCTTTGAAGATTTTCCAGCACTACTACTACTGCCTTTACTGTCCTTCTTCTGGCGAAATTGTTGAAGCTGACGATAAAAAAAGATCATTAAGATTAAGAATGGATAGCATTCACTCTTCTAGTTTGGGAATCTAATAGGACGAGAGAGATGAGAGCGACTAAATAATTTCAAATCCCAGGGGAAAATAAACATTCAATGTAAAAAAAAATTTTTGGGGACAATTGAATGCAATTCTTTTCCAATTCCTACAGAACAACTGTCTAACTCAGAGTATATTCAATGACATCACAGATAGGATGAACCAGAGGCGGCAGATTTGACTAGTCAGAATGATCAGAAGACAAAAACCGAATCCCCAATCCCAAGATTAATCTGCTCAGCTGAATCCCAGATCCTAAAGGTGTCAAAAAAATTAAGAAAATGAAAGGAAAATCGATTCAACTGTTGCACTGCCATCATGCAACCAAAATTCAGTTACCACTCAATGTCTCGAAATAGAAGAGATGCAGCTCATTATTCTTTATCGTTACTTCGTTAACACATGACTGGAATTTACGAGTAAGTCATATGCTTGAACGAGATAGCCAACAAAAAGATACCTTCTTTCTTCCAGCTGCAAGCAGATCGGTACGACTCTTGTTCTTGTCCATCCGATCCACTCCCTTCTTGCTTCCCCCCACAGTGACGGCGACAATCACATCAAACAAGACGCAGGCACCATTTAGATCTTCCTCTTATACTGCGCTCAGAAAGGAATTAAATTCGATAAAGATAAAACCATTAAGAAGGAAATCAAATTCAAAACGTCCGTATTCCTTTCATAGAATTATAAACAGTAAGCTGTCGTGTATTTGGTTACGTTACAAGATTTGTAAAAGAGAAAAAGGCCCTAAATATTAGAATTTGATTCCTATTCTCAAATATTATTCGCAGCAACCAAACAAGTAATTGAAATTTCTGCAGCATATGAATTGCAGAGAACCCGCGAGGCCCATTGTGCGCCGACCGAAGAATTGAAAATTGAACTGATTTGAATAACCAGAAAAACAAGAAATCAATAAATAAAGATGGACATAGGAAGAAAGGAAAGCAGCACCTTGATTAGGGATTGGACGATGGCAACGACGTCGTAACGAATATCTTGGGTAATTGATATGAATATGATGATAGTTTCGATGCAGTGTGAGTATGGATTCAAAGAAAGACGTGCTTCAAGCCTTCAACTATCAACTATGGCACTGCCCTCTGCCACGGCGTCTCAACCTGAGATCTAAGGCAACCGTTTTCTTCCCTGTTGGTAAAAATGAGCTTTCCTTAGTCGGTTGATCAAAAGCAATATTTCTTTTCTTTTTTTTCTTTTATTAATTTATTTATTTATCAATATACTTTCCGTTTGTATAATTTTTTTTTGTTTACATGTAATTTTTTATTAAAACAATTCTATTCAATACATTAAATACATTAGTCATCTCGCATTTGATTTTTATAACATTAACATAGTTTCCTTGAATCAGTATTTAAGAATGCCACTCACAATTTATAACCTTACAACAATGTTAAATGACTGATACAAGGTATTTTTGCTTTTAAGTTAACTTTAGTTTCTTAAATAAGTTGTCACAATTATGTTTCTATAAAACTTATTCACCCCTTAATGTTTATCCAAGATTAAATCTACATTGATATATCTTTAAGGATTAAAAGGCATTGGTCTTATAACTACTATAAAAATAAATACAAATTATGACATAATAATTGCTTACCATTATTATTACATTTTAAAGCATAATTATATTTTATTTATTTTGTTTGAAATCTTCCCAGAGCAATATTCACTGTTGATGTTATTTATCTGAACACACAGCACAGCAACATTTACAATACAAAGTTATATTGGCGTGAAACAAAACAAAAAAAGAAAGTGACATGTCTCCTCGTTTGTTGAGTCTGCATCCTAGTCTCTCCTTCCTAATTCAACGTTTTTCTCGATCACCAATCAATTCTTTCAAAAAATAGTCGATAATTCTATCCACAGAATAATCCACACAAAAATTTAAAGAAAGATTACCATAATTTAAAAAATCTGTTAATACTCTATATTACAAATACATTTCTTTCTAAAATATATATATATATATATTAGTAATATTGCCTCAACTTGTTAGATGTGGAGCCATTTTGGAATTATGATGTAGCCTTACCTTTTAAGTAATGCAATGGTGGGTACTGACTGGAGTGTTGAAGCAATTGTTCCCTTTTTTTTTTGTGGATTAAATTAACATTTTATTTTTTAATTGGCCAAATCATCACTTTGTTACCCAATAAGCCAAGGCTGAGATTGCTTCACCTTGTGTGCTCGTTGCGCACGTTAATGGAAGGTTGGTACTTTTTGTCAAATCTACTGCCCCATAGCCCAAAGTCTTTTATCACCCATGCCCACTAATAATTAATGGGCTTAAAAATAAATTTATCTATTCAAATTGGGCTTAGGCTTTTGCGTCATAGGTTGGGCCATTAAAATCCGAAAGTAAGGTCAACAGCATAAAGGTCCACTCTAGCCCACCGTACGGAATGAGAACAAAAAATATCCAAAGGAAGCCCAGGCTCAGAGACTAGGCTACACGAAATTTTTGCGCTTGTTCAAGTCAAAATAACGGGTTATGACAAGTCATGTCACCAAACTTAGTTTTTTTCACATACTTAATATATAGATATAGGCTAAGATACACAATCTTACTAGGACTTTGATTCTATTGTAGATAATATCTTTAAGTTTTAAAAGTCAACAAATAATCTTTGAAAATTTTTTAAATTGTGTAAATAATATTTTTTTATTAAATTTTTCATTCAAAAACTAATGGTTAAACGTCACGTCATCACAATTGACTTCATGTAGGTCGCCGCATAGGTAAAATGTGATTTTCAAGGAAGAACATTTTTGTCATTTCACAGTGTTTCTCTTTTTCTTCCTCTTGTCACGATGATGACAACGGCAATGGCAACAATGATAACGATCAGGAAAGCATCGGAGTTGATAAAAAATCATTGAAATTTTGCAAAATCTAACGAAAGACTCTCATCTTCGAAAAATCATGACAAATTTCACACGAAAAGAGGCAACCCTCGCTTGATCCATCATCTTCTCTCACGCAACCCTCACGACAAATTTCGCACGAGATTTCTCCATCGTGATCCCTTATCTTCCATCGCACACGAGTGTTTGTGATAGATCTGTCACACAGCAATGAAACCAACTCCAAAACGTTCCTTACAGATCTATCCATCACTTGCTCTTGCCAATCGCTTTTGTCATTGTCGTCTGTTGCCATTGCTAGTGACAGGAGGAAGAAGAAGAAGATTATGAGGGAAGAAAGAGAGAACAAATTAAAAAAGATCAAAATATCCCTGGTATTAGCTTAGTATTTTTGCTTACGTGGAGTCAACTTTGCTAATGTGGCATTTAACTGTTAACTTTTAAATAAAAAATTTAATGAAATAGTGTTATTTACGCGATTTAAAAAGTTCAGGAAAGTTCCTTGTTAACTTTTAAAACTCAATTATGTTCTCTACAACAGAGTTAAAGTTCAGAAAAGTTTTATATATTTTAGCTGTAGATATATACATGTCTTTTAGAACTCATAAAACAAATATTTTTATTAATAATATATATGAAGATAACGTTAATATGAATTTTGAGAACAAATTTTATAAAATAATGTTAAATAATAGAAAAATAAGATTACATTCAAACAAGTTCCTTAATTTCAAAATCATAAAGTCAGCACACACATTTCTAGCTTTAAACAAACCATAATTTCAACAATTAAATGAGTATTTCCTATTCAATTTCAACATTAAAATTACAATTTTAAATTATATTTTAAGCATGCTTAAAGATGGTTTTAAAATGCAAAATAAGTCCCAATACGGCAGCATCCAATTCTCTACTTAAAACCAACATAAAACACCTTAAATCATTATTTCTAAGATATATTTTTTTTAATAGTAAATTACACTTTTTTTTTCTGATATATCTTAAAATTACACTTCTCTCTTCTTTCGTTTGAAAAATTATGCTATCTTTCCTATTGAGAAATTACACTTTCCTCTCTTGACAAATAAAAATATCTTACATTTTAGTCCAAAGTTTATTTATTGTTAAAATTTCTATCCAAATTAATTTTTTTCAACCAAAATGCCTTTTTCTGAAATTATTGAAATGTGGCTAATTGGCTAAAATTTAAAACCAACACACATTACTTCATTTGTCAATATTATTACTTTCTTTTTGCATTTTTAATTAATATTTTAGTAATCTTTATAATGATTATTATTTTAATAAATTAAAATTTTAACAACTCAATAAAAAATTACTAATAACTAAATAGTGTTTTTTATTAAAAAAATTGTAACTAGCATCCACGTTGATCTTGAAGAAAAGGCCTGGATGGCGATGTTCAATGAGCAGCATAACTGGGTAGACTACGTCCCAAACCTTTCAAGTCATTAGATTCCAATCCATGTTATATTTCTTTGGCTAATTCTCAAATTTTGTCTAGTATGTGCCAAATTTCGTACTCTGCTATCATAAAGAGTTTAAAATCCTTTGCTTTCCATTGGGCACAGTTGACTTTAACCTAGTCTATAAAAAGGGAATTAACTTATCAATTTTCCTCAAACTTTAATTCAGTATTTATCCATAATGTGGCTAGAGTAAGCCATCCATAGATAGCATGAAGATAATTTCTATTCCCTCGTGGCATATTAAACACTTCTCATCTATATTAATACTTTGGTTAGCAATGCTAATCCAGGTGAGAAGTACTTCTCTACATGCATATCAGAAAATGATTCTAACTTTTTTATGAGCATTTAACTTCTATATCCTCCTATACACTTTCTTGTATTGTGTCAATTGATGGTTAGCGATATTGGAATTGTATAAGGCTTTGTATGTAGTCTTAACACTAAAATTACCACTTGGTGTAAAAGCCCACATCCATAAATCATTTATTCTATTAAGACATTAGCATCAAATGCTTAAAAGATTCCACTACTATCCCAACAGTAATGGTCTGGTGACATCAAGCTATTAATTCTAAATTCAGGGTCAAGTTTGGAGTTAGTAGAATTCATTTTAAAATTTTCAATGGACGAGATCTGAGGGTTTAAAAGAATTTTTGTTGAAAGCTCATCATTGATTCTTTTCACCAAACTCACCTTTAATGACTCCCTACCATGAATAATGCTTCTCCATGTAAAAGAAAGCACTGAATTAAGTTATGTCCATGAGAAAGAGGTATGCCTAAAATATTTGGTTTTCAAGGTTCTCATAAGTAAAGATTGCAGACATTGGATAATTCTTTGTCCTTGTTTCACCATCAAGGCCATGTTAAAATCTCTTAGATCTCTAAAGCCCATATCACCCCTAATCTTTGATTCTGATAGACCAATCAAACTAATCCAATAAATATTGAATCCATCAAGAGAGAGGAGTGCAATTTACTATTTTTTCAACTATATCAAGCTTAATCATTGTGGTAAATTAAAGGCTTTTATTTTATTTGTTTATATATATATATATATATATATATATATATGATTTCTAACAACTCCAACCATGTAAATTTATGATTTCTAATATAAACTGAAGAGCATTGAAATACAAATAACAAAAATATATTATATTTTAATAAGATAAATTAATATTATTTTGTACGTTAGTTATTTTTTAGGAAAAAATTATATATATTTTAAGAAAAGAGATATATAATTTAAGCTTCATTTAAAGAAAGGAAAAGTGTGTAATTTATTATTTTATTTAATATATTTATTATTATTATCTAACGAGGACAAAAATCCATAACATGACCCCAAAATTGTCCCATGCAACTTACTGAACAAACAGAATTTTTTAAATAAATAGCATGACCAATAAATTGATTCCCACCATCCAAACACATCCAATCCAATACAAGATTATTCTAACCCTAATCTTCTTACAACAAACAAGCACCCATACATGGTCTACCCCCAATCACCTTAATAACTGTTAAAAGGCCCCCAACAAAAAAAAGTCTTTTTTTTTTTTGCCTTTATATTCATAGTGTGAATTTTTTGAAATTGGGTAAAATTGACAGTGAATTTTACAATAAACCTTCTGCGGGATTAACATAAAAATCATAGACATAATAAATATTATAATTTAAACATTAAATAATATATATAACACTTTGTAGCTGCGTGGGAATCTTCTTTTTGTTATGGAGTTACAACTTGCAGAAGGTCTAATTCAAATTTCCTTAATGCACATCACATATGGTTGGTTAAAATAAGAATCATTTAGGTCAATGTCCTTATACAAATTAAATGCATATATATCATAACATAAAATATAATTTTATGTTGGCGGTGGACAAATGGAATACATACATATATATATTAATTTTAAATTTTACCTATTTTTTAAAAATAACAACTAGGTTAGACTTTTGTGCTTGAGATTCTGGATGTAGTTTAAGAATATTGAAAACGTAGTAGGATAACTAAGCGATGCCATTTAAATATTAATAAAACATCATATAGAGAAAGTGGTAGACGTTTTATTGGACAAATAGTGTGCAACCAAAGAATCAAATCCTCAATCATATCATTCAGAATGTTGTTTTGTGATATTAGTTAATTAATTATAATTTAGACATACATTTCTTAATATGCAACCAAGCAACATTAAGCCACTTGCATCATTTCCTTTTTTTATTTATTTAAAAGCAAATAGGAAACATAAAAAAAAAATTATTCACACTAATATTACCACTGACGATTAAAGTTGAATATGAGATTAATTAATCATGATTTTTTTTCTCTTTATTTCTTATTCAATGTGTTGTTGAATATTAATTTATTGTGAATTAAAATATTTATTAATCACATTATAATAAATTAATTTATTTTATTAGACTTAAATTTGAATGAAATGTCGCTATATACTTTTTTAAAAAATAGTAGGTTAACAATTTAGTTATCTAATGATGACTATTCTCTCAATTAAGTCATATGAATGTCAACTAAGTTATCTCAATTTTGTACCCATAAATTAAGAGATTTTGAGAACGAACTTGAGGAAAAAAAACATAATTTTTTCCATTTTCATACGTTTTCTTCTTCAAACGTCCACGTTTTGAAACATATTTAAAATTTCATAACACTGACTATCTTAAGGTAAACGAAAACACACACATTAAACTAAAGTTAATTCTTCCTTAGTAGAAATATAAATTTAAGGGCAGACACTTTTGTTGACATTTGTTAATTATTTGTTTATTAATTGATTTGATTCACATGAATGCATGTCTATTGTCTTATAAAAATATTAATCGCACACACAATAGAAACACAAAGCATAAACCTCACGATAAGCTATCTAGCTTCCTTCACTTAATTATTTTATCTGTCCAAGCTCTCAATAACGCGTGGCCAGATTTTATACCAAAATAAATAAATAATAATTGTGGAGTTGAATGATGAGATGATCAATTCCTGTCGATTAATTAAATTAGATTTGAAATAAGTGATAAGATTGAAGTTCATTGTATTCCTATTATTATAGGAGTGAGTGGACTAATAACAACAATTATTTTAAAAAATATTTTATATAAAGTTGTAGGATATTTTTTGTAAAGAATAATATCATGTACATTACAAAAGAGATTTGCTAGATTTCTCACACTAAGCTCACGGGCTCAGGTCAAACTAGTTTATACATAATAATAATGATTGTTATTATGTTTCCTTATTTATTATAAGTTATTTATGAAGTTGGGATGACAGAATTTCAAACTATAACAGCCACGTTGATTTCAACTTTCAAGGTAATATTTATGCAAATTTAAGAGTCCACTAGGAATAAGAAATTATTCTTCTAGAATATAAACATGCCCCACACTTTTTTTTCGACATATAAGAAAGGGAGAGTTTATAAATAAATATATATATAATTATCCTTTCAACTTTCAATTATTCTTGTTATAGGAGTTTCATAAACAAAATTATCTTATGTATTTTATTTGTTTTAAAAATTTAAATTTTGAAATATTTTTTATTTTTTCTTCTTAAATCACATTTTTTTATTTTTATTGAGAAAAATCAATCAAACAAGATTATTTATTTTTATTTTTAAAAATTGTATTTAAATAAGCTTCATCACTTGATCAAGTGGCACCAAGATATTTTAAACATTTATATTAAAGGAAAAATAACATTTGAATTAAGCGTAATATAATCAAACCTGTGTAATGTATTTATAGATTTGTCCCCTTTATGTCGCTCTATTGACTCCAGCTAATATTTATGGCTTTTTAAAGCGTTGGATCCACGTGTCATCGAAATAGTGGCCCCTTCTGCTTTGAGGTTCTCCAAATTAAACAATTTAAAAAAGCTATGCTGGAGTCAACTCTTGCATAGAATAATGACCGTCCGATTTCGTGTCGAAGATCGGACGGCCAAGCCAGTGTCTACAGAGAAACCGGCTACAGGCGGTGTGGATGATGGATAAAAAATTTTAAACAAAAGAGAGTCAACATTTTCTTATTAAAAAAACAGATGACTGCTTCTTCCATGTGATCCCCATTCTGGTCAGCTTTCTTTCTTTTTCTCTTATTCTTACGGTTTCTCCCAGAAATTACCTCACTAATTTTTAAAATCAATTAATTATTATGATTAATTATTACGCACGTGATTTGTGATTTTTTAGGTGTTAAAAAATAATTTTAAAAAATATTAATTATATTATCAATTTAGTCTAAAAAAAATATTCAGCTAACCATTTAATCTTTAAAATATATTAATTATATAAATTAATTTTTAAAAAATTTAAAATATTATATATGTTAGTCTCCTTATTAAGTATTGTTAAAAATATTTGATGAACATACTAAAATAAATTGTTAACTACCTATATAAAAGATATTGATTATATAAATTAATTTATAAAAATTTAAAATATTATACATATTAATTTTTTATCAATATATTTGTTAAATATTTTTAATAATATTTAATGTAGAGATTAATTTATATAATTAATATATTTAAAAATTAAAATAAAATATTAACAAATATTTTTTAAAGACTAAATTATTAATATAATAAAAAAAATTTCACAAATTAAGACATAATAGATCAATTTGTTTTGAAAAAACAACTTGTGTCTTATAATCATTAAAAATAGCTCTTCCAAATACAACAAAATTTTTTAAAATATTTTTCAACAACTCATGTATAGAGATATTTGTTTTTTTATTCCGCCTGAACAGATGTTCTTTATAGTCATATTTTAAAATTTTAAAAGTGCAAATTTGCCTTTTTATTTTTAATTCAAATTTTAAAATAAATATGATTAAATATTTTAAACTAACTCGAACCTTAAACTCTGAGTTAAAGTTCAAGTTATTTTATATTAATATATATTAATTTATTTAAATAAATTATATTAACATATTAGAAATACTTTGTTTTACAACCTTACGTGCTTGTCCTTTGATAGCATCACAATGAAGTTAAAAAAGGGCAGATTAATTGTCTCATCTTCAAAGTAGAGTGGAATTAAGTAATTAATATATGAAATATATATTTGTCACGTAACTAAAGGGGTTTTGGTTTACCAAGTCCACCTATATTCTGACCTGGTAAAGGCTTAGAAATTATATTTAATTACACAAATACAGGAAAAGTCTAGTATGTACCTAACTCACCCTTCATTTTTAACTTACTAACAAATGATCAAAACGCAAAATTGAACTCGTCCTTCAATTTTTTTATGAATGAATTATTGAACTTTGGAAAGCTTTTTTATTATTATTAAACTTTTTTCCACAAAGTTCTTCTAGACTTGTCAACCATCTTCACTGACTCTTTCTCAGAAATTCAAATTAAAAAAAAAGTGAAAAGAGGAGACGCAGAAGCGATGACCTGGTCTAGTCCATTACATGTACTTCCGGTTTACTTCAGAAGAATTACGTACAGCCATCCACGTTAATTTTCGTGCCCTCTTAATTACGTTACTATAATAGATCTTACAGTATAATAATGGCTGGATTCATAAAATATTGAATAGATATATGAAAACATGTGCTGAAGTGATTTTAGAAAATATTATGTTAAGTATCAAATTTGGTAGTGTCATAATATGGAAAACACATAGGAAGTTTAAAAATCACCTCAGCCGTCAGATTAAAAAAACCATTTTGACTCAAACCTTCATCTCTCATTCTCTCTTTCTCTCTATCACCCGGTCATCCGGTGACTCTCACCCCCAAATCCCCATATATCGACCTTCTCCTCTCCATTTGCTTTACTCTTCTCTTTTCTCAAATCTCAAATTCTAAAACCGCTTCTTCTTCTTGCTTTCCATGGCAGTTTGAGTTTCCGTTTGCCTGCTTTCTATTTTCTCTCTTTCTATTTTTTTTTTGTTCTGTGAAGCTCGGTAATGGCGGTGGAGCTCATGGGGTTCCCAAAAATGGATGAGCAGAAGGCAATACAGGAGGCTGCATCAGAGGGCTTGAAGGGGATGGAGCACATGATCCGTCTCCTCTCCCATCAACCCAATCACATTGATTGCACGGACGTCACCGATGTCACCGTTTCTAAGTTCAAGAAACTCATTTCCCTTCTCAATCGAACCGGTCATGCACGGTTCAGGCGAGGACCTATTCCCTCTTCTTCGTCGTCGTCTCCTTCCACTTCCACCTCGCCTCCGCCGCCGCCGCCGCCATCTGCAACCGCCTCCGTCTCGATTCCTCATTCGCAAACTCTGAGTCTATCGCCGCCACAGTTTACCTCTCCGGCTCCAATCTTAAATCCAGTAACCGTGCATCACGCGGCGTCGAATTTCGTTCCAACTCAGGCGCCGCAGAGTTTGACTCTTGATTTTTCGAAACCTAACATCTTAAGCTCCAACTCCAAATCCGTAGACCTGGAGTTCTCGAAGGAAACTTTTAGCGTGTCCTCGAATTCGTCGTTCATGTCATCCGCCATCACCGGAGACGGCAGCGTTTCGAACGGCAAGCAGGGATCTTCCATCTTCTTGGCTCCGGCAGCGCTGACGGTGCCCGGCGGGAAGCCACCGCTGTCGACGGGACCGTTGAAGAAAAGATGCCATGACCACCGCGATCACTCCAACGACGTGTCGGGGTCCAGCAAGTGCCACTGCGTTAAGAGAAGGTAGGCACTCAGATTCATTTCACCATAGACAAGACTCCGAGTTGACTCGTTCACTGAGTCCATAATAGAGTGAACTCGGGGTCAACGATTTGGGTAGTGGTGCTGTTAAAGGCATTTGATGAACATAACACGCGTGAAAGGGACAGGACATAGGATCCTATTTTATGCTGCCTTTATTACTGAGAAAGAAAAATGCTGTGAAAACAGCGAAATTCAAACTTTCCAAAATAAAACTCTTTTGTCCTTATCTGCCTTTGCTTTGACTGTTGACCTTACACTACCCCAGCTCATGTTAGCAACAGTGGCGCATTATAAGATGATCTTATTTATTTGAATTCAATGTTCAGGAAAAATCGGGTGAAGAAGACGGTAAGGGTGCCGGCGATAAGTTCCAAGATAGCGGATATTCCGGCGGACGAATACTCGTGGAGGAAGTACGGTCAGAAGCCGATCAAGGGGTCACCGTACCCACGGTGAGTGACACGTGGATTGATCTATGTCCTTTGAAATGTTAGAATGTTTATGTGACGTCGATCTCATATGTGATATGGCTATGAATGAAACAGGGGATATTACAAGTGCAGCACAGTGAGAGGGTGTCCGGCGAGGAAACACGTGGAGAGGGCGACGGATGATCCGACGATGTTGATCGTGACGTACGAGGGGGAGCACCGTCACGCAATTCAGAGTGCGATGCAGGAGAACGTACCCTCCGGGGGTGCGGGCTTGGTATTCTAGTCAACGTGATGAGGGTACAACAAAGACTTGTAATTTGGTTTTGTTGGGTGGTGGTGGGGTTGGTGATGATGAGACTAAGGTCTAAGATGCAGGAGTTAAAGGGGCTGGATTGTAAATTTGTTTTGACTTTTGATTGAAAGAGAAGAAAAAGATTATGAATTCTGATAATATAGAATAGAAAGGTGGCAAATTGGAATCTCAATCTCTGTCAACTCTCACTAATTATGGTGAAGTTCATTATGTTATTATTATTGTTATTTTGGAAGTGGGATACAAGGATAAGAAGGCTAGTTGAGTGGGGTAATCCGATAAAGATAGTCAATGAGGTACCTTGTAAATGGGGAATAGAATAATGGCATCGCAATTCTCTATTCTCTTTGTGCTCTACACACTATAGACTTAAAATAATAATAAGCCAGCCAACTGTAAATTTAACAATGGACTGTAATGAGAATTTGGGTCAATAAGCAATGATTGTAGCGAAGAGTTGTACACTCAAGCTGATATTTTTAGTATTAAAATGATGAAAAGATAAAGAAAGAAAGCAAGCAGTGAGTTGTTTGGTTTGTCTTTTCTTAGACCCCAAGTTTTCTGGGAATCAAAATAAGAGTTCACTGCACTTGCGTCTGCTTTCACTTCTCTTATACAAATCAAGTTTGCTTCGTTCAGTATAAAGTTTAAACAATTCCGAAATATGGGGGAAAGTAGTCAATCACTCTGTATTCAAGTTTAATGCTAATGCGATGTTTTCTTTTAAATAGTAACCACAATACAGAACTACCACAAAATTATTCCTAAAAGTTGATTAAGATGTTGCATATTTTAGTCAAAATAAATATAGTTGTGTTAGGCCATCTCTCCAGAAAAAGGGAAAGTAATTTATCCTTTTTTCTTTTAACGTGCATGACAAAAATCTTAATATTACTAGACTTCAATCTATATTCTGTCATTTTCATGAAAAAAACAAAAATAATAATCTTGAGTGCGACATTGTAATTTGCACCAAGAAAAGTATCAAATGACGCGCGGCGTTGTGGACTCTGGATGGTTGTGATGGGCCTTATACGCTTGAAATGGTCTGGACCTTTGGATTGGACCTCATTATTTTGGTACTAAAAAAAAGTCAAAACACTTTTAACCAAAATTATTTTAAAAAAATCGCATGTGGAAATAAAAAAAAAAAAAGAAGAGAAAAGATAATAGATGTTTAGTTTCAGATGCCATCTCTTTTGTGTTGCAGTACATGGTGATCAAAATGACTTACGAAACAATAGTGAAATCCGTGACAAAACTAGCTAATATTAGTCTCCAATATAATAAATATTGCTTGTACCATCATGAGTCTCGTTACACTTCTCGTACAAAATAAGTGGACACCGAAACCTGGCGTGGTGCGAGAATGAGTGTGACACAACTGAGTATTCTTGCAAGAAATTTTTTTAAATACACACACATATATATATGGTACTTTTTTATTTGTATATTAATTAATAAATTTTAATTGATCATTTTGTTTTATATATTATGTTATATGACCTCCTAATATAAAATAAAAAAGGTGAGATATCATTAATTAATATACACTTAAAATTTTATCATTTGTAATTTATAAATCGCAAATTGGATCATAATCCTATCACTGTACATGTCAACAAAGTTAGGCATCCTCCTCCATCAATCAATTTCATCGCTTTTCATTCCCCAATTATAAGTTTACTTGAATCACACTCACGTTTGCTGAAAATTTATCATTAATGATTACCTTCATTAAAAAAACCTCTGATATATATATTTTTAATTTAACAATTTGAATGTCAAATTGTTAATTCTTGTCCCATGCAGCATATTAAAATCACACTTAAATTTGCAAAGAAAAAAAAAAAAAGAGAGAGAGACAATGACTTAAAAGAATGGGATTGAGCTGGTCTTATTAGGCCTAAGCGAGGTCATGTGGAAGATGGACTCTGAAATCAAATTGGGCACGGAATAATCAAACTCCTTACTTCATTTGTTTGCTCAAAATTCCAATTTTCGTACATTTATGCATCTAACTATGATGTTCTCTTACTTTTTTTAATTAACAGAATTCTCTTAACATTAATTTGTTTACACACAATATTTAAATTTGATATATTATTTAAAAATAATTAAATATCTATTACTATAATTAATTATTTGTTAATATAGTTAAATTAATTTAATTATTTTTATGACATTTAAATTCGATAACAATAATAGATTACTAATGGATGAAGTGCAAGTCGAAAACATGTGATGAACTAATTAATCAAACACCTACTCTGCTTTTTTTGTTTATGATGATATTGTCGATATCACTCGCAGTCACATGCTACTGTACTTTCGAGGTTTAAATAATTAAATACATCCACCAAGTAAATGCCCAACTTATGGTACATTTTATAATCGAATATTATATGATGAAAAATATTGGCAAGTGGTGAGTCCAACAAGAAAATAAATAGACTAGCCAATGACCATGACTCACATTGGAGGCTCAGCTACAAGCTTCATATAGAGATAAATTTTTTTTAAACATATCATTGTGATAATTATCTCTTTCAAAAATAAATATATACAATTTGCATAACATAACTCAAAATATTTCATTATATATAAAATCATATAATATATAATATAAATATGTAAAATAATAAACAAAAATAGTTAACTTCTAACATATATTTAAAATTATATTTTAAAATAATTGACATATATTTTAATACATGTAAAGTTCATTGATTTAAAATATTGATCATTTGATCAATGTGAAAACAAACCCAACGCGACCTCTAATTTTCACACAAACCGTGTTCTTTTCCCAAGACGATGGTTCAATCAATATAAAATGTGAAAAACATCTTTTAATATTTTATGTAAAAAAGGTACAAAAACTTATAAACAGAGAAAGGAAGGAGAGATGAAACATGGATTAAACTCATGTACAATCAACAGGTACTTAATTACGATTATTTTTTTAATCCTTCATATTAATAATTGAATTTTAAAAAGATAGTTTTTGAAGTAGTTTAACTATATTAAGATCCATTTCATATCTTGTTAATAACCTCATGGTTGTGTGTACATGAATCTAAATATCAGCTCAATAAAGTTTTGGAAATTTATTAAAATTAAAAAAATTAAATTACATTTATATTATAATGGTCCAAAACTTTTTTAGTGAATAATTTTATAAAATAATATATTTTATAATATAAAATAAAATAAGTAATATGATAATATTAAAAAAATAAAAAAATAAAAAAGATAAAAACGAGTAAATTAAATAAATTATTATTTTAAAATTATAATAATAATTATTTTATATTATATTATATATATGTGTGTGATCTAAAAATTAAAAAAGAAAAGAGAAAACAGATGGGGATAAGATAAGATAAACAATAGCATGCCATAAAATTGTCAAGCATGGAACTTGTCAATCCGCCGTCCGCCTATTCCTCCGCCGCCGCCGGGCCTTATCCTCTCTCTCTCTCTCTGAAATTTTTGTAACACTACATTACACTTTTGAAAAATTAATTTGATTAAATTACACCAGATCTTTAAATAGGGGTGAACAATTTTACCTTCTTTCATTTTTCAATCAAACGGATTAACCTCAAATTAATCAGATTTTCATTGAATCAGAAAATAAAAAATTATTAATTTAATGAATTCGAATCGATATCCATCTCTTGATTTAAATAAATAATACGATTATACAAATATAATAAAATTTATTTTTTTAAAAAAATGACTTTTGTAGATAGATATTGATACGTACGTGATGAGATGTTATGTAAGAAAAGTTGAAGTAATTAAGTCTTGAATATATAATCCATATTCTACTCTTGATGTTTGTTCTCTCCTCTTATGTGTTGTTGGGGTTTTGTTTTCTCTCAAATCTCCTTACCTTTGTCTGTTTCAGCGCATAATAGATCAAAATGAACGCCATCGTTTCTGATCCTCCTCCGTTTATCCAAACCCTTCTTCACCTTTCTCTCTGATTCAACATTCTCTTCTGTGTTCAATCTTCTCAATTGATGACAACAAACCCAATTACTTGGAATCCCAAACGACGAAGAAGAAGAAGAAGAAGACGACCAAGAGGACAAGGCCACTCACCACTCCCCTCATCAATTCTTTCATTCTTCATTCTCAATTCCTCACCTTGCACCCTCCAATGGAGCTCTTAGTGGGTCCCACTTTCACCATCGACGTTTCGTCGCCCACGTACGGCGGAGACCGCCAGACGCGCGAGAACGAGGAACACACGGTTCCGTCTCGCCTGTTACTGAGCGAGGCGGGCAATTGCCCCGACGATGAATACGGGTCGGGTTTCCGGATCGAAGGGAGATCCGAGTTATCCGGTGATTCATCGGAGAGTTCGTCGTCGATCGGAACGCCGGACGAGAGTGGGGATGAGGAAGAAGAGGGTGAGGCGCAGAGCAAGTTGAATGGAGGATTAGGGTTTGATTCTTTGGAAGACTCACTTCCCATCAAGTTAGTTTTCTTTTTTTTTGTTTGGTTGAATCTGACGAGTTAGATCATAGATTCTTAATCTTACAAGTAATTCAAAAAACATTATGCGTTTTACAGATTTGTTAGACGAAAATGTAAATATATTCTCTCTATTTTTGAGCTCTGATGTAGGAGGGGATTGTCTGGTCATTTCGACGGGAAATCAAAATCATTCACGGATTTAACCCAAGTGAGCTCCGTGAAGGAATTGCAGAAGCAAGAGAATCCATTCAACAAAAGAAGAAGGCTTCTAATGGCATCCAAGTTGTCTAGAAGATCATCCTTCTACACCTGGTCCAACCCCAAATCCATGCCTCTTTTGCCCCTACATGAACATGAAGAAGAAGAAGAAGAAGAAGAAGAAGAAGGAGGAGGAGGAGAAGGAGAACACAAACAAGAAGATCAATCACTGCAACTACCACTGAACAGAGTACCAGAATCATATGCTGCTAAGATGAGGTTCAGACTAGGGAGGTTCAAGTCAAGAAGTTTTTCTCTGGCAGATCTACAAGAACATGATGAACAGGAAGAAGAAGATGATTAACATTCAAGATTTGTTTCTGGCTATTTTTCTTTCTGTTGTTAGTATAGTTGGTGTATTAAAAATCAAATCTTTGTTTTTTGAAATGAAAATATTACGAATGATATCCTGAAGGTGGGTCTATCTAGATCGTATTGCATATAATGAAGCTTCATGTAATGACAGAAGTATGGTGTGCTATTTTCCTTGAGTTGGATATGGAAATAATTATATTCAAGAGAGAGAAAGAACACAACAAAATATACGACTATGGTTTAAGTATTTGAATTTACAAAACGTATCTTGAACAAATCTTATCCTGTCCTATAGAATAATAATGTCCGTACAAAGAAGCACTTCGTTAATGTCTTTATCTTCAATTTATTTATGGATGCTAGTTGTGTCCTGTCTCGCTTGTCTGTACTTGGTCTTGTTCAACAAAGAATCAAATTTACAGTGTTTAATTTAACAAAGGTCTATCTCTCTCTCTCTCTCTCGGATTAGTTAAATATGTATGTTCCTTGAGCCAAAAAAATAAAAAGAGATGGATCTACTTATAAATTCAATGCCTAAAAAAGTTTTGAATAAGTTTTAAATGTTTTTATGAAAGAATAAAATATTAATTTATTTGAGTATGTATTACTTGAAATATAAATTTTAGTAAAATAATAAAATATAAAAAAATAAGATTTAATTTATTTATGATAAATTTTTAATTAATTTTTTTATTTTTTTATTATACTTTATCACCTCATTCAAATTTATACTGTACGTCTAACTTAAATGTCTTGAATTGTTTTGAATATTTGTCAAAGTACTATTCAGTTCACTGTAACGGATAAGAGAAACTGAGAAAGTGAAGAGTGATTTTGTTGAGAAATGATGATTATTTTGAAAGAATACAGAAAATGAGAGAAATGTTGTAAAGGAAAATGCATCGTATGGACCGAATTGATGATATCGTGACTGTAGTTGGCGAAGAATGGGATGGTCATATATATTCATATATCCACAAAAGGAACCTTTAATATTTCATATTTGATTCCCATGCGTCAGAATTCATAGTTGGTGAAGGATGAGATGGATTCATACTTGATTAGTAGTGAATAAGAGGTTGACTAACCCAAAGGATTTGAATTGAATATTCTGGTTTTTTAAGTTGGAAGTGAATATGACACAAATTATCTTTCAAGCTTCAAACGGACTAGTTTGGGCCAAGTTTCATTTTTCTCGGGTCATTTGGATAAATTGAACCTTCCTTTTTTAGGCCCAAATTTAATGTTAGCCCAAAATAGAAGCAAAATAGTAATTAAAAAAATAAACATAATTTTTGTGTAACAAGTTTTCATGGCGTGCACCATTAGCATCACATCGTGTCGTCCCCTCCTACGTCTCTCTTCTGCTTCTAATCTCGCTCTCTCAAGCACCAGAATTAGGGCTACGGCTATACAGGTTTCTCTTTGGAATCGGGCGAGTGGACTCAGGTCAAGCTCAATGAGTCAACCCGCTTCTTCCTCCCCCACCTACTCCAATAGTCTTTCTCCTCAGAATGACACGTCGCAGCCGGAAATTGCTGATGTTCTCGTTCAGTATGTGGTGCTCCGGCGAGACCTGATCGACACTTGGCCCCTTGGAAGCGTGGTTACACAAGGCTGCCATGCTTCTGTGTCCGCCATTTGGTCCAACAAAGACGATCCTCACACTGTCGATTATTGCAGCCCTGAGAAAATAGATTCAATGCACAAGGTAAGGGGTTTTCCTATTGTTGTGATAAGTGAAACTAGATAATGTGCTAATAGTAACTGTATTTTCTAATCCTATATTTAAAGCTGTGATGTCTAATGTTCGAGTCCGCGACATAATCCGTATCTGTTGCTAGCTTTGAGATGTATATATTTGCCCAATGCATTCATTGCATTGTAATGGAAGGGGAATTGAAACCAAATAGTAGAGAAAGAAAAGTGTAGAATTTTGATTTTGTAATGGAGATTGACAGAGCAGGAAGGTCATTGTTGGCATTAATATAATCTCCTGTGGTTAGAAGAGGAATGCAGAGATGACAATATGAATTGTATGAAATCAGACCATATATATATATATATATATATATTCCTGTCAAATAAATAGTGAATGTCGATACATCAACCTTTTGTACATTGAAGTTAAAGGCCTAAAATGAAGGCAACAGATCTGAATTGTTAAAGCTAATGAAACTTTGTATGATTTCATACTTCATTCATCAACATTTGTATTTTCATTAATTTGTTTGTCTGTCAACACTTTAGCTGTACTTATTAATATTGTTTTGGGGTGTGCAAATATGACATCAGCTTTGTAGTGAAATAGTTATCGTCATGTTCCTTCTGATTGTGTCTCTTTGTGCATGTATTGTTTATAGTTTTTTCTATGTGGGTTTATTTTATATTTTTCCCCCGCTTAATTCACTTACTAAATTTCTTATTATACTTTAAATGTAGGTTACACTTGAAGTGAAGGGAGAACCTCAAATCTTAAACTTGTCTGAGAAGCTCACATCTGGTGGCATTGTTCACAAACTGTGGATTGAACAACCTGAAAACATACCAACGTGCCTTGCAACAAAACCTTATCCCAAATCAATGGTATTTTCATATTTTAAGAAGTTGAAACTCTGCAAGTGATGCCATGCTTGATATTATCCTTTTTCTGTGCCACTATCGGGTAGGAAGTGGCCTGAACTGTGATGCAAAGTGCTTGGGTTTTGTTTGGTCCTATTATTTGTGAAAAACATTTCAAATGGAGCAGCTAATTAGTAAGTCCATTAACAATCTATAGTTGATAATTCTGGACATACGGCAATGATAATGACCTTCATGGAGATCAGTTGGGGTCTTCACTGTCCAAGCCTGGCCTGCCTCTGTTGTTTATGAAATAGTATTGTCTAGTAGTTATTAGACATGAATTTCTTCTTTGGTGTTCGGTTAAACTAAAATTATTGTGGAAACTGGAGAGAGCTCAGTTGCTTGCAGTATCTGTGTCTTTCATTTTTATTTTTTTTACTGATAAAAGGTGGAAAAATAGGGGATATAATAAACTATATGATGGTTGGTTGCAAAGTTAGTCAAATTCCTGACTCTTAATAAATGATTGTGCTCAAATTAGGTAATTTTTCAATGATTAATGACGGTAATTTTTATGTGATCAAGGTATCTTGATATCCTACTATCTACATTAATTTGACTAAAGATTAGTTACAATAATATATACATAGGTAAGAGAAAATGTTATAATGGTATTACTTGAAAGTTGATGAAAATTAATAAACAAATTAACTAGCCTGGAATATTTAACGAAGTTTGTAAGCAACCTCCTTCCAAGTTCGTATGAGAAAGTTGCCCATCTGAAAATCTCTTTACACACACACACACACACATTTTATACTCGTTTTTTGTACTCAAATATACGTAATATCTGTGCCAATAAAGTATTCTAGCCTCAATTATGAGGCTTGCTTCATTTGTATGAGGTTTGATAGTCAATGACAGTCTGGAATGCCCCTACTAATGCTCTTACCTTATTCTTCCTTTCCTCCAACAACTTGCTAGCAGTTTCTTCGATCACATCATTGTATGGCTGATTCCCCTTGCCTGCTTGTTGCTTTGGTTTTGTTTCTGTCTTGGCCTCTTCAACTTCACACTCTGTTGCATGTTCATGATCTTCAATTATTTCTCTCTCATCACCTTCCTTCTCTTCCAATGCCCTTTCCACATTGTTATTCTTACTCTCCTGCTCTTCTATAGTACCACCTTCTTCCCATTCTTTGACCTCAACTTCTTCAGTTGCAGAATGCTCAGCATCAGGAAGACTACCGTTATTGCTTTGACCTTCGATTGAATTCTTTTCCTCTCCATTCTCAACCTTGGTTTTATCTTCTTGTGGCTCCCTTTGTTCTTCAACCTCAGTAACTGGAATGGCCTCTTCTTTTGACACTCTAGGAATGACCTTTTTATCATCAGCTTGAATGTGAGGGTGGTCAGAGTCATTATCAGCTGGAATGTGAGGCTGATCAGACCCATTATCAGCTGGAATGTGAGGCTGGTCAGAATCATTAATGGCTTGAATGTGAGGCTGGTCAGACTCATTATCTGCTTGAATGTGAGGTTGGTCAGACTCGTTGTCAGCTTGAATATGAGGCTGGTCAGACTCGTTATCTACTTGAATGTGAGGTTGGTCAGACTCATTATCAGCTTGAATATGAGGCTGGTCAGACTCGTTATCTGCTTGAATGTGAGGTTGGTCAGACTCATTATCAGCTTGAATATGAGGCTGGTCAGACTCCTCAGGTTTGTGATGCTGCTCATGCTCATATTCATTACCTTCAACACATGGTAGGATGATTTCACACAAATTTTCAACCTTGTGATATTCATCATCCTCCATTGTTAATACTTCAATCTCTTGATTTGTAACTTGTGGCACAGTTTCAACTGTTGACGATTCAGCAGTAGTATCAGTACATTCTGAAGCTGTGGCTGAGTCTGCAGACGAATCAGCTTCCTTCTTAGACGGAGGAGCAGCAGTAATTTTGCTGCACTTCTTTGCATTCGCTTTTGTAGCAGGTGATACAGGGTGGGGTTTTCCATGCTTGGGCATCTTCAATATCCTGTCTGGAATGGGTTTGGAAGAGACAGAGGATCTAAGTGGGGTACAAGTAGATGAAGATCGGAGCAGTGGCAGTGTTTTTTGAGGAGGGGTAGAGGACACGGGGGCTTTGTATATCCTTGAATTAGAGTGCTCCTTTCGGTTTGGTAATAAGGAGGATGATGATGCTGACTTTTCAATAGGACTTCTTCTGTTAGGAGTAGGCTTCTGAGGAGCAGTATCATTCTCGAGGACCTTGTTGTAGCTGGAACGAAACTCTAGGCTTGAGCTTATTGTGGGCCGGAGATAATTTGGGATCTGTTTCTCTGATGAGGTTGACCTTGTGGTGACCTTTTGACCACTAGAGCTGCTTCTTGTGGATGGTTTTGTGCTCTTCTTGGTGCTTGTGAATGTGGAGGTGTGAGAATTTGATGATGGGGCCCTCTTCTCCCTCCCAATACCACTGCTCTCTTTTGCTTTGGCTTTTACTGTTGCTGTTGCCATATGTATGTCTATTTAGGTATGCTCAGTGTTGTTCTCAGTTATAGCTAAGAAATTTCTTGAAAAGAACCTGTATGTAAATTACCAAAGACTAACAAATAAGCTCATTTTCGGGTTCTAATTGAGGAATTATAAGATTCTCAGTCCCAATATTCGTAGCCTCAACTTCGATTGTTAATCAAGGAATTGATTATATCGTCCGTCATTTGACATATTTGCGAAGTGTTCTACATTGTTAATGGCCCAACCAATTTGTTATTAAACAAATCAGTATAATTCATTCACGAATTCGGAATTATATTGTGCTAGTTAGGTGATAAACTACTCCAGCTAATCTATACCAGAAAAGAAATGCATACCTACGAAACAAAGGACATAATTTCAGCCCAAGGAAAATGTATGCATTACAAAGCAATAGCTAAAAACATTATAGTTTTGACAATACTTTCTAGATTCTAAAAATCATGCCCCCGTTAATACGCAAATAGAAGAGGGAATTGAGGTGGAGAAAAAAAAAAAAAAAACAACTTTATGACATGTGACATAATGATTGTCCTCTACATCTTTTATGAATAAAAACTCAGGAACTTGATCTTAAAAACTCAAACTCAATATTGAAAAGCCAACAAAAAAGAATAAAGAAATTGAGGAAGCGTAAATTTACAATAACCAAAGCGGAGAAGATTCAGATAGCGTACCTTGATAAAAGAAAGTTGATGAATTTGTGGGAAATGGCAACAAATCAAATGAAATGGCTTAGGAAGATGAGCATGTATGGAGAATAGGAGGAAAAGAATAGATTGGTTGGTTGAAATATAATTAAAGGAAAAAAAAATCAGAAAAAAAGGGATTTTGGGAGGCTTTACAATATATGATTAAAGGAAGCGAAAATTACGCACAACTCAAAAGGTGGTGAAGTTGTCGTAGGCCATGTTTAAGACGTGTGGGGTAGTCATTTTGACCTTTTTTCTTTTTTAAGACCTACAAAAAATAATAATTTTTTTTCTAAATTAATTATATCTATGTTATTAACGTTTTATATAAGTTTATAAAATAAGAGATGGCCAGCTGTGGGCTTATCTTAAGTGGGCAATTATGGTAAAGTGAACTCTTGAGGCATCATATATGCCAGCCAGAAAGAGAACCATTCATTCATTCTATCCATTTTCCAAAGCTACACCAAATTTCTATGTTTTTCCCCTTTCAATTGTGTGCTTTTCTTAAAAAAAAAAAAGAAGGGGAAGGACGAAATTATACACATTATAGTTTTCTTTCCAATAAAGTATATTTATATTTGGACAAAGACAGTTTTTATATTGTATTTTTACCATCATTGATAAATTGAAAATTGTCTGACTTCAAAACTTTAAATGATGCATATTAATTATTGTATTATTTCAACTATCACGAATAAAAATTCATACTCACCATAATTTTGTAAATGAAGAATATATGTATGTTTATTTGAGCTATACCAAACGGTCTCTAATATTTTAGTTAAATAAAATTAACCTCCTTAATTATGTAATATATCCTAAAATTCCTTAAACCATGTTGGCCTTGCAGCATTCATACAACTTGGAATTGCTACCTAAAGCTAATTCCGCAACTCAAGGCTTCTCCCTCCAACCCAAAACTATATGGCCAATCTCCAACTATTTTTGTGTCTTTTCATCATTTTTTAATAAATTTAAAAAACTACATATAATTCTTCTGTACTATAATTTAATTGTAAAATTTTGTTATACCAACTTCAGAACATAACACTACCTCTCTAAACCATTATAGAAAATAAAATACTAACTAACATCTTAAAAGTAAAAAATTTCAAAAGAAGTACACGTAACAAATATCAAATTAGGTGAAAAACTAGGAAAAATGATAAAGAATTAAGGTATTGTTTTTAACTTATTTGAAATAACAGTTAAAAGTGAATAAAGTATTATATTTTAAAGTTCTATAGGTTTAAGAGATTATATAAAATTCTCCCTATTTAAAAAATCAAAATGTTCCCTATCCACTTTGAACTCTTGCAATCTTTATTTTTTAAAAAATGTTTATTTAGATTTGTTTTTATTTTCTCTTAAATATTTTTTTATTATAAATAATTTTATTTGAAGCATTAACAGATACTAAATATAAACATATTTTTAAATAAAGATTTAAATTTTAATTTATCATATCTCTTATAACTATACTTATCTATTAGTTTAGGTTTGTTTTTGATTTCTCACTGATTTTATTCAATACATTAATAAATACTAAATATAAATATTTTTTTAATTAAAATTTAAATTTGAATTTATCATATGATAAAAAATTCATCCTTTATACTATACTCATGTATCATTAGTTTAAGTTTGTTTGATAATATATATTTATATAATGTGCAAGTGTGGTCCAAATGGGCTTTGTCTGCCCACCCCACGTATTCCTTTCTTCATTAATTAAGTTATGACGCATACCCTTAAACTTATCTAAATCATCACCCAAACAAGCAAAGACATCCAATAAAAATAAAAAATAGTAATAATAATAATAAATAGGAATAGCTAACAAAGTGTTACATCACTATGTGGTGCACAAAACATTCATCCATCCCTCTCTTTCCCACACTTGGCTAACATGCAGCCTTTCATAATTTTCCTTTTATTTTTTTATTCTCAATTTGTTCACTTACGTATACCAAATTTTTTATTATTTTTATTCATTGCTATTTTTATAATGTACATGGAAAAAAATGAAACACGTATTCATCCATATAAATCTTCATTTATTATAGAGAGGACGAAATGCACTATGGAAATGAAGTGATAGCTTATTTACATATATATGTTTTCTGTAATTATTGATAAGCTGAATTGGTGGGATGATATAATAACCTGTGGGAACATGTGAATCATGTAACTATCACTTCATTGTTGAAATGAGGAATGCTAAACAACATGTTTCATTCATTTCTATTAGTTATTAATTATGATGCTTCTCCTCACTTTCATAATGAAAATAATCTCACATCAAAAGTGAAAGGTTAAATTTTACTCACTATTGAGTCATGAAAAATAAGTCATTATGAGATATTTCTTTTTACATAAAAATTAAATGTAGAAAGCACTTTACTCCTTTTTGGTAGGACAGGAAGCACTTTTTAATTTGCATTAATTCATTAAAATTCGAAAATGAATGAAATTCCAGCACCACCAAAAGATTACATTCCTTTCTTTTGTACACAAAATGAATCTCACGTTAGTTAGTGGCATAAGGTTCTTTGAGTACGACATCCAAGTCAAATCGGAGCCGTCCGTATTTGACTCTTTTCATCAATCATCATCCCACGGTGGCTATCGCGTTCAACAACCTTTCCACTTTGGACGGCACCACTAAGTTTTTTTTTTTTTTGTTTATTAAAATTATTTTTGATCGATTGATTTATTTATTTATAAAAATTATTTAATTGATGAATTGGACTTTTATTGTGCATCGGATCTTTCACACGTTTTTGCGTCTTTCTAAAAACTTCTTCCTTCGTCTCTCTGAACTATTCTTCCTGACTCTTGCCTCTTCGCTTAACTCGTTTCTCTCTGTTTCAAAACGACGACGACGAAGAAGAAAAGGTAGTCACTGCTCACTAGTCACCACATTCAAAACTTTCACCTGCTGCTATTGGTTTTCCACTTGAGTTCTGTACCTTTGTCCATTCTTTTTTATATTTTTCTGCTAATTCATTGACACAAAAAATATGTATATGTTGTTAATATTATGCTAGTACCACGATACCGCGATTAATATTTTGATTTTGATTATTTCTTTTTTTATTAAAATTTGTTACTGTGTAAATTTGCTGCTCCTTTTCTTTTCCTTTTTTATTTTTGAATTTTGTTATTGGTTGTAAATGTTTGAAGTGCTTCTCTTAGGATTTTTGGATGGGAGCTAAAATTCTGGTTGGTTTCCTCTTTATTCTAATGTTTCGGTAAGTTTTCAGCTCCGTTTCAGCGCTGAAATCACGGAGACAAAGTCTTTTCTATAGCTTATTTGTGTGGAGAATAATTGAAGCGACGCTCTGTCCTTTAAAACCGAAGCGATGCTCCGGTTTTTGGGATGAAATAAGGGCATGTGGCGATCAGGCTCCTCTTCTTCCTCCTTATATCTGTTATTATAACTATACTTTCAACAACTACAAAATATTAGTTTTCTCGTGGGAGTACATGGATTATTTTTATTAAGAGCTATCAGCTTCGTTGTTTTCTTCTTGAACACGTTCACTTCGTACTTCTGTGTATGTGCCACCCGGATTTATTTTGATTCTTCAGGACCTGGGTTTCTTACTTACGTGGTCATAATGTTACTTTGCGGATTATATGATGATATTTTCTGGCGGTTGGTATTGATCATTAATCATCATCTAATCACGTATTCGATTTTTTATTTTTATTTCCAGTTTTTTATCCTGATATGGTTTTTTCTAGCTAAATGTTAATTTTCGAAGTAAAATATATATGTTTGTTGCTCCTCTAGGAGTGCTGCCATTTCGAGGAAACGATAGTGATCAGCATACAATGTGTATAAACATATTAAAATGTTTAAATGTAGCTATACGTGGATGTAATCAAGCTGTGCTCCTTCTGTTGTGATAGCTTGGAAGTTCTGCCTTGAGTTCTGAGAAAAACAGTGCAGCAAGCCATAGGAGTGCAGAATTCTTGTATTTGAACTAGGCCGTCTTTCTATATTCGTGCATGTTTTTCTTGGGAAACTGTTTACATTGGTTGTACCAGGATGCTTAGAAAATTCAATAACTCAAGTTGGCTTCTTGCCAAAAGTATTGAGTATTGAATGTATGCTTGTCCTTTTTTCTAGAAATGATGATCAGGTTTTCAAAATTTGGCTTCTTTGAGTTTAAGTTAATGTCTGATTTATTCACCTGGGGTTGTCTTCTTTTTTTATCATTTGAATTTGACGATATAAATTCTTCCTTTTTAATATTAAATGCTCATTTCTTACCCCTGCGAGAACTTTCAAAGTTAGCTTATTTTAAACTTCTACACCTGCTTTGATATTGTTTAATTTCCCTAATAAATTTGTCTGATTGAGCATGCATTCTTTTAATATAAAAAAGTATTGATGGGAAATTTGCCCCTTCCATGATGGTATCCAAACTCAAATTTATGTGCTATGTGGTGTTGAATTACAACATGAATTCTACTTAATAAGTCATTGCAATGCAGAAACAAGTAAAAATTTTGTGCTGTACAATCTGTAATTTTCTCTTGACAATCATGCAGTTTGTTATGCTATTCATGCTTACCATTATCACTATTTTTCCTTTGCGAATTTCTCATCTACATCTAATGAAACTAGTATTTTACCCTTTGCATTGATATGACAATCCCAAATGAGTTTTTGGTTGTTTAATACATCATTTTAATGTGTTGCAGATCTGAAGGAAAATAAACGATAGATGGATGAATGTGCTGGTAAAAGAGTTGTTGACAGGATGGTAGTCTCTAGGAAGGGGATGCCTCATTTATTTAGAGATACTGCTAATACTAGGGATCAAAATGGTCAGTTGTGCAGCCGACTAAATTGCAGTAGCAGAGTTTATTCTCCTAAAGGTGCTCAGATTGGCTCTTCTAGAAAAGGTAAATCTTTGAGGCCTTCAATCCAATCCTCTTCAAGTGGCAGGGAAGCAATTGGAAGTTCCTCTAGAAATTTTGCAGGAACTAGTAAACCAGGAAAATCCCTTAAAGAGCCTCGGAAAACACTATCCTCTAGGTTAGAGACAGATTTGTCTGAAACTAGTAGTGTACAGGATGAACTGGAAACTTCAGTTCCCATCCCTCCATCTGAAACTCCTCGAAGGCGGCTTCAATGTGAACTGGAAAGTGTGGAGTCTGATAATGTCACGCTGATGGAAGTAGCAAGCCCTAGTGTTGTATCAAATACAAGATCTCAGAGGAATTTTCGTCAACCTGGATTGCGTGGTCAAGAAACTAAAAGCATAGGCCCAGTGACACATGCTGGTACCAGCAGATATGGGTTGAGGAATCTTGGATGCAACTCTATATCTGATGTCATCCCAGCAGGTTGTTCATCTTCAGATTCAACTCTGAATAGAAGGAAGGGTATGATGAAAAAAAGAAATTGTGAAGGGGAAAGTAGTTCTGCTGCCAGAGGGAAGAAGATGAGTGGTTCTTTATCGGAAGGACGGAATTCTGGTTCTGGAAGTGGCATATATATTTCTGATTCAAGAAGAGTAAGAAATATTCCTCCTTATAGGGACAACAACAGTGCATCAGTTAGAACTCGAAGATCTGTGAGTGGTAATGCCAGGGAAAGGCTTTCTAGCCAAGGAAATCGAAACCCTGTGCCAATCAATGAATCCTCTATTGTGATGCCACCTTTTCCTAACTTTAATGACCTTAATGCTCCTGGTTTTTCACATCCTACTTCTGTAGAGTCTCCTTTAATTCGATTAAGCTCTTATAGTAGACCAGGTACAAGCAGTGAGCATATATGCAGTGTTATACCTGCATCTCCTGCTGAATATGACATCACCCATCCTCTGGTAAATCGGGATGGTTTTCAACACTACCACATGGATCATATTGCGGAGGTAATTTTCCATGTGAAACATGGGAATATCTTCTATTGAGTGTTAATTGAGTGTTTACAACCAACTCATTAACTCATTTCATAATTCGGTGTAGGTATTATTGACACTTGAGAGGATTGAACACGATGAAGAGCTAACACACGAGGTATTTCTTGATTGAATTTAACCTGGCTTAGCTGGTCAATTACTGACATTTTCTTTCTTGTGTTTGGCAGGAAATGCTTTTACTGGAGACCAACGTGCTCCTTAATGGACTAAACTTCTACGATCAGCATAGGGACATGCGGCTGGATATTGATAATATGTCATATGAGGTTTGCTAATGCCATAATGGCCCTACAATTCAGTTCATTATCTAGTTTCCTTTCCTTATTCTTCTATAAAATTCTTAATATATTGCTGGCTTGAATAAAAATATTTTTAGGATGGTATATTATTAATGCAACATTGATGGTAATAACCAATGTATAAGTGCCATTTATAGGTAGAGTGATACTCTTCAGCATTTTAGGAATAGGGTTGAAAAGTTAATCGATTTTGGGGGATATGGCTTTGAGCAGGGATATCTATCCCTGATGTTATAGCATAAAGTTATAAATTTCTTTTAGTTTTCACTATTTCTCACCTCTCAATTTTTCCCTATAAATGACAGGAACTATTAGCTTTGGAAGAAAGGATGGGTACTGTGAGCACTGCTTTAACAGAGGAGGCACTGTCAGAATGCCTAAAGAGACGCGTCTACCAGTCTGCACCTACAGATGCATGTGGGAGTTGCAATGAAAATAAGGATGATATCAAATGCAGCATCTGCCAGGTATTTTCCTCACATTTACTGAAGCCTCTTCGAGGATTTTATTGATTTTGGTTTACATGGTTAAAGTTCAGAGGCTATAACCTAATGGTGAGCAAACTGCCCTAGTTAGCATTGAGCTTGACAATCTGGGATAGTTATATAATCCTAGCCGAACTAGACTAGGTGTTGGTTGGCAAAAGGACATTCACTTCTTGATCCAAACTGAAAAATGGGCCAATTAGCATTTAGTACAAAATTTCTGTAAACTAGCCTCCTGTCATGAGTTATATGACTTGTAAGAAGCCTCCAACTTTTCCATGAGTCAAAGTACTTTCACATGTATATTCGTCTTAGTTTTTTTACGTCACAAGATTTAAATTACACACATATATACTTGATTTGCAGGAGGAATATGTGATTGGAGATGAGGTGGGGAGTCTGCAGTGTGAGCATAGATATCATGTGGTCTGCATACAACACTGGCTTCAGCTGAAGAATTGGTGCCCTATATGCAAAGCATCAGCGGCACCTTCAAGTTCATCTTCACCCCCTTAATTTCATTTTTAGGTCTGACCAGGGATAGTGATTTCTCTCTCTCTCCCTCTCGCTCTCTTTTGTTTTTTTTTTTTTTCCTTTTGTACAAATTACAGTCTTTAGTCGTTACTTCTTACCTCTTCTTATTGGTCATATGTACATAACCAATATCTTCATCCCGGCTAATAACACGAGCCGTTGGCTTGACTGTGGAACCTCTTGTTAAAAGTCCCATCTGAATGTTCTTTCGTTGCCTTCTGTTTTTGGTGATTCAAATGGTTGCGAATTTCAGGAATTTATCCTCTTTCTTTCTCTGTCTAGTGTCGACAGTGTAAAGGATTTCGTATTCATATTTTAAAATTATAAACTATTCGCTATTTAATGATTAATATTCCATCTTTTGGTATGCGAGCCTGTATTGTAGAGGTTACGTGTTGATAATACGATATTCAATGACTTCATTAATGAGCATTATGATGGGGTTAAACCAATTTTTTTCGAACTCTTGTTATCAAGATAGTACGTCTTACGAGTTACAGATAGACTTGGAATAAAGTGAACTGAAAATTGAGTTGTTTTGGATAATTCTGAAAAATTCAGTGTTATTTCTGGCCTACCATGACCAAATTTTTCAAGAAACGGAAAACACAGTAATGACAGCGAATGGATTCACTCTCTAGACACTGACAGAATTTTATTCAGTCAACAAACCTATATTGATTCAAACATCTCCCACTTGGTGGGACAATAGAATTTTATTTTATTTTTCTTTTTGGGGAAATTGAAGTGAAAACAACCTCAAATTCGCAAACAGGTGGTGCAACAGTGAAAAATAAAGTTTATTTGGGAAGAATGATACACTTCGCTACGAGTTCATTCCCTTGGCGTCCATTTTTCCACTTTTCTGAAAAGAATGCCAACAGAATTGAGCTCACAAAATAGTCCGGGCTGAATGCATCTATTTTGACTTGTCTCACTTGTTTATGTGAGGACAAATGTAGCATCCCAGAAGATTACAGAAAGCATGATGCTATAGCGATACACAAAAACCACTCAGATACAAGCAAACTAGACAAATAAACTTCCAAGAATGAACGAAACTTCAATGGTCATTAGAATGCTTCTGTCCTTGAGAACAAATCAATGTCCATAATTTATTTCACACTAACTTGCATATAGCAGCCGAGTCTGAAATTATTCCGTCTCTCACCACGCCATACATCCGTCCAGCTTCTCATTTTCCAGTGGATTCTTATCTCTGTTAATTACATAAGGATTTCAATGTTCATAATAATCAACCCTGTTTAAAAAAGCATTTATCCTGCCAATTATCAAATGGGCCTCAGAGCAAGAACAGAGAATCAGTTAAACATTTACCTTCAATAAGCACGCATTAAGTGGCTTTGCATGCAGCAACTCAAACATGTAGAGACTGATTTCACCAAGTTACACATTTTTACAACTTCTTGGTGTAATCTATAAGTTGTATTAGTTGCGTCTTACTTGCTGCAACCATGGTAAAACCCCAATCTTTGGTTGCTCTGCAGGATGGCTCATACTTATTGACACAAGAAAAAGTGTTGAGATTCTAAATGTCAGTTTTTCATCTCTCTTTTCTGTTCTCTTAATGAGTTGATATGCAAAGACAATGTGCAAGACGCTATTCAAGTGTAAATGCCACTAACCCACAGGCTCTGCACAAGTAACTGTCTACTTCGCCAGTCTCAGCGACATTCGTTTATCATATGGCCACTCTTTAGTTTCATGAACGCCACCATGGTTTGGTTTTGATACATGTGACTATGTGAAAAAATCTATTTTTGAAAAAAAACTTAAAGAATTGGGTATTACAGCCTTAATATTCTCGAATCTCGATTCTTGAAGGTGTACTATTGACTTTTCAAGCACGCTCACTCTGCTTTCATTTCCGGTAGTTCCCAAAATTTTCATCTGTGCACAGTAAAATTTTAAACTACGACATCAGAATAGCCCATATATTGTGAAGATGATGTCTCCTTTTACTGGCAGATTGAAACAGAAGTACAAAACCTCTAAAATGGATCAGATGTCTCAATATACAATCATAAAGTAATTTTATGAATTAATTCAGTGACGTAGATATGTGTTGGAAATTTCAAACCTAAGATACAGTTATATTTATTGTCACCGAAATTAATGTGCACTGAGAAGTACAAGTTACAAATTTGCATGACAAAACAAAAAAGGCAAAACTACAGAGATCTGTGCAATCATATATTTCAAACATAGAAATCAAGTCATCAAGGAAATTTCAATATATGTTAATGTGTTATTGATATTGAATTTCAATCAATCCTCAGATTCTAAAAATACATACACAGCAATTTTGCAGCTCTTATACATGATAATTCGTTGATCCCAGCCACAAAGTATCCATGCAAAACTTTCTTACTCTTCCTTCTCATTGACTTTAAAGTAAACAAAAAGCTGGAGATCTCTAGAGATGGCAAATACAGCCAACACCAATGCTAAACATACAACAGAGCAACCATTTAGGCTTGATTTGTTAGTACCCTTGGTTGCAATTAAATAAATTTCTGATCCCACAGATAGCAGAGATGAGGCACATTGAAGCTCAAAACCAGTATTTCAACCTGGAAGAGACAGAACTTATCCCATTTAGGGTCATCTGGTTCATCTTGGCAATAAGAACAGAATTGAGTGTGCCAATGATCACCAACCATTGTCAAGCTACCAGAACCAGAAAAAACTGACCCAACTTTTGCATAGGAAGAAAAATCTTCATAGAAGTGTTATTCCTGGAACATGTGCATAGAAATTTTCTCCAACAGCAATGACCAATCTTCTCCAAGTTGCTGCGGATTTAATTCCATGGCAACTTTAAAATCTAGCAAAGATACAGAGCAGGGCGGTCTGTGTTCAGGCACAGGTTCTGACGGTCCACCAGCACTCTGCACATGTAGATGATTACTTGGCCACATGCCATTGATGACCTTACCCTGAATCTGCTGTTTGTGTGCAGGAGGCTTCCTTGGCTCATGTGTGGACCTAGCTTCAACTAAGTCAACACATGACCTAATTAGCCGTTTCAAGTACACATCCAACAGATTATTCAAAGTATTGGCACATTCCACAGAAACACTTCCAAGACCCTGCACTGCAGCAATCTGCTCCATGCGCCTTCTCAGTGTATCTGTATCAGACAACCTACCACTGTCATAATAGCTAACAAAATCGCCTGCACCAACCACTGGCAAGGCTTTGCGGGCCCCACCTATACTTGCTGGGCAATAGGGAATTCCCAGTGGTGCTAGCAGGGGACTTCTAGAGAAACTCATGCGGTTTGACTGCTCCACTTCTTCCCCATCTTCAACAATTGATAACTCTGGTGGCCCTTTGCCATGTATTCTTAGTTTTTCAGCAGAGTGATCCACAGCATCCCGCCTCTCATTCTCAGGTAGCTCAGCAACTGCTTGAAGTTGCTGTATTGGTCTTTGATAATCGCATGGAGTAAGAGTTCCATTCTCCATATCAATCTTACTACCACTGTCTTCTGTACCTGTGGATTGGTGAGAAATGGAATCAACCTTCCCATTTGGTCCAAGGGGGCTTGGTCTATCCCTATTCTTCCGATCGCGAATTACAGAACGCACCTTACGTGGGGACACTGGCAAAACCCCATTTGACCAAATAGATGCATTTTGACTTTGATTTTGGAAGCTGGCACTACTGTGTTCATGCCCATCTTCTCTACCAGGAGATATGTTTGTCATAAGTGTTCCAGACTTCAGGGGACCTGACAGCTGGATTGCTGGTGGCGTCTTGGCTTGCCATGCGTTCTTCAAAATTGACTTTATAAAGTGATTGTGTAATGTAAGATTCTCCCTCCCAAGTATTCGATAACATAGCTTATCAAATTCTGTCTTGCTCAACTTCTGACTCAGAAATTTGTTCAAGTAATAAAAGTACCGTTTGGACTTATCCACTCCAATCTTCTTTATAATTTGTGCTTTTAATTCACCCAAATCAATTCTTGAGCTCTGCTGAGGTTGCATTTCTCAACAGACAGATTCATACACCGCCTACAAAATCACAAAATAACCGGCCACCTGTAACCCCAATTAGAGCTAAATTGCAGTTATTTCTGTTTCCAAAGAACCCTGAACTTCCCCTCCCCCATATCATTGAATACAAATCAACTAAGCCAAGCTCTGCATATCAGAACAACCAGATTCATAAGTCATACTAATTACAGTAACCCAAGAGGAACTTCCGATTCTGCAGCGGAATATAGCTACTCTTATGCAAGAAAATTCCCAAATTCTTGAACGGATAGACCACACAATGCATAGCCAAATCTCATCTTCCAGATGGCAAAACCCTAGAGATCACACCAGAACGGAACTCGCTAAGTCCAAGCGTAAAAACCCGCAAATCAAACTTAATTAATCGAATTTGATGGTAAATCAAAACCCTAAGTTTGAATCACCAAACTCGGGTCCGAACCACCATGCCTCTGTCGAACAGCAGGAACCGAACATTACATCACTGCCCCACTTCAAACCCCCATTGTTTGACCAAATTCAAGAAGCTTTGAACTTCAAGAATCGAAATTTGAAGTTGAGGGGAGGAGATCAGTGAGCAGGACAAAATTGAGTCACAAGACAACCTCAAAAAATACAAATTGCAAGGGAACGAAGCACAATGAAGAGCAAAGACTAAAGCTTGCAAGTGTATGAGGAAAAATGAAAAGGGTTATACATTGATTGAGCTCTGACCTTAGCGGAGTTGAGGAATTGCATAGAAATCGAACCTCACTAAACTGGGTTCCAATCTTTGAAGCTCCTTCGGCTATGCCTCGCTCTCTGTGTCTCTCTCTTCCCTCCTTTTCTTTTCCTTTTTCTTTTCTATTTTCCTTTTTTTTCTCTCAAAATTTGATAAATTTTTGGTGTTGAGATTTTGGTTTCAGATTTATATTCAACTATGCTGTGTGTGGCTCGATCGCTGCTAAAACTATTCCTCGCGCTTTCTTTCTTCTCTTTTGCACTCGTCTTTCTCGGTATCCTTCTCCAGGTCTTCCTCTTCCTTATTAAAAAATTCTTTTTTTAATTATTTATTTCTAATTTAGCTAACTATAATGCTATAATTCAATGCTTTACAAGAGTTTTTTTTCTTTTTTCTTTAGGGACTAAATTTAATTACCCGTAATTTTTCAATAATTATTGTAAAGGTCTTCAGTAAATATATATAAAAATTTTAAAAATATAATTACATAATGTTAAGTTGTTAAAAAAAAAAACTAATGATCATGCTTTTTATTACAAAAAATTGTACATAAATTATGTCTTTTTCTAGTACCTTTTTAATTTAATTGAAATTCTTTCATCTTCTAATCCTACTGTAATTTTGTTTCAATTCAAATTTTCCCCATATTGATAATAACATAGTTTCATCCTTTTTCTAAAAAAATAATAATGGGTGCCACTGAGCACTTCTGGATTTGAAAATTTACACCTCAAATGTTTCATCTTATTAATTGAAGTAGAATTGATACAGTGCCAATCAAAAGGAAAAAAATAGTGTTTTAGTTAACAAGAATGACATTCTGAGTTCTAGTTTGAGAGGAGACGGATGGAGAAGCTTTTGATGTATAATTCATGAACTCATATTGTATTTTTAGCACACAAAATTGTATTTTTAATTCTATATTACTGATTTTTTTAAACTAATAATGTGGTAATATTTGCACTAATAGTGACAGACAAGTACATTATTATTGGTAATGCAGAAAAATACTTTTTGTTATCAGTATACACTAAAAAAAAACTAATATTTGCATGGGGACTCATATTTTTGTAATATCACGTGTCTTCTCAAGTTAAGTTTCCATATTGTTAACACTCAACACTATCTAATCATTAGGTTAAAGCATTTGCAATCCTTGTTTGGAAATTTAAATGATGTCCTTATCATTCTGTATAACTCGTTTTAAAGTTCAAACTAAATTAAAAAAACAAAACAAAACAAAACAAACAAACTTTTCTTAAGATGAACTATTTATTATACTCATTGGTTTATGCAGGATGCAATATTTAGCACTGTTTTTCTATTGTTGGTTTCTTAATATCGGCTTAAACACACTTCATCAAGTAATTTGATTTTGATGGCTACTAGCTAGGTCTTGTTTTCTTTGATTGATATTTAGTTTAAACTTTGTAAATGGAAACTTAAATTTAATCTTAAAAAATTGGGACAATAATTCTTTAGTTGCCAATGCTGAGTTTGAAATCCTAAATCAATTCTTATGTGAAAAATAGAAATTGTCAACCTTGATCTCGGCATAGGAGTTAGGTCAACCGTATTCACCTTCCACTGCACCCTTTTTTTAAAAGTTGATTTTATATATTTTTTTTGCGAGAATCTAATTTTATAAATTTGAGTTTATATAAATTGTAAGTGAATTTGTTATGCGTTAAGAGTTTAATAAAAAAATAAAGAAAAATATACATGTGGTTAAACTTGACAGTTACAAAAACTTAAATTATATTAAATTAGTTGACATATTTTTCTCTTTTCAAATCTTCTTTTTTCCGTGCATGATATATATATATATATATATTTTGCTAATATGGAGGTCTCATGACTAAAAAGAATAAAAATAAATAACATACATTTGAGCATTCTGATCAAAATTTCAAGTTATAGGGACCATGTATATGAATGGTACGTGTGAAGCTTTCTTTTACTTCCACTTTAAAGATTTTAGATATGTGATTTTGTCAAGACCTGGGATAGTAATAAAAATTTGGCTAAATTACGAACAAAATTTCAAGAAGAGTTGTACAATTTGTATCCTTAACTTTAAAAATTTGATAAATGACTCTTGAAATTTTTATATATAAAAAAAAAGAGTTAGATTTGTCCTTTCTCTTCTTTGTAAGTGGTAGTGTGAAACTGTTTGTTTATTTGCATGTATTTACGTGGGTGTGTTTTGTAATCTCGTAGTGTGATGTGTTGTACGGGCTGATGTACTTTTGTTTTTCCTATTTGATATGGTCATTGTGGAGAAGAAACTAAGGAACCAATGATTGAAACGGATTGAAAGTTGTAACGAACTTTTTGTTGCCGTTTCTTCACAAATGTCAACTAGTGCAAATATCACATTTCTTCTTCCTCTGTTTCTTGGATTCATAGGTCTACTAATATGGCTTCTCATTGGGTGCTTCATATGCTGCAAAAAATATATATGCCGCAAAAAATGTATCCTTTTAATTGGGTTTCTATACTTCTATCAAGATGCTACTGTTTCGGTTTGGTCTTGTTGCTAAAAGTCAGTGCTGTCTTTTTTCTATTTTTGTCCTGTTATATTAATGTTCAGTGCTACGTTTATTTTCTAGTTCTGTTTTGTTATGTGTTTGTCCTGTGTGACTTTTTTTTTTTTTCTCCTTTTAGTATGTTGCTTTTATGAATTGTACTATTGTTTTTTTGGATATTTTATTGATAGAGTAAATACTTCATTTTGGCCAAAAGAAAAGCATACCATAATTGATTATGAACTCTCAAACCACACGTTAATCAATTGAAATGGGTTAAAGCGTAGTAGGTATATTAACACTTGTTTTAACCGTTGTTTTATTTTTTTAATTTTTAGAATTATATTATAAAATTAGTTATTAAAATTATTATTTTCATATATTTCTATGTATTATTAATAAACAGACTTATTTTTTTTTTGTTTTTTCTATTTTAAAAAAATAGAGTTTAAAATATCTTTTAATTATTTTGTATCTTCAATTTTTAAAACATATTTTTATTTTTTATTTTTTGTCAAAAATAATTATTCAAATAATTTTTTTTATTTTTAAAAAACTAAAAATAATTTTAAAAAATTACAATCAAATAAGCCCTTAGCTTTTGTTCTAAATTCTTTTTGCACTTTTGCCAGTAAAAGTAACAAATATTATGATTTGTTGCCAAAATTAGTTTTTGTACAATATCCAGAAATTTAAGAAACGATTAGATGTATATATAATTGTTTAAATATTTTTTATTATATTTTTTTAATTAAAATAAAATACATAAAATTTTTTAAAAAATATAAATCATCTGTCAATTTTTAATTTAAAAATTTGATGATAAAGATATAAAAATTATATCTAAATTTTTTCATTTAAGAAACTTACTCACTGCAATTTTTTTTACTAAAGCAAATTTTTTATTGCCTAATTTGATACTGAGTTTCAATTTCATCCTTATCTTTTTTTAGTTTCAATTTTGTTTTTCATATTTATTAATTAATGTAATTTTTTTTCTCTTCTTAAATGCTATCAATTATATTTAAAATATAAGTAAAATTATTTTAGTTAAAGCATAATTGAAACTTATATAAAATTAAAATATTTTAATTTTTTTAAATTCTTCATTTGAGTATTCAAAACTAAAAACACTTTTAGTAATAATAATTTTACATAAATTTTATATATGATATTATCGTTAATAATATATATATGTATGTATAAAATATTTTTTTAGGGGATAAAATTATATTAATTGATAAAAATAAGAAATAAAATTAAAACAAAGAAAAAGGAAGGAAATTGAAATCATATACAAACTTAAAAGAATAAAAAGTAAATTTTCATTTTTGTTAACTTTTTAAGTTTATATTTCTATGAATCCCCCCATCCTCCACTCTTTTTTCATAGGAAAGGCAGCACTAATTTATTTAAAGAAAACCAAAACAAGAGGTATGATTTTTCAATTTGGAGTTATTTTTATTTCGTCTCCAATATCTTGGTTAATGTCATCATAATTACTAATATCATTTAAAGTAGCAAAAAGGATATTTAACCTAATTTCATGACCTAAATATAAAAAATAATTTATTTCATGAGAAAATTACAAATAAGCTTTTTTAACTTTGAATTATTTGTTAATAGTACCATAATTTTTTAAAACTAACAATTTGCTTTTAAAATTTATTTGTCAGTTTTATAAATTTATTAGTTATTTACAAGTGATTTACGATTAAACAATCTTTTGGAACTTTTCCCTATTTTTATCATTTTTTTTCTTTTTCTAAACAAATTATAGATGAAACTCTTCCATCACTTTTACCAAAACAAATATTTACGTGGTTGAATTAATTTTTATACTTATATTTTTGAATAATAATCTAGTTACTCATTTGAGAAATCAATTAATTTAAAATTTTTAAAAATATTTATGATAAAATTAAGATAAAAAAAACTTAAAAAATGAAATTAACAATAAAATATTTTCAAACTAAATTAAAAATAATAATAAATTTTAAAATAAATTATTATTTTAATTTTTTAAAAATATAATTTCTTTTAATTTAGTTATTGAATAATAAAAATATTTAATTTAATTATTAAAAAATATATTATATTTTAATTTAATCTTTAAAATTTTAAATTAAAACATAAAAAGACATATAATTTTTATATGTAAGGATGAAATTAGAATATAATATATATTTTAAAAATTAAATTATTATAATTTATAAATTAAATTAAAATAAATTATAGCTAAGATAATAATTTAGTCAAATTTTAAGATAAAAAACATAATTTTCTGTCTAAAAATGTACACACCAGGTTTATGGTATTTTCAACCTCTTCATCCTGCGCTGGAAACGCAGAGAAATGGAGAGCGACGTCGAAGAATCTCTGAGAAAGAGACCGAGGAAATACCCTTTTTCCGGCGACGCGTCTCGCAAGGTTTATCTTATTAGCCATTCATTCTTTTATCCAACATTCTAAATTTTGTTTTCCACTCAGACCTTTATGGTTTCTAGTGCTTGAGCAATTTCTTGACTTTGACGAAATACTTGTGCAGAAGTAAAACTTAATAGAAGGTAATTACAAGTATAGTCTTATAAATTATGGAATTAATCGATCAAAGTGAGTTACAAGGCATGATTGTGTACTCTGATTAATTACAATTAAAACTACAAACATCAAACTTAACATAGTGTTTATTGATTAAATCTCCGTGTTTCACTATTACCACAAATGGCATGAAGGATTATGGCCCTGCTTGGTGGTAGAAACTTATAAGTTACCGGAAACAATCGAGGAATGGAAGAAGTAACTCCCTTTTCTTCTGCAGATTAGTCTTTCCCAAGTATTGATTTTGGTTTGCTTTCACTACTTGCGAATTTCTGTTGATCGCTTCAGCTGGAGGACGGAAAACCAGCAAAGTGCAGTTGTTGTTTATGTTTGTTTGACTTTTATTACTTCTCTAAGCTAATTTTATAGACTATAGTTAACAAATGTAGCCATGAAGCTCGGTGAGGCTGGTGAAACATCCAACTGGAGGATAAGCTAAGATGTTATCATTGTATGGTTTTTTTTTGTAATGCACGTAGTTGCTTGTAATTGCTATTTTTCACATCATAAAACATCCATTTATAGAAGACCTTGAGGCATAGTTATTGATGGTGTGCGGGTTACTATTGCAACAGGGGCTCCTAGAGCCATTGTGCATAGCGCATTGCACGGCGTGTGGCAACATTGAAGTAAAGCACACAGAATTATATAATTAAAAATAATAAAAAGAGAGGGAAAATGAAAGATTCTAAATTATCTTTTAGAAAGTATTTTTCATTTCTCTAGTCCCTCATAAATGCACAAGTTGTAAACTAGTAATCAAAGCATATAATATAAATAATGCCACAATCCACACACAAAAGTATTTATAGTTTTTAAGTATTTTGTGATTTTACCCTACACCTGGTGTCTTGGCCTCAAATGACACATGAAGGGAGAAATAAAATAATAACCTTACATGAGAGAGAACAAAGTACAGAATAGTGAGGAGAACTACTGGCCAGTTACGAAAGTTACATTAAAAAATTCGAAAAGAAACTTAGGTAAAAAATAATAGAAAGTTACAAAAGGAGAAGAATAGTAAAGGAAGAAATAATCAGAATGGTAGAAAAAAGGGACGAAACTTGGAGCTGGCTAGGTAAATGGGACAAAGAAACAATTTTTTTGAATGGGTTTATATAAAAAAAGTCTTAATTCAAATCGCTGCAGTAGTTCACGCCATGGGCAATGGTGTGTTGTGCAGATGGCGTGTGTCATGGCTGAACCAAATGTAATTGGCAACGCCACAACCATTGTGTTGCCCCCCTGTCCATGGCAATGGGCAATGGCGCGCCATGAATAACTATTGAGGCCATGCCAATATTGTATTCTGGAAGGGACGATGCCTTTTTATGTCCTGTTTTATTATTAAAATTTGTGGACATGTGGCAATTTGAACGACTTGCTGAATGCCCATTTACAATTATGGGGGAATTGGTAATAGTTCTCACTTCTATAACAGCTGATTCATATGTTTTATGATTTATTTTCAAATTTCTGATAAACCAATGTATAAATTCTATAAGAGAAAGAAAAGAGAAGGGAAGACTGAAGTAAAAGTATATTCTAGAAAAGGTAAGGCAAATGAGGCGGGAAAGGTCGCTGGTAATAGATTGCTAACTAATTCTGATGAAGTAGACAAGTTTGTTGGTGAAAGAGGGCCCACTAACAACCAGGGAGAGTATTAATTGTGGAAGGGGGAAGCCAGGTGGGGGGATTGAGAGTTTGGGAAGTTGGGAGAGAGCTAGCCTCTCGAAAGCTAGCAACATTTGTCTACATTCTGTTTTGCTTGTGCTATTCTCTTTCTGTTATTCTGTTCTAGTGTTGAGTGGTGAGTGCAGGAGTATTTGTGAGTGTCTGAATGTACCTACTTCTGTCTAGTTATTTCCTCAATAAAACTCTAGTAGTACTCAACGAATTTATCCAGAAACTGGGTTCTATCATTTTGGTATTAGAGCAGTTGATCTGGGAATGGTAAATACGAGAATGGAAGGAAGGATGGAGGGCATGGAGAAGGAGATCGGAGTAATAAAAGGTGACATAGCTGAGATGAAATTATGGATGATGGAAATAAAAGGAATGATAGTTGAAGGAAAGAACCAACTTAATGAACTATCTGAGTCAAACACAGGCAGGGACGAAGGTCGGGATAACATTGTTTCAGTCGGACAGGATACCAGTCAATTTAGAAAGTCAGAATTGCCATTATTTGACGGAGAGGACCCGATCGGATGGTTGTTCTGAGCCGAAAGATATTTTGAGATCAATCGGATTAAAGACACAGAGCGTCTGGAAGCATCAGCAGTTTGTTTAGAGTGCTGAGCCCTCAATTGGTTCCAGTGGATGGAAACGCGGCAACCGGTGAAGAGTTGGGTGAAATTCAAGAGGGAACTAGTCGATCGATTTCATCATTCGTAGCAAGGGGACGCATACGAAAGATTGATGGCGTTGAAGCAGAAGACGAGTGTCGCACAGTATTGTGAACGGTTCGAGGAGTTATCGGCACCCCTAAAAGAGGCGACCAATGATTGTTTAACAGGGGCATTCAAGAACGGACTGAAGGCTGAGATTCGGGCGGAGCTCCAAATGATCCAAAATGGGCTACTTAAGGATATAATGACCTAGGCCCAACGCATAGAAGAGAAAAATGAAGCTGTGGCTAAGGCCCAAGGAGATACCTTAACCAAACACATGAAGATGCTGGGCTCTGGTTCTTGGAATGGGCTGAAACAGATTTGGAGTCGTGCTTCCATCAGTCCCGACCCTGGACGGATGCAATCCAACGTGACAGAGAAAGCGAGTGAAACGAAGAAGGAGACAGATACTGGGGTGAAAGCGACGAACTCATATCTGTCCAATACTAATCGCGCAGGCACCTTTCGAAGGATGTCGGAAGCCGAGACTGCCAGAAGAAGAACTCTTGGGTTGTGCTTTAAGTGTGATGAGAAGTTTAGCCCAGGACACTAGTGCAAAAATAAACAGCTATAAGTACTACTGCTGCAATCAGTTGATGACACGAGAGAGGAAATGGAGGGAAATGAAATTGAGCAGGGGGAAAAGGCAGAGGAAATGTAAGAAGATAGCCCAATGGAACTCTCAATGAACTCAGTTGTTGGTTTAACTAATAATAATGCAATGAAGGTGTTGGGAGTATGTGCAGGAGAAGAAGGGATTGTCCTCATAGACAGTGGGGCATCACACAATTTTCTATCCCCAGAAACAGTAAACAGATTGGGAATTCCCAGCAAGCAGATAGGTACTTTTGAAGTATCAGTAGGTGATGGATATAAAGTAAGGGGAAATCAATTCTGCTTTGGTGTGACAATGGAAATACAAGGATTATAGGTTAAACAAGATTTCTTTGTGTTTGATCTTGGAAGGGCTGATATGGTGTTAGGCATAGAATGGTTGAAATCATTGGGGGAAGTAAAGGTCAATTGGAGGTAGTTGACAATGAAGGTGAAGGTAGGCCGAGGAGAAAAATGCCTAAAAGGAGACCCAGCTTTGGCAAAGACACTAGTCTCTTTGAAATCACTGGCAAAAACATTGAAGAAGGGGGGACAAGGGTTCCGAATTGAATTCAGCAACATGCAGATGCAGAGGAATGCGGAGACTGAAAAAAAAGAAAAAAAGAAATGGAGTTACCAACAGAAGTGCAATCATTGCTGGAAGAATTCCCGGTTGTCACAATTCCATCTGAGGGATTACCTCCAGTAAGCAGCTGTGACCATTCCATTAGTATTAAAAGTGGAGCACCACCCCTAAATGTACGACCATATCGCTATCCTCATTCCCAGAAAGAGGAGATCGAGAAGTTGGTCAGGGAAATGTTGGCAGCTGGGGTTATAAGGCCTAGCAGCAGCCCCTATTCAAGCTCGGTGCTGTTGGTCAGGAAGAACGACGGGAGCTGGCGATTTTGTATTGATTATAGAGCATTGAACAAGATAACAATTCCAGACAAGTTTCCTATTCCAGCTATAGATGAATTATTAGATGAACTAGGGGGAGCAACAATATTCTCGAAGTTGGACTTGAAATCTGGATACCATTAGATTCAGATGAAGGCAAGGGATGAAGATAAGACGGCATTTCGAACTCATCAAGGTTACTATGAATTCCTAGTGATGCCGTTTGGATTAACTAACGCCTCGTCCACATTCCAGTTCCTCATGAATGACATATTCAAGGAACAACTTCGCAAGACCGTACTAGTATTTTTCGATGATATCCTGGTATATAGTTCGGATCGAGAATCACACTGGCAGCACCTACGAAACACATTGAAGATTTTGCAAGAGAATAAACTTGTGATCAACCTCAAGAAGTGTGTATTTGCTAAGACCAAAGTGGAGTATTTGGGTCCCGTGATTTCAGGAAAAGGTGTGCAAGTGGATCTGGAGAAAATTTCAGCCATGACTTGTTGGCTCGTGCCCAAGGATTTGAAGTCTCTCAGGGGATTTTTGGGTTTGACGGGCTACTACAGGAGATTTGTGAAGGATTATGGGAGAATAGCTGCACCGTTAACTAATTTACTGAAGAAAGATGCTTTTCAATGGGGAGATGACGCTCAAAAAGCGTTTGAATCTCTTAAACGAGCTATGACAACAGTACCGGTCTTGGCCATGCCAGATTTCAACACTCCCTTTGAATTTGAAACTGATGCATCAAGAATGGGTGTGGGAGCTGTCCTTATGCAAAAAGGGAGACCAATAGCCTATTTCAGCAAAGCTCTTTCTCAAAAGAAGAAGATGGGATCAGTGTATGAACGGGAGTTAATGGCCATAGTATTAGCAGTAAAGAAATGGTGGCATTACTTATTAGGATACCCCTTTGTCATTAGAACAGACCAAAGAGCATTGAAGTTTCTACTGGAGCAACGAGAATTGAGTGAAGAACAGCAGAAATGTGTGTCCAAATTGATGGGTTACCGGTTTGAGATACAATATAAACCAGGAAGAGAAAACAGGGCAGCAGATCCGCTTTCCAGAAGAGATCACAGTGCTGATTTTCTAGCTATGTCTGTATGGCAGTATGCTGATTGGCAGCAGTGGGAGGAAGAAATAACAAGAGATGAGCGGTTGTATGTAATCTGGCAGCAAGTAGTGACCAACCAAAATCCACCTGAAGGTTACACCATCAAGAATGGCTACTTACTCTATGAGGGAAGAATGGTGCTGCCAAAACAGTCCTCCCGAATTCCTGGATTAATTTCAGAGTTTCACACTACACCAAGGGGAGGCCATTCAGGATATTTGAGAACTTATAAGAGGATAGCAGGATTTGTCTACTGGGAAGGGATGAAGAGGGACATACAGACTTATGTGGCTAAATGCAATATTTGTCAACAGAACAAATATCAGGCCTTAAGTCCCGCCGGGCTACTACACCCTATTCCGGTTCCAAAGCAAGTCTGGGAAGATATAAGCCTGGACTTCATTACTGGTTTGCCTAGATCTTCCAAATATGACACTATCCTGGTGGTGGTAGACAGGTTAACCAAATATGGTCATTTTTTGCCACTATCACACCCATTTACAGCAAAGGAGGTTGCTGTGATTTTCATAAAAGAAATTGTGAAGTTGCATGGGTTCCCAAAAACAATCATCTCAGATAGAGATTGATTGTTCATGAGTCTATTTTGGCAGGAGTTATTTAAATTGTTAGGCACTACTCTTAAGTTTAGCCCCTCCTATCACCCGGAAACAGATGGTCAAACGGAAGTGGTAAATCAAAGTTTGGAGACCTATCTTCATTGCTTTGCAAGGGACAAACCCAAAGAGTGGGTAAGATGGTTAGCCTGGGCCGAGTATTGGTTTAACACCACTTTCAATCAGTTAGCTGGCATGACTCCCTTCAAAGCCTTGTATGGAAGGGACCCACCAGGATTCCTCAAGTTAGGGGATTGTCCATCAGCAGTGGAAGATGTGAATGAGCAAGTGAGGCAGCGAAATGCAATCATAGAGGAGTTGAAAGGAAATCTGGAAAAAGCACAGCAGCAGATGAAGACTTATGCAGATAGAAAAAGGCAGGAAGTAGAGTTCAAAGTAGGGAAATATGTATACTTGAAGCTGAAGCCTTATAGGATGAAGTCTTTGGCTAAATGGTATAACAAAAAACTCAGTCCAAGATATTATGGACCTTTGCAAATATTGGAAAGGATTGGGTCAGTAGCTTACAGATTAGAGCTGCCCGACAGCTCAAGAATACATTCAGTATTTCATGTGTCCAAGCTTAAAAAAACTCTGCAGCCATCGGTACAAGTGCTGCCCTTGCCAGCAGAATTAACTGACACCATGGAAATGCAGACTGAGCCAGAAGAAGTCCAGCAGGTCAGGAAATTGACCAATCAACAGTGGGAGGTATTGATTAAGTGGAGGAATCTTCCATTACATGACAGCACTTGGGAGTCGTACGAAACAATCAAAGAGCAATTCCCTAACTTTCACCTTGAGGACAAGGTGAATCTTATAGGGGAGGGTAATGATAAACCAATGCATAAATTCTATAAGAGAAAGAAAAGAGACGGGAAGACTGGAGTAAAAGTATATTCTAGAAAAGGTAAGGCAAATGAGGCGGGAAAGGTTGCTGGTAACAGATTGCTAACTAATTCTGATGAAGTGGACAAGTTTGTTGGTGAAAGAGGGCCCACTAACAACCAGGGAGAGTATTAATTGTGGAAGGGGGAAGCCAGGTGGTGGGATCGAGAGTTTGGGAAGTTGGGAGAGAGCTAGCCTCTCGAAAGCTAGCAACATTTGTCTACATTCTGTTTTGCTTGTGCTATTCTCTTTCTGTTATTCTGTTCTAGTGTTGAGTGGTGAGTGCAGGAGTATTTGTGAGTGTCTGAATGTACCTACTTCTGTCTAGTTATTTCCCCAATAAAACTACAGTAGTACTCAGCGAATTTATCCAGAAACTGGGTTCTATCAATTTCCTAAAATGGTTCTTGTTTATAGTTTGGGATTGTTTTATCATGAGTAAGAAAAATGCAAGTAGAGAACTTATTGTTTCTTAGGTTCTTTCCATTTCTGTCCTCTTTTTGGTATGGTTTTGAATACTTTATGTGTGGTAGGGGTATGACATTGATTTGAATGTAAACGGAAAGTCTATTGTTTTTCATGGACTTGCTTGAACCTACATGAGAATGGGGTTGCAGAATGTATTCACTTTCTATGTTAAAGGTCTGTTTTAATTGTGTGAACTTAACTTCTTCATGATGTTACTGTGGGTTTTAGTAAGTTTAGTCTCTCTAATATATATATATTTTTTCCAGTTACATATTTCTCTCTTTCCTTACATTAGGGAACACAATAATTAGGTTCTTTTTTTCCCCCCAGAATTTTATGCAAGATGACGACATTCAATTGGAGACTACCAGGGCTAGATGTAAGTCTATAATATCCTCCTGTGTTGCTTCCTTTTCTGATTATCATAGAAATTGCTCTTATTCTTTTCATGACAGTTGCAAGTTTGCTTAAAAGGCATGGAGAATTGACAGAGCGTCTTTCTAGGTACAAAGATCTTGGAGGTGTATTTGGTTTCTTTTGCAGTTCAATTTATCCTTGAAAAGTTATCATTGCACCTGTTTGAACTGCATATTGCCTTGTAGTTTATGGTCATTGAATTACTCAAGAGTACATATTGTTAAGGATGGATGTTGAATTACTGGATTTTAAGAACTTATGAGCATGTGGCTATCTTGGGTAAATGGTCAATAACTTCCCTGTATACCGTGATGCTGTCCTGACCATGATATACCAGGCTGTTAATCATGATTGACTTTGTGTGATGTTCCAGGCTCTGAATTTCTTTTTTTTTTAAACCCCCTGGAATAGGATAGGATTGGAAAATATTTTCTTAGTTTCCAATAAGGAAAATATCCAAGTTAAAGGTTATTTTACAAGTACATTCATGATCAGATTTTTGGGATTGATGAAGTTTGTGTTGGATAGGAGTGAAATTGGAGCATGGTTTATAGGTTAACCATTTATTTATTTAATTAACCACTTGTTTGGTACTTTGTTTAGTTGTTTCTACATTAGAAAAAAAATTTCGAGGATTTTCTCAATTGTAATCTCTCAATATTGTTTTTGTTCTTTCACTTGTGATTTCTTGTGAGTGTTTTGGATTGTTTTTAACATTTTGAAGCTCCTGCAGATCCCAACCAGGTCTATCTGCATATATATATAAGACTCTTAATTCAGAATGCTCATTGGTTGTTGTGTGCAGTAGTAATGATATTTTATGGATATGTTCTTGGTTCATAGGGATTCTGACAAGATGATATTTGAACGTCTACAGAAAGAGTTTGAAGCTGCACGAGCTTCTCAAACTGAAGGTAGTTTTGACTTTGGTGTTAGTTAGATTCTTTAAAAGGAGAATTTTATAGTTGAATCTTGGTTCCTTTGATTAGATATACTAATCTGAATTACGGAACCTTTTGTTTTGTTAATTCATTTCCGGAATTGCTGTAGTTTGTATGTAATTTTCTGTTTCATAGCCCTTGTTAATTTTCTGATGTAATAAAAAAATAATTTCCTTTTTTCTTGTAGAGGTATGCTTAGATGGGGAACAGTGGAATGATGGTCTATTAGCCACAATAAGAGAGCGGGTATGGCCTTGTTGACTTCTCATCCTCTGATATTTCCATTCACTAGTCTCCATAACTATGGAGTTTGATTGATCATGGTCAAATGCATTTTTGTTAGGTGCATATGGAGGTGGATAGGAAGGCAATGCCTGGGGATGCTAACATATTGGCATGCCCTCAGGAAAAAATTACTTATAAAATTAAAAATAAGGTAAGCAGTATTTAATTGTGCATGCTTGAATTAGGCGGCATTCTATGAGACTATTGTAACTTTATGATTTATGAATGACTTGGAAGTTAATTTTCAGTGATAGGAGGTAAAAAATTAGAAGTTTTGGTCGTGGATGAGATTTAAAAACTTTGACCGTAAAAAATTAGTATGTACTTGTAAGTTGAGTATGAAAAAAATCTTAAATCTAGGATATGCTTGAGTGAAGACTGAAAAGTTGAATTATGTATCTTGGACGTTGGCCTGATTGACAAGGATGGGGTTAGCTGGGGACGGGGAATCTTTTCTTTAATTAATTTTATGACCTCTTACATTGAAGTAATATAAGTCAAAACTATGTTGGGATTTGGAAATGTCCGCTATGCCTTGATGTAGCCAATGACTGCTTAAAATCAATATTAGTAAAATTGAGGGAATATAGATTGGATGGCAGTTTGTAATATTTGCATTTGATATTTAAAGGAGTTTACTATGAAAATGTTATTATTTCTATACTTAGATTAGTTTTATTTATGTCTATTCTCTAATATTGGTTTAGTTTTTGGAATCAGGTAATTTGCTGTTTGGAAGGGGCAAGAATTGGTATACAATATGAGACATCTTTTGCTGGTAATTTAGAATTAAATCATTTTTGAGTCTTTGACTAACTTATTTACAGAACCTGGCAACACTGTCATTTTCTTTTTTGGGGCGCAGGCAACATTGTCATTTTGTGTAATTCAAGATATGGCATTTTTCCACCTAGTCCTTCCCTTTCCCTTGTGTCTTTGTAAGAGTTGATGATAACAGATGCTTATTTATTGCCAGGAGAACCTTGTGAGTTGTACCATTGTGTGCTGGAAAGTAAGTCATTTCTTGAAAAGATGACTGTACTTGAACACACAGTTCCATTTTTTCTGCCCATACGTGATGCAGAAAATGATCTCCTTTCATCCAATGCAATGGTTGGTCAATTTACTGTGTTGGCTATTCTGTGTTTATTTCTAAACTTCTTCTAAGTAATGGTTCTGATGATTTGCTTTCAGAAATTCATAGATCATGTTGGAGATCTTTTGCAAGCATATGTAGATAGAAGGGAACAGGTAGACTGCCCATGTATGTGTCTACTTTGTGATCAATGAGAAAAACTATGGTATTTTTGGTACAAGAATGCCTTTTTTTCATAATATGAATTTGTTGTTAGATGTTGAACACTGCAGAATCTACACTTTCAGAATCATGCTTGCAGTTAGCGAAATGAATAACCTGGATATGAAAAGGAACTAATAACATCAGAATGTGTTTCTATACCAAAAAGAAAGGTGTCGAAGCATGAACTCTTTAACTATTACAAGAATAAGAATGATATAACTTTGTTCCATACATCTAGAAAGTTGTAGACTAACATATAGTTTATCCATAATCTAAAATCTAGATTTTAAATGGAAAATGGAGTGAGTATGTGTTTTTGGGATTAGATGACACTAAATGCATGGCTAGGGTAGTATGGACTCTGGGAACACCACCTCCAGCATCAACAAAAGAAACAAACTCTGCAGGTGGAATATTGCTCTATTTTCGGGAAAATTGAATTGTTGATCTGGGGTTGCAGATCCTCAGCCAAGGCCAATGTAGGAGAGGGAGGGTTGGATTTGATTAAGGGAAGAACATCTATTGTAAAACAGATAAAATTTAGTTGTTGAATATATGTTGAATTATATGATTATAATATATATATATATAGAGAGAGAGAGAGAGAGAGAGAGTTCTTTATTTTGTTTCATTAAAGAATATTTAAAAGGAATATCAGGTTAAAGCAGAATCTTCCTTTGACTAACTCTTATATTAGTTGCTTGCTGCCTAGATTTGGATTCTAATTTGGTGCAATTGTCCTGCTTGTGCTGTGTTTTATTATGGTAAATAAAATTTTGATGCATTTAAAAAAAAAATGAACATGTTAAAAACAAATATTATGTTTTTGTTTCTTTTCTAAAAATTATGCAGGTTCGGCTTATAAAGGAACTTTATGGAAATCAAATTCGGGAGCTGTATCATAGCCTTCCTTACCACATGATTGAATTTGTACTGGATGATTTTGATTGGTCAGTGTCTTGTTATGATCTGATGCTAAGAAGATGTGAATAGAAAATATATGCTCAAAAAGTAATTTTCTTTTTGCAGCAAGGTAACTGTCAGTCTTAGATATGCCGATCTCATTTCTGTACTTCCAACTCGAATCACAGTGCTAGCATGGCCAATGCACCAATCAAAGAAAAATACTCCTACAACAACTTTGAACAGAAAGGAAGATGGACTCTTGGGGAGTCACCCTCCTCCAGTTCGCCTAACCTATGCAGAAGATGCATTACGAACCATGAGTTTACCAGAAGGTGAAACCATGTTGGTTAATTTCTTAAAAAACTTGGTGTTCTCTTTTCGCTATACAATCTGGGATGAGCTTAATTAAGTTTTGGTTCTGAAATTAGCATGCTTTTTGTTTGTTCTTTTAATTCCGTTGAAGTGATTTCTCTATTCTACTTCTGTGTTCATATAATTCTTTGATTGTATCTCTTCTTTGTTCCACTGACATTCTCTTGTTTGCAGCATACGCAGAGATTGTGTTAAATTTACCACATGCTCTTCAGCAGATGCATAACCAAAGGGCAAACCCCTAAAGCTTTGCTTTGAGTCTCTGGATCTGTACAAATCTTTGGTAGAGATTTTTATAAGGTAGCAGAAAAATACTCAGACTGAAGTTATTACCGAGTCAAAATGGATCTGAATTGAGTTGATGTTTGTGTATTGTGGCATACACCATTTCTGATTTTTCAAAACCTACTTCGGTGTCGGTTTGTTGTATCATTAGTTCGGGAGGGCTTTGTAGACATATATTCAGACTGTTATTGTTATTAATCTTTGCCATATATAATTTCATTCAATATAGTTAGCTTTCATAATATAAGCTCTCTCTTTTTTTTTTTGGGGTAAATAATAGAAAACTCCTAACTATACCTGTAAACTCTATAATAGAATATTAGAAATGAAGGGATTTTGAATAGTAATTGCTCTTTTACAGTTTCCATTTGCTGCAAAATAAGGCATGGGATGATTTTGTAATATCAACTGAAGGATCGAAGGTGGGTGTATATAAACATTTGATATGGCCAACGTAAAGATTTAGTTATTTACTAATATACCCATGTCACGTTACAGTTCGAATAGATTATCGCATATAGAAAAGTAATCTCGAAAGTAAAAATTAAAAAAAAAAAATGACACTATTATCACTATATTCCTCTGAAATCTTTAACTTCAGAAAATCTCAATTATTGAGGGCCATCTAGCCCGCAAAACGCAACCTATGATGGTGATTAGTGACCATCTCTATTACGTAAAGGATATTAATTATGAACTACAAATTGATGTTATATTCTCCAGTTGAACGACAATTTTGGCAAAGGTGACTCTCGAACACTAGTATCCTCAAGATAGCCAATATTTCTGTAAGTGCAAGTGTTTGAGTATGTGTCTCTTTGTGTGCGAAGAGGAGAGAGAATAAGGTATAAGGTATTAAGGTGGCGACATGGCAAAGTGGAGAGTGTCATCCTTCTATAGGTTGTGCTATTTTTTATTGGAATCACTGTCGCAAGTGCTTCAAATACCTTGAAAAGTAATGAATGCATGAAGTGGCTGTCATATGCTCTATCTGCAGGAAAAAAGATTAGTATGGAACTAAACATTTGTTGCAATTAAAGGCATGCTTATACATATAAATTAGTTCTAAAACATCTTATGCAAGTTGAATGACGTACAACAACAAAAAAGTATAATTTAGTTGTAGAGCTACTTTCTATGTTTGCCATTATATTTTAGAATGCACTTTCGTTAAAGAAGAAGCTTCACCAATCCAAGAGCTTCCACTGCAACCTCTTCACACAAATTAATAGGCATCATACCAGTGAGTGCGTTGTCAGATATTATCAAAATACACAACACTTTTGCAAAAGCAATGCCTCTTGGTATGTAGTTCTTGGTCTGTTTCTCGAAAATTCTCAACCCTCTAAGATTCTTCCTAGAAAATATTTTTTTTCCAGTTTTACTTCACCTTTCACTATTTAAAGATGCAACCAGTAAGCCAATGATGGAGACCTAAATCCAAAACCACAAGAAAATGAGTTCCCAGAGCAGCCTTATTGTCCTTCTTGCTAACCTGCTTTTTCTGCAGTTCATATCTACAAGTTATGGTCAACTTCACGTGGACCATTACAGGAACTCATGCCCAAAGGTTGAGTCAATCGTTCGAGCTGAAGTTGAAAAGAAATTCCAGCAGACATTTGTGACTGCACCTGCTACACTTAGGCTTTTCTTCCATGATTGCTTCGTTAGGGTCAGCAAAGTCTTTCTTTCTTTTTTCTTCATCCATCAATCCATCACCCCTTTTTGGCAGTGGCTTCCTGTAACCTTAATTGTGTGAACATGTGTGTGTGTGTATGTGAATAGGGATGTGATGCCTCTGTGATCCTGGCTAAGAGAAACAGTACTGCAGAAAAGGATAATCCTATCAACCTGTCACTAGCTGGTGATGGGTTTGACACAGTGATCAAAGCCAAGGCTGCGGTTGATAGTGTACCTGGCTGTAGAAACAAGGTTTCATGTGCTGATATATTGGCAATGGCTACCAGGGATGTCATAGCATTGGTAAATAAACATACCCTTTGCAATCTTGAAAGATATTTAACTACAAAAAATGAAGAAGGCAGAGAATCTCTTAAGTGTTTAATTAGTATTTCTACTTTCTAATCCTTTTCCAATTCAAGTCAAATCAATGATTTTATATAATTAGTCTTTTAATGATCAAGTTAACTTGGGCCTCTATGAATGATTTTATTGATTGCAGACAGGAGGACCATTTTATGAAGTAGAGTTGGGAAGGCGTGATGGGAGAATCTCCACAAAAGCCAGTGTGAGACACCGTCTTCCTCATGCTGATTTCCATTTAGCTCAGCTGAATGCAATGTTTGCTTCACATGGCCTCACTCTTACGGATCTTGTGGCTCTATCAGGTATCTCATTTATAATGAAATAAAAAGTACTAACTAGTTACCAGAAACTCTAATCTGAATTGAATGAAATGATCTGTTGCAGGAGCACATACTATAGGGTTCTCTCACTGCAGCCAATTCTCCAAACGTATTTACAGATTCAGAAGCAAGAACAGAATTGATCCAACACTTAACCTGGGTTATGCAAAACAGCTAAAGCAAATGTGCCCAAGAAATGTGGACCCCAGAATTGCCATTAACATGGACCCTACTACACCTGGGACATTTGATAATCAGTACTTCAAGAATCTTCAGCAAGGAAAAGGACTCTTTACTTCTGATCAAACTTTGTTTACTGATACAAGATCAAGAAACCTAGCGAACTTATTCGCATCCAACAGCACAGCCTTTGAACAGGCTTTTGTAACTGCTATAACAAAGCTAGGAAGGGTTGGGGTCAAAACAGGAAACCAGGGTGAAATCAGGCGTGATTGCACAATGGTCAACTAGATCAATTCCTTTTCTTTATTTTTTTCCTTCTACCATTTATCAATGAGCGTTTCATTTTAATTTTGTAGCCCATGACATTTTGGTGCTTCCATTTTATAATAGAAGCTCTCCCACTTGAATTGTAACTACCTTTTGAGACTTTTGGAGGATAAAGAGGAATAAAAGCCAACGAAAAAAGAAAAGTGAAATAAGATGGCCAATAGTTGTATAAATTAGAAACATATAGAACTTCAATGTCACCTTAATAGCATTAGTATTGCATAACAGGAAAGGATGTAGGTAAAAACCTTTCTTAACAATGGTGTTATTTGGTACCAAAAGTGAAAGGGAGCTCTTGCAAACTACCAAATTTATCCCACTAGATCACACTAGTGGCTTCCCAACATGAAAAGGAAAAAAGAAAAGAAACTATTGTTCTAATCTAAAGAAGGATTGTCTTAGGCCTTTCTTCGTCACTATATTTGTCATATTAGTTGTTGGAGAAGCACAGATATGTTTGTTCTGGAAGGTTTCCAATTCCAAGCTCCTTACACAGTATAATGCTGCTGAATTGTATCAATGTCAAGTCCCTTCAGCTTCACCACTGACTCAACATGTCCCTTCAGAGTATGAAGCTCCCTTAGCCTGTAAAGCCAAATAAAAGAAAATCTCTAAGAAACTTCATATACACCCTTTGAAGCACAAGCTTATGGTAAACAAGTTATAGGGTTACCTTGCAACCTCAGCACGTCGCTTGGCTTGCTCTGCAATCTCTGAAAGCTCCCTGTAGCTACTCTTGTCATTGAAAAGGTTTGTGGTTTCTGGTGGCTGAAGACCATGCAGAGTCCTCTGTGCAGCTGCCCATTGGGCTTCCCTCTCTTCTTTGCCATAATCTTTCTTTGTAGTGAAGGCAGTCTGTAATTATAAAAACCATCAATAGCTTTGAATCTTCAAAACTACACTATGGACTATAACAACACACAGAAATTGTAACAAAAAAGAAGCTACCTTGTTCTCCAAGAGATTATCCCAAGCCTTCCCACTCAGAACATAGCGGATTGCAAACTTGAGCAAATCAAGAGGGATGTATGTCACTATGCTGTATAGCCAGATCACACCAGCCCAACCCCATCCCATTCCCTTTATTCTTGCGAACCCCCAATTAGCATACACCGCCAGAAAAGTTGCTATCTGTAAATTACACAGTAAATGATTTTATTACATCACATAGAGCACTTGTCATCAATGTACGTGGCAGCTTCAATCATAAAACGGGAAGAGAAAAAATCATGGTTACCAGCTGAGCTATCAAGAATGCACTGAGAAGGAGAAGTCCAGGTCTTTCAACATAGGACCAGCTACGAGACCTAGTAACAAAAATCAAGGCCTGGCTTATAATACTGACTTGCAGGTATAAGGCTGCCATCATTTCCTCAGGTCTGTGTCTCAGAGACCTAACCCCAAACTTGTTCTGCAACAGTAAAGATTTGTAGACACACATAGTTCTTAGTACTTTTGCATGTGTGGTTGTGTTATTAAAAGGCCAAGTTTTTAAGTTATTACCGAGAAGAAGTCAGTATCTTTCATGACCCAGAAAAATACTACTGTCATTAGTGCCAAGTAACTTCCAAGCACAACGCCGGTAGCAAATATCTCCCTCAGTTTCCAACTGTCAGGCTGTGGAGATGGTTTCACTCTATCCTTTGATATTGTCATGATGGTTCCTTAAGGTTTGATGGTGAAAGAAATCAGATTAGTAATACTACAACAGTCGTGTACAGAACATTATATGAAGGTGCAGTTTGAAGAATCTTTACCATCATTCAGTATGGCGATAATCAGAACCATAAAGGGTGCAAAATCAAACTTCCAGATCAACGCAATAAACAAGAAACCAAACTGTGGAACCAAAGAATAATTAGCATAAATTACAAGATTTAGTTCTTTTCTATGTTCAATTTGGGTGTGTGAAGGGAACCATTTTCTGCACTTACCACAATACGGATGGTGATTGACACGGCATAAATCTGCCAAATTCAGTAATAAATATTTGTCAGAACTATTATATCAAGATAGCGAATGAAGTAATTGAAATTGTGGTGTAATTGTAAAAGGCAACTAACAGTATAGTTCTTCATCCTTTGGAAAATAGCCCTGCTGGTGAGCACTGCACTGATAATGACACTCAAACCAGGTTCAGTGAGGACAATGTCAGAAGCACTCCTTGCAGCATCTGTAGCATCAGCAACAGCTATTCCAATATCTGCTTTCTTTAATGCAGGAGCATCATTCACACCATCTCCAGTCATCCCACATATATGCTTCCTCTCTTGCAGCCTCTTAACTATCTCATATTTGTGCTCTAATGTCACACACACGAAATAGAGTTGAAGTAAGGATCAAATTACTGGTAGTTAGTAAAAGATTTAAAGCAGCCTATGTAATTATAAATATATAATTATAGTCAACCTACCAGGAAACACTCCTGCGAATCCGTCAGCCTTCTCAATTAGCTCGTCAACAGGAAGAGCTGAAACAGAAGCATCCTTGTCTCCTCCAAGCAATGAAGAAGATGGGTACATGTTTGTTCCCATTCCAAGCCTTCGACCAGTTTCCTTGCCAATGGCAAGCTGATCACCTGCACAACAACACACCCACAAGCAAATTCTTTTCTAAGCTTCAAAGTTGTTTCAGTTATAATATAAACAAAACCAAAAAACAACCTTAAAAAATCTTAATTACCGGTAATCATCTTAACATTGACACCAAGGTTAAGAGCTCTTTTGATGGTCTCAGCACTGTCGTGCCTAGGAGGATCAAACAGAGGTAGCAGACCAACGAATTGCCATGGTGCACCAGCAGCATCTTTTGATTTCTCGGGCACTTCCTGGAGACACACATATCATCAAAGCAGCAATAAGAGAAGGGTTCTGTTCACTAATGTAGTAAGTTACAAAAAAAAAAAAAAAAGATGAACATCGGCTTTCAACCTGTCTTGCAACACCTAAAGAACGAAGTCCACGCTCAGCAAACTTGTCAATCGTTGAATGAACCCTCTTTCTGACATCCTCTTTGCAGTTGCAGAGGTTCAAAATCTAAAAACATAACAAAAACATGGACTAGTTGAGTTGCGTCATCATGGTATTATTCATCAAATTCACATAGTGTTCCCAGTGAAACATTAACATCCTTAATTATTTACCTGCTCGGGAGCACCTTTACTAGCTCTATGCCAATTTCCGTCAGAATCAATGTATGTTAAAGCAGTCCTCTTGTCCACAGGATTGAATGGCAGAAAATGAACCTCCCTGATTTCAGCCCGAGCCTGGTCAATTCACAAAACTGAAAAGTTAAAAACTTTGATAAAATTCTTATCCCATTTTGAAAACAGAGAATTGTATACCTCCTTGGGATCCGCAAGCATCCCAACAATGGCAGCATCTATGGCATCCTGATTCTCAGTCCTGGAAGCCCTTGCTGCGAGAAGTATCACATACTCCTTCTCCACACCCTTTGCAAACACCTCAATCAAGTTTTTATCAACACTGAGCTTATTCAATGTGAGAGTCCCAGTTTTGTCACTGCACAGAACATCCATCCCTGCCATTTCCTCAATGGCTGTCATCCTCTTGGTGATTGCACCTTGTTGAGACAACCTATGAGACCCAATAGCCATAGTCACGGACAGAACAGTGGGCATGGCAATTGGGATTCCTCCGATGAGCAAAACCAAGAGGTTATCGATTCCATCTCTGTACTTGCGGTGCTGTATTGGGTACATGACTATGATCTCAATCGCTATCCCAACAGCAATGGAGCAGATGCAGAAGTTACCAATGGCTGTCAGAACTTTCTGGAAGTGACCAACTTGGTTGGTGCTATCCACCAGATGAGCTGCTTTACCGAAGAATGTGTGGACACCAGTAGCAATCACAACTGCTTCAATCTCACCCTTTTTGACGGTTGATCCAGAGAACACTTCATCGGAGGAGCTCTTTGTCACAGGAAGAGACTCTCCTGTCAAAGCAGACTGATCAACACTGAGAGGATCACCCTCCAGAAGACGTGCATCAGCTGGGATAATATCTCCCAGTTTAATGCTGATTATGTCTCCTGGAACCAAAATTGCAGCGTCCTGTTCACTCCATCGACCATCTCTCAGAACCTGTGGACACCAAAAAGATTAAAGAGGTTAGAGGCATGTTGAGGAGTGTAATATAGTACTACTACTGTAGACTACGTGTTTGATGTTTTAATTTAACCTTTGTTTTTGGGGCTAAACCAGCCATGAGTGCAGCAGCAGCATTTCCAGCATTGTTTTCTTCAATGAAACTGATTGTGGAGTTGATGACCAGAAGAGCGATGATACCCACGAAGTCTTGCCAGTCTGGAGGTCTTCCTCCGCCATTGGCCAGAGCTATGGCCATTATAGCAGCAGCTTCCATGACCCAAGATAAGGGGTTCCACATGAAGCCCAAGAACTTCAAGAATTTGCTTTCCTGTTTTGACGTTGGTGAAGCAAGAAAGAAATCATTGGCATGCACACATATAATTATGTGTGGGTTGAGTTACGTTGATGAAATGAACCTACCTTTTTCTCTTCCAATTTGTTTGGTCCAAAAACTTGAAGCCGATTGGCTCCTTCGTCTGATGTTAGACCTGTTCTCGAGCATTTCAGCTGCTCAAACACTTCTTCTATTGGAATTTTTTCCTGGTTACAAGAAATTTTTCTCAGTAATGGTTATGGTTCTCAAAATCATTTCTTCAAGAGATTAGATTTCAGACATTGACCATGCATGATTGGTTCATGCCTCTAGACTCCAGAGGTTTTTCCTAATTAGTAAAGATGATGAATAAAGCAGTACTGTCTAATTAAGCTCCTGCTCCTTGTATAAATGTTATATTAATTTGGATGGTGTGAATACAAGTAATTAGAGACTAGAGAAAGAAGCATGCGTGGAGAAGCCGCTGATTCCAAAAATTTCATATTCCTCTTACAGTGGTAATGAAATTAAAATAGTGGTATTCTTTTCCTAAAGTAAACAAGGCTTGTTGAATTTTATGAAGCATAAAAGTAGGAATATTAGCCAAAGTAACAAGAAAACAATGAGAATGAATGAAGTAGTAAGTATTTTCAGGTCATCCATCACTCTCCTTCACGGAATTGAAATATCCATGGAAAGTTCAACTTGATGCATTCGAGATGAACACTATATATGAACAACAGTTTGATTTCATATATATATATATTGGTAGGCCAAGCATGCATGCAGTGTTGATGAAAGTGAATTGAACTGAATTTTTCTGTGGAACCAAACACAGATAGATAGAAAGAAAGAAAAAGAAAGCAAGCAAGCAAGAAAGAAAGATTAGAAATGATACCAAATCGACGTTCTCATTTTTGATCTCGTCGAGGGTGATACCCTTGTCACCTGGCATGTTCAAAGTTGAATGGGATGAAGAGGTAGCAGACTCACAGAACACAGAGATATGAACTAAACAAGGCAAGGGGATGTCCCTCTCCTTTTGAGCTTTGGGTAATCTTGCATATATATATATATATATTTATATTTTATGTTATGATATATATAACTCCTTCTCACACTAATATAGATATAGCTTCTGTAATCTGTACTATAGAAGAACCTTGGCTTTGGTTATATGGTAGAGGTGGGGGTGCCTTGGTGGGTCCCACTCACTCACACTTTTTTTAATTTCTTATTTTTTAAAATATTCAAAAATGGAAATTAAACGAGACAATATATGATAATGATATTGATGAGAGGCAGTTTGAGGTGCCACGCGCCATTCATGTTTGTTGTCTTCAATTCCTTGCTCCCCCAGTAATGGCGACACCATCAGGGGAAGGTCTTATTTGTTTTTCACTCACTTTAATTTCCCAACAAATATAATTAAACCCACTTATTATTTTCATTTTATATATAAATAACTTTTCTTTTTCCTTTTTAATTTTATATCAAAATTCTCCCTTACTCAATGACCTGTATTCTATGGATTCCAACTTTTCTTTACAGTTTTCTATCACACTTTTCTATTTTCTAATATCCCATTTCAATACAATTCTTTCTCATTTCTCCTCCTTTAGTGTCTTGCCATGTAAAAAGTCGGACACATAATCACAAGAACAAGCATTAACTATGAGCTAAAGTCGTTGCAGAGGGTGCAAACTTGTTGCTTGAGTAATTTTAGGATTACATAAAGTTTACTTTCAATATTTTAAAATTTTCAAGTTTTAATTTTTAGATTTTAGGAATTATTGTTATGAATTTTAAATTTTCTATTATGTCATTTTCTAATCGTTAAGAGTTACATGAATTATGTTGAAATATTATAAATAGTGTCTTATTTTTTAAATTTTTGTTATAAATATAAAAGTCGCTCACTTTCATGTATGACAATAAATTAAATTAAGACTTTCATTTATTAAAGGTTTCTATTAGACGACTATAATATTATTCTTGCATTTACATTATTTTTTGTACGTTCTTTAAAAAATGAACGAAACTGCACATATACTTTTCCAATCCAAGTAGAAGCAGTGGTACTTTGGATACCTAAAAATAGAATATAACAGCTTGTTCTGGTTCTTGTTCTTCTCTTCCATCATCTAGTTTGGGTCTAACTTTACTTTTTTTAGCTTTATAGTCTGTGTTCATGGAATTCTGATGCATTATTGACTATTGTTCATATCTTACAATAAACCACAATCAATTTTAAATATATATGAATATTCTTTATTGTGTTTCTCCTCTTCTTGCCTCATTACCTACAACAATATTAATTCTTATCAAATACGAAAGTACTTACCCACTATTCTTTTCTTCTTCCGGTCAACTTAATTCTTGGGCAAGACATACTCACATACAAAAGTTGTATCTCATCATTTTCATTTATCATTCTTCTTCGGCCTTCTGATAAAAGCTGCAATACCTTCTTTTTGCCTTAAATCCGACTATAATTCAAATATGTAAAAGTTTTTAATCATTTGAATCCAAAATTATACATAAAATATGTGATAAGAGAAGTAGAAAATAAACATAAAAATAGTGGGAAGTTATAATGTAAAAATAAAAATTTAAATAAATTTTTATTATCTAATTTATTATTTTAAAATATATAGAACACTTATTTTTTATATTATATTTGGTAAGCAAGATAAATCTGTGCTTACAAAAGAAGCATGAAGAATCTAGACGTGTTGCTGGTGCATATATACGTATGTAGTTAAAACCAACTATTCCTTATGCCTTTCTCGATCACACTGCACTATTTATTTTTAACGTTATAAATCGTCACCTTCTCAAATATGTAGGCATAGCTAGATGCTTAGTTATCTTTAGTTGTCACTTGTCAATTGTCATGCAATTCCAAATTAACCATTCAAATTAGGATTTTGCTAACCTATTATTAATTTATATATATATTTGCACATAATTAAGTGATTGAAAAAGATTGTATATAATGCAATCATGCTGTATTCTTGTCAAAAGTAAAATCAAACAAACGAGTCCAATTCCATAATGATGTCCAAAATTTGAAGAATTTTGATCATGTATATTAAACCTATTTATATACAATAATTAGTGCGAATTAAATGTCATAATTAATTTACACAAAACACAATTATATATATATATATGTTTCTAAAGGGAAAATGGTAAAAGGAAAAGTGTATATGTTTCTATTTACTAATTAATCTGAGTTCATTAATTTCCTCTTAAAAATATTATAAGATCAAAATTTTAAATTATTAAACAAATGTAAGAAACTACACTCTTTTAAAATGATTTAACGGAAAATTAGTTCAAAGTCGTAATTAAAAAGAAAAAAGAAAAAATTATTGGCCAAAAAAAAAAAGGGAAAAGTAAAACATAAGAATGTTGGAAACTAGAGGAGCGTATGAATGACGCGAGAGAAACTAAGGAGCAAAACACCGAAACAGAAATCAATGCGCAATATGAGAAAATGGTATACGTGTCACTTTGTGGTGGCTAGAGGTTGCAAATTTGTGTGCACTTTCTATTCCTAATATTCAAGTGAGAATAGGATAATCGAAATACTGGTATCTATCTCACAATTATTAAAATATTAATTTATTATATTTAAATGAGTAATAAAAAAATTCACATCTAGGTTCAAGAATTTTTAAGAATATAAGAAAGGTGGTAATTCCTGTCCAAATTTGCAATATATATATTAAAATTATATTTGTTAAGGACTAATATATATATGATTGAAAAAAGAATGTTTTTATTTAGATTTGTGAATGCAAATTATAGCACCATATATTCCTATCTTATCAAGATTGTATTTATGTACATATTTTAATATTCTCCATAAAATGTAAGTACCGAAACGTACATGGCTAGCTATTGTCCAATTTTAGGATTCTAAATGGTATAAGCAATTAATTATTTTCTTTTTTTTTCGAAAAATAAAAAATTCACAATTCCTTGATGCCATTCTGATAAGTTTAGGTTGAAAGAGGAACTAAATATTTCCGTTAATTAAAGGGAGGGTTTAGAAGACTCAATTATTTAAAAGTGGATTCTGTATAATATATTATATATTCTGAAGAGTATGATCATCTATAATATATACATGTTTCAATGAGTAATAAATATTTATCTTAAAATGCATGAACCAATAGGCAAAAAATAATTTTATTAATTATATTACCTTGTTTTTCCTTTATATGCAATGCAAATGTATGATGGGGTTAATTTGTACATAGATATAAAGTTTAGATATACGATTGAAGATGTTGTGAACTCAAGTGCATGTTTTTTTTTTTTTTTATACAATTCTTTGATATGACTCTGAATCTTAATTATTAATATTTTATTATGATGTACAATCTTGATAATTATATAAGTTAATTTTGTACTATTTTTTTAGTTTCAAATAAATATTATAATATCAATATTATCACCTACATCATACGATTATAATTGAGATTACAATAAATATCTAATAATAAAAGATGTTATCTAAGTCTTGAATAATATTTATTTTAAAAGATTGATTTATTAGATGAGAGTATCTCACAACTTAAATATTATCTTATATTTTTAATTTTATCTAATATAAAATATATTATCATACTACATTATAATATACTAGATCTCAAAAGAATTTTACAATTAAACGTATTTGAACAAGAGTAATATTAAGATAGGTGACATCTTAAAAAATTACCGTGTTATATTCTTATTTTTTTTTAATTATTTTAGTCACTTAAGTGCACATAATGTTAAATAGCAAGGAAGCAAAGTCTTACAATAACAATGAAAAATAAAGTGAGGAAGCAAGTGGTGGGACCTTTATTTCTATTTTTGCGTTTCATATTTTCTATGCGGCGTTGAGGTAGACATATGAAGTTAGAAGACTCAATTTCTCTTCCATAATTCTCACGCTTTTAAGAAATTTAATGACTATATACGTAGATATATTAATTAGAGTCTCTTTCACTGCGATTCACTATTCAGTATTAACAAAAAAATGACGTACCTTGAATTTGTTTTAAAAACATAACAACGTTGTACATATAAATAATTTAGAACACACACGAAAATTAAATATATTTTAAAATTAAGTTTAGCGAAAAGTAAAGAGGACGGAAATGAAGAGAATTAATATTGACCGTTAAAAGTTGAGATTGAAAGGCATGCATGCAGGGACCAAAACCTACCACGAAAAGTCAAAGTCGTGGTTTTTAAGATTTTATAATAAATAATTACTTTATATTATAAAAATTGACGAAAATATATTTTTATTATTTTAACTTTTAATTTTATTTTTTAAATTTAATTAATTTTATTTTAACTTTTTCAAACAATCAATTAATTTTTTTATTCTTAAAATTATTAATTTACTTAACAAAAAGTAATAAGTTAGAGGAAATTTTAATATATCTAATTTATATTATTATTAATATTATCAGTTTATTAATCTTAAATATAAAAAAAATAAAAATCTCTAACTTTAAATTTTAAAATTCAAATTAAATATATCAAGCATAAACTTAAATATAGTATTACTTTTAAATTTGTTATAATTTTTTTTATAATATTGATAAGAATATGTCATAGAGATAAATTAATTTAAATGTAAAATTTTTTATTATTTAAATTAATGATGTTAAAAATTAGAAAAAAATTAAATTTTAAAATTAAATGATTAAAAAAAAAATCAAATGTGAAAGTTAAAAAAGTAAAAATACTTTTTTGTGTATAAAAATTTCATGGCAATTCAATAACAAAACAACTCATGGATCCACATCCAGTGTCACGCCATTTCTCAAAACCCAATCATCATGTACTGTCATTGTTCCTTAATTTTGTGTCGCCTGCAAAAGTCCCAAAACACTACTACCCTTTACGAAACGTCCTTATGAGTAAACAGTAAACTAATTAATTTCATAAAAACTAGTTATAATCTTATTTGTAAATTATATTGCATATAATATTTTCTATTTCAACATTTTAAAATCATCCTAATTTGATTCATTTTAAATTTGTCAATTAAATACTAATTGTTTAAAAAATATGAGGAGGTACAATACATCTGTACGGAAAAAGCAGAACTTATGTGCTTGGATGGCCGCACATCGTGACTTGAAGAACTTATTCTGCTCTCAAGTCAGTGACACATCCACATTTTTTTTTTTAAAAAAAAAGAAGTTAATCTTATCCACGAATATTTAAAAAAGAAATTGTCTACTGATAAATTCTCTACACACTAGATGATAAAATAATAATGATAATAATAAATCCCTTGACTTGTATTCTTATTCTCTCTCTCTCTCTCTTGTTTAGCCCTCCACTTGACAAGGAAATCTGAAAGGTAATAGTAGTGAAGTGATGACTATTATTAACTTAAACAAGCTTGGTTTCACAAGGACTTTAATTAATTTCAGACAGCATTAATGTAACTTCAGATAACATATTGTTAATTATAGTTTTGTTGGGCGTGAGAAGATAAATAGTAGAGAAAAATTATATATGGTCCAAATGAAGTGGAAGTTGGTAGTGGGAGAATAAAAGAGTACTGCAAACAGGGTAGAAAGGAAGAGAAGCAATGGTTGAGAATTGAGAGTGAAGTGAAGAAGCATATATAATGGAGATGGTCCTGAGTTTTAGGTGCCATAAAGTTGCATTGGGATCATGTCATGTGTATTGGACCCCACTTGTTCATGGAATAGGAAAAAGGGATGGTAACCAAACAAAGGTACACAAATTAGATGCCATTGGAACAAGTACTACTCTACTCTGCTACCTCTTTTTTTTGTTTTTGTTTTAAATTTAAATAAGAGAATCATGTTTTAATTTAAGATTATGACAATTCTTTAAGTTCAAAAAATAATTATAAAAAATTTATAAATAACTCATTAATGAAAAATCACCTGAATTTAAATTCAAATTATATAATTATTATATGTAGAAAGTGATTAAATAAATTAATTTTTATTAGCGATTCTGCTAACTTTTCATACTCCTAAAGATATTATTTTTCTTTTTGCCAATTTATGGGCATTAAAATTGGCTTTATTGAAGTAATTATGATGGAGTACAGATTCTTAGGAATGGGTCAGGGAGAATATAGTTATCACAATTGAATTGATGAGTGGTGAAAAGGATTTTACAGAAATCAGAAATGTATATGTGTGTGTCTCTAGGCACTTGAAATACAGTGTGAGTACCTATTTGTGAGCTCATTTTCATTCTCAAGTGGCCATACACACCATTTGTGACTTGCTGATAACTCCGAATTACTTCTGATGGGATTGCACACCACACAGGCACACACAAAAGCTTATCTCAACTCTCAATCCTATTCTTTTCTAAATAAAAGCTCTCTCTTTTCTCAACATTGAAACTAGAATCAAAGGATTTGATTTAGTTTTGAATTTGGGTTTAATTTTTTAACCTTTTTTTTGGGTATGCATAAGCTTTTTGTGTATTAGCAAGTGGAAGGCGTGACAAGATCCAGGCTTTGACACTGAAAGTTAGATCTCTCACAAGAAGATGGAGTGGTATGTACGACTTCTCGAAAACCCGAAAGCCAAGTTAAATTGGTGAGAATTAATTAATTATTAGTGTCTTCACAAGTGAAAAGTAAATAAATAAAATTAGCACAATAAAGTGAAAAATATGGGAGGCCAGGTGTGAGGAATCTGGAAGTTACCATTGAAACAAGGAGTTTATTAGGCCAAAGATGGCGAGATTCTATTCTAGAAAAGGAAAGCAGAATTGAGTTTGAGTATAGTGGCTGTGCATGTGACGTTGTCACAGCCACTATCAAAATTAAACACAAACACTTGTGGAATCATAACATTAACAGAGAAAGAGAGAGTCAATGCAGGCATGATTTCATTTCCTTTCTCTCACACTACACAACAACCCACTTCTCCTCGCACAAAATATTTGTTATTAAATGTTTTAAAGAAATTATTGAGTATATATAGTAGCAAATTCTTAAAAAAAAAGATGTTTAAATCTAATCCAAAAGTATATATAAGGTTTGGCAGTGACGGTGCATAGTGGAGGGTGATAGGCAAGTACGGCTTCTCCCATGGCCCTTCCTATTGCCATCTTAATCATTGCCTTGTAAATTATGGCACCAAGGGAATGAGACATGCACAACAATACAATGCCCTTCTCTTCTGTGTATCAAAGTAGAGTAGGAAGACTAATTCTTAATTGAAGGAGACCCACCTCTTGACTTGTTGTCTTTTGCAATTTTAACTTAACCAATTACTGGTAATGTGCTTAGACTTGGAGATATAGCATTTTCAAAGACCTAGCAGTAACTTGTGTTTTGAAATTTAGTACTTTTGTATTCTGAGATGCCAAAATTATAAATAGGAGCGTATCAAACTACTTTTAAGATATATATGTTCCCATCTTATCTTCTTTCCGTCTGAGTCATTTGATTTTTACAATTTTTTTCTTTTTCTTTTGAAAAAACTTTTTGGTGTATGAGCAACATATTCTCACATAAATGAGATTAGATGTGTGTATCCATATTCAAAAATGATATTCGAACCACCTCATTTTTGTTTCGAAAACAATTCATTGACAACGTATGGTATACAAATAGATTTTTTATTTTTAAAAATTATATTTTTAATTCTTAAAAATTTTAAAATATTTATTTGATCTACTTAAAATATTTTTGAGAATATTTTATAATATTTTTAAAAATATTAAATTTTTACACTTTGTTCAACTTTAATATTTTTGAGAATATTTAATAATTTTTTAAATATTCAATTGATAATTTTTTAAATATATATATATTTTAAATTATAACCAATTGTTTTTTTAAAACTACTTATATTATATTAAAAGCAAAAATCATAACAACTTATTAATTGAATAACATACATACATATGTTACTAATTAATAACACTTGAATAATATATATATATATATATATATATATATATATATATTTCTAAAAAAAAGTATACTTTATTTCTACGTATGATAAAAAATTATTAAATATATTAAAATTATAATTTAAAAATAACATTAATAATATCATTATCTACGTGAAGTAAGGTTAAGTTTGTATATTATAGAAATAATAACTTAATAATTTTTTATCTAGATAGCAAAAATTACATAATTAATTTTAAAAAATAAAAATTAAAATAATAATTTGTGGTACTCTGTATTATTTTATAATTTTAAAAATATTTTTTAATACAAATGTGCTGGGATAGCACATATTAATTTGTGTTTAAATGTATTAATACACAAATAATTTATATACATTTGTACATAAGCAATTTTAAAAAATAAAATATCATAAAAATTTATTATTAAATGTGTTTAGTACACAAATGTAGTACAAATATTTATTATAAAGTTTATATTATTATTAAGTTGATTGTCTACGTATATATTTATTACAAAATTTATATTATATTATAAAAATAAATAGATTTTTTATTTTTAAAAATTATATTTTTAATTCTTAAAAATTTTAAAATATTTATTTGATCTACTTAAAATATTTTTGAGAATATTTTATAATATTTTTAAAAATATTAAATTTTTACACTTTGTTCAACTTTAATATTTTTGAGAATATTTAATAATTTTTTAAATATTCAATTGATAATTTTTTAAATATATATATATTTTAAATTATAACCAATTGTTTTTTTAAAACTACTTATATTATATTAAAAGCAAAAATCATAACAACTTATTAATTGAATAACATACATACATATGTTACTAATTAATAACACTTGAATAATATATATATATATATATATATATATTTCTAAAAAAAAGTATACTTTATTTCTACGTATGATAAAAAATTATTAAATATATTAAAATTATAATTTAAAAATAACATTAATAATATCATTATCTACGTGAAGTAAGGTTAAGTTTGTATATTATAGAAATAATAACTTAATAATTTTTTATCTAGATAGCAAAAATTACATAATTAATTTTAAAAAATAAAAATTAAAATAATAATTTGTGGTACTCTGTATTATTTTATAATTTTAAAAATATTTTTTAATACAAATGTGCTGGGATAGCACATATTAATTTGTGTTTAAATGTATTAATACACAAATAATTTATATACATTTGTACATAAGCAATTTTAAAAAATAAAATATCATAAAAATTTATTATTAAATGTGTTTAGTACACAAATGTAGTACAAATATTTATTATAAAGTTTATATTATTATTAAGTTGATTGTCTACGTATATATTTATTACAAAATTTATATTATATTATAAAAATAAATAGATTTTTTATTTTTAAAAATTATATTTTTAATTCTTAAAAATTTTAAAATATTTATTTGATCTACTTAAAATATTTTTGAGAATATTTTATAATATTTTTAAAAATATTAAATTTTTACACTTTGTTCAACTTTAATATTTTTGAGAATATTTAATAATTTTTTAAATATTCAATTGATAATTTTTTAAATATATATATATTTTAAATTATAACCAATTGTTTTTTTAAAACTACTTATATTATATTAAAAGCAAAAATCATAACAACTTATTAATTGAATAACATACATACATATGTTACTAATTAATAACACTTGAATAATATATATATATATATATTTCTAAAAAAAAGTATACTTTATTTCTACGTATGATAAAAAATTATTAAATATATTAAAATTATAATTTAAAAATAACATTAATAATATCATTATCTACGTGAAGTAAGGTTAAGTTTGTATATTATAGAAATAATAACTTAATAATTTTTTATCTAGATAGCAAAAATTACATAATTAATTTTAAAAAATAAAAATTAAAATAATAATTTGTGGTACTCTGTATTATTTTATAATTTTAAAAATATTTTTTAATACAAATGTGCTGGGATAGCACATATTAATTTGTGTTTAAATGTATTAATACACAAATAATTTATATACATTTGTACATAAGCAATTTTAAAAAATAAAATATCATAAAAATTTATTATTAAATGTGTTTAGTACACAAATGTAGTACAAATATTTATTATAAAGTTTATATTATTATTAAGTTGATTGTCTACGTATATATTTATTACAAAATTTATATTATATTATAAAAATAAATAGATTTTTTATTTTTAAAAATTATATTTTTAATTCTTAAAAATTTTAAAATATTTATTTGATCTACTTAAAATATTTTTGAGAATATTTTATAATATTTTAAAAATATTAAATTTTACACTTTGTTCAACTTTAATATTATTGAGAATATTTAATAATTTTTAAATATTCAATTGATAATTTTTTAAATATATATATATTTTAAATTATAACCAATTGTTTTTTTAAAACTACTTATATTATATTAAAAGCAAAAATCATAACAACTTATTAATTGAATAACATACATACATATGTTACTAATTAATAACACTTGAATAATATATATATATATATATATATATATATATTTCTAAAAAAAAGTATACTTTATTTCTCATTATGATAAAAATTATTAAATATATTAAAATTATAATTTAAAAATAACATTAATAATATCATTATCTACGTGAAGTAAGGTTAAGTTTGTATATTATAGAAATAATAACTTAATAATTTTTTATCTAGATAGCAAAAATTACATAATTAATTTTAAAAAATAAAAATTAAAATAATAATTTGTGGTACTCTGTATTATTTTATAATTTTAAAAATATTTTTTAATACAAATGTGCTGGGATAGCACATATTAATTTGTGTTTAAATGTATTAATACACAAATAATTTATATACATTTGTACATAAGCAATTTTAAAAAATAAAATATCATAAAAATTTATTATTAAATGTGTTTAGTACACAAATGTAGTACAAATATTTATTATAAAGTTTATATTATTATTAAGTTGATTGTCTACGTATATATTTATTACAAAATTTATATTATATTATAAAAATATTTGTTCAAATTTTATAAAAGTAATTTAATAATTTTATTATTCTAAAAATATTCTTATACTATGAGAATACAAGATTCTTATTCCTTTAAGTTAAAATAAAAATTTACAAAATTATAAAAATACTCTATTTTTAAGAATGTAATATTTTTTAGAACGTTTTTTTTAATTCATATATTAAATATAAGAATATAACATTTTAAATTTTTTATTTTTTAAAATTTTTTTAAACTGTGTGCTAAAAGCTCCCATAAAGTGAAGGGAATGAGTTTCTTTTTGGATGCTGGTTTTCTCTATTATTTCTACTTTTATTCTTTCTTTGCTTCTTTTCCTTTCCTTTTTTTTCTTTTTGTAGTGATAAAAATAAGTTACTGCTCTTAATTAAAGTGTCAATGACATTCTTAAAATTTCCCAGAAAAGAAGAAAAGTAAAGAAAAAAACTCATCCCAGAAAATTTAAAAGCTTTTATTTCTACAGAAGATTACTCAACTAATTCATGCACTTCATTATTCCATGTCATTGACGGGAAGTTGTTCCCATATCCTCTTCACTTAACAGCTTCGTGTACCTTCAGAGATTCCTGAATAGACATCATTAAAATAAAACAACAACAAATAAATAATGGTCGGTTATATAAATCAAGCCACGCTAATAAATTTTTTGTTCTACATCATTAAAATGAAAATAAAAGAAGTAAAAACCAATGATAAGACCAATCTTGTATTTCTTTCAGACGTAAATCTCACTTAAGGATATTGATTCATAATTAATTTAACTTACTTATTTTTATAAATTGGATAAACTTAAATGTTTTTTTTAAAACATAAAACTAATCGCCAGTGTCAGAAACCTTTTAATAATTTAGCCACTGCCATCTAAGAAGGTGTCAACTACATACCGCACTCGACTATGCCAAAGAGGAAAATATAGTTTAGAGATAAACAATTAGCATTCGTTCAGAATGACCAATGAACAGAAGGGGATTTATTTAATCACCGTCATTACATGTTAAAAAAAACAAACAATAATATCATTGGAGCCAAACCAATACAATGCCAATCGTCGGATGCCCAAATCAAAAGACCAGCATGCAACCACAAATTGAGCTTGAGGTAACAGTATCAGCTTCAGTGCAAAATGCAGCACCATCTCAAACAAATTCAGCTACAGTGGCAGTCAGATGACGAATGGAGTCTCTTGTTGATTGCCTAGTTGATAGTACCATATTCCATAAAATCCCCCTGAAAGAAGAAAAGGAATTAAATGAGTGCTCTAAAGAAAAAAGATGGAAATAAACAGCACCAATAAAAAAGCAGGCAAGATGACACACTAGATGCCAGAATCAGCAGAGGATGTAGACATCACCAAAAAAGAAATTCAAAATTTCAGCTCTAGTAGAAGTAGACGCTAGAATCAGTTTTCAATCATTGGTTCAGGTCCAGATGTTTCAGCACCAGACTTGTTTGATTGACGTACAGAGTTGAAAAGGATGTCCTTGATGACCTATACATATAGAAAGAGGAGAAAGGAAAAGAGTTTTAAAAAATCGTAGTATAAAAACCTCAAGAGTGACCATAAATTTTCAGCATGTAGCAGAAAATGTCTGGATGCAAGTCACCTGTGACATCAGACCATGTACTTGTTCTACAGTTATTTTTGCACTATCACGAGTAATCTTAGCAAGTGGAGATTCTTCCTGCAATTGATTGTGTTATCAGCATGTATGCAAAAAGGAGAGAGAAGGAAGTACATGGGGGAAAAGAAAGAAAAGAAAAAAGAGAGGGGCTGGGGGCGGGGGGTGATTGGGGGAGGGGAAGGATGTCATATTGGAGTGGTATCCATGCCTCAAAACTGTTCATGAAAGGTAACAAAAATTGAGGTGACAAATCTAATATGCGTTATAAGCATTGCCCACTTGCCGCTTCCGATCATCTTGAGAGAACAAGACCTATTGAAATTCTACGCAATTGGGGGAAGACATGCCACAAACTAAGAAACATCTTATCTGTTATTAGCGGCAGTGCAGAAGTGGTATGTGGGTCCAAATATATGGTGTGCCTGTAAACTAATCAATCCTAACATAAAATTTGATGTCATTTTGTGTGGGCTTGCCCCTTCTTTTGACAAGGCTTTATGAAAAGAAGGGATATAAAGTGAGTATACCCGTTTGTGTTGTGTACTTGTATAGATTTGCTGTAAATATACAAAACGTTACATAGAAATGCATTTAAACACCAGCTCTAACCTTCTAATACAGAAGTTCAAATCTGATACCTTGATCAAGCTATAACTTCTATTTCATTCTTTGTTATTTACACGAGTGCTACATTGAAATAGAAATGTATTTGGGATAATGGGGTTTTAAAGACGAGTTAGGACAATTCCACCCATATCACCCTCCTCATACGGAAAAGGCCAAATGAGTTCCACTGTTTGATTCACACCAAAGAAGCTCACATTTTCTTTTGCTATTGGTAAAGTAGGAGTAGGCACGCATGTACAAATGCAGAGAATTATAAACATAAGATGTAAAGCTATGAACATATGACGTGCTTATATGCCTTTAGGAAAAACAATACTTTAATACCTATAAAAGCTCCCATCTCCTGAATGCAGGATTTCATCGGGCTTACATCTATCAAAGTGGTGTCTGGTTCTAACTTAAAAATCCTCCACAGAATGTATTCTATGCACATTTCAAAATTACAGGCTTAAAATATATCCTAGACAAAGATAATTTACTTTGCTTAACGAGGGAAATTCTGCAATTAATATAGATCAAGCTCCAACACAATCCCGTACATCAATTTCTTGGGTATCTGCTAGGATGTAATTTGAGGTTTAAAGAAAATTTTTAGTATGGAATATGATCCCCAATCCCTAATTCCATGATGCAGTTTCAAGGATGGAGAGACCTTGGCAGATTTAGCTTAATTCCAAAGGCCAAAAAGAGCCATGTTTCTAAGTTGATATTGTACAATTTCTAGAAAGGCCAGTCACCAATGAGAGCAGATAACAATATTCTCAACATGGGTTCTCATGGCAGACCATAGAAACAGCCTTGGAGTTTCAACAGGAAGATGTAAATAAAAATTCTCTCACAGTATGAAATAGATAGTAGGTAACACTGAGGATTATCAACTTACCCTATGTCTGATTTTCAACTAACAAGAAGAAACACCTCAATAATCCAAAGCTAACCCACATCTATATAATGGTTCTAAACTCTTCTGATCAGTGGTCTCACAAAATAGAAATATTTTATATTTTATAATATAAAATATAAAATAAAATATGTGATATGAGCATATAGGAGAGAGAAATTAAAAATAATAAATTATAAGAGATAAGTAGAAAGTTAACCTCCTATTATTTAATTTATTATTTCAAAATTATATTAATTATTATTTTATATTATATTTTAAAAATTAAAGAATAAAAAGCAAACATATTTATGCATGCGAAGCCTCTAGTATAGGAATAATGATAATTGAAAGAAAAGACATAACTTGCAGTAAATTCTAAAGCAGTGGTTACTTACTCCTTTCTTTTTTTGAGGGGGACCTATTATTGACCCAAAGCGTGGGTGCGCCAACTGATTCTCTGCTTGTTCTAGCTTTTCAGCTGCAACAAAGAAATTCTGCAACTGAGATATTTATTTATACTTCAGAATTATACTGATACTTAGTTTCTTAAAAAAAATATAGAAATATGATAGTCCACAGTCGTCACAGCAGTACTGGCACCAAAGAAATTGCAGCAGTAAATAAGCAACATAACAATACCTAGATCTGAGATTTGTCCAGCTACGTAATCTCCATTACCCAATAAAGGAGAACAAGATAGTGTGTTCACCCAATACTTGTTCCATAGTAGATCCAAGAGATATGAATCAAGAGACGACTTAAAGTAAGTGATATCCAAGGCATAATACTGCAAATGCACACAAATGGAGTTCAAAAATACTAGAACACATGTTCTTAGAAGAGGTGGACAAGAAAGAAGAAACACCTGTTTACAGTGGACACCAAAGTCTTCAATTTTATTCAGCGGGATGGTTTGGTACTCAGAGATAGGCTCATCTGGAGGCTTATAACCTACTGGGTATGTCCTGAATGCTCCAATATCAACTTTTCCAGCAGAAACCGTCCTTGTTGGGTCAATAACAACAGCCAGAAAGGGCTCCTGAAATTGCTGATTTAGCATTTGCGTAGACACGTCAATGCCCGAAAGCCAGCATCCATAACCAGGATGAGAATGATACCATCCAACGACGTTTTCCAAACGCCCAGCCTACACGATGATATACTCTGTGAGCTAGCTCTAGAAACACTTAGTATTGAAATGGACTCGCTTAAGGAAAGCCCAACTGAATTCAACATCCTGGTAAGAGAACCAAATAATGACATAGAGAATGTAATACATATCCAAGATGCCAATACAAATGATCCCCCACGTTATCATTTCTCATAGACCAGGGCTTTTGACCATTGAGTTCAAATTATAAATGTGCAGAACTTCTTAGATAACTTGGGTATACCAAAATCTAATCTCAAATTTGAGACCTTCACCATAAGTGCGACTAGGGTTTCCCATGATCCAAACAAGCCTAATAGCTTCATACTAAATAAATCAGAAAACATCAATTTAAGAGGGGGGAAAAAGGAAAGGAAACCTCGGAAAGCAAGCACAAACCTGCTTGTTAGTCTGAGAATAATCAACCATGTATTCATAGGCATCAGCTTGGGCATTAACACGAGTCTCGGTGCCTTCAACGGGCAAAGCAAAGGCGTCCATGACGATGATGGCATCACCGTCGGTCTTGCCTTGCATGAGACCCATGACCTCAATGGTGCCACCGGAGCGAGCGTGAACAACCATCTTGAGAAGGGCGAGAGCGGAGATCTTAACGCGCTTGAAGTAGTGGGGGTCGTTCACCCAAGGCTTGCTTCTCTGGAATTCGGTCTGGGCGGACTCGTCGTAGTAGAAGATGGCGTCGGAAGCTTGGTCGGCGGTGGTGGTGGGAGTGTCCATTGGGATGATGTTGTTCTCGAGCTCCCAAGTTTGCTGAGCGATCACAGAAGAGGGGGAGAGCTCCATTTTTTCTGTGACAATAGTTGAAACACACTCTTTCGATCTTCTTCTCTGTCTCGTCTTGATTCTTGCTTGCTGCCGCAGGGCAGCAGGAATGAGGAGTGTAAAGCCAAAATAGCAAAATGCAAAAATAATTCAATACAACTATTTCTTTCTTTCTTCTTCTGTGAAGGAATACTTCGAGTTGGGCCAATTGTTCTGTTCTGTTCCCTTTTTTTTCTTCTTATTTTTGGGCTAAGTTTATCAGGAAGTTGACCTTACTCTTGAGCTTTTATGGACCCAGAATCTCAACTTTTCACTTTTTTACTTGCAAACAGTTACATACATGTCTTTGACCCACAAAAAAAAATGATGATTTATTCTCACAAAAGAAAATTTCGAGATATATCTTTTTTCTTTCGGCCAATATATCCGATGATTATTGCATACCAATTGTTTGTTATTTTGTGGAAATTTAAAAGTTAAAGCTGTCTAGTTTTCATTATATAGAATATAAAATTTATGACAGTTTCACTGTTATTAGAAAGTGATTTTATTACATTTTATAATATCGTTATTATTTTGGGGGAAAAAAATTCGTAACAATGAAATTTCACAATACCAATCACCATAAAAATAAAATAAAAGATCAATCAATTTACTCATCTTTGAAAGAAGGCTAAATGCATCATTAGATTTAACCAAAAGCAAAATGCAAAATTAGAAGGAAGAAATAAATATGAATAGATTGGGGATTGGGACAAACTAATTCAAAGAACCATGCCGTGCAACGTGCATAATCAACTCCCAGCTGTGCTATTCAGTTACCCAAAACGAACAAAATTCCACGTTCATGCATTTAACCGTTTTCACAGCAAATGCTTTTATACATATTCAATTTCCTGGAGCCTAAATTATGGAACTAATTGCCGAGCAGAAGAACAGAACGGAAGGAAGGGGTAAGAAAAATAGTGCCTAAGTAAACGTAGACTCGTAGATATTGATTTCACAACAAATGGCCTGCACAAAGCACAATCCCTACTTTCTAAGCTAACAGTAACTTACAATTTGATTTGGCACACAAAATACAATCTCCAATCACTTGACACCCCTGCCCCTGCTTCTGCCTCTCCTGTTGTATCTGGTAATTCTTTTACCCTTTTGCTTATCAACTATGCTCTTTGAGGAGTTTGCCAAGTCTGGTTCTGGACCTGCCTCGGTGCGTTCCTGCTCAAACTCATACTGTACACTCGAACTATTCTGTGAGCCAGTCACAACTCCATCATCTTCGTTGATGGTCACATTATTATCATTTAAAGTCACATCAGGCTGAGGCACCTCCATACAAGTTCCACTCAGTAGCTCACAAGTTTCTAACTCAACGACACCCTTAGCTATCCTCTCATCGCCTGAACCAACAGCATTGTGTTCGTTCTCCCAAGTTTCAGTTTTTTGTTCAATAGTCTGCCCTGCATTACTAGAAAGCAAGAAAATGGCAATATTCAATTATGTTTTCAGGGTAAGCACAGATAGGCCAGTAACTTTTAGTTGTGTTACACACATTTCTAGGTACATACACACAATGTGATCGTAAAAAGAAATGTTCCTTGACATGTGAGGAAGAAGTCAAATGATTCTCCCAATATGATTTTCAAGTCAGTTAATTATTTGTGCCGAATTCTAGTAATTGAGATCTGATAAAAGTGGGTTACAATGTGAGACTCATGGATTGTTTGTAGTACCCACAACTATTGTACCATAAATTTACCTGGGCCCGGAAGAGGGGAACCCATTTGCCAATGCATCTTCTGCTCCAACCTTCTCAAATACTGAGCAGTTTCCATCATGTAATCTAGAATCTGAAGCTGCATTCAGAAGTAGGAAAAGAATCTAAAATTAAAAGTAGCGTTTGGAAATGTTGAATAAAATGAATTAACTAATTAACTAAGTAGGCAAAAGGCAGGAGAAATTCAAGCATCACAACCCAAATAAGAAGAAATTTCCATACATCTGACCGATACATGTGAAACAGTAAAAGTCATGTAGATAAACTAACACCATCAATGAAAAAATGTCATTGAGAAAATGTGCAGAAAAAAATTAAATTGTATACATAGTATAATCATGTTTCTGTTAAAAAGGGGGATCATGTACCAGCTAAACCACCTGAAAACATTGAATGACAGCAAACAAACAAAGGTTTAATTGAATTCATTGTTTAATGGAAGAGAAAGAATATAAAGGACTGGTACAAAACTTGAAAAGAAAATTTCATACATTCAAAGGTGCAAGATTACCTTCTGCAGTTTCTTTCACTGAGTCTAGCTCACAGGTAGCCTCATTTGTGTCATTGACGCCATTAACTTTTACCACACCACCATCACTGTAACATTTGAAGAAATGTTAAAATATGAAAACAAATAACTGAAACATTGACTCCATTCAATAAGATAAGATAAGACACGATCCAGGTTTCCAAAATTAACTGACTATACCCAATACCCAAATACTTGGGCCACTTGGTAATCGATGTTTCCATAGGATAACAAACTTAAACATAACTTGCAACTTCCATTGTAGCATTTTTTCTCTTCTTATGCCTTAAAAGTTGCAACAAGTGCCCCTTGATCACTGAGAGAATGTGCCATGATCACAATCAAATACTAGGGTTTTTAGGCACCTCTAATAATGAAGTGGTCAATTTCAAACACAGCACAATAATGAATTGTTTTGCGTGCTAACTGCTAAGAACTAGGAAGTTTTAGATCTCTCTAGGCAGCCAAAAAAAATGCTGATATTGTGTTCACCAGGTTAAAATAGTATTGGAGACTTTAAATGTAATTCCTATTCACTCCATCAATTACAACAACAAAAAAAGCCTTTTCCTACTAAGCGGGGTCGGCTACAAGAATTAAGCGACACCAATATGTTCTATTTTGGCTCATTTCTTATTCATTCCATCAACTAAAAAAGAAAAATAAAACCCAGTAAAAGAAAACTGAGTGGGCGAGGAAAGCAAATAATGTCAGAAAGTAAACCGTGAAACAGTACACTTGATATAAACCTCAATATAAAACATAAATAAGAAATATATTAACCTGTATTTTATCATATCATCTGATGACCTGAGTTTATGTCCTGAAGTAGTTATCTCTCCGCAGTCATGTGAACCTATGCAGCATGATTTTTCAAAGGAAATTTAAAACATCTACTGGGGAAAAATAAAAGCTATGAGCACCCTTAAGTGTTTAATCAACTGGTTACAAGCACAGCAACAGACATTCCTACTTGTAAGAACGTCCTACTTCACGGTGCCAAAATAAAGATTGAAAATGTATTTGTAATACCCAAAACCAACATGTGAGCAAAAAAGTAGAAATCAAAGGGTATAGGGGGCCCAGTGCAGAATGAATAAATAATTTGGACTGATAAAACTGCAGTAGTGTTACCTTTGGTTTGCCAAATGATGGTTTCAAAACCCTTAATAAAAAAAAAAAAGAAAAATTGACCATGTTAGACATAAGATAGCTGAAAATTCTTAGAATAATCATGAGTATATTACAGACGGGGAAAAAGAGATCCAAAAGATATGTTTGTTATATAAACTCCTTTTCAGATGTCACCTGAATTTGTTCAGAATTAGTATTAGCTGGATCAGACAGCACAGATTCTAGCTGAACAGCATCCTGTTTCCTCTCCAAATCTTAAGGGCAAAATGTGTTAGATGTCCACAAGTTATTTATATTCTAAAGAACCCAACAAAATAAAAAATCAAAATGAAACAATCTGCTCGGAAACTGATTACTACAATATAACAACAGGTTTCCCTGGGCAGAAAAATAATACATACCGGGAGATGCATGAGTACTTAATTCCTTGACCAAGTTCGAAGGTGCATCTATTGAATTTGAGAGATTATGCACTTTCTCTCCCATACTAGCTTCAATGTTTTCAATTGCTGAATAATTCACATTATTTTTACATTCCACAGCAAATGCAGACCAATCAATTTCTGAGGAGGGAAGTGTCCTAAGCATCTGCTCGGTTGCCCTGGATCGTACTCTTCGTATTTCATCCTGAATACTCCATGAACCAGTAGCAGGAGAATCCCTTTTCAACTGCATTCAGTATCAGCACACAATCCAAGATATATAAGCAGAAATTTGGATACTTTAACCCAATAACAGAGCCATATATATGAAAACCCAGATATGATTGACAGCAATAATTTATCTTGTAGTGCTAAAACAGAATACATGAAATTATGAGTAATTCTAGAATAAATTGTTAAAGTAGCCAGCCACAAGAGAAGGAAAACTTGAGGCCTCTGACTTCAGAGAACTGCTTCCAAAACCATTTTTGGATAACAATCACAGAATTTCCAGAAAAGCTCCTATCAGGTTGTTTTGTAAAGTTGAAGCGGGTTGTGGTATTTCAAAATGGGATATCCAAAACTTTTTCTACAAGAACTTCCATAAGATCATCTAGTATCATGCACTATGATGTTTGCTGTTTTTTTTAACAATTTTGAGTCTGAGAATATACAATTAAGAGACACCAAATTTATCCTCTCAACTCAATTACAAACATAAAATGTGTCCTTCCATGCCATGTCTACTTATGCATATGCTCAGGACATACAGAAAACCTTGAAGCACTAAGAAACTAGACATAAAAATGCTCAATTACAAACATGAAATGTGTCCTTCCATGCCATGTCTACTTATGCATATGCTCAGGACATACAGAAAACCTTGAAGCACTAAAAAACTAGACATAAAAATGCTCCTAGGTAACCTAAGAAACCAGAAATATCTACCATGTCTTACAGATGAAAAGCTTCATTAAGGGTTCAGCATTCTCAATTATCTTATCAATGTGCAAAGCTTTGAATCACTGAAAACGTAAAAACAATATGCCAACTTTTGGGACTAGGACAAGCATACCTGAAACTTGCTCTGCTTTATCTACTTTGAGGCACACCAATGAATTGGATTGAATAGATGACGCTACAAGGCATAATTAGTTTGAAAGACCCTAACCATCTTTAGTTATTAACTATCTTAACTCCATCTTGTCACATTCCACATATAGCTTGCCTACCCAACTTAAAGATTTACTGCTAACTAATGAGATTTTTGGGCTCCAACAAAAACTTCTGATGGCTCCTTCCGATTTCCTTGTTTTAATTATTTGTACATTACCTCTATTACCACAGCCTAACTTTCTATGGGCATTATCCTAAGTCACACAGACCTATACTTCCACTATCTCCATACAAATGTTCTCATATCGAGGATCACTCACGACCTGTCCCAAGAAAGATCTAAACTTTGTACCATCAACTTCTTTGCTTCAAATCAACAACCTAACTGATTATCCAAGATGGCAAGTTGCAACAGTTAATAAAGAACACCAAGAACAGTTGTTTTGAGGTTCTGGTTTGCAAGGTTGGGGGGGGGGGGGCAGCACATCAAGAGCCTTCGAATGACTATTTCAAAATCAAGGGTAGGGGATTGACTTAGGAAAGGAAAATTGGTGACTGGCAGGAAGGGGAAAGGAATCCAAAAGGCTAAAATCCACTGAATTCTCATCGTTAGCAACCTTAGGGGGTCTTCAATGCAAAATAACTCTACTGAAACAGAAAGCTCCTTTATCTTTGTTATATGATTTCTTTAAACTTAGAAGTGGTGAGTCAAATAAAAAAATGGCATCTTTCTTTGATTGATTCTAATTATTTCCTTTTCAACTCAACTTGCAACTACAATACAATTCAGACGTGATTGTCTTCATTTTCAAAAGATAGTGAAACTAAATCAGAGTTAACTATCATGAAAATAAAAATAAACCTGATTTAATGTATTGTTTTAGACCTACTTCTATTCAATTATCTTGTACTCCATCTCCAATAGTATAGAAAATTTGCAAATCATGAACTTCAGTAAATAATGAATTTTCTGGTTAAACTATATCTCTTTTCATGGAAAAATCTGTTTAAAAAATAGGGACTCACTCTCGAAAGTTCCAATGTAACAATCAATAACATAATATTAAAAACACCCATCTGAACACAAAACAAACCCTTCCAGTCATAATAAAAGCAATTACAAAATGATATACAAAAAATAAAATAAATCAATCAAATGGCACCTTAGAGGATGATGTAGAATTGCCACTAATTGGACACGGGGTTTCTTCTTTAAAGAGATGAAATCCAATTGATGTTGAAGGCTTAATATGGTCTATGGAGGGAGATGACCAGGGAGGCTGTGCACTCATATATGACTTGGCCACATCCACTGGAGATCCTTCATCTTTGAAAGCCTGCACACAAGCCAAGTACATTGTAAAACCAAACAACCATGATTTGGCAAGAAGAAAGCTTGCACAAGCATCTTTGTATGTTTTGCACTGTGAGAAAAAGAAGTCACTAACTTGGGGCAACGTAACCAGATTCAAGCTAAGACTTCCATAACCTAAATCTGAATTTGAATCTAATCTTGACTTCTTCTCCTGTAGCCATTTCTTTGCCTCCATAACAGCAGCACTGCTGAGGTCAGGTGAATCTGTATCTGATAAATAGTTAAAAACACTTGGTCAGATAACAGAAAGTATTTAAGATTTGAGTTGTGTGATGAACAGTACCATTTCCAGGAGCCCCTTTGTGCATATCACTTGGCCTCTTATACATTTCATCTTCATTGACAGGAGAATCTACTACTCTTGATCTTATAATTCTTATAAACCTATCACATTCTTCCCTGCTCAAATATTAAGCTCTTCTCAATTCTTAATACGAACAACTAAAGGAAACAGGTTAAGAAGCCATAAAATCCCACACTAAAAATTCTTCAGTACCTTGAGAATGTTTCCTGCATAAGTAGCTGCACAATGACATGCTTGTTTTTGCTATTCCCAACCAATGGCTGGAGCACCTTACCAGAGAAATTGTTCACTTCCAATGTCTCACTCTTAAATAAAAAAAAAAACACACACACAAAAAAAAGAACATTGATCAAAACTGCCACCAGCTACATGGGAAAGATTATCTACAGTATTGGATCAAGCCAGTCCACTTCTAAAATGATATCGTGCTTGAGAAATGTACATGTGATTTGATTGCAAGTGACTACAAGCATGTTTGTCCACTTATATTTTCATGCATGTATAGTAAACAAAAGCAGTTGCACTTCCAAAACAGAAAGGTATAACAAAACAGTAAGACAGGCTTAAGCAAACAAGCACCCTCTGGCACAGTAGAGAGTCAATTACCTTATTCAACGTATCATTGTATTGAAAGGGGACACCATTTTCCTTATTGACAGTTCCAGTTTCCTCATCTGCAACAAGGGACAGCAGATACATCGTTTAGGAGTGGATAGGATGGGCTGAAACAAAAGCCAGCTTTTTCGCTTTTCAACAAATCAGGACGCATAAGCATAAAATAAATAATTCAACCAATCCTCTTTTACAAATCTAATTAAGCACTTTTAGATTGCCGTAATAGTAGGGTACCTACACTACTAAGTTTACCTAAGCTTAAAAAGCTGAACTTTAGCATGCTCAAGTTTTCTAGAGTCCAGTTCACAAGGTAAAATGGAAAATTTCTGAATTGGAAACTTAAAAAGCAGAAACAATATTTAAACCCTAGAATTCCAAGTACATCAACTATCCAACTCGATATTGTTACATCACTATATACTATAGTCATACCAGCACTAGAATCGCTGCCAGAGAAGGAGGAGGAGGAAGAAAAGGACGAAGACGATGTTGGTGATGGTTCTAAATCGAAAACGGAGGACAAGAGTTTGCCAGCACCAGAAGCAATAGAACGAGTGGGGGAGAAAACGAAACGCGAGAGCCAATTAGGGGTCCGAGGAACAGAATTAGAGGGAGGAGGTCGGTCGTACGGAGTCTTGGCACTTGCTGTTAGCCGGGGTCGTACAATTTTGCCGCCAGATCGAGGCTCTGGAAGTCGTCGAGATCTAGAAACGGAGGCCATGATGATGCTATCAAACCAGAAACAGAGAATATGCGGAAATCGATGGTAGGTAGCAGAGGTTTGAGTTGAAGTTCTCTGCTTCTTGTTCCTCAAAACTCAAACCCTCTGCTCAGAAAGAGAGAGAAAACGAAAGAAAGGGAAAAGAACAGAGAGAGAGAGGACGATGCTGTTTTTGATCGTTGTAGCGGTTATCTTCGGTTTATTGCACTTTTTTTTTTTTCTGAGACACATTAGTTTCGTTTATTAGTCCTTTTTTAGGCAATTTCGTTTATTTGTTGAGTATAGGAGTAGGACCAATCAGGCGTTGACGCATGATGTGGAAAAATGCTATATTTGTAATTTGAACATTATCAAATTATATAATTTATATAATTCATATTTTTTATAATTAGTCCTTTTACATAATGTATACTTGCGTTGTTTGATAGGGACATTTTTTTCTTTATTTTCTTGTCAAAATTAACACTATTTATATATCACTTATAACACTATCCTATATAAAAATAACCTAAAATTATTTTTTTCATAAGATGTAATTTTTTATTATTGATGACTGCAAGTTAACAAAAAGCTTTGATTTAGGCAAAAAGGAAGTTTCTTTCAATTTGTTTAAAAAAGAAAAAAGAGAAAATCATTAAAATTCTATCTTTATTATACAAATTATTTTTTTAAAAGCTTTGCGCATTTGTTTTAATCTTACATCCAATTATTTTAATAAAGTTTCATCCATTTAATAGAAATTTTAGTAAATCAAAATACTTCTATTATGATTTATAAAAAACAAGTGGGCCATTGACAAAAACTTGTTGGGCCGAATGTGGATCTATATGAAGGCCTGGGCCGGACCCAAATGACCCGAGAAATGAGATATGCAATTGCGCAATCAAATGGTGAAGCGTGTGTGTGTCTCAGTCTCCCTCACCATTTCAATTCACCGACTCGACTCTCAGCCGTCGCATGCTTTTATGTCTCTTTTACCTTTTCCCATTATGCAGACGACAGGTTAGCATAGCTTCCTCCATTTTCAGCATACTCTCTCTTGCTTTGAGGTTCCTCATCATTTAACTTCGTTATCCGAAGGGAGAATTCACTGATCGAAGATAATTAAGGTTGATACACAAAGGGCCTTTCATCATGCCGGGATTGACCTGCAACGCTTGTAACAAAGAATTCAAGGACGATGCTGAGCAAAAGCTTCATTACAAGTCTGAGTGGCACCGCTACAATCTCAAGCGCAAGGTTCCCTCTTATTTTCCTCTAAAGATTTTTTCTTTACCATTTCCTGCAATCTTGAAATTTCATTCGTCTATTATATGCTTTACTTGTTCAACAACGCTGAGGATACAATCCAGAATTGAAGAATATGCATTTGCTTATATTGCTGCGACGCCTACGCCTATCGTTTGTATTATTAGTTTTGTCTCCATGTTGTGTCTTCTGTGAGTTTGTTATATATTATTATGCATATCATATTTTACCCTCTCTGATATGGCATTATGTGCTGAAAATATGGCATGATCCGTAGTTGGATTGTTATGTGTTGAATGTTTCTGGGGTGGTTTTTGTTATGCGTTTTGAATCTTTTTGATTAAATGTGTTATGTTCTACATTGACCAGCGACACCATATCAAACTGGATTAGGTCTGAAGTTATTTTGTTAGTTGTCAATGTTAGTGGCATTCTCTTTAACTACTTTTGTTGGGTGAGGAGCTTGGTTACTAATTTCTCTGATCTGGAGCTTGATTTATTTTCTCGAGAATGATGTCATTTTCTTTTCTTTTCTTCTTTTTTTTTTTTAACTTAAAGGTGGCTGGGGTTCCTGGGGTAACAGAAGCATTATTCCTAGCTAGACAATCAGCAGTTTCTAAAGAGAAAGATAAATTAAGTGAAACCCCCATGCTTTATAGTTGTGGCCTTTGTGGCAAAGGTTATAAAAGTTCTAAAGCACATGCTGAGCATCTCAAATCCCGTGGTCATTTGACGCGGGCTTCTCATGGAAGCAGTCAGTCGGATGAGAAGGCTATTATCAAGCCACTTCCACCACGTGTTGTGAATAGACCTCCTCCCAGAAGAGAGGGAGAGGCAGACAATACTGAAAGTGACGGAAGTGAAGATGAATGGGAGGAGGTTAATTCTGCAGATGATTTGGTTAATGATGCCGCATCATCTTTAACTGGTTTGAATGTGAAGGAGCACGATGGCAATGTTGATATGGATGAAGATGATGACTATGATGATTTGGATCCGTCATGTTGCTTTATGTGTGATCAAAAGCATGACACTATAGAAAGTTGCATTGTTCACATGCACAAGCAACATGGATTCTTCATTCCAGATGTTGAATATTTAAAGGATCCAAAAGGCCTGCTCACATATCTAGGCCTTAAGGTAATGAATTATATGCATGCAACATGCAGTGCTTTTTTCTTTTTTATTTGATTATGGCTAGTAGAGCTTGATTTCACTAACATTTTTTTCACACATTCTTTTTCTAGGTCATGAAGGACTTTATGTGTCTTTACTGCAATGATAGATGCCATCCTTTCAGCAGCCTAGAAGCAGTAAGGAAACATATGGCAGCAAAAAGTCACTGTAAAGTGCATTTTGGTGATGATGATGATGAGGAGGAAGTAGAGTTGGAAGAATTCTATGATTATAGCAGCAGGTTAGTGTAGTTCTTACTCTTATTATATGAGTTGTTCCAATTATTTTGGTCATCCTCTCTCTCAACCATCTTTCCTGATCTTGTACAAATAATTAAAGACCTATTGATACATCTGATCTCAATTACTCCTTATTTTTGTTCACAGTTATGTGGATGAGCAAGGCAAGCAACTGGTTTCATCAGGGGATGCAGTCAACAACATAGAACTTGGTAGTGGTGGCTCTGAGCTTGTAATCACTAGGAAATCTAATGATGGAATATCAACCAAAACACTTGGTTCCCGTGAATTTTTGCGTTATTATCGTCAGAAACCTCGCCCGTCACCGGCAAATAATATGGCTGTAACTGCCGCATTAGCTTCAAGGTTTGCTTCTTAGCTTTGTGCTCTATTTTTTTTTTTTTTTGGGTACCCAGGGAAACATTTAGTCAATCGCACTAAGTAAATGATAAAGGTCATGATAATAGGGATCTTGTAATTTTTATTTTCAGGTACAGGAGCATGGGTTTGGCCACTGTCCAATCAAGAGAACATTTGGTGAGGATGAAAGTACTGAAGGAAATGAATAGGTCTGGTGTGGAGACCATGCGTACTAAAATAGGGATGAAAAGTAATGTCATTCGGAACCTGCCAAAGAATGTTCCATATTAGTCCCCTGCCTCCTCCCCTTATTGCCTCACTTGTGTTTTTGAAATTCAAGTGGTGTAGTTAGTTAGTTATAAGCTTTGTTTCTGAAGTCTATGTTTTTCATAACTTGAAACATCCACGACTGGGAATCATAAAGGGGCATTATCACTTTTGTTTGCTTGATGAAATGACATATGTTTACCTATTGAACGATATTGTATGGCTTGATTATTTCTTTCGTTGGTGATGACCTTTCATCTCCATGCCCATCAGTCCTAGTTGGGATCAGATGTGTTTGGTGAATACCGCAATTCGGTGGAAAAGAAAAAGGAGACGACAATATATTTTACGGGAAAATATCGATATACTGGAAATTATGCATATCCTGATAAACTGAGTGGAAAATTCAATTATAATACATGTATAAAACAACCATAAACCTTGTGGTCTTTCCATTTGAAGTTAAGGGGTTTTGAGAGGTTCGGTGGAAATTATTTGGCTGAGTGTCACATCATTAAAAAAAACATGAAAAATGAAATCAGATGTGATGTGATGGATAGTACACCCTTCAAGTTTTACTGACTTACCCTTCAGGCTGCGAGCATATGAAATAACACTGTATAATTGTATTGTCTCTTTATCTTGAAGTCCTAACAAGATTAAGAATATTACAAACAAATTTCGGAATTCGGATACTCTGCTACTTTTTCTTCTGATTATAACTTGTTGGCACAACTCTAAACCAAAGTTAATCCAATTTGTTACGAGGGAACTCCCATCAAACCAGCATCTTTCGTTGGGTTTCCAAGTTCAAATAGCGGAGATCAAGTCCCTTTGAGGTTTTCAACCATATAAATATAAAATAATGATATCTTGTCGTAAAGGATTTTTGGTTCAGTATGCCATCAACCTTTCTTTCATTAACTCATGCACAATTCTCTCAGACTTAATATAACTCTTCTCTCCTCATTGTCAGTTCATATTAAACACTTACTTTCAAGTTTTTATATTCATATAATATTTTTCCACATCTTCATTTCTTATAAATGCCTTTTGTAACCTAAAATCCAATCTCGTGATTTCAACAAGAGGAAATAAATAGATCATTTTGCAGATATTTAATCGTGAATATTAAATTGTATAATCATAGTTTATCATAAATATTAGCTAATTCACTTGAAGTGCCAATTTTGACTTTGGCGGTTTCATTTGTGCTCATATTGGTGATAAAGTTTAAAAAAGCAACAAATGCTGGGTATGTGGGATTCTAGCCAAAAAGGAGATGGGATATTCTGCACGTCAATTTTACAAACCTACCCAAAATTGGATAATAATGTTGCATGCACCATAGATCTGCTCATTTACTAGCAAACTTTGAATGAATAAGAGTTTTCAGTTATCACTCTATTTTGTTCATCCATATTTTATGTTTGCTTAAACATCTTTGCATAATTTGATAAGTGGCATCATTTGACTTCAACAGAAATTTAAGTGAGACTGCTTAAACTCAATTAAATGAAGCCGGCAGCATGATTATGTAGCATCACAAGTATAGTTATGTAAAATACGAAGTAACATTATTCATATACAAAATACATGGGCTACCAGCTACCATATAGTTATTCTACCACATTACAATAAGTTAGCTATATGTACAGGGAAAAGAAGATGAAAACTAGAGTTCTATCATAATCAAGCATCAGAATGCTTGCGCGAACACTAATGGTTGCACGAGTAAATAAACAGGCTTTCTATGGCAAGTAAACTTTCTTCATTTAGATTGACTAAATAAATGGAGCTTTCAAAGCTAAACATAAAAGAAGCTTTGAGCATGTGATCCACATGGAAATAAGGAATTGTCAAGTTGCAAAGTTGCCCAGTCAGCAATAAATGTAACCTTTGCATGTACACAAGCTGTATGGAGATCACACTGCCTTCCATGTCCAGTGGATCCCTGCTTTTCAGTGTGCTTCAAGTCTGTTCAGGCACTGCTAGCAAACTTAGAGAAAATAAATAATTACATAAAGAGAATGAACAAAAAGCCAATAGCACAACTGCTTTATATCTCAGAAAGAAATCCATCACGAACAGAAGTAGCCGTTTAAAGTCATCAGGAGTCAGGACCTTATATAACAAAGAAGAATGCAGGTTATATATTGGCAACACATACCTATTTAGGTGTCATAGAAGCGAGATCTGCGTCTGTGTGATCTGAAAAGAGGAAGCAAGTATACATGATCTAACAGCAATGCAAATATTGAAATACTACATTACCACTTGGGCAAACCAAAATGTTACTCTAATTCAAACATAAAACTCCCCTTTAACACCCCTGCTAACTCATTCAAACTTCAACTTCATTTCTAATTAATATTGATTGCCAATCACATACAGTCATGGGAAAATAGATAATTTTTCTTTCTAAGATTATTATACATTAACACATGGGTAATCATCTGTTTTTATGCCGTAATGTAAATGATGTATCAACCTCTTGAAATGGTAAATTAGATTATTTACATCAGAAGAACCAAAAAAAAAGCTTCAAGGCCCTGTACACTGAGAAACATCATGGTGGTCACAAACAAGATAGAAAAGAAAGACAGTCACTTGTTTTGGTATGTGTGATGGGGAAGCTTCGCAGAAATTCAAATGACATATCAACCTCTTGAAATGGTAAATTAGATTATTTACATCAGAAGAACCAAAGAAAGGACAAAAAAAAGAAAAGCTTCAAGGTCCCTGTACACTGAGAAACATCATAGTGGTCACAAACAAGACAGAAAAGAAAGTCACTTGTTCTGGTATGTGTGATGGGGAAGCTTCACAGAAATTTAATTCTAGTCTAAAACATTAACATGTCTACACAGAGTCTTATACTGAAATGGTTATACTATGACTAACCAGAAAGTCAGGCCATGAGATGTGAAGGACATGATTATTAGAACATGGTAATGGCCAAAAAGAGTAGAGATGAAAAAGTGCTACTCACCTGCGATAACCACTGCCACCGCTTGAGGGGCCAGTTGTACTAACAAACTCATCATCAGTCTCATCTAGCCGGTAATCAGCATACTCAACAGATGCTACAGAACCTTCATCAGAATTAGAAGTATCATAACTTAAACGGCGATTACCCCTTCTTGTATCACCAACTCTTGACCTTCTTCTGTTTCTGGAACTCCTAAAGTTGTCAAAGACTTGATACAAGATACAAGAGGTCCACCAATTGCCTTCATCTCCAGGGAAATCTTCAAACTCATCTGCAGTATCGTCATCCCCATATTCAATCACATAATCTCCTAACACCACCCCCCGCGGGATTTCCGAATGAATAGTACTCAAAACATCTATGATCTCAGAGGACTGCTGAAAATTCTCCCAATCAAGCTGCCGAGCAGGGTCAATTTTTGATGGACAAGCATGTGGGTGCTCTTGTTCAGCATGTTTTTGTAGTTCCAAGAAACTTCCCATGAATGAACATTGCTCCTCGTCACAACAACGCTTCTTCTCATCCAGATGCATACGTGCTCTATCAACAACAATCCACCCAGAAACTTCACCTCTACACAAGGGACAACTCAGCTTGCACTTATCATCTGATACCACTGGCTTGCTATTTTCTATGGAGGTGTCATCAGAAATCAAAGTGGATGGCATGCCGCATGCACTTTTAAAACGATCCAAACAATTTGAGTGTAATTGGTTTGTGTCACATACAAAAGGGCGGCATCCTTGATCATAAGATGAGCACTGAAGCAGAACACTATTATGAGGAAAATCCAAGCATATGGGGCAGACTACATCTTCCCAATGGGTGTCCATTAAAATATCCTCCATGCCTTTAAATCAGGTTGGACTAACTACCAAAAGGTCTGAAAACGATGAACAGGCTATTTAAATCAAATTTGTACTAGTACTTGGCAGGCTCCTTACTCTGCTCATATCAGATTATGTTGATGAGTCGGTAACATATCCAGGATTCTAGATTCTAGCAAACTGAAACCTAACAGAATAACATATAAATAATTTAAATGACTTGGAAAATTTGAAAATGTATTAGGAAATATAAATCTGTTCAGAATATTATTTACATTAGGATCAGAAAAAATAACAAGAACAATGATGTAAAGGTCAATATAATGCTTCAGTAACTAGATGTCCAGATTATCATACTTCAAAGAAAAACACTAGATTAGGCCATAGGGCATTCATTAGTTTAATACTTGAGTTCCATAATCAATATATGTGTCCAACATAAAAGATTTTAGGTAAACGCTAAGACGATGCCCCTATAATAGCACAAAATTAAATACCAAAATCGAATGAAATGTTCTACCTATCGACAATAATAACTTAACGAATAAAAAAGTAGGTAAATCAAATAAAACAATCTATGTCGGATATCCCCAACTCAACAAGACAGGAAGAACTCAGTAAAATGTTCAAAATCCCTTGTCTTAACAGCAAAACAAGTAACTCTGTAACCCAATTTTCTGTATTGCATAGCATTGACCAAGTTGACCGATTCTGATGGGTATATATTCCCTTTAAAACTAGAAGATACAAATGATTGGAATAAAAATTATAATCACAGCGAAAAATAAACTGCTGAATTGCTGATCCGTGGTGACTGGTGAACATGAAATTCAAACGGACCCAGTAAATAAACCAAAACTCCAATAAATAAATAAAGATGGGGACAAAGTGTGAGATCAAGTAATCGAGAACATTGACAACAGGTCCAAGCTCACCTTATGTATGAGAATTGATGATTGAAGAGGGAAAACTGGTATTGACTATTGAGATTAGCCGAGTGAAAGAGGGAGAGAGACAGCTTTGTGATCTTCGTGCAAATGGGGATGTCAGTTTGAGTTGTGGTAGGTAGGGTCTCTTTCTTCTCTTCTTCTATATGCTATTCTTTCCCGAGAGGAAGATAATAAAGGCAGGTCGTACATTGAGCCGAAAGACATTGATGCCCTTTGCGCTATTTGCTTTGACCGATGCCCTTGTGTAAGTCAATTGATCCTTCACAGGATAACCGTGGTCAATTCCTCAATTTTTTTTTTACTAGTTCATACAATTTATGATAATTTTTAAATTAATAAAATGAAAAATATTATCAATGCGTATATTTAAGGATTCAAGAGTCAAGGCCTTTTTTTTAGCACAATGTAAGACACTACACCTTTTTTTTATTATTATTATCAATATTATAGCTAGTTTTTCCCAAATCTCATGCGAAGCTTGAAATTTCGTGAAGCACGTTGAGAGTGGATATAGCATTGCTACAAAAGTCAATGTGGAACTTATGGAGTATTAAGATTATAATTAATAATATTACTTAATAAAATTTAAATATTTTTTACAGTAAGACACTGATTAAATTTTTTTTTATTGATTGATAAAATATTTAATAATTTAAAATTAATAAAAAATAATTTGTAATATTTAAAAATTTCATCAGAATTAAATATTAGTTAGTGTATAACCTATTAGCAAAATTTTTTACAGTAATCTACATCTATATACGTGCATTAGTTATTCCTTTTTTTTTCTATTGATTATTCACTTACATTGACTTTCTAATATGCAAATTATTACAGTAAATAGGGGTCCGAACCGAACTCATTTGACTCAGTTAGGGGGAAAAGTAGGCATAGAGGCGTATAATAATAAAAGATAATTTTAAATTGTTAAATTTTTACATAGAGATGTATAATGTTATGAATTTTGGTAATGAAAATATAGTTAAACTTTTTTATTATCATCCGATCATTTTTAAATCCATATGTATAATAAATAATGAATATTATTTTTTAAAAAATTAGTTAAAGTAATATATACTTTATTTTTTAAAAATAAAATATCAGATTCAAATTTTCTGTAAAAATAAATTTTGATTGAAAGAGTTTTATCAGACTTTTATTAATTTAAATCAGATTAATTAAAATTCAAGTAAATTTTTGAATATTAATCATTTTAACAAAAATATAAAATAAATATTATTTCATATAAATATTAAGAAAAAGTCAGCAATAAAAGATTGGTAATCGAACCGAACCATCTCTTAATATTAATTTTATTTGCGTTGGCTAATGGAGTCAATGCCATCCACTTTTTTGTGAAACTGTGAAAGTACGTCTATTCTGACTTGCGTGCCGTGTTTTAGAAACCTGCCTATTGCCGCTGCCGTTTTTCGACTTTCAAGTCAAACTTTTTAAAAAAATAATAAGTTCTCCCTGGATGATGCTGCTATTTCTATGAATATGACTGCTTCTCTCTAATTCATGCAACTAATTTTCAAATAATATTTATTCCTTGAAGGTTTGAAACGCAATCAGATCAACATAAGAAACTTTGGCTTCTTGGTCTCTCCCGAACTTCTCCCCAGTTATAAACCATATCAAATTAAAATCAACTACAACTTCTGGTAAACTTAACATGAGCTCGAACAAAATAGTCACGCCAATTTTCATACAGAAAGGAAAGTAATATGACGATGAAGATAACTCATGAATTAAATTAACAATTTTACAAGTAGAAACGTAGATCACATTCCCAGCAATGGCAGCAATAAAGGTTTACATGATTAAACATGAATTAAGATTGTACAACAAATAAGGTCATAGAAAGCTGACAAATATATGAATTATTGGATTATGCCCTTGAAACTGTAAGTTACTTTACACAGCAATACACTATTCCTATTACACCTAGTAACTTCATATAATAAAACCTTGCTATAAAAATATAATAAAAATTATATTTGACTAGCGTATACTTATCTGAGTGAATATCTGTATTCATTATGCTGGTAATCCAATGATTTAACTATCTATCGGATAAGACTGACTCACTCCAGGAAAGCAAGAGATCTTTGACAACCGTTGGTAAGTCTACAAACAAGAAGGATGCAAATTTATAGTTAGTTTGCCCGATGTCATGACAGATAACAATGAAATTATGCTAATCCAGGATCTACCGAAGCATTACCTCGTGCTACTTCTAAAGCCACGGAAGGTATGTCTATCTGATCTTCTACTAATCTATATACATCAACAAGCTGCATAGAAAACAAGAGTCAGAATTCTCTAATCCAAGATCATAGCCTTTAAGATAGATGGGAGGGTTATACTTATATCAAAACCAAACCTCTTCTATATGAAGCTTCGAGTCCTCGGTCAAAGCAAGAAGAAGCTGTCTACGTATTCCTTCATCAACAAAGAAAAGACGAGCTCCATCTTTAATGGTGTCAGTGAGGTCCAGTTTTCTTTCAAATTGCCAGTCTCTTGTTCTTTGCCTGTAAATATTAGCCTTAGGTCAATATAATTTCTCAGATGAGTCAAAGGAAGAAACCAAACATCTGACACAATTCGAGATAGTACAGACATATTTTTCACTTGCAATGCAGGATTGCTACTCATCTTGGCCACATTTTCCTTTGCAAGAACAATAAGGTTTTCAAGCCGTTTCCACTGGAACAGACCATCTTTGAATAAAACCTAAAAAGCCGCAAACTGTTTTAAAATGATGAGAAAAACATGTATATATAGCAATTATAACAGTTTGGATTCTAAGTCTTAAAAGAGAAAATAAGAATCACAAAAGTTCTTCAGTGAGTAGAAAGGACAACTTGGGTTCAGTACTTTGAACAAGGTGACAGGGGTTACAGAGAGAATGGAAGGAAAATTTCACGCAAAGCTTCTTGCACATTTGAATGTCTTGTGTCTAAATCAAACTAACCTGTATGAGGCGTTCTCGTAGAGCTGGATTTGGGTCTGTTAGGAGTCTCTTAGCCACATATGGATAGGCAACCTATTTGACATACTGAACTTAACATTTCATTGAGAATATGGTATGATAAAAATTGAAAGTCAAAACTATTGCTTAAACTGATTTGTTTGCAATATTAAAGTCTCTGCTTCTTCCTTGATGTAGATGTGAAATAAAAATAAGTTTTTCACGCCTGATAATTATGCATCCTATGGTTTTCAGCCTCCTTATGCAGCATCATTCAGAAAAATATTTTGCTTGTCTCAAAAGTTACACTAGTTTTCACATCAACTCATAATCTGGACAACTAAAACATGGGTGCTTTTACCTCAAGAAATTTGAAATCAGGCTTCAGTGTAAAACATATGCCTTCTTGAGTCAATAAAGAACGGATCACAAGAGAAAACCTCTCAGGTATACGAATGGGATAATTGTAAACCAATTGGTTAAACTTTCCTGCAGCACATTTCATCATTATATCAGATGCGTATCCATGAAAACATGAATGATAAGAAGCAACAGAACCCTCTCCTTCTCAAGTCCAGAAAAAAAGTGCACCATTACCAAGAAATTATTTGAGACAAATTAATAGATCCTTCATTGACATATTCAATCAAGGGCAGCAAAAACTAAAAATCTGATTAGCTAAATAATACTATTACACTTAAACACACACATACACACATATCTATATAATAAACAAGTCAACGAATTAGTTTCTTTGTACCATATTTTGACACCCTATAAGCAATCAAATCAAACTTAATATGTTCAACATTTTAATTCCTCAAGTCTTATGTAAAAAATGCTTGCTGGAACTACACATTTATTGAAGAAAAACATGTGGATTCAATAAGAAAGATAGAACTAGAGAGGTAAGCACTGACTCAAAGTCCTCCATATAACATAAAATTCAAATAAAATCAGAAAATTTTTTTCAAAGAGATACGTCAAAGTTCAGATCAAGTGGTCATATAGCAGTTTCTAGTCAGTATATAATATGTTGCCTACCCGTGACACTTCGAAAATTAAAATCTGATAGCCCTTTTCCAGCAGAGTTCTGCCAAATTGCTTCTAAAGCAGGAATTATTGGAGTGACATCAATCCCAGGTGACAGGAAGCCTAGTCTGGTGAAATCATTAGCCATCTCAGCATAGTCCTCATTTACAGCATGGACAACAGCATCAATTAAAATCTGTTTATTTTGCTGTAGAAATAGAAGCATATCAACAAGCCAGCCAAGAGGGTAGATGGTGTTAAAGGTCATTATAGAGCTACAAATAATGAAATATATGTTCAAACACTGGAAAAAATAATTAATAAGACATGGTTTTCTGGTTATTTATGGGAGAAAAATAATTAGGAAAAAAAATTATAAACACAATATAAAAGCAATAACATATCTAGCTATGGCATTTTTCTGGGTGGTCAGCAAAGTAAAACAACACGCACAGTGCAGCACATGATTTTTGAAGTTGTATCTGCAGGTATATAATGCAGTAGCAAGCACTCACAAAGATTAATGAATAAAGTGTTTATCTATTTATTGCTAGTACAGTTAACACCATAATCATCTCATGTATAAACACAACTAAAAGCCTCACATATGACATTACTTTATAGCAAAAAGATGCAAAATATTTACCCTAAATGGTTAGCATATTAATTACCTGACTAAGAACAGCAACGTTGCCAAAGTCCACATAAGCAATACGTCCGTCACGCATGGCAAAAATATTTCCAGGATGTGGATCTCCATGAAATAATCCAAATTCCAGCAGTTGTCGCAGAGCAGCACTAACACCAACGGTTAGAAATCCATCAACATCAATACCAGCGTCTTTGATAGCCTGATTCACAAGCAGGAAAATCATCAATTTACAACATAAAACCAATGTTGCTTGAAGTAGATATATGTATAGCAATAGCATTAAGGCATCAACTATCCCATTAAACAAACCTGTGGGTTGGTGCACCTAATTCCATCAATCCATTCCATTACTAAGACACGTGAACCAGAAAGTTTTTTGTAAACCCGAGGAATTTTGACAGTGGGATCATTTTTAAAATTCTCAATGAAGTCTTCAATATTACGAGCTTCCTGAAATGAAGAAAATAAAATCGGTACATATATTTAAAAATCAATGAGACAGAGAAACCACACTCAGTATGCCATGGAAACTTGTTTCTTATATGGTGCTTCTGTACATTCAAAACACACATCATACTTCTATGCTAAAGACAATACAGCTTGGTACCAGGGTATAATCAAGCTCTTCCAAAAGCTTTTCACCAAATTCATCAACTATCAGCTCAGCATTACAGCCCAATTTCTGTATACTAATGTCATTTAAGAATGAAGCAAGAGTGCGAAATAGAAAAAGATCTCGGTATATGATGGGCTCTATCTCGGGTCTCTGAACCTGCAAGTACACCAAAGTATGTCTTCAGAAGTAAATATAACTTCATTCTCAAAATTTGGTTTTTTTCCCTCTGCCCACTTTTTTAATCTTTCAGCAAGAGCAGCAAAAAATATAGATATACAGCACTTTAAAATGTTTATTTGCCAGCAACAATGATTTGGAAAACAGAAACACAAGTGGAGAGGAGGGAAAATTAAAAATTTGCATATCAGCAAATATAATCTACAAAGCAAAGCAGCTGCTTTAAAACAGAGTGAGCAGGCAAAAAACTACCCTTACACAAAAAAAACAAGTAATCAGGTGCTATGTTAAGAAATAAGAACAGAAGTAGAACACAAGATAAGCTCCAAAGAACCTTGATGGCTACATCCTCGCCAGTGGCACGTAAAGTAGCCCTGTAAACTTGACCCAAACTTGCTGCTGCTATTGTCTGTGATGTGATTTTGCTGAAAACAGCTTCAAGGGGCTGACCAAGTTCCTCCTCTATAATATCAAAGGCAATCTAGGCAATTTTTAAGCCATAAGTCAGAAATATAATAACCCTAACCCTGTATTACCAGGATGAACCTATCTTAGTATAAACAGAATTAATTTACAACTATCAGGGCTGAGTAGTAAGTTTTACTTGATTGGGGAATGAAGGCACATCATCTTGAAGTATGCACAGTTCATTCATATAATCTTCCCTAATGATATCTGGCCTGTTAGCAAGGACCTGTCAGATGAAAGAACTTATTAGCAACTGTGAAGCACAACACCAAGTCCTGCTTAGTCAGAGTATTTGACTGAACCATAACACACCTGACCAGCTTTAATAAAAGAAGGTCCCAAAGCACACAAGAGGTTCCTAAGCTGTCGAGCACGATATGGAACAACCTCTTCATCTCTTCCAACTAAGAAATCATACATCAAGGTAGACCAGTACAGGCCCAAATTCCAAACTATCTCCACACCCCGTAGCAATAGTGACAAAATAGCCCCTCTTGATTCTAATACCTTGTTCCTGACCTAAATACCAATAAGAAGAAAGTAGACAAGGAAAATTTGCATCAAATTAAAAACAAACATCTAAAAAATTGAACTAAATGAATTATATACAATTTCGCTTGTATTCAGCCATGATTGTAATTTGTAACCATATATGTCATCTAGAATGAAGTTAATATTACAATTTAAGCAATAAAGTATAGTCTAAAACAAATTAATTAACCATCTTGACTCTCATTTCGTAATTTTTCTTTCCTCATCAAAATAAAGAAATAGCGATGCACACTTGTGCATAAATCGGTTGTTGTTTGTGCAATCGCAGCCTATTCACTAATAAGACAGAAATAATATTAACTTCACACTTACACAAATCAACTGATATGTCCATGTCAATCTCAGTCAAGCACGATATCTCGACAGTCTATTGACGGAAACTCGAAATCAAATGCACAGTATTCGCGCTATAATTATATTTGCAGACTAAATGCATATATAAATCAATTTCGCGTATAAAGCAGAAAATCCTAAAGGAAATAATTGTTGAAGTCATACTGTCTCGGGAGAGTACTTGCGATATGGAATACAGACGCCGCGCTCGATGTCAAGCTGCTCCAGCGCAGCGTTCGACTTGCTGAATTGCAAGGATTTGCTACTCGTCTCGCCCGAAGTGCTTCTCACGGCAGCAACGTTACCGTTGGAACCAGCTGCTGCAGCGAAACTCGAAATTCGTATGCACCATAGCTTCTTACCTCTTCTTCCCCTTAGGAACGAAGAAGAAGAACAAAATGATGATGATGATGGTGAAGGCAAATTCCGAGGTGATCGGTTATTGTGGTAGAGAAGGTCGTGACGTATGTTGCAAAGTTGTGTGTGTAGGGAATTAGTATAGATTGAGTCCATGAATATAGGGCTTTGAGCTGCGATTAGAAGCTGAAACCCTAAATTAAGGAAGGACTGAGGGCCGTCTTGTCTGTGTGAACTTGAAAGAAGCTGCTACTCCACTACTCCAAGGAGGACTAATACTGGACTGATCTGAAACAACTATTCTATTTCTGTTGCTAATTATTTATCCATTTTTAGTTTGAACTTGCAGAGGGAGACGCAGAGAGAGGTGTGGGACTTTGTGTTGGGAAAGACACGAGAGAGTGAGACGGAGGATAGCCACACATTAATTTGCATGTCGTGAGTGACCACCAGAGACAGATTTAACTTACGTGGCATAGAAATTTTTTTACGAAAACTATATGTCCTAATTATTTAATTTTAAAATTTTAAATCTTTATGTATATATATATTTATTATAATTAGTTTAATTACGTGGAAAATCAGGTGGGGACAGTGACACGTGCTCGGGTGCTTTTCACGTGAGGCCCCATTCAGGCTTTCCTTTATCACAAAGATTACGGACCCCTAATCCAAAATTGTTGAACCAAAGAGCAAAAAGGTTTAACGCCAGTTAGCCAATGATTGGGTACACGATTCTCAGTCGCTCAAGCTCACGCTCACGCACAATTAGTTGAATAAGTTATTGGTCTTTTCACTTGTCCCTAAATTGGATAATTATTAATTCTTCCTTTTTGGCTTTTATCAACTGCACACATAATAAACATTGCCTCACAAACATTCTCACACCTGACACCACTTCATTTTTGGTATTCTTTGTATTACAATTTGATTTATTTTCATTATTCTTATAATACTAAATAATCACACATATCACTCACCGTCTTAATTAAAAAGGCTATAAGATGTTCAATCCTGAAAATAAAAAGGGATAGGGTTAGGTAATAGGTCCCCACTCCCCACCTTATAGCTGTACTTGTTCCTTTTCCTTTTGCTTTCAGACCTCGTGGTAGTCAAATGGCATGGAATGGAAGTTGGTGTCTATACACAAGAATTTGAATCTTATTATTGGTGATACACGTGGCAATCATAAGCTACAGTACTGATACTTTTGGGGTTGATTTTGCGCAAAGAGTCAAAAGGCTCAATATGTAGTTTTCTCATTTGTTGCATTTCCATACAATTAACTCAACACTTACACGCCAATATTATTAATTATATTCCATAATGGCTTTAATTTTCATGTACATTTTCTAATGATTTAATTTGGTGCCTGCAAAAGCCTTATTCGTGCTTGCATACATTTGCGAGCTGGCAAGACTGAAGCACAATATAATTGGCCCTTTTATTTTCAGTTAACTAATGAAACAAAGGCGCGCGTGTACCTCAATGTGGGACCTTTAATTTGCTGTTTTCTCCAACAAAAATAAATACTATCCTAGTATATATGCTGAAATGGCGATTGGCGAAACTAAAAAAGCTAACGATATGGAATTCTTTTACTTTGTTTCATTATTGTTTGAAAAGGTTGAAGGTGGAGAGAAGGATTTTAGGACGAATGTAAATTAAAGGTAGCGAAAGATACTTTATCTTATTTTGGAATAAAAAGGAATACGATGAGGAATTATAAAAGGAAGATATTGCATGCAAATCATTTCAAAAAATAAAAATAAAAAAAGATAGAGAAAAATTCTCCACCTAGGCTCAGTTATATTATAATTAAATACATGCTATTTCAAAATTTTCGTTTTCGTTTTCATCCCCACACATTCATATTAAGAAATTAAAAGAACTCTATTTTTCTATTTGCTCTTGCTCTGTTAATTTTCTGCTCAAACAATCCCAATTAGGCGTAGGATTCAGTGTAAAGAAATGAATGAGCTAGAAAATCCACAAGAAAATGCATTTTATATATGTAATTGGAAATGATGTCAAAACCCACGGATGGATCCCAACAAGGAAAAGATCTCACCTACATACATATATATATATATATATATATATATATATATGATAATTAAGCAAACCATGCACTTACATATATGCACAAAATACACCCATTTGTTTTATTTAATCCTGATGATGTATATGCACAAGGCTATAGGAAGCCAAGCAAAGAAAGAAACAAAACAAACAAACAAACCCTAGGTGTATATAATAGCATAGAGACTCACTGATCTACCAGTACTAGAAGCACACCCACAATCCCACATCAGTAAACACCACACTGTAGGAAACTGATGAGATTGCCCTAAAAAGAAGATGAAAAGGATAAAAGGAAGTACGCAGTATACACTATACACTAACACTACTGAGTAGTGAGTAGTGAGTAGCGAGTATGTATATATATATATATATAGTAATAAGAGACTCACAAGTGACATCACATATCACGGACGTGGAAGACATTGGGATTCTTGATGACAATATCGTACATATAGATGGAGTTGAACTTGGAGAAGTCCCTTGGGAGAGAGATGAGGTCAATGGAGGAATGCTTGTGGAATTGGTAGAGGTCAGGGTCTCCTCCATAGTACCTCTCCCACCCCAAGCCAGTGAGTATTTGCTCTAGAAAGTTGTAGGACGACACCACCTCTCCTGTAGGCAAGTACACCAGCACCTTCTTCCTCGACCCACTACTACTCTTTCCATGCCTCCCTCCTTCTGAAGCTTCAGCTTGAGGATTCTCCACTAAACGGTACACTCCGTTCTTGAACACCCACACCCCTGACATTTTTTCTTCTTTCTTAATTGAGTAACTTGATGGGTTGATGATATTGGTGTACTTTGTGTTGTGTTGAGCTGAATTGAGTTGAGTTGTACTGGAGAGGGGAGAAGGGTGGGTATATATACATGTGTGAGAGTGAGGCCCAAGGGGGGGTGTTTGTGGGGGCAAATAAAACAAGAGGAAAATACTCTTGGAAGTGGGAATTGAGTTAATTAATATTTAATAATAATGAATAGAGGAGAGAAGGGTTGTGTCAGTTTGGGTTTGGCATAGAATCTAGATATTGTGGGACCTATTTCGGTTTTAATACAAGAGTACAGGGATGCCCCTAAGGGGGGTTATTTAGGGCACAAGAAGAACCATTCACGGGGTTTAGTTTGGGAGAATCTTCGTGTGTTCATATATATATATATATACACACACATGGTGGTAGCCTCTAGCCCAGCCTTTTTGTAAAGGTTGTTTTTTCGAGACAGAGAGAATCCATAATTACGAAGAGAGAAGTGAAGTAAGGGAAAAGAGGCTAAGGCTATAGGGGTGTTTGTTTGCTGATGCTCCCACTTATATCACGAGATGTCCACGTGAAGAGTGGGAGGCTTGTGATGGAAATATGGAATTAGATATTTGATCCGAGGTTCCTCCCTCGCTCTCCTTTTTTGCTGTATACTACTCACTACTCACTTCTCATCATTGCGAATAATTGGTATTTTTAGTTTCCTTTAATTTAAAATTTCTCTTCTCAAATTAACCCATTCCTATAATTATTAACTTAATTAGCACAATCAATAAATCAATATCACCATTTCATTTTTCTTTTAATACCCTTTTTATACAAAAATGGGATCACATTGTTAATTTTCTTAACTTACTGACCACGTCTTTTTCTTCTACAAATTAAAGAATCTACGAATGACAGCTAACATAGGTAACTTTATATCCGTCGCCCTTTATTCTCTAAGCCTTACAAAACTGAAGTTTCCAGTTTCCTAATTCCTTGCCATTTTCTAGTTCCAGATTCTTCATATCCGAAACATTTTCAAGGAAGTTAACGTTTTCTCCCTCTCTTTTTTCATTTTATCCAGCACTTGCAAAGCCACATTTTTTTTTGTATCCTAGCCACATTAATTTCTCACACGCACACGCTCACACTTATCATGTATACTTGTTTATTGTGCTCAATAAAAGAAATTCCACTTATCATATGATGATGATGTAAGTTAAAAATTACCAACTCTTAATTATACATATATATATATATATATGAGATAATTAATTCTCAATTCCTTAATTAGTTCTACTTTTCTTTTTCTTTTTCTTTTTCTTTTTACACTGTTTCTTTTGATGGTGTCAGTCGGTAATCGGTGATATAATGAAATGCCCATAATTAGTAGATGATTGTATAAGCCCATGAGCTAGCCCCCACTTTCATATATCAAAGTCATCATTATGGGAAATAATTGAAGCTTCAATGTCAAAAGGACCACTGGAAGTTATTTCTACATATATAGATGTATATATCTTTAATGTCGCTATCCTATAATTTTACCTCGCCTAGGACAACATATAATTCTTTATTGTTTCATATTGCTGGGTTCCTTACACCGCATCACATGGCATTCATGGTCCTCCACAAAGCATTCCCATCAAATCTTCAAGCACAGCTGCCTATTTTGTCTGCCATAACTAACAAAACTGTGATTTACATATACCAACTTCTTTATGTATTTACCATTGAATTTTTCATTCAAAACATATATGTGGAATTTTTTTTATAAATTGACTCAATTATGCTGAATTGTAAATATCTAAAAATTGCACAAACACACATATATTTATATGTATCTTCATTAATAATGTATAGCATTGACCATTATATGTATATGATCGAATGGGAAAATCCACTAAGTCAAAACTATACAAAACGTGGATCATATATAGCTTGGACGTTGGCTTAAATTTGAACTCAAATCATACATGTAGTTTTTAAAGATAGTAGGGTTTAATAAAAAAAAATTAATCATTTACAATATAACAAATTAAAATTTAAATATTTATTAAAAGAGATATCTATATTTAATAGTCGATAATGTTTTAAATATTATTGTCTTTAAAAAAAAGATATGTATAAAAAATAAAATAAAAAAAAAGTTAAAAGAGGAAATCAAATATATATAGAGCTATAATAATTACTTTAAATTAAGTGATCATCGAATAGTTTTTAAAACGTGCTGGTATTTGGGTTCCATGATTATGGCTAGAAACTAAATATTGAGTGCAATGGTGGTCCAGAAACTTTCTAATTAAAGCAAAGCTTGGCTCGTGCCTGTAGGCATCCAAAAGGGGCATTGCATGTTGGCATGTCTCTGCATGTCCCTCTTTAGGCAAGCCACAAAGTCCTATTGACACAGACACTAAACGAGACCACCAGACCACACCCTATATGACCTTGCCAGAAATCCTATGTGATGCTGTTCCATAACTAATTTCATGCCTTCCTTCCATTAGGACTTACTTTGATGCAGAAAATTAAACTTCTATAGTAATTAATAAAAACAAAGTAGTTTAATCTTGATAAAATCATAAAAATTTAGCTTCTTAGTTAATTGAGAGAAATATAATTGAACTAGCTTTCTATAACATTATGATCCAACAATTTCTTACTTTGATACATATTTTTTAAAAAAGAGAGCTAATTGTTACTGTATATGTTTCCAAGGAGGACGTATCCCCCATGACTTCATTTGTTTGTTTGAATTTTAGAGGACACAGCCAACTCAGCAAAAGATTCCCAAAAAACAAAAAATCTTTCGTAGGGGACAATCAGCAAATTCTTTATAAGGCACCCACAAACTTTATGAAAATTATGCCTTAATAAGCACTTCAAAATGAGAATCAATTGGGAAAGTTAGCCTCCACCATGGAATCTTCCAACTCACATTCTGTGTAAAAGCTTGAAAACTATATATGTATTACATCAAACAAAAAAAAACCCTATTTTTAATATATTTACTAACAATATATATTTGATTGGGCTTCTGGAAAATTCTATGACTTCTTATCATTATCAGATCCAGTTGTAAAACCCTTAATTTGCTGAAGTAGACAATATTCTCATCTAAAGTTATAATGCATGCCAGCATTCTTTTCTTCGTGAAAACAATTTGAGTAAACTTCAAGTTTGGGAGTTTAGAAACGCATACATATACATATTGCTTTATTAATATAATTAGAAGCCCATTCATGAGCAGACATATGCAGTACATGTAGCCAGTTCTCATATATATTCGAGTTATGTTATGTATTATGGGAGGAGGTTTATTAATTTATGCATAAAAAGTAGTCATTGAAAGTGGGGTTTAGCCAGCTGAGATATTCTGATTCTAGGAGGGTTATAAATACACACACATATATTGTGGATTCATTTAATAGAAAAGTTAAAGCCTTTGGTCCATTCAGTACTTGGGGGTTAATAGTGATTAGTCCTTTGTTTGAGGGATAGGTACCCAATAAAAGGGCCACGTACGACTTAATAATTGAATATATGCACTTCATGTTTAGTTTGATTCTAGAGACATAAAGCAAAAGATAAGAAAATTAAATAACGTTATGGTTAGGTGAATAATATTTGGTTTCTTTATCATATATAATTAGGTTTGGAATTAACTTTGTTCCGATTGATCTCATACCGCATTATTCTTCCTTTTAGAACGATTCAGAGAATTAAAGTGATAAGAGAAGCATCTAATGCCTTGTAATACACAACAGGGCGGGGATGAATTAATACTGATATAAAATTTGGCACTTTTACATTCCTCCATATTTTATTATTATTAAATTAAAATAAATAACTATATTGATATTTATATTCATTTTTATTAAATTCGGATAACTATATATACTCAAATATATACTAGTTTTTTAATATTTGAAATATATTTGCAAGTTAATTTTTGCATGTTTTAATAGTGCATCAAAAAGCTTTAAATTAATATCAAAATTTGTGAATTAAAATATTCAAAAGAAGCAACTTTTGATGCATAAGTGGATTTCATATAAAATAACTATATTCAAAAATATTAAATAACTTTGATTTACATTAGTGCCAATTGAATTCTCTTTTATATATTTAATATATATATATATAACAAAAGAGAGAGAGAGAGAGAGAGAGAGAAGCGAGAGAGTGCTCACAAAGGTATGTAAGCCAGTAATAGTGGTGAAGAATTGTAAACGATAGCATATATTCCACCATTTACTTAATTTATCTTATAAAATTAAATTATATATAATCATCATTTGATGATGGGTATACTGTACATATCTCATACGCATGTTAATCGATTAAGTTAATTATGGCATTAAACAAAAGAAAATTCTGTGATTTGAAATTTAGCGTAATATTATATATATACGCACGTAACTTCAAGCATGCATGCATGTCAGCTAAGGTAGCTGAATTATTTCATATTTAATTATAAAGTGGAAGCTTACCAAAAGAACACCCTATCTAGCTAGGTAGCTAGCTATCTATTATCTGAAGAATCCAATTAGATTACTTTGATATAATCTGTTTATTTTATGAAGCACACAAGAGTTGACATAGCTAGATAGCTGGAGGTGGTGAATGTTCATTGTATATATATGAAAAAGAAACCCATTTTCAAACGAGAATCTGTGCACCAAAATTAGCAAATCTATCCTCTTAAAGTATGGAAACTGTCATCGACAAGATATCATATACAAAATTTAAGGAATCTGTATATAATACGTACAAGCTATGTGTACCAACTATATATATATTATATATACACACACACACACACTAGCAGGCTCTTGTCGTTTCAACAAATTAATTAACATAATCTTGTTTTATATATAGTATGATATCTTTAAAATGGATCCATTGATCACAGCTGTTCGTTTTTATTTTTTTTAATTAATTCCCATCTGCTCAAGAAGGAATTATTACTATTTCATTAACCGATAAATTTTTGAATATGATAAGAAATATATATCATATATTATATAACAATGTTAGATTAGTCTATATTATTTGATATAATAGCTTGAAAGCTCAGTGTTCGATCTGCTTTCAATAGCATAGTTACTTAGGGAAAGAAACAAATAAATAAAGTATATGTAGAGCAGTCTTAGTATACATATGAAATGACACAAATGAGAATGAAAGTTAGAACTTTCTTTTTTTATTTTTTCATTGAAGTTGGAATTTTCTTCCATGGAAATTGCACGGGACAGAAAGTTACATACATAGTAATACTGAGGTAGGAACCACTTTTTGCCCTTAAAACGAGTGAGGAAGCCAATAAAAACTCCCAAAAAATAAATGTGTTAGATGATGAATTTATCTGGAATCTGCTAACACCCTTTTATTTTGATGAATTTTTATTAATTTTATTGTTACTCACACTTATGTCCCTCCCAGTGGAGCAAAATGCAAGTAAAAGTTATTCAATATTTTTGGTTTTTCACGTTTTATTATTCCATTCACACACAAGGCCTTTTCTTTTCCTTTTTCTTCTTCGTCTGCCTCTGCATCTGCCTCCCCTACCCTCTTTCATTCATTCATTCAATCATTCATTCATTCAATGATATCACAGAGCGATCAAAAGGGAAGCGAAGACCATGGATGCTCCCACCAATCCCATCCTGACACATGTAGAGCTGTCAGGAGAAGACGATGTAGATGAATCGTCCTTGGTATCATCGTCGGCGGCAGTATCAGCGGCCGGACCTGGAGCAGGAGCAGGTGCAGGTGCACCTCCCTTCTTCTTCTTCTTGCTGCCGCTGGGTGAAGGGGCTTCCGCATCTTCTGTATCATCTGCATACGCATCTGGAGCCGCGGCATCATCTGGTGAATCGGCGGTGCCGTCTTCGGAGGTTGGAGACGGCGCCGGAGGGCCGACCTTCCTCGGGGGAAGAGGTGCGCGAGCTCCGGGTGCGGGCCATGGACTCTGGGTGTCGATGCCGGGGGGGATGATGGGCTCAGACACCTTGAGGACGGAGACGTTGTAAGGCTGTGTGGTGATGGTCTTGACGAAGTGAGAGTTGAAAGGGGCTCCGTGCACGGCGGAGCCGAAGTAGAACTGACCTCCGCCGGCGTTGAAGACCTTGACGAAGCCCTGGAGGCGAGTGGCGAGGCCACTGGCTTGGTAAAGTGTAGTCAATTGGGTGCTGTCGTTCTTGATGTTCATGAGCTTCTTCTCGTCGTAGTAATCAAGGATAACGTGAGTGCTGACAATGGCCTTGATGGCGTCTTTGGATCGGCCGGAGATGGAAGAGAGGGTGCCATTGTCCAAGGCGAGAACCGTGACTGTTCCACGACCGTTGATCTGTCCGGCGAGGTTGGCTTCGGTGATGTACTGATTGAGCAAACCCAGATCTGGGTATTGGCCAAGCAGTCTTGTGATATTGTAGGCCTCTATGGCCGAAGAGAAAGCGAGAATAAGAGCCAAGCACAGTATACTTTTCGATCTCATCTTTTCAACAATGCTTTTACAACATAAATTTCTTTTTCTCTTCTTTCAATATTCTTGTTTGAAATCTGCTTTCGGAAACCAAGCCTGAGTATTACGGGGAAATTAATGCACTTTTATATACACTGCATGTCTCTTGTTTTGTGGACGTAAACTTTGAAACTAAATGTGCCACTCTTTCGCTTGCAAAGGAATGAACCTCTCCCTGCCTCACAATTTTTCCATATTTTCGTTGCTTAACAGACTTTTACTTAAAAAAGCAGCTTCACATTTATTTTTTTTCCTTTTTGAAAATTTGGAACAAATGGAATTTTATTATTCACAAATTTTATAGTATCCAGCAATACAATTACGAAAGTTTAACCTCCCTACACCTTTGCATACTTAAAAAAAAGAATTGCAATAAATTATTTCTCTAAAATTAGGAGTTTTGGTATTTATTTACATCTGCAGTCCGCAGTCTGCAGTCTTTAGCCTAGGAGGGAAAATATTTATCAAAGGACTGAGGAAGAATATGTGGGTGCTGACAAGATATCTTGGAATTTAATCTGATTATACATACATCAATGAAACCTGAATCAAGTTCACATATATTTATAAAGAGGGCTTGCTCCCGTAAACCAAATCATTTGGCACTGTTGAGACAGTAAACAACACAACAAAAATGACTATCCCAACTCGCATATCTCATGTAGCTACTTAGATCTAAGAAATAACAAATCCCAAAGAAAACTTGCCAAAATATTCCTTCCATCAGAACAATTTTTCTACTTCGGCTTCAAATCACGCTCCCAAAAACTATTATCAACTAAATTCCAGTGGTCTTTGATATGTCATCAATTACTAATCTTGTCAATGATATCTGCTATGACCTTGTCCATGTCTAATTTCTTCATTGGTGTAAACGGACGCTTCATGTCCTGGAATAAAACTTGGCATTAGAAGATGCTGAGGAATAATAGATAGTAGATGCTAAAGATTAGCAACATTATATATAAACATAAGAATACGCCTTGAGTAAACTATAAGACCTCCCAATTTAATATCATCAAGAAATGCAAAAACGACGCTGCTTTAACACTTGGGGTTCAGACAAAATGAAATAGAGATAAACAGAACTTCTAATTTCTAAATGGAAGACTGAAAGGATTAACAGCACTTCATTTGGTAAACATTGGATCTAAACCAATGAAATATTAAAGAACTCCATTTTTACACGTTATGTATCAAAAAGGTTATGAACACATTGGCAGTTCCGTTGAGGCAATATGCTTGAGACTAGAAGAGAGGAAAGGTACCATTTTCAACTCCCTCAAAGCATACAAGTATACATTACAACATAATGTGTTCACCAGAAATAAATCTAGCCACAATCTATTATCAGAAGAATAAAATGAACTGATACCTGCAAACCAAATATGCATAGATTAGTTTAAAGCAACTCTGCTCAAACAGAAATTGAGAGCAGCAAAAATGTAACATGATAATTTCCAAACGATTGTTTTTTTTTTTTTCTTCTTGTCAAGTCCAATTATTCAGGTTTGATAATATTATAGTAGGATTTACCAAGAGGCTAATGAACTTCTCGCCCACTTCTTCCCGTATTTCAAAGCAACCTCTTCTTGGCTGCTCATAGTACAAAAGACAGAGGGTCAAAGTTGGATTAATCAATTTGTTGGCATCAGTAAATTAGACAAACAAAAACTATAAAAAATCATAATACTTTATTATCATTCCCATTGTTCAAAATTTCTTAAATGGAATTAAACGGTATAAGCCACAGAGAACATTGAGTTACATGACACAAATTTAAATTTAAACAAAAAAATTGTAAAGGCCATTACATATAGTCCAGGTTTACCGCTTGGGGAAAAGGAATTCACATTTAATTTCCCATCTCGATGGAAAGATGGTTAAACATTTAGCTTTATCAAAATGGAAAAAGCAGCTCATGATGTCCAATGGCATAAAAATAACTGCCAATCTCAGTGAAACACAGGTAGCATAATGAATAGTTTTCTCTGAGCATACCTTTTCAGGGTTCACTATCACCGTGATGCCAGCAACACTTTTCTCGAGACCTTCTTTGACTACATTAGCTCTTGTCTTGAACGAATTGCATTGTTTACTAGGGCAAAACAAATAAGAAAATACAAAAATTTAAGAAGTAATTTGTGAACAAAAGGCTTCAAGCATGTAGATGTAGCAAAGAAGTTGGACTGAGTACCAACCAACGCATATCCTCAGATGTTCAAATTGGAAAATTCAAAATCTAGTATAATCAAACATTGGCACATAGTAAACAAACAGTCCCATTTGTTTGCGTCAATCAAGACTTACTACCAAGATAAAACATGTCTTTTATTAATTTTGAGGTAACACTCTTTGATACTCAATTGTGACAAGGCAGATTCATAATTGTGTGAACTGGACAGAAAAGAAGTACAATTACGGATACAGGGGGCTATCAGCCTCGTAGGAATTCCTTAAATCTCGTGTTTATGAAAATAGTGAAGGAGAGACAAAAACATGTTTACTTTTTGGTTTGGAAAAGCAGACTACTTTTCTTTGGGAGTTCACTATCATTCCAACTTATAGTTGGGTTTCAAATATCAGATTTATTTTGGATGATTGAAATAGGATTTCATCTTTGCCAAGCACCAATATAAGGAGTAGAAACAAATCCTGAGCTCCCCCGCAACTTCCTAACGAGTTTATAGCATTTTACACATCAAAAAAAGTGAACTTTTCTCGCTCCTTATTGCCCACAGGCATTACCGGCATAAGTGGAAATTACCAGAATCAAAATCATAAAACTTGAAACTCTAATATACAACATATCAGTCGCTCACTCTTTCTTCGTCATATTTATTCCGGAACCCAAAGAACGAATACATAAATAGAGAATGACCTACGAGACAGAAAACAGAAGAGGAAAATAAGCACCTAAAACAGGGCAAAAATAACAAAAAACCAAACGCCACACTCACATACCAGTGTTCAATCACTATTGTCTTCTGGGAAGCGTCGTCAACATTTCCCGTGACACCTTCGGGCTTCTCCTGGCTGTCTTTGGGTGGGTTCGACTTCCGACTTTGACTCCCGACTGTTTTGGGCTTCTTGCTCTTTTTGTTCGGCAACTGAGCAACAGAGTCAGAGAGAGAGTCATCGGCGGCTCGTTTAGCGGCGGCACGGGTAACCCTGACGGACGACGTCGTAGTGGGGGGTTGTCGCTGGGCCTTAACGTTGGGTTTCCTGGGAGCCATAGGTATTGAGTGTTGAGAGTAGAGAGGGAAGCCCTAATTTGCTTCACTGACAAGAAAGTGAAGAGACTTTTAAGAGACTGTGTATGTGTTTGTGTTTGTGTTTCGTGTAATAACTAATATTATTGTCAAAAGGATATTTGTGGGTTTGATTGGTTTGTATTTGAGTGGTTTAGATAGTGATTCTGACACATTGACATGACAAGAATTTTAGAATGCGCCTTTTCGCTTTAGTTTTTACCGCGCTTCTCAATTTGAACCAACGGTCCAGATCTCCTGTTTTTTTTTCATTAACCATCTGGACCCTTCATGCCTCTGAGTCAGGTTGCTTATTTTGCCATGCGGATGTCACTGCCGTAGTTTTGCGTTTTTCAAACCGTAAATTTTGATAAAATAACGAAATGTGTAAAAAAAAAATATATATATATATATATACAAGTGAATATTAATTTATTTATGATAAATTTTTTGTTTATATTTTATTATTTTAATAAAATTTATATTTGTTTCAAGAAATATTGGGTCAAGCAAAATTATTTGAATATTTTTTATTTCTTTAAATATATGTTAATGTTATTTATATTTTAACTACATTTAATATATGTATGTATTGGTTTTAAGGGTGAAACTCCTTTTTCTATTTAGAGATTTAAATATAAATTTTTTAAGACGAGGACGGGGGATAAATTTTTTTTGAGACAAGTTTGATAATCCTCCAGCCTTGTCTCGTGGAGTTCATGTTTTCGACATATTTTTAATTTATATATATTTATTTAAATTTTTATATAATTTATTTTTTATTTTTTAATTAAAAATTAAAAATAAATATTTTTTAAAAGTAATAAAATTTTTAAAAGTTATCTTTTATTATTTTTATTTTATTTAAAAACTTTAAAAATATAATTAATCTTTTATTATCTTAATAAAATTAAGTATTTTTATTAATATTTATATTTTTTTTAATAAAAATTTATACTATTATTTTGATAAAAAATTTTCTTACTTTAAATCTTATGAAATTTTTGACAATTCTTGAATTTTTGTAAAAAGTGAAAATTAAAAAAAATTTTACGTCAAAAATGAGGATAAAAAATGAATGGACATTAAACGCGAGAATAGACTCTCGTCCCCACCTTGCCTTCCCTAGTATTGATTGTCCAATTTAAAAAAAAAATACCACAAATGTTTGAAACCAATATTTATGTCTCAGTGTGTCCACATAGTAAAAGACAAGAATGTCCTAAATCCTAATATTCATCTCATTAAACAACAGTTTTTTTCTTTTCAATTTCATTTTTCTGTCTTAATCTATTAAATAAGAAATAGTTTAAAGTTACATATTATGTGTATATTTTTTCAAAATTTTATAAATTAATAAATTATTATTGTCTTCACTATGATCTCCATCCTTGTTTTCAAAATATAAATTGATTTTTTGATCCAAAAACTAAGAATTCATTTATATATACTAATTATCTTTTCTTCTTATTTTGTCTCCTATTATTTTTTTTTTCCAAAAGATAAATCTTACTCATTTTTGTTTTTTCTCTGACTCGTTATTTTTGTAATATATGTTATGATGCTATCAAATAATAAAATAAAATATTGATATTTTCTTTCATTCTCAAAACAAAATAATAATTAAGGGGAAAATGTGTTTAAAATCAACAGAGGCTGATATTGATTATATTATTCCACCTGATATGTATTGTAACTAAACAGCGAATTTGCAACTTATTGACGATGAATCCTTCACGAAAATGGACAGAGAAAATGAATAAGATTTTGTAACACAATTTGGTAACATTTTTGAAACAGACTTGTTATCTTTTATTCTCACAAGTCATAATTCAAATTCAGTGTTTGCTTCTTTAAAAAAAATAATAATAATAAAGACACGTTAATATACAAGACCGAGGACCGTTTACCTACAGAGGATTCTGTGAGCAGAAAACCACTTAAATTATGCTCTCATTATGTGTATAATTAATCATATTCTTTTTACCCAAAAAAAAAAAAAAGAACGATAGAAAGAAACTATATTCATGCTTTACAAAGAAGAATCTGTCACTTGAAAGAACAAACTAATAAATATATAAAATAAAATCCTGAGACATCTAGTCAGGTTCCTAAGGAATATTCATGCAAAGATCACTCTCTTTGCTTAACTTCTTATCTCATGAGTCATGACCCAAATGGAAAAAAAAAAAAGTCATCTCTAAACCGTACAAGCATGCAATTAATATTTGAGGCATGGTTGCCGATAATTGTGCATGCATTAACGGTCATCATAACTACCTTGCTTCCAGAGTAAAATCACGCAAGACCAAAACTTCTTGCCCCTACTTCTCTGTCAAGGATACCAAAAGTTTTCATCCTTATATAACTGTTTTATATATGAATAAACAAATGTCAGAAAGTAAAAAATTGTTCGACTGAATCAGCCGCCACGTCTTCCTACAGAATTTGAGGCAGCTGCCTCTGGAATCTGAGACTTTGCAAAGCAAACGTCACGTGTAAGAGGGAAGGTGAGGCTGAGGATCACATGATGTTGATTTGATCAAAGAAAGATTATGAGAGGGAAAACAATTCAGAATGTTGTAAAATTGGAGAAAAGCAGCATCAATTTATCCAGAGTTTTAGGGTAAAATTTCCGGGCAAATAGATAACAAGGTCGTTTCAACCCATTCCACAAGCATGGTGTAATCCCCACTGATCTCTGCAAGGCATATGACAATGAAGACCAATAGTATTAGGATATTCCTTCTATACAAGCAAAAGCATTATCACAATATTAAGAGCTGAGACTTTTACCTTTGCATCACTCATATAATGTACGCTTTCAACAACTGACTGCAGTTAATGAAATGATGTTATTAAGGAAGATGGTAAATAGATGGTGCTGTCTTTAAACTTAGTGTGATGCAAGTATGTAAGTGAGAGGGAAGAAAGTGACACTCTCAAAGAATCTCAATTATCAAGTGAACTTTCTGAATATATTTCCCTTTCTCTCACTCTTTGTTGTGAGCAGAACCACCCCCCCCCCCCCCCCAACACACACACACTGTAATATCTGCATTTTTCTGATATCAGATATGTTTTAAATTTATGAATTTAGCAATTTTCTAACTAAAGATTTTAATGAAGTTGCCCCAAGAATTTTGACAAGAAAGGCTATAAGATTGGGGTGTTATACACACACCAAGAAAAAAGAAGAAGTAATTTTTAACCAGCTGAAGAACACAAAAACAGCAGCAAGGTTCAAGTCATATACCGATATGCTGTTCAGATGGTTAGAAGTAACATCCACAATCCTGAATGACCTGGGAAGCGCTTTTCCCTCAGACCAATCAACATATGTTACCGACCAATTAGCAATTCCACCTGGATCAATCATCTAAGCATACACCAAAGGAGTTAGCAAGGATAGAGAGAGAGATGCTACTGTGGCAAAATCATGAGCAGAGATTGGTGCACTGACTTTAAAAAAGGTTGGCAGGTAATGTTCATTGGAATAGCAGTTGCGTCCATTCGTATTTGGCTGGGGAAGTTTTAAACATGAACAGTAGGATGTTTGTCAGAGAAGCTATATTTACAGATTCCATTCGTCCCAAAAATTTCATCAAACAAGTGATTTTTTAGTAAAATAGTACCCTGCAATGTTGCTTGAATTTTGTGAAGTAGAGATTGTCTGCCATAACTATTAAAGCATGCTTCCGCTTCATTGTGAACCACTGCAATATAACCATGATCCAAATCAACAGTATATCAGAAAAAGTTTCTTTTGATGTCCAACTTATCTACGTTTCTTTTTTTTTTTTTTAAAGTAAATTTTTAATCCGAAGTTTGATGTTTTTTAATCAACAATTCTGCATTTTAAAGGGGACGTGATTAACCAAAGGAAATAACAACGTTCCAAAAGTCAACCAGGATTAAAAAAATTCTGCCAGGTCAAAATTTTAAATTCTAATGAAATTCCACTCTCGAATTATAGGATGACAGTTATATTGCCCAACCACAACTACCACAGAGACCATAAAACAATTTATAAAACTACAAAACTTTGGTACAAGTTTTTAAATGTTTGCTATAATGTATAAAAGTATTATATGTGGATATTTTTTACATGAGTATTTCAAGATTGACTCTTTCGAAAAGAATCGTTCACATATTATCTTTTTATTAGAGACTATGATAGCAAGAGCCTAAGAAACTTTATTTAAGTTTTGATCTTCTGTGAAATGTTTAAAGACATAGCTTTCCCACTGACCATAGTGACTGTCACTGTCAAGCTGTGCTAGATTGCCTGATAAAGGGGAGACAATAAACTTCGCATAAATGGAATGTAATTGTCTTTATAAAAATGAAAAGATGCTCTTTATACAAGAAATTAATAAAATTCACAATGCCAGTATAATTTGGGGACAGAAATACAAAGCAAGGTGGAGTGAGCTCAGAGGGGAGAAAGAAATCATAGAAATAGCCAATCAGGAAACCAAGTACTCTAAAGGGCCACGCCACTTCATGTCAAAGATAAAGGTTTAGCTAAAGTGAAGAATGACCTTGATGAAAGACTGCAATTAAATGCATAGTCAAAGTATCTGATACGGGTAGATATCATCTACAGAAATTATACCTGTGAACCCTTTCGAAAATCTTTCTTTTCTACTTCAGGCAACATATGCTCTGTATACCTGCCATTTCCATGAGGACCAGGGTCCACAAAGCTTTTTTTTTTTTTTTTGGGTGGGGGTGGAGAAAAATAGAGACAGATTAGACCAAAATTTCACCTAACAATTCTGCAGCAACAGATATTTAATAATAAGATTGAAAAAGTTACTATAACTTCATCAACTAATCAATAGAAGGTTCTTTTACGATGTCTTACCATTCAATAAAGCTGACATTTGCAAACATCAAGTAGTTGTACACAAATTCAAAGTGACGCACAGGTATACAACTGAAAAAAAATAAAAAATATATAATTAACAGGGCTAAGTCTCACAAAACAAGCATGACTTAACAACAAAAAGAACCAGATAATTAAAACACCTGTCAGACAGCAAAACAAAATGTTGGTTATCAGGATCTGTAAGTGCATTTGCCAAAAGTCTCCTTTCGGCCTCAATCATAGAAATTGATCCCCGCCCTATCTGTAATAATTTTGAAGTTGGTTTTAAGACAGATATCATTTTCTTCTTGTTTAATATCATTTACATTATACGAGGTACTAGCAAATCATATATTAAAGAAAAAGCATAAGATTAGAAGAAAATCTGTGAGTCTATTTTGTCTTTTACTTGATAATGTCCTTAATATTGTTCTTCTGTGCATATAGAAAAAGAAGTACCCTAGTTCTCCCTGCATAGTTGAGAGGCAGAGGGGAAGTTTTGTTACACCTGGTTAAAAAAAGTGATGTTGGAAATAGTATGAAACTTCAAAGTCAAACTCTTAGTAGTTGATTTATGTCTCTAATATTGGGACATAAATCACTTTTGTTAGAATTCTGGAAAGGAAATTATTTAAATTAAAAACCAACTGTGCTAACTGCTAGATGGCAATGATGACTGATTTGATTATTTGTATTGAAGTCTTATATGACCTATGACCATTCATTTGTCAAGTCTGAATTATTAGATATTAAAATATTTAATCTGTTGAATCACACCCTGAATGTTGAAATATTTATTGTGTCCTAATAAATCACATTAAATCATCAGAGCATCCATGTTTTTCTTATTAATACGAGGCATTTAACAGTGTTCCACAAATACACTAACGTATATATGAATTGCTGTTTCTTATGTGTTAGTTTTCTACATGCTTCTGCTTTCAAATCTCTCCTGTGTTATTTGAATCTCAAAACTCTTCAAGACCAATAAATCTCTGCTTGACGGTGCATTCACATACACTTGTAGTGGGAGACCCGATTTAGTTTTCATTATGGAATCTCAGCCTAAAATGTCCCCAAAACTAACATTATGTCTCAAGTCTCAACCTTCAATACATACTGACATAACATATAAACATGACATTCTTTTACCCTTGAATGCTAAGGATTAACTAGAAATGACGACAACATTAAATTAGTATTTCGGAGTAGGAACTGTAGCAAAAAGAACTAGTAATTTTGATAATCAAAAGCATGTGCTGTATCCCATACCAGATTACTACGAATATCTCTCCCAACAAAATAATGGCTGACATGTGCTGATCTTTTACTTGCGTGAACATAAATAGAGAATCTGCCCTCATGGCCCTGCATTTTGTTATAAGTAATGAATAGGATGTAAAAATGTCTCTAAAACATTCAAAAGAAAAGGAGTTGTAGAAAGAAGTCAAAATGAAGGAGAAAGTAGAAGACTAATTCTCTTGAAGAAGTAAAAGCAAATAATAGGTATGCTAGTATACATAGGATGAATATTTAATATTTTAAATATCTTAAGATAGGATAGAATATTTAGTATATTTGAATTAGAAAATTGTTTATCTTCTTTTTTTTTAATTTTTATTTTAATAGTTAGTTTATCTTATCACTTAAGACTGCTATCTTTTCAGTTCTTTATATAAATAACCCTTTATTCTTCTCCCTCTTCCATCTCCCCTCTATTACTTTTGAGCTCTCCTCTCCCTCTTTTAGTCTTCTCCCCCCTTCTCCCTTTCTCCCAACCTGTTCTATTTCACAAAAGCATTAATATTCTAAATGGGAGCACAAGTTTACTTAGCTAGACACCTTATAAATTAGGATAAGTACAAAAGGAAGTACAAAAAGTACAAGCTTAGTCCAAAAGTAAACAACACATTTATTTTAACCTACCAATCACAGAATCACTATTCTAACATTTTCCATACACAAAATTAAGTATAAATGTTTCCAAGTTAAAGAGCTATAGACTAGATTTATGATGTTATCATCCCTGAATATACGAGGAAGACATAACGCAAGAATAAAAGGGAATGATACAAAGCAAATCCTTTATAAACTGAGACACTTTGGCTAACTTCACTTCTCTGAGCGGGTTTGCTGCGTAGTGTTATGTTACTCAAATTCAGATTGGATCCTTCAAATGTCTTCGTATTACTAACTCCTCTTAATAATAAATGCTTGCACACTTGATTAAAAAATGCAAAGAATCAGATGAGCTTGCACCCTCTAAGCTAGTTTTCTACTCCAGTGGACTTATTATCTCACCTAAACCCTGAACCTTAGAAAATGTCTGCATTATTAACTAATCTTAAATGGAACTTAACTTCATATGATTCGTTACTATAACACTATTGAAGATTTCGACTAGTTTACTTCACATGATGCAATTCCTGTCACCAGCACTCTTCTACTCCTAAAAAAATATCTTGTCTATAGAGAACTTTGCGTATAGCATTATGAGCATGGCTAAAATGAGTAACCATTGTCTCCAAAGATAGAAAACTAAAAAGCTGCAAATTATGACTGCTACAACGAACAAGACAAAGTTTTTACTTTTCCATCCTGTTGCGGCTCACTTACTGTCCCACTCCAAAATCAAAAAAGAACAATCTACAATAATTGAAACAGGATAAGATGAATTAAATCCAATCCTATCAATAAATCTGCTGTAGCATCATTATATACATAATAGTAATACTACTCTAAAGAACCCTAAGATACAGCTTACGCAACAAAAAGTATAAATAAAATGAGTAAAAGAAAGAAAGTGAAAGATAGCATCAACACTAATGAAATTAGACACAAAAGGAAAGTTTACGGAATAGGAATGTCATACTTCAAAGAACTTGTGCCAGAGCTTCTCAAAATGCAATGGACCAGGAGTCAGAAACAAAAAGGCAACCTTAGGGTTCTCAGTTTGTATAGGAGAAGACTTCAGAATTTCCCCAACAACAACGCGTGATTCAACCTCAGAATCAGTTAATAGTCGGGTAAAAGCTTTTGAAGGCAGATCACTTGGTAAATAAGTATAAGCAGCAATCAGAACAATGCTCACAGCACAAACCAATACAAATATCCAAGACGGCCTCCTCAAATGTAATCGCTTCCCTGATCCCGCCATGATTAGAAGCTTTATTACTCCTTACAGCCATGCATGTACTTTCTTCATTTAAGTTGAAGACACCTCAACAACTTTCCCAAAGGTCTCTCAGCTATGACATACAATACCGACTTACTGCCATTATACATAAGAGAGGAATAAAACCATAAATAATTTTTCTAACAATTTTGAAAAAGATGAAAATACATTCATGCATAAAAGCTACAGGAAGTTGTTTTTGGGTTGCTAAACAATAGGATACATAGTTAACTTTATTCATATCAGTAATTAATTAATTAAGAAACATATTTCAGAGCTTATCCTACCTCCAAACCCCCAGTTTTGTTGGCCAAAAGCATTGAGTTGCAGGGGAACGAAGATGGGCTTACAGAACCATAACTAATACCATCATCATGATGAAACGGAATAATTCATTAGTTTCAAGTTCAATCATAGACGCAACTCTTGTTCCGGTTATCCCAGACATTGTTACTGGAATATTGTTATTGCGTTGTGGCACGTAGTGTTCCTGATTGGAAGGACATTATTTTTAGTTTTTCAGACATCAAGATGTATGATATTTACTTTTAGTCATAGTTCGAATGTACGTAATATAAAATGCTCAATTCAGTCATTGATTGTGTTAAATCCGTAGTATTCGTAAGTTACCGAATTCTTGAACACAAATATCAACGGCGACGTCGCCTAGTACTATTTTTATAACTTAAAGCACGGTTCAGACTATGATGGGAAACCAAATAAATGTTTCCAGAAACCGGTTATTGAGTTGACACACCAGCATGAAATCTCAAAGAACAGAACCAGAAAGATCCATGAATAACAGCAAAATGATACAGACAAATACAAGGCATTACATTACCGATTACACATACAAGTGTGGCATTTGGCAAACACAATTGATTCATTATCAACAATAATGGATGATGAAAATCCAAATGACAATGAAGTTGAGGAATAGCGACAGTACCTCTGATCAAATTCAGGTGGTCCATAAAAATACGAAAGTGAGGAAATCACAATGGATGAAGATCCGAAAAGAATCGGAAATGTTTTCGAAACAAGTATAGTGATGTCTCGCACGCTCCGAGAAAATGCTACCACACAGTGGATTCATTGGATGGTGGTGAGGTTGTATCATTGTATGTGTCGCTCAAACGCTGCGTCAGCGTTGCCAACAGAATCAAGAGCGAGGAGCAAAAACTGGTGCTTTTGCCACGTCATATTCTTGTATGGATAAATATTCAATGTCATTAATTGCTGAGGCTACGGTCCAACATAATTTTTCTTTGGGGTACAAATAAAAGCAAAATTCAAGTATGCAAGTGGAAACAGATGGAGGAGTTTTGCAAAATAAGGAAAAACGTAAGAGTTGGCAGATATTAAGCGAATGAGCCAGGGGAAATTTTTGTCAATTTATATGATGTTATGATCTTTCACTTTGTTTTGATTGATCATTACATTATGAATTGAGAATATGCTCTCCATACTGGGATGTTCTGTACTGTTCAAAGCAAATGATGTCGAGGTCGTTGAAGCTAAGGGATTGACAACAATGTAATATATTGCAGGGCTAGTATAAACTATCAAGAAAGTAGGGTAGAGTTCATTCTTTGCTTTTGCTTGCCGGGAAGTTCGGTTGAATAAAATAAGTTGGTTTGCCGAAAGGGCAAAGGAGTAATCAGAATTAAAAAAGTGTAATTCACAAAACTGGCTAAAGATGATGATTTCGGCTTTTAGGAGGTTGGGAAAGAATTGGCCCTGTCAAGATCAAACACGACATCGAATTTGCGATTGGCTGGATGATTCTATCCGATAGTTGTAGAGACTTATCGTGGATAACTGTTATAAACAATCAATTTTTTTTTTGATAAAACAAACAAGTCTGGATGCTTTGCTTTCTCTGTTATAAATATCTTTTCGGTCTCTCGTCAAAATATGACTATTGTCTATTCCATAGATATAGAAAAAATTTAAATTTTTAATAAGTCAAAACATGATTTATTGTTCATGTAAAACTATCATGGATTGAAACCACCTTAAGTTTCTAAAAAAATTTATATGAGATAAATGTAAGAATTCAAACCTATAAATTTTTTAGAAACTTTACATTTCATTCACTATTTTTAATAGAAAATGTTACGCCGTCAAAATTATGAAGATTTTTAACAGTAGTCTATAACGTCTTCCAGCTGAAGGCTTCCATTTCAGCTCTGAACTATAACAAACACATCTTTTCTGAGTTCAATCAGATTTAAGTTGTTGCATCAATTTGATTGAGCAAAACAAATAGAATCAATGAGAACGGCAGACTATGTGCGGGGTTAGCCAGGGCCCACTTTGGGAATATCATAGTGCTCACTCAGATTGGCCAGATACTGATTGAATTCCTGAATCCGATCACGATGTGACTTGCTTGCCAATTTTGCCAACCTCTGAAGTTCCAGTTTCTCTGTCTGCTGGAGGAATCGCTTCTCAGCTGGTGTCAGGACATCATCATACGTAGCACCTCGGTCATCGCGACCATCTTGGTCAGCCTCATTCATGCCACCTTCGAGGAAACTTGCTGACGACATATTTCCACCTAACAGCCTCCAAAGTGAAGAAAATACCATAAGCAAAAATTATTGCTAAATAGGACAACCAAAGACAGATCAGAAGGCAAGCTGACTTGGAACATGATCAACTGAGGTCAAATGTTCTTAGAGCAATCCATCTTTGTCATATTTCGTCTACATACGAAAAGGTTTGGATCATGGACTCAGTAGTTGAAGCCACACTGAGAAAGTCCACAAGGATTAAACTTCTAGATGAAATCATAAGTCTAAATTTCACACATGAAGTTTAGATGCTGAAAATGATTTAGAACAAGAGTGCTTAAGGTAACTGTTTAATCATCAGAAACGGTATTGCCCAGATGTTGAAAAGTGACAGTTGGCGATATGCTACAGGGTAATATAATCTGAAAGTATGATTATATTTTTGGCATGGAGTACTAAAGACATTCAATTTGATAGGATAATAATGACGAATGGTTTGTTGAATTATTCGCTTTTGAAAATTCAAGGAACCATGAAGTGTTGAAGTGGCAGCAGCTGCAGAAGAAGATAACTTAGACATAAGACACCAAAAAAAATGATATCAAAACAATCAAACAGTTGTAGTTGCTAATATATCAACAATCGTAGCCCGAATTTAACAAGATTACACCAAAAGATATTCCTAGTTATAATGACTGGACTCCAAAGATAGACTAAGTAAACTGATTTGGGAAGGGGGAACTACTAAAGCTATGATAACTTAACAAGTAATCATAGAATAGAACAACCCATAAAGTGCCCGTAGGATTATCAAGCACCATTCGGAAACGCAGAAATGATCTAAATTCCCCTAACTTATATAAATAACGAAGACCAAACATAAACTGAATCAAATAGCTCTCAAATAATAAAAATCAAGAGATGGAGATTTATATGTAACTAATATAAATATATAAGCCATCAGGTAGCGAATCAAAATTGGGGGCTAAATCTCAATGTTTCACTGCCCTTGAGATTAAATCCTTCACTTTCTTGTGTAGTTTGCTGTCAAAATTTTCTCCATTGCTCCAAATATCTATGCTGATTTAAAAGGTGAAAGAAGATTAACTTCCCCGACTTCAAAGAAGTCCAACCGTGTAAGCTAATGTCGCAAATCAATGGGTAATTGCAACCACAAAATCTCATAACTCAGATGCCTTAAAATACCTGGCACTGTTGATTTGCAAATAAACCTCGCCCTCTTCTAAAGGATAACAAAGCCTTTATCTTATTGTTCCCACAAACAAAAAGTTATCTCGTCCATGATAGCAGCACATGAAAATTTATGCCAAATAACAAAGCCAAAATAACATAATAAATGTATTCTTGTTTCAGTGAATTTAATATCAGTAATGTTACTCATCTAAGAATTCCAACATTCACATCTCCTCGTGAAATAGAAAGTATTAACACCCCTCAACCAACCAGAAAATTTGGAAAGCGAACAATTGAAAACACAGAAGCAACTCTTCCACGTACGTTTTTTTTAACCAAAAAAAAAAAATAGTAAAAGAGAACCAAACCAGGATTTATATAAGCCAGTTTGAATCCTGAAATCAATTCCAATAGCATCTGAAGCAATTCTCAACGACAGAAAAAGAGTATCATGTTCACCTTGATCGATCACAGACAACTGATCGTGACTCGTACTGTGCTTCTTCTTCTTCTTCTTCTTTTTAATCCCACCAGGTTTGACATCCAATGCTTTACCTTTCAGCTTCAGTTTCCCAACCACAACATTATCGTACGCCGACATCTTCCCGATAGGATCCTATCTCAAGCTTCAGAGAGTGTCCGATGAAAATATAACCACAAAACTCAACGATCACAATGTTCAATCAACGAAAATATTTTACGTCCAAGCAAAATGGAAGTCAAAAGAGAATAATGGATGGAACACAACATATAATCAAAAAAGTGTTAGCACTATCATTTAACAGTAATGAAAGGATCCGTACAAAGGCTTACAGCAATTTTACTCGACAGTGGCTGCTTGAATATGCGTTGGTTATCAATTTGAGTTGGCGAAGGTTCTGGAAATAAGTGGAAGCCTCCTGAAGATAAAAGATCCTAACGCATTTTCTGAACTCTCACTTCCGCGCCAATATAAATAGTTCGTTAATTGTTGGGCTAACCCAGAATAGTCCAATCATGTCAAAGGATTTTTATGAAGAGAAATCGAAGTATAATGAAATAAGATATTTACGTAAAATAGACCATAAAAATTTTGAGTATTGATTTTATGAACTATATAAATTATATATAAACTAATTCCGTGTTAAAATTTTAGTATAAAAAAATATTCATATAATTTAAAGTTATAGTTATATTTAAATTATATTATTTTTAATTTTATTCATCCAATTATTAAAATATAACAAATTTATATAAAATTTAATGGACTCAAATTCATAAAAATATTTTTCAAAAAAATTTAAGATCTCTTGGTCGCTTTTTATAAACATAATTATTTAAACTGTTTGAGAAATCAAATCCGCCTAACGATAAACTCTTTTAAGATCTCCTTGGTATAACAACAGTCATAAGTATCATACCAACACAACAAAGTAACAGTTTCATAGTTTGTCCATAATCATCAGGAATGGAGTAGAAAATGGTATATCAAGATTGTAAATTCAGTCGTGTTTAATAATTCACTTAAAGGCATAGAGATGAGAACGTGCATGTAATTCATGGACTTGAGTCAGTGAGCCATATTTACAGACACATTTCAACTTCGTCTTCTTGACTTACTATATCTCCGGTTGCAAGTAAAACATGCTCAAGTTTACTAATACTAGTTCGAAAATACTTCCACTCTCGCAGAAATATAAATTCTAGAACAAACTTTCCAAATTATCTGAGTCAGAACTCAGAACTTGGAAGTCAAACGTACAAATTGCAGTAGCATGGATAAAGGGAAAAAAAAAACACATCTACCTAGCATTTCCAAGATCAAAGCAGCAAAGAAACAATTTTAATGCCTGGACCGCATTTCATCATTTTTATCACCTTCATGCCTCTTCCTCTCACTTATGCGTGAATCATAGTATTTCGCTTTCTTGGAGTAATCTTTATGACTGTCCCTCTCATACTCTCTATTTCCTCGCTCTTCCTCCTCCCTATCATGTTTCTCATTCTTTCTGTACCTCTTTTCTCCACGATCATCTTCATCCGTTCGGTATCTCCTTTCTCCACGCTCATCCTCATCCCTTTGGTACCTCCTTTCTCCGCGATCATCCTCATCCCTCCTGTGTCTCCTTTCTCCGCGATCATCCTCATCCCTCCTGTGCCTCCTTTCTCCGCGATCATCCTCATCCCTCCGGTGCCTCCTTTCTCCGCGATCATCCTCATCCCTCCGGTGCCTCCTTTGTTCATGATCATCCTCATCCCTTCGGTGCCTCCTTTCTCCACGATCATCTTCCTCCCTTATGTGCCTCCTATCTTCATGATCATCTTCATCCCTTCTGTGCTTCCTTTCTCCATCCTCATCCTCATCCCTTCTACGCTTCCTTTCTCCATCCTCATCCTCATCCCTTCTACGCTTCCTTTCTCCACCATCATCCTCATTCCTTTGGTTCTTCCTTTCTCCCCGATCATTCTCATCCCTTCTATATTTCCTTTGGCCGTGATCGTCTTCATCCCTTCTGTATTTCCTTTCTCCATGATCATCTTCGTCCCTTACGTGCTTTCTTTCTCCATGATCAGCATCATTTCGTTTATGCCTTCTAGCTTCTTGATCCTCACCATCTTGACCAATCCAACCACTAGAACGTGTTTCACTGTCCCTACCAAACTTTTTGCCTTTATGCCCAACAGTCTCACCATCATGCCCTCCAACCCTAACTGATTTTGAGTAATCATCTCTTTCCCAATCATCCTTGTGTCTACATGTTCTAGATTTTGATTCAGACTCAATCTTACCTGACTTCCCATAATTCTTGTCATGCTCAGCCTCTAAGACAGAACCTGACTGTCTCAATTTGGACCCACTCTCCCCACCTGTGTCTCCATCAGGCTTGCTCTTGCTTCTCATCATTTCTTGACTTCCACTATTTGTTCCCTCCACAAAATTTCTCCCATGTTTATTACCATATGATTTTCTCAATGAATCCAATCCATCATTAGCATTTGCTCCATAAACTTTATCCTCATTGCCACCTTTGGCATCAGATCTAAATTTATTCTCATCCAGGCTATATCCTCTACCATTTTTTCTTGAAACAGGTTCACTCTTTCGTGATCTTTTATATCTGTGATCACTTGAACTACTGTCGGAATCACTACCACTGTCACTGTCACTGCCACTTTCATCAGTAGAAGAGTATGAGCCCTTTTGAACATCTCTACCTCGTTCTGAAGAATCCTTATCAGAGTCTCTATCAGAATCACTATCATCATCATCAGAGTCGTGCCTCCTTCTCTGCTTCTGTTTTTGGTGTCCACCTTTTTTCTTCTCCTCCCACGTATCATCTTCAGAGTCTTCCTTGGAATCACGTTTTTCCAACTTTGTGTGCTGCTTCCCTCCTTTAGCTCCATGCTTAGAGAAGCTTTTATGATAATCAGAATCATCATCTGAGTCATGCCTCCTGTGAGCTTTTTTCAATTTCTCCTCCCTTTTCCTTGCAACTTTCCTATCATCAGAATCAGAACCAGATTCAGAAGAAGAATCAGTATCATCACTATCCCCCACCTTACCCTTCTTGTTCTGTTTAGTATTCTTCTTCTTTGAAGCCTTGGCCCTCTTCTCAGCATCACTGTCAGAATCATATTCATCATCACTCCTCCTCTTCCCTTTATGATGCATCTTTCTACCTCCCTTCTCATTTTCCATGCTGCTATCTGAATCAGATGAATCATCCTCACGCTTCCTCTTTTTCCTTTCACTCTTTTTGCTGTGCTTCGAGTCTTTGACACCCTTCTTATCATCGTTTTCAACTTTCTGATTTTCAATCATTTGTTTCTTTCGAGTGAAATCTCTATCCAAAAAGGCATGTTCATGTCTCAGATGATGCTTGTCATCCCCATCAGAACCATTTTTCTGACCATCCCTTGGTGCATCATCATTTCCTTCTACATTCATTTCATTGCCTTCAGATGAATATATGCCAAGAGCAGCTTTTAAGGTTTCCATCTGCTTTTCCTTTCTAGCAGCAATTTGGTGAGTCTGTGTATCAGAAAACCTGACAGCCAAAAAACGCTTATCGTTTAGAGAATGAACACAGACATATCAACATTAAGTTCATCGCTTCTACTTATCATGAACCCCCAATTTAAAAAGATGTAGCAAGCTCACAGAATTGAAAACCAAAATATATATATATAGAAGTGCATGATGTACATTTCAAGTGTAAATGGGTTTGAGGATTTAGCAATTCAGAGTGATTCAGAGGGTCCAGGATAGGGTTTTATTTTGTTATCCACTTGAGTCCGAGTCCAAAAAAATAATAATTTTTCTAGGGATGGGGGCAAGGACTATAATTCACTTCGCATATCTTACCATGATCGTCCCTATCCCATCCTAACACATCCTGCTTTGTGATGAATAATTGTTCACAAGCGTCGTATTGAGGTAAACTAAGCAAACAGAAAGCATATATGGTATATCCAACTATAAGAGTGAGCTGAGTCCCTATAGTAGACAGGAGAAGAATATACCAACCAGGAATCCAAAGAATTATTTTATAAACCAAGTACTACTAAAACCTTAGAAAGAAACAAAAATTACTTTTTCTCTGCAACTGATATAGGCACAGGTCCATCACTTTCCTCAGCAGATGCCTCAGCTTCCAATTTCTTGCGGGCCTCTTCGAGTTTTTCAGCAATCTCAGCATCAGTGTAACCTTGATCAATGAGTTTATCCTCGAGGATCACCAGCTTGAGCTGAATCTGACGCTTGCGGTCATGCTCAAGGATCTCTTTGTTAGCCTTCCTAGTAACACCTGCAGTACCCTGATCTGCCTCGAAACCTCTTGTGTTTTCGGCAACCTTGGTAGTCTTGGGCTTGACAAAGAATTTGTTGCTCTGGATGTATCCATTCGTCCCAGATCCCCTTGGGGTTTGTAACCCTATTCCGTTGTACATATCGTTTACACTAAAACCTTGCAATTAAAAAGAGATTAGGTTAGAAAACCTGAATTCGACAGAAACTACGGATCTCAAAAACATCACCGTAAACAGAAACAAATGATCAGCTAACAAAATCAAAACCGAGAATGGAATCTACATGCTTTCGTCAGTTTCTAATTCATTTACGCGATATTACAATTCTACGAAACACAGAACCAAATATATATATATATATATATCGCTCCGTCGCCACAAACTAAAATTTGAAAAAGGAATAAACAAATAATTGAAGAAAAGACCGAACACCGACTTTTGACAAACCGTGCTCTTCGTTACCCTCGCGCCGAAGCAGAGGAAGGATAATGGATAAAGCTTTCGACTCAAGAGGTTTTGTACATATTATATTGACTTCGAAAAAGAAACTCTGGTGCTTTTTGGGTATACAGCTGACAAGCAAGACAAGGATTCCTAGTATGATTCAGAGTACAAGAAAAACCATGGAGTAGGACAGGATACTTCAGATCTAACCAAGTATAGAAAAGACCTAACCTGGTGCCGCTGTTTCGATCCGGTGCGGCGGCGAGACGGCGAGAGCTTCTGCGGCTGGTGTGGTGCAGGCGTGCGGCGGCCGGGTAGTATGGAGCTGTTTCGAATAGGATGGAGCTGCTGTCGATCGAATTTGATGGACCGAGTTTGACGTTCAATTCAGTAGCCAATAGGTCCAGCTGCGTAATGATAAGGTTAATAATTTACTTTTTTTATATAAATAGTAAAATATTAAATTACTAAAATAGATATAACATATATGTATAATTATTTAAATAATATATATATATATTTATATATATATATAATACCATAAAATTATTACAATGTTTTTGGTAATGGGAAATTTTGTCATCCTCGTCCACGCGGTAAAAAGTTCCTCACATTTGGGGCAATTTTGTCATACCAAATCTGATAATTCATATATGCGCCAATTTATGTACTTTATCAGCAGTTAGGGTTGGGAATTAAATTAAGAGTAATTAGTTACAGTATTATTAATAAATTTTAATTGATTATTAAATAATTAATTAAATTTTATTCAAAAATAAATAAATAATATATTTTAATGATGTATAATTTATAAAATAAAATATATTAATTTTATAAAATGCACATAAAAAATACACAAATTTAACATTTTGACAATAGTTAATTTATAAATATGATGTGTTTTATTTTTTTATTAAATATGATTTAATTTATTATTTAATAGTTAAATTATTATCTGTTAATAATACTGTTAATTAATTTTACTTCTATCTTATTAATCAAAGAATTAAATTTATTAATAATTAATCTTTAAGCAATTAAATTAAGATATTTTATCTTTCAATAATTAAATTGAGAGAACATATATATTTTAAAGACTAAATTATTAATTTATTCTTAACTTAATTAAAAAAATTAAAAATTTTATGTAATTTATTATTAAATAATAATATAATAAGCTATATAGTATAAAATTGAAGATGAAGTAACATTGTTTTATAATAAAAAAGAATTGTATTAATACATTATATATACATATAGTGTGATATAAAAAAATTAAAAGGTAAATTATATTTTTTTTTCTTTAGAGATGTTGAAATTATATTTTTTTTATTTGTTTTAAAAAATTATTCTCTTTACAAAAATTTATAATTTCAAGTATTCTTATATTTATTATTTATATAATTAAATATATATTTGATCAATATAAAAAATTATTTTTAAACAAATAATTTTTTCATTAAGGGCATTTTAAATAAAATGAGTAAAATTGTAAATTTTTTAATCTTTTAAAAGAAATAAATATTTTTTTCAAAATAAAAAATAAAAGAGTATAAAATTAAAGGAGAAATATAAAACTTGCATGAATAAACTTTAATAAATTATCTTCATATAAAAATTGTTTGTCTGGTAAATAAAAAAGAATGGTATTTCTCTCTCTATTTTGACTTGAAAAATATACCAAACAATAAATTGGAATTTACAAATAAAAACAATATTATCAATAAGTAACATATTTATCAATAGTAAGATTTATTTTATATTAGTTTTTCTCACGATAATTTTATGTTAATATTAAAATATATTAAAATATATATATAATGATATTATTTTTAAAAAAACTCAGTATAAAATATAAAATATAATATATTTAAATTATAAGGTATATTATATTTTATAAAATATTTTAGTAAGTATCTAATTTTAACAAAAATATATAAAAATTAGACTTAAAAACTTAAAATAATTAAATTAATTAAATGACAAGATTGATAGATAAATGAAAATACATTTTAATTTAAAAACACACGATGTATTGTTTTGTATTAATTGTAGGAATGATAATATTAGTGTGTTAAATGCATACTCATATTTTGACAAAATTGATAGATAAATGAAAATACATTTTAAATTTGACTTTTGACATTAAATGTAAAAATACATTTTAATTTAAAAACACACGATGTATTGTTTTGTATTAATTATAGGAAAGATAATATTAGTGTGTTAAATGCATACTCATATTTTGATTTCAAGTATATTAAATCTACATATTATAACAGATATTTTAGACCTAAATATAAATCAAAGTCATTTATTTCTGATAGATCAGACAGATAGTGAAAAAAATTCTTACCAACACATCATCATTGTTAATTATATTAAATATAAGAATAATACATCTTTAACACTTTTAATTTGGCATGATATATTGATTAAGAAAAAACAGCTGTATTCATATCACATTTTAAATTATAAGATGTAATACTTTATAAAAATAATTCACTTTCTCACATAGATCAGTCTTCTATGAAACCATGCTCTCATAAAACATTATGTCAGCCGTGTATTAGAAAGCTGTCATAAAGTATAATACTTTTCTCTTTTTTCTATTTTTTGGTTTAAAAGGCCTCAAAAGAAAACACCTAAACAAAAACAGCACAGGAAGAAACAAGAATAACCCAAAAGCAGCTGTAAGGAGCAAGGGTCCCAATAAAATCATAGACTTTTAAGTTTCGAGTTATCCAATAAAATGATCAACACTAGTTGAATTAAAATTTTAATTTTGCTATTATAAGAGAAAAACATAATAATATCGAGTTAAAAAATAGTTGAACACAAACTCAACTGGTAAAAACTCATTATTCAAATAAAATCCGCCAATTAAAAAAGTCATATTTACTGTCCTCATATCCTCACTTATCGTGTGTCGGTGTGAATTAGTTGCCGTTTTCTTTTTCCCCTTTGGGTGATCGCCAAACGCCTCGTTTACACATAGCAGAGTCTTGGCTTTAAACGCACACGCATCTCTTTCAGCGAAACCCCACGCTCCCTTTCCAAGAGAAAAAATCTATAACTACATTTTTAATAATGCCTTGGCCTACAGAATTGATCTCAAACATCTTATTGTACAACATGATTTTCTAGGAACGAACAGAAAAATAAGAGCATAGGTCGAACTTAAAAAATCAGTATTCAACTGTGGGTAGCGTAGGACTTGGCGCTTGAAATATCAAAGCCCCAAGTTATAGCAATTACTTTTTCCTCTGGTTTGGTACCTTGACTACCTTCTGCAGCTCAAGCTAGCAAATATTTCAAAAAGTAGAAGCCACTAGAGGCCAACCCAGTAAGAGCGTCCATTGCTGTTGTGAATTGGAGATGAGGAAGGAGAAGTAACACACCACTCATACCAAACCTGATTCAGATTACGAAAAAATTAATATGAAATGGAAAAATAGGTACGAGGATCAAGGCCAAAGATAAAAAAAGATTGAAATGGGAAACAGCAAGTGGTCAAAATCAACCTTCGTAGAACCGCAACAGCGCCAGAAATGTACTTCTAAAGTAGAACCAGGATCCACACAAATAGGTGCCCGTAGTGGGAAAAATATTGCAAACCTGCAAATAATTTGGAAAAAAAAAAAGTTGAAAGCTTCAGAGAAAAAGTTGCATTCCCTTATATTTTATCATTATACTACGTTCAAACCTGCAAATAATTTGAAAGCAAAAAAAAAAAATTGAAAGCCTGAGAGAAAAAGTTGTATTCCCTTCTATTTATCATTATATCAATTTTCTTTGTTCATTTCATTTGCCCAACAATTATGTTTCCAATTGGCAAATATTGACGGCAAACTGCTGCTTAGCATGTGATAACTGGTGTTATCAAACAGTTTTTAATAGAAAAATAAAAGGGCAACAAAGTTCAGTACCAGCTGAACATATTTGGTGTCGCTGTTGTAGGCTCAATTCCAAGATGCACATCTTTATAAAGTGTAGCATCAAAGTAGCCAGCAAATCCTATGGTCAAGGTGCATAAAAGGTCAATATGAAAAGCCCATCTCACACAATACTAGGATAGGAAATGAATAAAGATACTCAACATGTAGAAACCGCTAAAAGTCACAATAAGATTCATGCCCTCCACCATATTAATCTGTCAGTTTTCTTTTGGCCAGTAACATGTCAATTATTCTCTCTTTAAAATGTCCAAACTAAAATGTAAATATCTTTACTTTCCCACTTTTTCAATCAAAATTCTTATATACCTCCAAAATGAATTGGAAACAAATATATAAGTATAGTTTTGCATAGGGAATAGGGAATAAAAAGGCACTACATACCATGTACCATTGCTGACCCAGTGTCATTAGGTATAACAAACTGCAACTTCATATACCGCTGGTTGCTTTCCTTATCTGAGGGTTTTGGATGAGTAAATGTAAAAACCTATCCAAGTCAAATAAAAACCACAAAATATCAGAGCAGAAACCACTTAATGTCAACTTTTCTAGGTATAAAAGCAAACCCTAATAAATTGTTTATTAGGGTAAAATATTTAGCAATGCATGGAATTAAACAGTGCAAAAATCAGAATTGTTGATATGTTGCGCGAATACAAAAAGAAAAAGTAGGCCACTCACAGGTTGAGATGGTGCAAGCCTGGCTACATTGTGTAATTTAACAACATAAGCAGTTTCAAAGTGTACTATATCTTTATGAGCCTTAACCTGAATATAACCACAACCAAGTTAAATAAAGCAATAATGTAATATAAGTAAATTTGACGGGGACCACAGGAGATATACATCATTATATAACTTGGAAGCTGTCACTGGTTGGAGGAAGCTAGTATACCTGAAAGTAGTAGTCAAGAATCATTAATATGCTAACTAAAGCAACAAAACAAGAAAACATCAATCAAAAGATCCTTAACATTCAGATTGCTGACCACGGACTGGCAATATCCATCTGAAGTTGAAGGTACCTTATGACGTTAATCTAAAGTTAAAAGGGTAAAAATATCAATCAAAAGTCTCTTAAAAGTATTAAGACCACAAATGGCTCCCTGGATACTCTCAGGTGATGCCAATATTACACAACTGAGACTACATGGCTATTATCAGGACAGCTAGAAAACATCTACAATTCTGAAGTTGTCTATCAGGAGTTGAAGGCACCCTTTGAATAGAAAAATATATATATACATGAAGGGAAAGGATTTACTCACGAAGATGGTATTGAAATTCCATCTTGCTTCAGAAACCTCTGGGCTCCATCAAGGCACTCAGGAGACAGCTCATTGTCACCAAAAGAACCTAGCAATTCACTAACCTAAATCAAGATAAAGACCAATCAGACACCAGATTATAAATAAAAGAAGATGAGTCAATGACCAAAAGTGAGATACTAAGGTACCAATATGTCTGCCTTTTCAGGTGCGTTCCAGCAGCGCATGTCACTTGAGACTATGGTAACTGTATTCTCCCAGCCCTCTAACCTAATCAAACTCTGCTCCAACCAAAAATAGAAAAACAACAAAATGTGAGGGTTCATCAGTGTCCATCATAAGAAACATAATAACATAAAAAATAAAATGGCATGATCCACAATCAAGAATGGAAACTAAAGGTGATAGAATAACAAATTGAAAACTCATTTAACTGGCCATAATGCACAACTTCACTTCTTATTTACATACATAAGAAGAAAAAGAAAGACGTAATGAAGTTTTTTTATACATATCAAACACTTAATATGGTGAAACATAACTGATGATTAAAAATAATTCTTTAAAGTTGACAGATATCAGTCGCTGCTGCTATTGTCAGCAAAATGAATATTAAATGTATTTGAATTTAGTGGCTTCTGTAATATGCAAAGATTATTATATTGAGATATAAATGTATGGAATCACCATAAGTGTAACAAAAAGATCCCTACTAACATTGAGTGTAACAACTGCATTTGGATTCTTTTCAACAGCATATACTTTTAGCTTCCTCCCAGTTTCTTCAGCTGCCTACATATGAAGATGATAAAAGTCACATGCAAAAAGGATATACCTAATATTCAGTAAACTGAATGAAGTTTGAAGTAAGCAATGTATCCAAAAATTCATAACAAAGAAAGTACAAGAACACACCTGCAATGATGCCCGGACAAGCGGACCGCGCCCAGCACCAACAACCATCAATACCTAGCCATAGGCATTACACAAACCATTATGTCTCAGCTGAAAAAAAGGTTGGGTGCATTCAGAGTAGCACATACTTATCTTGGTGCTAGAAAATAAAAATCAACAAATCAATATGCACAAATAGAATACCAAAATCTTACAGTGGTAATCACAGATGCCTTCTCATCAGGAACCCGGTCAAGCAATGCCTTACTAACTGCTCTTTGGTACTAGCAAAAAGAAAGCATATCTTAGATATAAAGTAACATTTAATAAGATGCAAAAGCCACCAGTTGCCACAACCTCTAGAACCAGGGAACAAACGAGATGAAGAAAAAGTTGAAGACAGGCAAGTATACATAAACAGACACACAAATTTTAGACTAGACTGAATGCTTTGCCATACCTGAATGTATTTCACTGTATCTTTCTCGAAAGTTTCATAGGTCTGAGCCTCTAGATTATCCATAAGAGGCTGCACAGGAATAGTGAAAACGTCCAAATTATTCATTGCAAAAGTTTGGAGATATAATGCAGCAACAGAGGCCAAAAACTGAGTTGACAGGCTGGATAAAGAGTACTTACTTGCAATGGTGACTGCAAAAAATCCCTGTAACCAAGCTGGCATAAGAGACTGAGGGTCAAGAGGAATATAATAGCAGATAATGCTATGTCTTTATTCAACACACGGAAAAATAGATACCTCGAACCGCTCTTGCTCAGGAATTGGATCCATTCTTTGGTATAGATACGCAACATAGTCCAGATATGGCCTCAAAGGATGTCTTTCCAAATCTAAATTGCAATAAAAATTCAAAAATCATCAAACAAAGAGAGGGAAAAAAAAACTCACTCAAGGCTGAAGACTCTTGGCCAAAGGCCCATTGGTCAAATTTAGATAAAAACAGCAGAACATAAAATCACAACTTCCACTATATGCACATGCAGGCACAGGACCATGCACATCTACACAAACACAGGCAGGAAGGGAGGGAGAAAGATTAATAAATATAGAGCACAGAGCTAAAGACAGGGGTCTTGTAAACTAAATAGCTCAAAAAGGAAAATTTAAAGAAAACACAAACGAAAATTTTAAAGAATTTATTACTGCTTAAATGATGATCTTCAGCATTAAGATGATATATATCTAAAACAAGAACAGGCGCTTACCCACAGCAGAATGATTATGAGAAGCAACTGGATCCATACTTTCTTTGGGATGAACTGATCTTCCAGATATAATTATCTAGACAGATGTTTCGCGAAAATTCAATATTTTTTCAGAAATACAAAAAAGTATTAGAATTTGAATTTCACTAACCCAAAAGAGTTAAACATGATACTAGAATTGTAAGAATATGTTCAGACTACTTGTCCAAAGTGGAATTAATTGCTCAACTTACTTTTGTCAACAAACACTCACTGCATTACTGACTAAGTTCACAACTAACAAAAGATTCAGAGTTTGGGATGGATTACCTGTATAGAATGGTTAAAAAATCCAGTAATTAACTTCTGGTGACGCTTTGACAGGCATGGATAACCACGAGCATTAGTTAAAAAGGACTGCCAAAAATTCAGCTGAAACTATTACAATCTGGGAACAGAATCAGAAACACCATACTTAATATTTGAAAGATACATTATAAACCACAAGATGTCCTTACATCAGTATTTATTATAGCTGCTCTAACAGGCTCCCCAAACCACCGTCCAAGTGAGTTTGCAGATGGCAGGGTACTCCTAATAAACAAAAACATTTATCATATCAAGACCAAAAAGATTAATAATATATTGTTGCAACTGTAAAACAAGTTGAGCAAAAATTAATCAAGATACATAGTACAAGTTCAAGCCTCAAGGCATAGAGTAATGTGAATAAAAAGGTCCAAGTCTCAACCACTCACAGAATATCCAGTGCAATAGACAATTGACTATGATGCTCACATAGAAGACGAAATGAATTCCAAGTCTCCCAAGAATCAACCTGTCAATCAGGACTAAAAAGTCAGGGAAAATAAACCTGGCATTATAAACACAAAAGGAATATTTCATCCATGTAGAAGAAAGCTCAGGAATGGTTCTGATATACATCTAACACGATCAGTCATGCAAAAGCCCTTTGAACTTGAAGCATAGACAAATCATAGGCCTCCATATCTTGTTTTCAAATTTAATTTTTATTGGAAGCTAAGGAGTGGCTTTAACATTATATCTCTTACAATACATAAGCAGCATATGATTCCCTAGGTTTTGCAGAACCTAATATCAAAAACTCTATTCTGCAGCTTTGACTGTACTACAGCAAGGATCATTTCATTCAAAAGGCTAAGTATAAAGAAGAATCAAGAACATTTAAAGCCCCTCAAAATACAGAAGTTCACATTTGGAAAAAAAAATTAGTGTAAGTGCATGTATGGGCCCAAACAAGGGAGATCAGAAAGAGGTTGCAATTTGATTTATTATCCTGATTATACAGACTTAAAAGGCACGACCCTTCAAGACATGATTTTAGCATGTTTACTCACCAAAGTATCTGAATTTGCACCCATGGAGTCATCATCAGACTTCATCAAAGGAATCCTAAGCCACAACTTTATTGCAAAGTCACAGAAACTGAGAATTTTAGTAATGGACAAAATGACATCCATGTTGGGAAGACAAACAAATCAGCAGAAAGCATGAATTAAGAAAGGCACCTGCATATTATTTAGGCTCTGCAAGATTTGATTCACACACCTAGAATAATTAGCACAAGAAGTTCCCTTGGGAGCTGGAAGAAGGCAAGCCTGCATTACATCCAAACAAATTAGGAAAAATCATATGTAATCACAACAATATATTAACAACAGACAGTGATAAAAGTATCCACAATATCAAACATGTCACAGCCTATACTAATGGCTAACACCTTTCATCATTTTCTGGTTAAATAGTGCACTTTTTCATGGATACATAAATACTCAGCTTGGTTTTCCTGGGGAAAACATGGCAGTGGACGAATGGACATCCTAATTTCCAAGAATTTGGAAATCTATTCCTAAGATACATAAATAATATTACACACATGAATGAGTAAGGGCAGGCATATAAATTCAAAACTTCATGAAATTTGATCATGAGAAAGCACACCTGTAAAGAGAGATGAGAAGCCCAAGCTATTTCTTGTTTGAGAGTGGTTTCGGAATCCATCATAAGGGTTTCATCTTCTGAATCCAAATCTATCCATGAGCTAATTTTTCCTGAATAAATGCAATAAATCATCTGATAAGTTAAACAAAAAAATCATGAACTTAACAAGATTGAACAGAATAAAAGATAATCGTGTCAAACTTAAAAAAAAAAAAAATGCCAGAGTCATACAAAATGAATTTTCTATTACAAATAAATTCAATTTTGCAAGCCAAACTACTCATAAGATAAATAGGGTATCAAACCCATACCCACTACATGACTACTCCATTGGGAAGGGCTCAAGACTAAGTCTGATGCAGCAAATGGCAGAACACCTGAACCCAAACCATCCTTTTTCACTAAGCTTGGCCGATATGCCGGATCCATCTGAATAGCACCATGAATACATATAAGCTAACCCGGTAGAAAGAAACTAATTATCAATAAATAATAATAACTCTAAGCAAATCACAGATATTTTACAATAACCACAATTTGTTATAATTATAATAAGAAACACCAAGTTTCTGCATCACCAACTGATTACTCAAGGTAAGATTACTACCAGTCACACAGACACATGCCTAAATATGTGAATGGCTTGCATGTTGCATGCTATCATAAAATATATACCAAGCACAAGAGAAAAAATATTCAAAGAAATAATAGTATAAATGGGAGAACGACGAATGTAAGGTGGATAACAGATGACCACATTTACAGTAAATCCACATCTTTATAATATCATCATTCGCTAAAAAATTTGATCTTCTTCTGGTAGTTAAAAATAATTTTATTAGAACTCTGTCTCCGTCAAACAGAAAACCAGGTCAGAGTTTAACCTCACAAAGTGAATCGTGCTTATTACATTCCAATATATTGCAAATGATTTAAACAGGCAGTATTAGGAAATGCAAACGTGTTTGAAGATGTAGTTTAACAGAACCATCCAGTGAAACATAATAAACTCATAGCCGAGCAACTTCACTGTAACGTTCCATCAAACGTTTTGGTTCTAGGTGAGCTTACTGACCATTCACACACAATAACGCAACTCTGCAGTTGCAGTGTGAGTGGCTAATTGGCCACCATATAAACTCAACGTAACTACTTTTAGTGCAATAGAAAATCCCCATACAATACACATTACACACATCATCGTAACACACGTAATTGTAAAAGCATAGACACAGCAAAATGCCATTACCTTTCTTCTCAGTTCAATGCCAATACATATTGAAACGCTTATTCTACAACAACTTCATTAAAAATAAATCTCAATTTTCACCACTCCCAAATAGTCTTTTCTGCTAGAGAATATTGAGAAAAGAAAAATAAAAGGAAGAAAGATCTTTAAGAGGGAGGAAACAGAAACAGTCGACACAAACCAGAGTAGCAACAACGAAATCGAATCCCCCAGAAGCGAGATTGAAAGCCAGCACGTGTGGCATGTCATCGTTGAAGTCCGTCTCTACACCACAATAGCGGGATTCGCTCTTATCCCCAGCCCTTTCTCCGAGCGGCATTTTCACCAGCTTTCACTTGGTAGTTGAAAATGTTACACAAACAGGAAGTGAGCTAGAACAAGATGGAAGGTATTTGGGAAGCTCGCATGCTAAGCTCAAGCTCCGAGTGTGAGAGAGGGAACGGGTTTTGGTAGGGCTTTACATTACAAGAGAAAGAAACGCCAGCTCTGTTCCACTTCTTCGCTCTAAAAGTAGAACAAGGTCGGGACTAGGGTTCTTGGGTAAACCGGTTTTTTTTGTCAGGGTTAAACCGGTTTCGCCCAACCCAACATTTTAACGTCTCGTTGGGCTTTGAGCAAGAGGAGACTTTAACTAAGCGGCCCAAACTGTCGGAGGAAGGGCCTGTTTGGTAAATTTGTCCAAAAAAATAGATTAACAAAAAAATAAACACCACAATAGAGATACTTAGGTTTAATGAAGTGCAATTTGAATATTGTTGAAAGAGAGGATGAGAACTTCCCAAGAGAGAAAGTCATGTTTGTGGAAAAAATTCTTTAAAGCATTTTATTTGATGAAGTTTTTAAAGTAAGAAAGAGATTAATAAAATTAGGTAAAAGTATATTTTATATTTTAAAACTTTAAATTAATTTTTAATTTTATCTTTAAAGTTTTTTATTATTAATTTTGTTTCTAAAGTTTTGAATTGTAATTAATTTTGATTCACATTTTAGCATTGTCTAAATAATTAACATAAATGATTGATGTAACATCTTACGTATATATTTTTACTCACTTAATCTTCTATTTATATATTTATTGTTATATGTATTTTTGAAATTTATTAATATTATTAAATATATTTTCAAAATTTATGAATATTATTAAATATGCCTCTAAAATTTATAAATATTATTAAATATATCTTTAACTCTTTCAAACAATCCATAATTTTTTAATAACTTTATCTATTAATATCAAACTTCTCCCATCAACTTGTACAACCACTGGTATATATTAAAGTTGATTCTCTAACGAATTTTCTTCCATGAGTTTATATTACAAAGTATTATTTCACAAAAACATATGCATCAATAATTTCACATACAAGAGGTTACAAGCTAAACAAAAAAAATTATCCATTATCAACCCATAATAAAACCCTTACATTTACATTAAAAAAATTCATTATATATGAAGTCATTGATAAATGATAAATAAAACAAACAATTAATATTGTCATATAATAATGATGTTATTTCATTATTAAAAGAAAAAAATATAATATTTTATATATCTTTCATACATTTGTCTTTACTACTTTAATAACATGATGGAATTTAATGACTTCAATAACAAATTTCAAAATGACAAACTCAATGACCGGCTTCATCATTGACAATTTTAGTGCAACTTGACTTCAACAGAATTAATAGACTTACTTTAATAGAGATTATTCAATAACATAACAATTTAATAATGTATAAATAGAAATATTACTTTGTTTACTTATATAGCATTTGTTTTATAGTTTGATGTGAATTTATGAATTTTAACATATATGTAATCAGTAAAAATATATACATCAGATGTCACATTAGTTACTAGAAAATTGTGGATTATTTGAAGGAACAGGAAATATTTGACAGTATTCATAAACTTTGGAGACATATTTCATAAACTTTGAAAATACATTTAACAGTATTCATAAATATTGAGGATATATTTGATAATAAATATATAAGTAAAGTATTAAGTCAGTAAAAATATACACTCTAAACATTACATTAACTATTTCTGTTAGTGATTTAGACGATATTGTGTTAAAGGACGAAATTGATTATAATTTAAAACTTTATGAACAAAATTGATAGCAAACAAACTTTATAAATAAAATTAAAAATTAATGAAAAGTTTGGAGACATAAATAACACTTTTGCTGAAAAATTAAAAGAAAAGATAAATAAAATACTAATTCTAAATATATTATGGTTTAATTTTTTTTTTCTCCTAGATTAAAAGATTTAAATCAAGTTCAAATTTTTTAGAATTAAATATGGGTGTTTTTTCTGTAATATTAAAAAAATAAAAAAATAATTTTTTAATATATTTAAAGTGAATCTTTTATCAAAATAAATATTTTTATCTCTTTTTTACTTAAAAAAATAAATGTAAAAGATCCCATTTAAATCCTATTTTTCTGCTAACGTGTAATGTGTTGCTCCTTGAGTCCATTGTTTTGGGGGCCACCAATTCCTATTCCGGAATCTGATGACTCATTGTGTCTGGCTCAAAACGTAAAAGAGAATATGGACGAATCGACCGCAACAGACTTTAATACCATTATAAGTTACTGGATACTATTTTTATGAGACGTGATTCATTATTCTATATTTTTCTTGTAGTGGATACCATTTTTATGAGACGTGATTCATTATTCTATATTTTTCTTGGAGTTTATCTTCTAAGATTAAAAACTCACGGTATTTTAGTATAAATGATCATTTTCATTGGTCCACCTCTATATATTGTAAATAGGATAACCCATACAAGGGCAAGTGATAGAGTGACACAACTTTATTATTAATAATTATGTAAATTTGGGGTTTGGTTATAGAGATGTTGATTTTTTTCCCTCAAGATTTATGTGCAATAATAAAATATTTTTTATTATATATATTTATTTTTAAATAATTAAAAAAATGAAATCATGAAGAGATAGATCTCTGTACGTTGTCGTATTATTTAGCAATCTTGGATGACCAAACGAAAAGAATGAGAAAGAACTGGAAATCCCACGCCATAGGGTTGTTTTGGATTAGAGCAACAAGACATTAAGATAAGGAAGGTTGGGGCAATGAGGAGGGGACAAGTGTCTTAAACGTTAAAGCTTAGTACTATTGTCTCTTCTAAAAAGACATTAAAACCCATGTAGCTTCCAGACTCTTCTTTGATGGTTTCTCTTTTACAGTCCTGTGCTTTAACTTACTGCAGAAAACAGTTCACTTTTCTATTTGTATAATCTTAAAAGAGCAAACTTTGGAGTATTGGACTCAAAGGAGAAAAGAAGAGACCATATTTGTTGTTTTGGGCTAATTCGATTTGCAAGTGGCATTAAGTCTATGATGTGAAGGAAGGTACTTCTCTGTAATCTGCCATTGAATTTCTGATAATAATAATCATAATATTTAACACTCATTTATTAGACATGCAACCACTTATTTTCGATATATTTTGAAAAAGCCTAGTACTGCTTTTTGGTGTATAATTGTCCGCTTACTTAGACAAAAAAGAAGATTCTCCGCAATTACTTCTTTCTCCTACTTCATTGTCCAATCTCTCTCTCTCTCTATCTTTACCTTATGCTGAAGCTTCAGTATAGAAAATTAGAAGCTCTACTATCCTAATAGATCTGCCTTCGGTAGGATATTTAATATTTTCTGCATCTTCTTCTTCATCTTCTTAGCTTTTCAGCAGAGTTTTTTTAAACGCTCAACTATGTTGCTTTCTTAGAATTTCTTCACGGCCTTTGCTTGGTGATTCCTCCTTCCTGATATTGTAATATCATCAGTGTGTCCTTTTCACTAATTTCTTAAGTTAAAGCGAATAGCTATTATGTTGTATAGATGGTTTCATCTAACTTGTCTTGTATGAAGTAGTTTCACCAATCAATTCTGAGAATTTCAGACTTGAATTAACCATTCTTTTAAGCCCTGCCTTGTAGCAAGCCAGCTTTAGATTTCTGGGCTATTTGCAGAAGAAACCAACACACTTGTCAAAGCCAGGTAATAAAAAGCAGATTTGATCCTCAGTTCTGAGATGATGGGAGGAGTGAGATATAGTGGGGTTGTTGTGGCCTTGTTGTTTAGTGTTGTGTTGGTGGGTATAGTGAGTGGAATAGGTGTGAATTGGGGGACACAGGCAACACACCCTTTGCCACCATCCACGGTGGTGAAAGTGCTAAAAGACAATGGAATTCAGAAGGTGAAGCTATTTGATGCAGACTCTAATATTCTGGATGCTCTGAAGAAGTCAGGGATACAAGTGATGGTGGGTATTCCAAATGACATGCTCTCTTCACTGGCTAACAGTGTAGAAGCTGCTGAAAAATGGGTTTCCAAGAACGTTTCAGCTCATGTGTCTTCTGGCGGAGTCGACATCAGGTAAACTCAATCAAACCCTTATTTCTCTCTCAAGCGATTATAAAATTATCCAAAATCAATGCTTACTGCGTTAGGAATAAGAATAAAAAGTCATTATTTCAAGGGAAATCTAGACTAGTCCATTAGCTTTGAAAATCATTCCCAAACTCAAATTGATAACTATAGTTTTAATTTGTCTTACTCTTACTGACAAAAAATCTCTTTGATTAGACATCAAGATGAAAAATGTACTGATATTTGCATATTCTTAGGTTGATCTTGCAAATCCTAAATGTTATATTATCTCCAAACCCTTCCTTCCTTTCTTCCTTGTATTTTAACCTCTGAAATGTCTTCCAAACCATTTGTGACTATTTTTGCGTATGTGTACGTTGCAAGTGTCTGTTTTTTCTTACCAGTTATTTCTTCTAATTTTTGCAAGGTATGTTGCAGTAGGGAATGAACCTTTCTTGTCAACATACAATGGTAGCTTTGAATCCACAACTCTTCCAGCTCTTCAAAACGTCCAATCAGCACTCATTAAATCTGGTTTGGCCAACCAAGTGAAAGTCACCGTCCCTCTAAACGCCGACGTCTATCAGAGTTCATCGGACAAGCCTTCCGACGGGGACTTCCGGCCAGACATACATGACGTCATGCTGCAGATTGTCAAGTTCTTGAGTGACAATGGAGCCCCATTCACTGTCAACATCTACCCATTCATCAGCCTTTACAAAGATCAAAACTTTCCAGTTGACTATGCCTTCTTCAACGGGTATCAGAGTGCTATAAACGACAATGGGAAGGTATACGACAACGTGTTTGATGCCAACCATGACACCCTTGTATGGGCATTACAGAAAAATGGGTTTGGAAACTTACCAATAATTGTAGGAGAAATAGGGTGGCCTACCGATGGAGACAAAAATGCAAATCTTCAATATGCTCAACGTTTCAACCAAGGCTTCATGTCTCGCTATATTTCTGGAAAAGGGACTCCAATGAGGCCTGGTCCTGTAGATGCCTACTTGTTCAGCCTCATTGATGAAGATAACAAGAGCATTCAGCCAGGAAATTTTGAACGTCATTGGGGGTTGTTTTACTTTGATGGTCAACCCAAATACCAGCTCACTTTTGGGTCATCAAGGAATGGTTTAGTGGGGGCTAGTGGTGTGCATTATCTGGCCAAGAAGTGGTGTGTTTTGAAGCCTTCAGCCAATCTTAACGATGATCAAGTGGCACCAAGTGTGGCTTATGCTTGTCAGAATGCAGACTGCACAAGTCTTGGATATGGGACTTCTTGTGGGAATTTGGATACAAGGGGTAATATTTCTTATGCATTTAATAGCTATTACCAGGTGAATGACCAGCTGGACAGTGCTTGTAAGTTCCCAGGCCTTTCCATCGTCACTGACAAAGATCCTTCAGTTGGAGATTGCAAATTCAGAATCATGATCCAGACAGATTCTGCTCACCCACGTTGCAGAGTAGGGTCTTCCACCATGTTGTTGCTTTTATTTTTGTTTTTCACTGTCCTGTAATCTAGGATTTTAACTTGTAACTTCTCTTTTATATATTGTATTATATTGGACAAAGTATAATGTCAGTGTCAGATAATGCCAATGGAAGAAAGCACATGTAGATCATGTCCGAACAACTATAGTTATCTGAGGTGAAAATTTATTTTAGCAAATATTATTTCATCATATGTTCAGAAGATTGATGTTAATCTGAATTCAATCCATAAATTCCAAGCCAACCACAACTACGTACACTCCCTGCTTTCGTGGCCATCTATCAATTCTTCAAGAATATTCTCAACTCACAGCTTTTATGATAAAAAAATAAACAAGAACAACATATATCTACATGAATAAATTATTTATCAATACCAAAGCTAGAAAGCCAGTCACATTGAAAGCTCAAAGACGCTCAAGCATAAACGAATTCTCAGGAAGTGAAATAATTGACATAAATATAAATACACACACTAATCACTAATGTATGGGATGACGAGACCAGGTGTAAACCAGGTGCAGCAAATTCAACGCTCATCACGAAGCTAAGCAGATTCACCGTCCTTGTTTTGACTGTGACGCTTCTATCCAAGTATCTCAAGTCATCCATAGCTAACAAAATGCAGATTGATCATCAAAGTTCATTCATCTTCCTCCTTGCCAACTTGCCTGCGGAACTTGTTATATTATCTTACACAGCTTTATGACATAATCGAACTGGCCGAAAGTAAAGCCTGAAAGAGATCCACATAAAAATTAATTTATATTATCTCACACAGCTCTATGACATAATCTAACTGGCCAAAAGTAAAGCCCGAAAGAGATCTACATGAAAAAATTAATAAATTCCATTGCAGAAAAGGGCAGGGGATGAACAATTTTATTTTTTTAAAAAATCCAAACAAATCATGATCTATCCTCATAATGAGATAACGGCTGCTAAAGACGCCAACAGAAAAAAGATAACTATATCACTCAACTCAAAATACGAGACAGGATTGTATCAGATGACTGGTCTAAGAGATTAATGATCTGAAAGGCACCACCTTGAGTTTATCACTTACATCTCTGGACTTAGCCACTCAAAAATTCATTTTAGCATGTAGCGTGTGTTGGAATCGATTCATCAAATTAGGTGTTCAGAGAAAATGCTGAATAGTAGCATATCATAATAGGGAAGTTACAGAGGTCAGGCATTCATTTGAAGCTTCCGGATGCAGTCTCTAGATCTTATATCAGCCTGCAGAAATGGAGATAATCAATAAATGAAATATAGCCGGTGGTTTAGAGTTCAACAATCTGTTTCTAGCTAAAAGCTATATGATGAAAAACCTTCCAAAATACTCTAATACAAACATGTACTAATCAGATGAATGTGCACTAAATCAATCTGACTGTAAATATTTGACAAAGTGAAATTTCGTAATATGAATATTAGTAAACCACATTCAACAACATTTAGTTAATCAATCAAGGCATTAGTTTGCGAGAGAAGATTTTGAGCTGAATCTCTATACAAATACAATAATCTAAACAATCATATTCTAGCAAAAGAGAGCAACTTAGAAATCAATAATATGGTATCTCCCTACTATGCAACCTAGGCCACATGTAACTTTTAAGCGGAAACAGCTTTTGAGCAAGAGAAGATCAATGTTAACGTTTAATAAGAAATAAAAATGATAAAGCATGAAAAGTTCCATGTATTTTGCCTGTTTAGCAGTAAAAATTGTAGGTATTATATGCCTGTACTGAATTCAGTCGATTTCTTATGCTTCCAATTTTCAAGTGGCAAAATGTTTCACCTGCCTAATAGGCTCTGGCACTCGATACTTGCAAGTCAGCTGGACAATTGTTATGGCAGTAGGAAGTGATATCCGATGACCAGTTGATATAAATATTGGCTTTACAGATCCTTGTGTGGATCTCATGGCCTGAAAATATAAAACACGTAGAATCAAGATATCAAGCTAAAGTTCACAGGCACACGAAACTGAAATTTAGCTGTTTATATGAGTTTAATCTTGTTAGGATTCTAAATTAAGCACACAAATCGAGATATCAAGATAAAGTGAATACAAACAAAAAAAAAACTGAATTTTAGCAGTATGTGTAAGCCTAATCTTGTTTGCCATGAGTATGTCACAGTCACATGTACCACTTTGAAATGGCCTATAGTAACCAGCACAAGACTAATTTATCATACCAAATGAGAATAAGTGCCAATAAGTTAATGTCTTACCGCTCCCCATATATGCCCAGAGCATCCCACCAAAGTAATAAAATCTCTAGTGTGGCTTTCTTTGGCTTCAAGAAGCTGTCTCACTTGAGATTGATTAAGACCATCCACATGATAAAGCTGCAACATATACAGCCAACTAAGTATCTAGATATCTTCTCAGAACTTCTTAACAATAATAGCAGATATAATTTTCATTCAATAAGGAAGCATAAAGAGACCACGATTGTAAAAGTCTATAAAACATCGGTATTATGGCACATGAGAGACGAAGAAAATAAATCATCTGGCTTTATTGTGGGATGAATTAATTAGTAATACTAGCAGTACTAACATTCTTTCCTATCCCAATAGTTGGGAGATCAGCCACAACCCCAAGATGACACGCCAGGCCAAAACCTGCAGAAGATAAGGGTTTAGAGACTTTCTCTGGTAAACAACAAAATGAAACAGGAAATAGAAGCAGCAGTATTAGAGTGTTCCAACTTCCAACATGCTTTAAAAAAAAAACCACTTGCCTCGGGGATGGAGTATTCCGTTTCCATCAACCAATAACAACTGTTAATGAAATCAGCAGAACCTTTTATTAAGGTGATGTAGACATTAAGTACAAACAATATGAGATTCAAAGAGTGCCAGAAACTTCGAAATAGCCAGATCTGTTAGAAATAAATTTTGTGCAGCTAACAAGATTGATACCGCCAGCAATGTGAATAATGAAATGGAAAAAACTTAGGCACATTTCTTTGCAATCAAATTGTTCAATAAAAACCTAATATCTGGATGTTATTATGACTCATTACCACCAATTATAAACTCTTACAAGAAAGTTCCTCCCCAAGCCATAAATCTAGTGAAATGTGAGTATCTTACTAATGAAAATGAAGCAAGTTTCAAAGGCATCAAATTCATATGAACTTTCTGTAGCATACTACAATTACCTGTGGGTAGAAAGGGTTATTATTTCTTTTCATTTTCTCCAGAAGCTCTAGAAGAACTGGGGACTAAAATAAGAAGAGCAACCCGTCTTAGGAACAATCAGATAAAAGCTGAAACGAATATTTAATGAGAGATTTTGGAGACTGAAAAAGAAACAATCAGAACCTCTCTGAATGCAAGGAAGCCGGGAACGTAAGGGACATGAACAGTGACCAAAGAGAAGTCCTCATAAACAACTTGTAAAGTATGGAAGTCTAATACTACAAGGGTGCCACATGCCATTGATGGGTCATCCTTTGAGAAGCTTATATCAACTCCACCAACATATCTTAACACTTCCAACGCTCCTTCTTCCTCTTTGGAATCAGCTGCTTGCCTGCTAGTGCCTGTGAGCGTGGGTAATTTCCATGCGAAATTATCCTCTGTAATGAGTTTTTTCTTGAGAAAATCTTGTGCACTGAGAAAGAAAATCGAAGAAACGAGATAGAAGAAATGTAAATATAACTGCTTTTGATTGATGGACTAAAGATTCTCAAATTTAGATGACTTAAAAAAATCAATTCACACACGCTATCCAATTCTGGTGATCTTGCGACGAAGTGGATGAATCCAACGGTGCTTCTTTGCTTTCGGATTGCTTTTCCATTGCTTGAAATCAGAAATGAAGTTCTACCCAACCACGCATCGATGATTGGAGAATTGAGAATAGAGCAGATTCTCATAACACAAGTCAGCGGTGTCCTGGGAATCTGTGATTGTTTTGAGCTAAATTGTATCACCCAAGAAATTTATCGGTGTGATTTTTAATTTACTTTTCCACAAGATAACTGTTTTATTAAATTCATAATTTTTTTCCCATAAGAAAAAATAATTTTTTTCTCTAGTTATAAAAGATGATGACTTGAAAATAAATAAATAAATAAAATATCAATAAATGTGGAAGTAAAATTCACTAAGAAGAAAAAACTAATGTAATAACGTCTCATTTCTTTGGCATTGACAAAAAACACCTTAATCCTTAAACAGCATTTTTGTTTGGATTAATTGTACCCATATATCCAGACAGTCTGCTATATTTATGATCACCGTCTTAGGAGATGCCCAAGCTCATCGCTGTGTTTATCTAAAATCTAAAAATTTTGGTTGTCATTTCAGTTAAACAAAGGCTGCAAGCAAGTCGCCATTTTCATTCATAGTTTATTTTATATTAATCTTGCACTTTTTTGTCTTCAGATTTACTTTTTTTCACTTAAAAAAATGAAAAACTCTCTGTTTTTGTTTTTTTTTTTTAAGTTTTTAAAGAAATAACACAGCATAAAACTTGAAGTCATAGCATTAGAATCTAGAACCGCATAAGCTCCATGCTGATATGAAGGTCAATGCGGGAAAGCCAGGTTACGCCAACCAGAGTACATTTTTGTAACTTATAGCACGCAATGATCAAAACAGAAAGGTCAAACATAATAGAAACGAACAGTATGCTTTCACTAACCATCTATCCATTTATATTTATATCCCCAAGTATTACAGAAGTTCATACCTAAAAGAATGCATCAGTTCATGGATTTAGATATACAAAATTTGGTGAAACAAAAGCTATTACATTTGATAACAAAAAACTTTATCAGTTCATGCATTCCGATATACAAGACTTGGAGAGGCAAAAGCTGTTACACTTGACAACAAAAAATTCTATACCACTGATGTAACTTGCATTCTTCAAAATCCTTCAATTGATAAGTCCTAAGTGAACTAAGATGAATCAATCTTATCTTCATGCGCTTCATCATCTGAATCAGGCACAACAATAGTTTCAAGGGCAGAATTTCGAATGGGCCTTTGTCTCATTATATGATTTGTTGTCAGGCCTCTGCTTTCTAGAATAGTATGGCTTGAGACTCCAGCTAACCTCTTACTACGACGAACTTCCCCGGGATAAGAAACTGCACGATGGTAAGCACTTTATACAAGTTCTACAATTAATACATAAATATAAGGTTATTATAGAACAATGACAAGCATGATGGTAAGCACTTTTTGCAGGAGAACCATAATCCTCTTATATTTGAAGCTTTAAAAATGAAGGAACATTACAAGTGGACCCTCTTGAGGACCCTAATCAGTTTTTTTTTTACAACAATAACTCATCCCCTAATAGCAAACTTGACTAACCAACGAAGGATCTTTCACACACGAAGCATCTGCATCCACTTAAAGCACATGACACATCCATTAACAATGAAAGTAATCGGGAAAGCACTAAGCCAAAGCACAAATAAATAAATTCATGAAATTAAAAACAAGAACTTTCCATATCAACACTCAGGAGTAGGTGGCAGACTACAAAAAGTGTGTGCCACGTAATTGTAAAAGCATAATACACATCTTACCGATGGGCCAACGAGTGGGAGAAGAGTGTTTATCAAAGAGCATATCTCGCCTCTGTTTTCTTTTCAGTGCATTTACTTTATTCTGCAGATTTGAATAGTTCTCCTTAAGATTAATATGCGTAGCATAGATGAGTGTTCACTGCAAAGTGAATACTAAACTAACCAATATAAAAAGGGTTCCCATTTACCATATAAAGTCTTTCAACAATAGGTAAGGCATCGCTTTTAATTTTCTTGCCAATAGCAACTTCTGCCGCAGTCTTGCTGGATGAGAATTCTACCTGCCATTAACAGCCAACCACGTAAATCAAAGTTTCAAATCCAAAAAAGGCAGTAAATATGATCTTACCGCTACTTTAGAAAATTCTTCAAGATTGGAGGCCAAAGTTTCCCATTGAAAACTGATGGTGGGAAGTGGAAAACATCCGTTTCCCTTAAGCTCTGCATTTGAGTTCAATGTGATTATTTCCTTGTACAGTCTGTGGCCTTTCGCATTTGCATCATACCTACAATAGAAATAGCCAGATTATTCAACAAACAGCACTAAGATTTAAAAAACATGCAAAACCTGGAATCTATCGGGAACAACTACCAATAGAAAGTTGCCTTCCCATCTCCCCCAAATGCTTCTTTGCGAAATGAGGATATTTGAGTTCCTTCTTTTAAAGCATCTTTGATGTACGACACTGCATCGTGTTGCTGAACAAAAACAGGCACAAAGGATTATCTAGTCAAGAGAACAAAGAAATATACTAAATATATTAAAAAAAAATCAAAATCTTAAGAAACTAATGACAAGTAGAATACATCAGCTCTAACTTCACATAGTGCTTTGAGAAGTATTAGTCGATCCGACGGATCCAGTTCTTTGTATTTGGATATCTCCTCTCTGCACAAACATATATGACATCTGTTAATTTCATGCCATTGAAATTATAGTCTACCTAACATAATTGGTGCATCACTAGTACCCTTTGGATAGCACAAGCGGAATCTTCCCCTCAGCAACCTGCATCAACTCCTATCAGCATTAGGAAGGAAAAAGCCAAACTCAAAAGGCAATTAGGCTTATTATGGCTCACCCATGGCCACCACATAGTCAATTTCTTACAGAGTGCAGTCACCCATCCATCAGGTTCATTCAGAATCTTATTAACAGGTGGCGTTCCCTAGAAAGGAATAGAAAGGAACTCAGATGGACCAAAATCGACAAAATAAGATAGGAAGCTATCAAAAGAAATATGAAAGCCATATGACAAAATGTACATTTGCCAAAGGCATCACTAAATGATAATTGCATCCATAGCACACGTAAAAAGCCCACAAAAAATTTTGCACAATTAGCGAGTAACCTTCAAAAGTACAACATGAAGCCGAGCTAGTGAAGCATCAGGCTTTATGAGCCCCGTCTCTATTTCTTCAGCCGACAGTCTCAAATCCTTACCAATTAATGGCCCAAATACCTGAATCATGTCATCATGATAGAAGTCAATTAACATCGCATAATCTGAAGCAATAGACAATAAAGATGTCATACAACGAACGTTTTACTATACTTCCATTGAAACACGTCGATTTTAGAAAAAAATCCTACACTATTTCGTAACCCCAGTAACAAAACGCAAACTCAACCATTTACACATACTCACAGCCAAAAAGAAAAAAGATTTTTCATCACAAAATTCAACAAATGCCAGAAAATCTTACGTCCAGGAAATTCAGAACAGATGCTAGTTCCCATCGTCTACGCAGCTTCATAACCTCCGCCTGCAGAGGGTTTTGTTCCACAAGCGTGTTTGGCTTCTCACCGCCTTCTCCGGTCCGCATTGCCTCACCGGCGATCTCGCTCATAGCAAATACACTTTCCCAGAGAGCAAACAAGGGTTTGTGATAGAAATTAACGCAGTTACGCAGAGTGCGAAACTGAAAACAAAATGGGGTCCAATGGAATAATACAAGCAATTGGATCACTTTCCCGCCTAAATCGTTTTTTATTTCCTTTATACATAGAGTTAATTTCAGAATCGCGACTTTTTCCACTTCCCTCCCTCCCAAATGAAAACGCACCGTCTTATGATCATTTTGGTTTGCGAAAATTGCCACTGAGCGGCCGCATTGAAATGACGTCAATGACTCAGTTGGGTCTTCATTCTCCAAGAGGAGTGAATTTTAGTTGTTAAAATACTTGAGTGTCGTTTGAAAAATAAATTTGTCTACATCAGCTTGTATTTTGTAGGAACCTCGTACGTTTACTTTGATTAACAATTCATTTGTAATTTGTGATCTACTCATTTCATAACTTGCCCATAATTAGTATACACTTTAAAAGTGTACCACTATTTAATCTATTTTTTTATCGGCTTTGCCTTGTTTCACATTATTTGTATCAAATTCAAATTGATTACGACGAGTGATATTTCATATGTTTATAGAACCTTTCTAAAAAACTTATGATATTTAAGAAATAACTGTATTAAGAATATATATTTGATTTTAATGTCACTTGATGCAAAGTCACTCTTAGGTTAGATTACTCTTATTTAGAAGCCTATTTTTGTGTCTAAGCCTATGTAGTTTTTTTCCTTAATATAACAGGTATAAGTGTAAAAATCAACAAAAACTACATCTAAAACTAAGAATCTCCCTAAATTTTACATCAATAAAGTGAGTATTTTTGGAGAAAATTTACTAGTGAATGTTATGTGATTTAAGGACTATTATATGTTATTTTTAAGTGCCTTGGTTGGAAGCTTTGAATAATTCATTTTTGTGATACTTTCTTATATCCAAGCTTATAAAGTAAAATATGTGTTGACCTTTTATAGTTTGTCAAGAGGTTTGTATAAACATATTTGTATTGGTCTAAATTGACCCAATCAAATTAGACATTATTATTTGTATTCATTGAAAATTTTAGCCTACAAAAATACATTCCAAGTATACATGTTTGTAATCAGTTTTCAGTCATTGGTCAAGTGACACCCCGTCCATTTTTTGCCTACCAGTCACAAAATCAATCCAGAGAAATGTATGAAAGTAAAATTTTCCAGTTGCAACAAGCTACCATATATCAGTCGTGAACAAAAACATATTAATGATAAGCTTATATCAGTGTGACATAGTGCTCAAATTACTCTACTTGACCAGACTGTCATGATGTGGAAAGGTTACCTATGTGGCTTTCTTCAATTTCTGTGCTATATTTCTTGCTTTCAAAATCGTTCAAGGCCATGGCATTTATCAAAGTTATTTCAGAAAATTTCGGGAAATGTATAATATTTTTTTTCCCTGGTTACCTAAAACGCCAAAAATTTACTCTCAAGCCAGGTCCGGGGTCCCCTCCCCATCAGAATTCATAAGTTGAAAGAAAACGCGATTCCTTGAGAGAGAGCAACAAGTGTTGTATATGTTTTAAAGATCAAATAGAGCACTAGTCATAGGTTGGTCCGTATGATACCTCGCTATGTTAATTGGTAATTCTAACCTTTTTTTCACTAGTTACATGTAAAATGAAAAAATGCACAAGTTGAGGACAGGAAGAATTACTTATTTAAAAAGTGAGGTATTGAATCATATCTTATAGCCTCTTAACCATTTTTGCTAAGCATGTCCAGAACAGCATAAGCAGCTTTCTGAAATTGCTCCTGCTCTTCATCTAAGGTTTTCTTCCTCTGAAGAGCGGAATTTTTGCATTTCTCTATCTCTTCCTCTATTACATCAGAATTTTCATTAATTTCACTGCGGTGGTTTATCGAAGAAAAAACAGAGGTCAGAATATACAGTTGTTAGAGAGAATACAAAATGAAAACAACTGATGACCTAGAATATACTAACTAATCAAAAGAAAGACAGCTCCAACTAATCATATATATTGATGGCAGTGAAAAAGATAATGCTAAAGCAAACTCTCATTCTGAGATATAGAAGAATTTTGTGCAAAGATGATACATACACAAGAAAATCTAGTGTTCCAAAATTGAAACATGGATGACCGCCAACAAAAACATTTAATAAGAAAGAAATTACAAAAGAGAGAGTACATGTGTGTGTGTGTGTAAAATTTGAAAAAAAAAAAATCAGATCTCGTACCTCTTCGGTCGGAACAGAAAAAGTCAATAATAACAACAATTCTCATGTCAAATTAACAAAGAACTGAAGAAGCAACATTCCTGAAGCTTAGAATGATCGGCACAACTCACATGATCATCTTAAGCATATTCTCCATCGTTCCTTTGACTCCATTCGATATGTCTGCATGGTTTAGCAGAGTACACAGAATTAACAAACAAACCATTAAGAAAATTTCGGAACTCTAGATCACACGAATTAGTCCCTTCGAACTCAGAAGATCAGCATTAATTAGAAGAAAAAAACAGATGAAATTTTTCCAGCAGACAGTTATGATCCATAATTTAAGAATTTCTTGAGGCATTTCAAACTCAACTCATAGAATTCAAGAGCAAGGTCCGAAGAAAAAATTGCTACAGGTAGCAGAAGCAGTAGTTGTAATAACAATCGAAAGGAAAGACTCACCAAAGACGAGAGCGGAAAGCTGATTTTGAGGTTCAGGAAGCGGTGCTGAGGCCGCCATGGCTACACTTTTCGGGGAGCACAGTATCTATCCTTGATTGGGACTTGGGAGGGAAGTGATTCTCGCCGCTATAAATAGGAAGGCAACGGAACATGCTTTGCGCATTTTTAGAATTTTGATGCCTTTCCTTTTTGGCGCGAAAAGTCGGGGAGGTGTTTAAAGACCCAAAAAGCCTCACTCTGATAGGCCGTAGATGTACCTATCTGTATTTATTATGTATTTATAATTATTTTGCTGTTTGATCCAACGATAAATATCAATAATAAAATGAACAAAAATTTACTTTTCTTACTTGAAAATACACATTTTCTTATTTTTTTATCTTTAAAAAATTATAATACACTTTTTTATTTTTTGAAAGATTCATATATTTAATTCATTAGTTTTTGATAGAAGACAATAAATTTATTGACATAACATATTAAATAATATCATGACATATTTTTTATATATTATGAAATTCAGTTAATATATTTATGTATCAATTTTTTTCATTAACTTTCATATAAATATTCAACTAAGCAAATTAAAATATTATAAACACAAAACACAATAAAAAAAGCCAAAAGCCCATTTGCACAATAACTCGAACGTCTTTTTCCACTTGAACTGAAGTTTGCATAAATTAAAATACTTCAATCTTCTTCCCAATTAAAGTACTTATGAGTAATACAAGAGCTCTTTTGTTTTGAGTTTATACTTGGCCCATAGCTTCTGACTTTTGCTTCCAGGGCAGTGTCTCATAGTTGCCCTTTTCTCTCAAGACGACTTTGATCGCCTACTAACTACGCCGAAAACCCTCTTGATGCCGACGTTCATATCATTCTATCCATTACCCCAACACTTTATTGGTTATAATGTTATATGTAATGACGTACAATTTATCTATGTATATTTTTTGTACAATTTATGGAGGTGTCTGTTTGATTGTTTTACTTGTTAACATATGTGCTCTTGATATTTGCTTCTAAATTCAATTATTATGATGCATGAAACAGTTTATATTCCGCTATCCAGTATTGACTATCCCAGTTGTTTTATGATAACGTGAAAAGACTGATGAAAACTTTTAGCTGCGTAATTTAGGAATTAGCTTTGGTCCAGATTCATGTTTTTGGTTTTTTTACTATATTTTAATTTGTTTAGTTAAAATTTTACGTGAAAGTTAACGAAGAATATTAACACATACACACGTTAATTAAGTTTCATAGCGTATAAAAAAATATGACATAAACAATTTGTTATCTATTGATGGCATAAAATCTAATGAATTGGACATGTGAATTTTTCACAGTAAATTTCTTAAAAAAAATCTTTTGAGTGATGTCTTTTATTTATAAATTATTTTTTTAAGATATGTTCAAATTATATAATCTCTTCTTCTATTTATAATATATATATATATATTATAATTGATATTCTCAAATAGTATTGAATTATTTTATTAAAAATATAATTTATTACAAAATTTATTTCACAAGATTTTATTCAAATATCATTATTTTCAAATCAAAATTTTAGTTTATTTTAAAATTATTACATTTATCAACATGTTTGTATTTGTTAATATATATTTAACTCGCATATTATATATGAAATTAAATATTATCCTTTAATTGGCTAATTTTAACACTTTATTCAGTGAATGCTTTTTTTGAATTACAACCAGTGTCAAGACAATTGTGATCTGTTTCTTCAATTCCTTCTTCCCCTTAGACCTCGTTCACTTTGTTGCTGAAATGTTTCTTATACCAAGCAGATGCATTTATACGTTATGCAATTTGTATTTGTCATATCCGTGTACAATGTAAGAGCTATGCTTTTTTTTTTTTTTGGTGTATTGTTCTAATTTTTATTAGGTGTCTCGAAGGATATTTATGCATTATGCAAATTGGATTCTTTCAAAATTTCATTAACATTATCTGTATTTATTTTTAGAATAAATAAAAAATATATTATAACTAAATAAATCTCACGTACTTAATCTATATTTTCCTTTTAAATTAACTATTAGTTCTGAAAAGAATTTTAAAAGATCTATTCCTGTGTACGATGTTACGTGGAAATGACAGAGGCATAAAAAGCGCTGACGCACGCTGAATTCACCTCATCTCCATTGTTCAGTTTGCACCACGCATCACCCATTGGGCCATAAATAATTTTGGTGTTAGGTTAGAAATTAATGTTTTCCTCACCCGAAAAACAATAATGTTTCCTTCACTGCACACTCAAAATTCAATTTACATTTATTATTAACCCAAAAAAGTCACCTCTATATTACACAAATAAGTGATGTATACTGAGAAAGAGACAAAGAAAATAAAAATAATTATCTTTCTCTGCCTCATAAATTCTTCTGTCTCGCATTTAACACGAAAATTTTCTAATTAATTTTTTTAAATGATTGTAATAAGATACGAGTCAAATTAAAAAATAATCGCACTGGCATAACATTTACGTACTGTGCACGTGCATTCTTGAACCGATGATATATCTTTAAAAAAAAAAAAATCTACAAACTGAAAATAACACTACGTTTCATAATGCTCTGCAAGAATTTTTTGGTACTTGCGATGGTTTTCTTTTATATTGACATTGACAAAGTTTCCGCCAATGCATTATACTAATTATTTCGTGTCACTATGTGTCTGGTCGATGCCTAGCAAGATTACGTTTGTTTGATTCAAATATATAGTATTATGCTGGCCACTGGACAATATAGAAACTTCACCACCAAGCAATTACTATATTAATATATTTATCGGTCGAACTATCACTTTTGTGGGTCTCTATTTTTTATAATTAAAAATTAATATATTTTTTATAATAAAAAGGAAATAAAAAATGATTTTTTTTAATTTTGTAATCTCTGTAAAAAATGTAAAAAAAAAAAAGTGGAAGGTGAAAAAGTAAAAAACAGAAATGTGAAGTAACACATTACACGCGACCATATTTGAACACGTGCACCGGCCAGCGGCTTGGGACCCACAAAAGGAAGTGTAAAAAGATGAAACGTAGCAAAGGGAAAAGGCCCAAACTCAGTAAAGAAAAGCTGACCCCACCGTCCCACAAATTAACCACAAACTCACTCTCACTACTCAATACACCAACACCACACAATTCAAAGATAAATCATATAAATAGAATCAGTGAGTGAGTGAGGGAGAGAAAAGAACAAGAGAAGGAGAAAGACAGAAACGCTCTCATTGTAAAAGAATCTTCTCTTCACAGCCGTTGGATTTTACGGGGATGCATGTTCAAACGCACACGTGCCTGGTCGTACCTCTCTCTCTCTCACACTAAATTACTGAAAAGCTGACTCGCATAAAACGACAAAAACAGGAACTCCACACCCAACAATGCCAAAAAAGGAAGAATAAATGGAAATTTAATACAATATATTAATTATTCACTTTATATATAAACGTTACTAATATTGTTATTTTGGTACAGACAAATACACGACTAAATTATTAATATATTTTTATGTAATTATTAATTTATTTAATTTATTACTTTTAAATACTATATTTATTATTTATTTTAAAAATTATAAAAATTCGGTCGATGATAAATATTAGTGGCGTGGCATTAAGCATTGATTCGTCATTTACTCGGCGACTCAACTCGCAAGCAAGCCGTATTTTGACAAATTGTGTATTTAGTTTGCTTAGCAATCAATATGCATATTATGAGTGGCAAAGAAAAAGTATTATATTATCAACTAAATTTTTTCAGTATTTGATATCTCTCTCAACGTAAAAACAGAAAGTGTTCAATTATTCGTGTTTCATCATTAATAATCGTTTTGGCCCAATCATAGCAATTTAGTTTTAATAAAACTTCTAAAGTTATTGCTGAAATAGAACGACAAACTTTATAATCTGACCTCATCACATATGCCATTATTAAATTAATATTTTTATAACTAAATTAATATTTTCCAATAGCTTGTATCTCTTCATTCATTTAAGTTATAGAAACTCACTTTTATCTAATCCTCCTAACTAAATAAGGATAAAAATACTTTTTATGTATATAAAATTTACATTAATTTTTAATTTTATCTATAAAATTTTTGTTGATTAATTTTATTTTTAAAATTTTAGACTACAATCAATTTAATTTTAAGATTTAATATAGTTCAAATTATTAATATAAAATAATAATGTGATATTTAATATAATATTAAAATATTAAATGAAATATAAAAATTTAATTTATTAATTTTAAAAATATAATATTAAATATTATGTTATTATTTTTTATTAATAATTTAAATAATATAAAGTTATAAAATGAAATTAACTATAATTTAAAATTTTAAAAATAAAATTATGTGTTAAAAAATTTTAACAATAAAATTAAAATTAATATAAAATTTAAAAATATTAAAAATATTTTTATCAACAAAAATGATTAAAAAATTACTGAGAAAATGACTAAATTAAGAATACATTTTCTTAAATATTAATATGAAGTTTAATCTAAAGAAATTTTAAAGTTAAGATTTTGTAATAAATACTTTAAGGATATTAATTAAGATTTGGTCATATTATTTATTAAAATATTTAAAAATTTAAAATTTATAAAAAGGGTTGTGTGTGAGAATTTTAAATGGTAGATGCATTGTATTTGGTGAAGGAGTGAGAGAGTGAGTAATGGGCCTTGTTAACTCAGTCAATTGACCAGTACTGTGTCAGTTGTAATTCAGACCATAGCTCTATTTTGTCGTTTTGTGATCACTCCACGCTGAAAAGAGATTGCGACACTTTTCCCTTCTCTCTTCCTCTTTCTTTTGTTTTTTGTTTGCCGTATCCTCTCAAGTCTCATCTCTTTCTCACTTTCCTTTTCAAGATTCAATGGTGCCAAATGTATGTATATGTGTAATTTCTATTGTATTACCACCTCAACCAGAAAAAACAAATAAATAAAGCTATAGTCTTAATCAATAATTTTAAAAAAAGTTTAATTTCTTTTGCTCGTTGTTTCTTTCATAATAATGATCGGAATTTGAAACAGTGTCAATACAATAATTAAAAAAAAGTTACTAATCCTTCACCTCATCCGTGAATAATTGCTAATTCAGTCCTATTTTGCACATTACCGCTTTGCTATGAACCCATGGAGCGAAAATGGGAAAAGTACAAACTGTATTGAATCCTGTGGGCTAAGCTAATGCAGTGTCGTATTACTATTATGCATTTATTCTAGAGAGAGAAAGCTCATTTCTAGAGTGAGGGAGAGGAGTATTTCAGAAGCTCTATGCTTCGCTGATTTTGAGGCATGCAAGAGAGAGAATGTAAAAGAGAGAGAGAGATTGGAGAGTACGGCACAAGTTTCACACCCTTGTCATTTTTACTGCATTTGGACCTCCTTCCTACAACATCATCATCCCTGTGAAGTTCTTGGAGCACAAGGAGGGAATACCCAGGTGGGTTTCCTTTCTTTTCAATGGAATGATTCTGCTTTCTGCTCTATTTTTTCGTTTTGATGTAATTTGGCTTTGGGTGGTTTTTGGAGGTCTCTCTCAAATGTCATCAATCGCTTTCTTGTGCGTGATATACCTGTTTTATTTGAGCTTCTGATTGATATAGATAGCTTTTTCTTTTCCTCTGGGGTTCTTCTGTTTGTGCGATTAATGGTAGTTTTCCTTTTCCTTTTCTTTTCTTTATTCACATCCAGCTCTGTTCTGATTGATCGACCAAAGCATTTGGAATGACTCAAGCAGTCTTTCGATGGTCCCCAAAACTTTTCCTCCCCTTTGCATTTGGGGTTTCTGCCGTCAATGTCGTTTACTCCTTTGCATTTGATATGACATTTCATCGTCTAATAGTAGCTCCATTATTGCCTCTCCGCTCATGTATTATCTGTTCTGGGTTTCTTTAGAGACTCGTGAAAGGTTTCATCTTTTGTCAGAGTTGATCTGGAATATTGCTGTGTACTAATGTTGTTGAATGAAAATTCAATCTGTGTTGTTCTTGCAGGTGATTTGAGAAAATGCTGAGGAAGAGGACCAGGTCGCACCAGAAGGATCAAAATCTCATGGGTCATCTGACAATCTCCAATGCTAGTCGGGAGTACTATTCTCAATCTCATGCTGTGGGGAGCAAGCTCAAAAATAACTCAATTTTCAACGTCCCTCGTCTGTTTGTGGGTCTGGTTCCTAATAGCTTGTTAGATTCTGATTCAATTAGGAGTCCCACATCTCCCCTTGATGTAAAAGTGCTTTCAAACTTAGGCAACCCTGCTAGAACTCCAAAATCATTACACCACGAGGGCCAAAACCACAGGAGCTGGGATTGCTGCAAAGTAGGCCTAAGCATAATAGATTCTTTGGAGGATACTTCTAGATTTTCTGAGAAAATCCTCCCATCATCAGAGAGTAAGGATCCAATTATCAGTCCTCGAATGAGGATCAAATCCCCACATTGTCTAAACTATACTGATTCTTTTGAGGCATCTAAGTCTTTACCCAAAAATGTTTGTAAGCTTCCTTATACCCAGAATGGATCTGCTATCCACAAGGGTGAATCCAATGTTCTCTTTGAGATTGGAGAAACCCGCCTAGAGCATGAGCCATTTGGGAAAGCTCGGTCTTGTTCATTAGATTCCTGCAATCCATTTAAACCCTTCTCTGGTTTGACTCTTTCCAACAATGATTCGGACTCTGGGGTTTTTTCAATGAAAGATATGTCCACCCAAGCCATCTTTCCACATTCTATAGGATTAGGAGGAAGCCATAACTCAAACACCTCACTTCCTACAGAATTGAATTCAAATCATGTATCAATATGCTCATCTCATGAATTTATTGAGTCTTTATCTGCTGGTGAGATAGAAAACTCTGAGGACTACACACGTGTAATTTCCCATGGTCCCAATCCCAAAACCACTCGTATTTTTGGCGACTGTATCTTGGAAACTCATTCTGATGATCTTCGACCTGGTGGTAAGAGTCAAGAGAAGGAAAATGGATTGCCCCCAGTGGTTAACAGCTCACAATCTCGAAATCAGTATCCCTCTAACAATTTCTTGAGTTTCTGTTACCATTGCAACAAGAAACTGGTAGAGGGAAAAGATATTTATATGTATAGGTTGGTTAACAATAGCCATATTGCATCTCTTGTTGTGTCTTTGACTTACAGTTCCTTTGATGATCAGTAGAGTTTCATTCTAAGACTGTCTTCCCCTGTGATCTTGCAGAGGAGAAAAGGCATTTTGCAGTTTGACTTGCCGCGCCCTGGAGATCATGATCGACGAGGAACTGGATAAATCTGATCCTTCTGAGAACTCTCCAGAGCCAGAAATTGGGGAGGAACTTTTTGAAAATGGAATACTCACTTTTCCTTAACAAGTCAAGAAGCTTTTCTGTCACAGCCACCTTGATCATGAAAGGGGTAGATGCAACTGATCATCTGTTCACATAAGTGCTGTTTTTCTGTGCATCTTATATCAGCAGCCATGGATGATCGTTTTGTACATCACTGCATTTGCTCTTGGTGTTTCAGATGTCATGTTCTTGGTGGGTGATGGCTCTTATTTAGCTAGTTTTGGTATCCATATAACTTCAAATATAAATATGTTATCAAACTATTGATAGCTTATTATTCATGCAGAAAGGGCTGAAGCTGATTTTTCTAGCTTCTCCTCATTGAATTTTCCTTGCATTATCTTTTAGATTATGTTAGGAATCAATGTATACATCTCAGCAAGTTTTTGACTGAATGATATATTACTATTATTGTGTATTCGAGCCGTTTCCTTTCTTATTAATAAGTTTTGACTCTCGGAAAATTTGATGTATATATGCTCCTACTCTCTGCCTTATATGACAAGCGATAAGACATAGCAAAGCAGATTTCCTTTGCAGAAGCCATCCTCAGGGATAAAATGCTGTGAAGATCATGGCTAGCTTAATGTAATCATGTCAATGGCATTTTTGTATACAAAATCTTGTGGGTGAACATGCCTAATTCTAATTTGCCAACAAATTTAAGCTCACAGGAAAAACCTTCTTAATCATACCCCGAACCCCGAGACAAAAATTTTTTTGCCTCTGTTCAGGTCTTCAATTCCAGAGTTCTCCATCTCATTCTAACTATTCAAGTCCGAGTTGTTAGCAATCTGAAAAAGAATATAACTATCATCACACATGTCTGCCCATTTCAATCAGCATGTCATGCAAAATCTCTACGTCAGAGTATTCTTTTTCATCTAGCCTCGTCAAGCCCTTCAATGGAGATAATGTATCCTTGGATTGGATATGTCTCAGATTAAATCAATTATGAGCGAAAGCGGGGCACCATGTCCATGATCATGTGCCATCCTCAGATATCACTAGCCGTTAATTTTTGACGATTTTTCAGTTAGAATAAAACCAATCATATACCTGGCAGAAAAAAAGAAGGAAAGAAAGAAAACCTCGTTGAGATGGAAAAGCATTTTAATAACTTGATATTATTACTATTTTTAATGTTAATTAAAATAGAACTAGCATTGGAGATATCCAGTCATTGTTTCCTTAATATGATTTCTTAATTTGCTTAAAAGCAGAAATTACAGTTTCTACTTTCTATTTTATAGTTGGAAAACTGCTTCTATTATCACTTAGAAATACTTTTTTTTTTTAAATAAATACTTTTTAAAAGATAAGCAACTTTTTCTTCTCAAAAGGCTCTTAGCAGCAGTACTTAAATCCGGTAATGGAGAAAGATTTGGTTATTAGAAAACTAAATTTATTATGGTGTCGGCCATAGTTTATTTTTCTATCAACGGGTTACAGCACATAAACGTGAGCCCTACCTGTGTGCCATGTGTTAAGTTTCTATTGCAACGTCACTAGTGGCATCTGATGCCACAAGCACCGTAGTCGTAGATGAACTATCCAATTTGAATTAATTTTTTGTTTTTTTTAATCTCGTTGGTCTATGAAATAAAAAGGCTAAATGCAAAGAATCTGACATGTTGCACAAGTATTGCTTTCTTTGTTCAATAACTTCCAGACTACTTTTGTCTTTTAGAACGGTTAGATTTCCTGTCTTTTAAAAGCTGATTTTGAATTCGAAATTAAAATCCACTAATGACTGTCCTAGATTCTGTGTTTCGTACTTTCAGAGAAGATAAAAAGATGATGGAACTATAGCTTAAATTTATCAAGAAAGAAAGAAATGCTAATTTGTTGTTGTACATCATTCCAGAGATTACAGTGAAACACTATTGGCCCCAACCTCAAATCCACAAACACGACAAATTACATTAGTTGAGGCAGCACTACTCCCGAGTCCCGACACTAAATCAACATGAAGAACCAAGGTTGTGGTGTGTCCTCTTGCGGTCAGGATTCTTACCCATGCACTTCCTCGTACACAAGAATCATGCGACTAAGATTAAACGCGATACGCAGTCTTCGATGCAACCAATGACCACGCCCACTACTTGCTCACCCTCCTGTTTGTCGTGTGTTGTAGGATTTGCAGTTCGTACATTTTTGTGCTACAACATGGTACTGAACTTGACAGGTTTTACCACAATCATTGCAAAGGATCCAAACCTGTTTGAGAGTAACACCATTACCATTAGTCACTCATAAATCAGATGTAGTTTTAAGTTGCAGCAAAGATCTCAAAGTCTAAATGTAGAAGAATAAACACTGACCATCTTATTTTGATATAGTTCAGGCATTGGTGTAGCAGCAATCTCCATGTCAAACTTCTCCCAAACCTTTGACATGTCACAAACTGACTTGGAGCAGAGAGGGCATGCATACCTGATAAAGATTCAATACAACGATCATTGATCAGAGTTCAGAGAAATGTTGTATTAAGAAATGGACATGATGAGCATGGGAGAGGAGATACACTCACTGGAAATGTTCTCGCATTTCTTTCAGGCAGCTCTTATGGATTGTATGACCGCACGGCATTACGGTAATGTCATTTCTGGATTCAAATAAATACTGCAATCACCAATTTTTTGACCTTGTGTCAGCCTCCTTAGATTCAACCAATCAGCATAAGCAATCATATCAGAATGTATAAAATTATGAATTGTTACCTCGAAACAGACAGGGCAATCGTGGTGCATTGCTCCTTCCACACAAGAGTGACTGTTTTTCAGAAGAGTCGAGTAGCAACAACCTGTGCAAATAATTCATGAATGTAATCATCAAAATGGTAAATCATTTTAAGATTATTATTACTTGCACAAATAGCATCAGAATGAGAAATAATTGCTTACCACACTTGTAGCAGTGGAAGAAATTCTCACGCCCTCCAATCCTGTATAAAAACATTTATACAATCAATCAGTCTTAGTTTTGATATTGAATACAGTCAATCTAACAAAGCAAAGCTTCAAAATAGACTGAAAGGCGTTGATATTTAAGAGACATTTACTAGAACAGCAGTTCAAAACATACCTGCAAATCCCACAGCCACTGCAATGGTACTGTTGCTTAGATATCTGCAGCAAGCACATAAAGAAACATTTTAGCAACTTCATCTTGCACATCCTAAGTTAGAATGAAAACTGGCTAATGCTCATGTCATTGGCAGTTAAACCAGTATTCTTATCACAAACAGAATAAAGATTGAAACATGAAAAGGAAAGATACTCGATTCCAGGATTAACTACTCACATCGTCATCAAAGAGCTTGCATGTCTCACAGAAGTACTTGCCCATACAAACACCACAGTTAATACAGTTTTGCTGAACCTGGAAGCAGCAGAAATCAGCCTAAGAAGAACTCCAGTTATAAGCACATAAAAAGCAATGCAATCTCAGGATATGAAATGGATGACTTGTCAAACAAAGGAGTCAATAAGATAGACTAACTCAGTAGTCTCAAGGGGCGTAATGCATAGTCAATGTCTTGAATGAAAGTCACAAAACTGGTGATTGATTTGATTGCTCGTAAAATCTGAAAACAGTAGTTAAGTAAAGAACTTTAAGATTCCCAAAGTCAAGTGTGCCTTTTGCTTCCTTTATGTGCGTGATTGCACATGCAGGGGCAATCTTTCTTTTTGGAAAATACTAAAGATTTGACTCATATTAAATTAGTATTAGATCTTTCTTAATATTTTAATTACCACAATGGATGGATAATACATATATTGAAGAAAGTCTAAACTCACCTCCTGTTCAGTCCCACAAAGCGAACATATCACCTGAAAAGTCAAAGTTATTAATCAACAATGTGGAATTCCATAAATATCAAATAACCAAAATTAAAGATGGGAGCAAAGTTGCAGAATTCAAATTGGGGATGTTCAAATAATTAAGAATACCTGTTTGACTTGATGGCGGGGAATGTCATGTCTATGCTTCTGATCAATGTCAATATCATTCTGCAGAAAAAAACCAGGACAGTAAAATGTAATTTCACATAAAAAGAAAATACTGCTCCAACTCAAGTCACACATCATCATATTGTTTCAATATACTTTCTAAGGGATAAGTAACTGAGTGTGACTTGCACTGAGCACACAGGTGAGACAAACATAAAACAATGGAGAACAAAATTCAGACAATTTTGATGCTGAAAAGCAATTAAAGAAAGATCATTTCAATTAAGCAGGTGGACTCTATAAGACGATTGTCTTGAAATATGACATAAGAAGCAACCTTGTCAACAATGGCAGATTGATAGCATTTATGGAGTAAGTATTTGGAAATTGGAACAAACAACTACCATGAAATACAAGATTATACTCATACTCACTTTTGCCTCATTGTGACAATGGTGGCAATCAAAAATCTCATTGCAACAGGGGGCCCGAATATGGCATCTCCTCCGGTAATGTACACAACTGCAGAGAAACCCTATAGTATTAACAAAATGATAGAAAATGAAACAACTTAAACATAAAAAAGAGTAGATGAACAAGAACTTCACCCATATTGCATATATCCTTTCTCTTGTAAGTCATTGATCATTTTGTGATCAGTTGATTGACTTGATTCTTCTCCAGGCATGCGCTCTGCATATGATTGTGAAGTGTACACATCTTTCTCAGCCATATACTTCATGTCTTTGCATTCAAACTGTAGAATCTCAGAGAGCATTACTTCCACCTCTGCCATGATACTAGCTATCTTCGGATTATATTACTTACTATCTAGGAAAAGACCTGCATGTTGGAACATATTTAGAAATAATCCTAAAACTTGTAAAGGCATGTTTAGAAAACCCCATCAAACCAGGCAAACACCAAATGCACTGTTGCTTTCTTCTAGACTGCTGGAGACCAATTGAAATCAGCAACAACAAAATCGAATTAAAGTTGGATAGCTGCAATCAAAACAAGTACATTCACAAGAATTCCATATAAAAATACAAGGTATAGAACTGGGGGTACTTGACAGCCTCCAGCAGTAGTAAATGGAAACCACAATCATGGAATGATCAGTTGATTCCTTGAAGAACCCTTGGAACCAAATCCATCTATAATGGAGCCAGCCAATGACACTCCAACCTATGTTAAAAGCAATAAACCACTCAATCAACTGCATTTTAAATAGTATAAATATAGCAAATATGTGTTGATTCTCTCTCTTTTTTTTGGGGGTCTACCTTAATTGGCAGTTCTATGTTGTTTCCTCCAGGAACTGGAAACTTACCCAAATAAAAAACTTTAAACTTCATACTATCTGCACCTTCGGTTAATTCCTTTTGGTGAAATTAGCACACTTGGGTTTGTCTCTTGTAACAGCAAATGCTGCAACTTGACCAAGCCTAGATAAAAATGACGGCTGGAAAACTTAAGAAGGGAACATGGTACTGATAAGAGTGATAGTTATCATGAATATGCTAAATAAATCTCTCAAAAAGAATTCTGCTTCAACATCAAAACTGGTTCAAACTGTGTGCTATGCAAAGAAAAGGTATCCTAGACAAAAGAACATGGTGAAGTCCAGAACATGTATATTTTTACTTGTGTTTACTTTCTGAAACTGGATGGTTCACTGCAGATGCCAAGTTCATGCTCCTGCAAAAAGGTTTCCATGTAGAAGCTACCTAAACCCATTGAGCCTCCCCAAATATTCTCTCACATAGACATGGCACCTTGCCCCTTTGTGCAAGCAGGTCTATGCCAGGAGTGAGATATTTCAACCTAAATGAAACCGTAGATCACTAATAAAGACAACAATATATAGCTTGAAAGGTCTTGGAAAATTCCACTGAACTACAATATTATAATATCCCTTGTTTTCATGGCAATGGACTAATAGTAATCCATCAAGCAGACTTCTGTGTGGTTTAGTACTTAACGAACGGTGAGGATGGGTAACTTGACCTAACGTAAATAAATCAACCATTTCAACGTAGTAAGCAAAAGAGTCATCAAATAACAAGAAAGCAGCCCAAAGCAAAAGAATCATCACATAACATGATAGCAGCCCAAAACAAAAGAGTAATCACAAGGCCAGCAATAAAAAATCAAAATTGACAGTCCACAAGCATTAGCAATGCCATAAAATCAGTCTGCGTAGTCAACAAATGGGAAAAACGAAAAAAGAAAAAAGCCAAAATTCTATCTCAATGAACTACTTGTCCAATTCTCTCAACCTATCACTTAACGCTTCATTGGAGGCGGCCACAATCCCTTCCCCCTTGAGCGAAGCAAAACATAACAGCACAAATGAAGGGTCAAACTAGTCCCAACTCTAATGGATCATCATCTTCTCGGAAGCCATACACAATACGGCCTACGGAACAAGCAACACAAGCTACGAAAGAACTACAGCTACATTACCTAATCAAAAGAAGCTCACAGATAGCACAAATACTCAAACACAATGGATAAACCAAAATAACTAAATAAATAAAAGAAATGCATCACAAAACAACGAACTTTCTATTTGGAGAGAGGGAGACGATGTGATCGACGATCAAAACAAACAAAACCAGGATAAGATCCGATTCTAATATCCTTTCAATTCTTTGGCAGATACGTGTAATTATCAGAATTCAAAGATGGTAAGAATCAGACTGGATATTTATAGCCCGTGGAGGAAACGGGGCATTCGAGAGCCTTCCAAAATGAAGGAAAACGAAAGCTGTGATGTGTGACAGCCATCGCTGTTGGACAAGTTGTGTTTATCATTCCAAAATTGCCCTTCTCTGCTTCATTAAATCTCCAACTTGAATAATTTGGTCTCCTGACAAAAACAATATGATGACGTGTCAGCATCATGTGTTGCATTGCATAGATTTCCGTGTCCCTTGCTGTTCTTCTAACTTTCTACGTAAGATGATGAGGTTTTGGTTTGCGTATGAACGACAACTTGCATTTGGGGGCAAGAAAAATGGACTCTGAAATGGTCGGTTTGGTTATATCGGAGAAGAACCGACGAGCCTTGTTGTACTGACACGTGGATGATATAGTTGACGGGTACGGATTTGGGTGCAAAACAGGATTAGGATGATCCTTAAAAAATATCTATGAAGATATGATCTGTCTTTGACTCTTTTTCCTCAAGTTTTCATTTCTTTTGTTAATTTTTTAAGGATTCAAAGGCTATCTGACAAAACGAAAATGCATGGAATTTTACTTGTGAGAAGAGGTGGCAGCAAAAAATAAAATTTGGTTTGGCTGTTTCATTGACAGAGATGGGAAGCCAAGTGGAACGCCTTTATTTACCATGCTCTCAATAATGCATTTCGTGACAAAGAAGGCTTTTCTATTGAACAAAAATTATAAGGAAATGTCAATCATTGCAAGCGCTTCATGCAATGTGTTATTGAAGAGAACAATATTTTATGTATAATTGTTGTCCTTTTTTTCCATATGCACCCCTTTGATGTATAACTCTTCCTTCCACCAATTCTCTCACCATATAAATTAAATACAACCCCAACCCCCTTGCGACAGTGAAGAATGTGAATAAAGATTAAAGCCCATCATATGTTTTGTCAAGTGAAAGATTAACCACTTACTCGTCCCAACCTAATCTCCCACTCAGCAAGATGAAGTTAAAAAGATCCAACCTTGATCACATTCACATACATAGCAGACCCTAGAGTTCTGTTCATTCAGTTTTCCACATGTCCCAAGTTGCAAGGATAAAATTATTAACAACTCTTTTTCTTCATGCCAGTTTTCTTCTAAAAAGAAATTACAAGGAACACAAGGTCTTCAGAGTTTGAAATAAGAAAAGAGCATGAATCAAAGCCAGGTACTTAAAAGTTCTCTAAACAAATGTCCGGAACAAGTGTCACTTAAAACAAATCTCTTAGGTTGTCATGTTTAATTCAAGCCATTATAGGTGCTTAAATTAAGAGTTTGTCTGTTCCTTATACACCAAGGAATTGGACACAGAAGGCTTCAAAATTTGAAGCACTAGCGAAACTTAGAGGACACTGGACGGCTATCTTAGAACAAGACATTCTATCCAGTATATAATACAATCAACCACTTCATTACCTATTTTGCCTTTACTTTTCTAAGGTCAAACTCCCTTGACTCCACAGTGGAGTCAGCAGCAATCTGGATTGTCATAACACAGTTTGGAGCTTGACTCATTTCTCAAATGAGACCCTCTCCTTGGATGGTTGGAACACGATTATGCCACCAATGGTTGCCATTATAAAAAGATTATACTATGTGTCATGGGGCCACAAAGTAGAGCCACGGAGTATTGTTCTATAATTATAAGACTACTTCAAGATTTATCTTTGATTCTTTACTTTTTAATTTGATATTAAATGTATTCAATGAAAATACCTAAAGGCAATGTCGTGACTTTTTTGCTGACCATATAATCTTTGTGAAAAATTTGAAAGAATAAGTAAATAAAAAACTAAAAATATATAGACAGATTTTGAAAATATTCAATTTTCATATACATCAAATAAAATAGTATATGAAATATAAAATTAATAAATGGTACACTCATTCTAGGGTAGAAATAAACTTAATGATCATTCTATATAAGAAATCATAAATTTTAAATATTTAAAAATTATCATACAAAATAATAAAAAAATAGAAGGAAATATAAATTATTGAGTCCAAACTAGATAGATGAACTTGAGGAAAGTTACATGTATTGTTTATACTAAAAAAGTACAATCCAAACTTAAAGATAAAATTTTATCGAATAACTATAAAACTTATGTTGTTATATAATATTAAATATTAAATAATAAAAGTCAATATAAACAAAAATTTAATGTTAAAAAAATGATAATATTATATTAAATAAGTGAACATACTAAAAATAATTGCATTAAAGAAAAAAATTGAGTAGTACCATCACAACAAAATTAGTTAAAATTTGTCATACGTAATTTAGTCAAATGAAAATGAGATTATTAGATATTTTTAAAGGAAAAGTAAATTAAATAAAAGACAACTCAATAATTAAAAAAATTAAAAAAATTAAAAATTATTATAATATATTTAACTACTAACAATTTAACTAAAAATTAAGTTAAAATAAAAAATATTAACATCACTTAATTTAATCTATATAACCATTTCACTTAAAAAAAAAATTTTGTTGTTGATTCTAAATGCTGTCTATAACTTTTCAAGCAATTTACTATGTATCAAGGTGGTAGTTTATTATAAGCCACGATCGAACGAAAAGGAGAATGATTTCCCTGTGACAACGCTCACGAATATTCTTTCCGAGGATGATAATTGGAAGTCAAATCAACATTTTCTTACACAGCGATTCGTTAATTAGTAAGACGTTTGTTCTCCTTCCTAATAAAAGACGAGTATGGAAAAAAAAAAATTGAATTCAGAGAATTGCTTGTCATGTATAGATTGACGTGCAAACAAATACAGCTAACCAAGTAGCTGCCGAGAAAGTCTCATTGGTGACCCCCCGATATTGGGCTTCAGCAAAAGAACTTGAGAAGATATTGATGGTCCTCATTAACAGAAGACTAACGTTTCAGTGTATCTAACTCCAGTCCATTGGTCTAGGATCATTGTGATCCTCCATCTTAATGTACAAAATAATTTTACAAATATTTCCCTCTTCCCAAGTTTATGCGCTCATAATCATGACAATGGGGTTAGGTTAGACGATGCACATGCCACTATGCCTTCAGATTAACCACGTTGTCAAGGGTATGGTTAAATATAAACCGGAAAGGCTATACCAAAGTTTAAATACGATACAGGAAAGGGATCGAATGTGTAACAGATACTACGCCATAGCTAATTCACTCAAGAACCACCACGTTCTCAAGGCTTTGGTACAATATAAATCAGCAAAACTATAACCAATAATTTCTCTTTTATCGGTTCATGTCTAGCTATGCGATCTTTAAAGTGCAAATAGAAGGAGGGAGAGACATTGAAAAGGTGAGAGAGACAATCGCTTTCACTAGGCTATGTACCACAATAAACAGCGTACTATCCTGCGATCTTGTGCTAATCTATTATTACCTAGTCTATGATAAAAACTGGACTGTAATTCCATTCAAAGCGGTGTTGTATTATTTGGCTCATTTCTCTTTTCATATTGAACATTTGAACCTGAGGTTAAGGGAGGAAAGCAGGAAGAAGGGTGAAAACAAAAATCTGTACAAATATTGGCAGCCAGAATTCCATAGACCCATCCATGCAACGGGTACCCTGAACTGCAGATCTCAACCTGGAGAAAGTTCTGGCGGTCAGAGCTAGCTGAATAGCACTTAGAAGCAACCAAATCTCCTGTCTCATTGCTCTCAGACCTCATGACTGAAGTTCACTATGGAATATCTGGATAATGACAAAAGGGCACCACAATTGACAAAGTAAAAAACCAGACCCATGTCTACCAGAAACAATGTGGAATCTACTTACTTGTCTATTTGCAGCTATGTTGCCAATTGAAGGGATCCACGATGTTGCCAGTGTCAGATGTTCATCATGTCATCTACCTGTCACCATTTGAGTCCTCAGAAGCTTTCATTGCTTCAGCAGTCATAAGGGCAGCCACAGCCTTGTGAATTGCTAGATCTGCTCTGTAAAGCAATCTTTGAGCCCTCTCTCTCTTTAACTTAGCCATGTTAAGTGCATGCTGAGCAGCACCTGAAGCATCACGCAACCTGAATTCATCAAGGTCTGAACCATCCAATTGTTCAATCCCATGCCTCTGAGAGCCCTCTAATAGGTACTGCCTGTGGCCTGGCAAGTCATAACCCATATTCCAACTACTGACGCCATTTCTCTTTCCTGACATTCTGTGACTGTGAGAAGCCATCATCTGTGAATCATTATGATATATAAATGACCCAAATTTCTTTGACTTGCTCCTGTGAAATTTGGGGACATGATTTCTATCACACCCATCATTGCTCAATGAAAAATATGCCATACTGCCAGCATCCTGTGGTGAGAATACCCTTGGTGAGGTCTGAGCCAATGGGGAATCGTCCATAGAGTCATAATTATGGCCTAGGTAAGTGAACTTTTCATCACCAAACCCAAAGCCATTCAGTCTTCTCCCTGAGTAAACAAGAATCAGATGTAAGGTACTGTGTTACATATTCTTTTTTTTTTTTTATGTAATAATAATACTGAAATCTGCATGAAAATCAAACACTCACCAAAAGTATGAAAACCATCTGGATCACCTAGGATATTATTTGCATGCCCAGAGACTGAAAATTTCTTCTGTGACCTATGTTTCGATCCTTTGTTTGGTACTTCCAAACCCCTTGGTTTCAAACAGAAAGCAAACATGAGTGGCTTCTCCAAAGTTGCAGCCTTATCCAGGCATCCATTAGAAGTGGGGGTATTACGTTTGGTCATGGCTACTTCCCACTCTCTGACTTCTTGTTGATACTTTTCCCACAGAGGAGGCTGAACAAAGCATAAACATTTAGAGATTATATTTCAGAAAAATAATAACCAATCATACAGATCATGTACAAAATGGCACCATAGGTCAATGGGAATCTAGAAAATGTGCTGTATATATATATTTTTTTTTGGGGGAGAGGAGGGATGGATAAATTAAATAAAGCCATCAAACATCACGCTTTGAGGTTTTAACTAATCAATCAAACAACTAACCCACCATTATTCTATTAGTAATTAGTTCCTCCTTAAGCTGACACCCATCATTGGACACGATATAAATAAATAAATATATTTTTATATAACAAAGGAGCACGACACCCTGAGGATTCAAAAAGGTGATTTGTCAGAATTGAACCCAAAACATCAAACCCTCTGATACAAAAGAAAAATATATTGCAGCATCATAAAAGAATTTAATTAAAGATACTGGATGTCAGCAGATGGTTGTGAGGGATTCTCTTAATGATTTAAAATGCATAATTTTTTTCTTTTCTCTTCTTTTTTCCTTTGATTTTTTTTTCCTCATTGGTTGTTCTAGGAGGTATTCTAATCATACTTCTTCATACTTCTATCTGTTAATAGCCTGAACATAAAAGTGTAACAAAACTAAGGACCAAGTTAAGACTTGAGTTGCAAACTCTCTTTCCAATCCCTACTCTAAGCCATTCTCCTTATTTACCTCCGCCAGTTACGGCAGTTTATCATTTTATATTCAGTCATTACATGGAGCCAAAAAAGACAGTCCTGAAACTTAAACAATAACACCATAAATAAGGACAATTAGTACAGTACCTGAAAATGTCGAACTAAAGCCATTCCCTTCTTCTGCCTTTTCTGCTGCCAGTGTCCATAGATGGTTTTGACTACACACAAGGGCCCAACATCAACCATGATTTCCTCTATTTCATTAGGTGTAAACTGGTCCTGCTGTCGCGAGTATGCAGCCTTCTCAAACATGTCCATTATCTTCTCAAACATCTCTGATATTCCATCTAAGCTATTGTCATCTTTTTCAGAATTTTGAATGTTTGAAATCCACTGCTCATCCTCGCTATCCATGTCATACAAGACATGAGATGGATTTAAAGCCATCTCAACATCCGTTTCAACTTGTTCGAAATACTTGGAGCTACGAACAAATGTAACATCAGGCCCATTGTCATAACTTTCCTCTATCAAACGAACACCAGGAATTGGTATGTTTTTAACTGAAGCAGCACGGATGTTCCGATTGTGACATTCCTCATGCATCTCCTTGAAAAGGGCCCACTGACTCCTATCAGTAAATTCCAAGGTCCAATCCTTCCCTCCTTTCCACATCATAGCATGTGTGTAACGATTCGTTGATCCAGGCTGCAGAAACTGATGTGCCTTATATGAATACCTAGTAATCCCAGAAAGTTTTACAGAAAGTTTCCACTCATTATGATCAAACAGCTCGAGTACAATTTGTGCCCCAGATTCTCTCCACCCTTTATCACCAATGGTAATCAACAAATTTGCATGACAAGATACGGAGTCCAAATTCTTTTCAGTGCCTCTACCAACATCTGATGACTTCTTTTCATTAGCCTTTCTAATTCTCTTGTGAGGATACCCTTTCTGATGAAGGTTTTTGTGTTTCGAACTTAGATCATACCCTGCAAAAGGCAGTGAATATGATACTTGTGTTCGTGGCTTCTTGGGTCCATTGCTAAAACCATTGTGAAAAGAGTCAGCATATCCACCAGACCACCCATGTGATGGGAATCCCAATGATGAGGAGCTATTTCTGTTTCGATGCCAAGAACTTCTGGGACCAGTTGATTTGGGGCTTGGAATTACATGTCCGTTTACATTCCAAGACAAATCAGAAGAGAGATGAGCACCGTGCAAATCACTATTCACAGGTTTCTTGGTTTTTTCAACTGAAGGAATTTGAACATTGAGGTCACCCAGAAAAGAATGGGAAACATCATCAGCCTTATCTTTCTCAACTAAGGAGCTTTCAGGGAAAGAGCATAGTTCTAACCCTGAATTATGTGATTGCCACTCCTGCAACTGAATAGTACCAAGCCTCTCAGAAATGCCAGCAGCACTAAAACCAATGTTCTGGTTACTACAAGGGGCAATTCCATCACCAGAAGCAGAAGAACTAACTAAGATTTCTGGTCCAGCACAAGACCATCCATCACAAGCAACATTCTTTGACAAAGTTTTAATATTTTTCTTTAAATTTATTTCTAAATTCCTTATAGAGCAATCATCAATGCTAGAGTAGCCATTTTCCTGATCATCTACTGGTGCATGATCACAGAAGCTTATATGACTTACAGATCGCTCCATCAACAACTTGAGATGCAAACTAAGAAAAAAAGTAGGTGCAGCAGCAAAAGAAAGAGAGAATGGAGGAAGTTTCCTCTTGCCAGCATCAGAAGACTGATTAGTATCAACCTGAGTGGAGTCTTTGGAAACTCCCATAACATTAATCCCCAACCTAGTCATCTTGCGCATGACCTGTTCATGCAGAAGTTAAATAATTTGATCAGGACAATCCATCATAAGTCAACTTGCTGTCAATTATAGAACTTGGAAACTTTGACAGGATACAGTCTTTAACTATAACAATACATATTAGACATAGAGAAACGAAGAACAAAATCATAATCAAATTAAATTGTAAGAAAGGAGAGAAAGATACGGAATTAGCAATGGGGAAATGTTAAGAAAGTACCTTTAAAGAAGAGGGCTTGCTACTGATGGAAGTTATAGGGCACTCACTTGATCCCTTTTGAAGTGCCTGTATGTTATCATATGTGCATTCAGATATACGGAGCTGCCTACTGAGGAGGCAGTACCTCTGAAGTTTAGAATCCAGGTAAACCCACTTTGAATTCTTTAATCTAGAGAAGTTGTAGAACGTAAACACAACAAGCTTCTTGACATCATCCACGCCCGAAAACCTGAATCTAATAGATGTAACAGGTAACTGCATGTCAGCAAGCTTCCCTTGCTCTGCATGCCGGTGAAACACCCTAAGGATCACAAAGACAAAGGCTGTAGCCATCTTCAAGCAGCCTTCAAATAATAGAAACCTCAAACCAACCACATTATCAACAAAGAGCATTTCCAAATGAACTCTTGGCCACTTGGTCATCACTGTACCATGCTGAAGTAGCAGTACAGTACGGAGTAACCACAAGCTCTCCAATTCAAATAAGTAATTCAGCACCAATATTGGAAGGTCAATTTTAAATGCCGCTGATTCCAAGTCCAGAAAACTTATTTCTGATACTCCTCCCACATTGTAAGTGAAGCACAAGGGCCCATCAGTCTCAAACCTTCTATCTTCAGATTCATTTACATCCCTGAGCCTGCCAACCAAAGGATCAAAGGAAACAGGACCAGGTGCACTTATAATAACAGGCTCTCTTTCAGATACAAGAGGTGATATTGGAGCTAACCTGCGAAACCTCCTTCTAACGTACACAATAGGTGTTTTGCCATCTTTAGGGCAAGTGGCACTTTGCAATGAGGAGTTCTGCTTAAAACTATCACCTAATTTATCTGGGAATACAGAATCACTAGATAGAATACTTTTATCTCCCATCAAGGAACCCTGTACTTTGACAGGTTCTTCATATAACAATGATGAGGCTGATTTTGAAGATGCAAGAGAAGTTTTTTGCTTCTTAATGCCATGAAAAGGAGAAGATTTAATCCGATTAGATGATCGAGCCAGCCAAGAGATTATAGGCTCTGAGTCCATAAAGCTTCCACCACAGCTATCATCCTCAGCAATCAATTTTCTTTGCCTTTCTTTTCTGGACTTGCTTCCTTTTTGCTGGGCAGAACTTCTACTTTTCATTACAGCTCTTTTCCGACCTGCATTTCCAGGAACTTCACTGGGAAGTAGCAAGAGTTTGAACCTCTCAGTTTGGAGATTAACCCATTCTTCATCTCGATCATCATACTTAATATGGTGAAGCTTTTTTGTTTTGTCGTAGTCATTAACAATTCCATAATACCAACTCTGGTCCAATGGCCAAAAAACCTTTATTCTCTGGTTCAACACCCAATATGCATCCAAATCATCTAAGAAAATTTCATAAAAGTGACGCCTCTTGCGAGAGCTACCCTTTTCTTTATGTTGTTTCCTTGGCCTCAGGACTCTACCAGCAGCATCAACTGATGCAGATTCTGAACTTAATAGAGACTTTGACCCGTGACTCACAAGATTTCTATCCGAAGATAACAAATTAGATAAACCATTTGCTGATGGCAACATAGAAGACTTGCTACTAGAAGAAAAGCCAGTACAACTTGGATCAAACCTTGACGATAGCATCCTTGCTGCATTCTCCTCAAGATTCTCCTCATCCTCTTCCTGCAACTTATCAGATATTTTACTACTATCAATCACAGGTCCAGTCTCCTTGGCAACATTAGTGCTATCTGGAGCCAAAATGTTCCGCCTCCTGTCCTTTTTCTGTGACTTCTTTAAAGAAGAATCACCACTATTTACAACAGAATGACAGGAAGAGTCTTCATGCCCCTTGAAATGCTGAACTGAATTTGAATCACTACTCCTGTTTTCCTTAGATTCATCAAAATCTTTCTTCTGTTTAAACATTAAAGAATCAACCCCCTGGCCCAAATCATCACTACTTAGCTTAGGCTTCTGATCACCATGGCCACTTTTACCACTAGCCATCTGCCCGGCCAAATTCTGTCCTTCACCAGTTCCAAATTTCTTCCGCCCCACAAGACCCCTCTTCCGCTTTGGGATATGAACAACATTATCATCAAGACTAAGTGAAACTCTATTAAAGCCATTACTGCTACTTAATCTCTGACTCGTACCCAAATGCAATTCACACAGATCCTGCCCACCAGAACTTGGCCCATGGCAACATTCATCATCAACAACCTTTTTAGTGCTACCATCACCATTTTCTAAGCTACTAAGAGACATTTCCTTTCTAGTCTTCTTTTTCTTGTTCCTCTTCTCATCACCAACACCATGACTACTACCTTTCCTCTTTAAGTTCTTCTTTGGAGTCTCTTTTGACACTTTTAGATTATATAAACTTTTAAGATCCAATGATCTCGATTTTTTAGGAATTGCAGTGCCATGGGACTTCTCTGTTCTATCTTCCATTAACAATTCGCAGTACAGACACCCAGACCGAAATTTCCAAAATTTCACATTCCATCATACATTCCTGTTCACGTTTTACAGATCTGTAACACCATACCAACAAAATATCACAAATAATCCCTCAACCAACAGACAGACTAAATAATGTCCCATGCACTGGGCTTATTTCATTAAACAACACCAGACATATCAACCACAAAATTATAATAAAATACATACCTCAACCGACACACCAGAGAGTAATCGATTCTTCGAACGAATCATGAAGATCACGAGCACAAATCAAGGATTAGGGTTTGAATCTCACATCTGTGATTTGAAACCCTAAAAGAGCCATCGACTATGAAATTAAATTTCCGATAATTTCGATTCTCTTTCTTTTTTTTTTTTTTTACCGCGAGAGATGGACGAGTGCTAGGGTTTCACGAGTAAGGGTTTAGATCGAAAATAACAAAAAATTGAACTGATTCAAATGGAAAATAGATCGAAAATATGAAAAAAAATTTGGATTCAACACGTGGGAGACGTTGGTCCGTTGGATCGACAATTTTTTGTGTGGATTATGATCTCTTACGTCGAGGTATACAATAACAAGTCAATATACGAAATTTCGAGCGATGGATTGAGACGTGAACGGCCAGGATTCGACGCTTTTGGACAAGGAATTTAAGGATTCAGAAATGGGCTGGTAGTTGTGTGTGGCTTGGTCGAAAAGATTTAGGCAAACTAGTTTTTGACGAGAAAATAGCAAGTGCTATCGATTTCTATTGTAGAGACTGGATTTTACCCCTGATTATCAGAAAAACATCGACAATGCCATCGAGCTTTTTTGAGATTTCCTTTTCCAGCGCCACAGAGTACTTCATACTTCATAGAGTCACTCGCGGAACGAGGCTGAGTTATGTGACTCGCTGTTTAGCGAGAGACGCGTGGATAAAGTACCTAGGATGGGATTAAGCTGAATGAAATATATAATGGCACGCGCGAGGTTAGGAGGACCCCCTTGCAAGTGACAGGTAAGCTACGTTATTCGGTTGTCGTATTTACTAGTTAAACCCGTATTAGTGACATGTTCAAAGTTTAAATAACGAAGATTTCCCGTTCATTCGCGCGTGTACATATATAATTTTAAAATCTTAAACCGACCGCACACGTGGTTGTCAGTTTCACTGAGCTCAATTTTGTTTCCAAAACAGCGAATGAAAAACACATAAAAATTTATCAATTAACTGGTAGCTGTTAGCCTTTTAATAAGTTTTTCAAAATATTAATTAAAAATTATTTAATTAATTGATCTAATATTTAATAATTTAAAAATTATAAATAATTAACAAAAATAATAATTTTTAATAAAAAATTATTAATCAATTGAAAACTTTTTATTTTTGATTTTAAAGGTTTGATGTCATTGACCCTAAAATTATATTTTAACTTAGTTAAAATAAAGAAAATGCAAATTTCTTTCTCGAGTAAATGTGATTTCATAAGTTATTAATTATATTTTTTTAAAAAAGCTCATAACCGTCCCCTTATGTCATCCCAATCCAAGTAGAACAACTTCCCTCCACTTCCATCATGATTCATGATTGTGGGGTAATTTCAAATTAAATTAATGTTCCCTCAGTCTATACATTCAGCAATTGAATAGTTTTTTGTTTGCGAAGAGAAGATTGCAGTAAATATAAATATGTGGAAAGGTTGACTCGTAAAATAGCTCTTATTTGTGGAATTATTCTCTATTTTATTTTCTATTTGTTTGATCCTATACCAGACTACTTCTTTCTTTAAAATGCAATGATCATAGTTATACAACAAGTATTTTAAAGAAGGATAAATGTATACACACACAACAGAGTGAATTGAGGTGTGGACGGGCATGTCAAGAGTCACTTTATTGGTGACAAATTTTATTTTGTCCTTTAAATTTAGTAATTTTTTTAATTTTAATTTTTTATAATTAAAATTATTATTAATTTTTTTTTCAATTAATAAACTATTAACATATATAATAAATATGCTGAGTTAATAATTAAATATTAAATAAAAATCATCAAATTTATATTTTTAGTTTTTCAACTTTAATAATTTTATTAATTTAATCTTTTAAATTTAATAATTTTTTTAAATTTAATCTATTACATTTAATAATTTTTTTAATTTTATCTCTTATGTTTGTTATTCTTAATTTAGTCTATTCATACATAAGATAACAAATGAAAACGCTAAATTAAAATATTAAATATTGAGTAGGAACGTAAAAAGATTACCATACATTAATTAGAAGGTTCTCAATTTATTACGACGAGAAATTTAGAAAAAATTTGTTATCTTCCAAAAGCAAAGACCCCACTTAATGGTCAATCAATAGTGATTGTCTAACAACTAATGTACAATATCAATATCAAAATATATATATGTGTGTGTGATTTGGCTCCCTGCACTTGCTTAAATTAAGAGAGAAAAATAAATTACAAATTATTATAATATTTAAATCATATTTGCAAATAAAAACCAGATTATAGTTATTTAGCTAACAGTGTATGTATTAAATATTTACTTGGTTATTGATGTCCGATACTATCACACTTGAGTCATTCATAATTTTTCCTGTTACAAATAAGTGTACTCCTCAAATACTGTCAAAATTATTAGAGGCATCAACTTCTCAACTTGAAGAAACTTTTTCGTGAGTCTCGAAAGTTATTGGACCTGAGCTACAAATTTTGAAACTATCCTCAGAGATAAATTTGAATATGTAATTTGAAATCAATTCACAACAAGAATGTTTAGTCCAACAACCAAAAATAAATTCCCTTAAGGCTCTCTCTCCAAAGTGTAAAATGATATATAATTCTACACCATGTTTTTCTCACCAAATCTCAAAAAACAGCGCCAGTAGCAATTTAAGAAGGAACACAACATAGGATCTATTGAAATTTACAAAATCATTATCCTCAGAATGACCAAAGAAGCATAATGACATATTACATATATTGAAAAACTCGTGGTAAAGAAACAAAAGAACGCTTTAGTGCTTTGCAGTGTGCATGCCACGTATGTCACTTCAGCATAATAGATTGAGAATCTTATGTTTGGTATTCTTTTCACATTCTTATTCAATATTTAAATCTTATAATTTAATATTTTTATTAAGTATTTTATCATTTTGTACAGAGATTAAATTAATAATAATTTTAAATATTAAAAACTAAATTAAAAAATAATAAATTAAAAGAATTGTTAAATGTAAAAAATTAAATTAAAAAAATTATTAAATTTAAAAAATTAAAAATATAATTTTAGTAATTATTATTTAATATTTAATTATTAATTTAACATGTTCATTATATATTTTAATAATTTATAAATAAAATGACAAATTTAATAATAATTTTAAATATAAAAATTAAATTAAAAATAAATAAATAGGAAAAATCAAATTAAAAAAATTACTAAATTTGTTGGACTAAAATAAAATTTTTGTCATTTGCTGGCATCTATTGTTGTTTGTTGAAATCATAATAATAAAAGCGTAAAGTGCAAATATATGTATGAATTATGAACTCTAAGGTATATATAATTTAATTTGTCTTCAACAATTTTAAAGACAATTCCAATCATTGAACCATATATATGATTTAATTTTGTGTCAACAATTGGAAAGACAATTCCAATCATTGTACCAAAAATCATTGATAATATATTATATATTTTGTAATTAACATAATTTTATTGATAAGAATAATAATTTATAAGTTGACGTAAAACACAACTGAACATGATAATGGGGAATGTAATATGAAACAATAAATTTACTGTATTTTTAAATTATAAATTTATTTAATTTAAGTGAATTTATTCACATTATTTAACATTAGAGGTTTTGCAGGCATAAAAGCATATGTTAATTGTTTTTAATTTTATAAATATATTATAAAATAATAAAAAATTATTTAGTTATTCTCTATTTTTTTTAATTTATCTTTATATTTATTTTATCGCTTTCATATTTTTATATTATATATTTTGTTTTATACTATAAAATATATAATTTTTTAAATTAATAACTAAAATTTTTTATAGCTATTATAATATAAAAAAGTAATATTTCATTTAATATATTTAAGTTATTTTTATAGTATTATTTATTTTTTATAATTTTAACAAAAATTTGATAACAATCATTAATTAAAAAAATTGTTAAACTATAAGGATGTAATTATAAATTTATAAATTATAGAGATATAATTAAAAATTAAGTAAAAATATAAGGATTGACAATAATTTAATATAAATTTTATAAATATTTAGAATGAAATAAAGACAAAATAGATATAAAATTAAGTTTAAAAAATTAAAAATAATCTTAAAATTGAGGCACAAATAGTTTTCCAAGGACAAGTAAAATCTGGTATTTTATAATTTTTGAACAAAGTACAGGGCTAAAATGTTATGTAACCGAAAAAGTGACGCAGGAAATATGAACACTGCAGTGCGAGTGAGAGTGCGAGGCATGTTTGTCTTACCATCTTGTTGCCTGCCAATTGCCAAATAATCCTTGTTATATTTTAGCTCTTTCTTTGATCCCTTATCGGAGCTATCAATTTCGCGCGTAGAGATCAGTACCACATTCCAATTTGACGTTGCTGGTTTATCCACCTCAGTTTCAGATTCGATCTAGGGTCTCTCTTTGGTATTTGTTCTTCGGTCCCAGCCGGAGCAAAATCAATTTTCCAGTGCTGGGCTTACGGATTCGCATTTTAGATGCAGTTCATGCGTGATAACCCGCTGGATTTCTGAATTTGAACGGTGGGCTACTAAAATGCCTGTCAAATTGACGCAATCATCATTTCGGGATCGAACGCAAGAATTTCAGAGTATTGCGGAGAGGCTAAAGAAGTCATTAACTTCAGGAGCAGGGCCAAATGGGCCAAGCAGTAGTTCAAGATCGGATGAACAGCGATCTAATATTGCAATGCAGTCAGAGTTCAATAGGAGGGCTTCCAAGATTGGATATGGGATACACCAGACTTCACAGAAGCTTGCTAAACTGGCCAAGAGTAAGTATTTAAATTGAATTCGCATAATATCTTTAACGTAATCTGATTACAACATCCTGCATTCCCTCCTCCCGCTATCATACTCACACACAAGCGCATTGGGCTGGGGTCTCATAATCCATTAATCGTAAGTCTAGCAGGTTGAATTGCTTTTAAAAAAATTATAACAATGCATTTCCAGTTTAATATTTGTGCTTGATGATTAACTTCCGTCTAGTAATATTCCCTCTATTGGGTGAAATAATAAAAGAAGTTCAGGGAAAATGGGTTTTTCTCGAATAGGTAGTAAATGCTGGTGCTGATGCTGTGTTGTATAGTTTTTCAATGATTTTGTGGAGAAGCTGACAAATTGTTTTTTGGTCATTTTGATTCGTAGTGGCAAAAAGGACTTCGGTTTTTGATGACCCCACAATGGAAATCCAAGAGCTTACAGCAATCATTAAGCAAGATATTACGACACTGAACTCTGCTGTCGTGGATCTTCAACTACTGTGCAATTCTAGAAACGAGAGTGGAAATATCTCTAGTGACACTACAAGTCATTCAACCACAGTTGTGGATGACCTTAAAAATAGACTGATGGGTGCAACAAAAGAATTTAAAGAAGTCCTAACCATGCGAACTGAGGTATGATATTGAATCAATTATGTATATTTACAGTAAAATTATTGTTTCATATTGCATTACCGATTATCATGTTCAACCAGTTGAGTTGTTTGTTTTCTTTGACCTGGTACAAATTTTCCATCATCTTCACGTGACTGATGTGATGTCTGGTATTATTTCTAATTTTATGAAGAACATGAAAGCACATGAAAACAGAAGACAATTGTTTTCTTCCACTGCTTCAAAGGATTCTGCCAACCCTTTTGTCCGTCAGCATCCACTGGCTTCAAGAATGGATGCTAGTGCTTCTAATGCCCCTGCTCCCCCATGGGCTAGTAGATCACCATCTTCATCTCAGTTGTTTTCTAAGTAAGTTATGGTTTTCTTTTGTATTCTGTTGGTTGTAGTTAAGGTTAAGGATATATTTTATTGTTAATTTTGTGTAATGCGCCTTTTGTGAGATAACTGGATCATTATGATTTTTCATCACATGGAGATTGTCTGTAGTATTATCTAGCATGCATAATTGGATGTATTAAGTGCATACCCCCCAACCACCACACACAGAGAAGCTGCTGATTATAAGTAAGTCTGATTTGTCTAGCAAGAAAAAAATAGAATAAAATAGAAGATTAGTATGCTTTTCTTACAATATCTTCTTTTATTTTTGTTTTCCACAAAATGTTCTTGCAATGTTACCTAATATTGCTGCATTGTATTACCCACTGCGCCGGTGTTCCTTTCTTTCTCTTACTCGTAGCTACTAAATCCTGGATTCTCTTTCCCTATGATGTGATGGGATTCTGAGTTCTGATTAATATAGAAGCACAAATTCACAACCTTTCATTTCACTGAGATCTTCATTGGCTTAATTTAATTCATGGCCTTCAATTGCTTCTATTCTATGGTTACATGAAATGATTTTGGAGTCGGGACTATTTTCTTTGATAATTAAAACTTCTATTCTGTGAATGCACACCTTGTTATATGAAGGTTGTTCTAAGTTGGGTTGAATTATGTCTGGAATTCCAGCTTCATATAAGATTATTAGTCAAGTTTTTTTTTTGGGTTGCCTGTTAACCAGATTTTTTAATTTACAGGAAGCAGGAGGATGGGGAGAGTCAACCTTTGCTGCAGCAGCAGCAACAGCACCATCAGCAGCAGCTGGTTCCATTGCAAGATAGCTACATGCAAAGCAGAGCAGAAGCTCTTCAGAATGTTGAGTCCACCATTCACGAGCTGAGCAACATCTTTAACCAATTGGCAACACTTGTTTCCCAACAAGGAGAGATTGCCATCAGGTTTTTTATATTTCACTTGTGTTCTAATTGTCTCTTCTTACTTTGTATTCTTGTACAATATAAGATTGCATTACTATTGTATTAGTATCCAAGGTCGTGTGATTCTTATGTAATAACCAGCATTATCTAATGACCTTAACTGCTAAACCTATTAAATGAACTTCGGGGTGAGTTTGGGGCTTGACTTGAATAAGTTTGTATTATGTATTATCTTGGCTAGGCTTATGTTGAATTCCATGGGGTTTGTGTAAAGTAATGCTTTGGTGGGCATTCTTTTGAGGTGACGTCTGAATATTGACTATCTGATTAGTGGATGCTAAGCTGTTTGAAACTTTGAATTGCTTGATATACTGCTTACTGATCAGGGAAATGTTACCTATAACCACTTGTTTAACTACTGAAAAGATGGAAGATTTATTTTAGTTCATTCTTGTTTCAAATTCCAAGTTAGGTCATAAATTTCATAATTTGGTTGAGTTCTGTCTTTGAAAATTTTCACACAGGATGAGTGAGATCTCTATAAAGTATTAAATGAGTCACTATAGGTGTAAAATATCAACATCTTGAATTTTCATGATTCTATTGATCCCAGGTGCTTGTACTTAAAAGGTACTAAACCTTTGATTCCTTCGTTGATGATTATTCATGCTCACTTTGTCTGCACTCTCAGTCACTAAAATGCATCTTGCACTTTGGAGGAGTCTAATCACATGTGTAAAAACCATGCTTTAGTCTTCTTCCTATCGCCTTAGTTTTCTTCTTTGTTCCTACCCATTTCTTTGATATGTAAAAGCCTTGCAGTAGAATTATTTCTTTTTTTTCGTATGTGGGATTCTCATCTTTGATTTGGGGATTGAGTTGGATAATGCCAGTGAACAAGACCTAGGCGTTCAGTTTCTAGTTTATCTCCTCTTCTTTCCTTGTTTGTGATTTTTTTTCCTTCCTCGTTTGTCGTATTGTTTTTTCTGACAGTAACTCACGTGTGATATTTTTTAAGCATGCTTTTTACTATTTTGGATTTTAAATATAACGTGGGAGTGGTGGGACGATGTCAAATAATTAGCATTATGACGGAATCCCCAAATGAATCTTTGATGTGGACTGGCTTGAAGATTTTAGTTGGTGGAAAGTTTGAAAACACTAGAGGCAGTAAGAGAGCTTCGATTTTTAGATGCTTGTACCATCTAATGCTCGATTTATATTTACTGCATTCTTCTGATTCAGAAAAATAACTACAAATATTTTATCGCCATCACAATGTGTTTTAGCCCAAATGAAAACAATTTGATGAATAGAGAAGTTAAAAAGCATGAGAAAGTCACATATATATAATTTAATTGCTGACCAGGTGAGTTGGCTTTCAATATCTTGATAGTTGATAGTCGTTTATTTGCTTTTCTATCTGGCACTGACTATTGAATTCAGACATTGGTATTGATAAAGTTACTTTCAGGATTGATGAGAACATGGATGATACATTGGCAAACGTGGAGGGGGCACAGGGGGCCTTATTAAAGTATCTGAACAGCATATCTTCTAATAGGTGGCTGATGATCAAGATATTTTTTGTATTAATATTTTTCCTTATGTTTTTCCTATTTTTTGTGGCATAGTCATTCTAATGAGACAGAAATGAAATTGAAGATCAAAGTGACGGTCTTCTTACTGGTGATAAGCCATTTGTATTTCATCAATATTTGTTCTTTAATTATATGTTCATGCCTGCAGAGTTAAGCTTAGCACCGGGTTTGCAATTTGCTACTTGTACTTAATGGTACATGTAACAAGGTTATGAACGATGATAATTTTGAGTTGTGATTATTATACAATACAAGCTTTCTTATTATGTTTATATCGATCTCCGGTTAAGTAAACAAAAACTAATGACTCAAGGATGTCTGCTTATGAGTTAATTTGGTTTAAGTAAAATATCAAGATATTGTTTGGTGCAGACATGCCATGTATATCTTCTCTAATTGTAAGTTGGTAGCTCTACCGTTTTAAATGGTAAAAGCAGATTCTCTATTGTTGTTTCCAATTACTTTGAACAGCTTGAACCAAAGTATAGTCTTGTAGCCAAGTTAATGAGTATGACGTTGCAACACTGATATGGGCTTCTCGTTGAATAACAGAATTACTCATTGAATGATAGCTGGGATTTGTGCTTTCAAGTTTCAACCTCATATTGGTATTCCGTATTTGTGCTTTCAAGGTGGCTTTTTGTAAGAAACAGTGAAGGCTCCTGGGATTTTAAGTTAATATGATAATATGACATGAGACTGAGAAAATCAATTTTGGTAATTCAATCTTTGAATCGGGTAATTAAGCACTGTTTGGGATCCTGAAATTGCAACGTTTGCAAACTTTTCCTATTATGAGATCTAATCATTATTTGGGATTTAAATTGAATTTGCACCATTTCATTTTCCTGAAAGGGTGTAAAATATGTGAATGGATATATGAACAAAGGGAAAAAAGAGGCCAATGAAGGCTGTGAGTTGAGTCTTGTGAGCACCTTTAAAATAAGAGTAGGCATAACACTTGATTTTGCTAATAGTCTGTAATTAATATCCTAAGCTCATGAGCTTATAATTTCACAATAATATTAATAAATAGCCAATAGAAATGCTTCAATGTCATTATTAATAGAAAATAAATTTTTTAAATAAAATAGGAAGAACTTAATAAAAATTTTATAAATAAATTACCTTTTATGTAGAAAACAAACTTCATATCATATACTAAGGGTATATCTAAAACTTTGAATTTTTTTTTTTAATTCAACGAATGTGACAATGGATTATCAATTTTAGGAGCCTTTTTTGTTATTAGAATGGAAAATTTCCAAAATAAAAGTGTTTTCCGAATTTGGGAATATCTGAAAAACGAGCTAGCCAATTAATAAAATATTTAAAAGCAATATTCTGTGAAATTCCACACTACCTATAAAAGCTCTCTATCTCTCCGTTGTAACCCTAGCTATCATTAACCGGATAAATTGTTATCTCTTCTGTTTTCTGTCTTGACTCGTTTCTCTATCTCTCGCTCTCTCCCTCTTTCTCGAGGTCATCAAACCCTACTTTTCTGACTTATTTTTTATATCTCTGTATTCCTCTGAAAATTTCATTGAAACCCTAATCTTGATTTGATTTTATCGAGAATTCTATAGTCTTCGCCGAATATCAGATCTCTGAGAGTCCTTTGCTATTTGTTTTTAAACATTGGTACAAGTCATTTATGCGAAATAGAGGTTTCAGGCTTTCACCTTACATTTGATAAGGCGATTTGATCTTCATTCGGCGAATACCTTATTCTGAGGAACTCTTCTGATTTGACAACGCGAAAGGTTACCAAGATAAATATACACTTTGGACATTCGGTTATCAAAAATAATACGTATCATTCGCTATCTTTGTCAATTCTTCGTTAGTGTGCTTTTGGTTGATTTGAGTATACAAAGAAATGGTAGGGGGTGGAAGCAGGAGAGACGATGGTTCATTGATGATCAACAACACTAACGTATTTGCAGCGCTTGATGCACTCAAAAAGAAGAAGAAGTCCGATAAGGAGCGCAAGAACAAGGGGGCATCTAAATCACAGGCTCAGTCCAAGGAACCTGAACCCCAGGTGTTCTGGGCTCCCACTCCATTGAATGCTAAATCTTGGGCTGATGTTGATGACGATGATGACTATTATGCGACCACTGCCCCGCCTCAGTCTGTATGGGGTGGTTCCGAGCAGCAGAGTAAGGAGAAACCGAGCAATTTGGAGGTGGGAATAACTGTTTTATTATTTGCTGTTAATTGATGCGATCGAAATTTGTTCTTGAAATTGAATCGATATTATATATCCAGTGATTTTCGTGTTGTCAAACTTTGACCGAGTTCTGACGTTACTTTACTTTCTAAGGAAACGATGTGGTTTGGATTAAACTTACTAAACCAATTTCGAAGATATTATTTTTATTGAATGGATTTACTTGAGGCGGATTGTGATGATATTTGATAAAAAAAAAAAAAAAAAGTAGCCATTACTTGGGCTGTTTGAATTTGTCATCTATCTCATATCTTTATTATAAATTATCCTTGACCCTTGTTGGAGGGTCTGATTAAGGTCAAGCTTGATGAGTAATGATACATAATGAAAAGTTGTGGTAGATTAAGGTGGTTTAAAACCATTGTTGCCTGGTAACGAAGAGGCAATGCGGAAATATTGGAAAAAGAAAAGGAAAGAAAAGAAATCCTCCTCTAGTGAAAACATGAGATGATTTAATGACTGTAATGTATTTTCCTTTTTTTTTTTTTTATAATATGTAGAAAGCATATGTTCGTAGAAATCAAAGCTAGTATAGTAAATTATAAGAGTAATTTATGAACTACAGGAGGAACTTAAAAAAGCTGTGTGACATGGCACTTCAAAAAAGAACTGATCTTTAGATTCTGCTATGTTGCTGCGTCTTTGTCTATGTGTATGGTGGCTTTGTCTGTGTCCATCTTCTTAAGAACTCATCATAGATTGTAATACTATATCTATATAGCGTAAAAGTAGAAATGATATGGGATGCTTTTAGTGGGTGTTTTGTAGTAATTGAAAGCAAGGGAAGAAGCACTAGTAGTCTAGTTGATGCATATTCATCAAGATTCAACAAAGTTTTACGCTAACTGTTGACTACTTAATGGAATCCTCCTCTTTTATCTGGGCTTGGGATCGGCTATGAAAGCCAAACTTAGCAAATGCAGGTTTTTTTTTTTTTTTTTCTATGGTTGTTGGTTGCAGACCTACTTTCAATGACTATGAATATTTGAGCCTCTGATATTGGACCCACTGATATTGGACCCATCCCATGTTATCTTTGTTGCACTATGTATGTAGGAGGTAACTTGGTGAAGCTGAAATTGCTCAAATAATAATTGAACCCTGTGGATGTCTGTAATTTGATTCTGCATAAATATAATTTACATGAAATGAATATCCTGTAAATCCGAAGTTAAGATTTTCCATGGCTTGAATCCTGTAAAGGGCTCAGTGATTAACTCTAAAAATTCAATGTCTTTTATGTGGCATAGGAAAGTAAAGTAGTGAAAGGTCCATTTGGGTGTCTGCTCCTAGATTTAGGAAACCTGGACGTTTACATGCTTGTGTTTCTTGGAGGTTATCTTATGTATTTGGGCTTAATTTTGGAAAAGGTGGACAGTTTCTTTCTATGTAGCATATGGTTTATTCTGGTTGTATACAATGGCAAAATGGAGATTCCACAAATACTTTTTAAAAATGTCATATTTTCATGATAGTAAATTTTTGTGAACTCCATGCCAGTAATATTAGGTGTACAACGATTCATCTGTGTTTGCTTGTTACCAGTATCACTTGTATACCAGGAATCTGATGTTTTTCTGCGTTTGATTGATAATTTCTCTGATTGCAGGATAGTGAGAGCGAGGAAGATATTTTAGATGATGGTGATGATGATGTGGAGGAAGAGCATGATCATGAACCAGACCTCTCTATGAACCCTGAACATGATGAGGTTAAGAAGCCTACTGAAATTTCTGTGCCTCCAAAGGAGGCTGAACGACAACTCTCCAAGAAAGAAAGGAAGAAGAAAGAACTTGCAGAGCTTGAGGCTCTTCTGGCAGATCTTGGTGTTACGCAGAAAGAAAGCAGTGGTCAAGATGAGTCACGGGGTAATTATGAATTAACTATTATATGCCTCATGACCTAGAAGTTCTAGTTTACTATGTGTTTTAAAAGTTTAGGTTATTGAGTGCTTGCATTTTTTCTTTATCATTTGTTTGAATAAGTTTCAGTTGTTGCTCGAAGTTTGTACCCATCTAAAAACTCTTGCATTTTTTAAAACTTTGTCTTTGGAGAGGAAAGTAAAATTCTGTGCATGTCAAATTGCAATTCCTTAAGATTACTTATTGTTGCTTTGTTGTTGAATTTTGCTTAAACAAGTTATTTTAAACAAGTTATTTTCATATTGCATCTACAGCTGCACCTCAGGATAAGAAAGATGCTGAGGCTGATGGAGATGGAGAAAAGAAGAACAATGTCACTGCAGAGTCCAAAAGTGCCAAGAAGAAGAAAAAGAAGGATAAAGCTTCCAAGGAGGTGAAAGAATCTCAGGATCAGCCCAACACTGCTGATACTAACAGTGGTCGTGATGAGGTCACTACCACTGAAAATGTGGAAGAGGATACATCCACTGTTGATGTCAAAGAGCGCCTTAAGAAAGTTGCATCTTCAAAGAAGAAGAAATCTACTAAAGAAATGGATGCTGCTGCAAGGGCTGCTGCCCAAGAGGCTGCTGCCCGGAGTGCAAAGCTTGCTGCAGCGAAGAAAAAAGAAAAGAACCATTATAACCAGCAACCTGTGCGGTAAAAGTACCCTGTTTGCTAACATTGATACAGGAATATGTATTTCTTCTTGTTCATATGATGATGCCGAATAAACAGTGGGCTCTATTCTCTGGTTGACTTTCGTTGTATTGTCATGGACTTGAGAAATTTTTTTTTTTTTTTTTTTTTGGGAACTCACCGTTGCTCAATTGTTATGGACATGTCCTTTTGCGACAGAAAATTTTTAGTGTTGAAATGGTAGGCGAACTACATAGCTCTGTATTGTTGATCTTTTGTCCTTGTGGCTGATCAGTTAGTTGAATGAGAAAAGTCGAATTTTAATTTAGAATGCGTAGTGTTTACTGTAAAACTTTGTGAGATTGCTCCATCTTTTTAGCCGTTTATATTTTCTGCTCAATGGGAAGAGTGGCGAAATCCGAGGGCATATGGCCAGTGGCTTGGGTGTTTATGGAGATCCGCGTGCATAGGAGGCAGATTGGTGACTACTGGTACTTACTATGGCCGTTCGTGGAATGTTTTCAAAAATGTTAAATGGGAATGATACATTTTAATACATGTATTTTTATAAATTTTCTTGAGAATATCATTTTTGTGGGAGCGCAATACTAATTCTGCAATTTTCATTGCATTAAGAATGGTGTGAATTAACAAAAGTTTTTGCTGGGTCCATGATACTGAGTTCATTGAGGTGATATAAATGAGATAAAGGTCTATAATTATAAATGATGTATGCCCATATTGAAAATTGGTCCTAAATAATTTACCATTAATTTCTTGGATGTCAATATTAACTGGTATTCAAGATATTGTGTTCGGTATTCTTAACATACTTAACTGCTTAAAAAACAATTATAATTTTATGATAATTTTTTATTTTCATATAAAAGATAAGAAATTTAAATATTATTCTAATTACAAAAGAATATTTTCTTCTTTTATTATAAATCTTTCTTTTTTTAATGAAAATTTATTATAATTCTTTCAACATGAGAAAAATAATGATAAGCCATCATTGGATGTCCCGGGAGGGACGGTCTGAAATCTTAAACCCAAATTTGATTAGATTGGGCGGAATGAGATTTATGACAAAAATAAAAAATCTACTTTCATGGGTAGCTTTTAACTATGAAAAAATTTCACTTACCTTTATAATCTATAAATTTATTTGATATTTTATTAATTCTAACACTTCATTTTTGTATTATTATTATTGTTGTTGTTATAATTATCACCACTTTTATATTCTAAAAAAAACCTTCGATGACAACTGGCAAGAACATCAAACATAGAGATGATAATGATTTTAGGTATTTTTGATATTTGATGGTATTTATTTAAAAAAATATTTAATATTTATTAAATATCGAATAGATATGAGTAGTAATTTTTAACTATCTATCGAGTAGTAGATTGGTGTTGATCTTAAATATCTTATATTTATTTAAAATGAATAGATAAATAAAGTATTCGAGATCTAATTTCTTATATTCATATAATATCTATTTGAATTTTTAGTATATCTGTAAATAAAATTGTTTTGAATTTATTAATATATTTTAAAATATATATAATATATATGTGTTAAAAAATTGCATTTAATTATTCTTTTTATTTTTTATATTTAGAGTTAAAAAAATTTAATGTATTTAATATTTTATTATAATTATTATTTTTAATTTTAGAAAATAAATATGTAGAGATTTATTATATTACTTTCATTAATAATATATTTTTTAATGACATTTTAATTATTTTATGTGTTTATTTTCTTAACTTTATTCATAAACTAACGAGTATTAAATATCCTGTGTTAAATTTAAATATCAAATATATTATTCAATTATTTAATATATACTGTTAATGTTTTTTCGAGTATTGATATTTAAAAACATATATTTTAATATGGATAAGATGCACATAAAATATTTCAAACAAATACGCAACGGCATTTTCGTCATTTTGAGGATTTTGCAATGGTATTATTTGTCCATATTGTTTCATTCCAAACACAGCCAAACAATTGAAGCTCACAAAACTCGAAGGAAGAGTCCCGTAAGTAGAAGAAAGAGAAAGAAAGAAAGAAGCCGAACCCGCAAAATCTTGGACTGCTTCAATTATTCCCTTAGGTTAGCTTAATGTTCGTAAGGGAAGCCAGTCAAGCCAGATAGCTGCCTACTTCGACAGGTTCTGAATGTCTCAACAGTCTGGATTCATCTGAACTATTGAGGGACTGAGAAGAACAGCTTCTTGGTCCCTGTTATATGACCTACGAACATTTTGGTTGAGTTTTATGAGTGAAGATGATGAGTGTGAAAAGTCAAAGCGCATTTCTTGGGATTACGCTTCATGGTTCTTTGGAAGGCAGCAGCAGCCGTAGGAACCTTTTTCATCCCGAGATAAGGCAGTTGCCGAAAAAGGGTCGTCGTAGGTGTGGTATCTCTGCAAAACAAAGTAATTCGGCCAACCAAGAATTTAGGTTTTCGCATTTTTGTGGAGGAAATGTAGAGTTCTTGAAGAGAATCCTTATTTTGAGGAGTGGGTCGAGGTCGAAATGCATCAAAGAACATTTTTCTCGAAGCAAGGCTCTGTTGAGTTATTTGAACCCCTTATGGAAAGAGGGGCTTCTTTTGATAAGGGCCTCTATTTATACAGCTGTTATATCTGGAATATGTCTATTGGCGTGGTTTGGGCAGAATAAAGCCAAGGGTTTCATTGAAGCCAAGCTATTGCCTTCGGTTTGTTCAGCAATCAGTGAATACATTCAGCGTGACCTTGAGTTTGGCAAGGTTCGTAGAATATCACCATTAAGCATTACATTGGAGTCGTGTTCATTTGGGCCACATAAGGAAGAATTTTCATGTGGTGAAGCTCCCACAGTCAAACTTCGTCTTCGTCCTTTTGCAAGTCTGAGGAGGGGAAAGTGGGTGATTGACGCTGTTTTGTCACAACCAAGTGTCTTGGTAGTACAAAAAAAGGACTATACTTGGTTAGGAATACCACAATCTGAAGATGGCACGCAGAGGCACCTATCAACTGAAGAAGGGATTGATCATCGGACAAAAACCAGGAGGCTTGCACGAGAGGAAGCGGCAGCTCGCTGGGCAAGAGAAAGGGATGATGCAGCTAGGGAAGCTGCAGAGGCGGGCTACTTTGTTTCTGAGTGTTGTGGTTTATCTGAAGATGATGCTTTGAAGGAGAGTGCAACTTCATCAACAGAACCAGCAGACAGCAAATCCTTTTTCTGCATGAATGAGGAGAAGCATGATCATCATTGCATGGACACAGGTGTTGATTATGATTCGAAACATGCAAATTTGGAAAAATCATTTGGTGTGAAATTTCCTGGTTCAGGGCTTAGATTCTGGTCTAGAGTAATAAAAAAGGGCAGGGCACGCAAATTTAAGAGGAAGGCTAATGGGAGTGAAACTTATGCATCTGGTGTTGCCATTAAAAGAAGAATTTTTGAACGTAGTGCGTTAGCAGCTCATACATACTTTTGTGGTCCGCAAGGGAGATGTGGGGAGGCTTCATCACCTTCCACATCTTCTCCTTTTATGAACCATAATGAGCTATTGATGGAAAGCGAGGTTGACAAAAATGCAGAACCTGTTGCCGATGGTGATGAAAATAGAAGTGGTAGTAGCCAAAATGGAACAAAAGTGAGAGATCTGGGAATCTGGTCTCCCCCAGTTTGTGAAAATGTTAATGGTCATTCAGATTATGTCAATAGTGACCATGACTTGACTTTACAGACAAAAGAGAGTAAATGTGACAATTTGCCATCTAGCGGGGATGTTGCAGAACTTGTTAATGTTAATAGTTCCACAGAGGAAAATGATGAGGTGGGGCCTGGTTTTCCAGACATTCCAGACAAACAAATTGATGATAATATGCTTGGGCTTCCAAGAGGGTTGAGAACTGAAAATTCGGTTTCTGTGAAGCCTAGGCCTAGATTGGCAACATATCTTCAAGTTCCTATTAAGCCCTTGATCGTGAAATTTGGTTTGACTTCAGTTCTTAAATATATTGAGGAGTTGCTCTCTTGCTTTCTTTCTGGTCCCATTCAAAATTTGAAGTCTGATATGGGTCTGAAAGTTGAAGATATCCTTTCAGAACATGTTGATGGTTTAGATGTTCTGCAGTCTGAAGGCATTACTAATATGCTTCCAGTTACATTGGATTCTGTTTATTTCAGAGAAGCAACGGTGATGCTGCTTGCTTATGGTGACAGAGAAATTAGGTGAGCCAATCTTATCGTATAATACTTAAGCACTCTGAAGATGATGTGATGATCACGCCTCTCAACTAGCTTAGGATTTTAATATTACTTGAAAAACTCAAAGATGTTTCATTAAATCTGTTTTTCTATTACTGGCATGTCCAGGGAAATCAATAAATATATGTGTATGTGTGTGATAAAAAAAGAAATTTTATTGGAAAGAGGGAACCATACAATTAGAAGGAAAGGATGAGATATCTGCCTTGTAGAAAACTACAAAAAAAAATGCCCTAAAATTCAAAAGTTTGAATAATTCTTGTCATGTTGTATTTGATAGAAAAATTCTCTGAATCCCTCACATGGGATGTTCAAACAAAACTCCATGATTCATTCAATTTGCTTTTCAGGCTTTGTTTTTGGTTGCTTCTATGTGCTCCCTTTGAGAACTTAGTTTGCTTCTCTGTGCTAACGCAAACTGATCTGGAATTTTTGTTTTTTGTAATTTTATTTTTATGAGTAGTATTTAATCTTGTAAGATTTTTTTGGACACAGATTTTCTAAGTAGAATATTGCAAATTATAGTGTATGCTTGAGGCTGGGATATGAGGTTATAGTGGTTGTGCCCAGTAAAATGTTTTTATATTGAAAAATAAATTTTTATACTAAGAAGTTCCAGTCTGCATCCGGTCAAGTGTTTTTTTATGTTATATTGTCAGGGAGATGGAGAATGTCAATGGGCATGTGAAGTTTCAGAACCACTATAGCCGTGTACATGTACAATTGAGTGGAAATTGTAAGACTTGGAGATCAGATATGATGTCTGAAGATGGTGGCTGGTTGTCTGTCAATGTTTTTGTTGACATTATTGAGCAGAAATGGCATGCTAATTTAAAAATTGACAATCTGTTTGTACCGGTAAGGTATATAGTGATTTGAAATTCCAATTTGTTCCTACTTCTCTGTTAAAGTTTTATGGATTGCTTATATAGTTTGCGTCTGGCTTGAGTTCTGTGCAGCTATTTGAGAGGATCCTAGAAATTCCAATCACATGGTCTAAAGGGAGGGCCAGGGGTGAGGTGCTTTTCTAACTTTTAATTACTTTACCTTTTATATTTACATTTTTGGCAACATTCTTTTAAGTTGGACTGGTGGAAAGATTCTTAGTGGTGTCCAGTTAAAAAGTATATTTCTGCCATATGTACACACGTGCGTGCATGTGTATACAGATGAACAAAAATAGACATAAACAACCCCCCCCCCCCCATAATATGTATTTACTTGTGGTTGGTTTATTATTGGAGGAGATAGAAACCTAAAAGCTGTCTTCTGTTTGCAATAAATTCTCGAATTAGAAAACCAAAATGACCTGAACAATTAATTTATTTTCATCTTTTGCCTTCATCAAAAGATTTATTCTTTTATGATAAAACAACAATGTCAAAATAAAGTAAGATTACAGGCCAAAAATAAAAAATAAAAAAATAAAGTAAGATTGGTTGATTTCAGTTTATGGTCTGTCATGGTTGAAACCAGCTGAGCTCTACTATCCTTAATTCTCTTATTAGGCTATTGAGCTTTCTCTGTTATAGTGTCTTAACATTTAATACATCAAATTTTTGTGGATGTCAATTCTGGTCTGCTTTGATAATATGTGGAGTTAAAATTGTAATTTTGGTTTATATGCGACAATGGAAACACTTTTATGCTCCCCTAGATTCAGATACATAGTAGATAACTAGATTCTGAACTCGTGGCAATTTCATAGAAACATAACTACTATGTATATATATATTTTGGCCTAAGTTGCGTGTAACTTTCTGAATCTCATTTTATATCAAATTCTTAGGACTGATATTATTATTTTGGCATTTTGCTAATTTTTCTTGATATATTTTCACCCATATGTCATATTGTCTCTATGCTTAGGTTCACTTTTGCATGTCAAGGGGTGAAACTTTTCCAAATTTTCATGGACAGCTTGACGTGACGGGTTTGGACTTCCATTTATTGGATGCTCCATCATGGTTTTCTGTATGTCCTACTATCATCTGTATTAGAATGCCTTGTTTTATCCTTTTATTTGTCTTATATTGGATATTCTGTACTTTGCGAATTATTATAAGACAAAAATTGAGGCTGTTTTTTTCTGAAGGGCAATACAATCACTACTTAATGCATTTTATATTTCTCACTAAAAGGATTTCTAGGCTGTGACTAACTTCATGGCTTATATGTGGGACAAAGTGTTATGTTTAGTTGTCTAGAGATATTTAGAATTTAGTAAAGTCTTCTAGGTCTAGATTGGGAAAAGAATTTAGTGATAGATAGCATGACAGACATAGACTTGTCCTTAATATTGATGACTTCCTTATCTTGGATCACATATGCAGTGCTTAGGCATATAGTTTGTAACCATACTAAATATTGTTCATCATGAACTTTAATTTAAATTTTGTTTCCTATGTAATTTCCTCTGTTTTGTGAATGCTTGTTCTTGCAGAACTTGTCAGCAAGTTTATGTTTTCGTGGTCAAAGAATATTTTTACACAATGCAAATGGCTGGTTTGGCAGCGTTCCTCTAGAAGCTTCAGGAGATTTTGGCATTCATCCTGAAGAAGGAGAATTCCATCTTATGTGTCAGGTGTAGTTCAAGTCAGAAGTGCTCATAAGTTCTACTTTGTTTTAAGAGTTGATTTAGTTTATAGGTCTCTCTAATTAAGGAATTACTTATTCAAGAATTCATCCTTTATTTCTGGAAGATTTTTATGTTTACTTTGGTTATTCCATATCTTATTCAAGTCATGGTAGATAGTTGGAATTGTTGCTTCATATCTTTTAATATTTTATATGTTCAAATTTTCAGGTTCCTGGTGTCGAAGTGAATGCCCTGATGAGAACTTTTAGGATGAGACCTCTCTTATTCCCGGTATGCTTGTCTTGACCTCAGCGCATTAGTTTTATCAATTTAAAGTTCTGAATCAACTACATTGTTTGCATTTTCACGTTCTGTATTTTCTATGTTTTGAAAATTTGAAATTCAAAAAGTATGAATAGTTAATTTTGCATCCAAGATTTATTTGCTTTACTTAGAAATGAGCTTGGCGTCACTTGATTCATATAGCCGACCCCACTTAGTGGAAAAAGGCTTGGTTTGTTGTTGTATTTATTTGCTTTACTTCTTGCTTTTTAGCATTGCAAGTGCAGTTTCATTGCTAGCTAATAGTCAATAAATAATTTTCTGATTAAAAAAGTATATTTTGGATGTTTCAAAAATACTAAAAAGTTATATATGACATATTGTAAGAGTGAATTGTGCATTTTTTTTTTTGTTTGTTAAAATTAATACAAGAAAAACATCCCTGTGATCAATTTCAATTTCTTTCCTCCTCCCCAAACAAGTTGTATTAGCTAGGCCGATATCAGTCGTCGTATACCTCAATTAAGGTTTATTGATTGCAGATTGCTGGTTCAGTAACTGCTCTATTTAATTGTCAAGGCCCATTGGATGCTCCTGTATTTGTGGGTAGTGGAATGGTTTCTAGGACATTCTCTCAATTACATATTGACACTCCTACATCTGCAGCTTTTGAAGCACTTGCTAAAAGTAAAGAGGCTGGTGCACTGGCAGCATTTGACCGAGTTCCTTTTTCTTATGTGTCTGCCAATTTCACTTTCAATACTGATAACTGTGTAAGTTGACATGGTAACAAGCGCAGGCCTGTTTTGTGTAGTGACTCATTGTAAAGGTGTCATGTTTATTCTGGTAACACTTACTCTTGATGTCCTAGGTTGCTGATTTATATGGAATTAGGGCAAACCTTGTAGATGGTGGTGAAATTAGAGGGGCTGGCAATGCATGGATATGCCCAGAGGTATATACTGCCTGTTAGGAGGCCAGGACTTTTTAGGTTATCCATGCGATATCATTCCCTTGTTAAGCAAATGGTTCACTTTTTTCTGTTTTATGTTCTTTTTTGGCAATCTGGAGCTACTTGGAAGAATTAGCTGTGGCTTGTACAGTTTCTACCTCCCTCCTAATGTATATAATTTGTTCCTTCAGGGTGAGGAGGATGAGACAGCAATTGATGTGAATTTCTCTGGAAGTTTGGCCATTGATAAAATCATGCTTCGTTACATACCCAGTTATTATCAGCTGATGTCACTCAAATTAGGAGACTTAAATGGAGAGACAAAAGTTTCAGGATCTCTTTTAAGACCGTAAAATTAGCCCCTCTTTATTTTTGAATTTCAATGTTATTACTTGTGATATCATTTTCTTATGCTTTTTCCCTCCCATCTATGATGTTCTTATACGTGAATTTGGCTCATGCCATTTTTTCTTGATAATTATTTCTTCTGTCAATATTTTTCTCAATTTAATTGATTTTTCATGCAGGAGATTTGATATAAGATGGACTGCAGCTAAAGGAGAAGGGTCTTTTAGTGATGCTAGGGGAGATATAATTATCGCACATGAGTTCATTACTGTTAATTCTTCCTCAGCTGCATTTGATTTGTTTACGAGAGTTCAAACATCTTATATCAATGATTTTTCTCTTAAAAGAGAAGAGTTTTATTCAAAAAAAGCCGTTCCTTTTACTATTGATGGAGTTGAGTTGGATTTGCGTATGAATGGCTTTGAATTCTTCAGTTTGGTTTCTCCTTATACTGTTGATTCTCTAAGGCCTTTGCATTTGAAGGCAACAGGAAGAATAAAGTTTCAGGGGAAGGTTTTAAAACCTAGAAGTGCTGCTAATGAACAGAGTTTTGAGGACAGGCATCATGTGCAAATGTTGGAGAAAGGAAGTGCAGATAGCCTTGTTGGTGAGGTTTCACTCTCTGGCCTCAAACTGAATCAATTGATGCTGGCACCCCAATTGTCTGGGTTGCTGAGAGTTTCTCCTGAGCATATCAAGGTGATGCGTTAAATTTTCTCTTAAAAAATCTTTCTATCTTAAGATTCTGGATTAGTTAAAATATACTGGACTTTTTGGCAGTATCACCATGGACAAGGCTACTATTAAAGAAGTTTGAGTTTAGTATGTTAATTTCTTTAGTATTCCTACCTAAAATTATCTAGTTTTATTTAATACATAAGTTTCCTAACTTCCCTTTTTTCTAGGAACACAGTTGGATGCCTCTGGCAGGCCTGATGAAAGTCTTGCATTGGAATTTGTTGGGCCACTACAGCCCAGTGGTGAAGATGGTCCACAAAGTGGAAAACTTTTGTCAATTTTCCTTCAGAAGGGGCATTTAAGGGCTAACATTTGTTTTCAACCATTTTATTCAGCCAACTTGGAGGTACCTGTATTTTAATTTTGAGTCCATTGTTTGGAATCTGCTGGTTTATCTACTTGCAAAATTTTAACTCACTTCATAGGAGGCCAAAAGTTTGTATTCAAAATCACCTTTTTCTTCATCCCTTTTTTTATGGCACTCACTCGTAGGTACGGCATTTTCCGCTTGATGAGTTGGAGCTTGCTTCTCTCAGGGGAACTATACAAAGGGTATGACATTATGTTTACCTACTTGACTTCATTGTTTCCTATCTTCTTTGTCCTTCACTGCTGTAATCTTCATTCATATCTAGATCATGATGAAGTTGGTCCAATTATGTCAGGCAGAATATTATTAACAGACAAGGTTCTTACTGTCTTATCTATCTGAGAAATTCTTAGAAGTGACCCTGAATTGTTTTTATTGCCTCACAAGTCAAACCCAATTTTGTTCGAGGGAAGCAAGCTTTAGAAATTATATACCTGAAAACTTTAGAACTCGTATATTTATTTCAAGTGAGAATTGACTTATTGCTGACTTATTTGCTTTCCCTTCCATTTTTTGTTTTGTACTACATGGTAACCTTGTTGAGGCATTTTTTAATGATATTGTCGTGAAAAGAAATATATGCTGTTTTTCAGATCGTAGCTTATTTGCTTTCAGGCAGAAATCCAGCTGAACCTTCAGAAAAGAAGAGGACATGGAGTTCTATCTGTTCTTCGGCCAAAATTCAGTGGTGTGCTTGGTGAAGCCCTTGATGTTGCAGCTAGATGGAGTGGAGATGTGGTGAGTGCCTTAGCCCAATCCTTTTATTCATTGGCACCTGAATTTGAGTAACCTGTTTGTTGAGTTACGGTTATCTTGGGAATATAATAAAGAAGTCTATTTAGCATGAACCAAAATTGATCGTGAATATATGTATATTTGTATTTGTCAGTCTGATTCTGCTAACTTAGTTTTTCTTCTTCAATCTTGAAGTTGATTAATGCAATATAAAATTGTAAGTTATTTAACTTCAATCTTTGCTACCAGCAACAACAAATAAGATGATATCTTTCCTACTGTCTAGTTGTTTACTTATCAATCCAATTCTTATGTTACATTTCAGGAATTTCATATTTCTAATATTTTATGAATGGAAATATCTCTTCTTGAAAAATACAGGTTCTCGATTGTCTGCAGTGCTTGATGATATCTTTGCTGTAGTGGACCTTATGCTTGTCAACAATGGTTCTCAAACTCTTTGTTCATATAGAAAGGGATTTAAGCACCACGTAATGAAATCAACTTTTTTTAAAAAATAAAAATTGTAATGTCATAGAAGTGACAAAATTGTCTCTAAATTTTTTTCTTTTTTGACCTTGGGTTTCTTAAACTATCAAAATTAATACAGATTCCAATAGTTTTGTTTTTTTTAGTTTCATTTTGCAAAAATGGAAAACTGTCTATGATGTTCGTGTTTGATACTGATTGTTGGTTGATGCCCTATTGTTCAGATCACTATTGAGAAAACTGTTTTGGAACAACACTACAGTCGCTATGAACTTCAAGGTGAATATGTGTTGCCTGGCACCCGAGATCGTAGCCCTGTTGGCAGAGAGGGGGGTGGCTTTTTGAAAAAGCTAATGTCTGGGCATCTTGGTAGTGTTATATCCTCAGTGGGCAGGTGGAGAATGAAACTTGAAGTTTGTAGAGCTGAGGTTGCTGAGATGCTTCCTCTTGCAAGGCTTCTTTCTCGGAGTACAGATCCTGCTGATCATTCAAGATCAAAGGTCATCAATGCTTTCTTTTAAGCTAGTAATGATATTGTTTGCAAGCATGCATTTGTGTATTAATTTTCTCTTAGTTTTACTGGCAATGTTATTGTTTAAAGGCTAAAATGCAAAAAAAAAAAAAAGGGGAAGAAAACTCCTTAATTTAGGAGTTTGTACAATTTATCCCTTTTAACTTTAAAAGTTGATAGAAGACCCCTCAGGCTTTCAATTTTGTGTAACATACTCCATTAACATTTTTGCCAACAAGCGCTGTTGGAATTATGCAATTTACTCCCGTCAACTTAAAAAATTTGACAAAAGATGCCCTCAAATTTTGAATTTTGTGCAATATACCCCTTAAATTTTACTTCTTTGCAATTAGCCCTCAGATTTGCTGATGTGGACAAGTGCTTGAATAAAATGTTAATGGAGGGAGTATGCTGTAAAAAAATTGAAAGTCTGAGAGTCTTTTTGTTAACTTTTAAAGTTGATGGGTTAAACTACAAAACCCCTAAGTTAACCTTTAAAAATGTGCAATTTACTCCTTTTGACTTTTGCATTTTGGCCTTGTTTAAAGCATTGGAAATTACAGCTATATTAAAAATTATTATTTCTCCAACTAAGATTTTTCTGTTTGGAAAGTCAACAAGAGATGGTTATACTTGATTTTACATATAGAGCGTAATGATTTTGTTTTTCCCGTCAATAAATCTGTAGTTTAGTCTGTTTATATAATATATATTTAATGAAAAGTCTGATTCTGCATGCCGCTATGGCCAATATCTGCAGGATATTTTTATTCAAAGTTTGCAGTCAGTGGGATTATATGCTGAAAGCCTTCAAAGATTGCTTGAGGTATTGTCAAGAGATCATAAAACTGTATTTTCCTTTCCATAGTGGAAATTCCTAATGCCTCTGAGTTTATGCTCATAAGTCTAGCATGAAGTGTATTTGTTAAGACTTGAGTTTCACTCACTCTCTCTCTCTTCAATAATCATTTAAGAGTCTTGTAGAAGGCATTGGAAAAATTGAATTCTTCAGTATGTGGTATTAAAGAATATATATATGTACAACTCGCAGATAACAAGGGGGCATCATGCTCCATCAAATGATATTGTTCTTGAAGATTTAAACCTGCCTGGTTTATCTGAACTTAAAGGTCGGTGGCATGGCTCTCTTGATGCTAGTGGTGGAGGAAATGGAGACACTGTGGTATATATATATATATATATATATTTTTTTTTTTTTTTTCTCTGTTTGTATACCTTGGGAGTTGGCATGAATTATTTGTGTTTGAAGATTTGCTTTCTTATTATTTGCCATATCAGGCAGAATTTGACTTTCATGGGGAGGACTGGGAGTGGGGAGATTACAAGACCCAACGAGTCTTGGCAGTTGGCGCTTACAGCAATGATGATGGATTGCACTTGGAGAAAATTTTTATCCAAAAGGATAATGCCACCATTCATGCAGATGGGACTTTGTTAGGGTCTAAAACAAACTTACATTTTGCTGTCTTAAATTTTCCCGTTAGTCTGGTTCCAACCCTAGTTCAGGTCATTGAATCTACAGCAACAGATGTTGTTCATTCTCTGCGGCAATTGTTAGCACCCATAAGGGGTATATTGCATATGGAAGGAGATCTTAGAGGAAGTTTAGCAAAACCAGAATGTGATGTGCAAGTAAGGCTGCTGGATGGTGCGATTGGTGGTATTGATCTTGGGCGAGCAGAAGTTGTTGCTTCTCTAACCTCTACCAGTCGTTTTCTATTCAATGCAAAATGTGAACCTATAATCCAAAATGGTCATGTACTCATCCAAGGAAGTATTCCTGTCACTTTTGTGCAAAATAGCACATTACAGGAAGACGTAGAATTGGATAAAAGTGGGGCTACTTGGGTTCCTGACTGGGTGAAGGAGAAGAAAGGGAGCAGTGATGATGGCAATGACAAAAAAGTTTCTAGGGATAGAAATGAAGAAGGTTGGAATACTCAATTAGCAGAAAGCCTTAAAGGATTAAATTGGCAAATTTTAGATGTTGGAGAAGTCAGGGTTGATGCTGATATAAAAGATGGGGGAATGATGTTGTTAACAGCTTTATCTCCTTATGCCAATTGGATTCAGGGCAATGCTGATGTCATGCTTGAGGTGGGTGAATTTTCTCATAATTTGATTTCTTGAGTTATGCTTACATCTCTAACTCTTGTCACATTTCTATTCTTAATAGGTCAGAGGTACAGTCGATCAACCGGTGCTTGATGGACACGCATCATTCCACAGGGCATCTATATCTTCACCAGTGCTTCGAAAGCCGCTTACCAACTTTGGTGGAACTGTTTATGTGAAATCAAACAGGTTATGCATCACATCACTGGAGAGTAGGGTAAGCAGAAAAGGAAAACTGCTCATAAAAGGGAACCTTCCTCTTAGAACTAGTGAAGCGGCCCTCGATGACAAGATCGAGTTGAAGTGTGAAGTTCTGGAAGTGCGAGCAAAAAATATTTTAAGGTTGTTATCTTAATTTCTGGCGAAAGTGTTCTTATGTTATGTCTTTGACCTATTTGTGGGTATCTGTGGTTGATGTGACCTTTAAATCAATGATATGATTCTTTTGGTGGAAAAATCATTCCTTGTTATTATGGTATGTAACTAATTTTGGGTGCACATGATTTTCACTAACACAAGTGCCCTATTTCTTTCAGTGGTCAGGTTGACTCCCAAATGCAAATAACTGGCTCTATATTGCAACCAAATATATCTGGGAATATTAAACTTAGCCATGGAGAAGCATACTTACCACATGATAAGGGTGGTGCTGCTGCTTCTAATAGATTCCCATCAAATCAGTCTACGCTCCCTGCCAGTGGTATTAGTCAAGCTGTTGCTTCAAGATATGTTTCACGTTTTCTCAGATCAAAATCTGCTGCTTCAAGGACCAAAGTTTCTGAATCCTCTGGTAATATTACATAATATTTTCATTACTTTTTTTGTTTTTGGATCAGAAAAGTAAAAGTTACTAGAAATGGAGAAGTGTACTAGGAAGAATGATTAGGATATCCTACTAAAAAGGAAAAGCAAAACCAAGGAAAGCAAGGAGACAATCGAGTCAAGAAAATAAGGCTTCCAATAAAACTGGAACGATACAGATCCTCTGTTTCTTTCCCATCTGATTCCTCAGCTTCCACAAACCAAGTTGTTTTCTCCATCCTGCAAATTATGACAATCAGCTGATTTACTGTGAAAAAGAAAGATACCATGCACGCGTAGAAGCTGTTTATAAGGCAATTCATAGGCTAATTGCTCATTGTAATTATAAAATTGATAAATAAAAAAAATCCCTTTTCTTTCTTTCTAATTATTATAAAAAAAATTATGTTGTGTCAAATTGAAATTTCAATTGGTGGTTCATGAAGATATTAAATTTGAATGTTTGCACTTTATCCACCTAAATTATTATAACTATGAAGATTACCTCCTAAAAGCTAATATTATGGCAGTAACATCTTAACTTTTATGACAAATAACACCTCAAAGTTAACAGTTGATAGTTGACATAAATAAATTGTGCGTGCATTATTTATTTCCCTGAAAGGGTGGGAACATACAACGAATCCTGTCAAACTATCCTCGTGCTTAGTGGATGTGAAAGCAGTAACTGTACCTTAGAATATTGTTAATACTTCAAATTAAAATGGCAATTCTACATAACCTATATATTACTCTGGTTTCTATGCAGCTCTAAGATCATTGACCATTTATAACTGCAGAGCATAGTTATTCACAAACCTTAGGAGATATTGAATCCAATTTAATTGGTTGATTTGATACATATTTGTCTATGTTGTTAATTTTTTATTTTGGCTCTTTATGCTATATCTTAAAATTTTTAGTGCTATTTTTCGTATGTTATGATATTTCTTCTAAAAATCTCACAATGCAGTTAAGTCGTCTCAAGTTGAAAAGGACATGGAGCAATTGCAGATTAAACCAAATGTAGAAATTCGCCTTAGTGATTTGAAGCTTGTGCTTGGACCAGAGTTGAAGATAGTTTATCCTTTAATTCTTAATTTTGGTGTCAGTGGAGAACTTGAGTTGAATGGTCTGGCCGATCCCAAATGGATTAAACCTAGAGGCATACTGGCATTTGAGAATGGTGAAGTTGATCTAGTTGCAACTCAGGTTTGCCCAATCTAATAATTCTTAGATCTTGTAATGTAAATTGTAACCCCAGGGAATATTATTGGCTAATTTTGTTTTGGTATGGATTTTGAGTTCGTTAACTCATTGTTTTTGTTATATCATCCATTTCAAATGCAGGTGAGGTTAAAACGAGAGCATCTAAATGTTGCAAAATTTGAACCTGAATATGGATTAGACCCCATGCTAGATATAGCCTTGGTTGGATCTGAGTGGCAATTTAGAATTCAAGGCCGAGCAAGCAATTGGCAGGACAAACTTGTGGTAACCTCAACACGTTCTGTGGAACAGGATGCGCTCTCACCTACTGAGGTAAAAGAAATCCCAATAAACCAAAAATAATAATAATTATAAAAGGAAAACCTTCTGGTGTCCAAGGGCGTGTGCTTTAAAATAAGATGTGCTTCAGCAAAAGAGAAATAGAGGAAATTGTAGGTAAAAAAAAGAGGGGAGTATATGGTGAAGTAGAAAGTATTGAACGAAATAATTTTAGTGTGTGCTATCTAAATTCGCTACTGGCTCTAAAATTTGTATCATGTAATCTCTAGTTTGTAAAATCAATTAATTTCATCTGGAAACCAAGATCTTCATGATCTGAATTTTAGGCACATGGTCCTATAACTGTTTCATGATGTTCAGGCTGCCAGAAGGTTTGAGAGTCAGTTGGCCGAATCCATTTTGGAAGGCAATGGTCAGCTTGCATTTGAAAAGCTTGCAACTGCAACTCTTGAAAAGTTAATGCCAAGAATAGAAGGGAAGGGAGAGTTTGGCCAGGCTAGGTGGAGGCTGGTGTATGCACCTCAAATCCCTAGTTTGGTTTCTGTTGATCCTACTGTGGATCCTCTCAAGTTGCTTGCTAGTAATATATCTTTTGGTACAGAAGTTGAAGTCCAGTTAGGGAAACGTCTTCAGGTAAGCATGATAAAGCTAGTAAATCTGTCATTTTTGTTTCCAAAGACCTCTGTTAGTATTTATTAAGGCCGGACTTCACAATAAATTTGTCTGAATCATGATGACTAAATATAGTCTTGTGGGATTAAGGCTTTCATTTGGTTTTCATCAAGAAAACAGCTTGAAATAGATTGTCTGATATAAGTAGTTGCTATCTAATGAATGCCATTATTGTTTTTGTATCAGGCCATGATTGTTAGGCAAATGAAGGAGTCAGAGATGGCAATGCAGTGGACTTTGAGTTATCAGCTAACAAGTCGCTTGCGGGTGCTATTACAATCAGCTCCATCCAAACGCCTTCTTTTTGAGTATTCTGCCACATCCCAGGATTGATACCTCAACTATTTTGTACGAGGGAAGGATGCATTTTGTCTTTTGTCATTTGTACAGCAATTGAATTACTAATAAAAGGAAATATAGCATGATTAGATGTTGACGACAAATTTGTGTGGTAAGAACAGTTCGTATCACGCCATCAAAATCGTCAATTATTTTCTCGTTACATAAATCAATTAAATATCTTCTCTTGAATTGGAATTTTATAGCAATGAAGCTTGGAGACATCTTGACTGCAACTTTCCGTGGGTCAAAGAAATTAAAAAAAAAAAAAAAACAAATGGAATCTCATTACGCAGCTTACAGGTGATTTTGATTTGCTAATTCCCTTGCATATTCCCAAAAGTGTTTTATTCGACTGCATAATGTCGGCAATTTTTTTTTTCATATTACATAATCAGAAAAAAAACTTCAAAGCGTCAAGTTATAATCTTTACTCTTGGCTCATCGACAGAAGAGGTAAATATTCATTAGGGAAAAAGAATATGCTCATTCAGAAGAAAAAAATAGAACTCCAGAATTATATGTAGTTACACTATGAGAAATAGACGAAATTCACTGTCTATTAGAAGAATAAATTTTTTTTTTTTTTTTTAAAAAAGGAATGACGGTGATACCCAAATACAATCCAAACAAAATTTGGAAACTTCACCAAAATCTCCATGGATCTTTGTATGGAGGAACATATTCTTCTGTTGGATTGATAAGACGAAAAGAACTAACTGCTTTTTCAAGGAAAGGCCCCATCTGCATCAAATGTAATGACATCGTATAAGGATCTGATTGTAACATTCATTGAGTTAATGTCAAAATTTATAAAGAAAGAAATTGCTTGAATACAACGAGAGAGAGTTTTGTTGTTTCTGGTGATTATATATACATCTATTATCACGTCTTCAACCTATTCAGGAAATTCGGCGTACAATGGAATAATGTGCTTCCAATACCTCATCAAAACTTATCCAACTAGTTTTGCAACAAAAAATCCCCTTTCTAAATCACAGGCAATTCCGATGATTTAAGCACATTACTTTAAATAGCATTATGTAAAGCACAGTGTACCTACTCCAAGGTCAGAAGGGCTGATTAAGCATGGAAATGAGCAGCAAGTTCACATATATCATCAGAAGCTCCTATCAATTTTCAGATTCCATGGTCTCTTTCTTAGATAAATATATTTTATTAATCTTTTTGTTCTAAAAAAGAAAAACAGATATGACATGTCTTCTCTGTCTAACTATTGTCATGTCAACTGGTCTCTTTCTCAGATAAATATATTTTTATTAATCTTTTTGTTCTAAAAAAGAAAAAGAGATATGACATGTCTTCTCTGTCTAACTATAGCCATGTCAACTGAAAAGTTAGACATACTTTTCTCCCACAGGAGATGAGAAGGTGCCAGAAGTTTTAAATTCATTTAGTCAACTAGAACGGTTAGGTCTTAATGCTAGTGTACATGTTTACAATCTGATAATTCAGATGAATGTGCATGCAGAAGAAAGAGAGAGAGAGAGAGGTACTTTTTTCCACTGTGGGCTGAGCGTTGAAGCACTCAAAGAGTATAGATAACCTGTAATATCAGATGAAAAATTTAAAACTGAAATACCACAACAGAAGACATAATTTGAAGACCTCAGGAGTAACATGAGAAGAAACCATGGTAACTAGTTCATTGGTGGATCCCATAAAAATATGGAGAGCTTTTCTTCTTTCTTTTCTCCCTTTTATTTCCAAAACAAACAATATTCTAACTGAAGGGAGAAGAAGAAAAGAGAAGAAAACCACTGCCATGAAGTTCTTTCAAGTACTTCATATGAATAAACAGAGGAAGAGGATAGTCTCCTATTAGAAAGAGAATGGTAGGAATAATCCAGATATGCGCGTTCAGAATACAAAAGGCTGTACAAATGAGAGAATCTACCATCTCTTTCAGCAGTTGTAGCAAGATAGTGCCGGTAAATATTTGATTCTCGGGCCTATATGATCACAAATTACAAATCAAAATAATCACCATAGCAGAAAAGAATATAGGCTTACTCGCGCTTTCAATCCCTATAGTTTGCTCACTAAAGCAATTTAGTCCTTCTATTCAAAATGACCAATGCTATCTCTCTAGTTTACTCAAATATGCAATCTGGTCCAAAGTTTTAGAGTAATGTTGACCCCTAGTACTAAAACAAATCAATTAAAAACAATATTTGAACCCTGAAAGATAATTGCTAAACTCCATTAAATTAGAAAAATAGTTTAAAATGTTTTTAATTACTTTTTGATCAAGTTATTAGGGGGACAAGATTGCTCTCATTAGATTTTGAGGGAGTAAAATGTTCTAATAAGAAAATTAAAGAGACAAGGTTTGCTCTAATTGAAATTCCTTAGGACTAAATTGCTCTACTAAGAAAACTGAAGGAACCAAAAGTGCAACTACGTCAGAAAAATACTTACGGTTCCGGTTGGTGATTTGCGAACAAGGTACTCATAACACCAGTAAGGTTCACCGTCAATCTGTGAGGAGATGGAAGATAAGCTCGGCTAACTGATTAACTTCCACTTAAATATGTATATGTAGTAAAAAGAAAAACTCAAGAGTATTCATGAACAAACAAATACTTGCTTGGTAAATTTTCCATTATTTTTCATTCGGAAATATCTGTTTATAATATATACTTTTAATCAGAAATGTATTTATTATACTATGCTGATAATTTTTTTCTTAATAACATCCATTAAATTTCTAAAACCAGAAAATAGAGATAAGTCATGGTACTTACTTCACTAGAATGTGCATCAAGAACTGAACTCTCAGCTAGGCGCTGGCTTGAGGTAACTCGCTGCAAAATGTTGTAACTGCCAGTTAAAAATTTTAAAAATTTCCAACACAGATAACTGGTTAAGCACTTTGGTGATGAAAATTTCCGCAGTTTGTAATTAGAATTGGCTTTAATAAGTTACATGTTGTACATATAAAGCTTTAAAATGCATGAGCAAGAATAGCAAGAGCACAAGAACTGTACGTAATAATCAAGCAACATGTACCACCACTTACCAGTGCAGACTTGTCAGACAAAACTGAATCAGCAACATCTTTTGCAGTCCATACACTCTTATCATTTGATTTTAGAAATTTTGAATTGGGAGGACCTATCTGAATCAGAAAGAAAAAATAAATTGATGTGGCCAGTTTAAAAAAAAAAAAAGACAAAGCCTGAAATATCAGAATAAGTAACTGAAAACAAGAATATGGTTGAGATTATACCGTAACAGAGATTATGAGATTATCAATAATATCAACGCGCTCAGACACAATGCGCAGGCGTGCATCAGCTGCGTGAAATTTACAAAGCAATCATAAAGTATCATTATGTACAAGGTTGGTCTTGAAAACTTCTTCTCATTCAGATATGTTGATGCACAAAGAGTTCACTAATTTGTATTGAACCTAAATGCTGATGGTAAGAAGTTCCAAGTGAACCTCAATGCTAATCTGAATATTCTAATAGGATTAATTTTCATACTTATGCAAAGCAAAACAACACAGCTTACGAGAAAGTGGGGCAGCTGATGAATATCGTTCCGGCTTTCTTGATTCTACCCTTTAAAAATACAAAAAAAAGTTAGGTTCCTAGAATTTGAGGATGTATTAAGAAAACAAATAATCAAGGAAATTTGTCAGGGAATAAGTGGAGTTGTTTCACCATTATAGCTAAAAAGTTCTGTAATATGCACTAGCACCAAAAGTTAATCCAGTGTTGGCCACAGTAAATATATAGTTGACATAAGAAAAATGAGAAGATATCAAACTAGAATCTAAGGTGCAACCAATCCCTTGATAAGACATCAGCATAATAGAAAATAAAAAATAAATTAATGATTTAGTTTTTGAAATATATATATATATTTTTTAAATTTGGTAGTTTGATGTAAACAAAAGCCTATGTGATCATTAATTAATGATTTGAACTTGTCCAAGTGTCATTATTTCTCATTTGGAGTTGCTTTGCTTGATTTCTCAAAGCTCCCCTTTATGTTATAATAATTAATCTTTTAAGTGATTGTGATTTTGCCTAACATGAAAGATTATTTTAATTGAAAAAAATAATTAGGAACTAAATTAAAAGACTTATCTTTAAAAATCAAATTAAAAGAAGGGTGATATTTCACATACCAAACCATTATTTTATTTCAAATATAAAAGTATCAGCACCTGAAAAACTATTCATTTCTGGATAGAGTAATGCTATGAGAGCTTAAACTACATATCTTTTCACTTTTGAATATTTGTAAAATATTTTTTTATTATCATATACACAAATCTATCAATTAAAAAACTTAGCCTTGGTTGAGCTCTTACAAATAAATAAAAATCCCTGTCAATGGCGTACCATTTGAAGAGAAAATTCTTCGACGGCAACTCCACGGGATACAGATAAGAGTAAGCATTTATTTCATCAACGAATGAAGCCATTTTCAGCTCCTCTTCAGCGAGAGTAGCTGCAAGAAAATTAAGAGTAAAGAGACAAGTGGGAAAGAATAATAAAGCAAACGTATCTCAAATGTTCTACTTGTTAGGCATACTATGACGCATTTTTATTTAAAACTTAAAGAACAACAAAAGATTATGTAATTTCTCAATTGCAGTAAACTTCCTGAAGAATGAAAGAATTAGAAGTATAGTTAATTTGCATAGGATTAGCTTTCTCAACAAAAATGTAAATTATCTAGAGATAATAATACAACTGGTAGAGCTCCTGGTGCAGATTAAGCATACCAGAAAATGGCAAAGTTATAGATACCGAAGCGAGGCCCAACAACACCAAAGCCAAATCCCTTCTGCAAATCCCATGTTGTGAACTAGGTTTTAGAGCATAGCATGAAATTTCTCGTTTGTCCTTGGATACTCGGCATTTCTTCTTGTTTACGATTATCCTGCTACGGTTTCTGAGGACCGAAACCACAACGATTTCAGAGAAAAAAAAAATAGAAAAGAGAGAAGAAAGCACAAACAAACATACAAGTGAGGAGGAGATACGCCATGCCATTACCTGAAAAATAGCTCATTGCCGCAAGGCACGAAGAGAGACAGGCTCGCAGAGTGCATAGCTAAAGCCATTCTGATCTGCGTCCTCAGTCTCACCTCATTTCTTATTACTGTATTCCTTTCTTAGAAATGACTTGACATTTTTAAGTTCATCTCACCATATCCTTTCTTTTTATAAAAGATTGTGTTTTTTTTTTTTTTTTGTCTCCAATATAGTTTTTTTTTCTATATATAAAAAACAACTTATAAATAACCAATAATTATTTAAAAGTTTGAAATCAATTCTATTTTTTCATTGTTAAAGAATAAGAAACATATTTGACATTAGTGTTAATATTTTTCAAAGCCATTAAAAATTATAGGGAATAAGTGGAGTGTTTTGCTTCTTTTTTCTATTTGAATTATCAATGTGTTAGTCTTGTTTTGTTTACTCTATGTACATGTTAATTTTCAGAAAATCCTATTGAATGAATTTAATCCATTTGCAGTTTTTATAGACGAATTGCTTATGTTATGGTAATACTATTAATACTGAACATAACTATGTCACAAAAATAATAAGAGAAAAGTATATTTTATTCCTAAACAATTATCTTTTAAAAAATAAAATTTTTACTTTTATAGTTAAAATTAACATACTTTAACATGTTCTAATCACATGATTATTTTTTTTACTTAATCTGAGTTCTTTTGAAATACAACCTAAAAAAGTCAAACGTTGCATCAACTTTTATTTATTAAAATGCTTTTATCTGTCACTAACTTTCATATGTTACAATGTGAAGAAAGTTAAAAGTGATACTGCAGACAAAAATTAAAATTATTTTTGACTATCTCTACGTTACACTTCGAGAGAAGTTACATTGGAAAGAAAAAAATTAATCATGTAATGAACACATGTTAAATTTGTTAATTTTAATCTCAAAATAATAATTTTATTTTTTATGATAATTTAAGATTAAAAGAATTATTTGTTAAAAATAAATATTTATGTGAGTAATGTATTATTTAAATATAATTTGAAGGGACAAAACGTCCCCAAATCATAACTACTTTCATATTAATGGTCATAAAAACACAAAATGGCAGTTGATTTGGATGAAAATGCGGAATAACGTTATTCACTTATTTGGCTTCGTCTTCCTTAACCGAGAACTATAATACGATGATACAGTTTCCAAACACACACTAACACGTTGCCGAGGAGTCGGTGCAATTATATTTATTTTTGAAGTTGGCATGAACAGATAATAATATTAATATCTCTCATTGTTTCATCTGAATATTTAAACTTTTTAATATCAATTTATTAATGCTAAATTTTTTTAGTTCAGAGTTATGTATATAAAATTTACAAAATAAATCATTTTTCTGGTATTTAAAATATATACTTTTTTTATCATTATAGTTTTTGTAAGATCAAATTTTTTAATTTTTTCATTTAGAAAATATTTTTTAAATAATTTAATCATTATGTTAGTTGTATAAATATTTTGTTAAGCAGGCTATATATTAGTTTATGTTACAATAATACTACTTGAAAATACTCGTTATAGTTTTGACTTTCTATAATATTATTTAGGTATTTACATAATTAATATAAGAACTAAATTATTTGAGAAGTATTTTTTGAAAGATAAAATTTAAGATTTTAATTTCTCAATTATTGAATTGGGACAATATATATCTTTTTAAACATAAAAAATAATTTATTTAATTTATAAATATAAAAAATACAACAAAAATATGTATAATTATTATGTTATTTAAACTTTAAAAACATAATTGATAGTAGTCATTAATAAATTTGACAATAATTAAAGTGTATATAATTTTTTTAAGTTTTATATTAAATATTAAAAGTAAGTTAAATATAGACTAATGGGCTTAGCCTGTGTTAAAGTACATATTAATTTTTTAAAATTTTACTTCAAATATAGATAAAAGATTAAATAACTATCTATTTTTCATAAATATAAGTGGCCAATATTTTTAAGGCTTAAACTATATAATGTAGTATAGTAATAATAATAAAATATTGATATAAACATATGGATGCGGGTATGGGACGGGTTTGAATACAGACCTGAATTTTGGATCCGAATGTACTCTTCTGTTTTTTTATTATTCTATTATTAATTAATAGTGATTTCCCACCAAATTGCAGTTACGCAGAAGAGGCAAAGCCTTTTTTTTTTCTTTCAGAATTTCTGCGTATCAATTATTCATTTGCGCTTCCAGCGATCTGAAAGATTAGGGTTTCACATCAGTGTTGCGATCTAACTGGTTTGTTCCGATTATGAATTCTCATTCTTCGTAGTCCATGATTTTATTGTGCTCTGTTCGTTTACTTCTCTTCATCGCAGCTATCATATATTCAAGTTACTTTCACGTTTTCACTAATCGTTGCGAAAGAAAAATAATTGAATTCGAATCAACATTTTTTGGATCGGTGTATAAGTATAAGTCCTTTTTTTTTTTTTCTTTAAATTAGATTTTGGGTTAAGAAAGATTGTAGGATTATTCTTCAGTAGCGGACATATGAATGAATTATGAACCATAATCTTGATGTTTGTTTTGGTTTTTTCTTCTTCGATCTACTCCTAAAATCCTATTCTTATGTCTTTGAGTCCATCAGGCTGATTGTAATATATGATAGGGTACTACAAGTTACTTAAGTATGCATTATTGTTATTTATCTTTGCTTTCATCTTAAAAAAGGATAGTTATTATCTTTGTAAAGGATTAGCAAGGAAAATTCAAGACAGATATATTATTAATAGTGACTTCTGTTTTGGTCACTGACGCAGACTCTATTCAATCATATACTAGTTTTTGTTGTATTTGTGAATTCTTTTGGCTTTGAAACTTCGGATTCTTTTGTTTGGCATGTTGGCTAGTTCGTTCTCTGTATTTGTGGGGCTCCACTACGAAAAAGAAAAAGGAAGAAGAATATTGCATTATCTATCTGAACGAAATCCATGAAGCCAGGAGCGTCTTCTCTGAATCCATATGCGGCCTCGTATATTCCGCTCTCTAAAAGGGTGGCTGATGACAGAACTTGTGTAACAGACAAAGATTCTAAGAGTTATGATGGAGCTGTATGGTTTCAGACTCCTCAGCATATTACAAAAGATCAGCACCGTCTTGACTATAACACTCATGCTTCTCAGAAGATCTCCACTTCTGAAGCATTTCTTGTGAAGAGCCAACCAGCATCTAGTTCTTACGTTTCAACTGCACACAGTGTAGCTCAAATGACAGATAAAGAGATGCTAGATGAAGAATCTGACATGGATCTGGAATATCTTAGGATGACATTTCCTGGTATATCTGATGAATCCCTTGCTGATGTCTACATGGTTAACGGGGGTGATTTAGATGCTGCTATTGACATGTTGAGCCAACTTGAGGTAATTTTAATTATTAGTTTTTATCTTTTTATTTTTATTTTTCTTTCATCCGATACCATTGATGGATATTTGTTGCTTCTTCCTCCAGCTTGTTAAGTAACTGGAAATATTCGTCTCTGCATTTACTACATTTTGTTCCGGCTGCGTGTTGGATCACTTACTATAAGATGACACTAAATATATGATCTAAGATATTTGTCTCTGCATGGGTGTTTAATAACAATTTCCTTCCTCCACATTTGGAAAGGATTCTTTGTGGGTCTTTTCTAATGGTTTCTTTAGAAGAATGTCCCTAATGGATCTCAAAGGGATTGGAAGGCATTGTTGAGTAGCATTTAGATCTCTTTCTTTTTCTGTTTTGTAATTTTTATTCCTTTAAGAGGATCTCTTGTCCTCTACTCTTGTAATTTTCCTTATTTTCCCTCTATTCTCTTCAATAAGTTATTTTTTTCATAAAAGAAAAATATTTCTCTGCATTTCACTGTTTGGAACCTGATGTTAATAGATGATTGGATATAAATTACCAAGCGGAGGGAAAAAATTGTCCTAGGGAGTCGAAATTCTAGGTTATATGAAAGACATCTAATTAGCATTTACAGATAATATTAAAAAGACAATATACTGTATGGGCAACACTTTTACACACGACATTAAATGAGGCATATATCTTAAATACGATCTATTGATCATCTTATCCATGTCAGTGACTAACGTTTGTATGAAACTATCATTCATATGATTAACCCAACCCCCCCCCCCCCCCCCAAAAAAAAAAAAAAACCACAAAAAAAAGATAAAATTTAATAATTTGGTAATGGTAAGGAGTAAATTAAAAATTTATAAAATATGAGGATTTAATGAAAAATTTTTAAATTATAAGGACTAAATTAAAATTTGAGTGAAATTGTAAGGATCAAAAGAGTAATTTAATCAAAATAGTACAAGACAAATTTATGGAATTCTCTTACTTTCGTTGACTTTTCATGTGGCTTCTGTTCCTAGATATATGAATTCCTAGAATTAACAGGCTTTTGTTCGATCAATTTTGTGAACATTAGCTCAGGAGCGAACATAGTAGTAGTTATACCTGAGTGAGTTGATGTCACTCCATAAATACGTTAAGTTGCAACTCTAATAATGCATTATGTGTTTATTTATTATGTTCCTTTTTGTTTTTTGCTTTTTTGGATAAGTGACTGTTTTCCGCTTACAGTTTGACGGTGTTGAGACTTCTGGGAGTCTTCCAGAGACACTGGATATTGGTGATGTTTCTGAATTAGGAAATTTGGCTGATTCTTTTTCATTGAAATTGAAGAACGTAGCAGCTGAAGCTAGTAGTAGTTCATCAAGTCCTTCGGCATCATCCAATGTTTCGTAAAAGACTGTGAAAGTCATACTAAGTGTAAAAATAGGGAATGACTAAGGGTGGGAGTGGGCATCTCTCGTACATGTGACTGTTTTATGGTTTGTTCTCAGCTGCGTCTTATTATGTTGTGGTCTAAAATGTTCTATTTTGGTGGGTTGCTTGTGCCATGTGCCGTGTGGAATTGTGCAGCTTTTCCATTGTGAAATGGATGGTTCAAAAGGGACTAAAAAAATGGTCATCTGAGATGAAGATGATGATCTTTGGTCGCCATGGGTTTGACTACCTTTACATTGTACCGTGGTCAGTAAGTATGGATCTTATGCAATGGATGTAATACAACATTTTTACTCATGATATAGAAGAATAATACAAGTGTCTTAAAAACATATTCATAATTAATTTTCAAATATAATAAATGCAAACAGTACATTTGATATTTTAGATATCTTAATTAAAATTAAATTTAAATGAAAAATTTATTTATTATATTAAATATATAAATAATTTGAAAGATTTGAATATCAATCACTATAGGTTTATTCTACGTGGGTGAGTATCCATTTTTGAGGTAGCATAGTTTTAGTTTTGCAACTCTAATTCTAACCTCGCTGGCTAGTTTTGCAATCACGATTGTCAAGAAACGAGTTGTGGACGTTACTTTGTATTGTAGAGTGTTTGTGATTACAAAACATGCAGTAACATTATATGCAAATGAAAGCACCTTAGAAAAATACACCAATTATATCTATTTCCATAACTCTCGCTTCGTTTCTTTTCATTCGCATGCATCTCAAAGCGCCATAGCACGAATTCAAACAGGTTTATTTGTATATTTCAACATTATCAAACTGCTATCCAATTCATAATCCTTTTGAAAATTTGCTTTGCGTTCCTTCTGCAAGTGGATAAAAATACGAGCTAGTTTTTACTTTCAAGAGTTCAAAGAAGGGGTGATTTTGTAAACTGACATCACAGAAAAAGGATTGAAATTAATTTTAAGTTTTAGTGTTTCGGGATCAGATTCTAACTGTAACCTTAGTTTAATTTAGAGCTTCTTTGAAGAAAGAAAAAAAAAATGAGACTGGATTACTACACTACAATAGATTGCAAGTGGATAAAAATGCGACTGACGACAATATGAAGAAATCATATAGAAAGTTGGCCGTGAAATGACATCCTGACAAGGACCCTAATGACAAAAAGAAGTTGAAGCCAAATTCAAGATCTCTGAAGCTTACGAGGCAAGAAATTGTTGCTATCACTTTCTTTTCTCCCTATATTTAGACGAGGCTAATAGGTGATTTTGTAACCATGGGGGTAAGAGAAGACCTGGAAATAATTGACAGCATTTGTGGGTGTTTGAAAATTTTTCGTCTGCAAAAAGTAACATAAGGTCCTTGATAAATCGAATGATCAGAAAGAACTTCCTCTAGATGAATCATGATAGGGCTCAGTTATATTGAAAGTTGTTTCAATGAAATGGGAAATCCATAGAACCCACTAGATCCATTAACATTAGACTTGGTTCCCTTATCCAAATCACTAGAGGGGAAAACAGCTATTATGAACCTACTTTCATTCAGGTACTAAGTGACCCTCTCAGAAAAGGATGATATATGCTCAGCATGGAGAGAAAGGGTTGAAAGATGCGCCGCCACCAGGTAATGGACACGGACCATCAAATGGATTTAATCCCAGAAACGCATAGGACATTTTTGCATAATTCTTTGGGAGTAGCCCCTTTAGATTTGGATCAGCTGCAGCAAGAAAGTCCACCTGTAGGTTCCAATCTGATGGAGCTGGAATATATGGTGGGTTCACTGCAGGAGGTGACAACATCTACCATACCTAGAATGAAGCTAAGCAAATGCCAAAAAAGCCACCACCTGTCATGACCAAATTGCCTTGCACCAGGAGGTTGTACTCTGGCTCCACAAGGAAAATGAAGATCTCAAGGATTCTTGATGCCAACGGGCATGTGTAGTAACTATCTTGTTCAAGCTATTCAAGCATATGCTACATAAACTCTTTTAACCTTTCCTTTGGTCATTCTACTCTTCCCAAGTTTTAACAACTTTGTGGTAAAAATTTCTTTCGCATCTAAAACTGAATTGAACACGACAAGTTACATAAACATAAATAGTAACCATTAATGTAAAGTCCGGGTGGAAGAAAGGGACGAAGATTACTTTCCCAGATAAAGGGAATCAACAACCAAAGGGTGTCACTAGCAGAGGCTACGAAGGAACAATAGTAAATCTCACCACACTTGATGGAAGTAGCCTGTCAATACCAGTGACTGACATTGTGACTCTGGTTATAAGCTTCTTGTTGCAAATGAGGGAATACCTATAGCAAAGGAGCCTGGGAATAGAGGCGATTTGAAGATCAAATTTGAGGTAAAGTTCCCCACAAGGTTGACACTAGAGCAACGAGCAGGGCTCAAACGCGCATTGGGAGGTTGAGTGGTTCGCTATCTCATCTTTCTTCCTATTTGAAGCTTTCAATGCCTTTTGACTCACTTAGTTGAAGCCATGCCATGCATAGACTAGTCTAAAGGAATGATGCGGAGATGACATTTTAGTTCATAATTCTTTTGTTCATAATTGTGTAATATAGACCCATCCTTATGTGTATTTAATGGACATAATATATAAAAGCATTTGACTTAAAACATAGAAGTTGGAAAAACAAATGACAGTGATAGAGGAAAAATTCTTCCAGTAAGTCTTCTTATTTCTAGTAGGACAATTCTGTGTCGCAAGATTTTTCCTCTTTCAAGTTATTGGAATTTGGAAATATCATATTAGGACTCCTCGAGTTCCAACCAAAGCCAACTCAATAAATTTTAAATTCATGAACACATGAAACCTATTGATCTCAAATATCTGGCTGTTCGCGAAATACAAAGTAAATGCAAGAGATAGCTGACACAGAAGACAGAAAGTGGGGTATAGGAGCTTTGCATGCCAAGTAAAGCATATAACATAACACGTTAAAACAGGCTATGAGACAAAGCACCCATAAGTATTGGCAGACAAAAGCTGCCTTCTGAAAAGCCAAAAGGCATTTAGACAGCGTACGTGACAATGCAACATGCAAAATTTTCACTATCACTAAGATGCACTATTACAAGTTAACTCTGACACTCACAATTTCTCTTGCATCTTCGATTTTATTTGGACAATAATAATATCTCTTGCATAATCAAATCACATGCGATATTAATTTCAACTTGTGGCTCATTGTGTTATCCATCGTTATTTACTGGGTTGTTCTCCTGTTTTGCAAACTTAAACAGCAGAAAACTAATCATTTTTGCATTAGTAAGTTATTGATACTACATAAATAACTAAAAACACGTATGCTTACAAAGCTACAAATGTCAAAAGGGATTTAACTTTACATTGAAGGAAACTAAAAGCCCCTATTTCTAGATACATTATGACGCCAAGCAGAGCTCTGCGTTGTTAGAGAATTAAAATTACTTGGATGTAAGTTATTTCCCTGGGTAGGAGGAACCCAACGAGGGCTAAAATTTCCTTGGCCTTGCGTCACATTCATTGGGGGTTGTAGAGATTGTATAGGCATCATTATCTGACGGGGTGAGACCGCATAGGATTGATTCAGCATATGAGATCGAAGCTGGGAGTTATACAATGGCTGTTGGGGGCGAAACTGATTCTGGGGGTTTTGAGGCTGCCATTCAGGTATATCATCATCGTCATCATTCCAGGGCTGAATAGTTGCCCCAAATTTATCCTGCCACTTTCCGGAAGATGAATTTACTTTGTTTTGCCCATATTTGTGTATAAGCTCCCTCATTTGTTCCACAGGGCGCGCTGTGGTTTGGTTAACCGAGTGGAACGGGGCCGTACCCAGTCCCATTGAAGGTTTCTGGCCCAGGTGTGATATATTAGAACTGCCGGAGAATTTGAACTCCGGGAGGTCATCCTCGTCTCGGGCCACTGCTGGCCCAAATCCAGGAGGTATGTCGTCATCATCCGATGGGGGCCCAGTATCATTGGTCGTAAAACCCAGAGTGGGCCCTGCTTTGAGAGTGACATTGCCATTCATATTTGTATCTTGTTGTCCCCTAGTAGAGAAGTATTGCTTTTTAGAGCTAAGTTTGGGGTGTGACGACGAGGTGGGTGATATAGAAGTTAATTGAGTTTTTCTCCATACAATAATACCAATTAGGCCATTATCAATAGCATTAACTGCCTCAATTTGTTCCTTTGGTAGTATCTTACTGAGCATTTCAACTGTTTTTTTATGAGGCGGGCAAAAGTAAAGTTCAACACGAGGCATAGGCTCTGCGAAGCCCACTCTCTCGTCCAAAATATATGAATCTGCAACCTGCGCCAAAATATATCTAGTAGTATCAAAAACAACACGCAGCTAAAGGAATGGAGAGAGGAGCCAATCTAAAAGTTATTACCTCACGGAGGGTTGATTGTTCATTCTTGGGAGACTCCTCCCTGGAAACAAAATGCAAAACCTGCAATAAAAAAGAAACATAAATTATACATAGCCCAAAATGATAACAGAAAAAGCCAAGTTCATAGCGGCACATTCCTTTTATAAAATGTAACACTAACGTCACACAGCAAGTGGCCTCAGTTAGACCGAGCAGATTCACAACAGTTAACCACAGTGCAACATCCTTATCGTTCAGTGCATCTCTAACCAGAACTAGCCCAAGATATATATAATCAGCTAATGCATATTTAAAATAATAATAATTAAAGCAAAAACAAAAACAAAATCAGGTTTACAAACATTATTAATTTACAAGGTTTGTCTAATTTTACTTGATTATATAGCCGATACTATTCATTCAAGTCATCAGATAATATATTTATACATAAAAAATAAAAATACTCACTCATACTTTCACCGTGATAAATATGTCTCAGTATCACAGAATCCCCTTGGATTTAATTTCTTCATCCATCATAACCAATTTTTTTTTTTTAATTTCATAACTTCTTACATCATAAAACAAAAATATACATGTCCAGTAATCCTGTCCACCCTAACCAAAAGGTTCAATTGTTATAACAACCATCAACGCTCCACATCCTCCTTAATCTTTATGAATAAATAAATAAACAAATAAAGGAGACAAATAAACTGTATTAGTTATGTTACACTGCAAAAAAAAAAAGTGTTGAAACAAGGAATAAGCATCAAACTACAACTTTAAATCTTTGGCATTATTCCTTTGAGTAAGCACAATGTCATAAACAGACAAGACACAAGTGCTTAACAAGAATATAAGGAAACTGGAGATACCATGATGGCACGAGTTCTGGACAGACGAAGCTCTTGCAGGAACTTCTCAAATGCATCAAGTCGAACCCTTCCCTTGATCTCAAGAAGCCCAGGCCAGTCCTTCACAGAAGTTTTCTCACCACTGCACAAAGTATATCATCAGGTTAACAAGCACATAAAATAAATGTTCATGTTCTTATAAAATACTACAATAAAAAAAAAAACTGGAAGGATCAGTTTTTAATATGAATCTGTTGGGAAAATTTTAAAGCAAAATGATAGGACCTATAGTTAGTTATACAGTGATTTCAGCCAGCAATCGTGAATTAACCAGCCCATATCATTTTAAGATCACGGCAATGGAGCAAACAAGCAAGTAGAAACCTAACACAATTAGTATATTACCTTTTAAAGATGCTTATGACAGAATGAGTGGTCGAGATACTCAGTTGAAGCATTCCTTCCCAGACACGTTCGCCCTTGGATGTACTAGGGGGAACTGCAATTTTGGAACTTAAATGGCTACCACCATATCTCTCTTCTGAATGCAACTGACTGGCTCTCAACTCAGCACAACTAGAAGCAGACTTCATGTCTTCAACTGACCTCACCTCAGATTGACCATCAGCTGGCTTCATGTCTGCATGACTCCCACTGCATTTTGTATCAGAAGAAAAGGCTCCAGATTCTGCATTAACCCTCTTTCCCATGTCAGCTTCAGCATTCAAAAATGTGTTTTGACTTTTCTCAGACTTAACAGGGGTTCCATCAACATGATCACTTGGAGTTGTATCAGAAGACTTTGATTGAGATCCATCTTCGGAAGAATCCTTGTCTGAAATGGGTGTCAGTCTTCCAGATTCCACTGGTAAATCTTCAAATGGTGGTTCGGAATGAAGGGATTCCATGAACTCATCAAGAGAGACAATTGGAGGGAGAAACTCAGCATCCTTCAATGCATCATCTGTCATAAGCCCTTGCATCGGATCAGTCCCATCACTGGAAGGAATGGTAAGGGTGAATGTATTATCCTTCTCTAAATTACTCTTTGCACCATCAGTGTTCACATCACCTTTGATCCCATCAGGTTTAGAAGGAGGAGCAGCTTCCACATCCTTTCTATTTGTTTGGCCTTGAGCAACTGAGGATGTGCCACCAGACAACTCCACTGGGACATTGTCTTCATGTTCAACTTCCACTTGAAATTCACCTTTATGCGTTTTCTTGACCAATCGTCTAATATCAACATCTGAATCATGCAAAACCACCATTTGAGCAAGCTCCTCAGCCTTGGCTATCCGCCATTGGGAAAGCTCTTTTGAAGCAAGTTCCTCTGCAGTCATGGAACATAATCGTTCAGGGGGAATTTCACTAGACACAACTCTTTCTCTGAGCTCAGGATTATTGCGGTCTTTCAAATTGAATAACAGAGACCTCCCTTTCTCTTTATACTTCTTATTCACACCTCCAAATAGTTTGAAGAGTTCTGATTCAATCCTTGATGCCAAAATTTCAGGTGTCTGGTGTTCCCTACAATCTCCAGCTACTTCCTCAAGACGTGACTTCTGTTCTTCATTACTTTGTGTTTCTTTTTGATTCACCATGTCCACCATACCAGAGTCTAGTACCCAGGAAAGACCATTTCCCTGCAACAGTTCATCTTTAACAAAAAAATTTTCACTGAAAGGAACATCATCAGTTGTCAAAGTGTAACTTGACTGGAAGTTTTGATTATCACAGTTCGAGACTGGCATAGAATTCAGTATATTTTCATTATTGGATATGATGGCAGATACAGTTTCACCATCCTTGCATTTTTCAAAATAATTTTTATCAAAGTTTGAAGCATTTCTGTCCTCTTCAGTTACATGGTCAACTGAATCAATTGCTGCAGGTAGAGGAAACTCCTGCCCTTGCCCCAGATCAGCAGATTCTGGACCAGGACACTGAGAACTTTTCTTTGATTTACCCTGAGCCTCATTTAATTCATTCTTATTTGCAGCCTGAGGTTTATCCTGATGTGAAACCATGGCCAGAGCAGCAGCTAATGACTCCCTCATCTTGGACCTAACTAACTCAGATGATTCAGTTTGAACCTTGGAAGATTGTTGCACCTGTGCATTCTGACTTTTAGAATTCAAGGTACGAGGTGTACCTGATTTATTGGAAATGGATTCCATCTGTGTCTTTCTTTTACTAGGTGCTGGAGGATGCTGCAATCTGGGGGTATTTGACAAGGTTTGCATCTGAAGTGAACCTTTATCTGAAGTGCTAGATACTTGCTGTAACCAAGGTCTGTGTTCCATTTGTGCAATCCGCTTTTTAGATGCCACAGAAATACTGGCCAATGGCTCCACTGGCACCTTCCGCTTGCGTGTTGTTGAGATCTGCTGCAGGTCCATTCTATTTAACATTGTCTCCATTTGCTTGGATTGTTTATTAGGCAAAAAAAGCTGGTGCATGCCCATGATACTCATGTTTGATCCTACCTGCCCACTCTGCATCATTGACATTGTTAACCCATGACGCCCAGGATTACCAGACATGGTTCTTAATAATCCAACATGATCATTGGGTGTTGCTTGTTGCTGTGACATAGTACCATTAGATACAGGGCCTAAAAGTTCCATTTGCAAGTCTCTCCCTATTGAGTCCACAGTGTGCACTATGGGCTCCACCTGACCCATCTGCATGCTTTGTATTGGCAGCTGCTGTGAAACCAGATTGTTTGACATACTAGACTAGTAGCAGAAAGCATAAAGAGTACAATTGCAAGGAGATCTGAGATATATTTTGACCTGAAACAGCTCATAATATGTTAGTGCTTTAAATAAGATTATGAAAGCAGCCAAATCCGGTTTGAGCTAAAATTGAAGCATTGAACTGCAAGCTTAAAAGTTTAAGAAACAGTGCACAGAATCAATTTTGTGCCTTATACATAGAATCAAGGTTAGGGCTGCCTTTGCAATCTTGAATTAATCCCCATGGTTCACAATGCAGCAAATATTTATTTGATATTTAACCTTATAGTATTTTAATACTTCAAAAAGTGATTTTTCTTATCAATATCCAAAGTGTGGTCAAATTTAAATTTTCACAATCAATTCAACAAATCTAAACAAATGCTGTACTTATAAGAATGATGTATAATAATCTGCATTATGGAAAAACAGCCATGATCAACAGCCAAGAAGCACTAATATTAATACAGAAACAACACAATTCAATACTGACACCATAACATGACAAGATATATACAAATCAAATGCAGTTTGAAGAATTGTATCATATGTGTAATGAGTTTCATATATGTATTGGACAAGATACGACTATGTTTTCAAAGTATCAGTGTTTAATAAATCAATAGTGACTAATTCAACTGCAGAAAAGGTAGTGATAGTGGAAATAATCATCAAAGCACGATTGAAATTAAACTACGCTAGTACACATACAATTTATGGGAGCAAAGATATCTACCTTTTTTTTTTTCACAAATTCACCCCAGTAACTCACTTTTTAGACAAATAAGTTCACAGGCACATAGCATATAGGCATTTACAATTGCTACTTCTTAATTTTAAAACCATCCTGATCTTCTCTGAAGTGAATTAAACAAATAAAATAAAATTTCTCCATACCCTAATTTCCGAAGAATAGCACCGGTGTAGCGAGTCAGGAAATTTTAGCAACAGTGATTTACTCTAAAAGGAAAACCATTTTACGCGCACAGTAATTGCTTATTCATCGTTTGATGTTTGAGAACTTTGATTACAGTGCTCTTAGAAACGATAAACATAAGCATTAAGATCCAAATTACACCGATTCAGTTTCAACAATACAAACCCTAACGAAATATAACGAATGCAAATTTGAGCAGAGAATTAACGAACCAAAGCACGATAACCTACGTAATTAAATCTTCTTGGACGATATTAACAGGTTTCAGTACGAAAATATTAATAGGAATGAACACCTAGAGACGATTCGCCGGGGATGTAGCTGAAGAGCAAAACCTGAACTATAGCTGAGCCAGAACAGCGTCGGCTAAGAAATGACGCTCATCAGTGGAAACCCTAGAGCCTGAAAGAACTATAATGCGAATGCGACTCAGAGCCGAAGAGAGCAGAGCGGTTTTCTGAAGCAATACAGACCAGCTGCCACGTGGCTTAGCTTGAAATTGAAAATGGGGCCCAGGCCTTTTCCTCCTTTTGGGTTCAGGTTTTTAACACTTTAGCCAAAGAGCGATTCGATTCTTTGTAATTGTACAATTAATATTATATTTATTAATATTTTGATAGTAATTTAATTTGTTTAATAAAATTTAAATTTTAGATAAATTTTCTTATTTATTAAAATGTAAATAATCATATTTCTTCAAAGGCCATATAACTCAGCTAGTGCAAAATTTTACATCTAATTTACGGAAATACTTTTTTTAAAAAAAATTTGATTAATTTTTTAAAATTAACTGATAAAGTAAAATTAATCCAATTTAAGAAATAAATTTAAAACTTGAATCAAAATTAAAAAATTAAAAGTACAATTTTATCTTATTCTAAATTAATAAATTTTTTAAAACTAATAATATTGATATAAGAAGGTCTATCTTCTAGAAAAATTTATTTTAGTTAGAACAGAATTATGATATTGATATACAAATTTTGAAATATAATATTTTATTTTTTAAAATTACCATAAAAATAAAGTAAACTATACAAATAAATTTAATAATTTGATTAATAGAATAGAGAAAATCATCTCACATCATTTATATTTTTTATATGTCATATAAATGTCATACATTCTATTTTATATTCTACTATTGAATAACATTCAATTTTTCACTTAATGATAAGTTAAGATTTATTAATGCTACATTAGAGTATCAATTATCATTTCATTTATCTCATTAACTAAAAGATTAAATTGATTAAAAATTAATCTTGTAAAAATTTAAAAATCAAATTAAAAGTCAGAGAGAAACTAAAATTATGCAAGTTCCGAAATTTCCTCATTTATATTATTTCCATTTACATGAAATCATATGTTGTTTTAACTCACTGCCAACACCTATCTGCGCGTGGCCAGTAAATGACCATGGTACCCGGGATTTGAACAATGAGCTGCATCGGAGGAGGACTACAGAGTGTAATCGTCACTTATCAGCCATTCCCACCATGAAAGGGAAATAAAAGCAAAAATGAAATGGTGTGGATGAACTGGGAATCAACCATCCATCAAAGTGGGGGGGAGGGGGGGGAGGGGGGGGAGGGTGCGGCGGGGAAGAGAGAGAGAGAAAGATGAACATTTAAAAAAAAAAAAACTTTACATAACTAAGTGTGTATAAACGTATGAAACGAAATTATACTATGCTATTGACTGGGCTATTTCCAATCCCGCTCTCACCCCTTTGTTGGCCGGCACCTTCACCAGAGATTGATCCTGTTATGTTCCCACCAACCTCACTTTTACAAAGAGGGCATATAGCATTTATCTTCAGCCACTTGTCAACACAGTCTTTGTGAAAAAGATGGGAACAAGGCAACTCTTTTAGCTCATCATTATTTTCATACTTTGCCAGGCAGATGCAACAAACCTGCGCACAACCAAAGAAAGTAAAGACACTACCAAAGTCAAGGCCATCAGGGCAAACATTGAATGAAAGAAATTAACAAAGTAAGTTCAGGGTTACAACGAAAATGGCAAACTGGATGTAGGATCTTTTGACATTTAAGTAGGTCCATTAAGAGTCTCAGCTAGGGTCATCACCAAGCAGCAAGCGGGAGAAGCTCACTACTTTGTTTCAATTTATTCAACACATCACGTCATAAACCACAAATCAGAAAACCAGCTTTCAATTTAGAATGGTCAACAGATTGTTAAAAGTAAACAGGGACTAATGAATTTTTTGCTCTGTAAATATCACGAGTTGATGACAGAAGCATCAAGCCAAATCAAACCTTAAAACCCCATGGCATGGATGCCACATCTACAGATGACAGTTTTTAAGATACATTAGTCACTAGGTTACCTGAAGCTACAAAATAATGAACTTAATTATTTTAGGCATATGAACTTACAGCCTACAGACCTCAAATTGTTCCCCCATTGGCCAACGAGTTTACATAATCACTTACATACTTTTTCATAGTAAGAAATTTTTCTTTAAAAAATGGACCTGGTGTAACTAGACAAAGTTAACAACCAATGCTAAGATGTTATAAACTTATAATGAGGTGTCCTGGCCACAAAACAATCAAATTTACTACTTACTGCATCTTCTCCAGAGATCACACGCTCCTGCTCAGTTCCTGCAGCTACAACTCCACCTTCACAAACATTTGAGTTGTTTTCATCACTGTTTCTATGTCTTTTCATCTTGAACTTGTAAGTTGGAAGGGCATTAATGGATTCGGAGGTTGCCCCTCTGGTTTGTGTCAGATCCTCTCTGACGCCAAGGATGGAAATTATACAAGGCAGACAACAACAGATTGTTGCACATAAAATGAAGGGCATAGCATAGCCAATACAGCTGAAGGTAAGAAACACGATACATAACCTGCCAAGCAAAGGGAAGTAGACAGATTCAGAGGCTCTGAGAAAGCATAAGGTTTAAGAGCTGCTGCAGGGCTATACCTATACAAGTTAGGAGCTTCATTGGCAGAAGAGTGTCCCCCAAAGATCCATACATTGCCCACAACAAACCATATGGCAAAAAAACAATCTAAGGCCATTTTGAAGTAATCCACTAGCGCCTTCAGTCTGCTTAGCAAGTATGACCAAGGGGTTAGCAACTTACTAAATTACTCAAAGATCACAATGTATATAATCACGGAACAATAAGTAAATATCTTAAAATTGAACAATGTAAAGATAGGAATTAGATATGCAGATATTTTAGCAATTTCATCGTGTGAACCACAAACTGCCAAGCTTTACATGTTGAAAGCAGATTGCATGTTCAAATTATGTGTTACAACTTACAAGAGGGACCATCATATTAACCACCTCCTTCAACAAGTTAGTAAGCTACATGAGTATTCCCAAATTGTTGTTCAAGATCAGCAAAGTATTAATTCACTATTATAGGAAAAGTATCATGAGACAACGACATCTTATCTAGCAAGTACATATGTAAAATCTACAAGCCCTAATCCCAAAAAAATACAGTTGAGAAAGCTTATCAAGAGTATGTGAGGGGCTTTAATTGTCTATTCTATAACTCTGATTTTGAGCTTTCAGCTTTCTTCTAGCATAATAGGAATAGAGAATTGATAATACCAATTGCAAAATGGTTTTCCTCAAGTAACAGGAACAGGGAGTCAGCCACTTGTACATAAACCTTCAGTATCAAATCAAGATAACTGCAGCACGTACTTCTATTTTGTCTACCATGGGTGACTGCAGGAGGCTACAAACTTCTCAAATTAAGCAAATTTTTTGCTTGGAAGATGTGGATCTGGCAACAGGCTGGTTACCAAGAAGGCTACTCATGATTGCCTGTTGTGTTTTATCCATTTTGGGATTCATCTAAAATAAAAAATTTTCCAAATCTTGAAAGTTATCTGGAAATATATTTCTCTCGGAAAGGTATTCAACCTTCAAGCTGATGTAACCATCATTTAATGTTACCAGTCTGGCTGCATTACAGAGCTTAGTTGGATTCTTTTCCTAGGCCTTTATGAGTTATATTATTTATTATACCACAAGCACAGATCGGTTCTTCATAAAAGTATACGATTATCACATGTCATAATGGGGAAAAGAAAAATGCCAACACCAAGCAAGAGAAATAACAAAGAACTATCTCTAATCTTACGTCAAAAGGGGAGAAGGAGGAGGAAAATCTACTCTGTGTCTTACACTGATTAGTGATTACCACATTTGAGGGCCATAAGATGGTAAGAGAAATTGATCAACCGATTTGGCTTGTCAAACACAAGCTATGATCATTTTCAACTCAAGGTAATCTATGATAAAGAACGAAGAGTAACCACAAACTCCAAAAATTTATGAGCAAAAAGAATATAGGGTTCAAAATGTGTGATCAAAAGCTATAAAAACTTCAAATGCACTTCGTATTGTTCTTTCATCTCATAACTTCCAAATTAACCCCAACAAATGTATCCTTCCTTTCACTGAAGTCACTTTCTAGCCAAAGTACAGTATCAATTATTTAAAAAACCTAGCATCTACATTTTCTCTTCATGCAAGATATTAGATGGCACACATAATGCTTAAACTACTGATTTAAAAAATAAAGGTAAAATATTACTTTTAGTTCCTTAACTTGGACTCAGGTTTCATATTAGTCCCTTAAGTTTGATTGGTTTCATTTTAGTCCATTAACTTTAAAAAATCAATTAATTTTTCCTAATTTCTAACAGCATTAATTTATCTAACAGTAAATACTGAGTTTGAGCCAATTTTAATATCTCCATCCTATATTATTACCAAAATTATCATTCTATTAATCTAACATATAAAAAAAAATTTATTTATAGGTAGAATCATATTTAGGTTTATTTTTTATGAGTACATAATTTAGAACTTATAGTTCAAATTTGAAGATTTTTTTTACATGTAAGGTTAATAAATTGATAATATTGACAACAATATTGTATAGAGATATTAAAATTAGCTCTAACTCAATATTTTTGGTTAACTATATTAACGAAGTGAAGGATTAGGAAAAATTTGATTGATTTATTAAAGTTAAAGACTAAAGTGAAACTAATCGAACTTAAAGGATAAAAATAAAACCTGAGTCAAAGTTAAGGGACTAAAAGTACTCTTTTGCCAAAAATAAATAAATAAAAGAAGAAAAAATAAAGGTGTAATTCCATCATGAAAAAAGATATTAAAAAGAATAGTTAAAACATAGTCTAGTTAACAACAATATAACAAATCAATACCTTGTATTCATCAATCCTGGAACCTGACTACTTCTGGAGGATGGACCAGCAGCCTGATCATCTTCTCCTCCGTTAGTTCTGGAAACAGAAAGAAGTGTCCCTGAAGAAACATTAACTCGAGGAGAAGCTTGACGTGGTTGAGATGAATTTTGCTCCCGAATCTGGTTATGATGATAATACCTCCAATAAAGCAGAGGGAGAGTAGCAAAGCATCCCAATGCATAACCCACAATCCATGCAAACAATGGAGTACGTGGATTCTCCTGCCTTGACAAAGACAAAACAACAATAGATGCAACAATCTGGCTTACTGTGAGAACTAGTTCAATAGATATCCATAACCCCGAATTCAATGGACTCCTCTGTCGACGAGTATCCGCACGTCTTACAAAAGAATTCCTAGAATTTGTACCATTAGATACTACAGAAACTGAAGGCTGAGAAGCAGGTAATCTTGCACTACTAGGTCTGTCTTCATGTTGTGATATACCCACGCCATTAAAATGTCTATCATGAGAAGAGGTAGAGGTGGAAGCTTCGCTACTCCCAGCTATGTCAATAATGTGCTGACTGCTGTTCAAGGACCCTGGCTGCTCCATCAACAATGGGTAAGTGTCGTTGGATAAACCTTCAAGATATGGTTTTGGTGAGAGAATGCACATCTAAGTCCACCAAAACAACTTACCATCAAGGAAGCACAGATTTGGAGAAAAAAATATACCATCTATAAATACAACTTCTGTCTTCTGAACTGAGTCAAAGCAAATGCTGCTCCTAAAGCTCAGGTATATCAACTTGTACAAATAAACAATCTACTTAGCAGTTGGCACCATGGGATGCAGCAAAGTAAGCAATTTCCATTCTGTCAAGAAGCTATATTTCCAAAGTCAGAATTACCATCTTTTATTACATAGTTAACGCACAAGTTTGTTTCCTATGCCAAGGAAAAAGGAATAGAAACTGATAATCAAAAAAATAAATGGAATCTGATTTGTGCTGCTAGTGCTTGAAAATAAACTTTTTGATGCCAAAACCAAAAGTCAGAATGAGATCATAAATATATGGGTCATACATCCCAACTTACTCAATGAGAAAGCATATATTACCTGTTGTGAGTACATGACTTAATTCATGAAGCGCTGCTTACAAAGTTCATTGATATCCCCCGTCTGCAAAAGAAGGAACATTAATTAAAAATTGTCCGGAAACCTATCACTCTGACGAAAATATCACTCCCCATCCCCCACAGGGGAAAAAAACACTGGCGTATCACACCTTTGCACCAGTCATTTTGCAACTCTCCATATACTATAGAATGATCAGGCAACAACACAATAAGACAGATTTTAACTGCACTCTTGACTCTTGAGCATGTTAAACGAAATACATGACTAACAAAGGCGACAGTAATACTTACAACTCTAAAGCACTAGATATTCAGTATACCCTGGTATCAATCATCGACTTCTCTTTCCTATTCTTTATCTCAATTTCTCTGCACAAAAACCCAAATGAAAGAATTCAACAATGATCCAAAATAATTAATAAGTGATACTCGATTTATCAGTGAAAGGAAAATTCAATTCGGTTATTCTACCGATTAAAACACAGGAAAGAAATCAAACCCAAGAATCCAAGCGTTGACTGATATTCAAAAACGATCCCACAGTTAAAGAATTCCAAACCCCGTGGCAAGATGGACAGTAAACAAAAGAGGAAAAAGAAACTATAAGCCAATTGAAACATTAAAACCCACAAAAATCCCAAGTGTAATGAGAAATGTGAAGCAGCAACTAGGAGCAAGAGAACCATATGAGATTGAGAAAGGAACCTGATTGTAGGTGCAGTTGAGCCAAAAGACAGAGCAGCCGGAAACGGCGCTGTGCGGGGTGCGGTGATCTTGGCTTGCTTGGTCTCTTTTTTGTTGAGGATGGGACCCGCCCTGACTGACGAGGGAAAGAGGAATGGCGTCAAACCGCTTTCAATCTCACCCTCACCTCTCAACTCTAAACTCTTACCACCTTCTTTGCTTCGCAGTTTCGCTTGAGAATATCTTTTGCTTTTTCCTTTTTTATTCTTTATTTCCTTTTTGTCCTTACCTAGTTCAATTTCCGCCGAGCTCTCGGGTTGAGCGGACAAACCAATCTTAACGTAAATTTTATTACTGAGAATAATTATTTGTGTTAGAATTAAAAAATATTTGATGTTAAAATCTTAATTTTTATTGTATTTTTAGAAAAAAATTAATTATCAAATCCAATTCAAATATCAGTTTGAATTAGTTTACTTGACTTGAAAATTTTAAATAATTACATTAATTTTTTAATCATATAATTAAGTTGATTTAATTTAAGAAAAAAATTAAATTAAACTAATCGCGCCTACTCCAATGGCGGGACGTGTTAGATTTCATCACAACTGAGGTCAAAATGGGGAAGGGGAAAATATTTCATGAATGAGTCGTTATACTAAGGCCTACAGTTGTGTCTTTTAACATAGTGCCAAATAGACAATAGTGACTACTAGAGTTCGCTTGAGTCTCGTGGTCTATTTGAAAAATAAAATAATATTATAACAATCATTAGTCTCGAAAAATTTTATAAGTTTAATAAATCTTATATGATTAATGCATTTTTTGTTATTTCTACTATTAATTTGGGTTATTAAAAGTAATCAAAATCATCAAAAATTTTTAAAGAAATCGTCTTAAGAATTTCAATATAATATTTTAAAACTCTTTTATCTTTTAAAGACTTTCTCAATTATGACCTCAAATTATAATGATAATTTTTTTTTTAAGTTAATGGCTTTGGCATTTTGAAATTTAAATCCCTCGAACAAATAACGTGACTATAAGAGAAATAAATATAAATTCACTTAAGTGATAGATTTTAATTACATAATAAATATTATTATTGCTATATGTTGAAGAAAAAAACTTATATGTAATTTTTATTTAGATTATATACCGTGTCTCTTTTATGAGTGATCATGATGAGTTTAAATTTAATTATGTGTTAAAATATGTATCATTTTAATTATAAAGACTTATAAAATAAAAGATAATTAAAATTGTAAGAGAGTTTGATGACTCAATTACAAATTTTAATACTTAAATTAATATAAGATATAAGAATAAAAAATATTTATAAAATATTTATAAAATATATTGAATGATCATTTTATAGTAAATGTCCTTATGATTTTAAAACTCTTCTAGAAGTATATTTAATATTACTTTTTTTATTAAGTGTAATTATACCTATATATGACAATGGCCATGGACAATTGGAAGTATAATGTTAAATTGAGTTGGCCTAATATAGGATTGTCAAGTTCTTTTTTTAATTATTATTTACATACTTCATTTTAATTAAAAATTTTGATAATAAAATTTATATAAATTTAGTCTTATACTAAAATGATACAGGATAAACATTATAATATGTGAATTTTATATATAAGTGCGCTACAAATCAAAACCTCAAAATTTATGTTCGGCTTGAAGGGTTTGGATATGAAGAGGAAGGGGAACGAGTAATCCCTTTTTTGGCTTTTCTGCTAGTATGTAAAATTTAAATACCAAATAATTACTCCCTTTTTTTTTAAGTACTTAATATTGCACAATTAAACGTTGGTTACCTCCTCCATGTTGGAGCCCCTTGCCTTGGCACTGTGATAAGTTGGTCATTGTTTTTCCATGTCATGTTTACTATTTAGTGACCTAAAACCTTCGATGAGAGTGAATGCTAAATATAGGTGAAGGGAGATGCTAGAAGGTGGGCAGTCATATGTACGCAACTAAGTGACATTCTCTTGCATTCATTGCACACAAACTAAAAAGTGACAGTTGAATCTACATCGTTTTATATATGTTTTAGGCCTCCAACGTGCTTCTCCTCTTTATAATTAAACTGCATCGAATCTACAGTATGTATGTGAATCCAATCAAGGAAAGAAGTTTGTACTTATGTATGTTCTACCTTTAGCAACTGTCAAAACCGTTGTGAAACGTTATTTTTTGCGTCAAGTAATATGAGGAATTATATTATCTTTTAGTTCAAGTATCTGAACATAAATTTTAAATTAGCCATAATTACGCTATTGCAGGGCAGAGATGAGGTTGATGTAGACCCAAATTAGAATCATTAAAAATATTTAAATATACAATCGGGATTAACCAAAAAAAGAAAAAAAACTTTCTAATATTTTAAATTGCTGCTAAATGCAGTATCTCTTGGGTCTGGCCCACACTAAAATGCCACTGTAGTTGGAAAGTCAATTTTGCTCATACACATTTTGTTGGGCTTGGGTTTGTTGCGCCCAGCGAAGGAAGGAATATTGGTGTGGGCTTCATATGATTATACTAAACTGTTAAAAAGAGAAATGCTTGAAATAAAATATAATATATCATGTGATTACAAAATAAATTAATAACTTTTAGTGACACATTTACTTTGACAATTTTGCGCAAGTCACATAATGGTTTGGTTAAGAAATAAATTTAATTGTAATTTTTATATTTTTATTATCAAATTATTTTTAATTAAAAATTAATATGTATATAATTTATATAATTTATTTTTTAATTAATTATTTTAAAAAATAAATTTAATTAAAAGTTTTATAATAAAAATATAAAAATTACGGTGTTAATTTCACAAATTTAACGAAAAAAACTAGTGCTTTAAAATTTGGAAGTCACTATCTCTGCGCATGAAATGATAGGAGTTTTAGACAATGACACGTGCCCTTCATAATTTTGGATTGGAGACACACGGAGATGAATCATCAATCTTGTCCTCACATTTACAGTCCTTTTCCTTCGAATAATCAATGACACGTGTGTATGTCGAAAACTCATGTATATTTCTTTATCTTTTTTTTTTTTGGTGAAAATATTTTTTTCCCATCATTATATGGAGCCAAAAATCCTCCATAATTCTAAAATTTAAAAATATTGTATACGCGAATAAAAATGTAAAAATTTATTTGATGTTTTTTCATATCAAAATTATATTAAGCTCTTATCCAAATTTGAAGTTGTTAAAAATATTTAAGAATAAGTGAAAAAGTAATGCTCATAAAAAAAATGAAAAAGTAAGATATTTTTTGAAAAAAAAAAGATATTTTCTGTAAAGTATAATAATTTCCGAAAATTATTTTTTTCCAAAAATATCGTCATTATTTTGTTTGTGCTTTTATTCTTTGATTTTCCAGTTTCACGGAGATCATCATTATCAACAGGAAAGAAGAGCTCAGAGGTTCCATTAACCGAAGTCTTACTTAACAGGGGCTCCGTGATCTTCATCACATTCTGAACTTCCCTCTCCAAATATGTGCCCTAAAACCATATTTTCTAAACTCAATCATACTTTTCGATTCTATTTTTCTTATATTTGTGAGAAAATTTGATATGGCGACTTGGAGATTTAAATGTTAATCTTCACTTCTTTTCTAATTCCTCTTTTGGTTGACATTGTGTGGTATCCGTAAATTTCCGAGATTTGATTTTCTTTCCTTTTACTTTTTTCTCAAATGCATCATGCAGCATCACAAATATTTCCCAAATCCCACACATATACTGAAATGTGGTTCTTTTAATGTCATGGAAGCGCTCACGGTGATTGGAATTTTTGCTTTCTTCAATGAGTGAGATCTAGGGTTTCTCATCCTGCCTCATGCTTTCGTTTTGTTGGTTCGTGTAGAACTTTCTCATTTGTGGCCAGATTGATTCTCCATGGGTTCGATCTAAAGCTTTACTACATTGGTATTAGCTTCTCGTCGCCATGCTCAAGCAATTCCTCAGTAAGTTTCCTCGTAAGTCGTCCAAATTTGACGGAGAGGAGTCACATCGGGACGATTCTTTACATTCTTGCTCCTCAGTAGCTGCTTCACCTCGCGTCACCGGTAGGGCTTATCGGTCAAACAGTGGGACTTCCGCTCGACCCAATGCTCCAAAACGCACTTCTTCATCGGCGGTTTTTCCAGCGAGCATCGTGTCTGGGATCGAACCCTTGGTGCCGTTCAAAGATGTGCCAAATGCGGAAAAGATAAACCTGTTTGTGAGCAAGTTGAGCCTTTGTTGCGTAACATTCGATTTCACTGACCCCGGTAAGAATATCGTGGAAAAAGATGTCAAAAGGCAAACTTTGCTTGAACTTGTCGATTTTGTCGCTTCTGGGTCGACAAAATTCAGTGAACCTGCTATTCTTGCTATGAGCAAAATGTGTGCTATTAATCTCTTTAGGGTTTTCCCGCCTCATTATAGGTCTAATGGGAGCGGTGCTGGTGGCGAAAATGATGATGACGAGCCAGTATTTGATCCTGCTTGGCCACATTTACAGATTGTGTATGAATTCTTGCTTAAATTTATTACTTCTCCGTGTCTTGATGCTAAGGTGGCGAAAAAGTATATCGACCATTCATTTATTTCAAGATTGCTTGACTTGCTTGATTCAGAGGATCCAAGAGAAAGAGACTGCTTGAAGACTATTATGCATAGGGTTTATGGGAAGTTCATGGTGCACAGGCCCTATGTTCGAAAATCTATTAACAACATATTTTACCGGTTTGTCTTTGAGTCTGAGAAACACAATGGCATTGCTGAATTATTGGAGATTTTTGGGAGCATAATTAGTGGATTTGCCTTACCTCTGAAGGAAGAACACAAAATCTTCTTATGGAGGGTTATAATCCCTTTGCACAAGCCAAAATCTATGGGTGTTTATTTCCAGCAATTGTCATATTGTGTTACACAGTTTGTAGAGAAGGAGCCAAAGTTATCTAGCACTGTGATAAGGGGATTGTTAAAATATTGGCCAATAACAAATAGTCAGAAGGAGGTGATGTTCTTAGGTGAACTGGAAGAGATTTTGGAAGCAATCAACATGGTAGAGTTCCAGAGGGTCATGGTCCCATTGTTTTGGCGGATTGGTTGCTGCATCAACAGCTTACACTTTCAGGTAAATTGTTACACTGATTTTGTTTTGCTGAATCCTCGTCATTAGCTTATTTCTGTGTTTTTTTGGGACTTAAGGTAAACTAAATACAAGCTTTTAAGAATGTTGCTTTAAGTTTAGAGGCTTCACATTTTTGTCAAATAGTTTTGTTTACCTGCAGTAGCCGTAATGTAAGCTGGCACTTCTGTTACTGTTATGGAGTTTTGAAGATTATTTAAATGTTCTCTTTCCTCTTGAGAGACGTTAGATGAGAATTAGGAATTTTAAGCTTGAAAGACTAACACGCTATGGATAGAGACTGTGAGGGTCCTTGCTTGATAATGTTTTTGCTTCAGGTTCAAACTCAAAACCTGACTCACAACTTCTGCTGGGAAATTCTTCTGTGCTGGTGCTTTGTTAGATTTTTGGGTACCTAACAGGATGTTAAACTAGTTCTTTGCTGCCATTTTTAAAATTTGAATTTGATTGCTGCAATTTTCTCTATCCTTATTGTATTTTTGTGCCCTCTCTGCTTTAATCTTAACCATATTGTATTTCTTTTGAAAATAGTTATTTCCACAAATAAGCTTGTGGCGTTCTCTTATTCGCTGATTGCTTAAAAGATTACACCTCTGTTCGACATGGATTGTTTCAGGTAGCTGAAAGGGCCCTTTTCTTATGGAACAATGACCATATTGTCAACTTGATTGCACATAACCGTCAGGTGATCCTACCCATCGTATTTCCAGCTTTAGAGAGAAACTCTCAGAGCCACTGGAACCAAGCAGTGCTCAACTTAACTCTTAATATTAGGAAGATGTTCATAGAGATGGATGAGAAGCTGTTTCTGTCATGCCATTCTCACTTTAAGGAGGAAGAAGCATTTCTCAACTCGGCAGCTGAGAAGCGAAAAGAAGCATGGGAACGACTAGAGCGTGCAGCTAGTCTCCAGCCTGTGATTGGAAATACCGCTGTTTTAGTGTCCCCTGTGATAACTTGAATTACAAAATGTTAGATTCCCAAGCTTTCTTTTTCATCCTATTATGGTGGAAATGGCTGTTAATGGGGACGGTATAATCAATTTCTTTTTGGTCATATCTTTGTGTCTGATGCTTCTGGCAGCCTGATGTTGTAACATGAGAAAGACCATGCGGTGGATCAAACGATTTTCTGCATTAGCTTATTTCCGATTAAAAAAAATCTCTCTACCTGTGTGGCGTTGTGGCCCTTCCAAGCAAGAGTTTCTTAGACTGACTATCTAAAAATAGGAAGCGGTTATGTAGATAATATATAAAGTAGATTTTGTTTATTTAAGCACATTTTACTCTGACTAACTATTACCACTATGCATTTATAATGGCAAGATTAGAAATATGAAACTATATTTACGTAAATCTTTAGTGTTTAGAGTTCATGCCTAAAGACCACAAGTAACAACAGACTAGAGATTAAAGATTAGATTATTACTTATATCTAGTTAAATTCCTGTTGAAGTTATATATATAGATATTTGTTAACATTTATATAAAATAAATTTATTTCTATATCATTAAATAACTTTCTATAGTGGTTTTTTTTTTTTAACAAAATTTGGCATCGACATTCAATATAGCTTCTTCTGGATTAATAAAGAATAATTCTTATAATAAAATTCTAGAGAAAGATAAAAGCATCTAGTTTTTTAGCAATTTATATTTATGACACTCCAAGAGGAAGTACACTTCATCCTTGTTGAAATTTTTAATTACATAGGTTCAGTGCAAAAGTAATTTTGGAACAGTTACAAAGCTTCTTGTCGCAACCTGAAGGGTCTAGTTGATGTTAGCAATTCCTGGTAGGCTTGGAAGATCAAAAAAATTATTTTGCTCTAGGGCATGCACACCTACTGCTTGTAATCTATCATGATGTAATTTCACATTACAATAAGATCTAGAAGTACCAAAATATGTACCACTAATTTTGAATTTGAAGTCATTCTTCAGCATTTACTATTGAGCCTCGAAGACTGATAGCACTGGTTTTGGAGACAGTGCTGCCACGCACTTGAACTGTCAAGCAAAATTCAATGTCATGTCACCATCTGCTGCAGTGAGCTAAATCCAGGCATATTATTTTGCTTTTTTACTTTATTTCAGATTAAGAATAGCTTTAAGAAAGCCTAATAAGACCTCTTTTACCAATTTCTTCTCTAAAATAGTAACGGAGAATCCAAACATTCCAAACTGAAGAGGGAAAAGAAAAACTAAAAATAAAAGCTTTTTTCTTTTTTTCTTTTTTTACAATGAAAATACTCTTAAGAGCACAAGTGCACAACAGTGTTATAAGTTGTGAATTTGTCATCTATGGCAATTGGAGTGTGCGACTGGCGGAGTTAAATAAAAATTTAATCTATTAAAGAAAGAACAAGAGTCCGCCTTACATTGTTCACGTTTCTTACCTTCTGAAGTCTATATTTTTCCCGTATTGCATGCAGGGAGCATGATTTGGTATTAAGCTGTAAATCTTCTAGGGCAAGAACAGTAATTTTAAGCTCTGATGCTTTGTAATTTGTGTAGTGCTCCAGAGTTGGATTCTGCAAAGAGCAAATACATGTAGCGGAAAGCATTTTAGAAATTTTGACACCCCAAAAAAAATATTAAGGTAAATTGTCAACTTGAGATAAGATAGTAAGAAAAAGTTGAGTTCAGACCCATGGGTATTCTGCCTGGTTGATCGTCCATCTGGCAAGGAACAGAGCAGATGCAGCAATAAGAGAAGGTAGGAACTTGAGGAAGCTGTATTCGACAAGGGTAAGCTCTGCTAAATAATTTGCCAAGAATTCCAGTTCAACACAAGGAACCTATAAAACAGGGAGAACTCAAACAAATTGGTTTTCTTCATTTTTTGGTCAGCATAGTAGCGCGTTCTGTAATTGTGGATATTCAGAAGCAACTAGAGTACCTTGTAAGAAGACTGTGCTGCTTGGATGAATCTCCTGAAAGCCAGAAAACATTACAATAGTTCAATTTAATTTTAACTAAATGCAAATTTCCAAAAATGAAAAATAAAAACTGGATTTATAATACATACCTGAGAAATGTTTTGGTGGTGGGAACGGATAATTGAAAATGCAGGAGATTTAAAACCTCACTCTCCATTCTCAATACCTGTCAAGTGCCACTAATTAGAATTTAGACGCTTCACATATCAGTTTTGGTTATTAATGTTAGGTGTTTGAACAGAGTGTCATCTGAATTATGCAATCAGATTAGACTGCCAGGATAGTCAGCTGCGATAGCATATTAGGGGGAAAAAATGTATGAGATAGATATGATTATGGCTGTTGAATAAAAACAATTCAAACGAGTGGTATCTCGGAACAGATGACTCGTAATGAGTTTCTCCTTCCTCTTACTGAAAGATCAAAGTAACTGAACTTAATTTTCTTTCTAAACGACCCACTATATGTCAGCTACTCAGTTACTGTATTTATTCATGTCTCCTTTTCAGGCCCTATTTTTACATATGACTACCACGAAAGTGTATATATCTCGAAGTAAATACTGTACCTCATCTCTCGAGTACGTATTATCTGTGATAAAGCAAAATTCTTCCACTCGAGGAGCACAAATCTCTTCATACTTCCTTCAAGCCATGAAAGAAAAGAAAGCGTTAGAAATTTCTGAGATTAAGAAATAATAGATGCCTCTTATACACACGTATAGCGAGTCAAAGATTTATCAATATTTCTTAATAACATCTTATTATTGGTTCAATTAACAAATGCCACGCAGAGAATATTGCAAAATCTGTAAAATGACGAACATAGGCTAGTCTAGGATCTAGTAGTCGTTGCCTTCATATCACTTTATACATATTTTCTTCACAAAATTATGTTAAGGAACTATCGAAACTAATAGTCGTTATCAGATTCATCACCACACCAGATCGAGAATGAAAAAATTGATCGTCATGACTTATCATCAACAATGTGACTTTGAGCATGAGGATCTAGCACCTTAAGTAGCCAGGACCAACAAAAAGAAGGGAACTTACGATGCAATCAGCATGCAAGTAACGCCGACAAGCTGGAGCCTTTGTTTCGTAATTAAACTTGAAGAGAGAAAACGGTCAATGAGATTTACAGTGAGGTAAAGAGTGTCTGGAACCAGCTTATATTCCTCAGAAACCTGAGAGAAATACAGAAAATATTCAACAATCAAAGCTTGACGGCAAAACTCAGTGGACAATAATTAGACTTTTTTTGTACTCTATCAGAGTCATTGGAGTAATGAACCTATATGAGGAAAGTGATAACAAGACACAGATATAGAACTCATGTTATCATCTAATCTGTCAACTTTGTTTTCATTAAAGGTCCTGGAGGAGAAAACATTCATAAAATTATCATGCATAATATGATAAGGGACTAACCTCAACCAGCCAATCAATCAGAATTCCCCGCATGCTAGGATTGATATCATGCTGCAACTTCTCCATGTAATCAGTTAATGGTCTTCTTTCAAGCTGGATTTCCAAAAGCTACGATCAAATTGTTTCTACTGAAGCTTATTGTTTTTCTCTTTCTTTACCAGTTAGCACTAATAAAATTCTTTTATATGAAGCTCTTGTAAGTACAATATCATAACATTTCTAAAGGAAAATTTGTCTCCTTTGTCCAAGAATAGATTGTAGTGGATGCTAATTGTTATATCCTGAAAGAACCTTATTATAATGCTATAATACTATCAGACAGGGACTACAGTAGAAAGGCAAAAGCAGTCTAGGTTTACATCATAACAATGTCTAAAAAGCTACTACATTTGTTACTAATCACACCTAAAGAATTAGCATAGAGTATTGTAGAAGCAATAATCAGAAGGAAACGTCAAAATGACAACACAACAGCACGAACCTCTGTGACACATATGTTACTGTATATATCCGGGGCATATAAACTCCAAAGTTCAGAATCCTTTAACTCGAAATCAATGTCCACAATGCCAAAAACATCGGAGGCTCTTGGTTTCTCTATATCTGCATTATACGACTGAGACACAGTCAAACTCAATTAGGGAATGCCAACTTCTTAGATTTGTAAGTAGTGGTTTATTGGCTTGCTTTTCGAACTCTATGTGAAACTGAAAATATTTTTGAGCAAGTAGCAGTAGTAGTCATCATGTAAAGACAACAATTACTTGTATGTTAAAGCTTTTACCAAATAGCATTTAGTACTTGTAGGTAATTCAGGTGGTGAATAAGCATACATGATGTTTGATCTGTTGCATAAAGTAAACAAAGAATCAAGAAATTAAATAGTAATCTTCATATATTGACCCAGAGAAGGGCATCAAAAATGTGATTTTCACAATTAGTAAGTCATTTCATAGACCTATATTATATTTGCATAAATGCATAATACTCTTGACTAATAAGATTATTAGAAAACCTTTATTTGAAGCGCTCAGGATTTCACCAGACATCACAGAGTCCTGTGACGAAAGCATGGGATTTGCAAAAAGACGATCTCTTGTACTATTGGACATGCATCGTTGTGGTTGCACTTTGTCTTCCAACTTCAGTGTACCAGTGGTACTATGTGATTCTACCATCCTTATTTTGGATAAATCTTCTGCTAACCTTGTTTTAACGTCCTCTTGTGTTGATGAAACTTCTATGGAGAAAATTGAAGCTGGCTTTATGTTTTTCTTCATAAAACCTCCTCTTGCCTATGTAATGAACAATCAACTGGTATCACAATCTGACACTATAAAATATTATAATAATATATGAATCTTTCAATTCAGTAAAATAATAAAAAGTACTAAGTGAGCAAATAAAAAACAGAAGATCATATTTTTGTTTGTTAATGATTTAAGGATTTCCAGATAATATTAGCTCGCAAAACAAAACAAATCATAACTCTCCTTATAACTAGAATTATAAAATGCTGATATTTGGCATTTGCATTGTTTGTCCCATTTCATGCATACCTGAGAATTTGATGCATCAATACATCTATCATATGCTTTTTCACAGATGTTGGTTGCATCTGTAAGCACTGCCCTCCTTTTATGCTGAAGACCAGCGGTAGTAACCACAGAAGCTTTGTTCTCGTCGGATGCTGCTCTTTTGGAATTTGCATGATGGATGCGCTTCTGTTCTTGTTTAAAGGATGACCTTGAGGAGGGAGGTTGCGCTACCAATGATCCCAAGGCTTTGGCCTTTGCTCTAGTGATTCGGACTGGACGCTCTTCATCTTTGGCATAGATTTTTCTTTCTTTATTCATTTTTGCATGCCTTGAAGAAGAGCAACCTGATTGCTTCAGATGACAATTTTGCTCATACCCGCTCTACAAAAGACCAAATAAACCATAAGATAACAGCAATGAAAATAATAGCATCTAAACTGCAAGTCTGCAATAGAGGATAAGAATATATCTTATGTGAAACATAACTAGGTATTACAATTCCACAAGACAAAGCCTTGGTGTTGCCAGGAAAAGAAGAGCCGTTATTATAACTCAAAATGACCTAACAGGCTAGTAGACTACTATGACTATCATATGTTATGTTCAGTTGCGGGCTTCATCTTGTCAAACCTTTCCTCTCTCTGTTTAATATATCAATTAGACCAATTAAGGCACTCTACACGCATCCTATTCTCCTTAAGTCCATATATCAACAAGCAATAATAGCTGTACCCTCCTCTCATCCATACATGTGCAAGAGTAATGATACCCAACAATTACACGAAGCTCAAATTTGAAAGCTCTTGTCAAATGGAAAAATTCAGTAAGATACATCTCGGACTAATCTTATTAGTGGAAATTCGTGTCTTTGCCCCGTTTATCTTGCACATCCGATAAATGTTACCTGTCTGTATACTCAAAGTTAAGGAATTTCATTTTGTACCGACAACTTGTTTTGGGTGGTAACAGAAAATAAATAGAATGTAATTAACGGTATGCAAATGCACTTTGGAAAATGCATCGTATCAATGACTGAAACAATTGCATCTGCAAAAATTATTCTCCTCGACGCAGTCCTCCTCTTCTTTCCTGATTTAGATTTAGTAGACATTGAACAAATGTAGAGAACCACTAAGTATAACTAATTAGTTCTGGGATAGCTGTACTGTAATCTTTGAATAATAAATCTACGAAAAAGAGAACGTGTTAAGAAGAAACTATTAAAAGTTGGCATAATAGCAAGAATTTGGATCATGGTTCATTTCTCCTGCTTGGCAGCAGGAACCAGGGAAACTTGCAAGCATTAAAAAAAGAGAGCAAATTCTTAAAACAAATAAGCTAATCCATCAATTCTCAAAATCTGATTTTTCTTCTACTTTGCTCTGTTCACACTTTATGCACGCAGCCTCGCATGATTTTCGATCCAAACATTCCAGTGCGGCCGTAAGCCCGCTAGATAGCCCCATTCTTTATTTCCTTCCAAAAACAAGAGGCTGTATCTATAAGAATACGAAGTAATGCAGCTCAATCCCAGATCCACAAACTATAACTAAAGAATCAATAAAAATTGCGGTAAAACCTATGAATCAAACTCCACTTCATCGGAAACGATAATAGACCCCAAAATAAAAATGAATTCTCAGAAAGAATTCTTTAAAAAAAAAAAAAAAAATCAACAAGAGTGCGAGCTGTAGTGCTGAACTTACTATGTTCTTTGGAGCTGTCGACCTTCACAATGACGACCTGCCAGAGCTATAAGGAAGACAGAGAGAGAGAGGCCAAGCAGAAGCAGTGTATGCTCCCTGTTAGTGGGAGCGTGTAAGATGAAACGGTGAACGGTGAGAGAATACAGTGAGCGAGTACATTGATATAAGATGAGCGAAAGCGGGACGGAGAAGGGACAGTTCAAACTTCAAATGTCTAGGTCGAAATAGAAAATAAATAAATATAAATTGTTGGAATAAATTATTGTTTTAAGATTTGAGATAGTTAACTTGTCTTAATTTAATTTTTAAATTATAAATATTTAATATAATTTTAAAAAATATATTATATTTTAATTTATTTTTTATATATATAAATTTTATATTTTTTTATGTTTTAATTTAAAATTTTAAAAATTTAATTAAGATATAATATATTTTTTAAAAATTAAGTTAAATATCTTTATAATTTAAAAAATAAATTGAGACAAGTGTTAAAATGATAATTTACTCAGATTTTGCTGTTTTCCCAATGTCGCTTTTCCTTCCACGTGTTAATTCGGTGGATAACCCTTTGGAATGGTTTTTTTCTAAATGAAATCATCTAACGAATTTCTACTACGAAACAATAATTTTTTTTTGTGGGAAAACACAATATCTTTATATTACATGAGATTTTAGACTAATTTTATTAAGTTAAGAGCATTAAATCTTTTATAATTAATATATTTTTAAAATTTAAATTTATATTATTTTCTTTAAAAAAATGGATTGTTATCTCTTTTTCTTGAAATTTTAAATTATTGTTAAATTACGATCTTTTTTAAGTTTTCTTTTTTCAATTAAAATTTAATGATTGAAATATTATTGCTTTCCTCTTATAAAGAAATAAAGAAATGGAAATGATTATTTTATGAATTAAACACATAATTAACATGCTATAGCATATTTTGACTTCAACTAAATTCACACCATCCACGATAAATTAGGAAATTCTTACCTAATTAACAGCAAATGTAGTATGTGACTAGATTTCAATTGACAAAAAATTTATTTTAGTTATTATGATAATTTTTAATTTAATTTTTTATAAATTATTTTTATTAATTTAATCTTTCAAAAATAAAAATATTTTTAATATTGTTATTTTACTTAAATTCTATTCATAATTTTTTATTTAACTTAATATTGAAGTATAATTTAATTAATAACATGATTAACGTACATATTATACGTTAATTTACATGAGATAAAATATCGATATATTAATCAAAATTCTTCAATTGCATATATATATATGAATTTTTTTTATTAATTACACGAATATTTGACAACAATTTGAGAATTAATATTAATTTAGATAATTATATACATAAATTTTTTTATATGATATTGATTATCTATCACTTATAACTTTTACATTAATAAAAAAAGTTATAATCAATATTTTGTTAAGTTAAATATTAATATATGAATGAAGTTCAGATAAAAGAATAATATTAAAAATATATTTATTTTATAAAGATTAAATTAATAAAAATAATCTATAAAAAATTAAATTAAAAATTATCATATATCAAAATAAAAGTTTTCTTATTTCAATTAAATGTAAAATAAATGTACATGATAAATAATTAATGAGAACATATATATATTTGCATATACTTGTATTGAATGCTTAATTTTTGAAGTTTCCATATGAAAGATAGTTAAAATTTCTCTGAAATTTTTCATATTTATTGTAATTACTATCTAGAAACAAATAAATTGATTATAAATAGATAACAGTTTTTATTCTTAACAGGGGTATTTAAAAAAAAATAAACCGATTTCATAATGAATTGTTATAAAAAATAATAATAATAACCTATGATGTGACTTCTCAAATGTAGTACATTTCAGCTCAAATGGTAGAACGCTCAAGATTGGCGTGGGTATTGATTTTTTTAGGAGGAAAAAAAAAAGGCAATGCAAACCAGACTTTTTTTTTTTTTAGAAGTAATTATTTTTGTAAAATTTTTAAAATAATTATTTTTTAAATACCTGCAAGTGGTAATTTTGAAAAATGACTAGTAATGACATTTCATAAAATGGTCAAATTGCCAAAACTTTTACTTAGGAGTAACTCAAAATTTTAGATATTCTAAAGTTAAGGAATGATAAATTTTTTTAAAATTACAGAGAAATGAGAAAAAAAATATACTAATAGATACTCATTTTAAATAAATTAGATATTAAATATTTTTTTATTTTTCTTTAATTCTAATAAAATTTATTATTTTTTAATTTTAAAAGATTCAAATGTGGACACCATATTTTATAAAGGGAGTATACATATAATATATTCAAGGTTAATGGATGAAAAAGTCGAAGTACCTAAAGGGTGGCTGGATTCCACTAAATATTTTGGATCATAGGTGAATTGCTTTTATAACTATAAAGAGTAATTTAAACTATGAAGTTAACAGAGAAAAGAGAAACAAAAAAAACCAATTTATATAGTCTTTGACAACGGAGTACTAGTAGTAGGGAGGAACTCAAAAGTTCAAACTCTCTTATTTTTAAAGTGACGTTGGAATTGACTTTTGCGTGCAAGAAGTTCATAAATTGTTTTGAATTTTGAATTGACGGCCTCATCCACTTATACAAGCGTAATAATTTAATCCAGTACAGGTAATTGAACTTGTCCTTGCACAATGTTTGGAATTTGGATATCAATTTCACGTTCAGTCATTCCCAGCCAAAACTTATAATTTCAATAATAAGTTGTGGATCTGATTTTTAAAATATACATTTTGTTTTAATTTTATTTTTAAAAAATAAAAATTATTAATTTCATCTTTTTAAAAAGTAACTTCAATCAATTTAGTTTTTATGTTAATTATATAAATGTATGAAAAGTTATACTAACCATTGCTAGAATAGTAGTCAAACAAAACTAGTATCATGTGATTGTTTTTGTTAAATTCAAATTATTATGACTCACGTAAGAATTAAACCGACTAAGACTATAGTTGTAAAGAATAAAATTAATTATTTTTATCTATTAAAATTAAATTGAGATAAAATATATTTTTTAAAAGTTAAAATAAAAATTTACTTACTTTAACTTCAATGTTCAAAATGCACATGATTGATCCTAAATTTCTACCCCGACAAAAGAATGGTGCGGATTTGCAAATTAGCCTTGTTGTAACGAATAAATGTCACCGAACTCTGATCTACTAATACTTCTATGATGTTCAAGAATTCTTTTTTTTTTTTTTTCCTTTTAAGAAAAACCTACATTTGCGGCCACTAATTCTTTTACGTTGGCCCACCAATGCCTTTAAAGCATTGGGTCGATTTGGAAGCAACTGAGTCATAGAATCCACATATGATTCTGTACTCAGAACAGTAAGGGTCCCAACTCCCAACTAGTCCAAGAGGTTCGGTCACAAGTTTCCAACTGCAACAATAATTTACTTTAAATTGTTTAAAGAATAATAATAAGGACATTGACTAGAGCCAAAAACATCATAATACCAACTTCACTAGAAGTGAAGAAGCAAACCCACAACACAATGGTTTCTCCTCAATTACCCGCTCCCCATATGACCCATCTGTTTTTTGTTTAAGGACAAATGGATAACAAGGGATGAGATGCTATTTGAACATCCCAAAAGTTAAGGGGACAAGTGGGGACAGTGATGAGATATCTTAATACACGTCTTTTTCAAAATTTTAAATCATTTTTGGCCCAATTATCTCCAAATGGCAACCACCACAAAAAGCCATTTCTGGCTTGGCAATCTAGCTTTCCAGGAATCTCAGATGAAGCGCAGGTTTGCCCCTTTACAAAGCTATAGATAGGTTGTTTCTTTGCTTCTAGAAAAAGGCCAATGAAAGGCTCCAAAATGCTCTCTGCATAAAATAAAAAGGAAGAATTTGAAGGCAATCTTTTTCTTTTTTTAAAAATCTTTTTGTTGAGTAAAAGCAACCTCTCAGACGTATCTTTCAAGTAAGTTTGAAATTTTAAAACCAACATGTGATGGCTAATGGGTGTAGATTGGTTGAACACTTGTCAACAATTGCTGCTACCTTGGCTGAGAGACGAACAATATATAGCTACCTGCCTTTGACGCTAGAGGCTCCAAAGTACTTGTTGCTTGTTAAGTATGCCTGTGAATATGACTATTGCCCTGCTTTTTGCTTTTAATTATATTATAGAAAAGCAAACCTGGACCCTGCGTAAGAGTTTTGGGCTTTCAGCTCTCGGGCGCGGGGCGCTAGCACCGCTCCTGAAACATAGAGGATGCCTTTTACCCAAACAAGAAAAAACATAGACCACGTCCACGTCAGCGTTTGTTGGGTGCATGTGGGGCATTCAAATCTGAGCACAAGCAGCAAAGGGAATCTCAAAATGTCAAGTTGCTGTAATTGTAAATAAGCGAAGGATGGGTTGGAAAAACTTACAATTAACCATGATAACGGGTCATTGGTCGGAAACCAAGTTCATATGGTGGGCATAGACAAAGCTTCAGCTTAATGTATCAGATTCAAGTAAGGTACAAATCGTTGCTCCAATTGACAAAAACAGAAAACATCAACTCTCAACATATATAGTCTTCTACAAATGCCTCCATTCATAACTGCTGTCATATCACCCCTGCCCATCAATACTGTCTATTTGATAAAAACAGAAAACTATGTACTAAGGAGGACGACGTGGTCCACTTTGATGCAATGAAGAAGCATTTGAAACCGGGAATAAATCAAATGTAACATCATCCCAAACTTCTGCATTTTGGCTCTTGGTACCAAATAGTTTACGTGGAACTATATACTATTTAGAGTTTTGCATATGATATAAACCTAGTAGTAAGCATTATGCAGTTTACACAACATGAAAAGAAAATATACATAATACATTATACATTTCTGCAAATTTACGTTCTCAACAATCAAACAACTAGTTATAATAAATGACTCGCAATGATGCTTCCAATTATGCATAAAATCGAATGATTACATAAATATTTACACAAGGCCTCCAAGTCTGTAATAATCTACTTTCCATCAACATCTGGTGCTATTCTAAGCATCAAGAGCTGCAGCATGGTTTGGCTTATTACTTCTTCCACTGAGGAATCCTTTGAACAACAACCTAAAAACCCATCATAGAAAGAACATAAATCACTAGCATCTATTTTTGGAATTAACAATTAATCAATTCAGTGTTTAACATATTTATACCTCATTTTTCAAAGACAGCCACACAAATAGGTAAGGGGTTCGCTGGCTACTACGTTTATTTGTTTGCTTTAAGATGAAAAAGATGGTGTATGCAAAATAAACTTTGTCAGTGTCCATTTATAGACTTAATATAGGGACTTACATGTTACTGTCCATTAATGTTAGCCGGATATGAAGCATTATGCAACTTTCTAACACAATGGCATACAATCATGTAGAATTATTAAAGAATCAGAAGAGGAAAATTTTTCTTTTGTGATAGAAGATCATAATCCAGGAATATATTCTGCATTACTAATACTTCGGGAAAAAGACATACCACAACATTCAGTATTGTAAAAATATGAAAATAGTCATATACAAAGAACAACCATGTTTGGAGATATACCTTGCCAGAATTCTCTTTGTTTCCAACAATAGTTTGACAGGCCAGCCTCCAAGACTCGGGTTTCTGTTTAGAAAAACCACAACCAATATCAGTAGATAGTTTTGAAAAATAAAGTCACGCTATTATATCTACACAAATGTCTGTGTGTGCATGTGCAGGAGATGGGGAGTGAGAGACAGAACATGCCTTCTTAAGATACCGGAGTTCAGTATTTGTTCTTTCATTTAAAAGATCCCTTCCATTAATAATCTGCAACAGAAGAAATTAAATAATATGTTGCATACAATTATAGACTGATGAATACTTCATGTTTAATGCTAATTGATGAAGACAAGGTATTCATATGAATAGTTCAGAAAAGTTGAACATTCTTTATATTTATAGAAGTCAGAAGCTCATTTTAAAATCAACTGTATACAGCCCTATCAAAAAATATATATTAGAAATCATCATCTTACTACTAGAATATTTGGTGTATGCATAGAATTCTTCAATCTCATTTCAAACAAACTCCATATAAGAATTCATTTATAAATAAAATGAAATCATCAATTTTAGAAATTCCGAACACTGTTAATGCACTTGCTACAAGTTGTTATCAATCAACCAAAGTAAAAAGAGGGAAGAAAATATATTATAAAAAGATACAAAGGTGCACAACGACATACTTTCTAACTTGCCATTTCAATAAAATGTGGATGAAATATTATCACATTTGAGAGCTTCAGGTCCACGAATCCAATATTTAAATGGGATTCAATTCATAACCTATTTAATTTTTAGTTGTAAACTGTTGGGTGACTTTGGCTAGTACTACTATAATTTTTTTATTGTGGCTCCAGTAAATTAAAAACGTTAGCTATGTACCTCTACTATGCAAGTCCCGCAACTACCACCTCCCCCGCAGTTCATCACCTTCCCCTGTTGAAACAGTCAAAACTAGTTCCCAATTGTGAATAACACAAAAATAAATAAAAACTGTAAAAGGATACTAATTGTTAAGTAAAGATGATTAGTTTTTCATTCTCATTGCAAATACGATGGCCCAATGAAACGAGATTATTGGATAAACATTGTGTATTGAATCGTAGAAACATGCAATAGGTTTGACAGGACACATTTTAAAACATTAAATCAACTGTAAATTTTGTAAATCTGGTACATAAACTGATTTGTAAAACAGGTTTATGCAAGAATTTTTCCAGAGAAAACTCGGGAAAAAAAATGATCAGAAGAACACTAAGACGACGTCGCACCACCATAACATCGTCTTCACTATATGGAGGAAAATTGAGACACGTACATACGTGGCATAGAGTTCAATCTTGTTATCCAGCATGATGTTCCTCAGCAGCTTCTCTCCACTAATTGCTTTAGCTTTCTCCACCGGATACGACCCATCACTTCCCGGCTTCGGCTGCCAAATTTACCATAAAAAATTACTTGTTTGTAAAGATCCAAATACAGTTCCCTAAAATTAAAACTCTTCATATTGACATTCTACAATTCGGCATCATGATAGAATATGAAAACGTAAGGATCTCTTAATAATAAGAACTGGTACCCCTATGAATTCAAGCTCGATTTCAGGCTTCTCGGTCGAAGTTTCCGACGAATTTCCGGCGAAAGAGATCGAGCGGGGACGCCGGCGAGGAGAATAACTGATCGAATCCCGAGAGTTTCTGACACCAGAGGAGTATTCAAGCGAACGGAGCGAAATGGGAGTGAATATATTGATGGAAGCCATTGTTTTGTTTCAGTTGCTTCGCGCCCACGCCCTCTTGTTCCTTGTGCTCATACACCTGTTCGTAATTTCACGTTCTTATCCTTTCTATGTTTTGCTGGAGACTTCCCTCACGAGAGTAGTCTTTATCACAAGAAGAGACTAAAACGACTCGTCGTTGATGCCTAAATATTTATTAGGTTGCCTATCACATTCATGATGATGAAAGTCCTTGCTCACCCGAATATAGTCCACGTAATCAGTCATATTATGCATGCAAATTATTCTTTTTATTTTTTATTATAAAATTAAAAATAATTATTATTTATTTCAATTATTATAAAGGCTCAAAACTAATACATAGATGATAACAATATTCATATCAATTTATATTACTTAAATGAGTTATAGACCAGATAAATTAAACAAAAATATAATTGCACTAATTATGAGATATGAAAAAAAATAGGCAAGGAACATTTATAAGTTCAAAAAAATTAACTCTAAACTAATTATCTTTATGAATTCAAAAAACCAAACTTTATTTTCTTTCTGTCATCTATTCCTAAAGGAAGAGTTGATAGGATATTTAAAAAACAAAAAAAACTACATTTTTAGTCATTAATTTTTGAGTAAATTATTATTTCAGTCATTAAATTATAAAAATATATAATTTAATTTTTAAAATATATATTATATCTCAATTTAATATTTAAAATTTTAAACTAAAACATAAAAATATGTAGAATATTTATTTATAAAAATTAAATAAAGACATAATGAATATTTTAAAAATTAAATTAAATATTTTTATAATTTAAAAATTAAATTAAAATAAATTATATTTTTAAAAAATTAAAACAATAATTTAATATTAATTTTTTTTTTACATTTTAGCATGGTATTGAATTGGGCGATTGGCCCACCAATGCCATTGAAGTATGGGATATTGAACCACCACAGCAATGGAAGCATGTCAAAGTCACAGAATCCACATGATTCATTACTCAAAACTTGGAATGGTCCCAACAAATCCGCGAGATTCAATAAACTCCAATTGTAACGATAATTTACTTTAAATTGTTTTAAAAGAACCTGAGTAAATTATTTTTTTCTCTTAAAATTTAGTTAAATTATTTTTATTTCATTTTTATTTATTTTTTCAATAAAATTAATTTTTATAAAAAATAAAATTTTATTTTTATTTTTAAAATAAAAATAAAAATAATTAAATTTATATAAAGATTTAATATAAAATTTTTAATATAATAGTAAGGACATTTAAATAATTTTATTATGTTCTTTTTATTTTTTTAATAAAGATAAATGGACAATAATTCAAGTGCGCATGCCAAGAGATATGGGCCAACGGCCAACTGAGGCAATGATCAGATACTTTTTCATTTTTTGGTGGGGAAAATAAAAGACAAACTGAACAGAGAAAAAAAAAAAAAACGTGGTCAGATATCTTTTACACGCCATTTCGAATTCTTTTAATAAAAAATTAGTCAAATGATTCCTAATCGCAACACCAGAGCCATTTCTTGCTTCGCACTAAAGGATGGACATGGACCTGATGTTTTTTATTACTTTTACTATTACATTCTTTATTAAATATATATTATATATATAATTTAAAAAAAAACTACACCAACTGTTGCTGCTCCCTTGGCTGAGAGATGATTTAAAGTACTAGTAGCTTGTAATGTAAGGCTGTGAGTCTGACTATTGGACTGCTAGCTTATTCCTTTTTAGATTGAGTAGAGAAAAAGCAAACTCGAACTATAAACCTGCGTAACAGTTTCAGGCTTTCAGCTCTAAGGCGCGGGGCATTGGCTTCGCTCCCGAAACATAGAAGACGCCTTTAACCAAAACCGAAAAATCACGGGCCATTATTTAAGAGAAAAAAAAAAACAGAGGACATTGGAGTGTGTTGGGGCTTGTGGGGTATTCAAATCTTAAGGGAATCTCAATGTCAGGTTTCTGTAATGATTAATAAGCGAGGGAAGGGTTGGAAAAACTTGTCACAATTCATAAACCACGAAGCTGGGTCATTGGTTGAAATCAAGCTCATAAAGAGCGCATCAACAAAATTAGAAAACTAAGTACTAAGGAGCACATGGTCCACCTGGATGCAGTAAAGCATTTGAATTAAAATGACATCTCTTGATTTAGCGTGTTTTTGATAGTCTTCTCCCTTGACAGACCGGGAGTAATAATGAAAATATCACATGTAACATCTTCATGCCAAAATTCTGCATCTTGGCTCCGGGTATCAAATAGTTTACACGCGGAACTTAGTTTATGTATGCATTAGATAGTTTTCACAACATGAAAAGAAAAAATACATAATATCAAATGTTTATATGATTATTTCCGTGATGATTCCAACTCTGTAATAACCTGCTTTCCATCGACATATGACTCTTTCTTGGTAAAGCGTCAACAGGTGCTACTTGGCATATTACTTCTTGTACTGAGGCATCCTTTGAACAACAACCTAAAAACCCATCATAGAAAGCACATAAATCTACTAGCATCTATTTTGAAATTAATAATCACTAACCTCGCTGTCCAACATCATTATACCTCATTTTTTAAGACAGCCACACAAATAGGTAGCGATTCTCCTAGTCATTAGGTTCATTTGCTATAAGATGAAAAACAAAGTGTGCGCAAATTAACTTTCGTTATACCAATTGTCTGTGTTCAGTTACAGACTTAATATGGGGACTTATTCAACTTTCTAACACAATGACATCCAATCAAAGTAGAATTATTAAAGGATTATATGGGATAAAGTTTCTTTTTGTGATAGTAGGTCGTGCTGCTGGAATATATCTGCACTAATAATACTCAGGCAAAACACATAACCCAATAAAACATTATGCATAGTAAAAATTTGAAAATTGACTATTTACAAAGAACCACCATGTTTTGAGAGATACCTTGCCAGAATTCCCTTTGTTTCCTACAATAGTTTGACAAGCCAGCCTATAAGATTCAGGTTTCTGTTTAGAAAAGCCACAACTAAAATGAGTAGGCAATTATGAAAAATAAAGTCACTATTAGATCTATACAAATATCTGTGTGTATGTGTACGTGAGATGGGGAGAGAAAGAGAGAGAGAGAGAGAGAGAACATGCCATCTTAAGCTTCCGAAGTTCAGTACTTGTTTTTTCACCCAAAAGATCGTTTCCATCAACTATCTGCAACAGAAGAAAGAATATGTTGCTTACGATTAGAGACTGATGAATATTTTATGTTTGATGCTAATTGATGAAGACAACATATTCATATGGATAGTTCAGAAAAACTGAACACTACCTATTTAATTTAAAATCAAATGAACACAATGCCTATCTAAAAAATAATTAATATTTGGAAATCATCATCCTAAAACTAGAATATTTTGTGTATGAAAAGAATTCTTCGGTTATTATCATTTCAAACAAGTTCCTTATAATAATTCCGATGGGGCTCTGGCAATACTGATATCATTCTTAATTCAAATAGCAAAGCAACCCAACCAAAATAGGAGAGTTTTAGATATTGCAGCAGTACAATAACAGAAGCCAATAGAAAACTAGAAGAAAATGAAAAGAAAAAAGACCAGGTTCTAGCATTTGAGAGGCTAGTCTCTCCCAGAGATCCCTTTGGATTATTCTTTAGGTTCCCTCTACCAATCCTCTAGGTTAAAACATCTTTCTGCCGACAAATTCCCTACTTTCCATAAATTCCATCCACCATCACCTCCGATCTGTTATTAATGATAATTAATTACTAATACCCTTATTTGCTCTTGTAGTCTTCCCTTCCGCATATGGGCCGCCAACCTCCCTCTCCTTTCTCCTACTATAAACCTTAGCAGTAGTCAGTAGTATTATCATTGGACTCATCAAATTCATTTATAAATGAAATGAAATTGTCAATTTTAGAGATTCCAAACACTGTTAATGCACGGGCTACAAATTGTACCAATCAACCAAAGTAAATAGAGATTAAAAAATATATTATAGGATGGCAGGGATGCACGACTGCGTGCCTTCTTCCCTGCCATTTCAGTAAGAAGTCAATGAAATATTATCAAATTTGAGAGCTTCAGGTCCACAAATCCAACATTTAGGTGGGATTCAATTAATAATATTAATAATCTTGTTCACTTTTTAATTGTAAGCTATAGGGTGGCTTTGGCTAGTACTACCAGAATTGTTTAATGTGGCTACAATAAAAACGTTAGATATGTACCTCTACTACGCAAGTTCCGCAAAGACCTCGCCCCCTGCAGTTCATCACCTTCTTCTGTTGAAACATTCAAAACTAGTTCACAATCATGAAAATCACAACAAAAAAACCGAAAAAAGGATACTCATTGACATTGTCAAGTAAAGATGGTTAGTTTTTTAACCTGATTGCAAATATGATGTACCAATAAAACCAGAGATTATTGGGTAAACATTGTGCATTGAATATTGGAAATATCCAATTGGTTTAACAAGACAAATATCTTTCAATATTAAATCAAATGTAAAATTTATAAATCTGGTACAATAACTGATCTGTAAAACAAGTTTATCCAATAATTTTTTACAAGTGAAGCTAGAAAAGACAATTTTAACAACACTATAACGACGTCGCACGAGCCACTTACAAACGAAGGATAAAGATCTATCTTGTTATCCAACATGATGTTCCTCAGCGGCTTATCTCCATTATTTACTTTGATTTTCTCCACCGGATACGATCCATCACTTCCCGGCTCCGGCTGCAAATTTGACCATCATTAATTACTCGTTTGTAAAGATTCAAATACAGTTCCCGAAAATTAAAACTCTTCATTCCGAATCTACGATTCAGCAATATGACAGAATACGAAAACGTAAAGAACTCTGAATAACAAGAACTGATACCCCTAAGAATTCGAGCTCAACTTCAGGCTTCTCGGTCGGAGTTTGCGACGAATAACCGGCGAACGAGACGGGTCGGGTGATTGAACCCTCAGAGTTTCGGACACCGGCCGAGATTTTAGACGACCGGCGCAAAATGACAGCGAATCTATTGACGAAAGCCATCGTTTTGTTTCAGTTGCTTTGCGCCGACGATCTATCTATCTCTCTCTCTCTCCCTCTCTCCCTCTCCTTCCTGTGTTTTAGGGTTTATTCTCTATCACGACGAGAGATCTCTTTCTTGCTACAAATAAAAACTCCGTTTTTTCTGGCGAGGCTAGAAATAGAATTACGACTCGGGGACGGTCTTGCTTTCTCAATCAATTCTCAAACTTTTTTGACCAGTGCCTTATATTCATATTGACCGGTTAACAAAAGTCATACTATTTTGGCTCACCAGTCACCAGACTGGTCATTTTCACGAGAGGCGACTAAAACGACTCGTCGTTTTCATGTGAGAAGTAAACGGTTCGGGACCTTGGCGGCTTGGCCTCATTCAACTTTCGACCACGCGGTTAGCGTCCTCACCGAGTCAAATGTAACTAATTCACAAGGGTTGATCTTAACCTATTTTGTAATCATACAAATTTTATTTTTATAATAATATTATTAACAAACCATAATTAAAAATAATTCATATACTTTTGAAATTCAAAATTTAAGAATTAAAATTAAATCTCCCCCCTTTTTTAGCGACATGTTATTAAAAGTAACAAATATATAAAAAATATTTATAAAGTTAAAATTAAAATTTTTTCTTAACTTGTAATAAATTTCAATTTTATTCCTTTTTTTTCTTATATGTTATTAATAATAATAAGAATTTCACAATTAAACATGTTTGGTCAAGAATAATATTAAAATATGTGACTTCATGTAAAATTCTTATATTGCACTCCTATTTTGTTAGATGCACAAAAAAAAAAAATTGTATTATATACGAAGCTCATATAAAATTAATTTAAAATATAATCGAATTATTTGAATAATTTAGATTAAGTTCATCTCTGTACAATTTTAAAATTTTGTTATGTCCTCGAATTTTAAGTTTTAAATACTCAAATAAATTTGGCCAAAAAAAATTCTAAAATAAAAAAAATAAAAGAAAGTAAGAATATGGCATTTATTCTTTTCCCATCTTTCACTCTTTATTTAGCTTTTTATCTTCTTTAGCATTTTAATATTCCTTCATCTCATAAATAATGTATACGAATATTTGTATGTAATAAAAATAAGATTTTTAAATTATAAAACCACTTCCCCTGCCGCTGTGTATGGCATTATGGTGGCAGATCTCTTTATGAGTAAGATATTATATTTTTTGCATTTGAATCTAAATCTTGGTAGTAGGGAAGTGATAGTAATGGCAGGATATCGTTTATTTTTTCATAATTTCTACGTGTTTATAAAAAAAACATTTGAAATTTGAAATTTAATTAAATTAAAAAAATATTATTTTTTAATATTTATATCTAAAATTATTTAATATTTAAAATACTTAAAATGTCTTATATATTTAAAAATAATAGATATTAAATATTGTATGTTGTATAATCAATTAATTTATCATATATTTAATATTTATCCAATACATTTTTTTAAAAATATTATAAATAGTTATAAAAAATTATTTTATAATAACAAATTTACATAATTATTAAAATTTAAAATTTAAAAAATATTTAATACCACTAAAAATGATGAAATTTTATTTAATAATATATTTTATAATATATATTATTTAAATATTAAATATTAAATACTGTTCATTTATTTGAGACAAATATAGAGTATCAAAAGTTAATTTTATATTTGTCCAATACCTGATTAAATAATAATATTTTATTATTTATATCTTATCTGATATTCTCATTATCATTTCTATTTGGTAATAAAATTATTTTTCATTTAGAAATTTTTGAATTTATATATGTTTACCCAAAAAAAAAAATATTTAAAATAATTATGACTCATTTATGTATAAAATTTATAAAAAAATACAAGTTATACCAATTATGTATAAACTTCAAATATATAATTAAATTAATCAGAGTTGGCTCATTTGATCGTCTTTCTCTTATGACAATTTCATGACTTGATTTTAAATTTATGTAATTTTTCATTAGTAGGCGATTCATAAATTTATTATAAGTATTTTTTAAATTGAAAAATCTATTATGACATAAACTAAAACTCCATTCTCTCACATAAACATTTGAAATAATAATAATAATAATAATAATAAATACACATATAATTAATATAAAATCTTAACAAATTAATTTCAATTTTCAACAAAAATTGTGAAATATAATAATTTATAATATAATATTAAAATTAAATTATTTCATTAATAAAATTAAAATAAATAATATAATTTACGTATATATATTTACTTCAATAAAATAAATTAATATAAATATCACTCTTCCCGAATGTAATGGTGGCATATTTTACTTTTTGCATCACTTTGGCATTTGTGCAAAGTGCAACAGCGTGAAATAATGTCTTGTACGGATTAGTTTCATAGGTTTGAATTTGTTGCCAACAAAAGTTGTTCAATACATATGATTTCATGTTTGTATTATTTACATATAAATTCTTATACGAAACACGTTTTAATTGATTTTAAAAATTTAATTCATTTATAAACAATGCTTTATTGGATATTTGATTTAATCATGTATTTTTTACTTGTATATAATGTTATACATGGTCAGACGAATCAACCAATGGTCGGTTAAAATAATAAATATTTTATTCCTCTAAAGTGTCGTGGCAAACCAACATTTCCCCCTCCAATTGTATATGCGAATAAAGTTTTAGTTGCGTATTATTCAGGTCATTTATATATTAATTAATAATATTTATTTAAAATTTTAACTTTTAAACAAAAAATTTATATGATAAATAAAATAAAATAATTAAATTTTATTAATTAATGTACAAATAAAATAACTGTACCTAATTTTTTTTTTTATATATATGCTACACTTTCAAATTTAGATCCTTTAAAATACTTTCGTTACAAGATCTAAATCTCATCTTCTGCTGCCCAATGTAAGAATAACAACAAAGGTTGGTCTTTGCTACTTTTTTTTGTTGTTGTCAAGAGTTGGGCTTTTCTTTCCGCCCGATATGATGGGTACTCCTCTCTGCCTATTTCTTAGTTTTGTTTCCTTTTGGACTTTGGCCCGTTTTGTCATCCCCCAAAAAAGGAAGCCATAATTTTTTTATTATATATTTTTGAAATAAAAATACACTCCGTCCACAAATTAATAAAAAAATCTTGTCATCATACACATAATTTTTAAAAATAAATTATTTATAGATAGTTTAGCTTTTCAACAATTTGAAGTAAATTTTATTTTTAAAATATCTCAAAATTATGCAACTCTTTTATTTATTTTAAAAATTACATGTTCTTTTTTTAGTGGGTGAAGTTATAGTTTATTCGGTTAAAATTAAAATATGTATTATATCACCATTATTTGTAAAAAATATAATTTTATAATTTTATTTAATATAAATATTATTTTATTTTATTATATATATAACATAACAAATATAAAATATGTATTTGAATAATATAAATTTTATTTTTAAAAATTTAAAATAAAATAAAATATCATTTTAACACAAAATGAAAAAGATAAATTATATTTTTTAATAGATTTTAAAATTTTACTTTTATCTATTTTACAAATAATACAAAATTCATTAAAACTTTAAAAAATTAAAAGTAAATTATTATTTTAATATTTAAAAGATATAACTTATTTTAATTTATTTTTTAATCATAAAATATTTAACCTAATTTTTAAAAAATATATTATATTTTAATTTAATTTTTAAAATTTTAAATTGAGATATAAAAAATGTAAATATAAGTTGACATGTAATATATTTTTTAAAAATTAATTAATTATTTTATAATTTAAAAATTAAATTAAAATAAATTATATCTTTTAAAAAATAAAATAATAATTTTTAAAAAAATTAATAGTAAAAATAAAAAACATGCCTAAATCGATTTGAAATTCAACCCGTAACATATTATTACAGGCACAGGCTGCACAGCAATGAGTTTTAGGCACCAAAAAGGAGAGGGAAGCAGAGAGGGAGACAGACATGCGCCCATCAAATTGAACAGAAGAGAACAGTTGCCGAGAAGAACCTTTTGCTTTTTATTGCCTCTCTCTCTCTCTCTCTCTCAAAAAGGATCTTCATTCAGTCATTCCATCTCCTCTTCTTTATTTATCTTTTGGAGATCGCGCTCTCTTGTGCTTTTCTCTCTCTCTTTCTGCGTTTTCGTTTCAGTGTGGGGTAGGTGCCGCAGCTATGCAGGGTGAGATGGGTATGCCATAGCCGTGTTGATAAATGGCTCAGCATAACAATGGCGGCAGCAACAGTACGAGCCAGGAGCTTGTGAAGCCAGTCTTCCATGATTTTCTGGGCATGAAGTCCACTGATTCCCTTCTTGTTTTGGCCCCTAAAACCGCTGATGTCAGGCTGTCAGAGGCGTCGCCGTCTCCGTCTCCGTCGCCGTCGTCTGCATCGGTGTCCGTTGCCGCCTCTTCTGGCGGTCCCCGAGGCCCCTTCTCAACCACATCTGATATCGGCTCCGGTGAGTGATTCCTCCATTTGTCTAGACATTCAACCTTTGTTCTTCCAGAAAAAAATCCTTCTGTACCATAGGCTCTTCCTTCAGCATTTGATGGGTGGGATTAGGAATTTTCGTTGGAAGCCGTGTTTACTTCGGTTTATTTCATGTACTGATTGTCATCCACTGATGTGATTAAACCCTTCGTTTCTTTTCGCTCTTTCATACTCTTAATGGGGTATCTTTCTGATGGACTAGCCTCAATGAGGTCAGAATTGCAGTAGGTAGGTTCTGTTGGTCATCGTTTTCTGTACACAGTATTTGTGTTTTACTTTTTTTTCTTTCTTAAACAATGTTTCTAGTATGAATTTGGTCAGTAGGTCTGGTAGGTTTTGTAAATTCACTGTTAGTTTTCCTGTTCATAGTTTTGCTTTGCAGTATGATGTTTGTTAGAGTGTTCTGCCTTATTCTCCTACAATTCTCTTTTCATACCTGTTAAAAATAGAATAACTGAATGCATGCTAAGAAAATTTGTTTTGAACAGATAAATATATTTAACACACTGCTATGTTTGTCAACGCCTATGCAATGACTAATTAGCAATCATGATATTATATTTTTCATTTTTGTTGTCTTTACATAATTATTGTTATTATTATTTATTAAAAAAAATATAGAATGCTTCTGTAGTATTTTCTGGGTAGAAACTTTCTATAAGAGTATGATGTTTTCTCCTTATCTATTGATAGAAAGACAGGTAGGAAATCATCTCGAGGGAGTTCCATTTTATGGCTCGAGGAGTGATTTTTCTGGCACTGGGCTAACTAATAGACTAGTAGGAAACAAGAGAAGTAATTCTGAGTCTACTTTTTTGGGTTCCTCCCGAGATGCCTTTCAAATGGTCCCTGACTCCATTCGAAACTCACACTTGATGAAGGTATGAGTTATGACACAATTTTTCTTCTCATGTATCCACAATAACCAAAAAATTGAAAAATCATATTGCTCACGTCTTCTATTATTTTGATAGTGAGTTGTTTTTATATATAGATGCTTCGGAGTACAGCTGGAGGAGAGCAGCATAGAAGGTCCAATGATGATGAAGTATTTCTTGGTATGCAGCCACTGAAGGCAACTTCATCTTCTCAGATATTTCAGCCTCCTGCTGGAACTAAGATTGATGCCAATAAATGGGAGCGATCTATCATAATGAATGTTGGCCCTCCAGTGCAGCATCCATCACGTGGGGGTCAATTAACACCTTTTGTGCACCAGATAGCTTCAAACAAGATCAGGGATCCCAATATTGGTCCTTCATTTATTTCTCAGTTAGCGGCTGATGAAGGATCTAGAACAGGAATCAAGGGCCCTGGAATTTTGAGTTCTATGAACGCAGCAACTGCTGCCACTGAGAAAACTTCATCTGCAGCGCTGCATGGTGGGGTCAAGCCAAAGCCTGTGTCTAATCTAATAGACTTAGAATCTACCACACCTCCAAGGTACATATGCTCCTGGGTGCTGTTTGTTTTTACTGTCTTTACCTTGGGAAAATGAGGCTGCTTGACTATATTTGCATTTGGTATTTACTGCAGCCGACAGGAGTTAAGATCTGCAAGCTGCCAGATGACTATTTTCTACGGAGGTCAAGCTCATGTATTTGATGATGTCCATCCTAGTAAGGTCTGATCTTTGATTGTCAATTAGTCATTCGTTTTATTGAGTTTAGTTTAGTTTTATAAGTCCTGAACTTGGTTCATGTTTGTGAATTGTCTTGGGAAAGCATTTCTTTTTTATAATATGCTCTCTGATTTATCTTTGTGAGTGATTTTGCAATTGGCCTTCCTCTTTTAGTGAAACTGTATAAGCAACCTTTTTTTTCAAGCCTCATCAAGAAAAGTTTAAACTCTCAAAGGAACTTGTTTTGTGATTCTAATCTAATTGGAAAGGGTGAGACTTATATGTAGTTTCTTATATCTTTATTATGAGGTTCTACAGTTAAAATAAAACATGTAAATTTTTTTTAAAAGAATCAATTGTGAGAGAGATGAATTGTATAAACTATACACATGTTAATTTTGCTTAGAGAACCCGATGACAAAGATATAAAAATTGTACTTAAGTGTTGTCTAATTGGAAAACATGGCCTGGTATTCTGAGTTCATTTCCTAGCAACACTGGTATTGGTGGCGCAATAATTTATTTAGCTACTCTGTGCTTAATCTGGTGTCTATACTGATTCTGTAGTTGTTGCTGGAAAAACCTGAACAACTAATAATGCGTTTGTCAAAGATTGCTTATTTTAGTTACTGGTAAAAGTATCATACTTGTTTATCCATGATTATATTATTTTTATATAGAAAATAATATGTATATTTAATTTTTCCCTATTGTATATCCCTTCTTTTTGGTGGGTTTTTTTAAATGAATGTTTTCTGCCAATAGCCAGTGTTTAGTTAGAGTTAAGTTCCACTCATCAGCATCCAGTAGCACTCATTGCACCTGGAAATGATTGCTAAAGCTGCTTGTGACAAACTGAACCTATCAAAAGAAATTTGATGACTACTTCAAAATGGCTGACATACTGGCACTGGCAGTAAAATGCTTTGTTAGACTTCTACTCAGATTTCAAGCAGGAATTAAAGCTTTAATTATAATTTGATGGTTTGTGTGTCTCGATTTTAATGGCAATACTTAGTAAAAGTGATTGATGAACATGTTGTATGCTCTTAACAGATGTATTACTAAGTGCTAAATACTGCCTAATAATAATAACAAGAAGCAAAGCCTTTTCCTACTAAGTAAAGTCGGTTACATGCATCAAGCGATACCAATGAGTTTTATCTTGACTCATTTCTATTGTTAAGTTATTTATAGTTTAATGCATTTTAATAATTTCTTCTATTGTTTTCTTTGGTCTCTTCTTACCTATAATTATTAAATTATCTTTCATTTGATCAACTCTTCCTACAAGTGCTAAATACTGCATGAGTATCAAAAATGAACTTGTACGTGGCTATGCTGTGTGGGAATTGCATTTACTGCTTTGAGTTTCTCAACTTTGGCATTTGGTACTAGTGTGCAGCATTTCTCTCCTCTCAACTTTTGTTTATAATGATTTATGGTATTAAGCACATTTGTGTGTTTGTGTTTTGGTTTCTTATGTTAGTGATCTCTTATCATTTCCATTCTACTAGCAGCAGTTGTTCTGGAATGCTATTCCTTGGTATTTATTTTCTACCTGCGTACATTGACATTACTAACCATTTGTTTATGCTAACATATGTTTCTGGAGTTTATCAAAAAGTTAGAACGAAATTGATGTAGAGGCAAGATACAGCACTTGGTTGCTGTTTAAGAATTATAGAAGACAAATTTTAAAGTCAACAGTAACTGGCCAACTGCTTTGCCCTCGGTCAAGGATCAAGATGGCTTGGTGCTTAGCATAGTTTTGTTATCCGATGTCTGGCAAAGGCTCTAGTGATGTTCTTCTTCTTCTTCTTGTTTAAAAAAATCATTCTCTTCATCTCAGTAGCCAGACAATCTCACCATGTCTCTCTCTACTTTTGCTCAAAGATGGTAGTTGTATTGCGTAGTTCTCTGCTCAATCTTTTTAGAGTTGTTGTAGCTTACAGGTTCAAAGATGGTATGTAGAAAAATGCAATTTATTTGGTAGTTGTGGGTGATAAGGAGCCTTTTGTGGCAAACTGTTTTACATTAAACTCAGTCCTGTGTATACTCTGTTTCCATTTGTGGATATGTGTATAAACAGTGATCATTCAACTTTGACAATATATACATACATACATACATATATGATATAATATATATATATATATAATATGGCTGTATGGGGTTTAGGGTTAGGAATTGGCAATGTAATGTGTTGTGGATGGTGTGGTGTATGCAGGCTGATATAATAATGAGCTTAGCAGGATCAAATGGTGGAAGTTGGTCCACAACCACAACTTGCTCCCCCAAACCTCTAAACCTGCTTCATGATACTGCAGATATTGAAGCTGCTAAGCTTCAGGCCATATCCACTCCACCAGGTAATCCTCAAACATACAGCATAATATTACAAATCATCCATGATTGAGGTTGCTAAAAAAAACCAAACTGGTTGTAGCTGTAGGGCCTACTCAGGGAAGCGTTGTAGCTAAAGATACCAGAAACCCAGTTCAAGTAGCGGATCCCACTTCTCAAGACAAAAGAGCGCTGTGATAGACTGATAGATATTGGATCTATCTGATTAAGAAATGCGCTTTCTCTTCTTAGCGTTATTACTAATGTAATGTGCTTCATCCTCTCCTCTCCTCTTACGTAATTTTCTCTCTTTTCTTAATTGTGGGGTAGGTAGGTTTTAATGATAATGATTATTTAAAGAGGCCCAGAAGAAATATGGAATTCGTAATCAGATGAATGTAAGTATCGAATTCATCATGGATTTGGAGCTTTTCTTCAAAATGCAAAGATCCATTAAGCCCAAAAGAAGATCCATAATATTATATTATCACAATTCTCAGAGGTTCACAGTTCAGACAAACATTATGATAACAGGAAGCTACAAGAGATACTATTTATAAAACTTAGTTATAGTTCTCTCAAACTATTACAAAAAATTAAAATGTTATAAATTAACTTTAACATAACAATGTTTTAGAAAATTGAAAATTTGGAAAACAATGGTAGTCATAAATCGGATAAAGAAAGAATTAATATGATAATCACTTTTTTTTAATTAAAGTGATTTAATTAACATGATCATTTTTATTTTGTGGTACTCTTTATTTTTAGCAAAATTTTATGATACTCTACTCTAGAAGATAAAAATATTTTGTTTGAAAATTTTGATATTAAAATAATATAACGCTATGGTTTTATATAATTGAAAATAATGTATATACTCTCTTCTAATTATTAAATATTTTTTTAAAATATTATTTGTGTTAAATATTATCTTTTTAAACATTACTTGTAGTAAATATCTTCGTTCAACTATCAGTTATAAATATTTTTTAAATTATTAGTTAGTTATAAATATTTTTTAAATTATTACTTAGTTATAAATATTTTGTAAATTATCTCTTGTTGCAAATATTTTTTAAATTATCACTTGTTACAAATATGAATTAACACTTTTTTATTAATACCGTTAAGTATTTTTTTAAAAAAAATAAATATATTTTCTATCAACTATTAGTTACAAATGTATCTTTAAACTATAAAATGTGATAAATGCTCTTCAATTATGAATTTTATTTAGACTAATTAAAAAAACTTTCTACTAAACTATTTTGATTTTTAAAAAATTTAAATAAACTATAAATTTTTATTATCTCTAATTTTCTTTCAACATTCAATCTTATAAAAAATACTAAAATTAAAAACACATGAAGTAACATTAATTAAAAAATAACATTATTAATTTTAAATGTAATAATTGCTTTCTATATGCATTTTTTCCTGTCTGATTTCCCTAACAAATAGTCTCTTTAGAAGGAAAGATTCAAGAAATCAGAAGGAAACATAATTCTGAGTTCACATAAAGGGTTTAGTAGGTGAATATTATAAATTTATTCATATGGTGTTTTGTATCTAACTATAATATAAATAAATTTTAATTATTTCAGAATATAGAACGTTGACTAACAAAATTAGAAATGGGCCTCGATAGATAAGGTAATCCCAGTACCAGACAAAGTATTACTTTCAAGATGCCCACCCTAAAGAAAAGTAGAATCTTGTGCATTCCAAAAATAAAAAATCTTTCAAAAAGGCAAAAGGAAAAAAAGAATTGAGAACTTTTAGGCCCTACTCCTATCAGCTTTTTTATTTTAATATATATTTATTTATATATATATATATATATATATATATCGGACGAGGTAATATTAAACCTAACATAATTAATGTGCCTCCAACTAAGATCAAATTGCCTTGGTGAATAAGTGAGTTCAATGACCAAGTCCAATAATTAAACTCAATGACCTATAAGTCCAATGACGAATTAAAAGTATGCACATATAATTCTTACACCGTACAAATGTTCAACATCATATCAAATTAATAGCACTTAAATATATAATATAATACAGGAACTACCGACTATTGTTCTTCAAAACTCCATTAAGAGATTAATTGAAATTGTATGAGTATGGAATAGCTTTTAATAAGTGAATATAAAATTACAGGAAGTACCGACCATAGTTGACAGATCGAGTGCACACCAATTCCTAAATCCTATTTGTGCCACAGTGATTTTCATAAATTACAACACTACTAGCTTTTTAAGGATATGTCACACCTTTGAACTTACTTCAATCTCCTTTTTCATTTTACTTGTGGAAAACATTCAAGCCTACATGGTAGGTCCCTAGCTAGGCTACTGTTTTTTTTATGCTACCGATAAGTTGAATTCTCAAAGCTCCACGGTTTATTGACTGCTTTCATTTTAGACGATGTTTAAAATTATTTTTTCTCTCTTTATTAAAAGAAAAAAAATGAAAGAAAGAGGTAGAACTCCGGAGAGTTCGATCTTTCCATATATATATTTTTTTGTCCCTTATTTTTTAGTTGAGTATTGTTGTGGAGAATTCTACCTTTTTGACATTCCATGATTTTAAGATTGGAAAAAATCATGCGTGTCTAAATAATTAATATTTTATCCTCTGAAAAACAAGTAATAATGTTCACACACACACACCAAGTTTTTGTTTTTTAAGATAATTTTAGGCAAGTGATTTTTTTAATAGAAAAAGTGATTCCATTATGGGTATTAACTAATATGTCTAAAAAAGAAGGTGCAATTAGAGAAACTTACTATTAAGTCTAAATCCGTTTTCCACCTGGCACATTTTAAGAAGAATGCCCAAGAACAATGGAATCCCCTCAACATATATTTCCACAAAAATAAGGAAAAGAAAGGCTAAGTTTGAAATTGTGTTCATTATTTGAAATTATGCTTGTCCTCATCTTGTACCACTTGACTTCAGTTTCACCTTTTTTTTTTTTTTTTCTATCAGAATCATTCAAAGACAAATATAATTTCACTTTCCAAATTCCAATCCATTTTTGAGAACCTTGTACTCTCAACAAACCCAGCTGCCTTATATTAATATATAATTGACCCCAAAAGCATTGATCCCATTTTCACTCTCCACTTTTACCCGCATACCATGTAAATGGAATCATCCTCTTCTCTTCTTTAAGGAAAAATATTATTTAATTATAAGTGGCACAAGACACCCTTGAATATTATACATAAACTTATCAAGTTTGGCCACTTACAACTATATATGTGTTCTATCCATAACTTAACCAGAAATATATATCAAAATAAATTTTGAAGTACATTAGTTTTGGAGATTTGATTAAATACACTTAATATTTATCCTATTTCAAAAGTATTATCTAACTTATTTAACATGTGGCAAATATGTTACAAAGTTAATTAAATAATTTTATTAATGAAAAGAACACAAAAAAATTAAGTAGAATAAGGCTTATGCCATATATATGAAATTTAATTTGGGAAATCGGATGATATTTTTATAAAAAAAGAAAAATTGAGGTCAAATTTCTAGGAACAAAAAAATGGAACTTACTCGGAATTTTATTGAGAAGTAGGTACTTCTTCACATATTTGTAAATTTTTATATATTGTTACAGGTTATTAATTATTATAGCTTCCACCAGTAGGCTTTTTAGATCATTCTATATATACACTTGAAAATTCTCTGCTAGAAGACAAAGTGCGCGCGCCCTATGTATTGTCGATTCCATAGAAGCGAAATGGAAACAAATTAAAGGGATCCCTTCCCCTTAAACATTTTATCTTTTATTTGTCATGTAATCTCTCAGAAAAAATTAAAAACAATTTTTTTAAAAAAATTATATATATATATATATATATAAGTATTTGAGATGCCACGACATTCTGAATTGTTTGTTCTTTCTTTTGACTCATTCTATCATAATCCTTTCAAAACCAAAAACCGACACCACTCAGTACGAGTGAATACTATTTTGTCTTCAGTTTGCGCACAAAGAAAAGTCCATCCACACCTTCTCTACTCAAATATCTTACGCGTTAATATGTTTATTTCTCATCTAAGTTTTAGAGTAATAAATAAAACTGCCATTTAAAATTATATAGTTTAAAGGCTTTAACTGAAACCATAGAATAGAATATCCTTATACATGAAAGCCCTATATGTATGAAACTCATGGCCATGTACTTGCTTTAACATATATATAGCAAAGTGAGATGTAAATGCAACTGCTGAAATATTATGTTTAAAAACAAAAGCATATTTTAAGTTTTATCCTTTTGTCGGTTTTATAACATTCAACATTGAATTGATAACCTTAAATTAAATCCTTATATATATATATATATATATATATGGGTTCCCTATGATAATTTATTTTACAACACAATATATAGATCATACTTGCTCATTATACACATAATCCTTCTAATCGTCAACATTAATTCAAGGTGCTTTAAAAATGGCTAATACCTCTGAAGAAGCAGCCAACACAATCCCCTTAGACTTTTCCACGGTAAAGAGCTTACCAGATTCTCACGCTTGGCCTCATCATGGATGCTCCGATGGGTTTTCCGGGTCGGATTCCATACCCGTGGTGGACCTCATGGACCCTAATGCCATGGAAGCAATAGGCCTTGCATGTGAGAACTGGGGTGCTTTCCAATTAAAGAACCATGGTATCCCTATGAGTCTTATTGGAGAGGTTGAGGTGCAGGCCACGCGCCTCTTCGCTCTCCCCGCTGACCGGAAGTTGAAAGCCTTAAGATCGACGGGCAGTGTCACCGGATACGGCAGAGCTCTGATATCGCCGTTCTTCCCCACGTCCATGTGGCACGAAGGGTTCACCATCGTGGGTTCTCCCTCTGATGATGCTAAAAAAATTTGGCCTGATGATCACGCACGGTTTTGGTAATAATTAGTTAGTATAATACAAATATATTTCATGCACTTCCATGCATGTACATAAATAATTTATAATCTAAACCCTTGCTTGATTCATTGATTTGCAAACATGGATCTTTTCTTGGAACATGTATAATTTAAAACTTCCATTGCACAATATGATGAATCATGAATCAAGTGATCATTTGGTTTCATCTACTATATTTATATATGACACAAGTCATTTTCCTATAAACGCTAGCTATATATAGTAGCTAAACTAGATTTGGAACTACTTACAGTGCATGTCCATTAATAATTATATATATATATATATATATATATATTTATAGAAGGGGAGAGAGACAGAGAGCGCTTCAAATAAAGCCTTCCGTTATGATGATTTTTTGTTTTGGTTCGTGAGCAGTGACGTAATGGAAAATTATCAGAAGCAAATGAAGATACTAGCAGAGGAAGTAACACACATGATTCTGAAGTTGGTGGGAGTACGTGAAGAACAAAAAGAGTGGGTTGGGTCCAGGCACAGTTCAGGAGCTTTACAGTTAAATTCGTACCCGTGCTGTCCGGAGCCAGAGCGAGCCATGGGTCTAGCCCCACACACCGACACGTCCATGCTAACCATCCTCCATCAAGCTCAAACCAGTGGGCTCCAAATCTTGAAGGAAGGAGATGGGTGGGTTCCGGTGCGGCCACACCCTGGTGCGCTGGTCGTCAACGCTGGCGATTTCCTTCACTTGATCTCCAACGCAAGGTTTCCATCTGTGCTTCATCGCGTGACTGTGAATAGGACACGTCAACGATATTCGTTTGCGTATTTCTATGGGCCACCGGACCACTATGTTCTTTCTCCTCCTTTACAATACTGTGTTCCTCGTTTTCGTGCTGTCACTGTGAAGGAGTATATTGCTATCAAGGCAAACAATCCACACCTTGCGCTCTCTTCCATTGCCGTTACCTCCACTTCCACTCGTTAGAATAGATGCAGTTGTCATATTCATTGCTTTCTCATTTCTTTTATAATTAGTTACATGACTACATAAATTTTGTACGATCATCACTATACATCATTCCTTGACTTCTTTCTTTCGGTGGCTAAAGCCAGCGTTATTCATTCATACGCACGTTTTACACCACCTCTTTTCTTATAACATTTATTTGGAGACCAAACGAACACCTCGTTGGTACCTTTCATTCTGTACAAATGAATAGTGGGTATCACTATCAGTACATAAATGCAATTCATTCTTGGTACACTGCCAGCATGTCTATGTAAGAATGGTTTACAAGTGTCGATTAGTTACATTATTTTCACCCAAGGATGATGCAGAAGAAGCAGAAATATCCCAAGTAGATATCAATGTGGAACAGGCAATCAACAGCGATGACAATATTAAAAAGGTTAGTATCTTAAGATTACAACAGAAGATCAGATACAACAAAAGGCAAAAGGAAGTGGGTAGAAGAGACATATATATGTGATCAACAATGGTGAGACCTACTCCTGAATTGCAAGTATTACAACATAAAAAGACAGAATAAAGTTATTTCCAGAGCTTAACAAACTTGTCATGACTGGCAGAAGCAACCAAACCAGTTACTGTTGACACTGCCAAGGCAGCAATGAGACCTTCATGAGCAGACAGAGTCATTGTCTTGTTCTCCGTCATATTCCATAGCTCTAAAGACTGCACATGCACACCATTTAACAAGAGTGAGACCCTCGGAATTAGACCCTCATTGTGGATCAATAGTCGGTTAGTCATTCATACTACAGAATCAGAGCCTCAGAAGAAGACACTTAATTTTATCTACACACACTGTGGTACATTGATACTCCGAGTTTTATTTCTATGGGTCTTGGGATATCTATATATCTTGTTCCCTAGTTTGGTTCCAGGGTGATTATCTTATTATCTCACAGTGGTGTCTAGTTGAATTAGGGTTTCTAGATAGGTATTTCGCCCCATAATATAAAATTTGAACTAGTATTCCAAATGTTTTGCATTTGCCGTTAAGTTACTCGGTTCCCATTCTGCATTTACTATATTTGCTCATCAGCATTTCTTAATTCTTATCAAGAAATCAGATGGGGAGGTTGAGAACCCCCATTTCCATAGGTGCTCTTACAAAGAGAGTTAGCTCCTTTTTGATAGCACAAAACTAGAAATCCCTCTCCTGGAGTAATCCTTATGAAACTCTCTTTATAAACAGCCTCTAAACATCTTCTCACTTCTTATTTGCTAGTCAAATGAGGAAGAGAGAGAAGGCGAACAAATTGAACAATAAACTTCACTACATGATGTCAAGAAACAACACTAAGAGAAAAATGAGATAAAAAAAGAAAGGATATATAGACTTGCCTGGTAACAGCCAATGACCAGCAAGGAAGGGTAACTTGGATGGAAAACACAGGAGTGAAACTTGTTACCATTGCAGCTTAGATCATGAACACATTCTCCTTCACTCCCTGTTCCGAGAGTCCAAACCCTGACTGAGTCCTCACTGACAGATGCCAGTAATTCCCCTGTAGGATCCCAGCACACTGAATGTATGGGCTTTGTATGTCCCTACAATATTAGTATCATATTCCAAAGAACAATGTTAGTGATCCTGAGACAGTGTGCAAATGAAATAGACAACAATCCATTCCCCATATGAGGAAGATAAAGTCAAAGTTGACAATACATCACGAAGCCAATGAATAGACAGGCTGCAATTGGCAGAAGTATGAGAGCCCACAGAAACTATGACAATTGATTCTTTCCTTGACCTCCCTCCAGCAAAGACATTAGTTGGTAGTGTACTTACAGCAGTGCAAATGCAATTTTCACTAAACCACCATTTTAAAAATTTTACCACTTGAATATATCTTGGCTAGTCTCAGGTAGTCAGGTGTTTCAACTAAGCTACAGTTTCATAATCAGTCTTGTTTGCACTCGAATCTACCATGATTTTATGGCTTGTACTAAATTGCATGCTTATTGCTTTAATCTCAATCTAGAAAAAGTACAAATGAAAGCTTACCAAAGAACCTGGGAAAGAGCCACTGAGCTTACAGCTCACATGGCATCAATCATTCAGCCTCAGTATTTAAGGTTGAGATGCGTTGGATGTAACTAGTGGGTTCAATCCCTGCCCTTCTCCCAACTTCCCTTTCCTAGGTCAAGAGTCTCCCATGTGAACCCCCAAAAAAAAAAAAAAAACAACTAGGAAAACATTGCCTTATCAGGATTTAGGAGGTAATAGCAACTAAAATCACAAAAATGGCTTTAATAATATCAAGGCTGACACCATATTCCTTTATTTTATCCTAAAAGGCTAAAAGGCAAGATCTTCAATAACTAAACAAAATGGGATTGCACATACATAGTCACTTTATTTCAATGCAGAAATATATATACAATTACACAAACACGGCTCATATGTGCAACATCTTATCCCCCCATCCCCCAAGAAAAAAAAAAAGAGTCGATCCTACAGTTCGTTATAACTTATAACTAACATAAGATTTTCCAGTACCCAAGTTTTTCCAAATGAGAGCAACTCTAGCTTTATGTTTTGCAGTGATAACCAGACAGGATGGAAAAATATGCAACTCAGTAACTGTGTCAGAAAGACTCGAGCAGGATTGCATTACTCTGATTGATAAGCATTTATTCTACATCTAATAAGGAAATTTATACAAAATCATGTAAATCAACCTGTAATGAATATCGGCATGCTTGTGTTTCCACATCAAGTATAGAGACAACATTCTCTGCAGCTGCAGCAAGGTACCTCCCCATACGAGGTTGAAATCTCATCTGGGCAGTGCCACCCTAATCAGCAAGAAAATTATCAGTGTAGAGAGCTGCGATGAATACATAATCACTCAAATAAATAATTCAACAAAAAAGGATGCATATGTAATAAGATAATGACCAAGAGTCCACCTTAGCAACTCTAGCACAGCTTCCGTTGGTTATACTCCAATATCGTATCTCACCATCACCATCACAAGAGCAGATCAGATCATCTTTATTTGGGTGAAAATCTAGTGACATAACAGAAACAGAATGTCCCGTAAAGGTGCGAAGCGAATACCCAGGCTGCATTATGGCCAAAATTATATTTTCAGCTCAAGCAGGATATCAACTATAAAAGGCAAATCCCTCAACATCCAGACAGAAAACAAACCATTACATCAACAGCAAGCCATTTCACAGATAGACCTAAGATTCGCATCTAAATTGCAAAAAAAAAAAAAAAAAAAAAGAGGAAGAACTCTTTCCAAAACCTTGCGCATAAATCAAATGATCTTTAAGATCATTATTCAAGAAAATTAGAAAAAATTAGAATTCATGGTGTAATTCAAAATCCCTGTTCAATGCAACAAAGACAGTGTAAACACAACAATCCCAAAAGGTATACTAATTGAGTAAAACGGGAAATGACTACTAACGTTCTCAACATCCCAAACCCTGACAGTTTTGTCAAATGAAGATGTTGCAAGACGAGGCATGCTTGGACTGAAACGGACATCAGTGATCAAAGATGCATGTTCCTCAAGAGTGGTTTTTTGCTTTAAAGAATCTGTGTACCATAAAACAGCCTGCATTACAAAGCCATCAGGGCAAAAGGTCATATTATATACATAAACAGAATAAATGATACATAAGTTCCCAATTTTTTTTCTTATTTCTACAATAAAGTCAGTTGCACAAATTTACAGCTAATGTCAGAAAATCAGTTGAATACTGGCAGTAAGAAACCTGATAAGCCGTTCCAGATTAATACTTCAAGTTCAACTAACCTTTTTATCATGGCCACCACTTGCAAGCAATTTCCCATCAGATGAGAAGTGGCAGCAGACAACTTTGCTTGTGCTTGCTCGTACAGAGTTTACTTCAGAAAACGTGAAGCCTAAAACCAAAGCAAGTTAATGCCCTCCATGTAAATCATAATATATAGAATGCCCATTATGAAAAATTTATTTTACATAACAAGAGAATTGATATCAGTCTCTAAGCTAACAAGGGATTAAAGAGCACCGGTGCAGAACCACATTATAGAGGAAAAAGAAGTACACCCCTTCTAAATTATATTACTGACAACATATAAAGCAACTAAAAAAAAAAGGATATACATTTAATACTCATAAAGTGAATTGGCGTGGATAAAAAGAAAGCTATCAAATGAATTGATTAGGAAGAGTCTCTTGAAAGAATGTAATTTCCATTTGATTGCTGTTCAAGTAATGTAGTTCCCTATAATTTACCATTAATAGAAACTATCTGCAGAGATAAAAGAATGCAGACTATTGCAACATAGCAAGATAGAAATAGGCATATACTAAAGAAACTTGATTCTAAGTATGATACCAAAATATTGATGATCAAAAGCAATGGCAAACTGCACCTTTGCTTACATCCATGCATCGACCAACAGTATCTCTAGGGTCTGTATCATCATGGGTTAAAAAAGACTCAACATTTTCATCAAGAGATCCATCCTCCACAAATCGATCCATATCAGCCTGCAATTCAAGATCCTTATCATCCCACTGCCAAAATTTAATGGCAATGAGTCTACATGCAAGGAATATATTATTCCTTCCATCTATAGAATTGCAAAGAAAAACCACTCACCAACTGGTTTGAAGGTGATGTAAGAGTTCCAGTACCATCAGCGCCAAACATCATTAAAGGCTTCGAAGAACTACCACTATGAGGTAAAGCAGGCATTGATATAACATCTCCAGGTGTATGAGTTGAAGGAGTTGAGGGTGCTGAACTTGGAGATGGACCTGCTGTATTTGCTGTTCCAGAACTATTGGCAGGACCTGAAGAAGATACAGGCTGCTTCCTCTTTCTCCCAGTCTGGTTTTTGGAAACCTTAAAGTACATTCAGGAAAACCATATTAGGAACCCAATTCAGACCAGTTTAAATTGCATATTCCAGTGATGAAAACGAAGAAATAATTAGTCCTTTCATTGTGGCTACAGCAAATGGCGTGAGACATTTGTTCAAAAGGCTTCAGAAAGAAGGTTTTGAAAACTTCAGGTTAAGAAATTACTTCTTGATCTTGATATTTAAAATTAAAACAAATCCAGTAATGGGCAAGCAAACACTCGAGATCCAATACCCCTTAAGGATTTCCAAACTCGTTTGTCAAGAAGAGGCGAGCTATGGAAAGGAACATAGATTTGTGGATACATACAAAAATCCAGAGAACAAGATGAATGCAAAAGGAAGCTTCTTATTACTATTAATGCATGTTTCTTTTGTTAGATGATAACAAAACCAGTCATCTTTTGCAAAAAAGATTATTCCACTAGTTATAAATATTAAAGAAACTAAGTATTGCTCAAATATGAGTGAGAATGTGAGATAGAGGCAACCAGTAAAGAACTGACCTGATCATTTCCTCTAAAGGAGTTTGACATGCTACCATCCACAGTGACACTGCCACCACCCCCCACTTTATCTAGTTGATGCATGTTATGGTTTGAAGTCTGAGGTTGCTGATTTGAAAGAACGTGCTGTGGAAGTTGCTGCTGCTGAGGATTGGTGCTCTGCTGTTGTTGGTGGTGTATCTGAGCCAATTTTAACTACAAATATAAAATCTTTCATAAGATGCAAATCATGAGACTTGTGGTAACTGAGTAACAGATATATAAATAAAACAGAACAAACTATAAACCACAATAAGTGGATATGGAATGATGACCCAAAAAAAAAAAAAAAACTAGCACCTTCATTAGCATATCTGTATCTGCACGGGGCAAAAGAGGACCACCAGCCTGAAGAGGTGACCCCACTCCCACATTTGATGCTACATCACCAACAGGATTTGGAAGACCGTCCTTACTCAGGCCCATATTCCTATTAGTAGGATTCAGTAGCATTCTGAGTCTTCTGCTCTCATCACTGCCGGCAGATGGTGATGCTAAATTTTGTTGTGCAAGCATAAGTTGCTGATGCTGTGGTGTCAACATTTGAAGTTGATGAAAGGGCTGAGGAGCCTGTATAAAAGGCTTTTGTTGATGAAGAATACCAGATCGCAGTTGTTCCAAATCCTAATAAGGAATAAAAAAAGCAGAATAGTGAGACTTAAGTACTCAGTTGCTTAGTTACAATAATAAATGTTGAGATGGTACAGAACTCAGCAGGGTGGGACTTGCTAGAGGCTTCAGAAAACACGCCACCTTTTCTAACCAAAGAGATTGTGTAGGGTTAACAGGTATTATAAGTAGAGGAAGGCTACTTTCTTTCTTACTCATGTGCAGAATATATTATTTATATTTTGAGGTGATGATCAAGCTTAGGAAGACAGAACATATTAACCAAAAGTAATACATGTTATTTAATTATTATTAGAAAAGGACTCACTGTTAGTGGCCACCCTTTCAGAGTCAAATTGTTGCTACCTTGGTTTGATCCTGACACAAGTAATTCTCCTGTTAACTGAATATAAGTGCAAGGACAGTAACAAAATATCATAACATTTAAATGTTAAATCCCAAAAAGCCTCAGCCATCAGCATTGTGAATAATTGCAAGGAACAGGCTAAATGAAAACTAATTCACATCACATGCCTGCTAAACTGTTTCTAAAGGAATAATCAAAGTCGGTTGCAATAGAGAAAGAACAGGAAAAGAATACCAGGAATTCCTATTAATGATCCTTCAGGACCTGCAGCTCTTGGATTTAAAACAGGATTAATCTCAGTCTTTATATCCTGATTCCAAGTGGCAAGTCAGGGCACAAATAAAAAAGAAGATAGGAGGAAATAATATCACTCTAAGAACAATAGCATACTGGAGTAGACCCTGGTAATTGCTGACTACGAGCTTGAGCTTGAGCTTGTTGAGACATCCCACCAGCAGCACCATGCAAAACTTGTCTGAAATGAAGAAATTTGGTGCCAACAAAGTCAACACTCAACAGTCATCTCTGTAGAGATTACAAGATGCTAAGACAATTAATTGAAGAGCACGTTACTGTTAATTCTTTGAGGCATGGAAGGCGCAGTCAGTCACATTTTACATAAATAATTCTACCTCCACTGCCCCATCAAAAAGACTAGGAGATGAATGCTACACAATATACCATGAAGCAACCAGTTTTGTATTTCATTATCAAAGTATGCTTTCAACTCATGCTATTTCCATCCAAGCAAAAATTAACTCTACATTTGGCCATACTAATTTAAAGACTGAAAAAAATGTAATATTAGAAAAGTTTAAGAGAAGATCACCCTGAGGGCTGGCCAGAAGCTGCAGCTGACTTCAATATTGAGGCATGATTTGGGTCCAAGAGTTGGCCCATGTTTTCACCAAATCTTTGCTGTATAACATACCAACAGATATATATGTATTAAAAATGTTTATCATAGTAACAGTAGTTCATCAGATATTTAGAAACCAAGCATTTCACTACCTTCATGGCTGCTTCATCCAAAGAATCCCTCTGAAGAGGCAGTTTTAACCTTTCTGCATACATCTTTGTTGCCATGGCATTTGCTGTGCTAGGGTTTCCAACTAACCCATTTGTACTACCATTTAAGAGATGAGCCCCATCTGTTCTCTGCTGTTGTTGTGGAGCGGGTGGCTGCTGTTGCTGCTGTGGTTGTGGTGGCTGCTGTTGTTGTTGTTGTTGCTGCTGCTGCTGCTGTTGTTGTTGCTGCTGCTGCTGTTGTGCATGCCTCTGTAACAGGAGTTGCTGCATTTGCATGTGCTGTTGTTGCTGCTGCTGCTGCTGATGCTGTGACTGCTGGGATTGTGGCTGCTGCTGTTGCTGCTGTTGTTGCTGCTGCTGTTGTTGTTCCCTTGCCTTACTTAACTGTGTCTGCAAACGCAATTTCAAACTTCATAAGCTTCAAGAGGTACCTTAGGTTTTTCTTTTTGTTATGTTATTTCTTGGAAACTCCACTGTTAGATTATAGAATGCAGTACACCATTATTTTATTTAGTTTTATTTTTTGTGAATAGTACTGATAAGCTATTGATAACTACATTAGTCGTCCAAATAGAAATAATTGGATTCTTGTGCCCTTGCAAAAAGTAACTTTGTCTATAACGTAAGAAGTTTCACAAAGCAATCAATGAACTAGTTTCATTTTTTTCCTTCTTTGGCTACACAAAACAGAAGGATACAACAAATTGATGATTGAACCCACTAATGAAAGACTAAAATTTTCACTTTAGCAAGCCTACAGCAGACAGAAGCATATTACAAAATAAGGACCCTACTAATAGAGACAGAAGCAGATGACCCGACAGGTGAACAGAAGCATTGCCTCAAGAAATGGCAAATATGGAAGACAACAAATCTAGTAACATCTATGTTAATCATTAATCAATTAATATTTAAAATAAGGTAAATAACAGGAAAGATAGATCAATATACCTTCAACCCAAGATTGAAATGTCGTTTCTGAGCTTATATGTTGTTTTTATCATAATTTTTTTAATTATTCTTGCAAACCGAAACTTATTCTGACAGATTTGATGGATGGAGTTGCTGTTGAGATATAATAATGGGATTGTTATCTTTTTTTTTTAGCAATTCATCCATTCACCACTACAAAATATTCAGGCAGGAATCTTGGGGGCAAACTACTTTTTATGTTAATGGCTATAATAGCCTATCCAATAGCCAATTTCTAATCATCCAGCATAGAGAACAGTTTAGATGATCAGACACGGAATTGGATCTCTGCACCTTTAGAGAAACTGACAGTGTCAATTGAACTCCGGATAAAGAGACAAAATTTGTAAGGCCCAGCATATATTAGTGAACACCCACTTAATTCTTGAAATACTGGCTGAACACTTTAAATAAATAATTTATAACCTACTGTACAAACTGACATTATGGGGGTCTGAAGCCTTCACCAAAATAGTTTAGTATATAATTTCTACATTTTCACAAAGCAATTAAAGCAGTCTTATTTGAACCGATTTGCCTGTTTAGCATCATACTAGTAAAGAACAGCATCTCTAGAAATTGAACTTAGAAGACGCAAACTGATTAGGGTGCATTAAAAAATGAATCTGGAGATAAAAATTGAAAGGAAGTAGGATGCTCTCACCACAAATTGGACAAAGATCATAAACAAATCATCAAAAGTAAATTTAAAGCAGATAGAGACACCCGATAGACAACATGGCACATTAAGAACCTCAATAATCAACTCCTCAATTTCTTTTGAGATTTGTTCGAATAAGCATTTAAAGTTGCATTTACAATAGCTTAAAAGAACAACATTAAAAATAAAAATAATGATAATAATAATAAATAGCTAGCTGTATGCAAATCATGATTTTCTGTTGGTAAAATATAATCACACTGAAAACAAACAAACAACCTTGATGACTTTGGACATCGGGTTGACAGATAATCAGAATCAAACAAGTAATTGCAGTATCAAACCATACTGCTAGACTGCTAGTTGCCTAATCAACAACCAGGATCGAAAAAATAAGCATATTCTCAAAACATTATTTCATAAGAGCTTATTTTAGAGAAAATCGTAACATCCCATAACAGCTAAACTATACATAGAAAGAAAGGGGTGTAATTAGGAGTAGCTAACCGAATTAATCATTAATTAAGAGGGGTAATAAGGTTAGCCAGGGAAACTGAGAAGTGGCACCCCACTGAACTCATAAACTTCCTTATGGAAGCCATGAATTGAGATCCTGAAAATTACTCTACTGCAAATCACTTTCAACTACACATAATTATTCTGTCACAATACTTGATTTTCTCTGTTGAATTTGAGTCCTACATAAATTAAAAGATAAAAAAAATTAATATAAAAAAGTATATTAATAACAAACCTCGATGTAAGATGCAGCAACTTCTGAGTGCTTCTCATTAGTCCTGGCAATAAATATATCCCAGAAAACTGACCACCACTCGAACAGAAAACCTCCTGGAGCATCAATGGCTGCAATCCACCACCAAAAAATAAAAAATCAAATTAACTAAATGCACCAGACATAAATGAAACAGAAAAGAAAGAAACCACTGGTTGATTCAGCTTCCTTTTTACTATAGTACTATTTTGAGTAGCTCACCAACTGGATCCGAGGATACTTTTCCTTCAGCTTGAAAAGCCTGAGCAGAAGCCTTCAAATCCCTCTTTACTAAATAATCATGGATATAAACATCTAACCTGATATTTCATTTTGCGAAAAAGCTTTGCATCAGTCTGGTGGATTGGAAGGGGGAAAGATAAATCTTCACATCGAGTAACACATAAGAGATGACATAAGCTATTGAGCTACTACAGTGTCAGTAAATAGACGCGGACCATAATTATCGGCGACCCATATGAAAAGCCGAAGGTCAGCAGCCAAAGGTAACAATTCAATCGAATGTCCCTTAAACTTGCAGAGAGCACAAACCCTAAGATAACCAGCATAATATCTTCATACATTTATAAGATACAATACGGTAGACTCGAAGGAGACAAACCTGGCCCGAATCGAAAAACCCAGCGACAATAGCACCAAATAAATCAAGAACCCAAATCGACAAGGAAAGGGAAATGAAGATGGGAAAGTAATTGAGAGAGAGTGAGTAAGCCATAACCCAGGTCGAAAGATGATACAACGAGGGAAGAAGAATATGGACGAATAATAGACAATAAAATAAGAAGAAAAAAGAAACTTACATCTTATCAGCTTCCCAGTTAGTCTGAGACATGCTGTTGAAGCCAAAGCCTGACCCGGTAGAAGACAATAGGAGGGATACTCAAGCAATGACTTGTGCTGCTCTCGACGTTGTCGAACCCACTAGAGAGAAAGACTTCAACTTTCTTGCTACAGCAGACAGAAGCATACGACAAAATGAAGACACTGTAGATAGAGAGGGAGGCAGAAGAGAAGAGGGTGGGGGTAGAAAATCCAACGAATGAACAGAAGCGCAGCCTCAAGCTTTAGCAAATATGGAAAATGGAATATTACTTCCCATTACAAATTAACCGCTAATTAATCTTTAAACTTGAAAATAAGATAAACAAGACATTATGTATTTTATTGTTAAGACTTGAGAACTACAAAATTATCCCATCCGACATCCCGATAAAATTGAAACAGTACAAGGATTTATAAGACATTAATAATAATTTATTATTAAAGATTTTATTACTGTATTTGTCAACAAGTTTTTTATAATTAATTATACACTATATGATTTTTACAGAATTTTTAATAAAAATAGGTGGATCCCAAAGAAACCGTGTTTGACAGTCCAGATTTTATTCTCCGTTACTATTTACATTGGAAAAAATTACGACAAATATAAATAATTTAAAATTTTATTTTATCATAATATCTTTTTTTATATTATATTATATTATATTATTTGATTTTAAGTCCTTTATTTTCAAATTTTAAGTATTTTATTTTTTAATTTTAAAACTATATATATTTGATTATATTAATATAATAATCTTGAATTTACTCAATTATATAAACATGTAACACTTAACCAAAAAGATAAATATTGATCTTGCATTATAATCAAAGAGATCTATTCCTTTCGGTATATGCTTTATATACATTACTCATTTATTTTTTATTTTATATTAATTTGAGTATTAGAGCTTATAATACAATTTTTTAAACTTTCTTATAACTTTAATCCTTCCTTATTTTATAGACTTTTTATAACTTAAATAATTTAACCCTTGACACTCGGCTAAATTTAGAGTTATGATAGTATATTGTATAAATAAAACAAAAAAACTTGAAATGTACATGAGATACAAGAAAAGGGTAAATTGTATCTGTATTGTTTATGCTAACAGTAGTAATAACTAAGAGTTTGATTAAAGGCTTTGAGCAAAATAAAAGTTGATGCTTCTAAGTATTTCATATGATAAAATTATTAAAGTAAGAGAGAGATAAAAAAAAAATTATATGTATTTTATATTTTAACAATTTTATCTTTTTTTGATATTTTAAAATTTTGTAATTCAAATTACGTTAGTTAAAATTTATTAACATTTTTAATTTTGGTAGTTTGAAAAAAACTCAAATCTAAAGAAAAAATATTTAGATGGTTAATTAATAAAGTGGAATGAAATGAATTTGACTATAGTGAGTATCACAATATATTTCATTAATAAAAAGTTTTTGAAGAAAATTTTAAATAGTATTTCATTCCTCATTGCTTAAATTTATGAATGATATTAATGGATAGATAGATCAAAATATTGAATATGATAACTTTAATATTAATTTTTTAATAAAATAGACAAATAAGAAATGTTAAAAAAAGTAAATAACAAAATATAAAGATTCATCCTAAATTTTAATGAGAGATTTTAAATTTAGATTGTTAATGTAAATTTCACTTCTATTTAATTTTAAAAAATATTTCTAACATTTAAAATAAAAAAATCATAATTTTGTTTGTTTTGATCAATATATTTTTAAAAATACTATTGATTTTATAAAAATATATTTTTATTAAAAAATATATTGAAGACTTATTTATTTCAATATTATTTAACTTAAGTAAGAATGTAAAATATTATAATTTTTACTTGTTTTAAATGTTTAAATTGATTATTTTATATTAACTAAGTACATATATTATGCTCATTGTATTATATAAATGATAAATATAATATTATTCTGGTGAAACAAATAAAATGACTCCTTATTTTTAATTTTAGAAACGAATACAAATTTTACATCTTTAAAAAAAAAAAACACATAATATATTCAAAAAATTATGCAAACCGTAACTTTTTCGGACAACTTTGGAGGATGGAATTTATAACACCCCCAATTTCAAAGCCATATTTAAAATATTATTTATTGAAAAATCCTTCACTTAAGAAACTGGCGTGTTATATACACTTCTATCCTTTATTTCTTACCTGAGTTCTTTAAATATCTATTTATAGTATACATTTCATTAGGTTCGGATCCTTACTCAGGTATCATATCAATTATCAATACAGCGGAAGTCTAATAATCATACACCATAATCCATAAAAATTTAGGATAAATTTAAACTTTTTCCTTTACATACATTTACATCCAGTTCAACGTGACAACGTTGTTACATATACTGCAGGATATATGTAGTTTTCTTGCTTTCATATGGTAAGGAGGCAACAAACCTGCCACTCATACCCTTTTTAACTATTTTTCATAAACTTGATATGTATGCCTTACATATCCATATACTTATATGTATTTCTAGCATAATATATATCATTCCATTTCTTGGGATGGGTAGCTAATCTCTTCTGTCTTGTAGTACCATAATGGTCCTAGTCATCTGATACATACCAGAAAATAATGAGAAAATAATTTCTCAGTAGCTACGCATTCCACATTTCATTTCTGAGCTATGGTATGTACCACCGTATGGGTACGGAAAACAATTTACATTCCTTATTCTTAAATTCCATCATTTCTAGGAAATGCTATAAATAAACCAGTCAGCTGTATAGGATGAAGTTTATGAGGTATATCAATAATATATCAGTTATAAAATAAAAAAGTATCAATTTCAGTCACAATCATAGTTCACCATATACCGTTTAGTACCATAATCAGGAAAGTACATTCATTAAATTTCCATTCAGCCATAGATAATTTAGGAGAAACAACACTTACCATTCATGGAAAACTGCATTATTTATAAGGAAAATAAACATTCACATTTGGCTAAAAGCCATATTTTCAATTCAGAGAGATACAAGAGTATCGGAAGTATACATTACTCCACATACTACAGCGTGCATGAATGAGATAGCCGCTCTATCAAGTGTGTGACAATTCTGCCACTGGTACATCTGAGGCGTCCCTCAGTGGATCCGAGTACCCATTCACATTCAGTGATCATGCCATAAAGACAGATCTAAGTGGGAATTTCTCCTGTGGTTGATCAAACTAAGCTCATGGAATCACTGTTATTCACACAGATCATCTTCTCCTCGCTTTATGGGCGGTTCATGATGCCATAGATCACCACAACCTACATTATGGATCATTTCCCAAGATGCTATTTCCTATATATGTCAACTAGGATGATTAGGCTTAATCCCATAATTTTGCCAAATTCTAAGTAAATGTCCCCTGTTCAATTGGCCATCTAGGTTACACTAACTTAGAATTCACAATCATCACAGCGTTTTCGAAATTCTTTCATTCCGAGCGGATGTTTCACCATCCAAATTTATGATACAACCGTGGAATGTCCAACGGCCGTCCCATACCGACAATTGGTCACTCGGTTATAAGCCTATCTATCCTATAACATATATTGGAATTACTTTCTCTATGTTTCTCTTTATTGAACATTCAAATATTTTCCTTCCATTCAATGTTTTCCAATACCATGCTATGTTTTTCCTTATCTATGTCATAAATCAATCCTTTTCTTTCCTCATTCATGATGATACTATCATTCTCACTTTCTAAAAAGAAAACCTTTAAATCTCAATAACAATTCCATTCTTGAATTTGTATAAAAAGGAATGTTCATTCTTGGTCAAGAGAAATCCTTAAGAAATTTAAGATTTTCATACTTAACAATTTCTATTTGTTACTCTTGCCATATAATAAGCAAAATAAATTTACTTTTCCTTCCCATTTACACTAAATTCCCTTTTTCACATTTTATTGCATTTAAAGAGTTTCAAAGTTGAACCTTTTCCATTTCCTACTTATTATTTCATTTTTCCCCTTTCTCACCTAATTATACATACCCAAGGTGTGTATAATCATTGTCTCCCCACACTTAAACATGCACACAAATTGCTAGAATTGCCAAGATTGCACAAAATATTCATTAAAATTTAATTGCAACGTCATATTATTTCCTTTGTATACTTTGACCAATTTCATTACATTTTTGTACAAGATTTTCCATAAATATTTCTATGTCCTAAAATTGGTCAAGTAGGCTACATGAAATTTAATGGGATCATTTTGCATAAAAATAATTGCCAATTAATCTTGTTTCAACCAAGACACACACATAGAAATTTTAGCACACTTTCTTCACCAAAAACATGTATACTCTTGGTCAAGGTGGGATTTTTAGGCAAAATTGGGCATTTCAACCAATTGACAATTATTCTACCCTCCATTGGCCATAACTTGAATTACCAATAAGCTAATTTAAAATTTTTCAAACAATTTTCAAAATATCATTTTGCTAGCCATGGCCTAAAGAGGCATTTTGTGCAAAAATCATCATTTTTCATATAACCATTTCTTTAATCCCATTTTCATCATCTATAAACCATCAATCACCATCTATCCATAACAATCAAGGCAAAACAAACAATTTGGCATGACATTCATAAATTTGGGGTTTTAGGGCAAATGAAACAAAATTGGGAAATGAACATAAACACTTTCATAATTGAAATTAACCATCACAAACAACTCCATACTACTTTCTAAGCATTAATCCATAGAAATTTTGAGAATTTAAGAATGTAAACTTAAAAATATCACTATTCATGTACTGTTCATTCAGCCATGAAAATCTCAAAAGCTTGGAAAAATTCATTAAAACATGAAATAAGTGATGAAAGAATGTTAAGCTACCTTGATTTGCAATTTTTGGTGGATAAACCTTGAAGTTTCCTTGCTTTTTCTCCCTTTTCTCCCTTATGAAGCCTATGTTATTTCTCCCTTCCAAAAACCTTCACGTCGTCTTTGCTAAGGAGGAGAAGAAGAAGTAGTGTAACTTATTTAAATTGGCTAATATGACCATTTTGCCCTTGGTGGCAAAATGACCAAAATATCCTTCACTTTTTCCTTCTTAAAACCTTGACATGTAAGGGTATTTTAGAATTTTTAAAGTGTTTCTTTAGGTAAAATTTCCCTTATGTCCTTGTGATGAAATTACCTTTTTACCCTTGGTGTCAAAATTACCATTTTGCCCTTCATGGTAAAATGACCATTTTACCCCTCTTAAGTGCCGGACCAAATTTTTTTTTTTTTGTTTGAAAAATTTTGGAAAAATATTCTAGAGGCAAAATCATAATTTTTCAGATAAAAATTAGCCATTTTATCTGATAAATAAATATTTTATTCTTATTTTCAGATAAAATTTTGACCGTTTTGCCCCTAAATATTTTTCTGGTAGCATTCATGACATTGGCACCATTTTCAAACCTCATAACTGTGTGCCATAAATGTACCTCAATTTGCGTGCTTACTATCAGGATATTTTGTGAAACAAATTTCCTTTCATTTTAGTCCCTAATCATTTCCTTTCAGTTTAGTCCTTCCTTTGTTTAAGGTAATACAAAAATACTTTTTGGACTATTTTCAATGCATAAAAATATTGAGTCTAGGATTCTAAGACATACCTGATATCATAGAATTGAGGATATTACAGAGTTAAACATATCATCATGGCACTCTTGATTTACCAATTCGTCATTTTAATTAAAAAAAGTTTAAATTGAGAAGTTGAGACGTGGATAACTTAAAATTAAACAATTTATCTTTTTATGATTAATTTTTTTAATTTTTGTATATATTTTATTTTAATTAAAAAGTTTAATAAGAAATATATAAGTAACTCAATATTAGTTTAATACTTAATTAAATAAAGAGTTTACCAATCTTAGTTTTTAAGGTTAAATGGCAAAAAATACATGAATTGTAGGTTATACTTGTATGTAGATTTTTGACTTAAAATTTTTTAAATTTCATAATTTATGTAAAATATTTTTTTATACAAAACTTTAATCAAACAGTAACAATTTAATAAAATCAAGTTATATTATAATATAGAAATATCTCTAAGCTTTAGATGATATATACAAAATTTTTTAAAATTTTAAATTTTATACAAAAAATATTTATAAACTTTTGGTTCTAGACAAAATTTTTGTTTATCAATTTCCAGTATTGTATAAAAAAAAATCTTAAATAATTTGACATGCTTATCCATTTTAAGGTTTAGAATAAAAAATAAATAAGTGAGTTTTTTAACATAATTTACAAAGTTTAAAAAAATTATAAGTCAATTTTTTTAATTAAAAGGTTTTATATTACTTTCACAGATATTAATATAAATTTTTGTAATGAAAAGTTATAATATTTGTTATTTAGTTGAAATTTTATGTTTAAATAAAATTTATAATTATATTTAAATTTTCATATGAAAAACCTGTACCGATCTAATCAATTATATCAGTTTGATTCATTTTTAATTGAAAATTTTGACTTAGATAGTTTGAAAAAGGAAAATAAACTAAATAGATCGAAACCATCTTTTATTTATTTTTAAAACGCTATTCAAATTTATTAGTTTGTTGGATAGATTTCTTCGGATTTTATAATTTGCTTTGGGCACAGCAGGCACTCTGGCACCCCTCTCTAGACTCATGGGTAATTTAGTAATTTGGTAGTTCACAGAACTATTGTTTCTTTTACTATGAGCTCCCTATACCTTCGTGTATTTGTGATTTGCCCCTCGCGAACGTATAAAACTATAAATAATTTAACTCACGTTTTCTAGAATGTGCTAAAGCCCATCTTTGCCTAACGTTAAATATAATCATAAATTTTAGGTGGCCTTATATCCTTAACAAAAACTCTGCGCCTAACAAATTTCACACTATTTGGTATAAGGCGAAAACATAAGAACGATACTAAATATGAAATTAATATAATTTAAAGATAATAGTAGCGTATAATTAAAAATAAAAACTCATTATTTCGTATTATGTCATTAATGTTTGGTATTTCAATTGTTTATAAATAACATTTTAACATATAAAATCAATTGCTCCTTTCTCGATTATTATAATATAAATTGCTTTCAATGATTTGATGAAAGTTTCTGTACTATAGTTATTTGATATTCATTTGTATTTAATATATTGTTTACTTAAAATGCTTAATACTTTGAACCAAATTAAAATAACAAAATTATTTAATGATATAACAAAAAGTTACAGCACTGTATTAACTCATGACAAATAATAATTAAACAATAAGTTTATCAGCTTGTTATATATGATTATGTTATCTACATAATATAACTTGTTAGACATAAAGCGCTGCCTGTGTTTTTTAGTTTGAGAAATTATTAAAGAGTATAAAAGAATCAACTTAAGACTTGAGTGGTTGTACACTTGATTACGTCCAATCCAGAAACATCTTCATCCTCTTGAGATTCCAATCAAGAGTTGACACCTCAACACTCGTGGAACAACCATGATGTTCCTTCTTTTTTTTTTGGTCCAAATCCATATTGATATTACAAAGGCTTTGAAAAATGAACCAGTCCAATCCATAATCTTCTATGAAAATGGGCCGGCCCGTGAATTTTCTTCCATTTAATGGGCTAGCCCAAATAGATCACTTTGACAGCACGTTGTCACTAGTCATCATATAAACTCAAATATCAACCATATAAAATTTTGTTAATAAAGATAAAGTTTTTTTATTTTTTATTTTGTATGAAGTTTTAATTTATTCATTTTTTTCTAACTAATTTAATGATTCTCATGATTAAAGCATCGTCTATATATATCATTAATAGTATAATTATATACAGAGCCCATTTGTGAGTTAATAGGAAAACTTAGACGAAGCTGAAATAATGTACAAAGTAGTATCAAAATTTATGAAAATTTTTAAATTTTTTTAATGCATGTGAGATTTGAAATGCTCACATAAGGAATATAAGAAATTTATAGAAGTATTTTGGCTTCATTCACCAATTTAACAATATTCTAATTAAAGTAATTTTATTTGAATTCTATATTTAGATTAAAAAATTGCATCACACAGTAAAAATAAAATATAAAATTAAAGTTAAAAAACAAAAAAAATAAAACTTCAGACAAATTAAAAAACTAGTTTTGACCAAAATAAAAATTTTGATACATGCAAAGTAAATATGATATATGATAAAATTTATTACATTTTTTATCAACTGAATATTGTAGTTATGTATCGAGGGAGAAACGATAAATAATGAATTAATAATTGAGAAAAATGAAAGGGGGGGGGGGGAGCAAAAAGGAGAACAAACAAAAGGGATGAACAGTTGGTGGAAGAGAGGTATGAAGCAGGGAAGGGAAAGGTCATTCTCTGGGCTACTAAGTTGTAAGATATCTGAGTGTGTCAGCATAACCCAAGCTGCTTCATAAGCAACATACCAATCAGATAAAGTGGGCCCCACACATCCCCTGCTTTAATTATCAACATCAATCTCATTCTCCCATCCTATCATATCATCATCACCTCATCACTACCACAACCAAAAATTTATTCCTCAAACAACACTGGGTCAATGAATTCCTTAAAACTCTTTTAATTTTCTTATGTATTATTCATACGATCTAGTAGCAATAGATTAAAATATTGATCAGACCTAATTTTTGTAATAATTTTTTGCACTAAGACAGAGTTAATATATATATATTTCTCTAGAGTCCAAAAGTAATGCCGACACAATTAATATAATATATGATGACGCCTGTGGACATGCTTGTACAAGAAAAATTCTCATATATATATATGGTTTGGTGGTGATATGGAATTTGATTTGATCAGTAGCTGAGCATGCCATGTCATCCCAATGTATACTTGCATAGATACGACCCCTGGCCTCTGCAACGCATCGAAGTGTGGATCATACCATGCACAGGCGGCGCGTGTAGTTGCACCAGTGTCGTTTCAAGAGAGGCAAAGGCATAGACGACGAGCAGCAGCAGTATGTGAGATGGTCGTGGAGTGAGATGAGAGAAGCATGCAAAGAGGTATATATACATACGAAATGAATCTATGAGAGAGAGGGGATTGCAGGATTGATTGATTGATTGATTCATGTATAGATATAGTTTGAATGAAGGCATGCAATTAAGCAATCTTGGTGTAAGTCCTATCTCTATCTTTCTTTGTCATAGAAAGAAAAGGATCAGTACTGTACTGTCAGTTGTACTAATCGATCAGGGAGGGGAGAGAGAGGAATGGTGACGTAAGTAGCAGAGAAAGGCGTGCATGGAAGCGTGTGAAGGAATTGAATAAAATCCCAATTTAACTCAATCGTTGGACTTTCCTCTACCAATTTTTTTCACTCCATCTATAGACTATCCATTGTCTTTACATATGGCGGCACACGAGACCGAGATTACCAAACAAGAGGAACCCAAGCTAACCTACGCTAGAAGAAGAAGATATATAATATTCTATATATGAGTAATATCGTGAGTCTAATGACTAATGTGTGAGAGAAGCAGAGCTGTCAATCGGGGTCTCAGAGCTTCGTACAAACGTCGCTATGGAACACATCACTGATACTGCCCCATCATTGTCTCAATTATCAGCGTGACTGAGAGAGAGAGAGAGAGAGAGAGATACGTAAACCACTGTGTGTGATTCACGGCCCATCATATACTCTAGTCCCCTCCAACCGCCAACGTCTTCAATTTTTCTTTTTCTTCTGTGAAAATTCTAACTTAAGCGATAGACAGAGGAGAAGAGAAGGAAGTCATTTTGTTCTCAGTTTTCAATTTGTGCCCGCCGTCATCTTTTTTATTTCAAGTCTTAAGCGTTAATGATCCTCTCTATACAACTAAAAAACCTGTGCGCGCGGTCCGAGTATATCAAATGCGACTTGTTTCGGAGAACCTTGTCTGACGCAACGTTTGATGGAAAGCTCTTCAAGCACATGCAGTGGAAATATATGGCTGCGTGCAGACGTGCTGATTCATATTTTTCTTATGTTAACAAGACAGAAAAGACATTTTCTTTACGTGCTTAATCTCTAATGGCTTTTTCAAATGTCAAAATAACTTAATTCATTTGCCTATTATGGATATTATTTAACATTCGTCGATAAAAACCAAGGCATCATTGCATTTATTCATAAAACTTGATAATTTGTACAAACTAGAAAGGGAAGAGCTTGAACAAGAAAGAAGTTAGAATCATAAGGGTAGAGCAATACAAAATTGTACCTACACAGATTTAATAATTAAGCCTAAAAAGAAAAAGTACTATTGCCCATGAGATCATTCATCCTAACTCCGTATTTATCTCTTTTTTTTTTTCTTTATTCCTTTACAAAATTGGTGTTCATAAATTATTGGGTTGGTGGTTATGGCTTATGAATTGTTGGGTAGGATAATATGGGAATTACAGTAATTCTTCTCGTCCATAATACTCTTCCACTGGTCAGAGATGTCTTTGGCGATCTTGATGGCATCCGAGGAGGTTCCAAGAAGACCTCTTCTCGTGAACCCCACCGTATACAATCCATTCCCTCCCTTCCATCCATTTGGAAATGGCGTTTTCGGCATTCCCTCTTGTGTGAAAAAATCACAGCTCTGCATGTTTCCAAACAAATTAACACACACATATATATAAAATGTCGTTTTGAAAATAAAATAATCTATTAATTAATTACCATGACAATACATACGTTGTTTTTAAGATAGTTTTACTTGAAGAGTTTGGTTTTTACTCAATTTATAAATTCATAAATCAGAGGGAATTGAGCAGAGAAGAGTGAAAAGGACAGATTTTCGCGAGATGTGAATTTGCAAGTTGCGAACGCGATGTTTCATAATCGTTACACGTCATGAAACGTCACAAGGAATATACAGTTTAATTAAATTTCAAGTAATTAATAAACTCGAGAAACTAAAAAAGATAGCAAATTTGGTTTCGAGGAATAAAATTACAAGACAACGGAAGAGAGATGGCAAAGTGATGTTATTCTTTTTTGCATGCAGAAAAGAAGAGATTTGTAGGTTTGCATGAGTCTAAATCTAGAAAGTGAAAGATCGCAAGTGTTTGATAATAAGATAAAGCTAAAAACACAACAGAGATCAGGTTAAATTTCACCTTGAGCCAACTAGGCACGTTGCTTTTGTATCCCGTTGCCAATATTATAGCATCGAACTCCTTCTCTTGTCCATTCATAAATCTGGCACCATTTCTTGTTATCTCCTTCACACCTTCCGTCACCTAGAAGTTGAAACCCTAACAATCTCAGATTATTCAAATCCTCAAATAAAGACATGCTCAAACTTGGAGGCACACAGTACCTTTATTTTGCCGGCTTTGATTTGTTCTAGTGCTCCGACGTCAAGAACAGGGGTTTTTCCGGTGGCATTCTTGAGCTCGATTGGGCCGGTTTTGGGCCGCCGGATACCGCACTGTTCGGTGTTTCCGAGGATTAAACTAGCCAAAAGTAAGAGGAACTTGTCTACTAATCTTAAAGGAAACCATTTAAGGAGCGTCATAGCTATTCCAAATGTTGAGAACCCAAACATTTCTCTGGGCAGGACATGCACCTGCATGTTTCATCATCATAAAATAGTGCACAAGTGAGGAAAAAGGGCACTTTGAAACTTGATGATTACTTACCCAAATGGGAAAAAACGAGGACATCAGAAAATTTTAATTAAAAGGTTTGACTTTTGAAAAAACAGAGAGTAAACTTTATGCATACAATACAGTAACAAAATGAATTATAACACACCCCCGCTCTAGTTGCCATAAGAAAACATAATAAAACAGAAAACTTACGGAGTTTCTTGCGACCACATAAGGGAATGCATTGTGTCTGCACAGATCTAAGCTAACTTCCATACCAGAATTGCCACAACCAACGACTAGAACCCTCTGGTTCTTGTAATCAGAACCAGACTTGTAGACGCTGGTATGAGTAATGGGTCCATGAAAATTGTTGGTCCCAGGGATATTGGGAACGAAGGGCTCGGCATTCTCGCCGGAAGCAACAATGAGCCAGTGAGAAGTGTAGTCGAAATCCTGGGTTCGAACGGTCCAGAGGCCAGAGGAAGGATCGAAGTCAGCTTTGTGAACGGTCTGGTTGAACCGGGGTTGAATAGAGAAGTGTGAGGCGTAGGACTCCATGTAGGACACAAACTGGTACTTGGAAGGGTACTTTGGGAAATAGGGAGGGAAGCCCATTAATGGGAGCTCGCAAAAGCTTTTGGGGAGGTGGAGTTTGAGACGATCGTAGGTTCTGTTTTTCCAAAGAGAAGCTATACAGTCGCTTCTCTCGAGAATAACGGAAGGCACACCGTGTTCAGAAAGGCAAGCTGCGACGGCTAAGCCAGAGGGTCCAGCACCTACAATGATAGGCCCATGAACCCTTACGCACTTTGAATCTTGTTGGTTGTTGTAAGAACCCATGTAGCTAGGAAAATCCCGATAAAGCGAGAGTGAAGCAAATGACCTTTTTAAAAGAGAAAGAGAATGCTCTGTTTTTTTGTCCTCCCCTGTTTCTTTTTGTGATGATGGAAATCCAAAGAGGTAAAACGTAAAAGAGAAAGTGTTAAGTGGGAATTTTGAGTGAGAAGCCAATCAGGGTGGGATTCGAATGAGTGAGCCTTTTAAATGCAAATAAAGCAAGCAAGAGGCAAAATTATATCCAAGACAAGTGAGAGTTAGAGAGAGAAATTTACCAGGAAAGGCCAAATTCTTGCACAAGAGAGAGAGAGTGAGTGTGTGTGTGTGTTCTCAAGGTTCTTTGCTGTCAGCTATTTATACTTTTATTTAGTTACTTCATATCATAATTATAATTATGTTTTATTTCGTTGCAATTGTACGGAATAAAAATTAGTTGACAGATCCGATTCATCCAATATAAGTATAGATTAAGTCAACTTGTAATGGATAATTTTGTAGTAAAATTAGTTTTGTATGATTGTAGATTTAGTAGAGTGGATAGAGTGAAGGGAGACGAGATGCGAGTTACGAGGAGAGTGAGAAAGCGGCGCGTGGGATCAAAAGGCCGGGTCGTCGGGAATGAAGGGCATGCAGAGCGGAAGCGCTTGTTTCTTGCATACCACAATTGCTGTATATAGATAGAATACTTCACGTGGATGTATTTGTGTTAGTAAATATTTATCAAAAATAAATATTAATCATTTATTAATAATATTTAGGTAAAACACGAGTCATTTGGTTCACACACATATATATAATTAGATTTATATATAATTTTTTATAATTTTATTTTAAATTTTTAAATTAAAATAAAATTATGTAAATTTTTTTAAAAAATTAAATAATAAAATATAAAACTTGTAACTAATTTTTTTTTAAATATGTTTATAAGAATGGTTGACACGTACATATCAAGTATACATGCAAGAGAAATTCTTTCTTATTAGGGTGCCACATCAATTTTTTTATGTAAAAGTAACATATCACTTAATATTATTAAATAACGTAACACATTTATTATATATAATAATTTTTTTATGTGCAAAAAACAATTGTTACTAAAAATAGCGTGGAGAGTTCCTTTCCACGATTATAATTAATAAATATTAATCATTTATATATAATAATGCTTTCCTTCTCACCATTACATTACAATTATGAAACTTAATTATGTAAAAAATGATTTGGGATTGAAATTTGAAATAGACAAACTTATAATGTTTTTTCGTTGCAATTGGATGGAATAAAAATTATTTGACATATCCGATTTATCCAATCTAAGTATAGATTAAGTCAACTTGTAATAGATAATTTTGTAGAAAAATCGTTTTGTATAATTGTAGTTTTTAGAGTGTATAATAGAGTGATGGGAGATGAGATGCGAGTTAGGAGGAGAGTGAGAAAGCGGCGCGTGGGATAAAAAAGCCGGGTCGTCGGGAATTAATGGCAGGGAGAGCGGAAGCGGTTGTGTTTTGCATAACATAATTGTTTTATATATATAAAATAAATATTAATAATTTATTGAAATATATATATATACATATATATATAATTTTTTTATATTTTTATCGTTAAAATTTTTAATTAAGATAAAATATATAAGTTTTTTTAAATGAATTAATACAAAAATAAATTATATAAAATATTCACATGTCAATTTTTATTATAAAAATTAAATAATAAAAATAAAAAATTACAATTTTTTTTTGAAAATGTGTTTTTAAAAGTCGTAGACTGGTATAAGACAAGTATGCATGCAAAGGAAAGCTGTTGCACGATGGGAAACAGCGTGGAGAGTTAGTTTCGGCGACAACCATCCGATTGTGTTTAATCATATGCTGTGTCACACGTGGCTTTCTGTTTTCATCATTATAACCATATATGTGACACGTGGAGAATGATACATGTGCAAAACAACAGGTACATGTGTATTACATCGCTGGAAACATGGTTCACGCAACACAAATTATCTCTTTGGACACACCTCTATTTCAACTATTTGGTTATTATCATTAATTGATTAGTACAATGTAATGTGGATTACACATACACAAGAAACTCCTTTTTCTTGTTCTGTTTGTTGGTATTCGGACAGATATAACACGCTTCTCTTTTAATTTTAACCTTTTGTTTTTTCAATTTCGTTAATTAACAATTTGTAAGGCTTGGTTAAACAAATAGCATACATGGAGAAATGAAACAAGTGCATATTTACGTATGAAAATTGTGATTTACGAGACGGTAGGATAATCATATATAGTTAATATATACATTTACCTTTTGAACATGCAAATAACGTTACCGTGACGAATGGTTTACAGAAGGGAAGGCCCTTAATAAATAATGTGGACTTGCTAGCTGCAGGTCACATCATGCATGTTACATTATCCAAGCCACGATTAATTTCACCAAATTATTATTCCTAACCCATTTGTAATTATATATGCGTGTCCTTTTAATTTGCTAATAACAGTAATCCATTATCCTTCCTTATTCTACCAAACTGAAGATTCCCACAAAAAATATATTATAAACCCCTCAAAGTACCTTTTAACCATCCTTCTCACAATTAATTGGTAACACGTGCTCTTTTTAGATCAAGGTATTCAAAAGTGTCGAGTTGGGTTTGAAGTATTTTGTGGCGTCAATTAAGTATCATAGATAAGATCTGAGTTGTCTTCAACCTAGTCTTATTAATATATATATATATATATATACAGAACAAAACAAGTACAAGTATAGTTTAGATTTTGATCCATAAATAACAAAAAGAAGATACACTGTTTGAGAACCTAAAGTGATCAATGCATATGGATCGACCATTTGTAGCTAACAAGCAGGTGAGATGAGTTATTTTATTAACGAGAAAGGATAAATTAAAAACACTTTAGCAGCAACATGCATGTGGGTGCATATATATGTTAGTGTTGGTAAAAGCTTAAGGAAAATTTGCATGACATTATAATATATATTTGCCTAGTGCTTAGATGTCTAGAAGAAGACACACCTAAGAAACATGCACTGAATTAACTAGAATCAATGACGAAATGAAATCCATATTATGATACTGTTAGTTTGGATAAGGACGTACATGTTTATGAAAATAGGAAAATATAAAGTGATGATACGGTGATCTATGACTTATGACTTTTAGGTAGACTAAGTTAATGGATTTGAATGGAAGAAACAAACCTAACATGGGAAAAGATTTATATAAAGAAATATAGGGATAGCTAGCTAGGGTTCTTTGGAGGAGGTCTTCCAAACTAAGCTAGCTGTCCTGTTCAATATGATTATACGTATCACAGCATGGCTTTTTATATATATATATTATTGTTATTGTTCTAATACTATTGCGATTGTTTTATTTTATATATGTAATGCCAATGAATAAAAAAAAAAAAAATCTGGGCAAGAGGCAAGTTGATGAAGTTAATATTCGATCGTTCTTCAAAGCGTAACTGACACAAGAAAACATGGTAGGGTGTTTTTCTCTCTTTACATACACACACACACACACACACACACACACACGAAAACTTCTGAACAACGTACAAATGAGACAGTGTGCAAGTGTAAGCGTTACGAAACTCAGAAAAGTACTTATAAATCTCTTTTTTTTTTTATTCTATCAGCTGTAAAGGGGGTAATAATTCAGAAGAAGTATTACAAAAGGTAGAATAACTCTTTGATTTTCAATCATTGACGTTGTACGTTGTTGTTGCGAAGATAACAATAAAACATGTTACCTTAACATGAGGGGCACAATAACATATTGAAAGAAAGAAAGAAATGTTCATCTTTTTAGCATTGAACTCAAAATTTAAAAGGGAAGACTCTGATGCGGCAAATCCCAAAATTATAAGAGGAAGTATTGAAAATCAAAGTGGAGGAGGGAATTTACAATTGGAATATGAGCTCTGATACGTATAGTTCGTGGATACAGTTGGTCTGGCGATGACACTAACAGTTCCTCAACATGAAAAATTTAAAATTAAGGTCCCCACCATCAATTTTATTATTAATTAAACTCTCCGCCTGCTCTTGAAAGAGAACACAAAGAGAATTTCCTCGTCCAAACGTTACAATTTTTTTTCTATTTGTTTTATTTTTGTAATAATTTAAAAGCATTAAATATTAAATGTTAAAATTTTTAAATCAAAATTTGGACTATCATGTAAGCATAACAAAATTTTAACTTTAAGGTACGACGGGCACATCAAATAGGAAAGAGTCAAGTCGGCGTCATGGATCGTGCTGACCCAGAAGGCGAGGATGACATCACGTGACCAAAGTTGAGCGTCACTCCTGCAAGTCACGTGGCAGTGATTAGCCAATTAGAATCTCTGGACTGCGGAGACGTGCGTAGGTGATAGCTCCCACCCAATGTTACTGATAATGACCAAAAGGACCTTGACAATTAAGCCACAATGTGCAATCCTTCAGAAAACACGTTAAGGCTGAGGTGACCCGAAACTGCACTTATAAGGAATGGGGTGGCGTGATTTGACGGTGAAGGGTAATATGGTCATAGAGGATTATCCACGTGTCGAGATTAGGTTGGTTGAATTTACTGTAATGGAAAGATTTGACTGAAGTTTGAAACGAAGAAAGAGGATCTTGACGTCACAAAGCGTGCTTGAATACTTAAATTACGCGAAGCCCAAGGTGGATCAGTCGCCCTGGGTTTGGATTCATCTCTGCGTGATGTTGACTTCATCATAAACTGACAACTTCCTTCTTCTCCTTCATTGGGTTTTGGTTAATTAATGGAATCAATATTTCATTTTTACTTTTGATCTTCATTTACGAACAACAGGTGGCATCACAAATAATACTGGGCCTAAAATTTGGAATGCTTCCAGGGCCCAAATAATGCTCAAATATAAAAAAAAAAAATCCTACCTTCTTACTTCTTACTTCTTACTTCTTACTTAATCTTTCACACCAGGGTTTGCTCCACCAGGCCCAAGAATGGCTGGCCCAACCAAATATTGTTTCGTTTGAGGTATTGGGGACTATTGGTTCTTTGTTCTCTTGTTCTGTCAAGTATGTCACTTCGTCATTTTTCATTAACTGTTAAATGGAAAAAGACATGACATTGTTACTCTCCTTTGTGGTACAAACTCTTCTAGCCCATACCCATTGTAAGTTACTCTCCCAGAATATTGAAATTTTGTAAACGACCATTAGGCACTGACATTTAAAAAAAAAAAAAAGGAGAGAAAATGACCGTTTTTAACGATTACTTATATAATCATCTCAATTTAGTCTCTAATATTGTTTTTGATTATTTTTGTTCCTTCATTGTTAAAATCACTGGTCCTCTAATGGGAAGAAGATGATTGGGAGAAAATGATGAGGGATTAATAGAATTGAATATTTTGAAGTGAAGTTTTGTAAATAATTATATCAATTTTGAATCATTTATAAACATTCTCTCTAATTTGGAAAATTAAAAAAAAATATTTTCCTCAATTATCATCTTTAAGAATTTTAACTCTTCTCTCTCGCTCCCAGTGTTTTTTAATCTTATTAACAAAAATAATAAATGAAAGAGTTTGAGGATTAATATCTGTTATCTGAGTAATTTAAAAAAATACACATGTAGATTTAAATTATATAAAAAAAGTAAGAATGGAATAATTTTCCAATATTGTACCCTTCATGATTTCAACATGAAAATGATCCTCCTCCAAAAGCACAATTATTATTCACTTATTTATGAAAAGCACAAAACTATCAACAACTTTTCATAGAAATAGTTGGACACAAGTGTAAAATAAGATCATCTTCACAAAGCTTTATTGCCTCGTCCTCTCTGAGGGTCACCATTGCTACACGGCTTAAGGGACCTTGATTAGGTGGTGCTGCGATAATCAATACTTGTCCTTCTCCTATAACTGGCTCTATGTAATACGACACACGAATAGGTTTATCTCCATCTCCAAACACTGTCGAATATGGGTCCACTTCCTCTATGCTAGTACAAATCACATCATGACCATTCATCATTGTTGGAAAATTCATATCGTTATCTTCAAACCACTCGATCAGATCCATTATCCCCTCATAGTCCATTTTTGACACAACTTCTCTTATTGCCCTTGCAGCTTGTGGCAACAACTTGTTATTTCCTAAATTCCCTACATCTGTATGTACCTTATTATAAATCATGCAGTTTCCAAAGAAGCCATAATCTAAGCCCAAGGCTTTCCTTGCATCTAAGCATATAGAAAAATCCACAAGCCCATCTCTCATTCCCTTGATCTTACTTAGACATACCCAAAAAAGCCCAGCTAGGGCTTCAAAGGGTGATGGGCTAAGCTGACTAGGAGTTTGAGCCATAACCATGCAGGCTTGAAGCATTTGATCTGAGAAGCCCAGAGTAATGGTAGTGTATCTTGCTTCAGTGATAGTAGCAGGTTTCATAATACAAGACTTATAGTGATTGATTAAGTTAGCATATGAGTGGTGGTTAGGGTCTTTATTCCTTAATCTTGGTGAAGGGAGTGGGTGAAACAAAGGAGGAACAATCATATTGTGGAGCAATGAAATTTCAGACCAGGCTTTCATGAACTTAGTCACACAAATGGAATCTGCCAAGAGATGAATGCAGCTTAGGCCTAGAGCTAATCCACCTTCTTCAAACTCAGTTATCTGCAATTAAATGAAGTTAATTATAACGAGAAATTCTTAATTAGATATATTGTTCCCAAAGAGAGAGTATGTGACCTGGACATAAAAAGTGGACCAAAAATAAGGCTTGTGGAACATGTCCTCCCAATACACAAGCTGAAGTTCCTTTTCCCTATTCACATTTCTCAGCCAGTCCTGCACACTCCCTTTGGCTTTTGCCTCCACCATTCTGACACCAGCATCGTTACACTTAACCTTCCAATGCCCTTTGTCATCTCTGACCAAGCGTCCAGTCATTATAGGGAAAAAGGTAAGTGTTTCTGATAGAGAATGTTTCAAGTTCTTAGTAATCTCTCTTAGCTCTGCTTTTGCTGAAGTGGGATAATAGTAGATCACCCTAATGTGGTTGTTCTCCATGTGACGATCTAACACTGATAAGGCCAAGTATTTTCGTGCTTCTACTGGCTTTGTGCTCACCACAGTGCGTTTGCAGATATATGCGATTTCGCCCATTTTTTCCTTTTGAAAGCAGACTCGTTTTCTAGAGTAGTGAACATTACAATGATAGCCGTGATGTTGTACATGGGGTTTTTATATATGCGTTCATCTTGTGGACAAATGGTTCTATCACATCATTATGTTTGTGTGAGCACCATTCTTGTTTCATCTGTACCAAAAATATAGACATAACCCCTGAATACTCGAGAGAATGACATTTTCATGATCCATATTTTTGGCTTATTCTTTAACTAATTCATAAACGAGTTAAATTACAAATTCTTATCTACCAAAAGGTAAAAGTACTGAGCCTTTTTTTTTCTTCCAAGTGTTTGGGCCTTGTGTTATGGGGCTGAGTTGAAGTTGGAACTTGGAGGACGAAGCCCAAAAAACTCATTGGTTTCAAACGAGACGATGCGTCGTTTTAAATTATACAGAACGGCCCACGTCCAACCCAGTATTGAAACTCATCAATCATCATTCATTTCATATCCCGTACGACATTGAGCACAACGTGGAAACGACACGGCGTTCTCCTTGTCGCAGCTTATCAGAATATCAGATCTGATCACACACGTTGAACTTCCTTCAATCGATCATCACGGATTGCGAACACAATGTCTGGCTCACCGGTGTTGGGTGATGCGAGCTCGTGGTCGAGGGCGCTGGTGAAGATCTCTCCTTATACGTTCTCCGCGGTTGGAATCGCCATCGCTATCGGCGTCTCTGTTCTCGGCGCCGCCTGGTAATCTTTTTTCTTTTTTCCCATTTGTGATTTTTCGTTTGTGTTCTTGTAATTTTCAATTCTGAACGACTTGCATGCATTCGTTTTGTTTTTTGTTCAAGGGGGATTTATATAACTGGAAGTAGCTTGATCGGTGCTGCAATTAAGGCTCCTCGAATTACTTCCAAGAATCTTATAAGGTAACTAGCCTCATTACAAATTCAATTATTATGCATTTGCACACTTTATATTTTGATGTGTGTATTCTGTTATTTTGTTTTTCCATTCGTTGGTTCATGTTACGTTCTGGTCCTACTATTTTCTTCTGGAAACCCTTGGTGTTGCTATTTTAACTTTTTGAATTGGAGTTTATTTATTTATTTAGTTCTACGCAATTCATTTTGAAGATTTTTTTCTTCTTCTTTGTCTTTGTGGTTGTTGACAATATAGCTAAAAATTTCGACAGTAGTTTGCTGCCAACCAAATGTTGAAATGCCTAAGGCCGTAGGCTTGTTTCAGTAGATTTAGCAGTATTTTCCATTCTAGATATGGATTTATTTAGAAAATACTTATGTTAATTTTATCTTTGGTCGGGCATTTGAATTTTGAGTTCTATATTTGATGTAAAATAAAATGGGGATAGCAGAGAGCTTGTTACATAATTGTATCCACGCGACAATTTAGATATTAATATCAATAACTCATATGCGTCCACTTATCGTATACTAGTATTCTTCCACGTGAATAAGTTCTTTTTAGTCTCTTATATATTATATATTCTGGATGGAAAGGAGTATGTTTAATTTAATCTAAAAGAATGAACGATAGCGAACAGTAAGATCTTTCTACATTGAGGAATCAAATAGAACTACCTTAGTTTAACTACCTGTGGCTGATCCTTATGTAAAGCTTTTACTTCCTCTGGGGTTTTCTGTATAACGTGATTTTACAACATTATTATTGGACCCTTTGCAAAGTAAGTCATATTTTAGTAGAAGGGGTGGGTATTGTCAATAGTCATTGTTTGATTGTGTGAAGTGGTGTAACACTGTAGCTTGTTAGTTGGAGCTTGGCCTTTCATAGATGGTGGAGGTTGAGTTCATTTGGACTCTAGAGATATAAATTATTGAGCTGGTGCTTCTTGTTGGACTTGTATCCTAGCAATCTAGTTAATTCCATCCTCACCGTCATTCCTGGGATGTGTGGGGACAACCTCAACGTGGGCACACCTCCCACTTTGGTAGGCTGTCCCTAGGGAAGGCTCGGGCTTTTATAGGTGTTATTCTTGACCCTCTCTGTGCTATTGGTTATTTGGTTTCATAGTTTTGAAAAGGTTGGAATTATATGATGTCTTAAGTTTGATGACTTAAAATGGCAATAAACTACTAGCCTCATGCTTTGAAACATTTTGAAGCTGAATGGTACTTACAAAATGTAACAATAACTATAGAGAGTGAGGGAGAGGGTGGGGCGGTCATTTGTTCATTCCTGTTGCCCGAGGTGCAGTTAATATTCATGTAATGAGGGTCCAATTAACTCAAGTTATTGAAGTTAATGGTAAATTATGGTTGTTAAAATTCAAATAGTTGGACTTGCATCATTCTGGAATCTAGGGTCCAATTGATTACTTAAAGCATCTTGGTGCTGCTGATACAGTTTCAAATGCAATCTTGTGTGCCACTTGCCATATAATTCTTTATTGCTTGTTTTCAGTGTGATCTTCTGTGAAGCAGTTGCTATTTACGGGGTTATAGTGGCTATCATTCTACAAACGAAATTAGAGAGCGTTCCACCATCAAGTATCTATGCACCTGAGTCTCTTAGGGCTGGATATGCAATCTTTGCCTCTGGAATTATTGTGGGCTTCGCAAATCTTGTTTGTGGGTGTGTATTTTTTGACCTATACCTCATACCTTCCCACAAAATTCTCCTGATAAGTGCAGAGACCTTTTACATCCTGCTGATTACAATTAATGTTTGGTGATAGGTTGTGTGTAGGAATAATTGGAAGCAGCTGTGCACTGTCTGATGCTCAGAACTCCTCGCTTTTTGTGAAAATTCTTGTGATTGAGATCTTTGGTAGTGCGCTTGGGCTATTTGGAGTTATTGTTGGAATTATCATGTCAGCTCAAGCAACATGGCCCGCGAAAGTTTAGTTTGCTGTCTGTCAGAACGTGGGATTGCAATTATCATGGAGAGCAATGTTTTTAATACTGGAGAGTAATGCCTTTTCTGTTTACCCTTTGTTAGCAGGAATGGAAATCCAGCGTAATAGTTTACCTCGGTTCCTATTATAAGATTTTTAAATCGTTTGCTGAAGAGGTGTTAGAAGGGCTTCTGCTATCATCAGTAATATCATTCTGTGGATTAGTTTGAGTTCACTTGGAAGACTATATTTTTAGTGTTATTTCATTAATTAATAAAAAGTGTGGAATTGTTTGTACTTCTGAATAATGTCAACAAGCAGTTTTCCTGAATTCCGATGTCTTTATTGCGTTCGGTGGTATGTTATTAGTGAAGTATGTTATTAATGAAGTTCATGTTAATGTCATAAGTTCAATATCGATGTTGATATTTGATACTAAACTCCATCTCCAATTAACGAGGAATGGCTGAGGTTGGGAAGCCTCCGTTAGTAGCTCTCTATTCTTGTGTCGGGATTCAATGTCAACGAAGGAACGTTTTTCTTCGAATAGAAATCTAAAGAAAATCAACAAAATTCCGTTTTTTCTGTCCCCCCCGGGCCGCGGAAAGGTTTCCGTAGTCTATCCTTATTTTTGTTTTTTAAATGTGAAAGCTGCGAATTGGTTAATATTTAATAGTTTCAATAAATTATTGTTTTAGTTTATAAGATGTAATTTATTTTAATTTTAATTTTAAATTATTAAAATATTTAATTTAATTTTTAAAAAATATATTATGTCTTAATTTAATTTATACGTATTAATATTACATGATTTTTTATGTTCTAATTTAAAATTTTAAAAATCAAATTAAAATATAATATATTTTTAAAAATTAATTAAGTATTTTTATAATTTAATTTTACAAAAAATAATTTACTCTATTAGTTAATACGGTATTTGACAGCTAAGTTGTAAGTACTGTTTGAAATTCAACATGGGTTAGGTTTGAATTATGAAAACTATATCCAATTCGGGAGATTTTAATATTCAAGTTCGGCATGGTATAAGAGAAATAAAAGTAATCATTACGTACATCACCCACGAGTATCATTGTAGTACGCAAATTGATGATGAACGGCAGAATTCTATTTAGAAGTTTCTGAACTTATTCCAACTGTTGGCAATCAATTGGAGGATGAAATGTAGTCAAAACCAAGTATCGAGGGCACATGGTTGAAGAAAGTTGTGTTCTTTTGTAGAAGCTCTTGGCAGTCCTCTGGCCTGGGTGACTTGGGGTTGAAAGGCTCTCGATCATGGAGAACTAAACCTTGTTTAATGCGGCCCAAACGCCTCGCATGTAGAACTTGCTTTGAGGTGACAGGTACCCTAATGGATTGATATTCTTCTAAAGCTGATTGTAGCTTTTCGAATCCCCACTTCTCCATGCATTTTCCTAGCACTGCTGCATCTAATACTGACATGTTTGTGCTCCTCACGCAGTGAGGAGTTGTGGGGTGAGCTGCATCTCCTACGAGTACCACGTTGTCCCAAAATATTTTCCCTGAAGGATCACTATCGTATATGAAGTTCAAGAATGGATCCGTTGTTTCTTTCATGACATTTACCAGCTCAGGAATCCAGACATTCTCTGCTTCTTGAAGCATCTTCTGGATCATTTCTCTACTGACTTTCATGGTCACCGACGTACCCTGAAAATTTAGCATGCAAAATGCCAGCAGACTTTACTTTAGGAAATGCTGATGGTTATTATTATCAGTGAGGCTAACTTAAAATAGGAGTGCTGACTAGAGGTTGATAAGGAAGAGTGATGGGCCCAATATATACTAGAAAATATAAACAAAGGTAAAAGAAAGAAATGTTGTGAGGGACAAGATTGGAAGGGACATGTAGGCTCTTGAGAAAAAGTCCTAGAAGGAGTTAGTTAGACAATTCTAATAAAGAGTGATGGAAGAGAAAGTCAAAGGGAAGGAAATTTTGGAAGGGAGTTAGGAGAGTGTTGGCCTCTCAAAAGCTAGCAGTTGCATTCTGTGTGTTTGCTGAAGTGTAGCTGTTTATCTATTTATTCCGTTATTTCCTTGAGTATGTTCTGTTTTGAAGCTGTGAAATTAGTGTACTATATTGTTAGGCTTTTCAATATATTCTGTGAATTGATGTATGATTTCGAGTGTTTCATCTATAATAAAAGTATTATTCAGTATTATATCAAGTGTTCTAACAAAGAGTTACCTGAACTTGAGGCTCAGGTTGATTGACATACCAAATCCAATTGAGCCTTTTGTTTAGAAGCTCATAGAACACACCGTGTGTGCCTAAGCCCAAGTCAAAATACAAACATTTGCCAAGATCAGGGTATGCCTTCCGAACGGCAATGATGGTTTCTGAATTTTCAGCTTTTGAAAAATCAAGAACCCCTCTCCAAGCCCAATAGCCTGAATATCTGCAAGTGCAAAATCAATACTTAAAAGTCTTTCCGCATAGACAAATAGAGAGAGAGAGCGAATGTGTGGTAAAATCAGCTTCATTTTGAGATAGAAACCTCAGTTTAAAATGAGGGAGAAATTTCTGGCGGATGGAAGAGAGACAGCCATCTGCTGCAACAAGCAAATCCCCTGCTATCTCGATGATCTCACCCGTTTTTATAACTTGAGCCTTTACTGTGACAGAGGCCTTATCATCCGCAACATGGAAAGAGAGAAAAAGATGGCCCCACCAAAAAACATTTGGTGGTAATGCGTTGTAGAGAAGGCCATGAAGATCACCCCAATGTGCTGCCCTGAAGTTGAAATTCTCATCCCTAGTCAATGTCCAGTTCACCTTCTTTTCACTATCAGCCACCTGGTTCTGCTCAGGAAAACCGTAAATCAATAGAGCCATTGTTTTCTATTGGAGAAGGATACATGTTCTGGAGATATTCCATTTTTCAATCAAAGATTAAGATTATCGCTATAATTTTCCTCAATATAATTTCATCTCCCAAATTCAGAGAAACATTCCAATCATTCTCCTCCTGCAATTTGTACCTCTCAAGTTGATTTCAGAAGAAAGGGGAGGAATAAAGAGATGCTGGTTTAGTTCATAATCCGCAGATCAACCAATAAGAATCAGACAACTAATCTAAACAAAAGCTAAAAGAAACGAAGAAACGAAGATATGAAATAGAAAGAAAGCATGAAATTTCGAAAGCATAGGAAGGTGGGACCTGATCAATGGTAAGTGGTAGAGTAGAGTGGCGGAGGAGGTGTGGTTGTGAAAGCCATGACTCAATGATTGTTTGAGAGAGAGAGTCGAGGCCGAGACCAGCTCCGGTGGGAGATCCGGTAGGAGGCGCGGTGGTTTTCTCAAGGACGACGACGTCCCAGCCTGCTATAGTGAGCGCGTGTGCGGTTGATACTCCAGCTATGCTTCCTCCTACTATCACTGCCTGGGGCTTTCCTTCCCCAACCATCGTTTTCTGTTTTCTCTCCCTCAGCAAAGCTCGCACTTGACACAAACGCAGAGCCACATTTGTTTGCGATATAATTACAATTCTCAGCAAATAAGACAATATTTGGTAATGGTGCGAACTTCCAAGTGCTGGTTTTTACTTTAGATTTTTCTCTAGTTTTAGCGGTTAAATCTCGTTTTCATTCTTTAAAATTAAGCTGAATTTTATATACTTAATTCTATTTTTTCTCTTTACCATTTTCTTCTTCTCAGGTCACAAATATATACATTCCAGTAGAAGCTTTAAATGCAAGCAGCTCCTGCCACATTCAATGTAATGCACAAGACTGTCATATTTGATTCACAAGGACAAGGCCTATAAGCTTCATTATACACATAATACTAGCTGAATTACATAATTACATATATACAATTTTTACAGAGCAGATTATGTCTTGCTTGGACAGCAGACCTTATGAAAATGTGATCCTTGCAAGTTTTTCAATAGGCCAACCCACCAGCAAATGTATCCCTATCATGTAGTAGAGACTCTGTCAACCAATAACCATCCCAGCAACCACCAATCCTCTGCCAATTACAAACAAGTAGATACTTCAGTTAAATTACATAATAACAGAGGCCCTATATTAGATTTATGAATACAACAGCTGAGATTATTGTCTATTGACATCAGCAAAACTCAGAACTAGTCTGTCCCAGGAATGCATCAAATCAAAACAAAATACATAATGTAATATGCATGCTGACTGTCTACTAACTGCAACATATAAATACTACCAATATCTAAATTATTCTCTGGGCAGAAAATGTTTTAAAAGGCTAATCCGCATGCCAAAAAATGCACTAATCTGCTGGAAGGTGCCTGGATCAGACCTGTACCATGGTAAACTGAAATATCTCCTCTTCTTCTGGTCGACTTCCACGAATCCAAACCCGCTGCTTATATTGGTTCTGTTAAAAGTTCATCAACACAAAACATGCAGTTAAATTAAGAGGATGAAGGAAGAAAAAAAGAAACAAGAAAGACAGGTGGTTGAATGGTTCTGCACTTATCATGAGCAAAAGACTAGTAACTGTTTACCTCCTCTACAAACAAACTGCTCAAGATCTTTCTTTCCTTGTGACCAAGTAGCACTCGATAGGTTGAATGGTGAAAAATTCGCCTAAACCTTTCAAACTGCACATAACAATGGTGAACACTATCAACATATACATTATTAAGTATTAACCATACAATGTAAGAAAAACAAAACATAACTAACCTGGCCCAAATCGAAGAATGGCCCAAAGTAGGTTGACCTTTCAAAAGGATCAAATCCAGCGAACTGTAATAGCAGAAAATAGAATTACTAGCTCAGCTGTTTGCTTGATGGCAGAGAATTAGCCAGAAGAAAATTCTGAGTAACAGAATTACCCTGTACATAACCTCAATTCCGTAATCTTGACGGGGTTGATCGTTGTATTTCAATGCTTCAAGCTGGAAGTGTACAGCTTCTTCTGCATTAAACTATAGAAAGAGCTAATGACCAAAATATAAAGGAACACATAGTAATGCCAATCAGTTAGTGAATTACATCTAATCTTGGGCCGAAAGGTCTTTTCTTGCGAGATTCAAGCCTGCAGTATAGAAGGCCAAAAATTGCTAATTACTTACTCCAAGAGCGTATATGAGAGTGTAACTCTTGTACACTGATGCTACTCTCAAATTTATAAAACGAATATGTTGAATTCTATTTGAGAACTTTAAATTTCTGAAATTAGACAAGAAATATATTATCTAAACAAAGTAGAAAGGAGCTCAGCAATCAGCATAACATAACAAGGAAAGAGAGCAATCAAAATTCTATGACAAGCACGCGCTGCAACTACATGCCTATATCAGAACTCAGAAGGATGAGAATGGAATAAGGAGACATACCAATTTGCAGAAAGAAAGTCGGGAACATCAGCGGAAGCCTTGAAGCGAGAGGTTAAACAAGTTTTATTTTCGGCGTTGAAAGATTTGGCCTTGGAGAAAAATGAAACAGATTGAGGAGACAACAGAGATGAACCAAACGACATCGCCGTTTCCTTCTACTGTTCTGATCTTTCCCTACTTAGTTTGCGCTGTTATAGTTACCATCGTCATCTTCTGAGGATGAGGTGCATGATCGTTCTGTCGTGTATATTAGCGCGCGTGTTCACAAATCGATCTGCATCTGCCTCGTTGCCCGTTTGAGCCGTGTCTTCTAGTTTGATGCGACCTCAGAGTGGTTTTATAACACTAATTATTTTTTTTAAAAAAATAAAAAATTAATTTTTATATTTTCTTTGTCACATTTTTTAGTAAAAAATATATATTTTATTATTTTATATATATTTAAAATAATTTATTATTTTATTTTAATTAAAATTTTGATAATAAAAATATAAAAAATTATATATAAATATATTCATTTTTAAAATATGCATAACAATTTTATAATAGTCATTATTATTATTAGTATTTTGACAAGAGGTTCATTGCTTCAAAGTACTTGATAGAGTATTTTATATTTTTAAATTTAAAAAAATTAAAAAAATTTATTGTTTTACTTAATTAATAGTTTTGTTGGTTATTTATTTTAAGGTATTGGTTAAAAATAAATTTTCAAAAAATAATTATAATTTATTTTAAAAACAAATTAATAATTTAATTTTTAAAAATATGTAATCTCTCACTTTAGTAATAAAAAGAGTAATTTGTTTATTAATTTAATTTTTTAATTAATAAAAATAAATATAAAATAATGTGATATTAAAATTAAAATTAAAATTAAAATAATTAAATATTAATTTTTAAAATTAAATTAAGATATTTTAATTTTTAAAAATTAAATTAAGATACCATATATTTTTTATGGCCAAATTATTAATTTACATAAAAATGAAGCCACGCGTCATCTTACTGAGCGTGTCTAGACTCGCCACCTCATCATTTCGGCTGCAGTTGCAGCAGCTATTATTCTCGTTCTCTTTCTCTCGCCTACTCCTACAATGAGACGTGCTTCTCCGACGTTCCATTTGTTCGCCGCCGCCGCTACTGACACCAATAACGCCATCACATTATCGAATATGCCTGTATTCTCTCTCTGTCGATGCCTACATATTCTGTTGTGAGCACAATCTAGTATGCTTGAATGTTTAATGCGCATTTTCGGCTCTTTTTTGCAGTACCGTGGACGCGGGAGAGAATTCTTGGGCCGTCTCTACTCCGGCGGGAGAGGCCAGTTCGTGACTGGAGACGCGCACTTCCAGTCAGTCCGGGACGTCAATTCAGGATTCCGGCGAGGCGAGAGTGGAAGCTTTGCTAACCTAACTCGATATCAGTGTCCACCTTTTAATCCAAGACCGCCCCCGCCTTACCATCGCAACCCACAGTTTCGTCATCCTTCTTACAATCAAGCTCAACAGGTTCGGCCGCGGCCTCCGGATTACCGAGATTGGGAGTATGCAGCTACGCCGCCACCTCCTGATTGCAGTAACTTCACTCTTCCGTTTTTTTATTAATACATGAAGCGTAGTCTCGCATAATGAGAAAGTTTGAGTTCCTGGTAAAGTAACATCACATGGCTCTACAATTTAGTTCATAATAGTCTAATGTTCAGTCATTGACTCTAGATAAGATACAGTCAGCAAAGATACTAATTATTGCGGATCTCTTTATATGAGTGTCTTGAGCAATCGCGTGCTTTGAGTTGTAAATGTTGTCTATTCTGGAAATCAATACTAATAAAGAATAACACAAGATGATTTTGCTGAATTTTTTGGTCATGCTTGATGAAAGATGCTTAGTTCACTTATGATGAAAGACAGACAGGATTGATTCAATGACGAGGATTAGTTGTTATGAGAAGAATTATATGGTTCTTAAAGTACGTAAAGGTTGTAAATTGGAAAACATTGTGAAGCTTTGTTGATTTTGTAAGTGAGGAGGATGGGTAATGATCAAATATTTATCAGTATTTGTTTTCGTCTTTGTTGCATATTTTTTTAAAATGCTAGATCATCATACGTACAAGAGTGGCCATGGTGTTCTAATTTTCTAAGTTGGAGTAATAAGAAATTAAGAAGTGTCTTTTGTTTTCATAGTTGTGTTGGTTTAACTTTGATATTTTGTGTTTTTTGCTTCACAGAACGGTTTACAATCCTTTCATATAATATATTGGCTGATTATCTTGCTATTGACCATCGGAGCAAGCTGTACTATCACATACCACATTACATGATGGACTGGCAATGGAGAAAAAGAAATATAGTTTTTGAACTTGGATTGTGGTCTGCTGATATCATGTGTTTACAGGTTATCCATCTGTTATATATTACACCACAATGCTTAGTCCAAGCACAAATAAGTTCATTTAACATAGTTTTTATTTTCATGTTCATTTTCTGTTGGGTGCTTTTCAAGATTTGGTTTGCCTTCTACAAGAATAATGATCTGAACCACAGATGTTGAACTTGGCAATCACATTTTGTAAAAATGATATATTGAAAGTGAGTCTCTTCACTTTTATATCTCATTACTTATTCTACCTTAGTTTCCAAACATGTAAAGTTGCATTTAGGCTTTTTAAATTTTCCTCAGGTCTCCTTTGCACATCACATGAGCATTACTTCTTACTTGTGCATGTGTGCTGCAACTAAAAATTCTGGTTGACCATAGAAAGAATATTCCCTTTTAATTTCATATTATCACTTCCAGGAGGTTGATAGATTTCATGATTTGGTGGAGGAGTTGAAGCTTCGGGGATATGGTGGCATTTGGAAGGTGGGTTGGTGGTACTGTTTTTCTTAAGGTTATACTTACATGACATAAGCTTTCATGTTCAGAATATGTTTTTTCAATCCTATTCTGCTTTTTATGAGCATTGCTCTGATTCAGGCTCCATATCTTGTATGAATCATTTTTGTGTTTATGTATAAACCAGATATGGCAAGATATTTTTTTAATCATTGAGAATTTGAAAGATATAAATTTCCCACTCAATAAAGGTTGTCAAGAGGTGTTGAATGCAATGAACATTTAATGTATTTTGTCTGTTGCAGAATAGATGCTATTGAGAGTTACTTAACCAGAAAAAATCAATGCTCTACTTGGTGGACATATTGTGCATTTGTCCCTCATCATTTAATTGATAGATCTCGCTCATTGTCGATTTCTCCAATAAATTTTTTAAGCACCAAGTTGTCACCTAGCCGTATGAAATGTCCTGTCTTCAGCATCATCACTTTTCAGCAGTGTTCCTTTTTGTTTTCCACTATAATTATCCCCTTGTTGACTAATTGTCTTATATACCGATTTTTCCCAAAAAACAAGTTTTATTGCATGATGAAGTCTAATGTTGTTTCATTTAAACATATAGATGCGTACGGGCAACCCAGTTGATGGCTGTGCAATCTTTTGGCGAACATCAAGGTCCAGTTAGCTTTTTTACGAACCATGCTGATTTTGAAGCCTGAATGCTACTTTCTACTTATCAAAATAGGATCTGTTTTTGTTACTAGTGCATCCATTATAATGCATCACAACTTTTTTTTTTCACAAAAAACTGATGTATCTTACACATTTTAAATGTGCATGTGAGTATGCTTTCTGTTTACACCCTTTATTTGCTTTATTTAACTTAATCACCTAGTATGGTACTATCAGAGCTTAGTAGTCTAAAATGAACTGATGTGTAAAATATGATGTATAATCAAGAGTCTTGTTCTAAATAGCACTGAGATTAACTGTTAAACCTAAATGGGTTAACTCGATAAGAATATATAGTATCAACCTGGATTTGATTCCTTTGGGGAGCACTTTGAGGTAAAATCTTAAAGTGCATTAGCCACCTAGGCCAATGTAAGGGAATGTGCTCTTTATTTTCTGGCAAAGTCTAAGTAACACCCTTGATCATAATGACAGGGAAAATAAAAAACTCTTTTGGTATGCTTCAAATATCTATGGTTTTTTGTTGTGGGATTTTTCTTTTCTATACTATCTTTTGATCATTTCAATACCTTCAAACCATTTTGTGTTTACTTGGCACTATCTATGTTTAAATTATTAGTTTTATTTGGCTAGAGGGTGGGTTAGTAGTTAACTTGATCTGTGCTGGTGCTAGCTGGAAACTTTAGTATCTAGTTTTCTTCCTAGGATAATATTAATATATAATAATATTATCCATCCTGATGTTTGTTAGGTTCAATATGCGACATGAAGAATGCATTGAGTTTAATAAGCTGGGACTTAGGGATAATGTCGCTCAGATATGTGTGCTAGAGGTACATCAGTTTCATATTAGTTGTGTAGTTGTAAAATTTAATACTTTTTTTATATCTTGACATACATGCATTCCTTTCTTATACTTTACTACCCTGAACAGTTGAAGAATCAAAGTGAATCTCTACCGTCAAGGTATTTACCCCTCCTTCCGTAATTTGGATTTTGTACTTCTTTCCTTCGAATTAGTTTTTCTTCTGGGAAAGTGGACTGCATGCTTGGTTCCATTTAATTTTCCTTCTGTTATTGGAAGAGTGTTGATTTCTATTTTCTTCCTCAGTGAAAGAGGCGAAGGGCAATGTTTCCATTGAATATATCATTAATGAATTATTTGTAATATGTAGGTGCTACCACATACTTAGTGTTTTGGAGATTCAAGAGAGTACAGAATAAGTTTAGGCAACTGGAATACCGTTTCTTCTTGATAACTGTCTTGATTGACACAGTTATATCAAACCAATGCTCTCTTGTTTCAGGAGTCAGAAATTTTCAATCTCCTATTTGACCACTTTCATGAACAATCTGTAACATCTACTAGCATACCTTGCCTACAAAGAGAATGAATAAAGAAAGTACTCTATCGTAATATTGAAATAGAGACAGAAAGAAAAATAAACAACTGGAATTTTTTTAATTTTCCCATAAGGTTGATAACTGAGGTCTTGCCTGAAAAACCTTGAAGGTCTTTCATTAAACTTTTTGAATTAAGAAGCTGTGTGTTCTTATATAAAGTCAATTCACAGGATGACTCCAAGGCATTGACATAAAGCTTTAATGGCGTATCATGAATGAGTTCAAGGTTTATTTGACTTGGGCCTTGAGTGTGTTAGGATGCCTATGATTTTTCTTCTCATGATTGAGGCATCCAAAGTGTTAAGGATTTTCTTTGCATATTTTGTTCTTAATGATTATACATCTTTAAAATTGGATTTTCTTATGCTCAATATAACATGATTGCAAGGTTTATGCAGCTTGACAGGTTCCAATAAAGTTGTTATTTGTAACGTACATGTGCTTTACAATCCTAATAGAGGAGAAATTAAGCTTGGCCAGGTGTGCACTGTCTTTTGTAGTAGCCTCTACATATCATTTTATTTGCAATTCTTTGACATTGACATTTTTAGTGCTCAATCCTTAGCCATGTTAATAATACGAATTAAGACTGAGTTATTTGTTATATTTTTCTCTTTGAAGCTATAAGAGTCTACTCTTGTAATTCAATAGACATTGCTTGATGTTTTGTTTGTTGTTGAAGGATTTCTTACTCTCCATCTTTCCACTCCTTTTCTTTCTCTTAACCAAATCTTACTTTTTCCTCTGAGAAACATGTTTGCTTGTTTTGATGATGCCCTATGTGCAAGTGATACTGTTCTATTCTGAATTCGTTAATATTAGATGTCACAAAAATGCTTCTCACACCATTGCCTATTGACACTTCTTTTGGCATTCTAAAATAATTATTTTCTTTCTTCACTCCTCTTTGGTTTTCCACTCATCCATTTACCTCTCTGATGCCATCAATGCAGATAGCACCCATCCACAGGAATGATCATTCTTCTTTCTGCTCATTATTTTTTAGGATGAATAGCTTTGGGATTATTATTCACTACATAATTCTGAATTGTGGCATATTTTTCTGATACATCTTTATCCAGTTTCTTCAGTCATATTCTGTTTTCATCACATAGTCCTGACATTCATTTGGAACATCCGTGCCTAATTTAGTGAATCCACTAACTGAGTTGCTTGATTTGTCTTTGTATGGTTAAGGTATATTCTTACCATCTAGTTTAGATCCAGAACTATAGTTTGCTTATTTGGTAAAGAAAGGCAACTTTGACTGAATGTGTTATGTCAGTCTGTTAGCTTTTTACTTCTGTAATTGCTTATATGCCTGAACCTGAATATATTCTGCTCATTTTCTTATCTTATTCTGACTGAGTGACTCCATTAGCTGCTGCAATTCTTCTTGTAATTGCTTTCTGCTATATATTTACTTCAAGCAGGTTAGAGTGCTTCTGGATAGAGCTAAGGCTGTGTCTAAAATCTGGAATGATGCTCCAGTTGTTATCTGTGGGGATTTTAATTGTACTCCTAAGGTTATCCTTTTCACTATCTTTTTGTGAACTGCTTGCCACAGCTGTTTTGATATTGACGTTTTCTATCTTGTCTCAGAGTCCATTGTACAACTTTATCTCAGAGCAGAAGGTATACTCATAATCCTTTACTTTCTTTCTTCGTGTTTGATGATGGACACATATTATGCTACAAAAATAGTAATATTCATTTTTTTTGCAGTTGAATTTGTCTGGAATAGATAGGGATAAGGTATCAGGACAAGCTGCTGCTGTGATCCGTGCACCAAGACATTCTCCTAATTCTAGGTAAATTCTGTGCATTATAGGTACTTATGTGATGAAATTGGTTGATTTATCTGACAAAATCTGGCAAAATAATGCAGAGAAAGATCTGCTAATGGGTCAGTCCAAGTTACATCTATTGCGGGTGAGAAGGAAGCTAATATTGAACAAAATATTTGTTTGTCAGACCTGCAGAAATTAGACAATCAAGATAGAAGGGAAGAGAGCCAATATAACACCAACAAGTTGGATATGTCTGTGAAGTCTTCAACAGATGTGCAAAGTGAAAATCAGAGTGGTGCTTTATATGATGCAGGTAAGGTTGCTGTAGAAATTTCTAAAATAATTGGTGATGTTTATAGCACAAAAGAATGGCTCAACCTCCCTTGGGGAAGAGAATTAGATATCCCTAACAAAAATAATCATGCAGAGTTTGACAGTTGCTCAACCTCCCTTGGGGAAGAGAATCAATCTTTCAGGGTCAAAATAGATCCTGAGATAAAGGAGCTTGTCAGTGAAGAAATTTCTTCAACTGAACCATCCAGCCAGACATCAGTTTCTAATTCTATTAATACCCCTCACCCAGATTACAAAGAAAGCTCGTCTTTTGACCTGATTGGTGATGATCAAATGAGTAGCTCTTTAAGCTCATATCAAGTTGACAAATCAAACCAATCTACCAACATTGTCTTTCCACTAGATGAGAAACTAGAGAAATTGTCCCTTGATGAGATAGATAAAGACACACTACGGGGTGAAAATATTGTTGAAGATGGTGATACTTTTATGTCTGCATTACATAATGCCGAAGAAGGCTTCCAAACATCAATTGGAACAGATGATCTGTCTGAGGAACTAGAATCTGCTTCTGACTTACCGCCCAGTCTGAATTCCAAATCTTTTGACTCAGAGAGAACTACTTATAATCCATCCTTGTGGACCCCTATGGAAATAGAAACTGCAACAGGCAACTCAGAGTGCACCTTTTTGGAGCATTCTCTACCTCTCAGGAGCACATATACTGAAGTTTTGGTAGATCTCAAAACTGTTTGGCCACCTTTTTTATGGAACAAATTGTTACATTTCTTGCTTGTCTAAGTTTAAAAGATGCAATTTGATATATGTGACATCAATTATATTTGAAACATAAGCTTTTCTATATTTGTTCATTTACTCAGTACTTTTTACATACCTGCAGGATTGTTCAGGGACCAGAGACCCTAATGGAGAACCCCTGGTGACCAGTTATAACCGATGCTTCTTGGGAACTGTTGACTACATTTGGTAGGTGCTATGATTTTTTGAGTTTTTTGTCTGCTGTTTTGCTACCTTGTGCTGCTAATTTGATTTTAAATTGAGATCAGATTAATTAAAAAAAGAAAAAAAAAAAGTCATTGCCAATGTCCTACGTTATCCATTATGGTTTTTCCATGTAGCATTCCTGATAAACTAGATTATCAATTAATACTGAACAGATGATTTTACATTTTGTTTCCTTAACTCTGGCCAAAAAGAGCTGACAGAATACTTTTCTCTTTGATCTGGCACATAGGCGATCTGATGGTCTCCAGACAATTAAGGTGCTTGCTCCAATACCTAAACAAGCTATGGAATGGACTCCAGGATTCCCAACAAAGGTACAATTGAATTTGTAGTTTTTGTTTGAATTTTTAGCTGGGAGAAGAGGTATTAATAAGTTATGAAACCAATGCGGATACCCTTTCAGCGTTAGAGTTCAATGTACGGGGGGAGGGCATTGTTTCTTTGATAGAACAGGGAAAGGACTTTTTACTCCATGTTTGTCTAGACCCAGTTTTTGACCAATTTGAATTTCGATTTCATAACCATCAGTGCTCATTTTCTTTGAAATGGTCTCGCCTTGTCTATAATTTCCATAAGTATTTCCTTTTCTTTTTAATACTGTTGCTTGAATTTGATTAACTCTTTTCTGTCTGCAGAAATGGGGTAGTGATCACATTGCCTTGGTTTCTGAATTGGCGTTCGTGAAAAGCACCAGTAACAGCGGGGACATTCAACAGCAATTTACTCAGTAATCAGTGATTTATAGAACTTTTCCATGTAAAAATCATTAGATCTGGTTTCAAGGCTTATCGATGTTTTAGGTGAAAATCAAGCTCGTACCCCTCTCCTCTGGTGCAAACTCGGGATATCACTTACTCTCGGTCACTAAAATGAGAAAAATGCTGAAGCCCAGGACGTGTATATATGATTCTGAGCGAGAGAGAAATTGTCAGAAAGGTACTAATTAATTATTGAAAAAAATTTATATGTAAATTTTATATCTTTATCATTAAATTTTTCAACAAAGGTTAATACTTGTAATTTATGCAATTTATTTTTAAATTTTTTATATATTTTATTTTAAATAAAAAATTTAATAATAAAAATATAAAAAAATTATATATTAAGTGTAATCCTTAATTATTATCTAATCAAGTTTATCAGAGCGATAGAAAGAAACTTCACAACTTTATGTCCCGTCAGTGGGACATGTCAAAATTCTTATGCTTCGGTCGTTGGAATGAAATATCTCAGCTTGAATTGGTATTTTGGGGACCATGGATCAATACTTGTTTCAAATTGCGTGTATAAAATGGGAGGAACTGTACTTTTGCTTTATGATAGTTGGTCATTTTACGCCATATCAGTTGGGACTTGAGACAGGTTGGGAGGGTTTATGAACTCTTGGTCCTGGAAGAGCCGTTCTGAATGAATTGAAGAAAGTTGGGCACGGAACCGTCAATGATGACTATTTTACAGGGATATCTCATACTTTTTAGCAGTTCAATTGGAATTGTCTTGCAAGGGGCATAAGTCTTGCAAATTGCATTCAAATCCGAATTTAAGTGCAACAGTGCAGCATCGAAAGAGCAAATCCTGAAAAGGATAAGAACCCATGGATATATGGAAATTCTGAGTCATGTAATGCCACTACATCATTTCTGCTCCGTGGGGCTAATTTGTAAACTACTTTCTGCCAGAGTAATGCACTCTCCTGCCCAATAAGTAGTTTCGACACCTTAGGTATTTAATCACGTGTGGGAATCTTGGTCAAAGTCAAAATAATAGCAAAGGAAGAACATATAAAAGTCTTAGCGAGCTCCAGTTTCCCTAATCCTATTACAACTTTTCTAAATCAGATAGAGGGGCAGTGGACAACGAATTATCAACAGAAGTACAGCCTAGACACAGAAGGCATGCATGTCTGTTAATACGATTTCAAAAAAGAGATCACTACTTAGATTACCACAAAAGGTTGCTTGTATCAAACTAGAGCAACTGCCCAGTTATCCACAAATCAAAATATCTTCAAATTTACATTAAAGTTCCACCTTTTCAAGGTTCGGTCTAACCATATCAGAAGATCCTTTACTCCTTTGAGGACTTGTTAATAAGAGATTTGTGGATATGAGGAATAACACCACCACCTGCTATTGTTCCTTTAATGAGGGTGTCAAGTTCTTCATCTCCACGGATTGCAAGTTGCAAATGTCTGGGGGTTATGCGCTTCACTTTCAGATCCTTGCTTGCATTGCCAGCCAACTCCAACACCTCTGCAGTTAGATACTCCAGGATAGCAGCAGAATACACTGCAGCTGTAGCACCGACTCTTCCATTGGCCGTCACCCTCGATTTCAGAAGTCGGTGAATTCGTCCCACTGGGAACTGTATGAAAAGATATATAAGATGATGCATCAGCGAACCTGAAGCATTACACAACCACAATTATACTACATAAATTTTGGATACCCTAAACCAGGGCATAGTAATTACACAAATGTTAGTTTTAGTTAGTTCCAGTATCGTTTACTATCATCCTGCGAAGTTGAGATTTGCACAGTTTGTCATTCTCAATATGTCTCAGATCCTGCTACAAAGCCAATTGTTTCAAGTTGCCCCCTTTCAGAAACAGCATACTAGTAATGGGAACTGGAAGGAAACCACAAAAGAAGGAAAACATGTATGTATCCGCACCAAAGTGGGGAGGGGGAGAGAGAGGATATTTTTATAACTGCCAGTATATTGAATATAATATCAGCAATGAGATGAGATGTAGCATACCACATAAGCTGTTTCATCACAAATAGATAATTATATTCACACTTACACAAGGTCAGAAGTTTAAAACGTTCCAACCCCGGACCTGGCTATACTGCCAATTCCACAAAAAGACTGGCCTCTAATTCAATTAAAAATTCATCTTTCCAGGGAATATAGGCAAGAGAATGCAAGCAGGGCCTACTCCTAATTAGTAATGAAAATTATAAGACAATTGTAGAAATTAAAATTGAATGTATTCAACAGTTCAAAAGCAAACAGCCAAAGAACTAAGAAATTATAGCATAGAGAAAAGGTTAGCTGTTAATCCCTTCAGAGAACAAACTATATCTCATTGACAGAATATTTGATACCTGCTGAAGGAATGCCTGCAGCTACTTCTAACCACACACGAACTTTAAAAGGAGAAAACCCAAAACCGATAAAACGACTACATCTTGAGCTAATATAGAAATATCAAGCACTACATTCGTAACTGATAACTCAGCTAAGCTATATCCATACAAGGCCTCGATCAGTGTACGGGTATCCAATTCAGGGGGATGATTCTAACTTGAATAGAAATACAAATACTCCAATCAAGTCCATTTCATATTCTCTTCAGTACAATATGCTTCTCGGCAAACAAGAAAGGAATCAATCGATCACCTAAAGCGTCCAAAGAGTACTTACTTCTTGTCCAAAAAAAAAAAAAAGCAAAGCAAAGCAAAGAATACGAAGAAATCAGCATAAACACTATATAACATAACGCATATCACAGAAATTAACAACCTGCAACTTCAATCGTGTGCCTAGTTACATAAATGTTCTCCGCATAAAAATAAACCAATGATCCAACAAGATCCAGATGTATACGATAGAAGTTGTTGAAATTAGCGAACGCTTTATAGCTACGGAACATAAATTATCAAAAATTTAAGCCACAGTGCGAGAGTTAAACCAAATCGGAGCAACAAAATGAAAAAATCAAGAAAGGATGAATGAAAAACCTGAAGACCCGCTCGAGAGGATCGAGAAACGGGTTTCTTCTTATCCTTATCCTTGTTAGCAGCAGGGGTTTTACCCATTATCAACCCTTTCGCTCCTTTTCCCGACATCTCTCTCTCTTTCTCTCTGTATCTCCCACTGCAATTTGCTGAATCTACAAGGGACGCCGAGACAACACACACGAGATGATCCATAGAACAGGACCGGCCGTATTTATTAGGGATTTTATTTCCCAAAATTACCCTTGCTCTTTTGACGTAATTACGAGAAGAATGCCACCGTGGTAATTATTCTATTTGGAATTGGAGTCAGACCAAATACTGAGCAGTCCACGAACAATGTTTACAATGGAACGGCCCAACGGACTCTTAGCCCATTCCTCAAACACCTTCTTCGTTTTAATGAATTTTTTGCCCCCCCCCCCCCCCCCTTTTTAAGTTTGTATTTATTCCTTTTAGTTTTCAAGTCGACTAAATGTTTTTTAGGCTTTTAATTTTGTTTAATATATATTTTAAATGCATTTCATCTAAAATCTATCTCAAACTATTTGATACTTTAATTTTTAATTGAAAAAATTTATGAATAATTTTTATATTTTTATCATTAATTTTTTAATTAAATAACATTTGTAATTTATATAATTTATTTTTTTATGACTAATTTTTTTAAAATTTTTTTTATACATTTTATTTTAATTAAAAAATTACATATAAATATAATTTTTTTAATTTAGAATCTTTATGTTTTTATTTAATTTTTTAACTTTCTTCATTTTGTCTTTTTTATTAATAAGATTAATATTATAAATTTAAAATAAAAAATTCCATTATTTCAAGACACATTATTTCATTAATCAAATTTTAATATCAATTTCAAAATAATCATATAGATAAGTGAAATAATACCTAGTCTATAATTTTCTCTTAAGAAATCAAATTTCGTGTTCATGATGAACTCATAATATAAGAGTCTTAACAAATGCAATGTATTATTTCATTAATAATCATATAGACAAATGCAAAAGATCTGAATTCAATGTATCGCCTTTTTTTGTTATTAAGGCTACTGGATTGTCTCAACATTTAATCTATGGGCCACTAATTTTTGTATTCACTCATTCAATATAATAGATTATTACTCTATTTCACACTATACTGAATTCAATGTATTATCTCATTCACTCCACTTTCTCACCACACCTGTTCTATTAATTCTATCCACTGTCTTCAAAACTTTTAATTGAAAATTAAGAAATGAATAAAAGTCTAGAATTAAGGAAGAAATCAAAAACTCCCAATCAAGAATTAAGGAAGAAATCGAAGTTGAGTTGATGTGTATAATATTCGCGGGGTAGAAAACCGACATTGGCGCAAACCAAATTAGGAAAAATGAAAAAGAAATTTCTGATTCTGATTTCTGACAGTCCTCAGTCTCAAGATTTATACTCCTCTCATTCCTTTTTCACCAATAACCTCTTGCTCAGTCGGTTGATAATAAAGCTCTCGCCACTTTGTGTTCGCGGGGGCTTATCGCCGTATCTCTGATGCCTTTCATCTGTCTCTTTCTTCGTTTTTAAACTTTTATTTTTATTTTTATTTTTTAATTCTAATCGTTTTGTAAACTTCGAATCTAGAATTCTCTTTCGTTAATTTTAAAATTTCGTATTTGTTCATGCTCGAGACTCAACAGCTCCAGCTCCGAAATCATGATTCCCAGTGATTTTCAATAAATTTTAAAGATTTCTGTAACAATTTTGTCTATGGATACTGCATCCGCCGGCTACCCATTTGGATTTGCCGTCCACGCCCAGAGGAAGTTTGCTTCTTCCGCTCGGAAATTTGGCTGCTCAAGCTCTGAGTTTCCTCTTAATGTAGACGTTTCAAGAATTAGTTTGTGCCCACGCTCTACTTCGTCCGCAGCTTCAAAGGTATTTCAATCGTGATTTTCCTTTGGAGGATTCTTAGATTTATATTACTCCCTCCACATAAACATGTTTACAGTTAGAAAATCTGGATGCTGTAATGCTGCTGTCATTATCTAGAAAGATGCAACGATGTATGTCTTCTTTGTATACTTTGGGCCACATACTTGTATGCAAAGGCACCGGAATAGAAAATTACAGAGCGTGCATATATTCATGTTCAATTTGTTTCAATATTTTCCCTTTATATATATTTGATCAAACTTCGGAAGGGGCTCAAACTGAACAAATTGTTGAATTAAAAATTTTAGATTAAAAAAGGGAGCGTTGGTGTGATTACTACTGCAAGTTTGAAAGCTTGTCAGCTTAACATGTTTGTAGTAGGATTTCATCAGCCTTTTCAATGTCTATGAGATTACGTGGATGATTTAATGTGGTTTTGAATTAAGTGGTTTGAGTATTTCAGTAGGTAAGGCAGTCATGCATCTTTGCATAGACAAATTATTATACACTAATTGTCTCAGATGACTGGCCAAAAGGAAATTTTATAACGCAATCTAAGGTTTTAATTTCTGGATTTAATTATTCAAAGAACGTAAACATTTAAAAGTTTCTTAGATATTCCCATTTCTCGTGGTTTGAATGGAAGAGCTAACCTATTAATTAAATATTTTATCATCCCACAAAGGATTTTATGATATTTATTGGACGATTTTTGCGTGAATTATAAAGAAGGATGTCCTTCAAGTTGTTTTCCAGTCACTAAACTATGAAGGCTGCTTTGTCCGGATAAAGAGAAAGTAAATATTATAGACAAATCCGATACAGACAAGTTAGAATATAGACTGAAATGCAGCTGATATATGATATTGTTTGGACTGATAAGATGGGTGTAATATTAGAAACAAGAGATGCATTATGAAGTACGACAAACTTCCAATCCTAAATTTACAGTATTATTTATCTCCTTAATAGATTATTCAGAGAAAAAAAAATTTATGTTTCATTAATTATTTGATGAGCGGGTAGTATCTAATATGTGCTAGATGCAGGGATTAATAGACAGAATACGTGCACTTCCTAATATTGATGATTTCTACTGGGAGAAAGTCCCAACACCCATACTTGATGCTGTTGAAAGTCCTCTTTGCTTGAAGAACCTATCTCTTAAGGTTAGTTAAAAGATCTAAAACATTCTTATCTTTTTCCTTTGGTTTTAAACCCTTTGTAGTTGCAAGCTCGCACCATCTTATTCCCTTGATAATAACATTTGCAGGAACTCAAGCAGCTGGCTGATGAAATCCGTTTGGAATTGTCTTTGGTGATGTCAGATGCACAAATCTCATCTAAAGCAAGTCTGACAGTTGTCGATCTGACAGTTGCAATACATCATGTGTTTCATGCTCCAGTGGACAAGATCTTGTGGGATGTTGGAGAACAAGTAAGATTTTAATATATTTGCAAACATGCTAGTGCTCTATTCTTTTCTTTAATTTTTTCCCTCTCTCCTTTGGGTGTATGAAGGAGAATGCAGTTTAAAGGTTGATAATTTAGGCCTTTCCTTGAGTTCATTTTGTATCAAACTTATGAATGATCCCCTTTCTTGAATTTCATATTCTAACAAACCAGTGAATGACCTGATTTGTATAACGTCGTCTATTCAATATTTTGTGGGCAGACATATGCACATAAGATCCTTACTGGAAGGCGATCCCTCATGAAGACAGTGAGACAAAAGAATGGTCTTTCTGGCTTTACGTCCCGATTTGAGAGTGAGTATGATGCATTTGGTGCAGGTCATGGATGCAACAGTATTTCTGCAGGACTTGGTAATTAAATCCAATTCATTTATTGATAATAGCAGGCAACATTTTCAGGCTTCGTTCATGTTTTCTTGTTGTCACGCACTTGTCTTAGAAAATGTATTTGGATTGGTATGAGATACAGTTTTCTGCAATGAACCAGGCCACTTCAGGTTTTGTGTCAGATGAATTAGTAAATTCCCTATAAATAAAGTTTCCAATGAATCTTGAATCCATATTTGTTATATTTTATTTCAGGCATGGCAGTTGCACGCGATATAAAGGGGAGGCGAGAACGTGTAGTTGCAGTTATCAGCAATTGGACAACTATGGCTGGTCAGGTTTATGAGGCAATGAGCAATGCAGGGTATTTGGACTCAAATATGGTAGTGATTTTGAATGACAGCCATCACTCCTTACATCCAAAAGTTGAGGAGGGACCAAAGACATCTATTAATGCACTATCCAGTACTCTAAGCAGGATCCAGTCCAGTAAATCCTTCCGAAAGCTTAGGGAAGTTGCTAAAGTATGCTTCTGCTCCATGTCCGTGGAGAAAAACACTAGATTTTGTAAATCAATGATATATAACTTTTCTTCCTAGTATGCAGAGTGCATATGTTGAAGCCATGACATCCATATTTAATTAACTGACATATTAAATCATGTTTGCATGCTTCATATGTGGGTACTACTATCAATATGAACTGCATATTTCCTGAGGTGAAATACTTTAAAAGTATTATGATATGATGATAGAGCCCTGGGCTGTATCTCACAGAGTATCTAGGATAATTCCACAGAAACAGAAAAAAATGCACTGAACAGAGAAAAACACTGCACTGACTAGACAGTATATCAGCACAGAATAACAGAAGAAAATACTACTGGTATTCGAGAGGCCAGTACTCTCCCAATTTCCTCCCAAAATATTGCCTTACTCCCTCATCCTTCTTTCCTTCCTCTTAACTGAGGCTGCGGTCCTCTCACCAGACAGTTACAATCTGCCTCCTTCCACTGTGGTCCCCACTAATAGTTAGTTACAATATTCACTCCTTCCTTCCCTCTCAGCCGCCTCTCCTCTTCCTATAATGCACCCTTAATTTGATGCTGGTGGTCCCCCTCCTCCCTTCCCCTTCCTTCTGCTGTAACATTTCTTAACCTGGGGTCTATCATATGACTTGTGGTACGTCTACTCTATTTGATAGTTCTGGTTTGATCAAATGTGCAGTGTACCTCTGACAACCTGATTGAAAGTCTTTTCTTTCTATGTGTGCACTAGGAAAGATGGTTACATGTGCAACTCTAATTTCTTAATTTTTTCCCCATTTATGTCATAGTTTCTTCCCATTGCTATGTGCTGGAAAAGTTTTCAGTTTGTTTTTTATTTCATTACAAAATGGGTGATTTGCCTATTATTTATGATCTGTCCTCTTAAAACTCCAAATTTCATTTCTTAACATTGGTTGATTTGTGATGGAGCCCCAAGGATGATACTGAATAATACTCTTGTTATTGATAACTTCCCACTCAAAAAGTGCTACAAGACGACGCTGAAGGCTGGACAACCAGCAATACAGACTGACAGACCCATTGGCAACCAAACAGAAACATAAACAGCAGAAAAAATAAGATAGCACCCACTCACAGCAACCAGAAGAATAAGAACCAAACTAGCTTTCGAGAGGTTAGCACTCTCCCAATTTCCTTCAGACTTTTCCTACCTCCGCCCTTTTGCTCCACCCTCAAATATTATCCTACCTAATACCCATGGCCGTGGTCTCCACCAGACTAGTTAATAAGGATATTCTTCACCCTATCTACTCAGTCGCCCTTTTCCCCTTCTAGAATATACTTTCAAGTCTGAATGTACTGGTACCCCTTCTGTTTTCCAATGACTCTTCTTCCTTTTATAGTGCTTGCTAACCTGGGGCCTATCAATTTGTGTTTATGAATGATAATAATCATTCTGATCAGATTTACTACTGTGATCTTTTAATCCTATTTATGCAATCTGAAAATAGAATTTTATTTATTGTGTTCTGGGCATGCAACTTGATGGGTCCTTTCAATATTTCAATAAATGCAATTAAAGTTTATATTCTGTGCTTTTTACTTATATTAAAGTGGTTGTTTGTCTAGGGTGTTACAAAACGCATTGGTGGAGGTATGCATGAATTGGCAGCTAAAGTTGATGAATATGCTCGTGGTATGATGGGTCCACGAGGTTCCACTCTTTTTGAAGAGCTTGGATTGTACTACATAGGGCCTGTGGATGGACACAACATTGAAGAGCTAATATGTGTTCTAGAAGAAGTAGCATCTCTTGATTCAATGGGTCCTGTCCTAATTCATGTAATAACTGATGAAAATCAAGGAGCAGAATATAATCAGAAAAGTGACATGGCAGACAGGCAGCAGGATGGTATTGCTTTTGCTATTTCATCTCTTACTTCATTATTTTGTTACATTTAGTTGTAATTTTCTAGTTTAGTCCAAATATCCAAACATTTCAGAAAATGAAATCACTTTTCCTTAGATTGGTATAACTGAGTTACTGATGTATAAAGGACATGATACTCCGTATATGCTTAGAATATTTCTTTCCAAGCTTTTTGTGGTATGAGATGAAACCACCACTGCCTGGAGTTGGCTTTCGGGTTTGGATGGATTTGATACAACTAATTTTTTGTATAGGTGCAAAGCCATGTCTTCAGTACCTGTGCATCTCAGAGGATGACAGTTTAGCCTTTTAATGGCCTGACTATTAAAATACTGGAAAAATATGCATAATGTTGGATTAGATTTTAATCAGCTGCCTATTTTGACTTTTCAGGTTCCGTCGACTTTGATTCATTACATCAAACTAATCAACCTCGAACATATAATGATTTGTTGGTGGAAACTTTAGTTATGGAAGCAGAGAAAGACAAAGATATTGTGGTAGTTCATGCAGGAATTATGATGGAACCATCATTTCAACTGTTTCGAGAAAAACTGCCAGATAATTTTTTTGATGTGGGAATGGCTGAGCAACATGCAGTTACGTTTGCTTCTGGTTTGGCATGTGGTGGATTGAAGCCATTTTGCATAATACCTTCTTCCTTTCTACAAAGAGCTTATGACCAGGTTATTTCTCATTGTTATTTCTGAAATCAATTATGAATTTAGTGGGAAGCAGAAAGAAATGGACTACTATTATTGATAAGAGAGAGGGAAAGTAGTCAAGGTACACGACTATATGGGCACCAGAGACATATTTCATTTTCCTTAGGTAATATCAATTTAGGTTACTATTATTGCACATGCTTAGGCTTAGGCTGCCAAACTGGAAAGACTGGAGGATATTGTTCCATGTGAATTGTCTAACTCTGGCTTGAAAATCTCCAACATTGTTAGCAAAATTATTAACTTTAGAGAAAGTTTGTAGGTCATCTGGCATTCTGACTCAGTAATTTTAATATGCTTCTCTCTGTGTTCACGCTCTTATCCACATGGGAGTGCACCTACTCATGTGTGGAAGGGTGGTCAATGAATGATTAGATGTAGTAAATATGGATTTTAACATGTTACATCTTACATATGCAGGTGATCCATGATGTTGATCAACAGAAAATTCCAGTGCGTTTTGTCATTACGAGTGCAGGGCTGGTAGGTTCTGATGGTCCCCTCCAGTGTGGAGCGTTTGACATAACCTTCATGTCATGTTTGCCAAACATGATCGTCATGGCACCATCTAATGAGGTTGAACTCATCCACATGGTGGCTACTGCTCGTAATGTCAATGATCGGCCAATTTGCTTTCGGTATCCAAGGGGTGCTTTAGTAGGGAACAACTACACTGTATGCAATGGAACACCCATTGAGGTAATTGCTTGGCACCCTATTTTCTCTAGATACATTGCACGTACACCAATACCTAAAATTTTGAAAAGGGTAAACTAATTGTTAGTTTGTCCAGACATAAATTAAACTTGACAATGCACAATTTAATTTCACTTCCTAGGTTTCTCATAATATTATATGATAGGACAAGCTCCTTTTAAAATTTTTGAGCGACCCTAATATATTCATACAGATTGGAAAAGGGAGAGTTCTTGTTGAGGGTAAAGAAATTGCCTTACTGGGATATGGATCAATGGTTCAGAACTGCCTGAAAGCTCACGCACTTCTTGCAAAGCTTGGCATTGAGGTAACGGTTGCTGATGCAAGGTTCTGCAAACCCCTGGACATCAATCTTCTTAGGCAGCTTTGTCAACACCATTCTTTCCTGATTACTGTAGAGGAAGGATCTATTGGAGGATTTGGTTCTCACGTTGCTCAATTTATTGCTCTCGATGGACAGCTTGATGGAAGAGTTAAGGTAATTTTAGTTAATTTATTTTTTCCTTTCAAAGTTATTTAGTTAAGCATATACTCAGTATGTTACATCAATTAAAAATAAAAATTTAATATTGCCTAGAAGGGTAGTAATAAATGTACTTTATTTGACCAACCTTCTAATATTCCATTTCCTTTTGTGACTCAACTCTGCCAGTGGCGACCCATTGTCTTACCAGACAGCTATATAGAGCATGCATCACCAAACGAGCAGCTTGATCAGGCAGGGCTGACTGGACACCACATTGCTGCCACGGCATTGAGTTTGCTGGGTCGTACTCGTGAGGCCCTACTTTTTATGTGTTCATGAATGGCATGCTTCCATGTCCTTTTGAGACGGTGATGAAGGGAAGTTGAATAGCTGCATACGTTAATGCACAGATCAATCGCGATGTCCTCATATTAGGTTTACTCATCTCTTGGTTTTTGTATATAGTTTACATATGGTATGTTGAATACCATTTTAATTGTACAGTACTCTTGTTAAAATGAAATACATGAATTTGTTGCGCTCTGCAGGTACATAGAATTGAGATTGACTGAGCACAATTCATATTTTGCATTTTCCTTTTTCCATGCTAATGTATGAATAGCATCATAATGTGATATAGATGGATGGTGTAGGATTAAAAAGACATGCGTGACGAATGTTCAGTAAATTTTGTTCTGAAAGAATGTGTATAAAGTGGGACAGTGTAACATACTAAGATAATTTCTTGCTTTAGTTGTCCGTATATGATGCCATGGAGATTGGATTAGTATCTCTTGCTAAGAGCATGTCTAGAGATTTTGATTTTTTAAGAGGTTAAGTTTTTAAAGATTTTTTATTTAAAAAATTGTGTTAAATGATTTTTTTTTATTATTATACACTTAAATTTTGAGATGATTTAATGGTAAAGAAGTACGAATTTTCAATAATACTTTTTTTATATGTCCTTCATTTTATGTATCTAGATTTTGAAATTGTTTTTCAGAACTAACTACATATTTTTTCAATTCAATGTTGTGATCATTAATTTGTGTGGTGTTCAATTACCTTCTATAAGATAGTTTGTGTAAACTAATTCCATGATCTAGTAAACAAATGGTAATTAATTTCATCAGCATTGTTGTTTTCTTGGATTTATTTATACCGTTATAGATGCTTTGGTTAAACCTTTTTAGAATTTGACATTTGAAAAATGTTTGGAAATATTCTCTTACGTTTTTTGTCCAAAAGGATCCTGTAAGCACGTAGGATAATCACTTTTTAAATAATTTGGATAAGTGTAATGAAAAATGTATTGAACTGATATCTTTTGTTTGGCTTAACAATAATATGAAATTAAGATATTCTTTTTTTTTGGAACTAATTGATATCCTTCCTCTTTTAGACTGAGTAACCAACTGCATCGAATGCACTTGATTTGTTGCTGTTATGCAAGCACGTGTCTTAATAGTTTGTCTAGATAAGGTTTAAAGTCTAAATAGATTTTTATTAACGGAAACAATCTGACAAAATCTATTTAATTCCAAAATTTCTAAAATTTTCGCCTATCGGAAAAAATAAAAAATCGCGGACAAGCTTTCATACTTTTTCCTTATTTATATCCTCTTATTGTTCAAGATATGATGGCATTGGCAGTCAGTTCATTGTAAAGAGATTATGTTATTTCTTTGCACAACTTAACCAGTTGAACTTTGACCCATTTTATAAGATGTAATTAAATTCTTATAATTTTTAATTTAGGTAAAATGAATTTTGCCCCAAAAAAAGCCAGATAATTGTAAAATAATTCCTCTATAATTACATTTGACATCTAATTCATTAGCAATTAACCGTAACGCGCCAAACGTGAGTTCTGAAAATCTCAGGTCTATCTCCATGCAACAAAATATATATTACGTACAGATAATTTAACAAAAAAAAAATCATAAATAGAACCCAATAAAAAAAGAACGAGCACCATGAAACTAGAACCGTACAGTTAGGCTTGCGAAACGCGAAAAAACCTACCAATCACTATTGAAAATTACAAATTGGACTAGCCAGTGAAAGGCGACCACGTGGGTAGGGCAGCGAAATCCTTGGATATACAAATGCGAATGTGCCAGTTTGGGCCCACAGAAACCGGATTGTTTTGTTCAACCTTCTAATTTTTGCAGGTCAATTGCCAGTTGCCAGTCTCCTTCCCTTGCCTCTCCCGCCTCTTTCTCTCTCTTCCGGCTCCTCGCTTTAGAGAGAGAAAGGAAAATAGCAGAAAGGGTCCCATTCCCGCTTCCATCCACCGTATTCTGGAACCTCCGACAATACTATACGCCGCCGCAATTCATCACCCCGACTCACCCGCATTCCCATTCTCTTCCTCTTTCTGCATTTCCTTGTTTGTACGGCGTGAGGGTCCCTGTGGGCCCCCCTTCTTCACCTGAATATTACGTACGTCTTTTTTCTTTTTCTTCAACTTCTTGTGTTGAAATTCCTCAATCAAGCTTGGCCTATCTCTTTTGTTGCTAAATTTTTTTGAAACATGTATGGAATAATCTTTTATCACCATATAAACAACCACCGAACTCGCCTGAGAAATCTTTTGGAAATGGTTTAAGTTACGGTTTAGCCTTTACAAAATAGTAGAATATATATACGTGCATGAACGAGCTTCCACATTGTCTTCCCCTCGAAGATTGCTGAATGTCTATCTGTTTCGCGAGAAATTAAAAGCGGGCATTGAGTAATGCCTCAAATGGAAACATTTGTTATTTTCTGGCCTTCGATCTCTATAATGATGATTGATGAATGACGACCAGGGGAAATTGCGGTGCCCAATATCCTATTATTTCATTTCTTAATCGTTTCTCACCAGTCACCAGCCAAACAGTTTTTTTTTTTCTAATTTATTTTTTAAGCTTTATGTGGTTATTGGCCATTGGACATTTCATGCATGAATTCAAGCTTCTATATGTTCTGCTCTGCAAATTTTTTAAACTTATAAGGTGGATAGATTGTGATGGTTATGCTGTATATATAGCAGAGTAACTGAATGCGTTCTCTCGCTTTGATGTTACTTTTGGATGAAATATGAAATTTGTCCCTTTAATTGGCCAAAGTTCCTCTTACACCACATGTCTTCCTCTAAGTCAATCTATTTGCTGAACTTCGTCAATTTTGATATACATATGATTTCAACTTAAATTCTTTCAGCAGCTGCAGGAAACATGAAACCGTGTCAGGGAATAATACAGGATTTCAAAGGGAGAGCCGCTTGTTACAAACAAGACTGGGTTGGTGGACTCTGTTCTGGCTTCAAGTAATTCTTCTTTGTCCTAGTGCAAATTGAAAACTGGAAAATGCCCCTCTTCTCTGTGTTTGTGTGTAATGCTGATTTGCATAATGCTTATTTGTTGTATACCAGGATACTGGGTCCAACGTGTTACATATTCTTTGCTTCTGCACTCCCTGTTATTGCCTTTGGAGAGCAGCTTAATAGGGATACAGGTAAACCTCTTTTCTCAACAGCTTTATAGCTCTCGAATGTCAGTAATAAAGCTAAAGCTATTGTGTGGCTTTTGGTAATACAAATTATGGTAGTCGTTGAATAGGTTCAATCATGTTTTTCAGATGGAAAATTGAGCACGGTGGAAACATTAGCATCTACTGCACTTTGCGGAATTATCCATTCGATATTTGGTGGCCAGCCCATGCTGATTTTAGGGGTTGCTGAACCCACCGTTATAATGTACACTTACTTATACGAGTTCAGCAAAAAAATTCCAGCAATAGGTCCCGATCTTTTTCTGGCTTGGGCTGCTTGGTACGGAAGTGCTGTTTTTGGTTTTGCCAACACTTGATTGTTTTCACATAATTTTGCTTTAATTGTAATATGTCCTCTTTGTCTAACTTATATATCCATCTACGTGCAGGGTATGTGTGTGGACAGCAATCATGTTGATTCTGCTTGCAATTTTCAACACGTGCACAATTATCACCAGGTTTACAAGAGTTGCAGGGGAACTATTTGGCATGTTAATTACTGTTCTTTTTTGTCAGGAGGCTATAAAGGTAATGCTTCCTCTTTGCAGCAAAATAGCTTGTGAACACTTCGGGAATCAACGTGACATTGTTTGAACCTTGAACCACAGGGACTAGTAGCTGAGTTCCAAGTACCCAAGCATGAGAATCCATTGTTGGAGGAATTTCAATTCCAATGGCGGTATACAAATGGATTGCTTGCAATTATTTTCTCTTTCGGCGTACTTTTGACTTCGCATAAAAGCAGAAAGGCGAGATCGTGGCGATATGGAACAGGTAAATGATAATACTAATATTAGATAGGATCTTTAAGACAACATGTTTTCATGTTAATTAGACGAAATTCATCTTACAGCTACTACATCTTCTCTGTGGCATTTAATGCAGGGTGGGTGCGAGCTTTCGTTGCAGATTATGGGGTACCGGCGATGATCGTGCTTTGGACTGCGCTATCTTATATTGTACCAGGCAATGTTCCACACGGTGTTCCCAGAAGGCTGGTTTGTCCTCTTCCCTGGGAATCTGCATCTCTGTACCACTGGACAGTAGCGAAGGTATTAATGATACATATGTAGTATTTTTTTTTATTTCTTTCTTTTCTTCCATTAACTGATTCCACCGTGCTATTCACGTACACTGCTTGAAAGAACACACTGGTGCACTGCTCGACAGTGTGAACTGCAAATGGTGATTAACTTAATACCATACAAACCACAAAAACTCTGACATTATGAACTACAAATTGCAGAGCATGTTTAAGATACCAGTGCCTTATATCTTTGCGGCAATTATTCCAGCTGTGATGGTAGCAGGTTTATACTTTTTCGATCACAACGTAGCTTCCCAGATGGCTCAACAGAAGGAATTCAACCTTCAAAAACCAGATGCCTACCACCATGATTTGTTACTGCTTGGAATAATGGTTTGTTCTTTTTTGCCTCTCAATTTAAAATCTTCATTCCTAGAGTAGAGATCCGTCTTATGTTAATTCCGTATTTATGATCTTGTACGGATTTTAGACTTTGTTTTGCGGTCTTCTTGGTCTTCCTCCATCAAATGGAGTCCTTCCACAGTCCCCAATGCATACCAAGAGTTTGGCAGTTCTTAAGAGACAGGTAATCAATATCATCTCTAATTTGCATCAATACTAATTAGTACTCTTTAGGTTCTTAAATATCAACTCGAACAGGGTCTTATCCATATGTAACTTGATTATACCTCAGTTGATGCGAAAGAAGGTGGTAAAAAGAGCCCAGGAATGCATTAAGGAACAAAGGAGCAAATCTGAAATATACGGAAAGATGCATGATGTGTTTATTGAAATGGATACAGCCCCAACGGTATGTTGTCTTGGTACTCGGTAGCTGTGTGTATATATATGCAGACGTGTGAAGGGCACTTTTACCAACCTTCTGTTTGAAATTTGAATGTGGAACAGAAGAAAGAGTTGGAGAATTTGAAGGAGGCTGTTATGAAACCTTATGAGAAAGATGGCGAAAAACAACATTTTGATCCTGAGAAACACATAGATGCCTATTTGCCAGTCCGGGTTAACGAGCAAAGATTAAGCAACTTCCTGCAGTCTCTCCTGGTGGGAGCATCCATTTTTGCCATCACTCTCATCAAAATGATACCTACCTCAGTTCTGTGGGGATATTTCGCTTATATGGCAATTGATAGTCTGCCAGGGAATCAGTTCTGGGAAAGGATATTGCTTCTCTTCATCACCCCAAGCCGGCGTTACAAGTAAGTCAGGGTCACCTAATTATACATTAGTGCTGTTTTCCTACGTACACTGTAAATAAGAAGCCAATAGTAGGTGTATTCAGTTACTTTGTCATTGGTTCTAATTAATCTTTGTGTGTGTTTGGGCAGAATTTTGGAAGGTGATCATGCGTCTTTCGTGGAGTCAGTACCGTTCAAAACCATAGCTTTATTTACAATGTTGCAGTGTATATATTTTGCCATCTGTTTCGGAGTGACATGGATACCTGTTGGTGGAATATTGTTTCCGCTACCATTCTTCCTTCTAATAGTTATAAGGGAGCGTTTGCTTCCAAAGATATTCAGCGCTAGCGATCTGCAGGAACTAGATTCTTCTGAGTACGATGAAGTTGTTGGTGCTCCTAAGGATCCAACTGAAGTTCCTGAAGGGGATGAGAAATCTGACGATTTCTTTGACGCAGAATTATTGGATGAGATGACAACCAACAGGGGAGAGCTGAAGCATAGAGCAAGTTTCACGAATGAAGACAAGCACTGACTGACAGGTAAAACGCAGATACGCCCACAGAACAAACACTTAACAGCTAGCTTTCAATATATTTTTGTAGTAAAAATGATCAAATCATTAAGAAGCTAAAATGACATGCATGGATACATATATATAATTTATAAAATATATATAGCAGACAGGTTTATCCTGAAAAACATGCATTGGGAACATGATCAATTTGGCTGCTGGTTAGGATATAGAACGGGGTTCCGTAATTAAGAGCGATCTTCTGACTCTTGTGAGTAGTGCTGAACTGCTCATGACCCCTTTGTTAGTCGTTTAAGGTTCGAGTTCATCTTCACTGGAGTCTGGAAGAAAGGATTCGGTGAATGAAGAAGGAAATCCGCAAGGAAACACAAACGAATTTTCAATATTTTTGCAGGAAAAGACACCTAGAATTGTTGGTGTCAAGAGATTTTTCCTTCCTTGCGAAGTTCATCGAAAAGGGTTAGGTGGGTTTGGAGGAAGAACTTAAACGAGAAATTTAAAAATCAAAAATACTGAACTTGTACCATTCTTGATTTATTCCGTAGGATAGATAGGTTTACAATTTCTTGTACGGTCATAAGACCAATTGAACTCTCTCTGTTTTACTTTAATAAAAATAAGAGTACCTATTTCTTTTGTCAGAAAGCAAATTTTAAAGACAGACAAAAGGCCAAGTTAGGACTTAGGATTACAATTTTTTTTTTTTTAATTCGCTTTTTGGATTGGATCCAAAACATTGAGTCAGTATTTAAATCAAGAAGATGAACTTGCCAACGGTCAACGGCGCGGGATATCAACGTTTAAGCAAAGGGGTCTGAGAACATTAAACCACCCAAACCAATTGAGCATTTGGGTCATTCCATTTAATTACTTTTTACAAATATTTTGGACACAAAATTAATCTGATTAAAATTAAAAAAATCTCGAAATTAAAATTAGAAAAATTAATTTATTTTGTGAATGAATTAAACAGACCGAATTTTCAATTGAATTCGCTCATTACTTCTTAGTAAAAGGTAATTTAGTACAAATATTCACTTCATCGGGCATCAGAGAGAAAAGAAAAAAAAAGGGAGAAAATTATATATTTTTATAAAATATTAATAATAAAATTTCCATTGGTACTTATAAAAGATAAAATAATTAACTATTTATTAATTATAAAATTAATTATAATATTTAAGAGTGAAGTGATGAACCAAAGTTAATTTACGAAGGTTAAATTTTTGACTTATCCTATTTATTTTAAGAATTTTTTTTTTTCAAAATAACATTAACGAAAGTTTAACATTTAAAAAATAAAACTTTTATGAATCTTCATAACGACAATACTTCATGAGCACTACGACTCTGGTCTGAATGGGGCACCTATAATGGAGGTTGAGGGAAGGGGGTTCCTTGATGAACACGTTAAAGATTAACTCAGTTCCTAAGGATACAAAGTAAGATTGTACGTTGAGTCAATAAATCATACTTAAAGTGAGGTGATATTTATAAGGAGAATTCTAAGGGTATAATGGGTTTTTTCAAAGGGTATCAAGTAGAAAGAGTGGTCTGGCATGCGAAAGTGACTATGACAGTAACGTCTAATTGATCGGAGGGTGATAAAGGATTTGTTCAATAGTTCAAGTGATCGATTAATTAGTTGAATTTATATTAATCTCAAAATAACATAAACGATCTTTTAAAAATTCAAAAGTTGGTTTATTTTCATCACATAGCTGTTGCAAACTAAATTTTAGACGAAAATGTAAATGACTCTTTCAATTTAAAGGTTGTGTAATTTGTTTCTCTTAAATTTAAAAGTTCATAAATGATTCATCACATTTATCTTTGTTGTTTTTTTTTTAAGACCTATTATTAAAATTGTGTAATTTATTTATTGAAACTTTAAAATTTTAATAAAAGGCTTACTAAACTTTTAATTTAGTATAATATACTCTCCAAATATGCTGAACTAAACAAGTGTTTGGACAAATATATTAATGGAAAGAATATTTTGTATATGAAGTGCAAGAAAATATGCATCTCAATTCAGAATTTTTTTTTTTTTAAAAGAAAAAAACGGCGTCGTAGTGCTTTGTTGAGGCCATTAGGGATGAAAAGTCATCGTCCCAGACAAAACAAGCCCTTGCTCCTAGAGACCTAGACTCTTCGGGATAGAACATCAAATAAATCACCTACAGCCACCACAAAGGAAGAGTTCGCATCAGGTGAAGTAGCGTACGCGAGAGAAGAGAGAACAATGTCGTCGTTCTTGCAGTCATTTCTGGATCCAAGGAAGAGCTGGCTAGCTGCTCAGCACATGAAATCCATTTCTACACGCCTCCGCCATTACGGTTAATCTTCCTCCTCTCCTCTTTTTTTTTTTCGTTTCTCTAATCCTTAATTCGATTTTTATGACAATTTCCGACGTCATTGGTTTGCCGATATTTTTCGTTTTAATTTAATTTTGTGAAATAGGGCTCCGATACGATGATCTCTTCGATCCGTACTACGATGTGGATGTGAAGGAGGCCCTGAATCGGCTGCCTAGGGAGATTGTCGACGCACGCAATCAGCGTCTTAAGCGCGCCATGGATCTTTCCATGAAGCACGAGTACCTCCCTGAGGATCTTCAGGTTCATTTTCGGCTTCTTTCTTCTTCCTAATTTATGTCCTATAATATTTTCCTTGCTTGCTCCTCGCATGGAATTATCCTCATATGAATATTAGGATCTTATTTCTGAATCGTAAAATTTCTCCTAGCATCCTTTTGTGGAACTCGTTTTCGCTGATTGGCCCCTCTCTTTTCTGGTTTAGTAAAGCTTTCATTATTTATTTATTTTTTAACTATTGATGGGAAATTGATAACTGCTTTGGATTAGATAGTAAGATGGGAACAGGTCTTAGCTTCATTAGCAATTGAAGGTAGACTTTCTGTATACATATGACAAAATTTGATAAGAACTTTCTTTTGGAACAATAGAGGAGGGCGAGGGATTGGAAAATTAAAGTCACTGATGTTAGAACCTTGGCTTATGCCAGGTCATGACACTCCTACTATCATTCAAGCACTAGCTTAATCTATGGACATCACTGATTTCTTTCCCCTCAAATCATACCTTCTGGCACCAAAACTTTGTCCTTGGTTTTGATATTTTTTTGGAAATGCCCGTAAGCATATATTTGTTCATGAATCTAATCACTGTACATTGGCACCTTGCTGAATTAAGCCATTTTATCTCTTACATGTTGCTCATGAGAAAATATAAATGACGATTTGATGCCACAGTTCTGTGTGTGCATCTATGCTAACCGTGTTTGAAATCATGTATATTTCTTGAATGCTCATGTGTTTCACATTTATGGCAGGCAATGCAGACGCCATTCAGAAGTTACCTTCAAGATATGCTGGCTCTCGTAAGTTCTTTCAAATTTAATATCTAAATATGTGCATGTGGCGTGGATGGTAGGTGTTCTGATCTAAAACTTCTTGTTGGCTAATCTCACATTTCTTCATTCTCCATGCTTTACCTTATGGTCCTGTGCCTATCTGAGGAGTAAGGACAAAACGTGATAATGTTTGTTCCAATTTCCATGGCATGAATAATAGTGTTTGTCTGATATCTGTTGTTGGTATTTGGCAATCTTATTGCCATTATGACATGAGTCACGTGACGATACTTGCCATATCTTGAATTTTTTTCTATTTCATTGATATAATGGGTTCATTCTAGACTAGAATCATTGTCAAGGTTACACTAGTTTGATATACTTTCCTTGCAACTGAACTATATGGCTTGTCTGGATAATGATCCATAGTTATATTTGACCCTTAAAGTTTACCTCTTGGTCAGAGGGAGCACGCACAGCATTTTTGCTCCAAAGTAACCCTGGGTTTTGGACTATGCTCACATATTTTGAGGACAATGTCAATAAAAGAAGATTTATAGATTTTGGGGGATTGAAAACATTATCTTGTGACTCTGAGATCTCGTAGTTTTGAGTTGGCAGTTTTCCTTTATAAAATTGTGTCTGTTTATTAGTGTTAAAGACTGATTATCGTAATGTCGTTTTGGGGGCAAAGGGGATCACTCTGGAAGATGTAAAATGAAGTTACTGATAATCATGAATATTTTATCGCAAGACTTTTGCTGTATGAGTTTCTTAATATCAGTGTTATTGTGTTACTTTTCATGAACTGCTGATTTTCTCAAATGCTTTGCAACCCACCTTTTGCAGGTGAAGAAGGAAAAAGCAGAGCGCGAGGCATTGGGAGCTTTGCCTCTTTATCAAAGAACCATTCCTTGAGTGCATAAAGTCTTGCATGAAGCTGTTTCGATTGGAGTGGGACCTTGGGTGAAATTGTATTAATGTTGTGGTAGTTTTTCTCTTTCATTGGAGAAGTAAGATGGACAGCTTCTTTGCTTTTCCCAATTTCATGAATCGCATTTTTGAATGGCAGGATTTTACTCCTCAAGAGCTATCTAATAAATATATATAAAACCTATCATAGGTTAAGTTGCTTGTTTGGTAACAATAAATTGTTGTGCCTTCAAATACTTATTTCCTTTCTCCCTTATTTCTGATATCTTAATTTGCATCTTTTGAAATCGCTGCTTCTCTGTAGAATTAGTAGTACTGCGCAATATCTTTTAGACTAATATCAATCTTTCCCAAACCGAGCTGAAAACTGGAATGAGATTATGATTCTGCCGAATTTCAATTTCTGATCGGAATACAAATTTTTGCTTATTTTAATGAGATTCGTATGTTCTCATCTCCTTCCTAGTTAAGCATATGGTCCGCTGAGGTACTAGGAGTCGTGGATACATATTTAAACGGTGGTGTCCACATTCGATGTGTGTATCTGATACATATATGAACTTTGTATATGTCCTTTTATTTTTCGAGCATATGTAAGTTCCATGTCATAAAAATATATTTTAAATGGTCTTAGTATGCTATTTAATGTTTTTTTAAATTTAAATATAAAAATGACACTATTTCATATAAGAGTTCCAAAATTTAGTCTCCAATACACACTGTCATTTTCATCCAAATCAGTGTAGTAATGAGCATTGATGCTAAATTTCTGTAGTTTTATCTGAAACCAATACAAATATTAGACGTCCAGAGACTGTTTCTTTTTTCTCTACGTCCTTGGAGTGATATTTAGAAAAATGTCAAAATAATTCCAAACGGGTTCGTGGATCATGTTTTAACTTTCTAGCCACTGGAGAACAATTCCCAACTCCAAGTGTAAAAAATGTAAACATTTTAGGATGCACCCCAGCTTGAGGGCATTGATTAAATTCATGAGCAGTGGAGTTTTCTTGTCCGTACATACTAGTGCTTCTATATTCATATTATATTTTAGAGAAAAATGAGAATTGGATGAGGGGGTCGATGGCGGCACAAGGGAGTGGGTGTGGGTGCCTCTGTGACTCGTAATTGAGACAAAGGGTGATTTGAGCACTCAATCATGAAGATCACGATCATGATACCATGAACTTCCAAATTTTGGTAAAAAGGACAAAACTGTTTTTATAGCTGTGGCTCCAACATTTCAACACAACTTTTTTCTCTCTCAATGAGATTCTATCCATACACTAGCTTGACTTGAGCCTAATAGGTACTGGAATTGGTTCCTGAACAATCCACGTGAAGCCATGAGATCGCTGTTCCAGCAGTAATACACTATGCTCCTCTTTGTCTCTTGATAATATTCTTACCCATTTCAACACTTTCTACATTACTAAATCTCCTACCCATATGTACTGGTTTACTCATATTGGTGGGGTTAAAACATGAAGGGAAGGATAAGCAGGATTCTGAAAATACAAAATAAAAATTTTCACATCATTTCTGTAATCTAAACTCTAAAGTAGTAGTAATATCAGTTACACCGATATCTCTTTTCAATGATTGAAAAAGGGATACACATTCGTGTCGGTGTGAGCATATTAATTAACCACAACCATTTAACATGACGAAATGCACTGAATTTTGCATAGATTCATAGGGTAGTGGGTAGCCACTTACTCAGACATATACATATGATGATCATTGATCGGGGGAAGAACATGGTGACTAGTGTTGATCTATGATAGCGACATCGATCAAATTGAACAGTTAGCTTAGCTAAGGCAATCAAGTGGTTAGTTGGCAGCTGTGGACTTTCATTATCAATGGACAACAAATTTCTGCACAAACGAAATAGAAAAAGGAGTAAATTATTTAAATGGTAAAACAAATGGAAATATGGTTTATGAGCAATCTTACTCATGCTTGATTACTAGCTGATCTAATCTCCTTCTTTCTTAGTATCCTCGAATACCCTTTTTCCAACTTCTATAAATCATGACATCTAATCGTCTGGCTAATCGTCATTACCTTTTTTTTTTCACTTCTTCATTCAAGAATATGACTTGTTTCCACCCAATATATGAATGAATTCTAATTAATTAGAGCATTTTTTCCTTTTTTGTTTGTTTTAATTAAATTTACATGCTCCCCTTCCATCACACAAATTTATAACCTAAACTTGAAGTTTTGGCCAAAAAAAAAAAACCTAAAATTGACGATTGCCAGTCATAAATTTTACTTTACAACCTATTATTGATCAACCAAAACGACAAAAAATAAGAAGATAAAAACTATACCCAAGAAAAAAGCAAGTTCTTGCCTTTTTGCCTCTTTTCCTCATTTGAAGGATAAAAGCTCCAACAGTAGTAGTTGTTGTACTTGGACATATATTTTAGGGTAGGGTTACTCACTCTTCATATTGAGACTTCAGGGGCTATTCACTGTTCATTTTCTTAAAAAAAAAAGAAAGAAATTATACACGACATTTCAACAAACCAATTTACAATGAAATATTGTATTTCCAAAACTGATTTTCGGTATTATAACTTCTTCTTCTTCTTTTTTCTAGAAAATAAGGAAGGAGATAGGCATGAGGTGGGACTGGATTTATAATTCGAATATGACAAGTTTTCAAATGAATCATTACTCAAAAGTTCAAACTAATTAATTAATACATGTTGAGTATAGCACAATGTGACAGTCTATTATAATGTAATAAATTAAAATTTAAAATTTTTGTTAAAAATATTTATATTTGATATTTAATAATATCTCAAACGTAATTATTTCGACAAAAATATATTTTTATAAAAAAAGTGCATAAAAAAGTTCAGAGTAATCTAAAAAATGGTACATGTGTTTTTACCATATCATTGTTACGACCCATACACAAACCGATCATTAAGTCAGTGGCCTTCATTTTCAGTACCATCCCCCATTTGCCATACAGCAGCCATCTTTCTATCTTTCTTTTAAGTTTTTTTTTGAGTGGGTCCCCTAACCTCATCTTCTCCATTGTTATTGCTGGCCCACCTTCCTCGTGATATGTTTCCTGCACTCTTATTTTATCACTTGTAAAAGCAAATGTTTCAGTTTAGATGCACCATTAGAACTGTACAAAATACCGTGTTCTTGCCTAACTAATTTAAGGTTAAATATAGATCTAAAGAGCTTTTGTTTCAATTATATACGCTGGATCCAATACTTAAGTTTCCTACATTTGAATGTATTCCTCTCCAATGACTGCACATGTTATGTTCCCTTAATTTGTATGATCTATGATGAATGATCAGATCAATCACCAATCTTCATAATTACAATATTAACTAACGTGAGACGTGACTACTTGTTTGGATGCATAAGCTAACCAAACAAATCACAAAGAAAACAAACATGAGAGCAAAATTTATATATTCGAGTGAGTAAATTGGATGTTATTTTCTCAAACATTTAAAACTTGTTTTCTTCTTTTTAGAGATATTAATTTGAAATTGTTACTTTTTTATTTTTTTAAATTTCTCCAAACCGTCATTAAACATGCATGTGCTTTGGTCAGAGTGGGAAGAGAAGTACAAAGATATCCATTTACCTTAATAACAGTCTGCATTCTGCTCATTTAGAATTTATGATCTCCCTTCGTCTGATACATTGTTCTGCCTTAAATTTTGGAGGGAAATATACCGATATCAATATCATTCACCGGTCAAATGACGAAAACACCCTTTAAAGTAGGTCTAGCCCAGGGATGAGCACGAGCATGTGAGTGAACCGCTTTTGGCCTTTTGTTTAGGAACTCATCAATCACCGCAAAACATTCAAGATTCACCACACTAGATATTATATATTTTAATGCACATGAGGATGGCATACTGGTAATTTCACTTGAAATCCAAGTGCTTTGTGGTAAGTCGGCATGCATATAAGGCGATGCACTCAGCCACCATTGATGCTTCATCTCTCATGCTCCTTTTTCTCTCCAAAATTTGCAGAGCATGGCATGCCTTAGCCTTACCTTCCTCTCCATTCTCTTGTTCGCCTCCTTCCATGTCTCCTTCTCCTTCAAAGACGGTAATGCCTAATTCCTTATTAAACCTTACACCTCATTCACTGCTTTGAACTTCAAACTGATATTCACATTCATGTTAATTTTCATATTTTCCCTTGCTGTATTTACTTGATTACTATCCTCTCGTTTTAGTTCGTACACAAGACTGAATAGTCTATCTGACGGCGACCTCACCGTCTGCACTCTACAGATTTAATATAACTTTTTTTTGGGGGAGGGAGGGAGGGGGCCCTACATTTTTAGGCCATACAGGATTGCTCTGAAAATGCACATGGCCTTGTATGCTTAGCTTACCGGATATATGTGTATGTAAAAGTAAAGGAAACAGTCAAAGTAAAATCCGAGTTTCACACACTCAAACTCAAATAAAAATTACATGGTTGTTGTACATTAACGCAGGACTAGTGGCAAATGGTAATTTCGAGTTGGGGCCGAAGCCGTCGGACTTGAATGGGACGGTGGTGATCGGCGGTCCTCGGTCGATACCGGAGTGGGAGATATCAGGGTTCGTGGAATACATAAAATCTGGACAGAAACAGGGTGACATGTTGCTGGTGGTACCAGAAGGAGCCTTCGCAGTGAGGCTAGGGAACGAAGCGTCCATTAAGCAGAGAATAAAGGTTATAAAGGGAATGTATTATTCCATTACGTTCGTGGCAGCACGCACATGTGCACAAGAGGAGCGACTCAACGTGTCTGTGGCTCCTCACTCTGGTGTGCTTCCAATGCAAACTCTGTATAGCAGCAGTGGTTGGGATGCCTATGCTTGGGCCTGGAGGGCCCAAGACTCTGAGGCCCAGTTGGTTATCCATAACCCAGGAGTGGAGGAGGACCCAGCTTGTGGCCCACTCATTGATTCCATTGCCATCAAAGCTTTATACCCTCCTAGACTTACCAACAGTGAGTACTCTCTCTCTCTCTACTCGTTTTGTCATTGCGAGATTATCATTTCTGCATATACCGCACCTTCAATGTATGGCGTATTAAAATTTCAGTACTTGGCACAAAAGAAACTACGAGGTACAAAGAAAGTTTTAATTGCTTGGCATGTCCTTTACTTGTTATTTGCAAGCAATAAAACTATTGTCTGTGGTCCAAGTATAAGATTCGTTGGCAGGCAGGTAGGTAGAAGGCTGTTCAATCGTATTTATTGTGTAACGCAATAATGCATACCGTAAATCTCTAATGTGTAGGGACTAGGGATCACTGTTGCAAATAGGGTAAATTTAAGTTATGTCTGATTTTAGAATACCAATCTGATCTCCGTTTAATTGTGTAAAGGGTCTTGAAGTATTAACTAGCTGATATAGGAAGAAGAAATTCTTCTCATGACTTTATCATATAGGAGAGCTGAAACCAATGGTTTTGCACAGTAAAACGTGCTATCTATAATAATTCTTGGCGTTTAGATCTTCTGACATTCGTTTTTAATGAAATTTTGTGAAGTGGTTAATATATAAAACATGATTTACTTTTGTTTTTTAATCCGTTTGTAAATCAATATGCAAAATAATAACTTCAGCGAAGATCTAATCTCTACCGACTTGAAGGTCCTTTTTGCAAACTATTTCCAACAATAACTTTTTTCACATCTTACACAGAGAACATACTAAAGAACGGTGGGTTCGAAGAAGGACCCTATGTGTTTCCCAACACATCTTGGGGTGTGCTTATCCCACCCAACATTGAAGACGACCACTCACCCCTACCAGGATGGATGGTGGAGTCCTTAAAGGCCGTGAAGTACATAGATTCAGATCACTTCTCAGTCCCCCAAGGAAGAAGAGCTGTGGAGCTTGTGGCAGGAAAAGAAAGTGCCATAGCACAAGTAGCCAGAACCATCCCTGGCACAACCTATGTTCTCTCTTTTGCTGTTGGAGACGCTAGCAATTCCTGTGAAGGCTCCATGATTGTTGAAGCTTTTGCAGGAAAAGACACCATCAAAGTGCCGTACGAGTCTAAAGGGAAAGGTGGGTTTAAGCGTGCAGCCCTCAAGTTTGTGCCTGATAGCCCCAGAACTCGCATAATGTTTCTTAGCACATTCTACACCATGAGAAGCGATGACTACTCTTCGCTGTGTGGGCCGGTGATTGATGATGTCAAGTTGCTAAGTGTTCATAAACCATAAGGAGAGAAGTTGAGTTGAACTGTCATAATAATTATGATGAGTCGTTGATTATATATGTATACTTGCAAAGTCATTTTTTTTTCCAGAAAGGGAGAGGAGAGATGCTAGTGTCGTTTTAATTTTATATTGAAAATAAGAGTGTATACTAAATGGTGCTTAGCGTAGTACATATGAGGTAGCGTGAATGGAAAAAGTGTTTTTATGTGCTTTCGCCAAATAAATTAGTGGGGAATTTGGAGTTATTCATAATGCTCTCTGTGTGTGAGAGTCTGTCTGTATAATTTTGTTATAGACGGCACTAATAAAGAGAATATTAATATCTACTGTTTTAAAAAAAATAAAAGAATAATATCTAGCAAAAAGAAATATTGTGATATCTACCAATAATTTTTTTTAAAGAAAGTTAATTATGCACATATCTTTTAAAATTTAGTTAAATTATACTTAACATATTCATCTAATCACAAAATATTTGATATTCATCTTTTTCAAAAAAGTATACTTAATATCAACAACATTTGATATGATGTTGCAAAAGTTTTTATTTTAATTTATTTTTTGTTAATATAATTAAGTTCTTACATAATATATATATTTAAAATAATAAACTTATTTAATTTTCTTTATTATTATATTAAGAACTTCATGCTAAATTTTATCAAGTTAGCTGTCTTTTCTGTTATGTTAAAAATAATATTATAATTTTATACTATAAAAAATTATTTTTAATGATAAAAAATAAATTATAAAAGAGTTTGATCAGTTGAATGTCAATTTTGACTTTTGAGATATCAAATATAATTTAAGCAAGTTTTAAAAGAAGTTAATGTAATTTAGTTTTATATATATATATATATGTATAAGAATAACGGGGACTGGAGAGAGAATAACGCAATCTTTTTTAGTTCAATTTGAAGAATAAGAAAAACATGGGATTCGCCAAAGCCCAAAAGAACCAAAAAAGGGTGAGAAGAAGCTCTTAGCAAGCAGTGGTAATCTTTAGAAAGAAGATATTAAGCTGCGTAAAGTGCACTCAAGAAAGATAAATATTGATTGTCCTCTGAAAATTAGGTTTGAATATTGAATTAGATCAATTTAATTTGATTTTATTATTTAATTGAATCAATTTGATTAGATAATTAAAAAAATTATTTTGTTTATCCAATCTATTTTTTTTATTCCATTTAATTCAAACTAAACCAATTATAATGTATTTAAATTAGATTCAATGATCGGCTTTAAAAAATAAAAAATTTTAAAATTTTTTACGTTAAATATTTTTTAATTTTAATTATAAAAATATACATTTTTGACTAAAGATTAATTCAAAAAAATTTAAAATAAGTATAACTATAGACAAATTATAATTTATACTTAATATAATTAATGTATAATCTATTAAAAATTTTAAAATATTTTTTAATTAGTTTAATTTATTCAACTTTGTTGTCATTCAAAATTATTTGATAACTAAATTGATTAAACTAAATTTATGAAAATTTCATTCATTCAATCAATTTTATTCAATTTTGATAATTTGAAAAGCTTATGGTTTATACCTCGAATGTTTTGCATGGACTTTTCCTAGTGCTGTTTCCGTTTAGTTTGGGAAAATTTTGCGTTTTCATTGTCTTAGTTCTTCGTAGACATAATCAATCATTTATTATTAATTATATAAAACAATAAATGATATGAACGACGAGTCAAATTTTTTTTTTTATTAAAGCCAATTAAGTCTATAAATGAGTAATTAATTAATTATAAAAAATCTAGTTTTTGCCCTCCTTTTCTTTAATAATAAAGAACCTCCGCATTTCCTTGAATCTAGGGTCGGTGGGTGAGCCCATTTTCATTCTCCTAAGTGTACAATTCAAATTCATTTTGGTGATTTAATCGGACGGTGGAGATGGCAGCGTCTGCTTGACGCTAAACTAGGGCTCTCTCAAACTTGAAACCCTCCCATATAAACCCTCGCTGAGTTCCACACTCCTCAAACTTGTCCCAAGCTCTTATCGCACTTGGCAACATTCATCTCAAATGGTACGTATCTAATTCAATCATATCTCTTCCATTTTATTCTTGATTTTTGTTTTCTTAGGTTATCATTTTGCAATTTTCTGTGCAACCAAAAGCCATAGCTAAATCATTCGTAATTTTAATGATCTTCTGGCTCGAGATTTTGATTGATCTTCTGCCACTTTGCTGCAGGCTCTGCCGAATCAGCAAACCGTTGATTATCCCAGCTTCAAGCTCGTAATTGTTGGAGATGGTGGAACTGGTGCGTTTTATTTTCATGTAGTGTATTTTTTCATACACGATGTCTATGATTCCTTATAGCTTCCAAATGCAGTCTGATTTTGAATATATTCCAGTGAATCGTGGGTACCCTAGATGGTTTTGTTAGACGGCGACGAGTTGTGTTTCAAAAAGTTAATAGCTCAACTCTTTTATGCTTGTTTTCGTGATGAATATCTGTCCCTGTATAAGACATGTTTTTGCAAACCTATGTGAACTAATCAATTTCTGAAGAAGTTCTGTACATCATGTGCTTTCGAGTCTGTTTTGGGCGTTATCTACTATCTTTGGGTTGGGACTTGATAGTTGAGGGTGTAATTGTTTTTTTTTCAGCTTCCTAGTTGTACATGAGGAGCTTTGGCTTAATTGAAATTGTCTTGAATAATGCAGGAAAGACCACATTCGTGAAAAGGCATCTCACGGGGGAATTTGAGAAGAAATATGAACGTAAGATTTAGATAATTGAAATGTTACTAAGTGTGGTCATGGTCCTTCTGTGTCTTGATTTGGGCTCATTTTTGTATTCTGCTAACAGCAACCATCGGTGTGGAAGTTCATCCTTTGGATTTTTTCACCAACTGTGGGAAGATTCGATTCTACTGTTGGGATACAGCTGGACAAGAGAAATTTGGTGGCCTCAGAGACGGATATTAGTGAGTTATCTATAAAAAGCATAGTTCAGTGTAGTTTAGAAATCCCCCTCCTTTTCTGAGTACACGTTTATTAATCTAGTATGGTCGTGGTGTAGTTATATTATTATACGCATGCACAAAGGTTGTAGACTTTTGCGGTGGACCTACAAATCTTTGTAAATGTGACACTAAGATTGAGATTCTTGTGTTTGCATCAACTATGTATTTCATGCTGATGGATGATTAGTTGTGTTAGTTTGTGTTTTGGCTTCTATGTCCTACGACAAATACATATATGATTTGATGGTTGCCTCTGTCTCCACATTTCCATTGCTTGATTGAAATTCCTACCCCTCTGGGATGATCTTAAACAAGTTGATTAGTCTGTATAGAATGTCTTCCTTCCAGAAAAAGATTATATAAATTTAACTAGTTCTAGTGAGAAAAAATTTTCATTTGTAGCTTTTCATTTTGCAATGACCTTTGCGATAGAAAATGCGTTCTCATTCTTATAATTATATCTTTATTCCATTTACAATGTTTTCAACGTGATGTTCAATAATGCAGTATCCACGGGCAATGTGCGATTATCATGTTTGATGTTACTGCACGGTTAACATACAAAAACGTCCCCACCTGGCATCGTGATCTTTGTCGGTTAGTAATTGAAACACCCAAGGCCTAAACAATGTACCTTGCAATATTATTAGCCAACATCAAGTTGTTTATAATGTATCTGATGGACACTTCTTGCACATTCAATTTTCAGGGTCTGTGAAAACATCCCAATTGTTCTCTGTGGTAACAAGGTTGACGTGAAGAATAGGCAGGTGAAGGCAAAGCAGGTTACTTTCCACCGGAAGAAGAATTTGCAGTACTATGAGATTTCAGCTAAGAGTAACTATAATTTTGAGAAGCCGTTTCTGTACCTTGCCAGAAAGCTTGCAGGGTAACTACCTCTAATTTCCAATACGGATATCAGTTTCCGTGCAGTTTTTCCAAAATGTAATTTAACTTTTTTTTTTTCTTGCATCAATTCTGCAGTGATCCTAATTTGCACTTCGTAGAATCTCCTGCCTTGGCTCCACCTGAAGTTCAGATTGATATAGCTGCCCAGCAACAGTAAGCTCTCTTGTGAAACTGACAGATAATGAAAATTAAGCTATACCGTAATTAATTGTTAATTGTCAAGTCTTCTAAAGAAATCTGCCAGCTGAGTCTCCCAGTCAAGCTGGAAATAGGGTTGCTAGAGTGCTATTTGAGGCTTAATTTTTTTAAAAAAAAAATCATCAAAATCTCTTTGTGGTTGAATTTTTCTGTCTATCTTATGGAGGGTATTCCTGTTAGTTTCCTGATTTTCAGAATGATGGCTTTTGCAGGCATGAGGCAGAGCTTGCACAAGCGGCCAATCAGCCCCTTCCTGATGACGATGATGACACATTTGAGTAGAAGTTACATTCATTGCTGGAGAGCGTATCCTCATAGACTCTGCGTCTGTGGACCTTTTTCCATACATGCTGCCTACTTGTGTATGCTAAGATTATATCTTTTGGGTTGTATCATTGATATTTGAGGATGTGAAAAATTATCGTTTGAAATGTTTCTTTATTTGGAAATTTCTCCTATAATCAGAAATACCATATCCCTATCGTCTTTATTATTTGTCAAACCCTTTTGTTCCGCTACTGTTCTGCAAAACCCAAGCAGGGAATGAGCAATGATAAACCAAAAAGATAATATCCTTGTGAGGTTTTATATCTCGTTTGCACGAAATGATCCTTAACATTCCGTTCTGGAAAAGAAACATTTAATGAAAATCAAGACATCTTGTTTTAGACAAGGATTCAGGCCGTGGGCTTCAAACTGGGACGTGAACCTTGAAGTTTGTATTTCTAGTTTAGTGGCAGTACAGGTAATCTTATTGCTGGTACTGACTAGCAATGGCAAAGGCGTGGTGAGGAGTGTCTCCTGATCTTCGTCCCAGCATTTTTGTTTCCACGGGATCTGTGGGGGCCTTTAAATGAGTGAAAAAAGTAATAAAATTAATTATATTGAGTAATAATAGTTGGAATATTTTGTACTACATCTGCTAAGGGATTGAATCGCCCACGAGTTTTTACCCTTTCTGTCATTACCGCGCTAGGGCAAATTTATGAGTGAACATTTTTATGCTAAGTAGAATGAGAGGCTATGCACTGCATCACCGGGGAGTTATATGAGAACATCAATTTCCATAACTACAGTTTCAAACAGATGTAACGTTCGATCGGGCAAAACAGTAGGTCGCATGCTATCCCTTTCCGTTTGCAGCAGAAACCACCAATCTCATGCGCTTAACCCCAACAGTCAGTAGTTTAAGTTCATATTCAAATGTGTATAAGCATCACGTTTATTAGAATAATTTACTAACTTCTGAAATATCAAAATTATACTTTTTTTTTAAGATTAAAAAATTAAAATTTCATTTTAATTAAAATATCCTTATCACTAATATTAATTTTTTTAAAAAAGATATATTTAAAATGTTTAATTATAATTTATTGAAAATAATAAATTTCCTTTATTTTAAATTATAAAAAAGCTTATTATAGTTAAATACATATTTACTTACATAAAAATTATATATAAGATTATTTTGACCGACAGAAGTGAAATTATACTTCAAAAATCTCGTATAATTAGTGTAAATTTTTAAAATAAAGTGAAAATTTACTCTATAATATATAGAACAAGGGATGTTATATGGCTGCAAATCGTCGGACCAGAAGACATTCATAATCAGTTTCAACATTGAAATCCCCAAACTATTTCCGATGATTCAACATTTCACATATGTTAGAGACTGTTACTACTCAAACTAGAATAATCTGGCTACAGTATGAACTACAGTCACCAATACAAGGGAGGTAGTTTCCATATTCTCCAATAACGTTCATTGTAATGCCTCTAAAGGGACTTCCCACTCCCCAAAATTTAAACAATACAATCATTAATACTCGCAAAATCTACTCAATTCAGTCATTAATTCACGGAACTTGAACATCCGCAGTTATTCTTCCACACATGTTGTAAAATATCTTTCATTATCCATAGTATACCCGAATTTGACCCCAAATCCTAATCTTGAAAATCCGCTGTAGCTTTTAAAGTAGCGTAGAAAGCAAAAATCTACTATTCGCAGGCAGAAAAGATTTTGACATGAGCCAAAATGGTCCATCAAATGGAGTGGAGGGGTCCACCCTTCCAAGCTGGTCCTCATGCGATGCGGAAAAGATGCAATCCTTATATGCAGTAGACGGATGCTTTCCCAAGTTATAACAAAACCACGAGAATTAGCAGACCAAGTCTTCATGCGATGGGGAAAAAGATGCTTTCCCTAGTCTTCATGATCAGTCTAATTTGCTTGAAACCTTAAGGGACACAATATTTCAGTAGAAATTGTATTAACAGCTTTCTAGCATTTCAAATATGGGCAACATTCCTTCTCTTTAAACACAAAGCAGGCCTTCCATAAATTTTGTAACACAACCAAAAAAAAAAAAAAACCAATTTTAGACAACCTGCGGTAGGATGTTCCACAGAAGATGGAATTCTAAAACAAAGTACGAACGTCACTACAATGCATAACTATAAAAATATTAATGCATCCAGCCCACATAGGATATTACCATCAAGTGTCAACAACCTAACATCACAAGGCTTTTCATTAATCATGATAAAGTATGCCATTTCCAGGAAGATAATCCTCATAGCAAGCAAATAAGAACAAGACCTGTGTCAGCTATATCAGCAGCTGTTAGGAAGTTCAAGTTTGATTGTGACACAGCAAGTGCCCTTTCTAAGCAGACCTGAAATAGACTAATATAAATGAAACAAAGAAACGAAGATAGCTCACACTGGTCAGATATTTGTTATTTGTAATAAAAGTATTAATAGATGTCATCAACTAATTTGCCAGGAGTAAAGTGGCAAACCTAGCATCATGTTTAACCTTTGGAAGCAAGGCATGCTAGCCTCCAACATTGGCCCTGGAAAATGTAGTCGACCCATCAATACTTAAAGTATAACTTCTGATGCTATCAAATAGACAGCTAATCATGTTTACCCAAAAATCAGAGATGTTATACATCGAGTTGTACTAATTTTATCATTGACTGTTCATATAGATATGAACTAATATAAAATGGTATACAAGTGCTGGAAAAAACCAAAATGGATTAAGCACAAAAGCTGATATTATAACATTTTAATTGAAGATTCACATTTGATGTGTTTCATGTCCCAAGCCCAACCTAGGCAGTAAGGATTCCACAAAATAAAGACAAAGCTTTTCAACATTATGGTACAAATATTGGTCATGACATCAGACAGCTTACAGCTATCAAAGAAACAATCAGATGAACCCCCAATAGCTGCAGCAAATCATTGCAGGTAATTTAAAAATTGAAAACATGCTCGAACATCAAATAGCCTCTCAAAGTAAAATGTAGTAAGAAACAAATAAAGGGTATCATAGCTTGCACTAATTCACAATAATTCTAGTAGAAATTACAAGATAAATATTAAAAACATAGTCTCTTATTCTGAACATTACAAGAATGTACATATATCAGAACAAAATATGAAATATCCTATGCTGACTTTACTTGAGCAATCATTTAAAAACGCCTACCAGAAGATATTAAGTTCCTTATCTCCAACAAGTGTTCATCATTTGAAATATGGAGTGAAATACGAAGATTAGTCAATAGTGCTTCTTGTTCCCACGTTAGGGGACCAGAAGCATACATTGCCTCTAGTGTACTGCGGTAAGCATGCAACTCTAACCTATGAATTCTGGATGCTATATCCTCTTTCGGATAAAGGGAACATCTTTCTTCCTCATCTCCAACATCTAAAGACTCTGCATCGCTACAAAGACTATCTGCATCTTGGCAAGGACCTGCTAACATATCACTAGAGAATTTATTTGGGTCATTACTTATCACACTACAACTGCCAACTGAACACAAATCACTACAAGAATCATTAGGTTCGTCGATTCTTTCAAGAAAATGTGTGGTAGTGACATTTTTAGGGTTCAACATCCCCATTTCATAATATTGATTTGTTCCATTATTAAAGGAAGTATGCATGCATTTTTCACCCATATTTTCACTTGGGTAAGCAACAGCATCTACCTTTTCCAGCACTTCCTTATTCATAACAGCTCTCATTTTTCTTGGGTATGCCTCCAAGGGGGAGGAGCTATATGGGGACAATCTCTTCAATGTTGTAGATGAGACTAGACGAGACTCCTGCAGACCACTTCCATCTGGTCCTGGAAAACAATCAATTTTTGAATTCTGAACTTCAGGGTTCATCTTATAAGTGTTTAAGCTCAAATTCCTCCCACACTTCCCGAGTCCAGAATTGCCCTCCTGATAAAGTAAAGGAAAACATAAGGACAAGGCATAGCAACAAATTTCAGAGTGCTTATAGCATATTATAACTAACTCAGGCAGGCAAAAATTTTTTTTAAACAAATTGCTCCTTTCCAGTAAAATGTAATGATAGTGATTTTCATCAACCATTACACCACGAATTACACCAGTCAAGTGACTAATTGTTAAGAACTATAAAAATGGATTTTTTATTCAGAAAAATATTTAAATAAATCAATACAAAGGTCAGAGAAAATCCCTGAGAGAATATTTTTAGTTAGTGAAGAAATAAAAATGCAATGATAATCAAATGAATCAGAGAAAAATCTACCTTCCGCATCATAACCCATTGGTCATCCTGCCAACACTGGCGTGCCCTCATGTTAAATTTGTGGATTCTTAGCTCCTTGCATGATCCCAGCAGCCTCACCAAATAAATGTCTCCACCTAGAAACTTTGAAACAATAGCCCCTTTCCAACAACCAGCATGATTCACCTCCACAACATCATCAGCTGACCAACAATCAATGCATTTTACAATAGGGGGACAGGGCCTGATGACCTTCTTTGGAACCCTCTCCACTATGGCCTCATTAGTCATGCAAGAACAGTTGTACTGGACACTGTAAGTGTGCCCATTACTGGAGATAATCTTGGCACAGCGCCATTCCCCATAAGGTGCCTCACCATAGCTAAGGACCTCAACTTTACTTCCCTTTTTGAATTTCATGATGGAAACTTCAATTCAAACTGAAACCTGAAAAAATCAACAATATATCTTAACACAAGAGAATAGTCTTACAATTATAGATGCCATTAAAGGAGAAAAGACTTGGCTTGGTGAGTTCCAAGAAAGTTTTAAAAAACAGGCAAGGTATAATTCTCAGTTGTTTGCAGTCAAGACTTCCAATAATAATATGACATATGGAGAACTTTTTTGTTTTATTAAAGAATCAATACAGTGACGTTTAGCTTATAAAAATGTTCAAATAATATATAATCATTGGAGAAACAAAATCAAACACTAGAAAACTTTACCTAAGTCTTTCCTAAACTATAAAGTACAGACATGTCTATCTTTAGGCGTGTTACGTGTCTGACACATATCACGACACCAACACACCCCATGACACACTGTAGACTATGTCAGAATATAAAATTTTATTTTTCCAGATCGGATACGCGCCAAATGTGACTTAGACAAGCACCAAACATGACTCATACTTGAGCCGAACATAAGATAACCCAAAGAAAACAAAAGTCATAAAATAAGTGAATGAAAGTCTAGAGAATTCATTTTAATGAGATTATTAAAGCTCATTTTTAATTGATTTTGTTATATACAAGATTTAGTAAATTTGATTTAGAAAATAATAACTTAAATTGCTTAAAATATAGAATAATATTGGTTATTTTTCTTTTTACAAGTATACCACTAAAAGAAAACTTAAAATATATGTATGCCATGTCGTGTTTTATATTTTTTTAGAGTTTGATGGTTCACCGTGTCCATGTAAGTGTCTCTGCTTCATAGTTCCTAAATAATATCCAGACAAGACACGTTCATTAAAAAGAAGTTTATTGATACCCAAAAACTTATTTTAACCGAATATATTTGCTCCCGTAAAATTTGCATTGAGATGATAATGAAAATTACCTAAATAATGCCAACACGATGAAAAGTAGAACGAATTCATTGCTATTTTCATAAATTTTTTCATGGAATATTCAATATAGAAAAGAAAAACAACAATTAGACATCAAACAAGCATTATAAACAATAGAAATACACAATTCACATAGTACCCAACGTGTAACATTTAGTTAAAAAAAAAGGGGAAAAATCAAACCATATTGCCAACAAATACTTCGAGAGGCAAACAATGCAAAAAAAAAAAAAAATAATAATAATAAAATTCAGCCTGCTTAATGGTCAGGAAAACAAGGAAAATACAGCAAATTAACAACTCACACGATAATACCCCATCGAGCGAGAAATATACAGATGAATTCATATTCATAGATGTAACTAATGGAACCGAAATTGCGACAAGTTAACTCAAAAGAAATAAAACTGTAAATCCATACAACAATTTAAATCAAAAGCATGAAAATCAAATGAACAACACTAATACTAACCTTCCGCAACGATCACCAATATCTGATCGCTTAAACTCTTGATTCAATATCTGCGTGTCTCCTACGGCAATATTGCTGAAGGAAAGAAGCTGTGATTTGTGAAGAATAGAAAGAGATTAGGGTTTCTGAAGATTAAAAAAGAAATAAAAACTTTTTATGCAGTTTTCCGAATCTCGTTTCTAGAGTGAGATATAGGTCGGCGGATGGGCCGCACAAGTGATGTACCCACACCTTATTGGGCCCGTTTTGCGGGGTTGGAATATTAGGTCAACTGTTGTATGTTGACCCAAAAAACCGGTGCATACTCTTTTGTTATTAATATATATTTTTTAATTCAACGTGTTTATTTAATTTAAATTCATATTTAATTTAAAAAATTTAAATTTCTTATAGATGAACCCTACAATTTAAACATATTATCAGAAAATCCAAGTAAATTGAAAAATCATCTTTTGCATATTTCCAATAATCCTTAGACAATTTTTTTAATTTTCTTATTTTAATTTTCTAAAAGATGTATACTTTAGTGCAAAAAAATTATTTTTGTTCAAACACATTACATAAAATAAAATATTATATAAAATAAGGAGAATAATATAGATTCCCACAACTTATTGTTAAAAGAAAGGGTCTTAGATTTAAACATATCTTACCCCACTTGACTTTATTTTCCGAAGTAATAACCTTAAACTTACACCGTCAAATAGTTTCTACATAATCTCTTGACCAAAAGAAGTTCATGCGATTCCCGTGTATACAATGTTAAAAGTTTGTTTGTTTTAGTTTTAAAAAAATGATTAGTTAACAGCAGTTATTAAATTGAAACCACTCGGTATGTGTCCAAAAAGGAACTTCCTTTACGTAGAAACTTACCAATTGAATAACCTTATTTTTTTTCAGAAAAGTAAATCACAAGAAAAAAACCTTTTTCTTGAAGAAATTATAAGTTTGCACTCGGAAAACCCAAAAATAAACTAAATTGACCTAATTTGAAAAAAGAATTAATTTATGTCCACTTTTTTTAAACAGAAGTACTTTCATGAGCAGGCAGACGCATACATTTTTTTTGTTTTTAAATCAAATTCTCGGGGGACCCTGCAACTGCAAGTGACATTGCCCCACTCCTCTTAATTTTCTTTTTGGTCAACAGACGTCAATCTTTCTACCTTAATCTGCATTGTTATCAAGTGTTACCATGTTTTGATTTCAGTCTCGAAAAAACATGAACTACTTTCTGATAGCTTTTTTACTTCCCATTTGATTTATAAAGTTATCGGTGTGATAGTTCACTTTCTATAATACTGAATTGAATTGCAACTTTCTCAAACTACGGATATACTTAGCATGCTCCTTGCTATCTCGGCAGGTGATTCATAAGATCCTATCCTTTCTTCTACAAGAATTTAGATAGTAGATGCTAAATCTCTTTCGATTACATCATACACGGCACTCTCAAAGGTTGCTTTGTTATATGATTACATTATCGTGCAAAAATTTTTGGTGATGGCATAAAGAGTAAATATCTGCATCTGCTGGACGGAGAGTGTGATGCAGATCAAAAACGATCAGCGAAAAGATACTGTAGTAAGGGAGCAACAACTGCTATACTTAAACTATTCCCTAGCAGAGCGTACCTGTGTAATAAAGAAGATCATTGACATAAATGAAAGGAGGGTACTCATGCCAATAAGCACAGCATGATCAACTATTATACATACAACAATAACATTAGGTCCTACCAAATATAATATTTTTTTTTTTTTAAAAAGTTTAAGCTAATAAAGTGGCATACCTTTGTCGGAGACTTACGTGCTGTGGGAACTGAAATTCTTCAGGAAAAGAATGGAGGTTTGCAACCTAATTTTATGATGAAGATACCTTGCATGTTAGTAATATGTAATGAATTGAAGAAAAAATAGACACAAGAATTTAGGTATGCTTTGAAATTCTTGAGAATGAAGTGACATAGTGGAGATCCACCCACCTCTCTTGGGGTAAAATATCTTAGCCGCTGCTCCTTCAGTGATGCTTTGTCCTTCTTCTTTGGCTGCACATAAAAAGATTAAGTTATGGTGGAAAGGGAAAAAAAGTAATAACATTTGTAAGAAAGGAGAAAAAAAGCATGATTAATTGTTCACTTGTATTTAATAGCCTGGTGTAGGAAAAGAAATGGATTTGCTTTGTACTTTTGATTTTCTAAATAATTGTTCTTAATAAAATAACTAAACTAAAAGAAGAATGAGAAAATGAATGAGAAGAAACACAATCTCAGTTGCAGCATAAGTTGAACATGCCAAGATATCAAACTCTACATCAAATGACTTAAAACATAGGGCAACATCAAAGTGCTTCCAAGATAAGAAACCAGATTGCATTGTTAAGCAAATGCATTAAACAAGAAGGTGAAGAAATATTCCTATAAAAAGTAGGTAATTCTGGAGATGACCCAAATTAGAAATAGAAGTATTACCCAGACAGTTGCTAAAACGGATCCAGTTCCCTTCACATATCTGTAATAACTTTTTGTAAAACAGCAACAGCGCTTTGAATCAGAATAGACAATATCTGAACGCCGTTAAGGAAAATGGTGTCAAGAAAGAATACTATTGACAATTTTTTTTAAAATTTTAGAATGCTTCAGGGTCAGATTGTAGCATAGTGAATTTTATATGCTGTGACAAACTAATGAGGACTAGGATACCCATAGCACTACCCCACCGCTCTATCAAGCTCAAGGGAACAGCATACTGGTCAAAAGAAGCTCTATCAAGCACTTCCCCATCATATTTATGAACATCATCTTTCCCCAAATCTCTAATAGAATCTTCTGCTAAACGAGTGACAAAAGATGCAGATTCAACAGCTGTATCATTGTTATGATTCTTTAATTCAAGAAATTGTTCAATTGGCTGACATGACTGCAAAGACATATCCCAGTCCTTTTGTGACAAGTCATCTTCATTAGCCAGTGTATCAACATGCTCAAATAATGGTCTTGGAGATTGAATCAGCAGGCCATTCAGATGTTTATTTACAAAAGATGAGGGTCTTCTCTTTGCCTAAAGAAAATAATTCATATAGGTCAATAATTACCAAAAGAAAAAAGATTCAAGCTAAATGTATACATCTTCAAATAACAAGAATCCTAATCAAATAAATAAGTACCAACCACATCAAGAGGACATTACCACAATCCTTGCCCCAACAAAGGAGGTGTTCAATCCCATTCTTAAATCATATCAAAACTATTCTGTTTTACAAGATCAGATATTAGCTTAAGATCATTGTAATATGCAATTTTCAAAATTATAGTAGTTTCTTCAATGATTCTGGTCAAGAAACCAATATTTATCTTTACTATTTTTTATTCTAGTCCATGTGGTTATAAATTGATATTATTGAACATATTGAAACACAGAGCATTTTGCTATTTGCTTTAGGTGACAGTAATTTGATAAAGCCTTGTTTCAATCAGTCAGATAATAGAACAAACGATCTTATGATGGATTTTTCCCTATTGAGGATCCAATGATTAGATACTTCATTTAGTGTGAATATGTTATCAAATAAAATGAAGATACCAAGAACCATATAGGTTCATATTTCATAATAACTCAAACAGTAATGTAAGACATTTTGATGACAGACTAAAATACAAAGCTCAACTTAGTTCGGTCAGCAATATGATTTCCAATGGAAACTCTTGCAACAGATGTGGTGACTGCCACAATAATTTCTTTTCATTACTCCTTTGAATAAAGCAAAAATACAACATGTTTCAAAGATAGTGTTAGTAATAGTATCACAATCTATCTTTTCTTTTCTTCAACAAAATAAAGCACAATTCGAAAAGTTAGATGTAATCACATCAGAAAGTGTATACCTTTTTGCCATCTGGTTCCTCAATAATATAAAACACAGGTATGGCCTATAGAATTTGCCAAGCATCAAGAGAGCCTACCAGACAAAAATATCGAGGCCTGGAATATGGGATTCCAAACTGTAATGGACTGAGAATGAAATCCTGTGTGATAAAATTTGTTTTTTCCAAAATTTCAATCATTCTTGCATGTGTATCAGATGTCTGTAACCAAGGAAGAACAGATAGAATTAGTGAAAGAAATTGTTAAAAAAAAGTAATTCAGACAATGAGTTAATCCAAATGAAACAAACCTCAAATCCAACAACATTTTCCACAAATAACATGCTTGGAGGATGCAATATGAATTGCATAAGTTCAAGAATCTGAAGAAACGAAAATGCCCGAGCATCACCAGTGTCTCTCTGGAGACCTAATTTCAAGATGTTTTAGGAACTCTTCACTGCAAAACAAAATAATCTGAAAATGAGAAGGAGAAAAATACCACCTTGTCTTGTGTAAGGTTGGCAAGGAGGAGAAAGAAGCCATGCATCAGCTCCATAGCTGTCAAGATCAGCAGCAGTCAGGCTTTGGATATTTCCCTATGTCAACCATTAAAAAAATATAAGATCAATATGATCATTGTCATATCAACTACATGGCTCAACAGGAAAGAAAATATTTCTAATAAAGCTATCATTTAGCTCCTTTCACAGGTTATGGATAGAAGTAGGATCAGTTCAATAATTTATAATAGAAGGTCAACGGGTAGATCTTTTACTAAGTTTGCTGCTTCACCAGGAGACAATCAGAAAAAATCCTCAAGGTCATTGACATTTATATCGACACAAGTTCTAGGGACACTGAATTATTTTGGTCAATGACTACTAGGAAGTTAAAGATCATCCGCCTCAAATTAATACCATGTTTAACATTACTTGGTCCTAAAGGAACAGCAGGACTTGTGACAAGAAGCTGCGTTAAAGTATTTAGGTTAAACTTAAGAGACGTAGAGTAAATGCAAATCATTCTTTGAGATTCATCGCTGTGAGCATGTTGCAGTAAATTGGATGCTTTGCACAAATTGGGGCCTAATCCTTGCTGCTTTTAACAGCTTATTTCTGGTTTAATAAAGCCTACAATTCACAAATTATCCTGACACAAGGGCTTAGTCCAAAAGTGCAGCCGACAAAGGTAAAGCAGAATCAATCATTACAGTTCCAAAAAACAGGCAGCGTTTAGGAACTCAAAGCTTTGACAATAAACCTGATAAGGACGATGACCAAAATTATGCTGGTAAACATCGTTGGCTTTGTCATTAATTTCAAATGCTTCCACAACTTCCGCGTTCACGCCTGATTTCATCAGCGAGTACCTCTAAAAAGCAACACCCAAACATTTATATGGAAACAAAAACAGAAGGCATACATTTGATGAAATAGGGCTTCGGAGTGTACCATGCCGCCAATCCCACTGTAAAACTCGAGGACTTTCCATGGATCGTTTCTGGCGCCGATGGAAGCCTCCGCCATTCTGGTGACGTTGTTAATCTTTCCGAATCCGGAACCGGATGGACCGAGTAACCTACTGCCGCTGACACTGTAGCACTGTAACGACAACGTTTTCATTCATCTTTACTTTGCCTTACAACGGGTTCCGTGTTTCGTACACCAGGTGTAAAAAAAGGAAAAATTAAACTACTTTTTTGTAAAAGATTAAAATCAAATTTAATACTTTACTTTTATATTAATACAGTTTTTTCTTTCACTTTTCATATGAAAGAATAATGTTCATATTGAAAACGTTTGTCTGTCTTTTTGGTTCTTTCTTTCCGAAGACGTCCCACTGTTACCAATGAAAATAAATGAAGAAGTGATATACATTAAACCCCATCGCACCGCCCGAACTCTTTCGTTCCCCATTGGACCACAGCACTCGCTCAGGGACATTTTTGTAACTTCACACTCCGAAAGAAGCAGTGGGAGGCTACTTGAATATAAAATCTAGGTTTTTACTTTACTGTTTAAGTTTTGTTCATGTAACTCGAGACATAGCACGGCTCTGCGTATCTCAGGTGACCTTTAGGGTTCTAGAGTTTAGGGATCTAGAGTTTAGGGTTCTCGTTCTAATACTTCTGATTTATGGATAACGCTTGGGTTTGTGCATTAATTTTGGCAGTTTTTGTATGAATCTTTTGTTAGCACCGATCTAAAACTCTAGTATACTGTTGGACCCTCCTTAAATTGAACATTGTCAGGATTATTGGGTTATACGTAGGTACATAGTATCTACTCCCATCGCTGGGCGGATTCGTAAGTATGCTTCTATCCAACCCGATGGCTTAATCATCATATGATTTTTATACTTTTGGGTTTTTTTTTGTGGCTGGGAAAGACAGTTTATGAGGTTTGCGACTTAAATTTGATTTCCCTATAATATTCATGCTGGTTGAATTATAATAAACAAGCTTCGGTAATTAGCGTCATATAGAAGATAATGATCTCCTGCTGATATTTCTTTTCTTGATCCATTAACGGCTTTTATGGAGTTTATTCCGGCTTATCTTGCAGAGGTTGTCGTTATCACATGGCAACTGTTGTCCAGAGCTTGGTTTCGATGTGATGTGAGACTGATATTAACGAGTTATATAGTCTTAGATATGGATACTTAGTGCTGGGAAATTCTTTGCTCCGCCATGATATACTTTATTTCGTGGGAAAGCCGCTAACATTTAATTAGTCAAAACTTGAACGTGCAATAAGTCAGACCATTGAACTAAAATTGGTGCATGCTTCCTGATGCATTGTTACATAACGTTCAGGTCAATGGTTAATTGGTGTTTGTTTTCCTGTCCCTTAGAAATTCAGATCAATGGTTATGTTAGATTGAGTTTTGATGCATTAAACAAAGACAATGGCAAAGAAGAAAAACACGCTGGTGTTTATGGATGTATCTATTGATGGAGATCCTGTTGAAAGGATGGTTTTTGAGGTACTTTCCCCCTTTTTAATGTAATGAATATCTCAACTATGGTGTTATATGCTGCAACTATTAGTTTATTACCGCTGGTTCTAACACATGGAGAATGAGTAAATATTTAACCTAATGATTGTTGTCTTATTCTCACAGCTTTTCTATGATGTTGCTCCCAATACTGCCGAAAATTTCCGTGCATTATGTACAGGTAATATATAAATTTAATTTGCTGAAATTTTTCTTCAATTTGTAACATATATTAGCTTGATCCTTCATTTATCCTTGCAAATCCTCATTATACAATAATAATCACTTATCCACTGACAAAACAAATTCTTGGATACTTTGGTGTATTTTATTTTCACGAAATTGTAAATGCAAATATTCCATATTGCCGACCCCACTTACTGGGGAAAGGTTTTGTTTGTTGTATTTTGCTTTCAGGAAATTGTAAATGCAAATATTCTTAGTTCTTTGTAGAAAAGTTATTCTATTAACTAAAAAGGTCTTCCTAATCATTGAGTCACTGATTTTTCCCCCATTGCTCAACTTTTCTTTCTCTTTCAGGAGAGAGGGGAGTCAGTGCCAGTACTGGAAAATCATTGCACTACAAGGGTTCTTTCTTCCACCGCATTGTAAAAGGATACTTTGTGCAGGCATGTTACATCTGTTGTTCCTACATCTAGAATGTTCTTCTGTAGGTTTATATATGTTGTGTCATCTTTTCGTTGAATATGGCTTTAGTAGTATCCCTCTTTTAGTCAGTTACCATTTATGCTGTAGGATACATAGCCGATGTTCACTACTGCTTTTCTGGTGATACAGTTTTAATGTTGTACTTAATAATTGTCTAATAAGCTTATCAATGCCAACCATTTTGTATGCAATGTTGTGTTATGAAAGATAATTTATTAATTGTTAGTATTCCTTTTGCAGGGTGGTGATTTTGTCAATCGAAATGGTATGTATTCTTTTGATGCATTGTGTCTTATTATGAATTACCTCTCTAGTTGTTGAAGGTTGCAATTTGATACAATATACATAGTCACTTTCTTTATGTTTTATTATTTGATTATTCAGTTGTCCGAGTTGCAAGCCTTGTTCCATTTGCATGTTTCCTGTGACAATGGTAATTTCTTTTCTAAGTCAATTTGGAAAATAATCAACTGAGTTCCTTTGCATTAAATACAGACTGGCCTGTCATTTAGTAGATATGAAAGCAATTTTTTAAAATAAAAATTTATGGTAATTTTTTGTAGACTGTTATACTGTGGCACATTTGTTGTATACTTTAGAAGTTCAAGTTATCTCTTGCTTCTACTTGTCTGCGAACTTTATCATCTGATCTCTTTACCTCATTTATGCTTGTGAACATCATGCAATATATGGTGGTTTACTTTTCTTCTCACCTAATTATCTTGAGCAATAGGATTAAGCAATCAGGGAGGCTTTTAATAAGTACTTGTATTATCTTGACTTGATTTTAGTCAAGTGGATGAACAATGAACTTGCTTTAAGTCTTATGTGTTGAGGTCCATAATGGCCTTTTTATTTATTTATTTATTTATTTATCTTTGAGTATAGAAATATCTATTATTCAAAATTTTTATGGGCCTGATCCTTCCTATGGTTTCCCAAATATTATGTATGTGAGTCAGGAAGCAACTTTTACCTGGCTTTCACTGCATCCTTTATTAAAGATAATAATAGCTTAACGTATATTTGGGGGTATATGTGGCTTACTTATGTGAGTGATGTTTGATTAGGTTTTATGATTACCGGGGCATTTCATGTTAGTGAGTGATATAGGGTTCCTGTATTAGGATTAGCATTATTAGGTATGGAAATATGAATTGGATGCTGGCCCTATTTATTAATATTGATATGTGTGAATATATCTGTCCAATTCACCTTAATTTTGGTATCCATACCTTAAAGTCTTGACTTCCTCTGTAATGTATGGTAATGGGTGGAATATTGTACCTCCTTTGGTGATCCTAAATAGAAGTTTATTCTAGGTTCAAATACAGGTTTTTAATTACCAAAATTTGTTCATCTCTTTTCTCTGGACATAATCTTGTGTGCTTGCATCACATTTTATGCTCTGTTTTGCAGGGACAGGTGGAGAAAGCATATTCGGTTCAAAATTTCCTGGTAAGAGTGTTATGTCATACTGTTGAGTGCATTTTATGTAGATCAAGTTGGAATTAGTTATATCTCGAACTTTATTAAGTTTTTACTTTTAACAATCTGAATTTATTTCAGATGAGTCACCTAGGTTAAAGCATGATGTACCGGGCCTTTTATCCATGGCAATTGTGGATCGTGATACTCTTGGTTCTCATTTTATTATCACTTTGAAAGCTGATCACCGTTTAGATAGGTTGGTTTTTCTGGTTCATTGTTGGTATTAGCACTAACTGTGTTCTTCTGTTCTATATTTTTGGAGCGGGGAAGAAGATTTGCAGTTGCATGATTATTGATTTGGTGATTTTCTGGGTCATTTTGCAGGAAACATGTAGTCTTTGGGAAGCTTGTTCAAGGGCATAAAGTATTGAAGAAAATTGAAGATGTGGGTGATGAAGAAGGGCATCCAACTGTCATGGTTAAAATCATCAATTGTGGTGACTATAACAAGGGTGAGAATCTATTAGCCTATTTTGAATAATATGAAGTTCTACATTTTGGATGAATGATGCTGTTTAAACTTGAAATAAGATAATGAACATCTCTCCTCTGTCTCCTTAGAATGCCAACGCATAACATATGTTGTGATTTTATGCCTCTTGTTTAATTGATTATGTTCTAGCTTGGTTAGCTATGTCATGTATAAATATACTTGATGTCATGAATAAAATTATAATTGTAGATGGAAAGAAGCTAAATAAGTTAAAAATAGGAAGAGAAGGATCTTCTGAAGCCAATAGCCATGAAGTGCAGCAGAAGGATAAGCACAAAAAAGCTTCAAGAGACAGAAGGAAAAGGAGAAAAAGATATTACTCATCTGATTCAGAGAGTTATTCAGATTCAGAGATGGAAACCACTGAAAGTGATTCTGACTCAGATTTGTCCTCATCATCTTATGTAAGTTCTTCCAGCGAAGACCGGCGAAGAAAGAGAAAGAGATCTAGGAAAGATAAGCATAGACGTGGAAGAAAAAGAGATAAACACCGCGACAAGAGGTGGAAGAGACGAGATAAGAGATCAAAGCGTAAATCACGAAGGTATTGTCTCCTTAGTGTTGATTAATCCTTTATTAATGATGAATAAATCTAAATTCGAGTAATTTCTTATTTATATGTTTACATTTATTTTCTTCATATGGTTATTGGAGGGAATGGATGTCTCCCATTTGATCTGTAGTTTTGCATTTGAATTACATTTTCCTCTTTGTTGTTATCAGTCGGGAACATGAATGCAGCTAAAGGCTCCTGAATTTCTATTTTTCAAATCTGATTTTGATAGTCTCATCCCTACTTTTTGAAATTTTTGTTGACCAATGCAATATTCTTTTCATCTATTTACACATTTAAGAAGTCATATTTGATTTCAGCACTTTCCATGAATGCCACTGAGGTCTTCAAATTGTGTATTGTTAGGGAATCAGGGAGCCTCGCTGATTCTGATAGTAAATCTAGTACTGACACTAGCTCTGATGGTGGAAGTGTTGATGCTCGAGGAAAAGAACAGAAGCAGAAAGATCATTCTCAGAAGACTGGTAATTTTTTAAGCCATGTAACATTACTCGTGTGTACATTTAACTACAATAGTTGTTGATCCAAAGCAACTAAAACTCTGACCTCTTGTCTTCCACAATGCAAAATCCTGTAATGGAGTTTTTTCAAACAGTACAGTTACTTTTCTTTAATCTTAATTTCTGGCTTTCTGGATGCGGATTGTAGAGTGCTTTTGAATAACTAACCTAGCACATTTCTATTTATGAAATTGTATTCTGATTCCCATTAACTAAATATTATTTGTAATCTGGGAGATGAGTCATCAAAATTTTGTCCTTGAATTGAAAACTTGAAATTTGTGGTCATATCATGTATAGTTCTTGTTTCTCTCTTAATCTTTGGATAATGTGGAATGCTATGTAGCAGCAGAAGTTCATTGCCCCTTGGGTGTTGAGAAAGAAGCACTCCCTGTGCAACTTAAAAAGAGGGAGGAAGTGGGTTTGCCAAGGGAGAAAGTGGGTTTGCCAAGGGAGAAAGAATACCCAAAGTTAAATGGAGAGCGGCGCAATAATGGCATTAGAGCTGACTCTAGATCTGACAGAAGTGAAGATAGGCGGCCTGACATGATGGATGATCATCAAGGCAAATCTAGGTCTACTTTCCACTCTTGTCACACCTCAGTTATTCTTTATTCTTACCATTTCTTCCAGATCTGGTATTTTATTAAAAGTTGATGAGCAGGAGTCGAAGCATGAGTCCTAAAAGGACCATGAGTAAGAGTATGAGTATTAGTCCCAGGAGAAGTGTGAGCAGGAGTCCAAGTGTTAGTCCAAAAAGGAGGTTTAACAGAAGTCCAAGTAGTAGTAGAAGCCCTGTTTCTCAAACCAGAAAGAGTTTCAGCAGAAGTCCTGTTAGAAGCATCAGCAGGAGCCCAAGCAGAAGCATCAGCAGAAGCCCAGTGAGGGGCAGGAAAGGTAGAAGTGTCAGTAGGAGCCCTGTGAGAACTCATTCTCATAGAAGTGTCAGCAGGAGCCCTGTAAGATCCCTTTCTCGAAGCCGTCGGAGCTGTTCTGCCAGAGCATCATCACGAAGATTAGTTAGCAGAAGCCCTGTAAGAGTTTCAAGAAAGAGTATAAGCAGGACACCAAGCAGAAGCTCTGGTAGGGTCCCATCAAGGAGAAGCATTAGCCGTAGTCCTGCTGGGCCACCAAGCAGAAATAACCGCTGCAGTTATTCTCGGAGTCCTAGCCCTGTTCGATGGGCAAGATCACCTCGTGGGAGGAGTTTTTCCAGGAGTGCTTCTCCTGATGCTTCACCCAAGCGTATCAGGAGGGGAAGAGGTTTCAGTGATCGATACTCTTATGCAAGAAGGTACAGAACCCCCTCTCGGTCTCCTGTGAGATCATACCGGTACAATGGAAGAAGTGATCGTGACAGGTAAATCATTATGCTAAGGTGGTATTTGGAGTTGAATGTTGGAATTATGTCTTATGCTTTTCTGCTCTCAGATACTCTAGTTACAGAAGGTATTCCCCGAGGCATTATAGGAGCCCACCACCACAGGGAAGAACACCTCCAAGGTATTTTTCCCCGACTTCCTATAAATATTCTTTTTTTTTTGGTTCTGATATATGATAAATATTCATTTCTTGAATGTTCTATTACCAAAGCTTTTATGAAGTATAGCTTATATCTTATCATGTATTCATAGTTGAGGCATTTTCTGGTGCTGAGTTTGGTTCCTTGTGCCATTGTGATTGATAGTGCTAGGCTGCTAGCATTTTGCTTGTTGAATAGAGCACATGATTGTGAACATCTGTATGTAGGTATAGGAGCAGAAGAAGCAGGACACCATCTGTATCACGGAGCCCTCGTTACCGTGCTCGACGTTATAGCCGAAGCCATAGCCCTGTTCGAAGTCATTCCCCAGTTGTGCCCTATCGATCTTGTGCCTCTCCTGTGGAGAGGCACAGGCTGTCTCACAGCAGGAGTCTGTCACAATCTAGGTCTCCTGCAGAATCACAGTTGCCACGAAAGGCAAGTAGAGACAGGTCAGGGTTCTCTTTGAGGAGCCCAGGTGGAAAGAAAGGCTTGGTTTCATATGGAGATGGTTCCCCCGACTCAGGCTAAAGGTGAAAAATATGTGGTCTCAAGGGTCTTGGCAAACTCTCACGCTTTAGTCAGCTCTTGAACCTTGCCTTGTGTTTTTGCATGCCTGCTGAAATTGATGAATCCTGCCCTGTTATTTTTTCATAAACGATTTTGATTTATTTTTTTGTACCCTTCTAAAACTTGCGATGGCATGTTCCAAAGGTATTGGTTATCTACTAGAATAAGTTAGACTTATTTGTCATATTAGGATGCAGTTTTAGTGGTGTTATTTCAGTATTTGTTGAAGATAGCTCGGATGTGATAGACCTCGTTTTCTTGGATTTGATGGGTTACTTATGTTGTAGTTATTAAATAATGCAATTGAGTTGTACTTGCAAATTGTGAGTATACCAACTAAATTACAAGAAAATGGCTAATATTTTTAGTTGAGTAAAAATTTATTTTGGACTTTTGAAAAATACAGTACATTATGTAGATTAATTTAAATTTTTAAATTTTTTCCAGATATATAATTAGTAAAAAAATTATGTACATATGTAATTAAGAAATTTTGATTATGAAATTGATATTTTATTTTATGTAGATTAATATATGATATATAAGATAATTATGTTATTAATTAAATTATATTTTAACATTGTATTAAGTTAAAAATTATATATGAAGTTTAAATAGAATAATAATATTAAATATTTTTATTTTTAATGGATTAAATTAACTAGAATAATTTAATTATCGTATTTGTTAAGAATTAAAATAATTTTTTTTAGTTTTAAATTATAAAGTAAAGTTAGATGCATAAATTCTAATTCGTTGTTTATGATTAATAGTATTTATTTAATTTTTTGTTTTAAATTAGAGGGTTCATATAATAATTAAAATAAAATAAATAGTTAAATTTTTAATTGATCAAACGTATAAATGAGGTGGTGATTTTATGAAGGAAAAAGTTTCTAACCAAATTAGACCATCTCCTTCTCACAGATCCCAAGTAATGAGTGGTGTATTTTCCAATGCTACAACCTTGAAGTTATCTATGAAAATTTTAAGCATCTGAAATATGCCAAACCTTTCAAGTTTGAAACCAAGAGCATCCAGACAAAAAGGATGTCAGCAGCTCCAGCTTGGCTTCCTGAGATCATTATTGAATCTCACAAGCTCAAGCAGGCTCCCATGAAGTTCAGAGAAAGCTCTCCAAACACTGGTTTCCATCACTAAGGTTAATGCCCAAAACAGAAGCTTGCTTGCTGAGACGGAGGGGGCAGTCCCAGCATTGGCTACACTAGGAAATGCTTCCTCCCCCATCATCCAAACACTTTCCTTGTTGATCCCTTCAAGACTTCAACCTCTCCCTAAACCCTGACTTAAAGCAGTCTCTTGCAGATACGAAAACCATTTATCACCTTAATTCCCCGATTAGCTTACCAAGTTCTCCAGAATCCAGCAAATTGGCCTCCTCATTGATTTGCAGTTTGGCTATGCTTGACAAAAATAAGGCCAAATTTGGGGTAGCAGGCACAGTTGAGATATTGATCAAGACAACAGCAGGCTCTCGTGACCCCGACACTACTCATCACCTTTTGAGTTGTTTGGCAGAGCTTGTTCAATTTCATGGAAATTGTACCTTGGCTGTACGATCTGGAGCAGTTCTAACTCTTTTTCAAGTAGTATTGATCAGTGATAGTGAGGATCTTCAATCTTGTTGGAACTTCTCTTACTGTTCTGACTCAGAACTTCCGAGTCTTGTTGGCTTGTTGCTAGGTTCGATGAAAGGTTAAATGCTTTGAAGAAAACTGATCAGATAGTACGCTCAATATTATGTGCTGAAAGGGAGATCCTTGTTGAGTAAGGAGGGTGCAATTGAAATCCTTCAACATCTCTTTGATGACACTAAAAGTTGTGTTAAAGAAGCTGTCGTGTTGCCAGAATTCTCAACTGTTGTAGCTCAACTTTCTGTGAGGAGCTCTACAAGAGTTCGAGATAAGGCTAATTTGTTTGATGAAGAAAATGACTGACATGAACTTAGCTGCTAATGTCGATGGAACCACTTAATTTGTCTAATTCTTGTTAAGTTGACAATTTTGAACGATATTGTGCTTCTTGTTTTTAATATTTCGTATGTTTAAATCTTGATAGTTTTTTTTAAGTTGTTTATTTTTCTTCTCTTAGTTTTTACATAACATAACTCACTTCACTTGATATTTTGTAGGCAAAATTTTTTTTTTAAGTTTTTAAACTTTATATTAATTTTTAATTTTGTACTTAAAATTTTTTTATAGTTAATTTTGTTTTTAAAATTTTGAATTACAATTAATTTTGTCTTATGACTTAACGCTATCTAAATTACTAATAAAAAATATTAATGTAATATTTGACAATAAATTTTAAGAGTATAAATAAAACTTTGATAACATTCAAACTTAAATAACAATATATATTTTTAAATTACAACGTTTTAATTCACTCAATCATTTAACATAAATATTAAATTTTTTAACAGAGACTTTAATAGATACTTTGTATATGACTTAAACAGCTTCATTAGAGATTTTATATTTTTTTTCAAACTTAATATTATATTATTATTATTTTTAAATAATTTGGATGACATTAAATGATAGAACAAAATTAATTGTAATTCAAAATTTTAATAACAAAATTAATAGCAAAAAAATGTAAATTTTAAAAACAAAAAAAAATATTTTTACTTATTTTTTATTTATGTATATATATAAGAAGTTATTTATTTATTTATTTATGTTACCGATTAAAGTTATCTTTACAAGATATATTTACAACATTAATAATTTTTTTATGATATTCTCACAATTTAATATTAACCTAAAGTTGGTTGATGCCAATATCGATATATACTAAAACTAACACATAATATACCATTTAAATATAAAAAAATTGTAACTATTTAAGTGCATATTTATATTCAATCTTTTTTTTAAAGAAAAAAGTTGGCTTACAAAATTATCAATCTTAATCCAATTGTTTGAGAGATGGGTGTTGAATCAAAATTGATCATTCATATCTATATTAATATTTTTTATTTAACAACCTTATAATATTTATATAATATCTTTTTTTCATTTTCAAACGAGAAAATGACATTCTCCAAGTGAACAAGCAAAAAAAAAAAGTAATTCAACTAAAGACAATTTGTCAAAGGAGAGATGACTTAACATTAACATAATATTAAATTTTCACGAATAAGACTTGATCGAAGAAAACTCATTACAATTCATTTAAAAAAATAAAGTAAAATAACAACTAGTTCTCAGAAAAATTTGAGTGATGCTGAGAAAAATTCAATTTGTGAAAAATTTGCATCATTTTATTGAACAAATAATCTCTAAAAATAAGAGTGTAACATTTGTGGTTATTGAAATTTAAATCTTTTCATATAAAAAAATAATATAACTCTATCATGTTAAAATAAAATAAATATAAAAAAAATACCATATATATTTGTGGTATCACTTGATATTTATCTCTCTTCACAGTGTTATATTATTGAGTACTAACCCACATCCTGATGGTGATTGCCATTAGAATCACCATTGCAAGGGGACAATCGTGGGAAAGAAGGTATAGATTTCACTTCTCCGTTGCTTCTCAAGTTCCTCGAAGAATTTGTCCCAAGTCCAGGCAACTCAAAGTTGTTATTATCATCCAACATTTTGTCTTCTTCTATGTCATAACTTACTCCGCTACCCAATCCTAAACGACGTGGGTATCTGGTTTCACCAAATCCAGTCGTAGGCGAACCAGATAAAAGGCGACTACTTTCATGGGGCATCATTGCCCAAAGATAAGACACAGAACGATGATTTCGGCTGGGAACTGAATTACATTTTACTGATGCTTCATTCACTCTTTCCATGTTGTTGTAATCTAGTAGCAAACCATTGGTGTCATTTCCCAATGTTTCATTCCCTACCGGAATCAGACTAAATCTCTCTGGAACTATTTGTTCACGTTGAAACATTGTGATAGGACCCGCTTCTGGGGATTCTAGATATCTTCCAGAGAAATATGGGTATCTTGCAGCTTCTTGTCCTTGAATGGACAAACTGATAGTGCCACAACAGCCAGAAAAAGGGAACATCAGAATCAGATTGTAGTTTCTATACGAAATCAAATATTTAAGGAAATATGCTGAGAGGTATCATACCTTTGGATTTGCAACGATGGTGTTCGATGATGCAAATCATGAAACTTCCCACGAAACGAATCTCTCTGGTTTGTCAATGTTTCCATGTTATTGTACAGTTTGTTATCTGATCCTATTTCAACCCTTTCGCTCAACATTCGTTGACTCGAAGCATGTTCCACTATACCGTAATCTGAAATCCAAACATTTGTAACAACTTAAGCAAATCTTAACAACCTCTGTCTCTCATGCAGATAAGTTAAGGGCCATGTTTTGATATTGTGTTTCTATTAACTATTCTGTGAGATCATTGTTTCTTCACGACAAACCTAGTGCCTTTGAAATACATTGCAGTTGGTAGAATGTAGATGGCAACAACAGCTCTGGGTCCTAAGCTTGCTAGGTCCTAGGTTTAATTCCTGATGCACCGCTGGTATTAACATTTTTCCTTCCCTGAATTTCCTATTATTTCTCATCATTTCAATTATCAAACAAAAATAAACTGTTGCGCGAACTAAGAACTAACATCAGGTGTTTGTAATAAAAATTCTTACTTGTTCTCTTGCCATAGATGTTTTGACATCCCTCGCATCGACATGTATTGCCGCATCCAATATTAGCCTTTGTCCAATGAGAGAGAGAAATCATAAGTGAAGTTTTTCTCCAAAACAGACATAACATATTGAGAAACTTTTCAAAAGAATCGATCATATAGTAAAATGCACCCAAGATTTACGTATGAAAGCCTACGTGCAATTAGAGGCGGTAAAGGAAATAACGGTTATAAACATATAATAAGAAATTAGACAATATACACAACCTGATAACATTCGCAATATCTTTTCGAACACGTTGACTTTTTGCAATTACAACCTCTTCTGTGTCTGGCTGATGATGATGTACTTAGATTGACATCCTCCTATAGAGGGCACATTAATCAAACCATTAATTAACTTGAGACAATCACCAGAATATGTAATAATTTGTCTTGTCTCTGGGGTCATCAATTTTGGGACTTACAATCTTAGGACGAAATGCAAATGGGTTACGGGATCCGATTTGCTGCATGGTCTCCGCAACTGTGTCTTCATATGCTGGTTTATTAAAACAATCTTGGCAACCACATTTATCATCGCAGAAGCTTCCGTTGGCAAAACAATCACAGTATCTGGATAGACCGAACAAATCACGTAGATACAGCATTTCATAAAAAAGAGATAACACTAATACCACCAACAACTAATACAAAATCATATTTCTTACAGTTTTAAACATCTACTCTTCTTGCAGCTGCACCTTTTACCACTATCACCACCATTGTTGCTTGATGTCTTCTGCCTGAAGAGCAACGTAGAATTTATTAAAACAGCTAGACATGTGAACATAATAGTACGTAGCAGAAAAGGAAAAAATTAACAGGATGAAGAAAAGAACTGACCTTTTCCTTTCGGGGCTTCTTGTTTGGTTGAATTCCTCAGAATTTCTAGCATTTTGATAAGGTGGTCTCATATTTGTGGTTGCAGTTGCAGTCTGAGGCATAGAATTCATGAGGCGCTCTGAATGACACCCCATAGTTGATGACGAGGGGGAATATATTAAAGGCTGCGGAGGAATTAGTGGGGACAGCTTGGACATTTCAACTTTGGTTGGAGTCAAATTTTGAGCAAATGCAACGGGAGGAGTAGGAGGTACTAAATCTTTTGATACATCCTTCTCAACTTGAAGGCAATGTCTATATATGCCACCGTGCCTTTCACCATCCTACATAAACCAAAGTCTCAGCGGACTCTATAATAAATAAAATATGCCAATGCCTCACAATTAGGAATTGCAAACATACAAAACTTTATAAAAGAATCGTGGATGAATAAGGTAGTTTTTAGAGTTAATTAATTCAAAAATTTATTTACAGTAGGAAAGCACGACAACTCCGCAATCAAATGCAATTTTTTGTGAACTCAGTAAACTAATAATCACAAATGTTTAAGATCGAGTTTATGTATTACCTGGATTTGATTTTTTTTTTTCATATATCATTTTCAGATTTCATATACATATACTACACAAATACGTGATAAGTTAAGCTTACAACTAGTCTACTTGGCTCATCTATGTTTGATCACATTTTTTTTCTGTGATTATAAATCTTGGATTCGAGTTCAATCTCGATCTATTTGAAACAAATAGATGTATTGGATTAACCTTTATCAAGTAGGAAGAATGCACATTTGTCTCATCGGTCATTGTACTACTGAAAATCACGTTCTTTTCCATATTCAAGCTGCATGCGAAGATTTATAGACTAACTAGATCATCAAAGTATAAGATTTTGCAGAATGACTCTGTTAATAAAGTATCTAATTAGTTAATATATAGTATTTGATTGTTTTAAATTTGAAAAGAGCCAATTAAAATAATAATTAACCTTTATTTATTCTACTAGATGTCTTGTAACCTTGCTACTGTAAATTCATATAGGGATTCAAAAATGGAAGTCCTTCCGGTTCATCTATAATTGTAAATTGAATCTTGAATGACTAAAGAGATTAAATCAAGAAAAAGAACGAAGAATTCAAAGAATGGTTTGAAATTGTATTTGGGTAGAAAACAAATCAAACAAGATTAAGCAAAAATCAGAATAAAATTAGAAAACTGAGAATCATCTCTTGACATTTTGCTTGTACTTAATTACTATAGTAATATAAACAGCAAGATCCTATATATGGTTACCTGGGCATTATTGTGTTGACCTACTTGAAAATTCGCTTCGAAGTTTCTTGGTTCCTCGTCTACCAAATAATCATCAACAGTCAGCGGAGCATCAAAAAGTTCATCGTTTTGAGTTTGACAACCTAATTTATTAGAATCACCATCGGGAAAACTAGTGACTCCATTATAAATTGGAGAAATTTTTAGACGTTGATCAGAATTAACAGGCATCGATGATAATACAGGAGGAGGAGAATGATTCGATCCAGGTGAAACTGGTGAATCAAGATTACACCTCGCATTAATCTCTAATATTGAAGGTAAATAATTTACATAATTGAAATAAGCCAAATCCTGAAATCTCATGAGAATTTATTATAGCATTGAAATTGCAAACGAAAGAGAAAAATAAACAAGAGAGGCGAATTTACTTCTTGTGGTGAGGTAGCATTGGCTTCTTGATGAGAATTCATATCTGTGCTCTGTGGTTTGGGGTTAGTATCCATAGTTGTTATATGCAAATTGCAAAATTAAGAAGAAACAAGAAACGTAAGGTACAAGGCAGCAAGGGGAAACGGGGGCCTTTTAAATGCAAGCGGGAATCACTTATGACTATGTTTTCACTTTTGCTCTCATAATTGAAGGAGGATATAAAGGGGATAAATCATGTAAGTTATACTGGATTATCACTTATCTGATAAATATTAATAATATATTTATATATCACTATCTGTTGTATATATGAAACTAATTAATAATTTATATAAGTTTAGTAGAAATAATTAATCCTTCATAATACGATAATATTTAAATTCTTAATAAAAGATTAATGTATTTAAAATTTAGTATGTTGATACTATTATGATCAAATATGATTGTCTTTAATAAAAAAATATTTGTAAAAAAAATTATTGTTGGGAGTATATATATATTGATCAAAATGTTTAAGTTATATATATATAATATTGGTACAATTTAGCAGTACTTTAGATTTTTATAACAAAGAGAAAGGTGTTGTAGTTCAACCATTTATATATGTATATAAGAAAATCTAATCACACAATTAGACAAAAGATATATACTTTTGAGATAATTAAATATATTTTTTTTCAGATACATATCTATATATGAAAAAAAATCGGATTGAAATTTTCTAAAATTCCTAAGTAGTAGTTTTACACAGTGAGAGATTTTCTAAATCTAATCTCACAATTTAACAAAAGACATCCTTTTGCAGATAAGCATATAATTTTGCAGATGTACAAAAATATTTATACATGTAGTGATGTACCAAGGGTTTCATACATTTTAGAGATTCTCATTTAACTATATATTTTTTCTTAATTTCTCAAACTTTATCCTGTAAAATATTATAGGAGATCAAATAGAAATATGGGAAAGTGATATCTTTTTACCCGAAAAATGATATAATCTCATTATTTCGATAATATTGACAAAAGAAACCAATGTATATATGTAGTATCTGATTTGATTTTAATTTTATATTTCTGAAACTATGTAACAATTTTCTTGAGTACCATCACATCCATTGCGGACTTATAACTAGTATCCAATTAATTCATGTACTCTAGTATAAGACAATAAGTATAGTGGTTTATGCATGCTTTATCAGTTTCTTGATACACGTGCGGAACTAATTAAGAAATAATGGAGTGAAAATGGTGATTCTTGTTTTCGCCTTAGAATTTGGTACACAAGATAAATATTTAAAAAATTCTACCCATCATTTACTTTGATTTTCAGATTTTCACTCTTGGTTAAATAATTAGAGTTAAAATATAAAAAGTACGTAAATCATTAATGCACGTTGAATTTAAGCATTATCATAAAATTGGAGGTCCGTACGGTAAAAGAAGAGAGAATTTGTATCACTGTGATGGCGTCACTCACAATCCTTCTACGGACACGTGCATGCAGACAATTTGTCCTTATCTGAATGTATTCATAATTTGGTTTTTATACATGATAATATATATATATATATATGGAAAAATCTTCTACAAACCATATCTAAATCTTTTTTGTGTGTATAATTTGTAATAATAAGATGAAACAAAAAGGTAGAGTTGGTAGAAAACGAATGTAAGCGGTAGGCGTACATATGTGGTTATCATATGGCTAGGTCATGCATTGCATGGAAGCATTTATTGGAAATTAAAAATAAATTAAAAGGAATGACTGAGTTTTGAAGCATGATAATTTATTATCTCTAAAGAGATTATACTTATATTACAGAATAATTCAATAACTAAAAGATTTTTAAAATACAAAAAAAAAAACTTTCTAAAACACTCTCTTCTAAAATAGATATATATATATTTTGAACAGATATACATGTTCAACAATCATATTTTTAAAATTTTAAAATTTGAATTTAAATTATTTTTTCTATTTCAAATTAAAAAATTAAATAAAGTTAAATATATATATCTTAATATTTTTCTCATATTAAATTATCTTAATTTTACTTAAACATCACTTTCTAAAGAGAGAATTGAAACACCTCTCCTTCTCTTTTTTTTTTTAATAAATTAGGCTCCTCTCCTTTAAAAAATATTAATAATATTTATGTTTATATTTCTTTTATTTTATAAGTTTATACTCTTATTTTTTTTATAGATTAAAAAAACTTATAATTTTATTATTTTAACCAAAATACCCTTACTTATTATTTATACAATTAAATATATATTTAAATTATATAAAAATAATTTTTTAAAAAAATTAAAATAAAATAAAATAATTATTTTTAATTCAAAATTACTTTTAATGAAGTAATAGTTTTTAAAATATATTTTATAATAAATTATAAAAAAATTTTAAAAGTTAATATTAACATTAAAGATATTTTAGTCAAAATATATATAATTATAAGCTTTTTAATATGGGAGAGGAGAAGAGAAGTATAATTTATTCTTTTGTTTTTTCCACATCTTGCCACAGCCTTCTTTACCATATTCCCCAAGAAAAGAAAATGGTCGATGATCTCTCTCTCTCTCTCTCTCTATATATATATATATATTGCAACAATGTGTAGTCATGCATGTAAATTATCATAACATTATTAGTTAAGATGCTAGTCACATATTTAATTTAATTATTTTTTTCAGTTCTATAATTATATTTATCAATTTTATAGTACCTATGTTGACACTTCAGCATAAGAATTAAGACGAGTATGAGATTTATGAGATACCAGTTCAATCCCGCCTAGGAGATTGAGCTCCAAACTAACATGGGCTACTGGCGAAAGAAGAATAGAAACTTGTCTAACATATTTAATTAATTTTGAGTTGTTTGCATTCATAATTGCATGTTTTTAATTTCTCGTCTCTCTGATGATCTGTTTCTATATATCTTAATCTCACACATTGATGCACACTCAGAGAGAACAAGTTTCTATATATTTTAATCTCACACATTGATGCACACGCAGAGAGAACAAAGAGGAAAAGAAAATTATGAGAGGGACAAAGCCATACGAGTAACAAAAAATGGCCATTTGTTCATATGGTACGGATTTTCTAGTTACGGTCCTAACAAATTATTTCCATCCAAATAAATCCCCAAGACCTCGAGAAAAAGCACAAATGTTGGCCCATCCCCCAGTAAGCCCACAAGAGTAGACATACAAGTAAGCAAGGTTGCATTGAGCGTTTGCTAGAAATTGTGATCATCTGAAAACTGAAAAAGAAAGAGAGTTAACAAATGTATTTGTTGATAAAATCATATTGGAAGGTTACATAAACAAAATCCCAATGCTAACGAAGCCAAGAGTGAGAAATGTGGATTCAGCTAGTTATATTCCACACTTGAATTCAATGTGAGACATAACATTAGTTAATATGCCAATAGATTCCAAACCAAAACATAAGTAGCTACATTAAATTAGCTTTGAACTTACAACAAAGAAATGATAGAACATATGGTCTGAATCAAAGTTAAGAAAAGAAGCAATATGGCAGCAATAGAAGAAGCCATTTTCCAAGGGGTGCCTAAGTACTCACGTATCAAAATTGCCTTCCTTTTGTGCCAAGGATTATCATAGAATTTATTGAGTTTATCACAAAGGCTATAGTAATGGGAGTTCATATCTGATAATGTGAGACCTAAGCAGAAACCGTTCACCATAGTAGCCACTTTATCGGAGTCACCCAACCAATTAATGATAACTCCTCTCTTCACAAGCATATCCACATCTCTGGTGGTGTTAATCAGAAAATCCAATAAGACTATGTAATCAGTGATGTAAGCGTTATCATGGTAGTGACATTGCTCAAGTGCCAACACATTTCTAATATACGTTTCAGTGTAGTCGTATACCTCAAAGAGTGGCATTTCCAACATGCCCTCTGCCTCTGCAAATTGCAAGTCAAGCAAGCATTTCTTTGAACCTGCCTTAAACTTCAAACCTGCCTCGTGTAGCTCACTCGCACTGTACAAATGTCCCACTAACTTATTTTGTCTCTCTGGGAGTTTCTTAGACGCTGGCAAGTAGAACAGTCTTAGTAGATCCGTGAAGTGCTTCACAGATGCAAATGCAACGTCTCTGATGGATATGTTCTGTTGGTTGTTGCCTTGGAAATAATATAAGGTAAGTTCGATGAAGGAAGGAAAGAGTTGCATTGATTCAGAGGAGTCATAAGCTAGGTTGAAAAGGCCCTGCAGAACGAAGAATGGGATCTGATTCTCAAGTAATAACAAGTCTTGAATTATATCATTTATCAACCATGGTTTTAGTAGAATATAATCTTCTTCTGACCATTCAGGAAAGAAGGACCTGAGAAAGAGCTCAAGTATGAAGCAGGAATCAATCAGAATCATCTCCACAAAGTTGTCACTGTCAGCTTCAATGGTTTCTGCATAACAACTCCTAACACTATCTTCCCACTTTCTCAGGGTTCCTATATAATGCTCCAATACAACACCAGGCCGTTCTAGAAAACTCTTGAGATATTTCAGTTTGAGCTTTTCCATGGATTTTAATGTCTTGTCTCCGCTGTGAAAGGGACCAATTGAAACAACACGAGGAGAATAGGCTGCTTCGTTTAGCTTGCGAATTTTATCAGGTACCCTATAGATACAACACTTGGATGTCAAAGGAGGGCCTAGAGTTTCCAACTTTTTTGTAATTTCATTTACCAAATCTTTCTTTTTACTCCCAGTTTCTACTGAACCATTCTCTTTTTGCCTTTGGGTTGCTTCAATTGCTGCTCCAATTTCTCCCATCTACCGAGTGAATTTTCCTGAGGAATCCTGAAAACAGACAGCTGAGCTTTGTTATGACTTATTGTGAAGTATGATACTTCATGAGTACAACTTATACCTACCTCTTGGACTCTTTAACATAATAAGCTAACTAATAGAATGTGAATATCTTTGATATCAGAGTCTTCCATTAACTACCACCCTCTTTTTTCTTCCTTCAAGTTCAAGGTGCCTGTGGGGAGAGGTGGCATGCTGTAATTGGAGTACGGCCACTTAACTCTCCTAATAAGTGTGGTCTTTTCTTTAGCATGTTTACTTCAAGCTACATTGCTTACTATAACAAGCTCAAATTTCAAAATTTAGACTTTTTAATTTAATATTTAAAACTTATTAGTCAGAGAAATGTTGGATGAGATTTATATATTCCACAAGGACACTGTATATCAACAAACAGAAAATTAGGGAAGCTTGTTTTTTAGCAAAAAGAATCTTGGGAAATCTATGTATTTGTGAAGAGAGTAAATAATAGAATAAGTAGATTGATAAACAGGACATGGGGTTGAGTATGTGAACACAGATGAAACTAGTAAGAGAGAACCAGACACTTCATGTACAGTGAGTGAGAGGGAAAATAAAAATAGAGCTGATCAAGAACCTGAACAACTTCTGGCACCGAAGAAGAATGACTCTATGGCCTATGAGCTTCTCTTCAAGAGATCCCAAGTCTGGTGTCACTGAAGAAATATCTCTATCAGGTGAGATAAGAACCCTAAGAGGAAACAATGAGATGAATAGTAATAATTCCAAATAATCTAATTGACTTTAAGTCAATGCCCAATTACCACCTTGGCTTGCGAAAGGATCGCCTGCTGTCCCATGCGTCTGCTGTCCGCTGCTGTCAGCTTCATCCTTGCCATCTGATTCATCCGAGCGTCACTGTGCTGCCACGTTGCGCTGCATTTCTTTCTTTTCATCCTCAGTCTAAAAATTACACACTGTCTTCAATTACAAATTATAAACTAAAAACACTTTTCTTTTAATTTTTATCATGCATATCATAAAATTTGAAACAACTTTGATTATTCACAGCAAAAATCAGAGGAAGAGAAAAAGAAAATTTACCTTGACTTCATCGTACAGTTTCTTATCCCACATAGATAGTTTCTTCAAAGTAGAAGACAGATTCCCATAACTGAAGCTTTTATCTTCATCAAATCCTTGGTACCCAGATCCCCTTCTCTGACCAAGAAGTGAGAATTCCATGCTTTTAACTGCGGAGGCCTTTGAGGAAACTGATGGAGTAAAGACGTGCATCAGCTTCAAAATCATCGTCGGTTTTTTAAAGATTTGATAGGCCATGTTTCGCCGGTGACGTGCAGCGAAAGTGAGCTACGGCGGTGCTTTTCCGACGACGAGAATACGCTGAGGAGGATGCTCTCTTGAACGATGCGTTTAGAGCAGTCTGAAAAAGAAAAAAAAAGGTACGCGATGTGGCAAGTTGATGACGCTCAGATCAAGCAAACGGTCACGATTCGTCCGACAGCACGGACAGCAGGGGCAACGCGACAGCAGGGGATCCGGAGGCGAATTTTTATCATTGTGATGGCGTCACTCACAATCTTTCTACAGACACGTGCATGCAGACAATTTTTCCTTATCTGAATGTATTTATAATTTGGTTTTTATACATGATAATATATATATATATATATATGGAAAAATCTTCTACAAACTATATCTAAATCTTTTTTGTATGTATAATTTGTATATAATAATAAGATGAAACAAGAAGGTAGAGTTGGTAGAAAACGGATGTAGGCGACGTACATATATGGTTATCATATGGCTAGGTCATGCATTGCATGGAAGCATTTATTAGAAATTAATAATAAATTAAAAGGAATGACTGAGTTTTGAAGCATGATAATTTATTATCTTTAAAGAGATTATACTTATATTACAGAATAATTCAATAAATAAAAAACTTTTAAAATACAAAAAAATACTTTCTAAAACACTCTTTTCTAAAATGGATATATATATATTCTGTTTGAATAGACATATATGTTCAACAATTATATCTTTTAAATTTTAAAATTTAAATTTAAATTATTTTTTATATTTTAAATTAAAAAATTAAATAAATTTAAATATATATATTAATATTTTTCTCATATTAAATTATCTTAATTTTACTTAAACATCACTTTCTAAAAAGAGAATGGAAACACCTCTCCTTCTCTCTTTTTTTTTTAATAAATTATGTTCCTCGCCCTTAAAAAATATTAAAAATATTTATATTTTTAGTTCTTTTATTTTATAAGTTTATACTCTTATTGTTTAGAGATTAAAAAATTTATAATTTTATTATTTTAACCAAAATACCCTTATGTATTATTTATATAATTAAATATATATTTAAATCATATAAAAATAATTTTTTAAAAAAATAAAATAAAATAAAATTATTATTTTTAATTCAAAATTAGTTTTAATGAAGTAATAGTTTTAAAAATATATTTTATAATAAATTATAAAATTTTTTTAAAAGTTAATATTAACATTAAAGATATTTTAGTCAAAATATATATAATTATAAGCTTTTTAATATGTGAGAGGAGAGCAGAGAAGTATAATTTATTCTTTTGTTTTTTCCACATCTTGCCACAGCCTTCTTTACCATATTCCCCAAGAAAAGAAAATGGTCGATGATCTCTCCCTCTATATATATATTGCAGCAATGTGTAGTCATGCATGTAAATTATCATAACATTATTAGTTAAGATGTTAGTCACATATTTAATTTAATTATTTTTTTCAGTTCTATAATTATATTTATCAATTTTATAGTACCTACGTTGACACTTTAGCATAAGAATTAAGACTAGTATGAGATTTAGGAGATACCAGTTCAATCCTGCCTAGGAGATTGAGCTCCAAACTAACATGGGCTACTGGCGAAAGAAGAATAGAAACTTGTCTAACATATTTAATTAATTTTGAGTTGTTTGCATTCATAATTGCATGTTTTTAATTTCTCGTCTCTCTGATGATCTGTTTCTATATATCTTAATCTCACACATTGATGCACACTCAGAGAGAACAAGTTTCTATATATCTTAATCTCACACATTGATGCACACGCAGAGAGAACAAAGAGGAAAAGAAAATTATGAGAGGGATAAAGCCATACGAGTAACAAAAAATGGCCATTTGTTCACATGGTACGGATTTTTCAATTACGGTCCTAACAAATTATTTCCATCGAAACGAATTCCCAAGAACAAATTGGTAAAATTTTCTCATTCCTCCAGTTGTGGCTCTGAGATTGCACCTACAACTTTAATATCACCACTTCTTTTAAAGCCCGAATGCGGGGTTTGTTGCTTGTTACTGCTGCTCGTTACAAGTGTCCCCTGGTTTTTGTCTTCTCCTCTCGGCTTTGGTCCCATGTGTAACTTACCAATGAACAATATCTTCTCCTCGGCTTTAATCATCTGATTATTGAAGACCTAATGTACAAATAATGGATGCTACCTACAAAACCCAAGTTACTTGTGAGTTTGCACCTTTTAGTAATTTAAAAAAAAAAGAAGATATAATTATATATAATGGCCGAAAGGATAATTTGCTGGATCAAGCCAACTCGGTTGATTTTGAATTCAGTTCCTATAGTTCATCCTTTACTGATAGACGTGTATTTTTTTTTTTCTTGATTAGGAAATATATAATGAATGAAAACACAAGCCAATAACTTCTAAAGAAAAAAAGAAGTAGCTAAATTAATTCAGCAATGAAATGATAGAACATATGGTCTGAATCAGTTAAGGCAAGGAGTAATATGGCAGCAACAGAAGAAGCAGTCATCCAAGGGGTTCTAAAGTACTCATGTGTCAAAGATGCCTTCCTCCTGTGCCAACGATCATTATAGAATGCTTTCAGATCATCACAAAGTCTGAGGTAATTGGATTTCAAATTTGATTGTGTGAGATTTGTGCACAAACTGTTCACCAAAGTAGCCAGTGCATCGGAGTCACCCAACCAGTTTACGAGAATCCCTCTCTGCACAAGTAAATCAACATCTTTGCTTGTGTTTTTCAGAAAATGCAACAAGAATATATAATCAGTGCAATAAAGTTTCATAAGGGTAGTGATATTGCTCAAGTGTAACATTTCTTATAAATATTTCAGTCCTATTGTGTACTTCCAAGCCTGGCATTTCCAACACCCCTTTCGCAAACTACAAGTGAAGTAAGCATTTCTTTGAACATACCTTAAACTTCAATCCTGCTTCTAGCAGCTCACTCGCACTGTTCAAATGTTTCAAAAAACTATCTTGTCTCTCTGGGAGTTCCACAAATGGTGGTAGGTAAAACTTTCTTATGAGATCAGTGAAGTGGTTTACAGGTGCAATTCCAGTGAGCGGTATCTGCTGTTTGTTGTGGTAGTGGAAATAGTTTAAGGAAAGTTCAATAAATGAAGAAAAATTTTCGGTTGAGTTAGAGCAAGTGGCTATGTTGAAAGGGGCTTCTAGAACGAAGAATGGAATCTGATTTTTAAGTAATATCAAATAATTTTATCTTTAAAATTTTGAATTATAATTAATTTTGTCTCTAATATTATTTAAATTACTAATAGATATTGATATAAAATTTAACAATAAATCTTAAGAGTATGAATAAAATTTTGATAACATTCAAACTTAAATAATAATAATATATATTTTTAAATTATAGTATTTTTACTCATTCAATTATTTTTTAATATGAAGATTAAATTCTTCAATAGAGACTTTAATGAATACTTTGTATATGACTTAAACGATTTCATTAGAGTTTTCGTATTTTCTTCTAAATTTAATATTATATTACTATTTTTCACAAATAATTTAGATGATATTAAATTATAGAACAAAATCAATTGCAACAAAATTGATAGTAAAAAAATATAAATTTTATAGACAAAAAATGTTTTTACCTATTTTTTATTTATGTATATGTGTAAAAAGATATTTATTTATTTATGTTAATGATTAAAGTTATCTTTACAAGATATACTTACAACATTAATAATTTTTTTATATATTCTCACAAAACTTAATATTAACCTAAAGTCGTTTGATGCCGTATCGATATATACTAAAATTAACACATAATATACATTTTAAATATAAAAAATTGTAACTATTTAATTGCTTATTTATATTCAATCTTTTTTTTTTAAAGAAAAAAGTTGGCTTACAAAATTATCAATCTTAATCCAACTGTTTGTGATGGGTGTTAAATCAAAATTGATCATTCATATCTATATTAATATTTTTTATTTAACAAACTTATAATATTTATATAATAGCTTTTTTTAATTTTCAAACGAGAAAATGACATTCTCCAATTGAACAAGCAAAAAAAAAGTAATTCAACTAAAGACAATTTGTCAAAAGAGAGATGACTTAACATTCACATAATATTTAATTTTCACAAATAAGACTTGATCCAAGAAAACTCATTACAACTCAATTTTTTTAAAATAAAAACAAAGTAAAATAACAACTAGTTCTCAGAAAGAGGGTGCTAAGTGAACATCCAACATGCTAAAAATAATGTGAGTGATGCTGGGAAAAATTCAATCTGTGAAAAATTTGCACTATTTTAGTAAACAAATAATCTCTAAAAAAAGGAGAGGGTAACATTTATCGTTACTGAAATTTAGATCCTCTCAAAAGAAATAATATAACACCATCATGTCAAATAAATAAATAAATAAATATATATAAAAAAAAAAGATACCATATATTTATGGTGTCTATTATATAAATAGAATCTTATCACTTAATATTTATCTGTCTTCACAGTATTATTTTATTGAGTACTTACCCACATCCTGATGATGATTGCCATTAGAATCACCATTGCAAGGGGACAATCGTGGGAAAGAAGGTATAGATTTCACTTCTCCGTTGCTTCTCAAGTTCCTCGAAGAATTTGTACCAAATCCAGGCAACTCCAAGTTGTTATTATCATCCACCATTTTGTCTTCTTCTATGTCATAACTTACTCCGCTACCCAATCCTAAACGACGTGGATATCTGGTTTCATCAAATCTAGTCGTAGGCGAACCGGATAAAAGGTGACTACTTTCATGGGGCATCGTTGCCCAAAGATAAGACACAGAACGATGATTTCGGCTGGGAACTGAATTACATTTTACTGATGCTTCGTTCACTCTTTCCATGTTGTTGTAATCTAGTAGCAAACCATTGGTGTCATTTCCCAATGTTTCATTCCCTACCGGAATCAGACTAAATCTCTCTGGAACTATTTGTTCACGTTGAAACATTGTGATAGGACCCGCTTCTGGGGATTCTAGATATCTTCCAGAGAAATATGGGTATCTTGCAGCTTCTTGTCCTTGAATGGACAAACTGATAAGGGCCACAACAGCAAAAAAAGGGAACATCAGAATCAGATTGTAGTTTCTATACGAAATCAAATATTGAAGGAAATATGCTGAGAGGTATCATACTTTTGGATTTGCAACGATGGTGTTAGATGATGCAAATCATGAAACTCCCCACGAAACGAATCTCTCTGGTTTGTCACTGTTTCCATGTTATTGCACAGTTTGTTATCTGATCCTATTTCAACCCTTTCGCTCAACATTCGTTGACTCGAAGCATGTTCAACTATAACATAATCTGAAATCCAAACATTTGTAACAACTTAAGCAAATCTTAACAACCTCTGTCTCTTATGCAGATAAGTTATGGGCCATGTTTTGATATTGTGTTTCTATTAACTATTCTGTGAGATCATTGTTTCTTCACGACAAACCTAGTGCCTTTGAAATACATTGCAGTTGGTACAATATAGATGGTAACAACAGCTCTGGGTCCTAAGCTTGCTAGGTCCTAGGTTTAATTCCTGATGCACCGGTTAAAAACGTATATAATTTTGCTGGTATTAACATTTTTCCTTCCCTGAATTTCCTATTATTTCTCATCATTTCAATTATCAAACAAAAATAAACTGTTGAGCGAACTAAGAACTAACATCAGATGTTTGTAATAAAAATTCTTACTTGTTCTCTTGCCATAGATGTTTTGACATCCCTCGCATCGACATGTATTGCCGCATCCAATATTAGCCTTTATCCAATGAGAGAGAGAAATCGTAAGTGAAGTTTTTCTCCAAAACAGACATAACATATTGAGAAACTTTTCAAAAGAATCGATCATATAGTAAAATGCACCCAAGATTTACGTATGAAAGCCTACGTGCAATTAGAGGCGGTAAAGGAAATAACGGTTATAAACATATAATAAGAAATTAGACAATATACACAACCTGATAACATTCGCAATATCTTTTCGAACACGTTGACTTTTTGCAATTACAACCTCTTCTGTGTCTGGCTGATGATGATGTACTTAGATTGACATCCTCCTATAGAGGGCACATTAATCAAACCATTCATTAACTTGAGACAATCACCAGAATATGTAATAATTTGTCTTGTCTCTGGGCTCATCAATTTTGGGACTTACAATCTTAGGACGAAATGCAAATGGGTTACGGGATCCGATTTGCTGCATGGTCTCCGCAACTGTGTCTTCATATGCTGGTTTATTAAAACAATCTTGGCAACCACATTTATCATCGCAGAAGCTTCCGTTGGCAAAACAATCACAGTATCTGCATAGACAGAACAAATCACGTAGATACAGCATTTCATAAAAAAGAGATAACACTAACACCACCAACAACTAATACAAAATCATATTTCTTACAGTTTTAAACATCTACTCTTCTTGCAACTGCACCTTTTACCACTATCACCACCATTGTTGCTTGATGTCTTCTGCCTGAGGAGCAACGTAGAATTTATTAAAACAACTAGACATGTGAACATAATAGTACGTAGCAGAAAAGGAAAAAATTAACAGGATGAAGAAAAGAACTGACCTTTTCCTTTCGGGGCTTCTTGTTTGGTTGAATTCCTCAGAATTTCTAGCATTTTGATAAGGTGGTCTCATATTTGTGGTTGCAGTTGCAGTCTGAGGCATAGAATTCATGAGGCGCTCTGAATGACACCCCATAGTTGATGACGAGGGGGAATATATTAAAGGCTGCGGAGGAATTAGTGGGGACAGCTTGGACATTTCAACTTTGGTTGGAGTCAAATTTTGAGCAAATGCAACGGGAGGAGTAGGAGGTACTAAATCTTTTGATACATCCTTCTCAACTTGAAGGCAATGTCTATATATGCCACCGTGCCTTTCACCATCCTACATAAACCAAAGTCTCAGCGGACTCTATAATAAATAAAATATGCCAATGCCTCACAATTAGGAATTGCAAACATACAAAACTTTATAAAAGAATCGTGGATGAATAAGGTAGTTTTTAGAGTTAATTGATTCAAAAATTTATTTACAGTAGGAAAGCACGACAACTCCGCAATCAAATGCAATTTTTTGTGAACTCAGTAAACCCATAATCACAAATGTTTAAGATCGAGTTTATGTATTACCTGGATTTGATTTTTTTTTTTCATATATCATTTTCAGATTTCATATACATATACTACACAAATACGTGATAAGTTAAGCTTACAACTAGTCTACTTGGCTCATCTATGTTTGATCACATTTTTTTTCTGTGATTATAAATCTTGGATTCGAGTTCAATCTCGATCTATTTGAAACAAATAGATGTATTGGATTAACCTTTATCAAGTAGGAAGAATGCACATTTGTCTCATCGGTCATTGTACTACTGAAAATCACGTTCTTTTCCATATTCAAGCTGCATGCGAAGATTTATAGACTAACTAGATCATCAAAGTATAAGATTTTGCAGAATGACTCTGTTAATAAAGTATCTAATTAGTTAATATATAGTATTTGATTGTTTTAAATTTGAAAAGAGCCAATTAAAATAATAATTAACCTTTATTTATTCTACTAGATGTCTTGTAACCTTGCTACTGTAAATTCATATAGGGATTCAAAAATGGAAGTCCTTCCGGTTCATCTATAATTGTAAATTGAATCTTGAATGACTAAAGAGATTAAATCAAGAAAAAGAACGAAGAATTCAAAGAATGGTTTGAAATTGTATTTGGGTAGAAAACAAATCAAACAAGATTAAGCAAAAATCAGAATAAAATTAGAAAACAGAGAATCATCTCTTGACATTTTGCTTGTACTTAATTACTATAGTAATATAAACAGCAAGATCCTATATATGGTTTCCTGGGCATTACTGTGTTGACTTACTTGGAAATTCGCTTCGAAGTTTCTTGGTTCCTCGTCTACCAAATAATCATCAACAGTCAGCGGAGCATCAGAAAGTGCATCGTTTTGAGTTTGACAACCTAATTTATTAGAATCACCATCGGGAAGACTAGTGACTCCATTATGAATTGGAGAAATTTTTAGATGTTGATCAGCATTAACAGGCATCGATGATAATACAGTAGGAGAAAAATGATTCGGTCCAGGAGAAACTGGTGAATCAAGATTACACCTCGCATTAATCTCTAATATTGAAGGTAAATAATTTACATAATTGAGATAAGCCAAATCCTGAAATCACATAAGAATTTATTATAGCATTGAAATTGCAAACGAAAGAGAAAAATAAACAAGAGAGGCGAATTTACTTCTTGTGGTGAGGTAGCATTGGCTTCTTGATGAGAATCCATATCTGTGCTTTGTGGTTTGGAGTTAGTATTCATAGTTGTTATATGCAAATTGCAAAATCAAGAAGAAACAAAAAACGTAAGGTACAAGGCAACAAGGGGAAACGGAGGCCTTTTAAATGCAAGCGGGAATCACTTATGACTATGTTTTCACTTTTGCTCTCATAATTGAAGGAGGATATAAAGGGGATAAATCATGTAAGTTATACTGAATTATCACTTATCTGATAAATATTAATAATATATTTATATATCACTATCTGTTGTATATATGAAACTAATTAATAATTTATATAAGTTTAGTAGAAATAATTAATCCTTCATAATACGATAATATTTAAATTCTTAATAAAAGATTAATGTATTTAAAATTTAGTATGTTGATACTATTATGATCAAATATGATTGTCTTTAATAAAAAAATATTTGTAAAAAAAATTATTGTTGGGAGTATATATATATTGATCAAAATGTTTAAGTTATATATATATAATATTGGTACAATTTAGCAGTACTTTAGATTTTTATAACAAAGAGAAAGGTGTTGTAGTTCAACCATTTATATATGTATATAAGAAAATCTAATCACACAATTAGACAAAAGATATATACTTTTGAGATAATTAAATATATTTTTTTTCAGATACATATCTATACATGAAAAAAAATCGGATTGAAATTTTCTAAAATTCCTAAGTAGTAGTTTTACACAGTGAGAGATTTTCTAAATCTAATCTCACAATTTAACAAAAGACATCCTTTTGCAGATAAGCATATAATTTTGCAGATGTACAAAAATATTTATACATGTAGTGATGTACCAAGGGTTTCATACATTTTAGAGATTCTCATTTAACTATATATTTTTTTCTTAATTTCTCAAACTTTATCCTGTAAAATATTATAGGAGATCAAATATGAAATATGGGAAAGTGATATCTTTTTACCCGAAAAATGAAATAATCTCATTATTTCGATAATATTGATAAAAGAAGCCAATGTATATATGTAGTATCTGATTTGATTTTAATTTTATATTTCTGAAACTACGTAACAATTTTCTTGAGTACCATCACATCCATTGCGGACTTATAACTAGTATCCAATTAATTCATGTACTTTAGTATAAGACAATAAGTATAGTGGTTTATGCATGCTTTCTCAGTTTCTTGATCACGTGGAACTAATTAAGAAATAATGGAGTGAAAATAGTGATTCTTGTTTTCGCCTTAGAATTTGGTACACAAATATTTCAAAAAATTCTACCCATCATTTACTTTGATTTTCAGATTTTCACTCTTGGTTAAATAATTAGAGTTAAAATATAAAAAGTACGTAAATATTTTGGTTTGGAATCGGGGATAACCTCAACCTCTATTAATTAATTGATCTATTAATGGGCTTTTTTTTTCTGTGAAATTAATCAGCCAAAATCATTAATGCATGTTGAATTTAAGCATTATCATAAAATTGGAGGTCCGCAGGGTAAAAGAAGAGAGAATTTTCATCACTGTGATGGCGTCACTCACAATTTTTCTACAGACACGTGCATGCAGACAATTTCTCCTTATCTGAATGTATTCATAATTTGGTTTTTATACACGACAATATATATATATATATATATATATATATATATGGAAAAATCTTCTACAAACTATATCTAAATCTTGTGTGTGTGTATAATTTGTAATAATAAGATGAAACAAAAAGGAGTTGGTAGAAAACGAATGTAAGCGGTAGACGTACATATATGGTTATCATATGGCTAGGTCATGCATTGCATGGAAGCATTTATTATAAATTAATAATAAATTAAAAGGAATGACTGAGTTTTGAAGCATGATAATTTATTATCTCTAAAGAGATTATACTTATATTACAGAATAATTCAATAACTAAAAGATTTTTAAAATACAAAAAAAAAAAATACTTTCTAAAACACTCTCCTCTAAAATGAATATATATATATATATATTCTATTTGAACAGATATACATGTTCAACAATCATATCTTTTAAATTTTAAAATTTGAATTTAAATTATTTTTTATATTTTAAATTAAAAAATTAAATAAAGTTAAATATATATATCTTAATATTTTTCTCATATTAAATTATCTTAATTTTACTTAAACATCACTTTCTAAAGAGAGAATTTAAACACCTCTCCTTCTCTTTCTTTTTTTAATAAATTAGGCTCCTCTCCTTTAAAAAATATTAATAATATTTATATTTATATTTCTTTTATTTTATAAGTTTATACTCTTATTTTTTTTAGAGATTAAAAAAACTTATAATTTTATTATTTTAACCAAAATACCCTTACTTATTATTTATACAATTAAATATATATTTAAATTATATAAAAATAATTTTTTAAAAAAATTAAAATAAAATAAAATAATTATTTTTAATTCAAAATTACTTTTAATGAAGTAATAGTTTTTAAAATATATTTTATAATAAATTATAAAAAAAAATTTAAAAGTTAATATTAACATTAAAGATATTTTAGTCAAAATATATATAATTATAAGCTTTTTAATATGGGAGAGGAGAAGAGAAGTATAATTTATTCTTTTGTTTTTTCCACATCTTGCCACAGCCTTCTTTACCATATTCCCCAAGAAAAGAAAATGGTCGATGATCTCTCTCTCTCTCTATATATATATTGCAACAATGTGTAGTCATGCATGTAAATTATCATAACATTATTAGTTAAGATGCTAGTCACATATTTAATTTAATTATTTTTTTCAGTTCTATAATTATATTTATCAATTTTATAGTACCTATGTTGACACTTTAACATAAGAATTAAGACGAGTATGAGATTTATGAGATACCAGTTCAATCCTGCCTAGGAGATTGAGCTCCAAACTAACATGGGCTACTGGCGAAAGAAGAATAGAAACTTGTCTAACATATTTAATTAATTTTGAGTTGTTTGCATTCATAATTGCATGTTTTTAATTTCTCGTCTCTCTGATGATCTGTTTCTATATATCTTAATCTCACACATTGATGCACACTCAGAGAGAACAAGTTTCTATATATTTTAATCTCACACATTGATGCACACGCAGAGAGAACAAAGAGGAAAAGAAAATTATGAGAGGGACAAAGCCATAAATGGCCATTTGTTCACATGGTACGGATTTTCCAGTTAAGGTCCTAACAAATTATTTCCATCAAAATAAATCCCCAAGACCTCGAGAAAAAGCCCAAATGTTGGCCCATCCCCCAGTAAGCCCACAAGAGTAGACATACAAGTAAGCAAGGTTGCATTGAGCGTTTGCTAGAAATTGTGATCATCTGAAAACTGAAAAAGAAAGAGAGTTAACAAATGTATTTGTTGATAAAATCATATTGGAAGGTTACATAAACAAAATCCCAATGCTAACGAAGCCAAGAATGAGAAATGTGGATTAAGCTAGTCATATTCCACACTTGAATTCAATGTGAGACATAACATTAGTTAATATGCCAATAGATTCCAAACCAAAACATAAGTAGCTACATTAAATTAGCTTTGAACTTACAACAAAGAAATGATAGAACATATGGTCTGAATCAAAGTTAAGAAAAGAAGCAATATGGCAGCAATAGAAGAAGCCATTTTCCAAGGGGTGCCTAAGTACTCAAATATCAAAATTGCCTTCCTTTTGTGCCAAGGATTATCATAGAATTTATTCAGTTTACCACAAAGGCTATAGTAATTGCAAGTCAAGCAAGCATTTCTTTGAACCTGCCTTAAACTTCAAACCTGCCTCGTGTAGCTCACTTGCACTGTACAAATGTTCCACTAACTTATTTTCTCTCTCTGGGAGTTTCTTAGACGCTGGCAAGTAGAACAGTCTTAGTAGATCAGTGAAGTGCTTCACAGATGCAGATGCAAAGCCTATGATGGATATGTTCTGTCTGTTGTTGCCATGGAAATAATTTAAGGTAAGTTTGATGAAGGAAGGGAAGTGTTGGTTTGATTCAGAGGAGTCATAAGCTATGTTGGAAAGGCCCTGCAGTACGAAGAATGGGATCTGATTCTCAAGTAAAAACAAGTCTTGAGTTATATCATTCATCAACCATGGTTTTAGTAGAATAGGATCTTCTTCTGACCATTTACCAAGGGAGGACCTGAGAAAGAACTCAAGTACGAAGCAGGAATCAATCAGAATCATCTCCAGAAAGTTGTCACTGTCAGCTTCAATGGTTTCTGCATAACAACTCCTAACACTATCTTCCCACTCTCTCAGGGTTCCTATATAATGCTTCAATACAACACCAGGCCGTTCTAGAAAACTCTTGAGATATTTCAGTTTGAGCTTTTCCATGGATTTTAATCTCTTGTCTCCGTTGTGAAAGGGACCCATTGAAACAACACGAGGAGAATAGGCTGCTTCGTTTAGCTTGCGAATTTTACCAGGTACCCTATAGATACAACACTCGGATGTCAAAGGAGGGCCTAGAGTTTCCAACTTTTTTGTAATTTCATTTACCAAATCTTTCTTTTTACTCCCAGTTTCTGGTGAACCATTCTCTTTTTGCCTTTGGGTTGCTTCAATTGATGCTCCAATTTCTCCCATCTACCAAGTGAATTTTCCTGAGGAATCCTGAAACCAGAAACAATCACCAGCACAACTGAGCTTTGTTATGACTTATTGTGAAGCATGATACTTCATGAGTACAACTTATACCTACCTCTTGGACTCTTTAACATAATAAGCTAACTAATAGAATGTGAATATCTTTGATATCAGAGTCTTCCATTAACTACCACCCTCTTTTTTCTTCCTTCGAGTTCAAGGTGCCTGTGGGGAGAGATGGAATGCTGTAATTGGAGTATGGCCACTTAACTCTCCTACCAAGTGTGGTCTTTTCTTTAGTATGTTTACTTCAAGCTATATTGCTTACTATAACAAGCTCAAATTTCAAAATTTAGACTTTTTAATTTAATATTTAAAACTTACTGGTCAGAGAAATGTTGGATGAGATTTATATATTCCACAAGGACACTGTATATCAACAAACAGAAAATTAGGAAAGCTTGTTTTTTAGCAAAAGGAATTTTGGGAAATCTATGTATTTGTGAAGAGAGTAAATAATAGAATAAGTAGATTGATAAACAGGACATGGAGTTGAGTATGTGAACACAGAATGAAACTAGTGAAAGAGAACAAGACACTTCATGTACAGTGAGTGAGAGGGAAAATAAAAATAGAGCTGGTCAAGAACCTGAACAACTTCTGGCACCGAAGAAGAATGACTCTATGGCCCGTGAGTTTGAAGAAATATCTCTACCAGGTGAGATAAGAACCCAAAAGGAAACAATGAGATGAATAGTAATAATTCCAAATAATCTAATTGACTTTAAGTCAATGCCCGCTTGGATTTCACGTGTCCGTACTCCTTTTGAAGAAATAATATTTTAATTTAATTTTTAAATTATAAAAATATTTAATTTAATCTTTAAAATATTTATTATTTTTTAATTTAATTCTTACATATAAATATTATATATTTTTTAGTCTCAATTTATTGTTTCATATATATTTTATAAAAATTGTTAATTATTTTTATAATTTATGAATTAAATTCAGAAAAGTTATATTTTTTAAATAATATCACAATAATTTATTTAAGATTAAATTAAACATAAACAGTATTTGCACAATAAAAATGGTAAAAATTCCATATTCCTAAGAAAATAACGAGAACGGTAAAAAATTTCTCATTCCTCCAACTGTGACTCTGAGACTGCACCTGCAACTTTTATGTCACCACTTCTTTGAACACCCAAATGTAGGAGTGTCGGCTGGTTTTTGTCATCTCTGGGCTTCGGTCCCACTGGTACCTACTAATGAAAAAATCTTCTCCCCAGCTTTAAACATCTGATTGTTGAAGACCTAATGTACAAATTAAGCTTCTACCTACAATACTCGTGAGTTTGTACCTTTTTTTTAAAGACATAAATATAATGGCCAAAAGGATAGTTTGCAGGATCAACTTAGGTCTATTGATCTTGGATTCAGTTCCTGTTGGTGATCCTCTACCAATAGATGTGTATTTATTTATTTATTTTTCTTAACTAAGAAATATATAATGAATGAAAACAAAAATATGCCAGTAAATTCTAAAGAAAAAAAAAAGTAGCTAAATTAATATAGTGCCATTACAATTTACAGCAATGAAATGATAGAACATATGGTTTGAATCAGAGTTAAGAAAAGAAGTACTATGGCAGCAATGGAAGAAGCGGTCATCCAAGGGGTTCTAAAGTAGTCATGTCTCAAAGTTGCCTTCCTCCTGCGCCAACGATCATTATAGAATGCATTCAGATCATCACAAAGGCTGAGGTAATTAGAGTTCAAATTTGAATGTGTGAGATTTGTGCACAAACTGTTCACCATAGTAGCCACTGCTTCGGAGTCACCCAACCAGTTAATGATAATCCCTTTCTGCACAAGAACATCCACATCTTTGCTAGTGTTTATCAGAAAATCCAACAAGAATATATAATCAGTGACATAAATTTCATAAGGGTAGTGACATTGCTCAAGTGCCATAACATTTCTTATAAATATTTCAGTCCTGTTGTACACTTCCAAGCATGGCATTTCCAACACCCCTTTCGCAAACTGCAAATCAAGTAAGCATTTCTTTGAACTTACCTTAAACTTCAATCCTGCTTCTAGTAGCTCACTCGCACTGTTCAAATGTTTCAAAAAACTATCTTGTCTCTCTGGGAGTTCCTCAAATGGTGGCAAGTAAAACTTTCTTATGAGATCAGTGAAGTGGTTTACAGGTGCAATTCCAGTGAGCGGTATCTGCTGTTTGTTGTGGTAGTCGAAATAGTTTAAGGTAAGTTCAATAAATGAGGGAAAATTTTCGTTTGAGTTAGAGCAAGAGGCTATGTTGAAAAGGCCTTCTAGAACGAAGAATGGAATCTGATTTTCAAGTAATATCAAGTCTTGAATTATGTCATTTGTCAGCCATGGTTTTAATAACACAGGATCTTCTTCTGACCAATCACCAAAGTAGGACCTAAGGAAGAGCTCAAGTACGAAGCAGGAATCAATCAGAATCATCTTCACACAATTGCCACTGCTAAGTGGAATGACTTCTGCATAACAAAGTCTAACACTGTCTTCCAACTCTTTCAGGGTTCGTATATAATACTCCAGTTGAATTTGAGACCACTCAACAAAACTCTTGAGATATCTCAGCTTAAGCTTTTCCATTGATTCCAATCTCTTGTCTCCATTGTGAACTGGACCAATTGAAACAACACGAGGAGTATAGGCTGCTTCGTTTAGTTTGCGAATTTTGAAGGGTACCCTATAAATACAACACTTGGATGTTAAAGGAGGGTCCATAGTTTCTAACATTGCTGTGATGTGATTGACCAAATCTTTAATTTCATTTTCATTTTCTAGAGAACCATTCTCTTCTTGCCTCTGGGTGGCTTCATTAGCTACTCCAACTGCTTCCATCTACCAATGACTTTTCTGATGAAACCTGAAAAGAAAAACAATCACACACGCAGCTCAGCTATGAGTCCTTAACTCCCAAGCTTAGACTTATTTAGGTGCGTAGTTCAAGTTAGATCCTGCCTCCCCACAAGCTCAAATTCCAAATTTAGTTTTGAAACTTATACTGTTTTTGGGTATGAGAAGATGTGGAAGAAATTTAAATCCTTCAAAAGGACAATATATCAGCCAACAGATAAACTTAGGAAAGCTACGTATTTGTGTACAGAGTAAATAATTGACGTGGGGCTGAGTATGTGAAGATAGAATGAAAGTAGTCAGAGAGTGAGCACTGAGTAGGCACATCATGTTCAGCGAAGTTAATAAAAAATAAACAGAGATTATGAAGAAGAAACCTCAACAACTTGTAGCTGCAAAGAATAATTGTATGATTGAAATCAAGCACCAGAGCTGCTTTGTGTTTCTTTGCAAGAGATCCCCAAATTTGGAGTCACTGTGAGAAGATCTCTACCACATTTGAAGAAAAGAATCTAAAAGCAAATAATGAAATGAATCGCAATGGAAAAAGTGAATCTTCTTTTGCCACCATTTATTATTCCATAATGGACTTTACAACTGTGCGATACTGACCAACCGTGAATTGACCAATTGCTCTTTCTCTTTTATGTATGCGATTCGTATTACGTATTCATTGACCTGTGAAGACTGCCAACTCAAAAACAATACTAGTTGACTTCTTTACTGATCTACCTGTTCTAGACGGTTTAATTTTAAAAATATATAGTGTAGTTTTATTTTAAAAAATTATTCATTACTCATTTATTCTTAATGTATATATATTTATCTTATTTTTACTCTATTTTTTATCAATAGGAACTAATAGCAAATAAACAACTTTTAAAATTGTATATTTTAATATTTAAAGACTAAATAATTAAATTATATATTTTTATGGACCAAAACATATTTTTCTTCTTCGCTAAATTTAAAAGATGTTTCATTACACAATTAAATTGGCAACAATTCCACATTCTTAACTTGGAAAGAAAATAATGAAAATGGTAAGTTCTCATTCCTATATTTGGCTATCCTCAGCTCAGCAAATTTACTCCAATTGTGGATGTTTGTTCCTGTCAAATTAGTGGTTTTGGTTCTAAGATTTCACCTGCAACAATAGTATTAACGTATGTATCATCACTTGAAGGTAATGCATGAGTTTAATTTGATCACCCTCACCATCACCCTGCGTGTAACTGCTGATATGATTAGGGTTCCTTAAGGGCTTTTAATTTCTTCTTTGGACTTTGGTCACCTGAACCATCCATGCGTACCTACCAAAATAAATAAATAAATCTCTCTCTGATTATGAAAACCTAATTAAGAAATTATGGATGCCACATACAAAACTAACACCTCTTTGAATTTTTGTAAGTGAAATGTTAGAAATTGTTAATTATTAAATTGTTTTCTGACTTTCTCTGCGAGCTTCTCCAGTTCACTCTGAATTAGTTCAAAATTCCATCACAGAGAAATATGCCAAGGAGTCTGGCAGTAACGATAATCACATCTAAAAGCTGCCTTCTTGCCGTCACACACACAGTAGGCATTGGCCATTGCTAGTTGATTGGAAATACCTTCAAGACATTCAATTACCTGCATGGCCGTTGCAAAATAATTTAGCCAAATATGTTCCAGACAAAGGAACTTCTGCCCACAGAATTCTTATTAAGCTCACAATTTATTCATCACAACAGACTTGTGCAGTACTAATTAGTAAAGACAAAGCGAACAGAAGGAGCCCTTGAATTGTTCACTAAGAGAAAAAGATACATACAGTACTGTCGTTTGGTTGGTTGCAGGAATTATCATGAGGTGAAACCATGTATATTCCCTGTACCTCTATGGTGTTCTGTTCCTAAATTCATCTGATATCTCCTGAAGGAGGGCTCTGTATACTCAATGCTTATATGCTAATCATGACCAGAATCTCTATATTACTAGCATTACAGATAGATACAACAAATACCAAGTTAAAAAAAATGGAAAGAAGAGAAGCTAATGGCGACGACCTTTAATTCTCAGCCTGCAACACTTGTAAGATAGAACAAACTGTCTGGATAGAAGAGAGAATAAGGAGCAAAATTCCAGCAATGGAAGCAGCAGTTTGCCAAGGAGTGTTGCAGTAATCACGTCTCAGAGTGGCCTTCATTTTATGCCAAGGACTTTTATAGAAGTCATTCAAGTCGTTGCAGAGCTTGAAGTAATAAGCGTTGAAATTTAGATGCGTGACATTTTTCCAAAGACTATTGTAAAGGTCAGCCACAGAATTGCTATCACCTAGCCAATTAAGGATGATTCCATTTTGAATCAGGACATCCACATCTTTGCTCGTGTTAATAAGGAAGTCCAAAATAGCAATATAGTCAGTAATGTAAGCATCGTAAGGGTAGTGACATTGCTCTAAAGCCACTAGATTGCGAAACAAAATCTCTGTCCAGTCCTCCACTTTGAACTCTGGTATTTCAAGAACATGCCCTGAAAATTTCAAGTCAAGGAAGCAGGGGTTTTTACTTTTCCTGAATCTCACTCCTGCTTCAACTAACTCAGTTGCACTGTGAAGATGTATGACCGACTCATTCAGTCTGGGCGGTCGTCTAGACGATGGCTGCAAGTGAAATGTTCTAATCAGATCTGTGAAGTGGCATATGCTAACACCTCGAGGCGGTAATTTCAGTCTGTTATAATAGTCAAAGTAGTCAAAAGCGAGCTTAAGAAATGAAGGGAGATTTCTATTATTACTCATGCTAGAGGCAAAAGCTAGATTGAATAGGGTTTCAAGAACAAAGAAAGGTAGTTGATTCTCAAGTAACAACAAATCCAATCTCATAGTACTGGTCAGCCAAGGTTTTAAGTGGATACTATCATCATCTGACAAGTCATGATAAAAGGTCCTCCAAAAGAGCTCAAACAAGAAACAAGAATCCACTAAGATCACCTTCACAAGTTTCTCCCTGCTGAGCTTAATGGTCTCAGAGTAACAACGACGAACGCGTGGCTCAAGCTCTTCGACGGAGCTGATTAAGCTATCCAAACTTACGCCATCTCTTTCAGAAAAGCTCCTGAGGTAAACCAGCTTGTACTTTTCCATGTTGAGCAGTCTGGGATGGCCGTGGTGAAAGGGGCCAATAGAAACAACCTTTGGGGTAAAGACATCTTCATTCAGTCTGCGAAGATCATAGGGTACGCTATAGATGCAACAGTCAGCAGTTATGGGTGGCTCCGCCTGGCGCAGCATCGCGGTGATTTCAATCACAAAATCGTGGTGGTTCATGATTGCCATCTACAGAAATTGAGGTGGAAAAACAAATTTAACAAACCGAGTAAGAAAACACAAGGAAAATAGAAACCACTGTTAAACGAATCCTATGTTGGAAAGAAGGAATAGAAAGTGGGTGAAATCCCGGAAATTTCCCAATTCTCCAGATCTCCAATCTTTTATCCACGTGGGCGAAATTGCAAGCAGTCAAGCAGTCAAGCTCGCGTGCTTGGCACCTGTTTGACACTTTTAGTAACAGTTTTTTTTGCTGTTAAAATTTATTGTAACAAAAAATATTTTTACTATTTAAACAAAAATTATAATAATAGTAATATTTATTGTAGTAATATTAAAATATACTTTAACAGTAAAAAAAATTGTTGCTAAAAATACCAAGGGTTTCAACCTACTTTTGAGACTAGAGAGTGGACCCCACGCTATATTAGTGACCAGTTACGGGCGAATGAATCATTACGACGCTGAAATCCACAACTTCTCCTCTCCGCATCTTCTCTCTCTTATTATTTTTTGTTTTACTGTGAGCAGTCCCTCGTTAGCCAGTGATATTAAAAACCTTCTTTAAAAAAGCTGTCGTCATTTATAACGATAACGGCTTTAAGAATTAACTAAAAAAGATAAAAGGGAATTGCATTCCTCCTATTATAGACGGCATAATTGGAACCTTAGCTGTCATGTTTGTCACGTCAAAAAGTCTCTATACTTCCATTTTCATATTTATTAGGTTTTGTTGCAAATTAATAACTAATTTAATATAATAAATTTTTGTAAAGATATAATAATTTTTAATTTAATTTTTTATAAAATATTTTTATTAATTTAATTTTTTAAATATAAAAATTTTATTATTATTATTTTGTACTTAAATTTTATTTATAAATTTTTATTTAATATAATATTAAAATATAATTTAATTAAGAATATGACTATCTTACATATCACATATTAATTTATATAAAATAAAATATTAAAATATAAATTAAAATTTTTAATTATATATATATGAATTCTTTTAATTAATTATAAATTTGACAAAAATTTAAAAATTAAGATTAATTTAAATAATTATATATATAAATTTTTTTAATATAATATAAATGTAAGCTAAATAAAAAGATAATATTTTTATTTTTAAGAAGTTAAATTAATAAAAATAATTAAATTAAAAATTATTATATATTTTAAGTGTCAAAATAAGTTTTTTCACTTTAATAAAGTACAAATTCATGTCAAAGTCCTTCCAGCGAGTAACTGTCCAAAAGACATACGGCAAAGGGGTAGAGGACTGAGAGTCCTAAATTCAACATATATCATTAGCCGACACGGTCAATCATGTTTGCATCTTTCAATTTTTTGTTTCTCCAATGGTTCACGCTCACAGTTCAAAACACATTATTACAATGATATCACTGCGTCAGAGTTATAGAGAATGATGGATTTCCGAACCTTTTGTTGCATCAGTTGTCCCTTCTATACTATATAAGTAAATTCTTAGGTATCACGGTTTCTATTTTAATATTGAGAATGATCAGTATGTGAGTATTAGAAGAAAACGTCCTTAAATTATAGGCAGACACCCAAAAGGACAAATATGTTGGGATATACACAAATATTATCCTTCAATAATCGACAGATCAGGAAACTCAAGCACTTCTAATATCAATACGTGAATAAATTAAGTATCGGAAAACTGAACTATATGTTCCATAATAATGAATTTCGAGGAATGCGTACAATTTGAACTCGTCAACATCTGAAATCCCACCCCCCCCACCCCCCCAAAAAAAAAAAACTAGTCAACATAAGAAACTGTTTTTTTTTTTGGTGAAAACATAAGAAACATTTATTTAAGCTTGGACTTGGTCGAGCTCTGAAGAGGTCTAGCAGTAGGCCGCACGGGGGCCGATCTAACAACCTTCTTCACGTCATACTTGACGGATGAGAAGGCACATATCAAGGCAATCAACATAGTTGGGTAGACGTACACAGCTTTAGAAGGGTCGGTATTTACTGGCTTTCCCAAAATCCCTTCCTTGACAAGGCCCCAAATTACAAGGAGTGTCCCAAACATGCTCATCCTCCCCGGTTTCAGAAGACCCACAAGTGCTCCTGCCACTGAGAAGTAGCTTCCCGCAAGAACCTGGGAAATAATGACAATTTGAGATGAAAAGTATGAACAGACAAAGAAATAGAAGCCTCATGGAAGCATGATGTACTACAATAAATTTAATTAAAAAATCAATAGCGATTAGCATTCAGGGTGGACGAAGGTATATATCTAATTGCAAAACTGTAATAATAATGAGAATAACTACAATATCAGCACTCGTCTGTAATATGCAACATGTTTTACGTTAATTAAAACTAACGACTTTTTAGTTCATAAATAGAGCATTTTCAATTGTGTGAGTAAAAATCAAATGTTTTTTAGAAATGGCATCAACCCATCAATCATTAGAGAAGTTATTAGTTACATGCCATTGAAAATCCTTAACAAGACAAAGGCTCCATATAGAAAAATGCATTTAATGATAGAATTGAAGGCCTAAATGAGGTGAGCTAACAACACCAGAGAATGGGTAGAAGTCCACTTAGTGCAGGGAACATTGAGTTTAAAGGCAATATAAGAAAACTCAATTATCAGAAGCTATGTGACCAATTGAATGGCCTAACCTCTAAGCGTTGGAGATCAGTTACTGCGGGGGCTTCCTTTATACTGGTCAAGTTATATATGCCTAACAAATTATCCCAGCTTGGAACAGTCCTGTTCTGGATAAGACCATTTAGAGCAGCTCCAGGGTACAGAAGGGCTTTGATAATAGGAACAGGGAATATTTCACTTGCGATCAACTGGGATGATGTGACATGCATTGGGGTTGTACATACACCAGATCTGCAAGTAACCCTGTAAAAGTGACCCAAAAAAAAAAGAAGACAAGTTTCAGATGTGCTAGATGCTAAAATGCATATTTTCTTAGGTATAATATAAAAGTAAAATTAATGGAAGAAAGGAAGAAAGACTAATTAGTGTATGAATCACAGAAATTAGAAATTGAGCAAGTTTGATAGCATGCTCCTTTGTTATGGGAAGCACAGGACGTAACTCAAGTGGAACCAGAAACATGATGATTTCCAAATCATCCTCAGCAATCAGCCATCCATCTTAAAATATATTATTCTTCTTTCTATTACATAATGATCCATAGTCACTAGCGCAATTGTCTCATTATCTGAGAAGAAGTGTTACACAATTCGAATTGTTTCAAGATATTTGACATAGACGTTATTAAGAGTCTGAGGAAACTAAATTAGGACAGGGCCAATTGATTCTCTAATATAATCAGACTTACTTATCTAGTCGAACCAAAATTTAAAGGTTAGTTGCTACTTGAACTGCCTCAAATCATGACAGAATGGTCAAAAAGCCAGACATTAAAAAATTGTGGCTGCTAACACTATTAGAAGGTGCCTGCTAACAAAATTGTATTTTAATATCAATTCAAAGAAAAATTTGCAGTCAGCAAAACTTGAAATCCACACAATCTAAAGTCACATTATGGTTATATTTACCACACCAATATTGGAAATTGAAGTCTAAATAAGACGTTGTGACACCAGAATAATGAACTTGGGGAAATGAGAGTCTAAATTAAAAGTCTGCATAGTGAAAGCAATTGTACAATGAACTTGCAATAGAGTTTTCTTCTTATAGGTTATATTTAGAGAAGATATATTGCTTTAGTCCTCAATCAAGGATAACTCATATTTGTTGCAAAAGATGAGATTCAATACTACATAATCAACTCTGCTACGACAAACTTCAGTTTGTAAAGATGTTAGGCTGGTACTCACTCTGGTAATTATGGTGTCTAAGCAGTACAATAAACTATTAAATACTAGTAGATGTGATGCGCATTCATAATTGAAAGGTCTTCCAGAGACTGAGATTAATGCAAGTTTAGCTTGAATTTTGATCAAACTGAATTTTGTTTCCAAATTTAGTAAATAGAATTATAGTATTCATTCTCCCAAAAAAGTCAACGACAAACAAACTTGAGGAACTGATCAGACACTGACCTCTGTCGGACACTAATTTCATTTGCTTTTCACTCTTCACTATATTCAATAACTGAACCACCTATGGATCTAAATCACAGATTCACAATAAAATATTCCGTGTATCAAAGCCAGAAATGATTAACACAATAACCAATGAAGTTAATTAACACAAATTAAATAATAGTTTCTGATAGACACCGTAAAGGAATAAAAAACAAGGAAGAACTTCAAAAACAGTTATAAATTCGCAAGGCGTGTGCGTCAGTTATGCAACAAGTTGCCTCAGCTAGTAAGTTTTTATCACGAACGAGTTCGACTCCATCAGCACCAGAAAACAAGATGATGAGTAGCTTGAGAAGGAAATTTGGGTGTACCTGAAAAGAGGGATCTGAAAGATGATGAGGAAGAAGTAGATGCGAGCTGCTATTGACGAAAGATTCTTTACCCATCTCTTCGAAGAAGAAGTGGAAGAAGATGAAGATGATGAAGACGATGATATTTTTGAATTTGCCATGATAGAATCAGAGAGGAGAAGAGAGCGAGGATCTGCTGCTTCTCCACCGGTGGATCCTACCAGTGTCCCAACCCTCAAGGCTTATGCTTAATGTAATCAATAATGACTCACCGCTTCGAGTGATACATTGCTACTCGCTCCTTATTTTGTTGAGAAAGTAATTTAATTATACTAATATATATTGTGTATCATATTTAATTGTAAATAGAACAATTTATTAATGAGTTTTATCATGTATTAAAAATATTATACATGTCTATTTCAGATTTGAAATAAGTTTGATGCTTTATATTTAATGTTCTATTATAATTATTTTTTTATTACTTAACTCATGGTCATTGATGTATTATTCTAAAACAATAACAACACTAAGGCAGATTTTTTTGCAAAAAGAAATATTTAAATATATGTAATATATTACATAACCATACAATAAATTATATATAAAATAAAGGTACTTTTTATTTTTAAACTTTACATTTTTAATTTTGTTTAAAACAAATTTTTGTGATCAATATTATTTTAAAAATTTTAAATTATAATTAATTTTATTTTACATTATTGATAAAAAATATCATCTAAGTTATTGATAAAAAATATGATATGATATTTAATATAATATTAAATTTTAGATAAACAATAAAATATTTATTTACATTAATTTTAAAAACATAAAGTTAAAAACGCTCACTAGATGCGAATGTAAGGAATGTGACTAAAAGATATTTATATTCATAATTTGATTTTTTTTAATTTCTAAAAAGTTAGATAATGTAAATGGATGATGAACTCATCTATGAAGGCTCCATGACACGAAGATAGAGACGTTCACGTTCATTTTAGTTATTAAAGGCCACTACAAGAAATAGACTGTTCATCCATACTATATAACATTGTGACTTGTGAGTACACAAATCAATTCATAACATAGATTACCCAATGTGTTCATTGATTGTGCTTGGTAAGCAGTCCAGGACTTGTAACTAAGACCGTAAATAATATAAATAAATAAATTCATCAAATAATAAATTATAAAGTAAATTTGATGAATGTGTACTACTCTAATGATAAACTCATCAACCTCTATGTTATATCAATATATCATCCACCATTTTTATTTCTACTACTAAGTTTTTTATATACTTAGGTCTTCAATAAACACTTTATATACTCTCAACTATATAGTGTTCATCTATAAAAAGTATTTATTTATAATTTTTATTAAAAAAGTTATAATAAACAAAAAAAGTAAATTATTAATTTTCATCTCGTAAAAATTATTATTAGTTTAATTTAGTAATATAAAAAATAACCCTCTTAATTTAGTCCTTTATAAGTTTTTTAATCATTTTAAATATTTGAAAGAAATTTATTGAAATAATTAAAATTATTAAAAAAAATGATTAAATAACTAAAAAACATTTTATAAAAATGAATCATCTTATTATGCCTTACCCCGGTTTAAACGTGAGGTTAAAGTTTTTGCGGATGAAAATACTATAATTTTTGAGAAATCAAGCATACTATTACCTAACCGAGATCAAATTTGTATTTGGGAGACAAGATTTTTTATGACTAATTGACTGATGACGATTGATGAGGGGGAAAACAATTTTAATTTGCACATAACTTCGTTAAATATAAATAGTGAATTAATGAAATTGAGGAGACTCTCACTTTATTTAATAAGATTTGTTAAACAAATTCAAGTAATTCAACCACTGAAGCTCCTAGAAACTGAACAAATAAAAAAAAAATGTTTTGCGATGATTTATCTTTGTTCACACGAGACAGCACATGTAATGTAATGGTCTAGTCTTCATTCAATGTTCCTCATCCCATTTTTCATCCGTCAGATGCAAGACAAATCCAACGTTCCATGTTCGTCCACGATCTCACATAGCAGTCTTTGATTAAGCAAATTTCTCATGGCTTATATTTCTCCACGAGCATCCTGTCTAGACCTTCGATTTCAACGGGTTCGACGGCCATAATCACACCGAGAACGTCTCCTTTGTGAATTACTCTCAATACTCACTGTAACATCTAATGTCCCGCTTTTTTTCTTCTTCTCAAACAACAATCCGCAAAATCTAATAGCTGAAATCCATTTTGCCGTTTCTATATCGCTCTGGTTCTGTCAGCTTGTGGGGGAAGAAGAAAAATGCACGACGCAGCAACAAGTTCCGTTGCCGCAAGCTCTCTGCCTTCTAGCAGTGAAAAATCTTCAAGTTCTGCTCTCCAGCTTGAGGCTAAAGAAGGTCAAATTCTTCTGGGAATGTATTTTTGCTCTCGTTGTAGCTGATGTTTTCATCAAATCGATATGTTAAATTTTTTTTTTTTTAAGATTTTAGAGAAGCTCGCGGTATCGGTATAAAGGCTGTCAGTTGAGCCTGGAATGTGGATGAAGCTAATTTTTTAGAATAAATCTGGTTACTTTTCTTTGTTATTTCTAAATATTTCAGACTACCTTATACGGGCTTTGTGGTATTTGAGATTTCCATTACTTGGTTTCAGTATTCTTACCGGAAATTGTTTACAAAGAAAATTTGCAAAGCTAGAGTCACCCTTCCTGTTGCAGTTGCATTGGTTATTTTGAATTTCTTTTTGAAATTGATCGTAATCTAGGTCTCGAGAGCGATGAGGAGATTAGAAGGGTGCCGGAGATCGGTGTTGAAACCGCCGGAACGTCAGCATCTCGTCCAGACGCCGGTTCAAGTGGCGGTCCAGAGCGGGTTCAAGGAACTGGGCAGGGTCAAAGGAAGAGAGGGAGAAACCCAGCCGATAAAGAAAGCAAACGGCTAAAGAGGTATGTGAGCTGGGACCGTCGCTTCTAGTTGAAGCTATTTTGTTGCTCATTTCCATGGCAATGGCTTCAATTCATTGCATCGTGTGAATTGTAACTTGTGCATGGTGGGTTGTGAAAATGGAATAGGCTACTTAGGAACAGAGTTTCAGCACAGCAAGCAAGGGAGAGGAAGAAGGCATACTTGATTGACTTGGAAACCAGAGTTAAGGACTTGGAGAAGAAGAATTCGGAGCTAGAAGAGAGGCTGTCCACTTTGCAGAACGAGAATCAGATGCTAAGACATGTACGTCATATTGTAGTTACCATCTCATCACCATCAAAATCATCACGATCTATTTTTATTCTTCAATTGACAATTGGAGCCAATTTGCTTTTGATATAATTCATGCACCTAATTCGCAATTTCGTCCTTAGGCTTCAATTTTTGGATTTATTTCTATTCACGGGTTAGTATCTTAAAATTTGTAACTCATTATATGTTAGTATCTTCTCTCAACCAAATTGTATATTTACTCTACTTTGACGAACTAAATCAATATGTAAGTTTAGTGAGTTACAAACTTCAATGTACTAATGTGTGAAGAGCAATAATCGACTTGTGCATTATCCATGATTGATAACTCATTAGCAGTTTCAATAAGAAAGTTTGTATATGAAATGATCATGTTTGTTTTGGTTAAAGAAGAGCATTGCAGAACTGAAGATCAGTGGCATATGGAACTCGGTGAAACCCATTGGTCATTATCAGTGGGGGTTGGCATTGTTGATAAAACCTATTGAACCCCCCTCTTTCCCCTTATCATGGCAAATGGTGGTTGCTAGAGTTGATGTTGATCAATTTATGTACTTGTCTGCAAGTGTTTTTTAGACTGTGGACCACATCATAAAATGGTTGTTGCAAGCTTGCATCTCTCGCTTTACTCAAAATGTCAATGAAAATGAGAGACTCAATATGTATAAAAGGCTGTTAGTTGGGCAGTCCGTGCTTAATTGATACTATCAACTTTTAAGTCTTATAAAATGCAAATGAACCAAATCCCCCAAATTGTCCTTATCAAGGTTGATTTGAACAAGAGATTCTTGGGCGGATTCAATCTTCTTACTAAAGTAAACTAATGAAAAACAATTATGCTGAGTGCAGACATGTAAGTAACTTTTCAGTAGCTCCATCTCTTATATTTATCTAAGAATCTTTGGATACATAGTCTAAAATGGTCCTAGCTTGAAATTAATGAATCCGAATTATCAGCTACCATGTAGATCTAGATGTCAATGCCTATAATTGTATCTTCACTGCTGCATATCCATAAATTTATCTCATGTTTAAGCCTTCTTTGGCCTCTGATAAAATTATACGAACCTTGATTTTACTGAGAAATTGTGTTGTTGCACTTCTACAGATATTGAAGAACACAACAGCTAGCCGGAGAGGAGGCACTGTTGCCGGTGCCAATGCTGACGGAACTTTATGAGATACCTGACAGAAAAAAAAAAAGATTATATAGGAGTAGATAGAGGATGAGAGAGGAGACGTTGAAGGTAATAGAAATATATGTGGAAAAGCAGCTGAAGAACTAGGTGTGCGTTGGAATATCATGCAGGCTGGACCTAAGAGATGCTTAATCCTAGATTATTATGGTATGATGGGAGTTTCATTGTTTACTATTCAATCCCTTAACCACTTTCACCTTCTGCTATGGGGGCTGTATTTTATTCTGAGTTTTCACCGACCTCGATGATTTTTGCAGAGGGGGGTTCCCAGTAGTGACACAAATGATATTTGGTTATGGCTCTGTATTTGACGGTGGTGTTTTAGGTTCAGTCTCAAATTTTCAATGGCTCACCCACTTTTGTTTGATTACCTTTTTGTGGAAGCCATTACTGATGTTGCTTTCGAGTCTATCGTCGTGAAGTTTAGAACACAAGTAGCTATCTATTGTAATTGGAGAAGAATTTGAGATCGTTCTTGTGATTGCAACGTCATCTCCATATTGCTAGAATTGATTGTAGCTTCAGGCAATGCTGTTTTGTGTAACAGCTGATTCTGCATATAGGCCTCCCAGTTGTGTCGGTCTTCTACGACAAAGCCCAACCACTACTTATGATCCCAATAAAAGTATTAAGATTATTTTAAGAAAACGTGAGTCTTACATTATGACTAACATAATTATGGATTAAATCATATAATGTGATCACCAAGATCTTTACATAAAGCAACTATTAAAGTGGAAAATACGTCTAGTTTCGAGAGGGCCCTTGATGAATTTAGAAGCCAATAAAACAAAAACAAGAACTTGTAAAAGGGGAGCAAGCAATACTCATGAATCTAATTCGGCATCTTCCTTATATAGTTATGGATGAACATTGATTATAAAAGAAACAAGTCTTCAGTGCTACACAAGAAGTAAATGCTTGCTCCTGTCTGCTGATATATGTTTGGGTTTATAGATTTGGAAGCTCGAGGGAAGGGGAATGTCATGGCTGGGAAGACAGAAGCCAAAAAATAATTGTCGTGAAGCAAAATATAAAATAAAAAATTATCAGAAGCTGACGATTATGCCTCTTAAGTTTTCCTGTCCAAGTTATGTATAATTGAGGGTGGATTCTCTGGTACCCTATTGCAAATTGTCTATATAATAATTTTATCAATTGTTAAATTAACATAATTAAAAATTCGGTGCAAATTCAATCATTAATAAAAATGTTAACTCATTCATATTACGACAGGTTAACTGCCCACTGGACGAGTCTGAAAAAGAGCAAAAAGAATATAATTTAATTTTTTTAAAGCAATTTTAATTAAGTCATGTGGCACCGACAGCCGTTAGAGAGGCAGATCGGGGATACCGGAAGCAACCCGTAACGAGGGGGACAGGCTGGCACCAGATCACAAACTTTTTGGTACGAAAATCTTTACATAGCTTCTTGTCTCTTTCTTGAGTTAAATTATCACGACGCGTGTCCAAATACGATTGGGGAATGAAGACAACAACTTCAATGGGCCAGTCAAAATCCTAGGGTAATAGCCTGTAGGGTAACAGCGAGGAAACTGAGCTGAGGGTGACAAACTGGAGCTAGCAAGTAGCAACGTAGGCAAAGTGGGTTCGGAATTGTACCGGTGACCGGACCAGCCAGTTGAAATACTTCAAGACAATAAAATAATAAGGAAAGTTGGGTTAATAAAACAGAGGGAGAGCCGAATGGGCAGCTAGCTAGAAGTGAAGAGAGAGAGAGAGAGTGTATGTGTGAGAAAAATGCCGTGTTGAGTGAGCGAAGATTTTCAGGCATTGCCTCGTCTCGGTGGTCCCAAATCTCACCATCGTTTCGATCGCAAATTCCATTGATCTGCACTTTGTGTGGGATAACAGAGAAACGCAATTGGAGAAAAGATGGAAGCAACTGCTGGAATGGTGGCTGGGTCTTATAAAAGGAACGAGCTCGTTCGAATTCGGCACGATTCAGATAGTGGGGTTAGTGTTGTTATATATCCCTTTTACGATTTCAGTTCTTTGGACTTCCGGTTTCAATGTTGTTTGTCAACTTTTATCTCTTGTGGGACTTGGGGTTGGGCATGAAAGTTTTGTTGGTTTCTTTATTTTTATTGTCTGTAACTGGGAATGGGCATTGATCAGATTGAATTTTCTGGGTCAGCTTGCATCGTTGGTCTACAACTTTATTTTATCATTTGCTTGCCGTCTTTGATTGTCTTTTGGAGTTCAGATCTAGGTGTTCACTTTGAGTATTTATGGGAGTGAGCTTGATCGCAAAGTTCAAATTTTTATCTTTGGAATAACAATTGGCTGTTGAGGTGTTTGTCACTTTGGAGATTACAGATATAGATGCCAGGGATTCCTTGAAATTAAATCTGTCAGTCCTGATCTCGTGTCTATCTCTCTGCTTCCCCTCTTTCCTTTTGCTTTTGCCTTGGTTATTTTTCCATTTTGCCGACCACCCAGACACTGTTATTTTTTGGTCAATTAATTAATGGAAAATGCCTGAACTTCGGTTTTAGGATGGTTAGATATAGAGAATTTTGATTACTAGTGTTTACATCCCATGTGACTTATTCGTTGCTGTTAAAATTTGAATTTGACAATCCTCATAATGATGCATTCGAGCAGGGAACTTGATGTTTAAATTTTCAAGTTTAATGTCGTGAAATCCAGGACGTTGCATATTTTCATATAATGAATCTATTCATAGTAGGTGAGAATTTGAAAGTTTTTCAGGTCAGTTAGGATGCCTTTTGGTCTTGCCTCATACTGAAATGTGATTGCAATCAGCATAATTTGGTAATATTAATGGCATTAACTTAATTTCTGTAATTATTTTTCTGATCCTAATGCACCTCATCATTAATTTTGTCAAGCATGGAGGATACGACAGCATCAAACTTGTTTGCTGTTCTGTTTTGTCCTGTAAAAATATTCTCGTGGATGGGGCTTGTCACTTTTCTTTTTGCATCTTTTTAGGAAATTATATTGATCGGCTTAAATTATTATTATTTATTTGGTAAAAAGGCTGGCTTAAATTTTATTATTCTAGCTTGTTAAATGTCTCCACTCTGCAGCCCAAACCACTAAAGAATTTGAATGGCCAAATCTGTCAAATATGTGGTGATACTGTTGGACTAACAGCAACTGGTGATGTCTTTGTCGCTTGCAATGAGTGTGCCTTCCCAGTTTGCCGTCCCTGTTATGAATATGAGCGAAAAGATGGAAACAAGTCTTGCCCCCAGTGTAAGACTAGGTACAAACGGCACAAAGGTTAGCTTGTTTATACAATTGTTTAGTTTTGTCTGATTCTGTATTTTATTTTTGGAATGAAGAAGATGAATCTGGATTTCAGGGAGTCCACGAGTGGAGGGAGATGATGATGAGGATGATGTTGATGATCTAGAGAATGAGTTCAATTATGGCCAAGGAAATACCAAGGCTAGGCGGCAGTGGGAAGGAGAAGATGCCGATCTCTCTTCATCTTCTAGACATGATTCTCAACAGCCAATCCCACTTCTCACCAATGGACAGCCGGTAATGTGGCAGAGTGACTTGTAACTTTTCACTGTTATTGCTGTCCATGGATCATATTTTAGAAGTGAAGAATAACCATCAAAAGATATTAAGAACCTTTTCTTTTTTGTTGTCTTTGCTGTAATTAGTATTTCTCTGTATGGGATATTAAAGAAATCATGAAATAGTGGTACATGTTAATTGTATAATTGATATTTCCTCATAGAAGCTTTGTTAGTTCTCCACCCAGTTGCTTGATAATCCTTGGTCATATATGGTACTTCATTTTGCATCACAGTCCACTAATTGTGTCTTGACATGGTCAGATGTCTGGTGAGATTCCTTGTGCGACACCTGATACCCAATCTGTGCGAACTACTTCAGGTCCTTTAGGTCCATCTGAGAAGGTTCACTCTCTTCCCTATATTAATCCAAGGCAACCAGGTATCAAGTTCACTTGAAGTACGCTACCATGTTATGTGATATTTCATGATTATTATGAATTTCAACTAACCATGATTTTTCTTATTTCAGTTCCAGTGAGAATCGTTGACCCTTCGAAGGACTTAAACTCTTATGGTCTTTCAAATATTGACTGGAAAGAAAGGGTTGAAGGTTGGAAGCTCAAGCAGGAGAAAAATATGATGCAAATGACTGGTAGATACATTGAAGGGAAGGGAGACATGGAAGGGACTGGTTCCAATGGAGAAGAACTGCAAATGTAAGTCACTTGCTATGATGTTTAATGACTAGCTGATTGGACTTGGAAAGTATCATGGCAATCTTCACTTATTCTTACTACACTATTTAAATTGATTTCTTGGAATTGTATTTAAAACGTCAGAGTTGGTTATTATATTCTTTCTTAAACAGATCACATTTTGGATTCGGATTGCATTATTCATGTCTTTGTAATCATAGCATTATGACATGCTAGCAGCCTGGAACTTTTTTATATTATAATTCTTAGGTAGGTTTGTTTCTTTTTGTTTTTTTTAAATTCTTGGTAGAAGCTAATGGAACTTGTTAATGACAGGGTTGATGATGCTCGACAGCCTTTGAGTCTTGTGGTGCCTATTGCTTCTTCCCATTTGACCCCTTATCGTGTTGTGATCATCCTCCGTCTTATTATTCTGGGCTTCTTCTTACAATACCGTACAACTCATCCTGTCAAAGATGCATACCCTCTGTGGTTGACATCAGTTATCTGTGAGATTTGGTTTGCCTTGTCCTGGCTCTTGGATCAGTTTCCAAAATGGTCTCCCATTAATCGAGAGACTTACCTTGACAGGCTTGCTTTAAGGTCAGAATAGTTTGTTTTATATCTTTACTTTGGACTCTATTTTTGGTTAATTAAGATGTACTCTATTTTACTAACCTTACTTTGTTTTGTTTAGATATGACCGTGATGGAGAACCATCACAGTTGGCTCCTGTGGATGTTTTTGTTAGTACAGTGGATCCGCTCAAAGAGCCTCCTCTTGTAACTGCAAACACTGTTTTGTCTATACTTTCTGTTGACTACCCTGTGGACAAGGTTTCCTGCTATGTATCAGATGATGGTTCTGCTATGTTGACTTTTGAAGCCCTTTCAGAAACAGCTGAATTTGCGAAGAAGTGGGTACCCTTCTGCAAAAAGCACAATATTGAGCCAAGAGCCCCTGAGTTTTATTTTGCCCAGAAGATAGATTACTTGAAGGACAAGATTCAACCTTCTTTTGTGAAGGAGCGCCGAGCTATGAAGGTTGCTCTTGATAATGCAGAATGTGATAAATCATTATTTTAATTTTTAGACAATAGTGTTGATCATTTTGCTTAACAGAGAGAATACGAAGAATTCAAAGTACGGATCAATGCCCTAGTTGCCAAAGCTCAAAAGATGCCAGAAGAAGGTTGGACAATGCAGGATGGAACTCCATGGCCTGGAAATAATCCTAGGGATCATCCTGGAATGATTCAGGTATTACGTCTCTCTAAGTGGGGTTGTGATCTTTTCCCTTTCTCTATTATGCTTTCTATAATAGTAACATTGTTATTGTGTACAGGTGTTCTTAGGTCACAGTGGAGGGCTTGATACAGATGGAAATGAGCTACCTAGACTGGTTTATGTTTCTCGTGAGAAGCGACCTGGCTTCCAGCATCACAAGAAAGCCGGAGCTATGAATGCTTTGGTATGCCATGCCGAAGCTTTCATTTTAATCCAACTCTGGTTTAAATGATATGCACATCTATTCATTGAATGACTGTATCTAATGGTGCGCTTGTATGAACTGTGTACGATTTGATTCATAAGCTTAAGTTAGAAAACTGCATATATGGAAAATAACCTACAAAATGGTGCTGATGTAATTCAATTTTGTTCATGGATAGACTGAGTGACAGATCTTCTAAACCTGCCTTAGGATGTGATGTTATTAATTTTTTGTTTGACCATGTGGATTGTGATATATCACCTTGGAGGAGTCTCTATCATCTTACCTTTCAGAAAAAATAATTAGCAATCCATACTGTATTTTAGTTTGCCATGATGTAATAGGTTTCTTGTCTGTGGTTTATCAGAAAAATATATTCTGAACGAAACTTGCATATCTAACTTGGGTTTTGTTTTATGTGATATAGATTCGAGTTTCAGCTGTGTTGACCAATGGTGCATACCTATTGAACGTCGACTGTGACCACTATTTTAATAATAGCAAAGCTCTCAAAGAAGCCATGTGTTTCATGATGGATCCTGTTCTTGGAAAGAAGACTTGCTATGTACAATTCCCTCAGCGGTTTGATGGCATTGATATGCACGATCGATATGCCAATCGCAATATTGTGTTCTTTGATGTAAGTATCACTTTTTTAAGTGTCTAGAAAGTATAATCCATCCTTGTATTGAAAGCTTCTTTGCTAAATTTCATTTCTTTCTTAATTCCCTGTCAGATCAACATGAAAGGGCAGGATGGTATCCAGGGCCCAGTCTATGTTGGAACTGGTTGTTGTTTCAATAGACAGGCTCTGTATGGTTATGATCCTGTTCTGACGGAGGAAGATTTGGAGCCCAATATTATTGTGAAGAGCTGTTGGGGTTCTAGAAAGAAGGGAAGGGGTGGCAATAAGAAGTACATAGACAAGAAGAGAGCAGCAAAAAGAACTGAATCCACCATTCCCATCTTCAATATGGAAGACATAGAGGAGGGCGTTGAAGGTCTGTTGCTATTATGAAAAATCTCTTTCCATTACCTCCACCATTTACAGTATGCTTATGCTTGTGAGGCTTCCATATCTGAATATCCTATAATATCATCTGGTTCCCACTCCCTGTTCAATGCCACATTTAATTTAAGCTTGCTATAGTTTGTTTAGCAGAGAGATGAGATGATCTGTGTCTACAACTCTAAATCCCACGTATGTAATATTTAATTCATTCTTTTTTCTTTTGCAGGATATGATGATGAGAGGTCACTTCTTATGTCTCAGAAGAGCCTAGAGAAGCGATTTGGTCAGTCCCCAGTTTTTATTGCTGCCACCTTCCAGGAGCAGGGTGGCATTCCTCCCTCAACTAACCCTGCAACTCTTTTAAAGGAAGCTATCCATGTTATCAGCTGTGGTTATGAAGACAAGACAGAATGGGGCAAAGAGGTGAGAATAAAATTTTATCACTGTGCATCTGGTTCTCTGTCCACTTGTATAAAGAAATCTAAGAGGTGGGATTAATGGTAGCCTTGTGTTTGAAATTTTAATGATGCCTGTTCTGATTCCACCAGATTGGATGGATCTATGGTTCTGTCACGGAAGATATCTTGACTGGGTTCAAGATGCATGCTCGGGGTTGGATCTCTGTCTATTGCATGCCACTTCGCCCAGCATTTAAGGGTTCTGCTCCCATCAATCTTTCTGACCGTCTTAATCAGGTGCTTAGGTGGGCCTTGGGATCAATTGAGATTTTTCTTAGTAGGCATTGTCCCCTATGGTATGGCTACAATGGGAGATTGAAGCCCCTGCAGAGGCTGGCTTATATTAACACAATTGTCTACCCCCTTACCTCAATCCCACTGATTGCTTACTGTGTGCTTCCTGCATTTTGTCTTCTCACAAACAAATTTATTATTCCAGAGGTAGGTGCTTATTTCTCTTCATCTTATATGTTGTGTTTATCTTGTTTACGATAGAATACCCTCTGATCATTGAGGTGAACAATCAATTTTCTGCAGATAAGCAACTTTGCTAGCATGTGGTTCATTCTCCTCTTCGTCTCCATTTTTGCTACTTCAATTCTTGAGCTTAGGTGGAGTGGGGTTGGTATAGAAGACTGGTGGAGGAATGAACAGTTCTGGGTTATTGGTGGTACATCCGCACATCTGTTTGCTGTGTTCCAAGGACTTCTAAAAGTGCTTGCTGGTATCGATACTAATTTCACTGTCACATCAAAGGCATCAGATGATGATGGGGAATTCGCCGAGCTCTATGTGTTTAAATGGACATCACTTCTGATCCCTCCTACAACAGTCCTTATAGTGAACTTGGTAGGGATAGTGGCTGGTGTGTCCTACGCCATAAACAGTGGTTACCAATCTTGGGGTCCTCTATTTGGGAAGCTGTTTTTTGCTATATGGGTCATTGCCCATCTATACCCATTCTTGAAGGGTCTGTTGGGAAGGCAGAACCGTACGCCAACTATTGTTATTGTTTGGTCTGTACTCCTTGCTTCCATATTCTCTTTGCTGTGGGTGAGGATAGATCCCTTCACCACTGACTCTACCAAAGCTTCGTCCAATGGTCAATGTGGCATCAACTGCTAATTCTCTTGGAGATCATTTTGCTGTGTTAAATCTTCTTTCCCCCTTTTGTTTTCACTTATCAGAGACTCGAGGCTACAACCATGTATATAGGCATAGCAAGAATCTCAGTCTATTTATTGAAGTTGTCTGGAGGATCTAAGTGGAGGGTAGCATTCATGTTGTCTATGATTTTACTTGTTCTTTTGGTCCTGACCAAATCTCATGTTATTGTGTAGAGAGCTCTATGTTGGTGTGAAATTTTTTGTCCAAATGATACGAATCATTTATTAAAATAATTTAATAATTTAATGAAAGGAAAGGTGCTATTTGGTGGTTTATGTTTTGTTGTTATTGTGTAGCTTGCAAATTTCGTTGCGTCAAAGTGAAATTATAGTACAATTTAATGAGTAGTCCTGCGTTCTCGAAATTTACTCGAGACAAGTTTAATCCTGTGGGTAAAGCAGCTGAATATAGCCACATGAAAGAAGCTCCCCAGCAACTACTGACGTGATTGCTTGTTTTGGTGATACAGTATTAGAGAAAAACTAATAAGTATATATAACGTAAGTCTGAAAAGTATTTTTTAAAATAATTTAAAAAATTTAAATTACAACTGATAACTTATACGGCATATCAATTTATTTTAAGATTTAATTTTAAATATATTATAAAGAAGTAAAAAATTATTTAATTTTTCTCTCTCAACTTCATTTCCAATAATTTCTTACTCTCAAATCTATACTATATTATATATTTTGAAAGATTAAAGAGAACAAAAACTTCAAAACTATACAATATAGTTTTAAATATTATTTAACAAATAATAAAATTGAACATTCAAATTTATTTGAAATATTTTTAAAAATTTGAGTTTATTAAAAATATATATTTTTAAAATTACTATAAAATATTAAGCATATTTTTTAAGACTAAAATAGAGTTTAAGCCGGCCTTACTGACAAATGCACGGCTAATTTCCTCATTCTAATCACGAAATGTGTAGGAGAGTATAAGGGGCACACAATGATGATTATACCATATAAGTAGTTTGAAGTTTTAACTGCGGTAGCAGAAGGGCAGAAGTTATCATCAAACCAGAAAAAGGCTTCAAGAGTTGCAGAAGTAATCAATCCAGATGAAACATAAAAAATGACATCAGGAAAATCCCAAAACTGACCAGTACCTTGTGTCAACTGGCAAGAATTTAGCCAAAAAAACAACCAATATTCAATTCTCATTTGCTTCTAGGAAGCACCTTGGGGGAAAAATAAGATGCAAAATAAATATACTGAACGTGCATAAATATAGTATGCAGTTCAAACTGTCACCCAAAAAGAATACTCAATGCAATTCTGTCTCGCTCATCCTATTCCTCTACGTCTTTCTCAACCAATATCCTCTTGCACGCTTCATAGCACATAAAAGAGATTCCAGCGGCTGGCACTAACTTCATACAGCTTGGTCCTAGTCCTCTATATAAACCCGGAATCCCTTCTTGCTCAAGTATGCTTGCTAGTGCATGAATCACATTTTTGTAAACCTGCCTTCCACTCAGTGCTCCCACTTGCATATGCTTGCGAGCTACCTCAAGTGGAAATGTAGCACTACTTGAAAGAGCACCAGCTGCTGATCCGATTAATAGGGTTTCAATGTTACCAATCTTCTCTTGCTTGAAAACTTTTCGATATGTTTTCCGTAGAGTGTCGTAGGCGAAGTAATTGGTGGCAGCATATGGAATTACTCCAACAAGGCTGGGAGCAAGGCCACGATAAAGTTCTGCAGGACCCTCCTCTTGAACGATTTTCAGGAATGCGTCAAGTAGACCATTATAAACACCTCTCTGCAGCAAAATTACTAATTCAACTGAAGCTTTCCCTATTATTTTGCGGTTCGATGGAAAGATGTACCTAAAGGTCAATCACCTTGGTTTATTTTTACATGCATACCTGAATAGTTAGTCGAGTCTTGAGTAGCTCCAGAGGATATGTGCATATAGTAGAACTAACTCCAGCACAGGCACCAGCAACTAATGATGCAGGAATAGGGAGTTTTGGCTGTTCCCCCGGCTTTGGTGATAGGTTCTTGTTGACTGTGTCATAAGCAAATAGCTGCAGGGACAGGAGAAAAAAATATATTGAGATACAGAGATAACCATGAATGAGTAGATTTGATAACTGCCTGAAAATAAAAGTAAAATCCTCTTGCAATTTCAAGCATGAATTCGAACAACACTTTAACAAGAACAACTCACAAGATCAAGAGAATATGTTTCTCTTCCTATGGAAAAGGGATTAAAGGATATGCAAGGCAAGGAAATCTGAAATTTCTATGTATTAGATGAAATACCTATAAAGGATGCAAATAGATGCAAGAAATAAACTGGGCCCCCCCCCCCAAAAAAAAAAAAAAAAACCTTAAAAGGGAATAATTTTGACAATAGTATGCCCAAGTATTTTTCAAAGCAATCATTTTAGAGGTATGAAAATGACCCAAGGATAGCTATAAATAATACCCCTTATTGGTAGGACTCACATGTAAAAATGTCCACACACACCCCACCCTTCTAAAAGAAAAAAGGAGCACTGTCACATGAAAGGTTTTTTATTTTAAATCAACAATAATTTAAGGGTATTAAGCCCTAAATCAATTGCTACAAGTTAGAAAAGCGTCAGGAGATGTAACTATCCAATTAAAACTTATATACAAGTGAATTCCAACAGCTATATACTCAAGTATTTGTCAGGGGGATCATTTCAGAAGAAAAACAGGAATAAGTCCTTTTCAGTAATCAGGTAGGACGTTGTAAAATAATAGTTGGAAAAGACAAGCACATATATTGTAGGATGAAACTTATGAGTAAGAACTGCATCTCAGAAATAGTTTAAGGTCAGCAATGACATACAAAGAAGTGGTTGTAATCGAAGCAAATTTTCAATGAGTAAGGTAGTGTCAATCTATAACATATTAACACATAAATGATTTTAAGGATAAAATTAACATCAACTGAAGTTAGCACACCTATTTAGATAAGTTGTACTTCTGCTGGATACTAAGTTCTGAGATAGCGTATCATAATTATTCAGCAAGTCCTCACACTCAACTTCTATTTCTTCATATAAAAACATACATTAATATGATTTTACAACTCATAAAAGGTCATTTTCCTCGTGTTGGCTCTTCAAAGTGACAGCTAGAACATGTTGGCACCACTTGATCCATGTAGCCAATTCCATCTAGTGGGAAAAAACTTTGTTTTTTGTTGTTGTTGCTGTTGTCATTCAAAAACTTATGGTGCTACAGCCCCTACCCGATCACTTCTAAACATATAGTTATTTGACCAGATATGTCCAATCCTTTATCAAACGTAAAATACAAATTTTTAAGCAGGAATTCAATTTTGATTTTAAGCCATCAGCCGAAAAGATAAAGCATAGCCTCAAAAATCTTTCAACACTCTTCTCTACATTGAATATGTGAATGGCCATCCTTAACATCCGAAACAAATTCCACAGATATTAGTAAAATGAAGACTAGAAGAGTTGCACAAACCAAGAATACAATTAAGGAACTAAAATGAAGAAAAAACCTCACTTGGTATTAAAGTTAGCAGTTGGGTATAAAAAATATATAATTGCAGAACACAGAGGAGGTCATAACCGGGAAGCAAGCTAGTAATCCAGAAAATCTTTCAAAATCAACCAAGTACGCTATCAAGTATCATACACAAAATAGTGAAAGAATAATTATCAAAATCATGTCGGAGACACACAATACATTACCTCTATGGCCTTACTAGGAGCAACCCGAATGACGTTAACGAGATTACCCCTAAACAATCCCGTCCACCCATCAGTCTTCATAATATTGCTAAATACTTCCCCAGTAGAATGGCCGCTACTCCCAACCATTAAATGCGTCCTTATAGTCTCCAAAGGTGCCACGGCGGTTCGGGACACTGCCCCAGCTATCGCGCCGCTAATCAACCTCCTTAGCGACGGATTTCTGATCTTAATTTTCAATTTAAGGCCACCCTTCTTCCTGATCTTTATCCCTTCTTCCTCCTTAACTCCAGCACTCTCAACTTTCCCCTGTGACTCTGATTGCACATACTTCACATACAATTCAGTGTAGGGAAGTTTCTCGTCGCCATTGTTGCGGGGATCAGAAGCGTTGGGTTGAACGCCGAACCCCATTCCCATCTGACCCACGCTGGCAAACAAGCCTCCCGGATGATAATACCCCTCTTGAGGACTCCATTGGGACACCAAATCAGAGATAGAGAAAAACCTATCTCTATTGTCATCGAATAGTTGAATTCCCCTCCTCCCCATCAATCCGAACCTTGTAATAACCTTCCTGCAAGGGTTTAAAGAATACCTAAACCCATCAAGTTCATAGTTTTCTGGCGTATCGAGAATATTTGGGGGAGAGAGATTCGTTTCTGGCTAAATGAACATACAAGAAAATCATTGTACACAGTAGGACATAATATAAGAGCAAATGGAAAACTAATACTGTGGTTTTCGTTTGGAAGTACGAGGAAGGAAGTTTATATAGCAAATGACATCCGACACTGATTGGTTGAAGAATCCGTCTCCAACGGCGGTGAAAACGAGAGAAGGCAGAAGGGTAGTCTGTGTGGGAAGAAGAAGAAACTTCTAAGAGAGTAAAGGGGCAGCTAGTAGGAGGAAGGTTGCCACTTGCCACATTCCAGGTAGGTGAATTTATGGGTCTCCCTCCTTCTCTGGCTCTGCGATTCATTCTCTCTCCAATTTATATAATAATATAGTTAATTGCATACACAGACAGAGAACGTATGTAGGCGAAGGCGAGGTATTTCCCAAGCGTACAACAAAAAATCCACAAATGCGACATGACGACATCTGAATGAAACGACGTCTTTTCCCTTTGCTCTTCTTTATACTCATGTCGTTTGCGTTTATCATTAATTTGCTGCAATTCAGTTACTATCTTTGAATTATGTAATTAATAAATAATTTTTTAAAATTTAAAATAATCCTAGTCCTACGTTCTTGTACTTAGATCTCATGCCACTCTTATATGTTTGAATATTGAATTAGTAAAAGAAATTTTTTTACGTAAAAACATCTATAAAAACTAAAAGGTTAAATTATTTTTTTGTTGCTATAATTTTATTTAATTTTGAATTTAGTTTTTAATTTCTATCAAGATTAGTTTAAAATTTGTTGAAGTAGTCAACTATCTATTATTTTGATATTTAAAATATGTAAGATATAAGCCAATAGAAAATAAAAGTAAATAGTGAAATAAAAATAACTGAAATATAATGCAATCTATATCAAATTACTTGATAGAGTTGTTATGAATAATGTATATTTAAAATACTAGGACAGTATATGAGTATGGGAGAAATAAAATCTATTAAACTTGCATTCTGCATGTTTAAATCATAAAGTTCACCATTATGATCGTTTGTCTTTGAATCATTTAACTTCTTTTCCCTTTTGTGTCTCTGAAGCTAACAGCCAAGTGCTGATTTGCAGGGAAGGTCAAGAAAGGAATAAATGATAGTGCTACACATATTCAATTATAAGCTCAAAAAGCTGTAGTCACTCTCATTCTCTTGCGCTTTTGTCTGAAATCTGATGGGGGAGAGGAAATTATCAAATTAACCTTTTCTGGGTGTATCACTCAAAAGTCAAAAAACACGTGATTCTCGAGGTTTTCATTTTTCTAGTTCTAGGCTTCTAGCTTTCAAGTTTCAACACTCCAAATCTCTATTAGTGATTAATCCTAATACACATTTATGGGCTTCTTGGTAGCTTTGAATTTGAATGAGAATCAAAATACAGGACCACTTGGCCCAATTGGAGTAGGCCCATCATCAAATGATGAAATGATTATGCGTAGGCCCAAACAGTGAAGGAAGCTATAGATAAATAGATAATGCACGTTTCGTTGAAAACAATATATCCTAAGGATTTTCTGTCAATGCTTTGTTGTATCAATTATGGATTTGGGTATAAATAGCATTCCCATGTTGATCAATGACTGTCCATTCATTATGATCTAAACTCTATAGCTACAGAGATGAAAAATCGAAATGGTTCTTCTATAAAGCTTTCGAACTTTCTTATTATTGATTATTTTAAATTTTATAATATTTTAAACATATTGAACTATAACCAAATTATGAAAATTGTGAAAATTATGCTTTCTTAAGAAATCATTTTCTTGTTGAAAATTGGATTAATGTTAATTGTTAAGGTATATTTGTTTGGAAGACACTCTTAAGTAGCGAGATAGACACAGGAGGCTGCAGGGTTGGACGTAATCTTCCACTTATTACCAATAGGCTCTCTACTACATGCAGGAAAAGGATTTTGCTTTCTCATGTTCCATTAAGTCCTTGGTTTACCTTATCTCTTCATATCCTTAATATTAACTTAAAAAAAGTTTATCATATAATGCATTTTATTAGGATTTTTGTTAATGTGTATAGAATATAAATCATTTTAACTATATATCTCGTGTTATAAATATTCACGTAATTAATTAGTCAATGCATAACCTTTTTGGAAGAATCACCTTTATAATTAAAAAAAAAGCACAAAAAAAGAACCATACGTGGTGATTATTTAAATAATAATATAGACTTGTCCATAATTAGTCTTTATTCCCTAAAATGATGTCAAGAGTACGTAAAGACTAGTACATCACAAGCTTACAAATTGAGAGATAAAATTGAGTTTATTTTTAGATAACTAAATTAAAAATTATTGATATTCTAGAAACTAAATTGAAATGACTAATTAAGTTGAGAGGTAATTAATTCTTGATTTATTTATTATAAAAAATGGGGATAGTTATCAACTTTCCTATCTTGAGTAAACCATTAGGAAAGAATGAAGTGGAAGAAAGAGAAGCGAAACTTTTGAGCCACAGGAATCCCCAATGAACACGCTACAAGATATGATCAAATTTCAAGTTTTAGAATATTGTGAGTCGGTGACACAGATAGCGAGAGAGAGAGAGATAGAGACATCCTCATGGAAGTTATAAATTGAGAGAGAACAAGAACAAGATGCACCCACCATTAATTAATAAGCACGCAGAATTAATCGAGTGTGACTGTGAATCACGATAATTACTTGCTTCCCTCCTTGCTTGCTTTTATTCAAGTAACACCCTTTGAGTTAAATCATCATCATCATGAAGAAGCTGCTAAACCTTGCAATTATAATATTGTCAAGCCTATTGCTCCAAGAAGCAAGCCTGCAGGTTGCTGGGGACGTTGGCACTGCTGCTTCTTATGGACCCCCATACATACGTAAATACAATACAAATATATATATATATATATTAATTTCATTTGGTTTCTTCTAATTAATTTCTCCTACATATATTTATATATATAATTTATCATATATATGGATGCAGCAACTGCTTGTGGTGGGAACAGTAGAGACCAGTTCCCACCAGGAAATATGTTCGTATCAGTGAGTGAAGGATTGTGGGATAACGGAGCAGCATGTGGAAGGAGATACAGAATAAGGTGTGTGAGTGGAAATAATAGGCCTTGCAAAGAAGGCAGTGTTGATGTCAAAGTTGTGGATTTCTGCAATAAGTCCCCTTGTTCCAACACTATTCTCATGTCCAACGATGCCTTTGCTGCTATCTCACGCTTCCATAATGCTAAAATCAACATTGAATATATTCAGTCAGTACTCTATATATATACATATCTATTTCTACATATGTAATATTTTATTGATTGTTCTTCCTCTTAACCTACTCAATCCGTTCCATGCATGACTGTTCATACAGGATATAAGTAACGTAACACTGAGGCCGCAGCACCATGTCCATGTGTCTACGTAGCAACAGCATCGTCAGGGAATGTTGAAGCAGCTTTTCTTTCACAAAACTGCAAGCAGAATCAATGTGGACTAATTCTGACCCACATCTTATTTGTTTGGTCAATACAAGTGCATAAAAATATATGTTACTTTTTTTGAACATTTTAATATAATATAAAAAAAATTATGATATTTTAAAATAATAAATTAAATAATATAAAGTTAAATTAACTTTTTATTATCTTTATTTTCTCTCTCTTCTTCTCTCCTCATATCACTTCTTTTATTTTATATTATATAACATAGAATTTTAAAAAGAAAATCTTAGAACTAATATATATATATATGTATGTATGTATGTATGTATGTATATATGAATGTATGTATTGCTTGTTTATTGTATTCCATATAGCAATGTTAATAAAATTAAATTGTTGTTGAGTAAAAAGTAGGAAGCGACCGGAAGCACGAATGCCCTTACGAACGTAACAAGTAACAACAATCCAACACCAGAAGCCAAGCATTAACTGGCATAATATTACCTTAATTGCGCAGATTAGATATTATACCGTGTGACAGAGGTCAAAACCTAATATTTTTTAATTAAGGCTAACTAAATGAAATCTTCAATAACTTACCAATATGTATGTACGAGTCTTGATACACAAAAGTTATAAAAAAAAAATTTTGCTCCAATCATAACCTAACGTAAAACAACTAATTCTTGTTAATTCTAAGTGATTGTTGTCAAGTGGGTAAATATTCAACAATTCTATATAGTTAATTTTTTGGTGTGGCTCTGCATGCCTACCTATAGCTTGATTCATTGTATGAACAGAAGCAAGAACTTGTTGAAGTGGAAAAAAGATTCTTATGGTGTGGAATCACTATGAGAATGGCATATTGGAAGATAATCATGCTTTAAAATTAAATTACATAAGTTTAAACAAACCCATTATGCTTTAGACAAGGCCCCTATGAGTAGGATTTTAAATTTGCGTTCAAATTGATTATCTATTTGAGGCACACGCCAGTTAGCAATTAACATACTTACGTGAGGCAAAGTGGGAATTGAGGAAAGTCATCAGAAAAGAGCCTAGAAACTTTGAATAATCTTATCATGTTAAGTTTTTGTGGACGTGAGCCGACAAAGATATTCATGGCATGGCATCAGCATCAGCTCCCGCTGAAGTGGGTATTACTATTAATATTGTTCGAAGTGGAGAAATGAAATGGTTGGACCAAGTTTAAGAACTTGGAATGACATCGTGGCATCTCTACGGCCACCAAGCTACGAATTTAGCAAGCCTTTCGGCTCTAATGCTCATGTAAATCTGATAGGACAAGACAACCCAGCATCTTTGATTGTTTTAATTTTAATTAAGAACATATCTCCTTTCAAATTTTAGATTACTTCTAAATAATATTTTACCATTAATGTTATTTTTTTTTATCTCATTAAACTTTATAATGTCATACACTAGACATGTTAATATGAATGACAAATGAAAATTTGCCCATAAATTATTAGAAATTTTGAAATGACCTAAGGCAATACCTTTAAAGGTGAAGTAGGCCGAAAATACATAAAAGACTTGTATGCTAAGGAGTAAAAGTTTAAATCTTCTTTTGTGGTTCCTCATTTCAATGGCCCTGAATCAGGTTGGTTGTGGCCTCACAAAAGCTCAAACATGTAAAACAGTATTGTATTTCACTGAGGGGGAGATTTTTAATATTCAAAATCTGATCAATCATGGGTCGTGACTATTAGCAAATATGCGGATACACTTGAACATCATTCAGAATTTACATATTTAGAACTTCTCAAGAATAAATATTTATGTTACATTCCAGCAATACCGAAGGAAAGGATATAGCTCTAACGAATAATTAAAGAATCGACACTATCACCAACTTAATCACTCATCTTCCCATGCTTATTACTGATAAGCAACCAAATTTGAAATATAGGCTGATTAGAACTGAAGCCACAAATTGGCGTCATAAACAAATGATTTACCGGCCGAACAAAAGTTTACTCTTCAGACTGATAACTCAGACTGTAAGTTGTCGCAAGAAATTTTAAGAGATTCTCGACGTTGCCTCTGGAAGTAAGGGTGGAAACTTAAGACTCCATCCAAGTATAATGGCGTTTGCATTTCAATCAAGCGCGAGACCTACAAAGAAAGATCATATGTTAATCTTTTCTTCTTAACTTATTCTTTGAACACTCAAGAACAACATAAAGAATATAGGAGACAGCTACTTGGAATATGCAAATGTATATGACAGCCAATTAATATTTCAAATTAAAACTTGACTGCACGCAGTCCCAGTTTCCATTTAAAAAATATATTTTATCAGAATTTAAGGAAAGAAGCTGGTCTCAGATCATACAAGCTACACATCTATTTATGTATTCTAATTATATCACCCAAGGAAAAGCCTTTGATCCTAAAACTATGGTTACTTGTGATAAGGAAGTAGAGTTCTTGCTCAGGGATGCAGAAGACATCAGATGAGAATCTAGCATATGTACACTCACCAGAACCAGAAGGCAGCAAACAAGTATTGGAAATACTATGCCACCATGAAAAAAGAGACTAATACTTTGGTCAGGAATAGGATCCACTAAATGAATTCATTAAATAACATCATGCTAACTAAAGATTCCATTGCAACTGCAAACAGGGGAGAGATTAAGAACAGGTCATCACTTACAGCTCGGCGAAAAGCAAACATCTCTTCTTGACCAGATAGAATGGATGTGATGCCAGAAGGGGCACCTCCTGAGCCCACACTGCCTTCTGCTAGAACATTTTGGCGAAGTTTCCCACCTTCAGTCTCTGTTTCAAATTGGAAACTGGAAACAAAACAAGAGGGTAAAATGGTCAGTTATCTAGGTTGTCTTCTAATCAGGAAGAATGCTAAGCAACCAGAAAGCTGACAATGGTCCAGCCCACATCATTTTATAAATAGTCAACATTAGCTTCTAAAAAGTATAGAAGGTAAGTAATTAGTATCTATCAATTGGGATGACAAGTTTACGAAAGAAGATTGCACACAGAGGACATAGAGTTATTGACCAAACTCCTGATTTTATCTGATGTGTGTTTACTAATGAACAAGAAACTACATTACACTCATGGTAAGATATTCAGAGAAGTGTTGACAAATGGCCTAGCTTCTTGCCGAAAAACCTCGTTTACAATCATCATAGGTTCCAAGAAAGCTAGCATTGATGAAAAGAGAAAATATTTCACTTAAAGTACAATGTTGAGAAAAGAGTCTGGAAAAGCCCTTTCTTCTTGCCTACTCTCTCATTTCATGCCACATAGACAAGTTATGTGTGAAATTGCTAATATCATTTTCTACACAGGTGAATTATTATTTTGCTGAGACTACAGCATGACACTCTGTGGAAGGATGAGTAAGTGGCATATGAGGTAATGATGGTAGGGGTGAAAAAGACAAAAGGACCTATTTCCTAGAGTGTGAAAGTTGAGAGACCTATTTTCCAGTTTTGAAAGTCCCATGAGCTATTTGCAAGCGAACCCAAGTTCACTAAATTTTAATCCAATTTTACTCAAGATTTTGACACTATCATCATAAAATTGTCAACAAACGCTGAAAGGAATACAAAACTGGTGAATAGACTAAGAAAGTAGACAAAATAACCATCCAGTTTCAGGTCATGAACACACTGTATAATCAGTATCAGTTTACAATATAGCTGGCATAAATAGATAAAATTACCTCTCCAAGTCAAAAAGTGTTCCCTCCTCAGTTCCTTGAAACAATTGATCAATTGAAGCAGCTGCCAAACAACACAAGCGGCAATGATGATTGTATAACTCATCAATAAGGGTGATGAATCTCCTTGCCTGCAAATTAGCATGCATTTGCTCAGAAAAGGACAATGATATGCAGCTACCCAAATATAATAAACTAAATCTTTATTGACATGCCTAGCACATAAAGACTGAAGCCTTGCGTTTTAGATCTAGATAAGAAAATTATGAGTATGAAAAATTAAGCATGCATTTTAACCGAAGGGGCATGTGTTTTAACCTAAGGAGTATATATATTAACACATGTATGAGACATGACAGAACATCATCTGCAGTATATTAGAAGTTTTGTGTTATTAATTCAAATGAATGTCTGAAATTCTTTTTATTTAAAGTCTCTGTCCTAAGATCTTCATATTGCAATAAGTAGAATCAAGTCCAATGTTAATACATCTAATTTCAACCTAACTTATACCTTGTCACGAATGCGCATACTCATTACAGGAATATCAGATATGAAAACAGTGTGATAGTTTTCAGCAACTGCAATATAGTCTGCTGCACCCAACTGAAAAGCAAAAAATAAGGATTATGATGAAAGAGACCAAGGCAGAGTAAGTCAACAGGTTCACATGCTTAAACTTACACAGAAGAACATTATCTTAAGAAGCAAGGCAAGTAATGCTGACAGAACAAGGGAATATAAGAACAAAGCAATGCATTTGTATCACCAATTTCTCCATAACCAAGCATCTGGACATGGTTTTATGGGTTTTACATGATTATCCTTCCTCTCACTAGACTTTCATACCACATAGCTGTTTCCATTCTTTTCTTCAGCTTGACTATTCTCCAAATCCAGATCATATTTAGAACCTCAATTTTCATTTTATTTTTTTTCAAATCATACAAGAAATCCTACTTTATTAGCAACAAAAGTTTTATTTATTGATTTATAGTCCCAATTCCTCCATCCCCCCTCCCCAAGGTATTTGGTTGGCTGGTTGTAAGAGCACAGAGGTGAGACTAAAACCACAGACAGTGGAATTTTGTATATTCCTTTGTTCCATCTCGTTGGTACCCTTACTCTTGAAAGTTGTAGCTGCCCAATTAAGCCACAGGAAAATTACATAAACACACCTGCTTGACTTGCCAATTAACAAAGTGAAATGAAAAGTTTAAGAATAGACCAGAGAATAAGGTTCTATAACTATAGAGTAATTTGAAACAGCAAAACAAAAAAAAAGAAAGAAATAAACAATGTACCGGACGACCACAGAGATACTCAAATCTGAAGCGTGCAACTCCATCACAACTTTCATGAACCTCAAGTGTCCTGTTGTAGAAACAAACTAAATAATTATTATTATGCACCTTTTTAGTTTGGCAGCAACAAATTAAATGGACTACCTTCCAAACATCACTGAGACAGCGCTGGAGATTATTCTTCCTCCCATTCTTCCTGTTACATCATGCCACATGTTCTCAAATTCATTCACAGCATCCCTTGCTAGAGGCCAAAAATAGTGTACCTACATTTATATAACAGTTGAGATCCCGATATGTTTTAAAATTAAAACTTTTCACTGCAAGTTAATACAACTTTGCATAAAAGTCTACTCAATGATTGTATATAAAAACGAAATAAAGTTGAGTAGCTATGTAAATCAACCATCAAAAATAGGAAAATAGAACAACAGCCATAGTTGATCATGCATGGTAAGCACAAGTTAACTAAAAGATGGCTTAAATTTTCACATAAAGCAAGAGAGGGAGGCAGAAGAAAGAATCATAATCAGGATGAATTGTGCGCAATAAAGCTTTGCTCCTCCACATGAATAACCATGCAAACACCCACCACCTTCCTCCATCCCCCCCCCCCCCTGCCCCTTCTTGAAAAAAAGGAAAATATTATCAAAACAACATAAGTGACTATATTAACTTATAGATGATATTATCCTTCCCTCTTGATACTAATTGATTGTAAAAAATCAATAAGCACAATAACGTCCATATAAAATAGCTACAGATGAAATCTCCAACGCATTGAAATTAAGCTTCTGCAAAGTTCTTTGGAAAAGTCATTGCACTACTACTCTTCTCCTTTAGATTTAAAACTAAATTTGCATGTAGATATCTTTAGAATACAGGGGAAAATAACACAACATAAATTCTGACCTGGTTTACTGATCTTTGTGCTATAAATCGACGATAATCAATTTCACTTCCAATTAATACATTATCGCAATGTTGTTCCAATTTGGAGACAAGTTTTTGAAAGATTTCTCGTTGCATACCTGCCTGCACAAACAATTATTTTCCAAAAAAATTAAAATTAGAGATGAATAACTTTTCTTGTTTCTGTTGGTCTGCATTCGGAGTCCCCCAAAAATAAGCAGGATGTTATTTGTGCAATCATCAACCCCTAGACATTATTGATTGACAGGTGGAAAAACTATTACAAGCCATGAACAATTGACTAGTAAAGAAAGCACCTCATTTAAGTCCTTCGGTGCTCGATTACTGGTAGCTACAATTATAGTTCCAGTACTCAGCAATCTGCTTAGAATTCCAGATAAAGCCACAATAGCAAATACATCAACAGTCTGAAATATAGAGCAACCAACTTTAGTCATAGAAAAAGTTGCAAGCCAGACAGTGGAGAAAATAACTGCAAGTGTCCCATTAAAGGGAACTCAGAGATCAAGCTAGCATTAATAGTCAATGAGGGAGGGCAAAAGATGCAATTCAATCTAACATCAGCAAAGCTTTACAAGCCTAAATTGAATTTCCACAGGGTAATATGATCTAGCACTAAAATTATGTATGGATTGGGCAAAAGAACCCTAGACCAACCTTCCTATTTGTATTGTTTTGAGCTATCACAATTCACAAGATCTTACTCAGAAAGTTAATGCTCACTTAAACTCCTTTTCCAGTGAGTATCATCTTCACAAGGTACTGCTGTGTAAGATAATCCAGGTTTGGGAGTTACTCTGTCTCTCTAAAAAGGAGATGAATTAACATACCTTCATACTTAAACAAGCAATTTATACTACATTTAGACTTTTTATGCACAATATTGAAGCAACATTAATATTCCCTTTTGAAGCACAATGATGTTACAAAGTGTATTACACTCCTTTAAGTCCCTCTCTCCCACTAAAAATTCTGTGGACAAATTATCTAGCTCTCTCAGGCCTCAGTCAGCTATAATATCAACATGCAACATCCCCTGGTTGTCCCTTGAGACTCGCAATATGATCCTTGGGACAGGATACCCTCCTAAAGTATCCATAATAACACAATTTAATTGCTTTGCTTACCTGTATCTCATCAAAGCACAGAATGCTAGCTCCCCTTTCATCCTCTTCTCGATCCAGAAAAAACTTATCTGCTACAGCAAGGAGAATGTTTTTCATCTGCACTTCTTGCTTGTATCTTTCTTCTGCAGCCAGCCACTCCTTAGCTTTTGTGTCAAAGGGAAGATTCATAATCCAATCAGAAATGCTTGATTGCAAAGACTTCTCCTCCTTCTGATTCTTCCATATCTTGTGCATTTGTTCATTTATTCTTAGCATGGCCTGCAAATAGATGGAGAACACTCTTTCAGCACCATGTGCACAACATTTGTCATTTGTCTTACTTTAACTGAATAAACGGAGCATATACTCCAGAAATAATATTAATAGCATCTATGCCAAAATACAGTAAGGGTATGCCGAAGGCATAATTTAAGACTAACCTCATGGAAGTGGTACCTTCTTCGATGTTTAACAATTCGTTCAGTGGCACTATAAAACATATCCATCAGCATTGTCTTCCCTTCATTATTAACCATGTTAGCAAATTAGTTAGGAAAGATGTGACCAGAATAAGGTTACAAAGTGAACTGAGGTAAAATGATATATCTCATGTAATTAGTGATATAAATGACGCACCAGAAATTTTGAGCAATAAAATGAAAAAAAAAATTAGAAATCAAATTAGGCTGGCAGAAGTTTGCTTTATGGTGAACAGAACAATGTTTAGTAACATACCACTGCCAACATTGCCATATATGTAAAGTCCTTTGGGGGCTGGTGGAGCAGTCGGACGGCGACCAACTAAGGAATCCAATTTCTTCTCACGATTAAGATATGAAACCCATTTTCCTACTCCTGGCTCCATATTTTCTGGTTTTTTCCTGAGTCATTAAGACATATATTGCTTCAGAATAGAACTGAGACAATAACGACTTGAGACTAAATTTGAAATAACACATTGACTGATATCTGAATTTTAAGTTTCAGAGACATTTTCAGCAGAAGCAATAAAAAAGTCCATATCAGATATTATTACGTCAGAGTCAAATTGTATCAAACCACGTCAAAATACCCTTACCGAGAGTTCCATCTTTCAACGACTTTCTTGTTTAATCGCATCCACCAGTCCTCTTGCTGCTTGAGCTCAGCTTCCTCTATCATAAGCCTACGCCGCTCATTCTCCCGATTCTTCTCCCACGAGGATAGATTTACCTGCAAAGAGCGAGTGAGGAGAAGGTTAAATTTTATCAAAGAGCCACAAGCCAAACACTAATAGATTTCATAGAAAAGAAAATTGTTAATTGACACAGGCAACGAATAGAATATTCAATTTCAGTTTTACATGATATTCCTCCATTTCTTTCTCATACTGCTCCAACCTTGCTAGCAAATTCTCCAGCTCTGAAGCAACTTTTTCTTGGTAAGGATCATGTTGCAGCTTCCCTTGCTCAACTAGACTTCTATACTGCACAAGCGGCCCTGGAGAACCAAAATTTGCAGGAAGAAGATCGTAAAAATTAAAAGTAAATAATTGAATCAACTAAATGGTTGAAAATCCAAACATTCAAACATTTTGAAGTTTCATGACCCAAGTTAAAAATCAAGTACAAAATCCAGAAAGAGTGGGAGGTACCTGGAATCTTTTGATGGCGAAGGTGGGACTGCGAGCCATCACAATAAGAACGAACCACATTGACGCTAAACTTCGAAATCCCTGTTGCAACGAGTCCCTCAGAAAGACGATACCAAACTGAAATTCTTCGAATCATTCTCTTACTCTTTCCCAATTAAACTTGTATTTCATGGCGCGAACTCGCGGATTTCTCCATGATCGTATTCATAGCAGAGGCAAGTCCAGGAAGGTAGATGCAGACTGACGTGGCCGCTCAACTCACCATCCACGTAAAGGCAATGAAAAAATAGCTGGTACGAAATTAAACACGGCAACGCGTAGAGTGTCGTTTTAATTGGATTGGTACTCGCCAGTGGTAGAACAAACAGACCCCTGGAAACGACAGGTAGTTTAAGGTTTGATCTTCTCAACAGAGTGCCGTCCAGGTCCAAGGAAGAAGGAGGACGATGATGTATTAGCCGTCGGGGGTTCTGAAACGAACATATGCGATTTCCGACGAAGCCGTCTGGTTCGATCACCACCTTAAGGCTCTCACCCATTCTCCAACTTCCACCTGATACCACGAAACGAAGAGTTGCAGAGCAGAGCTGCTTAGTTCTCCTTCAATCCTGCAATACCATCAGCAAGCTCACCCAAATCCAAGCCCTCATACTCAAGTTGGGTCTTCGAAACAACCCATTAGTCCTCACCAAGTTCGCCTCTACTTCCTCCGAGCTTGATGCCATTCACTATGCTTCGTCTTTTGTATTCTCTTCCGATGCTGATATTCGTGTCTACGATACGTTCCTGTTCAATACTGTCATTAGGGCATATGCTCAAACGGGTGACTCAAGGGAAAAGGCTGTATATTTCTACCGAACTATGCTCGATTGTGGAGTTTTGCCCAATAAATTCACTTACCCGTTTGTGCTCAAGTCCTGTGCGCGCCTTGCACATTTGAATCTAGGCAAATCTGTTCATGGGTCGGTGGTGAAGTTCGGGTTTGATGACGATCTTCATGTCCAGAACACCATGATTCACATGTATTGTTGTTGTGACGATGGGGTTGAGTCTGCTAGAAAGGTGTTCGACGAAACTCCCAAATTAGATTCAGTGACTTGGAGTGCCATGATTGGCGGGTATGCACATTTAGGCCGTTCTGCAGACGCCATTGCATTATTTAGGGAAATGCAGGTTAAGGGAGTTCACCCAGACGAGATCACAATGGTTTCAGTCTTATCCGCGTGTACGGATTTAGGAGCGCTTGAGCTGGGGAAGTGGATAGAATCTTATGTTAAGCGAGAAAAAATACGACAGCCTGTAGAGCTCTGTAATGCGCTAATAGACATGTTTGCAAAGTGTGGGGATGTTGACAAAGCCATGAAATTGTTCAGGCAAATGAGCGATCGTACTATAGTTTCGTGGACTTCTGTCATTGTTGGCCTTGCAATGCATGGTCGTGGCGAAGAAGCTGTTTCTTTATTTGAGGAGATGATAGAATCAGGGGTAGCTCCTGATGATGTTGCTTTTATTGGGTTGCTCTCTGCTTGTAGTCACTCCGGGCTAGTTGAAGCAGGACGTCACTATTTCAATTCTATGGTTAAGAAATTCAGCATTGTGCCCAAGATAGAACACTATGGTTGCATGGTTGATCTATTGAGTAGAGCTGGACTTGTCAAAGAAGCTCTAGATTTTGTACGACAAATGTCCTTCGAGCCAAACCAAATCATATGGAGAAGCATAATCACTGCTTGTCATGCCCGTGGGGAGCTCAAGCTTGGAGAGAGCATCACCAAACAGCTAATAAGAAATGAGCCCATGCATGAATCCAACTATGTGCTACTTTCAAACATTTATGCAAAATTGCTGCACTGGGAGAAGAAAACCAAGGTAAGAGAAATGATGGATATGAAAGGGATGAAAAAGATTCCAGGGAGCACTATGATTGAGCTAAATAATGAAATGTACGAGTTTGTGGCTGGAGATAAATCACACCATCAGTACAGACAAATATATGAAATGGTGGATGAGATGGGGAGGGAGATGAAGAGGGCAGGATATGTGCCTACAACGTCACAGGTATTGCTTGACATTGACGAAGAGGACAAAGAAGATTCTTTATACAGACACAGTGAAAAGCTTGCTATAGCTTTTGCTCTTATAAATACGCCCACAGGAACACCCATCAGATTTGTGAAGAATTTGCGCGTTTGTGAAGATTGTCATTCTGCTACAAAGTTCATCTCTAAGATATACAACCGAGAGATTGTGGTGAGGGACCGTAATCGCTTCCACCACTTCAAGAATGGTTTGTGTTCATGTGGAGACTTCTGGTGACAAATCGAATCATTTGCAGAAATCGTTAAATCAACTCTCTTGACCTGATGGCACTTTCAGATTAGGTTGATCATTTGAAAACTATCTTGAGGAAACGAATGCCCCCGTCAGATTCATTTACCAAATAAGGATTCATTATTTTTCTTTTATCTATTCTCAGAGTACTGTTGGAAAAATTGAGAGTTGTATTCATTATTTTGATTTACCAAACCGTGAATTCAAGTACGTGTGGGTTTTAGGCTTCCTTATGCTGAATTAAACACTCGGCAATCTTTCCTACTGTTTGGGTTTAAATTCTTTTCACCTTAGGCACTCACGTTAATGACTCCTCTCAAAAGGATTTCTTAATGCTTAGACTGGACAATGGACTGAGCAATTGTAAATATAGGACTGCAAGTATCACATGCAATGCAAGTGATGAGTAGTAATATTAGAACAATATACTCTTATTATTAACATTTTGTACACTTTGTTCCATTATTTGATTATCACATCACAGCTCATACTGGGACCATAGGAAAATCTAACCCAAACAACTACCAGTGATATGACATGGGCTGAACTGAATGAATGATCTTGAACAAGCATAGTAGGGTAGAATGAATTTATTGATGAGCGTTTAAAGATGCTGGGTGGGGTCCATTGGGAGGGTAGAGGATGGTTCCTCAATTGCCAATGCACACATTCTATTTTGTGTGTCCAAGCATTGAATTTGATGACCAGACGAAGGCCTTAATGATTTCTTTTTCCCCTACCTAGGAACATAAATTCAGTATTGCACGCTTAGCATTATAAGAAACCGTACATAAATGAATCGCAAGTAAAAGAGGAATGTGAGCTAAAAAGCTTTAAACGCTTTGTTGAAGAATGTTTATCAAAAAATATCATAGCCAAGAAGAAGATGAAGAACCAAGAACTACATGTGATTCCAATACAAATGCGGCTCTGTTCCCACTGAAAAATCTGTAGATAAGAAGTAAAGTAGCTGGATCACTGTGCCAAAAAAGAAACCCTTAGGTTCACATTTTGTATTATTTCATTTAATATTAATCAATAAAATTTAATTATTTTTTCGTATTTTATTTATCATATAAATTTTTTATTTTGATATGATACAAGATATACTTCTCTTTTGTCACGAGTAGATTTCCAACGAGGCATATATAAGTGAAAGAATCATTTCCTTATCCATTTTAACTTGGAACTTTCCAGTTAATTTTCTGATTGTAAGAGGAAAAAAGAAACTTTGATGAGATCATTAACAGACATTGAAAATTGTAGACCTCGTGAAACAAAGTGCAAAAACGTCTATAGTCTTTAAATTATATTATTCCAACATCAAAACTGGTTCGTTATCAATGTCAACGCCTTATATTTCATATTGAAATTTAATAACTGTGTGCAATAGAATAGTAGAATACACATATGCTCATTTTTACCATGTTTAAGCCAACCGTCTTTGATCTCAATGGAGGTTATAAAGACATCAAATGCCAATATTGTCCAAAAATTTATGAGTAACAGTCATTATTCACGTGAACACTAAGTTTCTTTTCAAGCATTTAACCTTTAACGCACGCCATGGCAACCTTCAAAGCAGAAGATCAGAAACTGACTGTACAAGAATACAACCACCTAAGGGAAGCTTCGCTTCATCGCTAAATTTTGCTTCTTCCTCTGCTCTGTTTTTTTTTTTTTTTTTTTTATAGGTATCATCTATCAGTACTAAATAGATAGTTCTTCTAATAAAAATTATTATGATTAAGATGTATGTGATAAAGTCATAAAACTGAGTCACAATTTATTAATCGAGTTAATAGAAATGAATTATGAATAATTAGCATTTAAACATCACAAACAAGATTGGCCAAAAGTAATAATGAACTCCAGAAATCGAGTTTCTACGAGAGCAAAACATAAAACTACAGAGCAAAAAACCAAAAGCAAAAGAGGATTTGAGACTCTTGGTCTATGCAATGAAACACATGCGAATCTCAAATCTCTGATAAATATTGCTAATAATAACTAACTAGGGCCACCAAAATTAACATGAAGATCTAGAGCACCATACCGAATGGGCAATTTGACCAGAGGATGCCAAAAGGAAACAGAGTATTGTGAATTCCAAAAACTGAAACTTGAGACTTGAGACTACTCTTCCTCCTCATTTTATTCTCTTATCATACTCTTATTTCCTTTTACCATTCCCACTATCTCTAAATTAGCTCATAAAATTAATTCTGCTGTTCGTTCCTCTTCCCCGATCCATCCCCTTCTTTCTCCTCCAACAACCTCCCTCCTTCCTCATCATCCTGAGGAGGCCTCTTCTGTGTCTCTTTCGCCTTTAGTGCCTGCAACTTTGAATGATTATAATAGGCCACGCCCAAGAAGGCAAGCCCATAACCAAACAAATTGATGGGTGTGACTGTGTCCTTGATTACCGACCACGAGAACGCAATCAGAAGCCAGTCCTTCACCACGCCAGCCACATTCATCGTCAATGCAGAGGTTTTACCCACAAGCAGGAACACAGCAAGATTCAAAGCAAACGCACACAAAGAATTGGTCCCAAAAATCACAAGATCGAAATGAAAGCTAGATACCTCCTTCAACAAAGGGAACTCCACGACGATCCAAGGCACAGACAAGAAGAGCAAACAACAAGGTGCGACGTAGTACAGAGATGTGATGGGATTGAGTGAGATCCCTTTAGAAGTAAGCAAGATTTGAATCATTACCAACCTGGTGGCTTCAAAAGCGACGGCTCCCAATTGAAGAAGGACACCCCAAGTGTCGAATCTGGCTTCTCCATAGGCAGCAATGGCGACGCCGAGGGAGATCGAGACCATATTGGCCATGGTTTCGCTCTTGAAAGATTCTTTCTTGAGAAGAACACCAATGGAATAGACAGCGACAGGCATGAGGGCTTTAAGCATTTGGATGAAGGAGACGGAGAGGTAGATGTAAGCAGAATTGGAGAGCCAGAGAGAGAGAGAGTAGAGGGCTCCGATTGGGAGAACAGAGGAGATGTAGACATCGCGGGACATGGAGATGGGTTCGACGACTTTGAAGACACGGACAAGGAGGAAGGCAAGGGAGGCACAGAAGAACATGTGGATCATGGTGAGGGAAATTGGGTAAGGCCAATTGTACATCTTCTTGTCAAGGATGTACTTGTTGTAGACGATAACGGTGAAGCTGAGGAAGATCCATATGGCGACGTAGGTGTAGGAGATGATAATCTTCTTGATGACACCATCGCTGAGAGAGCCACCTTTGCCCATTTTGTGAAATGGAAAGGCAAAACAGAGGGAAGGGGAAGGGGAAGGGGAAGAAGAAGGAGGAGAAGGAGGAAGAAAGAGTCAGGATCAGAATGTTGAGAGAGAGCTGGATTTTAGTGAGTCAGAGAACAGAGAATGGTTTCATGTGGTAAAAAACAACTCTAGCAACTTCAACACTTAATTGTTAAAACAATAAATAAAATAAAATAAAAGTTAAGTTATTCTTCTAATTTATATAGTTAAATTCTAATTTTAGTTATATTTTTAAATATTTAAATTTTAGTTTATTTTTTATCATGTTTTATTATTATTATTATGAATAATTATATGTCATCTTCACATTTTAAATATATATATACATATATAATTTAAATATTTGTACCTAAATCAACAAATATAAGTTACTTTGTACATCGCATGTGTGTGTTATGCTCATTTTAGTATGTTCTTCTTTCTTTCTTTTTTTTTGTAGTTATAATATTCAAAATATTAAAATGACACATATTGGTTCTGTTTGCAAAACTTAATGAAATATTTATGAAAATTTAACATATGGACTAAATTTAAAAACTATAAAAACCTAATTGTAAGATTTTAAATTATAGAAGTTAAATTAAAAATTAAGTAAAATTATAAGGATTGGCAAGAAAAATAATTTAACCAAACAAATAAATTACGCTGCCCTCTTTTGAATATGTAGTTAAATTACAAAACTTTTATTTCAAAATTACCATCAATTTTCCCTGGCCTTTCACATATATAGCAAAATCCCCATCTATTATACTTATTTTCTAGTAGTAACGATAATTTTTTATACAATATTCGTAGCAGCAAACAATGAGGAGAGAAAGTAGCACAACTTTCATGATTTAGAAGAAATGCAAAATGTGCGTGAAAGTTAGGTTTAATTCACAAAAAAATAAAGATAATTTTTTATATATTAAGTGTGACAATAATTGGAATTTAATCTACTAAATCATAAAGAATGAATACCTCATTTCCTCCCATTTTATATAAAACACATATCAACATCTTTAGTGCAAAATGTTTCTCTTGTTATATTAAACATGAAATTTTGGAGCGTTAAAGATGGTGAATAAATTGAGAGAGAGAAAAAAAAAAGTGATGCCAAGTAGTGATCTGAACTCAGCGTTTTTTTTAAAGCAGATTAATCAATCTTTTACCTTCTTTCTCTTTTGTTTATACTTTTTTTAATATATGTTTATTATCAAAATTTTAAGGTAATATTTAGTGAAAGTGAAATTGGTTAATTAAGGAAAAAAAAAAATCAAAAGTAGCATCATAAATTCCCAATAAATTTGTAAATCCCATTATTACCATTAGGGCTATTTAATGATTGAATGCTTTCTCCATTTGTTTACCAAACTTGGAATGTACTTGTCTTCTTGATCACTGTCCTTTTTGTGTTAGGTTACCCGCCCTTTCTGGGGGCGGCTTTTTCAAAAAGTCCCTTTCCTCCATCCACACCCCCTGGCCCACATCCATGTTTTATTTTCAAAATTATGGACATTTTATATATTGAAATCAAATCTTGGTTTAGCGTAACATTATATTATTTAAAAGAAAAAAATTAAATATAATTTTTATATTTTTATTATGAAATTTTTTAATAAAAATATAAATTTATACAATTAATCTATTTTATAATTGATTTTTTAAAAATATGAAAAAACTATATACAAATTAAATTCTATTTGAAAAGGGTGCAATAATTGGGTAATGTGAAAGGTGCCTCACCTGCGTGGAAAACATGCAACATCTAATACTAACAAAAGGCCAAAGATGGACTTCCAAATAATATAAGGATCGCCATGGATCCAACAAAATAAGAAGCAAAAGGAAAAGGCTATAAAGCGATGGTGATGGTGATGGTCATATCTGATTTGATTCACACTTTTTTCTGCCTCATAATTGAGAACACTTCCTTTGGATTTGTGGGATGTGTCTGGGAACTAACCCTAGGGAAATGAAAATTTGAAAATCTAATTTTGGCATTCTTAATTTTAATTATAATTTAAATAAATCTTTTTATTTATTCTCTTCAATTTTGCCACTAAGACAAATGCAATAGGATTTAGTCATAGACAAAATCACAAGTCCACTTTGTGTTAATTTTAACTAAAATTTCAAGTTTATGGTGCATTTTCCTATCTTTAAATGTTCAAAGAGTGTTTTGTTACATTTTAAAATTTAAGTACTAATCTTATAATAATTATACCTTAATTTAAAGAGGTAAAATATAATTTTTCCCTTATATATAAGAATTGAAAAACTAACAATATAATTCAAAATCTCTAGAGTGCTATTTTGATTTTAAAATTTTTATATTAGATTGATTAATATATATAAATAAAAATAAAAATGTAGAGTACCTTCGAACTATTTTGTCCATATTTACCAATTTTCATCACTTTTAGATAATTATTTTGGTGGGCTTGTGATGCTTGCAAGCTGAGGCCCATATATCTTTCAGCAGTTATACTTGGTGTTTGGGCCAATAAATGAACTTTGGGCCTGGCATTGAGGGATAATAATTATTTTTCTTATATTTAAAAGAGCAAACACTAAACGTGAAGCGTTTGTAGTCCAACGGTTAGGATAATTGCCTTCCAAGCAATAGACCCGGGTTCGACTCCCGGCAAACGCACTCACTATTACAATGTTTTTGTAGCAATTGGTTGTGAATGATTTGGGCCTAATTCAGTATCTTCCAATTTTTTATTTTTCAATATTAGGGAACAACAGTTCTTAGTTCTAAGGGGTATAATAAATACCCACGGAAGCTCATTTAAGATGATCAAGGTGGCGACTATTATTTTTGTCAACATACATGACATTTACATTACCATAAAGATTCTAAAAGAAACTCTATATGTCTACCATGGACCACCGATCCTTTCGGTCAAGTTTTGTTCTTCTTTGGCCATCCATTAATAGTCCTATTCAGAACTATGAGCTGAATCCTGGACTAACCGTAGTCCCTTATAATCTCTAGAAGAGCTCTAATACTTTTAAGAGTCAATTCCAACAAATTTGTGTGTATTTGCCTCTTGTCGTAGTGATGATCATTGTACTATGGTTATGATACCACATATACGAATCCTATAACACTTAATGTTTAATTCTATTTTTTTTATTTAAGTGAACATAAATCGTAAGAATAGTCTTATTCATATAATTAGATTTGAATAAAATTACACCTTGTAATCTTGTCTAGTCACGACGTTCATCATATTGAACTTTGCTGCTCACAATTTGGTAAATTATTTGTCTCACTGTCTCAATAATATCGTTTGGTTCCATGTTCTTACCTTAAAAAATATTATTGTTTCTGCTATAATAAATGTACCAACATGTAATTAACAGTAACTTCAATTGATGTCAACTAAGATATTGATATATGTTAAGCCCCAATTCAATATTAAGTAATTCTTTTATCTTAAAAAAATTTTATATTTTGTTTGTGATTAATTTTTTAATTTATATATATATTATTTTAATTGAAAATTTTAATAAAAAATATTAAAAAATTATATATAAATGTAGTGCTGTATAAGCTGCAATAAAGGGGGAAGGAAAACTCTATTATTTAATTAATTAATGGGCGCAACAGTTTGAATTAAATCCACCGCAAAAAAAAAAAAAAAAAAAAAAGCTTCCTAGAAACTTATCCTTCTCTACGCTCGAGCTCGTGAAATATGGTTATTTGGAATTTGGACATTATTGCATTATTGCGTTTACACTGAGTTTCATTTCTTAATTTCTTTCGCACGCAAATTAACTATTTTCGGGACACACTTTGACAAGAATAACACAAAAACACATGAACATATATATATATATATATATATATATATATATATATATTACAAGAACCTTCATATACATTGATCACGATTCTATTTTTTAGTTTGTGATGTCGTTCGTTGTATATATACATTTTTTTTTTCTTTTTCTTTTTTGCCTAAAATGCCTCCATACATACATAAAGTAAATTACAAAACTGTTAATCTTAATTATGAAACTATTTTTAATGTTGTGTCATTGCTCATTATACACCTTTGCCTATCTGGTTCAAGACTTCAAGTGGCAAAAAGAAGACTTGGCGTCCCTGAATTTAATTCCTACCTCCTTTCTTTTTCCTACTCTTATAACTCTCAAGATTTTATGTAAATTTGTGACAAAAGAACACATATATTATACATAAATTAAATTAATATTAACTATGATTCTAGTTCTAGTTTTATGCTGTCGCTCGATATACAAAGTTTTGTCTAAAGTACACACGCAGTCATAAAGTATTTACTTTCACGTCATTAAATCTCCGACGACATTCTTAGTTGCTTATATATAAAGAACGTATGCACTAGCTATGCCATCTTTACTCAGCACTTTTTCTTCAGAATTTGACTTGGGTTTTCACCTTTCACGTTACAGTACAAAAAGTGAAATACGAGATATTGAAGATGCTGTATATATAGCTACTCATGACTCAAGATTTCCATATATATAATTAATTTCTGATTCCATTAGGATAATAAGGTACAATGACAAACTTACATATATGATTTTAAGAGAGTAAAAATCAACACACAACACTTAATGCATTGAGCGAAACCTCCCTCTAACCATATATAAATATTATTAGCTGTCACTGCACTATCAAAATTTAAGCTGCGTTTCATGGAGAAAACATCACAACACAAGACACAGACAAAAACAAGGAAGGAGTCACAATACACGTTTCACGTTTACGTTTCTCTGTTGGTTGAGTCTAAATTAATATAAGCTTTAAAGTTATTGTCTTTATATATTGATGAGTTTCAGTCACGACTCTCGTACTTGCGAGCCCAGATGTGTTTGCCGTTGATCTTAAACTTAGCGATGCGTTTGCCCATGAGAATTTGATCCACCGTCGCCACACTGTCCACCACCATTGTCGCAAACAGAGGCTGTTCGTTTCCCACTTCTCCTTCTCCCATATTTATCACCTCCACGCTTGTCACTCCAAACTTCCCTGTAAACAGCTGCCACACCTCCTCCTCCGTCACCGGAAACCCCCGCGAAAACGTCAGAAACATCGTTTTATCCTCCTCCGTCACCTCGTCCGATGGCTTACCGGTCCACGACACGCCGTCGTCGGAGTCGTACGATTCCGGCTCCTCGCCCAACCGTGGGACTGCCGGGTTTCCGAACAGCGGGTGCGGGAATCCAGGAACAAGCAGAGGCCCGTGCGAGTGCGAGCCCGGGCCGAGGTTGGGCCTAGGGTGGGTGCTCAAGAGATTGTGCAAGATATCAGCGAAAATTCTGACAGAGACGTTATGGAGGACGGATTTGATACCGGCAATGGCGGTGAACCTTTTGAGGTGAAAGAGTTGAAGGGAGATCTCCTTCTCGAGCAGTGTGGTGGTGAGAGGAAGGCCTCCACCTTTGGGGATGCGTGGAGAATCGTGCTGGAGACAGTTGAGGCAGGCCTGGGCTTCGTTGGCGACGGCGTTCAGGAGTGGGCTGGATAGGCCCACGATTTGAGGGATGACATTAGGGTATCCTACGTTTTCAAGCCATAGCCAGAGTGACATGATGAGGAGACACTGGGAAGGGTCAAGGCCTAGTTTGAGCAGTAAGCAACAGAAGACGTCACGGTCCATTTTGTGGAACAGGTGGATCTGATGTTCAGAAATGGGGACCATTTCTGTAGGACTAAAGGAAAAAGCATTAAGAGAGAGTGTGAGAGAATAAAGATATAGTGCCTCTAAATTGGTAAACACGCATTTCCTTATATATATGTAGGTATGCATGTGAATGCAACCCAGATTTGAAAATATATATGAAACTGAATGAGTTATGTATGGTGTGGGTGTGGACCCTAGTGCGTGAGAAGCAAACTGGGAATTAATTAATGTGGATAATGCCAATGAATGAATTAATGCAGGAGGAGTGATTTTATGGAGTGGACTTAAATGAGTCTATTGGCATTATTAACTTTTTAATACCGTCTTTAAACTTTTCTTATTGCTTCATTCAATGCCATGCTTTGAATAATTCATCAACATTTAACATTCAGGATCCAAATCCAATACATCTGATTCTTCACTTTCATTTCCTCTTTTCAACTTCTGCACTATTCTTTTTGGCTGCAGATATGGTTTTAATTACGCCATAAACATAGAATCCCACATAAATATGTAATATAGTCCCTCAATAATAATAATAATAATAATAATAAACGTTTAATGCTAGCTTTTATGATAATTATGAAACCTTTTTGCTAATTCACATGGAGTGGCATCCATCAATGTGTACTGGCTTTTCATAATATAGAAAAGTAATTAATTCAGCTTAGTTCGATCTTAAGTGTTTGCTACACTGTTTAAATGCTTCCGGGAGAAGGATTTTGTATATTTACAACTAGGATTTGAATTCTTTTTTTTTATACCATTAATCTTGTTTAGAGGTAAACTTAGGACTCTAAATATATATAAAAAACTGTTTCATCGAAATTAAGCATGAATGCCAGCGATTTGCGTGGGAATTAAAAAATTCTTTATATGAACTTTGTGAGTATATAGGAATATATTTGCCAAACTTATTAATCTCAAAATTGAAAAAAAAAAAAAAAAAAAAAAAGCAGTTTTCCAACACAGAAATTCAAAAGTAACGGGAGGTAGGGAGAAGGAGGACCGATAGTGATTGCGGGAACAAGGAAGGAATCGCTTCTGCGGGTGACATCAATTGACGAATCACTACACGTATGTTTGTTACCTGCAAGTCAAATATAACTGACGCTTATTCTAATTTTATTATTAAATATAACTGACGAATCACTAAATGCTCCAATTTATTATGATCTATCGAAGGTCAAATGGGAGTAGAAAATTATAAGATGATGATGCAAAATAACCAAGCGTCTAGTCGTACAATAAAAGGAACTTTTTTTTTTTAAATTGAGATATTTGCAAATTTTTCTTGAAGTGCTGTTTAATTTATATACTAGATAGCTAATTTAAACAAATAGACTACGTTTATTATGATGCTTATACAGATAAGTAAAATATTTAAATTTTATTGACACGTGCAAAGTTTTTTGTTTGAGTTTGAGAATATAAAAATGGGATTAAGTCTTGAGACTTCGAATAAATGTTTAGACGTTTCAGTCTGTAAAAACAGCAAAATTTATTGGTTTGAATTTGGATACCAAAATAAATGTTTTAACAACATTATAAACACACCACACCATTGTCAAAAATATTGGCGAGACTCGGACTTAATAGGATCCATTGTGTGTTTCCGACAGTATGGGAGCCAGAATTGGGGCAACGACTTCCATAAGGACACGCCATTTTTTAAAAAACTCAAATATAAAAGGCCTCCATTCTTTCTTACAAAGTGATCGTATTAATTAACCCCTTGGGGGATTCATTTTGCCCCCTACTGCGTTTTATAGATTAAGAATAATACAAGAAAATTTTATTTTAATCAAAACTACATTCTAGGCTAAGTAAATACACATCTATAAGTGAATCTGATGTGTAAATTAACCAAGAATGGAATTTTGCAAGGTATTAGTGAATGGAGACAAAGGTGAGAATTACAAAAAATGTGTGGGTCTCATCAATGGGATGTACTTTAAAGAAACAGGATTTGAGTAACAATAATTGTTGATGAACGTTCGAAGGACTTGACATTAGAGACTGCTGGACACAGGTGGGAAATGGAGATTGGATGTGGGTTCGCAAGAAGAAAAGGTGTGGGAAGCGATTGTTCTCTTCGAGGAAGGTGGTTAGGCATTCTTTCAACATGAAGGGTTGGAGGAGATTTTTAAAGGCAGAGATGAAGCTATTAATAGCATTTTCGCTTAGCTACCCTAACCCATCCAGAGAAAAAATATATGCAAGTTCCAAAATAGGTATGCATAAAATGGAAGTGGCTAAAAACTTCTCGTATGCTTACACAAGCTATATATCAAGAACTGCAACAACGTAATCATTTCTCAGATATCCTACTCAAAAGTAATGTACTTAATAATCATCTATCACGATTCAACATATCACCAAGGTTATGGACAGAATAACAATGCAGTACAATACTACTAAATTCTCATTGTTCTTCATAAACCAACCAAACGACATACAAATCAAATGCAACCAACCTGAAATTCTGGTTCTGCAGAAGCTTTGTAGAAAAATGAAGGGCTTGCTTGCCTCTGAAACTTGTCTATAGAACTCCTAAATAATTCCCGAGCTCAGTATCTTAGTAACATGTTAGTTGAAGACCAGGTATCTCAGTAAGCCAAGATATCAACTTCCAAATTAAATTGTTTCAATCACGACAAGTCAATGGAAAAAGCGTAGCTCCTAGGAGCAAATCTACATAACATAATACAGTATACAGCAAATGAAACCCCATAAATTTATAAGACATAACACTTCAAAGTCTGAATGCTGATAAACCTCTATAGAGGTAGAACGGCCTTTATTGTCTGTAAAACTACAAGGACTCGGACATCAGCATTGTGGATCATACGCTTCTTAAAAAGGCCTTGTATCTCTAGTATGGGAGATGAAAATAATCTGCATAGCCCACTCGTACCCTCCAAGCAATTCAAGTTCTATCCATAACATACCACTAAGACGGCACTGCATATAATGTCAAAGAAACCAAGAAAGAAACTTAAAAGAGTGTTTCAAAATAGCGTTAGACCAACTGCCAATAAGAAAGGAAAAAAATAATAGCAGTAAAGCAATTAAGATTAAACACTAGATTAAATATAAAACTTAATTTAAATCTTCTCCATTTAAATTAAATCATTGGAAGACATAACAGCATTGCTGTTTTCTTAACTGGTTAGAATGTAAAATACAGTCAATTAAGAAGTGAATACTTAGAAAAGAAAAACAAATGTATTTGGAGCAATCGGCCATAAAAAAAGCATGTGCAATTCAAGTTTCACATTGATTGTTTTCCTCTGCTATGTAGTAATTTAAAATCTCACTTAAATCTTTTCAGTTTCTGTTGAAATTAAAAGAAATAACGAAGTCAAGCAGACAACAAAGGAAGACTGCAAATTTGCTATTATCAGTAGACACAAAATGAAGACAATGGACATAGTTTGTAATAGACAGAGCCCAGCATATAATTATAATACTATGAAGGCATTCCATGATCCTGAACAAGGAAACAGCAAGTAAAACATAATTGAACCAAAAATGAGAGGAACTTGACACTGGACAATCTCCAATGACCGTTATGTGATCTAAGTTACATTTATGAGAATGAACATACTGTAGGTTGAGGTATCAATCTGCTCAGGTAGTTGCTTTATATCAACTTCAAACCTTGACTGAACCTGGAACACAGAAATAGAACAAACAAATTTAGAACTGACTATAGGCTCAGTACCACTACAACAATATTCCGTAGTCCCATACATTATTTAGAACATCAACATCAGAAGCACAAGAAACAAATGTAATTGCAAGGCCTTTGGTGCCAAATCTTCCAGCTCTGCCAACCTGGACAAGTTCCACCCAAAAAGATAAGAGTCAAATTATAAAGTGTGAAAAAAATTGTTGCCATAAACACTAATTTAAATTAAAACAGGTACAATTATCTGATCATACCCTGTGCAAGTATGTGTCTGCAGAATCAGGCATGTCATAGTTTATGACAATATTAACACGTTCAATGTCAATTCCCCTGCCAACCAAATCTGTTGCAACAAGAATCCTCGTATGCCCCTCCTTAAAACCTTTATAACGCTTTAACCTACATAATGAAGGATGAGTCACACTAGTCATGAGTGCATAATGCATCAAACCGTTTCTTACGTTGAAAAGTTCAAAATTTGTAGGACAAAGGATAGCAGCCAATATACCAAATCAATTAGTCATTGTACCCATTTATGATACCCAAAAAAATAAAAAAAAAGAAGATTATCATCAGAGAAAAAGGCAAAAAATATATGAAAGAAGCACCAAATGCTCACACAACCAATTTTATAATTCTCCCAATGTACTACACCACAAGCCCTACTTTGCCCATTACGAGCTTCCATTCAGAAACTCCCAAGTTGCGTCTGAGTTTTTGAATACGTTAGCTAAATACTTGCATGTAAAATGCTCCAAAATCATTTCGTTCGTATTCTACATTTTCAGATATATATTAAATACCTCTAATGCAAATAAAAAGAAACATAAATTCTTTCAATTGTTAATAAATAAATTATAATAGCCAGACCTCGCGAGTTTGATGGAGAATTAAAAATTTACTACATCACAAGCCCTACTTTGCCCATAAGGAGATTCCATTCAGAAACTCAGCTTTTGAACACATTAGTTAAATACTTGCATGTACAATGCTATGTAACATTTTCTTCATTTTCAGATATATGCTAAATGCCTCTAATGCAAATTAAAGTAATAATAGAAAGAAACATAAATTCTTTCAATTATTAATACATAAATTATAACAGCCAGACATAACAAATGATGTCATTGAGTATGATGGAGAATGGTGGAGAAACCATCTGATTGCAAAACAGGATGCATCCTCCATGAGCTTTTTTTTTTTTTCCCCCAGAAGCCAATCATTTATAAACTAAATAATTAAACGTAGTGTAAATTGTCAATAAAACTGACCTAACACAAGACCACAATCTTTATCCCAATGGCATTTAATGTATTCTTAAAATTGGTTATGAGCCACAATGTTCATTTCCAATAGTCGAGTAAAGTAGCATTGCACATTTGCTATGAAGCATGGGTACTTCAAAAATCAAGCCATACCCATACCAAGTACATATCCGTACCCATATATCTTTGGGTACTCTTGAATACTTCAAAATTTGTATCATGCACTATTTTTTTTTCAAGAAAAAAAGTTTAATTTTATTATATATTGGAAAAAATGTAAGCGTGCCTACAAACTTTTGACTTTTAATCTTATAAATTAGAAATTAACTAATATTATATCAACAACTATAAGAGAAACAAACATATATCTACTTCAATATCATATAGGATCATGACTAATTATACTAGAGTTAAATGAATTTTAAGTTCACTTTAAGAAACTCATATTACTATTATAATTGATTGTATATGATTAAATGTTCATTATCATTTTTTATTATTGTAAAAATTGTCAAATATTATAAGATTTTCTTTATTTATTTAGTATTTATCACGGAACCCATACCCCATATTTGGAAAAAAATTGCAGTATCCCGTATCCATGCCCACACCTGTAGTACCTATATCTATACAACATAGCACATCTGTTTTATCCCTTTAAAAGCCACATTCATCATCAGTTCACAATGTTACTTTCTAAAGTTATGCAGCGGAAGAATATGAGCATAGCATATATATCTCATAAATGCTTTTTTACCCAAATCATAAAAATGAACATGAATGAAGAAAGAATGAGCATATATATAAAACTAAACAAAACGTAACCATGATCTATTAATTCATTAATTAAACATGAATGAAGTTTCTCAGCATCCACTGATACCGTCATAATACAAACCTTTCCTCCTGTGACATGCCAGAGTGTATGCATATAGATGGGAAGTTGCACTCCACAAGTAGTTTGTCCAGCTCAGCTGCTCTACTAACACTTTTCACAAAGATAACAACTTGATTGAAGTCTAGTGCATCAAGAAGATCATTCAACTTCCTGTTCTTTTCCTCCTCTTTCAACTTGATGTAGTGCTGCCATTTCAATCATCCATGTAAGCCAAACACAGCTCTCACCATTTTTTACGTTAAACTCAAAAATAAAAACAAGGAAAGAAGGAAGTTTATCAGTTATGAAAAAGCCGACCTGCACAAGTCCATGAAGGGTCAACTTGGCCTCGTCATCGACATAAATTTCCATTGGCTGAAAGGAACAAATGTCACAGTAAATCATATTAGGGGCCTTCCTCAAGCTAATGGAATCCAGAACGTAATGAATGATGGATCAGATCCCTTGAATCACAGTTCGGGTCCATCTGTTTTGTCTCCTTGCAGATACTTTTTTTAAATCACGCCAAGGCAAGCACCACCAACTCCTGACACACTAAGAATACTGGCAGCAACAACCCCAGAGTACACTAACACCCCATCCCTCTCTCAATAAAAAAGAAAGAATAACCCAAGTTGTGAAAGCCGTTATTTGACAGGAACAGGCTATCAGGACTCCCCCCCTCCCTCCAAAGAAAATTCAAATGTGAACTAAAAGAAAAAGGACAACGTACAGAGTGAGAGGCACAGTTGTACCATTACTAAAACATTCCCATCAAGATCTCCTAGCCCCATCTGCTGCCACCCAAACACACACTTCACCCAACCAGCGGGTCATCATAAAAATTGGGTGGAGTAAAGCACTATACAGAAAGAAACCCTAACAAATGCAAATATTGACAGAACCATGGAACCCTTAATATCTGAAAAGGCTCTCAGAGTATGCGGGCATTATGAAAAAGACTTCTAATTCAAGTAGTACTGGCCATGGAACATTACATCTTGCATGAATTTCTTGCAGACTGGGCGGATTTCCTTGCTGAGTGTTGCAGAAAACATCATTACTTGCTTATCGTGAGGTGTCATCTTGAAAATCTCTTGAACGTCTCTCCTCATGTCTGCAGAAAGTGCAATGTACTATTAAGACCTTTATTAATATCACAGAAAGTCCAAATGTAGTATTCATGACTCAGTAATTAAATATACCTAATGATTCCAGCATCTTATCACATTCATCCAAAATGAAATGTCTGACATTCTTCAGTGACAGGTCCTTATCGCGAGCCAATGCTAGAATTCTTCCAGGTGTTCCAACAACAATATGAGGGCATTCATTTTTCAACAGATCCTTGTGAACTTTAATGTTGACACCACCATAGAAGACAGCAACCTTGAGATCAGGCAAGTAGGTACTAAACCTCTCGAACTCATGGCATATCTACATGAAAACAGATTGTACACATATCTTCATTTAGAAACTACTACAATTAATACTCAATTACTGTTTTCACATATCAAAAACTCATAATTACCTGGTATGCTAATTCTCTTGTATGACACAGAACAAGTGCAGCTACTTGGCCAGCAACAGGATCGATTTGCTGCAAAGTTGAGAGAACGAATACAGCAGTTTTTCCCATTCCTGATTTAGCTTGACAAATCACATCCATTCCGAGGATTGCTTGTGGTATGCACTCATGTTGGACTGATGATGAACCAAAGAAAACAGGGTCGAAGGAACTGGTGGTAAGTAAAATAAACCTTTCTGACCCTTTTAATTTGATAGCTTTACCAAACCTTATTAGTTCTCCAAAACAAGATTATGATAGAAGTATTACCTGCAAAATAAAAAATTAGACAAACGGATAAGAGATGTGACTTTGTCATAAAGAGCATGGGTATCAAATATATACAGATGATGAAAAATAAAGCGGATGAATTTTCCAACCATCCTGTAAAAACCCAAAACTGGAAAAAAGAAGAGATCAACAAACTTTGTAATAAAAAAAAAACTCCAAGAATAGTTCAATTCACAAATAATTCCCTACTGTCTCCCAAAAACCATAAAAATATATACAACAATGACTATAAGTAATTGTTTAGGTAATTGGATAGTTTGCCTTCAGAAGGATGCTCAAATCCAGAGTCCACAATAGCGCGAAGAAGCTCTGGCTTCAGTAGGAAGTCTCTGAATCCTGAACTGTGGATCCCAACATAGCCCCTGCCAACAGAAAAGGAACAGGGGTAAATAAATAAGTAGGAAAATATGATAATAATAAAAAAGAGAGATTCGAGAGCATAATACTTGAAACTAATAACTTTTACGAAGATAAAATAGTAAATCACTTAATATTTATTTTATTAAACTGTCTTCCTTTCTTTAAAAGTCAAGCCGCTGCTTTTTGACAAACATCTGACTATATCCAGGCCCCCAAAAAAGTATGAACTACATATTTCTAATTTCATCGGCCATCCTAAATAGAGAAATGGACTGTTGTACAGTTTAAATATAATTTTGAACAAGGTAATTACTAGCTTCTATATGTTAAGCCTGCACCTTGGGCAAAATATTTCATTCGTCACAAACAACTCGAAATTTTATATCTTTCCCTACATTTCTAAAGGATGATTTACCAAAAACCCCACCTAGCTTTACCGTGCAATTTTGCCATCTAAACAGTCATAACAAACAAACAGAGAATCAGACAATTCGAGACGCAAACATCAGGATAAGGGTTACAGGAGATAACAAAAAAACATACTTCTTAGCAGCTTCACCATTGACTTTGGTTCCAACGGAATCAGGGGCTTTTTCTTCTTCCTCTTCGTAGTCCAGAAGCTCTTCCTCGTATCCTTCGTCCTTTGTTTCTCCCATATTCTGCAAATCCAACCGTAAGACCAAGTTGATAGACCAGAGCTTCGAATTTTCAAGAAGAAATCCAGAAACAAAACTAGGGTTTAAACTAAAAATTGGGGAAGCGAGAAAAATCTATGGTTTTAGAGTAGAAGAGGATACCTGTGAAAAAATTTGGATAGAAAACTACAACAAGGGTTAGGGTTCGAAGAGTCTGCAAATGAAATTCGTTAGCTGAAATAGAACTGGGGTAAAAGAAACTTCAGAGAGCGAAACCTCTCCAAGAGGGTAACGACCGTGCAGCTTAGTGAATGACTGCTAACAGGGTTGCGAAATTGGAATTGTAGGCCTTTTTATAGACAGGAGCCATACAATCTTCTTTACTAAGCAAAAACAAGAAGAAAAAAAGCCCAATTGTCTAGATTTTTTTTTTTCATTTTTTTTCTTATTCTCCAAACGTCGAGCAATGAGTCCATGTTCACAAGCCCGACCGCCTTCGCTCACAGAAAAAAAAATAAATATCCAATATTTAAAAAAAAAATTCATAAACGAAGTCAATTTATTCCTCCTTCTCCACTTTCCATCAATACTTTAAGCAAATTTTTATATAAATAAATAATAATAATAATACTTTAAGTGAATTAATCATCGAATTTAAAAGCACAGATACTTTTTGTTATACTAATTATGTTGAACAAATTATTTATATTTTAGTAAAAATTATTATATATTGACATTTGACAAAGTGTTGAAACGATAAATAATATTTTTTTGTTAAAATTATAAACATTTAAAAGTTTATTAATTTTGAGTTTTAATTAATTTAATTTAAGTTGATTGACTTATAAAAGTAAAGTCTTTATAATAAAATGTCTTCGTATGTAAGATTATAACTTAAAATCTTACTTACAAAAATAAATATTTATTACTTGAACTAATAATTTGTGAATGAGATAAATAAATTTGGATCCAACAATTAAATGGCATATGTAATGCCAAAAGTTTAATTTAGAAAAAAAAAAGTTGTAAAGCATGTGTCAATATTTTTAAAAATAGAGAAATAAAGAGAATATATATATTAACGTGGAAGTATAGATATAGAAACAAGATAGTATCAAACAAATATAATAACGAGTTTCTTATTGTATAGGCACCAAGGGACATGATTGACGCTAATGTGTGTTTATGAAGTGGGTCATCTGGGTTTGAATCAAGCGAGTTGCTTCAGATTCAGGATAGAAGACATGGAACACATGCTGTTCTCCCTTAGCCTCCACCAGCTTCACCTCCTTCACCCCTTTCTTCTTCAGAAATTCTGCATACATCTCTCCCCTTTCCTTCAAAAAATCCACACCTGCCACATACACTTCAACTGCTGGAAACTTAGACCACTTGCTTTCACTTTCATTATCGCACATCTCTGCTTTCTCAAAATTGCACCCATAATAGTCACGGTTTGACCCTTCTGGTATACTTAGTCTCCAAAACATATCGTTCATTCTCACATCCTCTGCTGCTTCCTCTGCCTTCTCTTTCTCTGTTCTCTTCTCGCTTCCAAAGTAAGGATGTATTGGTAATATCCCTTTGATTCTCACTTCACATGCTTTCATCTCAATCGCTTTCATTGCCACGTGGTGTGCGATGTTTCCTCCAGCGCTGTCCCCGGAGAGAAACACACGGGAAAGGTCCGCTTCCTCAAGCCACGGCTCCCATCCGGCTTGATTCTGAAGCCATACGAGTGAGCTGTAGCAGTCTTCGTAAGCCGCGGGAAGCCGATGCTCCGGAGCCAAGCGGTAGTCGACGGAAAGAACAATGGATTGGGAGGTGAGGGAGAAGTCGGCTAGGAACTTATGGTAGCCGAGCCATGTGGTGGAGCCGATGCAGAAGCCGCCGCCGTGGAAGTATACCAAGACGGGAAGCTTCTTGTGGGAAGAGGATGGAGGATGAGGGAGGAAGAGCCTTGCCGTTACGGGTTTTGAAGGGTCGATGATGACGTCCTTCGAATTGCAGCCGTCGGATGATTGTGTGGAAGGAAGAGCGATTTCAGGAGCAAAGCGTTTCACACAACCATTGGAGTAGACCTCAAGGTAACCTGGCGCTTCTGCTGTTAAAGACATTTTGTAATTTTGAAGCATAAGAGATTAACCAAGACGATGAGGTTCTTGATCTGAAATGGAATTATATATATAGACTTACCAGAAATGTATCTATATTCATATATTCTTGGTTTGGTTTGTCATGTAAATGTCATTGCGGCTTTTAATTTCATAGAATCTTGAATTTTGCTTCCTACATAATAAGATCACAAGTCACAACCTCTTTTTCCTCAAAATATAAACTTGCTAAAAATGTATCTATATATATTAATACATTGCTAGTGTTTGTTGGCCCACTTTTACATTTTGTCTGGTTTGTCATGTAAATCTCAATGTGGGCTTTGATTAATATCTAACTTTGCCAAAAGTGATATATTAGAATCGCGCCAGGTAGGGGTCGAACCTACGACTTTCTGCTTAGGAAACAGACGCTCTATCCACTGAGCTACAGGCGCACGCATTGAAATGAGAACCCCAAATGAATAAAAACTAATCTTAATAACGCACATGATCAATAATATATGAGAACCCCAAATGAATAAAAACTAATCTTAAAAAGCAAAAGGCTGTTATGATTGGCGTTGGCCTATGCTGCTCAATAACGCACATGATCATTGAGTGAACCATTGACAATCGAGTGCCGACTAATCTTAATGAAAAAAAATTCAATCAACAAATGAATAAAAACTAAAAAGTACGGCCTTAATATATATCTTACAGTTTTATTATATATTTGTACTATAATTAAAAATAATGCAGAGTAGCGGCCTTCCCAATTTCTCAAATCTCAATTAAGCGATCATGACCTTCGAAATATGGAAAAGCTCAGAAATTATCATTTTTGTCCATGAGTAAGGTAAATTTTAAATAAGGATTTATCTCTTCAATTACACGCAGAATTATTGACTATTTATTTGGCTGACCCCTTTCTAATATCTGCAGTAGCTGCCATAAAACAAACCAAACATGCAACTCGTAGCAGACCCCCTCAACGCAAACTTCCTATGATTTTTTCCTTTACATTGAAAAGTTATTATCCCTTACTCGTAAAACCTTTCTCCACAAAACAAAATTGCAGAATAGTAAAGATTATACAAGAAACTACATCTCATTCAATCCTTTTGTAAATTACAATTTCGTATGAATCTACAACAGGGACGTGTTATTAACAAGTTGATGACAGCCGAACATCCATGACACCCCAAAGCCGGTAAGCATCATTTTTCTTATAATAAACAAAGAAAAAAAGGAGAAGGAAAAAAAGTTAGCTACGCCTACAACCATCTACCATCAGATTCAGAAACTGTTCAACAAAAAAAGGACCCTCTTTCATCCACATTCATCTTCAGCAGGTTCTCACATTGAGAAAACTATATTGATGAATGTATTTTGCAGGAAATCTGAGGAAATGGAGAATCAGCACTTATCATGTGTTATTCCAATATCTATTTGGCTGCTTGGTTTAGAGCTGTTATTTTCTCCCAATCCACTTCCAAATCCTTTTTATGTAGAGAAGGCAAAGAGAACATGCTTACAGTAGAGCTTCCACCCCGGATCTCTTCCAAAGTACGTAGTGCTGATAAAGTTAGCTTGGTGTACATGTTCTCCATATGTTCGATTTCAGCAAGCTCTTTGGGAACCTTTACCAATGTCTCTTTATTTTCATCCAAGGAGCCACCACACCCACCTTCCTCATTAATGGATAAGGTTGAGCTTGAAGGCGAATTTTTGGGGAAAATTTTAGTTAGTGTCATCTCGCACTCCTTTACAAGCTTGTTAAGCACATCAATTTTGAAGAAGGGCTGGTTCAAGACCTCTTGGACAAAAGGCAAGCGAACTAGAGCACCTGTTCGCTTGTCATATTTCTTTATTATCTTCACTAGACCTGCACAAAGAATGAGTGATGTCATAGTAGGAAAAAATATCCCAAACATTCATAATCAACCACCCTCCCAATCAAAGAAACGAAAAAAACGAAAAATGTTAAAAGTTTCTCAAATCTCAAGCCAAATTTATCATCTGTCAAGAAGTCACCGTGCTTAATTCTTAACAATAGTTTACTCAGTTAAAAATAAGCATCCATCTAGTCGCATATATACAATGAAACCACTGCTGCAGCCATTCTGACCAGCGACACAAATACTTTTAATTAATCACCTTGTGGCTTAAACCAGAGAGATTAGGTATCCGAGGGAACTCACAATCACTAGAATGATGATCTTAGATACCAGGATTTCAAGACCCAAGCTCTCATCCTTTTCAACCTTAAAACAAGCATCCCAAGAGATCAAATAGTCCCGCTTACATCTCCAACCCTTTACCACAGAAAATCATAGGCATAAGCTTCTCAATCTTATTACTACCCCACTGGATATTTTGAACAAAGAGATTCAAAAGGAATACTACCTAAGGATGATTGAGAGAAAGCAGCATTACCCCCATACAGAAATAGGCATCTTTCCAATGATAAAGCCTCTTAGCAACCCTCTGAACTATATAGCCCCAAAAAGAAGAAATACGACGGTTTTCCCCAAAGGAACACCTAGAGACCTAGATAGATAAGTAGACACTGCATAACAACAAACCCAACCAAATTCACCATCCTTACAAGTTGCTACAAGTTAATACAATTTACAACCTTATCACGAGGATATATATATATATATATATATATATATTTGTCCCTTACAACTCATGCACAGCCTCTTAGAAGATACCTGTGTAATTAAGTGCACTGTAGTTCTCTAACAAAACCATCTCTCCATGAAAATCCACTATTTCCCTCCCTACTCTCATCAACTCTACATTTGAATCCTTGGCCCTCTCAACCCTGTCTTGCAACTCCTGCATTACAACCATAAACCATAGATCAGAACTCATACACATAAATGGCAACGGAAGCTCACAATCTCTTCCTTGATATCTTAAAAGTTTTCTACCTACCAGATAACATGCCTCGTGAGAAAAGAATTGAGCAAGCCATGTCTAAAACAGCCTTTGAAAAATCGACACAGAAAAACAATAATTCTAGTTGTTGAACATGCCATGTCTAAAACAGCAGTAACACTGATCAATATCATTCACTTTCAATTTAAGGTGGACTTATCAAATTAAAAAAGTTTGAGAACAAAACCAATATGCCTTTACAATTACCTTTACTTTTCAAGTTACAAAATTCAATTCGCTTACCCATTACATGCGGGATATCTCAACTGTCACGTAACTCCCAAACTAAAATTCAACTGCATTAATTCCAACAAAATCATAAAGGGGAAAAGATCCTCCAGAAAAATTCCAGATAGAGAATTACTGGAAACAAAAAAAAAAAAATCAAATCACCTTCCATTTGATGACATATTCTTCTTCCTTCTCAACAAAGAAAGCATTAAACTTTTCAATCTCGACCTCCAAAAGCTTCAGGAAGTCGTCGACCTCTTTGGTCACCTCTGCTTCGCCCTCAGAAACATGTTGGCAGACGCCGTCGCCATCCAATCTGGGACGCTTACACGGTGGAATCTGGCCGTCTTTGGGGCATATAAGCTTCAACTGTTTCTTCAAATCTTTGTAGGACAAGAACATGTCCCGCCAATCGGGTAAAGTCTGCTCGATGAGGTTGTTGAGGATCTTCCAGAACTTCATGGCTGTGCTCGCAGAGAATTCGCCACACTCTCCAGCAAATAGACGATCCTTGGACTAGCGCGAAGGAAAAAGGAAAGCGAAATGGAACTCAGAGTGAAAATCAAACTATATTGTATTGAGTGTTTTGAGTTCCGGATTAAGTTTTTTCCCACGAAGGTAACGTGGAGATTGGAATATAGTTGGGTGAAACATATTTGTCTATAAATGCTAAATACAAATTATACTTGTAAAGTAAAATGATAAAGTTATTTAGTCTAAAATTTTAAAATAAACTATATTTATATTGTATAATTATTAAAAAATGAATAAAAAGTGCTTAGATGACAATTACTTAATTTTAATACACGTTAGAAGTTGAGTAAATTTTTAGTTAATATTTAACTATTGACATAAAAGATTAATATATTATATTAATATCTGATAAAATTAATATTCTAATAATAGAATTAGTTATTAAACCGATAAAACAATAAATTCATGATTGAATGATTTAAATGTCATTGAATTGATCCTGATATTTATATGTTAAATTTATATTATAAATAAATAAATAAATAAATTATAATACAAATTAAATATATTATATAATTTTATTATATTAAAAATAATATATATCTGAATTCTTTTAAAAAAATATATAATATTCATACTTATTATAAACAAAATTTAAAACTATGAAAAAATATACCATATTAATTATTTATGACATTTTACTTACTTTTATTCTAACATGATATTTTACTATTTTTCTCTCCCATTTTCTCTTTCTCTTAATTTTCGTATGTACTTAATCCACCTAGTAGTAGCTATTATCTTTCATTTTTCAATATTTGTCAATTTATGTTTCAACTTTCCAAAAGCTCTCTCTTTGAATTTTAGATCCTCCACTTTTTTTATAGTAATTTTTTTATAATAATAAAATAAAATAAAATAAAATAAAAATATACTCTAAATAGATTATAGACTCAATTTTTTTTATTTTTTTTACTACAAATAAATACACTAATTTTTAATTATAAAAAATTTAAATTCCTCACTTTTGACTCACTCCATGCCTCTCTTCCATCTGCTTTTTTCTTGTTTTTCATCTTTTTCATCTTCTTATTTTTACTCTCTTTTTTTTCTCTCATAAACATTGTATTTTCTCTATTTTTCTCTCTTATTTTTGTTTTCTTATTCTTCTTCTTCCATGCAACCAAGATTCTTTTTGTATCACTATAACTTGTAAATGGGCCGCTTTTTTTAGTTTTATTTAACTTTTGATTAATTTTTTATTACAATTAATTTTAAAAGTTAACTAGATCATATTATAATTGATTCATTAATTTTTTAATTAAAACAATAAATTCGATTCAATTTTAGTTATCAATGAATAAAATCATAAAACTTATAGTTAAACTAATAAATTAACATTTGTAATATATTGATTGTTAAATAGTATATAAAATTGTATCTTTTAGAAATTAAAAATTACTTTGTTTAAAATTTTTTTTATCTATTTTATTATAAAAATTGTTATATCACTTATTATTTTAAAATTTTATATAATTAACATCAGTTTAAACGATTGATAAGTTGAATCAGTTTGAAGGCAGTATATACAATTTTTTTTAATTTTATCATAATATTTCTTAAAAAATTATATTATCTTAAATATTAATGATATCTAAATTAAATAATAAAATTATCTCACATTACATCTCGAATCAGGAAATGACACACCTAACAGTTCGTACGGGATGGAATCTTCCATGTCATACCGAGTGAATGCTAAAAAGCAAAAGCAAAAGCAAAAGCAAAGCGGGAAAAAGCAAGAACAGCGACAGAGAGTACAAACAGACGCGGGTCTCATAAACTTAGTCGAGAAGCTAACTGAATGGCACTCAATCCATCTATATACACATACACTTCCTTCACTGCCCACCGGTTTCGCAATTCCTTCGCACGCCTCAGTTTCGTGTAAGCTTGAATCTAACCTAGAAGGTTAGTTTTTCTTTTCTACTCCCAGATTCGTTCATACTGTGAATCCATCTCACTGTTCCACAACTCTGATCAAAGGGTATCGGAAGATTGTTTTGACACTGATAGTAATTTCTGAAATTTGGTGTCTAGAGTTCTGGTTCGTTAGTGATTATGCAATTTACTCTGATTGTTTGTGGTAATTTACTTTTTTGGGGATTTCTACTTTTAGCAAAAGACTTGGGTGAAGTTCGCAAAACTTATTACGGTTTGAACTTAAGGTCTCAGTGTGGAGTAATTGGCATAGCATAGTGTCGTTTGATTCTGTCTTGAAAACTGTCCTTCCGTTGATTGGAGGATTTAAGACTAATTGAATGCTTGTAGAGTATGGAAGCAAGGTTTATATTTGCTTTATTCAAACCCCATTTTTCTTTTTAATAATTACGAATGATTTATACGCATTTGAGGTTGCTTGGATGCTGTAGGATGTGATTTGGTTATTTGGATCGGTGTTACCTAATTCGTTGATCTCCCATCTTGAAGCCTGTTCTCTATCCACCATTCCAAAACACGATACCTTCGCGTCGGGAACACAAAAGTGAACGAACCAGAATTGTTCTTTAGTTTTCTAGGTTGGGTGAAATAAAGCGGAAACTGTGAGAGCCTGGGATGCAAAGAGGGAGATGACTTCCCCATTGCACCCCAATGTTGAAGTGAACAAAAGAGTTAGAGAGCAAGACAAAGCTGATAAAGCTAGAATGTCTGGATATCAGGGGGTAATCCCATATTTATAGTGTTTCTAGGCAGGAGTAAGTAAAAGGGCAGTTAAGTCCGTCATGTGGGCATTTGCTAGTCCTGGGTGCCACGGGAAGGTAGGCGACCTGGCCATAACAGGGCGCACGCCAGTGGATGGTGAGATGTGGTATTATGAGGATATAATGAGAAGATTTTAAAGAAGTATGAAAATTGTAAGTGTTTTTTTCTCTAAAATAGAAAAAGAAAGAAGTTTATGTATGAAAAAATTGATGGGATGTGACAAGTGAAAAATAATTAAGAGACACGTATATACTTTTTAATTTTTAGAGCGATTTAAAGTATATTAAGTATATCCTTCTGTATTGCGAATTATACAAATGGTGTTCAAGTTCTTTGATGTGGCTCCTTTAGGGAAAATTAAATTAATAAAATGTAGCTGCCATTTCTTATTTAAAGTAAAGTTCAGTTTCTGTTCCCTCAATGAGGAAAACTGTTCTCAAGTGGTTGTTAAGTTTCAGTGGCCATTATAAATTAGTTTGTGCATGATAATTTAAATTTTGGAGAGGAGAAAGAACGGAAGGGGGTAGGATATACAGTATATGGTGATTCTCTCTCAAGAAGTTTACTTGTCCATTTTGATAACTCTGCAGAAGAAAATCAGTTCATAGAACTTTAAGTTTTAAACCTTTTTTTGAATTTTAATTTATTTTTCAGTGTGTTTATGTGTCTGTTTGTGTCTCTTTATCTCAATATCCACGGTTGATTTTACTATATTTCGTGATTGGTGTGATGAGTACTTCTTCATTAGTTTATTTGTGCCTCCAAATATAATTTTATCAGTCCTATCCTCTTCCCCCTAGATCCCCAATTATGGAATATCATTTATATGTATTTGTTTAATTGTTTTATACTTGGGACCACAAGAATATTGCTTTTAATAAACAAGCTTATTACTCTATTAGAACTGTAGGCTTCCAACCCCCCCCCCCCCCCACCCTTTAATTTTTTCCTTCTCAGCTATGTTTGTCAGTGGGGCTATCTGAAAGTTTAATCTAACATACAAAAATGTGGAATTTAGAATTTGCAGACTGCTTGAAAATGGACCTAAAAGGAAGTGAAAAAGAAACCGTAGTTACTCAAGTTAGTATTGGTGGATTTGACAGTCAGGTCAAAGCAAATGATCTTGTGGCATACTTGGAAGATGAAATTGGACTTGCATACAGGTGTCGGCTGAAAACTTCTTGGACCCCTCCTGAGTCTTATCCAGATTTTAAAATCACTAATACTGCAGAAATTGAAAGAACGGATGACTATAAGAAGGTGGAGCCTCATGCGTTTGTGCATTTTGCATTACCTGAATCTGTTACTGAGGCCATCAATGCTGCAGGCCGCTCTGATCTAATCTGGAAGAATCAAAATTTAAAGGTCAGCTTGGGACCTGAAAATCCATATTTCTTAAACCAAAGGAGGAGAACTACAACTCCTTTTAAGTTATCTGATGTACTTGTTGAAATTGGGACTTTGGTTAACCCAGATAACTTTTTGGTTGCTTGGAGAGGACCTAACAAAGGGGTCAACTTTCTGGTAGATCCATTTGATGCCATGTGCAAAATTTGTTTCAACAACGATGTTGTTTTCTCTTTTAAAGATACAAATAAAAAGGCAGTGATAAAGTGTGATTTTCAGGTGGGTTTCTTGGTTAGAGACATAAATGACATCAGGACATACAATGATACATCATATCTAGTAATTCTATTACAGCTAGCTTCATCACCTTGGGTTTGGTATAGAACTGCTGATGATGAGATTGCTGAATTAGTTCCATTTGATTTACTGGATGATGATGATCCCTGGATTAGAACCACTGATTTTACACCTAGTGGGGCCATTGGCCGTTGCAACTTCTATCGAATTTCTATCCCACCTCGGTATGGTAGAAAATTGAAGAATGCCATGGAGTATCTGAATAGCCAAAGAGTGCGGGAGATTTCCCTCGACCGACCTGTTAGGATAATGGATGAACCTTCTTATGGGATGCCCATGTCAGATCCTTTCTTCTGCATTCATTTCCAGGAAGGTATCACATTTGACATTATTTTCTTAATCAATGCAATCATACACAAAGGCATACTCAATCAACACAGGTTGTCAGATAGCTTTTTTGGGTTGCTGAGAAATCAACCTAAGGAGGTCAATGTGGCTGCACTGAAGCACTTATGTTCTTACAAGCATCCAGTGTTTGATGCAGCCAAGAGGCTAAAAACAATCCAAGAGTGGTTGCTCAGAAATCCAAAGCTTTATCAGAGCTCTAAACAGTTAGATGATATTGTTGAGGTTCGAAGACTGGCAATCACTCCAACTAAAGCCTATTGTCTTCCACCGGAAGTTGAAATGTCCAATAGGGTTCTCAGGAAATTCAAAGAAGTTGCAGATCGTTTCTTGCGAATCACATTTATGGATGAAGGTATGCAGACAATCAATGCAAATGCTCTTAACTACTATGTTGCTCCAATACTGAGGGAAATCACGTTGAACTCATATCCACAGAAGACAAATATATATAGAAGGGTGAAGGCTATCTTAGAAGAGGGGTTCTACTTATGTGGTCGAAAATATTCATTTTTGGCCTTCTCATCCAATCAACTAAGAGACCGTTCTGCTTGGTTTTTCGCTGAAGAAGGAAAAAACAGTTGTGGTAATATAAGAAATTGGATGGGGAAGTTTAATCAGAAGAACGTAGCAAAATGTGCTGCTAGGATGGGGCAGTGCTTCTCATCTACATATGCAACTGTAGAGGTTGCAGCGAATGATGTTAATTCCATACCTGATATTAAGAGGAATAATTATGATTTCTCTGATGGAATTGGTACTATTACTCCTGAACTTGCAAGTGAAGTAGCTGAAAAATTGAAATTAGATGATGTACCTTCTGCTTATCAGATCAGATATGCTGGTTTTAAAGGGGTTGTGGCCTGTTGGCCAGCTAAAGGGGATGGCTTTCAACTCTCATTAAGACCAAGTATGAATAAATTTGAATCTACCCATACTACCTTGGAGATTTGTGCTTGGACTAGATTTCAGCCTGGTTTCCTCAATAGGCAGATTGTGACACTGCTTTCAGCATTGCAAGTGTCTGATGAAGTATTTTGGAAAATGCAGGAGGCAATGGTTTCTAAGTTAAATCAAATGCTTGTGGATGCAGATGTGGCCTTTGATGTTCTCACTAGGTCTTGTGCTGAGCACGGGAATGCTGCGGCAATAATGTTAAGTGTTGGTTTCAGTCCCCAATCGGAACCTCATCTTAGAGGCATCTTAACCTCTGTACGTGCTGCACAGCTTTGGGGCCTCAGAGAAAAAGCTAGGATCTTTGTTTCATCTGGGCGGTGGTTGATGGGTGTCTTAGATGAGTTGGGTGTGCTTGAACAAGGACAGTGCTTTGTCCAAGTCTCTACTCCTTCCCTTGAAAATTGTTTCTCAAAGCACGGCCCAAGGTTTAAAGAGACAAAGAACCTGCAAGTTGTTAAAGGCTTTGTGGTTATAGCTAAAAATCCTTGCCTTCACCCAGGAGATGTAAGAGTTTTGGAAGCAGTTGATGCTCCTGAATTACATCATTTATATGATTGTCTTGTTTTCCCACAAAAGGGTGATAGGCCCCATACAAATGAAGCTTCTGGAAGTGACCTTGATGGGGACCTTTATTTTGTCACATGGGATGAGAATCTTATTCCACCCAGTAAGAGGAGTTGGATACCTATGGAGTATTCTCCTCAAGAAAGCAAACTTCTGACACGTCAAGTCACTACTCGGGTATATGTTCTTTGATTTTCATCTCTTATGTTCCATAGTTAACTAGTAGTAAGCATTTTGTTTTCCTTGGGTAAAACTAAAATAGGACTGTTGTGTTTTTTAACATGAATTGTGTTATACCCTCATGTCTTAAATGGATCATGAAGCATGTTCAAGATCAAGATTAGGACTTGCCAAAAGTAATAGAAGTTGATAATGAGGAGATATTTACTTATCTAAATTGCAACATGAAATTTCTGAAGTATTTTAGGAACATGAAAATATGTAACAAAAAATTTGCATATTAAGTGATGCCCACATCTTACATACATAATTATGAAATGGAATTTTTAATGGTGTGGTAGCATTGCCTTCTCTATATTGTCACGCACTTGTTTATGATAGCCACTTGCAGATTCTTTTGTATCAAGTTCTTTTATTTCATTGATGATATACATATATATGAACAGGAAGTAGTGAAAAGAATAACACATAATTCTGTGCTGTTACTATAGAGATTCCTTTGTTATGTACTTGATGGCAATTTGGTAGTGTAAGATCACGTGATTGGCATCTAATCTAATGCTTATTTGTTATAATAGTCAATATATAATTAGAGCATAGAACTGAAGGCCGTTCAGGGATTTGGACCAAGCTGCCTAATTCATAACTGATTACATAAAATAAAGGCATGTTCTGCCAAGTGTGTGCTCTTGCACTTTTTTGTCACTCACTGAACATTATCATTTAATTTATTTTGATTTACCATATTTTAATTTGATTTCCTGTACTACATTTATTTGTGTTCTGAAAATGCATCAACAATTCCTCAGAGTCGTGAAGGTTGTTGTCTTTCGTACTGCAGGACATAATAGAATTTTTTGTCAGAAATATGGTAAATGAGAATTTGGGGGCAATCTGCAATGCTCATGTGGTACATGCTGATCTCAGTGACTATGGCGCTCTGGATGAGAAGTGCATAGCCCTGGCTGAGTTAGCAGCTACAGCTGTTGATTTTCCGAAGACTGGAAAGATTGTCTCAATGCCATCTCATCTGAAACCAAAACTGTACCCTGATTTTATGGGGAAAGAGCAGCACCAGTCATATAAATCCAAGAAAATCCTTGGTCGGCTTTACCAGCAAATCAAAGATGCTTATGATAAAGACATTGATGATGCTGGTTCGAACCATGTACTAGGTGCTATTCCTTATGATACTGATCTTGAGGTTCCAGGATCTGCCGAGTTTATTACTAATGCATGGGAGCAAAAGTGCTCTTATGATGGTCAGTTGCATGGACTGCTAGGTCAATATAAAGTGGAAAGAGAAGAAGAAGTTGTAACTGGACAGATCTGGTCCATGCCCAAATACAGCAGCAGGAAGCAAGGAGAGCTTAAGGAAAGGCTCAAGCATGCTTACAGTGCCCTGAAGAAGGAGTTTAGGCAAACTTTCGAGAAACTGAATTCAGATATGGAAGAATTATGTGAAGAAAAAAAACACTTAATATATGAACAGAAGGCATCAGCCTGGTATCAGGTCACATATCATCCTGAATGGGTGAAAAAGTCCCTTGACCTTCTAGACAAATCCCTAGAGAATCAAGGGTCCAATGGTCTTGGAAATAAAGTAATGCTGAGCTTCCCCTGGATTGCAGTTGATTACCTGGCTCGCATTAAGATAAGGAATCGAGGATTTGGAAATGTTGATTCGACTAAGCCAGTTGATTTTCTGGCAAAGTTCCTATCTGAAAGGCTAAGTCTTTGATTTCTGCTCCCGAGTTTGCCAGCAAGGCCCCTCTGCCATTCTCGAATATAAACTGTGTGATTGTTCATTTGTTTGGTGTTCAGTTTAACTGCTTTGCCTTTATTTTGTCTAGACTTGTTTCCATCTTCTGTGCCTGGTAAAAATGTGCTTAGTCGGTCACATTTTATACATTGGCCTGTATTTGTGTCTATTAATCGTGTATGTGGTGATATAGATGTCAGGAAGTAGAATTTGTTGGATCAAAATTTCTTGTTTTGATGATTAATGTCAAAACATTTAAATTCTCAGTTGCCCTGTGATCATGATTAAGCTTCCCCCCCCCCCCCCCCCTTTAAGATGAACTTGTTGAATGTGAATATTGGAATTGGCATCTATTCTGCTTAAGGATCGCTTTTGGACACAGTATGAGTGGACTCGGAGTCGGATATCCCTAATCTTGAACAACGCTTGTGAAAGTTCTGAGTTCCCTGATGAAGGATGTGGTGAAGTTTTATTTATTTTATCATTTGCTTGTGGATTAATTGGATATCCAGATGACTTCCCGATTCTTATTATTCTCTGCAGTTTCCTTTGATTGAGCCTCTCAGGATTTCCATGAGCAAGAACTAAAAATCATGGAACTTGGAGTATACTCGGTCAGCTAAATCAAATGTTCGATGCCTGCTTTCATGTTGTTCCAACTTCAAGACTTGAAAATCCTATGCTATTAGCCCTTTCAAGATAAGATTCTCTTGTAGTGTAGTTACTGGCTCTAGTCTGATTGCGAATCCTATCCCATTCTATCCATGGATTAATTATGTAAATGATTTCTTTTGGTTAGGTAATTATGCAGAAGAATTTATTAAATAGAACAAGGCAGTACCGACAAAAAAGAAAAGGAAGAAAAGACAGTCTAATAAGACAACAGATAAATTGAAGTAAAAGCCTGTATGTTTAGGTAACTATTTTCAGAAGAAAAATCCACCTCCTCCACTGAATTAATGTCCAAAATTAATTCTTCTATAATTTGGAAGAAAGGGTTTCCCCACAAAAAGTACATAGAGATAGACATTAATGTGATGGCAAGCATCATTTTCACAATTATAAAGAAAAGACTTCGCGCCCTCTGGAACACCATGGCCTGGGTGCATGGTGGTAGCTGATCCAATCCCGATGCCATGATCTGGGTGCATGGTTGTTGCCTTTCGACATAACATTGTTGCCTTTCGGAAGTATGGAGGACTTTGTAAATCACATTAAAACTTATGTATATAATAATAAATTAATTTACTTTAATTTCAAGAAAAAAAATAATAGTGAGAGAGCTTGACCTTTCCGTAATATTGTCCTAATAATAATGCCTCATCTTCATCATTTGTACTGTGTTGCTCTCCTTGATGGATGCATAGAGCTGAGCATTAATTGATAATCCAACCACTATGGTTACTTCACCCCTTTCATGTCAATTTCTCCTTTATGGTTTTGTAGAAGCCTAGCCAAAATCAGAATAAACCTAGACCACAGACTTTGATGCTTGAAAAAAAAAAAAAAAAACCAGCAGCGTCCACTCATTTTGGTAATTGGAAAGCTCTACACCCATCCCTTTCTTGTTAGTTCCTCTTTAAATTATGGGACAGCAACATAATTGCTGTCAGAACTACTTTAGAAAAGAACGTCTCTGGCATGTGATCTTCATAGTGAAAACATCTGTCATCCTCAAATCTTTTTTTATTTTCACACCATTTCTACACAATCTTTAAAACATAAATTGTCTTTGTTAAACTTGTGTTTTGTATTAGAAACTTATTAGCTTGTCGATTCTCAGAACATCTCTGTCCTTGTTCTTTGTATATCCTTATGCATGGATTTTCATCTCTTGGCCATCAGGCTTGGTGCATCAATTTTAAGAGATAATTAATCTAAGAAACGGATCATTCTAGAAAGAGAAAGAAAAGTGATAACGGACTCAGCATATCAAGGCCACGTGTACCAAGAGTAGTAGATAGAGAGAGAACACTGTATTTTGTGTTTATATTTCTGTGGGTGGGTGAGTGTTTTAAATGTAAAAGCAAATGATCAAGGGCCCTACTGCTTCTCTTTCCTGTTGTAGTCCCATATTCCAATGGATATTTCTTATTTCTTCCTTTCTACCAAAACCTACAATAATCTCTATGTGGTGCTTCTATTATCTTTTAAGAAATATTTTTAAGTACTGTTGTGTGCATACATTATGTTAAGTTCTCTATCACCTTCCAAGTAGTTTGCATAATTTTTATTTGCTAACATGGGACGTGTCTGCAGCCTATGCATTATAAATCATGGGTCAGGTCACTTTAATACATATTGATGTGGAATGCAAGTTTACAAGAAAAATCTTGAAGATCTCAGTATTCCAACAGACAGAATTTATATATAATGGTCCACATAGTGTTTGATATAGGGGAAAGAGTTATTTCATGACCAATTAACACAAAGGGATTATAAATGCCACTACCAGAGTAGAAAATTTCTAAACCCCACTGATTAACCATTATGGATAAGATTTAAGAAAATGCTTGTTACAAACATGTACTTGAAAAAATGGCAGCCTAACCTGAACGGTGATAGGATGTAAGAGTTCAACATCAGAAATTCAGAATCAGGATATGAAGAAAAAGGAAGAGGCTATAGGTCACTTTTGGCAATTTGCTTTCCATGGTATTGCTTCAATAATTGAATCAATCACAGATCACAAAGTGAGCCCAGTTACGAAATATAACCTCTTCACTGACCTTAATTAATAGTATTATGCCAGTGTCTACAGAAAATAGCGCTTCCCTGAGGCTTGTGTAATATATATATATATATATATATATATATATATCTACAGTTGCTTCCAAATATAGAGCCCTGTCCATTCAAGACTCATTCATGGTGGATTAGGTAATATAAGAGTGGAGATCACAAACACTTCACTACTAGCATTTTTAAACAAGACAAGAGTAAAATGAAGAAAAGATGGCAGAAAGAGGACATTCTAATTCAACAACTCTGACATGGAAGGTTCCCTTTGATCCTCCTGCTGAGGATTACTTGAAGAACTATAGGGACAGTTCCAGTTAAGAAGCTCTTCAATCATCTGCATTGCCACTTTGTCCTCTTCATCTTGCACACCAGTTGCAGAAGCATCAGCATCAGTATCAGCAATGTCTTGTGCTGCTGTTGCTGCTATTTTGGTTTTACTTTCATGGAGATTGTGATTGTGTTTGTTGCCAAGCTGAACCCTTAAGACCCAATTGGAGTGAGAGCGAGGACCAGGTGTCTTCTGCCACACTCCAATGTGGGAATTATCAGAATCAAGCCTGAGACAAGTGAGGGAAGGAGAAGGGTCCTTGCAGCATTTCTTGAGCTTTGTGGTCAAGAGGTCAGAGAGAGCCTTGGGAGACAAGAAAGAGGCAGAAGAAGCATCATTGTCATTATCATTATCATCATTATCAGCTTCACGAGGGAAATTGGTCTTGGCATTTCTTCCATTCATCAAGATAGCTGCTTGGTCATAGGCCCTTGCTGCTGCTTCTGCAGTCTCAAATGTCCCCAGCCACACCCTTCTCTTACTGCACACACACACACACACACACAGAGGTATCAGAATTCAAAATCTAACAATAGGAAGTAAATGTTCATAATGGCAGGAGGAATTAATATTGTGAGAGAATGAAAATGAAGGTGAAATTACAGCAAAGGATGGCGAATTTCTGACACCCAAGAGCCCCACTGACGCTGCCTAACTCCTCTGAACTTCTTTGCTTGTACCATGCTGGCGCGTGTGGGGATATTGAAGAGAAAGTCTTAACTCTTAAGTTTCTGTACGAGAGGAGATGGAGTGGAGGATATATATATCTATATATATACATACATACATACATACATACATATATAATATAATATATTAGTAGTGGATTGAGGTACGGTGGCAGAAAGAAGGTAAGTGAGTGATTGAGTTTGTGAGGTGTTGTGAATTTATATGGATTGTCGGTGGTTTGGTCGGAAAGTGGAATTGGAAATATGGTACAGTACAAATTGCAATAAAAGTTTCAGCTGCACAAGTTTGATAATTTCCTAGCTTCTTAATGACTCAAATAAATGAGTAATCACGCTTATCTTCTCCATCCCACACAACAATGTGAAAAAAGAAAACAAACATGTCCTTCTTCAATTTGCATCCACATTTTCAAATTCAAATATGGATATATTTATACAACAACAACATTGTGTTCACAAAAAATATAACCCCTTTTATACGTAACAGGGTATGTCAAAACTTGAATTAATTAGGAATCCCACTAATTGTTCCCGTGATAACTTCAAATTGTTCATCTTTTCCCACCTAAAGAACCAGGGAAATTAATATATGTATTTTAGTTTGAAATTAAATTAATATTTTGATCCTCAACTTTATTTAAAGTGTCAAATGCTAAAATAATTAACTATTTCAATTTTTATTTATTATACAGGTGTGTTAAATTGTCAAAGTCGTTGACTTAATAGTTATTGATGGAAAGTCTCTGTCTCTTAACCATTGTGTGGGAGAGATGATGAGAATGAAGTAAACTTACTACTGGAGTGATGTCTCCATTGCCCATCATTTTTATTATCAGAAAATAGTGGCTCAAATTTTATTCGAGGGACATTTTTATTGACTATGGTGTTATTTATTCTTCATCATCATAATCTTTTTTTTTCTCAAGGTGGTTTTAGGTCTCAATCTAAAATTTTTCAATCTAAGCATTTAATAGATAAAGAATAAGTTTATTTTTGATTCCATATGATGTCTAATAATTTATTTTGATTTCATATGATGTATGTTATTTGTAGTTAAACAAATTTTGATCCCATGGATTAAGAAAGCGAATTACTTTTTCAATAAAATATCAAAGTTAACATTTCTTAATTAATGTATCCTTATATACCTTAGAACACTCTAACAATTTTCTTTTTCTAATCTAAATAATCACAAACATTTTGGGAAAAAAAGCGTTAATTGATCATAGAATCAATTATGAAGATATTTCACTTATTGAGTTGAGGGATTTACTAAAAACGAGCACATTTATGAATTCAATAACTCAATGGATATATTAATGATTTAATTATTGAAAGAGGTTTATTTTTTTAATTTAATTATTGAAAGATAAAAAGTCATAATTTATTTTTAAAAAAATTTATTTTTAATTATTTTAATCTTTTGATTAATAGAATTAATAAAAAAAATTAATTGATAATAATATTAATAAATGCTAATTAACTGTTAAATAATAAATTATATTATATTAACAAAAAATACAAACAATACATTTTAATAATTTATAATTTGTAAAATAAAATATTTTAAATTTATAAATTACACATAACAAAATATAAATTAAACATTTTAACAATGTTTAATTTAAAAATCTAAAATATTTTATTTTATTACTGTTAAATATGATTTAATTTATTATTTATTAATTAAGTTAAAAATTATTAATATTACTATTAATTAATTTTTTATATATTTTATTAATCAAATGACTAAATTAATTAAAAATTAAATTAAAATATTTTATATTTCAAAAATCAAATTAAAAAAAATCTTTTAAAAGCCCAACTATTAATTTACTACATCTTCTAATTGACTTAGTCATTTTTCTTATTTTTGGATGGAAGTGGCATGGTTTAGTCAACGGGGTAGGTCAGGTCGAAGGTAGTTGTGCATTGACAATATATTTGTACAACCACACAACCACAGACAACTACATGTTTCTTTCTTATTGGAGGTTTTGGTCCCTTCATTTATTAGTGGGGCAAAATGTTGGACCCTTTCATTAGGCCACCATTTGTTTTTTCCAAGAATAAACATACAAATTTTTGGGTAACTTTTAAAAGCAAAACTACTATAATAACTAATGAGTTGACCCTAAACTTGTATGATCGTGGAGCAGAACATTTTTTAAGGTAAACTCAATTGTAAAAAAAAACTGAATTGCTCAAAGTCAGTGCTATAAACCCACCCAGCCCATTACTTGATTAAGCCCAGATAATAAATTAACCCTTGTTTTTGTAAAAAAAAAAAAAGAGGGAAGAAAGCAAGACAAACAAAACAAGCGAGTCCAATATATGGGGGTAAGGGTAACTTGGGGTTTTCAAATAGCATAACTTGGCGAAAAGGGCTTGGAAGAGAACAGATTCTAGCTTATATTCTTAGGATACGCATCTCTTTCTTCACAACAAAATCTTCACATTTATTCTTTCTCTTACTCATTTCTCTCTCCATATATATACAATTGTCGTACATTACACATTCTTACTCCTTCTTACTCTTAACCTTAATTTTCATGTAAGTTCATTTTCCCTCTATATGTTTGTGTCGTTAACTGTTTTACATTAATCATTACCTGTTTGTTTAAATTTTTGTTAACTGATTTGTGTCTAATTGCACAATAAACACAGACATACATAAATATATATAATGGAACATTTGCTACATGGGACGCTTCATGTAACCATACATGAAGTTGATAGGCTGCATACTGGATGCAACTTTAATTTTTGCAATAAGGTACCTTCGTCAAACTCTCTGCTAAAAAAAGCACAATTTTAAAGTGTAAGCAGCAAATAAAAAAGAACTAATCTTAACACTTGTCACATTTATGTGTTGCCTTTTCGTTTGAAATTTTGGAAACAAGGATACACCTAACCGAGGGAAGAAATTTCTAGCTCAAGTGAAGGGTTGTTTGCTATGTCGCCCAGAGGTATATTATATATATATATATATATATATATATATATATTGCTCTGTGTTTTCCGGTTGTGAAATTACTTTCTTTCATTTTAACATCCAAAAACGTTGTGGTTGGGAAGATTGTAGGGACCAGGCTGTATGCTACAGTTGATTTAGACAAAGCCAGAGTTGGACGAACCAGAATGATAAAACATCTAACTTCCAACCCTAAGTGGAACGAGACCTTTCACATATATTGTGCCCACAAAGTGTCAAACATCGTGTTCACAGTGAAAGATGGAAACCCCATTGGAGCAACTCTGATTGGAAGAGCTTATGTCCCTGTGGATCAAGTCCTACAGAGAGGCTTTGTGGACAGAAGGGTTGAGATATACGATGAAGACCGTCATCCTATACCAGGTGGTTCCAAAATACATGTTAAGATAATATACTATGATGTTGCCACTGATCCAAACTGGTCTCAAGGAATACAGAGTCCACTATTTCCTGGGGTTCCTCACACATTCTTCAACCAGAGGAAAAATTGCAGGCTCACTTTGTACCAAGATGCCCATGTCCTTGATGATTTTATGGTGTCCATCCCTTTGTCTGGAGGGATTGAATTTTATAGGCCTAGAAGGTGTTGGGAGGATATTTTTAAAGCTATTTTGGGTGCTAAGCACTTGATTTACATAACAGGTTGGTCTGTTTACACTGAAATAACCTTAATTAGGGACCCAAACAGGCCACATGAATTAGGACACTTGACTCTAGGACAGCTGCTTAAGCAGAAAGCTGAGGAAGAAGTGACAGTGCTTGTGCTTGTTTGGGATGACAGGACTTCTCATGAACTTCAAAAATATGGGGTGATGGCAACTCATGATGAAGAAACTGCAGAGTACTTTAGGAATAGTAAGGTACATTGTGTGTTGTGCCCTAGAAACCCTGATGATAAAAGAAGCATAGTTCAGGGGCTTCAAATTTCAACTATGTTCTCTCACCATCAAAAGGCAGTGGTTGTTGACACAGAGTTATCTGACACAACAGTAGTGGCTGATGAAGAATTAGGGAAGAGAAGGATCACAAGTTTTATAGGGGGTATTGATCTATGTGATGGGAGATATGATACACATAAACATCCTTTGTTTTCAACTCTCGACACAGTCCATCATGATGATTTCCATCAGCCAAACTTCCCAGATGCTTCAATTAAGAAAGGTGGTCCAAGAGAGCCATGGCATGACATTCACTGTCAACTGGAAGGACCAATTGCTTGGGATGTGTTGTACAATTTTGAGCAGAGGTGGGAGAAGCAAGTTGGGAAGAACTTTTTAATCCCTCTTAGGATACATGATGAGATTCTTGTCCCTCCATCTGAAGAGACAACATCAGATGAACGTGAAACATGGAATGTTCAGTTGTTCAGATCCATCGATGGTGGTGCTGTTTCTGAGTTTCCTCAAACCCCAGATAAGGCAGCTGAATTGGGGCTTGTCAGTGGGAAAGATAATATTATTGACAGAAGCATTCAAGATGCTTACATAAATGCTATTAGGCGAGCCAAGAATTTCATCTACATTGAAAACCAATATTTCCTAGGGAGTTCATATGGTTGGAAAGCATCTGATATAAAAGTTGAGGATATTGGGGCTCTGCATCTGATTCCAAAGGAGCTGTCACTCAAGATTGTGAGCAAGATTGAAGCAGAAGAGAGGTTTGTTGTTTACATTGTGATCCCAATGTGGCCAGAAGGTATACCTGAGAGTGCTTCAGTTCAAGCAATATTAGATTGGCAAAGGAGGACAATGGAGATGATGTATCTTGATATAGCTGAAGCCATTCAGAAAAAAGGAATCAAAGCTCAGCCTAGAGATTATCTCACTTTTTTCTGCCTTGGAAATAGAGAGGTTAACAAAGATGGAGAATATATTCCTCAAGAGAAACCAGCACCTGACAGCAATTATGGAAGAGCACAAAAAGCCAGGCGCTTCATGATCTATGTCCATTCAAAGATGATGATAGGTAATAAGATATAAATGTTATGTGAAATGTATGTATGTATGTGATTCTAAAGTGTCTGACAGAACTATATGTAATGTTGTGTTGTTCAGTGGATGATGAGTATATAATAATTGGTTCAGCCAACATAAACCAGAGATCAATGGATGGTGGAAGGGACACAGAGATTGCAATGGGAGCATTCCAACCACATCATCTAACAGCAAATGAGAGACCTCAAGGTCAGATACATGCATTCAGAAGAGCATTGTGGCATGAACATCTTGGAGATGTAGATGCTCTTGTATTCGAAAATCCAGAAAGTGAACAATGTGTGAGGATTGTAAATTATAACGCTGACATGAACTGGAAAATATACTCAGAGGAAACATTTGATGAAAAGGATTCAAATAAATTTTCTCACCTACTACGCTACCCCATAGAAATAACCCATGATGGTCATGTAACAACACTACCAGGCTTCCCATGCTTCCCTGACACCACGGCTCCTATTCTGGGAGCCAAATCTGAATACCTTCCTCCTATTCTCACCACCTAAAATATTAACTCTTTGGCCTTTGGTTTTGTCATTGTGTACAATTATTTCATGAACTAATTATCAACATTCTAGTTCCATCAAATGTAGTTGTAGAGTACTCTTGTTTTTTTCATGATCCTGCTCACGTTCAATATCATAACCTTGTAACAGAGTAATTATTTGGCTTCGTCACTATTGGAATATAATGTAACGTTTGGTTGACATAAACATCAATTCAAATTTTAATTTATAAATTAATCTGACTTATGTTGACCTATATCTATAGATTTATAGAAAAAGATTTCAACGCATGACAAATAGAATTCAAAACTTCTTACAAGTTAGTTTTTAAAAGTTTTAATTTAGTCATATTGTCATTAAATTTTCATTGGTTTATGTAATGTTCAATTTTGCTAACGTCATTTTGACATTCCGAACATTTATGCCATGTGACATAATTTGTTAAGTGACTTGCTTGAATTAGTTTAAATTATGTTTAGGGTGCCAAAATGATATATAGTTGAAATTAAAGAGACCTAATAAGAAATTATTACTATCATTGTTTTTTGTCAAAAGAAATATTGATTGATAAAAAGGCACAATATCATATAAAGAAAATTTAACAAGACACAAATGAAACAACCTTAATAGAGACCTGCACTCCTAAAAAAGAAAACATAAAGATGGGAAAAATCTAACAAACTTTAAGCCACACACCCAAAAAAGAATAAGCTCCAAATTTCTCATACAAATTCAAGTAAAAATATAATATTCTCTTCCAAGTCTACAAATTTTTTATATATTAAAAAGAAAACTAGATTTGAGACTAAGAGGCAACACACTCCTTATCCATCTTTGAAGAATAAATCTTTCCAATAACTTTGTTTATTCCAAATACCAAGTCCATAAATGTAAATTTAGAGATGTCCGATTTTGGAGAATGACTCTACAAGGGTTTTCTACTCTTTGCTTTCTCAAGTCTCAACACAAATTATTAAATTTAAAAAAATAAATAAAAATTTGAAGTCAACTGTGAGAATATATGATAATTGGGCCTTGTAAATGGAATAAGAAATTATGAATTATGAATACCTTAGCAAAAGATGTTCCATGGCCTAGCTAGCTAGTCCAAAGTCCAAACCATTTCCTCCTTGAATGCTAAGGAGGGGACTGATTCTTCCTTGAGCTTTTCATACACACATCTCTTTCTTGGAACCATATATCATCCATCAGATTCTTTCTTTCTCTTTGCCTCTCTCTAATATATTTAAGTATCTTCATTCAAACTTTAAGCTTAAGATCACAATTGTACTATCATCCATTTCTTTCACAAGAGCCCCTCTAATTGTACTGTGACCTCAATATTCCCATGAACGTACCCACATTTTAGTGCCTGAAAATTCATTGCTTCTTTCACAGTCATTGATTAGTTGATCCTGTCGTTCTTTAATAATATAATTGTAAAGTCTACTACATGTTTGTTGTAATGAAATTCTCTCTTTTCCTGTCTACGTACTCACATTCCTCAATACTGATTTCAGAGTACTGAATATAAACGTCATGTCGCATTTGCTGCACGGGACGCTTGATGTAACCATATGTGAGATCGATAGGCTACATTCTGGGTTCAAATTCAATCTCAGAAACAAGGTACGTACCTTCTTCAATCAAAAACTCTCTTTCATGTTCCTAAGTCAATGTGAGTAACAAATTTCTGAATTCTTATATATTTCGTGTTTCTCTTCGTTTTCTAACTCGAATTTAATTTGGAAATAAGGGTCCAAGAAGCCTGGGAAAGAAACTCGTTGGCCAACTAAAAACTTTAGTGCGACGCCAGCCTGAGGTAATGCCAAGTTTTCACTTTTGATTAAAGTTATATATATAACATTTTGTTTTCTTATCCACTAGTTTGTTACGTACTTGGTATTTTGATTATATCACATGCCATACATGAGAGTTCATTTTATTTTATTATCTACTTTTGTTCTTTTATTTTTTTAGTATAAATCATGCATATTCATTAACAAATTTTAAAACTATAAGGCGGACTCAGTCACAGTCCTTAAGCACTAAATTAAAAATCAAGTAAAAGTATAGAAATCTAGTAAAATAATTTATCCTAGCTAAATATAAATATAAAATATAGCATATCTACATTTTCATCTGTAGAAACAAGAATATTAATTAGAAATATTAAAGCTTGTATATATGTTAATATGTTTTTCTTACATTTTTGACTCTAGCATGACAGTTAAGGTCTCCGTTAAACAAATTAGGATACTAAATCCCCCTATTTTTCTCAAATGTGACAAATCACTGTTTGCTCTTTTCTTTTTAATAAGCCTTAAAAAAAAATATTGATTTGTTACATTTGGGAAAAATGGGGGATTGACTTAGTATCCTAATTTGTTCCACAGAGAGCCTAACTGTCATTATATGGTCAAAAAGTTACTTTTCTTGTTATGTGAAATTAATTTGCTTGTTAAGTCTAACATATAAAAAAACGTGATGAAGATTGTTGCGAGTGGAATGTATGCAACAGTGGATTTAGATAAGGCAAGGGTTGGGCGAACCAGATTGATAGCTCGATCCTCGAAACCCAAATGGAACGAGAATTTTCAAATATATTGTGCTCATTCAATCTCCCACATCATATTCACTGTGAAATATGATAATGTTATTGGAGCAACTCTAATTGGAAGAGCTCATGTAGCTGTTGAGCAAGTCCTATACGGCAACACAGTCGACACTTGGGCTGCCATATTGGATGAAGACTTTGGTCCCATTCATGGTGGCTCTAAAATACATGTTAAAATGCAGTTCAACGATGTTACTAACCAAGCAAATTGGTCTCATGGAATAAGGAGTCCACGTTATGCTGGAGTTGCTCGCACATTCTTTGCTCAAAAAAGTGGTTGCAAAGTTACTTTGTATCAAGATGCACATGTGATGGATGGTTATCTCCCAAGGATTCCTATATCTGAGAGAAAATACTATGAGCCTAGTAGATGCTGGGAGGATATTTTCAATGCAATCACAAATGCTAGGCACTTGGTTTATATTACTGGCTGGTCTGTGTATACTGAAATAACCTTAGTAAGGGACAGAAAGAGGTTAATTAATATTCCAGGAGGAAATATGACTCTTGGGGAGCTTCTCAAGAGAAAAGCTGATGAAGGTGTGAATGTTCTTATGCTTGTTTGGGATGACAGAACTTCAAATGAAGAACTGAGAAAAGATGGGTTGATGGAAACCCATGATCAGGAGACTGCAGACTATTTTAGGAACACAAGAGTGAGTTGTGTATTATGCCCACGTAATCCAGATAATGGAAGAAGCAGAATTCAGGGTTTTGAGATTTCAACAATGCTTACTCATCACCAGAAGACAGTAATTGTTGACAGTGAAGTAGGTGGTGGTGGTGGAGGATCCTCCCAGAAGAGGATGATAGTGAGTTTTGTTGGTGGTATTGATCTGTGTGATGGTAGATATGACACACAAGAACATCCTCTGTTTTCGACTCTTAACACAATCCATCATGATGATTTCCATCAGCCAAACTTTGAAGGAGCTTCCGTAAAAAAAGGAGGCCCAAGAGAGCCCTGGCATGATATTCACTGTCGACTAGAAGGAGCAGTGGCTTGGGATGTGTTGGACAATTTTCACCAAAGGTGGGAGAAGCAAGTTGGAAAGCAATTCCTTATTCCTCTTAGCAAGCTTGATCAAATTCTAGTGCCTCCATCTTACAAAGCATCATCAAATGACAAGGAGGCCTGGACTGTTCAGTTGTTCAGATCCATTGATGGTGGTGCTGCTTCTGGCTTCCCTCAAGACCCCAAACAAGCAGCAGCAAGAGGCCTCGTTAGTGGCAAAGATAACATCATTGACAGAAGCATTCAAGATGCTTACATAAATGCTATTAGGCGAGCCAAGGATTTTATCTACATTGAAAACCAATATTTCCTAGGGAGTTCATATGGTTGGAAAGCATCTGATATAAAAGTTGAGGATATTGGTGCTCTGCATCTGATACCAAAGGAGTTGTCACTCAAGATTGTGAGTAAGATTGAAGCAGGAGAGAGGTTTGCTGTTTACATTGTGATCCCAATGTGGCCAGAAGGCAAACCTGAGAGTGGTTCAGTTCAAGCAATATTAGACTGGCAAAGGAGGACAATGGAGATGATGTATGTTGATATTGCAGAAGCCATCGGGAGAAACGGAATTAGAGCTCACCCTAGAGACTACTTGACGTTTTTCTGCCTTGGAAATCGAGAGGTTGAGAGGCGTGGAGAATATATTCCTCCAGAGAGACCAGAGCCTAATAGCGATTACAGTAGAGCACAACAAGCCAGACGCTTCATGATCTATGTTCATGCCAAGATGATGATAGGTAAGGGATTCAAAACAGTACTGCTAAAGCCACAACCACATATGCATGCTTCCTCTTTGATTTTGCTTAATGTACGTTGTCTCCAATATTGTACTAATATTGATGATTTTTGGTTTGATTGATTGATCAGTTGATGATGAATACATAATCATCGGTTCTGCTAACATAAACCAGAGATCAATGGATGGAGGAAGGGACAGTGAGATTGCAATGGGGGCATTCCAACCATATCATCTAACATCGTATGGATCACCAAGAGGTCAGATATATGGGTTCAGAAGGGCATTGTGGCATGAGCATCTTGGAGATACAGATACACAAGTGCTTGACCATCCAGAAAGTGAAGAGTGTGTAAAGATTGTAAATTATATTGCTGACATGAACTGGAAAATATACTCGAAGGAAATATTTGACGAAGATGATTCAAGCAAGTTTTCCCACCTGCTACGCTATCCCATAGATATAACCAAAGATGGCCATGTAACAACACTACCAGACTTTCAATTCTTTCCTGACACCAAGGCTCATGTTCTGGGCAAAAAATCTGAATACCTTCCTCCTATTCTCACCACCTAGCTCCATCCTCCGTCAATGAAGTAATGTATTACTAAAAAGAAACAACAATTCATAGAGAAATGTTGTATTGTAATAACCAATTTGTTTTCTTCATCTAGTGGCTTCAGCTCTTATTAGCGGTGATGTCATGTGATATGTAAAGCTAGAGATTCTATAGAAGCAAGCAAACTACGTACGTTACGTGAAGAATGTGAGGTCTGGAATATTGCAGTAGAAGAATGAATATGGTGGAAATTAATTAAAGGAACCACATACTCAACCCTTAATAACAGTCTTATTTCATTAATCAAAACCATTGTAAAATCTAATGTTATATAATTTCATTAATCCACACAAGAGAAGGTTGAAATTAATGTAATTGCCTTAGCTACCTTGATATATGGAAGGCATGTTGAAAGACGTATATATATACAATAGTGTTGTGCTCCTGTGATGTTCGAAAGTAAATTCTACATATATTTCATCCAACGAATAAAAACAGGTGGTTGTTGTATGTAGCACGCAATTTTTTAACAATACTTAATTACCAACCCAACTTTACCTCTCGTTGTTAAAATAATTTATATGAAAATTTTTATTCTTTTAAATCAAGAACTTAATTAGCTTCTAATCATCATTTAACATCTTACATTATTTATATCAATATTTTCATTAAATGTTTCTTGGTTAAGGATTGAGTGACAGATAAATATTAGAGAATCTTTTAAATAATATATTATAATTTATTAAAAACTAAATTATCAGTGAAGATATCTTTTAATTAGACTAAAAATTATACTTTTCCATGTAATAGCACATGGAATAAGGATGAAAAATAGGTTGGCCTCCTTGAAGGTTAAGGAGGGGACTGATTCTAGCTAGCTCCAGATTTTGATATACACATCCCCTGAGAGCACATAATATTATATTCCTTCTTTCTGTTTGCCTCTCTGTATAATATAAATATATATCTTAATTGATCAGACTGTTAAGGCTTAAGGCAACAAGAGAAGTAGCATCATCAAATTTTCTTCCATGTACGCATATATATATATATATATATATGTTTGTTGAAATGCAGCTCTGTGTACAGTAAATATAAACGTAATGAAGCAATTGCTGCACGGGACGCTTGAGCTAACCGTATATAAGATCAAAAAGGTGCATTCTAACGGAAGCAACTCACTTTCATTTTCGTGTTGTAATCACGAGACCAGATACTTTACATTTCAATCCTTTTACATTTCTCTACAATAGAAAAAGAAAAAAAAATAATTTTTAATTCATTCAGAATAAATTTCTTATTTTTTTATATTTTTTACTGTACAAAATCGTAGAAAGATTGAAACATAAAATATTCAAAATCATCACATATATATATGTGTGTGTGTGTGTATATATATATATATATATATATATATATATATATATATATTGTGTGTTTGTGCTGGTTTCCTAACTTAAATTTTGGAAACAATCATGGGACAACCAAGACGGCCAACTCAAATGAGGGAAAGAGTTCGTGGGATTACATGGCAAAAAATTTCATGAGTCTGGGAGGTCACGATCAGGTGAATGGTGATGCTAATTAAGCTTTCACTTTTTAATTTTAATTAAAATAAATCTTTATCACTAAATTTTTTAATTAAAAAATAACATGCTCATAATTTGTATAATTCATTTCGTTTATAATTAATTTTTTAAACTTTTTTTATATATATTTATTTAGATTAGAAAAGAGAAAGAAATAAGAAAGCATATTAACAAATACTTTTGTTTTTACTACTTCATATATATATATATATATATATATATACACACACACACACTAAATATTTCTAGTACTCCTATACAACGCTATGCTAAATGTACTATGCTATAAAGTATAAACAATTCAGCAACAAAGCAATTACCTCCTAAATTTGTATATATAACTCAACTATGTTTTCAAAAAGAGTTCGCTCATCAAGATATAGTTATGTTGACTTTTTGATCTTTATATTTGTATTCAATTTCAATTTCATCTTTATAATTTAATTAAATATTTGTAATTAACTTCTTGTAGTTAGAAAGATGTTAATTTAGTCTATCTATATGTGAATCGATTTTGATATTCTAAATATGTATAATACAAATCACTTCATATATAATTAAATTTAAGTTTATATCATATACCATTCATAGGAGTTAAATTTATTTTATTATCTATTTTTATCTCATATATATATATAATAAATTAATTATATCAACTTCCTTTGAGATTTAATGAAATCACATATGATATATATTTTTGTTTTAAAAATTACACTTGACCCCAAAAATTATATAAAATATTACATAAACCTTCATTCTATAAATTATTTTTTATCAATGAAATTTATATTTTATACATTTTAAAATTAGAAAATTGCTTAATTTTCTTTACTTTTGCATTAAGAATATCCCATATTAAAACTTAGCATCAATTTAATTGTATTTAATATTATATTAAAAATAAAATTATAGTCTTATCATTCTATGTATAATTGAAGTTATTTTCATTTATAGAAAATAAATAAGGATGGGTAAGCATATAATTTTTCAAAATAAATAAGTACAATATAAATAAGACATTATGAGGAGGACAAGAATGTTAGAAGTAGAGGTGCATATTAAATTGGTTGTAAATCTAACATATTAAAATATTTTTATGATGTGTATTATTATAATACAACAATTGATTTAGACGACACAAGAGTTGGACAGACGACAGTTATTAAAACCAAACTTGAATCTCAATCGAAATTCAAGTGGAATGAGAGCATGGTGATATATTGTGCTCATCCTGTGTCCCTCATCAGATTCACTTTCCAACGAGTTTATCCAGCTGCTATTGTTATTACTGGAGAAGAAACAAAGGGAATAGTTCATGTACCTGTTGAGCAAGTGTTAAAGGACTATCCACAGGGCAAAATTATGGCTTCCATGCTGGATGATGGAGCTTCAACACCAAATGCCTATAAACGATATTATAAAATACGATTCGTTGATGCTAGAAACCATGAAAATTGGTCTCAAGGAATAAGGAGTGCAAATTATGGTGGAGTTCCTCGCACACTGTTTGATCAAAGAAGTAATTGCAAAGTCACTTTGTACCAAGATGCACATGCTAATACTAATACTAATAAATGCTGGGAGGACATTTTCAATGCCATCAATAATTCTAAGCAATTGGTTTGCATTGCTGGGTAGTCTGTTTATACTGAAATAACCTTAACAAGACACACAAGCCCTCAACCTCAACAGAAAAAGGAGACACTTGGGGAGCTTCTGGTGAGGAAAGCTAATGGAGGCGTGGCTGTTGTAATGCTTGTGTGGAAAGGCCCTTCTCCAGCTATGAACACGCATTGTGAGCAGACTGCAAAATATTTTGCAGACAAAAAAGTGCATTGTGAGTTGTGCGAGCGTACTGGAGCCTTTACTCATCACCAGAAGATAGTAATTGTCGACAGTGACAGTGAAGTAGGAGGATCCTCCTCCTCTGAGTTTTATTGGTGGTATTGATCTGTGTGATGGAAGATATGACACACAAGAGCATCCTCTGTTTTCGAGTCTCAACGCAATCCATCATGATGATTTTTATCAGCCAAACTTTGAAGGAGCTTCCATAGAAAAAGGAGGCCCAAGAGAACCGTGGCATGATATTCACTGTCGACTAGAAGGAGCAGTGGCTTGGGATGTGTTGAAGAACTTTCAGCAAAGGTGGGAGAACCAAGTTGGGAAGAAAATCCCTATCCCAACCGAAGTGCTTAATAAAATTAAATCTGATGTAGCATCAGCTTCAACGAATGACAAGGACGCATGGACTGTTCAATTGTTTAGATCTATTGAAACTGATGCTGCTTCCGGCTTCCCTCAAGACCTCAAGAAAGAAGCGGCAGGGGCCCTTGCTCGTCGCTATCGCATATATAACTGGATTGACAAAGGTATTGAGGTTATTAGATGGCTTTCTAGCGCTCCTCAGCCTGAGCCTCAGCCTAAGCCTCAGCCTCAGTCTCAAGACCCCAACCAAGCATCACCACAAGGCTCTGTTGGTAATGCAAATATATTCGTTGACACAAGTGTTCAGGATGCTTACATTAATGCTATTAGAAGCGCCAAGAATTTCATCTACATTGAAAATCAATATTTCATAGGGAGTTCCTATTGCTTGGAAACCATTTGAGGATGTTGGGACTTTGCATCTGATACCAAAGGAGCTGCCACTCAAGATTGTGAGCAAGATTGAAGCAGGAGAGAGGTTTGTTGTTTATATAGTCATCCCAATGTGGCCAGAAGGTACTAGACCTGGGGTGACACAAGAAATATTATATTGACAAGGGAAGATCATGCAGATGATGTATAATGACATAGCTGAAGCCATCAAGAAAAGGGAATTGATGCCCACCCTACACATTATCTTACTTTTTTCTGCCTTGGAAATCGAGAGGTTAAGAAAGATAGAGAATATGTTCCTCAAGAGAAACCAGCACCTGATAGCAATTATGAAAGAGCACAGAAAGCCAGGCGCTTCATGATCTATGTTCATTCAAAGATGATGATAGGTAAGATATTTATGTTATGTGATATGTATGTATGTCATTCTAAAGTGACAGAACTTTATATAATGTTGTGTTGTTCAGTGGATGATGAGTATATAATAATTGGTTCAGCCAACATAAACCAGAGATCAATGGATGGGGGAAGGGACACAGAGATTGCAATGGGAGCATTCCAACCACATCATCTAACAGAAAATGAGAGACCTCAAGGTCAGATATATGCTTTCAGAAGAGCATTGTAGCATGAACATCTTGGAGATGTAGTTGCTCGTGTGTTTGACCATCCAGAAAGTGAAGAATGTGTGAAGCTTGTAAATAAAGTTGGTGACAAGAACAGGGAAACATACTCAAGGGAAAAATTTGGAGAAGCAGTTGACCAGTTGCTTGACCTTCCGGAAAATGAAGATTGTGTCAAGTTTGTGAATTGTGTTGCTAACAACAACTGGAATAAATACTCACAGAATGAGAAACCATTTGATGAAGAGGATTCAAAAAACTTCTCCCACCTGCTGCGCTACCCCATAGAAATAAACAAAAATGGCCTTATAACAACACTCCCAAAGTTCCAACACTTTCCTGACACCAAGTTTCCTGTTCTGGGCCAAAAATCTGGATATATTCCCTCTGTTCTCACCACCTAGCTCCCACATCAGGCCTCAGGTAACTATTATATTACCAAACTCAACTAGATATATACTGTTAACAAATGAATACGTACCAAGTTTGAGTTCTTGTTGACACTAACAATACAATATATATCACCCGTACGTTGCTTGCGGTGATGTGATATGTAAGGCTGGAGATTCTATATATAGAAGCCGACTGCAGTAGAAGAATTAATACTCAGTCCTCAATAACAATCTCGTGTATTTCATTAATCAAAGCCATTGTTATGGTAATTGCTTTACTATATTAATTGATGGAAGCTATGTTGTATTTTAAATTTGATTGATGATGAAAGACATTTATAATAATAACAGCGTCGTGCTCCTGCAACGTTTAAAAGTAAAGCACAAATTTCCTCCCACAATCAAAAATGGCTTACCAACCTGAATGTGAAACATGTCAAGTGTCAAGTTCCAGGTTTATCTTTTCTTTTTTTTTCTGTTCAAGTTTTTTCCTTTCTGTTTAATTATGCCTAAACATTCGGGGAAATTGATAGAAATAATTCTGCCAAACGAGCCACAATCTTTTGTTAGAGGTGGAGTGGATTGTTGAATTGATTTTATTCCATTTTAGTTTTCTTCTCGGGAACCAAACATCTAGAATATTTCCTCGCTTTCTGTCCCCCTTTCTTTTATTTACTTAATAAATTCTGAGCGCTTCCCTACTTTTTAATTGTATTGTACATGTTGGGCATTGAATTGAATTCTCAATTCTCTCCTCCCTGGATTTCCGATTTCATGGGATACATCTCCGCTTCGACGACTTGCATAAATGCAATTCTGTTGATACATTCTACTTTGTGTCTTTGGAATTCTGGGGTGAGTTATTCTGGTCTCTTTTTGTGTTTTCTTTGTTTGGTAGCTAAGAAAAATAAGATCGAATTTCCCATATGAGTGAGCTTTCTGAGTCTGTTCGTGGAAGGAAACGATCTGAGAAACGAGAATTACCAGCTTATTTTATATTTTCCTTTGTTTCCCCCTCTACTTATTAATATTTTTTAAATTAATTAATCTGATTTTGGAATCTCATGCTTGATCTTGCTTCTTTTCTAAGCAAGCATAAGATGTGCGAACAGGGAAACTTGCTGGGGCCTTATTATTTTGCATTCCTTGCTTTGATTCTTGGGAAGTTGGTAATTAATAAAAATGCATATAATTTTGGCTCCTCCTTGGCCCTCAGGATTTCATAGATAGGAAGGTATGTATTCTAGGTGCTGCTTGTTATCAGTACTGGGGAGATGCTCCACCAACAAACCTTGCTGTTCATTTTTACTATTTTGTGGCGCTTGCTTTCGTCTTGTGCTGTTTTCTGCCATGGAAAAGTTAAAGCTCAAGTGCAAGGGGATTTTCGATGTAAGCAAGAATATAATTATTTCTTACTGAACTTAATTGCGGGATACATTCATTATGGACATGTTCTGTAAATTGTAAATTGCAACAGCAGAGAGGGTGCCTAGGATGCTGCACAAAACCTGCACCAATAATTTCAATGGATGATGGAAGGCGAAGAAGAACAAGGATGAAAGATGAGGAATCAGAAGAGTTCTGGAATAGCGTTAGCAGCAGTTTAGGAATGGATCACACTCGTACTCAGTTTGTCAATCATGGCAAGTTTGCTCTCATGTTTATCTATTAATTATTAACTACTGCTTCTACATATAATTAATGCCACGTAATATTAATTTTTCATCAGCAACCTTGTAAATGTTTGATGGATGCAGGTCTTGTTCTTTGGAACCAGACAAGGCAGGAATGGAGTAGAAATAGAAAATCTGAGAGTGAGACACAAGTTGGAGAAGCCAGAATAAGGTAAATAATAATTTCTGCAATGAAGCATTGGGTGTTGCTGTTATCAACATTTTGTAATTAATAAGTAGTACATTACATCATTAATGTGTTTATGTTTGACTCAGTTATAATGCCACTTACGACAGCCTACTTGGGACCAACAAGCCTTTTCCCCAACCCATCCCTCTCAGAGTAAGTGCTTCGCAACTTCTTCTTCTTCTTCTTCATCATGGCATGGATGGAGTGGTGTGTTAGGTGTGGAGATTTTAGATTTTTCTCAAGAATTAAACTTAGTTTCGTAAAAATCCCGTACCAAAAGTTCACTAATTTATTTATTATAATTTACGTGGCAGGAAATGGTTGACTTTCTTGTTGATATTTGGGAACAAGATGGTCTGTATGACTGAGATATAAGCATATTATTATTTCTTGAATTTTGCAGAGGAAATGGAATTTGTTGATTCTCCTGCTCAATAGTTGTGAATGTTGCATTCATATTCTCTCTTTCTGATTAATATAAATTAGATTAATTAATTCATATAAATAAATGTTCACTTCATTTCTTGCCTCTGCTGCAACGCAAGTTTTGTATATTTTCAGAAGTGATGCTTTTTTTTTTTTTTTTTGGCTCTTTTTGTTACTTGAACAACATACTTGGTTTAGCCACCTCAAATACTTTTCTGATTCTCTGCATCTTCCTCTGTCTATGCCAATCTGGCTTTAGTTTCTTTTAAAACGTTGAAATAAAATTTATATTTGTGAAATAAATTATTTGCAATGTTTTTCTGAGAAAATAAAAATTAAAAAGATGTCACATAAAAAATTTAAATAAATTTCCTTGTAAAGATAAGTTAAAATCTCGTTAACCCACTCACGAAGAAAAAAAAATAATCTCGTCAACCCACAACTGAAAACTGAGATTTTGGGTTTTTTTTTATTTTATAATTTTACATTTATTTGTGCATAGAAAATAACCTAAATGTCCTTGCATTAATTATACTTTTTTGACAAAATAAGGATTAACAAAAATTAAAAATATACAGCCCATCTAAGAAGGTCAATAATTCATGATGAGCTTGCTTTGAAATCCCCTCTCATTTACTCTAAATCTGAAATCCTCTGTTTCTTCTTCTTGTGTTGGTTTTTTTGACTAATTTGACTGTGTGCCTGCTTTTACGAGAGCATCACAACAGTAGATGCTGATGCTGGTTCACAGGTAGCAACTAGCAAAGCAAGCTTTAACTAATAATTCATTAGTTAAGGTGGTTATATCATAACAAATTCAGAAAACATATTTGTTAAAAAAAATTTACTTTAATGATATTTTTTATTAGATAAAAATAATCTAAAAATGCAAGCTTGATTCAAAAGAAGAATAAGAAATGTGGAAAACAAAATAAAGTGAAAAAGAGTGTGATGAGTGATTAGTGAGAACACAGCACTAACTGGTGTAGCCTCCAAATTGGACCTAAACGCTGATTTACCGTAATCAAACGATAACCAATGTGTTTCACGTTTCATGCATCTGCTTTATGCATATTTACATGTGATTTCATCAAGATAACGCTGCTCATTCCGCATTTGTCTACTTGAAGCCACGTATCCTAGGGCCCACCCAAACCTTTAAAAAAAATACATAAATTGCATCATAAAATGTTTTTGTAAGAAATTATATTTTTTTTATCTTATTTTAAATTAAATTTATAAAAATATATCATTTTTTATTACTGTAGATTTACTAACATTATTAATAAATTATGTTTAAAATTTATAAAAATTTTAATTCACTTTTAGTAAAATCAAATTTAAAATATACAATAGTAAAAAGTCAATAATGGTGAGTTTTTATATTTTACAGAGTAATTTTTAGTGATAATTTTATTCGTTGTTAAAGTGTATTTTATCAATTTAGTAACAAATATTGTTGTTGCTATAAATTTTATTTAATTAATTAAATTAAAAATAATAAGTTTAAAATTTTATTTTTCACAAATTAAGTTAAAAAATTTATAATTTAAACAACATTAAGATTAAAAATTTTTAAAAAATTAATTAAATATTAATTATATAGTTATAACTTTAAAAATGATTTAAATAGATATTACATTAAAAATAATTTAAAAACTTTTATTTATAATAAATTGTTTTCATACTTTTTTTTTATTTGTATTAAATTATTTTTATTTAAATAAAGTAAAAAATATCAAAATATATTAAAAAATCAAAAAAATATAAATTGAATTCTAAATTATTATATTTTATATTAATTTATATATTAATTATTAAATTCTATTATTTTATCATTAATCTATTATTCTATTATTAATAAATAAATAAATATTTTTATATTAATATAAAAATAAAAATATATTAATTATTAATAATATTAATAATAAATATAAATTAAAATAACCTCAAACTATTAGTTATTTTAAAATTTAATGTAATATCTATCTAAATAATTTTTAAAGTTATGACTATATAATTAATATTTCATTAAATTTTTTCTAAGGTTTTAATCTTAATATTTTTTAAATTATAAATCTTTTAACGAGAACAAATTTTTTTATTTTTTTTAAATTAATTATTTAAAAAAATTATAGCAACAATAATAAATATTGTTAAAATATTAGAAAGTACATTCAAAATGAATAAAATTACCATTAAAAAGTTGCTCTGTAAAATAAAAAATTTCACAATTACAAGCTTTTTATTAAAATATTAAAAAGATTTATAAAGTAATTTAAATTCACTTTTATTAAAAATAAATTTAATATAAAAACAATAAATTTGCTTTTGTTAAATGTAAATTATTGATTAAATTAGTTGACTAATAATTTATTTTTAGTAAGAGTGAATTTAAGTAAATTTTAAATGAAATTTATTAATAGTATTAATAAATTTATAATGCTACAAAAAATAATATATTTTTATAGATTTAATTTAAAATAAAATAATTTTAAAAATATTAAAAAATATATTTTTCCATACAAAATTTATCATAAAATTTGTGAATTTTTTTATTTCAAATTAAAAGATTTTGTAATATATAAAATAAAAATATTATATTAAATTTTATTAATAAATATATAAATAAAATTACACAACAAATATAGTTAATATTTTGTTGAAGAATATCCAAATTCATTGACTCTGCGTGTCCTTACCCACTCCTCGCCATTCAATGTCCTGTAACTATATGACAACAAATCAGGCTAGCATTAGAAACGTTTTTTTAAATAGTTATGTAATATTAAATTATTAAAAATTTTGATAATTAATGCAAGATTTACAAACTCTTCCTGTTAAGTCTCATAACAAAAATAATGCTGTCCATTTTCCACCAGAGAAAGAAAGAAAGATTTTTAAATGGGATAAGATGGAGATGGCCCCCATTTCCCCATATAGCTTCTCTTGAAAACATCGATGTGCCAAATGTAAATATAAATAGTTATCATTAATTGATCAATCAAATTAATAGGAAATTTCTCTAAGACGGACTAGTTTTAACGTTTGTCCTATCACTCTTTAAAGTAATGGATGCTGTTTTTATAAATTCATTTACTATTATCTTTTGAGGGTTTATGATTATGACCTTAATTAGTATATTAGTGTTTAACGTAAGCTTAATTTTTTTGGACTTATGAGCAGTGTTTTAAAAATTGAATTAGTCAATAAATCAAAAAATTTATCAGTTATGATGAATTAAATGATATTATGAATATAAAAATAATAATAATTAAATATTTTTAATATCAATAATATATTTTATATTATAAAAATTATATTTTTACTTGTAAGTTTAAAATATATGAATAATTTATACAAATAAATTATGTATAAAAAAAAATTTAAGTTCAAATTATAATAATTTAAGTATTTATATTATTTATATATTATATTAATTATTTTATAATTATATAAAATTTTAAATTTTAAGATTCATAATTCATATAATTTAATCTAATTTAAAATTTTAGATCTAAACATAAAAAAATTTAAAAATTTAATTGATTCAATAAAAAATAGTTTAGTTCTTAATTTTTTTAATTTTGATTAAATTAAATCAATCCAATCGATCATCTAATTTTTAAAAATAAAATAAAATAAATAATTATTTATTAAACTGATAAAAGCGTTCAATTCCATCAATTCTAAGTTATAATCACTCTAAATTGTGGAGGTCACAATTCAATTTCTTTATGCAAGCAAAGTGACAAAAGGTGTGGTTGTAATAACAATTATTATATTTTGTTTTGGGATTGTGATTGTGATGGATATAGCATGCACCACATGTATGTCATGGTGGCGATATTCATAAAAGCTTCATGCAATAATCAATTTGGATGGAGGAATCCAATATAAATATATATATATATATATATATATATATAGTATTTCAAGTTGGGTGTTTAGAGATGAATTATTTAAACACAAGTGTGAGCCTAAACCCTGAAAATGACTGATTAATTAAGAGATTTGAATATTATCGACACAAAAGGAATAAGATGAGAAGAGTGCGAAGAACCAGAGAATGCGTTAGAAATGGTCAAAATAGAGAAGGTGAGTTGGAGGCATCAGTTCCATCCTAGGTCTAAAGGTTACAACTTCAAGGCAATTTTAGTAATTAAGATAATAATATTTGGTGGTTTTATGATAAATTAATAATATAATAAAGATGTATATCCTGCATGCATATCTCTTATTCAATTATATTACTATAACCCAAGTTGATCATACATGCTTCACCCAAAAGCGAATCTCTCTTTCTCCCCACTTTCTAAATATTATATAAAATAAATTATTCATCTAAAGTACATTGCATGTCACGAAGGTTGATACGTAGATAATAATTAATTTAAAATTTGTAATATTTACTGTCAACAATTAAAATTTAAAAAAGCAATGAACCTGGAAATGAATGTAGAATCCGTGTGAATCCACAACCCAATCTTCCTAATTCACATTTACATTATTATGTACGTGCATGCCATCTCTTGTAATTGATCACTCTATTATTTTTTGGGGAAATCATAGTGGGAATATATAACTCTAAATTTCACAAATATAGTACGAGTAATAATTGAAGAATATTTTATATTTTTTTTCTATAATTGATTAAAATTTAGAAGTCCCATCCCATGTGCGAACTTGTGCAGTATTATACATGGGAAAAAGATGGAAATTCCAGCATGGACGACCGTACAGGCAAGACTGGGAAAAACCAAAACTGGATCTGCCACATTTTCAATTATGTTATGTTTTATAGTTCAATTTGTGCAATTGTTATTTCCATATTATTAAACGGAAAGCATTTCAAAATTATCAAGTTGCCTTCTGAGATGTACTTGGAAAAGTTGGTGCCATAATTAAAGCAAAAGAATGGAGTTTCTTCATCACAACCATAAGCATATGCGTATTTTTCAGCTTTATTTCTGCCACTAAATATAAATTAATTTAAGAAACTAATATATATATATTTTTTAAATTATTCGTATTTAAAAATTTATTAAACTTTAATTAATTTAATTTAAATTGATAAAATTTACAAAAGTAAAATTTTTTTAACAAAATTTTTTTTATATACAAAATTTAAATTTAAAACATTGTTTAAAAGAATCAAGATATTTTTCTTTTTAAAATCTCTTGTAAGAGGTTATATTGAAAACGTTATTACCACATAAGATATAATTGGTAATTACGTATTAGATTTACTACTTAGAACGTAACATTCTATTAATATTAAACATTGTTAGATATTTTCTATATTATGTAGAAACAGACAGCAAAACGATTTGAACAGAGAAATCCCCCTCCCATAAAAAAGGAAGAGAATCTCAAATTAATTTAGGGCAATTCGAACACTATTTTTCAGAATTTAAATTTGATTTATTGTATGAAGGAAACGGTACTTAATTTTAAAGATGAAATAATGATACTTTTAAAAATAGTCCCATGGTTCTCTCTTTGTCGTCTAATTTTTATGGTTTCTACCTTTCACAAACCAAATTGAGGGAAAAAGGAAATAACTATTCAGATACATAAGCACAAACACATTTTTCATACATGAATTTAACTTCTTCTAAGTCATTCAGTAAAGAATAAAATACAAATAATTATTCGTAACGAAAAAGTTTAAATATTACCGTCCACAAAAAAAAAAAAGGAACTATATTTTCACATATACCAAACAAATTATGATATTAAAATGTGGAGAATCAAAACCAGATCCTCATCTATCTGGTTTCTGGTTTTCATTTGGTGGGAGAATATTACAAAGAAACCCCACTTTCTATGCACAGATACATTGCATGTGGGTACCCATTCAGTGTATTGTCGCGTACCGGAATCTATTTCCACTTGCGATAAAAGCTCCCCTTTGAATAACATCAACCCTTCATTCCTCTTCTCGACTTCTTTTTTGCCCTATCTAATAGGGTTTTCAAGGCTTTCTAGATCCCACCTTCTCATGCATTCCTGCTCTGATAACTTATACATCGTAATTAACGCCACAATCTTCTTCTTCTCTGTCTTTTTTCCTCTCTTTAGAGGGTTCTTTGGTGGAAAGCAGTGCAGATTTGACCTCCCGGGGTTTGTTGAGCCGTACCCATGTCCAAAGTCATCGGCTTTTCCGGTAAGTTTATGGATTGACCATACGTGTTCGATTCATGTTTATGTTTAGCTTGAAATTTTGTGGCTTCTGGTTGTTTAGAATTTTGACGGTGCAGTAGATACTTAGTCTCTAGTTTTGTAAGATAACTTCGCTTTGCGCTGAAACCCAGTCATCGTAGTTGATCATGGGGTGAATTTGCTTCCCGCTATTTTTTTTAACTGCTTCTCTCTTTGTTGCTTTATATTTTTTAAAGTTCCATGACTGATTGTTGTGTGGAGGATAGGAAATTAGGAATTCATCTGTTTCTAATCCGGTTTCATGAGTTGTTCTTTGAGGTTTTGATTGTCATGACGGTGTTCTAATTTTTAATTTAATTTCCTGCTGGGATTGATAAGGTTATTTGGGTTCTTTGAGAGTCCTGTCTTACACAGTGGATCTGATGAGGGATATTAAGGTTTCTGGATTCTCAGCTATATTATGGAATTAATTTTTTAATTTCGTTTTTTTTTTTTTTTTTGTGGGGTGGGGGGAGAGGGGGTTGGTTGGAATCCTTTTTCGGTCTCAGTTATTGTAGTACATATTTGAGATAAGTTGTTGTTGTTGAAAGATGATCTAAATATTAGTTTTATTGTCGGTTTCAGAGGGCGGAAGGAATTTCACAAATATATCTGGTTTTATGCTGTTTTCTGAGTTGTTTCATTATGGAATATATACTTCGTAACTTGCTCATGCTGGTTAAATCTACATGTCTGCACAATTATTTGTTTGCAATGCTTTTTTTCTTTTACTGACATTATGAATGTTTATGGTCATCAGGAGGTGACGATTTTTGCCCTGGGGGATCAATATACACTAATCCCAAGGAATCCAATCTCTTGTCTCTTGGAAACCATGTTGATATTTACTTCCCTCCTCGGAAGAGATCTCGCATCACTGCTCCATTTGTTTTCAGTGGAGAATGGTTTGAGCAGAAGCCAAAGACATCTATTGAAAATTTGCCAGATGAATGTCTCTTTGAGATCTTTAGGAGGTTGCCTGCAGGCCAAGAGAGGAGTGCATGCGCTTGTGTCTCCAAGCGCTGGCTTCTGCTTCTAAGCAGTATTCGTAAGGATGAAATCTGCAGCAACAAAATTACCGGAGATGAGATGAAGTTGAGTGAAAAGGAGGTTGACAATCTGGAATCTGGGGGTGATGGACACCTGTCCCGGAGCTTGGTTGGTAAGAAGGCGACAGATGTTAGACTTGCTGCCATTGCTGTTGGTACTGCTTCTCGTGGAGGACTGGGAAAACTTTCAATCCATGGGAGCAATTCAGACCGTGAGGTGACCGATCTAGGTCTCAAGGCAGTTGCCCATGGATGCCCTTCTTTAAAAGAGCTTTCTCTTTGGGATATTGCTGCCATTAGTGATGAAGGCCTAATTGAGATTGCTAGTGGATGTCATCAGTTAGAGAAGCTTGACCTTTGTAAGTGCCCCACAATTTCTGACAAGTCTTTAATTGCTGTTGCAAAGAACTGCCCAAATCTGACCGAGTTATCAATTGAGTCATGTCCTAAAATTGGGAATGAAGGCTTACGAGCTATTGGGCAGTTATGCTCCAATCTACAGTCCATATCTATCCAGAACTGCATAAATGTTGGTGATCAGGGAATTGCCAGTGTGTTTTCATCACGTTCTTGTGACCTGACAAAGGTTAAGCTCCAGGCATTGACTATCTCTGATCTCGTTCTAGCTGTTATTGGACATTATGGGAAGGCAATTACTGATCTAGTCCTAACTTCCCTCCCAAATGTCAGTGAGAGGGGGTTCTGGGTCATGGGTAATGGTCATGGGTTGCAGAAGTTAAAGTCACTCACAATTGCATCCTGCCAAGGAGTTACTGATGTTGGACTTGAAGCTGTTGGAAAGGGCTGTCCAAATCTCAAGCACACCCTCCTTCGTAAGTGTGCATTTCTATCAGACAATGGATTGTTATCATTTGCCAAATCTTCTCTATCACTTGAGAGCCTACAATTGGAGGAGTGCCACAGGATCACCCAATTTGGGTTTTTTGGTATTATGATCAACTGTGGTGCAAAATTGAAGGCGCTTGCTCTCGTAAGCTGTTTTGGGATCAAAGATCTGAATTTGAGATTGCCTCAGGTGTCTCCTTGCAAGTCTCTGCAGTCACTAACAATCCGTAACTGCCGTGGATTTGGTAATGCTACCTTGGCTGTACTGGGGAAGTTGTGCCCTCAGCTGCAGCATGTTGAATTGAGTGGACTTGAGGGAATTACAGATGCTGGGTTCCTTCCATTTGTTGAATGCTCTGAAGCTGGTCTTGTTAAGGTTAATCTTAGTGGTTGTGTAAATGTGACAGACAAAGTAGTTTTATCATTGGCCAATCTGCATGGTTGGACTCTTGAGATGCTAAATCTTGATGGCTGTAAGAAGATCAGTGATGCTAGCTTGATAGCAATTGCAGGAAATTGCCCCTTGCTCTCTGATCTTGATGTTTCCAAGTGCAAAATTACGGATGCTGGGATTGCAGCCCTGGCAAGTGGAGACCAGCTCAATTTGCAGATCTTATCTCTGTCAGGTTGTTCTTTGGTTTCAGACAAGAGCTTCCCTGCTTTGAGAAAATTGGGCCAGACCCTTTTGGGATTAAATATTCAAAACTGCAATGCAATCAGCAGCATATCTGTTGACATGCTTGTGGAACTTCTCTGGAGGTGTGACATCCTCTCCTGATCAGAAATTCTTAATCTCACTGCAAATTAGGACGGCAACTCAGCAAGTGTCATGAATTGGACCAGGCAGGAGGTTTTTAGACAACTTTTACAATTAGGTGTTGCACAGTAGTTTTTGGGTCCATAAACTGTGGGTCTTTAGTCATCCAGTGTCTCGGTTCCCTTTTTCCAGGGCATACAGTCATTTATTTTTTTAGTTTTTGCAGGCTTCCTTCAACTGGAAACCTGTTCAAAGTTTTTTGGCTCCCTATTAATGGGATGTCATCTTTTTAAGTGGCTGTATATCTCTGTGAACATAGATTCCGGGTTCTGGAGTTAGGATTCTTTGTTAGTAGTGTTGGCACCCGATGGATTTAGCTCAGCTTTTGCGTTGGTTTTGCCACCATGTGTGATCTTAGTTCCCCTTAAGTCTTTTGCAGCCATCTTTACCAGAGTCAGTTTGATGTTTACCAAATCTTCTACGTTTTGGAACTCTTGCAAACGTGATGGTTAGGGTCTCAGTTTTACTCAAAGGGCTGGTCAAGGTTGAAGAATATGTTTGTTGTAAACCTGGATGCAGTTGGCAGCTCAGAGTTATGATGATGCCTTGTGTTCTAGGGCTTTGGCATTGGCAGCAAGTTATACAGGTCTGCCATAACAGTCATTCTCTTTGGGAAGGGTTGTTTTTTTAATACCAAGCCCTTGTTTTTGAAGGCCTCATTTTTAATGAACTGTAAACTGCAACTTCTATATTGTGTATTATACTGATACCCGCCCTTTGTGCTGTATGTTATGTTATGAGAATTAATGAATAAAACTTGTAATTTTCTTCCATTAGCAGTAGCATGTGTCTGATCTATTTCTAGTCTTGCTTCGACGCTGTTTCAACATTAATCTCAACCCTGGCTGTAGAGGGTGGCTCTGAAATAAAAATTTGAGATGAGCAGTTGGCATGTGCTTTGATTGACAAGATTGTCTGACACTGTACCTACTTGGAACATTTGGAAGCTTCCGATTTTGAAGTTGTTTCAATGTGAATACGTTGCTTTGAAACTTCCCAAGGAGGGCAAGATTCAGTTAATGGACAATATTGTCAGACTACACAAAGGCCCATGAACATTACAGTATCACATGCATTGTCACTTAAAGGCAAAGCAATTATTGATGTACCATTTGAAAAAGGCTTTAGGTTCTCACATGAACAAGGACGGGATGTGAAGCTTCCTTCCAAGTTTTATTAAATCCAAGGGCGGTAGTAGGTGGCTGTGCTTGTGACATAGCCACAGCCCACGCGTGTTTTAGGGCCCACTGTGTTGTGGTTGTGAATCCTTGAGTTGAGAGCATATAACATATTTTCAACGACCGCAAATTTTAGCCAAACATGATTAAGTTTGTATTATAAAGATTTTTTAAGATAAAATATAGGTAAGTAAATAATGGAGGCTGATCACTCTGGAGACAAAATATCTCTGGGTGTTTGATTATAGAAGCTTCTATTCAACCACTCTTTTCCACTGTGTCAATTATCATGGTTGAGACCTAGGACGCAACTCCACAATATCTGGTTTAAAGGAACAGGATATTTATTTTGTTTCCTTTTTGTTCACTAGATAGCTTCACTATGGATTTCTCTCAGATCCATTTTACAAATTAACTTGGAAGTTAAATACATGAACGGGTCTCTGACCAGAATTTGTAGGAAGATGACGTGAGTGAGAAGGATATGAAATAGCTTCACTAATACATTGACTTTATCAGAAAAATCATCAAATTTAAATGGTAGAGAGAACAATAATAGAGGCCAGAGTTTGACCCATTATCTTTATTAGCGGGCCCTATATTGATTTTAGGAACAAGCTTCCAGGTACTGAATGCCTATAGTTTACTGGTGAATGATGTAGCACTGACATATACAACGTTATCAAAATAAGGAATGAGAACCAATGGAATGCATCCACTAAGATAAAGGAAGAAGAAAAAACCATAACCTATACAACTCCCTTCTCTTTTCAACATGCCTTTATCGCATAAAGAGGAGAAATTGAAGATACCTTTCATACTGGAATTCTTAACAAATTTTCCAATGTAAATTTGAAGAGAATAAGAGATACATACATATAGAAGAGAAACGAGGGCACATTCAAATAAACTTCATTTAGATTTTATTGTTTTTTTTTTTCTCTTTTTCTCTCTAATGTTATCATAAAAAATATTTTAAGAAATATAACTATAAGAAGAACTACCATAGAACCCCTATTTATCTTTCCACAATAATAGAAAGGCTCAGTTTGAGTAAAAACATGGGTGATTACTTGAAATTCATCTTGTTTTTTTTAATTGCCGTAATCCATCTCATAACCAAGTTGTGTACCGAAAGAAACCACCCGTAAGGCAACCTTCGTATAGGGAAATAAAAGTTTAAAGATGAAGGGGAAAAGAAAGTATGGTTTTTTTTTTTCTTGTCTAAGGATAAAACTCCTGAATATGCTTCCAGGTTTCCCCACTTGAACTCAAAGAAATTACATCCTACAACAAAACTGCGCCATGTATGAATCAAAAGCTTTAAGAAAGAAACTTTATATTACCGTTTAAAAAAAATCATATATAAAGTTCCCTCTATGGCTAAATTTTAATTTGCTTCTTTTATAGCTTATATTTATCGAGTAGATCCTATATCCTATTTCAGCTGGGAAATATAACAGATTATTCTATTTCCGTCTAGAATAAATCATATTTCGAAGCCCAATGTAATGTAACGGAGTTTTTTTTTTTGGGTACTTTTCTTCAGTGCATATGCTTGCTCACATGGATGGCACAGGATATCTTTATGTGGCAAGAGGGGGCTAGAAATCGACCAAGTATTTTCTATATAGTGACAATAAAAGGCGAAGTTGTAATTGAAAGACAAAAGGGTATTCGAAACACAGCTTGTGGCAATTGTTTCAACAAAGCAAGGCCAAAAACTTGAACCCTCTAATGTCAAACTTCTTCAAAACTTTCCCTCAGATACACTAAACAAAACAGGCAACTGCTGCATACTAGAATAACATTAGCTGCAATACTTGCAAATAGTTACATACATTGCTGCAAGCAGGAAAGACTTCACAAGGGCAAAACCAGAAACCTTGAGTACGTACATAGAAGAAACAAACATGCTATGGACAAGATGACACCACAAACCACATAATGCAAATCTTCAAGCCCTCACTGTAAAATAATCTCAGATATATGCTTTAATATTCACCAAATGACTCCACAAATCTGAAAATCCAATATGCTTCTGTTCCTGCAGTTTGATTAATGCTCTGCCGCTATAGGTTCCTGTACCAAGGGAAGCTGAGGTTGCTCTTCGACCACTACGTCACCATTCACATGAGGTTCTGTTTCAATCGGCTTATCTAAGGTAATGGCATTTTGCTCTTCAATGAGAAATGGAGTTTCACTTGCATTATAAGACAAGGTACCATTTTCTTCACAGTCTGCATCCATTTGAGATTTCTCTTTCCCTCTTGCATTGGACAAGGTGGTGTCTTTATTTGTTACACTGGACGAGACAGTCTTTTCATCATTCTGTGCCTTAGATGAAGTGACTGCAGTTGTTGAATTGGATGAACCAGTTCTTTCAGAAGGCAGTCGGGAAGGAAGAGATCTCCGTTGAGGTTTCTTTTGGTGGACATGAGTGACTCCCTTAGTGGGGTTACTCTGAGACACTTTCTCATCCAGACTTAAACGACCTTGGTGAGCACTGCTGCTAGGGTTTCCATCTGACTCTGAGTCAGTTGAATTCTTCCTTCGACCTAGCTTGGGAGATTTTGCTCTCGTAGTTGGTATCTACATTATTAATGCCCAGTGGACAAAAATATTTAATTTCGACTAACAAGAAGGAACTTGCTAAAACAAAATTCAGAAAAAAAAAAAAATCATCCAGATAACAAACAGAAGTTCTCAAACAGGACATTGTTTTGTGCACAATGACTGCATCTACATTAACCATGAATATTGACATTGCAACACGACAAAATCTGAAGTCTGTATCATTTCTTATGAGTAACCACACATGTTGTACACGGACATTGCTTTTATTAAGTTTCCATGCTTCATAGGCACAGCCACATCCAGACAGCAGCAAGGAGCATGACTTTGTCATTAAAATGGCAATAAGAAAAGCTTGCAGTTTCAAATATGCAACATTCAGATATTCAATAAATTGAACATCCCCCGACTCAACCATCTATTGATATGAGGATAAGTTTCCAAAATCCATCCAAGTCTAAATAAAATCAGTTTACCTGCATCCAGTCAGAAAACTCACCAAGAGATAGATTTAAGTGAACAAGCCATCTAGAACAAATGAAGAACTATAAAATATTTGCAACAAAACAAATAAACCTTGAAGGCTGATAAGAATAGTTTGGTTCCATCAATCAAAGTTAACAAAGCCACCAAACATCATGAGTAAATCACAAAATCGCAATCCATATCTGTTCCTCTTAAAGATTGATGACAGCAGCTAATTGCAATAGTTGAGGCAACACTCCAATCTATAAATGGCCAGCTAACTTGGTAAAATGAGCACTCAGATTGACTATTGAAATCAAGATTAATGAACCTTAATACACAGTATCTTTAACTTATCATAAACACAATACAAGATCCTTCAATTCCACCTCTTGGAACATAAAACTTTCCAAAGCAGTCCTACAACTATATACCCAACCTCCATAATTTAAAACATTTTCATCCATTATCATCTCAGCATTTCCATCATGCCTAAATTTTCTGGTTGTCAACTAAACTAAACTATATAAGCATTACCAATTAGTCCACACATATGATAGTAAATAATTACTATTTTAACTGTATGTAAATTTCTTTATAACCAGCGAAAAGAGACAATTATTCTGATATCGAAGGGTATCAAATAACAAGAAAGACATTAACCTAGATGCTAATTGATGGAGACAAGGGTACAGAGAGAAGAAAGCTTCCACCACCAGAGTCGTCTTCTAAATTAATTTCAGAACAACCTATGTATGCTCTGATAATTCTCTGAAGCCAAATGCAATGTGGATATGCGTAAGTCCGTGCAGTTGTGCATTCACATAGTAGCACACACATAGAAACACATGAACAGAGTCGCATCACAAATAGCTTGTAAGCAAACAAAAACCTTTGCTCATGCACGCCAGCACACAAGCAGAAACTCACCTTCTTTAACTCCACTTTTGGAGGAGGAGGCTCCTGGTAAAAGCTCGGCATTGGAGTTGCTTTAAATGCTAGACTCTTCCTAAGCATCTTTATCTCAGCTTCTTGGGTCTCCTGTAAAAGATGTTTAATTTGATTAAAGGGAACATACACTAGTTACATCAACCTAAAAAATCAAATATTATCACCTTGGTTTTGGCTTGCAAGTTACTCTTCTCCACTTCCTTTGCATGAATCTTTTCCTCAAGCTTAGAGTAGAACTGTCGAGCAAAATATGAATTCTCTTTGAACCTACAAACTTACTACAAAATAAACCTGCATAATAGCATAATATGGGGAAATAAAACCATTAATTATTTACCTCTTTTCTTCTCTCAGCTCGTTCATCACACTTGAAACTAAATCCATAATTTGGACGTGTCCCCACCTTGCGTGGTTTGGCATCACCTGCATTGACACTTCTGCAAAGTGGATTAAGGATAAGCCATAATCATACATCAACCATACATAAAAATGAGCTTACTACATAAATTAACAAGGAAAAAAATCATCCAAAGAACCCAATTTTCCACCCATGACGAAGATCGAGACTCAACAGAAGAAAAGGATACGAAGAAGATTGTGCTTCTCCTTGAACTTTATCGAGAGTTCCTTTCTTCAGTGATTTTGGTTTTGTATTCTCCCTGTCAGTCGTGCGCCAGAGAATTACCATTATCAATTATTTAAATCAAAATTTTCTTTCTTCAAGTAACATTTACTATATAAGCAAAGCAATGCAAGCTACATACGTGGGTGCACCAGAAGATGCTGCATCAGACTTATCAGAGTGCTGAGGAAAGACAAAGTGCAAAAAATATTAGGAACTGCCATGATTATTACTGAAAAAATATTAAAAGATAAAAAAGAAGAAGAAACAAAGGAGTCAAAATTATCTGAGTGCTTCAATAAAGATTAGGTCAAGCAAGCAAAGAAAACAACAAAGTGTACCTTGGAAATCTGAGTCTTCCGGTCATTGAATGATCTGCTTTTAATAGGCTGTCGAGTGTTTAAAGCCAAAGAACCATTTGGAGCAGCAGATTGTGCCACTTCATCATTTCCATCCTTGCTTTTCTTCACCCCAATTGCATGAACACCTTTAACACTAGGGGACATCACATTCTTGTTCTTGACAGGACCTTTTGATGCTCTTATATGCTCTGATTGATCTGTGATTTTCACGTCCTCTTCCTAGAATATAAGCATATAAATGATGTTCAAATAATGTAAAATAACTTAATGAAACCAACTTCCAAGGGAAAAATGTTACTTGCCTTAGAAACGGTCACATTGTTGCTAACAGCACTATCATTTGATTCCTTTTTAATTTCTACCACAGATAAGTTAATAGTTGCAGTGTTATCCAAAAGAACATCATCTTCAATATTTCCATTTGAAGTTACAGCTTCTGTAGTTTCAGTAACACTGGGGTCTACATCATTTGCAACAATGCTATCCTTTCCGGAGCAAGAAGGTTCATCATGAACACCATTTTGGTGAACTGCTTCCAGCCCATCAGCAGGTGAAATGTTACTCGGATCCATCATTCACACCAAGCTACTAGTTACATACAAAGAATGAACTGCAATTTAGTGATGATTCAAGACAAGAAAACTAACGTTCTCACAGAACAAGTTATACCACTCACCTCGCGTTTATATATAATTTCATCGTCCGCCTTCTTAGAAGGACGGTTTTAACAATTAACTAGACAATTTTTTCAAATCTGCATACCTTTGACCTTATCATTCCACACTGGACTTCGTTCTACATCCTAAGAACAAAAGGCGACTACCATTTTTCAGAAAACAGACTCATGAGCCTTAAAGATTAATTGCAGCTTAGTTTGGGGGCGTACCCGCATAATTATTTAAAGGGATTAAGAAATACAACACAATTCAGAATGTCAATGAAATATCAGAACGTAAACTCGGCGTTTCAAAGGTATAGAAGTTAATCAGTAGGTTACACAAATATTGTTGGATAAAAAGACTTATCCAATCTCAGTTTGGTTGCCAAGGGCAAGAAGAAAGAGGAATTGGATAAAATCATAAAATGGAAGAGGGAAACTATAAAGAGAGAGAAATATGGCTACCCAGACTTCAAATAACAGACACCTAATCTAAAGCTCTAAATGGACTTGCTTCTGTCTGCATTTTCCAAGGAACCAAATGAAGAAAGTAAAGTTTAAGTACAAATACACTTTGACGTGAACTAATAGTGTCAAAATATGATGACTACAAGTCTACAACCAAGCAGCGAACAAAATCGGGAATATATATAACAAACAAATCAACGGATTACTAAGATCAGGTTGAGGATTTCTCAAATGTAAAAAGGAAAAATAAAACCCAAAAAGAAAAAAAAGCAAAAGAAACTGTCTTCCATATTTTTCGGTTCCGAACAGTTTGCCCACAAACTCAACAGTTGACAAGTGAAATTCCACGCTGTCGTCGCTACCTCGTAAAGCAAGCGATAGTCAAAATGCCATGAAACCACGAATAGCTTGGATACTTGGGTACAACTATGGAGTTGCAGAAGACCCGAGAGATCTGGCGCGAGAAATGAAGGCAAAGGTGGCGAGAAGGACAATGAGGATGGAATTCACGATCGGAGGATCCGACCCTGAGAAAAGCCTACAAGATCCGAAAGATTCAAAGTGCGAATGGGTGTGAAGATTTATGTATTTTGTACATTTCTATTTTTCTAATTTTGAAAAATTGAAGGAGCGAGAGGGTAAGGGTGAGAGATGTTTTATAGGAGGAGGCTTTCAGGTCCAATTCAGAGTTCAGGGTGAGGACTGACGTCGCTGTCTGTAATTGACGAGTCAGATAGATTAGAGAGTGAGAGAGAATATACGGTTTGATAAAGCTATACAGTTATTGTTATACATACGGTTTTACATTGTTCACCAAAAATACGCACTCTTGAATCTTGATTAACTAACGCTGTTCTTGTGGGCAAAAAAAAGATTATAAACTCTACTCTACTTTTGGCTTCTATTGTAATTTATGAGATTTTATATTTAATTTATTTAAAATACAATTAATATTTTTATTTTTTAAAATAAAAATAAAAATATTATATTTCAAATACGTATGATTTAAAATTAATAATTGGAGGGTCCATTTTTTGATTGTTGTAACTTTTTATTTTATCACTTTCAATCTAATATTTTCTTATTTTATATTCAAAATTTTTACAAAATAATCATTTCTTATTCAGAAATGATCACAATGTAATAAGAACCTTCATTCCATAAACACTCACAAGTAATTTAAGCACCTTTGACATTCAGTCTAATTACCTAGGGCATCTAAAAGTGTGTAAAACATGTATCTCCCATACCATAGGTTATTATAGTTGATTTTCTAGAAACAGTTTGTTAATATGATAATTTATGATTATTTCGTTAATTGTGATAAGAAACACAGTCCTGGGAAAATTCACTCACTATAATTTTGGACTATTTTGTGATCGGGATTTGAATATTGTTATTATATTGATTTTAAACATTTTTTAAAATTTTAATTTTAATTTTAATAAAAAATGAAAAAGTATTTAATTTATCACCCATTTATAATATTCTCTCTTATAACTTTTTATTCTCTCATACTTATTATATATCCGTTATTCTATATAGCATGAAAGACCAAAAAGCCCAACATCTTATAATTATATTAATAAACTTGACGTACACTAAAATACAATTTAATTTTGAATATAATAAAATGAAAATTTCTCTAACTAATAACTTCTTTTTTCCTTACTTTTTCATTCTCTTATGCCTTATATGCCATATTGTATAATTTAAAAGATTAAAAAGATCAAACATAGTATAACTATATTATAAGTAACAAATTCTCACTAATCATCGTGGGTTGGTACAAATAATCTTAGGATGGCTCTACAAAATAAACAATTTTTACATTAAAAAAGTTAAATTATTCTTGTAATAATTTTACTCAAATTTTAATTAAGTTCTTATAATTTAAAAATTTATAATTGTATTCATATAATTTAATAAATTTTTAAATTATTTTATGTTATCAAATTTTTATTAAAATTATATTAAATATTATTAATGTTGCTAATATTAAATAACTTAACACTTTAAATATGTATAATTTATGTCAAATAAATAAATATTTTTAATTTAAAAATTAATTAAACTATAAGAATTTAATTATAAATTTTTAAATTATAAAGAATTTATTAAAAAAGTGATATTGTTTAGGAGATAGAGGATGACAAACCGACCAATTAGACTGTTGTGTGGGAGCTTGAAGCGTCGTCCATGGCGTTAGACGCTTTCCTTTATTGAAACCATCATCATTGCTCTACAATTTTTAAAATTTTCAGCGCCCACCCCTTTTTCTATTGCTTCTCCATCAAACTCAAATCACCTTCCATTATCCACACTTTCTGTTTTAATGATTTATTGCAAAAACATCCACTATAATTTTTGTTACAGAAGAAATATAAGCTTAATGAGAAATGGGGTAAGACAAAAATGAAATTTATGTAATTACATTTAAGCTTAATTACTTAAAAGGTCTAACCTCTAGGTAATCAATTCAATTTATGGATAATTTAGTGGAAGGGTTTAATGCTGACAAGTAACAAGTCATATCAAGGGAGTTTCACAACAATTAATTAAAACGTAATTCAAATCATGAAAGGCAAATAATTCATCCATGCTAATTCTTTTGTAGAATAATTAAGCTAATGACTACTACCATTAATCTTTTAAGAGGGCATCATCTTAAGTTTGTAATTATTTTAAAAAATTGTAAAAATATTCTATAAGATATACAAATGAAAATTGTATATGTAAATCACTCATAACATAAAAACCAATATAATTTGTTTAAAATCTCCTATAATTCATATTTATATCAACTTGTTTTTTCGCAGGTAATAAATGAAAAGAAAGCTAGCATGGTGCTGTCTGGAATTCAAAAGTAAAACAAGGGTTTCAGGAAAATAAAGTAGGACCAACTTTCCAACTCAATTAAGGTAAAAGTTGTGTTTAATTAGAAGCTTTTGATGCAAGATCATCAATTGATGTAATTGATTTTTCAAAAACATCATTAAAAGTAAATAAAAATAGAAAGCATAATGATAATTGAAACGGCAATAAGATTAGGGGTTGTGTCGAGGCTTAGATGATTAAAATTCACATTAATTAGAAAGAGCAAAATAGTAATTTAATTTATTTTAATAAGATGAGTTAGGTAAAGCGTGACAATTTAGTTTAATCAGAATTGTTTGCTTTGCTTAATGAACTGTAAAACCAAGAATGATGAGACACTCATGCTTTTAAGTCAAGTTGCAAACCAAAGGATAAGATTTGTGCCAAACAAGCCTTAACTGTTAACCTATATTCTGCTTACGGTAATTAGTATCTTTGGTAATTTGTAGTGTAGTAATTTTATATTTTTAAGTTAAGATTAAATTATTATTTTTGCCTTTTTAATGAGATCTTTAACTAAAATATATATCCCTCTTAATTTGGTTTTTTTAATTGATTTTTAATCATTTTTTTTTACCTTTATTAGTTTGAATTACAAGAATCAACTTTTTAATTTGGTCATTAAAATAGTAATTTATTCTTATTTTATTAGTTTCTTTATTTTGGTTTTATATATAAAGAAATCTATTAATTGAACAAATCATTATATTGGTTGTTAAAAGATAATATTCCCATCAATTTAGTCATTAAAAATTCATTATCATCCAAAAATATCCTTAATAGAATCATGTCTAATAAAAAATATTTATAATAAGCAAACAAAATTCTAATATTTTTAAAGACCACCTCATTTGAGTCTCATATATGGCCTTAGTTTACTCTCTAAAATATTTCAAATGATTCTGTAGAATATTTCAAATGATTATTTTCTAAAATTAATGAAATGAAAAAAATTGTTTAATTCATGATCTTATCTTCCTATTACTTCTTCTTCCATAACTTTCTACTCTCATATATCATATTTTATATCTATATAACATTATATAATTTGAGAAATTAAAAAAAATAAATATTCTAAAGACTAAAACTATATATTATACACAGATAAATTTGTATTGTTTTGTTAATGGGAAGAATCAAGGCTTAATAGTGTAGGAAGGTAGCACAGTAGGTGCATTTTGAACTGAGTTTTGGTTTCTGGTGAATATTAAATAAGTAGGTGCAGCAAAAATATTTCAATCCAAAATTCAATGAGATTCCCTGAAGAGAATATTTTTACGAGACTTGCAAACTTCAATAATTTTCTTTGAGGCCTGAATTTAGAAATATACTATTAATTGCATTCTAGTTTCAGTTGTTGGTGTGATAATATTTAAATAAAATTCTTGAACAAGTAAAAACCATTGAGAACATCACCATAGCTTTGTGCGCGTTTTATGCAAAGATAGTTCATTGTATAAGTAGCCATGACGCAACGCACATACCAAGACCAAATTTCTTTTGTTTTTTATGGTTAAATTATTCTTTTACTTTTTATAATTTTATTTCATTTTTAATATGTTATTATATTTTATTAACATGACTATCTTGATGTTTGAAATCACAATGAGACGCAGACATTGTGGAATTCAGTGTTTATGGATAAACATCATTAGCGGAAAAAATATCCCATCATCATTGGGACGATGAAGAGTGAAGAGTAAAATAAAAAGGGAGCTACAATCAATTGTTCCTCTCTCTCCACAACAATAAATCTTTTGCCCACTTTCATTTCAGATATCATGGATTTTGATAAGTAACAGAAAAAAAAAATGTAAGGACATTAGGTTTTTTTATTAGAAATTTATACGTATATAATCTATTTTTTTTAAAATTTTTATATATTTTATTTTAATTAAAAGACTTTATAATAAAGATATAATAAATTGTTTATAAGTTTAATTTTAAATAATAAGCATCGCTCAAGCTAACCACTCAAATCTCTTCTCCCAATCGATCAAATGTTGTTGTCTCTGAACACCACATTTTCTACTAACGTCTTTGATCATTAACTAATTACGTGTAAAATCGTTATACACATGTATTATATGTCCTTTTCTCGCTGGTATGATCCTTGGAAATGACCATCACACCCTGTTCTACTAAAAAGCTTCATTTTCTTTTCCTGGCATGGCGTGGACTATGAAGTATGAACTAGTGGATTAGAAGAACAATAGTATTCTTGACATTAATTAAGAAACCTCACTCTGCAAATTAGTTTACCCTTCGTTCCATGAGCTTTTGGGTAATTACATAGTCGTATCAAGAAAAGGAACGGTACTAAACATAGAAGGAGAGAGTGGAACCATAGACATGCCCCACCTCTTTTTGAAATGAAAATGATAAGATTCTCATTAGAATATTTTTTGCTGTGTTCCATTTTGAAATTGAGGACTTCAAGTTTGGAGCTAAACACTTCTCACTTATTAAATAACTTGGTTGTTTCCTTATGCCTCAAGATTTTGATATTCGGCCTTCCCATCTAAAAATATGTTAACTCTCTCAACTTTGATTGGAGATTCTGAGTATCTCCACCGGCAAGGTGATTTATTACAAACACTTGTGGGTCACGCTTTATGGCCTCAATTACGCATCAATATACAAAGACTTGCCCTGCTAAACACGACATAATTAGTATAAATCTACTGTGCATGAGAGACAAAGCACTAAATCCTTGTTTGGAATTGGCCCAAGTACTATATACTTGCCCTGAAAAGTGGTGTATGTCTGTGTTTTAAGTTGTGTGTATATATGACGTTTGATTCATATTCACAAATCAAACTTGCTGTACACAGGGATAGAATAACTACCTAATGCAAGTGTATTCAAATAACGTTAATATCTCTTTAAATATTCTAACAAACACATTTCTTCAATGTCTGGCTTGAAGCCTTATCATTTTGGCGTGGTTTAATTAACAGACACTCTTTTAAAATTGACATCTAATGAGGCATATGATATGAGTAGAGAGTAGAGACGGTGGATTTGGCCGCAAAGGAAAGCGTTTTTGTATTAAATTGAAGATGAAAGTTGAAGGGCTAAAAGGGAAGAAGGGCAGAGCAGGAAAAGCCAATTACACCTAACTCTGCTTTTGAAAACGAAAATGAGAAAACTTGGATCTTCACAAGGCAGATAGGATGGGCAATTTGCTTTTGCTAAAGCTTACTTTTTTGTTTTGAATTTGGATATCTTTAGAAAAGAGCAACCAGAACTAGAGACTCATTAAGGGATTTAATTGAGAAGCAGCAAGTTTAGGCAAGCAAAGCATCAATCAAATCAAAGCTAACCATTGCACGCCTCTTCACAACATTAAATTACACACCCCCATAACTCTATTCTCTCTTCTCTCTTCTGATAATAAAACGAAGCAGTGAGACTGAGAGGCCCTAAGCCCATCCTATACCCACCAAGACTGAAAACTGTTGGTTCAGGATCATGTTGGGTTAGTTGTGTTTGATATTTATTTGCAATAGTAATATGAATTCTCATTAGCTATTGGGCTTAAACTTTCCTTCTCCAGGAGTGTAGGCTTCACACATAACTTCAAGTTCAACCCATAACAAAATTTATGTGTTGTATATGTTCTAAACAATACAAACATGATGATTTTTCTTATATATGTCAAGCTTAGATGTTTAAGAAATTAGGATACCCACCTAGAAAACTGTATCCTAGCACATATCTGTATATGTTAATAATCTCATGGTATGCCACGGAAGTTAATCAAATTGCTTTTAGCCTGCATAGCTGTATAAATCTGAACTAGTACCAAATAACTATGTTTCCTTCAAGCAACTTCAAAAAAATTTACTTTACAGAGAGATAACTTTGTTATTGCTATCTTGGTCCTGAAAGCCGAACTGCAGATAAATAAGCATCCCTATTTTTAGAGTCTGAGGGTTCTGAAGAAGTGCCTCCTTCGCTGTTGTGTTGAACTAAAGTAGAGTAGAGGCGAAAACCCAATGCGGAACATGTTGGTGGCTTTGGAACAGCACAGAGACCCTCAAGCATTTGGACAACTTTAGCCATGGAGGGCCTCAGAGACATGTCTTCCTGTATGCACCACAATGAAACTTTAATAGCCCTATGAACCCTTTCATCCTTTTCATCTATTTTCATCTTTGAATCTATTAAATCTCTCAGCTTCCCTTCTTCCATCCTCTTAAAAGCCAAAGTTGGGAAATGGGATTTCTCTGAAGTTTCATTAGGATCGTAGTTCTTCCTCCCTCCTATGATCTCCAGCAACACCATCCCGTAGCTATACACGTCACTTTTCTCTGATATTGCATAGTTTGTGATCCACTCTGGCGCCAGATATCCCCTGGTTCCTCTTAGTGTCGTGAAAACATGGCTTTGTTCACGAGTCATGAGCTTAGCTAAACCCAAGTCTGAAACTTTGCCTAGGAAATTGTCATCAAGAAGCACGTTTTCTGGTTTGATGTCACAATGTATAATCTTGGAGTCACAATCTTCATGGAGGTAAGCCAGTCCTTTTGCAGTCCCTAGTGCTATATTAAGCCTCGTATCCCAATCCAACATGAGTTCTGATTCTCCCTCGTTTTTCTTGAATATCCATTTGTCCAATGACCTATTTGCCATGTACTCATAAGCAAGAAGCCTATGAGACCCTTCAGCACAGAACCCTTTAAGCTTGACCAAATGATGGTGATGTATGCTTCCAATTATGCTAACTTCAGCCCTGAATTCTTTCTTCCCTTGCTCGACGCCTTCTAATTTCTTCACAGCTACTTGAGTCCCATCTTGTAGAACCCCTTTATAAACTGACCCAAAACCACCTTGTCCAAGCTTCTCAGAGAAATTATTGGTTGCTATTTTCAGATCTTCATAGCTGAAACGAATTGGCATGCCCCTTATATTCCCTAAGAACATGTCATCTTCTGAATTGTCGTCCCCAGGAGACTCTAGCAGTTTTTTCTTTCTCTTGTAGTATCGAAGTCCCACATAGACCATACACGAGATGACAAGCAATGCTGATAAGACAATGGCCACCACAAAAACTATGGTGTGCTTATTGCTGTTTCCACCTCCTCCTCTCGAAACCTTAATGTAAGACACAAACAAAGAATTTGTGTCAGAAGCCTGGAAGCTTCCTATACTGTCCAGTAAAAAACATTTCCCTGTACTATTATGGAAGAACATAACAAGGCACGAGCAATTTCCAAGGCAAGAACCTTTACATCCATCCAAATCAGTTGTTGAAGAGGGTGGAAGAAAATCAAGCGCAAAGTAATGGATTCCATTGCCAGCTTCCACTAGCTCCGTGGAAGTTTCAGAGTTGTTACAAGAAGAGACAACGTTCCCTGGTTTGCAATTGGGATGAGAGCTAAGAACAGAAGGACAACGACAATTGTTATCACCTGTGCAAATGTTGTATGAATCACAAGGTTGTGGAGTACTGCATGAGTTTTGTGGTATTCTAGTTGGAGAAAGCCTTTCACTCCGGAGATTAGAGAAAGTGATGAAGCCATCACTTCCCAAAATAGCAACCCAAGTGGAATTTATCCCTGCATCTTCATCGAAGATGAATTGCCATAACAAGGACGTGTTTTTATCATAGAATCTCCAGGAATTTTCACTGAGTGTTGCTGAAGCCACCATGTCACCATCTTTATCAATGATTTTACGGTTATCCTTCTTCACAGACCAGTAAGGCTGAGGAGTTTGGAAATCAGCAGAAAGAATGACATCACCAGATTTGATCTCTAGAACATAGACCAAGTTATTAGAGTTAGGATCACTGATGAGTTTCATTCCCTCTGTGAAGTCCTGCTTTGACAATAATGTATGTGTTGGGTGACTGAAACTCTGCCAAATTATGTTACTATTGTTCCCAAGCAAAACTAGATTTCCTGTGTCCTGCAATCTCATTGAAGAAACCCCTTTGTTTCTAGTATCTGTGGACCAAACAATAGTTGCTCCTTTCTGTAAGAAGGCATTACCGTTTTCTTCAAACACAAATTTATCAGAACTGGAAACAGGAAGTGCTCTATTTGCAGTCCAGACCACTGTAGAAGTGGCCGTGTGGATGATTACAAGTGAAAACAACGTGGTGTCATTTGGGATGGTGGTGAAGCCAAAGGCGAATTCTCCTTTGTTTGACTCCAGAAACATGCCCGCCCTGTCAATCCAATTCATTTGAGATCCTTGAAACCCTGGGAAGATGTTGCCAACACTTGCAACACCACCCAAACAGATTTCAGACAGAAACACAAGGGAAACACACAACCACAGGGTACTACCAATTAAGTGGTAGAAACGCCAGTGCCTTTCCATGGTCACTTCAACAACTTGTTTCTATTTGGAAAAACTAGTTATAATGAAGAAACCAGAAAATTTTGGAAGTCATACACTCTTTATTTAAGCATGAAGTTTCATAATAAGGGGAAGTATGACTGTGAAGCATGTGAACTATTAAGTATAGGGCAATAATCATTCATAATAGTGATAAGTATGCAGCAAGTGGGGTTTAAAGACGGGTCAATAGCTTTTTCTCAAATCTGTTTATGAGATCTGAGGATGGCTTTGTCTTTGTAAGGCGGTTCTGGAACTGTAGTAAACACACGAGGTTTTTGTTTTAGCGGGTTGACAATTTGAGAGATCAAAAGATTACCTTTTCAAACTGTGTAGAAACTAGAATAGAAAGCAGGAGAATTAATGTATGTAGTATATACACCTCAGTTTCAACTTTCAACTTTTTCAATAGAATCAATAGAAAAGTCATTAGGAAATTGGTTTAAACTTGAAATGGAAGAAGGTCATAGATAGACAATAATTAATGGTTTTGGTTGAGAAGTGGGGTTGGATTGTTTGTTATATCTATGAACCGCTTGCGTTGACTGGAAAGGATGGTGGGAGGGATGAGGTATATTGATGAAAGGTCAATTGGATTTATTTAATGCATAGTTGACGAATGTGAGTGTGAGGACAACCCACTAACTCTCGGTGGATGCAACTTCCAACCAGAAAACTCTCAAGCAAGTTAAATTAGATAGCCCCTCGTGTTCAAAACTCAAAAGAATAAGTTGAATTCTATACACCCTAATCATATTTTAACATAGATAATGATCTACAGGCTTTTATTTATTTTTAAATAAATGATTTTGGCATTACAAGCTTCCTTTTGCTCCCACCGCAATTATGGTATGTACTATACTCAATTCTTTATATATTTATTATCATGTTTTTCAATCAAGTGAAACTTTTTTAAAAAACAAAAAAAGACAACTTGTTAATTTCTAGGTTTAGGGGAAACTTTCGTTTTTATAATTAAATAAAATTATTAAGAATATTTATATTGTTAACTTTTAATTGGTTTGGTTTATAGCATAGGGAGTATCCAGTGGAAACACTCAAGTTGTTTTTAAATTAAAATGTTGGGATGGAGATCACGTTGCAAGGATTGGATATCATTTTGGGTGCCAGCTCCCTATCACTCAGTCAAATCCACCGTCTGTAGATTCTTACTAATTTAAGGAAAAAAGATAATCTGGTACAAAACTAATTAGTTGTGTATGTCAATTATAAATCATTGCTTGTTCAGTTTTAAATTTTAAGTTAAATTTTAAGGAAGATTTTGTCATATTACTAACGAAATGAAATTTTCTAATGTCATCAAATTTTACAAGAATTAAAGGGTGCCTTTTATAATAATGCATGCTCGACGCATAATGCTTATGGTAGCTAATTGGGCATAGCCATCAAATGATTTGTCGTTTGGGTTCATTTTGTTCTTTTCTTCTATATAATATCACCTTTTAATTTTTAATTATAAGACGAAGACGCTACCATAACACATGGAGGCAAAATATGTTTTTAAATAAACTTCATCTATATTATATTTATATATTTATACTATATATTTTTAATAAAAAGGAATATCATGTTTAAACCCTTAAATGCTATGATAAATAAATCAACGTGATGCTTTGCCGTGTGGGTGTGGCCCCCACAAGATGCCAAACAAAGTTGCAGTAGAGTCGTTGACTTTTTTTTTTTTCCAAAATTTATCAGCCCGGTATAAGTATAACACTATGTTTAGTTCTCCAGTTTTGACCTTTGACCTCACTTCTTCTCTTTAATTGCTCCGTCAAATTGATTGCCTACCTCACAACCACTTTCCACTACAAGACAAATAATAAAATGTTGGAAATGCAAATTTTTTCTAGAAGAAAGCCAAGTAGCGGAAGCTGGCAAATGGATGGATACAACAATATCCCAACAATAACGATGACCATGTGGATTCCATCTGGATTTTAATTCAAAGTTTAATCAAGATTCAACAGGTTGAAACTTATGTTGAAGCCAGACTCGAATTGAAGGTGTCATTGCTGCTTCAATTGCTCTCCTCTTTTTTTTGTGTGCGTATGTGTATTTATTTATTTTTTAATGTTTCTTCGCTTCGGTCCAAGATTTTCATTATTCCACAAACAAAAGATATGAAACCAAAAGGGAGGGAGCCATGGAAAAGAAAGCATAAAGCATCTAATTGCGGCGGTTTGGTTTTCATTAGAAGCCACTAGTTAAAAGCAGTTAATGGTGTGGTCATAGATGCCAAAAACTTTAATGAGTTTTCATGAAGCCTGTGGAGGAGGTGCCTAAAACAGCTGTCCCCATAACCCCACTTAATAAAATGAGTAGGATCTTATTTAATCCATACAAAAATTTCAATCTGTTCCTTCTCACTTCTCAGATCAGAATGACACATTTTCTTGGTTTCATCCGCAGGGTTCAAGGATTTTGATTGCCAGTTTGGACAATGAATTACTTTTCTCCCTTTTTTTCATGATTTTTATTGTTAAATTCTTTAATTAAAATAAAAATTATATAAAAATATTTTAAATCAATCAATCATAAAAAAATAAATTATATAAATTATATACATATTAATTTTTGATTAAAAAATTTAATAATAAAAATATAAAAATTATATTTAAATTTTTTTTCTATCCCTAATCCCTACATTGTTTCTAGAAATATGAAGTTATCCCGAAACTGTTTCATAAAAAATAATAAATAAATAAATATGTTCACCCTCAAAATGACCAAATCCACGCTGGATTTTGGACCATTATCCCTCGCTTTCGTCAAAGTCGTTATTTTTCGGCTGTCTGAACTTTTCTTCTTCAGACAATTGCTCGCAAAAATCACTCGATTTAAAATTCCAAAAAATGAAAGAGAAAATCATTAGAAAAAAATATTTAATTTTTATTCTTTTTATAGTCTTGGTTGTAATATGGACTGCTACATTATAGGGGACTTAAGGGCTGAGCTTCGATGACCCAGGAGACTGACTAACATAATAACATCCAATTCACTATCTGCGAAGGCGATTAAAAATACCAGAAATTGCCGTATCTCATCACCAGCATTAACCAGAAGAAGTATTGAAAACGGTGCTGTTCTTGGAGGATTACCTGTATTTGCTCCCCTTTCTTGATACCTCTATCACATAGACATTAGTGAAAGTGACTGAAGAGCAAGGGGAAAACATAACTTGAACCTCAATTCGTAGAGTCGTTTGTTGACAAATAAACTATGGCTCTCAAGATTGGATCAAAATATCTAATTGAGTTCCTCGACCAAAACGATTAAGAACTTGTTGTCAAGCTAACACAACATATTTTACGAAGCCATTTACAAGCAATGTACAAGCTCAGAATAATGGCCACGATAGTTCCCACAATCGGAAAAAGCATTAGGCATAACTAATCAGCAACAAGTGTAAAGTGAATTTACAGTAGTTAAGTATTTGTTTCGGAAGAGCAAGAAGCACTGAAGTACAAAATCGAAAAGAAAATTCTACAATTATAAAACACAGAGACATCACAATTGAATTACACATTTCCTACTATCAAACTCTCGTCAAGATATTCTCTTCAACTCAGTCTCCTTACCACCCCCAACATAGTAATGTGCAAATCTCAAGAATAATATGACATTTGAAAAAAAAAAGATGAACACTATTTCAACACAAAAAACTATTGAAGTCATCTATAAATTTGAGGGGGAAAAATGGGAAAATCAGAAAGGTGTATAGTAATACCCGGTTGGAGCTCCCATTCCATTGACCGGGGGCATTCCATAAGGCATCACTGGCGTAGGACCCCCGGCATAATTTCCAGTTCCATTGAGTTTGGCCAAGCTAGTTTGACCTTGCATTCCATCCCTCGCATATTGCTGCCACAGCTGCTGCTCCTGTACAAGCAAGTGCTGCTTCTTCTCCATATCTGCCATTTGCACATATGATGGGGGTGGAATGGTTAATGATGCAGAAAAAGGATCCTGATTAACTGGCTGCACAGATCCATCTGGGGCAGGGAGAGCTAAAACAGGGGTTGTGCTCTTTCCTGGTCCTGGCAATGCCACACTGCTTGCACTCCCTCCAGTCAGTTGGGCAGTGCTAGCATGCTGTCTCACCATTCCTTGATCATACATACCATTCAACAACAGCGGATCAAGTCCACCACCTAAAGCTGCCTTTTGCTTTGATAAATTGCTAGCAGTCTCTACCAACGCCAATTCCCAATCAGCCTTCCCAGGTTCTGCAGCCGGGGTTTGCCAAGCTGAAGTCACTTCTGGCTGTCCATTTGATGGAAATGCTTCCCATGATCCATTTGCATTATTAGCTGGTGCACCAGCGAAGAGTGCTAGAGCCAATCTATTGCCTTGATCATCGGCAGTGACTGCATCATCTCTCAGATTCACCAAGTCCTCCGTAACACGTTGCTGTGGCTTATGCTCTGGCTCTGGCTCAGGTGGAGGAGGTGGGGTGTAATTCTCAGGTGGAGGCAAAGCCTTTATTTCATTCATATCTGGTACTGGTTCTTCTTCTTTAGCCACAGGCTGAGGTTCCTCCTTCCTCTCTGGACTTTTGGGTCTCTTTGCCCTATCCCTCACAAACTCCTCGAGTGTCTCCAGTAACTTACTAGTAATCCTCTGGACTTCTGGATATTCAGATGATCTCGCCACACCAGTATCCTTGCACCAATTGTAGAAGGCAACAAGCTCATCAAGCTGCTTAGCTGCACTGGCATAAGCATCAAACGCCTTAACACAATCCGGATATTCCATGTCAAAGAATTTGTCAAGTAGAACAGCCAAAACCTCGCAGATATCGGCATACAACTGAAAGCTCTCCCTGACAACAGGATATAATGCGATCAAAATCATTCTACTATTCTTTGCCAATCCCGTAGGCCTACAAGCCAAGAATCGATCTAACAGCCTCTGCAGATGACCCATCTTGCCAAAAAGCCTCTCGGGCTTCATATCTCTCAAGGGGGTCACAGCCCTTTTCTCCTCTCTACCTTCGCGGCCCATCGTTTCGCTCATATCGCCAAACGATCTTGTCCGTCGCATCCCATTTCCATACCCACTTTCCCCCCTAAAATCTCCGTACTCATTTTCATATGGCCTTGGTGGCGGCGACCTAAAATTATCTCGGCCCCCAAATCTATCGTCCACGCTACCCCCGCCACTACCACCACCAACACTCCCACTTTTTCTGTCATACAGCGTCAACTCGAGCCGTTGATCCAGATACATAGCATAGGTTCTGACGAAAGCCGAATGATCCCAGGAGCTAGAGTGAGCCTCATCCCTGAAATCCGACATGTTGAGAAGCCTGGTTCCCTTCCTCGTGGCATACAAGATCTCCTCCTGAAACAAGGGGGGACCCTCATTCATCAACCTGTGCACAAGCATCAGTGCCTTGAGCGCCACAATCCAGTCCCGGGTCTTACCCAAACGTTTGGACACCGTGGAGACGCAAGCATGAACATAGCCACGAGAAAAAGACATCAAGCTCAAGATCTCGCGTAAGTATTTCTCGTTGGCCGGGTCATCGTCGTGACTTGTGGCTTTGACAATCGCCACCTCGAGCTCCGGTGCCAAATTGCTAGTAACCTTCGCTATCCCAATACTCGTCTGATCCTTGACCGCCCCAATCGCCTTCCGGATCGTGCTCGGCGCCATCTCTCAAAGCTGATTCACCACACCCACACTCTTCCTCTTCCTTCGTCCCCGATCTAACGTTTCTCCAGTGACTGAGTCACCAACTCACCGAGCTCAAAGCTACAAATTCAAACCGTTATAACACAATTGGTTTTTTCAAATGTCAGAGCTCATCCTCACGAAATTTAAGCTTAAATTCTTGAAATAACATTTCTCCGAAAGTAGAAACCATAAATCCCCGGAGCTTACCGTTCTCGTCGCCTCCTAGATCCGTGGTCCGAAGAATACGGGTATGGATACTCCGAATAGTTCTCGTGGTCTAAGCTATGGAGGAAGGTGAAAGAACGTGAAACGCGAGACCTGAGATCTGGATGAAGAGAAGAGGAAGCTACAACCACCGGAACACCTAATTCTATATATTTTGCGATGTGTCTTCGCGTTGCGTGTGATCTCGGAAGGTGCTACATTATACAGAGGAGGAGGCTGTGATTGTGTGCGTTCGGGACTTACTTTATTACCATACGACACGTACGGTCTACGTTGATGCAGATGTGATTGATGGGGGAAAATGGAAATGAACACGTGGCGTGAGATGGTGGGTGTGTGGTGATGAGTGGGTCCCAGTCCCATTTTGTACGAAGAAGCTAAATTGTGGGCTGAAGCATGTCGGTGAGAGGTGAGAGGTGAGAGGTGAAGGGGGGAAAGAGGTTTAAAACATTAACGGGATACTTTTGTTTTACAGAAAGCAACGAATTTGGGATTTGTTTTATCTGCACCACTTCTATTTTTCTTTTCCTGCTTTCGTTATTCACTCTCATTTTGGTGGTTATAATTGGCATAAAATTAATAATTGAATGATAAGAATAAATAACAGAGGAATGATACTAGGGAATAAGTTAAAAATATAGGCATTTCTCTGGTTAAAAAATAAAGTGAAGGATGTATTTCAGCATTTTAATAACAGGAGTTACTTTTTTTTTTTGTTAAAAGTAATTTTATTCACATATGGTATTAAATATAAAGAATTTAGTCATTTACATGTAATAAATTAAGTTTTAAATTTTATTTTAAAAAAGTATTTATATTTAATATTTTTTAAATAAAATTATTTTTAATAGAGAATACATTGAAAAGTAAAAGGAAAACATTTAAATTTAATTATATAAAATGTCCATACCATTATTGGGGTTTTAATTAGGATATTATTATAAATATTATGATGACGCTAATTCTTCAAATTGGTGTAATTGATTAGTAGTCAAAAGCTATTCTTTCGTAAGCTTGGTGATAATTGGTGGTTAATGAAAGTGTTTAATTCTTAAATGGAGATATTTTTATAATATTGAAAAGATCAGTAATCGTCCTGAACAGAATTTTATATTCTTTATACTGTGACATGAAATTACATATTTAGTGGAAGTAAGTTATATATCCCATGTCAAATATAGTGAACGATAACAGTAAGTTATTTCATTATTTGCTTCTAGCCAACTTTGAAAATCTAATCTGTTAATTTGAATTATCGTCAAAATATTGGATCAACTTCCTTCTTATAATTAAAAGGTCAATTTAAGCAAAATACAAGAAGAATTTAAAATAGAAGCATACTATTTTGCATAAGTTTAATTAACTGTACGTTTCTTTCCATCTTGGAAGCTACACTTGTTTTTTCTCCATGTTATGTGATAAATTAAAATTTAGAAGTATTTAGAAGTTTAGAACATGGAACAAAAAGGAAGGAGAATATAAAGAGCAATTTTTAAGCCTAGTTATGGACCACCTCAAAGTGAACAGTATTATTCTTCCCCAACTTATAACATATAAATATACAGTCTAAATTTATATATAATTTTTTATATTTTTATTATTAAGTTTTTTTTAAAAATAAAATATGTAAATTTTTTTAAAAAATAAATTATAAGAGATATAAATTGTATAAATTATAAATAAAAAAACTTGATACAATGATATAAAATGCACCTACTTTTATTTTAAATATATATATATTGTGTTGTGGAATAAGGACAGCATTGTAAGAAGGGTCGGCTAAAAGAGCAGCAGCATCATAAGCTATTGAGTTCTGGGTGCCCCATCCACTGTGGCCAACTTTCTTTGTTTTCTAATGGCGTTTGAACATGTGACTATCACAATTGTTTAAGAAGATAAAGATGTATTCATAAAAAATTTGCATATATTATATTCAATTATCTTATAAATAAACTTTCTTGAGAACATGAAAAATTAATCTTTTTTTATGCCAAACACCACTCGAATTCCCTGCCTTGGTATCCCCACATATTTATCCTATCTCTCTTTATGGTTTTCGATCCCTTAGTTTATATTATTATTATTTTTTTGGCGATTAGTTTATGATTCTTTGTTAAAACTTTGGGAAACTAAATGTCATATTCAGGAATACTACATATAATTTGGCAAAGAATATCACTTTGAAGAGACAATGGGGATTTGGTTCATCAACTGTATGATATCCCATCTTCCGAAGAAAAATAAAATAAAAGATCAGAAAGACACCAATACAAATAAATCATTGTATATGGATAATCTTCCTTTGTTTTTCCACGCAATCTCATTCTCCATATAGCCAAGCACAAGTAAAATAAAATGATGATGTATACTTGCAAAAAAGAGTTGAGCAGCTAACAAGTCGTGCTCTGCTTCTGATTGATCATGAACCTGCAACAAACTTTACCTGAAACAAAAGAAGTACAGAGTTGAAGTAAATTTTAATTTTGTTAGCTAGTTAGTCCAAATCCAAAATGTCGGCAGATGTCATGCCATTGACGCTTAGAGAAAATTAATATATTCGTTTCATCTTGTTTATAATGATCAAACTGATACTTAAAATTGGTCGTGAATTCCAATACACTTGAGCGAGTAGCGATGCGATCATACAGCATAAGGGTGTGTGTATTTCATCCCTGACTCACTATTACAAGCCCCTAATGAGGTATGAGTGGGTAGATGAAATAAATGCTGTGTTGAGGTTCCATGAAGGCCCCACTCATGGGAAGCCACATATAAGTTTCCAGAGAGAACATGACTTGGGTTTGATCTTTGATGAAGATAAGAAAACAGTGGCCCATATGTCTGTTCAGAGTACCATATCCTCGTAACCCTCTTATGAGGTCAAAACGCAAGAGGAGGGAGGGGAAACCTAATTGTACAAGATATCTGGAACATAGAATACTGGTGAAAATGTACTATAACCTCTCCTTAATTACTATGTTCAAATTATGATTAGTTTGTTTAAATTCTCTTAACCAGACTGAAAAATATAAAATAATTTTGAATCTTTTAAATTTAAAAAATTATATATTTTTTAAAGTTAAAAAAATAATAATAATAAAAGATATACATTGATAAAACTTTACAATAAATAGATTAGATATCAAATATTTTTTTATGAAAAAATATATTATTTAGACTGTGACAAAACTGTTTCACTCATGGGACATATACAGTACATTTTGGCCCAAATTTCGCATTGTTTTTATTATTGGAAATTGAAAGTGTCTTCACTGCTATTCCTTTCCTAAGCAAAGGCCTCCTATTTCCTAAATTATTCACGTACCCTTCTTCATACATACATACATATATATATATATCTTATAAACAATATCATTAATCAATCCCCGCCATAATGATACTTTTTAATATGTCAATGACATTTCTCTAAGTGTCAATGAAAATAAAAGAAAACTTTTTGAGCATTTTGTGGAGCAGAGGTCAAAAAAGGAGTCAACTTCCGAGTTCCGAGTGACGACTCACCTTGATGTCATGGATAGGGCACATTGGGTGCGCGAGTCAGAGTGTACCGTACTTTCCACTCCCCACACCTCGAATTCTCCTCAATATCACAAAATTCCCAATCTCTATCATCTCCATGTCCAGTTCCAGCAACAGAACTGAGGTAGGGGAAAGCCTTCTTCGGAACACAATCTTTCGCTTCAGAGAGATAGATAGATAGATAGATAGATAGAGAAAGAGAGCTGAGAAATGTCGCTGAAACCGTCCGATTCGACGGAGAGTCTGACACTGCCGGTTTCCGATCCTCCAAAGAATCAAGATGGAGAGAAGCTTTTCAAGATCGACGAGAAGCTCTTCAAGGGATCTGCCATGACTAAACGAGGAGCCTACGCTGCAATCTCTTACATGTCTTGTGCAGGTACATTCATCCTACTTCTGCTTTTTTTTTTTTTGTTTCCTTTCTTTCTTTTTAAATTAATTTAAGTTCTGGATATTTCTTTACACAATTTTTGCAATGTCAGAAGCTATATCTTATCTTGAATGTTCTCAAGTTTCTTATATGATGCAATTCATCGATTAAGGAAGATCGCTTTTCACAGCTGGCGGTTGGCTTATTCTCCCTCATTTGTATTGAAATTTAATTATCTAGTTTGGTCTAGCATTTCATTCTAAGCTTTTGAGTTCATTTAAGTGTGGTACTGGCTAAACGTAGGACACATAAGTAAGATATAGTGTTATTGAGTGAATTTGAAAGGAAATAAAAGAAAAGAGTGAGAAGTAAAAGAAGAGTTGTAGTTTACCTGACTAATTAGAGAGCGCTGTTCCCCTGGACATATGTACGTGATTCCTTCTTCCAATAAGCTCATTTCTATACTGAATTGTAAGCAACATAATGGACATGATAATTGGAAAGATATTTTCAAGAATCATACCTTTCGGACATTCTGAGAGATCAATTTTATTAAAGGAATTCTACTACCTTCCTCTCTTACTATGGCGCTTTTGTAATGTGTGTCACTCCTAACATGCCAAGCTTTCCATCTAGGAGAAAGGTACAGTTTTTTTCTTTGTTACTTATTAGTTTCTGTTTCTGTTTTGTAGTGCTTCTGGTGATGTTCAATAAGGCAGCTCTTTCATCATATGACTTCCCATCAGCAAACGTCATCACACTTCTTCAGGTTGATTCTTTCAGTGGTTTTATCTCTTTCTCTTTCTCTCTCTCTCACTCTTTTTCCGTGTAGATGAACGCATTTTATAATAATTTAAGGTAAATTATCATATTTCAGTCTAAAATGGTTTGGACTTTATGCAGTACCTACTCTTCTATTATCCACTTTGGCCTTTTAATTTGAATTTAAATTGATCAATTCCAAAATTTTAAAAATAATCCTTGCTTCTTCCTGCTGCAGATGGTATGTTCTTTTTTATTGCTCTATGTTATGAGGCGCTGGAGGTTAATTTCTTTCAGTGTAGGTGAATCTTTGACTTTTTCTGATAACTCAACAAAATTTGTACCACTGAAGACTCTGAGGCACACTTTTCCTCTGGCTGGAACATATTTACTTTACATGGTATTTGCGTCCTTCATTTTTTGTTTTGAGGACAAATCTTTAATCATTTTTAATTTTTTTCTTTTTTTTTCTTTTAAACTTTCCTTAATTAAAATCCTGTGGTTCGCCTTGAAAGATAGTCACCATGGAGTCTGTTCGTGGAGTAAATGTTCCAATGTATACCACACTTCGGAGGACCACTGTGGTATTTACAATGCTTGTGGAGTATATTCTGGTGGGGCAGAGGTACACATCCTCTGTTATTTTTAGGTAAAGTATTTTCTTTCTAACACATGATGTGTCTTGCAGTCTGTCTGTCATATCTCATTCAAATGAGTCTTTGACTCTGAAATTTGGGTGACATATCTGAGATATATAATTTAATGAAATTCATTATGGTTGTGGGAGTAATCAATGGCCGCATGTATCTGTGTCATATATATATATATATATATATATATGCATTTTCAGGTTCTTTGGACATTTGCCACCATTTATTGTGGAGGATATATTGTTTGAATAGATGGGATGGAAAGAGGTGTTTAAGTAGTGGCATTGAAACATTTATTTTGAACGACTAGAGAATCTGATAGGTTACTTTATCAACTGATGCCTTCTTCTGCAAGTGGCTGTATTGACAGAAGTCTTTGGTCTTGGCATTTGTTGAATGAAAAACTGCCTGCTAGAGTCATCAAACTTTTGAAAGTTGTTAGATTAAAAAGAACGACAGATTCTTATGATGTTCACATCACAAAAACAAATAAAGTTAAAGGTAATTAGTTAATGAACTTCATCACATGATGTAAATTACATATTTTGATTGTATATTATTGTTGTACTAGTTCTTTAGTCGTTTATATACCAAATTTTCACTAGTCATTTTTAATCAAGTAGCTTGTGTAAATGAGTAAAAGTCAGCAAGCAAAGTGCCCAAAGGTTTGACCTATGCTACTATCTTACATTGACATATGATGGTGATGCATATAGTCTCATGCTATATATTCTTCTATACCTCCAAGTTACAATCGAGTGTAGCACATAGTGCTTACGATGAGTGATACTTCTATTGTTTATTACTTTAATGAGCAATAGATAGAAATGAGATGTTATGACTTCCATAAACGTTTGGCAGTCAACTTAGTATATTCATTGACATGATTCCATGAAGAATAACATGATTGGTTCACTTTATAACTCGTTAAAACAAAACTAAAATTTTGAATGAGTATCTGCCGGATTACTTCATTTGACTAAAAGTTTATAAGGTTGTTCTCAGTGTTGGCCTGATTGTCTTTGGTGCATTTATTGCGGGAGCACGGGACTTCTCTTTTGATGCTTATAGCTATGCTGTTGTTTTTATGTCAAACATCACCACAGCAATATATCTTGCAACCATAGCCCGTGTTGGTTGTATTCTTTTACTTACACTCTCTCTCATAAAGTGGGAATTCATACCACCTTTTAGTTATCCTGACACTGCCGTTATTCTATCTTTCTCAGGGAAAACCAGTGGCCTTAATAGCTTTGGCCTTATGTGGTGCAATGGTAAGCTGGTATATTGTATCAAATGGCCTTTAAACTTTCATTTTCTCTTATAATAAGAATCTTGTGGATCGTTTCTTTTCTGTTTCTGATTAAATACCTCTTCTGTTGTATTATAGGTATAATATGTGGACCAGTTTTGCTTATTTGGACATTGTTTCAGGATGACTTGAAGATGACATTCAATTTTCCCTATCTGTTTTCACCTGGATTTATTGTACGTTCAGCTTGATATCAGAAATTTTTCTCATTTGATTTTATAGTAGCATTCACCCCTGGTTATTGACCAGAAGAACAAATTTAATCGCCTTTAGAAAGCTCACTAACAGTCTAGGGTCCTCTGTTCTCTAGTATATAATATAATAGAATAAATCAAATAATGTCTAACGTAATTTGGCCTGTTTCCACTGTGCCTTCCTCTGGTTTGTCCTGTTCATTAGCAGTTGCCACCTTGAGCTATTTTTCATCAAATTTATTAACTGAAAGTGAGGGTAATATGCTAACAGAATAAACCACATGGGGCAAACGGCAAAGTGTGAAGGGCCTGATCTGATTATAACATATAATCAATGTTTTCTTTCACACTTGGTTGATCAGTAATTGTTATTTTCTACTCAAATCTTGCAGGTTTTTTCATTCTTGAAATTCATAATAAATTTTGTTTAGTTTAGTATATCTGTAGAGTGTAGAACTTATGGGGGCTGTATCCTGTCCTTGGCAATTTTCTCTACATTTCTAATGGTTCCTCTGCTTCAGTCTTCTTAATTTATCTTACATAAAATGAGTATTGTATATTCATGTCCTGTGCTAGTAATCTGTTTTCAGCTACTGAAATGGTTAGCATTCTCGTTCATAAATAGCTATGGCCTTCTGTATATGGCAACCAGCTTCATGTTTAATACCCATTTCCCTCCTTTTTTCTAATATATACTTTGGCAAATTGTAATTTTTATATGTTTTTTTTTGGTTTGAGCAGGTTGTTTTGCTTTTTTCCTGTGTACTGGCTTTCTTTCTGAATTACAGTATTTTTCTGAACACAACTCTAAATTCTGCTCTGACACAGACAATCTGTGGTAATCTGAAGGTTTGTTTGCCACTTATCTGTTTTACCTTGCATGTATAATGCACTAATTCTTCCAGGCTAACATTTATGTGCTCTAAGGCCTCATTTTCAGAGTTCTAGCATTGTAATTGACTGCTGTATACATTTTTCAGAGCAAGAACTAATTGTGTAGGATAGAAACTTTGCACATACTGCTTATTATGTTGATATTTATTATAATACGTTGGTTTTAATGGAATTAAGAATGTCCACTCATCTCTACATAAGTTTCCTATACATGTTCTGACTTCTTTTTTCTTTTTTGGTTTAATCTCATTCATATGAATTCGTATCCTGTATTGATGTGTAGGATATATTTACTATTGGCCTTGGCTGGATACTTTTTGGTGGGCTACCATTTGATTTTGTGAGTGCTCTTCTCCAACCAAGCTGCTCTCCCAGATGGGTGTATTTTAAGCTGTTTAGATGTTTCTTCTGTTCTGTCATATGATACTATGTGTTCTGTTTTGGTTGCAGTGGAACGTAGTTGGACAACTTCTCGGTTTTGCTGGGTCTGGTTTATATGCCTACTATAAGCTGGTTGGTAAATAACATGCTCAAGTCCTTTAGTGGATCTCTTTTGCTACAACCCTTTTAGAAGGGGGAAAAAAATTTGATTGAAGTTCAGATCTGTCAAAAATGCAATCTGGCTGATCTAGATCTATAGGAAATTTTGCATAGTGAGAAGTTGGCTAGCCAACATTTTTTCACGGGGGGATGAAGACCTGCTGCGACTGTATACATGAATCTGTGCATCCCTCTGTTTGTAATACACTATCTTTGTATCGCGACGCTGACTTGCCAACAATTCATTTCTTAAAGCTGATATTGAAGTATGATTACAAGAAAAATCGGGCGAGGTAAGTAATTGGACAAGTGAATTAGTTACCACAATAACCAGAATGGTTCTTTAAGTAGGGAAGAAGGATCAAGCCAACCTTCCTATTCATCGTACTTGTGTGTATTTTTGAGCACCTTGAGGGAAGGAGAACAAAGATGAGAATGAGATCATCGATCTGTTTGTATAGCCCTACCCTTTATTGATTTAGGATGCTCTTACAACTTGGATTTGCAATTGGTTACTTTTACCTTGGTTCACTGATGACAAGCTAACAATCGGTGCAGCTGTTCCAAAGGGTAGTGCGATATGTTTGTAATTGGATACAAGCGTTCGACGTTATACAATATAATGTACGTAAAAGATGACAAAATGGAGCAATTGAACCTGAAGTTAAATACACCATATGCAAATACACTCTGAATGTTACTTGAGACATCTGGACAACGGAGGTGTCGAGTTTACAACGGCTTTTTGCCACGAAAAATAAGGGGGGGTAAAATGGTAAATAGCTTATACACTATCTATTCACTACCTATACTGATTTACAGCAACAATACCAGCTTCCCTCACAAGTTGTTCAGTCAAAGCTGAGAGTCGAGTAACTCCTGTTTTCACCTCACCTAAACAGTTGATGTCAGGATTACTTTGTAAGAGAGTGGTGCAATTATCGGCCTCAACACTCAGGCTAGCCTTGTGTAAAAGAAGTCGACTCATATCTGCAAGTTTATGGAGAGCATTGGTAGCAGCTTCAATTTCAAGCTGAGCTGCCTCGAGTTGAAGTTTCTCAATAGCCAAGTCTCCAATGCTTTTCTCACCAATTCTCTCCTGTGCCAAAGCATAAAGCCGTTTCAGGTCATTAGCATCCTCTTTCAACTCTTCCCTCGCCTCGGTCAACTCTTTCTCTTTTGCGTCCAATCTTGCAAGAGTCATTTTGAGTTCCTCGTCTTTTATTATTAGAGCCCTCTGAGCAGCAAGAACTTCCATTTCCTTTGTTTTCAAACTCTCTTTTGTCAATTCAAGCTCTTTCTCAAGACGTTTTAGCTGCCAACTAAATTCATTAGTAGGTTTCTCCAATAATAGTTGCAGTGATTCGTTGCCCATTTCATCAAGTGGTGTCAATGAGGTGATATCTTCATCCTTGATGGAGCCAACCAGTGTGTTTGTGAGCTCCAGAATTCGTTCTATCACAGTTTCAGCCTCTGATGCCTTCAACTTAGTATTATGTAACTCATTATGCATCATCAGCACGTCCTCATCTTTCTCCTTTAGCATATTGGTTGCTTGAATAAGTTGTGTTTCTTTACTGTTCAGAAGCATCTTTAGATCTGCGATTTCCTGGTTTACACCCCCCAACATCTTCCTTGCATTAGAAAGTTCCAAGTCTTTCTCCTCCAAGGTAACCTGAAGAGAAGCCTTTTCGGATTTCAAATGCTGGATTTCTAACTTAGCATCCACGAGCTCTGACTCTTTTCCATGAAGAATAGCAAGTGTTTCTTTAAATTCAATACTTTTTTGCTCTAATTTCTCTTGAAGCAAAGACATTTCTTGAACTGCCTGCTTCAAAGAAGTTCTCTCTTTCTTCAGCTCCTCCTTCAACTCCTTCACCAGCTCCTTTTCCATAGCTAAATCCCGTTCAAGTTCTTTGTTCTGAGCCTCTGCAAGCCTAAGTTTCACTCTCTCACTCTCCACTTCTACTTGCACTTGTTTTAAATTTTCCATGTATGACATGACACTTTCCCTTTGTTCTGCAAGTTCAGCCAGCTGCTGTTCCAACAATTTCTCTTGTTCCTCCATTTTCCTTCTAGAAGATGCCAGTGACTGCTGAGAAGAAACTAATTCAGACCTCACAACATCAAGAAGGTTCTTTACCCTTCTGAAATCTTCCACCGTTTCATTACTCTCCTGTACACGTCTTGCAGCTTCCTCACCCAGTTTCTTAAGTTCTTCCTGTGCTAACAACCACTCCATTGCCTGCTTTTCCAAAGTGGCCTCTGCAGCCTTCAGCTTTTCTTCTTCAAATTTCTTTTGAGTTTGAGAAACTTCTAGTTGAACTTCTTTTTCTTGGACAGCTTCCCGGAGTCCTCGAAGCTCAATTTCTTGCTTCCTCATAACTTCATTTGCTTCATTTAGAAGCTGAGCCTTCGATTTAAGTTCAGAATCAACATATGCAGCTTCTTGAATCTTCTTGGCCAAATCATTCTTCATTCTCTCAATTTCTTCCTCTTTCAGAGAAAGTGCAGTTTGAACAGCAGCAATCTCTTGATCTCTCTCTCTAACCTGGAGCTTTAGATCCTCTATCTGGCTGGCTTGAGAAGCAAACTTAAGATTAGCCTCCCTCAGCTCCTCTTCCAGTTTTTCATACTTCGACTGTGCTGCTGCAATTTCTCTTTCTTGCCGTTCCAGTTCCTCCTTTGTATGGTTTAGTTTACTGTTCTCCAACAAAACTGTCCTCTCTGCCTCCTGCAGATGTTCTTCCTTTTTCTTCAAGGCAGTCAGTGCTGCCTGAAGATCTGACTCCAGGACTTGAAGGTTAAGCCCAAGCTGAACATCCTGACCAAAACGAAATTCCCCAGTCATCTGTTCTTCAAGCTTCTGCGTCTGCCCAAACAGTCTTTCAAGAAGGATCCTTGCAGATTCAGCTGCTTCATAGTCATTAATGCCTGACCTTTTGTCATTCAAGACTGATTTAATAGTCTTCAACAAATGACCTTTTCTTTTTCTGATTGACACCTGACCTATAGGGCTACACTTCCAATTGAGACTAAGAGAGCATAACTGCACACAACATTGAGCAATGTAGATAATGCTTTGTATGGGTAACCAATCACCAACGAATCAAATGTCCAAACTTCTTTTAACATTTGATTAGTTATCCATTACGAATTCTCACAATAACTTTTCAGCCAACCTTTTGTAGAAATGAAAATTTTGCAGTTTGGTGATGAAAAGATTATAGATATTATGAAATTGCAAAGCCTACGTAACTTACAAGATACTACCTTGGAGGAAAAACAGAGTCACCATATAATTTATCGAGGGTTATTGATTTATGGGAGACTAGTTAACATTAGGTAGGGCAAAAACAATTGCACGTCCCTTCTTGTTTTAGAAATTCCACACACATCCCTTTACCAGTAGGAATTGGACTGGTATTAATTCTATACTTGAAACTACCAATTTAACCTACATATACATACGTCACAGTTTAATTTTGATGGTTCTGTATGAAATTAACTCAAGTTACCATCCTAAGTTGACGTAGTTCATCTAGAATTTGAACACATGCTCCGTTATTTTGGCATAGTTCATATAGGAATAACATGCATTAGCCTTATATACAGCCTTCAGTACTTTTTAACAGCAGTTATACTAAAATTTAAATAGGGAGATTTAAGTAAATTTCCAAAAACAAAAAACAGAGTTTCTCGTAATTAGCCATAGCAACAGGGATTCCTATATACATGTTTTTTTTTTTGTTCTTTTTCCCATTAGACATAGCTATGTAGAAGCTTCAAACCCTAGCCAATTAACGTCTAAGTTCGTTGGTTGCAAATCCAATATGCACTGGACTGCGAAGCTCAAACATCAGAAGGAATAAAGCGATCAAACAAAATAGAGACCGAAGTCGCACTTTGAAATTATCACAAAAGTTGAGTAATATCTAAAGCAGCCGCCAGTGAAGACAGCAACGGTATTCGAAATCAAGATATCGAGCATGGAACAAATACAAAAAAAAGATGCAGGCAGAGAGAGAAACCTGGGAGTAACGTTGAGAAGTGGTGGTAGGAAAACAAGGACGAAGAGATGGAGAGAAAGCCATACATCCTGATCCTGGTTAATCAGCAATCCAAAGGCGGACCATAAGCGAAGTGGAGGCTATGGAGAGACTGAGAAGAATCATGATGAACTTGTGGTAGTTGTAGGAAGGCGAAAAGAGAAAAGAGAGAATCTGAGAAGCTTGAAATGGAGGGAAAATCTGAGAACAAGTGAGGCGAAAGAAATGCTGAAGGCTAACTTACGCCGCCACAAATAGGTTAAGCAGTAAGCAAAACAGAAACAAACACAACTTAGAAACTGGAAAAGAAATATGGAATCGGATAAAGAAAATGACCGCAGGTCCCATTCCATCTTTACTTTCAACTTTGAACCAATAAATAGATTCGCCGCTTAATGATAATAATAATTTTTTATACTTTATTCATATTTATTTTATTTCTATCTAAAAACAGTCTTTAAAATATTAATAACTTGTCATAGAAAAATAAATAAACAAACATGATGCATACGCAATGGAGAGTTGGCTGAACTTTTTCCGTCGAATATTTCTTTTACTATTTATATAAAATATTTTTTACTATTATAAACATAAATTATGTGGCATACGAGGCTGTGGTTGTAGGATGTGTGGAAATTATGTGAATCACGTTTAGAGGCTTCCAGATCCACAAATTCATTCACAATCATTTTTTTGGAGTGTTGATGGATGCCAGTCAAATTAGCTACTGTGTCTCTCTTCTTCTCTTTGTTTTCATAATGGAAGTCTATCTCTTTCACGTGTCGTATAAAACAAGATTATAAGGATTAGTGGTCGTAGATAATAGAGGATTACTTTATTTTATGAAATGAATGATTAAAATTAAACAATAGAATAGTTGCAGAAAATAAATTAGAATGGCTGTAAAATTTTTGAAATCAATGTATTTTTTAGTTTTAATGTTTTATAATTGAAGACGTAATGATCTTTTTTAAATAAAAAATAGAGTACGTAAGAATTTCTCCCTATTTTTATATCTTTAAATTATTTTTAGTAGAGGCCAAAAAAATTACAAAATAACATTGCATGAGATTTAGAAAAGAAAAAAAAATTAAATGTGAAATAGATGTCTCTAAAATTTTGAGGATTGCTCCGTAGGTTCTTACGAGTCACTTTTTCTTTTTCGTAAAGGTTCGCCTGTCTCTGTCACAAGTTTAAGAGTTCATGTACTGTACATGACTTCTCTATCTTGTTTCTGTCTTTTTCCAATCGAGGATTAATATCATCTTTAATTTTTATCTTTTTAGTGAATGGTTTTATAATTATTTGAGTAAAAAAAACACTTGTGGGGCCGTTTCGTTAATTTGGAAGAGAATCAACTATTTGGATATATTACTCTTCCTTAAAAGCATATTTAAATTACATAACCTTCATTTCCATTATATATATATATTATAATGAGATTAAAATAATTTATCTTTAATTATTTTTGCTTTTGCGACAAAAAAACTGCAAGTCTCGAATGGTTGGGTAAAAATCACTATACCCAAGCCCAATACGATCTTAAAAACTTTGAGGACTTTCTTTTTTTGGGCCTTATGTGGGCTATTCTAGGCCCAAAACTGCCATTATATTCACTTAAGGAAGCAATGACCTTGCCGAAACAAAAAATGAAGTAGAGCCATTTTACTCAATCACGAATGTAACGAATCAATAAAACTTCTTGAAAACAAAAATTTGAATACTGAAGTCCATGAATACAACTGTTGTAATGGGTTTTGTTTAAAATTGTTTTGCTTTGTCTCAAATGCAAAAGAGTGTATAAAAAAATAAAACTAAAAAAAGAAAGCTTGACTGTCCCATTCATCATTCATTCATTCATTCATTGTTTATGTTCTTCGTGAAGCCATTCCAAATATGCAGACTCATTGGACAAGCACGAATCATTATTCTATTCCTGAAATGAGTTGATGTAGCCTTGCGAAAGATAAAGAAACTGATACTGATATATATGAGGTGGGAAATTAAGCACTAACAATATTACAAACAACCATAAGGGATTGGAATATATATAGCACGCACATGTTTAATAGCCCACCATTTCTCTGTCTCTCACACACACACACGAACATATTACAAAATTCCATCAGTTTTGGAAGATACGGAATCGGCGTGATCTTACTAAATTACAATTTGTTCGTACGTCCTACCTAATAAGCCTCTCTCGCTCACATCACCAACTCCATTATTATACACATACTAACTTATAACTAATCTAACATTAATTAATTAATGCATTTGCAAAAGAATGAACAACTATTGGATAAGTGACAGAGATATAGACAAGGGGTTGACGGGGAAGCGAAATTGCTCAAATCTATCTTCAATTTTAAAGACAGGACATTGACATCTTTTTTAAAAAAAATAAAAAAGATGCACAAACGCGAAGGATAAAAGAAAAAAATTTTAATAAGTTAACGAATGAATATGTGGATTGAGATGGTCATGGTTTGTATATTAATAAAATTCAAAAAGAAAGGGACTGAAAGAACGGTTGAATAATGATATTGGTTAGGATATGGTAGTGGTGTGAAGATCTAAAGGATGAAAATGAAAGCCTTTAAAGGAAAAAAAAGGAGAAGAGCGGGGAAGTATGCGTGAGATTATAATTAGTTAAAAAGTGTAAATAAGATTTGGTTTGGATTAGGTAAGATAGGGAATAGGATGGTGGCTGATGATAACGGAATTAGCAGGAAAAAAAAAATTATATGTAACTTTTATATTTTTATTATTAATTTTTTAATAAAAAATTAACAAAATGTATAATTTATAGACCCAGTTTGAGGTCCCCGCCTACTTATGAAAGAGCAGAATCATTACCTCACTCTACGTGGCCTCCTCCAATTGTAAGTAGTAACTTCATCTTCAAACATTTCTTTTTTTATGGAAGCATCTAGAAACCCTTACATTTATATATTGGCTAATTCCTTGAGATTGGATATTTTTAAGTTATACTGCACAAATTTTTTAGTTACAAGTCAAAAAAATTAAATTAATAATTAATCTTAAATTAAAAAGATAGATATTTAATTTTAAATATAATTTTAGAATGCACTTAATATATATATAATAATCATAAGATATTTAGTTATAAAAAATATTTGTATGTAATTTATTTTATTAAAATTTTAATAACAAAAATATGAAACTCGTACTTAATTTTTTTTAATTACTTGGCCAGGAGTGAATTCATTTGTTTATTCTTCACAAATAATTGACGAACAAAATTATATAATTTTTTAGAATTATAATTTAATTATCATGTTAAAAGCTAACCTTTTTTTTTTAAAGAGATCCCTAAGTATGAGAACGAATTATCTCAACTACATATTTTGTATAGTGTTAGTGCACTGTTTTTCGTATTAATCTAAAGTAAACTAATGTGCAAAATAAATATTTTATATTACACATTAACTTATTTTTAAATTAATATATAAAAATAACACACTTCACAAAATATATAATTCAAAAAATTTAAATTTTTTAAATACATATATTATATTATCTTATTTATATATTAATTAAATACATTCAACTAATTTATTTATTTTATATCAATGAGTCTACGTATTATAAAAAATAAAAAAAATTAATTAAATAATATATAAATAAGTTAATACAATACATCTACTTCAAAATATTTTTTTCTAACTATTATAGAAAGTGAACATATTTTAAATTGATATGTAAGATTTATTTTGCAGGAAATTAAGAATGGGGGGGCCAAAGGAAGATATGGAATGATGTAAAAGAAGATAGTGTGATGTGAGAGTGAGGAGATAAGAGATTGGAGATGGGGAAAGGTGTGTTAATTAATGATAATGATGATGTTATCATATTTTCATAGTACACCTCGCGTGCACATCAACAGTGTTATATATCTTCCTCTTCCCTTCTCTGCTTTTCCTTTCTACATGATTTAGTTTCCTCCTTCACCCTCCTTTCTCAGCGCGTCATCACTCACTTACATTTTTTCATTTTTACTCTAATTTTAATATTAAAACTACACCACAATACAGCAATTAGCCCACTTCTTGCTTTCTGGTTAACCATTTATCAACATTCTTAATTTTTTTCTTCGTTCGGAAAAATTACAGTTCAATGCAGGAAACGTAATCAAATGCATCCGTGAGATCCACGTGGTGTAAAATGGCGTCGTCCCACGCAGTGCTCTTCTGCTTTGCTGAACAGTGAACATAAATAAGCTCGAACAAAGTGTCCGACTGTCTAATGTCTATACATAGGAGAAATTAAAGAGACTGTGAAGACAACACAAGAGTTTGGGATTGGGAAGGAACAATAAAATAAAAGCCTCAAGCTTTTCCACTGAGACAGAAAGAGAGGGAGACATTGCAGAGGCCACCACAGCTGTAACTGCAACAATATGTTTGCTGAAGAGAATGGTCTCAAGGGAGACCCAAGGCTGCAAGCCATATCTCAAGCCATTAGAGTTGTGCCTCACTTCCCCAAACAAGGTTTCTTTTTCTAATTACAAGTTTGAGCCTTTGTCCTGTGTTATCATATTTTTTAAATCCATATTCTGTTTTTGTTTGCTTCTTGCAGTGTATGTCTTTTTTAGCTTTATATCCAGCAGATCTGAAACTATATTTTGTATGTGCTGCTTTCTTTCTCTCTTCCCCTCAAAACAATGGAATTCGCAGGAATAATGTTTCAAGACATAACGACATTGTTGTTGGATCACAAGGCGTTCAAACACACGGTCGACATTTTTGTTGATCGTTACAGAGACATGCACATTTCCGTAGTTGCTGGTACTCCTCTCTCACCTCAATAGCTTGCTTTTTACTTTCACATACAACAATTTATCAAAAGATTTAGACTTCAGAAGGAAGGTGAAGCAAATTATATGTTGCATCTTTTCTAGTCACTCATCATAATACAATTGATGATAGATAGCAGATGTTAGTTATCTTTGATTGGTTTACGTTATAATGCAATGCAATTGAATTGTAGGAGTGGAAGCAAGAGGATTCGTGTTTGGTCCCCCAATTGCGTTGGGCATTGGCGCAAAGTTTGTTCCTTTACGCAAACCTCGAAAACTGCCAGGTACGTGCAAAATCAACTTTCTGCTATTTAAGTACCAAACATCACGTGGATGCCTAAACTTTTTGACTATGGAATATGGTTGGCATTTAGGTGAAGTGATTTCAGAGAAATATGTGCTAGAATATGGAACTGATTGTTTGGAGATGCATATTGGAGCTGTCCAGCCAGGCGAACGAGCTTTAGTTATAGATGATTTGGTGGCCACAGGTGGAACTCTCTCTGCAGCAATTAGACTTCTAGGTCAGATTTATTGTTCTGTGCTGTTATGTTCTGTTCTGTTCTGTTCTGTATACATGTTTATAATAGTTTTTTGTATATATGTATCAATGTCCTATGTTGTAGAACGTGTTGGTGCTGAAGTAGTTGAGTGTGCTTGTGTCATTGGTGTGCCCGAGGTGAAGGTAATGCCTAAGCTATCTCTCAACTCATGTGTGCTGACAAAACTTTCCTATAAATTGTAGCCATGGGAACACAGTTTCTAAACCATGGGAATGAAATGTAATTTGAGACTTTTCTTACAGGGGCACTGTACTCTTAATGGAAAGCCATTATATGTGCTTGTGGAGCCACGTCAAATAGATAATTGTTTGAGGTACGCCAAATATATATTGTTGATTTCTGATGGCTGTATTGTTGAGTCATGCTGTTACATTTATACTTTAAGCAAAGGCACATACGTAGGAAAAACCTAGGAAGTTAACTTGTATGTCTAAACTTTTAGTACTGTTTTGTTCATGCAGATGTGATTGCAGTTCTGCTTCTGCTGACATACAAAAGGATGAGTCTTTGAGAAAACAGGTCATAATGTGTTCTTCTTACCAGTTTTCAGCTGAATGAGTTCTTCCCTCTTCCTCGAAATCGCAAAATGTTTCCCCTTTCTATCTATTTCTTTCTTATTGGCTATCATGTATCCATCGTACAAGCATTAATCTAAGGGTTGGATCTTCTTTTCAAACTTTCTTATCTTCTTGGATCCTTTTCAATCTTGGACATAAGGCGTGGTATCAGATAAGGAAGGGACCTTCATTTCTTTAATTTCTTTAAAAGAAAAGTCACCAAATAGAGGCCACACTACTATCTCCATTCATAAAAAGGCAAATTCAGAATTCGATAATTGATTAATATGATGACTTAAGTAAGAATTCTACAATATCTTTTAACTAGCTGGCTCAGTTGGTATTTGGTATGATAGAATTGACAATATTTTTTGGCTTGAGTAGTTCGTATTCTTTTAGTTTCTTATCACTTATAATTTGTTGGTTTATTTTTATTTTTTACTTTGTTTAAAAATCATAATAAGAAATCACGTAATATTATGGAGAACTTACCTTTTCAAAAAAGTTAATTATTTTTTTATCATACACAAATTTTGAAATAATTCATCACTTAAAAAAACTAAACTTCTCAAAAAATGATACTATCCATGCTAAAATCCTAAAAATTTTCATTTTTGTAAAAGAGAGTGGCAAATTTGTAAGTAAACCATTGATAGATTCAGTTGAATCTTCTCTTAGGAGTCGCATATTTAATGTTACCTGTTTCGGGATTAGACTTTACAGTTTACATATGAGACGCTGAGTGTTTGTAATTGTTTAAATGAGCGTCTCGCAAGTAAAATTAGAAAATACAAAATGCGAATGTAGATAAGGTACTCTTTTTCTTTTGCCAAACGACGGTGTTTTACCTCATATTTGGTCCGTTAAACTCAGATTCACGAAACAAAGTTAACACGTGAGTGTCTGTCAATAATCGAAACTTAGGGAAAGAAAAGCTTTCAACTGTAGAGTTCTAATCTTACTGAAAATGAAAACAAAGACAAGAACATCTCATCTGTCAAAAAGTGAGAGAGAAAGAGAGCGAAAAGATGACCTATATAAGAAAACATCATTTGTCTTCATTAGAGTTTCAGTTCTCCATTATTTGAGGTATAAAGTTTACAAAAATTGTGGTGCAAGGTAAAGGCTCGTATATGTGTGAAAACTGCAAAGCAAAAACTAGTACATTTGAAAGTAAACTAGGGGGAGGTCACTGTATTCAGTAAGATTTACTCAAACAACTGGGAACAGCATATGATGATCGACCAGGGCAAGAAACAAACGCAGTGGGCTCTTGGCCAAAATAAAATAAACAATTTACATCATCTCAGTTCATGTCACTTGTTACAGTCTCAACCGGAGAATCATCACTAGCTGACATGTCCAATTTGAGAGCATGCCTCGTAACACCATTCATCTGTTTTCTCATTCTAGCATTGTCGATGAGCAAATCTGCTATGATCTTTTGCAATTCATCTTCATAGATGACGCCATCTTTTACGTCATTGATTTTATCTACATCAGAAGCAGCATTTCCCCTGTCCTTCCCTAAGTTTTCTACCTGATCAAATTCAAATGAAATTTCTTTAATTATCGTGGGGAAATAAAGTGCACAAAGAAGAAACTGTCTCTAAAACATGTTGCATAAAAAATAATTACAGCTTAACCTCTTACATGACTGGTAAGATCACGGGATGGTAAATGTAATATCTATATAAATATATAACTTATACCTCTTCTAGTAGGACGCCAATTTGGTCATCAGATATCGCTAATTGATTTACTGTGTCTTCTAATGATGAGTTCATGATTGTGTTATCTTGATCTTCTGTAGGAAAATTGATGTTGCACTGTTGAAGCTGGTTAAAAAGAATCCTGCATTTCTGCAGCAGCTTTCTTGAACCCGATTCTGCATGTTCCCTCTTGTCTCTTTCATGTTGAAGCAGTTTCTAAGTAGACACAAGCAAAGCTTGATCATTCATTTTGGGTTCATATGAAACAAAAATAATTTTGAAATTCAAGCTTGAAAGATGACTTCTCTCAATAAATTACGGATAAGATCAAATATAGAGATAAAGGGTAAAATATATGAAGGCTATAACAGGATATAAAAATTGAAAATAAAAGGAAAGAAAACCTAGAACAATATCCAAAACGAGGAAGAATAAATAATGATTTCGCTTAGTAATTCAGAATCATGAAACAAGTAAATTTACAAAGAACATCCAGTTAAATGTATATGTGCAGATGATAGCGTACCTCAACTTCACACTTTTCCTTTATTGACTCACTAAGCTCCTTCTTCAATTCTGTTTGGGAATTTCGAAGAGACTTGACCTCTTTAACCAATACTTTAACATCTGCTTTGGATTTTGCTTCTAACTCATCATACTGTTTTGAAAAAAATTCCAGCTGATCTTTCGTAGCATTTAAAGTCTGCAACAATTCCTCTTTCTCCTGAACAACTGACTCCTTTGTCAAATTCTGACATGAATTTTCACCCTGGTATCATGTCATGATTTTATTATTAAAATCAAGAAGTGGGACAAAGAGAAAGGTTTACTATCCATGAAACAAATGCAAATACCAATTCAGACTTTAGTTTCATCTCCATTTCCAATGACTTTCGCCGAAGTTCCTCCATATCCCACTGCATTTGGGTAAACCTCTCCCTCTCAATCAGTATAGCCTGTTGCAAGTTTTCTTTACTTTTCTGTTTGGTAGTTTCAAGTTCTACTTCCAAATCCTTGACCTGAAAATTCCAATCAGTTGTGGTCATATAACGATTAATATTTTAATATATCTGAGATTTTATAAACTCTAAACATTTCATAGGGCTCCACAGATTGCAGATGCATTTATTACAAATTACAACAAATGTACATTGACTATTCCCATCTTGGGTGAACTAGCAATAAATGAGAAATTATTTACAAGGAAATGCATAAGAAACATATACCTTTGTCGCAAGAAAATCCTTTGCAGCTATTTCTTGATTTAATCTAACTATAAGGTCCTCCATATCAGTTTTTGCAGTGCCTAGCCTTCGCTGCATGGTTAAAAGAATCCTATTTAATTTATGGCGCTGATCCAATGGAAGGACTACTTGAGCCTCACCAGTAAACTGCAACTCTGCATGACCTAGAATATCTGTTGTTCTGGATACCACAGCATTTCCAGGAGGGTCAAGAGAGCCATCACCAGATAAATTTGGAATTCCAGGAGTAGAAAATTCACTACCTCGCAAAGAGCTTCCATCACTTCCAGCACTCTCATTTGAAAGCTTGCGAACATGACCTATAACCTTAGCATGCTCAGGCTCAGAGAAAAGCTCCATGGTGTTTTTAGCTAAAACTGAGGCATTATGTGCATTTCCATTATTTTTGTTCTCTACAACATAATTGAAATGTCTAGCATTTACTTTATGCCGAGGAAGGCCCTCCAGTTGCTCTAGAATAGTCTGACCCATAAACAAACCCTCATCAATATTTGATAAGCCATACTTGACAAGCTTTTCCATTGGATTTGTCATCTCTTCATCCAATGCTAAATCATCTGTGCCAACTTCAGAATTATCATCCTGACCAACTACTGGCGTTCCAAGTTCAGATGGCTCATATGCAGTATCACTACCATAATCTGATGCAATAGATGAACTGCCAGCAACCAATGATAAGCTTGAATGGACAGGTGATTGCACTGAATAAGCTGTGTTATTGGAAGCAGGATCTGAATCTGAATTTTGTTGATTTGAATCTTGGAAAGCTGAGAAATGTTTTAATGAGATAAACAAGTCAAAATTTAACAAATCTAAGAAGAAATGAGCCAAGAAAAAAGCTATATTTTCAATTCTTCAGATTCAAGTGCTTATCCCATTCACTTAAGTTGGCATGAAACAGGCAAAATTGATATGTCTCAGGCACAATAAACGCAAGATGCAATGGGCAGGCACATACAAGATCTAGCTGCAGCTTCTAATTCAAGAAACGAAGCCACTGCAGCACATCTTGATATATCAATGTCAGACAACAGCTTGCCAATCCACTCCTCCAAGGAGCACCTTCTCTGTAGTAAATGTAAAGTGCTATCAATACCTATTGTCATTTACGTTATTGAAAAACAGCAATGAAAATACTACTACCTACACAATACTTGCATTCACAATTGTGCACAACCATACAGGTAGCTCAATAAGAGATTAACAGAAAAGGTCTGAATGGGGACACCTAAAATTAGATGGAGCCATCATTACAGTTATGTAGATAGCATTTCTTTCTAAAGTATCGACAACACTTTATAACATTAAATCAGGGAACATTACTAAAAAAGTTAACTAGTTAGGAACCCATTACATGAATATTTAGAGAAAAATCTTATTGATAACAAATCAGTCTCTACTACAACTTTAAAACAGGGAGCTGGTTTTCTACATCTGTCTTTTGTCCCAAAAGTTCCAAAAAGATTCTTATCCAATTCAAATGTTCATTGAACAGACCAATAAAAATTGTAGGGTTATACAAGTATATATGAATTAAAATAAAATAAATAGACATTAAAAGGCCATTTTCTCTCTCCACTTTTATCTCCACTATATTTTCTTTAAAATGACATCATTTGTGCGCCATTTTCAAATCACAAGATAGAGAAACTGACAAAACAAGAACCAACAACCTTCCATTTGAATAGAGAAAGATATCAATCCCTTGAATTGATTGCAATAATCAACTCAAAGAAAAAAGAAAACTTAATTCAGAAACTGGATAAATTAAAACTGAAAGAGCAAACCCCTCAGAAGCACCAGATTCATTAACAAGCATAACATTTTTTCATATTTCACAAATTTCCAACATGAAGAAGTGACCAAAAGTTTGACTCATTTTACAAGTATGTTGTTCCTTTTATATTCTATTTCTATAAAAACAAATAGAATAAAATTAAAAATTCAAGAAAGATGCCACCTGCAGATCCATAATGCCAAAAATGCAAGAACAGGTATTGTAATACACTAAGACATTTCCTTACCTCTTCCAATAATGCTCGGCTCTTCAATCGCAAGAGCCCTTTGGGTGGTGCTGGAGGAATATTTTTCCTGGGAAACTCTTTTTTAACCTACAAAGACAGCACATAACAATACAGATGTCTACAAATCAGTGTAACTTAAACAAACACGAACACAATTACACCAAATCTTTATATATCCTAATGCTGGATTGACAACTGAGTTGTCAGAATCTGGGTAAAAGTACCAACTCATTCAGTTTAAAAATAAAATAAACATTAATAAACTAAGATACAGTTGAAAAGGCAAAAACTTACATCTGCATACAACTTTAGAAAATCATTAAACCGTCTTAGTGCTCCATGGCGTGTTGTAATCCCTTCTGGTGATTGTAGACCAACTTGAACCCTGTAGAACTGTCCCCTAATGATGTTAAAAATGAATACTCACAGAGATGCTACTATTCCACACTATACTATTAATGGACAGATTATTAAAAATCAGTAACTTTGGCCACCACTAGAAAGGGACATTGATCAGCTTAAGTACCACTATAGGATCTGAATTTCTTGATTTTGGAAGAAAGACCCAAGAAGGTATTGTGACACAATAACTCCAGCCTGTACGATGATTGTGTGGCCATATTGTATCCCGCCCATTCTGCACAAAATGGACCTTGTAAATAAAAATTGAATTAAAACATTAAGTAAACAAAATTCTACACACAGACATACAAGCTATCAGACAATAACTGAAAAAGGAAAAGCAAAGATATAATTAGTTTATGAAACCAGAGAGCACAATAGTAGATGGTTAATGAAGAAGACGCATTAATTACAAAATTTCAGGGGAAAAAAAGGGAAAGAGTATCGTGATAAAAAATCATGGTCTATCCTAATAGACATCTATTTTATGTTCGCCCAAAAGAAATATATGCTGTCTTCAATTCGAATTGAAGAAAAGGAGAAAACTACAACTACAATTCTAAAACCTTCTCATAATATATACAAAAATAACTTCTCCGCACACCTCTTCTCCAGTTGAGGAATATTCAAACATATTCAAGACACCTTCCTCTTTGAAAGCATTCTAACTCTTCAATTCAATACTTTCTAAACTTTTCCATATTTATTAAACTTTACAAGTCATGGTCACATGGGAGTGAGATTTCGTGATAGAGAAGAGTAAGAAGTGAATAAGCAATAGTCACAAGAAACCTTTGCATCCTTTCTTCCTCAACTAGTAGATGAAGAATGCATTATTGCAAATTCCAACACATCACAAACAAGAACCAGAGGAACCAATTAACCCAACAACTTCTATAAGAAATAGTATGGACTCCGAATGATAAAGAAGCTAAATTCCACGGCCTTAAAAATGCAAGTACACCAACCGGAGTCTTGTTCGCATTTCTATATGAAAGTTGACAAACCCCGTGCATTAAATTAAATTCATACCAAAAACGTTCAGGAAACAGAGTTCAGCGAGATCACACGTGGTCCAGTAGAGTAAAAATTCCTGAACCAGGTGGAGGGAAGCTGAAAGGTCGCAATTAAAACATGCTAATAGAGACCCAGCAAGCAATTAAGAAACTCAAGTTACGAATGTGAAAGAGACCTGATTGGCATTAATAAAAAGAGAGAAGATTGCCCAGAAGGAGGTCAAAGAGATCAAATTACGATTGCGCACATAGTTAATCGAGGAATAAGGAACTGAAACATCCGATTTCGCATAATCATCGGAATTAAAATATAATTAAGCTTGCTGCATAACAACATAGAAACTACCCAATTTCGTGGAGGAGGACTCCAGTCCATCCCGAGAGGCAGCGGTGAAGTCCCATCGTGCCTGTGCTTGGGAGGACTCCGTCTCAGCATCTTCTCTTGTCGCCAGAATTCGCTTTTCTCTTCCTATGATTTGAAGTTCATAATATCACAGACGCACGAGAGCTCCCTTAGTGGAATTGGGATGTGAAGTGAAAGACGGCACTGCAAGCTAGGGTTTAAGCGGTCAGATCGGAGACGCGGCGGAGCCAGATGGCATCCGCACCGTCAGCCACGATGGACGGCGCACGGTAGAGCTAGAAGAAACAACGTAACTAAGAGAAACCACGAGAGCCCAGTGCGTGTGAAAATCTTAGGATCAGTTTGGATTCTATGCTGTGTTTTGGAGGCATAGGGAAAACAGTCACACCTAACTGTCTTCTTCTGGGAATTGCATTGAGCTTCACGATTAGCCACGGGGAGACCGGGAATCAACGACAACGAGCCATTCCGACGTTGCAGTCCCACAATTGTTTTTCTTTCCCTTCCTTTTTTTTTTTTCCTATATCGAATCGTTTTACAACCTTTTAGATGCCGTTTGAGGATAGGTTGGGCTTCACCAATGAGGCCACGCCTATTTATGGGTCCAAGCCTTTGTACAAATTTTATGGGCTTAGTTTGGGTTCCAATGGACAACCATTTTAAAAGTTAAAAGAACCGATAGTGACTCTCGCACAATGATTCGGCAAGCTGCTCTAGTGGTCCAACTCCAACAAAATGAAAAATAATTGGATTGGTGGTGTTGTTTTGGGATCAATGGCGTCCGAATTTCAGGTAGAATCTCATTCATGCAGTCACATCGGCTCGCGCAGTCACCTTCCACTAACACAACTAAAGTTCCTTTTCCTGTATTCCGCTGTTTTTTAGTGCTCAACTTCAACTATAACTCATATAACTTGAATTTTTTTTTGGGAAAAAAAGACAACAGTGGGAATTGAAACGAATGAATTACTTTCCAAAATAGCTATCTCTTTAGTGTAGCCACGGAAGGGATGGTCCAGACCAAAGTACATGCCTACTGCAACCTACAACAATTTATGTTTCATCTTTGTCGTCCAACTTTACTATTATTTAGTTTAGTTGCTTTCTGAAATTTTTCAAGCATTTAATTATTAGTCTCCTCTCCTGGTGATATATATTAAGATTAAAATTTTAGATGTTCAATTTTCATATGAATTATCGAAAAACTTTAGAGGTAACAAGAATTGAGTCAAAAAAGTTACAAAACAATCAAAACAACCAAATCGGGAAGATTACACATGTTTCACGACGCAAGGATTGGATTTTTCACTTTAGGTTAAGCCAACGAGCAAGGTTTTAAAGATCTCAATATTAACAGGAGCGTCACTAGACTAGACAAGACCACATGTCTCCTGCGCACTCGAGCCAAAGTACCTCACGCCACACTGCTTGCCTGTCACTAGCGACGGCCATTGTAGAAAAAAGAAACCACGTATGTGCTTTTCTGATATGAAGAGATGGCCTAATGATTGTCTGCCAACAATTTACACAATATGGACCGCATATACCCATTAATTAATTTGAATCGTCTCAATTCTTTGAATCATTTTGACATTGATAAGGAAATCCCGCATTTGGGTCATGAAAACTAAAGAAGCTTTAACGAAAGAAAGAGAAAACAGAAGAATTTAAAAGAGAAGAGAGAAAAGAAGGGAGAGAGAGGGTGGGAAGGGGCGGTTTTTGTTATGCCTTGCGAATCTAAGCTTGCTTGTACGTGCTGACAATGAGTGACACTGGTAACGTACAGTTTCTTTTGTTTCAGAGGAAAACAAAGCCTTCCATTCCATCTCCGACTTTAAACTATTTTAATTTCACTTGTTGCATCATGCCTGGGTGTGTTTTTCATTTCCAAACTGGGCAATTCAAGGATGCTACAGAAGGACCAAAAACACCAACAGAGAGAGAAGCACAAAAGAGACTGACTCAATCACATCAGAAAGGAATCGCCTCAGAACATGTTGAAGTTGTTACATACGGAAGCGACAATAATGTGTAACCGTGGGGCGTCGGATAGCTCACTTTCTAGATCGGAGCAAACGAAGGGCGAAAGAGAGATCCGATATCTCGCTAGCCACCGGAACCTGCATGCATATGCTGTGATGTGAACACTCTGCAGGAAACAAACCAAATCGCCGTCACTTCCTTATTAGCTAGCTCTATGCGTGCTGCTGTAACAAGAATTAAGAACTCAAAAATTAACATTAAAAAAAGAAGAATAATTAAAACAGGTACAATTCATTGTCATCTTAGGACAATTAAACCAAAAATTATAAAACCTGATGATGTGCTTGTTGATTATACCGGAAAGAGTGCAGACGCGCCCTGTGGAGCCAGCGATTTCAAAGACGACGCACGCAGTTCATCTCAGTGATTTTCCACAGCTTTCTTGAATCGTGCTCCTGGAAATTAATTTTCTCATCGCATGAAGCCTTGCAAACACAGTTCAAGAAAGCTGTGGAAGATCACGAAGAAGACCATTTATGAAGTAACGGAGAGAGAAAGAGGGGATGGAGGATGGGATGTGGAATATTGTTGAAGCCTTTAAATAAATATATGTCGTAATTAATAGCTAGAAAAGAAGGGCAAAAAATAAAATAAAATTTAAAAAAAAAAAGTTTTACTTGCAGTTTAAATGGTAATTGCAAATGAGAGGTGGGGTTAGGATAGAGATTGAATTTCAGCTTTCATCCTTAAACCAAAAAGTGACAAAGGTGCCTTGGGTGAAAATGTGAAGTCCGTATTATTGAGATATATATATACATAGTCATTCATAAAATGCCAAATCATGTCGGATCAAATTAGAATAAGGCACCTTGTTAGATTAAACCGAATCAACTGTAACACCACAGAAACATATACATTAGGTAAATGAAGATTTGTTCATTTAAGTAAATATTTTTTTTTAATGAAGGTAGATCTGTGTAATTGTATATGATTTATAAAATGTTTTTATTGAATTATCCAGGCCAACTAACGCAAGGAGCTATAAAGGACGCAACGTGTGATAAAACGGTTTTAATAATAACCGTTTCGAATATGTGACGTATCTTTCTGGAATACTGAGCTTGCTTTACATTTTTAATGCGTCTGGTGGTAAAACGGCTTCAAAAGGCTATCATCATTAATCAAAATGATGAAACAGAAAGAACAATAATGCGTTAATGTGATTTTTCTTCTTTTTTTTTTATTGTATGAGATAATGTCTGCAATACACAATATATTTATTTATGAGGAATTTGATACAATATCATTTTAAATAATGTTATCTTAGATTATAAGATGAAATTTTATAATTTAAATTATATTTATAATACTTATATTTAATATATAAATTAGTGACATCTTATATAATAAGAATATCAAATACAAATATTTAATTATTTATACTAATTAATGTTATTTATTTTTACTTTTCAAATTTATATATTTTTCAAAAATCATGTTGTGTATAATGAAAGGCTGAAAGCAATGCATTGAATTAAATGATTTTTTTTAAAAGATATTATAAATAATCAATGGCATTCACTAGTTACCTACTTTAATGAATTAGTATTATTGACTTCATGCACTATTTAATTATAAGTAAGAAGTGTGCTTAAATATTGAGAACAAATATATGTATAGTGCCATATAAGCATTACCTTGAAATTTTCATACACAAAATACGAAAGAAACGTAGAAAAGAAGAAACCCAGTACGACTATATATAGAATACTTGACATATTGGTTGCGTATCTATACGTGGTGATGCATCCTAATTCTTTTCTAAATAAAAAATGTTATTACATTTTAAAATAACAAAAATAAATTATTTAATTTCTTACTTTATTTATTATTTATTATAAACTTTTTATTATCTTTAATTATTTCCTCTTTTTTCATGTCTTATCTTACATATTTTATTTGATACGAAGTTATTATAATAGGTATATAACACAGCTTGAATTTGACATTTTGATCATCTCATAATCAAACACAGCTTTATTGCAAGAGCTGGATTAATTAATGAGTAATAGTTTGACATGACAGATAAATTTGTGTACTATGTGTAGTCTCACTGAAGAATCTCGTACTACCATATTTTAAATTTTTTTTTTCATTCTCCTTGTTATTTTTACATATTTATAGAAATTTATATTTTATTTTATATATATACATATTAATATATATTTTTTAAAATTAATATCTATAATACTTGATGACCAATCAAATCCAAATCAATCTAAATTCATTTAAATTGAATCAATTTGATCCAACTAAAATCGATCAAAATTGATTATTTGATTAGATGAATTAGATAAAAATTTATCAAAATTAATTACATCAGTTCAATTATTGGATAATGTTAATTTTTATCTAACTTAAACTGAATTCAACCGATTAATATATTATATTATATTATATACAAATTAAAACTTTAAATTATTATTATTATTACTTTTTACTATAAATATTTTCTTTTATGGTTATAATTGTTTTATAATTGCCTTAAAATAATTTTAATTTTAGTTTTATGGTTAAAAATTTGTATTTTCATATTTGAAATTAGAAAATTTTAATATATAATATTTTTATTTTTTAATATTTAAAAAAATTAATTTGAATAATTTAATCTAAACTAATCAAAGTCGATTTAAATTAAATCAGTTGATACAAAAAATATCAAATTGATTATATAATTTTTTTAATCATCTAATTAGATCATTTTGATTGGTTAGATAATCCAAATCAATTCAAACTGAACTAATACTAACTATTACATTAAAATTACTATATATAATATAAATATAACTACTAAAAAATAAAAGAAAAGAAGCTTTCATATATAATAATTAATTAAAAGGTACAAACATTAAGGCAAACAGATAGAGTTGCCTAATTATTAATTTAAATAAACACTGCATAAGCATTAGCAAAACAAGAGTTGAAATACGCGCACGCGCATATATATATATATATATATATATATATATATATATCACTCATATATATGCACCGACAAAAGCTAAGTGCAGGACGTATGCAAGGCCATAATAACAACATGTAGAAAGAAGATGGATTCGTTGAACCTAAGTCTTAGATCAGTAAAATTCTATGGACATTGAAAACCAGCAGGAATAGTTTTTTCACAAGCACTAAGGAGCAAGCTGAGTGAGAGAGGAACGTTTAAGTTGATCCCAAGCACGTTGGCCTTAATAGCAGTGCAGAGGCAGAGAGCAGCCTCTAAATCAGCCAAACCTTGAATCAATGAGCAGCACTTGGTTGTAGGAGGAGACCCAACCACGATGTTAACAAGGCCAAGAACGTCAGCACAAACCTTTAACTTCAAGGTGTCGATAGGGCAATATGAGGTCTGAGGAGTGGGACAAGGCTTGGGTTTGGGCTTGGGCTTGGGTTTGGGTGTGGGGGGCTTGCATGGGCCGCAAGCGTCGGTAAAGGTTGAATAGGCTAGGAGGGAGAGCAGCAAAATGGTGGCACGGAGCTTGTTGGAAGCCATGGCTTGCGCAGAATCAAGAAACGAAAAAGGAAAGTAAAGTGTTAAGAGAGAGAGAGAGAGTTTGCTTTTTGAAGTAGAGTGGGAAGGACAGGGGGAGATGGACCATTTTTAAAGACACGTCGTGAGGTGCAACTTGGAAGATAATCTGATTGAGTGGAGAGATTGAGAAGAGTGAAGAGTGTGATAATAACGATACAGTTGGATTTTTGTATCCTTCTCAAAAACTAGGTTGTAATGTTTGGCTTGATATGCATACCTAGAATTGCCTTCTCCATACTCAGAAAAATAAAATAATTTTTGGAGACGTGGAGAGTCAAGTATTATAAAAGGCAGTATTTGTTATCAAGTTGTTTAATAATAATTAATTTTTAAAAAAAGCTATACGTTTATTTTAACTAAAAAATTTAAATAACAAAAATATAAATAATTACATATAAATTTGGTCGAATAATATAATGATTGTGTAATTAATAAGGGATTAGGAACGTTGTTATATGAGTAATGAAATGAAAACATTAATAATAATGCAGATGATCGCCTTAAGGCTTGCAGGGTTGGTGTAATTGGCAAAGAGCATTTGGCGAATGCCGATTAAGTCTAAAGTTTACCACTAACTTTTCGCCTATGTGTATTGTAGTGAAATCTGAGAAAAGTTAATAATAATGGTAAAAATAAAGATAGACAGAGAATGAACTTTATTTATTTTTAGGATAAATTATATCCTTGTTACCTGAGACATAAGCAAATAACATGGCCCCTCTTCCAATTACACTTGCTTCATTTGAATTTAAATGCCTTATATTCATATTCCATATATATATATTGAACAAAATATATTTATTATAATTATGATATAATAAGTATTAAATATGTGCGTAAATAATATTAAATAGTTAACTTTTAAGCATTTTAAATAAATTAAAATACAAATTTTAAAAAGCATACTTTTTTACTAAGTTAATAAAAAACTAATATCATTTTAGAAATCAGTCATCTTTCGATTTTAAGAAAAATTTCTATATATATATATATATATATTTTTCTGGAGAGGCCCAAAGGAATGGCCCAAGTGGGAGTTTGTATATATTTTTAAAATAAATAAAAATTATATAATTTATTTTTTAAAAAGAAACGAAAATAATAATTTAGCATAATGTTTATTTTTTTATTACAAAATATTGAAAGAGCCAATGCATGTTAATACAAATGATTAAAGATTTTTAAAAATTATTATTTTATCCATAAAAAAATTTAAAATTTTTTAAAATCATTCAAAATATTGTTTGATAGACATATTTAAAAAAAAATTAATATTCAAGAATTATAATCTCTTGATTTGGTTACTGGTATTTTATTCAATAAATCTTAAAAATAACTCTTCTTACTATCAATTTTTACACTAAAAAACATTGAAAGACATAGAGAGCAGACTAAACGTGACGTGGGCGATCAATCGCAACCAAAAAAAAAAAAAAAGACGTCGGCGAGCATAAAATAAAAACGAAGATAAAGTTAATTTAAATTAGGATTTTATTGGAGTGTGAAAAATAAGGAGAGGAGGGGAAAGAAAAAGGCGAGTTTGGCGGCAAAAGATATTGATTTGAAAAAGTGGATTCCAGCCTATAAGTTGCATTAAAAATGAAAGTGCATTTGGGATATTTTGTCTGTATTATCAATTATTAACACGAACTAATAAGCATTTTGGAAGCAGCACATGCATGGAGGTTACATGTCGGGCCGGCAAGCCTAGCATCCTCAGACGGTGATGGATGGAATGGAACCTCTGAACTCGTAGGCTCCCCTTGTTTCGCAGTCGCAGAGAAAGAAATACATAAATATAATAAAAAATAATAATATTTCATTTTCCTTTTTTTTTCCTAACCAATGTCCAATGCCATTACCAATACGTTTTTGATAATTATTATTACTATTAACATTTCCCTGCGTCATAGGGAACCCAATTCAGTGGCAATTGTCTTACTAAAGGGAAACACGTATCGCGAAGATAATTCACCATATTTTGATGATAGGCATATAATAACAGAAATAAGATATGAATTAAAATATATGTTTGAATCCAATGTAACTTGAATACCTTGAATTTTAAAAAATTGATTTAGTTTAGTTTTACTTCAAAATTTAATTGAATTGAAATAATAAATAATTTAAACGAGTGAATCTTGTTGATTTAGTTAATTTTTGTAGCCGATTGATTTATATAAACTTAGTTTTTTTATTAGTATTATATTAAATAAAACTATAACATAAATATATGTTATATATTTATAAAACTTGAAATATATAATAATTTTAAGATATGAGTTTTCAAAATTTTAAAATATAAAACTATACTGAATAATCTATTAAAAATTTTTAAACAAGAGATTCCAACAACAATATGAACAAAACACACAAATTGTAACTAGTTAATTATATTATCTAATAAAAATTATTAAATAATTTTATCTAATAAAATATTAATATATATTGATTTAACTTAAAAGTTTAGAAGGGAATTAATTAGTGGTGTGAAAGAATATTGTTACAAGAGCAAGTTTATGTTTTCACTAGCTTTGAAAAATATGTGCATGGCAACTCTATATTTAAAAGTCGATATTATAGCAAATATCATGGCAACTCTGGGAGCAAAACTTGTTATGCATAATATATATAGACATCTTTACCAAAATTTCAACCCTCGAAAAATAATAACCATACAAAAAAATAAGATACTTCACTTGAGTAAAAAAATCATAAAATGTTAGTATTATAGGAATGTAATATAGGGATCATTAAAATACTCATACACCTTATATGACATTTATAAAATTTATTTGTTAGGGTTAGGTCTGAATTTGAATACTAGAATTATTTTAAAGAATTTTACAGTCTAAATTTAAAAGAGTGATACTTAACTCAAATTCAATCTATATATATATTTTAAATATTATTTATATATTATAAATATATATATTTAATTTAGTTTTTAAGTATATATATGTATATTATGTTATTTGTTTTAATCTTTTTAATAAAATAATTTATCTATAATATTAATTCATAAAATATTATATTTAATAATTTTATAAAGATAAATTTGTTAATATTTTATATTAATTATATATTTAAAATTTTAATAATATAATTAATATAACCTATATGTCTTTTTTATAAATTTATATAGGGAAATTATAATTTTAAAAAATAATTCTTTTAATAAATAGATTCAAAATTAAAGATTCAAGTATTTAAATAATTCGAATATAAGTATTAATTTTGTTACTTGCTTGGATTTGAATACCAAAAAATATATTTTCTTGAGTTCAAATATAAGGGTCATAGTATTCTTATCTATACATTATCCATGAATATTTCTAAAAATTATCATTGTAATCCCTAATCTTATGGCTTTTCCTATATATGAGAAAAAAAAAAAAGAAAAATCAAAGAAATAGAAGTGAAAACGAAGGATCCAAGCCAGTCTTCCACTTTCGGTGAGGACGTGACAAGTAGTACAATAGGTCGTGATCGAGGGACCTGGACATGAGTGACAGAACAATGCCCTTTGCATTCCAATATTTGTATGACCAATGTGGGTTACAGGCTACGGCCTTTGTTTGTTCGGAAGGCTAACGGGTCCAATATTTTAAATGTTCAATACCAGTATGGCCCTTTATTTTTTAGGCCTTTGTTATCAAAATTTATAAAATTTTTGTCTAAAATAAAAAAATAAAAGTAAATTATTATTTTAATTTTTAAAATATATAATTTATCTAAATTTAATCTCTAAATTATAAAAATACTTAATTTAATTTTTAAAAGATATATTATATTTCAATTTATTTTTTAAAATTTTAAATCGAGACATAAAAAGACATTTAATACTTATGCATAATAATTAAACTGAGACATAAAGTATTTTTCAATGATTAAATTAAGTATTTTTATAATTTATAGACTAAATTAATACAAATTATATATTTCAAAAAACTAAAACAATAATTTACTCAAAAATAAATTATAAAATCTGTTTATTTTTATACAAAGTATAACAAACTAAATTACATATGTTCATTGAATTGAATTAATTTATTAACCCATAAATTAACCCATATAAACCAATAGATTAATCCATTGGATTGAATTGGATTAATCTATTAAGGTTTAAGTTTGTTTGAGTGGCATGTTCAATAAAATTAAGCAAAAGAACTTAATTATAATTTGTATATATTTGTTATAAAATTCTTTAATTATAATTTAACATATGTGTTGTTTAAATAATTTATTTGTTTATAATTATTTTTTATTTATATATATTTTATTTTAACTGAAAATTTTAATAACAAATATATAAAAAATTACACATAAGTTAGTCATAAAATTAGAACTGTAATAACCTATCCAACTTCAACCTTTTCTTATTTTTTGTTTTAATATGTTAAGCTTTTTATATTATGCATTTGGAGTGTTCATTATAATTTTTTATATTTACTAATTAATCCCATTCAGTCATTTTTTTATACAATATAAAAAAATATAAGCTTATCATTATAACATAGTTTTCATATTAATATATTTTACTACTTGTAAATAGAAAAAATAACATAATTTTAATATTAATTTTATCATAATAATTATAGATAAGAAATAATCATATTTTTCTTATCTTTATACTATTTTCAATTTTTTTAAAATATGAAATGTAAATATATTTTTTGTAATTTAAAAAGTCAACTTGCTGACCCAAAATCCCAAACTATAATATAACTAATATATTTACGGATTACATTAGTTTGGATTCTAATATAATTTTGTTACAATTAAACTATACCAAACTCATTACATATTAATTGCTTTGAATTAAAATAAAAACTTCAACTCAAACAAACTCAATCCTCAAACACCCTTATATTCAATCTTAATAAAACGTTTTAATAAAATGTTGATAATATCTGACTATAAAATATTTAAATTTGTTTACGCATTTAATTTCAAGTATATTGTCTCTTTTATTGGTGGGAAAACAATAATTCTGAGTTGTTTGTGTTACTAATGATAGAGTTAAAGCAAAAGTTAATTATATATTATAAATAAATTTATTTACGTGAATAATTATTCTCGTTGTTAACATTTGATTCACACAATTTGTAACATCTTTACAACTATATTAATAATTTCATTTAAATTCATAGCCTTATTAGTATACTTAAAGATATATTATGATGTGTTAATTTTACTTTATGATTAGAGCCTTATAAATAAGAGGTTATTATATACAAATAAAGACGATAAATATAATTTTGTGCATCATTTCTTGTGTTATTGAACTTTTTGTTTTGCAGCACGTTATTCGTATGAAGGTTTAGAATTTTGATGTTGAGAATTTATAAAATTTGTTTTCATTACTTCAAGGTAAGTAAACATACTTTTTTTCTCTTTCATATATTTTTCCTAAATGTAAGTTTGATTCTTGTCATTTTTTGACAAAAGAAAATTGTGTGTGTATACCTTAATTGTTTGAATTCTTATTTACTAATTTATTAAGTATAATTTATTTACAAATGTCAAATTTCAAAAGATTTCGATTCATTGCACTTGATAAAAATTATTTAGCATGAATTATTCATGTTGAAATTCATTTATTCAATGAATCTTTGATATATTATCAAATAATGAAATAACACATCCTCGAAGCATTGAGCAAAGACAATGAATTTTCTTCCACATCATCTTTATAAAGAATTAAAAACAAATTATCTTACTATCAAGGATCCATTAGTCATTTGGAACAATTTGAATAAGCGATATGAGTGTGAAAAAAATAATTATTCTTCATAAAACTCGTTATGATTGAATATACTTGAATTTGTAATATTTTAAAATTGTAAGTGAATTTAAATCAGTCTTGATTAAAATTAGCTCTCAATTGAGATTAATGGAAAGAAAATTACTATTGAAAATATGTTGAGAAAAAACATATTTTACTTTCCATGCCTTGAACGTGTTCATGTATTAGCAATATCGAGAGTGTAGATTTATCGAATATTATGAGCTAATTTCATGTTTGTTTGATTAAGAAAAATAATGAACTTTGGATGAAAAATCATTAATATCATCCAATTTGATCAACTTCACTCCCTGAAGTGAATGTGACTTCATTCCCTAAAATGAATATGACTTAATTCCTTGAAGTAATGTGACTTTTTCTCAATGCAGTGGACGAGGTTGTGGTGGAAAACAAGCCCATGAAAGAAGAAAACTTAGACTCATGAAAAATATTCATATTTCACTTAAAATTATGAACATAAAAAATGCTACATAAAAGCACAAAAAATGGACCACAAATGAGGAAAATTAAGATAAAAAAATAAACTTCAAAGGAATGGTGAAAATATTTGCTACAAATGTGGCATAAAAGGTCATTGGATTCAAATTTGTCATACTCCAAAACATTTGGATGATATTTATAAAGTATTACTAAAACATGAATGAAATTTTTATGAATCACAGATGAAAATTGATTTTGATATTTCTTTTTTTTTTAAGATTATAGTGACAAAATTGATTATTTAATTAGTGATGGAAATGACTACTTTATTTCGAATATTTTTAGATTATGTTTTATTTTAATTTTAAGTGTAATTTGTCCCTTAGTTTACTTAAATTTGAATAAATTGACGTTTTAATAATTTTTTTTACCTCAAAGTATTAAAATTATTTAAATTTTGTATTTAGATAATAAATTATATCCAAAGTTATGGTTACGAAGAATAACATGTTTTCTTTGTGAATAGTGATAGAACTCATATAATTCTCTGCGATAAAGAATATTTTTAAAAATTAACAGTGGTTGAAATTAATGTTAATATAATATGTAGTTCTACAAATATCATAGAAGACTCTAGAAGAGTTCACATTTTCATTGCCAAATGATACAAAATTAAATATTGATCATGCATAATATTCTAGTAGATCAATAACAAATATACTAAGTTTTAAAGATATTCATCAAAATGGATATCACACTGAGAAAAAAATGAAGGGTATATAAAATATCTATACATCATTTTTATTGTATTAAGCCAAAAGCTTATGTTAGAGAAATTTCTTACTTTTCTTATGGGTTATATTTTACAAAAAAAAAAAATGATTAAATCAAATTTTATGCACCAGAAGTGCTTCAAACCCAACGACTTTTATACTTTGCCATGATCGTCTTGGTTATTATATTCAATCATAATATGATGTATCATAGAAACTACATACAGATATCAGTTAAAAGACGATTAGATCCTATTATCAAATGATTTGTTCTACAAATAATGTGCTCAAGGTAAATTATTTGTTAAACTATCTATTTCTACATTACCCATTGAGTCTCCTACTTTTCTACAACAAATTCAAAGAGATATTTGTGGTTCTATTCATCCATGTGACCCATTTTTTATATTTTATGATTTTAATTGATACATAAAATTGATAGTCATACGTTTGTTTAGTTTCAACTTGTAGTGTAACTTTTGCAAAATTACTTATTCAAATAATAAAATTAAGGGAACATTTATACGATCATCCTATTAGGTTTAGATACGTTGATAAATTTACTTCAAAAGTATTATTTGACTTTTGCATGTCAATATAAATTATAATTAAACTATCATTAGATCAAACTCATACACAAAATAGTTTAGTTGAATCTTTTATTAAATGTTTACAACTTATTGTTAGGCTATGCTTATGAAATCAAAGCTTTTTGCATTTGCTTGGGGACATGTTATAATACATGTTGTATCTGTGGTTCATAATAGACCAACTGCATATCATAAATTTTCTCAATTACAATTTGTCTTTAATCAACATCAAAATATATCTCATCTTATAATTTTTTGTTGTATTGTATATGTTTATATTGCACCTTCTCATTGTACTAAAATAAGACCTCAACATCACATTGGAATTTATGTTGGTTTTATTTCCCATATAATATTAGATATCTTGAAACTCTAATAGGTGAACTTTTTAGAGTACATTTCTATGATTATATTTTTTATGAATCAAATTTTCTGTCTTTAGGGAAAGAAAAATATAAGCACATGAAATTAGTTGGAATACATCAACATTTTCACATCATGATACGCCCACAAATCAAAGTGAGCTTGAAGTTCAAATAACAATTCACTTACAAAATATTACAAATTAGTTACTAGATATTTTCATATATACTTAGAGGATCACTAAATCACATGTGTCAGCCACAAATATTCCATCAATGTTATATATCCTTGTAGGACAATTTGCTAGTACAGTAGCTAATGAATCTAAAATATGTCAAAAGCACAGTACTCTAATTGGTGTAAAAGATACTACTTTTAAAAAGAAAAGTAAGGAAATTCCTCATAAAATATTCAATAAGTTTCAAATACAAATCAATAACCCCACATTTCTGACCCCATAAGTAGTTTCAACCCTATAAATGGTTTTAGTATCAACAAATTATGAGATCTCATTAAAATATAGAGAAATGTGAGAAAAAAATGAAATTGTTAATTATATTTTTGCATATGCAATACTCTGAAATTGCCAATGATTAAGGGTTTGAACCTTAAATTATGGAAAAATATTGATATCATAATGATTGGCCAAAATGTAATAATTCAATACAAGCTGAATTAGACTTGTTATTAAAAAAAAAAGATTTTTGGACCAATTACCCAAACACTTGAAGATATTAAACCTGTAGGGTACAAATAAGTATTTGTCCATAAAATGAATGAGATAAATAAAATTGTGAGATACAAAACATGACTTGTACGACACAAGGCTTCTCTTAAAGGTCTTACATATATTATAATGAGACTTATTATCCAGTTATAGATACTATTACATTTCGATTTTTTATCAGTATGGTAGTCTTTAAAAAACTTGATATGCGTTTGATGGATATAGTAACTTCATATTAATGAGTCATTAGATAATAACATATACAAGAAAATTCTTGACAGAATTAAGATGCTTGAAGTATAAAACTCAAAATCTGGAGACATGTATTCCATCAAATTGCAAAGATTTTTATATGGATTGAAATAGTCTATATGGATGTAGTATAACCATCTCAATGAATATTTATTAATATATATATATATATATATAAGAATTATCCTATTTGTCTTTGTCTTTATATCAAGAAGGAAAATTTTGAATTTTTCATAGTTGTAGTTTATATTGATGAATTAAAAATAATAGGAATTCCATAAGAGATTTCAAAAATTGCATAATATTTAAGAAAATAAGTTAAAATGAAAGATTTTGGGAAGACAACATTTTTTTTTTTTGAGATTTAAAGTTAAACATAAAGCTTATCCATTAAGTTATCCAATGATTGTTTATTCATTTGATATAGAAACAAATCATTATTGTCCATAAGATGATAATGAATAATTTATTGGTCCTGAATTACCATATAAAAGTAGGGACACTATTATACTTTGCAAATTATATTAGACCAAACATAGCCTTTGCAGTGAACTTATTAGCAAGATTTAGTTATGCACCAACAAAAAAACATATCTTTCGATATTTTTGTAGAACATCTGATATAGGCTTATTCTTCTCAAAAGAAGAAAAACCAAAACTAATTAATTTGATATGTTGATATTGAATATCTTTACATATAGAGGAACTACAATTTTGTGGCGATCAGTGAAACAAATCATGCCAATTATATCATCAAATCACTCAAAGATATTGGCTACTCTTGAGCAAGTCATAAGTGTGTGTGGTTGATAACTGTGACTCATCATATTATAGAGGCATATGGATTGTTTACAACCAATGATGAAGCAACAATATTGTATGAGGATAATGCAACATGCATTAACGATGTAATTGATCTTTTTACTAAAGCACAGTTAACTCAAGTTTTTAAGAAGCATGTATACAATGTCTTGAAGACTTTCATGATAATATATAAACTTGGGAGAAAGAAAATTAACTATAAATAATGTATTATTTTTCTTTTGCTAAGTTTTTATCCCATTAGGTTTCCCCTAGCAAAGTTTTAATGAGGCATATATTCATAATGTATAGTCATCAAAGAAAAAATATTATAAACAAATTTATTTATGTGGATGACCGCACTTATTATCAACATTGGATCTTCACAATTTGTAACATCTCTACAACCACATCAATAGTCTCATTTAGATTTATAGCCTCATTTGTAACAGTTCACCATAAAAGCCATCTTAATAGTATGATGTAACATTGCCTACATATTAGTATGCTTAAAAGTGTATTATGATGTCTTTAATTTCAATTTAAGACTAGAGTCCTATAAATAAAAGGCTATTGTACACAAGTAAAGACGATGAATAAAATTTTATTTATCATTTCTTGTGTTTTGGAACTATTTATTTTTGAACTAATACCATTTTTGGTAATAGTATTTTTGGACATTTAATTTTTCTAAACATTTTAAATTGGGTTATTAATTCTAAAATATATTAAAATGTCATTTATATTTTGTCTGTCCTATAAATAACGTTAACCAACAGTTACTAAAATGGCTCTTCCACCTTAAAATGTTATCTTATGTGATCGTTGACTCCGTTAAATATCCAAATTATAAAGTTTTAAACTGAAACAAAAACTAATTTTAAAAAGAAGTCATGAACTAACAAAATTTGTAGTTACATGACACTCTTGCCTTAACAAATTTAGTGCTATTCTAATAACAATAACAAAATACTATTATTAAACTATTTTCAGGTGACAATTATTGTGAAAGCACCTTTTAGTTGTTACATACATTAATACATATAGAGTACAAACAGCATCGTGAGAAGTCCTCCGAAGAGGGACCTAAGCCAATCCCATTTGGTCATCTCATACAGCAAACATCCTCTAAATTCTAAAATTCAATTTTCGTTAAATCGGTTTCCGCCAAAAAGCACCGTACGGTGCCATGTGTTTGCAATTAGCCATTTTATTCATTTTATTATTCCATTAATTATAGTTAAATTACTTTACAGCGCATTGCACACTTCATCCTTTTGTCCAGCTAGAGGAACAGAGAGAAAGCGACAGGAATAGAACTTTCATCTGCATTTGGACTTTGGACGTTGGAGTTGATCTAGCTCCGTCAATATCCAGTTTTCCAGAACATTCCTACAACCGAGGAAGAGAGAGAGAGGTAAGGGAAATGGCTATACTCTACGCGCTGGTGGCGAGGGGATCCGTGGTTCTGGCGGAATTCAGCGCGACGTCGACGAACGCCGGCTCCATCGCGCGGCAGATATTGGAGAAGATACCAGGCAACAATGATATGCACGTCTCTTATTCGCAGGATCGGTATATTTTTCATGTTAAGCGCACCGATGGCCTCACTGTCCTCTGTATGGCTGACGAAACTGCCGGCCGTAAGTTCTATCCTTCTTTATTTGTTATTAATGATGCTTGTTATTGGTATTTGATCTTTATGAACCATTTCTGTACGCTATTGATGAATTTAGCGTCTAGCAGTGAATTTTCTGGTTGAGTGTTTTTGATTTCGAGCTGGAACCCTAATAATTGGCTGTTCTTCCTAAATCTTTATGAATATGGTTAATATACTCTGGACACGGTTCTCTTGATCGAACCTGAAATGATTCGTTTTTTTTTTGTTCCGTGTATGTGTACACTATTCTGTCTCCACTGCTATACTTTTCCTGCGTTTCCGCATGCTATATGATAGAGGCTTCTATTTCGTTTTGATTCGTTTGCATATTTGCCCTAGTTTAATTTGGAATCTGTCGATTTTATCAAGTACTGTACTGGAGGAATTCTACCGGTCTTTTATTTATTTATTTTTTAAATTTGTATATATATTCTTAATGGCGCTTATATTATATCATTTGCATATATTTTGGTTCAGTTTTTGGCTATTGAATTTTGTGTTGGGTTTGATTGAAAATAAAAATTTCCAGATTGTAGGTAGGTCTCAAGGCTATTCAAAGAGACTCAAGTATTGTCTTTAGGTGCACTAAGTTAAAGCCATTTAGGTTTGTATTTGACTTTTTAAATTATTTTTTTTATGCTCTTGTTCTAGAGTGGTGAGAGTTGTAAGTTAAATACTTATTTTGGAAAGTGTGGATATACTTGGGTGCAAGGTGCTTGAGAGAATAACGTGTGATGTAAAAATTTCATAGTGTTTTTGGTCGTCTCTTTTGACAACGATCATAGTGAACATAGAACCTGTTGGAGTCGATTGATTCATGTAGTCAGCTCCATCTAGTAAAAAAAGGCTTTGTTTGTTGTTGTCTTTTGACAATGGTAGTTATTTTTTCACTGGGTTGAAGTTTTCATGTTAATTCTTGTGTTATTATTATGCTTCTGCTTCATCTTATTTTTCTGTTTTATTCTCAATAGATAAAAGGCATTTTATTTATTTATATTTTGTCCCTAACATTTTGAAGTGTCTGCTAGTTTAAATGGACCATTTGTATATACTTGGCCTCCTGTTATAAACTGCATAAGCTATGTCTCTGCAAGATGTCATTAGAGACCTGCACATGTACTCATTAGATTCTGTTTCTGTTATTCATTTTTTAGAAAATAGATTCCTGTGAGAAACTAAGAATTACTGCATAAGTTTGTTCATGTATTGAATCACTTTTTCACTATATTACTGTCCTGAAAAATCTCTAGCTTAATGTTACATTAAAACTCTACTGTCCATCCCATATAGTGATTTTTTATCTAACATAGGCATATAGCACCATCCAAGAAGGGGGCTCATTTCTGTACTAGTTACTATACAATCTTTTCTTCCTTTTGCAGGGAGAATTCCTTTTGCATTTCTTGAAGACATTCATCAGAAATTTGTGAGGACTTATGGACGTACAGTTCATTCAGCTCAAGCCTATGGAATGAATGAGGAGTTTTCAAGGATTTTAAGCCAGCAAATAGAATATTACTCAAATGATCCTAATGCTGACAGGATAAATCGATTGAAAGGTGAAATGAGCCAGGTAATCATTGAATCCATCCAGTAAATCAGTTGTCAAATGGTCCAAATCAAACTCGGTTTAAAACACTGCACAATTTCATGCTTCTTTGTTTAACATATCAGTTTTTTTTTCCTAATCTTTGGGTAGGTGTATCTGCTTAGTAGTTACTCTGATCAGTTAGAACCTGGATTTTAATCATTTGCTTCTCAATGAATACCACTCAACTGAATATAACAGAAAATGACGTGACATGACCAACTGATATAGTATAATGATCTTGAATTATTATCACAATTTGGACAAGACTAGTATTCTACTAGGTTGTTTGTACTAAGGAACATAAAAGTCATTTTCATTAGTTCTGTATAAATTCTGTTTTCTGGTAACTTCTGTTTAAATTCTGAATTGAAAAGTGACAAGATGTATGGATGTTGTTTTGGAATTATTGCTGTTATATATTTTGATTAAGATGACTACAAAATCAAGCTTTGAAAAGTTTCCTACTAACTATATGTTTCTATAGTAGTAATCTATGATACCCGTTTACTCTTCTATTAAAAAAAAATTGACACTATGTTTCCTCAATTATTTGCTGATCATTTATATAGTTAACTGATATATGTCATCAACAATGTTCTAAATTCTTTTTCCAAAAGGCAGTTGTGATATATCTTACAAGTCGATATCGAAAGGGCAAATAACATTATTTGACTCTGATGAAGGCCACTTGGCCCTAAGTGCCCTTTATAAGGACATCATGCTTTTGCCTTTTTAACTAGTTCCATTATCAGTCTTGAAGTATCAACAACACTTTTCTGAAGTTTATTTTGTAAGAATTTGGATATTCATGATCTTTAACATGCATATATTTGTTCACTGTTGTCAAAGGTTGAAGAAACTTGTTGCTCTGTTACTTATGCTACAAGTGAAAACTGAAGAGTCTGGTACATATTTTATAATTACATTGACGGAAAGATTTGTCTCAATGAGTTTTGCCAAAATTCTGTTAGTTTAAAGTAAATTGAAGATGGCCAGAGTATATGTTGGATTCTATGCACAAGATTCTGGTTTGTACAAATGTGAAATCTGCTTTGTTTTACCATTAATTGGTGGAATAGGTTTTTTAATGGAACAAATGTTCTATTTGATCCTATATTCCTACGAAATCATTGCATCATTTTGATTTCTATCTCTTTTGTTTGGTAAAATCTGGTTGCTTATTTAACTCTTCTATCTGGGTGTCTTTGACGTGTTTTCCCTTTCAATGCTTTAATAGGTAAGAAATGTCATGATAGAAAATATTGACAAAGTTCTTGATAGAGGTGATCGATTGGAATTGCTGGTGGATAAGACTACTAATTTGCAAGGAAACACCTTCCGCTTCAGGAAGCAAGCTCGCCGCTTCAGAAGCACAGTCTGGTGGAGAAATGTCAAGCTTACGTAAGCTTTCTGCCTAAAACTAAAATTTGCTATTGGGGATTTTTCTACTTGCACTAGTATAAGGAGGATTCTTTCTCTTAATCATCCATTAACAGTGAGTTAAATTGTTAATGATAACGCTGCTGGCTTACAGTAGTGTAAAGAGGATTATTTCTGTTAAGCATCCATTAACAACAAATATGGTTTAAATTTTAAATGATAAAGCTGCCGTCTCTGGAATGATTTAGAGTTTTTTTTGGAAGAAAAATCGTATGAGCTATTCCTGGTAATGACATGATCAATAGGTTTTTTCACTTACTTCAGTAACATCAGGGGCTTCTACTCCCCTCTGTTAGGTGAGAGTTTGTTTAATTTATTCTGAATTGTCACTGAAGAGTAATTAACTTCACTAGCTTGTAGAATAATTTAGTGGGAATATTTAACTTGTTGCTGTCTTCCAGCCCCTTAGCACAATCCACTGATATTTCATCTCTGTTCTGGATCCCTGATATGAACAAGTTGTTTTTAGGAGGCTCTGTTTCTGGGTTTTATGCCACTAACAAAAGCTTGCATGTTGCAGCGTTGCACTTATAATCCTCTTGCTAGTGATTGTTTATGTTGTACTGGCTTTCGTTTGCCATGGGCTTGCACTACCTTCTTGCCTGAAGTGAAGGGATAGGCAAGTGAGTTTAAGTTTGCTTCCTTGTCCTCCGTGAATCTGCTTGCAGAGGTTTCTTCCTACCTACCATTGTTCTGCTTCAGTTGCTCATGGTTGCTGGCGTATTTCTTGACATAGAATTGAAGTGTTTTGGGTTGTAGTTTTGACGCTGAGGCTTGATTGGGCTTTTACAAATAGTAATTAATTTTCTGAAAATGTGTCTGGTGTCATATATTGTATTTGTTTCATATACCACAAATTGGATTGAACAGGAAATTGACTTAACAAGTTTTATTTATGTAAGTTATAGCCTTGCAACTTGTTGGTGTTAATGATTTTCCTCCTGCTATTAATGAAGAGGGTGGAGTGTAAGATTCTGAATTACATATTATCCACCTAGTGCTAAATGAACGTGATTTTTGTTTTTGTTTGGCCTCGTTGGTGTATGTCTGATTTATGCATGTAGACCAGTATAAGAAAGTTAAATTTCAATTTGCGTAGACGTCCGTGGAGGTTCATTACTTTTATGCATTAGAAACGGGGAATCATTCAGAGACCTTCTGACACTTCGGCTTTGCTAAGCTGGTATTTTTTGTAATAAGCAGCAAGCTTTCTGGTCTTTGTTTTAATTATAGATTACTTTTCAAGTTTTAACTCTGCTATCATGTTACATGTTAGCTATTATTGTAACTCCATTTTGGTCGTAGTTTTCAGCTTTGTTCACATCCTCCATGCTCCTTGATATTAATGCTGTTCATAGGGGTGATTTTGAACACTTTCATCAGGAGTGTTATGCAATTTCATTAGCTGCTACATACATCACTGTAAATAATTCAATTAAGTATTATTACCTTAAAAATTGTTCAAGTAAGTGGATCTCTTTTCTGATTAATAACACTATGAAGTAATTAAAATTTCAAAATGTAAAACTGCAATAGATTTATGAAGTCAGTTATAATTTATTTAATTTGATCGAATATTGCTATGTTAAGACTCGAGATCATTGATAAAATATTTTTTCTACCAGTTTTGTAAGGGCTTAACAATTTTAGATTTTGTTTTGTTAATTTTTGAATTGCCTTATTATCTTATCTTTCTTTTGAGAGATAATTTTGGTTCACCAAATTGGCCCACTAAAGGGAATGGCATTTTGAATAAAGAAAACAAAATGCCAACACCTAATTTTAACCTATGGAAAAAAAAGTATTGAACACCAGACCTCCATCGTGGATCAGGACCATCAAACGGGGGAAAGGGCACAGTCCGGGGTGAAAATATCGTGAGAATCAATGCGATCCATCATATTACAGCACGCTGACCCAAATAAACAACCCTAAAAATTCTTAATAGCTGACATGGCCCTATTGAAAAATCGAAACAGACTTGAAAGAGGAATGGAGGAACTTCACGTACCAGTGCACTCATAGTGGGTCCCATCTTAGAAACAAGCCTAGCAGTCTACGATCTGCATCACTCAATCAATCTACAAAACGAACTGCTAGGCAATGCCTATATAAATAACATAGCTAGTCCGTCGTGTACCCAATACCGTATAACTATTAGACTATTATTAGTATTAGCATTTTTAGTTTTTTAAATTTTAATTTTTTGATTGAAGGAAACAGCACATAGTATCAGCCAATTAACAATGGAAAGTTACGAAGACACAAAAAAAAGAAAAAGAAAAAAGAAAAAAGCGCAAGATACTGTGATGCGCCACCTAGTTATGAACTGATACAAAGTCACAACACAACTCCAAAAAATAAGCGCAAGTTTACTATCTAGCGCCTCTATTTTTGTCCAAAGGGCAAAGCTCCTCCCTGGGTCGTGCGCTAGTGCAACCCTCTCTCTTTCCCCCGCGTATCCTCGCTAACGCTACGCTTCCCCTAAACTCCCATCCCATCCCCTCTCAGCCTCTTCTCTATTTCTCTAGTTGAATATTGGTCAATATTAAGAGCCAAAAACTATAGGAAGAAATCAGCGAACAAACCCCATCACAATGAAGCATACTTCGTCTGAGGCAGTCACGTCTTTATCGTCTGCACCCTCTTCAACAGACCAATCACAAGTCGCTACTTCATCATCGTCGTCGTTGGCGTCACCGGACAAACCTGTTTTAGGGTCTTCGGCGGCGGCTCCCGAGGACTTGGCTATGGGGTCAAGGGATGGAGGCGGCGCCCAGGAGACCGTGACCGTCGAACGCCGGGGTGAGTACTCCGCCGTTTGCCGATGGACGGTTCATAATTTCCCTCGAATAAAAGCTAGGGCACTGTGGAGCAAGTACTTCGAGGTCGGAGGTTATGATTGCCGTCTCTTGATATACCCTAAGGGTGACTCTCAAGCCTTGCCAGGCTACATCTCCATCTACCTCCAAATCATGGACCCTCGGGGCACTTCGTCGTCCAAATGGGACTGCTTTGCTAGCTACCGTTTAGCAATCGTGAACGTTGCCGACGATTCCAAGACCATTCATCGGGATTCGTGGCATCGGTTCTCGAGTAAGAAGAAATCGCACGGGTGGTGTGATTTCACGCCTTCCTCAACTGTATTGGATCCAAAATTGGGTTATATGTTTAATAATGATTCGGTATTGATAACCGCCGATATACTTATTCTTAATGAGTCGATTAATTTTACTCGGGATAACAATGACTTGCAATCATCGGCGTCTTCTTCATCCGTGATATCTTCCTCTGTTGTTGCGGGCCCAGTGTCCGACGTATTGAGTGGAAAATTCACTTGGAAAGTGCATAATTTTAGTTTATTCAAGGAGATGATAAAAACCCAGAAGATAATGAGCCCTGTTTTTCCAGCTGGCGAGTGTAATTTGAGGATTAGTGTGTATCAGAGCTCGGTTAATGGAGTCGAACATCTGTCAATGTGTTTAGAAAGCAAAGATACGGATAAGACTGTAATGTTGTCTGATAGGAGTTGCTGGTGCTTATTTCGAATGTCAGTCTTGAACCAGAAGCCGGGTTCAAATCACATGCATAGGGATTCGTATGGGCGGTTTGCAGCTGATAATAAGTGTGGTGATAATACCAGCTTGGGATGGAATGATTATATGAAAATGTCAGATTTTATTGGGCCTGATTCTGGATTTCTGGTGGATGACACTGCAGTTTTTAGCACTTCATTTCATGTGATTAAAGAGTTTAGTAGCTTCTCTAAGAATGGGGCTTTAATTGCAGGGAGAAGTGGGAGTGGGGCAAGGAAATCAGATGGCCATATGGGAAAGTTCACTTGGAGGATTGAAAACTTCACAAGGTTAAAGGATTTATTAAAGAAGAGAAAAATTACAGGTCTGTGCATCAAGAGCAGGAGGTTTCAGATTGGTAATCGGGATTGTCGTCTCATAGTTTATCCACGAGGTATTTCATTTTCTTGTACTGGAAGTCTTTTATTGTCATTGATATCCACTCGCTTGGTTACAGGCTTTATAGCTATCTGAAGGGGTGTAATTCTGTCTTTTATTGTCATTGATTACCACTAGTGTAGTTTTAGCAGTTAATGTATATTAGTAATTCCCTTAAATGAGATCTCTTTATGAGCACTATGGTACAATTCTTACCTATATTGTTTGATATGAAGGGGTGTAATTGAATTTTGTGTGTGTGTGTGTGTGTGTATTTGACCTAATTTTATGTGAAAAAAATTACCTCATTTGATACTTTATAGTTGTATGCACGATGATATCAAGTTGGCAAAAATCACCATGAATTATGGATTATAACTTTGATTTTGTTTCTCTGGGCACGGGTTTGCTCTAGTCCATTATCTCCAGATATATTTTTTTTTATTAGACTGGAATAATATTGTGGTTGTCACTGATAAAGAAGCCTGATAACATTTTCTGTTTTTATTTTCAATGCTATCAGGGCAGTCACAGCCACCTTGTCACCTTTCAGTGTTCCTTGAAGTTACAGATTCAAGAAATACTTCAAGTGATTGGAGTTGTTTTGTTAGTCATCGGTTGTCAGTTGTGAACCAGAAGATGGAGGAGAAGTCTGTCACCAAGGAATCTCAGAACCGCTACTCCAAGGCTGCAAAAGATTGGGGTTGGCGTGAATTTGTGACCCTTACTAGCCTTTTTGATCAAGATTCGGGTTTTCTTGTCCAGGACACTGTTGTATTCTCAGCTGAAGTTCTTATATTGAAAGAGACATCAATAATGCAGGATTTGATTGATCAGGATTCTGAGTTGAGCAGTAATTGTTCCCTTATTGATAAGTATGTAAAAAGAAGTACATTTACATGGAAAGTGGAGAATTTCCTGTCATTTAAGGAAATAATGGAGACTCGAAAGATTTTTAGTAAATTCTTTCAGGCTGGTGGATGTGAACTTCGAATTGGTAGGTACTTTGTCTCACAAATATGATTTTTGCATTCTTCTTCTTCTATTCTAAGCTTATGTTTCCACGACACAGGTGTGTACGAGTCTTTTGACACCATTTGTATATATCTAGAGAGTGACCAGGCTGTTGGTAGTGATCCAGATAAAAACTTTTGGGTCAAATACAGGATGGCTGTCGTGAATCAAAAGAATCCAGCCAAGACAGTGTGGAAGGAATCCTCTATTTGTACAAAGACTTGGAATAATTCTGTTTTACAATTCATGAAGGTGTCTGATATATTGGAAGCAGATGCAGGGTTTCTTGTCCGTGACACTGTTGTTTTTGTATGTGAAATATTGGATTGCTGCCCTTGGTTTGAGTTTTCAGACTTAGAGGTAATGACTTATGGCATTGCATTGTCTATAGAGTATAGTGGCCAATTTTATCTGCGTCTCTCTCTTTTGCTATACCTCCCCATTTTTCTGTTCTTTTGCTATCTTTTGGATGATTCATTTTTGAAATTTAGATACCAGACTACACATATTTTGTGTTGCTATTTTACTGACCTGAGCTCTTCCGCCATGTATGCATTACTGATTTAAATTATAAGATTTGGTTTTGCATTTAACATGTTTTGTGTGGTAAAATTGTATTAAGCAAGTTAGGAAATATGACCTCTTCCTCAGAATTTTCTCATTGTTATTTGCTTATAAGATGCATGTTGTGACTCACAACTTTGGAGATGAATGTTAAAGATGATAATAAAATCCATGCTCTCATACAATATTTCTGTTCGCATTACTCTATGGAAATTATAGAAGAGTTCTTATTATTTGTTGGAAAATTATTCCTCTCACCAATTCTAATACTGCTGTGTCGTAGAAATTAGTTAATGCTTTTGTTCATTATCTTGCATCTGATGGGCTACTTAAAATACAACAAAACTTGTAAAAGTTTTTTATCCAGTACTATTATGTAACTAGTTTAAGTATTTCCATTGTCTAATTTACCTCTTGGGTTTTCAGTTGTTGTGAAGTCAGAAGTTTTTTATATAGAATTTTTTGCAAGTGTTAATTTTATTAAATTTTTAATTGCTGCTATATTGTGGTTTCATTTGCCTCTTTTAATCTGTTTTTTTTTCTTTGTACCAGGTTTTAGCTTCAGATGATGATCAGGATGCATTGACAACTGATCCTGATGAACTCATTGATTCTGAAGACAGTGAAGGAATAAGTGGAGATGAAGAAGACATTTTCAGAAATCTTCTTTCTAGAGCTGGATTTCATCTGACATATGGAGATAATCCTTTGCAACCACAGGTTACTTTAAGAGAAAAGCTTTTAATGGATGCTGGTGCAATTGCTGGGTTTCTGACTGGACTCCGGGTTTATCTTGATGATCCTGTGAAAGTCAAGCGTTTGCTGCTTCCAACCAAGCTTTCCTCTAGTTGTGATGGGAAGAAGACAAAGGCCGATGAATCTTCCCCCAGTTTGATGAATTTGCTGATGGGAGTGAAAGTCTTGCAGCAGGCAATCATTGATTTACTTTTGGATATAATGGTGGAATGCTGCCAACCTTCTGAAGGGTCTTCTGTTGCTGATTCTCCTGATGCATGCTCAAAAGCATCTCCAGATGGCAGTGGAACTGCTGGTCCCGTTGAACATGATAGAGAAAATGGGGCAACAGAATCTGCACAATTTCCTGTTAATGAGAGATTGGATTCTGTTGATGAAGAAAGTAGTAGCACATCTGCTGTACAGAGCTCTGATTTAAATGGTAGTGTTATTCAGGAGAAGGCTCTTCCTGGACAACCTATATGTCCACCAGAAACATCAGCTTCTGTTTCAGAAAATGCATCCTTTCGGTCAAAGGTACAACATTTATTCATAAAACTTGGTTTTTATTTAATATATCTATGGTATTGATAGCGTGAACTTGAATTTTAGACCAAGTTGCCGGAACAGTCTGAGGAGCTCTTAGGTTTGATTGTAAACTCACTAAGGACCCTGGATGGGGCTGTTCCACAAGGCTGCCCTGTGCCACAAAGACGTCCTCAGTCTGCACAGAAAATTTCTATTGTATTAGACAAAGCTCCTAAGCATTTGCAAGCTGACCTAGTAGCTCTGGTCCCCAAACTGGTTGAGCCTTCAGAGCATCCACTGGCTGCCTGTGCACTTCTCGAGCGGCTTCAAAAGCCAGATGCAGAGCCTGCCTTGCGAACACCTGTAAGATGGATTATTTTTCATTTCCTTAATGCCTTATCTAATATGTTAACTATCTTATATAGATAGATTGTTTCTCCACTACTATTGAAATGATGCAAAGGAAGATCACATTGTTTTTCTCTTCTATTGATGGATTTCTGTTTGTTAGGTTTTTGGAGCTCTTAGTCAACTGGAGTGTGATAGTGAAGTGTGGGAACGTCTTCTATTCCATTCGTTTGATCTTTTGACAGACTCGAATGAGGAATCCCTTGCTACAACTATAGATTTTATATTCAAAGCAGCATCCCAATGTCAACATCTCCCTGAAGCAGTAAGCTTTAAAATAGTTTGAAATTTCACTATGTTCCTTTAATACACTTGTGTCGTTTTACGAAAATGTATTTTGAAGCATATCTGACCTTATTTTTTCACCTTTTTGCAGGTTAGATCTGTTCGTGTCAAACTTAAAAATCTAGGCCTTCAGGTTTCACCTTGTGTCCTTGACTTTTTGAGTAAGACTATAAATAGTTGGGGGGATGTTGCTGAAACCATACTGAGGGACATTGATTGTGTTGATGACTTGGGTGACAGTTGCTCAGCAGTGTCATGCGGGCTTTTCTTATTTGGTGAACATGGCACTGCTTCTACTGGAATGCATGTGGTTGATGAGCAGGCTTTCCGAGCTAGTCGTTATTTTTCTGATATTTATGTGTTGATTGAGATGCTATCTATTCCTTGTCTTGCTGTTGAAGCTTCTAAAACCTTTGAGAGAGCTGTAGCTCGAGGTGCAATTAGTGCTCAGTCTGTAGCCTTGGTTTTGGAAAGGCGTGTCTCACAAAGAATGAATAATAATGCCAGAAATGTTGCTGAAAGTTTTCCACATTCAGATGCTGTTGCAGACGGAGATGCCAATGAGACCTTTGGTGTTCAAATAGATGATTTTTCCACAGTTCTTGGTCTCGCTGAAACATTGGCACTTTCCAGAGACCCGTGTGTGAAAGAATTTGTGAAGTTACTGTATATGATATTGTTTAGATGGTATGCTAATGAATCTTATCGAGGGAGGATGCTGAAGAGGCTTGTTGACCGTGCCACCAGCACCACAGAAAATGGTCATGAAGTAGATTTGGATTTGGATATCTTGGTTAGTTTGGTCTGTGAAGAGCAGGAAATTGTTAAACCTGTTTTGAGTATGATGCGGGAAGTTGCTGAACTTGCAAATGTTGATCGGTCTGCTTTATGGAACCAGTTATGTGCTATCGAAGATGAAATTATTCGTGTTCGTGAAGAAAAGAAAGCTGAGATTTCTAACATGGCTAAGGAAAAAGCAACTGTTACCCAAAAGCTGAGCGAATCTGAAGCCACAAACAATCGTCTCAAGGTTCTTTTATGTCTTATTTGATAATATTCTAGGTTATATCTTGTAGTTAACTGCTAGTGGAGAATTTTGGGTCTAATGCATTTCATGGTTTGTCAGTCTGAAATGAGGACTGAGATAGATCGGTTTGCTCGGGAGAAAAAGGAGCTACTAGAACAAATACAAGAAGTTGAGAGTCAGCTTGAATGGTTTCGATCAGAGCGGGATGATGAAATAACAAAGCTCTCTGCAGAGAAGAAAGCTCTGCAGGACCGTCTGCATGATGCAGAGACACAACTTTCACAACTGAAGTCCCGGAAACGTGATGAATTGAAGGTATTATTATAAAAATCTCTAATTTCTAAATTATTGTATAAATAAAAGATACTATGTCATGCCAAAATGTTAGGTGCTTCTAGTGTACGTACTATGGAGGACTGATCATGCTTGCATCTTTTGTAGAAACTGGTACTATTCTTAGTGATGTCTTAGCAAATTTATGCTGTAATTGGCAGATATGCATCTATATTTTGGGATCAGATTTAGTACTTTTTGCTGCACCTATCCCTATCTTTTTGCGGTCATGAAGGGTCAGTTTTGTTTCTGTCTTCTTGTGCTTCAATGGCTTTAGGATCGCTTCTTAAATTGAAGCATTTATTGATTGAGCAGCCTACAAAGCCGTTGAAGGGAAATAATAGATTTTTTACTTTATGTTTATCTCGATCTAAGTTTTGTTGGGCCATTTGGCCACCATGATTGTTAATTTATTTTACTTATTTTTATGTCTTATGGCTAAATTATTATATTATTATTGGGATCTTATTTTAGCTTCTACAGTCATCTATCTTACTCAGCATTTCACATCATTTTACTAATTAATATTAAGGAAATAATGCTAGAGTATCTAATCAACTATTCCTTCAGGATTATTTTCTCAGCCTCTCTGTATTTCAACTAATGTTTCTTTTTTGTTGGAGGGAGTGTTGTTGAAGGGGGGGGGGGGGAGGGAGGGGGAATCCCTTGTGGATTTACGAAGGGACTGGAAAGCTCTTTTGAGATGATGAGTTTTATTTCATTTTTTGTATTTGTTTTGGCACAACTTCTTGTCATTGTACTGTTCTTAATAATTTTTTTGTCTATAATCAAATATATAATTTGGGATGGAATATTTGTATTGTTATAATTCAGTATTTTGTCATCAAATTCTATGGCATACTTTTTTTCTGATACAAGTGAATGTTGTTTTGTAAGATCTTATTTTGATGGTAATCATTAATCATATCTGTGTATCTGGAGCTTCATTAATTACTTGAAAGTTGAAACATGAGTTCAGAAAATATATCATTTTTTTACCTTTCTGACTTGCTGGCCTGAATAATGTTGTTGGGCTTGGGAAAGGGAGCGCCAGGCATCTGGTTCTGTATTGGTAACTAGTTTGCTGCTTTGTGTCTACTGGGGTTAAGTTTTAAATTCATGTTCATTTGTATTATGTACAGAAAGTAGTCAAGGAAAAAAATGCACTTGCTGAAAGATTGAAGAGTGCTGAAGCTGCACGAAAGAGATTTGATGAAGAGCTGAAAAGATATGCAACAGAAAATGTGACAAGGGAAGAAATACGGCAATCTCTTGAGGATGAAGTTCGTAGATTGACGCAAACAGTTGGGCAAACTGAGGAAGAAAAGCGAGAGAAGGAAAAGCAGGTTGCTAGGTGTGAAGCATTTATTGATGGCATGGAATCAAAATTGCAGACCTGCGAGGTTCGTTTTAACACAGATTGCGCTTTTCTTTTATTATTATAATAGTTTGACTGCTATTGTTCATCATCTTATATATTCATCTAATAATTTTAAGCATAGTTAAAATTATGGCACTTCCTCTTTTAAATTACTTTGCTTTTAATATGATATTACCTGGAATATAGAAATTGTTCAGCCAGCTTGGTCTGTAACTTCAATGCCGTCTGATCTTCTCAAATGTATCGAGGGATTATGACAGGTTTTGACTAGTAATGTTGAACAATATAATATAATAGAAATAATAGATTTTGTATTGCATGAGCATTTTTCTTTTTAATATTAGGTGGCACCAATGCCAGTATACTGCTTCATTCTTCAGTGCCTGTCCGACTAAAAATTTACTTGAGTTTGAAATCAGTCTTGAAACTTTAATGTAATATTTGTTTAATATCCAGCAAGCAGTGTGCCTGTTTTTCCCTAATTGTCAGTAACGTTTGATCTCTAGAAAATCTTTTAACTTAAATGTGGTGCTTTCCTTTTGCAGCAATATATTCGCACACTGGAGGCTTCACTTAAGGAGGAAATGACACGGCATGCTCCTCTATACGGGGTTGGTCTGGAGAGATTGTCAATGAAAGAGTTGGAAACACTGACACGTATCCATGAAGAAGGGCTGAGGCAGATTCATGCCTTTCAACAGCGTAAAGGGAGTCCAGCTGGCAGCCCTCTTGTGAGTCCACATGCCCTCCCACACAACCATGGATTATATCCTTCTGCTTCCCCCCCACTGCCTGTGGGACTCCCTCCATCACTCATCCCTAATGGGGTAGGCATCCACAGCAATGGCCACGTCAACGGTGCAGTTGGACCCTGGTTTAACCACACTTGATTTTTTAAAGGGTATGAAATGATATGACGTCACACGTCTGAGTCTCCTTATTTAGGGAAATTCATCCTTTGGCGTTATTGCTGGTTGGAATGATGGAGCATGATGTTTGGTAAGCTGAATAGAAATATAAAGGGGTTTGGTCTTGGCTGAAATTTTGCCCATAAATGTGAATAAGTGAGTCCAATGGAACTAAAGGTTGCAAATGTCATACTCATTTGCATCTTTTATTTTTTCCTTTTTCCCGTTTTTCAACCTTTTTTAATTTTGAGGGAAAAAAAAAAATTAATTACAGGCTCTTTAGAAGTTTCTATACCCAGTTTTTCTAAGTGATCTCTACAGAGATTCTTCTTTCATAGAATTCCTAAGTGAAGCGAGCAATTTCTTGAATGTTAATTCTTTGTTGGGCCTTTTCTTTTTGGTTAAGAAATTTAGTTGGAATAGAATATGAATACCAAAACGAACTAACGAATTAATTTGTACTGTTCTAGTCAACGGGCTGTCTCGTATCATATTGTCTGCTAAATTATCTGTGAGCCTTGAACAGTAGTTCAAAAGTTTGGTAAATTACATACTGCCCTTGGTTTGACCTAGAATTAATTTATCGTTATGTGATGTTAAGTGTATTGATTAATCCCTTTCTGATTTGTTTTGTTAATTTTTAACTTTTCTGTAGTATTTTTATTTAAAATTTAGTCAAATTAATTATGTTAGATAAAATTAGTTTTCATTTTTTTTGACCTTTGGCAAGCAATGTTTTTATAGTAAAAGCACAATTTTTTTTATAAATGACATTTAAATTCTAACTATTTGATTATATACATGTTTTTAATGGAATATAGAATAGGGTGATTAAATAGTTAAGGAACAAATTACAAGGAAATTAAGTAAGTATTTTTAACAATAAAGAGACAAATTAATTTTAAGCGAAGATTAGACACATCTCATAAATCTTTTAATTTGTTAGTCAAGATTAAACATGAGGAGGAAGTAAGCTGAAGTCTATTATTTATTTATGTTCAAATATTCGATTCTTTATTTTTATATTTATAAAATCTATTACCTTTTATTTACCGTCATTTAAGTAAATAAAGATAAAAGTATATATTTACAATCTACGTTATTTTTATAAACTAGGTAGAAAATAGCATAGATATATTGTACATTAGAAACAATGTTGATGTGACTATTAGATTGAGTCATGAGTGTGGGAACCTCAAATTAAGCCTTCTGAGCCAAATGGAGTGCATGAGCATGTAGATTAGGTCATAGGGCTTGGCAGGCCGATGAATCACAAAATGTGGCTGTACCTGTATCACCTTCTTTTGCTTCTCCAAATACTCCTCCATTGAAATTGCCTTCAATATCTTCTTCATTTCTGGTATCTTGGAAATGGGAATGTGAACAGAAAACCGGGTCCAATCAAGAACCTCGCTAAATGGCAATACATAATTATCGGATATAATGACAGGGACACAGCCTGCGTATATAGACTCAACAACTCTAGGGCTTGCCACTTCATATCCACTAGGACACAAGCAGTACCTGCTTTGCGCCATCATTTCAGTGTAGTTTGAGGATTTAGGGAGATATTCATGAACTTGAACCTCTTTGTCTTTGCCTTTCCAGTAATGGAATAGCGTTTCTCTTACGCTGCCATGAGCACCACCAGCGAAGAAGGCCAAAATAGTTCGGTTTTGAGGAGGTTTAGTGATGGAAGGAGGACCCAATCCTCCATATGGGATTTTGATTTCAGGCAACGACACATCTCTCATTGGTTGGAAACCTTCTGATGTATTGGCATTGCAGAGAACCCTAATCAAATGCTTGAACAGCTTAGGATGACCAGCTGAAACATCTGGTGCCTGAAAACAATTTAATTTAACAAACGTACATATATACATTAACGAATAACACTATATATATATATATATGTATATATATATATATGAATTGAAATAGCAGTCGTATATATATATATGTATATATACCGACCCAGTCGTGGCAAGAAAGCATAAAATGGTCGGCTCCATTGGTTTTGTTCCAGAAAGGGTATCTGCGAGACACCAAATGGATGTAATCTTTGAAAATGTTCTGAAGGCGTGCTCGGGAGTAATTAGTGTAAGGTCTATAGACATAGAGTATGATATTGACCACACTTATTGGAAGGAAGAAAGAGATGGCCTCGTTAGGGTCCTTTGCTATAAAAGGACTCTTCCCACTTTCAAGTTCATCCATGATTTGGCCTTCACTCGAGTATATGTCATTCACTGGTCCATTGTGAAATATGGGTGCCTCTCCTTCCTTGTAAACCCACACCCTGAAACGCTTCTCCATTTCTCTGTGACTCCTATATTCATCAAGTACAACAATAGAAGGAGGTTGAGTTCGGCAAGATGGAGGAGGATTTCAACAATATTACTATTTTGGTGAATTAAAAGTCACGTAGCTAGCATGCAGGCTATATACGAGCTAAGGTTGCAGTGCTTGTTAAATGCAAACAGCACGTTTTAGACTTACGTTTTCATATCCATTCCTCCTCTCTCACTTCCCATCATTATTATGGTTCAAATTCTGATGGTAGCCATTTTCTTTTTATGTACATTAATTGTCATCAATAAATTAATTAATACAGGAAGTTCGATTCTTAAGAGACGAGACTAACGCGCAATTTAGAAGATTGTTTCACAAAACTGAAGTGTCAGAAACCAATTGATAAAATTAATTTATGTAAAATTTTTATTTTTATTTTTTTGCGATTAAAGCTTTGAATTTTATCCTATAATATGAAGCAAGAAAAATTTGTTTATAGCAGCTAACTGGGGCTGCATTATGATTGGTTTCAAGTATATATTAATATTAATATAAATTGAATGGGTAAAAGAAGATCTTAACTGATGAAAGGCATAAGGGTTTAGGTAAACGGATCCTGTGGGAATAAATTCTCCTTGTTTGAAGGAACAGTATCTTCGCATTCGACCTGCTTCTCGTATTGCTGATCGAGCTCTCCCCAAACCATATTCTACTCTCTCAAAATCATTCACTCTTCTTCCACCTACCTGCTTCATCTGCATGCCCTATATATATATATATAGATCATCAACACAAAATATATATAAAAGAAAAGAAAAGAAAAGAAAAAGAAAACTCTTACATTAATACGTACATTAGTGGTGCTGGTGGTTGCGTTTGGCGTGGTGAAATCTTTGGAGGAGGAGGAGCACAAGTAGAGACGAAGCAGATGATGATGACTGGTAATATAAGTTAAAAAGAGTATGAGAGTGAGAGAAGCTGGATATACAAAGACTGAGGCGTAGAAAGGGAAGAAGCCACCCCCCATAGCGCTTTTCAATTTCTGATGAACAACAATAATAATTAATATTGGAGATTTATGGTTCGTACACACACCAGATGATGATAGGCTTTAATTAAATAGAGGATTAAATGAAGATCTTCCTAGCTATACTATTACTATATATATGTATCTATATGTATGTACGTTTACTTTAACCTAAAAATCTTGGACATTGGAGAAGGAAAAGAAAGGAAAGGAAACGAAAGGAAAAGAAGGCACAATTAAGCTTCTTGTTGAGACGAAGCATTCATAAGTGGGTCAAGTAGTAACATATATAGCACAAGAGCACTAGAAGTAGGCGAGTAGAATAGTACTAGGAATTCATTCTTAATTATCTTTACCCATACACCCCCACGCTACCAAAGTGGAGGATCGTGGGACGATTTGTTACTCGCTTTTTAGATTTTTATTATTCAATTATAAATTCAGTTTAATTAGATTTACAATTCTATAATTAAATTAAATCAGAAAAAACCTCTTTATTGTAATTTAGAAACCGATGCTATTTAAAATAAAAAAATTTAAGTATAATTTTTAAATCTTTGTTATCAAATTTTTAATTAAAAATTAACTTATACAATTTATATTTTTTATGATTGATTCTTTTTAAATTGTTTAAATTTTTTATTTTTGTAAAAAAAAAATTTAATAAAAAAATATAAATAATTAGGTATAAAATCTAGTCCATTATAGAATACTATATATTGAAGATAAAGATAAAGATTAAAATGTAATATTTATTAAAAATTATTTTAACATAATTTGGATTCTACTATTCATGATGTAAATGAGGGAGATAAAAAAAGAAGAAGAGAAAGATAAATAGAAAGTCTATTGAATTTAGACCTTGTGTTTTTTTATTTTACTTTTCTATAACAATTATTTTAAGAAATTGAAAGAATTCAAAATTTATATAACAAAATCTCCTATAATTATGAATAAACAGAAAATAAGTATAATGTTAATAAATTAAAAATAAGGTATAAAATCTCACAAAAAGAAGTATGCTATAAATTTGATTTTGAATTTCTTCGTGAATCCTCAAAACTGCAATCCTTATCATTACTTGGATAAGTTAGTTACGAAAGTTTCTAGAGCTTGATATATTTTGGTATCATGCATATTGTGGAACAAGATATACTAAAATATTCAAAATAAATAATATTAAAATAATAGTTTTAAAATATATTTTTTAATAAATTAATTTTTTTAAAATTTAATAATGTAATTAAAGACATTTCAATCAAAGCGAATGAAATTATAAATTTTTTAACGAAGTGTAAATTTTTAAAATTTTTATTGTCAGCCCTGTTTTTTTTTTTTTATGCTCACAACTTTATTTCAAATATGGTATCGGCGTCTGTTTCAAGACACAGACTATATATACATCCACTGCAAGGAAGCAGTTGTACGTAGAATTTGAATTCAACAAGTTAATTCCTGATCTCAATTTCCTTATTTATCAATTGTCTCATAGTTACATTTAAATTTTGTTAATGTTTGCCTTGTAAAGAACATAATTGGCTTGAATATAACCATCAACAAATGTAGAAAATAACGATCATAATAAAAGGTCTAAAACATATAAATTTAAGGAACTAATTAATTTATTCAACTGTTATGCTAACGGAGAACAATCTAACAAAATATGTTTTGAATCTTTATTAAAAAATATGCTTACATACAATGTCTCTAATATTTGGCATATATATTCAATCTTGCTTCTTAAGCATATAAACAAATGCAACTAGATTGAATTCAAATATTTGACAGTTGGGTGTACATTAAACAGTGTAAGATTGTTAAAACTCTTACTGAATAATTTCATTGAAATTATGTATTCAAATCTCTAGCACAGACTAATGCTAAGAAAAAAAGAGTAAAAAAAAAAACAAATATTTAACAATACACTCAAAGAAAATGAAAACTATTTCTCTATTTGAGTCAGGAAGAAAACTCCACAATATTTTCCTAATTTTTCACGAGAAGAAATAGCCTATATACGAAAGCTAGATAACACAGCAATATTTCCCTTTCACTTTTACGCATGATCGAATCATTTTCAATTTGGCCCTATAGTAGTCGAGTGTTCTTGTGTTAATTTTCTTGGCTATGCACATTCATATCAAAGATTTCATTTAATTTATGCCTTGGCCATGGGAGAAGGGAAAAGTAGCTAAACCAAAGTAAGAAAAAACGAAGGACGAAATGAAAAGAAAAGCACAGATTAGTTTCTTCATTAGTATATACTTAGTTCTAAGCAACAAGCAACATGCATATGGATTGCTTTACCAGTAATCTATGTATATTAGCCGCCACTACACTAGTCTGTCCAAAATGCATGACCATTGAACTTGAGCATATGATAAAATCCATGTTTGAGCTTAAAATAAGAGGACGAAGCAGGTCAGTGATCACTATACTTGTTGCAAAATGGGGTTCCTCATTGGCATGGCCATTGGTATAATCCTTGGCATCGCTTTGATCTTGGCTTTTGCTCGTTTCCAAAGTAGCCGTTCCAAGCATCGCTCCCATCTGGTACAAACAATATCTATTTGGAATGAATTGTTTTATTTGTTTCTTCCCACTTTCTTTGATTCAGTCTGCTTTTACTCTTGGGCGTTGAATCTGCTGATTTAAGGCCAAAACAGTGGCTGCTTTTGCCAGGATGACTATGGAAGATTCCAGAAAAATTCTGCCCCCTAAGTTCTATCCACCCTGGGTGGTCTTTACTCAGAGACAGAAGTTGAGTTCAATAAATTCACTGGTTAAAGGGGTTGGGAACAAGTCATTAATTAGTTACATCTTTATGTTATGGCTTCTTATCTGATGTTGTTTTCTTTATCATGTGCAGTTAACTTGGCTCAATAGCCACCTCAAGAAGATTTGGCCATATGTTAATGAGGTAATATATACTTCACTTCAAATTTTCATCGTTATACAGATTATATAATAATGAGTTTATGGATCACCGAGAAAACAAAAGCGAAAATTCATTAATTTGGCATAGGCAGCATCAGAGTTGATTAAAAAAAATGTGGAACCCATTCTTGACCAATATACACCCACTATGTTATCTTCAATCACCTTCAAAATGTTGACTCTTGGTACTGTGCCTCCCCAATTTACAGGTATTGCCCTCCTCTCTTTCAATCTTGCGTCAATTTGTAAACATGGTGGTTATCTGCTTCATTCCTGGAATATCATATTGATAAAAGTTGGTGGAAATATGTAGGAATTTCTATAGTTGAAGCTGAAAGTGGGGCTGATGGAGTGACTATGGAGTTAGAGATACAATGGGATGGTAATCCCAAGATCGTACTTGATATTAAAACTGTAGTTGGTGTTGTACTACCTGTAGAGGTAAGATAATGATATGTGTATATTTCAGTGCGTATGTCTCTGTTTTTAACTGCATACATGAAATAAATGTTTTGTTGCGTGTTGGATTGTGCAATTTATGTAGGTAAAAAATATTGGATTCACAGGAGTTTTCAGGTTGATCTTCAAACCACTAGTAAATGAGTTCCCTTCCATTGGAGCTATTTCTTATTCCTTGAGAGAAAATGTGAGCTCTGGTATCTTTTAATTAAATTTGTGTTTTTGACAGGCAACTTAAATAAAATATTTCAAAATTTTTTTATTGCACATGAAATATTAATTGAATGGTTAGAATAATATGCAATCTTTGTTGTGCCAACAGAAACATTTGGACTTTACTCTTAAGGTTGTTGGTGGTGATATTTCAACTCTCCCAGGAATTTCTGATGCTATAGAGGTATAAGCGCAAATCATGTATTTCTATTCTGTTAATGGCGTAAATCACCAAAAGATTACACATAGAGGGTAATTTTTCTCCAACTATATAGGAAACAATTCGAGATGCTATTGAGGGTTCTATAACTTGGCCAGTTCGCAAAGTCATACCAATTATATCAGGGGATTACAGGTATTTGAAGTTAATTAATTAAACCCTCATTTTAATTTCTGCCACAAAAAGATTATTTTATTGAGTTTTATAATTAATTAATGCCTTAATTATTTGTGCTTTGACAGCAACCTGGAGTTAAAATCTGTAGGAACACTAGAAGTAAAACTAGTGGAGGCGAAGAACTTGGCTAATAAAGACCTGATTGGCAAATCCGATCCTTGTGCTGTTTTATTTGTACGTCCTCTTCGCAATGCAATTCAAACCAGCAAAACAATCGTAAGACCATGCACCTTGTAATTAAAATACATTGCATTATTGTTATTATTATTATTATTATAACTTGAATACGTACATGAGATGAATGAAATGAATCCTCAGAACAACCAGTTGGATCCTGTATGGAATGAGAACTTTGAGTTCAGTGTAGAAGATGCACGGACGCAGCACTTGACCGTAAGAATCTTTGATGACGAAGGCATTCAAGCTAAACAGTTTATTGGGTGTGCCCAAGTGCCTCTAAAGGACCTTCAACCTGGAAAAATCAAGGATGTGTGGTTGAAATTGGTTAAGGATTTGGAGGTCCAGAAAGATAAAAAATACAGGGGTGAGGTAATTAAGATCCATATTCATTCAATAACATCTAGTTTTTAATTTGTTTTGTTTTGTGTATAGATAAAAGATGATAAGTCTTAGAGTAACGATAAAATTACTGTCATGTGACTGAAGTTCTTAAAAGATAAAACTCTATATATCTAACCTTCTTTAAATTTCACTGGTGCCAGTTTTATACACTTAGCCTGTCATGAAATAATTTTATTTGTTTGGTATTGGTATTAGGTGCACTTGGAGCTCTTGTACTGCCCTTATGGTGTTGAGAGCATCTTTACAAACCTATTCAGTCTTAATTATGGATTAACCACTTTCGAGAAGGCTCTTAAGAATGCAACTGATGAGAGAGGAGGTGGGGATATTAACAAATCTAAGAAAAAATATGTGATAGTAAGAGGGATACTGTCTGTGACAGTGATATCAGCAGAGGATCTACCAGCTATGGATATAAATGGTCGGTCTAACCCTTATGTGGTCTTAATTTTGAAAAAAGCCGACCAAATACTCAAGACAAGGGTAAGAATTCTACAATACAAATCTCACTTTCAATTTCATTATCTATAACTCACAATATTCATTTCTGCATTATTATTCTTGTGTTTGTATTGTCAGGTTGCAAATCCAAGTCTAAATCCAGTTTGGAATCAAACATTTGACTTTGTTGTGGAGGATGGCTTGCATGAAATGTTAATTCTTCAAGTTTGGGATCATGATATTGTTGGGAAGGTGGTCTCTCCAACCTGTCTCATTATTATTATTTTTTATGTGATTATGGTTTAACGAGTAATTTTAATAAAATGTATGAATGGTTCAGGACAAAATAGGAAGAGTGACGATGACATTGACTAGGGTCATCCTAGAAAGAGAAGTTCAAGACAGTTTTCCCTTGGAAGGAGCAAAATCTGGAAAACTTAATCTGCATCTTCGATGGATTCCACAGCATAAGTATCGAGATCCTTAATTGTTGGCTTCCATGAAACAATAGAGGATGTTGTATTGATTTTTTAAATAAAGCTAATAATAATAATGATATATAATCATTTGAGGGGGTTGGCATTGAGTTTTGTCTTTTACTAAATTAAACAATTGGTTGGAATTAATTTCTTTAAATTTGAGAAATAATATATTTTTTATATTTTAAAAAATATTTAAATTTTAATTTATTTATGATGAGTGTAAGTCTTTTATTTTTTTATCTTTATTTAATTTTAAAAAATATATAATTTTTTAAATTTAAAAGATCAAAATCCAATTAGTTATAATTATTCTAAGACCTGAAAGGTTGAAGATAATATATGCATTTGTATTTTCAAAAGTTTTGAGAGACAAATTGGAATGTCCAAAACTTTCCGTGCTTCCCTGCAAATTTGGCTTTTTCTTTAACCATTGCACTCTTAGATATCAGGAAACATCTCAAGTTCCCTACGAAAACACAATTGGTTCATAAAAAGGAAACATCATTTTACTAAATGAATATAAAATCATATAATCTTATCGCATTATGTATGTTATACAATTTAAGTTAAAATACGCGCACAAAATTTTAACAAATGTTTTTCAGAATGACGATTTCGAATAAAAATAATATTTGTCTGATTAAATTAAGAGATGTTATTTTTAGAAATTAATTTAAAAGAAAAATGATCATTTAAAAAATCTTATTTTTTAAATCATAAAATTAAGAAAAAAAGTTAATCTTTCAAAAATTAAATCATTGACTCCATATTTATGTATCAAGTTAAAATTTCGATCTCGTTGACATCCTTTTCTCCTTTATTTTTATTCTTTTTAACGATGAATTTCCAAATCTTCCGGTCCAAGTGAAAATAAAATACCAAACTACATGATCCTCATCCATGAAAAATAAAACTTGAAAATTACATTTCAAAATTAGTTCCGTGTGCGTCTAAGATTTTGCAACAACGTGGCACATCTTTTATTTGATGAAACGCATTAGTACTTGTTTGGATAATGAGAAATTCTAAAAAAAATGACAAGAGAGAAGAATTCAGATCCTCTAAATTACACATTTTGTATATTAGTCAAAATTTTATTTTAAGTTAAAATACATAAATTTTTTTGAAACTTTAAACTTTTTGCATAGAATGCCTTTAAATTTTAAAAGTCAATAAAATTTTTTTAAATTTTTAAAATTGTATAAATAATATTATTTTATTAAATTTTTTATAAAAAATTAATAGTTAAATATTATGTCAGATTCATTAACTCTATATAGACAAAAAAATTAAGTTAGATAAGAATATTTTTATCTTTTTTTTCTCTCTCTTCCACCAATTTTTTCTTTCTTCTTTTTTTCTCAATTTTTCGGTGATGTACGAATAGACAACAACAAAGAACGAGACGACGAGGGTGAGGGGGGCCAAATAGATTTGATGAATGCGAGATGACAGTGAGACTAGACAAATATGGGCTAGAAAGAATGCTACGGTGAGGTCAAAACACAAAGTGTGAGGGCGAGGGCAAGGCAAACACAAACTCATGGACGCACATATCTGTTCGTTTCATTCATCTCACCTTCGTCTACTCTTGTCCTCACTATCGACCTTTTACCTGAGTCATAAATTGTGTGAGGAATCGCGATTCGTGCCTTTCATCCGTGAAAAATCGTGCTAGGGGTTAAATTCATTTGTGAGGTATGTAGTTGCTCACCTCACCTTGCCCTTGTTATCTAGTATGCACCGCCCTCGTTGTCATCTATTTATGCGTTGATGAAAAATTAAAAAAAAAAAAAAGAGGAAGCCCGTGAAAAAAGAAAAAAAAAAGAAATATTTCTATTCAACTTAATATTTTTATTTATATAAAATTAATAAATTTGACATGACATTTGACTATTAATTTTTAAATAAAAAATTTAATAAAAAATATTATTTATCTAATTTAAAAAATTTTAAAATTGTTTTTATTAACTTTAAAAATTTAAAGATATTATTTGTAAAAGATTCAGAATTCAAACATATTTTATGCATTTTAAATTTTATTTTATACATTAATCCACTTCGTATACCTTGCAGTCCAAAAGATCCAAAGGAAAACACGTTTGTCTCATGCGGCCTTACCGGATTGTCTGGTACAGAAGGACAAAGGACACTCTCAGACTCTCTAGAGTGGACTGGTAGTTGAGCATCCGTTCGCTGTTTGTCTTCCACCTTCCTCTTTCTTCCACTCGCAACCAAATTAACTGAATTTCCATTCTCATCCTCATTCGAACTCAATTCTCAGCTGTTATGGATGATCCTCACAACCAGCATACAGATATTCATCGTCTCCTTCCTCTATTAGAGGCTCTGAAAGAGGCTTCCAAAGATCTTCGCCTTCAAGCCAATCCCATGTCTTTTCTTTACAGAACCTACTCCAAGGCCGCCATTGAAGCTGTCTTGGAGCTCGAACCCAAGGCTGTTGCGATTTTCTCAGCCAACCCAGGTCTTCGCAAGCTCTCTGACTTGCTCCGTTCACTTAGAGCCTTAATCGAAAAGCTTGACAAACATAAAGGTTATGGCCTCCGATCCGTCCTTCACCGCCAAATCACCAATTACCAGATTTCCCAGGTTGCTTATGCTATTGAGTCCGAAATTCAAGCGTTCGTTGATCGAGGAAGCATTCGAGATCTTGTGAAAACGATGATGGAATCGGCCAGCGACGACGCCAAGGTGAAGGCTTTGATTGGGTTCGAGAAAAGGTTGTCGCGGGGTTTCGATATATATTTTCAAGATTTGGTTCTGCGGGCGAAGGTATTCAACGTTCTTGAACATATAATCTGTGATCCATCGAGTTCAAAACGGGTTCAGGAAAAAGCGGCTATGGCTATAAACGCTTTAGTTAGGTTTAACAAGAATGTGTTCGTTGGATTGGTGCTAATGGGTCCAACGATCAAGGCCTTAATTGCAATAGCTTCAAGCTGTTCGATAAAAGTCCTGTCATCTCTCATAAGATTCATTAGAACCCCCTTGGTGGATGAACTTTTGGCGACTGGAGAAATCCCAAGAATCATCAACCTTTTATGTTCAGAAGATTTGGGGGTTCGAGTTGTGGCCTTGGATTGCGTTCTCGAACTTGCTTTTATTGGGAGAAAGGAAGTAATTGAAGCGATGCTCAAGGAAGACTTGGTTAAGAAACTCATGGACTTGCAAAGAATGGTTGGGTATAATGAAACAGAAAGTTGTGAGTCAGAATCCACATTGGAGATGGAAGAAAAAGGAAATAAGGGGAATTCTGGTTTTGATAATTGTGTTGCAAACTTTGCTATTCAATTGGAAGTGGGGGAAGGATTGAGCGCAGAAGAGAAAAGAGAGTTTAAATTAGAAATACTGAGGATGGTGAAGGAAGCTTCCCAATCAGATGCAGAGGATGCCACCATAAGCTCTGAGGTACTATGGGGTTCTTCACCATGAAACTGACTGCACTGATTAGTTTGAATTACGCCATCTCTTTGTATGATTCAGTTTAAACTTTATGCCCAGTCAAGACTCAGTAGGATTGAGTCTAACTCATCCGTTAAACTAGCTGAATTTGTCAGATTTTGTTCATGTATATAGGAAAGCAAGGCAAAAATGAAATATTTTAATACCGGCGTGGTTTTATTGGAAATTGCATTACGTTAAGGAGGTTATCTTAACGGCCGGGTATAAATACTAGAACTGCTATCTAGATTCCACATCTTGATAGGTATGCATCTTTTAAATTTTAAAAATAATATATTTTTTTTATATTTTTTAAAAAATATTTATTCTCAATTCATTTAAGTACATTTTTATTAGAATAATTTTTTTTTATCTTTCTTCAATTTTAAAAAAATATATTATTTTTTCAAATTTAAAAAATTTTAAAATCAATTTTGTTAATGTTATCAATTAACGTGTTACTTTAAATTCTTTCATTTTTCACATGGTATACCTTTATAATGGTTTGCAACAAAATTTTATTAAATTTTGCATCTCAAGTCATTGTGATTACATTGAAAAAAATAACTCAACAATTTAATAGGGAAAGGAAAAATTTCAAGTGACGTTTAAGTACAATTTCTTATATATTTATCATCAAAAATTTTAATGATAAATAAAAAATATAAGAGAACTCAATTATAAGATACTAAGTTGTAACAAATTTTTATTTGTTATTTTGTAATGAAAAAATTAATAAAAAAATAAAGTATACCTAAAATTTTTTTAGGAGAATTTTATTATATATATTTTACAGAAGAGCAATTGATGTGACCTATCATTTAAATTTTTTATTATATGATAGAAATTTTCTTCCCAAAATAGTCCCAAGCAAAGGAAGGTTAAAAACACTGAACAAACATATCTCCTAAAGTAAACATCGAGAGTATATAATTTGGTTCTATGTCCCATCCATGATCCATCCTTTGCAGTGTGCATGTTGGAAGTAAACATTTGAAGCAACTTATGTAGATGAGTGCACGAAGGACGATGTTATTTTGTGAATCCCTTTTACGAGTGCATTGTACCACCTAAGTGTAGCAATTAATCCCACCTCGGTCTGTGAGTGTTCTCTGGCTTTCAAGTGCGAGGATTTCAGGAAGAGAAAACCCCATCTATTTATCATTCTTGTGTGTATTTGATGATTGTGACGTAATGGAGCTCCGTTTTCCATTATAGACTAGGAAGCCACAAAACAAGATCACTTGTCAGTAACGTCCATCAGAATTCAGAACATTTTGTTGGAAATTAATCCTTAAAAATGATTGGCCGTCTCTATCAACAATCACTTCTCCACTATCTTTTGGATTTCTGGCTTAATTTTATTAATTTATTATAAGATGGTGATGTATGACCATCTCTTATCTTGTCTTTTTTCTATTTAAGGGAAAAAAAATATTAAAAACATAATATTTTTAAATAAAAAGAACTAATAAAAGGTCAAATTTTGAGAGTTTGACTCTCCAATAATTTTTCCTTTAATATACACACCAATTAATGTGTATATTGTGGTGGACTTATTTTTATTCAAAGACTATATTGGTTGACCATTATGATCAAATAAAAACACCTAATTGTCACAAATATTTCAGATTTTGCTTTTGCAAATTCAGTAATGTATAATTGTTCAGATTTTATTGTCAAAACATGTGTTAAATTACATAATTATAATACAATTTTAAAACATGAGTATGTAATGGTATTACAACTTTATTGTCAAAATGTACATTTTGAAATTGAATTTCATTCACTCTCTCACTTAATCTCTTTTTTTGTTTTATCTTTTGTAACTTTCCTTTCACTCCTTATTAATAGAATAAACTATATATTACATGTTCGAAAAATAATTAAAATTAGTTAATTACTAAATTTAAATGCATGTATAATCAATTTTAGTACTTCCCTCTCTTTCTCACTCATACCGTCTTGGCGCTTGAGCTTCTCGTCATTGCAAGAAATCAAGAATCCTCCAACCGACTCTCATATTAATCCCATCACAAAATTGTTTCGCCATAGCCGCTCAAGGTGGCCTGGTTTCCCCCCCCCCCCCCCCTTTTACGCTGTTTGTCGAATTAGTGCGCAAGATTGAAGCCTTCCTTGCCAAAGATCTCATTCTAGATATCGTTGACAAAGTGATATGTTGAAGACTGAGACAAGGATCTGGTAGAATTGTGCGGATCTTTGCAATTCCTGCTGCTTCTCCAACTCGGCATAGTTTTATTTGCGATGAGTTGGAGATACAAGGCTGGATTGTTTCTTATAGCCACTGTGGTAATTATATGGGTCACCTCGGCCGAAGTCACCCAGGTAAGCTTTTGCGCATTCTATGTGTCTAAAATTCTCAATTTGGTTTCTTTGGTCAAATAAATCAAATATTCTTCGAGTTTGGGTGAATGCATTTCGTAAAGTTGCATATTTATACGTTTCTGTTTCTTTGCTTGTTAAATTGTGGTTTGTTTTATTTTTTATTTTTTTTCCTGTTGTGACCGTTAGGCTTCTAAAATACCAATTGAAGACGATTAAATGATATGGGGCTTATGTCCTCGCACAGGCCAATCTATTGATGGAAAAATCAAATAGGAAGTTGTTGTGCCTGAGAGATGTATGCTAGTTGATGTTTAGCTTAACGAGACTTTAGTGTAAAAGCTTCCTAAGAGCTAACCTTTTCAATTGGAACACTATTTCAAATTTCATCGGAGAATCATAAACTCCTGTAGTTGATATCAAAATTCCATTGGTGGAATAAATAATTGATACAAATACCTAAGCTAAAAGAAGCAGTCAAGAGTTTTTGACCAAACTAGAACTGCAGTTCTTAAGGGGAATTTCCAGTTATATCATGTGATGTTATATCTTGCATATGTCCACTGGAGGACACAGCAATTGAAAATTATTTAGTTTAAATTATTGGGATCTCTAGCAAGATGCTGTTTCATTTCAGATTCCAACCATCCAACCTCTGAATCCTTATCCAACATGGCAAGATACTATTGTGTTAACTGTTAAAGCACTTTTATATATTGAAATTCTGCCCAAGGGCTATCTATTTCTGTGAAACATTATCATGTAGTATCTTTCCATCTATCAATGTTTTTCTGAATAATATTTTTCTTAACAGGATATTTTCACGGATTATAAGCAGCCATTTGCAGTGACATATCTTGGAGCTTCTCTTATGGTAGTTTACCTCCCAGTAGCATTCATTAAGGACTGGTTGTGTAGCTTACTTAACCGCTCTTCTAAAAGTGGTAAAAATGCAGAAAGGGCGGATAACTCTTCTGCTAGAAGTTGCTCTCCTGTCAATGCCAATGGGGTGCAGAAAGACTATGAACTCGAACTAGAGACCATGACTCGAAAAGATAGTGACTTAGACCTTTCAACTCTTGCAGAAGGAGAGCCATTGGTGGTTAAATATAATGATACAAATGTGCTAAAGGTAGAGAGAGAACCTACAACCAGGCAAATTGCTCTCTATGGATTTTCCATTGCACCTATCTGGTTTATGACAGAGGTAAGTAACTTCAAAATGATATCTTCATTTTGCAATTAGGAAGGACCAAATTTTGTTTATGACCCCTTCATTACACTTTTGATGTGTTATATGCCCTCTGAAGTAATTGAATAGATAACTTTGGTAGTATTTTGGAAGCTTTACAAATTTGAGAAGCTAAAGTTCACTTGTTCTTAAGGTAGTAAAAAGTCTTATTGCATTGATCATATTGGTGCAATGACATGTTTCCATGCCTCTTGTGCTTGAACTTCTGTTCTTTTTAAACCATATATTACTGGTTCATTTAGTTAGTCTATTTCTATGGTCCTTAGATGGTAGACATTCTTATGTTTTTCATCAATTTCCTTGTTTCTCAATTCATACTTGCTTAATTTTGATGCTTATGTTGGTCTATGTGGCATTTGGGAAGGATAGTATTGAAGTTTTTTTATTATTTTTTTCAGTATCTATCAAATGCTGCCCTTGCACGTACAAGTGTTGCTAGTACAACAGTATTATCATCTACTTCTGGACTTTTCACTCTTTTCATTGGTGCAAGTATGGGCCAAGATTCGTTAAATGTGGCAAAAGTAGTTTCTGTCTTTGTTAGTATGGCTGGGGTTGCCATGACAACTATGGGGAAAACCTGGGCTGCAGACGACTCACAATTAAATGCTGGGTATGTCTTCACTCTATCTTTTGATTATCACATCATATATGTTTGATTTTATTGTTTTGACTGACTTCCTAGAGGTAAAAGTAATGCGTGCTTTTGTAGGAGGTAGTCCTTTTTCATCCTTTATGCTCTAAGCTGGCTAACAAACTGGCAAGTTTCTGTTTATAATTTTGGTCCTAATTTCTTATATAATCTGTCCTTTAATACAATGCTGAAAACCTTTTCTGGTAGCTTATCTTTTATTTAATTCCAAACTGTATAATTTGTTATAACCTTTTTTTTTTAATGATAAAGTAATTACTATATCAATTGCTGTGTGCAGTTGAAGTTACTGCCCTGGTTTTTCATCTGTTTTTCTAAGAAATATATATCTTCCTGCCTGTGTTTTTTCAAAGGCCTCCTATCTTCCTCTTCTTATCTTCCACATGCAGCTCTGGTTTCTCCTCTTCATTTGTGAGAGATGTTGTCGGTCTATCTGTATGTGTTCATTGTTTTTTGTTAGTGTCCTTCATAATCTGACAGAGACTGAAGGGAAGTGTACAAAATTATGCTGCAGTTTTTTGGGGCCAAGTTGTTGTTCTAGAAGATAGTCACATTATCTTAGGATTTTATAGTATATCATGTGGACTGCCTTCTTCTGGGTTTCCTAAATGAATATACTATTACCTGCTTGCTCTTTGTAATTATTTTTTTTGGGCATTGACAGTTGATATTTGTCTTCAGCAATGGAAAGCGCTCTCTTGTTGGAGATCTTTTTGGCCTTCTCTCAGCAGTGACTTATGGTGTCTTTACAGGTAAGGGCGTAAGGCAATATATCAGTTGTTAGCTCTTTATTCTGTCACATTATTTGATGAATTATAACCACTTATTTTACTATTTACGTGCAGTTCTTCTTAAAAAAATTTCTGGTGAAGGAGGAGAAAGGGTTGATGTGCAAAAGCTGTTTGGATATATTGGATTGTTTACGCTGGTTGCACTATGGTGGCTTGGTAAGTCTTAAGCGATGCTTCTACATTTACTTATCAATACAAACTTATGAGGTTCTCTGAGCATATACTACTTTTCATGAGCTCATAACTTGGTTCTTCCACACTCATGCAGTTCCCACTTTTCTTTTCCCCTCTCATTTTTGGTTTTTGGGGTGGCGGCTATAATTTATCTTTCCAGGATAAAAAAAATCTATTAATTGTTTTACTAAGCTTATGACTTGTTCTCTGTCATGTTTCTTTCAGTCTGGCCCTTGATGGCGTTAGGAATTGAACCTGAATTCAAGATTCCCCACTCTGCTATTATGGATGAAGTGGTTCTTGCCAATGGATTTATTGGAAGCGTACTCTCAGATTACTTCTGGTACATGAAATCAATCTTATATATTCACACACCTACACCATACTGGAAATCTTACATTAGAGGTTTTCTTATCTACACAGGGCTCTTTGTGTTGTATGGACAACTCCCCTTGTGGCCACTTTGGGCATGTCACTGACCATTCCTCTTGCTATGTTGGCTGACATGGTGATCCATGGTCGGCATTATTCAGCAATCTACATTCTTGGCTCGGTTCAGGTATAGCCATATAGATCTACAAAGATATCTTCAATTATCATGGGTTGATATTAGCAAATTATTTAATTTTTTTGGTGACCTAATAAAAGGTTGGCGTTGATGTGCAGGTATTTGCAGGCTTCGTGATAGCTAATTTGTCAGAGTGGATCACGAATAAGTTGGGATTGTAGCAGATTGTTGCTGCAGCTTAATTTGGCCAGAACTGATTCTTTCTTTGGGCGGTTCTCTTCCCAGTTCCCCCTGTTTGGACAGGGTGCTATTCCATGAATCCTTACGTTGAAATGAAGCCCAATGCCCTTCCTCCCGCTTTTACGCATTTTCACAGAATGAAAGAAATAAGAAGACTACGTATGCTGTGCTTTCCGTGGATATATATGATTCTAGAGTGACGTCTTTTTTGTTGTATATGTATAGATTTCTTAGTCTAGTCAAGTCTTTTTTTATCTGATTTCTCATTGTAAAATTCCCACTTCAACTAGTGAGAGGTCTCCGCCACTCAGCCAGATCAACTACTGTTATGTGAACTGTGAAGGAAATGTTATGTTCTAATACCAAAAAATGAATAAATAAAAAATAAAGTCTTTGCCACTATATTGTGTGTTTATATTTGATATTATATAACTTATCGTATCCATGAAGATCAGGGATTTTTGGGTGCAATTGTTTAGGTAACTTGACCTCTGGACAAGGAAAAGTTTGTTACCATGATTACTCGTTTTCAAATAAAATGTGATTATTTCATCGTTGCTTTTAAAGTTTTGAGTATTAAATCAATTTGGAAATTTACCTTATGAAGCATGCGGTTTACACAATTCAAAGATTGATTTAGTGGTCTAGTAGTTGAAAAGATATAATCTTTTTATTGGTTATAAATCCCACTGTATGTGCTTACAATAGTAAATAATTCTTCTACTCTAACGCCTGTTTTTAAGTTTATCCTATCCCACACATGATTTTAATTTTCTTTTATAAAAAAAATGAAAATCAAGAAGTTGAACTGCATAAATTTTGAAGACCGCAAGAAATTTACAAAAATTACCACTGCCATAGTTGAACCTTTTATTTTTTTTATTATACTAATAATTTAGTGTTCAAAAAATATATTTATTAATATTTTAATCCTTAAAAAACATAAATTATACAAATTGATCATAAAAAATTTTAAATATTATATATATTAATTTTTTTATTAAATATTATTAAAAATATTTGATGAACATATTAATATAAAATATTAACTATTCAAATAAAATATTAATTATTTAAATCAAATATTTAATAATTATATAAATTATTATTAAAAATTTAAAATACTATACATAGTTATTTCGTTAAATATTATAATTATATTTAACAGAGAGATTAAACACTTCCCTCTTCCTCTGGTGGGTGCAACATACCACATCATATCTCGTCTTCTTCTGTCAGCTGAGAAAACAAAGAAATTTAGCTAAGTTCAAATCAGCTCTGAAAAATATCATCTTCTTCTGTTAACTGTTGTAGCGTCGACCATGCGATTCGATTCTCTAATTCGCTTTCTTTTCGTTCAGTCTTGCTTCTCTCTTTTCTCTTCGTCATTCGTGCACTCTTCTGGGTATGAATTGTCTTTTTTATAGTCTTTCTATCACTAGTCGACTACCCTTAGCCTTCATTTTTTTTTTCCCATTTTATTCTGAATTTTGTTAATTCATATTGAAATGAGCTTAATGCAGCTCTGTGATCTCTTTACCATGTCAATTTCCTATATTTGCCTGATGTATAACGAAGAAACTGCTTTCGAGATGTTGACGTTGATTTTATCTTCTAATAATAAATGCAGGCCTGCTGAGGGATACACTATCAATGGTCGAGTGAAGATCCCAAGTATGTTTTTGCGATATGTATGATAATTGCTGACATTTTGTAAATTTAATTGAAATTTTGGGTTGATGTTTTATTCGAGACTATGCAGCTGAACAATTATTGCAATCTTCCTGTGATTGAACTTGAATTTCTAAATGAGGCATATGTAGTCTGTTCGGTTTGTTAGAATTTACTATGTATTTTTTTTTTTTTTTTTGGGTAGGAAGAATTTACTACTTTGAATGATGAGAAAATAGTACACTTGATAAGTCAGTGGTGGAGGAAGAGGGCGTTCAGAACCTGTTAATGTTTCTTCTGATTGATGAAGTATATCCGATGGTTTTAGTTTATTCAAATTCAGATGAACTTGTCCATATTGGCAAGGTTTGAGGGGGTTTCGATGGGTTTGTGTAATTAAGTTAGCATCAGTTTAACAGATCGAAATCTGTGGGGAGATGTTTTGAAATTCATTTATTACCAAGAAGGTCAAACTGTGGAAATTTAATGGATCCATTATCCATGGTGTATTCAACTTGTTGCACGTCTATTCATTGACTATACATTGGTATGCTAATTTACTTTTGTTGTATGATTGTAAATTTGAATTTTCTAGACATTCATCAATAAAACCATTTTGGCAGGTTTGGAAACAAGAGAATACGTTCTTCCTGGAAAAGTTTCAAATGTCAAAATCATTCTCAATGGTGGTCAAAGAGTTACTTTTCTGAGGCCTGATGGATATTTTTCATTGTATCCTTTGATCTGAACTTTTTTCTACCTCTGATCAATTTGTTGATGACACTTCCCGATATAAATCCGCCTCCTCCACCCATCCTCGTCTTGCTCTTGCTTTTGAGTTGTAGTTAGTGGTTGTTAGTCATTGTTGAGACAATTTAATTCCTTAACATGAATGCTTAAAGCCACGATGTACCTGCAGGGACTCATCTTATTGAAGTGGCTGCAATGGGCTACTTCTTTTCTCCAGTAAACACTCAATCTGGAAATTACATCTCAAGTTTATTACTTTCATATTGGATTCATTAAACAAATAGGTACGAGTTGATGTTAGTGCCAGAAACCCAGGCAAAATTCAGGCAGCACTAACAGAGAATAGGAGAGGACTCAGTGAGTGGGTTTTACAGCCTTTGAGGGAGGAACAGTACTATGAGGTTGATTCAGACTACAAGTTTTCTGTTATACTTTGTTTTGTTCCCTTTGAATTATCAACCGAATCTGCGCCTGATGTTATTTTATTTTGTTACAGATTAGAGAACCATTCTCTATTATGTCGATTGTGAAAAGCCCGATGGGTCTGATGGTGGGATTTATGCTGATTGTTGTCTTCCTCATGCCCAAATTAATGGAAAACATTGGTATATCTTCTAAACATGCTTTGTAATAATTAGTTATTAGTTATTTCCTTCTAAAATAATTTTTTGTTTGAGGAACCAATCATGTGGACATTCTGAAGTGTCTCATGTTTTGCCTCCTGTTGCTTCTTATTCCCATTTGATACCATGAACATCCACATCCATCATGTCTGCAACAATCTACTTAATGGAAGTCAAATCATATAGTATAGAACTTAGAACTTAGAACAATAAAGCAGCATATGGAGCATCACGTTGCATAACTTTTGGTGATGGCAACAGATCCAGAAGAAATGAGGCGTGCACAAGAAGAAATAAGAAATCAAGGAGTTCCATCTTTGGCGAGCTTATTAACAGGCGCTGGGAGAAGCAACTAGGAAGTTTCCCTAGCTGGAGCTGATTATATAATATATGACATACAATTTTAAAAGAATTTTGTTACGGAAAATTGGTGCTGAAAGAAATCACATTTAAATTTTTATGTACCATGCTTATTGGCTGAATATGAAATCTTCACAAGTGTATGCCTGTCTTCTTTTTTGCTCCGGAAAAACAGCGAGTTACTGCACGAATTAGCATGTCTTCTTCAACCTCTGTGTCTCTGCGTGTTTTTTAATTACTAAAAAATAATTCTCTCTCTCTTGTGTGTGTTTTGTCCTAGACTCCTAGTAATAGTATTGCCATTTGATAGGTAGGATGTCACATATAGACGTAGCAACGCTACCAAATACAAATTTAGTGGAATCAGAGTGAAAGAGACTGGGTTGTCCGGTTCGAAAGTTGGGATTAACATAAAGATTCTGCTTTCAGGCAAGTTTTGAAAGGTAATTGGGATCCAGAATCTGTTAGCTAAAACTAAAATTCCCACGTTGTCCTCCTCTTGTGTTGTGTTCTAGCATCGGGCATCCATTCCTATACCACTTTTACATACAGAAGAATGTCTTAGTTTTTCCCATGTTAAACGAAATAAAATCTAACTTTTTTATCCATCATACTGAAAAAGAGAACTAAAAGTTGTATTTTTATTTCTGTGCATTAAAACGTAACGATGGATATTCATCATTCTAAAAGTATCCGGATAAATTTGATATACTTCATTTCTGATAACAAGAGATTTGAATAAAATAAATAATTATATTCTGTTAGCTATATCATTGACATCCAGTTTTTCTCTTAAAAGGAACACATGACTTTTTTTTTTTATGACACCCTTCTATATTTAATTCTGTTAATTAATTAGATTTCTAAAATTTTAAAAAATTCTAAAACTGAAACGTCATTTTTGCAACAAACCCATTAATCTCACAAAATGAATCTTTCCCTGTTCTTCTTTCTATTATTCTTCATCTTCTTCTCCAATACCCCACTTTTGCAACAAATCCCCACAAACTCAAGCACCTCACACCACAGCTTCAGTATTTTTTTTATCTGTGGCATTCTTGATGGGATGGAGATGCTTGCAAGTGAGGAGGGGTACACCCAAGCCATCATCAAATCTGATTCCTTAAATGCAGTTGAACTTATTATTAATGGAGCCCTTGATCATTATCCTTATTATCACTATCAATAGGATTCAAAATTTTATCTTGAGGACTGGAGCTTTACGTCTTTGCATCAATAATTTGCCTCCTTACTGTAAAAAGCTAATTTCTGAAGATGCCAGAAGCATAGCTACTATGAGAGAAGGCGTGCCTTAGCTATTTTGTTTTTGTCTTTTATTTAGTGAACCAAAAAGAAAAAAAGACATTCAGAATTCAGATGCGTTTGAGAAACTAAACAAAAAATACTGAAGCTGTTGTGTGAGGTGCTTGAGTTCGTGGGAATTTGTTGCAGAAATGGGGTATTGGAGAAGAAGATGAAGAAGAGGAAAAGATTCATTTTGGGGGGTTAATGGGTTTGTTGCAAAAATGACGTTTCAGTTTTATAATTTTTTATAAAAAAATTTAAGAAACTTAATTAATTAATAGAATTAAGTATGAAATGGTGAGTTGAAAAAAAAAATCACGCGTCCTTTTTATGAGAAAAACTTGGTAACAGTATATAAATTTTGTTCTTTCATTAATTCAATTTTAACCTTGGCAAATATGCTGATGGGATCTTTTTCAGATCGGCCATCCATTAGTACTGTTTGGTACGCTGAATTTCTTAACCATTTTCTAATGATTTAAAAACTATTGCTAATATCTTTTCTAAAGAAGAAAAATATTGAATTTACGTTAGTAATCAGTTCCTCTCACAATTAAAAACTCACTAAAAAAAATGATTGAAAAAGATAGAAATCGACAAGGTACTGTCAGTTACAAGTGAATCAGCTCAGCTTCACCTTTCAGCCAAAAAGAAAAAAACTTGGTTTTACTTTCACCTTGGAGTTTGCATGAATCGGAATCCAAAACCTTGAAATACTGTGTGAATCGAGCAGCAAATACGAATCAGTGCCCTCAAGATGGAGACGTTACCGACGACGACCTCAAAAACCGATCGGCGAGGGAGATCAAAGCCTCTTCAGACCTCGAAACCGTCGCTAGTTATGGCCTTCTTCTCCTGCGTTGCTTGGCTTTATGTCGCCGGCCGGTATGCCTCTTTCTTATGTTAAATTTTCGGTTCTCCGTTCTCCACTTGGTTTCCGAGAAATTATTGGAGGTGATTTTTCTTAATGTGATGATCGCGTCGTGTCGATTCAACCAATATGGTTATTTTGGGATATCTATTGCGGTGCCTGGAATTGGAGATTTCTATCTCTTTCCTTTCTCCATTTTTCTTCAACGCGAGGTCTGTCAGATTTATATACAATTCCGAAATTTTATGTGAACGCATCAGCCAAATTGTGCAAATTGCATTTGGATTCGACTTTTATGGCCCCGTTTTTGAGGGCGTCGGCGACTGTAATCAGCTTTTTTTTTTTTCTTATCAATTTTTGTTATTGATTTTAAGCTTATAAACTGAATCTATTGCTTTCAGTTTGGTATGAATATAACCAACTTCTATTTTATTATTTTCGGGAATAATAGGTTATGGCAAGATGCAGAAAACCGAAATTTACTTACCAGTCTTCTGAAGAAGAACTCAGCCCAGGTATTATTTAGTACAGTCCTTCTCTTTTGATTTTAGGTGTTGATTGGTTGCTATGAAGAAGAAATTTATGAATGCGTTATATAAGTGGACAGATCAATTTTACTGCTTATTTTGCCTTTGCTACTTGTTTGATTCATTCAAGTCCCTAACCTTAAATCAATGTGATTTTGTTGCCAGAGGCCCAAGGTTCTTACAGTTGAAGATAAGCTGATGGTCCTAGGATGCAGGTTAGGACACCCGTTTCCTCCTTCCTTTCCTTGGGTTGATTTCTGTTGTTTGATAATGTCTGTGACATCTCTGTTGTTTATCAGGGACTTGGAGAGGAGGATTGTTGAAGCTGAGATGGAACTGACATTGGCAAAGAGCCAAGGGTACCTCAAAGGCCAGTCACTGCAAAGTGGCTCTTCTTCTGACCGGAGGTTTCTTGCTGTTATAGGAGTTTATACTGGATTCGGAAGTCATTTGCAGAGAAATAAGTTCAGAGGATCTTGGATGCCCAGAGGTCTGTTTGAATTTCATTTAAGTTCTCCAATCTCTGCAAATTCCTTTGCATTCTTCATATCTTTTTATTATTATTATTATTATTATTTTGATTGTTATGCTTCTGAACTAGTAGGTTAGGTTTCAACATTATATAGATCATTATCTTTGTGGCACAGGCTCCATTCTATATAATTAAAAATTTTGCATTTTTGCAGGCGATGCCCTAAGAAAACTTGAAGAAAGAGGAGTGGTCATAAGATTTGTAATTGGTCGGAGGTTTCTCCTCATACTTATCCTTGTTAACTGATATCTTACCCACATGAATTCCTTTGATAATTAATTATTTGTCTGTAATGGCCATAAGTTAAACTTCTCTAATGATTTAATACTTTGTTATTGGCAGTGCTAACCGAGGTGATAGCTTAGATCGCCATATTGATGAGGAACACAGTAGAACAAAGGATTTCTTGATTCTCGTAAGCAATATAGTTGCAATGTTTCTGTAATCTGATTTAGTTCAATACCTCAATCTTCTGTTTGGAATGATGTAAATATAGCCCCTAGTGATTAGGGTGTTGAGGGGCTTTTACATTTATTTGCAAGCCAGTACAGTTTGCCCATATATATAGATGCCTACTTCAAAAGACAATTCTTGATCCTTCTAAATTCGTATTTATTGATGCTCTTTTTTCTACTATTTGATAAAATATATTGATGGTCTTTTGAGTAAGCTTCCTTTCATCATTAGACTTTGTTAAACAGGTTAGACATAGAGCTTGACCATTTGTTTTTAATATATCAGGAAGGTCATGAAGAAGCTCAAGAAGAATTTCCTAAGAAAGCAAAATTCTTGTTCAGTGCTGCAGTTCAGAACTGGGATGCAGACTTTTATGTGAAAGTTGATGACAATATTGACCTTGATCTGGGTAAAAGCTTATGTATTAATGTCTTTGCTTGAGAGATCTTGTTTACAATTAATTATATGCTTTTGTTCATGAGAACATATTGAGTTTGAGACATTCTTGACACTGTTTTCTGGCTTAACAGAGGCTTTAATTAAAGTTCTTGAGCATCGCCGTGGTCAAGATGGTGCATATATTGGATGCATGAAGTCAGGAGAAGTTGTATCAGAAGAGTACATTCTCTATTCTATCTTTCTTCTAAGTTAGTTGGAATTGTATATCTCTGATAGATCTGCAAATATATCTGGCACTTTCATCTAGTTCAGAAGTTAATCTGCTCAAGTTTTGAGCTGCGTGGAATTGTTGTCCTTCACAACAGGGTTATGCTTCAGTTTGTTGTCCATCTTCCATTGAGGATAATTGTAGTTATTGAATCTGAAGTTATTCATTCTTTGGAGTCTGGACGTTGCATTTTTTTTCCCCCTTCAATTTTTATCCCTTTGTCATTCTCTAGGAACCTTGTTTTCCAAGGGAATTTGTAATTCCTGCAGTGAGAAGCTTCTGTGCCATGCAGATGGAGAGGCTCTTCACGTTTATGCTAATGTTTAAATATTTTGTTAGTTTTAAACTATCATCTTCCAAGTCTGTTCAGCCTACCTACAGCTAAGGTTTTTCCAATATGAGATTTCAAATTCAACTTATAAGCATCTTATTTTTGTTGATTTTCAGGGGAAAGCCATGGTATGAACCTGACTGGTGGAAATTTGGTGATGAGAAAGCGTAAGTGGTCTACCTTTTGGGTGGGAAGATTAGACAAAAATTTTCTTTTCAGTTGTCCTTCATTTTCTTGGCCGGAAGATCTTCAGTGCTAGTGTGCTAGTGTGCCTTTAAACATCAAAGAGAAGCCAATTGATTGTTTTACTTGAGATGCATCCTGTGCTGAGTATATATATTGATCTCGAGGTTCATGAAAACATATGACATCAATGTTTAGAAACATTGGAGGGAGCTTTTAATTTGTGACTTAAGCATATTCAAAATATATCAATATGCTTTTATCTCTTAGTCAGATGTTGGATTGTTGAAACATATGGCTTGATTGATGACTGGATGAACAATTTCAGTTGCTTATTGATACATAATAAATGGTGTGATATGATTATGTATTTAATGGTCGAAATAAACATAAATGTGTTGCTTGTTTATGACTGTATGCTAATATATATTTTTGGAACTGGATGGTCTATAATGTAGTTATTACTATCAAGCATGTCACACTCATTTTGAAAACATGATGCATATTGCACTGCCAAAAAATTATCTGCAGTCTTTGGAATTTTATCCTGTTTCATAAGTTTTGGTCATTGTATCCTACACAGCAACTAGTGACAGTAATCAATATGCTCTTGATACATTAGTGGATATTAACTTTATACCAAAAGTAGCCTTAGGGATTCAGTAAGGGAGAAGTCCCTTGTATTTTATTTATATGTGAGTATTTACAATTTAGCAATTAGCATAGTTGTGATGGTTCTGTATGTTATTATTTTTCTGTTGTTTTATTGTTAGAATGATTAGACAGCTATATAGCTTTTTATACTTTTTGATGGCAAATATATTCATTTTTTGACTGGATATTCTTTTTTTGTATAAATATTGCTGGTGCTAATGGGAATTTATCTTTAGGTACTTTCGGCATGCGGCTGGTTCACTTTTTATACTTTCAAAGAATTTGGCCCAGTATATTAACATAAACAGGTTAGTTCTCAGTCTCTTGTGCACACACACATCTGGTTTTGAGGAAATTTTGGAAATGAGATGGGCAAATTTTGTGTGTGATACAGCTGCTATAATCAAGCATTTTTGTTGATAAACAATATCCTCTGGATGCTCTTATGTTATGTCTGAGGAAATTGAAAAGTAGAGCCCTGGGGAGGGGGATTTTAATGGAACTTACCAAACCATAAGTTACTTGATTCTCCTCTTTTATTTTTGTTTGTTCTCAGAGATACTACTCAACACCATAATGGGTGCATGATGCATCAGCACAGGTTCAATAGTATAATATTAGTTGCAAACTTGCACAGAGATACTATTAGCACTTTGGTTGTCATCTTTTGATGTTTTGCTTGTGTATTTTGAATATTCTGCAGGCTTTCTTGTCTTAATATAACTGAAAGTCAAGCTAGATAATTCCAGTCCCTTACCATGTATTTTGAATATTCATGATAGTATTTTGCTAAGCACCCGTAGTCCACCTATAAAAGTTGGAAATGCGGTTTTTGTGTCAAGAGTAAGATGAAAAAGCTATTCCTTACTGAAAGTAAAATATCGTGATATGCTAAATGTAGTCCCTCCTAATGTTACATGTTCAACAGTATGGAGAATAAAGTCTTTGTTCCTTATTTGTTTTTTAATTTATTATGCTCTCTGTATTGCAGTCTGACTTAGTTCTGTTATTTTATAGTGTGTCTCTTAAGACTTATGCTCATGACGATACATCAGTGGGCTCATGGATGATGGGTGTCCAAGCAACTTATATAGATGACAGTCGCCTTTGCTGCAGTAGCATCAAACAAGGTGAAATTTTTGCAGTGGCCATTTCCTTTTTCTCATTTGTTCTTACTTTCGGCCTCTGGGAATAAGGGGGGAGGGGGGTTCTTTTCCATCCTTCTTGTTTAATCTAAATTGAGTTTAGAGTTGATTAATTTCTCGTTTTGATAGTTCACAATGCAAATTGTCTTACAATTGGTGCTTATTTTCAGATAAGGTATGTTCCTTGGCCTGATGGGAGTCTCAACAGCTAGTCACCAGAAAATGCAACCACATTGCTGACGAGTTTTTTCTGGGAATTTATAGAAAAGTTCTGTATATCAGTGTCAATCGTGGAAGATTATTTGCACTCTTTTCAGATGCATCCAGCCTTGAGATATTAGGAATATCATTCTTTCTAAATCCAGTGATCTGATGATTCTTTGAGATGGCGTAGCATAGCAGCCAAAGTGAAAGGATAATTACAGATTAGCCAATCTTAATCATTCGAGTTGGTGGCAGCCATGTGAAGCTCACTTGATGTTTACGGATGTTTTGTGATTTTTTTTAATATTTTCTGTTAAACAAACGATGCAATACCCAAAACATCAATGTATACATACTGGTGCACCCGTTCTTTAGTTAATAGTAATTCTTAACATTCATATTGGAGACTCGGTCAAATTTAATTTAACAACCTGGGCACATTGCAATTTACCAGTTTCAAGTGTTTATGTTGCCATTGTTGACGGGGGGGAGTGATTTGTACTTACAGTGATTGTTAACTTTCCGCATTATTTGGAACAACGAAACTAACAGCCAAGAGGCAACAAGGCGGGGTAAAGCAACCCCCAAAATATCAGCATAAATTAGAGTTCCCAAACCATCAGGAGGCCTCTGATAAATTTCATTACCCATTTCGAGTTCCAAACTCCTCTCCCTCTAAATTTGTCTGAAAGTAACTTCCATCTCCTAATTAATTAAAAATATGTATATGGAAATTATTTGGGAAATTTTGTTTTGGAGGTTTGGGTGAGAATTCAGATTATTAACCCACTTGTTCAGAATGGCCATCATGCTCTGAATTATTTTACACAGTAAAGTTTTTGAAATATGAGAAAAATAGAAAAAAAAATTAAAAGATAAGTAAATAAAAGATTTATTTTAAATAGATTAAAATCTAATTTTTTTAATCATTCTTTTATTTATCTCTCTTTTATTTTACATTAAAAATAGATATAATGAGCTTGTTTGAATACAGATTTTAAAAACAAAAAAAATTAAAAAACTTGTTTAAATAATTGCTTTCAACAAAAAATAAAAAATAAAATATATATTTTGAGAATAAAAAATATAAAATAATTAAAAGATATTTTAAACTTTCATTTTTTAAAATAAAAAACATAAAAAATAATTTTTTTATTAATAACATATATATATAATATATATACACACACGAAAATAATATTAATATAAATTTTGGAAGAAAGACCTCAAGTGGGTTAAAGGTTAAACATATAAGCTTTCTGCACTTAATTCTCTTCTAGTTATTTTATCTCCATTTTAAGTCTGGAGCTAGTTTAAACACGTCGTTATTGGCCAAGCATCTCAAAGGACGTCTTCCATAAACTTAATAGAGAAAATCACCATTCTTTTTTGGGTCTTATACTATTATCGTAATCAAAGTTTATTCAATGAAATAGTAATCAAAGTTTATTCAATGAAATAGAAGCCACTTTTGAGATGATTATTCAAAAGACAAGATTAGTTGAAGATCAAATAATTTATGGGTTAGATAACAACCAGCTTTGGAAGAACTCCAATCTTATTAGTCACAGGGTCCAAAGGGTGGGAGGTAATATAGATTGTGACATTCCGTACATTGAGGTGATTGGCAAAAATGGAAAAAGAAAAGAATTATATTGGGTGCTTGTGAGAGGAAGATATGGCTATCAATACCTCTCATTGCTATTATGACAGGTGTTAAGGAGGACGTTACCGGCGTCGGTCTTAAAGGACTTTGGGCTCTTTTGAAGGTTGCCAAACAGCGATTTGGCACGACCATTCAAATTGGTATCGCAAATAGGAATATAGTTAATATGCTTAGAAAATCCCATGAATTTCCTAAACATGTTGGGATTGTAGGTGATGATATAATGAAGTTGATGAGGATGTATGATTGTATTAAATTTCATCTTCTAGTTTATCAAGTTCTCTGACTGCTTAATACGCTAACAGAAGTTCAAGTAGATATTTTACACACTTTTGTAATCTTTCTGTTTTTCATAATACAAAAAAAAACACAACATTGAAATAGCTCTATTATTTTTCGTGGCATGATTAAGAATCTATTTGATTATAATTTTTAAAAATATAAAAATATGTTTAAATAATAATTTTTAATTAAAAAAATAAATGGTTAAAAAAAATTTTAAACTTTAATTTTTTAAAATAAATGAAACACAAAAAATAAATATTTTTATTAATAACATATATATAAATACATAAAAATAATATTAATATAAATTTTTAAAATTAATTTTAAAAAATAATTTTAAAAAATAAAAACGTAGAACAACTGTAAATCAAGTCATAAATAAACGTTTTTAATTCTTACGTTTTGAAATAATCACTGCGTGTCTGATTGTGCAGATAATGTTTTAATTGAATTATCTCATTACACCTACGTTATTGGTTTTTTTTTTTTTAATAATTCTTCATAAATTAATCTCTCTAAAAAATAAAAACATCTCATCTGGCGCGATGTTCTCACTGGTCCGCAATTTGAGAATACGTTTTGGATTCGGATAGAAATCTTGGAGTTTGGTGGCAAAACGAGAGAACACGCTAGTTATAAAGAAGAAGACGAACAAGGGCCGCAGAGAAAGCAACAGCGTTGCTTCAAATGGGTACTCTTCTCAAGTGCTACAGACCCTTCTTCTCAGTGTTTCCCTACCCGGCTCGAACGATTCAACTCAGAACCAACCGAAGTGCCCACGCCGCCATTTTCAGGAGGAAGAAGATGCCTTTGGTTACCCATTGTTTTAGTGTTAGTTCTTTGCGGTCATCCCAGCCGTCGATTGCTGAGCAGAGCTTCGAGAAGTCTGACGGTGAGAGGGTCAAGAGTCCATCGCCGGAGCTGTGGCTCTATAACACGATGAGTAAAAGGAAGGAGCTGTTCAAACCCAAAGTGGAAGGCAAAGTTGGAATGTATGTCTGTGGAGTTACTGCATATGATCTTAGCCATATTGGACATGCTCGCGTCTATGTCAATTTTGACGTTCTTTACAGGTTTCTCTCATTCTCTTTTTATAGCAAGTGGCTTTTTTTTACTTGATATTATATCGTCGCTATGATTTGTATGTCTATTTGGTTGACGAGAAAATTAAGAGCAATTAAAAAAAAAATCATGTTTCCTGTTTATTGAGGATAAAAGTTAGGAGCTTGGTACTGATTAGTTGAGCCAGGTCTATGGTCTAAACTATATAGAATCACTCGTGAAGTGTGTATTTAGGGACTTGAGAAATGAAAATAAGTCTTACGCTAGTTGCTAAAATATGTGATTATTGGATTCAATGACTGGACCGAACATGAATTCCAACGCTTAATCGCAGTTTATCCAATCATTTTGATTAACGATGTCCTTTTTTGTGCTGCTTACTATCAAAACCAGTTTGAAGTTCAAATTTCTACTGCTGATTGGTTTTTCTTTTGTACTATGTTTGACAATTAGGCAGATATCTTAAGCATTTGGAATTTGAAGTCTGTTATGTTCGCAATTTTACTGATGTGGATGACAAGGTGAGTCAAGTTGCTATTATTGTGTCATGAACTCATGCCCCTTTGGTACTTTAAAGGAGTTAGCGAAATCATATTTTTATTCTTGTCATGTGCTACAAGTTTATAAAAAGCATTGAAGCTGGTTTGAATGCCTGCTCTCCTTTTTTGTTTCTTTTTTTTTATGCTTCAAGAATATCAAGATTGGCATTGATTAAAACTCAGATTTTTCCTTTATTTTTAATAATATAATTTTAAGGTCATTATGCTCATATAAATAGTAATTTAAATGGAAAGTTTTCTTAGTTAGCTTATATTTGTCACTATTGAAATTGTGTGACCTCATTTAAAGAAAAATATAAATGCAATTTCTACAACTAGGAACTTTGACAGCTAACTTTACACTGAGTAGAAGGGAGAACTTAGGTTCTGGTAGAATCCGTGGTGTGCTGAAGTTAATGATGTATCTAATTTCTGCGTGTGTGAACAGCTTGATTTCATTAACCATCATATGATACTTCAGCATTCCAACCCCTATAAGAATCCATGCCTTGCCTTGTCTCTTGGCCATTCAGCTGTTCTGTACATAACAAGTTTAAGCTGGTAGCACTTTTATTATTTGAAAGGTTTTGCATCTTGATCTATCCTTTTGCTACAAATGCAAAATACCCACTTCTTTTACATTGGTATGACAGGATCTTAGTCTGCACTTTTCAAATTCTGTAGATAATTGCTAGAGCGAACGAATTAGGAGAGGATCCAATCAGTTTGAGTCGTCGTTATTGTGACGAGTTCATTCAGGATATGATAACTCTTAATTGTCTACCTCCTTCTGTGGAACCACGAGTCTCAGAGCACATGCCCCAAATCATTGATTTGATTGAGCAGGTACCATTTCTGTCCATTTTACTGCAGTGTTAAAATGAAACAGATGATTGATAAGTTATGGAATGTTTCATGTCTTAAGTCTATTTTCTGCTTTTCAGAAAGCTTCTTTTGATATTCAATTGGTTGATGAAATGCTTTTCTTGTTAATATCAATCTCTCTTTTCTAAATATGTTTTATGATATTGTTTCATGGTTGATTAGTTAACATACTTTCTGGCAGATTATTAATAATGGGTATGCCTACGTTGTTGATGGGGATGTATACTTTAACGTAGAAAAATTTCCAGAATATGGTCAATTATCTGGACGAGACCTAGAAGATAATCGAGCTGGTGAGAGGGTTGCCATTGATTCAAGGAAGAAAAATCCCGCTGATTTTTCTCTTTGGAAGGTATGTTATCTGTAACATAAAATGATAATGCATATCTATATCCTCTGTGTGAAATTGAAATTAAATAATAAGTAATCAAGCAGGAGAGGAGAGAGATTGTCCATATGGCTTTGATACAGATAATTAGTTTTCTGTAAGATATAGTTTCTTTAATATGTAAGCCAAATTGATGACTTTAAAATACTGGTTCTGTTTGATGCTAGTTATTATGGGTTTTCAATGCTATTCTGCAGTCCGCAAAGCAGGGAGAGCCATTTTGGGAGAGTCCCTGGGGTCCTGGAAGACCAGGGTGGCATATTGAATGCAGTGCTATGAGTGCAGCTTATCTCAGTTACTCTTTTGACATCCATGGTGGAGGGATCGACCTTATTTTTCCTCACCATGAAAATGAAATTGCTCAGAGTTGTGCTGCATGTAAGAAAAGTAACATAAGTCTCTGGATACATAATGGCTTCGTCACTGTTGACTCAGAGAAGATGTCCAAGTCCCTGGGAAACTTTTTCACAATACGGCAGGTAACTCATTCCTGATAGTTCAGACCTATCCTGTTTAAGTCTAACATAAAGTATATCCAAAATAGTAGAAACTTAATATCTTTTAGTGAAGACCCATGATTCTTATGTTGCTGTTTTTTACTTTTATAATTTGCTAAATCCTTGTGCAATTACCATATTATGTTATCAGGTTGTAGATCTATACCATCCTATGGCTTTGAGATATTTTTTGATGGGAGCCCATTATCGATCTCCAATCAACTATTCACATATACAGCTTGAAAGTGCTTCAGATCGTGTTTTTTATATATATGAGGTACCACTTTCACAGGCTATTAAATAATTAAAATAAAAGTTCTCCTCTTGCCCCTGTAATACACTAATTTTTTATGGCCCCTGTGCTTCAGCTTGATGCTTTTGACTGTACTTGCTACCTTCATCTTCTCATTGTATATTGTGTGGATTTATCTTGATGAAATTCATGTTATGCAGACTCTACATGAATGTGAAAGCATTCTGTACCAACATGATCTAACAAATAGGAAGGATTCCATCCCACCTAATACTTTGGATATCATTAATAAGTTTCATGATGATTTTGTGGCCTCAATGTCCGATGATCTTCACACCCCGGTTGTATTGGCTGCACTTTCTGACCCTTTAAAAGCAATAAATGATCTACTACATACTCGCAAGGTATGGTATTTTCCCATGTGGGTCTTAAGATAGCACCTGATTACAAATATATAATTGAATGAGGTAAAAGCTTGTAGATGCATAATTTTCAGGTTCTAGTCATTTTTTGGTGTGCAATTTTTTTGTTGGTTTTACTTTAATGTTTATATTAATTTAAACAATCAATTTTAGTTTGCAGAGATCTGTATTATCAAATTTGTTATTATATAATCATATTGACCCAATCTAACCAAAGGTTGAACTAGAAGGTCTTATGGGGACCACCGGGTCTTTTAGCTAATTTTCTTAAGTTATGGTCTCCTACTCTCCTTTATTGCTTCAGCGCTAAAAATAAACTTTTAGAACTTGTATCTAAATCATATGATTCTTCCCTTTTTTTTCCCCGAGAGGGAGATATACAAGTGCAGCTTCGTAATCTTTATAATTGATTCAGGGGAGGAAACAAAATTTTCGAATTGAGTCACTTTCTGCTCTGGAGAAGAGTATCAGGAACGTTCTGACTATTTTAGGACTTATGCCTGCAAGTTGTTCTGAGGTATGATAAATCGAATATTTTGATGCTGTTACTGTACTTTTTTCACATTTTGAGATCCCATGGTTACTATTGCTTATACAGATTCTTGCTTTGATTTCTCTCTTTAAGCAACTGCTCAAGTGAAATTTGGTTCAGTGATTTGGAACTCCTATTTTTTTAGATTCATTCCCGATTCCCCTTTCAGTTCTGGATTATTATGTTCAAATGATATTGATATATATTCTTACGCTGCAGGTCTTGCAGCAGCTTAGGGAAAAGGCTTTAAAGCGTGCAAAGTTGACAGAAGATGAAGTCTTGCAGAAAATTGAAGAACGGGCTGCTGCCAGGATAAATAAGGAGTACGAAAAATCAGATGCAATTAGGAATGATCTGGCTATTTTAGGTATTGCTCTTATGGACAGTCCAAATGGCACAGCATGGAGGCCCTCCATTCCTCTTTCACTTCAAGAACAGCAGATTGATGCACCTTGAAGAGCTGTAGGATTCAAAGATCATCTTCAAAACAAACTCGAGAAATAGTAGCTTTGATTATGGACTGAATCAACTACAAGGGTGGCATGGGTGTGTCAGTTGCTCATTGAGCGGAGAGTTTTCTTGGTGAACAATTGGCGGATTACAATTTAATAAACATAATGGGCCTTTTTTCTTTTTTGTGGAAATTCATAGTCGGCATTCGGCAATGAATATGTCACATTCTTCAGTAGAATTGTGACGGTAAATATACTACTAAACACCAATCACACTGCAAACAATGGAATGATCAAATCCCATGTGCATAGATCATAATCACAGCTTCCCGAAGAGAATTGTAAACAAGGAAATTGATTATTAAACAGCTTTAGCAGTACATTTTGGTGACAATTTATAAACAGGAACAGCGAATATCCAAATGTTCAGAACATGAATATAAATAGTCAATTTATAGAAAATGCAATGCAGAATAGCCATCATAGAATTGAGATCTTCAGCTAGAGCTTGAACCATCAATCTTCGCTGCTGCAGATGCATAACTAACACTACTATCCCTTGTGGTTTTGCACTGACTGGACTGCTCATAGCGAAGGAATTTGATTTTTATCTTTGTTGAGCAGTTCCTGAGCATCTGATTCAATAGCAAGTCATTGACAATAAAAATGATATTAACATTCAACAGAGAATCTCATTCGATGTGGTATGCTGCAAAATTTATTCATCCTCGGGACCGCATATAGATAGAAGTACATCATTAGATTGCCAATATTTAGGAATTCAAGTTAAGTCAGCATCAAAATGGTTCGATCAAACATCAGATAAAGAACATCATTTAACTCTACACATCACAAAATGTTATAAACTTCTGAAAACTAATAACATACTAAAACGCCATTCCAATTGTTTTCCAATTCTAATTGCTTTCTGATATATCATTCTCTAATCATGACAAGTTTTATATTAGATGCCTCGAAATTTTTTTCAAATAGTAGTACAACGGAAACCACTAGAGTTGGCATTTCACCAGATACATGAGATCTTTAGTAAAGCAAACCATACTAATTTTAACCATTTACCTTACAACTTTAACTGATAGACCACCAATTGGTCTGTTCCAGAATAGCAGTGTTTATCAAATATCAATGTTTAAGGTGCCAAGTTACGAAAATAACTACCAGGTATCAAACCCAAGAAAGTATCAGTGCTCATTTACCAATTTCGTTCTCTGTCTTCGTTGCAAAATTTATTAATTTTATTAAAAGTGCACTTAAGAACTTCTCAAATTGATTATTCAGTTTGCTCTAAGAAAGGCATGATAAGAGAATCATTTGAAAAGGTACAAATTTGGAATAGCAGATAGGGCACATAAGATGCAGGTTCATACATTAAAGTAAATGGAGATAACAATAATAATACTGTTCTTCGCTAAAAGCTCTTCTGGGAATGCAGCAATTTATAAGCCACTTACATGGAGAAAAACACTAATTGGATGGCGTCCACAGATTGTATTGTCATATTCCAAAAGATATTTTTTGAATGCATCTGGATCTCCTGTTTCTATTATGTCCATGCCCATCTTGTCTAAAGCCTCAATAGATTTGTATATAGCCCCATGTTTCTTGTCATGGTACATGTAATTAAATCTGATCAAAACACCAGTCAGCATGCAGGAGGCAGAAACAACTATATGAAACAACTATATGAATCAGCTAGGTTAAACAAAGACCAACAACTGCCTTAGACTAGCGACATGTTATATGCATCAATGATATATAGCCATGACCATATGCAGGCAAACTATAACACAAATAACTAAAAAATGCCAGACTGCTGACAGAACCTTGGACTATCTATTTGTAAGAAATGGTCAAAACATCAAACCATATCTTGATAAATTTTTTTATTACCAGTTAAGTATAATATCTGTACAGCATTTATCATCTGACCAGTATATCTCGGATCATGTGTGACAGAAGGACATAACCAGGGTAACAGACTTAAAAGATTTGCCTTGTATGCAAAATGCATATATCTGTATGTCTGTCAGTGTTTGTTAGTACATCTCAGACAATTAAAGAGTGTACTAGTAGTAAGCCTAGGAAAACAAACAGGTAATTGAATCTATAAACTGTACATACCGAGATCCCCAATGACAAAAATCTGATGACACGGAAAAGAAATTATTTGGATCATCCACATATTTGGCAAGTAGTTGCCCGTACACGGCTTCATTCTCAGCACTAACAGCACCAACTAAAATAGGCACTACTTTTACCTGGTGCCTGCATCAATATGAAAAATTCAGTCTCTGTTACAAAGTTTCTGAACAGAAACATCTATATGACAAAGTTTACCCCTCAAATACTTTAGCAAGATATGGCAAGTGCATTTCCATGCTATGTTCAGCCTCATCAATGCGAATATCCATCAGTTCAAATTTCCCCGTGGCTTTAAGCTGCTCATTTACTGGTAAAATGACACACATGAATTTGGGCAACATGTAGAGGGAGAAAAAATAGAAAGTCAAAATTAAAATAAAAACTAAACCACTTCCTCTTGATAAGTTGGTTCAATCATTCTACACATCATTATAGTCCACGAATAGAAAACCAACATCCCAAAAATTTAAATAAACGTATGCACATCATTTTTATATTTTAAACTTTAGAAATTCAGTCATACATAACATGTAAGAGATATTTTGATTAATATTTCATTGATAAAAGGAAAGTTGATTTTTCCAACCCTCTTAAGGTAGTTCAAATTTTTATGAGACAGACAATAATTACCAATGAGAGTATAACAATACCTTCCAAATCTATAGGCAGGTCCCCTATGGGTGTCTTGTAAACTGTGGCAATGGAAAGAGCACATTTTGGAGTGTAATAGTGATGAGAAGGACCAAGAAGAAATATCCGTTTGCTGAAATTGTAAGATAGTAAATTTTAGTAGTTATAGCATAGTACTAGGAGGGGGAGAAGCACATCCCGTTTCCATAAACATGTCAATCGACCAATTATCCTTTGAAACGGGAGTGTGATTAAGCAGGGAATCAGTAACGAATGGAAGCAAAGGGGCAAACAAAAATTCAACGCACATATTGGATGGATCAATGTTTCCAAAGGCATAGGCAGCAGCTCGTCCCGAATAGGAATACCCTGCATGTCTAACATTCGGGTACACCCAAATGTAGTAAATTCATTAGAATTAATTTAAATCACAAACGAGAAAACGCCCAGAGCGTAGAAACTTACGGAGCTATTACTCCTCGTACATCAGGAGACTTGGTCAGACCAGATGATCTCAGCCATCCTTCGAGCTCGTCCGATAGCTGCTTAGCTAAGTAAGTAATATTTAAGACAAAAAACGTTAAAACAACAGTACGAACAATGCTGCTGTCTGACAAATATACCAACATAGAGCAATAGTGGAACTTAAAAGTGGAAAGCTCGAACTTTCTCAGCACCTTCACTAATGGACTTCTAAAATCAGTTTAAGTATCAGCCTCGTTGTTTCCAGAAATAACAAATAATTAACCGATTTTTCTTTAACTATGTTACATTTAACTGACTACGTTAATCGAAATACAGTAATTCAAAAGGGCAGGCACCCTTTTTAACATAATCAGAATCATCTGCTAGCGAATTCCTTATTCCCAATTTCTTTCGAAAGGGGTAAAAGCATCTATCTTTCCTTCAAAACCACATAATTTACAGAAGCTTGGGTCATATAAGATCATCAAACTTTCATCTTTTTTTCTGTTACAAGTATTTTGCTCCCTCCGTTGTGCGGGGAAAAGGGAGGGAGAGGAAGGACTATCGCATTAAAACTCGGAGACTTACGATTGTCAGTGTACCAAGAACCGGCATGCGATGCTCTCCTGACCTTCTCCATGATTAGAGATTTAAGCTTAGGAAAGAATTTCGAGACAACCCAAAAAACCCTAGAAGGCTTAATAATTGAGTCTCTTCAGAGTCTCACTCTCACTCAGCTCGGATTCTTTCAGAAAGAAAAGAAAGAGTAGAAGAATATAGTTTAATTCTACTTTCAGAAAGTTTGTCTTCCGAATTTCACAATGTTAGATTAGGCTCTACATATTTATAGATACCATTCTTTCTTTCTTTTCTTTCTTTCTTTTCTCTCTTTTTATCAATAATCGGTGCCCTGGGGCCCATAAGTAAGAAATAGATAACATATTTAATAAATTAAAAGAGAATATTTGATTTAGAAAGTAATATCTTTTAACCTGTGCAATAAGTATTTCCTTCTTTGCATCTCTTTTTTTTTTTAATTTAAATGTAATTGTTATATTTTTATCAAGTTCTTCATCAAGAGATTAATATATGTATAATTTATATAATTTATTTTTATATAATTTATTTTAATTAAAAAATTTGATAAAAAATATATAAATAATTATATATAAATTTAATACTTCTTTTAATAACTTTGTATAATAAAAGGTTATAGCATTTAAAATAGTAGTTTTTGTTTCAAATTAACTATAATAAAATTGTTTGAAAATTAAATAGAAAATATATTCATTTATAATTTTATATCAATTTAAAAGTGAAAAGATATAGAACTTACATAAATAGCCACATTTCATATCTTATACATTGTAAATGGATAAATATTAGAAACTGGGTATGATCAACCTGAAAAAAGTTTAATTAATTGAAGTTAAATGTATACAAAAAAAATACTCATTAAAGATAAATGGTATAGTAGAAGCAGCCTTATTTAGAAATTTTGACAAATAAATGAAAAAACAAAAGAGAAGAATAATGACCGAAAAGTATTTAATAAAATACTTGTTGCTTATGTTGCAAAGTGTTTTTTTTTAAAAAAAAAAAAATTACCCTTCTTCTCTTTCAAACTTGGACTTCTGCCGAAATTTTAAGAAAAAAAAAGTCTTGTCCTGAGTTTTAATGGAAGCAAAGTATATTTTACTCATAAATTATAGTTCTAATGGAAGCACAGTATTATATTTTAAAGTTCAAATATCAACTTTATATTTAGGTTATATACTTTAGGGCTAAAAACGGTTCCCCTTTTGATAACTTGGTGGGATGCTGTAATGAAAGTGTAAAAATTGTTTAAATGAAAATTACTCTTTTTTTTTCCTTACAGTTAACACTCAGTTATATAAGTATCAACCAAAAAGTAGAGGGAATCACTACCTGGAGAAACTTGCGCACCATTTCCATTCCAATAATCCAGGATGGACATGTTCTCTTGGATCTAGATACAAATCATCTTAAAAACAACTAAAAATATGAAGCTAACTCAGATTAAGAGTGCCACCATTTTGTAGTTCAAACCTGAAATTGAAGGGGGAAAAAGATAACACTAGAGAGGACCAGGAATAAAACAAGAAAAGTACACTGCAACCTGCTATATAACAGATTTTTAAGTCGAGCAGATTTTCACATGATTAATGTTATCTATAATGCAGAAATTCAACAACTTTTTTAAGGTTTATCGTACCAAGTTATTTGTAGAAACACGCCATAAGAACATGTTAATGGCAAATTATTTGTAGAACAACCCAAACAAACTAATGGAAAGATTATATAAGATACAACAATAATAAATAAAACTTTTTTTATTAAATAAAATTGATTACACAAAAGTATACATGATTCATCTTGAAACTTCATAAACTCGAAAAAGTGAAATCTGAAAAAGTATACATGATGAATCATTTTTCACATCCCAGACCCATATTATACCTTCTAGTGCCGTTACCTTGGAACAATGATTTTTTATCATGACAGCTATATCCGTTTGGGAAGCTCCAGCGAGTTCAAACTTCTCAACTGAGACCTCCAAGCATTCCTCCCACGTTGGTAGGCTTAGTTTATACTTCACAACAGAAAAAAAATAAAAATTGGATCATTGGAGAGAAGATTCTCATCTTCATGGAAGTGCTTTCTGTTGATGCTGTCATTAAAACACGGGGGGATATTGCAAAGACGTGTCTTAGGAAAAGTAAATATGCCAGCATTGTAATTCTCAAAAACATATTCGATTATACGGGTTGAGAGCTAATTGCAAATGAGATTCCGACTCCTCCACAGTAACAAAGTTACAACTGACTGCGGTCAACTAATTAGTATTTACATCAGCAGTAGCAGATAGCAGATACCGGGGCGACCACCTGAGTGACATTAAATTGATCTTACCATTAGTAACTGTCTAATTTCCCAAGTCATCAGTAATTTTTTGTCTGCTGACTCAAGGGTAGGTACAAACTAAGGTGACATTAGAGAAGCAACCGAGAGAGTTGATTATCTTTACAGTTCCAACAGCAAGACAAGAAACCGAGTATTCCTACGTCCACAGGTTGAGCAATGTCCCTTTCTCGTTTGTGTAAGACCCTTAAAAACTCTTGGAAACTGAGGTTTCCATCCCGGTTAGTGTCAAACAAATGGAAAACAATGTCAACCATAATGTCAGAAAGAGGAGTTCCGCACACCTGAAATTACAACAATCAAACATTAAGAAATGGTTGCAAATTTTTATAATTTAAATCAAACCGATGGTGAAGACAATGATAGATCAATAAAGATGCATGATCAGAAATAAGATTTTTTTTTTTTGTTTAGATGCAAAGGATAGAAACAGTAAAGAGAATGTCATGATCTGCCTCCGATAGTGGGTTAAAAAAGAGTCCAGAATGTAAATTGTGTTTCTTTCCAGCCACTTATGAAACAACTGTTTCAAGATCCCAGTCCCACTGATAAAACCAGGAAAAATAGATTACCAGATACTCATTTTCAAGCACTTCCTTCGATAATGACGATGAGACAGAACTTTGCAGCATCCAAAAAAAAAAAAAGCTTAGATAAAATGAAGATCTAACTATCACACAAGAGACCAAAGATAACTATCATACATGTGATGCAGCTCGTTGAAAATCATCTCTTGTTAACAGACCGTGTACTTCTCCAAAACTGAAAAGGGCCAATGAAAAAGGAATCAATTTTTTTCTAAGCTCTGCAAAATTTTTGAACTCCTCAAATGTGATGCGTCCATCTCTAAAGCATCGATCATTGTTTAATTCATCAACCCGATCAAGCAACCTGTCTAGATGATTAATGTCAGCAGAAGCAACCACGGAGAGTGCAAAATCCTTGGCTGATATGGTTTTCCGTGAATTGTAGTCATAATGGTCAAACTCCAGCCTTATAATCTACAGAAAATATTATAATTATCAGACACAAAAACTTCTAAGGTCACTCAAAGAAATGAAACTTCTCCAGCAAGGATAATCCTAAGTTCCTAACTCCTAAGCATATATGAGAGTGATTTGTTTCTAAACCCTAGAACCCTAATTTTCTTGTTCCAACATCAATCTTCCCTATTCTTAATCCAATGTCCTGCCTCTATTACATAGTTTCTGCCATTTTTACTTTCTCAAGTAAAAATTGACATTATGGATTAAACGAAGCAAATAAGCCAAAAACAACCATTTTCCATCACAATTAGCTTACCTTACACAGATATTCCAGAAATCAACAATCAGATTTATGATACTGGCATTCCTTACAAAATTTGAATTAATCAAACCCCATAATGACTGATAAAAGGGCAGCAGTTAAATACTTACTTCATTGTGCAATTCTCTCATAAATTGTACAAATCTATCATGTTGGAGGCATCCCTTTCCATCTTTACCAAAAAAGTATTCCACCAACCCTCCATCTTCCACAGAATCATATACCTTCAGAACAGTTCGTAGCCCACCCCTGTGGTAAGCACCTTGCCTATTATGAGATCGCATGAATGCCATCACTTTCTTGAATTCTTCCTTATCTATCTCCCTGTAGAAATAGTATACAACATTTTTGTAGCTTTGAATTTGATGCCATTCACAAAAGACATACAGCAATGTCATCATTCTCAAAAAATGTAGTTAGTCCAATTAGAACTGGAAGATAGGGTAAAGTTCAAGTAAACTGTAGAATATTTGGTGCAAGAAAGAAATAACCAGAAAACACACAGAAGCTGGCATGAGCACTGACCCATTATTGTCCATGTCAAACATTTTAAATGCCACTGAAAAGCTTGACTCTGGGATGCTGAGCAGTGTTACAAAAAAGATATACCTGTTTGAAATGAAAGTAAGGGTATTTACACGCAAACACACAGATAAAGAGAAAGAGAAAACGGAAATCAAAATACCTATGCTAAACAGTACTCACTCTTTAAAAGATATAAGCCCATCATTGTTTACATCAAAAAGCATAAAAAGATCTGAAGGAGCACAGCGTAACTGGCCAGGATTTCTTTCTCCTCTCAAGTATCCATCTCTTACAAGTTTGGATTCAGATGGAGGGAAGACAGGAACAACTGCTCGCATTAGGTCTGCTGGTTTCATGAGTAGTTCTCCTTCTGGTGTACGATAAGATGCAAAGTACTCAAAAACCTTAATGCAAAGGGTAGAGATAGCCAATGAAGTGAGCATTCCTTGGAAAGTGAAATCTTAATTACTTAGGGTAGGCCCTTAATCAACCTAGAGTAAAGAAGGGGCATATAACTTTATGTTCAGAGATCCAAGCCAACATGTTGAAGAAATCAGAATGATCATCAGATTGCTTGAGATATAAAATCACTAATCACCCCAAAAAAAAAAAAATCCAGTATTTTATCATCATGCAAACACATGATAAAGAAAATAGAAGAATTACATAATCCACACAACTTTTCAATTCTAGTGACAACTTGGAAAAAATTACTACAAAAGGAAGAACCGGTGGGGGAAAAGAACCTAGACAGTTTTATAATCTTCTCAGAGAAAGATACAGGTACCCAATTTGCTTATTATCAGAAAAAGCTGCTGGTTAGGTAACTTACCAATCACCATAAGCTGGATATATGCAAGCTTAAAAAGGGAAAGATATTCTTATGCAACATTAACAAGCAACACTACGTCCAGTCCCGCTAACTATGTCTATAATTATTCTGTTATTATTTAGTTATATATACACATACAAGATTATAAGCTTCAAAACTAAGGCTAAATACCTTTTCCGGGGGACTTCGCAGGCGAATGCGCTTCTCATAGTTGAAGAAAACCTTTCTCCTGTATGCATCTGCACAAAACTTATTCTATGACTATGCTAGCGTAATACAATAAGGCTAAATATAAATTTTTTAACCAAATTTGGTTCCACAGCAACAATTAGCGACTGCAATCCTATAATTACGATACTTGCCTCCAAAAAACAAACTATCAGTACTTTCCGGCAAGGATAGTTTTCTAAACAATGAACGTCTACTACGCTGTCCAGCATCAACTGAGCTCTCAGTACTCGCTGTTGAACAGTCCGCATAAGAAAATGACCTCTTTAGAAAGTCAGAATCGAACTCGAAATTGGGGGTAGAAAACCAACACAGAAGCCCTAGACTAGAGCCGGACACAATAACCGAAAACAACTTCAGCAAGGATCCAAAAACCGGAATGTGATGCTGATTAGAGTTATAGTTCCAGGTACTGATTAGCGATGGTAAAGACGAAGAGGAAGGAGTAGAAGAAGACGGTGCAGCTGAAGACTGGCGGATCTGGGACCGTTGGATTAGGATTTGTTGGATGGATGGAGAGGATCTCCTGAGAGAGGAAACGGAAGGCATAGCTTTTTGCAGATAAGCAAGGCAAGGCAAGGCAAGGCCAGATAGAGTAAGTTAACAAAGCATAAACCCCCGTGAAGAAAATGAAGTCCGTAGTGGACTGGTAGGCGGTATTCCATAATCCGTAATCCAAGCGGCGGGTATAATAAGTAAACGACGTCGTTCTAATTAGCAAAATTGAAATGGGCTAGACCTTAATTGAGATGTTGAGTGACAACGAAAACAAGCCCAATCCTTTGAAATTCCTAGTCCACAGTGACCCAAATTATTAAAAACTCCTTATTAATTAGTAGTTTATCATTTTCATAATTCTAAAGGGAAATGGCCAACAGGTAATGCACCTTCTTATGCACAACAACAGATATTCTCTTTGATTTTGAATGTATGGTGGAATATGAATTTGAGATTTGTGTAAATGATTTGATAATCACAAGTCAGAACAGATGAAAAGTGATGATTTTATGCAGGAACAAGTCCAATGAATGGAGTCCACAATTGTTAGTCAGTGGACCGATATTTGTGGCCAAACGTGTACATTACCGATATTCCTTCTCTTTGCTTTTAAATTCTTCATTACTCTCGACCAATAACTATTCCCCTCGCAACTTCAAAGGTGTTGAATCACAACGATGTTTAAAAGCCTGCAAGACCTTTTCTATATTCGATTCACTATCGGCGTATACCGTGGCCATGGGTGGAAAGACATTACATCGCAAACCCAATTCTGAAGGAGTTAATTTTTCAATACTCGTACGAGATATTTAATATTATTATTTTTCTATTTTATCAAAATAAAAATAAAAATATTATTAAAAAAACAGGGAGTATTTCTATTTAGTATTTACAATGCATTTTCTTCGCAATTACACGAGCTATGAGTTAAAATAGCGTTTTATTTTATTATTCAAGAATTTTCAACAATGCTACAATTATATTTTTCAACTTAATTTTCCTCACCTACCTCGTCGGCCCGTCCTCCCTAATATTTTATTAGTTTCAAGTCGGAGCGAAGTGACGACATTATAACGCTACTTCTTCACTCGCTGCCAAAAGTGGTTATGGTTGGAGACTTGTCCTCATTTATCCTTCAAAGTTCATACTCCCTTCCTCCTAACGTCTCTCTTGCTGTTTCTTTTCTTTTGCTTCACCCAAGATCAGGTTTTTTGGGTCACAAATCACCAGTAGTTAACGCTACTAATCAAATCTTAACTTTTTCATACAATGTTCTGTAATAATGATGAATCACAGATCACTTCACGAGCCAGCTGGCTTTGTCCCATCAATAACTAATAACGTCATCAATTTTTAATGGACAGATATTCCAAATTTCCAGCTTTCATTTCATTTTCCATTTTTCCTGACCATTTTCTTGGGGACCCCAATTATTTCGTTTCTTTTTTCATAGATTCTAATTTTAAGGTTTTCTCTTTATTTTGTTTATTATCTTTCTCAATTTTAATTAGAGGTCCTTCCCTGTTCCCTATACAGGATAGCAGGTGTCATCTCGTCAGTTATTTCTTTTTCCTGTCAGCTCCATGAATTTAGAATTTAAAATTTAGACAAACAGTTGTAGCCCTTCCACAAAGACCCACCTGCATCGGAAAGCTGCACAACCTAACTGCAATTATACGAATTAAAAAAGAATAATAAATAAAAGGAAAGGAAAAAGAATATACCTCGCACCAAACGCAACGCAGACCAACTTGACGACGGATAACGGAATGAACGGCGGTACAGTACAGGCTTGGTATCAGCCCTCAAGGGTTTACGAACGACGAAACCATTGATACGAATCGGGACCACTGACGGCAAGCATAACGGAATCACAACGCTGCGTTGAGAACCGGTATGCGTTACGCAGTTGATCAATAGTTTGTTGACAAAAACTATCCTTATAGGTCTTAATTTTATTCGATTGGATAATTATCCAAATTTAGCCTGAGATGTAATTTTCAGTTTTTAATTTGAATTTCGTGAAAAATAATGTCCCAATTCCCAAACTCTCCTGAATAGCAAATGGCTTGTACAAAGAGGAATTCTCTGGATCCAGTTTCATAGATCTAGGCCCCATGGTTCCCGGTGAAAATTCAATATCGGCTGCAATTGATCCACCGCCACTCCAGACGACGAAACCAAAACTCGCCGGAGAGGACACATACAGCAAACTCTCGCCTTCAGACAGCTTCGCCGGATTATGTCTCTGACCGCGGTTCGCGATTCTAGAAATTACCAGAATACTGGCAAGACAATAACGAACCTGTAAAGCAAAAAATCAGAGATCCTCGGCCTTTGACATGATGGAGAGACGACTTGGTCTGGGCTCGAACGACGATCTCCTTCTCTGCTGGTGTGACGAAGGCCGGATCAGAGCAGTCAGCGCTCTTTTGACCCACTCACCTTCTACTCCACCGATCCTCACAAGAGAGTTCTTCATAGCTGAACGACGCATGTTTAGACGAATAGAAGGGTACGAATCTGCGTGATGACTTCCGCTATTGCTTGCCATGCTCTTGTGAAGGCTGCATCGGAAGGATCCCGGATGGGCAGTGGGCGAGCACATACAGGTCTTCTTCTGGACCGAGATGGGGTGGTTCTTCTTAGTGATGACATGGTTGGAGAGAGATCGATTGGGAGAGATTGAACGGTGGTCAATTGAGAATCGGACGGCGGACGAGGGAGGGGCGGAGGTATATAAATTGACACGAGTAGGAGAAGCAGATCGATGTTGGCTGTGATGCTGATGGCGATGGGATTGATTGAAGAAGGTGGAAGATGGGGATGAAAAGCTAGAACCAGTAGAGGAAGCGAAAGCTGAGGACGGCGAAGAAAAAGGAGTGTTTGACGTGGAATATGAGCAAAATCGGGTAGAGGGTGAGAGTGAGCGAAGCACTGGTCCGCTTGATTTTGTCCTTGAAGATGTAGCCATTAATGGTAGAGACAAAGAAAGAGAGAGAGAGAGAGAAGGCTCTTTGATCCTTATTCCTCAAAAGACCCCCTTGGGGAGATGGTTTGGCAAACCTAGCGAGTATCGGAGGCAGGTTATATAGATGGTTGCAGGAGAGGGCTAGTGGTGATTAAGGGCAAGTCCAGGGGTGTTCTCGACCGAGCGGAATAAGGGTTGGTTAACTTAACCATAGTTGAGTGAGGGTTAGGTTAAGTGTGGCATAGAGAAGCAGACGGGGTACGGTTAGGATTCTGATCCAACGGCTGCTGCGTAATGGACTACTGAACAAGATGAAAAACTGCAGGCGTTTCGTCTGACAGAGTTTCGCGAAAACTTGCCACGTATAAGATTTTTGGGAAACGGTCGTGTGTGAGTTTACGATAAAACTAACTTTTGTCGGTAATAACAGCTAGCCATCCCTAACTTTGCAAAAAAGCTCTTACTGTCCCTGATCTTTATGTGAAATAACCCCGGTGTCCCTACCACACAAATTCTCTTCCTCGCCGGTTACTTCATACTTGCCATTATCCTACGCCTATATCCACCCATATCAATTATCATTATTTTTCTCAATTTTATATGATTTAATTCCTATACATAATATATATTACTAGTTTTATACACATATTAGCATGCACATGTGATTTTGGTTTGCATTTTGAAAGTCAACCTAACTGGAGAATTTTGAAGGATTTTTTCTCATAATGCACACTTTAATTTGATTATGAGTTCTATATATAATAAAAAATGTGTTTAAAGAAGTCAGAATAAGATTTAAAAAAAATAACATATAGAAACTATTATATTAAATTTGGAGAACCCCCCGAGCGGGTTTCTTAGTTAGACTGATTCAAGTTTTACTAACGCACGCTCCTATCTTGCAAAGTCCGAAAATTATTCAATTGTGAACTACACGATGAGAGGATTAACAACATGAAAGTCAATCATATAAAAATACATTATTATGCCATTCATTTTTATGTTTATACCATAAACTTGTACTGCTAGTTAACTGCTTGGCTGACTCCTTCTGTTTTGCCAATAATATGTTTTAACTCAATAGTATTAAAAATCGTAATTACCATTATGACACTGTTTTCCTGGTCAGCTTTAATTTTTGGAATTCACAACCACATTCAAAACCAGGGCTTCTTTATTTCTGTGGGTCAAGCACCGCAACAAAAATGGTTCACAACGAAACGAAACTTCCCCGCTTGTCCTCGTGTGTGGTAATTATAAAGGGCAACGTAAGGGACTTTAGGCCTAAGTTGTTTTATTTCATAAAATTAATTTAAAAAGTTTATATTAATATTATATTTATATATTTATATATTTATATATATGTTATTAATTAAAAATTTTATTTATGTGTTTTTTTATATTTTAAAAAATTAGAATTTAAAATACTTTTTAATTATTTTATATTTTATATTTTCAAAACACGTATTTATTTTTTTATTTGTTGTCAAAAATAATTATTTAAACAATTTTTTATCTTTTTTATTTTTAAAAATTAAAAATAATTTTTAAAAAATCTAAGAGGTCACTTCTTTCTCATTTTTCCAATGAAGCCACTCAATTAAAATGGTTACACATTATGTTCTCTCTCTCTTTCTCTCTCTCTCTCTCTCTCTCTCACACACACACACACGTATATATACATGTACGTATACTTTGTTTAAATTGATTTAACTCCATTATAAATAATTGGATCTTTCTACAGAAACCCAAAAATAAAAAAATACTTATTATCTGAATAAAATTTGCATTGTTGTTATTGATAGCCCGTGTGTTGTTGAACGCTTCAAAAATAAAAACTGTTCCTAACCTAACCTCTACGGAACTGCTTACCTTTGATTAATTTTTCATTTCGTCGTAAAGATACAGAAAAGAGGTAGCATTTCAACCTAATTTTCACTGCTTAAACGTAATTAACAAAACAGAGCATCTTCTTGCTTTTTCTTTTCCATTACCTAAATAGAAAATCTTAATCTAAGAATGATGACCCTTACTTGATACTTCAAATCTCTCCAAGTATATATCAATATTTAATTAACCGAATAGAAAGGTCTCACCTCACCCATGTAAAACAGGTATAAGAGTATTTAAGAATTATTAATACTGACAACTAATTTTCTGAGAAGTAATGACATATATGATTTGATGACAAACTTGCTCCAAAATTTTGCCAACAATTTATACATATCCCTTTGTTCCTTAAAATTAGATAATTACATGTATATGAACAATGAGTACTTTCTATCTGTATCTGAGAGAAATGTTGTACACGAGAAGAATACTTGTTTTGTTTTCCCCCACCTCCTCTCTTTTTTCCCAGATGTTTGAAATGCACTAATGGAGTAATGGGAAACTATTAAATTAAACTATCTGTGACGACGAAAGAGACAGAAAATAATTTGGAATTTATTTATATATATATATATACGACTGGGTTCTTAACTGGAACTAATAATAATTAACAAAAAATTGATTATCAACCTCAACTTTTTTTGTTTTAATATTGGTCAAGCTGTCCAGGTTTGATTCTTAATTTGTTTCGGGTGAAATAATAATAACAATAATGATAACATTAATTTTGGAGGTTCGTCATGCTCTTTAGTCTTTAGCATTACTAATGTTTCACAGCTTCGGCCTTTAAGAGGCATCAAAAGCCAAGTTGACAACAGTTTTTAATGTGTTATAATTCTTCTTACAATATCTTAATTATTCAAAAGATTAATTTTCATGCTAGCTTGTATGTGTAGATTAGGAATCTCCAACCTCTTTAGTAAGTTTACTCAAATATGGCTCTTTAAAAGACAAAACAAATAAAAAATATTTAGATTATTTCCTTGTAAATTTTTTTTGTCAACGTTAATTTATTTCTTTATGATTTGGCCAAACACTAAAAATATCCTTATAAAAAATCATTATTGTCTTGATATTACGTCAATTTTTGCATCATATATTATTATTTATTTCTACTAATTTTATTAATATAAATATAAAAAATTTTGGACATATATATTAGCAGAGGAAATAAAGTGATTTTAGATCTGTAGGTGCTTGGAATCCACGTTTTTGCAACAAAATATATTGGAATTCATAAATGGGAATTAAGATACCTTGCACCTAACGTAAATAAGATCGGGGAGCTAGACAGAAAGAGAGAGGGAGGGGTACGTGATGTTTAATTATTGATGGTGAAGAAAGAGACTGTGACAGAGGGAATGATTATGGTACATTGAATCACAGGTGGCAACACTCAAATGGTTGCTTCAACCAAAACCTAACATAGGGCCAACCTTAAACACCATAAATTATCTAAACTATAAATTTTAATGAAATAATAAAATGTAATATATATATATATATATATTTATTTATTTTCTTGTTATACGAATCACCTAATTTGCACAAAACCCTACGTACCTGTCGCATCAACCTTCAATTCTGAGTTCTCTTATCTATATGTATCAAATAATTAACTTTGATCCAAAAAATTTAAACAGAAACAAGTTTAAGGTTTCGACGTAACTCTTCAATCCTCTTTTATCACAGGGACAGGATAAGAGAAAAGGATGGTACACTTTTGTCTACGAGTGTATACATTTCTTCAATTCGTTCGCCTACTATCTTTCTTTAGAACCTACGGCCAATGTCGTAACTCGTTATGTTGGGTGTGTGTGTGTGTGTGTATACACATATATATAGAACTTAAAATATTGAACGAACATATAGTAATTTAAAGCAATTTATTAAAAGATAATATAAATCTGCACGCACGCGCACACACACAGAGTGATTGTTAATTATAATAAAGGCGGTGCCTTGGCAGTGAAGGTATGGTTATGATGCGAATCAAGAGATAATTATAAAAAAATATGCATTTGGCGCCCCGAGGCTGTGTTTTAAACTATAATATAGCCATGTATGAATAAAAATGGTGATCATTGATCAATAAACAAACGTATATTATGTGTTATTGGGGTGTGGGCATACGCGTCCTCGTGGTGGAGATGCAAAAATCAGAATATTGGACACCAAAAGAGTCGAGGGTTCTGTTCTCCACTTGGGAGCATGTGTGATTAGAGGTTTTGAAATAAGCAGGTTTCGTATTTAAATACTTTAGAAGGCTTTCAATTATTTGAGTTCCAAGACATGCTTTCCTAATCACGCTAGCTAGCTTACGTTATATGTTATCGTGTAACTACAATTTTAGATACATAATGATGAGACCCTTCACATCATATCTAATTAATTGATGATTTAGTTATGAATTGAACGAATGAAATTAGTATTGGAATAATGGCTGGAAAGTTAAAACTTGAGCTCAGAGAAAAAAATGAAAAGAGAGACGTGACTCTTTAGTTGCATTTCTGATATTTAAGTAAATAAGAGAGTCAATAAGCAAATAGATATATACAGTAATAATATAATTAAATACATGAAAATTATATATTTGCAGCATTTTAAGTGATAATTAGCTGAATGAAAACTTAAATTTGTTCAAAGTCTGCGCACAATGATTGGTTTCAATATAACACGGCAAATGTTAAAAGTAATCAAATCTTACATTATCACTAACTACATATATGAAGAATCCTAATTTGTGGATTATTTATCTATATCTTTCCACATACGAACAACACATACATAGAGATTACATGTTAAAAATCCAAGTTGAAACTTTTATTTTGCAATATCTAATCATAATTCATTGTTATAAATTACAAACTACAAAGCCACACCGAATATCCCACCCCCACAATGAACTTATATTTTCGTTCCGACTCCTGAAGGTAGTGGTAGTGCGTTAACCTTTTATACACTGTCCTATTAGGCCCAAAAGCTAAACTCATCTTCTTTTGCGTCTTTTCCAGGCCCAAGCCAAAAATTATTATGTTAATTTGTGATGAAGACAGAGGTCGCCTTGTTTGGTTTGGGCCTTCTGGAGCGTGGGCATGGGTTTAGTTTTGTTGCATGTTTTACCACTTTGTCTATTCTTTTGGTTTTTGGGTGTTTTATTTGTACAGTCCAAAAAAAAAAAAGAGGCCATACAATTATACACTAACGCAAGAGCCTTCCGTTAACAAAGACTGTTTCGCAACCACAAATTTGTTAAACTTTGGGTTTGACCCATATGAAGGGTAATTTTGTAATCTCGTGGTCCATCATTAATATATATTAAAGCTGGAGGTATGCCGCTTCCTACTGGCCGCTTCGACTAGGGTTTTTGTGTGGTGCCGTGTATTGTTTCGGCTTGTGTCAGTCACCTTGAGCTCATACAATGGCGGAACAGGTTTGGATCTCTCTATGAAACTTGTCCTTACCCAAGTGTATGTTTAGCTTACTTCTGAAAAATCATATCGTTGGCTGTTTTGCAGACCGAGAAGGCCTTCTTGAAGCAACCTAAGGTGTTTCTCTGGTAAGATTATCTCCGGTTCATTAGATTATTAGTCTCTCTATTGCATGATTAACATATCAAATGGTTACTGGAGGCGTTCACTGCTTGTATCTATTCAAAATATAGTGTTTCTTATCAATATATCTGTTGATGAAACTGCAACATACGTCTATTTGTCTTCACACTTTTGCTGCAAAATTTTGCAGCTCGAAGAAATCCGGGAAGGGGAAGAGGCCTGGAAAAGGAGGGAACAGATTCTGGAAAAGCATTGGGTTGGGATTCAAGACTCCCAGAGATGCCATTGAAGGTTTTTCTCTTAACATTCTTAATATAGTGAGCTCTGTTCATTGTTTGGTAACATGGGCGTATATTCGGAGGTTTGTAGTAGCATATGTTAAAAAGATTCGAATCTCAGGTTGAGGTCGCGATTTTTTTGGTTTCATTTTATCTAACAATGTACTCCTAGTTGCCCCTAAAAAAAATTTATTCCTAGATTAAGCTTCCAGGACTCTTTTAACTTAAGTATGTTTCCATTCATGTCAATGCATATGAAGTCACGAGAACCACTATCACCATCCGTTTTTGCTACAATAGAAAGTCTACAACCTTTTTTTTTTTTTGTGGGGGGGGTGTTGGGGGGTTGGTGGTGGTGATGGAAGTAGGTATAAGGGGTCTCTTTATGAGGAATAGGATGAGGGTAAAAATACATGGCAGTTCCTGGAGGGATTTTAACACAGGACCCTGCAGAACCCTAAGCATAATGTCATTGGCCTTGATAATAAGCCCGAAGCTCCCGGTCACCATAATTACCACCGTAATTTTATCTTTTGGTTTTGACTTCAGAGCTGTTAAATTTGCAATTATGGTTTTACTTCAAATATTTTTCTGCGTAGCCTCTATTATTAGAGGGATAGAAATAAGCTTAAAGTATGGCGTGTATTGTTCAAATTTTATTCCATCTCCAGAATATTAAAATGCATAGCAATACCATGTACTGTATTTGGACAACTCTAGTTATGAAACTTGCAATTGATTTTGGATATAATGGTCCCAACATGGGTTGGAACAATCCATTATTGAATGGATATTACCCTCCACTCTTCACCTTTGGCATTTTCCTTCCTGGGATAACTAAAGGATTTTATCAGCATTGAATTTTTACAGCAAAATGACATAATGCAATTTTGTTATGATTAATTGTTGATAGTAGTGATTAGCAAGGTTTTTCTCCCTGTTTAGGTACTTACATCGATAAGAAATGTCCATTTACCGGAAATGTTTCCATCCGGGGCCGCATTCTTGCTGGTACTTGCCACAGTGCTAAGATGACAAGGACTATCATTGTCCGCCGCAACTACCTTCATTTTGTGAAGAAATACCAAAGGTAAGGCTCATTCAACTCAGCAAATTGATTTTTTTTTCCCCTGAAAGCTTGTCATCTGTTTGATTCCCTCAGGTATGAAAAGAGACACTCAAACATTCCAGCACATATATCACCATGCTTTCGTGTGAAGGAAGGGGACCATGTTATCATTGGGCAGTGCAGGTTGGTATCTCAATCCTGTTGCATTGTAGATTAAAATACAGTGCTTTCCATTTCGTTGGTTTTAATATTCGATTTTCCCCTTAACAGGCCACTGTCAAAGACTGTAAGGTTTAATGTGCTGAAGGTGATTCCAGCTGGATCTTCTAGTGGTGTGAAGAAGGCTTTTACCGGAATGTGAAACCTAACTTGGTTATGTTAGTGGATGGTGTTAGATTTAGCAGCTGCTGACATACACTTGACACACATCCACTATTACTTTGATTTCGGGGGAAAAATTTTTGTTTGTTTTTTGCTTCTTAGTTGCTTTTACTGTTATTTAGTTCCTGGTGTTATTTTAACATATATGGATCATTATTGTCTTAAGTGATTCTGAGCTCGACTATACTCATTACATCTTTTTGTGCTATCTCTCGTTCTTTTCTGTTGGATTTCCGTTTGTTTTCAGGTGCTATAGCACTAATGTGAGAAAATTCTAGTGTTTCGGGCTTAAAACTCCTGAATGTCTGTTCGCTAAGTCTAAACAGTAGATATTATAATGGTCAAGTTTAAGTATATACACATGTTGATGGGCTTAATGGCTCATGCTTAGAGGTGTCTGTGGCCCGTTAGAATTTAATTGGACCGACGCAGGTTGAGAAAATTTCGTGTTTTCATTGACATAACGCTTGTATGCAAGCTACCACCATGAATACAATACTAATAAGAGTTTGTGTATTACGCCGCCCCCCAGATTGTTTATAGTCGCGCCTTTAGTAGACCGAGTTTTTGTAGCTGGCCAGTGGATTTGTGTGTTCCCATCGTCGTCTGGCTTTCTTCGAAAGTTCTGTAGTTGACAAATTGCAATGACGCGATATTTTGGTTTTTCTTCCTACGGGAAATGGTCGATGAATCTTCCTACCTGGCAGTGGTTGGTTCAATGACTTGGTCAACTTTTGTTTCTATTAGAAGGATTGAAATTGGAATTTAACGGAAGTGAAATGGGAAACAAAGGTTATTTGTGCAAATTAATCTACTTTTCCTTTTCTACAGTAATATTAATTCACTCTTATTTATTATTAACGTATTTTATCTCAAATTTGTAACAAATCGCTATACTATTAGTGATAGGTGCTGAATTTTTTTTACCAAATTTGTTAATACTGAGAACGAATTTGGCTTCTTGATCCCTGAATTTTTTCCTCTTTGCTAACAAAGATGACGAATTTGGCTCCATTAAATTCGCTCATACTTAACACGAATTTGGCTGCAAATTGTTTCGTTTGAGTGAGTTAACTTGGTCCACACTCCCTTCTTTCCCTTCGTTATATACTTGGAGCGGTGGGGTCCAAAGCTGACAGTGTTACGTAGAATTTTTAGTTTTACCAGTTGCTTGTGATGTGATATTGAAGCTTTTAACAAAGATGAAAAGACAACGGAATCCATAGGCTTCTCCATATTTACATTAACTCCACCATGTATTTGCTATTAACTCAGAATTTCCCATCCAGGATGCTTTCTTTTAGCTGTATTGACTCTTTCTCCTTTTTAATTTAATCCCCTTTTACGAAAAAAAAAATCGTTAATTACCATCTGGTGCTTCATGGCCAGAGACATTTTGGAAGCCGAAGCTGACGTATATGATCTTGAGAGTAGAAAATTACTCTTGTTGCCTAGAAAGGAATAATTTGGAGCAATAAGCAAATGGCCAAACACTTTATTCAACTTAAAAAATTATAAAAAAAAAACTCTTCTTAATTATCATTTTGAACAATTCTATATATTAGTTTGTTAGAAAAAGATGTAAATTCAAATTCCATTATTTGTTATTTCTAACATTTGTAAGTATGCCATGACGTAACAAAACATACAGTTGGAGCTGACTTTGTTAATGGGATTACTAAAAATATAATATAATTTCTAAACGACATAATTGAGTAGTAGTATTTTTCAATTTTTAATGTATAAAGACGTATTTGCTATTAACTCAGAATTAAAAAATAATTATTTACATTTTATCCCTTATGTAAATAATAGCTAGCTCATTAACCATAATTATTTACATTTTGACTTTCGTTTGAGTGAGTTAATTTAAATTAAAATGTCTATTAAAATTTATGACAAGTTAAATTCAATCGGTTACAATATAATTCGGTTAATTATTTGCGCTATAATGAAATGTGAGAACCGTTTGAAGGATTATGTGCATAAGATATATTATTATTTAATTATCACACAATTTGAAAGATTTTATTCTGAAAAAGTTCCACCTCCTAAAAGATTTATTTTGATAGCAATACCCTTTTATCCAAGTTTGAAGAGATGCTGAGTGCTGCGTATATAACATAATATTTTGAATCTAAACATGCATTGATGAACAATAATCAAGTTTTCAAGTTTAGCTGAAATATTTGTGATAAGAGAAACATATGCTACCGAACGAAAGTCACTCAAATTTCCGTTAACTCACTCAAACGAACGTCAACAATTTGCAGCCAAATTAGCTACCGATATTGCAAGCCGAATTCTTCTTCTGTAAAAACGAATTTAATGGAACCAAATTCGTCATCATTGTTAGCGAATTTAGTGAGAGAAAAATTTAGGGATCAGGAAGCAAAATTCATTCTTAGTATTAGTGAATTTGATGAACAAAATTCAGTACTTCAAATTTGCTATTAGCAATAGTGAATTATTATAAATTTGAGATGAAATTTGCTAACAGTAAGAGTGAATTGATAGTGTTGTAGAAAAAATGGTATAGATGTGTATCTGTAGATTACATTGAGAGAAAGACACATTTGAAAATATTGAAAAAAAAAAAAAAAAGAGATATATCCATACAAAATCCTACAATAATTCCTTAGAAATTATTTTTTTTGGGGTATTAATTTGGGAATTGTTTGAAGATTCAAATTATTGCCGGAAAAAATTATCATTATTGTTCTTTGCACAATTTCAAAGAGCTTGCGTGTAAGGAAGTGTAATTGGTAGAAAGCTGCAAGTCCATAAGCGTCGTCCTTTTGTAGAAATTTCTGTGGGATTTTGATGTGGAATATGCAAAGAGATAAACAAAAAACTACAATATTAGTCGTGAGTAAGTTCATTTTTCTAATTAAATTGATTTAATTAAATGATTGAGAAAGTCATATAATTAATTTAATTATTTGAACATCAATTAATTTAATCTAAATTGATTTGGTCAGATAATTGATTTTAAATTAAAAGATAATATAAAATAAAAATAATCTACATTCAATTTTAATCATAACAATAAAATTTATATTAAGCCTAACTCAATATAATTTTAAAATAAGTCTAACCACAAAATAAATTATTTATTTTAAAAATTAAAATATTTTAAATTTTAATTAATATATAATATATAAATTTTAAATATATAATTATTTAATTAGTTATTTAAATTCAGTTTAATTGACATTCATTATCATTCAATAATTGAATTGGCTCAATTAATTTTTAGAAATTTTCATTTAAACTATTCAATTAACTAATTAATTCTGATGGATGGAATTGAAGTTGCTCAAAACATCCATAGAAAGATAGAGCAAAAGAAGAACTATTGCAAATTTCCAATTGAATATCACAGAAAATCCCTCCCAACAATAAGACGGAATCATATCACTCGTTGGAAGGAGAAAATGCATTATATAAATGGCTTTCGAAAAAGTCAGCTTTTCATGTTTTCCTCTCGTTAAACTCAAGGCTAAATATTAATTTCGAGGCAATTAAAACTTTTTAATTAAGCAGTGACAGTTAATTGAAAATAAAATATTTAGATTTTGATAAATCATAACTGCATAAGTAAACTCATAATTATCTAGCTCAAAGTGCAATGCAGTGATGCACAATCCTCCAGGATAAGGGGGAAGAAGTGTTATTTATTTATTATATCTTGGACTTCAAAATTTTGAAATTGGAAATAGGAGTAATTTTACCACCAAAGAAAAAGAAAGTAACAGAAATTTTACTTTAACTCGCAATTAAAATACAATTTTTAGATATTGACTAATAAATGATTTAATAAAAATAAAATTAATTATTCTATAACTCAAAAATTTTTGATTAAGAATCCAATAACCAACAAATTTTAGTATTTTCAATTATAATTATGTATTATAAAGCGAGGCGTATCTTGTGAGGAGGTTTCGGCCATGTTATATATATAGTAGAAGCATTGATCCCTGAATTCCAAAAGCTGTTGTTTATATCGATACTCTATCTATTCCGTTGAGGTTGAGGTTGAGGTTGAAGTTGAAAGCACAGCAGTTTGTGGTCATCACTCATCAATATCAAACCCAAAAGCCATGTACAGAGTAGCAAAGGCTTCAGAATGCCTGGCTATCACCGGTTTTGGCATCAAAGACATAAAGCTCGCAAAGAAAGCATGGGTTCTACCAGGCCAATCCTGCACCTTCTTCGATCTTTCTCCTGTCAACTACACCTTCGAAGTCCAAGCCATGAGCGCCGAGAAGCTACCTTTCATCCTCCCCGCCGTCTTCACCATCGGCCCCAAAGTAGACGACCGCGAAAGCCTCTTCAGATACGCCAAGCTCCTCTCTGCCCATGACAAGCTCTCTAACCACGTCAAGGAGCTCGTCCAGGGCATCATCGAGGGAGAGACGCGTGTGCTCGCAGCCTCCATGACCATGGAAGAGGTGTTCAAAGGCACCAAAGAGTTCAAGCAGGAGGTCTTTGAGAAGGTCCAACTTGAGCTCAACCAATTCGGCCTACTGATTTACAATGCCAATGTCAAACAATTGGTGGATGTGCCTGGTCACGAGTACTTCTCTTATCTGGGGCAGAAGACGCAGATGGAAGCAGCCAACCAGGCCAAGGTGGACGTGGCCGAGGCTAGGATGAAGGGTGAGATAGGGGCTAAGTCCAGGGAAGGCCAGACACTTCAGAATGCCGCCAAGATCGATGCAGAGACAAAGATTATATCCACGCAGAGAGTGGGAGAGGGTCAGAAGGAGGAGATCAGGGTGAAGACGCAAGTCAAGGTGTTTGAAAATGAGAGGGAGGCGGAGGCGGCACAGGCCAATTCTGAACTTGCACAGAAGAAGGCCTTGTGGGCCAAGGAGGCTCAGGTGGCGGAGGTGGAGGCCGCCAAGGCTGTGGCTCTCAGGGAAGCTCAGTTGCAGAGGGAGGTGGAGACCATGAACGCCATGACTATGACTGAAAAGCTTAAAGCCGAGTTCCTCACTAAAGCTAGCGTTGAGTATGAAACCAAGGTTCGTTTTTAACTATGCACTTTTCCTTGGATTATATCAATGTGCTAATAAGGTTTTATTGAATAGGAATAATCTTGTATGTATCTTTGTCTAGTGTAAGTCTTCTGCAATATGCACAAGTTCATACCATTCTATCACTTCTTGACCAGGTTTTTGTCCTCTCATAATCTACAGACGAGTAGAAAACAAAGATGCTCGTCAAGATTTAATTAGGATGTTATGTATGAGTATGATTATTAACAGCTCATTTGTTGCATTTAAGTAATTATTAGCCAAAAGTGGTAACGATTAACAGCTTACGTATAGAAAGAAGTGGTCAAATGCTAAGTGATAATAGCTTTAATGAGTATATAATAAAATATAAAAAGATCAAGATAGTATAGGATATAAGAATGTTATATTGGAATGGGATACGCGTTGATTTGCCCTTGATGAAGACACCTACAAATTTTCTTAATTAGCTGCTCTGTTATTCACATTGACTAATGAATTGAATTGATGTATATGGATGAAAAGTCTGCAAGGAAAGCAAGTGATGAATGATTATTTTGTATTTTGTAATTAAGTGGGTGCACATGATAGGTACAAGAGGCCAACTGGGAGCTGTACAAGAAACAAAAAGCAGCAGAAGCGATCTTGTTTGAGAAGGAGAAAGAGGCTGAAGCACAAAGATCATTTGCAGAGGCAGCTTTCTTTGCTCGGCAACAAGCAGCGGATGCAGAACTATACGCAAAGAATAAGGAGGCAGAAGGAATTATTGCGCTAGGACAAGCACAAGGGACATATCTACGCTCACTTCTTGATTCTCTCGGAGGTAACTATGCTGCTCTCAGGGACTACTTGATGATAAATGGTGGCATGTTTCAAGAAATCGCTAAGATTAATGCCGACGCAATCCGTGGGCTTCGGCCCAAGATTAGTGTTTGGACCAATGGTGGTGGTGGGGAAGCCGCCGAAGGCAGCGGTGGCGCCACCGGTTTGAAGGAGGTTGCGGGTGTGTATAAGATGTTGCCACCTCTGTTCAAGACGGTTCAGGAGCAAACGGGTATGTTGCCACCTGCTTGGATGGGCAGCTTGAGCAACACAGATTCTTAGCCTCTCTACTTTGTACCAGTTTTCGTTGTGTGATCTTTTGTTCAACTAGTATATGGCCACCAATTTCCAATTTGTATATTTTACTCAGTGAGATCTGTTTACTTGTCTTAATCATGTGTGTCAGATTAAGATCAAAATCATGTTAGATGTTTACTTTCAGTTAGATTTTACCTGAAAATATTCTACAGTTGTGTAGAAGTATATTCTCGACCCAGTTTTCAAGTTGTGTGAGCTCATCTTATACTTGAGCCAATGATTTTGATCCCAATCTGAATATTCAAGATTCCATTGGTTGGAATTAGAATTGTTTCATAAGTCTTACATACTTAACACTCCGACCAACTGTCTGTCTAAAATTGTTTGGCTAAAATTGAAAACTAAAACACTTGACTAAATTTCAATCTTCGTTGCTCCTTCGTAAAGAGCTGCATGTTCGTAACCTCGTCATTTCATAGAAATTTGTATATAATTTCGGCGTGGAATAGACAAAGAGTTAGGATGTTTATGATTACTTTCTTACTCGTAAAGAGCTGCATCTTTTATACAAACAATGGTATTGGTAATGGTGGGCAAGCCGCCGCCGCCGCCGCCGCTAACGGTGGCGCGGGTTTATGAATGAAATTGCTAGTGTGCATAAGATGTTGCCATCTCTGTTCAAGACAGTCCGGGAGCAAACGGGAATGCAGCCGCCACCTCGGATGACCACCTTTTTTACTTCCACTTTATCCCTTCAGATTTCAGAATAAGGTGCCCGCAGCATTCTGAAAGCAGGACAAAAACACTGATTTTATGGTTGTAAATCGTAGATTTTTTTTTTCGTAAAACTAGAAATTTCCTTCTTTGCTAGAACTCCTCGTGATTTTCAGGCTGAACAGGCAATGACAAAAATAACCTTGTTTTGGATCTTTCCGATGTTAATTATCCGTATACGCTCAGAGTAATTGAGATTGGATTTAGCATATGACAAACAAAAATTACTTTATGTACTTAACGAACCAAAAATAGGTAAAAGAATGTAAAGAGAAATGAATGCAAGATTTTCTGAAATTAGAAAAAAAAAGTGTAGTTGTATAACTGTCATGACGATGAAAGTGATTTAAGCGTTTACATTACTAGTAAAAGTAAATTTGTAGTTTGTTAATAATTCATGCGCAGCAAGGAGTTATCCGTATGGAATCAATGCGTACAAACTATGGTGGGCTATACCTGCATGTGATGACATAAACTTTGGGGGAAAATAATAAAGACAAGTATAACGTAGTGTTTCGCCAAATAATGATGGCACAAACATGCAAGTCCTTCGGATTGAAAGGACAAAGCCTGGAAATGGAAACTTGGAGTTGGAGGAACCTAGTTTTGTTGGTGTTCCTGCTACTACACTGTTTGGATAATTTATTTTCTTGAATGATATTTTTGGCAAATGAAAAAAAAAATAAAAGCAACTTAACATTTGTTGTTTCCTAATAAATACGTCTGACGATTGTTTTAAAAAAGGATAATATTAACCTCCCTTTTTTTTCTAAAAATTATTTTTTTGAGGAAAAGTGTAGTAACCAAACAACACAAAATCGATGTTCGTAAATCGTATTCCAGAACAAGAATATGCCTTGGTGGGCCCTTCTCTCTCCTAACACTCCTTCCCTGCCTACTAATAAAGATGAGAAACGTAACAGTGATTCATTGGTAAATCAAGACGGGCCCACACATCGAGCGCTGCAATCTCAGGCTCTGGTTGCGTAGCCTTGTTTGTGAATCGTGATGCAACATAACAGTACTTGACCACACCACCTTTACTTTTCCAAACCAAGCAAACCAGCTGTATTCACAATCGACGGCCCACAATCGCCTAATCATCCTTTGGCTAGAATCGACAGTCCATATTTGTCTGATCCACTAGAAGCGTCAACTTGTTGTGTCAGTTTGTGGTCACACTTGGTCAGGCGTTCGCATCACCCTTCTTTCTCCCCACTCTCTGCAAAGCCTCTGCATTTTCTGTACCTCTCCTTCTCTCTTCTTTTCCTTCTTCTTCGCTTCTCCATCCCAGGTAATCTAGGGTTTCTTTCATTTTTCTTCTCTGTTTCACCTCCATGTTTATCTATATCCACGAACTCACACTGGTCTGGAGTTCTTATGGACTTTGATCACTGGAGGTCTTGTGATTGTTCAGTGCTTTCATTAGTGGAATATTAAGGTTTTAAGAGATGGACCGCTCGTGGCATATGAAATGTGATTCAACATTTCAGCAATCAACACATGCGATAGTTTCCTCGGTGCCGCTGGAGCTTAGGAGTCAGGTAACTAGTGCTATTTGTTTCCATTTTACTCACTGCCCTATGTTTGAGCTATCTATGATTCCTTATGCCCGCTTTTCGGTTTTCATGGAGTGATGCAATGCGCTGTGTGTGCAGGCGATTACTGTTTAGTTTTCATGAATGTGCTGTTTTAAAGGCGTTGTTCTTAGATTTACTCATGTCTTTCATTTTCGTACAATGTACTGTTGCACAATTTAACGACGATGACAACGTCAATGCCTTATTAATTTTTCCTTCAATATTCTGTCATATCTTCTGAAAATTATATTTAACCGTGGAACAGGTCAATGGCTAATTAATTTTTTTTTTCATGATTTTTTTTGAGTGAGTTTTATTAATGTTTTTTGTTATTTATTTGTAAGGACTGATTTTCAGGTCTTCGGTCCTTTCCAATGGTGCATGTGGAATAAATACAAGTATATACGTGATATGTTTGAAATCAGGAACTAGTTACACGTACTAAGAAAGTAAGAAACTTATTATGGTATGACGTTGTGGTTAGCTCATGTACACAAATTGAAATAAAAGATGACTTTTAATGGAACAAAGTAATTGGAAATCATAGGTCTCTTTACTGGGACCTTCTAAGGCTCTTGAAATTTTCTGGTTTAGGAACTAATATGAATTTCTTGAAGTCTTCTGATTTTATAGTTTTTCATTAATCCTTCTATCACCCTCAGATGTCTATAAGCTTTTTCGTAAGACCTAAGCCTATTGTATTTGTCTTTTTGAGTTGAACAAAAAATAATTGTGCTTCTTTTTCTCGTTAGTGCACTATAGCCATAATAAAATATTTGGATGTGAATGCTTCTTATGACTGGTAATAAGGAAATAGTAGCTTCAAATTTTAAGACTGAGATGGTAAACACTTTAGAAAGTCACAGTGGATAACATATAGTTATTCATCTCCAAATAATCTCATTAGCATGATGGCTCATAGCCAAGTATTTTCTTCACCATCCCTGACTATGCATATCTGATTTCTACGTAGTGATTTATTCACTTTGTGGTTCATAATATGTTTTCACTTACCCATCTTTCCTTTTAGTAGATGGAGGTAAATTCAAGTCATTGTATTTATCCACGAGTTAGTCATGGTTTAAGATCAAAGTTTGTTGGAGGGATGCAAGATCCTGATTACCCAAGATTTCCTTATACAATCAACCATGCATTAGGCCATGCTGATGCTGACAATTCGTTTCTGGCTCTTCTTTCTGGTCCTCCGTCATTGTTACAATGTGAATTACAGGAGTTGTCAGATCCAAAGCCTGGCATGTCCTCTGGTAATTTTCCTGCTGCTAGTGGGAATTTTGCTGTTGATTCTGTAGGAAGTGGGACCATTCAAACAACCAGTAAGGGGCTAATGACTGAAAATTTAACCAATCACAAAATGCAAACCAAGGTGGATACTTTTCCAGCTATAACTTCCAGGGCAACAGCGGGGTTGAGTAGTGTTATCAATAATGTATTTCCTGATATTCAGAGAGCTGATACTTCTATCCAGCCTGCAGTTCCCGGTAGTGAGAATGCAAGGGAGCCTCGTTCTTCTACAAGGCAACAATGTGGTACAACCCCTGAATCTAATCCAAATATTTGCAGCTCATATCTTCAAGCTATGCCAAATATGGCATTAGAAGGAAGTTTTTCTAAGATGGCAACTCCTTTCATGAGTGGGTGCCCTCGTGTGTTCTGCATGGGAAAAAGTGAGTGCTTGAAGCACATATGTTCCTATTGATTAAGATATACCATTTTCTTTATATATCTTGACAATTGCATTTTTATTGTTCATTTAAAAAGGTGGCTATCTTCTTCTCAGCAATACAGGTCTTCTTGGTATTGTTTGCTCATGCCATTGTTGCCACATGTCTGTCCTAAAATTTTGTGAGGTAAATTCTGTTAAAATTGCTTGTACAATGTTCATGACATTTGCCCTCCATATTGAACAGTTTCAAATCACTGTGTGCACTTCGTGCTTAATGGTTTGTTTGTTCTGATATTGCAGCATTCAGGGTTACATGATGTCAACCCAGGGGATGCTGTTTGTATGGAAAGTGGTGAGACCATTGCACAATGGCGGAAACTCTACTTCTTGAAGCTTGGGGTGAGATGTAGATGTTATACAATCAAGTGGTTGATACTTTATCATGAATAAATATATGTCTGTGGTTCAAGATGATAGTTGCACATGTTTGCTTGCTTGCTTATTAGTCTGTTGGACAGTTTAACTTCATTTAGGAAATAGATGTTTGTTTATTGGCTTACTCCCATGAATGATCATGAAATAAGAAAAGCCAATTTTTTTTTTCCTTTTTTTTGATAACTGTAATCTTAGCAAATAAAATAATTATAACTTCTTGTATCCCCATCTTTGAATAAGAATGCTTCTAATGTCTTTTAATGCATCTTTTGATTATGGATGCTTGCCTTTTCTTAGCATTTGTTTTTTTAAAAAAATTATATCATTTTTTTTCCATTTAAGTTACTATAAAATATGATAAATTGATCTATCATTTTTACTAGTATTTCCCTTCATTCTTGGCATTGAGAGCTGTATTTCTTATTTTCATGTGATTGAAGCTACGAGAACACTGGATGGTGATACTTTTATGATGCTTTAGATTAGGTCTCCTGGAAATGAGAATGAATGGGACTGGCCTGAAGTATTATCAATATCAGCAACAGTCAGCTCGATGAAATCCAATGCAACTAACTTAAACATGTCCAAGAGTGATTTGTCTCATCCTTTCAATTCATCTGTGGTCTCATTAAGGCCTGGGAAGCCTCCCGACAATGTTATGTTTCCAAAGGATGCTCATACAGACTACCATGGTGCACTATCCAAAAAACAACAGACAACTATCCACAATGGTTGCAACATTACTCTCAAAGGTTCTACTGGTATTTCACCAAGCAACTTGCATGACAGGGCAGATAGCCAGTTTATGGAATTCAATACAACTCCCCCAAATTTTGTTGGAACACAATGGGATGATGGTTCTCTGCTTATACCTGCATACCTTGATTCTCTGAAAAGGAGTGGAAATTTATCTGTTGCCAACTCTCTTTCACAAAATCCAACAAGCCTTCTTAGAGACCTTGATTTCAGTGTAAATAAGAATGCAAATGAGGGTTCTGTTGGCAGAGATGCTACTTCCTCAAATTTTGAACTGAGGCTTGGTCAACCACCTCAGACAGGAAATCCAGTTCTATCCATTATAGAACAGCAGCAGTTCGACTCCCTTGTCAATCCAACAAAGTTGCAATATTTAAAGCACATAACTCAGAATAGTGAGTTGAATTAGTGTTTTCTCTTAGATGATTGTTTATACTTTATTTTGTTTCACCTTCTTTCTCATTTTTTAATCTTTAGTTTTCTTTTCCAGTTGAAGAATAACCAATTAACAATATATCCTGTATAATAGGTGCAGAATCCCTCAGCAGAGAGGTTGAATTGCAGAATAACTTTTGCTATGCTGCTGGTCCATCTAAATCCAAAATGGTTGAAGAACAATCCCAGCTGAAACTCAGGAACTATACGTCAGGTGTTAATAATGGCTTAGGTGTTGCTAGAGCTAGATCAGAAACCGACAATGTGGCCAAGGGCTTTGTGGTTTCTTCATATTCACTTTTTAACTCGCAATCTTGGGGTAAAACAATAGCTAATGAAAATTTGGAAAATGCTGGTGATCTTATTATGTCCAAGAGATTGCATTCTGGATCTAATACCTTACAGTCTAATGTTCAGTGGAAGAGTGATCACAGGGAAGGGCAGTCAGACAATTCTTCACTGGGTAACAACAAAGTTTTGAACAATGATAAAGGTGCAGCCTGTGCTAAAGAATCTTATGCCAACATTGATTCAGGATCTAGAACTAGTAAGTTAGTGGAACTTCCAAGCTTCATGAGAGCTGTAGGTGGAAGTAATGATTGCTGTATCTCAGCACTAAATGGAAAGATCTCATGTCATGAACCGAGCATGTTGGTGGATGCATCTACTGGTACAAACTTTTCTTGTGGTTCTAATAAGGCTTCTTCTGTTGGACAAGGCAGTCATCTGACTATAAAATCCTTGGGAAGTCAGTTGGCTTCTGGGATGCCAGCTGAAGGAATGTTGATGGGCTGTCCATTTCTTGTTTCAAGCTCTACATCAAATCAGACCCCTACATTGCTGGACCAAGAGGGTATTAATGTGGACACTTGTTTGCTTGATGAAAACATGAGATTGCTTGCATTGACACAGATACTGGAGTTATCAAAGCAACAACAAGCATTGTATTTGCATGAAATGAATCAAACACAAGGGAGATCCTGCAATTTTCGAAATGGTGAACACTGTATATTTGAGGCTTCAACATCTAAACAGGGTAATTCTGATGTTACATTGAAATCACCGCCAAAGAAAGGGACTTGTGTGAATCATGGGATTACTGATGATTTAGAGAAAATGGCTTCTTTTACAGGCAAGCAGACTTGATTTTCCTTTTTCCCCCCTACTTGCAACAGTAGTTAGATTTTGGTATAGAATGGAGTTTTTGAAAATGTTTTGTAGTATGGATGTAGTCATGGTGCTTTGTTTTCATTCACTCAGGTTTGAACAGATATTGCTGTCTCTCAACCTTGGCACCAAGACCATTATGTTCTAAACAAAAGGAATTGCAATATAAACATTCCTGTGATCTACGAAAGGAGGGGCCCTCCCTGAGGTAATTGCAAAGTTATCATGTTCTATAATGATTATTTCCTGTTTTGTATTTGCTGCATCTTATTGGGAACTATTTTATAAATTTGTACACGTGAGTTCACGCATAGAGATTTAAAGAAGAAAAGGTGAAGGAGGGAGCAATGAACTTAACATTGAATTCTATTTATGGAAAACAGTGGCTCCAAAGCTGTAGCTATTGTACTCTAAGCTGGAATAATGGCCTAAAAGTATTTGTGTCAAAAATAGGCTATTTTGGTTACTCTGATCACAAACCTTGTGTACTTTTAGATCCAAAACCTAGGTTACATTTATACTATTCTTTGTCAAGTTTTCCTTCCACTAGAAGCCATGCATCTTATCATTTCTTTTTCTCTTTCTTCCTCCCCCAATTTGATATTTCAGCCTTGGAAGAAGTAAAGGCATTACTAGATCCTGTGAATGTGAAACATGCTCAGAGCAACCATCAGATACACATTTGGTTGACAAATATACTTGTGCTGCTCAAGTGAACTGTCCTGGAAACAATTTTAAGTTGGGAGTTGGACCCTCTCCTTATAACTTTAGAGAACAACTAGCAAACACCAGTGGTGAAACTTCTTTGATGATTGCTTCTAATTTTACCATTGATCAGAATGCTTCTCATGATAAAAATAACCAATTTGTGCAAGTTGCAGAGTTTGATGATCAAGATCTTAACAAAATTAGTTCACACATTCCTAAATGGAGAGATGTGCCAAGTAAGTTTAGGAAAGGAGTTTGTGATGCGGGATCTTTAGATCAGCCAGCTATTGTTTTAGATTATGAAGGGCAAGGTGGGGATCAACTTGGAAATGTTCCTGCTAAACGCTTAAAAAGAACCACCTATTTGGAAGACTATTTGGAAGAGCAAGAAAGTTCTAGTGTTTCTTCTGGATGTTCTGCCCCTGTGGTTACTCAGCTGTCTGTTGAGGTCAACAATGTTGATTCTTCCACTGTTGATGCTGTAGACAATCAATCTTTTGACAATCTTGTAGTTGACGAGGGGTCAGGCATTGATAAAGGCTGGTCATCTGATGCACTTGAAAGTGATAGGAGTGCTGAGGTCCATGTCTCAACTTGTGATACTTACTTGAAGAAGCCCTGTTTAAGAGTCTTAAATGATGAACCATGTCGCAGTCTCCTTGATGAACTTAAACTATTAAATTCCTTGACATGGAAGAAAAGACGTGATCAAAATCATGCTAAGGATTCTGTTAATTGCAAAACCAATCAATCTCTAAAAGTCAAAAGGGGTTTTAAAGGTAAAAGGCGAAAGAGAAAGGAAGTGAAGATGCTAGATGCTATGTTCCCTTCTGAAATTCCTTCCTTATTGCATAATGAGAATGTTGAAAGTACTGAAGCTGCTGATTTCCCTTCCAATCTTTCTAAAGAGATGCAAATGTATTTTGCATCTGACGAGCAAAGATCTAAAACCAGGGCTTCTTTTGTTCAACCCAGTGCCACTGGGAAAGCTGCTTTTTTGTCTAAATTTCTCTCTTCTAAGAGTCATCCAAGAAAGCATCACAGTGACAGAGATGGACAAAATAGTTACAAGTCAAAATCAGATTGTGATGCTGAGTTTCACAAATTCACTAAACTATCTGGAAGAAAGAAATTAAGAAAGGATTTCACTTCTGAATCATTTAGGCAGTTTCAAAAGGAAGAACCAGCCTGTGAGGACACTGAAAATGATATGATGAAGTCATTTTATAGCAGGCAGATAAATGCTTTTAGAAAAACAAGACCAGTAGTATTTGGAAAACATGGTGAAATTTATAGTGGAATTGTTGCTGGAGAGGTGCCAAAGCCAGCTAAAATTGTTGCTCTCAGCGAGGTTCTCAAGACTTCCAAAAAATGTAGGGTCTCTGCAGATGACAAATTCAGACTAACTTCAAAAAAGAAGTCAAAGAAATTGAGCACTGGATCAAGTAATGAGCACTCTGGTTTGAAGACTAAGGATACTAATGGAAACCCAAATGCAGTAGTCTGTGATGAAACAAATGTTGACTTATCTAAGGAAGATTTGAAGAGAAGCAACAAGCCACTTGTTATTTGCAAAGGCAAGAGAGATGTCAAGGATAAGCAAGGTGGTAGTATTGTAGACAGGATTCATGCTCCATTGAAGCTGAAGGGCAAGGAAATTAGGAAGCGCAGCATTTATGAACTCACTGCTAAAGGTGAATCTGTCATGTTTAACTTAACCTTTTTTGTGCCTAAATAGTGATGAAACACATGCTTAAGTTATAAAATTGTTCTGCCGATGATAGTCTACAATTTGGACAAAACTGAAGTAAGTGATAATTGAAGGAAAGTATCTTGATAAGAAAACCAATATTCATTTGAAGCCTAACATCCGCTTGAAGGTGAAGTCTGCACTTGTAGCACTTGCTCTTGCCTCCTATTATCGTTAAAATCAAGAACTTGCATTACTGTGTAAACTGTATTATGTGTCCTCAACATTCTCCCAACATTGAAAGTAAAAGGATAAAAGGAATCTAAGGTTTCTAGTCATGAAAATATATGGCTTTTTCTTTTGTCTCATCAGTACTATTTGGAAGAATACATGTCTACTGTCATTTTACTTATTTAGAACCTATGCTTATTAGCTGGTTATAGTCTAGTCATCTCTCTCTTCCCTATAAAGATTTGGTTGAATACATAAAAAAGGAAAAAAAATGATGAGATACAGCTCAATAAGAAGCACTTGTTTTGAAATAGATTTAATTAATTCATACTCCCCTGACTAAGGCCCTATATATTTGTAGTCCAGGCTCTAGATGCTAGCTGGGTGTTTGTATTAAATACTGAATTTTCAAGTTTTAATTTATGGACATATTGGTATTCATGCTTTAATTTTAGTACCCGCCATTATATCAGCCGAGTCATGTCATGACTATGATGCTCTATTTTACCATAAGTAGTTTCCTTTGCAAACTTGTTTAGATTTTAAACATTGATGTACATGTGCATTTTCTTAGTCATTTGACGTGGTTGTCTGTCTGTTTACCTTTATCTCTTTGTATATGCCCTATTTTTTAACCTTGCCATTATCTGGTTGGATGAGGAGAGGATTTATTTTCTGAGAATTTTCCCTCACCGAGGTTTTGAAATGCCTGCCAGAAACTAGAGTGAAGAAGATTTGGGAGTTCGCTGAAGATAGGGAGCATGATTTGTGTAACACAAACAGTAAAAAGTGAGCAAAACAACAGTTGACTTATTTGCCTGTTTAGTCTTAGGGGTGTTCTTTTAAAGTGCCTTTGTCTATTATAATTTTCTACTGAGGATTAATATTGTTATTCTAACCGTTAAGTACTTTTATCTGACAAAGCTCTTTCAGATCTGTTCAAGAACACAGGAGTGCCTCCTACACGGACTCTGATGCTTTCTGCTGTGTGTGTCGAAGCTCAAGCAATGATGAAATTAATTATCTGTTGGAGTGTAGTCGATGTCAAATCAGAGTATGGATATATTTCATTTATATTTGGCTTTCAAACTATTTAATCAGTTTTCTTGAAATAAGACTGATACTCTCTCTGTTGTTCTGTTAATTAGGTGCATCAGGCTTGCTATGGAATTTCCACATTACCTAAAGGCTGTTGGTGTTGCAGACCATGCCGAACAAATTCAAAAGATATTGTATATTTACTAATCTTTCTTTTCATTGGTTCAACCTCTCAATCCTGATCTTGGATTGCTTTTTTTTTTTTGTCATTGGTTTTAGTTGTTGTTTTATTATTTAGTTTTCTAGTTTGTGCCCAGCAAGATTTAATCACTAACTTTCCTCTGCTTCTGTCTCCTTATCCATCCTCAAATATAAATTCATTACGCACTAGTTTTAGTTTTTGCTCTTTACAGGCATTAGCCATTCATTTTTCTTTTTGGTTACTATGCATTAAAATCTTCTCAAATGCTCTTTTTTTTTTTTTCTGGTCATAATCAAGGCCTGTGTCCTATGTGGTTATGGAGGTGGAGCTATGACTCGAGCCCTACGAACTCACACAATTGTAAAAAGTCTCTTACAAGTCTGGAATATTAAAAAAGAAGGCATGTCTAAGCATACAATTCCAAATGAAAGGTTTGAAAAGGAAATGGATGCCTTCCATTCAACAAAATCTGCACTTGAAGGTGACCAAAAATGTGTATCAAGGCCTGAAAATATTGACACATCAACTACAGATATTTTGAAAGTTGAGATAACTACCAAGCACATGCAACAGAAGCCCTACTCTAATGGTAATTTTAATGTACGAAACAGTATTATAGCTGGAGTATCTGATACAACTGTTAAGCAGTGGGTTCACATGGTTTGTGGGCTTTGGACTCCTGGAACTCGATGCCCCAATGTTGACACTATGAGTGCTTTTGATGTATCTGGTGTTTCACATCCAAAAGCAGATACGGTGAGTCTTTGACAAAAATACCTGAGGTGAAAATTTATATTTTCTCAATCGCTTGTTTTCTGTGGAGTAATGCAGTACAGATTTTCTCCTCCGGTTCTGTTCTTTTAAGATTTCTTTTTATCTTCTGAGCTTTATGCCTGAACCTTGTCAAACATTGTGCGTATACCAGCTGCAAGTTCGTATGTCTGCATTGTATTAAACTTATAATTACTGGTAGTTGATTTGCATGTCTCATCTTTACTGTATCTTAGAATTGCAGATGGCAATGGCATACAGAAAAAAGTTCATGAAACAAGGACATTTTTTTCCTCTATTATTAAAGAGATAATCACCCAGTACTTCTGTTGTTTTTCCTTTGTGTTACTGTTTACAGGCTTACTGCAATCATTAAAGTTAAGCATCAACACCCCTCCCCCCCCCCCCCCCCCGCCCAAAAAAAAAAAAAGTTGTTGACAAAATTGTGCTCTTTCAATCATGACAATGGACAACTCCATCCACTTTTTCTGTTGTTTTATGATTCTTTATTGAATGCCTAATAGTCAAACCATGAGGTATGCTTGGATAGAGGGTAACCGAGGGGAAGGGAAAGATAGGTTTCATTTAAACCGTTCCTTATACTTAGGAATTCTTAATCAAGAGGGGGAGGATGATCTAGAATGATGGATTTTCTTCCACTAGCCTTCCAATGTCCTCCCCCTCCTTTATATTCTTAAGTACCTCCAAGTTGGGGGACTTTTGAGAAAAAAGTTTTGCCAAACAAGGGGCAGGGAAATTATTATTTAACCTATCCTTCTCTCTTCCATTTTCTTTTAGATTCCTTCCCTTCACTTCCCTTCTCCTCCCAACTCTCAAAACTCATCCTGAGTTATTGGAGCAGGTTATGTTTACTGCCATGTTGATCTTTCATTGCCTTTGCCTTTTAGATCAATTTTAACGTACTAAATCCTGATAATAGTTTCACATGCATCTACTACTTAATCAACTAGAAGCATAGCCTGATTTTGTTCTTTTCTGTCACATAGAGCCAACATTAATAAATGAGAAGCATCTTATGTAGAGTCTGTTAGTTATAAGTGAAGGAAAAATAGCTATTGTGATATATAGTCATAGTGCTTGAATAAGAGATTTGTACCTCAGAAAATGATTGTTGTAGACTATGAAAAATGGAGAACATACTGTCAGCTGTGTCTGACTTGACAATTATGAGCAAGGTCAAACTTATTTCGCAGTTTCTTAACATTGTTATTTTGTGGCATTTGATAGTGCAGTTTCTTGAAATTGTTCTTTTGTGACATTTTAAAGTGCCTAAGTATTCACTGTTATTACTTCTCTCAGGCTTGTTCCATTTGTAATCGATGGGGTGGCTCTTGTATAGAATGCAGGGTTGTTGGTTGCTCTGTGCAATTTCATCCTTGGTGTGCTCATCAGAAGGTATTTATAATTTAAGTCCTTAGGATTTTGATTCATACTACTTTCTGACCTTGATGTGGTAGCTGTCATTTAACTATACAATATGTCCAGTATGCTAGAAGCATATTGTTAGGCATGTAAAATGAGAACCAAGTTCTTGTTGATGTGGTTTCTGGCAATGGACTTCCGGTTACCTAAACAACTTAGCTGCAGGGGACTGTGTTACGTGATTCTTATTAGTTGAAATTGATGGAACCCAAGTGACTTGGGGAACCCTCTCTCAAAAGCTAGCTGTTGTAGGGGAAGAACCAGGTCACTTAAGCGCCCCATTGAGCATCACATACTATTCGATATGGGACTTGAGTAGCCCATGGTATCAGAGTTAATTTGCTGATGGCACAAAGAGGGTTACTTGTGGAGGGTTTTTATGAGCGGAGCAGTGTTAAGATGGGAATGGGGATAGTATGGGATGTCACTGGGATAGTATGGGCTACTCAAGTCTTACATTAAGTAGTATGAGATGTTTGATGAGGTACTCAGGTGGCTTAGTTCTCTTCCCTCAATGTCTAACTTTTGAGGGGTGATTCTCCAAGTCACCTGAGTTCAATCAGAAATGTTTAACCATATATGATGATGATGGGCTGATTGTTGTGTATTGATATAGGAAATCTCTAATCATTCAAACTGTGTTTCTTGAACTTGGCTTAAAAATTTTAATCCCTTTATTTCATCATGCTTCATGCCAATCAAGTGGTTCCTTTTATTGCAAGTATCTTGCAAATCCTTTCCAGCTTAATGTAAACAATTATCAATTTGTTACCTGTGCAGAATCTACTGCAAAGTGAGGCAGAAGGCGTTGATGGTGATAAGGTGGGATTTTATGGGAGATGTGCGCATCATGCTAATGACCTCGTATGTCAGGTCAAACATGATGTTATTGGCAATGAGATGGGCTGTCTAGAGAAAATGGAATCCACCTGTGCTAGGACAGAGGTAATTCTTCATTCAACATACTTTTGGGACTTACCTAGAGTGAGGTGGACAGTCCAGTTCAGTTTTAGTTAGCTATCTCTGATGATTGAGTTATAATGACATGAGTTTTTGGAGCGTTGTAGGGTTACAAGGGGCATAGGCGTGATGGTTTTCAGCATAATTATTATGGAGTAATAGGCGAGGGAGGATGCCTTGTACCTCAGGAGCAATTAAATGCTTGGATCCACATTAATGGGCAGAAATTGTGCTCACAGGGACATCCAAAGTTTCCTGCATCAGATGTTGAATATGATTGCCGGGTATGTTTAAGTTGTATACATAGCCCATGATTTTCTATGGTTAAATTATTCTCAAAAGGTACAGTTGCATCAAACTTTAATTTAGTCCTCAGTAGCTGAAAAAAAGTGTTAGATATTGTTTTTACCATGTGATTTATGTATAAGACACCACTGTTAATTTCTTCAAGTCAAATTTTAGTTTCCTCAAGCAAAACTTGAATATTTATATTTTGGACTTTTTACATCAACTGGGACTTCTGGACGCTGAAAACAATATGTTGAACTAGTGATTGTTTAAACTTTAGAATATCCTAATAATTTGGGATAAGCTTCTATCAGTTGTTCTAAGTATTTAATGTCCTACCATCTGCAGAAAGAATATGCTCGGTACAAACAAGCAAAGGGTTGGAAACACCTTGTTGTTTACAAGTCTGGCATACATGCCCTTGGGCTTTATACTTCTCGGTTCATTTCCCGGGGTGAAATGGTGTGATACTGGCCTTTTAGGTTAAGATGCATATTATATGCTCCTCTGCTAAAGATTGGAGATGAAATGTGTTTCTAATGTTTCTACAGGTTGTTGAGTATGTTGGTGAGATTGTGGGGCAACGTGTAGCTGATAAAAGAGAAATTGAATATCAGTCTGGGAGAAAACTACAGTACAAAAGTGCCTGCTACTTTTTCAGGATAGACAGAGAGCATATTATTGATGCCACAAGGAAAGGAGGGATTGCTCGTTTTGTTAATCACTCATGCCTGGTATGGTCCCGTAAACCATGACTTGACACTGGGTCATGGTCTTTATTCCTTGTCAACTTTGATTTACGTTCGTTAATGCTCTCCCAAATGCACGATTTTTTTTTTTCTTTACTAGTTATAGAATAGTTATGAGTAGTGTTCCTCAAGTTATTTTCTGATGCATTTTTGAAGAAAAATTGGTTCTTCATACTCTTGCAGACAAATCTTTCATCTACCCTTTACATGATGATAACAATTAGAGCTCTCACTTGATGTGTTAACAAATAGTTGCCAGGCTTTCTATTTAACCCACTTCAGCTTTCTTACGCTGTTCTTTTTACTTGACCAGCCAAATTGCGTGGCTAAAGTGATAACTGTAAGGCATGAAAAGAAGGTAGTCGGTTGTTCGCGTATGATTCTATTTACGGAATTTAGAAAACCTTTTCCACTAATGGATTGTAATTATTGGATTAATTGGCTCTAATTGACCAAATTAATTCTGTTCTGGTTTTGAAGGTTGTCTTCTTTGCGGAGAGGGACATATTTCCTGGTGAAGAGATAACATATGATTACCACTTTAACCACGAAGATGAAGGACAGAAGATTCCTTGTTACTGCAATTCAAAAAATTGCAGGCGCTACCTGAACTGACCACACGCATTGTAAATAACTTTTAAGCTTTTGTGACATTTCTTTTCATGGGTTGAAATTTCTGGCCACGTTACATGCATTGATGACAATTGCACATATGATTACCACTGCACCTACGAAAGTGATCCGAATCAGTCCATGTTATTGCATTTATAATAACTTGTTTTTAAGTTCACAGCTCACATTAGTATTACTGTCTATAACTTCTTAACTTATACCCCCTTCTCCCCGCCGAAAAGACCTGGGTACTCCCTCACCAATCCTATTTTACTGTCTCATCGTATCAGACTCATCGTCTGACTTAAGTCTCAAACACTGGTTGAAACTCGTCTCTCCCATAAAGAGAATTCCATACAGAACATGGAAGGATTGCTGCGACAAATGATGAAGGAATTTGCTACCTTAGAGGAGTGTGAAAGAGAGACATAACTAGGTTTGTGGTTGCTGGATTAAATGACCATCTCAAACTATAACTACTGTATGTTGGTTCAACCTTCCTCTTATTTGCAGGCCATTTGACTAGCCAAATGCATGAACAAAACTAGAGCTCAACAGTGATTGCCATTGGAAATGGTGAACAAGGAATTTCGAATCCCCATTTCAGCCTCCTCTCTCTATTTTTCTCTTGTAGAACAAAGCAGCTATAGCTGCTATGCTGTTGGTGAAAAGCGTCACTATTAAAACGCTGTCGCTTTCTTCCGCACTGGCCTGACTCTTGTTTTCTTTTTTCCTTCAGTTTTACTTTTTTGTGCTAATTTCTTTCTCTCAGAATCTTAGTTTCATTTTAGAATATCTATATCAGGGAGTGTCGAAAACAAACATTGATAAGATTGATTGGACAAAGTAAATAGAGGTTGATCGTAGCTCCATTTTTGTCTTCTACAAATTTTTCTTCTATTTATGTATTTTTTTAACGTTTAAATTAAGTTAAATTTTCAACCAAACATATTAAGTCACATTTAAATTCATTTTGTTATAGTTCATCATATCTTCAAGACATAATGGACTCTTAAAATATCAATATTGGTTAGTTAAATATTAATAATATTAAATTTGACTACCGATCATCTCCAAGCGTTTGAATTGCTTAGATAAGGATTCGTCTTAGTTAGGGATTGTCTAATGGTTACGTCTGTTATGTGTCACGTATCCACAAAATATATTTTACTTATAAATATTGTCACATCTTTTAATACTAAATACAAAATTTTTGTTAACTCTTAAAGCTTACTAATCTTTTATAATTTTTTATTTTATTTAATTTTAACATTAGAGATGTATTTAAAGATTTTATTTTTTTGTGTATTCTTTATCTATTCTTAATGTAAAATTTTATTATTTTCAATAACCCTTTTGTTCTTTTCAGTAAATTTGTCTAAAATCAATTCATCAAAAACAAAAAAAATACTCTCAAGATAATCATGCAAGTAGTTGATACTTGATATCACGAGTGTGAAGAAAGAATGGAGAAAAGAAAAGTCATGCAAACACTCGCAACTTGCTACTTGACAAGACAACTAACTATACTGAACCTGGACTTTCCTCGCGTGCCCAGATTACAATATTATGTTGCTTGATTAGTATAGTGTCTTTATGACTTTACCTGATTTTTTTTTTCTCGTCTGTTCTGAAAACTAATCTAAACTCTATTTGGTACACTGTTGAACAGAGAAGCAACGTACCGAATAATAGTTTATCAAAATTTAAAAGAAAAAAACAACATACATATCTAGCACGAATGTCTTTGTCAACAATATTTGAAAAAATGCACAAACTTAATGTTGACGCCAAAATTGGATCTATCCAACCCAAGAAAAAAGAATAGAACATTTCCAAAAATAGATGAAGATGTAAATATAGAGTGAAAAATAAGACGAGGGTCCCTTTTCCAGGTAGCTTAAGATTAATTGGAAGCACGAAGAAAACCAAAAAAAGAAAAACAAAACAAAACAAAACAAAAGTGACACTTAAACTTAACAAAATAGCAGACGTACACACGCTTTACACACAGAACAACCGGAGCCACGCACAGCCCACGGCTTCTTCGGACTCTCCCAACTCATATGATCATCAAATACATTAATGGTCCTACCTTTTTAATCCCCACTTATATATACGTTACTCAACCATCGTCATCTTCATCTCCATATCTATCTTTCTGAGTTTCCTGTAAACAAAAAGAAGAAAAAATTATTGAAGTGCATTTTAATTTATTTGTAATTAGTGGATCATGCATAACGAATACCAGCGAGAATTCTCCCTGAGGCACAGATTTAAATCTTCCATATGCTGCTTCTCGGGCTCGATTCACGCCTATGCCCATCATGAAGGCCTAGACAACGGCGACTTGTACTACAATACCCTTCATACACCCAAGACTCCGAGATCGCCCTGGTCATCTATGAGTTGTGGCACCTGGCGTAACAAATCTCCCGCCAATGACTCGCCGGAGCCCCACCGTGGGAGGAGTCGCTGCCTCCTGTCTCGGATCGGCCGCAAGCACCAGCGCTACTCCCAATCCGCCGACTTCAGCTACGACCCCTCCAGTTACGCCCTCAATTTCGAGGACGATTGCCGCATCGACGACGAGGAGTTCCCCTTCAGGGATTTCGTCTCCAGGTTCAAGCCTTTGCCTTCCTCTTCTCCCTCCACCCCGACGTCTCCGCCCCTCCCGCCTCCGCCATCCGCCACGTTTCCGGTGAAACGACCGGTGACGCCGCCCGCCAGAGAGATTGTTGGGTTAAGCTGAAGTATAGGAGAGGTTATCGCTTGGGCTACGTTCCTCCGCGGCTTATTCCTTATTTCATCTATATATGCTGTTCATTATGGAGAAAAATTAATGCCTTTTGCGTGCAAGTAAGATTCTTCATATTCACATACTCAAGTGTACAATCTGCTATCCATTTACCCCTTGGTCTTGGGGATTTCTTTTTCAATTCAACCCCAAACACTCTAGCTAAAGCTAAACCCTTGATATATACACTCATCTATTAATTGCTTCTCTTGTTCTTCCCCCTCTAATATTTGTTTCAATATCACACTACACTACTATCCCACCAAGTTGCATTAATTCAACCCAATTATATTGCAATTTCTTATATATTTATTATTAAATTTTTTAATCAGAATAAAATTTATGGTTTACACTTTACAGCTTCTGGATTCATTAGAGGGGATCCGGTTGAGTAGTATATTTGGTTTCAATTTCATAATCCCAACTCACTGTTCACAATTAACAAATTCAAAATTTACCAAACTCTTTTTTTTTGGGACGATAGGATAGAAAAAGAGGTTAATGGCTTGTATCGATTTCTATGCCCGTCACGCAGATCCCCGCCACTGGTTCACATCATGATTCTGTTACCATTCAAATACTAACTTGCTTCTGTTTTTTTCTACTCTTCACGTCAATTTTTCATTATTATTGGTAATTTTCAAAGAAATTAACATAACACAAATTATCAGTTTTGAAGGTTCATTAAAAATTTATCCTATATAATTGCCCAATATTAAAACTTATTGAATGTCACTCGTGCAAACAAATAAAGAAAGTCAAGTTGTCAAAACTTTGACATTTACTACAAGACGACTCTGTATCGAAAATCCCAATTCAAAAATATTTTACACGACAAAGCCACAAAGGCACACTAGTGTGACTGTAAGAAAATAGACAGATTAAGATTATTACTGTACACCCACAACCCCTCACTATTCTATTTTATACAACTCATCATAAGCACCTTAAAGTGATAAATATATATATATATATATATATATATATATAAAAGCCCGCGGATTGGTGCCTTTGTAACTTGCTATATTGATACATCAGCTCAGGTACTAAACTACATGGCATACTCAGGCTTTGGAGCATAAATAAAATGGCTCGTCAAGATCACCTCCACATGTTCTTTCTCATTGCCTTTGCATGCATCCCTCAGAACCAACACTCAAGTATTGATTTTTACCCTTTCTTTTTGTTTACATGGAGTTTTATGACCTGCAATATGAATTCTTTTCAATCAAAATCTAAATTCTAAAAACCAAGTCGCTAAACAAAAGGACATCATATCTTTTTCTTTTTTTTCAGTACGAAATAGGAATACCTTTTCCGCTTGCTCTTCAAGGTCGTAGAAGTTGAAGGATTGCTGTGCCAGTTCCTCTTCCTTTGATTGATGAACCAATTATTAATCTGCTTCAATTGCAAACCAGTTTCCTGTACCAACTTTGCCTTGTCTTCCTCCTGAAAATCACATAATGAATTATGAATTTGTGATGAGCCAAATTATGAAACAGAAAATATTAACTTGAACATGTTTTTACCAAAAAACCAAGTTATGACTAGCTAAACTTACAGTAGGGTAAGGCCACTTGGAATGCGATTGCCACCAAGCTTTAAGGACAGAGGTGGTATCACCGGGAAGTTTGCCAGCTCGTCTCTTGCGCAAAATCTCCTCTCTTATGTCCACAATTTTCTCCTTATAACCCTACATTCAAGAAAACTGATACATAAGAGAAGAGATCTAAAATGGAAGGGCACAGTAAAAGCTATATCATTCCATAACTAGTAACCTGCTTTAGTTCATGCCTTAACTCTTGCCTAACGCGTTCCATAAGGGACCTCTCACTCTCTGTTGGAATCAGAGGGCCAAACCCAATGCTGTCTCTGTCCGAACCATCAAATAGATCGCCATCACTATTTACATGGTCATCTTCCTCATCTGACATTGTAGCCCCTGTACCTTCTCCAGGTGAAACTCCTGTTTACCATGCACCATTTGGCAACAATTACAAATTAACGTCTAGTCATTTTTCTCTATATATTTTACCTAAAATCCATATAAATTTTGCATGTAGAAAGAAAAGAAAATTTAATCCACCTAACCATATATGCACTTCCTTAGCAACTTATAGTCTATCAACCATGAAGGAATTGGACCATCACTAAATTTGCAAAACTAAGATATATATATATATATATATATATATATATATATATATAAGTACACCATTGCTTGTCACCAATTCTCTAGAATTTTTCAATAGCCAATAGCAACATAATTGAGATGACAATCTAATTAGAAAACACAACCTTGCAACAGGTTATTTAATTTTATTCAAAGACGCAAGAATCCCTAAAAGAACACAGATTAACTTTGGACCTGTTAGACTTTGTAAGGATTGCTCTATTTCCCAACAAGCCATTACAGCTTCCATTGCATGGACCCGGACATGTTGTTGGAGTTGTTCTCTGAACGAACAGAGCAACAAAACGTAGTGCGACTGCAACATCAAGTAGAAACGTATCAACACTCAACCACATAACAGTAAACAAACTTCTCCATATATAACTTGAATGACTCACCATGTAAAAACTAAAGAATAGATTTCCCATATTACAATTCACAAGCATACGTGCAGGTGATATGCTGACCCATAATTGCAAGAAATTTCTTCAGGCTTAATGTTACTAACGACATGCTTAATAAAATATTTAACTCTTAAGACTTGTTACGCGCAGGTGATTGGAATTAAGAACTCTGAAATGTCTAATTCAGCTCTTTCATTCGTTTATGCCGTTTCTTAATATTAAGACTTGTTCTCACATATGTCGTTCGAAGTATATCACATTCCCTCCGCAAAGCCAAATAGTAACTGGAACATTAATGGTCCGCGACTTCAATTCTCTCTCGTTATTCATGAGATGCTTAATTAATTCATCTCAGTTGAACAATCATCCATACAGAATTGAATTGGAAGGCCCCAAAAGCAAATAAGAGTTAAGATTTGACATGAATACTCTTTTAATCAACTGTTGGGCTCCAAAATTCAGTTGAAAAAATAGTGATAAGTGTATTAATGAATTAGGAAATTATAAGAAATAAGTGAGAGAGAATTTTGGAAGTTACCATGAACTGATCGAGTCCCTTCTCTGGACTCTGCGCTCCATGTCCCAAGGCCGAGTACTTGGCCACCACATTCTGGGACCTTGCTAGCTGAGCGTCGATCCTCGGCAACTGGTCCACCGGAGTGGCGATCCGCAAGCACGCCACGTGGGCCGACAGCAGCTGTTCGTACAGCGGGTGCGCTAGAATCTCCGCCTTGGACCTTGCATTCTCCCTCTCCTCCACAACCACCTCGCTCTTCATATCCATGTCGTCACCGCCGCACGTCTGCAAATCGGGGGATTCATGGGACAAGCTAGCGCCATGGATGATGGAGTCGGAGGCAGCGACAACGTGAGTGCCACCACCAGGGGGGATGATGGAGCGGTAGGAAGCGGGAGTGTGGAGGTTGAGGGAATCGGAAGGGTTTTGAAGGGGTTGATCGGAAGAGAAGGAGGAGGAGTTGTGAGGTTGAGAGAAATGGGGATTGTGGAAAGCCATAGCAATAACAATAGCAAAAGGAATAAGGGGAAACAACCTTGGGGAGCACGAGCAAGTCGATATTTGCTATGACTTCATATGACGAGCACAGGCTCAGGCTCAGCTATGGAGTATGGACTAGCAGACAAACAGAGAGAGAGAGTCTATGGAGTATGGGTGCATCTGTGCGTAGGTGTCCCTTGCCTGGTGTAGCGGCCGTAGTATCATATGGTGGAAGATCAATGGCAATGGGGTGTGTATTTAGACAAAAAGGTGAAGCTACAGGCAGACATTATTTTTTTAGTTAATTTAATTTTCATATGTCAACATAAATAATGAAATATATTTTTTATATTGTTTATAAATTGTTCAAACTGGAGTTATTTATTAGATAAATGAATCTTATGTTAGATTACAAATTTTTATTTAGGAATGAAGTTTGCTTTATTTTAGGATTATAAGTTTAACTTTAATCATACTAAGGATTTCCTTAGCTCAACTCAATTCATTGAACACGTTGAAAATGAGCATGGAGACAGTCACACAGATGAGGCAGCTTTCACAATGTGACAGTGGGTATGGTATGAAAAATGTATATACTTGTATGGAAAAAGAATTTGAATGATACAGCAAGGATAATATAATATTATCACATGAAAAAAAAATTTTAAATTCGAATTCAATATTATTACACTCTAATATAAAAATAGAAATAAATATAAAATAAAAATATATATTGTATACTTGTAAATAAATTTATGTCTATATTTTTTAACATAATAACATCATATTTATTGTTTCCATTGAAAAAAATCCAAAATGGATAAAAGGTGTGGTAGGTGCCAGCATTATCCTATTATTCTCTACCATATTGCGCTGCTGAGTTTGTCTTATTGAGTTTCTACGGTTTTCTGTGGATGCCCACTTTTTTATTTTACATATTCTAAATTTAAAAAAGAATATATTTTTTAAATTGAAAAATAGAAACTCGAAATTTATTTTAAATAAATTAAATATTAAATATTTTTTATCTATCTCTGTAAATATACTCCTCTTTCTCAATTTTAATGGATTTAAAACCTACCTTTTTCTTTGTCTTTTGGCTATGGATTATGATTGCACTTGGATACATGAAAAGCCATATTAAGTGAACTCCCCGAATCATTAATTAATCCCCCTCTCAACCAAATATAATTTCCATGTCTCTTCTATCAATCATCAAATTCAAAAGCAAAAATATTATCATCTTACATTTTCAAATAATATAAATTTGTTTATTGTATTTTTATTTCAAATTTAACACTGTAAATTTCTTTGAGTGGATGTTTTACACTTTATCCACGTGGATCAAGTCTAATCGAATGGCACAAAGTCCTTCACGTGGCAAAATTTCGATCGTTATTGTTCTTCGCGCTTTTGCACTCACTTGTGCTTCCACCATTATAATTTTATTTTTTACTTAAAAATTGGTTGGACCGATATCTGTATTATTTTATTTAATGCATATTTTTTGAGACAAAAAATAAAATAAAATATTGACTTTTTCATAGAAGAATGCAACGACTATCTAGTATGATTTTATAGGGGCCGTAGATTACCACAAAGCAGCAGGTGTGATTTAAAGTTGATGGACCACACACATCAAAAGCACATAAACAAGTTTAGTAATATAAACTTGTTTTAGTTTAGATAATAATTGAGAAAGAAACTAATGTCGTAACATTAGAAAGAAAACAAATTTGTTGAATAAGGACAATTAATATAAAAAATACCTTTAACATTAAAGACAGCAGTGAAGATTAAGATGTATTAGAGTTTATTTTTTAATTGCAAATGGATGGGTTTTTTTTTTAATTCTTTAACCGTAATGCACATTAGATAAGATAAACAGAAAATTGAGTTATAGTTAGAATACGATAAGTTTTAGTCAAATCCGAGCTACAAGACATAAATGATCAAAATTACAAAGGAAGTTTAAGCTTTTATGATAAATTTTGATAGTTAAGTTAGAGATCAAAAATAAAGATAAGAGTAAATTATTATTTTAATTTTTAAATTATGTAATTTGTCTTAATTTAATTATTAAATTATAAAAATATTTAAATTAATTATTAAAAGATATATTATGTTTTAATTTAATTCTTACATATAAATATTATACATCTTTTATGTCTCAATTTAAAATTTTAAAGACTAAATTAAAATTATAAGTGTCAAAATGAACTGATTCAACCCATCCCACAAGTATTTTTTTAAGGTTAGGCCAAGTTTAGCCTATCCTAAATAGATGAATTAAAAATGCTAACCTAACCTAGCCAAAGGGCAATGGGCTAAGTGGGTAGTCCATGGACTTTTATTTTTATTTATTTTTTAAAAATAAATTATTTTAATTTACCCAAATATATATACATATTTTATTTTACATATCTAACATATTAAGAATGAATATTATAAATTAGCTTATAAAAGTAATAATTAAAAAATTATTTTATATATTAACATGTTATGAATAAATATTATAATTTAGTTTATAAAAATATAATTTATTTTAGATATCTATATATTATAAATGAATGTTACATATTAATATAAGTTATATAATATTTTATGATATAAATTTTTTTTTTAAATAAAAAAAGAGACCCATGAGACTGGCCCAATCCTTAAAAGCTCACCATGGACCACACGTTTAAAATAAGTTGAACTAAAAACTCATCCTTAAAATAAATCTCAATTTTTATGACCCAACTCCCTTTATTATGGAGACTAAGTTGAATCATCCCAATGGACTTAATATTTTTTCATAGTCTCAATTTAGACATAATGTATTTTTAAAGACTAAATTAATTATTTTTATAATTTATAAATTAAATTAAAATAAATTATATTTTTTAAGATTAAAATAATAATTTATTTTAATATTTATTTTTAATTACTGACTTAACCATAAGTGACTAGAGTTCTATTTAAAAAATTGAGTGTTTATATTTTGAATGTTGGGATTAAATTTCTATTATGATTATAGACTATTGGGTCCAGCTTAAAATATTCATCGATGATTAACCATTACCATTAGACCTTAAATGTTAAACTACTATTTAAAAGTTTGACTTAATCTATGAATTGGACTACTCAATCTTAAATACATTTATAATAAAAAAATTTTAAAATAAATAATAAAAGAGAAAAAATAACGCAATTATATATATATATATATTACGAAGGGAACAAAGAAGTTTTCTTATGCAAAAAAAGTCAACGCTACCTTTCCTAAACTTTTGACATTTAGATGGTTAACTAGTAACTACCAACCGCACAATCTTCCACCGCCATCGTTGAATATAGAGAATGTGTCGCCATATTTACCGAAGAAACAAAAAAAACAAAGTGTCGCCGTTAAGCCGCAAAACTTACTATGCTTAGTTTTAAGAATCGTTTAATAATATACATAAATAAATGAATACGATACGTCAAATCCCATTCAAACAAAATTTGGTTTATCAATTTTTAATCATGATTTGTTATATAACAAATTAACATAATATTAAAAACAAGAACAATATATTATAGGTAAAAATATCTTTTTGATCCCCAAACTTTGAATGTAAAAATTATCTGAATTGCCATTCCATTTTCAACTAGTAGAGAATTCACGTGTAATGTTACATACAAGTTGTGGTAATAAAAAAGATTCATGAACTAATTTAACTAATGCCCTCAAAGCTTGGAAATCAAAAAATTACTTTTGCTTATATTATATATAACTTTTGGTCACTTGATTATCTTAGTTCTAATGTTATTTTTATACAAATGGGTAAAGTAATTTTATGGGATATAAGATAGAAAATATTATCTATTTCTCGATCAATCTAGAAATCAATTAAAAGATAACAAAAGGCCTCATTAAAGGAAGATTCTGGTGAGTTATTGAAAATTTTCTCGAAGAAACTATCTTATATGTTGACAGCAACCAAACGATGATGCTTAAAAGTTAATAATTCCGGTTTGAGATGAGATAAAATTAATTGAATTATTCAAATGTTTGTGGTGGGAAAATGTACATTTTTATTCATTGCAACAAGATTGTTTAAAATTTTGTACCGACAGCATAGGAAATTGAATAAAATTTTAAGTAAAATACATGAATATTTGGACAATGACAATTGACAAAATTCACAAACAACTTAGCATGTCTTGTCAAATAATTTATGCTATCAAATCATGAAGGTAATTCAAAGAAACACAACCACCACGCTCTATAGTCTTTAAACTCTCAATCAAGCACCTCATTTCTTGCCTTCTGTCATACACTTTAGTTATTTGACGTCGATTTTATCTCAATCCTATCTATGCGTTTTTACTATATTATTCCCCATCATCCTAAAACTTGAATTAGAAACATTTAATTTCCACCTTAATTGATAATTGGGAGGCTCTAAATACCTCAAATTATAACATGATCATTTCTCATTTTAAGTGTAATTAGTATTCTTTAATTTGCGCATCAGTTTGATGTAATTAATGTTGAGTTTAAAAGAATTTAAAATTTTAGTGGGGGAAAAAATTAAAAGCAAATGCAAAATAGAATAAACTGTTTATGTATTTTATTTAATTTAGATCAATAATTTACAAGAAAAGTAACTTTTTCTTTATTTTTATACTCATAATTTGAATATATATTAAAAATTGAATAAATTTAAAATAAACAAATAATGTTAACACATTATTTAAAATAATTTTAAATTTGAAAATAAACGTGAATACAAGTCATTTTGTTCTTTTAAGTTATATTTTATCGATAATATTGAGCTTTTGAACATAATGCCAAAAGGATTTTGGGGTATAGACAGATAAACAGTAATAATCATAATCTTTACAGTGGACATGGAACGTGTCTTAATTGAAGCTTAATTACCCGTGACAATGGCGCTGTCTGGTCCCCACTGTCACTAACCACCGACGTGATTGCCTTATATATATATTTATGTTTCGTCTTCATCGAATACTAGCTTCTTCACCTCCACTGTCTTCCTCAAAATCATTCTTCTTATTCACCTACGCTTCAACTTACCTTCGCAAGATTCTTCTAATACATCCTTTAAATTTTGACGGTGAAAGTTGATGTTTTCTCTTTTTGCCACTGTGCATAGTTTCATTTTACTTTAATTATATCCTTTTCCCACCACTAACTAGCTGGAGAAGGGAGTCCATTCTTTGAAATTATTTAAAATTAAATTTTAGACAGAAAATTTTTGTTCTTACAAATATCTTTACATTTTTCGAATATGAGATTGTGTGGTTTGAAATTTGTGACTGTTCCTTTATACATGTGTCTTTACACATGCTCAAACCCCTCAAATTGCAGAGACTATCGTAAATTTCAAACATGTTGTGCCACTCTCTTCTAGTACCGAGAATCTATATATTGTACTGAGACCACAAAAGCTGTTGGGTGAGCAGTGTTTCCTTTCCTATTGCTCTCTGTTTCTTTTGGTGCTGGAGCTCTTTACATGCTTTATAACCAGTAACTCTGAACTGTAAATTCTGAACAACAGCACAATGCAATGCAATTGCCTGTAAAAGAAGAAAAATTCTTAGTCACGTCATTCTTATAATCTCAAATATATTAAATTATCTCTCGCACTTTTTCACATGACACAAAGAGATATGATTTAATATAATTAGATATTATATGAATAATGTATAGCAAAATTATATATAAGAATTTTTTGTTAAAAAAAAAAGTAAGGAATGAGTGAAATGCCCCAATTAAAGGCGCGTGAAACAGTGTCTGCATAGGACGTGAGAATTGAAGCCATGTAGGTGATATGATAGATGAGGGAAAAAAAGGCATCACTCAACGCATGCAGTTTTAACCATCCACAGCTACCATGACCTTCACTTCATACATGCTTCTCTGCTATTTCTTTCTTCCAAATTTATTTCTATCTTGTGTTTCCTCTGCCACTACAGCAAATAGCAATACTAATAGATGCTAGCTTGTGTTCCATGTGCTCTTTCATGTATTGTCACACCAATCTTCTCTTTTCCTTTTCTTGTTTAATTTTATTATTTTATTTCTCTCCCTATCCTTGGTAAGGAATCTCATAAGAAGTCGGAATCAAACACAATAAACGTTGGACGTTTCTGTCAAGGCAAGGCAAATAGGCATTGATAAAATTAAAATATACTAGCACCCTTATCCATCATCAGTTTCAAATGCGTGTGACAAATTACCATATTTTCATAATTGATAATTCTGTGTTTTGGGTTACTTTGCTTCCATCCATTTTAGTAGAATACCCTGTTTCCATACATTAACCAACTTTGTATGCCATCTACTCGAGTAGGGCATAACAATTACAATGCTTCTATTCTATGCCACAGCCAAATTGATGAAAAGAGAGACAACGTCTGAGCAGCTATTTTAGTTGGTTATTAATGTTGCTTCAACCTCCTCAGCCTCCAATCGTAATCATTGCTACATTTCTTGCACGTAACCAAAACAACTAATTATCTAACTCACTCAAGCAACAAAAAGACTAAGAAAACAAGTGATTTATCTTGCTTTGTATAATTTTTGTTTTTTGTTTGAGTGGAAAGTGGAAACAATTAGCAAGGTGAGGTTAATTAAAAGAGCAGAGCCCTGAAATACCTGCATACCCAAATAAGAATGGTATATAGAAAGAAGGAAACATGGTAATTCGGGTTTGGATACTCTCTAGTTAAAAATTTGTGTATTTTTTTACAATAGAAAAGAAATAAAAACAAAAAAAATTTAATCCCTAATCTATTCGGGTGAGTTTTCATTAGTGCATATTTTTTGTTTATATTTCTCTCTCATTATTAAAAAATTATAATATAAAAAAATACAGAAGATTCAAAATCTGATAATTCGAATTTGGATCATTTGTAATTAAAAATTAGTATATTTCTCTATAATAAGAGATAGATAAAAATAAAAAAAATTTAGTCCCTAATCCATTTAGGGTGGATCCTTATTAGTGTATATCTTTTATTTTTATCTCTCTTCTACTATAAAAAATTATAAAATTATAATAGAAAAAATACAAAAGATTTAAAATCTAGTAATTCACAAGTGTAGGTCCTATAAAGTTGAAATTGGTACATAAGAGAGGTAGAAAAAATAAAATTAATTCTTAATTCATTCAAGATAAATTTTTATCAATATAATTTTATTTTCTATCTTTCTCTTGCTACAAAAAAATATTACAAAAAAAAAGAATATCAAAAGATCCAAAATCGTAATTCATTGGCCTATGTTGCATTCAGGAACCCGTCTAGGGATAATGATGTGCACATCTTGCAAGTGGGTGCAAAACTCACCGTAATTCAATGGTTAAAAATGATGGTTTGTTAGATTATTGAAAGTCTTATTGCTTTTAACATACTGAATAAAGAAGTATTTGTTAATTGATAAAATATTAATACTCTATTTTATTAATGTTCTATTAATAGATTTGAAAAAAGTCAATATAAGTTATTGCTTTTATTTATTAAATACTCTATTAACAAATTAAATATTCTTTTAACCAATATTCCAAAGTATTAATTAGTAAAATCCTTATTAAAAAAATATCTATAATACTAAGATAAGAAGAGGCATATGCATTGGAAAAAGTTTAAAACAAAAAAAAATCAAAATTACTGTCTCATCATATTACATTAAACTTGATTTATCCAAAAAAGCGTTGCCTTGAGCTATGTTTTTTATTTGAAAGGACAGTGGAAAGAAAACTGAGTCACAAGATTCTCAGGATAATACGCCCACTCAAAAACCACTAACGCAGAGAAGCATGCTAATTACACAGAGCAAACAAAAAGTAGAAATGACTGGTACATTGAACAGCTGGCTTGGCACAGTAGTCATAGACCAAGAAGAGCAGTGACTTGAGCTTTTTAATTGCACTTGCACCGCCCTCCTGCGACAAAAGTGAAAAACTACGAAGAAAAGTTGAAATTGCATCTACGTCGTATTATAATCTCTACAGCCTTCGGAACAGTAAGAATGATAAAGATTGAGGCATCAATATGTAAGAATGAAAAAGCCAGGGTGGCATTGGGTTCACGTAGATAGGGATCTTTTATATATTTTAGTAAACAAGCAATGGTAAATCCAATTTTCTTTATTTTAAGCTCCACAAGCAACTAGATCCAATGTGCCACCCCACCGGCCGCGCGTGTTGTTTTCAGGCCTGGTTTGTGTCATTGACTTCTATCCTGCGATGATCCGTGGGTTTTATTCTAATTTATATTTGTACTGGACACTGGTAGTTGATAAGGGAATCCATCTTCTGATTTTTTATTAATGAACCAATGCAATTTTTGTTGATTTGATAGACAAATGAAAATGAAGTGACTACCTACTATGGCTGAATAATAGTATAAGATTAATTCAAGTACCTTTAATACAACCCGAGAGCTTTTAACCTACAAAGAATGCTACACTTATGATTAAACAAGAATTCCGAAAGTAACGAGGTTTTACTTTTACCCCACGAGAAATTTCGGCCATCTGGCTGCACCGTAAAAATCTCCAGTCTACAGCCTTAATTAGGGCCGGTAGGGTGGCTACTCTAACCAAGAAACATTCCCCATTTATCTAATAAATTGTCCATTGATTTCTATTAGGGCCTTCAAAAAGCTCCAGTGGGCCTGTACAGTGTTTCCTGGTTTCTTCATAACTCTTCCAATCTGCCTCCATGTGCATTTTTTAACTCATTCCACACAAGGCGTCCGACTGGGAATCAACATCGGATGGCATCATATTAAGATCTGGTATCAAGAAAAAACTTTCCCCGGTTGATTCGCTCCTAGCTGCCTTGGAATCTGATAGTGGTTCAGCATCATCTTCAGTTACATGTGTTTGGACCTTAGAAATAGTACATTCATCAGATGTTGAACTTGGATTGTTCTTAGATTTCTGGCCTAGATCAAGCTGGGAAAAAGGAAAAACCGGCAGGTAAGAAACGCTTAAGTGTTATCCATACAACATTGGGAGGGGTCAAGGATCACCGGAATTTACCTTGATCCTCTTCAAGCTCTCATTTCTAGCTCTCTGCATCTTGAAAGTTGCACTTAGATTGGCTATCTCCTGCGAGATCAGGGGGATATTAGGAACCACGTATAATCATAATATATAAACCAGTTAGAAAAATGTGGCGTAGGGGATGAAAAGAGCGTAAAAATATATACTTTTTTAATTTTAAAAATATCCGAGGAAGACCCCCCATGGATACCTTTTTCAAATAAATCCTTTCCTTCAGCAGGATGCTCTCCTCCTCCTTTAATTCAGCTAAAGTCTAGAAGATGGCCAAAAAGAATCACGATGAACATACATATGACATACCCATGGGCAATTAGAGGAAAGTGGTAGCGCCAACCCAGATACCATTGAGCATGATGAATGCTAATTAATTAGATAAATTTATAGGGAAAAGGAATGATAGCTTTACCTTTTTTCTTCTGCACCTCTTGGTGGAGGCAGAGTTGCCAGTATATTCACTGGTAGCCGTAGTGGTAGCCTGAAAGTATTCAGGGAATAAAGAATTAGTCTCGATAAATAAAGGCTTCAGATGCAAAAACGAATACACGAATAATAAAAGGGGAAAAAAAAAAAAGAAGGAGGAGTGACATTGGTGGGTATATCATACGAAATCACCAGCTCTCAAAAGTCAAAACTGAAAACAAATAGAAGATATTCATTGAGCAACTAAAAAAAGAATGGTGAATAAGGGGGGGTGAAAAAAAGGAACATAGTGGATCAAAATTAGGGGAGTTCAGAAACCTCGAAATATTGAGAATATAGAAAAGACAGAGAGACAAAATTAGGTGTGAAAAGAGGATGGCGGTGTAGGGTTGAGAGCTATTATAAGTATGGAATATATGGATGCAGCTGCAGCCCCATTCAGAGCGCCAAAATGAGTCGTGGCAGTGGGGGGCCCCGCACAAAGGGAAGAATAAAGAAAACAAAAGTGGAGCAACTTAATCGGCAATGGACAGCTGGTAGATCACAAGCCGCTTAACACAGTAACAGCAGCACCAAGCACGTGATAATGGTCATCTTTGAAGAGGGGTCACGTGACATAATCACATGCTATTATTGCCATGCCAAGGGCATACCTTTTCAAATCAATTTTAAATTGGAAATCCAAATCCAAAGGTGTACTGTTGATTGTCGAAGTTGAATTGAGGATTGGCTTTGAATGTGGTATGGTATTTCAGGCATGAGCGATGCGGTTGTGGATGTGATTGAATTGCCGTCCCCGACACCGTGGATTTTGATTGGAAATGGGTACATCCACCGCTCAATCACACACATGACTCCACAGTCAAACACAGCATAAATGGGCGGCTTCGTATCGTATGGTAATAATACTAATAGCTTTCTCTGGTTACACATCACCTCATCTTCTCTCCTCACTACTCACTTGAACACTAAACACAATCGCTTCTATGTTCTATCCGTCACTTTCACCAATCCAATAAAACCGAGAGAAGGTCCAGGCATTTCCAAGGGTGTTTTTGTCAATTTCACAATCAAAAGAGGCGACAAAAAAGAAAACACCATCCTTCTACTACTCATCACCTCCCTTCATTCAATAACCCAAATATCGTAACTCCCTCGCCTCATTTCTCTCAACAAAACACTTCGTCCTCATTCTTCATCCAATACTTTCAAAAAATTTCGTAAAGAAATTAAAAGAAAACAGCCGTGATAATCCATCTCCATAATTAACCTGAGCTGTTCGTTTCAGTGGGTGGAGAATAATTAAAAAACAATTTTTTAAAAATAAAAAACGAATATCCAACTGGATTGGTGAGGTTAAGCGGAGAACCAAAAAGATGCGTGACTGTGAAAAGGAAGGGAGACGGCGACTATTCCGAAGACAAAAATGTGTTGCCGTCTCGTCGAACAACACAGCAAGCCACCTAAAGCCGGCGAGGGCCACAGATCCTTGGGCAGCGCATATGGGTATTTGGGTCAAACAACATAATTGTGACACGCCACACAAGAGAGAGATCAGATGGCAGAAACAAAGTGTGGGAATCCCACCGGGTAAGGCATAGATAAATGAATGAAGAAAAAGAGATAGAGAGAAAGGGAAAGAACCTTGGATCTGGGAGGATGATGAGAAAGAGAGGAGGGGCGGCTAGAAAGTTCGAAGCCATCGGCGGTGAGGGAAGGTGAAGCTGCGCGACTCCAAGAGAGGGGGGTGGTGGGGCTGCATCTGGTTGAATCAGCGTCCTTCCTTGATCTGGAACGTGGCTGCTTGAGGCCCCATGTGAAGGGAGGGGGATGAGATTTGTGAGAGAGGGATGCGGCTTGGGACTGCTTGAGACGAATTAACAGCTCCACCACCACCATGTCATCCATCATCGCTGTCCTTACCCACTGGTCCTTCGCCATCATCAGCCTTCCAATCTGTTGATGTGAGTCTTGTTACACAGAATTAACTGAGTGTTAAGAGAGCACAGTGAGTATGAATGAAATGAAGAAGAAGTGAGAGAATTATTGGAGATGAGAAAGGGGAGTGGCGGTGGAGTGAGAGAAACAAAGGAGAAAGAAAGGTATAGAGTGTAGACACACACATGTATGTATATATATATATATATATATATATATATAAGGAAGAGAGAAGAGGAGAAAGGGGGTGGATCTTGTGTGGTGGTGAAGATGGAGGAGTAGATGTAGATTCCAGTTATTCGTTTTATTGTTGGTGATTGATACTTGGTAGTATAAGAGGGAAGGGGGGTGGCTGTGGGTCTCACTCTTTTCTGCTCTTTCTCTCTGGTTTGGTGCTTTGGGACCCACCACTGACATGTGGCACTGACCCATTTTCTATCACTTTTTTCGGTTTCGTTATTCCAAAATAATTCCTGCTCCTCCTTAAACCCACTACATAATTTACATTCCCCCAAAACGACGTCATCTCACTCTCACACCTTATACCTTTGCTTTCCAGTTTCCAGCTCCATCCTCTTATTTTATCTCATTTCTTATGTCGCACATCTTATATTTTGTTTATATGCATCAATCCTCTTTTAATTATGATACACATTTTTTATTTTCAATCATTTTCCCATTACTCGAGAAATGAGAACTGTTACAGAAATGGCCATTTAAAAAAAATTTCAATTTAGGAGTTCTTTTATTTATTTCCTCAATCCATATAGACTCATTCAAACTTTTGAATGAATTTAATAAAGTATTTTATACAAAATTAAAATTTTGATTTTTTTTTTACCAAGTTTTAAAATTTAAGGGATATATTATACAGATTTAGTATATTTTTTTATAACAGAAGGTTAAAGAATAGGCATGTTATATAAAATTAAAAGTTGTCTTTTTTCAATATTTAAAATTGAATAAGTAAATTGCATTATTATTATTATTTTGCAATTGAGATTATAAATGATGCTTTTAAGTATCATGTGAATAGTTGTAAGGGAAAATAATAATTTATTCTATTGAAAAAGAAGCTTAAATTATATGATTATTCTCTCTAGTTTAAAATTATACACAAATATCCTATTTTATTTTTTGATAAACTGAGAGTGGAGACCAAAAGAATAAATTAACAAAAAAGTATGTATTTTATATTGGTCAAATATATATTAAATATTTATAATATTATATAAAAAAATAAAAGTATTATAGTCATATTTAATATTTTTTATTAAAAAGAATGTTAGGATAGTGAATTTTTTATTTCAACTGTGAGAAGTATTTTAAAAAAAAAAAAATTTTAGCTACTCAAGTACTCAACTTCTTCCTTCGAAAATAACATATATTGTTGAGAAAAATAAAAAGTAAAATTTAAAATAAAAAAATACGAAATATGTTTTAACCAAGTCTGAAAGAAAATAATTTAATTTGTTATTATTATTATTTATCAATATATTTTAATATTGTTATGGGCCTCTTAATTCGGCCCAGGAAAATTTGACCCAAAAAAGAGAAAGAGAAAAGGGCAAATGATTGAGAAAAAAAGCAAAGCAAGCGTGGTGCGTGGATGACAAAACCCGCCTTTCGGCGATTTCACGTCTCCCTCTCCTCTCCTCTCCTCCTATCACCTGCCTCTGCCAACACAAACACCGCAAATTTCAAATGCACTTTACATCAATTCAAAGTAAATTAGATGAATTCCTTAAGTTTTAAAATTCTTGGGTACTATAAAGGATCTAATTGTGATTGCGCCAATCCTCATTAATAACCAATTGCAGCGCTCCAATCCATTGGATGGATCACTCCATATAGAGACAATTAACTTTTTAATCTCATTCTTCCCTTGTTTATTTCGACCCAACGACACGGACAACAATAATTATCTTCCTCCCGAAAGATCCTTACAATTTTCTTTATCACGTGCAATTTTGAAGAACAGCTCAATACTCAATAGGGCATCTTCAAATTTTCAAGTTTCGAATTCGATTATGAAGGCACTCATTATCTGTATCTGTTTTCTTCACTTTGGCACAAAGAAGGGAAGAAATAATAATAATAATAATAATAATAACCATTTTGACCAATTCTAAGAGCACTAGTAGTGTGTATTGATAGTGTCCAAATTAGCTGTCTACATAATAAAAAATATCAAGTCACGCAACCAATTAATTAAGTAGCGTACGTGGGAAACAAATAAGGCAGTATTATTAGAGACAGAGATTAACAAATCTATCAATAAAAAACGGAGAGAGAAATAATAATATTGAACTCTTCAAAGTTTTGTTAATGAGGGACAAGTGTGGGGATGAATAAGCAGTAGTATTATAATCTTTTTGATTGCCTTGAGATATTTATATGTATTCTAGCCGAATTTGTGAAATGATGAAGTAGACGGATTAACTAATTGAGACCACTGCGATTGTAGATTCTTGCCACTCATCATGGCTCCACCTCCACGTTTCTCATCGCTGAAGCCCCAATCATTCCTGTTCTTAGCAAGCAATGTTAATGGAACAACATCGTTGTCTTCTGCTACAAAATATAAATCAACAACAGGGAGGTACTGTTGTTCAGGTCAACAGCAAATTGCAAGTTGCAACCCACACCATTTAGCATCCAAAGCTGAGATACAAATTCAAGACTACAATAATAGCCTATATGTTCACAACATCCATATTGGACTTGGACGACTTCCCCATAGCTCCCTCTCATTTTCTAATGAACAACCATAATCTCTCTTAAATCGTTGGGAGTGGGAGGACTACACATAAAGATCAAATCTTGGGTGCTTATCCCACACAAAAATTACTTATTCTTCCTCGTCCGATGCAAACATATAAGCTGCTAGCAAGACACATGTCAGCAGTACTCCCCACCGTTCTGTTTTGCCTTCTCACTAAATCAAAAGAAATCATACAATACAAAGCATTCTTAATTATTTAGCAAACTGCAGCATTCTATTCCCAGTAAGTCTCTACTTTGATGCTGATTTTAACACAAGAACTCGTATTAATACAAACCCTTTTAAGCCAAGAAGATGGTACTCCAGGACTGCACAGAGTGCACAAAAGGCTGTCACAAAATGAACCACATTTCGGGTCCTAGGTAATGCTTCGTTTCTTGATTCCAACTGCTATGTCTAAAACTGCAAACCACCTCTCTCATTCATTTCTGGTAGACGCCAACCAGAAAGAGCCGAATTGATGTCTCCGATATTACTAAATTACAAGACGTCTATTTTAACAGTAAGTTAGACAGAAATTCAAGTGCACAGATTCGCTATGAATTAGGGGCGGAGATGTACTAACTACCAACTAAAATAACTCTTCGAAGTCCTAGATAGCAGCGATTCAGCAATCAACATTCAAGCTTTTTAACAGTAATAAGAAATTGACCAGAAATGTCCATTCTGGCTTCCACAACCTTATCCATTTTCCTTATATGGACTTTGGATATGAATTGTAAAGTTCATGTCTTAAAACGCAGAAAGCTTGTTTAAGAAAATTATATTTCACTTGCGTTATTGTCTCCGCTTCTTGCTTAACAAAAAATATATATTCAGGCACAGAAAGCATGGCATAAGCCCATAACCAAACATAAACCATGTGACATATAGAGGTAGGGAAAAACCATCAATTCAGAGATAGTAGAAATTAAAATAAATACATGAGAAAATATATAAAGTAGAATATCAGTAAGTTCTATATCCTAGATACTTACAACAGTACAGAAAGATACAAGAGCCTATCCTTTCAGACAATCTACAACAAACGGGACTTCAAGCTAATTAAAACCAACCAACAGGAAAGTAAAAAAATTTGAGACCCTACTACGACTAATCATCTAATCCCTATAATTCTACATACGGTAATCTGAACTAAGTGCCATATAATCAGAGTCGCCCACTCAATCTTCCCGCTGAAAAAATAAGAGAAGATCAAGGGTTAGAAGCCCTAATCACCAAAGACAAGTGTTCAAATCCTCATTCAACCACTGACCACCGACACACAGAAAACAAAGGGCTAGTGCTAGTGCTAATCCAACCGCAGAATCCTTCGCAGATCGCTCGTAGCGTCAGTGACAGTCTTCTTGGTGAAGAAAGCAGGCAAGGGAACAGAACTGGGTGGCGGCGATGCCACAAACATAGAGGATCCAGCATAGAATCCGGCAACTCGATCAACAGGGACCAGCTCGGGATTCGGACCCAATCGATCCGTCGAACCCAGATCTATCTTCCCACGATCTGCCTGCTTGAGGGCGGCCGGTGCCGGCGCCGGAGCCGGAGACGCCATGTCGGTTAGTTGTTCTCCGCGTTTGAGGATTTTTACATGACCCATGACAGGTTTATTGACCTGTGGTTTTACGGTGCATGTGGATCGTGACCGGGTTGGGTTTGAGTCATTGTGCAGACGTAAAGGGTGCCGCTTTGACCGGTTTGGGAGGTTTCGGTTATTCCGGTTAGCTTTAGGGTTAGCATTGGGAGGAGATTTCAGAACTTTAATTTTGGGGAGAGAACAAGGAAGGGGTTGTGGGGATGATGAATTTCTCAGGCAGTCCTGAGGATTGAGAATTGCTACACCCATCTCGTATGATAATCACGGAAAAGAAGGAAGAAAGAAAATGAATAACAAGGAATCAAAGCAGAAATTTGCTGGAGAGAACGGGTAGAAGAACAGAGGAAAAGAGGAGAATTTTTTGGTTTTAAAAGTAGGGACTTGGAATACACAAGAAATGTTCGAATGAGAGATAGGAAGGCGAACTGGCACATTGCATTTGTAAGGAGGGAGCACAGAAGTGTAGAAAAAGGAGCTGAGTCTTACACCACTCTCAACATGAAAACGTGGAAGACACGTATCTTTACCAACTCAATTATTGTTTTGATTTCATACAATTGAAAAGGCGTGAAAGGGGCACGTACCGCGAGAAGAGCGTGAGAAAAGGAGAGGAGACCAAAGCGCGTGAAATTATGGCGTACAAAAAGTACGCGCAGAAGAATTCTCCCACCTAAAAAGCTCCCGTTGTTGTGAATGTGAAGAGTGGCCCCTTGACGTGGGTTCGTATCATCGGGTGGCATGGTTATCCTCAACCTCCACGCTTACCCTCATTTTTGTGACTAATTACCAGAAGTGCCCTGCCGTTACTAAAAGTTATGGGCTTGGGCTATGGCTTACGTAAAAAGTTTTTATATACAATTTTTGGCAAAAATATAATGTAAACAAGTTTAATTATATGATAAATAGTTGTAATGAATATTTATTTGTCATATTATAATTAAAAAATTTAATAATATAAATATAAATTTTTTCCTTAAAAAAGATATAGTGGGACGTTGAATATTATGGAATGGTATATCTAATATTGTATTTGCAATTTATTTATTGAAATAGAGTATAATGATTGACAATGACATTGGGGAGAACAAGCAGGGGGACGGAGAATGCAACGGAGGTTGAGTCGTGGCATTTTGATTGGGAGATGTGAAAATCCAAAGGCCAGAAAAATGAGTGGCAATAAATCCAAAAATTTGTAATATAATAAGAAGAGGAGGGGCATTAGCGGAAAAAAAGGAAAAAGCCAGCTGGAGAATTGCAAGTGTTAAGCAATGAATGGGGTGACGTGGGCAAAACGATGAAGCGAGTACCGACCTTGGTTTAAGGGTTAAGGTTAAGGAGAGGTGGGCAGGGGGCATCCGGGCAGTCGGGCAGTCGGGCAGTCAGGTGAGCCGCCCGCCAATGCTTACCATTTGTGCTTTGCTTCCTATGGTCGGGACTTGGGACCCCGAACCTGCCTTGCACCTCCACCACCACACCACATGCCTTTAATTTTTACGTTATTTATTATTATTTTCACCAATTCTTATTGGTTACTCAAAAGCTTACCATTTTATTTATTTGTTTATCTTTTTTTCAAATGTTTGATGTCATTGTAACATTTGAAATACGAAATATTTTATAATTTTTAAAACGTAAAGGTTTAAATGATAATTTTTTATGTTTAATATGTGATAAAAAGTAATTTTATTAAGTGGATAGATATTATATATTATATATTATTATTACACAGAAAATTTTCTTTTTTCTTTGTGTCAGAACAATATTCCATTACATAGTCAAAGGCATCAAGCTCAATACAAAATTTCAACAAAATGTAAGGCACAATAGATGATAATACTCTAATCAAATTTATAATTTTATGAGTAAAGTAATACTGAGTAAACAATAAGGAATACATCCGAGCAAGATAAAATATCTAAACTAATCCTTAGATAATACACCATGGGTGTCTTTAAAATGGAGATTTTAAAGGAAAAGAAAAAAGAAAAAAAAGAAATGTAGTAATTTTTTATTTGTTTATTTTTTAAAATTTTTTTATAAATAAATTAAAAAAATTTATATTAAATATATTTTTGTTATTTTAATTACTTTAAATTAAGAGATTTTATAAAATTAAATAAATAAAGGATAAATTATCATAATTTTTATTTTTATTTTCTTCTTTATTTTCTTCAATTTCTTTTCTTTTTTATTTTCAAACATACTCTTAGGGTTTTGTTTAGAACGAGGAGGAAAAGAAAAATAAATAACTTAAAAGAAAAAAAATGAAGGAAATGAATTAAATGTTAAGTGATAATTTTTTTTTGTTATTTGAATATTCTAAAATATATTAATATGAGGTAATTAAATTAATAAAAATGAAAGGTTAAGGAAAGTAACCTCAAATTTTTTTTCCTTTCAAAATTTTAGAAAATAAATAAGGGAAAGGTTACCAAACTTTTTTTTTTCCTTTCATTTCCCTTTACAATTGTCCTCTCAAACACATTTTAAAGATATGTTTGGACATTAAAAGGGGAAAGAAAGGACAAAAATTAAAGAAAAAGAAAAAAAAAGAAAGATTAAATAATAATTTTTGTTCATTTTGTTCGGGTTCTCCAAATTCTCTCAAATTTTTATAATTAAAATTAACAACAAAAATTTAAAAAAAATTAACATAAAATCTTTCACTTTCTTCTCATATAATATTTTAAAAAATAAATAAGGAAAATGTTAATACATTTATTTTTCTTCCATTTTCTTTCTCTCCTAAACCCTCATTCCAAACACGCCCTAGAGAAAAATAAAATAGACAATATACCTGAACAAAATTAAGATATCTCAACTAATATTTAGGTAATACATTTAGAGTTGGAAAAAAAACACACTTAGAAAAAATTAAAATAAGATATCTTATGAAGGTATTACAATTTCAAACAAGAAATACAATATTCTTTAAAAGTTTAATGTACTACAAAGCTTTCTACAAATAATGAAAAAATTTATCTTTGTCAAAGAGGTAACACAACTATTAATCTCACAAAAGCTTTCTTCAAACATGTTGCTAAGCACATGATTGTAGATCAAATTCATTCACTTCATTATTAAGTCCATAGATTTTGGAGATGTTGTAGGTCTTCAAAATATTTTTATGAAAAATTTCATCCACAAAGAAAAATTCTCATAAAAGAAGAGAGAATACACCTTCCACTAGGGGAAAGAGAAAAATTCTAAAAAATGGGAGGAAAAAAGCCTTCCTTAATATGAAAGGGGAAATTTTCCATAAAAGGAGGAGCAATAAAAAAAATAGAGGACGGGAGGGTAGTCGCTGCTACAAGAGTGATAACTTTCAAAGACATGCAATGAATATAAAACTCTATTAAAATTTTCAGAGAAAGAACTTTTTAACTAGTTTAAAAATTTATTTTTTAAAAAAGGTGCAATACGAAAACTTCTCAGAATATCACCCATCTTAGTAATGATCTTGTTCAAACAAGATTTACTGGAGAGTTATAATGGAGTTCACTGCACTAGTGCTAATATAATTGCATCCACACAAGTTTTCGAACGAGAAAAAGGAAAGGAAGTAGGCATTTAAGTGGGTTTCTTACAACGTCCAAGCTGAGTGCTTGCTTGCACAAAAGCCCTCACGCTAACAGGGGCTTTATAATTAGGCCCACCCCACATAAAATGTATGTGGTAAGAGCCCACTCCATTTTTGGGTAAGAGCCAGTACATACTTTTTGGCTTCATCATACATTTCTACCATTTATCTTTATTCCAATTAGTAATTTAATCTATTGTAACATATTTTTTGAAAAAAAAAAAAATCGGTACTCCGTCTTGGTTTGTGAATGCGCTTTGAGCTATGTCAGTACTCAGTATTGACATTTAACAGTTACAACCTCCAACAAAAAAGTAGAGGATGATACACTTGTGAAGTTAATCTTAACATTCGGCAGTATGAAAAATGTTATTATCTCTATTTTAGGAATATATATATATATATATATTTATCTGCCTTATTAAAGACCAAAACTTCAACATCTACACATTTTAAAGATGAATTAAACATCACTTTAATTTGTTGTTTTCATTATTTTTAATACAATTAATCATATATAATGACAGTAAGTTGTTGTAAGGAAAAAGATGAAGTAGTATCAGCGATGATGATTGAAAAGCCATGAACAATAGAATTAGAAATTATCTTCCCCAATAATAATTTTCCTCAGCTGTTGCATTCTAGATTTGAAGGAGACGAAAAGAGGAAAAGAAAATATGAATGTGCATGCTGCAGGGATAGCAATGGCGAAGCACAGGTCCACATGATTCTGGTGCGCCTGCCCCCACCTTAACATATTCAATTTCCTCTCTCCACCACAGTTGTCCCACTTTTTCCTTCTGCACACATACACACACAGCGAGTGAGAAAGACAGTAACGAAAAATGACGCATCAAGATATGCTCAAAAGAAGATTCAAAACTCAAAAGATTAAGAGAAAAGGTTTTTTTTTTTTTTTGTTCTTTGTAAAAAAACGCCTAGAAGATCCAAGCCAGTCTTAAACGTTCAGGAACTTTTAGTCTTTTAGTATCAAATTCAAAGGCCTCACAAACCCTCTCTGTTTGTGTGGGTGTCCCTTTCCAGGCTGCATCCGCACAAGCTCTTGCCTCATCCTCATATCTCTATCCCCATGTGTTCTTCTTAGGACGTTGAAGAAACAATGAAAATGAAGCTTCTTCTTATGCTACTTATGCTGCTTCCTTTTCTTCAAGAACCCATTTGGGTTTCTGCTTCAGCTGACTCTCTTCTTTTCTCACCTGAATTCCCATCCATCTCTCCAACATCAATGCTTGCTTTCTCCCCAAGTACTCTTCATTCTACTTTCTCTCTCCCTCCTGTTCCATTTACCACTATCTCTGTTTTGTTCACTGTCTCTTCGGATGTGTTGGAATTTAAGTTTCAACCATCATCAAATTTGAATTTCAAAATTTGCCAACGGCATTTAATGCAGATAGTAGTAATTTTGAATTTTTTTTTTCCTTCTTATCCTCTAATATTTTTCTGATTTGGGCTCCATTTATTTGCTTAAGCTCTCTTAATTTGCTAAATCTCTTAATAGTGAAAAATATTTCCATGATACTGAGGCTCACTGCAGTACTTGTCCCATACTAATCAGGTATGCAGATGGGGAATGAACAGAACCCAACAGATTCACACAAGAAAATGGTAATAGCTATCCTCGTAGCAAGCACTGCGCTTGGTGTTGTCCTTTTGTCCTTGTTATGTCTCTGGTTTCATTACAGGAAGTATCTGTCCAAATCCAACAGAAAAAATGTCCAAAGCTCAGGTATTTCAGTGTTCTACCTCTGTTTTGCTTCACAATTCTGAGCGTAAAGCAACTTCACTGCTTCACCATTATTTTTCTGAGATTTCTTTTTCCTTGTTCCTTGTTCCTTTTTCATGTCCAAGATGCTGAGAAAGGGCTTGCATTGGCTCCATATTTTAGTAAATTCAGTTCTCTCAAGATGGTTGGTAAGAAGGGATCTGTTTTAATAATAGATTATAAGAAAATAGAAAAAGCGACCAACAATTTTCTAGAAAGTAACATCTTGGGCGAGGGTGGATTCGGGTGTGTCTACAAGGCTCGATTGGATGACAACTCGGATGTTGCCGTCAAGAAATTGCACTGTGAAAGTCAGAACGCTGAGAGAGAATTCGAGGTAATATCTGCTAACAATTCAATTTATTTCTGTGTTTTTAAATTCAGCTGAATGGTCAGATGGAATCGCAGAACGAGGTGGATTTGTTAAGTAAAATTCAACATCCAAATATCATTTCTTTGCTGGGTTGTAGCATTAATGGCAACACGAGGTTTATTGTCTATGAACTGATGCAAAATGGATCCTTGGAAACTCAATTACATGGTAAAGCAAATTATCGAAGTACATTATTTACCAAATACAAAACAGAGTTTGAAATATAATAGCGTTTTCCAAATATTGTACATGTATGTTGAAGGACCTTCTCATGGCTCGGCATTGACCTGGTACATGAGGATGAAGATTGCCCTTGATACAGCAAGGTTAGCTTCCTAAGATCAGTTCTTGACGTTTCTATTGTGCTCTCATGCCTCTATTAACACATTGATAACATTTACTATTGAGTATTGACCAGAGGATTGGAATATCTGCATGAAAATTGTAACCCTCCAGTGATCCATAGAGATCTGAAATCATCTAATATTCTTTTAGATGCAAATTTCAATGCCAAGGTAAGAGCAAGACCAAGTTGAAGTTACTGTCTTCTTTTCTTTCTGCCAATTTATGAAATTGTACTTGGATACTCTCTTGTTTCTACCATAAGCTTTATTTCGGTAATTTACTGTTTTCTTCTGTGTGTGCATTGGTGGATTCAGCTTTCTGATTTTGGTCTTGCAATAACTGATGGGTCCCAAGAGAAGAATAACATAAAACTCTCAGGCACATTGGGGTATGTGGCCCCAGAATATCTATTAGATGGTAAGCCAATTAGACTTTGTTATCCTTTCACGCCATATGGGTTGTTTTGAGGTGTTGCTGTGTGCTTTACATATTGTTGAGCTTCCAGTAAACCAGATCTAATATAATATATTGTTTATTTTGGACCCTTGAGGACTTTAATGATGTCATGAGGTTGGACTTGAAAACATATGATCTGTGCATCTTTTCTTGTGCTCATCTTCCCCAACTGCACAAGGCCACTTAAATTATTAAATTGATTGTGGTGTGACTTACACGTTAAAATCTGATAAGCCTAGTTGATCAAGTTGCCAGTTTTCAATGATAAAATAATTATACGGGGACTTGCAACTAAAACTTGAGCTCAATTAGTGTCGGAAGAATCAGTGAGGTGGATTTGATTCTCGTGAATATTGTCTGAAAAGATGGGAAAATTTAAGAGGCTTTTCCGAATGGCAATGCTATAAGCTTTAATTTGATTATATAATTGGTTTCTTTTTATTTATTGTTGAATGATATCATTATTTTTACGTGGCCCCATTTCCGATGATTTATTTATAAAGAATATGGTATGGGTTAGATGGATCCATAAAAGAGGAGAGTGCATTTAACATAAGTAGATTATTTGTATAGTACAGTCTCAATTATTTGTTGCAGAGATTGAAGTTTACATAATTTTTACAGGTAATTTAACTGATAAAAGCGATGTATACTCCTTTGGAGTGGTGCTTCTAGAGCTTCTATTAGGTAGGAAGGCTGTGGAAAAACTATCATCAGCACAGTGCCAATCTATTGTGACATGGGTATGGGTAGCTTTGGACGCCATGAAATCAAAACAGGTTGGATGGGATCTCCAAAATTTGAAATGACATTATTACGTATTGATGATTGCAGGCGATGCCACAGCTCACCGACAGATCCAAGCTTCCAAACATTGTGGATCCCGTGATTAAGAATTCCATGGATCCCAAGCATTTGTACCAGGTTTGTGATGAACCTCGGATATCAAAAACCTTTTTGGGTTGGCAATGATAGTATGGGGTTCCTTCTGGAATCATGTTAGCTATATCTCTTCAAATCAACGCATTATGAAAATCTTGATATTGTAGGTTGCTGCTGTGGCTGTGCTATGCGTCCAACCAGAACCTAGTTATCGTCCATTGATTACAGATGTTCTGCACTCACTCATCCCTCTTGTTCCTGTTAAGCTTGGAGGGACACTCAGAGCTCCATAAGAGAAACAGTCTGTCTTACCTGCTCACCCACCTCTTTCTTCAACTCATTGATAGTCACTGTCAATTTCTTACACACGTCACAGCGATGCTGACCAACCTTTTGTGTTTATAGAGACTCAAATCACATATCTATGTATTGTGTCACCAATGTTTCTGTGATACACGCAACGTTAATCTGGGAAGGTTGACCTAATTAGGAGTTGAAAAGCATGGAATCGTTAATGATGACGCGACATGTAAAGAAACTTATATGAAATGTATTATGTATAGAGTGGATATTTTGTAGACAGTTGAAACATTCAGAGAATCTAATTTTTGTCTTCCAAGGGATTCGAATTCACACTCTTGGCACCAGGATCTGAGGGTATTAATGAAGTCGTAGATGTCAAAATATATTTCCATCGTTGTTTTTATTTCTTTCTTCATTTGCAATTACTTTTTGGCGAAGGCAACAAACTAGTGAAAAAATGCCTTTTCAGATATATATACGTTGATTTTAGATTCCTTAAAATTAAAAAATGATAATTTTTTTTAAAATTAAAGAGAAATAAAAAAAAAAAAGACTATTCACACCAATAAAGATTAAAAATTTACTTTGAATAAATTAAGAATCAAATATTATTAAAAACTAAATATTTTTTATTTTTATCTTTTTTTAATTTTAAAAAAATTTATCATTTCTCAACATTAGAAACATTACGAGAAAAAATTAGTTGGAATTAGAATTTCGAGCACCATTAATTAATTATCCAATTAGACAGCTTACCAGAGCTACCAAGTTAAGAGTATCAACTCTTTCAAGAAAGGTTCCTGTCAAAAGATTTGCTGTCATCATACTTTAAGAGACTGAACAACATGAAATGAGAAATAGACTCATTAATGAATAAATACTCCAGAGTACAAAATTTCAGGTTCCAAAATTTCCACTGGAACTTAAGACTTAGAGTACAAATATATGTCAGCAATGACATACACATGTTAAGTTATTTTCATGTATGTCTAACCCCCATGTCTAGATATTAAACTCACTAAAAGTATAAGTGTGGGTCTACAGCAAATTTCACTGAGTTTCAACTGACATTATGGAAGGAATCAATGATAGCATCTGCAAGGTATTCACATTTGGCCAAAGACAATCCTGCCAGGGAAATCCTTCCATCCTTTGTCATGTATACATGCCACTTATTTGTCATATTCTCACTCTGATCAAGAAAAAGTAGAATAAACATTTATAAATCTGGGAATAGTAGTCAAAATTGTAATACAGCAAAAATAAATTTTACATTCATATCTGTTATAAACTAATAAGATTCACTCAGGCTTGGGATCTCAAAACTTTGGAAGAAGATTAAAAGAGTTTAAAAAGAAGGTAGTTTGGGATAAAGTGGTTGTCAAACGGGAAACAAAATGCATGACACTGTGGGAAGAAATAATATCTACCCTCTCAGTATATTTATTTAAGTATGCTATTAACTTAAGAATTGAGAGCTTGCTCACAGTTCAGGAGTTCTCAAGGTAGTGTTGTCCATTAAAGGTCAGTAACTATTAACCAAAACTGAAAAAATACAAGGAGACAGGCGATAGTATATAAAAGCATCAAGTTGATCATGGATGAGAAGTCTTACCTGGTTTTTGTTCAAGCCTGTGAATGAGAACATGCCTATCTGCTTAAGTATAAATGACCAATCCTTTCCACTCTTGTCTTTTGAAGAAATGCTATCATATAGCTTCTGTCTCACAGTCTTAATCCTTCCGGCCATCATTTCCATCTCTGCTTTCCATTCATTGAATAGAGCAGGGTCTCCAACAACATTGGCAACAATCCTTGCCCCATGAACAGGGGGATTAGAGTACATGGGTCGGGCAAGCCTTTTCAGTTGACTCTTCACCCTGAAATACATAGCAGGTTGTTGACGGGATCAGTCAGGCATATGTTCCCTTAAAGACGTTGAATTTGAGATGTCTTCTTGTCTTAATATAACATCTGACTATCTGAGCATTTTGTCACAATATTGAGACAGTCAAATATAGCAATTAACAAGAAAAAATTACAGGGGTCACCACTGTTGAGACTTGAGAGATCAAAGCTCTTAAGGCTTGAGCTCTCATTGGATGATTTTTTAACAAATAAAAATATTTATTTTAATTATTATTAATAATAATATTCATTATTTAATAATATAATATAAAAATAGCCCAAGGAGGTCAAACGCTTGCTGTAGTCTAAGCCAAATTACAGGAAAACTCTTCCCATGCAACACTGCTTCAGACATTTCAGGAAGAACCCAATCATGTATTATATAATCGTATAACTACCAGAAGCTACTAAAAGTTGCAAAGCCAGCTGTTTTTGCACTCATTGTTATGGTATCAGATTCTTACAATTTCGTACCACCTATACCTATTTAGTGAAAAGGAAGGAAAAGTTAAACAGAATTAATCAAGAATCACTCGTAGGTAGTTTTTATACCACTCTTCCTTAGGCATGCACATAACCAATCAACATCAGATATGACCACTTATGGCATTTTATATTTACCATACCTTGCTGCAGCTTCTGGTGATGAGGAAATGACATTGATTGCTCCAATCCTTTCTGCATAAAGGCCCAGATTTTTACTGTATGACTGAGCGACCAGAACCTCCATACCACGTGCTACAAACAATCTCACAGATGCTGCATCTGCATCAAGACTTCCACTAGCAAACCCCTAAAATTTAATTATGAGTTAAGATGATATCAATATGCATATCAAGGTTTCCACAATATCAACTTTTTTTATAATTTACCTATACTACTCTGTATCATTCACTATATCAGACTACTTTCATCACTTCACATATGTTGAAGGTGTAATATATATGCTTTCAAGTTTGCAGAAATACACTTAAATGATTAATAATTCACCAAAAGATCAGTACCTGGTAGGCAACATCAAAAAATGGAATGTGATTCTTTTGCTGAATAACATCAGCTATTTTTTCCCACTGTTCAGGTGTTGGATCAATACCAGTAGGGTTATGAGCACATCCATGAAGTAACACAAAAGATCCTTCAGGAGCTGCCTATAAAAAAGGGACAACAGCCAATTAGGCAAGAAATTTTTATCTTGAATTGAATTAAACTTCTACATAAATGAGAATGTGTACCATAGTGTCTATGTTGGCGTTGATAACGGAATGTCCAAGTTTATAATACCAAATAAATCATGAATTGAACACACTATTACAGTGATATGGCATATACAATGATATTGGTTTTCAAGACCTAAGATTAGAGACTAAAGAGAAAAGAAAGCATTATATAAAACATCCTTGAATATCAATTTCTCATCCAAGATATTTTATGACAACTGTTCTTGGTTCATAGAGTAAACTCAGCATCAGGATGTAACCCTAATATCTGCTAAAAGTTAGAGGAAAAAAATTAAATGAAGCATCCTTGAACATCGATTTCCCATCCAAGATAGTTTAATGAAAACTGTTCTTAGTTCATGTAAAGTAAACTCTGCAACAGTATATAACCTTAATATCTGCTACCATCCCTTCAAAATCCAAGCCAACTGTCTTGGGATCATAATATCGGTACTCAGACCATGGAACTCCAGCATCATTGAAAATATTCTTGTGATTACCTGCCATGTCATATTGTTATCCACGAAGTATAAATTTCCCTGTAAACAAGTATCAGAACGCTGTTGAACAAAGGAAGAAATAAAATACTCACCCCATGTTGGAGATGATATCAGAACTTTTGCACCAGGAAAGTATCGTTCTATCAGAGCTGCAGCTAATCGGAGAGAACCAGTTCCAGAAAGACCTTGGACAGTTGCAACCTTAGTACATTCAAAGAATATAAGTACAAACCAAGTTAATTATTCGCTATGTTTATTCACTCAACTAATAAATATAATATCCTCTGACAACTACCTTTTGTTGTTTGATTACTGCGTTGTCTGCTCCAAGTAATAACTCTGCAGTTGCCTTATTAAATGCAGCTAAACCCTCAATAGGTAGATACTGCGAATAAAAGATCAAATCGTAGTCAATAATACAGATGGCAATAGGTCCAGACCACAAACAAAGGCAAATAATGTAAAGAAAATTACCTCTTTATTTTCCCCTCTCTCTAGCATAAGATTCTCTGCCTAGAAAATAAAGACGTCTTATTTGAATCAATATATTATCGACTCAACTCAAACAGTTTAGATTTCTCAACAAGACGTAAAGACTTGGGAGCAAATATGTGGAAAGAGAAATTGTAAACTGGGAAGAAAAGGAAGCCCGTCATGGCTCATATACGAAAAACGAAAAACTGACCTTCTTAACAACATTAAGGACATAAGGCTGTAGTTCTTCAGTTCTGTAGGCCCCAACTCCAAGATTGAGCTTGACTTCGTTCGCGTCTGCTTTGAATGCTTCAGAAACTCCAAGAATTGGATCAGGAGGAGCCATTGGTATTCCCTCAAATCGAGAAACATTAACAGCAACAGTCATAGATACCCGGCCAGAAGGCTGTTATCAAAACTGATAAATCAGATCGCGAGGCAAAGAAGAAATTGATGGTATAATAATAATTTGTTCATTTATTTATTTTTTTCACAACATTCCTCGTGCGATTTTTTGTACTTGGGATATAGTATCAGCATTAATTATTTATCCATCATACTAAATCGTTTGCTGGATTACAACAGACGTAAAAGGATTAGTTCCTTATATTGTACTGTTGCAGATGAGAAGGTGTTGCCTTTTACCTTGCTAAATCTCAAACTGCTGCCTCCAAATTTCGGCTTTCCCTATTCAAATTGCAAAGTAAAAATTTATGACCAGGAAGAATAACCAAAAAAGGGAAATCATATACACAATTCCATGACGAAGTTTATGCTGAAATCATGGGGTCTAGAACAAAAAAATGTAATATTTAAAGGACTCTGGCTTTTGGCGCATTTCTTGCAACAAGACAAAAGTTTAAAAAGTGGAGGGAGTTACAGAAGCGAAGTTGGGGCACCTTGGGAGTGTCATGCATCGACAGTGAAGCGGAGGCAGTGGATGAAACTGTAGAAAGCATTGCGGTAGCCATTGTTTAAGGATTAGAAAGTATCTGGCATAGAAAAATAAATCAAACAGTTAAGCAAGGAGGATCTGGGTGAATTAAAACTAACAAAAATGGATCTAACTGAAGAGTAGAATAAGGTACCGGAAATGATTTGGTGTTCCTCCTGGTTGAAGATTGAGCGATGAGATCGAGGTTAGATAATGAGTGAAAATGGAAATCGCCGAGACGGGAAGAGAAGGCGAGGAGCAGCGAGTTGGTGAGAGATTTATCACAAAGTGTTTACTTTGATGGTAGGAGAAAGACGATGGGCATATGCCGCAATTTTCATTAATATTATCTTAAGGAGATGTTCTCTTGCGAATGTCCAGTAGGTTCCCGCCATGTGGCATTTTTACCTTTTAACTACTGAGTCCCGGGGTTCATCTCTTCACTTTTCCCTTTTTTTTTTATATCATTTTAATATGTTATGTCGTTAGTTGAATTATAAAATTTTTCATGTAAGATGCCTATTAAGCACAACCATAAGGCCATGACCCTTTCGTCTGTTCTATGAGACAATTTTTAACCATTATATTAATAATTTAGTTTCTCAAAAATATATTTTTTAACATTTTAATTTTAAAAAAGTTATGCATATTAATTTTTACATCAAATTTTGTCAAAAATATTTGATGAATGTATTGATAAAATAATTAATATGTATAATATTTTAAATTTTTAAAATTTAATTTATATAATTAATATTTTTTTATATAGACAGTTAATAATTTATATCAATATTTTTATCAAATATCTTTAATCACATAAGATTAATATGTACTTTTAAATTTTTAAGAATTAATTTATATAATCAATATCTTTTAAAAGTTAATATAACTAAATATATTTTTTAGACTTTAAATTATTAGGATAACCATTCTTATATTATTTTGCTTTCCTTGCCCAACATCATCATCATCATCATTTAATATGAGATTATCAAAATCCAAGTTAACGATAACGACTCGAAAATACAATTACTGCGGACTAGAGAGCCTCATAATCGTAGATGAAGAAGCAAAGGGTAATTGCCTAATAGCCTCTACAAGAGGCGACTCATTAATTTTATTTATATTATTATATATAATTTCGAGATTGATGACTTTTTTGTATTTAATTAATATATATATGTTATTATTCTATTTGAAAATATGTCTATTCCGTTTTAATATATTTGTGAAAAAAACAACTAGTCTTAATATACGTTGGAGTAAGATGCCATTGGGCATAAAGTTGGAACAGAAGGCGAACTGCAGAATATATTACCGGTCCCGTTCTTACGTTCCTTCTTAAGGAGTGAAGAACTTGAGCCACAACTTTCTCCCATGCCCACCATCAACTTGAAAATGAAAGATATCGAACCCGAATTTAACAAATCACATTAGTACGATGTCCCCAACAACTATGGTTGCTGCCACATATTCAACCACGGCCCTTAGCCAATGTCTAATGCTAAATATCAATTCCACAATTATCCTATTCTTTCCGTCTAAATTATCTATAGGCGTCCAAACAAGTAGTACTAAGAAATGGGTCAGCCCAACATCTGGAGCAGCTCACGTAACCATTTCTTGGACATTATTTTTAAAGGGCCCTTGAAGCTGAAATTGCCACCACACGCCACTACACGTGTTACATCGCAAAAAAATCCATATCCGTATAACCAATACAATGGAATTAAGCAAAGATGGAGTGGAGACTTCAGAAATCATGATAAATGAAGTAGCAAATGGATAACACAACACGAACTGTGAATAGGTCGCTTGTTTATCTTCCTCGTCCCACCACCACAAATATTCTACATAAAACTATTCGGAATTAATCACTTAATTTGTCCACGAATTATTATGAACTTCAGAAGGTGTAAAACATGGAATAGTAAGAAAGGGATAATACAATGTTTTGATAGAATACGAGCAGAAGATCTGGGGAAATCTGGATGAGCAAAAATGATCTTTTCTAGTGCATTAAGGCATAAATCATAAATCTACCGTTCTTTCAATCATGCACCAGACAAAGACAGCTCCTTTTTTGAACTATACGTGCTTCTTGGGTAGTGGGTACCATGGAAATGAATGGTAAGCGGTAAGAGTATAGCGGACAAAAATCTCAGTGGCAAGAACAAATAGGGAAGCACTATAGTGTACTCTATATCGCCAAATGGAAGTCACATACTTGTCCAAACAAAGGCAAGCATTCACATTGTTAATACTTAATAGGTAAGGTAAATTGTGAGTACATAACTACATACACTGATACACATCGCCACAAGGACCAACCAGTTTAGGACCGTGAAGGGTAAACCAATTAAAATTAGGATGACGGAAACTATACAAACGTCAATCGAAACTAATATCTACGACGATTAGCGCAGGAGCATCAAGAGGTTAAATTAAAGGATCATTGGAAGGGCACAAATAAACATAAATAATGTATGATGAGAGGAATCAAAATTACTTGAATATTAAAGAGGCATTGAACACCATTAATGTACTACAATGGGTTCCTTACAAATTGGCACTTAAATCTAAAGAAATAGACAAACATCATAGCTCTTTAACATTGTTTTTGCCCAATAATAATAATAATAAAGCCACTATTAATTAAGTCCAAATAAAAAAAATAAAAAGGAAAAACAGAGGCAAGCACCTCAAAATCCAAGCTTGGTGCGACGCCAATGGCGGCGCTTGGCATTGTACCTGAAAGGGAAGAAAAAAGAAGGAGGGTAAGAATTAAAGAAGAAATGAGAAAAGAGGGGGAGAGGGATAGGAGGTAAGAACCTGATGGTGTTTTCAGTCCTCATGCGGATCCAGTAAGGGATAGGCCTGTTCTGCCTCATCTTCTTGGCCAACTTCTTCTTGATTCTGAAGGTTTTGTGGGACGGCTGCAACAATAAACACACCTCAATTATGCTAAACTATACAAACCCTAAAACAACAGAATCACACTCTAAATACAACACTAGCAGTTCAAAGATTAATAGCACCAGTGGTGGCTACCATTTTCTCTTCGTCTTCCTAGTTCGACTGCGCCACAGACAACCTAAGTGCAGAGTCCCTCCCCAAACAAACCCTAGTCTCCAGTCTCCCCCTTTATATTAAGATCCCTTATTGAAGGGCCAGCGTTTATGAGAATGGGCCCAAACCACAAGGCAGAGAGGGCCCTGCAGGCTTCGCTGGGCAAGAAAAAGCTTAAGTGTCAATGGACTCAGCTGTAGTGGATCTGTTGGGCTAGAAAATGAAATTGGGAGTCATCTCATCATGAATGAGGTCTAGTGGGTCAGGTTCAATGTTCGGCCAGAATTAGCTTTGTTCTAATTTTGTGGCCCAATAGTGTGAAATCGCAAAGCTTAAGAATGGGGTGTTGGATGGGGGGGAGAGGTGGGGAAAAATAAGGGTCAAGCAAATGGTTTGGTATTATTTGTCAACGTATGGGGAGAATTAAAAATATGATTTGAGGTACATTGAGAGAATTAAACGTTGTAAAGTGCTTTGCATTTAAAATTAAAGATACTCAGATTATTAGGTATTTGCATATATAGCAATGGCACCAAAGATTACTCTACTATTTCTTTTTCACTATAATCAAGTCAAATGCCAATAGGTTTAATTTAGACCAAATTCTTTTTTCTAGCCTTGTCTTGGCCTTCCTCAATCATCGCAATCAGTCCTAGTTTTGAAATATATGTTCCTTATTTAAAGCAATTCACAAGCTGTCATCTCCCAGGCTATGCTGTTTGAAATCACTTAATAGTACTTTCTATTCATGGAAATTTTAGTTAGGACAAAATTAAATAGACTGCTTCCATGGGCAATAAAAAAAAGTCTTGCTAATTTCATGCCAAGAAAGTAGCTACTGAACCTTGTAATCATCTATCCCTTAAATTTTATGGCTTTGAAAATGAAGGAGATGATGCTAGAAACTCAACAGTATATATAATTATATATGTAGAGAATTGTTTAATTTAATGGGTGTGTGGTTTTGGTTTGCTTACTTCCAACTCTTGGCAGTTAGCAGTTCGCACATTTACACCAAGCACGTGCTCTCCCTTGACTATTAGCAGAGGCGACAAACTCTGTCTCTTCTCTACCACATTCAATCTCTTATATTGTACCTTTACGCAATAGTGTAGATAAATAGTTCCCTTTCTCTACCTTTTTTTTTTTTTTCTCCCAAAAGGCCATGATCAGTAAAATTCACCTTCCCAATTACTAAACTTGTGAAATCAACTCCCAAACAAGAGTGAGATTCTAAACCCTTGATCCAAAACCATCATAAAGAACGAGAAATAGTAAAATAAGATGAATAAATATTGGAGCTGTTGGACTTTTATGTTGTTTATTATGAAGTATCTGATAAAATGATTGGTGGAAGTAGCATTTTCAGTGTATAAATGTGCAAATACACGTTACTGGTGGAGACAAAACAGGAACATGCACATGGGATGGAAGTTGCATATATATATAATTATATGTGTGTGTGTGTATATATATATATTGTTCATATGGCGTCTTCACAATAAGTTGGTGGCTATGAGTGGTATAAATCAGAACATCATAAAACTGAAATTAAGGAACAAAGAGGGATAATGGAAATCCCATGGACTGCGGAAGGAAGGAGTTGTGAAGATGAAAATATCACTGTCACATCACCTTAAATTACTCTTTCATTTTTATTTTTTTACTTGCTTAGCAACGAAACCGCGTCATAAATGACCAATCAAGTTCCAAACAGCATATCTTGATGAAATTAGATTTCTCTTTGACTGTCAATGATAAAGAATGAACCTAATTTAATTTGCTGCTGTTGGCTTCATCCATGAATCCGAAATTTTTATTATAAATTAGTTATGAATTAAAATAGTTGTCAACCTGGTCTGAATCTTCGTAGGGAGGTGAGGTGAGAAAAGGTGTATAATAAAATGACTGTTTTTTATCTGTTTGCTTTAGGTAGAAGAAAAGAATTAGAAAATGAGGGGCCGTTATACAGGTAAAGGTTTTGGATCGCATATATTGATTCAACAAGTCAAATTCAAACAAGAAAATGACAAGTGACACACGGGAATATTGATATATGCATGCATGTGGGCGTTGTATTTAGGACTCAACTCTCAATATAGAGAAAAAGACACAAAAGTTTCTCAATCTATCTGATTTGATTCAGAAACCTTCATGTTATAGTTATCCCCAAACCACGCAGCTGACCCTTGTTTTATACATAGCTGAATTCAATGGATTATGCATGTGAAGCACTGTGTATGTGCGAGAGAGTTCATGGACTCAAAGGCAACAAGCCGTGGGAGGTTTAGGTTATTGCTCTCATCACCCATGTTATGTTTTGGAGTGATATGGACCCCACTTCACGCGTATGTATTGGTGGGTCCTACTCTATTTATAATTATATATATATATATGTATGTATGTATGTATGTATGTATGTCACTTAATTTCTTGACCGTTCCTGCATACCAGTAATCCGTTTGATGTTAGCTGGAAACTCCCCCAAACAAATCTACCTTATCTTAGCGTAAAAATGACAGAGAGAGAGAGAGAGAGAGAGAGACATAGATAGGGATATATGTGAAGTTTCAAATCTTTCAATCCATGACATACATGCTGCTTGTTCTCTTGTCTCCCATTTTTCTGTTCTTTTTTCCTGCACTTTTTCTTTCATTTGTTACTGTTCTTCTTTTATTCCAGCTATTTATTTAACCAAAAAACAAAAACTAAAGCAAAAAATATAAGGTAAGTTTCGGCTCTCTACAGTTGTAAAACTAAAGTGATTGTGGGTGAAGAAAATGAAGAGCATTAACATTGACCACCATCTGATTATGTTTGTGACACGTGGCATTCAAGAAGCAGAGCTCATATTTGTTTTATTCAAAATGAGAAGGTACTTTGCCATTAGGGATTTGGCACATGGGACAGGTCACAGATAATAGATGGGAAGGGAATGAAGTAACCAATTAATTTGAGGGCATGGTGCTTAATTTTCAGCATTAAGAAAGAAGGAACAAGTGTTTATAAGTTTATGTCTGTTTCAATACTTTTTATCATCAATCACATATATTCCTTATTGTTTTTCAATACTTCAACACAGGAATTGAAGTTTATTGATTCTATAGTGGTGTTAAATTTTTGTATTGACTATCTGTGTTGGACAATCTGCAGTATGGAGAATGAACTCTTGGCACGTGGGCGAATAGTAACTACTAACATGGGCCATTACCAATTAAAAACTTGAAAAACTGTTCGTGCCTCACACATACCAACCAAGCACCATGCATATGCTTTGGTTTCCTCATCTAGCATCCTAAGCACTAAGACGTGGTGAATATCATATAATATATACGCACAAAAACCCCACAAAATAACCATTGCGAGTTACAACTGAACAAAACTCTCAACTACATCTTCATGTCACTTGGTGATGAACAAATACTTATTGTTCCTCCGCAATTTGCCTGAAAGTGAAGGAAAGCTCTATGACAGACATGAGACACCAATAGTAAATTCAGCTGCTTGTTTAATAAAAAAGCTACGCATAATTGTTTAGAGCTTGTCTCATTAATTATTTGCCCTCATCCCTGAAGAAAATAAACAAATGAGAAAAAGAGGTTGTTGCTGCTGATGGGTAATTGAGCTAATTATGATGCTCCAGGACTCGGAAGGAATCTTTGATCATTAATTGATGAGTCTCAACTCAGGATTGACCCAATCATAAAACATACTTTGACTCTAATTAACATACTTATATTTATGCTCAAACTGTAATGCTAAATTGTTGTTAAGCTAATTATATTGCCTAGTGGCAGAATTTGATACCTATCTTGTAGTCTACACTGTCCGAACTCCAAACCAAGGTCTAAACTCTGATATAACCTGACAAAAAAATGACTCAAAGAAGCTTCAATTATAAATTTATAGGGTTTCTATTTTTTTTCCTTGCAACTATAAGGCAATTGGAGTTTTATATATTTGAGAAGGATTTGTTCAAAGATATTGCAGTTCAAATTTCACAACACGGGGGACTAAAAATTAGTGGTTATCTAGAATTGCCCCCTACCCCCATAGTCACATGAGAAGAATCTACCAGACTACGACCTTTAGATAAGAAGGCGATGCTGCTTCCAATCCATATCTTAATCATACATGTAGAAGGAGAGACATGTGAATTCAAGTTGCCTACTTGAATTGTCACTTGAAAATTGAAATACTTATTCAATAATCATGAGTTTCAAATTACAATACAGCCAATTGTAGGTTAAAAAAAAAAAAAAAAGAAAGAAAGAAAGGAAAGAGCTCAAAAATCAAAATCCCTGTGGGTCCCCTTCCCTGTGCATAATTGGGTGCCAGATTGATCAGAAGAAAAGGGGATGTGTGTGACTGTGATCAAACTCAACTACAAAAACCCACCTCTCCTGCTTCTTGGGTTGGTACCACACTCAATTTTCTCAAACACTGTGAAAAAGAATACGTTTCTTTTTCTCCAACATGGCCAGACCACAACAACGATATCGAGGCGTTCGACAGAGGCATTGGGGCTCTTGGGTCTCTGAAATTCGGCACCCTCTCTTGTAAGCTTACCTTAGTTTCGTGCGACTCAGGCGCACATTCATCATTCCTTCAGTTCACATCACAACACAACATGAAGTTAAATGAATGAAACGTTTCTTGTTTGTGCAGGAAGACGAGGATATGGCTTGGTACATTTGAAACGGCAGAAGATGCAGCCAGAGCCTACGACGAAGCAGCGAGGCTGATGTGTGGTCCCAGAGCAAGAACCAATTTCCCTTACAACCCCAATGCGTCTCACTCGTCATCTTCCAAGCTTCTCTCCGCAACTTTGACTGCTAAACTGCATCGGTGCTATATGGCTTCGCTTCAAATGACAAGGTCGTCATTACCAGAGCCTCAGAGTCAGAGAGTAACTTCACCAAATGTTGTGTCCTCAAGCACAAGCAGCACATCCTCTGTGCTGGGACAGAAGAGAGCAAAGGAGGAAGATGAGGAATCAGAGGCCAAGTGGGTAGTGAATAAGGTGAAAGTGGAAAGTGGTGAGGAGTTCAAGCCTCTTGAAGAGGATCACATAGAGCAAATGATAGAGGAGCTTCTTGATTACGGGTCTATCGAGCTCTGCTCTGTCAATGTCATGCCACCTCACACTCTGTGAAGTATTACCAAATAGTAATACCACACGACCCAACATGTTCAACTCAACACATTCAGCATTATCCATCCTATTCTTCTTGGCGATGCCCTTGATTCTACTAATTAACCCATTCATCTCAGCCTTCCCACCTTCTTCAGGTGCTTCACTTCCTCTAGAAATGTTCCAAGTGACCCATTAGATAACGCTATATGTACAGTCAGCCAATCATGTTGTGATCTATTAAGTTGTCTGTCTCTGTTTCTATGGCTTTGTGTCTATGATCATAGCCCCTGCAATTACCCATTAGCATTTGTAGTTGCAGATTGCAGAGTTACTCTGTCAAGTCTCGTCTGAAATGTAAGGGAAGGTTTGTCAAAGGGCACAGCTTTTTAGAAACTGGCCATATCCCTTTATTTCAAAGATTGTAGAATTTTAAGCACCCATATTTCTCTTCATTCTAACTCCAGTAATTGGATTTTCTTTTATTCCCAATTTAATACAAATAAAAAAGGTTCCCACTTTACTCTGCACTGTTGTAATATAAAAAGGGGATAACTAGACTCAATTTAGTAATGAGATTATCGTATTATAATTCACTAAATTCAGTTGCGTCACAATTAACTTGAAAAAGTTTAAAATAATAGTGTTTTATTAAACTAAATGACAAATCATGAGCTTTAGCTCTTTTCTATATCTGTATTTCCCGTGTCTTTTTTCAAGTCTCTGTTATTTGGTTAAGTAAACAGTATTACCCATACTAGCGAAGTAACCACCCAAAAAAGCAAACATTTTATGATCTTACTATCTTCTTCACCAAAATGTTACCTAAGTAACTTTTTAAATTTTATAGCTTTTCGTTTAGGGATTGATGCGGATACTAAATGAGATCCGGTGGGTGTTCTAATGATTTATGTTTTATACAAGGGGTCCCATTGAGCCCCCATTACTGTACCAAACCCAATTATATTTTTTTTCTGAAATTCATAGCTTCTTACTGAAAAACTTCGCGTTCCCTAAATACCGAATTCACAGAAAAATGATAGTGTAATCAAAATCACTGAATCAATTTGGTAATCCAGAAAGGGAGTCATTATCATCTGTGTGTGGAAAATGGAAGAATAAAATTTGTTTGATTGGTGATGAGGATTTTACATATATTTCAAAAGCGAATATGTCGTTTTCTTGCCACAACCGTTGCTATTGAAAGTTTAATCAGCAGTAACTTTCAGTTTCATCTTTGCCATTTCAGTTTATTACTTCTGTTCTTTTATAGGTCAATTAAAGGCATGTTTTTCTTTTCATTTTGACTGGCTTTTATTGCTTATGGTTGAGTTATATGTGAGTTAAACTTCATTTCCTAATCATAATTTGATAGTTCCATGTCATCTTCATTAACTTCAAATCTTATTCAGTTTTACAATAATTATGCGTTTCCTGATTTCTGTCACGGCTGCAATTTTCCACAATAATAATCATAGCTTTAACAAAAAATTTGCTCACTCAACTTCCATATGATTAAGAGGAAGAAACTCTAGGAAAATTATAAGCTAATTATGAGCAGACTAAATTCCATCTAAAATTGATTATCTGCAGTGCAATTCTTATGATTGCTGCAATTTTGCTTTTTATCCACTATGTTATCATAGATAAATATAGTACACCATCAATTTCCCTACTGAGATTGCAAGATTCATGAGGTATTTAGTAGTTAAAGGTACAAAAGAGAAAGAAATTTACAAATGGGGAAATCATCAACTTCAATATAGAAATGCAGAATAGCATTACATTTATTTGATTTGATCACATTTTATTTAGGCCTTGCGGGCTTGAACTTGTTTCAAAATAATATGTCGGAGTTTGAGTGTTTTGGTGTCCCATCTCTGTCAGTGAAACTTGATGATTGTTCTCCTGTGTGTTGAATTGATTTTGTTCCCCACAACCATCAAATAATAAAGTTGCTTACTCTAATTATTTTGTTTTACTTTTGAAACCCACAGAGTGGGATTAAATAATGGCATGTTAGTGAGTTTTTCATCATCAACAGTTGCAGAACTGGGTCAAATTTACTCTAGCTTCTGCGAAAAAAAAGAAAGGGTAAAATGCTTTATGGAATATCTATCTTGTCCAAGAATTAAGATGAGATTAGCTGAGTTATATAATTAATAGTGATTAGTGAATGATTTGATGGTTTGATAAGATCTATATTGGACCCGTTTTGGTATTTTTGATTTTTCATCATTTTCACTGTACCTTTTGTATTTACTCAGATATTTAACGAAGAATTGAAGTGCATTTTACATGTTAAATTCAGTTAAGTAAGCTGATAACATGAAATTAAAAGAAACGAAACCCTTGTGCATCTCAGCAATGAGTTGGCTATAATAAGCTCAAAGAGACAGAAAAGGGTCTCTCTGAAATCTGAATTTAATGTTGTGGTGCAAAAAAATCATTAAAAGGCATTTCAGAGTTGGAAACGGTGTGAAAAAAGAAAGACAAACGAATTGGAGAGAAATAAAAGGTGATATTTTTGGTTAGAAAGAAAAGCAGTCAAAACCAATGATGGTGTATGGAATCTGTAGTTGAAATGCTGGGAAAGAGACAATCATAAATGGCCTTAGCTTAAATCCTTTTCTCTGTGAGTTAACATCCCACCAAACTGACATGTTTATTTTGATTTTAGAAGAGGTTTTATCATTTGTGTTTTATATATGCCTTGGATCGGGTGTATGACTCATGCATAAAACCAAAAGAGGAAAAGTTTTGTCGAAAGTGAATGGAAAATAGAATTAAAAAAAAAAAAAAAAAAGAGGTTCGGTGGCCTACTCAGCTGAAAAGCCATAATACTCTGAAGGAGCTGTTTTGCAGCATAAGAAGATTTATTAGCATATTTGCCTTTAAATTGTACACTGTAATGTATGAGTCTTAAGTATTCCTGTAATCTTGCCTAGTAGATTCAATCACATTTACATTCTCAAGATTTATTAACATATTGGCCACCTGGGACTTGCATATTTGGATCACTCCAAATTTAACAGATTCAATCGCATTTATATTGTATAGTATTGGGCTTCACTGACAATTTATTGGGCCGAATGACAATTCCAAAGTCTTTACCCAAACCAAGCCCATTAGAAAAAAAGGCCACATCTCATTATATTATAGGTTGACATATTCTTGAAAAATGTTTTTGATTTTTAGATTTTACAAATAAAATACAGCCCTTGAAAAGTTTCAACTCATTATATATTCATTATAAGTTTCTTCTCGATCGATGAAAAGCAAAATAAAGCCAAGAAAAAGGTTCATATCTTGAAAATAAATAACTAACAAAATTTTTTTTTCAGTCCCAATATATTAGACACCAAATAGTTGATGCGACCAATTCAAGAAGCTCTTCCCCTTCAGGTTGATTAAGAGCAAAAGTTATATGGTCACATTTGGGCGAAATGGGAAAATTAAAAAAACATTTGGACTTTATATACATTTGTTAAAACTGGAGAACAAGTAGAGAGAAAATTAAAAGACAAGCTAATAAAAACGGTTGAAACCGTATGATTGGTTTAACATGTTATATCCCAGTAAATATTTAAATTCTCTTTTCACATTCCTAGCTATATACTTATTTTAGTATTCAAACAGAAAGTAAAACAAATACTTTGCCTATAATTGCTCCCATGTTTTGAAGTCATTTAATTTTATGATTCTCTGTGGAAGGCTAAAGAAGTTTGATTTGTGGTGTTCCTATATATTTCATATTTATAACTAATACACCAAGTCATTTAATTAACTTGACTGCCAAGCGATAGACCCCGTTGGAAGGTAATTCAAAGAAAAGACAAGAGAAAATGGTTTGTTTTGGGGGGTAGTCTCTCATGTGCGTTTACTTTGACCAATATTGGTCTTCCAACTAATTCCATATTACCAAAATATGGCAAATAAGTACAAAGATGACTCGCCTTCAATTCTGTCAATCACTTTTTCAAAATTGAAGGCCATATTATATCATTTAAGGCATAGATTGTTTATTTACTCAAAATTCTGAGTTAATGTTGTAGGAAATTAAGTTCATGGACTGTCCTATGCTCTAATCAATTTGCGCTATACGACAAGAAGGATGCGTTCCTTAACATTTAACAAAATAGTTGTTTGGTGTATTAGTTATACCCAATGACCCAGCCCAAGTTGAATAAGTTGCACCTGCTTCACTTTACTAATGCCAAGTTCCATGCAGGTGATAACTGGTTAAAGTACTGTTTCGTTTTGTTTTTTAAAAGAAGTAGCCCACTAATTATTTTTTGATCAAGTGTGAGTACTGTTCAAGTTTAACGAATTCCTGTTCTTGCAATAATGCACATGGTGGACCTGGAGTGCTATGTGCTTTGTTTTTTCTCTGCTAACAAGGTATAGCTAAGCTGCACGAACAAGGGAATATATAGTCCAATTCCTTCCTTTCATTCCCCACCGTATGTGCATCCATCAAGGTTCTGGAGTTATTATAACATGTCAAGAGATCTCGCCACTACCTACAGCAGCTATAAACGCATGCAAGCTGCCCATTATGACGAGGAAGGGTGCCTAGACTAGCTAGACATGTATGGTCATTAACTATTAATACACTTTTTGGCTTCGGTCAAAGTCTTTCTCCACGTGCCCATCCCTATTAAATATTATAGTCCTATCTTTTCTTACCTGCCCTTTCGTCCTTTTTCCGTTCACCTGTGCAATTGCTTTTTGTCGTAAACACAAATTAACATATTCAGTTTCTCAAATACATTACTTAATTGATCTCACTCTCTCTCTCTCTCTCTCTATTTACATATTAATTCCTACATTATTACTCTTTCTTCCCGCAAAAGAATCCAGATTGGGTGTCGTTTTATTTGTCTAGATATGTGTTTGGGCTGTAGCATGGTACCGGCAAAGGGGCCACCACGCTTCCCCGTTGCAAAGCAAAACCCAATTGGAAAAATAATGACCGTTAAATTGAACGAAGGAAAGGGACATCCTCTTTCAACTCTCTCTCCCCTTTTTGGGTTGTAATGCAATCTAGAATCCTTACTTTAGTAGTAGACTTAATATATACCTCAAAATCTTCAGTTAATTAAATTAATTAACTTGAGAATTGTCTCACTCACGACTCTAAATTAAAAAACTGGGTTATTCGTTCGGATTTGCAAACAAGCAATTGACAGGTATAGACTAAATTAAAATTATGTCTTTTACTATTAATTTTTATTTGAATTAAAAAAAAACTCTGGGGGTTATTCGGATTTCAGACGCAGAGGAAGTACAAGTGGTGGTGTGATTAGCTTATATTATAGCTATCTGGAGGCTGCCATGATTGGGGTCACCAGTGTGGTATATGCTTTGGAGTTGGAATGAAGATTTTAAAGTAAAGAGAAGAAGACAAATCATAAAATATAGCTATTATACATCTCCGACACACAACATCTCCAAATTGGCAAGCGACGCCGACAATCAAACCGTGTGTTGCTGATCTCTGCCTCGCAATCTTATATTGTTGCTATCCCCATTCCCCAACTTGTTATTAGGTTATAAGTCCCCCTTACACCTTACCCCTTTTAATTAATTCCTGGCTTCATCATTTGAAACAATGAAAACCACATAACTGGAGGATGTAGTTGATGAAAACGGTGCGGTGGAACTTGGAAATTTCAGGAACAAGGATGCTCATCCAACTTCATTAAATTGGTATAGCACCAAGGAAACATTAATGGAGGAGATGATGAATACGTATGGTCTGGGATTTTGATATTGTACCTTAATTAACATACCTCCCTAGCTAAAGCTAAGGTTGCTGTCCACAAACCAGCTGGCGAATTGACGCTTTTAAAAGCATGATGTTGCCATTTCTTTATATAATTCAAGAAATTGCATCCTACCTTCCTTCTCTCCTTTTCATGCCTTACTCATTTCTCAATTCTAAACAAACAAACAAACTGGGGAACACACCTCCTTTTCTCGATTCGTTGAGTACTTGTGAGTTGTGGCACTGAGACGTCGTGAGATATCAACCAACTGGGCCATCCTCTGTTTTCTCTTATTATATTTAATTATTTATTACTTCTTGTTGTGACTGTCATTATCACTCATCCACTAAACTCTCTTAACTGCACCCCACTGTACCACCGCAGTACACTACACGCTTGTTCAGATTCAGCCTTTTATTTTTGTTTAATAAGTTGCACTTTGTTTTTGCTTTTTCTAAACCATTTACAACTCACTCTCTACTATCATACACATCATTATGGATTACATGACGCAAGTACTTTAATCTTAATCATATTAAAAACTCCTCTTATTAATTAAATGTCTTTCACAAAAATTATATCAAATGCCTATTTTATGGGATGCTGTAATGGCCAGACCAATTAACCATATGATGATATGTAAATGAGTAGTATTTACGTACGTGGTACGCTCACACAGGTTGTCTTAAATAAGATTCAAAGGAGCACAATGGTATATCACAATAAATAAATGGTCTCCGCAATTAATATAAATTAAGTTAGTTGTCAGATACCCACATCGAGTACACCCCGCAAGTACCAACATGCCATTCTTCCTCTGTGGCTACTAATCAAACAGATAGTCTTCTAAACCAACATCATTCAATGACGGAATTCAAGCTTCATATGCAAAATACATCATCTCCGAAATTAATTAAAAATAAATGCAAATTGAAAAGTGAGAAATCAGTTTTCCGTCTCGTCTACATTAGCTATATTTATTTTAGTGTGTCAATTAGAAAGTTTCAAGAAAATTCAGATGGCATAGCTAGAACCCATGCAATATATATAACTTGGTCAATTAAACATTGTGAGCTTTTTGTTGATGATTAAAAATTGAAGATTTTTTCCCCCTTTTATCTTAAAACAAAACCATGGATGTGAAGGAGCGGCTGACAAGCGATGCCAAGAGCTTGGCCAAAGACGGCATGCAGCATGTTGCGAATCATTTCCACTAGGCTTTTACACGCTTTTCATAATTTCACGCGTTCACCATTCAAACACATTTCAATTTTCAAAATTTCCACGCTTTACTTTGACCATTTTTCTGGGTAAAATTAGATAATTAAATTACAAAAAAAAAAATCTGGTTAGCATTTTTCGTGGGAGAACTGAATGATAAAACACAAAAATAAAATTAAAAACAAATAACACAGGGTCTGATTAGTACAGGAGAAAGGCAGCAAGGCACACGTATGAGGCTACCTTTTGTGTAAAAAGACAAGAAGCCATAACTTAATTACAAAGTCAGTTTGAGATCATCACTATAAAAGATGGAAGAACTTATGTAAAAAATGTGTATTGACATTGTTGAGGGCGCCTTAGTGACGAATGGGAGTGAGAAGAGATACATTAAAGTTGAAGCTTTCTATACTTCAAGAGAGGTGAAGGACAGCTTCTCTTTTCATCATTTTTCGACTAGGTGAAAGTGCGTAGTAATTAGCAGAAATATAGTAGATGACAAATTAAGTAATTAAAACTCTTGAATTCTTCTTGTCAAGTAGAGCTGCAAATTTACATAATCACATCCTATATCATCAAAGCACAATTTATACATATAATTATACTCATTAGATTTGAAATTTAATTTAAATTGATTTATTTTTACCTTATATTAAACTAAAATATATGTATGCAAAGTTAAATAAATTATGTGTTATTGGCATTTACATCTTTGCATTACTTTTGAAATCTGTTTTATCTTCCTTCGTACTTGGATTTAGATTTTTCATATAAAAAAAGTTATATGATACAATTATGTGAAAAAAAAAGACTTTCGTTCCTATATAAAATAGCAAATTTGTAGAATTCCTAAATCTTATCTTTTTATGTATAAAGCTAATTTTGTTTGAAGTGTGTGATTGTTATTCCCACTAATTATTTTTACAAACATAAACTTTTGACATCAAGTAATTAAGCTACTTATCAATCACTATATTTCAGACACATTTGATCACTCCAACAAAAGGAATTTTTTATTAGTTTGAGAAGTTAAAATGGACATTTAGTATATGTATGTACAACTTTTCCATCGTATAATGTTGAAATAAAATAAGGGTATTTTGAAATCTACTTTGTACAATCTCATGTTCCGAATAAATAATATTAATTAAATAAAAAAGACATAAATTTTATTTGCAAAAAAAAAAGGTTAATTTTTGTTAAGTTGTGATTAAGCGAATAGGAGGTGGGGTCCACTCCTTTGGATCTTTCCTCCGGTTGTTCTCAACTCTCACGTACATTGATGGAAGGGTCAGAGTCATATTGTGTGTCAAAGCGTACAGGCTCTTCCGTTCTTTCTCCCCCATAAAACCCCAACCCTTGTCCCTTCAATCATTCATGACTGCTTCTTCTTCTTCGCAAAATCCTTACTCTTTAGAATTACAATATAATTGAGTTGAAACCAATTCTCCTCCCTCATTCCCCAAAACCCCTTGATATTCAATACTCACAAAACAAAACAAAACAAAACAAAACCAATCCCAATATGGCTTCCTGCTTTCGCCCCTCCCCAACTACCAATGACACCCTCCACCAATCTTCTGCTTCTTCTCCTCCGCCGCCTCCCCCGCCGCCGCCGTCGCTCTCTACCAACCCCAACCTCACCACCTACCTCTACCACACCCACGTCGGCATGGTTTCCCTCACTTGGTCTCGCTCCATTCTGGGTCGCTCCCTCCATCTTCACATTCATCACCCCCCTTTTGATTCCCCTCCTCCTCTTTCTTCTTCTTCCTTCCACCTCCACATCAAGCCCTTCATTTTCTGGAAAAAACATGGATCCAAGAAGCTTTCGGCCAATAACCATATCTTCTGGAATCTCTCCAAAGCCAAATTCGGCTCCGGACCTGAACCCCACTCTGGTTTTTACGTTGCTGTCGTTGTTGACAAGGAGATGATCCTTCTGGTCGGTGATTCTAGCAAGGATGCGTACGCCAAGACTAAAGCTCACGAGCCCAAGAATGGGGAGTTTCTGGTTATGAAAAGGGAGCATGTTGTTGCCGACAGAATCTACACTACAAGAGCGAAATTCGGAGGCAAAATGAGAGATATACAGATTGATTGCGGGTACAAGGACGACTCCAAGCTCTGCTTCAGTGTAGATGGCAAAAGGGTGCTTCAGATTAAGCGATTGAAATGGAAATTTAGAGGGAACGAGAGAGTGGAAGTTGATGGGGTAGCGGTTCAGATCTCGTGGGACGTCTACAATTGGCTGTTTGAGAGAGAGAACAGTGAGGGGCATGCCATTTTTATGTTCAAATTCGAGGAAGAAGAAGAAGGAGGAGGTAAGGACGTAGTAGGGGAGAGGAATTTGATGAATATGTGGACCCACCAAAACTGGAATTTGGGGGCGAATGAATGGGGGAGAATAGGGAAGAGCTTCTCGTCGTCGTCGGTGTCGGTGTCATCGTCGGCGGGGTCGATTGGTGGAAGCTCGTCCGTACTGGAATGGTCGAGTGTGGAGGAGAACGAGCTGGTGGTGCCCATTGGATTTTCTTTGCTTGTGTATGCCTGGAAGAGGTGAACATACATTAATTTGGTGCTCTTGCTTGGATTTTCTTGTTGTCGACCGTTAGTATTCACTATTCAGTACTACTACTAACTAGCTAGTTACATTTGTCCATCCCCACTAACCCATTTGTTTCGTGAACATAAGTAGAGGTTGAATAAATCTAGCTATAATTACAACCATATTAGAATCTATAGCTAGATTATACTTGATAAATGTAATACAGTAATAGATTCTTCTTTCCAAGGTAGAAAAAGATAGCTGCAGAATATGTTATTCGAGTTTCGTGAAGCATGATGCATTATAATGTAAATTTTGTGTACTGCTAGTTTGCGTTTATCATGTGAGAAGCAAATTGATGAGAGCATTAGCATTTTGGAAGGAATTGCTTCCATTTTGTTATGTATATATTGAGGAAGTGTGTTAAAAGAAAACCACAATAGTTGTGCGTCGTGCGTGTGTATTCTAGTATTAAGAATTGAAGCAAATCTATTTGGGTGTGTTTATTATAAATATTAGGGGTTGAATTTTGTGGAATTGTATTTGTAATACGCATTATAAACGTGGGAATTGCAGTCCGGGGGAGGGCCTTTTATTTGGTAGTTTTGGTTGATGCAGTCCACCAAGAAGCCTTAGGCAATTCAAGGGTTAATATTTATTGAATAAAAGGGAGAAACAAGAATACAAATGGGAATTGAAATGTGAAGGCAGCGCAAAACAATAAGAAAAGCAGAGTGAGATAGGGAAAGAGAAAGAGGGAAGAAAACAGTTAATAGTTCCGTCATCTGAAGTGCTGGGTTGTCAGTTGTCGTTCATATGATTTTTGTCAGTGGGGGCGATTGGTGAAAAACTCCAGAAACAAAGAAATAGATGCCCATGCCTTTCCTGCTCTAGCAGCCGACTAGGAAATTTCCAACGTATTCCACTTTTCCACCCTGTAAATCTATTTCTCCTTCATCTTCCGTATTTACATCACAACATAATTTTAAACATATTTACATCACAACATAATTTTAAACAATTTCACCACATTTCTCTTCTTTTTCTTTAGTGAATATAATTGATTGACTCATTGTGTTGAACCTATACCAAAAAGAAAATATATGTAAAAGTAAAAAGGCAGGAGTGAGAACTCTATTTTTTTTATGTTTTTAAACAATAGGACAAAGGAAACACTATCAATTGACAAAACAAGAACGTGTGGTGGTTGCAGTTGCAAAGCATCAAGGATTAGGATGCCTCCCATCCCATGTGGAGATTGAGTTTAAAAGTTGGGAATGGGAAATGAACAGTTGATGCCTCCGCAAAATAAGTAATAGTTGGATGGACCCACTTTCATCGCATTCCCACACCCCTTTGCAACTTACACACTGCTGTCGGTTGCTTTGCAACTGCAAGCTGTCTTTCGCATCAACACATGATTTCCAACCATTTTAATCTAAGCCCACGATCATGACCCTTTTTTTCGAATAAAAAAAATAACTGCTTCTTATATACTTAGATTTTGTGTGCCACGGAAGTATACTAGATAATAAAATAATTTACTTCAAAAGCACTTGTACACACAACGGAAGGCTTTAATGCCAGATTAGTCGTTACGCCACGAACAACTGGCAAAAAGCAAATTTTGTATGACTGTCTTTTTCATTTGGTTGGGGGGAGCGGAGGGATAACTGTGTTGCACTTCTTATTGAACTACCGATTTGTTGATTTGAGTGAGGGGGTGGAGCTAATGAATTCAGGATCATGAAATTTAGTTGTATTATATTAGGAATTTAGGATGGATCCAAGGAGTTAGAAGAGAGAGGATTGGCATGTCGTAAATGAGAAGTGCCCAAGACTAAATAAAGGAAACCCACGTCACAGCTTAAATTTTTATATTTTTGTTATTAAATTTTTTAATTAATGTGTATAATTTATATAATTATTTTTAAATATTCTATTTTAATTAAAAATTTAATAATAAATATATAAATAATTTTATATAAGTTTCGTCCTTATTTTTTTTGGGAGAAAAATACTCCGTATTATTCATGGAACTAGAAATGAATTTTTTTTAGTGGAGCGGCACCGGATTAGAGAATAGAAAATGGCATGCTATGCTTCTAAGCTATGTTGACGCTTGACATTTCCGAAATAGAGGAAAGTTAATAGGTGCTGCTTGTTCTGTACACATTCAACCTGTAAATGGGAATAGACTTGAACTGAGCTGCTTTCTTCCCATTCCCAAGAAGGCTGGACCCATTCACTGGGAAGTGAAAATAGAGACGTTAGTATCTTAAGATTTTGAATCTTCAGAAATCATAAATTCCACTAAAATTAAACGAACAGAAAAAAAAAATTACACTAACAAAAAATTATCTTAAATAAATTAAAATTAAATATTTTTCTCCTTATCTCTATTTAACTTTAAAAAACATTTATTATTTTTCAACTTTATAACATCCAACTTAAACAAAAAAAAGTCTTTGCGATATGATAATGGTAACATGCTAATATTGTTGAAGCGACAGCGGACATCTAACCTGACATTCAAAGCAGTGTTGTAAAGGTGGAAGGCCTAGAACCATGTAAATTTGACGGTCCGGGACCTTAATGACAGATTCTGTAGAATTCATGGGACCCCTACCTAATCAATTAGTATCACCTTCATAATCAATACTTCATGCTACTCTGAATTCCATCATATAACCCTTCAATTTTCTATTTATCTTTCATTTCCTTCCTCCAATTGGATTCGTGCTAATTTGTGTTTTACACTTGACCAAATTTACACTTACAAATCAACAAGAGCTAAACCAAGAAAGAAAGCATTACAAAGAGATCTTAGACTGAGCACCCATTCCCTAGCAGCTACTCTATATGTTGAAGGTACACAGCATACATAAGAATTTGCTTGCATCCCCTGAGGCGGCTCATCTCTGATTGCTTCAATAATACAATCATTCTAAAATTCTTTTAAGTGTTGGAGGAACAATACGACGTCTCTGGCTACTACTTTTAGACCTGGAGGATTAGAGGAAGCCTTGTACGTGCTGGAACGCCCTCTCAGTCTCTTGTTTTATAGTTCCTGAATAGTGGATCCTATTATAATTTACTGCGACTTGTCAAACTGTTGCTTCATTTAGATCGGGAGGAAGAACACAGTTGCAGAGAAAACCTGTATGTGTAGAAGTGCAGTTTATCATTACAAACAAATTGGGTTGGCACAAGGATGCCACATTTTAACATCAACATGACTTGATTGCAGTGAAAACGAAAGGGAAAAAAGAAAGAGCAAAATTATTATGTAGTACGAATATATATTGTATACACGATGTGCATTGCTTACCAAATCGAGCAAGTCGATTTACCCAACGAGGGATTGAGTTTGTGGTTAATCTGAGACAAACGTCGTTACAGAAGTGATTGCAGTTTTTAGTGATGAGATGGTAGGCGTTACCAGAGTAATCCTGGGCTAGTTTATTCATAAATAGCCGAACATCTTTTGGACCCAGATCTGTTGTTCCAATGAAGATCGATTTTCTGAAACTGAAACCAGGGCACTGCCTGGGTTCCACTTCAAATATCCCTGTCATCTCATGTTGATGCGCTCCAAATCCATATTCAACCCCATGAACTAGAACAAAATTCCAGTTATGATTAAAATTAAGGGTTATTTACTTGTCGTCCACATCTTAAATATAGCATTTTAAATTAAAACCAACTGCCTGTACTCATATATAATGACAAATGAACAAATATATACCTTCAACACCAGAATGATAGACTCCGAGGCCAAGCCAATATGCATAGCCATTAATGGGGGTGAGATCATAGACGTTGAGGTAAACAGGAAAGGTCCCCGTCTTCTTCTTTCGGGGCAATATTGTGACCATCTTACACACCATCATCACAGAATGCGCAGAGAATTATTGTATCAGAACTCAGAGTCGGTTCTGTTGTTGCTTCTCACTCTCACCTTTAGCCTTTTATAGTCCTGCTTCCATTAGCTTGTGGATGTGGCCTGAGCGGTGATCATTAAATAAATATATTAAAATCAAGAAAAACAGTTTTAAGAATTGAGTTTGAATAATTTTGTGTATGTATATTAGCATTGGAAAATGAATGAAAAAAATTATGGGGAATAAGAATCAGGAAGAGGAAGCAACAGTTTCTGACGTATAGGGAATAGGGATTATAAAGAACAAGAGAGGAAGTGAGAGGGATAGGGAACAGGGATTGAGTTTGATAAAATCAAATGTACAACATCAAGGGAACACCTTACTGCACTTGAATTATGACCTCGAATTACCCACACCCACAGGCGCATGCCATCTCCCCATAATCATATGATATAAATTATACGTATTAATTTTTTATTCAAAAAATTGATAATATTAAAATTATATTTAAATTTTTTTATTCTCTTTCCTACCCCTCACTCCTCATTTTTCGCTACTCTGCTTTTATTAGTAGTACCTTCTCATAATATCATATATATTTTAAAAAGAAAATAAATTAGATATAATTTTTATATTTTTATCATTAAATTTTTTAATTAAAAATTAATATATGTATAATTAATATAATTTATTTTTTTATAATATTTTTATAATTTTTAAATATTTTATTTAATTACAAAATATAAATAATTATACCTAAATTTATTGGTTTCAAAAATATATAAAACCACTAATTTCATTAGTACCATGTCAAATTTCTCAAAAAGATGCAAACCTCGTATTCATGGTATGGCATTGATAGTAGAGTGTGTGTGTGTGTGTGTGTGTATATATATATAAAAAGATAGATAACATGCGAGGTTCCTTTTTTTTTTTTTTTGGATCAAGCGTGAAGGGTTGCTCGAAGAATGATGGATATGTGTGAAAGAAAAACTGATAATGAAGCATGAGAGTATGGAATTATTGGGGAACTTGGGACTGGGAGCCTAGCTAAGGTTAAAGCTCTCAAATGCATTCATTACTTTGGAACTATTCCTTACTGATCAGTCATTAAAGAACGTGAACTTCGTACAATTTGGGCTACTCCTTCACTCGTGATTATCTAACCAAGAAGATGAAACCCTTGTTTTGGACTATGTGGTTTGCCTTCAGAGAAAGGAACAATTCTATTTCTATTTCTATGAAAGATTTTTATCATTAATTCATAACCCTAAGAGTTTTGGAGCTATTATTGCACACATTTGTACAACCTTGATTGTTTGATCTTACCATGGGTCATTTTCTGGGCAAATAATTGTGGGTGAAAATGGCACACACAGTAATCAATGCCTGTCATTCCTTAAAAACACAAACAAATTTCACATCCCACTCATTCTCCTCGAGTCACTTTTCCTGGAATTACTCTTTGATGTCGGAGTGGCTGCAAAAAGAATTTTTTTTTAAATTGTTTTCAATTATCCAGAAAGAATATCCCATGCATGAGTACATTTGAAATGGAATCCTGCGTCCACAAGTACCAAGTTGTTGTTATACATTTCTGATTGAAACGCATCCTTTGGATGTAGGCGCTATGGCCTTTCATTTTGGGAGTGGGCTTGGGCTTGCCTTGAAGTCATACACATGAGAAGATTGTATCAATTTATTTATTTTTTGTTAAAATTACTAATATTTAAAAATATATTAGACTTTGATTAATTTAATTTGAACTGTAAAGTTCTTTTAATATAAATTTTTTCATACATAAAACTTAAATTCAAGACTTTATTTAAAAAAAATAAAATACTTACTACTTCAATTAATTACCTATTGATAAAGTTTGTATCAAACGTCATGAATAAAGTGCAGATTGCCTCCTAAGTAGGAAATAGGAATGGGTAGGATATTATACTTCTCTTTATTTAGATTTGGACTTAAGTAAATAACAAAATTGATTTCATTTTAGGTTTCGTAGAAATTTTCAATTCTCATATTTAAACTCATTTATCTAAAAAAAATTAAAATAATTATTTTTTTAAAATTATAATTTATTTACATATAAACTCATAAAAAAATATATAAATTATATAAATTATATTATATATATAAATTTTAAATATATAATGAATATAAAATCTTAACAAGTTTTTTTTTATAAAATTATTAAATATAATCATTTATATATTTATATTAAAGTTAAACTATTTATTGATGAAATTAAAATAAATTACATAATTTACATATATACATTTTTAATAAAATAAATATATATTTATAATATAAAAAATATCTAAATAATTGATTTAAAATAAGTTTATATTCAAGTTAGGTACCACTCTCTTGAAATTCGAATCTACTTCTTTAATACTTTGACTAAGACTTAAATCTAATAATAAATTTTGTAAATATCCCTAAGGTATGAATATTTTGATCATTATGCTCCTAAGTCCTAACCAATCAAATTAAGTTTTCACATCATCTATTGGAGTTTGATCTACCACTATTGACATTAGAGTTCAAATCCTTTAAATTTGAGAAATAATATATTTTTTAAAGTTAGAGGAAAATAAGAATAACAAATATTTGCTCCCTAATTTATTAAAAATAAATTTCTATTAGTATAAATTTTTTTTTCTTTATCTCTTTCTAACATTAAAAAAAAAAAATAAAATATTGACATCGAGATTTGTTTTTTTGCGGTGTAATTAGTTAACATAACACTGGTAACAGTGTTATTCGGCCCAATACTGTATTTTCTTCAGCCCATGCCAATTAAACTCTAACTCACAGGCCCAAGAGCCGAATCTCATAATGAATTCTGTTCTATTCACTGTCACCGCTCATTCAAGTCGTCCTCATTTGCATTTTCAGCTCTAGAACAATCCATCAACGTACCGAAATCGTCATCCTCATTGCTGAATGCATATGATCGCTCAAGTTACAACATCGACGGATGTACTCTCTCGTTCTGGAAGAAACCCTTTTCAGTATTCACCCTTTTCAAACCAAACCTCACACACGTTGCAGACTGCAGAGCCAATCACCAATCTCACATTTTATGATTACTCTGAAACGACCTTCACTACCAGTTTCTTCCAACCAGGTTCCTATTCTTCTTTTTCCAATCACTTCTTTTGCTCTTTTATTTCGCTCCAAAAGAGAATGAGAATGAGAATGATGAATTTCATGAGCAACAATCCACATAGCTTTCTTCCAGTGAAATCGGAGATAAAGAATGCATTTTTCTTGTATTCTTCTCCCTCCTGGAAAGCGATGGGCTTCTTCTATAATCACAAAACTCAGATGTATTAATAAAGGATAATATATTCTATGCTGCATACTCATATTTTATATCATTTAATCAAAGATCAGCTTCTCATTATTTATTGTCTTGTTTCCTTAAAAAAAAAAAAAAAAAGTCTTTTTCTAAACTATGCAGCCAGTGACCAAATTCTATTCATTCACGGGTAAAAATCAACAGGTGATCATGGAAATGGATTACAGTGAATTTGAATTGGACAAGTCTTTGGGGTAGTGAAGACATGTCAAAATTTTGAAGCTGCCATGTTTATGGTGGAAATGTTAAAACTCTCTTGGTGAATCTCATATTAATTAATTGATTCAAACAAAAAATTATTAATATTTTAAAATATCGTTACTATTAATTAGATCATGTATTTAAATCCTTAATGTGCCTAGCTAAGAAGCTAGCCCTACATTTGCATGTAATTAAATGTACTAAAAGATCAACGAGAAGACTTTTTAATCTCCCACAACAGATAAAACATGAAAAAATCATGATCTAGGAGATTGGTCCATTATTACAAACAAGGTAGGAAAGAAATAATGTGGAAATTAATTAGATATGCAATATGGCCACGTGAATTTAGTTTGGAAGTGTGCGATACCCTTAGTTGGGGCGGCAGGTTTTGCTGACTAACATCCACGTTTACTACATTATTATACTATTAAATATCAACATATACGAATCTTTCCTAGATATTTGAGGCCACTTGATGAAAGTGACCTAGTAGCTGTATCCTCATATAGGACAAGCATAATTTCCTATCCTAAAACCTTAATCATAGAGCAAGTCCTTTTCTCATGTTCTGTTCCATATATGGACATAGAAACAGTCTTCTATCTGCTTATCCCATACCTGTTTATAATGTTATCCAACTCATTAATTTGGTTTCTTATAACCCTCGTTTCATAACTCATGTACTCACGTTGTCGCCATTACTCTTCTTGTCTGTTTCTTTTTTCCTTAAAACGTGAAATTAGAATCTTACTGGGTAACAAGCAGCAACTCTGAATCTTAAGTTTTTAAGAATATTCATATATCAAGTTATATTTACTTTTACAATATTTTTTCATTCAGAATATATCGTGAGGAACTGATCAGTTTGAATCCCCAATATTATTTGATGGATTCCTTGGCTAAATGACGAAATGTGTACGGAATTCACGGTTGATGAATGTTCTTGTGTCGTTTTGAGTGGGGCAAGACATTAACGGTTATATTAGCATGCGGTAATCAACAAGAATTCATTAATACACAACAAAATTGTAAGAAATTCGTTGCAGATCCTAACCCAGGTTTGAGACTGACAACAGTTATAAGAACTAAATCTCCTCTTAAATGGGCATAATACAGAAACACATCAGATCAATCTCGGGAAGAAAATAACTCAACAAACTCTAAAATTTCAACTCAATGCACCTCACAGATAAAGAAGTTTGATCGTCCCGTAAACAAATTTACACAGCAATGATTATTCACAGTGGAAAAGAAACTTGTCAATTAACATGCTGAATTAACCCTACTTAGTACTTACTGAACATCAAGTACAAATGAGGCCATGCTTAGAGCTTGAGGGACAAATCAAGGTGCTTCCTTTCTTCTTGATTACTCTTCAAACGAGTTCCACTCACCAAATACCCACTGATTTCATCATTGGCTGCAGAACCCCCCATCGTCTTCACCATCTCAAACCTACCTACACTGCCTCGTGATGACAATCCTGCAGACGATGTTGTTCTGTGAAAATTTGGCATCTCTAGCTTCCCTATTCTGGGTTGTTGATCAATAAGGGGTCTGGACCAACCATGATGTCCAAACCCATAACTAGAAGAAACATGAGCAGGCTTGTGGATCATGGAGTGTGCCTGAATTCCAAGAGGTTTCTTATTACAAGCAGCACCGTGGAGTGGTAGAGACGCCATACTTGAATACCGATGATTATTATGCAGAAAAGGAATCCCAAAAGCTGCTGCTGCTGCTGAGGCCATTATCTGCGTTCCTATCCTCTGTCCTCTTTTTGCTATTGACCTCTCTCTCTTATGGGCATTTTGGTGTCCCCCAAGCGCTTGTGAACTGTAGAACTTCCTCTGACAGTAGTTGCAAGGGAAAACTCTTGGCTCTGCTTCACATCCACCAGGCTTTTCTGATGAAGCTTTCCATGTGTCCGTCTCCGTATCCAAACAGTTGATGAGATTCAGTTCTGTGGGTTCATTCAGATCTAACAAACTATCTACCTTTCCCTCTTTTTCTTCTTCTTCTTCCTCCTCTACTGATATTTGTTTCTTCGCCTGTGGGTTCTGCAACGGAGTACTTGGACTTGGGGGTGCCTCTCCCCCACAAACATATGCCTCGTCACTCAGTATTTCCATGGCAGAGTACTCACCTTTCGTCCCCTGCCGGTTGGATTTTTAACAAATATTCCTCTGCTGATTCTTCACACTGTAAAATAGATTTGAAAAAAGATAAAAAAAGGAAGCATATGGGTGCGAGTTAAATGCTTTATCGTATTCCTATATATGAAATAAGCTCAAGCAGTTTATGTTTGTAGAAACACTAGTACTTAATTGGCTCGTATAGTGCATTTTTGACTTTGATTGGAAGTCTATTATTCAACCATGTGGCTGTATACTAAAAACATTGTATATTTACATGATATTTGTACTTGGAAATAATGTGTGACCCACATAGAATTTTTTAGTATACTATATGTGAAGCGAGGCAGCAATTATATCTCATCATCGTCATCAGGAAAACTTGATAAACCGGATGATATTCTGAGGCTTTCCCTCATGAACATGGGCAAATTGAAGCCATTTAGAGAAACATTGTGGGATGTTGCCAGCAATATGGAAGGGAAAGTTGGCCTTTGGGCATAGGAAAAGATCAGAAGAAGAGATTATCGAGTGACAAGATCACGCGCGGCACTGAAAGTACCCTAATCATGTTCATGTAGCAGACAAACCCGAACATTGTCATGTACACCAAACACCTTTCCTGCGTACTTGAAAGTCCATCAAGCTGGGGGTGCCATGTCCCCATTTGTTGTAAGGCTGTTCCTTTGCGTCTCTAGTTTTCAAGTCACTTGCTTTTCTTTCTAACTTTCTCCATTTTTCATTTGTCCTTACATTTGCTTACCAAAGTACCACTTGTGTTTCTTACACTCCACTTTCTTTTTGAACCCATATCCATCCAATTGGATACAATCATCATCATCATTCATGATTTGAAGTCACCCTCTATACATTTACATCTGAAATTAATTATAAGAAATAATACCCTTCCTAAATTTTCAATTTCTAGCTATCTCGCTTTTCATCTTACTCATTTATTTATACGACTGTGGACTATATACCTTAATTTCATGCTTATATATATATATATATATATATACACATATGTACGTTTCATCGTTCTAGCTCTCTTGCAAGAAAGATATATACTAATTGGCGTTGAGGTAATAGAATGATCGATATATATTAGTTTAAAGGAGGGAGGAAAAAGAACGAAGAAAAAATGGAATTGGATATATGTGGCACTACATAGTGGGAGAAGAGACAAATGGCCGACAATTAAAAGGGGAGGCCGATGTGGAGTCCTATAGTAGTGCCCATGATAGTGGTATTGTGTATGAAGTTTAGAGACGATTAGTTAGTAAAATGTATAATAAGAGGAACAAATCTAGACGCTAATCTTTTGGCTTAGGTATAGCTTTGGCTTTTGCTATAAATAATAATTGTGAGCACAATGACGAGTCATAGATTAGGCAACTTTAATAAGGAAGTCGTAAGTCGTAACCCCACCATGCATAAAGCAGCATGAGTCATGAGTTATGGAATATAAACTAATCCCATTGGACAAACAACTCCTATGATTATATTTGAAGTTGTCTAATCAATACATGGAACCAAATCTCTTTTACAGATCTCTCTGTCTCTCCAAAACCAGTCCACATTCGAAACCCCTTCCCCACAAGCATCCCATCCATCTCTTCCTCCTCAAAAGTACCCTTACCATTTCAACATGCTCCAAACTCCACAACTTTAATGCTTTCTTCTCTTTTCTTTAATTTCCTTGTACCTACCCACACTATACAACAACCAATGGCCTCCAAAGCTCGATATCTCTCAATTCTCAAACATAATCCCATGATGACAAATCAAAACATGGGATTGGCCTTTATATATGTGCTCACCTACAGCTACTTCGTGAGTTCAGACTTGAGAATTATAGAATGTAGATAGATACACCTAGAAAAGAACCTTAATTAGGTTTGCTTCTACTTCTGTCAATAATCAATATATTCTGCTTTCTTTCCTCTAACTTTTTTTTTTCTTCTCTCTTTGTTTTAGTGCATCGTCTCTAGTTCGCATTCACACATATCCAAAAGTGGTTTTTCTCGAGTGCTCTCAGTTACTTTTATGCATGCAACTTGTACTATGACTATCATGGGATTTAAAGCAACTTGGCCGATAGAGACGCACACAACACATGTGCGGCGGCTTAGATTGTCAAGTATGCACTCTAACCACCACTTTATTCATAGGATATCATAACAAGTTAACAATGACCTATATATCTGTAAACAGCTTATTGTCCAGGACCTTCACTATACGACAACGACTTACTGCCGTTCACCCAAACGACATTCTTGTGATGATGAATATTGATGAGTTAGCATCTACTCAACTCATATAAAATCAAGACTGGAAAAATTTTGGTCCCTATTCGTCGGTGGTGATGTAGATATCATGCATGTGACCTCTATCAATCACGTCGTTTTCTTGCGTGTCCAAACTGCAAACCACCCAAAGACGCACCTCCCCAAGTCATTTTAATAACAGGATGCAATTTCGCTGACTTTTAATTCCTTCACGACACTTTAGTTTTTCCTGTTTCAGATTTAATCATTTCATACAGTCAATCTAGCGGCTCAAATAATTAATGAGTAACATTGAGTTCAACGCCTCAAAAAAATTTGTAACGTTACATTCAAAGGGTACGGAATAATTTGAAAATAAAAATTTCAATTATTTGCATTTACATAATTAGAACTAACGCTCACCACCTAACAAATTAAAATTAAAATTTTGATTAAAAAATATTTATATTTAATAATTTAACAGTATCTCAAATATAATTATTTAAAAATTTTTTTTTATAAAAAGTAAATAATTATATGGTAAAATAATATACTTATAATATACTAGATGTTTAGCATAAATTTTATTTTTTGAATTTTTAAAATAAATTATAAAATAATAATTATTAAATTTTAAAATAATAAGTTAAATAATAAAAAAAATATTTACTTTTTTATTATTTTTTAAATCTCTCATCATATTTTTTTATCTCTTTTTTTTACATTATATATTTTATTTTATATAATATGCATTTTATAAGATCAATTATTTTAAAAATATTATAATGTAGATATAAAAAAAATAATTTTATAATTTAATTTGGTCAAACATTATCAGATAAGTTATATTTTGTGATTTTTGCTTATAAATTGTGAAGTCAAATATGAGTATTTAAAATTAAGCGGTTAAAAAATATTAGCGCTGACTTTGGAATAGTGCTTTTTTACTTTTTAGTTTTTCGTATATAGAACAATAAAAAAGAGGAGCCGTCCACGTGCTACAGCACAGGAGCACAACGAGAAGCAAGTCAGCCCAATAAAAAGTCTAAGCCCAAAATATTTGACTTGGTCTCATCATTAGGGCCACATACCCATATCCATTAAATCAAGCTTGTGCTTCCAGAAGATGATCAACATAACGACAAAAAAAAAATGATCACCACTTTGATAAAGTCTCTGGCAGCATTCTGTTTGTTCGTCATTTAAACTGGATCCATTCATTTGCTCACGCTCAAATCATTCACTGTAATAGAAGAAGAACAAATAATATAAAACATGAATTTAAATGTGACTTCTTTCATTGGTTTGATTGTCCATTCCTTGCAATAAAATATCTTTATAGTCTGGCCCATCTTTGTATATTACGACAACTACACTAAGTGCATTGCCCAGCGTGCATAGTTTCAAACACCAAGTGGGTTTGACCTTTCTTTGTGGTGAATGAATCTATTCAGTTTATTATGTTCGCAACACGTCGCCTGCTTCAAAGTAATTTAAAGAAAAAGAACAACTAAATTAGTGAATAAGATGAAAAAACCTCTCACAAACTGGAGGAGAGGAAGTAATTTGTGGAATATATTAATTAATTTAAAGAAAAACAAGACCACCTCGTTCTGCGCCTCCTCCTTCGTTTCGTTCTAGACGTTTTGACTAGTATTTTATTTGATTACCATGTCCAGTTCTGTTTGTGTGCTTTTGATGTGTTCGTCCATGTTAAAATGTCTACCTACTGGAAGGTTCAAACCCATTTGGATGAATTTGAACACAACCTTCCAATCACTACGTCCACCCAATACATATTTAAACAACTATCTATCTCTATTCTATCAATACTCACGCTCGCTATATATATTAAACTTATTTTGCTTCACCTCTTGTAAACTCGACAACAACGACCATGGTCACTCCCAGCTTCATAACCCTTGTACTTGTCGTCGCAATGTTCCACTCATTGGTAGAGTCTACTCCTTCTCCTTCTTCTTCTTCTTCTTCTTCTTCTTCTCCTTCTCCTTCTCCTTCATCTTATTACCCAATGCCATATAAAGCAGTTAGAGCTGCGTATTGGCCTGGCGGTAGTGACTTCTCCCCTTCTTCCATTAACACCAACTACTTCTCCCACATTTACTATGCCTTCCTTCTCCCCCAACCAGATTCTTACAACCTCGATGTCACCGAATCCGACCAAACTCAGATCCCTAACTTCATCAACGGCCTCCGCCCCCTCAATCCTCCTGTCAAGACCCTCCTGTCCATCGGAGGAGGAGGTAGCAACCCCTCTGTGTTCTCAGCCATGGCTACCACCTACGCCACCCGCGCCGCCTTCATCAATTCCACAATCCAAGTGGCTCGCCAATATGGGTTCGACGGTCTGGACTTGGACTGGGAATTCCCCAACACCGTCCAAGACATGTCCAACCTTGCTTTGTTATTCAAAGAATGGTACCAAGCTTTGGTTTCGGATTCCAAGGTTCGACAAAAGCCACGTCTGCTGCTAACTTCCGCTGTGTACTACGCCACCAGGATAGTCCTCATTGGGGACCAGCCAAGGTCGTACCCAGCTGACGCTATTCGCAAATATTTGGACTGGGCTAGCCCCATGTGCTTTGATTACCATGGAACTTGGGATAATTTCACAGGGGTGAACGCGGCTCTGTATGATCCCAAAAGCAACATAAGCACCCACTATGGGCTCGGTTCGTGGATCCGGGCGGGTGTACCACCCTCCAAGCTCGTCATGGGTTTGCCGTTGTACGGGCGGGCATGGAAGCTGCAGGATCCGAGTGTTCATGGGATTGGAGCTCCTGCACTTGGGGCTGCCACTGATACGGATGGCACCATGGATTATGATGAAATCCTCAAGTTTAACAACCAGAATGGAGCTACCGTTGTGTATGATGGGCTTAGCGTCTCTTTTTACTCTTACGCCGGCACCTCTTGGATCTCTTACGATGATGTCTTGTCCATTCGAAAGAAGGCCCAATTCGCTCGCTCCTTGGGCTTGCGTGGCTATTTCTTTTGGGCCGTTGATGAGGATAAGGATTGGGCCCTCTCCAGACAAGGTATAGACAACTTCATATTATATATAGATGTATGTATCGCACGATTCATCATTAATCATCAAGTTGAGAATTGAGCTGACATCTTTCTTTGTTTTTCTTCTCTTTGTTTGTGGCAGCTTCAAGCACATGGGGATACGGACGGAACTAATAACGTACGTACGTGCTAACTATTTATGAAGAGCCCAAAATTATGAAATCTTCAACCTTGATACAAATTACATTTAGTGTTGGAATTGAACCAACTATATATATATATATATATATATATCAATTAAAGATTGATGATTCAGATGAGCAGTCGAACATCAAAATACAGCAATGGATGTCTCGCGTTTTTTGTTGTCAGTTCGTTCGCAAACAGATGACAAATCTATTGACTATCAATAATATGTGTAATCTTTTGAATTTTATGTGTTAGAATCCTTTTGTTTTTTTATCTTTTATCTTTCTAGAAACAACAGTATTCAATACTTAGATTCCAGTTAATTATGCGTGATTTTATATGAACTTGAGTGTGATCGTTCGTTCCTTGTATTGTCAACTTATAATAATATTATGTTACTTAGAAGATAACATGTCATTAACTAACGTAGAGTTATATACTGTGTTCTTCTCCCAAATAGAAAAAACTTACGATGGCAAAGAGGAAGCCATGTGCCTTCCAAAAGCAAGGGATATCGTGCCAAGATTTTGTGCCATGAATCTTTAAGATAAGCTTATCCAATAAGATAGAGGTTAATTATGATGCAAAATTGAAATCCATTCTGAAGCATTAATTAGTGGACGCTAAATGATGGTGCTTTGGATAATCATAAATTAGGTCGTTGTACTCTAAATAAAGTTATTGTGTGCGGATATTCCAACATGTGATTTGAGGAGCCAGCTCCAAGGAAGTAACTTTCTCTACCATTATTTTATATTAATGTCTTTGTCTTCCTTTTTTATCACTTCAACATAGTTGCAGCTTGGGATTCTCAGTTATATTCTTCAACACACAAGAAACTAAGAATAATACGTCTTACAAAATATCAAGCATCCCACACAACAAGAAATTAAAGCTGTTAACAATTTGATCCTTAATTGGCACAAAACATCACTATCATTTTACTTTCTCTTTGTTAATTGGTAGAGAGGTTGAATATAAGCAAGAGTTTAGAGTTGGATTTAGCGTGTCCATTGAAGTTTTTTGAAGGGCGGTGTGAGAGAAGCCCCACAGACATCAATCAAATGAGTGGGCATTTAACTAGGAGATGATTTGTTAAGTAAGTTTGTTAGCATTAACAGGTTATCATTATTGATTAGTCATTATCTGCCTTTTTCCACCAACCTTCTCCTAAAGTGGCTATCTCCATCCAATACCATGAGTTTAGTGTGTTCTGGCTTTTACAGATAAGGCGCACAATTTTTCTGTATTTTGGTCTTCACTTGAGTAAAACGAGTGCTCTTTTTTTTTTTTTTTAATCAATTTTAGAATACAGTGTAAAAAGGCAAAAACGATTTTTGGTCAATTTATGAACCCGCCTGTAAAATAGTTTCTAAAGTTGTATGATTACTTATTTCACTAAAAAGAGCATAACGCCAAAAGCAGAAGGATAAGGGATAGGGTGGAGGAAGAGGCATTAGGGTAATAGATGGAGTTAGAGAAAAGAAGAATGGAAAAAACAAAAAAGTAACTTTATCAGTGGTTTTCAGTATTCAATAATGTAACTGCAGATACAGACAGAGTTTCGGTTCCAGGCTTCCAGCCTTCAAGCACGCTTGCACTTTCCTGATTTCCTCTGTTCCCCACGTCCACATCGCACCATTCTTAAATTCTCAAATTTTAATCTATAATTATTTGAGATCTTAACATGCTCATTTAGTATGATCATTAATATTATGATTATGATATAATAAATGTGATATTCATATTCATATACCTTCCTTAATTTTATTTTTTTTATATCAAACGACCCTTATTTCGTTTGACTCAATGATTGTGTAACAGAAAAACTCTTCAAAAGGACAAATTTTAAATATAGTTTAATATATGAAATCTGCATGTAAGGTTCAGTTGCTATTAGGCTCCATAACATATCAGAGTTTCTCTTTATATCTCACGAAATTAAATGGTTAATTTGAAAATTGGGTATTGAATTAGGACGTGCAATCATTATATAGATTGCAAATTAGGGATGATTTATGTGACTGCAGACCACAATATCTTTTAAATAATTCAAGATACAGGTGAATCCTTAAAGCGATAAATCCAAGCACCGTCCAAGCCTTCCTTCCACTTAAGCGCGTGATTTCGACGCATTTGTTTTCCGCGGAAATTTCAAAATTCCAACTTGATTCCTGGTATCTAATTCTGGCTTAAACGTGAAAGAAGGTGCATTTGGGTCAAGTCTACATTATTCAATCAGCTTTCACTGTCCATAGATAGTCGTAGATTCTATGTCTTATACTAATGTTACGGGGACATTAGGAGAAAAAAATGCAAATTTTCCTTTATAATTTATGGGTTTTAATTCCTCTACATCATCACATTCCCCTCATCACTCCTTTCTGTTAAAGATTTATTCGTTACACTTTGCAAATCCTTTTTCCCAGTATCTCTTCTCTTTCGTAGATTCTGGGTTTTGGGTCCAGACCTGTTTAAGAGCAGAGATTATGACAGTATAAAGTTGAAAGTTAAAATCCTTTTGAGGCTTTAAATATCTTGCGTCGTCAGTTGATTGAGTTGGTGAGTATTTGCCTCGATAGAATGACGGTGGAGACTAGAATGGATGATCCCAGAGACCAGTTTCCTGTAGGAATGCGTGTTCTTGCCGTTGACGATGACCCGACTTGCCTCTTCGTGTTGGAAACTCTTCTTCGCAGATGCCAATATCACGGTTTGCTGCTCCTGCTCCTGCTTTTGATTTTGATTTCTACTTCATTATGCAGTTTTGAGTTCGCGAGATTGTGGATTTGACTTTTTGATATTTGCTTTTATTATCTATATTTTGAATTTCCGTTGGCGTTACTATGAAGAATCTGTTAGTTCGTTGGACTTCTGTTAACCATTGCATGCGGGGTGATATTATTTTAGTTCGTTGGACTTCACAGTTCATCATATCCTATTTCAATCGGTCTCTTCACCTTCATCCTCACTCTCTCTGGTTTTGATAACTACTCCCTCTCTTTCGTGACTCTGTTATTGCTTGAGTTTCATCCATAAAACTCTGGGGTCCTTTTACTCTGTTGAACTGAACCTTCCGCAATTGTTCTGTGTTCTGGATATACCTGAAATTTGCGAATGTGCTGTTTAGAATGATGGGTGATGGATTTTGCAGTGACGACAACTAGTCAGGCAATAACAGCATTGAAGTTGTTGAGAGAAAATAAAGACAAGTTTGACCTGGTCATCAGTGATGTTCATATGCCAGACATGGATGGATTTAAGCTACTTGAACTTGTCGGACTTGAGATGGATTTACCTGTCATAAGTAAGCACAGCACAATTTGTCAGTTCATCATTTTCTGTTTCTTTTTTCTTCGCATTTTAGTTATTTATGAAGTTAGATAGTGAGAATTGGGATTTTTAGACTTCAAATAATGGTGCTTTAGTTTTCTAATATCTTTATACTTACATTTAAGTACATTTCGCTTACTTCATAGTACTTCTACCAACGACATGTATGATAGCTCCTTCATGTTAGAGTAAAGAAAAAGGATCTATTTGGCTTTCTGATTAAAAGATGAAAGTTTCAGAATTGATTTGACTTTGTTATATATAAAACCTTAACGTGCACACACAGTAGACTGATTTAAGAATGCTTGCTTGATGAACCTTTGATGTTTTATAATGTTTGATCTCAGTGTTGTCAGCATATGGTGACACAAAGCTGGTGATGAAGGGAATTACACATGGAGCATGTGATTATCTGTTGAAACCTGTTCGAATTGAGGAGCTAAAGAACATTTGGCAGCATGTGATCAGGAGGAAGAAGTTTGACTCGAAGGAGCAAAACAATGCCAGCAACCAAGACAAACCTCATTCTGGTAGTGACAATGGAGTAGGGTCAGCAGGAACAAGCAACATAGATCAAAAGATGACCAAGAAAAGGAAGGATCAGGATGAAGAAGAAGATGAGGACCGTGAAAATGGTAATGACAATGAAGACCCAGCAACCCAGAAGAAGCCTCGGGTTGTTTGGACTGTGGAGCTGCACCGCAAGTTTGTTGCTGCTGTTAATCATTTAGGCATTGATAGTATGTTCTTCCCTTCACCCTTTATCTGCTATTGAAATAAACTGTAGTGTAACCTAACCATAATTATAATTAATTGCTGCAAGAGCTTTATAAAGTTTCATTTTCTCTTGTTTTCTTTAACATTCCTTTTATGGATATTTGGAAAATCCGATTTTCTGAATATTATATGATGATGTATAATTTTATTCAGAACTATTACGAAGAGTTTACTGATTTCTCTTTCTTATTACCACAAGTGCCCCTAGGGGCTAAATAGCATGAAATATTTGCATAAAATTATCCATTTCCAAATACAAGTTTGAGCCTCATATTAGTGTTGTTTTGGTGGCAGAGGCTGTGCCTAAGAAGATTCTTGATTTGATGAATGTCGAAAAACTTACTAGGGAGAATGTGGCAAGCCATCTCCAGGCATTTTTCTAATCCTTTCTGCTTTAGTTCAATATTATATACCCTAAACCTTTTCCTTCAGGGAGCCTTACTGTTTTATCTGATGGCTACAGAAATATAGGCTTTATCTGAGAAGAATCAGCTGTGTGGCAAACCAACAGGCAAATATGGTGGCAGCATTAGGCACTGCAGATCAATCCTATTTGAGAATGAATTCTCTGAGTGGGCTCAGACATTTGCAAACATTGAGTGGTTCTGGACAGTTTCAGAACAATGCCTTAAGATCCTTCTCATCCAGTGGGGTGATTGGTAGATTGAACACTCCAGCTGGTCTAGGCGTGCACGGGTTGCCTTCTTCAAGAAATTTTCAGTTAGCTCGTGCACAAAATTTAAACAATTCAATGAATGATCCACGCAGTTTCCAGTCCACCATCGTTCATGGTAATCAAAATGATAGTGCAGTTCAGGGAATACCAGTGTGTACACGGCCTGATCAATTACAGCACCATAAGAGTGATATTAATTCTGTTCAGGACCTGACCAATGGTGGTATTGATGATAAAACAATTTTACCCATCACAAGTGAACCACCAGATCCAACACACAGAGTAACCACCAGTTGCTCACGCACTCTATTCCCAGGTGTCAGAAACAACACCTTGATGGTAGATGCACATCTGGAAAACACACAATTTTCAGTAGACTCTCAACATTCAGAATTTTCTTTGTCCCTGCTGGATGATGGTAGGTGTAGTGATAATTGGTCAGATGCCGTGCAGTCATCTGGCATCCATGCAAATTCTTACCCACCAAGTGGATGTTCTAGACAAATTGCTGTACCTCCTAGTCCTACAGATAACATGCCCTTACATGTAGGGAATACTGATGGTGCTTCATCCATTGCTTTACTGTCTGGTCAATCCCATGATGTAAGGCCGGATGCATGCTCCCAAGGAGCCATTTTTATTAATCCACCTGGGCTCATAAGCAGTAATGTGCCATTTCAAGGATGGCATGACCGGAATCAGGATGCTACTTACCATTCAAATGTTATTTGTAGCTCAATGAACTCTCTGATTCCTGTAAATGATGCTGTCAGTGGTCCTGCTCCTGCAGGTCATACCCCAATGCACTCAGCCTTTTACAGAAACTTGGACTTTAATTTCACTGGTTCCATACAAACGAAGCATGATGGGGTTACAAAATCAGCGGAAGAAATCTTATTGACACAAAATGAGGGGTATATCATGGACCCGCCGAAGGCAGAACAGAGTTGCTTCTCAAACAATCAGGGGTCATTGGATTTGGAAGATTTGGTCAGTGCAATGATGAAACAGGTAATAATAACATTTAAGCTGTGTTATGAGGGCCTTCCCAAAGATATTTCTGTTTGCTTCTTATTTTTAATCTATTGACTTCAGTTCAATGAGTCCTCTCATACCTAATGGCTTAACCATTTTAAGATCTGATTCTGTTACTTATTAGCATCTATCTGTAACTTCTTTTTAGATAAAATTACAGCATATGAAGATTTTGAACTAGGTGGATAGTACGCTAGTCTTTAGTTGCACGATGCCTGATAATTGTGCATATATTTCATTGACCTCCATTGCGGTAGATCTGCTGTTGAACATCTCAGGATTTTTTAGTTTTGTAAAGTAAATTTCTCCTGGATTTGTAAAATAACTTGAATTATTGAGTGTTATTTTAGCATCTAAGTTGTGGTCAATCATTTCAGGATTTCCTTTTCTATATTCTCTTTATACCATAGGTTGTCATGTATTGTGATGCAGGATCATCAAGACGAGGTGAAATTACTGGATGGAGATTTCATATGCAATAATTACTCCGCTGGGATTTCTATGTGACAGCATTTTGGCAGTCTATATAAACATGATGCTATTGCTTGTTGAAGAATTTTGTAGCTTGAAATTCTAGTCTTTAGTTTTCTTTTATGTAGGCTGTAGCCTTCTTGCATTACTTGTTTCCTGCCCCTGACCTGTAAGGGCTTTCTCATTTACTTTATGGGAATGCATTCAGGTTGTCGTGTCTATGGGGCCCCACAATGCATTATGGAATTAATTATGTCGTTTGCATAGACATGCTTTTCTAGCAGTAGCAAAGATATATGTTAGTGATTCATAATGAGATCAAGATGATTATGCTGACACTAAATACGGGATTCCCCAGTTAAGAATGCCAATGTTTTGGCCTACAAAAGCGCATTCATTTTATTAGTACTTTATTATTTTATTACATTACATGTTCTTGTATAGTCGCTTACACAACGACATTTCCGCTCCCGGAGATAGCTTTTTCAAGCAAACCCTATATGACAAAATTACAATAATATTGCATATACTAACACTTTTCTCTCAAGAGTAAATTATATTCCTTATCCTTGAAAGATTATAAAATTATCAATTTAGTCCTTCAAAGTGGAAGCCCCTTAATTGTAAGTTTTTCTTCAATCAATCTAGCTAGTCCCTCTATTTGTCAAGCTAACATGAACTTAATTAAGCTATTCACTTGGTCTAAATACTAAATATAGCAACTTCATGTATAAAGTCAGTAACTTGATTAAGTTTACATTAGAGGGACTAACTAATTGATTGGGGTAACAAAATAGAATGCATGCTTACACTTAGAAGAACTACATCAATAACTAAGTAATCTCTCAAAGACAAAAAGTACTATATATGATATTGTTTAGGCTGTGCCTATAACATCAGAGCATGCATCTATTGGGGATTGAACAAGAAGTAGTGAGTAAAGGCACTTACAGTGTCAGGATGCAACCCAATCCTAACCTGAAGGGCTGAGGTATGAGAAGGATTGTGCATGAAATAAGCAACCTGAGGAATGGGAGAAGCGAGAGGAGAAGCATAGGCTGCTTTTGCGTGAAAGAATCCAACATCATGGAATGGCATTCTCGTCCAATCAGAAACCAAAGTGAGCTCCTTCAGAGGAGGCAGGGATGTCTGTTGTGCCCCTAATTCCAATGCCTCCACGTACGACTTCACATACGCGTGGTTCACACCCTTCTTCGCTTCTCTTATTCTCTCCACGATCCCTTCGTAACTTGCTTTTTCCACTTCTCCTGCCGACATCATTACAGACGCTAGAACGTAAGCGTTCCCGCTGAAGCCTTTTGGTAATGCAGGTGTCGTCTTCTTCCTCGTGTCCACTGCGAACTGCAGGCACACTTTCTTTTCTTTCCTCACTCCCAATGCTTTGGTCCTTGCCTGTATATATACATTCATTCAACGTCCATGAGCTGTTTTCTTTTCGTGCATGAAATATAAATTGAGGAAGAAATTAAAGAGCTTAATTAAGGGTTTTTGTTTGTTTAGTTGAGGAAGAAAGAGATTGCGTAATTTACTCCCTTCAAGAAGTTATCAAAACACCTTCAATTTTAAGTTTGTACTATATAACTTCATAATTGATATTTTCATTCAAATTGTCTGTAAATTTGAGAAGATATATTTTGTATAAAATTAGAAGTTGTAAGGCATGTTACATACAACAACACAAAAGAGAAAAAAAATCGTTTTGAAAATAATTTTAATGATTAAAATACATAAAATGTGTTTGGGCATTTTTTGTTTTTGAAAATTACAAAATTTGGCTTGAATCTTTTCAAGTATTTGCCAGCTTATTATTTTTCCTGGATTTAAGCATTCCAAGGCTTTGAAAAGATTCACAAATATCATATAATTGACGGGACATCTTGAAGGAGTTGTAAGGGTGTTAGTACAAATAGTATTTAATTCTCTTTGTAGGTTGTTAGTATAACTAGTGGACCTGTTGTTTGAATGCGCTTTTAAAACTTGGGAAATCAAGTGTATGCGTCGTTTTGTTACGTTCATTTGTATTCACTGTATACTTATTCGTACATTTAATTATAATTGAATGACAAATTGTATATACAATTTCCAATAGTGTGTGATCTATTATTAAGTTTTTCAAGCATTTTTTTAAACAATACTCAACTCTACATATTCAAAACTTCTATAAAAATCTTATCCCATCTGAATCAGGAATATGGTTTAATTTGCTACTCAAAAGCCAACATGTATAGTGCAGAGGTAGAGGAAAAGATGATGAAGTTACCTTCCAAAGGTGAGATGCAATAAGCTCGAAGGTTGAGATGGAAGGGGAAACTGTGTTGTTAGAGAAGTGTTTAGTCTTCAAGTAATGTATGAGTGCAGCGCTTACATGATAGCTCTTAAGCACAAAGTTGTTTTGTTGTGGTTGAGAGTGAGAGTGACCAAACCCTGTGTGTTCAGCAGGTGTTGCTTGCATTATGAGCTGATAAAGATGATGTATGGCTATGGCCTTTGTGTGGTGCTGATCATTTAAATTTAAATTACTTGATGAAGGCATTCCCATAGACGACATAGTATAAGTGAATCCTGTAGGACATTCATGATTTCCACTTAGTAGTATCCCTCTCTCATGCACTGGTTTTGTGACCATCTCACCACTATGCTTCCTACCTCCTTTCAGTATTTCAGAATTAGAAGCCCATGCACTCAAGAATTCATATGTTGCTGGTCCGTCAAATAGCGAGTGGCTTGTCCCTATCCCAATTGAGTACCCTCCACACCCAAATTTTGTAACCTACAAGATAAATATATTTATAAGAAAATGATTTAGGTGTTATTTTTATATCTATTTTTAAGTTTTTTAATAAGAGATTAATACATGTATAGTTTATATAACTTATTTCTTAATTATTAACTTTTTTTAAAAAAATTATATATTTTATTTGGATTGAAAAACTTGACAATAAAAATATAAATAATTACATATAAATCTAGTTCTATTTATAATAACATCCATATCAAAATCATTTGCATCTTTTATTTTTTTTAATTATCCAAAAAAATTGAGGATATATCTTGCTAATTAATCACTTGCTCAAACAGCCCTAGTTTGTTTTTGACATTTTTATGAATATATATAGTACTGCAAACAAATTAACAATCTCACCATTTACTTCTCGCTGGGGAAAAAAGTGCTATTCACTAGGACGTAAGAGATTGAGATTGAAACCACAATTAATTAATCACTGATTTCTAGCAAACCCTAGCTATAAATGAATGAAGTTTTAATTAATTTGAGAGATTATTTAATTTATATATATTATTCTTACTCACCTGAGCAACAACGAGAGGCATGTTTGAGAAATTGGGATGAAAAGGTGGCTTATAAACCAGGTTTTCGAAGAAAGGATTGTAGTGAGAAAGGTCACCAAGTTGTGAGATAGAGAGAGAGGTGTGAGCCTCCACCATGATTGCACCCTCGTTGTTGCACCACAAGTTCAGCTTCCCATCGCTTTGGCTAGCCCTTAGCCTTCCTGCAGCAGGGTACCACAGGATTAGGGTGTCCTCCAATCCTGACTTCAACCTGCTCACAACTGAATTCACACATAAATCCTTCAAATTTAAACCCTCATCAACATCACATGTCTTATAAAATAACACCAAGTACATCAGACTGGGACACTGCCTATCTAGATTTGACAGCTTCAAAATCCTCTCACTCTGCACAACCTTGGGATGCACAGGCATAACCCTTGAAATTGAAACAACGCTACCTCTGCTAGCCACAGGGCTAACATAATTTTCAAGTCTTGGGGTGGCCATGACTGAATTATGTATATATATATATATGGGGTGCAACTGCAACGTATAAATTTCAGTTTGAGAAATGAAATATATATATATATATATAGATAGATCAAGGGCAAATTAATCAGGCTAATCAATGCATACAAGAGAACACATATGTGGGTAGTGTTGATGATGAGGGGGGCTTTATATATATATATATAGTAAGTTGAGCAATGTTGAGTGATGGTGCATCTTCTTTATATATATATATATATATATATATATATATATATATATATTCTGCATGGTCTCTGTGTGTGTGTGTTGGGATCAAAAGGAGTTTCCGTTGAGGCGCCGACTGTATTATCTGGCTCGCACTCGGAGATATAGAGAAAACGACCTACTACCCTCTCTAGCTATAATGATATTATCGACCATGCACCTCCAATATGGTTATCCTACTTATAATTAAGTGGGACCTTCATATTCACCCATGGTTTTAATTAATTAATTCATTTGGTCACACATTTGTAAAATTAATCATATATCATAAAAATAGAGCTTAAAACCATAAAACTAGGTTACGATAAATTAACTATATATATATACGTGTGTGACATATAATCATTGATGAGAAAAATGTATATATATGCACCAATTCTTGTACTTTACAGGAGATATCATATTGTTACACAACGTTGAATGTTTAGATATAACATGTTTATTGCGAAATTCATTCTGAATATTCCATCTTAAGTAAAACAAAATTATAGTTAAATGTCTATTATCAAATCATAAAACGTACGTAGACCATTTAATTATGTATACAATGTAGTCTTATACTGTATGTGTTTGTTTTATATATCTTGAAATTATTATGGACAAATATGATCCTAGTAAAGCAAGCATGTACATGTATGTAAGATTGAAGTCATCAATTTAGGAGTTCAAATCATCATGAATTATCCCAACAAAACGTACTTATTAATTAGTATATATGCAGTAGACGGTAAATGCCGATGGTCGATGGAGAATTATATATATATATATATATATATATATATATATAAAGCTGTGTTTTTTTTTTTTTGGTCGGATATATATATAAAGCTGGTTATTTTCGGGAAACATGGAATTAAAAAGCCGAGCATACTCGCTTAGTTTGCTGGCTTTAATCTGGTCGTTACAAAATTAATGAGATTCTGTATGTAATTAATGTGTACACCAAACTTAATAAAGCTGACAAATGAAAACAATAAGAATAAAAGAAATAAGAAATTATTGAAGTATTTAAGCTTTGTTTTTGTTAGCTTTGCCCTTTGAGTATGAAAAGAAGCAGCAAGTGTTAATAGAAAGGAAAAAGAAGTGGGGTTGAAGCTTGTTGGAAAAACAGGTTGGCGTGTTTGAGATAAGAGAAGGAAGTTGGTGTTCGTAGCAAAAGCATGCGTGCATTTGAAGCCCACCCTTGTCTCTTCTTGTCCCTAACTTTACCCGCATTTCCCTCATTTCCAGCTTTCTAGCTTTTCACTTTCTTTCTTTTCTTTTTCTTTTTTTTTTCTCTTGCCTTTCTACATTCAATTCTTTACCTCTCATTTCTTAAATGCCAAACCCTCCTTTTTGCAGTGCCTGCACCTTCTACTTGTACTAATAATACTACTATATACCCATTCTTATTCAACCTCTCTAGCTACTCTCAAGAGAATGTATTCTTTTTACACCACTTACTATAGCTAGTGCTTCATTGCAGCTTTTCTTATACGTGTACGCATTATCATCGATTTAATTTACTCCAATTTCTTCGCAACACATCTCTATGTACAATATACGCATATATATACACACATGGTAAAACCCAACTCAAGTTTTTTTTTTTTCATATATTGAGAGAAATTGGAAGAAAATTAGTTGCAATTTTAGGTCTTTATTATTAAATTTTCTAATAAAAGATAAGTAAAGATGTTTTGGAACTAAGTATTACTTAACTGGATCATTTAAAATTTTTTATAAAACATGTTATCTTTTGATTAAAGAGAATTTAATAATAAATACTTGAGAAATTTAACAAATATTTTATCTGTAAGCAAAACGCCTTATAATTTCCTATATATGACATTAGTTGTACATGCACACAACCATTTCGATATCTCTCCTCTTCCCATGGCCGTTTACTAATTAAGTAAAACGGAGTGATCATAGTCTCCTATTAAGTAGCTAATCAATCATACATATATATCATAACATGACAAACGAATTATTTAATTATCCACCACCGATTTCCGTCTAATCAAAGCGGTACGGCCGTAATGCCAAAACCGATTCTATTCTATCATTCTTAAATTAATTAGTGGCTCTAATAAGCCATTTATAAGAATTCCACAAAGATGCCATGTTAACGGAGAAAGTTTTCATTCCTTTGACTATCCTTGTTCTCAAATCTTATTTAACAAAGAAAAAGATATGCTCGAATTGAATACCACGAACTTATTCTCTTTATCTTCTGTAGGGCGGTACATATTATCAATCTCATTGTACACCACGCTGTCAACATCAACATACAGGTGCATGTGCATCTATGTATATATATTATCTTTCTCAATTGTCATATATATCATCCCATTATATATATATATATATATATATATATATAAAAGAAAAAAAAGTTTTATTCTATGCGCAGTTCTATCTGATTTAAGCATGAAGTGAAGCATAATCCACTTACGAGCATGACGCAGTAATATTTAATTTAAGAATTCTCTCATTCCATCAATGGAGAGAAAGAAGAGGATTTAAGGAATAAAACAATATAATAAGGAAAGAGAGTACTAGACTTCTGTGGTTTGAAAAGATTCAACGGTAATGAAAGAGATTCCGTTTAATGACAACCAACCATTGATCCCATTTCGTGTCAGCTCTCTTTTCCCTTGTCCATGTGTGTGGACGAAGAGACATAAGAATTGGAGATTATGCTGTCAAAACAATTTAAGTAACGCTTACAACTTGAAAGGAGCAAAATGATTACAATCAAGTATGTTCATAATATATTTTGTATATATATAGCATCATATGGACGGAACCTTGTACCGTGTAGCCGGTTGAATTCTAGTTAGCTATCAGTAAGATGTGTAGTTATGCATGCCATGAGCAATTTAAAACCATGTTCGGAATTTCAAGTTGTATGACTTACGATAGTGAAATCATATCATCTAAAGGATATCAATTTGATTGAGTTTAGATTAGAGCAATGTCTCATCAATAGCAGATAACTGAACATAGGTAAAGATAAATCTTTTTTGCATCAACTACACCTTAAATAATTGATACTGGTGTCAATTAACACTACAAGACTATAAATCAACTACCATCAAAAGACAATGTGGATAGAAAACAGGGGATCATATAACTTTCAATAAAATCCAACGTCTAGCATTGTCCCTGCCACGATAATTTGATCCCCACAATATTATGCGCGAGGAACTTGACCTAACCAATCACCATGAGCCGCGAAAATTCTGATGGACGTTGTCTCACCAAAGAACAGAATCAAGTATGAGACAGTTCCCCAATAATCAAAATGAGCGCTTTTCGACCGCCTAAACTAGGAACACAACTATATTGCAAGTGTCTTTCACTTTCTAAAAAAATATATATATACTCACATGAAATGATCCTTTTTTATAATTCCTAATTTTTATTTTATTTCTGAGTTTGTTATTAAGTAAGAATTGAACTTCCTTTTCATTTGTCTTTTTTAGGAATTTCATGTTAGAATTCCTATCCAAAGACTTTAGTGAAGTTTCATCAGTATTCAAGCTTCTCAGAGCAGTTAAGAAATGCTTCAGAATTTGTATGTAACAGTTAACACCATGTAATGAGCATATACAATGGATCAGAGGCTGTTCAATGACTTAGAAGGCTAAACTCTAACTACCGACTTATATGAACAGTTTCCATTGTAGTCTAAAGCAAGAAATTTCTTAACTACTACATATGCTATTGTTCCTTTTTTTTCTTCTTAACCTATAACTTTAACGCATGATAAAAATTTATTTGAACTATTACGTTACAATGTATGACAAAGTTGTCTACTGGGTATTGCTTTTAATCATCAAATAAAACGACCCCTGGGTCAGATTTCTGTCTTTTCATTCTGCTCAGCATCATTGTCAGCTTCATCCATTTCTATATCACTTGCCTTCGTTTCTAGAGGACTTGGTGTCTCTTTCTCTTTGACCAAGGTAATGCTGCTTTCATTTTTATGTTCAGACTCTATTAGCACGTCTTCCCTCTCATTGTCTACTGATTTAGGTTTGCAGTCATCTTGAGAAACCATAACTTCACTTTGTGGCGAAGCCTGTGGTTTATTCTCTGGAATTAATAACGGCTTTTCTTCAGTAGGATGACTTTGCTGTGACGATGTTAGAATTCTATTGATGTCTTCGAAAATGGTTTGTAACGTAAGAAAGTTCTTCACAGCGTCCACTTCTGCTGGTTCTCCTGTCAACGATGTTGGAACTAATTCCATGTTGTTTTCGTTCACAACTTTGCACATCTGCCAGCAGAGGGAAAAACAGCTTATACATATATAAGCCATAAAGCTATTTCCCAACCATCTTTTAACTTATGGAGTGATTCTTTAGAACGAAAGAGCAGCCCATGAATAGAATGTATTACCTCATTGTAAAGCCGAACCAATTCCAATCGTTTTGGATCACTATCAGCAACAGAAATCTCATCTGAAGCTGCAGAAAATGGAACCACCGCAATTAAGTCATTTATCAGATACTTCTTATGTTCAAATAGCAACAGGAATGAAGGAGAAAGGCTCTTCAAAGAAAGATAAGATTGAAATAATAATAATAATAAAGCAGAAGAAAGAAATAATAAACACTCTGAATTATATGATGCAAACTAGACAGATAATCGCTAGTGTCTGACCATGAGAGAGAGCTTTCATTTGACAACAAAAGAACCATACCTATTGCTTCTACTTGAGGCAGTTGATCAAGCATTTGGGTATCTCTCTCCCCTGATTTAAAACTCGGAATATTTGTAGGCTTTGGTTCACATTTAAGTCCATCATTTGTTACTTCATTGGCTTTCATTTCACCCTGCAAACAGAGGTCAAGGAGAAGAAATTCACAAGCAAGTCAAGAAAACCTCATACAGATCTATATTATCAGTAAATATCTATACAGAATGAATGCCCTGTCATAACTAATGTTAAGAATTCAAGAATCTATGGGCATGGCAATCTATTTAGCACGCAAGATATGCTTGAATCCAAGCAATGTTTATTACCCACACCTTATTTGGGATAGGTCTGTCTATTTAGCTTCTCTGAGTTTCTTCTAATGGTCTTTTAAGAGGTGTTTCCTCTTTTGAGGTCTGATGAGCAGATGTACTTTTCATTTTGTGTTTTGTTCCTTTCATTTCTTATCTAAGAGGATCCCTTGTCCACCACTATTGTACTTTCACGTAAATTCTTTCTTCCCCTCCACAACCCCAACCACCCTTCTCCCCCTCCCCTATGAAAAATAGAAGAAATAAGAGAAAAACCTCTTGGGCTGTAACTGTTGAATTTTTATTTGGCTTATTAATCTCTTAAACATACTAGAAAGTTAAATCTAACCACTTATCTTTTCATTTAATTATCAGTATCTAAGACAGCAACTTCTTAAAAAGACTAAAAACATTTATAAACAACTTAACGATCAACTAACACTTCAAACCTTTAATCCTATATGGTAAGAGAAGAAATTTGAGAAATAAAAACATTTTATGCCCCATGAAACATAAACATACTAAATATTCATTCTGATACTCGACATTGATCCCTTTTTCCAAGAGAAGCACCCTCTTTTTTATAAATTCAACCTGTCTTCTCTGCATGTCTCTAAAATGATATAAAATGGAGGAGGAGGACTCTTGATATAAGTGTGCTTGGTTCCTAGCATCACCAGAACCAAGCGCACCATCAGCTGCTGTTTCATTCCCACCATTTTCCCTAGATTGATTGCTAGGTACTTCTGCATTTGACAAATTTGCACCACTTTGTGCCTGAGAGCTAATTTGTCCTGGTACTGGTAAATTTATAAAGGGAAGGTTCAACTCCTGACAGATGACCTCCTGAATCTTCAGGTCCTTATCATCAACAATGGCTTGCCACCTTCCATAACCATGCCTTAATAAAAAAGAATTATGTGTAAGCTATGTATCAACAAAACACTCACAAAGGTTACAACAGAGAAAACTAACAAAATCCACATTCACCTGTCTCAAGCAATAGGATATAGTCAAGGCAGTAGCAAAAACACTAAGAATATATTTTTAAAGACCATGAGGTATCCAAGCCCACAAAGAATATATTTTTAAGGACCACAAGGTATCCAAGCCTACAAACTCAGATGATACTGTTTTGTAACATTGTCCTATTGTACAAGAAAATAAAATACAGATGACATATTTTGATAATGAATTAACACAATTGTCTATACAATATTAGACAAGATTATTAAAAAAAGAAAAAACATACTTCAACACAGCACGCAGCAACACTAAATCATGCTCCTCCTTCCATATCTTTGTACCCTTCAAACTTGGATAGCGAAATAAGATGTCATCTGAAAATAGTGGAGTCCCAGGATTTTCTGATGCAAACTTCACCTGTCATTTTGCATCCAAAGAGGAAGAAGAGAATTCATCAGGTTGAGGAATATATAAGAGAAATAAGTATAACAGAGAAGATAAATAGTAACAATCTAAAAAATTAACAAATCTCTAAAACCTATTCTTCAGGTGACAAAACATACAAGTCCATATCTCCACGAACACTACGAAAGACAAATGACTAAGCATAAAAGAGAAGAGAGCCACTAAATCCACTAGAGTTAGAGATACGTCCAGATAACAATAAACAAAGTCTTTTCCCACTAGGTGAGATAGGCTAAATGGATCAAACAATACCAACGCATTCTATCTTGGCTCATTTTTACTGCTAGATTGTTTATAGTTAAATTTATTGTAATAGTTTCTCTTATTGTTTTCTTTGGTCTATTCTTACTTTTAGTTATTGAGCTATCTTCCATTTTATCAACGTTTTATACAAGAACCTCTAATAATCTCCTTTGTACATGATTAAACCACCTAAGACACATTTCTATTAACTTTTCTATGATAGGAACTACCACAGCTTTCTATCTAATGTAATCGTTCATTCCTAATCCTTATCCTTTCTAGTGTGTCTATTCATCCAACGTAACATTCTCATAGAAATACATCCAGAAACTATCCAAAATTAGCCAGAGATAATTAATCAAACTCACAAACAGCTTCTCATTAAATGAAACTAAGGGCTTGGAAACACTTACTTTTAGTTGTTTTTTTTTTTTGGGGAGTGGGGAGGGGGGGTGGGGAAGGGAACTGTTGGACAGCTTCTCATAAAATGAAACCTCAGACAATATATATGAGTGGGAGGGGGGAAGAGGTAAGTGGGAGAGCATAATGATATATATTAGATTAACAACAAGAGTTAAACATACAGCAAGTTTCTGCAAAGAACTTACTTTCTTCATTATCAAGGAGAGAACTGCAATCCTAACAAGTACATCTTGTACTCTAAGTCCATCCTTAGGAACACCATCTACAGCCAAATTAACAATAATAAGAAAAAAAGATAAATCAAGTTATAGATAAAAGTAAAATGCAAAAAAGCCAATTCAGCAAGAAGGATCTACCACCTGAGAATGTAGGGGACTCAGTTACATCTTCAGTAATGTGCGTTAGGAAAAGAATTCCATAACTGGAAAAAAGAATTAACCTCATGTCAAATTCACTCACAAAAAATACCGCAAGTAAGATATGAACCACAAGTTATCATCAAACCAGGGTATGGTAATATTTAATATATAGTAGAATGGATTCTAATGTCCATGTAAATATGTTTGGCCCAAGTTTTAACTTACTAATATTTTTTTCAATCATATATAGGTACACTCAAAATTTATGCATACAAATTCAAGAGTAATTATTTGATCATGGCAATAGCCAGGCATTGCATGCAGTTAAAAAAGAAAAAATCCTTTTGCTAGAACAATATGCTAAAAAGGAAACAAACAACAGAACTAGAGCATCAGAAATCTCCTTATAAAAAAATTTAAATAAGACAAAAAAATATATGTAATAAGATTTTACAAAGGCAAAAACAAAAAACAGAAGCTAATACTCAGTAAACTCCCAAAGAAAGAAAAAATACAATTTTTATCACAAACGTTAGTATACCTTTAGCAGTAGTGTATATCATGCAGAATTTGCCCAAAGGAATAATAACAATTTTCTTGCAGCTTTAAAGTAAATTTATATCTTTTTCACAAGGCCAAAACTTTTAGAACAGCTGCTTTGCAATATAATAGTAAAATATCCTCGTGCAGTTTAACAACATATAAGGAACCAGTAAACAATACTATTTCATTTCCTGAATGAGCATATAAAAGACTACAATGATAAGTATAGAAGTATACACAAGGTCTATCTTACTAAAATCCGGGGGGAAAAGCAAAACAAAAAAGCCTTCAAATTGCTACTATTTTCTGTACTTTGTCAAGCATACATGAGCACAAACGTCATTTAGTTCCCTACTGTTTATATATATATAAACATATATATATAATTTTTTTAAAAAAACTTCTAGCTATTGCAAAAAAAAAAAACAAAAACAAAAATATCAATACAAATTCAACTAATAACTATAAAACATCACAATTATGGTAACAAATCCAAGAAAAAGTCATTAATACTCTCGGATTTCATCATAAGTCTTCTGTTTCATGCGGGATGCAAACTCCTTCCAATCATAATCACCAACTCCAAACCTGTAACAGACTCTGAAAGTGAGATTAACTGCAGAGAATGGCACACCAAAGCCCTTTCTTCAATACAAATCCACAAGGTAAGAGATATGTAAACCGGCAAGAGATAGCCCTTTCTTTAATAAAATTCTTTTTTATCTAAAAAAGGTAGGAGATCAGACATAATCATAAACTGGCAGCTAGAAGGTAACCTCATCAAAATTTGCACAAATGCAGCTCTCTGACTCTGATTAAAACCGAGTACTCGAAATGATTTTCCTTCACCTTCCATCAGAGGAAGTGGCTCTGTGCTATCTGCAGCTACAGAAATAAGGGGAAAGATAACACCACAGCCAAGGCCAGACAAGCCAGGTCCACCATTGCGAGAACAAAAAATAAATTGAATTTTCAACATACCACGGGCTCTCTTTTTGTAAGGCCTTCTAGAAATAATTCCAGTTGAATTTGTATCACCGTCAGTAACCTCCACTTCATAATTGTCATCACCATCAGAGCTTACATCTTCCAGACCAGCAAGATCATCCTCCTCAACAGAAACCATCTGAAAAGTTGGGGAATTACTAATGCTACCATTTACAAAAATAAACATAGAAAACTCATGATAGAAAACAAGAACTAATAGCAATTCTTTGCAAAGTAATGAAGTTACATGGCATTAAACACCGCAAACATGTACCTGCTTTTGACGGCTCCGCTTCCCTTTGCCCAAGGCATTCAACTCTTCAACTTTATGCACTTCATATTTGTCTCCTAATAACTCCTCCCAGTATTTTGTTCTTTCTGTACTTGCCACAGTAGACGTGTTCTCCATAGCTCTCTTTTTTGCTGCCTCCTGTGCTGCAGCCTCAACTTCATCAATATATTCAAAATTCGCCACCTAAAACATATACCAATTGTTTAATCAATGAAAAGCAATGAGAACAAAAGGAAACTCAAGAACAATGATAGTAAAGGGATTCTGTGCAGTTTGCTGAATTTGTTTTAACAGATGAAATTGATGTTGACAGATAAAAGGGAAAATTTTATTTAGATTAAAAGTGCACCATCAACAAGAATTCTTAGGCAATGCCCACTAACATAGCTTTCTACTGGATCCTGAAGTACAAGGTAGTACCATCAGGAAAAATTGTACACCTGGATCTGACATGAATCAAATTTCAGAAAACCGCCACCAAGGTTAAAGGAATGTCAGAGTTCATTTGGCAGTTAAAATAACAGATCCTTAAGTTGCCAATTATTCTGATTCTCCTTTGTTCAAGTTACAGTATTTATTATGCTTGAGTATTTCCAGCATTCTAAGCCATTTCAAGCCCCAAAACAGAACAATATATATGACAGAGAAATTTCAAAGTAAGGTCTCCAATAAAGCAAGAAATAAAAGTAAAAGAGGGCGTAGCATTCATAACAGCATGTAACAGTAATTATAATGTAATTCCAGTCCATGGATGGGCACTATGGTAAATTATAATTTAAGCAATAGAATCTCAGCACACAAGAAAAATTATGAAAATGATAAGGGTTACTGAATTCATATAAATCATGGATTAACTCATACGAGTTGCAATATGCACATAGGATGATTTGGAAAACCGCATGATTTGATGGCTGAATCACATAGATCTGAGTGATTCAATACCATGCCGATGAATCATATGATTTTGCTAATTCACCAAATAAATTTTTTTTAAAAATAAACCCTGTTCAGGTGCAGCAATGAGATCCATCACAATCTGACTGTAACAACCCAAATTTCAGCTTTTTTTTTTCTAGATAAAAAAATTCAGAATCGGACGAAGAGTCATTTAGAGTAAAGGAAACTACCCTTTTTAACTCATCTCATGAAAAACTGAGCCGATTCTGCCTTTTCCTTGAAGCTGTGTGTGGTGCAGAGGTGGTGTCAATAGAGTCTATATATTAGGTTGACAATTAACAAAAGAAAAAAAATTGGTAATTTGCAATTTACCCACTTCTGGTTTGGCAAAAAATAGTTTGCTGCCTTGTAATTCAAAGTATGTCCCTTCACAACCTTATAATTTGCTATGTTATCACATAACCACCTTGTGGTATATTCCACATATTGAGCATTTTCTAATGTTTTAAGGCTATAATTAAAATTAAACCGACAATCTCAACTTCTCAATGTCATTGTAATCCCAACAATGGCCTTAGAAGACATGAAATTGTTCAATTTTATCGGATGTGCCCAAATGGACAATGAAATTGTTGGAAGTGCAAGTAAAACATACTTCCAACAATCAAAGTGTTCATCCTTTTAATATTCATGTCATTAATTATGTTAAAATTAAAACCCTAAAAAGAAAAAAAGGAAATTTAACGAGTGGCAACTGGACAAACCACAGTTTGATTCAATAATACACTTTAAACCACATGGGAACAAATTGATTTTGGACCAAACCACAAAGGGAAAACTGAAAATAATGCCATAAAAAGTGTAAATACTTCTTAACCAAGACACAAACATAAATAAAATAATAAATTATAAATAACAAATTGTTATTTTAATGACAACTCCATAAAATAAGTTCTATGTTTATGGTTATTTAAATATTATGACATATTAAATATTATAATAGAAGATGGCATCAAATTAATTCTTAACAATTTTATATAAAAAGCACTCCTCAAAAATTCTATTTCAATAATCTTCCTTTTATATTTCTTAAAGAAACTGTATATAAATTTGTAATTGTCTTGGTGGCATAATTTAGGGCTAACCAATATTCTTTTAACACAAAATCAACATATTGATTATTTTAATCCAATAATCATTTTGACACTTAAATTTTAATTATGAATTATATGATGATGTAAGAATATGAATATCAAAGTTATTTATATACAAAATCAATGCACCTTAATTATATATACAAGGTTGGATTTAATAAACTTGAATGAAATCTACAATCTATCTTTTTGAAGAGGTTGATGTTTCATATTGAATTAGCTAAATTGTCCATACATGCATCTGTTTCACGGAAAATACGAATCTTTACTATCTTGAGTATTTGTTCATGTTATAAGTACATCAATGATTTATATTATGTTTTATATAAAATTTCTCGATTTGTCACCCTATCTTACAATAGCATATGATTCACTATTTAATAAAGCCTTCCAATTCACAATGCAAATTGCAATTTGATGACTTTGAATGATGATCAATCAAAGGTTTTACTATATACCTAGACCAAATAAATATGAAAGAAAGATGTTAGAGTAACATAAGAATACATGGTATTATGGAGGCTCATAACAAGAGGAACAAATCAGAAGAATTCAAGATATAAGGAGTATGCACATAAAGAGAAGGGTAGGATGAAAAATATATCAGCAAGTGAAAGACTGGACCATTTCATCGCAAAAGATTAAGCTATTAAATGAAGAGCAATTATTGGTTTTATTAATATCTCAAAAACGCCCTCTCAATGAAACCCTTTGGGCTTGAAGTAAAGCTTTAGCTTGCAATGTAGACAAAGCACGGGCCTGCCACACCTTGTGCTGAAACTTTTTTTTATTTAGGACATAAGGGGCAGCAAGGCCACACTCCACTTAGAGACTTTGATACGATGTCAAGGAGTAAAGGCCCGTGATTGGTGTTATTAATATCTCCAACACAATATTCATTTTCAGGTTGAGATTACAGAAAAAGAAAATCCACTGGAACCTCACAAAATCAAGACATGGCTCACTGCATATTTATTTTGAAGGCAGGCCTATATGCTTACAGTTCAGTTCTATAATTGTGACTAGTGATTCACCATAGTAATGGTTTAGCAGTAAATTAAATTAATCCAAAACAAATCTTCACAATTATATAGCAAAAATGGTAGCAAAGTTATTCAGACTAGAGAGAGCTTTTTCAGCATGCACACTCTGCTTGGTCATAGGAATGATTAGCTCATGCTGCCAAATGCCCCTTTCCAATTTTCTTTTTATTTATTTGCATGTGTCAAAGTATCTTTTTATATCTCTATCAAATATATTGCTCCATTAAAGTACATGTCCACTCACCACCAACCAAAATGGAGAGGAAAAATCTCAGAATATCGAGAGCACAAAAATGTATATGCATAATTATGAGAGTCAACCTTAAAAGCCTTCAAAAATCCATCTTCTTCATCATCCATTGTAGTCTCTTCATCATCAACTTGTTCACGATCCAGCAATCTATTAAAGAGGAAGGTACATGATATAAATACTATTGCATATTTAAATTTCATGTTTGAGGAACACAAGTGCATGATACCTATCTATGGCAGCATCATCATAATGAATTTGACGTGATTTGCCTGCTTCATCATTCTCATCAGCAAATAACTCCTTGGAGCCATACCTTATGATATCATCCAATTCCTCCTAAGAGTAGTTAAAATAATAGTTACTACCACATCTTCTAAAGCACTATTTTCAATTAAATATGATCTGATTTATTATAAAATACTTTAAAAGCCTTAATCTACATTTGATTTTAATATTAAAAAATCAGTATCTTGAACAAAAATGCCATATATATTCCAAAATCAATCAATACAAAAACAAGATATATCTGCAATTGGCACATTATTGCCTTTATTTTTTATTTAAAGGGCAGCCAAGTAGGGTATGGATAAAAACCCTCAGGGACAGCCTAAGCATATTTGACCATGAAAGAAGTCAATTTGACTACTCTTGTTAAAAACTAGCCTTTTGAAATAATAGGTTGTTCAATTCCAGAACGGGATTTTTATTTTTTGGTAGTCTGGTGAATTTAGGCAAATCATAATGCCAGCCCTTCTCAAGAACAGCCTCCACCCCTGCCTGGCTTTGTCTGATATGCAGAGGGAATGGAAATCTTTAGTTTACTCCCTTCTTTTCACTCTTATTAGCAGAAGAAGAAGAAGAAGAGGGTAACGACTTATCAATCTGATTTACATAATTGTAGCTTTGCCAATGGGACTGGTAAGTGTTATCATCAGCTTAGCATAAACCCTTATGCTTTGGGAAAAGAAAATACCTGGTTAATATTTTGAGCTTTTAGCCTTCCTACAACTAGATGTTCCAACACCATTTTCTTCTTAGTCATTTGCATCATTCTTTCTTCAATGCTTCCTCTTGTTACGAGCCTATAAATCATCACCTAAAAAACCAGAACAATTATCAAATGCAAAATCAACAACAATAAACAACTACATATTAATTGAAAAATAAACTCCAACCTTATTAGTTTGTCCAAGTCGATGAGCTCTAGCCATAGCTTGTAGATCAGCATGAGGGTTCCAATCACTATATATAGATTAACAAGTTGATCAGTGAATTATAGATATATTAAATCACATTAGACAATAAATAACAAATAATAATCGTCTTCCGTCATCATAAACCTGCAAAGCAACACATATTATACAAGTATTCCTGATACTTACTAAATAAAGTAGAAAATAGCAATGTATGTGCATTAAATGACAGATTTCCTGACAGAACTTAATCAAGCAACAACAACCTTGTTCCTTTACATACCAGTCACACTATCCCTATACAATCAATAGAGTATCATACAGAACGCTACTCATATTTTAAGGCAAAACTATCGTTTAATAGTTTCCTCTGCTGCAAACTAAAAATTGGCAACAGAAAAGGAAAATAAAAATCTCCTACAAAAATCTCAGGCTTTTCTCTTGAAAATCTTTTACCAGATTCCAGAAACTCACTTAATGACATCTTTCCAAAATCATTTTCAATATTCCAAGTGAAAATTTGCCCCACCCGACAAAAGGCTTCTCTAATCCAACTTCCCATTCTGAAACCATAATCCCCCATGCATAACAGCTGAACAGACTCAGCCAAATGTTCCCATACTTAAGTCCTTTATAGAGGACACTAACAGTCTAATAGCAAATAGAGGATCAACTTAAGGCACCTTAGCAGTCCATATGGCACATATACATGCATAACAGAAAGTGGGAAATAAAGAAGGGGAATGAAAGAGATAATAGCAATTAGTGGGCTTGGCATGCACTAAGGTGCATGCCATTTTTTTTAAAATTAATTTTAAATATAAGTAAACTTTCTACTCTCTTAACTTCTTCCATAACTCTTCACTCTTTCATATGTCTATACTATATATTATATGGTTTGAGAGACCATAGTGACCAAAGATCTCAAAGCCATATAATATAGTATAGATAACCAACAAAAATAAAGAAGAGATGTATTAAATTAGGTCAAATACAAAGGGTAGTACAAACAGTAAAGGCAAAGTTGTCAACAGATATTTCCATATAAGTATTATTTTACAAGAAAAAATAAAAAACCGGCATGTAATGATTCACCTATCATATATAATAACTGTGTCAGCTGTTGCAAGGTTTATCCCCAATCCCCCAGCTCTAGTAGAAAGAAGAAAGCAAAATCTTGAAGAATTTTTGGCATTAAACCTATCTATCCGTACTTGTCTTTCAGCTCCACCAACCTTGCCATCTATCCTTTCATACTGCCAATTCTGATAAAAAGAACAATAAAAAATGAAAGAATATCATATAGAAACTTGCGTATAGACTGACACAGAATAACCTCATCTGGATGAATACCTTGTATGAACAATAATCTTCTAGCAAGTCCAGCATGTGCTGAAATTGTGAATATATGAGGACTCTATGCCCTTGCTCTTTAAGCTTCACCATCATTTTGTCTAACAATTGCAACTTTCCCGATGATTCCAGCAGCTGTCTGTCAATTAGTGAAAGCAAAGTAGAATGGTTAAAGAACGGTAAAATAACTCAATATCATCAAAATTAAACTACAGTAATGCCTTTTGATATAAGAGAACTGAATATGTCAAATTATAGACAAGTTAACAATCCCCAGTAGCATATAGGAGTAAAAACATCATAAATCACAACATAAGCATAGCACCCAGAATTCTAATAGAGTGGCACTCAGGCAAATTACATAAGAGCTTACTTATAAGATTCTTTTGCATCTTGAATATCTGGTTCAACTCCTTCTAACATGTAAGGATGACAACAGAGCTTTCGCAACTCCATAACAACATTGATAAGAGAAATCTAATACAAAATCCAACACACAAAATTACCAAAACTTAAACTGATTTTTCACCTTTCTAATGAAGATAAGATTAAGAATGGAGCAGCTAGAGGCCAGGCAATAAGAGCATGAATTATACCTGTGCACCACCACGACGAGTTAATATCTGATAATTACGGGTCAAAATCGCCTTATAATATTCTTTCTGTTTGCTGCTCAATTCAACACGTAATATAAGTTCCTTTTTCGGAGGTAATTCCTTCATGACATCTTTCTTCACCCCTGCAGTGGTATCAAATATTTAAATTCCATTTCAGCAACGTACATAGTATAAAAAAATTACCAACTATATAGCTTGCAATTAGAACTGCAGACTAATGATGCATTTAAGAGCCGTCATTATTTTCCATTAATGCCAAGCCACCCACTGTGAATCAAATCATCAATCATCAGAATCTACAATAACCTCATGCACTACAGCTTAAAAGAGGACAATCATCAAGCCAAACAAAATTGGTATCCTAGTAATGCACACATTTCCAGGGGCACATTTTCTCCATCAATTGTTTAACAGGATAGACTTGTGTATATGAATTCCCTTTGGTGCTCAGCACATTATCTTAAGGGTAACTCCTTATCTGATATGAAAAGAGATTGGACAGCTCTTTTACACTGTTAGAGATTTTGTTACCGTGAACTGTTTTGAGCGTTTCTTGTATCTTCTGGTTTGAGGGTTCTTTTACTCTAGGTTGTATATTCTTCTCTTGCTAATAAAATTTCTTCTTTTATCAATAAATAAACATATTATGTTTTATCTTCCTGAACAAAGCAACAGTACATCAGAAACAGTCAAGCACTAGCATAATATTGACTGAGAAGCTTGATGTTATATTCTTAAGTGAACTTCAAATATTAAAAAGCACACAGAAATGTTCACAAGAAAATCATTTTTTTTTCTTTTTAATGATAGGAAGTTTTCTAATCCACCCCTCAGGCAAAAGCCATTTGGGCTTGAAGTGTTGGCAAAGTGTTGCCCGACCACATGGTCATGGTTCATGAAGGCTCTTATACCATGTCAAGAAACCAACAACCCCAATTCTTTTTTTTTTTTTGGATAAAAGAATAAATTTATTGAAGAATCAGAATAAATACAAGTGAATACAAACAGGAGGACAAGTGACCCTCTACAAATGGCAACAAACAAACAAAAGAAAGAAAAAGAAACAAGACTCTAATTCAACAATGCCTTCCAATCCCTTTGGAGATCCATAAGAAAAACTCATCTAAACAAACCATTAGAAGAAACCCACAACGAAGACAAGAATGTGATTCTTTCCTAGGGAAGATGAGGTTGATGGTGTTTATTGTTAAAGACTCTAGCATTCTGATCCAACCAAATTACGTCACTATTGCAACCTAGAGTTGCAAGTATTGCACATTGCCAAATTGACTCAAGTTATCTCTACCACTATCTAGCATAGCCAATGCTACATTACAAAGGTAATCCAGACAACAAAATGAAGTGTAATTACGTCATTTATTAAGGTTTAAGATGTATACTTCTAAGAAGGTGCGGGGCCAACATTTTGTGAAGCCGTGAAATCTGTTCCTCTTGATTGATATCCTTAAACTCCTCCTGAAACTCTTCTAAACTTCCAAACTAGCAGCAGTCAAATAGAAAGTCTGTAAGATACTCTTGGCATTCATGAGTCGATTCAGTAACAAAAAAAAAAAAAAATCATATTTTGTTTATAGTACTTCCTCCTACTAACCTTCCCAGCATCAAGGAAGTGCATGAGCATAAAAAGTTCATCCAGGTTGTTCTGAAATGCATCAGACAAGTTCCCATGAGTTGTTTTCAACTTTCAAAAGAAGAATTCAATATATGCAGCCAGGCAATATAGATATTATGACTAGAAGTTGCTAACTGTACTAGACAAGCTGCCATAAGTCAATTTCAAAACATAATCCAAAAAAAATAAATGAGTAGCTAATTGAGAATCAAACTAGAAATTAAATGTTTTACTCAAAACACTAACAAAATATACTTTGCATGTAAACTGATGACAAAAGGAAAGGGCCAAATTAATGCTTCCTTATGAGATTGAGAAAACAGACTGAAGTAATAGTATACAATCGCAGACTTTCATCCATCATCCATACATATATTTACTTAAACAGCCAAGATATACAATTGTATCATCATATGCACCCATAAGTACAAATATAGACTCACACAAGATTGTTTCAAGAACATAATATAAGCAGATGTTATTAAATTATTTAACTATACATATAGAAAGAGAAAGAATCAATTTTTTTAAAAAAAGGAAAAAGTGAACAGCATCCATTAACAGAGACTCTGCAACAAAATGTAATGCCAAACTGCTGTAAAGATTTAGAAATCGACAAAGCAAAATTCAAATATTAGTAGCCATCAATACATGGGACAAAACATGTCCATGTAAAAATTAAACAAATAAAATTTCCCAAAACTGACATATTTATATATGAACAATCATTGCCCCATTATATGTGTGTGTGTGTGTGGGCACAGGTGTAGGAAATATTTTTCACTATCAATAAGTTTCTTTAAAATATATATATATGTTAAAAAAAAAGATTACAACCCAAAGTTCAGCAACCATCTAAAACCAAAATGACCCAACCCAAAAAAAAAATCTACATACTATTTATGACACCATCTTTTCTGACAAATACCAGCCAGCAAGCACGAAAGACTAAACAAAACAACATTCAATTGATCAATGCTAGCAAATTAAGACAATCATCAATTACACAAGCTATAGGGGGAGGGCATAATCTAAAATAAACCTGAAGAGGAGTCCCAGTCAAAAGCACACGATGTCTGCTAGAATATTGCTTCAATGAAGAAAATAATTTTGAATCCTTATTTTTAAGACGGTGACCTTCATCAACTATCTGCATATGCAGATATAGGTATCAGGATATCAGCAAAATGCAGAAAGCAGAAAGCGCAAATAAGATTAGAAGGCAATATTTTTTTTCTTGTTTTGCTCCTAGAATAGCAAAGTAGACTGTACCATGGACTCCCACTTTATAGGTTTCAGTGATGCTGTGTCAAGATTGATCATCTCATATGATGTCAAGAGGACATCAAATTTGATCCTATCTTGCCTGCTTTCACCGACTATCAGACCAGATTTCTTCTTTTTTATCTTCTTCTGGTTCTTGGGAAAATAAAATTCATAGTCTCTTATAACAGCACGAGCTTGGGCTGATCCAACGTACATAACCTACAGAAACAAGCATACAATTAAAATAATAACTTCGTAAATGACAATATAACTTGCAGATCACATATACATACGACATTCATTTGTGGTGCCCATGTTGCAAATTCACGTTCCCAGTTTCGCAGTGTTGAAAGTGGAGCAACCACCAAATGAGGAGAAACATTCTCTTCAAAAAGTGATGCTAAGAAAGCAATACTTTGTATGGTTTTGCCTGCAGGGGAACAATTTAGTCATCAAAGTGCAAGAGCACATTCTGCTAGAAACCTCATATTAAGGGAGAGGTGAGACAAATAACAAAAGGAGAAAATAAATAGAAAGTGAACAAGAGAGAAAGAAAGACCAAGTACCTAGTCCCATTTCATCAGCAAGTATAACATGAGTTTGCTTTGACCAAGAGAAACGTAAGAAGTTCAATCCTTCAAGCTGATATGGATGTAGTGAACCTTCATTCGCATGAAAAGGAATTTAGGTGATCAAGACACTCCAAATATGATAATATGATCATTAGGTATGCTATTATGAGAAGAAGAGATTAGTCAAAACAACATACCTCCTGAAAGAAATTCAGGGCTATGTTCATACTGTTGAAATTCTTTCTGAGTCTTCTTTGATTCAGCACCATCTTTAACATTGCTTTTCTGCTTACTAGAATTATGTTTCCTAGACCTAGACTGAAATCTATTGAATCTTTCAATTTCTGGCTGAAATGTAGAAATATCAGACTCAAACTCCCAATAGCACTCATCATATGAAAGCTCTCTCCACTTCACAAGATATTCCTTCTCATCATCATCACCCCTGAACCATTTAAAGAAAGCCTTCCATGAAAACATGTGAATTTGATTGACTTTTATAAATTTAAAAAGAAAAATTTTGCAACAAATCATGAACGTTATAAAAACCCAGATACTACCAAAACAAAAGGACTACAAATTATGATTTAGAAAACTTTCTACTCATAAGGTTGCACATTGTACAAGTGACTATCTGCAGTATGACCATTCTCTCATGAATCTTAATATAACAAATGATAATTTCATCAGGTTTCCTTCTTTTTCTTTTCAAGGTTGGCGCGCGGGGGGGGGGGGGGGGGCGGCGGGAAAGGAATGAAGAAATTTTACAGGTACACCAGAGGATGAGAAACATAAATTAGACACAGATACTATTTCACATATGGGGAAGCGAGGAGATAAGAGTTCTAAATAAGAAAACCTGCAAGCAAGTATCCGATCAACAGTGGTCCATTCAGGTCGAATGGCAACAAAGTCTTCATCAGAAGTATTAATTGATGCCATTTGACGATGGAAGTTGTTTACTTTGGTCTTCAGGCGAGGATGCGTCTTGAAAGCTTTCACAAACTCCTTTTCTGGCACCCTAAGGTAAAAACACATGTAGCAAGGAAATATACAATACCCAAAATGATACACCGATTCACAGCAAAATAAAAAGCTTTCAAAAATTGAAATAATGCTTCTACAGAAAAATAAAATTGTCAAAAAATTAAAAATTGAGAGTGATATGGAAATAGATAGATTGGAAGTGAGACATGGGATGTGATAAAGCACAAGTTCCCACAATTTACCATGTGCAATGGAGATATGATAGTCCCTTCCACTTAACAAGATATTGTTTGACAAATATTTGTTTTGAACCCAGTTTTGTGACATCACTTTCATCAGCTACAGTAGGGCGCATCTCACAATCTAATATCTTCTCAATATCATTAAGTGGGCTAACCTGCACAAAAATAAGCATTATCAGTACCGTTTCACCAAAGCAGAAAGTATATTATAGGTACTGCTGGTATGGCATGAAACAAAAAGACTTACACATTCAGGGCACCTCCAGTTCTCAGGAAAAGGAGCTTTAAGTGACGGAAGTAAGCACCTAGGATGATAGGCATAAGTACATGTTTCACAGGTCAGAAGATTTCCACTTTCTCCACAAGCTTGACAACAATTTTCTTTCTATTGCAAAGAAACACAAACATCAAAACAAGGTGGGAAAAGTCATTTAATTGTTCAAATCAAGAACACCAAAAGAAAATTGATAAAAGATGTCATGTTAAGAAGAGAAAAGACTAAACAAAGTTCGAGAATAAGAAATCCTCAAACAAAACAAAACTTTTTTTAAACATGCACAGGCTCAAAACCGATTAGCATATGAAAAGTCCTAAATAAGGAATTAATCATTGGAGAAAAGCTTTTCAATCTCTTTACTTGTTAGAAATGGTGAATTCCTTTAAAAGACCATGAGGCATGAGCAGAGTACCAAAGAGAATGACAGAAAAGTACCAAAGAGCATATTCTAAAGGTAGCTCACTGCTGGACAATGGCAGAAAAATGGGCCAAAGTTTCTGAATCAGGTGTACATGTACAACATATGTCAAATACAAGGCCACCAAACCTACGGCATGTCATCAATGTTTAACTGGTTTTCATTTAAGTACTGCAGTCCAAACAAAGATTTGACCTAAGAGGAAGCTTTAGAATATAAATTTTGTTATTAAGAACAAACTTTTCCCTCGTAGGAAAATGAGTAAGGAACTCAAAATAGGATTTGCATGAGAAAATTCCAGAAGAATTGGGACTCCAAACTCCCCTATCTTGACTAGAAGAAAAAGGTGCAAGATAATTAAAGACAAGAGGGACTGAAGCTCTCTATTTTCTCTATCATACAAGTTTCTGAAAAAGTGAAAATTCCCAGATCGGTCAGAATTTAAAATAGCAAAAAGAAAACGTGAATGGGAGAATTGTAAATTGGAGAAAGTCAGGCTAGACAAGGAAATGCTTTTTTAGAAAAGGAATATTACTGACCGAAGTGTCTCAAGCGATGAAAATTACCAAAAATTTATGAATAAAAGAAATGGTGACTAGTTTCAACAACTACATTGAATGAGGATTATCCAGGACTATTTCTCCCCCAACAGATTTAAGTATTAGGAGAATACTTCTGACTTATGAAAGATTTAATACAATATCAACAACCATTTTATCCCAAAAACTTAAGCTATTAGGAGGATACCCAAGAATGATTTTATTAACAACTCTAACAAGGAAAATATTCCCAATATGTATATAAAAAAATTGCCTCCAACTTGTTTCTTAACAGGTTAAGTCTACATTTCAAATTCAGACATGTTATTTTACATGTTTACTAGCAGCAATCTATAGGTTCTGTCCCAAATTTCAAGTTATTAGAACCTAGAGTTTAAAGGAAGTTTTTTTTTTTACCCCTGCCACATTATTTGACAGTAAATTTCAATATCTTTATCTTTAATAGGGAGCATCTCAAGTTTGACTGCATATTTTAATGCTTGGGAAGTGGGAATAATATGAAATAGGGAAAGTAAAAGGATTTCTTTGTGTTGCAACAACAATATTTACTTTTGGTCATCAACTGAGCACTAAAATTTAATTCCTAAGATATAAACAACACTTTAGATAAAATACAACAATCTAACTTAAATAAAAGGAAAAGCATTAAAGCCGAAAGGAAAACATACTGCATCACTTCTGATTATCTTCTCAAACTTTTCCTGAGTTGGCCCATGTTTTCCAAGCAAAATATCAGCTTCATCATCTGACTCATCTATATTATAAATGGGCTTGCGATCTGATCTTGCACGAAGTCTCTCAACCAGGCTACTCATATTCTGCTAAAAGATAGATATTCAGAAGTGAAAGAGAAGAAAAAATACTATGTTCCAATTCTTATCAATTAAACCCTCAATGGAGCAACCAACGTCAGCAATAAAACCAAGAATCATCCAAAAAGAAAATCACAGCACACTAGGTTGACATGCTGCCCATGATTTAAGTTATAATCTGAAACAAAGGGATCAACATAACAGACGGAACACTATACCCTTTAGTATCTTTGATAACCTAGAGACCACTTTAACCAGATAGATCCAAAAAAAGTTTATACATACATTATTCATAAACAAGATAAAAGCATATACTTGTGCATGCCTCAAATGCATCCATATATGAGTGAATAACTGGCACACAAGGATTTTTGAGAAATCTACCAAACCCATTCTATAGAAAATTTAGAACTTGAATTAATTTTAATTGTTTGAATGTCTAATCAGAAGATTTCTTTCTAAAAATATATGATTTGAGCATATTTTTAAGGGAAAATCCTTTTGTTTAAATAGATGGCATTTCAGTAATATTGAAAACTATGAATAAGGCTTCCATAATACAAAGAAATGATTAGAGTTATGGAATTATTTCCTTTCCCATTTGGCTAAAAAGCTAAAGAGCACAGGCTTGTCAGAGTGTCGAACACAGACACTGCCATGACACACTAACAACGGGCGTCCAACATGCATCTATATGTGTCCAAATAAAAAAAAGTATTTGGCTCCGACATAAGCCTGACACAGCAGGACATGACACTGACACAAATTGGACAGAGCAAGTTAAAATTTAAAAAACAAAACAAAAAAAAAGGATAAAAGATGCCTTTTCTCTCTATCCCATCTTTATACTAAAACATGCGTTTCATTTTATTTTTCTCTCCCCATTTGCTAAAACGTGCATTTCATTCTCCATACTAAAAGAGACTTTGATTATTGCGCTTCCTTCTTCACACTCAAGGCTTGTTGCATTCTTTCTTCATCTTCCTCTTTGTGCAAGCAAAGCAAGGTACTATTTCTTCATCTTCTCTCATCTTCTTTTATGGTTTTTTCTTGAGCATCTTCTCTCATCTTTGAATCGTGAACTTTTGAGCATCTCCTTTAACAATTTCACGATTCAACTATAAGAAAATAAAAAGCCCTTAACAAATGTCGCTCTAGAGGTTCCATAAATCGTGTTCGTGTTCCTTCAATGTTGCTATGTGATAGGAGCAACACTAATACCGGTAAAGAGCAGGGGAGTAAAGATATATATGTGTGTGTGTGTGTGTGGCGCACGCGCGCCGTGTCATGTCTTGTGATTTTAAGAATTTGGTGTCTTCATATCCCACGTCCGTGTCAATGTCTATGCTTCACAGCTAAAGAGTAGCATTCATCTCCTCTTAATAATGCAATTATAATCATTGTATCAATTATTCAGGCCGAAGGTGCTTCCTGGAGGTCTAGTTTAAGCAGGGATTATCTCTTACAAAACTGTCACAACATTTTTATGTAGTAAGGATTGCCAAATTCCTCCAATAAGGAAAACTGGATTCTTTGTTCTTAAAAAAAATTAAAAAAAAAAAAAGACACATAAGATGCCTGTAAGCTAATGATAAAATTACAGCAAGTAAAATTATAAATCAACTATAATGAAAAACGAAGTTAGACATGAGTAAGTGCCTAGCCTCTTGGATATAAAGAAAGACACCCGTTTAAAGCAACCCTACTAGCAAATCTCAAGATAAAATTGCTTATGCCAAATACAAAAAGATAAATAAATACCACAAACCACGTAGATTTCTATTTAGTGTACAGATATTCTTCACTTATGCAGATATGTGCAGCATCAGGGCAGACAGCAAAAATTATAAATCTGAATTTGGTAGGCCTCAAGTTCGCATTTGATAGTGATAGCGACCACAAAAATTACAAATAATTCGAAACAAAATCCCCAAGACCATATCAAAAATAACGAATTAATCGAAACTAGAAAACGAGAAAGCGAAAACAATGTGTTTATAATCCTACAATTCCACGTTGAGCTTAAGAAACAATTGGAGAATTTCAGCGAGTTAATTATTGATGAGCAAACATAAAAAACGTTTGCAAACACTTCCTAATTCTCAAAACAAAGCAGAAACCCTAAATTATTCAATACTTGTCCAACATTTTCAGAATGCTCCACCTGTCAGTTGTTTGGAGTGGCATTAGTCATCAAACTGAAGTGAACTTGAAAACAGGAGTGAAACGTACCGCGATGTGCAAGATTGCCGGTCACCGCCGGATCTGAGCTACGCTTCGGGATTTCGTCGGAATAGGAAAAATATTAAAATTGAAAAAGATAAAAAAAAAAAAAAAAAAAAGCCGGTCGGGGAGGAAATACGGAGATGCTGAGCTCAACTTTACCTAGTTACCAGCAGTGACCAGATTAACGAACCGTCAGACACCCACCCATTATATACACCCAAAAAAAAATTTACTTGGAATTTGTGAACAAAAAAGTATATTAATTAATGTGAAGTGATGAAGGCAAACTCACATTTTCATTTTTATCCAGTCTTATAAATTAAATTTTACGCAAAAATAAAAATAATCTAATTCTAATATTAATATATAAACTCTAAAAATATAAGATTTTATCATTTTGAATTATTGTAAAAGATAAAATAATTAATTATATGTCAATTTCAACCTTCAATAATTAGACAATGAACAGATGTTGACTCTTAAACCTTTAAAACTTGGCTTCTACTATAAGTTATAATTAAAAAAAAACATTTTTTGTTAAATGTTACTTTTTGATAATATCATCAAAAAAATATTTCTAAGTTGACTATTAAGTCTTGAAAGTCATATTCTATTAATTATATGATGATTAAATATTAAAATTAGCATATAAGTTTTATTTTTTTAATCATATTTTATTATGTTTTAAATTTTAAATATTTTATTATTTAGATAGAGCCTTCTTAATAATTACAATTTTTTGAAATGTTGTAAAATTACACACACAGGGGGGATCATTGTACTATGAATGAACTAATAGCAGCCCAAACGATTATCTGACAACGGCTTCATCAAATATTGACTTTATACAATCCACCAGGTCTTTTCTCAAAGCATTGACAAATGACAAGTAATTGTCATGCTCATATTCTAGTGGATTTTGTATAATGACTAAAATACTTTTGAGTTTTGAGTTTTCCATTAGCTATGTATTGTAAGGAGCATAAATGTTGAAGTATAGAAGGCAAATAAAAAAGAAAAAAAAACATTTTTTTAATATATTGGTAAACTTATTCACCACTTAAAAGCAGGTTTCGGCAACAAGCTTACATTGCAGTTAGGTTCGAGGTCACACCGAGAGCTATTGGTGGAGATAATGCTAGTTAATGACAATCAAAGATCAGAGAATCAGACATAGCAAGTAGAAATGACAGTCCAGCATTTTCTATCATGATAAATAATTCTTAGTTTGAACATTGAAACTCAAGAAGATAAAAAAGTTTTTGAAGTTATAATATAATCATTGACTTCATTTTTTGAAACTATACTCCCTTAATCATTGCTTTTTTGTTTTTCTGATATTATGACAGAAAAATACCATTAATTAGGGTGAGAGAGGCCGGGTCCAAACTTGTTTATCAAACTTGCATTGGTACAGAATCATAGGTATGGAGCATGACATAATGGACATAAATGAGTTTAGATAAGATTGCCAGTGACGATACTCCAACCTATAATTGATGAAATCACGGGGTTGGTAAAGGAAAAATTGATTAATTCCTGAAACATAGCACCAGGCTTGGAAAATAGCTGCAAGCTTAAGGAATTATAATTGGTTATTATTGAAACAATAACTGAAGTGATTTACAAAGAACTCAAGCTACAAAACCAGCTAAGGTTTCAGTTACAGATCAAGCAAAGATGAAATGTTACAAGTAAACGACGACCTTTTTTGGCAGAAGTGTACATAAGCAAAAGCTCACACATGCTTACTCTACAACCAATTATATTGTTTCAATTAGTCTGTCCATTTTCAACACCTAGACCGTACAAAACACCAGAATATTTCTCTGTAGAACCATTGAAGAATGCATCCCTTAACTTCCTAAATGTACAAGAAGTGAGTAAACTATCGGACCCTGCTTGATGGCACACACCAACTCTCTCCACTTCCAACAATTCTGCAAGTTTGTTCAACCCACCATGGAGGTTGTTACAAAATTTCATCAGATGTTTGATATCATACACCATTGGGAAGTACATATTGATCAAATCAAAGAATCCCGACTGTGTCTCAGGCAAGCAACGGCAAGTCAATAGCTTAAGGAGGTAACCAAAATCGTACCCACTATGAAATGTGACCCAACGGACTTCATCGTTCAACACAATCCCTGAAGACATCAGAAGCTCCCCAAATCGGTTCACATCAATGCCCTTCTCATTGTTCTTCTTAAAATCAATTCCGCATTGGCGCAATAACTCAACTGAATCACTTGCAAAGATGTCTTCGCTGACGTTGAACTCACGGAAGTTAAATTGCCAAATGCAACATGTATCGGTGCCGCAAATAGGAAGATTTCCGTGCTTATCAGAGAAGGTGAGACCCAGTTGGATCAACTTCAACATATCTACGTTGTCCTTCAAAGTTTGATAGTTGTACTCATTGATGTTTTTAAAATTACCCACGGGGCGAAGAACCACTCCAGGGAACTCCGTGTCCATGGCGATGTAATTATATTCGTCAACAATTTCACGGATCAAAGCAAACTCTTCTTCAAGATTGTCCTTCCAAACCTCCCTGATTTGAACTGAATCGCCTTTCTGTAAAATTGACATTTCCGATACACAAATCCGAGCAACAGAGCGGAAAATGCAATCAAACCCAGATCTGCAAAAAGGCGCGTAAGCGTTCAGATCCCAAATAGATTTCAAACAGATCTCCCGTCACAGACAACAAAAAAAAAAATCTGCAAGCATACAGAACCTAAGAAACTAAAGCAGATTTCAAAGAATAAAGCTTCAAATCACAGACGCGTGGTCGAGACTTGACTAGATCTGCACAAAGCCCAGTATAACAAAACCAAAGACTACCGGTTTCAAAGTGAAGTATAATTGTAGTGGAAACCCTAAGACGATAGCTAGTGAAGAGTAAGGAATCTGACCTTGAAGTGAAGAAAAGAGGCTTGAATTTTGAGGATCTCAAACTTAAGATCAGAAATTTTGCTTTGGTGAAGAAAAATTTTCCAGAATTGGAAATGGAAGAAAGGAGAGAGATAGCAGCGTAGGCGGGGGTGCCTTGGATTAACAACTCCAAGGGCTAGGGCGGCTAGTCCACTGAATAGGGCTCGCTACAATGGTAGTTATGAAGTCGTTTACTAGTGGAAACTTAGGAATGCGACGACATTAACACCAGTCGTTCACTTCTGAGTTCTGAATACTGAACTTGCCACCTATCTTATAGTTGATTTTAGAAAATCAAATTCAAGTTTGAGCTTTGATAATAAATCTGATTTTTTTCTTTTAATCTATTTTTAAAAAATTTATTTTCTTACATTTTGCATAAATTATCTTAAAAAGTTTAAGTAGTTCATAAAATATTATTAATTATTTATAGTTTAAATAAAAACACAATACTCGCTAATTTAAAAATATCTATGAACTCTATTATAGATCATTCAAAATTTTTAAATTCACATTGGTTGAACTCTTCCTTCCATCTATTTCTTTCTTCTTATTTTTATAAACAACAAAATTTAAAAAGAAAAGGAGAGAGAGAACACATCTAAATAATATTGAGAGCTCGAACTTCTTAATTCTTCTAACAGTGCTATTTTTTCAAGTTTTTTTTCATTTTCTATGAGTAAGACTTTAGAGAAAAAATAAGTCAAGTTTGAGAGTTAGACCTCTTCCATCCACACCAAATATTTATTTAATTTGGTCTCTAAATTAAGGACGAAGTCATTAATTGGCATCAAGCGACGGTAACTTGGAGCAATAACGCAATTCAATATCATAAATAGAATTCTAGGGAAAAACAAAATAATCAGGGTTAGATAGATTATTTTACATTTGATGAATAATATTTTTTATTTAAAAATAATTTTTTAAACAATATTTAATTTATAATTTATTTAAAATAAATTCTTATTAATATAATTTTTTTTATTTTTTCATCTCCTTTCAAATAAAAAAAACATAATTTTTTAAGTGATATAGAATTTTAAATCAAAATAACTAAATATATCTCATAATTCTTGTCTATGTTATGGTTCAAATTCCAAAATGTCACGCTCCAAATTTCCTTTAAAATAAATTATTATTTTAATTTTTAAGATTTAGTTTATTTTAATTTAATATACTTAATTTAATTTCTGAAATATTTATTATATTTCACTTTAATCTTTACATAATTTTGTGTCAATTAAAATTATTTATTTTACTGATTTGACATAATTAAGAGATAATATGACTATTACCTGTCACGTCATCTGCTGATTCGTTTAAAAAAAAAACACTGAGGCTTGAGGGCTTCACGCGCCGAAATCAGCATCACTATTGGACATAGCAGCGTTCATTCTGTCCTGGTTTTAGGAGATGGCAGATCGTGAAACGTCGCTTTTGGATTATAGAGGGCAGATCATGAAACGCAACTCCGTAAATGCAGAGACGAGATTGTGACACGCAAAGGTCTATGTAAATCACATAGCACATATCGCATATCACAGCATTTTTTGTTTTATGTAAAACGCAGAGGTGTACCTATACTCTCTTCCTGAATACTTTTATGCACAGGTGTATGTTTTCTTAACGCATAGCACATGGTTCCTCTTTTTCTCGTTTTCTTTTTCCTTGTCAAAAAACAAATCATCTTTTGTAACGAAAGTTAAAGTGCACATACGTCCATTGCACTTAAGTGACTTCAGGATCTATTATTTATTTATCAACTCCAAAACTAGACTATTGACTTTCTAGGGTTAAAAATTTGTACAATTAAATCATTTTGTTAATAAATTTGTCTGAATATTTAATAGAACTTTTTCACTTAAGATCACGTCATGATGCGTATTCTTTAAATAACTAATGAGTGATTTGAGCATTAAATTAACCATTAAAAAGTTATAAATGCCTCAAATTTATAATAACTCTTACAATTCACGTACAAATAGACACATTTAGATATTTAAATTAATTCTATTATATTTTTAAATAAAGCTTTTAATGACTAACAAATCTGCATGATTCTTAAAGGGATTTTGTTTATTTTAGTAAAAAATTAATTATCAGACATGGTGACGCACTAGCATTTACCTCGTTACTTATAATAGATCTCGTAATCCAAATAAGAAAAAACGCACCTTAAATTTCACAAGTTGTTTTATTTTTAAATTTTTTTAAAATGTGTGTTGTATATTTGTTATTATTAGAGAATTTAAATTCATATATAGACGTTAATATATACATATTGATTTAATATATTTTACATACACATTTTTAACAATGGATTTAAAATTACACACTTTAAAACATCCAAAAAATAAAAGAGTAACGTATGTCAAACAAAACTTAGAATGCAGAGTAGAATAATTGTCAAAGGACTTTTATATTTAATCTTTATTTTCCGTTTTATCTCTCACCTCTTATTTCCAAAATTTGCGTTCGTAACCGAAAAAATTATGTGAAAGTAGTATCAAATATGTATTCATTTGTTTATTTAGTTGTTTTAGAAAATATTTGAATTTAATAATTAAATAAATTGCATTTATTTTATTTAAATTATACTTATGACTCGTCTATTTTAAAAAATACACTTACTCGTTTAATTTATTTTTTGTCATAAAAATAACTTAATTTGTAGAATAATATTATAATTTTATTTTTAATATAAAAATAAATACAATTAAATTTGTATTAAAATTAAAAATATAATTTTTAATACAATTCAATAATTTTATTATTTTATAATGAATATTGTACAAATAATAATTGAAATGATAAAAAAATAAAATTAATTAACAATTGTATTAATAAATTTTAATTAATTATTATATGATGAATTGAATTATATTTAATAAACAAATCAAACAACACATTTGGTAATGTGTAATTTATAAAATAAAGCATATTAAATTTATAATTACATATACAAAATACAAATAATATATTTTAACAATATATAATGTTGATCCATTGAGTATTAACTCTTAAAGATCTTTCGATAATAATAAATAAATTGAATTATTTTAAAAAAATTTAAGTCCAAAGATTCATTAAGATAAACCAATAAGAACAAAGTATTACATAAGTTATTAGAAGTTGAATTGTAAAAATGTAATAGAAACTTAAATTCAAAATTCTTTTCCAAATTTTTGAAATTGCTTTCTAAATACTAAGTGGCATTGCAAATTGAATTTTCATGAAATAAAAAAATCTTCACTTAGCAGTCGACTTGTACATTGCAAGCAGTCAATTGGTAAAAATAAAGACTTAAAAAATTCAAACAGGAAGCATGACAGAAAGCTACTAATTGACTATTAAACTATAGAAGTCGACTATTAGACCACTGGCAAATGAAAACTCTTAATTGAAAGCACGACAGTTGACTGTTAAAGGATAACAATCGACTACTACAACACGGCTTTGAAAAATTATTTTTTCAGAATGCCACTAGTTACTGCTAACTTAGGGATAGTTGACCACTGCCTGCTGCAAAGTGAAAAACTTAAATTTAAGAACATGGAAGTCGATTGACAACTTATAGCGATCAACTTTTACAATGCATAGGTGACATCAAACAAAGTGTAAACGGTTATTTTTATAAAGATACAATATGATTTGTTATTGAACGAATTGTTAATGTTTTCTCTTGCAAATATTCTATATATACTGTCTTAGGAAAGCCTAAAAAAGCAAACAACACATTTTTGAATCAATCTTCTGAAAATCTCCTTGAGCTCCTACTTCTATTATCACCTATAGTTATTTATTTGTAATATTTACTTTAAGAGAGAGAGAGTTATTTTGATTAAACAAATTCTTTCACTTAGATGGTTGAGAGACATTAAGGAAAATATTTTTCTTGAAATAGCTGAAGTGAGAAATATTTGTAACGGCTCACAAGTACGCTGTTTAAACTTATAGTAATAGTAAAAATCTCAAGTTATGCTTAAAGACTAAATGTAAGTTTTGTTGAATTAGCTGAAACAAGATAAATATCTATGTTATTTACATTCTTGTACATTACCTTCTAATTTTACATTTAGCACTTGACTCTATTGCTATTAACTTATCTTGCTCTATTTTTGAATTAATTTAATTGAATTACTCTTTGTATTTGCTATTTAAACTGAAATTACTATTCTATACATCTATTCAAAAATCCTTCAACTGTTCATTAAACTTGAAAAAAAAAATTTATAATACCCAATTTACACCCCTCTTGATTGTTAGCTATTCTTAATATATAATTTATAAATTTAATATATTTTACTTATTTTATTATTAAAAAAATATAATACATCACTTAAAAATCAAGTTAATATTCTAAAGGTCACTTTTAGTTATTTTTTATTTATCTTATTAACTAAATAATTAAATTAATTAAAAAATTAAATTAAGATATTTTGTTTTTAAAAATTAAATTAAAAGAATATAAATTTTTAACATTAAATTATTAATTTACTCGTAAAAATAAGAAATAATTATTTTAAAAAAACCGATCCGACCTCCGAGCACCTTCTACCAGCTTCCCTTGCCCCCTCACCAAGCTTCTATAGTATATTCCTTTGAAAAATCGAGTGTGATAGTGCAGGTGAATAATCTTGCATCCTAATACTAGCTCTTACTTCGTCTCGCCGGTAATGGCCACTCGAAGGACTTCGAGGCTTTCCAAACCCGCTTTTGCTGCCATAAGCGCGTCTAGGACCTCTCGCAAATCTCTCTATCATTCTCGCTCCTCATTCGGTTGCGGTGAACGTATATTGTCTGATTTTCCTCCTACTTCGGTAAAGCCAAATGCTAGAAATTTCCTGTCTCAAACTCAGATTATCAACAGAGTTGCTGAGACTAATGTTGCTTCCGCCCAGTTTCTCTCCGTTTCCTACTCTTTCACTCGCCAGTTCCACGCCTCTAATCCCTTGTACCGCGCTGCTGGCACTTCTCAGGTCTTTATTTTTATTTCACTTATATTGATTTAAGTTATACAAAACAACGGAATTGTTTGTGGATTGAAGGAATTTGATCCTTCTTTACAGTGGTTTAAGTGTAACTCCATGCTTAGCATTGACCGATCAATAATATATCAGTGCATATTTTAGTCGTGTGTGATTTGGGTTCTTTTTTTGTTTTGTTCTCTTTTCTATTATTTTTAAGGGGAGCGGCAAGACGAAATGGAAGTATTTCTTGGGGTGAATATCAGTTAACTTAACATTTTAGCTTAAACCTGTCAGCTGGATATCAGTTAGCTTAACATTTTTGTTTCAATTTATGTGACGAAAATTAAATTAGTGGATTCTTCAGTTTGTGTGGAGACTGTAGGTAGTCATTCTTTTTGCTCTCGAGGTTGCTGTTTATTTTCCGAGTTCCTAAATGAGCTATCCATACACATGACACATTTTCTTAATTCTAACACGAGGGATGGTTGAATCATTGTGGAATTAGCTATTTGTACTTCATTGAACAGTAGGTGTACTCTCGGAAATTGAAGGGGTTTCTTCTGACCAGGTTAAAAGGGGTTGGAAGGAAAAATGAGGCTAAATATTTGTGGCGATGTACACTCTTTGAGGTGTTATGGTGGGTTTGGTCGAAGAGGAACAGTGAGGGCTCTAAGGGCGTATTTTTTTCTCTTGAGATGTTGTGTGAAAGACACGTTTTTATGACTTCCACACGGTGTTCTGCTCAGGGTTTTTAAGAGTTTCAAGAGTGATTATTCTGCTTTATTGCATGGTTGCTCTGGGTGATTATAAGGTCTACTGTAATCTATTTCTTTTTAACCTGTCTATAGGGGGATTGCTTATCATCTTCTTGCCTTGTATAATTCTTTTTTCTTGGTAAACTTTATTTTTCTATCACGAATAAATTAAGAAAGAAAGAAAGAAAGTGAATAACTATTTATCTTGAAACCGTTTACAATCCCCTCAACAGAGTTTTACATATTTTGAAAGTTGATGTGTTTTCTATCTTTGATCAGATTACCCCAACAGAGTTCACAGAGCTGGCATGGGAGGGTATCATTGGTGCTGTTGATGCAGCACGAGTTAGCAAACAACAAGTTGTGGAGTCTGAGCATTTAATGAAAGCCTTATTGGAGCAAAAAGATGGTCTAGCCCGAAGAATATTTACTAAGGCAGGATTGGACAACACATCAGTTTTGCAGGCTACTGATGACTTTATATCTCAACAACCAAAGGTGTGTTTTTGTTGATGCATATTTGCAGCCATTGTAGCAAATTCTAACCCTTAAATTTCATTTGATAGGTAATAGGTGACACAAGTGGACCTGTAATGGGTTCGCATCTCATTTCTCTCTTGGACAATGCACGAAAGCACAAGAAACAAATGGGGGATGAATATGTATCAGTTGAGCATTTTTTGTTGGCATTTCAATCAGATAAGAGGTTTGGGCAACAGTTATTCAAAAACCTTCAAATTAGTGAGAAGACTTTGAAGGATGCTATCCAAGCTGTTCGTGGAAGTCAAAGAGTAACTGATCAAAGTAGGATAAGTTTTGTTAATGAAAAATGATTTTTTTTTAAATGATGGTAAAAGATGATGAAATTTGCTAAATTTAAACCAAAAGCCAAATTAGCTAGTATAAAAAATGAGCTTTATTTGGATGATTGAAATATTTTATTAAGTGTAATGATAATTTATGCTTCGAACAAGCAATAGTAAAAATGGGACAAATGACCTAAGTAGCATTTTAAACCTGGTAGTGTGACATATGTAAATTCCAAATGTTTTGAATGGAATGCATGTGTATGGAGTGTGTTCATTGTCTATGTCCCTGACTCTTGACAAGTTTTTCAAGTTATGAAGCAAAATTTGAGTCTCCTGACTTGTACCGCTGTTTTGTGTTTCTTCTCTTACATTGGTTGAGAACATTTTTTGACATTATTGCTTGACATGTGACCATAATTGCACCACCTTTATGCGCTTATATTTTTATCTGCCTTTGGCTAGTCTGTAATTGCCTCTTTTTTTTTCTTTTTTTCGGTTAATAATTTTTTGTAGATCCTGAGGGGAAATATGAGGCCCTTGACAAATATGGAAATGACCTGACTGAACTTGCTAGGCGTGGCAAACTTGATCCTGTCATAGGTCGAGATGATGAAATTCGACGGTGTATCCAGATACTTTCTAGAAGAACAAAAAATAATCCTGTAATTATTGGTGAACCTGGTGTTGGGAAAACTGCAATTGCTGAAGGGTTTGTCTAATTTTATTGTAGGCCTTATATGTTTACTATACGATATGTGCTAGGCCTTATATGTTTACTATACAATATGTGCTTGTTTATTGTTATTATTTCTTTACTAGATTTAGAATTTGTACATATTTTTCTCATTTGCAAATTTAGTTCAACTAATGTGTATTTGTTAATTTTGAGTTACATTATAAGTAGTATTTTTCTTTTTGTCAAAACAAGGTTTCTTTGTTTTATTGGAGGACTTCAAATTTCTATAGTATATATGCTTGTGATCATTCTTGTAAGGTTCTGACCTGACAAAAATCCTTTCTAATATTGAAGCATGCCTGGTCAGTAAAGGATGATTTGATAACATGAAGCTCTTGTACTGTGAAAATCAATTTAGAATAATTTTTGATAAATATGTTGTTCTGAACAACATATTCAAGGATTTAAATCCTTGGACACAAATTGTGCCCAATTATTTGATCTAGCCATTATATCTTTATCTTGTGTAAGGGAAATGAGCCTGCCAATGCCATTGGAATGTATCTATGATGTAATTATGGAACAGGTTTTGGGAGTGATTGTTGCCTTCCAAACAACTTTGCTCCAAAAACTATTGGGCATGTGGAGCAATTCAAATATCTATAATTGTTCAGAATTTGAGTTGCCTGAAGGACTCAATGCTGTTCTTAATATTCTCTTTGTTGAATGTATAGCTGTTGTTTTCTAATTCTTAATGAATTAGTTACATACTTGTTTCCTACATTTTTTGTTCTAAAACAGTGAAACTTTTGCATCTTCTAACAGATTAGCTCAACGGATAGTGCGTGGAGATGTTCCAGAACCATTGTTGAACCGGAAGGTTAAATTCTGTTTTCCTGGTTATAAAGTGATAATATAAGTGTGTTTGCGAGGACTTGTTTGGCACAGTGTCAGGCCTTCATATAGACTTTGCTTGCCAAATCACAGAGACATAAAGCAGCTGCTGTAGCTGTAACACCTTGTTGCAGTGTCATAATCTCCTCACTGATTTTTCTTACAGTCTAAATTTAATTAGGAAATGCAAGAATTATTATGTTCTCTGACTTATGCATTATAAGCAGGATTTCTAGGTTTAGAAATATATAGAAGTACTTCCTGTATAAGATGAACAAGATATTTTTGTGGTTCTTCTAGAATATTCCTAAGCAAGTTTGATTCATTAGTTTAAAATAAGACATATAACATGATGCTTGTGTGTGTCTGTGTCTGAGTCTGTGTGTATGTGTATGTGTTGAAGGTGGTTTGCAGAAGTGCCTATGACAGTGTGATGATTGCAGTTATCCAACAGAAATGCTTACTTTTCAAGTGTTGAATGTACCATATATATGAAATTGTGTGTATTGTGGTCGATCCTGTTCATAACTTAAAAATGATAACTTTGAATTTGAATGTAAATTTTATTGACGTTTTACTTCTTGAAACTGCCCTGCTATGATTGAAAAAGTTTCAATATGTGGCACTTTAAACATTATGTGACTTTTTCCATTTACCTAATATGCCTTATGAATTGGAGTTACACATTATTTATTTTCCTTTGAATTTTTGGTTTGGAATGTAAAGCTACTATTGTTGTTTGAATTTGTAAAAAGCTTTGGCTTTTATATTTGGTGTTGTATAGTTGATCTCCCTCGACATGGGTTCATTGGTTGCTGGTGCCAAGTTTCGTGGAGATTTTGAGGAAAGGTTGAAAGCCGTTCTGAAGGAAGTTACAGCTTCAAATGGGCAAATAATTTTATTTATTGATGAGATTCATACTGTTGTAGGTGCAGGTTGGTACCTTTGGTTTTTTGTAGCCTATTATCTAAAACCTTGATTGGGAATATACAATACTTTTTACTTATAGAACTTATCTCTCATACCTGGTCCTCCTGATCTGCAATCATTATAATTGTTGATTATAAACTAGCCTAGGTATTGATTGTTTCAGCTAAAGCATTGTAATATGAAATTTTAGTTCTGCCTTTCCTCTTTGTTCGTTCTGAGATCCTAATTCATCATTTACCCTAGTTCTGTTCCTATTGTGTACTTTAAGCAATATCTACTATGTTGCTTTGTGGTCACTGGTTCTCTAATAGGGGCTACAACTGGTGCAATGGATGCTGGGAACTTGTTGAAGCCAATGCTTGGGCGAGGTGAACTTCGATGTATTGGAGCAACTACGCTGAATGAGTATAGAAAATACATTGAGAAGGATCCTGCCCTCGAGCGTAGATTTCAACAAGTATTTTGTGGCCAACCCTCAGTTGAAGACACAATATCCATTCTCCGTGGTTTACGTGAACGCTATGAGTTGCATCATGGAGTGAAAATATCAGATAGTGCACTTGTTTCAGCGGCAGTTCTTGCAGATCGATACATCACAGAACGCTTCTTGCCTGACAAAGGTCAGTTGTCATTTGGGATTTTCTCCACATTAATATAGTATTGGGGTATTCCTTGTTACTATAGATTTTCACGAATTACTTGAAAGATTGGGGTTGACTTGTTATTAAATTGTAGCCCTAATGGGAGCAAGTAACCTTTCCCTTTCAAAAGAAAGGATTCCCTTTGTTTATTTTTATTTGTCCAAATCATTTTGATATTTTGTGTGTATGTCTTTTAGATTTTAGAAGCTTCAATCCTATTATATGAAATCATTTCCACTTCAAGCTGTCAGGCATGGAAACTTTTCTGTTTGTTTTCTGCTTCTAGTAAGTAATTTTGCTTCTTTCTTTCAGCCATTGATCTTGTTGATGAAGCTGCTGCAAAGCTAAGGATGGAGATTACTTCTAAGCCAACCGAATTGGATGAAATAGATAGAGCAGTCCTGAAGTTGGAGATGGAAAAACTGTCCCTGAAAAATGACACTGATAAAGCATCCAAAGAAAGATTAAGTAAGCTTGAAAATGATTTGAGTTCACTTAAACAGAAGCAGAAAGAATTAACAGAACAGTGGGAACGTGAAAAGGTCCTGATGAATCGAATAAGATCAATTAAAGAAGAGGTATCATTCAGTTTTTGACTCTATTAGCTTAAAATGTTTTTCATAAAATTCTTGGTCATAAATGTTTTAAGCATCTGCAGATTGATAGAGTTAACCTAGAGATGGAAGCTGCTGAGCGTGAGTATGACCTGAATCGTGCTGCCGAGCTCAAGTATGGAACTCTAATGACCCTTCAGCGCCAATTAGAGGAAGCTGAGAAGAACCTGGCTGACTTTCAAAGTTCTGGCCAATCTTTGCTTCGAGAAGAGGTCACTGATCTTGATATAGCTGAGATTGTAAGCAAATGGACTGGTATACCATTATCAAACCTCCAACAAACAGAGAGAGAAAAGTTGGTCTTGCTGGAACAGGTTCTTCATAAGAGGGTAGTTGGACAGGATATTGCTGTAAAATCAGTGGCTGATGCCATCCGGCGTTCAAGGGCAGGCTTGTCTGACCCAAATCGGCCAATTGCAAGCTTCATGTTCATGGGTCCAACTGGTGTTGGAAAAACTGAGCTTGCAAAGGCTTTGGCTGGTTACCTGTTTAACACAGAAAATGCTCTTGTTAGAATTGATATGAGTGAGTATATGGAGAAACATGCAGTTTCACGTTTGGTTGGGGCCCCACCTGGTTATGTTGGTTATGAAGAAGGCGGTCAGCTAACTGAAGTTGTTCGTAGAAGACCTTACTCTGTGGTACTTTTTGATGAAATAGAGAAGGCACATCATGACGTCTTCAACATCTTGTTGCAGTTGTTGGATGATGGAAGGATTACTGATTCCCAAGGAAGGACTGTTAGCTTCACAAATTGTGTTGTGATAATGACTTCAAACATTGGGTCACATTACATACTTGAAACTCTTCAAAGTACACAAGATGACAAAGATGTTGTTTATGATCAAATGAAAAGACAAGTGGTTGAGTTGGCTCGGCAGACATTCCGCCCTGAGTTTATGAATCGTATTGATGAATATATTGTCTTCCAGCCTTTGGATTCCAAACAGATCAGCAAAATAGTTGAGCTCCAGGTGATTTTACTGTGTTCTTATCTTCATATTTATATATTTTTTTTTGGGAATCCATGGAACTCTCGTAACAACATTGATATCTGGCTTATCTTAATGTTTAATAAGTAAATGAATACTATAATTTTTATTTTTGGTGACTAGAAGTGAAATGAATACTATAATTGACTGTGCAGTACTTATTGCGAATATGAGATGGAAAGGGTTTACACTATGCGGTACAAATACTCATCTAATAGAATACTTTTGATGTTATGACCATTATTAACTGTTTTTGATAGACACTTAAGTGAGTATATTTTTCATTCCATTTTATTCACTTGCTAGAGCTGTAACTTAATACATGGTTTTATCTTGAACAGATGGAACGGGTGAAGGGCAGGCTCAAGCAAAAGAAAATCGATCTTCATTACACACCAGAAGCTGTTGAACTTCTGGGTGTATTGGGTTTTGATCCAAATTTTGGGGCGAGACCAGTTAAAAGAGTTATACAGCAATTGGTTGAGAATGAAATTGCAATGGGAGTTCTAAGGGGAGATTTTAAAGAAGACGACTCAATTGTTGTAGATGCTGATGTGTCTCCATCGGCCAAGGACTTTCCGCCTCAAAATAGACTGCTTATCAAGAAGGTGGAGACCCCTGCCATGGATGCCATGGTTGCCAATGACTAGTGTTGCCCTTTAGACTGCACATGAAAGAGTAGACTAGTAGGCAATTAGCTGAGCAAATTCTTAGATTACCAAGTGAATCTCTTCACCGATGGTTTCCTTATAACCTAGAGTTACCATATCTCTTTTTCCCTTTGTCTCTTGGGCTGGGCCCACTTCTCTCCATCAAGAACAACAAAAATGTGAAAGGAAATGTTGGGACTGGGATCAGCTATTTTCAGTTCAATGGTTGAGATTTACGAAGTTAAGAATTTCACTTGTAGGTCAAGCTTATTAATTGTTTCTTTTATACTGTATTAACAAATTGGTTTTTAAAAGATATATTTACTGGCATTTTAGTTTTTGAAAAATTTAGATGTTGAAAACACTTAATAAAAATGTTGATGTTTGTTGTTAATAGCTTATGTATAATGTTAAAATGTTATTTTAGTCTTTGTAGAATTGTATTTTTATACAAATAAGACGTTTTTTACTATATAATAAAGAAGTTTTTAAACATGCATGAATAGCAAACAAAACAAGAAAAAAATTTATTTTCTTTTGCTAGAGGGTAATTACATTGAACACTTTTTCTTTTGACTACGATAATAGAAAAGACCAAGTAAGGTGGATTTATAATTTTGTGATAATGATGATAATGATGATACAGTGATGTTAAATGGTATGAGAATAAGAGAAAAAGAAAATCTTTTAGAGTGAAAGAGTTCCTTTCAAGAAAGGGAAGAAAAAGTAAAAAGTTGAGGTACATAAAAAAAAAGGAGAAGAATAGTTAACAAATAATAGTGAGTAAAATGAGAATAGTGATATCGCTAAAATTTTATTATTAAAGTTATTATTATTTATCTTTTTAAAAGATAATGAGAGTGATTGTCATAAGTTTGAGAAGTTAGATTTAAGCCTTATTTTTGAACTTGATATAAAATTTACATCACTTGAAATCTTCAAGAAACTTTAAAAGACTATAATATTTGTTTAGGTTGAGAGTTTAAATATAAGAAAAATGATAAAATTAAATGTAAAGCTAAGTGTGCATATGTATGAAAGTGAAAAATATGTTGTGCATGAAATAATGAGACCTCTAGATTTTAAATTAAGACATTTAAAAATAACCACACAATTGTGATTAACTTCAAGAATAAGAAGGTTAATAGAAAGTAAAAAGCAAAATAATTAGTTCCAGAGTTGAGGTTATGTCTAGGAATGAAATAGTATCAGCATTTGACATTTTTTTTTTTAAAAAGACAAGGATACATGTTGGTGAGTTTCAATTGCTAAAGTTAATGAAGATTGCTAGAAAAATAGTTGAGGGAAATGAGAAGGAACAATATCATATGTTTTAAAATTACTGTGAAAAGATTATAAATCAAAATTTTAATTACACAATATAGTTGGATTATTAATTTTTTTGTTTTTTATTCATGCACAGAGACTTCTTTGTAATATAGTATAAAACTTAAATTGATTTGTTTGTATAGAAACACAATCTGAATAATTATTTTGAATAATTATTTTTTGACTGAAAATAAAAAAATAAAATGTGTTTTGAAAACATAAAATATAAAATAATTAAAAGATATTTTTAATTTTAATTTTTTAAAATATAAAAAATAAGTTTTTTTATTAATAATATATATAAAAGTATATAAAAATAATATTAGTATAAAATTTTAAAATTAATTCTATAAAATAATTTTAAACAATAAAATAACGTTGAAATAGGTCCTTTAAACATTAAACCCGAAGGTGGAGATAAGAGGAAATATGAATTATTTTTACACTTCGAGATTTGCATGATAGAGTAGTCCTTTATATGAATAATGACTTTAGTTTAGTTTCTAAAAGTGCGTCCAACTTATGATGAATGGATGGTGGCACAATGCCCTAAGGCCTAAGCAACTGATATTATCTCAGCGATTGAAAAACTGATTTTGGTTGTGACGCAAAAGAATGATTCAATTCTAGCATGTGTGTTGAGTGGATCTTCGTACGTGTGAAATGGCATGAACGGCTATCAAAAATTAGAACAGTGAGTAGTGAAGCGTAACGCTTGAGTTGAAGCTGAAAAGAAAAACGAGGACCCACTTCGAAATCTTGGTTTGGCGTCGTCGCATGTCTGTTAAGTGATCATTATCAGTGTTTGACCAGAAACAAAAGTGATCATTATCAGCGACAGTGCGTGCATAGTACAACAGCAACGCGTACCAACCCCCAAGCAAGTGTTTCCTTTGACCGCGCCACATCCATCTTCATCCCTTACATATACAAACTAGTTAGTTTCCATTCATCAGAAAAGTTCCTCCTTCAAATCTCAAGAAACTCCTTGTTAGGTACTAAATTCCTCAATTCTGATGCTCGTAGCTATTTCAATTTCTGATTTTCTTTTTTGGTGTTAGTGTTGGAGTATGTAAGGTCACATATATCTTGGTAATGGCTACGTGAACGTGAGAATCACAAGGGCAACATGCCTGTCCGTCCCATCACTGCGGAACCTAAGAGCAAAGCCAATGGACTCCCACACCAAAACATATGCCTGCTTCTTTCAATTCTAATTTCCTGCCATCCATGGCCTCTGCTAACTGGTTCAATAAATGACCACATATGTTAATGGAGATATCAGATACAGCTAGTTCATTTGGTGAGGCTTTTGGTAAGAGTTGCAACTGCTGTTTAACCATAAATTAAATATACGAGATTGATGAGGTAGACAAGATCTGAGTGAAAAATAAATGGAAGGTAAAGGAGGCGAGACCAGGAAACATGGCCGTAGTTGATGGTGTCGAGTAAGCAAATATTTATAAAATCCCGGGATCTTCATTACAAATATATATATAAACAAAGTGAGTGTGTGGTGTTCTTGTGGATGATTGCAGAGCTGGTTGCTTTGCACTTTGGTTTATTATGCAAATTAAACGACTACTTGTAAATTGTACTCATACCATGATTGGGAAGAGTTTGATTATTAAATCAACTTAACTAAATGTAGTGATTACACCCACTCCCGCATCTACAATCACTCGTCATATACTTGTTTGAGTAAAACTGAATTGATCACTCAGATTCTGGGGCCCCTACTCATAAAAACATCTTAGGCCCACACACATTAGCTGGCTTCCAGTACCAACGGTGTCTCTACTCTCTACACTAACACTACCATTCTCCACACATTTCCCAAACATGCTAATCCTCTCTTCCTTCTTCTTTACAACCCACTTTTTCTTCTTCCTCAATTTTGAAGACCACCGGAAATTTTGGTTGTTGGATAATAAATTGAAAAAAATATATATGTACTTATTTAATATTAATTTGTTTTGACTGATGCATTCTATTTCTTAACAAATAAAACGCACGTCTCACTTTGGTTTGCCTCATATGTAATTATTGAGTTAATACAAAAATTTTAAAACATCTTTTTAAACTTTAAATCTATTTTAAAAGGTAAATTAATGATTTTATCTTTACCAGTTTAATTTAATTTTTAAAAATAAAGTAGCATCTAAATTATTATATATTTATTTTAAAAAATAAACAAAGAAAACGGGCTTCTTCGTGAAATATATATACTAAAATCGCCAACGAATCACCAAGCGTGCACTGAACAGGCTTTCTATTACTCTGTCTCCGTAGTCCGTACTGACCACTAAGAAGAAGTATCTATTCTCTCTGTAATGTAGGACGCCGGAGAATGGCAAAGTGTCATCGGAACAACGTTGGATCCTTCGTTCTCGACCACCGCCATCCTGCCACGAATGCAACTGTCGGCAGCCACTTCCGCCTATGGAATGCGCTCTCCGCTTCCTCATTTCGCCGCATCATTTTTGACGCTGTCAGCTGCGGCGGCAGCTCCCGGTATAACCCCCGCCACCATGACGACTTCAGTTCCTTCGCCTCAACGACGACATCAGCCTCCGCAAGCTCGAAGCAGAAGCAACATGAGCAGGGACAAGAAACCTTCAAGCCTAAGCGTAAGCCTAATGCGAGGTCCGAGAAGCTATCGGATCTTCTGCATATAGCGGACTCTGAAATTCAGGCCGAAACCATGAAGAAGGAAGAGGCGTTGGAGGAGCTGAAGCATATAGCGTTGGAATTGCAGGGAGAGGATTTGATGAAGCGACAAATGGCTGCGGCAAATGTTAGATTGCTCGCGAAGGAAAACTTGGAAGTCAGAGGGACACTCGCAATGCTTGGAGTCATTCCTTCTCTGGTTGGAATGCTTGACTTGGAAGACGCTAACTCTCAAATCGCTTCGCTGTATGCGTTGCTCAATCTCGGGATCGGCAACGATGCGTGAGTTTCATCTTCCATCTCTTCCTTTAATTTCCCTGTTTTCCTTAATTTGTGTTACGTCATTTTCTCCCTTTAATTCATTTAGAATTTAGGCGTCTTATTGCTATCGACTTTTTGTGTTTATTATGTTTTTCTTTGATGATTGCACGTCGTCTTCTCTTCGCATGTCATATTCTATTGTTCCTTCACCCTCATCAATTTTTGTTGAGGCTAATTTATCTTCTTCTGTCTTTTTCGCACAATAATTCTTACTCTGTTCCTCTTTTCACTGCTCACTAGGCTGTCCTTTTGAGTTTTTTATTTTTATTTTGTGCTGGTAAACTAGTTCAAATAATAAGCCTGCCATTTTTATTCAGATCGAGGCTTCAGGTATTTCTGTTTCTTTTTTTTTTTTTTGCTGTTTCCTAATGTGAATGTGTTAACCATTTTTTTTTTCCTGGTTAATTTCAGGCTTTTTGTTTGTTTTCACGTAGTGTTTCTTTTGAGTTTTTCCTGTACATTTCTTACTTTGAATCATCACAAACCCGTGTCTTCTACAGAAATAAAGCAGCTATTGTCAAAGTTGGCGCTGTTCACAAGATGCTAAAGCTCATTGAATCTCCTGATGCTCCTGATTCATCAGTCTCTGAAGCAATTATAGCAAATTTCCTTGGCTTGAGTGCTTTGGATTCGAACAAACCAATTATTGGATCCTCTGGTGCAATACCGTTCCTGGTTAGAGCCCTTAAAAATCTAGATAATAAATGTAGCCCCCAAGCAAAGCAAGATGCTCTTCGAGCAGTGTACAATCTTTCAATCTTCCCAACCAATGTTCCAGTCATTTTGGAAACCGATTTGGTTCCATTTCTGATAAACACAATAGGAGACATGGAGCTAAGTGAAAGAATCCTTCCAATCCTGAGCAATCTGGTATCAACTCCAGAGGGCCGAAAAGCTATCAGCGCTGTGCCGGATGTATTCCCAATTCTGGTTGATGTATTGAATTGGACAGATTCACCAGGATGCCAAGAAAAGGCTTCCTACATTTTGATGATTATGGCACACAAAGCCTATGGTGATCGGCAGGCCATGATCGAGGCAGGGATTGTATCATCATTGCTTGAGTTGACGCTTCTGGGTACCACTTTGGCACAAAAAAGAGCCTCTAGGATATTGCAGTGTTTGAGAGTAGACAAAGGGAAGCAGGTTTCTGGGAGTTCAGGTGCAAATGTCTCTGCTCCTATCTGTGGCTCTTCATCATCTAGTACAAAGCCAGGTGGAAGCGGAAAAAAGGGTTTGGAGGAGGAGGAAGATATGATGAGTGAGGAAAAGAAAGCAGTGAAGCAGTTGGTTCGGCAGAGTTTGCAAAACAACATGAGGAAAATTGTGAAGAGGGCTAACATCCCTCAGGATTTTGTTCCATCCGAGCATTTTAAGTCACTCACTTCAAGTTCGACTTCGAAGAGCTTGCCGTTTTGAATAATTTTATCTGCTGAAGGGCAAGTCGAAATTGAAGAGAATGAACCATGAAGTTGTTCTTCACAATAAAATCTTACTGAGCAAGGTCTTGTTATCTCGTAGCTATTTGGTAGCAGTGATAAAATAAAATAGCCAACGCATGTCCAAATCTTAATATATATTAATACAAGTTTTTTTTTTTTTTTTAATGTGTTTCTCGTTCGGTTGCTTTCTCTTTGGGGTGTCCCAAGGGCTGATTATGTTTGATTAGGCTGTGTGAATCCACCAAACATGAAAGAGCTTTGTTTCTAATTTGAAAATGAGACCTGAGCAAAAAGACAGAAAATCACCATAGCACATTCTGCGTTTTGAGACCATTTTGTAAGGATGCTTGAGTGTCAGTGGTATGACATGAAAAACTTGAAAAATCTTAGGGTTGTTTCAGCCGTGTTGTTGTGAGCATAATACATTCGAGTGTCACTTTCAAACTGAGTACGTTTCTGCCTGCCTATTGGCCCTACTATAGTATAGGCTCACTGTTTCTAATTGACGCTAAAGCTAAAGTATGAAAGTGTCGGTCGATTTCATCTACCACGTAAACAGAGACCATCTACAGAAATTTTTCTTTTTGAGAATCTTTCCCCTGTTGGCGCGTCAATTCCATGTGCTACGTTTTCAGAAATCTTTAAATAATCAGCTTATAATGTAATTTATTATGCAATTGCAGTGAGATTATAATTGCTGTTAACCCCATGCGTTTATTAGTTTAAGAGTGTATTAATTACCCTCTATATTTGTTTAATGCGGTGACCTAGTTTACCGAACCATTTTCTTATATCTATTCACAGATCTGAAGGGGAATGGAAGGATCACAAATGGATCTGGCTGTCGAAAGCTTACCTGTTCGTCTCGAATAAAAATCAAAGAATTTTGTCCCCACTATGTACATTTTATAAATTATGTTGTTGTGGGGTACAGTCATTTTGTAATGTTCTGATAGGAGCTTTAATATTGTTGACTTCTGGGATCAATATCTCAACTCTAATGTAATTCACTAATTTTAGGTTAAAGAATTTCGTTACTTGTTGATCAACATATTTGTTGTAGAGGACAGAGTCCAAAAGCATTAAGTTAGAGGGGGCATCAATTATTGGGGTTACAGCGTTTCCGATAGTTGGGTGGCAGGAAAAGAAAGTTGATAATGATGCGACCCTGGCCTCCATAAAATGGTTCTGAAGCTTTATGAACCATAATTGTGCAATGTGATAAAACTTGAACACCTCAACCTCAAGGTATGCAACGGCTAGTATTGGACTGTGCAAGCCAATAAATAAGTTGATGTCAGGAGTTCTAGCATATATGAGAAAACCGAAATAATGGTGGTTGATGTTAAGCGTTATGATCAAATACAAGAAGCAGGGTGTATGGTAGAAAATGGAAGTATGTTTAAAGAACATTGCCCAAATAACTTGCTTTTTCAACAACCCTACTTACCAAATTAAAATTAGCATGGACCCTGCAGTAACGCTCACAATTACTTCAATTATCTTAATTCAAAATTTCAACAGTTAATTTTCTTGTGGGACTACATTGGTTTCATTTTTTGTTACTTTCTAGGACTAAAGGCAAAGTGTTGCACAATATCAGATCCTCTTTAATACAGATGATCATCCTTTAGACACACAAATATTATTCAAGTTAAAGACTATTGAAGGAGATAAATATAATGATTACGAAGTGTTACCATTGGGAGCATGTAACTGTAGATTGAGCAATGAATTGTTTTCCCCTTATATTTTAAAAAGGCCAAAAGAAGGGCACATCTTTCATGGAAAAGGTTGGAGAAGGACCTCAGAGATACTGCATTCCATCATTTCTGCAGCTATAACCCCACAGCAGGTCAGGTGTGGCATTACCCTGTTGTGTCATCTCACTTCTCAGTGATACCCAAAATATTATTACAATTTACAATTGTATTCCTGAATCTGATTCTGATGGGGTCGGTGATCAAATTTATTATAACGTGCTTCCACCCATACTCACGTTAGTTTGGACTTATCAACGAACAACAAAAATCTGGAACTGCACTTCTAGAAGCTGACAAGGACCAACCATAGGATAGTATGATGCCACCTTTTTTTCATAATGGATTTAGTTTCTACACGTTCTCTCTATTCTCGAGCTTTTTAAACTTCTTTCGGCTCTAAGAAGTTCGCTTCATAATAAGAGTTTAAATAAAAAAATTGCATAACTAATTTCAAAGTAATATTGTGAGGAATTTGACTTTCTATGAGCATTATTTTTTTTCTCAAAATTTATATGAAATATTTTTTTAATGACCACACACAAATTTTAAACTAATTCAACAAATCTCTATCATTATTTTTGTCCATTATCTCGGGACAGCACATTGCATTAACTAAAAAGTAATAAAAGATTAAATGGCCTGCACATCACATAAACTTGAAACGTAATGAATCTGCATCTATCATGATATAGTTGCAACATTGCTCACGTATAATGTAGTATTCCATTCATGCTCCCCTTTGTTAAACTACAAAGTATTGATATAATTATACATATAAATTTTATTTGCTTTCAATAATGGGAAGGTACACGCCTTCTGCTGCCAACCACACATTATCTGCACGCTTTTCACGGACACCACAAGCCTGGATTTAAACCAGCAATTAACATAAGAGAAATTATGGTAAACCCAGCAACTACAGAATAAAAGAAGTTATTAGTTTCCAGTTTATTTCTTACCTCCTGCTGTCCCCCAGCAATCCGGGTGTATTTCTTATCGTGACTATGTAAGTAGGCTCCTGTATCCACATGTTGAAGTCGTATCCTTTGATCTTGTTTCCAAGTTTTCCCTCTTCCTTCTATTAAAAGCTTAATCAAAATGAAACCAACATCAACATGAAGCCCCTTACAGAATGAAACTTACATAAACTTGAAGCCCCTTGTATCTTCAGAGACTATATATCATGTCTCACCTCCAATAGTCCCCAGTATCTGATTCAGACTCTCCTCCAAAGCAACTCACCTATAAATACCATTATGAGCTTAACAATGCTTATATTCAAATAAAAAATTGTATATAACTCACCAGAAACAGATAATCTCATATCTAAGGTTTACACTGTATTGTAGTTCATTGTAGGGTAATTGACACATGTTGAGAAAATGTGGAAGTGGAAAGTATAGCATATTACAATGGTACTATTTTTAGAAAAAAAAAATGCATGAATTAGAGGGAAGTCGGCCCTAGTTATTCCTCAAAATCTGGGGAAAGACAACAGGTATATATTAAACATAGAAGAAATGTCAAACATCAACGGGTGGTAAAATAATGGGAAAAAATAGTAACAAGTAACAACAAAAGCCGTGTGCTAAAAGCTATGGGGTAGTTAATATATTTAATACAAAAGGCTGGTAAATGATTTGGAATGCATACATCATCGACATCCTAGGTTAATAAAAACAAGCATGTTTAAAAACAAAAAAAAATCACAAGATTCCAGTCACAGACGTCAAGAGTAGGGCTTGTTACTAGAAGGTAAGACAGGATAGACACCGAAGAAATAAATAAATTAAAGCTTTAGGCTTCAGATAATTATTCACAGTTTGTTTACAACGTTTGACAGAGAGATTGTAGAATCTCAGATGCAATCTCAGATTTCACCAAGTATAACAGAAACAGATATAGACAGAAGTGCAGAATGTGGAATATGGAATATTGTATCAATGAGAGTATAGCAAAAACTGAGTCCTCATAGCTATTAATTTGTCAAGTACATTTTTCTATATTTATACGTCCGATTGGAAGCATTTAAAGGCCACACTAGCAAAACCTGAAGCATATAGTAATAAGCTATTGAAAAACCTCTACTAACCTCAAGGTTGCCTGTTATTGGGGATGCATGTAAATGGCTGTGCAGCCACTTCCTCGTCCCCATGTGCTGCAATCTAATAATTGTTCCACTTTTAATGGTTGGCAGAAGTTCCTAGCAGAGTTCTAACAAACTGTAAAAAGAATGCATATATCACTTTCTTATCAGAATTATAACAGCAAGGATAAGTCTGTCAAACATACCAGCTTAGCATGATCTTAGGTAACCAATATGCTATGATTTTGTAGATTTAACATTTAATATGAAAAGAAATTTTTAGTGACTAATCACATCTAAATTTAAGACTCAAGACAAGGACCAAAAGCAGCAGCATTTTAGAAACAAGGCTTTGAATCAGAATTTAGAAGTTTTGATTTATATTTAAGAATTCACTAATAGTAAGTAAGCGTAAAGAAACAGAGGATAAGGTGTTCTCCTAAAGCAGAAAAAACGATTGGGAATATTTTATCACTCCCTCAGCAGCAATTGTGCAATATACAACACGAAAAGGATTAGGAGTTTGAGAAAAACAATGGGAAAATGAAAAAGGGACCTACCCAGAAACTATTGGAATCGTCAACATTGGGAAAACCAGTAACTGATTGTTGTCCACTGCCAGAACCGTATGGCATATCATGAGAATGCAACCTAAATTTGGTCCTCTCATGCATGAGCTTCAGTACAGTCCCATAAGTAATCTGCACCTACAATAGATCAAGCAGAAAAATTTATTGATAGTTCAGATAAAATACCTTTGGCGAGTAGACTAATGGTAGAAAGAATGAAAAAAGATGTATGTAATACGGATGGCCTGTGCTTTTATTATGGGGCAGATATAATTTAAAAAATAATAAGAAGAAATAGGAGAAACTATAGTTTACCACTAAACTTTAAAACATAACACTTTGCTCTTAAGGTTTAACAGTAACATAGCCAATAGAAGTTAATTTCTAGAACTTCAAAAATCGACTTGCGCTATCTATTTTGTGTAAAGCAACTCTTTTTAAAATTGACGTAAGCAAAAGTTGGTACAATATAGTTTTCAAGTACCAATACTGTGTACTTAAGGGGGTAAAATATAGATTTCCAAAAAATTCAACCAAAAATGCTAATTTCCTCGGCCAAACAAACACCAAACTATGCAAATATGCGTAGTAAAATGATCAATAGGATATTGCAATCTTTTCTTGTTCCATTCTACACATTTCAGGCATCAGCCAGGAAAGTGCAGGTAGTTATATTTGGCTTGTAGAAACTGTAAACACGTTGGAATGGTAAATAAAATTTCTCAAAGTCTATTAATAATTTGTGATCAAACAGATGCATAAAACAGTTCGTCCAAGTCATTTAATGGATTTTCATGAACATAAACTACAAGAGCTCTATCGCAGATTCTCAAAATTACTCCTTGGAATTCTCAGCAACCAAACCAAAAGGCTCAGGAAAATCAAACGTCGACGCCTTCAGAGAAGGCAGCAGATGCGGTGAAAGGAAACCCGTTATCTGAATCGAGGCCGAAGAAAAGGAAGAGAGAAAGGGCGAAGAACCCGAGGGCCATGACGAAGAGCAGCACAGTGAAGCAGCTATGTTACCAGATCGGAAATTCTGATTTTGATTTTGACAGCCTCCATGTGGATTCCCTATGTACTATCCAGGTAGACCCACCCTGAGTGAGGCAAAGAAGAATGAGGCTTTCTTCGCGATAGGCTCTGTGACCCTGAAGAAGCCACGCTTTGACCTCACTATCCAGAGGGGAACCTATAGAGAAGTGGTTGACGGAGAGAGAAACTTCAATTCGTTATGGTGCGGTAATGGAATAAGGCAATGTTGGTTTTTGGCCTCTGATAAAACCGAGTCTGTAAAATTGGGTACTTGCTTGCTCGCATTGCATAGAGTTCAGAATTCAGATATCAGAGCACAGAAGACGGAGAAGCTTTCCGTGACAGTGACACAAACGCTCTACGCTGGAAAATTGGAGTCTCGTCGCGCGACAGATTTTGGATTAATATGTAGTAAACACGTCGTAAAGTGGGTGATGTGGAAACCTGTTAGTGGATGCATGGACCAAATATTTTGTGACCCGATACTCTGTCAATGGGTCTCTCTTTTTTTTTTTCATTTCACAAAATGATGTTATTTTGTGTAATATAATTTTTTTTGATAAGTCGGCAGTTATAATTTTTTTATAATTTTGCAGAACAATTTTTTAGGAGTGATTTTGTTCATTGTTGAAAGTGTGTTTTAATATTCTTGTAATAAATATTTTTGCTGTTATAATTTTTGTTTAAATAATAAATTTAAAATTTTATTTTTTATAAATTAAGTTAAAAAAATGGTACAAATAAAAATGTATATTTATATTTATTTTATTTTAGTCCTAATAAAATATATGTTTATAATAAATATTATGTTTAGTTTTTATTTTAATCTCAAATATGTAATTAGATTGAGTTTTATTTGAAAAAAAATATTTAAAAATAATACTTTTTATTTCTTTAACCTCTTACAACACATAAGATTTTTAAAAAATAATTAAAACATACAAACAATCACTCAAGTATGCAATATCAGTATAATTTATATTAAGCCTTAGGTGATAGTTTTACTGAAATGTGATTTATATTAAGTCTTATATGATATTAAGCCTTAGGTTCATATTAAGTCATATGTTTATATTAAACTATAGGTAATAGCAAAAATTTGAGTAAATACTCAAGATTTTTAACAATCTAGAGTATTTGCTTGTATGTTAGAAATAAATGAAATGTGTATGTTAAAAATTCTAGCAATCTAAGATTTCAAGCAAATCTTATATGTTAGAAAATTTGAATGTTTGCTATCACCTATATTTTAATATGAACCTAAAGCTTAATATAAAATAATGACATTGCATACTTGAATGTTTACTTGTGTGTTTTAATTTTTTTTTAAAAATTTTCTATGCTATAAAAGGCTAAAGAAATAAAAAGTATTATTTTTAAATATTTTTTTAAAATAAAATTCAATCTAGTTACATGTTTGGGATTAAAATAAAAACTAAACATAATATCTATTACAAACATATATTTTTTTGAGACTAAAATAAAAAAATAAAGATATATTTTTTATTTGTATCATATATTTTTTTAACTTAATTTATAAAAAATAAAAATAAAAATTTATTATTTTTTGAATGAATTTTTTAAACAAAAATTATAACAGCAATAATATTCTTTGTAAGAATATTAAAACACACTTTAATAATGAACAAAATTGTCACTAAGAAGTTGCTTTGCAAAACTATAAAAAAATTTACAACTACCTATTTATCTATAAAAAAAATATATTATACAAAATAACATCATTTTGTATAATAATAGAGAAAAGATAGAGAACTAATGGTAAAAGATCGAATCTCAAATATTTTGTAATAGCAGGATAACAAATTTCTAGTTGCATTTATTGTATTACTTAATAAAATTTCACGAAAAAAATATTATTTTATATATTTTATTTATGCTTTAATTTGAAATAAAATATTAAAAAATATTTTTAATTAGTGTATAGACTTAATAACAATGAGTAGTATTAAAATTTTTTTTAAAAAAGTCCTACATAGGAAAAAAAAAATTAGCATTTCACTTATTTTTGTGCAAACGATTTTTGTGTTAACGACTTTTGAGTTTGGTAAAATGGAACGAAATAGTTTGAGGACCTTACTTGATTTTAAAATTTGATAAGGTCAAGTAGATTATAATGGTTTGGAAATAATTTCTCACTCTAATTTTAAAATTCATCCAGAATATTTAAGATGATATGAACTTTTTTATAATATTTTATTTTCTTATTTAATATTCTTTAAATCAACAAGAACTGAAACAGCATCTGTTTTTTTAATAAAATTCTTATTACTCAATTGAATAGCTCCACTCTACCCTATTATTTTTCAAAATTCGTAATCAAGTCACAAAATTCCGTTAATTTCATGATGAATGTTTTTTAAAACATTTTTTATACAATTATTTTTTGAAAAATAAATTCTACAATGTTTTTTGTTTATTTAATCAAACCCCCTAAAAAAAAATGCAATTGGACTACCTAAAATACGCATTTTATGAAATACAGTAAAGTATAATAAAACGTATCATTTTACACATTAACTAACTATTAAATTAATTTATAAATAAAAATAAAAATAAATTATTTTATTAACGTATATTTTAAATATCAAACAAACAGAGTTAAAAAAAGAGGATGATATTTGGGTTTGTTCTAAAGAGAGATTTTGGCCCCCTATCAACGGTTCAAGAGAAGATCAAGTTAATGTAAGTGAAATTTGACAGCAGATGGTAAATACAGTGTGAATTTTGGAGTGGCAAGGTTGAACTAAAAATCAAAACCTTTGTGTGGAAAGTGTGTAAGTGAAATTTGGTTGTCTACTAAGGAGGAAACGGTTGAGCATGTTTTTCTTCGAGTATGAACGGGGTAGAGCCTTTTTGAAGGAATCCAACCGAACCCGATGGCTGCCCTCTGTAGCGCTAATGCAATTTTTGCAGAATTCATTGCCTCCCTCACGGCTAACAATCCTCCGATTGCTTGTTCTGAGACCAAATTCTCGAGGAATGACAAAGGTGATGTGCTTACAGGTTCGACCAATAGGATTGCTTGTGTTAATGCCTTCAAAGCAGAACCTCTAGCCCTTAAGGAAGTCGTTGTGATAGAAAGCTTGTCGTGCAACTTGTGGCAACTAGATTCCAGAATTCTCTTGATTTGGATTCATAGGAATGGGAACAAAGTGGTGGACTACCTTGCTAAGCAAGCCCTAAACCTCTCGCTCCCTCTGGATTGGGTTTGGGCCCTGCCTGTTAAGCTTCTGGGTCTGTGTCTTAACGAGGACTTTCTCTCAAGGTCTCCAGGGTAACGCAAAAAGGCAAGTTTGTTGCAATGGAGCCCGAAAATTCAAATGCGGATTCCAACTATCAAATTTAGCCCAAAATCCGAGCTTAGCTTCGCTTCGCTGGATTCTCCTTTAATGCGCATAAAATACATAAAATAAAGTTGCCACAAAACCATACTCCGCCAAAGAAAAAAACATACAAATATCCACATATAGTATTTTCGTCCCGAAAAATTGCCGAGAATTTCATTTTATCTCCTCTCTGTCTCGTATGGAAGAATAAAAACAATTAAAAATAACCCTAACCTTCTTATTTTTTCAGAAAACCACCCTATAACTGTCATAAATATACAAGCCACGTTTTTTTTTTTTTGTTTATAACTCATTAAACGGTACATATTATTTGTGAAGAAAATAATCAGTCGTGTGTGCAGAGTAGAATGGCCAACTCAGTTTGAGTTAGTGTTCAAAAATTTAACTTTCTATTTTACAACGTTTGATATGCATGCATTTAACCAGAGAAAGGATGTTTGTTTCACAGATTGAAACAAGATCTCGAGCATAGACTCCTACTTCATCTACCATTGGAGTTAAGACACGTTTGAAGGATGTTAGTAATGCTTTAACGACGTCAAAAGAGCTTCTTAAAATAATCAACCGCATATGGGGTCATGAAGATCGTCCTTCTTCGAGTATGTCCCTAATCTCAACTTTACATACTGAGCTGGAGAGGGCTCAGCTGTAGGTCAATCAGCTTATCCAAGAACAGCACTCAGATCATAATGGGTTTGTTCTAAGTTTATCCAAGAACAACGCTGTAAGTCATGAAGATCGTCTTTTTTTTTTTTCTTCACAGATAAAACGCACCGTTTAATGAGTTATAAACCAAAAAAAAAAAAAACGTGGCTTGCTATGAACGGTTGGATGATGTGGACGTCTGGGATTTAGTGGACAGCAGCGGACAGCACCGGGAGCGGACAGCAGCAGATCCGCACGCCATAAATCCTCTCTGTTTCGCTTCGTTTCGTCTATTTCCAGGTCTTCAATGGAGTAAACCCGGGCAGACTGTTAGAGGGCTGTCGAAGATCTAGAGGAAGAGAGTCAAGTACAGCAACGATGGCGTCCGTGGATGAAGAGCTCGAAGAGCAGCTTCTTGAAGCTGGAAATAAGCTCGTAGATCCTCCGTCATCTGTCGATGAGCTCCTGCCACTTCTAGATGTACGCATAGTCTTTCTTTTCCTTTCAATTTTTGCTTTCGTTGGGTTTCTCTTGCTTGTTGAGCTTTTACTGGTTCATTTGATGCCAGAGATTCTTATACACTGCGTTCTTGAACTTGTTTCCGGGGTCCGGTGGCTTTGTTAATCCATCTCAGACTCAAGCTATTTTAATTTCGCATTGCATGCGGTTCCTTTTTTTGGTTATTGCCATTTGATTATGTTTTCGGAGAATGAATCACTTCTATCAGCTTGCCTGCTGACTTATATAGTATATGAATAAGTGGGCTGGAGCCCGAAAATTGCAAAGAAGCAGCTGAAATTGTTTACTCTATGACGTTTTGATGAGACTCCGGTAAGTGCACGAAGGAAATATAGCCACTTGTTTCAGCTAACTCCGTCTGTCTATACTACCTCAGGAGTAGTGTTCTAGTTTATATTAATTTGATTAGCAAAAGCATTTTTAGATGATTGCATTCATATGTACATTTTTTTTTTTAACAATGCTCCTAAATTTTAATTGGGATTCTCATTGGTAACACTATCGGTATCCATATTAAATCAAAATCTATAATATACTGGGATGATGTATATTTACTTTTCATGATTGTGCTTATGTAAATGCAAAGATGTCAGACGGAGCATTTACTGACAACTTCATTTTAAATGAGCGATATATTCAGAGTTCAGACAAAATTGAATTGGTTGCTGATATTGGTTCATTCAGTTTTTATTGATTGCCAGAGGTATTGATCTGGATATAGAAGAAATGCTATTGTAGATTTTTTTTTTAAGAAGAAATATTTAAAGATAGAAACACATAGGAATTAAGGAACCTCAGTCCCTTAAATAAATTGTACCCTACTAAAATTGTAATAATTATATAAATACTAGAAGCTTGACATGCACTAAAGTGCATGGCAATTATAAAATAAGAAAATTATTATTATATTTTAAAATAATAAAATTAAGTAATAGAAAATTATTTAACTTCCCTCTCTCCTGAGACCTATTTTAACTCTCCACTTTCTTTACTCTTCTCACATATTTTTTAAATTCATATTTTATTTTATGTGTTAATTCATGGTTTTGGAGACCAATAAGGTCCCAAAGCCATATATAATAGTAAAAATTATTGCTTCACATGAAACTTTATGTGTGTGTCCCTATCTTTTGGATGCATGAGTTGATATTTGGCCTACTGTAGCAGCATATTTTATGGATTAATGTCTTAGCAATGTGACATCTTGTATAGAGAAGAGTTACTTATAAATGGAAAAAGAAAATATGTCAAAAATATGGAGCACACCTGTGTTAAGACCCCTTGACACTAGTTTTTCTCAGCATAGCTGTATATGTCCTCTTTCAACCTATCTGCTTTTGTTTCTGCTAAATACCTCGTACTATGGCCAACCTTACATTAATATTTAGTTTTATATTTTGAGATTTTTGTTACTGTTTCTTTATTTCCTGATTTCCTTTAACTTCACTCCTGTTACGCCAATGTTCTGTTTCTGTGTATGGGGTAATACAGCTAATACTGCAAATTTGCAACAAGCAAAAATCAACTTTTCATGTCAATTAATTATTATGGTTTTTATAGCTTAGTAGGGTGTGGGGAATTGTTAAGATTTAATATCTCTAAATTAGGTTGAAGCGCTAAAATCATGGTAATTAAGATCGACATCCTGATCATAAGATTGTTCAAGATCGAGTTCTTTTGATCAAAATCGTTGCTGGATTTTACTTAGAATTGTTTTTGCTTAGGATCGCAGCAAAATCAAGATCTAGATTATAAGACAGCGGGATCGTGAGATCCCATGCAATCATGGAAGCTTTTGAATTTTTTTTTTTGGGGTGGGGGGCGGGGAAGGCCCAAAGGACGCTGTTTAACTTAGGGATTCCCATATAAATGTTATGTAAAACTCTTTTGCTGTTTTTCCTCATATTCTCTATATTTCCCCCTTCTACAATGCGTTATCTTTTGCTGTAAATTTCTGATTGCTCAAGGCTATGTTCAAGAGAGGAAGAAGAAGCTGCTTGGCCTTGCCAGAGCTTCCTTGGGTTCATAGAGTTAACAGTTTTCTTGCTACCTCCAACTATATAACGAAGATGAAGTGCACTTTGTGTACAAGACTATGTCTAACATTCCCATATACAATCTAATATGATAGTGTAGCCTATGATAAGTCATAAGTGCATGCTATTTGATACTGGGTTTGTGATGACTAATAAATTGTGTTTATGTATGACAGTTGTGACTTTTGTACTTTATGACTTTTTTTTATAAAATTATGATGAGATTTGAATAATTTTATGTTTATGAAAAAATTTATATCACTGAATGTCTATATTTTATTTTTCTAAAAATTGATAGGATCTTATGATCAAGCATAGTTATTAATAGTGGGACCAAGCAATCACTATAGTGTGTTACTTTTCACCGTGAGGGATTGCACTATGCTACGGTTGTAGCATTGGAAGTTTTGTGTAGTGTTGGTATTCCATGCTATATGCACTAATGCAGCATCTATTTAGCACTCACTATTTGATGGATTGCACAAGGTACTTAGTATTTGTAAGGTTAGGGTCACAGGACTGCACAGCCTTACACTCTCTCATATTTGGAGGTTGGCAGTCTCTGCCTTTCTGGACGATATTTTAGGACTATCTACTTTTTATTTTTTTCATCTTCCACTTCTTTGCATTTAAGTAGCTCTGTTTAGTGTTTACTTACAATTTGACTGTGTCTTGTCATATTTTCTCAAGTAACAGTAGATTATAAACAAGTGAGTATAGGTTATATTCAGTATATGTAACATTTTAGAATTGATGTTGCTACAAGCATACTATGTGCTATTAATAATTATGGCTTCAATCCCAAAGGGCATTTGTGAGAGGGGTTGTGTTATAGAAGACATATCCATGAGCTTATGTATATTTTTTTCCTCTGGAATTGTAGCGAATTGAGAGTTGCCTGTCAAGAGTTGAACAGTCACCTACCAACTCAATGCAAAATGCACTCTCTCCGTCATTGCAAGCATTAATTGCTGATAAACTTTTAAGGCATTCAGATGATGATGTGAAAGTTGCAGTAGCCTCTTGCATCACTGAAATAACGAGAATTACTGCACCTGATGCTCCTTACACTGATGACCAAATGAAGGTGTGTGCAGTAATTTTTCTAGAAAAAATATATATTTGGCCATTGTTATATTCCTCACTAATAACATCTGTTAAGTTTTAACATGCTAATTACTTGCAGGAGGTGTTCCAATTAATTGTTTCTTCATTAGAAAGTCTGTATGATAAGTCAAGCCGGTCTTATGCTAAGAGGACCTCCATTCTTGTTACTGTCGCAAAGGTCAGGTCGTGTGTGGTAATGCTGGATCTTGAGTGTGATGCCCTGATTTTAGAGATGTTCCAGCATTTCTTTAAGGCTGTCAGGTAAGATCCGTTGTGTATGTATGAATCCAGCATGAAAACTGTTTCTGATGCTTTGCCTTTGCATGTTCTTGCTTTATATTTGATTTAATCTTTAATAAGTCAACATCATTTGAGAAGTTTTTGAAACACTGATGTTCTAAAATTTGTTGCATATATATTGTAAATTTGTAGTACACTGTTGAGCTGCTTTATTTAAGAGGAAAAGATTGAGATGTACAATGTATTTAGATGGATGCATTGAGAAACTTACTGTTGATCAAATATGAATTGTGGAGAAAAGGATCTTCATGAGTGATTTAATCATTGTACCTTGAATGTTGAAATTTGACTGGTATGAAGGGTGCTGCTCCATTTGGTTCTGATGACTCTGTTGTATCATTTAGAGTTTTAGATGATGATCTTAATGGTGCTCCTTTGTGCTTGTGATTCTTCTTCTGATACCTTTTTTAATTAGCTACTCAGAAATTGGCATTTGTTGCACACTTGGTAGTCATATTCTTTGCACAGTAGAACATACGAGCTAAGGGTCTACTGGTTTATCACTGTACGTTGTCATTCTTTGGGATTAGGGCATATAATTTCCCAGTTCTCACAAAGGCAGATTATGTCTTTTTCTGTTTATTGTTAAACTCTGCTCATAACAGAGCCCAATGAGATGAAATGGCTTTTTTAGGTTATACAATTTTCTAATATTGTTCTTGTTTGTGTCTTTGCTAACATATTTCATATGATTGCAGATTTTCTGCTTCAAAGACCTTATAAGCATTTAGGAGCATATGTGATTGCCTTCCATATTTCTTTAGCCAGTTAGAAATACCATACTGTGGACATGAACTAACCAGCTCCATTTGAAACTTTAGGGAACGTCATCCAGAGAATGTTATATCATCCATGGAGACTATTATGACCCTTGTTCTAGAGGAAAGTGAAGATATACCTCTGGACCTACTTTCTCCCATCTTAGCCAGTGTGAAGAAAGACAATGAGGTTTGAGTTTGACAATTTTGATTTCATTGTTTTGGGTAAATTGTGATTTTTCAAATGAACCTTGTTCTCATTGAACTGTTATCATTATCATCATTATTATGATTCAGGAAGTTTTACCTAATGCTCAAAATTTGGGGGAGAGAGTCCTTGAAAGTTGTGCAACCAAGCTTAAACCCTATTTGGTGCAAGCAATGAACAACTTGCATATTTCTCTAGATGATTATAGTAAGGTTCTTGCTTCTATATGCCAAGAGACATCTGATAGCTTGGAGAAAAATGATATATGTGCTTCCAGTGTAAATGTGGTAAGGTTTCATCAGTATCTTGTTAACATCAAATTGGCAGTGAAAATTGCCTTGATGAAAGCTTTTATTGATGTTCCTTTTGGTTTTATTGTATTCACTTTCTCCAGGTAGATGAAAGCAAACCAGCAAAAGCAACATTGAATGAGTCAATGGTGGTATGCATATATACCTCCTTATGCTGCTCCAATTTTCTCCCTCCTCCATGGGTTCTGAATTTCATCGATCAGCATATTTCTAGTCATAACTGAGCATTGGAATGTGTCCATTATCTTTGATCAGGTGATTAAAGAGGATGCTAAAGAAGCTCCTCCTCCTCAACCAGTTACTCCTGTTGGTGGTAGGTCTCCCAAGTCGTTCATGAGCAATGGCATTACACAAGCTGGTGAAGATGATGCTTTGGTAGATCCAAAGTCCCTAAAGAAGCAAGAAGACGTAAATCATTCTGATCCCTCCAAAGGTATCAATAAATTGGCTGATGAGGACCCCATCAGTGTCAACACTAAAAAAGTTGACCATACAGAACAAAAACCAGAACGAGTCACCAAGGGAAGAGGAAAGCAATCTAGTTCTTCAACAAAATCAGCAGAGCCTTCTGAGGGTTCAGCCATTGCTCATGGCAAGGAAGCTGAGAAAATGCTTGACTCTAGAGGTCACAACAAAGGCATTCCTATTTCACCTCACGAGGACCATTCTGTTGAGGTAGCAGGACCATCAGAGAATGACAAGGAGAGTGATGCTAAGATTTCATCAAAAAAGGCTGGAAATGATGAGTCTGGAGTTATTGCTTCTCCTTCACCAAGTGAGAGCCATCCTGATGAAAGAAGTCATTCAAAAAAACCAGGAAGAGCAAATAGGAAAGAAAGGCCTGCCAAAGAAGTGATGACTTCATCCAAGAATGTTTCTGAAAAGATGCCAGAAGGAACAAGTGATTCAGAGGCAAAACCTACCAAGCGGTCAGCCAAAAAGGCACCTGGTGGGAGCTCTCATGGGAAAAGAATTACTGTGGTAGATTCAATTGAAAAAACAAGAGGGAGTACAAGTGATCCAGAGGAAAAAAGGCAGTCAACTAAGAAAGTAGATGAAAGCATTAAGGGTGCTGGATCCTCTCCGAGGCAGCTGGAGGACAAGAAAAAGCGGAAGAGAGGAAAAGTCTCTGATTTGGTTGAAGCTGCTAAAGATGAAGATAAGGTAATATTAGGGTTTGTTGTAGAGCCTGTTTCTTTGCTATTATCTATTATATTTATTACAGTATAATCTATGTTTTTTCCCTTTCTTTAATAATTAAAGAAATTACTGTTAATTATTTAGGAAATGGTGTCTTCACCGAAGTCAGGTACAAGACTGACTAAAGATGGACAGCATCCAGAAGATACTCCTAAGACAACTTCGAAGAGGAAACGCTCCCCAGGAAAAGAAAATGTTTGAATCCATGTTCCCTCTCTTGATCTAATATTTTTTTAAGTTATTATTATTCTAGTTTAGGAATTCCTGTAAACTCTTTCTTAATTCTGAATATCCATTTTCTTCCCTGTTTGTTTGCTAATAATCTAACTGCTGTCTCAGGAGTCTCATATCAAGGAATATGGTGAAAATCTTGTTGGTTCACGGGTAAAAGTTTGGTGGCCAAAAGATCATATGTAAGTACCTGGCTGTTTTTTTGTGACACAGTGGAAATTTTGGTTAGGTAGAGTGTTGGATGCTGGTGTGCATTTACGTTTTCCTGCACAGTTGTTGTTTGTGTAATCACGCCAGGTTTGAGGTTGCATTTGATGAATTGTAGCCGGCTTACCTTCCATTTACTGTAAGAAAGCTTTGGAGTGAAAGGAGGGGAGAGAATATAAATTTAAATTGAAGCATAGGCGTCTTTTGTGGTTGAGTTAAATCATATTCGTGTTATGATTTTTCTCTTAATATTCCTTTTCTTTTTGGTTGAATAGAAATATATATTATCCATTTTCATTGACACATCTATGATCTTTTGTAGGTTTTATGATGGCATCATAGATTCTTTTGATTCTGTCGAAAAGAAGCACAAGGTGACTCGGAACATCTCTCTATTATCTGTCCCTGCCCTTGCAGGAAAATACTTTCCTCCTTATTTGTTTTTGTTATATAGTTTTACCTCTTCTGATAGTAGATCTTTCATTGTTAACTATTTAAAGCCAAACACAAGTTGGCTGATATATTTGACAAAGATTCAATCCCACTTACATACTTGTATATGCTTATCATCTTTTGACGGGGCTTTTCTCTCTGTATGTTAGGTCATGTACGATGATGGTGATGAAGAAATATTAAATATGAAGAGGGAGAAATGGGAGTTTATTGAAGTTGACTCTGCTTCTGATGGGGTGGGTCTCCGCCTTGTATAGTATAGTTTACATTTTTCCAATATCTAACTTGATGATAATTATTGCCATGAACAGGAGGAAGGAAGTGATCACTCAAGTCCTGATACTTCAGCTGATGTGTATGTACTACTTGTTGTTTTTGTATTATTAAAACATCTATGGTCATGAATTTAGAAAAATATACTTATTTTTGCGAGCATGCTTGTTTGCTATATATAATGTGTGGTGTTGATCTCTTCTGGAAAGTGTATGGACATATTTCCTTGGCCTAATAGGTGAGTTAGTGCTATCGTTTGTGCTGGACTACTAGCCTTGGGTATTTGTTGGTTGGTGGAGGTTATCAAGAAATTATAATATTGTGCTCCTTCCCCCAAAGTAGAAGAAACTTATCTTCCAGTGTTCTTTTGGTATTTGGTTTTCTGCAACTGTTATGACACTGATTCCTGTCAGGTCAATCATTAAAATCTTCCTGTCAGCTTGTTAAGTAATCGGGCCTCATGTTAAGTTGGAGATGGAACTTATCAGTTGTCGTGAATGTTTAATACTTCCTAAAAGTTTGGGGTTCAGTATTTTCAGTTCTGTTCATTGCTTTACATTGCTATAGTATCTTTTTTGGTTTTTCCTATGATAAAAGATTCAATTAGATATGTTCTTTATTTCTGTCTTTGGTGATTCTACTTGATGTTGTGGCAGACATGGTGTTTTCTAGCTGTGCTTTCATCCTCATTTTTTTGGGGCCTCATTTTCATTTTCACTCTATGATTATGCATAGGGCCCTGAATAAGAAAGGGAAATTAAGTGCTGGTGAGTCAACCAAGCAAAGAAAGACGGATGCTTTTTCCAAGAGGTTTGTGATCATCATAAATCAATTTCTTTACCATCCTCTGTTTGACATCTAAATTTTGTACTCAAATCTTTAGTGGTGGAGGATTTGCGTCCAGTAAATCAAAGGGTGCATCCCCAAAGTCCAGCCATAAGTCCAAAGATAGCAGCAAAATTGATAGCAAATCCAAAGATTCTAAGAGTATTGGCAAATCTGAGGATGAATGTGGAAAATCTAGGGATCACACTTCCAAAATTGGTCCTACTAAATTTGTTAATGCCGCACCAAAGATGACTAAATCCAAGAACATTGATACTTCCAAGAGCAGCAAATCAAAGAACGATGTTAGCGAACCAAAATTTTCTGCCAAGTGTAAGCAAGAAACCCCAAAAAAATCCCAGAAAGAAACATTCAACACTCCTTCCACCAAGGGCAAACCCCCCAAAAGTGGTGGGAAGTCGAATGTTAATGGTTCTGGTAAGGTGAAATCTGGTTCATCGAAGACAAAAAATGCTGAGAATAAGTACTCAGGGGATTCAATACAACAGGTAGAAGATACGAAGGGTAAGACATCAAGTTCATCCAAGGTGCAAGGAAGCGTGGCCAAGAGTGGAAAGAAACGTCGAAGAGGCTAAAATGGATAGATACTCTTACTGTTCATTCCTTGTTAGCTGTTTGCTCGTCTTTTGCTTATCAGTGTAATAATCCTTACGCCATTTTCAATATTTCCTCCTGGTCAGGGAACTGTAGCCCAATCTAGGCCTTGTATCACTCACCCCCATTAGGCATCTTTTCGTCTTTGCGGTAATTCCACAATGTTGCTAGCATTGTTATTCATAGTTAGGTTAGTGTAGTAGTAGGGTTTAGTGTCTTTTAATTTATTTTTACTTATTTCTAGGTGGATATTATTTGGAGGCAACAGAAGGATATGCTTGGCCAGCAACCTTCTCTAAAAAGTGCTTTTGCAGTTACGACAAGTTGACCAAAATTTATTGACTATTGTTTAGTGAGCAGCAGTGTAAGTCTCTTCGACCGTGGTGGTTACTTGTGAGACAAGACAAACGTAGGGTAATTTATGAGGTGACCTAATCCTCATGTCTTGAATGGTTGGAAAATGGAGCTTACTGTTACTCATCAAATTGTAGAAAAGTAATTCATTGAAATTCAATATTTCGTGTATATAAGTGTACATCAATGTGACCTGTAGTAAGTAATTAAAGCATTTCATTGAGGGGGATGACCCAGCTGTTGTAGTAGGATAAGAATACCATTTTGTTCTTTCCAATATTGAGTTGAACACTAGTCTTTTTCAACTATAATGAATATAAATTAAGGAACAAAGATGAAAAATTCAGGTAACAGTGCAAAGTTGTCTCTAAACTAAACTGTGGGATTCTGATGGTGGATCATGAATGCAAGCCCAATCTTTTGGAGGTAACAGTACCAAGTTACTTCCATGATTATAATATGCAACATTGTCATGAGGTCTAGTTATTGTTTTTATTTTTAGCCCATATATATCTGACATTGATAGGTGAATTAACAATTAAACCACGAAGTAACATCCAGCAGATGTCTCTTTGGGATTTCACCTAACTACTAAGAATGCTTTTTCAAATCCTACATTGAGTAACGAAAATTAGATGCCCGCAATTCTTACATTCTTAATGCAAACAATAATCATTTGATCTACCAAATAAAAATACCCAGCTTGAGATTTATAAATGCAGTTACATATTTTGTAATCTCTATAGTCCTCGCAGGTCATAAATCATGATGAGGTTATAAAAAAATACTTCATTTTTCTTTAAACTATGTGTAACATAAGCAAGTTGTTACTTTTTGTTATTGGATATTGCTTTACAACCTCACTCACAATTCAAAAGCCAGTGGTGGTTTTGCCTTTACTTGTCAATGTTAGTAGTTGCTAGAACTCAAAAAACCCTTTAAAGGAGCCTTTACTTTCTTTTTTCTTGTTCCTTTTCTCTCATTCTTATTCGTCGTGATTATTTATGGGTCACTGATTCACTTTATACTGATCAAATGTCGCTGCAAAGTGAAGTTACATGTCGTGCATCTTTAAAGAGAATGGCTAGAAATAAGACTTGAAGACATGGCTCATGAAGCAAAAGTGACTTTGCTTTTGTCCTTTAGCCTAAGGTATAGGTACCCGTACTGGGCAAAATTTATACTTTTTGGAATTAATTTGCAACCTGTACTTTTCCGGCTGCATAACTAAAGAGTAATTATATAGAAATTATGGATGCCCATATTACAAAAAAAAATCTTAAATTTGTCTTTAGATTTTACCTTTTCCACATGACATTTGGCTATTAGGTAAGAAAAATGTATATTCAATCACTTTTCGTACTTTAATTTCATAAGTAAATTTTACACTAAACTCAAATATTTTATATTATTATAGGTTAGTGTTGATAATTCTGGAGCATTTCTTCCTTTTCTTCGTGGACTTAGCAATGAGGGAATTATGCTCTTTATTACTCTTTATAACCGTTCCAATTAATTTATAGCAGTCACAACACTGAGTGCGTGATCCAATTTAAGTCATTCTAACAGAAACCCACCAAAAATAAATGGTAAAATAAGTAGACTAAGTTTATATCTTTTTCTTTAAATACTTAGTTTGGTTTTTGTTTTATCATTTTAATATTTTATGATACAAAAAACAAAGTTTTTAATCCCTTACTACTAGTATTAATTATATAAATCAAACGAATCTAACATATTTTATTTTTATTTATTTTTAGAGCTAGATTATTAATAAATTTTTAATATTTAAATATTTTATGATATTCAATATATATAGTGTCTAGGACAAAAAATAGTACTTGAGAAATTGATAAGATCGACTAATGAGTTCAATTGAAGCCATTTGAAATTGAATTGAATCGATTCTCTTTCAGACATCCAAATTGAAAGGAAATTTTTTAGCCGTCCCAATTTAAACAAAGTTGATTTCCCCCAAAAGCAAAAGTTTTTGGCACTCCTTTTCTAAAGGGAAGAAAAGGCAAAAGGAAAGTATGTGGGACTCACTGTGTACCTACCAGCTACATATCAATTGTTACTTGCATTCACTGGATTGAGCGATGCCCAAATTCTGTTATACACACACACACACACACGATGTCAAATTATATAGGCTTAAAAAAGATTAATATTATACATTTTTCTTGAATATATATATATATAAGAGAACATGTTTAAATTATATTTGATTATAAATCAAAGTTTTACTTTTTACTCTTTTGCCAAATTAAGATAGAAAAAATTCATCAAAAAATGAACCTAATAATCTCTTGATTTAATTATGGCATAGAGTATAATTGACTCAGAAAACTTTCAGCAGCAACTAAGACAACACAGAAAAAGCTTAAAAAGTAGACACAGACCTTACAACTCAACCTAGCTACTAGCTAGGAATCAACGAATTAAAAAATAATTACACAGTATTGGAATGCTTTTTCCTTGAATTTGGATACAATTGATTTTGAGTTCAATTCCTCTTGCTCCAAATTGAGATAACAATTTAAGTTAATGTTTCGTGAGTAGAGTTACAAGGAGACAACGAACAAGTCCAGAAAAATAGAGCAGAGGCCAAAAATATCCAACATGCACGCCATATATTTCAAAATTGAAAAGCTGGGAAGTGATGCAGCAAGAGCAATAAAAATTATGAAAAAATATTAGTTTTATAAAAATAAAAATAAATAAATAAAAGGGAAGCGAAGAATTAAAATTAACTCTGTCTTAAAAGATCGCTAAGATTGGACAATAAATTGAATTGTTAGCTATATCAATCAATAGTTTGTTTAAAAATATCAAGATTATATTTTGTCCCTTAACAGAAAGTTCCCTTTTTCATATTTAATTTAAATACAGTGTTGATGAATCACATCAAAATAAAAAAGGATCTGTCAATTTTTAATATATAAGAAAATCTAGCATATATCTATGCCAAGAGGCTGATATATACCAAAAGGAATCTAAAAATATATAGTGCCCTATAGAGATACTCAAAATTTAATTGAGTTACGAAGTATGGATGATGCAAAGGTCCAAAGCTCTCTCTCTCTCTCTCTCTCTCTCTCTCTCTCTATATATATATATATGTGTGTGTGCGTGCGTGTGTGTGTGTCTATATATATATATATATATATATATATGGATGCACCAATTTCAAAAGTATTTGTGATTTGACTCCCCCAATTTGGGATGGGGGCAGGTATATATATTAGGCTGTGGAAAAAAGCGTTTTCATCATAATCATAGCCCTTAATTACAAAAAGAAATGATAGGTTTAAGTTTCTTAATTAATTAAAATATAATTCTAATTGTTGTCCTTTTGTTTTTGGGTGAGACCTAAGTAAGCCCATTGAGTAAATTAATTACTTAATCTATTAATTTTTTTATTTTAATCTTCTAGATAAAAAGTTTTCGTTTTATTTTTTTGAAAATTTTTCCTAATTAAAATAATTATTCTTTTATATAAATTTTTAGTTGATAAACAAGAGTTAAGTCCAGTTGATGTGATCGTTAAAGAAAAAATAATGAATTTTTAAAAATTAAATTATTAACTTACTTAACAGCTATGAAACATATATGGATAATAGTATATAAATAATAAAAAATTTAAGTATAATTTTTATATTTTTATTATTAAATTTTTAATCTAAATTTGATACATATATTATTTATATAACTCAATTTTTTATAATTAAATTTTTAAAAAAAATTATTTAATTTATTTTAATTAAAAAATTTAATAATAAAAATATAAATAAATTTACGGAAACCTAATCCATATAAATAAAAGAGTTGGTATGATTTAGAAAGGTTTTGTTATTTTATAATTTATTGTAATCTAATTTAGAGTGATTGCAGCGCAAACAACGGTACATGCATGATCTATTATAGATAATGCTGTCAGTGATAGTCAATGACAATATTCCAAAATTCATGGTAAACAGTGAATGGCACATCACATGCTCATCCACATCCATTCATTTCTTCTCTTTTATATATATATATATATATATATATATATATATATATGTTTGAATTTCTTAAATTTCTTCTTATTTAAAATTTCTTTATCTTCTTCCAATTTTTAGTTTCCCAATTTGTTCTACATAGTACCTCGGCTACATCTGTGATCCTTTGAGCTAAAACCTAGGCACCTCTTTAACAGTTATGACTTACGAACTTGTGTTGTACTTTGTGATTTGTGATTTGTGATTGTGACATTCTTACAAAATTACATATTATTATGCCTCCATATTTCATTAGATATTGACAGTGTTATTGTTCAACATTATCGGATGGCCACTTTCATATATAATTATGTGAAATTTGATATTTTAAAAACTACAAAATTTTCCTCAATTGTGTGATAATTATGTGGATTATCTATTTTTCAATTACGAAAATTAAATTAAAATTTGTATGGAATGAGAGAAAAATGTAATTAAGTCATTTAAAAAGAAAAACGATAGCCAGCAGTGCATATATGCAAAGTGAACCAAAAGAGATAATGGTTGGTCACATGCAGTTGAAAAAGATTCCTAACTAAATGGATTTGCGAAAGGAAAATGTTGTCATAAACCCAAATATGTTAAATTTTATAATGAGTACTATACTCTACACCTAAACAGCCCGGTAGTTTCTTATTTAATTTATTCGTATTGCACAAAAGTAAACTAATATCTCATATATACTATATTATATCATTTTCGTATTTTTATTTTGTTAGTTTTTTAATTTATACAATATAATTATAATAAACGTGATAAAAGGATTGATCTAATTACCACTATTCAGAGGTAATTTCTACCGTGTAAATTAGGTATTTAAGTGTTTAGTACAAAAGTAGTAGTGAGATTTTTTTTTTTGTGTGATAATATTTAATTATAACATCTCCTTGACATGCTAATGATTAATGGTCTAATTTCTTAGACATCCAATAACTTCATCCTCATCACCATATATATATAGAAGAAAGGTTCCATATCCAAAACTTGTTAGCCTTCATTGAGACCTTAAAACAGAAATTTCATGGAGTGCTATTAATTGTATATATCAAGAAATTACCAACACCTCGAGAGTTTAGAATACAAGAACAGTAACCCTTTGATCCTTGTGTGTTGATGAGAGATATGCCAAAATTTTTGGATAATAATCAAGCTTAAGTTTTTGGTTTGCCACAAGTATTATCTTATTAAAAAAATAATTATGTTTAAAATATTATCGAATAATTTTTTTTAATAAAAGTTTAAATTTAAGTTTAATTAGGTACAATATTATGTCACTAGAAAAAAACAGAAATTTTCATCAAAACTAAATTTATAATGAGGAATGCTATGGAGAGAAGTGGGAAGTCTCATTTTATTAACTTTCTGTTTGAGGTCAATGTAAAATAGTAAAATTTTATTATTAATTTTACTGTGGCATGCAAATGTATTGATAATTGAAAAGAACGCCAAGCACACGCCAAAAAGAAAAAAACAAAGAGCAAATTGTATAACAGTAACCTTTATCCGACGGCAATGCCACTAGTACATCTATAAATTAATTAGTTGTCATAAGCTGGGTCCCTGCACTAGCATAATGTGCAGTGGTCCATGAAACCCTAAACGTGTATATATTCGCATATACATTTTTTTACATCATAAATCATATATAAAAAAATATAAATGTATTTAAATTTATAATTATAAAAAATGTAATTATATTAAATTATTTTTAATTTTATCTAGTTAATTGTTAATATGTAACAAATTAAAAAATATTTGAGTTTTCCAAAAGTTCTCCAGTTTGTTTAATTTTGGTTATATATATACAATTACTGAATTTTGCTTTGCTTTAGATCTGCGCTTTTCTAGGATCAGTACGCAGAAGTTGATCAATGGATGGAGCAGCGAAACGACAAAAAGTAATTCGTAACAATATGATGTACTTCATCCACACGTTTTTTTTTTCACAAGAAATATTCATACTTGTAACTAAATAGATCTGATTGTTTTATAAAATGGTTGAGCGAATTCAACTTTTTAAGAAGAATAAACTACATTAATATTTCATGAGATATGATTACATTAAAATTATTATTATTATTAATATAATAATGAGTACAATTAAATTTATACTAAATTTTAACATTAGATTCTTAATGTAAAAATAAATACACTTATACAATATTACATCAAATCTTAAGATTACTAAATATAATTTTTGAAAAGTTTATTTCATATATATATATATATATATCTTGTTGTAATTGAAGCATTTGATAAGAAAAGTATACATAATTGGATAGTTCTAAACCAAATTTTAAAAGAACAAAGTGTCCTTTTTACCCTTTGGAATTGGGTGGAGTAGGAGGTGGAGGTGGTACCCACTACTCATTATTGTGTCAATACCCAAGGTGAAATAATTAAGTAACTACATTTTCTTATTTATTTGATCGGTTATTGAGATTTTTTTATATTATTTTTTTATTGTTTGTTTATTTGATATATTCAATTAATTAGAGTTCAAGGTTGAGAGTTTTAAGATTTATTGTTCTAATTTTAGCCTTTAAAGTTGAGGTTTATGTTCTTAGAGTGTGGTGTTAGAATTTTAAGATTTAAGATTTATAATTCTAAAGTTTAGAATTTTTGGATGAGATTTTTTTAAAATTTGCAATTTTGTTCCCTCTTATGACTATATTTTTTAAATTCTTGTAAGATTTTGGGTGAGACCGCAACCACTTGAAATTAGACTCTCATACCTTTAACATAGTGGGTCGTGGGCTTAAAATAGACGTAAATTGAAATTGTAATACTCATCTCAATCCAGGCCCTAAAGATCATCAAGAGAAAAAAGCTTTGATCATTTCGCACGACTTTTGTCCTTTCTCCTTAATGGGATGGAGTTTTCGAGCGAGACTAATTGCGTTGAAAACTATATTCACATAGCTCCAAAGTGGGAGGTAGTTCAATCAAAAAAGACATCAAATAAGATTGTGATGGTCATTTGAATTTTGATTTTATATTTTAAGATTTATTTTTTATTTACAAAAATGTAACGATAATTATGTTAAAAAATATAGATATTTTGAATATTTTATAGCATTTTTTTAAAAAAATTATATTTGATGAATATCCATAATTGAATATAATTAACTCTTATAACAACATTATATATAACTAATTATATACGGATAAATACTAATAATAATAAAAAGAGCTACATTGTCCATGGTCATTCTTAAAAGGGCGTTTGGTATACATTTAAAAAAAAATTCTATAAATAAGAGAATCAGAATGTTACATTCATGTGTTTGGTATAAAGATAAAAAAAATATTTTAAAAAATATTATATTATAAGAAATAGAATATTCTTATATTTTTATAGATTTTTATTTCCACATGAGAGGGTGAGAATTTTGTGTTCTCATAGTATAAAAATATTTTTATAATAATAAAATTACTAAATTACCTTTATAAAACTTGAACAAATATTTTTGTAATAAAATATAAACTTTGTAATAAACGTATATGTGAACAATCAACTTAATAGTAATAAAAACTTAATAATAAATATATTTAATTTTAATAATAATAAACTTAATAATAATAATAATAATAATAATAAATGCATTAAATAATAATAAACTTTATAATAAATGTTTGTGCTAAATTTATGTAACAAACACATTTAATAATAAATTTTTATGGTATTTTATTTTAATTTATTATTTTAATTTCCATTTTTTAAAATTACTTATGTACAAATGTATATAAATTGTTTGTGTATTAATATATTTACATACAAATTAATATGTGCTACCCATCACATTTGTATTAAAAAAATTATTTTTTAAATTGTAAAATATTACAGAGTATCACAAATTTTATTTTTATTTTTATTTTTTAAAATTAATTATGTAATTTCTACTACTCAGATAAAAAATCATTAGGTTGTTATCTCTATGATATATAAACTTAACTTTACTTTATGTGAATAATAATATTATTAATATTATTTTTAAATTATAATTTTGATAGATTTTATGATTTTTTATCATACGTAGAAATAAAGTACAAATTTTATTTTTTAAAAAATATATGTATGTATAATTATATATATATATTATTCAAGTGTTATTAATTAGTAGCATATGCATGTATGTTATTCAATTAATAAGTTGTTATGATTTTTGTTTTTAATATAATATAAGTAGTTTTAAAAAAATAGTTAGTTTTAATTTAATATATATATGTAATTAAAAACTTGTCAATGAAATATTTAAAAAGGTGTTAAATATTATAAAAAATATTAAAGTTGAACAAAGTATAAGAATTTAATATTCTTAAGAATATTAAAAAATATTTTAAATAACTTAAATAAATTTTTAAAAATTTTTAAAAATCACATCTCTAAACATCACATTTTTAAGAATGTAATTTATGAGAATAAAAAATCCATCTATATATCAAATGCTTCTAAAATGTTAGGTGTAGGAGGAAAAAAAGTGTGAAAATCATTCAATGTACTTTAATTATTTGAAAAAATTAAAAAGAAAAAAGGTTAATTAAATTAAAAAAGAAAAAAAGAAAAAAGAGAGAGGGAAAGAGGCCCCGTCCCCGCCCACTAGTAATAGGATGAGTAGGGTGTGAAAAAATAATTAATAGAGAGGGCAGCACGGAGGAGGGGGGACACAGAAGTAGTACTGCTACCGTCACAGTGCTTCTGCATTTACATTTCAATTTCGGTGGTGGATCCTGTTAAGTTAGGGAACACAAGTAAAATATAGACACAACCAAAAAAAGAAAGAAAAATAACGTCTACTTTAATTCATATTATTAATTTATCTTTTTTTTCTATAAAATTCTTAAAGTAACCAATAAAAATTTATTTTTAATTGATTTAAAATAAATTATTTCTTTTTTATTTAAAAAGTTTAGTACGTAAAGTATTTTAAAATATTTTTTCTTTTTTTATTATTAAAACGCTGAGATTAATATGTTAGTTATATAAAATCTGCTTTTTCAATCTTTTTGTTATACAAAACCATCATTACTTGCTTTTCTTTGCCTAAAAAAATTAAAAAATAATAATAAATATAAGTATTATAAGTACCTAATAATATTTGTTTTTAAAAAAATTGATATAAATAAGATACAAATAATAAAATATAATTATTTATAAGATATTATGTGAATGTAAATATTAATTTTAGATAATTTTTATTTATTTGATATGAATAAGTGAATGACATATCAAATATATGATATTTTAATAATATATATTATTAAACAAAATTTTATATTTTTATTAATATTAGAATTTTTGTTTTTAATTTTAATTATTTTATAATAATTATGTAAATTTTGTATTGTAAAATATTTTTTATAATTATTTATAATATTTAAAAAAAATTTATTAAATAACTATCAAGTATTGAATATTAAATAAGTTGTATAATTATAAAATATCTAATATTTAAATAATTTAAATATTAGATAATTTTATATATGAATATTAAAATTATTATTTTTTATATGATTAAAATCTAAATATCAAATATTTTAAATAAATATAATAAGTAAAAAAAAAAAGGATAAAGTACCTGCCCATTTTCATTCTTGCGGCTCACACGCTACGCCTCGCCTCCTACTTGCTCCTTTCTCTCTCTCTCTCGACCCATTATTTTTCTTCTTTCCCTCTCCCGATCATATATTCACATTCACATAACATAAACCTTCCTCCCTGCCTCTATCTCTCTTCTCCTCTCCTCTCACTATTCATTTCTATTTCGGTGCTTCATCTTTCATCTTGTCCTTAATACATATATATATATTTTTATTTTTAAATTACTATTAACTTCACCAGGTGCCATGTGCCTTTAAAAGGAATTATTATGTTGTCCTCTACATGCTATTTTTTTAATAAAATTAATTCTACTTCAATTACTATTAAACAGTAAATCTAAATATCCAGAATGTTCCAATTATAATTCATTATCACTTCATTCGATACAGCGATTACTCTGTCTTCATTCCATAATATTCACACCCTTTTCTCGTACTTCATACTCTCTAGTTTGATGGCTTCTTTTGATTTTTGATTATTTATTATTTTCAACATTCTTTGCTGTGGGTTCTATTTCTAAGTAAATCCATGCATATATGTAAAATCATATGGTTCATCTCGTTTTATTTTCAAATATTAGTTTAATTTATCATCCAACAATAACAAATCTGTAAAGAGACAAATCTAATTCAGAATTGAAGGTTATATTCTTTTTTTTTTTAATTTGTAGATGATGATATTTTTATTTAATTTATTTTCTAACAATCAAATAATTTTATTATTTTTAAATAAATATAAGCTATGTAAAGTATTAATTTTATTAATAAATATTAAATTAAAAAAAGTTTATATAACACTATATTAAATCTCAATGATTGGACACTACAATTTAAATAATATTGCCTTTAGAAAAACATAATAATGAGAAACAAAAAATTTCAAGGATTCTATGGATATGATTTTAAAATTAAAAAACAACAAATATAATATCACGAAACCTTAATAGAAGTATTATAAATTGTGGCCTTAATTAAGACGCCATAGGGGAGGGAGAGTTGCGCCCTCGACCTAGCTCGTTACTGAAATTGAAAACTGAAAACTCATGAAGTTATATGCCCTTTTTGTGGTGGTCCTATACGTATTATTGTATCTTCTTTTATTTTTATTGGCAATGTCCTTCAAAATTATACCGCTCACGTATGCAGTTTTCGCTCTCGCTGTCTCCCTCTCTCAAATGTAATTGATGTCTGGAACACATGCTCCAACAAGTAAGCAATTATTACCATTCGTTCCACCCAAACAATCATGGAAGCAATATTCATTATCAACTACTCGCAGACCAATAATTTTATAAATATATATATATATATATATATATTGATCATTTTAATTCAGATTTTATCCAAAGTAGGCATGTGCGATCAATGGCTATATCAATGTCAGGAATCAGGATTGCTAATTCTCTGATATGTATATGATTGGAGAATTTCATTACACATGAGAGTGAACTAGAAAGATTAAATCAATTAAACTAAATCAAGCAGTGCATTTTGAGGAAGATAATAAGTTCAAATTTTGAGAGACATTTATTTTGATGATTTTGAAAATATTCTAAAATTTTTTTTAATAAATATATTTTTTTTATCAAAACTATTAATATTTAAAAATTTATTGAATTCTACCAAATTTGATTTGAACTATCAAAAATCTCATAGAACATTCTTAAAAAAATTTGTCATACATAATCGAACCAAAAATTATATTTAAGGAGAATGATATACCTACTACAATAACTAAACACTTGTTTAAGAAGTGCATTTGAATAATAGTGAGATTATTACTATCTTAACCAACAATATGCATTAGTATAACCTAGTTGTTTGATAAAAGAATCACTCCTCTTATTTTTTTCCTACTCAAAACAAAAAAGTTGTCAAACTAATTAATAGAAATACTAATAAAATGGATTTGCATTAAATTTTCATCTTAATAAAAAATTTAAAATGACTTATTTTTAGTTACTAATTAGTGTACTTAGAATATTGGATAAAGTTTCATGTAATTAGTTGATGAAATATTTAAATAATATTTTGAAACATGTGAAAGATTATTTTAAATCATTAAATATTTTATTAACCAATCATTATGTGAAACCTTAACAAATTTTTTAAGATATTAGTTAAAAAAATTCATATATAATAAAAAAGACTTAACTTTTAATTATATTCGGTGTGATTAATTTTTTAAATCAATGGTATAAGTTATCTCATCTACCCTGTAACTCTCCAATAACTTCTCTATCCCGCACTTTATTAAACTCAACTAAACTTTTAGTGTATGCCTAGTGTTGAACAATTTTAATATATATGTGTTTGAATTTTATGCTATATTTCATTGCTCAAACGTAACCATATTTTTCATATATACATTTTAAAAATTAGAGCGTACAAGCATGGCACAAAAGAAAAATATAATTTTCTATAAAATTTTAAGAATATGGAATGGAAATTTGTTTGAAAAAGATATGAAATGTACTTGTATAAAAAATTAAGAGAAATTTATATGATTTATTGGTTTAGTGTTTTGTTGAGAGTTGAGCGTGTGACATAGAGATAGAGCAGTCTCAAAATCCCAATGGTGTCTCGCGGTCCTATCAGCCCAATTTCCGAGAAGACAAGAGGCACAGTAGAGTGACCCCGCAGATGGAGATCTGACGGCAGGGAGTAGAGTCTCTCGTCAGTCACATCAACGGCTATTAGGCCATCAGAGGTATGAAAGCTACACGTACTCTCTGGACATCACAGCCAACGAATCCTCTCTGTACACGCCCGCCCCACTCCCTCTCCTTTTCTTTTATGTCTCGATAAGGCTTCGCGTTCTCTTTGTCTTCTCCCAAAAGATGATTACTATTGGACACACAGAGAAAGAGAGAGAAACGCACCCACAATATATAATGATCATTTTGTTAATTCACACAACACGGGCCTTAAAGCTTGAGCTAAGCGTCTCTACGCTCTTTATTTCTCATCACTTCCCGGCCATAAGAATCTCTCTCTTTTTCTCTCTCGCACGCAATGACTGCTGCTCTGCTCATTTTTCTATTCAAGTGCAAAGCATGTCACTGTGCTGCCCGTTTTGTCACCACTGAGTAACGCTTTGTTCTCTGAAAAAATAAGACGGAAATGAACCAAAGAAGGTCAGGGGATCTGGCTACGTGTCATCGGCGCTGCTTTTGTACGTGTTGCATGAGTTTGACGGAACCAGGATGAGCAATACCAAAATGAATGAAGAGAGAGAGAGAGCGCATCGAAGAGCGTTTCTAATTTTTGTGGTTGTGAATTTTCCCTTTTCTGCTGTCATCCTTCTCCCTTCACGCTCTCCTTCTCTGCTTTCCTTTTTTATTCCTTTTTCCCTTTTTTAAACTTACTTGTCGCAAACCCTAAAATTTGCAAACAAACGGCCGTTCAAAAAGACATCTGTGGATCCTCTTGATTTTTTTCTTTCCACATTTTGTCATGTTTTCCAGTAATGGTTATCTTTCTTTTCTTCAGATCTGATTCAATTATAGATTTGTTCCCTTCAATTTGATCAAAAGCGCTGTATTTTCTCGAGGTTTCCATATTTGGGCATGCTTTTTGTATTTACGCGATTCCTGCTGCCTTCTTTCTTGGGACATAGAAATTGACAGAAGAGAGTGAGCACACAGAGGCACTTGGTATAGCTCTATACTATTGCTTTTGCGTGCTCACTTCTCTTTCTGTCAGCTTCCAGTGCCGGAAATTAGTTTCATCGTCATCTCTGGCTCTGCTTTGTTCCAAAATGAACCCTCCTTCTCCTCCTCTCTCTCTTTGCATTCGATGGAGCCCGAAGATCACTGAATGAGGTAATATCGTTATCTAACAGCGCAAAGCACTGCTTCGGTATGCTTTTCCTTTTTCTTTAAATCTTATTTGATTTCGCTTTACTCAGATTGATTATATTATTATTAGCAGTAATTTATTATTAATATTATATTAGCGGAAGAAACCTGAAGGCGTGACTTTTGATGGTTCACTTCACGCAGTAGGTACCCCTGGTTACTGTGCAGGTTAAGCGGCAAATAGCATGGGACCATTCACGTTACATAGTATGGTCCTCACAAAATTTCTCGTTGCTTACACTCTCTTCATCTTCCTGCTTTCATTCCTTTCCATATTTTATATAATTCCAGCGCATGCGATGCTCACTCACTCGGTAAGTGGTTCACGTTCGCTGTTTGATTTCTTATCGTTTTCACGTTAAACTATGGCTAGATTCTGGCTTCTTGGACACTAGTATTTCGAATCGGTATTTTCAATTTTGGTCGATAAACCCTATCAATCTACTGTAGTTTATTGCTTGTGATTGGAGTAAAAATTTGTGTGTTTGACTCGAGCATGTTTTTATTTCCCTCGCTCTCTAATATTTGCTTTTGCTATCACTTACAATCGATTTTTCGAAATAGGATGTAATATTGCTGATATTTACTTGAGCAATCACATTTGTTTTTCCATATTTTGTGAGATCTTATGTGTAACTGAAGAAGTAGCCCGGAAATTTTACTGGATTTCGCCTTTGCATAAACTGATACTGCCTCATTTTACTGATGTTTGTGCAGAAAAGCATAGAATGTATCCTTCTTAGAAGACAACGTGCATTTTCCTACTCTGAAGCATGTAATTTTGATCAAGAATTATTATTAATTCATCATCATGCGCAATTTTTTGCTTCTTACTATTACAGTTCTTTGTATTCAATCGTTGGGACTTTAATTAGAATTTAACTTGAAGACCGGTCAATTCCAAGGACAGTTCATTATGACTAGGCGCTACGCCATTTTCTGATACTGTAATGAGTTAATTACTACTCTAGCTTCGAAATAATATTTGATGTTTAAATCTTCAGAATACGAACTGACTCGATTTGTTTCTTTGTATCTTGCAGCATCAATGAGTTACTGAAAGGTTACTATTTTAGCTTGGTAAGTCTAGTAAAACATTCTAACAACTTGTTCTCTTTTTTTTTTTAATGGCCCAAAGTCTTGATAACTTGTTCCGGGTGGGCCTATTCTACTTATATAGATTTAATTGGCATATTCCGGCTACTGCATGCATTCAAATGGTAGATAGAAATTCGTACCTCATAGTGTGACTTTCTTCTGAAAATGCCCTTCCTATATTTTAATCTTGAACGTTTACAGTGAATTCTATTTTGTCTTTTTTCCCATGGTTAAATGATAACTGAGTTTTGAAGATTGATTTTGTTGTACCGAAGCCTTTGGAAGACAAGATGTGATATGGACTATGCAGTACTTCTTCAGTTGATGTTCTTGAAGGATTTTTGGTTTGACAGACTAATGCTATTTGTTCTGTAGTATTGTTTTTGTTTTTCTCTGGTCTCCATTTCTGCTTGGATTTTGTACAGTTTTTTTTATAATAATATATATTCTATATGTTTAAGAATGTTTGCGTTGAATGAGTCGTCATATTAAAAATAATAAGATTAAGAATGAGTATATTAAAAAAAAAAGTTAGAATAGTATCTATAATAAAAAAATTAGTAGAAAATTAGTAGAGATGTACCATAAGTAATTTGATCATATACTTAGAGGCTCCTGTACGAACTTGATGGAAGATAGTGAGGTAGGGGAGGAAAAAAAAATAATAAGAATAATTATTAAGATGAATTTAATTATTAATAACTTAACTATAAAAATAAATAAAAATAAAATTCATTGACATTGCTTGATTCATATAGTTAATCTCACTTTCTTTAGTTGATGTTCTTGAAGGATTTTTGGTTTGACAGACTAATGCTATTTGTTCTGTAGTATTGTTTTTGTTTTTCTCTAGTCTCCATTTGCTTGGATTTTGTACAATTTTTTATAATAATATATATTCTATATGTTTAAGAATGTTTGCGTTGGATGAGTCGTCATATTAAAAATAATAAGATTAAGAATGAGTATATTAAAAAAAAAAGTTAGAATAGTATCTATAATAAAAAAATAGTAGAAAATTAGTAGAGATGTACCATAAGTAATTTGTTCATATACTTAGAGGCTCCTGTATGAACTTGATAGAAGATAGTGAGGTAGGGGAGGAAAAAAAAAAACAATAAGAATAATTATTAAGATGAATTTAATTATTAATAACTTAACTATAAAAATAAATAAAAATAAAATTCATTGACATTGCTTGATTCATATAGTTAATCTCACTTTCTTCAGTTGATGTTCTTGAAGGATTTTTGGTTTGACAGACTAATGCTATTTGTTCTGTAGTATTGTTTTTGTTTTTCTCTGGTCTCCATTTGCTTGGATTTTGTACAGTTTTTTTATAATAATATATATTTTATATGTTTAAGAATGTTTGCGTTGAATGGGTTGTCATATTAGAAATAATAAGATTAAGAATGAGTATATTAAAAAAAAAGTTAGAATAGTATCTATAATAAAAAAATTAGTAGAAAATTAGTAGAGATGTACCATAAGTAATTTGATCATATACTTAGAGGCTCCTGTACGAACTTGATGGAAGATAGTGAGGTAGGGGAGGAAAAAAAAAAGAATAATTATTAAGATGAATTTAATTGTTAATAACTTAACTATAAAAATAAATAAAAATAAAATTCATTGACATTGCTTGATTCATATAGTTAATCTCACTTAGTAAAAAAAAACTTTGTTTTGTTATGATTGTATATATTCAATAATCTATATGTTCAACTAACAAGTCATTGAATAGTTTATTTTATAGAGGTTTTTTAATTTTGTTTTTTTAAATCTATGTAGGGGTTTCAGGTTACTAGATATCCTTTGTATGTTCATTTTGTAGTTTTCTTTGAGGTTGTTTTAATGCAATATAGCAATCCTTTTCACAAATATATATATATATATATATATAAGTACAAAACACTCCCTCTAGTATAAAGTTAACAGGTAAGATTTCCCCAAATAGTAACTGTGATTGCTATAGTGTGATTTATTTAGGCCACAATTCTAATTCAAATGGTCAGTGAAGACCATGCTTAACAGTTAACATGCATGACTAGTTTTGTACCGCCGGTATCCTTAAAGGAAAGTACTTTTTAGAATTTTCCTGCACACTTCTGAACAAAACTTTTCAAGTTAATTAAACCTTGTTTAAAGCTTCATATTTAATTTATTTTATCATTTTGTAAATGATTTGGATCAGGTTGTTGGCTTGAATCAATGGATTAACGAATTTACATAAAGGGATTTAGCTTTTTTAGCCCATAATGATTGCAATTATCATCAGCTATATACTTTGTTTTTGTATATACTGTGAATATATACTAATTTATGTTTGTATGTGGTTATCATTATTCATTCCTAGTGTTCATGAATTTTACTCTATTATTGATTTTCTCTTCTATTCTCTTTGATAAAATTTCTTCCTTTATCCCAGAAATGTCAAAATCATATTTTTGATGGAATTAGGGTTCCAAAGGGGTTGACTGTCTTCCTTTCCAGTAAGATCATAGATAGTCTGGCCTTAAGTGATCTTTTAAGTCCATGCGCTGTTAATTATATGAAATGGCTTTTTGATGTGAGTTAATATATTTAACATAGAAGTTTATATAAACATTAAATAGATAAACTGTTTGTATATAGATTGGATATGAAAAAAAATTTGATATACAAAAATATAATGTCTTAATGCAAACATATCAATATACAATGGAGGCTAATTAACATTTTTTTTTAATGTAAATCTATTTTTTTCCATATTGATTTTTAAAAGCTGTTATCTTTTAAATTTGGGTAAATTATAATTATCCCGTTGTGCTTTGGCCTAATGTCAATTTGCCAAATTTTCCAACATCAGTTATTCTTCCAATGTGTTAATATATATCTTATTTTCTTTATTCTCAATCGATTTATAGTGTTAATAAAAGGTTTGACTGATAACTTTTAAATTAAAAAGGTGTGAATTATTAATTTTAACTGACTTTTATGATTTTGATTAAATTTTTTGATGAAAAATATCATAGGATGATTAAGTTTTAACGAAACAAACCACAAATTAAGGTTTAAGTGACATGGGGAACAAAATTTTATGCCAAACCAAATAGAAAACTATAATTTACCATGTAATTTTTCCGAAGAGCTTCATTTGAACCTCTTCACTTTAGTATCTAATATGCATAATATTTATCAATTGGAGCAATGCTCAATTGCTCACTGCCTTTGAAACCACACATGCATTACTCTTGCATCTTAATTTGTTGTGGACGGTTGCATGATTTTTCTATATATGTTTGAAGTGTCAATCAGTTTGTGATTAGCATATTGCTCCTGTTTTATTAGATTGCTGCATCTATCAATATTCAATACTACCGAGGGTTGCTCTTGCATCTTATCTCTGTGTATAAATTAATGTGGAACCCGACATTATATTGATCACATAATTTAAAGTCCATGTCAAGTAAGAAACCTTTAATGACGGACATAGATTTAATAAAACTCAAGTTCTATACCTTTGAACTTCATCCACTCAACCCTAATGTCATGTATAGTTTTCTCTGCGTTGGCAGAAAAAAAAAATTGTGGAGGACTAAATGAAAATTCACCTGTCTATTGGTAATTAAAATAGGGTTTCTTCAGTATTTAATTAACGTGTTCTGGAACATTCTATTATAATCATCATGTTCATTTCTGGCTTCTGACATGATATTTTCTTTGCTTAATTAGTGCTGTAATTGTATAATATTTTGGGTTTCTTGTTCCAATCTCAAACTCAATAAGGACATTTGCTCAAGACTTTCCAACTGAATCTTTTTAGTGGCTCTGAAATGATTATTTTATGTCCTTTATCCAGTAAGAATTTGGGTCTCATCAGCAATAGGATGGACATATATGTCTTGTGATGCTCCGATGGTGATGTCTAAGACTAGTCATAACTTTATAGTATATTGGTTTTTATACCTTTAATAACTTTATGCTAATTGATGTAATGTTTTGGTACTAGCGAAGAATCCTAGCGATGGACACTTTTGATTCGGCAAGCTACTCCATTTTCATATTTAGATTATATTCACGAAATGTTTTTATCTAGTAATTAACTTTTCCCTAGTGGTATGCATTTTGTTACTGGGAAGCAATTTGAAAAGATCTCTCTCTCTCAATTTTGTTTGTTTGTGAAACAAAGCAGTTATTTGGTGTTGGGCATCATTGAAACGGAATTTGGTAATGCTATTGCTGGGGACAAAGCGGTGTTTCTCACAAGAATCGTGGGCCTACATCAATTTTTGGATGCTGATGTTGAGTACACATAACATGTAAGAGTCTAAACTTGGTAAACACACCTGAGGTGTAGGTCTATGATGATTTGAGGAATATGTGACCGCTTGAAAGATTTCTCGTTGTCCTATGATCTAGTCAAGTTTTTAATATAAATTGCGCGTTGCCAACATGAGTTATCATTGACTCGAAAATAACATACAACCTTTTGCATGGTCCAGGAAGATAGATACTTTTTAGCAAGTGTTAGATAAAGATGGCAAATTTATGGTGATCAGTAATGTCAAGGTGTTCTCGTTTATTAATTTATTTTCTGTCAAACCGTTATTAGCTTTCTGAAGTCATCTGTAATTTAACTTGCACTCACATATCATCACGCACACAATAGTACTCGTGCGCCCAGGGCCAGTTACAAGTGTTGTAGTTTAATTGGCTGGCCTCGATTATATAAGCTGCAGGACAATTTCTAGTTTTTCCTTTGTAGTGTTCTAATGTCTAATGATTTTTGATTACTCATTTTATTTTATCTATCCAAAAAAGTTATTGATTTTAGATATTAGGTATATGTTATATGAAAGCGCAGGCCAGTTTGAGAGTAATTATTTTTCCCTATAAACAATTATATGATGACCTTCGACAGATTTTTTGAAGTGCATATTTTGTAAAATTTTTACTTTATGTTATTTTTATACATTAATCTACAAGCAAGTTAAGGTGTAATATAAAATATTCATTTCACATTATTAACTTGTTTATAAATTAATGTGTAAAAATATAGTACTACAATTAAAAAGTACATTTTAAAAGATCAATTCTCAACTTTCTGAGGGTCAGTATTGTATGCCAAGAAGGTTTGTGGTTTTATGGATGCCAATGGCGATTGTGATGCATGCTGCAGGGTTCTGAAGAAGTTTAGGTCAATTGAAGAGAAATCTTTGATATCACGGCAGAAGAGAAGAGAGGCAGCAAACATGAAACGAAGGAATTAGGTTTCAGCAGAAGTGGCCGCCAAATCCCCTCCTGATGATATACTAAGGACTGAATGTATTGTCTCGTGTGAAAATATACACTTAGATTAGATCATTAGAGTAAAAAAGAAAGAAAATAATGAATCCCATTCCAGAATACTATAGGTTTCTTTTCGCCAAACAAACCACCCTTACCTGACTTTAACGAATGACCAGAGTGGCAGGCTAATGACCTGTAGAGTTACTCTGATTTTATATTTACCGCGAGGTGATCTTATTATGACTACTAGAATTTAAAAAATCATTTATAAAAAGCATTCTTGTAATGAATAAAATATTGTTTTGAAGTTAAAAAAGACTATATGTCAACCAAAAAAAATAATTAGAAAATCGGTAAACAAAATTATTTAGTGGCCCCAAACCTTTCATTAATTTATAAGCTTTTAATGCTAACTTCGTATATAAATATGATTTGACGATGCACTTTTGTTAAATTATGTAAAATTTATCTATCACCTTATTACGTGTCTAAGTCTCAATCAAATGCGTGCCACTAGTAGAACACTTCCTCCTCCAGCCAACCCCCCACCCAAAAGAAAACTCCTCATTTACCCTGGCATTTTTACTAAAAACTCCATTATTATTTTTAATTCCTGAAATTTAGTTTTCTTAGCTTTTATCACCAAAAGTTAATCTGTTAATTTTCAATAAATATCGATATTTTTTTAAAACAACTTACTAATTAAAGGTATCGTGGAAAAGAAATACAACTAAGGATTTCATCCTTGCAATTAACTTTTTATTAGCGGCGTTAGCTACACTTATGACCAAGGTAACGTTCTTATCGCAATAAATGACATTTGAGGGAAAAAACTATAAAAAGTAATGCACACCGTTTAGGAATTTTTTTTTTTCCTGATGTCTTAATAATCTGATTACGCAGTCAATACAATAATATCATTAGAAGTTCATTCACTGCTTATGGTTAGCAAACAGGAATTGATTCATAGTCTACGCACTGGACGTCTAAATATCCAGACACCTTGGTATCGAAGAAATTGATATTAACATTGGCATTTGCAACGATGAGAAGATATAAAGATGGAAGTTCTTCAGCGCTCTGACAGACTATTGGACGATATATTGTGCATAGACGACCAAAAATTGCTGTAAGAATATTTTAGTTCAGATAATAGTGAGCACAAATCACCAAAACAGAAAAGAAATAGATGAACAAGCATGTGAGTAAACAACATACTCGACACAAGGATATTTTAACCATTTTTTGAAAGAGCTCCAGCTGCAAAAAGTAGATTCCTCCGGGAAAACTGCTCCATGAACAGGACATAAACATTATATGATTCTCAGAGACAATGATTCAGGATTATCCATGGATAAATATGTAACTATGCAACACAGAATTAGTGCATTTACCCGCAAAGAGGAAACTGGAGTGGATTTGGTCGGCAAAGTTTTCAATGATCTTAGTCTGTTAGTAGTCCCACTCCTACTAATTAGGCAACAAGATGCAGTTAATCTTCCCGTGGGAACAAAATCCCTGAAGAGACATTGATAGGTTTACTTTGTTCACATTATTAGACAAACTTACTTTTCCTCCGTCCTTGGAAGCTTTGTACTGGAAGTCACATCCCACAATTTCACAGTACAGTCAGCGGATCCAGATGCAAGAAGAGTACCTTCACAGCTGACACACCCAACAAAGATGAAGAGCAGAAACAGAATTAGAATATGAATATACCTGAAAAACCCACGGTTTTCATTCCTAATTATAATCACAGTTCGAAATATTATGATTTGAGCGGGGATCACCTGAAAGCAAGTGTCCAGACACATGAGGTATGACCAACTAAAGGTGTGAGGCAGCAGCCACTAGAAAGGTCCCACATCATAATTGTGCCATCTTCATCACCAGATGCCATGTAGCGACCATCAGGAGACATAGCCAAAGACAAAATCATACTCCTATGACCAATAAAAATCCGGACACATTCCCCACTTTGCACATCCCATAGTCGAACTGTTTTGTCACTGGAGCCAGTAGCAATGTAGTTGCAGTTGGCATGCCATTGCACGCACTAAACAAGAGAATAGAACAGGAAAGCATTCCTAGTTAAGGATTAAAAAATTGAAGAATTTTCTGCTTGAAAACAATAAATCCAAGTACTTTGCTTAAAATTGAATTCTAAGTGGTGAGAAAAGAGATTCCTAAAGTTTAATTGCAAGATTGGAATTTTGCTGTCATGCTTGAAGACTGACAGAGGAACTGTCTGCTAGATCAATTAATTGATGAATAATGACCACGGCAAAGGTGTTTGCGCCTAAAAATTTCTCACTATTACTCAGCCCCTTCGAGTTGGCAATTGGCACAATTTCCTGTATTTCCTTGAAAACACAAAAAATATGGCAAGTTCACGAGATGACTTGCAGCTCAGCACTGAAAGAATCTGACTAGAAGTAGAACACTAATTTTTACGGCTCAGCACAATGATTGATTCTTTCAACAATAAAATTTGTTCAGATTATTACTTAAAAGAAGTTGAATATTTTAAGATATTTTAGCTGATTGCCAACATCTAACAGACTTTACCTAAAATCAATGGCAAATGACTTGCTGATTATAAAAAGGATTTTTTTTAAGTGACCAATGAGTAAAAATCAGAAGTCTCAATTTACCTAGTGACTGACACTTTCTGGACAATTGGAGAAAGCAAAAGAATGAGAGGGTATTAGACTTTATAACTCACATCAACGTCAGACAAATGCCCTGCCATTATTCTTAAAGGCTGTATCCTGTCCATGGACCAAATTCTAGCTGTTCTGTCATGTGAAGCACTGGCAAAATAGTGCCCTACAGGACTAAACTGCACTCGAAAAAAAAAAAAGTGGCACATCAGAATATGCATGCAGACTATAGTGATCCAAGTGTACAAGAGCGAAAAAAAAGGAATAAAGAATTAACTAAATCTAATCAGTAACCAAAAAAAAAATTTGATCATATATATGATCATATTAAAGCAAGATGCAGTAACTAGGAGAGCAACACAACAGGAGATTATAGAAGTCCCCCAAAGGGGACTCTTCAACAAATTCCAAAGATAACATACATTTAAGAACATCTAAACCTAAAAGAAACCGTACATGAGAAATGATGCATTTGTTTTGTTTCCCCTAACAAGGAATATTAGACTATCAAAATGCTAAAATTTTCATCTAGTATCCAACAAGATGCAAGGCACTAGCCAGAAACTGAATGAATTACAGAGAGGAGAAAATGGAAAAATGGAGGAAGTTCAGTATAACATATAAAACATCATAAACTAGTAAGGGAAAGGATCAGAAGTTGCATAAAACCAAGTGGACCCTTTTCCACTGTATGAAAGCATCACGATCAAATATCAGGTATGTTGTTTTTACATTCATCATCTGAAAATACAAGTGAAATCTATTGAATTTAGACAAATTTAGAAGAAAAAGATTTTACCTGAACATCCCAGACAGGGTAATTGTGACCCTTGTAGCAAACAAGATTGGCATTAAGGTTGGTGTTCCATAATCTAACTGCATGATCCATGCAATATTTAGGGGGTTCAGTATAAGCTTTAGGATTCAAAATTCAATTTAAAAAAAAAAAAAGAAAAGAAACAAAGTGAAGATAAATACCTTTTTCTAAAATAAAAAAAAAAAGTGAAGATAAATACCAAAAGCAAGGAAGAAAGAAATCAAGGGAGAGAACAGTCAAATTAGATCATAAAGACATACTTGTTGAGTCTGCTGAAGAGGAAAGAATAAAATCTCCAACAGGACTAAAAGTGGCAGCATAAACTGGCCCTGAATGACCTTGAAATAATGTATACGGTCTTCTCCCGCCACTCTGCCCAAGTATTTGTTCATTCTGTGATGTCTCATTCTCACCTTGCAATAGAGCTGATAATTGTTAGCATTACTTACTTGACTATTACAGCAAGTAAAACACAACTTCTATATAAGCATATTAAATTACTCTAGACTAGCAAAAGCTTCCCTTCATTCTTCAACTAAGCTCACTTCATCAAATAGCACCTTAGTTTTGGCTTTCTTTACTTCAACTATCAAATTATTTGTTAAAGGCCCTCACTTTTTTGGCAGTAGACAATAAATTGGAGCTAAAGTAATCCAATTCATATGGGAATGAGACACGGTTAAAAAGACCATCATTGAACCTATGCACCAGTCATTGCATATTAGAAAGTAAGTCAACCACTTTTTTACATGGTATTGAAGATACATTGAAGGGACATATAGTGCCTATACTGCTATTGGTCACATTAACCAGCAGCCTTTTTCTTTGGCCACTGAAATTTAAAAACTAAAAATCTAAAAGTTAATGCTGCCGCAAACAGACCAGGTGGCAGATTCCTTCCTAATGTTCATAGAATCCAGTCAAGAATTCCATTTAAAGTTTCCGAAGGTAAAGTTTCCAATGGCATCCACCAAGAAGTTATTCATTGAATATCTTGCTAGCAGTAAAATATAAGGCGACCTTTGCCAATTGCTAATTGTATAAACTAAATTAGGACACTGCAGCGCAATACAGGCAACAAGATTTCTCTTAATCATCAATGTTATTTCTAACCAAATCCACATTTTTTAAGCAAAAGATAAAAGTCACAGTTTAATTATAAACATCAAATATTACAACTACAAACTTACAACCACTGGGCTGTTGTCCAAGCTTTGCCATATCCCAAACCTATGAGACAATTAAAAAATAACCATAAGTTCACATTACCAGGTAAAATAGACCACTAAAAGGAGGAAAGGCTTTCTTTCTTTCCTTTTTTGGGGGGTTGGGAGCATGGAAGAAAGTAAATCAACAGAGAACCTTCAGGGATGAGTCAGAAAATCCTCCAGCAACCAGTGATCCATCATGGGATATTGATGAACAGCTCAAACTGGGAGAGGTCAACAAGAAAGATGCAATAAGTAATAGAAGCCGAAACATAATCAAATAACATGGTTCTGCCAAGTATATGAACATCACCCGTTATGTGTGTTGAGAAATGTATAAAAACTAACTGAAGGCAGTGCAACACTACTCAATTGTACACGATTCCTCAAGTCTTCAAGGATGGACTGTTCTACCTCTGTTGGACTGCAAAAATGCAACACTATATAATTCAATGGAAAAGCAGTTACAAGCATTACTTGTATATGAATAAATCAGACCTCCAAATTATCTTAACCCCTTGCATTACATAGCTGACAGCATAGGAACTTTAACAACATAGAAATGAAGCACAGAAACAATTCTAGGTTGTCTCATTTAACTGTAAGTTCATTTATTATTTTGAAATAGAAGCACTAACTTATGCTTTAATGCACAGCCTACATGTAATTTAAAAGGGGTTGAATGAAAAAGTGACTGGAGAAATCAATACATTATGGGCAAGGGGAGTTCTGGTTTAACACGTGGTGCAGCAGCTACAGTATTAGCCTCAGGTTTTGCACCTTTCCCTGTTGTACTTCCACCCTTGTCCTTCTTTACTTTCTTGATAGAGGCACCTTGCTTTCCTCCTTCAATTGATCTTTTCTAGAAGTTCGTGCAAAATACAAAAGTTAAAAACAGCTCATATTTCCTCACGAAGATAAACCAAAATGAGTTAACATTTGATATCAACTAAAGTAATAAAAAATGTATTGATCAAAGAGTGATGCACATACTGTCAGAAAGTTAAGTCTGACAAACGTAAAAGATAAAGACTTTGCTTGGAATAGACAGAGTTAAGAGGTTCGCTTTAAAACCAGAAGTACCTTACTCTCATCATTCTCCCCCTCTTTGGCTTCCCCTTCCCCCCTTTCAGAGTCTGAAAGCAAGGCACCTGCCTTCTCTAAGCGTTCTTCAAGAGAGTCTTCAAGCAACTGTAGCAGGATCACAACCAAACAGTTACTCAATAAGCCATTAATAATTAATAGAACAAGCTCAGTTAACCCCATAGCAAGCATGATGACTTCAAATTTGAATTTAAACTAAACATTGAATCAGATATTACCAACAAAGATGATCCCAGTTCAATGTTTTTCTTCTTACTCTCTTTCATAAAATTAGCATACAACAACAACAAACAAACAAACAAAGCCTTTTCCCACATGGTGGAGTCGGCTACATGGATCAAGCGACATAACGTGTTCTATTCTGACTCATTTTTATGGTTAGATTGTTTGCAGTTAGATTCATTCTAATAATTTCTTCTATTGTTTTCTTTTATCTCTCCTTACCTCTAGTTATATTAGCATAAGCAGAATAATTTGTAACTTGGTCAAGTTTTGTATATATATTAACCAACTCACCCCCCAATGTATTTCCTTCTGATTTATCTGGTTTGCAGCATCTTGGCTGCTTCCAGTGAGGGTAACAGCCTCTGGATCATCAGAAATTGAGCTAGGCTGACCGGGAGTAACTGCAAATGATAGCAAAAAGTTAACAGTCAACAACACATGCAATATCAACAAGTCCAAATGAAGAGATGAAACTTAGCCTGAAAAGAAGTACCTTGGAAGTTAATATGTTCATTAATAATACCAAGTATAGTGGTGGATTGCGTACTGTGTAGATGTTGCAACAGAAGCTCATAGGAATACTGACAAAACATTAACTGTTACCAACTAATTCCAATAATATAGCTAAATTTTATTTTAAAATGAAAATGTAAGGATCAATCTCAATAATGAAAATTATGATACCTATATAAATCATGACAAAAATGGTCCAATTAAGGAAAGGGGAGAAAAGAAAAAGTAATCTATTTCAGCAGACTTTTGAGATCTATTGTGGTGTTGATGAATTTCTTATTTTGATGACATAACTCATATATGTTCTAATCTTCACACAATCTGCACATTACTTCCTTCATGTGATAATGTCTTCCAACAAGCCACACCCACCAAGGTGAGACAAGAACACAGCAATCACATGGCATAATAGATATTAAAGCGGAAATAACATCCCAAAATTTTCCTCTCAATCAATGAGTTTATATCTGATGCCAAGGATCCACACTTGAACATGAGAATACATAACACTGAGATGATGAAATACTTGTCACCAAGGGCTACAGCCTAGGAGCCTGACAACAATATGTAATGCATCTATATAACCTAGGAAAACAACACCATAACATTGTAAGTCTGTTAACTGTCGTGTATACCAAGAAAAGAATCCAATAAAAAAGGAAGACTTCCATAAATATGTAAGGCTACCTGCAATTGAAATCAATTGCTACCAGGATTTCTTTTTAACAGGGAAGCATCATAATGTGAAACTAGTTGAACAAGCTGCTTAATTTGAATATGCACAAAGTGCAGGCAGGAAAAAAAAATCAATGATAGCATATCTGACAAACCAACCCAGAAGAATCAAGATGTTACCCCACATATCTTTATGTTGAATTTGCTCTGCCTAAGGGAATGAGCGAATTCCATTTCCTGAGTAAGAACAACATTGTGGGATTATTTAAAGCTAATAGTCCAACAACATCAAGAAACCAAAAAATGATACCAAACATCAGCCAGTAACCAACCTCCAGATGAGAAGGAGAAAGAACACCTTCCAACCTTTGAAGATCTCGTAAGTGCATCATTTCATGGTCTTCACGGAAGCTATTGAAAAAGTTCCGAGCTGAGGACATCAACCATAATCCCGTAAACAAAAAGCATAAAAGAATGGGTTGCAAAGCTGGCCTACATCACAAAGTTTGCAATCTAGGTCTAACAAACAAAAAACTAATGTTTATGATAATTCATCTATACCTTCTTGAATATGCCCTTTTGCCACAAGATCCATAAAACAATGGATAAATACTGGATAAAGCACGCGTAGTAATTCATGCTGCAAGGTAGTAGCAAAACATGTAATAACAGCAGAAACCAAAATAGAACAATGTCAAAATGAACTTTGGATGAGAAGGTATAAAATGACATTCTACCTTGTACAAATCTAATGAACTGTACGCCCATGATCTGAGTCTGCTATACCCATCATGGAATCTTGCTGGACCACTCTCTAACCTACAAAATAAAGTATATTCATTGAAAGAGTATGAGCAAACTCTCCAACAATGACACAGCTTGAAAGAGTAAATTGTAAAGTACAATTCACACAACTGGAAGGCCATGTTCTAAGAAAATGTATCAACCTACCCTTTAGCAGTTGACAAGCAAGTCTACTACTTTTTAAGGAAAACAATCCAGTTTGAATATATATTTCTGCAATAGTTATAAAATGCCAAGAATAGATACAACTACTGGTGTAAAAGGACATCATCACATTGTGGAAATTCAAAGGCTAAGTATACTACTAATCAGTTCCAAGTCTTACTTCATTTATATAGAATTTTTTTTTCTTAATAATATCATAAACTGTTGGGTAAAAGATTTTGTATCTTTTCCCATTATTGCTTTTCCATAGAAACATACATCCACTTTATACTTTTATATTTTTTTAATATGTATTAGCAATTAAATCCATCCTTTAAAACACTCATATGATCGTGCAAGTAGGTTAGAATATCTGATACGATACAAACTAGTATTGCTAATGTGCAGCAGTGTGGTATGGTAGTATATAAATCCAATCGAGACTCTTGAATATGCAATCACTAAAGAAGTAGCAGCAGCAGTATGAGAGGGAACCACTATGACATAGAAAGGCTCTTTAAGATTATCCAAATGCTTGCCCAAAGTCTCACTTTTTTGTTATGGAATAAATAATGCGTCTTCAAATCCGTAAAACATACATTGACTTAAGATGGTTGACTATTTATCACTAAGATGGCCAGCAGAAGCAGTTATCAATTTTTATATAAATATTGATTGTGTGAGTAGCTTTCATATTATTCTCTCTTCTCATCAACTAATTCTTTTTTTTTTTCATCTAATCAAAGCATTACTCGAGGAGAGTATCAGTTAAGAGCATACAAAATCCTATGCAAAGAAAGATTGCTTCTAAGCAGCCGCGGCTTTCACAAGTCCATAACCATTATTCCAATGTTCAAATCAACACAACACTCCGCGTATGAACAAATTAATAGCAGCAGACGAGACAAATTAAGATAAAATAGAGAGAAAAATGAGGAAAATACTCGGAGAAGGCAAGGATGTGCTTGGCAATGTCGGGTTCGACGATGGAATTTGCGGAGGAACTATTCTTGTTCTGTTGGAGTTCTTCCTGAAATGCGTGCTCCGTTTGCGTAAACCCTTTCTTCCTCAGGTACGCGGTGACAAATCCCAGTATTTGATCTTCGTCCATTCTTCTCCTCTCTAAGTGAGCTGCCAAAGCGAAACCCTCACTTTCGCACTCTCGGAGCAGAGTTCACTTCCGTACTTTTGCTAAACCTGAGTGTTATTGAATATTGAGAAACACAGTTCTGGAGTTGACGCTCGCCTAATTCTCACAAGTTACAACATTATACAACCAGGAGCAGGAAGCACTGCCATGCGCGGCTTCATTACACCAACAAGAACACCAAATTCAAGGAAAAACAAAATTCAAGTTATCAACGTCAAACCACCACCTCCTAATCTCTCAAATCTCTTCACTTTTTAGAGTATTCAACCATAAATTCCTCACGGGCGGAGGACTGGGGTAAATAGGTCTTTCGATTTCTGTTAATTATTTATTCTCCAACAGTGTTCGTAATTTTGTTTCTCTTTTAGGCTTATTGGGCAAACAGGCCCAATTGAAGCCCAGATTGACCAGTGTTGCACTGAAGCCTTAGTTGGTGTTTTGAACAAACGCAGGAATGACAGTTAAGAGCCCAAAAGGAAAATTAGGATTGTAATATTTTACTATTTATATTTTGACAAACAAATAATTATTACCTAAAATTTAAGATGTAACACAATCACAGTTTAAAGTCAAATTACGTAATTTTTATTAAAAATAATAAATAGGGGGATGGATGTTTATTAATTTTAGATAATTAATTTCTTGCCTATTTTCTTGCCTTTTATTCAACCAATATTTGGCAATACAGTTATTACGGTGATGTGGTTATACTCAGATATGACCCACAAGTTTGTGATGCACAAATGATATATAACCAAACTATGTATCATGCAACAACACTAATATAACCAAAATTGCAAAAATTCATATATCTTTAATTGTTCAAAAAAAAAATAACTGACAAAATAATTTAATGATTACATGTCGCTAAATTAATATTTTTAAAAAATAAGAATTGAGTTCTGTATACAGTATTATTGGAGAAACAAATGTAGTCTTTGTGCAGAAATGGTAAGCCGGCAAGCCAGACAGAAGGAACCAGGTGAACTGTATATAACGAAAGTAAACTGATATAATGATATAAAGGTGAGTGATGCAATTAATGAATTTGTTTCTTAAACGAAAAATATTGCAAATGGAGGCAAATATGGTCCCGCTTAGGCGCCCATAGCTTTTATTTGTGTCAAAATTTTCTTTTAAAATATGATATATTATATATAAATTTTTTTTAAAATTTTAAACAATTTAAACTGAGAGTAGCACCACTTGTCACTCGTCGAGTTGGTGACGGAGACAAGAATTGATTTAGTCTTGTCCTGCTTATAAACTCTTTGGTCTTTGCCTATATATATGTGATATGTGGAGGACTCGTATTAATCGAATTAATTACCCTCAATATTTGACTATGACTATGAGTTAATCTAATCTAAGATGCATGAACGAGAAATTCCTATCCACACACGCATAATTGATGGAGATTAATACACAAGTAGCACAGCCCTTGTAACTTCTTATACGTCCATCTTCCCCTTGTCTAAATGCACGTTCCCTCCAATCCACACATGATAGACACCACTCCAATCCGCACGAGTGGTCAGAATATGAGATAAAATTGATTTTTCAGTCCAAGAATGTAACGTGATCAATCAAATTCAAGTTTGGAACACCTCACCCTAGCTACCAGCTATGACTAGGACATATTTCTGGCTAGTTGGGAAAAACGTAATAATAACAAATATTGTTTTCAAGGCTTCTCCTGCTGTACACCAACCACGCCAATGTCACTGGATAAAGGAGTTTAACCATAACCATTTTATACAATATAGGATGAGGATTAGACTTTAGAGGTATTAATTTGCCTCTCGTCATTCAAACTCTCATTAGTTCATGTTTAGTAGTAGACTTGCATCTTAAAATTCATGTGTCGTGTGCTGTATTTCTATTTGGTTGCATTGTTGGCACTATATATATATATATATATATATATATATATATATATATATATATATTCATTGGGCAACATTATTGATATTGTTTGCTAATAATATATATATATATATATATAATGGCAAGTCCGCGCATTTCTTCATTTAACATTATTAATTTATTATCATGTATAATCATTTTGTGCTAAAATCGACACTGCACGTGCCAATACATGGATCATGGGCAACTAATTAATAAAAAAAGTTCATTACAGAAAGTTATTATCTTTTTCTTTTCCTTTACTTTTAGCATCGGGGAGATATAGTCAGTTGAAATTTGAACGTTGAAAAATCCACAAACTCTGCATCACGATATCTTTAACCAGTCAGTCAATAGAATTTACTTTACGTAATTTACAAAGAAAAAAAAACTGTGTTGCAAGTATAAAAAATTAGGAAAGAGCCAGCAAATATCTAATCAATTTTTTTGGGCATTAAAGCAAACATATAAATACAAATATTGTTCTGGCTCCACTCATTATATCTTATATCGAATTTCCAAAACGGTAGGGGTATTTTGTGTGTAATCTCAAATGAGAAGGCAAGGCATCAAACTCAGTACGTGGTTGCGTCATGCGTGCACAATGGAGATGATTTTTTTTTAATTAAAAAAAAACAACAAAATATCTCCAAATTAATAATGATAGCAAGACAAAGCTTTGAAGCCAAAGTTCGGGTTGATTAAGTGTATGCTAATTTTTGTTGCTACATATTCAATAATGCAATTGCAAAGCATTGGAGCACCTACTAACTATGATATACATATATATAAATGGACCCAAAACTCAATATTTTATTTATTCGGCCATTAGGTGAATCATTGGTGCTTATTCTTGTGGAAGTCAGTTTTCAGAGCTCCAAGTGAATGTCCGATACCATTAGAATTGATTCTAAATTCTAATAATTAACAATTATTTTTGTTTTTTTAAATAATGTTAAGCACACATTGTTACATAAACAAGGTTAAATAAGTTAGTAAAAAGATATTACATATTTTTAATTAATACAGGTTTGATTCTGTCAAAGAGCATTGTGAACAAAGAAAATTAGGATATTTAAGTCTTTATGAATTATGAGTTTCCCATGCTATGCTTGTAACAAAAATTAAATATTCCATAAACGCTTAAATAAGTATGTATGACTTTATGCTTGAATCAATTTGACTATTACATCTACATAACGCGTAGTGGCGATTTCTTCCAGAGTCCATGTGACCTCTCTCAAAATATGTACGAATTTATGCTTGAATCAATTAGAATAATATTGTATATGCAAAATAATCTAATGAATTATGAGAAAGAAAGATTTTTGTAGATGGACCGTTGGGCGTGGGATTATTTAAGGTAATTAAGAATCATGATAAAAATGACAGACAACAAGTGTGTTGGTAATACTTTTGATACAGAAACGGTTAATAGTGAATAAGATGAATAATAATGTAAGTAACTAATAACCACATTAAAATGTGAACTCGATCATTCTACTTAGTCAATCGATAGAGTTATATATTATTAAGATTATACATTTAATACAAAAAAATTTACAATTCACTTGTAATTTTCTTGGTCACCGAATGTTTATAATGATAAATATATAACAAATACGAAACATCTTGGACAAGAGAAGACAACAAAAGCACAAACTGGAAGCATAATAAAGTATTTTGATTTTCTTTGAAGATTTTATAATTATTAAATATTATATTTATCACAGGAAAGGAAAACACACATATGCTGATATTTACCCCATCAACGATAACCAGAAATTGAAATATAAATGCATAAACAAATAAATGATACAAAGTGAAAATTTATATATATTATTATATATGATTTTAATTTATATTTTATATTAAAAATAGTTGTAAATAATATAATAAAAAATTAATACACGTAAACTAAATGAATTTTGAAAAATTATACGATAAGCCCAAACGGATCCAGCTGAACCTGATCATGTGCCTAATCTTTCCACTTATTTAAAGTCACCGTCAATAGAAGAAATAGCCGGAAAAAGTAGATACCGTTTTATATTTGGTCCCGTTAATCAGTGCCTTTATTCTTCATATTTTTTGGATAGCCAAACTTGAAGAAGAAATTAATATTTCTAACGCGAAATTCTTTTTCTTTTTTATAAAAAACAAATTTATTTTATGAAACGAAGTCAACAATATTTAAAATAATTACAAAATTTTTAGATGTAATATTAAAGTGAAAATTTATAATTTTTAATGAAATAAAATGGTAGATAAAAGATTGTTTATTTTTTTTATAAAATAGAGTGTTTGGCAAAATATGAAAAAATGTTCTTAAGTGATAACAAAAATAATTTTTTAATTTTGGAGTATAAGTTAAACATTAAAGCTTATGCAATTCTAACCAAAAGGAGAAGTTAAAAATTAAATATTATAAGATAAAAATATTCTTATCTAAAATTTTTATTTATCATAATATTTTTAACTAGTTTAAAAACCTTTATAAACATACATTTTTTATATGTGTATGAATTATTCTTTTTTTTAAATTAATTATATATTATTTTGAGATACACACAAAAAATAATAAATTAAATATTTATTACTATTTATTTATTTAAGTTACATGAATAACAAATAAATGTAAACATAATTTTTAAAGTGATTTGATAATTAAAAATATTATGTTATAAAAAATTAATCAAACACAGACTATTTTTTTAAAACTCTATTTAAAAAAAATAATTTAAAAAAAATAAATTTTAAACGTAATCAAATCACCCTTAATTAAGACAGAAGCCGACAAGAGGAAAATATTAAGATTAGATCACAGTTTTATATGTTATTATTATAATATTTTTGGCCAAATAACTGAAACTATGATTGAAACTTAAAACCCCAACAGGTCACCACTGAATGAACGTGTCCCTTCGTGATTTAAGAATAATTTATCTTTTATATTTTTAGAGTTGAGTCTGTGGGCTTTGAAGCTCAAGGAAAAGCAAATACCAGATGCTCCAATTGTAAGGAGCCAAACCGGCTAGCTTTTTGTGTCCCACACACTTAACTTAATCATCACTCTTATTCTATAAGTCCACTCTCAATGAACCTTCCTTTAATGGAACACTCACTGACTTCTTTCTCTCTTGTTATTGCCTTTGTAATTTGTAAACCCCAGTGAAATTCCAACTTGATAATTCTGATTCAATGGAGGACAGAAACACTTTGTTTGGCAAATACGAAATAGGTAGGCTTCTGGGGAAAGGCACTTTCGCCAAAGTCTATTACGGCAAGCAGATAGCCAGCGGCGATAGCGTTGCAATCAAAGTGGTGAGCAAGAAGCAGGTGAAGAAGGAGGGGATGATGGAGCAGATCAAGCGTGAGATCTCCGTCATGCGATTGGTTCGACACCCCAACGTGGTGGAGCTCAAGGAAGTCATGGCCACCAAAACCAAGATTTTCTTCGTCATGGAGTACGTTCGCGGCGGCGAGCTTTTCGCCAAGGTCGCAAAAGGCAAGCTCAAGGAAGATCTCGCCCGCAAGTACTTCCAACAGTTGATCAGCGCTGTCGATTTCTGTCACAGCAGAGGCGTATCGCACCGCGATCTCAAGCCTGAAAATCTGTTGCTCGACGAGAACGAGAATCTCAAAATCTCCGATTTTGGTCTCTCGGCCTTGCCTGAACAGCTCCGTTACGACGGCCTCCTCCATACGCAGTGTGGTACTCCGGCGTATGTCGCCCCTGAAGTGTTGAGGAAGAAAGGGTACGACGGGTCCAAGGTAGATATATGGTCGTGTGGTGTGATTCTGTATGTATTACTTGCTGGATTTCTTCCTTTTCAGAACGAGAACCTCATGAGAATGTATAACAAGGTTTTAAAAGCCGAATTTGAGTTTCCCCCATGGTTTTCTGCGGAATCGAGGATATTGATTTCGAAAATCCTAGTGGCAGACCCAGAGAGACGGACCACGATTCCTGCTATAATGCGTGTCCCGTGGTTTCGAAAAGGATTCACGAGGCCCTTCGCGTTTCAGTTAGAAGAACCCGTTTCCGAAGAGAATGAACTGCAGAAGACAGATGTCGAAAATTCGAAAACGAAGTCGTTGTCGTCGCCCAAGTTTTTCAATGCGTTCGAGTTCATTTCGTCCATGTCTTCCGGGTTTGACTTGTCTGGGTTGTTCGAGAGCAAGAGGAAAACAGGTTCGGTGTTCACGTCCAAGTGTTCGGCAACGGCAATCGTGTCCAAAATTGAGACGGTGGCACAGGGGTTGAGTTTCAAGGTGGCAAATGACAAGGGCTTCAAAATCAGGCTGCAAGGACCGTCGGAGGGAAGAAAAGGAAGGTTGTCCGTGGCGGCGGAGGTGTTCGAGGTAGCGCCGGAGGTCTCTGTCGTGGAGTTTTCAAAGTGTTCCGGCGACACCTTGGAATATGCCAAGTTTTGCGAGGAAGACGTTAGGCCTGCGCTGAAAGACATTGTTTGGACGTGGCAAGGTGACAGCGCGTGTAACGGTAACGTCGCTGGTGGTTACGGAGAACAATGTCAGGAGCAAGCAATTTAGATATGTATAGTAAACAGTGATACACTTGTTCTAACGAGTTTTCTTCTCCTAAATGTTTTTCGTTCTGTATTTTTTCCCCCCCTTTCTTTTTTTTTTTTTTACAGAAAAAAGATGGGGTTTTGTTTTAGTGAGATTGTACATAGTTATTACTATAGTTTTGGTATATATATAATCATAGTCTTATTTTTTATTTATTTATTATACATAGTACATAACAGAACTCCCCAGATCATGTGTTTTTAAGAGTTGAGACATACAAATACTGATTAATTTATTAACACAATAATATAATCAAAGATTCTGACGAGCGATGTACATAATTATTAATAAGAAAGTATTCAATTTAAAATGATTAGTTTGGGTCATGAATAATAATTGTGGAGCTTTGGCCTTTGGTGTGTAACTTTGTAGAGGTAAAAGCTTGGAGGGCCATCAATCCGTTGCATGATGGGAGGGAGCACAGGATTACATTCATGTATAATTTATAGAATGCATGTTCAATTGTTTCACTTAAGACCTAATTAAGCATGGAATAAAAAAGTTGAGAGTAGCCACGTTGCATTGAAAAGATGAAAATAAAAGTAAAAATATAATTAGTGTGTAAAATGGATGATAAAGAGAAGTGAGGTGAGTGTGGAAACGAAGAGAAGTGTCATTGTCAGATGTACCACACTTGGAAGAAAAGCATGAGAATGAGAACAGTTACGTTTTAAACGAAAAAGCAAGGAATTCCTAGCTATTCTGGTGTGCTGTGCCTGTACATTTAAACAACGAATGGCTATGCAACACACGCTGAATTGACATATACAGCCTGGGGCTCTTTGATGTGGATGTGGTGTATTCACTATTCCTATTCACTAAACAAATGGCCTCCGCTAAGTGGCTGAAACAAGCAAGGACTGGGGTCTTTGCCCCATAATGAAATGGCTGAATATACCAAACGCATCTTTTTTAATTTGAAGTAGCAACTGGCAACTACTTTTCGTCCAAACTTACCTTTTGACCTCCTGGAATTTGGTTTTCCTTTCTTTCTAGCACGAGTATCATTGCCTTCTACTTCTAAAATCGGCTTTGTTAAGTTTGGGCTTGAAAGAGCCATTTTGGTGCTTACTTACTGTTCATTATGTCATATTAATATTTCATTTTACTGATTGGGCTTCACCAAAGTTTAGCCAGTGCATGTCTCAGTCTTACACCACTTCCTCTCCCTCAACTGGACTTGGGCTTCACTGCTAGGAGCGCAGGCTGTTAGTTTCCTCTGGCCTTTAACTTGGGCCAGGTCTATACGGTTCTTTGCGTGGATGTAAATGGATTTTGTCCACAAAAAAACCCATTGGTTTTACCTAACACAAACAATTATTTTGATTGAATAAAAATAACTAAGAAAAAAAATAGATTGAGATACCTTATATTTTAAAAAATAAGTTAAGGATATTGAGCTTTTAAGGATCAAACTATTGATTTTCTTTAAAATTATTATCTCAGGATAACTGTTCAGACAATTTCCTTCTGATTTGTCCACACACGCCATCACATGTGAACGTTATTATAGGGAAAAATTTTAAGTATATCTAGTAGGCTAATTTATAAATGACTGAGTCAACAAAAAAATCATTAATCTGTGTATTATAAGTTATAACTAAACTTCACGAGTATAAATAATGACTAGAGCCTAAATTCTAAATAAATAATACTAAGAAATCAAGATGAAACTAAATTTAAAAGGTGTATATTAATCTGCTTACGAACCAGCAACCACCTTTGCCCCAACAATGAAGTGTTAGACTTTAAAAAATAGATTTTAAAAGGCTTAGATAGGCTTTGTCCTTTCGCAATCTCAGAATCAAAGAATAATTGGAACCTGCTAGCTATATGGTTATAATTAAATTAAATGGTAATTTCCCTGACTTGTTTGACTAACTATATAACTTGGAGGTTAAGATAACACTGTTCAAATGATTCCCTTCATATTTGTCTCATGTCAGGGTTACTACCTACCTCTGACGCATACATTTGTTGTCACAAAATTGCATAGCAAAATTACAAGTTATACTTCATTCACCCATCATCCCTACATGAGAAACTAAAAGAATATTAAACGACTCCACGCGATAAGTCTAACGCAAGGATAAAAGATAAGATCAGGAAGCCAGAAGATTAATTATTTTCTTTATTGGGGTGCTCTTATAATTCTCCACACAAACATAAATAATTAGGTTTATTATAATGCAATGATCATGTTCAGCACTTGCTTCCCTAATTACCTCTTAATAAATTACATTGACCTAAGTTGATCTGTAATGTTTGAACACTTAATGGTGTCCTTACGGGGAACCACAAGAGCAAAAGATGTACATTATGAAACTACCAAGCACGTACTATCGTCACCTAACTAGGATACAAACCACCCATAACATTAACAAATTAGGTATAATTTCGTTGGAAAATATGCGACAGATAGTGCAATCATATTTTTTATATAGTGTACACATGGTGACCTCATGTATATATCTTCTCTGCCACCTGATGAATAAGTGGTAGTTTCCATGACTTGACTTGCCATATATATAATTAAGATGATTCCAATTTTGATGACAAAATATAACTTTTGCTCCCTTGACCTAAACCAAGTTATAGTCTTCCATGCACTTTACCTGATCATGACAGCTAGTCTGAATACAAATTGGAAATTATACATATAATTTAGTCGTCTCATCTAATCGGCCGTTTTCGTAGGGACTCAAACATGAAAATCGGAAAATTATCGATCAAAACTGATGAAGAAAATTCCAATTTAAAAAGAATTAACAGAGACAGAGACAGAGAAATTGAAATTGAACTTCTAATTAAAAGATGGGAACTGATGGAGTCTTGTGGAGAAAAATAAAACAACTCTGCTATTGAGAGAGGTATAAACGTTTTTTAAATAGCTAGCTAGTTTATGTAAACGTGATTGACGAATGATATTTACATATTCAACTAACACTCAACAGTTATAATTAACAACAATAAAAAATGTTAAAATAGATTCAATAATACCATCTAATTTTGAATTCATCCGTGTGTATAATCACTGGATTTCTATATACCAGAGTAATAGATAAAATAAATTATATATATGTCATTCAGATGAACGTGAGTCTATAAATTTTTTTTCTATGCTGGTATAAGAAAATGCCAAAAATTGTAAAAATTGACAAGGAGGGGCACATTCACACTAATTATATATATTTTGATTTCTTTTCTCATCTATCTTTCTCAATCTAAAGATATATTTAAAGATATATATATATTTAAAAAATCAAAATTTAAATTTAAATTTCTTTTCTTTCCTTTTCTTTCTACTATCCTCAATCCAAACAGCAAGTTATGATTTATATTCTCTATTATTTCATCTATACATTATTGTAAGTACTATTTTTAACTTAGACATTAATTGAATTCTTTACTCCAACAAACGCTTCTCCAAAACTTGAATCATAAATGAAAAAAATGGAACATAAATTTTATAAAATTATCAATATATGTCATCAGCAATACGTCTTCTTACGTACTTGTAGTCGTGAAAAAGAAGAATTGAGTTTAGGATCCCAAGTGGCCAATTGGTTCACATGTTTGCACAGGCAAGTTGGAAATTCAAGTCCAGGTCCCTTTTGAGTCAAACATCCATTTTAAGTTTTAACCTTTTAAAAGGCTATATTTTTCGCGTTCGGATTTTCTGTTCGACATCTTTTATTGGCACCTGCTTGGTACTTTCAGCGGCGGTTTTTTCCGCTGCTAAAATTTCTTGCAACAAAAAGTATTGCAACTATAACTTTTTTTAAATTAATTATTCAAACAAAAGTATAGCAACAGTAATATTTGTTGCAATAATATTAAAACACACTTTAGCAGCGGAAAAAACCGCCGCTAAAGGTACCAAGCGGTCCCTGAAAAAAAATGCCAAGCAGAAGATCCAAAATCATATTTTTCCTTGAATTTGCACGTTTCTTTTTCTCTCTTTTCCACTAACAGCCCATACAGTTTCTGGAAGTCTTCGAAAATTTGATTTTAATCATCCATGCATGTTTAATTAACGCAGCTTGAATTAATTAATTGATAATTCACACTGTGTATGTGTTCGATGTGCTATGTAGCTAGATACGATTCACATATGTTTCAACGAAATTAGTTTTGACTACGTGTTTATTCAGGATCAAGATTTTGAATATGTGCTTAAATTTTATTTGTCAAATCGGACGGACCATCTCATACATGCAATTACTCGTGAAATTTTGTTGGTTTCTTAAAATATGCGCTAACAATAATATAGCTTTTTTTTTTTGTTTGTGAAATATATATTGCATGAATTTTGAATAATATATCTGGGGTTTAGATAAATTCGTGCGTGACGAACTTAACTTTAATTGAGACGATTAACTATATATATGAATCCAATTTCTCAATTTCTAGAAGGTTGCGCACGGGAGAATTGAGATTAACTAAAATTAAAACTACTGGTCCAAGATATAAGCTATATAGACTGAGTTTCCCACCAAAATAAAGGACAGTCAACAGGGAAAAGACCCAAAAAATATTTTAGTTTGTTTGAAGTTTGAACTAAAAAGAGTTAAAAAGAAGCATAATTAAAAACAGAGAAAAGCATACATGGCAAGATAGATAACCAATGAGGAGTTGACAGCTCAAAGTCAATGAGATAATGAAGTTAGAGTATGGGTACGGGTGAACTCTCAAGTAACATATCGAACACGACAAACTCTGGCTTCTTCAGTAATCTTACAAGCCGACAAAAATAGGGCGCGTCTTGTTTATAGAGAAGTCAAACTCTCTAATATCATCTTTATCTCTGTATGGTGGGCATCCTCACAAGTTGCAATTAAGATGAAAGATGATAGGATTGGTTAATTTATCACCGTCATTTCCTCAAACTTTCCTCAAAATAATAATCAAAGTCGTCTCCTTCGTTATCTAAGCTCTCTATATATATATTTCCATTTTGTTAGATTGGTTTCGCCTTTCAGCTACGTCATTCACTTTAACTCATCCATCTCACCTCCAATCTCTGATCTATTCTCTGTTTCTTAATTTTGCATATATATGCATATAGTAGTGAGTACTAGTGAAGCAAATTAACTGTGACATGGGATTAAACCCAGCAATCTCGGCTGTGGATACTTCTCTTAACCTCAAACTCACATCTTCTCGGCAGATGGATGTTGTTGCGGTTCGTAATAACTGAATATATATATATTTAATTTGTTCAAAAAATGATCCTATGCATATATAAGTGATCATGTGTGCATGTGTTAATTTGCAGGGTGATGAGGCTTTGGTGGAGGAGTTGCATCGTCTAAATAGTGAGAATAAGAGGCTAACGGAGACGCTGAGCCACATGTGTGAGAGCTACAATGTTTTGCAAAATCAATTGAGGCAGTTTATGATCATAAATAATCATGAAAGTCCTCAATCAAGGAAGAGAAAGGCTGATCAGTGTGACTTTGATCAGAAGAATCATATGTTTGGTGTTAGCGGTAATACGGAGTGCAGCACCATTACTACTGATCAGGTTCAGGAAGACTCGTACAAAAGGCCCAGGGATAGCTCCATCACCAAGGTCTCAACAGTTCTTGTGCGCACCCAACCATCTGATACTAGCTTAGTATGTTCTCAGATCAATTTCCAGTACTCTCTTGTGATTGTAATTCATTTTTGTGCTTTTCTCTTTCAAAATATATATACTGCTATGTATATATAGCTAATTAATTTCCACTCTCTTCTTAATTACAGTATGTGAGGGATGGATATCAGTGGAGGAAATACGGTCAGAAGGTGACCAGAGACAACCCTTCTCCTAGAGCTTACTTCAAGTGTTCCTTTGCCCCAAGCTGCCCAGTGAAAAAGAAGGTACGTACCTACTTACTTGGAATTAATTAGTTACAAACCCTCTCTTTAAATTCCCTTAATGTATTTATTTATGTGCAGGTGCAAAGAAGTTTAGAAGACCCAGGAGTGTTGGTGGCAACTTACGAAGGAGAGCACAATCATGGATCCGAAGCATCATTGGGCTCAACCCAAGGTTCAGTTGTTGTGTCGTCTGATTCTGATTACACGCTTGACATGGTGGGTAAGGGTTCATCAGGATTAGCTCACAATGTTCAAAAGTCACTGCAGCAGTTTTTGGTTCAACAAATGGCTTCTTCTTTGACCACAGATCCCAATTTCAGAGCCGCACTTGCTACGGTCATTTCCGGAACAATTTCACGCCCTACGTCGATGTAACACTATTAATTAGCTACTACTCTACTGGACATATAACATAATAAAGGATTATATATATATTTACATGTGTCATGTTTCTTTTAGTTTTGGAGACTGCGTTGATTGTAGGGAATAGATATGTATAAATATTTCATAAATATGTGCTTGCGTGCTTGTTCAAATGAAAAATAGAAAGCAATTTTATGCTTTCGTTCTAAATTTTCTTCTGTTCATATTGTATGCTTTTAGGTTAAGAAAACAGATGTACGCAATACATCTGCGCCGTATCTGTTGACCCATCTTCAGCTTTTATTTATGTAAAAATTGAGGGACCTTATAATTTATACTTTTTAAAAGTTTTTTTAAAAAAATTGTTACAAGTTAAAAGAATTTTTACAATTTTCCCAGTAAATTGATAATGGAAAATTCCTTCAAAAAAGAAAAGATAATGGAATAATGGTCCCTGTGGAGTGTGGAGTGCGGTCCTCCCCCGCGGAAGCAGGTGCAAACTTTTACCATTCCTGCACGCTGGCAGCCAAATAATAAAACAAAAATAATTAAAAAAGTGAAATTGACACAGTTTTGAACAATAATTTGTCAATGGGTGGGACAATTTATTGGGTCGAGACTTGAGAGTGATGTGAGTTAAATGGTGATGTCGTATATACGACAGTAAAAAGTAAGAATCTTCCACAGACTGAGACACTAATTAATTAATAAAAACGGTCATTTTTATTGGCTTTTTATCAAATTCAAAATTATTATATATTTTATCAAATTAATGAAAATAGGAAGGAATTGGTCCATGAAAAAGGACTGGGATTTGGGAGCCAAAGTCAATTACATGCCCACATTTCGACACTTGTTGTGAACATCTAACGGAATAGTAGGTTAATCACGCGAATTAAAGTGTGTCCTCAACCAACTATACGTTGAATATTTGTTATATTTTTGGAAAATGTAGTTCTTAGGAGCCAAAATGGACCAATTTGCCACACGATGACCGACACGAAAGACGACTTGTAGTTTTGTAATTTTTTTTATGACACTCTGACACCACGTTGCTTGATTGGATACATTTTATGTGAAAGAAACTGGCAACTACGAGAACAGAAAAAGGTTAATTATATTAATTTAGCTTATTGTGTCATTTTGGATGACATCATGGTGCATTACATAATATTGAAACTTGAAATCATGGTCGTATCTTATACTGTTTCAAAGCATCAACAACATCAACTACCAATTAACTAAAGTCTAATTCCCATGCATCTTTAAAGAGTTAAAGTAAGATGGACATCGATTCAAAGGCATAATTAGCTGGATTACTTGTTCAGGGCAGGCCCTAAAGATTAATTTAATCATCGATATTCCTTATCACCTATATGCAGAGATGACTCGTTCATATAAATATAAATATATATATATATTTATAGGAATTACGAATGTGTTTAAGTAATTTGTAATTGTTTTAACGCGCGTTACTATTGGAGACTCAGTTTAATTATCTTTGGGATGATTACTGAGTCCGAAATCACTATTGATGAACTCTCGAGTTAGAGAACTTCACACAAGTATTTGTTAAAGTGATTAATTACTCCAATCTGGCATTCTACTTTTGTGTATTGAAAAATTGTGTTAGTAATTGGATTGATTGTCATATATCAGAGTGACTTTTCAATTCTTAGTTTGTAACTGTACACAAAGGTCAAATTATTAATTGGAGAAGAGTGTGTGTGAAAATAATGCATTCTCATATGAGGTATTTTCTGAGCGCTCTATAATATTGACTTGTGAATCACGACTTTTATGAAGGTATGACCTATCACCATCAATTTTTAAGGATATGCTATCAATATACGAAGTCTTAAATACATATTTGTGGTGTTTCAAAATGGCACTAGCACTTCTTATAATTTGAACCTTTAACCCACTCCAACTCTAAAATTAGACGACTATATACAATGTATTTCATTTTAAATCTTTGATCTATTCTTTAGTACATCACTTTCTTAATTCTTAAGTTGAATTGATTTTGCATTAATTGATCAAACTTTTTTTATTATTATTAACAAAGTAAATTACATTAACTTAAACATTTGGGACTGTGAATTAAAGTAAATTATTATTGTTCCTATTTTAAAAAATTCAATGTTTTTTCCTTGTTACAAGTTCATGATTTGTAGACAAAGATTGTCATAAATAGTGGAATTCACGTGTACAAACCGGGTTGCGAATGTGAATGAAGAGAAGCGCGGGAAAACGGTCCCACTAAAACGATACGGTTACTTAAGGCGGGATGCTAGTGTGGGACCCATATCATGTGGAGAATTAAAGCAACTTCTATTCACAACCGTACGCAAGTAACGCAACAGCGTTAAAGAATCTCCCATTCTTCCTCGCAAAGTTTTCTCTCTTTTATACATCACCTTCACCTTCACCTTCACCTTCATCCTCACCCTCCCACTCCCTCTCTCATCTGAATAACCTGAGAGTCAAACCCCATTTGGGAGCCGCAGCGACGAAATTATACGAACATCACCTCTCAGTAAGGCACTCTTCGATCACCTTTTTCTTTATTTCCTTTGACTTTTTCCTTATTTTCCTATTTATTATCTTTCTCACAACCAAACTAACACCTCGTGTATATTGTCATGAATGGCGTTGAGTAATTTAGTTGACCTGACAGCCTTCCATTCTATATATATATATATCACTCCCTATTCTATGGCATGCCCGCACTAATTACCTTCTTAATTTTCTCTTTCGGAATCAAATTTCTCCGCTACCAAACTTCACGTTTCTTCTCTCTCTGATTTTGGGTTTCTCGGGTTTCAACAATTTGAATTAACGATATGTTGTTTCGATTTCGAATGTTGGTTCTTCTTTTTGTGATTTCTGTTGAGCGATGCAGAATGGCTGCCGCAGAATTGAACTCCGAGACAGGGAATGAGTATACGCTGAATTCAGTAAGAGAGGCTTTGGTCAGACAAGAGGATACCATCATTTTTAATCTCATCGAGAGAGCTAAGTTCCCCATCAATTCTCGCACCTATCATCAAAATTACACTTCCTTTCCGGGTTTTCGTGGCTCCGTGGTGGAGTTCGTTGTCACGAACACAGAGGCCATTCAAGCCAAGGTACTGTCATTATCACCTTGTTTCTCTTCATCTTTCTATATATATCAAAATTCCTTTAATATTTGGTTTCTTTTGTGTCTATTAAACTCTGTCATTATTTAGGTCATGAATACTAATACACTGTCATTATAGCTTAATTTGACGGCTTCCATGAGGATTCCAAAATTCAAAGAATATGTTTTGCGTATTGCATGTGATTTGTATATTTTCTCATTCATGATACATGAAGTCAAAGGCAAACTTATTGATCTATATCTTATTTTCTTTGAATAGTGTTATTGCATTAGGAAAAGTGAAATGCAGAACATAATCTGGTATTCTACAGGCAGGTAGATACAAAAACCCTGAAGAGAATCCCTTCTTCCCAGAAAACTTAACACCGTCATTTATGCCACATTACCCCTTCTCAAAGGTAATTAAGCAAAAACTCTGGTTTGCTTTTCCACAGTTGATGCCACTTAGAGGAAAAAGGATTCATTTTAAGCGTACTTCCTTCTTTAGATTTTGCATCCTGAAGCCGCTTCTGTTAACATAAACAAGTCCATCTGGAAAGTTTACTTTGATGAGGTGCTTCCATTGTTCGTTACTTCGGGTGATGATGGTAACTATGCACAAACTGCAGCTAGTGATCTTTCGTTATTGCAGGTAAGCTCTTATTGAAAGTAGAGCAATCCTTACAATTATCTACCGTTTTAATTTTGTTGAAAGCATTCTCGACTTATAATTTATGGATGTCTCCAACTTAGAAGGGAACTTTCAAGTTTCAACACTAGCCTATACCAGTGTTGGTTGACAGTGCATTGTGTGAAACTGAAACATACGCAGGCCATCTCAAGAAGGATTCATTACGGGAAGTTCGTAGCAGAAGTGAAATTCAGAGAATCCCCTCAGGACTATGAGCCTTTAATTCGTTCTCGGGTATATAATATAATGCTTCCATGCTTAAGACCTGAACCATTGTAGTGACTAGCGAATGAAGAGTAAACTCGTTACCTTACTCATGTATTGTCTGCAATTTAAACCATGCAGGACAGAGAAGGATTAATGAAACTATTGACATTCGCGAGCGTAGAAGAGATGGTGAGGAAGAGGGTTGAAAAGAAGGCAAAGGTGTTTGGGCAGGAAGTGAGCCTTGAAAGTGATGATGAAAAGGGAAATTACAAGGTTGATCCTTCCCTAGTTTCTCGCCTCTACGAGAAGTGGGTAATCCCACTTACCAAGCTTGTTGAAGTCGAGTACCTCCTACGCCGACTCGATTGAACCCATTACAATTCATGTTTCTCAACAAATGATTATGAATGTGATGTCCTTGTTCAGAAAACTAAATAAAATCTTAAGTAATCGTTTACTGCCAAAAGATATGTAAAGCAGGATTTAAATTAACTTGTTGTAAACCATCCGTCCATCCCTTCATTATCTATGTATCTTGGAAAAATTTGTTCGGAAGCAAATGATCAATTGAGACTATCCTAGATTTCTTTTCCAGCGAGCATCCTGTTTATAAAGGGCAAGGAGCCCAAAGATGATATGGAAGATTCCAATCTCAACTTTTTTATCGAATGGTTGTTCCGTTGGACAAATTAAAAAAAATAATAACAAAATTACCTAAAAGAAAATAGAAAAATAACAAACTGGGACGATCAAGTTCTACATAGTTTGGTATAGCAGAGAAAGCTCTACGACGAGAGCTAAGTGAGCACCCAGTCTCTGTTAAGTAGAGCTTTTTAATCTCTTCATCTTTGTCTCTCGCTCTTTCTAGTTTCTGCAGTTTTTTAAGAGCATATTGTTTGTGCAATGAAACATACCGCGTTACACGGAAGGTGTGAACTTAGCAAAGGTTACCCCAATTCCAAATAGACGGGTGTTAGTTAACTGCTTACGTTGCTCAAATTAGAGAGTTTAAAACCATTAGATTTACCTGTTAACTTGAGATTTCAAATGTTCTAATCGGTAAGACTAGTTTGCAATTTTCTTTCTGTTACAAGGAAAAAGAGTCTCGAGAGCTGAGAAATGCAGAGAGGACAGGCAAGGGACTGTACTAATGTTGGCTTTGTTCAATCGATTTATTTTTTATATTTTGTCGCTGAGTCGAAATCACATAAATAAAACCCAGACGCTGTTACTGTTGCGAACCTGAAAGTTGCATTAGTCCTCACCATAGTTCCAATCAGCCGGCTCGGTTGATTCCATCGAACAAGTCTGACTGAAAGTCCACTTCAGAGTGCAGCGCAGAAAGGATTTTCTCTAAAGCAGATGTCACAAGCTTTATCAAGATGTATACGAATCAGCCACTAATCAAATCACCAATTTGGAACACTCCAAAAACATAAACGATTGCGAGCACTTCTAGAATGAAGAAGAATAGCTTCCCTGCCATTCTTGAACTGGTACAGCATAGGGTGAATGCCAGTCAGCATCAAATATCTCCTGAAGTTGAGAAACAATGGCAGGGTTGTATGTTCCGAAGCTGACACCTGATGTGGTATAGAAGTAGTCCCATACAAGATTGCTAGTTCCAATGTGGGCCCGCACATCACTAACCGCATACTTTCCATGATTGACCCTCGTAAAACTGGGATATATATTTCCAGTACTAGCTCCACCCTGAATGGCCGGCCCTGTCAAATTGAAACCTGGAACCACATAGTACTTGATCTCAACTTTTCCAGAGCATTTGTTGTACTTTGAAGACGAGCAGAGATTGTTAGAGTAGAGGAGAGACTTCAGGTACACATCTGTGTTATTGATAAAGTGTGCCCAATATGCCACCAATATCTTTACGGTTACTTGCTTGGAAAAGACCACCTGGTAGTTAGAATATGTCATACTAGATTACAGAACTTTCTGCCAACTAATTCTATAATTCAAAATTAAAGATTTTTGATAAATTAGGCATAAAATAACCACTTAAAGTAATCACGTCACCTCTGATACTGCAGAGGATAGGGATGACCAGTAAACTGTTTGGTCAGTGTATTGTGACTGACCCAACCAATCCATGGTACTGATTCTAACTGTCTCCCTCATTCCAACAGATTTAATTGTATCAATCCATGCCTGCTCATCAGCCTGATACTTGCCAAATGACAGCTGCAGCCACCAATAATGGTAAGAGCAAATGAACATAGTCAACATACCAAGTCAAAGATCAGAAGCGAGCTTAATGACAGTTCTTTCTTCTTTCAAATGGAATTAATATTACAAAAATCTTAACTTGAAATGCAATATATTCATCTCTGAATTTCCAAGAAACTGTGCCAAAAAGGATCATGCAATGCTTGAGCCATATTACAATGAATAATATCAATCCAGTCAAATAACCACTCTCTTCTACATTAACTGGATGGACTCTGTAGCTTTAGCTATTTAATTTTCAGGTATAGGCAGAAAAAATTACATCAAGAAAAAGTCAATATTGCTATAAGAGTTCTTTATTCGTTATTACAGCTTGAAAAAAAGTGTTGCGCAAACCCACTATTCAGTTGATTGACAGTAATATTGCTAGTGCTAAGTATCTAAGAGCTCTACTGCACAACCCCCCAAATCCCATTCAAGACATCGAAGAATTTTTCCAATACTTTGCTAGCTCTTTGGCCATCATTTTCCTATTTCCCTCACTTGTAACCCAAACAAGAAGAAAAGAACAAGAGGGGAAAAAAGAATTAAAGAAAAAGGAGCAAGTAAAAATGAATAACAGTAGGAAATTTCATGTAATAGTAGAACCATAAATGAGGATATCACTTTTGCCGTATTAATGCTTAGTATGGCTTCATCTTAAATGGTAAGTTTGTGCTTCAACAATGCCACTGAAAAACATAAACAAATACTAAAACCATTCTTGAAGCCTAGAATTGTGGATGCATATCAGTATCGCCAAGCAGATTGTTGAAAGTCAACCTTATTACCTCAGGAGGTGCAAAGGAGAGATAGCTGACTTGGGGAAGCATTGTTGAATGGTTATTTCCAGGCGTGTGAATTGAAACTTTAAACATACAAGGATCGGAAAGAACAGGATAGCCTGCAACATGGGGCGTCTCCACATATTGAGGAAGAGGTGACCTGTGATGACATAATTAAATGCAGTTAATAAGTTAAAATTTGAACAGTATTCTTACTGCACATTTAATTTCATCCATCCTTAATCGGTTGCGTATGTAATTTAAACTTCATTTAAGAAGTTATCAAGCTGTATATTGTCCCTCATGTCCATGACCATGCTTGACAATACTACTAATTTAAATCCTCAATAAACCTTTAGCGTAACTGCTCATATAAAAACTAACATAAACTTCTGCCAATGTCCACATAAATATTGTGCACTGCTCTATTTTTAAACAACATCAAATTCCCAAGAGGGTAGAAAAGTTTCAGCAAAAACTCTAATTAGACTTATGTTTTATAATAAGAACCTAACTTACTTGCACCTCTTTTCAAAATCAATGAAATGCGACCAACAAGGAACCTTTCTTTCAACTTGCCATTGTTGATCGAACACTGTCTTTGTGTAAGCTGAAGAATTAAGAGATGCGAGTGTCCATAAATTGTTGAAGTAGACCTCAACCCTCTTCGCTATTCCTGGACAACCAGTAAGATAAATTCCAACTTCCTTGACCTAAAGCAGTCAGTATCAGTAATCAGGACAGATATCATAGATTCAACAGATAGAAAATGGATAGAACGAAAAATAGAAGAACTATACTAATCAAAATATCCTAGAAATGATTTTACTCTAAAAAAGACTTCAATTAATGAAAAGAAAAATATTTATAATGCACGGAGAAACGTAAAAACCAATGGAACATGTCTTCAGGAGAGTTTATGCTTCAGTATTTCAGATTCTTTAGAACTTTAAGACTATCTAAAGCAAGTACTTGGGTATTTACATAAATATAAACATGAAATTGCCTGTGTAAGAGATTTCCAGTCGTTGTTTGCAGATCCAATATATACGTCCCGATTATCTGATATCCAAACTTTGGCATGAACAATGCCCGAACCCCACCAATCTTCCAGTAACAAGGTCACATTCTTAACATTTGGCCTGCCCGAAGCAAGTTTAGATGGTTCTATTGTAAAATCTGGATATACTCCCGAGTGTGACAGCAACCTACATTAATCTCAATTTGAAATGCGAACAGATTGATTACCTTCTCTAAACAACAATTCAATTTCAAAGTTTGTTCATCTATGATTCTCAAACAAGCCGTAGTATCAAAGTCTCGATTGGGTCACACATTTAACCATACCTGATACTAATATTACGATCAGCAGCATCATCCATCGCTTTATAAACGGCAGCACCTTCATGAGCACCAAACTTGCGCATATCACCTTCCGAGTAACCATAATCCCCAGAGCGAGGATCGTTGGGAGAAGCCACTAACTCCCAGTACTGAGCAATTATGTCGAGTTGCCGAGTAGAGTTCGCCGCCAGCCACCGGAGCACATCCCCTAAAGTCCATCACATCACATTAAACCAAAACCTAATTCAGAGGGCATATATGAAAATGTATTAGAAATGGGAAATGAAAGAGAGAAGATACCGGTAGAGAGGACGCCAGGAACGCGAGAGAGGTGGTGCATATCGGTGGGGATGGATTGGACAAGCCATGCTTTACAGGGATGTAGCGGAAATTGTGAGGCACGTGAGTGGAAATGATGAGTGAAGAAGATACAGAAAGCAAATACGAAAGTGGATGTGAGAATAAGTCTCATTTTGTATCGTCCCTACCACTGTGCACTATCCAGTATCCACTACACTTGTTGCTGCCAAAATCAGTGTTTGATGACTTGATATGGGAATGGAACAGAGTGTGCGCTTGCTTGCTGAATTGATATGCTATCGTTAATGGCAAAATGATGAATGAGGATTGGGGAACACTTGCTTGCTAAATTGATATGCTAACGTTGACTTCGAAGAGTAGAACTAACTTCGAGGGCTCCCTCGTTTTATTGAATATTTTTATTGTTAAAATTAAAAAGCTCTGTTATTTATAAATAGTAAGTCATTTCTTCAAATGGAAGATTCGGCTAACGGATCTGCACGGGGTTCTAATAATTTTTAAAATTAGAAAATTTTCGTATACAAATATTGAAAAATTTGACATAGAAAGCTCAATTTTTATAATATTAAATTTATTTTGTTCAATTATCTTGAAATTTCATATATGAAATAAAACAATAATTTATGTAGTCAAAATTCAGAATGCTCAACCTCTAGCCCATAACATTGGTTAATATCTAATTTCTAATTCTCACACTTTCCACTTTTATTTCCTTTTTATTCTCTATTTAATCATAACTTATTACAGATATAAAATTAATTTTCAAATGTAAACGGGTGAATATAAAATAAAAACAAGACAAGTGGATATTTACAATTTAACAACAATTGATTTTTTTTTTCTCTCCATTGCTTCATAATTTTCTTAATGGCATATAACTTGTTATTTTGCCTCATCCACAGTTAGGCTTCATCTTTGACAATTTACCAAACTTCAAACCAAGTTCTCGGTTTATTCACAATCAAGGAAATGAGAAAACAAAAAAAAAAAGAGAGGAAAATCTTGACATCATCTCCCTTGAATTGGGGGCCATTTTCCTGTAATTGGCCGAAGTTAAGGATCATGATGCTATACAATGAAAAGTAGAAAACACTGAATTTTCCTAACGATAATATGGAAGATCTTACATTTGCCACAAGGATATCCAGATTAGACAGACCCCAAAAAACAAAAAACAACAAAATCACTAAAATTTTTCTGCAGTGTTTGTAGACCCCTTTTTCCTTTGCTTCTGTGTATGCACTGCAGATATAACAGTAACTACAAGTCCTAACACTTTACATTCTCAGCAGTTTGAACTAGGAACTACCTCGCTAGTTTAATAATCTGTGAACTGCAATATCCACCTTAAGAGATAGAATGCCTCCTGTGTCTAGAAGATGAACCAGAAGACTTGGTATCTCCTGGTACAATAGAAGGTAGGCTATTGGAACTCCCTGAAGTCTCGGAGCTCCTGTTCTCTCCACGTCCTTTACCCACAATCCATAACTTGTCAAAGATCCTCCTTGATCGTGAAGGCAGCAATTGCATCCCACTTCTGCTGTTTTTGCTGTTCTTCTTGCTCAGTTTCCCATTCTTGCGAAACTCTTCATCTTTAATCTTCAGATGACTGATCTGGTCCTTGAGGGATTGGCACTTCTCTCCTACTGCTTTCTCACATTCTTCATCTGCACTCATCACTGAGTGTGAAGGCTTGCATGAATTCTTATTACCAAGAGCTTGAACCGTGGCAGAAGCTCTAACCTGCTCAACAAAGAGAACCTGCACTACAACACGAAGAGGAAGTCGCTCATTCTGTGCAGCATGCATAGATGCATCCATTGTCAGTTTCTTCACATCCATAAGTCCACATATCTTCTTCCTTTCAGCTTTTGTCATATTTGGATGCTCCTGAACACAAAAACCTCTCATCATTAGTTAAGGCAAATTTTTTCAGTCTGAAGACATTTTTCTCCTATTTTTCTTGTTCTAATCCAGGCTATATCAGATGGCAACACATAGGAGTGTGGACCTTGATTCTCATTATTCTATTGTTTGTCATAATGTCATTATTATTTAGTACACAGGTTATTAAGTAGTAGCATATTATTAGTCTTTCATTAGAAAACTGCTGAAGTAATCTGAACTGTGCCTTGCTACAAGCATTGCTCAAACATAAAAGCTTCATGCATAAGTGCAAAAGATTTTAAACAATATCAACGAGCAAATTGAAAAAGCCTACCTTCAAGTAGATGTCGATAGCTCTGTAAAGACCATCATGATTTGGTCTAGCAAACCCTGGAACTGATTGTGACAAGTCAACAAAACTAGAGAGACCAAGATTCGGATCATGTGCAATTTTCGCAAGATAACTGTCCACCAACTTGCTAATATTCACTAATAACCTATTCCCAAAAAATGCTTTATCTTTCTTTTCAGCAGCTTCCATATTGCAGCCGCCCTTCTCATTAATGTATAGATTCAAAAGACATTGTACCAACTGGACATCATATATGGTATTCTGAGGAGACCTTGCAGGGATCAATAAATCTTTGACAGAAGCTTCATGCAATTTTTGGCAGATGCTCTTTATCAATTCTTCTTGCAATGACTCATCTGCTCCAACTAATATGGCCACTTTCAGTAGTTTCAACAAGAAACTACATGAACAACCCATACCACTGTCAGAGGGCAATAGACAGACAATTGTTTCTAACAGAGATTTATTCCTCCATGCATGAGCTTCAGATATCAATGCATCAATACAATCAGGCAACCACCTGACTGCATATATTTTTAGTGCCTCTCCAATCACAACACTGTCCATTCTTCCCTTTGATTTCACAGAAATCATTACTCGTTTGTAAAGATCGATCTCCAGCTCACATATATCTTCAACCCACCAATCCTTAGGAACAGACTCGAGTTTCTCCTGGAATGTCATCTTGTGCTCAGTAATTTTATCAGGCTCCGTTAATTTCCGGTTATAAGTATAGGACCATGTGATATTTGCTGGGTCCACAGAAGTTTTAGAAGCTATGGAATCTACACATCTGCCAATGATCTTCAAATCCTCAGACCATGGCAAAAGTGATTTAGTAGTCTGTAAAACAATTATGGAATCCTTCCAGCTACGAAAGATGCTCGAGTTAAGAAACACCTCAATTTTAAAAATTAAGTTTCCCTTATCAATATCCTCAGTCATCTCGAGGTACTCAGCTGCACATCGAGCAGCCACAACATTGTAAGGATTGAGAGTAACAGTCATTCCATAGCAGAACTTCGCACATATTTCAAATGCCTTGGGCCCTCCAGGGAAATCAGCCAAGAAAACTTCATCAAAATCCTCTTCATTAGCCTTTAATACCAGCTTCTGCAATTGATTGCTCTTGGACAGTAGTGGGAACTGCAAGTTATGAAAAGTCAAATGATGAAATAGATTCAAAATGACTATCGTATCCTAGCCATATAATAGATACCTAAATCATTTGGCAAAACAGGACAAAACTAATAATCTGAAACGTATGTACCTTGTGAAGGTAAAACTTCACCTCGCCAACATTTATGACAACATCTGTAGCCAATTCAGACGATACATACCTGCATATATTGAAATTGGCACGCCAAGTTTGTAAATAATGGCAAATTTTTCAAGGGACAAAAAGATAAAGGGATCTCACTAAAAGAAACCCCATATAATTAACCTTAATGCGTGCAAGATTCATACCACAACTTCGCAAGATTTGGTATAAATAGTGATCAACATTATGCAAGAAGCTTCCAGCCCACTCATTCTACTTTGAGATACATGGTGTTTAGCTCATTTTTACATGGCTTTAATGCCGAACCAACTTATGTCCCGAACCTCCCCCCCCCCCCCCAAAAAAAAAAACCATCTTTGCATTATTTGTCACTGAAACCTCACTCCTAAAGCATTAACAGACGGCATTTCAGGGTCGCAAATAATTTAGAACGGGCTAAAAAGTCACCAAACAATCTTAGTGGAATTACAAACTAAAACTCGTCAGCAATTATAATCGAGTAATAGAATTAATAATATTGTTTAAAGCGGCTTCGGGTTCTGTTATGATTGAAGATGTTGGGTACTCCGTGTAACTTAGCATAGTTGGACCACAAACTCAAAAAATTTCACAGTTCGAAGGCTGGACCACCTCCTACTAAATGCTTTTTGACGCTCTATACCTCTTTTTTTCCTTGTCACCGGCAATTAGATATTAACATCATTATTAACTATAATATTATGAAACATTAATTACGTTAATTATCGTTTCCATATTTTCAACATTACTTCTAGTATAGAATGGAATCATTCTGCAGACAGGAACTACGTTTCATCTAAAGTTTTCAACGTTTTCAGGAATATATCATCAAGTAGAGGTGTCTCACATCCACATGCATCTCAGTTCGAATCCAAGAATAAAAAACAAACAATAATAACATGAATTAAGTAGGTTCTAACAAATATTATGACAATAAAAATCCAATAATTGCAGAAGATTCTTGAATCATCTAACAGCGAAACAAATAAAACATCTCAGACTCTGCCTACTACAGCTCCACCGAGAGTCAAGGAAAAGAAAAGAACCTTCAGTAAATATTCAAAAACAGGGAAATGAAAATAAAACTGTCCGAGAAAGAGAGAGAGAGAAAAAATCTCAAGTCTCACCTTATAGACTTTCCATCAGCCTGAAGAGCATCAGGCTTCGAACCTAACTTCATAAACTTCATTTTTGCTCGAACTAAAACTCAAATATAACCACGGAAAAACCTTCAGACTAAACGACAAATTACTCGTCCAGTGCCTCTAGAGCCGACCATACGACCAGAATAATACCTCTAACGGCGGATTATGATACTTGATCTATGAACTTCTGATTACAAGTCACGGGGCAGAGACAACCCCAGCTCAGTTTGCCAAAATCAAGGACACAAATAGCGTTTCCCAGAAGAATGCACTCTCTAACACGCAACTCCGGACTTCAATAAACACTGTACTGAAACAATTACTGCCTCACACCATTATAACTCGGTTTTCGTCTTGGTTTTTCCCATTGATCTCCAATATACTTATGATGGCATTGATGACGCTGAGACCGGGAATAGTTGGAGAGCAGGTTCAAAAGAGAGAAAAAAGCAAGAATATGCGCTCGGGTTTTATCCCGTTTCAACCTTGAGGCTGCAAACAGAAGAATGCCTCTTGGCTCGGGCTCTGGTATGAAGTTGTTTGCGCACAGAGGAAAATGGCGTCAGAATATAGATAGAGTCGTTGCGAAGAAAAAGAAAAATGGCGTCAGAAATATTAATTAAAGAGAAAACTAATAAGGAAGTAGAGAAAAAGAGAGAGAGTCTCTCCCACTGTTTAAAAAACTCATCATAAATCCTCGCCGCCTTTGCTTTAAATTATCCTGATCCGCTGAAGATCTTCTTCCTTTGGCGCAAATCTCAAAGAGTGTCTCTCTCCTTCTCTCGCAGAATGAAGATTAACACACTCTCCTCTATCTTCTCTACGTTAAGTTTGATATGGTTCCAGCCTCTGACACACTTGTCTCTCCACCTCTGATTGTAGCAGGAAAAGAAAAGAAAATAAGAGAGAGAAAGTGAGGGAAAGTTAGAGAGAAAAAGTATGTTGTGTTAGTGTAGTGTACAGTTGTGTGTATAGGGTGTAGGGGACTGTGTTACAGGGTGGCTCAGATGACTTTTCATGAACCTTTATGCCGTTAAAGCACGCCACTCCCTTTTTGGACCATTCTGTCCTAACTCTTTCTCCTGATTCTCCAAAATGCCCTCTTACCTTTTCCCCCACCATCATCAGTCATCACTAACCGCACACAACCACAGAATTGTCTCGTAACGACACGTTTAGAGTTTCATGGCGTTGCCGTCCGTCCTCATCCTGCTCTTTTCATGATCACACGTGCCATTTTCTTTTGACTCTTCCACGCGATAAAATATATTTTTTTTATTTTTTTATAACAACGTGGCCGCCACATGTAACTTTTTAATTTTTTTTACTAAATATTAACATATGATGCGAATGACATATGATATGAATGACACAATAAGGCGTATCAACTGTATAGTTTTTTTTTTTACTAAAACTATATAGTATGATTCAACAACTATTTGGATTGAATTGCTTAGTCCAGCATATTATCAGTAAAATTGTGAATACTTCCAATTAAAATCTATCAAAGAGTTGGTGTTATGCTAATTCAAAATCGAACGTATTCAATTTCTAATTATGTTTATATTTTGTAATTAAAGCACCTAAATGATCTGTTATTGACCATATCAAACCAATAAAATGATTAAAGTACACCCAAAGTAACTTGAATAATACTTCACTGAAATATTAATTGGTGCAAGTATATACATTTTGACCGTTTTTTCTTTTTTATTCTTTATTATAAATATGCATATACTTTTTAATTGGTTAAAAAGTTGGTAGTAAAGAGAAGTATTAGTTATAAATTTTTGAGATGAGATGTGAATCACATGTGAAGTCTAAATAGGAACCAATTTTAGTTTGTTGTAACAATTCACTTAGGCATTGAATACCAAATAAAACTTTTGCGGGCTTCCTAGATATATACATATATTTGTGAAGAGTGATATGACTTAGAAGATTTGTTATTAACATTTTATTACGATTTACCATCCGTGATTATATAGACTCATTTTATGTTAATTTTTTAATATTGAATAAATATTATAATATTAACATTAACGTCAACTTGTATAATTATAATTAAAATTATAAAAAAAATATTTTTAAAATTAAAAAGTATAATTTAAGTCTTAAAGAATATTTTTCTTAAAAAAATAATTTATTTGTCAGTTGGTAAAAATATAATGTGACCACATTAAAGAGACGAGGCAAAGATAACAAATGAAGCAGTAGCTTTCTCAAACATGTTGTGGCAGCTACATAAACAGGGGTGGGGTTGGAGGGGCCTAGTTCCTGTATATTAAACATTCAAGCCTCTTAATTTCACTTAGACCAATTCCACATTCATATTCACCCACCTCCTCCACCTCTTCAACTACTTCATACGAAAATTGAGAACCCACAATTAAGTTTGTTCATTGTTAAATATTGCACTGGTATTACCAATTTACCATACATATATATATATATATATATATGCCTGTCCAATGCTTCGCTGAATGTATATTCTATATTTTCCTTCTTGTTGGCGAATCAGAATTTATAATAAAAGGGAAGCGTGAGATGAAGATACGTAATGTATGTGAGGGCATGTGTGATAGTGGCTTCCACATGGGTCCACAAAATCTTCTAATCATGAGAAGAGTAAGTGGTGATACTATTACTATATGCCACATTGTTGAAAACTTTGGCATATTATTCCATGGGGCCTCTTTTTGAAAGCACAAGAGCAACAAATCCAAAATTACCATAATTACGAGAGCCAACCGCGGTGGTTAATTTTGTCGAAGTATGAGTTAAAAACTTAAATAAAAGAGGGAGGTAAGCTTTTGTCAAATCAAATCATCTGCGCATGTGTGGTTGTTAAGGACAAAATAATGACGAGAGCCAGAATTTGGGCTTTATTTTTATTTTTCTATTTACGCTCCTTGTAACTTTCACAAATTTGTTTTACCCTTTTTGTTAGGCTGTTAATTTAGCTTATATTTTTCCTCTTACCTAAGTACTTTTACATTGGATTCTCTCCTTAATTTCTTTCTCTTTCTCTCGTACACCAAGAAAATGTCCATGGTAATACTCTTCGAATCAGCTTGTAAATATATTAATCACATCTTGTACATATATTGATGACAACCAAACGCATTGATATGATTAATTAGTTTGAGGATTTGAAATTTTCTTGACTGGGATGTTTTAGGTTAGAATTGTAATAATCTCTATATAATACTCTCCATGTGTAGTTTACAAAACAATACTAGATACATTACTATATCTAAGTAGGAATCATTTCCTTCCCTTCTATCGTTTGGTACACGTGAAAATTAAATCCCGTTTGCTCGATAGATATATATATTTTCTAAAACTGGAGGGATCTTTTCATTAATAATTAAAAATGATTATCATGATATGAATGCCTTTATTTGGTTGTGAAGTAAAGTAAAAAAGATATCATTATTCTATTATTAGTAATGATGTTATCTTTGTACATTTATTATTGAATGGTGCAAATTACATTATTGATTATATTCAAGTTCAAATAATTACACTATAAATTATTGCTTTCACGACTTAACACAAAATTTCCATTTGATAAAGGTACGGGATGTGTAAATAACGTATATACACTATACAAATTGGCATATTAATGTTTGACCTACGTGAAGTCTATTTCATACAATATATTTTAAAGTCTCTATTTCGTATTTAATAAGTGTTTTAAGCGATTGAAAAAACAATGTCCCACAAGGGAAGCTAGGGATGTCAAATACGGTAACAGAATGGCCCAAATGAGCTCGTAAACGAAAAAATAATGGACTTCGAATAGAAAACTGGACTGAACAGGCCAAACTGTTGGTCCAAAGTCGATAGGTAACAAAAATATATTGAACCTGTCCTCCAGGCCTTGTCAGAAAATAAATGTAGCCCAAAAGTACTACACGAAGAGGCCCAAACTTATGATTTTCCCTTCAATTGCAGGAGTAAAAAAGAAACCCTTGTCGTTGTCGGTGGGTGTTTTTTTTGAAATGGTGGGAATTTTTTATTCGTTTACCGCAGCGCAATGGAAACGGTGAAATACCATTTGAAGTAAGCTTGTTGACTATTGAGTTGAACGCATTTTCAATGATTCCAATTCAAAATTTAACGACGCAAGGACACTTTTAAATGGGCTTCAAATTTTTTTTGAAACATTAATTTTATTGGATATTTCTAATTTAAAATATTTTACATAATATTTTTATGAAATAACCACTATTTATTCTTATATTACCAAGTGACAACATTTGTTGATCTGTATTACCGCGCCCACTGACTTTTTGTATTTCTTTCATGTTTTTGTTAATCAACACTTATTTTATTTCACCGGAAACTTCCAGATCTGAATAATATTTATTTTCTACGAAAGTGAAATCATCCTCACATATTTCTTCATTCTCATAGTCGCAGATCTGTGGATGACGTAGAAATTAAGAAGCTTTGGCAGGTTCCTTCTTCATTCCTTCCATTTACGTTTACCCCCATATTATTTTAATTCCGATCTTGCCCTCCCATCAAGTTAGAAAATGGAATCCATTTCGGTCAGATCCAACTACAAGCACCGACGTGGCACAATTAGATAAGCGGAGCTGGGTAACCGTACCCGACATGTAACCGGAGAAAATCTCAATTCGTGTATCTAGTTGCCATTGCTCTTCTTCTCCTTGTTCTTCCCCCTTTATAACACACGACGGACATGGCAACCACCTTTTGAAGGAGCAGTTGCACCTCCTCTCTTTAGATCTAAATCTCTCTTTCTCTCGATCTCTAACGCCATGGCGTTTTGGAGATCTCTCGCCTTCCGAACTCTGACGTTCGCTGCGATTCTTCTGCTTCTCATCCATGGAGGTCACTGTTTCTATCTCCCCGGTGTCGCTCCACAGGATTTTCAAAAGGTCAGCTTCATTTCTCTCTCACATATTCATTTCTTCTTGGATGCATATAAACTTCTTGATCTTTGTTCAAATCTGGGATCGGTGCTATATATGACCGATATTAGGTCTTTTTACTTGCTGTAAGATTTTAAGAGGGGGCGGGGGGAGTTTGTAGAACATTGGAAATTTAATTCTAGTAGATCGCCTCATCGAAGAAAAACCACTGGGCAACGCCGAATTGGGTGGTGTCTTTTTTCTTCCGTAATTGTATATTTACTGCTTCCTGAGATTCTGAGGATTATCAAAACTAAAATTCTATTTTCCGATACTTGTCCTTCATTTTCTTGCCATTAATTTAGCCAATATTGCACTACAACTGCTCTATTAACGTTATTGTTTCGGTGCCAATGTTTAATTGTCGCCAGTCCCTTTGATCTTATTGTTATTGGCATTATTTTTTGCAATTTGGATTTTCTGAGGAGTCAAGTGACGCTTGGAGCTTTGGATGAAGGTTTTCTTTTTATAGTGAGTTATAGTTTATCATATTACACATGTGGACGTGATTGAACTCTCTCTTGATACTATGCAATACTCAGAAGTCAGATCAACTGATGGAGTGTATAAAGCTGATAAAATCTATCTTGCTTTCACTGAAACTTTCGATCTTCTTGTTGTAAAAAATAACAGTTTTAATGTTTGGAGTTTGATATGTCATTTTGTCAGAATGAATATCCGGAGATCTACATCTAAACTGACTATTTTTATATTTCCTTGGTGCAGGGAGATGCATTGCAAGTGAAAGTAAACAAATTAACATCGACAAAAACTCAGCTGCCTTACTCATATTATTCACTTCCTTATTGTAATCCAGGAAAAATAGTGGATAGTGCAGAAAATCTGGGTGAAGTTCTTCGTGGTGATCGCATTGAGAATTCTGTATATGTGGTTAGTTCTTTAAACAGAAACACTGGTCCTTTGATTTTATTTTGTTTTTCAGCTGATTCTAATTTAGTGATATTTTGCAGTTTAAGATGCGAGAGCCACAAATGTGCAATGTTGCTTGTAAGATTACCCTTGATGCCAAAACCGCAAAGGAGTTTAAAGAGAAGATTGATGATGAATATCGGGTGAACATGTATGTATGCCAATTACTGACCTATATTTTTTCTGCCAGCGATCCAGCAAATTCTTGATATATCTTATAATGGCATTGCATTTTATGAACAGGATCCTAGATAACCTTCCTCTGGTTGTTCCTATAAAGCGGATGGATCAGGATTCTATTGTTTATCAGCTTGGTTTCCATGTGGGGCTTAAGGGCCAATATAGTGGGGTATACTCATTATTTTCTAGCATAATGTATCTTGTTACAAATGTCATTTATCTCCTTGTGCTAACTTTGTCTAAATGCACAGAGCAAAGAGGAGAAGTATTTTGTTCACAACCATCTGTCGTTTACTGTCAAGTATCACAGAGACGTGCAAACTGAATTGGCTAGAATTGTGGGATTTGAGGTTAAGCCATTCAGGTCACTGATTTTGGGCCCTGCTTATGGCACATATTTATTTCCATTAACTGTTTCATCTTTTGTGGTGTATTATAGTAGTGATTTTCTTAAACTGAGTGTTCTTGTGCAGTGTTAAACATGAATATGAAGGGAAATGGGATGTGAAGAACCGATTATCGACATGTGACCCTCATACTAAACACATAGTTGTTAACTCAAACAGTCCTCAAGAGGTTGAAGAGAACAAGGATATAATATTCACATACGATGTTGCATTCCAGGTGAGACTGGAGATGATACAATTGTACATTATACTTTCACTTTCTTTGGTACTTATTAGTGTTTATTAGCCTGCATGAACCAAGGACTTAGGTATATGGTTTAATTGGGTGTGCTGCGAGCTGGTTTATGATTATTTAGACTAATTTCATGTTGCCATTAGCTTTTCTGGATGGGCATCCTCATCATCTCTCATATTAATGGGCTATTTATTTTCTGTAACTTCACTTTTTCTGCCATGCAACTGAGTCTTGTTATTATTATTCATTTGTTTTGAAAGATAATTGTCTGATCATATTTATAAGATGTGCTTACGTTTGGCTGCTGCCTTCAGGAGAGTGATGTGAAGTGGGCTTCAAGATGGGATGCCTATTTGCTGATGAGTGATGACCAAATTCACTGGTTCTCAATTGTAAATTCATTGATGATTGTTCTCTTCCTCTCGGGCATGGTGGCAATGATAATGCTGCGCACACTTTACCGTGACATTTCCAAGTACAATGAGCTTGAGACCCAAGAAGAAGCGCAAGAAGAGACTGGTTGGAAGCTTGTCCATGGAGATGTCTTTAGGCCCCCTAACAACTCAGATTTGCTGTGTGTTTATGTCGGAACCGGTGTTCAGTTTTTTGGAATGATACTAGTAACCATGACATTTGCCATCCTTGGGTTCCTCTCTCCTTCAAACCGAGGTGGGCTGATGACAGCCATGCTCTTGCTTTGGGTCTTTATGGGACTTTTTGCTGGGTACTCCTCAGCTCGCTTATACAAAATGTTTAAAGGATCGGAGTGGAAGAAAATTGCATTCAGGACTGCAATCATGTTTCCTGCCATTGTCTCTTCCATTTTCTTTGTATTAAATGCTCTCATATGGGGCCAAAAATCATCTGGAGCTGTGCCTTTCGGTACTATGTTTGCTTTGATCTTTTTATGGTTTGGTATCTCGGTTCCACTTGTTTTTGTGGGTGGCTATGTTGGATTCAAGAAGCCTGCAATTGAAAATCCCGTGAAGACAAACAAAATCCCAAGGCAGATCCCTGAGCAGGCCTGGTACATGAACCCGGTCTTCTCAGTTCTGATCGGCGGAATACTCCCATTTGGAGCCGTTTTCATCGAACTTTTCTTCATCCTCACCTCAATCTGGTTGAATCAGTTTTACTACATCTTCGGTTTCCTCTTTTTGGTCTTCATAATCCTGATCGTCACTTGTGCAGAGATAACCATTGTGCTTTGCTACTTCCAGTTGTGCAGTGAGGATTACCTGTGGTGGTGGCGGTCTTACCTCACATCTGGCTCTTCTGCACTTTACCTATTCCTTTATGCGACATTCTACTTCTTCACCAAGCTTGAAATCACGAAGCTGGTATCCGGGATCTTATACTTCGGGTATATGCTCATTGCTTCTTATGCATTTTTTGTGGTAACTGGTACCATCGGATTTTATGCATGCTTTTGGTTCACAAGGCTCATCTACTCGTCGGTGAAAATTGACTAGTTATAGTAATTAGTTGTTCGGGTTGATCTAATATACTTGAAGGACGAAGAACGTTTGTGTAAGGATTTTGAAATTTAGGTACTGTTATATTCAGATGTAACCTATTCTATACAATTTTGAATTGCGACGAGTACACCGTGATTTTTTTTTTCTTTTCTTGTTTCAGTACCTTTTACTTGCCTGAAAATTTTCTATATAGGATCCTTAAGCTCAGATTGCTGGGTAATCCCGGCAATATTGCGAGATGAGTCTATGGCAGAAATCTCTATATGATTTACTTGACATTTAAAGAAAATGAAACGTCGTAGCAGTTCGCCCTCCTGTCTCCTGCGCATTAATTAATGCCTGACATCACACTTAAAATGAACCCTCCCTATGCTATGGGGTGCGAATATGATGGATTTATTGTATTGACATTTTTCAAGTAATCCAAGCTAACTGGTAATGTGGTTGTTAGTATGAATGATTCAATAGCAATCGAAATTGAAATTTCTTACATTTTTAATTTCATAAAATTTAAAATTTCACAATCCCAAACAGTTGATTAGGGAAAAGATGAGCAGTGATTACAGTTGAGAGTTTGGAAGGTTGTGTTATATTATATAGGAAATGGAAAAGAGAAGATGAAAACACTAGAGTAGGAATTTATAACACAGGATGATTAGCATGGTGTGGGAAAGTGAGAGATTGGTTGTATGTTGTAGGGTAGGAGGTAGGGTTCCCTATTTCCTGGGGCGAGTATCCTCAGGGTTTGCAACTCCAACTGTAACCTTAGCAACATCGGTGGCAGTGGCTTCAGGCTTCTTGTTGACGTATAAGACGAAATATCCCATGGTGGCTGTGAGAAGCAAACCAGTGAGAGTGATGGTAGTGAAACTGAAGGGAAGGGCTCTCCTCTGATGAAGCACTTCCGCAGGGTTGTGGCCAGGAGGTCTCTTGGAGGCTTCCACTCCTGCTGCTTTCACTTCCTCCCCTCTCATTTTGTGTGTGTCTGCTCTTTTCCTCCATTCTTCATCTCCACCCATTGCTCTCTCTTTCTCCTACAATTCTTTTTGTTGAATCTCTTGCACTAGCACATTACACATTCACATTCCCTACCATGCTCCAAACCAACAAAACTTAAACAACAACACACCTTGTTTGCCACGTCTCACCCAAGAGGGACGTCTCTCCAACACGTAGCTGCTACGTGTCACCACGCATGCCTGCCTTCTCCATCTTCCCCATCAATAATTATATCTTTCTACTTTGCTCAAAACATAGGAAATTATACTTCACGAATTATTAAAAAATAAAAAAGAACGTTGCTTATATATTCCAAAATAATGAATACATTATATTTGTGATCAATGTAATCGCATAAACTATCTAATACCTTTTGATTTTATCTCCTACTCTTTTAATCACGTCGTCTTAAAAAGACATTATTAGATACATCATTATTTAACAGCGTATCATTTACATTTTTTAAAAAAATAATGCAGATAATTTTATTAACAAAAATTCAATTATGTAACAATAAATTATAAAAATTTATTATTTTATTTTCATTAATAAAATTTGATAACAAATACATAGAAATTACACACGTTTTGTGCTATTCGTTATATTTAAAAGCATATCAAAGAAGACTTTTTTCTAAAAGAAGAAGAAGAAGAAAGCTATTCGAAGAGAATTTGAGCCCATAAATGCTACTTAAGGGTTGCGTACGTTGAATTGACCCAGAAAATACGAACGGTATTGAACCATCACTCAATGGATATTACCGTTTCTATCAATTACACACAGTTTCTTTGTTTCTACAATTTGCATAAAGATAGATAGATGAGCACAGGCTGCTCGTCACCACGTGAATGTGAATCAGAGAGTCCTCCGTGCTCGTCAATTTTCAAATTAAAATCTTTTCGTCTAAAAGAATAACACAATAATATTATACAAAAAAAAATAAACAAAAAAATATATTATTCACTTATAAATTTTGTTACGTGAATAGAGTTTATTCAACTATGTCTTTTTTTAAATGAAACGGTTATATTCTTTGTCACTCACACGAGAGAGGATCCAAAACCTCAGCGACGTATTTGACCAAGTGACCGTTACTATGCTCTTCCTCGATCTCTAACGTTTCACCGTTACCATCGAATATCTTATTTGTTTCGTAGCAAAACCAGAATCAAGTGGACCCCACTGTTGCGTTTTCTGTGCAAACGGCTTGCGTAGAGTCCCACGCAGCCCATGAAGGCAGTGGCCCCCACTCAAGTGTTAACGGCTAGTTTCTTCCTCTCTTCAACCATAAATACTCCTAACGCCTCCTTCTCTGCTACAACACAAACCAGCTATCTTCTCTCCTTTCTTATATCTCTCTCTGCATCTGTGGGATAGAAAACGCAAATACGCTCGAAACCATGGCAGCTTCTTCAAGAGCTTCTCTTGCGCTTCTATTTCTTCTCCTTGGCCTCTCTTCAGCTACGGAAATCTTGATTGGAGGCAGGACAGATGCATGGAAGATACCATCTTCCGAATCAGATTCTCTCAATCATTGGGCTGAAAAGGCTCGCTTCCAAGTCGGAGATTATCTTGGTAATTATTCCCTTCGTCATTTCCCTTGTTTTTTATTTTTTTTCCTATTTTTGTTATCCAAAGATGAAATTTTTGATAGCATCTCTATTTTTGTTGACCAGTGTGGAAGTATGATGGTGGAAAAGACTCTGTATTGCAAGTTAGCAAGGAAGATTATGCAAGTTGCAGCACCTCCAACCCCATCAAAGAGTACAACGATGGCGACACTAAGGTGAAGCTTGACCGTCCTGGGGCGTATTACTTCATAAGTGGAGCAAAGGGGCACTGTGAGAAGGCCCAAAAGCTCGTGGTGGTTGTTCTCACTCCAAGAGGCAGGTACACCGGAATTTCTCCGGCACCTTCTCCGGTGGAGTTCGAAGGTCCTGCTGTTGCTCCCACCAGCAGTGCCACGGCTTTGCAAGGTGGCTTAGTGGCAGCTCTGGGAGTATTGGCTATGTGGGTTTTCTGATGTGAATGGTTCCCTCAAATTGGATATTTAGGATATTTTGAGTTAGTCATAGATTTCTGTAGTTTGAGTTATTCTTTTTGAAGAGATTGTATTATTCTTTCCTAAATATATGTAGAAATTTGGTATCTGATTCCATACTCTGATGCTAAGGATACTATTTCTTTTCAAATGTTTAAATTTGATTCACAATCTGCTGGAATGATACCTCTCCACCACAAAATTGAATTGGAAAAGAACAAAGAAAAACTAACGAGATTTTCAAGTACCAGAATTTGTTTATAACATAGCGCAGATACAAGAGAAAAACAAGGAATCAAACTTCTGAATCTATACCATGTATCTATACTATGTTTCCATTGCCATCGTTAGGCTTCTACTATTTTCGTCTTCCTCCCTTTATTTTCATTGATTAAGCAATTCCTAGGCTTCTCCTCTGTATGATCCCTCGGCATTAAAGTAATTGACCTCAGCTTTGTTAACAAATCCAAGGAAATAAAAACATATCAGCTTTATATTATTGTTATTTTTAACCTTACCTCTACTTGTTAACAAATCCGAAGTTAGGTCACACATTACATTGATTTGAGTCCACAATCCCGTAAGTTTTACAAAGGAAGCAAAACTTTGGGTAAACTTTGAGTTCCCAGCAAAGTCAATACCTCATTGACAATTAATAACATCCTTTGTAACAGGGAGATATTTGGCAAATTGTAAATTTATTAGGTATGCATGTCGTTGCTTCAGAAACCTAGGACAGAAAGCACACGTAACTATTCACATAAAGAAAACATAAGAACAATGAATGAACTCTGCATGTTTCATACCTAACTTCATCCAAAAGTATCTCTCTTTTTTGTTTTGCGATTTGAATTTTCCTTTTCTTTGAGACATAGTCCTGTAACATCCTCAAAACTCATGAAAATCAATTAGCCATTAACCTCTCTTTTGTACCCAAAAAAAAGAAAAAGTCAGACTGCTAGAATGGGTAAAGAAAAGTGTAGGCTCAAAAATTTTCCGTTCACTAAGTTTATGCGTGACAGTTATTCATCATAAAAGTTTGGGCTTTACAGCGATAGCTTACAAGAACCACCAGTTTGGAAACCAAGCAGCAAAAGGTTACTTGTAAGAGTGATAAAATGTAAGATCAAAATGCAAAATTAAGGCAGCAAGACATATAGAATACCAATATTTCATCAAGTGTTTATATCACAACTATGATAATAATAATAAAAAAACTTAAGACATACAGAGAAATAAAGGTTCAACCTTTTGCAGCTCCAAATAATCTTGTAATAAATTATGATATTTGCGCTTGACATCTGAATCTTCAAGAGAAGCAGACGGATGCTGAGAATTGATAAAACCCCTTTTCATCTTATGATCTTATATTTCCAATGCTTTCATAGTTTTCTTCTCTTGAAAATTTGCTTCTCTGAAAAGAGGGGAAAGAAGGTAAAATGAGAATCAAATTTGAGGCTTTGAAGTTAAAGGGTGAGTATGGGAGTGAGAAAACAGAAGGATAAGTAGGCGAAAAGATCCATGAAACAATATGGAAAGAAAGAAGGGCATTCGTGGGAAGTAGAAGAAGATATTGTCATATGGAGAGAGAAGTGTGGTGTGGTTGGAGGAGAATAGAGGAAGACATATCTACATGTATAATCTAGGTTTGCCTTCATCGTATTAGTATAAATTTGTTCTTGTTTATTTCCATTATTGTGTGGAATTTTAGTTTTACCATGTTAGAGATAGAGAGAGAAAGAAGAGGAGGAAGGGTTTGGGTGTGAAGATGATGGTAGAGAAAGAAATAAACAAAGAAAGAAAGAGTGATGGAGGAAAGGCAGCAGATAGATAAAATGGGTGGAGTTCACAGTTGTAACAAATGTAAACCTTACATGACAACCAATTAGTAAGTGGGTGTGGGTCCTATCTGACGGAAATCCCTCCAAATTACTATAACACCCCCTACACATTCTAGGATTCCAATATTATCCCCATGAATACTGGACTTCCCACAATCAAGATTCTTTAGTCTTTTTTTTTTTTTCAAAGGATTTTTTTTTCATGTTTTAGTTAAGACGTGGTGCAAATGCAATGCTACAACCATACTCTAATTCAACCGGTTGAAGTTGAACATACTTATTGTGAGAAGTACTAAATTGCGTCAAACTGTAAAGTATTAAAACTCAATTTAGACACAAAAAAAACTCAATTTAAATTTTAAAGTTGATTCGAATTAATCATGTTTAAACTACTAAAAATTGAGAAAATTGAAAGATAGTTGGGAATTTGGAGTTTTAAAAATTATCCAAATGTTAATTAAGTTTATATTTCAATTGTAATTATGTCTATGGATAAGACTTTCCACCTTTTTCAAAAAATAAATTTAATATATTCAACAGTTTTATGTGGTAATTATGTTTCAAGACGAGCTAAATTGGATTTCGACAAAAGACTTTGCTTTTCACAAAACAAAAACATCAACACAATATACTAAAACATAAAAAATGTATATTTCATTATCTAGGGTTGATTTTTGAATGTTACGTGAATTGTTTGTTTTAATTTGATTTGGTTTGTTTTTATTTTTTAAAATTGTAAATACGTGAAATTATTATCTCTTAACTTATTGGCAAAAGAAAGTAGTAAGGAATCAAGACTCTTAAAAAAACTAAAAATATTTATAATTATATACTTACTGATTGATATTTAAGAGTCACAATCGTAAACAAGCATAGCAGGGTGGGGAATTGGAAAACGTGGACAAGACAGACAATAGAAGGGGACATGAGGCAATATTTAATAATATTAATATATGAAATGAGAACAATTTGTTGTAATTGTATTTGTATAAAATGCTACTGAAAGGAAAACGACCATCAAGACATAATATTCTAACCAGTGAGCTCACACACTATACAAATACAAGACATGTTTGAAAACAAAACCTTCTAACTATGGCTTCTCTCTGTATTAACTTCAACTTCAGAGGATTGCTCTTCATGATCTGGTGTTGATGCTGCTGCAAACTGCACTGGCTTCTTGAACTGCACCAAGATCATTGTCATGTTATCACATCCCTCGCCGCCCGTGGTTGATGGTGCCAAACACCGGTCAAGTACTCTTTCACACACTGTAGAAAGTTTAGTTTCCTGCATTATTAGATTCAGATGGTTTCATCAATAATCTTGTTCTAATGCCCAGAACTATGGTAGTTTTTAATTGAATGCTTATTAGGAAAGTAAGTTAAAACTCACTGAGCGCAATTGTTCATGCACAAAATCTACCAACTGCTGGCTTGACATGCAATCCCTGAAAATAATCAAGAAAAATGCGTACCATCACAGCTCATTAGGTAAGCAAATTACCACTTATTGGTTAATAATACTAAGTCGGTGTGAACAAAAATATTTGTATGCATGAAAAATATAAGCTTCTTTCGTGATATCATCTTCCTAGAGTGCCTGAGATAGAATCCCCTTGGCTAGTACATTTTAATGATTTCAATAACCACTAAATACTCCAAATGTCTGATAAAATATGTATTGGAAAACTGTAAAATGCATACCATATGCCATCACATGCTAGCACTATAAATTCGTCATCATCGCAAAGTTCAACCTATAAAATGTCAATAACAAAAAACAATGTGCCAGTCATAACAAATGAACATTGATAGGAAAATACTTAAACGAGTAGCAGACCAATCAGTTAGTTGGACGGTACAAAACAACAAACTTACAGTGTTTATATCAGGATTGGCAGTCACAATTTGTTTTTCAGCAGGCAGAAATTTATTCTGTTTAAATTCCATGTCACCTGCAATAATCTGAAACAAGTTAAATAACAGAAATCATAAAAATCATCCACCGATAAAATCTGTCTCTTTATAAAGGAATTTGTGTCCAGAACATACAGGTAAGTGTATACCATGTACGTGAACAAATTTGAAACCTTCATTTATGCTAGAAAGTTGCCCTGGGGTACTCACTCATGCTAGGGTTGACATTACCTATAGCTCTTGCAAGGTTTAAACTGCCATTAACTCGTCCTGCATGAATAAAGCCACCAGCTTTTAAAATTCTTTCCTTCTCAGCCTCAACATCAGGCTTGTGATCTCTAGACAAGTTGTATGCCTGTGGAAAAGAGCCAGGGTTAAAACAAGCAGTCCATATTTTAATTATGTGCAAGAAATGTAAACTTCCCATACATAGTCTACAAGTGAAAAAATTAAAACATATTTCTAAATATTCAACAAGTCATCTCAATAGCTTTAAACAGTATAGAATGTAAGAGGCATATTTATATGTAGTACTTTAGAACGTATAAAGCCAAGTAAGCAGTTAGCAATAGCATAATTAAAATGCTCAAAGAATTTCAGTTCTATGAATTACCTGGCCATTCCTAGATATCACACAACGTGAATCTCCAGCATTCCCAACAACTAATAGATTGTTTCTAATAACTGCTACACAGGCAGTGCTTCCAGAAGTTGGTCCAGGAAAATCAGAATGAGGCCCCTGATTACAGAATATAAATTCTAATTATAAAATGTTTACAGAAAGCTATCCAAAAAATAATATAAAATGCAAATGCAGAGAAAAGAAATTAATTAAATGGAGACACTGAAACAAAGAAACACAATGTATCATGAAAAAAAAAACATATCTTCACTTGAAGACATGTTTCAGGAACCAAATGCACGAAGTATGTGCAATGAAAGCTATGATACAAGGGAAAATAATAATAATAATAATAATAATAATAATAATAATAATAATAATAATAAGGAAGCCCGATCATTAACATGATCATTATTGTCATACCTACCTCCTCAAAGGCCCAATCATCAACATGATCATTATTGTCACTGCTTCTTGGAGACCAAATCAACCCTTCTATCATCCCAGTAAACTTGTTCATCTTATCCCCCAAGACCGCTAATTCCCTCCATCCCCTTTGACCACGCATCATCTCATCCATTCTGCATAAAAATAAAATGACCAGTTTAAAACATTTTTACCTTTCCAACAGAATGAGTGTAGGAAGACTGTGAAGTATGGATGAGGAACTAGCAAACAATAATCTGTTTGTCTCTTCCTTTTTGAAGGGGAGAGAGAGGAGACAATTCCACACTTCATTTTCCAGCCTATAATTCTATGATCTAAAGAAATCCAAAAAATTGAAGTACATGCTACACCATCAACAGCAACTGAAAAGATGGATAACCATCACGAAAAGCTAGAAACATGATCATCATAGTCTTCCAATCTCAAGTTATTGGAAAACATCTTTGGAACTAGAGAATGAGATCAATATCACCTACACAAATTTACATATTGAAACAATACTTTCTAGTTAGCGCCACTTGCAGACCTATTTCAATCACATATTTTGCAGAAAACAGGGAAGAACTAGTTAAGTGGTTAAATAAAAGGACCTCTCCTTTTTCACTAACCTGAAAAAGGCTTTCTGAAGAGAGGTTCCTATATCTCCAGCTTCATATGCTTCACTCACCAGCAACTGTTGGTGAAGATACTTAGCACAAAACTTTGCAACCACCTTCCCTGAAAAGAACAAGGCTAAGTGAGCAACCATAACACAACATACTATTGACTACAAACTACATGAAATAGAAACAGTAATAAAAGAAATAGCAATATGAGAAGCAATCTGCTCTAGAGTAGTAAAAATGACTGCAATCAATCCAGGTAGCCAAAAATTTTTAAATCTTACCTCCATGTCCATCATAAACACCAAAAAAAGAAGTGGACGCATCCAGATCAGGGTATGCAGCATGCTAAGGCAAGGAAAAAGAATTACAAAATCAACAGCAATTCCAGGATATTAATGATATAACTAAATGCAATATAAGTCACATGAATTTGGCAAATTGAGATTCAAATTCCAAAATGATCAAGACAATTGAGTAATTCACATTATTTATAAAATGCCAATTCATTGGACCAGTAATCTCATTGGTCATTAATACATGAAAACCAGGATAAAATGTCATCTAGTTTCCCTAACAACAAAATTTCAATGAATCTTTTGGACTTCCACTTTTCTTACAGCTTTTGAATAAATCTTAATACATCTGTACCATAGATATAGAGTATAGCGACACTACAAGAGTTTCTCTCAATGTCCACTGTGAACTGCAGATATGAAAGATTCAAATACATAAAGAAAACCAATCCACCCATGTCAGAAGAAAAGGCAGAAGAGCCTACTTCTTTCATTTTACACATGAGAAGATATTCATGAATACCAAAAAATTAAAAAACAAGAGAAACAAATGGAAAAAATCTAAGACATGGTGTATTTTGATCAGAATTACTGCTGGCTAATAGAATGTAGCACACTTCTCTTTAGCACCCCTGGATGCTTCTTAATGTACAATCCATTGGAGCATCAAAATATTCACTTGATAGGATTGATTATTTATGTGCAAGAGTTATGTCATATATAGAACATGCGAATGTTTCAACAAATACTCACAGCATCTTCCATTGTTGCGCGCCACCCTTGCATAGAAGATACACCATATCTAAGACGGTTGTTCTCACCATCTTCAGAAAACTTTTCAGTCTTGGGAGTGCTAAGGTATATCCCCATTCCTGTTTAAATTCAAACAGATAGGCACTGCTTTAATATCCTCAAGCAGGCAAATAAAGGAAAACTTTGACTAAAACAAGTTAAAGACAAGAAAATCCAGACTTCATTTGAAGATATGCCCTATAATTTCAAATGCTGCAAATAGAGGAATGTCAATGGAGAATCTAGAAGGCTTATTCTAGAAGAAATAAAAGAAAATAATAAATACCCTAGTATAGGATAAATATTTAATATTTTGAATATCTTATGATAGTATAAAATATTTAGTATATTTTGAACTAGAAAATTGTTTATCTTTATCTTTATCTTTTATTTTAATAGTTAGTTTATCTTATCACTTACCTCTTCAGGCTCTCTATATAAGTTTCCCTTACCCTAGTTGTAAGGAAGCTCTATAATATTATGGAATAATTATTTTATTTTTCTTCTCCCTTTTCCCTCCTTTCTTCCTCCTCTCCCTCTTTCAGTTTTCTCCCCCTCTTTGTTCTTTACCCTCTTTCTCTATTATCTCCCCCATTTTCTCCTTCTCTCCAATGGTCCTACATCAAATGTATATAACAATGCCACCGAGCAAATAAATTTTTTAAGCAACAAAACAGATATCTAATACATATATATATTTCATATTCCTACAAAAAAAAAAAAATACATATAGTTCATATTATAGAACTATTCCATGAAAGCACCATGGAAAACAATTGCATGTATGCACCTAAAATTCTAGGTTTCATAAAAAGTTTGAAGTAGAGTTATGGCTACTAAAACCAAGGTACGAAAAGAACAAAAAAAAATTAGCACTTATGCACCAAATCGTGAGAGATACATATCAAGAAACATATTTGAGAGGTGTTAAGAGGCATTGTGCAATGGATACCCAAATAGAGAGTATATCCCTCTGGAAAGTGGAAAGAGACTTTAAAGTAAATGAAGCAGACAAAGATAGAGTTTTTGTGATTCTGCATAACAATCATAGTTCAGGAGACATTTATTGATGAGGAAAAGATTTTTAAGTTTGAAAACTAGGAATGATTCTAGTCTACGAATGGTAAAATCTTTTCTCTCATGGACACAATCAAACCAAGCCACATAAGGAGTACTAAATGTTTGTATCCGAATTTGAGAATTATAATAAAAGAAGAAATAGTTTGCGGAATAAAATTTGAGAGAAACTAGACCTGAAAATGGAATAGCAAGGAAAAGCATAAGAGATTAGATAATGATACTATTTTATGATAGCCTCATCCTATTGCAGAATATGGCTGCGCCTGCTGATGAATGTAGGAAAGTACACATAGTTATGAGGAAACACATGATCCAGCAACAAGTCCAAGCAGAAATTAAAGGTTAGGCAGGCGCATCAAGAAGCAGAAAAGAATCATTATATAAAGCAAAATAAAGGTAACCGAGCAAACCATAGGTTTCCACTGATTTAACAAGTAAATTAAAAATATTATCTTAAAATATATTTTAAAATAAAATTCTGGGAGGATGACTATGATGACCAGAATGCTTTGAGGTAGGTAGTATAGGCTCACTTAAGATGAAAAGAAATAACTTCAGACAACACGAGAATGACCAGAATTAATAAAACAATAATAACAAGTAAATTAGTTCAAAAATGATGTGGCAAACTTCTTAACCAAATGAGTGTAACTATGTGTTTATTCAGCAAATGGAGACCGAAGAAAACCCACAAATGGATTCGGATTGCAATTATAAAGATTAAAGTTAAGTTTTAAGCACGCGAAGTTGCAGTTCACATGATAACATTTATTAACCTGGAGGTACCCCAATGGCTGAAGCCAATCCTGGTTTGAAATAACAACAATAAAAAGAAGAAATAATACTCGAGGAAAACAGAAACTTTAAGATCAACCAGAAGGTAGAATCAAGGAATACCCAGATGTTGATACAGGCAGAAAACGAATTAAAATTGACTAAAAATGAAATTACAAGTAAAATAAGTATAATCTGGGCATTCTTACTTGGCCGGCAGGGCCTCCTGAGCAGAGTCGAAGATCAGAGCAAAACTGACAGTAACTTGAAAGTTACTTTGTTGCAATTCACTGAGACCCAGAAGAAGACTTTTCGTTTTTTAGAGGAATAGAAGCAAAAGAGAAAGCTTAAGGAGGGTAACAGAAATCAGGAAAGCGAGGAAGAGAAAGAAAGGAGACGCTCAGCTACTGATGAGTGAGAGAGAGAGAGTAGACTTTGCACAAAACGATCTTTGATTTATTTGAAGACTCTGCCGTGAATTTCTGGCTGACTCATCATGGAACTAGAACGGCAATTTCGTGCCTTGATTACCTGTCTCCTCTATTCCATTCTGTTCTCATCTCATACAATAATATTGATTTTCTCTTATTTTTTATTTTATTCACTATCGGCTTTTCGCATATCTGAATATGTCTTCGATTATATTTTTAATTAATCTGTAAACTGCAGGTGCCCCCTCACTCTCCAAGTCCTAAAGTTAATTTTTAAATCTTAATATTTAAGGCTGCTCTTATGCATTAAAGAATATCCTCCGTCTAGATTTTGATATACTTCCGATATTTATGTACTATTAAATATTCACTAATCATTATTATTATTTATATTTTATTAAAAAAATTAAGTATAGTATTTACTAAACTATGTACTATATAGTAAAAGTAAACCGAAGAATAAGATGATTGAATAATAATTGTTACACATGTAGGCTGGCTATTTACAAGCCATGTGTGTGTTTCTTTTTCTTCCTAGAATGGTCACAATATCATCCTAGCCGTATTATATTAATCACTTTTTGCCTTGATTTAATTAAGGTTGAATATTATCCTTCTTTTTTTCTGTAAAAGTATGGATTGTCTGGGCAAGTTCAGGAAAAAGGAGGACAAAGGAGTGTGGAAAGTACGTGGAGCAATTTTGGCTTCAGAAGAAACATTACTAAAGTAATGTTTTAATTATTTATCATATTCTTCTCTAAATGGGAAGCAAGAGTTTTAAAGCTTAAACTCCCTTTCAAAACAAGGATGAGATATGCGACTTTGGATCCGCTGCCATTACCTTTGTTGTTAGTACATTGTCATTACTTTTAGCCGCGGTTTTTTTCGTGGCTAAAGTATTTTTAAATATTATTGCAACGAAAAGTATTGCTGCTATAACTTTTGTTTAAATAATTAATTATAGCAGTAATAATTTTCGTTGCAATAATATTTAGCAACGAAAAAAACCGCCGCTAAAAGTAATGGCAGGGTAATGCCAGGAAAAGCAATGGCAGCGAATCCGAACGCGAGATATGCTTTGTAATTACAAACACTTTTTTGGTTCGTTCTAATATTATAAGATTAGAAAGAGATTCACATTTCCCTGCGAACCCAAATTAAGTACATCCACTGGCACTTTTCTTTTTTATTACTAACTTCCTCTCTCTGTTTTGTTGTGTGCACAAGCAAAGGAGATCTGAAAATCCTTATTCAATGAACCAAATCTTACGGAAGCAAATATTAAATGTGACACAAGATCTTCAAGAAAATCTTCGAGCTCATATGCCGAAGCGGCTATTATATCAAAGAGATGCTGAAGCATAAATATATATATATATATATATTCACCTGTCTCCTCATAAGGCAATGCTCATGATTCATGTACCATAACGTAGGTGTATCCCTCTATTTGGTTAGTTGTAAAAGATCTCTTTGCGTTGGTTCACTTATTTTTTGAGTCTCAACAATATCTTGATGCATATATTTATATATACACACACATTTAAGTCAAAGCTTTATATGTGGCTCTTGTGCAAAAATCCTACTTCCATTCTCAATAATGCAGATTCTGTGGTTGAGGATCACCAATTATTCTGGAAAATTATATATTTATGAAATCACACCTGCACAAGAGAATTGGAATTTGGAATCTGCCTCTTGATGCAGAAATCTTTTAGCAGAACCATTCTCAATCTTAATTATCCCAAGACGACAATTAAATAAATGGAGGATGGCATCAATTCGATTGTGCATATTAGCACATATGTATGCCATTACGAACACAAATGGAGCAATGAAATGATCCCACTAAATAAAATAGATCTCAATCGAAGAAGATGCAGCAAGCAGAGCAAAGTGGTGAAGAAGTATGCCTAAGTTATCTGTGGTGTCCCTCCATTTCCATTTCTATGCTTTCTCTATTATTTAATTAATTCATAACTTTTAGAGCTCACAGCTTCATTAAATGAAATAATGACCACATGATGTTGAGTTGATGTATATACACAAGGGCTGCACAAAATTTTCGCTGCTTTGAGACTCGTAAGGGAAAGGTACAATGATCACTAAAAACAAAACATCCATAAATAATCAACAGGGGAGTCAAGGGACTAGTTTATATAAATTAAAGTTTAAATCTCGTTAAAAAAATGTTCATAATTAACCTCCAACAATATTTCAAATAAAATTATCTAAAAAATATAAAAGATATATGTGAAAAAGAAATCCAAGTTACTGCATCCCAATCCCAAGTTCTCGCTTCCTTAACATAAATTCCTCATTCTGCAATTGCCTTTTGGTAATCTTATTCCAAGTAAAAGGGCGAGAGTGAGGAGTCCAAAAAACTCTTAATTGTATAGTTAGCTGGGCTAAAAAATTAATGAGAATTATAAAATAAGACAAAAGTATCTTTTTATGTCTTCAAATTTTATATTAATTTTTAATTTCATCTTTAAATTTTTGTTTTGCGGTCAATTTTGTCTGTAAAACTTTAAATTGCAATCGATTTCATTCAACAACTTAATGTCATCTAAATTATTAATAAAAAATAGTGGCATGATATTTAACATTATATCTCGAAATTTTGTACAAGTCAACATTTCATTTGTTCTTTAGTATTTTGACATTACATTAAATGTTAAGTCACCATTTTTCTTTATTAATTTGGACAACATTAGGCTATGGGACGAAATTAATTACAATTTTACGTTTTAGGAATAAAGTTGATCAAAAAAAAATTTAAAAGACAAAATTAAAAATTAATATAAAATTTAAAGGCATAAAATATATTTTTGCTATAGAACAATTAAGACTCATGGTATTACAATTAAGATTGTAAATGAATGTCATTGACATCAAAACATGTAATTTAAGCTATAAGAAATACTCATTAAAAAATTAATTTATTCACAATATGTGATGCTATTTTTTAATTCAACCCTAATTTTATAGTAATGTATGTAAGAGCTTTTCAATGACTATAGATGACAATATGTGATGCTATTTTTTTCTTGACACATATATGGGTATATTATATTGTTTGGGAATATTTTGATGAAATCATAGATCTTTACTTTGCTATTGATGTAACATTCGCTCCTAATATGATTAAGAGATGCTTGTTAGTTGTTAATTTAAGTTTAATGCTTGTGTATGTTGTATCAATGACATATAGTTGCATTAGTATAGGGATTTAGTTGAAGAAAAAAAAAAAGCTGAGTTAAAGTAAGATTAGGACTAAATCGAAAAGGGAAAGTTTAGCTAGACTAAAGTCATAAATAGTCCAACGGTAAGAATGTAAATAGCTATACTTAAAACTTCAGAAGCTTTAAACCTTAACACACCTCAAGTTTCAGCACTTTCTAGAGAGAGAAGGAAAAGAGTTAATAGAGAGAGAAAGTGGTGAGTTAGGGCAAAGGGAAAGAGATTTATGAGGGAGGAACAGATTTGAAGCCAGGGAATTAGTCCTCCAACAAGGGAAGGACCATTTAAACATAGTGTACATGCACATTTTCAAGAAATCTGGGTAGCAACTCAACCTAACCTCATTTCTAAAATGTTTAGCTCTTTGCTAAAAAATATTATTATAAATGTTTTGAGTTAGGTTTAGGGTTTACACCTATATTCTCTCTATTTTTTAATGCTATTGGGTGATGCTTGCTGAATAGTTATGCTCATTTATGTTTGTAATAGATTACGAAAGTGGGCTTATGCCTTAAGTTCGAAAATGTGGTTTGATCTTAATATTAAGTAATGTTAAGTTGAGTTTTGGATTTGTTATAAGGGCCATATAAAGCTTAGATGTTGGTGTTGAGTTTATAGCTTGAGAAGATGGTTTGAAAACCTATTTTTAGAGCAAAACTCTGGGTGTAGCAATGAGTTGTAGAGAAGATAGAACGCCAGCAGTCGATTGCTAGCCTCTGGAAGTTGACTGTCGTGTTCTTCGTCCACCCATAAACTAGTTTTAAACATTAGCAACCTACTGCCAGATTTTAGAAGTCGACTGCTGCGTTCTTCATTTTATAAAAAACTTCTTGAAGGCTAACAGTTGATTGCCCTGTTCTAGTAGTTGACTGTTGAGTCTAGTTTGAGGCTAGCAATCAACTGCCAAGCCTTTAGCAGCCGACTAGTAGCTCTTAGCCAAGGCAAGGTAAAGAGGATAGTAGGTTAGTAGCCGATTGCCAGCTTGGGATCAGTCGACTGCTAGCCCACTGTTTCAGATAATGAATTTAATGACCAATTTTGAGAGGTAAATAGCTTGAAATCTCACTCAAACTAAGGATTTAAATCTATGATGTAGTGACTAACATGTAAGATGTAATATTCATGTGTCAATAGGATGAGAGGATCCATGTAACAGTGAAATGAAGAGAGCAAAAAACATAAGAAAGGAAAGAGGACAATATTCTAAGCACATACATTAGTGGTAGATAGGCTCATGATCAAGTGTCAAATTGTCAGTATGAGATGGCCGTTGGGCATTCCACGGTCATGCCATGAATTAAAATGGTTAAAAATCCACATAAACATAAATGATTTTTAAAACGCCGTGATGGTTGCAAACTTTAAGTTATTGTTATCTTTCAAAGGCCATTTAAGAAACACATACTTAGAGTTATACATAACCATGAACATGATCCGAATCGCCCTAGCCTACATGTTAGAGAATAGCATACCGGAGTGTGATCCATCGGAAAGGGATGGTGATTCCTTAGCCTATGATCTACGTAAGCGGAGTGGATGAGACTTGTCTAGAGTTGGATAGTGATCTCATGAGTTGACAAACTAGCCCACAAGGGATGAAAAGGATATTCTCTCGCTGGTCAGAAGTGATTTGCTAGAGTTAACAGGGACAATAAAGAGAGTTATATCAGCCTCGATAGGGACGAAAAGGATATTATCCCGCTGGTCAAGAATGATTTGCAAAAAAAGGTAGGGACCATTAAGGGGTACTCAAATCCGGCTGGGGGATGCCTTAGATAGTGCTAATGGTAGAATTGTCACATATGATATTAAGTGAACTCATGCATGAATCAAGTAGTACGTGGAGCCGTTCGTTGGGCAGTACTCCTAGTAACTTATGTGATATGTTTGTTTCTCTTGCTCATATGTTATATGAAAATTCATGTTTGTTATCCCATGGAATGTTTAAGATAAAAGTTATATTGAAAATGATGATGAATGCACATCCCATGTTGAAAGGTTTATATGTTTTAAATGTACATGCATAGATATGAGCACATGATATGAAGAATGTTGCATACATTGCATTCCAATAGCATATGTATTATGTTTTTATGATGAAAAGAATGTAGAGTTTTTTTGTATGAGTACGGTGGTATAGGTTAGTAGTTTTTAAAATAGGTTACATTGCTACTGAGATTAATTTCTTATATAAATATTGACGTGTACCAGATGTGTAGGTCCCTGGCTGAAAATGCAGGTAACATAAAGAGAGAGGTATCTTTTATGAGGGAAATGAAGGTAGCACAGAGAGAGAGGTACCTTTTATGAGATACATTGAATGTTCATTTTGGATAGTATAAGTATATATTCATTTTATGCTAGTCTTTATAATTTTGAGGAAGGCTAGTGTAGTTTTATCCCTTGTATAACTTATATTAACTTGAATGTATAAGGACTAACTAACAACTATTATTAGTCAATTTAATGATATTATGAGTGGTAGAGATGTTGTCTCCATGCTTAATAGTTATTTAATGATAATTAACAAAGTAAGTATGCATGATTATGTATAGTTATTTAGAATAAACTATATATCTATATGATGTTATATTTCACTGTGAGTTTTGAGTGTAGAACTTGACCTAAATGACACTCAATTAATTAACTTAGTAAAAAGTTTAAATTTATTTGAGTAGTAGTAATAGTAACATATCATTATTATAATATTTATATATTATATTCTTTAAAAGAAACTATAAGCTAAGGGGTGTTACAATTGACTTAAGGAAATAGTGGTTGAATTTCACTAATATCCTTTATGCTAAACTTGAAAAATTATATTTTTATGATTGAATATCAATATTTAACATTTAAATGTTTTATGATTTAATGTAGATTAGTTACGTTGGAGTCTTTAGATTTCAAATTTCTTTTTACATGATTCCTCAAAATTGCTTTACAGAACTGATAATTCCTTTAATCTAGCATATATTAAAAAATTCAAAATATAAATATAATTAAGTTTCAAGTTTATAATTAATGCAGTCAAATTCTATGTCTATTAAAAAAATCACATGTCTTTGAAATTTTATTATTTCTCTTCATTAGTGTTAATTGTAGTATGATTTAGTGGTAGAAATTTTGAAGATACAAATTTTAGAATCTTTAAACTATTGAGTAGTATCAATTGCGTGCCTACTCTAAATTTATGAGATAAATATATATAATTTATCTCATTAAATGCATCTGCTTTTGCAAGGAGAGCATATAGTGTAAATTATACTAGACTTCAAAATGCATCTCCTCTTTTGTTTTATGAATGACTTGGCCTGAAAACGAAGAATTCCGAATCTCGATCGATTAAGGTCCAAAAATGTACACGCTAGTTTTTATAAGAAAAAGGGGTCCAGAAACCCACGTGGCTACGTGTAACTACCACTTTCATAAACATGGAGAGGCCCACAGAAGGTCCCAAATTTGCGCTCACTTTCATAAAACCCACCGCACTACACTTCTCCATCCTCAAGCTCTGCAATTTGACCTTCCAATTCGTTTCCATGGCTTTCTCTACCGCCGCCTCCTCCTTCTTTACGCCTCTTCACAGTCTAAGTCAAGCTAAATTGAACCCAAATTCTTCAGTTTCATGTCCCTCCATGGCTTTTGTCGTCCCATCCATCAAAACCTCATTTGGTTCCTCCAACTCAGCCTTCTTTCACCATGGCTTTCTTCGGCTTTCATCCAGTTTTTCTGGGTTCGCCTCGAATTCCAACTCTCCATCTTCTGGTGGTATTTATGCAAGAGCAGCCACAGAGAAAAGCGTTCACGATTTTACTGTCAAGGTATTTTATTCTGTTTTCCTCTGAATCTGATCAAAGAAAATTGTCCCACTAAGTGTTTATATTCTTTCATCCTCTTTAGTTGATTATTCGTTTCTGTGTCCGCGCTGCTTATTTGAGCTTGATGATGTCCTTGGAATTTTACTTTGGTGTAAGCTTTCATATAACTATGTATAGAATTAGTAATTGATTTTGACAGAAATGTGTTTTTTTCTTTACTCTCTTTTTAGGAGAATTTGTTATATATGTTCAGTTTCAAGTATGGAGAAGCATTTTAGAAACTTTTATTTATGAAAAGCTGGAAATTTTTTTTTTTATATATAGCTCATGGTTATAATATGGTGCAGGACATTGATGGGAAGGATGTTTCTCTTAGCAAATTCAAGGGGAAGGTTCTCTTGATTGTCAATGTTGCTTCAAAATGGTATTGAATCTCGAGGAAGATATGTACTTAATAAAATTATTGTTGGAGCCAAAGTTTTCCTCTTTCAATTTTTCTCCCTAGTCCCTCCTTCCTTCAATATAGAAAGAAAAAAAAAGAAAAAATGAGCTTCAGAGACCTACTTAAATATACGGTTATGTTGAACTTTCTGGTCAGTTGTGATTAACTTGAATAAATTTCTTTTGAATGCAGTGGTCTAACATCATCGAACTACTCAGAACTGCAACACATATATGAAAAATATAAAACTCAAGGTATGGTGTGGAGGATGGTTGTTTGTGTTTCTTTGTAGAATTTCCAAATTAAATATGACAATTGTTCCAATGTTTGCATAAAGTTTCTTGATACTGAATTTATCTACTATTCAGATCGTTGTATTACGTAGGATCCTTTATGAAGCTATGAGAGAAATATTGTTCTACTGTTTATTTCAGACAAATCTTTTGTATTTTCATATGTGGAATGTGGATACTCATATGAAGGAGTTCTTTAAGTGGAATTGATCTCTCACATCTTTTGCATTAGAAACATTAACACATACCAAGTAGTTGATACATTCAACAACAACAACAAACCAAGTCTTTTTTCACTAAGTGAGATCAGTTATATGGACCAAGCGATGCTAATGTATTTTATTTTTGCTTATTTCTATAGTAAGGTTATTAATAATCAAATCCTTCTTAACAGTTTCTCCTATTATTTTTTTTTGTCTTCTCTTACTTCTAATTGTTGTGTTATCTTCTATTTGGTCAACTATTCGTACAAAAACCTCTAATAGTCTCCTTTGTACATGATCACTTTAAAGAAAAAAAAACATATTCATTTAGGTCCATAAGCTATATCATGTTTATATGCCAAGCTATTGGTTGATTGTAGTTTTAATATGTATGTCCATTTCCCCTAGTGATTCTGTCTTGAATCATAGAAGTTTATTGCTGCTCTTTACACAATTTGCTAAGACCTTTAGCCTGGGATGTAATTTGTTTTATTGCCCTCATGATTCTAAGTGCCCTATGCAATTCCTTTCCAGGGTTTGAGATTTTAGCTTTCCCTTGCAATCAGTTTGGTGGGCAAGAGCCTGGACCAAATCCAGAAATTAAGAAGTTTGCTTGCACTCGGTTTAAAGCTGAATTTCCAATCTTTGATAAGGTTTGATTAAATTTCATTTTCAATGGGTTGCTCAGCTGATGAAAGAGTAAATAAAGTAATAAAATTCTGTAACAGGTTGATGTGAATGGAGCAAATACAGCTCCATTATACCAATTCCTAAAATCAAGTGCTGGAGGTTTACTAGGTGATCTTGTGAAGTGGAATTTTGAGAAATTCTTGGTTGACAAAAATGGTAAAGTTGTTAATAGATATGCACCGACAACATCACCTTTCCAAATTGAGGTACGTTAACATCACTCCCCTGTCAGATTAATTGTTACAATTTTGGATAAGACTACAAAATTTAGTACTAGGTAATTGTTAAATGCTAATAAATTTTCGGTGATGACAATGAAGTTATATCTTGGTAAAGTACTTGATCAAGTATTCTTTATGTTGTTTTTGGCTACACTAGATTGAAGATGAAAGTAACAGATTCTGGTGGTAGTAATAATCCAAATTTACAACCTGAGAGAGTGTTTTAAAACATGCAGATTCATGTGTCATAATACATTAATGATCAAGGATTGAAATTTGCAATTACATTTCAAGAATCTACTAGATCTAAATATTCAAAGCCTTTTCATTGTAAATAGAGTTATAGATAGCTCTTCCAGTGAGCTGTGGCAAACATACAGTTTCTGCTGGATTGAGGATTAATAGTGGCTAGCACAAAAATGCTTTGTCGCCCATCATTGAGTCTAGGATAAGATTAAAGTAGGTATATAAAATGCGTTCTACTCCTGAATTATGGAATAAATGGGATATATTGTTTCACCAACCAAGAGAGGCAGATTAAAAGGTCTCATTACTGTTTATAATATAAGATGTTTAAATTTGGGAAAAGGAGAAGAGGAGAATGCTTAATTTATGTTATTGAATATTGATAAGCCGCAACCATAACAGACTAAGGTAAGGTTTAGCTGCAGATTTGGTCGCCTCTTGCGATTTCAATCAGTATTTTGTGATCAATGATCAGATATGAAGAGCTCTTAAAAATTAGTTTACTCATACTGTTATTTCCTATTTTCATTCAGAAGGATATCCAGAGATTACTTGCAGCGTGAGTGCGGAGTTGGAGAGACAGAAATTGTAGCTGTACTAGGACGGAGAAACCCAGTGATGCTGTTGCAGACACGAGGAGCCAAAACTAAAGCAATTGTTGTGTAAATTTGTGTTTGTTGCTTATAATAATGCAAACGAGAATTATTTTAGGGAAGACAAGTTATACGTTACTAGGCATTTTGGTTAAGATCAAGTGATGTTGTATGTTACTACTTACTACTTATCTAAAAGGCATATATTATATATGGTTGAAATGAAACTATATACTTTGTTTTTATTTATATACAATTATATATTAAATACTAAAAAATAAAACAAATTGGATGGTAACATATCATGCGAGAGGGGATAGAGTATATTGCAAGGCATGGTGATTGGTGAGGACAGGTGCAAGTAACAGCCTCCCTTTCCTCCAACAATAAGGAAAACAAAAAGGTAGAGCATAGAAAATTAGATGTGTTTACAAAAATTAAAATTAGAATTTAAAATGCATTTATTATTTGTTCAGTGGAACTTAAAAGGGAAGGAAGCTCACGTTCACTTAAAATAAAAAGTCCTTACAAATGGATATATGGTAGTCTAATTTGATATGTATTTTCAATTGATAGTTTATCCAGAAAAATAATATTTTTTTTATAATAAGAAAAAGAAGAAAAAAATATAATCTATAATTTATTTAAGATAAGTTTCTGAGTCCTTTTTTTTTCTTTTTTAATATTTCAGAGGATTACTATAAAGAATACAGAGAATCTAAAATTAGTTTTGTCTAGTTTTAATGTTTTAAACATAAATGCCATTTCTTTTTTCGTCAGGAAGGAAACCTGGACTAGAGAAGAGAAAGCAGCGCCATTTATTATTTAATATAATAGAGAAATGGCAATTTGACTTCAATTTTTTTTATATTTATTTTTACATCTATTTATTTAATATCAGATAATGAATAATGTGAAATAATATGTGGCGCTATAAGGTAATACTAATAAGCGTCGTTGACTCTCTCTCTCTCTCTCCTTCTTTACCAGTCTCCCTTTGTATTTTTAATACTATAAGTCTACAACGAAAAATTAAATAAAAAATCAGATTGGGTTTAGGTAATCGAGATTAGATATTAAAATTAAGAAGGACAAAAAAAAGCATATTAAATTTTTCATGTGATGTCATCGGTGACCAACATCGAACAATATAAAAAAAAAATTGGATACTCCATCTGCAATTCTGCATATTTGCAAGTTTTTTTATAAATTTTTTTGTAAGTATTGAATTTTTAGTAAAAAAAAGAAATTCTGCATATTTAATATTTCGTTCACTTTCTTTCCCCATTTGATGTAATATCTCGTCATCTAATATGTAAAAACTGTTTAATAGCTGGATTATCCATATTTGTATATTATAATTGTAGTGCACATTTGAATTACGTGAGCGTGAGAACTGGGCAGAGGGAACATAACTCCAGATCTCTTTGAGGTGTGACACAGAAGAGAAATTGTTTTTCGGTAATCTCCAAAATCAAAACTTTGACTGCACCATCTCCGCCATCGTCTACCAGTCTCCAAGTCAACAATACAAAATTTCGATTCCAGATACAGATTGCTTGCCTGCCGAATGCCAATGACGTCTCATTCAACTTAGATCCATCCAAAACACATGTTGCTCCATCACCCATAATCATCATATAACCATTCCTTCCATTTCACTTTCTACTTCTAGTTCTACCATCTTAAATCCCTAGCTGTGGCAAGCTATGTCAACTCCAAATCACCGAAACCATGACTCCCATTCCTCCAAAAACCCTCCTATAGCAGCAGCAGCAGCAGCAACAACCCACCCTCTTTCAATCATCCTTGAGCCCTTCCAATGGCTAAGAATGCTGTCTTCCCACCTAAACCCAACCTTCATTTTAGGCGTATTCCTCGTGTACGGTCTCGGCCAGGGCTTCTCTGGATCTTTTGTCAGAGTGGTCTCTGACTATTACTGGAAAGACGTGCAGAAGGTACAGCCCTCTGTAGTCCAGCTTTATGTGGGTCTCTACTTCATTCCCTGGGTCATGAAACCCATCTGGGGTATCCTCACCGACACTTTCCCGGTTCGAGGGTATCGGCGCCGCCCCTATTTCGTTCTCGCCGGAGTTATTGGCTTGGTCTCAGGATCGGTGGTCGCACTCCACGCAAATTTGGCTGTTGTGATTGCTCTGTTTTGCTTGATTGGTGTTTCTGCATCCTTGGCCATTGCTGATGTGACAATTGACGCATGTATTGCGAGGAACAGCATCGAGCTTCCCTCGTTAGCCCCTGATTTGCAGAGCCTTTGCGGATTTTGCTCTTCCACTGGGGCCCTGATTGGATATTCCACTAGTGGCTTTTTCGTTCGCCATCTGGGCCCTCAGGTCTTTCTACTTGTTCTGCTCTGCATATATATATTTTTAATCTTAATTTGTTACATTAGTTATTAATATAGCATTACTTTTAGATTCATATCATTGGTAATTTTAAGTTTTTAACATTTCTCTTTCCTATAATCGTTGCTTTATTTTCTTGGATTTTATTGTAAATTTTACTTGTGGTTTTTGCAGGGGTCACTTGGTCTTATGGCAATCCCACCTGCTTTCCTGGTTGTGCTGGGTTTTGTGATCTTTGAACACAAAATTAGCGGCTCCCATTATGAAAAGAAGCGGGTTAGCAAGTAGCAACCTTCTACTATACACACACACACACAGAGTATGATGTTAAATGAGGTTTAATCCAAAAATGCTTCATTCATAAGAATTTGCTTATTAGATGGGATTCCAAATTCTAGGTCTAGCACTACCAACAGAAAAAGAAGACGAAACCTCAATATCTAGATTCTAGCGTTAATAATTATAACTATATATATGAATTTGATTGAACATATACTTTGTTCAGGCGGTGGAGAACGTAGGAACGACCATTAGGAGCATGTACCAAACAATAATGTATCCTCAAGTGTGGAAACCTTCTCTGTACATGTTCCTGTCTTTGGTTCTTAATATAAGCACTCACGAAGGCCATTTCTATTGGTACACAGATCCAAAAGCTGGGCCTGCATTCTCCCAGGTCTTTCTCATTTATATTCTGTTGTTGACCGACGACCTATTTAAGAAGTATGAACACATATACAAAATTCAAATACAACACTGCTTCTTAGTTCTAATTTCTGACTGTGAGTTTGTTGTCCCTCTGTATGTGCAGGAGTTCGTTGGTATGATCTATGCCATTGGGGCAGTGGGTTCAATACTAGGGGTTCTGATCTACCACAAGGTTCTCAAAGACTACCCCTTCAGAAAACTACTATTCTATGCACAGCTCCTATATGCCATATCTGGTGTGCTGGACCTGCTCTTCGTCCTTCGTTGGAATCTGATTCTTGGAATCCCTGATTACTTGTTCGTTGTCATAGAAGAAACTGCTACTCGAATCTCAAGCAAAATCCGATGGATGCCCATGATTGTATTGAGCACCCAGCTGTGCCCTTTAGGCATTGAAGGAACTTTTTTTGCTCTCTTAATGTGCATTGATAGCCTCGGTGCCCTCTTGTCCAAATCGGCTGGAGCAGTGGTTCTTCATCGTTTTCATGTCACTAGGTCTGACTTTACCAACCTATGGCTGGCTGTTTTTGTAAGGAATATGCTCAGATTTGCTACACTTGCTTTGATTTTTCTTGTCCCTAAGGCTGATCTATCTGAGAGATTGCTTCCTTCTGAGCTTTCGGAAAAGAAAATGACTGGTAATGTAGATGAAGAGAGCTTGGAACTTGTCCCAATAATAACGAATGAAAAAACTGAAGTTTAGGCAATAATCTTATTGCAATTACACCCATAAGCTTCAACGGTTATGTATAATATAATATAACAGGTTCTTTTGAAACAAGTAAAGGGAGAAGAGAAGAATAGGTATAGGATATCGTGGAAGGAGATAGAAGATCAGGAACGTCGCGAGAAGACGTAGAATCGTCAGCGAAGTCAACAAACCATCTTTGTATATTCCATCATCCCGCACTCCTCATAGCTGTAGATAGTTAACAGTAGCACTAACGTTTTGTTACAGAAAAGAGCACATGACATAACCCCACGTTTTGAGGATTGCGCCAAAAATGTCCCACTAACGCGTTCTTTGTTCCTGCCTCCATGAACTCCCACACAATATTTCTTTGTTCGCCGAAAAGAAAGACATGATTTTTACTATATATTTTCGTCTTTATATTTTTACTTTATATTATCGGAAGTGGAACTGTTCGACTGCTTCAAGGTTTCCATTAAACAACAGCATGCTATCACAGTTGGTTTCATTCCACAATTATGCTCTTCCCTCTCATTATTTGACGAGTAAAAATGTGCATACAAAGTTCTAGCTATATCCATTTTCCGTCTAGTTTACTATACAAATTCTGCTTCTCAGAAAATCAAGTGGTAAACTCTGCCTCCTCTCTTGAAAACTTATCTGAAAGATTTGCCAAAACAAATCCTGCAAAAACCTGTTTCCCATTTGAACCAGTGAAAATTGGATAGTCCTCAATCATTTGGACTACAAGTTTGGAAGATGTTAAGAATCTGTTAAAAGTGATCAACGATAACTCTTTATATATGAGCCAAGAAAACTTAGATATGCTAGGGAGTAAGCGAGACTGAAAAGGAAATTAAACAGAAAAAGACAACGGTGAAGATCAAAGTAAGGAAAACGGGGATTCAGACCTGAATGCAACCAAGGATGTAGATTACAGAGTACTGGCGGCCATGTATTACCATGTCAGCTATCATTGCAAGAGGAATTGTCAAGGACATGCCTAATGTAGCAACCAGAGGAGTCGTCCAAACTATTGAAATGGCCCTGTCACAGTATTAATTGGAGTTAAGGAAATCATAAATCGTGCAGTAAAAGTGATTTTACCATTTTAATTGTTAATTTTGCATCATTTACAATAATGGTTTTTGTTAACCTTCAATTATTTTGAAGATTTTAAGGAGCATATTTGTTATTAACTATTATTGACCTAATTTCTCAGTTCTCAAGCTTTTAATCTAAATGAAGAAAAAGAGGCTGTTGGTGTTGGACTTACCAAAAGTAATCTGAAATTACGTTCGACCAAAAGCTATTAAATATCACAATCTCCCCAGTGGACTTGGAACTTGGAAATTGAAAATGGGGTTCAATACCCATAGCATTTAGTGGCCATGCTGCATGAAACAGCACTAGTAAGAAAAATTCGACAAAGGAAGGAGGCAGAAATTCCTAAACTACATAACTATATTCAATCAATAGGAAAGGCTTATCTCCTTACCTAGCCACCAAAAACCAAGAAGACTGTAGAGACCAATGCAGCCAAAAAACTTCTGCATGTCAATTTTATCTCCTTCTGATCCAGCTGATATCTTGAGAAGCACTGCAGTGAGTTGAATTTTGGTTAACAATAATAGGCAGGGCCAGAGTTCAATTTTTTTCTGAAATTAAATTTAGCCATATTGGAAGTCAATCTCACATTAGAATGGACAGCGAATTAGATAGTCATACCGGTGAATAAGCCATAACATATTGCTGAGAGTAAACCAAAAATGTCCCCAGTGATAGAGTGCTTTCTAGTCCTTAGCAAGAAGATCAGTTTCAAATTTTCAAAACTTTTGTAAGAAGAGTTACAAGAGTATTTAAGGGAGATATATACACAATACGTCCATATAGAATCACTAACATAGAAAGTGTTAAAGTAAAAGTTTAGCACCATAAACAAGCAACACTATACTTACTCGGAGATGCTCATCTTGTCATCTGCTGCTGAAGTTTTCCCAACTGTTGTCATGGCAACACCAGCGATGCTAATCAACACAGTAACCATCTTAGTGATATTTATTGAGTCCTGGCCTAGAAGAACTCCAAAGAAAAGAGTAAAGAGACTTGATGTGGAATTCAGAACAGTCGTACTCACAACACTAGTATTTGCAAGCGCCAGGTTTGACAGATACTGTTATGTCCAATCAATTGCAACAACATGGAAATAAGATAGGGAGCATCATATGAGTGGCACATCTTGAGAAGTAAGGAAACAGAAATAAATAAAAGTCTCTTGTTCCAAGAATTATAAGACATATATATATTGCACGCAACATTACTACAAATGTGAATATTTTCATTTTGAGGGATGGGGGTCAGAAATATGTAAAAAAAAAACACTGTCTAAAGTACTTTTCAAAATCCTGTCGTATTATGGGGTCTCTACAAACAATTTCAATAGCAATAAAAGGGCAAAAACTTCAAATTAAAGAACAAGACACTCAGAAGAAATCTTGTTACCTCTGATGCAAACCATATAGGAGTAAGATATAAGCCACACTTAGCAATTTTCCAGGAACTATATTTACAACTTTCTGGAGGCAAGTCAGGATCATCTTCATCTTTCTTGCCTAATGGGTTTCCTTCTTCACTTTCGCTAATTTCCTTGTCAGTAATTAAACAGCTTTTTAGATATGTTTCTGATGTCCGGTGAATATCATCAATTCCAGGAGGGATGGTGACTGAAGAGTAGTATTCGTGAAGGTTTCTATATAAATTTTTCAGTAAGCTGCAGATCCACTCTTTGAAAACTGAAATGGGTAAATGAACCGCCATCAAAGATATCCCAACGTAAGAGAGTGCAAATGGCTGTCTATACTCTGTAAAGATCCTCTGCAGTAAGGCAGCGTGACTTTAGTATAACAAATCTCACCACAGGATGGAAATTTTCAGTTGTTAATTGTCATGTAATAACAAGTTCTAAGGAAAACAATTTGACATGCATTTAGAATTAGAAGTAACGTCACTACTTGTTAAATTATTTCTTTAAAAACATTATATGTATACTCTTCCAAACCCAATTATCACATTGAACTCCTAACGGAATCAGAATCCAACATGTCACAAAACAAGTTTAGATGAATGGGAGAGATATTTCTCAACTGACACGTTTGCAATTCCATCCTAGCTGATTGTTAAAAGTTCAGATCTTGTTTTTCCTACCTTTTCTCAGGAACCAAACAGGAGACAAAGTAACGTGTCATTAGAAAACTGAAAAACAGGAAATCATGACAAGAATACCCAAACCTGAGTTATTTCTGCAGAGGCAACCCATATTAACACAAATGCTCCGATCAGCCCTAACCCAGACAGGTACCTCCAACCCATTACTAGACCTACCTAGCTCCTTTAGAGTTTAAAACGTAAAACTTACAATGTGTATGTGCATAATCTGAATTGAACTCTTTTTTTGCTATAAAATATAAGCATAGCCTTTCTATGTCTAGTAAAATTATATATGAAGGTGAGTTCAGTTCAACGTTGTTTTTGCTGTCTCTAGTAAGAAATAGGCAGGACCTTGAGCCTCAGAGACGCTTGTTTAACGGACTCTAGAGAGAAGCTTTGGAGTTTTGGTGTTAAGATTATCGCATTGAAGTCTCTGCAGTTTGTTTGTCTGGGCGTTAGCTTTAACGTCATTGATCGCGGAAGGCTGTGACACCTGCCATTGCATTGACTGTGATAATCTTAATAAGGGCTATCGTGGCAGCCAAAAAGGCTATTGACTCGTGGGGCCCAGGGATATTGCCACGTGCGCACCACTAAGATATTTTTTTATTCTGATTATTTGGTCCCCTTCCCGTTTCATTTTCAGGAAAAACGGTGCGTGCTTGTTTTCTGGGTGACAAACTTCAAGGAACGTAATAATCAATTCTGAACCAAAAATCTGCTTTGTAATAGAACTGTCGTTTTCATCCTTGCATCTTGTTCGTATGGATATGGCTGCAGAATTATAACCAGTAGTAAAACGAACTGGAAAATTCACTTTATGATTTAATGTATATTATACAGACTTTCATAAATGCACTAAGAAGCGTTACGGGTACTTGGAACAGAAGATGTGTTTCTTCTCTCTCTCTCCCTCCCTCTCTCTCTCTCTGTTTTTTTTTTTTGGGGGGGCGTGGGGCGCTTGAGCTATGTTTCTCCTCATTACCCAGATTTTTAGGTTAAGCAAAAAATGGACTAGAAAGTCCTTTTACAACAGTTTTCACGCGTTTCAGAAAAGCTTCTAAGACAGCAAAATGGGAATGACTGAAGGATATACATTTTTCGCAGAGAGACGAATCTCAGAAGACTCATACAAAAACTGCCTGACGGTGGAGTTAAGCTGTACAAGTGTACTCGAGTAGGAAACTTCTTTGTCTAACAAGCTCATGAAGGTCATGAACAATCTTGAATACAGCATCTGGTCTTGCTAGCCTCAATGCATTTTGGGACATTGCCTTCAGTTCGTCAGCTTTTGGTCCAAACCATTCGGCAACAATTCTTGCTATCTCCTTCGGCGATTCAGAGAACTTCCCACATCCATTTTCAACTACATATGGGACATTGCCAGCTTCCTGTAATGAAAGGAAACAGCAGTAAGTTGAATTCATTTGTTGTTCTCGAATAAGGAGAGAATTCAGAAACAAAATTGAATGGGGGAGATCGTTCTATTTCCCGTACGCATAACATGAAAGGTTCCAACATAGAAGTTTCAGAATAGGCTTTTTTTATGCAGCTCTTTATCATATCAACTTCACTTCCTCGTGAGACATCCATTCTACTCGTTTTTTTCCCCATATACAAGCTAAGAAACTCCAAGTAATGTTTCAGAGCTTAGCCACAAGTTGCGTCATATGTGGACACAATTGAGCCAGCTGAAATTAAATCATCCACTAATTCGATGAATTATAGCTAGACTCAGAATTACCTGCCCAGCAATGTAATCATTCAAAATAATAGGGAGGCCTCGGATCATAGCCTCTGCAATTGTCCCTGGGCCTGCCTACAAGAATGAAAAATATCCTTAAAATTTAGTCATTATGAGGTAGAAGAACATTAACATTGCTCACTACTATGAGAAGCTTATATATACTTTCGTAATGATGCAATCACAAGCTCCCATGCATTCCTCCATTTTGGTGACAAATCCCTTGACCTAAATTGGGTAAACAAAAATATTCAGCAGCTTCTGTAGGCATTCATATAATGATGATTTATTATCTGCATATGATATGTTACCCACCTAAAAGTAATTTCAAGAGCAATGAATCAATTTTACCACAAAATGTTTAATTTCAATGTTCCACACCCGAACTCTACTTTCCCACCTCAGATGCAGAAAGAAAACCTAAAATCTTAAGTGCATTTATAAATTATAATAGATAGATTTGATAACTTGAGTGACCATAAAATATTATATATAAGTATGTGCATTGCAGATGGCAAAGTGAGGGCAACCTACAACCTCCATTCCAAATAATTCGGACACCTATATGTTTTCTTTTTAACAGAAGGGCAAAACTAAATGGAACCTTCCTGGTTCCTAGCGTTAAACTAGAATTTACTTTCTACATTCATAACTATATCTCTCGTCAACATATATATTTTTATATATTCTTGAAATCCCACTTATCCTCTTCCATTTTTCTACCTAAATTCTGTCATCCTTCTTACGGAGAGACTTGCTGCGCATTTGAACACAATCATTATTAGTTCCCTCCGCATCCTAGTGTGCACATCAAAATACACTAAGTTTATTCTATCTCAAGCATATATGCTTGGAATATGAGATATCACAGAATCTGATCAACAAGGCCAAATGCTAATTTAACTTGTGCATGAAAGAAACAATTTCTTCCATATAAGAGTACATAAATCAACATGGATTATAATATCTGCAAGATAAGTAGATCTTTAAGCATGTGAAGGAATAAACACAGATGGAGAAGGAGAGAAAGAGGGAGGGAAAAGGGGGGGGGGGGGGGAACACGAACATAGGGGGTTGAGAAATTAGGATTAGGACTCAGGAAAGATTTTTGAGGGCATATATACCTGCACAGGAACCTTCCAATTAATTGAAAGCAATTTGTTAGCAAGCCTCTTATTTCGACCACAAATAATAAGGATTTGACCAACAGGAACCCCAAGATTCTCATCATACAACATATCTCCAAGTGCTCGAGCAGTAGCCTCAATAGGGCCCATACCTTCTCCTCCCCCCATCAACAATACCGCAGGAAGATCCTCATCCATGCCTATTTCTCTCCTTAGTTCATCCTATAACACAAATTAGAGAAGCTAAAGATAGTCAATATATCCAAAGTTAATAATATCAAATCCCAAAAGATGCCACAGTTGCATGACTGTTGTTGTGACTTAACATTTATGTAGTTTACATTTTCATAAAGCTTTCAGGGAAACTGCGCACCAATCACAACGTATGTAGCAAATTTATCACTAAAGCTGATTTGAGAAGAAAAATTTTAAGAAAGTGCTGTTTGGACCTAAATATATACCTCTGAATTTTAAGAGGTAGCATATTTATCACAATTTATGTCACTATCCTGAAATTACAATACTTAAGCATAGTCTTTAATTATGAATAACAAACCCCAGAGATAGAGTTAAGGATTTCACCCATGCACAAATAATCAATTATAAGTTATTGTCAGTTCTCTCTTCCTTATGACGAGGAAAAAACAAAGAGTGAAATAATGGTTGCAACTTGCAACTCTACTTGACAGGCTCACCCTGAACACTGATTACACAGGGGTGGCTAAAATTTGCCGCCCATAAAATATGAAAACCTAATACAACTTTAAAAACCAGATTTCTAGTGACTGGATAATTACTATACCGGTATACCCTTGTCATCAATCACACTTTATGACGGTCACACCGGGATCATAAATATAGTTTAGCATTACATAGTACATTCTAGCTCTTGACTTGTAAGTGCCTTGTAAGTGCAGCCATCGAATTTGAGGCATAGCAATAAGAACATAACAAACCTTTGGCCGAACAGGCTTAACAAAGGAAGGTCGCACGGGCAGACCAAAAATCTTTGTTTGGGATGCCTGCAGCCCAGCTCTCTGTGCCCTTTTTGCAACATCGGTTGTAGGACAGTAGCATCTTGTTACAAGCTTATGAAACCTTTAGAGACAAGATATAGGATGTCAAAACCAGACTATTGATATGCTTTTCAAAAGAAAATAAGAAAAGAGCATAACTGACCATGTAGGATGACAGGTGCTTAAATCTGTGACAACCGTGGTAAAAACAATTTTCTTTAAAAGACCTTTCGCCCTCAAAATACGAAGCGGAACATGCTGCATCAGCGGATGCACACTGATTATTATATCCGGCTGATATTTCATTAGCCCTTTAGCAACCTCACTTCAAAACAAGACAGGCTAATAAATATTGAAATGTGATAGTTAATCATATTTTCTAAGAGCAATATATGCTAAAGAGAGTAGATTCTAGAACTAGCAATTTTTGGATGGACAGCAGCAAATATCAACACCTTCAATCCAATATTGACACCGTGCATTACAAAAATAACAAACCACAACCAAGGGTACTTGTTCCAAAATTTGATGCAGTTTATATTTGTAATATACAAATTTCAACTCAGAACTAGGATCAAATATTTTATAATTATATACAAGCAACCACATCATTATACAACTAGATCAATATAGCAAACACCCGTTCTCTTAGCACTGACTGTGACATTTTTTTTTTTTTCCTTTTTACCTATTTGGCATCTTTGATCCATACATAGAGGTCTATAATCATGTGAATAAATAGTTTGGTTCATGTATATATACATATCTATTTACAAAATCGACTATGTGTTTGGAATATGAGGAAACAAAATTTTCTTAACGCTCAAAATAAAGCACCTACAAACATGGAAAGTGTTCTGGTATAATTCTTTTCTATTTCTTTAACCATTAAAAAGAAACTTTTAACAAGAAAACAAGAAATTGGAAACGATTTTCCTACAGTTTAAAATCGGAACTTTTTACACTAATTTATTGTGGTGAAAGAAATTTGGGCAAGAACAGATTCTTTAGAATTAGAAGTATAATGGATAAAAATTTATACTGCGAGGCCAGTATATCCCTGAACTTTAACTCATAAAATACGGCGTCATTTGGCTAACCTTCTGTCTCTCGCAAGGACATGTACACATGCTTTATTTGCCCCTTTTTTTTCTCATTGAAGTAATTAGACAGGAAATAAGAGAAGTTGTTATTCGAATGCAATTAAATTCTCACCGAGCTATGAATGTTGAAGTTGCAGCAAAATTAAATTGATGCACTACACGTGGGGCAGTTCCATAGTACGTCATTTTCCATAATGTTCCATGTTTCACCAAAAAGTTATAGCTCCTAGGAAGTTGATTGAATGGCCAGGGCGTATGGTTAGACCATAAATCAGTAATGAACACCTATAACACAAACTCCCAACTGAGAACTAAATAAAAATGCATATTACGCACCCATAATCTGATTAACCCTACGTCTGTAACTTTCTATTCTGGCGGGGGAATTGGAGGAAAATGGGGATTGAATTTACAAGTGTCCTTCATTTTGTTATCACTCAAATGATAATTTAGAAGGAATTTCTCTTTCTTCTTGTATGCTGTTGCTTTTCTATCCAGCATTGCCAGGAAACCGAACATACACAAAAGTGACGCAGCCAATTAAAAACCAACCTGATAATCATCCCCAAATTCTTCATAGAAAGCTGCTTTGATGGCTTCTGCGGAAGCTCGATGGCCGCCACCTGTGTCACTCATCAAAATCAGAACCTTTTTGGGCTTCTCGGCCTGAACACCATTTGATAGCAATCTATCATCCTCCAGAACACCACTCCGATCTTCTCTAACGACATTGATATCCCCCGAACCAACTCGAAGAGAAGCAAATTCAATTGGGATTTTCTGACAGTGAAACCTAACAGCTCGGTTGAAGTCATTAAAAATTTTCCACACACTAAAACCTCCTCTACCGCCTAAACTTAGTACAGCAGCCACCCTTTGCTTTTTTCGACCAACTGGACCACCAGCACTATTAAAGAACAAGAAATTTGATAAAGCTGAAGAGCACCTATCTGATCCCAAATTGAAAAATCTCGAATCAAATGCAAAGCGACCAAATTGGGAAACGGGATCGAAGATTAATCTGGGTTCTTGCTTAACAGTTGACGGATGCTGCATGACTGTTTTTTGGCTGAAAAGGCAAAGAATGAATACCGTAACTAACTCATTGCCTCCATCATCAAAGAAGAGGTTAGGGACGGAAGCACACGTAAAACAATGAAGGCGAAAATCTTGGAAAGGTTAGTTCTATATACATAGTCCACAGAGCGAGGATGTAGACAGAGAAATACGAGATTCAGGGTTCAAAGCTCAAAGAAAAATATACGTCTCCAATCCCCCACTGTACGGAGCCATGAAAAATTGGAATCAAGTGCAGAGACAGCCAGCTTGCGAGTCTTCATTGAATTGGATTGGGTTTGCTTCAACTTCATTGCGTGACACCGGCCTGCAGTCTCAGCCTGAGCTCACCCAGAGATGATGTGGCCAATATGTGACTGCCACTTCAGATATCAAGTCGGACAATCACTTACATTCGGGATCTACTGTAGATAGAATAGTTTATCGAGTATTGAAATTATTTTGATAATTATATAGTCTCCACGAAAATGTTTTTTTGAAAATGTTCTCAACAATTTAAAAAATCATTTTTAATTCAATTTTGACTGTCGTCTCTCTAAAATTAAATTTATTATTTAGTTATATAATAAAATAGTTATTTTGGGGATTTTTGGCGGGTCCATGTGTATCTCTATACTCTATCTCTTCGTCAGCAGATGCAAAGCAAGGACCAGCTAAGCTTGTGGTCTCACTTAACTCCCAAGTTTCAAGTAGTTCTCGCCTTGTCCTCTGGATGTGGACTTATAAAGTAATAAAAGCTTTATGTTAAAAAAATTTAAATGTAATTTTTATATTTTTATTATTAAATTTTTTTAATTAAAAAGTAAGATTTATATAATTTATTAATCTCATAATTAATTTATTTTTAAGAAATTTATATATTTTATTTTAATTAAAAAATTTAGTAATAAAAATATAAATAATTAAATATAAGTCTAATATTTTATATTTCAAAAGGCATTCTAGTAATATCCACAAAAAACTTTTGTGTACTCTAGTGTTCCCCTCTATTTAAAATCCAATGTCCACTCACCTGATATAAATTACTCTGATACGGCTCGGCAGCTTACGTTTGTGTTAGTTTACAGTTAATGCACTTGCCAATTAGATAACCTCAGTAGATATGGTCTTCGAGTTTACCTTTCAAATACTGCATCTAAAACATCTCAAGGTACTTGGACGATATAATCAGTCAGGAGAGACTTAATATAGTAGTGGGAATTAGAAGTTTACATACAATCAACAACTAAATAACAATAATAATAAATGCACCTAATTGGGTGGGGAGCATAGTTTTAGTAATATTACGATACAAGCCTGCAGTACATATCATCTGTGAAAACCTTGGAGCTTAAAATTACTATGGCTTCAAAAATCTTTACGAAAGTAGCTCAACTACTGTCAACAATAGCTGAGAAGAGCAATTTGTTTACATCTCCAGAGTCGGAATCATGTATATCGTCCCCTGCAATACCACAAATCACTAAGACATCTGTTTGCATTGTGCCATAGCAGTACCATGCTTAATAATTATCTACAATCTAATTACGAGTCATGACACATCAGAATAGACTTTAGTCCACCCTAATCAATCATCATTCAATCCCCTTCTCCCCTTCCAGTGCTTTTAGAACTTTCTCCACCAATTGATCCCCACAGAGCAAGGTCCAACAATTGACTGAGGCTCAAGAATAGCAGTCTCACAAACCTTGAGCCTGAAGTGGTATTCTACATGAATGGGGAAACTCAACTAGTCCGCTTCAAGCCCCAAGCCCTGTATTCTCCCTCTTCTTTCTCTCCTGCACAGCACTCATCACAGCAGGTTTCTATCCCGACCCCATTTCCATCACTTTCAACCTGAAGTCCCTAGGTGCTCCTTCAGACATAAGTCTCCCTAATATATTTGTTCTAGAGGAAAATAAATGAATGTACCAGAAAGGTTAAAAAAGATGATATAGGACAGATAAGGCAAAAACTAGAGTGATAAACAACAATCCTCACTTCACAAGATGGTTAAGTTTATGCAAACAAGAATTCCTGTCACCTGTATATTTGTTTCATATAAAATTGACATATAATTTTTGGCAACCAGTAAATTTTGCTTCCCCGTGGATAAATGACAAACGATCAATATTTAAAAAGATGATCAAATTAATTGTGTGAAGAAAAATTGCAATAACAAAAAGTCCTTGTAAATTGTAACTTCTTACCTGTTCTTGATCTTACTTGTGCTGCCCATTCTTCAATGATCTGCATGGTCAGTTAAAATTATGTAAAAACCATTGCAGTAAATCCTAGTTATGAAAGGAAAAAGAAAAAAAGTTATGTAGGCAGAGCAACTGGAAAGTCACCCAATGACATCTTTGCTTGGGTATGTACTCTAAGCATAGCCCCATATATTTAATATTGGTTGCTTGCTGGCAAATGGTGTAAAAACTTCAAACACCGCTTGGAAAATAGGCAACCTTTTCAGATGGCATAAAGACACATGCATAAATTACCATCATGTTCCACTTTTACTGCATCCAAAATGGAAGATACTGCATTGTTATAGATTTTTCTTCTCTTTTGCAATCAAAACCTAACAAAAATACTTAAAATACTCCTTAATAGAGCCATTAAGGAACTTGGGATGCTATAGGAATTAGGAAGCACAATGGACCTTTCAATAATAATCGAATGAAAGAAGGCACCATGAAAGAATACATCAAACAGCAGAAGAACTTTAGAATTGGCTACTCTCCACCAAATATATACAAGGAAAATATAACAGTGATGGTCATTTAATTAAAACAGTAAGGCGCCACTCTTTTTTTAAGACACGCATAATTACCTGTTTGAAGTTAGTGAATACAGAATCATCTTCATCAGTGAAAGGGATGCCCATGGATGCTTGCATGCGCTGCACCATATCTCTGTTCTCAACCAGAGTTCTCTGAGCCTTATCAATCAAATCCTGGGCAAGTCAATAAGCAGGATCAACTTCAAAATACTAGTCTAATTCCTATCTTTATACATAAAGATCCATTATGTACACATCTGATTTGGTCTGGGAAGGGACGGGGTGGTAAGTGGTAACTGATTACCTAATACACCTTCTAAAATTCCAATTCTTAGGCATACAGTATAAGCAAGCGTATTACATACCTGTTTAGCTGCCAAAAGCTCGTGGCACTGCTCTTTCAAGGTTGATATATCTTGTTGTATCTTTTTAATCCGAGAAACCAGCTTCATAGGGTTTGCCTGTAAACCCATCACAACAATCGATACAATAAGAGTGAATCCAATTCCACTAAGCCACGAGATAGTGGCTTGCGATACTTGATGTTAATAGATTTCCGGAAAATAAAAGCGACACAGATTAGGGTAAAACTAAAACGGTGAAAATGTTGGAGTGGGAGGTGCTTTGCTTACGTTGTCGGGGTAAACCTGTTGAAACTCCTTGTCGAGCCTATGGTGAACCAAAGCAAGATCGTGATTTGCTTTTGTGAATAAATTGAGAAGTCCATCTGTTGCTTGATGGCGGTGCTGATAGTTATGCTCCATTCTCTCTTCCCGCCGCTCACTTCGAATGCCCAAACCAAACAACAGCATAAAATCGGAGCCAAAACTCGTTCAAAAGAATATACATATAATATATATATATATATATATATTATTAAAAGGATAAACCAGAAACTAACAAGGTTTCAATTAGATAGTTTATTTTTTATAATTTTGTTTTTATTTTTATTAATTAATATAATTTTTTTGTTATAAATTATTTGCATTTATCAATAAAATTCATATGAAATTACTCTTACTAAAGTATAGATTGAATTGGAATAAAATTTTAGATAAAAAACTAAAACAATCATTAAATTAATTTTTATCAATTTTAAAAAAATTTTATATTTTATATTTTTGAATTTCAAAATTTAAAATAAAAATTTGAAATTTTTTAAAAATATTTTGGCCTTATTTAAATTTTAACTATGTTCTAATTAGATAAATTTCAAAGAAAAAATTGCATTAATTAATAAAGAAAAATAAAAATACAAAAACGAAAACATAAGAGATAAAATTAAAATCTCATACAAAATTGAAGGATAAAAATTTGATTTGAAAATGATAAATATTGGTTTCAACTTTATTTCATCAGTTATTTATAATTTCAAAAAGAATTCAGTTAAAAACAGATAATTGATCAAATAACAAAAAATTGAGTAGATCAATTGTCAAAATCAATATTTCACAAGGTTATGCCTGGATCAAGTTGAAGCAGTTCTTTTTGTAATTTGGCTTGCATTAATATGAAAGTGTGTTTCAATATTTGCTCCGTTTCTTTATCTGCCTAGTGCTATGAGCCTATGACCAAAATTAGCAAATCATCCCCATAGAAGTGAAAAGTGAAAACGCACGTAGTGACTGTTCAACGTTGAAGACAACATGCGAAGTGACCATATCATTAAACATAGTTATTCGTAAGAAGATGAGCATGTAACAAGAAGTCTCTCAAAATCTCCTGTGTGTCCTAATAAAGTTTGTTGTATTCATTGCAATGGCGGTTGAGCATATATATACTCCAGCCGAACACATGGATGCGGATGCCAATAGAATGGCCTTCCATTGCCTTCCAGATGCTAGAATTGCCAATGCAGCTAATGCAATGGCCATAGCTGAAAGTGCATTCTTCCAACCTTGAAAAGCTTTCACAGCGCTTCTACACCCTTTGCAATGTATCACATGCCTAAAATATCTATTGGCCAAATTTGGTGCGTGCAGTGTTCCAATTCCCCCCTTAGTTGGTGAAGAAGCTGAAAACCCAGCAATGAGACCAGCAGGTGCATGTTCAACAACAGCAGGTTCTTTGGGCAAAGAAATAGTGCTATGCCCAAAATGATAGGGTATCCCATGCCCCACTTTGTCCATCCACTTTCTGTATTCAGCAACCCATGTGTCTGAGGATTTTAGGTTGAGGTATAGTTCCTTTGTGGGAACCTTCTCTTTCATTAAAATTTCATTCTGGGATGATAAGAACCCCATGTCTTGCTCAAATACCTTGCTTGCATTCTGATGGAGGTACCATTTTGGGAACAGTTTTGCTAATGGGGATGTTTTTGTCCCTCCAAATCTCACAATCAACATGGACTTCCCTTGCCCTGTTGGCCTACAAAGGAACAGACCTGTCGTGTAGTTCTTTTCGCCATTCTTGTCGACGATTTCCCGGTTGTTTTGAAGAACACAAGGGGCTTCAAACCTTAGGAAGTTAGGCTTAGACCCATCTATCTCTCTGCCCCACCACCCTGCAAATCCTCTGTCTGTGCGTTCAGTCACCTCAAAGCATAGAGGTTGAGCTTCTTCTCTTTTAGCAGACCAATCTGTTCTGTCGTGTGAGATTGGGATATGAGCAGGATCCATCAGGTTTTCAAGAAGAATGGAGTGATCATAAGGGAGTTCGTGAATCGTTGAAATATCTTGAAAACCTGGCCTTGCCAAGTTCTCAAACCAAGGAAGCTTGCTGATGTTTGGAGGTGTCTTTGGAGACATCCATACCCACACAACTCCTTGAGAGTCCCTCACCTCGTATGTCTTAACACAGGCAGATCGAGGGATTTTGGCATCAGCAGGAAGCTGTAGAAAACAGACAAAGAATAATTAACATGGTCAAAGCAACTGTTTATATGGGTTTTTAATTATTTGAGGGAAACTGAGTGTCAATTGGACCTGAGGTATCTTCACACATTTGCCCTGGCCTTCAAATTGCCATCCATGGTATAGGCACTCAAGCCTTCCATCAACCAATTGACCTTCTGATAGTTTTGCTAACCTGAATGCAACAAAACAACATGGTATATATTAATATTACTTGATCAATTAGTTTAGCAAGCAAATATCTGGGTTGACGAATCACTTCATCTCCCCCAGAGCTCCAAAACTACACCAACTAAATGAAATTACACAAGAAACCATATACTTTCAATCGGTTTGATTAACCAAGGAGAAGATCATCTTCATTAAGTAGTTACCTGTGAGGGCAGCGATCTTCGTAACACTGAAGCTGGCCATTGCCGTCCCTAAACAACACGAGCTGCTTGTCAAATACTTTGAGACCCAGAGGTGCATCGTCGGGCACATTCTGCGTCAGGTACAAGGGGTACCATTCTTCCGTCCAATCATAGTCCGCCAACACCTTCTCGCCTCTCTGCTCTTCCTCAGTGGAAGGCCCCATGAGAACCTTCTGATCTTCCCCATCTTTGCCATCAAGCGAAGGCATAGCCTTGACGTCTGCAATAGCCCGACACCTTGCGTAGTTCCTTCTTGATGATAATGGCCTGAATGAAAGTAGAAGCAGAGGTGAGCTTTCCCTGGACGATGGAGTTGAAAGACGCAAAGGCTGAGAAGTTTGGGTGTGCCAGAGAAATGAATGAACCAAAGCCATGACTGACGGAGTTGGAGAGTGAAGATGAAGACGCCATGAACGGCGAAACTAAAGGGGAGTCGGTAGAAAGAAAAGTCAATTTGTCGTCGTTAGGTGGGTTTTGCTTGGGGGAGTGTTGCGCCATTCCTGGCCACACAACCAGGAATGAAAAACTTCTACGTTGAACTAGCGTGTACCAAAAGCAGAGTTGCTGTCTCTTTTGGCCAGAAAAAAAAAAAAAAAAGCAGAGTTGCTGACATGTTCAACTTCGACACGTGTCTTTTGTGTCAATTTGGTTGAAAAAGAAAAAAGACTTGTATCTTGCAATGCAATATATATTTTAAAAAAATTAGAGATAATTTTTATATATTTATTATTAAAATTTTTAATTAAATTAATATATGTATAATTTATAAAATTTATTTTTTATAATTATTTTTTAAAAAAATTTTATTATATCTTTTATTTTAATTAAAAATTTTAATAATAAAAATATAAATAATTATTTGATAAAAGAACTAAAAACATATATTTTGTTATTATATATATATATATATTTCTTTTCTTTCACTCTTAAATTAACTCTTTTTCAATTTAACGCCCGTAGTCCGTACTATAAACTCAAAAACCAGTCTTGCTTAAACCCTAGAGTTTCCCTCCAGAATCTCTTGTCTCAGAAAGTACTAGGGATGAAGATAGCAGTGGAGGGTTGTATGCATGGCGACCTCGACAATGTCTACAAGACCCTTCAACATCTTGAAAAACTAAACAATATTAAAATTGACCTTCTTCTCTGCTGTGGCGATTTTCAGGTAGGTACATTTTGTGCCTTCAATCACCGTTTTCTCTTCCGTTATTCCATTAAACTTCAATTTCATCAATGAACATAGTAAATGCTGCAATTAGGCTGTAAGAAATGAAGAAGATTTGAAGAGCTTGAACGTGCCACCGCGCTATCGCTCCATGAATTCATTCTGGAAGTATTATTCCGGATTGGAGGTTGCTCCGTATCCGACAATATTCATTGGTGGAAACCACGAAGCATCTAATTATTTGTGGGAATTGTGAGTCGGGGTACTTCAATCTGATACTGTGCCTATATTATAGTTATATTTAACATTATTCTTTTACTTCCCTTTTTCTGTAGAACTAATGTTCATTCAACTGTCCGTGATGTTGTTGTGGTTATTTCTGAATTTCCAATTATTTGCTTTAGTACTAAGTTTATGTTTCGTGAGCACGCTTGTCTTTCACAGGAGTTTATTGCAGTATAGCTTCGGTGATCTAGGTCCTTGATATTTGTTGGATATTTCTTCTAGGTACTATGGAGGATGGGCTGCGCCTAATATATATTTCTTGGGAGTTGCTGGGGTGGTCAGGTTTGGGAACATCCGGATTGGTGGAGTGTCTGGAATTTACAATGCACGCCATTACAAATTAGGTTGTTTATTTGCTCTGCATCTTTGGTCATGACATGAATTATGGGTTAATGTTGATACTTCAACTACTTTCCGCTGATATGTCCTTTTTATTTGCTTGCTAATACCATGAGTCATAGTAAAAGTATCATAAGCTATAGCATTGTAGGCAATATTTGTCCTGCAGTAACAGTGATATAGATCCTTCTTTGGGCAGGACATTTTGAGAGGCCTCCTTATGACCAGAGTACCATCAGGTCTGTGTATCATGTTCGTGAATATGATGTTCACAAGCTCATTCAAGTTGAGGAACCCATTGATATCTTTCTTTCACATGACTGGCCAGTGGGAATCACTGATTATGGGAATTGGAAGGAGCTCATTAAGCGGAAACCTTTTTTTAAGCAGGAGGTAATTCTTATAAGTATGTTAAGTTGATTTTTAAATGAAGTGAGAAGCATTAGTTTGGTGGTTTTGTTTCTATAGCTTATGCATACTAGGTCATAAGTTCTTAGTTTTATTTGTATTTTTTGTCAGTCAAAGATACAGCAGCCTTTCAACTGACAGAAAAAATAAGAATAATTGACACTTTAAAAGTACCATGGGCTATTTAGGTGTTTGAGTGAATTTTTGGATTACTCTATCTCTGTCATGATATGACTTGTCATGTGTAAGAATCTCTAGACCTGTACAAGATACTTATGTTTGCCACATTGTTCATTCATCGTGGCTTGGCTCAGAGGCACTCTGTTTTGTATATAGTTCATATCACTGTTTTATGCACGTAATGGCATGTCAACGTGGATGACTGACTTATTGGCATTAGAAATCAATCTATGATTTAAGTTATTCCCTGAAGATGCAATGTTATTCTTAATGGCCATTAGTGTTGACAATATGCATTATCTTTGTAAATGATGAATGCAGTTTCATAAAATTGCATAACTTTATCCTAAACAACATAATGTCCTCACTTCAGTTGCTGAATAATATTTGCCAGATAGAGGAAAGGAAACTTGGGAGTAAAGCTGCTGCTCAACTTCTGGAAAAATTAAAACCACGTTATTGGTTTTCAGCTCACTTACACTGCAAGTTTGCTGCTCTTGTTCAACATGGGGAAGGTGGTCCACAGACAAAATTTCTTGCACTTGATAAATGTATTGCTGGTCGTGATTTCTTACAGGTATTTGATGTACATGCAATCAATAGTGTCCAGGATATTTCTTACAATTAGTTTGAGTTAGCAACTTCAATCATAGCATGTTCTGTCTTTAGATTGTGGACATTGAATCAGAGACAGGATCCTATGAAATTCAGTACGACGAAGAATGGTTAGCGATAACACGAAGGTTCAACTCTATCTTCCCCCTGACCACCAAGGGTGCAGATTTCAGGTGAGTGTGCATGTGATGTGAAAACACCTTAGCATTTAATGTTTGAATTGTCTATAAATCTTTTCTGTTTTTGTCCTGCTCTGTTTTCTTCCCTTACAAATAAGATGTTGTATGTACTTGCTGATAGAGATGTAGATCTTGAGATAAAGGATTGTCGTGAATGGGTTAGAAGCAAGCTACAAGAGAGAGGGTACAAGCCTTTTGAATTTGTTAGAACTGCTCCGTGTTATGATCCCTCTCAATCCAACACTAATGATTCCTTTGCTGGTAATTCTTAATTTCACATTATTAATCTTGCATAGTATACAACAAATTTAGATTCATTTAGCTTGCCCTCAGGTTAAAGATTTATTTGTGCACATTTTACTGCTTCCGCGCATGCCTGTCTTAGATGCACTGAATCTCTGTCTCCCATTGATTGTAGATGTATTGATTTGAAAAGTTGGATATTGGTATTTTGTGGCACAGTAGTTCAGTAAATACATCTAGTTCAGAAACTCCTTTACATTTGAATATATATAACATTACAAAGTATAAATTAGTAATAAATAAAGAGCTGGCTCTGTGGAAGGAATGTCAACTTGCGAGTTTACTGTTCTTTTCTACTTTTTTCTCATCTGTTTAAATATATATAATATCATGATGCAATTTATGAGAGTATTATGCATACATGATTCATCAGCTTCTTTTTGGTGGCAGTAGGGAAGAATTCGGCAATTTAGCCCTCTGTACATGTGTATGATAATTTAGTTGCAAGGTGATATTTAGTGAATTTTTAGTCTACTTGTCAATTTAAAAAAAATGTCATAGTGTTTCTTTCTTAATCTCAATTGACACCATTTTTTTTCGGGTTTCCCACACCTCTGTCTGATTGATTTTACTGACTTGGTTTATTTTGTTTCGGCAAAAATAAATAAATAAATAAAGCTTAGTTTTTTTCAGCTGGTACTTGCCATGGTTTCACAGTTCCATAATTTATTGTTTAAAAAGTAGTAAGTTTAGAGTATTTATTTCCTTTAATTCCCTCTTGATTTTTTGCAGTGTATCCTCGGAATCCTCAGACAGAGTCCCTTTTGCATCTCCTAGGACTTCCATATCTTCTTGATAGCATTCCTGAACCGAAGGATTTATCACCTTATCCTTCTCCCTCAATTCAAAGGGGTAAAATTAACCATCTCTCTCTTTCTCTCTTAATTGGTTATATATGACAGACCAATCCACTTTGCATAAAATGCAAAAGATAGAGTAGAAAAAATGAGATATTATTTAGGTTCACACCTTAACGACCTTTTTATATGGAACCAGTATTTTTTATACTCTCTCTTGGTTGGCCTGCTAGTCTTTTAGTTTGAGCTATTTCTTCTATAAGTCACTGGTTGTTCTGTTTTAACAATGCTAAGGGAGTTTTGCCATGACTAGCAGAAATTTGAGAAGAAACTAGATATCTAGATTTGAGCTGAATGAATTGGAGGTTTGAGAAATAGACTAGAAGCTCTACAATCCCACTCTTTTGGTAGTGTTTCTAGGGAATGCATTGATGGTTTGGCACCAAGGGGAAACCTAGTATCTTTGCTTAACTAGCCCTTTACTGACCTTTCTTGTGCCTGACCCATTTAAAGATGGCTCTTCCAAACTCATCTTTCTTGTCTGCATTGGGCTCTGTGACGTAAACAATTGTGGAACTTTTTAGAGATTTCTTGCTGATTTGTCTAAACTGGAACTTTTTAGAGATTGACTAAATTCATGATACTATCTTTTAATTTAGAAATTTAGAATCATGTTAATTATACTACACTGCTGTCATGTTTACATACATGGGAGTATGGGAACACTTTAGATGGAATCGTGAGTGCAATTGTGGTTTTAACAGTTGAGCCAATTGTATTACCCTTGTGAGTATAAGTTCTATATTTTCATTTCTCAGAGTTAATTGCTTCCAGTATTTTGTTATATTTTCTAGGCCCCATTGGTTATGATAGCGAGGACATTCCGATTGACCATGTGGATGATGATGATGAATAGCTCTGAGGAGTTGATATGGTAATTGAGAATGTCAATCTGTGAAACTTCATTGCAAATAACATGCTGAATTGGTAGTAATCGGCACATGGCAAATATTATGTAAAATGCGTAGTCGTTAGTTGCCTGACAAAATGTTGATTTGTGATGTGTATACGTGAGATTCTGGATTTTGCTTTTTCTCATATATAGTTCAGTTGCATGTATATTGGTTAACAAATTCAAAATGCTAATGGGCCTTTCCATTATTACAATTGCGGCACTCCCTCAAATATCTGTTGTATGGTCCGAGGTGCGATCACTGAAGTCTTTACTACTAGGAATTAAAATAGTTAATGAATATGATTTTGCTACTTGCATTATTACTGCAAAGTCTAGTTGGATCTATGATGATCTACTATTGATTCTAATGAGAATGAGAATAGTATGTGATGTACCTGTAGTATGAGATATTCAAGTCCCACATTAAGTAGAGTAGAATGCTTGATAAAGTACTTAATTGGTTTGATTCTTTCCCTTCAATAACTAACTTTTGAAGGAAGGTTTCAAGTCACGTGGGTTCCATTATATTTGTTGTTTAGACATGAGTTGTGCAAAAGTTGTGCCATGTCAAGAATTTGTTGTCGTATTGTTTAGACATGAGTTGTGCAAAAATTGTGCCATGTCAAGAATTTGTTGTCGTCAACGTTGTGACTTACTCATTTGTCTCTTGTTATCTTAAAGATTAATAGCTAATCTATGTTGTTTGGTCTGGGTTTGGTGTCCAACAATGTAAACCACTAAGATGTTTCTTAGTATGCCGGGCCCTCTAATTCTCGAAGCTCACCAGTATAGGAATCAAAACAGGCGATGAGGCGAAATCTGAAGTTCCTGCGCAGTAACCAACTCAATAACCATAGTGATGCGGCGCAGGAGCTAATGTTTTCCTAGCAAAATGGCAAATCAGATCATTTTTATTTTGATGTAAAAACAGCAGCTTCTGTGTAGATGCTTCATTGGTGTTTGGTCTCTGTCATCTTAATTCTTTGTTGTTGAATGATGTGTTTCTCTGGATTGTCGAGCTTGACAGTCACTGACATATTAAACAATTGAAAACAAAGTACTTGCTCTCGTATGGTTTGATTAATCTGAACTCAGCATCATATAATTGACTTGCCATAAAAACGTCGGCAGTAATATTTACTCGAGAAGGTAGGAAGTATATTTATTAGCTCTGGAATTTGGGAACAAGTCCATTTGTCTCTATAATCTGTTGAACACCCCTTAAGAAAATCATAGTGAAATTTGTATAAAATATGATCAAATGATATTATTACTCTTATTTTCAAAGGAAAAAATTAAGTATATAACTTTTATAGTTTTATTCAATTTTTAATTTGGGAGTACACGATTAATTTTCCTTTTTACAAATTACATAAATATTCTATGAAATATGCTAAATCATTAATCGATTATCCAACCATATGCTATAACAAATGTAGTTTGCCATCACATTTAAATATGAGAATGCATCAACCATGAGGTTTACTCCAATTGGGCCTGAACTTGGGCAAATTCTGGGACTGGAGACCTATAATGGGCCATGGCCCTGTGATTCATACTCACCGCCTACAACGAATCTATTACGGGGAAAAAAGCAATTGACCCCAAAATAAAATTACAGGGGAAAATAAAAACGAAGACCACGAAACGGATATTTGATACCTCCCCTACAAAAACCTCTCTAGAAACCCAAGGAAGCTACAACCATTGTGCACTGCTTGCTTCATTTTCATTAATTTCAGAGATCTTCGTGGAGAGTTCTATAATAAGAATCTGAAGAAACTCTTTCGTCTGGTTGAAGTAGGCAGTAATCAGCCATGGCGGATGTGGCAACGATGACGGAGATTGAGGCAACGGCGTCCCGGCTCGGAATTGATCTCTCCACTGTTGATCTCGACTCTATTCGCCTGCCTTCCGGCGAGCACTTTGGCATAATAAGGTACGTTTTTCATATGCTGTTTGTTACTGAGAGAATTGAATGAATTATGGTAACTGCGAGTCTGCATCTTGTTTATGAAAAAGGTGTTTTTTCTGAATGAATTATGTTGTACCAACAACTTAAAAATAGCAATGCCCAAGAGTTACAGTGGGGTAGCTTGTCATCTTTAAATGGATTTTGGGCTACCTGCGCAGAAGCCATGGTTGGCCTGAATAAACTTCTACGCGGAAAAAGATGATCTTGCAGGCTTTTTTTTTTTTTTGTTCTTTTGGTTTCATCAATATCTGGAACTGTCTAATGGCAAGCTAGTCGCACTCTGGATATCTCTTGGGACCAGTTTCAATAATCTTTCATTATGTTTGATGGCAGTGATGATGAAGATATTTACCAAGAGGATAGTCAGGAGTTTGAAACTGGATTTGGCAACATTATAGTTGTAGACAACCTCCCTGTAGTTCCTCGGGAGAAGTTTGAGAAGCTTGAAGGTGTTATACGAAAGATCTATAGCCAGATTGGGGTGATAAAGGAAGATGGCCTGTGGATGCCTGTTGATCCAGATACAGAGAAAACTCTGGGTTATTGCTTTATTGAGTATAATACACCCCAGGTGCATCATTACCTACCTTTTCATTTTCATATGTTAATATGAACTGTTAATATGAGATGAAGTGTTAAACTAATACTTAATTAGCTAAGTCTGTTAACCATACTGATTTCCAGGTTCTTATTTTATTTTTATTGTAAAAAAAATTATATATTTTTGCATTCAGAAAAAGGTGTTTTATCTGAATGCAAAAATAAAAATACGATATTCTTCATTCACTCTCCTTTTTCTCTTGGGAGTGGAAGTGTTTGAACGATTTCTGGCAGCAATCTTATTCATGTCATAATATTGACTATAAAATATTATTTGTTTGAAATTATAAGATGTGTAGAAGTGCATTTTACATTTGGTGCAAGTATTTTTGTTGTGTTGGTATGCAACGCATACTTAAGTTGTTAAGCTCTCTAAATCATGCTATGGGAAGGTTGTCTGCCTCCACAAAAGCATGTACTTGCTTTCATAGGTTGGCTCATTCTGTTTTATGACCTAAAAGATTAAGTTTCCTTTTGTTGCTTTGTAATTCATTTTGTGTGGCATCATAGGAAGCTGAGCTTGCTAAAGAGAAGACACATGGATACAAGTTGGATCGCTCGCATATCTTTTCTGTGAATATGTTCGATGACTTTGATAGGTTCATGAGAGTTCCAGATGAATGGGCTCCACCTGAAACTAAGCCATATACACCAGGGGTAATATTTATATACAGTTCTTTTATTGTTAGATTTATTTACAGTTAGATTAACTGCAGATTAGTGCCAATAAATATTAATGTAAATAGTGTTTTTTGTTGAAGCTGTGGTACCTATGAAGATTCCATCACATTTGTTCAGTGAAATTTTCATTTATACTTAATTTGTCTGTTAAGGCTGCAGTTGTAATCCACATGAATTTTCTATATTCAGTAATAATGTCTAGCCAATAATTTACTAACCTGCTGTATCACTTGTTTTCTCCTGGTGTCTCTTCTTTAAATGTTGAATTGATTTTCCCCTTGCCATGTCCTTTTTTTAGGGGGGGTTCCTTTAATCTTTTGCATCATATCATTTTCCCATCATTATTATTAATCTCTGATTTGGTGGATATCATGAAGAGTCTAGAGCATTCTCTATTATTGATGAATCTGTAACAAAATAGATATGGGCTCCTTAATGATCTTTTTTATTTGTTTGGTTAAATACCCTTGCAGGAAAATCTTCAGCATTGGTTGACTGATTCAAAAGCCCGAGACCAATTTGTGATTCGTGCTGGTTCAGATACTGAGGTGTTGTGGAATGATGCTAGGCATCTGAAGCCTGATCCTGTTTATAAGCGTACTGTGAGTGGAATCTTTTCCCTCCTTTGTTCTCTTAGTGTCAGCTTAATATTTTTGCATGCTTCATTTCTGTGTTCATGTTCGTTTAACCTTTTTCTTTTAGGAGGCAAATAAGATGCTAAGTGTTCAAATATTTTTGCTTTAACAGTTTTGGACTGAAAGCTTTGTGCAATGGTCTCCACTGGGAACATACCTAGCAACAGTTCACAGGCAAGGAGCAGCAGTTTGGGGAGGTGCGACAACATTCAATCGTCTCATGCGTTATGCTCATCCGCAGGTTAATATTGGTTAACATTCCTTTGTCTGCACAATGCTTTTATTACTTAGTATTGACGATCTTTTAACTGCAGGTTAAACTTATTGATTTTTCACCTGGTGAGAAGTATTTGATAACCTATAGCAGCCATGAACCAAGTAATCCTCGAGATGCAAATGTGAGCATTTGCTTTCTTGGATTTATTATTTCATTGTTTTATTTGTATATTGGTGCTATTTCTTATAGAACTATACTATACAGAGGGTTGTCATAAATATATTTGATGTGAGGACTGGAAAAGTGATGAGAGATTTTAAGGGGAGTGCAGACGATTTTGCAATTGGAGGTACTGGCGGTGTCTCTGGGGTGTCATTGCCCATATTCAGGTACTTGGTTTTTCTTTGGCCTGAGTATATAATTTGTGCTTATGTGTTGTTGTTGTTGGCTTAATTAAAGAATATTGTTTTTCTAGATGGGGTGGAGGAAAGGATGACCAGTATTTTGCAAGACTAGGAAAGAATATGATCTCAATCTATGAGACAGAGACATTTTCTCTTGTTGACAAGAAATCTTTGAAAGTTGAAAATGTAATGGATTTCAGCTGGTCACCAACTGATCCGATTCTTGCACTTTTTGTTCCTGAATTGGGTGGTGGGAACCAGCCTGCTAGGGTGAGTCCATTTCTGGATCTACCTTTTTTATTATGCATGGGTGAATAATTGCTTTGAGTATGAAACAAGATGAATTAATGCCCTGTTTTTGCATATTCTATAGGTGAGTCTGGTTCAAATCCCTAGTAAAGAGGAACTCCGGCAGAAGAATCTTTTTAGTGTAAGTGATTGCAATATGTACTGGCAAAGCAATGGGGACTACCTGGCTGTTAAGGTTGATCGATACACAAAAACCAAGAAAAGCACATATACAGGCTTTGAACTGTTCCGTATAAAAGAGCGAGACATACCCATTGAAGTTTTGGAGCTTGAGAATAAGAATGACAAGATCATTGCCTTTGCCTGGGAGCCAAAAGGCCATAGATTTGCTGTTATTCATGGTGATAACCCAAGGCCTGATGTTAGTTTTTACTCAATGCGGACTGCTCAGAATACTGGACGGGTTTCAAAGCTTACAACTCTGAAGGGAAAGCAGGCAAATGCTCTTTTCTGGTCACCTGCTGGCCGTTACATCATACTTGCAGGATTGAAGGGCTTCAATGGACAGCTTGAATTTTATAATGTGGATGAGCTTGAAACCATGGCAACAGCTGAGCATTTTATGGCCACAGATATTGAATGGGATCCTACTGGGAGGTAAATAACCTGGAGCTAAATGAATCTGTACATGTACCTTAAATAAATGTTTTATGAGATTGAAATAAACTGTGCTTTTTGTTGCTATCTTGAATAAATTCAATAGGAATGGCTTTTTTGTGTAAATTATTAATTAGAAGAGTGTGCTTCTTATAAGGTAGATACTTGCATTTGTCCTTCAAATGGTTTGCTCTAACTGAGGTTACTGTACTTTGTTTATTGAAAAGGTCCAAATGTAATTGGCAGTGAGATGGAGTGTTTTTTAATTTATGTAATTTAATGAAATGTTTACATTCACTATATATGTATGTGTGTGTGTGTGTGTGTGTGTGTGTGTGTATAAATATATTACTATTCTGTTTTAAGTTGGCTCAGGTTTGTGTTATTGACCTGTGTGTGTGTCTGCAGGTATGTTGCAACTTCTGTGACATCAGTTCATGAAATGGAAAATGGTTTCAATATATGGTCTTTTCATGGAAAGCTTCTTTACCGAATACTCAAGGATCATTTCTTTCAGGTACTTTATCAACTTTGGTTTTTGCTGTCTGTTCTGTTTCCTAAAAAATGGTCATGTACAAGATGCCTGCCCATATTAATTTGGAGTGGTCATGTACATTATGATATATGCATATATTGATGCTTATAATTTGGAATATCTAGTATACTAATTCATAAGGGAAGAGGTATATGTTAACGCATCTTATATTTTAACTGTTTTTCTTTTTAACTACAGTTCTTGTGGCGGCCAAGACCACCATCTTTCTTAAGTCCCGAGAAAGAGGAAGAGATAGCTAAGAACTTGAAGAAGTATAGCAAGAAGTATGAGGCAGAAGACCAAGATGTCTCAATGCTGTTGAGTGAGCAGGACCGTGAGAAGCGTAGGATGTTAAAGGAAGAATGGGAGAAATGGGTGAGTGAATGGAAGAGGTTGCATGAAGAAGAGAAGTTAGAGAGGCAGAAACTTAGGGATGGAGAAGCCAGTGATGAAGAGGAGGAGTACGAGGCCAAAGAAGTTGAAATTGAAGAAGTGGTTGATGTCACCGAGGAGGTCCTTCCATTCGATTATGATCACGAGTAAATGAATGTACACAGGTCATTCCGAGTTCCTCAAGTCTGAGCCATCTATTATTCTTTGTGTCGACTAATGTTTATAGTAAGAATCTCAATGTTTGTAACCTTCCTTTGAAGACCCGTGGTTGGTTCTTAAACAGTTCATTTAATTGGCAGGATTGAAGTTCTCGGTAATTAACCAATGCCTATAGGTCGTCATGTTTTGTGGTCGACTTTTGACGATAGAGAAACAATGGAAGCAAAGGCTATGATTACAAATGTACATGATTGTATTGCTCCACCTAAAAATGAAAACCTAAAGCATGAATTATCTGACTAATTATATGCTATATACGGATAAGACTTGCATGCATGTTAATGCACATATTCAAACGAATAGCATGTAAATAAATTGAACTATGCTTCTTTTTACCTTGGCCTAATTAAATCGAAATAGGAAAGAAACCAATATGAGCTGTATTCGTTTAATATGGTAATGACTCACCAACAGTAGGCGGCTGCTGCTCCTCCTCCTCCTCACCGAATTAGGCTTACTCATAATGGGTAAGGTAATGTGATACCAGCTAGTTGAAGGCTTTTATTATTATTATTATTATTATTATTAAAAAAAATTAAGTGAAAGGATGACATCTAGTTTTAGGCTAGAAATAATTCTCAAATTCAAAGAATACTTACAAGTGACTCACAAATAATACACTAATAAAAGATCAATTAATTTGAAGGCTCTAATTCCACTTACTGGATTTGATTTTGCCGGACAGGAGGCCTACCACTTCTTCCCCAGCCTGATCAAATATCATAAATACTCTCGAATGGATTTGATCCTACAATTTTGGTTTTTACCACCTTGGATAACAAACTAGTACTGATGGAGATTGATAAGGCCGATGAATTATGGTATGGGCTCGTTTTCTATGGCAGCCAAATGATATCCAAAATACGACAATAGTAGGTAAATATAATATCTGTAAGATTTTTGTTATATGCGCCTTAAGAAGCATAAAGAGATACGGACAAAAGACACATTACGAATATCGTATCATGACACACTGAAATCTGATCTAAATGTCCAACACATGTCAGACATGAAATGTTTTAGGTGCTTTATAATCTCCTTCCATCATTAATGAAGATTACAGCGCTTCCTAAAATATGGACATTTCTTGATTGCAATTACACTTGAAACCAATTATGATTTTTAAATGATTGACATTTATATTGCAAACCAGACTAATTCAAATAGTGGAATAAACACGATGGCCAAACAAAAGAGGTGGGCGAAAGAGTGTGGATGCTCATGAAATATCTCGACAGCATCGGAGCCATTATTGCACTTGATTTGAGAGGTGAAAGTGAAACAAATGCCTTTCCTCCCATCTATGCAGCTTTTCCTCTCAAAGCAAATTATCCAAGTTTGTGAAGAATATAGGACATTTTCAATCATGCATGCACATGCCAAAATCATTGAAGAATAAGTAACTAAATTGCCTTGATGTTATGTCAAAATGAGGGCTCCTGGAACATTTGAGGGTAAGGGGGACCTGCCGCTTCCATTTTGTCTGCTCTTTTGTCAACGGAGGATTGGTGGCCGTCCTCACAATACAAACAAAACTTTTCTCTACATACCTTTCATACCTATGGTATTTCTCTTGGGATTTTCTTCATTTTTTTTTTTCTCAAGAATTAAAATATGATTCTCTAGACATAATTTTCTCATCTTTATTAGAGGATCTTATTCTTACCGAAAAATCCTTCATTTTTGTAAATATAAAATATGAAATAGACATGCTTTTTGGCTTTCCTGCCTCAGAATTCAGAAGCTTTAGAAACAAATTTTAAGAAGAAAAGATTAAACAAATGAGAAACAAGAACAGAATTAATACTACTCAGGAAAACAATAGTGAATTTATCGAGTCATGGAGGAATAATGGCGCTTAATCTTAAAAGGCACTTTCTACTAGCAATGAATGTCCATATGGAGAGAGATTGCGTACGGGGTTATATACTCAATAATCTCATAACACCGAGCAAAGCGACGAATAAAATTGGAATCAACGTCCTTCTATAACGACCAACAATAATATTGGGGCGTAGTGGAATCTTTATGTGACGCAAAGAGGTAGGTCCCGTTTCTTTTTTTTTTTTTTTAATCCGCACGGGTCACATACAATGTTCGATTCTCTAAATAATCTATTGATTAAAAATTAACAAGCTTCACTAGGATTATAACACTACCTGCTGGAGGAATCAAATCGTTACACTGTAGTCTCCAGATCGATAAACTGTGATTGATTCCGACGAAATCCTAATTTGCTTTAAACAAATTATTAAAAAAAAAGGGAAAAAGAACAATGGATATAATTTACAGTGACAACTCTTAGATGCTGGATGCATCACTCAGGCACAGTCATTGCACTGGCAAGAGCTAATGATTCTAACGCCGACCACTTTTGCATGCAACAAAGCAAAGCACATTACAGCACTCTTTGTAATGTAATGCGTTTTATATACTCCATATCTTCACAAAGTACGATTCTTTCACCACCAAAAGGAAATCCCCAATCACATCCCTTTTCCTGCCTTATTCTGTCTAATGAGTCAGTGAAATTCTGTCTCATACTAATTCAACTTTTACAGAAGTCTGAGTATATATTGATCATTATATGGTACTGATTCAGTGTGAAGGCTACGCTTGTTATATGCACATCACCAAGTCCTTTTTTTAAAGCGCACTACTGATTCCATCAAGGAATTGTTTTACTTTAATGCGAGAAAAATTAATGGAACACAGAAATTTGGTTATTATATGATATGATATTCCAAGTTGACCAGTCCAGGAAGACGAAAAATATTTATTAAGAACCCAGAAAAATTTAAACGTGACAATTAATAAATGCTTGAAATTTATATATAAAAAAAATTTATTTTACCAATAACTAAGCATTTACTCCATCTTCATCGCCAGATTTATGGTGATTAACCTTCGACAATCCAATCCCACGCGCCAAAGGTGATGTGCTTGGTGCATCGACAACCATCGCTGATGACATCTGCATCTGGCAAACCCTAACGGCACCTATCAATCTCTCCGGCAACTCATCCTCCGTCTGCGCTTCCACCAAAAAGCCCATGTCGATGGTCACGCTCGTCACATATCCCAACGCTAGATGCAGAATGGCGTTCGCAATCGCTGAGCTTCCGATATCAATGTCAATCTCCAAATAGTTAGGCCCTCTATGATAATTACACGTCAAGGCCTTACCTAACAAACAGGCACTATAGTTTCCGACGGTCTTCTTCACAATCCACGGTCCCTTCACGATCCGGTTCACCAATTTGAATCGCTGATCCCTGAAAGCATCATCGCCATTGATGAACCGGTAAAGGAGCGAACCCGCTGGAACTGGATCATCCGTCGCGAAGTAAAACACTGCGTGATGGTAATCCTTACCGGGGACTTGCAGATTCAATGCGAAGACAAAGCTCTTCAACGACCTGCCTTCAGCTTGTGCCTTCCGGAGCGCTTGTGCCACGCGATTGTCGGGACGAGCGAGTACGTTCTCGAGTTTAACGCTGGATTTGAGCCAGTCCATGCCTGCTGGAGAAAGCAAATAGTCTCCGGCGGGAGCCTTCTGTCGTTTAGTAAAGTAGTTCTTAGAGCGGAGAAAGAAAACGTCGCCGGGCGGTGAGGCCCAGCCGTTGGTTCCTTCGTGGAGGTCGACGTGGCATAGAGATCCCCCATTGATTGCCTCGGACATCCAGTTACCGGCGGAGGCTGAATCGCCGGACATGACGGATATCCCACCGACGGAATCGGCGACGGTGCTCCGGCAATTTTCGTTATTGGAGCTCATCAGTTGATTATTGCTATATCAGTTAGTCTTCCCTCTCCGTCTGCGAACGATTCGACGACTCTCTACACAGACTCTCTTGTAAGATCGAGAGTGTGTGAGAGTGTGAAAGGAGGAGGAGGAGGAGGAGGAGGAAAGAATAGGGTAAAGGACAAAAGGTACCCTTGAGTTCCGAGGAAACTACGGAAAAGCCCTTCCAATATTCCCTACGAAAAAACGAAAAAAGAGAGAAAGCACTCTATTATGAGTTATGAGTTATGATTTATGATTTGTGGCTTATGAGCGATGAGCCAGCTCGCTTTATCAGCACTACTAAAACGCGCTGGCAGCATCCTGATCATAGAGATTAGGAATTTCTTTTAGAAATTGTATTGTATGAAATATGAATAAACTATTTAAGCTAAGCTAACCCAGCAATATTAGATCTAATTGGAATGAATTAGCCTGATTAAACCTACTTTTGTTATATTCTCAATTATGAAAAGGCAAACATAGGATAAAATGTCAGATGCGTTTCGCCTATTATTAAATTAATGGTAGATATATTAATTTCCTTGTTTGGTGGAACTTGTGAATAAAAGAATTTGACATTGGAAATTATATATTGGACTAGGCAAAGCATCTCAAATATGGGATTAACTGGCACTTATTTATTTACCCAACAAATAACTATTCCTAATTTTTTTATCATTATCTTCTTTATTTTTTTATAAGTCCTATTTAATTTTTGTTAAAGAATTTCATAAGAAAATAAGAAAAACTACAAATATATATATAATTTAAGGTGAAATTTATGGGGATTGTACTCCCACAAATATTACTTTCTTAAAACATTTTTAGCTAGTGATTAGCAAAACTTTATGAGAATGCAAAATGGAAATGGTTTCACATTAAATATTTTAATCCAAGTCCAGAAGTAAAAATAATAATTACTGGTATTGACATTGACTTGTTATGTGTGCCAGTAAATGGCATATATGAATAGGTTAACAGGCATCGGGACTTGGGAACTTTAGATATATTCTTTTAAAATATATAGAGTTAGAGAGAGAATTGGGTGAGAAGCTGAAGATTTTTACGTAATCATATCGGCGAAGGCAAGTTAAATAAGAAGTGCCTTTCTCCAGACCCAGGATGGAAACGGCAGAGATGAGGATTTGTGGATTGTGGACTCTCCTATGGTTATCAATCATCATTGCTGACGATCGGGACAGTCACCCCAAACGCTATCAATATAACGAAACCATACGCAACACAGTAAGTTCAGGACGTGACCCTGCAGTTAATTACAGAACGTTCTTGTGTTGCCTCCCTTTGTTTATTTGTCTGCTACCTCATAACGGCTCCTAACATCAACGTCTGGATATGTATTATATATTTAGAATTTCTTTTTTCAGTAAATGAGTAAATTAGTCAATGAATAATAATAATTTTTTAAAATTTATTATTTTAAAAATATTTTTTTATTTAACCATCTAAAGATATTTTTCTAATCATAATAGTTTTTTAATAAATTTTTAATTAATAAATAAATGGCCAAAATAACACTTTTGAATTTTAAAATTTAACAAATAATATTTTTAAACTTTTAAAATCTTGTAAATAATATTTATCCATTAAATCTTTTATTCAAAAGATAACGATTAACGTTATGTCAGTTAACTTTAACTCTATGTAAGTAAACATATTGAATTAGACAAAGAGTATTTTGGTCTTTTTTTTTTCTTTTTTTTCTCCCTCTTTTCTTTTTCTTTTGTCTAATCTCTCATCGACGTCTCACATCTGTTGTCCCCACTATCACCACAACAAGCTACCACTAACTACACCGTCCTTCACCATCGTGTTGAAAAACCATCATGACATAGCAAACAAAAATTGCATGAAAGTTTCCTCACTCATCCCTATCTGTTGTGAGAATCATTGTTCTTATGCAAGGCTTCTGAAAATCCAATTGCTGCGAGGAAGCTTCGCTAAAGACAAAAATCAAACGGCCATGATAGATCTTTCAGATGAGTGCGCGAGGAAGCTTTCATGCAAAGACAAAAATCAGACGATCTGTGAAAAACGTCAACAAATTCGACGAAGGTGAAGTCACGAATGCCTGTGTTTTGACACGTGAATTGTCTGTTGAAGTCACAAATCTATGGAATCATCTATCAAATAAGTCATGAATCATCTGTCGAATTGTTCGTGTTTTTCACAGATTTATCGTCATTGATTGTTGCGTAGTGGTGTCGAACAACCGGTGTTGATTGTTGCCCGTTAGTGGAGTTCTGCTGCTGTCTATGAAGTTTGATTGTTCGTCTGCCTTTGCTAGAAAAATAAAGAAGAAGAAAAAGTGAAATGATAAAAATACCCTGATTACAACTCATTTACAATCTGACATATTTTTAATGTGGAGTCAAATTAACTGACATGACATTTGATTATTATCTTTTGAAAAAAAATTTGATCGATGGTGTTATTTACAAGATTTTAAAAGTTTAGGAGTATTTTTTATTAAGTTTCAAAATTCCAGAGTGTTATATACAAAATGTTTAAAATTCAAAAGTGCTATATACATTTTGACCTAGATAAATATTTATTGATGAATTTGTCTTAGACATAATTACTAAAATAATACAAGAAAGTCACTAGAGACAATAAGATTTTATAAACAAAGAGCAAACAAAAAATACAGAGGAGGAGTTAACTCTCTGGTTGCACTTCTAATAATAAAGTCAAACAGCAAAAACAAGAGAGCATAAAAGTGAACAAAGTAAGCTAGAGATTTTGCGTATTTAATACTACGGTATAGAACTATATTTATGTCTCCTAAGTTGGTTAAAGACATGTGGTGTCAATTAAATGAACCATGTGAGTGATCCTCTATCCTAATGAGACCCAGGTCTGGACTAGCTAGACGCAAGAGGACAATTGTCCATAATGGTCTGATATAATATTGTCATATGTAATCAACAATTAATGATAAACAATTTATCAAATGTATGTTTTTATAAAATAATATTTTTTAAATAAATTTTAAAAATTAAATAAAAATGATTTTATTTTTAGTTATTTTTATATGATGTTGGTTAAAAAAATGTCACTTTAACAAGTCAAAATTACAAGTTAATGACCATGTAAACATTTAATAATTAAAAGAAATTTTGCCTACCAAGAAGATTATTTTAATAAGTAGAGAATTTGTAAGAAATTAAATTAAAAAGTTTTATCTTTAAATAATTAAATTAAGAAAAAGTTTTTATAATAATTTATTACTATCATTTTATAAATATATACCTGTGCACACCAACCCATCATGCAACTCCAAGGTAGCGTTGCGTTTGTATACTAGCGATGCACATGGTGGAACAGCGCATTGGTGCTGACTGCTGAATAGTTTGCATACTCACCCTTCTAGCTCGTTTTCCATTTCAAATGAACTGGCATGATCATTCTTGTCAATATAACAATGACATTTGGAAATGGGAGTTAAACAATGGATGACTTGTTAGGAAATTGTAACTTTGACAGTGTGTTCATTGTCTTTAAGAAAATTATGTCCCAATATTATAGTCAGCAAAATATTAGTACTACAATATATCAATAATACGTTTTTTTTTTTGTTTTCAGAAGAGAGAAGAAAATGAAACTATTTTTTAAATCATTAAACTATTTTATAAAACACAAATAATATATTATATTTAAATAGACATAATTTTTAAATTTTAACACTTACTTATCAAATACTATCAAATAATTATTAATTAAATGATTAAAATAAAATATTAATTATTTGGACTGATATATTTTAAGCCCAAGGTCCAAGTATTCCAAGTGTCCATATTTGACTAATATTAGTTAGATTAAAATCATATGTGAACTTTAAAATTTTCTTTTCAAATTTCTCTCAATTTATTTATGTTAAATAATTTATTTATTATTTATATATACTACTTTTAACTTTCATCTATCCGATATAACTTTGTTAAACACTATTTTAACATGACTAAAACCCTATTTTGACCTTTCAATATGAGACATTTTTTAGTTTTATCCTTCATAAATATTTTTTTCTTAATTTAGTCTCTTAGTGTGTTTTTAAAAAAGTAAAAAAAAAAGAAAAAAAGGAAAAAAGAACAAATAATAATATAATATTCCCTTTATTTAAATTTTAAAATTTTAAAAAAATAAAAAATTTTATATTTACCTTCTTTAATCTTCTTTTACTAATTTTAATTACTTTAAATTAAAAAATTTTAAATTTTCAAATAAAAAAATTAATACTTAATTTTTTTTCCTTTCCGCCCATTTGTTTTCTCCTTAATTCCTTCTCCCTCTTCATTCTCACAACACCTCTATAGACGAAATTCTATCAAGAAAGTCCCTTCATTAACTAGTCAATCCAAGACTTGATATAGTCGACAATGTACTTTGTTAAATACTGATTCTTACATATTAAATTCCTAATTAATCATACTTTTTCACTTAATATTGTTGAGTATGACCAATTGATACAAATAAAAACTTTTAAAAAACAAAACTAATTCTTTTTTCTCCATTTTGCGTTCCTTAACTGTCATGCATGACAATAAACTACCATACACAACCAATACTATCCAATGTTGTCACATCCTACATCACCAACAACGTCAAGAAGGACCAACAAATCAATGGAGGAACTTTATCAATATCAATTTTATCTGTATGGGACCAAAATAAGAAAAAACATTTATGAATGACCAAATTAAGAAATCCTCCATCAAGGAACAAACGTTTAGCCCACAATGGAGACTTGAACCATTTACTGCTCCGTTTCTTTCGTATGGGCTTCCACTTAGAATAAGGGCTCATTTAATAACCCACAGATGGTATTAGACAGCGGATGCACTTCTGTAGCTACCTTTGTTCGGATCAGAGTCATGACACAGTTAATCACTGACATGTCACTATACTATTGCGATTGTTTAACAGTATCCACTGTTGTTGACCAAAAAAAACACAGAATCCACTGCTGGAATTTTTCTCGGCCAAACCAAAGGAAACTTTGCTAACCATACCAAAATTGGCTGAGACTCAGTACATAGGCTAGCAAGAGCAACTTAACAGCAAACGGACAAATCGCTGAAGCAAACAGAGATAAAGACCAAACTCAAGATCCAAAATTACATCCTAGACATACCACATCAGTCTTTGGTTTTAGCCCTCACTAACACCAGTTCCGTACAGCACATTGCAACAATCTTGGAAAACCTGGGAAAGCCAATTTCGCAAGGCAGTCTGCAACAAAAGTTCCTTCCTTACAGGTAAAACTTCTATCCACGCAATAATTCAGCTATATAAAATCCAGTTGACAGGAAAATAAATTAATGTAGGATTTGCACATTAATTTTCCAGTTTTATACTCAACTTAGTGCTTACTACTTTCATTAGAGTATGGAGAAGACAAGTCTATTTAAGGATGCTAATAAACTAGCTACTTTTTGCGTGTTTATTGTTATTTGTTGGCAAACAAAAAGTAAGTTTACTTTCTTTTTTGCATGAAATGCATGCCACAGGAATCCAAACAAAAAGTAATAGCATACACACAACTTCTGAAGTTAACTACAGATGAGTTAACTACGTTTAATACAATCCAAGATATAGGCACACATTCTATGCTCTTCTGTAAATCATACAAGCAATGATTGTTGAAGGATCCCCTTGCGGAAACTAACATCGAAACTGGGAGTGATATTTCTCATAAATAATGAAAACAAATACATTGCATGCGTTATAAGACCTTATCATGGAGATACTAGCATTATATTTTTAATTGAATTAGGCTGAAAGACCAACATAGGTCCCTTGTCCATATCTTCAAACATTTTGTTTCCATTTTGTATACCACATCTGCCTTATGGAAACTAAAACTCAATGTGACAACTCTGACCATGAACAAACACTTAAAGAACACTATATCAGGCATCTTAACTACAATAAATCCCAATTAACAAGACAAATATGATATTATACTATCACGTTTTGTATTAATTATGAGCAGCTTCGTGTTATGCAGGACTATAAGGCCAAAGTTAGCAACCCAGATTATTGAATACTAGATATCAACCAAGTTCACTGAAAAACATCTTTGACTTGGTTCATTTTCACAATTTAGTGTACATTTGTAGCCTAGTTTCAGCTATATCACAACCTTGTTACCTATTTGTTGAACATGATGAGGCAAACTTACGCCATAAATGTGTGCCACTGCCACCTTCTGATTCTTTGTTTCCAACTTATAGACAATCTTCAGTTTCTTTTATCTTTCTGAATTTGATGCATCAGCATAAACCTAATATGCTATGGACTCAATTGCAGTGCAGCCTAAATTTTTTTTTCTTCACTTAGGGATAATTTCATTTCAGAAACACAGCACTAGCTTAAGAATTGTGTGGAAGCATCCAGCCTCCACTAGTATCCAGAGTTAAACGATGTTTCAAACTTGTTTACATGTGTTACCCTATCTAACATTAAATCATATTTCAAACTTGTTTATATGTGTTACGCTATCTATTAGTTTAAGATTTCCCATTTACCCATAAAGGTTTCGTATCATTTCACATATAGACATTCATGATTCATCTTTGTGCCTGACACCTATAACAAAGCTCAGAGTGAAGAGCTACAATTTCAACAACTTCACAGCTATATGGCTAGATTCTCAAGCAAACATAAACCATATGGCACATTAGTAAATAAGGAAAGCAAATGTCAGAATAATCAATTGGCAATTACTAAATGGCATTAGTTGAATTATAAGGGCAGGAGAAAAAAAAAAACCTTTACAGATCATTACATTAGTCAAAAACTTAAGTCATTCTAGTACTTAACATTATAAGTGCTCGATCAATGACTAAAATCATTGGTAATTTCACTATTTAAGGACAAGATAACGAGCATCATAACTCGATAACCGATTATATTTCCCAGAAGATCAATTAAGGTTCACCAACCTTCATTGTCTTTGTCTATATTCAACAGATCAAGCTGTTCCTCAGTGAGCCTTTCTCCTCTGCGGTTGTTTCTCAGTTGCTAATCTGTAAATCCAATATACCTAAAGTCGCAACAGTAGTTAAAGAAGATCAGGAATTTCTGGCAATACAAGAAAAACAAGAAACTCGAAAGATGACTTTTAAAGAAGAAGATCGACTAGCAAAAAGTACCAAGGCGAGGACATGAGCTGCAATTAAGACAACCACCAAGAAAGGTACTGCATCGAGGATCCATGGCCGCGACGACGAGTATTGATCATTCGCCATTGTTGAAGGAAATTTGCTGAAGTCGAAAACAGCACAAGGACGAGATGAAGGTCTCAAGGGTGAAATCAGGGTTTCGTCTTACTTCCAGGACTGGTTCTATTTTCTATCCTTTTACTCTTCTGGTTTCAAAATCAGTAAACAGTCACCAGTTACCACCACCAAAATCAAAATCCCCCCCTACCGACCCCGCCAAGGGAAAAAGTGACCGCAACTATCGTCGCCCGTATTAACGTCGGACAAAAAATAATTGCATATGCTGGCGCTATACTCTCATATTATCAGTTGCAACAAATATTTTTGTCAAATTATTATTTAATTATAAATATTTTTTTAAAATATCAGTTATGTTAAATATTTTTTTAACTATTATTTAATTTTAAATATTTTTTAATTGTTACTCAATTGTAAATATATTTTATTGTTATTCAATTTATAAATATTTTGTAAATTATCTATTGTGACAAATAATTTTTTTGTGTTTTTACATATTTAAAATTAATATTTTTAAATATATTTTTTTAAATATATATATACCCTCATTTATTTATAAATTAGTTACAAATAATCTATAAAGTATAAATTGCGGTAAATGTCATTCAATTATGAACTTTATTTAGAGAATAGAAAAATTTTTTTAAAATTATTTTGATTTATAAAAATATTTAAATAAAATTTAAAATTTTGTAATATAAAAATTAATTATTACATTCAAAATTAATAATCACTTTCTTAATTAATGTTACTTTATGTGTTCCCAATTTTAATATTTTTTCTAAGATTGCAGTTCGAAGAAAATTGGAGATTATAAAAATTTATTGTTTATTTAAATTTTTAAAAAGTAAAAATAGTTTAGGGAATTTTTTTAATTAATAAGTTTAAATAAAATTTATAATTAAAGGACATTTATCATATTTTATAGGTCAGAGGGATATTTGTAACTAACTTATAATTAAAATAAAATATATCTTTTTTTTAAAAGGAATACTTAACAATGTTAATAAAAAAGTATTAACTGCAGTTAAATTTAAATATATAAAAATATAAAAAAATATTTATAATTGAGTGATAATTTAAGAAAATATTTATAATTAAGTGATAATTGAAATAAGATATTTATTATAAGTAATAGTTTAAGAGAGATACTTAGGATTGAGTGATAGGTGGATGAAAATATTTATTACAAGTAATAATTCAGGAAAGTATTTATAATTGAGTAATAATTAAAAAATATATATATATTTTTCTCAAAAAATGTGTAAAGTTTATTAGGGTTAGTGTCATCATTTTTCTTTGATTAAACATTTTTTATTTATTTGATATATATATTATTTATCTTTTTTTTGTCTTAATTCATGATAAATATTAAATAGTGCTCTCACTTCATTCTTTTTAACAATCTTTTATATTTAGGTTAAAATTGCTACATACAAAGGCATGGTTGATGGTTCTACCACCCATTAATATATAAAATACAATATTTTAAAAGATTTGGATTAAGTAAGAGAGAGATAAAATTAGTAAAATGAAAGAAGAATAAAAAAATAAGTTATAATCTATTTAAGATATATTATTTATTTATTTTATCTCTTTTAATTTTCTTTAAAAGCTTTACCCAACTAGTGTATTCTTTTCTCATTTTAAATGACTTGAAAACTGATTAGTGAAGCTCATGTATGTTAATTTTTAATAATATTTCTTCGAAACTATGACTAACATTTTTTAATTATTACCTATTAATTATTTCTCAGTGCCAATAGTTTACATATCTTTACTCTGGCATATCCAGCTAGCAAATTAGATTTTACCAATTTTACTGAAGCAACTTTTTTTTTTTGGGTCCTTGAACAAAGTTTATTCGAGACTTAAAAGATTGCATTGCATCTTCTCTTTTATTTTGTATTTTTTGGTTTTTATTCAAAGATTCGGTTAGTAGTGAGAAGTTTCAACTTGGCCTCATTGGATCCTTCAGATGAATTAGACCAGTAATTACAAAGCCCCAATTTGCGTAAGGAAGAACTGGAGACAAGGAAAAATCCCCAGCTGTAATAGTTCAACTTCATTCATTCAGAGCGGTTCGTGTCCGCCTATGCTGCCAAGTGCCAATCAAATACAGGACGTGGCAGTTTGGCGTGCTTTCGAGTTATAACTTCGCAAGCAAGTACCTCTCTCTCCCTTTGTCTTCAATACACACATACGCCCACCACTGCTAGTGCTATATCAGTGTCTGGCCGTGGTGGTTTCCTATTGGTTTTGGCTCACTGGCTTGTGCTACGCTTTCTTTCCAACAGTTTGTGTTCAGAATTCTTCTATGCGTTTCTTTCGAGAAATCTGCTCTACTGAACCTTTGTCGTAGATTTCGCTATCAGTCAATGAGGAATGCCTTCGCCTTTGCAGTTATCTACCGTCACCGCGGTGCCTTGGTTCTCTCCAGAAGTATCAACCGTAAAATCTTCTCTTAACTCCTGTTACTTCATTATAGACGAATTAATCATGATTCCTTGATCACGATTTTCATGTTTAGCTTGCATTGGTATGTGCCAAGGTAGCTGATTATTAATTTAGTTTTGATTTGATAGCGTAATTGCTTGTTTATTGTGTGTGTGTGTGTTGTTTTTTCCCAATGATCACTACATTATGCAAGCAAGACTTTGTTTGCGTGATTTTTCTGCAATTTAGATGTTGTTACTACACCATTGAGGTCTGGTTTACGTCAAATACATATGCGAGTCTGGGAGATGTTTCGACGGACAGATTCAAGATTAGTCATACTTAGGTTGTTTATTTGCTTACCGATGGAGGAAGTCTTTTTTTTAAGCGATTAGATTTTGTGGCAGTAATTCGCTGGAATTGGATGATGTGTAATAGCAAAGTATGTCATGTTTTGTTTGTTTTGAAGTCAAGCAAATCAATGAAGCTAATCTGGTCGCTGCTTCCAAATTAAGTATAAGTCTGCATCCTATGTGCATTTTCCTATTACGAGAAATGCGTCATTGTGGCTTTAGCTACTTAGTAGCTATTGTTTTATTCATCTGAACTGTAGGTCCGTGCCGCTGTCTCATTATGGAAGTACCTTTCTTGCAGATTTGCAGCTCAAGAGTGCCACTGAAATCATCTTACGCAAATGCATACTGCTGGGGCATCTGAAACACATGGAGGTCACTAAAAGACCAGATGTTGGCTGGTCGCCATCTTGCTTCTTACATCAAAATTTGTGAGTGGATTGCTACCTTGTATCAGATTAGTACATTCTTTTGTCCCCAATATATTATAATTTCAATTTTATGTTCTTTGGAGTCTTCTTCCATGGTTGTTGCACCTGAGCTTGGGGATACTGGTGCAGATATTCAACTAGCTTCACTAGTGTGCATGGTGAAAAGCCATCTGCTGAGTACGCAAAGCTCAGGAGGGAATCCCTAGAAAGTGAATTTGGGCAGGCTCTTGGAACTTATAGCTCCAAAAGTTTCTCCACTATCTACCGGTTTGGCCCATTTTTGGCTTTGTACAGGGCAGCAGTTATTTCATTCCATGTGTTCAGGCTAACATTTTGGCAGCTCTTTGTTCAAGACATGCAAAAGCGTGCAATTAAGGTAATTCATTTTCTTCATCACAATTTTTTATGCCTGCAATTGAAAATGCTTTCCTTACACTTGTGCACTTACACTTGTAGAGCACACCAGATGAGATATAGGTTAAAAAGTAAACCTTCACACCGTTTTCAAAATCTATCTTATACAGATATTCCTTAAAATTTAAAAAAATCTACATAGACTATCCTGAAACTACACATGAATCACCTTTTTTCCTAAGTTTTCACAAACTCTCCCTGTTTAAGGGAGGTTTTTGTAGGTTTTGAAATTAAAGAAGAGGTTCTTGTAAAATCCAAAAATGGTTGAACAATTTTACTCTAGTTTAATTGATTTAGTTTTAATAATTTTTATTTTCGTAGCATGTATTTTATCGGATTTAATTAGACAGCACAAATATAATGGAAAATGATGTCTGTATCCAAAATAAAAGTATTTTTTTTGTAAAATGAAGATAGTAACATTTTTTTAGGGTATCCCAAGCCCCATTGGACTTGGGACTAATCCCAAGTCACGTTGGACTCGGGACTAATCCCTGTCAGGTCAGGAGCGATAAGATAAAGTCCTTCCAACAAGTATGCTTCTCGAGATTCGAACTTGTATCTTCCTCCTTACGGGAGTGAGACGCTGTCACCTCAACCAACAACTTGTTAGTGAAGATAGTAACATTTGATTGAGATAAATGCCATAGTACCAGGGTGTGTATGCATGGATACTTTGTCTTGATTTGTAGTATGTCTTCCTATATGACCTCTTCCTGTAGACAGTTTCACGATTTTGCATTTGAGGTATCTTTGTAAACTGTCTACCCATGTAGGATCATTTTTATGATAATTTGGTTAGCAATGTAAACTACTTAAGAGGCAATACGACACAATGGATATTGTGCTGTCTACTGTTATTGCTGACCTTATTCACATGCATTACCAAGCCAATGATATTACTTCAATGTTGGATTTTGGATGCAGAAAATGATTTCCTTTTATTTGCTTTTTCAGTTGTATATTCCATTGAACTTTTTTTCCCCAGCAACAGTGGATGAATTCGTTGGTTTAAATTTGTTAGGGGAAAAAAGTGACTGACTGGAATGAACAGTGATTTCTATACAATTTTTTGCAGTTCCGCGAAACTCTAATTCGTTTGGGTCCTTTCTACATTAAGGCAAGTTTCTTTCACTGACTATTTACAGTTTCTTGTCTCTGTTTCTGATACATCATATCTGTTTCCTCAATTCATGGCATTACTTTAAAGGGGAAAACAACTTAACTTTGCTGGGTCAAAGCTGTCAGTTCATCATATAGACTGCATATGCAGACAGGATTAATGAGGCATAATAGTAAAATGGCAAGGTTAATGGACACAAGAAATTTATGTTGTTTGGCTTTATGCCTATGTTTGAAGGCAAGGACAGTAAAAAAGTTTCTCAAAACAAACAAAAGATGAATACAAAGTGGCTTAGCTCTACTCAATGCCCACACCTCAAATAGAACCAAATACCTCAAGATTTTCAGTTTATAGTCTCTACACACAACAAAAGGCATGCAGTCATTCTTACTGAAACATTATTGATGCACAAAATACACTGCTTTTCCACTTTAACCTTAATTGAGTTATTTGTGTGAATCTCGTGATGTTAAGACTAGCTGATAGAGGTGGCTATAGTTGGAAGAAGAATCATATTTGAATTGCCACACACAATGTTTCATTGCAATTTCTTTACTCCAAAGTCAATGTATGTGGCAAACTTCCATTCAATTCATGGCTTCTTTCAGTGCTGCCATTGGTTCTTTTGGCTTCAATTGGATGGATATTTGTCTTTTGTAATTCTCATGTAGCATAGTGGAAGGCTTAGAATTTCATAGGTTAGGGTTTTCTTGGAGGTTGTTTGGAAAAAAAAAATGTTATGTTGTCTACATATAGATAAGAAGCATTTCTCTCTGTTCTCATTCTTTCCAAATCAGCTTATTCACACCATATTAAATCAAAAAAGGATAAAAAAATTTAGTAATTTAAGACTTTAATGTAATCTCTGGACAGTTCTTTAATTTGATGGAACTTGTTTATGATTACAGCTTGGCCAAGCTTTGAGCACTAGGCCTGACATATTGCCAACAGTGTACTGCCAAGAACTTGCTAAGCTACAGGTATTATGCTGACCTCTTCCATTATACTTGAGAGCATGTAACTGAATGCTGCACATCCATCTTCTGCCATGCCCCTGTATTCGGTAACTTACTGTCTGGTACTGATGAAGCCTTATAATTTTTTCTTTCATGCTAGGATCAAATACCTCCATTTCCGACTGATGTTGCAATTAGATCTATTGAAACTCAGTTGGGTGTCCCTATTTCTGAAATATTTAGTGATATTAGCCCAGAGCCAATTGCTGCAGCATCATTAGGGCAAGTTTATAAAGGTTAGCTTTATTTTGCTAGTGATTTGAGATTTTGTTCTTATAACTGCATAGTTTCTTTGTTCCTTGTTTTTACATTTAATAACCTCTAGAGAAGGATTTACATGTTTGAGGAAAATTGAAGTGTTTACTTTTTTTTGTTTCAAGTGCCGCAGCTCACCTGCATTCTGGAGAGATGGTGGCTGTAAAAGTACAGAGGCCTGGTATGTCACTTTCATTGACCCTTGATGCCTTGTTATTCCATATGATTGGAGGCCAATTAAAGCGATTTTCCAAGGCTCGCAGAGATCTTTTAGTAGCAGTGAATGAGGTGGTGAGTACTTTTACTCAAAGTGCATTGATGTCTTGGTTTCTTTATGTATGGCTATGACCTGTTTTTATGTGTCTCGAAACCAGCATCCAAAATCTATTTCTGAATATTATCTTATTTTGAGATTACACCAGTCAACTCCCATGTAGACCCTCATTTGTTTGATTACCTTGAAACTATTTTATACATCAGTTACTGAAAATTAATGCAACAGGTGAGGCACATGTTCGATGAAATTGATTATGTTCTAGAGGGAAAAAATGCTGAGCGTTTTGCCTCTCTTTACTGCCTCAATGCAAGTAAGTTTATACTTCTGTGCCAAAAATGCTCACTCATATTTTCTTTGTTGATGACTTTAGCATGTGTATTATTCAACTAGATGTTTGAGTCCCCAAATTCAACTTTTATATAATGCTCAATATTATGTAGTAGTTTGGTGGAACCCATCCCCATCATAGTTGTTATTCAATTTTTGAGGCACATGCTGTAGAAAAGCAAATACTAACTTCTGAGAAACATTCCCACGAAGATCTTCACTTGCTAGTTTGGCTGATAATTAATATTTTTGAATTTTAAGCTTGTTCCTCAAATGTTAGAGGGTAGTGTGCATGTGTTAAGCTATGAAGTAATTTTTTTTTAAATGACTAATTGTGCTTAGGTTTAATGTGGGTGCTCTTTGTGAAATTTAGCATGGGATTTGAATAATGACTCTTTTCAACAGGTGGTAGTGAACAGGGTCACAAAGCTGGAGGTCTAAATAAAAGTAAACTGGGACGAGCAAAGCATATCAAAGTTCCCAAAATATATTGGGACTACACACGTACTACTGTACTGACTATGGAGTGGGTAGATGGAATCAAGCTCACAGATGAGACACGCCTGAATAAGGCTTCTCTGAACAAAAGAGAACTCATTGACCAGGTATGAAGGACAAAATTGTTCTTGGCCACATGCCTTGACTGTTTACATATATGATATATCTATTATACGCCTTTGCCTTATGTATGCACAAACGTGTTCTTAAACTAGTATGCCTTGAGCACACAATTACTTTTTTTTTTTTTTTCAACTCTAGCTACATCTTAAATGCATGGTTACTTAAGAACTTAAAAGATTGCCAGTTGATGTCCCTTCCCTCCTTCTTGGGGTTTTATAGGGATTATACTGCTCACTGATGCAATTGCTTGAGGTTGGATATTTCCATGCTGATCCACATCCAGGAAACCTTGTGGCAATCGATGATGGATCACTTGCATATTTTGACTTCGGAATGATGGGGGATATTCCTAGGCATTACCGGATTGGACTTATTCAAATGGTGAGAAATATTTGAATTATTAGCTGCAGATGAAATCTTTTTAGTGGAGATGCTTGAATTGGTTTTTCCTTCAGAATTTCTACTTCATTTGGCCGAAAGTATATTGGAAAAAGTTGAATTGCATTTTTGTTAGACATGTTTAATTGCCTCATTTTCACTTATTTCTCTCTGTAAGACATGTTACATACTTCTATTCTAGAGTTTTAGCCTTTCAGGTTTTAGATCCTTTATGTGAAATTTAGTCTATGTTCTTCTGATTTATGGGCATACTGGAGAATACTCAGAAGAATGAGTTGGATTGAAAACCACTTATGTAGCGTCTCTCTCACAGAAGATCTTAGTTTCTAACTTCTGGTCATAGTTGCTGGGTTTATAGTATTTGAATAGTAATTATATAAATAACAAGAAAGTATATTGCATATTAACTTTATGTTTCTTCTACTATTCTTTCATAAGTTTTACTTTCTGAAATATGATATTTTTTTTCATTGAATTTGAACATCTGGTAAATCAGACCCTCTTAGATGAAATCTTCCTTTGTATGCATTTTTTATATCATTCATATATTTTCAGTTTCTTGTCGTTATTCATGCAAGCAGAAATTTTCTGCCAGTTGCTTTTATTAATAAGCTTTTCTTTCTTTCAGCTTGTGCACTTTGTTAATCGTGATTCTCTGGGTTTGGCAAATGACTTTCTTTCTTTGGGATTCGTTCCTGAAGGAGTTGATGTACATTCAGTTTCTGATGCGTTGAAGGCATCCTTTGCTAACCGCACCAGTCAATCTCAAGATTTCCAGGTTTTTTCTTGCATTTTTCATTTTTCTTCTGGTAGCTATTGTTAGCTGTAAGTTGAGTTGATTTCTTTTTGAAAATGCAATATTTATGCAAGTCAATATTAGCCTTATAATGCCACCTTTTTTAATCTAGTTGCTTACAAGATTTAATATGGTGCAACTAACATCTATTCTTTTTTTGGCATGTAAAATTTCAATAGTGACAACTATCTTGAAATTACTTGCTACCTAGTAACATCTATTCTTTTTTTCTTGGTGTTGGGCTTTTAGTCCTATTTGAAGCTCAAGAACAGGGAATTGTAGAACTTGATTTTTAAATATTTATTCTTGCCTTGGATTTCAGGGAATTATGAACCAGCTTTATGATGTTATGTATGAATTTAACTTCTCCCTTCCACCAGACTATGCTCTAGTGATAAGAGCACTGGGTTCACTAGAAGGCACAGCAAAAGTTCTGGATCCTGATTTTAAAGTTATTGAGAGTGCATATCCTTTTGTCATTGGGAGACTTATAGAAGACCCAAGTCCTGACATGAGAAGAATTTTGAGGCAACTTCTCATTTGTAACAATGGATCTATTAGGTGGAATCGACTAGAGCGCCTGGTAGATCTCTTACTCTTTCTCTCTCCAGATTTGTGCTCTCCTGTCTTGCAATTTTGGTATGGGTATGCTTATCTCTGTTTTGCTTGAAAGAAACTCACAAAGTTTAATGTTGAGAAGTATTCTAATAGGATCCAAGTGGCTTGGAGAACTCTCCCTCAAAAGCTAGCTATTGAAGGGGAAGAACCAAGCCACTTAAATACCCCATTGAGCATCCCATTCTACTCGTTGTGGGACTTGGGTATCCCATGCTACCCTCATCCCTATCATAGCACCGCCTTTAAAGAGCCGACGACCCGGCGGCTGCACTCTGCGACACTTCACTCTGTTACACTTCACTCGGCGTTGCTTCACTCTTCCACGGGTCAGCCCCTCTGCCGGTCAAAACCCTTCGCAGGTCAGAACCCTCCGCAGGTAGCCCTCTCCGTGCCGTCGACAAACCAGCTCTGATACTAATTGATAGGATCCAAGTGGCTTGGGGAACCCTCCCTCAAAAGCTAGCTATTGAAGGGAAAAAACTAAGCTACTTAAATACCCCATCGAGCATCCCATTTTACTCGATGTGATACTTGGGTATCTCATACTACCCTCATCCCTATCATATTCTTTACGATATGCTTCATTAGAATCAAATCATCTCCTATTATAAAGGACTGCTTTGTGATTTTTCTTTTTTGTTTCACAGTGACTTAAAAATCCTGTGCATGATGAGCATAATGTTTAATTTGTTGCATGCTGCCTAGTGAGAATCACATCACAAATTTTGATGTCGATTATGTCACGCTTGCTAAAGAATGTGTAAACATGTTTTATTAGATGGAGATTTTAAATTGGTCCGCCCAAGTTTGAATGCTCTCTTCAATAAAACTTGAGGTAATTTTCATGTGGTTGTATGCTTACTACCTAGGACTATATTGTGTGGATTTCATTTTCAGATAGCAGCAATATCTGAGCAAGCTTCTGAGTCAACTGGAGACCCTAGTTCTGAGAAACCTTCTAGTCCTTTGGGTTGGAAAGTCTTTGACATGCATTCTGTAGTCGATGCTACCGAAGATCTTCTACTGTTCATTTTATCAGACAAGGGTTCGAGAGTGCGTCTTTTCCTTCTTTGGGATATAATAGAAGTAGCTGGTGTATTCCTGCAAGATGAAGTCATTGACTGCTTGTTAAATGAGAAGCTTCAAGATCAAAGGATATTGCTATTTGAGGTAATTTTGAAGTTTATCTCAGTTGAACAAACTTTGAAGTTTTTATAAGTAAAAAGTAATTCTTGGCGCCCCTGTGAAAATGACTTTCGTACTTGCTACATGAAGTCTTCTAGCATAAGCTTTAATGGTTGAGTTGTACTCTGCTAGTTATGAAACACATAAATATATTTACCCAAAAAAAGAAGAAGAAAGAAACGTCAATCTTAGGAGATGTTAATATCTTATAAAGGGAGAAAAGGATATATATTAGGGTAGATTAAATCTTGGAAGGAAGAATGAAAACTACCGTGGCCATTATGTTAGTCTCCCTTTGTACGTGCTTTTTCCACTAGGTATCTAGATTAACTATAGTACATCACGCCTTAAATGAAGGTGCCAATCTGATGCAATACTACATTCTTGTGCATTGCAGGAGCGTGCTATCCTCAATAGGATTGGAAAAGGTTTTAAATACTTTTGTGAGGTGATCAAGTTGGCCCCAGTAGAGTGGGCAGCAATGCTGCTGCGGATGGCTGTGAAACCTGAGGTTCACAAATTTATTATAGACATTATTTCGGCTCTAGTTTTGCATTTTAATCACAAATTGCGGGAAGCGTCTTGGCTTTATCTATCGAAGCTTCTTCACAAATTGAGGTAGGAGTACAGCTTTTAGCATTTAGGAATTCAAGATGAGCGGATATCTTCACTAGAAATCTTGTTTCTCAAAATTTCCATGTTGCAGGTGTTTTAAAAGCTCATGAAGGAAAAAAAATGGATATATTAATCTTGCCAAGAGAACAGAGGGACTTGTGAGAGGGGTTCATTCTTTTGTACCTATTGGATTTTTTCTTTGGGGTAAAAATATAGTTTACGTGATTTGATCTAAAATCTGTGGTTATAATTGTCACTTAACCTCCATTAGTTTGTTTTGTTAACACTTAACCACCTTGTGAATATTTTTCATCTAAAATTTAATCATTTTAGTTATCTAAAAGTAAGTTAAAATTATTTTTCTTTTTTATAAATTGCACTATAATTTACATCATTGCATATTTTTTTATCCCAGAAAAAAAAAAATTACATCCTTGCATAGTCATTCTTCCATTTAATTTTAAATTGCACTATATTTCACTTGTAATATTAAACCGTAAAGGGATTAAATGACAAGTTAATAATTTTCAAATTATTGGGGTCAAACTAATTTTAATCAACTCATACATAATTTATTTAAATTTTGGATGGAAAATAACATAATATAGTTAAGTAGTATGAGAACAAATTACAGGGAGTTAAGTGATATATTTTCTTACTAATATATTTTGTTAATAATTTGATGATGAGTATCGATATAGATTGAGTTTATTATTTATAATCGAAAGAAAACTCTGCTCATATTATTTCTTTTTCATTAAATACGATTTGGAAAATCACTTTGCACGAGATGTTTTCCTAACCCAAATAGAGTTTTCGCGGTGTACGTTTTATCGAATGTTGCTAATTTTTTTTCCCCCCACTTTTATAATTCTTTCACTACTTTCCTTCCCGGAAGGTCACTCACCAGTTACCACCAACCAGAGAAATTTAAGAATTAGCAATGAGCCAATCACTTATTTCATTATTCTTTGAGGTGGCAATTATTGTATGGGATTGATGCCATGTGAATTTCCTTCCTTCCGCTGTCCCTTTAAGCTGTGTGTTTTCCAATGTTTCGTTGAGATTCTGTGTATTATCTGAGTCTGTGGGAGAGAACTTTGTGTTTTGATTGTCACGCAATGTAGCTAGTTAGATTTGTATAACTTTTTCATGGTAACGATCAACTTGAATAATAGTTTACATTCAGCACACACAGGAAAAATTGTCATACAAATAATATAAAACTCGTTGGTCAACTATTTATCGTAGTCGCCCACTTGCGCGGTCATGTATACTTTAAGAGTGGAGCATAATTTCGTTGAGTACAGGCAATCAACAAGCCACACAAATTTCTGAGGAATAAAGAAACAAGGTTGACGCTGTAATTCTCTCAAATAAATTTATCCGAGAAGCCAAGCGAAAAGGTAGACAATTCCTCGCGTTGATGCCTTCACATACTTGTCACCATTCACCAATCACCATATCTAATTTTACTTCATAAATATAAAGCAATCTAGTCTTATTGCAGGGCATGAGAAGGAAAATAAGAATGCCATTGGAGATCGAAGACTTTCTTGCCTGAGCTAACACAACAATATTGTGAACACTGTCACTAGAATTCCTAATAGATGTCAGTTTCTAATTTCTAGTGCATTATGGAAAGCGAATAAGCGGCTCTTAGCTCCTAGGCTACCAACCCCCTTTTTTTCTTTTTGGTTTTAAAGATAATGACACTCAATTTCCCAATCCGTCTGCTCACTGCTTAGCACTATATTTAATAAGTTCTATTTTTCCCCCCCGGAAAATTCCTTTTTCTCTGTATTTGTTGAACTCGTAGGTTCCATCGGTGCTGCTGATCGGTGGATTCTTATACCCAAAAAAACAAAAATTCATTGTTGCTGCTTTTAATAGCAAAAGAATATCAAGCATGTGCCGTACACTATAAATCGTTTGGACACAAAGGGCAACATAGAAGATAAAGTCTGAAAATAATGAGTCAACTTTCAATGATGTAAAATCTAGGAAATGTCAACATAATGTAATTATTTTCCCTTTTGTTAACATGTGATTGACCTCACGGAATAGCCCTGTATCTTCTTCTGCATGTAAAACACATAGGTGTCAGCACCACCGGATAAGTTGACTTTGTTATAGCATACAGTGCTGTTTTGGCCTTGACTTGGTCCCACCGTCCGCTTTACCCCATCCTCCGGCGACGCATAAGCAATGCACTACTCTATTTTTAGCATTTGAAGAAACAACCACTGAGCTTAACTTAAAATTAATAATCAACAGATAATACCAAAAAAATTTATGAGAGAAGTAATTTCTTTTATATTTTTATAATTTTCTGTTGAAAGCATTCTTTTTCCAAAAAAAAGGTTGCATTTTGTATGTCTCAATTCTCAACTCTATTGTTGAACAAACAATAAGCTGACTTGAACCAAAATGAAAGGGTACCCTCTGGCTTCCTCCATTCTCGTCTTTTTCTCCGCTCATGTCTTGAACTCCCTGTCTCTCTTTGTCATGGCATTTCGTCCCTATTCTCTTCCTCAGGTACCTTCTCTGTCTAATTTATTCATTACCCTCTTTCACTAGTTCAATAATTCTTACTAATTACTAATCCTATTTTGGATTTAGTATTTTTTGCTTAGTAGCTGGAACAGCAAGATCTATGTACAAACTTTATATCTTTTGGGCAATTTATCACGTCTCGTGAAATTATTTACAATTTCTTCCTTGTGGGGTTTCTGTGCAGGTTAAACTTGACAGCTAGTAATTTCAGAATGACCCCACTCATGTCATGATAACTTGGAATCGTTGGCACGCAAGAATAAGCTATACATACGCAATACTGCTTTTGTTTCTTCATTTTCTCATATTGGTCAAGCAAATAGTACCTAGGAACCCAGAATATTCAAGCTATAATATGGGCTATCTCAATTCTGTTTTGTCCTCTTCAAGCCAGGTTCATGCTGCTGAAGATGCACCCGTGAGCGGTGGAGGCCTCAGGTTAACTTCTTTTAGCTTATCGATCTTTCTTTAGATCTAGAATAGGAAAAAGTGGTTGCTTTACCCATCCCTTTCATATTTAATGTTGCTGATCGGTTTTATTCATACTTTGAAGTTGTATCGAATCTTCGTCATTTATATCCACGGTGCTATATTACTCCTTGTTGCGTTAATTTGAATATTCAGAACTCAGTTCTGTGCGATTCATGCATATGAATTTTAATGTATTTACTTTTAATGAAATTATCCAACTTGCCTCTGTCGATCTTGTTCAACCTTTGATGGGTGTAATACTATATGATAGTTCTGGTTTGTAGCTTGTCCTTTTGGTATGTCTCTAGCATGATTACTTGATGAAATGTGGAGGAAAGTGGGATAAATGACTGATACTGCTGCAAGGATTCCTCTTTAGATTATAGGTACTGTTACTGGTATTCCTGTAATTGGTTTGATTGGGAATTTCCTTCATGGTTCATATTCTGTATTGGATTCATCCTTGTTGTTGTCAGATGAACTCGGTAACTAAAAATTGTATTCCTATGAAAATAAGGGAACCTCTCAAGTGATTCATTTGTTGTCTTAAAGTTGCATAATGCTTTGTTGTAGAAAGCCTTAACGTGTTCATTTTATAGTTTCTGTCCTATGGTCAGATTCAGTTAAGCTATTGTAGTGAGCATCTGACGTTTGGGCCCATAAAAAGGAGTGGAATAACTCAAAAGCAATGCTAAAAGGGCCAAGTACCTATCTCATGTTTTATTGCAGTTTTTGTTTATTGCTTGTCATGCTTTGGCTCAATGTCACTGATATCCATACACGTTCCATGCCTTTTTTGCTTGTTTCCTGGACATAGTTCCCCCCACCCTTGCGAAGAGTGTGACTGTGAGTGTGTGTGTGTGTGTGAGAGAGAGAGAGAGAGAGAGAAGCAACAAGACTGTTGAACCTTTCACATTTACAAACTTAGAATATTACTATGAAATATTTCCTTTAATAATTTTGCTGATAATTATGGTTGCTTTTGATTATTATCTAGGTTTTGCCAGCAGACAGTGCTTCTAAATCTCATAGATCCTCGAGTGTCTATAAAATAATAAAGATAAGCATAGCACATTACAGTTATAGCTCTTCTTCCTGAACTTTCAATGTCTTCAGAAACAAAAAAGTTTAACTAACATTAAAGGTGAAAATTATAATAAGTAAATGTATATTTGACTTTTAAAGTTGTGTCGACAGTTCTTTAATTAGCAGCGATTTATGATATGACTGTTCCATACGAAGACAGCCTATCACTCATTTTTTTAAAAGAAAAGAAACTTCATTTTTTCCATTTCCAATGCACATCGTCCATGAAATCCCTTAAAAAAGTGGAAACTTGTTTTAGTAATTTAAATTAAATTAATTAGAAACTTTGATTCTTGCTCTGCTTCTGATAACCTCAGAATTGGAGTCATTGATCAATTTTTGAGAAAATTTTATTGGAAAACATTGAATCTTCATTAAAAATATCAGATGTACTTGATTATATTGCCCAAATAACAAGTACCCCATACAACTTCCACCAAACTATTTTTCTCTTTGTTCTTCCCATCCAATTCCTCTGTGCTATTCTCCCTTGCCTATTACTAGACAGCTATTTCCCTTTCTTTTATCTTTATTGACAACTATAACAGAGGTTGTCATTATATACAAATTGAATATGTCAAATCTGTGTCTGAGTTGGGTCTTGAGTTTGCAGTTGCTTCTGTGTTTAATAATCTGATGAGAATGTTTTCTGCATTAGTCATATGAGCTGTGGGTTTCATGCATGACCTATATGATTCACTCGTTGATTGGCACAAATAATTTTGTATAATTAATACTGCTCTAAAATTGGGTGACAAGATAAAACTTAAAAAACCCATGGCATTTCTTATTACTACAATGTTCAAGAATGAGAATACATGAGATGGTTAGCACTAAATTTGTTCTAATTTTTGTTAACAGTCAGAATGGTAAGTTCAGTTATGGATATGCTAGCTCTCCTGGCAAGAGATCTTCAATGGAAGATTTTTATGAGACAAGAATTGATGGTGTTGATGGTGAAATTGTGGGCCTTTTTGGAGTTTTTGATGGTATATACGCATCTCTCTTTCGTCTCCATCTCCTTGTACTTTCACTATTGATTTAGAGAAAAGCATGCGAAATGTTGCTTATAGAATGCTAAAATTATTTTGTTTTCTATAAGGATTTTTTTTATTAATATATTTCTATACCTGGATTTCCGTTTTTAAAATAATGGGAAATTGATTCTCCCATGTGATTCATAATGCCAAATACAGATACTTGCATGTTTATGTACTCGTATACATAACATCAACAACAAAAAACAAAGTCTTTTACCACTAGGTGGTGTTGGCGCCAACTCGTATATATAACCAGTTCATATATTTTTATCTCCCATTTCCAGTCTTATCTAGTTTATTTTCTCAAATTACTCTTATGTAGAAGTAGATTATGGATTGGTTCAATATTTCCTCTCTCCTTTGACCCCCAGCTCAATCTGATTATTGACTTTTAGATTATTCTGTATGGCTGTAGTCAATATTTTCCTCTCTTCTTTGACCCCCAGCTCAATCTGATCATGGGCTTTTAGATTATTTTGTATGGCCGTAGTATTTTTTTTTTTTCTTCTCAGCATGAAGGAAATATCTCTGAAGGTTGCCCATTTAATCAATTTTTCTACGGGAATAATGCCCACATGCTTCACCTCCTCTTCTCAAACTGACCTGTTTGAGCTGATAAGGATTACATGTTACTTTATATTATTCTTTCTTAAGTGATTTAGAACCTTCATTAAACCTTATATTAGTAATTTTCAGGTGTCAATTGTTTTAGTTGGCATGAGAAAGTAAATATTGTTTTCTTTATTGAAGCATGTAGAAATTATCCTTTAGTGGCTGGATTTAAATTTTCATACATTTAACATATGCTCGAATAGTTTTATTTATTTACTAAGAATATTGAACACAGCTGTAAGTTAGTTGTTTATATGTTTATGACTCTTTCAGGTCATGGTGGTGCACGGGCTGCCGAGTATGTCAAGCAAAACCTCTTCAGTAATTTGATCAGACACCCAAAGTTTATTTCTGACACAAAATCTGCTATTGGTTTGTCATATCCTACCTTTAGAAGCACGATTCTTTTGTTTTGATGCTCTCTAGTATGCAAAATTTGGAAAGTAACTGTTTTTCCTGTAAAACTTTTCTTATCCACAGCTGATGCATATAACCACACTGATTCTGAATTTCTCAAATCAGAAAATACTCAAAACAGAGATGCTGGATCAACTGCTTCCACTGCCATCCTAGTTGGAGACCGTTTGCTTGTTGCAAATGTTGGGGACTCCAGAGCTGTTATATGCAGGGGTGGTAATGGTAAGGCTAGTAGCGCTATCTACAGTTATATACATTCTTAGAAACATGAATGTTATATCACTTATTGTTTCACATGAATTTTAATTTTGAGATGCATCGAAAGCTCATAACAATTCATGTTGTCAAAGGTTTGTAGAGGCTTCTATATCATGTCAACTTTAAGCTTTTTGAGTGGTTCCTATTATAGTTTCCTCTAGTTGCTAAGATTTAAACTCTACTTGTCTGTTTTGAGACATGATTTCTACAACTTTCTGTCCGTACTTTTCCTTTCTGATTTACAAGATCATGGAGCTTCAGAGACATGCTAGTGTGAGTAAACACTAAATTTTGTGAGAACACCAAATAAATAATTTGAAAATAATGTATATTGAAACATTTATTTTGATTTGAGTGTATCTGCATATATTGACATATTTTCAAATTGCGGATGATTCATTCATAGTTTGTATGCAGGCATGTGATTAATGACTTCTTCTTTTATTTATTTTCTTTTTTCTTTTCTTTTAATTAGCGATTTTGAGAAATCCTGTCTTACTTCCAAGTGCCTGCTGAAAGGCATTTACATTAAGCCTAAGTTTATATAATTTATTGATGAGATATATAACCCAGGATTCATTTGGTTTTAAGACTGTAGTGTTGGTGCACGTGTAAATGTGTAATGCAGTGGGTGTCTACATGTGCAATTACCTCAGCCTTCCCACTTTGAACAAGTACCTAATCTTTTACTTCCTTTTGTGGTTCCCTCTAGCCATTGCTGTATCTCGAGATCATAAGCCAGACCAAACTGATGAGAGGCAAAGGATTGAAGATGCAGGGGGTTTTGTTATGTGGGCTGGTAAGGTCATCTTGTAGTTATCTTTCTCATTTTAATTTTAAAATTTATCTGGTTTATCACCATTCAAAACTGACAGGAACTTGGAGAGTCGGTGGTGTTCTTGCTGTTTCTCGTGCATTTGGTGATAGACTCTTGAAGCAGTATGTTGTTGCTGATCCAGAAATCCAGGTGTGTTTCTGTAATGGCGATGTCCATTCTTGGACATATTTGTAGATTTCTCTCAAGCAGTGTGTTATGCAAAATAACAATATGAAGACAAAGACAAGTTTATAACCTGCTTAATTTCTGCTATTTGTGTGTATAATGTTATAACTGATAATGCACTGTGCTAGGGCACATTAAAATCTCAAAGGTGAGTGGAAGAAGGTACTTGCAGAAGTACTAACGATTTTGTCATCATTTTGCAACCCAAAATTTTGTTCATTATAAAACTTTTGAGAGACTTGCATGCTGCACATAACCATGCATCATGCATGCAGTAGTAATTGTATGCTTAATAACAATCATTTTAGAGGTTCATCAAGAGGAATGTTGCTAACCAAAAAGAAATCGTGTATTACATAAGTCTTTATTCTCACAGAAATTAATTGACTGATCTTCTTTCTTCATGTTGACTTGGTCTTGAAACTTATTTTTCTTGCCTCTTTTTTCCTCCTCTGTATATTTCATTTATAAAAATGCATGTGGCCTTGCAGGAAGAAAAAGTTGACAGCTCTCTTGAGTTTCTTATATTGGCCAGTGACGGATTATGGGATGTTGTCTCTAATGAGGTTTGCAATATTTTTCACTTCTTCCACTTTCCTTTTCTTTGATAACTTTTTTGTGTCTCTATCATTAAAAAAAAAAAAAAATTTGAAATGAATCATGCTCTACTGGGAGGAGTTGGATTTTTTGTTTACCCAGTGTAAGTTTCACAGGGCCCTGCTTTGGTGTAGTCAAGCCAATACCTTGATTTCTGAAAAGTATGAGTCGAATATTGCCCATACAAGATATTAGAAACTACTAAAGATTATTTCATGTTGAGACGAGGGAGCTATATCCTCTTTGAGATAAGCTCTGGGCTGACAAAACATGATATGGGTTCTGAAAATCACTTTTCTTTTGTTTGTAAGAGAATAGGGAGAAAATGGAAAAAGATGTAGTCCCAAATAGAACTCTTTTCTTTAAAATACATGGTTGCAGAACAATCAAATTCTTTTTAACTCTCATTATTTTTATTTTCTCAGGAAGCTGTTGCTATGATAAAACCAATTGGGGATGCAGAGGAGGCAGCAAAGAGGCTGATGAATGAAGCATATCAAAGAGGTAGTTCTGACAATATCACTTGTGTTGTTGTTCGTTTCTTGATGAACCAAGGGGGTGCTTCTTCTCGTAGTAGCTCGCGACCTTCAGTAGAAGGTTAGGACACTGCTTGGCGGTGGTGGTGGTTTGTGGCAGATTAAAAGATGGGATATGATAAATTCAGGTTTACAGTTCATCATCGGTATTCCATATAGTCATGTACTATGTTGCAAGAATAGAAAAACAACGAAACTCATTATGGTTTTCTAGCATAGAGCTGTGCTTTTGTAGCAAGGGGAATATGTGTAGAGTCTGTGGCCTCGTGTAAGTTTCGATTGCACATGCTGTATATGTGGTATTGATCCAAAGAAGACATGTGCTTCGTTGCTGTTGAAGTACCCTTTTATTTGTGTTGTCTTGTGTAACATTTTTGTTTTACATGATTCATCGTTTGTATCAAGTGTAGTATTATAATCTAATAAAAGAACATTAATGTGTTATGGCGACAATGTTGGAACTTGAAACTGAAACTGAACAATGAGTTAAATTTGGATTGGACAAGGAGTTGAAGGGTCCAAATTGATTCGAAAGGATGTTGCTAAATGAAGCAAAGGAAGGATTATGGACATGGAGTAGTGAGAGAATTAGGAAGATTAGAACTGTGTCTGTTTTCTACGCGAATTTTCATTCTTTTCTATCTGACAAGTGTTGCTAGCTTAGTATGGAAAATTTGCATGAAAACGTGTATGAACTACCATCGTTGACCATGATGGCCAATCAAATGGTCCTAACTCCAAACGCATCTAATTCATATTTATCCCTGTAAACCATTGACTCTTGATTTGTGGAATCTTCTCGGTTCCGTGGGAACACCCGAATTCTTAATTAAGACTGTTATTGGAACTATAGATTTTTTAATATTCTAATCCTTAAATTATTCCAATCTTTCAAAATTTATAATTCATTATATGTTAATATAACAATTAAATGCGTCTCTCACAATCTAGCCATAAATGGGTATAAATACTTAATCCGTATCCCCCTCATCAAGCTTGTGGCTATAAATTCTTGGGTAGTAGCACTCATTTCAGGATTTTTCATATTCTTAGTGAAGCCAACCGTGTGATAACTAAATTTGGCTCTCAGAACTCCTTCCTTTTTTCTATTTGAGAAGAACTCTCTTCGAGTATTTTTTTATTTTTATTTGTTGATACTCTGTCTGTAACTTCTCTTGAGGTGTAATCTTTTTATTTCCTCTTTTAGACACCAAAAAAAGCTACATAATCCTATTTTGCATACCTTTTACTGTTCTTAAATCAACATGTATTTAATAAAATAATATCATTATAGGAACATTTGGTACATGGATAAATTTTTTATTTTTATAAATCACAAGAATATGATTTTCAAAAATTTTTTAAAAAAATTTTTGGTTAATTAAAATATTTTAAAAAATCTTTTATAATATTTTCAAGAATATTAAATTCCTACACTTAGTTCAACTTCAATATTTTTAAAAATATTTAATAATTTTTTAAATATATATTTTAAATTATAACTAACTATTTTTTTAAAACTACTTATATTATATTAAAAATAAAAATCATAACAACTGATTAATTGAATAATATACATACATATGCTATTAATTAATAACACTTGAATAATATATATATATATATAAAGTATACATACATATATTTTTATAAAAAACAAAATTTGTACTTTATTTTTATGTATGATAAAAAATATCAAATTTATCAAAATTATAATTTAAAAATAAAATTAATAATATTATTATTTACGTGAAGTAAGGTTAAGTTTATATATTATAAAAACACCAATCTAATAGTTTCTTGTTTAGATAGTAAAAATTATATAATTAATTTTAAAAAATTAAAATAATAATTTGTAGTTTACTGTTTAAAAAAGTAATTTTTTAATACAAATATGTTAAGATATCACATATTAATTTGTGCGTAAATGTATTAATATATAAACAATTTATATACATTTATACATAAATAATTTTAAAAAATAGAAATTAAAATAATAAATTAAAATAAAATATTATAAAAATGTACACAAATGTAAGACAATTTTATTATAAAGTTTATTATTATTAAAATTAATATATTTATTATTAAGTTTATATTATTATTAAATTAGTTATCTACATATACATTTATTAAAAAATTTATATCATATTATAAAAATATTTGTTCAAATTTTACAAAAATAATTTAATAATTTTTATTCCTTTAAATAAAAATAAAAATTTATAAAAATACTCTACTTTTAAAAATATAATATTCTTTAAAATATTTTTTTAACTCATACTAATCACAAAAATATATTATCCTAAAATTCTTATTTTCGAGTATTGTAACTTTTGAGTTGACCTTACAGCTTAGCTTAGCTATGGCATGTTTAACCCAATTTCAAAGTTTTCTCCTTTTCTATTTTCAGTTTTTACACAAATCAATGAGCACATATTCCCCGTAAAACAAGTTAGCCTGTCTAAGCTTGGAATAATTAAGAATTGAATTGAATTGACTCCATATATAAGATGATTAAGTTGATCGCAGTGACGGTGAGTAAAAGGCAACAACGCGTTTTATTACGCACAGTAGAAAATGTCAGAAAAGAAACACCGTGACGCACAGTACATACGTAACATGAATAACATAACACCTACTTTCCCAACCACAAACGACGGAATCTCTTTACCATACGTGGCCATGGGTTCCTTCGCTCGCAACCATCCCTTCCTCATCCAAACTAACTACACTTGCAATTATATATATTATAGCTTACTTTAAATTAATAATCAAATCCCGTCAAGCACTCCAATCGCGTTTCAGATTTCGATACGATGTTGTCTTGTCTTGTGCTTTTCTTTCCCACAACACAACTATAATGTTTTACTTTACTTTTCCCATTATAATAATTGTAAACTATAAACAAATCCTGCAGGCTTTGTTTCCTCAGAAACCAAAATTATGATAGTTGAAAATTGAAAACCATAAAAGCTCATATATAGCTACATGTTTATACCCATCACACAGATTCAGAAACAAGTTTCAGATGATCCATCCATCTGATTCTGATCCCTTCCAACAACAACAAAAAATATATACACCATAAACAAAACATCTAGCAAGCTAATTAACACGGTGTTACCAATATCCAGTGCAGTGCAGTGCAGTGCAAGAGCAAGGACTCAACAGCTGGGTACGACGCCGTATCCTCCGAAGCGGTCCACCTCGGATCGTTTGGCGAACCGACCTTTGATCCTAGGCCTTGTTTCCGCATAGGCTTTTCTGGAAGCGTAGCGAATGGTCTTCTCGAACTTGCGGTTCTTCCTCTTCTCTCTGTACCTCAACACCCTCGCTTCCCTGTCTGCAGCTGATATCTGCACCATCTGATTTTCACCTCCCATCATCGCCTTGCTGTAACCGTTGGATATCGCATTCCCATCTGGCACCACCCCTACTTCCATCGAGGACGATGATACCTGAAGTAGTCAACTCTCTTATGTCAGCTAAAAAATATATATTGCAACCACTAATCAAACCAATTATTTATTTTGAATTTGCTTCTGATTTATTGGATAAAATGAAGAAACAAGATCTTACACTCTGGCTCAGACACTGGCTGCTGTTGTTATAACCGTAGGCCAAATTCTTGGAGCCTGATAAGTCCATTTCATAGTAGTGTTCGTTCAGGGAAGGCACCTGTGTGCTCTTGCTCTGTACTGGAACGACACCGTCGGTTCCGGAACTGTTCTGCTCCTGTGCTTCCACCTTCGGATCCACGGGCCCGAAATCCAGATCTAGGCATGGCTCCATTTCAGAGAACACGTACTCGCCGGAGTTCAGATCCGGGCTCTCCACCGCCTTCGGATTGGGGAGCAACCAGGAAGCCGCTTCCGCCTCTTCCCTGCTGACATCAGCATCTCCATCGGCGTCGGAGAAGTAACGGTCGTCGAGGAAGTTGATGGCAGCAACGGCGGATGGGACGCCGACTGAGTGGACTGGGTCGTAGAAGGGAGTGACTGGGACGCGCTCGTGGCGGCGGGCGAGTGGGTTGGCAGAATGGATGTCACGGTCGCAAGTCACACAGAGAGCAGCGGCGTCAGCCTTGCAGGTAACATGGGCAGGGGCCTGCTCGCAGACCTCACAGACCCAGACGCGCGCGTGGCGGGAGGCGAGCTTGTTGGCGGCATGGACCTTGGAATCACAGCCAAGGCAGAGGAAGGCAGAGTCGGCGCGGCAGAAGAGGGTGGCAGTGGCCGATTTGCAGGAGTCACAGAGCTTGGAGGCCATCGTAGGAGGAGGAGGGAAGCGTATTAATTTGAGTTTAGGGTCCAAGCCCTCTGTGTTATTCAAGGAAATGTGAGCATGAGTGGTTGAGGCTGAGGCTGAGGCTGAGGCTGAAGAGGAATCGTGATTAAGCGAAACAAGTCTATCTATCTGGTGGGGCCAGGGAGATCTGAAGCATACCCAATTGGGAGAAGCCACGTGGGCAAGGCTTAGCCAAAAAAACTGTGGAGTAAACATGGGGATGGGGATGATGCAAGAAGAACAAGGTCGTCGTTTTAGAAAGTGGAGCCCACTCACTTCATGGGAGGTGGGGACCTCCGGAGTGAGGTTGTCATGGCGCGGCCCATAAGGCTTTTGGCATCTTATGTCTCTTTGTTAATGATATTTTGCTAAACAATGAAACACTGAAGCTGAGTTGGACAGACACACGGCTTCCACTATGGGCTAATCGCACGGCCTTTTCTTTTTTCCTTCTTCTTTCAACCTTTTTACTTCCTGTAGTTTCTCTTACAGTTTTTCAGATAAGTGTTATGATGATGAATTAACTGTATTATCCATTAAGTTTACGTAACCATGTCCTCTTTAGTCTCTAGTATACTACACTACACTATTTTTCGTTATTGTAATTAGAACCCATAGTAATACCACCAATGACTTTACAACACTCTTTTTATCTTTCATGCAGTTTCCTACTCAGTCGACTGTTTCAATTTGTTTACTTTTTGTCTGAGTCACACGCAACTGTTGATTTTGACACTTCACTTGATTTGCCACATTAAGAAACTAATTAACACCCATAATCATTATTATTACCTCAACACTAAAAATAAACCAAGAGATACAAAAAAAATCACTTAATCAGCAAACTAGGTTTTGGGACTCCTCTAAAATCAACATTAATTAACAACCCCACATGGGTTGGTTGCTCAAAAATAGCCCTAGCTAGGGTAGTGGGGAAAGAAAGGCTTTTGTTAGCTTAGCTAACCAACCTATATATTGGTTGGACTTTTTATGTAGATCAGTACAAACCAGATATTCCATTTTAAAAATTAATTAAAAAAATGAACAGGGTTTTTTTCCTTTGACGACGAATGAAACCAAATTAATTTTTTTTAAAAAAAAAATAGAGTTTGACTGTTTGAGTTTGATGTGATAGTTTGGGCTCAGGATGTAAGGGCTCACTTAAATGAGATATCTGCGCAATATGGGCTAAGCTATCAAACTCCTTGGTTGGGCCTATTCCAATATTGCATTGTTGCCAATCAAAATTACCAACTTTGACAATTATATCACGTGTTTTTGACCGTTATGCTTCTCTAATTTTAGGGTGTTCTTCTTATGTATATAAGAAATAATATAGATCCAAGTAATGGTTCCCAGAAAGGAGAAAGAACAAATATAAATAATATAAATATACATAGCTTATGTACCAAAATTAAAATAAATAAACATCACTGGGGTTTTAACGAAATGATATTATAATTATAAAAAAATGAAAATTAGCTTGCATTGAAGAGGGGTGGAGGGACGCAGAGATGCGGCCTTCCGTAGCCGCGATCAGATAAACAAAAGCAATCAGATAAAAAGCAAAGCGCACACACGTGTCAGGAATATGCTAAACGACACTGCTGGATGCCATGGATGACTATCAGGATGGTGGAAGATGGATCTTATTCTCATTTTTCTCGTGCTCTAAACACCGGAACACTACACCGGTATGCCTTACATAGCGAGCTTGTGCTTTTGGTTAATTTGAATCATTAATCCCATTTTGTATTCACTCTTAATTTCTTGCTTCTCAATGTAGAAAGGTTTGAGACGAGTTACTTAGTTAACACATTACATATATCTGTTGTTGGATTCTAAAATTCATCTCAGCTTAATACCACGCTTCCCGAATCATGGAAGACCAGAAACAAAAAGGTCCAATAAAAACCCAGAGCCCACAAAACAGGGTAATAATATATAAGCAAAAAAGACGATGAGATGGTACACTAGACACTACACTATAGTAGAGGTTTCTTAATTCTAGGTTAGAAAGCACCCAATTCAGTTTCTCACTCCCGTGCAGTCGCGCTTGTAGTTTGGACATCGTTGTCCATTTGTTTCTCTGATTTCTCACTGTTTTCGTCCCCCTTCTTCTCAAAATCATTTCTGATTCCGTCGCTAAACGGCGAGAAATTGGCAGAAACAGAGAGAGGGGTGGCCACATACGTGGGCTTGTCTTCTCCGGCCATTATTACCAGAATCTTGTCGTCGTAAGCTTTAGCTGATTTCACCTCAGCGGACTCACCCTCTTTCTCACCTCCGCTTTCGAGGTCTGTGTTTCCAGTTTCACTACGTGGGTTTTGGCGTGGACTGGAATGCCTCCTGTAAGAGCAAGCTAAGATCAAAAGCCCAAACGCTATAAGAACCAGCATCGCAGCCAATCCTCCAAAAAGATAGGGAACCGGAGAGTGCCACGTGGATAGGTGAGCACTCGTGAACGATGATGACGCCGTGCTCGTGGGTGATACAGCTACTGCTAATGAGCCACCGGGATTGTTTGAGGTGGAAACAGTTTTCATTTTGGTCTCTCTCTCTCTCTCTGCTTTTAGCAGAGGAACGTAATGTATATTGTATAGAGAAGCTGAAGAATGTGAGATTGGAAAAAGGAGGATGGTGAGGAAGAGTATTTATAAAGGCGAAAAATGAGAGAAGTTGTTTTCTCTTGAGTTGTGGAAGTAGGTCAAGTTCACGGACTACGCCCTGTTTTATCGTTGTGAGTTGTACTTGTAACAGATGCTGTAACACAGGGTACCCTTAAAATTTGGATCTTCCTGTGATAGATAGGTCATAGACTCAGTAGTGAAGTAGTTTTTGAGTTCTTTTGGACTAAGGGAGGTGTGGGTCCTCCTTTCAAGAGTAAAGATCGATTCTTTCTCTCACCCTCCCAACAAATCGGGTCTGATCTTTTAAATCTAAAAAATAATATATTTTTTAAAAATAAAATAAAATATTTACATTAATAGAGATCTGTGCTAAGATTTAAAAAATGTGATGTTACAAAAATATATCACAAAATTTAACAATTCAAACAATGTAGTATTTTGGTTAATAAAGTTATATTTAGAGCGAAGGTCCTTGAGTCCCTATCGAAGGCCACAGTAAAAGCGCACAAGGGTGTATGATATGATGAAATGTTGGTTTAATGAAAGTAACCATAATCATCATCAACAAAAGGATAAAATAGAATAAGCAATGTGGGGAAAGTGGAAACAAAGCTATAGAAGGCTTTCCTTTTGCTTCATCATTCGGAATTCTGACATTGGAGTTTCATTTGGAATCCAATTAAGAGTCTTTATCCCCTTATATTAACATCACCCCCCACTTGTTCACCAACTGGAATTCGAAACTCAGTCACTGTTCAATGTTCATTGTTCGCTCTTGCTTCAGAAATTACGAGGAAATCTCTGATATTAGATGTCATGTAATTGACCATGTACCAACCAATCATATATTCCTCTAAAGTCTAAACCAAATGGTTCAATGGTATTGTTATTATCATCATTATTCCTCATCTACTCAAAATATATTTATGCTCTCGTTTAATAACTAACGATAATTGTAAGATTGTGATATCTATATTATACATACAAGTTTTTCATCTCTCTCTTTCACTCAAAATTGTAATTGATCGCAGATTTTGGCATGGTACTTGATCTTTCATTGTAGATGAGGTTATTATTAACCCTTGGACAATAATATTAGAAGTTAACATTGTAGAAAGATAGGTGAGTTTTATACTTTTATTTTTGCTGGAAAAAAAATTAGGAATGTGACGCTTAATTGTGGCTGATGACTTTTATTTTGAATTATAATCACTAGCAACAGCGATCAACAGCGGTTCTCACTCCTCACTCGTGAAATTCAGTTGGTCAAGTTATTGAGGCCACCACCGCTTTTTCCCATTCTCATCAATATCCTTGTACTTTTATGCTCCATTATTCTATTACCCTAAAAAGATACAGTGGAGTGGATGACTGCATATGAACACTATTTATATATATTACCAAAAATTTCGAGACATATTGTCACGGAAAATGTTGGTAAAAACCTTGTTTTAAAAGTATTTGGACCAAGTAAAGTGTGGTGCAGTAGATAAAGGGGTCAACCAAATAATAATTCTTTTTCGTAAATAAAATGATAATAAGGGAGATACCTCCAATTAATTCAAAAAATTACTGTACAGATTTAAACTGTAAAAATTTTACTCTATCATAATTAATTAATTAGTCTTAAGTATTAAGAGATTTCTCTGAGAGATGTCAACACATTAGGTTTTAGATAAATTTAAAAAATTTAAATTCTTGTCCATGGCTAAATTGAAAATTTTTATCTGAATGATTCACTATTTGAGTCAATTTACATTGACCCAAATAATAATTGTTAATTTATTTACAAAATGACACTTGACTTATTGATCAGAGCATCCAGAAAAAAAACACTGGAACACGTTCAAGAAATAACTGGTTATAGCCTATTTATTTCTTCTTCTTCTTTTCTTTTAAATCTTTTTTCAAAATTGGAAATTCTTTCTGAGTGATATCAAACTCAAAATTGATGTGTTTAACTAATAACTGAAATCGAATAGTTCGTGTAGGTTCATTCCACAATGCATAAATAGTGTAGCCGCCTCTGTCTGGTGATTTAGGCCACCGTTAAATAATATTTTGAACAAAGGGGAAGCATAACTTGTTAGTCCTAATTGTAGTCATTAACTAGGGATAATGTTAAGTGGGCTCATTAAACACAAAGATTACCAACCACCATATGTATAACATATATAATTACAAAACCAAGTAATAATTTACTTATCCCGAGTTTGTTTTCCTCTCTATCTTTTTCATGAAAATTTTCTTATATTCATATATTCACCAACTATTCTCTTGCTATTTTAGTCCTCTGATGATAAATTCATGTCAAATTCTTTTAGGCTGATTCTGAAATGAATTATAGTTCTGGTTTCATCCTCCTTATCCTCAAAGAACATAATCTTTTTCTTTAAGTCACTATGGAGATCAGTGGATGTCTTCTCAGCATATTGGCACCAGATGGTCTTACTTAAATAAGGACAAGGACTTCATTTATTACTTAAAGATGGTAGAATCCTATCCTCTACGTTTAATGCAATCCGCCTTTTGTTTTTAGGATTGTTCTTCATCGATCTGCTTGTGACGCAGATGATGCAAAAATTTGGCTATCTACTTTGATGATATAGCTTCCTTTTTCTATAGAAAATCAAGAAAGTTTGGGATCAAAATAGTGCTTTACTACGTCAACATACACACACACACACACATATATATTCATATTCGCTACCCATCCTGTAAAAGCAACCCCAGTTGAAATGCTTCCTAACTTTTGATTCTTCGAATTTTTAAGGGTCGCTTCTCTTTCTCACGACTCATCGCAGGATGAATCATCAGATTCTAACTTCTCTGCTTCACGTCTAACATCATGCTTCTGTTTGTTAATTAATTGGATTATGCTCATTAATCATGTATTAGTCACTAAACCTTATAGTTAATATAAGTGTATAGAATCAATTAAGAAAAGTGTAAGATTTGATATTCTTACACTTTTAATATTTTATTGTAGAAATTAATTTTTTGAATTAATCTAACAGTTAATTTAGAAGTATTCATTCTTCCTCTCGTGTATATAAATTTAAATTATATATATCCATTAGCAAAAGGAAGAAAACGTGCATCCCCCACTAAGCAAGCTCAAATGTAGTGCTAAAACCACCAGAGCAATAGCAAGGCAGATTAAAAGAACTTGGTGGCAGTGGCGACATTAAGCAAAAAATAAGCACCAACCAGCTCTATAGGACACTTAATCATATTGTATATAAAATTAATTAAGGTGTGTAGCTAGATGATTCTAAAACTGAGTCTGTAATCTGATATATATGTAGGGGTACTCACTGGTCAGTAGTCACTAGTGAGTGCTGTGAGTGACGTTCTGAAAAAGATATTTCTGCAGCTGAAAGAGTATTTTTGTCTCAATTAGTGGCTTAGACGTCATCCGTATCACTAATTGTTTCTATTCACACACTTTCAATTATTAACAGATCTTGATTAGTAGAGCGTATAAGCAGAAAGCTTGTGAGCTGTGACATCATTTGCTCATAATAGTATGGAGTTTATTTACTTTTACAAGGTTATGTGAAGTCCAGCATCCAAACTCCAAAGTGGATGGAGCACCTATATTGGGCCACATTCATTTGGTTTTAATCAAAAGTTTTGCGTCCAAACTAATCTAATTTTTGTTATAACTTTGGAGAATAATTTGTTGTTGGAATCTTTTGTTGCAACCCTGGAAATTTGAGTGAGTGAGAGAAAGAGAGTAATAGTTGGATGAGGTCCCCAACTCGGGTGGATGTGCGACGTACACCTATAATTGTTCCTAGCACTTCAAGTTGAGGTTGGCACATGCATTCTCCCATGGATACTATTCTTAAAATTTGGAGGCTTTAGCTTAGCTTACCTACTTAACTCTGTCTCTCTCCCTCTTCTTTCTTGTGTTACCATGCATAATTTGGCATCTCATCATGATGGATGACCAAATCCCGCACATGCTAATATGTAAAAGTTTTAAGTGTTCAACCCAACTTGCGTAGGGCCGTTATCAGCTCAATTATTGCCCTCCAAATATTCCTCCTATACACATGTATTGGGAGTCCTTTTAAGCATCTGGTCACTTGCATTAACTACATATATATATATATATATATATATATATATATATGTAGATGAATACCAATCTGTGTCAAAGGTGGACTCCAGTGGCCCAAAACGGAAAGGTTGTGATTATCGTTGAGTAATTGGTTACGGACTTCTCAAAGTTACGTTTGCGGACCCACAGTTACAGATATGGATCGTTCAAATTTTGGGCTCAGGGCCTAATAGGCCCCCCTTAACAACCCAGAAAACCACAAAATTTTGAGGAAAAAAAAAAAGAGGAACCACTATAGGCACTTTGCGTCAGTACAGCAGCGTAGAATTTCCTCTACAGTTCTTTCTTTCTCCAGGCCTCGAATCAGCCACATATGCTCGTGAAGGTGTCAACCGGTTTAGGCGCCAAGTGTTCACTCTTCATTTCTCTCTGTCTCCACAGTACACAATTACCCCGTTCTTCGTCTCCGCACAGAATCATACTTACCTAGTACTCGTCTCGCGGCTCGGTCCTTGAAAATCTAGCCATCATTTTGTTATACCACAGCAGGAGAGGGATCGAAGGAAGCCAACTATCAAATGAGGACAGTCGTCTCACGATTGATCCATTCAAGAGCATCCATTTCCAAGCTCAGGTGAGAGTTATTTCCCTCGTGTGTTCTGCCCAAATTTCGAGCATTTGATTATATGATTTTCATTGCATTCTACTGTGGTGTTATTTTGGTGATATATATATGTACTAAGGCGGTTTAATTCGATGTCGGCTTGATGAGGTTAGGGAAAGAGTGGATATACCATTGGAATTCTGTAATTTGCGTACTGTTCTTTTGTTCGAGCTTGTATTTGAAATTGAGGCTACGATCTTCTCCCGGATTTCTGGCTATATATGCGTGAAATTTAATTTTATACAGAACTATTTTTTCCGCAATTTTACAAAGCTATGCAGCTTTTACAAAACTAATTTGAAAATAATACAATGTTACAATCGTTTATATCTCGCTACAGCCGTTTGTTGTGTAGGTAGAGGATAACTGCTGCAAAAGCAATTTGAGTTTATGAGTGAATTCCACGGAATCGAATATAGAGCAATTGGTCTGAGTCTAACGCTTAATTGAGTATGATTGCTATCATGATTTTCAAATAACCAATTAAAATGCGTTTGCCTTTCATTACGTTGAAGTGCTATTACAATATCCAAGAGCGGGAGACATCTCTCCACGGAGTCTAATAAAGTTGACGAGCCCTTCAAAGTTGAGGAAGCAGAGACCATAAATGTTCCCCCACCTCCAACAGAGAAGGTATGCTACAAAGATAACCCTGTACAAATTTTATCTTATGTACTCATTTTTGTATACTCGATTATTAACATAACATGCTAACTTGTATGCATTTTCTAGTTGCTTGTGTTGGGCGGCAATGGATTTGTTGGCTCACACATATGTAGAGAAGCCTTAGATCGTGGTTTGTCTGTTGCAAGTCTTAGCAGGTTTGACACTTATGATTTTTTGGATGACTATCTGTCTATCATGCTTTAAAAGTATTAGTATTTTGTACCTGGTAGATGTTAATTGCTGCACTTTGGATATCTAATGGTAAGGGGATAGTTGTGCAAAGTTGTAGGTAATTCAATAGTCTGTTGTAAGCTACTAGGAATAAGCTGGCAGTGTGAGTTTTGGGTAGTATGTAGGAGGTCGTAGGTTCAAACCTTTTTATTGTTATTGTTCCCCCAATAAAGGAAAAAAAAATAATCTGTCGATCATTAATCTGTTACTGTTGGCCTTGATGCCTCCTTTTCATGGTTGTTATATTTCCCTTTTTTCTTTGTAGTATGTCTACCTTGTACTTCATTCTGTCTATTACTTCCAGGTCTGGTAGGTCATCTCTGCATGATTCTTGGGCCAACAATGTCACCTGGTATCAAGGTCTGCACTCTGCTTTCATCTTTGGCAATTTTCCTTGAGGATGATATCATTGTGGGATTCTGTGATGTCTCTAAACTGTCATACTGTAATCAGGGAATCTCCTTTCAACTGAATCTTGGAAAGAAGCTCTTAATGGGGTCACTGCTGTTGTAAGTTGCCCCATCCTCACTATAATGTATGCTAAATATTTCGCTACGTGGAAGCCATGGGGTGATAAGAAAATTACATGCTAATATATTATCATTTTTAAAATCTTCCATTCATTTTTGCTCTTTCAATTAGTTAAACTTTTTCCCTCTCTCTCTTTTTGGTTCAGCAGGGGCTGCATTTAAATATTTTCTGTTTCTTTTGCAATTGCTTTTTGTTGCCTTTGGTTCTACTCAATTGGTTTGGTAAGCATCCCCATTGGTGCATTCTGCTAAATTATTTTTATTTTCTAAGATTTCCTGTGTCGGTGGCTTTGGCTCCAACTCATACATGTACAAGATTAATGGGACAGCTAACATCAACGCCGTTAGAGCAGCTTCAGAACAAGGTAATTAAATATTTTGGAGATTTTTCATCGAAATTAGTAACATGTTACTCGTATGGATTTCACCATACTTGGTTTTTCTTGTCAATTGAAGACAGAAAACTTCAGAAGGCATAGTATAAAATTTGTGAGATTAAGTTGTCCCATTACCTTTTTTTGGTATAATTTTCTTCCCTTTCTTCCCTTTATACTAAGAACTCCATCTTATGTTATACGGTTGAAGATTTTAATATCAGGTGAGTTTTCTGGTAGGAATTTCTGACAGAGAAAGAGAGCAATGATTTGAGACTATGTTATGGTGCTTCATTATATGTAGGCCATGGGAGAAGTCCATAGAAAAGAATTGTTGATAAGATGGTTAAGCTTTTGCTTTTCTATCATTTGTATGTTTATGTCTTATGAAATAATGATGGAGCTAGCGTTAGCTTGAATGATGAGCTGATGCTGTCTTCTATTTTAACATATTGGATAATATTTAACTTTGTATGGGATTGTTATAGTGGGTTTGAAGATGTCTATAGAACATTCATGGAAATTATTCTTTTCTATCAGTTAGAAAAGTGTGTGTTATGCTTGGATTGGGAAATGAATTAATTTCTTTTTACAGTTGAAGTATATTTTGTACTTTAGTTGGACTTTTTGGTCCAATACTGCTTTTAGCTCTTGTTTTTGTTGATTCAGATGGTGTATTGGGCTTGATTTCAATATATTTAATTTCCAGTTGTGGACATTGTTGCTCCTATAATTCTATATAGAGATATAATGAATTGACTGCAAAGCCTCTTCAGAGGTACAGTGTCTCAAACTGTTGTCTCCTACAGGTGTCAAAAGATTTGTCTATATCTCTGCTGCAGACTTTGGTGTAGCAAATTACTTATTGCAAGGATATTATGAAGGAAAGGTAAATTGTCTAATTGTTAAAATTGACAATATTTTGAGGAATGAATCATCAGTTGATGAAATAGGTTTTACTGCAGAAGCCCACTGCCAAATACTGAAAGACTTTTTATTATATTCCTTGTATATGCAGTAGAGAAGTATTAGTATTATGATTTTGTTTTTTCGGGTGGTTTTGATTATATGTTGATAAGAATTTACAGGCTATATAAAGAGCAACATGGGTTTAGGGTTTAGGGTGCATCAGTGGTTGGCCTTTGTTCTGTGTTGAAGCTAATAATTGTCGCTTCCTTTTTCAATTACAATGTTATGAGTGCCCTCTCTCTATTTGGTCTAAAAAATTTAATATATGCACTGTCATGCCTGATTTTTTCAAATTTTATCCCAAGAAAATTATTTATTATGTCTTGTCTCTGTAGAGAGCTGCAGAAACAGAGATTCTGACCAGATTCCCTTATGGAGGTTAGTGTTCTATCTCGTAATATTACCCACGGGATGGTTTATTCTAGAACATCAGTGATCAATGTAGTGGATGTGTCATGTGTAAGGCTTAAGTTAAATATAGTTGAGACTTTAGAACTTACAAATTAAACCTTCCATTGTTATAAGTTGTTTCATGCTTATATTTGGTAATGGGTGCACTGTTCATTCTAACCCCTTTTTTTTTTTTTTTTTAATTTTATGTTTTCAGTTTCACTTTTGGAAAGATGTTTCCGTAGGATATGAAAGTTAAATTCTAATCTAGCTGAGAAATAAAAAGGAAAGTTACTGGGGGTTTCTCATAGCAATATACTGTATATAGGATGGGTAACAAAAGTTATGATATTTAGCTCAATCCATGATCCAAAACTACGGGATAGGAAACAATACACCAATCTTTGTTGATATGTGATCGGACAATTTACTCTAATTGCCTTGTGCAGGGGTGATTCTGAGACCAGGATTCATCTATGGGACGCGAAGTGTTGGGAGTATGAAGATACCCTTAGGTGTAATTGGTTCTCCAATGGAGATGGTAATTTCATGTGCTTCTTTCAATTCAATATAGCTTAGTCCTTCTATTTTTCTTTGTTGACTCAGCCAATTTGTCAAATGGTTTCTTCCCCCTTTTTTGGTGTATGGTTCATGTTTATTATTGTTCATGTAAGATATTGTTGGTTTGCATAGTTTTTAACTGCAATTCACCCGAAATTACTGTAGGTTCTTCAACATGCGGGGTCATTGAACCGAATCCCACTTGTGGGGCCTCTATTCACTCCACCTGTTAATGTCACTGCGGTGGCAAAGGTTGCTGTAAGAGCTGCTACTGACCCTGTTTTCCCCCCTGGGATCATAGATTTCCATGGAATCCGACGTTATAGTCAACATAAATCAAAGTAGAAGAAGTATCTTGTTTCCCTTTTGTTTTCTGGGTGAATCTAATACGGGGAAATTTCCCTTTGTTTACTTTTCATTGTTTGAACTGAGACTCCTTGCCTACGTTATGTTATTAATGACTGAATAATATGTGAGTACGTGTAACCATTGAGAATCCTTCAAATATCTTCATTTCAACGTCAAAATGTCGTAACAGAATACTTATAGCAAGTGCATTAATTTATTCTTTTTCGAATAAATTATTTCTTATTTATGACCTTGCATATTAAGTTAATTAAATCCGATGCTTACATTATTTTTCACAACTACTTCTATGTGAATATCAATTCTTTTCCCACTATAACTCTTACATATAGTATATGCAGGTCTTTTTTCACTTTACTTAGTGGCAAACGATAAGTATATGCGGGTCTTCATTGGTGTAGTCCGTGTATGGAAGACCAAGTCTGATAGGCTAAGATTTTTTCATTTTAAATTCTTTAAAATTAAAAAATGATAAATTTTTTAAAGTTAAAAAAATAAGAGATTTATGTTAATAAAAATTTATTTTAAATAAATTAAAATTAAATATTTCTTTTATTTCCCTTCAATTTTAAACAAATTTATCATTTTTTAGATCTGGAGTTAGATTTCTTACTCAATCCCATAGAGTTTTGATTATACAAATCTAAAAATTAGAAAAGCATGAATAAAAAGCCGAACCTATATATATATACACAAGCACGTTTGATTTTGTAAAGTAAACGATGATTAAAATCATGACACGTAGTGCATTGTTACAGAGTAGAAGTTGTAGTACTCAGAGCTAGCTCCATATCTGTTATAAAACTAAGTTACGCAAATCGTCCTTATTAACTATTACAATAATGAAGTCAACCAGATACTATATAACTAAGTAAATTAATGATGTAATTCTTGAAAGATATATGTTTTTTTAGTTTAATTTTTAAAAAATAAAATTTTTTATAATTATTAAAAGATTAATTTTTAATTAATTTAATTTTTTAATTAATAAAATTAATAGATAATTAATTAATAATAGTATTAATAGATATTAAATAATTATTAAATAATTAATTAAATATTATTTAACAAAAAAATAAAAATAATATATTTTGATAATGTCTAATTTATAAAATAAAATACATCAAATTTATAAGTAACAAATAAAAAATTACACAATTTATACGTTTTGACAATAGTTAATTTATAAATATAATGTATTTTATTTTTATTAAATAAAATCTAATTTATTATTTAATAGTTAAGTTAATATTTGTTAATATTACTGTCAATTAATTTTTATTTTATTAATCAAAGTATTAAATTAATTAGCAATTAATTTTTAAGATATCAAAGTGATACATTTTATTTTTAAAAAAATTAAATTGAAAAAATATAAACCTTTCAAAAACGAAATAATTAATTTACTTATGTTCAATTACTTCGAAGGGATATGTAAGAAAAAAGAAAAATATGACTAGAATTTCTCTTGTGGTCCATTATTTGAATTTTAAGAAAGGTACAGAGTCCTATAAATTTGATTCCAACTATACAAATCAAGGACAGAAGAATTCTAGAGAGTAAAAGATGATAAAAATGAAGGGTGGAACAAAACCATTTTTGGGTCTAATTATGTTATTATGTTGTTCATGGATTCTATCAGCCAAAGCACAAAAGGCAACGACAGTAGGAGTGAATGTGGGGGTTGTACTTGATCTTCATCGAACTGTGGGAAAGATGGGGTTGAACTGCATCAACTTGTCACTGTCAGACTTGTATGCTTCTCATCCTTATTACAACACCAGATTGGTCCTTCACGTTAGAGACTCCAAACAGGGTGTTGTCGCTGCAGCTTCTGCAGGTAATTCTTTCTCTGCTCTCTATCAGAAAACGGATCCCCTGCTGTCCAATTTGAGTTCTGTGAATTTCTGGTTCTAAAAACCAAGTCTGTCTTATGCATTCAGCAAGACCTGGTTTAGGCTCTTATTTTGGCCCAAAAAAAAAATTATTGAGACAGTTTACTTTTGATGAATGAATGCTTTAGTCCCGAAAAAAAATGTATAAATTTTTCATGAATCAAAATCTGTGTGACGTCATAAGTTCACTCGTACGTGAAGATCAAAGTCACGAAACTTTGGTCCAGAAGATGAAGAAGGACAATTATTTATTGCATACAGATATAGTTGTTCAAGCAATGAGCCTGCAGATTGGACCAGGAAATGTCTGCTTATTTTAAATTCTGTCTAGTATAGTTTAGACAAATACGTGTACGAGATCAATGAATATAAGCTTCAACAATGGCCGCGTGGCACAACCAAGCTTTAGCATGAACAAGGAAATTGCTATTAGAAAATGAATAGCTTGAACAGCAATTCGATCCCAGAAAATAATTCCTCGTTGCTATCAAGCTAAAGGTACATATTAAATGAAATTAATTCAATTTAAATTCTTTAGCTTATAGTTTGCTTAGATATATCAATTTAAATACTATATAATTAAAAAATTCTTGTCTGAAATTTAATATTCAATTTAAATATAAATTGTATAATTTTAATAATAGGTACTAGTGTTCAATATGGAAGTACTAAAATGAAGTGGTAAAATTAGAGTTTGAATTCTTTTACTTTCTTAAAAAATTATCGGTATTAATTTATGAAAAAGATTGAAAAAACACATGTAAAAGATGAATTTTTTAATGTATTTCTTTTTTACTTTTTCTTTTCTTTTCTCTCTCTGATTACACCATGAGCAATGCTACATATGATCCAAATTCTGAAATCTCTATTCCAAAATTCCTCTTGAATGATTGTAGATTTCCTATGAAGTATGAACTGACTAGGGTTTTCGCTTTAATTAAACACAGCTCTAGACCTCATAAAAAATGCAGAAGTGCAAGCCATCATGGGCCCCAATATCCACAATGCAGACCAACTTCGTAGTGAATCTTGGAGAAAAATCCCACGTGCCTGTCATCTCCTTCACCGCAACAAGCCCATCTCTTGCTTCCCTAAGGAGTTCGTACTTTTTCCGACTGGCACAAAACGACGCAGCTCAGCTCAAGTAGATGCCATTAGTGCCATCGTCCAAGCTTTTGGATGGAAAGAAGCAGTGCCCACTTATGCAGACAACGAGTATGGAGATGGGGTTATTCCAATTCTAACCAATGCCCTCCAACAAGTAGATGCTCGAGTTCCATATCTCGGTGCTATATCTCCTTCGGCTTCAGATGCTCAAATTTCTGAGGAGCTTTACAAGTTGATGAATATGCAGACTAGAGTCTTCATTGCGCATATGTCAACTGATCTGGGCTCTAGACTCTTCACCATTGCAAAACTCATTGGAATGATGAGCGAAGGCTATGTTTGGATCATCACCAATGGGATGGCTAATGTGTTAACCTCTTTGGATGCTTCTGTCATAGATGCAATGCAGGGAGTCTTGGGTGTTAAGACCTATGTTCCCAAGAGGAAAAGGCTGGATGATTTCAAAGTCCGGTGGAAAAGGCGGTTCCTGCAAGAGAATCCAACCATTGTAGATGCAAATCTGAACGTTTTTGGATTATGGGCTTATGATGCGACCACAGCACTAGCAATGGCGATTGAGAAGGTTGGGAACAACAATCTTGGCTTCCAGGTAACAAAGGCTTCAAGTAATTTGACTGTTCTAGACACATTAGGAGTCTCTCCAAATGGGGAGGACTTGCGGGAAGCCTTAGCAAATAATAGATTTAGAGGCCTCTCTGGAGATTTGGGCATTTCAAATGGACAATTGCAAGCGACGGCATTTCAAATAATAAACGTGAATGGTAATGCCGAAAGAGGAGTCGGATTTTGGACGTCACAGAATGGACTAATGAGGAATCTGAGTTCAACAAATGAAAGCAAATATTCAACTTCTGAGAAAAATCTAGGACCCATTATATGGCCAGGGGAGGGTCAATCTACGCCAAAAGGATGGCAGATTCCTACAAATGGGAAGAAATTGAGGGTAGGAGTTCCAGTAAAGAAGGGGTGCTTTGAATTTGTGAAGATAACGAATAATGCTGACACCAACACTACGAAAGTCACCGGGTACTGTATTGACATCTTCGATGCAGTGGTACAGGCTTTACCATATGCCCTGCCATACGAGCTCATTCCTTTTGCAAAGCCCAAAGGGGAGAGCGCTGGAACCTACGATGATTTGACTACTCAACTGTATGATCGGGTAAAAAAAACGAAGCTTTCCACTGAAATCAGCTCTGTTATATGTTGTAAGAGTAAAGCTTCTTGAATTTTGATTAATTATATTTTATATTTCATTTTTCTCAATTATGGGCTAAACTAATAATTGATGAACAGTACTTTGATGCAGTGGTGGGAGACATAACCATAACTGCAAACAGGTCAAACTTTGTGGACTTCACATTGCCGTACACAGAATCTGGGGTGTCAATGGTGGTGCCTATCAGAGACAATAGGAAGAAGAGTACTTGGGTGTTCCTAAAACCTCTAACATGGGATCTCTGGGTGATGGCCGCTTGTTCCTTTGTGTTTATTGGATTTGTCGTGTGGGTTTTTGAACACCGAATCAACAATGACTTTCGAGGGCCTCCCTCTCACCTAATTGGCACCAGCTTCTGGTTTTACTTTTCTACCATGGTCTTTGCACATCGTATGCTCGTATCCAATTAATTGCATGCAATAACAAAAAAGAGTTCTTTCTTTACAAAATGATGAACCATCTTCTGTTTCTTTTCTTTTCTTTTTTCCTTTTGGCAATTACAGGGGAGAGAGTTTTGAGCAACTTGGCAAGGTTTTTGGTGACCATATGGGTATTTGTGGTGCTCATTCTGACTCAGTTACACAGCAAGTTTGACATCACTGTTAACAGTTGAGCAACTTAAGCCAACTGTGACTAATGTGTATGAGCTCAAGAAGAACAAGCTGAGTGTTGGGTACCAAGAAGGTTCTTTTGTCCGAGGGATCTTGAAAGGCCTTGGTTTTGAGGATTTCCATCTTAAACCTTATAATTCTTCGGAACAATTGGATGAACTTTTTACCAGAGGAAGTGCAAATGGTGGAATACTGCTGCCTTCGACGAAAACCCTTACATCAGGATCCTTCTAGGGAATTACTGCTCCAAGTACACTACTATGGTTGAACCTACATTCAAAACTGACGGCCTCGGCTTTGTATACTACCTTTGTCCTCTCTACCTCTCTTTAGCGTATTGATTTGATTGCTAAAGTGAGAGTAAACTTTTTAGTTGTTTTGGATGTGAATTACAGGTTTTTCCAAGAGGATCCCCTCTTGTAGCTGATATTAGAAGGGCAATCCCACAAATAACAGAGGATCCTAAAATGGAACAAATCGAAAACTCATGGTTCCACAACCACGGCACTTGTCCTGTCTCAGTACCTTCTGTATCTTCTAATAGTCTTGGCCTTGATAGCTTTTGGGGCCTATTTCTTATAACTGGGGTTGCCTCGATCTCAGCTCTCCTCATCTTTGCAATTTCATTCTTGCATGAACATAGACATATCTGGCTACAGAGCAATCCCAATACCTCAATATGGAATCGAATTGGTATCTTACTAAGAATCTTCGACCAAAAGGACTTGAGTTCCCACACTTTCAGAAAAAGTGAAGTGCCAGTTAAGAGTGAAATGAGCAGTACTCATCATCATGGTCATGGCTTAGGTCCAGTTGAGGATTCACCGGGTACATACTGTCCACCAACTCCATCTAGCCACACAGAATCGAACTTTTCCTTTTACGCAGACCAGGGAATGCCTTCCGAAGACAATATCCAGGTCAGTTCTCATGGTCAAGCATCTCATGACGTAGAAGCAACCATTGAGCTCACCGCCTTACCTGCAAGAACTACTGACCCTACTAGAGTACCCCAACTGAACAACTGATACGGTTTTCTCAGCGCCAGCGATGCAGCAGGATACACTGATAGACATCTTCAGTTATAACTATAGGTTAGACAGCTGAAGTAGTCAGGCATTATACAAAAAATGATTTAATTGTTTTATTTCTTCGTATATTAGCCGATGCCTAGTATCTGAGGCTCTTTTTCTTCTGCTTTCCTCACACAATTTAATCTAGTCAGATAGCATAGCACTTAGAAAAATTTCACCATTAGTGTATTGGTATAATTTCGTCTTATGTCTTCTGCTTTCGTTTGTCCTAACTATAATGCAGAGATTCCCACTCTTCCTTCACAACTACTATAAACTATGAAGTAATAAAAACGAATATTGTACATCTATACACTTTAAGGTAGACGGACGCTCATGAGAGAAGAACATGATGCATTCATTACAAAACTTTCCTAGGCTCTTATTCTTCTATACACGAGCAGAAATTTACAAGGATATCACTGTAAGTATTGTTCAAGACACTCTTTCAATTTTTGAAAAGTCACAGGTTTTGACACGAATGAGTCCATACCATTTGCAAAACACTCTTCTGCACTCTCTGATAAAGCATTTGCTGTCATCTGCATTAATATGAGGTAATAAGGTCAATGGTCATTTGCTACCCAAAGATTATGTTAATATAAGAAGTAAACCCTTCCAATATTTCAATCACTTCTAAGTAAAGCTACTCACCGCTATAATGGGGGTCCGGATCCGGTTGGTACTGGGTACAGAAAATTCATTATTATTATGCACACCTGGAGCTGGCAGACTTTGCTCAATTCCAGCTTTTCTTGCAGCATCCCAGTTGCCCGTTTCTTCAAAGCAACGAATCAGTTTCGTTGCTTGCAGACCATTCATAACTGGCATGCACACATCCTGCAAAGAGCAAGCACATGATTACCAAAAATTATAAACTTTATGCAGAACTTGACCCAAAAATTTATGTACCTTAACAATGTAGCAATATTGCTTACACTTTTTAAAGTTAAGATATTATATATACAAACTAGAAAATCGAATAAGAAGAATCAAATTCTGCAAGTCTATCAATCTACACACTGGACTGGAGTAATAGATATATCTGTGTGACTTATTTGCATTGCGTGCAGTAAAATTTTGAAGAAGAAGTGAAGTGGGTAAATTTTAGGACTAAGCAATCGCACAAATATGTATGGGACAGGATAGTGCATATGAAAACATATCCCTTATGAGCTGCAAAACATGTTGGGACAGGTGATCATCACACTCTGAAGTAAGCCACAATTCTTAACGTGTAAAGGCACAGAAACAAGAGAGTGAAAATGCCACAAGACGGAAGAATGAGATTCCAAAAAGTACCATTAGAATTAGGTCATAACTCTGGCGCTGAACCGCACGCACAGCTTCTACTCCATTATTAACAACATCTATGCCATGACCTAACTGCTTCATCATTGACTGTGTCACCATGACATTGATCTTGTTATCTTCAACAAGAAGGATCTTAGGCTTTAATTCTGGTTTGGCTATTTCAGATATACCGCTGCTAGTGACACATCGGGAAGTTGTCTCTGCCATCTCTTGACTTTGACTTGTTTGCTGGGGCTCCCTTGACTTCGTTGCTACAGCTATATTATCTCTACTAGCCTCCTTATTATATGAAGAATCTGCACTGCCATTTTGAAATTTGTCTCTATTAACTACAATTCCGTCCTCTGTTTCTCGGCCGCGACTCGATGAACATACAGATTCAGATATCTCTGGGCCATCAATCACTGAGGATGCGTCCTGAACTGCAGTTGTTCCTTTCGATTTGATGTTATTAGAGGGGAATGAGCATGAATTCTTTGAAAATCCATTGAATTTCAGCAAGGCTGTATAGTCAATTTTGTGAGGTAATAACTTTTGGGCCCTGCAAGATCCATTGGAGAAGAGAGAGCCCAAAGTGGGTGGTTGGAATTGGAAGAAACCCTCTGTTGTATCATCAGATGCAGCATCATTATCCTCCGCATCTGAGAGCTCATCAGAATCATCAGAATTTTCACAAGCAATTGAAACCTTGTATGGCAGTATGAACGTAAATGTAGAACCACAGTGTTCCTTGCTAGACACCGTAAGACGACCACCCATTAACTCAACCTATTATTCCAAATTGCAAAGAAAAATACACAATTGAAGATCAAATGAAATATAACTTCCATTTACAGAAGGAGAAACACAAATCTTACCAGTTGTTTGCATATTGCTAGTCCCAGCCCTGTGCCCCCATACTTTCGAGCATGATCTGCACTGACTTGCATGTACCTTTTAAATAACGTAGGTATAGCCTTTTCTGTCACATTGTAAATTGGAAAAAAAAAAAAAAGGAATTAACTATATCTGATGATTACTATTCTGTAAAATAATCAAACTTAATCACACTGTTGCTTCAATATGAGAGAAGATTCAAAAGATACCTGGTATTCCAATTCCTGTGTCATATACATCACAACGTATCCACACAGTTGTTTCAGTTGAATGAGGTTGCTCCACAGTATCTCCATTCATTGAGCATTCGCGTTTAATTGGAGATCTACATTCATCACTCAATGGTTGATTTTGGTTACTGTTATTTTGAGGTGTTGAGTTATATTTATGTTCTTTTACTCCATTCTCTGAAATACTTGACTGGTCTGCTGCAGTATTCTTTTGGAGGCTTTCTTCTGCTTTAGCAAAAGATGGCTCTGGCACTACGTAAAGGTTTATACCAACTTTCCCTTCATGAGTAAACTTGATTGCGTTACTGCAAAGTATGAAAAATTGTAAATGCAGAGCAGCAGAAATACATTTATTATATGAGACTATTGAAATCACACAAAGCTTAGTACCTGACTATATTTGTGAGGATTTGCCGAATCCTCAAAACATCTCCAGTGACCTGCAATAAGAGGAAGTTTAGCAAAACGCTGAAAGGAAATATTTGACAGCAAAGGGTGAGTGAAAGTTTTAGATAACTTGTCACCTCAATGGGTACATCATCTGCTACATGTCCTTCTAAGGTTAATACTTTCTGCAATGAAGCTGCTGCAGTCTGGAGTACATGCTTTACTACTTCTCTTGGCCGGAATTTGGTCGCTTCCAACTTCATAACTCCTACATAGAGTAATTTAAAAGGTCAGTGCCTAAGTTTTTGCCTTCACTGCTACAATAGAAAACCTCCAAATTTCTCTCTGAGTGATTAAAATTAGTATTTACATGACTGTAAGGTTGGATATCAGATATATGAGCCATGGAACAAGGATAGTTTTCAGACCTGATTCAACCTTGGAAAGATCAAGTATGTCATTTATAAGTTGAAGAACCAAATCTCCTGAAGATAGCATGACATCTAAGAGTTGTCTTTGCTCCCGATCAAGTTTTGTTCTTGAAAGAATTTCAGCCATGCTAACAACCCCAGATAGTGGAGATCTTATCTCATGAGACATGGTTGCCAACATTTGTTTTGCTCGCATAGTCTCCTCTATTAAAAAGGAAAAAAAAAAGGATAAGCTTCCTTGCTGCCAAAAAAAATATTGAAGCAAAATTAATAACTGAGATTTGACTGAGTGATTAAACCTGTAATATGAATAGTTTTATTCAGTTCTGTTTCCTTGGCTTTCTGAACTGCAATCTCTTCTCGAATCTTTGCCATCCTTTCTCGTTTTCTCACCTGTGGTTTTTCAGGAATATTAATTTCCTCTTTACAACCACAATGATGTCAGTACAATTTAATGGAAAATAACATTTACCTGATCTGTGACATCCATACCCATATAGTTAATTCCTAGTGTCTCCCCTGCCTTGCTGAAGACAGGTTCTACATAAATTAGGAATGTCTTTGACCCAAATAGTTCTGTCTCAAATGTAATTTCCCTTTTTGCAGGTAATCCTTTTTCCATAACTTCTCTCTTAAAATCTTGAGATTCCTTAACACCAGATCCTGTGAAAATTTCAACGTCTGTTTTTCCTATGATGTCCTGAAAGAGATTAATAAATTTAAGAGTTCAGATATTTTTGCAGAAATTTCTAGTGGAAAGAAGCAAAAGACATTAAAAAGTAGAAGAAAGATTTATTTTAAAGAACAAGTTGGTTCATAGGATCCAAAACAAATTCAATGCAATAACTTGAAACAACATTTTTCATATAACCTTGAAACAAGATCTTCAACAGCAATTCATTACCTCCTCGTGCAAACTTGGAAAATGATTATAGATAAAGCGATAGCGCAACTCTTTGTCCTGGAAAAACTCATGAAAACAATCAACATCTGTGATGATCTTAATGTCGCATACTAAGATCCTTCTAAAAGTTGTTTCAGATACTGTGATCAAATTAACACTCACTATAATTTACCTGATGACCAATAACTACAGGTGCATTCTGAAGCACAAAATGTAAGAAATTATCTGCCCTTTTCAGAATCTGGGATAGCTCTTCCACAGGTGAGGATTGCCTTTCAATATTCCTTATATTTTCTTGCAACTTTTCCGTTAGTAACTGCTCTCTCTGAGCACTTGCTTCCAACAATTTTTCCAAATGCAAAGCTCGCTGTTTCCAGTATACAACAGTATCATATTCAGCATCTATTTCAATTCTCTTGTTTTGAATAACAACATCACATTTCCGGCGTGGTACATCCTGCCATATATCATATACTTCATCCAAAATAGAAACCGGGCGTTTATCGCCATATGTTTCTCCCTCAAATCGATGCTCTTCCAATATCTCCAACTTCCTGAGTTCAACTTCACGCCTCTGTTTGCTTAGGTTGTCAAGTTCTTCTCTAAGAAGACGCACAGCATTGGCCTGCTTATACTCCCAGTGTTTCACAAGGTAGGACAGCTGAGAAGACCCTTTATCTGTGTAATTTGTAAGCTCCATGAGACGCTTGAAATCAACTATAGTTGCCTCCTCCATTATTGTAACCTTTTCCAACATATCTTGGTCCTTTCCAGGCTTTTCTATATTAAACTGTTTCCCAACATCAGTTCCAATATCTTCAGGCCACATTGAAGGGAGGACTTCTATGTCCATGTCCTCAATGGAGTCATTCTCCATCTCGCAAACCATGCTAGGTTAGCACACTGATTACATCCAATTCCAAGCTAATCTATGATCTACCATATACAACTTATAACTTCAATTATAAATTCATCCCTCTTTGCCGTTTCAATTGCATTTCTAAATCTTAAGCTTAACTCATGGCTTTTTAAACCCACTAGGATAGAAGTCAAAGCACTACAGTCCTCAGTAATCTGTCTGGCCAAGATGAGTTTCATTTAAGTTAGGCACTCAATTAAGGAACAATTTCATAAAGATTGTATTTTGTAAATTAGTGGAACAAATAAATTCACATATATATAATAGATACTAGAAGTAAGTAATAAGAAACTGAAAATAGAAGTAAATGCACTCCCTGAAAAACATTCTAAGAGCAAGCAACTGGAATTTAATAATTACTAGCTCACTAGCTCTAGGAATCACTATAGCAATAGTTGCAATCTCAATGATCAGTCACACACCACATGAGCAACCATATGGGAAATTTGAGAGAGAAATTAGCTACTTTTTTCCCCTCAGTGAAGAACAAAAATGAAAGATAGAGGTAATAAGTGTGAAACAAAAGATGAAAAGCTCAAGAATTGATAAATTATCGCCATTTACACGATTTCATTCCTAATTAGACCCATCTTTAGACAAGCCAAGATGACCAACTTTCAGGGGGAAAAAAAGAAAAAGAAAAAGAAAAAGCATTGGTGAACAGTACATCAAAGGTAGCCAAAATATGAAATTAACAGAAGTACCTCAACCAAAAGGTACACAGAAAAATTCATAAGAGAAAATACAGAGGGATAACGAACCGAAAGATTGAATGCGCACGAGTGAAAAACGGCCTTCGAAGAAATTATGGATTGAATGATTGGTTCTTGAATTTTTCAACAGAAGTTGAATATCTTATTAAGAAGATAAGAAGGTAGTTAAAATAAGCCTGAGTTTGGGACTTGTATAGCTCTGACACAACAATTTTAAAACTTTTAACAAAACGTTTGCAAATAAGTTGGAACACATTTTCCATAGGAACTGGGGGATAAGCTGATTCCCAATTGCAAACAACGAAGCAGAGATCCACTAACCACCCCAAATGGAAAAATATAAGCATTCAGATGGGTTCTTTCAAACCGAAAATATTTGAAAGCAAATAATTTTGTAGTTGATGAAAAATCATAACAGCGAATCGAAGAGCTCATAAGTAAGCTAACCTTTTATGCATTCAGTCAAAGCCAGACACCAGCAGAGGACGCAGAAAGAAGAAGAATTGAGGTTGACAATGGCCAAAAGGCTTATCTGTAGATCTGAGAAGTCAAAAGCCTTCAATGATACAGCATATAAACGTAGCTAAACAGTGAGACACACGCACAGAGTCGGCTGAGAGAGAGAGAGAGGACAGCATGTGATTGTGAAGGAAAAGGAAAAACTTAAAAAAAATGAAGAGAGCAGAAACCAAAGAAGGCAGAAGCCATGTGCATTAGGAGGTCAAAAACCATAGAAAATTAATCTGAGCCATCTATTTCCGCTTTCTTATTCTAGTCTTGTTTTCTTTTCTGGGGTGTGAGTGTTTTGTATTAGAACTTCAGAGGCAACAACATTCAGAGTTAATTTCCTCCCTCTGCAAAACATCAGATTTCGATCACACCTCGTCTCGTCATCTTATAATACTTCTTTGCCGTTCCACTATACTGTTTCGCTTTCTCTGTCTAGAAACAGATTCATTTAATCAAAAAAATTGTCAAAAGAGAAAATAATAGATTTTTATGGGGACATGTAGTTTTTAAATCCAAAGGAAGCAGTTGGTGTTCCCCGCCCTTAGCAAGGTGACGTGACGTGGTGATAAGGCGCGTTGAATGACGCGCTGTGCCAGAGAGTCTGGGATTGGCTAAACAACCCACATGACAGATCTGTGTTTATTTACTATTTTACTCGCCGATGCATGTACATACATGTACTCTGCTAACCCTTCAAAAAACAAAAACAAAAAAACCTCGAATCAACCATGGGCGGCTCAACCCATCCTTAATTAACAAGCTTTTTAATGTTTGCATTCATTTATTAATTAAACAAATGCTATGTCAAAACTTCAAGCTTTTATTATTAACCCGCGAAGCAAGACCACCACGTTTACCATCCACTTTGTCTCTATTTTATATATGCATGGTCAAAATTGTTTCAGAAATATAATATTAAATTTATATACAGATAGTTATATTTTTAAAAATAATTAATTATAAAATAAATGAGTTATATAAATTATGTATGTGTCAATTTTTAATTAAAAAATTTAATAGTAAATATATAAAAATTATATTTAAATTTTTTCTTAATATATATACTAATTAAACTAGCTTGATTACAATTGAAGTTTCAGCTTCATTAATATATGCAGCGGGGGAAACTTGGGAAAAAAAAATTCCTTTTAGTTGATCTCTTAACTCGTACACTAAGTAAGAATCATCTGTATGGTAATTAATTAGTACTAAATATATGTATTCGCATAAACAAAAGCTTTCAGAAGTTCAACGATCACTTTCTAATTTGTGTTCCATGATAAGATAAGTCGTTTTGTTGGAAACAAAGGTTTGCTTGATTATAAATATTAGTAGGTTCCAAAAAGCAAGGTTAATTAATTAATTACATTTTTTATAAAAAAGTGTTATTGATATTAGTTGGAGAGACATGGGTGTGTATTAAATATTATAAATATTGGTCTAATTAAGCTTGTAAAATATTAAAATATATTAAAAGCCGTTGCCCTGTTTGTTTATGCAGCTGAACAACTAAGCCAGATTCTCGTCTGTTCTGTACTATGCTTTCTGGACCACTGTGTCTAGTTAGCTATTTCTATCTATCTGTTCTATAATATATATCTGTCTCTGTGTATATATATATTAGCGTCGATTTCTCATTTTATCCGATTTGGATAGATTGTGGGCTTTAATTGGTTCTGACTTATGACCAAAAAAAAAAGTGTCTTCAGTTAATCTACGAATTTAATTATATAGATAAGAGTATGAAGATTTTCGTTTTAATTACCACATTGATCAAGTTATATATGTATATATATCAACTAAGTAAGAACATGTGGCTGCTGGTTTTCACGAGGCATGTCATTAATATATGCTTTCATGTGGTCTCTTTTTTAAAATGCCAAATAAGGAATGCCAGTTTGCATTTGATGATCATGAGCACCACCAGCCAACTACCAAGTTGCAATGCTTCTTCTCTCAAAGGAAAACAAAAAACAAAAAAAGCTTACACATGATATTGAAACTCAAACTAAATTCTATTGTTTTGCCATTAAAAAGTTCAAAAGCTATAGTCATACACATCATAACAAAGGTTTTTCTTTTGGATAATTAAATACTAAACTTATTACATGGTGGTTTTCTTATCTCATCATGCTTGAACTGTGAAGGATTTTACATGCACAACTTGGTCTCAGATTAAAATGATAGTGATAATGAATGGTTAGTGATGGATATGATGTGACTTTGCTTAATTATTTTAAAAATAATTAATTGCCCCTGCAGGAGCATAGGGATTAATGTTGTAGACAACATCCTTAATAAGCGCGGATTATAATTTGCAAAGTGTTTTTGGCTTACGCGATGCTGTCATTTTCACTGCCCTTTCTTCATTAGTATTTAGTATTAACTCTTTAATTAGCTTAGGTACGTGGTTTCCTGATGATATAGAAAGCATTTGCAAGATGATGTCATGTATATACGTAATAAAAAGATGAAAAATATTAGTTTTACATTTGTGGTAATATAATTCCACTTAATAGTTCTTAGATCACTTTGAATTTTGAATGCATTGTAATAAAATTATGTTGTATAAATTTCAAAAAATATCAATAACGAGAGGACTTGATAAAATTGAACTCTGCATAATATTACCTTAATTAAATCAAATCATTCTTTCTTTCAAGATTATGTTGGCTGACGTTGCTGCAATGCAAGAAACAAATCCCATATACTGAATCATGGTTCTCAGATTTTAACGTATAGCACTCCATCCACGCGTCCTCTTATTTCTTGCTTACAATAGTTTCCAAGTTCCAACACACTCATCTTTTGCACTTTTAAGCACTGCTATATATATATGGTTACGTTGGTCCCAAGAAAAAAAAAAAAAAAAGCAAACATATATATACACACACACATACACAGAGAGAAAAGAAAATTATTAATTGTAATTTTTATATCTAAAATTATCACTTTATGGTTAAATTTTTTAAATTTTTTTACATATTTTTATTCTTATTAAGAAATTTTATAATAAATATATTTATATATATAATGCATCTAAGTGTAGTTCATTTATATATGCATTAAATCACTTTTATTTAAGGGTTTTAACTCCTTAAAAGTTCGAATGTTTTTATTTTTAAATTATTTTTAGATTTGTACGAATAATAAAAGTAAATAATATTGAATCTCATGAAAGGCAAGACTATATCCATAACCAAACCATTTATTTTATTAATTAAGAAAGTAATTAATCGATCGTTTGTATTTTTTTCAAAAAAACTTGCTCAATCATATGTTATTAACTATGTAAGGAAAAATTAATTAATTAGTACAAAATATAGAAGTTGATGATTAGAAATCAGAATTAACGTGGGGATGGGTTGTAGTGGAAAAAGAACCAAACAGCAAATAGCGGAAAACAAAACGGTAGCAAGGGACCCAACAGAATCCGGAAAACCCGGAAAACAAAAGGTTGAGAAATGATGCAACCTTAATTGGATTTGGATGCATTCTTCATCGTCATCTTTCTAATTTAGAATGCATGTTTTCATATTTATAGTTTTAGTTTCTATCCACAAATTTATAAATTACTCAAATCAATCTATCGGATTCCATATATAATCATCTTTCATCTACCACCTCCTGGAATATTCGGTTCCAATTCTTAATAAAACTTTCCATCTCCTATATATATATATATATTTATAGCTACATATATATATATATATATATAGTGGAAAACACCACTCCGGGTTTTCTTCCGGCAAACCCTATTTAATTTGTAACTTATCATAAGCATCTATATAGCTACCGAAAACTTATGAGAATTTTTATTTTCTTAGTGACACTGTATTGATTAGGCGTATTTGAAATTGAAAAGATTCTGCACAGTCAAAGATTCATTTGAACCTGTGGAGAAAAAAAATTACGAGAGAAAATAAAGCTTGGAGGCAAAGACGCCCCTTCAATTGATTAATTAATGACAACACAAAAAGGTTCCTTTGAAACCATTATATTATTTCGCACGGTGGATTCCTAAGGACCATAAACAAGTTAGAAAGAAAGGCATTTGATTAAAAATACAAATGAAATTAAAGAAAAAAGGTTGTGTTTAGCTTTAATTAAGCATGGTTCAGTACTAATTTTATGTTTATTAATGATTAGAGAGATATGTTATGTTATGTGGGCTAGCTGTTTACAAATTATAAACGACAAAACCAAATGAATCATGGGCTTTGTTTAATTTTTAAACCCAAATGAATGTCTCTCGTTTTCAAATGTCTTGGATGGATTTTAACTTTGAAGTATGCTTAATGGGCCGCACTTTCAAAATGGAGTTCGCTACAAAGAATACATGGCATCAGAGTAAATCGAATTGTTAATATTATCATTAAAACTCGTTGGTCCATCTGACTGAATTTGAATTTGGTGGATTTATTTGAAATAAGTTTTTAAGATCATCATCCATAATCAGACTGGCTCAATTATTTTAAAATTTACGTATTAAATAAATTATTAAAATATATAAATAAAATATCTGCTCTCAATGAATTAGAATTTAATCCAAAAGATGTAGTTTATTGGATAACCAATGTAAGTTCAGATATTCTTTATGATCTCACTTTAGAGATAACATTCATCTTGTAAAAAAAAAATCCACTTTTGAATGCTTGCTTTTTTTTTTTTTTTAGTTTTCGAGATAAAATAATTTAGTCGATGGTACTACATTCATTAATGTGATTACAAGTGAAATAAACAGTATCAATGAATCAATTATTTTTCATATTATCATTAATTGTTTATATAGTAATCAATAAGATATCATTCCTTAAGCACTTCTAGACAAGCTGTCATGATGTCTTGCTTTTCTCCCATCCAACGAAATAACAGAAAAGTAATCACATAATTAATTTTTTAAAGTCCCTATAATTATAAACAGTAATACGAAAAAAAAGCCAATAAATGGGGAATTCCAAAATTGAAAAAGGAAATAAAGGAGCCACTCGTGGAATTTACGCGAGTGAAATCTTCGAAGCTGTCCGCACCTTCTGCATTACTCCTCAGTTAGCTACACGTGTTGGTTCAATGGAGGTTAGTGAAAGTACTACACACTTCTTCCTCATCATAAAAGTAAATTTGATTTAAGTGATAACAGTTCTATCTTGTAAAAAATAAAACATAAAATTCCAATTTTATTTTAATATTTATAATCTAACAAATATTAATTCCAAATTTAATAAAATTGGACATACCCTAATTCTTAAGAGAAAAAAAGAATTCTCCGTACAAAAACGAAATCTTCTATAACAAGAAAACACTATACTTTTTAAGAAACAAAAGATAAATTACGCTATCATGGACTTGGCTAAATTAATTTAGTATTTTTTTAATATTTGATATACATTATACATTTTTTAATTAATTTCTTCCAGTAAAATTAAGCTTTTTTCTAACATGATAATGAAGTCAATTAAATAATTCCATTGATTTTATAAAATATATAGTAAAAAAGTTAATTTAAATGATAAAAAATGAATTTTTAATAAAAAATATTTTAAAAGGATACGTGTAATTTCTACTAAGTTTTAACATAAAAAAAAGGAAATTTTAGTAGATTAACCCTTTTTGTGTTAGTTATTGTTTAACAGCACACAAGTTCTTGGACTAGGTGTTTAAGTTTTGGAAAGGAAAAGGAAACAGAGAGAGGCTAAGAAACTTGTTAGTTTTGTATTCTTTATATATCTATGAAGTCATGAAGGAAGAGAGGGCTAAGAGATAGTGGTAGCTCTTTCCCAACTCTTCTGGCTCCTCAACGATAATAGATAAGACAAAGGAATAATTAAAGAACCCTAATTTGTGTCCAGGGAAGCTCGTTTAGTCATACATGTAATTTAATCGATGAAAATCCATAGGATCGAAGGAATATTGTCGATGATCAACGCAGGCGTGGCGTAGATGCTTGTCACTGGAGTATCGTGGGATCTGAATTGGTTCCTGCAATTAATATTTTCGGCTTTTGTAGTAGCTGTCGGATTGCATACATTGGTCAAGAAGACGGCCTCGAAGTACTTTGAGGTCGACGCGAATTTCGAGGGTGAACAATTCGCTGATCGAATTCCAATGCCTGGCGCTCTCAAGGACGATCCTGTTTGTGTTGTCTGTGGCAACTCCGGCACTAAGAAGTGCGCACGCTGCAAAGCCGTCAGATACTGGTGTGTCGCACAAATCCTCCCTCATTCTTGATTGTGATTTATTGCTTGGTTATTATTTTTGTTTCCAATGTGGTCACTGGGTTTGGTTTCTTGGCTCTCCTGCGTCATTGGATTTTGTTAATTTGATGCTCCAATTTCAACGCTGACCCATGAAGTTGACAAAATATATTGGTTTTGTATCTGATTTTATATATATATTTTTCAAATAAAAAATAATTTTTGCTTGGGTTAATTTTTCAGCTCACCAGCATGTCAGCAGTCGCACTGGAAATCTGGGCATAAGTCAGAATGCAAGGATGTTAGTCTATCTAGTGGAATTAACTCGACTGGGGCAACTAATCCTGGGCTTAAAGCTTCTGCAGCTGGTGGTAAAAATTTATCTTCAATTGCACTGGTACCTGCTTGCGGTGCTTCCAGGCCTACCAAGCAGCCAAAAACTGTAATTTTTACAGATAACTTGATAAAAATACGCTACACTTTGTTCACCTGGTTGAATTTCATATTTTGTAGAAATTTGACCCTTTTGCCTTTTCAGGTTCTTTTTCCATATGACGAATTTGTTAAATTTTTTAATTGGGACAAACCAGGATTTCCTCCTTGTGGACTGTCGAATTGTGGAAATAGGTTCGTCGTTGTCACTACCAAGCTTTACTATATGCTATCATTAGATTTCCATAAGAACACATTCAGGACAAATTTACATTTGTTGCAAATCTGTGCAGCTGCTTTGCTAATGTGGTTCTCCAATGCCTCTCATTCACAAGGCCACTCGTTGCCTACTTGTTGGAGAAAGGCCATCGGCAAGAATGTAATGATGTAAATTAGACCGTTTTGCTTCTTATTGTTTCTGTAACTTTTGCTCATGCTTATTGTTGTTAGCTATTGCTTTTCAGGCAGTCGTAATGATTGGTGCTTTCTATGTGAATTTCAAGCCCACCTTGAACGAGCAAAGAAAAGTTCACAGGCCTTTTCTCCAATGCATATTCTTTCTCGTTTACCTAATATTGGTGGTACTTTGGGTTATGGAAGACAAGAGGATGCTCATGAGTTCATGAGGTTTGTTTATTATTGTGGCAATGTCTCAACTTTCTGTAGTTAACTTTATATTGATTGTTTTATAGAAGGATTCTTCTTATAGTTAGTTAGTTAAGACACTAAAGATTCTAATAATTTTGTAGGTTGGCCATTGGTACAATGCAATCTGTTTGCCTTGATGAATTTGGTGGAGAAAGAGCTGTCCCTTCTAACCTTCAAGAGACTACCCTTATTCAACACATTTTTGGTGGTCACCTTCAATCCCAGGTTATACTTCTGATCAGAAAGAAAATGAATATTTTCAGTTAAAATGAATACCTTTTTTTTTTTTTTTTTTTTTTATCTTCTTAAGGAAATTTGGAGACTAAAAAATTATATTGACATTAAATGATTAAATGGAAGATGCTATGTTTCTCTTCTGAATTATGATCTCATGTATACGAGAAGTGGTTCTGAGATAATAGCAAAGACTACATATTGATGTAGAATTCTCTTTAGCTAGGTTGGAGGTTATAATATCTGTAGTTTCAGATATCCTGATCCTCTTCAGGTAAGGACAAAGGTTGTTTCTCTTTAAATAGTCCATGTTGACAGAAACTTACTTTAGAGTCTAGATATAGTTCTGCAAGCAAGGATGCCAAGTTGTGGGCTTATATCAATCTTCTGGGAGCTAAAACTTGTTGAGCTTAATGTTCTATAAGCAATTATTAAATCTTGAATACAGCAACACAGTGGCTATTGCACTTATCTGTTATCATTTTTATTCCTTTTGCTCTTTGTTTTTCAAATGTGATCGACTGATCATCTCTAATATTTTGAGAGACAGTTGCACTGAAACACTTATTTTAACTTGTTTAATGCAATAAGGCAGTAAGCTAATTGAGTGTAGCCTGGAATACAATTTATGGCAAACTTTATAAAGGAGTCAGAAGTTACTCTAGTTGGCTTGTAAGTTGTAAGTTAACCTTGGTCTGGAAGAACTGCACTGAGACTGTGAAAGAGAATAATTTTCTGTGTTCTGGCTTTTTTGTGATTGTGGGTGAGATACAAGGTATCATGTGATTTGCCTTCTTGAGCTTTCTGAGTTGTGGTTTTCTTATGAATCTGTTTTAATCATTGGACAGTTTAAGTCTTTCATACTTTTGTTTTTTTGGTTATCAGTTTCCAACTGTGTAATTTTGTTGCCAACATCGATTTGGAAGTGGCTTCAACAACTTTTTCATTTTTTAATAGGTGATTTGCACAAAATGTGATAAGATTTCCAATCAGTATGAAAATATGATGGACTTAACAGTTGAAATTCATGGCGATACTGCATCGCTGGAGGAATGTCTAGACCAATTTACTGTGAAGGAGTGTCTTGATGGGGAAAATATGTATAAATGTGATGGGTAAGTTTGCCCTTCCTTTTGAGAAGACACCGCTGCCTTAAAATGGTTAGCTATCTTGTGATAAATTTTTTACTATGTGATTTCTGCTGTAGATGCCATCAGCCTTATAGTTTAAGTCGATACATAGGTAGTATGGCAGATGCCACTGGCTTTATAGATTGATAGATTGAATGTAAGGACCACATGAGGATTTCAGGATTTTCATGTGGGAAAGCTTCCCTTTTCTTTAATAAAGGGGTTCTCTGAGAAGGAGAAAGAGAAGCTCACAAAGCTGTTCGGTAGCAGTGAACCATTAACAATAACAGCTCACTGAGACAACTCAATAGTTGTGGGAGGTCTGTAAGAAAAACAACAGTGCATTCTGTAAACTTATATTGCTCTTGAAAACACAATATTCCATTTTTAAATCTCAAATATGATTTTGTTTTTGGACAAAAGAAGAAATATTTTTAGAGAGTAAAGAAAGATTACAGAAAAAATGAGGATATCTTCATAAACAAAGGTGCAAAGTAACATAGCTAAAGCAAACAAATATTAACTATTTAATTCCTATGTATATCTTTTAGGAAGGCTTCATTAAAGAGGCCATGGCCTGAACACTAAAGAGAGGCCAAATAAACAGAACCAGCAGCTGAGATAACTTTGCTGAAATATGATTTAACTTCAAAATACTGACAATTGGAACCCCAAGACTCTTTGAAACTTCTGGAATATCTAGCATGGTCCTGTCTCATACAAGTTTTCTTGTTGTTTGCAGGTGTAATGACTATGTCAAGGCATGGAAACGTCTTACTGTGAAAAGAGCTCCAAATATTCTTACAATTGCCTTAAAAAGATTTCAGGTTTGAGCAATTTGATCTGGACTGTGTTAATAGGTTGTTAGATGCTCTAACTAGTTTAGATATCAGTTTATTAAGATCTGTGGTGCTTCTGTCCCCTGCCAAAACATGCTTCATGTTGTGTGAATTGTATGGCTGTTATCTTATGATTATATTTAATATTATGCAAATACATTATTCTTTTTCTAGCGGTATAAGAGAGGTTTGAATGTATAAACTTTGCCCTGTTATTTTTGTCCCATTGGGTTCCTTTTTGTTAAAACAGTTCTAATTTAGAGTTGTGTGCATGTGCAGAGTGGGAGATTTGGAAAACTAAACAATAGAATAATTTTCCCTGAGACTTTAGATCTTAGTCCTTACATGAGTGAAGCAGGAGATGGATCTGATATCTATAAGCTATATGCTGTTGTAGTTCATCTTGATATGCTGAATTCTTCATTTTTTGGTCATTACATCTGCTACATCAAAGATTTTCGTGGAAACTGGTATAAGATTGATGATTGTAAGGTAAGGATTCTGTGTCTTCCCTTGTTCACACATTTTCCTATTTAATCACCAAGTACAGTGTGTAAAGTGCTTGAAGTTTCACCGTCCTCATTGCTTTCCGTCATACTTCTCAGGTTATGAGTGTGGAATTGGAGGAGGTACTTTCTCAGGGAGCATACATGCTGTTATATAGTAGGTAATAATGCAGGCTCACTTTATATTTTTGACTGCCCAGTGCCTGAATCTCCTTTCAACTTACACTAACATGCTTTTGTCATATGTAATTTGAATTTTCTTTTAGTAGAATATCTGTTAAGGTAAGAATCAATTTAGGTCAAACCCATTGTTTTTGTCTGACATTTTAGGTATTTACTTTATGTCGAAAATTAGTTGGGCTTGGGCTTGTTTTTGAGAAGGTTAATGCCAGTTCGTTTTAGAAACTTAATTTTAATTATTTTGAGCCAAGCATTAGGTTTTGTCAACATGCCCACAAGTTGAACTGGTCAGTACAGATTTGAATACCTTGCCTCTCTAAGGTGGTGCTGCTAACTAATATGGTTAGGATTCAGTTAATGGTCTGATCTCTTGAAATGCATTACTGGTTTTGTTTGGGACTTTGGGTCTAAGGCTTTGTTTTTTTAATTCACTCTACCGTGGTTAGTCGTGCCTTGGTCACATATTCAGTTGTAGTTAGTATACTTAGATAATTTGAGATGGGGTGTTTACAAGTAAGTGCTTATGCTCGCTGTGCTTGAATATGCTGGAATGGGACATATAGCTTTTTCGACAGTAATTTTTTGTAAAAAACTTTCTGGTTGAAGCTGAAGTATATCTTGACTTGTATTTTGACAGAGTCAGTGCTCGGCCATCGGGCCTTCAAACAACTGAACCTTCAGGGAAGGCAGAAGAGCATACAAATGACAAAGTGGAAGTGGAAGTGAAGCCTGGCTCAACTGAACAAGAAGAATGCCTCTCGAGTATGGAGACTGTGACTCCTCGTACAGGTTTAAGGGTTTTGCCATCAGATATTAGTCCGGATTTGAAGGTTTCTGACTGTGAAGAGAAATTATTGACTGGAATGAGTTCTGATGTCATAAGAAAGCATTCTGAGGATATTGACAAGACTGACGTTGAGTCAACTTCTGATATTGCTGATGTTATTTCCTGCAAAGCTGTTGAGTCGTCGCCGCTTGTACTTGGTTCTCAAGATGTCAAAGATTTGGGGAATGTAGACCTGGCCAGATCAAATCCATGTTCATCTGTTTTAGAGGAGACTTCAGACTGCATGGAAGAAGAGCAAAATGATGTCACTATGGCCAAGTCTAGTCCTTCTCCAGGTTTGCCAAATGACTTTTCTTGCTTCGATAAGAATTCTTCAGTTTCAACGGAATACCAAAACGAGATACATTTAGAACAGTTAGACGAGGTTAATTTCAAGTCAAGTTATGGGAATGGACATTCCAGTGCAAACCAATCTGGTATTCCAGTTGAAGACGCTCGCACAGAATTTTCTAGCATTAGTTCTTTACCCACGGAAAATTCCTCTGCTAAGATGCATCAGTTGAAGCGGGAATCGCCACTCTACAGTTCTTAAACTATAAATATGGGGGGAATAAGTTAACAATAATAAGGTAGGTTTAGTTATATTTATTATTCGTTCATATCATTTGATTATCCCATCATCGGAAAGAGGTGGTGAGTTGCGAATTATTTTTGTCTGGGGTTTCATTATTTGCAGGAACCTTGGATCCTATTGTAACATGGATTCGCTAATTTGATTATAGTGACAATTTAACTCCTTTCTTCTTATTTCCCAAATGTGCTGCATTCGTTAGTATTGTCATTTGTGTCCCCTTTATTTCATGACAATGATCTTCATCTCTCTATCTAAACTTTTTTTTTTTTTTAAAAAAAAATGATACATAAGTAACATAACAGGATAATTTTGCCTACATTTGTTCCCACTGCTCATCTCTGATGGTTTGTCTCTGGCCAAAAAACAAGCAAACAGATTGTAGACAGATAAAGGACCCCAGCAAGACCTCATACTTCTTCTAAATAATTACCTTTTAAACCCCTATTTCATATTATTTGGCGTCTCGGATGTTTGTCTTAATTGAAAAATAACAAATTATAAATTGGGAGAATTAGAATAACATAAAAGATCACTCTGTATAATGTTTGCAAACAAAAAAGTTTTTCTTTTTAATTTAATGTGATTAATCATGTTATGAAGAGGTTGATAACTAATAACTTTCAAAATCATAAACTATATTAGTGATCAAATAGTGAAGAAGAAATTGGTGTTGATAAAATTAAAAAAAAAAAAAATTGAAGGAGGAACAAGAAGAGTACAAGACAAGACCTCTGGTCTTGGCAGTTGGCATGGTAAAGTAGAAAGGCTGAAAAATGAGTGTGAGGGTAGCATCTGCATCTGACGTGTATCCTTTTCCGTAACTAATTTAGGGAAGGTAATTAGCAAATACACAATCGATTATTTATAATTAATTAAGGAAAATAAAAGAGGGAAAAACTTAAAGCTGGGCCAATTTAAGAAAGGAGGGAGCATCATGTGCGAAATCGATTCGAGAGCAGAGGGGCCTTCCTGGCTTTTGGGCGTGTGAGCATCGCATCTGTTGGATGGATGAATCTGAAAGCACACGAGGTGGAGATAGAGCTAAAGAAAAAGAAGCAAAAAGATGAGAAGTGAGCTTAATTAACGGCTTTTGCTCTTTGTTTCGTTTTTTTTTATTAATTAATTTCAATCTAATCTGAATGCTTGGCTTGTGGTTGGGACTTGGGAGCATTGACTTTTAGTTGGTGTGTGTGTTTGTGGGCTATTGCAACTGCAGAAGCTAAAGACAAAGATTCCTGAACGAGGAGGGAGAGAGAGCGAGGGTTTGCTTTTGCTTTGGAGAGGGCAGGGTCAGGTGAGCCAACCACGCAAATCACAAACCCTGAACCCCCTTTGACATTCATAGGTGAGCGACTTTCAAACTCTTGCGTTACCTTTCTCTTTCTTTTATGCAGGCTTTGAGACGATTAAAGTGATTTCGTGTGCCACCACTTGTCTCTTACTCTTTTGTGTCAACCCGAATCCTAAGCCCCCTCCCTACCTTTGCTACCAGAGTCAACCGTTTCCTTCTTCACTATAACCTATCCCACGAAGCTTCCCACCTCTCTTCTTCTTGAGCTCGCTTTCCCCTTCTCCCCTTTTTCTGGATCTTCTTTCCTTCCCTTTTAAACCCGCGCTCATCTTACAACATACAACCCCTGCCCTATCCGTTATCCCTAGCTACTTCACACAGCGGCTGTTTTAGTTCTCTCAGGTACATTTTCTTCATTGTTCGTGTTCTTCTACTATTTTAATTTCTGGATTTTTCATTGAAGCCCCCCTTTCCATTTATCATCTAAACCTTCCGATCAAATGTTTGTGAGTGTCTTTGACTTTACCATTTTGAAAGCTGCCGATTCTTTTCATTTAGCTGTGGGGCTACCGTGCTTTCTCTGATTTGACTACTATATTATATCCTAATTTCTCGTCTTTGTTGGATTGTATCCCTTACATATGTTCTTCAGATATTATTGTAAAAGAGGGGCTTGGTCTGTTTGTTTCGTTCCATCTTCCATGCCCTCTTCTGCTCTCCAATTTCTAGGGAACCTGTCAATGGGTTTTCCTTCTAATTGAAGGTGTCCTTTTTTTCCTTTTTTTCTTCGGGGGTTTGGGGAGGATTAGGAACATCGTTCGCATCTAAAGTCTCAAGCTTCACTCATGCCTTTGAAGGAAGAAAAGTTTTATACGAGGGTTACTGGCTGTGTTCTTCTTCTGTTCCCTAGCCTGTAGCTTTAATCGGTTGTCAAGTTTTGATTTTTTGCCTCATAGACAACATTTTATATTACTTTATGGTGGCACTTCTTTTTTCGTCTTATTCTGTTAAATTATGGGTTCTATTTGGAAGTCTTAGTTCTTGGTCACTTTGTTGCTGCAGTTGTCTCTTGCAAACTTCTAGCCAATGGAACGTCACAATGGGCATGGTCCACGGACAAGCTTGAAGAGAAAGTCACCGGAAAATGGAGACCACCTACTCTCCAGTACCTTTTCTCTAGATGACCTTAATGAAGATCTCTTTGAAAGGGTGCTTTCATGGCTGCCAACTTCCACATTCTTTCGCCTCACCTCAGTGTGCAAAAGGTGGAGATCAGCTGCTTCTTCTTCGAGTTTTAAGCTTGCCTGCTCTCAGATTCCTTCTCGGGATCCTTGGTTTTTGATGGTTGCTCCCAATCTCAACCAATCTATAATCTTTGACTCTGCGGAAAGCACTTGGAAAAGACTCAATCATCCTCCTCCTCTGCTGGAAGATTCTAACCTAAGTTGCATGCCAGTTGCTGCCTCTGGTGGCTTGATTTGTTACCGAAAATCATCGGTGAGCTTCACAGTATGCAATCCTGTGACAGGATCCTCCACTGATCTTCCTCCACTGCATTTAGCCCCACAAGATCAATCCCTCAATGCTATTGTGATGAGCTCATCTTCCAAATTCTCCTACAAGATTGTGTTAGTCTATGGTGAACTTCCAAATCTCTCATTTATATCCTACAACTCAAACAGCGGTTGCTGGGAAGATGAGACTTTACTGAGGAGAAAGGTTGATGACAATTCTGTGGAATATGATTCAACCGACGATAATGTTGTGTACTTCCTGAGCAAGGCTGGAAATGTGGTGGCAAGTAACATGCAAAGGAGCCCGTCTAAGCAATATTCATCTGTTATCACCAACAAAGATGGTGAGGAGATCGTCTACTTTCTTAGTTCCTCTGGGACAGTAGTAGCTTGCAATTTGACATGCAAATGCTTCTCTGAGTATCCCAGGCTGTTGCCTGCCTTCTGTGAGTATTCCATTGATGTTGTGGAGTGTAATGGTGAGATGCTGGTTGTTTTGCTGTCGGAGTTCTTGGAAAGTGCGAGTCTTAGGGTGTGGAAATATGACGAAGCTAATCGATGCTGGCACCAGATTGCAGCAATGCCTGCAGCAATGTCTCATGAGTGGTATGGGAAGAAGGCAGATATTAACTGTGTGGGGGCTCATGAGCAGATATTTATATGCTTGAATTCCCCTGAAAATTGTACTTATGTGGTATGTGATTTGGTGAGCAAAACATGGATTGAATTACCAAAATGTTGCGTAGAAGGGGAAATCATGGAGTTCATGTCTGCCTTCTCATTTGAGCCCAGGATAGAAGCTTCTGTATGACAGCAAAACACCCTGCCTTTGTATCTTTTCTATATGTTACTGCAATTTTTTTTGGCTATAATGTTTAGTTGAATTGTTGAAGCAAATAGCTGGTGGATATATGTATGAAACTAACCGAGTGATTGATAGCTAACTGAGATATGGTGATTATGTTCATTGATTGTAATATGTACGCTGTTTTCAGTGAGTATTATTATTACGATTATTGTTATTAATGAATGAACTCCATCAGAATTCTTTCTACTGTTTTTCTTGGTTTTTCCTCGTGCATATGTTCAGCTATTGAAGCTTACAGATATATGTCAAGTCTTTTTCTTCTTAGCAAGTCAGCAACTTCTCTTTATCAGGCTTGTTCTCTTTCAAGAGAGAGAGAGAGAGAGAGAGAGAAGAACGCATGTTGAAGTCGAATAGCCCAGTAACGTGCATGAGCCATCTTTATCAAGCTATCACGCACAAAATAGAAAATTTTGAGCCATTTAAGTTGATCTAAATGTGATGCTGAAATTGTCACCAATTCTCTTTAACTAATGTGCTGTACTGATTAGCAAAACTTTTATCCATTTTATTCTTATTAATTTCAGAAGTTAACTAAAAATATTTTAGATAATTAAAGTTGTACAATATATTTTTGTTCAAAATTTTAGTAGCATTTGTAAACAATGTTTAGTTCATTAAAGGCATGTTAAATAATTTATGGTTAAAATGTGAAGAATCTCTCTAGTTTTACACCTTTTACACATAATTTTTTTAGAATTTAAAACTTAACAAGAAACTTTTTAAATTTGTAAAATCTTATAAATAATATTATTCGTTAAATTTTTAATCCAAAAGTTAACGGTCAAATGTCACGTTAGAACCGTTGACTCAATGTCAGATTTTTTATTGACTTAGACCAAAGGCAATTTTATCTTTTTATTTTTTTCTCTTTCTTCCACTATTCCCTCTTTCTTCGGGCACCATTCTTTTTTTTGTAGGTGGATGGTTGCTAGAAAGTCACTAGTTGCTAACAAAATAACAAGAATGGAGGCAAAACTCTATAGACAGGCGCTCAGGGATGATAGATTAGACGAAAAGCCAAGGACGAGTCACCTGAATAACACAGATGCACAGATGGACAAACAGACAAAACCCTCACAAAACGAGGGCAAAATTTGACAGTAGATGTTATCGACAGTGCCATTGATGGTGGCTTGTGGTGGTAACTGTGGCAGCAACAAACATGTGACGGCGACAAAAAATCAAGTGCGTCAGTGATGAAAGAGATGAGAGGAGAAGGAAAAAGAATAATCAACTAAAAGATGAAATTGCTCATGTTGCAACTTAACATTTTGGCTTACGTGGAGTCAATGGATATAACGTGACATTTGACCGTTATCTTTTGGATGAAAAATTTAATAGAAGGTGTTATTTGCACAATTTTATAAGTGTAAGAAGGTTTCTTGTTAACTTTTAAAATTCAAGAGTATTCTCTGCAAAAGGTCTAAAGGTTAAAAAAATTCTTTACATTTTAAAAGAAATAAATCTTTTTAAATATATATATCTCTCTGTGTGCGCGCGCGTGCATGTGTGTGTGGGAAATTTAAATCTTGAATCCCCAGTCTTGTAAAATTTTACCCTATTTTATCATTCTTTATACTCAACAATTCCATTTTTGATGGTCATTTCAATTAAAAATTCTGTTAACTCTTATATAATAAGGAGGTAAAAATGCAAAGAATTTCCCCTGAACTTTTGCCCTCTTGCAGATAATTCTCTGAGTGTTAAAACTCATCAAGGAATATCCTTAAACTTTTTAAAGCCTGCAAATAACACCCTCTATTAAATTTTTCATCTAATTTTTAATGATCAAAGACCGTGTCAGGTGTTTGGCTTCATGTAGAACGCTACGTACGAAGTTAGACCTAAAGGCATTTTTGTCTTTTTCTTTTTTTTCTCTCTCTTTCACAACCTTTCTCTTCCCTCTTTCTTTCCCAATTTTTCGACAGTCCATGAATGGATGGCCAAACTTCAAGGCAACCACAGATAGACCTCGCAAATGGCCTCACTAATGTTAATGGCCGCTAATGGCCTCTATCTGCAACATGCCTTTGTCGCTTCTGCTTTTGCCCTCCATCTACAACAAGCCTCTGTTGTGCCAATCTCTCTCCCTCTTTTCTCTTGCAATCTGTGGCGGTCATCTTCGGTTGCAAACATTCTTCCTTTCTCATGGAGCACGGTAGCACAAAAGATCTATTCACAAGAAGAGAGGGAAAGAAATCGGTGCTACAAAGGTGATGTCTTGCGTTGCAATCGTCATTTTTAGCAATTTCCATGGGGTCTTTGGTGATTTTTTGTGGAGGTTTTCGAATTTTGGCATTTTCGACAAATTTCATCATTTTTTGACAAATTTTGGTGATTATTTGTGTGAAATGATGAAAATGTCCTTCGGACTCAGTTCTACGTAAAATCAAACATCTGATGTGATTTTTGATCATTAAAAAATAAACAAAAAATTAAAGTGTTATTTACAAACTTTAAAGAATTCACAAACTTTAAAGAATTCAGGAGAGTTTTTTTATTGAGTTTCAGGGATTATCTATAAGAGGATAAAAGTTCAAGATTTTCTTGCATTTTAGCCTAGCAAGGAGACGAATTATTGTCTGTAATTAACGTGAAGAGTTGAGAAGAGTTATCTTATAAATAAAAAAAGTTTAAACGTAAAATTAAATAATTGAAGTAGTTGCGGAGAAAGGAGACGCGCTTAGAGACAATTTTGGTTTCCCCCTGGACAAGAAAAGAAAATCGATTTCCGAAGGATATATAAATCAAAGCACGCTTTCCCAATTCAACATTTCAGAACAAAATGGAATCTGAGGATTTGGTGAAACAGCAATTGGAGGAATTGCAGAAACAGTTGGGGAAGAAGCAGAAGTTCGAGGACGCCGTCTTCTCTCTCAAATCCCTTCTTCAACAAAAATATCCCTCTGCTTCTCCCTCTCTGCGCAAATCCGTATGCTTCCCTCTCTTTCTTTCTTTGCTGTTTTGCTATTATTCTTTTCGATTTGTATAAATCCTGCGTTTCCTAATTGAATTCTACGCACCTTTTCTGTGTCTGATTCCCTGTTTCTCATTTTCTTTTGCGTTGGTTCTGTAGACCTGATTTTGAGTTTGTTTATAGATTATTATGTAACTTTGGATTTGGGAACCATTATTGAAGAACTGAACCTAGTGATTAACTTCGCTGTTGGTTGCAGTTTTATTCGGTTATATGCCGAGTTGCTACAGTGTTGAAGACTAGGTATACCGCACCGGGTTTCTGGAATGCGGGCCTGGGGCTATTTGAGCAGGCTGAATTGCTTGCTTCTGATCCTTCTGAGAAGGAACACTTGAAGGTTTGCATTTCCCAGGCGAGAGAAGAGTTGCATTTAGAAGATAATTCATCACAAGCTTCACAGCCTGCACAAAATCCTGCCAATGGAGGTCACCTTCCTTCGCTAGCTCGATTAATTTGTTTTCCAGATTTTATTTACATTTGTTCATATTCATGTTTTATATTTTATACTGATTTGATATCATCTACATTCTTTTCCTGTGTATCATGCTTTGTGTTGATTTAGGATATCTTTTTGAGGGACACCTTACTGTAGATCCAGAGCCACCACAACCTCAATGGCTGGTGCAGTCAAACCTCTTGACAACAGCTGCTACGCTATTTGCTGCTGAATCTTCTCAAGGTTTAGCGGCAGATGATGCTTCACGGGCAAATGCTGCTAATATGCTTCAAGATCTTCTGAATAGATTAGAAGATGTTGTGCCACTGGTATTCTTCTCAAATCTTTATCCTCTGTTTCTATTGACCGTTGTTCACTTAGCTCTAATTCTTTACCCAGATATCAAGTTATCAACATGGCTTTGAATTTCTAGATTCGGTATTTGTAGTAAAAAAAGTTTATATCATGTTATCTTATTCATTGTTTGGACTTGGAGCATAAGCACACCTGGACTTGAGATCGATGACAAGTAATTTAAAGCTCAACTTGGAACATAATGCATCGAGTTTGAACAGGTTACATTGCCCATGATTCCATTTTACTAGTTCGTGAGGAAGCCTGCCTAAACTTAAGATTGGTTCAATAAAGTATCTCTTCAAGACTAGTTAAGTAACCACTGTAAACAACCTACTAAAATACTAATACCATACTTCTAATCCCTATTCATAGTATTGCTTCTTATCCCTGACCTGTTTACTATGTTAATGCATAATTCAAACTTCAAAGGTTTATTAAATATAATTAACCTACTTCTTAATTCAACTTGTTTTATATTACGTGTCCTTGTTCCTCTTGTTGTGGATGTGTTTTTTTGATAAATATATGCCTTTTGTGTCTGTTACAAATAGCACCTGCATTACTACACTTTGCTCCACTTTATTAAGGGTAAACATTGCAGTTATATATATATATATATATATTGTTTAGGTGATGAATGATGATCCGGTAGCTCCAAAAGTCCCTCCTGCCAGTAAAGAAGTTGTGGCAAAACTTCCAGTTATTACTCTCACAGAGGATATCTTGGCTAAGCTGGGGCAAGATGCAGAGTGTGCAATTTGTAAGGAACACTTAGTTCAAAATGACGAAATGCAAGAGTTACCTTGCAAGCACACTTTCCACCCACCTTGTCTGAAGCCGTGGCTGGTATATTTCGGAACTTCCCTTGATTTGTTTGAAAATTTTTGGTGGAACTTGTGGTTGTTTCTGTCTCCCTTGCCAAACCAACTTTGTGTCCTTGTTGAAGTCTTACCCTTTATGTTGCAGGATGAGCACAATTCTTGTCCTATTTGCCGGTATGAGCTGCGCACTGATGACCATGCCTATGAGAGCTGGAAGGAACGTGAAAAGGAAGCAGAAGAAGAGAGGAAGGGTGCTGAAAACGCTGTTCGTGGTGGCGAATACATGTATGTGTAGATGGCTATTCATTGGATTTATGGTCAATAATGTTTGTGAACTACAGCAATAGTTATTCATTGTTGAAGTTATAGAGCGACATGCTTTCATGTTTTTAAGGCGTCCACTTGTGCTTGCTCTTCTTTACATATTTATTGAAAAAACGATTACACTTCATTCCTAAATCAATAGAGAAATTGACGCCAATGTTTCTGTTTTCGGACCTGACTGATTCGTCGAATCCATCGAGATATGGTTTACGCCCAAGCGCAGATACAAACAGGAATTGAAGGACTAAAAAATCATTTAGTGATACGTAAAATCACTTTTAATCTTTAAAATTTGATGAATTTAGAATTTATAAAAACTTTTTCCATGTGCTTAGGGACTAAAGAGTTAAATAATATATCTTTTAAAACTAAATTGTTAATATAATTTATAAAAAAATATTCGATGTGTTTGATGTTTGATCAAACTTAGAAGTACCGTAAATATGAAAAATATTTTAGAGATGAGTTATTATTTCCCTTTCTACAAAATCTTCAAATCAATACATGTAAGAGATATCTTTTAAAACTAAATTGTTAATATAGTTTTTAAAAAATATTCGATGTGTTTGATGTTTGATCAAACTTTGAAGTAACGTAAATATGAAAAATATTTCAGAGATGTGAGTTATCGTTTCCCTTTCTATAAAATCTTCAAATCAGTACATGTAAGAGTAATTCGCCAAAACCACTGCGGGATACATCGCATGCACGACGCTCAAACTGCATAGCATGAAAGTGATTCGGGTGCAATTATTTTGGTTAGGCCTGATTAAGATTTTTTTCAGAAAAGATTACCTCCAAATTATTAGTTATGCTTGTTGAGGGAATAAGAACCCATTCAAGCGACCGCTGAAATATAACTGAAGGTCATATTTCACATGATCAACCATACTAATACTAACATTTTGTGCACTCAGTATGAATATAATTCACGTGGTCAAAAAAATACAGATCAGCAATACACCAAAATCTTGATAGCATAATCGTGATTAGTAGTGGAAGCCCACTCAAGTACATAATGAAAATTACAGATGACAAAGATCCCTCACTTATCGAGGACAAAAAACTAGTAAAGTACACAAGCCTTATAATGAAGAAGCATTAAACGCGTCCATTTGAGGTACTTAGCTCCATCAAGCAAACAAGCAACTTTAGAAGCAGTTGATCCTACGGTAAAATCCAACCTACCAAATCTTGCAATACTGACCTCTAGACACAATCAATATCTCAATAAATAATAATTTCGATCTTACGAGCTTCAAGCTAAACAAATTTGATGGTCACATCTATACCCAGTTTCTTTAAGCTTGGTACTAAAAAAAACAAATCACAATAACTTCTATTACCAAATAGAGACCATTCTTCATTTCCAAGTTCACATTGCTTGAGAAAAATACCAAAGCAGCACCCGACTGAATAACTTGAACGTGAATGGATATTTATATAAATTCGCATGCTCTCTATATTTTTCTCAGAAACCAAAATGAAGAAGTCTGCATGACAGACCAGTTCACATAGAGAAAATCACATGACCAGAACCAACACTTTGTTTTCAATACCAGAAAGTGAACCCTCAGCCAACAGGAACCTTGGATACTAATAGCACCACATCCATCAACCACCAAGCCTTACCCTATTCCGCCTATTTGGAGGCCTTGGTGTACTTTGAGTTAACTCATGAGGACCCAAATTTCTATCTCTTCCAACAGCAGATCCCACTGCATCCATCCTATGACCTCTTCTGTCTTTGTGTCTCTTCATATGACGATTAGGTTTGGATCCATTTGACCTCTTGTCCTTATCAGCTTCAAAGACCAATGGCTGGATCCCCTGCAGATCAGGTTCTGCAACATAATCTATAGGTCGTTTGGATACATCCATCCTTCTAAATGTGATTGATATCCTAGTATAAGTTAATAGAAAAATGAATATGAATCAATATTAAGTCATCATTGGCAAAACCAGAGAGAGAGAGAGAGAGAGAAGAAATACAATTTCATTAAGTACCTTTTTGTAGGAACTGCTGGCACACAATGCTTAGCTACATCAGCTCCATTGCCATTTAAGACAAGTACAGATCTGGAGGAAAAAGGCTAACATAAGATACTCAATTCTCCATTGCAATTATCAGTTGTTGAAAATATCTGATGTCAAGTAGCAATGAATTGGAAAATTAAATAGACAAAGCGTAAGAAATAAATCCACGTCGGATACTTACCCCACAGGCAGGGGAATGGCAATTGAACCATCAAATTCACCAGCACCTACAACCTTTAAGTTGGATCCAAAAACTATGTTGCACTCACTAAGAAATGACACTGTGCAAAATGGTCGAACAAAATCATGGTTGTCTATGTGTGGAGGTATGCAGTCCCCTTCTTCATACATATTTACAATGCAACTATCTGGCACACAGGTAGGAGGAAGTACGTGCCACCTGATCAGGCGTCGAATGATGACCTTGAAAAGATGAGGTATAGGATCTACCATTACATTCTGAAGAATGCCAGGTGGGTTACCATCTTTATCCTGTGAGCAGAATGTTAATACAATAAGAGTTTCATCCCCCTATCAAATCATCAATGATTATACTGGGGCCACCCAGGTATTAAAATTACTCTATTTCGAAATAAAGCATGAGTGAAGATTTTAAATAAGAAATGTAAAGGAGGCATAAGAGATAGAATAACCATTGCATAATTGTAACAGCACCCAAATTGGATAGTTTGACGTCCCTTTCCCCTCATCCACTTTTGTGGAGCTGTATATGTACGATCTGCAAAGAGTTTAGAAGAATGAACATCATATATTCCCTCTCTCATCACTAATACCACCCAATATAATTAACAAATAATCAATGAAGTATACTCATTTGGAAACAAAGAGAATCATTTTTCTTTTCAGTCTTCTGGATGGTGGTTAGCATAGTCATCTCATGATCCAAAACTCATTATTTGAATAAGAAGGGTCTTAAATCATTGATTAGTCTCAGAGTCATTGACCTCTCAGTTTTTGGTACCCCTAAAATTCCAGAGGCATGAATTTAAATCTACATGATTTAGTATTTCCCACTGATAATAGATATTATATAGTCTACACCAGAAAATACACGACCAGCAATATATTGACATTCTTTTCCCCATTTTCAGCACCCATTTCAATAGTCAGATTTGCCTCTCACAATTCAATTATCAAGACAATATTTAAAGAGTAAAAATCATAAAGAGATCAGAATGTGATTATGCTACACGCTAGGTGACTAACAAGTCATCTACCGAGTGGGGCTTTACTAAACTTAAGGCAAAGACTAATATTAAAAGAAGAAGAAAAAGAGGCTAACAATATTGTAAATCTATCAAATAGAAAGCCATTTCATACTTTTTACTTACATTAGTAACTGCCAAAAATTAGAGCAGATGATTAAGTTCATAGGGCAAGAAAAAGATATTTTAACAAAGACCCATGCTCCTACAAAAAGGTTCCTTAAAAAGCATAAACGTAGCCTATTTCAGGATTCTTAACCACTGAAAACATGGAGGAAAAACGTATAATATTTAGACCTTCAGTGAACAAGTCTGGCCACCTCCAATTAATATTTTACAGACCAACCAACTCCAATTAATATCACAAGGATTTTTAAATCCCTATTAATTATAAGATGGATCAAGAGTTGCCATCACTTGAACTTTCAGGATCTGAGCCCATTAGTAGTAGGGACATAATCATTCTACAGACATACGATAATAGAATAGAAGACACAACCAAATAAGATTGTTGTTAATAATTTGTGGTCTCGGAGACATCACTACTAAAATATACAATGGGAAATACAGGTGTAGATAATAGATCATCAAATTCATGCAAGTACTTCTAAGCATTTTATTGCTAATCCTTGTAATCCACTACTCTGCCACTGTGTATTATAATCAACTTTAAACAAGAAAAAAAAACCAACTATAGTTTCAAATATGTTAAAACATGAAGACAAGAGAAGTAATTAAAATTTTGGATATTCACTTAATCTCGTAAGGTACAGATGCTTTACTTTTCACATTTATAAAACCAGAGTGAGTGGGCAGCAGTATTTCCTAAACACATTAAAGGAGAGAACGACAAACTATAGAAAAAGTCCTTCTATGTCAATTTAGAATATAAGGCAAAAACCATCGCATGCAGAAAACAATGTAGTTGACAAATTCAAAAGAAAAATGGCTTTCTGCTACATAATTAATGCTAAACATTCATTTGGTCAGTTATTTATGTACTATGACATATATTAAAGATATCGGAGGTCATATTTTTGGCCTTATTAGACAGCGACAAAACATAAACACCAATTAACATACATTTTTTAACCCATACCAACAAAAGACTTGGTCTAATGTAGTAGCATGGCGAGACAGCAAACCTTTCAATTGTCCCTTTTTTCCCATCTCTTGCAGTGAAGCAACAAAATTGACTATCCTTTTCTGTTCAGCAGCACTAAAAATACCAATGTGGAGTTCGATCCCTTCAAGAATGTTAACAAGTTTTCCGTTAACCCTCTCAAAGCACATGTAGTCTCTCTTACGCCGGACATTCATGAACCTAATGTACTCTCGCTGCTCCCTAGACAACTTAGGCTTCTCAGGAACTTTTGTTGTCGTCGTTACCTCCGAAGGATTTGCGTTAGCCGCCAGCTTGTTCGATTCATGTTCCTCTTCAGCAAACTCATCCTCCTGGGCCATGTCCGCCCAAGACATACGAGGACTCGGGGTCTCAGTTAGAGGGGATTCACAAGTCACTTCACTAGCAGAAATTTCGGTTACTGGTTCAGAACATCCAGATGCTTCACCCGAATAACTTGCTTCTAACCCGTCTTTCCAACTCCCAAGAGAATTCGTATCACAATTATCGTCATGATTGTCACTCGTCTCAAGTGATTGCATATTATTAGCAAGGGAAGCATTCGAATTCTCATCACACTGTTCTCTTTGAGCATCTCTTTGAGCATCACCGTCAGGCTCTACAAGATATTAAAGGGAGAAATATTCCAATCAGTGAACTATCAACACTTTATAGAGCATGCAGCATGTAAGAACCAAAGAAATCACAGCGAAGTAATCTAACAATTTCCGCAACAACGAAAAGCCCTTGCTTTTCTATGACCTCGCTCAAATTGGTCTAAAACCCACAACGAACCGAAAAAAAAAAAAAAAAATCCCCTAGACTTTGTGAATGAAGTAAAATTCTTTACCAGGATCAATAGAGCGGATGCGATCGGAAAGAATTTGAGTGCAGTGATGGCAGAGATCTTTGGAGAGGAAGGGAAGCCAAGTGGTGAAGAACTCGGAGGCGATTCGGAGCTCGGATGGCTGGTAATTGAGAAGGAATGGGTCGTCGGATCTGACACGTTGATCGTCCATGGCAGAATGCGGATTCGTCGACCCGTATGCCGGAACCTGATACTGCTGCTCCCTCTAGGAAACTGTGGAAGGAGACCCACGCACAAATTGCTCTGCGTGCCGTATACTTCAAATTTATTTTGTTTTCATTTTATTTTTGGCTTATATTAGAGATCTTTTGAGTTTTGAACCGAAGTTACTTCACCCTCCTTCACTATTCACTTTTTTTTTGGGTCTCACCTTCACAATTCGCTTACCACAGTACAAAAGCCCTGTTCCCGTGCTTGCATGTTAGTTCATATGTCAATGAAAATTACTAATTTTATATAGAATTTTTTTTTGTGACAAGAATTTAAGTTTTATACCATTTAAATTATGTATTAATATATATTAAAAATAACATATAATTTTGTAAAAATATAAATATACATTATAAGAAAAATTAAAATGTATGTAAAAAGTGATTTTTTTTTGTTATCGTTTAAATCTCAAAAGTATTAGAAATAGAAGGTAAGGACATAAGTAGAATAAAAATCAAACCTGTGCTTATCAAGGTTTTCTTCTTGAAACATCTCAATTAGGTTCACAACATTGTGATTTTTTTCTTCGATAAAATGTTACTTTTACATCAGGTTCATATTGGGTCAGAAGCCCATTTTGTTTTTTTAAATACCTAACCTTCTCACTCAGCCCACTCGTTGATCCAAATGGGACCAAATGAGAAACTCGTTGATCCAATGGGCAATTGGGTGGACAGGACCAACTCTGGAAGACGGGAAGAGGCAGAGACCTCAAAATCGTGGCAAAATCTTCAACATATATTTGTGTCCTACAGAATCCATAAAATTTGGTAATTACAATCCTATTACAAATCACATATAAGAAAATCATGAAATTATGGTCACACAATATTCAAATTGGTTGACTTGTCGCTCAGTGAGTTCATCAGAAAGAGAAAAGAACAGACTTTTCACTCAGGAATGGAGCTGGCCACTTCCTCCGCCTCCGTCGTAGGCTCAGATTTCAGACGCGTATTCTCCTCGAAGAAGACTAAGGATCTATGTAGATTTGGTAGATTAAGATACCAACATGGGGTATTGGATAAATGGTCTTACTTTCACACTCAATCTCCACCCCGGCGTCCTAAAATGGTGGCATCGGCAGCAAAAATGGTTTCCAACGTGTATAGAGGCAGAGACAGCAATATCAGAGTCAATAACAAGATGTATACCAAACTGGATTCTTGTTTGGTAATTCCACCTCCCCCCAATCGTGGCAAACCTCGCGCTATTATCAAATTCTTGGGGGGTGCCTTCATTGGTGCTGTTCCTGAAGTAACCTACGGGTACACTGCTTTGCCCATTTGGTGTTTGATGCACAATCTAATATTCTACAGTATATACTATATACAACTCCCATATTGGTAATCTCGATGGTACGGTGATTTCGTCTTTTGATTTGCTTATTGCAGCTATTTAATTGAGTTTCTGGCAAAGGAAGGTTTTCTTGTTATAGTGGTGCCTTATAATGTGACGTTTGACCATGCTCAAGCGACCAGACAAGTATATGAAAGGTTCCACACTTGCTTGGATACAATACTGACATCTGGTTTGCCTCAAGCCAATTTATCACCTGCCCAGCTTGGAGACCTTCCACTTTTCTCTGTTGGCCATAGGTAAGTGGTTTATTGAGTAATAATCTTACTGGAATCAATGGCGAGAAAATAATATATTTCTTGTCTTAAATCTTTAGCAACGGTGCGCTTCTTCAGCTACTCATAGGAAGCTATTTTTCTGAGAAGATACCCAAGGTTTACTCTTTGGCTTCTGCAGCACAAGACTATATATAATATTTATTGATGCACGAAATGGTTTTCATGTTTCATCTGAAAAGTAGCATCATATATATTCATTCATTACATATTTCAGTTTGTTGAAGCGTGACGCAAATTGTGAAGTTTTGTTTTCAAATTAACTTATAGCAATTCAAGGAGTATGACGAAAAGGTATATGTCTCTTGTGGAAGGCTAATGTCATAATCTCATACAACAACAGGCCAGCAACGGAGGCAGTACCTTACTTTGAGCAGGTATTGACTATTGATACTAATGCTTGTTAAATGCTGAATGCTGCAATTCATCAAATAGTCTTTGTAGACTACCTTAATAAGATGACTGATTCTTGTGGTTATAATGAAGAAATGGTTTTCCACTGCTATGTTCTACAAGATACAAACTTTAGCACTGCTCTGTGTTTTCAATGACATATGACTTCTTAGCTGACCGATCTTACAAATATTTGTTGAGATGGATTGGCTTCTTTGAGATTCTGCTCTTCACCATGAGGATTTACACAAATAATTAAAGTCATGATGGAAGTAATTTTAGGCATTCTGAAAACTGTAAATGGTTTCTACCCCAAAAAAAAAAAAAAACTGTATATGGTTGTGTTGGAAAAACACCTGAGAGGACTATAATATGGTGTTCATTTCTCTTACAATATATTCTGCGGGGTCCAGAAATCCTTGACTGTGATGGAAAATTTCTTTTCCAGTGGCATATACGATAACTGGCATGTAAAATTCAGTATATTGTCGTTTCCCATTTAAAGACCAAGGAATGTAATTTGTGTGCATATTATAAAGTTCAGTTATTATTATACCATGAGCTTACAAGCAATCTGGATACATTATTTAGTCTGTCAAGGACGTAAATGGTGTTGATCATGGTAACAGTGTTGATAGTTTCCTATATTTATCCTGTTCAGTACAGCATCAGAATTCAGAACCACTAAAGGAAATTACTTCATGAACTCTTGAGTTGCTTAGTCTAAACTGTGCTCTGAAAGTTTGCAGTGCTTTTCTGCAGTTGGGTCCTGTAGTCAGCCAGATGATGCCAGCTGTGGAAGCAACTCCTGTTTATACAATGGCTAGAAGTGCTTCAGGTAGCCCCTTAGCTTTGCTTCTGCTACTGCTAGTCTTGCTTTGAAGTTTTACAGAGGTTCAGTGTAAGCTTTACATTTGTCAATTTGAAAGGTTAGATTTGACTCCTTTGAGTGCTAAAATCTAACAGCTGGAGGAACCTCGTTACCTGGTTTTACTAAAAGTATATCTTATACACATTTACTTTATTGCTCTACAATCTTACTACATCATTTTACAACTTATCAGAGGTGATGATAGGTGAAAACTGTTTAGAAATGCATGTGCAAAATGGTAATCATGCTTGTTCCTACATTTAACTGATTCCTGAAAGGATGATATGACAAAAGGCAATGGCGTTTTTGAAGTGCCATGGAAACCTGGCCGGACAAGAATTGAAACGTGAAGTCTTAGAATGCCACCTTGTGACTTAAAATGGCATGTCTGCAAGACCTTCAAACACTAGAATTAGATAGCTGAGCTATCATCAAGATCTCAAAAGACGTCCAAGATCTAAGGGGTTGCTTTGGTTTTGTAAATTTGACCTTCAAAGGCTGGTTTCACCAAGAGTGCTCACCACTCAGGCTGTGGGAGTTAACAAAGTTTTGTCTTGCCCACTTTACATGCTTGAAGTACTACCTGCTCGTTGCATTCTCTCTGTTCACTGGGATTCCTGACGAGCTGCATACATCCAAGTCATTCCAACCTCCAGTTCTTAGAACAATGTTCTCCCTATAAAATTTTTGACTAGTTGAGCATGTGTATATCTGTGTACCAAACTTACGTATCTCTGTTGATAATTCTTCTGACCTGCAACCTATATGTAGGAGATGCGTGGAAGATGATGCTGGATGCTGTTGGATCAATTATACAGGAAACTGAGCAGGAAGTTCTAACTTCATTGACTAAATTTGTCGATCAGTTGCCATCAGTGATGAATGAGGTTTGCGTTAAATTGTGCTATTAATTCCAATGCCTACATATGTTTTGCTTGTGTAACTCTCACATAGAGTACTGCAGCCATCCCTAAATGAAATGATTCTAGGTAATCAGGCTTCTGCTGGATGCATATGGATATGATCTCTTAGATTGATCAATAAATAATTGATGACAATCTATTAGACATTGATTCATAAATGACTGATGGAGCTTCACAAGGATGGAGCCCAACTTGAGCATGAGTGAATATCTCTATTGATGCATGGATATTTCTCTGTCAGGTTACGCAAGGGGTATCAGAGTTCAAGCCAACGCCATCTGAAAACCGCGAATGCTTTAAATGTTCATACAATGTTAAGCACACACTACTGGTTTGTATGATACCTTGTAGAACATTTCAATATGGTAGCTGGAATTTACAATATATTTGATGTGTAACTCTTTTTCTCTAGGTGAAGTTCAATTCTGACACAATTGATGAGACGGATATTCTCGAAGAAACATTAAAGCCTCGTGTGGATTCGCTGGGTGGTACACTAGAAAATGTACAACTAAGTGGTAACCACATCACGCCATGCATACAGGTAAAAGTCCTTTATGCCCTCTTCTCACTCCAAAATTATGTTTTGTTACAGTGGAAGTCTTTCCTCTTTGGTGGAATCTGCATCCTTTAAGCTGTCATTACAGTGACTTTCTTTCTTTACGTTGAAGCATCTGTGCAGATTTTTGTAATAAAAGCTTTAAGAACAACTTGTTGTCATAAAATATAGGAGAGGGAAAGGAGAAAAATTCATACGAATTATATTAATCTTAAAAGTTTCCCTCTTTTAAAAAAGAAAAAAACTTTTATTCTTAAAAGTTTCCCTTTTTTGAGCCCTGTGTTGCTGCTTCTTTTTGGTCATGATTGGGTGGTTGCATTGGGAGATCAGGATCCAAAATGGCAAGTGGGTAACTTGTATACTCCAGCAGATGCAATTGCTCAAGGCCTCAAATCTCTTTCTTTGAATGAGACTAAAATCCTGGCTAGAACTATAAGCGATTGGTTCAGACGTTTCGAGAGCTGAATCGCCAGTCACAGTGAGGGAAGAGTCGCATGGAGATAGAGTAGCATACTTAAGAGATCTTATTCCAAATATGACAGTGTTCCATCTTGCGTATACAACTTTTGATTCTTCTGTGTATATCTCAATTAGATAAGTCTGGATTTGTTGATGTTTTCGGGGGGTAATGGACAAGGATTATCTATCACTTAGCCCTGTAAATTCTAGCTAGAAGTAACAACTCCTATTCTAGCATTGAATCCACATCATGTATGTTTTAACAAGTTCTAAAGTTATTCAATAAAAAATAGATATATATTTGATCAATGTTTAATATTTATAAATATAGAACAAATTACGTTTATTGAACTTGACGAAGATAGAATATTTAATGTTACATTTTAAATGAAAATTAATTTTTTTTAATATAGATTTATCTACATATTTATAGTAATGAATGAATGTATGCTCGTATTTTGTATAGAAATATTGCCAGCCTCCATATCTGATCTATTGTCCATTGCAACCTAATTCTAACGAAATTCAACGCCTTCTTCTAACCCCCACCTTTTTTCTTTGTTTTGAAATTCTTCAATAACCGTAGTTTGAATTTAATAACAAATATATATATATATATATATATAAGAAATTATTCCTATATTTAGTCCTTGTGAGATATGCATGCAGCAATAAGAACCTGTAATTTTAGTTGGACATCACACATATTCGCAGGGCAAGAAGTTGAATGCTAGAAATTAAGCGAGGGAAATAACATCGATATTCAAGTATAAGGAAAATGGGCGAGAAGTAGAATCATGGAGGCTTAATTTCGGGAAAAGGCAACCTTTTCTTGGTGGTTAAATGAAATCAAATTTAACTTGAACAATAAATAAATGGAAACATTGAGTCTGTGTAGTTTGTGATGTGAACGTTCGCACACGTATTAATTAACGTAGGATAAATATTAATTAATGCAAGAGCGGTGCAATAAACCAAAGTCAAACTTAAGCAAAAGCAGGTCTTCCTTGGACCATCCTAGAGCTGCTACATGAATGATCTCCTTCTGGGCGCTGACTACTCTTTAGTCTTTATGCCGCGTTTATCATTGATAATGATAACGCAACCGCACGAAATAAAATGAAGATTTAATGCAATATATTATAAATCATATATTGACGTTTATAAATTTGTAAGAACTTTTTCACAATCATATATATATATCTAGAGGAAATGTTGATTAGGATGGGGCTTGGGATAGATTAATTAACTTGTGAAGGATGGTCCACAGTTTTTTATGAATATGCATGCATGCACACAACTTTCTGCTACATCTGCATGCATGTCACGACCATTAACTCTTATCAATATCACGTGTCGTCATTTAAGTGAGGCTTTGACCGGACTGCTAATTCTCATTATAATTAATGACTGTGTATTCCATTATCAGTATTTAAGTAATTATCCATAACATAAAAATGGATATACATGGGAAAAGCGGAATGAAAATTAAGTTGTTAATCCTGAAATTTCAGATGAAGGATTGGTTTTGATTGGTTGCAAGTTGGCATTAAAAAGCAAAATTATATCATCAATTCCTCTCTGATTAATCTTCGATTGGTTTGAATGTGTCTTTATCAAAATTATATCTGGATGTAGGGATGTAGTAGCAGTACTCACTAGGAAAGTTGGTGGTGATGTTGGTGGCAGATTAAAACATGGAACATGGTCCCTCACGTACCGCCATCCCCAACTTTTATGGCGGAAAGTGACCATACATTTGGAAGGGTTAATTGGGGGAGGCAAATGGTGTCACAACTGTGTCTGAGGCCCTGCATTCCAATTCATAAATATATATACATATATATCATCTTACTACATACTAATTGATTTACTAAAAACCATATATTAATAATTATTTAATTTCTCCAAGTCTCAAGTGGAGGCCACACTATTTATGGGAATTAATTGATTAATAAGGACATCTCATCAGTTGGTTGCCTTAGTCTGCAATACAATATATATATATATATTAAGCATTTAGAAATTCATATTGATGTGATTATCAATTAATTAATTGTAGAAACAGAAATGTTAATGATTGATGATGAATTAAGTGAACTCAATTTGGCGAGTGAAGAGAGCAGGTGGTGTGCTGCCTCCCTGTCGTCATAGTCGAGGCCTGAGGGCTCCCTCCCACGTGGCCACCACGATTTGATTGGAGTCTTCAACCTCAAGCCACGTGGCATCGTCAGTACCTCCACTCTCACTAGGAAAAATTTAGCCCTTTGATTATGAGTGGTCACATCATGTCCGTCTCTGCCTGCAGGCGGTGGATATATAGTGCATGCCAAATTGCCCGTTACTGTATCAAAATTACGTGATCCATCATCAAATTAGCAATAATCCAACATATTTCTATATTGAGTATTATAAGAGACTATATATATATATATATATATATATATATATAGTTTAAGTAATGGAGTGATAGATAAGATGATTGGAGGGTTCATGCATGCATGGGAGGGCACATATAGGTGAATGGGAGTGGCTTCATATATGAATGTGTTCATGATGAATATATAAAGATGAGGAAAATGGTTAAGACTTAAGAGTTAAGACAGAATAGAAAGAGAGAAAAGAGTAATGATTAACTAAGAAAGGGAAAGTGGGTGAGTGGGATTCGCCAAAAGCGGCTTCATTATTTGTGTTTGGTGCTTTAAAGATAAATATTTGATGTCAAAGAAAGGGGCCGAGGCATAGCTGCAATAAGCTGCATCTGCATATCTGCAACTGTACCTGCCGCCTCTCCCATTGGCTCAACTTGCCTGCTCTCCTTTGGTTTTTTCCTCGCTACTCAATCTCACAAGGAGAAGAGAAACCCACCATCAATCATATTCGTATCCATCCAACTTTGATGTTATCCACTGCTATGCTCTTATTATGTCTTATCTCATCATATCCTATTATTACTCTTTTCACTTCACCTTCTCTTCTCTTCCTTTTTCCTTAATTATAACTATTACATTCAATTTTTAATGCTAATGTTATTACTCTCATCATCATTCAACGTTTATATCACATGCCAATCTCTCAAATCTCTGTTAGGCTTTTCGCTCTAAATTTTGCAGGATGCCACACTGCCACATCTTGTAGGCAAACATAAATAAATGGAATGAAATATGCAACTTTAACTACGCTTACTAACTTGATTATTCTTTTTGTTACTTCTAGTTAGAGGCTCTATAACACACACACACACACACATATATATGAAACTTAGTTTCTTTTGGCTCATTAATGATTTACCGTTCATTTCTCACAAGATCATACCACAGTTTCCTTCGAGAACATGACAATTACAACTCGACTGCAAGTCATATTCTAGACGTGAGTTTGGATATGCAGTGACGTATGTATATTGAAATTGAAGAGCTTGTTAATTAATAGAGGGAAATATAACTCTCCCCCTTCATCACCGCAACTCATATTCTAGCTAGATGTGATTTTAATTGGATCCGGTGACGTATATATATTGAAATTGAAGTGCTTATTAATAAATAAAGGGAAATAACTCTCCCCCTTTCATGAGATATCAATTTTTCATTTTATTTTAAAAAATTACATTCTCATATCCTATATTAAAAAAATAAAATATAATTATACTTACTTTGACCCAAATATCTTTCATTTCTTAAAATTTAAAATAATATAATTGATGATTTTCAACACAAAATAAATAACATTGAAATAAAAATTTTAAAAATATATTTTCTAATAAAAATAATATTATCTTGGAGAGTATTTTAATTATCTTTTAATTTTAAGGGATTTTGGGATAATAAATTACCCAATAAATCAATACACTAATTTAGCAGAAGAACAAATCAATCCTTAGATGAGCAAGTAATTTTGTATATAAAGATATCATGTAGGGTATATATAGAGAGGTGGAACTTCTAATAACTCATTGTATGGTAGCCATAACTCATAATGTCATCATTAAGAAGCTGCATTAAAAAGAAAGTAACATTTCCAAGTCGTCTCTCAGGTTCCAGACCAATAGTACTTTCTGAAAAACTACTGTTATAGATCATTAATCTAGGAGAGTTGATGTGGTATCAGTTTGCAATGCATAAATGGTGCTGAACTAAACATTTTTAAAAAGCTGGTATACCAATTGGATAATTGTGTTCAGATGCTTCAGTCTCTTAACTAATTCTTCCCTTAATATAGAGGCTGATCATAATATCCTGCTTTCCCTCTCTCTCCCTCCGTGTTTTTCTACCCTGTAATTCCCCACTTGAACTTTGAAGGAGGAGGGGGAATTTCCATTTTTTTTTTCATTCTAGTTTTGGCAAAGAGAGAGGAAAATTATTGATTACACAGTCTTTTGATGTTACATCTTTATCTTTGGCTGAAGGATATGGTTAAAAATTTAAAAGCCATTTCTGTGTGATTGCTAGGTAAAACAATAGTATAGAAGCTGAAACAGCATACAAGGAAAAGCAGAAGCTATGTAGAAGAGTACATAGACTTGAGAGACAGAGAAGAGAGGGAGGGTATGGAGTATTTCTGTCTTGAATTACAAGAGGTCCAAGTTCTATATATGTTGCCTGAATACATCCAAATGGTAATCAACTTGTTTAAAAGTTAAAACAGAAAATGGAGTTTCACTCCTTCAGTCATATATAATAGCATTAGCATACAGAAAACAAAAGACAAAATTTAACAGTCATGGAGATTCTTCTGTCATTCTCCATAGCCTCTAGCTGACGTCTTACAGGTTTGGTCCCCTAGTACTTGCAGGTTGCAGCCAAGTTACTACTGAATTCAAACACCAATTATTGTTCAATGCCATAAATTAAATACCGTGTCTTTGCTTATCGTCTCTCCTGTTACATTTACAATTGTGGCTATTCTTCCACCCCCTTTTGATTATTCTACTCCGTTTATTCGGTCAGGAAAATCAACACAAGTTTATTTTCTTTGGAAGAGGGGTATGGTAATTTTCAATTGATTACGCGAGTGTAGATTTTAGAGCACAGATTGGAAAATTTCATGATTTTAGTTGTTTCATGCCAATCCCCTTGTGGTTTTTGCTTTTCTTGCATGAGTACAATATCTCTCATGTAAACACTATACATACATACTACATACATACATGGTGGACATATGAATACAAACAAATTTTTTTTTTTAAAAAAAAGTATAGTAAAATAATTCCAGATATATTGTTGAAATATTATTTAACCTTTTGAGTTGTATTTCTTTAATGGGTCTGAACCAACTTGTCTCAATTCAAATATATACTTATTACACACTAATTTCTTTTGTGTTTGGAATAGAAGAAAATTATGAATGAAAATCTTTGTATACACCCTATACCTTTCAGCTTGTTAATTAGATGAATCAAAAAACATAAAATAGATAAATATTTGTTTACTCGTAAAAGATGTTTGATTTCTTAGTGATTATGCGTGTGTGATTTGAGGTATTATATTTTGTATCATTTTGATATTTTATTTTCTTCCAATTGATTGTTTGAGTGAGAAGAGAAAAGAAGGAATAAGGGAAGAGGCAAGATTTGTAATATTGTTGAAGAAAGAGATGCGAAATAGAGATAGTGAGGGGAAGGGTCAAAAGAAATCATTTAAAGCGGGTAATAAAAGGGTAACAAACGTAGTTTGCCTAAACAGGGAAAAAACCAAATAGTTGAGAAGCCCTAGGCTGTCCCCAACTATTTATAACACCCATGAGGCCATCCAGGAAGACCAGAACTTGTTGGTATCCTCTGCCTTGTGTACCTTGTCCCTTACAGTTATAGGAGAAAAGAAAACCCATGATTCCACCAACCCATCACATCCTCTCTCTCTCTCTCTCTATAACCAGAGTTTAGAGATTAGAGATTAGGATCCTTCATTTTTAAGGCAAGAAAAAAGAGAGGGAATGGAATTAGATAAGCTCTGTAAGCTTGAAGAAGAGCCTCATCTCTCTGGCGCTTACATCCGTAGCCTAGTGAAGCAACTAAGCACCTCAAGAACAAAAGACTCCATGAACCCTGAAAGTGAAAACCCAGATTGTGTTGTTCGTGTTGATGCTCCCTCTGCTCGAAATTTAAGCAGACATGTCAAAATTTTAGATGCTCATCCTCCAAAGCAACCCACACAACCCCAACAACAACAACATAAAAAACAAGTTAGGAGGAGACTGCACACAAGTAGGCCTTACCAAGAAAGGCTTCTCAATATGGCTGAGGCCAGGAGAGAGATTGTCACTGCCCTCAAATTTCACAGGGCTGCTATGAAGCAAGCAAATGAACAACAGCAACAGCAACATCAAGCACAGAAACAGCCATCAGTATCCCTCCACTCTCTGCACCACCCAAATTTTGAAAAAGATGCAAGATTTAAATCTAGGAGAAATCCTAGAACATACCCTTCATGCACAACCACAACCAATTTCTCAAATTACATTGATGATTTTTCATATTCATCATTCTCCCATCCTCTTCCATCACTTCCAAATTCTTACACCTCCCCTGCTGCTGCTGCTGCTGCTTCTCCAATTGCTCCACCCCTTATGCCTGAAAACCCCAGTTTCATGCTTCCAAATCAGACTTTGGGCTTGAACCTCAATGTTCATGATTTCAACAACTTAAATGCTACCCTCTACCTCGACAACAATGACCCAGCATCATACTCTTACTCGTCTCCATCATCATCTTCTTCTCCTCCACTTTCTATAGCAACTGATCAGGAAGTTCCTTTGGCTGCAGTATCACAGGGAGAGGGAAATCCTGCACTGGTCGATGCTGCTGATTCCAGTGCTGCAGCCCAGGATACTGGAGGCTTGCATACAGCCATGGACGATGAGGGGATGGCAGAGATGAGATCATTGGGAGAGCAATATCAAATGGAATGGAATGACACTATGAATTTGGTCACATCTGCGTGGTGGTTCAAGTTTATGAAGGACATGGAACATGGAGCAACTGATTGTAACACCCAAGATGATATTGATGCATACCAAATCTTTGAGCAACTCAGAGAATTTCCAGCATGGTTGAATGCACACGAGAGCTGCTTCCAACAGTGCTCACAAGATTACTTCCAAGATCCTACCTTACCTTGGTAAGTTCGACCATAAGTTTTAGAATTTTATAAATGAATACTTTATTAGGAACTGTATTTTGTTTTAGTTTTAAAGTCTTCTTGTAACATTAGTAAGGGACATTGTATTGGGTATCATCTTTTTTTTTTGCTATGTAAGATTTACTTGATTATTCTCAGTGGATTTCGTTTTTTCCTTGGGGAATTCGGTGGCTACCAGTCGCCCTTGAAAACGAAAATCATTGTATAAATATGTAACTTGATTAGATTCTATAGTCATCAGGTATCAATATCCTTAGACTTTAGATTGTGAAGGAGTATGATAGGAATATGATTGAATAAGCAATTTCTTTAGCCGATTTCAAGTGGAAATTGTAAACTGAATTTTAAGCTCAAATAATAGCATTTTTCAAATAATTCTTTCGTTTCTTTAGTCTGTTGAAGCTATTATTTATGATCTGTTAAATGCAATTATACATATTATATATATATATATATATTGTTCCCCCTCCCTTACTTTTTGGCCCAGTGGAGTATTGAAGATAGGTGTCAACAGTTTCTATGTCAGACAACTTGTGGGCTTGCTTTTTTTTTTTTTGGTAAAGACCCAGAATACTTAGTTTTTCTGAAATTTCTTTTCTTTATCAATTGCCGCAGGACAAGTATGTCTTTTTGGTTTTGGATTTTTTGTATATACACCAATCCTTCTGCTCTTCACATTCATTTTGTTTGGTATTTTCATGATTATATGTAAACAGCATGGACATTGGAGATATTGAAGGTATGCATGAGGATTGGTTAGCGTGACAAGGATTGATTATTTTTGTTAAATTAAACCTTCGGATCCTTTCATTTTTCCCCCTTTCAGTAATTGGGGTTTTGGATACTTCTGTAATTCCCTTCCCCTTTTCATTTTAGAAAAATAAGGCTTGCAATATATCAAAAAAGCGGGCCTCAAATAAAATAATACAAGAGATTTTTCTCCCTGTGATCCTTTTTCTACTTTTTATGCTAAAAGTATTAAACAAATTGTGAAGGAAAAAAAAAAAAAGAAGAAAGAAGAAAAAGAGCCTGCTTTACTCCCCTAGGACCACCTGCATTAAATCATCAAAACCAGAGACAAAAAGAGAGGGCAACAAGGAAAAAACAATGAAAAGAACGGGCAAAAAGCAAGGGAGACATGAAAACTATGGAAATGAGGGAGTGGTCAATTGAAGGCATTATTGGTATTGAAATATTATTTGCATCTAAAGCCCAAGGACTACTGGACTAGGCTCTTAATCTTCATAGTATTCATTTTTCATGACTCAAAACTCTTACATGACACTGAATGGAAATTTCAGAAAATACAATTGCAACACTCAATTTTGTAGGTAAGACTAACTTGTTGAGGTAAGAAAACAACAGAATCCATCATTTCACTGAAGGAAAGGCAAATGTTCTTTTCTTCAAAAATAATCAGTAATAGATGAATTTTCTTCATAAATAGTCTTGGCTGCTATAGGGCCTAAAAGCTTCAGAGAACCAATTGCTCTTCCTCAAATGGCTCCATCCCATCTCTTGGCAAATCTCATCACTGTGGTTGATGCTGAAAGTCGAAATGCAGTGTCTCTTATAAAAGCGAGTGGTTTTTTTCATGACCTCTATTTCTTTAGCTGTCTGCTCAATCATTTTCGTCACACTTGGAAGCTTAAAATGTTCATCAGCCAATCTAGCTAGCCATTTGCACCTTAACTCAGCTGTGTGAAGGTTTGAAACACTTTCAACATACCCCACAAATGCCATGTTAGGAATTAATGGATGAATCGTTCCCCTGTTCAAATGAATCAAAGTTGATAATATCATTGAAACGGTCAATTTTAGAGAAAAATTAAAAAAATTCAAATATGTTATTTACCTATACAAGGGCATGATGCCAGAAGAGTCCACGACTAAGCTTCTAAATGGGTAAGGAAGTAGAGATTGAAGCTTCTTCTTGCCATCAAAACCAGTGGCAAGAACCACAACGTCGGCCTCCAATCTGGTGTTGTCTTCAAATACAAGTCCTCTGCTCCAGAACCACCATTTGGAAGCCTTTTTGAATTGAATGTTACCCTTGTCTGCCTCAGAGAAGAAATTCTCAGGCAAGATAGCCATCTGGCATGAAGCATAGTCCTCCAAAAATGGGTGATCTGGCTTAAGCCCATATTTTTCCAGAGGAAGCTTCCAAACCAAGTATGATTCTATGAATTTGGAAATTGCTTTTCTCTGTCAATTTTGGGGAAAATACCACAACAACGATCAAATTGAAGAGAACCCAAATGCAGACTATGAAAGTGAATAGTGATTATGAGAAATACAAGTGTACCATTGGAGAGGAGAGAAGACATAGGAGGGCTCTGAATAAGGTCTGGTTAGGCCTTTCGTGGAGGAATTGAGAAGATCTTATAGAATAAAACAGGAAAAATGGTAAGCCCCAAATCCAGTAAGATGGAACAGTCCAATGCACAGTCCTTATCACCATCGTGCAAGCTTGCCCTCTGTCTCCTACAAAATTGAAATAATTATTTTTTAAACCTAATTGAAATCATATATTTAATTTCCTCATTCATTAAATCGTATATTTGACTAGGGTGAAAAACTTGGTATCCCATTATCAATTCATTCAATCATTGACTATACCTCACAGAGTAATTGACTGTTACGTATTGTATTTATTAATTGGTTATGAAGTGATGAGAGCAATTTTTTATGGCAATGTTGGAGAATAAATCATGTGATATGTGACATGGAAAGCATCTGCGATTCTGCAATCATGCAAGCATCTTTAGTTTAGGTTAAGGATTCTCTAATATTCCTTGGTTTGACCACTCTGCTATCTGACTCAAACTTATAGTGTAACAAGCATGCATATGGAGCCTTATAATTGATGTGCTATGTTGTATACTATTACAAGATATGATGCATTTCTATGTATTAGCTCTCATCATGTAATAAATTAATTAACTAAATAGAAATAATAACAAAATTAATAAAGATACCAGCGGATGCATTTGCCTCTGCACACTCCATAGCTAAATCGATAGCAGACTTCTTGTAGCCAACAACTGCAACTTTCTTTCCTCTGAGTAGTTCATAAGCAGCTTCTTTGTTTAGCTTAGCATAGTCCAATGTATGCAGCACCTTCCCTTTAAATATTTCTGGACCCTTGTTTTGTGGGTATTCTGGCATTCTTGGTACGTCCCCGTATTTCCCAATGCATACTACCACAAGCTCAAACGCATACCACTGTTCACCATATACAAACAAGACAATATCAGCTAGTGCAATACTACAACGTACTGTTCATGATTCTTAATGAAAACATTAAATTTAATTAGAACATATAGAATATATAGAACCTCAAGAGTTTTGAGTTGGGTATTCTCCACAGCGATCTCCCAAACAGGACGGCCACTCAAGAGCCTCCCATATTCTTGTTGACTATGTTTGGTGATGTGGTCACCAACATATCGAATTTGCACAACCCTGGCATTGAACTTGACGAACCTCAACACATCAAAATGCGTTGCATAGTTGTGCAAGTATTCCAGTATCTCAAGGTGAGAAGGGAATGAAGAGTTATCTCTTTGAGGCCAAGGGAAGTCTGAGAATTCAAAATCACAACGAGGGGTTTGAAGTTTAGTGGAGTTATAAGAGCAATGTTTCCAAACACCCCCAATGGAATCACTACCTTCAAATACCACTGGATTGTGATGGGAGAGCTGTTTGGCAGCAGCAATCCCACTAATACCAGCCCCAATTATCCCAACTTTGGATTCAACAACATAGTTTTGCTGCCTAGCCATAATATTAATACGTGTTTGCCTCAATTCACTCACAAAACTCACACTATAACTTTATTCGGAAGCTGAAGCTAGCTCTAGTGTTTGTGGTAGGAAATAATATACCACTTTCGTGACCTTATATAGGAGTTGTAGGGGTGACTACGTACGTATATATATATAATTATCTTTCACAATCCCTTTTTCCTTTATTTCAAATGTCACTTGTACGTACTGTTTTCCCTGTTATCTAGTTAGAGAACAAATTGCGCGTCAATTATAAATATAATATATATATATATATGTGTGTGTGTGTGTGTGTGTGTGTATGTATGTATGACCGTTGACATCTTTTTTTTTTCCTAATTAACGTCCCAAATTAAGCAAGTCATATAGCTAGGTGTGGTAGTTGATGGTTTCCAAGTTTGGGTAAATCCATGCAAGTTTCACGTAGTAAACCCAAGCTATTTCATAGTATAATATAGATGAAGAAGTTGACTTGCGCCTGGCTCAACAAGATTTAAATTGTTATAATATTTGTAATTCATGTTTCGTAATTGCGTAGGTCTTCTATGAAATAATAAACAAAGGTAAATAAAAGAAACCTATACTGCATATTCAATGATCATTTGTCAGTGTTCCCATTCTCTTCATTTTAATTATGTCATCTGACCAATCCAATATATATTAGTATATTACCCTTCAAAATTTTGAAAGGTCAAGGTCAGATCAATTTTATTTAATATAATTTATTGAGTCAAAATAATTATGAAAATAAACATGATCAATAAAACCACACAAATAAACTCATAGGTATACAGTAATTACCTTGGAAAGTAATTATAACATCCAAAGTGTAGTATAGATTTTATATATATAATTTTATTTAAAATAATGCCTAGTATGATAGTATTGTATGTTTAATTAGATCCACAAATAGTTGGTCTGGCCTTTTCAAAATTCAGAATCTCTAATTAATTAAAAGAAAAGATAGCTTAATTCATTTGCAAAATTAGAATTATAATTGTTTCTGAAGAGGCGTATATTTTTCAATGACTTCTGAAAAGACCAGCTGGTTTCCATGTACGTTACACTTAGGTTGTATTCTTCCTGTTACCTCTAAAAACCAAAAAAAAAGGGAGTTTGTGTTCTACCTACTCAATTTGTGAAGAAGTCCATGCACCTGTGCAGTGTGTATATCGTGGCTTCTGAAACACAAAATCTAACTTTTCACACTGCTAAACATTTTATTGAATTATTTAGAAAAGGGGTTCACATGGTGTGTATAATACACTAATACAAGTGTATAATCTAATACGTCATTATTGTGATATACTCTAATTAATTTGATTAACTATTTTATACAAGAGGATAGTTGACTGCATGCATTATGAGGACAAATAGGTTTGGTCCAACAATGCCACATGACCAAGTCAAATATATATATAACTGATCAAATTTATTAGATAACAGAGTTAGCCTTCTGTCTAGCAACGAAGAGTACTTTACAATAAATATTAATTATTAATTACCTGATTACAAGGCAGTTTCGGAGAAAAACATAGTCATCGAGAACTCGAATTTTTAAACTCTGAAAGACCCAGTCAAACATCTTCAGTTGAGAAAATACACGAACTGATCCTGAAATTTACTAGTCCTGAAAATTTTCTTTTATAAGACTTCATTTCTCATAGCTTGTATCTCAATATACGTTAATTCTTCAATTGAATCAACTCGAGTATCTTTATTCAATATACACATATATATAATAGGTTATAAATTTTGAAAGACTTTGAAAGAGTAGATTGGTATGAAAAAAAAAATCTAAAGATTATAAAATATTGAGAAATATATATATATATCTTTTGGAAACTAAATTATATAATTTCTCACTCAAATTAATGGTAGAGCATGTTTGAAGAGGGAGAGCGATAGTGTGTGATGTAACTTAAAGTTCAAGATGGGAATAACTCCGACGTGGTTAAGTGAAAAAGCTTGGGAATTAATGAGGTGGGCATGTGTTTAATGGTTATGTCAACATCTTATCTCTTTGCAAATTGCAAGGCGGCCCACAGTTTTGAAGCTCACGACGCGATTCAAGGATGGTCATTTATTTGTTCCAACTTCTAAGAGATATTCAAAGGCATTGTGTGAATTTGGGTAGTTATCAGTATCAATGCCACTAACAAATTTTGATATTCAGTCAAAAAATGGCGGTAAAATTTTAATTTATTTTTTTATTTTCCTTCTCATTCATTGCTTCAATTCAAATATATTATAATAAAAAAATGTGAGATTTTATTTGAATAAATGAAATTTCCAATCTGAAATATTGAATATTCAAGCAATACTTCTCTCCTTGGATGAACTAGTTATGAAATTGGTTCTGTTTATTTCATAAATTCAGATGCCTAACTTGAATACAGTGTCAGTTGGTTCATTTATGTTTCAGCGAATGAATGTATGCTCATGTGTTTTCAAATTTATGTAGCTAGCAGCAAACAGAAGTAACAATTGTGGACATATATCATATAGAAATATTGAATCATTTAGCATTGAATTGAAGTAGTCTTCCATTAACTTACGGAATCCCATCTTACAAAGAGACACACAGAACAAAACAAGCAGAGGCACACTACATTTATGCCATGCCTATTTCAATACCAGTATTGAAATGAGAAACAAAAGGATGCTCTAAAATTTAAAAATCAACTAATCTTTATCATCATCACTGCAGCTTCTTTAATTAATCATCACTGACATATATAGATTGATTATGATAGTTATCCTTTGAACAGTAGTTTTGATCCAGTAATCTAGTTACTGACTGGGATATCTGTCAATGCAGTCAAGCCAGGGGTTCCTAGAAGGCCTCTTGAGGCGACGCATAGAACGCCAAACAACACTATTGCACTTGAAGCCAGACCCAAAAGCCAATTGCCAAACACGGTCTCCTCTTCTTACTCTTTCTTTTGCTTCCAAATAGGCAAGTTCATACCATATGCTGCTGCTAGATGTATTGCCAAAACGGTGCATTGTCATCCTAGAGGCTTCCATGTTCTTGTCACTCAATTCCAGGTTCCTTTGAAGCTCATCAAGAATAGTCTTGCTCGCAGCATGCACACAGAAATGCTCAAACGCCAGTTTGTAGTCAGGGATGTAAGGTTTTCTTGAAGATGCTGAATTCCCACCACTACTGTTTTTGTTACCACCAAATAAGTGCCTCCATACCAGAGTCGCGAAGAACAGCAGCTGCTCCGAAAAGGGTAGCACCAGAGGTCCTAGCGTAGTGATGTTGGTTTTGAGAGCATCACCTCCAATTTCAATCAGGTCTTTGCTTACCTTTAGTCCCTTGAATTTTTGTTCATCTTCCTCTTGGTACACACACCTGTTTTATACATGTAAACAAAAAAAGTGTGTACAGTGATCAGTCTTAGTCATTCTCCCTCTTAGATGACCAGAACGGCACTCAGAATATAAAAGAAGTTTTACTGGACATTGGATTTTTTTCCGTTTTTTGTGAAGAGCCCAAGTCTTTATTGCAGTATTAAGATGTCTCAGGAGACTGGTGGGATATTAATTGGACCGTGGCATAATCAAAACGTAAATCTCGAATTCTCAAGTCAGAATAGCACCAGTAGCCTAGTAGCTTAGTCTCAGGACTTGTTCAACTTTTATTTCTATTGTTTTTATGATGGCAGGCCCACGTGAAACTACTGTACTTATTATCATGAACAAGGCTATCTCATTTTGCTTAGAGAGACATAAGAGGAAATGAAAATTTGTTGGATCTACCAAAGGGACCTTGGCTTCAAGAAGCCCACTTACCATGGTTTACAACCAAATAAATGCTGATAACTTGTACATAGTACATGACGACTAAAAAAGATAAACGATGTAGAATACTAGAAAATGAAATTTTGAGAAATTAAATTTGATGTGAGCCAAAGTAGAAATTCTCTAACCATCACTTTTTTTTTCTAGTCTAATAAGTTATCAAATTTTAAAACTTAAATATGTCGTTTCATTGCATCAATATATCATTAAGGTATGTATTTGGCATATAAGGTTAAGCATCATCCAGTTGAGTATCTTTGCCTTTCTCCCTGGACTCGGCTTCCTACCACTCAACCAACTCATTTATTACACATTTACTTTTTCAAGCTCTTCCCCTCTGTGTCACATCGAAATAAATTGTCCTTTACGAACCATGCAGTAAAGGAATGGGATTCAATAGAGAGTTTGTGTAACTGGATTAGTATGTATGGAAATTAATGCTAGCTAGCTAAGGAATGAAAAAGTCAGAAGTTAATCAAGGAGTTGCATTATATTATTAAAGAAAGGAAGCGAACCTGAAGCTGCGATCATCGGCACCTTTGTGTGTGCGAACAATATGTTCAAGACGGTACTTGGCTCGCCTATAGTCACGACGACGGTTGGAGAGAAGAACAGCAGAGCAACCCATGCGAAAGAAACAGTTTGGAATGAGCATAGACCTGTCCTTCCCCTGGTACCAATTGAATCCCACCATTTCAGAGCTTACCACCACTGCGTAATTATTTGGATTGGATTGAAGCATGTCTCTTGCTAAATCCACTGCTATAATCCCAGCACTGCACCCCATCCCACCAAGGTTGTAGCTCAGTATGTTGCCTCTCATCTTGTAGTGGTTTATGATCATAGCTGAGAGTGATGGTGTGGGGTTGAAGATGCTGCAGTTCACTACTAGAACACCCACGTCTTTAGGACGAACCTTGGTTTTCTCGAACAGTTCGTCTAGTGCGCCGAACATCACCATGGATGCTTCAGCACGACCTTCTTTCATGGTTGCGCAGTTTTCACTCGACGCAATTACTGCCTTTGGGATGTAAGTCTCGTCCCCTATGCCTGACGACATTAGGATCCTCTTCTGGAACTCTAGGCTCCCCTCGTCAAACTTGCCTGATTTTCTTGCTAACTCAATAAACTGCTCCCTCGATACCTGCATCCGCAATATGTATACACAATATGAATTATAGTTTCGTCACAGGATGCTTCTGGTTCAACTGAAGAGAACAAGAAAAAAGATGAAAAACCTTGAAGTCATCGTTGGGTTGAAAGCATGCAAAATCGATGAGGTAAATGGAGCGAGGCTTGGACATGAAGTAAACAGACAAGGTGAAGACAAAGACGCCAAAGAAAGCGAGGACAGTGGCGAGATCGTAGCGAGCGTCTTGCCAGAGCTTCTTCCATAGCTCTTCTTTGCTGAGGCTGCCAACCTCAGCGCTGAACACGAGGAGAAGCACGGGTATGGTGACCAAGTAAATGCCATGGTTTATGAGATAATGGTAACCCAACTTGACGTACTTGAGGTTCACCGACTGAAGAAAGTCCGGCAGGCGCCTCCGGACCCTCACGGAGAACGTCAAGGAGCCGGCGTTGGGCCCCGAGGATTCAATTCCACGGTTCACAATCTCCGTGGAGAAAAGATCACGTTCGCTAGCCATGGCAGAATTGATTAATTACTTAGGATGCTATTACGAGTACCAGACACCAGTGCTACAAGCTTGTGGGATTATGCTTATAATGTGCGTGTGTATATAGAAGAGGGTGGGTGGAAAATAGTTAATGCTAGCACCTAATTGATGTTGTGTGTAGTTGAGGCTTTTCAACGGCCTTAATTTTTTCGTTGAATGTAAGTGGGTGTCTCAGTTCAAGTTCAGACGCGGAGGGAGTAGTAATAGTTATGGATCAGTCTCTTTGTTTTCGTTTCCTCTTTTTTTAAAAAATCAAAAATAAAAATTTTTCTCAACATTTATATCCACCCAGCTGTGTCTCTTGTCAATAATGAATGGTCACGCTTAAGGACCACTAGCTGGCGTTCCCTGTTTTTTTTTAGGTACAATTTATCTACCATATCTCTCTTCAGTCTTGATCCATTACACTTCCACCATCTTCATTGCTTATTAAATAACCTCTTCGACTCAACATAAACAAACCCCATTCAGCCTTTTCACTAATTTTCTTTTGTTTAGTCTGCGTGAGCACTGAGCAGATCGCTGAAAGCTGAAACTCAGATTACACAATGAAGTAGTAACATAGTCTTGTCATTGTGGGTGATGTTAATAGTGAGTGACAACCATAATTCGTGGAAAAAAAGTTCACTATGATGGTAATTGGTAAGCAAGTAAGATAAGATTGACCAAGCAACTAGAAGTGATGATAGAGACGGGAAGACGGAGACTGCCAGGGGTTAAGGTAATGGCTTTTTTAAAATACTTTATTACAACAAGAAAGTTGTTGACTTATTATCACAACAATGACAGTCAACAAATCATAAGCTTTAGTCAGTAGATAAATGAATTAGAAATTCAGTAATGAGCACAGTAGGCAATGCATAAACAAACCACAACTTCACAGATACACAGTGACATATAAAATAATGCGTCTTTAGGAGGCCTGCTGGCTGCAAGGCTGTTCAGCCTATCAGCAAAACTGCCCTGCCCTGTTGTTGTGAGCAAGAACAAGAGAAGAACCCAGAAACGTACAAGTGTGCAACCCAGATGGCAAGCTCACCGTGCTTGTAGAACTTTCAATAATAATTTCATATGTTGATAAGAGCCCCAGAAAGAGGTTAATGTAACCAGCAATTTACATGTTGCTTCTTTATTAATAACAGTCCATGGACCACATCTACATGTGCTGTAAAAAGGCAACAGGCACACGTCTAGAACAATCTTTTCTTCTTTGTTCATCACGTAAAGTACTTAAAGCCGAAAGCAGCGGAAATGTCTAGAAGAATTATTTGTGAAAACACATCCAAGCCTCAACCTCAGAAAACAAAAACCACCCCTAGACATCAATTCAAAAATGAAAATAGATTTTGTAAATCTGTTGGCCATAAATCAGTATCATTTAGTGCAATGAGAGATATTATGGTAGTGATACAACTCTTAATGAAGCCAATTTTTAAGTATTTGATCATAAGAAATCAAGTTTCAAGATGATGGCGCCAAAAGCAAACCGAGTGTCACGTGGATATTAATCTGGCATATAAATGAAATTGTGACATAAAAATGTTTTAGAAAAGGAAATTCAAAATTGAAACCATTACTTACTTTTAAAAGGAGTGGGCAAGGTAGGTGTGATGCTATTGATTCCGGGATACTTTGACAAAGACAAACAGGCATACAGCCTGAAAGGAAGCAAAGTAAATGTGTTCAACAAAAGATGATAGCAGATACAGAAGAATATGAACCAAACTGCCACAAGTAAAACAGAAGCATCAAATTAAAAATATAATTATAAAAAAAAGAAAAAGAATATAGACACGAGAGGCATCAGTCTTTTAGATATCCGAAGGATAGAAAAATTTCAAAAACGTTTGCCATTCCTGTCATGCAGGCTCGTCTAAAAGTTGAACAGCTCTAACTTTTCAAATCTACCCAGGAAAATAAAATTCAGCAAAAGAAAGCAACAAAAATGGGTTTAAGGAAGAGTCTAATTAACATAAGTGTGGTTGCTTACTAGCCAGTAATCTTGGATTGTCTAGTAAAATATTAATAACAACAGTTTTAAGTTTTGAAGGAAGGCATGGCTGCTGCTCTGAATAAAATTTAGCCTAATTTCTGTCATGCCTAAGGTCATCATATTATTCTCTCGTACATATTTCCTCTGTGAACCAAATGAAGCGTTTATGCTGAAACAGGAACACAAATCCCTATCAGCAGGGAGATAAATCAGGGGCCGTTTCAATTGTAAAGGCAAGGTAGTTTAGATTAATTAGCCCACTTTTTCTCTTAGGGTTATCATAAATGTTTTGCAGAATATAATATCCACATCCTACCCTTGCTAGCAATTGAGATGACAGTTCCCTCAAGTAGTTGATCCGCGTTGCTTAAATTTATGATTGGACATTGGACAAGGATACCTTGAGACAATCAGATTTAAGGTGCACTATTTCAATTATAACATAAGAGAAAAGGCTAAAAGATCTCATTTAAGACAGCAATAATGCTTTTTCATGACAGAATCTACAGTCCAGCTTTTACAGTTTCAATCTCCTTTGGCCGATAATGTATTTTTTATAACTGATTAAGGTACACAAATCATCTACTCAACATTTTTTCAAGGAAATCACGACCCTCAACAAAAAAATGTTGTTCAGCCACATACTCATTCATGATACTACCAATATAACTTTTCAGAGACTTTTTTTTTTTCCAAAAGAAGTTAGATTTAGCATATATTGGAGATAAGAACACAATCATATTGCATATAATACGAAGATTGATTATCAGAGGCCAGTTCAACATTACCCACAACAGATTGTTTTCTCTAAATTAAGATAGAAACCAAGATTTAAAACACACACTAAACAACCAGATTGGTATAAACAAGTCTAAAATAGTTTTATCAGATAATGCACACTTACCTCTTTTATAGATCTATACCAAGTCTCCTGTATGAACGAACTATAAATTGATCGAATACAATACAATCAACATTAAAAGTGATTTATGTCCTTTTGAAACCAATTTATTTCCAACCTACCAGTATCACATCCTGCACATAACCAGTTTATGTCACTAAAACCATTCTCTTCCAAATGGGAGCCATCTCTGGGTTTAGAACTAGGTTCCTCTTCTCCCCTAGTAAAATTAGAGTCTAGAATACCTCAAGTCTTCTGATTCTATTCTGTAGGTATAATCTCCAATTGAATGAATCCCCAACCAAACTTGTAATTATCCTCCTATCATACAGTTACAGTTTATTTTGAAATACAGCTTCATGCATAAAAGTAACCGGGGTTCTTTCCCATATTACTTTCCGTGGAACAAACACAAGATTATAAGATCTACCTACCAAACGAAGAAGAAATAGCACTCAAAATGACAAGTGGTGTTATTAGTTTACATTAAAATACACTAGTTCAAATTCATGAGCACATTAAGTTAGAGTATAATTAGTTTGTATGGCGAATTTTAAAAATAATTATGACCTCAAATTGTTTTAAAATTTTGGTACACCCGGGTAACCTCTCCAACATCCATATCAGAATTGTCTGTTAGTAAACCATCCTCATAACCCATGGTATCCCGTTGCTTGAGTTCTACATGCAAGTTATCCTCCTCAGAATCACTCTGAAGCAAACCATCGCCTTCCATATCTGACATGTCACTGTATGTCTCAATTTTCTTCTTCCTTCCTCTGTAACCAATGAGACTTTGCACTTTTTCCTTCCATAGGACCAAGGGGCATTTCTCAATCAAGTCCGAGCCTTCATAAGCTTCAGTTAAGAATACACTAAACCTCTTCCCCCTCTCTGAAACATAGAAGATGCCAAAGTGCTTCAGAAGAAGTCTCATAAGCTTTTGAGGCATCACCAGTTCTCGTCGGAAGTGAGTGAGGTGATCAGTTACCAGCCTCTTCTCAATAGTAAAACTAAGCAGTTCATGCATAACAGCAACGGCCCTCTTATCAAATTCTTGCGACCCAGCTTCTAGACCCCTGGCATCAGCATATGGAGATAAATAAGACCTTTTCTGAAAATGTTCAATTTTTCCTCCAAATCGATACACCTTCTTGAACTCTGGGGGGAATTTCACGGGGAATGCAAGTGAAAGAATACCCGGGCTGTGAGAGTTGTTCTCAGTTATGCCAGTTACCTTCTTCTCCAACTCTGTGGTTGCCCAAGCAGGGTTCCAAGACACAAGCTCCAAAAACTCAACTTCATCTACAGACTTAACCACCCTAAAATGCTGAGGATACTTGTGCACCCAATTTGCCCTGAAATCCAACGGCAATCCAAAATCTCGCCTGAAATGAGCAATCTTATCTAATGGGAGCCGTTTATCCACTGACATCATCAGAAACCTCGTCACGTACTCCGCTGCTTTATCTTCTTGCAGCTCAAGAATCTTCTCTTCCTCTTTTATTAAGTCTTCCGCTTTTTGAGTCATCCCACACCATAACACACCCTTATGATCCTTGTACAGCTCAAAAAGTTTGGGTGATTTCCGAATGAAATCCGAAATCCTATGGGGCTTGGGTAAATTGATTTGTTTCCGGTGTTGTTCAAGCGACCGCACGGGAATGATCATCTCGGGCTCTTTTTTAAGAGTCTCCATTAGAAAGAGCACCTTGGACGCTATCTTCCACTTCTCGGTTACAATTTCAAGATCGTGAACCCTCTTCTTCCGGCTTCTGTCTTGTACTCGCTTGCTGGTGGTCATCCATCGACTCAGATACTGCAACCACCAACTCCCAAAGGGAAAAGATTCCATGTCACACCACCCCCTTGTTCCTCCATGAAAACATGAGCCACCACCGAAGATAGGAACAGGATGAAGGCTTCGAACTATATTGAGCTGCTTCGTCGGAAGAACTAAAGTAGGTTTGACAATTTGGATAGCCATTTATAGCAGGAGCTATATAAACAGAAGTTTGGGTAGGAACTCGAGAGGAATCTTTGAAGAATGAGAAACATCAAATTCATACTAATAGTAAAGGAGTAAGCAGTAAGCACACCATCAAATATCCCTTCAAAATGGTCGTAGAAATGCACCTGAGAAATGAGAACCCGGATGGGAGGATTCTGACCCCGTTCTGTATGCCGCTGCGGGACTTGATGAGCCTTGAATTGTCACATTGGACGCACATTAAGTTAATTTTGTAGTGATGCAGATTTGTCAGATTCTGGGCTCCAAAGTTGGGGTCGGAAGCTCGATGTTGATGCTGATGCTGGCGAGCTTTGATGATGGCGGGGCTATGCCCTACAATCGGACGTTCTCGATGGAAGTGGATTGGAGAAATTTCGCGGTGGCCCAAAGTGGACGGAGACAGTCGGGGAGTTCACCGTAGCTCAGTAGTTCAAGCCTATCGCTATTGCTTCGTTGTTTACATTGGGCCTAAATGGACCTCCAACCCAAATTCTTAATCTAGATGAAGCCCAGAGCAACAAGGGCTTATAGCGTAAACCAACTCATTTTGGGTTGGGTTGGGTTTAATCATTGTTGTCCCAAAAAAATCTTTAGTTTCCCGACATTGACTGTAATCGCTAGGATTAAAGATAAAGAAAAAAACTAGGATTAAGGATACATTTAAATTATTTTGTAAGAAACCAAAAAAAAAGATACACTCAAATTAGCTCATTTAAAAATAATGGTCAACGCCACATTTTCAACGTGTGTTTTTTTCCCCCTCCATCGCTCTAGCGCATGTGACGTGTCGATTTTCAACTTAACTTGATTGGCACACAAGTCATGCACTTTCTTTTAGTAGAAACAAGGGGCATACAGAAACCAAAAATATATTAAAGTAAATATATAAAATATTTGTTTGATAAATAAAATATTTATATAATGAATTGTATAAAAGAATAAAAATATATCAAAATAAATGCATCAACAATTAAATCTTGGTACGTACTCCCTGTCTCTATGTGTGTCTATATATATATATATATATATATATATATATATATTTATATTTATATTTATATTTACTTTGGGGGTTATTACAAGCAAAAAGAACATTTTGCCCAGCTGTATAGTAGCTTTCACAGTGATACTGGTCATATGGCTCCAAGGTTCCAATCATATGAAAGATGCTGACACAAGTGTATATGACTAATATATCTATGGAATAATGGTGATCAAAACATGTTTTGACATAAATTTGGTCGGTAATAAGTACATGGTTTCCTCAAGTCCATGTTTTTGACACGCAACATATATATAAAACTTGTTTAGCTCATAAACCCATAGTTTCCATTCACTTTTATATATCTGAATTTCTTTGAAAGGGTCACATTGGATAATATATGTGTTGCTATTCATAAAAGTTCCATCATATACATCTACATCTTGGATTTACTATAAATATTGGGAGATACGAGCATTGAAAGGAAACGACCCTCATATGATTTACTTGGTTTAAAATTGGACCAGAAGACCTTTTGTGACCTCTAGTTTGTTCGAGTTTTGATACTCTTCGGTCTCACAAAGATTTTGAGACGAACACTATTTTGGCCAAATCAACACTTTGTATGGTCGCCATCAAAATTAAGTAGCCGCATGAAATTTAGCAAATCCAATGTTAAAAGAGTGATGAAACTGTAGCATTTGCGGCTCAGCTACAAATTTAAATGGAATTTTCTTTATTATTATTATTTTCTAATTCTCAGCAACAAGACACGGGAAGGGAATCACATGGTGGATATGTTAGTAGGATGTGCGTGAAAAGCCTACAAAATCCCCTGTTCACGTTACGGTACGAGAGAGAGGCCCCTTTAAAACGATCGAAAATTACCTACATTCCAAAATAAAATACCAGTCTTATTAAATTTCACTGTTCATGTAATTGTATGTTGTAGAAAATTGCCCTCGTTTCGCTGTTCATTACGTGAGATAATTTAGAGAATTATTAACAAATATAACTTTTTCTTTTAGTCTTTCTTTTCGTCTATCTTATCCTTCCATTCTCGGACCAAGATTCTCCGAACGTGACGGTGTTATATAAAAATAAATAAATATAAAATGAGAACATGTTATTTATTTATAATTTTTATTATATAAATAAAATTAATTAACCAATCAATTTTTTTTCTCACATAACATAATTATATCTTTTACTCATGAATTAATCCAAATTCTTTCTTCTTCTATTTTCTCTATTCCGCTTTTATTTTCTTCATTTCTTTTTTTAAATATTATAATATACTAAAACCTTAATTTTTAAAATATAATATAAAATAATTATTATTATAATTTTAAAATAATAAATTAAAATTTATTTAATTCACTCATTTCTCATAACTTGTCATTATCTTTATTTTCTCTTTTTTATGTCTTTATATTATATATTTTATTATATATTTTATATTATAAAATATATCATTTTATAAAAATATTAATCAAAAGGGCTTAAAACCATTATAGCATATAACTATCTATAATTTTATATTATCTAAATTTGAGAAATAATATGTTTTTTTAAAGACAGAGAAAAAAAAAAAGATATCTATATTGATAGAGATTACCTAAATGGATTAGAGGCCAGATTTTTTTTTATTTCTCTTTAATTTTAGATAAATATATAATTTTGCAAATTTATAGGATCTGAACCCTGATATTTGTATCATTTCATGGTAGATCTCATTATGTTAGTTATTTATGTTGGAAATTCAATAACACTTCCCTTAAATAACCTCAATTATAAATTATACTTAACTTTTGATGAAATTAGCATTTTGGTCCCTGAATTAATTTATTTTATAATTGAATTTTTTAACTTTTAATCAATGCCAAAGTATTTGTCTTTTTATCATCTCCTTAACACAATTAACGAACTGATTTAACGGCTCATCATACATGGCAAGGGCAACTAAGCAGGACAGTGGTGTCCACAAGTCTTGCTGAATATATTATCCACAAGTCTTGCTGCATATATTATCCGCAAGTCTAATAAGTTTTTCGGCAGTGCACATTTATTCTCTATGGTAAGGCAACATTTGTAGTAGAAGAAAAATAAGAAGATATCTAAATAAGAAAGAGAGAAATAATATATATATATATATATATAACCAATTTCTTTGTGTTTTTTTTTTTTTATCTACACTAATAATTTTCTAAGAAATTGAAAAAATTTAAATCTGAATTCTTGCCTTTACATAACAGTAAAAAAAAAAAAAAAACTGATTTGCAAACCTAACCCAATGTGTTAGACGATCAATCGATAATCAAAATGCAGCAGTCCTTTAATTTGAAGAAACCCTTGACTTGACAAGAATCATATATATATAGCTTGTGATTTTAATGTTCTGCTGAGCTAAACTTACTTCCACTGTTGCCGATCGAGTTGCAAATTAAAGTAGAAGCAATATGTACTTGTGGAATTCATTTGCCCTTCACCACTTGCATCTGAGTTAGGAAAATTTGCTTTTGAAGTAACTGTCACGTACCTACCTACAATGAAGACTGCAAATTAAAACCCTAAACGCAAAAATGATCAGGGGAGGGTGATTTAGTTAGAAGGGAAATGTTTTTGTTTTATTCCATGTGACGGTCGTTAAGTTGGATTATTCATTTCTTCCAACACAAAATTAAAAATATTGAAGAGATCAGATTAAAACAAATAAGTTATACATGGCAGTGCTAGCTAATATATATGAATTTTGTTAACCAATACCTAAGTGAAAATAACATTTTATCATGATATTTAATATATTTTAAGACTTTTTTCAACTATCACTAATAAATACACAATTGATTTTTAAAATAAGGCGGATTTGTCCTCATAAATATAAAATTCAAAATTTTAAATTTTAAATCTTAAATTATAAAATTATAAAATCTTAAATCTTATGAGGGTTTTTAGATAATTTTCATAAAAACTTTGTTGGCAATTTTATATGATAATTTGTGTGCATATATATTTTTGGGTTTATATATTATAATTTTAGAATTTAAGGTTTAAAAAATTATAAAATTATAAATCATATATAAACCATATAAATATATTAGAATTGTAATTTTGTTGGGCTATTTTCGTGTATATATACATATTGCCAATTTTTATGTGATAATTTTTGTATATAAATATTTTTTTATTTGTTTTATAATTTTATAATTTAAGATTTAAAAATTTAAATTTTATATTTATAACAAATTGTGCATTTATTAGTGGTAGCTGAAAAAGTCTTAAAATACACGACAGTATACTATTTAACAAAATTCAATATATATTATTAAAGCCTTTGTATATACTTTCACTGTTATGTTTTGTAATGAATGTATTATCTTTTTAAAAAATGTTTTTCAAGTAGCTTAGATCTGATGATCTTAATTAGAAAGCAAGTTTTTTGAGAGTTCAATACTCAATAGTCAATAGTAAAAGGAATTGTTCAAAGGAAAAAAAAAAAAGAAAAAAAGAGAGAGAGCAGAAACTAGTGACTGGCGAGAGTGAGAGTGAGAGACGATGGCCAGAATGAGAATATATCCACACGTGGATTTTGAAGATGGGCCCACCGCATCCCATCTTAATGCCATGTGTTGAATCCGTTTACGCTGTATCGCTCATCCGAATCAACACGTTTAGATAGACCTGCTGCGTAAACTAAGACCTCGGAGTGAAAATCAAATCCTGAGAAGCAACACATATTTATATATAACACTCTCTTTCCCTTTATCTGCAGACCAGCCGTCCATTTGATCACAGTACGTATCTACCTCCCAAAGCCAAACATAACACACACACACACACACATATATATACATATATACGTGCATGCTGAAGGCGTGAGTCGTGCAGAGTAGTAGCCATGGCTTCTAATAATAATAGTAATGATGAGGGTTTGAAATATAAGGGCGTGAGGAAGCGAAAATGGGGGAAATGGGTGTGTGAGATCAGACTTCCCAATAGCCGTGATCGCATATGGTTAGGGTCTTATGACTCCGCCGAGAAGGCTGCTCGTGCCTTCGATGCGGCTCTTTACTGTCTACGTGGCTCCCGTGCCAATTTCAATTTCCCTGACACACCTCTCCACTTTCATCATCCGCAATATTCTCATCTTCACCAACCTCTAACTTCTCACCAAATTCGAGAGCTTGCTGTTACGTTTGCCAACCAGACGCCGCCGCCGCCTCCATCGCCATCGCCGCCGCCGCCGCCGCAGCAGGTGCTGGAGGACCCGCTCCATAAAGAATCGGGATCACCGACGGAGACAGGTTGCACAAGCACAAGCACAAGCACAATCACAGACGAGCTTGATTGGTCATTTTTGAAGTCGTTGGAGTATTCGAATGAGGAGGAGGTTATTAATGCCTCTGCCTCTGATTATTGTGGGTTCTATTCTGAGCTTGATGACCTACACCACTTCCACTCTGCAGCTGGTGGCGAGTTTGATCACTTATATCAGACACCACTATCACCTTTCCACTTCGTCGACCACAATGCCCAAGAAACCCACGATGCTTTTTCTCATCAATCATTAATGCTTTGGAACTTTTGATATTGTCACTCTCTGCCACTTGCCAAAAACTACAAACACACACCTCTTCAACTTTATATCTCTTATCACAATTACTCCTTAATTAATCATTCTCTGAGGTGGCTCAATTTTTGCAACCATATTCGTGTATGGACTATGGTTGATTACCTTAGCAGGTGGGGCATCAATTTTGAATCCTTTATATTTCTCTTTATATTTATTTTTTATAGTAATTATCTATAACAAAAGAAAGATAAAAATAAGATATTTATTCTAAATAAATTAAGATTAAATATTTGTTTATTATTTCTCTTTTATTTCAAAAGAATATACTATTATCTAACTGTAGAGGATTCAGTCTCATGAATAGTTACATCAAAATAAAAAGAACGACATGTTGCCCCACTTTTTTTTTGCCACCTTCCTTTCTATTCTCTCGTTTGGTATATACTAGTGAGATCTCTCTTTCGAATTTATGGCGAATATTGTACTATTATGTGAATCGTTTTCGTGCATACTTGCAGGATCTATATATATGCAGTACTGCACAATATCATTTGCGAAATTTAAATTAAATAACACCGTTTTCCAATTCATTAAGTATGGATGACAAGGGTAAGTTTTGTAGGGAAATAAAGTAATTTTATTCATTATAAAACATATCACGTTCATTTATATATTTACATTAGCTAATTAATCACGAGTAAAGATGATAGAAAAATAAAGAAGAAAGACAAATAACTAGGAGAATCAGAAATCAATTGTCTGTTCTAGCTGTCTTTATATATATATATATATATATATATATATATATATTTGCATATTACTCAAAAATAAATTATTTACTTTGTAAAATGATGTCGCCCTCCACAAAAAGGGTATATATGAATTTGAATTGTCCACAAATGAAGCTTATTATATTTACTATTTAGAACGAATTCTAATAAATATTATTTATTAAAGGTTTTAACATAACGTAATAACTAAAATAAAATCTCATAAGCATGTTTGAGTATAGTCTTTAAAAATTATTTCTGATTTTTAAAAATTAAAAATATAAAAACTTGTTAAAATTATTTGTATTTTTACTAAAGACATAAAATACATATTTTCAGAACATAAATTGTAGAATAAATGAAAGATGTTTTAAAATTTAATTTTTTTAAAATAAAAAATAAGTATTTTAATTAATAAAATGTATATAAATAGATAAAAATAATATTAATATAAATTTTTTAGAAATAATCTTCCCGCTCGTCAGGCGGCTGTCCAATCCAACGCTAGTGTAGTCTTATGATATTGACAACCCACGATGCTCGCGTCGCGAGAATATAAACCACAATTTTACGAAACGTGATGTATATAAATTTGATATATCTCTTCTAGAGGTCACACCCACTTTTAAAAAAAAAATCATAAAAAAAATTAAAATGAGCCAAGGAGGCTTTGGGCTAAAGCTTTCTGTGACTCTCCTACATAGAGCCCTCAAGTGTAAATTATGTTTGTGGTCTTCTATCGTTTCTAAAAAAAAAAAATATCAAAATATCAACATGCACTAACAAAACCGCTGCTATATATCTTTATTAATTTTTTTAATTTTAGAACATAATTCAATTTTATAAAATTATGGAGTTAAAATTTAATACAATTTTCTTCAATTATATTTTTGACCAATTTAATAAAGTGTGTTTTTATTTTTGTCACCGGTAGATCACTCAAAATATATTATTTTAAATTTTTGACATATGAAAAATGATATATTTTTTTTATATTTATAAAAAAATAAAAAAAGAATTGATATCAATAAAAACTTATTTTAAATAAATTAAAAAATAAATATATTTTTTATCTTCATCTAAATATAAAAAAATATATTATTTTTCTAGGGATCCAAAATATATAAAATTAAGGTACGTCACATATTATATGAGTGCAACATCCCATGATTCCATTGTTTGTCCTAAAGCTTCTATTGGGAAAATTTCATAGCTTTTATTTTTCCTAAGCTTGGCCTCAGCAGATTTAAAAAACATAGGATCGTCCCCTTCTCTGCCTTATTTTTCTTTCTAGTGTACATTCATATTTCTCAGGACTTTTATGACATATATTCGGGGGTATTGAAAAATAGAGACAAAGTACACAGCGCAGAAAATAATAAAAAAAGGAAGATAACATGTAAAACAATATCTCCGAGGAAAGGACAAGTATAGTTATAATAATAGGAAAAACAAAAAACACGTGAAGAGATCTACTTCATCCTTCATTTCAATCTTCTACTAAAACAGTAAACTCGTGTATTTATCCACCTACGTCAAGTGATCTGGTCTCCATGCAACTGACTAAAGATCACTTCAATAATGAATTTGATCTAAGAAGTCCGACTGGAAGATACTGAAGGGTCAATAGAAGCACATTCTTCAGGGTTTAAATTCCCTCTTTGCGTGATAACCTCTATATGATTTAAAACTTTATTTTTTGCTATTGTAGTGAATAATTAAATTATGCGTTAATGAATTACAGGAAGAGGGTTATGGCAACATCACTTAACCTTTATCTAAGATTCATTACATAGCATATGCCATAAAGAATTAATTCCTTTTGGTCAGTAAATCAAGATAACAAGAGGGAAATCATTGCATTGGCAGATTCTGGTCCATCATTATTCACACTCGGTATGATGTTATCAGCAGATATAAGTTTTACGAACTCTTTGAGTTCTGTGAAGCTGCAATGCTCACTATATGGCACTTCATACCTGGTAAACAAGAATCTCTAATCAGTCAAGAGAATAAAAGTGACCAACTTGTTCTCTAATTTTTAAACTACTAACTAGTTAGGTAGGGCCAGAACTTTCGATAAAACACTCTTCTTATTGGACCAGAAATTGAGAATCAAGAAGAGACATCAATAGTATAAAGGATACAACAAAGATAATAAATTCAACCACAAGTATTTAAGAAAAAGAATATAGTAAAAGAGGAGAATAAAGCAGCACATTAAGCATCACCTTATAATGGTACCCTGCTGCCACCTCCTCCCTGGAGACTTCTTTTTACCTTTGCCAAATGTCCAACCAGTGGGAGAGAAAGCCACTATAAGACTGAACCGACCCTGATCAAATATGCATTTGATGATCAGAAGTGTAAAACTTAAACCACAACTATGATCCAGTCTTCGAGAGACCAAAAAAAAAAAACCTTTTGCCGGAAAGCTGTCTAGCAGTTAGACTAGGCAGCAACCCTGCATTGCTGCACTAGCTTGCAGCCACGATACTTAATTATGCAAAAAGTGAACAGACCAAATTTTGGCGTATTGTCATAGTGCGAAAGTGTTTAGTAGAAAATAATGTTAGTTATGTAGATTAGTACATTGTATACATACATCAAGAAATATATGCTAAATAAGGCAGCAGTCCTCACCGCATATTGAGTTGATATGTGCTTGAGTCTTTTGAAGCTTGCAAGCGTCCACATAGGAGCAACATGAATGTTGCTCTCATGTTCATTTAAAGTAAACCACTGCATGTCCTCCTCCTCAAATCCTAAACATTTCAAAAGCCGCAACTTTGCTGCATTCACGTAAACCTTTTTACGAAGTACACGAGCAACCTCCAAGAATAGTCTTTCTTTTCCTATAAAAGCCAAAATAAAAACAAAAGGCGTTAAAAGTCTTTACACTCTTTCCTTTTTTCTAGCTGACTGGACTATGTTATAACAAAATGACAAGTACACAAACCTATATTTAAGAACTATTTACCAAACTGCATCATATGTATATGAAACAACAAAAATTACTGATCTAAAGTATGTAGTGTGGATTTTCAGAGAGAGAACAGAGTGGTAAACCCTACCAATTGTATAGCTACCAATCAAAAACAGGGTCCGAGGATTAAAAGTCTCAGCCTGAATGGCATCAATAACAAATTGTATTACAGCCTCTTGTTTGGGAAAATCATACTGCAACGAAACATAGCATGAAATACAAAACAATTAATATTTAGATTTCACAAAAACAAAAACAGAGCAGTTATAAACAAAAACTAAATGTAAATAACTAATTAAGACAAAAGCTATAGAAAATTAATTGAATTGAAGTAAACATCTCATATGCCTATTTATTGGTCATTGCATCTTGATCTTATTTTAGGAAAAAAATAAGTTTAATCAATCAGTTTCTAATTACGCAGAAAATTGCCTAAATAGTCTAAGTCATACAGATGCACGGAAACGCTAGTAGTGCATTACATTGACACATGAAGAATGACCCATAGATCTCATAAGAAATACTAGGATGAGAACAAGAAGTAATAATATTTATACCTTAATCAAGTCTCTAAACAGACTATTAATGTCCCCCTTAAACCAAATTTGATTCATTTTGACCCCATCTCAGGTAGCTGGAGTATGTTGTCTCATTCCATTATTACTATTTACTACATTGAGGATCAGTTTAAGCAAGCCAAATTCCAAGGTAAAAAGTGAATGCTTAATTAAACAACCATAGAGCCTCATTATTTGAAAGAGAAGATTCTATTAATCCGATATGGACTCACCTGTGGATTACAGTAAGTTGTATCAAGAATCAAGGAATGGATAGGACACATCTGCAGAAAAGGATTGGTAGCTATTTCTTGACTAAAGCGAAAATCCCCTGTATGGAGCACAGCCTACATGCATGAAGAAATTTCTAGTCAATTAAAAATAACAATTGGCAACATGCAAAGGATAATTAAGCTCATTAGGAAGTCAATCCAGGCCAGACCTTACCAATGGGAGGTTGAAAGAGTATGATTACAGAACCTGGACAATGGTTGGCATCCAAGAAAGTCACATCAATACCAGCTATGTTATTTTTTTGGTTTAGAGGTAAAACGTGTAGTTTGTCATATGGGATTCCAATGTTCATATTTACTAGTTTAGCTGTGACAGAGGAGCAATAGATCTTTCCGTGATTGAAGGACTTTGTGAGACCTTGATAATCTGCATATAAAAATGTGAGGCAACAGCCAAGACGTAAAATGAGCAACTTTGAACTTTGATTATGATATTTTACTTTCATGCAGTCATGAGACCGTATAAAAGAAGCCTTTTTGGAAGCTTAGGAGCTCAACACAAGAAACTTCCAGTTTATTCTTTTCCTGTAATTTTAAATCTTGAAAATGCGTTTGCAATGACAAGTGATCTCAACCTCCATTTTTTCTCCTCAATGGGGAATGGGCGCCAATAGATCCAAAAGTTGGGAGTAAACAAATTCCACTCATAAAAAATATAAAACAGAGTGCTAAAAGGCAGCAGACTTACGGTCCAAATGGAAGTGTGTGAGAAACCAGTGGGAACAATCTCCTCTGAGATATTTGAAGGCATCCTGCAAACGTCCAAATTTAATCGTGAGGCAATCAAACCGTATAATAAAATTACAGGGAAAAGTTTAACTACGATGAAATACCGGAAGTTCCACACATTAATAATCATCATGGATATTTAAGAATGGATTCATATTATGTTCTCCATTTTTTCTTTTAATTGTCCTTTTCTATTCCTGATGTATGCATTCTTCAGCAATGTTTTCCATCCCCAAAAATGATGGGAATTCATGGGGCCAGAATCACGCAAATGCAATACAATTGACATGCATGCTGAGAAGTTTTCAGCTCAATAGCCAAGGAGCATTCTCTTGACGGGAAATGCCAAGTGTATTATGATGCGCCGTAAGGAAAAAGCTCTCAATTAACCTTCTGAAACAGAACTTGATTATAGAAAACATGAATTGAAGCTCCCTTTTCAGTCAACATATTTCTAAAGCCCGAACCCCTAAAGCCTTGAATCAATAGAATAAACAGTAACAAAAAGCCAAAAACATCTTTGTCATTCAGAGTGCTATTACCACCCGGAAAGGTGTTCCTGGTATGCAACACCATGAGGGAATCTCACGAGACTTTCTATTTGTTGACGGGTTTTTTGCCTTCTGCTTACGACCAGAGTTCAAGCTATTGTTTTTTGTTCCAAGCTGTTCGCCAGGAGTGGTAGAAACTTTCTTCCTATTGGTAGTAGAGCCAGGAAAATAATCAGTAATTAACTTGTTTGCCGCTGGTTTACTAGTTTCATCTACTTTTCTGTCGGATTGGTCATTTTGCAATTTAACTCTCCGGGTTCTAATCCTTCTAGGCTCAACAAGGGCTTCCTCATGTTTTTCTTCTGTAGAGGCAATTCCTTTTCTAAGTTCGGACAGTGCATTCACAATCTTTTTCCTGGGGCCAAGTGCAGTAATTCCCATGCTTACGAGATCCTTCGGATACACAAGAAAAAGAACAACAATCAGGTTAAAAAAGGCACTTCCACAACAAAAGTTAAAAAAAAAAAAACAGACATTTATAACAAAAAGCAGTAAAGTTGTGTTTCATACCATTTCGTCCAATTCTGGATGGATATGAAAAACCCAAAGTAAACAATTAACATATTCTTTAAGTTTTAAACAACCCAATGTCGTTAAGTACTTCCTAACTGTCACTCTAACTCAAATTACTGGCGAAATAATTTCTTACCTCAAGGAGTTGGACTTGGACTGCAGAATATTGATACAGTATAGTATTGGAAATATTAACTTTCAGGCAGCAGTGAAGAAAACCAACTTTTGAAACACATAGATCCAGGGAATAAGTGTGACAGATGTGATGAATATAAATTGATGGTACGAGATCATACTATCCAAAATAAGCTCACCTCTTCCGTCAACCACTGCAAGGTGTCCCAATCAACTTCTTCCGTCACAAAAACATCTTCATATTTAGCTAAACCCAGATTACGTAGCCAATCAACAACAGGAGAAACATTAACAACTTGTGGCACAAGTTGAGGGCCCATCTCATCCTCCGGAAGGGTAATCTGCATGAGATACTGTATCATTAACTCGTGATGATTACCATCATTCTTGTCATAGAACTGTGGTACAGGTACTCAAACATGGGAATGCAGCCAAATGAAGTTGTTTCTACGTTTTAGTTAGCTCATGGGAAGCTTTTGACCCTAAGAGAGAAGATATATAGCAGAAGAATAAGAAACTTACTTCTTGAGCTTTACTTTCTCCATTGTCAATACAATCGTTGGTATGAATATGTCGCTGTTCTTCGGTTAAGTCCGAAATTTCAATACCACAGAGGGGACATCGAACCGATCCTCCGACGTCATCAGCATGTAAATCAGGCCGTTCCTGATGACGAGATGCCGCGGCCGCAGAGCTATCTACTTCGTCTAATTCAGAACAAAAATTCAGCAACAGATCAAGCTCCGAAGCAACCTCGAAATCGCTATTCGCATCTTTATTGGAGGATTTTCCATATCCATTGTCGAAGCTTTCCATTCGCGATGCCAATAACCTAGACTCTATTGAATTGCGAAAATAACCCTCCTTTATTTTCGATTTCTTCATGTCTTCGGCCTCAAAAGAACAAACCCCACACTTATCAGAAACTGAATCTTCAGGGTCGACCTCGGATTGGCCACAATCTATAGTTGACGGAATGAAATCCAAACTACAGTTTTCATCAGGTTTGCATAACCCTTTATCGAGCAAAGAATTATCGCAACTGAAGCTCAAGAAATCATTGGGTTTGAGAGAGGTTTTGTGTTTAGAGGATAAAGGAATTCTCTCAAACCGAGAATTTTGAAAGGGCGAAGGGACCGCATTTTCCTTGCCGAGGCAGATGGAAGCAATAGAGAGTTTGGGTCTCTTGGGTTGGGGGTGATTATGATTGGAGGAACTGAGGGGCTCATGTGAGCAAAAGGGTTTGTTAGACATGGTAGTCTGGGTAAGAGGGATCTGAAAATCATCGTTATCGTCGTCCAACAGTGAGAAGACGGGAAAATCGAGCTGAGACTTGAGGGTGGAATCTGGCTGAGACTGTCTCTGACTCTGGCCGCAATTCATATTGAATATGTAGCTCATTGTGTACTCGAGAGAGGAATTTAGTTGTGTGCACTAGTTTAGTACGTTGAGCTTGAAGAAGGTGAAGCGGAGCCCTTTTCAAATTTCATCTGGTGCGCGTGAAATGGAGGGAAATTGAAGGAGCAATGGCTTACTTTCGCAGTCGCAGAGAGAGAACATATCGCTTTTTTACTTTTCGGCGGGTGTCGTTTGTTTAGGCCTGAAACCCTCAAAGCTGGGCAGTCAAGTGATGGGATAGCCCAAAAATGACCCAATTTGGTTGGGCTATCACGATGGGCCTCAAAGATGAGTCCGAATAAATGCTATAATGACGTGACCCAAAACAGAAACAGAAAAAAGAGAGCCAACGATGCTTATGGAGGGATTAAATGACATAACGAAAATATTGAAGGTACGGCGTCGTCTACCTCGCTTACAGGCAAAACCTACCTTTGCGCCGCTCCATCTCTGTGAGTCTGAGATTGAGAGACTGGACAGAAACAGGTGCGCCATTGAAACTCCTTATATTTTCCGTACTTAGTTTTTTCCATTGACCTTTATAACTTACTTACTCTATGCATAACAAGTCTCCTCCAACGAAGAAAGCATTGATAATAACTTCTTCTCTTTTTGCTTAGCCATGGCGGACGTGATGTTGATGAACGAGATTGAGGCAACAGCCTCACGCCTCGGACTAGATCTTGCTACCATCAATCTGGATTCGATTCACCTGCCGCCGGGCGACGATTCTGGCATCCCCAGGTATTTTTGTTTCATTTCCTTACAAATTTAGGACTGGCTACACCGAGATAAGTAGTTAATGTAAAGATATGTCATATCTCTGCAAACTAGCTAGCCAATATTTTGGCATTTGTATTACATTTCTGATCATTTCCTTAAAGGCAATGAAATGACAAGACCTGAACGGAGAATATTTGGTCTGAACGAGTAGTAGAGTTTCAAGTAAACTTGTAATATCTCTCCTTTATTGTTCTGCAAACGGAAACTAATTTAGAATCTCCATTCAATTCAACTTAAGTCTATCAATGAAAGGTTATATATCCCATGACATAGTTGAAAAAAGAGAGGGTCCAACCAGATAAATATTTTAAATTATGTGGCTTTTTAAATTGCCAAATGAACCAATCGACATGCTACACTACTAGCCATATTTTCTTTGCCTTTTAATTTTTTCACTCTGGTTGTTTTCTTGCATTGGTGTTTATTATACTCCCGCTGTAGATTTATCAGCTGGGTTCCTGCTCTGATTATGTTCCGTTTTTCCATTGCATAGTGATGATGAGGATATTTACCAAGAGGAAAATCTTGAGTTTGATTCTGGATTTGGCAACATTATAGTCGTGGATAATCTCCCAGTTGTTCCTCGGGAGAAGTTTGAGAAGCTTGAAGGTGTAATTCGTAAAATTTATAGTCAGATTGGTGTTATTAAGGAGGATGGCCTGTGGATGCCTGTTGATCCCGATTCTGAGAAAAGTTTAGGTTACTGCTTCATTGAGTATAATACCCCACAGGTATATCTGTTCCTTGCTTTTATTGCACTTTATATGCACACATACATGACCACCGTGATAGGTGTAGAAAGAGACAAAAAATGGTGTTACTTGTTATTTTGATGTCACATTATTTATTATTTGATGTTATTCATCATTTTACTGTATTGACTATTGTTCCTTCATTTTTGTGTGATAAAATTTGGTGCTCAGGAAGCTGAACTTGCTAAAGAGAAGACGCATGGATACAAGTTGGATCGTTCACATGTTTTTTCAGTGAACATGTTTGATGACTTTGACAGGTTTATGAAAGTTCCAAATGAGTGGGCTGCCCCTGAAACAAAGCCATATGCACCTGGGGTAACATTTTAACTGAGTTCTAGTATTTGTCACTGTTTGCCTTCTGATTGTCTTTTAGTGTTTATCTCTATGTTTTGTGATAGGATTAACTGCAAAGTAAGTAATTAAACTATTGTTGCCCACTTTGGTTTCTTGTGAGTTTGAAATCCTTTTGTGATGCTGCTGCACACTTCTATCTTTTGAATTTCATTTTATAATTCCAAAAATTTTATGCTCATCTAAGGAATCATGTATGTTTCTCGCTTCATTAGTATTGCGGATTTTCAACCTTATAATATTATTATAGAAAAGTATGCCAATTGCCAAGATTTTAACATTCTTTTATGTTAGCCTATTTCTTTGTTTCAGCTAGCATTTTGATACTAATATTCAGATTTTTTGTCAGGTTACACTTACATCCACTACATGTTTTGAAATATATATGGGCTTCAGCTAACTTTAATTTGATTCTGTTTTTTCTTTGTGGAATAATAAATATATTTGCATTGCTTGTAATACAGCTTGAGGTGTGACTGTTTGAACACATCTGTGCATGCTTTTGCTTAGGTCTTATGTTTAGTGGCTTCTGTGTTTGAGCTTTTTATGTATTTAATTTTGTGCTTGTAAAGAAACATACATGTCCATTTCCAATTTTTTGTAATGCCATTTGGTCTTAATATTTTTTATAGGAAAATCTTCAACATTGGCTTACTGATGCAAAAGCCCGTGACCAGTTTGTGATTCGTGCTGGTTCTGATACTGAGGTTTTATGGAATGATGCTAGACAGTTGAAGCCCGATCCTGTTTATAAGCGTACTGTGAGTGAATATCATATTTCAATTTTCATGTTTATAAGCCTTGATGTTTTTTAGTTCCTTTCCATTATCATTTTCTCTCCCCCCCCCCCCCCCTTATGTTTATGTATCACTACTGCACATTGGGAGTTCATATCTGTTTTAAATTGCAGTTTTGGACTGAGAGTTTTGTGCAATGGTCTCCTCTTGGCACATACTTGGCAACAGTTCATAGGCAGGGAGCTGCTGTTTGGGGTGGTGCTGCAACCTTCAATCGCCTTATGCGTTATGCTCATCCTCAGGTTCTCTTTTATTATTGATTTTTCATTGTTCTTTGGCTTTTGGTTTCTCAAAATTCTTAGATTACTTATATATATATCGACTGCAGGTAAAACTTATTGATTTTTCTCCAGGTGAAAAGTATTTGGTAACTTACAGCAGCCATGAACCAAGCAATCCTCGAGATGCTAATGTAAGTTCTTTCTTTTGTGTTCATTGTTTTACTGTGAGATTGATTTAGGCATTTAGTCACCATTCCTAACCATGATTTCTTTATAGAGGGTTGTCATAAATATATTTGATGTGAGGACTGGTAAAGTGATGAGAGATTTTAAAGGAATCGCTGATGATTTTGCAATTGGAGGTACTGGAGGTGTCACAGGGGTGTCGTGGCCTGTTTTCAGGTACAACTCTTTTTAGTCCTTGCTTAAATATAACTATGTTATGACGGGGATTAGTCCCACATCAAGTAGAATGGGCTGCTCGATAGGGTACTTGAGGGGATTGGTTCTCCCCTTCAATAGCTAGCTTTTGAGGGAGGGTTCCCCAAGCCTCTTAGGTACCTATCATGTTGGTATCTGTTGCAAGCCTAACCCATTCAAATTATACTATTTTGACTATTTTCAGATGGGGTGGCGGGAGAGATGATAAATACTTTGCAAGAATGGGGAAAAATATAATTTCTGTATATGAGACAGAGACCTTTTCTCTTGTTGACAAAAAGTCCTTAAAGGTTGAAAATGTAATGGATTTGTGCTGGTCTCCTACTGATCCAATTCTTGCTCTCTTTGTTCCGGAGATGGGTGGTGGGAATCAGCCTGCTAGGGTAAGTAATGCTGCGTCAAACTGCCATATAGAGTTGGGGATTGAGTGATCTGTTTATTTGGTTGGTTTTGGTTAATGTCCACTACTTTTTATGAATTGAAAAAAATTCTTCTTCTTTAATATCCTTGTAGGTAAGTCTGGTTCAAATCCCAAGTAAAGAGGAACTCAGGCAGAAGAACCTTTTCAGTGTCAGTGATTGCAAGATGTACTGGCAAAGCAATGGGGACTACCTTGCTGTTAAGGTAGATCGTTATACTAAAACCAAAAAAAGCACATACACAGGCTTTGAGCTTTTCCGTATAAAGGAACGCGATATACCCATTGAAGTTCTGGAGCTTGAGAATAAGAATGACAAGATCATTGCATTTGCTTGGGAGCCAAAGGGTCATAGGTTTGCAGTTATTCATGGTGATAACCCTAAGCCTGATGTTAGCTTTTACTCTATGCGGACGACTCAGAACACTGGCCGGGTTTCAAAGCTCACTACTCTGAAAGGCAAGCAGGCAAATGCTCTGTTTTGGTCACCTACTGGTCGCTACATTGTACTTGCAGGATTGAAAGGCTTCAATGGGCAGTTGGAATTTTACAATGTTGATGAGCTTGAAACCATGGCAACTGCTGAGCATTTTATGGCAACAGATATTGAATGGGACCCAACTGGAAGGTAAGTAATTTGGAATAATGTTGATTTTGTTGATGAAGGCAATAATTTATGGGTAATCTTGTTTCAAACTCTGACTAAATTGCACATTGTATAAGCTATAATTGTTAAGTTATTTTAATTTTCTTACTATACTGAAAGAATCTAATCTTCGTTTATGAATTATCCCCAAGTTTATATTGCTTACCTATTTTATACTCTAGGTATGTTGCAACTGCTGTGACTTCAGTTCATGAAATGGAAAATGGATTCAACATATGGTCTTTCAACGGCAAGCTTCTCTATCGGATACTGAAGGACCACTTCTTCCAGGTACATTATAATTCCTAGTTTGAAGCTTTGTTGGCAATAGTGTATTACAACGGTGGAAGGAAGAACAAGTGAATATATCATGTTTACTGTTTAGTGTTTAGCTGGTGGTAGGCATAAGCCTTCATTATTGTTTTTGAATTTTAAATTGTTTTATATCATCTTTGGTCAATCTGTAGTAGTATTCTCTCGATAATCAGCAAACGCATGTTGTCAATTTTCTTTACTACAGTTCTTGTGGAGACCAAGGCCTCCATCTTTCTTGAGTGTGGAGAAAGAGGAGGAGATTGGAAGGAACCTAAAGAAGTATAGTAAGAAATATGAAGCCGAAGATCAGGATGTATCATTGCTGCTGAGTGAGCAGGAGCGAGAGAAGCGCAGGATGTTGAAAGAAGAGTGGGACAAGTGGGTCAATGAATGGAATTGGTCGCATGGACAAGAGAAGCTGGAGAGGCAGAATCTTAGAGACGGAGAAGCTAGTGACGAAGAAGAGGAATACGAGGCAAAGGACATAGAAGTTGAGGAAGTTGTGGATGTATCAGAGGAGGTCCTTCCCTTCGAATATGGGCAAGAGTGAATTTTATAACTATTCTATTGAAAATATTCATGTCTAGACAGGTTGTACGTGAATACTGAATAGCACAATTTTGTAGTTATTATTTTTCTCTTGTCGTTTTCTTCTAAATTTAACACGATGAGACAATTTGGTTGCCACTTAACCATTGAGCCAAAACCACTTCTTTTAAAGGTGAAGAAGGCCATTCAACTTCAATTAAGTGAAAAGGCTAGATCTAATTTACGTATCTTTTGAGATATCTTCTACATGAAATATACTTTCATTGTTCAACTATTCGTCGTGAATTAAATAGTTTATAATTATGGTAGTTCAATTCTCCAGAATCTAAATAAGCCAGACACGTAACACAATTATTGTGCAGATAGAACTTATTCTCACACTTCGCCTTTTGTACAAGACAATTGATGAGTTATACCTAAATCACAGTTGATGTTTCATGTTTACGTTGACCTTCTACTATCCCTTCTGATACTATAATTGGCTTCATTTACATGTGGGCCTGCATCAAGGGTCTATAAACCAAGTAGAGCCATAGGAATTATTGGAGCAGAGAGCAGCGTAAATGATGTAAAGTGATAGTGTTATTGGAGGTTGGTTTTGGTTTAAAATAAGGATTGCTCATTCTCAATTGATTCTCACCACTCGAAGTGTCTCTTTATTTCTTCTGTGGAGATTGACAGCTTCGTTGACTGCCTCTAACTTTATCTTTTTCCTATTCTTTACACTTTTTTGCTTTTGCTTGGGCTTTTGAGCAGTCCATGTCTCCATCCATTACTAGGGGAAGGCACCAACTTTGGCATGTGGTGCCTTGCGTAGATTGCCCATGCTCTTAGAGTTTGATGTTTCAGAAAAAAAGAGTTTTTTTATCGTTGAATCTGTTTAATATCTGTATAATTTTAAAGTAATTAAGCAATAAAAAGTCTTCACTTTTGACCAAAAAAAAAATGGACCGTTCAGAAACAAAATTCTTATATACATACATTTTCAAAACTAAGATAACCAGACAAGCACACATGCCTTATCTTTTATTTTTGTTCCCCCGCTTCTAGGAAAGTGATTCAAATGAACCTAACCGTACGTGTATGATTTCTTTATATTTAAGATGATATTTAAATGTTGAAGCTGTCTCGTTGAATGAAATATTGTTGTTAACACAAATTATAATAATTGGTGAGTGAAGTGAAAAAGATGAGTTCATAAACTAAAAGCTAGAATGAAATACCAAACACCAATGTAACCTATAAAATTTGAATAGGTTTTTGTTTGAAGATAGAGAAAGTAGGAAGAAGTTGGGTTGGAAAGGGACTAGAGCAATAGCATATCCGTGACTCAGAACACGAGATACAAGTGAATTGGCAACTGCGACCGCATTTCTAATATATATTTGCATTGCATCACTGTATATATGTAAGGGTGGTCCTCCTGTTATTTCTCTACACAAGGTTGAAGGAATTGTTGGAGGCACGAAGTTCTATTAGTTGAAAAAGACACACCTCTTTACATTACAAAAGGAATTTTGATGAAGACCAGAATATGAAAGTTGAAAGAGGTTGTGACATGTAACTTGTGAGATGGTTACATAAAAATTACTTAACACTGCACATTCATCTTAACTTGTCTATCATAAATAGGATTGATGGGTACAGACACATTGATCCCATCACGAACCTTCAACAATTCTGACTTGTAATTGCATATAAACGTACGTATATGCAACGATTAGCTTCTTCGCTATCACGAACAAGAACCATGAAAATTTAATGTTGAATTACCAACCCACCTTGGCTTAGATTATTATAACCACAGTGTTGCATTCATTACACACTAACCAAGCAATCACATCAATGTGACACACCTGATATATATATTTATATTTGCTAGAGTATGTAATTTAATTTGTGAAATCTATGGAAGCAATTATTGTTAAAACAAGTATAATATGACCCAGCAATAGCATTTTCTGTATTTCCTTTACAGTCCCGATTTGTAATTTTTATTTGTATAAGTCGCCATTTTCAATTTTTCTTACTTTCAATGTAGCAGTCAATGCCTTGAGAGGATCGCAGGAAATTATGCACAAAGAACAAGCAATAATGATTTTTCTTTTTCTTTTTCTTTTGCCTAGACAACTTAGCTGGTGATTACAAACCAAACAAAAGAGAAAATTCTTATCATAACGTAATTGCTTTTTCCTGTGATCTGAACATGCCGAGATGTTCTGCAGTGAATATTTGTTTTTTTTAACCTTTTCCTAATCAAATATCAGAAGAAAGAAAAGAAAAGAGACAAGGTTCCATTTGTCCGAACAAATTTTAAATTAATTTAAAATATTCTTTTCAGCTTTATAGTTTTTTATTTAAAAATTTACAATTAAGTGCTTTAATATACGACAAAAGAAATCATTTAAATAACAAAATGAAATTTATACTATGTAACACAACTTATTGAAATGGCTTTTTTCAATACCTGCATAATACTTATATTATTGGAAACAAACAAAAAAAAGGACATAACACAAAGCTTTTCATGTTAATAAATTTTAACAGCATAGTAAAAAAGATTTTAAAGATTGAGGATTAAAATAAAAATTTTAAAACCTTTAAATTTAAATGGCTAAAATGCACATAATTTCTCCTAAACTTTGATCTTGTTGCAACTGAACTTTAAAACTCAACAAAGAATTCCCTAAACTTCTCAAAATCTTGCAAATAATGACATCTATTAATTTTTTCATCCAAATGCTAATTATCAAATGACATGTCATCGATGTTGACTCCAAGTCAGATTGTTTGCTGACCTGGACTAGGAGCAATTTCGTATTTATCCATTTTTTAAAAACCTACCCAATGACCCAAAACCCAACCCACTAACCCAATACTCTAATTGAATACTCAACACCTGACCCATCAACTTGTTTCCCTATTATCAGAAACTCGATACCCTTACCCTAAAATTCTAGGTTTACATTCCATTTGAAGAGAAGAGAATTGCTCGAACCCCACCCATATCCTCTATTATTGCCAAAGAGAAGAGGAGATCGAAGACCACGTTGCAGTATCACTTACACCACCGGCAAGGAAAATCGTGACCATTTCAACCATCGTCAGTGATCATTGTTTGAACCACAAAAGCTTAAGTCAATGTTGAAATTTTTTTTAGAGGGATTGATAAAAATGGTTCAAAATTATACATTGGTGCTACATTTATGGGGATTTAGGAGAATCTTTATTATTATGAGTTTTGTCTGGTAGCTAGTTGTTAGCATTATTAATTGGTTTCTATTCTGAGTTTGTCTCATGTGTTATAGTCCCTTCCACATGAATGCATCAATTTTTTATAATGCTTAGGGTTTGTAAATCAACAATTTGAAAAGTAGACACACCAAAATTCATTGTGCACCACTGTAGAAGCTACAATATGGGTATAGATATATATTTTTTAAAATGTTTGTTCCTCGAGTTCATTTGTCAAGACATTTCCTTGATGTTAAACAATTTTTGTAAATGCACTCAATTGCAAATGCTTTTCTTGTTGCCCAGAATATGAAATGAAAAATTTCTAATCATAGAATCAAGGGCAAGAGGACATATGTCAGTGATTTTATTTAATATATAGAACAAGTAAGACAAATAAATAGAATTTCATACAAAGGATAATTTTTTTCATTTTCTGCAACTCTAGTTGAATTACATGCTACTTTTTTCCCAAAGAAAAAAGCAAATCGACATTCTCATATCAATTAGCCTTTTCGTAGGCCAAAAATTCTTTAGGCAGCATCATATAAAATTGAAAACTAAGTGAATACTAATGATGTGGACAGAATACCTGCACAGCCAATAGATAGAAGTCCATAGAAAATAACTTTTTATGCATAGGGAATGATCAAAATTAATTCTTAAATATAAATTCATCTAACCGCTAGGTATTTGTAGATTTTAGGTACCAATGAGTTAAAACATAGAGAGAATGCAACAATTCTACATCACTAACACTATAAATATATCTTCATTTTATTATATTATGTATAAAGATTGCTAAATATAAAGACTTGGTCCTTGACTTTGGACCAAATTTATATAAAGATTGCTTTGCTATCCTGTTTTTCATGAATTTCTTAGAGAATTTTCTAATGCTTTTATAATCTTTATTGGCTTCATTGCAATTTTTATGCAGGCTTACATTAATGTGTAATACTACTATGTATGTGTGTTTTGGGCATAACAGAATTATCTCTTTCTCTTATATTATAGCTTTTCATAGCATTATCTCTTTCTCTTATATTATTTTCAGCATTACCTCTTTCTCAAAGTGGTGTTTTTATTTTCCAAGTTAAAGGAAAAATGACAAACGTTACACTAGATATCCATCATGGAGTTAAACTATGATTTTCACCCACAATATCATACACTGGGGGCAAGAAAGATGTGTATAAGAAGTTTGACTCAAGCTATATCACAGTGACCGACATAATAGCATTTGTCAAAAACCAATGATACAGTAATTACTCAAATATATGGTATAAGTTTGAAGATGACGACATGTCAAAAATTGCCACATTCAAGAGTGTCACATATAGGCTGAAGATATTGGAAAGAAGAAGTCAATAATTTTACAATTTTTTATTGAGCACGGAGTAGATGAAGAGCCTAAAATATTAGCACCAGCACCACCATCCCCACCTTTGTTCCTTACTGAAACTCTTCATTCTCAAGTAAAGGTGGAAAGATTTACACAATCAGATTAGAGGAGAATTGAGGATGAGATAAGGGAAGATCAGTCACCAAGGTAGAAGGAAGACTCTCATAGAGAACACATGATGGATATTGTGTCATCTAATATTGAGAAAGTATATTTAGAAGGATGCGACTTCCTAGATAGTGATGTTAAGTAGCCTGACCTCTTTTTCGAACAGATGGATATAGGGGTTGCATCTAATGTTAATAATTAGATGGGAAGTGATGAAGGTGAGCAACAATTAAGTGGTCCAAGTGCCCAAAAAGGTGCTAAAAAAGGTCATGAACCAAGTCATCCTAAAAAACAACATGAAGGAATACATAGTGTGCCAGTTAATGATGCTTTTAGATAGGATGGCATGCCAAGTTAGAATATGGTGACGATGATAACTTGTTGAGTTTGGACGAATTGTCAAATGATGAAAGGGTTAGAAGACTTATGAGAAAGGCATTAAATAAGGCCACTGACTTCAATAGGCTAATCAAGCTTACGGTGGGATTAAAATTTTCAGACTATAAGATTTATTGGCGAGCGTTGAAGCAGTATGCCATAAAAAATGGCATTGTTTTCAAGTACATAAGGAATAAAGCAATGAGGATAACAGTTGTGTGCAAGAACAAGTGTAGTTTGTGGATACATACCTTAAAGACTCATAATAGGGATGCATTTGAGATCAAGACCTTCCATGGTAAATATCACAACTGTGGCTGGGAGAGAGAGAATAAGTGGGTTACATCAAAGTAGTTGGCTTTGAAATATACAAAGCATATAAGGGACCGGCCTAATTAGAAGACCACAATATTTGTGAATCAAGTGCGAAGGGATCATAATATTATCGTATCTGTGCATCAAGCATATAGGGCAAAGCAGATTACCCAAAACTAAATTGATGGCAGTCACACTCAGTAGTTTGGTAAACTATAGGGTTACTGCACAATTATTAGGAAGTTCAACCCTAACAGTACAATGAAGCTAAAGCTAGTTAACTCATACTTCCAGCGGTTGTATTGTTGTTTGGATGCTTGCAAGAAGGGGTTTTTGGAGGCTTGCAGGCCAATCATCCGCCTAGATGGATGCTTTCTAAAAGGTAACTTTGGTGGACACCTACTGATAGCCATGTCGAAAGATAGGAATAAGAACATGTATCCCATTGCATACATCGTCGTGGAATCATAATGCAAAGATAGTTGGCAATGGTTCCTCGATCTTTTCTTCAGAGACATTATAACATCAAGTGATTGAGGATGGGTGATAATGTCCTACATGCAAAAGTTAATATATAAGTTATTTCAATGATAAATATATTACTTATTCATGCATTGATTATGCTTCATATTCCACAGTATAGGGATTGCAACAGGTATTGAAAGCTATAGGGTGTGACCATAAATTCTGTGCACACCATTTTTATGCAAACTTCAAATTGAAATACAAGGGTCAAATCTTGAAGGATGTACTATGGAATGCTTCTAGAGTGACCACGGTGCACGAGTTCAAGCATTATATGCACTTGTTGAAGGAGCTTGATGGTGATGCACATAATTGGTTGATAAAATATCCAATTTGACTTTGGAGTAAACATGCTTTCAATCTGCAGGTGAAGTGCAATATTATTCAAAATAACATCACGGAGACATTCAACTTGTTCATACTTCATGCAAGATACAAGCCACTCATCACAATGTTCGAGATTGTTATGAAGCTTTTAATAAACCGTTAACTTGTACTTTAATCTATAATTGAATTAGTTGAAATCCCTAACATATTTAACATACTATATTTTATATCTAAATAGGTATGTGGCCAAAAGGGAGGGGATGCAAACATATCATGGCCTAATATGTCAAAGGGTTCGAATGAAATTAGATAAAGCTAAACTTACATCAAGTGGCAGTTGATGGAAGGTTCGAAGTGGAAAGTCCTTGGAAAAGGGAGGTGGTAGACTTAAATAAGAGAACATGCACATGCAATGCATGGGACCTAACTGGAATCCCTTGCAGACATGGTGTGACAGCTATATATAAGATAAGGGGCATACCAAAGGATTATGTTGACTCCATTTATAACACCACTACTTTTCTCAAGGCTTACATGCACACTATAAGTCTAGTGCCTAGTGAAGATGATTGGCCGACTACCAATTACAACCATATATTGCCTTCTTATTATAAGCAAGCACCGAGGAGGCCTAAAAAGGCAAGAAAGAGAGCCACAGACGAACCTCTAAACCCATTGAGACTTAGTAGAAAAGGAGTGAGTATGAAGTATGAAAATTGTGGGGCATTCAGCCACAATGCTCGTAGTTGCAAAGAATCAATCAATCCAAATAGAAAGATTTACAAGAAGAAGAAGAGCAACGTAACTGAAGGATCATCTGATCAAGCAACATAAGAGACAATAATGGTAAGTTTGGTTTTTCTTTCATCTTTACAAGTATTTTTATACTTTGACCATTATAGGTGACCACTCGTGCCTTTTTTGTATGCAAACAAGCCAAGATCCAACAGTCACTTCCAGCCAACCATCAAATTATGAGTGTCATGAAGGCTTACATGTACTGTCATTTACATTGTGATGTGCTTTTTTTTTTTGTCTATTTTGTGTTATTGTGTTGTACTATGCTTTGAAAACAAATAGCTGCTAAGGTGGTAAAAGAAGAAAGTATGCAAGGGTTTTCTGGTGTATAAATATATTTGCAATAAGTCTCTTGACTGGAATTTATATGGTAAGTAGTTATATGTTTATTGGGTCTATTAGTTTTATCTCAAGTGACACCAAATATATGTCATTGCTATTAGAATTGCAAAGGGATTGTGTTTTTTCCATTTCCATTTACTCGGGAGCTTTAGTTTATTTTTGTAATAGTGTTAGTGTGATGTGGCAAATGATGTTTTTACTTAGCATACTTTATAAATGTACTGAATTAGAAAATAATTCTTAAAGCATATTTTATGTTGGCAGATTGAGCAGCTGGAGTGTCAGTAGGTTCTCAAACACTATCACTTTCACTAGAACATAGCAATTGAACAATTTTAACTAGTTCTCTTGTAGAGATTTATAAAGACTCTGAAGTAGATTTAGTAAGATTCTATATAAATATATTGTACTCTAGAAGGATTATGTACTGAAATTTTGTACTATAATGTTGTACTAGAATTTTATACCAGAAATTATAGGAAATGTGCTAGCAAGTATGGGAAATGTATTGGCAATTTTTAATTGGCATTAGCAATGTAAATACTTAATTGGCATTAGATTATTTAATTCTTTACAAAATTGATCATGTAGGTGAATAACTCCAGGAGAAATTGGAATTACTGCATAGTACTTCGTAGGAAAGGTACATTGTATTAATTATTAAAATGGAATGTTTAGAAAACACTGATAAATAAAAGTAAAAACACTACATTGCAGCGATTCTTCTATAACCATTGAATTAAAAATAATTAAAAAATTATACAAAAATAAATTATTCATTAAATCCTGCAAGGTTACAACAATAAATTTCTAAAGAGAATAATTAATAATACGGGAAACAAAAGTAACAATTCAACACCAAAACATTCTATGTTTGTCAAAAAATTTGCCACTTCCTTCCCTTTTAGTTTCTCTGTAATCCAATGTCCATTTCTCAAATTTGCAGTCAGTAAAGTCATAGTAACCACTATGAATAGAGAGTTCTCTAATTGCCACATTTTCTTCTACCCATGGGTAAGTAAGCAGGTTTAATAAGGAATGGTTAACTGATTCTTGTACGCAAAGATCCCTATTAATTAGATTAAATCCATTAATGGGAAATAAAAAGTAATGGTAATATATACAGTATCAAATTAAAGCCCAATATCAAAAAAGAAACTGAGATGCCTATTGTTTTTCAAGGAATGCAGAAAATATTTTTGAACAGAAAATGAATTAGTATTTGGTTTCCTGATACAACCTCAAACTCAGGCATTCCTTAATATAACATGGATATGAGAGCAGTACTACTGAGAAAAGAATAACAATAATTATTATTGAGCTTTAATAATGTAAGCAAAGTAGTAATTATGCATATACCACTTCTTTTATTTATTATTTTGATGGATGACTTACATTTAAAGTTGTAATAATGTTGGTTTGTTAGTTATTTATTTAAGTAGGAATATGTTGGATTATTTGCAAAGTTTTTACTAGACATTGGTTATATTATTTCTTGTGGCAGTGAAAGCTTGTGGTTATATTATTTCTTTGTTTCATGTACAATTTGAAGAATAAAAAAGGCTCGATTATCTAAGAAACTATGATAACAAATAACAATATAATACACGCAATTCTAAATATCTTGAAAGCTTTTTTTAACTTCTCTTGTCTCTTTAAATATAAATTGTTGATTTTTTTGTCCCTAGTACCAATATCTTCGTTATACCACTTAAAAAAATCATATCTCCTACCTTTAAGAAATGATCCACAACTAAAGAATCTCCTTCCTGGGTTCTTCTCAATCCAAGAGGTAACTAGTGGAGCTACCTTGCCATAATAACACAACATTCATCTTTGCCTTTGGTTTATTTAACCATCTGTACCTATAAATGATGTTGAGCTTTCACTACTTTGTGAATCCATCATCTTGAATTACAAAAGTGATAAAACATTTTACTACTTTGCAGTAAACTTGAAACAGTGAACTTGAAGTAGTGAAAAGCAAACTTAAAACAATACAAAGCCAAAACTACCTTTACTCATTTAACATAAAAATCTAGACTTTTGCACTTCAAAGTGGCTTTCAACCCATGAGAAGTAAAAGCCAAAACAACACTTCTTTAACTACACATTAGATTAGAATTTTTACAATTGAAGTGGCCTTTAATCAATGAAAAACAAAAGCTAAATCAGCACTTTTAGCCATCAAATATGAATTTTTGCACCTAGAGTGACTTTTAATCTATGAATAATAAAGTCCAAAAAACCCTCATTCAAACACCAAAACAAATTTTAACTGTACAGCATTTAAATAGATTTAGTCAAAGAAAAAAAATAGATAACAGCCCTTGTTTGAACACCAAAATAAATAGGGATTTTACTGCATTCAAATGACTTTTAATCCATGAAAAAAAATCCAAAAGCCCTTGTTTTTACACACAACAAATCTAGATTTCACAACATTTAAATCCATGAAAACATAGCCAAAACAAAACTTGTTCAGCCATACAACAAATCTAAAATATTGGCATTCAAAGTGAATTTTAACCCGTGAAAAACAAAGTCAAAACGTGATAAGCACTCTGTGTTTTCAAACGATAGTCTCCAACAACGGTTTCAGGTGATGATCATTTTCACCGTGAGTAGTGTAGATGATGCTACAATGAGGTCTTCAATCTCCTCTTCTCTTCGGCAACAATGGAAGATGGATGGGGTTCAATTTTCTCTCCTCTTTAAATCCAACATAACATAGCTTTTGGGGGCTAAGGGTATCGGGTGTCAGATAAGAGACAACAAGTTAGTGAGTTGGGTTTTAAGTCATTGGGTAAGTTTTTAAAAAATAAAAAAGGATGAAATTATCCTTAATTTAGGTGAATAAAAAATTTGACTTGAAATTAATATTAATAATATGACATTTGATGATTAGTATTTAGATAAAAAAATTAATAAATATAATTATTTTAAAAATTTTAAAAATTTAAAAAAAATTTTGTTAAATTTTAAAATTTAAGATTTTGTACAACAAAACTAAGGTTCAAAGAAATTATATAAATTATAATCAATTTAAATTTACTGAAGTCGGCACTTGCTTCTATTACACGAACATGAGTGATGAGACCCATAATTGATAATTGTGCAGAGCAGAAGAGAGTAGAGACCTCCCGGACCACCATGAACCCGACCGACACGGCCCTTGTTGAACCACCCTCCGCACCCAGGTGAGATCCATAGACCATAGTCTCAGAAAACGGTGGTACGTAGTGGCGTAGTGGCGTAGTGGTAGTGCTACATTTGATTGCGCTTACTTTAGGAAATCACGCTAAAGTCTTAACTTTTTTGAAACCGTGCTCTGCCTCTAATCAGCCTTCAATTTGCTTGCGGTGCGGAGAGTCACTCCTGATTCTTCACTCCTCACTCACTTGCCTTTTGTGGTGAAGCCCACACTCTCACATGCGTTACAAAAGCAGAAATATTAAGTTAAATACCAAAGAAGCAGTCTTTCGCGTACATACACAGAAAACTCAGAGTCAGAGCACAACATTCAAAAAAATTCGCTTTTCTTCAGATCTTTTTAACATGTACAAACCTATTCTCACCTTCAAAATTCATTCTTTGTCTTGAAGTCTTGGAATTTCTACCAATACACATTTCCTTGCTGCTTCGATTATTTCCCTTTTACTCCAGATTCTACTTTACCCGTTCATCAGGAACTTCAACTCGTCTCTTTTTATCGTTGTCGAGGTTGTTTGATTAGTTCAACCATTCCAGCTCTTCTCAAAGAAAAATTTCCCGCCGAATAATTCATTTAGTTGTTACGTTTTTAAATCTTTCATGGCCTACGAATGATCGGGAAGTAGTTCTTGATTTGTGATTTTTCTGAGTTTCAATTTATTTTGTTTTTGTTGGTTTCAATTTCTGGTAATGGGTGGATACTTTTCGTTTTGATTTCACCATCTTAGTGGCGGTTATGGGTGGTGGTAGAGTTGAAGTGATAAGTAGCAAGGGATGCTCTGGACTGTTTTCACCTTCATTGCCTTCATTCAGGGGTTTGCATATGCAACCGTTGGAGCCAATGACTCCTGCTTCATCCTCTGTCGGTTCTGAACCTGTGGAACTGAAATCGGGTGCTCCTTTCGCTGGTCTTGTTATATGCGTTACTGGTCTATCTAGAGGTATGGTTTTTTTTTTTTTTTTAAGGTTTTCAAAACGCTATCTTTAGACAGATTAATTTCCCTTTTTTGCTTGTGCTGTTTCTCAAATATAAACTTCTATGCTTCCCGTTTGTTTATTGCTTTTCCTATGTTGATTTCTCGATTTGTACTCGATTCTTCTCTTCTCTTGGGACACTGTTCCATGTAGAAGAATGTAGCAGTAAGTTACTTGTAATCATCAGTAAAATTCTACAAGTACTCTTTTACTTTTTATATCATTTTTTGTTTCGAACGAGCGAACTATATTGTCACGTCCCTATCTTTTTCTGTTGCTTCATGGCAGAGAAGGAGAGGAGGTGGGATTGGTATTTTACTTCTTAGTATTATAAAATGTCAGAACTTAAGAGGCAGATATGGGTGAATTGAGGCTATTGCAATCTGCCACATCTCTCTGACTGTGTGTGTGTTTTTCACCAAGCACAAATCGGAAAACCATTTAACACGGGTGATATTCAAACTTCTGTGTGTTTAAAATTCATCAATTTGTTTATCTTATCAATTTGCACAAACATTGTGTACGCAAAAGAAGCTGAGAGGAAGCTACTCTTAGTTATCTAATTAGTTGATAATACATGTTGTGTTATCTGGCGGCTCTCCTGTTTTGTTGTTTTTTGACATAAAAGCTGCGTACGTAAAGGAGGCCTAGAGGATCTACTTGAGTTTATAGTAGATATATGCTATGACATCTCTCTCTCTCTCTCTCTGTGACAAGTTAAAACATTGAATTATTCATCTTTTATTTCGTTGTTCTTTGGATTTTTGTTTGGCAGAAGCAAGGAAACAGGTCATGGAGGCTACACAGAGATTGGGGGGCCAGTATAGCCCCAATTTGCATCCTCAATGTACCCATTTGGTGGTTCAGATATCCTTCTTCTGATATTATATGAATTTTCATACATAATGATATCAGATGCTTTAGGAGTGGCAAACACCCCCCCCCCCAAAATCAGGGCTGTAGTTGCTACTTTGTTCAAATCTGATTGCTGTGTTTATAAAGATGTTACTATGTTATTATTTGATCTCATTTCTCATGGTTTCTTGCCATCAGTTGGCCCTGGCACTGATATTTCGGTTGTATTTTTTGTGTTTACTTATTCAATCCTGGCATGAAATCTTTAACAATTATTACAGCTTTGGTGGACGTAAGTTTGAGCATGCATTGAAGCATGGAGCAAGAAATGGTCTCTTTGTTGTTACACTGGGTTGGTTTGTGGATAGTGTTAGGAAAAATGGTGAGTTGAACTCATTTTGTATTGTACTGAGTCATTTTAGATTTTGGTTAGCTCTTTTGGTACTTCATTTTAGCCCCAGTGCTATGATGCCAGGTACAGGAATTTGACACAAATTTTCATGTTTTGGCCATTTTCTTACCTTGTGTAGAAGTTAGCACTGTTGTGATGATAGTTGAAATTGAATGCATTTGATGCTCAAAGAATCATTTTGTTTGTATTTAATGGTCTTATTTTGATTACAGTTAATGGTATTTTGATGCAGTTACTCATAGAGGATAAGTCTTTAAGATTATACTGATACATTGAGAGTTTTAAATTATTTTATTTCATTATAAATTGAATACTTCATTATTTTTAAATGAGGTACTTCCAATTGTGGTCTCTGAGGTCATTGAGTTTTTAATTTTTGAGAGTTATTTTTTTTCTAATATCTAATAGATCTTAATAACTCAATAGCACTACTGAACTGATTTATTGAGAAGGCTTCAAGAGTTTAACTGTTATGCATTAGTCGATGTTATGACCTGAATTCATTTTCTTTCTTCTACTGCAGTGAGGTTGAGTGAATCACTTTACAGTGTGAAGACTAATGCAGATAACAATATGCGCTTTGATGATTATAAACTACTCGCTGGCTATACAAATGCTGAAAATTCGTGTCTTTCTGCAAGAATTCGTGAAACGAAGCAAGTTGGTAGAGTTGAAGAATTTCAAAGACTTTCTGTGAGAGAGTCCAGCAAAAATGGGGATTTGACTTTATCCGGTTGTTCTATCTATGTTGATCCAGACATCTCACCTGAATTGCAGAATAAGGTAGACTTATGTGCTCTAACAAGAAATATATGCATCCTTTTGAAATTCTTATGCATCAGTATGTCGCTGTACTAGTAGGTATATGTGAATGAGTCAGTTATTTTTAGGATAGTGAATTTCCTGCTTTAATTATGGTAGTTTATGATTTGTGTGCTTTAATTATGAGTCAGTTATTTGAGTAATTCATTTAGATGCTTTGCATGTTTGATAGGTTGTTGAGAGTGCTTCCAGAGAAGGTGCCAGTTTAGTGGAACGGTGGTTTGTTGGATGCAATGCTAGTCATGTAGTCACTGAAGGGACGTCTGTCCAAAAATATCTTGGATACTCCAGTAACTTCATTACAGTAAGTGCTGCATCGAATCCCTATGTTTATTTGAACATTGAGAATGATCGTTTGGAGGCATGAAACTGTCCAAGCCTCAGACTGTTTAATTATCCCACTATATTTTATAGACTGTATATATATATATATATATATGTCATTATTTTGTACACTAGAGAGGTCTCTACTGTATTATTTATTCACAGTGAAGTTCTTAACACATGATATGTCTCAGCCACTGTGGATTCTGAAAACAGCCAAGGAAAAACAAGTGCAAAGGCTTGTACATATGTCTGCTGATTTGGTGAGGCAAGTTGGTTTGATGCTTGAGGATATTCATAATGGCATTGCAGGGGAGGTAATTTGTCACTTACCTCATATAGTTTGAATATCATCTTATCTTTCATTCTTTTTTTTGGTGGGGGACCTCAATATCATAGAGCAAAATTTCATTAATATGGGAATCTAATGTTTAACTAATTCTTAGTCATATTCAACCTTGAGTATAACTCTTTTACAAAATAGGTGTCTTGGGTTGGTATGGATATCAATTTTGAAAATGAAAATAAAATTATCAATTAAATCTGGGTGGCTAATTCCATAATTAATCTTAGTATTGATGTAGTGGTAGAACTAAGAATAAGGGAACATTGAATTTTTGCTTCATCTGTAGTGAGACTATTGAGCGTTGGGCTAATATCATTTATTTGTTGACATATCAGGAATCACTTAAGGAAGATTTCCCTGGGGATTTTCAGGGCGTTAAAAATAAAGTAAATTACAAAGAAAGGCAACAGATTGTGAATTCTGCAAAAATTGGTGTCAGAAATCGCCGTGGTCGTCGAATGCAGGCAAGTAAAGTACAAACTCTTCCATGTAATTTGACTTAAGAGTTCAGAGACTTACAATAAAGACACAGGTAAGTTTTGGTGGAACGGATTTTAAGTGGATAATCCTTCAGCCTCACATTGGAAGATTTACTTTCCAGCACAGCCACTCACTCTTCCATCAAAATTTGTTGGATTTAGCTAACTAGGATCCTCAATTGTTCAAAAGTATGGCAGAACATAGTACCGTGATTAGAATATCTGGTTACTGATGTTTGATAATTTGTCCATAGAACATCCGCTTAATAATTTGGTGATGTGGGAGGCAACCTCATTTTGTTCTGCAGCATGGTATAATGTGTCTTGTCCTTTAGCGGGGCTTGGGAGATTATGGAATTTTATTTTTTTTTAAATGGAGTTTTGTTTCTTGCAGACTTGTCAGACTCCAATGCGTCCTATAACACCAAATAACCTTCTGGATTCTATCTGCTGGTCAATATCTGAACCGACTTCAACAGCTTCCATTTACACTGATTCTTTGAGTGTTGAAGATCCAATTGAAAGTCATTCTTCAATGTCTTTTTATGCAAAAGGGGTTGTCAAGGACACAGAAGCTTCGTTTTCAAACTCAACACGACCTCTGACAGAAAGGTTGTTGACTCTCCGGTGATGAATGTTATCATATTTTCTTTCATTTAGTATTATGACAAGTAAATGGGTTTCTCCCTACTCTTTTCTAGGCCATTGTGACAATTTTTGGTTCATGATACGCAGTACAAAATAAGTTTATCATTGATGTTTTTGCTGTATTCAACTGTTGAAGTTTGACTTGCCTGTATTTTAACGTTAGGAGTCCTGTGGAGCGTGGAAGGACCGTTATCTCACTATATCTTATAATTTTTTTGCCTTTTTTTGCAGTGAGAAATCTGAATTGATATTTAAGAACCATTTTCTTACCATACTCTTTCCAATTGACCGATTTGCTGAGATGGGTCCTTCTTCAAGAACATTTTTCAGTCACAATGGCTTTACATGTCTACAGGTGTTGGATCATGTCTACGCATTTTATCAGGTACGAGATTTATTCATTTGGAAATTTGCATCCTTTTTTGGGGTTTTATTATTCCTCAATGTTCATTGAAGTGCATTTCCTGCCTTCTGCCACTGCTGTTGTATTCAGTTTGATCTTTTGATGGTTGTTCCACTGGCATGAGAATTCATGTGATATAATATTCTTTCAATGTTGTGATAGGAGAATCTGTCAGCCCAAGAAATAGAAGCTGCAATTCATAGTGATTCAAGACATGCTGATCGGCTTCGATCAATGTACTCCAGTGAGGAAACAGCAGAGCGGGGGTTTGTGACGTTCAAAAGGGTTGATTTCTTGGGTAGTCGCACAAGTTTTGAAATGTTGAAACGTGTAACTGGTGACAACAACTCTAATGTCTACGAACTATTACTCACGGCTTAATATTATTCACCTCTAGCTTGTTATGCACTTTTACTGCTAACACCAAAATTTTCAATGATGTTTTCTGCTGCGTAAACCTTTTAATTTTGATGGATTTTCGAGCAGTATGTGGCCGCACACTGCCAGACTGTTTTACATATGTATGTAAGGAAATAAAAACAATTCAACCGGCAAAACCACACACAGAGAGAGAAGACTCTGTTTTTAGCCGTGGCCATGTACTAGTTTGGTTTTCCGATGACTGCATATGAATTCAGCAGATGGGTATAACATTTCTTCCCCAACCAGTCTGCATGGCATCAGCTTGCAATTTTCGTGTCAGGCCTTAAAACGATGTGGTAAGAACCAAAACCGTATCATGTCTTATGGGCCATAGTCCTGCTTAGGTATGTTAAAAATTATGATACGGCTCACTGTAAATTGTTTGGCTCTGAATCAAAATGGCAGAGTGAATTGTACTATCATGTAATTGAATTCTATCAGTTACATCTTAATCAATAAGGAAAAAAAAGGAATAAACAAAAAGAAAATTAGGGTACAAAACTAACAGTAGGAAAATGATCACATGACAATGGCATGCACTAACGTGGAGTCCCTGCTGACTATAATGTAGACCAGATGCCGCGGCTAAGCCTTAATGATACACTTCTGCTACAGACGTTGTCTTTCCTTCTAACATCTCCATTTTCTTTTTCTCTACTCCTCCCTGACTTTTTTTTTTTGTTTTTTGTTTTTTTTTTCTCCTTTTCTTAAGGTTTGGACATCTCCATTACTTCCCATATACAGATACAAGAATGATACAATGTCTAAGACTTCATGGATTTTTCCTGTGTCAAAAACTTGTATACCTCACTGTCATCTCCTTTGCTCAATATATCACAACTCGAAGTAGGCCTGGCTGTGGTTCTGTGTAGTCAAGACCCTCTTCTTCCAGTAGATAACGCTGTACAGCTACTGGAAGTCTTGCAGGAGTGCGGGAACCACGGGTGTGGTGACCCGTACCAACACATATATAGACCTGCAAACGCTGCTCGGCAGCTCTAGCAGTGCTTCTTAGCACGCTCAGTTCATGTTTTAGTACGTGAATGGCTTCACTTACATGCAACCCATGGAGGTCTATCATCCTCTCAAGTCCTCTTCCATTGCCCTGCATCTCTGGAGCAACTGGATTCCTGAAAATTCAACATTTGCAATGAATGAGACAGAACCCAGCACTTACAATAAGAGACCGGTAATGCTGAATATTAAAATAACCAAAAGGAACATTTCTGCTCATACAATGACATAAAAGTATGTTTAGATAGAAAACCGAAGGTAAAGGAGTAAAGCCAACTTGTCAAAGGATAACTATCATATCAACTTATATACAGTTTGAGGGTGCAGCAAAAGATATTGTCTCAACATGACCCATACAAGTCCTTTTTTGGTTAACCAGTAGAGAGAGACTAATGAGAGCAATGGTGAACAACAAACCTCTGGCGGTAAATAGATTCTTGAGCTTTTCCATGAGCTGCTTTCATGTGCATGTTGTGCAGTTGCCCCTTAACACTCAGTTCCTTTGCTAGGGCCTTATTTCCTATGAGATATGCTTGCCGTGCCTGTTTTAAAATTATGTACAATTAACTCAGATTACAAAACTCTGTTAGACAAATCTTCCAACTGACAAGTACAGAAGATTGTTGCATAAAAGCAGACTCAAGCACAGGTGGTTCTTATAGGCATGCGCCTGCCTTTCAGCAATTGTTCCTTGACTTTGTCGTTTGTTCATGTTCATCTTGGTATATGCACAACATCTTTGAGAGTAAACCTACCCTCCCTTCAGTACTGACCCAATTTAATTGTCCAAAAAACAGTCAAAGTAAACTATTATACTATCATGTCAATAGAAACAAACCAAGGAGCCCATAGCCAAAAGCTATTATACTATCATACGTTACCGTCCAACTCCTCCAGTGTGAATTTAAGACCTACCTGCTCAAAACATGCATTACGCAAGCGTGCATGATCACGAGCCTCCTCCCGCAGCTCAGAATACATATTTGCTGCCATCCAAAGTATTATAAAATGTAGAGTGTAGAAAAAAAATCACAGCTCAATTGAAGAATATAACATAAATATTTACCAACAGCATCACCAGTTTCAAGCCAAACAGGAGCTGCTCGAGCAGAACCACGGTTCTGCAACCTATCACCAAAATTGGCTCTTCCCTGTCCACCATTGTAGGCACTAGCCAGAACATGAGAACTTCGACTTGAGCCAATAGCAGCATCACCACCATTTTTTTCATACTTCCATATACCAGAATCCTGGGAAGCCAGTTTCCTGACAGCAGAAGCAAAGTCAATAGCACCTCTAGACGGAACTGAAGAGCTAGACTTGAAAAGGAGCATGTCCTTGTCAGTCGATCGGTAGGGATTGCCACTTTGTTGGACATTATCTGCAGTATATTTCACAGACGTAGTCTGTCCATCTGGTGAAGTAAGAGCAGGAAAATCCATTCCACTGAGATTGGGAGCTGAAAGAGTCTTTAAATTCAGATTCTGACTGAAATTACCATCAACTTGAAGCTACAAATGCCAATAATAATGATAATAAGTTTTTACCTTAAGAAGGATATCAATGAAATTAATACAATTGAGAGTACAGACATCCACAGAAAGAAGAACCAAACATAAACACTAAGACAAAGTTACTCGATCACATACCATGAAATGATCACATCATTTATATATAAAGAATGCCAATGGTCCCTTGATAACATGAAGCACATACTAGATTTAGGAAGAGAATTGGTCAAAAATGACATTTAGAACTGAAAACTAAATGCAAGTTAAAATCTATGGTCACATTTAGTCATCTCACAACTTTATGAAGAGCTGGCTCTTCCCTGCCAAGAGAAGGTAAAGGTATTGCTCTACTCAGCTAGCATTCATCTAATGAGTTCCAACCAAAAAGTGCATGCAAATGCTAGGTAGGAAACATTGTTCGTGCATGAATAATATAATTAACTAATAATGTATAAATTTTCACAGGCCATCACATGAAAAGGGGCTCAGAAGAAACCCCAAAAGTCAGCTACTATATCGATATCAATCTTACCTCCAACTGAGTGAGCATCTCAATGGTCAGATTTAAATCACATCCATTAGCAAAATAAACTTCAGCAAGGCTTTCAGAAGCAAAACCAGGGAATTGAGATGCCAAGAACTCCAAAGGGTTCATATCCGCACCATCCATTATAGCTTGCTCACCCAAAAGATCATTTAAGAATCCATGTCCAGGGTTTTCATCATAAGCAAGCCCCTCTTGACCACTGCTAACATGCTGGTTGGTATTCCCAATTTGTATATCCCACGGCTTTGTTAATGTGTTCAGAAAGCTTGCTGAAGACCGTTCCTCCCTATAGGATGAATTGGAAAACCTTAATTTATCAGCAAAGCTATTGCCATTAAGGTGGTGTTGAGCTAGTTCCTGCTGCTCATTTAATAGATATCTACTTCCATTAGAAGAAGGAAACCTTGATGATTCATGATCATCATGTATGGATAAGCCCGCTAAAGAGAGGCTAAGACCCTGCTGCTCGTCTTCTCCCATGACCTTGAAGTCAGGGGTGATATCATCAGGGAGCTGACATCGCCAATATTGGTGGACCTCATCATCAGAATTATTTGAAACGGACGACTCCGATCGGTCTAAAACTGCTTTGCCAAGAGCTCCAGCAGTAGTGAACCTTGTTGTTGCATCTACCGAGCTGGTACTTCCAGATGGTAATGATCTGAGGGAAAAAGGAATAAACTCGGCTGCATTTGGATTCAAAGTGGTTACCTTATTTGGGGAGCTTAACTTTGCATCGGTTTGCGATCCTTTCTGAATTAAGCTCATCATTAACTAAAATATGAACAAAATTACAATAACATAGATAGACTCTAAAAACAATAACAGCGCAAGTCCAATCAGCTTCAACCAAACCCTGCAAAATGGTTCAATTTGATCACTTTCATTGATCAACCAAGCTTCCATGAGAAAAGGGGGATGAAACAATTCCAGTACAAGTTTCTTGCGTTGTGTGCTAGACAAGTGAATTTAACTTCAGTTACAACTATCTTAAAAAAAGTTTACGACATTGACGAAATAGCATAGTAGCGGAGCATATAAAGAAGAGGTACTGGTTAGTATCTCCTATGAGCTAAATTGAACAAAAGATAGACTATACATGAGTTACACAGCCTTTCTAGTAAACGGAATACAAAAAAGATTTGAAGAACAATAACAATTTTAGAACTAGGAAAAACTGTAGGGCATGGTTAAAACCCTAAATTTCCAGAAGTAGATAATTAAAAATCTTTAAAACAGTTTTTTAATTCATTGAATGAATAAACAATAACAGGATGTCCTAAAGATATGGTAACAAAATAGTACAGAGAACGCCCATTAAAACCGAAACGATGTCCAGAAAATTCAAACCCAAACACAAACATCTAACAAACAAAAACGCGACAGATTAGAACCAAGAGGGACAAAAACAGTAATCAGTTAAATCACAAGAACAACCAAACAAAACCTCCCATTATCGAAGCCGCAAACCTTAAGAGATCTAAAACAATTCAACGCCCCAGAAAATTTTCCTAAAAAAAAGTCAGTAAAAATAATCAAACAGAACAAAAGCTAATAATTACAGAAAAAATGAGCAAGGGAAGTAAAAGATCTGAAATTTATGGAAGGTAAGATAAAAATTAAACCTTTCCGAATCAAATCAGAGGGATCCATGAGGAAAGCTGCTTGAGATCAGAAGGTGAGGGAGGGAGAGAAGGGGAGATAAAGTGAAGCAGGTTTATTTATTTATTTATAAATTTATTGTGGGAAATCGAGCTTGGAACTCTCTCCAGTATAATTATCTCAGTGAGCAGGACCTCCTTCTATCTCTTTCTCTCTCCTCCCTCCCTCTCTTTCTCTTTCTCTCGGTTTTTGTTTGAAACCCTCTTAGCTTATACCACCACCACTACCACCACAAAAATACTAAACAAGACACCCAACTTTCGCTACGCGATTTGACCTCTCTCTCTACAACTTTCTCTCTCTAGCTCTGTCTTTAGTTTCATTTTCACCGTCTTAACTGTACAGTACTTATAGTTAATGAATCTGCATGATTGGTATTTGGGAAGAAAAATGTTGTCACTACCTGCACAAAGCCACAAAACTCACTCCTCCTTTCTTTTATTTAAACATAACAATTTGAGTTTTTGGTTATTTTATTTTTAATATGTTCTATTATAACTTTTTTTTTTTTCAATTTCTTTTTATCATTTCTGTTTTGACCCTTTGATAAACAAAGTTGAGGATCCATGAATCAGGCCCAAAATACTGCATAAAAAAATTCAAAGAAAATTTACATTTGAATTATATCTAATGAATTGAAGAGTATCATTTATTGTCCAAAAAAAAAGGTAACATCGAAGGCCCTCACAAACCGCGTACTTTCTAACTTATATGTATCTAAATTGTTCTTTAAACATAAGATTCCAGACTCATTTTCCCCTAAGCTCCATTGTCCAAAGTTAGCGCTACATTCTTTTTGTATGGTTTTTGTTTTTACATGAAAAAAGGAAAAAGCTTTTCTCATTGCAGTTACAGGCAATATTTATTATCTTCCATCCAAGGTGTTATCAACGTCCTTATTTTAATTTTAGTGAATTATACTTTTCCTTACATTAGAAAATTTTAATTTTGCATATGGTTCTCCTTTATAATTTGAAAAACTAAATTTCTTTTTTTAATCACAATATGAGTTATACTAATTGTTTTAGAATAAAAAACAAGTTAAAATTCTACTTATTTTGATCAAAATATTTTTGTACTTATTATTTATATAAAATACAATAAATATATATTTAACTAATATAAAAGGATTATGTTTTTCAAAATTTTGAATAAATTAAATTATAATTTTTAACACATAATGAATAATATTGAAATAAATGTCTTAACTTTTAAATTATGTTAAATAAAAATTAATGTTATCTTAGAATATAATTTGGTTTTTTAATATTAAGAAAATTATATAATTTTGAATAAAATACAAAAATTGTATAATTTAAGCACTTTTAAAAACACAGTGAAAAGAATTTATCCAAATTATTTTGTTATTGTGGTCAGCTAGCGTAGCACCGCGATTCTTCATGTATCCATAACATTAGGAGACAAGCTGTACTTTTCAGTCTTATATATAGTTCATTATAAACTCAAAGAAGTGGAACTAACGGAAGCAACAAATGAAAAAAAATGAAAAAGGCAAAAAATGTTATATTCATTTATTTGGTAAATGTAATGTTATATTCATGCCCGACGAGAAAAGTGATAGAACCCAAAGGAAATAACTTTGTGGTTCTTATACTGCCAAACAAGTATAATATTGTTATATGATAGCACCTAATTATACACAATAATATATATATATATGTATCAATGTCATATATCATGGTGTTTATTAGCTGTAAGGTTTCATGGAAGTTTAATTGTTTAGTTACTGAAAATGTACGTGTTTCCTATAACCCTAACCGTAACCGTGCAGATTGGGTACGCGCAGACACATGATGGTGGGCATATCATTATATGTAAGGGAATCAAATTCAAAGTTTTTGGGGAATTCCATTGGATGTTGTGGGACATGAATTAAGTTGAGAAGTTGAGGCGAGACATGAGTAATAGTAATAGCAATATAGGAACACATGGGCATGGCTTAGTACTAATAATAACAATACTATATATGAATATGGGAATGAATAAAGAGTAAACAAGAGCTCATGACCCACAACGCTCCAACATCACGATTATATTTATTTTAATGAATTGTGTATGTACCATAACATTAACTGCCACAAATAATGAATCACAGGACTCGCTGTGGCTGCCGTACCACCACAACTCATCCTTTCACTTTAGATATGCATATATTTTGTAATATATTATTTGGTTTCCTTTCTTTTTGTTTGTTTTTCAATTCATCTCTTCCATCCTCTCTCTCTCTCTTTCTCTATCACCCTGATTCATAAGCCCACAGATTTTCGGATTTTGGACTCACAATCCACAGCCAGTGGGCCACAATATCAAAAGTCCATCGAGCTTTATATTTATGAACATCTTGATTTCAAAATTTGTTGTCATTAATTAATTTCATTTTTTAAAGATTTTATTACCATTTTCTTAACCAAGTTCAAGTGAGATTCAAATTTAACGATTCTAAAAAAAGAATCGTAAGTGTTTGTGATGGTAGGTAATGAAATATATATATATATATATATTAATTATTAAAAAAAAAAAAGAATTAATGAGTTGTCATTTGTCAAGCAGTAAGTGTTTGTGAATTGTGATTGTAGAATGAAAGACTTCAAGTATGATACGGCAACAAGAGAAAAATCCGACAGCCTAATCTACGTATCGCCAACGAAGGAGAAGAGTACGGAAAATGGCTAAAAGTCGAGAATCTGTAGAGCGGCGCTTTCCTTCTTGTAAATTACCATAATAACCTTATTTGGTCTACGTGGAACAACCTCCCCATATCTCTCACTTCATCACTCAACTCTCAACCCAGCTGGCTCGCACCACCAACCAAAATTGTCATTTGCTGCTATCTCATCTCTCTGCAAGGCCCCGCGCGTGACCACAATCGACTTCACACAAACTTTTTCGTACAAAATGCATTAACATTATATGTGTGAATCACAATCACATCACATTCGTACCTGTAACTTACGCTCAGACTCGGCGCGTGAGAAAGGACTCAGGCATTGGCTTTCAGTGACGACCTCTCCTCCAACAAGGTTCTTGTCCTGACAGCTTGCACGTGGCAAAGATTGAGAGATTTACTGCTCACAGTTCACGCAAATTGTCAAGATTATATCAACGGCAGAGATGTTTGGCGCAGGGATGTTCCGGTAGGGATGGGCACAGTAAAACTGATACCGACCACCAATGATTGGAGATATGGGAAGTTTACTTCTATTACACATTTACACTAAACGAGGGACAAAGATCCGTCTTACTTATAAATCTGACTCGGCTTCGCGTTTACCATTACTAAAGCACAGTGAGAGAATCTGTTTGGGAGGCAAAATGGAGATGAAATCCTTCAAAGAGCAAAGCAAGGGACTATTATTGTTGTAGGATTGGATTTGTGTGAGAAATAGAGAGAGGCAATTAAGGCTGTGAGTTGTAAGGTGTGAGAGTGACATGAACTATATGGTATTTGGAATTGGATTTCTGCTTTTTGGCGGCGAGAAAGTAGAAGAGATAGAGTGGGAAAAGGAGCGATAATTTCTCCAATCATATTCATATACATTTGATTTCAGAGACTCTTTTTTTGGATATCCCTGGAGCATCTCTGAGGATCGCGGAATTCAATTCCATCAATTGCCTCTAATAGGAGTGATTTCAGCCGCACCATTAAAAAAGGAAGTTTTTTAATCAGTTTCCTTATTCTATCTCTCTGGTTTCGAAATCATTCCTCCCGATTCTTTTTTTTTTTTTTTAATTTTTTCAAACGTTATTTGAACTGGCATCGTAATTATTTCCTTCCAAGATTTCGCCTTTCAATATAAAAAGCTTGGTTGGTTGCTGTGAATTGGCGTGACAAGCAAAACACCAAAGAAAGATGGCTGCGACTGTTCTGAAGGAAACGACGTCGTCGGCGATTGAGACGCAAACGGCGGGAGAGATGGAGGCAGTGTCGGCGGTGAAATGCTACTGCTGCGGATTGATGGAGGAATGCACGGTGGAGTACATAGGAGTAGTACGTGAGAGGTACAAAGGTCGTTGGATATGCGGGCTGTGTGCGGAGGCTGTGAAAGACGAGAGTTTGAGGTCAAAGAGAGACATTAGTACCGACGAAGCAATGAGGCGACACATGATGTTCTGCCAGCAATTCAGATCTTCGAGACCCCCCAGCAATTCCTCGGAGGACTTGATAGTCGCAATGAAACAGCTCCTTCTTCGCTCTTTGGATTCTCCCAGGAAGCAGAGGCTGACGTGTCGTCCACTGGGTAGATCTCAGAGCTGCTTTTCAAGCCTGTCATCCACCCAGAAAGACGCACCCACACCCACACCCACTGACTGATAACTGATATCCAATCGATCAGCTGGTGGCCATAATCTAGGTTTAGTGATGAATTAACGTCGTTTTGGCAGTGACTTTAATTTCTGTTGTTTCATTAGGCGTTGTTGATTCTTTCGTAATGTGGTTGGATCTTAGGTTTAGTGGGTGGTTTCGATTTGAAATTTACGATTGAGAGAATGACAGTTGGAGGAGTCTTCCTTCCTTGACTTCAATCCAAGTATGTGACTTTTGGTCCAATATGATGTCTGTAGTTGCATTGTCATCCATTTTCTTTTGTTGGATAATCATTGTTCTAAAGTCTTACTCTTGTTTTGAACCTTGTTCATCAACTGTGTGAGTAGTGAGTACTGTGAGTGACCATTTCCATTCTCAGTAATATGAATAGAATGGTGTGGTGGTTGTTTAAACCTGTTTGTTACTCTTGCTGGAAACAGGCGTGAAGGTGTTATTTGCAGTGAAAAGCAATTTGTATATCAAAAGAGGAAGGATATAATTGTAAGGTAAAGGCACCCAATCACCATTGGGTTTCGCCATGTACGTATTATGAGAAAATTAAGTTCAAGAAAAGAAAATATCTGCAATTGCAACACGTACGAGGGATATTGAAGATCCATGACAAACTTGTGTTTCATTAGGGAATGGCAAGATGGGGTCCATTCCACTACGTACAAATGAATTATCATAAAGACGCAGAACTTTATAGCCCCACAACCTACTTGTTGGATAAGGTGCTAGACCCTCCTGATAAGGATACACCAACCGTGAAAACTTAACTCCGTCTCTAACTCTATGCTATCATATATATTTCTACTAAATTACAAGTTGATACTTGATATATAAGGTTTAATCCCAAATTAATTAATTATGATTTCATTACATATGTTGTTCTTGTGTTAATTTGTCTTACTTTAATTTCTAGTCGCACATCACAACCATGGCCTCTGTTAATTAGCCTGTTGCACTAGTCAGGATAAACCATTTTGTTTTTGCCGGAATATTAAAACTGAAACATGTTTGTTTTGTTTGTTATAACATAGAAAGGAAGAAGCATATTTAGCTTCCAAGTTGCTTTATTTGCGTGAGACAGACACTTATGTTTTCTGTTTCGCTCACTGCTTTACGTGTCTGCTTAGCATGTTTCACTCTGATTTATTTAGCAAGTGTGAAAGGTTTGTCAAACAATTCTGTTCCTGCTTCTTTTGAGGCGAGACATGCAACTGGGGCAAAAGCCAACACAAAAGAAGAGAACATAGGAACACCCACCGGGAGGGGCTCTTTGCAGTTGACTTTATTATTTTATTTGCCCACGAACACAAGGTGAGGAAAAACAAAATAGAAAAAAGAAACTCACATAATTTATATATGGACATTATAATTCTCGATCAATTATCTGTATACTTCCAAGAATGGTTAAACGCCCGAGTTACATTCACTGCAGAAAAAGTATTTGGAAGTGCAAAAAGCTAACGCGACCGGTATTTAACATATTATGTCAATATTTTTGTCATTGACTGGTAGTTCTAATTTAAAAATTAAAATAATATTTGTGATGAGATTAGTAGAGAGATGAAGATATGAAAGAATAGTGTATTATATATTAGTCAGAAGAGGGATTACATGTATTTATATACTCTAATGTATCAACCTATGCTACTGCAGTTTAGTTACAAGTGACTCCAGAATTGGTTATGACTAGCTACAAATAATTCTAGATTCCTCTGGATCCTTCTAGATGCCTCTCTCAAGCTCTTACTCTATCAATATCTTAATCATTCAACACGAAATCATAAATAAAAAATATTTTTTAAGAATTAAAAAGAATTTTTTTCCGTGACTCCTATGAGTAGATATATAATTGCCACATCAAATGTAATTTATCAAATAATATAGAACTTGAATTATTTTGGGTTTCGGGATTTGGTGGTTGGGAATGCTTGAGATTTGCTTCACACTTCGAAAAAAAAAAAAATCTTTCTTACATATGTCGTCTCGTTAGCAAATTGCCTAAATAACCTTGGAGGCAATAAGCGATAGAGTCAAGAATGCGTGCAAGGTTCTGGCAAGTGGATGAGACATAATCGTAAATAGCACATTATTCCACGGTCTTTTCCAGATGCTCATAGCTGTCGTAACTCTTAATTAATAGCGTCTCAAATTTTAACATGAAATATACGATATTTTTTATTTAAAAACACATTAAAAAAAAAAAAAAAGACCATTTGGCGTCGATGATCTTCTTGCTCCAAGAAACCCAATCCACTTGGTCTCAAATTTTCGACGAAAAAGTTGAGACTTGAGACTCGTAACTTCCTTGTGTTTAGAAAGGATCAAAAAGCTGTAGGAAAGATGATGCACATGACCTTCTATTGGAGCCACGAAGTGACCCTCCTGATCGATTCCTGGAAGACCGATTCATGGACGAGTTACGCTCTGAGTTTGCTTGCCTGCCTCGTCGCCTCCTCTTTCTACCAGTATCTTGAGAATCGTCGTATTCGCTTAAAGCTCATTTCTCCCGAGAAGCCATCTCCCGCGCCGCAGATCCAGATCCCTCTTCTGCAGTCGGATCTCGCCGGAGAGAAAGCGAAATTGGGATTGAAGTTCGCCGGAGCGATTCTTTTTGGGGTGAACTCGGCGATTGGGTATTTGCTGATGTTGGCCATCATGTCGTTTAACGGAGGGGTCTTTATTGCCATCGTGGTGGGCCTTACCATCGGCTACTTCTTTTTCAGGAGCGAGGGTGAAGATGTTTCGCTTGTCGTTGACAATTCCTGTGCCTGTGCTTAGTTTGAAATTACAGAGACTTCAGGAACTTTGTTTGTGCTTCGAATTCCTTTGTATACTTACAAAATGATTGATAGCGTTATTATACTTTTTACTTTTATTCTTCTACTCTCCGGGAATTCGGGATCTGGTATTTAGAATGACTTTTGTGTTGTATAATGCTATATCCATTTATGTTTAATTCTGAACTTATGGTTGTGAGGTTATATTTATACTTTGGAGCTGTTACTTTTGAGTTTTTCAGTGTTTGGTTGCAAGAAAATTGCATTTTTGAATTTGGCAAAGTTTCCGTAGGTGCACTGGGAAGCAATAGACAGCAAAAGGAACGGAAAATAAGACAAATATGCCGTAAAGGGATCTGTGTTCTTGGAAATCAGAAAAAAAGCAGTTGAGGAGAAGATGGTAAATTGCAAATAATGAGATCCAGACGGAGCAGAGGAAGCTCGTTTTTGTCATTGTCTAGAACTCCTTTACTCCGAAAGATCTTCGAAGTTCCGATTTCTCTAGCAGGAAGGAGTGTCGAACTGCGACAAAGAGAAAAACGACTTTTTTTCTTAATGGTTTTTTTGGTTTTTTACCCAATCTTACAAACGTATTTGAACTATTGAATGTGAATTCGAACCTTGATTGCTTGTGATGAAGCACTTCACAGGTTTATGAGGGACACACGCCTCTCCGACTGGTACGAAATTTGTCAGAATTCATATGGGACAAAAAAGGTACTGAAGCATCAAACATGAAGACTCGACCAAAGAGAAGGTATCATGCAACGGGTGGAATCATTAAACTTTTAGTGAGACAGAGACGCGATCGGCCAGCCATTGTCTAATATGATAGATGTAAGGCCATGGCAGGGCCGCAGGGATAATGCTGCAGCCTCGGGATGCACGAGGTAAATGTCCTCTTTTGGCCATAAGATGCACTGGGCAAACCAATTTGTCTTTTCCTGTAACGAAGGCATGGCCTAGCTAAATACTTTGGGAAATCGTTAGAATGCTCCATGGGTTAAGCGGAAATTTTAAACTTAATTCTCAAGACTATTCTCTAGTGGTCAAGGACTTCATTCAACAATTTTAAATTACATACGTATCACCCTTTATTATAGGAATAAGACCAAGAGAAAAAAAAAATGGAGAATAAAGAAAATCAAGCTGGACAAAAGGATTCACATTGATGTCCTACAATCTTTTTGGCTGAGAACTAAATGACAGCACATTTAGGAGTTATTCGTACTTCTGCAGTGCTTTTAGCCTATAATATAAACAAGATGAACAAACATCTCGTCTCAGAAATTAGAAAGAAATACAAAGACAGGTACACGAGCCTTTATTTTTTCAATTGCTGTAGTAATGGGTCTTCAATTTAAGTACAACCTCTGCATCGAGACACAGAATCCATGTGAGTTGGTCAATCCACCGATTTCTACGAGAAGAGTCAAGATCAGCATGAAGGTGGGAATTCAAAGTTAGAATTTTAGTGTGGGTGTCATGATTCAAGCGACATCACGGTAATGCAACAGATTGCATGGAATGAATTCTGCCAGCAGGTCCGTGTTTGTCTAGGAAAACAGCATCTCAGTAAACTATAATGAAATATGCCAAAATATGGTAGAGATGATCACGTATTGTCCTTTCACTATCGTTGATCTTCAGCTATTAAGGAGACTAGTTCGCTTTCTTGCTGTTGGTTCTTGTACTTAAAATAGTTTAGCCATATTCGAAGTCTCTCTGGCCGGAACCTGATCAAAAGAATGCAAATTGATGTTAAAAGAAAACCAGAACAAAGAAATATCATCAACAAACGAAGGCAAAACTTAAATAAATGACAAAGGTTACTTAACAGCAAGAATCTGAGATGAAAAAAGATACAAGGACCCCATGGATTTTGGACCTTCAGCATTGGACAGCCTAAGTACCCCCAAATTAACTGCTTATTATTAATAAAGCAGTGATTGTCAATCCTTCAACTGGAATTTTTGAACAATAAGAGATAAGTAACCTAATCAGAGTTTTTTTTTGGCTCTGATGACAACAAAGCCGCCATAGATTGTACATTTTAGAATCAAAATGAGACACCAGTAACCTGGATTAGAAGAATAAGAAATGAGGAGAACATGGAGAATAAGAGGGGTAGTAAGTCCTAGATTTGAATTTTGCCAGTTGCCAGGATAGAAGCAAGACACAAAATAGAGTAGGCGGCAAAGCAATCACAAACGGTTTGGCCACAATCCGGAAGAAGTGATTAGGTTGGAGAATGTAGACAGAAGAATGACCTTAAAAGTCGAAGCAGCAAGCCATAGGATACTGAAAAGTAACTTCAGCATTTCTCAAGTGATATTAGTTAGAATAGAATCAACACTTACATGTCCAATCTTTCACAAATAACCCGACGGACAGAAGAATTGAGACCATATGCTATTGAGTTGAAGAGGCCCTGCAACAAGTAGACAAAGTAACAAAAGTTTGCAAGATTTCATACGTAAAATCTGTTCTAGTGGATGCCAATTTCACTAAGTAGAAATGGCGTGCAACAGTCCACAAACAAGGAAAATAAGTAACTGGAGTGATGCTGCAAGGTTCTTGTGTCTAATTGTAAGTTTGAAAATGCTATAAAATGCCAGTTCAACTAAGGAAGTTTCCTTAATAATGATGAACTTACTACCATGTTATAATAGAGTTGAGGCTGAAGATGAAATAAAGAAAGTGTTGATCAATCAAAACTTGATTTTCCCTCCAGTGAACTTGTAAAATTGGAATTTCAATCTTGCTAAATTTTCACAAGGCCATGAAATTTTCATGGTGTTATTTATTTATGGATACAAGATGCTATCAAGTTGTAACAAATTTTCATACCCAATGAACTTAAATGTCAGTACATGTATACATTCATCTGGATATAGCCTAGTTACAAATTACATAATGATTATGGGCTCCACTTTAGGAGGCATCACAAGCCTGATGGTTTGATAAAGTAAAGTGCTAATAAATTTTCTTAACAGACAAGGTTTAGTAGTAGATCTTCACAACTGTGTGCTAGCACTTTACTGTGACCAAAAATTAATAGTGAGGATTTACCATGGGATGACATAAACTACAAATGACAATGAGTTTCCAGATAAGTAGTAAAGCATCTAATGAATGGGAAATAAAGATTAAAACAGCAGGTATGAATGATGATTGAGTGATACCATGAGAGCAGCCATTCCAACATCAAGAAATGAAAGCCAAAAGATCTTATGGCCAGGTTCAACAAAATCATGTATACGGTTGATAGTGCCAAAAGCCCATGATCCTATTAGAATCAGTGGATAGTACCCCCATCGGTTCAGAGCCTGCAATGTAAAACAGAAAATATTAGAAAATCATTCAATAGGAAAGGAGATGAGACAGATCATAACAATTTTACCTCAAGCAATAGGTTTGAGCATGGATGAGATATAACATTCAAACATAAAAATCAAAACCCAAAAAAAAAGGGTGGGCCACTGTGAACCACATTAGAAAGCATAGTGCATAGTTTTTTATCCCAGGGAGAAAAAGAGAGGCAGACATCAAAATGGAAATGTCTTACATGAAAATTTCCTCTAAACAGCAAAATCTAGCCTAGAGTGATATATAAGGTACTTGAACCAGAACCTTGATTGCAATAAATAGATCATGTGACAGAAAGTAATAATATGAATGATACAAGCGATGGCAATCTGTTGGAGGGGGAGGGGGTTTCCTATTTCCAATCTTGCATAAATAACTACAATATAAAATACCTTCATGTTATCTCTTGCATCTGAGACATGAGCTCGGTCTGCCATACCAACTGCCATCTGAAATTTCCCAGGAAAAGTTAAGGTTTGAAAAGGTGCCAAAATGAGAAACTTGTTCATTGGTTGTTAAAGAATAAGAAAATTTGATTACATACACGGGTTGCATTGTTCAGCATTCGTATAACTTGAAAGTATGTAAATCCATTATAAAGAATTGCACCCCAGAGTGGCATGTAAAATGTTACAAAATGAACCACCTGCATAGAAAAATGAACTTATTTTAAGAAGACAGAAGAGAGAAAACTAGTTACACAATTCTTTTAAACAAAATGTCATATTCAAATAAAGTAGAGGTGCCAAGGCAAGAGATGAAGTGTTAAAGTTGCAGAACATTGAGAGGGTGTGACCAGTGTGATGTCATTCTGTTTTCAATCTTATACTGTTCAATAGTCATTAATATCATCAAAGAATAGTTTGGATAGTGCCACTATAAAAAGAATCATAGGCCCCTAACAAGAGTTTGGATAGAGTGCAGCACTATTTTTCACCAAAGCCTTAATCATGTGGTGAATGGGTTTTTGTGATCCATTTATATTAACCGCTTGTCATGCTAAGATGCTAATAACTATATATATGCTTCTCATAGGAAACAAAAAGTATTTACTTCCACTTCTAGATATAGGATGCAACATTACACAGAAAGCAAGAAATAGGTATAGGAATTAAGGACCTGTTGTATATCACATTTAAAGAGAAAGAAAAGAATTAAAAGAGGATGAAATTTACAGAAATTCCCAGGAATTAAAATACATAAAATCAACATAAGTTAGCCCTCCTGCAAATACTTGCCTTCCCTGTGCGACCTGTTTGAGTCCAACACCATGAATCAAAATGTCTATGGTCATTACCAAAGGAACTTAAGACTGTCATAACTAGGGAAGTACCTGTCAATGGTAAAAACTAAAAACTATGTCAAATAAGCTCCTTGTAATAAAGTAGCTAGATGAATGGGTGGAAATTAAGAAAACACTTAGAAATCCTCCTATTGATATACTTCCAAAGTCGAAAACCATTCAAACAGTTAAAATTACTGGGGGAGAAGAGTACTGCAAATTAGTCCAATTCTCAAAGTTGAAATCCAACTATTAAAAGCTAATTCATCAATAAACACATACCCCAAACATACAGGTGAAACATGGCCTCCAAATCTTCAACATCTGTTTTGTGCCTTACAACAGTTCGATGAAGGGTAAAAGCAATAGTTGTAGTCCATAGGAAAGAAGCTACACAAAAGAAATGTGTGCTATAACCCAGAGCATAACAAAAAAACCCTTTGGATGGGTCCCTGTATCAAAATGAAACTTCTATCAATCACATAATGAACAACTTCAGTTGATACGTACATATGAAGAAGATTGCACTTGATTCAGCGGGCGTACCCTACTATGTTGAAGAAACTGCAGAGCATGTCCTGCACTAGGGGAATATGTCATAAAGTGCATTATATATAAGATCCAGAGGACGAGAAAAAAGTAAAACTCAAGCAAAACAGTTAATTGAATGAAGAGAAACAGACATTTTTGGTTTCTGAAATTCCTAAGGGCATATTTCTGAATCACACAGAGGCATTAATAACACAAATACCTCTTTATCAAGAGGAAGGTACTAATTACTAACGTTATTAATGTCAATAACAAGGTGGTAATAACTTTGGCAGTGAATTTTGCATGGAGAAGCTTACAGTTAACGTCCTTAAGCATAATTTGATAAGTGAACTCCTAGTGCCAGTCCCAATCACAATTACAACTTCAAGTAAACTAATTACACCTACTTCAGCGTGACATATACCAAACTTCACTTGGAAAGTGGATATAATTCTTTCTTTGTCATTTCGTTCCAACTTCCAACATCAAATTGATTTCATCAATGAGAACCAACGATTTAAGGCCACATGAACCATGCTAAGAAAAAGATGAAATCAAGTAAGAACAACAAGAATTAAGGTATAAAAGCCAACAACAGAATGACAACTGGCAAGCCCAACATCCAGTTATTACTCTTCATGTAGGCAACTTAAGAAGACGGCAACGGGCACAATAAGTTATATAAAATAATAAATTGTCGATAAAGCAAGTCATTTACATAAAAATGTATCAAGCTTTGAGTTATGAGAAGAATTACACTCACAAATAAAGAATTTGAAACAACTTTATAAAATGAAGAACCTCGGGGGTTTAGATCTGATAGGAAATCAAAAGGAGCAAGAAATGCATACAGAGAGGGCGAGGTAGAAAACGAGCTTGAAGGAAAACTTGCGTAGCTCCTTGAACAGGACATAGCAGAGTACAATGAAGCCCGAGCCGAGAAATGAAAGGCTGGATGCTGCGGCGTTCACTGCCGTCAGAATCAGGCGATCGTGCACTGTGAGAGCACCGGCGACTGCCACTGAAGTCGCCATTAATTGAGTCAGTGATCGCCGATCAGCGTGTTGACTCTGTATTCAGCACCTCTGGTTCTTTCCCCCTCCTCGTTCTGCTACAACTCGCCCGAATAAAACTGTTTCAGACGAAGAAAAATACGTGCAATAATTGCCGTACTCGTCCCTCTAGCTTATTGGTTAAGGCGCTTGCGTGAGTGCTAACAGGTTGAGATTTTCAGCGTAGGATGCATCATTCCATTTTCCCGTTAACTCATTGGATATCAATTGCTAATAAATTTGTATATGAAAAAAGAAAAGTAAATGAAAAGTGATCATTTTTATTAGTTAAAAGTTTTATCAATCAATAAGATTTTTTTAAAAATCATTATCTTAATTAAAGTTAAACAGCCATATATTTTATTAATTTTTTGTCCATCTGTTTATAGAAATGAAGGGCGCGATTTTGTTCCCATGGCGCGTCTCACCAAATACATGAAATTTTGCCCCTTCATCGTACTTATATATACGGCGGCACGGTAAAGATAGTCATATTTTATTGGTCGGCTTTGACTTATTTAAGAAAACTATTCAATTTAAACTTGTTTCGTCAAAATAAATGAATCACAGTTTACTCTTAGTTTGTCCTCATGATTTAAACTGTAGCACATTAAAAAATTTGTGTTTCACTCAACTAGGTGTAATTCATACAAAACATTGTATTCAGATATCTAAATTAATGTATGATAATGATTCAAACATTATTATTATTATTTGTAACAGAGGATATTTGTAAAAACAAATTACAAGGCAGCTACCTAACTTTAAATCAAACCATGAGTAAACTATAACTTATTACCATTAAAAAAAAAAAGTCTGCTTGGTTCAATACGGCATCATACAAGTGGACATGGATTTTAAAGACCATCAGTGCATGCTATGATGTTCGCTGGAATTCTATCTGCTCCATTCCTATACAGGAAAGAAACGAAGCCATTATACTATCATTCATTCTTTCTTTCTTTTGTCACCCTACTGTCAACCTATCAAAAAAAATAATTTGTAGCGATCTCTCGTTTCTTATAACTATGATCATCTCCATATTTAAACTAATTATGGTAATCTGATTGGACACTATTGGATTAAAATCAGCAGTATTTTATGAGGAGAGAATTGCATATAGACAAGTTGAAGGACAAGGTTAAATATTTATTTAACACTTAGAGCAAGAACATTGTCATTGACATATGACATTGTAACTGCAGGGACATTGACATTGACATTGTAACTGTTGGGTTCTATTATGGAGAAATATCAACAATTAGTGGTTGAGTAGTTGTTGACAATAATAATATTTTCATATCAATTAGCGCCACTGCTGATATCATATATTTCTCCATGATCAAACGCTGACGTTGACGAAGGCATGCGGTAGGTTTGTCTCATCTAAACCTCAGCAATAATCATTAACTAACATGACTTATGACAATGTTAGTGATTTAGTGCCTGTTCGTTGTAGTTGTTAATGCCTTTGACAAATTGTTTTCTTTTGTTGTACTTCTTATTTCACCTCAAACTGTATTTGCCTAATGAAGCTCTGTATTCAGCTTCGTATGAGAAACAAAAAATAAAATAAAATTGTGCTGTCTATCTAATATAAATATAATACATTTGATATATGTTGTTGCCGAGGGCCTAGGGGATGTGGCCGCTTTCATTGACGGCTACGTACACAAAGGGTTGTATGGATATATCGTCAAAGTGCTGAAGTGGCTCCAATATCTTGACCACATCGCTCATAGTGGGTCTTGGGTTTGGGTGGTGGCTCAAGCACTTGTAAGCCAAGGCAGCGACCTTGCGAGCACCTTTGATTGGGAATTGACCCTCCAGCCGAGGGTCTATGAAGCGGTGCAGCTTTGTCTGATCCCTTAACAAAGGCCTCGCCCATTTCACTAGGCTCTGCTCTTGACGTGGCCTGCTCTTATCCACTACCCTTTTTCCTGTTATCAATTCTAGTAGAACCACTCCATAGCTATACACGTCGCTCTTGGTTGTGAGGTGACCTGTCATGATGTACTCAGGAGCAGCATAGCCTTGTGTACCCATGACGCGCGTTGTTACATGGGTGTCTTCCCCCTCAGGACCATCCTTTGCAAGCCCCAAGTCTGAGAGTTTAGCTGTATAATCCTGGATTCGTTCAGAAAAAGAAATTAATGAAAATCAATGTTTGTTTGTTAATAGATGAAGATGATGTAGGTGACGAAATATGAACAGAGGACGTACGGAGTCTAGTAAGATATTTGAAGTTTTGAAATCCCTATAGATTACAGGTTTGTCTGCTTCATGGAGGAAGGCTAGGCCCTTGGCTGCTCCCAATGCAATTTTCATCCTGGTTGACCAAGGCAAGGCTGCAGAGTATCCTGCATGTATTTGAACAAAGAAAAGAATCAACACATGACAGTGACAACTATTATTCTGTTTGCCTTGGTGGGGGAAAGAGTAAAGAAAGGTAAAAAGAAAGAAAAGCAACATACTTCTGAAGAGTTGGTTCTCTAAGCTGCCTCTTGCCATGTATTCATACACCAAAAGCCTGTGTTCTTCTTCATAACAGTACCCAATTAAGTTAACAAGATGTGGATGCCTTAGCTGTCCTAGAAAGATTATCTCTGCCTACAAATGTAGATATGTATATGTTCCCAAGTCATTATAGAAATTGATTTGTGAGGCCTAACTAAGAAATAAGAAATGGGGGGAAATAAGGTATTTTATTTCAGAAAACTAACCAGCCACTCCCTGTGACCTTGGAAGCCATCCAAGTCTAGTCGTTTAACAGCCACAGACTGAGCCTTCAAACCAGGCCTAAGCTTGTCATCAACGAATCCCTTGTACACGGGTCCAAACCCACCTTCACCTAGCAGATTGCTCCACGAGAAATTATGTGTTGCCTCTCTCAGCTCTTCCAGGGTGAATGTATCAAGTTTTGAACCAGCGAGGGAGATGGAAAGATCGTCAATGGCCTGAGGGGTGCTGGAAATGCTAATATCAGAGAGGCATAGCCTCTTCAATGAACTTTGTTTCGAAATCCTCTTTTTAGATTCCTTCAATGGGCATTTAGTGCTGTAACAAGTTAAGATGAAGATGATAGACTTCCAGGTAATCTTCTTAGGAGTCATCTAGATTCTAGAATGGGTATATGCAATGCAATGGTAGCCCACAATTCACAAAAAATTAAAACCCCTGCTTTTGAATCTAGTGAATAAGGAAGACGACACGTAGAAGAGAAGATATTTGATGACGATGTTAAATTAGTGAAAGCAGAGAAATTTATAGTACATGCATTCGCCAACTACCCTCACGAGAAGATTCCTTGACTTTTGAACCTCTTGATTATGGATGCCAGAGTTACCGTATATGCATGAACGATATTATTTAAGTTCTCATCAAATTCTTTTTAAAGTTTTTAAAGCATAATTATTGAGTGATTAATTAATTAGAGGTCAAGTAACTTGCCTACCTGTTGACTTTATTGTTCCTAAACAGCTAAACTCCCCCGTACGTGTCTATTTACGTATTATTTGTTTCTGTTTGTTTAGAAGGTGATGTACATTTCCCGCCAAGGTCGCTGAATGAAGATCTTTGGTGTAGTCTCACGACTGCTAAACCGACAATTCCATTATCCAATCGTTTCGTTGTCGATGACATTTTATATTTTTCTAATTCTAACCAAAACATGTTAAACGGTTTGCTGAATATGGCGTAATGGAATATTGACGTTGGCATGTGAATATTTATCAGATTATAGCAGAATTCCTGAAGTGGTAATCAAAGATATCTTTTACGCGAGGCATTAAGACTCCTTCACGTTTTATTCATTTATTCTTTACTGCCTAATAGTCTGGTGTCACTGTCCGAGTGTCCGTAAATATCATAATTAAGTATGAAAAAAAAGGAGGATTCAAAGAGGCCGTAGAAAAAGTAAAGAGAAAGATGAGATTGCGACAAGGTCGGGTGAACTAATCAATCTAACCGGCGACCACTTCGTCCACTCGTGGAAATTATGCCAAACTTTGACACAAGGATTGTTTGGAAAATGAGTTATAAATGCAGAGGCTATCCCTGCTGCCGTTGTTGTTTGGCAATTGTACAATGCTTAATGACTACAAATTGGTTTAAATTATGAAAGAAATGGGGATTTAAATCAGTTGTGAATTGTGAAAGATGCATTAGCTCTAAAATATTTCACTGAGCAGCATTATGCTATATGTGCTTTTAGGCTTACATATATGTTAATAAAAAATTTAGATATAATTTTTTTATTTTTTTATCAAAATTTTAAATTAAAGATGAATACATATATGATTTATAAAATTTATTTTATTTATTATGAATTTTTTAAGCAAATTTTTATATTTTATTTTAATTAAAAATTAATAACAAAAATATAAATAAAGACATATAAATTTAGTCCTAATTGTTATTATGCAAAACAACCCTCCATTATTCCATCGATAGCAACAATTAGTGGTATGGGTATAAAGGATTTGTGAATGTGACTCCAATTTAGGAAAGAGCGATGCAACAACCTATCAAATCAACGAATTGAGCTAGTTCAATGTTCAGATGTCGTTATCAGCAAAGTGAAAAGTTGAAACTAAATCGCTAGAATAGGAAGAATCTTAGAACAGTTTGGCAGTTGGCACTAGTTGACATTGTTCTAGAAGACCTTATTGATATACAGATAAAATTAGATGATTTTGCAAAATTTCATTTTTTTTTTTTTGGGAAGCTACCACACCACATGGCGTTAATTACGTATGCCAATGCGGCAATATGTGACCGTGACAACACAATAGTTGCATACAACTTAAAATCAGATTGAGAATGATAATTTTGTGAGATGCAAGTGAAAATGTAAAACCAAGTATCAAACACAAGCGTAGTGCCAAACCATTGTTATCTTGTCGTTTCCTTTATATTCAATTGTTTTTTTGTCACGAAAGTCATTTGGGCCAAAAGTTGTAAGTTCAGTACCCTAGATTCTTTTTTGTTTAAAAGTGGCTTGGCCCAAAGATCTGAACTCATACTCCTTTGAGATTTGAGACACGAGAAAGAGCCCAAAAGGACAAAAGTGGGCAGAAGCTTCCTACCAGGGACAAAAAGGTTAAAAGGAATTTTTTTTAGAAAAAAAGAGAAAATAAATAAAGAGGGAATTTTCTGGTAAGGGTTCAGAAAAAGTTAAGCGTTGTTGTATGAAGGATGGAAGGACAGGGCGCAGGGAAGTAAGAAGTAGATTCCAGATGCACGGAGGTGCGTCGTTTTCTTTGTTGACGGCCTCTGCCTCATCTCATTGCCTATGGAATTGTGTCCTCTCCCTCACGGAGTCCTGCTCTTTCCTTTTCCACTTTTTTTTTTTTTTCCCTTTCAATTTTCGTGGCCATTTAAAACTTTGCTTCAAACTATACATTGATGTAAGATTTAAGACTTTTTTCTTGCTTTTTTGGCTAAGCGACGTAACTCTGAGACTTTGAAGCTACTAATATTTAGCTATCCTGGTTTACAAAACTACTCAAACTTACGCATCTATGGAAGTTGATATCTTTCTAATGATTTTTTTCTGAAGTTTCATTGAGTGTTAACTATTTTTGTATGAGTCTCGAAATTTTTCTTAAATTATAAATAAACTTAAGTTTAATGCTAAAGGAATATAAAAAATTATAAATTTGGTGAAGTAAAAATAAAAGACTAAAATGTACATAAATTCAAATTCTATAAGCTATAAATTATAATATTAAATAATTTTTAAAACTTTTATTCAATGCTTAAAACTCATAAATTTTTTTAAATATTTTAATATAATTTAATTTTATTCACATATCATTATTCTTTTAAAATTGTAAATAAAAAATTAATAAAATTTAGAGAAAATAAATTAAAAAAATTATTTAGACATAACTTAAGATTAACTTTTTTTGGCATTTTTTTAAATTAGCAAAAAAGAAGAAGTTGAAAAGCGACGAAGGGTATGGTATAGCTTTGTCTGCATTATTGCCTTTTGTTATTCAACGTAGGCTTAAATAGTCCATATTTGGTCATAAAGCGTGACAAGATAATTGAGACTTAGAGAGAGAGAGAGAGAGAGGAGTGGCAGTGTTATAGGGTGATGCATACACATACACTTAAACGGCGTGTATTGTCCCAAGAAGACAGAATATAAAAGTGTTATTGTCCTGCCCCTGTCTTTTCAAACTTTGACCGAACCCAAGAGTGGAGGAAGAAGCCTCACCAGCTTTCGGCGCTCTTTTCTTTAATCTTTGTTTTTTTTCTTTCCCTCCTTCCTTCCTTCCTATCTCATTTTCATTCTTTTTCTCCATTTCTCTGTCACTCTGTTGTGTTGTGTTGTGTTGTTTTCCCAGACTCTCCCCATTATATATTCCATTTCCTTCAACTTCACCCTTCACTTTTTTTTTTTTTGGGTGGCTATTAGAATACTATATCTTCCTCCGCACAAAACAGCTGAACTTACTTTCTATCTTCACACTTACCCAATCCGCCAAATCTAGCGCTCTATCTCCATCTCCCTTCACTTCTCTGAAAAAGAGACCTTCCCTACTTTTTTTTTTTCCTCTTTTCCAGGTATTTTCTTCTGTTTTGTTGCATTCCTGATTCTCTTTCTGGATCTTTTTTTCCTTTCGTTTCTTAGTAGTTTATGCGGTTTTTTTTTTTTTAAATTTTTTCCTTTGCTGAGGAGATCTCTGCAATTGGGGTTGCGTATGCAGATCAAGATGCGAGCCTATGCTTCTTTCTTTTTTACTTTTTTGGGATTTTAAATTTGATTTCCGTTGCATTTTCGACTATCTTTACTTTCTGCTTTACAATTTGATGTGCTGACTGGACTTTGCATGCCAGTGCTTGTAATAGTATTTGTACTGGTGAAATTTCTTGATTTCTACTGTTTGGACTAGCATAGAAATGCTTGAAGTGGATAGTTTATGTGTAGTTTGTAATGCGTAGCTGAACAATAAAATAAACAGAGTATTAACCGAATAGATTGATTACTGTTCTAACACTTGGAGATAAATAACTTGATGAGTCTGGAGTATACGAAAGTTAGCATAAGGCGATACGCTAAGATTCAGCGAAATAATGGTCCGTGTTAATTTATGGTACAATCCTCATTAACTCTGTTACGATCACCAAATTATTCCCTAGTCGTGAAGGAGTAAATTACCTCCCATTCATTCAATCTAGCATTTTGGCCATATAGCTTACTCAGAGTTGTCTTTAACTTAAATTCAATGGGTAAAGATCTTTTGGCTATAGCCAGTACCGGTTTTGGCTTAACCTACTCCTGCAGTTCTGGGGCCTTTTGTCTGTTTTGCTTTATTCACCTGTCTACCTGTTACTTGTGCATGGTGTTGTTAGTTGCTTGAACATTTAGCTAGTGAATTGAATTAAAATATTCCCGAGAGGGTATGTAATTGTCTTCGTTCGCTCCTGACACTATTCTAGTTCTCTTGTTAGGTGAACTCAATCCCGCTAATGTAAGTATGCATTAGAGAAGGGCATTGAAACACATTTTGATTTCTGGTGGAGCTTGACTAGTGCATCTTCTATGCTATCTTTTATAACAGAAAATATGGGCTCACTCTGCAGCAGAAATCGTCATTATAATGATGCTGATGCTGAAGAAAATGCACAGGTACATTATGCTTGATAAATTATGTACTTACTCTTACATTGTAACTTTGTGCTATTTTGTAGTGCCTACGTAAGTTTTCCTGTTTGCTGATGCTTCTAGTGTTCTTACATCTTATATTACTAATCTTGAAGTGTTACTTGGGCCTAATTTGATAAATGTGACATGAATTTGCAGGCTGCAGAAATTGAAAAGAGAATAGAGCTAGAAACAAAGGCTGAAAAGCATATTCAGAAACTTCTACTACTTGGTATATTTTACTTGGGCAGTGTCTTCTTTTATCTTTGTTGTATACAATTCACGCATGCATTTTTAAAGTTGAATTATATCAAGTATGATATAAATGGTAATGGTGTTAAGTGTGACGGAATGGCACATATAATTTATTTTTAGTGTCTGCTGTTAATTAAAATGCTTTCAAAATGCTTAATACATTGATATGATTTTGTTATGGTATTGAAATTTTTAAAAAATGCCTAAGTGGTCTATCCAACGCATTGTTGCTATACTCCCTTTATTGAATCTCCTATGTCATTATCTCATGAAAGTTTGCTTGCTTTTGGTTTTCTCTTCTAAGCTGATTTAAATCAATGTGGCACCTTTTTGGTTAGGTGCTGGAGAGTCGGGGAAGTCCACAATCTTTAAGCAGGCAAGAAATCACATGATTCCCTTCGTCTTAGCGTAATGTATATTTGCTAGGTTGTTGATATTTATTATCTGTGTATGATATGCAGATAAAACTCTTATTTCAAACTGGCTTTGATGAGGCAGAGCTTAAAAGCTACATCCCAGTCATTCATGCTAATGTGTATCAGACAATAAAAGTACGCAATATTTGAAAGGGTGTGTTAATTATTTTTCTCTAAAAATATGCAGAGTTTTTAGTGTCAAGTGTCTGTAGTTTGGCATAAAAATGTGAGATGAGTTTTAATGGGGGTAGCTGAGAAAAGTGCCATTCTGAACTTGTATTTGATGTGATTGAACAGATACTGCATGATGGGTCAAAGGAATTGGCTCAGAATGAAACTGAGTCTTCAAAGTATGTGATCTCCAACGAAAACAAGGTAGGTTATACCTTCTGTTCTAATATGGTTTCCTCATCTGCTGGGTTGATAACAGTTGAGAATATCATATTATGGTATCTTGAATAAATTATGAAAAAAGAAAGACTAATAAGTAATCCATTTTTCTGTAGAGTTCAATTGCTTTTTCAAATTTATATACTGAAGATTCTTCTTCTAAATTCATGTAGAGCTTGATGTGTTAAAGGTTCATCCTTCTAAATTCAAATGGGTCTAATATTTCTGGCAGGATATTGGAGAGAAACTATCAGAAATTGGAGGCAGGCTGGATTACCCACGTCTCACCAAGGAAATTGCACAGGAAATAGAGACTCTATGGAATGATGCTGCTATTCAGGTAGCTGGATGGCATACTTTGGTTGCTTTACTTTAACCTCTCAGTTTTTTTTAGGGGCATCAGCCATTTATGGACCATGCATTGTACTTGTTTATGTAGGAAACAAATGTCCGTGGTAATGAGCTCCAAGTTCCAGATTGTACCAATTATTTCATGGAAAATTTGCAGAGGTTGTCTGATGCTAATTATGTTCCAACAAAGGTATCCAAATGTCATCATATTTCTTTTTCTTTTTAAAATTTATATTTGAAAGTTAATTTCTAATTTCTTTTTTATTTTACAACTACAGGAAGATGTTCTGTATGCAAGAGTTCGTACCACTGGTGTCGTAGAGATCCAGTTCAGGTGAATATACTGATCTGGCATGACTCATTGACTTGTCATAATGAAAGTCTGAAATGATACAGAAAGATGCATATAAATGTCCCTGTTTTGGCCTTTTCAAAATGGTGGCATATATAATATAACCTTTGTGGGTGACTGAGGATAAAGGGTCTTGTTAGTCCGAGCCTGTCTAAAATGGAACCTGGTAACACCATGGATGTTGCTTTTTCTTGATATTTAAATTTCACAACAACTTCTGGGGGGATATAAGGAGGAACTAGATTTCTGTATTCATATAGTCTAATTTCTGAACACAGTTTCCTTCTTTGTGAATGATTACTTGGAGGATGATGGTGCTAAAGTTTGGTTCTGTGGTTGAGCTTAAAAACCTTGCTGTAATTTGGTATCTATTTATATCCACCTTCATGCCTTTATCCTTGTACTGACCTTAGATTTGTTTGCTGTATTTGTTCTCTGTTGCCTATGGTTCTATCTGCATTTCATCTATATATTCTGATGTTATCTTCTTACCTATCAACCACTTCATCTGTCTCATGTTACTGAATATTAACATTGTTTTCTCATCTTTTCTTCACCACTTTTTGGTGCGCAAAGTAGCCTAACTTGGTGATATATCTTTGCTATTTTGACAGCCCAGTTGGAGAAAACAAGAAAAGTGGGGAGGTATATAGGCTTTTTGATGTTGGAGGCCAGAGAAATGAGAGGAGAAAATGGATTCATCTGTTTGAAGGAGTTACAGCTGTAATATTCTGTGCTGCTATCAGCGAGTATGGTCAACCTATGATTTGATTACATATTTTATATCAATTGCTTCACTCTTGTTGGCTTTTTGACTGCGTTGGTTACCAGAGTTAAAAATTGCAAAATTCAGTTTTTTTTTTTTTTTAAATTGTTCCCTCATTTGGACCCTTACAATAAAATAGTGTTTGAAGAAATTATTTTTTAATTTAGGGGAAGGTTAAGCTCGTTCTAATCCTGCAGCTGTGCATTTTATTAATAATAAAATATTGTGCCATGTTAGACAATGAGTAACCAAATAGTCCATCTATCCTTTCAATCTGGCTGGCAAAGGACTTACAATTATGATTTGTGTAAAGCTAAAGTGTTGACCTCCCATTTGCCTTCCAGGTATGATCAAACACTTTTTGAGGATGAAAACAAGAGCAGAATGATGGAGACTAAGGAACTTTTTGAGTGGGTCCTAAAGCAACCATGTTTTGAGGTTTTCTTTCATGCTCTTTTAAAATTTGACATTTATGTTTGTGGGAAATTCTTGTTCAACTTTTTCCTTTCGCTGTTTCCTTTATTCACACTTGCTGTTGAGAGCTTATCTCAATAATGATGTTCTTTTTGCTTCTGTGCAGAAAACATCCTTCATGTTATTTTTAAATAAGTTTGACATATTCGAGAAGAAGATCCTAAAAGTAAGACTATTCAAAACATTGTACACTGTCATTGGTGGATGCCATTATCTTTTCTATCTACTAATGTAATGTCTTGCTATTACGCAGGTCCCACTTAATGTATGCGAATGGTTCAAAGATTACCAGCCAGTTTTCTCTGGGAAACAAGAGATTGAGCATGCATATGAGTGAGCAACTTCTTTAAGTGATACTTAAAAGCAAAATAGTTGACTCTCGCTTTTTGGACATCATATTTTTCTTAAATCAATTTTCTATTGCATGACAAGCCTGAAGTATGTTGTTTCTATCACAACCATAGGGGATTAAGTATCTGTTAATACTGGAAGCCTTAAGTCTACTACCTTGGAGGCAATTGTTTTACAAATGTAAAGAAAAGAGGAAACAATATACTAAGTTCTTTACGATAAACTTTTTATCATTAACACAACTAGATGATCTTGGATAAACTTTGCTTGCAGGTTTGTGAAGAAAAAATTTGAGGAACTGTATTTTCAGAGCACTGCTCCTGATCGAGTAGATCGTGTCTTTAAGATCTATCGGACCACTGCCCTTGATCAGAAGCTTGTGAAGAAGACTTTCAAGCTCGTTGATGAGTCTTTGAGGCGGAGGAATCTCTTTGAAGCTGGCTTATTATGACCACAAAATGATATCTTGGGGATAAAAAAATTTTACATTGAAGAGGTTACCAGATTTTGGGTACATTAGGGGACAGGTATACTAAATATTTAATCCGATTTGTTGATTTTATGTCAAGTAAATCTTGTTGAATGGGTGGATGGGAAAAGAGGCCTTTGTGCATAGTTGATTGATATTTGAAGGTCAAATTAGTTGAACTTAAGTTTTTCAGAAACGACATCATGATTTGTTAAATCTGATTTTCTTTGATTGAAACCTACTAATGATGTATTTCATATTCCATGTCTCTTATTCATGTTCATTAATGACATTTTTCATATTACATGTGACGCTGTGCATGTGGTCACCTGTTAAATTGGAGGAGCATCTTGTGCCTAATCAAGTTCCAATTCATTTATTAATGTACATTTTTAACTTAAGGGTTGGTGCAACTTAGTTTTCTTTTTAATTTTAAGAGTCGAACTAAATACTCCTCCCGGTAATGTTACTGATGGTCAAGTCAAGAGTAAATTATACAGTATTGATGGATTTGTAGTATTTTGCCTTTATTTTTCAATTGATTATTGGGAGTGAATGCTATGTTCATTGTTGGTTATACGTCTTTAGTTTATTTTTTTCCCCAAAAAAGAAGAGTGTAGTATGTTAAGAAGCAAAAACCCATCCATCTACGCAGAAGAATCTCTAGAAAGAAACGTACATCATGCATGGGAATGTCCCTATTTCATTTGCCTCGCATAGTGGGCACAAGATAGCACCCGCAATAATATAAGCTGTCCCATCCAACTGAACAATGGTTTTTTTTCTCTTCCTTGGTTTATTAGTCTTTGAATTGATGGGTAAGACCTAAACTACGAGCAACTAAACCCGTTTCTAATATTTATAATCAAAATTGACTATAATACGGATTATAGGTTGAACAAAGATAGAATGTAAAGCATTGCGTACCTATGTGAAAATACCTTAGAGAATTCAAATTCGTTATTTTGTTTTAAGAAAAAAGAGTAAGCTGAAAAAGTATTAATTTTATTATACGTAATACTTTGTTGAAAATATAATATGTCATTCACAGATTGGTTCAAACAAGTCAACGTTGCTGAAGGTTTGTATTTATGGATTAAGGTTAACAAAATGGACGTTGCATGTGCATGGTGCTTATAGTGCAATTTATAGCGAAATGCGTAAATTGAGAAGAAGACGTACGGTGTATCTTGATATTCCTTATTAGAGCCAGAAAATATAGCTCCCCCTATTTAAGCAAATGTCTAAGTATAGTATTGGGTAATTTGGGTTCCGCATTGGCGGTTAAAAAATCTGTTTGCGCAATAACAGCCATTCATCTTCGCTTCTTAACCAGAAGATATTACACACAAATCAAATTAAAGCCGTTCCTTTTCTTGGTTCCTTGTGACGCCTATATTTAAACAGCTTTTCAACCACAATTCAAAAACATAATCGTTGGTTTACATTTTTCTATATAACTATAATCCTCGCCCCTGGAAATACCTCACTCACTGTGTCTCCGAAAGCACATATTTTTCTCCCCTGTTGATTGCGTTTTAAGATTCTTAGATTGATGGGTATTCAAAGAGCATCCTGTGCCATTCTTATCTTGACATGGCTTGCTGTGTTTGAAGGAAGCTTGACTCTTGTCAATGGTGAATTCGATTATAAGGATGCTCTCGCCAAGTCACTAATATTCCTGGAGGCACAACGGTCAGGGAAGCTCCCTACCAATAACAGGGTTCCTTGGAGAGGAGACTCAGGACTCGATGATGGAAAGCTCGCTAATGTATATATACATATATTCCTCTTTTCTTTCTTTCTTTCTTTCTTTCTTTCCAACATATTTATATACAGAAATTGATCAGAGTTTGGCTTATGATCATGCAGGTGGACCTTACCGGGGGATACTATGATGCAGGGGACAATGTGAAGTACGGGCTTCCCATGGCTTTCACAGTTACTACTCTCTCATGGGCTGCCATTTATTACAAGAATGAATTACAAGCTGCCAATGAATTGGACAATGTTCATGAGGCCATTAAATGGGGCACTGATTATTTTATAAAAGCTAGTTCAAAAAAAGGTCGATTATTTGTGCAGGTGAATAATGAAGCTTCTGCTTCTACAATTGTTTCTAGTTAGGTATGCTTATTTAATTTACTCTCGTTGTTAATATTACAATTATGATAATATTGAAGGTGGGGGACCCAGAAGAGGATCACCATTGCTGGGTACGTCCAGAAAATATGAAGACCAAAAGAACAGTTTTGCAGATTGATAACAACTCGCCCGGGACAGAGATTGCAGCTGAAACTGCGGCAGCAATGGCTTCTTCTTCTATTGTTTTCAGAGGCGTAGATCGTCAATATTCTCGTCGTCTCCTCAACAAGGCCAAACTGGTACGTACTTCAAAATGCCCCTCATCTCTTAATTAATACATTCACTTTCTGGTAATTAACTTTGGATGGAAGCATATATATATGTATGTGTGTATGTGTGTATGTATATATAAATGTAATAACTTCCCTTTTGCTGGCAGCTTTTCAAATTAGCAAAAGCGCACAAAGGAACTTACGATGGAGAGTGTCCCTTCTACTGCTCTTTCTCAGGGTTTAATGTATGCAATTTGATTAATTTTTATATTCAATATAATATATATTATTAATTAGCTTGCAGAATTAATCTGGAAATAATATTGTGGGATTTAAATTTGGGACGCATGCAGGACGAATTGCTGTGGGCATCAACATGGCTATACCTTGCTACCAGGAAGTCCATGTATCTCAAATACATTCAAGAGGAATCCATTAGTGCTTACGTGAACGAGTTTAGTTGGGATCTTAAATATGCAGGAGCTCAAATGATTCTGGCTAAGGTTTTTGATAAATTAATGATATCTCAACTCTTAACTCTTATTTGTTTCAGGTTTCAACCATTATATATTTGTATTATTAACTGTTGAATATATGTTACTGGTCAGCTACATCATGAAGGAACAAAGAACCTGCAAACATTCAAATACCAAGCCGATAGTTTTGTATGCTCAGTCCTCCCTGAAAGTCCCTACCACCAGATTAAGTTATCTCCTGGTTAATATCTCTAACTAATTCTGCGTCTGTGTGGATTAATATTTAATTAAGCGCTATATATTAACTTTGACCAGCTTTAAATTAATTAATAGGTGGGTACATTCACTTGAGAGATGGAGCCAACACGCAATATGTGACGGGCACAGCTATGTTGTTTACCTTCTACGGAGATATCCTTGAACAATTCAAACAAAAAATCACTTGTGGAGACAAACAATTCTCGTCATCGCACCTCCTCAATTTCGCCAAAAAACAAGTAATTAATTAAACTTTATATATATTTAATGAAGAGTGAGTAGATCGAGTTTGTTTATATATATATATAATAATTGATTTGGATATATATGCATATGCAGATTGATTACGTACTGGGGAAAAACCCAGAAGGAAGATCGTACATGGTAGGATTTGGTAAGAACCCACCAAAGCAAGCTCACCACCGAGGGGCATCGGTGCCTGTGATGGGAAAACAAGACACGGTGAGCTGTCCCCAGAGCTTCCAGTGGTTACAAAAAGATGGTCCTAACCCTAATGAGCTCACTGGTGCCATCTTGGGTGGACCTGACATAAATGACAAATTCCATGACAAACGTTCCGAATCCACCTTCACTGAACCCTGCACCTACGTCAATTCTCTTGCTGTTGGTCCTCTTGCAAAGCTTGCTTCTCTCCATAGCGATCACTAATGAACTAATTTTTCTTTTATTTAACTCCATCTCTCTTCTCATGTCAAAATTATGCAGTATCTACACCCCAAACTTGTAACCCTTGTTTAATTACATGTTTGGTGGGTCGCTCCGTGTTTGATTCATATATATATGTATGGTTCTATTATTAGAAATAGATTATATATATATAGCTTCCGAATTCTGATATAGCTAGTCACAAACATGTATCAATATTCCTGTTCCCTTTGTCCCCACACAATACAAATGGTTGCGACTTTACTTTGAATAAATCATTTAATCTTTGTCTGTTCCTCACCATGGGCTTGTGGTCCGACATCCACACAAGTAATCCTCTTTCGTACTAATATTCCCACGTTTTTAATTTCTTCACCATTCATTTTGAGGTTGTTTTCGTGTTAACTCTGAATCAGATTGATGGTTAATTTGGGCAGTTGAAGGATTGAAATATAATTAGAGAAGGTCGGGGCAGATGATGAGAGTGACTCAACGTTAGAGAAGGTTGGGGTAGATGATGAGAGTGACTCAACACCACGTGATATAGAGTTAGAAATTGTTAGACGCGTATTGCGATCTTGCGTTGCGACTGCTTCAACACGTGGTTGTCGTATCCACTATCATTTATTCAACATCCTTATTCCTTCCTTCCTACTTCTTAGAATTGAATCCTTCATTTGCTTCTCGATCTCCCTTTGTTCCCAAAACAAACACAACAAAAAAGCAGGAAGCACGAGTAACACAACAAAAAACGACACAGACGTTGAAAGTTGAAGGTCGAATATTGAAGGCGTAAGTGGGCCCCACCCACCCCACCTTCTGGATAAGCTTCACCGTCTGCAATCCACGTGGCTCCCCCCATAACAACATCACCTGCTCTAACTACCATCTCACATATCCTGCTCCTTAGTTAATTTGATCCAAATGTTTTCGTTAAAAACTAAAAATAAAACAATATTTCAGTCATTTTTTGCACCACAATTCATATAAAATTATGTGATAAAAGGCAAGGCGAGTAAATTAGTTACTAAATAAGCTTCCCAAGTCCCAAGTGGATGCATGACAAAACCCGAAGCAGCCGATCACAGCTCATTTCAATTTATTAAAAAGAAAAATAAAAATTGGCAGGAGCACGTATTTTCTTAACGGCCAGTGGATGAGGATAAGGCCTTCCATATTACCTGGCATAATAAAAATAAATGCGTTGCCATTATCCTGTTCCATACCTTTATCCATTATTTTTAAATTTTTTATTTTTTATTGAAGATTATAATAACTAATTAGTACAATTATAAATAGAATATAGACCACTATGTCTTATCCCTTGATTCCCTGTGCTTCATCCAAATCCAATCTTTCTCTCTCTTTCAGCTTTTTAGCATTTCATCTTCATCTCTGGCGGTCTGAGTTTTCTCTTTGGTCTCTGTTTATTCTATTTGACTCTTTGCATTAGTGGAAATATTCTAGCAGATCAGAGGTAGTGACTTTTGGTTGCTAAATATGCGGATCGAACCTTCTGGAATGAGGCGCGTGGTTACATGCGCATCGGCCTTCTTCGAGTCGCCAGAGGATAAAAAATTGACTGCTAGGAGCGGTGGGAATGACGCTCTGCCGGTTAAGGTTTCCGATGATCAGTGCAGTACATCGTCGTCTTCAACGTCTTCGATCGGGAGGAACAGCGATCTGTCGTCAGAGAGGTCGACGGGGGACGAGGATTGCGGGGAAAATGAGGCTCAGAGTGCGTATAATGGACCTTTGGATATGATGGAGTCGTTAGAAGAGGTTTTGCCCATCAGGTGACAAAAACATGCATTTCCATCTAATTTTTCTCCGATCCTTCTCAGCACTGACAAATTAATCTGTTCTTAAAAAAAAAAAAAAAAATACTATAGCCTAGCTCAAACTTCAAATACTTGTTATGTAATTATTACTTTTTTTTCTCTCTATTTTTGGGGATGAAGTTACTTTTCTCGTCAGTAAGTTGGATATATGCTGAAAGACGGATTTCTAATTTAATTTAATAAGCAAGTACTGAAGCTAGTAATTAGTAAATTTGATCAAGTTTGACTTGTTCAGTAAGAGATCTTACAGAAATGAAGGGGCTTTTGAATTTTAGTAGAGTTTCCGCGTGAAAATTTGTATTTTTGGAACACGTTGTCTGTCCGAACTAATTTGGTAAATTAACTTCATATTTATATTCAATGAAGCTTTTAATTGCTAAAATAATGGTACAATGCATATTGATTTGAACTCGATGAAATTATATTTTCGGCTGCCATTTGTCTGATGGTTAGAATAAATGTTTGGCAGGAGAGGGATCTCAAAGTTCTACAATGGCAAGTCAAAGTCCTTCACGAGCCTTGCAGATGCTTCCCTTTCACCATCTGTCAAAGACATTATAAAACCAGAGAATGCGTACACTAGGAGACGCAGAAACTTAATGGCCTTCAATCACATTTGGCACAAGAATCGAAGCTTCCCCTTAAGAAGCAATGGTGGTGGCATTTCTAAGAGGACAATCAGCTCCAGTCGAAGTACTCTGGCTCTTGCAGTTGCCATGAACAGCTGTGACAGCAATAGTAGTACAAGCGAGGATTCTAATTGGAGGTCACCTCCACCTCTACCACCACTGCATCCAGGAAGCAGGGTGTCTACTCCTATTACTAGTGCAGGTCCATCCTCTCCTCTTCAGCAGAATTTCTCTGCGTGGCGATCATTCTCATTAGCTGATCTACAGCATTGTGCTACTGCTGCAACAATCAACATATCCGCCACCTCAAGCAGCTCTTAGTAAACTAACTTGATGAATCGAACTATTAAATGTTTCAACTCCCTTGAAGGGAATGTCTTGCTTTAATGCTAGTTGATTCCACGGAACCCTACGTCTTGGCTTCTGATCTTCTAGGTTAACTTTAGTATTGACATGGAAGGTCCTGTGACTTAGTGAGCACTAACCCCTTCCTTTTCAGCGTTAATCATATTTGTAAATGCAACATGATGATTTACTTTTTGGAAATCATCTGCGGATCTACCGTTGCATTATGATTTATGATGGCATTCATAGATCAACCGTAGTGGCAAAGAGCTTCTGCTTGAGAATTTGAATTAAATATATGGTTCCTACTTCCTACTTAACTGTTGCATTGCTGGCCCTTCGTGTGTGCGCTTTACTGTCTACTCAGATATTCATTTAACGCAGGCGAAAAATTCTCACAGATGCTATTACAGGAAACTTGAGTGTTCAAGAGGAACACTGACTAGTTTGTAGGCAAATCAAGATCACCATTGGATGTTGCAAACACTTTGACGCTCACATGTAAAGTAAGGTATACCAGTCGTAATTTCAGTTGATACACTGTTGATTAGAAGTTACATTACGCAGGCTTAAAAAGTCGCAAATCAATCATTTTACATACCGGGGAAGAAAAAACATCACGCGACGTAAACCCCATTCTGTTTATAGGATGAAATAGGTCGGTGTTTAGTGGTCATCTCTTCCAAGTATTGAAATAAAGAGATAGGCATTAATCAAGGATAATTGTTTTAGTCAAAATTCAAAATGGATCTAACGATAAACATCCCGTCCATTCTAATTAAGTCCGTGAAAGAACATGATCCTTGAGTAGAAAAAATGTTCAAAATAATAGAACTATCTTTTTACTTTTAAAAATATACATAATTTTTTAAAAATTAAAAGAACCTTTAATCGTGATAAAAGTAATTTTGGTTCTTTAATTTTATATAAAATTTTAATTTTATTCTCTACTTTCTTTAATTTTAATTTAATTTTTTGTATTTATTAATTGGTCAACATTTATTATAAAAAATTAATAAAAATATATTTTAATTAGTTTGTTGTACGAAAAAGATTATTAAAATTTTTTGTATAAAATTAATTAAATAAAAAAATAATTTAATAATTAGAGATGAAAAATTATTAAAAATAAAAAAATTATTAAAATATATTTAATTATAAATAATTTAACTATAAAAATAAATTAAAATAAAATAAACATACTTCTAACTAATTCTTTTTTTTTTTTTTCATTTTGCTTATATTTACTTAATACAACTTGTTTCTTCTCCAATGTCTTCAACTTAAATGAAACAAAAATACTCTGAAAGTTTTTTGAAATTCTTCAATTGTTTCAAAATCTTGAAGTAAAAAATTTTGATAAAACTTCAAAGCTATTTAAAGACCAGTTTAATAATTGTTAGTCTCATCCAAGCTCTTCTATTAATTCAACTGTATCCTATCAAAAATAATTTCACAGGAAGTGATGTATATAAATAATATTTTCTTAAAAACAATTACATTAATTAATAAAAATAAAACAATTGAAACTATGAAAAAAAAGCCAAAAATTAAAAATTCATTCTAAAAATTTAAAATTACTATTTTATATTAATTAAAAACATATTTAATACTAATTACATTGTAAAAATATTTTAATCAATGTAAATAAAATCATAAAAGAAGCTGGAACACCACCAAATTACTGAAGAGGCCATAAAAATTTACATTGCCAAAGCAGAATAATGATCCCAGCAAGATCCGTATTTACATCAATGAATGAAATAATTTTCATTTCTTACATACATTGCTAAATAAACCTGACTCAGTTAATAGACATGCCTAGGAGGATGAGCTACATAATAAGAATATAAGCAACATTTACTTCCTAAACTGCCATCTACACTTAAATAATTACAAATTGCTGAAATTACAGACTGATCCCTATGAAAATTCCCTCTTTTTGTAACTGATTGATATCATGACTTGCAAATGCGAGTTAATTAGCATCCAAATCTGAGGACAATCAAGATTGCTATCCAAGTCTCCATGTGAAGGTAAACGTGTGTCCCATGTGGAGAGCACTGCGGTCTAGATCCAGAGATACAATACGTGAAGCTGACTTCAAGCTTTAGTAACAATCTTGAACTGTAGATCAATCAATCACTTCTAATGCGCAGCAAGAAACTGGGCACAGGGATATTCCGACAAAAATGCTGGGTGATCAATATCATCGGGATCTATAGCAGGAATTGCCATATCTATGTCTTCAGCAGAAAAAGGAATGCTGCAACAATAATGGAAGGTTAAGAGGCATGCATGACTTCGCCTGTTTATGCTGTTTGAATAAAACATAGGCATGAATGATTTTTTATACAATTACAAAATATAAAGAGTACTAAATTCAGCATTTTGTTAGAAATAAGTATATCAGAAAATTTTAATGAAGTTTATAATATATATTTAAATTTTGAGACTAGTATTATTTTTCACGATCAAATATTTTCTCTTTAATAGGATATCATCATCATTTAGTTGCTTCCATTCCGTTATTGGCTGATTCTAACAAGATATATCTGATGAGAATAATACGAACGGTCATATCTTTTCATTCCAATCCCCCCAAAATCATTCCAAATCAAAAAGTAGACTTTTTACGCTTGGATTCTAATAAGGAAACAGTTTCACCTACGAGTCAGCGAAGAAAATTCTACGCATCTATGTGGCAAATGCAGTTCTCTGATTTTTCATTCATAGTCTACTTCATACCGAAAGCAAGAACTAGAAATTGTTAATTGACCTTGACACACAACTAGACATATCTAAGCCACTAGATTTAGCATCATTTCATAATTAAACAAAAAGCTTCAAAAACCAGCAGAATTTGAAAACAAAATACAACTAAAATTGTGAACAGACTAATGACTTTATTTAGAGGAAAAACTGTCAAGAAACGTATAGTAACTTTATTTAGAGGAAAAACTTGTCATCCCATAGGTTCATTCAGCAATCACGTCTTTGATCTGCAAGCAATTTTTTTTTTTAAAAAAAGCAAACGATAAAGCAGATTACCTCAGATCATCATCCAACAAGAATGAATTTGAGGTCAGATTTTGATTGTCCTTGCTCAGGATTTCTCTCATCTCACTAACTACCTGTTCACCATGTATGACTCGGAACTGAGAAAACTGATATCATGTTTTCTTAAAATAATAATATAATAACAATGAAAAACAAAACTTGCCTCATTAGACACACTCTGGGTTCCATACTTGTCATCCCAGTACATAGTACTGATGCGATAGATTTGCCTCACAGTCAATGCCTGTTAAATAAGTCAACTAGAAATAAAATCACAACCTTCCTTTTTCTTTTGTATATTGAAATAATTGTACTCAAAGAAATACGCCCATAGTACAAGCAAAAAAGCCATACACTTGAATGTTAAAGCATTGCAAAGATGAAAAATTAAAGGTGTAATAGGATGATCCCTATTATGAGCAAGGAACAAGCATGCACCCACTAAAACAGTAGAATGAAGGTCTTCAATGTTCCTCCTCTATTCTTAGAACAATAAAGCAAACTGCAAATTGAATTTTTTTTAAATGAAATTATTAATTTTCACCAACTAACAAATATATCAATGATATATATATTTGCATTTAAGTATTGTATATTAAATTTTCTTCACCAAATCCCTTAAGGAGAGATGTTGCCCATAAACTAAATCAGGTGAAACAAAACTAAAATCACAATGGCCTATGGTCTTTGCAATTTTAACAATGAAAATAAGGTTCAATTCCACACTAGCATATTTGTGGATGGTGAAATTTACAATAGTTGAGATGGGATAGATTATCAATGAGTAGTAACATTAGATTGTGATCAATATTCAACAAATATATGATCATACCGGACAAAGATCCTGCCGAATCTCTTCCAAGGATTTCTTCCTCTTCTGATGTATTACCTGTATAATTTGAACAGAGGAAAATGAGTAAGAGATGCAATTCTATTTGGCAGCTTCAGATGTCGCAAAAAATTAAAAATACTACTTATACCAGAAACCCAACAGCTTGTCTTATATAATTTAGCTCGTGCCAGGATGTTCCTGCATACTATGTTTTAACAAAGCCCAAAAATAAAAAAAGAACCTTGATCAGACTGTATAACTCAAATCTTCGAGGATTATTCGCAAGTAAACTCAGTTTACCTCATCCTTTGCATTAACTATCCATCTCTCAAGTTCTGCTAGGCCAGATTTCACATATTCCCCATTCGAGAATGTACAACATTCTCGCCGCAAGAGAAGACTACAAAAGATGATTTTTAGATTAAATTAAAATATTATAAATTCAACTATAGAAAACCAACTCAATAAACCAAGCAAATAAATGAGTGATTTAAGGCTACAGAAATCCATTTCGATTAATTATGGTTTTTGTGAAAAATCAGAGGGTTTTGTGTTCACTCTGATCTGATATCATTTATTCTCTTGCATACACACACACACACACACCACTAATTGCACTAAGTCATAAATCTAATTCCTAAGAATAGGCTAATCACAAATCCTAATAAATACGTAAGTCAACTATACAATTAAACAAATAAATTGAATTTAAAACAAGGAATCAGCCACGATTAGATCACCAACAGTTTTTACCTGTTGAATAGTGTAATATTGATGAAGGAGAAAACCTGTGTAACTAGTTTCCGAATGAAGAAGGATGGTACCTGAGTGAACAATTTAAAGATAAGAAAAGGAGAAAAAGAAAGTAAATAACAGTGAATAGTTAATCATACCAAAACAAGCTGTTAATCTGTAATGAAAAAATGATCATCTTAATTTATTTACTATGGAAACATGATTTTTCAACTACATGAATTATGGAATAACTATGACTACTTAGTTGTACATCTGGTACCTAACATAGAAGCACACAGTTCCACAGCCTACCACCTGAATGTACGAAGTAAAGAAAAACTTCCAGCAACTCTTTTTCTAGCGCCTACATATATGGCTGTTCCACACCAAAGCTTCAACTCCCAAGGATCAAGAAACATAAGATTACAAATGAACAAATAGGACACTATCTTATAATGGCAAATATTTACAACACTTTTTTAGTACTGAGAAGTTCAGTATTACTACCACTCATATTTTGACAAGTAAACAATTTTTGCCTACAATTTAGGATCCAACTCAGCCATAATATAAAATTAGATTATGTGGCTTTTACCAAAAAATAAATTAGACCACACGTCAAAATATTAATAAACGTAGTACTGAGTACTCAGTATTACATTAGTATAAAAAATGAAATCCTTATCATGAATCAGAAAGTTTATCTACAATTATCAATATATTAGCTAAACATCTTTAAAGAGTCATGGCTCATTCATTTCAGAACCGATATAAGAGATGTCAATAAATAGAACGTTTTAGGAGGGTGAGGCCATTGCAAAGTGGGATTGGACCAGAAAAATCCAGTAAGCAACTTGAACAGGGAAAAATCAAATAATGAAATGGTAACATTCAAAATTTCCAACAACCAATAAGGAAAACATTTAAACAACAGATTTTGATAAAAGATGAGGAAAACATGACAATTAACAATTGAATGTCAATGACTATTGGCTCACGCTAGGCTTTGATGGTTTCTATTCTGTGCTTAATGCTTTTTACATAAACAGAACAGTTCAATTGATCTCATGACTGACAAAATGATTTGTAAAATATTCGGGGCCCAAAGAAAACTGAATTATAAACTGTAGTATAGGATGAAAAAGCATAATTCTGTTATTCTGATTTCATCTTAAAATTGATTAAATTCCAATAATTTTCATGGTCCGCTAGTATGTTATATGGGAAGCTCACAAGTTTCACCAGTTAAAATACCGTTATCCACTATGAGGTAAAACCATATCCAGATATAATGGATAATTAAACTGCATCCCATTTATGGAATTGCATGACATTAAGGGGAAAAAGAGAAGAGAAAATAAAAAGCTTCTAAGACAAAACGAAGCATGCACAAAAGATATACAGTGGATTAACTTTTGGTGTCCCTGCATTTTACAAGGAAAATGTACAAACAAAAACATGCAATAATGAACAAACCAATAAAGTAAAAGAGACCCTTGAAAAACATACATGATTTCCACGTAGTCGGCTCATAAGTGCATCCAAAAATTTAATGATGTTGTCCCACTGACCACCAGGTAATTGTGGAGGATGCCCACCAGGGGACCGAGATGATTTTCCACTATGCACTCTTCCAGTTTTGGGTGCCTAAACAGTGCCCCATATGGTCCGGGGAGTATGTGTCAAATACAGAAATTTTTTTTTTAAAAAAAATCATCATTTAATTATGAATTATAAGTTGAGTCTAAAACTAGTAAAAACATAAAAATAAAAGCCAATCTGGAATGATCTATAAATAAAAGCCAATCGAATCAATGATCTATAAATACCTATTCTGCTTATTACAAAATAATATTCTTCATACAAAGACAATCTGGAAAGAAAAATAAAAGCCAACTACTGAACAGCTGACTACAGGGAAATTAAATGGAATGAATCCATGTAAACAAAACCAACTGCTACTTCTCAAGTAAACAAAACCAACTGCTACTTCTCAAGTACACAAAGCAAATTCTAAAGCAGTGTCAGCAGTTTCACACATGATACCTCATCTAATATAGACCACCCCTTAAACATTATGACCACATAAGAATATACTTATTAATTGAGAATAGAGACACCATAATTCATCAGTCTCCTCATATGTAATTTAGTAATAAATTACTGGTAAAAATCTTCCCAAAGAAAGAAGAGTCACCTGAATGCATGAGCTCAAAAGTGGAGAAAGTTCCTTTTTCAAATTATCACGTATCAGGCCAAAAATCTTCTCCACACAAGCCGTTAGTTGTTGTTTGAAAAGTATAGCTGGATATCTTGCCTCTACATGAGACATACCATCATCATATCGAATATAATTTAATGGAGATTTCAGTCCCTGCAAATTGCACCAAAACCAAAATCAAGACGAAGACAAAGACAGGATAGAAAAAGGGGGGGGGGGGGGGACACGGGCTGTAACAACCATACAGTAAAACATAAAGTCTTAAACAAAAATCAGAATTCAATGATCTACACATTATTCCTTGGTCTATCTGTTGGCAGCCTCTACTGGCAGAATTTGCACAAACATTTCAACCAAATCACCTTCTGAATGTATTAATTGGCCCATTAGTACACATCATGACTAACTTAACCATTGGTGGCTCTCCCCTTATGGAGACACATTGTTTTGATTTTTCAAATTGATGTTGGACCCTTCAATCTCTGATTAACTGAATCATCAGTTACTGATATTTTGTCACCCACCACTATACAATGTGCTTTTTATTGAAAGAAGAAAAAAAGATACGCCTTTGTAAAAGAAACAATCAACATTACAGCACCTTCATACTTTTTTTTATATAGAACAAACAAGTTATTACTTCTATAAATTCCATTTTATAAAGGTTTACAGAGGTAATATTAAGAGAGACACAATCACACAAATTTTAAAAGCCAATATTACAGCTCCTACATAATCTGTGGAGAATAAGTCAAAAAACAACAGACAACTAATATTTTAAAAGCTACCTCATCAAGTGCTGATGAAACAAAATACAAAAAAATCACACAAATCCATGATTTTTCAAGTTCCCCTTTATTATTTGGTAATTTTGAGTTCAATTTAACAGCTAGGATGCAGCAGCCAGAATTAAAATACAGCTGCTCAAATTAAGTCACAAATCACCCACATAGTCAGAAAAAATATTGAAATTACAGAAATAAAAAATATTTGTCATTGTCTAACTTAACTCACATAGGCTAGTCGGCTGGTCAAGCCAGAAGATCCAGTATAACGCTGGGCAGTGGCAGTTAAAAAGCCATTTGAACGTAAGTTCCTCTGCAAGAGGCATAAAAGTGCGGAGGTATTGGAAAGCCAATATGGCAAGACAATGTCATCATCTCTAACCTGAAAGGAGATGCCAGTCCAATGAATAAAACTCCAAAACAATTACAAATGGACCCAATATACAGGACTGTAAATTATAACAACTATATTCTATGCCAAAACAATTGTCATAAATTTAAACAAAATAAGTCGAGGTACTACAAGCATGAAAGGAAGTTTTGAAAATTAAATATTAATATATGACTTACCTTTAAAGCTTCATTAATTCCCTCAATTATATAATCAAAAATGGCTGTCCGCTCAGATTCAAAGGCATGCCAATGAAGAAGACATTTGTATATGAGACATGCTGCCAGTGGTTTACCATTTTTGAACCCCAAATCATCTTTGATACACCTAGAGAGGAATTCGTAGTTATCCTGCATAACATATGGTATCTATTAGCCTAAACCCCAAGTGCAAAAATTATGGGGCTATAAGACAACATTCAGGCAATCCTAGCTTTGCATGAACAAATTAAGCTCATTAAAATCTGAGAATAATACAGGCCTTTCATCTTGGTTTTGCACCACTTTACGATTTTGCTAATATATTCAAAAGTAAGTCAAGTGACTGTTTTATTTCTTCTTTACTTTTTAGGTAGATAATGTACTCTGGACTAGGTCTAAGTGTAAGTAATGGCATGGCCACTAAACCTGCCAAAGCAGAAATATGCATGATGCAACCCACATCAAGCAGCAAAGTAGACCGGAGGAAATAGAACAGTATCTTCATGAAAATATTGGAAGTATCCTCCAAATGAAAGACATCATCAAAGTCAGATTATGGCTCTCTTCACTTCTAACAACTGAACTCCACTGTTTAGTGTTTATTTCAATTTCTATAATGGAGGACTGCATTAAGACCTGTTTTATTTCTAGAAACTATAAATCTAGGTAAACAAAACAATAAATCATTTCCCCTCATCTCTTCCCCTTGTAGTTCTTCAATATTCTGCATCAACCGCTCCAGCAATTTCTTCCCACTCCACACCCTACTCATGTTTACACTTTATCTTCACTACCAAATGACACTTATACTCTTTGCTTTGCATGCCTATCAAGGAAATCCTTCTAATATTTTCATAAATATTTATATTCCTTATCTACAAAATTAATGGCCACACTTGCACTTCTAAGTTTTAACAGTTATGAAGCAGTTGAATATCATTGCAGGCAACCACATGACTATACTTGAAATTATATATGTAACTGAATTGTAGACATAGTATACAAGTGAAACAGGGAGCTACCTGGTGCCTCTCAGCAGTTAACTTAGTTCGGCGAGAGTCTGACAAGCCAAATGTAAGGGGGGCAATGAGTTTTGTAGGCGTGGGTGATTCCTACATCGAAATGGAACACATTAAGGTAATTAAAATTACATTTGTCTATTATTGTCAACAGAGCCAAGAAAGTGGTATGTTTCTTACAAATAAGGGCTTTCTCTCAGTGCGGGGAGCCATTGCATTCGAGTATTTCTGTTTCAGAAAGAAAAGTAATTAATTATGCTACAATACAACAGCTCTTAACACATCAAGAACATAGATAAAAAAGATACCATCTTTCTAACAAGAATTAGAAACCCAAAACTTATTTTCAAAAAATTTAATAGTGAAAAAGGCAAAATAAAATCTATATAAAAGTTCATAGTTATCAATGTTGTATGTATTAGGCAACTTACTTCCGACAATGATTTTGCAAAACCTGGACGGTTACTCTTAGGAGATGGAGTTAAGGCTTTCTGACGTAGGACATGATTTTCATCCTCTAAAGTTGACAACTTCTCCTCAAGACTAAATTCAAAAACAAGTTTAGAAAAAAAAGAACAATTAATGATTAAGCATAAAACAGAAAATAAACCATCAAATGGTATAAGAATACTCAAATTCTAAATTCTAACAAATGCAATCAAGAAATGCCAGTGGATTGAAAAGGCATGTAACCAGCACCTCTTCAAATTTTTCTGGAGTTGAGAACATTTCTGTTCAACCTCCACCAGTTTCTCAGTAGTTTCATTACTGACTTTTTGAGCCTTCATAAGCTCAAGCTCCAAAGCTGCATTCTTCTTTTCAAAGGTATCCAGAGAACTCTAAAAATTAAACAAAGAATCTAATGTAATTAAGAAGATAAACAGAAAAAGGGGAAAGCTGAAAGTAACATAGTGACAGACCACACATCAAGAACTTAATCTTTATTCCAACGCAAATAATAATTAGGGCAATGGACAGTGCCAGACTGTGTCATCACACATGAATTCATTTATAGAAAGGAAAAAATTTTAATTTTCACAGAAATGCCTCACTGTTACATATATGTAGGAATTGTTCAATCCTTCACACTGTCATCATCTGAAATATTGCATGTGATCTTTATGGCAAGAATAATCAAAAGAAGAAAACCATCATAGTCGAACAAAGTCAGCAGAACACAACCATTCCATACAATAAGTAAAGCACCTTTAATTGAGCATTTTCCTTTCGCAGTTCATCCATTGCAACTAGCTCTCTTTCTAAAGCTGATTTCTCCTTTACTGACAATTCCAATTGATTTTGCAGCACTGCATTCTTGTTACACTCATTAATTGTAGCCAATTTAGCTGCATCCAATTCAAGATTCATAGCTTCTAGCATCTTTTGAAGTTTTGAGATCTCTGCTTGCTTACCCTCATCATTAGAAACCTGCATAACAGTACAGAACAAAGGATGAAAAAATAATTTCGCCTGCATAAATCAAACTTACTATTTATCAGACACCTTTGCTGGATAAATGAACAGAGTGACAGGCCAGATCTTAAACCCAAATTTTGCAGAGCAAGGAAAATACAATGAAAAATAGAATCAAGAATAAAGAATGACTTGGTAATTAGGCTTGATGAGTGTGCACAACTAAAAGCAATGCAGAATATGATAATCTTGATCCATGTACTGAAGAAATTTTGACATCTCAGCTGGATAAATAAACAGAGTGACAGGTCAGATCCTAAACCAAACTTTGGAGAGCACAGAAAATAGATACTAAAATAGATTAAAAAACAGAACCCACAATGAACAAGGCCACAGTAATTACGCATGAGAGAGTGGACAGCTGATATCAATGCAGAATATGATAATCTTGACCTATTTTATGGAAGAAATTACCACTACACAACCCCAAATCAAAACTACTTAAAGCATTTGAATAGGATGAAAAAATGCCAGACTTTTAAGAGAATAAGTGAAGCAACAACAAAAAATCATGACTCAAATACATTTGATGCAGGCAGATTATTTCCATATACAAGAGATCATTATTTCTGAAAGAAATACCCTTATTCTTTTTTCAAGATGCAATCGCCATGTGAGATCCTCCAATTGCTTCTCAAGTTTATTCTTAGCTAGACGCAAGGCACCAGCTTCATTAGCCTCCTGCAAAAGGAAAACCAATAAATCAAAACACAGAAAAACCTTTAATACAATGGATCCCAAGAGAAAAAGAAAACAAACTGTAAAAAATCAGAGGTTTTTGTGTTCACTCTGATCTGATATCATTGATTCTCTTGCATATATACATACATCACTAATTGCACTAAGTCATAAATCTAATTCCTAAGAATTAGCTAATCACAAATCCTAATAACTACATAAGTCAACTTTACAATTAAACAAATAAATTGAATTTAAAACAAGAAATTGTATCACCAACACAAACAAACAAAACCCTCACTTGTTTCAATCTACGAAGCTCTCTTTTTGCTTGTTTACACCGCCAACGGCATTGTATTGCCACAATTGAAGCTTGACGACGTTGGAAAGCTGACCGAATTTTGTACATCTTCCAACATGCCTGTAAAATCCATGTTATATGATTAAATATATATAATATTTTGCATCATGCAAAAGTAACCAAATATAAATGACAAGGAATTGAACATCATAGTAGACAAGTTGAAACCAAATATGCTATTATTATGCCTAATAAACATGTATAAGACAGAGATGAAACTTTGCAAATAAACTAGTCTGAATTTTTCACACAATCAATAAATTACCTACATATGCATGAAATGTTCATAGTTGCCAGAACAGTTTAATTTAACAAATAATGAGAAATGCCAATTTGATCAAGTTTATTAAAAAGAAGATGAAGACGACATGGTTTCTACAAATTAGAAGTTGTAGCACAGAAAAAATTCATCTTATATTTTAAAATTACCTGAATAACAGTAGCAGCTTTGTGTTCTTTTCCATGAACGAATCTTTGGCGAGTTGTGAAACCACGAACAAAGGATTGTATAATAATAGAGGAAGAATATAGTTTCAAGTAAGCTTGACTCATTAACCACATACGAATTGATTTCTGAATGAAGATAGCAGCAGCTGTTTCACGTTTAGCAGCATACATCTTTCGGGCAAGGCATCCTACAAGAACAATACTGATAAAAATAAGTACAAAATGGAGAACCCTACATGTGATATGCTTACTATAACAAGCAAAAATTCCTAATGAAGCACAAACCACTCAACCCTGCACTAATTCTAGCCAAACTCAGAAACACTAACACCAATTTCTACTTCCTCATATAAAGCCCCTTGACAGATCGCTGTGTTATAAGAATGAGATAGTAAACCAGCTTTCAGCCCAAGAGTAATTGACAGTTGTGAAAACTAAAGTAGAGCACAAACCAGAATATTGGTAGTGTGAGTGCACAGTTGGGCACCAAAGTTGCAACAAGATTGGAGGGAAGGGATGAGATAAGATACTATAGAGAAGACAGCTTTGAGACCCACTAAAGGACAGCCTTAAATACATAAGAAACTGTCACGTCATCTCAAGATAATATAACTTAGTGCTCATACTTGCATCCCGTTTCTAGTGCCATCCAACTGAATAAACTTTTTATCCCCAACCAAAATGATTGACAATGTCAAGTCTATGATAATAGATCACACAAACACGTTGATTGTGATTAAGACTAAAACACCGATGATGAGAATTTATGTACACAATTAATTTAAGGGGAAAGAAAGAGATGTACAAAACTAACCCCTGCAGTATGCTTGAAGAGAAAAGGCAGCAGCTCGCATGGAGATAAACTCCCTGTGTGCAATAAATGTTCTCAGCCGGCGCTGAATACACTTTGCAGCATTGTCCAAAACTTCAGCTCGCCTGGAGTCTAAAATGCCAATTTGACCAGCCCTGAGAAATACTTTGGTCCTACCCAACTGATCCAGAAGAAACAGAAACAAGAGGCAAAACAAGAAATAATCATCATCAACGTATTCATGCTTTAAAATCTCAAATGTTTTTATAAACAACAGCTCAAAGCACTGTTCCTAAGAAACATACCTGAAAATTCTCAAGCTTTAGCTTCTGCAAAATTTTTGCAGTCGCAGTTTTTTCATCATAACTGTTAATACACATTATACATCAGTTTAAATAAACATTGATCATTGATGAGAAGTAAAAGCGAAGTTTTTTTTTTCTGAATAATAATATTTGTATGATTGTGCCTACATTCATAATTTCTTTATGGTCAATGATACAATGCAATTAATGACTTCGGTTAGATCAGAATGCCAGTGTTCAGTAAGCATCTCCTTCTGCCACATCTATAGGAGGGGATTATTTTTATATCCTCTGTGAGTTTCTGCAAATGTCTTTTTTACGAAAGTGTCCCTAGTGGAACTTCAAAGGGATTGATTTCATCTTCGGAATTAGAGCTTGAGTTTTTTCTTTCTTTTTTTTTTGATACAAGACAACCATCTAAACTACAAAAGAAAAACCACTAATAGAAAACAAACCAACCATCTGAGACTATATTTAAAACTCTATTTTTGGACTTTTTTGTCATATTCTCTCTTCTCTTCAGTAAATTATTTTTTCATTAAAAAAAAGAAAGAGAGACTGGTCAACTCTCTAGAACTGCTTTGGGTCAAATAAATAACAAAGCAACCCATCAGTTTAGGCATAACCCAAAAAGCCAGTACAAGCTTTTATAGAAGCAGTTGAAAGACTGCCACTACACTCATTAAAAATTAAGTAGGAAGGAAGTGCGGGGACTGCATCCCTTAACCTTACAGAATAACTCCGTCATTCCTAATTCTAAGCTCAAAACATTAGTATAATAAATGGTTTGAATTTTAATGCTTTTATATTTTAAGCTAGCTTTTTAAACATCCATAATTAGTTAATTACTGCTTAAAACACTATTAAAATAAAGGGTTTGAATTTCAATGCTAATAAAATACAAGCTTATATATTGATATATTCTGCATTTTCACAGAAAAATGTGCATATGAAAACATCAAGGAATAAAAGAGTTAACAGATAACTGTGCATATGAATTTTTAGTAAACTGACCTTCCATCCATATATTCAGGAGCTATTAACCCAAAGCGATCAACAAACTCGGTGTAAGTCCTACGAGTGGGGTAACCTGCCAGACTTATTCGAACAGCCTCAAGGACACCCTGAGCAAATAGAAATATTACATAGAAGTGCTCAACAAAGATCCTTTAAGGAAGTAAACCTAGAAGGCATGCATAATTGATGGATTATGGCAACCTATTTGCTTGAAAATTCAAATAAAGCCCACAAGTTGTGGGTGCATGTAAGGCATCATTTTTCTTTTCATAGAAATTATTAACTGGAGAAAAAACAAAAAAAGAATGATGATACTCTGAATCTGAATTCTACCATTAATTCTTTACAGCACAGCATGATAAGATTACCAAAAGGACAGCTTTATTGGAAATCCATTTGACAGCATGAACCGAACCTCTAAATTATGAACATTATTCTCTGACCAATTACACCAAAGTACTAAAAAAAACTTCATTTGTGCATTTTCACAAAATCCAAACCCCCATTTTGATCTAAACTTTCAAAAAGATCTAGAACAGCTCCTCCAAATTTTGTGGCCATTCCTTCTAATAACCAAATTATATATGATTTTCATCAATTTATGGAAGGCCTATGATAGAGTACCAAGAAAGGTATTATGAAAGACTTTAGAAAAAAAAAAAAAAAAAAGACTTCGGGTGGCTTGTAGTTGAGCAATCAAAGACATGTATGATAAGGCCACCACTTATGTGAGAACACAAGGTGGAGCTGCGAAGGATTACCCTATAACCATAGGACTACATTGAGGTTCAGCTTTGAGTCCTCATGTTTTTAACTTGATATTAGATATGCTCATTGAACATATCCAAGAGGCAACATCATGGTGTATGCTTTTTGCTGATCATACAGTCCTTGTTGGAGATTCCAAAGAAGAAGTAAATAAAAAAATTAGAGAGGTGGAGACAAGCTTTAGAGACATACGGGCTCCGTATAAATTGTAGCAAAACAGAATATATGAAATGTAAATTCAATGAAACTAGGCAGAGGTGAAGCTTAGAGATCATTCCATGTAAAAAGTCACAAGTTTTAAGTATTTGAAAACGATAATACAAAATAATGGAGAAATAGAAGGGGATGTAAATCATAGGGTTCAAACTGAGTGAATGAAATAAAAGAAGGCTTCAGATGTTATTTGTGATAGAAAAGTACGACTCAAACTTAAGGAAAATTTTATCGTACAGCTATACGGCCTGCATTGTTGTATGATATTGAATGTTGGGCAATAAAAGGTCAACATGAGCAAAAATTCAACGTTGCAAAAATGAGAATGTTGCGTTGGATAAGAGGTCACACTAAAAAGAATATGATTAAGACTGAGTGCATTAGAGAAAAAGTCGAGGTAATACCTATCGTAGAAAAGTTAATAGAAATGCACCTTAAATAGTTTGGTCATGTACAGAGGAGACCATTAAAGGCTCCTATACGAAGAGTTAACTAAATGAAAGATAGTCCAATAACTTGAAGTAGGGAAAAACCAAAGGAAACAATAAGAAACACTATTATAATAGATTTAACTATTAATAACCTAACTACAAAAATTAGCAAAGATAAAACACATTGATGTCGCTTGATCCATATAACCCCACTTAGTGGGAAAAGGCTTGGGTGGCTGTTGTTGTTGTTGTTGCTGTTATTGTTGTCCTTCTAATAACCAAATACTTATTACATAAGAGTCTTTCAATAGTCAATACCAGCAATCAAATAGTCTTTCAAATTTTGATAACAAAGATAGTTCTTTTTCTTTGTTTATAAATTTCATAAATCTCTATCACAAATCTGCTTTTCAAGCGAAAAAGTGGGTCATCTGAGCATTGAATATGCAAGTTACCAGACAGATTGGTACCATAAAACCATGTTTAATAATAAATAGGGTAAATTACTTTACCCTCTACTCTGAGATGCTTGAATTACATACCCATCCCCTATACTTTGAAAATATACAAAAACCTCCGAAAGAATTACCAAAATATCCATCAGCACAATAATTGACTTCTTTTATTTGAAATATAACTTATTAGAAATTGTATTTCTTAAACTTTTTATTTCAGTGTTATTTATTTTGGGCTGAAAATCATAAATTTAATTTATTCTAAATTTTAAAAAGGTGAATATTTTATATTAGTGAAATACATATTTATTACTTGGTAATAAATACAAGGATATTTTGGTGAAATAGGTGAAATTATATCTTATCTTTCATTGCAAGAGAGACCAATGTATCACATCTTTTGATTTCAAAAGGAGTATAATTTTTCAAAAACAAAGGAGAAGCCCATGTAATTGGAGCATCTATCAAGGGAAGGGAGTGTAATAAAGTAATTTACCCCAATAATTAATATCTCTATCTGTAAACAAGTTGTTTGCCACAAGCGAAAATTCAAGAAAATATATTATGCATGTATAGATTTAACTCAATTCAATGCAATATCTACACATGCACCATTACATTATTGCAGGTTTAAATAAATATATTGAATTTTTGTTGAGATACAATAATATATTGTTACATGTAATATATTAAATAATATACTTGTGTCTCAAAAAAATTTTGTACAAGTAGATTTGTAGCTCAATTCAATTCGTACAAGAAATTCATAAGTCAAAAGCTTATATTATTCTATTCAAAGGTAAACTCAATGATGCAAGTTATGAATCATAACCAACATTATACCAGTTCAATAGTGATGAATATGAGAACAAAGACACAAAATAGAGGTGATTCAACAGTCAACAAAACAAGTCTCTCTTTTTATTTTTTTTACAAGTTGTACAGCATCATCAAACACTGGGTAACAACAATGGCTATCACTAACATGCAAGAAATCTATCAATCTCAATGTGATAACAGCTCTAATGAAGGGAGGCTAGAATATTTAAGCTACTAACCCCACATCGTAATTGGTGTATGACACTTGAATTCTCAAACCTTTGTGGCCGATTCAAAGAATTTGGCTTCACACATCGAATGTAATGAGGCTCTGTTGTGTTAAGGGTCTCCATGAGAGCTTGAAGTTGTTGCTGAAATCCAATGCAACAAATGCACACACACCAAAATTAAAAGAAAAGGTCAGAAACATAGACCATAATAATGGATCCCCTTATCTAACCCCATGATGTCCTTAGTGGCATATTCATAATAACAAGGAAGAAATAGCATAGTATAAAGGTTCAACAATTCATAGTTCCATTTATTGCAGAAAAGTACCCAACCAAGAAAAACTTACAACAAAGGGCAGAAAAGAGCTACTTGAGGCTATTAAAGACAAAAAACAATGGCACATTAGTACAATAACGGGACAAAGTAGCCAAGTACTCTTAAGCCAAATTCATTACAAGATTACTCTTGTCATTAATATTTACATTTATGTGGAATTCTTAACAACTTCAACAGAATCAACTGAACTGATCCTCTGTTTAAGGAGATGGATGGCAACAAAAAGGAGAAGGGTAAATATAGATCCTCACACCTTAAATCTGGAGGCTACAGAAGAAAATTTGTATGATGATCTAGAAGATTCCTCCGGTAGCAAAGGAAAAAGATCACACACTAAGGGGCACTTGGAAGAAGACAATAGATTGCAATGTTCTACAACAACATAATCGCGGTTTTTGTCTAAAAAGCTATCTGTATGATAAGTGACCTGCATAAAAATAGCATAAGATCATTGTAAATTTTGTTATATTACAAAGCTTTTATGTGCAAACATGAGAAAATACTGCGACATATACTCACCTTGCCAGCATAATGAGAAATGGTAAAATCTGTTTCTGAAAACTTTTCCTTTGCCAACCTTGGGTGGGACCGGAAATGCTGAAACAACTTGGTTGAGAATGTTTGATGTGTTGATTTTGGAAACATGCTGCAAGGACAGCAAATTCAAACTTACGGATTTTACTGGAGAGCATTAGATAAATAAAAACAGAACAATTCATACTAAAGAACTCAATTTGTACCAAGCTTCATCCAACAGTGCAATGATACCAATGGGCTTCTGCAAATGAAAGCAAATATAAGCCCACAAGAAACTAGAGATAAAGGCTTACATATAAACAGAACTAAATCTTACAATGGACACTATATTACTTTCTTTTGACGTGATTGTGGAGATGTAATATCACACTTCTATGCTTTAAAATAACTAAATTTAATATATATAGACACACACATACATATGTATAAATCATGAGAGAATCAAACATAAAGCCTAGAGTGCAGAAGACAATGAAAGGGTTCGGATATATTGCAGACTATCTGCCTAGATGGCTTCCTAATGCAAATGCTCCTTTTGCAATTTCAACATTTCTGGCCAGCATAATCTATAAACAACCATAGCTAATACAATATTCCTTAGCAACCATTATTAGATAGATCGATATATTCTTTTTGCCACATATTACGCACAAAACAAACAATCATGCATTAAACTACATGGAAGATAGATTGACATATTTAAACAATATCCACCTAAAAAAGCATAAGAAAAATTTAATCAAAAACCTTTTCAATCAAATCTAGAACATCTTGGTTGTCAATAAATTCGATGTAACTCCAGTTAATTTCTTCTTTGCTATACTCCTCCTGCTCCATCTTGAATACATGCTGGAACAATTGAAAAGACAGATAATTGTAAGAGAAATGCAATACAAGTTAAATCCACTTGATGCAGATAAACACAATACCTCGTTAAAATGTTGCTGAAGCTTTTCATTTGCGAAGTTAATGCAGAATTGCTCAAAACTGTTGGAAGAAAATGTTGCTGGATTAAGTGGAGACCGTATTGACAACAATTAACAATTTCATTCAATCAACTAGAGAAGCCATTAAGCATTTTTACTCCTAGTGAAAATACTAAAATGTAAGATATAAAAACATGAGAAGTTGCCAAAATTCTCAACAAACTAATGGGAAAAAATAGATAAAAAAATTGATGAAAAAATAATTTATTACGAGAAGAGAGAATAATTCAAAAAATATACAAAACAGAAGGCAAGGATTCCTACCCAAACAAGCTAAAACAAAATGATTAAAAATTTGAACAGTGCTTACAAAATAAGCACAAATCTAACCCATAAATAGGAATGTTCCAGTATTAACAATGCAGATTTAACCCACTCCAACTCTAATAAATCAAACTCTGAACAATACCACAAGAATAAATTCCTGAACAATGGATTAGAATGTCTCAACTACAAATGCATGGTTAACCCACTCACTTCATTTCTTCAGAGTCCACACAACAAAAAAGAACACTCCTGTTCAAAGTGACTAGTAGATAACTTACCTGTTATCCTTAAAGCACTCAAAACCATATATATCCAAAACTCCAATTTGTATTTGGGAATTCATATCTTGGCCCACAGACCTATTGATTTTATCAACAAGCCTGATAAAACAACAGAAACAAATAGTATCACCATCCTAAACAATGCATAACAAATATGACCATTGACCATAAAAGTACCAGTCAAATAGGCGGGCATAAACAGTTTTTGCCAAAGCATCCCGACCAGCAACAGCAGCATTGCAATCAAGAGCTTTTACAATACTTCCTTCACGGGTTTGTATTGAGCGAGTACACAATGTTGCTAGGAGTAGGTTTACATCACACCTAGAGAAGGAAAAAGGTCATTAAGCAGACAAAAACATAAAATTATGACTGGTCATTACATAGAATAAAATCCATAATATTTTTATCAATACTACCATATTACAGAGATAAAAGGCACAATCTGGTCATAAATAGAGAGAAAGAAATTCATAGCTCTCACATTTCCATCCATAACATCCCATTTGAGCATAATGCTCAAATGGGTTATTAATCAATGCTCAAATGGGTTATTAATCATCCAATTCTCCTATTTTAAAACAAAGTCGTACATTTTATTTCATTTGCACTAACAAAAAATGATGATAATATAATCTATTCTTCAATCTATCATATAGCTTGGGATACGTCCAAGACCATGTGTCTCAACACAATACTTCACCCGCTTTTGTGGTTCAGCCTCACCAAACTTTAAAAGATCTGATATTGCATGGGACCAAACAGAGAGACCAATGCAGATTCTGATTTTAGCTGCTGTGTCAATTTCATGAATATATCTTATTCTTAAAACTTCTGCACTATTAATCTTTGCAATGTTAATAGTTGTCTCAAAAAGTTTTAAGTATATTCCTAGCATTTTTGTCATCATAAAGTAATATGGCAACATCATAACTGTATACAGGAAAAGTTGATAAACAAACATTTAATTTTTAGTTTCAAATGCAAATATGGGAAATGAGATATAATTCAGCCAACTTAAGCTTCGTATAAAAGAAACAGGATTTCAAAAAATAACTACCCACATGAAGAGATTGGCTGCCATCTGCAGATGAAACCTTGACTTCTCATCCTTTATTACTGAAGAGTCATGCTCTTTTCCAGGAGAAAACTCTACGTTCCCCAAATGTAAAATTGCAGCTAAAGTGCGAAATATAGCTTCCTGATAATAGGAATATAGATAACCCTTAGTAAAACCAGGCTAATGCAAGAGCAACACTAATAGGTAATGGTATTACACCTGATCCTCATGGCTTATGCCAACAATGTCCATTGCCCTCCTTGTCTTCATGTATTCTTCAGCACTGCTTACTCCATCTAATTCATATGTTTTACTTTGGTTCAAATAGTGGAAGTGGCTTGGATGTCCTAACTTATACTTCTCAGCATCCTAAGAAATGTGGCATTCCAGTATAAAGCTTATCAGTTGATGCTTCAACCATAACAAAACGAAAACCATAACATGTTCATTCAAAATGCTGTGATACAATGCCAATTAACAAAAACAGATAGGTGCTACATAAGAGATTGAATACCCTTTCTGATGAACACAACTGATAAAAACAATGATAGTTTCTTTCAGGGTCTGTTATCTGCACTACTCGTGATCTTTCCAATAAGTAAGTTCTAATAGCAGCACCAGATATTCTACCATTTGAATCGAACTGAATTTCAACAAACTTCCCAAAACGACTGCAATGAAAAAGAAAAGTAATAATATGAGGCTAAGAAAAGAACACAGCAATGATAATTTCAATGGAAGAGTATCAGACACAGCCACGCCAAATTTACTGTTTAACAAGAAGGCCTGGCATTATATTGAAAAAATGTGCTATAATGATAATTTCAATGGAAAAGGTTTTGACAATCCCTCACCAAATTCACTTTCAGCAAAAAGAAATGACATTCTATTACAAATATGTACTAAAACTATATCCTTAAAATTCCACTCTTGTTTAGGATGGATTTGATTATTGACTACAGTATGCCATTATTATGCACGGCATGCTTTAGATAAAATAATGAGGCAAGACCATGAGACAGCCAAAACACAGAGATCATGTTTTCTTCATAGATTCTATGTGAAAAAGAAAAGTAACATAGAAAGAGACAAAATATGAAAACTAACATTAAAGGAAACAAGTAATGTAGAAATAAATAAACAAATAAAAAAGGAACCAAACCTACCTTGAGTTATCATTCCTGACAGTTCTAGCATTTCCAAAAGCCTCCAAGAGGGGATTTGACTGAACAGAGCAGAAAGAGGAATTAGTATCTAATATTGATACCCAGATGAAAAATCAAAAGTAATTTGATTATCAACTCATGATTGATTGGGTTCAATAATATCATACCTCAAGAACTTGTTGCTCGACTGTTCTATCATCAATGGCAGCTCGTCCACCAACAAAGGTAAGATACTGCATAATCAATTTTGTTGTCTCAGTTTTCCCAGCACCACTTTCACCGCTGACCAAAATAGACTGGCTTTGACGTTCATTCATCATTGCTCTAGATCATGATCAAAAGAAGCTCACTAATTCACATATCACAACATGAAATAGAAGAAAGCAAGAATAAAAATAAAAAAATCAACTTCATGGTAAATCTCAAAGACAAACTCATAAATGCAGACCAACCTATACGATGCATCAGCAACAGCAAATACATGTGGACTGAGCTCACCAAATGGAGCTCCTTTATACTGCTCCATCATATGGATATCGTACAAATGAGGAAGCTTTGTGAATGGATTTAGAGCTATCAAAATGCTCCCTGTATATGTCTACCAAAGACAAACATATCAGGAAAAAAAATAAGTACAAAATGGTGTAGAATGCACTGAAACCAAGGTAGCAATCCTACTTAAGTGAAGGTACAATACAAGATGACAATAAAAAAAATTGAAAAAGAAAGATACTCAAATATTATTATTCGCAACAACCAAGTGTATTATGTACCATCTCAGATGTAGAACAAATGAACAAGTGAAGTTCGTTACATGAAATCACCAAAAATGAAACTGAAGCATGAAACACTAATGATTATCTATTAATTTATGCAGTTGACTATGATCTATCCATAAAGAACTGCCATTAACTCCTGATTAATGTTAAGTAGAAGTGCCAAGATAGCTAAGAAACGCAATTTTACACCAAAATAGGATTTTCCACTATGACTATATTTAAATTGTTAGATGGCTAGCTTGGTAAGATGCATTCGTGCAAATAACTTGAAAAGCCCAACTATCAACTAAAATCAAACTTGTGACCTGTATCCAGAAAATAAACCCTCAATTTTGCGTGAACTTGCTTTTAGCTTTTCTTTTTCCTGCCTTCTCTAATGTGGTTAGCTGTGCCAAAATATAACATATAGGTCATGAATCCCAAATTTGTTTGTTTCCAGGTTTACAACCATTTTCGACTTTTATTTCTCATATAATGCATTAAATTACACACTCACGTGCATCTTTTCATACATATACACAGAATTTAATTAGATATCACGAATGGGCCTATGGCTAAGCTTTATTGGCCGTAAAACTAATAAATTACTTCAAATAACTAACAACAGTAATTGAACATCTTCGCAGACTCACATATATATCATTCAGGGCATATCTTCTACGAAGATTATACAATACTCCCGGCTCATTTAAATAAGCCAGCCTCGTCATATCCTCCACTCCCCCATGCTCCTCTTCATCTGCATCCCTCGGAAAGAGTTTCTCTGGTAGAGCAAGAACCTACACACCACACCTCCCGAAACCAAAATTTGAAAATATACCGGGAATTATTCATTATTACGCAAGTAGCAGGTATATTGGACAGGTAAAAGAGAAAGAAACTCGTCACCTTCTTCCTAGAAGCAGTGAGAAGTTGGAGTTGCTTGCCAACAAAGCCGAGTACTTCAGCGGCCACCCAAGCCAAATCCCTGTCTTCGACCCAAACTTTAGAGCCCTCATGCAGATTCATTTTGGGTTCAGGTAAGAGCAAGGAAATGAGCTCACACCTAGAGACTCAAAGTATTGAAAAGATTGAAACAGAGGTGAAAGAGATGAATTCAAAATTGAAACCCTAGAGAGAGAGAGAGAGAGAAGGACAAAATAGGAGCGTGTGTTCTAGTGAAATTTTGGGTTCCCGCCCTACACGGGGTAGACTAGGAGTCAAAAATGGCGAAACTGCAGAGTATTTATATCGTATTCGACACGTCACCACTGTACCATAGTGGGTGGAAGGTTGGTTTTGGACTCCAAAGTGTTCAAAGTGTTTACCCCTCTCATTCCAGCGTTACTTTGTCTTCGTCCCAAGGCCGAAGGGACGACTTGATACCCACGCTACTTCAAACAAACAAGTACTGTTAGTGTACAATAATTGGGTTGCTGCATACTAAGGTTATACAATAACTGATACTAAAATTCTTATACATATACACATCAATCCTATTCCTTCTCTAATATATTTATTCACTGTTCTGAGAAATGGCTGCCATCACAGTTGCTCGTACATATAACGGTGGAATTCTTGGATTTCAATTAGAGATAAATATAAGAAAAGTAAGTGTAATTTTCTTACAATTTTTATCATCATGGGCAAGTTTTATTATCAGAAATATATATATAATACTAAAAAAAACTATGGGCAGTGGTACTATCGGGCTTATTTGAATTAAACCGAGGCCACTTTAGTCTCGATCTCAACCACAGACGTTTGTTCCAAATCACGTTCCCGTTAAAAGTGTATTTTTAAGGTTACAAGTCCGATAATTCTCAAAATGGACCATCTAAGTTGCAGATAAATTAATATTGATAAACTCAAATTTAGTTTGTTTATTAAGTTATTCGTGTTCATAATGTTTAAGTACAAATATTTTTTATGTCATTAATCATTATATTTATTTTTAATTTTATCATTAAATTTTTTTTATAATTAATTTTATTTTTAAAATTTTAAATTACAATTAATTTTATTTCATAATTTAACATCATCTAAATTATTAATAAAAAATAATAATATAATATTGTGTTTAAAAAAAATATAAAACTACTAATAAAATCGTTTAAGTTATGTATAAAATATTTATTAAAATCTCTATTAAATCATTTAATCTTTACATCATATAATAATTAAGTGAGAATAAAAATATTATAATTTGATAATATGTATTATTGTTTAAATTTTGAATGTTAACAAAATTTTATTTATATTTTTAAAATTTATTGTCAAATGTTACATTACTATTTTCTATTAATAATTTGAATGACATTAAATAATAAGATAAAATTAATTATAATTTAAAATTTTAGTGATAAAATTAAAAATTGATATAAAGTTTGATAACATAAAATATACTTTTATCTACTATTTGTTTAGTTATACAGTAGTCTATCGTGCCTTCCCAATTACGAAAAATATAGGCAACACATTTTTGAGCTTGTGTTTCTGAAACATCAACACCAAATTCAAACATGAGACATCACAAAAACAAATTACCAAACCTGACAAATGAGTAAATTTCGCTACATAGGTGCTGAGTAATTTATTATTTTTACCTATTATCTGTGGATTGAAATCCCTTATAGTTTATAAAGAATTTTACAAGATAAAAATAGAGAAAAATAAATACAAAAAATAAAACTTCTAAATCACTCAAGGAGTTCCATTTATTTTGGTAAGTTTTATAAAAAAAATTTTATATCAATCTGTGTCTAACTTTATTATGTAAAATTCTTTACAAACTTTTGGAATCTTATTTTGTTATTCTAGATCAGTAGATTTCCTTTTAACTGCTCCTCCTAGGCTTAGTCAAACCGAAAATATCTAAAATACTGTTTACGAGGTTGCAAGACTTCTGAAAATGGACCAATAAAAATATTATTTGTCAGTTGTCAGAATCCAAAGTAATTGTTCCATCGGCAATTTTAGAACCCGTTAACGTTGAGGTGTCAAACTAGGGAATGGGATTGTTAAGATCGAAAACAATATTCATTTGAGGTTATCTTTTATTCTTGCATTGCATTCAGTGAATTCTCCTTCATCGTTCTTCAAATGAGAATTCCCATTAAAACCTTCTCTCCTATCTTCAACCAAATTCTGAGTTCGAGCACTGAACGCATGGAGAAGGGCAATCGTGATTCATACCAAACGTTGTAAGAGAAAAGGGCAAAAATTTGAAAAGGTTGAATAGTAAGTGTCCCATTCAAAAAATAAAAATAAAAAAGAGAGAGAGAAGCCAGAGGCAACAAACAGAATCTACAGAGAAAGAATTGCATCAAAGCTCTATCCAAAAGCAAGCAATCGCCACGGACCCATGAACAAATAACAAAGTGAAACTTGAATCATAAAAAAAATAGTTGAGGCCAGGCCAGCCAGAGACAACAAAGTGGAGGGAGGCCTCTTAATCAAGTGGAAAATCATACAAATTTCTGTGGAACTGTGATCATAAAGCAAAAGCAAAAGCAAAAGCCACCAGAGCTGTAATGGCAAATAACCAAATCCCACCGAGTTGAGACCAATCATGAGCACCACTGCACTCATCATTGGCTCCACTGAAGCAGCCAGGTTTTGTTACCTTAGCCACACCATCCTCAAACACAAAGCTGCTGTTAGGTTTGCCATTGCTGAACAAAACACACCAGAAGTAAGGAGATCCTCCATCAGTACCAGTCACTGCAGCTCCCACCTGAGTGTGATTCTTACTATAAAGTATGTCTAAGCTCCTCTGGTTTCTTATCAGGATTTCCGAAAATGCCACAGGCGCATGCACATACTTAGTCTGGCAGCCCAAGAAACGACCAGTAACAGTAGTGAGTGTTGATGTCTTAACACCACAATTAGGGGCAAAAGTCTCAGCAAATTGAGATTCAGGAGGTTTCTTGGCATCAGGTCCTCCCACAGCTCCACAATCACCTTGGTATGCTTTTATGTATTGTAGGGCAATACAAGCAAGCCCCGGGTTGTCATATAAACTTGATACCTTGTGAGCAGTTCTGTTTTCATTAATTGCAGCTACTAACTTGTCCGCAGGGTTATCAGTAACTTTGGCTGCAAATTTTTGTTTATTATGTCATAAATGGAGAAGCAATACACCAAAAAGGATTAAAATTTAAAACTAATTATATAAAAGAAATTGTAAGCATCCAGATGATTAATTTACATCAGTTCTCCTTTTAAAAAATCCATGCAGCTAATAGAATTAACTGATTCAGTTTGAACTGAGAATTTAAGTTAAGGATCGTATGACAATTTACAAGTATGTTTTGACGTACAACCGCAGACACAAACAAGTAAATTTTGCACCTACTTATGACAAGTCCAACAAAGAAAATGATTGAATAACTTAAATTAACACAATATACAAACCAATTATTTCTAAAAGTCTGTCAAGAAAATAGTTTTAAAGAACCAGCTAAGCTAAGGATTTCATTTACTTTCTTCATCCTCCACTTTACCATCCCCAACTCATTTATTTATAGTATTAATCAAGTCAGACCAAGCTTTAAATGAACCAAGCCTGAATAACTCACTAAATTCTTCAACCACAGCCCTTCGTCTTAGATTGGATACCTGCCATGTTGTGACCCCAACAACTAAATCATCTATAATAAGTTTGGATACAGGTTCCCTGAATTTCCCTAGGACCTTTACAGAGCAATGTTCCTTCCATCTTAACCCTCTACTCCAAAAAAGTTTGAATCTAGGGATAACATGATGCCATGTCAACATTCTAATTGTTAACCCTAAACTCACCGTCTAGTACACTACTTCTCCCTAACATTTTCTCTTCTTTAGATATGGAAATTAGCAAGCCAAAGAAGACGTCTCCTCTTCTCCACCTTCATCATTTTTGTATCCATTTTCCATCTACTTCAATCCTTCCTCACAATTCCATCATAGCCAATGTGAGAGACAAGATCCCTTATTTTGTTGAATCCAAAGCTAAGCGTATCTCCAACATTGACCAACTCTGTTTCCGAAACTGCAGTACCAACTTGATCTCAGGACCATTGGGAGATGCGAAGAGTTTGAAATTACCAACGGAAAAACAGAAGCACTCAAGTTAATGAACTAATCCCACTCTCAACCTTCCTAAGTAAAAGGGCTACCAAATGAAGGGTGTTTGTGACCATTGTGGGACCTCTATAAGTGACCAAGTTAACCTTCACAACCATTCTCACTTGCCCAATCTTGCAAATGGAAGCTCATCTCTAAGGGTGTGTTTTGGAATGAGAAGGGGAAGGCAAGGGAAGGGAAGAAATTAAAAGGAAAGGATAGGGAAGGGGAGAAAAGGAAAGGAAAGAAAATGTTAAGTGATGATTTAGCCTCACTTGTTTAGATTCTCCAAAATTTCCTAATTCGAAGTAATTAAAATTAATGAAAGAAGAAGGTTAAAGAGGGCTAGTATAAAATCTTTAATTTTTTTTCCTCCAAAATTTAGAAATCCAAACAAGGGGAAAGTTTCAAAATTCTCTTTCCCTTCCTTCCCCTCCATTCTCCTCAGTCCAAACACACTCTAAGGAAATTGCCCAATTCCAACTTTTCCTCTGCTAAGGCCTAAAGGTCCAAATGCACCGCTTAAAGCACTTTACATAGGAACCAATACAGTTATCTCGAATTCAGCAATACGAATTGTGAGGAAGAATTGAAGGAGACAAAGACAAGGAGGGTGGAGAAGAAGAATTTTCAACAATATTTCTTCATCTACAGCTACTTTCTCCCACTTTGGACCAACATTAAATCCTAAATTCGCAATACTGCATTCATAAAGAACAGTGTGACATTAAATGCTGCTACGAATAAAATCATGATATTTGTGAATGCATCCCTTTCAAAAAGCAGAGAACAAAAAAACAGATTTATGAAGGAATATTGAAGAACCAGAAAGGCAGAACGTCCAGAAAGTATAATGATATTAGTATCTTACAACAATATCAAAAATCAATTTGGGGAAAAAATGTGTTCGTTGATTAGTTACTAAACTGAAAGCCGAAAATGGGTTGTTAGTGTTAGACAGAGAAAAACAAGGCCAACGAAAATAAAGGAAAATAAAACGCACTCCAATTCATGCTTGAATAAGAAAATGGTTTCTTAGCAGATAACCGACATATCCCCTCTCAACTCCAGAAGAAATAGAGAGCTAATGAATTTTTAATGATACCGTTTGTTGTCTGATTAAGAATGACAAAGATCTTAACTATACTTGATTCGAAGTTACGGTTACAGCTCAAACCAGAACAGGTAAGAGTGCAGAGAAGTCTACTTGGTTTACACTTGTCCGCTTTTCCACCATTATACTGTAAGTTTAAGATCCAATGTGGATGGTTTTCTCTGCAGCCAAATTCTTGGCAAACAAAGAGGCATTTAACAGAAAGAGTAAAATATCTTGAACTTTATCTGGGAGATCAACCGCACATGAGCCCCCTATCTAATTGAGATCTGGACAGAGAACAGCTTCAACATTGATAACAGGCTTTTTAAAGTCTTTTTCATTCTAATCGAGAATGAGAAGCTACATTTGGACGTGTCGAAAGACAAAAAAATTCAAGTAGAAAAAAAAAAAGGTAAAAGGATCTTGAAGTGATTGTCAAGCAGAAGCAGAACAAACAAGTAGTACTCATTAACCAACCATTCTCCACTGACAGATAGGTTCGAAATCTGAAACTAAAAACGCCAGAAAAACAAGGACTTCATTTGAAGTACATGTATAAGAGACTTACTTTGAGAGTTAACAGCATCTCCACCAGCAGCATAAAGGAAGAGAAGGGTGACTAATAGATACCACACAGTTTTCGCCATTGTGGTGTTTCACAGCTCACAGAGGTGTAAAGCAGAACGAGATCGGAGTGAAGAGTGAAGAAGACACAGCACGAGTCAGTGATACGTCTACCTCAATCGGGTTGTCCTTTGGTATAAATTACTGCAAGTTACACCAACTGGGTCGGTTGCCGGGTCCATTTGGATTACTTCTATTTTCATCTGCTTTAGATTGCTACATTACCCTTCAAGTTTTTCTTTTCTTTTCCACCCTAATAAACTCATGAATCTGTGATTAGTAATTGGTAATCCGTAAAGTAATTGATAATTCACAGGGAGACAGAACACTATATTTTAGTATAGTGTCTAAGTTCATATGCATTTCAATAAGAATTAATTTTTTAACCAAGTTTTTTAATCAAACAAAATTTTAAAAAAAATTAATTATATAAAAGATGAATTGTATAAATTATATATAAATTAATTTAAAATTTAAAATTTAAAAAAACTGTACTTAAATTATTTTTTTTAATAAATAATTCTTACCAATTATCATAATAAAAAGTTAATTTGTAATTAAAATTTCCAACAATAAAAATTATGAAATAAACTCCTATATAAGCCCATTCAAGTAAAACATAATAATAATTTTAAACCTAAATTGCAATAATTTAATATTGAAACATCATTAAAATGAAGGATAAGTTTATCACTCGTTTGTCTTTTATTATTGTTACTATTTTTTCACCATACAGTTTACCATCATAATATTAAGCGAGGGCATACATTTAATTATACGGAGCGAATCTGGGCACTGATCAGTTATGTGCTTAAGACCCGACCCGCCTAATTTTCACTGACATTCCACCGACCAAAAGGGTATTGGGTCGGATGCTCTGTCGGCAGGGTCGCAAACCACATACAATACAATGACACCCATGCCTACATTAGCAATAAGTATTAACACTTCCTTTCTACGACCTCACTGCGCCTGTCACCTCGTAATGGCGGGAGTGATCTCTAGTCCATAAGTAGCTCTTTCCTATTTCTATTATTCACTCTATTTGCATGGCCAGAATTAGAAAGGCAAGATTTAATGCTGCTGAGTTACTTGCATTAATTGGCTTACCTCCACCGAAATCAGTGTTTTGATGGTGCCACCGAAGGAAGCATTTTTTTTTTTTTTGTTTATGTGAGAAGGCACCACTATGGCATGAATGTCCCAGTATTCTCTCTTCCAAGCTATCCAAATTAAAAGTGTCATAAATCACAAATAAAATTGTAGATACCATCGCTCACAAAATAACCCTTTGAGTAATTTAACACCGATCACCGATCTCAACACATTTTACAGAATAAAATAATGGCATACTATTGGAACGCCAAACTCTAAAGGCTCTACACCCTGCTCTTCACCAAAATGACTAACTAGACTGCTTCAGGATATAATATGGATAACCAAAATTGAGATGTAAGGATTTACAGAAGTAACTACTAAAACAATCAAGTTGTAATTTCTTTATGCCAAATATAAACAATCAAGTCGTCCACCATTTACAATACACATGGGACCAAATATACTACCGCGCGAGTAAATAAGCACTGGAAACATTTTAAATCCTGGATCCAGATCATGAAGTTGACAAGCTGCTAAATATTCGCTTCAGACTAGAACACGCTGCCCGTAATCTTCCCATGTTCACTGAACTTATCTGTGGACCATAGTAAAGCAAATCACAAATTAATTCGAAGGTACAATAATAAGAAGTCAAATATCAAAAGTCTAGTACTGTGGACGAAAAGGTTCATTAGCAGCCTAAAATTACTAGAAGCATCAGACCAGAATGATAAGGGAAAATAACAAAAGGGAGTTAACTCTCACCCTAGGACAAAAGCGAACATCAAGAGTCTCCAGCATACTGCATTTTGATATAGCAGCTTCAACAACTTCCTCATCAATATTGCAAGACTGAAATCCAAATGATTCACACCCAAAAATAAATTAAATAAATGTCAGGCTTCACATTACACCAACAAAAAAAAAGTCACTAGATTTGACAGATATCTACGTAGCAAACAAATGAAATCGCAAATAAATCAATGGATGAGTTACAAGAATTAAATCATGAAATTAAGTCAAATTAATGCTGGTCAATATGCAAAGGATATAAATTCGTATATACTTTACCACAACAGAAAAATTTTCCATGAAAAACATGTGCGGTCCATTAAAGGCTAGAAGTCTCTGAAAAGAAATCACTCCCAGCTATGAGAAGCTCAACAGGAGCCAGACAATCCAAGCTAAGAGAATGAAGCAAGCGTGTGACAAATTCAATAATATAGAGGGTGGGAAACTTTTCAGGCCCAACATTTTTAATAGATTTCACTATGGAAGATGATAGCCAATAACAGGAGTTATGAGATAAAAAAAATCAGCATAAGCCTCCATATAATAAGATATAACACCAAGAAGCAACAAATATTATGTGTACATCAATATATTAATATTGGGAGGCAAGACTAATACCTGGAGGAATAGACTGCTTAATCTTGGACAATCTAGCTTCAGAATTTCCAAAGATGAACAATTGCTGAATAGAGAAGTTAACAGTCATTGCATGTGATAAGCGGAGAATAAAACCAGCCCACATTAGTTAGAAACATCCATACCTTAAATTAAGAAAACATAGATTGAGACAAACAATATCAACCACCTTCAAATTTGCCGACAAAGAGAGGTTTAAATATAATAATTGAACACAATGTACTATTGGTGGGATGAGAACTTTCCTAATATTTGGACATCCCACACAGTTGAGGTTCTGCAGTAGACGATTGGGTTGCTCACTTGACTCATGGACATTCTCATGTGAACTCATACCATATGAGATGTTTACAGCAGGCAACTCAGTGATCTGTCCACTACTACAACCCCAATTCAAATCATTCATATTAACACAGCCATTCAAGCTCACATGTGTGAGGTGCGTGCAGCAAGCAAGGAGCTCCTCTATGGCAAACTGACATAAAGTTCCATAAGACAAATCCAACTCCTGAAGTGCTGGTAACGCACCTCCCTTGTAAAGAGGCTCAAGTGATGAGTCAGTGAGATACTTGCATGCCTGTAACTTTAATACCTTCAAGAAATAATAGAGAAGGGGCACTATCAAAAAAAATGAGGAGGAAAAAACAAAAAATTGCATGATCCATGGTATGAGGACTAAGGAAGAGCAGTATAATATTTGTACCATATTTAATGATTCAAAAAAATTTGAATGGGAATAATCAATTATAAAGGAATTTTCTTTTACACAAGAAATTAACACTTTGGTTGGAGTGAAATAAAACTGGGGAAACAAAATAGATGAATGGAGTATTCTACCCGTGTGGATGCACTATAGAAAATGCAGGAGGGCACCAATTCCCCTGCCAATTGGAGAGAATCAGACTGGATTTTTATTCTGATGTAATTACCCCTATTTAACATTAAAAAATAAAAAACCTATTGGGCATATACTTATAAATTAACTTCTTACCAGATAATAAAGTTATCACACTTCTATTTTCTTTCCTCTCATTTTCATCTCATCCAAAAAGAAAAAAGAAGAACTGAATTCTCCTTGTTTTCTATCCTATCTATTTTATACCCATTATCTCTCATACAAAGGGGGGGGGGGGGGACGGATGAGACAAAAATAAATACAAATTCAATCTTCTAATATGTTTAACAACCATTTCTTCCAGAGATATAAGCCAGCTCCAATTAATTTATACTCTATAATGCTTACAAATTAGATACCACAACTTTTCCTTGTATTGTCAAATTAAAACTACAATTGGCAGACTAAATGTTTTCAGAAAACCTACATTAAAAAATTGGGGGGGAGGGGGGGGGGGGGACCATTGCAGGAGTAAAAACAAGAAAATCTATGGTAGTTCTTGCCTTTAGTTGTGAACAAGACTCAAAAACGGGCTGCAAGTTTGTCAAGAAGGTGTATGATAAATCAAGAACAGTCAAACTCGGAAGCCAATGCAGAGAAGAAAGTCCATCTGAACCAACTGATGGGCATGACATCAATATTAATGACTCTATCAGTGGGCATGAGGCAGTTGTTGCAGACAAGCAGTCGTCTGTTAGTTGGCTGGACATTCAAACAGTAAACGTTAGTTTGCATACAACGAGGATAACTAGAAACAAAAACAAACGCAGCATAACCTGCAAAAGGAAGCATCCAGGGATATCAACAGTGGACAATTAATGGATGCTTCAGAAAGTCCGCCACACCCTTTCAATTCAAGTGAGATCATATTTGGTGCTTCAATGCTGAGTGAGTTTAATTTTGGACATATTCCTAAATTAAGAGATGGCAGACCGACCTGAGAAGTAGGAGAAAAAATAAATGCAATCAGGCTCTAGCTACTGTATATCATACTCCCAGTTGTCAATTGACCTAGTTATTATACAATAATAGCACGGCAGCCCCCTCCACAGCCTTTAGATATGAGAGTCACTAGAAGTCTTGCATTGCATATTATAAACTAGTTTTGTAACAATGCAGACAGAAAGTAAACAAGATATGTTTACATCTACTAATGATATTTATCCTCATCCTATAATAGACAATCAAATGAGAAGTATATGGAATTCAAAAGCTTCAACTTATGTAAAACAAACTTTAAAGCAATTAAGAAAACAACATCACTTACAGGATTAAATGATGCTCTTTCCAAATGATCACAACCATCCAAATGAACTTTCTCAAGATTAGGGCAAGTGAGCTCAAGAGTACTGATTGCCCGACAACCAACAAGGGAAAGACTGACTAAAGATGTACTGATGAATCTCACTGATGTCAAGTTCTGAATCCATTAAAATGTCGAATTTGAGACAAAAAGACATAATAATCGCAGAAATGTAAATAAAACATTTTATCATCAAAATCACTTGGAACCAAATTTCTCACAAGCACAATAGAAAGACAAAATCTATCGTAAAGCACTTTTCAGCTTTAGCTAACATTCCATGGAGCCCCAAAATATTGTCAAACTGATTTTTTATTTAAAAATAAACAAACTGACTCTTAATTTAGGTACATAACTAATGTATGATCATGAAAGTAAAAGGATTTTAAACACCAACTCATTTGGTAATCAAAGATAATAAATAAAAATTATCATATGAGGAAACCTCAAAGGCAAATTTTTAAAAATTGGCATAGTTACTAGATAAGCTGACTAGAAAAAGAAGCAGAATGTTCTTGAAGGTTCTATAATGCAGTGAAAAGCATCACGTCATCCATTACTACATATTGCTTGTACAGATCAATCATAAGAAAATTTCAGTCAGTAATCCAGCAAGTGACGTTAAAGGAACTAATTCACATACCTCACAGTTATCAAGAACTAGTGAATTCAACATAGGGCATCCTCCACCATCACTAAAAACATCACATATAGAGTTTGTCAAAGATTCACACTCAGAGAGGTCCACTTCTTGTAAGGATAGGCATTGCAGAGCTAATGTTGTTAAGCTGTCCTGCTTTTGTAATGCTAATTTCTACATTGTCACAATCAATTCATTAGATTTCTACCAAATCCACGGGATCAATTAAAGACAGACTTAAGTACAAGACATACTTGAAGTGAATTTGATGTTATGTTGATACGGTGGAGTACAGGGCAATTAGAAACCACTATAGAGGTTAGCATCAAGGTCCTCAAGTTTAAATCAGCAAATCTGTCAAGGAAGACAATTCAGACGAGAAATTAGAAAATAAAAATTCAAAGGGTAACTATGTGAAATGAAGTATCAAGTAAACAAGGGCAAGAGAAGAAAAATCAAGAAACATACTTGCGACAATGTACCAATCTAATAATCTGCAAACGTGGAAGATCCAAAGACACAGAAGTCAATAGGCTGCAATTGTCAAGCTCCAAAACCTGCAGCCGCAGTGACATCAATGCCTCATCTTCAAAGTAGATACTCAGAAATTCAGACATATAGACAATATCATTATCCAAGTCATATTCCATACCTCTAACATATAACTATGAGATATTGCAGCCATTGAAGCTGATGTTATGCCGTCACAGTTGTGAATCTTAAGAACTGTCAACATTGGCAGTCTAACAGACTTCAAAGATAAAAAAAGTAAGCATGTCAAAAGTTGATCCAATTTATATCCTACCTATAACTATTCAATATTCTAAAACCTACCTCCAAAGAAATGTTTGGGCAGTATGATGCATCAAGAAAACTAAGGTTAGCACAATTCTGGGCTATTTCACGCAGTGTTTCATCACTAACACATGTACAGTTAGACATGTCCAGAGAAACTAACTGAGGGCATGAAGTTGCAGCTGTGCGAATCACGGCATCTGGAAGTTTGTGGCAAGAACCAATGTCAAGCTCACGCAAAAGGGGGCAACTAACAACAGTATGTGCCATGCTACTGCGCTTCAATGACATAGTTTCAAGTAATGGGCACCTACAAAATATAAATCATCACAGATTTATTTCAGTGGCTGGGTGTCAACTAAATTTAAGTTAAACTTCACAACATACCTGACTGATATTCGCATTACACGGCATTTTGTTAGTTGAAGATGACACAATCTATCATGATAAATATGTATCTCCTGAATACCATTGCCAAGTGTAGCATCATTGATGTTCAATTTCTTCAGCATAGAACAATCAGCTAAAGCATGGAAAAAAGTATCCCCAATCTGTCCTTTTCCCAATGTTAAAACCTCAAGATTTCTGAACATGATGAGAACAAATTACCCAGAGTCACAGATAACATGATTGACTTTGACCACATAATTATCACAAAAAAAAGTAACTACCTTAATGAAGTGATAGCCTTCATAACTAGCAAGTGAATGGCAGGACCAGAAATGCTCATTGCTGTGGCATTAGGATAACGGCTACAAATGTCCTCAACTGTAAATTCATATAGAGCTTTAAATAAGCACGTTCACCCTAAAAAACAGTACAGCCAAAGCTAGTACTCTACACAGCATATTTTCCAATAAACAGTTACTAGTTGAATGCTAAAGCTTTCCATACAAAATTTTGATAAAAATAAGTACAAGTATATTCAGGCACAGGCTCACATTGCTCTACAGATATGTTCCGGTCTTCAAAATTCAAATCTTTCCAGAAATCTTCATGAGCACTAGCAGCACGCCACTGCCTACAAACTCTAGCAGCTTTGCAGAGATTGGTATGATCCAAGAATGAAAAAACCTGAGTACATGGGTAAGGAAGAGATGTAATAAATTAAAAAACGTGGTAGGTTTAAATTCAATACTAGGTATCAAAAGCATATCAATTTCGTTAAAAGAAAATCAAATAACAAAAATAACTCTTTGCCTTGAGCATACCATATGCAGTAAGTCATCTGTAAGATCCATTCTGACCTCCAGATCTTCTACTTTCAAGATGTCATTGTCCTCTTCTTCACTGTCTTTCACGCAGCTAGAATCAAAGTTATTCTCCTGACTGGTATTCATCAATGTAAATGCATCATAATATGTGTCATTATTATATCCAAGAGATGATCCTTGGGTATTATCGAAATCACCGTAGTCAACAGAAGTATTGGACTTCCCATTATTTAAAGATGTTGAAGTTCCATAATGACACTCTCTGCAAAACATAGTTATCATCACTCAGGATATATCATCATGTGGTTTGCAAAATAATATTCAAAGATTCCAGTAAACGTCCAAAAGTCCTTCGCAGAAAGATAGGAGAAAGGCATCAACACGTAATACAAAAGTCAATGTAATTCCATATCACTCCCTTTCCATCAAAAACACCACGCCAAACTGGAAATTTCACTCGTACATTTGCTTTTACAAACAAAAACTTCCAACTCCGAGACTCAGGTAGAATTGGTTGTTTCTGGCCTAATCTCATATAGAAAGGGGAAGAAAAACAGATCTAACAGAAGAAGGCATTAAGGACATGGTTTCCATAACTGTCATGTTATTAGAGATCACATATGCATGTACATGCTAAGTAGTCGCTAGACAAACTATCAAAGATGGAATCCGTTTATGTACAACTAATGACTTTACACAGACAAACACAAAACCGTTGTAGGAAGCACTGAGCCAATGCATTGATCACAACACAGTCACAATAAGCACCAAAAGTCGTGCTCTCCTGATACAAATAAAAATGCGCCTACAACTCTTTAGGAAGATAGCACAAGAAATTCCTACAACATTCTTTCTTCAGATAGCCCAAAAGAGTCATCATTATGCAGTAAAATTAGCATTACACCAGGCCGCTTTTTTTTTTTTTTTAATCCAGTAGCATACTAAAAATTTCTCGATTGTAGACAGATCAAATGCGCGAATAATATCCACTAGTATAAACACGTAATTCTATGCACAGAACGGGATTTCAAATTTCAGGACGGAGCATAATACTAGAAGGAAACGAATTTCAACTTGTCAGTTAAAAAAAAAAAAAACATGAAAGTGAAAGCCAATGTTCCATATTCAAAGTACAGTTTGGCGATGAAACTCACTCGAAGTCAGAGCGAACTTTGGCGCGCTTATGGTGAAAATCGCGACTATCCTCAGCGCCACTCTCCAAATCCGCGGCTACAACAGCCGCAGCCGAACTACTCTCTCCCTCAGGCCGCGGCGAGTTGGACCAAGAGGCAAACGCACCCGCACGCACAGCCCTGACCATCTCCTCAAAGAACCTGAATTGCTCGTCGCGCTCACGCCCAATCAGCGCGAGACCTAATGGCGCAGCACCGCCGACCACAGACTGCTCGTCATTTCCAATATCGTTGTCAGGTAGGCTATTGTTTCCGAATATGCCCTCTTCCTTCATAGTGTTTATACGATTACCTCCCTCTCTTTCCACGTTGTCTTCTTCTTCGTTGAAGCATAAAAAACACCAAATCTTCATGCACTTGGTGACTGAAACTGAGAACTTTGAGAACCCTAAGTCTCGATCCAACACATTTCTTGCAGAAATTCAAGCACTAAGACCAGTTTCTTTTCTTTGAAACCCTAATGCCACGAGAATGGCAAAGGCGATTATCAGAAGTCAAAATAAAGATATAGTGATCAATTTGCAGAGAGTGTAGAAATAGTGGAACGGAGAGGGAGGGGAAATAGCTTAGAGAGAGAACGAGAAGCTTGAATGGATCTGATCGGATCTTGGTAGCTGCTTTCCTGGGATGTTTTCCTGGTTGCTCTATATCTGAGGAATGAAAATTCGCACTTGTGTGGAAATTGTGGATAGTGAAGGTTCGGGAGATGAAGACGACGACGTTTAGTCGATCATTCGTGTTTAATTTTTAATTTTTTTTGGATATTTTGACCGTGTGCATTTTGAAACTGCGTCAGAGTTCAGACATGGAGTGTTTCCTGTCCCTTTCTCCGTGTACCAAGTGCTACCCGTAAGGATGATGTCCTTATGAACGTCTCAATAAATGATTTTTTATTAGAAGGTTAAGTCGAGGATATTTCTGAGTTCTGACTTCACCCTGCCTCTAACCATTAATCGTTATAAATATACTGTATTAACAATACCATGTTTTTTTTCGGCTCAACAATACCATGTTTTAAAGATTTCTTTTAGTTCACAATCAACAATGTAATCTTTATAAATTTTAATAATTTAACATAATTAAATGATAAAAACAAATTAATATGTACAGTTTTCTTTTTAAAAATTTATTCTTTTTTTATTCAATTCTAAAAATTACTAATTTTTAAAATTATATATATTATTTTTTATATTATTTATATGTTACTGGGAATGATAAAATTTTTTAAGCTTAAGGGTTTGTACTATAATTACTTCATTTAAGAATTCAAATATAAAAATTTTTTTTCACAAAAATAGGGATGGTAAACAAAATTTTTTTGAAATAAATTTGTAAATAATTAAAGATTGGATAGTCTCCCGCAAGTTCCCATCTCAACACATTTACAAAGATATTTTTAAATTTATATATATTTAGTTAAATATCTTATTTTGTAACTTTTTTTATTATTTTTAATTAAAAATTAAAAATAAAAGCATGTAATTTATTAAGAGCAGTAAAATTTTTTAAAGTCATCTTATGCAACTCTTTATTTTATTTTAAAATTTTAAAATTATAATTAATCTTTTATTATCTTGATAAAATTAAATATTTTTATTATTTTTTAATATTTTATAAAAAATTATATTATTATTTAAATAAATTTTTGTTAACACTTAATGTGAAAATCATCAATTTTTGAATCTCTATAAACAAAAAAAAAAAAAAGAAACGAAAGATATTTTCTCTCTAACGCGAAAAATAATGAAGATGAGAGACTCGTTGTCCTATCTTCGATCGTGCCCTGCTATGTATGCAATTTTAAATAGAATTTATAATTCAAAAAAATTAGTGTATAATGTCAATTTTTTAACAAATAAGATAACTAATTCTTTATAGAATAAATTATTAATATATTCTTATAAATATATACAGTTATTGGTGCTTAACGTAATTTCTTATAGAATAATCAAATCAAAATTTTATAATTATTGTGTATGACTGAAGACATTGGCAATTACGTCAATTACAGAAATAACAAGACAACCCTTTATTTTCATGAACTAGCACGGAAATTTTGATGGACATGCCGACACCGAATCACTCAACAATTATCATTGTGAGCTTCAAGCTTTGCTTCAAAATCAATGCCCAGGTCTCTTTTACGATAACAAGAATGATAAATTGTAACCTGTCATTCCTATCAGAATTATAATTTTTTTAAAGAGAAAAATAAATAAATTGAGACCATACTAAGAGTTTGTATGAGATTGTTGAAAACTGTTTTTCATTTTAATTAATGTTTTTACAGTAAGTATTGTAAAAGAGATGGGTTTGAATTTGACAAAATTAGCATTTGTCCCATGTGATGCAAGGTAATATTGCATAAATATATAGATATATTAAAATATATAAATATAAAAATTTTAAATAATATTTTTATATAAAATATAAATTTGTAATTTAAATGGCTCAATAATAATTAATAACTTGATATGTATATGGTTTAAAAAAATAAAATATATTAAATGTACTAGTATTATAGCTTATTATAATTAAAGATATGATTAATATGATATATTTAAAATTGACATTTATTTTACAAATAATTATAATTTGATAATCCATTAATTAATGTACATATATCTTTTTTTAATATTAAATGACATTCATAAAATTTTTTGATGCATGATATCAAATATTAAAATTTTAATACGTTGTATTAATAAGTGTATAAAATTAAAAATAAGATAAAAATATTTTAACTTTCATAATATATTAAATGTTTAATTAATGTGAAAGGTTCGGAAATTGACATATATGTATTTTTTATTTTATTAAATGTGATTTAATTATAATTTATGAATTATTTTAGTATAATATATTGACAATTGATTACGTAATATGTGCTTTTATCAATATTATAGTGTATCAGGCAATATTGTTTACTGTCAATTTATTAAAAAAGAGATATATTTAAGAGGAAATGTAGAAAATAAAGGTGACTATGGAACTTAATAATAAAAGATAAACTTTAGTTTTTTACTTATTTCTCATAACATAAAAACATATTATACAATCACTGAAACTTTTTTTTTTTTTGTTTTTAGAAGTTGGATTAAATACCTCGTTTAACTAAAAACATTTAAAAATAAAAACTAATTTTGTCATTAAATTGAAGAGAAAAATATAAATTTGTTTAATGTTGATATAATTAAGGTGGTAGAGTGTGTGATGAGTTATTTAAATATTTATTTTTATATTATAAATAGTTAAATATATATATTATTATATTAAAACAAATATACGTACAAATTACATTATTTACAATCTTGTAAGAATAAATTAATTAAAGTGACGAGATAAAAAAGTTATTTATAAATTTAAAGAGAGAGAGATTATAGTAGTTATATTTGATTATGTTAGTGGGCAGTGGTGGGCAGTGAGAAGAGTAGATTGCGTTGCACGGCAGAGAGGTGACAGGTTGTTTCTGGGAGTACATTCTCTACATTTTTTTTTTTAGCACGATAAAGATAAAAAAAAAAAAATTATTAATACATTTAACATAAATTTTTATTAATATAAAATTTTTATTTTTTTTATCTCTCGTATCACAAAAAGATATAAAGAAATTAAAATATAAATGATATAAAATAGTAACCCTTTTCTTAGTCTTTATTCTGCATCCCACGTCTCCTACACTTTTATTCACTTTCCAGTTTCCATCGTGCCCCCACTTTTTCACCTCCATTCCTCTTCCTCATATTACGTCTCATTCTCAATACTCCATTCCACTCCAACCTCTCTTTTCAAAACCACATTTACAACCCAAATTTGTGCACAAAATGTGTTGAAGCAAGCGGCAATGTGATTTTGTATACCTACCTTAGTGCATGAGAAATTTGGAAGGAATGCTCAGGAGAAGAACAGCACTCGTGTTCATAATGAATAATGATGAGGAATTAATTGGTTGGAGGCAGAGAAAACAGAGTAATTAAGAGAGAGGTGGGGAGGGCTCCTTGTGGGGTAGCAGGTAGGCCCCACCCAACTGGCATGAAATAAGAATGGTGGGAAAGTGGGAAGAAATAAGATTGAATGAATTTAACCTCGTATGTATGTATATATATATATATTTGGTATTTCTTGTATTAATTTCTGAGTTGAACAAAAACAAAATAGTTTTGAGAAGTGGAAAGAATTAAAGGAGACGGTACATGGGTAGGTGTGTGCAAATATCGTGCAAGATTTACTTTTCTTACTTCATTTTGTATTTCAACTAATTTCAGTGACAGATGAAATAATCAGGAACATGCTTTCTCATCCCTCGCCATTATGTCTCAGTACTGATATCCTTCCATACCATTATTACTTTTTTTTTCCACGCTCGCTTTATCTCCTTTTTTTCCACACACACACATCCTCTCCATCATATCTTAAACTATATATTAATAAAATAAAACAAAAACCATTTTAAAAAAATTCATTTACTACCCAAAACCAAAAAAAAAGAAGAAATTAAACTATTTTTCATATTACCTACAGTACAATTAATTCCTGACCACATCTTTCATACCAAACCAGTAAGGTGTGATTAAGTTTTATGATTGTTGTGTTGCGTGGTTTTGAACGCGAGGCATTGGAATAGTGAATGGTTTTCATTCTACAGTTAGCAGCCCAGGAGAGCACATTTTAAGTCCATCACCTACACCAAAGCCCAGGCAATTTTTGGTCCCACTCAACAAAGGGGAAAACAAACAAAACGAACTGAACATATAAATATGCTAATCTGTTCTGTCGGGTTAATAATAAATACGTCTTGGATTTTGGTAAGTGAAGAGTAGTATTTTATTATATTATTTAATATTTAAATTTTTTTTAATAAATAATAATAAATGCATAGCTTATTTTTAGAATAAGAATTATTTACTCTTATATAAATACAAAATGTAAATCTTTAAATCTTAAATTATAAAATTATAAAACATAAATCTAAAAATATTTATATATGAAAAAATTATCATATAAAATTAACAATATATATATGAAAATTACCCCACCAAAAAAAAATAAAATCACCAATATATTTATAGAATTTATGTTATATAATTTTTATTTGTTTAAATCTTAAATTATAAAATTATAAAACAGAAATCCAAAGATATATATGTACAAAAAATAACGTATAAAATTAGCCAAAATAAAATAAAATGTCTCGTAATATTTTAAATTTTTAAAATTTGAGTTTTATATTTATAAAGATAAATTTGTCTTTTTTAAAAAAAAATTGTGCATTTATTACTGTCAATTGAAAATTTTTTAAATAATATTAAATAATATAATAAAATATTATGTTCAATAACATTTAATACTTTTTACGGCATTAGTTAGTAAAACTCATAAGTTTTTAATATATTGTAGTGGGGTTCGAAAATGGATGATTGGCATGTAGTAAGTTGAGGTTTTCAAATATTGAATGAACTTTAAAGGGCTTAGCTCCACCAAACGGTTGAAACCCAGGCAGCTTCAAAGTCAATAAATTGCTTGTGGCTATAATCAATTATTTATAAATTAATTATATATATAAAGTAACACACCAGGCTAAAAGAAATATTCCAAGATGTCCATTGTCTATTCATTCTATCACAATTAAATAAAGTCGCACCCACGCAGTTGATTTATGATTGAGACAATTTTAAGGACAATGGGTAGAAGCGAAGCGATTCACATTGTAATAACTAATTACTAATTAACGTTATTGCTATCTTAAATAGTTTAGGACAGTGGGTTCACGGATAATGGACCTGTTTCTGTTTGGTTTCTCAGGTCAGGTCCACTTAAGTATTAGTCTGGAGGCTACTTTTGAATTCTGAAAAGATCTTCATCGTGTCAGGCTGTCACTTTCCACACTATTTATTGAATATATTTTTACAATGTGTATATATATTATATTATTTTATTTATAAATTAGTCAACCAATTATATTTATTTTATATTAATAGATTCATATATTATAACAAAAAATTTAGTTAAATATAATTGACTAATAAAAAAATAATATGACACATTGCTTGAGAAAAAATTTCACTTTTTATTATATTATCCACCTCCTTTCTTTGATATCTTTGATGAGTAACCACGTTTTCTTCTCAACAGGACAGAGCACATAAATTTACTCATAGGGTTCGCTTTCACCCAGATCCAGAGCTTCTTATGATCACCTTATTTTATTGGTAATTCTATCAGGTATCAACAGATCTGCTGCCTCTTTTAAGTTATTAACTTTTATCAATGTATGTACTATGAAATGTTCATATCAGTAATTAAAAAAAAAAGTAGAATACATTAAATAAAGAAGGAGCTCAATAGTTTTTTCATAAAATGATCCTATTTTTTTTTATAAATATACAAACAAAATTGTAAGACTTATTAGCACAAAATGTATACGATACGTGTTGATATTTGAGTCATTTGTTAATACGGTTATGGTGGGTGGTGGACGTACATACAACAATTATGGGAGAGTGTATGATATCTGACTTATGGCACTCAAACTCAACATCGTTTAAAATCAATATGTGGGAGTAGGAGGCCTAAACACTCGAGCTTTCTGTCGTCAATCCTTATTCTTAACCAGGATGAAATTAAGAACTTTTTTCATTGAAAATTTGGATAATAAAGATATGAAAAATAATATTTAATTATAGTCCTTAAAATAATGAAAATAAAGAAATTGGCGGTGGTTAAAAAGTGAGATTTACATTCATAGCGGGGGTTGCATTATAAAATTGAGACATGAGATCTCTAATCTCTATGGTCACACTGAAATGATAAAGCGCAAATCGATGATCTGGGGTTGGCTGAGCATTTAGCCTCAATGATGACTATTTGACTATACAGTTAAATTAATTGAGTAATAATTTGTGTCTCCGTATAATTATTACAAACTACTCACTCCATAATGAACATGGACTTATTCAAAATCCCATTACATCAATCAGTAACTTACATTCATTGTGCATCTTTTTCCATTTCTTAATATAAAGAAATTTTTAGGTGGCACAGGTTATTAATAATGAACAGAAAAAGTAAATGATGAGGGAGAGGGTAATCTTTTAAGCGAATGCATACCTATAGTGTTAATTATTTGTCTCTAATCAACATCTACTTTCTTAAATTTTGAGTATTCTAATCTAAATGATCACCTAACGATAACCAACACATCTACGATATGACATAGCTAAAACGACAGCATAGTATTTGACAATCGAAAACTCCCTTCATTTGATCACTGATATAAAATGAAGAATAAGAAACGTGTATGCATTTCGATGATACGAAAAACCAAGGCAAAGATCATTAATGATATTCAGAGTTTGATTGTACTAGTGAGTATTTTCTACACGCGTGGTAACATATAGCAGTAATGTTAGGATACAATATCTGACTGTGAGTGCTGTGTGAATGGTAATTTGAATTTGTTGGTTTCTCCTCATTCCTTGTTGTCATCATTCTCTTACTTAACTTTCTACTCGGGAACACTGAGCACGTCACATGCCAACAAGGCTTCGTACATTTCTCTATTTCTACCTTTAATTATTCTTGATGGGATTTCATCTGCCATCTGATTTCTACCATCATGATTTTCTTGTTTTGTTTATATTATTTTCCACAACTTTAATATGATCCCGTAATTCACTCTATGCAATGCATACCATTACCAAATCACGTGCCCAATTGCTCCTCACCCCTCACTAATTTTTCGTGTATATAAGTAAAATCTAGGTTTGGTGTAAAATTTAAATTTGTTGGGACTAAGGAAGGGAAACAGAAGAAGAAAGGGAAATGGGTTCAGAGAGGAAGAAAGAACCTTGCAAAGGAGCCTGGACGCCTGAGGAAGACCACAAACTGGTTCAAGTCATAGAATTGCACGGTCCCAAGAGGTGGAAGTATATAGCAGCCAAAGCAGGTATATATATTACAAAACTCAGAAACGTCCTTCTCATTGTGCATTCAGCTCTCAGCTAGTACACACACACACACACACATATATATTATACTATTCTTCATGATTCTCTTTTTCTTTTATTCATCACAGGTTTAAATCGATGTGGCAAGAGTTGCAGATTGAGATGGTTAAATTATCTGAGACCCAATATCAAGAGAGGCAATATATCTGACCAAGAGGAGGACTTAATACTCAGGCTTCATAAACTTCTAGGCAACAGGTAACATAGTGTAACAGATGTTAAAAAAAAAAAAAAGATACAAAATTTACGTGTTGTTGTATATCTATAATGTCCTAAACAAACATGAATACTAGGTGGTCGTTGATAGCTGGAAGGCTCCCAGGTCGAACAGATAATGAGATTAAGAATTACTGGAACTCTCATTTGAGCAAGAAGATAAATCCAAGGAAACAAAACAGAAGTTTAAAAACAGAGTCCATGGAGATAAGTACAGCACCAGAGATAGTTGCTGTTGGTGGTAATAAAGAGCAGGGTACCTCCAAGGTGGTGGAGGATTCAAAGTCTAGTATTAGCTTTATTGAAGGCGATGGCGATGTCTTCTTTCCTTGTGGGAGTGAAGGACCAATAAATTTGGAATGGGTGAGTAGATTTCTTGAAATGGACGAAACTTGGTTTGGATTCGCTGATATGTGAACTCTCTAACTCAATCAACTTTCGTGCTTTTAATTTCTTCTACTATGTCAAAGTTTGAGTTTCTGTGTTTCATCTATCGTTTTGAGAATTTTCCTCGCTTGACAAACAACTTTGATTGTAGTTTGCCAAAAAATTAAAAAAGAGACTTGCATTGTATAATTAATATCGGCTTCTCTCTGTTTTGTGTTATTCATGAAGAAAGGTGTTGTATTTATTTTTGAGAACGAGAAAGGGTAACATCTAAAAAGTGCCAAGCTAGGTTGGCTCCCTGAAGATGACAAAGGGACGCAAATACTATATGCTAACATCACAGGTTCTCATAAAATTCAGAAAAAGAAATGAAAAAGTTGGGTGTGTTGATAAGGGTTTGCTTGGTCATTTGTCTGAGACTGGTCAAGAAGACTGATGCAGGAGAGAAGGAACCCCCCATAAGAGGTAAGAATCCCGTGAAAAGCAATTAAAGGACACAGAAAGTAATCATATAAGTGGAGTGTTTGAATTATATATATCTAGTAAATGATTGAATTTCATTGTATGTAAAGTGTTCTGGTTGGTGAAAGTGACACGCTATAATCGCAGCACTTGCAATATACCATTACTGTTTATTATTATCATTAGTTGGATAATAATAAACAGATTCGAGATTGCAATCCATTGCATTACCTGATTAGACCCAAACAAAATTACTTTATAATAGATAGAAGAAATGGCAATTGTATATAGAGCTAGAATCAGAGTTTATAACTGAAATAATAGCCCTGAAATGGAGAAAGAGAACTCGGAAAGTACAGTTCGACTTGAGAAGGTTATGATACGAAATAATTGCTTTTATCATTGCTTATTGGAGTCTCAAGGGATCATCATGGAATGGTCATTTTCATAAATGTACTGATGAAATTAAGCAGTAACCAAAGCATCCGCTGCATGCGTGGCTGGGGGAATGAGATAAGGCATTTAAAAGGAGTAGTCCAATAATTTGTAATCGTTGGATGGTGGGTGCACCAAATTAGAAGACATGAGAACCACCTAACCTAAACTTAAATGTACTATCAAAAAATTTATTTTCCCTGCTTCCTTCTCACTTCTCTCTTCACGCTCTGCAAAACGTGTGATTACCTCTCCATCTATATTTTCACTCTAGGCAATTACGTTCTGTACTTTGATTCACATTGTCAATTTTCTTTTAGTTTATAATAGAGTGGCATGGAAATGAAGAATCTGAAAACTATAACATTGAAGCTGTTTCCAAAACACTTGATCGATCTCTGGCATTTAGCAGAGAGTTTAACTGGAAAAAGCTTCAATTGCTTCCATCGTCTCTGATTCAAGTCCCTAGCAGCTCGAAATCAAATTATTTTACGACTCGTAGTGAGATTAATTGGGAAGTTTGTGGGAAGAAATGAGTGCGCTGCCATGTGGATTCATGTGCAAGTCATACATACAATTATAAATACTTGATTGATGAATTTCAGAGCTGATGTAAGACTTGGACCATAGTATTTATACAAGTAGGCTCAAAGAGGGAGAAGGTTTGAACCATAATTCAACATCCTTTATTTTGATTAATTTAATGCGATAGATAGCAGAAATGATATTAGTACCCATCCTACTAGGACGTACCCAACGACTCTCGTAGGTCCCACGTCCTCTGGTTCCTGTTATGAAATAAAACAAGTGTTTAGCATTCTAATTTCATAGATTTGGACGTACGTAAGAGCAGACACGAGTAACAAAAATGGTCCAAAATGAAAAAGAGGAAGAAATACCTGAGGGGGAGGAGTGCCTTTAGGGGTCTGTGTTATGTCAACCTCGAAGGGCCAAACGAATTTATCTGTAGTCTCAGTCCTGGCCAGGCTCCAGTCATATATTCTTCTCTCTTCTTCAGATGATAGGATTAAGTATGATTCCTGTAGACGGAGGGATGACATACCAGATCATCACTATAAATGATCTTTCTAATTAACCTATCTAGGAAGACTCTAGGGTTCAGAATTCAGATATATACATACATACATACATATATATATATATACATATGTAGTTATACTACTTACTGACTTTGAGTTGTTCCAATTTCTTGTTCAGTTCGTCCTCCTCTAATCCTTGTTTCTTCAATTCCTCAACCTTGTTATTATATGCTACTGCGACCTGTTACATATTGATGAGTTGAAAACGAAGCTGAGTGATTAGTAAATATAATATAATAATGAATTCAGATACCTTTTGGAATGAAGTTCCTCTTGGAATGCCGAGTCTACCATAATGATCGACGTCCGTAATTGCTGCATTAATCTAAACTAAATGAAAACAATATATATAATATTTAACACGGAAATGGGAATATAATTAAAAAAAGCAAGAAGGGAATACGTATGCCACGTAGAGCCCTTTCGACGTTAAGAGCAGAAATTAAAGAAGGAGGTTGTTGTGGAACTTCAATGGCACCCTGGGAATCTGAATCTGCTTGTGTAGCCGTGGAGTCGGTGGAGAAATCACCAGTAGTAGAGGTTCTGATGGATAGTCTTGAGGATTTAGCAGTGAAGGTGATCCAATTTGAGAATGCATACTTGGGTGAATACTGGGTCGTATGAATGTTGTTACCGGGAATGCACACGGTGGCGGTAGTGGAGGGCACAGCCATTGTCTCTCACGAATTAATCGACACCTATGCTCTGTTCTACGCCCTTCGTCATTTATCCTTTTGGCTTCTGCTCCTAGCCGCAACTACACACGCGGGTGCTATCCAGTATCCATCATCATATGTTCACTAATTTTATGTGATTGGGTCATACAACAACAAGGTCGTTGTAGTATAGTGGTGAGTATTCCCGCCTGTCACGCGGGTGACCCGGGTTCGATCCCCGGCAACGGCGTCGCTTTTTGCGTCTACAATCCTTTTTTTTTTTTTAAGTAGAGATGCATGTAAGCAGGCCCAGTAACGACATCACACTCGGCCCATCGCAACTTCTTCACAAGTCAATTTATGGCAATCCATTATGTTTTGTACGTGTCATGTCATGTCATATTTTCATTTTAATCATATTTGTATAACTCTAGTTTTAATAATAATATTATTTCCTGCCGAAATATCATAATTTATATATATCTTTTGATAATGATGGTTCCTTTCAGATACTTTACTTGTTAATTGAAGTGATCATTTTATTCACACCTAGTTTGGGAGACATAAAGCTTAAAGAAATGAATAATGAAAAAGGCTAAATCATTAAGTGCAGGGATTTGTTCCCACTCCATAAGCACGCGTGGGCTCCCATAATTAGCTTTAACAATTAGTTTTAACTTTTAACACGGCTCCCTGGATATACAGTGCAAGAGAAGACAAAATCACTATTATAAACTTTATTTTTAGCACAGCCGCATAAAGTTTTGAACTTCAATTTTTAGTATTTTACTCAAAACTCTCTTTCTAATTCAATACTCGATTTTACATGCAAGTCCAGGCATTATTTAGTACAACAGTTTGCATTGTTTTAAGTACAAATCTATGATATGATTCACTTATGTTGTAACATCTAAATTTAAGTACTCACATACAATTTCAATCTAAAATGCTTGATTGAACACATCTGTCTCGCCCAATCCCCAAATATTGATTTTCTGGTAGAAGCAGGCATTTATGATGACGACATATATATATATATATATATATATAGAGAGAGAGAGAGAGAGAGAGAGAGAGAGAGGCTAATGTAAAGCCTTAATTTATTTAAAGCCATATTGACTGGGCGGCACTTATAAAACCCAATGCAAATATTGATGGTCCACGTCGTGGATGGCCATATTCTGTGGTTGGGACCAAAATTAAAAGATAGAGATATTAGTGCAGTGGGATTATTGATTGAAGAACTTAACGATAAATATTGATATTTATATGATTTATATAATTTATTTATATTATGATTAATTATATATATTTTATATTAATTAAAAAATTAATAATATAAATATAAATAATTATATATAAATTTATTTTTTTATTAATTTTGCCTCCGAGGAGAGTTGTGCAATCTCTACACCTTATCTAGTTTTACTTGATCCAACAAATGCAAAGTCAACTTTGATATTTGTTTGGATAAATAAAGAAAAAGATCAAAATATACAAGCACGATAATTGAAAAGGAAAGAAAGAATGTATGAGAGAGATGTTACTGAAAGGGCCATTATATATTAAGGGAATGGTGACACTTGGTGTCCGAGGAAAGCTTAGGTACCAAAATCTTATCAAGTTTGACATTATATTAAAAGGTCATCCTATTATGCACTAGAGCACGTGTGCAAGACAATTTGACGGCATGTCACTCAAATCCCACACAGTAATGATAATTTTAAAATGGAAATAAACATAGATGGTGTGTTTTTGGTGATTGTGTGCAGCGCAGTGCGTGCATTTTGTCTGTGATGGAATATTTTTGCACTTTTTTTAAAATAATCAAAATAAAATAAGAAGGGAACATTTATGCGGAATTGGATTGCGTAGTGACAGTGGAGAGACGGGTAATAGTGGGCACACCCAAGCACGCCTGCTCACAACACATTTGCTGTCATTGAATTTGAAATCATCAATGATGGATTGTCCCTGGCTAGTTAAGCATTTGTTCCTAACTTCTTTTAATTTTTAATTACTATCATGTATCTTAATCTTAATCCATTCCTTTTTTCTTTTTTTGAAAAGAAACTTAAAAATCCATTCTGCTTTTGTTGTCAATCTCTAAGAGAGTATTATATATGGATTGAGAGTAGTAAACACATACCAATATTTTATCGAGCAATTAATTAGTTGAGTTGATATATATGTCCTTAATTTTTTTGTAGCATGCATGTAATTGATGCATCTCTCTGTAAATCTTATTTTCTTTGTTTTTTTGTCAGTGAATAATTTATAGGACGGCACTGACCATGAATAGCCCTCCAATCTCAATCAAAAAACACAAAACATGTGTTGTTGAATTTGTACAATAATTAGAAAAAAAAATTAGTTGCAGAGTGCACATATATGAGTGATTTATATCATTTGTGTGTTGTTTTTTTTCTGAAGGGTTGACTTGTTAATAAGGAACAGAACCATTGGCGTGCCCTTGTACTATTATTCAACCCATTGACTAAAGGGAGACACAAACTCTAAAAAGGTGGGATGAATCTACATAAAGCAGCCGAAAATGATTCGGAGTAATTAGTTCAACCAGAGTATCCTTGTGTCTGCGCATTGTCTAAATATGTTGTTGCACTCTTTATCGCCCTCTTTTATTGTGCAAAGAAAAAAATAAATAAGTATATACTCTTATTGCAGATTAAGCACTGATACTAGAAGCTAATGAAAATGAATCAAAATAAATGTGTGAAATGATGGAGATATTTTTGGGCAATCAACAACTTGTGCAACAGTGATCCTGCAGATGTTATAAGTTAGTTTACCAATTAAAAAGTCTCAAATTCAAAACTTGGTTTATGATTAGGAAAACTATATATTTAAGTAAAATTAGATTATACTCATTGGATATATATATATATAGAGAGAGAGAGAGAGAGAGGAAGGAAGGGAAGTGGTAGTGAAGTTTTGGTGTTAAGTAATGGTTTATTGAGTGGTGAAGGTTGGTTATAGTGGGGAATTGAAGGAGTTCGTGTCATGTCATGTAAGGAAGCAAAAATGGCAGAAATAATAAGAAGATGAGGGTGACAGCATGCGAAGGACATGCTACAAAGAGAAGAAGGACAGACGGAGTGGGTTGTCCACAAAATGGTTAGTGGAATGAAACCACGCTCAACTCAACCCCTCAATCTCAAATAGTACACCCACTATATCTATCTCTCTCTCTCTCTCTCTCTATATATATATATATATATATATGTATATCCAATTCCACACCTGCATTTATAGTGTTTGTGTTTGTGGGTGGTACTGGTAGTCATCAAACAATGATCCCAAAATAAATATATAGAAATTGTTAGCAATGGACACATGACGTTGCTATCAAAAGTAATTTGTTGTTGAATGAAATAGTAACACGTGTAGAGTATGGTGGGCTCTCCACTTATGAAGGAGAGTGGCAAATGCGAAACTTGACACCAACTTTCCGCGCGTGCTAATTAGTAGTCACTGCAGTCACTCACTCAAAGCCCAAAAAGTTGTGTCCCACTTCCACTTCCTCCTCATGTTCTATTTCCCAACAATGGATTCCCAGCTTGGCAATCCACCATGTATCCACCAACATTCCCCTGCTTTCTCTCCCTTTCTTTCTTCTAACGTAGGGAATTACTGTTTAAATTTTTGTTAATAAAGATATTTATATTTTATATTTAACAAGATTTTGAAAAGAACAATCTCTTGTAAAAAAATACCAGTAAAAATAAAATAAAAATTGTATATTAATATAGAAGTGAGCTTCACACTCTTATAACATTATGTTCTATATGGTTCAAAATATAAAAGGATGAAAGTCTTAAAGTTAGATAATTTAGTATAAATATTTTTGATTTTTGATATATTTTGTAATAAAAAATTTAATAACAGCTTCTTGGAAACCCACGCACACTATTTTAGTTTTCCCATTTTGATAATAATAGTGGATCATGTTGGCGTTGGCATAGTATGAGTATTGATCTGCCAGTAACTACCTATAAAAGGGCGTGCCGCCTGCATTTCCTTCATTGCTCTCCATAGCTCGCTCTCTACTCTCTTAACTTGTTCAGTCCTCTCTTTCAGCTCTCAAACATGGGTGAGGCTCCCCACGTTTTCTACCTCAATGGCTTCCCAAAGTTTGCTCATTTTCAAACCCAACAAATCCAAACCAATGACAATGATCACAATCATGATTCTTCCACTTGGTATGAGGAAGTCCTCGATCATAATCTCAAATGGTCGTTTGCACTCAATAGGTTCGTCATTCCTGCTGCAACTCATTCTTTTCCAATCAATTTACACAAAGCTACATATTCTATATATAATCATTTGCATTAACTCCTTCCGTTTTCTCAGTGTGCTTCATAAAGGGATTAGCGAGTACCAGGAGATAGCTCTCTTGGACACCAAACGTTTTGGGAAGGTTTCTATTCTAAGCTTCCTCTTCTCTTTTCCTTAATTAATTCTTCAAATTTATTTAGAAGAAGCAGAGGGATATAGCAAAATTATTAACGGAGTTAATGTGTTTCATGTAGGCGTTGGTGATTGATGGGAAGATGCAAAGTGCTGAAATGGATGAGTTCGTTTATCACGAATGCTTGATTCATCCCGCTCTCCTATGCCACCCTGAGTAAGTTTCAGTTATCATCAATTTACATATTAATTTGAATGCACTAGTTCAAAAGAACACAGCGCCCAAAAAGGGAAAAAATATATCAGAAAAATCGCCGAAACTACTAATTTAGAATTGTATCACCTTTTTCTTTCCCTTTTTTTGGGTTAAAATAAATTAAGTAGGACTTGGAACCATAAATCATTGTTTTGTGTTGGGTTGGTCTTCATTTAGTTAACTATTAAAAATATAAAAGATTAGGCTTGTTTGTATACTGAATGCCGAATGGCTCTTTGAAGCCTTTGAGCAAGACGAAGAGGCATATGCTAATGTTATTCAGTATGGCAGCCCCAAAACGGTGTTTATAATGGGAGGTGGCGAAGGCTCTGCTGCCAGAGAAGCACTGAAGCACAAATCAATGAAGAGAGTGGTCATGTGTGATATAGACCAGGTTATACTACTGCACTATAGCGCTTCTCAAATTCACTAGTGTGTTATTAAGACTGTTGAATAGTTTTGGATTAAGGTATTAAAACTGAATGGCTCATTTTTGCAGGAGGTGGTAGATTTTTGCCGAACACACTTGACTGTAAATAGGGAAGCCTTTTCTCATAAGAAGCTTGACCTTATCATCAATGATGCCAAGTAAATATCCTTTCTTTGTCTGCCTCTGCTTTATTTTACCCTTTTTGTTCTTTTTTTTTTTTCTTGACCACCCTTTTTGAAAGCAAAGCCAACAGGTCCGTTCGGTCTCTTATTAATACATTACCACGATGTATCAGTATCATCCACTCCACTACTTCCAAAGATTTACATATACATATAGGTCTCTTTCTTTGCAAAATCTGAGAGTCTAAAATTGGACATAATTTGCATTGAAGGGTTGAATTGCAGAACAGAAATGAGAAGTTCGACATCATTGTTGGAGACTTGGCAGACCCAGTTGAAGGAGGGCCTTGCTACCAACTCTATACTAAATCCTTTTATGAGAAAATACTGAAGCCTAAGCTCAGTGAGAAAGGCATTTTTGTGACTCAGGTAGGTTTGTTATTAAGAATATCTTTATGTGGTGAGAAGCTTTAACCACTCCATGATAACGTTCAGCAAATTCTCTCCTCTACAGGCTGGACCCGCAGGCATCTTCACCCACAAGGAGGTTTTCACTTCCATATATAACACAATCAAACAGGTCTTTAAATGTATGACTCTAATTCAACAGAACGCAAGGATACGTTAGTGTGTTTCAAATTCAACTCAAGTTGAGATTTATTTTTTATTTTTTCCTTATATCTCATTGTTTTCTGTAGATGTGATGGCATACACAACTCATATACCATCTTTTGCTGATACTTGGGGATGGGTCATGGTATGCAAGAAGATAACTTGGTTCTAGTATAATTGGGGATAGTTACTTGTTTAAAGCTAAGCTGTGATTTATTCATGTTTAATTATGTGAATTTCTATACTTCCAATTCAGGCTTCCGACCAACCATTCCTGATTGGTGCTGAGGAAATGGACAAAAGAATTGAAGCAAGAATAGATGGGGATCTGCTATATCTGAACGGCGCCTGGTTCCAGTCATCCGCCACCATGAATAAGACTCTTTCACAATCGTAAGTACATTTCCTTGGAAATTCACATTCTAAACCTGAGTTCTCTACACACAAATTGAAAATTTCATACTGACATGAGGTTTCAAACAGCTAATGAACAACGATAATATCATCATTCTTTTAACATCAATTTCAATGTTTCAGGCTGCTGAATGAAACTCACGTGTACACAGAAGAGAATGCTAGATTTATTCATGGACATGGTCTAGCCTATCGATTCTGAGGTTTTAAGTCACAAGTTGAGGGGATTGCTGTACAGAAACCAAGAATGGGAGGGTTGGATCTGCAAAACAATTAGCATAACAAGAAAAACCCAAAAAAAAAAAAAAGACAAAAGAAAAATCACTCAACAATTTCAATTGTCTCATCATTTGGATTTAGAAATTAGCATTAGCTTCGCTAGGCTGCTTCGTTGGATTCTTAGTGATGACCTCTTGACTAGTTTGACATTATATGAATGAATTGAGGCATTCGTCCACTGAGACACTGATTATTTTTACTTATTAACAGACAATTTGGCATGCTCAGGAGAGAAATCATTGGTGTTAGCAAAAATCTCTTCAATTTCTTCCTATATCATACCAACATCGCATAGCATGATCACTCACTTTTGCCAAACACGTGAACTCTGAAAATTGGATTTAAATAACCTATACTTAGTTTATAAACGAAATATCCTTTAATTAGCCATTTATCATCTACTTGTCTCGTTCAAATGCTTTTGCATCTAGATATGTTAACTTGTTCTTTAAATTAAAATGAAAAAAAAAAGGTAAATGGTGAAATAAAAGAAAATAGTAGCTGAAAGGCTTCTTTACAGATCAAGGTTGTTCAGAACAAAGAAAGCAATTTTGTCTGAGTGAATGATATAGTAAAAATAAAAACAGCAGAAACAGAGACATAAAGCACATGAAACAGAAAACGAATAACAGTAGAAAGAAGAAGAGAAAATATTTGGACACACTCAAGTCCTCTTAACGGGATCAAAGTTGGAAACCCCAATAACGGCTCCAAATATAGCTGCAAGTACAACTCCGCCGGCGACAATGCTGAGCAAGAAGTTCTTGAGAGATGGGGAGAAATCAGATCCGGCAGCCTGAGCCACCTCCGGTATCACCATGGAAGCTGTCAAGGTAGCGGCTGTGAGGCCCCGCACTGCCTTCTCCTTCAAAGATGCTTCAATTCCAGAGTTGGGCTTAAAAAGCAGAGTCCTCTTTGGTTGTGAAAGTGGTAATGCCTTGAGGAAGGCGTCAGAAGATGGCTGGTTTAGCCTGTTCTGATTAGCGCAAGTCGTAGGTAAAGCCATTGAAACAGAAGCCATTTTGCGTGTGTGAGTGGACTCCGGACTCTGCTCAAACTTGTGGGATTCAGAAGAGCAGGATGGGATTAGATAAATCTTATGAGAGGTGGAAACTCGATATTTTCTGCTGACGTGGCATATATTGATCATCCTACGTGGTAAATTCTTCACCTTGGCTGGGTGATAAGCTTATCATCTGGTACCGGTTGTGGCCCAATTGAAAGTACTCCTCCCATTCCCAGACCTGTGGGTCTCATACAATTTTGCTCAGCTTGACATGTTTTAAAGGGAAATAATTAATCACACTAGCTTGCTCAACTTGGCGAACGTGAAAAATCAGAAATTTAATTCACGAGTACCCAATATAACCGAGGAAGGTTTCGAAATGTAAGAACCCACCAAGTAATTGTTCTCTTGTATTGACAAATTAAAGCTAATTTGAACATTGTCAATTAAACTGATACACGGAGCCGGTTTATGAGAATCATATACTCTCACAAACCACACTCATGGCTCAACTATCCTAAACCTAATCCAAAAGTTCACAAAATTGACTCATCGGCTAAAGTGAGGAGGCGCATACTTCAGAGCAATGATATCATCTCCTGAGTACACTCGTATCCGATCCAATATGGCTGACATGAACTGCTTGGGGAAGAAGATTGTATTTTATATTCAGCTCTTCAAATATTTTCTTTAGTTCCATCACCAGTTCACTTCTTCGATTGTTTTTCACTCCCCACTCTTGAAAGTTCGTTGTGTGGCTTACATAGAGAGCCATCTTTATCTTATTCACATTTTCAATCTCTTTCACTACTACACTGTGATTAGGATGCCAATGTTGTGGGTTTTTCTCCAGATACCTGATTTAAGAAAAGCATCACAATGAAGATGAATAATAAAGAAAAGCGCAGATAGACTTTGAGGATAATAATACAAGTTGCTCCAATTGCTTGAAAAACTCCACTCCTCTTCAGTATTATGTTCACTCACTGTCATGCAACGTAATATGTAAAAAAAAAAAAAATGTGTGAAGTCCTAATTTATGTTCATGTGGCAATTATCTCAAGTTTGAGAGATCAAGTCAAGCGAACAGTATCTCCAACTTAAAAGTTTCCAGGGAAAATTGAATCTATACAATTAATTGATGAATCCATAAAGATACAATTAGCTTACCTCTTTATTTTTTCTTTCAGGGCTCCAATCCTCTCCACTGGTGTCATGAAGTCAATGGAAAACTCCACAGTGTCCCCCATATCTGGGCTTCTGTAGTAATTGCTAATGGGTTTCGTGGCCAGAACTGAGTTTGGATAGTACACCTTTTCATTATCGAGCTTCAAGAAGACCGTTGTCAATATATTCATTTCTTCAACCAATAGCTGCCAGATTATCAAAATTCATTAATACTTAAACTCCCGAAAAATGAAAATTTTGGACCAGTATAAATTACCTGAACACCATCAACAACACATCGATCACCAACATCAAATGGATGCATCACAAACACAAATATGATAGCTTCAAATATATTCTTGCATGTGTTTCCAAACATGAAAGCTACAAGCACTAGCTGTGATGAGAGGAACACAAGTACTTTTGTAGTGGCAATTTCCATAAGAAGAAGCCACACTACTATGGTCACAACCACCAGAATCCCTGTCACAAGCTTATTTAATTGTTTCACAGCAGTCTTGGTGTCAGTTAAGGCATGTGCCAACGCTTTGCGCTCCTGATAGACCTTCAACTAAACAACACAAAAAGTACAAACATTAAGGAATAAGAATTCTGCTTAGCAAACACAACTTGAATTCATCATTAATATAGATAAATATGCTTACCACCCAGTTTGTTAAAGCCTTTCTGTCAATTTGTCCAGTCTCTGCTCCATCAAACAGGGGAAACACCAGATTAACTTCTTCCTTAAGCATGAACCTCCGGAGATCATCTTCATCAATGTACCTATTCATAATGAAAGTTGATTTTATATGAGCAAGGAATGCAAGGGGAGAGAAAAGACAAATGCTTTTTTTTTGTACAAGAGTGGAAATATAATATTCTTACGAGCAACCAGAGCCGGCGACATTCCTGAAAATGTGATAGGCAGCAGCAGTTGCTTCCATCTCATTGGTGATCTCTTTATCAGTTTGTTCAATCCCTCCATCGTCAAAAGTTTCATCTAGCACGTTAGAGATAGTGGACAGCCTTGAATTTGCCACTGCATCAACCAAAATCTTCATGGTCCAAGCAGAAACCTTCTCTTTTTTCATCTTGTGAAGCTTTGCCACATCAATAACCTCTTGCTTCACGCCTCCTTTCCCTTTAGTACTCCTAAAACTAAATTGACCACTACTTGGTGATCTCCCAACCCTCTCAGCCTCCTCTATAAGCGGAGGACCCGACAGTGTCTGTAGGACATACTGATGAAAGATTGATTCTTGAATTCTATCAAAGAAAGATTTGACATGGAAATTTGATGCTAATATCTTCAATGACAATGTCTTTAATAACCATAAGAATGCTCCAATGAGAAGAGAAACAAGAGTCCACGTCACACCATTCAAGATTTTTGTGGCGAGTTCAGATCGCTGGACCCCACGATTGATTAACAGAACCCATGTGAGAAGAACCAAACCCAGCCAAACGAACACCTGAACACTCTTCTTCAATCCATGAACAAAATACAGCACCTTTTTCCTCAGCAAAAAGTTGAGTTCAATCAAGAAAACAATAATGTGCACGAACCAATTAGTAAGCAACGTGCCACAAAAGATCACCATCACAAGCACACACCACTTCCAAAACTCTAACCCCCAAATCATAGTATTTTTCAGTTTGTCAACAGTCAAGCTAGCCACAAGGCACCCTATAATACTCACAAACAAAATTCCTTCAATTATAACCTTAGTAGTCACCCTCTTACGCTTCCCCCTACTCAATTCAACCTTCTTATAAATAATTTCATCCTCATCCTCTCCGGCTAGCCCCGGAGAAGCCATCAACGGCGTCTTGGGAGTGATGGAAGTTATGGACACCGTCCTATTAACAGTCCCAGATTTGCTATTGAAGGAGTTCCTAAATGGTGAATGAACAGCCAACTGTTGTTGCATTATGGAAACGTTGTTGTCTTCAAACATCGTTGCATCAACAGGATAAGGTTGATCACCGAATCTAGATTTGGGTTTGGAATAGAGTGACCTTGTTAGTGACTTTCTTCGGGTAAGGTTTTCGTTGGGAGGAGGATGTTTGGGTGGTTTATTTGGGCTGGGACTGAACCTTATTTCAGGGGAAGCACAGTTTAATGGTGGTGACTTTGATAATGAAGCTCCATATCCACACCCATTATTCAAGTCGTTGGATTCAAGCGCCTTCGAGTCTTGAACAGAAATCGCCACTACCACTTCACCTGCGTTTCCTGTTTTCTTCTCCCTCGTGCTTACTTCGCTGCCTTTCGGAGCTTGATGCCTAGTATCACTATCGCCGTCCATTAAGATCTCTACCAATACTGAATAATCAAAATCAAACCTTTCTAGAAATAGACTTGGAGATGAAGATAGAGAGTGCTAGAATTTCAAATATTAATTACCAGAAAATACTCCCCTAGCAACTTGATCAGAAAAAAGGTTGAAAACATACAACAGTAGTTGCGACAACTGGGAAAATGCTAAATGATCTACTTCATGGTGGATTTGAATTTCAGAAGCTCCATTCTGTTTCTGTTTCTCTTTTAATTTTGACTTGATTGGAGAGCGAAGAGTGAAGACAGAGCTTGAGAAAAACCCAGAAAACAATGTGCTCTGAAACGTGAAATCAGGAGGGGACAGTCCAACGAAGACGACAGCGGTTTCGCTTCCCGAGAAGCTCAAACAGCCAATTGATTCAATTAAACAATCAATATTTGGTTTACCGTTTACTTTCCTGACCTGATAATTAAACAAATTAAGCCGAGTTTATCTTATAAATTTTTTCTTTCTTTAATAACTACCCGTAGTTTAAGGCATTAAATATTTAACTCTCACTGGACTGTAACTTGGATTTTATTTTTCTAGGACACACTAATCAATAGATGGTGCCAATATGTCTGAATTTTGTTAAGAAACTCGCCGAGTATATTTATTTATACATATTACACACAAAAAGATGGAGAAAGTATGACTTGTTTTTGTTTTGTGGAATATGAGTAAGTATTGATTTCATGCACTTGGATTTAGAATCTTGACAGATTGATTGTGACGAATTTGCTGAGTTGTCATTTGGATATTCGTCGATAGAAAGAAGCTCCCATTCTAGGCATCCAATGGAATGACAGGGATTATTAATAAAAAAAAGAAAGAGACGAAATAGTATGTGTTTAATGATGTTGATGATGGATCATGTGCTTGCACATATAGTAAAGTAATTCAACTATAGTGACACTTACTCATTTTATATATCTTTGACACGTAATAACGTAAATCATGTTGGATTGGCATTCGGATTCGCTGTCATTATTTTTCTTGTCATTAACCTGCCGTTAGTTTTAGTGACGGTTTTTTATATTTTAAATATTATTGCAACGAAAATTATTGTTGTTATAATTAATTATTTAAACAAAAGCTATAGCAACAATATTTTTCGTTGCAATAATTTTAAAAACATTTTAACAACGCAAAAAATCATTGCCAAAAATAATGGCAGGATAATGGTACCAAAAGTAATGGCAGCGGATCCAAAGGCGTTGAATTGTTGGTAGTCTTTGTGTGGAGCAAGCGGAGTAGTTGAAGACCAAAACAACATAGAAAATGGAGAATACAACTTGTATTATTTTAAAAACATCATAATAAATAATATTTCATTATTATATACATAAATTTTAAAATATGATATATCATCCTAATTGCATTTGCCTTTGCACTAAATAATAATATATAATAAGTAATATTTTAAAAATTAAATCGATCATTAATTGATAAAATTATTAATTATTAATTTAATAATTTAATAATATTTAAATTATGATTGAACTGATATTATTATTATATATTAATTTTAAATTATAATTAAGTATAATAATAAATATTTTATATAATTTTATTACATAAAAATAAAATATATTATATTTTTAAAAAAATTAATAAATTATTTATTAATTTAAAAAAATTTAAAAAATATTATAATATACACATCATTGATCATATTTTTTTATTTGTTTATTTTTTATTCTACTTTTTTTTATCTTTTTTGTTGTAAAATATTAAAAAATACATGAAAAATTATTTTTTTTCAAATTGATTGAATTAGTAAATTAACTAATTTATCTAATTTTTAATCAATTTATTCAGTTATAAATTAATTTTTATGAGAATAATTTTAAAAATTAATCAAATCAAAATTATAACTAATTTATCAATTTTTGAACCAGAACATCGTCTGATTCTCTAAACAATCATAAGTTCTTATGAAATAACAACAAAATTGGTATCCACCTTCCTTTTCTTCACGTTCAAAGAACAAAAAAATAAAGAAAATCCTACTTGTCTCAAAAGCAGTAAAAAGTTGCAAGTTGTACCTGTCCAGCTGGTGGTTTAGAGGCTAAAGAGACAGAGAAAAAAAAAAAATCGTAGAAACAGATATTAAATATATATGAAAATCAAAGTGATCATCGTGTATGCTTGAGGCTTCACCCTATCACTTTATTTGTACTTGGTAGGATAAAGGGAAAGCCAGTTTAACAGTGAGTCTAGCAAAGACTCGCCTCGGGATCTTCAATCACTATTCCTTTGTCTTTTCCTAACAAAAGCACGCAAAAGAACGCCAATTATGTGCCTTCCCTAAACTTTATTATCACTCTATCACTATGCTCTCTTGCAATCTCTCATTTCAAAAACACGAGCCTTTCATCCTTCTATTTTCCTATAAATTAAATTCTTCAAATAAAGATTAATTGGTTATGATAATATATTTTATAATATAAAATATATAATTTAAAAATAGAGAAAAAATTACAATAAATAAGTAAATTAAATAATTTATCATTTTAAAATTATAATAATTATTATTTTATATTATACTTTAAAAATAAAAAAATATACATACACAAAAAACATTAAAATTGAAGAAACAAAGCCATGGCATATTACCATATGGTAGTTGTATCGTCTATACATAGTTTATATCATAGTCCTTATATGTAATGTTGGAGTTGGCAACGTACCTCTATCTATAGAATAAGTTAGAGATGCACCCATCAGCTTAACAAATTAAAATACATGCAGTTATATTATATTTGTAATTATATATGTACTTTTGACTAAGGAGTGATTCTTTTAGATCGAGTGGGCCTTTCCCGATTTGCATAACAAAGTTGTGCATGCGGATCGTCATGTAGTAATCTTAATTATATATATATACTTTATCTCAGTAGGGCATTATTAGGTCTACTAACGATGAACCCTACTAGGGTATCTCTTTTCAATGTTCAATCATCATTTTAAATCCTGCCCTCTCAATGTTTCCAACTCTCGACACCATTGAGAAGAAGGCCAGAGCATAAAGTTGTAGTAACTTCTAACTTATGGGGTCTAAACTCCAAACTCTACCTTCCTAGCTCCTATATCAAATTTGAGTTTCAGTCACGCTAGCTCTCTTATCGACATCCACATGATATTTGGATCCTGCACCACCTCATCTTGTTTAATTACATCTTTATATTGTTCAAATTTTCAAATGCTCAAGTTGGAGTTAATTTTGATATAATATCAATTTTAATAAAATAGTTTGCAATATGATTTCATCAACCAGTGTAGTTTTCTATGTATTTTATTATGAGTATAGAGGACTTTATTCGGTTGTATATCTTCATTGTCGTACGTAGAATTAATAATATAAATACTTGCTGCTCCTCCAAAATGGTCTAATTTTTAGGGAAGAAAAAGCATAAATTTTAAATTATTATTATTTTAATATAAATTAAATGATCTTCTCTGTCCCTCACACGATCCATAGTACTATACTTTGTGAATCTGGATGTTTCTTGTGGAGGAGGCATTGTTCTATTTTCTGTAAAACAAACACTAGAAAATTTCTGGCATATATAATGGTCGGTGTCTTGCGATCAAACATTGTCATCTTAATTAATGCCCACCATAATAATTACTTACTTTACCACGTAGCACTACTAGAATGGCAGACCCTTCTCTTAGCTTTCAACACCATTATTTTCAGCAGAGTTTGCAGTGTACTGTGTACAGGCTAGTTCCCAAAACATAGGACAAACTATCTGCACTCCTGCTTCCTCATCTTCCAAACGACCAAACCAATACTTTCCCTTCTTATTTTCTTGACAAAATTCCTTTTTAATTTATGCGCCAAATTATATTTTTTAAAGAACCCCCAAAAAAATAAAGCAAGCATAAGCTTTAGTGGTCTTCGCTTTCTCTATTCCCATGGAAGAAGATCTGCCTTTCCCTTTACCATCACACCCTCTCATTTTGCTTCAGATGACGATCTCGAATCTCTGGTTTTCACTCTTTCTTTTTCTTACTTTCTTTTCTTTATCTTCTTCTCCTTCAAACTATACTCTTTCGGTATCTATCTGAACGTTAGATCACGATCGAGAATGAACGCATCCCCATTGCTTTCTTTTCAGAAAATCAAGTACCTTCTTTCTCAAAAAAAAAAAAAAAAACCATCTTTTTATAATTTAGAATTTAAACAGTTTCATTATTGTTCAAGAAAGTTGCAGATTCTCGAACAGTTCAAACTTCACAGTCACTTATGCACATACACGTATAGATATCTGCATATACCAAACTTTCCGTCCAGACACCAAAAAATACCAAACAAAAATTATGGCACACAGAATGTGCTCAGCCCATTCTAAAGTAAAACTCACAGAACGAACATCAATTTAGTTTCGTACTCGTATCAGATAATCCAAATTCCCAACCAAAAAAACGGCCATTAACAGTGGTCAAATCAAATGTGTTATGTGTGTACATGTGACTACTTTTCTGAATTGTGATACATTCTGCTTTCTCTGCAAGACCCGAAATTCATATCAAGCTAAACAGGGTACTTTTGGATCCGAACCAAACTATAAATTAGAGAATTCACACTTAAACAAGAACACTTGAGAAAAACGAAAAAGTAAAATAAAACGGTTGTGTATAGTTATGAATATGCCTGTACTGAACAGAACTACATTATGAGGCCATTAGCAATGGCGCGATTGGTACTAACATGAGTAGTCTCATACACTGGAAGCTCTTCACTATACCTACCATTTCCCATGAACGCCAAGTGATCAAGCTCAAAAAGATCCGAACTTGAATAACTTGCTGCATCATCATCATCATCCTCGTCCTCAACCCCATTGATCCTAATGGGAAAATCCCTTAAAATTAGATCGCTTTTCTTCTGGTTTTGACGGTGCTCTTTGAAGAACTCTCTAGCAGCTTCTTCTACTCGTCTACTCTTCTCCATGACAGGGACTTTTATCTCTTCATCATTCTTCTTATAGGTAGCTGATCCTCCAATCTTCCACGTGGTAGGCACTGACACAGGCATTATACCAGAGTCCTCTTCCTCATACAAGCATTTGAGCCTACAGGGTGGACTATCTTCATCCACGATGACGCTCACTGGGTAGAAGCGCACCGTTCTTTTGACCCTGTCCTTGCACAGAGAAGGCGAGGTTTTGCTCAAACAAGAGCGCGAGAATGAAGACGCGGAAGAACAGGTGGAAGCTTGCCCTGTCTTTGATTTTCTCCCATCCTTCACGTCCTCACAGCCTCCAACAGAGCACGTGCTCTTGCTTTTCTTCGTATTTGTAAACAGAGAGTTGAGAAAATTGGTGAGTCTTCTACCCGGAGAAATCGGTTGCTTTGCTTTCTTTGAATTATCGTAAATCTTGGGCACCCTGGATTTTGACCTTATCAATCCTTCCTCATCACGTGCAACACGCACAAATTTGTGTTCTCTGTGTTGCTGAAACACACCGTTTTGTCTTCTATCCTTCTTCTCTGATCTATCTGACTTGACGGACATACTGGTCCTCACTGGCTTCGGCCTCGGTGACGCGAAACACGAGGACTGTGATCTCGCTCCATAGATGGACTCAGTGTCAGAGGACGAGAATCCTCCAGAACTAGAATCAGAAGAAGTGGAGGTGGAGCTGAAAAACACGACATCTTGGTCGTGATCATGATCCAGATGATGATGATGACGATGATGAAATTTTTGTGTCCCCTTGGTGGCAACCTTTTCGTTGGCCTTCTTATCCATCCATTTTTCAATTAAACAAGCTCGTCGAAGATTTGCCTTTGCCACATCTTCCATGGCTCTATTCATTTGGGTGTTGTGGCTCTCAGCTTCCTCGATGGAACGGTAAATTTTGTCGAGAAGGGTGGACGAGAAGGATGGGATTTTAGGGTGGTTTGGAAATGTGTGTTGTGTGGGTGTCTTGTCCAACATGTACATGTTGGGGGTAAAAGGAATGATTAGCAGAGGTAAAAAGAAAATGATGAAGTGGGAAAAGGAGAAACAGAAAGAGGAAATAAATGGTTGTGGTTACAAGTTAGAAGGGGTTGTTTGATTTGAGGAGGAAGGCATGATTGAAGAGAGGGATATAAGAATAAGAGGAAAACGTGAAGAGGGTAATTGATGGGTGTCTAAGAGAGGAAGAAGATAGAGGTGGGAGAAAGTTTGAGAAAGCAATTGAGAAGAGAATGGCACGCTTTGTTTGAAAGAGGAAGAAGTAGAAGGGACACTTTATAAAGCTCATCCTCATCACGCGCGTGAATATCATTCCCTTCCTCGTTGAAGCCGATGCCAGTTTCGCATCTGCGAACGTGGCACTTCAGCTACACTCCTTTCCCCAACTTCTCTCATCACTCCTCTCCGTCTTCCTGCCAGTTTCGAATTTGTAGCCGTTGATCAAGCGGAACGTATATACCTGGGAAATTATGGGCTCTTTGGACCTTGTTTTATTTTTTTTATTCTTTAAAATTATTTTATAAAATCAATTATAATAATTTATGTTAATATTATTTGTATGTATTTATATATATACTGTTAATTAAAAAAATTATTTTTGTACTTTTTATTTTAAAAAATTAGAGTTCAGAATATTTTTTAATTATTTTATATTTTTAAAATATATATTTTATTTTTTATTATTTTATAAAAAATAATTACTCAAACAATTCATTTTATTTTTCTGCTTTTAAAAATAAAAAACAGTAATTAAACAGGCCATGTGTCCTGGCCTCTTCACTCCTATTCCTATATACTCCATGTACCAACTTTTTTCTAGGGTTTTGTTAGGTTAAGATTTATTTTTATTAATTGACGAAACCTTTAATAATTTAAAATTTATAAAACAATTAATAAAATTAATAATTTTTAATGTTATAAAATTTTATCAAGCAATTAAAAAATAGTAATCAGTATTTTAAAGTATTGGTTAGTAAAACTTTTTTTTTAAAAAAATAAATTACTCTCTCTCATCCTTTTAATTATATTTTAAAAACTCACACTTTCGTTCTCTCTTTTTTAAAATATTAATAAATTTATAAGTTCATCAATTTTAATTAAAATACTCTTAATAATATTTTTAATATTTTAAAAAAATTATAATTTATTAAAAAAATATATTCCAAGAATTATTATTTATTGAGTTAAAAGTAATCAAATTATTTTATTTTAATTTTTTAAAAATATTTTTATATTGATAAAATATATATTTAGTTATAAAGATTATAAATATAATGTTATTTTGGTTAAAATAAGTAAAATTGGAAGTTTTTTTTCTTATTTTTCAAAGAAAAAAAGTGTAGAGTGTGATTTATTTATTTACTTTTTTGTTAGTAGATTCAAACTCAAGATTCTTTTTAGTCTTAAAAACTTCACTACTTCCTAAAGCCAATGATCTTTACACCATACCAACTTAGACTATCACTAATTATCTCTTCTGATGGTACCCAAAGTTACTCAATATTATCATAGCCGACTCTTCCCTCTCTGTACGTAGCACAATTAATGAAACTAAATCACAATAGAGCTGGCAAGGCCATAATAGATTAAACGATGTTGGGATATGGTTGAAGTCCATGGTGGCATATATAATCAGGTAAACAATTTATAAAATCAGATTCGTTTCCCATATATATACTTCTTATATGTAAGAATGAATATTGCTGTGATTGAATTTATGTCCTTTTGTTGTATATTTATTATTTATGTCGTGGGCTATGGAGGTTGAATGTGCATTTATATTGAGGTTGGTTTATCATGGGTTGGTGTATATATTATACATTACAATGATTGACAGAGAAATGAGAACTAAAAATAAATAACTTGGCACAATTGATGTAATGAGCAAACCAAACAGTAGTACATGTATAAATCACTCAATGGGCTACTTTTGGATGTGGGGAGATTATCCCATGACAAGAGAAAACAACAATATGCATTATGGTTGGGACTTATTATTATTGGAAATGGATGCTGCTAACCACAATTTGCTTTGCTTTTTAGCAGCAAAAAAGATTTACTAACTAAAGTTTACAGCTAATTATATGGTGGATCAGATGAGTAATCATATAAATCAATCCAAATCACTTGGCTAATGCCTGTGCTTAGGGATATATGGGGCCCATTATGCTCTTGCTTCACTTTGAATTTGAAAGAAACAAGAATAGAAGTGACGTACGTATATATATAGGGTTAATTAAAAGGTGAGAAAAAGCAAATGGCATCAGACAAAAATAAATGTGCTTTAACAAAGAGAAATTAACTGGGGGAGCCTGTAAATTTGGTTGTTTAATCATGAACCATAACCACACCAGGGAGCCTTCTTGTTGATAAAACTTATGATGAAGCAAGCGCTGATCGCTGATCACTGATCAATCAGATAACAGCTCTCTCAGCTTTGGTTTCCCAAATTGCAATATTTACATGCATGCCAGTCAAAGCCATGCATTTGAATTAAAGTTTCTTCACGTATGTAATTTTAATATAAAAGAAATGTTATAAACACAAGTTGGAATCATCTCTTGCATACTCAAAATTAAATCACTCGCCCCATTTGGTAGATATGATAAGCCGCAAACTTGTAGATATCCCTATATAATAAATTAGATATGGAAATCAAACAGAATCATCAATAGGTTGAAAAGGATAGATGTAGCAAATTCGTCATCACTTACTGCCCATTAGCTTTGTTTTGGATTTGCCCCCATATTACTTGTCAGCATCACATGTCTACCAGAATTTGGTCTTCCCTTTGTTCGTTTGCATCAATACATGGGTCCCTTCATCTTTATGCACCCTGTCTTGTAACAATTAAACATACACATACCTCTTCCATTTGCTCTCTCATGTGCCTCATTAATATATATAGAGGCTGCCTTCAACCAAACAAATAGACACTGAAATTTTACTTGAATGAAGCAAGTAACTGGTTTGGCAAAATGGATGACATTTTTGTTTGCCCATCGCCAAGGCTTGAAATTCTACAATACCATTTTAAAATTAGAATGGGCCAAAAAGGGAGACCCAACCCAAATTTCATCATATCCATCCATGTTTATTAAAGCATGTGAGCGTGAGATGATGTATCACGTGGGCCTCGTCGTTGAATGAGAGCGTATCTTCATTCTTGAGACCTGAGTGTGTCACTGTTTAGTCAGAATGAGTAAGGGGGGCCCACGTGAGGAGGATACCACGTGCCATACACCTGACATAACTTTGATCCATCCCATGCCATACCTAATTAAGACCAAACAGATAGACAAAGTATTCCCTCTCCGCCCGATTCTTGTTCTGTTTTGGGACTCGAGAGGCCACTTACCAGTTCTGGGAGGGAGGGCCACGTGCTAGCTAGTAATTACGCATTTAAGCTTCAGTCTGTGAGTCTATATCCCATTATCCCTTCCATCCTCAAGCACTACATATATATGTGTGTGCTTAATTAAGCGCGTGGAAACACAGTGCAGTTAACAACCCACAAGTACGCCCCTTTCTTCACTTGAATAACTCAGTCATTTCCGAATTCCTATTCAAGTCTATAACACTTTGTGCTCTTCTGATTATGAAGCCCTTCTCCCTTCTCAATATATCACACATCACACATACATGGTTCTAAACCCTACTGAGGATCAGGCCATCGTTATAATCCTTCTAAACCACATTGCATGGCATTAATATTAAAGTATTTGTGGAAGCATTTGACAGAGCAATTGGCGCAGTGAAATTGGGTTGGAGTGGATAAGCCGCATCAAAAATAAAAAATCTCCTTCTCAACTTGAGAAGATGGTTGGGTGTGTCTGAATATGGATGAATTTTGGACAGTGCTTCGATAGAGAAGCATGGGAAATTGAGATGGATCATGAATTCGGCTTCGTGTAGGAGCAACAACGCTGAGGCCTGCTGCCTGCTGCCTGGGAGTGAGTTCGCCTTTGGATCCTCTCATGTTTGTTTTCTATAAAATTCTTTAAAGATCGCTAAAACTTATTATTAATTTATAGTTCGCGTTTGATTTATTTTTATGAGTATCCAACTTTATTAGTGAGTGCTGCCTCAGTCAAATTAAAGACAATAAATTTTTAGATTTTGAATTTTTGCCTTTCAATGTTAAATTATCTTAATAAATTAAGAATCAATTTTTTTTTAGCTCTCTTAAAAACATAAAAAATTCGCTCCCAATTTTTTTTAGTATTGTTGGTTATGTTGTAAATAGGGAAAGATGCGCCAGCGGCAGTTAACCACCGTTACTAGCACATAAATATATGAAATCAGTTTTCTTTGAAAAAAAAGGTATTGGATTGTCAGGACTCAGGACGGTTTCTTTGGCAAGTGTGTCAAACTAGCCAATAAGTGAATCACCAAAGTGTGCATATTAATTGATAGAAAGCTAAGAAAAGTTGCGAAAGTATCAAATGTTTAGTATTTACTTCCTTCAGTGAATTTATTACTCTATAAAATTAGAAGAGTAAATTAATGACCGCAATTATATTTTGCTCACTATATATATATATATATATATCATACTTCTTCATTTTGTATTTTCATTTTTACTAAATATATTTGAAAAAGATTTTTTTTTTTTGGGTTATGTTTCGAGTTTCAACTACTCTTCCTAATTCCTACGATACAGAACGACGTCGTTGGCGTATCTGCACTTGCAATCAGTCATCATCAGACATGAGGGGAGCTGAAGGGCGTGGACGAAAAGCAGGATTCCAAAGTCGCGAAACAGGAAATGAGAGCATCGGCACTATCCTCACTGCTTAGCTCTACCACTCCCAGTCTCCACCACCCTCGCTCCCTTCATTCCTCTAAATCCTTCTTCATCCCTCTCCCTTCTTTCACTCCTACCACTTGCAATCTCAATCTCAATCGCGCCCATCTCACCCACACTGCCTCTTCTCCTATAATGGCGTCTTCCTTTAACCCAGAAAGGGCCCGCGCTCCACCACCCATTCCTATGCTCACTCCTCCTGTCACTAAGGCTAGTTCTGTTTTTATACTTAAGAGAGTTTTGTGAGATTGGAGCTATTGGTTATGTAATTGACAGAATCCTTCTTCTGTGATTTCAGTTCAAGATTGGGCTTTGTCAACTATCGGTGACCCCCGATAAGGAGAGGAACATTGTGCATGCTCGGAAGGCCATTGATGAGGCTGCAGAAAAGGGCGCCCACCTTGTTCTCTTGCCTGTGAGTTTCCTGCATTTCTCATTTCAGCCAATACTTGTTCCCCATGCTTGTCCTTTAATCACTTGTCCTGTTAAAATATGTATCTATTGTTTGTACTTTGACAAATTGTGTGTGTGCATTTTTACTTTAAATTTGCTTCTTCTGGATTAACTAATAACTTTACAATATGTTCATCTTGGTAAACATAATTATAAATTATAACTTGTCAGGAAATATGGAATAGTCCATATTCAAATGATAGTTTTCCCCTCTACGCCGAGGATATTGATGCTGGTGGCGACGCATCTCCTTCAACTGCCATGCTGTCTGAGGTCTCTCGTCACTTGAAGATCACCATAGTTGGAGGCTCAATTCCTGAACGTCATGAAGGCCGGTTATACAACACATGTTGTGTCTTTGGCACGGATGGAAAGCTAAAAGCGAAACACCGCAAGGTACAAATTGTGGCTTATTTATATGCCTCTTTATCTACATTTTATAGTCAATTATCATGAATTGCATTCTTTATAAAACACATATTTTAAGCTTTAATTGGACCTGGCCACAGAAAGCTAATCATGCTAGTTAATTCTTCTTGTAGGAATCTAATTTTAATGTTAGAATGAGATGAAATCTGTAATTGTAGTATAGATGATGACATGATGCTCTATCGCCAAATCTATATTTCAAAGTTATATATACTATCAGACGATTTATTCTCTATTTTTGTGTCTGCCAAATCTTTCACTTGCCACATGTTGGATCATTGTAGAAGGGCTAATGATAGTTCACATTTCGCAGTTATTTCTAGAGATTAGATTTCATTATTGACTAGAATCTTTGTGGTGAGTAACGTATTGATCAAACAAAGAATTTACTTTCTTGTGTAATTTCTGACATGCTATTGTCTCTGCAGATACACCTTTTTGATATTGACATACCCGGGAAGATTACCTTTATGGAATCAAAAACTCTTACAGCTGGGGAGACTCCTACCGTTGTGGACACAGGTCTGACATTCTTTAATTTCACATTAAAGCACAAGGATGATGCTAATACTTCTTATTACTTTTTCTTTTCACATTTGCATATACTTTTTCCATTGTGTAAATGAGAAAGGTAAATTAAAAGAAATGAGTTGATGCTAATATTGCCAAATGGCTGGAGGTGGATTGGAGAAGGAAATAAAACTTGCAAACCTTGCGCAATGAGAGTGGTCTAATTGTTCATTAGTTCACAAAATTTTATTTGCAATACTGATTTTTTCCATATTTAGGTCTAGAATTGTAATCAAGAGTTGATTCATGCAGAAGTTGGGCGCATTGGAATAGGCATTTGTTATGACATCCGATTTCAGGAATTGGCAATGATATATGCAGCAAGAGGTTGGTTGCACTTTATTTATTATGTTTTTTAAATTTAATTTCTTCATCAGGAAGCTAATAATCTTCTTCTATGAGTATTTGATTGTGGATGATTAATCTGAGTTTTGTTAGGCCTCTCATGTATAAGTTGCTGTTTGTGTTAAGCAGATGGGGGAAAAGACCAAGTGGTGATTAAGCATCATTATCTACCTTTACTGTTTACTTGAATTATGATGTTGAACAGCAGAATCAGGACTTAATGTGTCAAGTTTAGGGTTTTCTTGGGGTGAAATTATGGTAGAACATAGGTGGGTTGAAGATCCATTGGAGGTATGTGATGGTAAGGGTGATTTGGAAGCATGGGATGGGTTCCATGGTCAAGTTGTGGCTGTTTTGGAGCAGTGAACAGTTTGCAGAGATAGGATTTTGGGTTTGCTGGGAAAATTCAAACGTTGAGACATCTCATGATTAATTGTGGTGTTGCATTTATTTGTTTCCAAATTTGCATCACTCTGCTCACATTAATTTTCTTGCTTTTTAGTTTTAGGATAGTCACAGTATTTGCTTTTTGACCTCAGGTGCTCACTTGCTCTGCTATCCTGGGGCATTCAACATGACAACAGGACCATTGCATTGGGAATTATTGCAGAGGGCAAGGTAGTAATTGTAGCTACTTAATGTACAATTGACAACCTGAAACACATGATGTGTGACAGGATTTTTAAGTTCTATATTCCTGTGTAGCTGCTCTACATTCCCAGTATTCGAGTAATTCTTGAATTAATTTGCAAGTTAGTTGTTGATTGGACACATTGACAATAAATTTGATTGTATAATACATTTATGACTGTCACAAAATGAATGAGAAAATTGATTCTTATTTTCTGGGCTGTTGTACAGGAAATATATAGAATTACAGAGGAGAAGAAAAAGAAAATAATCTAATCTAATCCCAAAATTCTAGGAAACAAATCAGCCTATCCTAATCCCTTGATTTAAGGGATTTAAATACACCAGATTTCTATTCTAATTATTTCTAAATTTAAACTAATCATATCCACATAAATTCAACCATATCTTGACACCCCTCTCAAGCTGGGGAATAAATGTCTTCCATTCCCAGCTTGGATAGGAGTCCCATAAATCTTGAGCTGTGAAGTCCCTTAGTTAGGATATCAGCTAGTTGTAAGTCAGAGGGAATGTAAGACATGCACACTAATCCTGCCTCCAGCTTTTCTTTGATGAAATGTCTATCTATTTCAATGTGTTTTGTCTTCTCATGTTGTGCGGGGTTATGAGCAATGTTGATAGCAGATTTGTTATCACTTTACAGCTTCATAGGGCCTTCAAGTTTAATCTTCAATTCATCCAGAATTATTTTAAGCCAAATTAATTCACATATTCCTTGAGCAATAGCTCTGAATTCAGATTCTTGATGACCTTGCTACAATATTACATTTCTTGCTTTTCCATGTTACCAAGTTTCTTCCAAGAAAAGTGCGATGCAGTAGTTGATCTTCTATCCACTAGAGACCCAGCATAGTCTGCATCAGTATAGGCTTATAGAGTGAGAGCATTGTGTCTTCTGAACAAAATTCCCTTTCTTAGACTGCCCTTCAAGTAGTGTAGTACTCTGTATGCTGCCTGTAGATGAGATTCTCTAGGGTCATGCATAAACTGGCTTATAACACTCACTAAATAAGCTATATCAGGTCTAGTATGGGCAAGATATATAAGTTTGCCAACCAACTTTTGATACATAGCTTTATCAACAGTTGGTTCTTCCTTAGCTTCACATAACTTGTGATTCGGGTCCATGGGAGATGAGACAGGTTTACATCCTCTTTTTAGGTTTCAAAGAATAAATCTGTGACATATTTTTGCTGTGATATAAAAATTCCTTGGGATGAGTGTGCAACTTCAATGCCAAGGAAATACTTCAATGCTAAGGAAATACTTCAACTTTCCCAACTCTTTTATTTCAAACTCCTTTAGTAATCTACATTTCAGCTCCATCTTCTCTTTTTTATCATTTCTAGTGACTATAATGTCATCTACATAAACTAGAAGAGCAGTTACCCCCCCTCCAGCCGAATGCTTAATGAAGAGAGTGTGATCTCCTTGGCTTTGGTGGTAACTAGAGGATTTCATAACTCTAGCAAAACGACCAAACCAAGCTCTTGGTGATTGTTTCAAGCTATAGAGAGCCTTCTTAAGCTTACATACTCTACCCAGTTCACCCTCAAATCCAGGTGGTATATTCATGTAGATCTCCTCTGTTAAGTCCCCATGGAGAAAGACATTTTTTACATCATATTGTAGCAGTTGCCAATCAAAATGTGCAGCTAGAGACAATAGAATTCTAACAGTGTTCATCTTGGCTACTGGAGCAAAAGTTTCCTGGTAGTCAATGCCATAGGTTTGAGTGTATCCTTTTGCCACTAGCCTTGCTTTATACCTCTCAAGGGACCCATCGGCTTTATACTTCACTGAAAAAATCCATTTACAGTCAACTATATTCACCCCTTTCAGTTTGTCAACAATCTCCCATGTTTTATTTTTCTCTAGAGCTGTCATCTCCTCTCTCATGGCATCTCTCCATTCCCTTTCTGAAGCTGCCTCAGGAACAGTGTTAGGAATAGCAATAGTATTTAGACTCACAATAAAGTTTTTATGGGTTGGAGACAAGTGGTTGAGAGAGACATAATTAGATAATGGGTATAGAGGTCTCTTGGTGCACTCTCTAATGCCTTTTCTTATTGCTATGGGAAGGTCTATATCAATATCAAAAGAATTAGTAGGTTCAAGAGTAAAGAAGAGCTTACTGCTGTTTCATTCACAGGTTCTAGGTTGGATTCTTGGACTTGAGTCAGTTCAGGGGCAACTTTCCTCCTTGAATACACCCTTGGGAAGCTAGGAAAGTGTTTTGTAGGATTAGTGAAATTAGGAGTAAGAAGAGGAATGGGATCAGTCACAGTAGGTGATTTTGACATTTTTGGTTCATGGCTAGAAGGGAGATCAAGGTTATTTATGGGTTCAAAATATTCTTGATTTCTTGAGTAGAGAGCGCCCTTGTTGAGGTGGGGATTTAGGAAAGAAAGAGGTATTTTCGGCAAATGTCACATCAGTTGAAATATAGAATTTTCTTGATGAAGGGTTGTAACATTTGTACCCCTTTTGGGTAGAAGAGTAACCCAGGAAGATGCACTTGGTGGCTCGTGGTTCAAGTTTGTCCCTTTGATGGCTATGGATATGAACAAAGGCAGCACATCCAAAGATTTTGGGAGTCAGATTATTAGAGGTTCTGAAATGAGGATAAAAATTATTCAGCATTTCCATAGGGCTTTTGTTGTCAAGAACACTTGAGGGTAGGCGATTTATCAAATAAGTGGCAGTTAGAACAGCTTCCCCCCAATAGTTTTTCAGAACATTCCCTTGGAAGAGTAGTGCACGGGTAGTATTTAGCAAGTGCCCATTTTTTCTTTCTGCCACCCCATTTTGTTGGGGGGTATTGACACACGAAGACTCATGAATAATTCCTTGGGACTCAAAAAAGGGAAGTAAGGTTTGGTTGAAGTAATCCCTAGCATTATCTGTTCTAAACTTCCTTATTTTGACCCCAAACTGATTTTGAACCATAGAATGAAAATTAGGAATGATAGAACTAACATCAGATTTCTATTTAAGGAGGAAGAGCCATGTAACCCGAGTGCAATCATCAATTAGGGAAACAAACCATCTAGCTCCAGTAATGTTTGGGATTGATGAAGGTCCCCAAATATCACTATGAATTAAATCAAAAGGATTAGAACTTCTTTTATTGCTAATAGGAAAAGGTACACGAGTATGTTTAGCAAATTTGCATACATCACAATGAAATTCTGAAATATCTAATCCTTGAAATAGATGGGGAAACATGACTCTTAAAACTTTAAAGGAAGGATGACCAAGCTGTAAGTGATACATCCAAATGGACCTTTGATTAGAAAACTTTAGGGAAGACAGTGAGAAAGATAGGTTACTACTGCTTCCTTGGGATGGTTCAAGATAGTAAAGGCTGCCTCTTTCCTTAGCAAGTCCAAATCCTCTTCCCCGTGCCTTGTTCTTGAAAAACACAGTGATTTGGAAAAAAAGTAACATAACAGTTCAGGTCATGAGTAAGTTTTTGGATAGATACAAGATTGGCCGAAATTTTAGGGACATGAAGAACATCCTTGAGGACAAAGTTAGGAGTGATATAGATATTACCAATTCCAGCAACAGTGGCAAGAGAACCATTAGCCACAATAATTTTTCGGTTACTTGAGCAAGGAGTGTATGTGTGAAAAAATTGAGAGTTAAGGGTCATATGATTTGTGGCTCCAGAGTCTATAATCCAATTGTAATCATAACACAATTTTGAGGCATTTATGAAAAAAGAGGATGAGAGTTTACCTGAAAAAGTAAGTGAACAAGCTCCAGAAGGCTTTTCAAGGGAGCCTAACAAATTCCTTAGTTGCTCGATTTCTTCACTATTAAATGTATCAAACGTTGACATGATGGGAGAAAAACAACAATTAAGGTTGCAGAAATTTTTAGCAATTAAGGCTAAAATGGAGGGTGGAGGTTGGCAATGAAGGCACAACCAGAATGCTATGCTGGAGGCAATTAGAGGGTTCCTTTTGAACCAGGCTCTGATACCATGTCACAAAATGAATGAGAAAATTGATTCTTATTTTCTGGGCTGTTGTACAGGAAATATATAGAATTACAGAGGAGAAGAAAAAGGAAATAATCTAATCTAATCCCAAAATTCTAGGAAACAAATCAGCCTATCCTAATCCCTTGATTTAAGGGATTTAAATACACCAGATTTCTATTCTAATTATTTCTAAATTTAAACTAATCATATCCACATAAATCCAGCCATATCTTGACAATGACCTAGTTTGATGGTTTGCCAAAGCATTATCTATCATTTTTAGTTGAGATTTATCCAGATAAATAATCTTGGTCATGGAATTCCCAGAAATTGCTACCTTTCACCTGTTTTTTTTTTTTTTTTTAATAATTCCCCACCTTTCTTTCAAAATTACTATTATGCAATGACTACCAGATTTAAACTTTTGCTGATGTGTACTTTCCTTTTTCACATGCAGGGCTGCAGATAACCAGGTACCAACCCTTTATTTTCTTAATTTCTGTGGATTTTTACTGAATGCACTTTCTAAAGTATTTGAAGTCCTGCTTGTCAGACTTATTTTTTCCTGGCATAGATATGGATGGAATGATAAAGATACCAACCCTTACATAAGTAATTTGGTTTTGAGTTGTCAAATGGTTTGGCATACTTTCTTTTTTTCCAGTCAAAGTGATGAGATTGATGCAACTGAATGTGTGATTGGAATTGGGTTATAATCAGGGGTTAACCTGTGTATTTTGGTGAACTGTTGTTTTCTAAGTTTTGAGCAGTCTACATGGGATGATCACGTTTCGGAAATTCTTTATTGCTAGTTATATGTGGCAACCTGTTCACCTGCTCGGGATACTGGATCTGGTTATGTGGCTTGGGGTCACTCCACCCTTGTTGGGCCAGTAAGTAAACACTGTAAAAGGGCACAATATTTTTAAGGTTAAGACTTAGAAATATTTTAAGGTGTTTGCTGTCAAATTTTCTCATAAAAACATAGCACATGTACATTGTTGGAACACTCAACAGTCAACAACATGTAATTGATTTCTTAAAAAAAGTTCCTCCACAACTTATAAATCATAATTCTATTATGAAACTTGATGGCAAATATCTAAAAAATGTGCCTTATTTTTTCTTATTTGTAATTCTTTTAAAATGAAGCTGAATTCCTGATAAGGACTCACTAAAGGATATCAATTTATCAGTTTGGAGAAGTTTTGGCTACTACAGAACATGAAGAAGCAATCATCATAGCAGAAATCGATTATTCATTGTTAGAGCAGAGAAGGTGGTCTACCCACGATTTTTTTTTTCTTCACTATGATATCTCCTGTTTAACTTATAGTCGCTTGTCATTATTTATGTCTAATTATGTGATTTGATTAATCAGGACAAGTCTCCCCTTGACAAAGCAACGGCGAGGTGATCTTTACCAATTGGTGGATTTTCAGAGGTTGAATTCTCAATGATGTAGCCAAGCATTATGGATGATATGAGACCAATATTCACTCTGAGGTCTCGGGCATGAATTCGTCACTGCCTCTAGCTACAATATGCTGTACTATTAATATGAAGCCGAAACCATGAAGGAAAGAATAAATAAATAAAAAACTCGTATTCTCTGGAGTAGATTGTTCTGTTTTTATGATCAGCTTGTCTAATTCTCAATATATACAATGTTGCACAAACTTCACTGGTTGGACATTGCCTTGGTTTCTTTCAAGTGATTACATTTAAAGTTTTTCGGATCAAACTCAAGCAATCGCGTTAACCATATATATGCTTAATAGAAAAAAATCTGATCTGTTCTGCATAATGATTTACTTTCTAGCAACTGATTAATTACTCATTTTGACCATGCATAACATGGTCGCGTATTCTTAAAAATATAAATACACGATTTGGATGATAGCAATGGAGGGACAGCATGGCATGTGACGACTAGATATCAAGCTAGGAAGAGGATGTGAAGCCGGCAAGCCGTGGAAGAGAACATGGTCATGACATAGAAATGTTTACCACTGTGATCTGGACGTAAATATGCAGACAAAATTTGCCTCCTTGAAATGCTCATTTGTCTCTAGCTCTCCAGCTTCTTCAAGAAATCTCAATTTCTCTTGGACCAAGTCGAACCAATTTCATGGTCAAATCCCGCAACATCATCAAGGAGAACATGGAACCTGATCAGAGTCTAGTGTGTGTGAAACAAGTGAAGCAAGAGGTGGCTGATGAGTGGGATGCGAGCATGCCGATACCTGGAGATATCATTGAAGGAATTGCCGAAGATGATACGGATGGTTCCTTTGTGTCAGTGAAGGCAAGGTCCGAGTTTAGCTCCCATCTTGGCAAGATCAACCAGAAGGCTGAGTTCATATGGTTAAAGGTTAGAAGGGGTAATAACACGCTCAAACTCCGGGCACGTATTGTGCAACAGAAAAACTCAATACTTCAAAGAAAGTATACAATCCAAGCAGCCACAGATCCCAGGCATACTGCAGATATAGGGGACGTGACATTGGAGCAGTGCACTGAACTGCAGGGTACTCACTACACTACACAGTCATCCTATTATTGAGCAAGTTTTCTTTGATTGTATAGGATCGCATCACGGCTCACAAGACAGACAGACATGAATGAGAGATCATTCTTAAAAGAATGTCGTGAGACTTGTAATATAAGTATTTAAGTATGCAGTGATGAAACAATCTGAGGCGAGTTTCTTCTTGTGTGAGTGTGCAGAAATGAGCAGGAAATATGTAGATGTGAAGAGCAGGGAGTTCCGCAGAAGTTGGATAAAGTATGACTGGAAGATGAAAGTAGGGAAGCATCTGCCTGACCAATGTTGTTCCGTGGTGAGCTCCATTCTATTCATGCACTTAGAGGGGGAGCGTTGCGTCCATACCACCACAGGCAGGTGCATGGCATGGTTTTGTGAAGCAGTTTCCTCAGGAGTTCCTCTTGTTTTTGTCAATATTCAGACAGAACAGATTGTACATTCGGTAATATACTTTTTTTCATAATGTTAGAGCTGGCTTTTATCATTGTGAAGGATTTCTCATCTGTGAATATATATGCCCATCGCCAATGAATGAATTTGGTGAGCAAGTTAAATAGTGCAAATAACTCTGCAGCCTAATTCATGGAACTAATCAGTCACCTTCAATTTTACTCTTTATTTAATAGGAGAAAACTAATGTGTCGAAAAGGGAAACAGGTGGAAGCAAGCAACAAAACCACAAAACCACTAACCAAACAATGCAGGGTATAAGATTGTGGTATCTACCAGGAGTAGCAGAAATCTCAATAGAATTGATCCCTCGACGCAAGGAAGTACGGTTTGGATTGGAAATCAAACGGACAGAAGAGGTAAAGTGAAATAACCCCACCATGCGTTTTGTTGGTAAATGGAAGAAGTGACATAGAGTAAATGTAGTGCAGGGGTTTCTGTGCATATACTCAGTGATGGAAGGTTCGGCAGCTGAGCGAGCTGGGGTTAGAGACTGTGTGAAGAAGCGATTGGGAGTGGATTCCTTCTGGTGTTGTCTCGGTTGGATGGCAAGAGTGTTATGCCCTCCACTGTGTGCTCTGCGGGTCTCATACACTGTTGCGATCACTCTGAAATAAAGGACATTCTCACTTCAGCATTAGACGAAAATGACGTGATTGAGATGCATGTTATGGCATGGCCTAATCAAACACGGCTTAGTCCTCCTCAACCTGTTGCCTCTGCAGCTCTCCTACCTCTCCCTGCCTTTTTCCCATCTCACCACTATGATTGAACTCTTACTCTACACTTCTTCCATCCATAAACAATAACTATGCAACTTTGTATAATTAAGGGACAAGAAACCATTGCAATGTCCGATTTTTACTTATTCAATATTTGCCATGACATTAATTATATTGTTGAATTTCTTTATGCCTAGTTATGATATTAATTTCATAACTTTTTTCTACACACATATATTTTTTCTTTATAGTTACACCACATTACAAATAGTTTTAAAACCGAGAAAAAATATTCAATTTTAAATTAATACTATCAAACATTTAAATGAGTTTAATTATATTTTCATTACTTTATTTCTTATTTTATTTTTTAGTCTTAGATCCTACTTTCAGAATTTTAATATAAATAGAGAAATATTTTGGTAAATATCATGTATTATATAGTTATGTATAAGAAGTAAAACGTGAATTCAGAACTTGAGTGTGGTAATTAATTTTGCTACTCTTGATTTTTGTTTAGAAAAAGACTAGGTGGGAGGCAAACATAATAAGAAAATAAGTGGAAATATATCTTTAATTTTTGAATTTTTTTTAAATAAATGAACTAGTCCTAAATGGGCGTGGTCCCTTGAAGAAAGTCAAAATACCCTAAAACTGAGAGTATATTTTTTCTACTATAAGAGCTGCTCCGCCATTAGAGCCCCATGTTCTACTGAGGCATTAATATGACTCTGATGATCATCTCGATTACATTGTTGGTCTAAACAATTAGAACATGTGTTTTGTGGTATTACTACTCATTTCATTACTGTGATGTCTGAGTTTGAGAACTTAGCATTCCTTGGCGTAGGCGTATATTAGATGATTGATCATCTTCCATTTTAGTAAGGCGATGGCTGTTCCACTCCGCAATGCTGTAGCCAAGCCTGGGTACCCTCCTCCAAATCCCTCCCTTGTAACCTCCATTACTTCACTCCTTCAAACCCTAAATCCCCAAAACCCACATCACTCTAACCTCAGTTCTCAACCCCTTAAGCAATTCTCATCTCACCTCAACCCAACCCTAGTTATTCAAGTCGTTAAGAACCAGATCAACCCCTACCATGCCCTTTTCTTCTTCAATTGGGCTTCCAACCCTGAACCTAACCCTAACAACTACTCTCATACTCACTTGTGTTACCTCGCCATCACTGATGTCTTGCTTTCTCACTCCCTTTTCTCCACCGCCTTCTCCCTTCTTCACAACTCTCACAAAGCCTCCGACTTTATCATCGCCAGATTTATCAAAGCTTTTGGTGACCGTGGCGATATTAGGGGTGCGATTCATTGGTTTCACAAAGTCAAATCCTTTGAAAGAGGCCGTTGTTTGTTCTCTTATAATGCGATATTGGGTGTGCTGGTGAGAGCCAATCGAGTTCATTTGGCCAAGGCATTCTACGATCAGATTGTGAAAGAAGGTGTGGTGAAACCCGATGTTTACACTTATACGACAATGATGAGGGGCTTCTGCAAAATGGGCATGTTGGAGAATGCAAGAAAGGTGTTCGATGAAATGAAGTGTGACCCAAACTTGATCACTTGCAACACAATGATCAATGTCTTTTGTAAGAAAGGTGATATGGAGAGTGCCAGGAGGGTTTTTAATGGAATGTTGGAAAGTAAGAATTGTATACCAGATGTGGTGACTTATACGACTTTGATTGATGGGTATTGCAAGAAAGGTGAATTGCATGAGGCAATGAAGTGTATGACGGAGATGGCGAAACAGGGTTGTCAGCCAAATGTCTTGACCTATAATGCACTTATAGAAGGTCTTTGTTTGAGCGGAAATGTGGACGAAGGGAAGCGGATGATGAGTAGGATGCGGTTAAATGGTTTAAAAGACAATGTTGTGACACACACGAGCATATTGAAGGGGTTTTGCATAGTGGGTAAGTCTGATGAAGCTATCAAGCATATGAAAGAAATGGTTAGTCTTGGGATGAATCCAGATGCGAAGTCATATAGCATTATTGTTAACGAGTGTTGCAAAATTAGAAAACCAGATGAAGCAATTTCACTTTTGAGGGAAATGAGGGCAGGGGGCATTAAGCCTAGTGTGTCAAGTTTCAATGCAGTGTTTAGAGTTCTTGTGGACGTTGGGAAGCTGCAAGAAGCCATTCTTCTTTTAAAGCAGATGCCTCAAATGGGCTGCTCACCTAATTTCTTATCATATAGCATAGTGATATGTGGGCTTTGTGAACTGAAGGGTAGGATGCAAGAAGTTGAAGAGTTGGTTAGGGACATGCTTCAGAATGGACATAACCTGGATGCCACCATGTACAGCTGCTTACTTAGGGGTTATTGTGAGGAAGGGAACGAAGAAATGGCATTGCAGACTGTTTATGACATAATTAGTAACAAGTACGTAATTAATTTAGATACCTTCTCAATTTTAGTTAAGAAGTTGTGCGTAAAGGGATATGTGAAAGAGGTGGAAACAATATATGAAGAGATGCGCAGGAGATGCCCTGTACCTGAACCTGATGCAAATGCTTATAAAATGGTCTTACTTTTAACTAAAAATTCATAGTTATATTGAGCAGACTAAGTGGGGAAATTGGTATGATATTAAAATTCAACACGACTCTGTTGGCCAATAACCCATAAAGAATAGAGTGCAGGAGAAGGATACTAAAGTAGGGTCTTTGAATGTTCAGTAGGAAGGGTGTGGCAGTTCAGTGCGGTGATAGTTTTGGCTAAACATGGGTGAAATTCTGCTGTCACATTTTCTCTGGAATCCGAATCTGGTGTTACTGTACAAAATGCACGGTGGTCGGTGGAAGCATAAGCATTCTTGAAGTGACCGGTGGACCAAAAGGAAAAAGGTTGGTGTTTTACAGAGTTCCAGGTTTCAATTGCTGGATTGTGACTCAAGATTTATGTATAATCATAAGATAGTATTTTTACAAATTTTGGAAACGAAGTGGAGAAAAAGCTGTCTGTGACTGTGGGTCACCTCACCATATATATGCATGGCGCTATTAACCGCAGCGGGAAGCAAGCAGGAATTGAAAAGTTTTTCAGTAGTTAATGGTTTTTTTAATTTTAAATTAAAAAAAATTTTGCAACAAGAGCTACAGTTGCTAACACGGATGGGTCTGCCACGTCATTATACTGGAAATGTTGATGATGCCGTAGCATGATCTTAGCAATTAATTCTCAATTTCGTTTTATAGGTTTATTTATATGATAATAATAATAAATAAATAAATATAACAGTATGAACGGGAGGGGATACTTACTACATTGTCCTAAAATATCTATCGGGTAATTGCTCTGTATGTATTGTTTTTCCTTTTGTTGTGGCCAACCTGCATACCTTGTACTTTGAAAATAGGAATGATGAGATTTCAATTTAATTTATAGTTGCATGGCTAATTAAGGCTTTCAATTTAGGAGACCGTTCTTTTTTTCTTCATTTTTTGGGTCAAACAACAGCAAGTTTTGTTTCTGTAAAAAAATTTGGGGGGTAAATTCCTGGAAATGGGTTAATGTTAATCAAATCGGGTTCACGGACTCCATGGCCTTTAATGAAATCCGGTTAATATTTTCAATTGTTTCCGATTCAAATCCGGTTAAACGCATGGTGTCTCTTTGCTCTCGGAGGTCAAATGCTTTTCCCATTCTTTCCCTCCATTTACATTTTACGCACTCACCACTTTCCACTCTCTTCACTCTTCAGTATCACGGCGTTTACCTCCAATTTTAGCTCCAAATGGAGGGAGGCGCTCCGTATAATCCTCGGACAGTAGAAGAAGTTTTCAGGGATTTCAAGGGTCGCAGAGCTGGCATGATTAAGGCCCTCACCACCGGTATCTGCACTTCCTTATTTTCTTTTTTTCCTGTTTTTCGTTTTCCCTTCTAATCCTTGGATTCTTTTTCATCTTTATCTTTTTTTGGTCTGTCTAATTCAAACGTAATTTTGCTTCTGCAGATGTTGAAGAGTTTTATCAGCAGTGTGATCCGGGTAAGCTTTCATTTTTTATTAATTTCTCTTTTTCTCTAAGTTCAGGTTCCTTTCTTTTTCCTTTTTCGGATTGATTAACGACAAGCAGTAAAGATGCGCCCCGTGTACAAGTTACTAAATTCTTTTTTAAGAAATAAAAAACTATTGATGACGCCAAAGTTAGTTCCAGTTAACATTCAGCTGTGAAGTTCTATTTGTAAAATTCTGGGTGAAAGCTATGAAGTAAATTTATAACTTGTGTGTTTTTTTTAACTATTGTTAGTTTTGGCTGTTTCCGACATCACTCAACGTTATCTTCTTCTTGTCTTTGCCATTACGTTTCCAATTTAGTATTTAGATGACGATGTTTGTTTGTACTTTTGTCTTCAAGTGATGGATACCAGCTGTAGCCCATGTCGTTATTTGTTATTCTGCTATAATTACTTACATAATTTAAATAACTGAGTGTGGTTTTTCTTAATATAACACGCAAAATTATTGTGTTGATGAGACTTAGTTCAGATAAATAAGTGCGTTTCTGTAAACTTTGTGGTACAGAGAAGGAAAACCTTTGCCTATATGGATTTCCTAATGAGCAGTGGGAAGTTAATCTGCCTGCTGAAGAAGTACCTCCAGAGCTTCCAGAACCTGCATTGGGTATAAACTTTGCCAGAGATGGGATGCAAGAAAAGGACTGGCTATCCTTGGTTGCTGTCCACAGTGATGCATGGTTACTTGCTGTGGCTTTTTATTTTGGTTCTAGGTTTGGATTTGATAAGGCTGATAGGTACGTGTTTCCCTTTCCTCCTTCATGTCTTTATCCTGCGGAGTAGTTTTTTCACCAAATGAAGCGTCAGTTTGATGTGAATTTTATTTTACATTATAGATTGTGCTTTTCCCCCTCTCTTTAGTTTACAACTTTTAGATAATAGATTGTAGAATGTAAATAAGTTCATTTTTTACTGAAGAGAATACTTCGAACCTCTCCCCTGGAGAATAAAAGGAGAACTTTTGACTTCTGCTGCATATCTCACATCCTGGAGAGTGGAGACTGTATACATGAAACATTTAATGGAGTTTTGGTTGACTATTACTTTTTTTTTTTTAAATTAGACTATTGCTAATGTAGTAAACCAGTGGTGTGAGATTAGGTTAGCTTAGGAATTTAAGATAGGTCAAAAGATATTAATAGTGTTGAGGATAGTTGGTTAGTTTAAGCCCTTATTCTGGATGTTTCTGTACATTTTGTTTCTCCACAGAATAGGAAAACTTTTTTGCACTCTCAAATTCCCTTTGAATGTCTTACTCATATATCTAGCTTCTGTAAATTAGATTGCTATAGCAACAGTTGACATTGATGGCTGTATAACTATTGGATCCTAAATTAAGACTCCAGTTTAGTGAAAGCTGCTATTTTTATGAAGTTTGCTAATAGTGCTTTAATTTGCTTCTTACTGTGACTCATTATGGTTTTGTTATTGTTGAGAATTTGAGGTATTATCTTTAAATAATATGGACTTCTCATTCTTCTTGCAGGAAGCAACTGTTTAATATGATTAATGATCTTCCTACAATATTTGAGGTTGTTACAGGGATTGCCAAAAAACAAGGAAAGGAAAAATCGTCAATTTCTAATCATAGCAGTACCAAATCTAAATCAAACTCTAAGGTATGCAAGCAACACGGTTTTGTTTATCATGAAAATTGACCGTCATTTAAGATGTTGAAACTGTAAGTACTTGTTTGTTTGTGTCTCATGGAAAAAGTCATTGAGGGATTATTTTCTCTTTTGCAGTGTATCAATTAATGTTTACATACTATTTTTATTAAGAAAATTAATTGTTATTATAACTAGAATTAAAATAGTAGTTGTTATGGGAAGTTGAAGTCTTAAAATTTGGAACAAGACTCGGGCTGGACACCTGATTGATAATTACTATCATGATCTGTTTACTGTTGGCAGCGAGGATCTGAATCTCAGGCAAAGTACCCAAAAGCAATGCAATCAAAGGAGGAGGATGAGGAAGTTTTGGAAGATGAAGATGAGGAGGAGCATGGGGAGACACTGTGTGGGGCATGTGGAGAGAACTACGCAGCTGATGAGTTCTGGATTTGCTGTGACATCTGTGAGAAGTGGTTCCATGGTAAGTGTGTAAAGATTACCCCTGCCAGGGCTGAGCATATCAAGCAATATAAATGTCCATCTTGTAGCAACAAGAGAGCTCGACCTTGAGTGCCTACTTTGTATCCTGGCAATTTTATGACTACTGATTTGTGTAGAACTAGTAGGTCACTTCTATTAGTCTTGCTGTCAATTTCAGGAAATGAGTTTCGAACATTGACTTTGTGTTAGGTATCTGAAGTACTGTTATATTGGACTAAGGTCTAGGATAATTATATTAGGAGTGGACGTAGATTTCTTCTTCTGCTTCAGTCGACTTGATTATGTGCTTTCTTAATGTGATGATAACTGTAACTGTATTCTGTGTCCATATCTTGTTCATACTCTGCCCCATGATATTATTCTTTTTTAATTCATGCTCTACTATTTGTTAGACCGGAAAAGGGAAGGGAATGTATCTCTTATCTGGTTGAGGGCAATGAGCCAGTGGGCTTCTTGATGCTAATTGAGTTAACCTTCCGCAGGCTATTACTTAATAGTCATGTTTGGTAATCGGTAGTGAGATCTAACCATTGTGTCGACTTTAAAGTCTGACAACGTATTTACCGGGGTTAGAGATTCAGGTTAACTAGTCTCCTTGAGTGACGATTTGCATTTAATGAGTAAAAATTGAATTTTGTTGGCGTATGTTCTCCATTGATTCTGGTGACAATACTGATCCTTCGTCAAATGTAGTCGCTAGTTTTAACATAAGTTTGATATATGTAATATGTGTATGTGTAATGTATTTATTTATCACTTTAGTTATTACACGTCCGCTTTATTTTGTCATTATCCGGGTCCGGGATGTGCATATATAGGCCGGCCCCGAGCCGCAATTTGTCCTTTTCCGATGTAAGTTGCCAAATTCGGCCTCCGAAACTTAGTATCTTTACATGTACCACTTATCAGAGAGGATAAAGTGGAGAGAAAGGAAGGTTAGACAACTGTGTTCGGATAGGCATGCTGTTTATTAGAAATTCATTATAAATTGTTGTTTATGGTCGATGATCCGTAATGCATAGATTTGTTGTGAGAACTTTTTTTTTTTTAAATTTTCACAAGTCCCTGGTTTTAGGGACGACAATATTCACATCCTTAGTACTCTGAGAACAACAGTAATAAAAAGAAAAGTCTTCAGTGAATCAAAAAAGAGAATAAAAGAATATACAATCTTATTGTATGGTGATCAGTGATGAGGGATGATGCAGACTATTGCAAGCTAGTCAAAGAGATTTTAAGAATGGGATCCTAATGCCTACTATTGCTTGGTGTATTATGCAGTTACTTTATTTTGGCTCTTGGTAGACATTCTTTTCAAGAACTCATAGGTAGTAATCATGGTTGTTGCAGAAACGGACATTGAAGCCCACCTTGGACCCAATCCTCTGTAACAAGCAAGGAGGCCTCCTTCCTTCACCAAGTTCCTAACAGTCTGTACAAGAGTTAATGGCCTGCTTCGTCCATTTTCTTCTGCATCCAACACCTGCATCCTTGTCTTAATTGTATCAAGTGGCATAGTTATAATAGCAGAAACCCCACTGGCCATAACCGCACTCAACCCTTGGACCGCTACCGTTGCCTTTGAACGAGGCCTAAGTCCACTTCCGTTCGCCAAATTACTCTCATCCCTCTTGCCCATGTAGCTACCACATACACCCCACATGAGCCTATGGACCATGGAGTAAGAAGTCCACCAAACCGCATTGGATGGTGCATAAGTCAGTATTGAAATTCCAAATCCCCTGTACAGACCTCGCAGCCCATCTGCACACAGGATCTTCCTGAACGCGTCAACACCATTCCTGTAATTCCCAGAATTAACAGTGTGGAGTATATTTGTGCTGCTATTGCGACCTTGAACCATAAGTCTTTGGCTCACTACATCAACTGGTGTCCAAACCAATTGTGCAGCCATGGCGGAAGTTAATCCAGCAGCAGCATTAGCTATGGCGGTGGCCGTGGTATCTGAAAATCCGAATTGAACAGCAGTAGTGCCAACGTTACTCTTGGTAACTTCGAGGGCACCCATGTAAAGGGCCCTCGCAGGGATTGTTCCCATCAAAGAAGTGCCAAAACCTTTATAAAACCCTCTCAAACCTTCGTAGCGCATAATGGCAAAAGACAAATTGAAGCAAGAAATGTGTGTGGAAGAGACCTGCTGGCGGGTCTTCAACACAACAATAGGATAAAGCCCAGCTGATACACCGGAAAATAAAGCGGCGCCAAGGAAGAAGAATTTGGACTTATCAAGCATGTGCCAATCAATCTCTGCTGGGATATGAATTTCTGAAGATGAATCATCCTCGGCTGCACTTATACTCATCTTCGCCACTTTGGTGAGTAACACCCCTTACCCAAAGGTTCACTATGTTGTATTACCACAGTTAGATAAACTAAAATAGTCAAATAGACAGGGTTATTTATTATTTTGCTTACAAAATCAAAGATAAAGAAATATCAGGCACCAAGCAGAGTGGTTGGAGACTTGGAGGACTGTACAAGAAATACAGGACAAATGGAAAAAAAAAAAAAAAGGCAAAGATGGAAGAGTGAGGGTGAATATATAGTTAAAGGGATATTATATTAGGAATGGAATGGAAGGATGAGTTTTTCTTCTTTTCTTCTTGCGCAGAGAGATTTGTGAGCGGACATGGCGGATCACCTTAAATGGGTCAAACATTTCTTGAAGCAAGAAGATGATGGAGTGTAAAGGAGAGTTCTTACCAGAGATTCATGGGCTCTGATCATCTTTCTATTCACTTCCTCCTCATCTTCTCAAATTCGTGAAGCAAATCAATCGAGTGGAAAGGAGACGGAAAAGATTGTTAAACCAAAAAGCACATAATTAAGGAAAGTTCTAGAGACAGAAGAAGTTGGCACCCACAGCAGGAGAAGCAGAGCGAGATAGACATTAGAAGATGGGGCTGGGCTAATGGGAGTGTGGCGACGAGGCTGTGGATTTTAGCGAGGGTTTTTCAGGATCGATGGTAGTGGACACGTGTCCGTTTTTATATCGCTGAAAATGTTTCAACTTGCTGACTTTTACTCGTCTTCATATCCTACGGCCTGTGCGTGAAACCTGACCTCTAACAACCAAACGCAATTAACTGTGCCTACGGACAATGACCATCTGGTACACTAATTAATTCTGTTTAATGTTTACTCTTGTCTCTTTCAATATTTTTTAATTATTCTTTTTTTTAAAGAGAAAAGAAAACTCCTTTTATTTAAATTCTTATATACATGATAAAATTCAGAAGGTTATTATATTGTGATAGTTATTATTGTTATCCCTATACTTGAATTGAACGTGCTATTCAAAATTGACTCATTTTAGGTAGCTTCGAAGAAAAAGTTCTCTTGAAGAAAACACTCTAGTAGTTGAGCAGTTATTATGATAGTCCGAACTCCATTAAACCAAAACAAAGGTCATGATACTATCATGACAATGTTATTTGAACAGTAAAGGAATAACCTTTATTTTTTTCCTCATAAGATTATGGTAAGCAGATAAGAAAATAATCTTGCAACTCAAAACCTTGATTATTATTATGCACCAAATCTTTTAAGGGGAAACTTAGTAGTTTGGGGAAGAAGTCAAGAAGATATACACCCTCCTAATTTGGGTTCCTCGGTTGATTTCTTGTTAGTCCACACTATTGGCAGGATTCCACTTTCAAAAACCTTTTTTATTAACTATATTTATTTTAAATTATAAAAAACGAGAAATATCTTACATCTTCACTTATTTATATTTAAATTCATTTGCTTACTTTTTTTGGTAGAATTTTTACATGAGATTAATTTCATTTATGATATAAGATAATCCTACTAATTTAAAAAATAATGCGTAGCAACTTAATTTTAGAAATAAAAAAATATTATACAATAAGATGGAGACTAAAATTGTGATTTAGATGAAAAGGTATGATTTTTTTAAATTAATTGTTCATGGTTTTTTTCAAGGCTAGTAAAAATACATTAAATTATAAATTAAATTTGATTTAAAAATTTCATTGATTCATCTAAAAAAGTGAACAAGAATTTAAACATGTGAAATTGTATGAGGCATTTGTTGAGAATATTTATAAAGGGATTATTAATAAAAAGAAGGTAGATATATTTATGCGCACATTATATATGAGATAAAAGGAAGAGAGAGAAATTAAGATGGTTATGCTTGTTTTTGGGCACCAAATAACATGAAGTTTAGCTTTGGAAAACTAACGTTGAAAAAGAGAAATGGGGATAAGGGATGAAGAGAAGTATAAAACAGAGGGAGACATTACACAACAGCCATGTATAAACTCTACAACTCTCTCAAACTTGAACGCCTACCTCATAAATCATAAATGGTCATAGCGTACCAATTACCATCTCCAGTCATTTATGCTTGAATTAATGCATGCAAGGCCAATGACTTCATCAAATAACCATATGCCAAATATTCATGTCAAGGTTACTTCATTTTCAATTTTCAAATAAGGGAGGCTTTTGTGGTGTGATTCAAGCAGATATATCAGTTAATTTTGTTGCTGATATGTGTTTGCTAGCTGTGTTGAGAGTTTGTGTTCGGTCAGAGCTACGTGGAGTAGAGTGTTGCTCTTGAAGGACAAACACGTAGCAGGCATTCAGACAAAAATCACCGACCCATATATCACACCTCCTGACACGGACACGACAATAGAGAAGCTAGCTTTGTAATGCATTACACTACCACTGTGCCACCACATCATCATTCATCATCCCTGAGGCCTTAACGCTTTTGTGTCCGTACGTTCTATATATATAAACCTTCACATAACCAACACCAGGACAAACTTGTTAATTTCTTTCTTCTGTAATTATATTGTAGCTTAATAAGAGAGAGAGAGAGAGATAATGGATTTGAGGGGCATCTGGTTCCATCCTCATATGCTGGACGTTTTCCTGGACCACATAGACTTCTCCGACGAAACCGACACAAAGTCTCACCACGCACCGCCTACAAGTTCGTGAGTAGGCAGAGAAGGAGGGACAAGGACAAGGATCACAAGGAAGGCGTTAAGTAACTCCGAATGCAGAGGAGACAAGCTTAATTCCTCAACAAGTTCGAGCTTCCCGACAACGCCAACTCCCACGAAATCTCTGCTCATTATCAGGACGGGGTTCTCACGTCACGGTCCACCGCAAGCCCTTGCCCAACACTAGGCACCCCAACATCACTAGTGAGTGGTGACCTCCCTCCCCTTGTTTATGAATTCAAGGATCAGGGTGGATGGATGTCGTGCTACCGCTACACCTCCTTATGCTACATAATGCATTGTTAATGAGTCCTTAGTTATACGTTCATGCATACAGTTTGTTAGCTCACAGGTTTTGTTTTTGGTTGATTACAATTATCTTCTCTTTAATGACATGTCCCTATAATGCATTAAATATTATTAAATATGTCTTAAATTTTTTTAAATAATTCACAATTTTTCAATACTTGATGTAATATTTAATGTGCATATTTTTATTGATTACATAAATTCACAAAATTACATTATATTATAAAACGACATCACGTAGGTAAATAAGTTATCTCTATTTATACGGTATTCAACTGTTATGTTATTAAACAGTTTATATTAAAATTAAGTTTATTGATTTTGTTAAAATCACATTGTACTGCGTACGTCAATGATGAAGCTTGTCGTTAAGTTTATTGTTGAAGGTTGTCGTTGAAATATATTATTTTAAAGTTTTTTATTAAAATCATTAAATTTTATCTTATTATTAAAATCGTAAGATAAAGATATGAAATATATATAAAATATTAAATTTTTTTTTAAACTATAATATAGAATTGTTATTATATGACAATATTAATTAATTATTTTATCAATGACTTTATATATAATAAGTTTTTTAATGTGAATGTAAGAATTTTATAATAAATTGATATAACAGGTGAATATTTTTATTTGACTTGTGATCTCTTGTATATAAATTATGAATGTATATGTTGTAAGATAATAAATTATAATCTAAATTTATATATATTGTAAGTAATTTTATATAAATTTATTTTTTATTAAAGTTTATAAAAAAAATTAGTTAGAGAATCAATTTTAATATATATTAATGGTTGTACAAATTAATAAAAAATTATAATATTAATAAATAAAATTATTAAAATATTATAAATTATATAAAAGAATTAAAAATATATTTATAAATTTTTATAAATTTTGAGAATATATTTAATAATATTTATAAATTTTAAAAATATATTTAATAATAAATATGTAAATAAAATATTAAGTAAGTAAAAATATATATATCAGATATTATATCAATTATATTCATATATTATAATATAAGATAAAATTAATTATAATTAAAAAATTTAAAAATAAAATTAAAAATTTTAAAAATAAAATTAAAAATTATCGTAGAGTTAAAAAACATAAAATGAATTTTTATTTTTTTAATTATTTTGTTGAACACTTCTTTTTAGGACGGGTAAGACCCACAAAGCTCACAACGGGGAGAAAAAAAGATTTGGCAAATAAAAGCTTTCAGGAGAGGAAAGTGACGTTATGACACGACGTCAGGTAAGTTCATATATCGCAAATATCTCTGCATTGTTCTAGACGCTGGTAGAAGGATTGCAACCGAACCTCCTCGAACTTCCCAACCATGCTCTCTCTTCTTCCTCCAGAAACTTCCATTTTCTTCCTCCAATAATTTCTGCCACCCTTATAAATTCTCTTATCCAGCCTTATCCCTCTCACAATAAGTAAGAGCGACAGCAGCTTCCTTCAAATCAAAGTTTCTGAGATACCAATTATTTCTCCAACAACTAAGAAAAATCATGGATTTCAGAATCACGGGTCTCGATTCGCCATTGTTGAACGCTCTGCACCAAATGATGGAGGTGACGGACGACGCTGGCGAGAAGTCCTTTAATGCGCCGAGCCGGACCTATGTTCGTGATGCCAAGGCTATGGCTGCTACTCCGGTGGACATCATGGAGTATCCTAACTCTTATGTGTTCATCATAGACATGCCAGGCCTGAAATCCGGGGACGTCAAGGTTCAGGTGGAGAATGAGAATGTGTTACAGATAAGTGGGGAGAGGAAGAGAGAGGAAGAGAAAGAAGGGGCCAAGTATGTGAGAATGGAGAGAAGGGTGGGCAAGTTTATGCGCAAGTTCGTGCTGCCTGACAATGCCAACACCGACGCCGTTTCCGCTGTTTGCCAAGACGGGGTGCTCACTGTCAATGTTGAGAAATTGCCTCCGCCTGAGCCCAAGAAGCCCAAGACTATAGAGGTCAAGGTTGCTTGAGTGATAATGCGAGGGATCATAAAATAGAGATTTCTTCTGTAAGAGTGAGACCAGTATTGTCTTTATGGTTGGTTTCATCACTGTTTTATGTCCAAATAGTTGTGAACCTTCATGCCTGTGGTTAATGGGCGTGGTTTATTATGTAATGGCTGTTTAGTTTTTAATGATTGTACGATCTTTGATATATCAACACAGGAACACAAATTGACAAGAATCCGAATAAATTATTCCTAAATCATCAAAGAAATCTTTCAACCTTTATGACCAAATGACGAAGTGAATTATTTCAGGGATTTTTTAAAAGTCCAATGATGCAGCAGACAAAACTGCTGTATTCAGTAAAAATGAATTGAATTTTAGCCTTAACAATCTCTTCGTGTTGAAAGGCACTCAAGTCCTGTAACTAAAACGGGACTTGTCTATTAAAGCTCGCCGGTTTAGTTGACGGTGCAACCACATATTGAACATGTTCGCATGAATACAAGGCAACCTAGGCTTCTTCCTACGAAGATATATTGTTCTAGAGGAATTGTTACAAGTAGATCTCGTTTCATTTTTATATAACTTGGCTGAAAAGGGAGTACCCTTCCTGGCAAACAGAGCAATGAAGAAACCCTCGCCATCTACAGCAGGATCTGTCCGAAGCAGATGACCAGCTGCAACGTAAGAAACAGCATTAACATTAATTATGAAGTGTTGAATGTCGATAATGCAAACGTGAAAATCTCGGGTAACCAGTTATTGCAGTATGATATAAGAACGGAACTTACAGCCTTCAAACACTGGAAGACCACGGCGCTGCCATTGGGGGAAGGGGGTCACCAATTGAAACCCGTATAGTTCAGCCATGGGTAGAACTGAATGGATGACGTCTTCATTCTCAATTTGGTTGATGGAACATGTACTATAAACAATTCTCTCAACCGCAGGAACTGCCAAAGCAAATAATACCACGCAATGCCTTCAGAAGACTCCAATAACCCAAGGTAGCAATGTGGTGGAAGGAGATAATGCTGAAGATCTCAACATTCAAATAAGATGCAGAGATGCTAAACCATTTTTTTAAGCGCCTATATGTTCTTAACCACCTCAACAAAGAACAATAAGGGTGGCAACTCTCTATGGTTGGAAAGAAGTGCGAGAGTTTTGAAGATCAACTTTTAGTTAGTTTAAGTTGGCTTCTCTTTTTGTCCGGTTTATGTATTTTGTCTCTTATGGGAGGATTTCTTATCCTCTGCAGCAGTATTTTTCTACATTCCGTGCCAATAAACTTTTTTCTTTTTAAACCACCGATATATACTTCCTATTGTGTTTTAAAAAGAAATACAATCAATAGACTTGGATAAATGAAATAACTCACAAGAAAATGCATGTTGGAGAGCCTTTCTCTGAAAATTTGCAAGCTTGTTCAGTCTTTCCATATCAAAATCCTGGCCTGTGTAATCAAAGTGGACAATTAAAAGGAACGGCAGAACCTAGGTTAAAAGCTTCAAAAATAGGTCATTCCATCATGGTACATATTTGAAAATTGGACCCACTATAGACACCAAGTTTGTTTTAAACTAAATTATTTAAAAAGAAGAATCTTTTATCTAAGTCATTTAGAACAATAAGAATCAAATTTTTAAGTCATTTAGAGGCATTTCTGAGAACAATGCTCCTTACAAGACTATTTAAGTCACAATCGTGCACAACTGCACGCAAGTCTCTTCCACAGTGAACACAAAAAGTTCTTGTTTTTCTGTCAATTAAACTCAGATACAGCCATAAGTGCAATTGTGCATAGTTGTATAAAAGCAGCATCACTCCATTTCATATAATTACCATAAGATACCAAAAGCATAGGATCTAAATGTAACCTGCAGCTTTCGAAGGGAGCAGATGATCTAGTCTTGAAGCAGCAGTACCAGAACCAGAGCAAGAGGGATCCAAAAGAATAGCTCGCACCTGCAATGATGAATATGATGGTAACCACAGAGACAGAGAAAGATAAAAATAGAAAGAAACAAATGAACAAAGAAAACTGCAATCTGGAAGACAGGAAAGAATAGTCCCTAGTCCCCTACATAGGTAAGATAGGTCACACTTCCTTTCCTGAAAGATCTAGATAACTCCTATCAGAGAAATGTCAAAGGAAATAAATATTTTTCTTCAACTTTGTATCTATGTATAAAATCTTTGACAGGGACCGAGTCACTTGAAAGCATTCAAGAGATTATATACTTTTCATTTCATACAAATGAACTAGTACTGGCAAAAACCAGCCAGCTACAAATTTTCATCCTTTATGGGAATGTTAAAATACATTAATTGAATTGCCTTGCGTACAAAAATAACTGACGAAAGTAATTGTAATGGTAAAAGAAATTATTGGAATCACCACTAGAAATCAGGAAAATATATTTTACCTTAGAAAATGAAGGAGCTTTGGGATTTATATTCAAGAAATCCTCATTAAGAACTTCAATATCTGAACTTGGGTTAAGTTTGAAAGGTACCATAACAAATTGAACTAAGAAAAATGGAGGAACCACAAATAACCTCAGAGAATGCGTTGTACCCAAATGATATCTTTCACCATAGTTCAAAATTAGGATAAGTACTCTGGATAACTATATGTCATAGATATAATAATATTAAACAACACAAGGTCAGTGATTATTGTACAATTCAGGAAATTGTTAAAGGATACTAGAAGCACCAGAAAGTGTTATGGTATCTTTCAGACGTTTGATCCTTTCTTTGCTCAGTTCACATGCTATAATCCTACCCTTTCTCCTTAAGAGAGTGGCAAGGTGGACAGTTTTGTTTCCAGGAGCCGCACAAGCATCAAGAACCTTCATATATATTTCAAGAAGCATAACTTTTAAAGATTGGTTAAAACAATATAAAATATGACAAATTCAACATGCATACTTTTTTTTTTTTAATGAAAACATTTTATCAAGAAGCAAAATTAAAATATTTACTTCACAAGAAGATTGCTAAAACAAAGCAATCTTGGTGACAGTTGTTATACTAATAATTAATTTTTATACTTAATATAATATCCCAATTCTCCAATATCATTAGCTGTCTGAAACCAAATTACCCCAGATAAACAGCATATGCCATTCCACTGTGAATGAATGGTATTTTCTTCACTTATATATTACTGGGAAGGGTATTTACTTCAAAATCATATATCAAGTTACATAGCATGAAAAATATAGGAATGTATACGGCTCATGAAACTTCCTAATGTTCAGCCCATACTTATAGCAATCCATGATCATAAGATACTTATCACAATCTATTGCCTAAGACACAACAAAGGTGGATGATTGTGTACTACAATTGTTGTTTTTCATTTGAGAGAACGTAGTAAGCAGATCTTATAGCTCTTAAAAATTTCCAAGCAGAAGGCTAATAGATCATATTAACAATGGATGTGTATATTATTATGCAACAAATTGATATTGACATTATATCTCGAGCGAATCCTCTTTATATCAATATATTCAATGCAGAGTAGCTTACCTCCCATCCTGGTTTAGGGCCAAGGGCTGGTGCTACCATGGAACTTGCCTTACCCTACACATATTTTGGTCTCAATATCAACAAAAAGGTCACCAAGAGTAAATAACAGGTACTAAAGTTTTGAAGTTTAAAATAGGGAGGAAAAAAGAAAAAGAAGGGCCTGGTTCACATAATCCTACTTGCAAAAAGATACTTCCATTCTTGACAAGAGGATGGGTATGCAAATCAGTGCCAGGTGGGAGTATTAGCAAGTCGGCTAGCAAATCATCCTTTTTAACCTATTTGGGACACATCAGTAAACAAATCATTATCAATCAGAAATAGCACAATCATTTAAATAGAGGAAGTACGCTCGGTCATTTCTTTTCTTTTTTTTGGATGAACTCATTTATATTATTTTCGTTAAGGGGAAGGAACAGTATGTGTTCTAGACTATCAGAAATATTGTGATAGAAAGTACCGTGTATTTTTTCCTCAGTTCAAGTATGGCAGAATCAACATCCAGTTTAAGTGTATTGACACGAACATAACGAGGTAAAGAAATACCTGGATCAGAAAATTTTGAGAGTACATCAAGTTATTTTAGACGAAAGAGAATATATTAAGTTCCAAAAAAATTGTAATCATCAACTGCAAAGAAAAAATAATCCACAAAAGACTATTATCTAAAAGACACGAAAACTCAAAATTTTGGTGGAAGGGGAAGATATGAAAACTGACCGGGAACTTCATACAGTCCAATCAATTGTTTAATGCTCTTCACTTTTCTCTGTAACACAAGCTGTTTCAGAGTTGACTGTAGGACATCTTTGTGGCATTTGATGAACTTCTCTACATCACCAACCAAGGAGACTTCCTAGAAATTATGAAGTTAAATAATCACTAATGACTAATGATATTTTCCACTACAACCTTATAACTAGATCATGTGATACTACCTTTGTTTATTGAAATAATATTGTTGTTGCATAGCTTCAGCAAGAAGAAGCATGAGAGGAAGAATTACCTTCTGAGCAGATTTGGTTGATTAAAACTAAAGTCCCCTCCCCTGATAGAGGGGGTGCGGGAATGACAAAATAATAGAAACACTACATGTGTTAAAGCCCAAGACCCTATTGTCTACAACTGATAATTGATAGCTTAGACACATAACTAGCCCTGTATCTCACCCTAAGAGAAGGCAACACTCCCCCCTCCCCCCATGAAAAAAAAAAAAAAAGACAAGTTATCAGACGAAGAAGTAGTTTCTCATAAAACAAAAGGACACGTTGTAAATTGAGGAAATATAAGTCCTTAAGCACTCAAACACAACATTACCTGGCCAAAAAGAATATCATAGACAACAATGTAAATCAACTCTTCTTGTCTCTGCAAAAACAATGGTAGATCTTGAATTATAGAATATATCAACTGAAAAGTGATTCACGTTTCAAAAATTATATGAACGATCTCTAGAGAGAGAAGAAAGCAATGTTGACGTGCTTATACCTTCCACTTGTTGTTCAGTATAGAAACAGCTTCCAAGACTTCCTTGATGATAGGTAGATCTGGGAACAAGCAAGATATACTATATAGTAGAAGCGAACTAACTGACTCTTCGAAGGCTATAGTTTCAAATCGCCATAAAGGTAGCAATTTTGCCCTCAATAATGACTGCAATACTTTAAACCGCCTTAAGATATAAACTCAGGAAACGGAAAACTTTAAGACCGGGCGCATCGAATTATGGAAGAAATTTTTTAACAATAATTCAGTCATTTTTCCCTTGCATTCATGTGGGCAGGGCATGCCTTCAATACTATTTTCATTTGTTAACTTTTTAATGAAAAACAGAGAACCTTCTTGAAGAGACAGATGAATAGGGCGAGAGTGGAACCAAAAGCTTACGTTTAAGGGTTTGACAAACGAGAGCAAAGGTGCCCTTCTTGTTTCTGATGGAAGGCCTATATATGAGGGACTTGATGGAGGCAACGGCTCGGCGATTAGCGTCACCCTGAAGAACCATTCTCAACACCTTCGCTGCCTCTCTTCTTGCAAAGTACGCCGACCTCTCCGCTCCACTCATGCGCCGCTTTTCATCCTTTTTCTCGCCGCCTATAGACGACGGCGTCTTGGTCGTCTTCATTGCAAGACGCGCCATTTTTTACTCTGGCAGCGAAGGAGGGAAGAGTCCGTGGTTTAGGGGTTTTGGGCAAACGGATCATGGCCAATACTAAACGACGTCGTTCGTGCTGTCATTTGTGTCATCCCCTCCCTTCATTATACGACAACTCTCGCTGGTATCGTAAACCCAAACTTTTTATCTTTAAAAAAAAATAAAGAAATTATCAATTTAATGTTTTATAAGTAATAATTATTATTTGACTTTAAATAGTTTTAAAAGTTGTCAATATAAGTTCATATCATTATTTTAAAAATTAAATTAAATTAATTAATTCGACGTGAAAAATTAATGAATTAATTATAATATTAATTTAATTAATTTTTAAAATTGATTATGTAAAAAATAATTAAAATTGGTTAAAATTAATTTTTTTTTATGAGTTTTTCAATGGAAGCAAGAAAATATATATATATATATATATAAAGATAAAAAAGACGAAAGAGAAGAATTAATCATTGAAAAAAAGAGAAGAGAAAATTTGAATTGAATAATTTTTGAAGTGAAAAGAAAGTATGATAAAATAGTTCGTACATATGACGTCTTTTTAAAAAATTAGTATTAATTTATTGATATGTTTAAAATATATATATATATATATATATATATAATATATAGTTCAACAGTGAATGCCGCTTTTAAAACTTGAATCTGAAAAGAAGATGATTCTATAATATGAATATCACTAAGTAGAAGAGGTGATCGATGCTTGCAAACGTGAGGGGTTAAATTTTGTTGACGTGGGTGTGGGACATAGAGTAGTAAGTGGAAGAAAATGTTGATTAGAAGCAGGGATATTTTGGGATGAGCCTTCCGGGAAGCAAGGGTTAAATCCTTGAGGATAGAGTGGATGTTTGATTTGACATATGCCTAATAACAGCCCTCAAAATGCTTACCATTCAGCTGCCTCTTGCTTGTTTCACCGCCGTATCGCCACGTTGAAAGCAGACTAATTAACCCAGCTTTGAATTGTCTGCTCTAAGTTTAAAACATTAAGAAAAGAAAAGACGTGGAAGATACCTAGAAACTGCTTATAACTTACCTTTTAATCATTGTCTGGTCTTGGGATCAACTCCATTCACTCATCCTCGTTTTGCAGTCGTGTCAGAGTCAACCACAGCTGATTGATATGGTAAGTGAATTTGCTCGCTACTTCTAAAAGCGAGATATACTGAAAAGTGTTATGCTCCTTAACTATCTCTCCACCGAGTACAAATTCTTAATTTTGATTAATTATCTGTTAATAATTTAATATCCAGTCATGTGGTAAGTGACCATATATATATATATATATATATATATATGCATGCAAACACTTAAAACAAGACCTGTGATGGCGAAGAAACTTGGATCAGACCTCCAATGCCAAATCGCATCACTCTTGACTCGTATAAGTCCACTGCGACTTGCGTGGGGGTTGGTGTGGTCCAACCCTGAGACCAGTCACCAGACCCGTCCTCCAGTATAATATTACATTATATGTAACAATATATATATATTTGAAAGACTTCCCCTTAAAAAGTCATGCTTGGCAGACATGGCCCACCATGACCTTAAATATTGGCCTTATCAATTTGATGAATTTATCTCTCAAATTTGTTCAGTGATATTGGATACTTGTTGGCTGGCATTAACGTTGAAGCTTCCTCAAAGCTGAAAGCTAGGAAGGTCAGGATGAAGCAGCCTCACTAAGCTGTGGCTGCAGTACTAGCTAGCTGAAGTGATGCGTGGAATTTATATATAATTATGGGCGGCAGCATCCATCCTAGCTATAGCTAATTCTAATTTTCATATACCGAAATGGCAGATTATAGTAATAATAATAATAATTCATCAGAGGGTAGTGACTTCACCAGCTTGGAGTGGCCTTTTGAGCTCTCCGAGTACTTGAAGTTGGACGATGATGAATGGCCAGACATTGATCATCCTCCCCATCATTCATTTGTTTCTGGGCATCTCCCCAACCACCTCTATCAATCCTCCATTCAACTACACCTTCAGGAGTCTTCTACTAGTTCTAGTAAGCCCTTGTCGTCATTTATTTTCTTGTGTAATTTTCAATGTGTGCAGTAATTAATTCATTCGTGAACTAGCTCCCAGCCTTGTATTTTATCACTTCAATAATCTTGGTGACTGGTTGTGTAGGAGATATTATTATTAATGGAGGGGAGAGGAAGGAAGTTAGAGAGAGATTTGCATTTAGAACCAAGTCAGAGGTTGAAATACTGGATGATGGCTACAAGTGGAGGAAGTATGGGAAGAAGATGGTGAAGAACAGCCCCAATCCAAGGTACAAATTAATTATATTAAACCACACATATACTTGTTTGCAACCGCTTTCATTACATATATATCTACTACGTACATGAAACGAGTAAGATTATAAGCAACAAAAGCGTATGCTAGCTCTATCTTCATGATGAACCCAATTTTTCTTTTTAATGTATACTAGTATAAAATATATGAACTACTGGTACTGGGCTCAATGAATGAATTAATGTATATACGTGATTCTGATACGCAGGAATTACTACAGGTGTTCAGAGGAAGGATGCCCTGTGAAAAAGAGAGTTGAGAGAGATAGGGATGATCCCAAATATGTAATAACAACCTACGAAGGTATCCACACCCACCTCAGTTCGTACTAGCTACCTTCAGAATTAGGAGAGGCTTGCGTACTTGCTTGCTGTGGCCATTTTGTTAGCCACAATCACATCTATATATTATTGCATGAGCTACATCTTTTCAAATGGCGAGGCATTCCACAACGTTAGGGTCAGTTAAGTCCTCATACGAAATGGATGGAATGGAGGTTTTGATGAAGATCAGAGATATATAGAGCAAATCTGCACCATCCATGTTTCTAATTTTAAACAACACATTAATACAGCTAGCGTGGCGCTATATATGTCACCAAAATCCAAATATTCTATATATTCCATCAAGGATTCACAGAAGCATGCAGATTTCTCCCTTTTAGAGTAGTCCATTTTCCCATCAAATTAATGTATGCACTCTCCCACTTAATAATAAGGTTTATATAATATAGTCTATCACTATCATCTTGAATCGAGAATTAACTATATATACTATACATCTGAATCACTAGATGCAGTGACACTAGAGAATTCTCTGCTTTGATCTCATCAAGATCACAAGTCATTAATTTTCAAGAATTTGATGCTGCTTTGTTAACTTGTCCTCTGCGGTTCATTGTAAGAGGTTGACAATTTAAAACTTATCCCGGGAAACTTCACGACGATTACTAATTTTTTAATTAGAAAAAAAGCTTTTCTTTGGACTATTATTTAATCCTTGAAACATATTGCTGCACTCAGTGTCATTTCACTTTGATCATAATGTTTTGAAAAGTGCATCATTTCATTCTTGGTATCTCCACGTCTGAATTGAAGACGGAGAAATCTATTAAGATTTAATTTATTAATTTATGACGAAAAAATAACTCAAATTTTGATTAAATCATTATAATAATGCTATTTAATAATAATTAGAGAGAAGTATAGAACAAATTTTTAGATCTCACTTTATTTATGCATTAATTAATAAAATTTAATAAAAAAATTTATTTTATATATGATGTGAACTTTTTAGTTTAAAATTAAATAAATATAATTAATTAATATATAAATAAGACGATATAATACATACGTCTAAAAATTCTTCAAAGCAAAGATGCCTAAATATTTTAAAAATCAAAATTTTATAATTAAATTAAAAAATATTAGAAATATTGTTGAAACAAAATTAAGAGAGGTAAAGGGAAATTATAGAAACTGGACTTTGAAAAGTTTATTTTTTTTAATTTCAATATTATGGAATTAAAAAAGGGCGTTGGGACGTACATCATCCGGTCACCGCACTAAATTTAAACCCCACAACACAATGAGATGTAGTATATCAGAATCTGATAGTTCCACGCAAAACTTAGTTGCCTCGTGAGTTTGAACTTTCCGATTATGTTAAATTGTTAATACAAGCTTATGTATACCATGCCCCACTCTTGATGCATTTCTGTTTGTGATTGGAGTATGGACTCAAAAATTAATTATTCGTGAGCTGACAAGAAAAAGTGTCACATTCACAAAGTAGAAATGTCTACATTAAGACAAGTAGGAATAAAATAATGTAAAAAGATAAAGTGGTTAAATACCAAACCAACTGGTGTTACACTTGTCTTGCATTGTCCCCCACCAGCGTTGCTTCAGTGATGGTTCCAACTCCCAACAACCACAACACCTGGAGTGGACTCACCACCTAATTGCTACAAAAGGGAAAGAAAATTAAAGAAAGTGTACTTTTCTTCCCAAAAATACATAATTCAATCATTTTATCCTCCAGTATTATTAGTCTTCGAAAGTTTTTATTTCCCTACCTTTCAATCTCAATCAAAGGCTGACACACAATAACAAGTCAAGAACTTTCAAAGATTATTATAAATTATGTATAGATAAGATTCAGAAACTAAATGCAGTCACCAAAAAATAGATTTCGGGGAATAATATAACACAAGCTGAAAGGCAAAGGCGATGTAAGATAATTAGCTACTGCATTTTATAAACAAGAAACACACAGCTAAAATAATAAGTGAATACCTCACAGAGCCCTTGTACTCGGAGGCATAATAATGAATACAATATATGCTGAGTGCTGAGATATCAAAAGGCATGGAATGGAAGTGATCTCCTATGCTTACAAGCAGTAGCTAAGATTTACATAGCCCCAATGCGGCACAGTGTACAATGAGACACTCTTAATTAGTTAAGAGTTGTAGCAGTGAATGGCGGATGTTATAGTACAGACAGAGCTATTCTCGTTAAGCCAAGGCATATGCCCAGCTGAAAAATTAATGGGCAGCACCAGTTTGGTTTATACTAAGCTTCCTATCGTACAATCATCTCTCATCGTCAGCAATTCAAGAAGCCATTATATCATATCATGTCTTGCTCTTAAATTTTCTTTGTGCTTTCAAATCCACCACAATCACAGTGATGTTATCCTTGCTTCCTTTCTGCAGAGCACGGTTTGATAGGTACTCTGCGGCTGCTTGTGCAGCAGGGTCAGCTCCCTCTCCCCTTTCTGAGGGTAATGCAACGCCATTCTTCTTGTGCCACATAAGTATTCGTCTTCTAGCTAAGTCACATGCCTCTTCATTTGTCATCACATCCCACAGACCATCACTGGCCAGAATGAGGCATTCATCGTCTTTTGCACGAGGAAGAAACATAACTTCTGGCTCTGGAATAATCCATGGCTTCAAATATCTATCACCTGAAACTCACAGAAAGTGTAATTGGAAATTAGAAACACTTTCAGCTCAACAAACAAACTACACAACTAACAGGAATCATTAATGATTACATTAGACTGACTGAAACGGACTATGCAGCTTAAGTGATTTCTGTGCTGAAACTACAAGATTGTCAAATATTCTTCACAATTTGATACCAAGACTTCGGAGTGACACCAAGACCTTTTAGGTTCATAATTTGATAGAACAGGTTTAGAACACTTAGGAGTGACACCAAGACCTTTTAGGTTCCTAATTTTTTGGTCAAAACGGACTTGACTCAAAATTTTATTTAATTAAGACAATTACCCAAGCCAAAGTTTTTTGTTTTGGAGTCCTTCATTTTCTTTTGTGTGTGTATGTTGTGGGCTGGTTTTTTTTTTTTTTTTTTGGGGCCAGACCAAGCATGTTTAAATAAGATTTAAGATCTCAAGACAGTATTTGAAAACTTGAATACAATAAAATTTAAAAAACTAAATTAACATCAAACAGGAATGAAAGTATAATAGGCTATTATTGTCCGAGTTCTTTAAAACCAAAAGACTTTGAAGGAAATGAGTTCCACATGATCGTTTCCATGCCCCTGGCCCCTGCCCCCCTCCTGTAAAAAATGAATGAGTATTTGAAGAATTCTACATTCTTGTGTTGTTACTTATAACTTCACTAATATCAAATTAATTACAAATTAGCACCCATATTCTATTACAAATCTAACATGCTTATTGCTTTGGTCTTGTGATATTTTGAAATGAATTCCTAACTGTTTGTTTGATAAATATGAGAGCTCTGTTATCCTGTCTTGAGAAGCTGTGAGTAACTTGAAATATAAAACCTAGATGAAAACCAAGATCCACACATGAACAAGTAATATGATATGGACATGTGAACAACAACAAACAAGCAAGCAAGCAAACAAGCAAAGCTTTTTCCCACTAAGTGAGATTGACTACATGGATGTGATCCCAATATGTTCTATCTTTGCTCAATTCTATAGTTAGATTATTAATAATTAAATCCATTTTAATAGTTTTTCTTGTTATTTTCTTTAGTCTTTCCTTACCTCTAGTTATTGGAGTGATATGGACAAGTGAGAGACTATAAAATTTAGAATTTTCACAATATTGATATGTACACTACTAGTATCAGAGGACAGAATCCACAGAAAGATAAGGCAATTAGTGTCTGCTTTACATTCATCAACTAAGACAATCACAAGTGCATTGAGAGCTCCATGATCTGCTTCACTCGCCAAAAAGACTTTCATGAAAATCAAACTAGTGCAGGAGAAAAATATCCACTAGGTAATAATAATTAATGATTAAGAAGCAAGTACCAATGGATCTTGACATTGCCAGAACACCAAATACACGATGACCATTCCACTGTATAACCTTGCCTCCAGCTGCTTCAATTCTTGCATATTCATCATCTCGATTTGGCTACCATATAACAACTCGACATCAATTTCATGTAAGTAATTAAAATTTCAATGAAGATGCAAAACTAATAGAACTAGCTCACTTTATGATCCACTGACAATGCCATGGGTTCCTTGCCACGGCACAGAACAGCTCTTGAATCACCACAGTTCGCAACAATGATATGAGATGCACAGATAATAGCAACAACAGCAGTGGAACCAACAGTTTCTGGGGCAACAGGTTCACTGTTAACTTTTCCTCCAACTTCGGCATCGACCTTTAAAAAACAATTGGTGAAAGCCTTTTTCCACTGATCTTGACAACCGTCTTTGATACTTCCATTTATTATACCTTCCTTCACAAATTCTATTTCCTCAGCCAAAGCCAAATGGATACGGTCACAACAATAATTTGCCACCTGTATGACGAAAGCATGCCCTGTGAGGAAGGTTACTTATAAAAAACACAAATGATTGGATAGACTGACAAACATTAAATGACGATGTAAGAAAGCACAATAAAATGACAACCTGAGAGCCACCATGGCCATCATAAACTCCAAAGAAATGAATTGTCTGCTGACTCAAACACTTGCTCATTCCATCGGGTACCCTATCACCAATTAGCATTTGAATAGGAATTTTCAGAAATTGAGGTACAGTTGCAACTGCATCTTCCATTTCAGGTCTTCTTCCACACAGAGAAATGAATCCCCAAAGCGGAGGATAATCTAATTCAAAAACACTACGCCCAACAGTTCCACTCACCCCTTTTTCCAGAGGCAGCTGCAGAACAACTGCAGAAGAAGGCTGTGAGCCAGATCCAACTCCAGACTCTTTTTCAAGGTTCACCGCCACAGCAAGGGGTTCACTCACAATTTCTGCCTCAACATTTGACTCCTCTAAATCAGCAGCCCTGGCAACAACATTGACACCACAGATGGTCTTCTCTATGTCAATGGCACTTGGTGTCCCTACCTCTGAAGTACCCTCAAAACTGATGAACTCCTCTCCACATATGCTGCTGTTCTCACTGCCTAACGAAAGAGAACAAGAACTATCAATGATCTGATCACCCTCCAATGATAAAGTATCATCATCTTCAATTTCTGGGGTTAACACTTCACCAACAGCAACCAACGTGCTTTTATTTTCGGATATCATATCAAACAAAGGGATTTCTTCTTTTTCCCTATCTTCTTTTGGTGCTGTGACTGCTGTAATGCTAACTTGATTCTCCAGATTCCCACCATTATGATCCTCACTAGAACCTGCAACCGTCTCAGTTGAAACCTTAGTTATAGAATTAGATAACAAGCCTGCATCTGCCATCAGCTTAAGTCTGGATACATCCATGTGCGAAGCTATGGTTGGGTTATCACAGACTGAATTAACTACTCTTAGTGGCACTGCTATTGCGGACGACATCTCCTCCATCAAAATCCCTATCTACGTAGCACAAAAAGTTACCCGCCCACCCCTCTGGTATCGCACAGCCTGTCATATTTCAACTAATTGATCACTTCCTCTTCTGAATAAAAATAATCTCTGAATGTGAACGGCGGATTTTAAAAGACCATTTTCCATGCCTAAGGAAACCGATAAGACCTAAAGGGGAAGCAAATTGAAGCTATGCAACGCATGGACTAGCTAAAAGGTGGTGAAAGTGAAATGGGGTAGTCAGATCTGGTCAACAACAATCGATCCGACCTTCCATTTGTGGAAATTTTATCCATAAATAGCTAGTCCAGACCTTTTCAGGCATTATCAACAACTTCTCTGGACTCTTCTCTATATACTTCCATCAACTGCAGTGAGAGGGAAACAGCCTGAAGAAATCAATTTATCTGCAAAAACAGATACCACTGACCCATTAAATCAAAAATAAACCACACTCCTTATCTGTAAGCACAAGAAAGAGATAGAAAAAGGAGGTCATGAGAAAGAACACAGGAAAAGTAAAGTCTCAAGAATCACAGGGAAACCCTAAAAAGATAACACCCTTTTTTCACATACCACTTGAGTTCCCTGGATCTGAGGCAACACATCTAAGCCTCTTCTAGTTTACCGCGCGCGCTCTAATTATTATTACCATAAATCAATGAAAGAAGGAAAAGAAAAAAGGAGTGACTACCTAGTTTTGTCAACTTTAAGTTCTTGTCCTACCCCCTTTCCTTCTTCCCTTCTGTCCCACTCTCGTCTCTCCTCTCTTTTTAGTTCTCACTTCGACACCTGAAACCCATGGAAGGGAACAAAGCATCAACAAAACAAGATATGGGTTTTGCTTACCATTAAAAATAACAGCTCAGCTTTGCTCCTTTTCTATGATATTCTCTTATATATGCATACCTGGTGGCTGAGTGTTGAGGCTTGGAAGTGGAAGCAAGGGAGTGGAGAAGAAAGAGAACCAAAAAAGAAAAGAAAAAAGTAAAATAAAATAAAATAAAATTTTTATATATAAAAAATTGTTTTGAAAAGATAGGATAATCATTTTGGGCATGAGTAAAATATTATAATATTCAAATTTGGAATTAGAGAAAAATTTTCTTTTTCATCTTTAGATTTAGGTTTGACTAAACAGTAAAATCAATTTTCTTCTTTGAACTTACTAAATTTTTAAACCTTGAATCTCGATCTATTTATCCAAAAAATTTTGAAAAAGAGTTTTTATTTATTTATTTAAAACTTATCTATATAACATTCAACATTCATTTATATGAAATCGCAAAATAAAAACTCACAACTATAATATTATTTAAATTCTAAAACACAATCAAATTTTAAAACTCTTAAAATTTAAAACATACGACTAAAATTAATAAATAATTTATATATACATAATTGAGAATTAATGTTTTATATACATTTTAGAATATTTTTTGTGTCTCTCTAAAGTTAAAAATAAAAATTATAATTAATATATATTTATTATATGATAATAAATTTCTATATAATATATTAATATAAAATAAATAAAATTTTCAAAAAAAAAGTTTGAACTCAGACTCAAACCTAATTTTTTAATATTCAAATCTCCAACTTAATGGATAAAATTTATAAATATCTATAAAATATAAGTATCTTAATCCTCTTTTATTTTTATTTTTTAAAAGGAACAACAGAAAAAGAGTGTTGGCTGTGACTGAGAGAAGGAGAGAGAGGGAGGGAAGGGCCCATGTCAAATCTTTAAGAGCATATTAAAGCCTCTCCACCCATCCCATTCTCCCTTCGCTTTTCATTCTCCAATCCAAACTTCATCCATTTCCCTTTAAAAGGAATCAATGTGTAACTGTATTAAGGTTTTGACACACTCCAGCAATTTTGCAGCATAATTTTTGTTATTAACTGATGAGGTTTCAAATGCTAGAGAATTTACACGGTCTGAGTCTGAAATAATAATCAGTAGTTGATGAGTTACTTACATAATTAATTTTGTTACCCAACAAGGAAATAGAATTTCTCAAGGTTTACATTGTATTCAGTTACTAATTTCTTCTTTTCTCTCACCCTCACATAAGTATAGGCCTTTGACAAATATCACTCAATTTTCACGGAGTAAGGATGTTGGCTCCTTAACACTTACCACGTGTTACGAGTATTAAGGCATCGTTTCGGAATTGCCTTTTTAAAAGAAAAGAAAATTATTTAAAAATAACATTTTTTTTTTTTAGAATTCACCTGTTATCTAACTAAAATCTGACACTTTTGTTGGAGTAATCAGATACTTACATAATATCAGAAAGGAATGCCCCACCTATCAAATGAGAGTCCCACCACTACAGTAATGAGGGAGAGAGAATGCAATTGATATCAAGTAACAGTATTTTTATTTTTGGAGACGCAGACAGGACCCTCAACAATTATATTTAGAAAAAGTGTTAGTTAAGTCAAAATCATTAGCTGAATGAGAATTACTTTTTTACATTCTCCATAAATTAGAAAATATATATATATATATATATATATATATAAATACTGCAGAGAAGGGAGAGAGAGAGAGAGGCAGTGACCGGTTTATTTTCGACTCTATATTGTGAGGGTGAAACCTGGAGTTAACCCATATGAGGGGAGCAAGCACTCATGTTGTCGCTAATATAGGATAAGATATAATTGGCGTTCTTGATGATGGGATGACTTATTTCTTTCACAAATTGGGACCATACATCTTTACTTAAGAGTTTATCTCCATTCTTAACTACACCAAAAAAAAAAAAGACGAGATAAATTAAAAAAATAAATCACAGCGCATGAAGGAACGTACGGCAGAATAGATGATTGCTCGCATCATGCTCAAATCTCATGTGAGAAAAATAGGGGAAAAATAAGTTCCCTACTGCCGTCTATTTGTATTCATTATAAGAATTTGATATATATATATATATAAAAGAAGATTTGGCTTAGTAAAATGAAATTGGCCACTTGACATCATTACATTATCGTCCGAAAAGGCAAAACCAGAGTTGGGTTTTCATACAAAAAGTGGGTATAAACTCCGAAAGGGCAAAGGCAGCCTAAGAGCCCAAAATAACTAATTTAATTTATCCCCAAGCATCATTTCATTTCTATATAGCTCATGTCCGCTTTCTTCCAATAAATGTATACATAGCATCAAACAATTTTACCAGATGCTTCCTTTCGTTCCTCAATAAGTTGTCCACAACTAAAAACTGCCACTAGAGAAGGCAAGTCTTTAACAGGCCAACCTGGGCAGCCAGGTGCACTCAGTTGCAAACTCAAATACACACGGTGTTGACCTACAGGCTTTCAAAATGCTGTTCAACTACTTGCTGTACACATTGTTCCTGCAAATTGCATGGGAGCTCAAGTGCTTGAAAAAGATGGCTTTGGCAAAAAGATCTAAAGCCAAAGCGGGTGCACAAAATAAAATACGATGCACTTCATTTTGCATATTACACGAGCTCAAGTTACGGTAACATGGGATCTCCAGACGAAGCAAGCATTTGTAAACCTGTCTCCTCAGCTGCCCGTTTAGAAGAGTAATCTTGCATGGAATCACCTGCAGAATAGAGTTCTGTCAGAAAGAAGTACAATTACTTATAAGGAAAATGACGATATATCATCCATTTAGGAGATCAACATTTTTTCTTCAAGGACAAGACTATCCCATCAATCGTCATTTAAGGTGAGTTTGATCATTGCACTCAGCTACCTAGTGATATCCTTCACAAGGGTTTTGGTAACTTTTAGGTTCATCAGTTGTCCTTACTACAAGAATAATCGGGTTTCAAACGGAATACCCATGCTTCATATTGATTACAATATGATGATAAATTATGAAGGATGATAATAATTTGACCCCATATGGTATTTGGGCAATATTTGCAAGAAGAGAATGCAAGGATACTGACTTGCAAGAAAACAAATTTTAGCATTTTTCTTATAGCCATATATAACAACTAGACTCTCAACTATACAACAGTACATGTAATTAGAGGAGGAAAGCTAAGTACCAACAGACTGGCGTAGCCCTTTCACAGCATCAAAGTTCTTGTAGGTGTAACCCACGAAGTTTAGATCTTTGGGAGTTAGTAGCATCTGCAGGAAGTTGATGGAACAAAGGTTGTGAGATCAGCTGCATTAATATGTTAAAATCCAAAAAGATATGCATACTGAATCATCGAATGGCATACTTAATGGAATGTTTAGATAAAAGAAAAAGATAATAAGATTGACGTCTCTCCCATTCTGACCTCCTCCATTAACAAAAAGAAAAATCTACTGACTCCTCATAATAATGAGCAAATTCAAAGAACAAATCCAGAAGCAGGAAACAAATTGCAAATAATCAGAGTAATTTAAGTTCATCGGTGAACAAGAAGGATAATAATACAAAAACAACAAGAATGGTCTAGTACCACAATTCTCTTCATTGAATTTCAAGATCTATCTCTTCTGGACATATCAAAGTGAGCATATTTCCCCCACTTTCAGAAAAGTCAGCATGAACAAATTTTTTTTTTACTATCCTATCAGAAATATTAATAAAAATCAAATCAAGTTTAATCATTAATGATGGCTTCTGTAGGCACGTCCCATGTAAAACCTAAATATCAACTATGCAAGTTGCACCTCCAAAAATCTAAACTATTAGATCATTGCATTAGATCACATGTAAGTAATAAAGTTAGTTGACAACTACGCAAGTAATTTTTTTCTTTACTATAAACTGATCTAATCTTATAGTTCATCACAAACTGAATTGCTCACAGTAAATACATCTCATGAGGAAGCACAGGAGCTTAGTTTTATATTCTGCAGAAAAAGTTAATTATATTTCCATATATAGATCACTACATAAGCAATTTTCCTTATTATCACTTACAAGAAAACTACGTTCTGAATATTATTCACAAGAACTCCATAAGCTTTGTGGAAAAGTATGTTAAAATTTTTTTTTTTTCCTGAAAAGAATGATTTTCCACAAAAAGACCAAATTAACATAATAAACTACTTAATATTTTTCCTTTCATCACACTCATAATGAAATAAAAATGTGGCAACATAGTAGCATGCATCCTTAAAACCAGAGTGATAAATTTGTAGTTTACTTTTTTTCTGATATAATTTGAGATAAATTTATTATGCTTTTATACTTCAACAGAACAAATCACATTGGATAGTCAGTGCTTTAAAGGAGGGGGAAGAACAATGATGACATGCAAATCAACACATGTATGAGTACCTTTCGTGATGGACCTGACCCAGTTCTTGCTGCTGTAGGTGGATCTACCTAAAAATTAAAAAAAAGAAAAATCAAGTAAAAAAAAAAACTTTAAGTTTGGTTCGACAATCCAGCATGCAACATTATTGTGTACATACTCAATAAAGAAGACATGTATGCTTAAGAAGAGGAGCACAGCCCAAAAGAGTCCTAAATTTTAACATCTACCAAACTATAAATACCAAAGATTCTCATTAGCTGCCATGTATCATGAAAGCATTGCCATTTAATGTTATCAGAATAAAGACATGGATGAGATCACCTCTTATTATATTACAAATCACTTAAGGTCAAAAAAAAGAAAAATTGGACAATCCAGTAAAGCCTAGATTTAGAGATAGAAAACTGTGATATCAAGCAAAACCTTATAATCTGCTATCAATTTTGAAGCAACTCTTTTCAAATGATTAGAAAAAAAAAAAAGTGGGGCATATGCAGTTCCAGCAGTTAGGTTACTTTATAAAAACGGTAGATATCAAGAAAAAAAAAAAGGAAAATATTGAAAAGGACAGAAAAAAAGGGATGATTTCCATATAATACTTCATCAAATTTCATGAAGTTTTGGGTGTCCAGCTCTCCATTGACTTGTGGTTTGAATGCAGCCTCCGTTTCATACAGTTTATCCCACTCCACATCATTAAACCAAGGATGAGCCTGATAGATACAAAATGTGTATAAGCAGAAGACAAAACAAAGAGGTGCGACCTGGCAATATTCTAATAAATTAAATAACTTACCTTGATTTCTTTTGCCCCATGAGTACCTAACCTATGTTCAACATCACACAGCAATCTGCATATTAGATCCTTGGCCTCAAGTGTCAACTGTGCATCTTCTGGAAATTTCAAATGATTTCTCCAATGAACAATCTGATACCAGTTGATGAATGGAAGGTCAACAAAAGAATGTATGTATGGATATTGACTAAAGGACACATAGCTAGAAGAGCTCTTAAATATTATGACTATGAACAAAAGCATTAGTACTAGCCAGAAGATGAAGCGAGATGGTCAAAACATCCCTAGAGAATCAGTAACGAGGAGTAAGTAAAATATAATTGTAAAGCATGACCCTTCTTTATCAATTATCAGTAAGAAGGACTATAACACCTACGAATATTTCCTTAACTTCTTTCATTCAACTGCTTGGTTATAGCCCAAACATCCTTTTGGAGCCAGTAGCCCACCCTCTGAGCCAATCATTTCTGAGTTCATGTTTGGCTTAATACTAGTGAAGCTTGACTTATCCACTTAGTCTTAATTCATTAAGGAAAGAAACAGCCAAGCTCTAACCTGTGAGCTAAACAAAACCAGGACTGTTTGAAATGTTTGCTTCTGTACAATTAAATTTAACGATCTTCCAATAGGGATGATCATGGTTAGGGTATTATAGTCCCATCCTTTTGTAGACCCCAGAGAAAAAATATTTTCCCCATCTTCATACTTGGACCCAAATGGGTAGCAAAAACAATCATCATCCCTACTCCCTAGGCTCTTTGAATCCTCGGACCCGTTTACCCTAAGAAAATTTAAAATGATTAAATTTTTCCTCAAATTATGATTCATCTAAATATAAACTCTTAAAAAAAGTCTTGCATGTTACATTAATTATATTATATAAATTCTAAATATACAATAAAAATAAAATATTAACTAAGTTTATCCTCACAAAATTATCAAATATAACAACTTATGTAAATATTAAAACTGAATAATCTTATTGAGGGAATTGATGCAACTAACATAATTTTTATATATTTTTTAATATAACAAATTAGATAGATGTATATATAATATAAAAATAATATTTTAATAATTTTTATATCGCTGGTCTAGGTGGGTACCACCCTCCCTAGACCTAGACCCAAGTCTAAATCCAACAGATAAATTTTATGGGTACTCATAAGGTATGTGTAATTTGGTCGTCCCTATCTTCCAATCACTTGCTTCATTCTCCAAATTAACCAAAACGATACCTTATTTATTTCACTTCCAAGTCCTGACCAATTTAATTCCTAAGGTATAATACAACAGAAAATGGAAAAGAAAACTATATTAAAATTCAAAAGTGTACGACGAAACTATATTTGATGGCAAATAATTTATTTGGAAGTTTCACGACTTATATAGACACAACTGACCATACAGCCTTCCTTTTTCTAGAAAATAATTCATCTAAAAGGAAAATTTGAAAATCATAGTTGTGATTCTCATTTTCATATTCTAGGGCTCATATTGTTTATGTTTGTGAGCATTCTTCAATGCACTTTCCACTCACCTTGGTAAGCAAATCAATTTATTATTCTTCCACTGACAACTCCATGGAGCCAATTTACAAATCACAGCACTTCAAGTTCCTATTTTCTCTTTAGACAAATTTCAATAGTCTAATCTCTTTAACATAACTTTATTAGTAAACAAAAGAAAATTAGGTTTAATATGAGATTCAGCAAGATGATGGGACGTTAATAATCTGACTATCTCTTCTTGAAATTAACAACAGGACTTACTGCTCTCCAAGGAAAAGAGGGCATTAATTATATAATCTTGTTAGTCACACCAGATAGATTTCAGTAGGACGTCAACTTCAACTCTGTCAAAGATTTCTTAGGAATCCTGTTCTACTCATTTCCACTCAACATCTAGTGTAACAGAAATGGTGCCAAGCTACGCAGCGGCATAAATAACAAATGAAATGCAAGCATACTTTGGTATTTAAAAATTATTATGAGACTAGATTTAAGGATGTTACCTTTCTGCATGTGGTTATTGGGTCATCAGAATAAAATGGAGGGTAACCAACCAGCATTTCATACATTATTGCTCCCAGCGACCACCTGTCATATGAAAACAAGAATATAAATAAGCTCTGAAAAAAGTATTTGAAACTATGAAGGCAAAAGTATCCATTCAAACAGATATGCAATTTATAAAGAAAAAAACAATGCGAACTTGCATGGAGCTTCAAGACCAAAAAATGATGAAGCCAAAAAAATAGCTAAAAACTAACCAGTCACATTCCATTCCATATCCTTTTTTCAGCAGTACTTCAGGAGCAATGTAGTCTGGTGTTCCCACAGTAGAAAATGCCTTGCAAAGTGTAAAGGGGCAATGTGAGAAAGACCTTCTTTTCTTAACACGGAAGCTATCAGTATTAAGTATTAACTATGTGCCCATGCCATTGGCAAGCATTACAATTTACCTACAATAGTTTTTAGGTAGAAACTACCTTGATAAGCTATTTTTTTAATATACAAACTAATGAATTATACTAATGCAAACCTAGTTACGCTATCTGGACATAGAGGTAGAGCCATGTAATCACATGGGAGCCCATAGTTTCCAGAATTCAAAACTTTCCCTTACTTTTGCAGTTTTCTATATTCCTAATATATATGTATTCACCCCTGCAAAAATTATAATTTTTTCTTAAATACCCTTTATTATTTATGATTTGGCTCTTCAATGTGTTAATCCTAGCTTTGCCACTACAGATTACCATATTATTAGAAGAGAAGGCAAGGACTTTTATAATAATATTAATGTGACGATGATTTATCAAGAAATGAAAAAGAAGCATGGGGCGCTTTGTCATGTACTAGCTATAGCTCACCAAGCAATGGATTGCACTTGGTAAGCAAAAGAAAACAGTCAGTAGTGTAAGAAGAAACTTTTTTCAGCATCTACTCAAACATTTTCTGAGACATAAGCAACGCTCTACTCAGAAAAATAATTCAGAACATATTCTATGCAGTGTCTCAACAATAATATATCAGTAAAATTTAAGGCATACCAACTTCCTCCTGTTCATCTGCCAATGCTTAAGTTGTTCACGTGGACTTCTCCAGCTGCTCTGGTTGTCCGCATCAGGAAAGCATCCATCAATATCCATTGGCTCTGCCAAATTTTCATCATCCATAGTCTGATTCTCGTGAAGTGTAGACAGGGTACTACAATCAAGAGGCTTACAGAGGCCAAAATCTGAGAGTTTCATGTGCCCATTTATATCCAGAAGTAGATTATCTGGTTTAATATCTCTGAAAAGTATACAATAAAAATTGAAATGACTGTTTAGCACACAAACACTGCCACATGACATAACCCAATAAAATTATCATCACTGATCCAAAAAATTAATCCGAATATATAAGCCAGCCAAAGTTAACCTGTGAATGTAATTGTGTTTATGAATAGACTCTATGGCCAGAACACTCTGAGCAATGTAGAACTTAGCAACACTTTCACTTAAAGTATCTTCCCTCATCAGCAGAGTCATCATGTCACCCCCAGGCAGATATTCCATAATTAAATACAAGTAGTCAGCATCCTGAAATGAGTAGTAAAGTTTCACTATGCAATGGCTGGCAACTTCAGCCAGCAAGTTCCTCTCAGCTCTAACATGTTCCACCTGCAGAAAAAGAAGATGTCTTGTAAGTAAAACAGCAACTAGGCCCCCTGCAAGACATCCTATGATGTGGGGATCTAACATGAATAAAGACTGCACTACCTAGTGATGGATTGTATTTAGACTAATCTATTAAAGCCATATGATTGATAGTACAATGTCAAATGCCAAATCTCATTTTCATATATAATTTGAATCTATTTAGTACATCTATTATGATTTCTGAGTTCAGTTGTATGCACTCAGTTACGTATTTCACCTGGCCTCTCTTAAGCATTTCAGATTTCTTCAGCTTTTTCATGGCATAGATGTTTCCAGATTTCTTCTCCCGACACAATCTAACCTGTAATTGAACAAGTTGGCTGAAAATATACTCAAAACAACTAGTGCATAACAAGCATGCAAAAATAAGTCTATTTCTGAACAACACCAAACAAATGAAACTTTGTGCACCCAGCCAAAAATCTTGCACGGATACATATACCAGGAACAGTTCTTACCTCCCCAAAGGCCCCTCTTCCAATGATGGTTAAAAGCTCAAAATCATTAACACATATCTTGTGCCTTTTCAATCGCATATATTCTGTCTCCTTTCGCTCTAAATCTTTGATGAGGTTGATCCGTTCCTCATTTGGCACATCTGAGGAAGCTAACTTCCTTTCTAAAATCCAACGTCTAAAATCAAAGGAATTTGTGTTAGGAACTAAGAAACTCATGACGAGCTAATAATCTGCATCACGCTAGAGACTGTCTTAAACAATATATACATAACCATGATTTACCTATTATAGGCTCACAAAGAAAAAAAGCTTTCTGCATAAAGAATGTATATTGCACAAATCACTAATGAATGACCAACCAACGAGAGGAGGGGTGGGGGGGGGGGGGGGGAATAAGAAGCTTCACGCTGCTATCTATTTCCTTTTCCAGTGAAGCTCACAAACATAAGAAAATGCTAAAGGTTGTTTCACCTTGCTAGAATAAGACCTAACTTAACTTTTACTGCCACAAGTTTTTTCATGTCTTTCTGAAAACCTTTAATGAGCAAGTCCATAAATACTATGATTTCATTTCTTAGTCTAAATAAAAGCATCATGTTATGGTCAGTACCAACTAATGCTGCAAGAAATTGAAATTAGTCAAAATTCAAAGATTTTTTCGGCCATACTTGATAGATAATTTCTTTGAATTAATAACACCAACCATAATTTTCAATCTACGGAATACACATGCCATTGTCTCTGTTTTTTCTTGGCTTAAACATATGTTTAGTCCTTATAAAAGTAGCCTTTTTCCTTAAATTTTTGAATCCCACCCAATTTGGTCCTTGCCGTCAAATAAACACTTTATGTATTCATGTGGTTATTTGTCATATACCATTAGTGTAAAACTCCGTATACTATCAATAATCAATTCAGTACAGTACCACATCATTGTAGTGAATAGTAATTAAGGTATTTCACTAACATGTAAAATTTTTTAACAATATTTGTAAATAGGCGGCATCATACAGTTCACTGGAACTGTCAAATTCTTTAGACTAACAATGGTTCAAAACTCAAAAGTAAGTCCATTAAGAATATAGGGACTAAAATGTAAACGCTGTACAGTTATAAGGACTGCATTATAATTAAGCCATCTAAGTTAGTCAATCGAGATTAGTTTGGGCTTTAATAAAACAGCATTGACTGTATAACTCTAACTCAAACACTTTTCATACTCATACCTAGAGACATATACTCCTAAAATATGACCAAAAGATGGTAAAAAGAAAAATAGCCACAGGTTCGTCATATCTAACCACAACCGAACGGAATTAATTTATTTTACAGATTTTTGTCCAAGGAAACTTATTCAACAGAAGAACATGGAGATTGAGCTGGGGAGCATCGTCATACTAAGAGCTGCAAAAGTGAGTCACCTCACTCATCTAATTGACAATGTAATGGATATACCCATTACATCTTATGTAGACGAGAATCCGATTATTAATTTCAGGATAACCATTAAGAACCTGGATCGCATATGATGGATCAACTAAATAAACCATTAAAAGTGGAAAATTTATGTTTCATAATTCCTTAAATACGAAGAGACATTTAAGTTAATTCCTGTCATTGAGTATCACGATCTCAAAGATTCTATGCATTTACTTGTACTAGAATCTGCCAGCCTCCGAAAAGAGCATAGATATCTTAACTCATTAAACCTAATAACAGTACTAGGATCAATTAAAGTGAGAAGTTCTCAGTTACCAGTGTATAACAACTATACGAACTCTGTCTTATACCTAGATTACTTCAGCTAACACGGCAAGGCAAGTTGAAAAATTAATTAAATAATAAGATCTAACCCTCAATTTGCATTGTGCACGGTCTAACAGACGGTTTTAGTTCCGAACACAAAAAAATTCTCAGACCCACAGTTCATGCGAATTTCTATTTCAAACAGTTGCTCTGCAATCACAAGAAAATCGATAAACAATTCCCCGCAAGTACCTCTCCTTCCGCTCTTGGATGTTTTTCATCTGATTCCTGTAGTGATTCTCTATGAACTTCTTGGCCGCCGCCACCTTCTCCATGGTCGAGCTCGACCCCAACACCTCCTCTTCTACTTTCTCTTCCTCCTCGAGATCCTCCATCTCTCTGTCTAGCACTCTGGCTCAGCGACTCTGAACGTGAGTGATAATGTGTAACTGCAAGGATGACTATGTGTATCTGAAGCTCCGCTTGTTTCTCTCTCTAGTCTCTACAGCGTAACGCTTTCTCTCTCTAGAAATACTCTGGAGCTCTTATTGCTTGCAACAACGATGAGATGGTGCGAAGCAACGATTAAAAATGGTAAGGATTTAACTCTTAGCTACAAACGTAGCACGCTGTGCTATCCAATGCATTTGCCACCATTCTCCGTCGTCCCCCTCGCCAGCTACTTTAGTGCCACGTATCCGATCCCACTTTCGAGTTTTATCATGCATTACGTGGCGAGATCTTGTTTCACGCTCTATGAACAATGTGAGGACGATCATGTAGAATAACATTGCTTTGAATAGATTAATTAAAAATGTGTCTGGCGACGAAGCGACGGCTTCACGCGCCGGAGAATGAGCGTGTTACACACTTTGCGTTGCTGTGGGAGAAAGTGTCGCTGTCAGATCATAAATGACATTTTCGCATTTTAGTACATGAAAACAACGAGGAAAGGGGACTTTGTTTGCTCTGATTGGGCCGTGCTGCCCACTCTCCTTGCCAAGGTAGTTGGTCTTAATAAATTCTACGGTCTGCGATTGGCTGTCTCTGCTCAGACATCCTTGTTTTATGGGTTAAATTCCAGTGTTATGCTTGGCTAGCTGTCGCCGTATACATATAATGTATTTTCTCCTCTGGATCTCTGTTGTACCAATTTTATCCTCGCCGTTTTCTTATAAATTTGCTATTTTGATAAAAGAAGAAAATGCAATAACGTATACCCTTTAAATGTTTTGGCGAATTTTTATTTATAACATTTTCCTGATAAATCAGAAACAATATCTGAAATATGGTTTGGACTTTTGTGGGTTCGGGTCTATTTGATAACATTCTGTAAAGAATAAGATTGTTTTTTATTTTTTTATATAATTAATAGTAAATGTTAAATTTATGTTAAGTTTTATATAAAATTTCTGAAGATAATTTTTTGTTAGTGTTTGGTATAAAATTTTCAATAAAATTTAATATACAAATAATTAAAAAAATTCAATGCTATGTAATAAATATTTTTATTTGTCTTATTTTTATTAAATAATTTAATGGTCTAACACTTAAAAACTGCACTTACATTGTTAAAAAATTATAAATTACAAGCCAATTACAAATTACAAGGAAGGGAAATAATATTCTAGAACATACTGCCATTGTTTCCTTTGGAGTCTGGAGTGTGGATTGATGTTATAGTTAGTTTGCCCAAGAGCTCATAGGGAGAGGCACTGCACTGAGGAAAGAGAAAGGATTGAGGAATACAAGCAGACAAAGCGATGGAGAGAGATGAGCATTAGGAGCTAATACTATCATTCATGGCCGATCCCTACTACACATACGGCACTTCCGCAGACCGAGGTACTAGCAAGTTGTAATTTCATATACGATGCTGTTAATATCAATAAGAAATTGGTAGTATCAGAAAAGAAACTCTATAAGTTCTTAGCCAGTGTCAGTTGGGTATGGAAATTAGAAATCCACAACAGCCTTGGTATCAGTTCTTTCGTATAATCATTATCATGCAGTTTGCCTTCCAGTTCCACTATCACATGGCTACTGGAGTTTATTCACACACTCTGGCTCTGGCCTATACTGACCAGAATCACTATGTGTTGAGATTTTCCTCTGAGACCAAAACGTTATTACCTATTGTATAAATTGCTGCTAGGCATTGTTAAACGTTTTGGTTATATCAATAGTCTCTTAGATGTATAAAATTTATCACCCTTGATCTTATTTCTAGCTTGTACATCATAGCCTCTTCTACTTGAAATTCAAAAAGCTTCCTCAACATAATTCTGGAGTATCAATTTTAGAACAATGCTTGCTCTTTAGTATTGAAACGTTTCTTCTGGTAGTAATATTTAAATTGTGGTATGAGAAATTTTTATCATTGCTTGTTCATAGAAAGCCTTATTCGGATCCTAGACAGCTTGTCTATTCAACTTGCACTACAATAAAATCTTTATTTAATGTTTCATTGTGTGACTCTCTTATTTGGTGTCAGTTCTTGACTTGTGCAAATAGAAGTTTATGCATGCTGTCGAAACAACATACTTTTAAGAGCACTCATGCCTGAAGCGAAATCTGAAAAGTATTATTATTTATCTGAATGGGATTTTATTATGCAATATATTTTACTCAAAGACAAACTAACAAGCTACAGATCTTTACCCAGCCCACAAAAGTTATAGATATTTCTTACCTAGAAATTGGCATTGGGTAGTATTTGTTTGGGAGGGGGTGGGGATGGTCTTTGATAGCGTGATCACTATCTTATATAAATTATGTCCCACTATAATTTTTGTTGAGTTATGTTGTCATATTCTCTTAGGCTTCTATAAAGCCAAATCAATATTATAGCAAACAAATACTATAATATTCTAAACTAAGAATGATTTAAGAAAATAGATTATTATAATTTTCAAATAACAAAATTATTTTCTAGAAGACATAAATATTATATAGTATCTGACTAACAAATTTTTTATTTTAATTATTTAATTAATTGTTAATTAAATAATTATTGAAGCATTTAATCAAGTTAATACATTTTAGGCCCAAGTGGAATTTTGAATTTTTTTAGGCCCAAGCATTTAACCTTTGACCATTAGTCAAATTAGAGGTTACATGAGAATTTTGAATTTTTCTTTCTAAAATTTTTAAAAATTATTTATTTCAAATGAGCTATTAAGTATTTATAAAGTATATTACATTCATGCTTCATTTATAAGATGTGAGACTTTTTTATTATTAACAATTCCAACAAATCCTAGAGTCGAACACCTTTCCCCTGTAGCAATTTCTTTTTCATCATGTTTGCTTTAGTTGGCAAGTACTTTCTACAGGCTAGGCTCCCAACCTACAGAAGATTAATTAGTAGTTAGTGATGAAATTCACTGCTCATTGTGATCTAATGACTTATAGGAGTCCGGATTCTCTGCTCGGCAGTTTTCTGCTCGGCACCTGCTTGGCACTTAGTGGCGGTTTTTTTTCGCTGCTAAAATTTGTTGCAACAAAAATTATTGCCACTATAACTTTTTCAAAATTAATTATTTAAACAAAATTTATAGTAGCAGTAATATTCGTTGCAATAATATTAAAACAACTTTAGCAGCGGAAAAAATCGCCGCTAAAAGTGCCGAGCAGAGGATCCAAAATCGACTTATAGCTACCTTGTCTATTTTTACCCCGTTTTACTAACAATCCTAACACCACTGTTTTGACTGGTTTCTTTGGTTCTGTCAGCAAGCATTCCAGGGACTAGCTTTGCTGGTTATCTGCCATCTGAAGCACCATCATTGGCTTCTCCTCAAGTATCAAGCTTGACAGATTTGCGGGCCTTTGGATCACATTATGTGCATAATGATGTAAAACTGAATGACTATTTAGTATTTGGTTTATGTGAAATTAATGCTGAGTTTTAATGAATTTTGACTTGGACTACCTGCAGATAAACTTGTCGCGTCCTGGAGCATATAGAGTTGATGATAGTGTGGGCACTAGATTTCATTCCGATCCTGCTATTGTTACAGCAGTTGATAACACAAAGGGCCATCCATCTTCTGAATATTCCGATCTAATAAGTAAAAAAACGAGACATTTCACCGGGCATTAATCCATGCGATCCTGATATAACTAATGGAGGGCCAGTCTCTAAAAGTACGTACAATGTTCTCCCAAATTCAGCAGAGGAATCAAACATTTTGTTTGTTGATGGACTTCCGAGTGACTGTACTAGAAGGGAAGTTGGACGTATCCTTTGCTGCATGTATACATGTGCATCTCCTCTCTGTTTTTCTTCCTTGCCTCCTTGGACTATTGATAATGAGTAGTAAGTTCTGGCAAAATTGGAGTCTTTTTGAACGTATTATCTAGGAAAATGACGTGCCATTTAAAACTATATGGAAATGAAAGTGGGAGTTTCTGGGATGTCACTAGTTGTATTAGAGTTTTTCACAAGGGGTCTAGATGTGTAAGGGTACAAATCAAGATTTTCTGTTTGAATAAGAGGCACAAATATTGCTCTAAGATTGAAATATATTTGTTGAGATATTTTTGCTTATGAATATTAAATATTTTTTATAATGAAATAATTTATAAAAATGGCTAAACAATTGAAGCTTATTTCGGTTGGGTTTTTTTAAAAAAATAAAAGTAAATGGGCTGTTGAATTTTTGAGAAGAAACCATTTTTGGACTCATTATGGTTCAGCCCAACAAAATCCTTTCCTATTAACCCAATATAAATTTATTAGCCTAAGATGAATTTATTGGCCGAACGTTTTTTTCTTTCCATCGTAATAATAGACCTTCCCATTTGTGAACAAATGAAATATCTAAGGCAAATAAAAATCTCTCGCCTTCTGAAAGTTTTTGTAATATACTTGCATAATTTTAAAAAGAATTTTAGCAAAAGAAGTGGATGTCAGGTGGTTGATACAACGAGCAATACACACTAAAACAAAAGTTTGAAGACTTCTCTCTCTTCTGTACATTTACATGACTCAAGACAGAAGTCTAGGTTGGAAGAGATGTGTAGGACATAAATTCTGAAGAAGTTTAATCCTTTCCAATGCAAAAAGATATCAGAAAAACTCCATTCTTTGAGAAGTCCAACAGATAAAATGCACTATTGCCTATCATCTACTAGAATGTATATAGGCGTATGCTTTTTCTGAAATGGTAGTTATCTTTTCTAAAGTGTTTCAGATTGCTTCAAGATTGATAAGTGGACCGTCCAGCATTAATTGCCTTGTTTCAAAGGTTTCTCCTAACGTTTCTCCAACATTTATTGAACACTCTGATTCGCACGCCCTCTTTTTTAATTTTTAATTTTTTTAATTTTTTAATTTTTTAATTATTTTATTATGCATGCTCATTCTCTATTTACTTCATTGCTAAAAATTGCAAAAGAAAAAAGAAAAATGTGTTAAGCTATTAAAATTATACCTAATTATAAAATTTATTTAAAAACTATCAATCCTTAATTAAAAACATCAAAATAAACAAGAAAAGAGAGTATAAAATTATCAAATAATTGAACCTAACACACTCTAACTAGCAAAAATCAAAGTAGTTAAATACTAGTTTATTTTCTATTCAAAAGCAAAGTGGTTGGGAATATTAAAAATATTGAGAAAACACTTCTTATTCCTGTGAAGCTTTTCATCTATGCTTTATTACTTATTTACTCTTTGTGAGTTAGATGGTTGTTAAACTTGTATTATGTCTTAAATTTTCTTCATCCCAACTCAATTCTGTCTAAGTGTCTGATAAAAAACTTATGATAGATAGTTGGTGAGATGGGCTGCTGGATGCAAATCAGACAATTGTTGGTTTGTGGTTATATTGGGGATTTTTAGGTTTTTCATTTTTAAATATTAAGATGTGTAGAAACATGTGTGTTGATCATTCTTAGAGTTGTCAAGTATATAATGACATCAAAGTTGTTAATATTGATTCCTTGAATAAGATTATTTAAGAGTATTTTTGGTAAATTGTCTAGATTATCTTTAGGTGTATTTTTTGGAGTATTGTTTAAATACTTAGGGGTGTAAAATCAACATGTATTGATCTTTCAAAAGATTGCTAAGTGTATAGTGGTATAAAAATAGTGTATGCTAATCCCTTAAAAGAAAGTTACCAAGTTGTATTTTTTGGTGATTGCTCATATTAATGAATCTCCTTACTTTGTGCTTAGGGAGATGACATAGAGTTATAGTTTTGATATAAACCTCTATAGATTTTGTGTGTGATTCTCTTTATACGCCTACTCATCATTAATCTAAAAATATTTCTAAAGTAGTTTTCAAATTTAAAGTTTTCTTCTGTTGAAATTAACTACTTTGAATAAAAATTTAATTTCTAGAATACACTTAACTAACAATTTTGTAAATTTGTGAAAATCAAGATCTTAAAAAGAAAACTAATTCAAACCTCTTTTCTTTGTTTATTATCTGGTTTTCACCAGCATTTTGCCTTTGTGGCTGCTTCTAGTTTACTTAAAGATGTAAAAAAGTTGCAAATCATGCTACTTATGTGCATTGAGTTCACAGTGAAATTGAAAATTTCTGTGCAAGTTATATGAATACATGACATGTAATTAAAATCAATTGGATTCTTAAAATATTGTTATTGGGAAAGAAAAGGAAGAAAATATATAAGGGGAGATGACAACTTCTCCTGTAAAATAGTTATTTCTCTTTTGTAATGAAATTTTTATTCAGATTAAATTATTATAATTCAAATAAAATGAATCACATAATTATTATGATCATTAATTATCTATTTTCGCGTATCATGATGTAACAATAGTTGCTAATAATGTAACAATGCATTGTATTTGTAATATTTCTCTTTATATGATTTATTATGAATTAATGTTTAGTAGTTTTTAAGATGATCAAGCATACTACAGAGTGGAGACAAGGCTGTGGTGTTGTTCTTTGTGGAGTTTATTGGCTCCAAATGTGCTTTAAATGCCATGGAAGCTGTTGTGAATTTCAATATATAGTGTATCAAATAAGTTTCATATTGTTTGTAAAAGAAGAAGGACAAAAGTATAAATAATAAAATGTGACAATAGGAAAGTAAATAGACCAAAGAGAAGGTGGGCCTTATGCACACAACAACGGGCTACCGAAAGAAAAATGTAGTTGAAAACTAATGATTTCTCCTCGACGCACGAAGTAAACATGACACTGGACCTCTTTTACGAAATATACTTTTATTAATTTTATTTATTTTTAATTAAAAACACGTCTAAAGGCCTTACCTGTTTATATACAAAAATACAACATTAAGAGTGAGATTCGCTCTAGTCTTGAAATAACTGGGTTCTTCTTATTTCTGTATGTTCTGTTCCCTTGCAAAACGTAAGAAGAATTCGTTTTATCTTGAGAATCGAGGGGTTGCGAAATATCTCTTTAGGTTAGTATCTTCTTAACACGACTCGAATCTTTGAGTGCTGTTAATCTGTTTTCTATTACAAAAGCTCTACAAGGTGAGCTCTTTTTGCATTATAATTGTAATTTATCAGTTATGTTGTAATATTTCTCTTTGTTATTATTGGAGAGAGTCTGACAATCAAAATTCTCTTGATGTATGTCTGAGAATCCATCAGCAACACCTCTTTTGCTTTATATTTTAGTTGGGTCTTTCATAACCATTTTTGTATTTTATTCTTGGCCAACACAACACCCTCTCCTCCCCTCCCAAAAAAAGAAATATGGAAGGAATATACAGCATCTGGTTAGAAGCTGAATCTCTTCTTGAAGACTTGTTGGACTGTTATGACTCATGATGTATTTTTGGGTCCATTTCATCAAGAATGGGCACTTTCCATGTTCCACACTTTGAGGATTTGTAATTTATGTCAGATCAAAATTTGTCCTTTGTCCTCAAATCATTTTATGCATTATCATTTTTCATGATATATATTACTGCAGTTTATTATGTTGTCCCCATCCTCATCCCTGTGCCTGGGAATAATTTGAATTTTTTAAATGGCAGATTAAAGGTTTTGTACCTTTGTGTGCAGATAATTAGTACATAATCGGAAATCTGCTGCATATCTAGATGATGGGAGATCAGATTGGAATTCCTCAGGACTGTAAGACTTGCCTTTGGACATGCCTAATTGTGAACCCCAATTTTCACTGATGTAACTGTTATAATCAAAGTGTCACCAATTTATCTTCTTTCGTTCTTTTGACACAAACTTAATAATGCCGGGGAAGGTTCCTTTAGATGTGAACCTCCTTCCCTTTAACAATGGCGCCTAGACCACTGGGAAATTAGTCCATATACTTAATAATACATGCAGACTATAACCATACAGTTGTGGAAGGGGCGAATACATCTTTCACAAAGCCCCTTCAAGAATAACTTGAGTAGCACATACAGAAGCAATGGAAACTATATAAAAGTAACGCCAGCGTAGCCGTGGTGTAAAAGATTGTGAGCAATAAGATCCCTAGCCTTGATGGAGCGTTCTGATCTCCGAGCAACCTCTGGCACAATCCCATCATCGTCAAGATCAGTCTTGACCTCAGGATCCATTTCTTCATTCTTAACCTCACATATATTGTGTAGAACGCAGCATGCCGCAAGGACGAGAGGCCAATCTGGCAGATTCACCTCTGTCCGCTTTTGCAAGCAACACCACCTTGCTTTCAGTCTGGCAAATGCATCTTTTGCAATCTGTTGAATCTCTTCAATCTTCTCGTTAAAAGCGTGTTGTGTCCAAGTAAGATTCTGCTGAGTATAAGGCACCAAAACCCAATCCATCAAAGGGTACCCTGAACTCCCAACAAGCCACATATCATTGAGAAGTCCTGCATTAGCCTTGTCTTGAAGTGCAGATTTTTGCAACACATCTTCATCAGACATTGAACCAGGCCAACCACTTGAAATATCCGTGAACAATCCTCTTGCGTCAACAATACCTTGAACTGCTACTGTGTATGAATTCTTCTTATTCCTCTGTGTTTGCTTCTTATTCAAATAAGCAGCCGCGTTAGTCTTGGGAGCTCTAATTGGGAAATGCGAGATGCGCATAGACCCCACCACATGGGGTATCTTTGAAATTGATTCAAATCCTGATTTGATGTTGGTCATTGCATGATGATCAGGGCATGGTAGATACTTGCTCATCAGCACAGACTTTATGGCACTGCTAACCTCGAGAACCAGCTTATGGCAAGTTGATATGCCCAACCCGAATTTCTTGGAAACCATTCGAAGAGGATCACCGGTGGCTAACCTCCATAAGCACACAGCCACTCTTTTCCTTACAGGAACAGCATTTCGTAGCATGGTATCCTCCTTGGCGATAACGGAATTGAGCTCCTCGCAAATCATGTCGAACGTAGCCCTTCCCATTCTGAACGCTTTCTTGAACTCTTCTTCCGGAAAATCAGGGCTGTTACACTGGTCCCACCACGCCCCCGAACGATCTTTCACCCAGAGCCTACGCTGCTCATTGGGCCATTGGAACTGTGGTGCCTTACAAGATCTCTTTCTCTTAATTCGCTCTGATCCTTCGGCCTCGCTGCGACAATCGTAAAGATTGGATTTGGAGTGGCATTCTGGCATGGATATAGTCTTCGTTTTGTCCTCCTCCTCCGTGGAGGAGAACTTGTCAAGCTCTTCCTCATCGTCATGCTTTTTTTCTGGTTCCTGTGGCAATAGCAGCCAAGACTGCCAAGTGTTGGTTCCTTCTTCCTGAACTGAAGACCCATCATCGCTGCCTTCGTTTTCTTGAATTTTCCGGCGTCGTTTTCTGATGGTGGCGTTGCTTGGTGCATTCATCTGATGGAATGAAGTTTGAAGCCGGGTGTGGATATCAGAGAGGGATTGTGGGTCTGCAAAAGTTGGGAGCTTCATACATAGGAAGATGGAAGCGGAGAGTAGAAGGAGACGAAAAGCAGAGATGGAATGGATTGTGGAAGGAACACACAACACAGCTCAAAGTTCAAAACAAGAGCTAAGCTTCATTCATCCCCCTTGAGCTTTCAAGTTTCAACTTTGAAGCTTATGTTTTTATTAGGTGTGAACACCATCGTGTGAAAGCGACTTGAAGATTAAAGAAATTGGGGATGCAAGAATTTTTTTTTCTAACATTGTTCCAAGAAAAATAATTTAATATTTAAAATTACGATGTGAACAATTTAATATTTTACATTAATGTGAACATGGTATGGAACAAGAGGATTTAATGATTGTTTTCGTTTGCGCCTTTGTTTGATTGACTTTACCTCTATATGCCTTGATTTGTTTAGAGTAGGATTTTAAATGATTCCAACTTGTTAAAAAATTGAATTAAATTTGATTTATTTATTAAATAAAACTTACAAATTTGATATTTGGTATTATATTTTTTAAAGATTTAAATAATATATATATAATAATCACTATATTTTCATTAAATAAATTAAATAAATACAATAATATTAATTTATGCTTCATTAAAAATTATAACGTATGAATTTATATAATTTTATATATAAATATATATAATATAATATGAAAGGTCATGATTTTTTTTATTTAGTTTAATTTTTATATATATAAATAGATATATGTTATATTTATAATATTATGGGAAAATTATTCGTGCTTAACTCAATAATTAAGCAAGTTAAATTTAATTATAATTTTTTATTTATTTTAAAATTTGAACTTGTATTTGAGTCTGTCTTAGTTTAATTTAAGGAGTTTGATAATGCTCAATCTCAACTCGGCTAAATAATTTATGGTCCTAGTTTCAAGAAATTTATAATTTTTCTTTAATAAAAAAATGTATAATTCTCTTTTAATTATTTAAATTCAAAGTATAGAATCATATTTTTAAATGCACTAAATTAAAAAAAGTATCATTTAATTAGTATACAAAAATATTTAATTTTAATTAAAGAATTTCTACAGCTAACTTATAAATGGATAGGCAAGAATTTATGTATTCCAACATCTTTTTCAAAACGAACAAAAATAATTTAGGGTTTGTTCAAAAGTTCTTTAAAACCAAAAAAGAAAAAACACGTTTAAACATATTGTTATTAACTGAAAATAAAAAATAAAATATAGGTTTTAGAAACAAAATATATAGAATATTTAAAAGATATTTTGAATTCTAGCTAATTTTAAAACAAAAAATATATAAAAAAATAAGTATTTTTATTAATTACATGTATAAAAATAATACTAACATAACTTTTTAAAATAAATTTTATAAAACAATTTAAAAAGATCACATTGAAACATCTCCTAATATCTTTCATTAGAAAAAGTTATAATTCTAACAAGTGGTTAGTGTTAATCTTATAATATTTTTATTGACATTAATTCACTTGAGACAGATTAGTCATAATCTAATAAAATTTTAAATATTAATAATTAAAAAAAAGGTATAATTTTGAATTAGTCCAAACTGTTGTATGAAATGCACTAGCTTTCCAAATTTCCCTCGTAGGGAAATTCTTGTGTTCCAATACCACATTAGAATTTCTCCACTCTCTGCTTTCCCTTTTCTCATATTCCCACTTATAAAAGTTAAACAACATATATATATATATATATATATATATTAATTAAAATAAACGGATTTCTTTTGGGTGATTAGTTACCTAGTATTTCAATGATTCATGTTTCTACCTTTTCTTTTTATTTGTCATCTTGCGTGATTTTGAACCTTCATTTTTTAAAAATGAAATAGTTTTAAGAACTTAGTTTTAACTTATATATAATTATTTGTTATTTTATAATAAGTAAAAAATTTACATATATATTTTAGAGTTGAAGTATACAAATTTAGAATTAAAGAAAATGATGCCCTAATTTGTGAAGAAGAATTGTGGGAAGAAGAGTTGACAAGTGGTAGTACAAGCAGCAGGCGAAGTTGGAGTAATAGAAGTGAAGTGTGAACGGGATTTTGGGAGAATCTTGCGTGGCTGACCGTTGGTACTGGTCACGCTCCATGGTGCATGGAGGACTTGGAGCATTGGAGCCCCCATCCACCTTCCACATCCACGCACTCACGTTTCTAATTCGATTATGAATAGTATAAATTTTGATGAAATGATGAAATATGAAAAATAATAATAATAATAATAATAATTTATTATAAATAAATAAAAAATATTTATATTTTTTCATTATTTTATTAAAATTTATATTCTAAAAGATTTGTAATCTTCTAAAATGTCCCTGCCAGCGTTTGGTATAAGGCTAACTCTGTCACTCACTATGACGTCTGTGGGCCCAATTTTTTACTTTTCTCTATTTTATTTCCATTTTAATAAAAAAAGATAAATAAAAGATCGTACGTAAACAGTAGTGCACAATAAAAAATTTGTTGGGTTTTAGATTGTCTTTTTCCGATTGCAAACAAGTTAGGTTCTCATTTAGTATATCGGAATATTTTAAAATACATATTTTATTAATACTTCTCAAATGAGTTTACCATTATTCATATATATATATATATATGTGTGTGTGTGTGTGTGTTTAGTGAAGAAAACTAATTTTTCTGTCCTTCATCTTCGTATATTTTTTATGTTTTAACTTTATTTTTAATTTGTACTAATTGATATGATTTCTTGCTGTAATTAAGTATTATCTTTATATATATATATATATATATTACAAATAATAGAGTTATATATATAATTGATGTAAAATTATTTTTATCAAAGCATACTTGAGTTAGTAAAAATATTCACACTAGACTAAAACAATTGTTAAATTAATCTTCAAATAGTTTCAAAATTTTATTGAAATTCTTAATGTTTAGATCTCAAATAACTAAATGAAAAATTCAACAAGTTTTCAAATTTTTCAGTTATACTTTAACTAAAGCAATTTTATTTGAATTTCACATATAATTTACCACAATTAAAAAAATCATGCAAATTAAAAAAAAATCGATTTTAACTTTTTTAGATTAGTTTTAATAAAAAAAAATCATCCATATTTATTTATTTGACGTGGACTAGTATCGTTGTACAAACTTGAGATTGAAAAGGATCTTAGGAAAGTCAGAATTTGCTGAGTCCTTGATTGATTATCGTGGGGCCCAATGTGGGTCGCTAATTTATGGAGTCACGGGAAATGTGGAGGTATGACAATCACAAGCCCAGATACATTCTTGCATGCACAAATTACATTCATGAAGAGAGAACAACTTACGTCCCATAATTACTTGAAGGCTTTTTCATCGTGATAATTAATTGAAACATGTGGACCCCACCTTCATACGCCTATTTCCACAATATACACGAGTTTTGACTGTGTCTGTCTTCTAGACTTCCAGTGTCTAGGCATAACCAATTAGCCAATAAGAAAAAATAATTAGGAAATGTGATCATTTATCTCACAAACACGAATTAGTGCATTACCCCTTGGTGTGAACTAAATGCTAAAAGTAGACAAAAGATGCTGCCTAGATTGACTTTCTAGGCCCATATGCTCACTATCCGACTTTACAAGTAGCCACTCGACTTTATTGAAAGTATTCCACTCACATGCGTAAAAACTTTTGTCCCGTACCAAGTGCCCCTGAACTTAATATGCCTCCAGCATTGCTGGCATATGATACGAATCCTCAAAACTATTCATCTTCGTCCCATAGCCATGTTGGCAAATACAAGATCAAGTAAGGGATTTCCCAGCCCACTCTCGCTCTCGTCTCTTTTGTTTGGCTTGCATCCTATTGAACTTCTCTTTCCCCTTCTCCAAAAGAGGGTCATGCACAACGTAGTCATTAGGGTCATCATTCCGAGACATGCGATCCTGCATATTTACAAGAATATTACACCCCAAAATTGAAGGCAGCAGAAAAGGGCCGGTGACATGCTCAGAATTCAGAAAGGAAAAAATTTCATACTAAATAACTTGTGTATCTCAGCAAGTGTTGTGAGCAAAGAATTTGAGTTTATCTTAATTTCAACCATTTGCAGCATGGAGTAATAAGCACTGCTTCTAATTGTTTTACTATGATGGCTAAAACGACAGCCCATGTGCAGGATGGGAAATACGACGAATTTATAGCTACAAGGTTTTTACCATTCCATTTGATCAGAAATGGAATAAAAATGTACAAGAGAGAACTCACCTTGCCAGGCTCAGGCGTAAATTTTAAGTTAACGCTTCTCCAGTCAGACACATCCTCATCATTAACATCTCCAGATTCACCAGTTGTGGATTTGGTCTTTTCTGACAAAGCCTTCTTAAATTTCTCTAGTTTTGCTAGAACCTGATCATAATACAAACCAAATATAGAGAGGAAACAAATAAGGTTATTAGCAAATAGTGAATCAGTAATAATAATTAAAAAAAAAAAAGCCCCTATAAATGATTGCAAGAAACTGGATATAAGGAAGTGGAAGATAAAAAATAAAAATGACAAAATCAGAGCATACTTCATCTTCACGTCCTTGAAGTCTGCGTTTCTTCTGCTTCTGAAGCTGTCTTCCTTTCTCAGCTTCATTCAACAATTGTAAATCCGCATCTGCATTAGCCATTTGTTCAGCTCTTGCTTCTGATCCTATTCCTTTTCTCTTCATGGACAACTTCTCCATCCTAGGTTGATCATCATCAACACTTCTAGTATTTGACCTGTCAAGAATGGATCATAAATTGAACATTTGCAGAAGCTTGAAAGCTTATGCTGATGATAAACCACTTAGTAATCATAAACCCCCAAAACCAATCATGGCTGCTGATGATTGACATCCTTACCTGGCTGCTGATGTATCATGTTTCTTTGGACTAGAGCTTTCTGCATATGAACAAGGTAGTAAACCTTAACTATTAAACAATCATTGTGAGTAAGCAAAATAATGAAAGAGAAGAAACAGATTTCGTTATGCTGTTCAATCAAATCAGAAGTTTAAGTTTGGACAAATTTAAGGATTACAGAATTGATGAGTAAGTCCTAGATTTTACATAGACATGCAGTACATACCAAATTCCAGTAATTATTACCACTGATAATAAAATTTCATGCATCTTGGTATGTTATTTGTTTTCATAGGCATTTAGACACCAAATGAAGTAATCTTCTGATAAACCCCAATACCACCAAGTATATAAGAGGAGAGGAGAAAAAGAGAAAAGGGAAATGGCAGCAGTAAAAGTATATTCTAGAAAAGGTAAAAGAATAAGCTGGCAGAGGGAGAAAAAGGAGCTAATTCCCTAACGGTTTGTGCAGGAGGGTGTGAGTGGGGGGAGGAAGTGTGCAAAGGTAAGTGGGGGCCAGGACAGTTCAGAAAGGTGTATTTGGTGTAACTGACAGAGGGGGAGGAAAGCATCGGGAAAATTGGGACAAGGGAGAGTGCTAGCCTCTAGAATGCTAGCAATCTTAGAGTATTATCTGAGTTTATTTTCTTCTGTAGTTGCTGTTTTCTTCTAGCTGGTTAAGGTCATGTTGTGAGAAACTGGGTGCTAAGTGTGACTGTAAATTCCTATTCTGTGTGGCTTTTCACTAAGAGCAGGGAATTATTGCAGTAATACAGTGAACCTATTCAGCACAGGTGGTCTTTTTCCTGGTCTCTAACATCTTTTCACATGTTACTCCTTGTTTCTCATATCTGTGCTGGTGCAACAGAATCATTATTCTACTGCTGTAACATTATTTAAAAGGGGAGAGAAGACTGATCCCAATAGTGGTTCATAAGTGCCTCACGCCTTCGATTTTCTCTATGTTTAATGCTAAGAGATGAACTAAACAACTATTGAGAGCTTCATCATGACCCTTTTTTTTTTTCGCCGAATCTTCTAGGGGAAAAAAAAGTAATTGACTAGAGTAATCTAAGGACTACTCAGAGAGCACCATGGCAATAATGGCTGATAAAACTTCCATGGGCAGAACCAGAAATTCTTCCTGAATCACAGTTTGAAACTTGTACTAGCTAAAATATACTGAAGATGATTAAAATACCATTTTGCAACTTTGGCTTGGGTGGTAGATCCCCCAACTCTTTCCGCTTTTTTAGTATTTGAGAGCGCATTCGGGCATCAAAGTCTACCTCATCATCATCACTGTAATCCATGCTGGTCAAGTTATTAGCTTCTGAATCTTTCTGAGACTCTTCTTTCTTTGAGCTTAGTGCATCCCTTACAGATAATTGCACATCTCTTGATGACTTACCAGATAAGCCCTGAAAAAGAACAACAATGTTACATAATACAAGAGAACTTATACAAGTAGCCATATTATGTATCATGTATACCCTTAGGTTATCAATAAATTATGAGCTTTTAAATTAAGATATTCATTTAATAATTTAGTATATTCAATTTCCAAGAATAAGTTCTATATGAGAATCAGAAAAATGGATACAGCCTTATTACCAATTCATTATTAGGAGTTGCTTCCTTTAGAAGACGAGGATCATCCAATACATCATGACTGCTCTTAATTTTTTGCTTCATAGATGCCAATTCTTTTTCCTCTTCTTCAGCTTCTTCTCCAAATGAAAGCAAGTTCAGTTTTCTGCATGATGAGTTTGAAAAACAAGCAACAAATTGCTCAAAAAGGAAACTTTCACTAACATAAATCCATATATCAAGTTCTAACAAAATAAAGCTTTACTTAGGTGAAGGGCAATTACTTTACAGCTTTTTTCTTTGAATCTTTATTGTCTGTATCAGTTGTAGTTTGGATCTGCGGTTGAAGTGTTCTAGGAACAATATCATCAAATGGGTTCCATAATACCTAAAACAAGTGTTTCAAGAAGAGACTTGGGTAAATAAATTCTCCCTGGACACAAATTTTATGATTCTTTTGTGAAGGTTATTTAAAATGTCAACCTACCTCAACTGACAATATCTTGGGGAGATCTAAAGGCCGATCATTCTTATCAGTTTCAAGTTCACCCAGTCTCAAAAGGTTATATATAGTATCTCCCGTCACCTAAAAGCAAATAGGGAATTCAGTGGATCCATAAGAGAACAAAAGCAGCAAAAGCTTTTGTGACAACATGATCCCATCCATTACCTTTCCAAAAATTGTATGCTTCCGATCAAGCCAATCACAACGATCCAGAGTAATGAAAAACTGACTCCCATTGGAATGTGGTGATCCAACATTAGCCATTGCAACTAAACCTCTATGCTTAAATCTTAGACGTGAATGAAATTCATCAGAGAACACACTCCCATAAATACTTTCACCCCCTGCAATATTTAGGATAAGTGACAAATTAAATCTAATATCAGAAGTCAACTGTCAACGTCCCAAAGCACCTCAAAACTAGAATTCATGAATAGCATAGCAACAGCCAATGCCAACTTTTATCTTTTAGGAGCACACATTATTTTTCTTGGTGGGTTTAGTTTCAAGTTTCAACAACATAACTATCAATTTAGCTAAGTATTAGGTTATAAAATAAAACCCTCATTAAGGGGACTATAATTGAATTGTCACGAGCGAGAAGAAGAAAAATTTTGTCAATTTATCAGAAATTATTGTATTAATTGTATTTAACCCAAAGCTTGAGCTAGACAAATCTCAATTTCAATGTGAAGAACAATGAATACATCAATATTCATTTTGGGCAGACAGGCAGAAAACATAGTTAGCTTCGTTGAGAAATAAAGGAACCTGTGCCGGTGCCAGTGGGATCGCCACCCTGGACAAGAAAGTCCTTGATAATACGGTGAAAGATGGTGTTATTGTAGTAGCCTTCAAGGCAAAGCTGCACGAAGTTCCTGACGGACTTGGGGGCCTCCTTGGGCCAGAGCTCAATGTCAAGTGGACCGTGCGTCGTGCTCAATACCACCTTCCCTTTGGTCGGCGGTTCTAACACGTAAACTGTCGACATCTTCTTCTACTTGTTGACTCTTCAATCCACCGGAACGGAATTCTGGAGCAGTAACTTCCACAACGAGGGTTTTGGATTTAAAAGAGATTACCCCCGACCGGGAACCTGACCAACATAACCATTGTCCGCTGGTCGTCCCAGAGTTTTTTATTTCTTTTCAGTTAAATTACTCTTTTGACCCTTATAATTTAATTTAATTTTAAATTTAACCCCTTAATTCAAAATTTTGTCTTTACATACTATGTTAATTGCTAAATTTTGATAATTTGATCTTCACATTCTAATATATATTATTAATGTTAATAATAAATAAATAATTTAGATTACATATTTTCTTTTGTGATAAAAAATCAGAAAATTATATATTTTTAATTTCAAAAGAAGATAAATTAATTTATTTACTTAAAATTATTAATTACTATAATTATCTAATTTTTACACACTCTTAAATACTTATCCTTAATAATTTAACTAAAAAAATAATTTTTACAAAATGTTAGCAATCCCAATTATATTAATAAAAACATTTATCAAACAATTTTATTAACAGTACTTGATATGAATCTAATAAGCATATAAATTCACAACTTCACCTATGGGGATCACATGCTGATATTGTCCATTATTATGCAAATTACAAGAGAACAGAAAATCATTTTCCTAATTTTTTTCTATTAAAAAAATCAGTGTCAGAATCTTCTTCCCTGTTCTTCTCACATTACACAATCAACTCTTTATATGAACTATTCGTATGAGGTAATTCAACAATGTAGTTACAGCTAATGAATGACACCCATCATAGAAAATACAGCATATTGGGTCAACAAAAACAAGGAACGCGGGAACCATCAAAAATACACCTATATCTACTAAAATGTTGCAATTCATGTCGGCTTTTCAAAATTGATGTTTGTCTGGTCTGCCTGTGAAGCAGGGCTTCTGTTCTCCTCATTAGCATTCATAGCCTCAGTTTGTTTAGCATCAAGTGTTTCTCCATTTTCCACCGCTGGCAGGTTGCCATTCTCAACTACGCTCTTCACTTCCCCATTATTCACTGGCTTTGGGAGTTCCCTTGCAGAAGAGGCTACTATCAGGCGACTAATTCCATCATACAAATTCTTTGCATCCATGATAAGAGCAGCTCCACCAGGATAACAACGACCAAAACATGTTGCACAATGAGAATAAGCAACCTGCAAAATGAGTTAGAAGGAATTCTAGGCTTAGAGTTATTTATTGAGACAGACTGCAGATAAACAGCACTAATTAGAAAAGGCAACACCTCTATAAATGCCCGACAGAGTGACAGGAAAAGTCCTGACTCATTTTCTCTGAGCACCCTAGTTGTATTGTATCTCAGCAGAGAGTCGGAAACTACTTGTAATCCCTTAATCAACTCTTGGGCAAGGACATGTTTCAAACTTATAGGGGCACAGGGACGCAGCTCATTCATTGCCGCAGATACACCTGCAGACAACAGAGATATCAGTGTAGTAAGTTTGGAAGGGAGGAGTAGGAAAAAGCAATGTTGTATAGATTAATTTTATGGCATCATGATAAAAAGCATCAACTAAAAGTTCCCTTTAAGTTCCTTTAAATGAATCAGCAACTCAGCGTTAGCAACCATGGAAATTTCCCTTTTATTCTTATCTGAAGTGTAGTCTTTTTTTCTATTAGTATCAAGGAGAACGAGAGCCAGTTACTTGTTTAGCATATAGTGCACTATCTAATAATTTGCAAAGAAAGATAGGAACTTGATCTCCCTAAGTAATGAAAACAATGGTCTCATTACCTTCATTTGATCAAGTTTTACAGAAACTCATTAATTTATTGTTTCAAATAGGCAAATGATAATGGACAAGCAATGTCCTGAAGAAATCTAGAAGAAAGCATATACCATTAATAAAGACAGCGAGAGGTGGATGTTCCATCAAATAAGAGGGCGGATTGACATCCTCTTGAGTTTCTTCACCAACGGTATTAGCAGGAAAGCCAACTGCTGGCAGAGGAACCCATCGATGTGAATCCAAGACCAACTAAGAAGACGAAGTTAGATAATTAATTATTATATGAATGTAATATGCTTGATAGTTGCTAATAAGAAAGAAAAGAGAGCCCAAGGGGCTCACTTGGTAGTGTGATATTACAAACATCAGTTTCAGGAAATTAATATGAGATATTTAACTTCACCGGATGTTCTTTTACCTGAAAATTCTCTACTGCTGTACTCATATTTTTTGAGAATAAATTAAGAACTGCCCTGTAATGCAACCAACCAAAATATTAAGACAGAATTAAAAAGGATATAAACTGAAAAAATCATTGAAGAGTGCGTGTTTTACTCTTCAAAAAGTGATGGAAGTAAGCCCCGAAAATCCAGTCCGACCCAACCAAGTCCCATAGCACAGTACTGTCAAGAAATTACACAAAGTTAATAAAATTACTTTGCAGTTTAAATTAGATACATATCTAGATGTCATCTTCCACCATATACTAACAAGAATAACAAGCATACCAATTTTAAGTTTTTCTTTTCTCTTTGCATTTCTGAATGACTAATTTTAAGTATATACAAGTATAAATTATAAATAGATTCCTTCCACTTTCAAAATCATTGGACTACCACATTGGAATGTGATAGAAGAAACTCACCATGCATTGATCCAAAATATTTGATAGTGATCCACCTTCGGTTATCTTTGGAAGCATAATTTTTAGAGTTTGGAGGTGTGAGGTAATTTGATGCATTGCCCAACTAAAGAGAAGCCCGCCATCATAATTTTCCTCACTTCCTGATGTGTCATCAGCAAATATTGCTCGGTATTGATTAACAACATCAAATAGATGCATTCGGTGACAGTTAATCATCCCCTTTAAGTACTCATATGGATTTGTCTTGTCCAGATCCTCAAGTATACCAGTAAGCCATGCCTCTCGGCATCTCAAGAACTGATGACAGATAACTGCCTTAGTTAATAATGAGCAGATAAAATAAAACAATGTACCTAAGATAATCTGAAATTCACTAAGTAAAATACAAGCAATAAAGCCAAAGGAAGGTTGTGCAGAAAACCTAGTTACATCTCACCTGCAATCGCATTTCATACTCAGTAAATGCTCCTATTCGGCGCAGATATCCAATAATGCGGAGGCATTCAGGTAACTGTTGTAAAGAAAAATACACCAATAAGATACTAAGAATTTCCCCAAATGAATCAAGCATCACTCATTCATATGTTTAAAATAACCAATATTAAGAACCTGAATATTAGATCGAAGTTTCTGAAGAAGTTGAGAAAGAAGAGATTGAGTGGTCTGCCTAACTTCTGCAGCTAATGCTTGTATAACAGGTAACCTATGCAGGGAGGAAATAATTAAGAAGAAGAAAATTCCATAAGATGTCTTTCCCCAGAAAATAGCAAAAATACACATTTAAATTGTGAGAAATGGAGCATATTAACTTACTTTGGATGCATAGTTGAAAGTTTACAAACAAATGCTTCCAAATCTAGAGCTTCATCATAGTTCCCATTCCGCACACATCTGCAGAAAGATAGGAATTTATAAGACTTCTCAAAAAAGGATTAATGTGTTTGGCATACAGCAAGTGAAAGTGAGACCATGTTCTAATTAAACTACTACAAGTTACTTACGTGTCCATAAGTTGAGGAATTTCTAGCAAGTCAAGCAAAGTACTTTGATTGGCTAGCATTGTTTGATTCATCTTCCTCTTCTCCAGAATTTGTTCTGCAGATTCTATGAACTCAGTGCATCCAGATGTCAGCTTTGGGACCTCATTTATCTGAAAGAAAGGAAATAAAAACAAGGATGGCTTATATGAAATGGTATATTTTTGCTTATTCAAATTTCAAACGTTATCAGGCAGGTATCAAACTTTGACGTTCTATCCATTAAAACCAAATAATTTATAAGCATACTCAGATAAAGAAAGTAACACATAAAATGATCAGGCACTAGCAATTACAACATTAGCAGAGATTTATATATAAAAACTTTCTTTCCTTGTAATTAAATTGCCAGAAATTTTCACAGCCTACCATCAATTACCTCTACCGATTATTGAGTTATCTTTACTAGTGTGTCATTGCATCTTAGTGCACCTCCATGCATTTGCATGCCTATGTGCTTATGTAGAACTCCAAGGAGGATAATATTAGACAACTTCTTCAATTAAGAGCTCCAGAAGAGCCAAAACGAAGACAGAGGTACTGGACAAGCAATCTCAGTAGTACCTATTTTACCACCTAATTCCCATCCAAGCAAAGAAGTATATTCAAAGTAAAAGTTGCAGAACTTTAGAACTCCTTCAAAACAAACTTATCTTTTAGCTTGCACTATGACAGCTAGAACAAAATCCTGGAATAATTTCTGTATAAATCATTATCAATCAAATGCACCAAAAAGCTTGATAACTAACATGGAACCATATGAGAAGATTATGATGTATGCTTCCCATCCATCGCTTCCTATTTCAGTTGATACAAACTTTACAATTTGGCATTATAAAAACAAACAAAGTCGACATAGACATAGATAATACATAATTATGTATATAGAGAAAAACAAGAACGCATAAATTAGATGAACTACGATCTAAATTTGAAATAAATACCAGAGATTCAAGATGCTTATCAATAGAAGAGACTTCCTCACGAATAGCAAGCAAGGCGTCGGCAGCAGCAATAAACGCACGATAATTACCCACTGCCACCTCTTGCATTTGCCTCCGAATCCGCTCCGCATCAACCCGAAGTAACTCTGGCTCCTAAAATTAAGTTTATTACAAATAGAGACGGGAAATATCAAAGCAAGATCGCAGAAATGCAGAGTACAATTTGTTTACGAAAACAACACAACTGAAGGAGGAAAGGTTGAAGGGACCTTGTGAAGCCGATCGAGAGTGAAGGAGAGAAGTTCAGAGACATAGGGTTGCTGGGAGTCAGAGGCGAGGGGAAGGAGGGTAGTGACGGGCGACGTCCCCTCCGCTGCACCTTCAGACTCCATTATAGAAGCTCCGAACGGGTTGACTTCCAAATTGGCCGTTCAGTTGAGATTTGAATAATGGCAGAGACACAGATCTATTTTGGAAGACCACAAAGAATCAAGCTAAGGAATTAACCATTGCCAAGCTTCGTCTTCTTCATTTGGTTTTGGAATGGCGGTGCTTCGACTTCTGGGGTTCGGATCTGAATCGACTCAAAAAACATATTCGGAGGACTCATGTCTGGTATTGCTATGATGTGGGGCCCAATATCAGTGGGACCCACCGAATTGAGAAGGGAAAATAACCCAATTTATGACATTTTATTTCGCTTTTCATATCAATTAAAACTGATCCATTTGAGCTTTTTATGTTAAAGTTTTTCTTCTTTTTTTTTTTTTTCCCGCTGTAAGGGTATGTTTATACAGTTACATTAGTTATCTTTGTTAACAGTTTGGTAACTGAACTTTAACGTGAGGAGGAAATTAAAAAAAAAAGTAAGCTGAAATATAGCTGTGAACGGTAAAAACATTTAAAATATAAATTCACTTTAAAAAAATAAAAAGAAAAACCAAATCAATGCCGTGCCTTCAATCAAAACCCTGAAAACCTTAATCTTTCCTTCGTTGGCGCAAAACCCACGAAATAGGTGGGGCAATGGCGTCCGGTACACAAGATTCTGGGCAGCAACAAATGCCAGCTCAAGGGTTACAAATTTACTCTACTACGAATACCGGAGTGTCCCCCTTCTGGAGAGGTTTGTCTCTGCTCTCTCTCTCTTTCTCTCATGCTCCTGCTTGCTATTCCCAAACAATTAAAATTGCTCCTTGTTTGCAGAGAAGTATGAAAGAGAAGCCAAAAGGTATTGGGATGTATTCTACAAGCGGCATCAGGACAGGGTTTGTTTTCTCAATTCTTCTGTTGTTGTCTAAGGCACACCAAACTATTTTCCAATTCTTTCCATTCTATTTCTTTATTAAGTTTTAGTAGTCCAGACTCTTCAATAACTCCAGAAACCGGACTATCCTATTATCTATTTATATATGTTGCCGCTTCATGTATTTATACTAGCTTCATCTGGATCACCTACGGAATTTTTTTTACTCATTCAGCTTCATATTCAACGCCTTTCCCATAATTAGTTTGACGGCTACTAATGCTTTTTCTTTTTTGGCATCTTTCCTTTCAGTTTTTCAAAGATCGGCACTACTTGGATAAGGAGTGGGGCAGCTATTTTTCAGTGAGTGGAAGTAGATTATGTCTTAATTAGTAATTTGTTTTATTTTTCTTCTAAGTAATTTTCAATTCCCAGGGAGGAGGAAGAAAAGTGATTTTGGAGGTATATACATTCCTATGCACTCTATTCTCTTTCTACTTCCCTATTTCTTTGCAAACATAGCTCGCTTGTATTTGAATAAGTAATGCTGTTTGCTAAGCAGGTTGGTTGCGGAGCTGGAAATACTACATTTCCTGTGATTGCTTCATATCCAGATGCTTTTGTTTATGCATGCGATTTCTCACCACGGGCTATTGATTTGGTTAAGGTTGGAAATTTTCTTTTTTCTTTACTGTCTCAGATCAATATCTTCATCCTTTAAGATGTATGCATTTATAGTCAGTTCAGTTGGTTTTATGCTTCTTAATTCAATTATGATCTATTAATGCAACCATGTCTGGTATGATTAACCAGAAAGAAATCAGTAATAAATCCACACAAATGTCTATTTATTATATTGTTCAACAGCATGCTGTGTCAAAAAGGGCCCTTTTAGAGTCTATCCCATTTATTTGTCATTAATACCGTGACCCCATCCATGTCATATACTAAGTATTAATATAAAATGTGGAAGCTACCTCTTTACACAGTTTATCCTTCAACATATTTTTGAAATTTTTTTAGTATAGCTCCTAATGACATGTACCACGTGGTGGTCTTCTGCCACGACTTTTGTGGCTTTTAGGATATGAAGTATATGGCGAATTTAAGTGGAATTTCATTTTGGTAGGCTACTTAATAAAACTAACTTAGGAGGTTTATATTATGATTAAAACTTGCACATTTAGTTTTTATAAGTTTGGCTGGATTGAGTTTTATTACTTATCATTCAGATATCACAAGAATGAACTTGTCTTGCTTATTGTAGACACATAAAGACTTTGAGGAGTCACGTGTTAGCGCTTTTGTCTCTGATTTGACAGCTGATGACCTATGCAAGAAGATTTCTCCATCTTCAGTTGATATTGTTACCATGGTATCTGATTGGCTGTTATCATTTTTAAAATTTTTGCAGAGTGATTATGGGACTATATTTACTTTTGCTAGTTGATAGTTGTCATATTCATGCTTTAGTTCTTAAAATTGTGATGCTTTTTAATATTGAGAATTAACTATGATTCTGTTGTTTAAGTAGCTGACATGTTAAGCAGATATTCATGTTATCTGCAGTGTCCCCGGAGAAGATGCCTATAGTGTTGCAGAACATTAGAAAGGTTATAAAGGTAAGAATTTTCTGTATTTATTACTCTCAATAAGTTGCATTTTTGTTAACTTGTTTTTGTGTGATGAATTCATTCCCATTTTCCCCATGTTCAGCCAAATGGTTATGTGCTGTTTCGAGATTATGCTACTGGAGACCTTGCTCAGGTTGACTTTTCTATGCTTTCTCTTTAAATGTTCTGCTAAAAAATTGTTAAGTGCAAACAATTCTTTGACCAGGCTTTTTTCTTATGATTGATAATTCTCTGCAATAACTGGACCGAATGTGTTTTTTGGTCTTTAGCTGAAATATGGTTAATCATCGGCAAATTACCATTTCAATCATCTCATTTCCTCAGCTGAGTGTCAATTTGACTATCAAATTTTGATTGCTTCATTTACTTTTGAGCAATTGATGTATGGTATTTCTATTTGTTCTGTTCTATAGGAAAGATTCTCTGGCAAGGATCAAAAGATTAGTGATAATTTCTATGTCAGAGGTGATGGCACTGTAAGTTTTCAGTTTTTCCTTGTTACTTGTAATTTAGTTAACATATGGGTCTCTTCTTTCTTAATGTAATACTCCTTTTTGTTTTGGTCCAGCGTGCTTATTATTTTTCAAATGAGTTTTTAACAAATTTATTCAAAGAAAATGGTTTTGATGTTGAAGAACTTGGTGTGCGCTGCAAACAAGTTGAGAACCGCTCAAGGGAGTTGGTAATGAATCGGTAATGTGTCATATCAGAAGATCTTCATTTTGCTTACTTTTATATAGTAATTTAATAAATATGAAAGATTGGTGTATTTTTGTTTTGCTTCGGGCAATCTGCTCCCTATAGTATGGTTGCTTGCATTTATGTTTTCTAGTCTAGAGATATGAAATTTCATTGGTTTCCCTTCATCTATTACTTAAAAGAAAAAGTACTTTTCTATATATCTTCTCTTGACTGCAGTTGCTCTTTCTTCCCCTGCCTCTTCTTTGTTTGGTGGTTTCAGGCGTTGGGTTCAAGCTGTATTTCGTATTTCAGATGGTTCCAACTCTTCCTCCAGTAAAGAAGATTTGCCAAAGGCGAATCCTCTTGATTCTGATAAAATTGATCTGAAAGTCAAGGAAGATAATGTGAAGAGTCTTGTAAATGACCCTGCCTTTGACTTGTCGGAAGGTGTGGCAATAGATATGTTTGGAGTCTCACCTTCTAGTGAGAATGAGGTAAGACTTTTCTTGTTTTTGGTTAAGGGAATTTCTTTTTCATCACAATCTAAATTCAGATTACAAACGTCACTGTTTCGTCAATATAAGCCTAGACTACTATCTTCCATGGTTTTTTGTTTTCCTGTTTTGTACACATGGTTCTCATCACTCCTTGAATTTCTGCTGTTAGATTATTGAGATCAATCTTAGAGATTGGAATTTCAAGATTAGCGTACTTTCAAAAGAGTACCAACATACCTGCAAATCAACTGGTTTGATGCTATGGGAATCAGCTCGATTGATGGCTTCTGTCCTGGCAGAAAATCCCAACATTGTTGCAGGGAAGCAGGTCTTGGAGCTGGGGTGTGGGTGTGGGGGAATCTGCTCCATGGTTTCTTCTAGATATGCTGACCTAGTAGTTGCCACAGATGGAGATGCTTTTGCTCTTGAACTCCTAGTCAAAAATGTGGCATCTAATCTTGAGCCCTCATTGCTCACTAAACTGACTACAAAGAGACTGGAGTGGGGAAACAGGAACCACATCGAAAAGATGAAGGAAGTGAGTAACAGAGGTTTTGATGTCATCATTGGCACGGATGTCACATACATTCCTGAAGCTATATTGCCTTTGTTTGCAACAGCAGAAGAATTGATTGCTTCCAGAGGGAGCAATAAAGATAGTGAGGAACCTGCACTAATTCTTTGCCATATTTTCCGCCGTGTAGATGAACCATCACTACTCTCAGCTGCAGAGCAATTTGGCTTTAGATTAGTGGACAAGTGGCCTACTGGAAATCCAACGTATATATCTCACACTATTATCACCAATTGGTTTTTGGACAACGGGTTAAAGGATCATCTTCCTAGTACAGCATTAAATATCCTGCTCTTCCACAAACACTGAAATTGATGTTAGCAATCTGTTTGTATGTTATAATTTTATATTCTGATGAGGAAAGGGATCTGAAGGAGGCGTGCGGAAACAGAAATTTTCAATTATTTCTACTTTTTGTTCTGTTCTGTTTTTAATTTCACTATTTTCCCCTCCAGTTGGGTTGACATACATGTGGTTGCACCATGCGCCATCTGTCTGGAAATGCAGACACACATTTTTGTTGGCAAAACATGATTGCATATGACTGTTTTGAAAGACTAAGTTTTTCTTTTGGTTCCAATCGTTGGATCGATTTGTATTTTTAAAAGAAATAATTTTTTTTTTATAAACATATACCAAGCTCGAAGTCTTTGCACATTAAATTATCATAAGGGAGTATTAGGCAACAATAGTGGTAGACAGTTGGGTTTGTAATTCTTAAATTTAAAAAATGATATATTTTTTTATATATAAAAAAATAAAAATTTTTAATTTTTAATTTATTTGGAATGAGTCTTTATCTATATTAATTTTTTATTTTTATTTTTATTTTTTATTATCCACCTTTAAATGTATAAAAATATATTATTTATCAGATTCAGAGGCCAGGAAACATTCGAATTTGTCAGGTACTAACTGCTATTGCAAGCTACTTCAGACAAGTACACGAGTTGTTGAGTTTCAAATGCAGATTGCATAAGCTACTCTTCTTTTCTTGTTGGATTGGTGGATTGTTGTTGGTATAAGCATCTATTAACGTTGACTCAAACTTTCATTTCCTCAAGAAAGACTTTGGTCTCTACATTGGACCATATCTTCTTTTTTTTCTCATCAAACTTATATATAGTTTTTTTTTATATATATTTTTGTTCTCACGTTCTTTCAATTATAACATAATGTGTAGATGAAATTTTTAAAAAGACCTAATTGTATAATGTTGAATTGTAAAAATCATTCATTTATCATGTTACAAATAAAAAACATGGTAGTATAAAGATCTCAAAAGAAATGTATGTAAGTTTATTTTTATTTTTTTGAGAGAAACTTATGTTTTAGTTTTCAATTAGGATCTAAGTTCAAAATAAATTAATTAAATTATCTCATGAATTTTGGACTAAAATGTAAATATTGAATCACAATCAATTTTTAGAAGTAAAAAAGAACCTTTTTGAATCAAAAAGAAATTTTTTTACATTGAATTAAATCAAATATTATTATTAAAGTCAAAATATGACCTCTTTCTGTTGATTCAAACTGTGAACTATTTCAGTCTAAAATTGGAAAAATATTTTATTATAGTTTACAATTAATGTACCGCATTTATAATTAAATTTTGGTTTACTGGGTAAAATATAATTGTTCATAAAAATTAGATAGAAGGTCCAAGAAGTCATGCTACCACTTGAACGGTCTGTCTAATTAATGCCCTAATCTATTTTTTTATATGTATAGATAGTCTCTTACTTAAGATAATTTTGTTTAAAATATTAAATGTGAACATCTCTTTTAATAAAAATTTAAACTTAAGTTTATTACATTGCGAGGGACTAATCATTTTTACTAGACTTAACTTCCGTTGATATTAATAACCTAATCTCATATATATATATATATATATATGGTTGTGTAGCTGAACGTCTCGAAGTCAGAAATAAATTAAGAAATGAAACAAGGACCAACCTAGCCACATGAATCACTTTCAGTTTCTCTGCATCTGCACCCAAATTAAAATAATTTTATGTATAGATATTCCCTTACTTAAAATAATTTTATATAAAATATTGTCGAATATTAAATGTGTATACTTCTTTCAACAAAAATTTAAATTCAAATTTATCACAAAGATTAATCATTTTCAGTAGACTTAACCTCCAATATTAATGTCCTAATCTCATATATATATATATGTGTGTGTGTGTAGCTCAACGCCTCTCAGAAGTCAGAAATAAATTAAGAAATGAAACAAGGACCAACCTAGCCACATGAATCACTTTCAGTTTCTCTGCATCTGCACCCAAATTAATTAAAGCACTATATTTGATTATTTTAACTTATTAAAAAAATACATAGAATGTACACATACATGTATAGTCATTCTAACAGTTTCTGACTGGGTTCCTCTGATCTGCATAAACATACTCATATATATGTATACTAAATGCAAAGGATTCAGTTCGATGTATCTACCTTTGCATGAAATAATGTAAAGGAAAGTATAATCCCTGCTGACAAGGGCAAAGGCCTTTCATTATCGATCTTTGTGGAAATCTTTTCCTTTCTTATTGTGTGAAAGATATTTCAGCACTGTCTGTTTTCTCATATATATTGTTCGGTGGCTTAAGTTTGCCTTTGAAAAATTATTTATAAGCTAATTAAGCAGCTCTTCTTTTGAGCTTTACCTATATATTGACTAAGTCTCTAATACATATGCAAAATTTAAATTGCACCTGTGAAATTTTTGTGGCTTCATATCTTTTTTTTTATTTTTAAATTTTTATACCATCTCTATGTAATATTATAAGCCCTCAACTTTTAAAGCAATGTTTGGATTGAATTAAAATGAAAAAAAAAAAAGAGAAAACAATTTTAAAATATCATTAATTTTAATTACACAAATTGAAAGATTTTAGAAGAACTTTAAATAAAGAGAATAAAAACTAACACTTAATATTTCATTGTCTTTTCTTTCTTTTCTTTTTAATTTCTTCCCTTCCCCTTGTCCTCATTGTTCCTAAACAGATACTTACAACGTATTTTGTTTTCTTATCCTCATCCATTTCCTTAATAAAAAACGTTAAAGATATATGTTCACAGTGGAAGTTGGCCTCCATAGAAGTCATGCCTTAATGCAGTAAGAGATAAGAAGATGAATTACTTTGAAGACCAAAATAGAGAAAAACAAAAGGATTGATTCAGAAAATTTATAATAAACGCGCGGTTAATTTTACAGACCAAGTACTGCAGAAGTGTTTTCATATGACATGCAAAACCGCACTGACAGTTTATAAAGATTGGCCTTAAGAGTTACATTTTTGTCTCTGATAATGTTTTTGTTTCATTCTTGAGGCTTGTTAATCATGGAAAATAAATATAGGTTAAAAATCAAGTCTATCATCAGAAGGGCCGGAAATTGGTGGCGTTGTAGCATATATCCATTTTATAAGTAAATCGAGATTTCATTTAATTCAATTTGAATATATATATATATATATATATACAACCTTTGAAGTGAAAATAAAACTGTCGTCATTATTATTATTGGTGACGCTGTATTTGGTAGGAATGTCTAGAAGAAGCAACGAAAGGAGAGAAGTCAAATTCAACATGTATATATCAAGACAAATCAAAGGATCTCTAGACAATTGTAAAAGTTTCTCCCTTTAATTCTTTACACTTTCACTTTGATTAAAAAAGAAAAAAGAAAATCTTTACACTTTCACTACTTTTAAACCAACCTTGAATAAACCATATGCATGACAACCAACATAAAAAATGGAAGAGACGCCTTGATTTTCCACCATTAATGAAGCTACTGTCAGTTAATGGAGGATATATATATATATATATATATATATATTTCCAATCTATTCAGATCCATGGATTGCCAAAAAGACCCTTTGCTTCACACTTGTTGCTTGCATTCTCTACCTGAAAGCGGATCCTGAGAGGCTGAGACTATATATATACATATTCTAGCAGACTAGTGTTCACTAATCACTATCCAGTATATATATCTTATGGAAATTAAGTTAATTTCATAAAGTAAATAGTTTTGAAGCAGAAGAAAAATCAACAGATTAATCGCATATATATCAGAAACATTCAGAATTCATCGATAAGAGTTAGAGAACACCAACATATTGGTACTTAATATTCGTGAAAATGGGTTCTCCCTCCAGTCCACGCACATATCTGCCTGCAACCAATTAAATATATATGTTTTTCACGAAGCATGTACTGCAGCAAGCTAAGAAGAACCTATAAGAGCTAAGACCAATATTGGAAAACACATACAACTGCTCTAGCTAGCACTGTATGGTGTGTAATTACTAATTATCAAAGCATCGCATGCGTCGATGAACTCTGCAAGTCTGCATCCAACAATAATTAACTATATATACACATGGAGCATACAAATTAATTACTCCCATCTATGTTACAGCAAGCTCTCGTAGTTAGTTAGTTATACTAATTAGGGTTAGGGTAAGGATCCAGTAAATTATAAATAACAAGGGGAATGACAAAAAAAATCCAAAACAGATATATATATATACAGAAAGTGAAAGGGATATATATAGAGAGAGTAAAAGAGATGGTGGTGGGGTGACAGATAGAGAGTGAGCACGCATAGTTTCAAGCATGAATAATAATGCAAGAAAGCACCATGTGTGCTCACTCTCTTCTGTCACCTCCCTTACCCAATTTATATTCTTCTCCATGGAAATCTTTACATGTAGCAAGCTAGCGAGCTGATCAGCTCCACTCTAAACCTCCAATTGATAATCGGATTCGGATGTCTGACTAAGCTAATTAACCCTCATATTTCTGAATTAAAGGGTTGGGGTTACCCTAAACTGGAGTATTTCATTTCTAAGGAACAATTAACTAGGATATTGCTGTGTGAAGAGGCTATGAGGATGAAGGGGTTTATATAGCCCCAAAGAGAGATTGCTTGCATCACCTTTGGAAGGAATATATGTGGGTTTATCTTCCATTGGTCATTCCCTAATATTTTAACATTTGATCACACTAGGGAAAAAGAGAAAGCAGGAAAAATAAATAAATAAATAAAGTATATAAACTTTATCTTTATGATCTTTACCCATATGCAACATGCAAACCCAACCACACACTTATTATTCAATGTTGTTACCGAGGCATCTTGTCATTCTAAATCTATACCATAGCACTAGGTCACTAACTGTCCAATCCTTGCTATTCATATCATCATCCTCTCCATAATACCCTATCTTTGTATATGCACTGAAGCCTGATCTCATTTTTTCCTTTAATAATAATAATTTACAAAATTCAGCAGGAGGGTTATCGTAAATATTCTGTGTTGTCATTTATGTCTCCCTGTCTCTTCTTCAAAGATTATATATTACTTAAATTAGTAAAGAGAAATAGCTAAAAATTCCTGGGTAACAACTAACCTATAGCTATCCATCATTTTCTGATTTTGCATAACGCAATCTATAGAAACAATACCTATTATATATATATAACTTAGAATGGAGTTTTTGTGTACGTGTTTATCATTATATTGATTTATATTATAATATCTCTAAAGTTTATTTTCAATATTCTTTAAAATGATATATCATATAATATAAAATAAAAAAATAATACAAAGAGAAAAATATAAAAAAAAAAGAAAATAAAGATCATGAAAAGTTACAAACAAAAAGTTATTTTAACTTTTTATTATTTAATTTATTATTTTAAAATATAATAATTTTTATATTATATTTTAATTATTAAAAAAATTAATATATATTTTTATACATGTAAAGCCGCTAATATACATATATATTCAATGAAAAGCATTTATAAATATATAAATGCTTCTAGCACTGATGTCATCATGTGATGATTAATTAATTCATTCATTAATTAGTGGTTAATTTGCAGTATTTTCCCAGTTTTTTATTTTAATTTCTAATATGATCTGTATGGAATATGTTGCACTAATTAAGCATAATGAAATGAATTTATTCAGTAATTATTAGAAAGTGATGAGTTATTTCATTGATTCTAAATGACGAGAGAGAGAAGTCAATGAGATAGGAAGGTTCTTGGTGTGAATTATCATGTCAAAAACAAAGTGAGTGATGTGTTATTGTTGGTGTTGAAGGAATATTCAAGGTGGCCTTGTAAAATAAATAATTGTAATACACAAAATGTATAGTTGAGAAGATGGAATAATGGAAGGGCAACACATGGAAGTATAATGGGAGGTCCCCCTTCCTTTAATAAAAGAAGTAATTAACCAATTAGAGATCACCACAGCGTCATTAAGGAAGGGCACATAAAGATCCAAGGTGGAGTTAAAGCAGTTTAAAGTATATATGCTTTATGCTTTATATTAATTAAACATTATTGATATGATGCAAAGTAGATCATTGACATTAATGTTCGAATCCATCGCTACAAATGCGTGGTGTGCGGGACGTCGTGCCACATTCCCCATTGGTAGTATAATATCTATATATTGATACTTTGCGTAATTCATTTAAACTTGAACCACTTTGATTGGCCAAACTAATTGCCATATATATTGCACAATCTATCCCTTCTGCCTTAGAAAGAAACATTATTGAATATCATGCTCATGATATATTAAGCAAACTAGCTAACCCAATCATAATGAAGCTCCTAGTGGCTCTAGCTAGTCCCAAGATGATTATATATATATAAGAACCACGCCGGCTGGATCGATGAAGGCTGTTTCACAGTGCAAATTTTGAGAAATAAGAGCCTAATAATCACTATATATATAAATATATCCTCACAGCAATTATGGGTCATCACTATATATATAACGTAGTTAAATGATGATATGAGGTGGGACCAGAAGTACAAAGGGAAATATTAAGTAGAAGATTTCCTAATAAGGAATGGGCATATGAGTGTGAGGTTTGTAAACTTACCCATTTTGGCGTAGAGGATGAACATACGGACATTGATTCCATGTGTTTGGACAGATTTGACAGGAAAAAAATTAAAAAAAAATGTGTATTTTGTTGATTAAAGAAAGGCAACCTGCAACCCACTTGCCATCCCCAACAATTATGATAAGCATCTTCTTGTAGCATGGGCAAGGAGGCAACTGATCAACTCAACTCAACTGGATGGATGTGATCTCTTGCTTTTGCTTTTTGGGTAAGGTAACAGTAACACCTTGTGATTAATTTGCAGGTATTAAAGAGATGAGGATTTGGACAAGCACGTTGTGTATTTGACCCTCTGTCCGACCACTTTCGGCATAGAAGTCAAAAATGACCCAACGTGGCGTTCTAGGGTTAAGGCATGCCCAAAACTACTTAAGGAATAAGGATCAGATATATATATATATATATATATATATATGGTCCCCAGCAATTTGCTGCCTATCTATACATCTGCATTCTGAAAGGATATATATGGTGAAATTCATGACGAGTATACCATATGTATATGGTTGGGGATTTCCATTTGCCAAGTGCCAAGCTTGGGTTCGGAGTGAAGTGGTCCCAATTCCCAAGTGGGTTATTAGAGTGATTCCATATTAACAGATCACACTTGACAGTGGTGGGTGTGGCTGTGGATGGTGATGAGATTTAAGATTACGAGCAGCTCAAGGATATAAGGATAAAAGCCTATATAATCCATGGACACGCGTACGTCCTTAATTCGGAATGCGATACTCATTCCACTCCAGTGTGTTGGGAACTGGCAAACAATCAAACACTTAGCTATCTAATGATTAAGATTTTATTTGATTCATTTACGAAATTTTTTGATAATAAAAATTAAATATTCTACATTAATAAATCAGAACAAATTTTAACTTGTTTTCTTATAAAAAAAAAACAAATTAGATTCCCTGCCGTCAGCTTTTTTTTAGAATTTAACTGCACAGTTTTGATATAAATAAAAAAAATACTGCAATCTGAGTCAATCCATAACAAAAGAAGAAATCTAATTTGTAGAAAAAGGAATTATTTAAAGGGAGCGGCGGAGATGCCAACTGAGGGGAGGGGTGGTGGAAGCATGTGATAAGATATTAAAGGCATGTGCTTTGCATTACAATTTACAATTAATTGAGATGTTTTTTTATGGTGGTGGGTGCATGGTGAGCAGGGCACGCCAACACTGGTCAGGTATGGCGGTGTATAGCAGTATCCCCACCCTCTGCACTACACACTCACACCTACTACATGCTTTCTATAATTATTTTTCTTCTCTCTTTACTCTTCACACTTTTATTTATTTTATTCTTCATCAAATCAAATCTCACTTTATTCCTTTTCACATTTCTTGATCTTCTTAACAGTACTCAATTAAGACCACCCTTAGAGGAAGTACCTTCTTCTGCATTAATTATATATTCCAATCACATCTCGCACCACTTGCATCTCCCGGATCACTTCACCATCAGACCTATGCAATATATGAGTTTGAGTTTGAGTTTGAGTTTGAGACAGCTTTTCTATTTCTCATCACCACACAATACATATATACAAAATGTACACTACAGTCAAATGGATTTGCTTCCGCTTATTATCTTCTAATTACACACTTGAAAAAATCGGATCTCCTTCATTTTATCGTCTTTTTTCTTTTTTCATTTAATTCATAAAACTAACCAGCTGATGCTAGGATCTACTGTAGAAATCAATTTTATGTATCTGTGTAGGCTGAACAGAAAACAAAAGCAAATAAACAAACAAATCTTTGAAGAGCTTCTATTTTAATTATAACAGGTTCACTTTTTTAAGCTCGAAATTATTTAATTATTTAAAATTTTGTGATAAATAATCATTATTATTCTTATGCACAAATTTCAAGTCATAAACAACTAGACGATTAAGATAAATTTAGAAATTAAGCTCTTTGCAGCCAAGCTTAATATAATAATGCAATGAATGATGATATTATATTGGCCTTTGATAGATCCTATCTTAAATACAGGAATATTTACTGATAGGTTGAGAAACAGAGAAATTAGGGCAATTTTTGCGATCACAAATAATGTTAATTAGCTGACGTGTGTTTATATATTAACAATTTAGGATGGAAGTTGAGCTAGCCGTGCCGGAGAATGAAAAGAAAGTGAACAGTACTATTTTTTTTTTGAATTTAAATATAATGTTTTTTTATTAATCTAAAAATATATATGTAAAAAATATTAAAATTAAATATAAATTTAAAATTTAAAAATTCAGTATTCTTTACTCTAATCATCATCTGATTTTGAGTTTGTCTAACGGACAGTAGAGAAACACGACTTGTACGCCAGTTATCAGAATAATAATATTCACTCTCAGTCTTATGCGATGATTATTCTTGCTTCGAAATATCGTTAATTTGTCCCATCCCATCATTATTTTGACGGTTGACACAGAAGATTCCTACTCCCTCGGTCTTGGAATCTGGTCAATCTTTTGAGGCAATAATATAGATCTTATTTTGAAAGGAATATAAAAACTAATGATTTGAAATAAATTCTAGAGTATAAAATGTCTCACCAATTTAATCTCTTACAAATTAAAATATGATTAAAATATACATTTTATATTTTTTATATATAATTTATAAATTTGATATATTTATTTTATAAATTATATATTATTAAAATACACTATTTGATAGTTTTAATTATATAAAATTTAATTTATCATAATAATCAGTTATCATTTATTAATATTTTTATTATCAATTAATTTTTTATTTATTATATTAATTAATAAAAAAACTTAATTGATTATAAATTAATTTTTTAAAAATTAAATTGAGATATTTTATTTTTATATAATTACATTAAAATAATATATAACTTTTAATAACTAAATCATTAATTTAGTCTAAATTCTATATTAATTTGAAGAAATCATTAATTTTAATTTACTATCTTCTTTAAGTATCAAAAAAATACTGCAACATATATTTCATTATATTATATTTATATTATATTATATAAATTTGAACATTTTGTCTTAATCAATAAGAGTTGTATTTAATAAAAGAAACTAACTCAAATAAAATGTTTAAATATTTATTAAAAGAGATATTTATATTTAATATTTAATAATATTATACGAAAATACATAACTTCTAATATAATATAAACATAAGAAAAATTGTGGAATTATAAACATCAAAGTTACAGGGGATCATATAATTTTATACAAAAAATAATACCAGGGCCTAATATTAAAAAAAAGAATAATTTACTATATATTAATAGTTTCTATTATATAAATAAAGTGTTATGATGATATAGGATCAAATATTATCTCACATAAGAAAATAGACATACACTATATAAATAAAATCCAATATTTAAGTGATTTTATATTCCTTGACGTGAATTCGTATGGTAACAGTTACACTTACGAGCCCTTAATACAACAACTATCATTCGCTTACCAAGTAGCATATGCAAACAGCCTACAGGCTTTCCTGTTCCAATTGGGCCAATGGGCCACTAAATGAGTTGTTGGCGTTGTTTCAACTAATGGACATCCAATTTAAGTCATAAAGGCCCATATGGCATTGTCCAGTTCACTGATGGTAGCCCAGAAACCCAGTAAACAAACAGAAACAGCGACTGCTGGATTATGCCTTCAACAATCAACAGTCAAGCCGTTCATTCACACGTTCATACAAATTGTACAACTTGTTATTATGCTTGAGCTGGTGCAGAAGGAGACCTTGCACATTTGATGAATGACTAAATTTGTTTAAAGCCTAATTAAATGATTTATTATTAATAAGCACTGAGTGATTCGTATTCTAAGTATATATAATATGGAATAATGGATTTCACTTTATGAAACTAATTAAAACACAATAACAAAAGGGAGAGCAATGGAGCATGGAGTGAAAGATGCTAAAATTTTCTTAGTAACCGATCATTACCGAATAAGCAGCAAAAAAAAGAAAACAATGGGCAGAGGAAAGCAATGTTTACACGTCTATATAATGAACCTTTTAAAGCGGATAGTGACCCAATTCAAATTAATGAAACTTATAATGCAATTACGTTTGACTTTATCCGACCAACCTCAAAAGGCATCCATTCCCACGCACTCAACTTGCACATCTGATATGGACCGCACGAGAAAAATGGCTTTACAGTAAAGCCAGCCAGCCAACACCATTTCATTCAGTCATTTCCATCCTCGCATTAATGAATCATATCTACGGGCTTCACTTTTTTTTTTTGTTTTTTTTTTTCTTGGGCTTACTTTTAACTTGATAATCACATTAACAGTGAAATTGCAATGCAGTTTTACAGCGTAGTTATTACAGTGTTTAATTCATTAAAAAACAAAATTAAGATAGTAGTTTTTTCACTTTTTGCATTTTGACTGTGCGTGAAAAAAAAAAAAGGAAAGTAGAATCCCGTTATATCCTACAAGGGATAGATAGAATCTCCATTTCGGTAAGAGCTCAATGTGTTTCAGAGAGAAGGGGTTTGGCTTCGCTTCGAGTTTGCGTCGACAATTCTGACTTCTGATTATCAGTATCCGTAACAAAGATTTTCCAGTAGAAGAATGGTTTGGGCTTTGTGGCCTCAACACGACGTCGTAGGCGGGTCCACTAGGCTCCAAAAAAAAGGACGTGTCAGGGGTAAAACCGACAAGCTGAAATTAAAGGCATCAAATTTCCCTGACCATTGGCCAATCTCACTCTCTCCTATTTGCCCTTACAGGCGTATCTTCTCTGCTAAGTCGCCTTCCTCAACTCCTCCAACACAACTAATATTGAAGATCCGAGGAGTTTGGGAAACCCTAGCCTTACAGTCTACTCTCCGCCGCACTCTTTTTTACTTCTTCCAGTTCCCCCTCTTCGTGAAAGGTTTGAACTTGCTGCTTTTATAGTTTTTCAATTTATCTTCCTTTCTGCAAGTTGTATCTCATTCATGGAATTTTTTCCCTCCCCTTTGTTGATATATTCAACAGCTGGTATTTTTATTCTTTAATTTCTAATTTCTGGTCCAGGTTGCTAGCTTGTTTCATAGATCCATTTTTGTTTGTGTCCTTGTCTCGTTTATGAGCTTACCACGAAATTATATATGAAGAACTCATATTAAACCTCCTACACCTCGGATAAGTAAAGTGAAACTGATGAAGCTATTTGGGTTGTTCGAGTCTAGTGTAGTACATTACAAAGACAAGGGAAACGTGAATGGCTTTGGGATCCTTTTTTTTTCCCCGCTTAAATAATCTTCTGGGTTTTCTGCCTCAATAGTTGCTTATTTATTTTCTATTATCGGCATCAAATTATTGTCTTGCAATCCTTGCGTAGACATAGTGCTTGTGATGTTGTGAAGATATTTGATATTTCTGATGTTTCGTTCTGTTATGACTTGGGTAATAATCCTGTTATTTTAGTTGTGCTAACTAATAGTATTCCATTTCAATCTATGCTATTGCAAAAGTTGGTTGACTTCCTAACTTCACCTCTATGATATATTAATATATGGAGACTTATTTTGGTATGCATTGGACAATTGGACATTTGAATGCTATTGATGCATACTTCACCACCTTCAAATGGAGTAGGTAATACTTATTGTGCTGTAAATAGTTGGTGTTTGATGTCTTGACCTCCCTTATGCAATCTTTAGATGCTATTGCTGAATCCTGAAACAGTTTTATCTAAAAAAACTGAATCCTGGCCCAGATTCACATTGACATTGAGACTATATAAACTGTGCGAATTCTAATTTCTTTTGTGTTGTATCATTAAATATCTCATGTTTGGTATGTAAGATAGAAAATGAATCGATGTATAATTTTACCCACAGTTTGCAGTCATGGCTGGATTGGCACCAGAAGGATCACAATTTGATGCTCGTCAATATGATGCTAAGATGACTGAGTTGTATGTTTTCCTTTACTTAGTGCTTGATGCCTACAGCCTATAGTTATATGTTCATTCTTGGTTTGATGTGTTGATGGAGCAGACTTGGATCTGAAGGGCAAGACTTCTTTACTAGTTATGATGAAGTTCATGAAAGCTTTGATGCCATGGGATTGCAGGAGAACCTTCTGAGGGGTATTTATGCATATGGTATGTATATTAATGCATGAATGTACCACCTATACATTTTAAAGTGTCAATTTATGGAATCAGTTACTGCAAAGTTCTTAATACTTTGAGAACTCCTGTTATTTCTAATTCCATTGAATGAATCATCATTTATAGTTAAGTTATATGCCTCCTAGCTTTCCTGCATGACAAATTTGCAATTTGGATGCTGATGTTATGTAATTTCTGACAAGGTTTTGAGAAACCCTCTGCAATTCAGCAAAGGGGGATTGTTCCTTTCTGCAAGGGACTTGATGTAATTCAGCAAGCCCAATCTGGAACTGGGAAAACTGCGACCTTTTGCTCTGGAATTTTGCAGCAGCTTGATTATGGCTTAGTTGAATGCCAGGCACTAGTTCTTGCTCCCACTCGTGAACTTGCACAACAAATTGAGAAGGTCATGCGAGCACTAGGTGACTATCTTGGAGTGAAGGTTCATGCTTGTGTGGGCGGGACTATTGTTCGTGAAGATCAACGCATACTCTCAAGTGGAGTCCATGTTGTCGTTGGTACCCCTGGTCGTGTATTTGACATGCTGCGGAGACAATCTCTGCGTCCTGACTGTATTAAGATGTTTGTATTGGATGAGGCAGATGAAATGCTTTCTCGGGGTTTCAAGGACCAGGTAAACTTGTTTTCTTGTTTTCTGTTTCTTTCTTTCTTTAATTAGCTTCTTTCTGCTGCTTTGCTGGTCTATAATAAAATTTTAGTAGACTTTCTGCTTTAAAATGCTCTACATTGGTTAGCCGTGAATTGCTATTCAGTTGAGAATTCATGACTTGACTTCCTCTAGACATCCAAGCTTGTGTAGCGTTTATAGATATTTTGACTCTCTCATCTTGGTTTTTATGGAGTGAGAAAAAATATTTTAGCCTGTAAAATGTCAATAAACAATTGACTATAGTTTGAAGCCAAATGAATGAGAAAAGAAAAAAAGAGGGGGCAGAGGAGGAGAATGAAGCAACATTGAATGGTTTCTTTTTCAATCTCTTTGCTTCCCCTTATTTTATCTCCCCACTTTATCTCGTATGATTTCAAAAATAAAATTTGCTTAGTATTTCATGTTGTTATAGGCAGGAAGCTACAATACTTGGGACTTGGGAGTATTAAGGACATTTCTGAAAAAGGAAATTATTTAGGCTATATCCAAACTAGTGGACTGCACTGGTAATCATATGTATATCCAATACGAAAACAGGAAAAACTATTGTAAATTAATTTCAACTATATTTGCCTTCCGGCATATTATTTATCCTACTTATGTGTTCCTTTCTTTTTCTTTTTTTTTTCCTCCTTTTCAGATCTATGATATTTTCCAGCTGCTGCCGCCACAAATTCAGGTAGGTGTTTTCTCTGCCACTATGCCACCTGAGGCCTTGGAGATTACAAGGAAGTTCATGAACAGACCTGTGAGGATTCTGGTAAAACGTGACGAGCTTACCCTGGAGGGTATCAAGCAATTTCATGTCAATGTTGAGAAGGAGGAATGGAAGCTTGAGACACTTTGTGATCTTTACGAGACATTGGCAATTACCCAGAGCGTTATCTTTGTGAACACTAGGCGCAAGGTAGATTGGTTGACAGACAAGATGCGGAGTCGCGATCACACAGTTTCAGCCACTCATGGAGATATGGATCAAAACACAAGGGATATCATCATGCGGGAATTCCGTTCTGGTTCCTCTCGTGTTTTAATCACCACAGATCTTTTGGCTCGTGGTATTGACGTCCAGCAAGTCTCACTTGTAATTAATTATGATCTACCAACTCAGCCCGAGAACTATCTTCATCGAATTGGTCGCAGTGGTCGTTTTGGAAGAAAGGGCGTTGCTATCAATTTTGTGACCAGGGATGATGAAAGGATGCTGTTTGACATCCAAAAGTTTTATAATGTGGTGATTGAGGAGCTTCCAGCCAATGTTGCTGATCTCCTTTGATATGGTTTCCGCTTCATCAGTAATATTAGGAAGGCCGCAATTTTTATTTTACTTTAATGAATGATCCCCATTCCCCAGCCTCTTCCTAGTATGAATTGAACTTACCCTAAATTTGGGGGATCAGGGTTGTCCTGTGCATTTGAAGTTGGCTTTTTCTTGTAATTTTGGGTCTAGCTGGAAGTGTTGTTGCAAATTTTGCTGAGTTTGCCTGTATTTCAAGTGTCTTGAGAAAGATTGCATAATGTTAGATTTGGTCTAAATTCCTTTTTCTTATAAATTTTGTTTTAATATCCAGAGCTTGAAACTTGGCATTATGTTGGGTATATACTAATGTAAGCCCTTTTATCACCCCGTTGATTTGTTTTTCACGTGAAGTCCTGTTCAGGGCCATTTTTATTACTAGGGCAAACCGATTCAGGTCTAAATAAGTTTGTCCACTGAAATTTAGTTACGTTCACTGTAATGGATTTTGTAATTTTGACGTGAGCAATCTTCCCACATGTTAACAAATCTTCTTGCATGCCTCTCAAACTTGGACTCGATGATCGTAAACTTACACGTTGGTCATGAATTACAGCTTTGTTAGATTGTCCGATTAATCCAGGAGCTTCGAGCCCACTGGTGCCATGTTTATAAATTTCCGTTAGAAGCTCCCATACTTTTTGTTTCCATAGAAAAATTCCATAGTCTATACTGACAAATGTTTAGTTTTTCAGCATAATGTTCTTCACCTCTACATGAAAACGAAGGGAAACTTAATATCAGTCTTTCTTTTTGAAAAATAATATACATATAATGTAAGCGTGATAGTAATATTAAGAGTTAAGATTTGTTTGACTATTCACTTAATGATTGATATGAGTAAACAGAATGGGTTAAAAATGTCGACAAATATTGAAACTATATTGGAGACAGATTATCTTTCGGGAATCTTCTGTCTTGGTCAGAAACAGAATCCTTGGAATTTCATTAGGAATTGCCGCAGACAATGTGATTCCCCACAACGTGCCATCCATCTTGACGAGAAATAGATCAATTCTCTCCAGAGTCAGTGGTAGTGGAATAATTAAAAAAAAAAAAAAGTAATAATGAATTGGAAATAATACTAATCCAGCTATCAGGTTTGTAGCCACTCTCACAGTCCAGAGGTCCTTCTGGTTTCTTTAAATCCTGATCACCCGTTTGATAGGAAAAGAAAAAGTTTAAAGAGAGACAAACCCTTCAAATTTCCCACCCAATTTGACAATTTCCATGGAGAACAACAGATCAAGGTCTTATGAAAATGGGCAAATGATGCAGATGGAGAGCTACTGTGGAGCATCTTATGATCTTAGGTGCTACAGCGCTTCCTATGCAGAAAGACAACAGGTTCCTACTCCTAGGGACTTAAAAAAAGGGAAGAGCATTTTCAGGTTTTGTTCTTCCAAATCTTGGAGCTTCAATGATTCTGAGTTTCAGAGGAAGAAGAGGGTTGCCAACTATAAAATGTACTGTGTGGAGGGGAAGGCCAAAGGGTCCTTTAGGAGAGGCTTCAAGTGGCTTAAGGATAAGTACTCCCACGTGCTTTACGGCTCTTGGTGATTAAATTTGCTGGCTACTATTATTTTGTTTTCCATCGTTGCCTAAATTTCTCTTTACAGTTTTGAATTCTGAGTTCATGAGAATTGTAAATTAAATGGTTGTGATCAGTTTGCTTGACTAAAGCCAAATTGTAAATTAGATAGCATGTTACTTAATTGGGTACTGTGAGGTCTTGTATGAGTGTCAAGTTATACGTATAACATATATGGTTTTTCATGATTCTGTATGATGGATTCCTCTGTCTAACGATGCTTTCCTTAGTACTCTTCTAAAGAGTCTGTTAATAGAAGGTTTGCAACAGAATGCTTTATTGATAAGAGGATGCCGAGGTTTGGCCTTCTTGGTCTCCCCTCTATCTTCTCCTTTCTTTTAACATTATTCAAGGAGTGCTGTGACTTGTGAGATGTAAGATAGCTCGACAAGCTGAAAGGGCATGATGATATAAACAAGTTTTGCTTTATTTTACTGATTGATTGTTTAAGGTCATTCAAATCGTTGATAACAATCCATTTGTTGGTGTTACAAGCAAATGTTTCTCATTCTGATCCTTTAAATGGAAACACCTTCCTTTAACGATGTCCTTAAGTAGCCAGCAATCACCATATTTAATAGGTGGCATCCAAACTCTTGCATGGATGATTCAATTTGCATATGAGGGGGATCTTTACACTGTAGGTTCCAGTTGACTATAAATTAGCCATATGAATCCAATGTCTGCATAAGTCTCCACCTCATACTATAAGATAGACATCGTTATGATATAAATTATTTTAGATTTGAGAGACATATAATGTCTTCTTGAGTTATTTTTGTTTTCTAATGATACGGTTTTGCTTTATGCGTAAAGATGTTGGTAATTGGCTATGTTTTCCTACAGTAAAATGACTTTGCTTATGGAGTATCCATTTGCAGTGACCTCTCCTATATTTATTTCTCTTGTTCCATTTGCCTTTCATAGCAAACAGAAACAAAATACATACTGATTACTGAACCAAACAAAGGAAGCCATAAAAAACAACGCTAAATTTCAGGATACGAAAACCTCAACGGAGAAAGTATGATATGGGTATGCAAAGGATGGATCAGAGAAGAAAACGCATACTCTGTGATATGGCGTGAACTCAGTAAGAACACTGGTAAGGGACTACAGAAGCATTCGGTATAGAAAATTATGCCTAGGATAGGCCTTCTCTATGGATACGAATTTTGTTTTCTAAAGCTATCCTAGGACAAATCCCAAACGCTACGATTCAAACATAATAGAAGGAGCTGCTAACATTACACACTTTGATGGCTAAAAGCTGGGACAACAGTACTGCTTACGCTAGCTAACTTCGCTTTATTAATGTACTTTGGTGGTAATGACTTATGGATGCTGCTGCGCTACGTCAGCAAGATGAAAATGTGCCATTTTGGTGCTTCCTTCCCACTTACTCATTATTGCATGTCTCTTTCTACTGTGAACTATTTATATCATTTCCGTCCCATGGCAACTCTAGTAGCTAGAGTTGTAGCTGTAGAATAGCAACTAATTAAAATGGCAGGTGAAGTGGACCACCAGCGAGAGAGTAGAGGGTGCGCTTTCAAAAAACCAACAAGATAACATAAAAGTTCCGAGATGTGATAATTCGGGCAGATGCTACAAGTCATGGAGATTTAATTAAAAAATAGACACCAAATCAACCAAAATAATTCTTCACTGATAAAATATGGGTTAATTCTATTTGAATTGTCTAATCATTAGGATGAAAGAAAACTCTAAACAAAATGCACCCATGAAGTTTGAGAAATGCTAAAAGCCAAGATACGAATGCAAAAAGCTGGGTTTAAGTTTGTGTCTGAAAGGCCAAGGGCTGACCCTTCCTCGAGCAATAGAGATACAAAGGGAAGAGACCCCCACGGCCCCCCCGGAGCAAGTAATAGCCATATGACAAGGACAATGATATATGACAAGGACAATGATAATTACGCTACTAGTAGTGGTCCATAATGCAGGACAAATCCCTAACTGAAAATCAAGGGGCCTCATCTTCTGAGGGAAGGGGCATAACCGTCCTCCTGAAAGGCAGTTTATTCCTAACGAGAAAAAAAGACAGTAAAAGAGACAAGTAAGGACTAATCAGAGGGAAATCAACACTACAAGTCGTACGGATAATAGTTCCTTGAGGAATCCCTGTCAGATGCAGTTGGCATCTTTAAATATGGCCAACCTTGCAGCAGAAAACACAGCAAGTATTTACCAATAATCCAAAATTGGTTTAGCAGAAGAGAGCAAAAACATCTATAGTTGATGGATCAGAAAACTCATCAACAGTAATAGATATTCTCTAAAGCCTCACTACCATATCAGACACCACATGTTTGACCTAGTTGTACCCTCTTCTCACTGTTTGCTGAGAATAGCTAAGCAACCTCCCATACATTAACTACAGCCGTATGTGTAAACACATAATTTTTGGCATCTTAGGTCCAAACACCATTGTTTTTAACCGCAAACAGTAGGGAACTTAATCATGGAAACAACTCACCAAAAGGTTTCTGAAATCAGCCCCAAATGGCAGTATCTTTGCAAGAAGCTCGTAGCATTAAAAGGAAAAAAGGTGTGGCCGCTTGCGCTTGGCTCAATTTGTTAATTTCAACCCTTGTAAATCGAAATTGTCCTTTTCAAAAAATGAAAATAAAAAGGACTCGTAATTGATTTGTCACATTATGGAGATAAACCACTCTACTTCCTTCTAACTTAATATTTAAGAAATCAATAATAAAGTCATGGTGAGCCTCCTGAAAGTCTTTATTTTCACCAAAAGTCTAGGATGTCCTCGATTAACCTATGTTGTCCAAGTAAGCCACTACATATAGTGGAGCCACCCACCACGAATAACTTAGATTTTGCTCAGGTAAGTGCTTGTCATCTCTTTCCAAGTTCTTTTGCCCTTTAATAAGTGGTAACAACAGGATAAGACTATCAAGCAGTGATTGGACTGACCATTAAATGAAAAATAAAAGTTATGCAAAGCAACAAAGCACATATAATAGCACTCCACTCACAGAGTACAGCATAGTACACAGTAATGAAAAAACATGTGAACCATACGGAGGCCCTTGTACAATGCTCTAATGATGAAGAATCACATCAGGAATCAATTTAGAAGAATGACCTGTCACCAGTAAAAGTCTCAGTGTGCATTTTCTTGTCCTGGATAATTACCTAATTGCTCCATCTGCCAGCTCTCATGAGGAGCCACATGTTCGTGGGAAGGAGTGTAATGCTGCAAAAGAGGAATTCGGCATTTAGAGTTTTGACACATTAACAAATACTTCGAACTCTCTGTTACGAAAATCATCCAAAGGGCTTGAAAATTGAAATTGGAATAGCTTATAAGCATACATATATCATGAGCTAATTCACAAGTGCCTGAAGAATGTAGACATAATCTAATGAATTCTTTCAAATATAATGGGAAAAAGGCTAGTCATGTTACACCTCCATCTTCGTCACAAGTTCCTTGGCAGTTGGAGCTAAGACAACTATATTCCGAGCACCAGGCTTAATGAAGCCTTCTTTAACCCCATTGTCAAATAATGCAAGCAAACAGTTATAGTAACCATCAACATTCAGTAGACCAACCTGCGCAGAACCATATTTAGTTAACAATTGATTGGCATACTCTTATGGATTTAACTAAAACGGTAAAAACACCAAAGCTACCGGTTTTTTATGAATTCCAAGTTGGGACCAAGTTATCATCTCCAACAGCTCTTCCATGGTTCCATATCCTCCTTTATAAGGAATGGGGTTATAAGAAAGAAAATAAGAGTCAATGTCATATATTAAGTTCAGCAATCCAAAAAAATAACAAGAATAAATTTATAGTGGCATTCACATGGAATATGGCCTGCAATCATCAATCAGCTTTTAAATTATTGATGAGGACTGTACAGGTAACTACCAGGGAGAGCAATAAAAGCATCAGCTTCACGAGCCATTGTAGCTTTACGCTCATGCATATCTGAAACAATTCTCACTTCACCTACGGTTTCACCTGATATCTGTCAAATTTTCCCATATCCTAATAATGATTAGCTGATCGTATATACTCTGAAGAAAGTAGATCATAAATTATTTTCATGACAGAGAGACACGCCAAAAAATTTTCTCCCTGAATCCTTCCTGCCAAGCAGTAAGAAGTGAAATGCCAATGCAGTAGCGGGTGATGCTGTGTAGAATATAAAGCACAACTGTAAAATGGCCCCACCCTTTGATCGCAATTCAGATGTTTTGTTTACAAAGAAAATCTGGGTTATCAAATCATCATGACATAAACTCAAGAAATAAGCTAACATAACAAGAACCAGCTTAATTACAAATGATTCATTTAACAGTCTATGGAAGGAGAAATAAATAAAATCACAGGGATCACTGGAGGTAATCGCAGCACAACTACCTCAAGAGGCATAAGCGCTTTTGGAATGATCCTGTATGTCAAGAGAGAAACAAGGAAAAAGAAATAAGCAACATAGGTGACATAAGGTGATCAATAACATCCCGCATACAGAAAATTACTAAAGCATCGTGATAAACGCTACAAACTTCACAGCATGTTGTTTTAGGCATACCCGAGGACATGACAACCTCCATCATACACTCTCTGAGATATTAAGCCCATCAGCCCAACACTCCCCCCACCATAAACCAAGTCTATCTTCCTCTTAACCTGTAATTCACACCATAAAGAAAAACCACAAAACACAGAATAATGAACTCTAATGTTCTGTGCATTGACACCAGAACCGAAGAACACCCATGACACCGGTGTATCAGAATTCCAATCTAAAGCAACAGAAGCATTTATGCAAACTTGTTAAGCATTCTTTGACCACAACGTAGTTAAAAGTTCTATACCAAAGGAAGCGACTTTAGCAAGCATCGCCCTGAACATTTTAAACACCGTGTATACAGAACACAAAGCAACATATCCAGTACGTGGCGTGGGACCATAATAAACAAGTCCATTATGAAAAAAAGGAGCATATAATCGAAGATGGAAGGAATAGAAGAAAGTAGTAGTGCAAAAGAAGAGACCAGTTCATGAGCCAAATCAATAGCAGCGTCACTGAAGACTTTTCTGTTGCCGGAGTTGCTGCCGCAGAAGACACAGACCTTGTTGAACTTGCTTCTATGGAAGCCTTCCTCCATTCAGAACTAGTGCTCTCTTTGTTGCTTATCTTGAGCAAACAAAAAAAGACAAAAAGGCAACCTTTAGGCTTTAAACAGAAGATATCACTTTCTTTAATTTTTATTCGAATAACTTTTTGTGCAAACAACAAAACAAAAGCTACAAAAAAAATTCTCTCAACGGCGCTAATACACTAATACGCCTTCTTCCTAAATTCACGATTCAACCATTTACCGCAATTAATTGAAATTGAATACACTTTATATTCGCCAAACTAAGCACCGAAACCCCACGTGTTCCATTTCCTTTTCAACGCCCTTTTGTCGCCTCCCTTTATATTTCCCAAATTGAATTTTTTTTAATTTTGTTTCAAAAATAAAGAAAAAATTAAATTTGAAATTTCAAGTAATTCACTGAATTTTATTTTTTCACTCAATTTGGCATGTGAAACAGAAAAATGTGATATGAATATAGAGTAGATAGATTTTATACTTATGGCCAATAAAAATGTAGTTACTCTATATAGAATAAGGTTGTGTAAATCGTACAAGACTTTTATTCTTTGGTGTTGGCAGTGATATCCGTTTTGGGCATTATTGGGTGCTTTCTCTTTCTACTTCAGCATCAAACTCAAATTTGGGATGTGCAAAGTTTTTAGGAACCTATGTGTCCCTTGATTAAAGGGAAGCTTTCCAATTTCAGGTTGGTATGCTTATTGTCCTTAATTCCTTTATCAATTAAAGAAGAAAGGGTAATAATAAATTTTTCAAAAAATAAATTAATAATTTAATTTTTTTAAAAAACTACTTTTTAATTTAACTCATGATAGATAATATTTCTCATTTTTCATAATTTTATACAATAAAAATTGCCCCTTACATTAGACAATGTCACAATAATTTACCACACTAATTGACATAGCCTACATAAAATATTATGTGTGGTTACTTAACTAATAAATTGGACTTTATGTCTTTGTTTTTCCTTCTCAAATAGCATCACGTTGCTTGATTTATATCATTTCGTCGGAATTTAGATTAGGTAACCATAGAGAAATTAGGCAAAATAACACCGTTTGAAAAAGAATGACTAATATCAGACCAAAAAAAGGAAAAGAATGACTAAAATAAATTATCAATTAATGCCAATGTAAATTTTTCTTGATAGTTTATAATATATCATGTCAGCCAGTTTGTTTAATATTTGTAGGTTTAGTTAATATTATGTGTTTGAGCAAATTGTAATATTTTTAGGCTTTCCAAGTGCAGGGCCATGCTAACTGAATGCAGGCATGTTTACCATAAGCGGCAATATTGGAAAACGTACACCACTCTCTCAACTCTCAACTCTCTGCGTCTCTCTCTCTCTCTTTTTCTTTCCTCTCATTTTCTATTTTCAAGCAATCCCTTTCGGATTACTCCATCCACTCCAAACCCACCAAACAAAACCAAAACACTTGTTTCTCTTAATTTTCTAACTTCCATTTTCCCAGAAAAACCAGGAATTTCCCAGGAAACTATAGAAACAGAGTAAAAACAAGAGAGGGGTTTAGGAAACGCCCACATACCATTCCACCAAGTTAAATGCTGTGATGGGAAGAACAACCCCTGCTGATAACAACAATCTCCCATTCATACACCCACTTCTACAACTCTCATTCCTCGCGGCAACCTTGGCTGCGAGCATTGCCATCATCACAGCTTTATGCGGTGTTCGATCTCGAAAGAAATCATCACCTCCTTCTTCCTTCGCGGATTCACTCCACGCAACCAAAGACTATGATGTACAATTACCTCACACTCACACCTCAGAACCAGAAAATTCACAACATGATGATGAGATGCAGATCAAGGAATTACCTTTGCCACCGGCATTGCAGCAGCCCAAGGAGTCTAAATCTCCCATTGACATGAAGAAGGCAAGTTCTGAACGCAGATTATCCTTCAGTTTGAGCATAAAAGTGCCCAGAAGTTTGTCTATGGCCAAAAGCGGTGATCTCAAGGAGTATGAACGGAGGAAAGACACGTTGAAAACAGAGGAATCCGTTTGGATGAAAACAATCATACTAGGAGACAAATGTGTTCCAGATGAAGAGGAGGATGCTGTGATATACGAGAGAAAAGGCAAGAAAATCTCAGCATACCACCCTAAAAACAACTCCTCCTTGTCCTTCTCTAGAAAAGCCTCTTTACTTGATCCGAATGCCCTTTCTGACCCCAACCTTGAAAAAAAATAATGGAAGCAATCAATAAGAGATGTAATAATATTACCTCTTTTCTTTTCCTGTCATTTTGGGATAGTTAGTGTGTGAATGCTGCTACTTTATGGTCATAATTAAACAGAGTAGGCATGTATTTTTTTGCTTGAAAGAAGCAGTTTAGGTATTTTTCTAATCCTCTGCATTTTCAGTAACATGGACGAGAAATGATTCTTCTGGTGGCAACAAGATTAGATCAAGGGAACAGCAGAACGATACCACAGATTCTATTGGTCATATGGAACATGAAATACGAATAACTTCTTAATGAATCTTTCTTTTGCATTCCTCCTACGATACGATTACCTGCTGAAACGAAATAGAAGTAGCTGTTGAAACTTGAAAGAAAGTGTTTCACATTCATTTAGAATAACGTTTCCGACGATTAAAATGTTATCATTTAGAGGAAGAGAAAAATATGGTTCGGCTTCGATCTTGTTAATAGATGCTCCACTATTCTGGAAAAAACAGAGGAAGAACATTACTGATTATATCAAATGAAATTTCAAAATGATTTGAGGCGAAAAAATTTGTATTTGCAATTCTTCTTATTATTAGGGACAGAGTTAAGTTGTATAACTCTAGTGGCCCAATATGTGTATGCATTTGTTTAGCTCACGGGCCTATCAAATCTAGTCTAGATTCCCTTATAAAGCTTACCCAACGAGATGGTTTGCCTTCTTTGAGACTACTAAGCAAAGCTTAAAAAGCTTTGAAAACTGGAATGTTGAAACATTGAGCAAGCCATTGCTTGGTAGCTCAAGTCTTGAGATTTTTAACTTTTAAGCTGTCTTGAATTCAGGGAATCCATTACTATGTATTTGAATTAAAGGAATACACATTACGACTAATTCAAGTTATAGTAACTTTCTACCTGACAACCTTGGAGATAGTTTATCCTCATTGCAGTCTTCAATATGCACGTATCTATGCATATATTAATATTGTTCGGGAACAAAATGATGAGCAACATTTTAAAGGTTAAGATAACAGAGAATTTCGGTAAGTACTTAGTTGCCAAGATCGATAGAAGAGACGGAGAAAAAATTCAGTTCAAAGACATCTATAACTCGCTAGAAAGAAAACTTCAGTCTTTGAAAGGAAGATTTTTCTCTCAAGCGGGTAGAATTATTTTGATTACAGCTGTTCTCACAATTATCCCAGTTTACCATTTAAGCTACTATAAATTAACAAAAATGGAAGTTGAAAAATGTGATAGTCTTGTAACAAAATTCTTATAGGGCAGTGATAGGAAATACTAGACCCGCATATGATCATAATATTATTGATTTGGTATTAGAGAGTAGACCAAAAACAAACAAAAAATATTGTCAAAAGATATGACATTTATTAATTCAGATTCTTATTGTTAAATAAACGAGGTAGTTGTTTGATGTTTTTACAAACGCGTTATTTTATAATAAAATAGTCGATATACGACTATGAACACGTTGTATCTGCTCGTGTTTCTACTAAATTAAAAAAAAGGCCCTTAATGATCCTATCATGCTTTTCACACCTCAAATTTTGTTTTCTGCTTAAATAATTTTTGTGGAATCACAGACGATGACTTCGTGTTGCAGAAGTAGTTGTAATAAGTTGTAACACTTGGCAAGAAAACGAATTGAAGCAATTATTTGATACATCCCTAACCACCGCTTGCACAGTCGCACTCATAATAAGAAGGACCACTGACCAGGTATCTTTTCTTAAAGAAAGAAAGAAGCTTGGAAGCTTTATCTTCGCAGACTCACAATCTAATGGTCAATATTCAATAGTCAATACTATATTCGTATTATTCTTATAGAAATATAATGTGCCTAATGTGCGCACTGGTTTTCACATTGTTGTTCCGACTTGACCTTGGGAAGGAGAAGGCCATGGCTTCTATATAAACCCCACGACCCCCACCCTCTTCTTCACTCCATTTCACTTAATACACTTGCAACCTCTTTCTCTCTATTTCTTTGCTACTATTTCACTTCCTTTCCAAGTTTTGCATTGAGAAAATGGAACAGTACGGGAAAAATTGCCAGCAGGCCTTACTGCCAAACTATGAATGTCTTATATTTGGTGGGTTTTCTATACTTTTCGGTTTACCCTTCTGTGTTTCGATATATATATATATCGTGAACCTGAACAAACTTCAATTTACAAGAAAGTTGACAATGATATTCTGCACTTGTAGATGTTGACGACACTCTATATCCCCTGAGTTCTGGTTTGTCAAAACAATGCACCCATAATATTCTCGGTATACGTACCTACATGAATTTAACTTTGCTCTTTCCACATTTCTGGATATATGTAATTGGCTGATCACCTTTTCCGTATTGCTTTATTTGCATTTGTATAGAATATATGGTTGAGAGACTTGGCATAGACGAAAAGAAAGCCCCTGACATGAATCATTTTTTGTACGAGAACTATGGAACATCCATGGCTGGTCTAAGGGTATGGATTCATTATACTCTTATCAGTCATCACTCTTTCCCTCTTTTCTTTTCTTTTTCTTTTTTTGGTTCTCTTACTCTTACCCTTCTAACAAAATATTAATGAGTTTCCCTAATACTGTTCAGGCCATTGGTTACGACTTCGATAATGATGAATATCATAGGTACCCCTTTAATTAAAATCCTCTTCAGTTATTTTTCTTACAAGTACCTTAACATTGGGAATTAATATGACTAATGATCTGTCATTTTGGTTGCACAGCTTTGTTCATGGGAGCCTTCCCTATCACAAACTAAATCCTGACTATCAGTTGAGGACTCTTCTACTTAGCTTGCCTGTGCGGAAAGTTGTAAGTGGCTATGATTATGATGTGATATGATATGATGTACCCAAAGATCAGTTTGTTTAAGAATCGCAAAAATAATTAATTATTATATCAAACAGATATTTTCCAACGCGGATAAGGTTCATGTCGATAAAGTTCTCAGAAGGCTTGGATTGGAGAATTGTTTTGATGAAATCATTTGCTTTGAGACCTTGAATCCTCCTTCCACAAATGGTACAGCTGGCAATGATGAATCCCATATGAGTGACACTTGTTTTGACACTAATGGCTCAGCATTTCCGCCTACTTCTATCCTTTGCAAACCCCAAGAGGTTGCATTTGAAGTGGCTTTAAACAAAGCTAACATCAACCCTCGAAAAACGGTAAGTTTTTCAGGACGGACAAATAGTATGCCTTTTTATTTTTTGTATAGGACGTTGTCTTGATTAATGATCAGACAGATTTTCTTGACTACTTGGTGTCAAATGTCATCGTCTGCAGCTATTCTTCGACGACAGCATTCGCAATATACAGGCTGCAAAGCGTGTGGGTCTCCATACGGTGCTGGTAAGTTGAAAATTTTGTGAGGAATGGGTTGCTTAGAAAATGCATGACCAAAAATGAAGGCTTCTTTCTTTTTTCCTTACCAATTTGCATTAATGAGTGCAGGTGGGCACTTCCGTACAGTCAGAGTGTGTGGATTTTGCATTAGAGAGTATCCATAACATGAAGGAAGCACTACCAGAGCTCTGGCTACTTAATGACCTTGACCAGTCCATTAATACTAGGATTTGCAGCAAGATGGCTATCAAGAATTCTGTATGAGCATACCTATATATACCTTGTAAAGGTTATGTCTTATGTTTATGCGTTATATGAATAACAGTATTAGTTATTCCGGCTCTGTAAGCTCAAAATTGGATCAATAATAAAAAAATACATATCATATTTCACTCAAAGAGATACGCTAGAAATCGTTGTTGATACTATATGATTGATCATTGATATCAAATGATCATACGTTCATTTCTGTATACATTTTGTACAAAATACAAAAAAATAATACAGGTAGCAAGAAAAAGAATGTGAGATTTTTATTCTTTAATATAATGGCAATTTATGTGGTGTACTAGCAACTGCTGTTCTGGATGCTCCCCGGACTAAGCAGTAAACACAGTAAACATCCAGCCAATGATACTAAGAAGCATAACTACTTCGTTTCCTTGTTGAAACACGGCCTGCAAAATGTACCATCCAGTTACAACCAGAGCAACAGAATCGAACAGCAATTAATATTCAAAAGGCTAGATTGTATTATAAAGGATACAGATAAAAGAGCACTATGTGTTGGCCTCTTCTGCAACTACCACCTTCCCTGCTGCACGCAAAACGATTCATATTGTATATCAATTATCATCATAGAAATTTATGGAAACCATAAATATCAACAAAACACTTTAAGCCGTACCACCATATTGCAATTGGGGGAGGAGGAAGTTGCAGAGGCCAAACTGATGAAATGAACCACTTCATATATACTATGGTTTGGACCCAAGATAACCCATTTGATCCACTATGTCCTGCAAGCCCTCATCCCACTCATCATTGGGTTTTGCTACCAAGTGATCCACAGGTGCATCACTTCGGGAATAATCACCAATTATGACTTCCTCCTCTGGATTCCCACCAACTAAATCTTCGCTCAGCAGATCCTCCCATATTGCATCACTCACTGAACCCAAATTGCTTCCACTGCCTGTTGGAATTGAACTTGGCAATGGGTCTTTCATATCACTGCTTGATTCATTATCATAAGAAGTTGGAAAAAAGGTATCTATCTCAGACTCCATCGTTGCCAATTCTTCTTGTTCTTGTCTTGCAATTGGATAGTCCACCACTGGTTCGCTAGGCACCGCCACCATCACAGGATCTTCTTGCAAATTCTCCAAACTGGGGCTCGCAGTTAGTCTCCTCTTTCGCCTAATTTCAACACCTTGTAATTCTCTGTTCTGGGCGTTTCTCTGAACAAACTGTTGTATAAAAGTTGGGTTGTTTAGTGCTTTGGCGAGGAAAGTGAGTATCTGTTGCTGCTTCTTCTCTGTTGTTTGTAATCTTGCCTCCATTGCAAGCAATTGCTCCCGTGAGTTCTGTTGTTGCTGCCTCAACCTCACAATTTCTGCCATCAACACTGTTCTGTCTCTTCTCAACCTGTCAAGCTCGCCTTCCAATCCATATTGCCCTAATTCAACACAAGCTCCTCCTTGCTGTTGTAAATTCTGTGAAACATTCCTTCTTCTCTTGATGGTCTTCAATAAGTGCCTCTGTCCTCCCAAAAACCCTTCGTTTGCGAATTCCCATCGATCAGGATCGACTTTTCTAAAACCCTGCATCCATAGCCCAAGTTAAGGCCATTCTTCCTACACCTCCAATAAATTATGAATACATCAATGTATCAAAAATCTGCTTCAACATAAAAATCCATCCACATATCGAAATCCATATAGCGTGTATTAGGAATTTATTTTATTAGACAAAAAAGAAAAAAAAAACATAAAGGAATCACAGCAACCAAATTCCTACGAACAGAAGAGGCTAATTGTATGCTTAAAAGAAAATAAAATAAAAACAGTAAGGTTGCTTTTACGTAGATTTCTTCAAATTACTTTGGAATCTAAGAATGACATGTCTGGTGCAAATTTTTCTAAAATAGTTCTTTTGGGAATCTGACATTTAATTTTTGACAATATTTAGACAATTCAATTCTAAAGACATCCATGATCTTGTTCTTTTTAACATCGATTACAGACACACGCGTCATTTTGATTGTCAAAGTAGCATATAATTCCTTGTGAAAAATGAAAAACCTTACAACCAAACATCGCATAACAAATGGACAGCAAGAAAAAGAAAAGAAGGAGCAGTAATTGAAAAACTTACATAGGTATTGAGCTGGCGAATGAAGCTGGAGAAATTACTGTGCTTGAAGTAGCGAGGAAGAATGGTGGTGGAGAACTTGTGAGAGTCCCAGACAACGAAGCTGTTACGAGCTATGCTCCAAGAAACTATAGAGTCAGTGGATGGATCCTCCACCATTTCGAAGGTCTTGGTAAGAAATGGAGGAGGCCCCATCTCGTGTAGCCCCTCCATAGGCTGAGGAGAGAAGCTTGAAGACGAAGAAGATGAGGAACCAGCGGCACATGTGACCGTTTCTTCCTCTTTTACTCTGATTCCCTCCATGCCACTCTGATCAAAGCGACAACTAGCAGAGAAGAACCAGGAAGAGTGGAGAGGAAGTGGTTGTAGTCTGTTTGGTCAGTTGAGGAATTGGGTGTGAAATTTCAGTACAACACTCGTAGTCGTAGAGCTTAACCTTTGAAACAGAGGAGAGAGATGAAGGATTTTAAGGCGGTGGAGCAGGAAGATTCTAGAGACATGAGATGAGAGAGATTAAGAAAAAGATTTGGTAGGTGCTAGTGCAAGCTTTTATTTTATTTTATTTTCCAAAATTGGTCACAAGTTCCTGCCATTTGTCGCTTTGATTTAGATATAGTGAACTGGACACAGATATTGACAAAATGTTCTGGAAACTTCTTCACTCGTGGGCTCTCGAAATATTTTGGACCAAATATGCAACAACAAAAAAGGAGACAAAGAATGTGGTTGGTTATCAAAAAAAAAAAGTTTGTGGATAAGGGCTGAAGGAGTATGTAAATCATCCAAATAAACAGGCCAAGAAAAAAATCCAAGTAAGGGTCCAGAATAATTGGGCCTTTCTATTTGAGAGTTCGAGTTAATTAAACAAGCAAATCTAGCTTGGAGTTTTGTTATGTTTTGGTCAGTAAGAACGCGCACCCGGGCCAGATTTTCATTTGTTTAATTCCGTTTCCCTCCATAATAAATAAATAAAATTATTTATTTATTAATTGATATTTAGACATGTTATATGTGTTTCTATTTAAAAACATGTCTAATGTACTTGTATTATATATAATTCACGATCTAATTAATCTATTTCTAATAGATGAAATCTACTTAATAAATGTCTTTTATTTATTAAAAATGGGTTTATTATGTGTTTGTAATACTAAATTCCTAATTATTGGAAAACTAAAATTCATAATAAATAATTAAATCTTTACAGAGGAAAAACCCAACAAAAATTGAGAACACGCAAGTGGCCCTTTCCCCTTTGTCGTTATTTGCGAATAAGGCCTACCGTAGCATAGGTCCTAGCTTACTAAATATGAGCAATTTTCATGAAACTTTATTAGTTTTTCAAACTAGATTCACCGATCACCATCAAGATTATGTATTAATGTTCATGGGTGATATGTGAGTAAATTACTCATGGACAAGGGATGGTTACGCATGAAACGTTCAGCGCAAGGGATGGCTTTTCTATCTTTGAATTTGGTAACAAGTTAAAAGCATGCATGTGGGGGTATTAATAAAGAAATGGGAATTAAATTAATTAAGAAAACGATGTGAAAAGGGTAGGCCTGTGACACACGTAAATGGGTCAAAGAATCCGATGCCACTCATAGTGTGTTGCTTCATGTTTAGGCATTTTATTGGGTTCTGGATGGACAAATAAAGAAGACTGCTTCAAAGAAAAAAAAAAAATCGCACTCTCACCAATGGTGTGCCATAGAGATTAAGCAATTACATCGGCCTTGCCCTTTTCATGATAACCACCTGTGGCGGTGAGCTCATCTTTGTGTCCACTAAAAACAAAACATGATTCATTGCCATCTAATAAATAAAGCATCCATCTTCAAAAAGAACGTGATGGATCTTATACTCACTATTATTATTATTATTATTATAAGAAAAATAAAGGGGTTTAATTTGATCATTTCATTTGATGTGAACATGTGTGTATATATTAGCTTCCCATGATAAAATAACAAAACAAGTCAATAAGGCTTAAAGTTCAAAGGCTATCTTGAAAAATGGTGTTTTATATATTAATTGACGATTTATTACTGTCACCCTTGGAATGTACGAGGCAATTTACTACGTCATAAAGTGAGTCCAGTTATGCAAACCAAACTAACGCATACACACACGCGCGCGCGCGCGTTATATGAATCAATTACCAGTTACGTGGAATAAGTTAAAGATGGTGAAGATACAAATAAAAATACAGAGCCCAGAGAAACGTATGATTCCAGTACTCAAATCCAACGGCGGGTACGAGATCAGAAAACGATTAGTATGAGGAAGTTGCTATGCGTAGGCGTAGCAAATCCTGGAATTAATTAATTAGCTGTTACACACCGACAAAGATTCAGATGATGAAGTCATCATTTCCCCACCAATGACATCATACTGTCACGTCTCCTTGCCTTGACAATATTCACCTCTCACTTTCACTCACTTACGTTCCCATCCATCCCTCATTTCACAATTCACCCCAGCCCCCTTAATTACTCTCCCCTCTATACACTATTATTCATTTTTTAACATTTAATTAATGAGACTTTGGTTCATGAATCATTTAAAAGTCCGAATCTCCATTAATTGGTTTAAAAGTTGTTATTAATTTGATTAAAGAGTATGATACGTAGGAGTAACCTTACAGTGGCTGTGCATAAAAGCACAGTTTTACTTTTACATGGGGATCCCCATTTGACTCAAACGAGAGGAAGGAGCAGTTTGTCATTTGTGTGCGTCTCTACTCTTTCACTTCACCCCCACCGCCTTCTGGAAGGTCCTGACACGTGGGGGGCAGTTATGATATAGCCAATTATTTTTTCAATAAGCTGAGCAAGACTCCACCACTCCATCCCATCTCCATGCAATTGCAAATTGCAATGCGTGTCCCACCACGTGCGTTGCGGGCGACTGACCCACCCCTCCACCAATGCTTCTTTTTTACATTTTACTTTTACTTGACCCAAATTGATTGCCTCTTCAACTTCAACTTATATATATGCTACATTAATACCCCCCACACCCAACATTATTAGATTACACTTTTTTTAAAATAGACAATTGCGTTAGGCGGCGTGGTGTCTCTATATATATTTAACACTAGCATTTCTTTTAATTAGGTTTAGTATTTTCATGCCCTTTCTAATATATAAAATAATTTAATTTAATGGGAAGCACCAGATCAGGAACGACGTCAAGCTAGCTGAAAGTTAAGATACTGGAGTGATGAGGAATATATATATATATATATATATAAATATGTGTGTGTGTGTGTGAAGGGAAGGGGAAAGGTGAAGTTTAATTATGTGATCAAGTATATAAATGGGCCCAGTAGGTAGCAATAATATGAGGAATCAAACTGGCTTAACTAATGCGGGCCGGAAACCATGACACGTACACACATTCTAAGAAAATAAGTTAGATCTAGTAGATTTTCTTATTCCATAAATATTGAGAAAACGACCTCTCAAGTCTCCAGAATCAAGATCTGCTTGCAGTGTACGAAAATAGAACACGGATTGTGTTGGACATTTACAAGTTGTTGATGATGAGGTTCATCCACTCAACCTCCAAACGTCAATGTGCATTTTTTATCTTCATGATGCAATCTGTTTTAGTATTGTCCCAAATGAAGAACCTAATTAACGAGCTAGTAATTAAGATGTATTCCTCTGCTTTCATTTATATATATATTGATATCTCAAAATTGCTTCATGATCAAATTGTGTATTTAATAGATAAAAAAATTTAATGTTATTAAGAATTGAGGTTATATATATATATATATATATATATATATATATGCAAGATGATGGTGAGCAGTGCGGAGGAGTGCCACTTGCAGGGACAAAAGAAGAAGGGGCAATGAAAAGGGAGTTGAGAAGGTTTTAATCCACACATTGGATCAAATAAGAGATTTGGAATCCACACATCCAATCAACTACAAGCTTTCCACACAAGAAAGTCATAACAGATCCTAAGTTTAAAGTGTGATGACTAAACTTGTCGTCTAAGCTATATATAATGTGCATTATTTATAATTAGCTAGATAGGCACCTCACCTCCCCACTCCATATTACCATTATATATATTAACCTCATTCCTCCCCCCAAAAAAGAATACTTACCATGTAATTCATGCATATTCTTGTTTCTTTCTTAAAGTCATCATTGTAATATTATTAGTACGTAATAAAGAGATTCTGTTATAATTTGGACATATTCATATATCCATCTCATTTCATTATCTTTAAAGTCAACCTCGGCCACCCACCCATACAATAAATAATTAGACGATGCATCGTGCCCTTCAATCTATATATCAGGGAGTAATATATTCATCATGATATAGGTGTGATCAAATTACTCGTGGAACCATTCATCCCGAATTAAATCATTGTATATATTTAGTTGATTAATAAATTTTTTTTTTTGGGTACTTTGAAGGAAAAATTACAAGTTTTTATTTGATCATCAGAATTCTGAAAAAAAGCCTCAACGTTATTAGTTGGGAGGAGAGTTTCATTTTCACCATCTACCTATTTATATTACAGCAAAAAGAACAAGACGTGGGCTGATCTGACTGGCTCAGAATCCTACTTGCATGAAGGAAAGTAAAACATGAGGCCACGTGTCTGATTGGGAACGTCATGATGACGAGGAAAGTGTAAGGTCCGTCCGATGATTATGTCATGGGCGTGGGGAGGCACGCCCACTCTGTGAACTGAGTCCACCTCAGCACGCCTTCTTTTTACTACCCACATGGCCTTTTAAGTTTTCACTTTTGGTTACGTCACGGTTCAATCTTACCGTTCCCCGTCCAACTCAATATGACGTCACTCAAATTTACAACTCTCCCATGTGAACCTTAGTTCAAAATCACACGCGCCCTCACTGCTCGTGCTTCCACTCTCTATTTGTATTTGTCGTAATCATTCAGGGTGATTGGTCCTCCATAAAGCTTAGGCGCCACTTGGACCGGGAATCTTGGAAGATTACTTACTAAGTATGAAGCAATGGATCGGGCTCCTCTGGAATAAAATATGAATTGATAAAAAAATAATTCACAATATTCATATATTATATTTTAATAATTGAACAAGTAGTGGTGTAGAAAATATTTAGGTCCGTCTAGTTATATATATATATATATATATAAATAGTTGAAAAGAAAAGTGAAAAACAATTAATGATGAGATGACATAAGCGCGCGTGGGGTAGCCGCAGTGATTGAGACACTGCAAAGGAGGTAAGGAAATACAGTAGTTTATGACGTAAGGAACCACGCACCCCCCCCCCCCCCCCCTTTTCATTATATAAAACTGCTCAAACGCCCTCAAAGGCTCAGAGCTTAATCCTTCTTCATCTCACCACTCTCCACTCTCCACTCCCGTTGACATTCAATTTTCTATTCCACAATCCAGCGGCGATGCAACGCCTCTCTAACGACGTCGTCCAACTTGATCTTCCCACCATGACTCGCTCCTCCTCCTCCTCCTCCTCCTCCCTATCCATCGACGACAACGAATCCACCGAAACCCGAATCCAACGCCTCATCTCGGAGCACCCTGTCATCATCTTCACCCGATCCTCCTGCTGCATGTGCCACGTCATGAAGAAGCTCCTCGCCACCATCGGTGTTCACCCGGCCGTCATCCAGCTCGACGATCACGAGATCGCCGCTCTCCCCCTCCCTTCCCCTGACAACCAAGCCCTCCCTCATCGTCCTCCCGCCCTCTTCATCGGCGGAACCTGCATCGGTGGCTTGGAATCCCTCGTCGCCCTCCACGTCAGTGGCCACCTCGTTCCCAAACTCGTCCAAGTCGGTGCTCTCTGGGTATGATCAATTAATTAATTATATAAAAGCAAATATGAGCAGATTTCATCCATCCTCCTCCTCTTCCCTGTATGTACTACTATAATATAAGCTTAAAATTTCGAAATGTATAATATCTAGCTACCTAGGTTGGTGGCAGCTAATTAAATCTGAAATCTGATCTCAAAGGATATAGATGGATGAGGTAGTTGGTATTGTAATTGAAACGAGTGTAATGGAATTTAGGAATTGAATCAGAGTGATAGTTGGCGCTTACGGTGGGAACACGTGTGTATAAGGGTATGTGTCCATGTGTGGAGTCAGATATAACGTCGCTAGCTAGGGTTCAACGCTAAGCTCACAGAGATTGATGTAGTCAGTTTCAGAACCGTGCGTGGATTGGGGTCCCATTCGCAATTATTGAGCAATCGGGGTCGTAGGCTCTTACTATTACCCCAATGCCTTCTCTACGTCTCTCTCTTATCCTTAGGATCTTATCTATCTCCATCTCGATAGGGTAAAGGACTGGAGGGTAAATTTCATAAATACTGCATTTACTGGGATATTTTTAATTTCTGCCTCTGGTTTGTTTTCTTTTCATTGCTGTGGGACCACACACTACACTAATCGTTTACAATGATGAGACACACAATCATGGCCGTCAAAATGCTGACGAATTCTTGTCCTTTTGAGTTAAGTAAGCCCTTCATCAACCAGATTCAAAGTACTCAGAAACACGAGATTAATCTTGGTTATCTCAAACACACGTCTCATATGGCCGAATCAAGGCACCTCCAATTATTCCCAAAACACTAACACCGTTGGTGGACCTTTCATAAACATACATAAAATCATCTTCCTTTATTTTTCTTTCTTCTCTTTTTTTAACTCTAGTTAAACATACACATATTATTTAGCTACAAGAGTTCGAATGTTTCCTTTTTAAAAAATCATAGAAAAGAAATTACTTTGAAGTGATGGGAATCCTTGATTTCACTTCAAAGTTGTAACAGTGCCCCCATGTTATAAAAAATGATCGTCTCTAATTGGTTTTGTTAAATTAGTTTGTTATTTGCAAATTGCAATGGTGATAGAATCCATTTCGTAACTCAACCATGACTGGAACTAGCATTAAAAGATAGAGGGACAGAACAGGAAGGAAGAACAAAGCATAGAAATTTGTGATATTGCCAAAGAGAGCTTGGATTTGCCTCAGGGCCTTGCCTACACCTAAAGTACATACTCTACAATCTCAACCAGCTGACAATCTCTTGTGGAGGGATCAATAGATAATAATATATTCACTTTCTTGCAGTTTATAGTAAAAGGTAATCAAATACGTACAATATCTTCTCTCGAGAAGAGTTACATATTTTCCTCTTCGGTCTTAAAAAAATCATATTCTACAATCTTAATTACTTTAACAACAAGTATTAGATAAAAGAAAACTTTTATTTCCTTAATTTTGAATAAAGCTTTATTTTATCTTTTAAATTTGATTAATTTTTCTATAATACTTTAACTTTAAAAAATTAATCAAATTTTTTATAATATCTGATAATGTTAATTTATTTAAAAAAATATTGAGTTGAGATCAATTTTAATATCTTTATTGTCAATATAATTAATTTATTAATTTTATATATAAAAAATAATAAATCTTTAAAATTAAATTTTAAATTAGATACTCATTTAGTGCTGTATTTAAATTTTTTAATTTTTTTATATGTAAAATTAAAAAAGTGATAATTTTAGTAATAGTATGACAACGAGGGTTCAAATTTAATATTTTTCATCAAGTAAATTAATGATATTAAAAATTTAAAAAAATTAATTAATTTTTTAAAGTTAAAGGATTAAGATTGAACCAATTAAAATTAAGAAACTAAAAGTATTTTTTTATCAAAAAAATTATTATTTATATAATATAATAAGTATAATTAAATACATTTTCAATAAAAACATATTTTAAAACATAAAAAGAAATGCTGTAATTGAAACCATTTCTAAGTAAGGGGAGAGTAAGTTATAGGAAAAAATAGTTGAAAAGATATTTTCCCAATTTTAGTACAAGGAAGGAAGTGGGAGTTGAAAGTTGATAAACGATGGGGAAAAGTCATAACCCCACTTCCTACAAAATGGGGCCCCATCATTTCCCTTTGGGCTGGGAAAAGACAGCTTCGTCATCATACTCACCCCAATAGACTATTCCCACAATCCAACAGTGATGAATGAGTGGTGCGTTTACACATTCCAATTTATCTATTTTCTTTTCTTTTTAGTTTTTTCAATATACAAATGGGAGGTGGCATGCATCATGCAAGCTATGCTATGGCCTTCATTTGCAACATCAATTGACGGACCCCATTAAGGATCTTTAGACTTTAGTTTACGGCCTAGCGTAACAAAAATCTCCTTTCCATTCTTACAAGTATACAGGAACAAGCCACATTCCACGAATCATTCTGCACTTTGTTTACAATATGTGTAAATAAACAAAATTAGGAAACCAAATTAAGTGGCAACAGCCTCCACCATCAGTACCTTAGCCTTTTAGGTGCTCTAGCATACTCTGTTCCTAAAGACACAATATAATTACAGCAATATAAACTTGAATAGGTTTCTTTAACACTAAAGGTGGCAACCAACACAAATGAAACTCACTTCTTTAATTTAACTTTTTCTTCTCATTTTTCCCATATGAGACTCACGTGATGTAAAGATGATAGAGAAGAGAACCAAACGAAGGGGCTAAAAAGGCAAGTTTTTATTATTTTTCTCTTTTCTAACTCTACGGAGACTCTAGGACAACCAGCACTAAAAAGAGTAAACAAAAATGTTATAGGAACATTTGGAATCGCCCGTAGAAAATATATAAAAGGAATTTCTTCAAAGCAGAAGTGACCTCGCAAATGAACTGTAATGGACCTCATTTGTGCAGAACGTTAACCTATTTCTGAAAGTGTCGTGTGTTGAAATGAAATGAATGAGTTAGTTGGTGTTACAAGGGACCCCAATTCATAAATTTCTTGACCTCGTCGTACAAGACTAATATAGCTGCAGCCCCGGTGCTCCTAAACATGTTAGAGACTGCCCCCCGGTAAAATGAAACAAAGCCTTCTGTCCTATATATTTTCCTCCAGCAATCAAGGGTGCTATTGTACACGGGTCTTTCCAATCCAGACTGCATCATCATTCTCCTTCGAACTGTGTCTAATGGATATGATATCAATCCAGCTGATGTTGTCACAGCCTGAGCTACCACCCAACGTTTCCACAACGCCAACTTAGCTTCTGGTTCTTCAGATAACATCTCTTTTATCGTATCAAAGCCTCCGAAGTAAAGGCCACGATGTACCACCATCCCATGTAGAGAGGCTGGAAGGCCCCTGTAGATCCCTCGAATTCCATCCTTTTTAAATATGGTGGTCAAGAAATGGTAGATGCCTTGAAACTGACGCTTCTCTGTTTGTCCTATGTCAGCAGCGAGGCAGGTGTGTGCAATATCTAGTGGATACACCAAGACAAGCGTTGTACAACCAGCAGCAGCCCCAGCAACAAAATTAGCAGGTGCACCGGTCAAAAAATTTTCACTAGAGTTTCCACTTCTTAATATGTTTCTGTAAAGATCCTGAAGAAGAAAACAAACTATCAAGAATCTGCATCAACCTAAAATGACATACATATCTTCACTTGCAACCTTGCATCAATTAAGAGTAACAGACAGAAGAGCATGATTACAAGATTATATATATATATATATATATATATAAAGTTGGCTGGTTGCACTTACAGTCATCTGAATCAAACATGCTTGTAAAATCAAATAAAACTGAAAAGGGGAAAAACGATGAAAAAGCAAAACAAACCAGAAAACATTCTACTAATAGTTAGGATGGTTCTTTGGTAACTTAATTAAGTAACCCAGGTGCTTGTGCGTAACATAGCTGGATTAGTATCAAAAGCACAATTATAAGGCCTGCATTTTTTGTCATGTTTTTATCATCCTGTCATCCTCAGAACATTAAAAACACATTATAAGGCCCCCAATCTTGGTAACTGTTCTAAACATTCATGCAGAATCCTATGGTTCTACTAGTCACACTTACTAATGCATCATCAACTTGGATGGGGCATATCTGCAATGTTGAAATTTTATTTCTTGCTTTTGCAAACTTTTACATGTGCCAATTCCTGCAACTTGTATGTGTGAATTAGATCATGCTCCTACCAGAGATTAAAAAGAGGTTTCTAATAGACAAAAGAAAAAAGACAAAATCATATACAGAAATTAAATATTTCCTGTCTCGATGCTAAAAAAGCACCAAGTAATGAAGAGCGTAGTTGGATATTATGCATTTCGCAAAAAAGACAACTAAGAAACTGCAAATACCTAAGTTTCAAAGACAGAAGTGTTTCCATTAAAATTAGGCAGTGTCTGTTAGCACCTAAAGGGGAGGGGAGGTGGGAGAAGCCATATCTGAAAAACCTATTATTAAAGGATTGTACTCGCGAATATAGGGAGCTTTAGATAAGTAAGATTGCATTGTACCCCTTTCTCATAGTGAACTTGTGAAAGGCATGCAGCTGATTCATTTCAGAGTCATATTCTGTCAAGAGATATTTGTTGAAATTCACTTTATAAATAGTGAATTGAAGGAGAATATATAGTGCAGTCTGGGTGGTAATATTTGGAAATCAGAATCAAGAAATAGGGAACAACGGTTATAAGAGATGGAACATTAGAAAGGAATGTCCATGGGTTATAATAGATTTAACAACAGAAAGGAAGAGAGAACCAGTAAAATTTATGACACATGACATAAATCTGTAAAGACTAGAGAGAAGAAAACAAAATCTATGGTTAGGTAAAAGACAGACATGATTCCCTTAATACAAACAAAATATTAGATGAATTGAATGAGCAAGCCAAACTGGTGAGAGAAATATTACATTCAAAGAACAAAGATTGTGGGAGGTCATTTTGGTTATTCCAAGCATCAGAACAAATTTTATCGTATAACTATAAGTCTTGTATTGTTGTATAATATTAAATGTTAGGCGATAAAATATCAAAAATTTAATGTTGCAAAAATGAGAATATTGCATTGAATAAATGGTTACACTAACAAAGATAGAATTAGAAATTAATACAATAGAGAAAAAGTCAAGGTAAGATAGTAAAAATGGGCTTTAGATGATTTGGTCAAAAGAAACCATTATAGTTACTCGTACATAGAGTTGATTAGATAGAAGATAGCTCGATAATTAAAAGTAAGAAAAAATCAAAAAAAATAATAAAAAAATTATTACATTGAATTTAAATATTAATAACTTAACTATATAAATGAATAAAGAAAGAATAAGTTGGTGTTGTAATGTGGCCCTCCACTTAACATGAAAAGGTTTGGCTTGTTGTTGTTGTACAAGCATCATAGCTCAGGTCTCCACTTTTAAAAAGATCCATGCTTAACCAGGGGAGGCATGTAATGTGGCCCTCCCCCTCTTTTGGACACCCAAGAAGAAAACACTGAATGCAAAATGCATGAGATAACTTATTTCTTCTTGAGAATCTTGGATGACATTTAGCTGTAAAAGCTCCAAGGATTATTTGACAATTGACACAATACTAGTATCAGACTCACAGCAGACGAGCCTCAAATGGTAGCTCAGACCCAATATCAGTGATCTTTAAGAAAGGGTATCAAAACCCGTTACTCAAGAATAAATGCAAGAAGAAACCAGCCTCAGTGAATGGGAGAATCAGCTAGGGAAACAATCCAATGGAATGCAAGAAAGCCTTACAAACAAGAAATCCGAAGGCAAAACACACTATATGCGATGATTACTATAAATTTACTCACAAATAGCAAGAACGAAGTAAAAGATCATTATTAATAGAAAAGAAAGTAGAAAGAAAAAGCACACCTTGAGCGAGAAATTGAGTGCGACTGAAGGATAATAGCGAAGAACACTGCTGCCATTGCCTCTCCACAAGGAGAGAATGCCTTCTTCTCTGACAGTACGCACTATACAATCCAACATGCCCTTGAATTTCCGACGCCCAGTGTTAACAAAAGCCATATTGCTTTCCTGGGTCTGCAACAAGAGCTTCGCCCTCTCAATTGGGGCCACAATCGTGTGAACAACCCCGCCCATGACCGCTCCGGCCATCAGATCACGGTGAAAGTTCGTCAACCAAGAATACGATCTCAGTGATTCTTGTCTTGAAGTTGAGCTTCTTTTTTTCTCTAATTCACCATCCTCTTTACTCATCGTTCGATTCGCTGCCTCCTCTGTATTCCCCAAGTCTCTTACACTCTGTCACGCAGAGCCTCACTTTGCTTAAAGAAGAAAAAAGAAATTATTGTTTGGTTTGATAGTTAATGCAAATCCAGCTATGTAATTTCAAAGTCGTCGAGAGCAGCCTCCTTCGATTTCCTTTATATGAATCTTTAATTAAAATAAGATGTAAATCATATTGTCGAAAAGGCTCATAATAATATTCTCATTTCTCACAAACCCTGCCTTGCGGTAAAAACACGGAACCGAGCTTGAGTTTCCGATGTTGTAGATTGTAGTGATTGATCGAAGTCAGCGATGGATACACATGTCATACCCAGCGGAAAAAAGCAAACTCCTTTGGGTAGTCATAATAATTATCCTTTCCTTTTTCAGTTTTAGGAAGGAGAATGGATGTGATATTATGCTATCTAACTATATCTATCCAAAAATCAAAATATATTTTTCAAAAATTTAGTTACAATTGAATATTAAATATTTTGAATAAATACAAATATAAATAATAAAAAAATAAATGAATACGAGAGTACCCGCCGATTCTCATTGCTACTCATCAACTCCGTCCCTCATCACTCTTCTTCTTTTTCTCCTGTCCATAAAATTTTTGTTTAAGAGAATCTTTTATATATATATATATATATATATATTGTATTCTTTTATTTATGTTTTAATAAATATTATTTAATTATTTTTTTTATTTATATTAATTTTTTTATTTTATAAAAAATAAAAAATTATTAAATATGATTAATTAATATACAAATAAAATGACAATACATATATTTTAAAATTTTTTTCTCTTTGTTTTGGGAGCACACTCAGACATTTTATCAACTATATGCTTTTTTTTAAATGGAAATCATATGCTTGAAGATAGTATATTTTTATGCGATTTAGTTCAAGAAGATGACGTGACAAAAATAATGGATAAAGAGTATTCTTATTTAAATATTTCTAAAGAAAATATGAGAAAATAAAGAAGCTAAAAATAAACTATATCGTAAAAGAAAATTTTACTATTTTTCAAACCACTACGTGGTGTAATAGCGAAATGTGAATAATTAGCAGTATGAATTATGTTCAAATTTCCCAATGATCATATGATTTTCCTTCCATTTAAAGCACATTGAATTGCAGAGACAAATAACATTACTTTATTTCCCGGAGACAACAATGTTGTAGTGGAGAGACTAGGAAAAAAACAATGATTCACTCCTATTACTGCTTAGCTACAGTTTATTGTTTCTTGATGGTTGATGTCCGCTTTATTCATGCTCCAAGCATTCAATTTTGAAATTCTCACACTCCGAGTTCCGTTATTAAAAACATAGAGATGAGCATTTTCGCCTACAGCCAATGAGGGGTAAACTCTTGAGGTGATACAAACTCTCCCTTCCTCCCCAAAACTCTCAATAATGGAGTGGTCAATCTGCATTACAAGAACCCATACGTTACACATACATATTAACTCTAGCAATCACTTCAACACGAGCATGAACAACAACAATCATCACATACCAAGCTTCTAAGTGAAATCGTTTTGTGGTCAGGATCTACGTCAAACAAAGTTCCATATGTCGTTTTATCAAGGTCCGTCCTCAATGAAGATCTGTGAAAAGCTCTCAACCACAGTTTCAATATCAAGGAAAAAGATAAATAATTCAGTGCACTAAAAAGTTGGGACAAATGTCAAAATAAATCAACCTGCTCTGGTCACTGCACATGAGGCCCATATATCTGTTGGAAGCTTTATAAATTCGGAAGAAGACTGCAGTTTGCTCTGTTTTGTCCTCTGAAGCCAAAACTGACAAACCAAATGGCCCTATTATGCCACTCTTTGATGCATATTCTTCACTACACACTAGTTGAGGATCAATCCCTACGGGATCTATCCACTCAGCACTTTCTAGTTCAGGTAGCTCAAACAACACCTCCACATCGGCCTATATATAGAGATCAAATTAATTATTATAATGTTATATTTCTGAAAATTTGGTTGGAAAAAAAAGAAATAACCTTTTGGCTTACCTGTGAAGCAGTGATTCCTGAAACTTGAAGACTTGATTGACTCACGAGTTCCTCTCCAGTAATACTAATTTGCTTGTCACGTAGTTTTTCTACCTCTTCAATGGGCCACTGTACCAATCGCTTCCCACTTTTATCAAGCCAGACTTGTCTTGGAATAGCCTGCATATAGACAACCAGACAACAGTATCAATATCAGTACGATAGAAGAGAATGAACTTGAGGATATGAATATAGCCTCAAAAGATCTGTAATCAAGATACCTGTAGACCAGCCCATCCTTTCTCAATATCGTCCTGTGCGGAATCAGACTCGTTCACCCATCCCCACAGGATCCTCCTGTTCTTGGCATAGTCAAAGAATGTCTTGGAAGCATAGAATTTACCATAGTCATACCTCAAATCCAAACTGGTTCCTGTAAATTTAGTGTCAGGAATGAAGCTGTCCTGATCAGAGAAATATTTACCCACAGAATAGTAGTCATGTTGTCTACTTAAGTAGCCTATCTTCAACACATGCCTCACATTAGGATTTTGTTCGGATGTATCGACCCCATTAGTGCCATGGATAGAAACTGGAAAGAAATCTGGGCATTCCACTACCCCAGTATTATCAGACACATAGAAAGGATTGGGATCTACAGTCCAATTAACAAAATCCTCACTTTGGGAGAGAATCACCTTCCCTTCATCACCGTTCTGAGCACCAATTATTACTCTCCATTTTCCATCCCTTCCAAGCCAAGCAGTGGATGGGTCTCTGAAATTGTCGACTTCAACTCCACTGGGTGGAGTCATGACGGGATTGTGAGGGTGTTTGATCCATTCCCTCAAGAAGGGGTCTGATAGATTCTTTGGGGTAGCCAAGTTCTGAACCTGATGTTTATTATGAGCAATCCCGGTGTACAAAATCGCAGGCTTTTCCCCTGGGAGGATGGTGGCTGAGCCAGACCAGCAGCTATTTATGTCAGATGGCTGGCTTGGTTCGATAGCATCATTCAGATGAATCCAATTGATGAGATCATAGGATACAGAATGTGCCCATATTATTCTATCACCAAAAGTTGCTGCATAGGGGTTATGCTGGTAGAAAAGATGATATACTCCTTTATAGTACATCGGCCCTGCCACATACACGCATATTCCTCATCATCAGATGATAAAATTAACTTGATTTCTAGTTGACTGAAAAGGGTTGAGCAGTTTCACAAAGCTTACCATTTGGATCTGCATAATGAAATTGAAGGCTTAGGCAAGCGTGTTCAGTTTACCTCAAGAAAACATGTCAAGTGAGAGAGAGAAAGAGTTAGAAATTATCTCAGAGAATTTGGGGAGAAGAGTAACTAGCAGAAAGCAGAGGCAGGAGTTTTCAAGAGAAGATTGGTAAAGGCGATACCGTTCATCCAATTCTTTTGGGGCTGAAAGTGATAAGAAGTTCGATAAGGCTGCGTTTCAGAGATTGAGAGGATGATATGTGGGGATGCTTCAATTTGAATTTGAATTCCACAGTTTAGAAGAAAACTAAATAAGCAGATGAGTATACGTAGTATTACTGCTGCTGCTGATCTCTCCGTCATTGTGGGGAAGCCGAACAAACACCAGATGGCTTTTGCCTTATGGTTTGAAGTTTGAAGTTTGATGACACACTAAATAGGCATCTTGTGTCAGTCAGCACCAGAAATCTCAGCCAATTAGATGTTTTAACTACGTACAACTGGAAAACATTTATTTAAGACGCAAAAGAAGGACTGAGTTGGATGAGGTGAATCTTATTGTCTTATTTATTGCATTTACATTTAAAATTAGTCCTTTGTTTTTTTTTTAATTACAAATGTTGCAGAGTTGATTCCATGGCTCTAAATTCAAAGTCTTCCTCCATCGTATAAAAAATGACTCTAGTCTTCTAAAAAGTATTTCCTGTTCGTTGCTGCCTGGAACGTGCACTAGCAGTGTGAACATAAAAACAAAAGAAAAATTAGAAGAGGTAATTAATGGTAAATACCTAGGGCTACTGACTCAACCCGTGGGTGTGTGATTTAGATTGTGATTCATATATGCTTAATTATTAAAAATTTGAATTCATACATTTGCAGCAACCTTTCCGATGATGCCAGGTCAGAAAAATCTTCAATTATTTAGCAATTTGCATAATTTAGCTAATAGAAACAGACACGGAAATTTAAAAATATCAATTAGCAGAGGCTTACATGACCCACCATTTTTTTTATTCTCATAAAAACCAAATCCTCGTCCACAACTTGAATTGCTCTCCAGTTTCCACGTATTATCTCAATTTCTTATTCCTACTTTAAAGAAGCCGTATGTTATAAGCAAGATATGATTGAAGTTGTAGATGAGATCATTACAGTGAGATCCAATTCAATTTACACCTTCCTTTATACATATTCTATAGTGTACAATAACAACTCGGATGAGCAGGAGTGAGAATCTATGAAGTATTCATGGGCGTGAGAGCCTGCTTCACAAATCACAATAATTAAGGAAAGGGAGTGAGTTTTGAGAATCCTATTTATTTTCTTTATTTCAAAAGCTTAAAACTTGAGTCATTGTACTCTGAAGATAATCAATTTGTTAAAGATACCATAATCCGCTATTATGTTCTGTTTTAGCAACACACATTTCCTTCTTAATGTTTCTTCTTCTTTTTTTATTTTTTGGAGATGCTATGCCATCTACAAATCATGCCTTCTGGGTTTAGCTTATTCTCACGTCACCTTGGCAATACTGCATTTCAGCCTTTTATTTATAATCTTTAATTGGACAAGTAACAAAGCGAAATACTGCATTTGGTTTCATTATTTTCTGTTTTTATTTTTATTAAAAATAAAAAATAGAACTAAAAATTCGTTTGGTATAGTTTAGTTAAAAATCATTTTTAAAAATATTTTAAAAAATAAATTAAAAACAAAAAATGTCTAGAAGACATTTTTAAATAATAATTAGTGTTTTTTAAGGAAATAAATTATTTTATGATATAAATATTATTATTTGATTATAATCAAACTTAAAAATTAATAAAAAAATTATAGTTATTAAAGTAATTTTACTTAAAAATAAATATAAGCAAAATTTGAATTTCAAATAATAAACCTACTTTTAAAATATTAAAAATTTAAAGATAAAAACTAATTTTCAAAACGAAAGTAGAAATTAAAACTGAAAATATTTTCAAAATCCAAATTCTCCTCTTGGCCCGAAAGAAAAGTGGAAAATATGAAATAACGGGGCCAGAAAGAAAATATGAAATGGTCAAATAGACTGGGTTGAAGGGCAAAGGGGACATTTTAGTGCAGGAAAGTGTTACGACTAATGAGGTTTTGTTACTTACGCACACACGTAAGCGCAGCATGCAGAAATGAGAAGCGGGCAGGAGAGCAGAGAGCAGAAGCATTGGGTGTAACTACTTACAACGTCCTTCCTATTTCGGAATCCAGATATTTCATTTTCTTGAGCTCCTTCCTCCCTTCTTTTTCATACGACCCGTCACACGAGCACAGTAATTTCTTGATACCGACCTCTTTTGGTCAGATATGGCTTGGAGGCGTTTGATTACGCAGGTCAGTTTATTCCTTGCTCAAATTCACCACCCAATGTTTCCTCTTAGATTTCATGTTTCTTGTGTTATTCGGAAACCTGGTTTTGATCATTTCAGGTTGCTTTTGTGAATTTCATATTTGTCCTTTTTATCCGCATTTCAGATTTAGTACTTAAATGGATAATGGGGGGAATCCGAATTCGGTATCAGAGGAAGAAAATGGCACTCAAAAAGGAAAAAAGAAAAAGAAAAAGAATATTAGATACATTGAAAAGCAATCATCTTTAAGTTTTTTACTTCGTTTCTCTCTCGCTTAGTTCACAGAGCGATGAAAAAGAGAGATCAGCGCATCGATAAATTACACTTGGTTACGTTTCATCGTCTCATTGATTTGACTTAGAAATGGAGCTTCTTCGGAGGATAACAGCGTTTGACTGCTGTTTATTTGTGAAGAGTTGCGTCTATTTGTATATGAGAGGGGATTTTTCAACTTTTGGTTGTTATCACTTGTCTCAGATAAGTTAAGCATGTTGTGCCAATTCTTCTTCAACTATTTCTTCTTTTTTATAAATTTTTATTAAATCAAATGTCATATATGAACTGTATATTGCATTCATTTTTTGGCAGTTGACCTTACGATTTATTTCTTCAGGTTTCATGGCATCGATCAAAATTTCGACAGATTAGAAATTCGTTTGTTAGAACCTATTTATCTGTGAATAAGTTTAAAGGCCCTGCAGGTATGTTACGTATGTATATATCTTATTCCTTGCGCACGTACAAGTCTTATAAATAACTCTATGTTATTTACTACTATATGTACTGATCTGTGTTTCTGATGTAGCTTTGTTTTTCCAAACTATGTTGCTTTGGAGAAAATCTTTTGAAAATTCTTTTTGCTGTAGAATTCTTTAAAATTTTATTTCAAGATGTAAAATTACTTGTGCAATTGTATGCTTATGTTCTAAATACCTGAAAATATGTTACTTTCTGCCTTTAGTTTTATTTTGTTTCATGTTGGTAATCTAGCTCGCCTAATACGTGATGCAGATGAAGCCAGTGAAGTTGCTCATCTCAAAAAACTTTACCATCGAAATGACCCTGAAGCGGTGATTAGATTATTTGAAAGTCAGCCATCTCTGCATACCAATCCCTCTGCACTTTCTGAATATGTTAAGGCATTAGTGAAAGTTGATCAACTGGACGAAAGTGAATTACTGAAGACATTGCGGAAAGGTGGCTTTTTGCTAGAATCATTTTTGTTCTTGCAACCTCATCTGCATATGCTTAAGCTTGCTCTTGTTAACCTATATTTCTTGTCAGTATTGGTTTACTGGCCTGTTAACCTTGCTCAAGGAAAATGGCCTTTCTTAAGCTAATCAAAGATTTGGTTCTCTTGCTCATTCCTTTCTTAAGCTTTTTATTTTAAGGTGTATCCTCCCTTGCAGATCTCTAGACTATTGTTGCAAAGGACTGTGAAAATGATCAAATTGCCAGCTTCACTAAAATGAAGCCTAATCTTTCAAAATTCAGTCATGTGCATGCTGTCTGTTGCAATTTCAAGTAAAAAGTTGGCTTGCCTAATATTGTAGAAAGAGGAAGTACTTCTTCCTGGTTGTATCCAAAGGATAAAGTTCAAAGACATGAATTTATTTGCGTTCCATTAGAAACATAGGAGGCTTTTAGTACATTGTCATCTTGACCCTGGTATCTCGGATGTCAAGTAGCATCTATGTGGTACATTGATATTCTGGATGCCCGGTGTCATCCAAGATATTAGGTGGCACAAGGCAACATCATGTTCGGTGGTATCACTTACCACTCAAAAGCCATGGGGATCTCATATCTGATGCTTTTAGCTTTGTTAAATTTTATGAAGTACCAATTATGTTCTTTCTATGACAACTTTCAATTTTCATACTAAACAAGCCGATCTTAAAACCATGTTATCTTAATAGAACTTAGTGACTAATATATTTTATGTCTAATCTTGTTTTACATCGAACCAGTGTTTTATGATGAAGACTTGATCTAGAGATTAATATCACGTTTGCTTTGTGTCATGGCCCATTTGCCTAGTGGCACTGATCATCAATAGTGTATTTAGGGTATATGAAGTTCAAATCATGTTTTCCACTGATCATCATTATTAAGGTACCTAGAGACTCACTTTTCTGTGTTTAATGCCGTGCCATAAGGCTGCACCAGGATTACTGTGCCTCTTTTTCACCTTTATATGTGGTGCTTGGATAAGTTTGATTTCCTAATAGTGCGTACTTAAATAAGTCAATAGAATGATGGAAGGCTGCAACTATATTCAAATGAGCTCTTAAATAAAGCTATTTTGGAGTTTGCAAACTTAATGTTTGGCATTTCAATTACATCCTAGTGTAAAAAATGTTATGCATCTTCTTTTATCAACTACTGGGAATCTGATATCTGTAGCACAATTTTTCAACTAGAAGTTATATCCACAAGTGTTTATGAATTTGCAGGTATTTCTAATTCAGTGAGAGAGGAAGATAGTGTAGGTGGGCTTGCTGCTTTAAAAAATTTAGGAAAACCTAAAAAAGATGGAATTCTTGGAACAGCAAGTGCTCCAATCCATATGGTGGCTCCATATGGGAATTTTAAAGAGCATCTGTGGCGTACATTCAGGTCCATTGCTGTGGTCTTTATCACGATTTCTGGTGTAGCAGCACTTGTTGAAGATAAGGGAATTAGCAAAGGTAATACCTTGTCTTTGTAACTTAGGAGATCCTGAGATCCATTCTGTATAGAATCTGAATTTGATGAAATCATTGTTCCTTGTTTTGCTCTCCCATTTTCTCAGGACTTGCTTTGAATGAAGAAGTGCGACCCAGCATGGATTCAAGTACAAAATTTAATGATGTAAAAGGTGTTGATGAGGCCAAAGCAGAGCTGGAAGAAATTGTTCACTACCTCCGAGATCCTGAGGTAGACATCTCTGGCATAAGTCCATTATCCCTAATTCCTTGAACTCAAGCTTAAGCATTTAAACGTATATTCATTGTTACATGTGCGAAGTTATTGAGATTGTGTTTGTGAAGTTACATTCAACCTACCCCATGTTGGGTGCAGATAACGCTATTCTTAAGATGTCAGTTATCTATATCTTTTATACAACAGTATGACAGTTTTTTTTTTCCCAAAGATTTATGCCATGAGTGTCGTGAACACTTTTAGCTTAAGGTTTTTTTCTTAGAAGCTTCTTTGTATTTTCAAATTTTTATAGTTGCTTTTATTTACTGTTTCCCCATTTCCATGCTCATGCGCATATTTCTTTACTATATTTGGATGACTCAGTTTCGTTGTGACAGCGCTTTACGCGTCTTGGAGGTAAGCTCCCAAAAGGTGTTTTGCTTTATGGCCCTCCTGGGACTGGCAAAACAATGTTGGCAAGAGCTATAGCTGGAGAGGCTGGGGTTCCTCTCTTCTCAGTCAGTGGAAGTGAATTTGAAGAGGTGTATGTTGGTGTTGGAGCACGAAGGGTGAGGGATCTTTTCTCTGCTGCAAAGAAGCTATCACCTTGTATAATCTTCATTGATGAGATAGATGCTATTGGAGGAAGCCGAAACCTGAGGGACCATATGTACATTAAGATGACATTGAATCAGTTGCTTGTTGAGCTAGATGGATTCAAGCAAAATGAAGGAATAATTGTGATTGCAGCTACAAATTTTCCCCAATCTTTGGATAAGGCTTTGGTGAGACCTGGGCGGTTTGATCTCCATGTTGTTGTTCCTAATCCTGACGTAGAAGGAAGGCGGCAAATTCTGGAATCCTACATATCTAAGGTATGCTTTTTCTTCTTGTAAAGAATGTATCTTATTCTATTGCTTGGGTTGAATTGCTTATGATTTCTGTTTAGAGGAGTCTGCTGAGTCCTCGCATTAAATTGGCGTGACAGCTCTTGAATGCTTTATTTTAAGTAACAGTGAACTCTCAGTTGATGCCATATTATTAGTTTTAAGAAATGTTTGGTACACAATTTAAAATAAAATTTTTAAAAATAAAAAATTCAGAATATTATATTTTTATTTTTGATACATGAATTAAAAAAAAAATAAAAAAAATATTACATTTTTAATAATAAAATATTTTTATACTTATGCAGATTTTTATTCTTATTTAAAGGTGTGAGAATTTTGTATTCTCATAATATAAAAATATCTTTAAATTAATAAAATTATTAAATTATTCTTCTAAACTTAATCTTATCTTATCTTTAAAACTCTTTCCATCTCTTCATATCTCTTATTGATTCTTTAATTTTTTTTTATAAAACTAAAAAAGAATGAATTATTTAATTTTTTACAAGATAAAATTTTTAATTATATTATATTATTTTTAAATAAAATAATTAGTATTTTTAATTATTAATTATTATACTTTATAATTATAATTAAATAATAAAATTACAAAAAAGAGTATTGACAAAAAAAATATCACTTATATTATGGGAAGCTCATTTAATAATATTTTTTTGCAATGAAAGGAAAATAACGCAAATACAAGAAAATAAATTTACATATTATCATCTATACTAACTTATTCAAAATTTCTTGCCAGTTATTGTATGTCTCAAACATCTTTTAAAAAAATAAAAATAACTTATTTAACATAGCTCATATTTATATGTTTCTAGAAATATTTAATGTTTTAAGTAAATTAAACAAAATTTTTAAAATTCTTAAAAATTATATTTCTAGATAAAATAATTTCTAAAATTAAAAAATCTATTCGTATACTAAACGCTCCTTAGAGTATATTTAGTTTATGAAAATATTTTTAATTTTTATTATATGAAAACACTAAAGATGTCTTTTTTGTTAAACTTCTTTCATTATGTGAAAATATTTAGATATTTCTTGTTTTTAGCCTATTTTTAAAAATATTTTCTATTAAACTTTATCAAATATATTTTCACTCATATTTTTTATTTTCAATGAAAATAAAAACAAGAAGCAATCAAAGCAAATGCAAAACTTTCATTACATAAATTGGCATCATAAGTTATACTGGATTTCCGTTACTATAATATACTAAGATCATAATATATGGAAAATCTGCTTGAATCATGAAAGGATGTATCTACTCTAGTTTGTAATTAATATATCAGTTCAGATGTTTTTATCTACTGCTCCTACTTTCACTGATTTTCTATGTGCAATCAAAATGCTTTTAACAGGTTCTGAAGGCTGATGATGTTGATTTAATGATCCTTGCTCGGGGAACAACTGGATTTTCTGGTGCTGAACTTGCAAACTTGGTTAATCTTGCGGCTCTTAAAGCAGCAATGGATGGCGCTAAAGCTGTGAGCATGAATGATTTAGAGTATGCAAAGGACAAAATTTTGATGGGAAGTGAGCGTAAGTCTGCTGTCATATCTGAGAAGTCAAGGAAGTTGACTGCTTTCCATGAGGGTGGTCATGCTCTTGTGGCTCTTCATACTGATGGGGCACTTCCAATTCACAAGGCAACAATAGTTCCAAGGGGAATAGCTCTTGGCATGGTTACTCTGTTGCCTGACAAGGATGAGACCAGTATCTCCCGTAAACAGTTGCTTGCCCGCCTTGATGTTTTCATGGGTGGTCGGGTCGCTGAAGAGCTAATTTTTGGAGAAAATGAAGTTACTTCCGGTGCATCAAGTGATCTTAGGATAGCAACTAATTTGGCAAGGGCAATGGTTACTAAATATGGTATGAGCAATGAAGTAGGATTCGCCACTCACAATTATACCGATGATGGGAAAAGCATGAGCTCAGAAACTAGGCTTCTTATTGAGCAAGAGGTCAAGATCCTTCTGGAGAGGGCGTACAACAATGCAAAAACTATTCTAACCACTCATAAAAAGGAGCTCCATACGCTTGCAAATGCTCTACTGGAACATGAGACACTAACTGGAAGTCAAATAAAGGCCTTGCTTGAAAAAGTATCCCAGCCGCAGCAGCAACCACAGTCGAATACAATTGAAGCACAAGGTAGTTCACAAGCCAGTTCAGTGCCTCCATCATCCAACGCTGCAGCAGCAGCGGCAGCTGCAGCTACTGCAGCGGCCAAGGCTCAAGGTGTTGCTCCAGTGGGATCGTAGTAAGATAAGATGCATGTCACTTGCTGCTTAATTATTATTATGATAAACTCAATGTGCAGATAGTGGTTTTTTCAGGTTCGTTACACTTCGAATGGAAATAAATTCATTTTTGGCGGAGTCAGGTTGACTCGAAATTGTAGTGGATGTGGCAATTTTGATTTATGCCTAAAGTACACGTAGAATCTTACATTAATTGAATGACCCAACCAAATTAGTGAGAAGTATGAACTTTAAGGTGTCTGTTATTATTTTTTAGAAAACAAAAACGATGCTTAATCAGGGGCAAATATCTAAAGATGCATTTATCTACTCTCTTTTTTTTGTTCTTTCTATTTTAAGCATGATAATAAAGTATTGGGTTATTTTTAAGTTTACTTTTCTCTGTTCTATTGGGTAATTCTACAATAGTATTCCAGAATAACAACGCTTATTGAACTTGGAATTTAATATACAATATATATTATTTGAAAACATACTGAAATAATTACAATATTATTTTTTATACTTGCATAGCATATGTTTCATTGTTGTGAGGTGAATAAAGTTGTAGATATTGAACTTAACTTATTCGACTGGGTTGATTGAGCTTTCTGAGAAACTGAACTTAATTCATTTCGAGTGCACTAGAAGCATGAGGGCTCTAACAGCAGTGGATAACTGTCTGAGGGAATAAATTGGGGTCACGTACTCGTAGAATGCATAAAACATTGGATGGATTTGGATTGAAGAGGTAATATGATATCTAAAATTTATGATTTTTACTTAAATAATAAGTTTCCGTCAGTTTATGGAACTCATATATTCTATATATATATATATATTATATGATTTTTTTCATATGAAAAGATGTAACTCCATTCTTGAATGGTTACACACATATCATGTCTAAATCGCACTATTCGAAGAAGCTTGCGATATTTAATCCATTATCCATTATTATCTAACCAAACGTGATTTTCATTTTGTCCTTGACCTTGGTTTATGAATAGATTGAAGCTCCCCAAATTTGATTTTCAAGAACCTCAGCTGAAGCTATTTAACGAGCACGACAAAAGAAAAACTGGTTTGTATTAAAGAAACTAGAAACTTGTATGCATAATGCACATGTTTTTTTTTAATATAATATAAAGTAATTATTATAATTTGAAAATAACAAATTAAATAATAAGTAATTAATTTATCTCTTTAATTTTTTATTTTTTATATCTTTATATTAAATATTTTATAATATTATTTTATGAAATGATTAATTATAGTACAGAATTATAATATAAATATAATTTATTTTATAAATAACGTAGTATAGAAAGGGAAATAATGATTTGTCAATCGTCGTGGTGGCTGGAGTAGTACAACGCCAACATTCGGCGGAGCCAAATATTAAAGCAGTGGAGCGAATCTTGATGAGTCGTCCGACTCATTCTGCTGACGAGCGAGTTCACAACCATGGTGAGACATATCTCTGCTTCTTTGCGTCTTATGTCCTCACCAATTTATGAATTCCACCGGTTATTCGTCGAAATTTCCTAAAATTTCATCTTTATGGTATCTGCTTTTCAATTCTGTCTTTTAAGATTTGATCTCTCTAGCTTCTTATAAAGATGTGAATTCGTAATCCGTAATTCTGATCTTTAGCTTGTTATATAAAAACTTTAGCTTTGTTACTTTAATTTGTCCCTACTCGGGTTAATAAACAATTAAACATATTTTGCAGGTCTTTTTTTTTTTTTTTTTTGAATTGCTGTGTTTTAAATCACGTTGGTCATCCACTGCTACAATTTTAGTTGCCTGATTAGTCTCTGTTATCTACCTTCTAATTAAACTACCATTGGCGATTCATTAGCTCTCCTCTGTGTAGGAAGTCAGAAGCGGAGGGTTATAGTACAAAACTACCATGGGGAAAAGCTCTTCGGGATTTTACATGATGCAGGTTCAACAGAGCTTGTCATTGTGTGCCATGGTTTGCAATCTTCCAAGGTTGTTGATCTTGACATACAATGGACCTCAATTACTGATTGTGAACTGTTAACCTTTTAGCCTGTGAGTTCGTTGCTGTTTGGATACTACGTCTTTTAGTTCAATTTCACCACGGTGGTATCAAGTAGTCCAAACGATTATTGTGAGATCATGGTGTAATTTGATCTAACTTCTACCTACCAAGTTAAGACGAGGTTCCGTTAGATTCAGAAATCAATGGCTAAGCTTATATGTAGCTCATTTTTAAGGATTTTTTTTTTTTTTTGTAACAAGCAACAATTTTTTGATGTTTAGACGTTTATGTGAATTTTGGTGTCATAACTTCTTTTGCTTTTATATATTAATATTATCTTAACAAGCATATCACTTGTTGAAACTGCTTGTTCTGAGCTGAAGGGTCAGATGACTTTATTTCTAGGAAAGAATTCCCATGGTGAACCTTGCTGCTGCTCTGGAAAAAGATGGAATTAGTGCCTTCCGCTTTGACTTTGCTGGAAATGGGTAAGATCTTCTGCAAATGAAAAGTATATTAAATGAATGAATTGCTATTTTGTTCAAGGCTGGAAGATAGAATTATTTTTTTGGGCAGTTTGACACTTCAATTTACTTATCCAAGATTTTTCTTTTGGGTTATTCAGAAATAGATTTTAGATCTTCATGATGACATGAACTCTCAGAGCATCCGTAACAAAGATGTTTAAACTTCTGTTAATGTTGTGCAAATGTTTATATCAATATAAACAGTACAAGACAAATAATGTGTTTTTAATTTTATCATCAAAATAAATAGTAGTTTGAATTCCATGTTCATAAAAAATCCTTTTATGTTTTGTTATGGTAATGATGTATACATCTCTCAGCACCAAATCTTGTTTCCCATTTTTGGCTTTGTTTTTTCTAATTTTAACTATGGCTGAAAGCAGTGAAGCCAAAATAGAAAAGGATAGGTTCCATCATAAAATTGAATAAAGTAGTAATTCCTCCTGGTAGTAGTGACTTTTTGAGATACTGAAAATTGAAGAATAAGAATTTGATATTGGTTTGGGTGCTAACAGAGATAAGTCTTGTTATTGTGTTCCAGAGAAAGTGAAGGTTCATTTCGATATGGTAATTACTATAGGGAAGCTGATGACCTGCGAGCTGTAGTTCAACATTTCCGGGAGGAGAAATATGTGATTACTGCAATTATTGGTCACAGTAAAGGTTAGAGTACAAATATGCTCAATTCTGAAACTGAACATATACTTGTGGTGGAAGGAAGACTCAAACTAGGAAAAGTATATATTAGTTAATGATGCAACTTGTAAGGAATATTTTAGTGGCAGCACGCTGCTTGATACAATTCTCTACTTGCTCCTGGCCAATTTAACATGTTCGGGTAAATATAAATATAAGTAAACATATATTTTTTAAAATTTTAAGTTATCGATAGTGAAATTCTGTAAAGAAAAAAAAAAGTTTATGTTTAATTATTTAGTTTAACAACAAAATAGAACCTATGGAATCAATGTAATTACTTCTATCCCGAAGGTAATCTTTAACGGAAGCTGTGTTCTTTCTGAGAAGACCTGTTGGAAATGTGCAGAGAGAAAGGGTTATATATGTATAATATGGTTTTTCATTTATTTGGAGAAAGCATATGATGGTGCTTTTTTGTTAGTAAATGTAGGGGAGACACATCTCGATTGGTAGATTTTTAGTACCATAAAGAAGTTACAGTATGAAAATATCTGATCAGAGGAAGGAATGGCTTTGGTACGTAGGAAAAGATGAAAGAAAGTTAGTCTGAAATGTTGAACACGTGTAAATCTTAGGCGTGCAAGTGCTAGATGGAAAAGAGTAGGAGAATCGAATAGAACTTTTTGATAAAAAAGAGAGAATATATAGCTGACCAAGCTTACATGTTACATGTGTAAACTGATTAATTAGATATATTTGTGCAAAATTAGCGCGGAATGTGTAGTCTTGGATGGAGTTTAATGGTAACTAAAACTTAAGATCTGTTTGATAATGCAACAAAATTAACCCTATGCAATATGCGGTGACATATTCTTGCTAATTTTAAGTCCAATAAATTAAATAATTTATTTATGGGTGGTTGTATAATGGCTTTCGCAGGGGGTAATGTGGCACTCTTATATGCCTCAAAATACAAGGATGTTCATGTCGTTGTCAATATTTCTGGCCGGTTTAATCTAGTGAGAGGCATAGAAGGTCGCTTGGGAAAAAATTTCATGCAAAGAATCAAGCGAGAAGGATTTATTGATGTTAAGAATTCCAAAGGTGAGATTTTCAATGTAAAAAATCTCAGTTCTATCATAGTGCTGTTGGATGGCAGCATGCTTGGCCATTGGCCAATGTTCTCTTACATTTTTGTTCTGTTATTGCCATGAACATTGAGTTGACGTTAAGAACGAAATAGGTGAGCTATCATATTATATCTTGACATCTCTTGGTCAGTACATTACTTCTTCTATCCATTGTTGTGAATATCATGAACCTTTGGGCTACCTTGGGATTTTACCTGGTAAACACCAAACAGCAGTAAAATGTGTTGAACCATAGCTTGGAGCTTTATTTTTCTGTTGTCAAATTAACATGGAGTAGCCTCATCAGCATTGTCCTTTTCTTGTGATAGGGAAGATTATGTATCGTGTCACAGAGGAAAGTTTGATGGATCGCTTATCTACTATTACCCATACTTCCTGCCTATTAATTCCCCAAGATTGCAGGTGAGACTGAGCGTTATCATTCCATCTAATGACATTGCAAATATTGGTTTCATTTGATACATTTTCTATTGACTTTGTCAACGTTGATCCACAGGGTGTTGACCGTTCATGGATCCAAGGATCAAATAGTGCCAGCAGAAGATGCTTTAGACTTTGCCAAGTTTATATCTAATCATGAACTGCGAATCATAGAAGGGGCTGATCATGAGTACACTTGTCATCAAGATGACCTGGCCCGCATAGTTTTGGAATTTATCAAGGCCCATAATGATAAAGGCACTTTGGCGTATAATCAGTCACCACTTGGAAGAGTGGATAAACCTCTTCACTCACGATTCTAGTTTATGCAGCCAACGATAAATAGCTGTTTGGGTAGATAAACCTCTTCATTGCACTCTGTCCGACATTTTACGTCCACACTGTTATTTCATCTTCTAAAACAGTTGAAGTTGAGCTGTATCCTGCACTGACTCTAAATTTTCTTTAATGGAGGAGGTGCCCAATCATATTCATCGCCTACCCTTAATTGAAGGGCAACTATGGCAAAGTAATCAAAATTTTCTGTTTATTCTAACACACAGGTTTTAATTTCAGTTTATAATTTAACAATCTTATTGTAAAATATTTAATTCTGTAGAACGATTAGACTATTTGGAGACCTAACCAAACGAGAAATTTGTACCCGCATTAAACAGGTTTTGTTCATACTTTATACTCGTATGAAAAATTCTAAGATAAATTCAATTTATAAAGAATAAATTAATATATTAAGTTAATTTAAATATATCTTAATAAGATTTTCTAAAAACATTTATGTATATATTTTTAATTAATTATCATACCATAATCACTCTCCGTATTAGATTCCTTTGCATTGTATATGTGGTAAAGAGACTGCTCGGCTGGATGCTCCATGTATATGATAACTGGGGGTGGATAATAAGATATTTTGCTTGTAGTATAGCTTATAGCATCTCCTTACGGTATATTCTAGATCTTTCATAAGAAATATCTTTAAAAATGAGATAACTAAGGCCTTGGCGAATCAAGCGGAGGGCTATAATTGTGCTTTCGCAACGCAAAACAGGGTTCTTTAAATGGATACCATAACTTAAAAAGAATCACATTCTTTGTATTTTTTTTGTAAAAGTAGTTTTTATGCTTTAAATTTTATATTAATTTTTAATTTTACTTCTAAAACTTAATTATTATTAATTATGTTCTTAAAATTTTTAACAATAATTAATTTTATTTTAAAACTTAATACTGTTAAATAATTAATAAAAAAATACTTTTTATTAATTTAATATTCTTAATTTATTAATTAAAAAATCACTTTATATTAAAAATTTAACTCATCAAATAATTTATATAATGTGATATGTAAATATAATATCATATATAAATCTTTTGATGAGTTAAATTTTTTATTATGATATAATTTTTTAATTAATGAATTAAAAATATTAAATTAATAAAAAATATAATATCAGACATTATGTTAGCTTTTTTTATTAATAAATTTGAAAGTGTTAAATTTTAAAATAAAATTAATTAAAATTAAAAATTTTAAAAACATAATTGATAACATATAAATTTTAAATATAAAATTAAAAAATAATAAAAAATTTATAGACATAAAATATATTTTTATTCTAATTTTTAAAAACTAACTATGCTTGCGTGGAGGAAGTGACTTCCAAACGGCAGTTGTGTTAACTAGAGTGTCTGTATCTGATTGGCCAAAAAAAAAGAAAGTGTCTGTAAACTAACGGTCCACAACTTGCTTTTGTTGCTAACAACCATCTTCATTTTCAGGCGACAGCATGTTACAGCTAATGAGTAATGGTCTCGTGATTGCTCATCAATTGTCGAAGCCTCAAAGGTAACTTGTAATCTTATTACCCTATCTCGTTTACAAATTTTAACCCCTTCCATTGTAAAACTCAGTCTAAGATACCATTACAGACATCAGACAGTACAGAACAGTTAGGATTAGATTAGCAATGGTAAAAATTACATCCAAAGCTGGATAAAACGATTCGTAAAAGGGAATCTGTAAAAAGTCAGGAAAAAGCTAGCAAAATTAAGGTTGGTTCACCTGTTATATTTGCTCATGTGAGGATAGTTAATGGGTCATATTTTTCTGAATTCATTGATGATTGAACCCTACGCTACGGCCAAACTATTGGCGTCTAAAGTTTTGATGGATTCTGTGGCTTCTAATAAATCTTGGTCTGAATATGCTTCACATAGACTCGGACAAACCACTCCACTCCCATGGTCCCTCCAATCCCCATATCACTGCAAAACAAAAGCAGCCACCCACTGCGCTTTCCTGCCACCACATACCCATTCCTACTTCATAATCCCTATTCCCTCCTCATCCAGTCCATTTCCCAACTAGATAAGGGACACTCACAGTTTTGCTATAATACACTCTTTAAAGTTTAAAGCTTCCCTGCTAGATCTTTCATTGTTTCTTCGTTTTCACCACAATGGCGGACACAAGGAAGTACATTTCGCAGCAAGACTTGAGCAAACATAACCAAAGAGGAGATCTATGGATCTCTATACAGGGCAAGATCTACAATGTCTCCGATTGGACCAAACACCACCCAGGAGGTGACCTTCCACTCCTCAATCTCGCCGGCCAGGACGTCACTGACGCTTTCGTAGCTTTCCATCCCCCCACTGCATGGCAATACCTCGACAAATTCTTCACCGGATATTACCTCCGGGAGTACTCCGTGTCCGAGGTGTCCAAGGATTATCGGAAGCTTGTGTCCGAGTTCTCCAAAATGGGTTTATACGAAATCAAAGGACACGGCGTGCTCTTCGCCCTCTGCTTCATGGCCATTCTGTTTTCCGTGAGCGTTTATGGCGTTTTGTGTTGTACTAGCCCATGGATTCATTTGGGCAGTGGTGGACTTATGGGGTTCTTTTGGATTCAGAGTGGATGGCTGGGACATGATTCAGGGCACTACCAGATAATGACAAGTCCGGGTTTCAATCGTTTTGCTCAGATCCTCACTGGGAATTGCCTCGCGGGAATCAGTATTGGGTGGTGGAAGTGGAACCACAATGCCCATCACCTTGCCTGTAACAGTCTTGATTTCGATCCTGACCTTCAGCATATCCCCTTCTTTGTAGTGTCTTCCAAATTCTTCAATTCCCTTACTTCTTATTTCTACGACAGGAAGATGAATTTTGATTCTGTTGCTAGATTCTTGGTTAGCTATCAGCATTGGACATTTTATCCTGTAATGTGCTTTGCTAGATTGAACTTATTCGCCCAATCCTTCATCTTACTGTTATCCAAGAGGAAGGTAACCAACAGAGGACAGGAGCTTCTGGGGCTGCTTGTTTTCTGGATATGGTATCCTCTATTGGTTTCCTACTTACCCAATTGGGGTGAAAGAATAATGTTTGTGATTGCTAGCTTTAGTGTCACCGGAATACAACATATTCAATTCTGTTTGAATCATTTCTCCTCCAGCGTGTATGTGGGTCCACCGAGTTCGAACGATTGGTTCGAGAAGCAGACTAGTGGGACGCTTGATGTCAAGTGCTCGGCTTGGATGGATTGGTTTCATGGTGGATTGCAATTTCAAGTGGAACACCATCTGTTTCCGAGGTTGCCCAGATGCCATTTGAGGAGAATCTCGCCTTTGGTTAAGGATCTGTGCGAACGACATAATTTGCCTTACAACTGTGTCTCCTTCTGGAAAGCTAATGCACTCACGCTTCAGACGCTGAGGAATGCAGCCGTGGAGGCTCGTAGTCTTTCCAACCCCATTCCTAAAAACATGGTTTGGGAAGCTGTGAATACTCATGGATGAGTTCAGTACTGTCATTTCATTCATTGTCTATTTCATAGATTGATGCCATTGTGCTGCCACGGATCTTGGCTTGTCATTTGAATCAAAGTATGTAATATCTATTTTATTCAAATTCACTGAATAATCCTTCATTTTCCGTTTCCTCCTTGTTGCTCCTCTCAGTTTAGTTCAATTCTTAGTCATTGTTAAAGTAGACGAATTGCGAGATTGAGCTTGTAATTTATAATAACTTATGAGTATTTTGACAATTTCTAAGTGTCATTCTATATTTTGATTATTTTCTCCTAACAATTTTTCAATCTCTTTGTTGAGCCATTTCTCAGGCTACAAGTTCAAAATCTTGTATTATATGAAAAAATGTTTGATATATTTCTTCAGCAGTCAAAAATAGTATGAAGAATCAATAACAATTCAGCAAAATGGATGTGACTAGATTCAATCAATTGCAATACTTATTTTAGAATCTTGTCAAGATTCTCATAATTTTGGTGTTCAACATTAACTGACTTTGGGTGGCTATTAACGCGAAACCTTGTTGATATGATTTATAAATATCTTTTTCAACGTCAATTCCTTTAGTCCATCTGGTCCTCGTCCTCATGTTTCTTTTTGGTTCAAGACCGACAATGTCATTAGCTGAACAGCTTAATATATTTTGCCAAGACTATGACCTCACCTCCACAACAACGGTCCATGTCCAGCTCAAAGTTTTGAAAATTTGAATCTCTTTGAAGTGTCAGATATATATGACTGTCATGAAGGAGTTTTTCTGTAGCATTTCTTGTAAATGAGTGAGACGCCGGTAGAGCCGTAGAGGTCATGAAAAATACTATATATAAAATGACTCAGTAAACACTCACTCATTAAAGTGAATGTGTGGATATTGATATCCACTAAATGTCTTTGAATACAAAACAAAGTTGGAGGTTAGGTCACAGTCTGAGAGCCTTAGTCTGGACCCCAAGAATCCCATCCAATCTCACCAAATTCCACGTTCAGTTTCTTCTCCTGTTTAACACTGTCATTGATCGAGACAGACAGCCAAAGAAGGCTACCCAATATTGTTACTGTGATAATAAATCAAGAAGGTGGTAGAATTAGTTTTCTTCTGAAATTAAAATATTTTGATAGATTTTAAAAACAATAAATTAAGTTGATGTTAAAAATTAAGTAACTGTTAGATTGGTCTAAAGTTTTAAGTTTTTATCAACAAATACCTATATATAAAAGTTTTTGTAAAATTCAAGTGAATATAAAAGAGCAAAGTTGAAAATATTACACAAAGTATTTATAAAGGTTCAGATCAATATTTTGATTCCACATCTTATTCTCTAAATACATAATAAGATAATTCACAAATTGGACAATCACCAAAAGATATAACTTGATAAAATTATGGATCAACATATATTATTTTTATGCTACTATATACTTATCAACCATATGAAGGATCAGTATATTTATTTTTACACCTTTAAGTATTTAAACAAAGTTCTTAGAACATATATTAAAATACGACTTAAAAAATTCACTAGAAATACTTTTATATAATTTTACTTAAGGGATCAATATCTATCACTTTTATATTAGTATATGCCTAACAACCCTTATAAAAACTTAATACACTTGTTTTTATACCTATAAATATATTTCAATGATAAAACCTAAAACCTCTCAAAAAAAAATTGTAAATCAGCAACTCACTGATTTAAATCCAACATAAATTTTTTAACCAATTATCTTAAATTCTCATTAAACACCTAGATAGAAGACTAAGAAATGAAAAGAATTAAAAACACAATAAAAGCTCAACAAATATCTAACTTACATAGATCAAATAAATAATAAATCATTGATGAAAAGAATGGGAAGTATTTTTCTCTATATCTTTAATATGTCAAAGCACTTTAACCTAAGAATAGAGAATCTATAAGCATATATCATTTTTAATTTCTGCTCTTTGAGTTTGGAATTAATACTAAAAAATTATTGGTAAAAATCTTATGATTAGAGCATTAAATGCTGGATGCTCTTCTTAACATTCTTGGAACAATTTGAAGTGCTTTTTTTGAATTAGCCACCAATGCAAACTATCAAGTTCCCATATAAATTTCGGTGGATGGTAGCAATTTTCTTTTTGCCCTTTGGACACCTTAAAAAGTGGAGCAAGTCTCTTTTATCTTAGAGTGAATGAAATCACTTCAACATATAGGATTAACATTTCCATAATTCTAAGCTTTCTTTCTTGGGCCATGAAATCTTACAGCAGATGCTAAGAATTTAGACTTCCATTTTAGTGTATTTTTTGTACTTGAACTTGGCACCTGACATTTTCCATTTTTTCCCAAAATTATGTCGTTTAATTTGAAATCTTTTTCAGAGGGCGGGAGACATTTTGTTCATGAGAGAGTTATAATTTTTAAGTTCTTAGGCTAATGGAATATATTAGGCCAGACCAAAAAATAAGAGAAAGAAAACATTGGGCCAATGTAATTAAATTAGGTTGATTAATCTTAGTTACAAATTTAATAGCCCAAAAGAAATTTTTCTTCTCAACACTTACAAATTATTCCATTATAAAAGATTCCATATTATTAAGTAAAAGTATTCCAACAAATAAAATAATCAACATTCCCCATTTTCTAATTTCCGTGCTGTTCGATAATGCAGCTGATCGAAACGATTTTCATCATTATATCTGACTCCCTCGGACAAGCTACCAATTTAATTCTTCTCCTTTCCACTTCTATCGTTGCACGTTTATTATTAACTACTTCCTTACAAAATTGTTACACTCACGTATTTTCATTACCAACTCCCAAGAATGACGCATTGGAGTATTAAACACTTATTATTATTTTGTTAGTTTGAGACTAACTTAATTATGGGAAGTTCTCCTTCCCCCTTCTTTGAATCCTTTCTTGTAGGAACCTTTTTGATTAGCTATCTAACTAAGTGAAGAATCCATCAAATTCTAAAAGTGCCTTATCGTATGAACACAAGGAGAGGGAAAGTGATAATAATGATACGATATCAAATTATCAATCAAACAGGACACAAACTCAACTACCCACCGACCACACACCAAGAGTACATACAAAGCACGTGCACCAAAATTAAAACACCCTCTGCCCATTCATGTACCGCTCTTGACTGTGATAAATGAATAATGAATATTTACTTCCCTATCAATCTCCCCATATGGTTAGGATTTTTTTAATCATTTCAATCTGGTGTTTCTTAATAACAAATTTATAAAAAATGACAAGTTAATCCTATTTTAAAAATATAAATAAAGATTATTCTGCTAAAATAATATTTGTTATAAAATTCGTAAGGATGCAAAGAATGGAGCTAGAATTCCCATTTAGGGGCAATGAGAGAGAGGTAGGCCCATGAAGGGTAAAAAGCTGTGAAAGGGTCCGTACCCATGACACATTGCGTAGAGATGAAGGGGCATGAAAGCCGCCAAGTGGGGATGCCACAACACAACCCCTACTAGGCTACTACTACCAACCACTTCGGTAAAAGATGCTTTGTCACCTTCGCGGATTAACCTATATATTATATTAATATACTATACGTGAATGTAGGAAATGCAATAAGTAAGTGATCCCACTTCCACTGAACGTTGCTTGTAGTGTGGACCTGAGATTGCAAATAGCATAGCAGGGGTAAGAAGTATAAGTATGAGAGGGTCGTCTTCATTCATGAAAGAAGCACAAGGTTTAGAACTCTACACGGCATTTGGTGGGGACATGATTCTGAAACATACAGGCATTGCAGTTTGCACAGCACCTGATCTCATTACTACGAACTTGTCATCAATTCCAGTACTTGTAGTTAGTTGAGATTTCAAATCTCATACTCTCTTCCATACAAAGGACACCCTCAGTCTCTCACACCCCTCTTCATATCATCCACCAAATTTGACTCTGATCCATTCCAACATGGGAAAACTAAATAACAATCTTTAGCAAACTAAAGCAGCAGCCGAATCTTAATACCAATACCCTCCTTCATTTTTCTCCTTAAAATCAATCACTGTCTCATTACCCTTTGGTTACAGGCGTCTATTAATTCATCCAATGGGTTAGGAATCATAAATGGGTAAAATTAATAGATAATTAGAGATCTCAATCTCAAGAAAAACAGAGCACTGCTTTGATTTCAAAGACAGGCACTTGTGAAGTTGCATCACTATAGAATTAACAAACCACTTACATCAAGAGACTGCAATAGTGAGAAAGACAAAAATAAAAATAAAAATCTAAATCTAATAGCTCCTTGCCCTAAATCTCCTATACAAACCTCAAATTACGGTTTTCTTTTCCCAAATTCACCTTCTCAACACAATTTTCATGGACTAGGATACCCTTTCACGGTTCATATATTCCCTTTAGAATAGAAGATCAAGAAAGGAAATTGTATTTTAAAAAATTATGTTAAAAAAAGAAGAAGAAGCAATTGATTGTCATTGGATTGATCATTACAGGTGTAATGAATCAGTAATCAAACAAAAACTAAAAGGAGAATTTCCAGATCTTGATTCGAAGATCCACCTTACACTCGGAGTCCGTCACGGAAGCCACCGACGGAGTCTTCCCGCTGGGTACCATCCCTTTGATTCCGTCACACGTAACTCTAATTCCCACCTTCTTACTCTTCAGCCACTCCATCCTCAACTTCACTTTCGTATCCATCTGAATCTCCACGGGGAACCCCTTCTTCTTCTTCAGACCCGATCTCAGACTAGTCAATGACTCAGTATCCAGATCTCGAGCATCGGAGAGGACTGCTCGGAGGCTGGTCTGGTTGTTCTTGTCGGATGTAAACGCCGGGAGGGACCCATTCCCGATTGGGACGTTATCGGAGAGGGCAGTAACAGTGAATGAATCATAGAAGAAAACAAGGTGGTTATTTGGGTTTTTAGCTATGAGAGTGAGATTGAGAAGGGTAGTGAGGTGGGAGGGAGAATCAGGGGATGTAGTGAGGTTCATCTTGGCAATGCGAAGATTGGTGATGGAGAATTGGGGACGGTGAGGACGGTAGAGGACGTAGAGTGCAGCGCCGACAATGGAGGCAAGGAGAAGAAGAGCAAGGAGGATGAGTATGGTCCAGAAGCAGCAGCAGCAGCAGAGATTGCGGTGGGAGCGTTGACGACGGTGGTAGTGGGATTGGGGGCGGTAGAGTTGACGGTTGGGGTTGTAAAGGTGAGACTTGACGGGGCCGGGGGGGTTGCCGTTGACAGCGGCGGGGGGTGCGGCGGCGCCATTAGTAGCGTTGGCATTGGGTTTGGAAGAAGAGTAGAGTTGGTCGGTCATGTTTGATAGGAAGAAAAAAGTGCGATATCCAGTGGGGGGAAGAGAAGGAGAAGGATGAGAGTGTATTAATGTAGTTGTAGGGTGTAGGGTGTAAGTAAGGAATATAGGCTAAGGCCTAAGGCTAGGCAGAGACGAGAAAGAGAGGAGGTGGATGAGGTTAGGTTGTGAGTGAGTGTGAGGCTGACGAAACAAAACGAGAAGCTGTCTAAAATCTAAATGTTACAACGAGTTAAAGAAATAAAAGATGCTTCCACCTCAACAAAAATGGAATCAATCTCTTCTTTCTCTTCCTCTTTTCTTTTAAACATAATTTACTTACTCTTTCTTTCTTTTTACACAATTTTTTTGTGAATTAAATTCTTTCCTTGTAAAATTAAAAGATATGTTATTTGAATGTTTTCGTCATCCTTTAATTTCAATAAAAGTTAGAGAGATAAAGATCAAAATAAATTTTTACAATATATCAAATCTCATGATAGTGAAATAATATTTTTGAAAAAATATGAGTGTTAAATAAAATTTAAACAAACCTTAAAATAACTCTGTGGTATTTACATATTTATAGTATTTATTGATAAAATTTAAATTATTGGTTAGTTTACAAAATTAAACTAAAATATAAAAGAACTGGGTTATCGTAGAATTTATTTTGAAACGCGTTTGAATTCTTGATAATCAAATTTTTTTACCACTTTTTGTAGTAAGAAAAAAAAAGAAATGAATAATAACACGTTAATCCATAATTATATTAACAATTATAAGTCACAAATAAAAAATAATAAGAGCATATTAACCACAATCAAGTTAATCTTTGCAAATCATAAATAAAAATAAAATAATAACACATTAACTTAATTATAAGTTAATATATAATTAACACTCGTCTGATTTTTTCTTGCCGTAGACAATTTAGATTGCAGAAGACCCAAAATCTTTTGAAACTTGATAATTAATTATAAGATAATTTTCAAACTAATAATAATAAAAATATTTTTGTTATGAGAAGGAGAGGTGTGGCATGATTAATGATTATTATATAAACTTATATGACGTTAATTTGTGTGTGGTGTAATTTTGCTTATCTTGACTTGCAAGCTCGTCGCTGCTTTTCTTAATCTTCATTTTTGTTTCAACCCAATAAATGAACAAATGGTTGAGGCTGAGGATGAAGACCTTTTTCTCTGACAGACAGAGCATGAAGATGTTGATGGAACGTTGTGAAACTGAGATTTCATTGCCACCCTTTATTCTCATTTCATCCTCGAATATAATATTCACATTTTGTTACTTGATCAACAAAACAATCTTCAAAAGCAAAAGCCTCAAGTTTTCATGCCCATACATTTCATCTAAATTATGTTTAGTACATTTTTTAACGTTATTACACTTTAATAGAAAATAACTAAATTCATTTTTCATAAATATTTATTTTAATAATTTCAAACGAATCTCACCACCTTCTTTCAGCATCTCTGTGTTCCAATCATCAATAACTCGAGACAAATGGCCAATGTCTAGTTGACGTATCGCAATGCTATTTTGTGCTGTGGATGTGATCAATAATCAGCGATCATTTAATGTGTAAAAAAAATCAACTTTATTACAACTTTTAATGAACAATAAGACGGTGAAATAAATTAATTAAGTTCTCGAACCCTTTAGTACAATTTTGTTGAGAACCAATTATACCAAAAAGGAAGCTCTTTAAAATTTATTGTGATAAATATACATAGTATATGTATTAAGTATGAAGAGTAATTAAAAAAGGAAAAACATAATTATCATTACATCACAAACAAAAATTAATTGTTCAGATTTATACATTATTAATGAGATACATTATTATGCATTTATAAAAATGTATTGCATCAATTTAAATCATTTATTTGCTAACAACAATTATTTCTTGCTCTAACCATTAAGATGAAATTTAGGAAAAATATTATTATGCTTTTATAAAAATATATATATTCCATTCCAGCGAAGATAGTGATATATATATATATATATATATATAAACACACACACACACACAGTATTACAAGTTTGGAAGTGAGACTCGAAAACGAAAAACCTTTTTTTAATGATTAGATCCTGAGAGGTTGACACTTAACGTTGTAAGGATTAGTTAGGTTATAATGACAGTGATAATTGCATTTGCGTAACTCCAAAGTCAATAATTACCCCACCTTCCCCCATTTCCACTTTACACTTTCGAGGTTGGATTGCCAGACTCTGTATTGTTTATGTCATTGTTTTACGTGTTCCTACATTTCATTAATTACTATTATTCAAATTATAATTATAAGTATAATTATGACACCCCCACTTGGATACCTTCCTTTTACTTCTCTACAACATTATATTCAGTGGCAGCTTTTGCACTCTCAGCTATCCTACACCATACTTCATTATTAAGCTTAACCTTTCTTCTTATGGTCATTTTAAAAACATAATCAAATTATGATACCATTATTTAAACAATTTTAAATTCATAATTAATTACAATTATTCGGCCTACTAATATAGAAATACATACATTAAATGCAGAAAGCAGTACACAGCCAAAATAGTTCTCGTGAACTTAAATATCGATGGCCAACCGATTTGCCACTAAGACTAGAGAATATGAATAAAACAATTTTATTTTATTTTGTATGTAGAATTATTTATTAGTCATATTCTTGCATTGCATGAGCAGCTGAGCAAGATCAAGTTTGAATCAGACTCACTGCCAAGTCAAAGAAAATTTCTCCCCAACTCCTAAAATTATATGCAAGTTGAATAAGTTGGTGGGTGTAAATCAAATCCCAAGATTTCTGTATGAAGTAGCGAAATTTTTTTAAAAAAGAAAAAAGTTTACAAAGGATTAAACTTGAAACCTCTAAATCTTGAAACAAATCTGAAGTCGCCATTCCCCATACCCAAAAAAGTAGGGAGGAGGCTAAGAGCAAGAGAGGAAAAGGGGCCCAGGAGAGCAATAAAATACAAGTGAATGTAATACTATAATCATGCGTGTGTGGTACAGCCACATGTTTCAGAATATAGTAATACATGTATGCAGCTATAATACAGTTGTTCAGAAAGACAAAGAAATAGCATGTGAAGGTAGAATATCTTTCCCACGTAATTCAACTACATTGTCCAAAAGATGCCATAAACTTAAGTAATGCAAATCCTCAACATTCACTTGGATTTATTGTGAATCAGGACAGTAAACAAATGGAAATCGCTAGCTATTGTTATCAACGTCAGTCACAACACATTCTGCTCTGCAACCTGCATATTAGTCATCCACATATCCCCAACGAACAATTTTGGAAGCCGGAAGAACTAACAACCACTAAACACAATTTTTCAATGCTTCGCGTTTATTGGGAGAATAATGATGAATATTCTGTCACACTCTAGATCCAAAAGAACACTAAGATAAAGGCAACGGTCGGTTACATAGCACACAAACTCTAGTTAGAAACCTCTAGCCAACATCCCAGGTCTTCTAAGATACATTTCCGTATGATCTGAAATGCGTGAGCTCCATCCTTGTGACTGGCCACAGTGCAAATATTATAGGGATTTTGGCTCAATTCAACGGCAAAACTCATTAGATTGAGAAGACATTTTAGGGAACTTCCTCTAATTTGCAGACTTATCTCACGTAGTGGACATTTTACTGCAACATCTCAGGCATCAAGGAGCAATTGCACACAAATGCCTTCATCGATTCTATCCACCTCTTCATGGTCGATCCTTGAGGCCACCCAATCTGTCACCAAACCAACATGTTAAACAAACAATGGGAATGCCTATGGGAAGGTCGAGCTCCCAAGGCTCGCCTCCCCATTGGCTGATAATATTTAAAAAAGAAAATTTTATGTTTTGTTTTTTTCTCTCCTTTTAAAAAGAGAGAGAAAAGCAATGTCCACAACCTTATCAGGGTACAGCTGTTGGAGACAATAAAAAGGCAATGCATAAAAAGAATAAAAGGGACAATTTGGTATTCCAATTTATACAAGAGATGAAAAGTGACAAAATGTTTCAGTTTGAGTAACTGCAAGGATCATGTACCTTTGAAACTTATGTTCCCGGTAGATGAGCATTATACTAAGTAAAATTGGGATCAGTGCTAAGCATAAGTGCTCCAAAGAGTGCCCGCTGATAATGTAGTTATTTACATGGTATATCTTCTTGTCAGCAACAGCTTCAAATTTTGCCAGCAGATAAATCCCTGTGCCAAAGAGTTCAGGATTCAAAACTTATTGACAAGTTAAAAGAATATGGTTATTTCTTAAAGGCGTGATATATATATCCTAATTCCCAAGTTCATACATTAGCTGCTTTAGTTTCAGCAAAATGTACATTATTCACCGTAAGGCAAACCAATGGAAGGAATGGAGAATTTTTAGGAGGTAGTGGGTTTATGAGTAAAGCTTGTTATATGGGAATAGAAAAAAGAGGGAAACAAAAGAATATATGAAATAATACCAAAGATATACTTAAGCTGGCTGACAGACTAAAGCTCTTCTTCAGAAATTAGGAAGCGAGTCTTGATTGGACAACTTTGTCCAACTTAGTAAAAAAAAATTCTTTGAAGGCCACAGACAAAATTATAGTAAACACTAAACAGAACAATACTGGGGTTTGCACAAAAGGCAGGAGTTAGATCACTCAAAAGTGTTTACTACCAAAACTTTTCATCAGAACTGAATTGCTTTATCAGAAAATATTGAAATAACAGAACTAATCTATATTTCTGAGAGAGGGCCAACTAACAAGAACAAATCAGTCAACCTTTGGTAAATACTAGATAATGTTATAAAAATGGTATAGTCAAGCTTTAAACAAGCCTTAAGTTATATGCCAATTCACCGACTATATTCTTAATCACATTATTTTTTTATAGAAATTCTTAATCACGTTATAACTTTTAACAGTCACATGCAAGCAACAATGCAGCTTCAATCCTCTTAACCTCATAATGATTGGCAGCATCTATGGTAAGGTTTTTCTGTTTTTCTCGTTTTCATAAGCCAACTAAAAATCTTCATGCTTTACTCTTCTGCTTAATCAAAAGGAGCAGTCTTCCCTGTCCCCTTCAAATAGTTCAGAAAAAACCCAACCAGTTCATAAGTAGACACCTACAGTTTCAGTTCAAGGATACAACTCCTACAAGAACCTACCATCCACCACCAAGGATCAGGACAATAGCCAATAAAACTAACGGTTTCTTCTTCATATCAAACATTTCAAAGTCTGTTTCAGTTGCCTAAGAAAGTTAAACAAGCTCTGTAAGAGAATGAATCTCAAAACTTCATAAGAGCAATGATGACTGGTCCCAAGAGCCAAGAGAGATTACACTATACATAGAAAAAAATTAGCCAAGTAAAATTTAGTTTCAGCTGATTCTGAACAAAAGCTCCACAAACAATTAAATTTTTGACCCAAAAATTTTCTTATTCATTCACTGTTTGAAATTAGAAATAGCATTTTAGACCGAATAGAATTTAACTTGTTCAGTAAATAAAATAATTACAAAAGTCCAGGGCTTACCTGTTGACCAAAACCAATATGTTGAGTGAGTATAATTGGAACGGTACATAAATGCCACTCCTGGAATAGCAAGAGGAGGAATCAACTGGAATATCACGCAGAATCTAATATCACTATAAATCCTGCAACCAACTAGCAGACAGAACTCAGCATAAAGCTCAAAAACAGTTGTGGCATCTTGAAGCAAAAGAATTCAAAGAGAGAAGCAGCATTAAATATACAATAACAAACAACTAACCGTTCATTAGCTACACTAAGAAAAGCAGCCAAAAGAAGTGCAAACCAACAACAGAGTCCAATCCTTTGCCCTATTCTTTCAATAACCAAACAAGAGAAAAGCGAGGCGTAGGCCATCATCATCTGCAGTTAATAAATCGAAGCGCTTTAGTTACCAGTTTCACCAAAAACAAGTATTTTCCAAATCTTACGTATGGTTATGCCTTCCATTGAATACAATTTAGATCTGTGTAGTTTTAGAAACAGCTCCTGCCTCTCCGAAACTAAAGATAGCAATCACAGAATGGAAACGAGCCCAACATCACAGATTAATAACATTGTCAAATAGACATATAATACTAACCGGTAAAGTGTCCCACAAAACTCGATTATTATCCGGCTTCAAATGGTAATAAGCAGAGCCGAAAGCCACCCCTAATATTCCAGCGTAATATAGTGCCCAAGCACAAACCTCTGCTTGAGAACTGAGAAACCCAATTCCAAGCACAAAAAAATAAAAAAATGCTCGATTGTATCAACGTGATGGACTTGAATTATTAACTTTTGTTAGAGTGGTCATAGCCTTGTGGAAATCAATACCTTATGTTAAAAACACCGCCTTCAAGAGCAAAAACAAGGCCCAGAACACCAACAACCAAAAATGGGAAATTTGTGATCACATTCAACGTGTTCGGCACACCTGTAAAAACCCAGAAGCCAAAATTGTCTAATTTATCAGAAGATCAAGCAACCAAACAAGAAGTATAAATTTATAAAGAGTGGTTAGTTACCGAGAAGATTGCGCATGTCAAGGAAATGGTGGTGGTTGGGAGAGCGAGGGATTTTGGGAGTGAAGAATAGGAAGCAGATGCAACCAATAAATGCTCCAGCCCATATACGAGTTCTCTTCCACCTTCTGAACTGTTGATTTGCCTCCCAAAGCATCGCCGTTTCTTACTCTCAGTGCGCTTAGTATTTTGTATTTAAAAATAGAACTGCTTTGATTATATTAGGGAGAAGTGTCTCTTTCTGTCTCTGGAGAGCACGCAGTGCAGATGGGTGACCCCTTTCGGGGTTTGATTTTGATAAGACTCCTTTTCCAAGTTGGTTTCCAGGAATACAAGAATACTTGGTTTGATTGAAATTTGAAGCATTTAGTGCACAAACCTCGTGTTTGACAAAATCCGTCGTCACGGTGTGCTATGATTCGGGTGAGTGGGCCTCTCTCCCTACGAAATCAGGATCGGCGATTTCTTTCTTTCCTCGTTACCCATTAGGCTGTCACTCTCTCTCTCGTAAACCTCCGTCGCACTTCGCAGGATGCGGCTTTCGCGTTATGTTTGTCTCCTGGACTCGTAACTCCCATCTCTATTTATTAAAATTCAAAAATTTATCCAAAAGAAAAAAGGAATTTCTAAAATTGCAACCAAAATATAATGATTTTGGACTTTCAGATCGAGTTCAAATAATAAGCGAGCTGGGATATGGGCTTTGCTCACGAAATGGGCTTAATCCAATATCACCAATTCCAGGACTACAGAGACAGTGAAGCCTGGTGTTCCAAACCTACTGGGCCGTGATTTGCACTATAAACTGACAACACATAAATGAGGGATTAGATATTTTTTTTTCCTCTTAACTTTGCTTAATGTCTTAATTTTGTTTTTCATTTTTATTAACTGATAAAATTTCTTTCCTTAATCATTCTTCTTCATCTTAAATCGAACCAAGTGTGATATACCATATAGTATATAGGATAATATTATAAAAATTCATTCTCTCGTAAGATTAAATCAAGTTAATCCACCGTTACGTCGTTTTAAATTTGTATATAATTATTAAAAATATTTTATAAAAATTTGAAAATAATTTAAAAGATTAAAATCTCAATCTCCGTAGATTAGCCCTATAATATATAGGATAGACATTCCAATGATCTAGATAAGCTGGTGTTGATATAGCTAGCCATACATTAACTAACTAATTCAATAAAGTTAGGATATTGATATATGAATATTGATGTGTTGTAATTATAATTATCGAGGGTACAAAATCGCATTTGACAACCAGAGTTTTTTTTTTTTGGTTTAAGAATGACCTTCTCCATGTCTTCAAACAAATTAAATTTATAAGTGCTGACTTAAAAAGCTATAATGTTGTGTTGAAGTTCTTCTCTTCGCTGGTGAGAGTCTCGTTTCTTCTCTCCGCTAGTGAAAGTATTTGAAACTGAAGTTTTGTTGAATTTGTAATTCAGCGATGATTGTTTACAGCAAACTTTTGTTTGCTGTGATGGTGATTGTAATGATGCGAATGTAACAAAGAATGGTTTAGTAGTTAAAGACGCGAGAAGGAACTTGATTCAATTAAGCATAATTCTTGAAATTTCTTTGTTCCTGCATCATATGAGATGTTATTCTTGGAAGGATGGGATGATAAGGCGATTAACATGCTCGTTTGTTTCAATTATATAGAGTTGAATTGAAGGTGGTGACCTAAATTGAATTACCTATCTTGCAAGTTTCTTTGTGATTCTCAAGGACATTGTGTGTGGAATTTCCTCTTGTTGCGATTGAGTACTATATCTCAAATTGACAAACATGGAAGATGGAGACAATATCTGGTGTAATGGAAATGGAAAAGGATAAAGAAGGTATAGATATCAAAGATGAGATGCTACTAAACTAGAATGAATAGACAAAATGTGGATTTGGAAAAAATATACTAATTGGAAGAATAGTTACAAAGAATGATTTGAATAAAAATACTGTAAAAAACATGAATCGGAAGGGATGGAGTTTTTTAGAAGGTGTCATAATAAATAAAGTCTCTAACAGTACATTCACTTTTTCATTTAATAGAGCAGAGGACTGTATGAAGGTATTGAAGAGTAGACTATGGACAATCCTTGGTTTTTTGTTAGTGGTACAGCCATGGAAATCATCAGTTGCTTTTAATGATGTAAATTTGAACAACTGTCCATATTGTATACAAATCCATGGAATGCCTTTGGGTGGAATTAACAGAGAAAATGCAACAAAAGTAGGTGCTAAAGCTGGGAGGGTAGTGGCAGTTGAAGATCTGATAGTAGAAGGGAGAATAAGCAGATGCTTCATCCGAGTAAGGGTTGAAGTAGATATTTCCAAGCCATTTATGACAGGCACATGGATGGTAAGGCTGGGAGCACAAAGAATCTGGATTATCTTCAAATATGAGAAGTTACAACACTATTTTTATTGTTATGGTGCTTTGGGACATAATGCAAAAAGCTGCCAAAGGAGGAAAAATAAGGATGGGATAAGGGAAGCTTAAAATAAATACATGTTAGGCCTCGGTACTAGACTAGTAAAGGAAATAAAAGGAGTAATTAAAGTTCTTATAGATGAGTATGAATGAGTGAATTTAGAAGGAATTGAAGAAGGAGGTGAGGGAAGGGGAAAAATAAAAGAAGAGTTGATAAAGAACACCTACTATAAACATGAGAAGAATAAAAAAGTTGGGGAAGGGAATATGTTTACATGTGAAAGGGAAGAGGAAGCGAGGAAGGAGAAAAAGGAGCAATACAATTATAATAGAGATGTGAAGGTGAGTAAGGTTCTGAAAAATATCTAGAAAGCTGTTGGTGGAAAGGAAAGGAAAACTAAAGAAGACATAATTTGTATAAATATGATGTACATAAGGAAGCAAGAAATGGAAAGAGGGGAGAAAGGAAGTATCATTAATCAAATTGGAAATATAAATGATGAACAAAGGATAGGAAGAAAGGATATGATGATGGTAAGAAAGAAAAAATCAATGAGGTTATCTCTAACTTATTAAGATACATGGTTGAAATGCCTTTAGAAGAGGAGGGAGGAGAGGAAGACTTTATGATTTCAAAACTAATTGATGAGAATGACTTAACAGGAAGCATAAAGAGGGTGGGTATTAAGAGACCAGATGAAAAAGAAAAAAGCCCACAAAAGCCAAAGAAAGTTAAAAGGGAATTGTTTAATATGGAGATAGAAGAGTATATGCAAGGGGAAGATGGGAGAAGTAAGGGACATGCAGTCAAAAGAAAGAAGAGAGGTGATATTAGGCAAAGTAATGATTTGCTGTAGTTAGTGGAAGTGCCAATTGTGGAAGGCAAATAGAGAAGGGATATTGGTTTTAATGGTGAATTTATGTTCAAATCTTGAATAAAGAACAAGGAAGTAATTGAAGGGTTTGGTGGTTATCCTTAAACAACCACAAAGAACTTATGAGAGTGTTATCTTGAAATTGTTAGGGTTTAGGGGTTGTCTTGACAGCTAAAGACCTTAAAAAGAGATGTATGATATATAAACCCTTAATTGTGTTCTTGACATAAATGAAAATAAAGTGTCGAAAAATGGAAAGACTGAAGAATAGAAAGATATTTGGCTATAACAATACTCTTTACGTGGAACTGTTGGGTAAATCAAGAGGCTTGGCCCTCTGGTGGAATGAGGATGTGAACTTGAGCTTCATATCCAACTCAAGGAATATTATTCATGTTTTGGTAGACTCTAACTTGTTAGAAGGATTATGTTATTTCACCTTTGTCTATGGTCCACAGAGGAATCATAAAAAAGTAGTGGTATAAGATAAGGTAAGAAGGTTGAAACCATCAAATGACTACACATAATTTTGCTTAAGTGATTTCAATGAAATCTTAGACAATTTAGAGAAGATTGGAGGTTTGATCAAATTATCAAATTCCTTAACAGACTTTCAGAATCTGGTGTTTGATTGTGACCAGAGTTCACATTGTCCAATATGTAACTTAGAGATGATCTTATTATGGAAAGACTTGACAGATGCTTTTGCAATCTTAATGGTAAAGAACAATTCCCAAATACTCAATTATTTCACCTTGAGCAAATTGGCTTTAATCATTGCCCAATTATGGTTAACTTGAAGTTCAAGACTTTGAGGATTAAGAGATCTTTCAAGTTTGAAGTTGTTTGGGTAGAGCATCTAAATTTCAAAGAAGTTGTAGAAATAGGATGGATTGGGGAAAATGTTATAGAGGAGAAAGAAATCCAGATTCTCTGCTTCTAGTTAAGGTGTTGTAGTGAAGCGCTGTGGAAGTAGAGCAAGAAGGCTTTTCAAAATAATAAGAAGCTAATACAAGACCTTAGAAGCAAGATCAATGTATTAAGACAAGGGGTAATAGATGAGGAGAAGGCCATGGAAATTAATGGTTTAGTAAAGCAAATTGAGAAAGCTTAGGACAAGGAGAAATATTGGCATCAAAGGTCAAGGAATGCATGGCTTCAGATTGGAGATCAGAATACAAAGTTCTTCCACCAGTCAACGGTTTAAAGAAGAACTACAAACAGAGTCTTGAAGCTGAAAGGTAATGGTAGAGAGTGGATAGAAGATAAAAAGTGCATAGGGATTTGCTTCAAGGATTACTATAAGGGTCTCTTTAAAATCGTAAGTACTATAGATATGTCAGAAGTTCTAAGCTTTGTTAAAAAGGGTATTACAGATGAAGACAATGTAGCTTTAATGGATAAAGTCTTGAAAGAAGAGATAAGGAAGGTAGTGTTCATCCTGTGGGATATGAAAGCTCCAAGACCGAATGGATTTTTTGGAAAGTTTTACCAAAACTTTTGGGATCAGGTAAAGGATTAAGTGAGAAGAGTAGTCTTTGATTTCTTTAATAGAGATGGTGGGTTGGAGAAGATAAATGAGACCAATATTGTGGTGATTCCAAAAGTGGACAAGCCAGAAGTTGTTACTCAATACAGATCAACTAGTCTTTGTGTATAAGATCATCTTAAAGATTATGGTGAATAAAATGAAAGGTTTGAAGCCAAAACTATTATTAGAGAATCAAAGGGCTTTTATCAAGGGCAAGTTGATCCACGATAATATAGTGCTAGCCCATAAGATATATCATTATTTGAAGATAAAGGCTTCAAGGTGCAAATATGAACTGGCTATGAAGATTGATATAGCAAAGGCATACAACAGGGTAAAATGAGATTTCCTAAGGGAGGTTCTCCTTAGGTTAGGATTTTGCTGAGAATAGGTTATTAGGATTATGCAGTGTGTCACATCAGTGAAGTATAATGTTGTGGTAAGGGGCAAAAGGGTTACATCTTTCTTCCTTGAAAGGGAAATATGACAAAGAGACTAGTTATTGTCATATTTGTTTATATTAATAGTTGATGTCTTATTAGAGATAATAACGAATTATGCTAAGGGTGGACTACTAAAGGGAATCAAGCTAGCAAGGGTATGCCCAGAGCTGACTCACTATTTTTTTTTGCTAATGATGCTCTATTTTTCCTTAAGGCCAGTAAGGAAAATTGTAGAGTTATGACTAATATTCTAACTTAGTATTGTGTGGCATATGGACAGGTGATGAACCTAGATAAATCCTGTCTATTTTTCTCTAAGAACTCTCTTGATTATGTGTAAAAAGACATGTGTGATGTGATGAGTATAGTTGGAGTAGAGAACCCAAGGAGATATTTAGGCCTTCTTACTCTTTGGAAAAGGTCAAAGAATTCAGCATTGGGGTTTGTAAAGGCGATGTTGAGAAAAATTTAGGGGTAGACGTAGTCATATTTATCTCAAGCAGGAAAGGAGGTTCTAATAAAAGCAGTGGGTAATGCATTGCCAGCTTTTCCAATAGGGGTTTTTAAGTTCCCGAAGGATTTTTGTAGAGAGTTAGATTCCTTTATGACAAATTTTTGGTGGGCTCAAAAGGAAGGAAAGGGAAGGATTCATTGGCAATAATGGCATAAAATAACTAAATCCAAAAGAGAAGGGGCAATTGGATTCAGGGAATTTGAGCACTTTAATGATGAACTATTAGTCAAGCAAGCCTGGAGGCTTCTAGTTTGTCCAAAGTAGTTGTGGGCATAGGTCCTTAAAGGAGTTTATTTTCCAAACTCATGTTTTTTAGAAGTAGGGAAAGAGTCCATGGCATCTTCTGAATGGTTAAGTATACTTTGTGGAAGAGACCTATTGGTGAGAGGAATGCACTAGAGAGTAGGAGAAGCGAGTTTTATCAGAATCTGGGGGGATAGTTGGATCCTGGGACTTACAAAAGGAAGGATAATGTCTCCTATGCCTAATGATGATTATGCAAATGCAAGAGTAGATAGCATGATTACAATGGGAAAATGGGATTTTAATTCTATCAAGAGCTACCTATTATAAGAAGAAATAAATGCAATAGAAAATATTCCAATTTTAGGATGTCCAGTGGAGGATAAAAGAGTTTGAAGGCTTACCAAGAGTGGAAATTACAGTGTGAAGTCGAGTTATCATTTAGCAAAGAGTTGTGTGAAAATAATTGATCCAGCTAAAGCTTCTTCTTTAAGGTGTATCCTAAGTGACCTGTGAAAAAATATCTGGAGGATTAAAGCAGCTGAGAGGATAAAGCACTTCATTTGGAGATTATGCACTTATTCACAACCTTCTATGGAGAATCTATATGCCAGGAAATGTGCTATTAGCCCTTTATGCAAAATATGGAAAAAGGAGATAGAGTCAATGGAACACATGATGCTATTTTGTGACTAGGCAAACAAGGTTTGGCTTGAGAGTGTGCTAAACATTAAATGGAACAAATGTAAGGTGAATAGGTTGAACGTTTGGTGGCATGAACTGTTGATTAATAATGGATATATGGATGATTGGACTATATCACGAATCTCTTATTTGTGTTTGCATATTTGAAAAGATCGGTGTGCATACATTTTTCAAGAGGAAGAAGTTAATGGAATTAATACCATTATGAAAAGGCTAAGCAATAGTGAGTGAATTTTGGATGGCAAACAAATTAGGTGAGTTGGGATGTGAAAAGAAAACCACAAATAGAGACGATAGCTCATGGAAATTACCTAATAAAGGAGTGGTAAAACTCAACTGTGATGGGTCTTTTAATAGTAAGAAATTGAAAGTAGGCGTGGGGGTTATAACTCTAAATTGGCATTGAGAAGTTGTAGATGGAAGATGCCTAGTGATGAAAGCATGCTCTCCTCAAATGGCAAAAATATTGGCATTGAGGGAAGCATTGAAGATGGCATGGGTGATGGACCTCCAAAGTGTAGAAATTGAGTCAGATTGCCAAGAATTAGTAGATGCAATTAACAAGAATAAGACTGATTGTGATTGGACAATTTTGACACTAATGGGAGAGTGCTTAGAGATATGAAAATATCTAAAATTTTCGATGATTAAGCATATTAATAGAAATGTGAACAAGGTGGCTAATTGGCTAGCCAAGACTGTCGTGTGTGGGATGTGCTCTTTGAGTTGGGTATCCTTGCCCCCATCCTCGTTGGTGGCGTTAGTGAAGGCAGATAGTGGCAGGGAGAAAGTGAGAGTTGGTTGAAGATGATGAGAGAGGCGCTACTGTTATTTGGTCCTCTTGTCGATAGCCTTTTGTTTTTTCTTATGTACTTTTGTTTAGATTTATCTTTGCTGACTTGCGTTTAGGCCTACATTGTTTTTAAGGTTTTGTATTGTCTTGTTTGTTTTGGTTTAATAAAATCCATATTTTGTCCAACAAAAAAAAAACAAATTAAATTCATAAGACAGAGGAGAGTAAATGTTGCTTGTTGTAATAATCATTCACACAATTAAAAGTATTACTAACATAACCAACAATAATTCCCATATTTCTCGCAAGTGATTATCTTTAAATTTAATTAGTCTTTAAACTTTTTAAAATAGAACTACACAATTACATGAGAGATTTAAAAATAAAAATAACAATAGAAGGAATATTACTTATTTTCACATAAGGGTAATGATTCAGGAAGCTACTCTCAAGAGCTTTATAATCATTAGATAAAAATAAAATATTGTATATAAATTTAAACATATATAATTTTGGGATTAAAGATGCTATATACTCTAATGTTACATATAATAATATAAATGTCACCTTTTGTGTAAAGTAAAAAAAAAGAAAAAATAAATTAAAAGCTCGTTCTATTAAAAAACTAATTTTATCAGACAGCAGTGAGCTTGAGGCGTGGTAGGTGATCCATGGTGGCAAGCAGAACAATGTTGACCGACAACGTCTCGTGCGTAAATATGAGATTTTGTATTGGGATATTTTCTTAAATTGGAATAATTTAAACTCTCAAATAAATTCATTCATTCGTCCAGGAAATTAACTGGTTTTGTCACACGTACGGGGCTCGTTACTTTTATTCCATGAACAGACAGAAAGGGTTCTGAATCGAATTACATGAATCCAGACACCGTGTACTACAAAGAACAATCATTGCCATTATAACGTCAGTCATCGTCGGGTAAATTCGCCCCACTTCAACAAATGGAGTTTAAATTTCTAAGTCATAAATATTCTTAATTAATATTCTTAAAACATTAATTAAACAGTATTAAATATTTTTAAAGATAATGAATTTATTATGCCACGTCGGACCAAAAATACCAAAATAGAGCTCAGAGAATTAAAGAAAGGATGAAACAGAATCAATAACTTGATTCCCATCACGATATATAAATTTCAATAAAGTGATAAAATGATACATGCTCAAACCGAAGCTACTCTTTTTGTTTCATTTCAAGTGTAGTCTCTAAAACTCGATCGTGTCCCATTCGTTCATGTGGTGTTTGTAAGTCTGACAGACAGTGACATCCTTGGCTCTGTCATTTTCCTTCAAAGGTGGACGCGCACTCACCCACCAACCGCCTACCTACCAGAGCGCCAAACATAAAATGATTTTATTTTTTCAATGAAATTAGGCCAAACCAAAGTACCAAACCCCTTTACCCTCAGATCTCAATAATCCCCCTTTCCCATTGCTTCTAAAGTATCATGTAGAGTCTGAAATATAAAAATATATTTATATAGACAGACCAACACACTATGATATCGTCACTCCACCACACCCACTCACAGACTTGAATGGAATCATAAAAAAAGCATCCTGATTTTGAATCCACTTTTGCTTTCCTAACCAAATACCACTTCCTCTGCTTTCTCTTCTGTTTCATATTCATTTCTCTTCTGCATAATCTCCTTCCATCTCTCTACGTGGTGTACCGCATTCATTCATGGAACGTGCTCGGCGGCTCGCGAACCGGGCCATTCTGAAACGTCTGGTTTCGGAGGCGAAGCTGTGCCGCCAGAATGAAACGTTGTTCAAGTCGTCCTCCGCTGTATTGTATACACCTTCGAGTTCGAGGTACGTATCCTCTCTTTCTCCCTCTGCTTCCAGAGGCAGAGGATCCCAATCCCAAAACTTGCTAGGCACCAATCTGTCACGTAATGTTGGGTTCCAAACTCGATCCATTTCGCTCGAGGCACTCAAACCTAGTGACACTTTTTCCCGACGCCATAACTCTGCTACTCTAGAAGAACAGACCAAAATGGCGCAGTCATGTGGGTTTGACGATCTCGACTCGCTTATCAACGTAACTGTGCCTAAATCGATTCGGTTGAATGAAATGAAATTTAGTAAGTTTAATGAGGGGTTGACAGAGAGCCAAATGATCAAGCACATGAAGTTTTTGGCGTCGAAGAACAAGGTTTTTAAGTCATATATTGGGATGGGCTACTATAACACCCATGTCCCACCTGTGATTTTGCGGAACATTATGGAAAACCCAGGTTGGTACACCCAGTACACTCCTTACCAGGCTGAGATATCTCAAGGACGTCTCGAGTCCTTACTTAATTTTCAAACCATGATTACGGATCTAACTGGTCTACCCATGTCGAATGCTTCATTACTTGATGAAGGCACTGCCGCCGCTGAGGCAATGTCTATGTGTAACAATATTCAGAAGGGAAAGAAAAAAACTTTTATCATTGCCAATAACTGTCATCCTCAGACCATTGATGTTTGTGAGACAAGAGCGGGCGGTTTCGATCTTAAGGTAGTCACCGCAGATCTTAAGGATATTGATTACAAATCGGGTGATGTTTGTGGTGTACTTGTTCAATACCCGGGCACCGAGGGTGAGATTTTGAATTATGAGGAATTCATTAAAAAGGCTCATGCTCATGGAGTCAAAGTTGTTATGGCTACGGATCTGTTGGCATTGACAGTGTTGAAGCCTCCTGGTGAATTGGGGGCTGATATTGTTGTTGGCTCAGCTCAGAGGTTTGGGGTTCCAATGGGTTATGGAGGTCCTCATGCTGCCTTCCTGGCCACATCCCAAGACTACAAGAGGATGATGCCTGGAAGAATTATTGGAGTCAGTGTGGATTCTTCTGGAAAGTCAGCCTTGCGAATGGCAATGCAAACTAGGGAGCAGCATATTCGTAGGGACAAGGCTACCAGTAACATTTGCACAGCTCAGGTACAAATATCATGTCTAACTATCTAATCGTTGCTCCAATTCGTTTATTCTGAATATCCCATTTAGAATGAGCTACATCATCTTCAGGTTTCATATGAATTGGTTGGTTTAATTAATCCTGCTTGATTCTGATCAGGCACTGCTTGCAAACATGGCTGCTATGTATGCCGTATACCATGGACCTGAAGGTCTTAAAACCATTGCTCAACGTGTGCATGGTCTGGCTGGGGTATTTGCTCTTGGGTTAAAGAAACTTGGAACGGTGGAAGTTCAGAATCTTCCCTTCTTTGACACTGTGAAGGTTAAGACTTCCAATGTTCAAGTCATTGCTGATGCTGCTTATAAAAGTGAAATAAACTTGCGAGTTGTTGATGGAAACACTGTAAGTGTTGCTTTATATTGCATCAAATCAATTAGTGGAAACTTTAGGTCCCAAGACTATGGAGTTTAGTTGCTTTTCAGATCACTGTTTCCTTTGATGAAACAACTACTTTGGAGGATGTTGATGAGCTTTTCAAAGTTTTTGCTGGTGGCAAGCCCGTAAGTGCGATTAACATATCATTTCAGAATTATTAATTATATCATTACTTGCCACTTTAAGTCCATCTAAAACGCTTATTTTATTCTTAGATCTCCTTCACAGCTGCATCTCTTGCACCAGATGCTCAGACTGCCGTTCCCTCAGGACTAACTAGGGAGAGCCCTTATCTGACACACAATATCTTTAACATGTATATCCCTTTCCTCAAAATTTGAATTTATTTGGTTAAATTATTTAAGCTTTCCTGAATTTTATTTGCTCATACTAGGTACCACACTGAGCACGAGTTGCTCAGGTACATCCATAGGCTACAATCAAAGGATCTCTCGTTATGCCACAGTATGATCCCATTGGGTTCTTGTACAATGAAGCTGAATGCAACAACTGAAATGATGCCTGTGACATGGCCTAGCTTTACTGACATTCACCCGTTCGCACCAACTGAACAGGCTCAAGGTTATCAGGTAGTTGAACTACAATGATTAAATAAAAATCACTATAATGATGAAGTGAGATTCTCTTAAATGCTTTTATTCCCAAAAATATAAGATATACAGTTACTTTTTCTGTCTCTAAACAAGCAACCTTGGTATCAGGAAATGTTCCAAAATTTGGGTAAACTGTTGTGTACCATCACTGGGTTTGACTCCTTCTCTCTGCAACCTAATGCTGGTGCTGCTGGAGAGTATGCTGGACTGATGGTTATTCGTGCATATCATATGGTATGGTGACTTTGATCACTATAAACATTTTTGCTTAACTTTTATAGGCAAAATTAATAGGGCAATCATTTTGTCTTCTGATTTACATCACAGGACATAGAATTTGTACAGCTGTTATTGAATTTTTACACTCTATTTCATATATCAACCAGTAATTGATGATGTCAATTGCGGCATTTTTTTATGCTAAATATTCAATTCTCTTCATATGTTAATAATACTTGCATTCATAAACATTCTGAAATTTGTATGATGCTTACTTCTTTTGGCCATCGGAAACTGTAGGCAAGGGGAGACCACCACCGCAATGTTTGCATTATACCTGTGTCGGCACATGGTACAAATCCTGCAAGTGCTGCTATGTGTGGAATGAAAATTGTTTCTGTTGGAACTGATGCCAAAGGAAACATTAACATTGAAGAGTTGAGGAAGGCTGCTGAAACACATAAAGACAACTTATCTGCACTTATGGTACACCGTGCTTATATTGGAATTTTACTTTTATTAGAATTTATGCTAGTGGATTGGAAATTTTCTATATTCATTTGGTTTTTATTTACATTATAGGTAACATATCCTTCAACCCATGGTGTTTATGAAGAAGGTATTGATGAGATATGCAAGATTATTCATGATAATGGAGGCCAAGTGTATATGGATGGGGCTAACATGAATGCACAGGTTGGTTTTTCTGTATATATCTTTACATTCATGCGTCCTGTTTTGACTTTTGAGCCAAGAATCAAGTGGGGAAAGTTCTGGAGGCAGATACTAGGATAGTAGGACATAATGGCATGAAGAATATGTTATATGAAACTAATCTTTTTGCCGGAGTAGTTATGGTATTAAAAGCTTAAGTTTGCTGTATTAGCAAGCATCATTTTTATTCTCCATTTTGTTTGAGTCTTCTCTATGTTATGAGTTGATCCAAAAGCTCCAATCATATTGTCTGCTAAAATTAGGCTCATTACCTTTACATCTGATGATTTGGCTGCTTTCGTTCTGCATATTGCTTTGGTTCAGAAATTAACATGTGTGCAATTTCTAGAGAGTTAGTTCAGTTACTGAATTAAAATTTGACCCACTGTTCATGTTTACAGGTTGGACTTACAAGTCCAGGTTGGATTGGAGCAGATGTTTGCCATCTCAATCTCCATAAAACATTTTGCATTCCTCATGGAGGTGGCGGACCAGGCATGGGTCCTATTGGAGTAAAGAAACACTTGGCACCATTTTTACCTTCTCACCCTGTGGTAAATATTTTGGTTATGGGTGACAGATATTATGTACAACATGCATGCATTTTTTAATCATATATTGAATAGAAAGCACAATGTTTTCACAGAAATACTCATCCTTATCATATCATTGATAGAATGAAAATACTTGATAAACTCTTGCATGAGTTTTGTTGTTGTTTAATAACCTCCATCTTCTTTGTATAATTATTTTATGTTACCATACTGAAGGTACCCACTGGTGGTATTCCTGCCCATGACAAGTCTCAACCACTTGGTACAATTTCTGCTGCTCCTTGGGGCTCAGCACTCATATTGCCAATATCTTACACCTATATAGCCATGATGGGCTCTAAGGGACTTACTGAAGCATCAAAGATAGCTATTCTGAATGCAAACTACATGGCAAAACGATTGGAGGTTTGTGCTTCCTCATAGATGATCACATCTCTGTCCTCTTCCCCTTGCAACTTTGTGGCATACAGCCACTATGGCCCAAGGGGAAAAAGAAAGAAGGGGGGGGCGGGGGTGGGGTTTCTGATTCTGAGACTTCCTGTCTTGATAGTATCAAATTCATAGTATATTTTTTTTCTGTATGCTAAAGTTGTCTTTACCTATGCCTTGTGTTTCTACAGAAGCATTACCCCATTCTTTTCCGTGGAGTCAATGGAACAGTTGCTCATGAATTTATTGTTGACTTAAGAGGCTTTAAGGTAGATCAATTTGGTGTTGGAAGTTGTTTTTCAACTATATTGATGAAATGATTAACTGGAAGCTATTTGTGTCATAGAATACTGCTGGGATAGAGCCTGAAGATGTTGCAAAGCGCCTCATGGACTATGGATTTCATGGACCAACAATGTCATGGCCTGTGCCTGGCACACTCATGATTGAACCTACCGAGAGTGAAAGCAAGGTATGAATATGACCTTCAGGAATAATCTGTCCCCTGTCCCTGGGTTCCTCTAACGTTGTTTCTTCTCTAATTTAATCAAGAAATATCATTGCAGGCTGAGCTAGACAGGTTTTGTGATGCGCTTATTTCCATTAGGGAAGAAATTGCTGAGATTGAGAATGGAAAAGCTGATATTCACAACAATGTACTCAAGGTAAAAGGTTTAATTCTGTGAGACTGTTCTCCATTTATATAACAAGACAAGAAGATATATATTTTTTCTTTCACTCTGAGTATCTTACTAGTATAACTATCAGACTTGTCTTTTTTTTTTTTTTTTTGCAATTCCAAGATGCAGTTTTGAGTGACTATCTAAATTGTCTTGGTGCAGGGAGCCCCTCACCCACCGTCAATACTCATGGGAGATGCATGGACAAAACCATACTCTCGGGAATACGCAGCATTCCCAGCCTCCTGGCTTCGTACTGCAAAGTTCTGGCCTTCCACAGGTACTCATCTAGTCATCCCCTTATTCCTATAACCATGTTTCTAATTGATCCTTCTCATACTTAGCGTATGTTGTAGTGCTATGCTTATGTAATAGGGAAAATGATAATATGTGGAAAGAATCAGATGGCTTTTCTGCAGATTTCAAATAGTTAAGTAAGATTATCAATATGTATGAACACATGGTCTTCTATGATGTTTTTCAAATTCCTAGATATACGATGACATCTGAATGCTGAATGTCTTCAAGCTGTATAGCAGAGAATCACAATTTATGACCATGACGGATTCTATCTGTCTGGCATGCATAATTTTGTTTGACCATGGCCTTACAAATGTGGTTGGTTGTGTTATCAGGACGTGTTAACAACGTGTATGGTGACCGTAACCTCATCTGCACTCTGCTCCCGGCATCACAGGTTGTTGAAGAACAAGCAGCTGCCACGGCCTAGTCTTCCGTTAATGAATTTGCATCTTCTCAATATTTCTTTGAAATTGATTGTTAATCTGAGAGAGAGATAAATACAAGGTGTAAGTCTCATACATTAAAGGGTCTGTTATCTTAGTGGGACTGCTCAAACGGGTTTTATACACTTGTGTCTATCTTTCTCTGAAATTTACATATAGTCCTTCCGTACCTATTCTTATTTCTTGTTGTACATAAACTTGTTATTCACACAGTCGTTGCCGCTGTTCACTTTTGCTTCCTCTTCCTCATAAGTCGTAACCATAGTGATTGTATTTACTTCCTCTTGTTGACTCTTATCCTGCTATTATAGCTCAACTAATAACAGCTCTAGCAGTTTGATTCAAGTGGTGTAACGGGCTACTCATGAATTTTAGGAATGCAGTTTATACAACTCATGCGCCCAAAAAAGAAAAGTTGATTAAGTTTTTGATTCCCGGGTCTAATAATTTTGACGAGATTACGATGTAAATCTCTTTTCTTATATTTTAAAAACAATTTAATTGTGGATATAACTGTTATACACTATCATATTCTTTCATGGAAAGTAGATGCCTATTCGGTGTATTCAATTTTCCAAACTGTAAAATTCTGAGATTCAGTGAGGAATTCGGTATTAATCGGGAGAAATTTTATATACTTGTGGAATTAGGAAATTTTCTTATAGCATAATATATTCAATGGTTGTAATGACTTTAATGGCCAGTCTATGATAGGCCTCGTGTTACTAAAAATTAAAGATATAATGATACTTAGTTGTAAGACATTTTTATTTAATAAATTAATTTTTTGAGAAATACTCAATGCCTTATATTGGCACCACAATGCAACATCGGAGAGTACATATGTTCAGGACGTTTTTTGGTTGTGTGTTGAAAACCATGTCTATTTTTATTTTGAAAGGAGCATCTAAAGGAGAAGCTATTTTCCAGTTCATATAATTACATCCGAATCTACTTATAGTATATTTCAATTATTTGCTGATTTTATTGTAAATAAAGTAATAAGAATGAATGCATGTACATTAGAGGAAAGAAAATCACACTCAAGCTTATTTTAAAAGGTAATTAGATAAATGTAAACTCAAAAGTTCGGTCCCAAAAATAGCGTCATAATTTTATTGATTCTTCCATCACGTATAAATATAAAGATATGGAGTATAAAATTAATGACCCCGTTTTGCATAGCATTAACCACAAAAGGCTCTCAAATTTTGTCTATTTGTAAAACCACCTCCTTTCGGGAAATTTCTTTGCGCTTTTCCGTTTCGTGAATTCAAGGACTGATTCCCATTTATTTATTTATTGAGATGGTTGCAACAAAAATATAAGTGGATGAGATTGTTTGTTTGCCATTGGCCCTACAAGACTACAGCTTATAATGGCAACACGCTTAAAACAGGTCTATTTTAACATATAAAGTAAATTCATTAAAAAATCTACTTAAACATTAAACCTACAACCATCGACTCAAAACATATTTGAATTTTAAAATAGTTGAATTGCTATACGTAATCAGTGACTGGTAATTGTAATCAAAACTTGTAATTGAGTTGATTATACGTAAGTAACAAAAAATTGCAAGTTTATTTTCGATACTCATATTGTACTGAGTGTTATATTTATTAATGTTTTAATATATAATTTAATTTGTTTTTTTAACAAAATTTACATAATTTAATTTTAAATTGTAATTTAGTGAGATCATCAATTTTAAAGAAAAATTATTTAATTGTCAAAATTTGAGTAGGTAAAAGTAATATGAAAAAATATATTTTACCCCTCTAAATTAGGTTTATATGTTACATCACTTACCTAAATTTTAATTTATAATAAATTACTTTTTAAACTATCTAAAGTACTAAAATTATTATCTATAGAACTAAATTTAACAGAGCATATTTTTTTTTCTTCCCTGATCTTCATTTGTATGCTGCTGTATATAGAATACATGTTTTGGAATTAGATACAGATAATAGAAATACATGCTTAGAAATTTGAGTTCTTTAGGATTAATAGATTAAATCTAAACCTAAATGAATGTGCGTACTATGCTGAATTTTAGTAACTTATTGACAAATAACAGACTTCCATATTAGTGTGTATGAAGAAGTTAAATTAGAGAAGGGTAAAAAATAAATCTTATATATATTTTGTTAAATTAAACTCAATAAATAATAATTTTAATATTTTAAATAATATAAAAAATAATTTATTATAAATTAAATTTAGGTGAGTAATATATTATATATATATATATATACTTTAAAAAAAGTAGAGTGTACTTTTTCCTAAATAATATGTGCATAATTTTGCTCCACTAGTAGCCGTCCGATCAACAACATGTAAGGTCAATCAAGTCAACGGTTGAGATCAAATGGAGTCCACGAAAAGCAATGCGTAATGAGGACAAAGCATGAGGAGCCAGAGGGTTGTTTATCTAGGCTAGGGGTTATAAAGTGCATTGGAGGGAATAGGCATGAGTGAGGAGGGTGAGCGGTTAATCGAAGTCTTTCAAGTGGTGGAAGCTTGAGGAAGAAGGGTGCGCAAGTTAAAGGAATATGCTCTGTTTATAGGGGTCGTAGGTTAAGCCAGCACGGAGGAACGAACCAAGACTCGGACTCAGACTCAGTAGGGATACCCACAATTTAGAAAAGGGAACTTGTTCTTCTTGATGATCCATGCCCAGAATGAAGCATCTCCTAAGAAAACTTCACATCGGTGGCGCTATCAATGACAACCAGAGACTGCCTGAAACTCCCCCGGTGCTCAGCCCCACCCCCAATATCACCCTGTCTCCTTCTACTTTCGCGTCGCCTACAGTGGCCACCGTCGCTTCAAGAGAATCGGTTGCTGATCGGACGGCTATTGATGCTACCGCTGGTATTGGTGGAGACAAGGGAGTGGATTTCGGTCTTTTGGAGGAGGAGTTTCAGATTCAGTTGGCTTTAGCGATTAGCGCTTCCGATCCTGATGTGCGTAAGGACCCCGATTCTGCTCAGATCGATGCTGCCAAGCAGATGAGCCTCGGGTGTGAAGCTTCTGTTACTGACACAGCAGCCCTCGTCCAGTTTCAATCGCTTCGTTATTGGGTATTTATATTTTCATATATAATTAATTTGGGATGCCTTTGGTTGCGATTATTATGGCCTCTAACTTTAATACATTAGAGTGAGAATTAGGGCTATGGCCGTTTCTTATTTGGGTGACGTTAATTGCCGCTATACATGTCTTGCCCCGACGCTAATAATGGGATTGTCCTGCTCTGTATTAGGAATTTCATTTTCTCATGGTGGATTTTGTTTTTTCCCCCCCGTAATGTAGGAACTATACTTAGGATTTTCTGATAAATGAAATTTGGTAGCCGCGCATTATCATGTATATAGTTTTCAGTGAGACTTATATTGAACAACAGTAATAACTAAGTCTTCTATTTATTTTGGTTTGTACATCCATTCAACTTAAGTATATTGCTCTATCTAGACATTTAACGTTGTTAATTATGGTGATAGGATTTCTAACTACTTTTTACTCTATCACTGGCAGAATTACAATGTCGTTGATTATGAAGAGAAAGTGATGGATGGATTTTATGATGTTTATGGCATTACCTCAAATTTAGTTGAACGGGGAAAGATGCCATTGTTGGTGGATCTGCAAACTACATCCATCACAGAAAATCTTGATTGTGAAGTGATTTTGGTGAACCGCATAGTTGATATTGAGCTGAAGCAGCTTGAGAATAAAGCCTGTAAATTGTCTAAGGACTGTTGCCTTTCGGAGCGAGGATTATTTTTAAGTGGCTTACTTCAGAAACTTGCTGACATTGTTGTAAATAGAATGGGTGGACCAGTTGATGATGCTGATGAAATGTTGAAAAGGTGGACCATGAGGAGCTGCCAATTAAGAAATTCTTTAAGAACCATTGTTCTTCCCCTTGGCTGTCTTGATGTTGGACTTTCTCGTCACCGAGCGCTACTCTTTAAGGTTGTAAATTCCTTTCAATTTCTTATTTAAAGGGCTTCCAAATTGACAGACACGGCATAGCTTCTTTTATGTGTTTTTAATCATCATCCCATTGTATTTGGAATGCATTTATTCATTATGGAGTGCGGTGGTCCATTTTATGTGATCTGTCTAACAAGTGACAAGTTGTCGGTAAAATGGTAATATGATTATTATATCAGGAGATAGTGATGATTATCTTTTAATCTGATGGAAAAACTTAAAGCAACCCAGAGGGAAGAATTTACATTTCTGACTCTATATTAAGTAAGCAATATATAGACTGCATAAGTTACCAAGTTGTCCTCAATTTTAACGTTGGTTATACAATTTATTTTATTACTTAGCAAAAAAATTTATCAGAAGTTAATCATGTTATTCTTCTGGGGCTTAGGTACTTGCTGATAGAATTAATGTTCCTTGTATGCTGATCAAAGGGAGTTATTACACTGGAACTGATGACGGAGCTGTGAATTTGATTAAAGCTGATGATGGAAGGTAATATTCTTTTGGTAGAATTTCAGTTCTCTCCTATCAAGATTACTTAATGGAGTTTTATTCAGTGGGCAGCCCTGATCACCCTCTTATTTATATTAATTTATGTTGGGGGATCGTTGGTGAGTTTGGTGTCTTGGACTCTTGATCTCAACTAATACAAATAAATAATAATAATAATCTATATTTGTATCTGTATTATATTATATGGCTTTGGGAGTTTTGTCTCTTTAGTATTCCAAACCATATAATATATATGATAAAACATATGAAAGAATGAGGTGTTATGGGAGGAGAAGCTATGAGAGAGTGGGAATTTACTTAACATTCCCTTAAAAAAATTGGCATGCAATTTAGTTTGACTAGATGAAAGATGTCCAATAACTAGTGGTAGGGGAAGACCAAAGAAAACAATAGGCGAAATTATTATGATGGATTTAATTATTAATCTAACTATAGAAATGAGCAAAGATATAACACATTGGCATCGCTTGATCCATATGGTCGACTCCACTAGTAATAAATATAATAATAATCTCTTAAAAACAATGTGATATGAAAGAGTGGACAGTTATTCTCCCTTCTCACAGTTCTTTTTATTGTTTTTTAATCAAAATGATTTATTAATTTTCTAATAAAATAATTGTAATTTATTTATTTTTATCTAAAAAATTTAAGTAAAAATAATTAAAGAGAAAATTGATCTAGCCCTTAGTTGAAATGTTGCTAGTTTAGATATGGTTTATTCAGTTTAAGACGTTATATCAAACTTCTTCATTAAGGTGGACTAGAGGCAGGGCTTTTCAGAGAAATTATATCTCGCACACTTTCATTTTGTAGTCCCATTGCACTGCAAAAACTTGCTTTTCCTTTAAGAAAGAAAAATTGGTTCTCCTTTATGCAGTTCATAGAACATAGCTTCTGGGCCATAGATAGCACCCTTGTGATGACTGATGAATGTGATTTAGGTTGGGAGAGATACATTATTTATTGATTGGAGTACATTAATAGCAATTTATGTGTATTTGGATGCACTGATGTTTATAAGTTTCTCTATTCAGACTTTTCTTTTTGAAGTCAAGAAAATTGGACCACAGGCCGTGCTTCTTTGATCTTTTGTCATTCTGCTCCTACCATAATAGGCACAAAGCCTTTTAATAAAAGAAAAAAAGCTCTAGGAAACATTTTTAGCACAGTTATTTATTCGTTAATCTGATGCAGTGAATACATTATTGATCTGATGGGTGCTCCTGGTGCTCTTATTCCTGCTGAAGTACCCAGCAGTCAGCTAAAAAACTACAGTTTTGCTGTAAGGGGTTGTGCAGATATTGTGGAAGTACCTAACAATACACATCTGATGCTTGATGATAGAAGTAGAATGCTGACAGTTTCATCTGATATTGAAAGAGTTTCAACTGTGGGCAATGCTCAGTCAGATGATTTATTAAATGTTCGCATTCAAACAAAAACAGATGAAAGGAATTGTGTTGGAATAAATCAAACCGAGAGATTCGAACATGATTTGGGGAATCTTCTTCATTCACTGCATAAATCACATGAAAGCTCATCACATACCAAAGCATCACCTGCAGAAAAGATGCAGGTAAAAAATGTCTCCAAATATGTCCTCAGTGCAGCAAAAAACCCAGAATTTGCTCAAAAACTACACACAGTTCTTTTAGAGAGTGGTGCACTACCTCCTCCTGATCTCTTTTCACACATAAGTACACAAGATGCAGGCGAAGATAAGGTAATTCAAAATTTTCAAGTTAATAAGAAAATTGTTGAAAATTCTGTTCAAGCTGATCCAGACAGGTTGTTATCAAGCTATGTGAAGTCTATCAAACCCTTTCAAGGGGTATGCTCTGCCAGTGATAATACAATAAAGGGGTCTGTGACTGCTTGTAATGGAGTTAAAGAATTGGGGCAAATTGATGCCATAATTGTAGATAGTGCTATTGTCAATCCTCTTCAGATGCACGAAGAACAATTTCTTCAGTCGCCCTTGCCCAAGGCAGCTGTGTCTTGCAAAAGACAGAGTGGGGTTAACCTTGTCTATGATGATGATGATGATGAAAATGGTCTTAGTAATAAGGTTGGAGGGGCTTTTAATATCACTGAACTGGATAAAGATTCTGCTGTTCAATTAAATGAAACAGCTAATAGAGATCATGTTTTATATGATGGTAAGAGTGAGAAAGTTAATGCAGTTCTAGGGGAGGGCACAGAATGGGAAATTCAATGGGAGGATCTTCATGTTGGTGAGCGAATTGGTATTGGTAAGATTTCTCATAACTGTAATATACTAGTTTTGTGTCTTATCTTCCACTGCCTTAAATATGATGTTCTAAATTTTACTTTTTTTCCTCTGAAAAGATAAGGATTTTATGTATTTAGATTGTGAACTGATGCCTAGAGCTTACATTATTTCTAATAATATAAGTGGCAACTTATTAATGACTTATTATACTGCTATTGTATGGTCTCAGTTAGATTCATGATAGTTGGAACATAGGCATTGTTTTAATGAAGATGAAATACTTGCTAGTTAGGGATATGATTTTGTTTTTTCCTGTAATGATGTGATCTTACCACTTTAACCTCGTACAACTCTTTATTTTAGGTTCTTATGGTGAGGTTTACCATGCTGACTTGAAAGGCACTGTAAGGCCCCCTCTCATTCTTCATATTCTTTAGTACATCAGTTTCTGTTTTATCTTTTGTTTGCAAGCTCTTTGAATTGCATAATTTATACATTTTCAAATAACTCCTTGATGACTTCATAATGCTCTGGTGATGCGAAATATATTAAAATGTGGTAAGACTTGACGTGATAATATTTGTAGGTAGGATTTCTTCCAATTTGTCACTGATCCTGTTTCCTGCTATATCAAGATTATAGTCATGTGTGTTTGAACATGCATTGTTATCAATTACTGTCAATTTCATGAGTACTTTTTGTGAAGTTTTTTTTTTTTTCCAAAAATGTCTATGAAATGAATGCTTCTGCTGAAATTTTTAATGCATGCTCTTGAGGACACTTTATTTATGTTAAACTTCAGGTTTGACTTCTGTTAGTCAATGTTAAAATTGAGGACTTACATTGTTAACTGGCATGAAGCCTGTAAAATGATCCATACTAGTCCAAAGAGGATGGTAAAATTCCTGGATTTTAATCATTTCATCATGAATTTAAATTTTTATTTGTTTTTGGGTTTGGGGTTGCAGAGGCTGTAGCATTAAACTGATTTGAGATAATTGGCTTGGTAAAGGTCTCTGAATGTGTAGTTCCCTTAGTTATGATTTTCTTGATATATTGTAGTTGTGGCTTGTATTTGCTCATAGATTGTGATATGTAAATATATATGCTATAATTTTTATCCACCAATGGACGTGTATTAGCTATTTTATTTCTTCTGAGTATGTTGTCTTGGTTTGGTGTCGGCATCAGTTTTGTCTATGTCCATGTGAAGCACTGATGGTACTGGACTTGTTACCACTGCTAAAGTACTTACTAATAGCTAATCTTGTGCACTGATCTATGTCATTAATTTTGTATGAATGCTTTGACGTGATAGGAAGTTGCTGTGAAGAAGTTTCTTGACCAAGATTTCTCTGGTGATGCATTGGCTCAGTTTAAATCTGAAGTGAGCAGCTGACTTTATACGCAAATCAATGATGCATTTATACACACACATAATTGTATACCCATACATTGTTTTTTTTTTCCAGGTAGAGATCATGTTGAGGCTGCGGCATCCTAATGTTGTGCTCTTCATGGGAGCAATTACACGTCCCCCACATTTCTCTATCTTGACAGAGTTTCTTCCCAGGTTAATTTTTGTTTTTATGCATTAAATCACATATTATGGTTTGTTTTTTAGACAGCATATGCTTTGGATTTTGTTTTGCAATTTCTGCCAACATGCAACTCAGCGCATACCACTATATTAACTGTAGGAAGTCAGTTTTATTGATTTTTAGATGGCATATGCTTTGGATATTGTTTTGCAATTTCTGCCAACATGCAACTTAGCATATACCTCCACATTAACTGATTAATTGATTTCTCTATATTGGTGCTTTGTTCCTTAAAGTACATTGTCTCATGTTGTACAGAGGGAGTTTGTACAGGCTATTACATCGTCCCAATTTTCAACTTGATGAGAGGAGGCGGATGCGAATGGCTCTTGATGTGGTATGAGTTGACAAAAATTAACTTATCCTCATTTTTATCTATATACATATGTATTGTTTTCCTTTTGTTTCAATTGATGTGAAAATCTTTACTGTACCCTACCAGGCTAAGGGAATGAATTACTTGCACACAAGCCATCCTCCCATTGTCCATCGAGATTTAAAGTCTCCAAATCTTCTTGTTGACAAACATTGGGTTGTTAAGGTACTCTTACTGAAACATTTGCCCTGGGGAATTTACTTCACTCAATTGTAAATGAAAGGAACGCAAAGACGGAACTAAAACTATATGAGTGAAAATCTAAATTAATGCTTGCTTGCAAAGGAGTTCAGCAAAGGAATAAAATGAGGGTGGACTGATGAATATGTTTCCTTCCCACCATTAATAAATTTATTCGACCTAAGTAATGGAAAAATTGAACAAATATGAAGTGATTTTGTCTCTGAAAACTGTAGTTTTACTGATTAATCCTTTGCCTTATGTAGAAGATTCAAGGGCATGACATGCCATAGATATATTATATTAGACGTGTATAAATATAAACAGGAAATATTCAACTAACATATGAAAATAAGGTTATAAAAGAATAATGTCAATAATGTTTGTTGAATGATTGAATGAACACATGGCAAATAACTGACAAGAATTAGTAATAAGTCAATCATACCGAGGTATCTAATCTAATATATGTATGCATAACAAGATGCTACTCATTTAAATATGAAGCTATTTATCTGTATCTATGTTGGAATGGCTAAATATTTTCCAAGAAATGTATATGAGAATCTCCTATGCTGTGTTAGCCACTTGTTCAACTTCAAAAACGTGTAATTATTGCTTCATATAGCATTAGACTAGTGTTTAGTATTTTTATACTAATACCTAAAATTTGTCAGGCTTAGAAAGTAAAATTCAGTGTTTAGTTCCGGCATGCAACAGTGCCTCTCTATAGGGCTTGGCTCTTCATAGATTGTAAGGCATTGTAGTAAACAACTTACCTTCACTTACAATTCCTACAAGTGATGGGCATAGCCTTGTTTTGTACATTAATTACTTTACCATCTTTCATCCTAATTAATGATTGATGAAAAATAAAAGTATCTCTTCTTTGCATCATTATGTCTCCACACTTATTTGACATTTATGAAGGCCCTTTTTCTCCCCTTTATGCTTATTTTTCTGTTAAAAATAGATGAATTGTCATGGTCTTTTGTTTTTCTGCTCTAGTTATTTTTGACCAGATATCTTGTTTCTGTCTGTTAACAGGTCTGTGATTTTGGTTTGTCACGCATGAAGCACCATACTTATTTGTCTTCAAAGTCTACTGCTGGAACGGTAAATCTTGATGGATAAAGGATTTTTAGTTAATTCTGTGACTACATTTCCAGTTCATGCATCTCTGACCTAAATTACAAGTACCACTGCTTTCTTTCTAGAAAATATAATTTTAAAGAAAATAAACCTAAATTGTCATCTGACTGCAGCCTGAGTGGATGGCACCAGAAGTCTTACGAAATGAACCAGCCAATGAGAAGTAAGATAATTGTGCATTTGAGTGTGCTCCTACATGGAAACGTGTTTATATGCAGGACATGGCTGTTAAGATTTTCTGGTTTGCAGGTGTGATGTATATAGTTTTGGTGTGATTTTATGGGAGTTGGCTACCACAAGGATTCCGTGGAAAGGATTGAACCCAATGCAGGTTGTAGGAGCTGTTGGATTTCAAAATAGACGGCTTGAAATTCCAGAAGATGTTGATCCAATAGTAGCACAAATAATACGTGATTGTTGGCAAACGTAAGTTCTACTCTCCTGCATATATGTATTCTGATAACTGCTTTTAGCTTCAAGTACTTATAGTAGGCTTATTTACATGCAAAGTGAACAATTTCATTTGAGCTTAAATTCAAATAAGACTAATTTGATTAAGCTAAAAACCAAGGGAATCCTAATAAAACTATATCAGGGATCCTTATCCCTAGGTCCAAATACCTTTATTAAAATCTTAATCTAGTGATATATAAACCTTAATTACCTCAAATTCCAAATTATGAACACTAATTTTCAAACTTAAATTACATGATAAAGTAATAAAGTAAACCATATTCTTTGCTTGTCATACTGCATTAGTAATATTGAAAGGAGGATCTGATATAAAAGGTAGCATCCACTTTCTTCTTTTCTTTGATGACGTCTGAATGGTGAATCGGAGTTTCATAATACTTAAAGCTGAGCGCTTGAAAGAATTTATATTAAAGACAGTCATTTTATGTTGATAAAATTGATGACAGCTTTTCGCTAGTGTAATAATTTAAATGTTTCCATGTTCCTGTTCTTTTCCAAATTAAGATTTTGATAATAATTTGATGATATATTAATTCAGCATAGCATATGGCTTTGTTCTTTATAATATTGATAAATTGAAAGTTGATTTTGCTTGTTTGATTAAATTTGGGTTACTTTTGATGCAGGGAGCCACACCTGCGGCCATCATTCTCACAGCTCATGTCTCATCTCCGACAGCTCCAACGTCTAGCTGTTGGAAGGAGGAACTCGACACATTAGATGGAACTGTCCTCAGCAGAGCTATTGTAATAATGTTAGGTTCTTGCTTGTTTCAAAGAGCCAGAGCAGCTGAAGTTTTTAACTTATTGACATATAAAGAGATTGCTGAACTGGGAAGTGTAGGCTCAGTCAAAGTGGGGGCCGGACACAACCATCAGATGAAAGAATGAACCCATCCGAGTATCTGTGTAAGCGCGGTAGAGGTTCTATTATGTATTAGTTAGAGTAGGTACAATTGAGGAAGAATCCCCAGGGGAAAAGGGGGCAAGGAGAAAGAAATAGACAAAAAGAAAATAAAACATCACAAAATTGTTCATTGTAATTTGTATGTAGAGGTCTTAATTGGAATTGTAAACATATGATCTCTGCAGGTTCATGTGGAAATGTAGACAGAAAATTAAAAAAGGAAAAGGAAAAAGAATTTGTATATTCTGCATATTTGCTCAGCTGAGCTTGAGTTGCTCGGAAAAAGATACTTTCAAATTTGTTTTTTTCTGGATATACTTGTATTAGAGGAGGGGCAACAGCGCCGAATTCCGGAGATGTAGATTTGTCATGCTTATAAACAGTCGTTTGTATATTACTACTAACAACGAAGCTGGTCTTTACAAGTGAACCCTCCTATCAAGGAATTGCGTGCAGGAAAGTAACTACTAACTAGAGGGTTATTTCAGGAAGGAGTGTAAACTGACAAGTGATGAGTGTTTTTTTGTCTTTTATAGGGAAGTGCATTGTTCACAATTTCCAGTAATTCTAAAGAATATTCAAGTGAAATAATATTAGACGGTTGTCTGTTTGACAGTTCAGAATGTATGAGACGCACAACAGTTGTAAAAACTAAATAGTCAATCAATCTTTTATTATTTCTTTTAAAAATATATAATTTAATCCTAAATTAATCAACATAAAGAAAAAATAGGAAAAAAAAAACAGAAAAATACGAGATATTGGCGTGGGTCAAAAGGAGCAATTGAGGGAGTGAGTGCGGATTGCAGAGTGGAGAGTGGTGAGCATAGCAATGGCCACGACAATCTTGCGTATATCAGCAAGTCCAAAACTATTATCCCCTCTGCCAACACCCATATTTGCCTTGATACCCAAATTCCTTTCAGTATCGGTATCACTTGCTCCGTTCGCAAACAAGCACAAAGTTTTGATTCACAGACATTCGTCTTTCAGAAACGGAAGTAACACACCATCTGATACAGAGTGCCCTGTTCCACAAGATCAGCAGCCCATAAACGAGTACCAGTCCCTCTCCACCTCCTTCCCCTTTTCATGGGCATCTGGTGATATAGTTGAATACACCTCCCGCCTCTTCGTCACCGGTGCTTCTTTCGCTCTCTTCATCGGACTCCCAGTTTCCTGGTTCGGCTCTGTGGGGGCCGAATCGGAACCCTTGAAGCGAATTTTATGCGCTGCTTCTAGTGGGGTCCTTGCTGTCACCCTTGCCGTCGTCAGAATGTATCTGGGTTGGGCTTATGTGGGCAATCGCTTGCTCAGTGCCACCGTTGAATGTATACTCTGTGTTTTTCTTTTTGCAATTATTGCCAATTTCTGTAAAGATTGAAATAATAAATGGCCTCAATTAGACATAAGAAATAGGGGATAAATCTTCTCTGATAACATCTCTTTGTTTTGCAGATGAGGAGACGGGTTGGTATGATGGCCAGGTACATTTTATTCTTCCCGAATGTTTTAGCTTGTTCTTAGAAAATCTTACTAGATTTTGATGAAGCAGAATTCAATGTATCCATGTACTTTTTTGTTATAATTTCTCAAAATGCCAATTAATCTCAATTGTTTTTGTGAAGGTTCTGGTTTCTATAATGAGGAAATTTCAACATAGTGAAATATGTTACTATTTGCTTTTCTAAGTTGGTTTTATCTGTCTCATGAACTAGTCGGTGCTGAGATTTCAGGAACGTTAAACGTTTTACTTCTATTAGTTTGATGAGTTATACACTCAAACTACGAAGAGGGCGCCCTTGAAATTATAGTTATTTAAAGATACGAATAGTCATGCCTGGATTATTCGCATGCATTCTTCCTAGAAAATTCCAGCTTTAAGATTATTTTTGCTTGTAATAGTTTCAGAAACTGCAAACATGAATATTTGCTTGGGAAATTATAGGGAAGTGCATTGTTCAAAATTTCCAGTAATTCTAAAGTTCATACTTTCTGTAAAAGATGTATTACTGAGGCCTTTTCTACATCTTCAAGCATGACTCACGTAGCCATGATCAATCAGCCATTTTCATGTATGGTGGTCAGTGCAAATGCTATTGCATCTTTGCAATTTTCTTTTATCCGAAAAAGGAAAAAAATGACTATGCAGTACGCAATATCACTACGCTGTTACTATGGAGTATTTAGGGCTGTAAATACTGGTTCTTTATCTAGTTTAATTTGACATTTGCTATGAAGCCTAATTTCTTTTTTCTCAACAGATATGGGTGAAGACTGCTGAAATTTTGGCGCGTGACCGTCTCCTAGGATCATTCTCCGTAAGTAGTTTTATAAAAGTATTGTAGGCTCTCGTGCATGATCTATTGTTTTACAATCTTGCTATTGAATATTACTTTTGGATCTTATCTGTAATTTTTAGATTTCTGGAGCATATATACTCAATATTCAAAATAAGGAAAGTTTCCTTAATTTAAATCTTAGATATTGGACGGTTATCATTTGTGTACAATACCCTCCACATGACTCTAAGATTTGTAGCTTCATGTCAATGAAGTGCTCTTGTTGTGTTAAAGAAATTAAGGTAGGGTAGAGATAATGAGTCTGCAATGCATGTACTGATGCATTGAGCATTCATTTATTATCTGGAGTTATGGTTCCTTGATGATCTCGTGGTATATTATGTTTCTCTCTGAATCCTAGAACAGGAATTTACTTAATGATAATGACATCCCGGTGTGAAAACATGCTGTTTTATTTTATTATTTCTCTTGTAGACTTGAAAAATTGTTCTTCTGTTTCACAAAGGGAAGCAATAATACTCGTATTTCTCTCATTAAGATGACAATCTTTTGCTGCATGATACTTGACTTACTGAGCATATTGTGTTTCTGTTGAAGGTCAAGCCTGTACTGAGCAGATTGAAACTTACTTTGGTCAGTCTGGCAACATCGTTATTTGTATTTGCTCTTATCCTCACTAACATTGATGGGGACCATAATAGCTCCTATATAACATCCAAAGATGCTGGAGATCGAGTTATACCTGGAGTCTACAATGATGATTCTGCAAAGTCATTTGAGCCAGATACCTTTTGTGGTGATCCTGATCTTCAAGAATCAAGATGATCTCTCTGGACAACTAATGCTGTATTGTATTAATTTGGAGAGAAGGGACAACCTGTATATTCAGTAGCATATTCTATACTTCTTGTACATATATGTATGTATTTATATATATTTTTCATTGTCTTGTAATTAACATCCTTCTTGCCGATGTCCTGCAACTGTAAACTCCTATAGAAAGTTGAAGTTAAAATAAACCATAAGCATGTCTCCCTTTTTGTTATCTTCCTGTCCTTTATTATTTTTATTATTATTATTATTATTTTGTCAGTGAGGGAAGATGGGACTTCTCGTGGAATGGTAATATACTAATAGACGTGATTTATCACGTTACTGATGTGTTGTTGGGTGAAAAGTGAAAACAGTGCTACATCTTACAAGTGAGAAAAATTCTGATATAGATTTCTATAGAAATAAAGAACAAAAATATTATGAGAGTAATTTGAGATTAAGAGCATTTTATAAGTTAATTGAAGGTGGCATATGATGAGTCTTTTCAGCTAAATGTTACTTCAAAGAAATTACCAAAGTTTATATCTTCTACTAGAGCTTGTAATAGACATAAACAGCAGTTTAAATTTTAGTCTAAAAAAAGTTAAAGCAAATTAATAATGACAAATGTACTTAATTTATTACGTCACTTAATAATGAATTCTTTTAATCCAACGAAACTCACACAAAAAAAAGAAAAAGAAAGCAGAAAGTCAATACTTCACTTTTTGGTGGTTGACCATTGTCTTGAGATATGTCCATGTACAAATAATTCACGTTAACGTAAATTTTTACATTTGGTGAACCAACAAAGTAAAAGCATAGTAATCACAGGCACGTGAAGAAAAACTTGAGATTAGATGGATGAAGATGGAAGAAAACCAACCATAGTTTGCATGCACCTCCCACCCTAGTTCCACATGTATAATAGAGAATTGGCCAGCACTACCCATTTAGGGCGTGTCAATCACAGGACACAAGTACGTATGCCAAAGAGGCAAGGCAAGCTATAGGAGTAACTATGACTCCCATTTATTGCAAAAGAAAAAAAGAAATGGAGAATGCAAACCATACCAGTATGGGTAAGGGGGCCCACGAGGGATAAAAATATCAGCAAGGGTTCATGCACCTTTCCCATTTCCTCTCAATTCTATCTTTTTCAGAAGTCGGGGAGTTCCCAGATGGAATAAAAATTATGGAATTAAATAAGTTTTTAAAAGAACAGATTGTGATTGTAAACCTTTTTTTTTTTCACCAAAATAAGAATTTTATTTTTTAAAAAACTGGTTTCCCACAGGATAAATCAAGCCAGTCTTCGTTTTTTCTGCTTCTAAGCTATGACCTCCAACGGCATCGCATTTGCTTCTGGATCATCTCCTACAATCCCAAGATCTTCTTCGTCCTTGTCTATCGCATCTTCTGGGTTACTTCATATTGCTGGGACATTTATATACGTTCTACTTTCATCACCTTTTTCTTCAGGTAAGGAATAAAGACTGCTCGGCCTAATGATTTCGTTATTTCTCTGCTTGTTATTCAAATTGAAGTATCGTTTGTTGGCCGTCTCTAATTTACAATGCGTTAACACATCTGGAATGGGAACACTATAATATCGGTTTACCTATGGTACTTGTGTTCCTTCTAATTGCCGATCCGTCTGGTATCCTTTTTCATGGCGTTTTCCTAAGAGCCTGGATGATGCCATTGAAGTTTACTTGGGTTATTTGTTCTTTTTTCTTGAAATTAACTCTGATGCTATAGCCACTGGCTACAGAAATATAAACTCATTTCAAACAAATTTTTATACCCCAAGTCTGTGCTCGCAAGGGTAATGCTGCTTTGAACAAATAAAGGCCCTAATTATGAGATTATGAATGGAGATTTTCTTTTCTTGCTTTGTTCATCTCTAGGCTCTACGTTCTTCCCATCCCTCTTACTGGATAAAGTGGTAATGATAAAAGAAGTAAATTTGTATGTTTGTGTGTGTGTGCGTGCATGTGTATCCTGGAGGGATTTAAATTTGTTAGATGGCACATTGTGGCACCGAAGCATACGAATGAGAGTTTTTGGGTTTTTAAAATTGATCTGTGGTTGGATGTAAACCTTATGTAGCGTTTTCTTGTTTTCTTTACTGATTTTTATGGTTGTCTTGAAATCAAAGTGAGTCAGTTGGGGGAAACTAGCTTTGAAATGGTTAGTTGGTTCCAGCTTTGAATTGAATTAGCACAAACAAAATATTTGCGGATTGAAGGCCAATTTGGACATTTCAGTTTGACTGGACACACTGCTTATGATTATTAATTTTATCTATGTTATGTAGAAGTAATTGTAGATGCAACCAAAGTATTTCCATCTAGCTATTGGTTGCTCAGTGTCTGCTTAATTATTTATTACAATTCCAATCAGAATTTGTGTAAAATTGCTAGACCAAAAGTATGCAGGAGAACGGCGGGCTAATCAGGTGAAGAATGAAAATGTAGTGAATACCAAATACTGTAGTAATAAGTTTAAATTGGTTAACAAACACTTATCTTTATAGGGTCATGTATTGAAACATCCCTTTCATTTAGAAGTCTTGTATTGCTACAGACCTTTTTTTTGTGCGTTTCTTTTCTTCCCTCTATTATATATTACGTTTATGTATAATAAATTTCGTCATTGCAGAACAGATCTTATTATTTTCTGAAAAAATAACTCTTACTTTATCTTTATACTGTGTACTGCATTGGAACAGGGTTGGAATGTCTGGAGTTGTAGTTTGATTCAGTGATGCGTCCACACAGAAATTTGAGCAAACCTGTATGCTGTGCTGTATACTTTTATAATGGAGCTAAATGCAAGTTATGACATTGGACATGCTAGTTCTATGCAAAGAATCCAACATGAGCTGTGGCCCCTAGATCCCATTGATCCAAAGAATGCCAAGTTTCCATGTTGTTTAGTCTGGACTCCACTTCCTGTTGTCTCGTGGTTGGCGCCCTTCATTGGTCACGTTGGTATTTGCAGGGAGGATGGAGTTGTTTTAGATTTCTCAGGATCTAATTTTGTGAATGTTGATGATTTTGCATTTGGTGCCGTAGCAAGATATTTGCAACTTGATCGTGGTCAGGTACTGTTTCTCACATTTTCTCTCTCTACCCAGATTGTACATGCTTCATGCTTGGAGATACGGTTTTATGGTATTCACCTGCATTTTTCTTTTTCTGGGGGTGCGGGGACAAGTTAAAGTCAAAAATTGGTGTTTTAAGAAAAACAACTGACAACTAAAATTTTGACAATAATAATCAAGTCCTTGAATGGTTGCACTTGCATATGCAGCTAGAGGTCTCTTTGAAAGTCAAAACCTACAGGAGATAGAGCATAAATATCTGAGTGTGGGATTTTACTGTGGGATTTTTGAAGCTTGAAATGATGAATTTATACCCTATTTAGGCCTTTGCGTGATGTGGTGATTCCACCTTCCTTCGGTTGACATATATTTGTCTGTGGAATCCATCTTCACAAGCCTCCTCCTCCCTCTTCCCCCTAAAATGCTTTAAAACTGTTTGAAAGTTTGAACTCATATTTTACAACCTTCTTGTGGAATCTGATATGTAACAGTGTTGCTTTCCGCCAAACTTAGCTGCACATACATGCAAGAATGCGTACAGACATTCTGAGAATGGGACTGCAATAACATGGGATGACGCCTTACGATCAAGCTTGCGGTATTTTGAGAATAAGACTTACAACCTTTTCACATGCAACAGCCACTCATTTGTTGCCAACTGTCTGAATCGGCTGTGTTATGGTGGATATATGAGTTGGAACGTGATCAATGTAGGGGCCTTGATACTATTAAAGGGTCACTGGGTTGACCTCACCTCAATTGTAAGGGCTTTTCTGCCTTTTGCTGTGGTTGTTTCCATGGGCATTCTCATTGTTGGGTGGCCATTTTTGCTTGGATTATTATCATTCTCTCTGCTTTTATTAGGGTGGTTTCTTTTGGGTACTTACCTTGTCAAAAATCTATTAGAGTGCTAGATGCAATGTTATATTGAAGGGTTGGCTTTGAAGTGCAACTTTCACACAAAATCTTATGATTTGTCTTACCATAATCTCCATAATGACCAAAGGAGGATGGTGTTGCTGAAACTTTTTGTAGCCAGGATGCAGATTATCATATTTCTTTGAGGAAAGAAAGACAAGATATCTTATGAATTATTTTGGATATTAATTTTTTTTTCCAATAGTATTTATTTTTTTCATGAAAGCCAATAATAATTATTTATAGTTTTCATAGTTTAATGTAGTATAACTCTTTCCTTCTGTCCGTAGTTTCGAATGAACAAATTTTTTTTTAAATGACGATATGATCATCATTATATATCTTTGTTTAGTGTCACATCTTGTTAAAAGGTATAAAATATAAATGTCTTAGGTTTTGGTATCTGCAATTTGATGGAGATAAATTGAGGATGTTTGTAGACGAAGAAAGATGAACTCTTCCACTCCTAAATTTTTACCCATCTTCAAATATTAAAACTTGTACAAGAATCATCCCAACCCGAAGTATTTTCTATCATTTTTCTTGATACTGTATATAAATTCCGATCCCAGTCCTAAAATGAGACCCTATTTTTTTTCGGAGGTCGAACAATGGCGAGTTAATTCGGTTTAAAGACAGATCATGAAAAGAGAACATACTTAGAACTAGAATAATTAATCCACTAACATTGATACCAACCACTGGACCATATAAATTGATAAACGCTAATCAGTCGATACGAAATTTATTCAATGTGACCCTTTGTGCCATCCGGTATGACATGGGACGTGCTTCATTTTAGAAGATTACAAATCAAATTTTGACATCACATCAGATTCATACTGATCAAAGTAGAGTATAATAAATAAAGTTAATTGCGTTGTGCATATATAGGAAGCCAAGCAGACTGAGCTAAGTAACAAAATTAAATTGAAACGAGAAATTCATGCTCCATACTTGGGAGCTTTCCAAAGCTTAAAGGCTATCTCATGCAAGAACCTATCTGCCGGTATTGTGAGATTGCCACCATGCTGCATGGGAAAAAAAAAAGTTTATAGTTAAGTCTACTGGGGGAATCGGAAGCAATTAAACTTCAGGAACAAAGTTTTGCCACCATGTTCATGTGATGCAGAACATAATCAGGTTGAAGTAAGAGGATGGGCTTGATGCAAAACCACTAATGATGCACAACCATTATTGATAAAAAACAAGGAATAGAGGATGGGCTTGAAGTAAATTTTGCACAAAAGGCAAAGCAAATACAGTCATCAACTAGAGATAATCTTTATTAACTGACGTAATAAAACTGAATCTAGTGTCTCAAATATACCTCTTTGAAGTCGTTGAATGAAAATTTCTCTGCATTATCCTTACGAGTCACAGCATGCTGCCATTGGGCGATCAACATAGGACAATGGTGCCTGTATCATGGAAATGAGGTGAATCTGCAAAACAGTCCCAAGAGAAAGCAGGGATTACACAGGTCCTTAATTACTTTACTTGATTACCTTACATCCTTCCGAGGAATTTCTCCTTTCATAGTGTAACTTTGTGAAGGGAAGAGCGTTGAAAGATAAGAGTTCTCCTCAGCACTCTTTGAAACTGAAAACTTGGAACTGTCATACTCCAAGACATTCCCATAGCTCATGACAATGGACAAGTGCAGACGAGAACTGATGTCAGATCCAGGTTGAGCTTGGCACATAATCCCACCAACCAGGGCATTGACATATTCCATGTCAGCAGCAATCACTTTCTGTTCATTACTCTTCACGCTTTCACCAGCTCCAATATGATAGAAAATGATATCAAAGTGATTACTATCTACCACCTTCCCTTCTATAAGTCCAAGCAACTTGAGCAGCTCAAGGGCCTCAACATTAACTTGTAACTCAGCATTACGAGCTTTCGCTAATTCATCTAATTGTAGTACACTGAAGCCAAGCTTAGCACCAAAAGACTTCAAGCTTGAATTGTTTGTCAGCAAAGCAGCTTTCATTCCCATGAACCTGAAGTGAAAAAGTGCTTTGGCTGATATATTTTTACTATAAATCAACATGATGACGAATAGGAGAAACAGATAAATAGAAAATACCTATCAGGTAAGGACTGCTTTATCAAATTCCTCTGACTGTCATTATCAGTGTTTTGCTTACTCTAATAATGAATTAGAAACCATCAATGTTATACGTCATCATCTAGCAAGCTTTTCTAAAGCAAGACAGTCATACATAAATGGACCTCACCGTAGTTAAATAAGTCTCATAGGCATCCAGCAATACCGCAAACTCTCTAACAATCCTCTCATCCTCGCTTTCTGAAAACTAAATTCAAGTGAATCTCAATGTTATAGAGGCAACGGATAGAAAAAGTAAGATGAGCAGGAAGGTAGGAATACTGTGACATGAATAAGTCCGGCCGTGGCATGAACAGTCTTTTTTCAAATCATGATTTTTCTTGTATTTTTCAAATGCTCAAAACCTTAATGATAAAATTAATTTTCTCATTCGTTTTCCATGATTTTTCCAAAGAATAATGTGACATAAAAATTTGTAGATTTAACTCGCACCTTAGACAACAGTTTGATAACACTAGCATGTGGACAGTAGTCCCTCTCTTCATCCGAAGAGTGAACTTCTACTCGTCCAAGCAAATAAAGCAGCAGAAAACAGCTATCAGGACCTTTATAGTTCCATATTACACACACACACAGAAGTTATTGAAATATAAACTCAAACCAACAACTGCCGAAGATGTTCGCAAGAATACATCATTGTCAAGAACCATTTCTTCCCAAAAATTGAAATTGTAAGGAGAAGGCTTAGGATTGGTTTTATTTATATATGTAGCAATCGTTAGTTAGTAATGCTTGACATAAACATACGGAATTTGACATAGTCTACAAACATCTTTAAAATTTACGCTGCTGGAGTTTGTCATACGACTTCTAAAATTTCTTTTTTCCCCAAATGCGGTAACTGAAGACTTCGAAGTCACTGAAGGATAAAGGTCGGACTCGAACGTATCAGATTACATGCTAGATACCAAATCCAGAACTACAATCTTAAAAATAATTCTGATCACTAGCTGGCATGTTGATCCCGTTACAATCAGGAAGAGTAATAGAGCAAAATATGGCCAATGTCTTGGATCTCTAGCGAGAAGGTGGTGAGCAGAGTTACTTAACAACTAAATTTAACTTTTTGCCGATTAAAAAGTTGTTTAATTATTTGAAATTCAAACATTTTAACGCATTTCCCGATATGATCTCCTTTGACAGTGGAGAGCAACCAAAGAATTGTGAATTGGGGAACGGAATGCGCAGAAGATTGCATAATACAAGAAAAAGCGTTTTTTGGTGTATGATAATAAGGGAAATGCAAAAAGGAGAGAGAGGAGGGGTGAAACCTGAGGGAGGAGAGTTGGGGAGGCTCAAGAAACCACAGAAACCATTGGAGGCGAGAGAATGAAGATGAACGTGTGATGGGTCGACCAAACGGGCCAACCCGTCTCCAAACAAGACTAGGGCTCGGCTTGGCTTGTCTGCCATCGATTTGTGCCTCTGGATTCTCCTTCGGGTTTTAGATGCAGCCGATAGGGAGAGATGAAGAAATAGGACGTAAAGGGAGATACAAGTAGCACAGTACTCTCAAAACACCAAAATTGTTAAATTTTATATTAACTTTTAATTTTATTTTAAATTTGTTTATCATTAATTTTATTTTAAAATTTTAAATTATAATTAATTTTATCTCATATAATTTAAATTATTAAAAAAATAATAATATAATATTTAATAATAAATTTTAAAATTATAAATAATATTTTAATAATATTTTAATATTAAATAATAATATATTTTTTAAAATTATAATACTTTTATTTTTATTTAATTATTTGATGAGAATATTAAATTTTTTAATAAAAATTTTGATAAAAATTTTTTATATAAATTAAATAATTTTATTAGTAGTTTCATTTTTTTTTACAAATATAATTATATTATTATTTTTATTAATAATTTATATAAAATTAAATTATAAGATGAAATTGATTGTAATTTAAAAATTTTATAATAAAATTAATAATAATAAATTTAAAATAAAATTTAAAATTAATATAAAATTTAAAATATAAAATTACTTTTACCCTGTTGAAAAGTTGAAAATCTGGATTCCATTCCAGGTAGCGTAGTGTTACTAAATGGGGAATATTGCATACATGAACAATTTTATATTTTCAAACACTACATTCATTTTTAATTGGATAAATTATTATTTGAATCTTTTAAAAGATATTATTTATCTTAATTTAATATACAAATTATAAAAAAATTTAATTTAATTTTTAAAAAATATATTTTTTCTCAATTTAATTTTTAAATATAAATATTATATATCTTTTTATGTTTTAATTTAAAATTTTAAAAATTAAATTAAAACATAATATATATTTCAAAAATTAAATTAAATATTTTTATAATTTAAAAATTAAAATAAAATAAATTATATCTGAAATTAAAATAATAATTTATTTTTTTAATTTTATTTTTAAAATTTTGAATTAAATCAATTTTATCTTTAATATTTTAATATTATATCATATTATTAATAAAAAATTTAAATGATATTAAGTGAATATAAAATGAACTATAATTTAAACTTTAAAAATAAAATTGATTACAAAACAAATTTTGTAGCCAAAATTAAAAGTGGATACAAAATTTGGAGAACATTAAAACTCCTCTTCGAATTAAGCAAGTTCAGCTTTTGAGCCCACTAAGCTTTGATGTTTGTTGACTTCAACTGTGTGGACTTGTGATCTCCGCAACTCGGCAACAATGAATCGATGATCATTACTTAATTCTGACTACTTCCGTCTTGTTCTACTGCTCGAGTTCCTGGTTGGTTTTGATAATTCTCTGAGGAATCTCGCTTCCGTCTTGTTTTGTCTTCTTTCTTTGTGGAATTGTTGTAGCTGTGATCTGAGAATATGGCTGACTCCTTACTCAGCGACTTTGATGCCCTTGGCTTACTTCTTCATTTATGTAGGCACCCATTTGATTAGTCTAAATGGGGACGCATTTGTCAATTCCTTATCTCCTTTGGTATTCTAGACAAGTTCTTTCTATATAGGTCCCTCATGTGGCATCATTTCCCAATCATCATGTGCAACAAAAACTTCTTTTCCCATTTCGGAAGCTGGTGAACTAAAAGATTATCACGTCTGTTTAACTCCTCTAAAACTAGGATCTTACTACCACTCAAATGATAGGTTGGAGGAACTATATTGGCTATAAAACTTGCAAAGGAGAGAGGATGGACCATGGAGGAGGTTTCCATCACTGTTCTACTAAAAAAGGAGGTGGATTTTATGCTTATGCAGATATTTCCCTATGCATCCACTTTGTACTGTTATAACTAGGCTATACAGTTACTAGTAACTATCTACCATTAAGTAACATTTGCTTTTATAACTAAGCATTTTGTCTAATTGTCTGCAAAATTTACATGGTGATGATCATTGATCTTGATGCACATCAAGGGGATGGTCATGAAATGGACTTTGCTAATGACAGGATGGCCCAAAAATTTTCTCCTTGTTTGAATTGATATTTCTTAGGATGTTACTTACAGAGTTTGTAATGGTACATATGTCCTGGATATGTACAACCCTGGAATGTATCCTTTTGTAGGTCATCTGATCCTAGATCTGTTCTATATTCTTTCTGGGAAATCCGTATACTCTATTTTATGAAGCAATTGTTCTTCCCAGTTCTTTTTCTCATCTGCCTATTCATGTGAGGATGCTGGCTAACATGCTTCCAGCATCCTGCAGGTTATGTCATAATCCCATGCATTTGCTTAATCATTGTCCTTTTCCTTAGTGGGTTAGGATGAACATTTCTCCCTGTGCATCCCATTGCCGCCCGAAAAATTCTAGAGATTATTTTCAGAATCTCTGCTCAATGTATTTGGCCAATATGGCAGCATATATACACACATAGTTGTGGCAATTAGGTCAAAATCCAAATCCAAATAGATCTAGGAAAAGAGAAATAACGACAACGTAACTAAAATTTAGGGATATAAACAAGATAAGGAAAAATAATAGCAACAAACTAATTTAAATTTTTAGCAATTTTTTAGTGGCAAACTTTTCTAATTCCATGGGCCAAGGGTTGAGAGGCTCAAAGCAATTCCGTCCAACACTGCCTCTGGCCAGAAAAGCATATAATGCAAATTTTCTATCTCCCTTTCTACAAGCAAATGGTCAAAAACCTATTAAATGCACAGGAAACACTGCGACTGATGTAATTATTGAAAGTGGATTTACTAAAACATGAAGCATTCGCCTTTTTTCAGTGGTGCTCTGCAATTATATATGTTGTAGTGCTGTTTGCTTAACAAAATGGGGAGGAGGCCGAAAAAGGCCTATAAGTATATGAAGGTGGTGCAATAAAAACAGTTAGTTTTTAACTTGAGATGTGCATCAGATATGGTAGGGCTATTATCATTTTTCTGTATATAGATCAACATATGACAAATCTCTTATCTTGCCCTTTTTCCTTCTTTAGGATTATGAGGCGAGAAACTACATAAATCAGAAAGTTGAAATAAAGGTGCCCATTCAATATCTCAGTGAACACCTTGAGCATATATAATTCTGATCTGCTTCTATAATAGATAACTTGTTTTTTTCATCCCTGAACTATCAGAGTGGGACACTTACAGAAGGTACCTGCAGAAATTAGATGTAGCACTTATGATGTGTCATTGTAAACTTCTCTATCCTATCCTCTAATATTTGTTGGCTTTAATAATTTGCTACACAACCACTATTGGGCGTATCGATGCAATTCTTATGTTTTGCATTGTTATATAATATTTTAACTCTACTAGTTTTGAACCTTTGGTTTGGCACTAACTAAAATATCCTCAGTGTTTCTTTGATTTGTTCTGCACCTTCTCTTGCATGCACAATTTTCTTAACTATTTCTTTGATTAGATTTTCAATAGAACAACTCAAGATGATTTTTTAAGGCGTGAAATGATTGTGCTTTACGAAAAGGATGTTGTCGATAAGTTTCTTGACTGTTTCTTTTGTTACGTCCTTTGGAGGACAGGACTCTGCTAATTTTCTTGATAGCGTTGAAGTTCTGGGTTAGAATGTTGCTACATTAGTGCAACTTGCGTGTGTATTTTTTCGTAGGCTAAAAATCAGATTTTGGTCTTTGAAATATATTTGATGTTTTATGTTAGTTTTTGAAATATTTTTTATTCTAGGTAAATGTTCACAAGTTTTTAAATGGTTCCTAGTAAGCGTTTCCCGTAAATGGTTCAATTCAGTTCAATAATAATAAGGGTGGGTCGTTGATTGTTTGAAGTGGACCTTCTGCAATCAATGCGCTATGCGAAGGGGTTGAATGCTTCCAGAGCAAGAGAGCAATCCATAAGGAGAATAGAGTATAATTTGTTTATTGTCGCTAGTACTAATTTGTCATGGTCTCGTTGATGCACCATTGCACCGCATTTGTCAATTGTCGTGAACTGAAATGGATCTGAACGTATCCATGGTTTGTCGTGTTCATTATTATATGATCTGAAAAGAAAGCATTGGAGGTAATCCATTATTATATGTGATATAGACTTAGTCATCATTACTTGTTCAGAGATTGATAGTCAATGATAAATTTGTTAATTGAGTAAACACTGAGTTCTATATTTAGGCAACAATTTAATTTTTTGGGTTAACTGTCTTAAATTTTCAACCTTAAATGGTGCATAACGAGTTATAGCATTATTAATGAGAATGACGTGACGAGACTTCCTAATTGTGCACTACTAAGCTAACTATATTAAGAAAGGGCACCATCGTCAATGCGACAAGCTGTGTTGTCTAATAATGACTACAAGTTGACCTTCTGTTCCGTGTTCACTGCCTTTAGCCTTTACAGCTCCTCCTCCTTTTCACTTCTCTCTCACTATCGTTAATAAACGCCGACGACCGGCCACCGCCTGAGCGCGCCCTCGTAGCTGCTACCCTGCTTGTGCCGGCGGAGAAATGTCGAGAACAACGTCACTATCATCCTCCTTGGCCATTTATCACAACCACTTGCTGCTTCTTTTCCACTCTCTTTTTCTTTTGCTTCCTTCTTTCTCATTGGCTCTCCGGCCCGCTGAGTCGGATCGGCTTCACCTTGTAAATAAAACCCAGTCCAATGTTTCTTCGCCCAGGCCAAGGGAAGGTAGCTTTGCCGATATCTTTGATCGAGCTCTACAACACGAGTTCCCCGATAACGAACAAAATGAAGGTTCCTAGAATCAGGCTGCTTATACTTTTTCTTTTCACCCGCTTTTATCGGCAGTTAAATTTTCATTATTTGTTTCCTTTTTAGTCTTGGATTGCTTGGAAATTAACTACGCACAATCCTCCCGCCGTGTACTTTAACTATTTTCTATATACAGATATAAGAATTGCACTGGATTCTATTTCTTTTCCTTGTGAATAATGGACATTATGACTTGTTTTTGTCGAATGTTATCTTCAATCTGCTTATAAACTTCTTACCAGGAGTTACTTGATTTTTTAGTATCAGCCGTTATTATGGTACTTGATGTACATAGTTGTATCTCAGGGAAATGCAGATTTGTCCAAATCCAATTTAGAAGCACAAATGATTTCTTATTTATTAGGTTGTTATTGATTTGGGCGTTTGCCACGTCGGATTCGTGTATTCTGTTTCCTATTCTTAATTTCAGTATTGAAAATTTTGAAAATCTATTCTCAACATTAGCTTGTCTTTCTGCCTCTTTCTGCAGCAGCATCTGATACGGGAAGCTTCAATAACACTGTAGCAGAACAACAGGTTGGTTCTACCATAATCCTTGATTTCAAATCATGATAAACTAATTTGATTCCAGCAGGCATTATAATTTACAATGAAATTATTGGAATAGAATATTACGAAGGACAAGTGTTATGTGGTTGCATAATTCATTTTTAAGTTTTGTTTTTATATTTGACCAATGTTACTTGAATCATCCTTATTATGTAGTAGGCAAGAAAAATGTGAACTTAGATACTGTCAAACATCGGTATGTGGTATTCGTTTGTCTTGCATTTTAATATGTATTTTTCACTAAAAGATATCATGTGGCTGTGGTGGACTGCTGCCTCAGGATTAGTTCCTGATTGTGTATTTTTTTTCCCTGCAAAAGAATACTTTCTTTTTCTCAATAACAGAGTACTTTTTAAAAAGCCAAAAATTTTAGCTTATGAGTAAAAAACGTTAAAAAAAGCTGTTTAAAATTAAAGATTCTTCTAAAAGTTAAAAATTTTTCATTTTCTGAAAAAAAAAAAGAAAAAGAAAACTTTATACCAGAAGCACTTTTGGACTTTTCCTTGAAATGCCAACCAAATGGGCACATAGTGTTCCAAGAATTCCACTTCTGTCATACCAATTTGTTAGATATTTCAGTGAGTTTAATAATATGCTAAGTTTATCTTCTTACCTTCTGTGTTATCAGGCAGTTCTGGAAACCGTGGCTAGAGTCAAGCCAAAGAAGAATGATACAAAAGATGAAAAGTACATATTTCAAGTCTTCAGTTAGTTGTTTAAGTTTATTTTCCAGTCACTTGAATTGGCTGTCTGATATTGACCTTTGTTTTTTTAAACTTCTAGGCCATTTAAGTATTGTTAGTTTTTTTTTTTAAATACTTATAGGCCATTTCAACTTCATCATGTATTCAAGTTGGACAATGATAATAGAGCTGAAGATACTCCAATGTTGATAGATCGAAAGGTGAGACAACCAATTGATAAGGTTTTTAACCATAGTGATATTCAGTTGCCTTTTGCAAATTCGTTATTATAAATCCATTTTCTTTCAGGACAATGTCTTCATTATTTCTAACTTTAAATCCAAGTACCCAGTACTGCAACTAGATTTAAGGTAAATATATTGTACTTATTCTTTTTTCATTGTCCATAGACTAGATTATTGATGTGTGCTTTTTCAATTTTGATTTGTAGGCTGATTTCAGACCTGGTAGCTGCTATTGTTTCAGCCACTTGTGGTGGTGTTGTATTTGCTTTCGCTGGACAACTGGTCAGAGCATAGTTGTTCTAAGCTTAGCCTTTAGCAACTACAATCTTAGACTTAGGGTATGTTGTATATTTCTGCCAAACCTATAGTAGCCTTACCTCAAACTATAATGTGACAGGTTATTACTGGATATCTGCTTGCTGGCTCCATAGTTGGACCTGGTGGCTTCAACTTTATCAACGAAATGGTGCAGGTATGTAGCATCTTTTATTATGGAAATGTATTTTTTTTTTGTTTATCTATATTGTGTGTTGATGTGCATTAGGATTTACTTCAGTTGGATTTTGTTATTTAAATTTTTATATTTTTGGAAAAGGCGAACTAAGTCTTAACAACTCTTTGCTATGGGCAATAATAAATTTCTGTTCTCTGTCCAATTATTTCCTGTATATATTTAATTATAAATTGTAGTTAGGTTGTCACCTTATAACTAAGTATGGAAATGTACTCCTCAGACTATAATCAAAATTTGACATATCCTAATATGAATGTGATAGTAGCTGCTGAGACTTAAGAGAACATAAAGCTTATTTATCATAGAAACTTGTTCAAATACATCTTTACCACCAAGTGGCATGGCATGCTTAAAATTACTTATATGACCTTTTTACTTGTTTATCTTCAATCAGATTAAACATCAATATCCATGTAGGTGGAAACGGTGGCTCAATTTGGTGTAATATTTCTTCTGTTTGCTTTAGGCCTGGAGTTCTCCACAACAAAGGTTGGCTTATGTTTCTTATTGCTTCTTTCTTTCAGGTTGTACTGTTTTGTGGTAATTAACTTTTACTTACATACCATGCACCTCTACATTGCAGCTGCGAGTAGTTCGATCAGTTGCTGTTTTAGGAGGTCTACTTCAGATTTTTCTATTTATGTGCCTGTGTGGCGTTACTGCCTCAGTAAGTTTCTATAATTTTTTTTTATAAAAAAAATTCACTTTTCTTCTTCTGCCAACATAAGTCTACAAAAAGATGTAATCATCATAGATCTTAAAAGTTACATTTAAGTGGCAGTAGTATGATCAACTTACTGAATAATTCAAAAGGGAGACTATTTAGTCATTTTGTCTGTCCCCTTTTACCTTGTATGTCTTACATAATTAGATATTGTTTGCACAAGTAGATTTTACTGTATGGCATTCTCAATGGTGCAGTTCTGGTTGGATGCTTTTTGCAGTTATGTGGTGGTAAAGTTTCAGAGGGTGTTTTTGTTGGTGCTTTCCTTTCTATGTCTTCAACAGCAGTGGTAAAACCTCATATCATCTAATATATAATCTCATTCCATGCATATATGTGCAATGATCACCTAGTGCATTTCAGAAACCATAGTTATTGTTCTCTTGATTAATAACAATTTCTGGGCCAGGTCTTAAAGTTTTTGATGGAAAAGAACACTACTAATGCCCTGCATGGACAAATAACTATTGGGACTCTTATTCTGCAGGTATAGTTTGATTTTATGTGACTAGTAAGTGAAACATTTTATCTGCTTTGGCATGAGAATGCTATTTTTATTTTTTCGGGGTAAGGTAGTAATATCATTCTTTATTACTATTTTGCCAATGTATACAATTAATTCCTTCATCATATATTCTGCTTAGCCATGTGAAGTTATTTTGCCTCTCAGGATTGTGCTGTTGGATTGCTGTTTGCATTGCTTCCCGTTCTGGGTGGCAGCTCAGGTGTTTTTCAAGGACTGATATCCATGATAAAGCTGTCAGTATACAAGCTCTGAAGTCTTAAGCTTTCACTAAACTGCTCTTTATAATGTCTGTTAAGTTGGAATAGCTGAGCCAATTTTGCATATGTAAAATAGTGTACATAGCATGGACCATTGTACCAGAGTTTTAATTTGGCATAATTTTTTGCTAATCCAGGTTGGTGATTTTGATTGCTTTTCTCTCTGTTCTGTCAATATTTTCTCATACGTGCCTTCCATGGTTACTTAAGTTGATGATAAGTCTAGCATCACAGGTTTGTATTATTGTCCTATCTATAGTATGCATAAAATAATGTCTTTTAACAACAATGATAGGGATGGCCATTTTGTTGTACATTATAGTTTGAGTGGTTCTATGATAATCATTTGTTTGTGCAGACAAATGAACTCTATCAGTTGGCATCAGTTGCATTTTGCTTGCTTGTAGCCTGGGTTTGTCCACTTCCTAATCTGTGATCTTCCTTAATTTCTTGGTTTCTCTTAGACAAATGTCTCTAGTGCATGATTATTGTACTATTACATGTCAAGGTTCTTTTGCATCTGATTGCTTTTATATTTTCAGTGTAGTGATAAGCTAGGACTAAGTCTAGAACTGGGTTCTTTTGCTGCTGGAGTGATGATATCAACCACCGATCTGGCTCAACATACACTAGAGCAAGTAAGGCTATACATCAGAATTCTCAAGCCATGATGCATGCATGGAAGGAACTTGTATTATTGCTATTTAGCCAAAACTTGCATCTGTGGAGGGTTATGCGGATATCTTGTAGCAGCTGGTTATTTGAAAGTGATCTTATACCTACCCCCCACACATTAGTTGACTATTTACCGGCACTGATTTAGCTTTTCATTCTCAGATGACGTGCATTTAATGGTATCATAGGATGCATTTAACTAATGAATATGTGGTTATTTCACTTTATTCAATTAAATATTTTTATCACCCACCTCATGATGTCGTACTGAGTGATGTGTAATTGCTATGGTTTGCAAAATGGATATTTTTTCCTCATTGATCATTATGATTTATTTTCCTCATATATAAGTATGACAACTATTTCTTTTTTCTTGATTATATAAGACAATAGGGACATTAGTAGAATTTCGTTTCATACCAAATAAAATCGTTATTTTCAAACAAGATATCGGTCTCTATTCCTTTTTTTTGCTTGGTCTACTTTTCTATCTGTTCATGAAGACAAACTCTGAACAGTATGCCTGGTGTCAGATTTGATTTGAGGAAAAAACCTGAAATTTGATATTCTCTATCTTTACAGATTGAACCTATTCGCAATCTTTTTGCTGCTCTCTTCCTTGCCAGTATTGGAATGCTGATCCATGTTCATTTTCTCTGGAACCATGTTGATATATTACTGGCATCTGTGATACTGGTGATTGTCCTAAAAACAATCATAATTGCTGCTGTTGTGAAAAGGTTTGGTTACAACAACAAGACTTCAGTTCTTGTAAGATCTATTGGATTGTGTGTAAAGGTTACAATGCCATCTTTCCATTTTCCGAGTATTTAAGGTTCCTGATTTCATGCATATGTATAGGTTGGAATGTCAATGGCACAGATAGGAGAATTTGCTTTTGTTCTTCTCAGTCGTGCTTCTAATCTTCATCTAGTTGATGTAAGTGTTCAATTACTTAATGTTCTTATTAATTAAATTTTACCACGATTTTGCATGGTCATGGCCTTTGTACTGTGAACCACTTCTTTGAAATGTGCCAAGTTTAACAGGACAATTTAGACCATAAAATGCGAACATGTGGTATTGTGCCTTGAAACTTAAATTTGAAAATATTACCAATAACCATGGATTTTAATATTTGATTTTTTTTCAGGGTAAACTGTACCTGCTACTTCTTGGGACCACAGCTCTCGGTCTGGTACAAAATGTTTTTAATGTTGTTTCAATTAACAATTACTATAATTTATAACTGACATGTAGTATTCCTATTGGTTATCAGTCTTTGTTCCCTAATGCATGTTGAAAAAATAATATATTTATACCTGACTCTGGTCTGAAATTATTTTCTAGACTTTGCGAATGGCATGCTTCGTTACTTATTTCTAGAACATTAGGATTTCAACAATTCTCTATTTCAAAGTAGTGGAACACGCTAATATACACATTTAGCTGACAATCACAAGACAGTGAAAGAAAATAGCTTGAGGCTGAGAAAAACTTTATTCTGGCTCATCTTTCAAAGTAAATTTGGGCAAACCCTGAAGTGTGAACGTAAGCTGCAATCAGCTACAAGTTTACGATTTGTCTAAATTAAAGTAGCAAGAAATCTAAGGATCGCAGGAAGCCAAAACTCAAACCATATGATGCTTCAATGCTATAACTTTAGCGGTCAAACTGTTATTATGAAGTGATAATTCCATTAATAATCTCAAAGCTCATTTCTGCAGGTGACAACTCCTATACTTTTCAAGCTAATTCCTGCTGTAGTGCATCTTGGTGTACTGTCGAGGTGGTTCTCTTCTGACAGTCCAGTGGAGGTAATCATTAATCATAAAATATTTCTGAGAATTGTTTTATTCTACATCTCTGGGAAAAGTCTGTCTGTTGACTGTAACTGTGACCCCCCCCCCCCCTCCCCCCAACATTCCCCCCAACATTTTTCTTCTAAAACATCTTGCTTGTTTCTTCATTCTGTAAATATCTTACATGTGTATTCTGATTGTAGATTGGATTTAAGGTAGATAACCTTCGGTCGGAGAGTGTTAAGCAGCGCATCATTCTGATTGACCAAGAATCTCATGATTCTTAATCAATAGTGGACGAGGGGATTGCCTTTTTTTTTTTTTTTTCCTTTTTTTGCATGAAAAGTTCTAGTTTTGAAAAGAACTTGAAATTGACCTAACTGCTTTTTTTTCTTGTATCATCCAAACCTTTTTTCCATGATGAATACTCGTATACGTAACTGGCCAGTGTCCAAGGCAACTCATCCAAACCCCATAAACGGAAGAACAAGGGATAGGAAGGGTAAAGAATGGACATACTAATCTGACAAGACTGACAGATGAAGCTAAGAAGATATTCATTTTTCTACTCCATTTCACATTCTTTTATTTCTTGCGTCTATTTTTTCTTTTGTTTGGCAGGGTGTGATGTTCCTTTTTTTTTTTTTTTTTGTATGCAGCGACATATGTGCTGCCAATTGTATGATTCGGTTTTGTATATTAAGATTTAGACATTTAGTACAGTTAATACGAGCTTTTGATGTATCTGTAGAGTAATCACTTTTCTAGCGATTAGGGGAAGCATGTCGAAAGTTGACATCCTTTTACGGCCATCATATATATCACATCACGATGACGATCCATATGTAACGTTTAAGTAATTCAGCAAACAAGTACCAACATTTCCCTCTACATTCTCACCATTTCCGCCAGGGCGGCCTCTAATATGAAGTTACCAATATATGCTCAAGCTTCGGAAATTAGATATGAAGTTGAAACCCCTTCCAAAGCAAATTTTAAACAGAAAACCAAACTGGAAGACTATGTATCTAGCTCCGTTGTACATGGGAGGGTTGGGTCATTATTTATAATAAATTTTAGATCATATTAATAATTTATTTTTTGAAAGATATATGTATATTTTATAACGTTAAACTTCTAACTCTACACGTTTTTACAAGTTTTAAGAGAGTTAATTTGTATAAAACCATGTTTTTTAGGAATTAATTATTTATATAGTACCTAGATTTTATGTCAAGAACCATCCTTAAATATCAATAAAGACCCATCCAGGGGCATAGTGGTTATGAGGTTATCATGATACTGGTGTGGCTTAAAGATGGTGACGGGCAGGTGGTGGTAATATACATGAATAATCCTCTAGTTGGTAGCAAATGCACTGTCCAGTTACATAAACGTAAGATATATATTTGACACATGGATGATATATTCATCATTTGGTAGTTCAAATGTCACTGCTTATCCGGCTAAAGTAACTCTACAACTTAGTCTCACAAGTTTGGATTTCATTAAATTTTTTAAAATATTATATTTTTGTTAAAAATCTAATAAAAAATATATAAAAAATGTTAAGTTTAGTCCAACTGAAAAAAATAATATTCACAAGGATTGCCCGTTGTTTGTTTTTCACGTTGGATTAAATTACTAAAAAAGCGAATCATGAATTGATGGACCCACCCAAACGTTTGTTTTTCACGTTGGCTTCTGCTATGTGGTACAGGGGTAATGTATGTACCCAAAACAAGATAGATGATAGAGACCAGCGCACTATGCGGCCACATCCAAAGATTGTGTCATTTACTCAATTTGAACACATTCACATTCTGAGAAGAATGCTGGTATATTCTTTCTTAGTTTCGGCCCCACTGCTGGGATTTGGAAGGATTCCACATTGACTTTCACCTCTACAATTTTGTTGCTGCTATTGACACAAATTTGCAAGTAGCTTTGAGTTCTCTTGTGGGAAAATTAATGTTCAAGTGACAGTAACTACTCGTTCGTTGGACTACTTGAAAACGCAATGGTCTAGCTTGCAGTTATAGATGGAACAATAAGAGGCACATAGTGATAACTAGGGTATAATGCTTCTTAAGTAACAATAATAATCCACAGATAACATAATTAAGCTACTTTCATATACTTGTATTGTTACTTAGAAAAGGAGCACGGTTGGGTTGTGTTGCGTTAGGTCCAATATTCCAGTGGCGAGGGAGCTGCAAGTTTGAGTTCTAAATCAGGGTCCGCGCTTTGAAGAGTGGTGTTTGTTGAAGTTGAAGAGGTAGCCAAATCAAGATGTGAATGATGACTTGAAGTCGAAAGCCATTCAGAAAAGCAAACTCTGTTGCTATTCAAGTGGCTGCAGCAACTGATATCATTTGAAGTCAAATTAGATTTAGTAGTATCTGATGACAACCCAAATGGACCAAAACCTTCTCTTCCCAACTGCGATAATGTGACACAGAAATTATTTAGAAACAGAGAGAAAGAACTCCATATTTTATGGAAAAATGAGAACTTGATTGATTTCAGATGAAGCAAAATAGAAGTGGATATGGATGGGTTTTTATTTATTTGCTACTCACATGGAGATCGAGGAGGCTGGGGCGGCGGTTCCTCTTATTCAAGGTATTCAGACGGAGAAAATATTTCTGAGCATGACTGGCAATTTGGGTTGGTGTTCTTGTTGTCACAAAATTCTTAGATATCCCTCTCCAGTCACCTCTGCCTAGCTTCTCAAGCCCTATCAAAAATACTCGGTGCTCTTCCTCCGTCCATGGCTCACCTGAGAGACCATAAAAAGCACAACACTCGATCATTACATATAATTACCCTATGATTTATCACGTACATATATATATGCCATTACAGAGAAAACAGTTTGGAGTTGGAAGCTAACCTTTGTTCCTTCCTTGGGTTCTTGACATGTAACCATCAGACATCTTCATGGAAAGATATGTTGTAGGCGATAAAGAAGAAGAAGATGAAGATGAAAGGTGAAGTTGAACTCCAAAGAGCTTTAGTCCTCTATGAGTGTTGCAAGTCCTTGAATTGTGACCAAAGTTTCCACAATATAAGCATTTCCTGCCCATTCTCAACCAAACAACCCACTTTCTGGTCTCTATACGCAGCTAACGCCCAAACAATATATAAGCAAAGAGAGACAGTAAGACAAAGATATCACCTATCTCTTTATTCTGTCCTGTCTGGTGGCAGTATATATATGTACGTTATAATTAGTAAGCAAAGTGGGGGTAAAAAGTGTAATTCAGGAAAAGTAGCTAAATAGAATAGATGGAACATACATATAATTGTCAGTTTTGGATCTGTTACTCAAGGTTTTGCATTTGCAAGAGTAGAAAGTAAGACAGGTCGTCTACTCGTCTCCGATCTGAATTATAATTGGACAAACTTTTTTCTTAAAAAAGAATGCATTAATATTCATTTCAGTCATCGTACCATATGAGGGACCCTCAAGAAATTTATCCTTCATTTTTTGCTTGCTCCATTTCCAGATGCCAGTTCAATTGTAACTCGCAAGATACAAATCGAGTTGAGTCATATGGTACCATATCAGGCATCATATACATTATCCTCTTTTAGCTTCTTAATTAATCGTGCTCTCATAATGATGACACGATATAGGATACAACACAATTGTCACGTTTAATGGAATTCATAAGAGCTATTTACTTTACCAAGTTATTGTATTGTGAAGAAATGAATGCATCAATACTGAAAAAGACTAGAAGGGGGGTTGTTGAGGAACTGCGCAATGCAAATGCTTGAGTTAGAAAGTGGGTAGCTCAAATGTCATAATTAGATATCAAATCGGGGATCTTTTTATAAATGTTAAGTTATAAGATGGTGATGTAGCGATGAACATACATCATTTTTAGTTGGAGATTTGCTAATTAAATGTTGGACATATATACCATTAATATTAAGTGCTTGCAGAAAACCTTCATGGTTTTGTTTGCCCAACCCCATCATCGTCATCATAAGAGAAGTCAAAAGCCCAAAATTTCGCTTAAATATATGTTATGAGCACTACATCCTAACTCCAATCATGACCAGAGGTTGAAAAGTCATCGTAACATGTTGTGATCGAATGAACATAAAAACGTGTTAAACTGACAATGATATTAAACTAAAGTGCTTATGATTAAAGCGTCACGAAAGACCGTATTGCATATCATTATCAACAACATCTAGCAGCTAACCCAAATTGCTTCCTTTCCACTTCAAATAAATTATGCTTAAGCTGAGTGATGAAGGCGTTAACGCATTGATCATGATTATTATTAATGAATGCCCCAAAGTTTAATTAAGTAATATAGTTGGACCATTAATATAATAAAGTGTCTCCGCCCTTGATGGTATATATGTATGGTTTTGGATCAACAATATATGATATGTATTTTCCAATGAAATTGAAAGCCCAATCCAAATACTGCTAATTGCGAACATGCATGATTAGTTGCAAGTTGCAACCAATCTGATGTTACTTGCATGTGTACCACACAAGTTCAATTACATACAGTGGTGAACTAACTATATTTCAAACTTTCAATATTAAGAATATTTATGAGCTGGGTTAGCTAGATTATATCATATATATAAGTTACACACCATCGAAAGTAGATTATTTTTGTAATATATGGACAGTTGAAAAAGCAATTTAATAAATTTTGTATCACTAATCTTATCTGCTAACATTAATTATAGTAAACTAATTGGACATCGCCTTTTGGGTTGTTTAGATTAGAGTTAATGTGGTGATAGAGAATTGATTTGGAAGCAAGAAGGGGTTTGCATTTAAAAGTTGGGAGGGATGATGAGTCATGTAGTCATGTCCCCATTTGCTATACTAAGCATTTCAGGAATTCGTCCAATGGTGAAACGGTAACGTTGAAGCCTAATTACTAATTTGTTATAGCTAGAGCGGTGGGACAAACACGAACACCAAGACAAAACAAGTCGGTCCAATCAGCCTTTGCCGTTTAAGGAAGCTCTCTCATCTCCAAACAACATTATAGCTTTTGCCTTTCTGGATATTTCTTCTTAAACACTATAAACTAAACTAACACTTTACCCCCTTTCTCTCTCTCTATCTCTCTTTGGTTGGGTCTTATTGTCTTTCACCGAGTCCTGCCAGATTCTTGCCAATAGATTGACGATTGATCATTATTTTATACCATTTTCAACCCCCGGAAAATCTTTGAGCCACGTCAAATTTCAGAGATATTATTAACTAAGTTGTTATATAAAAATAAGGAAACAAAACAAACCATTGTATCCAATTTTTTGTTAACTCAATTAAAAGAAATACTATAGACTTTGTTATTCAAATTTCAAAGCGTTCATTATATAGAAATCTCAACATGTATCAATATTTAGGCGTACAGGGATACTGACTAACGAAGAATTCCAAGGCCAACATACATACATATGAAACAATATTTCAGGAAAAATTCCAGATATATATAGCCGCAATATCAAGTATGTGTTTGCCTCTCTGTTTCTCAAACTTTGTGAGGAAGAAAGTCCACAGTAAACAAACGCCACCTCGGTGCGGCCATACTTTACGAACGTGATAAGCAAGCTATATATGTGTTGTGTGACACTTTGTTATTTCTTTTAGATAATTTATATATATATAGCTATAACGGGGGAGAAGGGGTCCACGTGAGGGTGTGAGAATCCTGCAAAGTGGAGTTTAGATCACGCGAACAACATCAGCAATTGTCATTAATTTGTTAGAGTTCTCACATGATCCACCACCAATCTCCCCACCTTCCCCTTTCAACCATTGCGACCACATTTCCTCTCACTCACTCATCATCTCCTCATCCTTCCCTTCTCCTTTAATAAATGCTTATTTCCTTACTGCTACCTCAATATTCAAACATTTTATTCAACTCTAAAATATATATATAAATTAAACCCTGTCATTTTGCATGCATGAGCTAGCTCTATTGACTATTTATTTTATACTGCTAAAATTGAGTTTTCTTTAAGACTGATCAACATTTTCGACCAGCCTCTGAGGGTTTACTTTGAGCATGAAATTAAAAAAATAATATTTTATATATAATATGCAAAAGAGGCCTCAAAAGAACAACCCAATCACCTTGAGAAAACCGTTCTTGACCGTGTCCTTTGTCAAGTTGCCAGAAGACAAAGCCGTGCACTAAAACCAAATTGTGTGTGTGTGTGTGTATGTGTATAGTTAAAGTTATGGTCCACCCTTCATTCACTTATTTTACAAGTAATACAGTTTTGATTAAAGAACTTGCTACAAAGTACGAACACATATGGTCCTGACTCCTGATCTTGCTGTTAATGTTATATATATATATATATATATATATATATATATGAAGGTATATACATAGTGTCCTGTCCAGCAGGGGCATATCTGTCCAAAACCCCAAAAATAAATACACAGATAGAGAGATCCTCCTTACTCGTGATACTTGAGGCTTAACTTACTCCCTCCCACAAAGGCGAAAGGCTGATTTCCGCGCGCAGCAGCCATGGCCTCAGGCTCAGAGTCAGAAGCACAAGCTGAATCTCAATCTCAATGTGATGGTGTGACTGTGAGTGGAACAGAACTTGCAGAGCTCGAGGCGATCATCAATAAATACCACAAATTCGATGCTTGCCCCAACACATGCACTTCCATTATAACACAGCGAATCGATGCTCCAGCGCGGACTGTGTGGGGCTTCATTCGGAGCTTCGACAGCCCTCAGAAGTACAAGCACTTCATCAAGAGCTGCAACATGAAGGGTGACGGAGGCGTGGGTAGCATCAGAGAGGTCACTGTGGTTTCCGGTCTGCCGGCATCCACCAGCACGGAGAGGCTCGAGATCTTAGACGATGACAACCACGTACTCAGCTTTAGGGTTCTGGGTGGACAGCACCGACTCAAAGATTATCGTTCTGTCACCTCTGTCAATGAATTTCGATTGGAAGGTGGTCACGTCTATACTGTTGTTGTCGAGTCTTACATCGTCGACATACCACATGGCAATACTGCAGAGGATACTAAGATGTTTGCGGATACTGTCGTCAAACTCAACCTTCAGAAACTTGCCCTCCTCGCCATCTCTACAATTGATGCATAACAACAACAATCATCTAATTAATATATAATCATTACTCCTATGTTTCATCCACCTCATCACTCTATTCCTTGCTTAGTGCTGCTTCATTCATTCCTACCTGCAACCTTCAATATTGTTTAATTTCCTCCTTAATTAATTTATTAATAAACAATCGTTTTATTTTATCATTGCTAGTGTTTTATTATGTCAGCTGATGGACACTGAAGTAGATATTATAAACTTAATTTCATGGATATATAATTACAATTTACAACGGTCTTGTTAATTAATGATGGAAAAAAATAATTTACGATGGGATATGATCACGATGACTCTACGGTCGTATCTATTGTCCCGTGAGCTGCGTGCATGCGTACGATTTTAAAATGGAAATTGGAAACTTGTTTAGTGATTACGCCTTTTTTTTATGGGAATAGAAAAGTGGTTAGAATCTAAGGCGAATATTTTTTATTGCGGGAATGCGTAGTGTTAAAAATTAGATCTCGAGTTCCCATCTTTAGAAAGTTAATGATTGAGGTTACTTGTGGTTTTACTCAATCGGTTTTATATAAATATGTACATATAAGATGAAGAAGAAGAATAATAATATATAATGTGAATAGCTAGTTGGCATGCAGACATCGGAAATGGCAGAGACTGAATTGAGTTGCATGAAACCAGAAATTGATTGGCAGTGGCGGATCTAGTTGCATTAGTTAATTAAAAAGAAAAGGGATTTCAAAGTGAGAGTTGATTTGGGGGTCATGAAACATGAAAAACAGAGAGAGAAAGATCAGAAGGAGGTAGTTAAAAGGAAAAAGAAGGAAGGCATAAATTGGAGAAAATTAAAGGGGTGGAGTGGACGGCTGCGGTAGTTGAGTTGAGTCCCTTTTCGTGCGGATTGAATCAAATGTCAACCCTGATTCCAACGGCAAGGACCAAAAAGTATGAGAATCTATTGGTTACTTGTGACTCACTTTCGCCAAAATGTGACTATAATATCAAATAAAAAAATATACTTTTTATGTGGCAACTACGTATAATTTATATAATTTATTTTTAAAAAAATTTTGCATACTTTATTTTAAAGATATTACTAACCAATGTCTTGAAAATAAATTTATTATTATTAAATTAATATGTCTCACATCGAATAAAATTAAAAATATAAGATAATATTTAAGTTGTGATATATTCTTTTTTAATAGGCGATATTTTTTTATAATCTCAATAATAACTGTGCGACATAGGTGATAACATTGATATTATAATGTTAGCCTAGGATTAAAAAATTAGCGTAAAGTCAACCTACATTATTACTAAGATTGTGCATCATGATAAAATATTAATGATCAAAACTCAAAGTCATATCATAAGTAGTTTAAAAAATAAAAAAGTAATAAAATTTAAATGAGTTTATTCTATTTTTTAAAAAGAAAAAAATGCCCATTTCTCAATAAAAAAATCCTTTTTTTAATTCACCATTTTTTTCTTATTAAATGAACCATTATTATGTTTTATTAAATGAGTATTTATCATTTTTTTATTTATACTACTTATATTTATCTTTTTAATTTTTAATTGATTCTTTATTTTTTATAAAACTCAAAAGAATCGCGTTTTCAAATATGATTCTCTTTAAATTATAAATTATAATTTTCATTCTTTGTCAAAAATTGATAAATGATAAATTAGTTATACTAACAAAAAAAGTTATAGGAAAATTTATTGATTCATTTTTTGTCACTCAAATTAAAATTCATTCTTTTGAGTTTTATTAAAAATAAAGAATCAATTAAAAATTAGAAAGAGAAATATAACTAATATAAATAATAAAAAAATAATAAATGTTCATTTAATAAAAAAATGTAGTGCATTACAAGAAATATTTTTTTATTGATAGGAATATATTTTTAAAAAAAAAAGGAAATAAACTCATTTAAGGCAATTATTTATATTATATTACTTTTGTTATTTTCTAAATTACCTAACAGTAATAAATATTTTCTTAACCAATGCCGTAAGAAATACTTTTATTTTAATTAAAAAATTTAATAATAAAAATATAAATAATTAGATATATGTTTAGCAGTGTTAAATATCCAATTATCACCATCTACACTCATCTCTCTTTTGTCATTGCTCTATTATTCACATACCAAAAATGGGCTTCATCTGTTCGTAAGCCCAAAATTGGGTTGGATCAAAACTCTAAACTAATTGGGTTGTTCGTAAACCCAAAATTGGGTTGTGAAGAGGGCACGGTGAAGCCCTTATCCCCATCCACCTGGTTTTGCTTTTCAAATAATAATAATAATAATAATTTTGTTAACAAGTCTCAAAGACGTTGATTAGAACTTATTCTGATTGGATAATAGACTATTTAATAATTTAAAATTAATAAAAATAATAATTTTTAATACGTGTGAAAGGAGAGCTGATGAACATAGGTCATAGAGTCGATGGATTTTTGTTTAATGAGGAAGAATGGGCACTATTCTGACACAGTAGCCCAGCTGATAGCCTATAATCTAATAGCCCATTTATATATATAATATTAAATATAGAGAAAACAAAAAAGAAATTCAAATGAATTTTAATTTATTCATAATAAATCTTTTTTTTTTTTTCTATTTTTCACTGCTTCACCAAATAGTCGTGATATCAACTTGTCTTGTTCCACTTAATGTCCGCTTCCGCAACCAATAATCATGTGTTCTATTGAAAACTGATCATTTGGGTCCCACCTCTTTTTTTTTATCTCTTGTCAATCTTCCCTCTTAATAATATACTCTACGGCAACGGCATCCACTTTTAGCAGCACCCGCTTTTCCCACATGTTGGGTTTTTAGATTTTACTTTACCTGTACAGATTAATTTTTTTTTTCATCATTCCAGGATATTTCAGGTTTTTAAATTACTTGCAGGAGGATGATTAGGAATTTAATATTTTTTATAATTGCAAAATTAATTCTAATTTATAAATTATGTTGGATATATATGATTTCAGTATTAATGAACGTATTAGATATCAGAAAGAAATAGTTAACTTTTTAATTAAAAACAACATTATCTATCCCAAACACTTGTCACTCTATTATAATTAAAAAATAAAATAATTTAATTTTGGAATTTTTATTTTATCAGAAAAATAATTACCAATTTCATTGCTGCTGGAATGTGTTGTGCCACGGGGCCTTTAGTTACTGCTTGATTCGAGATAGAACAGGATTACAGAATGCGGGTCAGCCAAAAGATTAGACCCATATTTTTTTAAAAAAAAAAGGGCACCATGAAAATTACTTTTCTATCTTGCTGTATTTGCGACTTTTTCATTGCTTCTGTAAAATATCATTAATCCATTATATTAAAAAAAATCCAGTAGACTCTAAACTAGAACTGATCACAGCCAGACACATTAAAAAAAAAAACCAAATTTTTATATGAACATATTAATAAAATATGGATCACAACTCTTTTTATTTTTTACATTATTTGAGTTAGCTCAATCTAATTAAAATTTTTAAAAAATTTTAAAATATATTTTAAAGTTTTTTAATATATAAATATCTTATAATCATTAGTGAGGTAATCTACAAAAAAAAAAAAGTTTTAAACCATGATTAAGTCTATCCTAGACTAGACACTTACCCCAAAAACAGAACAAAGGCTTTACCAGTCTCGGTTAGAGGCAGCAATACTATGTATCTGACTCTTAAAGCGTGATCCCCAAAAGATATGCTCAGCTTCCACGATGAATACAGAGGTGGAGCTTCTAGTTTTCATAATTAAACTTAAACTCCATGCAAATTACAATGCTGAGCTCAAACTCAGTACTCATAGGATTGGCCAATGCAGGTTGTTGATAGGCTCTGGAAAACTGTAGTGGACTTTGTTATAATAAATTCGTCAAACATCTTCCCACCAAAATTTTTCATCATTTGTCGCTTTGCTTACCTCACCATTATATCTGTCTCTTCCCACATCTCTGAAATAAAATGCACACTTCCAAAACAGTGCTTTCTCTTTCCCTTGCGCCTTTAGTTGTTGCAGTCCAAAGGGAAAGTAGGAGACTTTTTTTACTCATCTTTCTCATCCAAGTACCTTGTTTTAAAATAGCTAAAAAAAAGAAAAGCGAAGGGCTAGCCTTTCCCTGAGAACACCTGCCATGAACAGAGGTTTGAACAGAGAGAATCCATATATTTTGATTGTGTTGATTGCAGAGAAGCAGATAATAAGATAAAGAAATCAGAGAGAGGGGGAAGACATGGGCCCGCTAAAGCCTGAATCAGAAATGAGTGCCACTAGTACTACCCTCCCTTCTCTCTCTCTCTCTCTCTCTCTCTCTCAGTCTTTGTGGCTCTTCTTCCTCCCTCTCACTCAATTAGTGAGCCCTTTTTCATTCATCATTTCGAGCGCTCTTGCACAACCCCTTTTTCTTTTCTTCCATCCACTGGTTCTCTGGAGCAGGTATCCAATGTGTATGTTTCTGAGTTTTCAAACGCAAACTGTTGCTTTCTGCATTTGAGCAAGGTGACTAGGTGAGGTGGGAATGATTGACTTCAGGTTCCCCTTTGTCCTTGTTTTTCAAATTTCAAACGTATAGGCCACTTCTTTATTCCTCCGTTTCTGCATTTGGCTATATTTTTTATGGTAAAATTAAGGATTCGGTAACTATTGAACCTCACGCAAGCCTCCCTTCTTTTTTTTTTAAAGGTTATCGCAGGACAAGTACATATAGCTATCAGCTGTCAAATGTTTGGACGACTTCTGGCTCCACAAGGAAAGTCCCATATAGCGATTTCCCTTGCTTTTTGGTAGGTGAGAACTCCCTTTGCAGAGTGAGGGAAGGTTGGGTGAAAAGTTTTTCAAAGTCATTTGTTCATGTAAGTTGACACTTTATGGTAGTCTAAATTCTGAAAGCAATCTTTTATCAAATTTTTACCTTTCATTGTATTTTCTACGATAAAGTTTAGAATTTGAGAGGATGATTAATTAGAACGTTGTGGAATGATCTATTCATCTCGCTTTGTCCCTGGCTTGATATGTAGCTGTAATAAGCGCCTTTTTTCTGTAAGTGAGCAAAGAGAGAGTTCTTCCATGCAAGAAAGATAGGTTGATTCTATTGTCCCAGATTGCCCTATATTCAATCGGAGTGCTCGTGATGGTGATGCTCTTAAAAGCTTCCTGACAGACTAATGAACTGCAAAGAGCCTCTTGTTAGCTTTACCTGCTATTTATGTGCTTCCATTTAATGTTTATGTGGATGGAGAAACATATGTTGAGTGCTCCAATGGACATGGCTGGCCGAAATTCAAGTGCCATCAATGAAAGTCCACAAAATCCAACACCCAACTCACTGATTCAGTGCTATTCATTTGACCTGAACGACCAGACCCATATCATAAATAGAATATCAATGCTTTCCGGAGTGCATGGTGAACCTGTAAGTTGTGATGATGTGCACTTGATAAATCCTGGAATTATTGCTGATTCAAATTTATTAGTTCCATCGCACGAAAAGGATATTTTAGGATATACCTCACTTGGAACTTCAAGTCCCATAGACAAGAGTGAGTTTCAAGAGCAAACAGCTGAAGGAGCGCAAATTACACCCGCTTCACTTGCTGCCATTCTTGCTGCTAGAATTGGTCTTCAAGAGAATTCAGAGAAATCACCAGCTTTGTCTCCTTCAGTCTGTCCATTGGAAGCATTGGGACCTTGTATCTTAGAAAATTGGCCATATACTCCAAACCATTTGCATGTAACTTGTGGGGACCAAATACCTGATAATAGCAGGTGGAATGCCAACAAATTTCCCAAATCACTCGAGCTTGATGGAAATGGGTCTGGCTTCCCGTCTTATTCATCCATAGGAAACCTTGATTCAAATGAATGGGCTTCATCAAATGTTGCCAACTTGACTTCAGATCATGCTTATGCTTCATCTAATTTTAGTAATGAGCTTGTATTAAGTCTTGCAACATCTCCTGCCACAAGGTCAGTGTTGGAACATGCTTCTTGCAGCAGCAGGGAGCTTCCTATGAGTTTGAATTCTAATAAACATGTGTATTCTTCACAAGCAATGTTGGGATCAAGATATCTCACCGGAATTCAAGAGATACTTGCTCAACTTGCTAGATTTTCACTTGAGAATCTTGAACAGATAAGCTTTTCAGCAGCTGGTATTAGAGCAGAGGGAAATCAAAATGCAAATTTGTCTGAAGCCCACGTGGAAACTCCATTGCAAAGACTAGAAGCTGAATCAAAGAAATCCCAACTGCTGACACTTCTAGAACTGGTACGAACGCTACATCCTAAGTCCTAACCTCTCTTGGTCGATTTAGAGATGCAATTATGTTAACATTTTGTTTTTCACTCAGGTCGATAACCGATACAGTCAGTGTTTGGATGAGATTCATACGGTTGTATCTGCATTCCATGCTGCTACAGAGTTGGACCAAAACGTGCACGCACATTTTGCTCTTCAAAAAATCTCGTTCTTATACAAGGGGTTAAGGGAGAGGATTGGCAATTACATTCTTGCCATGGGGGCGGATTTTGACAATTTATGCACACAAGAGAAGCAAAGATCTATTGAAATCTCATTCATCAAAAAGCAATGGGCTCTCCAACAGTTGAAAAGAAAAGAGCATCTATCATGGAGGCCCCAAAGGGGCTTGCCAGAAAAATCTGTCTCAGTCTTACGGGCTTGGATGTTTCAGAACTTCCTCCATCCGTGAGTTTTCTTACTAGACATTATTTTATTTATTATCAGAAACTTCTTTCTTACATATATAAATATATATATATATTTTTTGATGGATTTCAGGTATCCAAAAGATGCAGAGAAACATTTACTCGCAGTGAAAAGTGGGTTGACGAGAAGCCAGGTACATCGTTGCTAGACTGAAAATCGATTGTTTATAAATCTTCTATTCAATGTGTTGTTATTCTTAAATCTTGATAGTGCTTCACGAACATCCAGTTTATCTGATTGTTACTTGACCAGGTTTCTAACTGGTTTATAAATGCTCGTGTTCGGCTCTGGAAACCTATGATTGAGGAAATGTACGCTGAAATGAATAAAAGAAAGGCTTGTCGAAATGAAGGAGGAATAGGGAGCAGCCGAAGTAGCAGGATTAGCTTGAGCAATCAAAAATTTAATATGAGATGAAGGTGAAGAAAGTCACTTTAAAATGTGAGGGAGCATTTCCTTTCTACGATCAAGTAGGAAAGAAAATACAAATTAGTATTTTTAGTTAGCGTTATGCTCTGTATAGTTCTATTGAAAAATATGCTCCCGATGATGGTTAGCTTAATTACGTAGGCTTTACTTATTATTATAGCTAGAGTTGTAGAAATTGTTTGGGTCATGTTTGTTGGGCTTAGGCATGCGATGATAAATTATCCTAGGTTTCAAAGTAATACTTACGGCTATTTATCCTCACTTTTGTATCATGAGCATTTAGCTCTACTTTATCGATCCAATATCCAGTCCACGATCATAATTTTTATAACTTAAAAATTTTGGCGAGAACAGATGACTACTCCTAATCACAGTCCAATGCCAAACTTCATTAGGACATTCGATTGCAATCCTAATAATAACATACTTTTGTATTGGTCATTCTCAAAATAAAAATTGAAACAGAGATTTAGACTGATGCATCAAGAGTTACGGACAGAGCAAAGTTTGATTTATTTGAGACAACTGCTTTCCCTAAAGTTCGTGGAACTAGTATACACATTAGGAAGTTCTTGGATAATAGATGGGGCTTCTTTTCATGCGTAGACATTAAAAGAATGAAATAAGAGAAGCAGGCAGCCAACCAGAAGACATTTGAGCTAGTGTAATTACAGCTATTGTTACTCCAAAAGCACCTCTTCGAGATTGAACGACAAATGCCAACCATGGAAAGCCCACTGCTGGAGGTCTCTACATCAAAAGACAGGCTTCTCGGTGCTTCCGATTTATTAGCACTGAATGACTGACCTGGCCTAACGTCCTCGTATGGTATGGTTGCCTAAACCGTAAAGTTTTCTCTCACTGAATTCTTTCTACTGCATCAGAGACCGAAAAAGCTCGCTCCCACAATCCAGAGAATCATTGTTACTGGAATACAAAGTTTTCTCTCACGGAATTCTCGTGAAATTGACACCTCATAAACTTCACCTGCGTTTTAGTTTCATCCACAATCTCTTTGCGTTTTCTTGTACCATTAGTGCTGGTAGTATTCATTTTATCATCCGCAGCCAAAACCATTGTGTCCATAGGATCAGCCATCTCTATATCGTTGGCATCAAGTTTTTCTTCCTCCGTCCCTCCATGAGGAGAATGTAAAAGGAGATTCTTGTCTGTATTGTAACAGGAATTTTTTATAACTGGGAGCAAGTGCTCAGTTGTTGATGTGAAATACTTACCTTTTGCACGAAGTTTGGCAGTATCGCCATCAAAGACTGTCAATCCTTGATCCTCAACAACTAGAAGCCACTCTGATTATAAACCACGTATTAGATATTTGAAGAAAAAGTCTTATAAGCAATCAACAAGAACAGAGAAAGGAAATCCACAAAATGGGCAGCTTGTCCCAGTTAACTGCTATCTGAGTTCAAACACCAACGCCAATGCAACAAACAGAAATTTGGAGTGAAGCCACATTTACTGAATAGCCTACTAAACTTTTAGAAGATATAACAACAGCCACTTGATACTGCAAAATGAAGAGTGAGGAATCATAATAGACGAGGATTTGCAAGAGTTTCTAAATCTTTGCTAAGAACTCACTTATAAGAGCTATGGGAGTGGAAACATTTGGTTGGCTAATCTTTCCGCCCACACTACTTTGACTAGTAACCCAATTAATCAATCGAATGGGTATGCAGGATCTAGAGAAGGCATTTACATAAGACATGGCTTTCTCTTGATCACCTTTGCCCCTGTGATTAACCAGATCATGAGACTAATCAGCCAAAGCATTCTAGAAACCCCATGCTCCATCACAACCAAAAAAGTTAGTTCTTATACCTAGCAGACTGTATAGCTAAGTCAGCGACAAACAACCATGTTAAAGCAAAATCTTTCAATCTTTTAGCATATAGTAGAACTCCTGCTTGAGGGGTAATAAATGGGTACTCTACCATCATCAAAGCATTGAACAGAACTTCTTTTAAAAGAACTTCATTTTCACAACCCTATAGAGTAAAGCAAGACGTTAGTAGTTGAACGTAATAATAAAAATTAGAAATTAAAATATATATATTGTATGTCATACACTTTTTGAAGGACAAGGACATAAATCATTCAATAAAAGTATAAAACTGAACTTTGAATGTTCACGCAGTCTAAGAAAATAAATACCCATGAATAATAGCTAATCCACTAACCTTTTTCAAGGACAACATACTGAAAACCACAGCTTGGGAATTATTCATGAATAAAAACCACAACTTGGGAATTATTCATGAATAAGTAATGAACTATCTTAATGAAAACAGTTTAATACATGTTTTAAAATTACATAATCTATCCCGAATTTCAACTCTGGGCCTTACCTCAAATATCATATGAAGAATATAACTTTAGGTTAACTGACGTAAACATTATGCGACACAATAGTTCACCCTACTCATATTCTCATCTGCTAAATATTTGTCGGCGTGCCAACCTAAAAGTCAGTGACAGTGACATCTATTAAACTTACGCTTTGTGTGCAAAGGAACAGAAGTCTCCTCAATTCTCCTGTGGGAACTTGAAAATTTAAGGTTAATGTTACGGCCCCTTAAGCTTCGAGACCCAAACCTAAGTAAGAACGCACTTTGCCTAAATGTAAAAACCCCTTAATTCCAAACTGAAAAACATGACCAAGGAAAACTAAAACAAAGAAAATATCATACTGACCAATAGGGAGATCACTGGCAAAACCGGCTCCAACATCATCCTGGAAAGGGCATCTGATATCCAACAATAAGAAATGAGGAACTACAAACATGAAAACTAGAAAAGGTTCACCCCAGGAAGCTCAACAATGGTTCATCAAATATCAAGGTGAAAAGAAAACAAATAGACGTTAGACGTTACTAAGTAGTTAGTTTGCAATATTTGATTGGTTTGATCCATGGGTTAACCTTCCAGACAATTCAAAACAACCTTGAGAATTGAAATGCCAATATAACTAAACAAATAAACGTGCATTCTGTCAAGATTCAGCTTCCTAAAACCGAAGAACCCAGATTCCAAAGCAATGGAAGGACATGGCAATATTAAATTACAATCTAAAATAATGGACCTCTGGCGTTACAATTTAAATTTTCATATGGAGGAACAAGTTCTTACCCAAAAAGTAAAAATTCCGAAACCCAGTAATGGTCTGAACCGCTGGACCGTGCAACTTCTTCTCCTGCTCCGCTTTCGTAATCCCTGCTTCAAACGTCAGGCACAATTTCAACAAGAGAGCTTCACACATCACAATTCCAGCTAAGAAACCAATCTCACATCCCAATTTAATTCCCTTACGAAGTTGGTCGCTGACAATGGGGAAAAATTCTTTCAAGGAATCCCGAACCCCAGATTGATCAACCATCCACACAGATATTACATCCAGAAAACTCGGCTCCAAACTAATCATCCCATCGCTGTGTTCATGAAGCTCCTTGCCACAGAAAAGGCTACAATAACTAATAAGACCTTCTAATAAGCTCTCGACCTCACACTTCAAACTTTTTTCCTCGAGCGCCAAACGGTACAACGCATAAACGAAAGGAGCTAGAATACCAATTCTTTTCATCGAACCACAATAATCCGAACAAGAGACTAGCAACTGGAATAAATCTTTAGCTATTGCTGCTCTTCCTGAAGATTCTCTCCGAACTGCTATTTTGGTCGTATGAAATCCAAGTGCCGAGTAAAACCAGACAATTTGCAGTGGTGGGTCCGGCATGTTCTGCAGCAATCGGGAAAATATGGAACTGAAATCGCAGAAATCAGTGACGCCATTCTGGTATTTGGCTATGAAATGGTCAATCGATTCTTTGAGCAATGAATGGTAAAATGGTACCGGAACAGTGTTCGGATTTTGGGCAGGGTTCAACGGAGTTTGGTTCATGTTGAGAACGGCAAGATGAAAAAGTGAAAGCCTCGAATTTCAGAGATCTCTAGTACCTTTCTCAAGCGGCAATTGTTCCTGTCTGAGTTTGAGTTCTAGTTTGTAAAGCAAGGAGTTAGAGAGTAAAATCTAGCACAGAAATTTGAAATGATGCAGCTGCATGAAAACCCTAGGCTTTACGGGTGATGTATGTAAATGGAGCAGAAAAACGGGAGGGAATTTGGGGCATTTTGGTAACGGACGACTTTTTGAATTTGGACCTTCGTCTCCAATGTATGTACTATTTAGTTAATGTCGTTATGCAAGTCTACGTATTGTTGCAATTTGCCAATACCAACACTCATTTTCTTGTATTTTTTTAATTACATTTATCTATTATGATTTTTACTGTTTTTTTATCAATTTTTTTCTTATTTGATCCATTATTTTCATTATAATTATTCATTTTTCGTCAAAATTAAAAGTAAGATGTCATTTAGTTTATATAAATATATCAAAATGCCCTATTATATTTTAAACTCATTTTGTAATATTTTTTATCTTTCCCCCTTGTGCTCCATTGATCTACGTACTTTTAACTATTTCTACGCCAAATTTTATCTATGAAAAATTCTTACAATTTTATTGTATTAAAAAGAACTCGTGATTTTTTTTTTAAATATCGGTGCTTACCTTTTTCTATTTAAATTACAACTTCTACTGTTATATTTATATATTATTTTAAAATAAATAAAATTATATTAGGTCATAAGTGAATATATTCAAATGCAAGCGTCCAAAAATATAACAAATATTTGTGAACTTTTATAAATCATAAGATATATGTAAATAAGCTGTAATTAATTCACAAGAAAGGCATTTATAATTTATTGTTTAAAAACTTTTTTTTTTCCTTGCAACACACGCTTTATTCCATGTGATGTCGCTTTATTCCGCTTTATTCTTCCGTTGTTATCGTCCACTATAGGCCACTTAAGATATATCAATGCTTTCACATTCATGAGAATAAGATGGTAATGACTAATGAGACACATCCTAAATTTGACACACAAATCCGCAATAATAGTTACCGCATATTTCTTATTAGAAAATGGCATTGATAATATGACTAAAATAGAACTGTTAATAAGTGAATAAGTAATATAAACTAAGAAAATAATATTAAACAAATTTTAAAGTGCTAATAATAATACAAGAGTAAACTAAGATTTTAAAATGAAATTATAAGACAAGTCAAACTTTAAACTTCAAAAAAATTACTTCATAACCTTGTACAATGTTAAAACTAGATTACAAAGTTTCTTATTCTTTATATGATCAAGTAACGTTTAAATGTATTTTAATTATGACTATTCATATGATATTCAAGATCACATTTTTTGAGAAATTTTTCACGAGACTCCACGCAAGCTCTTTCTATCAGTGTTTTGGTATAAGCTTTAAAGTATCCTTGCAAATATACAAGTCTTTCCTGGGAAATATGACAATCCAATTAATGTTGTGTCCTACAAAGGAGTGGAAGAATAATAGTTAAATGTTGCCAACTAATGTGAGGAATTGTATCAACGTGCATTAATTAATTTTTTATTTTATATTAATGAGTGTATATATTATAAAATAATTAATTAAATATAATTAACTAATTCACAATTGAATTGATTCAATACATATAATTAAAAAATTTTCTTCTTATTGATGTCTGGAAAAAAAAGGAGGAAAGATCACATTTTTTAGTTGTCAAACGATTACGTCTTCTTGAGTTTTAAAGCTTGTACTTTCCCTCTTGGATGGTTGTCTGGGGTGGAGTATCTTTTTGAGCAACAAAGGTAAGGAGAGTACAAGACAGATTAGAGAATGGGAATCGTCATTGCGATGTACACCATTAATCTTCAACAGAACCATAAATTAAAGTTGAGGAATAAATAAAATAAAGCAGGACAACTTAACAATACGTGTCCCTTTCCTCATGTATATATATCGCCTCGTTCTCTTGGCAGAGATATATATGAAAAAGAAGAAAGACAGTAGATAAGAATAATAAGATATAGGAGAATATTTGTAAATTCTTGCTTCACATTCCACTTAACTCTTTCTCGTCATCTTTGCTAGTAATAAATTTAAAACGATTCACCCTTACATTCTATTTCTATTTGTTTTTCCGTGTTTTCATTTAAATTGTTTTTCATTACTGTATAAATTTGTATTAAAATTAACATATATTTTAATGCATGTCAACTTTACTAATATAATATAACTTAAACATCACAAAAAAAATATAAAACTTGATAGTTTGATTTTATGCTTTAACAATTTATGTTAACTGATATATGCTACGTTTGTTAGTAATTTTTTTTACTTTTTTCACTTATAATAGAAGATAATATTTAAAAAAAAAATTGTTTGATTAATCCAAAAACACTCTTGACAGAAATAATAGTAAAAAAATTAGAGACCAACAAAAATATACTCAAGATTTAGGATTATTTTAACAAAAATGTGTATTTTAGTTATTTCAATATATATATATATATATATGAATTTCCGGATAAATAACTTTGTTATATTCCAATGACAAGTGAGTGCACAGCCTTGTAAGCATAAGCAAAGAGAGAGCTACGACGAAATTCTTCCTGGGTCATCTTCATTCTGAGAGGAAAGAAAAGAGAAAAAGGAAAAAGAAGAGGGGGAGACTAGGAGAGTGTGCTGGGAAATCTGTTGTTTATCATCTCAGTTAGTCGTAAACTGGAGGAGGAATTGAGTCTCATCGATATTACTTATGCTGAACAAGTTCCAGGTAGAGAAATTTTATTGTGTTCTGAGCGTTGAGTGCATTCAGGTTTAAATGGACGACGAACGAAGATACCATTCAATTCGGCGTTGAGTGTCGGATCGGCTGGTTGACGCATTGGGTTGGGTATATTTACTCGACTGTTTTTTGTTTCTTTATTTTGTCAAATTGGTCTGCAAATTCTTGCACAAGATTTAAAAAGGTGAAAAACGGAAATGAATGGAGGTGGCGGTAGCTTGGGACTCCAGGCCTCCGCGATAGTGGGGGTAGCACAGCCGCTTGAGTGGAAATTCTCTCAAGTGTTCGGCGAAAGGACAGCCGGGGAAGAAGTTCAGGAGGGTATGCTTCGCCATTTCTATCCTATGCTATTTCTTTTATTGGGAATTGATACAAATATACGAGTCGTCACTGTCATGTTATTCTCTTGGTTGCAACGTATTTCGACTCTGAGATTTATCAGATATAGTAGTAAATTGCAGTAATATGACGATTAAACAAGATGGCTGGAATAGGTTTTAGCTAATAATGAAATTTGGTTTAATAATACCAGAACTCTTCGAACCTAGTTGAGCATGGCCCAATATAGTTGTGGTCTTCTCTAGAGGTTTTGGATATGAAATTGGTTTTATAGTTAACTACTGAAACAATTAGCTTACCAGTCTCGCATGTGTATAGGGTGAGTGTTTTTTTTCTAAGAACTTGCTTTTTAATTTTGTCGTGGGTTTGAATCCTTATCCACAACAATGATCATGATGATATAATCACAACTAGGTGTTGCAACATGCTCCTTTTTACTATAAATCAACTGGGGAAAGATACTGGTGACTCTGATGAATGTGAGATGGGTAACAAATCACTCACATAATTTGGCAAAGTCTGTCTCAAGAATATTTCAGCTGTGGTATTCTTCTGTGAAAAGTGTGTTTCCGATTACCCAAAACATACAATGTTACATTTCTCTGTGTTTGGTAGTAGATTTATCAGGCAGAAAACAAAAGGAAGCAATAAAATTTGCCATGAAAAAGAAGAAATAATGAGTACGTGATAAAATTTGAATGCAAATTGGTGACATTAACTATGCCAATACAATTGAATTTTGATTATTAAGCATTTATCATTGATGGTCAATCATTGCATGCTGTTAGCGGAAGTTTTGACCAGCCATCAAATGAGTAAGTTTGCATGTTGTTACTAGTTTTGAAGTACGTTGAGGTGGAATTTGCTACTTCGTATGGCACCAGATAATAACTTTAATTAAGATTGAAGAAGCCCATAAACAGTAGCGAATTGATAATTGAGTGTCTGTGTGTATTATTTGCCTTGCTTACTTGTCACCCGTGCATTTGCAGTTGATATTATATCTGCCATCGAGTTTGATGGAACTGGGGACCACCTTGCTACTGGAGATCATGGTGGTCGAGTTGTTTTATTTGAAAGAGCAGATACAAGGGATGTAAGACCGTTGATTGCTCCTCATTATACATTTTCTTTTGGAAAAAAATTTAGGTGTTGCTTTTATATCTTTGTCATCACGTTTTCTGATTAAAGAAGGACGTGTATATAATTTATATAACTCATCAATCGTCTTTTTAAAACTTTTTTCCAAATATTTTGTTTTTATTGGAGAATTTGATAGCAAATATATAAGGAAATGTACCTAAGTTTGATTCTTTTCTTTTTCCCCTTAAGTTCTCTCTCCCTCCTTTTGTTTGGTAATGGTCTTATTTGAGTGATCTATAGTTTAATTGTCCATCTTATGTAAAATATCTAGCATGGTGGTAACTGGAAAGACTTAGAGAGGATGGATTATTCGATCAATAGGCATCCTGAATTTCGTTACAAAACTGAATTTCAGAGCCATGAACCCGAGGTATCCTCTTTCTCTCTTTGATTAATTGATGCTTGCTGCATAGTTTCATCTTATGTTGCACTCGCATCTTGATCTTAATTCATTTTGCCCTATATTTATGTTACACAGTTTGACTATCTTAAGAGTTTGGAAATTGAGGAGAAAATCAATAAAATCAGATGGTGTCAGACAGCTAATGGGGCACTCTTTATTCTCTCTACAAATGACAAAACCATTAAATTTTGGAAGGTAGCAGGGATGCTTTTCAAATTGTTAAATTTTATTAAATGCAATTTTCTTGGTGCATTTCTCCTAGATATTTTAATTGCCTGGATGTGATGCTAAGTGATAAATATTTTCCTTTAATTTGTTAAATATTATATGCTGCACCTCTGTTATTACATTTTCTGGATGCTATGATGGTTTCTTGTTTGAAATTTAGCAATCTATTACCAAGTTAGTCACTAACATGGGAAGATCAGACATCAAGCTGCATAATTGCATGTTTTCTGGTTGTGACTTGATTATTATCCTCTGGAGTTTTGGGTAATTATGACTTGGCAAAGAATTGTGGTATAAATAGCATCATGTAGGTCAAGAGTCATTGAAATTGGTCATATGTGTTACTTCAGCCATCCATATCAAATGTTGTGATGCAGTATGTTTTGGATTCTTTTCATCCTTGCAGCCATTGCTTTCATTTTGGATAAAAATCATACAATTAAGAAATGATTCATTTTTATGAAAAAATAAATGAATAAAAAACATAGGATGAAGGCATTTGGAAGAGCAGGTAACTCTGGAAAGAGTTTGACCTTCAGGGTAAGTTTTCCAGGCCAGGTTTTTCTTGGTTAACTTATAGGATAGTACTTATCTTCTTTGCTTAGTGTGTGAACAACTAGGATTACTAGGCATGTCTTTCATAGACCACTTTAGTTCTATTTTTATGTTTTTAACCTTCTAACTGTTTATCTGGCTGCATTGTACCTTTTTAGGAGAGTTGACTTATGAGTTTATCACAAGTAAGAATTCAGTTAGATAATTATCCAATCCTACTATGTTAACACACTCAAGATAATAGTATACTTAATTTATTTCTTCATAAATGCACTTTAAAATTGCACTTTTTCTCATAAATGCACTTTTTAAAGTTGTATACTCAATATAAGATTAGTATACTCAAAACTCAAATGCACTTTTTTAAGTTGAGAGCAATTTGGTGTAGCATAGTATATGGAAAGGATATTTCATCTAGATAACTTAAAAAAAAGTGCATTTTGAATGAAAATAATTTGGCAAACACTCAGACCATTAGAAAAGCTTCAACTCAAAAATATTCAAAGGGAAGTTTGATATGGTAGTAATTTTTTCATTGTTTCCTTAATGGTACAGGTCCAAGAGAAGAAGGTGAAGAAAGTTTGTCACATGAATGCTGCTTCTTCTCATGCTATGGGAAATGGCCCAGTTTTTAGTTCAAGCACATCAAATAATTCCAAACCCTATACGGTTAATGGAGGGTGTAATAAAATACTCTCCAATGGTGCTTCATTTCCATATGGGGATATTCAGTCCTTACAGTTGCCTGTTGTGGTAGTACTTGTTCCAGGACCAATTCTTCCATGATGTTATTTTGCAAATTAGATTAAGGTTGCATATTTTGAATTTAACAGAGCTATCATGATTTGAAAATTTATATGGTCACTTATACTATTTATGGAATTGTATTATTTTGGAATCAAATTGTTTTTCTTTTAGAAGTCAGAAATTGTGCCAAAACTATCAGTATTTGCATGGTGTTTAACTGACATCTTTCAATGATTTTGTGTTGAAAAATCAGGTGACCAGTCATGAGACAAGTTCTGTGGCTAGATGTCGAAGAGTCTATGCTCAAGCCCATGACTATCATATCAATTCTATCTCAAATAACAGGTTTATCTTCTTGATTGCATCTTTGGTGCATTTCTCTAATTTGTCTAAAATTGCTTGGTTTTGCTTTATTTGGGTGAATTCATATTTAAATTTTTAAGATTCTTGTTGTCTATTATATGTAAATCGGGGAACTGGAAATGCAAATGTGGTCCTGGTACTGCTGACATGGATGTGACATCCAAGAGCAATATGATTTTTGGGCAATGCTTAAGTTAGTTTGGAGTTTTTCTGTCTTTTTAATGTTGCTGCAAACTTCTAATCTCTTCAATGTATCCTTTTCTATTATGTTATTAATGACCACTTATCTATCTCTTTTTCCCTCCTTTTCTTTGTTTTGTAGTGATGGTGAAACTTTTATATCAGCTGATGATCTCCGAATAAATCTTTGGAACTTAGAAATAAGCAGTCAAAGTTTTAATATTGTTGATGTCAAGCCTGCAAACATGGAGGATCTAAGTGGTAGAACTCAGAGCAGTTTGAATTGCAATATCATGTTTTTAATTGTTTATTTTTTTAAAATTAATTTGTTTCCTAGAAATGCTTTCTGTTTGTAAAAGGTTTTTTTGAGTAGTGAAGAGCATCATTCCTTCTGTTATTTCTGCTTTCTTTTATATCTAATCCTTATTAATGTGCTATTGTTATTATCTACATGCATTTTTATTGTGGCAGGTTTGTGAGTAACAAGCCAATTTGTTGACAGTTATTACTATATTATTTTGGATGATCCAAATTGCTTCTTATTCAGTAGACTTGAATTGTGCTTCAATTCTTATTTACAGAGGTGATCACTTCAGCAGAATTTCATCCTACTCATTGTAATATGCTAGCATACAGTAGCTCTAAAGGCTCAATCCGTCTTATTGATATGCGGCAGTCAGCTTTATGTGATACTCATAGCAAATTGTAAATTATTTTTTTCTTTTATTACTTCCCCACTCCCTTTTATTCAGTGTAGGGGCCATGAGTTTTATGTTTACCAATTTTTATTCTTCCAGATTTGAGGAGCAGGTGGCATCTGGTTCACGATCTTTTTTTACAGAAATAATTGCCTCAATTTCAAATATCAAGTTTTCCAAAGATGGAAGACATATACTTAGCCGCGACTATATGACTCTTAAGGTTGATTTTTAATAACCTTTGCATCGATATTTTTTTTCCACATTAACTCAAGTGGGTATGTCCAAAAATATTGAAACAAACCAATATTGATTGTGGCTTATTATGGCTTTTTCTATAGAAGTTACTGGTTTGTGTTCATTCTAAACTGAGTTTTGCTACCTAAATCTATTATACTTCTTTAATAATGATCTTCGTGCAGTATATTAGTTAATGGGAATATTGAATTTGTCAATTGCTGCAAACCTAAAAGATAATATTATGTGGAGTCTGGAGCATAGCATGCGGAAGTCATATGGTAGGAATGTGGTAATTTCTTTGGAAGGTTGCATCAAGTTTCTATCTGTTGTCTCCAAGAAATTGTTCTTTGGAATTTGCATTATGATTTTGATTATTGGAAATGCTCATTTCTATATCCATAAAAACAGTCTCCTGTGTACATAAGCAAAAAAGTTTGCAATTTGAGAACTATCAATGAATCAGTTAATATACTTGAATGGGAAATAACTTTATGATTAATAAACTCTGAAATACAAATATGAGACTTTGTTGTTTGATCAGATCTAGATAATATTTCTCTCAGTTCCGGTTGGCTCCTTTTGTTACTTTGGAACAATAATGGTGGTATGTTTACTCCTACAACAATTTGTAAGTTATATTCTCTCACATTCTTCTCTTCCTCTCTATTTCAGCTATGGGACATAAATATGGATTCTGGTCCAGTTGCTACTTTCCAGGTTCATGAATATTTAAGACCTAAGGTGACTGTTTACTTTTGCTGGCAGTTTTGGATGATCACAGATGCATCTAAAGCATTTCTGACATCATGCAATGCAATTTTCTTAATTTTTTTTGAACCATTATCAGCTTTGTGATTTATATGAAAATGATTCCATCTTCGATAAATTTGAGTGCTGTCTTAGTGGAGATGGACTCCGAATGGCAACAGGTTCATACAGGTCTTGTTTATAGATGTTTACCTCATCGTTTATGTCATTATTAGTACCTAATATGTTTGTTTTAACTTGGAAAACCTTTTTCTTTTCTATGTTCTCAGCAATCTGTTCCGTGTGTTTGGTTGTTCTGAAGGCAGCATTGAAGCAACAACACTGGAAGCCACCAAGAACCCAATGCGGTATATTAAGCTTGAGGCTATTGAGGGTGAATTGTGATGAATACTAGATGTCGACGAAAGCCTTTGTTGAACTTTTCATCTTGATTTGATGTATTTTCAGGAGACAAGTTCAAGTTCCTTCCAGGCCTTCAAGATCTGTAGGCACCCCTCCCCATGTTCTCAGGCAAGGTATGTTTTAATGCCCACTTAATTCATTTGTATGCAAGTAGTGTCAAAAGTTGCCTATGATATTGACTTATCGTGTATGGCTTTACAGCACTTTTTGAATGCAAAACCATTAGTTATTATTTTCATCTGTGCTTAGTTTATTGCATTGAGAATGAATTTCCCTTATTTCTGTGTGATGAATTGGGTGAATGCTGAACATTAAATTTATGGGAACCTTTCTTGTTTCCAGTTAGGGTAACATTAAATTGTAACAATTATAAATGAACTACCCTTTCGAACTTGTATTTTAAGTACCTACTGAGTTTATGTTATCTTTTAGTATTGTAAATTTATGTTTTCTCTGGACCCTGCATTTCCCCTAACTATTTTCCTTCATCATGACTATAAAAGGAACAGATAATACTGGAGTTGATACAAATGGAAATGCCTTTGATTTCGCTACAAAGTTGCTTCATCTAGCTTGGCATCCAACTGAGAACTCACTTGCTTGTGCTGCTTCAAATAGCCTTTACTTGTATTATGCTTGAAGATCTTATAATTTTATATAATTGCTATACGAGGTTCAGAACGTTGCATGTGATGGGGGCTGCTCAACCTTAACCCATCATAAATGATGTGGAATCTACACTCAGATCTTGATGAGTTTATGGCCCACTAATAGTCTTGTAAATATCTTTGCTGATTTGGAATATGTGGGAAGTGATTGGCCGTTCTATCTTAGATGGGCAGTCATCACTAATTATTTTCATTCTCCTTGTGGAACCCGAATTTTTGTTGGTCATTTGGGTCAAAGAAAATGTGATGGATGCTGCTCTATTACAATTGGGCTGCCGTATGGCGGTGCTTGGTTTAGGTGGGGCGGAGAGCTTTTGTGGCGATTATAATGTCACTGATTCCAGGGGCCTCAATCTTGTATTATCTGAAAGTTATAAAGGCTTGTATTTTTTACTTGTCTCAGTTCTAACCATTTTCACACCTTCAGAAATAGGAACTTGTAAATTTTGGGTATTATTGGACTGAAGTGCAAACTAATGGGCTCAAATTCTAGTCACTTCAAGGGTCAAACTCGCTATTGTCTCTGGGTGTGGGTTGTAGGGGTTGTAGTGATTATACCATTCTAGGTAGCACTTCTCGAGAATCTTGTTAAGAGGAAAAAACACTCTGTTTTAGGGTCTCTTCATTATATATCATTATCTATAGGAAATTTGTCCTTAGTTCGGAAGAGCTGCTATAGTTCTGTGGAAAGTAGTTGCACTATATTTCATCCTGCCAACAATATTTATTTCTCTGCGGATTGTACCCTATATGTTTGTAAATGCTTACCTTCGTTGCTTTACCTGCTTTTAGTTTTTCAGAATGCAATGTCTCCTTAGTTTTCCTGGATTTTTTTTTTATCGGTACAAAAATGGCCAGTGAGGTACAGGTTTTATCGATTGCACCAAATGGAGATGGAGACGAAGTAGACTTGAAAACTGCTCCAAGGGATTGGTTGAATTTTTATCCTTTGACTAGATACTGAGCCAATTGAATGAATTACTTCTTATTTTCTTGAAGTTAAGAAAAAAGATTTTAAATGGATTTTCATATTTAAAGTTGATTTTAAGTGTAATTAATTGTGAAATATGTAGAAATTTGATCTCATACTTGATATCTACACCTTCATTTTCTCTGGGGTCACTATTAAGCGGGGCAAATTAGCAGACAAATCGCTGAGCTGAATTTAGCCTAGTGGGAAATAATTCCAAAATGCATATTAAAATTCAAGAAATTATATGCCAAAATTAAATTAAATAAATTGTCTTGTGAACTCTGCAATTGTTGGAATGTAATGCAAGAAGGAATGGAAGAGGAATAGTTGGTGCTTGCAAGATGTTAGTATACTATTTAGTTTATGAAAAAAATTAGATGTTAAATTGCTAATTCTTTAACCATAAGGCTTAAGAGAAATATTGATATGACATATTAGTCGCGTAGGTCGATACATGGAGGTTGGAAGTTGATTTATTGACGTCTATAAATCAAAACTAGCCTTTTATATGACATTGGAGTATAAGTCATTTAATAATAAAAATTGATATTTCTTACTGTAATAAAAATAGATTAAGTGACTTGTATATTATCTAGAATGAAGGTTTTGTTCACGCAAGTTAATAAAACATTTTTTAATTACCCAGTTAATGTTTTATGTTATTAATTAACATATCATATTAACATCTCTATTAAAAACGCACGAATGAAGGACTGATAAATTATCGTTTGAAAATTTTTAAAAACTAAATATGTACTATGATTTCAACAACTATATTATTGGTAAAGGAATAGACTTAAAAAATACTATTCCTCAACACTTAAACATTTAAACTTGTCTTCAACAAATTTATTTTCTCTTGTATTATTATATTTAATTGACAAGTTTTTTTAATTGAATAATGTTTGTTTTATTTGTAATTCAAGAATCAAGATGATTAGATGAGGAGGGAAAGCCAAATTGCAGGTTAAAACTTAAAACGTGCAGGCGCAGGACGTGAAAAAGTTGATGAACTACCGAGAGAGAGAGAGAGAGAGAGAGGAGCAAAGCTGAAGTTGTGGTTGTGGAGTTCCGTCCCTCCCCTCTGGACTGAATGCCATGGCTCTTCTAAGCCGAACTTCCTCGCGCCTCCCACGACTTGTATCACCTCGACAATGCCAACATATAGTTCCCCTCCACACCACTCTCCCCTCTTCGTGGTCCTCCACCACTGCCTCCCTTATGCTCGGCCACCTCCCCCATCGGCTTCCTCTCCTGCTGCTCTTTCCAAGTCAGCGGAGTACGTGATCTCCAAGGTTGACGATCTCTTGAACTGGGCTCGTCGTGGTTCCATCTGACCTATGACCTTCGGCCTTGCTTGCTGCGCTGTCGAAATGATGCACACTGGGGCCTCCCGCTACGATCTTGATCGCTTCGGCATCATTTTCAGGCCCAGCCTCTGCCCGTCCGATTGTATGATTGTTGCTGGTACTCTCACCAACAAGATGGCTCCTGCCCTTCCAAGTACATTTCACTCTCTTCTTCTATTTTTCTTGGCTATTTCCCTGTCATTGATCTCTGCTTGCTTGCTCATGCTTACACAATGTGCGGGAATTAGATTCTAAGTTTCAAAATTTTCGAGTATGTTGGGAATTTCTGCTGCTTTTTGTTCTTTCCTGTTTCTCTTTATGGTTTGCAGGTTTCTGATCTGATTGTTGATTCATGGCTTGGCTTTATTAGGGTTTCAACTTCGAATATGTTTTTTTAATGAGTTCCTAAAATATCATTTGATTCTTTCCTTTTTCAAATACTATTGTATTTGATCTAATTAATACCGAATTTTATGAAGCTCACACTGATTTACATATTCATTGTGCATTATCTCCCAGTACAATGATAGGGTGGCTTGGTTCAAGGTATATGCCACAATAGAACATAAATGACTTCTTATGGACCTCATTTTCGTTTCTCTATTGTTTCCTTAATAAGCCCTGAGACTGATCTGTAATATGTAGCAAGTTGGCAACTAAATAATATCCCTACTGACTTAAAACGTCATCAATGCTTTCATGTGTTTTTTGAGGCTGTTATGCAGTTGTTGATAACTTTATGGAGTGATCATAAAGCATGCCTAGCATTCGAAAAAGTTTTACGTCTGTTGTTTCTCTGTACTGTCGTTTAGGAGAGGATTTTCTCAGTCTAAATTATATATTTAGAAAAAAAAAATCATGCATACATGGAGAGTAGGCAATAGGTGCGTAGACTACCTTGCTGGGCTGGCTTTTGTGATGGGTAAAGGCCAATGCTATTTTGATGTACCTCCTGGGAATTTGGGACAATTGCTCTATGAGGATGGGATTGGCGTGAACCTTTGTAGGCCTGTGTAGTTTTTGTTTTCTTCTTCTTCTTCTTTCACAAAAAGAAAAGAAAAGAAAAGAAATCTCTACTAATCCTCTATATTCAATCAAGTCAATGATTTGGCCCAAAAAAAAAGCCAATGATTCGTTTAATCAAATTAAGTCTATTGATTGGTTGTTGCGGCAACTCAATTTACCTATGGTATATTCTACCAGTATGAATGTTTGATAGTTTTATTTGTGTGCTTGAATGCATGCAGAAAGCAGTATCTGTATTGATCAATGGACTAGGAATCAGGACATCTTAGGTTCACCCCAGGTTAATGACAACGTAGGCTGGGTAACAATATATTTTGGCTACCGAGTGTTGCCCTGAGAAATAATATTATAGGTTGCTTTATATACTTCCATCCCCAAGTTTTGTTCTCAACCATCCACTTAGACAATGCAACTTTTGATTTATTTTACAATTTTTTTTTTCTTCTTCAGTTTTTACATGTAAAAGAATGTTGGCAGTTCAGGTAGTCAGTGTTGGATATTTTAATAGAGGTGAAACAAATCGTTTCTATGTTCTTCCCCCCCCCCCCCCCCTTTTTTTTTTGTTCCTATGTTTCAAATGTTAGTTATGTTCTGGAAACATGATTCATATTCTGCTTTGCACTTAACCAGAGCTAATTTCATTTATGTCACAATTTTCTTATTCATTCTGAAATTGTTTTCAGGGTCTATGACCAAATGCCTGAGCCTAGGTGGGGTCATCTCTATGGGAAGTTGTGCTAATGGAGGAGGATTACTACTCGTTTGAGGATGTGATAGGATTGTTGCTGTTGACATATATATTCCAGGCTGTCCCCCGACTGCTGAGGCTAAACTCTATGGACTCCGCCAGCTGCAGAAAAAGATCAATCATTTGGTGGACAAAGTGAGGGCAATTAGGCTTTTTTTTTTGGATTTTTAGAGATATTTCAAAATACTTTTAAGTACTCAATGTGAACCGTGGAAAAGGTAATTAGTATTATATCTTGGCACATAAGTTGTGTCCTCCTGTTAAATGGAACATACACGCTAGTGTGCCTTTCTAAGCAATCTATAAGGGACAGAATGTGTGGACTTATTCCTAATCACCTCCCAGGATGTTTTTTTGTTGTGTCACATTCTTTGCAGCTTTTGTAGGGCTTAGCTGCTTAAAATCCCGTGGAAGTCTATTCCTGTTGGACTTGCATTTACCTATGAATCTGCATTTTTCTTGATTGTTGATTCTTCTTATGTACGTTGAAGACAACTCATGTTTGACACGGTTCAGAGTGTACCATATTCTAGATAATTGGGATTGCAATCAATTTTTGAGATTGATGACGATCTTATATTTTGGGGCCAGAAGGATGATATTCTTAGATGTGGCCCTTTACTTTCTTCGCGCTGATGAACGGAAAGAAAAAAAGGATAGTCGTAACATTTGTACTTGTAGCGTTAAACCCGGCTTCTTTACACCAAGACTCTTAACTATCATAATGTTTTCAAAATTATGTCTAGCAGTTTAGGGTTTATGAAACCTCATACTCTTTCAAGTTTCGACTTTATATATGCTTTTCTCTATTTTTTACTTCAATATTTCAATCTAATGTTATAAATATAGAAGACTTCAGTTGTCCAATTTAATACGGCTTCTTTATTGTAAAAATAAAGAAAAAACGGCTGTGTAGATTTTGTTTATAAAGCAATCAACTTATATCAATTTATTTTATTCAATAAAAATATCAATTTATTTATCCTAAGAAAAATAATATTATTTTAATATATAAATACTAACGAATATAATTAAAAAATTATAAATACTCAGAACACTGATCTCAAATGAAAGTTGATACTTATACCGTAACTAAGGTTTTATTTACAGGTTATATCAAATCATCAACATTCTAAGAAATAAATAATTGGAAGAAACTATTACTTACTTTTTTTTTTGGTCAAAAAACTATTACTCACTTTTTGTAACATACCATTTTGTGTATTAATTTTACCGGAATAATAGATCAGAAATCTTTCACGATACGAAAAATGCAGAGGATATTTTCCCAAGCGTGAAAGCAAATATCTTTCCAACTACCACTATATATAAAACGACAATGCCCAGCACTGGTACCTAATCTGAGTCTCTAGGGTTTCTTCTTTTCATTTTCGAAGAAACCTAATGGCCGACGAAACACAGTATTCATCGGGCACAGAGACCACGCCCCACAAGCGCAAGTACGAAGACCCATCGCTCCCACAATCCGGTACTCATAGGCCCACTGGCTTCTCTGCGCCTATCGCATCTCCATCTCCCGATGGTGCTCATGCGCCGCCTCCCTCCTACAACAGCGTGCCTCCCCCGGCGGCAAGTGGTATCGAGCTCGCCAAGCAGCGTGCTCAGGAGGTCGCTGCTCGTCTCTTAAACAATATTAGTAGTGGAGCTGGTGGGATGGATGCCAAGCGGCCCAAGGTTGAGAATGGTGCCTCGGGGTTTGATTCCAATGGTGAGGGTTTTACTTCTGGTCACCGTGGGCAGTCCATCTCGTTCCCTGTGTTTGCTCTTTTTAATCTTGCTGTATTTTCTTCCTGAGCGCCGGTTGATGCTTGGTTTTTAAGCTAGGGTTTTTAGTTTCAAGAATTAATTTTTGAAGTCGTGTCTTATGATATTTCTTGTTTTGTTTGTTGATTTCTTGATGTCTTAATCTTTACTCAGTAGCATTACTTGTTCTTTGCCCATGGGCGTGAATCATTCATCAGCACTAATGCATCTTTAATTAATGTGATATCGCTGAACACAGATGTGAAGCCTCAGTACTCAGTCCCTTCAACTGCTCCCGTTTCTTATGCCTATCAGGGTACTAGTAAAAAGATAGACATCCCTAATGGAAGAGTCGGTGTTATTATTGGTAAAGGTGGGGAGACTATCAAATATCTTCAAACACAGTCTGGAGCGAAGATCCAAGTTACCCGTGATATGGACGCAGACCCCAATTCCCCAACTAGGATGGTAGAGCTTATGGGTACTCCCGATCAAATTGCAGCTGCTGAGAGATTGATTAATGAAGTTCTTGCTGAGGTACAACAAAGTACTTCTTTGCAGATTTAATCAATTTCTGACCTTGTTATATGCTGCTAGTCCCATGTTTGTTCATTTTAAGACTGTAATGATGAATCTTGGTTTGACCGTGGGGAACTTTGTTGAATTGGCATGTGTGGTGTCCTTATGGATTGTAGTCTTATTTTCATCTCTTTGAATTAATATAATAATGAGTGTAAAATAGTAATGCACGAGTCTAAATGCTCTTTTCTTCCTGGTTAAAGTAAATACCAATGAATTTCCCCCCTTCCAAACTACGAGTCTAATAAATTGTGCAGAATGAGTGAGCGCAGTAGGGGGTTAATATCATCTCACTAACAAGTCATGTATGTCTTAGGCTGAAGCTGGAGGCTCTGGCATTGTTGCCCGACGTCTGACTGGACAAACTGGGTCTGAGCAATTTGTGATGAAAATCCCAAATAATAAGGTATGCAGAGGAGCTATACGTGTGTGATTTTTTGTTTACGGTTTTTTCTCATTTTTTTGGGTTGGGATGGTGTTCTCTTTCAGGTTGGCCTTGTGATTGGTAAGGGAGGAGAAACAATAAAGAACATGCAAGCACAAACTGGAGCCCGAATTCAGGTTTGTCTATTTAGACATGTAGTAAATTGCTCACTGCTATAATAATATGATTACAATATTTGTTATTTTTTTGTATAATGTATTGTATCCTTTCTTCAGGTGATACCGTTGCATCTTCCTCCAGGTGACACATCTACTGAAAGGACATTACAGATTGATGGGACCAGTGAACAAATTGAGTCTGCAAAACAGTTGGTTAATCAAGTCATTAGTGAGGTATTGTCAGGATGCATCTCTGGTTGTTGGATTTGGCCTTGGTTAGCATGTTGTTTGCCATGTGCCAAGTCTGTACTTGGATATTTGTGGTTTCTATTGCATTTTTTATATGTCTAATCATATTGTAGGATAGTTGTGCTTGGTTAAACTAAATGTGTTATGTCTGGATTTGGTCTTGATTAGCATGTTGTTTTATTTATTATTTTACATGCTTACCCAAAATTAAACCTGGTTCTCTGTGATATTTTGCTGAAGTGTGTCACCTAAATCTAATTACACTGGGTTATCTTCAATGCTTCTACTGGATTACTGTAATCCTTTTTATTTGTGGTGAGTATTGCTTACTCAAAAGTAATATTAATATTCAATATGATAAAATACAAGATATTCTTGACCTTATTACTCTCATATGATTTTCATCTGTCTACCTTTTTTAATTATTAGTAATGATAAGTTTGATACCGTGACTCTATTATTAGTAAGCTTCTATAGTTTTTATGTTTGATATGGCTTAGCCATCTAATTTATTAATGTAGGAGTAAAGAAATGGTGCTTGCCTTGTAGTTAAGCTATTGATGTCTCTAGCTAGTGGTCTTTAATTTAAGATACATCTGTATTGTATTATTGTTATTATCTTATCAGAAGCAGAAGAGTGTGCAGCTTCAGGTCCATTTTTAAGTCTGCTGGCTTCATCTATGTTGCTATGCCGGGAGCTATCAAGACTGCTCATTGGTTATATATTCATGTATATATAAGATACCCTTAACTGATAATGTGTAGGATGTTCTCATGCTAATCTCAACATGTAGTTGCAATAGCTTGTCAAGTGGAAATCTGAGTAAGGATCTGAGCCACTGCAATAGTTACCATTTTGAGAATATGTCTTCGATTCTGTTGGAATCTGTGCCTATCTAGTTTGAGAGAAATTCTTAGGTACAATATGTGTAGCACTTCATCCATACATTGTCTAATAATATTGTTTCACATCTTTCACTTTTATATTGAGTGGGCCCACAATAGTGAAAGACAAAATGAAAGATGTGGCACAATATTATTGGACAATGTATGAATTAAGTGTTTCATATATTGTACTTGAGAAGTTATCCTAGTTTGATTAGGACATGGATATGATACTAACATGCAGTGAAAGCATTTTTGTTTAGTCTATGATTGGATGGACCTGAACTTGCAGGGTCTTTCAAGTTCACTTTCTAACTACATAGCTTGTGTGTGTGTGTGTGTAACATATAGCCTTCTGCAAAAAAAATAACTCAGTTAGTGAGCATTCATATATTCATAAATTTATCAAGCAGGATGTTGGTTAAATTTTATGACAATTGGATGCATCAGCTTTGTTGTACGAGATGTCAAGCTCTTATAAAGACTGGTTATTAACTGTGGTCTAGTTTTTCTCTTGGCCTCGTGCTTTGTTGAGGTGGTTTATCTGTTTTATTTCTGGTATAGGATGTAGAGGACATCCAAGTTCCCTTAATTATGCCATTGTATTTTGGTCCAAGTGAATAAACGTTGGAATTATAGCCTAAGCCTGTTCAACCATGGAATGTGCTTATTAATTGTGTATCCTATGACTGATCTTGTTATTGGGAATATTGTAGGGTTAGTGTGTATTGGACCATTGGTGACACCAACATGGAATCCCTTTGTTGGTGTTCCCTCAGCATGCCCCCGGTATGGTTCTAAATCTCAAATTTGATATTGATTATCGAGGGCTGTTAGTCTCCTATTGATGTCTACACAGTATCATTTTATTGGATATTAAATTATTGAAATATTTTAGACGATGTCATATATTCCTTTACTCAATTGTTTGAAAGAACTACATACCATTTGTCCTTGTGTTCTATTCATCCACTTACATTGGGCATAATAATCTCTCATTTGTCCATTATGAAACTCTTAGTCAACATCTTTATCCTATTATTTATGCCCTTATTTCAGCCTTTGTAATTGTTTTAACAATTATGATTTGGTGTTTAAGATTGCTCTTTTCATTTGAGAGTATTGTTTTTGTTATTTGTTTCTATTCTCTAATGGTAATTAATTCCCAATTGTGGTGCCTTGCTACGGCACACGTCACTGAACTTTCGCTCCTTACTCTCATACTGCTTCTCATTTTTCTAGATTGTTTTTCTAAATTGTCCATCTTTTTCATGATAATAATCATTGAAGTCTGATCCGGTGGGAGTTCCTTTTCTGTTCAAATATTATGTATTTTTATTTGATGGTATTGCTAACATCAAAAGTGCAATCTATTGAGGTGGATCATATAGATTAAGCTGGTGGGAAGGTTGAGAAGGACAGTTTCTATGTACCTAGACTGATGAAAAGTTGTCGCATGGTCCTTATAATAGGATTGATTGGTTTCTCCTACCCCTCTTGATGATGTTGTAGTGCATAATATATCTGTATTTTGGTTGTTATGTGATGGCTCAATCAATTGGAACTAAACAATCCATTTTTTGAGGTACTATATAGTGGTTTGCCTTTTGAGGCAGCAAAGATTGTATGTATGTCTGCTTCTATGGTTGTGCTTTCCTTTGTACCCATTCATTTCTAATAGGGAGAGGGTCTGCTTCTGCTGGAGTAACTCAGTTATATCACGAACTGGTACGGTATGTAGGCCTTTATACCCCTTTTTAATGCTGTATGGAATTAGTCAATCTAAGACACATACCTGTTATCTTGTGTACTTTATATGTTGATTTTTGGTGTTAGTTTTACTTGTTTATATGTGTTGCATTGATCATTCTGTATTCTAGTATGGCATGGCACCTTGGGTGAGTTCACATTTTTTATTTGTTATTACAATTTCTATTCTGCAGAATCGTCTTAGAAATCCATCTTTGTCTGGTGGTTATCCTCAACAAGGTTACCAAGCCCGACCTCCCTCTAGTTGGGTTCCCCCTGGTGGTCCTATGCAACAACCTGGCTATGGCTATGTGCAGCCCGGAGCATACTCAGGTCCGTCACCCCAGTATAATATGCCTCAGCCACCATATCCAGGCTATCCTCCCCAAACATCTGGTGGGTATTCTGGCAATTGGGACCAGTCCACTGCACCACCCCAGCAGTCTACTCATGGTGGTGGTTATGATTATTACAATCAACAGCCACTATCACAGCAACAGCAAAATGCTGGGGGACCTGCACCAGCAGCTGATGGGACTGCTTACAATTATGGTCAGCCACCTTCTGGATATAACCAACCTGGACAGGGTTATGCTCAGGACAGCTATGGTGGGTATAATGCACCGCCACAATCAGGGTATGGTCAGCCATCAACATATGATCAGCAGCAAGGTTATGGCTCAGCCCCCAGCTATGGTAGTGGGAGCAACCCAACACAGGAGGGCCACACTTCTAACTATGGATCCCAAGGGGACTCAACCCAAGCTCCTCCAGCTGCTGTCCAAACATCAATTTCCCAGCAAGGTTATGGTACCAATCAGCAGCCCAGCCCTGCTAACTATCCAGCTCAAGGTACTGGTCAGCCTGGTTATGGGATGCCCCCAACTTCCCAAGCAGCTTATGGAAGTCAACCACAAGTACAGTCTGGTTATGGAACTGGTTATGGACCCGCTCAACCTCAAAAGCCTAGTGGCACTCCTGTTTATGGACAGTCCACACAGTCGCCTAGCACAGCAGGAGGATATGGTCAGTCGGGTCCATTGCAACCAGGGTATCCTCCTGCTCAGCCCCCGCCTTCTGGCTATGCTCAACCAGAGTCCGGTCCACAAAGAGCACCACCACCATATGGTTCTGCTGTGCAACCAGGTTATGGTCCCCCACCATATGGTGCTCCTTCTGGTGGTCAGCCTGGTTATGGTCAGGCACCTCCATCATACAGTGGCAGTTCTTATGGTTCTGGTTACACTCAGCCCCCAGTTTATTCTGGTGATAATGCAGGTGGAAGTACACGTGGGACCTATGATGGTGCACCTGCGCAGGCCGCTCAACAGGGTGGTGTTGCTAAAGCCTCACCTCAAAGTTGATATTGTAGTTTGTTGATTGAGTTTCCAATTTGATGGGCTTTTTGTGTTCTCTATTGCATTAGTAATTACATAGGTTTGCAGTGTTTAGACGGCAGCATTGTATGTGCTGATAGCATACTTTCAAGTATTCTGTACGGATTACTAGGAATTTATATTTTGTACTCGTTGGATGCTAGACTTGAATATTTTTAATCAACTTTACCAATGCCGTTGTCTGGCCTCTGCTATCCTTTTTTGTTGAGGTAATGGATCTGGTCTCTAGAGTGATCTTCATTGTTAAGCTAAATATGGGAAAATGGCCATGTTGGCGTTTATTGATTTAAAATGGGCAGTTGGTCCTTCGGGAGATATTATTTACACGTAAGTCTATAGGGTTATATATATACCTCGAGCAGTAATCTGTTAATACGTTAGCTCTCTACGTTCATTCGTTACTAAAAAAATTCCCTCTGCCAAACTGATATAATCATTGGATTGGCAACCCTACTCAGAGTCAGATGATAAATTTGCCTCCCCTAGTGTCAGATGCTCTATTGAAAGGAAAACGTCTGCGCTACGCTCATCGGCAAAGAAAAGATTGAGCCAAGGCAAGTCCCCTCGGGAACTGGCTGTTTTTGGTGTTTGTTTCAAAATTGTTTTCTTTGATGAACTATAAACCTACTTCAACAGCGACTCATTGTTATTCTGTCTATAGAATCAATTTTAACACTGATATTGGCTCTCGCAGTTGGCATACATCTTCAGTTTCTCACCTGGACACCTTGTGATTACATTGTATTCTTAAGATACTGCGTCCATTGGGGTTATTCTGGATAAACAAATCTTAATCTACACACCTACTGAAGGAATGGCTCCAATGTATAATTAACAGAATTATATTGAGTATATCAGTCTCTGGCTAGCAAAAGCTAGCTCCAACATACTATGTAGCACCAGATTCAGTTGAACTTCTAAGGTGTGTTTGAATTTTGAAATGAAGATAATGGGAGGAAATTAAGAATAATGGAAAGGAAAAGTTAAATGCCTATCTTTTATCTTTTATTTGGAATGATTACTTATAATGTTTCACTCTTTATATTTCAATTAAATAACTAAACTTTACTTAATCATGATCAATGTTCTTTAAGAATAGATTGCAAAATTTCTTTTTATAATTGTACAAGAAATGATTATTGAAAAATTGATTCAACACAAATAATTAAAAAAAGTTATATAATGATTTTTTTTATCATTACCTATTCCTTTATTACCAGGTATGCTTACACTCTACAACTTCATGTTTAGATCATAATTAATAACATAATTGAATCATGATCATTATTTTTTAAAAAATAGAATTGTAGAGCTTGCTCTAGATTACTTCTAATTTTGTTTTTTAAAATGTGCATTGGTGGAAGTGAAAGCCAAACACATTAGAACGGATCACGTTTGAGATATATGAAAGTCGCAAGACAAAGAAAAAGATAATAATATTTTAATGAAGGGTAAAACAAAGAATTATTGCAAAATTTTTCAATTTTCTTTCCATGTAAAATTTCAATATATAAACAAGTAGAGAGTTATTATCTAGTATCTTCCTTCCTTTCCATTTTTGTCTGTCCGAATGGCCAAGCACTCTAAAATGATATAATTCCAAAATGCCACAATCAATATTGGCTACAAAAATACTGTAAACGTAAAGATTGATTAGATATTAGTCTTTAATTGTTATCCGTTTTTTTTTTTTGTTTTTTTAATGATATTCTTGTGATAGTCTTGTCCTTGTCTTTGCTGTCAGGTTTGGAAAGTTAATGAATTTAACAGATTATTCCATTCCAGGAGCATGAATTAGACTTTCAAATTCCTGATATCAAAAAATATTTTCCAATCCGTACCTCCAATATTCCTATGAAAGAAAAACTAGTGTATATTTGCAAAATTAGTGTAATTTTATCCTCGGTTCCCCAGTTTATGTAAACAAAAAATAAAACTACCAATATTAAGCCAAGATTAAATAACCAGTTACCATCCAAGTTATAATTATACTGCAAAACACTTTACTACGTCCCTGCCAGAATACTGCAAAACATTTTACTCTTCAGACAAAATTCCTTCCGCAAACAAATTTCACCAAACCAAGACCCAAACTAATTTTTTATGGATCAGAATGAGATATCATACAGTACCAAATGGAGTACAGTAGTGTTACCGTCAAAGTAAAACATAGCAGTGATACGAAAAAGACTCATTTTTGGAGCCAAATGATGCATTTTGCCCGTTCTTGACCATATGGGGAAGAAATATCAAAGAAAACATTATTAGTCTAGCATAAATGTAGCTTGTAATTATATAATTTCCCCACCAAAAATTTCTTTTATAGATTCCTAGTTATTAGCACAACACGTTTAGACTCCAGGAATTGGATATCGAGTAGTGAGAGCTTCAACTTTTTTTCTCAAGTCTGCAACCTGATCTCCCAAAGGAAAGTCAGGGGATGAAATAAACTTCATAAAGTCTTGAAGCTTTGTTCCCGGGGCCAAACGCTTGGCTTCAAGTGTTATTTGTACACCCTCGTGAATGAAGTCTGCAATTAGATCAAATTCTTTCTCCCCAAGTCCTCTTGTTGTCATCGCAGGCGATCCAATGCGAATGCCTCCTGGGACCAGGGCGCTCTTATCACCTGTTTGATTGACATGTGAGTAAAAAAATGGAAGAAAGGTGTAAGAATGGGGGAGCATTGGGGGGATCACAGAGAATAAGTAAACGTCACAGAAAAAGGGAGACAACAAGTAGCATGAATCTCACCAGGCACTGAATTTTTGTTGAGAGTTATGGAGGCCATGTCAAGAATTTTCTCCACCCGAGCACCATCAATACCCTAGGGGATGTGATGCTGGTTAATATAAAATATAGCCAAAATGAAAGAAAGGAGCTACACAAACCTCATATAATACAACACCCCATATAATGTTAAGTTCATAAAGAAGAATATAACCATAAATCTAATTTCCAAAATGTATTTATATTTTCAATAAGACCCGATGACAACATGTCACAAAACAAGTGAGCTACACCACAAATTTGCATTTGCTTAATTTTAGATCAACATCTATGCTTTAACAGCATAAAGCAACCAAATTCTGAGATGTCGAAACAGCACTGCAACAGGGTAAAGTAAACAGTGCAGTAAACATTTTATTCTGAAACTTGATATAAAGGAGCAGCAAGCTTACTGACGGCCTCAGATCAACAAGAGCCATGTGATTATCACTTCCACCAGAAACCAATTTGTACCCATGTTCAATTAATCGATTAGCAAGAACTCTACAGTTAGAGACCACCTGCAGGATGGTAATTAATGTAGTTGTTAGGACATGCCTAGGACCAAACTATGCCCAGTGTTGAAAAGAGAAATACCTGGTTTTGGTAAACCTTAAACTCTGGGGATTGGGCATACTTCAAGCAAACTGCTAGTCCTCCAATTGTGTGGTTATGAGGACCACCCTGAATAAAGATGTATACCAAACTAGGAAGTTAAGAGATATATAATCTGACTCCATAGTTCATAGGCAAATAAGACCCTTGCAGAGCACATATGTCATTTACCTGTAGACCTGGAAAAACAGCATTGTTAATGGCAGACTCTAGATCAACTCCATGCACAGGGTCTTTCTTGAAAAATATCATACCACCTCTTGGACCTCTCAAAGACTGGAGGAAAATATTTGATTGTATCAAGTCATGGGCATTTGAAACTCAACATAGAAGAGCATATAGTTAAAATTAAACATAAGTTAACCAAGAAAGAAAGCAAATTCTGCTTCCTCCTCTTTTGAACCCAAATATACAAAGCACAACATGGAAATGTCCCAAGTTAAACCTTGTGGGTTGTGGTTGTCACAATATCACAGAATTCAAAGGGATTAGCAACCACACCAGCAGCAACAAGTCCACTTATGTGAGCCATATCCATCATTAGAAAAGCACCTACTTCATCTGCAATCTTCCCATGCATATCAGAAATAATTAGCTTTTTGCCAAGAAAAGTAAAATCACAAGAGATATTAGATTGCAAAAAAAATTTCTAGATGCATAACCAAGTGACTTACTTTTCTCATGCATGGATAGTCAATGTCTCGGGGATAAGCACTAGCACCAGCAATGATGAGTTTTGGACGGAAGAGATTAGCAGTTTTCTCAAGCATATCATAATCAATTAGGCCTGTTTAGAATTCAAAAGTAAACAAAGAAATTGATGTTAAACCACAGATTATTCCATATCTTCCATAAATTTAATGACTAAATGTAAGAACCTGTCAATTCATTCAGTCGATAAGGCATGGATTCAAAATAGATTGATGTGCCTGATACACGTCTTTTAGGAGTCATGAATCCATGAGATAAATGTCCTCCATGAGGCAAGTCCAAACCCTGGCAAATTACCATTTAATTAACAAAACCTCATAATAGGACCACTATTTTGGAATAGCAAAAATCAAGTGAGTGAAAAATAGCTCACCATTATTCGATCATGTGGATTAAGAATTGCAGTGTAAACCTCAAAATTAGCTGGAGAGCCAGATAACGGTTGAACATTTACACCCCACTTCTTCCCATCTAAGTGAAAAGCAGCCAATGCCCTTTCTTGACATAGTGTTTCAAGCTCATCAATGTACTCATTTCCACCATAGTACCTTATATGTATAAAAAGACTCCAATCAATGTAATTACAGAAATGGAGGAGGGTAGAGGCATTTAGTAAAACATTTATTCAGGAAAGGAAAAAATAAAGGGAGAAAATTTACCTTTTACCAGGTAGTCCTTCTGAGTACTTGTTTGTGAGGCATGAACCAACTGCTTCCATCACTGCTCTAGATGTAAAATTTTCTGAGGCAATAAGCTCAAGGCTTTTAAACTGTCGGTCCTTTTCTTTGCTGATAATTGCACAAACCTCAGGATCAGCTTCACTCAAGCCATAGTCCAGGAAGCTGCTTCCATCACCTTAAAATGGCATGAAATCCCATGGGCAAAAAAGTCAGCCTTTGGGCCAAAGATTTAATGATTGGCATACAGGTATATGTCGGTCTCAAATATTCAGCTGCCTGAATACCTTGACCACTAAACAAGAGGAAAAACATAGAAGTTTCAAAGCTGCTTCTGCTGTCATAAAAGAGATTAGCTCAGCCATAAGGAAAATATAAAGTTCTTTATCATAGTTTAATCAGCAAAACAGAGTTTTGGTGAACTGTCAATAAAATGAAAATTCATATATTTTTATTTACAACATACAAAGACAATAGATGCCTTAGACATGCAACCAGCCAACCGTCATTTAAAATGCTGGGATGCTGGGCCGAATAACGGAGTATCCGCAGAGTATGTGGAACAAAAAAGAATTTAGAGGATAAAAAATTTACAAATAAAGATAAACAGAACATATCCAGTTAACCAAATTGCATGTTGCACTTGTTGCACTTTAGAAACTGCAGTTGTAATCCAATGGTAGACACAATATCAACAACCACAAGCCTCTAACTGCAGTTGTAATCCAATGGTAGACACAATATCAACAACCACAGGCCTCTGGCCAGGAGGACCTCACACTTGTTCTATATATGACTAATAATGGCATTACAGAGTAAAATTTACAGACTTAAAAAGTAAATACTAGTCAGTCACAGGAAAATTTTCCAATCAAATGGTATAGTTACCTCCAATTTCAGGCACAGAGACCGAAAGAGTAGATTGTTTTTCACTGACCAAACTTCCTTCAACATAAGATGCTTTACATGGCTTCACGTTATTGAGCTTTACTTGAGGTATAAACCCATAATTACCACAACCTTTAGCAGGAAAATTCAGTGTCTTAGTCCAAACGGATTGTTGCAATGAACCCATCATTGCAACTCCACTGCAGGCTTGCATCCTCTTCTATGGTACTATAATTCAGAGTCCTGCAATGGTTCATTATACATTATACAATAATTAAGATTACAATGGCACATTATAGCGGGTCATAATTGCAACAGCTTTCTCTGGCAACTGGAAAATATTTAGGCAAACAAATTCACTACTCTTATATTAACATTTCAGAATTGATTTTATATATATTATTTACGGAAGCTTCAAGATATACATGGAGTTTCCAAGCGATGAAATTCTCAAAAGTCAGCTGATATGTCATCGTTAGTTCCCTATAGAAACGAAAATAACTGGCTATAAAGCATGGAAACCATCTAGCAATATAGAGTTCGTCTAGAATTCATACCCTCTTTATCCTATAAACAACACCATTTTCTGGAACGAAAAACAACATTAAAACGTGTTGTGTAGCTTAGATACATCCTAAAAACTTCAATAATATTCCCCCCCCCCCCAAAAGAAAAAAAAAAATCATACGAGGACACATAAAACACAACATATACATATTTCGTCATAAGATTATCTAAAATGACTTTATTGAAAACAATGACCATTAACAACAAATATAGAGCATAAAAACAAACCAAAGATTAATATTTTTTTACGCTACTCCTTTACCCCAAAGAAACGGGGAAGACAAAGACAACGGCGTCAGAGAGAGAGAGGAGAAGCAAAAAGCTGCTTTCTTTTACCCAAAGAAGCGAAATTTATTGGACTCACCTCAGGAACAGCCAATATAGCGAAGTGAGCAGGAAGCACACAGAGACGACGGCTTCGGAGACAGAAGAAGCTGAAAGCAGAGTGAATGAGAGGCGGGACCAAAAGGGTTTATGGTGCTTGCCTCTTAGGAATGGTCCACGTACGTGAGATACTACTTTCCTCTTTACTATTTTTTATTAGTTCAACTAAGTAATGTGGTAAATGGTAATTATCAATTGGATTCAGTAAATTATACCAATATCATTCCTGTGCAATTGCAAACACGTACAAATTAAATCTACAATTAGTATAAGAGTGTTGATTTGATAGACTTAAGTTTATATAAATTTATCAAACATTTTTATTTTAGTATAAATCGTCACAAACCCCTCCCTCCCTCTCATAAAAGGGTTATGTTTACGTGAAAATGACAATAATATGTACATTGTAAAAATGGATAATACATATCAAATTTATAATAAGTACGTATCAAATATGCAATAAATGTTTATTAAAAAATAATTATTATTTAAATTATAGATTATAGATTATCTAGCAAAAATACATTAGAATAATTTATTCATAAAAAATAAGTACTAATTACTTAAACAAAACACTGAAATAAATTATCCACGGCAGTTTTGGATATTGATTTCAGATAAAATGTGTTAGCCCATGACAACTTTCTTACGCAAAACTTGAATCAGATTCGGCTCCTTTTAGAAAAGTCGTCACATATGAACCATATAAGATAGCATCAAGTTCCTCCCGGGGAAAATTGAACCTAATCTTGTCAATTGCATTTTGCCAAAGGCACATATTCTCCCGTTGCGGAGAGTTGAATTGACGAAGATGAACCGAGAAAAAAAAGTAAAAATACTGAGCGCCAAAAGTTAGAGACAGTGCTTCAGATATCATTTGGCTGACACACCAGTCATGTACTTATACAACAGGACAAAAGGCAAAATTAAAAAGTTGATCAATTACGATGGCTATTACGAGATCATCTTTCCCCTCTGGGAACAACCCCATCCTGATTAACGTGTAAATCCAAATTATCATGTTCAACCTGTTTTTCTGATTCTTTCATATTTTCACTTGATGCTATACAGTTCCTAATTAATCATCATTTAGGGTAGAGCTGGCAAACTCTACTGAACATGCAGGGGATGCTCATTACTGGTATCTGTAAATTGTTGAGCCACACTGCCAGGTAAGAACTCCATACGTAATTTACATTAAAAAAAAAAAAATCCTTCATAGTGCAGGATTGTATTATCCAGTTGTAACTTTTTCTGGACCCAGGAAAAAGAGAGGGATATTAGGTTTGTGATGGTTGTCCTGTAAGAAGATAACATAACAAATATCTCATTCGACATGGGAAAGACCCCCACCACCTTCAGCACGCGTCCTACAAAAAAAAAAAAAATATATATATATATATATATCAGTATCAGAGAAAACAAACATTATGATAAAGTGAAGCAGATTGTGAACTTTTCAAGATTTTCCACATTACACTATCAACAGTAATGACCCGACTAGTGAAATTGAATAAACAAGATCCAGGTCACTTGGTAAGTTCATATATGGAGTTCCATAAACTCTCATCCTGGTCATGATAATTCGTATGCAGCAATTCACCACCCCTAAGCCATTGTAATACTGTCTCCTCCACTCTCTAGTACCAATAGTAATGTAGCATGTATTTCACTGTTTTGCATGGTTCAGCCGTTTAGCGTATCTAAACTGCTAATCACCTTTGGACAGAAAACTAAGGGAGAGAAACAAAAGCAGTCTGCACAGAATGACGGAAGAAAGAAACTAAAGGTCTGTTTGATTGCAGTTTTTAAAAACTGTTTTTGATATTTAAAAGTAGAAAAATAAAAAAACTTGTTTGAATAACTATTTTTAGACAGAAAATAAAAAAATAAAATATGTTTTGAGAACAAAAAATACATAACAATTAAAAGATGTTTTAAACTACAGTTTTTTAAAACAAAGAAAACATAAAAAATAAGTCTTTTTATTAATAGTATGTATATAAATATATAAAAAATAATACTAATATAAATTCTCAGAACTAATTTTATAATTCTAGAGAACAAAATAAAAGAATAATGTCCAAACAGGCCATAAAGCTTCTTAACGGAAGATGGATGCCCTATTTATCTTATTTGTTCCATGTTTTACAGGCAAATAAATTACGTTACAGGAAAATTCTTGGCTGCCATGTAACATTTGTACATGCAATAGTCCCAATTGAATCCATACATTGCTCCCACATGTACAAATCCAGTCTAGACCGTTTGTACACCAAATTTTATGCCAGAAATTTCTCCTACATTACATATTGTGGACATCAGATTGATCACATAAGCAACATTGAGCACTATGACCAATAAATGCCTTTAATGGAATGATACACATAAGCCAACTTAAAATAGTGACTCTCTCAAAACAGACTCGTCTAGTAGTTCTAGCAACTGAATCCTTTCAATTTTCAGGATAAACAACAAAATGCAGAAGCTATTTTTAAAATAGGCACAATAAGCCGGGCACCCAATAACTCATTGACTTTTTCCTTCACCCGCCCCCCTCCTGATAGAAAATTAGAACTCAAATTTTTTGCTAGCCCTCTTAATTTAAGCTGAGGCATTGCCTTTAAATGATGTTTAAAAAATAAAATACACAGACACATAATAAAATCTTGCCAATAGTTCAATACAAAATACTTACTTGTGGTCAGAAGGATTTGGTGTAAGCTCATAAACAATAGTAGCAACAACGTCCCTTTTTAACTGAAGAATAAACAAGAACTTTAATTCCCTGACAGAATATAAACAATATTATAACTTTGAATTTAGCTGTTGAAGTACCTGGGTAGCTTCGCCTTTGAAGCCAATATATTGTATTTTAGTTGTGTCACCTCCAAAATTCTCAGGAAAGTGCAATGTAATATTTGCCACGCTTTGGAATTTAGAGTATCTAATTAAAAGAATTAATAAATTACGTACATAAGTGTGATGACACAAGAAAACAAAAAGGACACAAAGCACTAGTGCCCTGTAATTATTGAGATGAAACATGTTAATAACCAACATTATTAGTTATCACCACTTAGAAAAGGTATTGTACTTCTCGTATTTTTCTAATAGTTTGTCTCGTATACATGTTTGTAAACAAGAGCAATGTAATGGAATAACAGAAATGAGATTATGAGAAACAGATGACACTTACCTTGTCTGGTATTCCAACACTCCCTGCATATTCTCAACCAAATCCCATTCCTTAAACAAAAAAGCAAGTACAATATAAGTTGCCGCATCAAATTTGTCAATTAATTCAAAACAACCTTGAATTACACAATACCAGTCAGGCCAAAATTAAAATTATTAAAAAAAGAAACCTGAACAGCTTGCATGCTTTGAGCATCTGAAAAGTCTATGCCATCTCGATTGGTGAACCTGATTCAAGTTGAAGTGTTCAGCCTTTCGTATAGAAGAATATTTGCAACAAAAAAATATTCAAGCAAAGGGTGTCGATGTGTTTGATAAAGACATTATAAAAAAAAAAAATAGCATTGAAACTGAATTTTATTGATGACAAATTAAATCATCGCATTAGTAAACTATTGGCACTTAATAAAATAAATAAGGATATTAAGAGAAACAATGTCGTATAAAAAGTTATGAAAATAGTTGCTGCTGAATGCATTCAGTGACTTCCCATAAGTTGAATGCTTTGACCACTTATTCACTTAATCATTTTTGTTAAGCTACATAACAAAAAACAGTAAATCATTTTCAAAACTGATACTTTCATTTTAACCACATAGAACTTTTGATCCTTGAAAGATTTTATAGTACCATTTTAGTACCTTTTGGAAGTGTGAATTAAAAACAAAATCACACTTTTGGATACTAAAGTTACAAGAAAATCTTTGGAGTATCAAATTGATAATCTTTCAAAGACCAAAATAGTGTTTTTGTCAAAAATGTATCAAATAGAATAATCTGGTTCACAGCACAAAGACTTACGCTCTCATCTTGAAAGGACTTGTACCATCAGCTCCACCAACTACACTTATACTCTTGATCTTGACATCTGAAGTAAATCTATTTTATTGATGCACAAAAGACTTTGTAAGCACTTATTCAAAAGTAAAAATGGAAAATTTTACAAGAAAGTTCTTATATAGATACAAATACATAGATAATCACACACAAACACTTGAATAACATTCTGTTAAGAACTGGAGATGATGTATTCATCAAACGTAAAGAGATTAAATGAAAAGAATATGTCAACAGAATCATATTATGTATAAGAAGAAAATTTGCTGTGTTCATGATAAATGGGTTTATCAATATTCTACTTTACAGTTTCTAGTAAAAAAAAAAAAAAAAATCATTTCACCATCCTTGCCTTTCTACATGGCAAAATTTGAATATCTTAAGAGGCTTGGGTAGAATACAGAAATTGAATTTGTCACAGACAATCAATTTACATTATAGGACATTGCAGATACCCTTGCTCTAGACTTCATGCATCTGAGCAGTAAGATTATGCATGAATCTTCAAACTAGATGGTTGCATCAGACATTAGTGTTTTCCTCTTTCCATCTATGTTTGAGTCGGATACAATTGAGGTTATGCATAAATCTCTTCAAAATAGATGTCTGCATTAGGCATAAGAACTTCCATTCATCCATCAATGTTTACGAGAATCAGGTGCAATGAGTTTCTTGCCAGAATCAAACTTGGTGCTATATGCATCAAAGAAGAGCAGTTGACAAAAATAGAGAAAGGAACACTTCCTATATAGCAGTATAAATTATGAAGTATAAACTTCAAGATGATTTACCATGTTGTAAGAACAAAAAATTTCAGAAGTAGCAACTTACGGAATGAAAACAAGTAACTCAGGGTCACCTTCATTACTTTCCAAGTAGTCCTGTCGCAGCCAAAAGAACCAGAGAAGATACATTATATATTGAAGATTGACATGCAGAAGCAATAAATCCAAAATGTATCATATCTATCAACAAAATTAAGCCAAAAAAAGGGAATCAGATCAGTTCATTCATAGAAACTGAACCACGTAGATATGCTGAGTGATTTACCCCAGAAGAATTCAAACGATGTTCCCAAGCTTTGAAAACGGACTTAACACTTCCTGGAATTGCCTCATTTAAAGCAGATACCTGACAAAAAAAAAGTTCAAGAAGAAGAAATACATTAGGCATTGTTTATTGTTGACACGTGTCAACTTAAGGAGGCCAAATAAATGTTTTAGAATTTGTCTCTTATCTATCGGCAGTTTAGAGTTCCTACATCATTGTTTACTGCCAAGATAACATAATTGTACAATATGCATATATAATCTCAAATGCCCCATAAGGAACGCATATGAGAAACTCAGACAAAGACCTATAAAGAGGGAGAGTTGCAATCTAGTAATAGTAAAAAGTAAAACAAAAAAAAAAATCTAAAAATCATGCAGCTAAAACGTAGATTTCACTTCACTTGTAAGCAGAAAGATAAGAACCAGTGTCAGGAACACATGCATATGCACCTGTGTGCATAAGTACATTTCCTTACAGACAATTCATCTTATGTTGATATAGACAAGAAATAATATGGCTTTTGTCTAATGAAAAGACTTGGCCGGACTTGAAGGAAGCAATGGTGTAACTAACATATCCTGAGTAATAATGAATTAATAAATAAGGAGGCTGAAGCTCCCAGACTATAAAGATATTGCACTTATGGACTGCTATATGACCCAGACCCTCCTTGAGTTTGGAATTAAATAATGGATATGTTAAGAGGTTTCTCCTACTCACTACATACAGCTCTACAAGAAAACTTTTCTATCATGAAAACTTCTATTTTATATGGGTAGATACTATGAAAAACCAACACCAGCTTAATAGCCTCTCATGCATTACCTGACCTCTATACCAGATTTCTATATGATTTCCTAACTCATAATGCCTGGCTTTTGACTTGGAGATGCTTTTATCTTAAACCTGTCATGAATATTCTCTAAGCCTTGTCATTCAAACCAGTTTAAACACCCTGTCACCCTCTCAACAGCTGCAATAATATGGAGAAATGGTGGAAGTCTACTTCAACATATCAGCACTAGATGGACTGACCAAATTAAGAGTCAAATCCTCTTTAGTAAGGTACAGCTTCTACTAAAACACTCAACATCAATCAAAGTGCTTTTTTAGAAAATAACTATTTAATGAACACAGAATATCTGAAGTAAATGTAAACGAATACGGAAATTGAAATTCTTCAATCTTCTCCGAATAAAATAATCAAGCAGGAAAAAAAAAATCTCCCTTCTACATAAAACAAGTCAATTACCTTCCATCCTACGTTTTAATTAAAGTTGTCTGAGAAGTATAAATTTGGGTAATTCTATACAGACTTCAACCTCTCAAAAGGTTGAGTTTTTCACCAAAAGTGCATCTCGAGTTTTTTACCCAGCACAAATATCAGGCACTGCGGACAAGCATTACTTTTTAAGACTAAAATCTTGCTGAACACTAAATTACCCTCTTTAGACTCTACACTTATGAACATTCGAAGTTTTGCAACGAATGACAAACAATTTCGGACATATAGTTTCTAAAGCATAGTTCCTTCAATGACAACTTCAAGTTAAAGTTTGGATAGTTCATTGAGTATCCTTTTTTTTCTTGGTCCAAGATTGAATGTCGAATTTGATTGCAAAGAATTGTCACAATAGAATCACTAAAGGACACGACGAACAAAAACGATGGAGGCAAACCTTGGAGAGGTCTATGTGTTTGTAGAGAGACCAATCAGAGGAACAATCATGATCTTCGCAACTGTGGTCATGTAAGCACGCCATTTTCAACTTGACTCCCGAGACACGAAATTTTCAGTGAGGCGAATAAGGTACGATTACGAAGCCGCTAGAAGAGCGAACAAGCAATCGTTGATTCTCCAGTTTTCCCTTGTGCGTTGGTTGGAGCGCACACGACATCAAAAACATGGTGCGTTTAACTTGTGAGTTAAACGACAGCCTGTGTACAAATCCAAGTTACATAAAGTTATATCATTTTTAGTTTACATGATTTTTAGAATTACTTCATATTATTAATCATTTTTTAGTGTATAATATATTAAAAAGCAAATATATCAATGATTCGAAATCTAAGGTACATTATATCATTTAAATTCTCAATGTTATATGATTTCTTTCTTCCTCGTTATAAATCTTTAATTCATATATTTTCAGGTTAGTCTTAACATAATTTTTCAATTATAGAGATTTTACTCGGGCCAATAAAAAAATGACGGAGATTCTTTTATTATAATTATTTGTGAATCTTTGACTTTTTTTTAATTAATTTTGTAACGTTAATCTTTTTTTTTTTTTTTACTAGTAGAGATATTGCTTTCATTCTTGTGATTATATGTCAATGTTTACATTTAAATTCTTAATACAACTTCAATTGGGCTTGTTTATATATGCGATGATATACCTTTTATGAATTGTATATTTTATTAAAAACTTTAACTACAAAAATATTTGTAAATCAAAGTTCTACTTGTGAGATGAAATTTGATTTACGTAATGTTTTGTTTTCTATATAAGAATTACCTTTTTTTCTCTAAAGTTGAAAGTAATTTAAATAATAAACTTTATAAAATAAACGAATTATCAACGAAATTTGTTTCGTCTGAGAACATATTGAATTTGTTTTTTTGTTTTTTTTTTATTTGACTAATCAGTAAATTTATCATTAATTTCCAATCGAGTCAATGATCAGATTTTTTTGTCCTCCATTCCCTTCCTTTATTTTTTGTCGTTCTCTCATTATTGGATCTGCATAAATTTTATTGTCTAAGACCGTTCTATCCTGAATTCCTGATCTACTCATTAAAAAGTCATAATTAATTTAATTTTTTAAATGAAAATATTCATTTAGCCTGGTTATGAAAATGATTTATTATTAAAGTAAATTCCATACGTTTATCATACTATTTTCAAATTTTCACTTATCATACTATTCATTCCAAATTTTGGATAACAAAAATTCTATAATAACAAGTAACAAAAATATCACAAAATCTACATTGAGATATCAAATTATAGATTTGCAGGAATGATTAAAGATTGAGAGAAAAATTCTTATTTTATTTATGAGAGTTTTTTTTTTTAATTTTCTAAAATTTTACTTAATAAAATATCTGTAATTGAATAAAATTATTTATAATTTAAGTTTATAAAATAATTATTTTAATTAAATTTTTGTTAATCTTTCTAAACATATTATTAATGTCATATTTGATAATTTTAATTATAATTTTTTTAATAGAACTATCAAAATAAACTGAAGTTATCGAGCTAATTATTTAACTCATTTATTACTATGAATGTTTTCATCTTTTTCAACTCATCCAATACTAAAAATAAAACCATCTTACCCACTTAATTATTCACATATTTCAAGGGTTATCCCGTGTACTCCACCAGCTAAACCGTTTTTTTAAAATTAAAATTCAAAATAAGTAAAAACACTTTGCCTAATCGACTATTAGCCCTATCTTTCACTCTTATCTTTTACAAGTCTTCGCTTTGTCTCTCACTCTCATAGACCTCTCTTCTTAATTTGCCAAAATTGGGGGTGGCAGGTGGGTCGGTCGTGGATGCATCTATGAGGTGACTAGAGGACGGCGACTGTGGGTACGTGGCAACAAATAGCACTACAAGCGTCTGACAGTAACAAACGTGAGCGGGAGTAATGAAGAGCATTGGGTCTGGCTGTTTAGATGTGACCAAAAACGATGAACGTGAGTACGTGACTAGCAATAGAAGCAGAACTCAGACTATCAACAGATATATTTTTTCCCCTAAATTTAGATTCAGCTTTGGAATGTTGAAATCACATCCCTGTTTTTCTATCATAGTTGATACTTGGGAGTTGCTGGACTTCATTGACTTGAATGTTGAAACAATAAACTTGTATTTAATGTTTTAGAATTAAATTCTTTTATCAATTTAAGATTATTTTGTACCTAATAAAATTAGAGATTTAAAATTTTTTAATAAATTTATTAATGAATTTATGGGTCAACTTATTTAAATATTAAGGTAGGTTAGATTAAGTATTTTCTAACATACTTAAAACTAATTTTATTTAACTCATGATTTATGATTGATCAACTCATATGAGTTAAGTTAGTTTATTTTGATTATTTTATCTTTATTATTATTTTATTAAAAATTAAAATCAAAATGACACGGTAGTTGAAATACACAAAAATTGAGATATAGTCTTAAAATTATTTATACAAATTAAACTAATTAAATGGATTATCGATTAACTTGTAGTAAACAATACCATATCATTTTTGTATTTTAAGTATTCAATATTACTATGATATTATTGTTAATCGTATGACTATAATAGTAATTAACCATTAATGAAAGTTAAGAAATAATCATGAAGTTAACAGAATTAAATCAATCCATCTATTGTGTTTCAATTTATACAAGAATAGGATGTTTTCAATTTATATAAATTTTATAACCCTAATAAAAAATTTGCCATTCAATACTCAAATATCTCAAAGTGTTTTTTAAAAGTTCATGTTAATTAAAAAAGAAAAATTGTTATCAAAAGACAAGAAAGAAAGAAAGGAAACAAAAATCTCAGCAACGTAGAAGCATCGTTTGTCACTAGTCTGTGTCACTCAAAATGATGCCCACACGCAACGCATCCACTTTCCATTTTCAACTATTTTACAATATTATTATAATATTAATATCTGTCTAAACTAAAACACCACTTTTCTGGTCATTGTTTTTTACACCTCGTAAAATATAAAATGTTGAATGAAATTGAATAATAATTCAGACAAGTGTGATAGACAATGACATGATGGAATATTTTTTAAATATATTTATTATGCCATTTTATTTATATATGAGTCAATTATATTTCATTAATTTTTTTAAAATTAAACGATGAAAAAATTAAATTATATATGAGTCAATATTATGAAAAAATAAAAAAATAAATTAAATATTATAATTAATACGATAAAATATCACAATTCATATACCTAAAAATCTTTTGTATATAAAACGGTGTTCCAAGTGGGAAAGCAAGTGTTTGATTTTGCCATCGCGTAGTGGAGTGGACATGACAATTGACACAGCACCTATTGGGATGAAGTAAAATCTCACGGGACACAAACTCCTTCTTGTTCGTTTTTCTGATAATAATTTGGAAAAAAACAGTAACACTAACACACAGCCCAAAGCCTTAGTTAGCCAAGGAAAAGTAAACGAACCTGGACGCATTCGCGCTCGCTATATGGATTGGCCGCCCATTCTCTGGAGTCATGGGGGCCGACGGAAATATTCCCAATTTCACGTGCTCGTCAACATCAAGAAAAAGAGATCATTTTGTTTTTCACATCATAATGTATATTCAACAATTTTATATGCTTAACTCACAAATAATCTTAAATATGAATCTTTAAATTTTTAATAAAAATATAATATATAAAACAATATTTATTTATATAAAAATAAAGATATAAAAATTATATTTAAATTTTTTTCTATATGTTATAGGTTATTTATCCTTTTTAGGATCCTTGGGGAGAATCTTTTTTCCTATATGCTATAGATAATCAAATAATAATTGTGTAATAGACAAGATCTAGATTCCATTTTATTTCTTTTGTTTTTTTATTTGAGGACAACAGATGCAGATTCCAAATAATTTCGGTAGTCCATGACGACAAACAACAAGTTTCAAACGTCCAAGCATTGAAAATGGCCAATTCTCTGTTGAAATGTCTCATCAAGTGTAACTTCATCTTCAATCTTCGTTGTCAAATAAAAGAGTGAACCATGACCAATGCGGGCCATGCAAGTTGCAAGAGGGACAGTCTCACTCACTCAAGTGGTAAGCAATTATAAAAATATCAAACGCTCCAGGCCCAACCCACATACTCTTGACTTCCGCTATTTAACCATCTCGATCAAGCTTTCCCTTCCTTCAAGGCTTCACTCTGACCATTTGCCATGGATCGCTTTCGGATCGCAATCATCGTCTTCCTCGTTGCACTCCTCTCTGGTGCCGTATCTGGTGGTCGGGCCGTCGATGGAGGTTATATCCGATTGCCTTCGGAAGTGACGAGGTTCTTCCATGGAGGGGCGACGGAGGAGAGCAACCAAAAGGTTGAGGCTGAGGGGACGAGGTGGGCAATCCTAATTGCTGGTTCGAACGGCTATTGGAATTACAGGCACCAGGTCATACATACCCCCTCCTTTCGATCTTTCTGCTACAGCGATTAATATCTTCGCATCTCCTTCCAAAATTTTTTCTTTCCCCTTCTTAACTGACTTCATCTTTAACTTATCGAATATTTATGATTTCTTCTTTTCGTGTTCGGTAATAACTCTTTGATTTCATAATAGATCCTTACTGGAAACTCAAGATGGCGATCAACTTATTGATAATCGTTGTTGTCTCACTCATTTATTGTTAATTATTATTAAAAAAAATTGCTCCCCTCTCTAAACACTCGGGTTACGGTCCTGGTTTCGTCTCGGCTGAGTGCATACAAAAATGATAACCAATGATAGTTTCTTTAAGCCGATGCCTGTCTTGTACACACAACAATTTTATTATCATCAAATACTATCGTTATTTAGTATTTTTGGCGAAGACATGTTGCTCCTTACGTAAGAGCTAATTTTATGCTTTTTGTAACTTGTTGAATTTCTTGTATAGGTCTCAGCAATTTTTTAACTAAACAATAATAATTATTACTAGTGGACTTGCATGAAAAAGTGGGAAGTTATTCAATTTCCCAACTTTCTCTCCTATAATCCTCACTCTCTCATATCTTATATCTCACATCCATATTATATTGTATAGTTCGGGAGCCAAACACCCCAAAAGTAATAATGAATGAAAGTTCTGCAAATACCCAAGCCATCCTCAAGAGCTTATGAAGACTTTTGATTTTACATTTGTAGCTGTATTATTTGATTAATATTAATTATGGGCCTTTACCGTTTTGTCAGGCTGATATTTGTCATGCGTATCAACTACTGAGGAAAGGTGGCCTGAAAGAAGAAAATATTGTTGTTTTTATGTATGATGACATTGCTTACAATGAAGAGAACCCAAGGCCTGGAATTATCATTAACAGCCCAAACGGGGCCGATGTTTATAAAGGAGTCCCAAAGGTCTGTTTTCTTTCATTTTGGTACCCTATGACTATTTTAAATTTTATAATCCTAAAATATTGTTTATTATGGCAGGATTACACTGGTGAAGAGGTTACTGTTGACAACTTTTTTGCTGTTATACTTGGAAATAAGACAGCTCTTACAGGTGGCAGCGGGAAGGTTGTGGATAGCGGTCCCAATGATCATATATTTATATACTACTCTGATCATGGGGGTGCAGGAGTGCTTGGTTAGTAGCTCTGAATCTTTTCACTAAAACGCTATTGAAATTCAAGAATTGCGTGTTATTTATAAGCATTTCAGCATAAGAAATGCCTTGAATTTGAGTTTTTTACTGACAAATTGTATTACCCATTGTTTTCTGGCTGAATTTTTGTTTTATTGCTTAATTATGCTTGAGTAGAATGAAAATTATGAAAGTTGTAAACTTAAGCATCGCTTATTATGATTGCCTTTAATAGGAACTAGTGTTCTGTAGCTCTTGGTACTTATTAAAATAAGCAAAATCAACTGAAAACTATGAACTGATCAACGATGTGTCTTGATGAACTTATTATAAGTATGAAATATTTCTAAGGTTCATTTAAGTTTGTTGGAGAAGATCTTTGTATCTCTAAGATATCGAGTGCTTAATATCAATTACTGTATTGTGCTGCTATGATTCGCTAAGAATAGATGGGAAATGAATTGAGGAACTTAGTAATATGCAGCATAGCTGGACAACATGATCTTTTTGTGGCAATAAATTGATTGATTTTTTGGCATTTATTATTTATTTAAATTTGATGTATCTGATGCAGCATCCTAAGTAGTTACTTTAGTTTGGTAATCATAATTGTTATTATATTTGTGTTCACCCTTTTGCTAGAGATCTTTTACATCTCCTTTGTTTTGTTTCGGGGGGTGGGGGGATGGATTTCAGGGATGCCTACTTTTCCTTACTTATATGCAAATGATCTGAATGAAGTCTTGAAAAAGAAGCATGCCTCTGGAACGTATAAAAGCCTAGTAAGTAACTAGCAACAATAAATTGCTACTGTTATCCCAATGTTTTTTCAAGTTAAGAACTAATGCCTTGCACTTATATAATGGTGATGCAGGTATTTTATCTTGAGGCATGTGAATCTGGGAGTATGTTTGAAGGCCTTCTTCCTGAAGGTTTGAATATTTATACTACAACAGCTTCAAATGCAGAAGAAAGCAGTTGGGGAACATATTGCCCTGGGGAGTATCCTAGCCCTCCCCCAGAATATGAAACTTGCTTAGGTGACCTGTACAGTGTTGCCTGGATGGAAGACAGGTATGTGCAAACTTTCTACTAGTAAGAGTTATTTTATATTGCATATGATTTGGAAATATATGCTATTGTGGAGTTACCAGGTGCCCCTTAAATAATCATGTCTATAAATGCATAACTAGATCATGTATAACACCAATTTTTGGTGCAATATATTATATTCAGGCAATCACCATGTAGTTTAAATTTAGAGATTGTGACTCCGGTGAGTTGTGGTACCTTTTCAATAATAAAATTATTCCTGTTCACTTGCACCAAGACCTTTCTTTAGTGTTATCAAGAGAATGTATTTTTCTTTATTCTTATATTATGAATAATGTTCTAAGTTCTTGCAAATAATTTTAGTTTTCTAAATTTCTGATCAGTGACATACACAACTTGCGAACAGAAACATTGCATCAACAATATGAACTGGTAAGATCCTGTTACTAACATAGAAAGTTTATAATATTTTCATCAAACCCCTGGTCTGATTTTTTGGGTCAAAGACACATAGAATGTGTTTATTGATGCCGTCTATACTCTACTGTGCTCGCAGGTTAAGAGAAGGACTCTTGATGGAAATTCTAAATCAGGCTATGGCTCTCACGTGATGCAATATGGTGATATAGGGATTAGCGAGAATAATCTTGTCATATATTTGGGAACAAATCCTGCTAATGATAATTACACTTTTGTGGATGAAAACTCCCTTAGGCCACCTACAAAAGCAGTCAATCAACGTGATGCTGATCTCATCCATTTTTGGGAGAAGGTATCATATCCATGCAATATTGTTTGATTAAAATTTTATAATTAATTGCTTAATTTGTCCTCACTGTATTCTTGCTTTAAACTTAGTAATTTGAATGGTATGTAAATGGTTAGGATATATTTCATAATTTAAGAATACCAGAATCTTTTAATGGAACATTAGGATCAGGGACGACCAATGAGGATGTAATAATAGGAATTCCTCGTATTATTCTCATATTTCTCCTCATTAAAAATAGAAGTGTGAGGGTAGACGCAGTGGTTATCAGATATTCAGTATTAAACCATTTGGATGCAGAACTTTAGCTAGCCACAAGCCAGATATATGGCGACATAGAACAAACTCAAGTCACATGTTATAAATGGAGAGAAGAATACGAAAAGTAGTTGGGTAGATCAGTAAAAGTGGTGAGTTCCCATGCCTTAAAGGAACAGAAGTGAGCTGCCATTAGGTGTTAATTGTTTATTTTATTTTTTCCCTTCTTTCTTCCTTCTGGCCTTCTGGCACTAATTTTGATACAGAAACCCCAAAGAAATGAGGGTTGTTTTCAGCTGACATTTATATTTTATTGTTAAAGTGAATAGGTCCCCATCCTGTTCTTTTTCTCTCATATTTTATCTCCATGACGTCACCTTGACTGTTCTATGCCAGTACCGCAAAGCTCCCGAGGGTTCTCCTAGGAAGTTTGAAGCTCAGAAACAAGTTTTGGAAGCTATGTCTCACAGAATCCATTTAGACAACAGCGTGAAACTTATTGGAAAGCTGTTATTTGGCATTGAAAAGGGTCCAGAAGTGCTCAACACTGTTCGTTCTGCTGGGCAATCACTTGTTGATGACTGGGACTGCTTGAAAACGATGGTACGATTTCCCATGATTCATCTTCTTCTCAGGCGCTGATAGTATAATAGATTCTTTTCTTGTTTGTTTTTAGATCTGTCGTTCGCATAATTTACGTTAGGATGTATTAAGAGATACTCCAACAGTTTTAGTTTCCCATAAATATTAAGAGAATACTACGTTCTGTTCTAATGTGGATGCAGGTTAGGACTTTTGAGACATACTGTGGATCCCTGTCTCAGTATGGTATGAAACACATGAGGTCCTTTGCAAACATCTGCAATGCAGGAATACAGAAAGAGCGAATGGCAGAGGCCTCGGCACAAGCATGCGACAGTGTTCCTGCTAGTCGCTGGAGTTCTCTGCACAAGGGTTTCAGTGCATAATCGTGGGAGAATGAGCAGTCTTGAAGATCAATCCATAATTGTTGTTTAATATGTTTCATAGCTGTAAATACGACGTTTAATGATTATGAATGATGCATTCTCTGTAAATATAATTGAAGTACTCTTTGGGATTTGGGATTTGATGTTATTGTGAACACTAGCTTTAATTAAGATTGTAATGCTATTATGTGCTTCTATCATTGCAAGACAAAAGTCATTAAATCCTATGGGATCCTGTATTCAGCTGCTGAATCATTGATGCCTTCGGAAGTGCAAGTATATTTTCTTTTCATTCCTGGTACTTTCAGAGACTAAAACTTAAAATTTTCTCTTTTAAATTATTCATTCTACAAATGTAGATTTCAGGTAAAGAATATGTTGTAGAAGTTGTCTAACTTGTATGTTTACTTCAAAATATTTAAAACATTTTATTTTATGAAGCTGACATCATATGATCCGTTGTTGGTGTAAAATATTTCATCATGATTGAGTATTTTCTTCTCTTCTTTTTGGTATTATTACATTTACAATTAAGAAATTCTCAAATTTTGTCACTCTTCAAAAGAATTGAACTTAGTTATTTAAAAATTTTTATATATCTATCTCTTATTTACTGAACTAGTTTAGTTGAGTCAAAATTATGTGCAATATATCACGGGCCTTCCTTTTGGCTCTTGGTAATTGGAACATATTTTATGTTTGACGGGTTTGAATTTATTTACTAATATATATTTATTCCACTGGTATAGTTTAGTACAATTCTTACGGGTTGGAGAGAAATTGAGAATTTTTTGGTCATTGAGAAAAACGAAACGTAAATGGGGAAAATTTGCCCTCCTCAAAATCAGACGTAGTTTGGCTTTATAATTTGAAAAGAAGGCGTCATTTTTTAAGAGGTTATTTAATAGTTTATTTTGAAGGTTTGAAATTTAATTTTTGTTAGAATTGAGTGAGATGAAACATAGCGAATAATAAAATAAAAAAATACCTACATAACATATTTAAAAAATTCAGATCTTTGATATATTTTGAATATTCATGTTTAATTTATACTTTTATTTCTTAGAATTCATAATTAAATCCCGCGTTGAAATAGAGAAGTGCATGATCATGAACTAATGATTTCTCTAATGTATAGTTACTAGATTTAAGTTTAGCGTTTATACCTGTTCAATAAACGAAATAAAACAGCTGTTATCTACGAAATAGCGGACATGGCATAACTGTAACTGCTGTTTTGCTGTAGTAACTAGTAAGACATCAAATTATCAATGTTATATAGCAACTCCTGAATTCCAAATTAAACTTGGAAGGAAATCTAATTTCTTTTCGTTTCTCAATAAATCAGTTCTTAATTTTTTATACAATACAAAAACAAAATAACTAACTCATATAATTAAATTTTTTAGAATAAAAAAAATTATTTTCCCTTTATTATAACTTCATTCTACGGTGTGTCACCATTTCTGGCACCACTAAAATGAATTAAACTAAAAAATATTTATTTTAAATAATTAATCGACCCAATTAAACCAATATATATAGAATATAACAAATATTAGGTAAGTTATTATATTTATTGTAATTGATGTTAGAAATTTAGAAGCTAATTTGGTCAATCGGGTTCACGTCGTAAGATTGCAGTTAACGGCGGAAGGGCAGGCATAGAGCACGTAACGGGGTTAACATACACGAGGTGAGTGGTGAACTTTGTACGGTTAAGGTTTAAGAGTGGATAAACGAGTGCCGTCTGATATTTGATTTACGGTCAACAGTGGACGGTTGGTGTGAAGGAGAGTGGCACACCATGTATATAAACAGCCTCTACCAGAAAAACTCTGCATTTTCCATTATCACAAGAACAAGCTCCCTCTCCCTCACCCTCACCCTCTACCCTTCTTCCCTATTTCTAATCTTATGGTGTACCCCATTATTAGTTGAATCCAACACCGGGATTTGGGACTCTAATTTTGATAACTCATCCCTGAATGCGAAGGATCTGGGACTTTTTCAACATACATGTATGTAATTGTACAAAAAGGTTTCATATTGAGCCACCACTTCAATTCCTATTCCTTTTTCTTTCTTTGTTTCTGTGTTCTCCGTGGCCCTGGAGCACAAGCTTAAATTTCTGTCCAATTCGAATTGTTCATTACAACTTTGTTTTTGGCTCATTTTCTGTCAACAGGTGCATGTTAAGAGCATTTGGAATAGGCGAATTTGCCTGAATTTTATTTTGATTGTTTCTGTAGCTGTTCTGGAGATTCCTTTCGTTCATTGTGATATACAGGAGTGCTTAAGATTCACCAATTCTGGAGGTTGGGAATCAATCAAGCCACACACAGCTTCATTCTCTTAATCCTTTTGTAATTTCATGTCTCAGGCTCTCAGCTTAGTTATTTCTGCGTTTTTGTCTTCTGCAGACACATTTCCCTGGGAATCTAGGTGGACTCTGGGACTATAAACTCTCTGCCAGGTTACAGGGACGATCGTCGCTGGTTAACTTTAGAGTTTAACCTAGGTCGTGGATTTAAACTATGGAATGTCATGAGTAGTTGGATTTTCGCAATAGCTTTGCATTAATCAAGGCTTCAGAACTTAAAGCGGCGAACTTTCCCTACATCCTGGGTTGCAGATTTGAGCTGAATCAGATTGATTTAGGTGAGAAAATAAAAATACGCTTTCACAAAAATCAGAACTCATGAATTGATTTCCATCGAAATCTGGCTGCTGATTTGCTACTCTTCCCTGCAGCAGTTCATCTGATTATGATGTGATTGTTATCTCTTCTTCTTGATTTCCTGCAGAAGATCCAAAAATCACCTCCTTTTCTCCTGCGTACGATTGTTCCAGAAGAAACTGATTGCTACAAGAGTTGAAGTTTTCTGGTAATGCATTAATTCCCTTACTCTGTCTCGTCTTATGCTCGCTTTCCCGATCTCATGGGATATGGCCACATCGCCGGCTATTTATCCTTTTTGTCTGGTGATAATCTTCTGTGCAATTCGTTTTTTGTCTTTAATTTTCTGGGATGATGGGGAGCCAATTCCACTACTATGTCCATCTTTCTCTTTCTTGATTTGGTTATGATTCTCTTTGTATTGTTAAAATCGTTGATAAAGGTTTGGCATCTTTTCTTTTCTCAGTTTGTGAGTTAAATTCTTACTAAATGATGACTCTTCATTTGGTTTCAGTCTTGAGAGGAAAATCTCTCTTCCTCACTCTTTGAAATCCATAGGATCAAGCAAAGCTGATGAGCTTTGAATTGATTTCCTTTTACATTTCCCTATTTTCTACATTGTTTCTCTGTCAAAATGTGGCCAAACTCAAAAGAAAGAAAAACAAAAATCTTGAAGCTCTTTCCTCTTGGGTATGCAAATTAAATGTTACATTGTTATGGATGCGAAAAGATTTTCATAATCTAAGGTTCTCCGTCCCATAAATTTCATCAGCCATCTTGTCGTGATACAAAAGATGCTCAGGGCGCACATGATTCCCATCGTTTTTTTTTTTTTTTTGGGAAACCGAGGACCGTGTAATATGCCTATTTTTCTAGTTTATACCTGCTTTGTTTAGTTAGTTTTAGTAGATATATGAGTATGATTGGTTGAAAGGTGTGGAAGAAAATTGCAGAATTCCAATTTGATGTAATGATTTTTTTGTAATTCCAAAATTAACCCCGGTAACTTTACCTATTAATGATGATAGGTGCGGGGAAGGAGATGGATAAAGAAACACTGAGGAGCAACAATAGCAAGGAAAAAGAAAAAGAGAGAGAGAGAAGCGGAGGAGATGGATCATCATTGTTAGTAAGGGGAAGCTGTGACACCATCAGACAGACGACGACGACGACGACGTCGTCTGATTTTGTGCTGCAGTGGGGGAACCGGAAGCGGCTAAGGTGCATGAAGATCCAGGTGAAAGACGACTCTTCCGCCCCGGTTCAGAGGACAACGGTTCGGGTGGATCGCCGAGTCGTTAAGGATCCTCCAAACCACTCCACTCCTCCTATTCCTAATACTACTACCACTATTCATCAGTATAATCATACTCATAGTAACCGCTATCCCAATCTCCGTCAACGCTCATCTTCGCCGCAGCAACCTCCTCCACGATTTCTCAGGTAATTACTTACATTATTAATATGCTTTGTATTGTGATTACTAATTTGTCAAGTACGTATCATTATTCTGTCTCCGTCATATCCGTCTGACCCTAAGGGTTATTTAACGGCCTGTTTTGCCACTTTAATTCACAACAAGCTTGGTGGTCACTGTGTGTAGGAGTAGTATTCAATAGGTGGCGTAAGGATAACGGATTTAAAAGGAATTGTGGTTTTATGATTTATATAGGTGGAGCGTGGGTCACCATTTACCTTTGTCCATTCCATGAAGCTCTTTTGTCTTTTATTTGTTTATTATTAAAAAATTATATATTAATAATAATTTGAATTTCTTGATCCCAGTCTAACGCCTTGCTTAAATTAAATATCCGATGAACTTGGTGGAAGTTGGAAGTGATGAATTCAGATATCTCGGGATCCAATTTTTTTTGTTTTTGGAGGAGAGGATATAGAGATTTATTTTTTCTTTTGTTTGAATGAGATGGTGGGGTGGGGGCAGATGTGTTGAATTATGTGTGACAGTGCAGTGCTCATCTTTGGCAGCGCTTTTGTAAATGTGCTGTCCTCCATGTCTGCCACGAAATTTCGTTCACCCAAGCTAACATGTAAGTCTTATCATATGTCAAACAATCTTCATTCTTCAGCTCACCAATGCACTATTCATATTACTATATATATATATTTAAAAAAAAAAAAAAAGGCAGCCGTGGTTCCAGGGGTCCACGAGCAGCAGTGAAGAAATGTGTGTGTGTGTGTGGTGGATTTGGGGTGAATAGTGAATAGTATAATAATGAGTGATGATGAGTATTGAGTAGTGTATGAGGCTTATATTTTGTCCACCCTTGCAATTGGCCAGGTCGTGGCGGATATGTGATCCAAATGAAAGAGCACCTCACGGTAAGTGCGTGAGATCGCCCTTCCTCCTGTCACTCCTCATTCTTGTTATTTACGCTCATTTTCAAATCTCTTTCCTTAGTTCACCTATCATCATTCATCACTAGCTACCCTACTAGGCAGCCTATTAGACTTGCTTGATGAAATACTGTGCCTATTTAGGTTATATCTTTCTTGTCTGTTTGAAGTAACTTTGAACTTCCCATCTTCTATTTCTGGCATTTTAATTTTATACCCATGGTATGGAATTATGCGAGTATGAATTTTACACATTTAATTAAAATTTTATACTGGTGGCATTGTTACCCGTGGTTTCCCAGTAACATTTAAGAAATGAGGTGCATTAGTAATAGTTGGGTTATTTAGATTATTCCCGCGTGGATCCCGTTGGGGACATATTTGATTAATTGTTGGGAAACATGGAACGAAGGGTCTCCTTCCACGTGTTCACCCAAACAAAGTCCTTTTCTATAAGAAAGCCCTTTGTGGCCGTCCGATGCGGAGATCAGGTTGCAGATCTGGTCCGTCTCAAACATCACACGTCAGCTTTATTTATCCAAAAGTCACTCTACATCCAACGGCTCCAAAGCTGGTGTGAAACCAGCTGTGAGCGTTATAGGGAAGCGAAGGAAAGGGAATCCCATTTCTCTACTCTTAAATACGAAAGAAATATCTAAATTCTATTCTAAACCTTTTGATTAAAGAAAAGAAATGAAGGAGCCCCTGGCTATGACCACGACCCTGACCCTTGTTTAAAGCACAATACAAATTCCCCGAAGAAGCCAAAAACCCACCCACTCCATATTCTACGCAAAACCCGCCGAGTCGAGATTCCAGCTGATCTAGACCATTCCCGAGGTCAATTTCGTAAACTCCCTACTTCCCAGTTAATTCGCTCTTTTCTTTTTCTCCCCATTGAAGTCTAGATAGAAATGTTCAATCCAGATTTGTTTTTGCCATTACGTGTACATATATTATTATTATTATTAAGATATGGGATATAATATGTGGAATTGGGTCTGTGTTTTCTAATTTAGGAACTCTGATAGTTCGAGTGCTATGAGAGGCCAAAGCAACGGGAGTGTTAGAGGAATTGCCTCACCGGACAGGGGTGCGCACGATAAGAGAGGATCCCATCACAATACTCACAACAACCACCACCACCACCATCATGACAATAACAAGTCCGCGGCCTCATCCGACACTGCGCACGATAGCAAGAAGGGTGGCTCGCCGTCCGGCAGCGGTGATGCGGCCCCGCCGGTTTGGCCACCCAAGTTCGTGATTGCCCTCACCAACAAGGAGAAGGAAGAAGATTTTCTGGCAATTAAGGGCTCAAAGCTGCCTCAGAGACCTAAGAAGAGAGCCAAATTCATACAACGCACACTCAATGTGAGCTTCAACTCATTTTCTCTCTCTTTTTCCTTGCAGTTTAATATCTTCTCGTTGAAGCTTTGTTTCTTTCATACGTGATATATTATATCTCAAAACTTAAATTGAATGGATGGATGCATTAAAAAACACAACAATTTCTTATCGCGGGATCTCATTTTAGAATTTGGATGATACGATTCGTAGGAGCTTAAGTGGTAGTTGTTTTGTTAGACGTGTCAATGGAAGCTTGGTTCACACACCGAATGGTGACCTAATGTTTGTTACCTAAGTCTTTGGTCGTAGCAATGCTACTTACTTCTGGAATACGGGTTGATGAGGTAGTACAGTAGTAGTATAGTTGATTTTTGGAAAAATTAAATCTATAATATTCATTAGTCGAAAATAAAATTAACTTGTGTTTGTAGTGATGCAAGCATAGAAATAGAAATAGAATGCGTTTGTGTTGCAGGAATTCTCATAGTGGTCCTTGGGTTTCCACTCCCACCCCCAGTTTCCTTAGCAAAATCTATGGACTAGACTGTAGGGACTTTTTTCTTCTTCTTCTTCTTTTTTTTTCCTTCGCCCACTTTATTATTATTTTTTGTGGCTGTGTGCATCTATCAAATATATTTTTGTCCTATAATACTAGACTAGTACTGGAAAATCGTTTACTTGTGGAAACCTCATAAAATATTTCGTTATAATATTATTACGATTGATTATCAATTAAATACATAGTAGGGTCATTGAGCACAGTCGACGGTTGGGTGGGATTCACGTGTGTCTAATCTGATGACAGGGCCACTAGTTTGATTTAGACGGCGACTGACAGCTGTGTAATACGCCACAGGCCGATCATAGAGAACCAAGAGCTTTTTAGTTAATTTTATTACTCAAAACAATAGTAACTCAAAATTTTTATGCTTGAATTATCTTCAAACTTTCCCTGTGCCATATGCATCCCATGAGTGATGGTCTGTGTACCGTTAATTTTAATTATTATATTAAAATAATTTTATTGTATTTATTATTAGGTTATTAATTTTATAAATCTGACTCACAAGTATGATTATAGTATATACAAAAATTGATAAAATATTATTTAATATTTAGTAATTTATTGTTATTATTAGAATTAGAATTAGAATTTATTTAAAATTTAAGTCCATCGTCATTCCCCAAACATATTCTTAACAGTAGTGATTTTTTATAAGAGCCCAAAAAATATATATTATACTATTTTATAGGAACATAATAAGAGAGTGAAATCTTCCCCAAAATAAAAAAAAGCAAATAAAAAAATGAAGATTCATGCGGTGTCATGGATTGAAGGTGGGCACGTGTCCAGCTAGTATTTTGGCTGTGTACGTTGGAAAAGTGGGAGTGAGCATATTGGACTATGGCCTGCGCGACTGGATAGAGGGTTTCCAGTCGTGCCACGTGGACGCCTGTGATGGGGTTGTTATAACAGCAAAAAGTCAGATGTCGGAGCAACCGACAAAATTAGAAGGGCAACCGCCTGCCCTGTCTTTCATTTCCTTATTGTTTGTTTTTAGATAAGAATAATGAATATATATATAAAATTTATTTTATCAAAAAAATATATAAATTATGTTATGTGTTTTAATTTTATCAATAAAATAGTTTAATTTTAATATAAATTATAAATTATTATATTTAATAATTTTGTAAAAATAAATTTATTAAAGTTTCATATTAATTATATATGTGAAGTTTTTATAATATAATTAATGTAATTTATATGTATTTTTTATGATTTTATATATAGATAAGTCATAATTTTTAAAAAAATATTTTGAATCTTTTTCGGACAAAAAGATCTAGGTCAGTGATTTGAAAATTTTAGTCCAAAGATAAAAATTAATTTTGTTATCCGTGGAGGCAATAGTATTTTAGTGACATACACATAGCATTCTACCTTTATCTTTTTGAATATATATTTTCCATCTCTACTTTTGGATTTGGTTCTTGAATCTTGAATTGCGTTCTGATTATGAACTTGATGTTGATTTATTGGCAGCTGGTAAGTCCAGGTGCATGGTTGTGCGACCTTACCTTAGAGCGATATGAGGTCAGGGAGAAGAAGATATCCAAAAAGGTATGCAATCTCATTATGTCAATGTTAATTGTTTTGGCTTCTTCTGCAGTCATCTCATCTCATGTCCTCGTTCCTTTCTGCCCAATCCGGTGTCCACTGCCCACCATCCACACGTTTCTTGTCTTGATATGATAATTGCTGGTATTTTGCCTATTCTATGCAGAGACCAAGAGGGCTTAAAGCAATGGGCACCATGGATTCAGACTCTGAATAGTGAAAGGCAATGGGAAAGAAGTGGTGTCAGCTTGGCCTTCGAACGAGGACGTCGATGATGATGATAAGATGAAATAGTTGAAGTTGAACATGCTTGTGTTGGCAAGGATGTGAAAAATGTTCCATCACTGGTTTTTCAGCGTGCCATGAAATCAAAATACAAATTGCTTTCTCTTTGCCCTTCTCCCACGCTAAATTATATTTGTTCTAATCATTTTTGTTTTGTTAAACCTGTTTGAAATTACGGACGGGAGGGCCACTTCCAGCAGAAGGATAGGCGTCGAGCATTAGTGTAATGGTCCACTTCCATTTCAATTTTGGATTATGTTTGTTAAACACGGACGTTTACTAAAATAAACGAAACGGAGGATAATTGTGCCAGTGGTCTCAAATTTCTGGTCTCTTAAGACTCACGGAAAAAATAGCTTCAAGGAACAGTTGATGTATCAATCAACTCGTGTAATTGCGTAATACAAGATTGTGTTATAAAAGTGGAAACAAAAAGCTTTAAAGTCATACCAATGACTGGTTATATTTCTACAACTAATATTGCTTTAGTCGTTGTATTCTGGACTTACTACCTCATTATCTCATTGTTTCTCATCTGGAAACCAAATGTAAGAGAATGCTGGGAAGTTTTAAGAGAAGATTGTTGAGAGTAGAATTGAAGCAGTGTGGCCATGTAATTCTGTCGATTGGAAAATTTTATCAACGCGGCAACCAACGTTGAGAGCATAGATGCATGCTTATGGGATCAGAGATGCACACTCATGGGACCACTTGAGGTGTCCATCAATACCATCAACGCTTTACATACATGAAAGGAATTAATTTATGACATCAATCACAGCATGGACACATGAAAACACTTCCACAAACTTCGAAACATGATATACAAAGCGTACTTCCTCAATAGCTTGGAAGCTGTTATCTTTTCTCCCTTAATGAGAAAATATCGGGGTTACATGTAAAGTTAGCAGAACCCAGAGACTTGTTCCTAATTATGATTATGATGTATCTCATAGTCAATAGCTCATTCACAACAGAACTTTCAGTTTTATATACCAAAGAAAACAGGCCAGCAGCAAACTAGTACTGTCCTATAAAGCATGGCACTCGAATCAAATACAAACTTTCAAACAACACATGAATACTAGAGATTTTTCAATGTATGTGATCCGTGCCCCTGTCCACGTTTCTAATGTGCACTCTACTTTACCACATCAAAAGTAGCACGAACATTAGATATCATGACTGGGCACTTTCCCTTCTCATCATACTCGGCAAACTCCGCACTTGACAAGTCAACATTTTCAAATTTAGTTCCCTCTAGCTGCAATAGTAAATCTTGCAATAATAAGAAAGTATAGAAAACATTAAAAATAATAATAATAACTAGTGGCTTAGTATGTACAAAGTGTGTTAATTTTTTTATTTTTTAAATATAAAAAAACATTTTTATATTTTAAAATAATAAATAAGTAATGGAAAGTTCTTTAACTTTTTACACTCGTGACATATATTAATTTATCACCCTTCCACTCTCTTTACATGTTTTTTTAAATTTATATTTTATTTTATATGCTTTAATATATGGTTTTGGAAACTAATGATCAGAAATAAAGCTATTATAATATGATAGTCATAAGATATGTTATATAATATGCAGAAAATGTAATGAAACATAGAAGCGAGAAAGAAACATACCAAAGAAAAACACACTATACCCATAACTAAAACGTAGAGGCTTCCATAAAAATGATCAACTAGCACAACTTTTGCAAGAATTTTGAACCGATGGAGCAATGATGTGACCCATATTTGGCGAATCTTGCCATGATTTACCCTTAGAGATGATAAAAAGAATATTATTTGCACTTGTTCACCTTCCCACAGAATTGTTGATTTAGTGTTTGCACAATGTGAAGAAAAATTGAGACTTATGATCACCATTGTCATCTTTGTTTCAAGTTTATACGTAAGCTTCTTTGACAGGATTTAGGAGAATATGTTTAACTATCAGCAGTAAGCACCAAATCAGATAAATGAGGTATCCAGCACCACCAGCAACAAGTCACGAACCAAAACAAAAGTGCATCATGATATCATATATTTGCATAATGTTCATTGTTGCTTCATTTAAAATGAGGCAATGTGACCTATTGAAAATACAGTTAAACATGTGGAATTGAATAATCATTGCAGATTGGACAAACAAAACCAAAGAAATGAAAAGAAATTACTGAAATAAGGACACTCACAGATTCAACTTTCCATCCACCAGCGAATACAAAATCTACTGGCTCATAGCCCCTGCAGTCAAATAACATCAATGGCGCATACTTCCCTGATTGGCTTGTTTCCTGGGTTAGTGGTTGACCTCGACCTGGGATCATTGTCACAGTGCCCTCCCTGCCACAAAATTTGCACTGCAGACCAAAGAAGCATCAAGAACTCAACAGCCATAGAAAGAACATTTTGAAGAATTTCACATGGACTAAGTATTGCCTATGTTGATGTTACACATCAGATATTATTAACACTGTCAGGAACTTTCCTCCTATGTCAGCAAAAGCAGAGGGCTAATATGCTAAATTGTTAAAATTCTGATTCATCAATCATAACCAAGCCTACAATGATAAGTTAGATCAGTAAAGAACTAATACCATGAGCTCATGTTCAACATGTAAGAAATGATTTCAGGCAGATAACTGGATCATGGGTTGCATCTCCTTTGTCATGTGTACTTCTTCTACCCAGTTAAAAAGGATTATGATGGAAACCACGGTAGACAAAATTACAAACAAAATATCAGATTATGGTGTCTTGCCTTTATCCAAAAATTCACATTCTTGCCAGAGCACTTGATTTGAATTTCAACATGAATTAAGAGTATAAATTCTAGGGAAAAAAAATACCACTTATTTAATCTAATAAAAAAAGTGCATTTATCTCAACCTAACAGAATTTTCAAGTGCTAACTAATGAATTAAATACCTCCAGCCTAGACTTATTGTTACAAGAAGATTGAGTAGCTCTAAATGCTCAGGCTACTCATGGTCCATGTAAAAAACAAATATAGAGGAAGGAAATCTCAGAATCATCACGGGGCCAGTAGAATTGAGCTATATAATTAATGGTGGCAAGACAATCAACAATTTACTAAAATTGCCAAATGTCATGATATTCCATATACAGAACTGGAAAAATGGAGGTGAAGCAAGACAGAGAGTACCTTCTGAATGAGGTTAGTTGTCCCCTTACCAACTGGGAGAGAAACAGTCTCATTCAAAGCCACGCAAGTTTCCTTTTGGCTCACCTCTCCACATCTCCCACATTTTACCTAAAAGAAAATATTACAAGGATGATAAGGAAAACAAATCAGAAAAGAAAAGAAAAGAAATCAGAAGATATAACAAGGATATTATTAAGAGAAATAACAGTAACAAGTACAGGGGGACCGTAGAGGTTGCACTAATAATATTATCCAGCTTTTCATTTACATTGTTGGGAAAGAAAACGTGTATCAATTACAAGCACAGAATACAGGAATACTAAGCATGAATGTATGATAAGAGGCGTTATGGAATTTGGAGAAATGATTGAAACAAATCAAGCCTCCGTAAAAGGTAAGGCAAAATACATAAAAAGAAAAATGAAGGTATCATTATAGTATTCATTTTAAGCGTTCACGATTTTCCTTTGTTTGGCTGCAACCTGCAAGCATAGCACAAGAAACATTGGAAAGACACAAGTACAAGCTACTATTTGTAATCCATCAACAGGGGTTAAAAGGAGAATAAACCAGTGTAGATTACATATAAAGTAGAAAGACGTAGTATCCAACAAATCAAAGTGGAACAGATTCAATGTAAGAACTCAGAAAAGAATTGGCAGATGATGAAATGCAGAATCGCGTGAATTGGAAAGAAAGTTGAAAACATGGAAATAAGCGCCGAAAATGTGTGGCAGGTATCAGAGTCAAAGTTCAATAACATAATGCATTTAGCGAAAGAAAATGAAAGGAGAAAAATTAGATGATAAAGGAAGCGGAAGAATGAAAAGACAAAGCCCTAAAAGAGCGAGAGAGAGAAAGAGACCTTGAAGAGGTAGGAGAAGTTGGGATCATCGCAGCCACCTTGGGGTTGAAGATTGGTGAGGTTCTCAAGATCAGCGGTGATCATCAGCATGTAGTTAACCATTGTTGGGCGTCAATTTCAAGCGATCCTCACTCTCCTCTCGCTCTTCACTCTTCTTCACTTCGGATTTGGATGCTTCCAGTTCCAGACGGCGTGAATATAACAAGTCACAAGATGGCGTCAACTTGAATTTTCCATTTTGCCCCTGGATATATATTCGTCATCCACTGGGATAGCGGTGGCCAGAGGAATGTTAAAATAAAAGCCAAAGTGATCATTTTTATCCACCGAGGCTTGCTGACTCTGCGAATTCATCGCAACTCTCAGAATTGCTTGATTATTTCTCATGCTTGTTTTGATGTTGGGTATGTGGGAGATTTATGTTGTACTGGTAAAAATATAAAAACCATTGTCCATTGTCCATGAAGCTGAGCTAATATTCTCCTATTTGTTAATTTTAAATTTAGATTCTCACTCCGGCGATTCAGTACATAGAAAACATTGCAAGTGGAAAGAGTAGGACCACCAAAATAAGCCAACTTACGCAGGAAAACAAGTTTCATGAATATGAAAAAGATAAAAGTAATAATAATAATAATAATAATAATTAATTTCTAAGTAAATTTTTTTATTTTTTTTATTTTTTATCTCTTCCATACTTTAAAATTTTCATTATATCAAATATTTTAGAGAACTTACGTTACCGATACAAGATAAAACGGAGTTGGCCACAAAAAAACAAAAAGCAACCATGCTCACTGTTAAAAAATTCTAGAAAATCCATCATTTTGGTTATTACCGTTCCAATTTTTGCCTTTCTGAACTTTAAGCATGACCATTACATCAGTTTAGCAGTCAAATAAACATTCTATTTAGATCAACAATTAATTAAATGTTTTATATATATATATATATTAATTAATGGAGGAATTAAATTGGTTGAAAATCATTAACGATTGAAATTAAAGGTTCAAATTAAAAATTTTATAAATTTTCAGAAACAAAAATTGTAAATTACCATTTAATTTACAGGTTACCCACCGCGTATCAAATTTCTAGGCACCCTTTGTCTACTGTCTTGCGGACTAAAATGTCTGCAGGAAGAAAGCAAAATAGGGTACTATAAAATCCGAGGAAGGGGGAGGGAGAAGGAACTTTAACCGGTCGTTCTTGTATTTAATGACTTAAAAAGTTACGCACGACCTAAACAGCATATCTTAAAGCACGATATTATACAACTCAGAGCAGTGTCACAGCTTAGGGCACTGTTCAGGATTTTACAATAGTTGACATAAAAAATGGAGATTCAAATGTGACTTTTATATGAACAAAACCACCCAGCATGCCAAAGAGCTCAAACAGTTTCAATAATGCCAACACACAGAATGTTCAGTAAAAATGTGAGGGAATAGGAAGAGTTTTAAAATCTGAAAAGTTTACTTTTGGAACCCACTAAATTGATACTGTTGGGTGCTCAAATTTGAGAACATGACGTCCACTCCTGCTGGCTGTGAAGGAGTGAATCCAGACCTACCAAGACCAGATCCCGACCCCATAGCTCTCCCCATGTAATATGATGGCGGAGGGCCTTTCTCCCTTTCGTCTGATCCGTCACTCAATCCGCCCACTATCCCAACCTCTGTCAGAGATACTTTCTTAGCTGCAACACAGTATAAACGTTATTTATATAACTGACCTAAACAATTCATGTAGTAGAAAAAAGAACGCAACGTGCGTGCTTACACGGTAAACTTAAGAGCACACAAGGTAAAAATGGAAAAAGAGAATAAAAAAAACTTGTAGTTTAGACTGCATTTGATTCGTGAGAGCCTCATTAAATGTGTTGATTTGAGAGCCCACATGCATCAGGGAGCAAAGGGAAAGTGGATAAACACCCCATCCCACTCTCTTGAAACTTCCAATTAACTCTTAAATATGCGGATATAAAGAATGTATAGCAACTTATCAGAAATATATTGTGCTTTGGAAAACCAGTAAAGAGGTCAAGATAATAAACTTACGAGCAGATATATTGAGATCAATCAACCCGCGGCTTAGTGAATCAGCCCAAATACCAGATTTCACCTGGAAAGCATCTTTTTTAGGCGGAATTTTAGACTCTGCTAAAGGTTTAGCATTCCTGTCATCATGGCTGCCATCATTAACAGAACCTTTTGAGGGCTGTTCAGATATTGGATTAGAATGAGAAGCAAATTCACCAAAAAGATCAGATTCATCAAAATTATTAAGAGGAACAGCAGCGAAGGGATCAACATTGTCATTAATATTATTTGTAGGACCAGCGCTTTCTAACTTGCTGTCTTGCACAACTGGTTCAGGAAAAGAAAACAAGTCAACTGTTGCTGCGCCTGAGGAAGAAATGGCTGGTTTAGAAGCAAATAGATCAACCTCACTCTGTACATGCAATCACCAAAAAAAATAAATCTTTCTCAGTACTAAACAAAAGAATTTAGCACTGTGAAGGAAAATATGAAGAAAGGTAATCACATGACTCAGAGTAATTTACAATTTTCTGGCTTATGATAAATTGTACGTCACATTAATAACTGTAAGCAGTGCGCCTCATATCAAATCTTAAGCCGACTCCCTGACCATTCCAGCTTACTAACTTTCACATATTTCAACCAGAATGACAACCTCCAGTATGTAATAATTTGTAAGAAGAAACTGATATCATAGAAATACAACGCAATTAAGTAATCCTAGTCCAGCAATATACTGGAGCAACATAGGTAACACTTACCTTTCAAGGCCATCAATGATTTGGGAGGAGAGGGGTTTTGAGTTTAGGACCTACCTCTTTTGAGTAGAGACTTGTGCCACTAAACCAGTAGGCCATTGGACACCGACAGAGAACTGGAACACTAAAATTAGAGGTAATAAGATAGGATCTAACCTGGGCTTGAGAACTAGGTCCCTGGTCCACATGAGGCGCTGCCGATACAAATGCTGCATCTGCAAATAGATCAACTTCTGATATACTGCTTGTGGCAGGCTTTTCAGTGGGAACAGAAGTTGGAGCATCCATGAGGTCACCAATTAAATCTTGTCCAAATAGATCCACCTCATTAGAGCTTCCAGCTGAAGCCTCTGTTGGGAAAAAAAGAAGATTAATAATAATAAAGTAATGAACAACCTCATGAAAACGTAAATCAATCCTGAAAACAAATATATAAATACTGCAATTACAGCAGATGTAGCTATATATGTTAGAAGGAATATATGTGCAAGAAGCACCGCATCACAGAATGGCAAAATTGTGCACTGAAGTGAATTCTAATCAACATGAATCAAAAGAAACATTTGTCTAAGTAATTGAATGCAATCAGCAACCATGGTATAAAGACCACTTTAGAATACTCACTTTTTGTTGAAGTTCCTCTAGGATCAAAATCATCAAAATCATCCTCATCATTGTTTGCAGCTACACTTGAACTTTGAGAGTGAGCTGAACTGTAGTTTTCATAGTCATTTACATTAGAAGATGACTTTGATACTCTGGATGACACACTGTCCTTATTTTTGCTGCAAGACAAACATTCTGAATCTCAGAAAGAGTTTAAAAGAAATACACAGTATACAGAGGCTTTGTTTTTTTGGCCAACTAAATTTGTCCTAGTGTTTGTTTGACAGAAGCCTGTGCAAGTATATGGGGATCACAAGATAATTAGCATCCCAAAGAACTACTGGGTAACCAATTTAAACCAGCTCGTGAACAAGGAATGGAAGAGCAAGGATCAAAGGCCTTAGACTGGACATGGATCCTCTTGTCAATGAGTATGAGGTTTATCATACCATGCACAAGTAGCATCTCTTAATCGACTCTCACAGTCGAGTTAGTTATTTCTAAAGTAATTATATTTGTTTCCCCAATTTGATTGCTTTCTTAGAAACGCACCTATAATTTAAAAAATTCATACACTTGAAACTCATGAAAATGAATCCACAACAGATTTTGACAAATAAAAAGACAAGAGAAAAATTAAACTAGCACATTCTCTCAGGCTTAATTATGTCAAATTTAATGTTATGTCTAAAAGATACATCGAGAGTTGAATTAAGGAGATAAGAGATAGCTTCTTTATATGCTTATCATGAATTAATGTCATTTACAAAAATTTCTAAGAGCAACAACTTGTGTACTAGAACAAGAAAGTTTTTGTAAGCAAGATTTCCTGGCAAAAACCAAATATAAGGCACCTTACAAAAATTGTAGAAGGTTAAGGCCACAATTTGACATAACATAAATGAAAATTGAGCAACAGAAAAAGAACACACCAATATTACATGTAATAAACTAGTAATTACTAAACCTGTGTTCGGGTGATGTGATATCCACCTCTTGCTCAGAAATTAAAATTACCCAGATGACTACATACTCCAAGTCCAGAAAGGCAGATACACCAATATGTTAACTACTTGCAAACCATTTTGAAGGGTATGCGCTACCTGACAGATCGAGTAGAACCCTTCTTGAAGGAGCTTTCTTGCTTGTCACTTGAGACCCCATGGCTTGATTTTGCAGGGTAGTATTTCTCAATTTTTTCTTCTTCATAGTGAGCCTTGTCTCTATAACTGTCCTTATACTTGTCACCATCACTTGAACCAAAACCTCCATATTTATCACTGCTCTGACTCTGATAGCTCCCACTACTAAACGAAGCTGTCGAAGACTTATATGTAATTCCAGTAGAAGAAAGTCCAAAGTACCTAATTAAGCAGCATAAACAATTTACTTCCCGGACAGTAGAATTTACAGTAGGATACCAGCATATAGATATCTCATTATCTTATGGGATTAAACTTTTGACGAATTTCACCTACTTGTCACGGTTTGCAGCAGCTTTATTTCTGACTTCTTGTATCTTATCTTTATTATTCAAAAGGGCCACAATGTTTTCTGCCTTCTTCCTGACATTGAGTCCCACATCCTTTCCACTAGGCTCAACATATTCAAAACTAGAAAGAGCCTTTACCAACACAAAGTAAATAATGATTATGTTAGAGAATGTCCTATCTTATAGTCAATGTTGCTGAAAATTGAAAGGGGAAATTAGCTCAAGGCAAGAGAACGGTCCTTACGGAGATCTGAAAAGTGTGTTCCACAATGTCATCAACAGCTCGTTCAGATCCATGTGCTACCAAATACTCTATAACAGCTAGTGCCTGACAAAAAAGTAGTTTCAGGCATTGAAAAGTAGAAAAGTAGTATATACTATGAATCAACATAAGAAATGAAGGATTTCTCCTTGTACTTTATGATTTTAAGCAATAACCTAATTATGCGGTAAGTGTTACCTTGTAGACATAACGCCAATCCTTTCCAGTCTCACTCAGTCTTGTCCAAAGGACATTCATGACCATTTGACATTCAGTACTGGAAAGTGGAAAGTATAGGAAAGTAAATGAAATAAGAAAGACATCTAGCAACTTTCATCTAAAACATAATACTCATTCCACAGTAAAATAAGTAGACAAAAGTTCAAAAGTAAAGCAGTTTACAATTTTTTGGTGGCCTGAGCAATCTCTGCCAGTGCAGAACCATGAGGACCCCAAGGTTCATTATCAGTAGCATCCAACACCTAGATTTAAATAATGGTAAAAAAAATAATAAATTAACACAAATAAACCTGAAATAACACTGGCAGGTTTATCATTTATATACTTTGAAAGTTTTTATCATTACATGAATTTGACAGCCTAGCAACAGAAAATGAGGGCCAGAACATACCATTCATTCTATATTAATTCTACTTGTAATACCAAGTTAAATATGAAGAAGCTTGACTATTAAACTTCAAAATTGACCCCTGATCTCAAAACAGAGAGAATGGCCATAGCTTACTCCATATCTAAATATTATGCCAAACAAGAAACTCCTAATGTAATTATCATAGTTTTCCATCTCCATCAACAGCTGTTAATTACTCTGTAAGTGAGGAATGGAGCTCATAACTCACAATTTTCCAGCAAATGGTCGGGACATGGGTATACATAAAATGGGGAAAGGAAGAAAAATTAAAGGGAATTTATTTTTGAGACTTAAAGTCTAACATTTTGGTAAACTTTAGGAACTCAGACTAGAACATTTCAAATTCACTAGTGAATCAAAATAAAGAACTTGCAGCTTGGTTTTGTCCTCAACAGGTCTGGTCATAAAGATCCAAATCCTCAGCAAGCCTATGCCTTTCATCAGGTCATGATCCAACATTACGTCACACTAACAATGACTTGACAATTCTGTCATGACAGATTGCCACTGACTGCAATCGCCGAAGTTCTTCCCCCTTTCCCTGGCGGAGGGAGGGGAAGAAAAATAGTTGTCGTAACTAGTTCTATTTAAAAAATAGGAGGTTACAGGGGAATGCGACAGCGTTCCATGACCGGAAACTGCAAAATTTACAATTAAAAGTTAGATTTAATTATTTGCAATTAACGTTTTACCTTCTGTTCGATTTCGGGGACTTTGAGTACCTTCAGATTCACCTCTCTCTTTCTGATCCAAAAATTAATCAGAACAAGGGATTAAAAACCGCAGCATACCAGAAGGAGAAAATAAAAAACAACCACTAAAGGTGAATAAGAGCTTACATTTCTCGAACAGTTTGATCAAAGACCTTCATGAAATCCATGGTGGATCTGCAAAATATTATTTCGAAGAGAAAATGATAGGAAACAAAGAAAAAAGCAGATCGAAGACAAGAAAAATGCTAAGGATCTGAATAATTGAGAAGGTTAAACGTATAATTGGAGGAATTTGGACGTCTTATGAGTAGGAAAAATAGAAGTTGAAGACAAATTAGATCAGGATTCAGGAAAGCGAGCGTTTGTGGTTTTTCAACCCGGGTTCGAAGAACGGAAATTGTCTTTCATGTTTGAGGCACTAGCCAGTGGCCACAAATCCTAACCTTCCTCCTTTTTTTTTAGTTTTTTTTTAACGTAATTATTTTTGTTCTTTTTCGTTTGCTCTTCATCTTCCTAGATCCTCGACTTATAAATACAATACTTAATAGCATATTAAAATAATATATAAATTACAAAATAAAAATAAATACATTGAAATCTTTAAGGCATTATGCGATATTTAAACATTAAAATTGGGTTAGAATATTATTTTTAATTTTGAGTATTCTAATCATTAGTCTTTAAAATTATATAATATATAATATAAAATAAAATAAGTTAGATAAAAAAAGTAAAAATAGTAAAAACTTATAAAAGTTAACATTTTATTATATAATTTATTATTTCAAAGTATAATAATTATTTTATATATTATATTTTAAGTATTCAAAAAATTAACATGTATTTTTTTGCATAAAAACTTTTTGTATATCTACATTATAATATTTTGGGTCTTTTGACTTTAAAATTATATATTATTTAATATAAAAATATAAAATAAAATATATAATATAAAAAGAATAAAAAATTATAAATAATAAAAAATTATATTTAAAAAATAAAATGTTAAATAATTTTTTATTATTTAATTTATTATTTTAAAAAATTATTATTATTTTTATATTATATTTAAAAATTTAATATGTACATTTATAGGTTTAATGAAAATTTATTCGAAAATTGTCATTAAGTCATGAATGTTAATAACGGTTGTCTTGATCATGACAATTGTCTAACCGAGTGACAATTTTTATTGATTGCAACTATTCGTGGGCCATAAAATGCCAATTTGTTTTTGGTATGGCTAGAGTTGTTTTGTCCTCGGCCCAGATTATCTCTTGGGGTGTCTGTTTTGTTTTGGGCTTTTGCCTTAGGATTACTCAGTTCAAAAACAAAACACATCGTAGGTTGCAAAGTACTGTAAATAAGAGTAACAGTGAATCCCATACCACCAGGCATGAAACTGGAAAATTATCCTTATGCCATCCCTAATTTTACTTAAAATTCCATGTCTCCCAAACATTAGAATTAGAAAAAGACTAACCAATGAAGTCTCTTATTTAGACCCCACAATTTGTCCACCATCCACGTGAGAGACAGTACTCGTTGATAATCTTTAATTAATATTTCTTCTTTGCATAAATGACTAACTTTACTATCTATTTACAGAACACGAGTACTAAATAACACAGCAATAAACTGGAAAAATGTCAACTACTCTTCTAGATTCCCTCTTCGTTAACCGTAGTGGTTACATAATACTACAATAACTACACAAATACGCACTTGCCATACAATTGAATTAGGTCTCTGAACACGTGCTTTTAGAGTTAAAGTGTGTTGTGTGTCCAATCTAATAAATTAATTTATATATTTATTATTTACTATATTTAAACTTAAGTATAGAATGATAGCATGGAACCACAAGAATTGATTAACTCAAAAGTTTTCAATGATTAAAACAACAATAAAAAAAAGCTAAAATCTAAAAATAAAAATAGGAAGTTTTTATTATGTTAAAAATAGAATTTAAATAAAAATTAATGAGAATGAAAATGGTGTAAAACTATAAATATTAATTGCAAACGAATGAAAACAGAACCAAACTAAATAAAATGAGTTTGAGTGAGAAAGGAACCTAGCCAACGAACATTATTATTTAATAATATTAATAGTTGGTCATCAAAATGAATTTCTATTCTAAATTATAAAATTTCTACTCTAAATTATAGTACATTGGTCATAATAAGTAACTTTACATCAATTATCACAATTATTTTTTTTAGTAGAATTAATATATGCTTATAATCCTATTCTAATTACCATGCCTTAAAAGAGTGTAGCATTTTTTCTCAACGAGATCGTGAGGTGAAATAATCTAGTGTATATTATCAAAACGGACAATATTTACAAATAAGTAGCTTAAACTATTATAAATGATATTAGAGTCGAGACCCAGATCAATATGCCAACGGGATGCTGGACTCTCTTAATATCAATTGGAAAGAAGAAGAAGCATGCCTTATAAGGGTGTGGATATGCATTTTTTTTCCCTAGCCAGAGAGAAGCAAAATCGTTAAGTGGAATGATTTGATGTATACCATTAAAGCAAATAATATCTATAAGTAGGTAGCTTAGACTATTATATCTAAAATGCATAAATTAATAGCATTAAGTTTAAAAGGACAAAACACCAAGACTTACAAATGGATCAACTATTTTGATTCCAAGTTTATTAACTGAAGAAAAACATTTCACAAATAATTTTTTTTATATTAATCACAATTAGATTGACCCAATTGAACGATTACAAATCCGATAGGATTAAATGATAAAAAAATCATCAAAAAAAATAATTGGCCATAATAACTATTTATTAAATGATATTCAATAGATAAATCAAAAATTTAGAAATACCATAAAGAAGAGTGAAAATAAATTAAAAATACAACAATCTCACAACTAAATAGATATTGAATAATGAAACTCCTTGACTAGATAAAGAGTTTAGCTGCAAAACATTATATAAAAAATATTCAATGATATAAAAATAAGTCTATAAAGAAGAAGAATGTCCCTGAAATTGAATCTCCTTCCCTGTAGAACCTAGCCTCTAAGAACGTTTAGCCAAGAGATGAAGAAGATATAGGAATTGTTTAGAATATGAAAAGATCGAAGGAAAAATGCCATTTACACGTGCCAAACATTCTCCATTCTACCATTTAACCTATTCTCTTTTCCCTAACTTCTCATCATTTTCCTAAAAAGTAAATCCCAAAAGCATCAATAAATCTTTCAGAATCTTCAATTCCACTACTGCACACGCGTAAACAACGTTCACGAGAGAGTCTTCCAATTGGATGAGCTATCATGTTTTGGTTTAACTTCAAAACATCATACAACAAGTTAAGACGCATCCATGACTTAGCAAATAGATTGAAAGATAAATCTGCACAAAAATATTGAAAACATAATTATGACACCAAATCTGTACTTTAATCAAAATGATCTCTTAATAGTAGATTCTTGCATCAATATAGTTAGAAATGAATTTAATTCAAAGAAAAAAAGTGCAAATTTTACAACTTATCAATGTGAAATTAACCCAGAACGAACGGGGTTGAAGGAAGAGTGCCACCGTCATCTTTCATTGTTTTGAGGCTCCTTTCTCTTGCCATTCCATTAGCTTCTTTAGTTTCGTGTTCCAATAGTTTTCACATCATTCTCTGTTCTAAAATTTATAAAAGCGAGAACATATATATATATATATATATATGATGGTCTTGGGATTTTAAACATGCATGCATTAAATGGTTTCTTTACCCCTTGAATTAGAATGAAAAGGCATAATGAATGAAGATAAGAATATTGATGAATGGGAGTAACGAGAAAGACTGGCTTTTGTGGGCAATGCAATCCAATTTCTAGCAGTGCCAATGAGTCTAGTCTCTACATAAGTCCTGAGAGCGGCGTCTTCTTGGGGAGACCATGGGCCTCTCTTGGCATTTGCTTTTTGTCACACCTAACCCAGAAAAGGTGCTAAATATAGATTTCTTTAGTTATTGTCGCTAAAAGAGCTGCAACAATTGCCAACGTGAGTTGAAACAAATAGTTAAAGATTTAAAAGAAAACTTTTTGTTTATTCATAAGTAACGGTTTAAATCTACTTGAAGCTTTTTTAAATATTATTTAATGGACATCTCCCTCAAAAAAGATCTCTTGACACCTAAGAATTAATTGAATAATTACGACTAGTTTAAATTATTTGCAATTTAAACTTATGAAATAATATTTTTGAATTAATTCTTTGTTGGTCTCCTTAACATACCATTGGTGCCCCTCCTCATAGTATTGAGAGTGTCTCCCCTTACTATCAATTTTGTAAACAAAAAAAAAGTTATAACAAGTTAACTTTTTTTAACATTCTATTATGTTTGAGTTTTAAAAAATTAACTTAAGAATTAAAATGGATTCCAACGTAAAGAAAAAAAGCTCATGACTTAGCAGAAAACGAACACTTGAAATAAAAAATAAAAAAATAAAAATTTAAATAATCTTTTCTCTTTAAATCTGAATCAAAATTATTATGAGTGATAATGGGTACAGGCATGAATATCCTATGATATTTGAAAAAAAATTGATATATGGTAAATATTAAATATAATACAAATAATAAAATATAATTATTCATGAAGTATTTGATGAGTACAAATATTAACTTTAGATAACTTATGTATACTCGTCTAATATAAATAGATTGATAGAATACTTGATAATCGCAATTAAATAACATATTTTCATAAAATATAATATATAATGTACATAAAATTTTATACTTTTTATTGGAATTTTTATTTTTAATAATTATTTAATATTTATTTATTGTAAAATAATTTTTATGGCCATTTATAATATTTAAAATTTTTTATTATGTGAATATAAAGTATATTACTTGATCGCAGGTATCAAATATCAATTAATTTTTTAATATTTGTATATAAAATAATTTTAAATATGAATATTAAAAATATTTTTATTTTTTTATTTAGTATATATGTTTCAAATATTAAATATTTTCAACGGATAGAAATACAAATCGATAATGAAAAAATGGACGGATGTACACCCATTGCCATTACTAATCAAATTAAAAGACAACTAACAAAATATGTAAATAATCAAGATAAACAAATAAAAAAAATTATAAAAAGTAATAAAATAATAAGGAGTACAAAATATAGCAATAATAATAATAATAAAATATTTTCTAAACTTCTTTTCAAATTTTTAAGATAAAAAATTGAATTTTAAAATTTTAATATAAAACACAAATAATAATAATAATAAAAAATAAATAAATAAAGCGCAGCATGCTTCACAGATCGGGGCAACTTCACCTATGTATATGTATACTTGTGTGTTCAGAATTAAAGAGAGAAGAAAAGGAAGAGTATAAGTGTAACAAAAAATAAAAGAAAAGGAAAAGTAAAGAAGGGGAGAGAGAGAAGGGAAAGAGAAAGTTAGAGAGAACTTGGTAATCAACTAATCATATTGGAGTTGTTTATTATTAGCGACTACGGAGTAACTTTTTTATTATAGGCATTTATTCCAATCTTGTTTTATATTCTTAAAATCTCATTAGATTTCTTTATACACTTGGATCTTTTGTCTCTTCAAATATTTAAGCAGTCGATAACAAGTGAAGGAATACTTCAATTTATAGTGTTCCTTCGAGTGAATATTATCAAACTACAACTACGAGTTAGATTGCTTGTGTTTGCATATGCATGCTGCCACATTTAAGGATTGTACCTACGACGTAGGGCGCCATAGAAAAATCAATCGGTAATGACCACAGTACTTTCTCCACATGTTTTGCATATGCATACCATGAGTTTGTTTTTCTTTTCTTTCTTTCACGGTAGCACTATGAAAAGTTACAAAACAACAGAATTCATAAACACCAAATAAACGTTTGAATACTAATATCTTGTATCTTCTATTTTGGTATTTTCAAAACATAGGACTGGACAAGTAAGAGCCGTAAAGATTAAAGAGTGAATGAGGGAATAATTCATACTAATATAAATTTTACTACTTTATTTGTACATTGGTTAATAAAATTCAAACATCCAGTGAGGCGCAGAAGGTTGCTTGGAATTTGCAATATGAGGATATGGACTGACGTGGATATTAGGTAGTGGTACAAAGGATTTAGATGCGAACTCTACCTTCCTATGATCCTATCCATTTTAAATTCTTAATTAAAAGTTTTTTTTTTTTTTAAAAAAGACAAAGTTGGATGTACTGCTATATATGCAACCATACCATAAAACAAAATGACAGAGTACGTTCTGAAAGTGCTGTAGATAGTGTGGGCATTATCCTGCTTCTCCAATTAATTTGGCATTCCTATACTGCTTGAAGGCTAGAAGCTGCTACGGATTTTCTCACAACTAAGTAAGGCTACCACCATGATTCAAAGGACTCTCTGCTTCCCAATTCTAGCTCGATTGCTTCATCGACTAGCTACTTATTCTTCTACTTCAAAGGTATAGTAATCGTCTTTTTTCTCTTACTCTCTTTCTGTTATCATTTTCATTTTTCTGTGTAACTGTGTTTTTGCTATATAGATTCCTTCTTAACAATTCCCTCTATGTTCTTTCCATTTTTCCACAATTGTATTATATATGATGTACATACAACGGACAGCATTCAGACACTAGCGGTAATTAATAAACGGTCGGGCAAGGGATCATACACGCTAGCAGTGATTCTTTTGCAGATGCACGAACCTTTTCTTTTTCTTTTTTTACCTGTCAACGACTCCTTTTCCTCCCCGCAAAATGATGGCAACGAAGATGAAGTTTTGCGCAATCTTGCGCGTAATGGCGCCTTCCCTCTCTAAAAATGATGACCAATGGTACTTCCATGGCATAATTAAGAGAGTATTAAATTAAAAGAAAAAAGAATTACTATTTATTACCTATAGATGGAAGTGGATTTGGTCCAAGAAAAAGTTAATCGGTTCGATAAGGATAAAACGATACCAGATTTCGTGTAATGCTTTTAAGTGTCCATTACCATCCATATAAGTTTCGTGTGACTAACGATGACTTGCGAGCCTTTATCCGAGACTCGGAGCGTTTAGGGACTAGTCTTACATACTCTCTCTCCCACTTCAATGAGGAAACAAAATTCCTTCCTGTTTTATATTAGATGCTTTGAATTTAAAAAATAGTACATTTAAAGAAATAGAAAAAAATTATTTTTAATTTATTAAGACTGAAGTCTTATTTTTATTATTTTTCTCTAACTTTAAAAAATTAAATATTTTTTAAATTTAGAGAATTCAAAATTTATATATATGTATATATATATATATATATACACACATGAAAAGTCACGGTTACCCAATGTCCTAATCGCAAACCAACGTGATTTATACAGATGGGAGCTAATTATTGGCGTGGCTTTGAGTCTCAAGCATCTCTTCAAAAAGCGCCGGAACCATCATCACCACTTTACAGGTAATCCGCTTCTGTTAAGTGTTGATAGACTCTTAATAATTTGGCCCCTATATAGTATAAACTCAGAATAAAACATGAGTTTTGTTAATAAGTGTCTAAGGATATTGATTAAGATTTTTTTTGATTGGTTGAAATAGCATTTAAGGTCTTAAAATATTTTAAAACTCAATAAAAATAATAATTTTTAAGGTTTTGCTATAATTAATAGACTTTTAATAATTTGGCCCCTATATAATATATACTATGCACTCTGAGTAAATCAATAATTGCATGATTAGAATTGAAACGTCACTTTTAAGCTAATAAAAACGTGGACAACTAGCAGGTGGCTGTCTACATGTGTGTTTTTGAGTTTTTTTCTATATAGTGAATTGCGTGAACGTTATGGAAATGGCAGTGAAGATGACTACGCTAATGTGGAGTGGGATGGTCTTGGTTTTGGACTGATACCAACGGATTACATGTACATGAACAAGTGCAGAAGGGACCAGCAATTTGGAGAAGGACAAGTGAGTCTTTTTGGAAACATTCAAGTGAGCCCATCAGCTGGAGTTCTAAACTATGGACAAGTAAGTTTCAAAGTTTAAACTAGAAGGTTATCCACAAGGCATAGTATTGCAATGGCAGGCAGTAAGTAATTAACAAAACTAAATAGGGACTATTTGAAGGCACAAAGGCATACCGAAAAGAGAATGGACACTTGCTTCTGTTCCGTCCAGAAGAGAATGGGATTCGCATGCAGATTGGTGCAGAAAGAATGTGCATGCCATCGCCTTCTGTTGATCAATTCGTGGATGCTTTGAAGCAAACTGCCTTGGCTAATAGGCGTTGGGTATTTCTATTTCTCTTGAATGCTACAGCTACACCTAACTTTGAATTTTTAATTGTTCTTTTATATTTATTACTTGGAATTTGGAATCGCAGGTTCCTCCTCCCGGGAAAGGATCCTTGTACCTTAGGCCTCTGCTCATAGGGACGGGTCCTGTGTTGGGTTTAGCACCAGCCCCAGAGTATACTTTCCTCGTATATGCTTCCCCTGTTGCCAACTATTTCAAAGTGAGTGAGTGAGTGACTCTTAATTTCTTCTTGTTTTTTCAGTTGAAATAGCAAATAAAAAGGCTTAATTTAATTATAAGTTATGTGATATGTGTCACTTGTCAGGAGGGTACGGCACCCCTCAACTTGTACGTGGAAGAGGATTTTGATCGTGCTGCTCGTCGCGGAACCGGAAGCGTCAAAACCATTTCTAATTATGCTCCCGTTCGTAATTAATTACTATTTAATTTAATTTAATTACTGCATACAATACACATTATTTTTATAATTAATGTTTGTTTCCTAGAGACTAGAGTTAATTAATATTGAAGCATTAGGTTTAAATGTAGGTGTTGTTGGCACAAATCAGAGCCAAAAACAGAGGATTCTCAGATGTGCTATACCTGGACTCTGCCACTAAGAAAAATCTGGAGGAGGTGTCTTCTTGTAACATCTTTATAGCTAAGGTATATTTATTATATATACTTCTGCTTCTTACTTCTTACCAAACATTTTTGCCCCCACAAACATGTTATCGGTTTTTCAATTTCCAAGGGCAAACACATCTCAACACCTGTTACCAATGGAACTATTCTTGCTGGGATTACCAGAAAAAGTGTCATTGAAATTGCTCGTGATCATGGCTACAAGGTGCATGCGTCCTACTTTCACTCTGCATTTCTGTTTTCCCATGTTACTTCTTGGTATTCATATATATATATATATAAATTATCCAAATTAATGCGTTGTTCTTGTTCACTTCAGGTAGAGGAGCGTGGTGTTGCAGTGGATGAATTAAGTGAGGCTGAAGAAGTCTTCTGCACCGGAACTGCAGTTGGTGTTGCTCCGGTAGGGAGCATCACATACCAGGCTAAAAGGTAAACTAATTCTAACTCATAATTGCAATTTGCTTCTGTAGGCTCGGCTCAGCCACTCCAAAATGTGATCATGCTCTTCATATGATCTACAACTCAAATCATACTCCACTACTTTTCATGTGATCTAGAAATCTTCCTTAAACAAGAAAATTCATTAATTCACGTGTCCCCATTTGCTGAGACACGGTGTTGTTTACATTTACAGGATGGAATATAAAACAGGCAGTGGAACTATTTGTCAAGAGCTGCACTCCACTCTCACAGGAATTCAAACGGGCACCATTGAAGATAACAAGGGATGGGTCCTTGAGATTTACTGAACTGATCAACTCCTTGTTTTTTTTTTTTCTTGAACAATGATGTAATAATAAATTATAGAACAATATTGTTCGTAATCTCACCGTTTAATTTGTACCATGTTAATTTATCAAAAATAACATGGTGAGACTTGAGATGTCTGAGTTAAATATTATTTAAGGAGTATTTCGTATAAAATTAAAAGTTAAAAAAATTATATTGTATAGAAATAAATGATTGTCAAATTTTTATGATTTTTTTAAAATATTAACAAAAAATATATTCCACAAGTTATTTATGTGATAGGAGGAAATTTTTAGCCTGTTAATTAATGCATACTTTACCTGTACCTCTTAAACCCATAATGCTTTATTTCAAAGGGCCCACAAAAGCTATGGATGAACGCTTGACCGCATCCTGTCTCTTTCAACATGTTCGCGTTGATGAATATTATCGATAATTGTCATTATTTAAATTATTAAAGAAGCAATCCAGTAACTAGTGACAAAATAAATAGATATGTTTTCTTTAAAAAAAAAAAAGGCTAAGTTTCCATATCTTTTAGTTAACACCAGATAAGGACGGTGTTGTCGGCTTCGCCCTCCACGTTGCAGATAAAGTGATAGCCCCCACTGAATTATTTACACCAGGGCGCCACACGCGCAGATAAAGACCTAAAGCTTTCATAATCGCTATTCATTCTTTAGTTACAACACTAATTTGCACGGAGATAACTTTGTCTAATTATGTTTTCCCCCTCCTACATCTAATATATATATATAGATAATAACTTGTATATCACTTCAAACTCAAAGTATCTCGCTCAACGTGTTTCAAGTAAAACGACTTGAATTTAATTATCAAATATATGTTTTGATTATTTAAATAATATTTTCCCCCCTCGATTCTAATGTTTTTTCAAGTTAGCTTTTGATTAGGAAGAAGTGGAAGAGGGCCCTCAAATCTCCTAACTAGTGGATAACATGAAAACCCATGACCAAAGGCAATGGATTGGACAAGACATTCCGAGCAAAAAATAAAATAAATAGACGGAACGACAAGAAGCGCATTATGTATCATGAAGACAATGACCCTTTTTCCTAGCCGATAAAGGTTTATCACACAGATGGAGGCATGAAGTTGTGCAGAAAGTAGGGGCAATTCATGGCGTAAAACTAAAAGGGTGAAGTAGTTTTCTTTTCCCCGTCAAATTTCTTGATTTCTTGCATTATATACTTCTAGGTTTCTTCGGGTGTTTTCTAGACAGCTTAGGCATAACTAGAAGGAATGAACATGTAAACGAACGAAACTTATATAACAAACACAAAATACAGGGGAAATTGATAGTGATAGTGTGATACAATCATATACTTGTCGAGTTTAATGTCGAAAAGAAATATAAGAGAACAAAAAGAACATGGCTTCCTTCTCGAGTCTCTCGACTATGTACAGAGAGAGAGAGACCTTTATTGTTATATATATCAACATGGAAGAAAAATTAAAGGTGGCTGACTTCAAATGCATGATGAGGTAAGGAAATTTCAGAGCACACAAGAAGTGATGGCAGCCAAGATTCAGGTTCACTTCACCAGTTCAGAGACCCATCCAAAATCAGGAGCTGAAACATTAGCTTCGCTTTGGCGGAATGAGTATTGCTTGCTGAGGTTGGCGTATATGTTGGCTCTAAGATCTCTTCCCGATTCTACCCTCTCCATGGGCGCCTCTTCTTGGGCTGTAGTAGCAGGAAAGCTGAAAAACCAGGGTGGGAGAATGGAACTCCGGGGAGAATGAAGCTGAAGATTAGGCATTGAAGTAACAATTTCAGTCAGCACATTGAATGTTTTGACGGCGGAGGCGGGAGTGAGGAAACGCAATTGGTGGGGAGTGTGAGCGAAGAAACAGACGCGACGGCGACAGTTGGTGGCATCCTTGCAGAGCTGAGTCCTGTAACGAGCAGGGTGAAGCCAGGATTCGAAGACGCCATGAGAGTAAGGACAAGAGTCAGATCTGTTGCAATTGCCAAGACGAAAGTCGGGGCATTGGGTGGAGGAGTAGTGGAATTTGCGAGGGTCCCTTCGGCGAGCCTTCTCGCCGGGATGAGCATAGGGACAGCGTGTCCAGTCATGTGACCTGGCACGTGTACACTGGCGGATCTTAAACTCGAACATATGGAAATGATCGGTGGAGAAAGCGTGGATAGGCATGTCATCGAAGTCAAATTCTTGAGTGAGTGTGTCCAAGTCATTGCAAAGAGAGAAGTCGCGGTTGGCATTGATTGGTAAGGGAGATCCCACTGAATCATCCCATTCCCGATGACGATTTTGAAAATTAGGGACCAAACGTGTTGCTTCTCTCATCACCATTGTTTTGAGTATGGAGGGCTGGTCTCTTAATTATCTATAATCTATGTAGCATGTACTATGTAGGAAGAGTTGGTTTTTGCAGAGCAGCTGCAGTGGGTAAAACAGGTCGAGTTGAATCCAATTGTGTTTTTTTCGTCGCTTTAAAATATGGGTATTATCTTCATCTCCCATTCAATCTTAACCACGTGTTATGCAAAACAATACAAAGAGCCTAAATCAAATCATATAAAATAGCAACATCACATCAACTTTAGCCTGTGTCAAGCAATCTTTGATAGGACATAATCAGAGTCTTGTTTTAGGGGGAACACAAGAAAGTTGGTAATTGGAAGTGGGCGGCAAGCAGAAGCAGGAGATTGGGACGACATCCACGTCAAAAGTCGGTTAATTAGTTGGTAGTGGTAATGCAGATAGGAACTTTAATTTATGTGATCCCTCAACTTTAATATTAGTGCTCAAGAGTCAAGAAATTGAACCTTTTATACATGTATAATAATTCCAAGAATGTGTAAAATGACGAGGGCTATAGTAAAGCGATGGTGATGGGTACACACGACACACTACACTGCGCCAGGCACTTGATAATTCGTATTAAGGGATTGATCTAAAGTGTAAAATGCAAGTCTCCTAGTCCATGGACTTGGGCCGGCGGCTTGTATGCTCCTTTTGTTTCAAATTCAATTCGGTCAACAACCGTAAATACCAAAGCTATTGGTCTAGGCACTTAATTTATAGGCTTTTTTTTATCACTTTGGCAGATCACTCCCAAGTTCAGTACAATCTTCACAAGAATAAAAGGCCCAGCTCAGGTGTCACATGTTGACCCACTATCAAGTCCCCTCAAACATGAGATGATGAGTTTATCAAATGTAAAAAGTTCAAAAGATTAAATGGTAGTGCATGTGTTGATAAAACAATTTGAGTATATATAACATCATAAGTTTAGCTCATTTGAAAATTAAAATAAAAGACGGAAAAAGCATGTATGCGTTTGGCATAATTCCAAATTTCAATGATTGGGTGTAACATTATTTAGGAGCATTATTATAATTAGGATGGTAGCTATCTAGATATAGCCCATATGGAATGAAAATCAGTGGCATTTCCACGTTAGAATTTACCTTCTAATTAGTGACAAGTGGCAAACATGCAACCGCATTAACTACAAATCCAAATCCGTTTCAGCATCATTATATAGATTCAATCTTTCAATTAATAAATTGATGTTTGTTTTATAATACCCATCATTCCCACTGGGTATGGATGAAATTAAACAAATCTGAGTGTGGATATATCACCATCGTTGCTTTCGTTTCTATAGGATGGTCCGCCAAAAGCAATTAATGAAGATTCTTTTCCTTTTTATCCTTTTTAAAGTTTATTTTTCATTCTTTCAATTAACCAATTGCTTGATGTTTAATTATTGTAAATTATTATTCACTATATTTAATTTGACAAACAAGTTAATTCATTTTTACTTTGATTATAGCGTAACTTGTTTTTCTTTTAGTACGTAGCACAAGCCCATCAATAACAAGAAGCAAAGAGAATAGACAAAAAAATAATCTAAGATGATTAGCAATAGCAACTCTAATAATATCATTAAGGATTAACCAATTGAGAGGTTATGAGAGGACTCATGAATCATTCACTTATTCTTATGAATACCTATCTAGAAGTAAAAGTTATAAGTTGCAAGCTAATGTGCATAATAATTTGCTTTTCTCTATGCATGTTAAAAATAGACTTCCTATAGCACTAGTACAATTTAGAATATGCTTAATCAAGTGATTATTTTTCATTTTGATTCACCTAATATAAACAACGTTGATTTCCTCCTTTCCGAAGATCATTGATTTTGACGATCTCTATTCTCTTCAAATGAGTACCTTCAATCCCTTCAATCTTTTCAATAGATATATATGTTACTTTACCGTTCTCATCACATATCAACTTATGTGTGATTTACCCCCACTTTACTTTTCATTTACTGTACGAAATCTCTATTGATTGATTAAGTTGCAATGACACTTAAATTCTCCTTTATGTTCATTGTTTACAGCAAAGCAGATTATTCCTTTTTTTCCCCCTTTTTTCTGCAATAATTACAATTGATTATTTAGAAGGTGGAGGGAGGATCCTCAATTATGCACACCCCCTAATCCTATTGGTTTATTTTATTAAATGGGAACCTAGGAGCGTGGATGATATTGTTCCACCTCAGTCCTAGGCTGTTCATTTTGTGAATCTAAAGCTGAACATTATCCCCTCGGATTCTTACTACGTCAACTTTCATTGGTTGCTTAATAAAGTAGTTTTTTTTTATCGAGCCCACTTTTCTTATATTGTGCCATTAATTAATCTATTATATAAATCTTCAGCTCTGTCTTTCTTACGCCACACAAAGTTAGTTCTTGGGTATTATGTCTAATTAAAACTGACAAGCTGGCTGCTAAACATATATATGATATGGTTTAATGGCAGACATGGTCCACCTAGAATTGTATGCTTTTTATTATATATTATTTAACTATATATATTTTTGAAGAATACAAATTATTAAAAATATGCATAAGATTACTTAACATTTATATTAAAAAATTACCATTTAAGTAAAATATCTTAAGATTTGATCATGATATGGGCATAAAAGATTGGTACTTCATTTCCTACCATAGAAATTAAGTACGTACACATTCGTGATCAAATAAGAGAAATCCCCTTTTACTTTGTTTTGATATGTAAATTAGTTGACGCTGATTCTATATTTTTTATTCCTTAATTTTACGTCATTTTTTTACTTATTAAGGACATCTATATATATTTACTTGAAACTTCAAAGATCAAAAGAATGAAAACTGCAGGAAGTCGAAGCATTTAAAAAACTGCAGTGTCTATTTGCGCGCACTTTACAACAATGTATCTGACTATAGTGATATTTGAAAGTTGAATCTAAAACATCTGGCCCCCTTTAATTTCTCTTTATTCTTTTCTTAAAGAAAATCTTCATGTTCAAGTTTAACGAATGATATGACAGGAACAGCTCATTCATATGATGATACTGATGGTGATTTGATTGCAGAAGGCAAACCCCCAATAATAGACGTCGGCTAGATATATATATCATAAAACTTGATCGGTGAAGCCATATCTCATATGGAGTTTTCTGCCATGTTTTTGGGCATTAAATGATTAGAAAAAAGTGAAATAATGCATTTAAGGTGTAATATTATATCAAATATTTTTATAAAGTCACGTGTGATGTTTTGAATTGGTTATACTTACATAAAATTGTGTTACAATGTCATAAAAAAGGATGACGCGCGTTTAACTCTTTTTTAAAATTTGAATTAAATATTGTATATATTAAATTGAGATAAATTTTTTAAAAAAACGTTGAATCTGGTTTGATTCATATTAAAAGGAAAGGAAAATAGAGAGAATGAATTAAAAGAAAGGGGTTTTAACAGCTAGCTAGCGCGGGAGTCCCGGGGGATTCTTGGTGCCTTTTGAGGGCTGTGGTTGACTGCCTCTGCCTCTGCTTCTGCTTCTGCTTCTGCCTCTGCCTGTGGGGTCTTGTTAATTAGTTTCACTCTTTCACTCTCTCACTCATCATCTCTATTCTCAAATTCTACATTCTGCATTCTTATATATGTGTATATATATACATATATATAGATACATATACATATACATACATGCATTTAATTAAGCTACTACTAATCCTTGACCTTAATTATGTCCCTTCAATCTCTTGCATGCATTGCCTTGCTGCCTACACACCGCACAATTCACAACAGAACCAACTTGCTCCACTCCAATTCAGTAACTATATATGAATCCAAAGACACTTAATTTCATCTTCCTAGCTATTTTTTCCATCTTACTATTTCAGCTCTTTTTTATTCACAAATATTGAAAGATATTTATGTCACAAAATAATAACAATAATAATACTAAACACTTTTATCTCTCTTTGAATTGTTTCAAAATCATTTAACTTTTTATGTACGTAATTACTCAACTCTTGTTATTTGTTCTATTTGTACATATTATACTTATTTGTGTATCTAAAAAAAAATTCAATTGAATAGTTAAAATAATTAAATATTAACTAGTATATACTTCAAACACAAACTTATAAATAATGTATATACAACTGATAAATAATTAATTGTATAAAATATAACTATAATTGAAAAAATAAAATAATGTTTGTGATAAATTAACAAGATGGTTACAAGGACAAAAACGGGTAATTTACAAGCGTTAATATATAATTGGTTAGAAAAGAAGAGAAGAGATGGGGAGGACAGAAAAGTAAAGGGAGCTAATACTAGCTAGCTTTTATGATTTTCAAACATTTTTTTTTTAATTCCTGGGAAACCAAAGAAAGTCTTGTCAACCACCCCCACCCCGCAACCCGAAGCCATTGCTGATTTTCACTGCTTCACACAATTCACAGTCACACCTCTCTCTAGTCTACTCTACTCCACACTCTACCCTTGTGTATCTCACCTGTTGCTGCAATCACCATTCACCTAGCTAGCTTGATTACTTCAAAAGCTGCTAGTATTTTGGTCTTCCTTTAATTTATGATTGGGGAAATGGTGGTGTAATTAACGTAGGGTTTTGTGGGTGGCCTGATAATAATTTGTTGTTCGTATATATTTTGGATAGGATAAGAGTGGGAGGTGGTATATATGACATTAATGGAGGAATATTATAGCAATAAAGTGAGGGAAAGCACAGTTTCAGGTTCAAGTTCAGGGCCTAATTTGGCGTATTCCTCTTCCTCCTCCGCTGCAGTTGATGGATCGATCTCCAGCGTTGGAAATCATCACCACGACCTCATCACTCACACTACTACTACTTCTAACTTTCATCTTCAATCCCCTCACCCTCACCCTCACTACCAAACTCAGATTTTCCACTATCCTTTATCAATCACACCCTATCTTCACTCTCAATCACCCACCCAAACCTCTAATGATGTTGAAGCCATGAAAGCCAAAATCATTGCTCATCCTCACTACTCCAACATTTTACAAGCTTACATCAATTTCCAAAAGGTCGACTCCATCATATCCCTATAGCTAATTCATTATATGTATTATATCTGACGCTATACCTAGTTAATTATATATATATATATATGAATGATTGTTGATTGTAGGTAGGAGCCCCGCCGGAAGTGGCGGCACGTTTGGGTGCGGCTCGGCAGGAGTTTGAGGCACGGCAGCGATCTTCTGTTAGATGCAGGGAAACTTGCAAGGACCCAGAACTTGACCAATTCATGGTTTTCCTGCTAATTAATTAATGAAATTAAATATAGTTTCCTCTTTAATTAATTAATTAATCAATACATGTTTGTTTGGTTTGCCTGCTAATTATTATCACAAGAATAGAATTTGTGAGCCGAGGGTGGTGTTAACAGGAAGCTTACTATGACATGCTTGTCAAGTATGGGGAGGAATTAGCAAGGCCTATACAAGAGGCAACGGATTTCATGCGCAACATTGAAACTCAGCTCAACCTGCTTTGCAATGGATCCTTCCCCATCTGCTCTTCTGGTATTTTTATCTTAATCTCTCATTCTACATTTTAGTTTTTTCCTCAATCATTAATATTTCCAATCCTCAACACAAACAAATTCTGGAGTCTGTAAACTTTGACCAAATTTACACAATTATATTCAAATGAAAACCCTAAAAGGTCCAGAGAAGATGATTTTGATGAAGCACAGAACCCTAACACCCAGCCTATATACCAGGTTTTAAATTTCCGAGAATTAATAGGGCAGTTAAATATTCACGTGATATGTATTTTCATTTCTTGTGGCGATAAAACCCAAATTCACACACGTCCCATATTATTCTCTGTCACCTCCTTCCTTTCCCAAACTTGGGAATTCTGACGACATTATTCGTCTAGCTAAGTAGGCATTCCTTCCTATGTACAACCCATATTGCACTAATCAATACCTATAATCAGCCTGCTTTTCTACGATTTGTTGGGTTTTGGGATGACATACACCCTGTGTGATCATCATTATATATATTGGTAAGGTCCCTTCTTTTTCTTCTAGGGCCTTCCATCCCATTTGTATACTCTTTGCCAATGTGTCTCTTAATAATTATAATAAAAACACTAACTCTCCCATTATTTTCCACTAACTTGAAATTAATTAGATTTTGAACATCTATATATATAACTAATATAAGCAAAATAACATCTGTGGTACTATATATCTATGTATAAAATCACACACTCAATTGAACAAATGGTGCACGATTTAACATGAAAAAAATATTTAAATAATTCTCCAAAACTCATTGAAAGATGTTCCAATCACCCACATACCCGACGGATATTTTGCAGTTATAAGTTAGTTGATTAATAAATATATAATCCTTCTCAGTTTCTGTCTATTTGTTTAATTATGTCCTCCAAGTTCTTTAATTAGTGTATATAAACCATATATTTAGTAGAGAGAACTGAATTATGGATGGTGTTACCTCCCTCATTAGTGCTAGGCTGTTAGCATTTAGCAATTTTGTTGATTTAGCATAGCCTTCTATTTTCGTGATGTTATCATAGTCTGCCACTCACTTCACAAGGTCTTCACAAGGTTGACCTAGCTATATTATGCGGCACAGCACCGTATATATAGCTCCTGTTACATACACCTACCGATTATATATTTATATATTATTGTTATTATTATTTTTAAACATCATTTATATCTATGGTTTCTTTATATTTGATTCAATGGTGCGAGTAATATAGGTATTATGAAATGAAAGGTGTGCATATAAAGATTGTGATATCATAGAGCCATGGTTTCTTTATACTAATTCAGCTAGCTGTGCCTATTGAAGGAGCTTAATGGATAATTTGTACATAATATTTGAGGTTTGGCAGAGAAATTATAGAGAATGGATCCTCCACAGTAAGAGAGATAAGTAAAGTTTTTTGTAATAAAAGAAATATAAAAAAAATTATCCTCTAATATATTTATAGTGGATCTTTATCTGTACCAGTATTTTATTTTTGTTTCTTTTTATCTCTCTTATTGCAGAGTATTCATTCACATAATTATGATGAAAGTTATAGGTTATGTCATATGTGTGTGTCAATTTATAGGATACATACTAGTATTTGCTCATATATATATATATATATATATATATACAAGCGTCATTAATTAATTATATAATGAAAAAAATTGACCAAGTAAGAAATTAAATTATATAATTAACTAATGTGATGATATTTTTCGACAAATATGATGGATGAGCTTAATTAATTGGTAAAAATATGATGAATAATGAATGGGTATATATGGTGAGTGAATGTGGCAGAAGAGAAGGCTGAAGGCGTTGAATCATCAGAAGAGGAAGAGAATAAAAGTGATGGAGAAACAGAAGTGCCTGAAATTGATCCCCGAAACGTTGAAGATCGTGAGCTCAAGAATCAGTTGCTGAGAAAGTATAGTGGTTACTTGATTAGCCTTAAGCAAGAACTTTCAAAGAAAAAGAAAAAGGGAAAACTGCCTAAAGATGCTAGGCAGAAACTACTCTACTGGTGGGAATTACACTATAAATGGCCCTACCCTTCAGTACGTATATAATATATCGATGTAACTATGGATATGCATATCTTTTCGTTAGTATATAGTGGAAATGGAATAATAAGTAATTCTTGTTTGGAATGATGAACAGGAATCAGAGAAGGTGGCATTGGCAGAATCCACAGGGTTGGACCAAAAACAAATAAATAACTGGTTCATAAATCAAAGGAAGAGGCATTGGAAGCCATCGGAAGACATGCAGTTTATGGTGATGGATGATCCTCACTACATATCTCACCATGCTCATCACTACTACCGTCCAGGGCCATGAGGGCCATATCGACCCTCGCACCTTTGTTATATTTTCATTGAAACATAATATTTGTTTGTGCAGTACTGTGCAGTGTGAGAGTACGTACGTACGTAATTATGTGATGTGAAGGCAGGCTCGAGATTTCTAAACTGGTTGGGCCAGGACCAGGGTTGGATCATTGCCTTTAAAGAGTAATGTCCAAGACTCGTACGTTTATTGAGGTTTGGTCATAGTCTCATATATAGGTGTGATAATTCAAGAAATTGAAGTAATTAATATAACTAATATGATATGTGCAATCCTTATCTTATAATTAGAGGGCTAGGAAAAGAAAAATTATGCCTGGACTGGAAATGAGACATATCTGCAACTAAAAGGCGAGCATGATATCGATGTTTACTAAATATTTAGAAATCGGAAAATTGAAAATGTCTTTTAACACTGATTCTAGCTATATAGTATAGTACATATAACATGCGTGTGGTCAACTAACTAAACTAATTCTAGCTCTCAATCCTTTAAAAAGATAAAATTAATTGTTTTGCTGCATCCAATAGAAGGAATGCGTAATTATCAATTTATCATCATTATCATTTTTATAGTTTTCTAAAAGCCTCCAAATAACACAATCAATTTGAAGGCGCCGTGTCAATGAGAAAAATAAATGAGTAAAATGCATTTACACAAAAAAAAAGCAATTGAAACAACTCAACCTATAGGCGAGCGTGTTGTCACGGATAATTTCTAGAAGTCTCCAGAACATATGGGAACACCCCAGAAGGATTAAGATTTCTAGAAGTTTCCCGAAGACTCTCGAATACCCCAGAAGGACCAAAAGGTTCTAGAAGATTCTAGAACACTCTGGAATGACCTAGAAGGATCAAGAGGATTCTAGAATACTCTAGAATGCCCCAGAAGAATTGAGAATACACTAGGTCACTCTAGAACATTATGGAACATTCTAGAATCCTATAGAACCATGTAGAATATTGTAAGAGACTCTTGTACATATTAAAGTTCTAAGATACTCTAGAACCTTCCTGAAAGAGGTGGAAGGCTAGGCTAGCACTATAAATAGGGGAAAAGGTTCTCATTTGTAACCAACCAAGTTTTCCACACATTCAAGATTTGAAAGCATTTATCAAGAGTTCTCTTGCCTCCATTCTCTACTTCCTAGCCAAACCTCTTAGCACACATAACACTAGTTCGAGATTGAGGCTGACTTAGCTACTGCAAGGGGCAGAAAGGAGCTAAGGCCGCACGTGAGCTTGTTAAGGGAACAACTCCGTGACAGTTGGTATCAGAGCCAGGTTCGAGTTTGTGTTGTGTATACTAGTGAGTATGGCTGGAAACGTTGATGCTACTACATCAATCATGACCGAGGAGCGAGGTAGGGACACCATGCCTGTCCAGCAAGGCAAGAAGAAGCGAGACCAAAGTAAGGCTCGTGAAGTAAGTGCCTTGGAGCAAGTTGTTGGAGAGCTTGGTGAAAGACTTGAAAGGGTCGAGAATAGTTCAACCTTGTTGGAGAACCATATGTTTGAACAACTTGGCCTTGTCAAGGATGATCTAGGAGATCTAGATTCACGATATGTCCAATTGGAGGCTAAGGTGATGGACGCTATCCAAAACTTGCACGTTAGCATCGAGGGGATGCGAGAAGAATTGGCATTATGTAAGAAGGCCGCTGCCATTGGAGGAGCAACAATCACCTTGACCAATCCCTCCAAGGTGGACTACCCGAAGCCATCCAAGTTCCATGGAGCTAGAGATGCCAAAGAAGTAGAAAACTACTTGTGGCAAATGGAGCAATACTTTGATAATCTCAATCTTGAGGATGAGATATCAAAGATCAAGACTGCAACGTCCTACCTAGCGAAACCTGACCATGTTATGGTGGCGAAGAAGGTTTGCTGACATAGAGCGGGGCATTGTACGAATCGACACGTGGGACGACTTCAGAAGGGAGCTCAAAAGACATTTTTATCCAGAGAATGTCGTCTTTGAGGCGCGCAAGAAGCTAAGGGAGCTAAGACAACGAGGTACGATTCGAGACTATGTGAAGGATTTCACAACCCTTATGCTTCAAATCCCCAACTTGTCCCAAGAGGATCTACTCTTCTATTTCATTGATGGGCTGCAAAGTTGGGCTAAACAAGAAGTACAACGACGAAGCGTCCAAACTGTGGATGAAGCAATAGCTGCCGCTGAGTCCTTAATGGACTTCCATCACCAAGGCCATACAGAAGCATTCAAGAGAAGGGATAAGAATCCGGCCAAAGGTAGGGATAATCATGAAAATGTTAAAGACAACCAACGAAGGCCACCATTCAGAGGAGGAGATAGGAGCTCAGGACGTAATGAATATGAGGCAAAGAAGAAGTCCTTTGTGCCGAAGGGAGGTTGCTTCGTGTGCAAAGGGCCACATACCATGAAGGACTGCCCTAAGCTTGGATCCTTGTCGGCTATGGTAGAGCGACAAGAAGCAGAGGGTCGTGGTGAGGAGACGAGTAAGATGGGGTCTCTCCAAATCCTTAACGCTCTTAAGGCCAAGCCAATGCCAACGACGTCTAGCAAGGGGCTCATGTACGTCGAGGCGTATATCAACGGGAGACCAACAAGGGCATTGATCGACACGGGTGCAACCCATAATTTTGTAACCGAAGAGGAGGCCAAGAGGCTTGGTCTTCAGTGGAAAAAGGGTGAGGGTTGGCTCAAGACTGTCAACGCCAAGGCTCAACCCCTTAATGGCATAAAGACGAGGGGTGGATCTACGCCTGCACTTGGAAGGGCCAAGTGGACCTCTCGGTGGCACCAATGGATGACTTCCAGCTCGTCCTAGGGATGGATTTCCTGAGGCAGGTAACCGCTATCCCTATGCCATCATTTAGCACTGTATGTATCCTTGAGAAAGGATCACCGTGTATGATACCGACATTGGAAACTCCCAATGAGCGGTATAGTGAGGCTAAGACACTGTCGGCAATGCAATTTGCCAAGGGGGCAAAGAGAGGAGAGCCGACATTCCTAGCCGTTCTTAAGGTGGATGAAGGAACGGAAGGGCCGACTGTCATACCACCAATAATTCAAGCCGTCCTTGAGGAGAATAAGGACGTAATGCCGACAAAACTACCTGACAAGCTACCACCCAGGAGGGAGGTGGACCATAAGATCGAGTTAGAACCAGGTACTAAGCCACCTGCAATGGCACCATACCGTATGGCACCGAGGGAGCTTGAGGAGCTTCGCCACCAACTCAATGAGCTGTTGAAAACTGGAATGATAAGACCGTCGAAGGCACCTTATGGCGCCGGTATTGTTCCAAAAGAAGCACGATGGGACATTGAGGATGTGCGTGGACTACCGAGCGCTCAATAAGGTAACTATTAAGAACCATTATCCCATTCCTTTGATTGCTGATCTTTTTGATAGACTTGGTGGAGCCAAGATCTATACAAAGATGGATTTGCAAAAAGGTTACTACCAAGTTCGAATAGCTGAAGGAGATGAACCAAAAACGGCATGCGTCACACGATATGGTTCGTTTGAGTGGTTAGTCATGCCATTCGGGCTAACCAATGCTCCAGCAACATTTTGCACACTCATGAATAAAATCTTTCAACCTTACTTGGACCGATTCGTAGTAGTATACTTGGATGACATCGTGATCTACAGTAACACGATGGAGGAACACGTAGAACACCTACGGATCGTATTCCAAGTGCTTCGTGAACATGAACTCTATGTGAAGAGGGAAAAGTGTACGTTTGCCATGGAAGAGGTGCATTTCCTGGGCCACATCATTGGACATGGGAAGCTAAGAATGGACTACACCAAGGTGAGGGCAATAATAGATTGGGAGGTACCAACCAAGGTAACTGAGTTACGTTCTTTCCTTGGCCTAGTGAATTATTATCGACGATTCATTGAGGAATATTCCAAGAGGGCAGCCCCATTAACGGACTTACTCAAAAAGGGGAAGAAATGGGAGTGGACTGATCTATGTCAAAAGGCATTTGAAGACTTAAAGTCCGCAGTAAGCCAAGAGCCTGTTCTAGCCCTACCAGACTTTAGCAAACCATTTGTAGTCCACACCGATGCGTCTGATTTTGCTATTGGGGGAGTGTTGATGCAAGAGATGCACCCAATAGCATTTGAAAGCCGAAAGCTAAACGAGACAGAACGTCGATACACCGTGCAAGAAAAGGAGATGACAGCCGTGGTCCATTGCTTGCGCGTGTGGAGACACTACCTGTTAGGGGCACACTTTACCATTAAGACAGATAATGTGGCAACGAGCTACTTTCAGACCCAGAAGAAGTTGTCGCCTAAGCAAGCAAGGTGGCAAGACTTCTTGGCCGAATTTGACTACACGTTGGAGTATAAGCCAGGTAAAGCCAACATAGTAGCTGACGCCCTTAGTAGGAAGGTGGAGCTCGCAGCCATAAGCCAAGTCAAAGGGGACTTGATCACACGCATTAGAGAAGGGCTTGAACACGATCCTATGGCAAAAGAGCTAATAAGGCTAGCCAAAGAGGGTAAGACCCAACGGTTTTGGGTAGAGGACGGCCTACTCTACACCAAGGGACATCGCCTTTATGTCCCAAAATGGGGAAGCCTACGAAGAGACCTCATCAAGGAGTGCCATGATACAAAGTGGGCTGGTCATCCTGGTCAAAAGCGCACAATGGCACTTGTTGAGACAGCTTACTTTTGGCCAAAGATGGGGGAAACCGTAGAGCTTTATGTGAAGACTTGTCTTGTGTGCCAACAAGACAAAGTGGAGAACAAGCAGCCTGCAGGATTATTAGAGCCATTACCCATTCCAGAGCACCCTTGGGAGTCTATCTCCATGGACTTCATCAGTGCCTTACCGAAGTCCGAGGGATTTAGGTCTATCATGGTGGTGATAGACCGATTTTCTAAGTATGGGACGTTCATCCCGTGCTCGAAGGATTGTACTGCCGAGGAAGCTGCCCGGGGTTTCTTCAAGAATGTGGTTAAGTATTGGGGACTACCGAGAAGCATTGTGAGTGACCGAGACCCCCGTTTCACAGGGCGACTCTGGACAGAGTTATTTAAGCTGCTCGGGACGGAACTCAACTTCTCTACAAGCTTTCACCCTCAAACTGATGGACAAACTGAGAGGGTGAATGCCTTGTTAGAATGTTACCTTCGGCACTTTGTGAGTGCTAATCAACGAGATTGGGCAAAGCTCTTAGACATAGCCCAATTCTCTTATAACCTACAGCGCAGCGAGGCTACGGGGCAAAGTCCGTTTGAACTAGCCATAGGGCAACAACCTTTGACACCACACACGTTGGTAACACCACTTCCAGATGGGAAAAGTCCAGGAGCACTCAAGATGGCAAAGTCTTGGGAGGAGAACGCCGATCTAGCCCGATCATGCTTGGAGAAGGCTCATAAACGCATGAAGAAATGGGCAGATAAGAAGAGAAGGCCAAAGGAGTATACTATTGGTGACTTAGTCTTCGTGAAGCTTCTACCTCAACAATTTAAAGCATTACGAAGCTTACACAAAGGCCTAGTCCGAAGATATGAAGGGCCGTTCCCTGTCATCGCTAGAATAGGTAAGGTCTCATATAAGCTTGACCTACCGAACTCTTTAAAAATACATCCGGTCTTCCATGTTAGTATGCTTAAACCATATCATGGAGATGCGGAAGATCCAAGCCGAGGATTCTCAAGACGAGCGCCACCGATAGTGACTAAATCTTATGACAAAGAGATTGAAGCGGTGCTTGCAGAAAAAGTGGTGCGAAAACGGGGAGTTCCTCGCCAAAATCATTACTTAATTAAATGGAAAGGATCACCCGAATCAGAAGCAACCTGGGAAACGGAGGAGGACCTGTGGCAGTTTCGTAATCAGCTTGAGGCGCACAAGGCAACGAGGGCGTTGCCAAATTAGGTGGGGGAGGATGTCACGGATAATTTCTAGAAGTCTCCAGAACATATGGGAACACCCCAGAAGGATTAAGATTTCTAGAAGTTTCCCGAAGACTCTCGAATACCCCAGAAGGACCAAAAGGTTCTAGAAGATTCTAGAACACTCTGGAATGACCTAGAAGGATCAAGAGGATTCTAGAATACTCTAGAATGCCCCAGAAGAATTGAGAATACACTAGGTCACTCTAGAACATTATGGAACATTCTAGAATCCTATAGAACCATGTAGAATATTGTAAGAGACTCTTGTACATATTAAAGTTCTAAGATACTCTAGAACCTTCCTGAAAGAGGTGGAAGGCTAGGCTAGCACTATAAATAGGGGAAAAGGTTCTCATTTGTAACCAACCAAGTTTTCCACACATTCAAGATTTGAAAGCATTTATCAAGAGTTCTCTTGCCTCCATTCTCTACTTCCTAGCCAAACCTCTTAGCACACATAACACTAGTTCGAGATTGAGGCTGACTTAGCTACTGCAAGGGGCAGAAAGGAGCTAAGGCCGCACGTGAGCTTGTTAAGGGAACAACTCCGTGACAGTGTGCTTGCATCTGTATACTATTCATTTAGCGTGCTTCATTTAATTAGGAGTGGAGTTACATGTTAGGTGTGGCCATAAATTTTTATCTTTTTAAAGGGTGTATTTAGGGTGTGACATGACACCGGTAGAATAATATTATAAGATTTTTTACTGTATTTAGGGTGTGAGTTTTAAGTGAAATTAAATTATTTTTATAATTTTTATTTAATTTTATTAATAAAATTTATTTATTCTCTTTTTTCCATAGACGTTAGCTAAAGTTGAATTATGTAAACTCTTTTTACTATAATTTTTACATCCATCATTTATCCTGTAATTGGGTCATGTCCTTCATTTTCAACAGTACACGTGAGGCGTAGGAAAGCAATCGGTATTGATCATAAGAACGACGATATATAATATATATATATATATATATATATATGTATGTATGTATATATGTTTACTTGAGTCACCAACATTAACCAAATTGAGGTTTGACATGCGTCGATGATAACATCTTGATCAGGCGGTCCACCATAGATTTTAGAGTTTGTTTTTCTTTCTTTAATTTCACTATAGCGCTATAAAAACCGCCAAATTAAACAAAAGAATTTATAAACTCCAAAATACGTAACAGGTTGTGGTACTGCTAAACAATGCAACCAACCAGCAAGAGTACTCAACAAAGGTGGGGCTCCATTCTTTGAGAAGATTTTTTTGTAGATTATACATTAGATAATGGATATCACGGATTAATTAGATTTTAAAAGAAAATTTTTAAGTGCATATATTTTATTAACTTATTTATATATTATTTGATAAAATTTAATAAATTTTTTTATTTTATATTAATAGACTCACATATTATAAAATAATAAAAAATTTATTTAATATAATTAATTAATATCTAATGAGATGACACAATACATATAGTTAATATTTTTTTTTTCAAAAAATTGATCTCCTAATAAGATTGTACCCCTATTGTTTTCGGGTATGGAGATGGTTTTAATATAAGGGTTGATTAATTTAAGGAAAGTTAATCAATTAATTATATCAAATTTTGTGTAATTATTTTTAAAATTATAAAAATAACATTCTATATATCTGTACATAAAATTTGAATTACATTTAGATTTAGAGAATCGAAAGTTTTCATTGAACCAATCAAAAAATTGTTTCACAATTTAATAGTTCAAAGGTCACTTAAATTATAGTTCATTTTAGTCATTTCTTTTAATTTGAAAACATTAAAATGTAGAACATTTATTAATATACCGCACTATTTTTGTCGTAATTTATTATTAATTGTTCCTTTCTTTCTTTCTTTTTTCTCTTTGTGGCCTTTGTGTACTAGATTCTCTAAAACATATTTTTTGTATACATATTAACTCATATATAAATTAATGTATAAAATTAACACATTTAAAAAAATGTATTTAAGAAGATTGATTTTCTACCATAAGTCTCTTTCTTACTATCTTCTTTTTTTTACTTCGCTAAGTACATATTTTTCTCCCTTTTTTTCACTTATTTTACGTCTTTCATACTTTTTAGCGGCATTTTTTTTCGTTGCTAACGTTTATTGCAACAAATATTTTTGATGTTATAACTTTTATTAAATTTATTATTGAAACAAAAGTTATAGAAGCAGTATTATCCGTTGCAATAATATTGAAGCGCACTTTAGCAACGAAAAAAACCGCCGCTAAAAAGCATGGCAGAAAAACTGCAGAAAACTTAAGGCAGAGGATCCAAAGTTCATTTTTTAGCCTTTCATAGCAACGGCTAATTTGGATGTGGACTGACCTGGACATTATTAGGTATTGGAGCCATGGATTTGGATGCGTACCCCCATCTTCCTATTTGATTCTATCCATTTAAAACGTTTTTCTAAAAGTGCTGTAGATAGTTTGGGCATTATCCTGCTTCTCCAATTAATTTGGCATTCCTATACTGCTTGAAGGCTAGAAGCTGCTACGGATTTTCTCACAACTAAGTAAGAGCTACCACCATGATTCAAAGGACTCTCTGCTTCCCAATTCTAGCTCGATTGCTTCATCGACTAGCTACTTATTCTTCTACTTCAAAGGTATAGTAATCGTCTTTTTTCTCTTACTCTCTTTCTGTTATCATTTTCATTTTTCTGTGTAACTGTGTTTTTGCTATATAGATTCCTTCTTAACAATTCCCTCTATGTTCTTTCCATTTTTCCACAATTGTATTATATATGATGTACATACAACGGACAGCATTCAGACACTAGCGGTAATTAATAAACGGTCGGGCAAGGGATCATACACGCTAGCAGTGATTCTTTTGCAGATGCACGAACCTTTTCTTTTTCTTTTTTTACCTGTCAACGACTCCCTTTTCCTCCCCGCAAAATGATGGCAACGAAGATGAAGTTTTGCGCAATCTTGCGCGTAATGGCGCCTTCCCTCTCTAAAAATGATGACCAATGGTACTTCCATGGCATAATTAAGAGACTATTTTTTTAAAAGAAAAAAGAATTACTATTTATTACCTATAGATGGAAGTGGATTTGGTCCAAGAAAAAGTTAATCGGTTCGATAAGGATAAAACGATACCAGATTTCGTGTAATGCTTTTTAAGTGTCCATTACCATCCATATAAGTTTCGTGTGACTAACGATGACTTGCGAGCCTTTATCCGAGACTCGGAGCGTTTAGGGACTAGTCTTACATACTCTCTCTCCCACTTCAATGAGGAAACAAAATTCCTTCCTGTTTTATATTAGATGCTTTGAATTTAAAAAATAGTACATTTAAAGAAATAGAAAAAAATTATTTTTAATTTATTAAGACTGAAGTCTTATTTTTATTATTTTTCTCTAACTTTAAAAAATTAAATATTTTTTAAATTTAGAGAATTCAAAATTTATATATATGTATATATATATATATATATACACACATGAAAAGTCACGGTTACCCAATGTCCTAATCGCAAACCAACGTGATTTATACAGATGGGAGCTAATTATTGGCGTGGCTTTGAGTCTCAAGCATCTCTTCAAAAAGCGCCGGAACCATCATCACCACTTTACAGGTAATCCGCTTCTGTTAAGTGTTGATAGACTCTTAATAATTTGGCCCCTATATAGTATAAACTCAGAATAAAACATGAGTTTTGTTAATAAGTGTCTAAGGATATTGATTAAGATTTTTTTTGATTGGTTGAAATAGCATTTAAGGTCTTAAAATATTTTAAAACTCAATAAAAATAATAATTTTTAAGGTTTTGCTATAATTAATAGACTTTTAATAATTTGGCCCCTATATAATATATACTATGCACTCTGAGTAAATCAATAATTGCATGATTAGAATTGAAACGTCACTTTTAAGCTAATAAAAACGTGGACAACTAGCAGGTGGCTGTCTACATGTGTGTTTTTGAGTTTTTTTCTATATAGTGAATTGCGTGAACGTTATGGAAATGGCAGTGAAGATGACTACGCTAATGTGGAGTGGGATGGTCTTGGTTTTGGACTGATACCAACGGATTACATGTACATGAACAAGTGCAGAAGGGACCAGCAATTTGGAGAAGGACAAGTGAGTCTTTTTGGAAACATTCAAGTGAGCCCATCAGCTGGAGTTCTAAACTATGGACAAGTAAGTTTCAAAGTTTAAACTAGAAGGTTATCCACAAGGCATAGTATTGCAATGGCAAGCAGTAAGTAATTAACAAAACTAAATAGGGACTATTTGAAGGCACAAAGGCATACCGAAAAGAGAATGGACACTTGCTTCTGTTCCGTCCAGAAGAGAATGGGATTCGCATGCAGATTGGTGCAGAAAGAATGTGCATGCCATCGCCTTCCGTTGATCAATTCGTGGATGCTTTGAAGCAAACTGCCTTGGCTAATAGGCGTTGTTTCTCTTGAATGCTACAGCTACACCTAACTTTGAATTTTTGATTGTTCTTTTATATTTATTACTTGGAATTTGGAATCGCAGGTTCCTCCTCCCGGGAAAGGATCCTTGTACCTTAGGCCTCTGCTCATAGGGACGGGTCCTGTGTTGGGTTTAGCACCAGCCCCAGAGTATACTTTCCTCGTATATGCTTCCCCTGTTGCCAACTATTTCAAAGTGAGTGAGTGAGTGACTCTTAATTTCTTCTTGTTTTTTCAGTTGAAATAGCAAATAAAAAGGCTTAATTTAATTATAAGTTATGTGATATGTGTCACCTGTCAGGAGGGTACGGCACCCCTCAACTTGTACGTGGAAGAGGATTTTGATCGTGCTGCTCGTCGCGGAACCGGAAGCGTCAAAACCATTTCTAATTGTGCTCCCGTTCGTAATTAATTACTATTTAATTTAATTTAATTACTGCATACAATACACATTATTTTTATAATTAATGTTTGTTTCCTAGAGACTAGAGTTAATTAATATTGAAGCATTAGGTTTAAATGTAGGTGTTGTTGGCACAAATCAGAGCCAAAAACAGAGGATTCTCAGATGTGCTATACCTGGACTCTGCCACTAAGAAAAATCTGGAGGAGGTGTCTTCTTGTAACATCTTTATAGCTAAGGTATATTTATTATATATACTTCTGCTTCTTACTTCTTACCAAACATTTTTGCCCCCACAAACATGTTATCGGTTTTTCAATTTCCAAGGGCAAACACATCTCAACACCTGTTACCAATGGAACTATTCTTGCTGGGATTACCAGAAAAAGTGTCATTGAAATTGCTCGTGATCATGGCTACAAGGTGCATGCGTCCTACTTTCACTCTGCATTTCTGTTTTCCCATGTTACTTCTTGGTATTCATATATATATATATATAAATTATCCAAATTAATGCGTTGTTCTTGTTCACTTCAGGTAGAGGAGCGTGGTGTTGCAGTGGATGAATTAAGTGAGGCTGAAGAAGTCTTCTGCACCGGAACTGCAGTTGGTGTTGCTCCGGTAGGGAGCATCACATACCAGGCTAAAAGGTAAACTAATTCTAACTCATAATTGCAATTTGCTTCTGTAGGCTCGGCTCAGCCACTCCAAAATGTGATCATGCTCTTCATATGATCTACAACTCAAATCATACTCCACTACTTTTCATGTGATCTAGAAATCTTCCTTAAACAAGAAAATTCATTAATTCACGTGTCCCCATTTGCTGAGACACGGTGTTGTTTACATTTACAGGATGGAATATAAAACAGGCAGTGGAACTATTTGTCAAGAGCTGCACTCCACTCTCACAGGAATTCAAACGGGCACCATTGAAGATAACAAGGGATGGGTCCTTGAGATTTACTGAACTGATCAACTCCTTGTTTTTTTTTTTTCTTGAACAATGATGTAATAATAAATTATAGAACAATATTGTTCGTAATCTCACCGTTTAATTTGTACCATGTTAATTTATCAAAAATAACATGGTGAGACTTGAGATGTCTTTGGGTTATGTATTATAGTCTTACTAGAAGTAGATAATATTTTGTTAAAATAAAAAGACTAAGGGTGTGTTTGCTTTCTCTATTTTCTGTTTTCATTTTCAATGAAAACAGGAAATGAGTTCAAAAATATGTTTGGTTAAATTTTAAGAAAATAATTTTTAGGAAATATTTTCAAAAAATGGGTTATTTTTGGAAACGTAAAAGTAATGTTTTCAGTGTTTCCTATTGAAAAAGTTGAAAACTAAAAATGCATAAAATGAAAATGCGGTGGCAGTTTTGATATTATTTAAAAATTTGTTGAAAACACGGTGGCACTCTTGTAAATTAGGTTTATTAGGAAGTAACTTCACTCAATATGTCTTTCATCTAGCCTCTGCCGCTCGTCTTCTTCATCTACGTTCTGGCCTTGCTGCACTGTCTTTAATGCATCTTTTTGGTTTGTTTTTCATACTCTGCTTTATCTTCTCTTTTTAATTTGACTGGTTGGTATCTGTAAAAAATCTCATTGATGCTTACATGGTCTGTTTTATTTGATTGGTGGTTTGTCTTTCACGCTCTGTGATGTTCTGTTTATTTGTTTTGAAGGAATCATGAATTTAGTTATAAAAAATAGAGACTCCTTTTAAACATATAAAATTATAAAAATGCTTCAAAAATAATATTGTTTTTTTTATTTAAGAATATAACGCATTAAAATACAAATTTTATGAGAAATTATTATAATTTTTTAAAATGATAAAAAATAATATTATTTGTAACATTAGTTATAGAATTAAAAAAGTATAATTTGTTGAGATTAATTATTTTATCTTTACAACATCACTTATAATATTCTTTTCTATTATTAAATGGATGGATAGTCAATAATATTGATGTTAATGAATTTGAGTGTATGCTATATATCTATGAAATAGATGGTTATAATTAACTTATTATTGATTATCCATCCAAATTCATACTTAAATTCATTTATTTGATGTTAAAAATTAAAATTATATTATTTTAAAAGATTATAATAGTCTCTCATAAAATTTATATTTTAATGTGTTATATTCTTAATAAAAGAAAAAAAATCTTATTTTTTGGGATATTTCTATAATTGTATAACTTTAAAAGGAGTTTTTTTATTTTTTTTTTAAAGTATAAAAGGGGCTTTTTTTAATTATAAATAGATTCACCAAATCGAAATCCATGATCCTCTAAAACTAGTACCATGCACACAATTTTTTTTTCTATTTCACTTTGTTGTTCTGCTCCATATAAAGGAAATGATTTGTCCACTATAAAAATGGCGTGTGGCAAGAGCGTGTAATTATACATAAACTCGAGCTCGTGTGATCGTCACTCTTTCAAATAAATATATAGGTAAGTTGAACCTTATAACGAGCTTTCATATAATAAGTTTTTACTTTCCAATATTCGATGCCAAGGAGTATGTTATTTTTTGTATGTATTATAAATTTTCTTAGTGATATTTTTTTGTTATTACTTTTTTAAATAACAATTGATTAATTAATAGATAACATGTATGATAAATAAATGTCATTTATAGCATACAAATGGGAGGAAAAGGTGACAAAGGACTGAATCATATGGAATGGTAAACACAAAATACAAAAGTATTTATTGATTTAGTTTATGATTGGGTGAAGAAGAAACAATTGCAAACATCAACCTTTGAGCAAGCAATTTGGAAAGATATAAATAATGAATTGTCAAGAATTATTGAAGAAAACTATAGTGTAGAGAGGTTGAAAGGAAAGTTCAATCGTCTACGCATTCAATATCGTGAGTTTTCAACCTTTTTGGCTCGTACTGGAGTTACATGGGACTCAACGTCTAATAAAGTGAATGCACCTGAACATGTATGGCAAGACTTATATACAGAAAGTAGAAAATAAAATTAACTATTAGTAATATTTATATTTAATAGTATTATTTTACATTGTATTAAAGTTGTTCATAATGCATAGCGGAAAGGAAGATTTTATAAGCAATTTGAGAAGAATGGATTTGAGTATGATTATGAGATATTGGGTGAAATATGTAATAGTAGCACTGCCATTGGTAAATTAAGTCATGCCTCCGCACAAGAGCCACCAAACTCAGATGAAGAACGAGTATTGGAGGAGGATTTTCTGTCATATGGTGTACATATTAATTCACAGGTTATTGATGTTGATGATGATAATTCAAATCAAGGAGATTAAAGAAAGAAAACAAATGGATCATTGAGTGAGCGCCATTGTAAAGAGTCAAAAATATCAAGGTTTCATAAATTAGAAGCTTGCTTAGACCAATGGACTGAAGCAATGAGTATAAGGAAAGAGGCAGCTATAGCAAAGATTGAAGCATTTAAATATAAGGCTAAAAAATATATAACAAAATCAAATGAAGAGACTAGTCCATTATTGGATCCTTATTCTATAGATGTATGCATGAAGCTGCTAAATTCTATAGAGGATGTTTTAAGTATATAATAACGTATTAGACAAATTTTAAGATGCAGATTGGAGGCGTATGTTTGTTAATATGCCAGCATTTAGAAGAAAGGATTGGTTGGCATCTTTTGAGTAGAATGCATTAGTGTTTTTTTAAGATTGATTGTTTTGAAGTAATAGAATTGTCATTTTATATTATATTATTATTTATCTTACTTTAAGACAGGATTTATTTTTTAAATATGTTATATTTTTGCTTTCAATTATTAGTTATTGGATTCTTCAATATATATTGGATAATTTGTTTTCATATTTCGTGCTTATTTTTATATATATTGTGTGCTTTCATATTTTGTGTTTATTTTTGTGCGTGCGTGCGTGCGTATTATTACTAATACTTATATTACTTTTGAATAGATCAATGTGTCAATGAATGAATCTAAAAATAATTCAAGCACTGAAAGTAGTACAGAATCTAGTGATAGTGATATTGATGAAGAATTGGGAGATTTAATTATAATTCATCTTATAATGGAATATCAAAGGTCATTTGTTGATAAAATACCATGCAGGACTTCAATTTTGATGGGAAGAATGTACACGCTTGAATTTTTGGCTGGACATGTAACTAGATGCTATGAAAGTTTTCGAATGAATAAAGTTGTATTTCAAAACTTCTGTGATGCTTTAAAAAATGTGACAAAGTTGAATGATGGTAAAGAAGTTAGTGTAGAAGAAAGAGTTGCAATGTTTTTAATAATAGTCTGTTATAACTTGTGTCATAGAATTGTTGTTGAACGCTTTCAACATTCTCTTCACACGGTGAGCAAATGGTTTAAAAGAGTATTAAGAGCTGTATGTGTATTGGGCACAAGAATCATCCGACCTAGAAATCAAGAATCTATTCATAGGTACATTATGGATAATCCAAAATACTTTCTGTATTTTAAGGTAAGCAAAGTTTTTTCTTGAACTAATCTACATTGGTACTTTTAAATATGAGTTCATGAGTTCATTTTTGCTTTTATTTTAGAATTGTATTGGGGCCCTTGATGGAACACATGTAGCTGTTTGGGCTCCTGCAACAAAGAAAACTGATTTTCGTGAAAGAAAAGTATTGATAACGCAGAATGTAATGGCAATATGTGATTTTGATATGATATTTACATTTGTTTATACTGGATGGGAAGGAACACAAATGATTCAAGAGTACTTTTAGATGCTTTAAAATCAGCAAACAATTTTCCAAATCCTTGTGGTGGTAATAACATAAAAATGATTCATTATTATTTTATTTTTTTCTTATCTTTTAAATTATTTATGAATTTTGTGATGTTTTTAATTTTGTTACAGATCAATTTTATCTTGTTGATTCTGGCTATCCTAACATGTCAGGATATCTTGCTCCTTATCGTGGTCAAAGATATCATTTACGAGATTATCATGGGCAAGGACGACCAAGAGTAAAATATGAGCTATTTAATTATAAGCACTCTTCATTGCGGAATGTGATTGAAAGATGTTTTCGAGTATCGAAAGCAAGATTTTCCATTCTAAAATTGATGCCCAACTATCCTGTTAGAAGACCAAGACAAATTCCTACAGCTTGTTGCACAATACATAATTTCATTAGAATGCAAAGTACTAGTGACAGACTTTGTGACAATTATTCTAGAGAAGACATGATAGTACAAGGAGAATATAGTCTTAGAGTAGAGCAACAAGGCTTTAATATCAACGATGTTCAAACAGCACAAATGGCTCAAATTAGAGAAAACATTTGTTATCAAATGTGGAAAAATTATAGCAGAGCTCAGTAGTAGTAATTTTTGTAGGAAAGAATTAAATTTAACATTTATTTGTCAGTACTTTATTCTTATTTGTTATTGGTTTGTTAACTTTAATTAAATAAATAATTTTAGTCTTCATTATGAATATTACAATATATGCTTATTTTTATTCGATATTTACATTTTAGTAAATATCTAATAAGTGATAATTTAACTAATTTAATATATAATATTATATTAATAGTTAAATTGAAAATAAAAACAAGAAACCAATCATGTTTTCATAATTTTTAATTGTTCAAAATTTTTAAACCACACGCATTTTTGTAAGTTTCATTTTCTGAAACATATTTTGACTTTACATACCAAACACATTTTTTAAATTTTAAAAACTTAAAAATAAAAATAAAAAATGTTTTCGTAAACCAAGCTCACCCTAACATAACATGTATTGGTGATATGTAATCGTTGTTTTAGTGACTAAATGAGCCCAAATATTAGATGGGCTACAGCTAGATTTGGAAGTAGAGTTCAGCCAGTATTTGTGAGGCCTGGCCCAAGCCGAATTTATTGTCTTATAAACTTGTTTATCGGTTGAGACAGTGCCGACAATTGATTGAACTGGATGAAATAGGTATCTGCACTCATTAAAAAGAGTTTAGTTGATACGTACATACAAAACCTGTTTTTTTCTCTTCTTATGACTTATTGATCTAATCAAATAAAAATAGTTTCTACCTAACAATTTATGGTAATGACTATTGATTTCACTAGGTGGTTGCACCGTATATAATCATATTCATGGTCATGCATTAACTAGGATCTTAATGAGGCAACGCAAATGGCACCAAATATGAGTATATTAGTCCCACAGTCACACAGCTATTCCAAAGCACTGACTCGAGCAATAGCTGGCGTAGCTAGCTTTCCTGAATCCTCACTATTGAACTAATCCCTTCATTTAACTTCCCACAAGTTTTACTCTTATTTCTTCAATCTCCTATTCGCAAGCCCAAGATTCCTGCTCTTTAGTCACTTCATGACAAACCTATTTACCAGAAAGCAGTGGTTTTCCTTATTCCTTTCCTCCCTGTATGTGGAATATAACGCAGTTGAATTTTGTGCTTTTGATTATAGTTGTCGTGTTTAATTTTAAATTCAAATGAAAGGCTGAGATAGTGATTACAATAGTTGATTTCCATTCAAAGTAATAGAGCCATTCATTTAATTTTTTTCATCTTGGTAGAATACTCTCCAGGTTAACGACAAAAGTTAAAGATAATAAAGCCTAGAGATGAAGTTGGCTTTCAGCTGTACTGAGTTGATGAGATTGTTAAGAAATGATTGATTTTTCAAACATGTAGGTCAAATCAAGGGTGGAAATATATGCACATATATATAATATGCTGCCTCTGCCTTCCCTACCCTACTAACAAGACCTTTGTCCTTCCCTTTTCATTTTTTAATCACGAAGTTGCAATTATACAACTTGCTTGCTTCTATTTTCCGCTAAACCAGTTTGGAAATTGTTGGATAAGTCTTTTCACTCTGTTTTTCCCCACTATTATCCTTTTCTATTCTAATAACATCTTTTTGACTGCATTCTTATTTGTGTATCAAAACATGATTGATTAATGGTCAAAAGAAACAAACACAAGTGAACAAATAACCAGAAACAAGGTTAGCAGAGCCAGTTTTAGCTCCCTTTTTCCTTAACTCTGTTTAATGAGATTCATTGTCTCATTTAATAACATGTTAAAATAGTTAGTAGTTACTTCTTTACTTTAAACTTTGTTTTTTCGACATATTCATGAGACATAATGGTTAACATTAATTATAAGAACTGAAAAAAGGGTACTGGTTTATAGTTCTATGATCTAATTTTTTTACCCAGGGCTACTGATACAGGCATCTGACCAACCCAAACACGAACAGAGGAGTTCATTTTGTGGTCAGAAAACGAAAAAAGGCTGAATCAGGTGGTACTTTCATGAGGTCTAGTACCTCTTTTGAAAAAAGAAAAAAGATAATTTGGGTGAAGATTCTTGGTACAAGAGCAGTCATCAAAGCAGAAAAAAAGGAGTGTAGTTACGGTTTGTTAAGTCGCTAGGTAGAAGCTACTACAACAAAACATGGCTGCGCTAGAGCACCGTCAAGTATGTGAAACAATGAAAGATTGAGGAGAGAGAGCTTGTTAAGGTCAAAGCAGATGACGATGGTGATGCGACAGCGACACTACCCTCCCTTCAAAGTTGAAACAAGTTATGAAATTTGCCCTATGTGACTTTTTTGAGTCCTCCTGTTTCTCACTTTATGAAGCAAACGTCCTGTCCTACTTCGACATTGAAATTTGATTACACTAGTGCTGCCTCGCTGGTCGCTATTATCTTGTTGCTCATTTGTTCACCAACCAAACAGAAGAAGAAAAAATCCTCACATATTTTCCACATCCATTCATTGCCCTGCTTCTTTTTTGCTTCTAGAAACTTTATAACTCTTTCAATTTAGACTAAATGTTTCCAACGCAATGAGATGGATTTGACCTCAGTAGATTGCAAATTTCAACATCATGGGGTTTTCTCCCACTTGGGTGACGTTTGGTTGGTGAGGTTGTGACCCCACAAATTACCATCCAAATAATCTCTCTTTCTTCTTTCACTCTCAAGTCTCAAAAGTGTTATAAATCATCCCTTGTCTTATACTCCTTCCACTTTTGTAATAATCCGTTTCTTATATTATTTTATTTTCGTATCATCACCTTCTCACTCATCATTTTTATTTCTCTATTTCACATCTATCATTAATTGTCGATTGGAAAGAAGTTAAAACACTTTAGAGGTAAATTTTGTTATATATAAATATTTTCAAAAATCAGGTTTGAAAAGAGTGAGGGACGAACTACCAATTAAGGCCGTGATACCAAGACTAGCACTTTGACGGGTATAATTCAGTCTTGTTCCTTATCTTGAAGCTAGACAGTCAACCAAGATTTTGAACATGTACGACTTCACAATCTAATTTCGCCAAAGTAGTAAAAAAAGATTGTGAATGAAATATGTCAGCCATGTGAGCTTATTAAACAATAAAATGCACAAATTTTAAAAGGGCTAAAATGTTGGGGAATTTATTTAATGAAACCCTGGTTCCCAAGGTTATTATGCATATGCATAATTACAACAATTTGTTTAGACTATAATACCCTGGTTTTGAAAATTAACCTTTATCTTTACAGTTTCTGAAAATGGTTAAAAATAATTGAAATAGCATAATAATAATAATAATTTCAAATGACAACAAATGGAATGGAATTAATATAGCTAGAAGAGATCAAACTATGTCTATATACATATATATATATTCTTAATAATATTTACCATCGATAACTAATTGAGTGAGATTATTCATTTTATATTTCGTTTAGTCAGATATCACTATCAGTTATTTATATTTTATTATCATTGCCATTTATCATTTTTATCATGATTCTTAGATACCTCTTATGATCCTTCACGGAATTATCCATCCTTAAATAGTCTTTCTCTCTCAAATATGATTTATTGGATTGTTCAATATATGCAACATTAAGCTAATGTTTTAGGGACTGACATGATATGATCATGAGAAGTTTCACCAAAGGGTCCATTCTCCCTCTCTAATATCCTCCCATTACAGGTTTCTCACTATTGGAGTTTGGACATTCGAGTAATCATCAATTCCTTTATTTAATTTTGTCCACAAATTATATGGTTGGAGATCACAAGTATAACGTCAAAATCATTGAAATATATATTAAATAGGTATTAGGAAAAGCTTAATTTAAAATTCAAAGTATAAACAACATTTTTATCACTTGAGTATGCTAGAATTGAATAACAAGAAGTTTGTGAACGTGGTTTATGTTGTGATATTAGAATAGTTAGTCAAAGGTCATAAATTAGTGATGTATACGTACAAAAAGAATCAATTAATAACAAAATAGTAGTGACATAATATGACTTACATTAATTTGTGATTTATTTTCTCTTTCTATTTTTTTATACATAAGATTATTTTTCTCACTTAATATCTTTATTTTATATATATATACACACACATATATGCTACTGTCTGATTAATGTACATCTCAAAATTGAAGTAAATATTTTAAAAAATAAAGCAGTCCGTATATTTGGAAGTTAGAGTTGATTCCTGTTTAAGAACGACAAGAAGAAGAAGCCTTACTGTGGTGGCGCGGTGGCAATACTAAATTTGTGGAATTTTCTATACAAGTAGTGTGTGTGCTTGTGGTGTGTCTGGTTGTGGTATATAAAACTATATAAATAGTGTGAGATGAAGGAATCGTGTTTAATTATCCCGTCCAATTTATTATAATAAATAATTGGGGTGTGAGAGTACTGAAGAGATAGAGATCAGAAGGTTAGTAGGTAATACCTTAATAGTAGACCAGAGTCCAAAGAAGAGGGTTGTAACCTGTAAAGTGTAGTGAAGATGGGAAGGGCTCCTTGCTGTGACAAAGCCAACGTGAAGAGAGGGCCTTGGTCGCCTGAAGAAGATGCCAAGCTCAGGTCCTATATCGAACAACATGGCACTGGCGGTAACTGGATCGCTTTGCCACAGAAGATTGGTATGTATCCCTTAATTTGGTTTGAATTAATAATTATATCATTCCATGAAATTAATTAAGTAACTAATAATCAGAAATGTAAGTTAATTAGGAATAGGGAATGAATAATGATGATGAATGTGCAGGGCTGAAGAGATGTGGGAAGAGTTGCCGTCTGAGGTGGTTAAACTATCTTCGACCGAATATCAAACACGGGGGATTCTCTGAAGAAGAAGATCGCATCATATGCAGCCTCTACGTTACCATTGGAAGCAGGTAAGATCTACCATTAACACTAGTGCTTAATTTCCTTAATAGTTTCTTTGTTTACTCTCTATTTATCAATATCTAGTACCATTTGATTAATTCTATTGGGATGACAGATGGTCGGTGATTGCAGCACAATTGCCAGGAAGAACGGACAATGATATAAAGAACTACTGGAACACAAGGCTGAAGAAGAAGCTTCTGGGCAAGCACCGCAAAGACCAACAGGCACGCAGAGGCAAGATCGCTAGTACCACTACTACTGGTGTTAGTCTCAAGCAGCAGCAAATGAATTATAATAACAATACTACTTCTGAGAATACTTGGCTTCATCTTCCAATTCCCCAAAACACTAGTGCTACTGCTACTCAGTCTCATCCATATTGGCCACACATGCCACCATCCTCGCCCTACTCTATCTCTGTGTCCATGTCTATGACCTCCCAACTCCCATCCCAAGATTCCATTCGAAGTTTGCTTATCAAGCTGGGTGGAAGATTTTCTGATAATGATCAATATCATCATATATATCACCCTACTTCCCACACCCACGCTCCTCCTCCTCCTCCTCCTCATCATCATCATCAGGATGAGTACGTGAATTTTCAACTCCCACATGGTGCTACTCCTCCCTCTTCCTCTCCTTCCACACTACAATTACCAAATTATGTGCAAGAACAACTCAATATGGTTTCTTCTTCTTCTTCTTCTTCCGCTGCTGCTGCTGCTACTTCCATTAATTCTGTTATTCACAACAACCAACCACTACAATCCACTGATCAATCCCACTACTCTGGAATTAACTTCGTGCAAGCTGCTGCAGACAACAGCTTCACCGAACCACCACTGGAACATATGTCCTTGTCTGATGATCCAACATCACTAGAAGGGCTGGAATTCTTATACGCACAACACAATATGATCCATGATAAGATCATAGGCCCTACCACCTCCTGCTGTGACACTGACACCAATTCCATGCTTTATCCTCCTCTTGCTTCCAATTATTATTCTATGCCACTACATTTTCCTTTTCAACACTCTTGAGGCATCCCAGACCACCACCTAGCACCCCAATACTATCTTCCCATTTTCTTGTACATTATTAATTAATTCACTGCGTACCTTATATAAGCCAATTTGTACCCAACGCAAACCTTCTTTAATTTTCACTCCCGTACATAACAACCTTGGCTACCCATACGCTCAAATATAAACTTGCCTTCCCCATATATATATATATATATATATATATATGTCTGTTCTCTAGCTTTTCCATCATTACTTAATTGCCCTTCTTTGGCAGTGCGCAGTTTATATGACCACTAGCTTCTGTATTTGTCTGTAATTTTGAGAATCATTGAACATATATATATATATATTCTTCATGCTTATTACCTACAATTTTTCCAGCATATATATATGGGACCTTATCAAGTTCAAAAACAAATAAGTCACAAACATCTATATATAACTAATTTCATTTTACTGAATACGCCACGGGGAGATAGCCGTTCGATCCTCATCATCAGAAACTCACTTAACTACAACTGGTATGTCAAATGTGTTATCTTTCACTCGTACCTATCAATATTATCTTGCATGTAGACGGCACATTCCAGCTAGCTACGTAGGCAATCATATATAGGAAGGCAGCACTAGGTGCGACCTCATCTTGTCTAAAGTAACTGCATAATGTAGTACAGGTATATATATTAAATGCAGGAGTGTCAGCGAAGCACATGTGATTCTCTTTGCTCATAAGTCATATATATACAGCTACTATATTTCTCTTGGAAAAAGAACCAAGCACATGCATGAGACCTTTTTAAACTGTCTGGAATTAAAGAGTAAGATTATGGATGTTTGGCTAAGGTGCAGTAGTAAATAGTAATTATTTTATACTGATTACTGAAAGCTTAAATGTAGAGTTAAATAGTAGTGCAAATTACATGTCATTTAGCATGATGTGGACGACCGCATACACACACACACACACACATATTTATGTATGTATCATGTATGTATATGTATATATATATGAGTGGTCATTTATGTACACATAGCTAAATAAATCTATATTTGTGGCACATCTCTTTTCTATTTATATATGCTTGGCCAGTAAGTAGTCTTTGTGGAGGATACCGAAATGAATCTATTGATTCTATTCTTTGACATGTGATTTTATATACAGTTACTATAAAGGCATTAGTCCATCATCTTCTCATGTTGTCGCATTAAGATATAAACTGGTTGATGTTGGCCTCATTGTACACGAGTAGTTTGAACTTAATTAGTTTTTAGATATTACTTAAGGATCAAGATCAAAGGGTTTTGCAGATCTAGGCCAGAGTTAATAAGTTACATGCTAATCATGACTCATCGATCAATTTTTCATTACTATCATACATACAAAAATATATATATTAATATATGATATATGTATCGTATCGATTGTGATTTGTGGCCAAAAAATTTGACTTTAATGTATTTTTTATATCTAGATCGACTTACTGGTGCTGACATTAATTTCTCCTTTTGATTTCCCTATTCCTTCCCTCTACCTCCCCTCTCCCTCTAGATAGAAGGCCCTATATATTAATTAGTTGAAACCTATTAAACGGGAATTTTGTCAAACAGTAAAGATTGATGATCCAGAGGTCATAAAGTATACAATCATACATATTTAGTAATCTCATCCGATATGATTTCAGGTCAGTACACAACAAGATACCTTATTGACGAGATTTAAAGAACTAGCTAGTATATAATATATGTTTCTTCTATTTTATTTTCAAGTTTTTTCTAGAAATAATATATATGCGGATATTTATAATATTAATTTGCTAGGTAGGGAAAGTTCAGGGAGTTCTTCTAAGGGTTGTTGGCAAAATTAAATTGCATATGGTTATAAAAGCTTGACGTACAGTACTCTTAATTTGTAAGGCAGGCATTTTTAGTAATTAAGTTAATTTAGCCTTCTCATCAGTTTTCATCTCATTAATTAAAAACAAATCACGAAATCCAAATTTACATGTCCACAGTGACAGTACAAAACAATAACAGCACCAACATAGAAATATAAATCCTTTTGATTTCCCCACATGCATTGATTTTAACTCTATGTTAGAGCGACGCAACCAATAAGGCCGATGCTGATTTTTACCTAACAAGAGCTTATAATGAGTCATCAATAATCAAGTTTGAGCTGCATGTGATGATGAGGCTTGCATTTTTCAACAGTTGGTTTCAATCAATATCACAAACGAAAGAAAGAGTTTGTGGTACATAAAATTATGGTTGTTTAATTGCCACACTTTTGACCTTCAACCATATACGCTAGCTAATGACTATACCAACAGGCAATAGCCTAGCCCTAGCCCCCTACATCTTTCAATAAAGCAAAAAATGTTCATCAAATGGATAATATATTATCCTTCCATCATTGAATTTCTTAGACATATATATGTACATGTCTGTCCTGGGTGGTCAAACATAGTTGGAATGCATGCATCTTAACAACAATGTCGATTAAATCTCACTTCCATCCAATAATATATGCCAAGTAAGCTAGCTATTAAATTTTTTGTAAGAATTAGTGCTCTTATACTCTTATTCACTAGAACCAATTTTGTAACACTAATTTGGTAGACACAAAGGATATGGATACGATTGGAATCCAATGCGAAATTCTTCAATATATATGTGATGGTATATATATATATATAGATATATAGTATTGTCATTTGTCAATATTTATCTTCTCGCAGTCTGGCTACGAAAGTCAGCATAATCTCCTTGTGATATCTAGGATTTTAGTTAATTTCTAGGTGGTGTGAAAAACTAGGAAAAGATGAAATAATCAGGCAGCCCAGGATGCTTAAGCTTTACATCATCATTCATCACATTGGCATAACTAGATGTATTATTGAATAGACCTCCCATTTTTGACTTTAATTTGTTTGCTCATAATAAGGTCAACGAAGTGATTCTGTTGTTATTATAACCTGTACATACCATGGCCGACTACGAGCATAAGTAATTGATTACAGTTGTAATATATATTAGATGAATTTTTGTTGACTAAATGGGTTCTGTGGTTATGATTTTGTTAGAATTGGTTGACATAATTTGAAACTAGTAGCTAGTGGTATCCAAAATCTAGCAGTTTCAAACTTAGGCCCCATTAGTTTAATTATTTTTGCGCCAAATTAGAGATAATTATTGTGGGGTCTGTATCTGTAACACAAGTCAGCTACATATGCCAATAATTTTAAGTGGAAGACAACAAATCCCGAAAAGGGCAAAGGGGGGTGTTTTGGATGAAAGCCATATTCATGAAACAAGGATGAGTGAGTGAGGTGAGTCTTGAGGTTCCCCAGGAAGTAGTAAGCGTCATCAGTAACTGAATTCACTTTTGATTACTTAAAAAAACGCAGGCAGGACAGCCACAGCCACAGCAGCTTCAGAAAATTGAATTATATAGCACGCCATAGAAAAAGACATTTCAACACTAATATCGTCCTGTAAAGTTTAAAGGGAATATCCTTGACCCACAAAAAAACACAGGACAACATTCCTACAAGGTAAAACCAACCAACATATTTGAAACTTCAAATTTTGAGGTAGCTAGCTACCGCATACGTTTATATTCTGTCAAATGAATAATATATATATATGTCCAAGCCATCATATTAATTATATTATTAAGCTCCAAAACAGTGTGCGTGATTGAGGGCCTAAACCCATGGTGCTCCCTAGTCCTGACAACAGCCAAACGACGACTTGTTATTTATATAATAATGCCTTTCTGCAGATTATAACCAAATCCCTATCTTAACTAATTGGAATCACCTTCCTTATTTATGCACTGATTATGACACTCACTAACATCAATTATTCCTTACACTTCACCCACCTCACTGACTTGTATCTTTTAATTCTTAATTACATCACAATTATATTCCATTTCCTGCCTGCCTCCACATTATTTTAAATATTCAACATTACTCCCTTTCCTATTTTCAAGGTGTCCCCCCAACTTTCATACCACATTCTATTTCTTTCTTCTTTTTTTCCCGAAACTCTAAATTCTAAACCCTTGAACAAGAAAGCAGAAAAAGAGGAGAGATACAGATTAAAGTCATGCCTTCTCTTCTTCATCTTTTGGACTTCAATTTCATGCACACCAAAAGTCCAAGCACTTAAGTTGAGCCAATTCTTTTGGACTCCCAAATAGGCCCACGAACGCATATCATTTTGATTAGGCCCAAATAGGCCTATATAGGCCTATCTGATTAACAAGGCCGGCCCATTTGATCACAGGCCCACTCCTGTCGTCTGCTAAACCCTAGCGAAAGTAAGACACGAAGGGAAAGGGATACGGTGGAGGAGTGAAGAAAATTGACGATCTTGAAGCCTTGGTTCCAATGGCGCTTCTGCCTTCTCTTGCAATTTCTTCAACTCCCAAGTTTCGGGTATTCTTAGAGTTTCATCTCTTGTTCTTTTTCGAGTAACCTACAATGTTTATGCCGTGTTTCCTACTAATATGAATTGCGCAACACATCTTCTTCTGAAAGCGGAAAGAAATGCAATTTGCATATAACTTCTCCGGAACTTCGATATCCTTGGTTTTCATTCATTGAAAATGTGTAACATTTTTCACCGTTATTGCCTGATTAAAGAAGTTTTGATTCCTTTCCCTAAAATATAGCTTTTTCTCGCTTGAATTAATCCCTTCCCCCTCAACTCTCACATTTTGCTAACTTCAAAATTGGGGATTAAAATGAGATTTGAATCAACTAAAAAATAAAAAGCCTTATAGTTTAGTTCTGACTTTTTGTAACTTCCAAACATATGATAGACCCTTTTACTGGTCACCATCAACCGATGTCATACTTGGTTCATTGCCCAGGGAGGAAGGTAATAAGAAATTATTTTGTGTCCATGCCTGATAAGATCACTGTCTCTGAATTCCAAAACTACATCGAATAACTGTATGGCTTACCTTATCAATGCAAAACAGTTTTGGGTTTACATTTTGCATCCTGATCATTTAAGTCATGGCATCTTTAAAACACATTTCTTGCTATACATAATGTTTGTGTTGGATACCACTTATGCTGTAGTTTTCATAATTATGGTTATAAATTTGTGAGTTGTTAACTTAACCAAATTGCAGTCTGCAACGTCAAATGAGATAATCTTACTGTTCATTCATTCTTAACAATATCTTTTTGTGCTTTGCATAGATTAAGCCGTTTCTAGACCAACCGTGTCAACATCAAAGCTGCTCAGCAATACATTTTCCCCATCAAACATTCAGTACTAGAACTTGTTCAATCAAAGTCTCAATGGCGGAACGTAATGAGCCTAATGAGGTTAAGACGCAGATTAGAATCGTGAGTGACAAGCTTAGAGAAGCATTGCCAATCTCGGTTAAAGAATTTCCTTGGAGCAAAGCTGAGCGTAAACTTGTAGATAGACTGATTTCTCTTGCAAGAAAGGCATTGAATTGGTCTCTTGTTTTATTCTTTGTCTTTAGCTCTATATCAGACATTGTATATACATTCTCTATAAATTGTGAACTGATAATTCCCATCGGCCTCTTTGTTGGCCACCTTATGGCTGACTTTTTGAAAGAGTCATCGCAGGAATTGTTTCATAGCCCCAAGGTATATTTAACTTTTAATGCTATTCTTCCTAAGTTTCCTTCTTATTGCTCAGTTGCTTGACCAGTTACAACCTATTTATATAATTGCGTTTGCTATGGAGGTTGCTCCTGGACAGGAAAATAGGTTGAAGCAGCATGTTTTGGGCTTGTACTGCTTTTTCGTGTTTGTGAAGATGATCTCAGCATGTTTTGGAATACAAGCTCGGGTTTTTCTTCTGCATGTTGCAAATGGTGGATTGATGCAGGCATTATGGTATTGGAGAAGTTCAAGGGAAGATGTTAAGAACAGAGAGGAGGGGAGTTGCTCCTCTGGCTTGGAGGCTTCATGAGAGTTGGATGGAGAAGTTCAATTTTTGCGCTCGTCTTTGTACAAACTACTGACAAGGTATTAGTATTATCATGATGCAATTTCAAACTATCTCTTCCCGAATATCTTACCTATGTGATATGCTTCTGCCAGTTTCGGCTTGCCTTTAAGGTAGCATAGAATTTCATCCAACTATAACTGACTTGAATTGCCTCTCTTGTTCAGGTGAATACCCAATTTTGACAAATTTTTGTATACGACCAAAGAGATGAATGAGTAATCAGCATATTTTTCTTGACATCGAGTTAAATGCTATTCTTTAGTTTAAGGGTCTAGTGGATTTAGTTAAATGGTTTTTTCTTCCATGCAATATTCACATACCATTTCAGTTTTGTTTTAGATAAAGCTATAACAATACGATCGAAGGACTCCATTATCTCGTATTTCTCGATGATATTACGAAGAGCGGGGAGGGGGTTTATTTCGGGTGTAAGTTTGTGGAATCTTAGATGTAAAGAAATTTTAATTGTGTCGTCCAGTCTTCTAGACATGTCCAAGAACTGATATTTCAAAGCACGGAAAATATCAACATTCATACAACAGAAAAGTATAAACATGCATACATATGATAGAAAAAATAATGCAATAAATATGTAATTCTAAGTAACATTTCTAGTCCTATTACCCAACTTCAGGTATTTAACTCTTATTATTTTTCTTTACCCTATTAATAATACGGGAGTGACCCTAAGAAATAAGAGTTCTATCCCGGCCCAAAACAGATTCAGAATTAACGATTATTGAATTCCCAGTCATGGGATGATAAGTGGGTGTGGGAAATCCACCTGGGAAGTGACCCTGTTGTAGTTTTGGTGCTACGACGGACAGAAGAGAGAGTTGAATCTGTAAATAGCTTCATCCGTTGCATTGCAACTTGCAATGTCTGTTCAGACATGTTGGCAAAGCAAACCCTGAACCACCCTGCTTCAGAGCAGTGGCAAGATGAACCAGGAGATATGTTCAAACCAACCTCCCTGACAATCCTCTTCCACAGTTCCTTCTCTGCTTCGAAAGTATCTGAGCTTAACAGATGCTTCATGTCGACCCAGCAGAACAGCCCAGCGTTGCTCTTCAAACACCCGATCCCTGCATTTCTCAATCCGCAAACAAGCATTTCCTTTCGCTTTTGCAGTCTCCTCGCAGTCTCCTTCATGTATTCCTCTGTGAATTTCTTGTCCGATAGTAAGTTGGTTAGCAAATACTGAGTTTGGGAAGAAACCAATCCGAAGCTTGACATTTTGGTGGCTGCACCTACAACCGTTTGATTATTGGAATATATCATTCCTACCCGAAATCCCGGCACGCCAAGGTCCTTGGATAGACTATACACAATGTGAATGCGATTCCCAATCCCACCCTCCTCCTGGATTTTCTCATTTGCCACTTCCATGATGCTTACAAATCTGGGAGAGTCGAACACTGTCCCCGAATAAATTTCATCACTTATTATATCAATGTTCTTGTCAATTGCAAAATCAATGAGATGGGTAAGTTCGGTTGTAGTCATGGTTATGCCTAGAGGATTGGAGGGGTTTGTTATTAGCACTCCTTTAACTTTCAGATTCTGTGTTCGGGCTTGTTGATAGGCTTCTTCTAAAGCAGAGGAACTTATTCTGAAACCATTTGAGCTTGAGCAATGTATTGGAACAATTTCAACCCCAGTCCGCCACTTTAGATCTCTATCAAATCTGTCAATAATAAGTGCAAACAAAAGGAACATGCATAAATTCTCGAATGATTTTCAAATACAGTAGCACAATAATAGTTTTAAGTCATTCTATTGATCTTACATGTGATTGTTTATATATACCAAAATTTTGTCCATTATATTAATAATAAATGACTAGTTTTTAAATACTACAAATAGTAGAGTAGTGGTATATAGGATCCAGCATACCCAGGGTAATAGGGAGTGGGAAGAAGAAAAGCTTCCCCTGGGTTGGCAAGGCAAAACATGAGAATCTCATTTGCGCAAGTTGCACCAGCGGTGAGGACTAGCTTGTCCGAAGCAAATTTGACTCTGTTCCCTCTTATTTTTTCCATGAAGTTTACTAGTTCCTACGTACACAAGAAAGTTTTTTCAAGGCACGTGCATACTGTAAATTAAAAAGATTAAAAAAAAACCATCATAAGCATTGATCAATAATTCTATCGAAATTAATGAACTATATATATATATATATATATCAAGTAGTTCTTGAATGAAGTACAGGGGCCGGGGGCATACGAGTGTACTATTACCACACTTCTTTAATTTGTTGCCAAATGCCAATGGCTGAAACTAATTAACGATTCATCAATTTGTTAGATAGATTTGCTAAGGACTTGATAGAATTATTCAACTTTATAAATAAAATAATGCAATATGTCAAAGGAAGTGAGTAAAGAAAGGGAGGGAAGGATAGGGAGGATGAAGAAAGCAGGCTCCCCCTCTCTCTCTTTCCTTGCACGCGTGCAACTCGTTTTCTTATTTGACTTCACTACGCATAACCATTATTTAATTGGAGCTGAGTTCATTAATACATAGCAATACGTTTGTATACTTGGGTACAAAATAGTGGGTGCTAATTGATGATGAGTTATGAGCAATACACATATATAGTATAGCAAGCAAATAAGACAAATACAGTTGATACGTACTTATTAAGGTGACAAATACAGTTGTACTGGTTGAACTCCAGCTTGTTTCTTTTATGAAATCTCTTATTCACGAAAAAAAAAAAGAAGACAACATTAGTTGTGTGGATTATCTACTTTTTATCCTTGTTTTGTACGGACGTGAAGCAAATATTATATATATAATCGTGATTCCGTTTTATTAGTATATAGGTATAAATAGGGGTGAGAAGTGAAGGAGCATAGAGTAGAGGTTACGTTTTTGAAAGAGGGTAAGCCATGGTAATCCTGGAAGAGTGCGAGTTCTCTAAATGCGGATACTCCGTGTTTGTTCAACCCCACTATGTCAGGATTTCTTTCAAGCCATGACTCAACAATGTCGAATGAAAGCTGCAAATTACAAATATGTCAGTCTGTGGGACATTAGCTTGATATATATGGTTTATACAGAGCTAGCAAGGGAGGTGAAACAAAAACCATATTATAGCATATATAGCGTAACTGTGTAACTGTGTAAGTGTTTGAAATAAAAACAATGACATATTGTCAGCTTCAAGCTAGCTAGGAATGTGTAGATAATATTCTCCTGCCTTTTATGTATATATGTCCCCCACCAAATGGGACTATAGTTGTTTATATTCCTCTATTTAGCTAGCCATTCGATGATTCATGTTGCCAAATAAGCGATATTGTGTATAGAAAATTATGAACCTGATTTTCTGCAAGTCCCATCTGAATGATTCCGGTAGGGTTTTGAATGGGGTGATAGGGGTTCTTCTCGTACTCTTGCCATCCTAGAAAGTAGGAGGAGTCTTGGCCATGACAGTCCCGACTAGCTTTTGTAGACACCATTCTCATGCTATATATATATATATATATATATATATGTATCTATCTCTCTATTAGCGTAAGCAAAGTTGACAACTGGAAGCTAGGGCCTAAGAGAGTGGAGTGAGAGGGAGAAAGGGTTGTTGTTGTAGCTGTATTATGCATAGATGTAGAAGCCTTTGGTGAAAATAAGAAGTGGGTAAGGTTGTATATTTATAAGGGAGTGAGAGACAGAAGTCCGACACTATGAATGTCGACACTGATTCTTTTGACCAATAGGGAGCTCCGTTTGTTGTGGATCGTATGATATCATTCTCAGTGCTTCGTATATACACATATATATACATATGAATTTCGATACTGTAAAATAGGAGAGAGAGATATATAGTTAATAGGAAGAAAAAATTTGAACTTCAGTATAAATTTTGTGAAGTATTGAGGATATATTATTTATTTCTTTCTTTTTTAATATTTTTTTGATCTCTTATACTTTAAGCATATGCTGTAAAATATTTCAAAGGATATTTTTTACGTATGCACACTCTATTCTTCATTAATTCACTATATTCTCCATAAATATTTCATCATTATCTTCTCTCCGTTGATATTAAGTTCCTTCACACCTTCGTTTGTCACTCTATATATAATACACCGCCAATAGATTTTGTGGTTTTATATTATCTTTTTCCAAGGTTGTTGCAAATATATATAATAACATAACAACATATTGATAGCATACTTGACTTCGTTGAAGTGTCAAAATGATCATAAATTGTTTTACGACAACTTTTTATAGCCAAGGCAGCATGTAGAATGCTTTATTGTCTTTTGGTCTCACTCGATCTCAAGGTTTTGAAATTCCTTTTTGAACTTATTTGTTTGGGATTGGATATTGAGAGTTTGAGCTATTTTTCTATATTTTGTCTTTATATAATGATTAAATGTATATTTCATAAATATAAAATATTACTTTTTTAAATTTCAAATTAATTAAATTTTATAAATTTTAATCCAGAATAAAAATATTGAAATATTAATTTCAGAAATATATTTTTTTATAATTTAGCATTTCAATAAATATTATTTTAAAAATCATTTGGATCATATTTTTATTGAAAAAAATTTATATATTTTTTAAAATAAAAGAAATAGAGCGTAATTTGTCCAAAACAAAGAGGTCCAGGGACATGAAAATTTTGATCCACGTGATACCGATTCTTTTTTTTTTTTTTTTTGCAAAAAATATAAGCTTTTAATTATATTTAGTTGATTATTAGGCGTGTCCGCATAGTCTTTGCAAAGTGGGGCAATAAAACTCAAGGACTTATAAAAAAAAAAAAAAGACACTTTAAATGGACTAAATTTTTATTTTTTTAATCTTTTTTTATTATAAAAAAACACTAATTTTTAATTAAAAAAATTGAAACCTAATTTAACATAACGGACAGTCAAACTCAAACGATTTTACATACCGACATGCGTAGCCTTAGGTCTTCACATACGTGCGCCTTTTCTTTCTTTCCGTTGCTTCATTGTTCTTCTAAAAAATGATTTCTGAATCAGAATAGGTGGCACGCTTACAAAACTAAACTCTGATTATTTTATCTCACATGATACTGAAATAATTTTATTCAACATCTATTTTGTCTTGCATTTATGTTTTCTTTTGCCTTTTAATTAATAAGAAAACAAATATTGATCCGACGACCTATAGGATACATATTTAATGTGGACCAGTACACAACACGTGAATCGCGGCATGCATTTCTTTGATTTTTTAAAAGTATTAATTAAGATGGTGAAATTAAAATATTTTCTAGTTAATAGCTTTTACAAATTATTTTGCAGTGAAGTTAATAGCATATTGTGAAGGAGAAGATTACAAAGAGATGGATCTCTCAAGGCTCGATCTCTAATTAGTTTATTTTATTTTATTTTGTAATTTTTAAAAAAAAAAGGAGTGACAAAATATGAAAGATGGAGCTCCTAGCTAAAAACTCTCAAGAACTGAACCAGACCATATCATTAGCTTATTGTGAAGCGCGTAAAACTGAGGTGAATACTAATTTAGTGGTGTGCGTGGGTGGAGACTGGACAGTACACAACTGGAAATAGCAACATCCAAACTGGTGATATAAGAAGCACTTGCAGTGGAATATGCCACATTGAATACAACTATCCTTATCTCATGTCTTCTCAGCTAAAGGTAATATTACGAACTGTCGTTGTAGCAGTGCACGTATAATTAAGCTAACATCTCATCAAGGCATATATCATGTATCATATATCAAATATATATATATATATATATATATATGTTTCCCTTCTCTTCCACTTTTGTATTCAAAAAATGATAATTATTTTTTTAAAAAAGGAGCTTTCTTTTTGGCCCCTAGCTAGCTGGATTAATGAGATAAAATTCTTAAAGTCAATCATGAAGTGAAAGGCCAAATTGATAATTGCCCCTACTAGCTTTCTGAGTCGGAGTACTTTCTGATAAAAGTTGCTCCAATATCTGTCTATACTTTCATCCACTGATCCGCAAAGCTTTCCATCATCACCTTTCAAACCCTACCTATGAATATGATGTATGATCTATGTGCCTACGTCCCCGGCCAATATATATATTGAAGCAAGTTGGGGTCCATTTAGCCAAGTTTCTAAAATTTATTTTTTAAAATGAAATTTTTTAGAAAAATGTTACGAGTGAGAATTTGTGTTTTATTAATTCAGTTAAAAAATATTTTTGTTATTACTTAAAAGTAATTTATATAAAAATAATATTTTTGACTGTAAAATTACAAATGTATGTATTTAATTAAAATATAAAGAACAAATTATACTAAATATTTTTCAAAATATAAATACTTTATACTCTAATTTATATATTTTAAAAAATAATTTATACATAAGAAATTTGTGTTGGTAAAAAAATTTTAAAAATTAAAATTATTATAGTAAATAAAATTTTTTTATAGAAGTATTTTTATTTTAAAATATTTAATATTTTATTTTATTTTTATCAAAAAGTAAGAATTAAAATATTAAAAAAAAGCTCCAATGATCTCATTCTATATGTAACACTGAGCTGTGAAATCATGACTGTGCGTATGCGTAAACTGTATACATCATTAATTGAGTATTTTCTTTCATTTTGAATGTGTAACAAAAAATTAAGAAAGCTAGCGAGTACATATATTAAGCCACGTGTACTCATTGGATAGAGAGGCATGGTGCGTGCATGGACCACCCGGTCGCGCCTAACTCATTTGGAAGGTGCGAATCGGAATAGAGGGCATAGCCTGGTCCGTCTAATATAGGTCCCCCCACTCCCCTACTCATTCCTTAAGTCCGTGTCGGCCATTCTCTCTCTCTCTCTCACTCTCTGTCTCCGCTTGTACCAAAACATATGAACTTGCGTATGTACACAGGACAATCACATTTGTGTGAAGCAGCAATGTCCAATAATTCAAGTTTTACAACACAACCTGAAAAGACGTTTAACATCTCCACCATCAAATGTTAACTAATTAACCATTTGAATCAAACACTGATGCTTTTGTGAGTGCCCTACTTCATTTAACTTATTCTTTCATCACAACTAAAAAATAAAAATGTTCAACTTTCAACCCATTTCTAATTTCTATTTATGTTAGCTAGGCTCAACATTCAATTCATTTCATTTTTGTTATATTAATTGCATGTGTTATAATATTCAAGAGTTGCTTTTTTTTTTTTTCTTATAGAAATAATCATCTGCCCGTGAGCTATATGTCACGTGCCGACCTCTTGACAAGATCATGGATATCAATGCACTCAAAAACAAGGATCAAAAGTACTATGATTAATGGGTCATTATACATGTTTAATGAGCCGCACGAAAAATAGTTTCTGGCGAGAAATTTTAATTCGCTCTGGTTACAGCTATTCTTCGCTAAATGATCAGTGAGATACAGCTCATATTGCAAATATGCCAGGCCCCCGGTGCGTGCGTGTGTGTGTGTGTGTGTGTGTGTGTATATATATATATCACATTAAACTATGGTTACAGTTAACTTGGCGAATGCTACTATGAATTTCATAACAATTTACGCGGTGATCGATTATTGGAGGACGATATAGTCATAGGCCTTGTTTTTTTTTCTCCGACAAATATATAAATAAATAATTAGGTAGTTCATTAGCCATCACATATTGGCTGGCATAGCTATCATCATGAACTTCTTGAATACAAATAACTTACAGACACGGTTTCCCCTTTCCACTGATATATATATTCTTATTAGATATAATTAATTTCCAGATTTAGTGTTTGTGATTGAGTTGAGCTTACAAAAACCCAAAACAGAAAAACGCATTCTAAAACTAAGTACGCAGTGTCCATGTTATTCATCTGCTTTAGCTAGCTAGGGGCGGTGGCTTAATATTTGATCAACGACGTTCCGCTACTGATAATTAACAAAGAAAAGTAGTATCCTTTAATTTGTTTGAACCCCTCTTATGGACAACTATATTGATGGCCAAAATTCTCTTTTTTTTCTTTTGGGGGTTACTTCTATAACGACTAATGGAATTTGAGGATAGTAAGTCAGTAACAAAAGATGTAGTTGAAATAGTTAAATATGTAAGTGTCGATGTATTGGAGGGGATATGAATGAAGTGGTTATAAGGGTTAGCCGTACAGGAGGAAGCAGGGGAGGGATAATCGGGGTGAGTGACATGACGTTGATCAAAAACCAGGTATACCAAAGATTCCCGACATGGATGGATAAGAAAGGCATCTGGATTCTGAAACATGTTCCTCTTTTTAGTTCAATACATAAATAATGGGAAATTGTGGAGTTTATAGTGTAGGCCTGTAGGGACACCAGCTTTTATTTACATTCTGTGGAAAAAGCTTGGTAATCATTGCTGCTAAGTCTTAACTCCGTATATACGTGCCCCTCCCAGCCCCTTCCACAACTCTTATATCTTTTGCCACATGGATATTAGTCCCACTCCTCCAATCCTTATCATTCGCCTACTCTTCCCTTACTTCAACTCTTCTTCTTCATTCTCCACCTACACTTTTTTTTTTAATTCATTTTCTTTCTCAATAATTATACATTAATTATTCTTCATTCTCTTTACTGGAACTTGTACCTTAAACTGATTATGTATTTTATTACATAATTATAACATGTATGTATCATTGTAAAATATACATATATTTAAGTTTTTAAGGTTATTATATTATGATTTGAAGTCCATATACATATAAATGATATGAGAGGCATGAGGAAAGTGTCGAGACTATATACGTAAGTGATCATATAGACCAAGACTAGTGTGATCCATACATACATATGTTACAGACGCATAGTTAATACGGCAACGTGTTGTGCATGTGCTTCTGCCCCTTAATTAGGATATTACTCACGACGCCGCATTTCTCCTATACATATATTATATTTTGATAGCATCTTTCTCTTTTATTACGTACTTGATTCCCCTCAAATCCCAATAATATTCTTACACATCGTCACATAATCCATGATATGTAAAAATGACAACATTAATTAATTACGCACCGCCACCTCCACCATCAGAAAACAATTTTTGACTACTGACCAAAGTAGTATGTTAATTGATACTCACTCTTCCTTTCTTATCCAACTTTCCCACCTCTCTCTGTGTGCTGTCCAACTATCCGTATTCACGCACGCACCTATTATATTCGCCTATATATACGCCCTACAAACTACATTTCTTTATTTCATTTATATGGTCACGCTTTCATTATGATATCAAGTTTAGATTTATAAATACAATTAAATAACATTGTATGTTATGATATATATATATATTCAATTATAAATTGAAAAATCTATGTTTTACATGTTTTTAATTACGCACATATGACCCCTTAATTTGTTTGCCATAGGCGAAACAGCAACATCAAATGGAGGTCCAGCAATGCAATTATTTGGAAACTTTTTATTACTAAAGTCAAAAGGAGAAGCAAGGATACGTACTCCTCCAAAAGTTTTAATTATTTGGCACGACATAATTAAGCATTCATAAATTAGCATATACTACCCACCAAGAAAAAATTTAAAGTACACATATTTTATTTATTTATATATTGATTAATAAAATTTAATTAATTTCATATTTTATATATCTTGAAATTTTTTAATATAAAATATAAAATTAATTAATTAATATTAGTAAGTAATTAAATGATAAATTTCTCACAAACTATTATAAATTTAAAAATTTATTAAACTTTGATTAATTTAACTCAAATTAATAAAAATCTCATAACAAAAATAAAATTTTCTCAACAATCTTTTTTATATAATATTTAAAATTAAAATTTAATTTATAAAATAATATATCTATCCCTCCAACTAATTATCTCTTTCATACACTAATGAGAAAAAGAGTAGTGCAAGACAGCCCCAATTTCGGGCCACTAGCTAGGACCAATAATTGTACATTTAATTTGCTTACAATAATTCAAACTGCTTATTTTTTGTTGGTCGCGTCAACTCATAGCGTACTCTCAAGTTTTTTTTTGGGTTGATTTATTCTTAAAATTGTATGTATGAATATAAACTAAAAAAATGATTTATCCTTCAATTTGTATGTACGAATATAAACTCAAAAATATATCTAATAATTAATAACATGATTAACTTGATACAAAAATAAAAAAATTGACTTTTTGAAAAATAATATTCAAAAAATATTTTTTTCCATTTTGATATTTTTCTAATTTACCAAACATTTTTTTTGTGGGGCCAACTTTACTCAAAATCTAACTCACCTAAAGTAAAGGGGACAAAGAAACATGCTGTCTTATCTATCTAATTAAGGGTTTGAGACTTTGAAAAAAGAAGCTGTCTAATGCCGATTTAACAAAGGTTGAAAGACCACCCTTATGTCTAATGGATACGTTTCGTTTGGTCCATTCAAATCGAATTCGATAATCTTTAAAGAGATTTTTTAGTTTTTCGTATGAAAATCTCCAACTTTTTAAAGATTTAAGGTTTTTCTATATTTATAATTTTATGATTAGTATTATTTGACAAGGTGGTAATTTGCAGCTAAATTTAAGACAAATAACCTTCAACTTTTGAAATATAACTCAATTACAACGTTTAAAATTTAACGCAAATATCTAATAAAGTAATTCTATTTTAACTCAAATACCCTTAAGTGGACAAAATAACTAATTTTTAAAATTTATGAAATTATACAATAATTATTTTTTTGATTTATTAATTTCTAAAAGTATTTAATAAAAAAATAAATCATGAAAAAAGGCTTTAAAAAGATTGATGGCTTGGAAAAAAATATTTAATTTTAATAATATAATTACTAAATATTTATCTAACAATACAAACACAACTAGAAATTTAATAAAAATTGACAGAAAAGTGATCATTTTAACAAAAAAAGATAAAAAGTTTGAAAAAAATTATTATTAATATATTAAACTTTTAATAAATAAAAATTTAATCTTATATTTAAATTTTTTTTCAAAATAAATTTTTAGTCGTATTTTAATTTTATAAGAAATTTATGAAAAATAGTATGGATAGATTATCTGTTAAAATGGAAAATGATATTTTATAAAAGTATATTATAAAAAATGAAAAAAATAATATTATGGTTCATAACAGATATGCTATCCTTTATAAATTATTTTTGTTAATTTATTCCCTCAAAGATAAAAATATTTTTAATATTATATTTTATTCAAATTTTATCTATAATTTTTTACTTGACTTAATGTTAAAGTGTAATTTAGTTAATAACATTATTATCTTATATATCACGTATTAATTTATATATGATAAAATATTGAGATATAAATAAACAAATTTTAATTACATATATACATAGATTTTTTGTACTAATTATGTTTCTGATAGAACTTTGAGAATTATGATTTATTTGAATAATTTGATACATAAATTTTTTTAATATGACATGAATTATCTATCACTTATAATTTTTATGTTAATAAAATAAATTTTAGTCAATATTTTTTTAAGTAAAATGTTAAGATACAAATATAATTTAAATAAAAAATAACATTAAAAATATTTTAATATTAAAAAAATTAAATTAACAAAAATAATTTATAAATAATTAAATTAAAAATTATTATATCTTTAAAAAATTAAAATAAACTTTTCTTTCATAAAAAATTGTGAAAGTTAAGAGAATTTTTTATATGAAATAAATTATATAAAAATATTAAGAAGTTAAATATGCTGGGGCAAACCAAATATATGATGGAGTGTTTTATTAATTTTTGAATAGGTGGTTTTTATTTTTCCCAAAGACAGATGATTAATTATAAAATAATTTAAAAAAAGATTTATCGTGTTTTTATTCAACGTCGAAATCAAAGACAACACGATGAGCACAAACAACTGACGCCAACAGTACTGCCTTTGCTACGAGCCTACGAGGAATTCTTTTATGCTTTTATTATTACGAAATGAACACGTGATGCTGGCCAGGCATGTTCTTGTTAATGTACTTTTTTTTTAATATCTCTTAATTTTACATAGAATTTTAATTTTATTTTATTTAAAAAAATTAATTTTATAATTATTTTAATCATACTTAAATTTAATAATTATTTTAATAGTATTTCATTAAAAATATATTCAATAAAATTATAATTTGTATTACTTTTAGTAACTAAAAATGTTAAATAATCCATATTATTAATAAATTTTTTTTAACTAATTTGCTTAAGATAGCAATTAAGAAAATTATTTGAAACTTAAGTAATGACGAGACCCATCACCAAATTGATAAGACGGTAGTACTGCTACAATCTATCGCTAGTCACTACTGCCTTTGAGGTAACCCTAGCAATTTCCCATCATTGGCTTGCTGCCAGATTGTTACGTCTATCTTCGCAGTTTGCCCTTTCTTATCCTTAATTTCTTCTCTATATTTACTTGGCAAACACCCTAAAATATACAGTACGTATTCTTGAAATACTTATCAACTTTTAAAAATAACTTTGCCAAAAAAATTTTGTCCGGACTTAATTTTGATTTCATCTCAAGTTTTTCTCAATTTTATTTTGAATATTTATAAAAATTATTAATATCATTCTAATTGTTAATGAGATTTAGACTTAAATACCATTTATTATATCTTTATAATTAAATTCTCAAAACAAAAAATGATTTAAAAAATAATCATAAAAATGATGAGGAATATAAACATACACAATTCATTCTCTTACAAATATATAAAAACAGTTGTCAAAATAATCAAAATAATAGTTAAATATGTAATTGGAGAGTTCTAATTCGTGAGTCTAAACTTAAATAGCCAATTAATGCATTCATTTAAGCCACCCTACTGTAATTTAGTTTGTCTGTTAGGTAGTATTATTAGTTATGGTACATTACAAAAGGGAAACTAATTCATTCAAATCCTCACAGATCTTGAATCAAAAAGTAAAAACAAAGGTTCCCAAATGAGGTAACTGTCATCTTTGTATCTTAATTTAGCTAGCATATGAAACCTATAATCCAAGCACACGGTGCAACTCATTTTACCCGAGAAAGGAATGAAGTGTACGCCCAAAAGTAGCCTTTACATTTGATCGGTTCATTTGCAGCCAAGATGATATTTTGGATAAGTCTCAAATTTCATGTACTGGACACTGGTCACAACTCCCAAGACAACCAACTTACTGACAATGGCTTGTAGTTCTAGGCATGAGCGGATTTGCTCTGTTCTAATTAACACTTCCCAAGATAATTTCATAATTAACTTCCTTAGGATTTAACCTCAGTAAATTCTAGGAACATAAACTACATATTTAGGATTTGATTAATTACTGGCAGTAGAATCGAGATCAACCTTGTGAATTCACACTTCAATTTCAGCCTACTTGTACTCCCAAAATATGCACAATCCTCTGTGCGCCATCGTACACATGCCGAAAGTGAATCGAGATCAGCAATTGAAAAAACGATAGTAATGGAATGAGAAAAAAAAGACATGACTTTGCCTGATTATTCAAGTAAATATAATGAGATTCAATTTATATCTCAAGAAATTAAAATAAAACAAGTGTAGCATCAAAAGCAATAATGACTGCCACTGGACTTCAATATATACCTAACTTAACTGATAAATTAGTTACATGCCAAACTGATTTGTCCTTTACCGCCAGGGGCTGGTACTTCAAAGAATATGAATGTATCAGAGTCAGCAAGAAGAAAGTATTCTAGATGAAAAACGGAGAAATATATATGCAGCCGTCAAGAAGAGCTCCAACGCTACAAAATGATATCATTCCAGAATTCAACTGAGAGACTTGAGGTGGAATATCTGACATTTAGGGACGTATGAATTCTTTGTTGAAGCCTGCACAAACTTCTTAGAAGCAGCTTCATTCTCCTCTAAGTTGGTCTGAACGAAATACCGTACCCACCAGGATGAACTTCTCATCTTAGCCTGTACATCACACGACTCCTTTCATTTAGAAACATGTGCTCTTCTAATTGGCAATATACATTTTATTATATCATTATTCATGTAACATTCACTCACCGCTCTTCCAAATTTAGAGACATCTGCAACCTTGGACTTTTGATTACCTGGTAAACCTACATATATAAATATTATAAGATGTCAGTTAGAAGTCTAAATAGTTATAGACTGTTAATAAAATCATCTGCTAAGCTACCACCCATGTCAAGCTAAAGTTCTAAGTTACATATCAAAATTGCCGCCAAAGAAAGCTTTTGATCCTTAAAGTGAAACAATACATCTGAAGCGTATATTACATAAGCTCAAACACGCTACTTCAAACACCACTTGAAGATAATTTTGGAGATATATGCCCTACCTTCATTTCCCCCATATTGAGTCATAATTGTAATATAAATGAGTGAGTTCATGCAAATTTGTGATACTGGTTACTATTTTCTATGGAGAAAGAGATTTCATTGATAGACAGGAACTGGCACTATTTAAAGATTTCATGAAGTGCTCATACCAGTAAAGATCACGACACCATCAGCTGATACCCTTGCGAGATCAGGTAAAGTTTTATTGAGATATCTAGGAGACAAGTAATCCAGGGCATCTGAAATAATGACTAGAGAGAAAGATTTAGGTCTGTACGGAAGAGGAAACTTGATATCAGCCACACGCACATGGCCTCTGTGGACAAGTGTTTTGCAAGAACTATCAGCATCCTCTATATCATATGGTTCAAGACCCCAAGCTTCAGTTTCATCCTCCTTTAGCAATTTAGAGACCACATAGCATGTATCAGGACCAACATGTAAAACTTTATGCATGCTATCTCCATATGTTTTCTGCAAAATGGGAATTGCTCGTTGGACCTCTGCTGTGCACAAATAATCACCTGCACAAAAAAGCTCCTTATATTTTATTACTATATATCCAGTGTCCAATTAAATGCAAATAGCACTAACTAAAGGTGCCAATGACAATATTAATTCAAAGAAAAAATGATCATAGCCGTTAGGTGCTGAGCCAGAACACTTCATTTTGATTTTGGATTTTTTATGCGTAAGTTTAACATGACACTGTCAGAAAAGAGATCAACACAAATTTATTTGAGTTCTAGGTCCCATTTACATAATAGATACTATGAATGTATGTCATCCATATACTCTTTGTCCATTTTTCTCTTCACTTGACAGGATCACGTTATTTTCTCACATAAGAAGATTAGATCCCTCCATTTCCCAAACAAAGTCCAAATACTGAAGGTCAATGCAATTCAAAAGGGAAAGAAATTAAAATTACCTTCAACCTTGCTGATAGACTGTAAATGGCTGTTTCCACCTGTACAAAAATTAATGGGGAAATATGCATTTTAGTTGCTGATTGCATGCATGTATACGAAGTGTTAATACAAATAAGAAACATTAGATAGCAATAGGCATTCTCATCATCCACGAAATGTCCAGCACAATAGGGAAAAGTCACAAAATAACATATTAAAATAGATCAACATAAAAATGCATAAGTTAATCTCATTTACAAGAGGAAAACAATTTAGTTGATTCAAGTAAGAAATAAAGGGAGTCAAACCTGAACCGCTATATGAATAGGCAATTAGAAGCAGGCCTCCCTAATAAGTTGTGGCATCAAAATGATTAGAGTCTCCCCATCAAAGCATGTAAGATAAACATAATGATCTATTATGATTATGGTGTGAAAAAAAGTAATGGCGAAATTGGCTCATACCAAGATTACGAGGCCAATAGACAAAATTGGCGAGGACCGTGACTTGGAAGAGGAAAACAATCCACCTCCGGCATCCCCAAATCGTCGAGATTGATTCACTGGTCTCCTCGACATAACTTTCGGATTCAATTGTTTATGACCACAAAGATGTTATGCAGTTATCTGCAAGAAAATAAGTAAAAACATAAATCAAAGTATCGCAATTCGACTAATGCCAAAATGACACCATCTAGCAGGAAACATATATGAGTGATCCACGCAGATCAAATGCAAAACAAGAAACCCATTGAAAGTGTGGCACGTAAATTAATCAGTGAAAATAAAATGCATCAAAAAGTTTACAGCAGCGGAAGCCAATTATTTTATAGAATTGCAGCTACCCCAGATCCGTGCAACGTTGTCTAACCAAGAATGAGAAGAAATTACCAGTAAATAACGTTATAGAACCCGCATATTGCAAACGCTGTAAGAGGCTAGATCTAAATTTTTCGTTTTGTCTGTCCTTGAAAAAGCGAGAAACAGAGACGAACAGAAACAGGGGCAGGGTTCGTGGTAATGTTGTCGTTGCTGTGCTTTATTACCAACTAGAATATGGAATTCCTAGTGTGTCGGTTGGGAACAAATGGGCTTTTTGAAGGCCCAACGAAAGATGGTCATGGGCTGAGCAGGCCCATGTTGAGCAAGAACTCGTTTATCAGCCACAGACATGTTGCCGCGTAATGAGACTAGTTGTAAATTGTGCGCGAGTGAACATGCGCTAGGACTTGCTTGCGCTGATTCACAAATGAACCTTGCAATTTGTATCGATCAGGGAAGGAAAATATAGAAATCAAGATTGTGGAAGTCGGTGAAAGGTGCAAGCTAAAGAATAACAAAAGCAACTGTGGCATGTGTTTGGACTGTGGAATTCAAGCAGACAAGATCTCTGAGTTTGGTTAGAAAGGGGAAATGAAGGACGAGGCGGCTAATCGCAATCAAGATAATCCATGGCCGCCAACAAACGAACCCTATCAGGAGGAAGCCCAAGATATGAAGCTTTGGGGAGTTTTCCTTTTCGGCTTAATTGGCGCCACCGCCACTACCTTCGCTGTGAGTTATCTTTGTTCCTTTTCTTCAATTTCGTTTTTAATTATTTTCGGTTGCTATTACCCTTTTCATTATATTGTCCTTCTAGACTCAATTATAATTTATAGGTCGGAGATCGAATTTATTTTTATTTAGTGGTATCAGAATTGTCATTGCTAAACCCTTTCTGTAAGAATCATATAAAATATAAGTCCCAAGGGTACAGTAAAGAGTTGTACTTTATTTTGGGGAAATAGTGCTGGTGATCTCTACTCCTTCGCATAGCGTTTTAAATTCGATTCATCATATAATGCTTGAAGCAATTTGGCAGGTTGGTCAGCTGCGGAGGACTGTTGATTGGGTTTATGCACAGGTAGACAAATGTTTGCGAATAATGTTTTGACCTTTGCCCTTTGTTTTTACTACTTAGTAATGAACCTGCTGCCCACATCAATTTGAGGGAATTAAAATCTATTACAACCAACGAGATTGGATCTTACTGGATCTTTACGTTTGCATAATCATTTTACTGCTTGTGAAATTAGCTTCAATTTTGCATGGTTCTGTTATTATTTTGTAAATGGCAGTACCTTTTAGAAAAGGACTAGTTTTTGTGCATATTTTTTTCCTACATCAAGTGATGCAATTGAATGAGTAAATGGCTAATTCTTAAAATGCCCTTCATCTTCTTTTGTATGATATACCGTTCTGGACAGTTTTTCAGTTATTTAACTTGTATGTAGATTCTGTTTTATTTTTTTAATGAGAGATGCACATGAATCATCTGTGAAACTGATCATGCATTCAATTGAACTCTTTCTAGTTGTATAGGTCACAGTCATCATGGAAAGGAGGGACCGGCAGATCTTTCCGTTCAGCTTTTCAGGAAGAAGCATGGAAGAGGCACAATAAGAGACTGCAAGAGGAGTATGAGGAAGAGATGGAGAGAGTGGTGAGTTTTATCTCTTTTATTTAGTTATTCCTATACTACTTTTAATATGTGTGAATTAGCATTTCATTCTCTAACTTTGTAATTGGAAGATCTTTAATTATCTTCCAAAAATATAAATCCTAATATTTTTCAAAAGAAACACATTTGACTGTCATATTTAGCCTGTCTAAAAGTTTTGCCAGGGCATCTTAGCTTGAACCTTTGGTAATTCTGTCTGCACTTTGCAGGAACGTATACGGCGTATGCAAAGTGTGTTTAACAGAGAAAGGAATAAGTACAAAAGAAGTTACGAAAGCTGGAGGGAAAGTGGTCCTGGTGCCTATCATCAACATTTCCAACGAGATGATTGGTATTGGAAGGCAGATACATCCTTCAGAGATCACAGGACTAATTATCGAGAAACTCCAGGGGAGAGTGGAAACTATTCCTTATCACATCACTACTCAGTTTTGGGTCTTGACAGGTACTTAACAGAAATTTATGTCTTACTGGAAATGCTCCTGTTGAGTGTTGAGGGAATGTAAAGTTCAAGGTGTTTTAACCAGAACAGAATACATGAGCAAATCTAGTTGAAAAATTTGGAATTGGTCCTGAAGTGTTGGTTGGATTCTCTTCTTTCCTACCTTGAAAGCACTGAGGACATTTTGGCAGCAGGACATAGGAATTGTTTAAATGCTATAATGCACCTCGAATAAGTTCAAAATTTTTGGGCTAATAATTAATCTGCTATTTGTAATTATGTAATACTTTGGCATTAAATGCTTTCTTATTTTGGTTTAAAATTGTATATATTACTTGGTGACAGAAGTTGAAACGCCTGTTTATTCTGGGCTTTCTTAATGTGATTTGATATGAAATACTTCTCGTTCTATTTATGTGGAATTTTGCTATGGAGAGTCAAGAGATCTTTGTATATGATAATAAAAAATTATTTTATACAAATCTCAACGAGATCCAATGGTGGGAGAGCTCCGAAGTTGAGCTCTCCAAAGCATTATCCATTTATATAACTGGAGAATGTTTAAGATGGTAAATCCATATAATGAGAAACAATCTAGAATTGTGGACTGAGAAGAAGAAACTCTAAAGCATAGATCTCATCTAAAGCAGCACATGTTCAGCAAGTTATTCTTTCATAGTATTGGATACACTCAAACCTGTATATTATTAAGAAACACCACCGCACCAACGAAAAATAAAAAAAAAACGTCATTTTGATCTCTGTTAATAGTTGGTCATGATAGGAGCTTTCATCTTTAGCTTGTTGTAAGGGCTTGATGGGCAATGCATGCGTGGTGTACCATACCATCTACCTAAGTTAGTATACATGCTTTAGGTTCAATGACTAACCATGAAATCTAACCTCCTTTTGCTGGACCACAGGTTTAGAACAGCACCATACACAGATGCTGAGATTAAGGTAATTTTTCTTCTCCTTTTTCTCCCTTTCAGCCTCTCTTCTATGTATCGTTTAGCTAGGATTGATGCTTTTCATGGATAGCAGGGTTTGAGTACCCTTTTTGAACAACTAGTTTTATTATCATTTTGTTGGATATTAGTGAAATTGTGTGGAAAATAATGTTACCGACCATTTTTGTTCGACACAAATTCTAAGACTGACATAATTAGTTTGTGACATTTAATTCCTCTTTGATATCCTATCGTGTGTTCTCTCTTCAAACTTTTGTTACATATTGCTTATAGTATTGTCTACCCTTGAAATACTATGGCATACGACACAGCTCATTGTGTTATCTACGTTGCTTTGTGTATATTTTCTTTTTACAAAATATTGCTCTCAACTTTGCAGACAGCATTTCGGACCAAGGCAAAGGAGTATCATCCTGATCAGAACCAGGATAATAGAGGTAGCTCATGACTACTTCTCATAGAGTGAAGATCATGTAATCTCACAGCACTGTATTAACTTAAGACTTGTGGATAATGTTACAGAGGCTGCTGAGGCTAAGTTCAAAGAAGTGATGAGTTCGTACGAGGCGATTAAACAAGAAAGGAAGAACCAGAATATGTGATATCACTCATTTCTTCACGGAATTATCGTCCAGCTTAATAAGATTCTGCTGCAAATTAATGTAGGGGATTTGTTGTATTCTTAAGCTGTTATCCATGTAATCATTAAATTTTTTTTTTAGAAGAAAAGGGATGTATGTAACTAATTAGCATTCGAATTAGACGTGCGTGGCCCCCTGTGACGTGGTTTCAATAGATTTCAGGGGTTGTGCGTACACAATAATTTTGCTGGCCGTACACCGTCGAGGCCCCTTACTAACTAGACAAATATATTGTTCCTGATTAAAGGTTAAGAAGTGAAACAATATACTGAGTGGCAATATAAAAATCGGCAAAACAAATTATACTGATCGCTCAGATGCCCTATTAATTTCGTAATTTTCTGAATCGCCTGTATTTCGTACTCATTGTCCGTGTTTCGATTTCCCTTCTTTTTGTTGCGACCTCACAATATGAAATTAAGGTTGCAAACAACCTTGTGCCTCAGTGTATGTTAGTGGGGATTAATTTTTTTTGAAATTTTAAATTATTCTTGTGATTTTTATAATTTTATTTAATTTTTAATTAGGTTTTTATAATTTAATTAATTTTTAAATTAGTTATTATTATTTTTTGAAATTATATTAAATATTGTAAATGTTATTAATATATAAATTTTAGTAATTTAAATATGTATGATTTATGTTTATAGAATAATAATAATAATAATATAAAAATAATTTTTGTATATAAAATAAAATATAATTTATATTAATTAATATGAATAGATTGATTTAAATTAAATAAATTTATAATATTAAAATAATATATAATTAATGTATTATCAAAATTTAATAAAATATTAATAAGAATTTAAATTTAAGAATTAAATTATGAAGATTTAATTACAACCTTTAAACTATATAAAAATTATAGAAACCACTAAAATAATTTAATTTTTTGAAAATTTGAAGATTATATTAAATTTTAAAAAATTTTGGCACTAAAATGAAATTTGAGTGAATTTTTGTTCGGCCAGCCTTTTCTTTATTGGACAGATAGGCTAGAAAGATGGGCCATCCATAGAATGGGAGTGTGAACAGCAGAAACTCAATAGAAGTGCGTGGAGGCCGCCACATGCATATCTATGGGGCAATTATTTTGAATTTATTGTGTCTTAGAGAAAACAAGAAAGGAAGAGAGTGAAAGGGAGAGTTGTGGTGCAAAGGATTTTGAAGAAAAGGGATGGAGCTTGATTTTGAGTGCTTGGATTTGAATGTTTGGAAAGAAGCTTTGCGTAAGTATGGGGCCCGAATCAAATCTCTTAACAAACCCAATTTGGTATCTCTCGACGATTTCTATTGCAACCAACTCCCTTCTCTCCTTCACCACCGAAAACCTAACCCTTACATCACTACTTCCGAGCTTTCCAAGCTCATGCAATGGAAGCTCACCCGTGGCAAATGGAGGTTCTCCTTTTCTTTTTTACTCTTTTTCCTTTCTAATATCTGTGTTCATTTGTCACTGACTCTCTCTATTTTATGCGCTCAATTTCAGACCTCGTCTCCTGGACTTTGTTTCTTCCCTAGACGAGTCCTTGGTCAAATCCGCTTCTCAGAAGGCTTTTTACAGTCTACCTAATATATCCAAAGCTGTTTCTGAACTTACTGTCCTTAAAGGCGTTGGTCCCGCCACTGCCTCCGCCGTTCTGGCTGCTTTTGCCCCTCATCTCACCCCCTTCATGTCCGACGAGGTCACTCCATCCCCTTTCGCCTTTCACTTTTAATAACTTCAATTTCTTTCTTGTTTGGTCTTTCTTCCTAACTTTTTAACTTTTATCGCTACAGGCTATGGAGGCAGCTCTTGGCAATTCAAAAGATTATTCACTCAAGCAATATCTACTATTCGCTAATAAACTACAGACAAAAGCCAAGGTATGTATCCACTTATGAACATAATCTTCTTTTATTGAAGTCATCAATTTTCCATGCCGATGCATATGCTATTCCGAATTCACACAGAATGAGATATTTATTTCTTTAATGATCTTTTGGGTTAGCAAGTGCCCTGGGTTATTTCTAAAGTCACCAATCCATAAGGATCTGTACTGGTTTATTGTCCACCTGCACTTTTACATAATATCTTGTACAATTTTACTTCAAAAACAATATCACTGCCATCCCCATCCCTATTAATTTTTTTACTTAGTAGCAACAATGTAATATTGATCGAACAAGTTCGGTTGTGTTTGATACGTACTCGTATATCCAAATCTTGTTCTCACTCTCACACAGACACTTGGTTTAATTTTGACGTCAGAGTAATCATGTTGGTTGAGTACGATTATATTTTGTAGTATGCATTAAATTGGATGAAGCTACTATTAAGTTGCTTATAAGTTATTTGGCTGCCTTTTTGAACCTCTGGTGGAAAAATCATTTGCAGGAGTTGAGTCCAGAAGGAGACTCATTTACCCCATCAGATGTAGAAAGGGCTTTGTGGAGTTGTGCTGTAGGGAAGTTAATAGCACCCCCATTGAATCAGAATCAGAAGACCAATCCTAGCAGGAGCTCCAAAAGAAAGAGAAAGAATTGACATGACTAATTACTGAAAATTGTAAGTGAAGTTTGTGTTTTTCCACTTTTCCAAGGTTAGCTAGTTTTGCCTTTGTATGTATGGGTGACTGGATTTTCTGTGGTTGGAGTTCTTTGCTGTTCTTTTTCACCCATGGGGAATTGTTTAGTCATGCATCCCATTAAACTCAAAACGCATTGGTTCACCTTTAGTGAAACAATGCATTTTTTTTTTTCCCACAATTTCTGCAAGCCAAAATCCACACTTTTATCTCAAGTAAAATGATGCGTTTTTTTTTTTTTTTTTTGCTTTATGCTGGACCAAAAACACATCATTTTGAATTGCCTAAAACGATGTTTTTCAAATTCGTCTTCCCGTGCAGTGAATGGAGATGAAATGTCGTTCATTTTCTGTCAATATTTATTCTGTAATTTTTTAAGAAGGGAGTTTTCCACTGTTGCGTTTCTCCATTGATTGTTGTTTTCTTCATTTATCAAGGTTCACATGTTGGTTTCATTGCTCTGTCAAGGCTTTGAATATGGATAGTGCAAAAAATTACTCTATTAATTTGTATGAAAATGAGGGTGAAGTTTGAAAGAGAAAATTATATTTGTGCAGTAGAAATAACATTTCTCTTTCAGCCTAGTTCCAAGAGGGTATATTTGTGCAGTAGAGATAACATTTGTCTTTTCAGTTTAGGTCTAAGAGAGTATATTTGTGCAGTAAAAATTAAATTATTTCTTCGGTTTAGTCCCCAAAAAATTATATATGCAGCAGAAATTAATTTTTTTCTGATTTACTCCCAAGAAAAATTATATTTGTGCAGTAGAAATAAAATTTTCCTTTCAATTTAGTCCTAAGAAAAAAATTATATTTGTACAATAGAAATAAATTGTAATCCTAAGAGAAAATTGATAAAATATATTTTTAATTAAATTATATATTTATATATGTGGTGAGTGAGAGAAGATTGAATGGGAAGTTAAAAAATTAGATTTCATAGGAAAAATTAGTAAATTAAATTTTTTTTATTGATGTCTTTATTATGTATTATATATAACTTAGAGATTATTTAAATATGTAATGATGTTTCATAATCTACAACACATAAATGATACTATATTAATGGATTAAATTTGATCATTATAAAATAATTAATATAAATATTAATTATATATGTATAACATTTATTTTTGTATTGTTTCTTTTTTTTTATGCAAAAACAAAAGAGAAAAAAAGTACTGTAAAGAAAATAGCAATTTGTAATTTTAATGTATAAAATATCATTATTCTTAATTTAATATAATTATTATCTATGTATTGCAATAGAAATGTTAATATAGAGTTTGATTGAAAGTTTAAAGTGAAAATAAAATTTGATAGTATGGAGAGTGTTTCAAAATTTTGGTATGACTATAGTGTTAAAATAGAATTTGGGATTAGAAAGTCATATGAAAAATAAAATAGACAATAGCTTTATGTAGATTTTTTTAATTGTAAAGAAAGATTAAAATGAAAAGATAAGAGGAATTATTTAATAATTAAGTCTTGACGTGAGACAAGAATATATTGTAAAATAAAAATATCCTTGTCTTTGTGAATGGAAAGTTGAGAATTAATGACTTAATATAGGAACACAATAACGAATTTTATCTCAGAAATTGCACACATTAATTTGTCAACGAACTTGTTTAATGTTCAAACATATGAAACTGAGTTATCAAATGATTTTGTGATTCAACAAAGAGCAATTTTTGTATTTATGAGAAAGCGTGTCAAGAGACAAGTTAATTTTGAATATATTCATTTGGATAAAAAGATTTTTTTTTCTGTACTTAACGATAAGTGACAAACGATTGAAATGATCTTATAACACTAAGTAGCATTGGTATGTCACAACTAATCAGTATTAAGAAAACATTTGAATTTAAAAGTAGGAAGTGTATCAAAAGTTGAATTGAATTTTATTGTTAAAGTACATCAATTTAGTGATGTGATGGGAGGTTATGACATGGTCGATGAAATGTTTTCCTTTAAACGTAAAAGCTTAATTCAACTCTTGAAACATCTCTTTTTTTTAAGTTCATTCCTCTTCTTAAGATTGATTGATTGTGATATGTCCATATTATTAGGTGTTATAAGATCATCTTTCTTGTTTATTATTTATTGTTGAGTGCAAAGATAATTTTTTTAATTCAAACAATTATATCTAATATTAGCTTGTTTTCTGATATGTTTAGTTATGAGTGTAAAAGTTGCTCTTTTTAGAATCTTGAAATCATCTTCTAATTCAATTTATTGTGTTTGAACATCAAACAAGTTATATTAATAAGATAATATGTGTGTAGTTTTTGTAAGATGAAGTAGGTGATTGTGTTTTTCTATTAAATTGTTGACTCTTAACTTTTTATTTACAAGTATGAGGGATATCCTCGTTTTATAATATATTTTTGTCTCGCATCGAGAATTAAATATTAAATAATTTCTTGATTTTTCTTTACAAAAAGTTTGCATGAAATTATTGTTTGTCTTTTTTATTTTTATTGACGTATGACTTTTTAACCATAAATCTTATTTTATTAATATGGTCAGACCTAAAATTTTTAGGTACTCCTCATGTTATCAAATTATATTTTTACTTTAAACTTTTAATCAAACTCTATGTTAACATTTTTCTCTACTAAGACAAATAAAAAATATATTAAATTAAAGTTAATTTCATACATTGAAATTGTCATTTTTTTTTTGTTTTTGCACCAAAACATAAAAGAATAAATGTTATAGATATATCATTAATGTTCATATTAATTATTTTACAACTAATCAAATTTAATCATATAATATATTATATTTTTTAAATTATGGAATATTATTACATATTTAAATGATTTTTAATTATCATAAAATAAACAAACAATAAAAAATATTTAATTCATTACAACTGTTCCCATCAAGTCTAATTTTTTTAATCGAAAATAAATTTTATCATTCACAACACAAATATAATTTTTTCTTAGGATTAAGTTGAAAGATAATTTATTTTTATTATACAAATATTATTTTTTCTTAGGATTAAATTGAAATAAAAATTTAATTTTTATTACACATAATTTTTTTGGTATTAAACTAAAAGAAAATTTTATTTTTTACTATACAAATATAATTTTTTTGGATTAAACTAAAAGATAAATTTCATTTTTTTGTACAAATATATTCGCTTAGACTAAATTAAAAGATAAATATTATTTATACTGCATAAATACATATATATATTTTTTTTTTTCAAATTTCACTATCTCTTCGATATGAATTGATAAAGCAATTCTTGGTACCAGACAAAGTCTTCACAAAATAATGGAGTCAACGCTGAAATCCTGTTGATTGAAGAAGCAAAATGAAAAAAATGCAATAATAGAAAACTAGCCTTTTTAAAAATTGTAGAATGAATATTTACGTAAAGAAGATGATTTTAAAAGTGCACCGTTTTAGACTTATGTTTGCCCAAAAAAAAAAAAAACGGTGCATTATGCTTCCAGCATAAAACATAAGGCATCGATTCACTTGGGATGAAATGTGAAACAATCCGTTTTGAGTCGTAGAAACAAACATGCTATTTCACTACAGGCAAAACGATGTATTTTGAGTTTAATAAAACGCATGGTTCAACTACACCCATTGGATGAAACGAATGGCTCAGATTTTCCAATGGCAAAAAACTCAAACTACAAGAGATTCGGTCACAAGAATTTTCAGTTCCGGCACAACTTGAAAACGTGTATGATAATTATTAATTGGTGACTTGACTTTTCAATCCAGAGAAGGAGATTATCCAACTGAAAGCATCGAGGGAACTTTCTGAAGGCTTCCTATCTTAATGCCAATTTAAATTAAGAGAAGCAACATAGTTAAATGCTAACTATTGACATTTGAGCGTAGCATTGAACAACCTCTGAGCCTTAGCGTTACATCTTGACTTTAACTCCCATGTAGAGAGATTCTCAGTGTTGTCTTCTTTCAAGTTTCAATTTGTTTAGAGTTGAGACTTGAGAGTGTACTTATGAAAGGCGATGAATCTCGTTGCTGTAGTATCCAACAACACGCGAGTGTCAAGACTTTTTTCATTAAAAAAAAACATTTTAAACATTTTTATGTTTTAAAGTGGGTAATATAAATCAACATTTAAAGTATAAAATAATTAATGTTTGTCCGTACTATTAGATATTAAAATTAATTCATTAATTCGTTTAGCTAATAAAAAAGTCTAAATTCAACATACATTTGATTTTCTTTTTTCAAATTTTGCTTTTAAACATCATTCTTAATTTGTAAAAAATTAATAGAATGAGCTATATAATATATAAAAAAAACTAATAATATGAAACTCAAATTACTTAAAATGCCAATTTATAAATCACAATAGATTTTGCCTTATGAGAGAGAGAGAGAGAGAGGGAGAGAAACGTGGACTGAAGGGAAATCTATAAAACAGGCATTTGCATAGAAATATCCAGAACGGATGAAGAGGACAAATTCTTGAATGCATTCACTCTACGCGTTAAGTAGACTAGGTTAATAAAAAATGGTCCAAATTTGAATCTGTAACATTGTAATCTGTGTGATTTATTTTACTTATTTTTGTTGAACTTAAAATTTTGTCTGAATTTGAGATGACAATTTTTGAATGATTTAGTTAAGCGAAATCTGTTAAAAGATTCATAATTTTTTTTTTCTTAAAAAAGAAAAGGACTTCTCAGATTGATAGTAAATTTTGTAGTCGAAGAAAAGGAAAAGACAGTGCGCTTGCCATATGCCCATTAGAATTTTTACCCCAGAAACAAAAGTGGAATCCAAAATTTAAAAGGAATTACAAGCTCTAGCTTTTTATCCACTTTTGTACGAAAATTTTGTTTTTAATATTTTCAAAATTATCCTTACAATTTATGAATTTATATCACCTGTTTTTAATAGCAGGATTAAATAGTAAATTTTGTATGAAATAATTTTGATCAGTAATTCACTACCTCTAAAGATAAATTTAGAGCACATAAATTGAAGTCATAATAAATTTGTCTTGCTAAATTAATTAAAATAATAGGAATGATTATATAATGTAACACAAAGCATCATGTATGTTAAATTGATAATTTCCATTCTATGACACTAAAACAAGTAAATAAATTAGACATATGAGTAAATAAATATGGTTAAATATTATGAATTAAAATTTTAAGTAATAATTAGTTAAATGACTTTTTTTCTTACAATAACTAACAATATAATAGTTTCGTACTATAATTTTAAAAGTATTAAAAAAAGAGAGACATTTTCGTTGAAAAGTTGCTTTTTAACCATCAAATGAATTTTTTAAAAATTTTAAAATTTTGAATCTGTTGTCCTTTGTTCCTTAAATTTTTTAAATTTAAAAGTTGAAAAATTCGAGCTCCTCATTAAAACGCCCAAATCCAAATTATGTTGATTGTTGAATGTCGATGTGCAAGCAGCGGCAGAAGGGAAGTGGGACCCCATCGTCATCACCAAAGTAACGTTTACTTGTTGAGGTTGACGTTAAGGGCGATTCCCGCTTGAGCTTTTCCGTCACCATTTCTTCTTCTCCATCATCTTTCTTTCATTCCTTCAATTCCAAATCCCACCCAATATGCCACCCGTCTCCGAACGCAAGTACCGACGCAGCTCCAAAACCCTTGCTCTTCTTCCCACAAACCGAGTTGACTATTACGAATCCCTCGATGCCGAATCAGGCTTCTATGGCGCATCCTTCTCCGGTGCCGTTTTTAACCTCTCCACCACCATCGTCGGTGCCGGCATCATGGCTCTTCCCGCCGCTGTCAAGCAATTGGGCTTAATTCCGGGCCTGATTATGATTGTTCTGTGTGCTATGTTAACTGAATCCTCTATTGACATACTCCTCAGGTTCACACGTGTCTCCAAGTCCTCTACCTATTCCGGTGTTGTTTCCGGTGCTTTCGGTGGCTTTGGCCGCGTCCTTATGCATCTTTGCATTGTTGTCAACAATACCGGAATGCTCATTGTCTACATGATCATTATCGGTACTAATTTTATCTCAATTTTATGTTTCTTTACAACCAATTTAATATTCCTTTCTTCTGGTAAGGGAATTTTAAAATAAATTAATTAATTAGTTAATTATATAAATAAAATTTGGTAGAAAATTTGAAAACGATTTTGGATTCATGCCCTAGACATTTCAAACGGGATTTTGGGACTTTGGTACTCGGCGCTAAAGCTGTAGTCTTTCGCAGGAAATGGGACACGTTTACAAGGCATTGGGTCATTCTCATCAGGTTAACGGCTAAGCTACAGTCCGTTTCCCAATTGAAAAAAAAAAAAAAACTTTTGTTGTATTGTATTTTAGTAACACTAGAGACCAGACAACTCTATAAACATTTAGGCATAAAATAAAAGTTGCCGAGCTACAGTGACTATGTTGGATGTCGTTTGAGTGTGTCTGAAATTAAAAATTGATTGTTCGGTTACAGGGGATGTATTATCGGGAACGTGGTCGGAAGGGGTGCACTATTCGGGGGTTATTGAAGAATGGTTTGGTCAACGCTGGTGGTCTACGCGTTCAGTCTTAATGCTGCTCACGACCCTTCTGGTCTTCCTTCCTCTCATATCATTCAAGCGCGTGGGTACGCTTCCTCTCTTCTTTTTTATTCTTTTCTCAAAATTGTCCTAGATGGATGGTATGTTGGTATTTCAGATTCAACATGCATTGTCCACTATAAAATGCTTTAATCTTTCAACTTTCCCTTTGCATATTTGGGCACTTGGTCCACACTCTATCCGATTGCAAGGATTCTTCAACATGTCGCTATCTCCAGAGGATTTATTGCCCTGTGATACCAACCAGATTTAATAGATACTCGCATAATATACCATATGCTTCAGCTCTGACTGGAATTAAACAAATCGTAGTCATGTGGGCCGATCACATATTGGTTATTTGACTCCTCTCCCTTTATATCCCTAGCTGCTTGTTCAAGCTCATGTTTGCTTCTTAATATTTTATGTTTTGTTGTACCAAAAAATATATTTCATATTTTGCTCTAAAACTGCCGGATCAGACCTTTTCTGCGGGTGGACACATTGCTTCTTTGGTTGTTTGGATTGATATTGATATGCCTTATTTTAATTATCTTTGATTACATCAGATTCATTGAGATACACATCAGCACTGTCAGTCGGGTTAGCGATTGTTTTTGTGGTAATAACAGCTGGAGTAGCAATTGTTAAGTTGATTGATGGAAGTATTGGGATGCCACGCTTAATGCCGACATTCACTGACCAGGAATCTTTTTGGAAGCTTTTCACTACTATCCCTATTCTGGTCACTGCTTACATATGCCATCATAATGGTGAGTACCAAGTACGGTGATACATCCTCCATTACTCAAAATTTGAATTGATTGATTTGTGATGGTTGCTAACTACTACTATAGTCAACAAGTTATTGATTGAGCCTTTTCCTGTCAATGAGGAAATTTGAAATTTCATATCACCATTTGTAATTCAAAATTGTTCTCTAATGGCTCTATTAGTTATGCAGTTCACCCTATAGAGAATGAACTAAAAGACCCTAACCATATGAAGTCAATAGTCCGGGCATCCCTCTCATTATGCTCATCAGTGTACATAGCGACCAGTGTTTTTGGATATTTGTTGTTCGGGGATAAAACACAGGATGATGTACTTGCTAACTTTGACAGCGATCTTGGAGTTCCTTTTGGGTCATTGCTTAATGATGTGGTTAGAGTGAGCTATGGCATTCACCTTATGCTGGTGTTTCCCATTGTGTTTTATTCCCTTCGCCTCAACCTAGATGGTCTTCTGTTTCCATGTGCCACTCCCATTGCCGTTGACAACAGGAGATTCTATTTATTGACTTCATTTCTCATGCTTTTCATTTTCGTTGGAGCCAATTTTGTGCCCAGCATCTGGGATGCCTTCCAGTTCACAGGTGCCACTGCAGCTGTTGCTACTGGATTCATATTTCCTGCCGCTATTGCTCTCAGGTAATTAATTATATTAAACGCTGACTCAATGCCATGGGTATATATGCGGTGAAATATGTAGTAATAGACATCTACATTGTTTCACATTAGTAAAACTACCCTTAATTTTGCAGGGACACCCATGGAGTTGCAACAAACAAGGACAAGCTATTATCATGGTTGATGATATGTTTGGCTGTCTCTTCAAGCACAGTGGCTATCTCCAGTGACTTGTATAGCATCTTCACTGGTGAAGAAGCAGTAGCTGGAACCTGACGTACACACATCTTCGAAGACCCTCACATGGGAGAAACAAGTGCTTCAGTTTCAATGCCTTCTCTCTTGTAAATAACAGCATATGTAGCTAGTTCTTATACTATTGACTAGAAGTAACATCATACTCTCACACCCTTAGTAGGACCTTGTGGACGCAGACAATTTAGTTATATATAGAAGGACCTCTCATTCTTTTGTTTTATTTCTTTTCCGTCCAAAACAAAAAGTGTGGGTTGATTGCGATTTTTAAAAATTATTTTAAAAAAAAAAAAAAAAATTGAATAAATATTTTTAACCAAAAAATAAAAAATAAAATGTGTTTTGAAAAAGAAAATAATTAAAAGATATTTTAAACTTTAATTTTTTAAAATAAAAAAATAGAAAAATAAATTTTTTTTATTAATAGCATACATAAAAATAATACTAGTATAAATTTTTAAAATTAATTTTATAAAATAATTTTTAAAAAATTATAATAACTTAGAAACATACGTATATCTCTCCTTAACCATTAATTAAGCCAATCCTTTAGATTGCTTGATACCCGTATCAATTAACCAATGTTGGACACCTTAAATGTTTTGTACACACATTAGTTGGCTACCCAAACCAATTAACTGACTCTTTGCGTCTATATTTCATCATTTATTTATAAAATACTTAGCTATGCCTTTCATGAATCCATAGACTATAAAATTTAACGAGTTCAGTTAATTCTATATATCATATATATATCTAGTTTAGTTAACCATATACATACATATATACATACATACACACACGCATGTATATACATAGATATATATATATATATCTCTCTAAAACATGATCATACTCTCTATGATGATAAAATGGAAGTCTTCAGCACGTGCCTTCAGATCAGAAGCCTTACTGACCTGTGCATGAAGGAAGTGTTTGATCAAAGTACCAACACTAGCAAGCAGTCGAGACTTTTCTAGTGGCACAAACCGAAAATAGGAATCCAAGGTCAACACTAATGGCAACTTTCCTTAGTAACCCTGGTAGATCAAGAATTGGAGGAGTTTTGAGAGATGACTTGGGCAACTGGGTGTAGGGTTTCTCGAGGGTTATTGGCTTCGCGTCTAATATGAATGCAAAGCTTCATGCAATTCAAAGTATTGCTATTGACACGGGAGCTAACTTGGTTGAATTGAAAACAGATTTTCTTAAAGCTATTCATCTCATTAATTACGCTAATTCTGCCCTTCACCTCCTTGGCTCTATCATAGAAGATATTAGAGGTATCATGAAGAGTAATCTTAATTTCAAGATCACTCACATTTTTCGTAAAACGAACTAATGTGTTGATAAAAAAGTCAAATTTAGTTCTCACAATGATACTACTTTTTATCTCTGATAAGACCCACCTTATGAAGTTTTCATGAATCATCTTGCTGATACTTTTTCTATAATCTTTTTTCAAGAATAGTCTTATTCTTATTTTGTCACACAAATAAAAAAAATAAAGAACCAATCATTTCTTGATCATAGGCCATAGATAATGACTCAAATAAATGGTAGCCATTATTGTTCACTCCAAAGTTTCAATTAACGAGCAAATTGAACTTTCTTTTACTGTCAAATGTGAATGAATTGGTTGCTTGCGTTTTTTTTCTTTTAAAATAGTCTTTATATCTAAACCTATTTTTAAATAATAAATACTCATAATATTTTAATTATCCAATATATGTTCTACTGTATGGACAAGAGTGGAAAGGAAAATTAAAAAGTAATCATGGGAAAGAGCTGTCATCCACGAACGTTGAAAGCACTCTTTGGTCCATTCAACACTCAAAAACTAACTTTAGTTTCATTTTTCCTTAAAAGGATATGGAAAAAACTTGGTTACCAGAACCCCTTCAACTACGGACTCCTGATTACTTCTTAAATTATAAAAGTTGACGAATATTATTTTAATTAAGACTTATAAATATTTTTGCTTTTGTACGAACTTGTGTTTTAATTTATTTCGCCTCTTTGTTTGTTAATAGAGATTTTATGTCAAACTTCACTATGATCGCTTAGAAAAAATACATGCACAATTAATTTAAAATAAAAAATTAACAAAATAGAGGTGAAAAATATAATTTAGATGAAAAATATTATTTTTTAAATTAATTGTCCACTTATTTTTCTAAGGTAATAAAATTTTATCAAATTATTAGTAAAATATTACATAAAATTCTGTAAAGTAAAAATGAATTAAATACATTTAAACATAAAACATATTAAAGTGTGAAAAAAATATTTATAAATGAGTTATAATTGAATCAAACATTTGAGCATTTTGCTTGATAATCGCAATTGGATTTCAGTGTTCTACGATGCTTTTTACATCAACTATGTTGCTTTGTCATCGCTAGGATACCTCTTTCCTCAATTGAAATAAATGGTTTCATTGGCAAATAAAAACACTTAAGATGGTTTAATTCTATTATTTATATACGTATGAATATTTGAGTAAGTGTGTCTCATTTAATCCGGTGTCTTTCTTTCCTAATTTTATTAAGAAATTAAAATTAAAATAATGATTGTTTAAAATTGGTTTAGAAAAAAAAAGTGAAAAGAGCGGACAAATGAAGAAATTATAAATTTTGTCATTAATGCATGTTGGTAGAGAAGTATAACAACAATTATTTTAGACCGACAAAATCTATATCAGAATCTTTTTGAAAGAATGATATAACTGTGTGTCAGTCATTAATAACTAAATATAAAGAATGATATAATTGTGGACGTTGGCATGCACATCGTAAACAATTTCCAAGTCTAATTAGTCACCTATATGCTTAAAAATAATTAAATTTAGTTAAAATTTTGAATCCCCAAAACAAAACGTTGTATGAACCACTGTAATTTAGTTCAAGTGATGTCAAGGAAAAACAATTGAACATTGATGGGTTTACATATTATAAAAAATATTAATAAAATATAATTAATTAATAAATAAATAAAATGGTACAAATTTAATTATTAACTCCAACAAAATTGAAATTCATTAATTAAACTACACAAATTCACTTCAAATTAATTTGGACATGTAGGCCAGCGTGTCCACCCCTGTCTCACCCAAGATGAAAAGCATTGACACGTGTCTTCCAACCAGGTTCTTGGAAGATAGTTTAATACTTATAGTGCTTTGGCACGTGCCGATTTATGACATAAGCATGCTTGATGCTTTGTATTTTGTCCTACCCAAAAAACACCAAACTTGTTTGAGACTCAATTTTCTTCCACCAAAATTTTTTTCTCAAATATTTATATTTTATATTTTCTAATTTCGCAGCACCCCAAATGTCGATTATGCCCTCATCTACAATTGCGCTTGTTTGTCATGTCACGTGAGTATATTACCGAAATTCGGTGCGAGCGGCTGTTTTCTTTAATGGCATCAGCTCACAATTACATGACATCATTCATCATTCTGCACGGTTTTCCCAAATTAACCCCACTTCCATTTCCTGTAAATGAAAGGATGGTTGAATCTGCATCAAATTTTCATACATCTTAAATATGCAAATTAAAACAACTTTCCTAACTCAAACATCCATTGGAATAACCAATTAAGCATTCATAAAATTAAATAATACAAAGTAAAAACTTGTTTATTCCCTTACTGCCACCTTGGCGGCTTTATTTGTGGTCCTCTTGCTCCTACCTGCCACGATTAATGTTGTATATATCTTTTTCTTCCTCATCTCATATCAAAACGATTTGTATCACTGCTCCATGTTCCAAAACAACCTTATCCCTCATCAACTAAAAAGCACAAATTAAAGATCAGACGCAACAATATATACCCTTGTCCAGCACTCACAACTTTCGCATGCATGTTGGTTGTGAAACCCATAAAAACACTATAATTAGTTTACCAATAACAAGCTACTTAACTTGATATTACAATTGGACGTTCAATTAGGAATTGATGAGAGATGCTATCGCATACGTAAATGTCGACGAACATCTGAAATTATATAGATATCTCGACCTAATTAAGTGGGGCACGTTATAAAATCTGGGCTGTGTCTATGGTTATTGCCAAATAACAACAAGCATTAATATTCTTAGTCTTACCTTTTTCTAATTTTTGGCATAGAGAGAGATAGAGAGAATTGACAAAGAGAGCATCATGTATAAGGCTACAAGATCTATATGGAGCGGGTATGATAAATTAAAGGAGGATTAATGTCATGATCCCTAAATGAAAGTTGTCGGGGGACGCCCTTGTGCTCCGTGATGATTCTGAAACTGAAATAATATATTCATTGATTCATACTTGTTTATGATGTATACATTAATGCTATATATATATGCCTATGTATATAGATTTTCCTATTTACTTCTACTACCAAATGAGTGGGACTGGTGATCAATCATGACAAAATTTAAAGACATATGCAGGGTCACTAGTTTTAATAAAATTATCATCTCAAAAGCTGATTGATACCTGATATATATATAAAATATTAACCTTAGTTATAATTAAGATTACAAGGCTAGTAACTTGTCTATATGGTATAGAAGCCACCAAAAGTTCGATTTACCTGATGCACTACGCAAATGGTGAAGATGCAGGATATATATGAACACCACTGAAACCAAATTTTGACATACACGAAACGAATTATAAAAACAGCCACAAATTTTTGTAATCCAAATTCGTCTTATATATTTTCTCTTTCTTCATCTCCAATCTCTATCACTCCATGCCTTCGCATGTGCTTGGAGTATGGGGGAGATTCGAGAGAGAGCAAGCAACGTAATGGAACTCTACATATCTTTTTCCCTCGTTTTTTGGGTAATCAAAACTCAAAACTGTACAGAAAGGAATAAATTAATGAAAGATAAAAGAGATTACGGAAATTTTGATTATTAATTTAATTCTCATATATATATCAGGCACTGTATATATATTCCACGAGGTGTATATATATATATATATATATATAGCAATTCTGTCATTGGAAGCATTTTTTAAAGATTGAATATCTTATAATTTTTTTCTAATGGATTAAATTTATGTGATCCGTATCTCTTGAAAAGCTAATCATTTAGTATAAAATCAAAACATCTCTAGAACTCAAGAACAAGACACATTTTTGAGTTAATCCTGGTCCTAAAGCTTTTTTGCTAAAAAATATGACTAATCTACATTTTATTTCTTTTTTCTTAGCATACATATATCTCCGTCCTTTTAAAAAAATTGTTTGAATGGGTGAATAAAATAATTAACTATATTAATCATATTAATAATTATTTACTCATTAATTTGCTTACCATAAAAGATGAAAACCTTTCTTTCACCGCGCTTTTTACTTTGCTAAATATTGATAAAGAAATATTATTGGGTGAAACACTGATAATTTTTCCTGTGTATGATTCATATATCACTATCTTACGTCCTTTAATATCTTAGATACTATATACAACTATAATATTTTTTTATGGCATTTAATGTTATAATGTTCGATATATATAACAAATGATTAAAATGTAGTGTCATACAAGATATATAATTAGCTATTTTTGTAATCTTGGTGAGTTATGTACAGCGTACTTGAGTATCGTATAACAGCAGTTAGAAAGGGAGAAAATAAATGAATAAACTTACTTGCATAGAATTATAGTTGGGGAGCCAAATTAAGGTTATATACCTGTAAAAATTTGAAGATAAGTAAATGAAATACAACTTCACCCGTGACAAACACATACATTCTCAATATAGAAAAATTATTATTATCTAGATTATAATAATTTTAAACTTTGTTATAAGATAATTTTATAAAATAATATATTTTATAATATAAATATAAAATAAATTATGTAATATAAAAACATTAGAATAAAAATAAAGATAATAAAAAATTATAAAAAATGAGTAAATTAAATAATTTTTTATTATTTTAAAATTATAATAATTATTATTTTACATTATATTAAAAAAATACATAAATATCTGTACATATAAAATTTTTAATTACTATTATTATTACTAGGGGCAGTAAGTGTAGCGAGGGAAAACTAAATAAGGAGACTCGGTCGTATGATCATATCCACTGCCCTAAATGAGGACGTCTGCGGATTTTTCAGAGGGCCCCAACAATAACAAAACAACACATGTATATTGTTTTTTGTTTGATGAGGAAATAATGCAATGTAAGTAATACATATAATTAAAAAATGAACTCGATTAGAAACTAAAAACCAGAGACGCTCTTCTTTTGGCAAGTTCACGCATTGCTTGCTTTGCGCCTGGCTGTTCATAACTCCTTGAAATTTCTCCACCTCTGCTTTTCTGTGTGATTCAACTACTTATTACCATTTGTAAAATAATCCCCATTTTTTCATTTTCTTTGTTGTATTTTTTGTTCCACGCGCCAACAATGAAAGAAAAGAAAGAACCATCATCATGCCTTTCAATTTCATTGCCCAGAAGATCTCTGCCATTTTAAATTTTTACCACTGTCAAAAAAATTTGCAATAGTTGGGTTGTTGTGGACGTTTATTGAAATTTAAAAGGAGTTGGTGGAGATTAAGGGGAAAAAGAAGGGATTTGTCGGAAAATGTGTGTCGTCTGACTTTGACCAATTTTATCAATTTGTTACCTTAAGTGCTGCTATGTGGTTCTATGATTGATCCCTTTTCATATTGGATTTTTTTGTTGTGGTAAAAGAGATCCATTTGTGGAGGTTGGAGATTTTGACCACTTAACGTGCTTTCTGGGTAATATTCTTGTTAAATTCCTGTTAGACATTTTTTTAAAAGGAAATTCTGGGCATCAAAATCAAAATCAAAATCAAGGAATCGTTGAGTTGTTGCCTCTCTGTGTTCCAACATCTTGCTCTTTTTTTTCCCTCTCACTCATTCCTTCTCATTACGTTCTAGACCTGCTCTCTTGCACTCTGCAATTGGATGAGAGATGTTTTGGACTCATCCAATAGGTCCTCGTGTTGTCTCTCTGTAACTCACAGACCCATCCCTCTGAGAAATACTTCGTGTATAACCTCCCTCCCAATGTCACCATGGCTTAGAGACGCCTCGCTCTGCTTCCTCCTCCACGCGTCTCTCACTCTTACTTTCCATTTCTCCTTTTCCTTTTCTTCTCTGACAATGAGATCAAACTTGTAGCTTCTTTGCTTCTCCTTCCTCGTTTTTTTCTTCTTCAAGCGGTTCGTGGTCCACGGATAGAGAGAGAAAAGTTGTGTTTCGGAGATCAAACTTAAAAATGGCATCTTTGTCGAATTGGTGGGGGAAGGAGAAGCCCCGGGGAACCCCTGTGGTGGTGAAGATGGAGAACCCCAATTGGTCCATGGTTGAGCTGGAAGGTCCTTCAGAGGAAGACTTCCTCGTTACCGACCCATCGGGTCGTCCCAGAGAGAAAGACAAAGGCAAAAATGCGAAACAACTCACTTGGGTTCTTCTCCTCAAAGCCCACAGAGCAGCAGGTTGCTTGACCTCCATTGCCCCCTCATTGTTTGGTCTCGTCTCAGCTGTGAAACGCCGCGTAGCCTCTGGAAGAACGGATGCCGATGCCGACAACGATAACGAAATCCGTGGCGGCAGGGAAAAAGAGAACCCTACTGTGAAAAGCAGGTTTTATTCTTGCATAAAATTGTTTCTGTGGTTGTCTGTGCTTCTGCTGTGTTTCGAGGTGGCTGCTTACTTTAAAGGTTGGCATTTTGGCGCGCCTCATCTCCAGCTGGACCATTTGTGGGTGACCTCATTTGGAGTTAAAGATGTTTTCGATTGGCTGTATAGCCGGTGGGTTTTGATTCGAGTGGCCTATCTTGCTCCTCCTCTCCAGTTCCTAGCCAACGTGTGTATTGTGCTGTTCCTAATTCAAAGTCTGGATAGACTAATTCTATGTTTGGGTTGCTTTTGGATTCGATTTAAGAAGATCAAACCTGTTCCAAAAGTTTCTGTAGATCTTGAATCTGGAGAGAAAGGTTACTTCCCTATGGTGCTAGTGCAGATCCCCATGTGTAATGAGAGAGAGGTAAAGATCCTATTCCCCAACTCTTCTCTCTGTTTGTGTTGAATTCTACACCAGTTATGTTGATCTACTTGATGGATTTCCTCAGGTTTATCAGCAATCTATTGCGGCTGTTTGTAGTTTGGATTGGCCAAAATCCAAGTTACTGATTCAAGTTCTTGATGATTCGGATGACCCAACAACACAGTTGCTGATCAAAGAAGAGGTTCAAAAATGGCAGCATGAGGGTATCAACATTCTATATCGGCATCGTGTGATTAGAGACGGGTACAAGGCTGGTAATCTCAAGTCTGCCATGAATTGTAGCTATGTGAAAGACTATGAATTCGTTGCTATTTTTGATGCTGACTTTCAGCCTACCCCGGATTTGCTCAAGAGAACAGTTACTCATTTCAAGGTGCTTAATTCAATGTCGTATTCTGTGACTCATCACTCAGTCCAAAATTCTGGTTTAGTCTTTGTCATGATAGAAGTACTCATTGTAATCTTGTAACCATTGTAAATGCGTATGTAATAGTCAATTAACCTGTTTGATTATACTACAGGATAATGAGGAATTAGGACTAGTTCAAGCAAGATGGTCTTTTGTGAACAAGGATGAAAACCTGCTAACAAGGTTGCAGAACATTAACTTGACATTCCATTTTGAGGTGGAGCAGCAGGTAAATGGCGTTTTTATTAATTTCTTTGGGTTCAATGGAACTGCTGGAGTGTGGAGAATAAAGGCTTTAGAGGAAGCTGGTGGTTGGTTAGAGAGGACCACAGTTGAGGACATGGATATAGCTGTTCGAGCTCATCTTCATGGCTGGAAATTCATTTTCCTCAATGATGTTGAGGTTTGCCTCTCATAAATTCACACCTACCTTTAGTTCTCATTGCTCATTAATTCTCATACTAATATAATATTAGTTGTTTATGCGTCCAGTGCCAGTGTGAATTGCCAGAGTCTTATGAAGCTTACAGGAAACAACAGCATAGATGGCATTCAGGACCAATGCAGCTATTCCGCCTTTGTTTGCCCGACATAATAAAGTCTAAGGTATGTATGTCTGAAGGCAGAGTCATTATGCATCAACCTTGACATACGCGTCTCATCTTGGTGCCTTATATAATTTTGTTACCAATTTTGCTTTTGCAGATAAGCATATGGAAGAAATTCAATTTGATATTTCTCTTCTTTCTATTAAGAAAACTGATATTACCCTTTTATTCATTTACCCTATTCTGTATAATTCTGCCTATGACAATGTTTGTACCAGAGGCTGTGCTTCCCGAATGGGTTGTATGCTATATCCCTGCAGTCATGTCATTTTTGAACATTCTTCCAGCCCCAAAATCCTTCCCCTTCATTGTACCTTACCTTCTTTTTGAGAATACTATGTCGGTTACCAAATTCAATGCCATGATCTCTGGCCTATTCCAGCTTGGTAGTGCATATGAGTGGGTTGTGACAAAGAAATCTGGTCGTTCCTCAGAGGGTGATCTTGTTGCATTGGTTCAGAAAAGTCCCAGGCATCAAAGAGGGGCTTCAGAGCCTGATCTTGAGGAAATGAAGGAGGTAATCCAGCAAGAGGAGCAGAAGGCGTCAAAGAAGAAGCATAACAGAATATATTTGAAGGAGCTTGCTTTGGCCTTCTTACTTCTAACGGCATCAGCAAGGAGCTTCCTATCTGCTCAGGGAATCCACTTCTACTTCTTGCTATTCCAAGGGATATCCTTCCTGCTAGTTGGTCTAGACTTGATTGGTGAACAGGTTGACTGATATCACTTTGTAAACACACATGGCTGGTACATACATTGAAAATAAGGGCGGACACCCATGGCCTGTGCTGTTAATCAATGAACACAGTTATGGAAACATTCACGCTCCTCTTTTCAGCCTTCTGATCCACGTCCACACAGTATATCATAAAGAGCATTGTGTTTTATGGACAGAGAAAGGAAGACACTTCCATTTAGAAACGGGTACATCAGAAGCTGGTTACGCCTCTTCATTGTGTAAGAACTTTCTTTTATTTTTTCCCCTCATTTGTAATATGTCAATTCTTTTGTTGTTGGACCGATTTTTTTGTAAGAAAATTTGTGGTTCAAATATCAGTGGACGAATTTTTAGTTACACTGAAAGTCAGGAGCAAGATTATCCTTTTTGTCCTGTTTCTGAAGTCTTTAATTGCTTGTTATGCCAGAATGCAAATTGACTTTGAAAAAGAAAAAAAGAAGACTAGGGTTGCATGAATGAATGTTCCATTATATTAGGAATTAACAGTGGTGTTCTGCTCCCTCGGTTTTAAATTTGTGATGGGGGTTTGGTATTTACAAAATTACTGGATAATTCATATAAAGATGAAAGATCCATTTACTCTCTCTGAAACGATGTGTTGTCATAAAGAAAGTTGAAATTGTTAGTTTCCAAGTTCACTTTAACTGCTTGTCTGCAAAATGACAATAGGCTTTTGTGCAATAACACTACCCACAACTGCAAGGGCAACATTATCCGAAAGAATAGAGAGATATTGCTTTTGGATTGCCTGCTGTCATGCCCCACTACTGTCCCTTGCTATCAGACGTATCGTGGCCATTCGCTTGATCCAATCGTCTTCAGCGTGTCATGTCATGCTTCCTTTTTTTTTTTTTTCTTTTCCAAACTAGAGTGAAGCAGTACGTTTTGACCAGTTCGTGGCATTTGTTTTAAACGATTCGAAATGCACCGTTTTACCTAAGTAAAATGGTGCATTTTGGGCCAATTTTTTTACATATGAAATTGGGAGAAACAGTGAGTTTGGATTTGAAGGAAAAGGAAAAAAAAAAAAAAAGGCTTCCTGCGTGGAGAAGCTATTGCCGAAAATGGTAATGGCCGAATGCAGCAAAGACATATGGGAATGGAATGAAACAGTGGTTTGGCATCTAAAAATCTGTGTGTTTGTTCTAGTTTGTGGCGTCTGGATTTGTGCAGCAAAATTTGGTGCATTTTACCAGGTAAGAGGGAATGAACGTTTGGACTATTGCCGGGGAAGAGGGAAAGAAAAGCGACAATAGTAAGGCTTGAGGCATGGATTAAACACATGCATAATTCCTGTTTATGTTATATGTGATTCATTCATGAGAATATAGCTCATTATCTGTGATTCATCCATGTTGGATCAAATATTTGTTAAAGACACAACATTTGCACAGATTTTGTCAAGAAGGATTTGCACCAAGTTCATCCATGTTGGATTATCCGTGTTTTATGTTATTTGTATCTAGTTTTTTTTTTGTTTTCAATTGTATGGATGTATTTCTTTTATTTTTTTCATACAATCAAGGTTGAATGAATGTATTTCTTCTTGTATTTTTATTTGATCTCTTTTACAATCTTGTTCTTCTTTTATTTGTTTTCCTAAGTAAACCTGGATGATTATGATGAAAATATATATGATTACAATCTTATACATGCATTAATTTATGAAAATGTCTCTTGGAGGAAAAAATAACATGAATGTTAATATATATGTCTTGTAGGGAAAATACTACAATGGAGTTTGATTGGAAGCATAAAGTAGAAATGGAATTTGATAGTTTTGAGACTGCATAAAAATTTTGGTCTAACTATGGCAATAAAATAAGATTTGGAGTTAGGAAAGACTATGTGAACAAGAATAAGAAGGATAAGAAAACAATTTTTTCGTGTAGATTTATTTGTTGTAAATAGGGACTAAGAGGAAAAGATAAAAGGAATTATTTAATGGTCAATCCTCAAGTTGAGACAAGAATGGATTGTAAAGCGAGAATTTCTTTGGTCCTTATAAATGGAAAGTTTAGAATACATGAATTAATTGAAGAATACAATCATATTTTACATCTTTCTGATACTACACATAATGTCCTGTTAACGTAATGTGTCTGATGTCCAAGGTCATGAAATAGAGTTGGCAAATGACTCTGGAATCCAACAAAGATATGTTTTTACACTAATGAGTAAGCATTTTAGGGGACGAAGTAATCTTGATTATACTTATTTAGAACAGAAGAACTATCTTCGTACTCGACGACAAAAGAATTTAATGTATGTAAAAACTAGGTTTTTTATTAGGTTATTTCCAAAAATAGATCATGGAAAATTCATCATTCTTTCATGTCTATCAAATGGATTTAGACGAGCAAATAACTAACATATTTTAAGCTGATGTACAAATGTTATTAAATTATTATTACTTTGGTGAGGTCTCACTTGATATGACCTACTGCATAAATAATGCACAAAGGTCACTTGCCTTATTTTTAGAATTTAATTATCATAGAGGAGTGGTGGTCTTTGGGGCTGCATTGTTATATGACAAAATAACCGACTCCTTCAAATGGTTATTTGAGACTTTCTTGCAAGCACATAATTAGAAAAAATCTCAAATTATATTCATTGATCAAGATTAAGCAATGACTAAAGGCCTACGTGAGGTGTTGCCTGACACAACCTATGGATTATGCACATGGCATTTAATGCAAAACGACATCAAACACCTAGGCAACTAGATGAAGCATGGGTCTTATTTTTTTATGAGACTTCAAGAGTTGTATGTATGAATACAAGGATAAGACCCAGTTCGAAGCGCCTTGGGGTCGATTACTCTCGGAGTACAGTGTCCAAAAAAATGCATGGATAACCTCATTCTATACCCTGAAGGAAATATGGGCAGTGTTTTTTATGAAAAAAGTCTTTACGTTAGACATATGGAGCACACAACTCAGTGAGAACTTAAATGCAGACGTCAAAAGGTGCTTGAATTTGGACATTGATATTCTCCAATTCTTTACATACTTTGAACTAGACGTTGAAGATACAAGGTATAATGAATTAAAGTGTGAATTTGAGGCAAGACAGAAGTTACCAAGATTGAAATGTACAAACTCCCCTATATTGAAACAACTTGCAGAAGTCTATACTCTTACTTTTTTACATGTTTCAAGATTAATTTGACTTAAAAGAGACTTGTTGCGCAAAGCAAAAAAAGGAAAGCGAGTTGTTGTTTAAATATATCATTGATATGGTTGACTACGAAGAGGAGTGGAAAATTTTGTTTAATCTTAGTAATAAATCAAGTTCTTGCAATTGTCGGAGATTTGAAATTGTTGGCATATTGTGTTGCCATGTTTTGAAAGTGTTCAATCTCAATGATGTGAAGAGGCTTCTCTAGCAGTATATTTTGAAAAGGTGGATAAAAGAGGCCAAATCTAGTATTATATATGATGTCCAAGGGAAAGAAGTTGTAGAAGACCCTGAGTTAATGTGGATGCTTCGATATAAAGAACTTTATCACAAGTTTGTCAAGTTAGCTGTTGAGATATCGAGTTACGAAGAAGAAGTCAACTTTGTTTGTACAGTCATGGATGAAATGACAAAGAAAGTTATGGCACTTCGACTAGAAAAAACACACGTGATAGGTGATATATGTCAACCAAACAACATGGCTCCACCAACTGCTTCATCACAATCGATTGGTATTAAGAAGCGATTCGAGTATGAAAGAAAGAAGCGTCTCAAGAATTGGGTTAAGCTGCAACATTCAAAGAGAAAAAGTTTGAAGTCCATGTCACAACTAATTGTCACATGTTCACAAAGTGAACAATACATAGTACATATATCTAATTTGAATATATAAATGATTTGAAAACAAATTTAGCGTACATCCACTTTTTTTGTAGGACATTAGAGCTCTTAGTCAAACACAATGTAAAGATTTATGCAAAGATCACAACCAATTTAGGTTCACGAGATTGTTAATGGTAAAACTTTTAATTTTTGCAGTGATGACTTGTTGTTTTTGATTTAGTTAGGTCATTAATTTACTTCTTGTTTTATCCATATAGGAGCCACTTAAAGGAACAACCTCTTTTGAAGGATCGGACTTTGGTGGCGACAAGTTATGACAAATTTGACATACTTATTGCATGTTTGTAAATTATGGAACACTTAACATGAATTTGTATATTTGACATACTTTTGATCAATTGAATAAAAAAATACTCTTTTATTGAAAATCAATACTATAATACAATGTTATCCTGATTACAATATCTTAATTCCCAATTACAAAATCTCAAATCTAATCCAAGCACAATATCATCCTGATTACAATATCTTAATTTTCAATTACAAAATCTCAAATCTACTCAAAGTAAAAAATACCAATCCCAATCCTAATTACAAAACTAGAAAAACATCAACTTCAAAACACTAGCAAAACAGCTCCAATATAGTTCCAAAACACTAGCAAAACAGCTCCAATATAGTTCCAAAACACTAGCAAAACAGCTCCAATATAGTTCCAAAACACTAGCAAAACAGCTCCAATATAGTTCCCAAACACTAGCAAAACAACTCCAAAACACTAGCACAGCAACTTCACTACAGCCTCGAATCAGCTCTACTACAATCCCGAAACATCTCCACTGCACCAAGAAAATAACATAACAATGCCAGGTAAACTATAGAATAATAGCATTAGCAACAAAACAACAGAATAACAGCAGCAAAACATAATTCTAGATGCATATGGCTATCCAGAATACTAGCATCACGTAAACTACATCATTAGTTGCATCAGGTAAACAAAATCTAGGATGTTTACCTTTCTTAGCCAAGCCGAGCGAAAAGGTCTAAAAGTACAAAAATCTAACTAACGACGTGCAGTGGTCCTGTTGTGGTGGTTCTCTTCCGGTGACAAGAACTATAGCGACGATGGTAGCTAGACTAGAAGAATTTCGTTAGCGTTATGGACTGAAGGAGGAAGATTTTAACTCGAACGGGACCCTGTGAAAATTTGACCAGTGAGGTTTCTCCAACGACATGCAGCGATCTTGCTGTGGTGTTTCTCTTTCGATGACAAGAACCGCAGCGACAAGGTAGCTAGACTCGAAGAATTCTGTTAGTGTTATGGACTGAAGGAGGAAGCTTTTGACTCAAATGGAACCTTGCAAAAATCTAACCGGCGGGGTTTCTCCTCTGACGTGTAGTGATCTTGCTGTGGTGGTTCTCTTTCACGATAAGAACTGCAACGACAATGGTATGTTTCTCCTCTCTCATTTGCATTATCGACTAAAGCCGCTGGCTTTTGACTTGGTGCATTTTTCTGAATTGCCAAAACGCAACGTTTCATATGTTTGGGGGAGAAAAAAAAATTTGAAGGCAACGTGGCCTCACCTAGACGCTCAAATCAAGCGAAGAATCACGATTCATTTGACAGCACAGATAACAGAGGCAATGTAACAACAGGGAATCCTTTTGTAAAGATATTACCTTAAAGGCAAAAGAAAGTGAAAGAAAGTCAACGCCTATAAATTTCCAAGGCAGGGTTGTTTTCGGCTTTCCATTTTCCTAGCGTTTGGGGTGTATGGTTTTATTGGAGAACGGATCCTTGGTAGTTCGAGGATCACGCAGTCCTCGGCTGTTGGGGCAAAATGACGATGTTTTGCCCTTTTTTTTTTTGAAATTTCTTTTCCAAAATGCACCGTTTTGCGTGGAAGGAAACAGTGCGTTTCGCTTTGCATCTCATTATCGTTCGACAAGTAAAGTTCAAAACGCATCCCGATCATCGCACCGCCATGGTGAGGTTGAGCACGTCGACCGCTATTCTTTGTGTCATCAGAAAATGCAGAGAGCGGATATATTGGGGTTTCGGTTTTGCATCACTGTAGGTGAGGTTCCATGACGAAACAATGTTCATTGCATTATGAAAAAATCTAAACCCCCTTCGTCTTTCTCACCATGTCGAATCAAAACCCAGAACTGCTTCCGACACCCCAAAATCCAAATCCCCTTCCATTTTTTCCTCCCAAAGATCGCCGCCAAAGGAGCTTGTTATCATGTTGCTCGACCGCAAAAATGACACCGTTTCGGTCCCTTTCAAAACGGTGTCGTTTTCTTCACCTCTATCCAGAAAGACTCTTCAAAAAATGACGTTGTTCTCATTAATGCGAAAACAATGCGTTTTGGCTTTATTAGAACGATGTCGTTTGGAGATGCTGACGCGACAAAAATAAAAACCGAAACGCATTGTTTCATTAAGGCAAAACGGTGCATTTCGAAAAAGAAATTTCAAAAAAAAAGAAGGGAAAAACGTCATCATTTTGCCCCAACAGCCAAGGACTGCGTGATCCTCGAACTGTCGAAGATCTGTTCTCGGTTTTATTGTTGGTCTTTAACGTGGAGACCCTAGTCTAGCTACTAGAAGAATCTGGCATTCAAACCAAAATCTGTTCTTTCTGGTAGCGTTAGCTTTTAGCTACACCAACCAACTTTCTTCGCAATCATAACTCATCCACAGATATTTGTTTTTTCTGCTTCTGATTTCCTTTATAAGGTTGTTTTTTCTATTATAAAGGGTTATTTCTTATTAGTAAGACAAAGAAAATGCTTCGGTGCGGCGGTAAGTACTTGTTAATGAGTTAGAAGACTAGACGAAGAGTCATTACAACTGTGAAAGAACCCCACAACTGTTCACCATTCCATGCATGTGGAGAACTTGTGAATCAATTTAATGAGGCTTTTACTTTTACTGCTACATCGAATGTTCTGATTCAAATTTAAAGGTAATTCGATCTCTCAGGGCGTCACGCAAGTTGACTGTTTTTCCTAAAGAGAATGACAATGAAATGAGGGCTAAATAAATGAAGGCGCTAGGCTGTGGTTTATTTGCAGGCCCATCCCATCCATTACACCATCATTCTTCGGCCTACCTCACGTCCTCATCCTCCAATCCTTACATTCGAGTTTGACGCTCTTAATTTTAATTCTTTTAGGATAGTGAAATTTAATTATGCTTTTTTTGAGGTTTGGGTTCTAGTTAAAAAAGGGAAAAGTTTCATTTATTTATTTATTTTGTGCCAAATTAAGATTGACGAGATGGGTTCTAGGATTGGGTATAGGCAGCGCAATTTATACTTCCTGCTCATCGAGCTGTGCCATCTTTTACTTAGACCTAATTGTTGGTTGGGTTTTGAATCATTTATCAACCTTAATTTCCCCACATTCAGGGAAGTTGAAAGCTCAATGCTTCATTTGATTGATTAATATTCTATTCTCTTTTAATAAAAATTCAAACATTAAAATTTTTTTACTACTGTTACAAAATCTTTATTAATTCAAATTATATTAATCAAAATTACGGCAGTAGATTTGGGCCATTCTTCAGCTCAACATTTTCCTTCTCTTACGCTTATATATATTGCCACATATTTGCATTCCTTACAATACAATTTTTTTTTTCCAAACAAATTAAAAACCCCTTACAAAAGCTCACATTTTGAAATCAACTTCACCAGTCACAGCATGACTTGGTTCCCTCAATCTAACTAGTTATCTTCTGATAAAAATTCGAAGAGCCAAGAGCTCGGTATTAGGAATCTATACAACATTCATTATACACTTCCCCTCTCTATGCAACTTGAATCAAATCAACCACAAAAAAGAGGCCTCGTATTCTTCGCACTTATAACCCCGTTTCCAACCGCCCTGTTCCATAAGATAGTGATACTAACTACATTAGATAAAGCACGAATTTTTCATATGATTAAGCAAAGTAACAAATGTGAATGCCTATTATTACCATTGGGTCCCAAATTTTGTAGAGCTGCTGTACTGGAATCGTATCCCATTCCATACAAGCTTTGGAGCTCATGGTCCATCACACTCTGCATGTGCAGTTTTCAGCATTTTCACAAACAAAGAGAGCTAACAGTAGGGTGTTATGAATATCTTGAATTACCTGAGGCAAAGGAGGGATATGTGGTGATGTGCCGGGTATGCTTCCATGATAACTTCCACTGGGTAAGAGGTGAGAGGAGTTGAAGATACCAGAACCGTATCCACCAATTGCTCCACTTCCAACGCGCGACTGCAGAATCTAAGCACAAGAAAAAGGAGTTCAAGATTACTCGTGTGCAAATTAAATTGAAAGTGTCAACAGTCAACACACTTTCACTTACATCTTTGGATAGGATCCTGTCCACATCAAAATTCAGTTCAGGGTTCACAGTGGCAAGTTTCATGGACAAAAACTGCAATATATATTCTAATAAGTTGAGAAGCAACATAACTATTACTATTTATCATGACAAAAAAAAAAATTGTTAGCAACCCTCAGGGTTCAGTGAAGTGGTCAAAGATTTTATATTACTGTGCAACATGACTAAAAAATTTCAATCCCTTGCTAAAATGATCAGTAAAGATTGTGCACAGTGGAAATCAGATCATCATTCAACATTGAACAAGTAGTAGAATACTTGGATATGATTTGTTTCCATAACAATGCAGAAATCAGTCATTTCTTAGATTGCAGATTAGCATACCTCAACCTGTTGTTGTAGTGACTGCACATAGTTAATAATCTCATCCAGCATTACCGCTTTGCCAGTTATCTAGAACAAGTCAATGACACCAGAAAATCAGTATGAAAATCTGTGTGATCACATGAGAAATCATAACCAGCACAAGCATCTGCAATAACCTTGTTGCATCCCGGAACAAGTTCTTGAAGTAGCTTCATTCGCTCACTTATCTTTTCTCTTCTTACCTGCAAGCGAAACAGTTCTATAACCTATTTACCTTTTTATAATACGAAATGGGATTCTAATAGCAAATATTTGTAGTAAGAAGGTACCCTTTCTGCAAGGCTATGACTGTTTGTAGCTTGACCTCTTCGAGCTCTCACATGAATGAATTTTTCTTTGGGAGCTTCTCCACTGTGTGAGTTGTCTTTGGCTTGCTTCGCTGATTGCTTACCACGCAAATCTGCATTCGTATTTTGATCCAATTTTGGTTTCTTTTCATCTTGTTCTTTCACACCATCTGAGTTCTTGCCAGTTGAATCCCTCGGTGCTTCCGTTTCAGCACTCTAATCAATCACAGATTATGTAGCAACTCATTCATTAGCTCACCAAACCAAATGAAATGAAGAATGAAAATCTCCACGTCCAAACTGAGACTGATATTTTATACTCGACCTACCTTATCAGAGTTGATCGTAGAATTATAATCAAGTTCTCGCTTTCTTCTAGTTCCATTAGGTACAGATGCAGTGACTCCATCTTCAGGGGTGGAATTCTCACCCTGAGATTGTGCATCATTTATTGCAGTCCTTTCGATGCCTGATTCCTTGTTTGGATTATAGTTTGACACATACCCTGTATTAGCCATGTCGCCACACACAACCATTTCTGAGAAGCTCCCACTTCCATAGGAGGGGACCTTTGGTACAATGTCTACATAATTTGAGTTAGACATGTATTGAACAAGGTGAGAGGTGCTACTCATTCCCTGATTTTCCAAAACAATCGGGTAAGATGAGTTAGCAAGCTCGCTATGAGAAACCATTGAAGAGCCTCCAAAGCTTTGAGTCTGACTCAATGAGCCTAGTGGATCCCAAGCAGATGAACCAAGAAAAGGACTGCATAAATCTGACACATTGGTGCTCAAACCTGATGATGGACAATTCAGAATGCTCTCGTTTCTATGTTGAAACCCCATGGCATTTTCATGACCACCCATCTCCTGAACTCGATACCTAAACTCCTAGCACTAATAGACTAATTAGCTTTATAATATAATATAATTAGCGGAACTTGTGATTCAACAGATTGATCAGACCGGGGAAGCATTCAGTTATAATACACAAGGAATAAATAATAGAATGATTAAAGTGAAAGTGAATTTTGACTGAGTTGGGTGGAGTGGAGATTTCTTGCAGGGCTCAACAAGGAACAAATAAGGTTGGCAGCTTTATAGGACTAAGAGGAAGAACTAAAAGTAAAAGAAACCTGTCATTGTGGCATAGACACAAAGTAAAGGGAATATAATGGACTGGTCACCGGCTAGTTAGTTACCTCATCCCTCAAAAACCCTAGGATCAACTCAGACAGGAAAGTGAAGCTTTCAGAGCATAAAGCGGAGCAGACAAATTAACCATGGAATTTGCCAACAGCTAGCTAGCTGATCAAATTACAAATAAAGCATATTCCCTTTTCTCCTTTGTCCAAAGAACAAACGATAGTTTCCATTGCGTCATTTAATAAAAACCCAGGAGATTGAGATGGATGCCAGCAATCTCAAGTGTTTTCGACCAAGACTGAATTGCCTGAGTGTGGGCTCCAACGAGTAGTGAACACCCGGTCAAGAGATATTGCCTGTGTGTACAGTACAGAGATACGAACAAATAAACAAAGTGTAACTACATTTGATTTAAAGACAGGAAAACAGAAAAGCAGCGGAAACTCTTAAATCTTAATAAATTCTGGGATGGGAATCCAAGAACCAGGAACCAATTTCACTGGGTGTCTCTGTGACCCTATCATTGGAGCATCAAATGCTTCATTAAAATTCCACAGCAAAAGCCAATTTCACCAACTGGGTACTACCATCAAAATCCATTCAATTTTTTTTTATAGATTACAGACAACACCTAGGCTCTATTAAGCTAGAAATAGAAAGAACCAACAGTGAGAGTGAGAGACATTGCTTACCTGCTCAATCTCTCAAGCTAATAGTACTTGGTGACATGTATGATTTTAAAAGACTGACTAACCACTACAAGTCTGCAACTACTCCTGTTGATAAATTATTGCACAACCTAGTCTAAACTTTTTTTCCTTTAGCGATAATTCTGTTTAATTAGTTTTTTTTTTAACACTCCTCCTTTTCTATAGAGCCAGTCCTTTTTTCAAATAAACAAAATCCCTTTGAAAGTGTAGATTGGATTCACGAGGTTCTTCTCTTGAAGGCAAAGCTTGCTCCTTCAATATTCATTGGCATACCTCCCTTTTTTTAAGTTTTTTACTGACACACTGCCAACTGTTTAAACAGATCTTTTTCTCCCTCTTTGCTGTGTTACACACTCATTTTACTCATAACTCAGTCAACCAACCTTCTCTCATTTCTTTTGAAGAATCCTCAATTATGCACCCAACCTCCATAATAAACTTGATAAACCACACCGTTGAGCCTCTTGTGTTTACAGTGGGACCCCACCAAATCTTGCATTAAAATCAAAACCATTCAATTGAGCAAGGGAGGTGGGGGCCAACGGGACAAGTGTAGGGTGGTGATGTAGAATGAGTGAGAGAGCAGCGTGTGGTGGCAATGGCAGGCTGGCAGGAGCAGGCTATGATTTCCTGACTGTTATCTTTAACAATTATTTAAGTGATGAACTTGCAAGCAGCAACAGGCTTTTCATATATTCTACTGAGGTAAGAGAGAGCCTGCATCCTGCTTGAGCTTGAACTTGAGCTTTAGGGTCTGAACATCATAAGGAATAATGGAATCTAATCATCATTTTTACCATATTCTTGTACGGTTTCCAGCTGTAGCCTGCTACCTATTCCTATGTCTCACCCCCACCAACCCCAGTCAAACCAAATTAATAACCGGACAAATATCTATGAACTATGGTGTTATATAATAATTTAATAAAAATTTATTAAAGTGAGTGTTCAACAAATTTCATTATTTATTATTGCCTCAATATATCCTACTGCCCTTCTTATGATCCTTTTGCCGCTTCCTCCTCCCAGAAAAAAATTTCCAAATTAACCGCTAATTTTCTCTTAAACTAGCACATCATTTTGGGTGATATAATTTAAAAAAAAAAACTAGAAAACTGTTCGTAATTTTAAAAAAAAATGTGAATACTGGACGGCGGTTGTGATTTGAGATGGGTGGCAGAGCTACGTGAAATAAAGTAGGGCATATGATGAACAAAAATAGGGCATGTGGTGATTAAAAATTAAAAATTGTACGTGTACCTAACAAATCAAGGCTGAAATTACACGTTTCATGCTTGTCATTGGTCCCTGTCAAAATATGCGCTTTAGAATGCAACTAGCGCCACTTGAAGAAACAAAGTGAAACAAATGTTAGTCCCTTTAGTTTTACCCATTCTCTAATGCCATTTTCAAAATAAACACACATGCAAGTTGTGATTTACCTTTAATACAAAATTACCGCGGATCTTTTCAGCTCATGTTACCAATTTTACGATCACATACATTTCAAGGGAACAATACATTGGATATATGGAAAAGGAAAAGGAAATATGTCTGCAAGGTCAAAGCAATTTTGCCATATGCTAGTTCTAAAAACAGCTAGCATGTTGGGACCAATTTGATCGATAATATAGATGGTAAGGTATGAGAACAAGTTGGATCGGGGAGTGTGCAATCCCAATTTGTTGAGGTTTTGTCTCGTCAGATTATATTAAGAGGCATTGACCCACCTACATCGGTGAGGCAATTAAATTAAGGCAAGAGCAGATCAGATGACTGATGAGACCCATATATGAATAAGTACATTATTTATTTATTTATCTCTGAAATATCAATTAAGTTAATCCATAAAGAACAATCAAAAGATAAGCTAATATCAGGCCTTGCGCTGTAAACTCTTTCTCTATATATGGTCCACACATTCCACGAGATGTGGTCCTGCTTCATTAGCAATGATGAGATTATGGCTAAGGACATGAGAACAAAAATCTTTTCAAGATTTGTTTTTGTAACCTCTTCACAATCAGTCTCTCTAGCTCCCTCTGCTTAATTAATATAATCAATTTGGGGCTCTTCCCTTCACAGAGTTATCTGTAGCTATATGTAATAACTCCCCTCCACACTGATCTTTTAGATCAGCAAGAAGCTTCTTTTTTGGTTACCTTTGTATGAAGTTGCCAACCCACACTTTTCCTATTAAACAAGATCACAAATCAAAGAACTTGTCTTTTAGATTAGAATATACAACCCAAAAAATCAGTTTGTGTATTTAATATTTTATTGATGGATATATAATTAGAATCTGACGAGAAGATGCTTGATAATGGTGTATAGAACTACAACTCACCAACTTTACAGTGTGGCCAGCTAATAAAGTTTAATCCTTTATGGGTGGTGAATATATAAGCAAGGGCAGTTCCAAGCACCAAAACCTCGAACGCAAAAAAGATGGAAGCATGCGCGGAAGCCAGAAGTAAGCATCATCTAATAGCTTTAAAATTTAAACAGAAAATCTGCTCTATATATTAAGGAAGCTTTAAAACTTATATGCTAGTTACTCTCTCTCTCTCTCACTCTCTCTCACTCTCTCTCATGCGCCTCATCATTTGAAGAGCTTGATGCTTCTAAACAAAAGTATGCACCGCAGAATCCTTTATACGGGCAACATTCAAGCGGGCCATCGTATTATATATATGGAATAGAATTGGCTTCATTAATATTGTCCACTGAAAAACTGAAATATCGAATAGAAATATATATATATATATATATAAAGGGGAATAATCAAGATCTAGTTTGGAAATTAAACATGTTATAGTAAGGTAGCATTTGTTGACCGCAAGAACCCCTTTTTCTAATTTAAGGAAACATGGCATATTCAGAAACTGTAATTGATTAAAAGCCCCTTTTTTAGGTCCAAATAACCTGCAGCTAATTAATCATATGCTTAAAATAGTAGATGGAAAAGAATATTGAACATCAGCTTAATTGGTGAGATTTGTGTCAAGGAAATCATCATTTGTCTCGTGATATAATTAATGATTTTAATATTTGCAGGTTGAAGAACGTTGAACCACAAATAAGGATGTCCTGCAAGTATGCTCTTTCCGTAGCTCTTAATGCTATTGACCTGTCTAGTTATTTGACTAAATCACTTTATCAAATCTGATAGGCTCTTGCTAGTTTCTACAATTTAGGCTTAATTAGCCATATAAATCATTCTCTATCTCAGTCACCCAACAGTGGTGTAGTTCATCAGCAACGAAATAAAATCCACATTGCTACAGCATTACCATGAGGCATGAGCACAAAATAATTAGAGGCCACTAAACCCATTATATTTGCTACACTTAAAAAAATTAAAATATAATTGTATCGTATCAGGGTGGTATCTGAGCCTTTGAGAATCATCAATTAGATAACCATTCTCATGAACCATTTGATGACAAAAGACAACGAGGATCCCATTCGTCTACATTCTGGTTTATGCACGGCCACTGAACTTTACATTATGCTTAGTAAGGGCCCATAAAGTCACTTGTAAAATCTACCCAACGCTATATCTCACATTGGTAAGTGGCATGGTTTAAACACAGGCTATTTAATTAGGCCCACCACTAGCATTATAAAACCCATTCGTGAGCTCATGCCACACCAGGTTTGGTTTACAATATAAGAGAGATTTTAAAAAAAACTATTAACGGACAAATGACAAAACAATAATAATAAAAAAATTGATATCTGGCCAGGAAAAAAAATGATATGGAATTCCGGTATTGTGATTTAAAATTTTTTTTTTTGAGTGTTAAATTTATGAACTCGATTTTTTTATATATTTTAATTATATAATATAATAATTAAATATTAAATAATTATTCTATTATATCTATTGCTATCGTCATACTTATTTATTTTAAATTTATTAGATAATAAATTATTATTAACTGGTACAATTGACATGCATTTCAACGATTCAAAATTATTTTAAATTAAATCATAATGTTTTTATATTGTAGAGATAATAAAAGAACGAGAAAAAATTTAAATAACTCAATAACTTTTTACTTTCCTTTAACTTTTTTTTCTATTATATTTCATATATATATCTGAGTTTTTATATTATTTATATTAATATATACAATTTTAGGACCATCCTAAAATTATATATAATACTATAAATATATGGAACAGGATGATGACAGCGCCAAAACAACAATAGGATCATGTGATAATAATTTTTTTAGTTTTTAATTTTTCAAACTATGATAATTGAATAACAATTAAAAACATTTGGTTAATAAAAAAAGTAATCATCTTTTGAACATCGAATTAATCCTAAACTTTAATTTTAATTGTGATATGATAATTACTAAATATGAAATCATTTTATTTTATCATATTAGATTGATTACCGTTGTCATATTTATTAATTTTACAAAAATCAAATCAGATTTATAAATATGATTAATAATTAAGTATGATCATAGTAATAAATTTAATAACATTGATACAATGTTATTTTATATTTAACAATTTTTTATATCATTATTAGAGTTTATAATAAATTGAAGTCTGTAACATCATTAAACTAATTAAAAATTAGTTCGTGGTGGTGCAGTCATCCTAATCTTTCAAGAAGATGATTGAAGAATGAATAGTTATAGTTGATGTGCTCCTTGCGTTTCTTGATATAAATTATAATTCCACTTACGACCGAAAAAAGGAAAGACTTTTTTTTTGTACATTTTCAAAATTTGCTTATTACTTGACTCTTGATAATACACTTGTTTAAAGACTTTCACCATCTTGGATGCATGAGAAATGCAGACTGCAAATACGAGACACACAACAATCTAAATAGAATATAATATACAGACAAGAGGCACCCTGCCCAATTCATGCCTTCTAAGTTCTAACGTTTCTCAGTTCTCTCTCTGTCTGTCATCATGTTTGAGTATTATAATCAATCATAATTAATTAATTTGTTATAATATGTTCCACCAATATAAAATAAAAAAGTTAATTGAATATTATTTATTAATACAAGTACAACACATATATATATGTAGTTAAGAATTACCTTTATCCTATCTTCAAAGCATTATCTAACATAAATACTATTCAAACATTCGTACATATACATACAAGTACTGTGTATGATTTCTATTCCCAACTTCATTTTGGAACTATTTTATGGTCTAGATTTCATATAAGAACCAACATTGCACTCGAGCACAAACAGTTGTACACGAAGGACACGCATGTGCATATGACACTTGATAATCGGGTGGAATGGGTGGACTGTAGTCGTCTTTGGCTCTAAAACATTCACAACACGACATAGAATCACTTTTACGCCTAGTATCTTTTGATCATATATAGCATCAGAAATGAACAGATAAGGAGATTTAATACAGCTATATGTCAAACTATGACAATTAAAGAAAGGATCTCTTTCTGAAGAAAATATTAGATAGAAAAAGTTGATGGCAATGATAGTGTCATGAAGAAGCAGAAACAGGAACACATATGGGCAAAAGAAAAGGAGATACAAGTTTGGTCAAAGGGAGAGGCCTCTTGACATGATTGAGCTAGTTCTGTACTTGGAGCACCTAAAAGAAGGTGCAACTCCAAAAGGCAAATTCAACAACGGAATGGCCACTTCCATATTAATTCCCAGATTTTTTGATAGAATGTAATCATGATTCCCCCTTATTATAATTCATATTTCTCTTCAGTTTTCCCTATCTCCATTGCAATATAATGCCATTTGGCTATGTTTGGAAAGGTCTTGATTACAGACACAATACACATAACTGGCCCCACCCCTTTTTCACCAGTCCCCCGAATTACTCCACTATGGCTTCCCTGAATATTAAATACTTATATATATATATATATATTATGTAGTACATATATAATTATATATAATGAACCAATCAATTTTTTAATAAATTCTCATTCACTTGTTGTATAACCATAGTAATATATTATTTATATGCACCTTAGCATTTTTCAGTCCAAACCACCGTTTCCCCATCAACGATTTCTTGCCTCTTTTTCTACCCAGTCAGAAGTAAAACTCAGCACATATCATTCATTGTCAAGAAATCATGGAAGGGGGTATTTAAGTATCAGTAATCCATGCAGCAAATACTGGCAAGTGGTAAAGGCATGGCCAGTAGTAATGGGGCTAAGGATATTTGATGGCTCTGCAGGGGGCTTTGGAAAGACTAGCGCGGGGTCAGTTTTATCAGTACAGCCTTCTCTTGAGCTGCTAAGCTGGTGTCCTGCGAAGATGTGTTTGAAAGATGAGTCCCTATCTTGGTAGAGTCTTCAACTGAATCAATCACAATGAGATCTTGTAGGGCCCTTGAAAATGCACAATTTCTATAATTCCCACTGTTCATGGTGCTCTTCTGCTTCCACTCATTCTTGTTTTTAGTCGCTTCTTGGTTCACCATCTTTGTTTCGTCTTGCCTGCTCCCCAGAAATTAGGGTATTGCTGCCCTTCCCTTAGATGATGATATTTAAACTTTGAAGTTTATTTACATTGCTTCCGCTCAAAACCCTAGCCTCGTACGTACTTGGGCCTACCAAACTTCTTTTTTGTCCAAATCAAACTTCTTTTGGACCCTCTAGTTATACACTTCTCTCCAATATAAACTCTCCCTTTTAAAATAAAAAAACAAAAAGTTTAAATTTGAGTCAAATTATTGGGTAAAAGAATTGGAGAGCGTCAATCCTTCCAGACCAAAAATACAAATTTGATGGTATACGTTACTGGTATATTATTAAATGTAAAAAATGGAAGGCAGTTTGACACCAAGTTATAAAAGGTGATTATGAGAGTGTGAGTTGAACATCTGGGATATCCTTACCAACATGTAACTGTTTGATAGATATATATAGAGTTCTCTGAAGTCCGAAAATCGAACTTTACTTTTGAACTTAGCTGGATCCCAGCGAAGTTAGAGATGCAAGATAGAGATCGAAAGAATAAAGCATTAAAAAAATGCATTGTACTGTCAAACTTAACAGACTGAAAATGAACATATGGACTATATTAAAATTCTAGCGTATAGCAGATTTCAGAATATTTTAATACTATGATTCCAGTGAATTAGAAATCAAATATCAAAATAAGGCTAAAAAAGAGGAGGTCAGACGTCCTTATCTCCTTATAAAAAAGAAGTCATATATCACTATCAAACAATATACCAAATGCAAAAAAAATTATATTCCGAAATATTGACCAAAAAGCTCTCTAAAAATTATGTTTAGCATCCCCTGGACCATTTTTTTTTTCCTGATCGAGATGTATAAATTATGGCTGAAACTAGAACAGGTGAACACGAAATCCGCAAGCGGGTACAATAATCTCAGCAGTTGCTTTTCAATAATGATGGCATACCCATAGGAATATTTTACAACTATATTTATTTATATATCTCCAAATTCTGCGAAGAATTTGCAATATCAAATTTAAATTTGGCATCATCGTCAAAGTGTTTCACCCCCCCCCCCAAGTGAACAGCTTCCTGTACATATAATACAGCTACACGACAAAATAATCGGCATCAATCAATTGGACATGAGAACTAATGTTAACCAACATTGCAGTTGGAACGAGAATAAAGTATCAAGATTCAACCTTTTTCAACAAAAGAAAGTATGTTTGGTTTGAATACTCTTGTATATATGCTAATTTACCATTCTTTTAGTTTCTTTGACATTAATCATCCTCGATGTTCAACTACTAAAAAATTAAGGTTGTTTAAAACCTAAAGAATTTAATATATTATATCTTTTGGACTTTCATAGATTTATAGATATAGATGACACTTCAAGTCCATTTGGTTAGATATGATGTTATCCCAGTAGAGGGAAACAAATTAAAAGTTTGTTTCATGTAGTATGATTCATATGGGATGGTTTAATTCGGAGGAGGAATGAGAAAATCAGGAAAGGGGCGTACATGGAAGGTAAAACAAATACAAACATTTATTTTGACCATGTTCTGTTTGTGATTACGGTTACCCAATGAATTATAAAAATCAATAAACATTCTTTTACATTTTAACGTACTTAAATTCATTTGTTATTAGAGTTTTTATATTAAAATTGACTTATGATTTGATACAATATTATTGACTTAAAAATAATATAGGTAGACAATTAATTAAAAAATTCATATTTTTTCATTTGAACCGAAATTTCAACATATAAATTAATTGTTTGCTAGTTTTTTTCAAGACAGAATTTGTATTATGTACATATTTGCGAAAGTACACGGAGTACGTATTTGCCAATTTCAATAATTTAAGCACTATTTACAAAAAATAGGATATAGCTTAAAAATAAATATTTACATTTTTGGTTTTGAAGATTGGACGGCGTTCATGACAAAAAGACATTGCGTCATGCAAGAGCTCCCTTTCCTACGCTTCCATATATATAGTTCCATTTATTTTAGCGATGATAATGAATAATGACGCACGTGAAGCTATGTGCAATTAGTTGCTTATACATATATTTCATCTCACTAGTTTGTCTTGTTTGTATGGATTAATTAATGTTGAAGCTAAGTCATGAAGGCACCAGATTCCGGGATTATTTTAGCCGTTATAAACGGTGAAGCTCGTGAGTCATCGTACATATATACAGCTTCCTTAATATATAGTAAAGACTAATGAATTAAGCAAGCACCTATAATTAAGGTGCAGGTAGATTAGCAATATTAGTTAAGGCACGCAGGGTGAGGAAAAGCAATTAATATAGGATCGATGCTTCAGAGGAAGTACAGCATCAAGAGCTACACCTATAATGAAGCTTACTACTCTCCAATTAACGTTCCCTTCTCATGGGAATACAAGCCTGGTCTCTCCAAGCTCACGCATCAACGCTCCAAAAAAGACTCAACCAGGCACAGTACTTGTCAATTTCAGCTATCGCCTCCTCCTTGCTCATTAACTGGTGGCTCTCATCATCCAGTTAGAGAATTGGAGGACAAGCAGATTTCGCTTATTCTCTGTGCACTTCACCCAATCTCTTCCTTTCGGAAAGACACTCCCAAGGAAGATGACCCTTTTCTTGAAGCTTATAAGAATTGCACTCGAAGCCCCTTAAGGCTTACAAAGTCCAGGCCCTCCAAAAAAACCTTCATTTGGTCCATCCTAAGCAAGTATATGCATATTCTTTCCTGCCACTCTTCCCATCTTAGGAATAGGACTTGATGATGATGATTACCAGTCATATATAGTCCGATCGTTATAGATCGTACGTTTGATGTGAGCTTACCAATGGATTTCCTGAAATTTATATATGTAATTGCATTCCCTGTATTGTATTACATGACAGTTTCAAGTTTCACCTACCATGCATATAGAGATTGATATATCTTCTTGTGTTCCTTTGGACATCTCTTAGTGTCTAATTCCTGTGCATATCTCAGTGAGCCAGAGACTGATCTGTTGTTTCTCCTTTTTTTTTTGGGTCAAGATCTGTTGTTTCTCCATTTGCCACGAGTGTGAAACAAACCGAGGCCCAGAAAACAACATGGGCCAAAGCAAAAAACAACAACGACAGGCCCAACAGCCAAGGGCAACACTTCAGTGATAACAAAAATCATTTCTTCAAATTTGTTGGTTATAAGGAGGAACAAAAGTGTAACTTACAATCAACTTTGTCATTAAGTTATTCTAGCTTTTGGGTAATATTAATCGTTTTGTTTTATACCTATTTGCAATATCTTGTTTAAATTCTCACACAATTTTTTTTAAATCAGAACTAAGTAGAGTTAATTAGTTGTTATCTTTAAATATTTATGTATATATCTATATATATTAACATTATTATTGTAGAAATCAACTAAATTCCCGTAATTGTTTTATTCTTTAGCAAATGATGTGATTTATTTAATTCCCACGATTTATTTAAATTAAAATTATAATATAAAACATAAATACAGATTATTATTAAGGAGAAAAAGTTTAAATATATATAAAAGATAGTAAAAAAAATATTTGACGTTTATTATGTAAACGGTGAAAATACATCAAATTCCCACACTGATTTGCTGCGTGTGTGGTCGGGACCAAATGCATGCCGCGGTATGGAGTGTAAAGACTGCTAAAATCGGACGGTATTTTCGCAAATAATTGCGTTTTAATTTTATTCGTCTACCCATGTCTTTCTATCTTCTGCGCTTGTCGTAGTTAGTCGGTTCTCCCAAATCCTGTTCGTTTTGGCTGGGTGCTTCAAGCTCTCTTAAACCCTAGTACAGGTGAGTTTGTCAAGGGGAGGCTTCTTCCATATCAGCGACAAATAGTTATCGCTTGGTTCTTGATCTAATCTTTTTTCTTAGCCCTAGTTGCAAGTAATTTATCTTATTCGTCCGGGAACTGCGTTGTCATTGCATACTCTTTAGTTTCTTTGAGTATTAGCTAAATAAGAAGATATCGATGGTAATCTTGGAGAGTTGCCGGGCTAAGGTCAATTGGAAAATCGAGAAATGCGAGAGCCTAGTTCGATCTATTATTTTCTTTTCAGTGTATAATAGTTACCCTATGTTTGCTATTAGTCGTTGTCTGAGATTCATTGCTTTTATTTGATATTGTGGTCCATATTCATGAGCCGTAGATAATTTATTTTGAACTTGTGTTGGCCAGTGACATGCCTAAGTGAGGTAACGGAGGGAAGGAAATCATTACCTTTATCTAAATAAATTGTGTAGTGATCATATAAAGTGTTTAGGGACATTATAGGAACGAGAGTTTATTCTTTTACTAGTTTGGAAGGTGCTGGAGATGCATGGCTATTTCTAAAATAATCCTTATCGGGGGTAAGTACCGGTACCGGATAAGTACCCGTACCTGTATCCCTTTGGATACTCTCGGTACTTAAAAATATGTATGATGTAGTATTTTTTTTATAAAAAAAGTTTGATTTCAAGACTTATTGAAAAATATTACAAGTATATCTACAGAATTTTAACTTTTAGTCTTATAGATTACACAATTATAATAAAAAGACAAATATATACTTCAATATCGTATAAGATCAAGACTAATTATACTAGTTATATGAACTTTAAGATCAAACAAAACAACAACAAAACTTTTTTCCACTGGGTGGGGTTGGCTATAAGAGTCCTTGCTTATTTTTCATTGCATCGAGGTGTTGATACAGCGACTCTTGCTCATTTGACACTGTATTTGAGTGTGTTACTTTTGAGCAATGACCTAAAATTAACACTTTTATGCTGCCAAACCATACCCATACCATTTGGAAAAGTTTTACTATTTTGATTGATTATATATGATTAAATGTTCATTATCTATTTATTACTGTATAAATTGTCATATATTATAACATTTTCTTTATTATAAAATGTTCATTGTCGTACCCGTACCCTATTTGGAAAATTTACCATATTTCGTACCAGTACCTGTATCTATGCAACATACTATATTTGGACTTAGGTTTCAGGAGAATGAAAGGGAACAGAAATTTTAATTTAGACTTTTTCTTTGATTTAGATTTAAGTCTTAACATATATATATATATTTTCTCATAGAATATAATTGGTGAGGATAGTAGATGACAAAGGAAAGAAAAGAAAATTATGTTATTTAAATTTACATGTTAATTAATACTGCTTTTGGCACTTTGCAGGGGTAATCTATGTTAAATGGCTAGTAATTCTCAGCCCTCAAGTATGCAGGTGACATATTTCTCTTTATATTGATAAAGAATCTCATTGGAATACGTGGTTATGTTTAAGTGACTTATATGCTTTGGTCGTGTGATTTTTGACTATGAGAACTTAAATGATTGTTTGAAGAATAGCTCAGTTTTTCTGTTGCCAGCCTTTTTTTTTGGTCCTCCTTTCTGAGGAGTGAACCCCAGTCAGCTTAAATTGTCAAATTTGGTTAGTTCTGTTCAAGTATTATGATGACATAAGTTTTGTTCAAGTATGAAGGCGTCATCAAGAGTCTTGCTAATTCAGCCATGTTAATTTTCTCATCTGAAAATGACCATTCAGTTCTGTTGCTAAATCTAATTTTTATTTTATCCTATGAACTGCAACATTGGCATATTCACTCAGCTGCAGTGATAATTTTCTTACATACTTAGCTTTATGTACTATCAAATACTAACATTCCAAATGGTTCCCTGTTTTCCTCTAGTAGTTATTGCAATTTGCAAAATTATATGATGTTTCTCCCTATCTGTTTTCTCTTGTGCCTCCTCTCTATCTTCCTTTCTTATCTATCAATCTATCATTGGATTAGCCTCTTCGGCCTCCTGCAGTTGGATCCTTGGGTCCTCAAAGTGTTGTTTCACCCTTATCTCTGCAAGTAATTTCTTCTTCATTTCACTAACTTTCGGTATTTGTTCTCTCACAAGAATCTATTGCAACCATTCTTACAACTCTTTCTCTGCAGTTTCGGCCAGTTATTCCAGCCCAGCAGGGGCAACCATTTGCACCAACAGCATCGCAACAATTTGGACCTGTGGGACAAGGTATTTCTTCTTCAAATGTTGGGATGCCTGTTGTTCAAAGCCAGCAATTGCAGTATTCTCAACCTATGCAACAATTGACTCCTAGACCAATTCAGCCTGGTCATGGTGCACCATATATTCAGACAAATAGGCCGATGGCGTCTGCTCCACCACATTCACAGCAAACTGTTCCCCATTTAGGAACTCATATGCCTGGCTTGGCTGTTTCTGGAGCACCTCCGCATTCTTCATATACTGTACAGTTGCCTTAAACTTTCAATTTTCTAGTTGTAGCTCTCTGTCTGAATTGTTTAGTACCTTTTCCACTCCTAGCTCTTCTGACATTGTTTTTTACTTTCAGTTCACGCCTTCTTATGGTCAGCAGCAAGATAATGTTAATGGATTGGCTCAATACCAGCCTCATCATCAGATGAATGCACCTACTGGAGGACAACCTTGGATGTCTTCTATATCTCAGAGCACTGCAGCTGTTACACCATTGCAGCAGGCTGGAGTACAATCATCTGGTACTGCATCAGCGGATGCGGTAAGTGTTTTTTGCTTACTTTGATTCTTTAATGCTCATTGCTCAAATATTAATTTCATGTTCTTAAATTTTCATATCTCTCCTTGATGCTAAATGTAAATATGGTGTTTTATTTTGGCCATTATATGATGTTATGCATTTTAAATGACTGGTTTTTCCCTTTTTCTTTATGGCTGTTGAATATTTGTGACTTGAATGATAATGGCATAAAAACATTTCAATATTATGCATTTTAAATATGTTTCTGATTTTTAGGCTGAACGAATTTTTTATTAAAGATTTTCTCATTCAGGTACTTATATTGTTTAATAGTATGGTGGTTAAGCAAACTGTAAGTTCGATTGTCTTTAATGCCTCTGGATTGTCCTGATATAGTAGACACTGTCACGTGCTATTTGTAATTGCTTTGTTTATTCATTTCTAATGGTCTAAGGTATTTGAGGAAACTTTAATTAGCTGTCATGCATGTATGTTGAGAATACTAACTTGTATTAGATCTATTGATCAAGGTAATCAATATTGAGATCTTACTTAAGATCGGGAGAGGCACGAAATAGATCAAATCATCGTAAGATCTTATAATTTTTTAGAAAATAATTAAAATATATATTTAGTAATATATTTTTTTTTTTTAACAAAATCAACATAATAAATTATGAACATATAATGCCAAAACCCATTATATCAGCAGCATAAATGGACTCCCTACGGCCCACACTAAATAAAAATAGATTAGGAGACCAGCAATGATGAACTGAAAAACGCATCACAAAGGTGAACTCATTATATCAGCAGCACAAATGGACTCCCTACAGCCCACACTAAATAAAAATAGATCAGGAGACCAACAAGGATTAACTGAAAAACACATTGCAAAGGCAAACTCATTATATCAGCAGCACAAATGGACTCCCTACAGCCCACACTAAATGAAAATAGATCAGGAGACCAACAAGGATGAACTGAAAAACACATTGCAAAGGTGAACGCAGCACCTGGAAGAAGATGTACACATAATGGAAAATGCATCAATGGTAGACCCACAAGCTCCGGAAACGCAGAACAGAAATAGAAGAGAAGACACTCACAGAAGTGAAAAACGCACAACAGAGTGCAAGACTCAAGCTGCAAATCCTAGAGTAAAACGCAACAATTTTGCATCTTTCCTAGAGTGAATCATAGTGTTCTGGCTTCATTTTTTTTTTTTTAGAAAAAGAAATTTCATGTCTTTCCTAGGATCACATAGATCGCACCATCCCATGATCTTGAGATCAAGATCTCGATATCAATCTTGCTCCGATCGATCTGACAAGCTTTATAGCTGCAAGATCAAGATCGTGATCTTGATTACCTTGCTATTGATTTTCTTTTTATCATGTCATGTCATCTAAGGCAGGTTCCTTGAGGAGGTAGCTAGTTGAATCTCACTGGGGTTTACTTATTGTTCAGTTAATTGCATTTCTTGTGTGGTTATACAAGATTCTCTTGGTTATTTAGGATGTTACTCATATAAAGTGATTTATATAAAATTTTAGCACATATAATGAAGTTTATGCTGCCAAATTTTAGGCAACAACCGGCTCGAGCCAGAATTCCTCATCTGATTGGCAAGAGCATACTTCTGCTGACGGGAGAAGGTATTTATTAGTATAATCTTTTATGTTACCTTACTAGTTTGTTACTTAAATCAAGCAATCACCAGATACCCTTCAAACTATTTGTTAATAGCTCTTGATGATATGTTGTTGATTATCTAGTGCTTTAGAATTTCATGTCATTGCAAGTCTTCACAAATATTTTTGTTCATTTCTCATTATTTCCAGATATTACTACAATAAGAGGACAAGACAATCTAGTTGGGAGAAACCTTTGGAACTAATGTCGCCTATTGAGGTGAGCTTTGGTGATTGTTGCTGTTGCTGCAATTTGATTCCTTTCCCCCCATCTGTTGGATATGCTTTGTAAATGTTATGTGGTCAATCAAACTATTATCTATGATGGATGTTGACAATTTCTTCAATGCTTTCAATGATCAAACAAGGTTTATGCGAATTCTCCTTTTATATGCATGTGCTTCCACTGATTTGTAGATATCATGGCAAGTCAGGAGAAATTTTAACAACTGCTCTATATGGTCTCTGTGAAGGTTTGCACTTTCTCAAGGCAGGCAACAGTTTGCTATTTACAGTCCTATTTTTTTCCCCTAAATGTGATATTGGTGTTTGGTTGTAGTTCTGCAATACCATTATTAATGGTTGACTCCACTACCTCTTTTTTTTTTTTTATCTTTTGCTTCATCCCCACCTTATGAGAGGTGTACATTCATCATCTTATTTTCTTCCTTTCTTCATGTTGTTGTATTCGTGTTTCCTGTGTTACAAACTTTTTTATTGTTTTTGATTTGATTCCTGTGGGGTATTTTCTCATAATTATTCGTGGATATGTATAAATTCTTGTTTATGGCATTATTCACTGTTATTCTGATCAGTATTGGCTGTATCATTAAGGTAATTACCTCCACAGGCCTTTTTTCTTCTTAACTTAATTTGTTTAACTGGTTCCTTTCATTTCTTGCAGCATCATGGTTATATATCTGTTTTATTCTTCATGTAGTGAAAGTGTAACATCTTTCCTGTGCTTAATCCTTTTTGCCTTGATTTGATAATCTTTCCCATATCATTTACACTTAAAATTTTAAAATCTCAATATTTCTACTTGATGTGACAGAGGGCGGATGCTTCCACTGTTTGGAAGGAATTTACTTCTCCAGAGGGAAGAAAGTGCGTTTTATCTCATTCGTTTTGTAACTTATTTACTATATTTTATACAAAACTTTTTTATATTTATCAACTTTTTTCTGTACCTTTTCTGTGGCATTTTCTTATAATCACCGACCTGATGGCTCATATTTTGGGTGATTTATTTCAGATATTATTACAACAAGGTTACACAGCAATCTACATGGACAATACCAGAGGACTTAAAGGTTTGTGATTATTATTGTGATCGTTTTCTGGATTTTTGAAAGGCTGCATTGAATTTCTGACTCAGAATTGCATATTTCCTCCCAGTTGGCCCGTGAACAGGCTCAAAAAACGAGTAACCCCGGAGTTAAGTCAGAGACAAGTGATGCATCCAATGCCACTGATGTCTCATTGGCTGCAACATCCACTGCAGCTAATGCAGCTGGCTCCAATACTTCTTTGACATCAACTGGGGTTGCTACTAGCCCAGTTCCTGTTACTCCTGTTGTTGCTACCACAGATCCTCCCCATTTGGTTTCTGGATTACCAACAATCCCTGTTTCCCACTCTACAATTACTTCAAGTGCCAGTGGAGTTGAAGCAAGTACTGTGGCAACTTTGAATGCTGCACCTACAGTTGTTGCATTAAGATCAGGAGTAGTTGCAAACTCACAAGATTCCAATACCTCATCCATGTATTGATATGCTCTGCCTTATTCTTTCTTTGTAGATATTCTAATCTATCCATGATCTCATTGAAGTTTAACAGCTGACTTTTGCATTGAAATTTAATTGAGCAGTGTCAAAAATCAAGCATTGCAGGACGTTTCTACTTCTGCGAATAGAGCTTCTCTTCAAGATATGGAGGTATTATTCATTTTTTGTTCTTTAGAATTGCTGGATTATTAATCATTAGAAAAGTCTAATGAATTTGGAGACTCCACTGTGCATGTTAAGCCTTAGGCATAAACATTCACAAACTCACACACTTGTACAGGGGCTGAGAAATTTATTATTTTGAAGGAAGTAAGTACAGAAAATTGACATGCAAGGCTTTGTAGTATCTTGAACCATAACTAACCACATTAGCAACCCTGCTGTGTACCTTGTCCTACAAGCTTAAGCTGTCAAAGAAAGCCCAACTATGTATGAAGATTATTGTGCTGTCTAAATTATGGTTGTCATGGGAAGCATTTAAATGGCACAAATTGTTTTGGGTTGTAGCCAATTTTGTGTGTAATGCGGTTTATTTACTGATAAAGTAGGTTGCAAAGCCAGAAAATTCTCCTAGAACTCCTCCTTACTTGAAGCACAAATGTCTCATTTCTTTAGTCTCCAATTGATATTTGGTATTTAATTTACTTATATTCACCATTTTTCTTACTTGCAACCCTCACAGGAAGCCAAAAGAGGAATGGCAGTAGCTGGAAAAACTAACGTGACTCCACCAGAGGAGAAAGCAAATGATGATGAACCATTGGTATATGCAAATAAGTTGGTAAGAATTCAGTATCTTATGGATAATCTGTTTTTTTTTTTTTCTTGTAAAACTTGGAAGGTATAATATCTTTATTTTATGTCTTCTCTTTATTAGGAAGCAAAAAATGCATTTAAAGCACTTTTGGAATCTGCTAATGTTCAGTCTGATTGGACCTGGGAACAGGTAGATTGGTGCATCTTTCTTTGTTCCAGTCATTCTTCTGCGGCTTAAATGCTCACCACTATTTTGAATTTTAATTCAGGCAATGAGAGAGATCATCAATGACAAAAGGTATAGTGCTTTAAAAACACTTGGGGAACGTAAGCAAGCTTTTAATGAGGTGAGAAACAAGCCCCCTGGAACTAACTTTAAGATTTTCAGTTTGAATCTAATGATTTGGACCTGTGCTGCAATGTAGTAGCAGCTCATTTTCTATTTGTGCATTAATGGCTTTATCCAGCTTTCTGATTTTGAACCAATTTGATCTTCCATTTAGTACTTGGGCCAAAGGAAGAAGCTAGAGGCTGAGGAGAGGCGTATGAGGCAGAAAAGGGCTCGAGAAGAATTTTCAAGGATGTTGGAAGTATGTTGAACAGTTCTTATTGCATAATCAATACCTGATTAATTTTTGCTTTTATCGTTGCAACTCTTTATATGTATTTTTTTTCAGGAGTGCAAGGAGCTTACATCATCCACTAGATGGAGGCATGTCTCTACTTGTTTAATTAAGAGTTTTTTTTTAGTTGGTCTCTCTAATCCCTGGACAGAACTAATCCATAACATGCAAGGTGCATTTTAATTGTTCTAATTAATCTTTTACCATGGTCAGCAAAGCTGTGACTATGTTTGAGAATGATGAACGGTTCAAGGCTGTTGAACGAGCTAGAGATCGGGAAGATCTATTTGAAAGCTACATGGTGGAACTTGAGAGAAAGGTTAGAGAATATTATGTTGTGCTTACGTGTGAGTTTGTATGGATAGTTTCATTTATGTCTGGATCTTGTACTCAAGGAGGCTGCTTAATTTTCACTTGTAGTTTATGTGGATCAGTGGATGTTCTTTACATATTCATCATATTTGGGGAGGATAGTTATCTGCTGGATAATTGTTGGTAGTGGGATTCTTGTTGCAGTTTGTTGGGGATAGAAACCTGATGGTGTAGATGGACTAAAGGGGGAAAAAAAGGGATTTCATCATTGCTGTGTTGGGATTTCATGAATTGCTGGTAGTTGCTCTAATTGCTCTCTTGGATGGAGAAATAGTTTTGAGCTAGTGGAAGTGGTTTTAACTAGAGTGGTTGACATTCAAATTTAGATTACAATATTAAAGATCTTTGTGGAATTTGTAGATTGGTAGTGACTAGTGAGATTTTCATGAAAGATGTACAGATTTTTGGGAAAGCTTATGGGTCTGCTACTATTGGTGTGTGCTTGTATAGGTAGATGTGTTTTAATTTTTAGGTGGATGAGTGGATCACTGTGATGTTGATGGAAAAATTGCTCAGTCTGGTTGACTTTGTCCAATCTATTTAAAGGAGTGGACCAGCAGGCAGTTGATACCATATTTAGAGAAGGAGGAATCCCTGTTTATATTAAAATAAAAGCAGATTTCTGCATATATTCCCCTTGTTTCTATCTCCTCCGCCCATTGCTCCATCAACAGGCTTGAATCATCTTTGATAGTTAGGAGGAAAAGATCGTCTTTACCAGACTTATATTTTTAGGATTTTCCAATATTTGATAAAGTCATTAACTTCTAGTTGGTTTATTCCACATCTTGCTAAAAGTTACTATGCGGCATCGAAATAGAATCATTAACAAGGATAGTTTTAGATTACTGGTTATACCTTTATTCCATTCTATGCAGTAGAACCATGGTCATTTCATATCTGTTATACAGCGCAAACTGTGCCCATTGTCACTGTTATTTTCACCTAAATGTAAATTTAGGAAAAGGAAAATGCTGCAGAGGAACACAGACGAAATATTGCTGAATTCAGGAAATTTCTGGAGTCCTGTGATTTTGTGAAGGTATGTTTATTAAAAATAAAGATTCTCTTGTCACAATTTGCTTGTTCTTGACTCTTCTCATGATTATGTTTTACTTTAGGTGTATAGTCAGTGGCGGAAGGTCCAAGATCGATTAGAGGATGATGAGAGATGTACACGTCTTGAAAAGATAGATCGCTTGCTTGTTTTCCAGGTATAATGCATTTGCTTATAGTGGGTCATGTGTAAGGAATCTATGTGCTGATATAGGTTGTGGCAGGACTACATTCGCGAATTGGAAAAGGAAGAGGAGGAGCAAAAAAGAATACAGAAGGTAAAATCAAGTCTTGATTATTGATAGTGTTTTAGTCTATATTCATATATTTCTTTTATGACCACAATATAGGATCAACTCCGACGGACTGAAAGGAAAAACCGTGATGCATTTCGCAAGTTGTTGGAAGAACATGTTGCCTCTGGAATTCTTACTGCTAAAACACATTGGCGAGAATATTGCATGATGGTAATACTACTTTTTATTTGTCATGATAGAAACCCAGAATAATGCAGGACAGATTTCATTTCTCCATGTTCTCTATTTCATAGGTCAAGAATTTGCCTCAATATCAAGCTGTTGCATCAAACACATCCGGTTCAACCCCAAGAGATTTATTTGATGATGTTATTGAAGATCTCGAAAAAAAGGTTACGAAATTATCATTTTAAGTTGTTTTCTTGAAAATTGATTGGCAGTTTGTTGTCAATGTTCACTGCTTTTGTAAACTAATATGATTTATTATGCGCTATGCTATCTTGCTGTCTGTTTCTTTTTTATTTCAAAGTAACCTTTCTTTAGTCATTAGACCCACTTCTTATTATGAATTTGAATGTTTGCTAAAATAGCTTAACATGATTTAGAGCAAGTTAAAAAAAAAAAAAAGATCCTTCATATTTTCTACAGTCTTGAATAAATTTTCTTGGGTGAACTTGAGTTAGATATTGAACTGCTAAATTTGAAGTTCATCATAACTTAATTCACTTAATCTAATTGGTCAGATATTAACATGCTTTATTTGCAAGGATGATTCAAACCTGAAGTATCATAGTGATTGATTGTTTCTATGCCTAATATAATTCTTTTGTTGACAGTATCATGAAGATAAGACACGTGTAAAAGATGCAGTGAAGTTAGGCAAGGTAGGCATTGTAGAGATCTTCCTTGTGTTTTACCTGTAATTTGTGTTTGACGTACTGACCCTTTCAAGCAGATTGCTGTAGATATTACAACAGCATTTGAGGACTTTAAGGTTGCTGTCATGGAAGATGTTGGTTCCCCATCAATATCTGACATCAATCTGAAGGTAATTTGCCCTTCTAGTTTGGTTGTAAATCCTGTCATTTTTTATTTCATTTATAATGAATTGTTTTAGCCATAAAAAAAAAATTGGAGAAAAGCATTTTTTCCTTTGCTCAAGTGAAGTAATCTTTATTGGCGAAAATGGAATAATTCATTATTAACTGTGAGACTTTGGCAATGTGCAATTCTAGTAACTTTGCGGTATATATGGATGGAGCAGAACGCAAGAGTCTTTGAAAATAAACACCTCTTACCTCACCTTCTTTGGGATAGAATCACTTTCTTGACTTCTTTGTGGGTTGCTTCTAATGGTTTGTTTAGAGGGGTCTCCCTTATGGATCTCCAAAGTGATAGGAAGTCTTTATTAAGTTAGCTTCTTGTTTTTCTTTCTTTTGCTCTTCTGTTTCTTTTTGTAGAGAACAGCTTGTCCTCCTTCTTGTATTCACTTGTATCTCTTCTCTCTTTAATAAATTTCTTTTTTATCAAAAAAAAAAAAAACTGTGAGACTTTAATTTCAAATTTATTTTGCTCTTAGTAGGTATAATTCTAGGCAACTTTTCTCATGACATTAAATAAGTTAAATATAGTAAAATAAAAATTATATACTAGTATATATATCTAATTATATTGAGAGCAAATAACCAATAATCAAAATAATGTAATATTAAGTATCAACTTCGTAGCTTTGACTTCAAATCCAGTTTTTCTTTTATCAGTTATTTGTATGGGCCTTCTTGTGATATCATTTATCAACTTCAGTAACATGATATCATACTATCATTTCTCATATTTGCATCTGTTTTTTTTTTTTTAAACAAAATCTATTTAGAATTTCATGCAAGCAATACACCTGTGTAACATCTTTATGCCTCTGCAACATGTATCATTAAAAAATTTGATTCTTTCTTTCCATTTTGAAGCTTGTGTATGAAGAGTTGTTAGAGAGAGCTAAGGAAAAGGAGGAGAAAGAAGCTAAGAAGCGGCAACGCCTTGCTGACGAATTTACTAAGTTGTTATATACATTCAAGGTGAGTTAAGACTCTTTTGGTGAGCAAATTCATGTTTCCCAATGTTTGGAGAAAGATGTTGCTACTGAGCTTCATATCTTACTTCTGTAGGATATTACTGCTTCTTCAAAATGGGAGGATTGCAAGCCACTTTTTGAGGAGGCACAAGAGTACAGGTATTTTATCTATTTCGAGTACTTGGCACATGTGTACTGTGTAAACTGTCATGATGGGAGAATTTTCCATAATGTTTTCTGTTGCTGCACCTCTTTATATAGGTCAATTGGCGATGAGAGCTCCAGTAGAGAGATTTTTGAGGAATACATAGCATACTTAAAGGAAAAAGCTAAAGAGAAAGAACGCAAGCGTGAAGAGGAAAAGGTTTATAAATTTCCTTAATTTGTGTATGCATTTAATTTCATATCTTCTTGTTTGATATTGTTGGTGAGATCAATGTTTTAAAAACTCTACATGTTACTGAACTGGAAAGGTTGCTGAGTTGATGTTCAAAACTTGATGACGTCATAATTAATGTGTATTCTTAATTCATACAAGAACAAACATTCTCTCTATAAACAAGGACTGGCCAGTTCAGTTTGGGACTAGACATTGGTGAAGTTCCCTAGGTGTGTGCTATTGTTTTCCCTGATAAAAGCATGACATAAGGAGGAAATATTTTAAGGTTAAAATGTAAAAAATCCTCTTGAAATTTAGGTTATGTACGAAAATTTTTTCTTTAACTATAGAAGTTGAGTTAGAAGTTAGAACCCCTCAAACTTAGTAATTTGTGCAAGAAATCTTATCAGTTAACTTTTTTATCCAAAACACTAACAAAATAGTAGCAAAATATATTGAATTGTAGAAAACTCTCCTAAGCATTAAGCATTTTGTAAAATAACCCTTGAACTTTAAGCCGTGTTTAAAAAACTCCCTTGGACATTAAACCTTGTCTAGAAAACCCTCTCAACTAATTTGTGTGTCTATCCTTTGTTAGGGTTTTTGATGGAAAAATTAATGGAGGGTTTGTTTTGCACAAATTGCGAAGTCTTGGGGGGAGGAGGGAGGTTTTATGTCAACTTTTATAGTTGAGAGGAGTTATTTGCACATGACCTATAGTTCAAGAAGACATGTATATTTTATCCGTTTTCTAAAGACGATGTGGTGCTGAGCTATATTAAAAAAAAAAAAAAATCATTTATCATGTATTTATTATAGAGGATGAACCTTAGAGGTCACAGGTTCAAATCTTAGAAACAGCTTATTTGCTTTACAGGGATAAGGTTACGTACATCTAATTCTCCCTAGACTCCACTTGTTGAGAGTCTTGTGCACTGAATTGTCCTTTTCTTGTTTTAATCATGTATTTATTATGAAATTTGATAGCAAATACCTAAAAAAACCATACCTAAGCTTTGTTCTTCAGCTTAATCATAATGTTTCCACGATGTAGGGCTTAACTGCACTGGCAGTCACTCCTTTCATGATTCAGTCAATTGAACCCTTCCATCTGGGTTTTTAAAACCTCGGTTAAGCTTAAGACTAATGTGTAGCACAGAAATATGCGCACTGTATTTGTATTAATTCTTGCTTCAGATGAACATTACAATAAATTTAATGGTTTTAATTCTTGCACCATATTAGTTCATTTTTATTTGTGTGAACCATGTATAAGATATCTTAATAATTCCATGCATTTCAATTTGCCTGTGCTAATTATGTAGATGAGATAAAATGTATACTTAATATGAGATCTGGTGATGGCACTTCATTAGATAGTCTCTTTCTGCTGATTTCTGATCAGTCTTATCTGCATCTGTTAACATTTTGGGGGGGTTTCAAGTTTGTGCGCTTTTTAACTGTAAACAGTTAAACAAGAGCAGGTAAGAAGGGGCTTGGCCGTGGATAGGCTTATTATTTGCTATACCACCTTATCTTGAGCTTGCTTTTTAGTTTATTTTAACCAAGCAACTTTTACTTGCAATTGGCAGTACTGGTTATAGAGATTTTTTACCCCTACAAATATATAGGTTTCACTTGAAGAATAGATTAATTAAAACTGTTCTGATTTATTAGTTGGCAATTCTTCCTTTATTTGCAGGCCAAAAAAGAGAAAGAAAGAGAAGATAAAGATAAACGGAAGGAGAAGGAGAAAAAAGAGAAGGAAAGAGAACGCGAGAAAGAAAAGTCTAAGGAACGACATAAGAAGGATGAAACTGATAGTGAAAACCTAGACATAAGTGATGGTCATGGTTATAAGGAGGACAAGAAAAAAGAAAAGGACAAAGAAAAGAAACATCGGAAGAGGCATCAGAGCAGTACGGAGGATGCAGATTCTGAAAAGGCAGAGAAGGAGGAATCAAAGAAATCACGGAGGCATGGTAGTGATCGCAAAAAGTCCAGAAAGGTGACTATTTGTATATAATATTATTTTATATAATGTTTTATATTTTTGGAGCCTGGGTTGAAATGGGTGGAACTATTTGTTACTATACTTTGCAGCATGCAAACTCACCTGAATCAGAAAACGAAGTTCGGCATAAAAGACACAAGAGGGATCACAGGGATGGTTACAGGAAAACGGGTGGGAATGAGGAACTTGAAGATGGGGAGCTTGGTGAAGATGGAGAGATTTGAGTAGTTTGTCGCTAATCTTTTTACGTAGGTGAGATAAAAGAGGAATCACAGGGATGGTTACAGGAAAACTGGTGGGCATGAGGAACTTGAAGATGGGGAGCTTGATGAAGTTGGAAAGACTGAGTAATTTATCGCTAATCTTTTTACATAGGTGAGATAAAAGAACTGGACCTGCGACTTAAGGATGATGTTAACTTTCATTATCAATGTGTATTTCTTATCACTTTTTTTTTATGGGACACATTGAATGTAGGATCATCCCGATATCTTCAAATGTAAAAAGAAATATTTTGGTTCTTTTCCCAGTGTTATCGGCTACTTAATAACCGTCTCTTTGTGCCAAGAGTGCTATATCTCAGCAACTTAAAAAATTTATAATAGACGATTAAAAGGTAACCCCTTGGTGGCCAAAATGTGAGTTTGCTAGATGACATTGTTACTGTTCTACGAATTGGATGTTATCATCCAATGGTCAATGCCACTGCCACTTTTATATTATTATCTGATAAAGATTTGCAGATTAGATGCATGTAAGTGCTTCAACCATTTACATGCAGTTCACCTTGGCTCTATAGGTCAGCAGTGCTTTGTCGACACGGTCTAATCTTTCCCGTGTTATTTTGATATTGTGAATATTTGACGAAGTGGCAGTGTTACCCGTAATAGTTGATAGTGTGTGTCAATCGTCAAGTATGGCGCGTAGCCTACACGGGACTGAATGGCACCGTAAGTGGAAATCAGGGGATGACTGGATGGCGTTGGCAGCATCTATAGTGAGTGAACTGTGGAGAGATAAGGCAGGAAAACCCTTGTCCTACTCTGTTTGCTGGCTTTCAAGTGGTTCTATTTATGTATTTGGACTGTAGGTTTAATAAAAATAATTAATTTTTTATCGTAATAAATTAAAGTTTTAAAAAATATATTTATATTAAATATTTGATAATGTGTTAGATAAAATTGTTTCAAGTAAGTAGATGTTTACATATTTAAGAAAAAAAAATGTTTACATGTTATCTTTTCTGAGAACTGACCTAAGTCATTCGACTAGAAGTAATATAAATTATTCAATTTGATTATTAATTTCATAATCGAACGTCAGCTATCTCTATGTTTTCGTTGTCAGACATTTTCCTTCTAATATTGGGTTAAATCTATTTATTTTCCTTTGTGAACACGGTTTAATATATGACCACGTTGGCCTGATAAACTTTTACCTTTGTCACGAAACACATGTTCAATAGATGAGTTACAGGAAGTTCCGCTAAACTATGCATTAATAATGACAACAGAAACTTGAAAATCTAAATTGAGAGTTTGTGGGACGTTGGTGTTTCAAGTCGAAGACTAGATATTAATGGATTTTTTGGAGACCAAAAAGGAAGAAAAGGAAAAGAAAGCACAATCAACGATGAATTTTGACATAATTCATGCATTTATCCGTTGTTAATATTCATTTTCTCTATTGTTATCTCCCGTTTTTCCCCGAAAAACAGAATTAAGAAATTATGTTTGCCATATAAATGGCAGAGATTCAATATTTTCTGTTACAATCTCATTGATGATACATTCCAAAATGGCACCAGCGATCTCAACGCTAATTTGCTTCACATGTGGCCCGAAATCACTCCATTGGTAGATTAAATTCAAGTCATCCACAGTGAACGAGTAGGTTGGGTTTCTTCCACAAGTGGCTAGTTGACCCCATTTTCCCAGCAGTTGAGGCCCCAAGAATTGCTTGTAACCTTGCTCTTTGTTGCGTTTCCTTGGTAAGGTTCTCACACGATCAAAAAGGAGCTGCTTTGTCTTCTGCAACACCCTTTTAGATTTCAATATTGGAGAAACATTAGGTCCCAGATGCTCTCGTAATCTGCTTCTATCACTTTCTTTCTCAACTGACCGAATGAACAGTCCCCACAGGGCAGCTGATAATAGTGAATCCTCTCTGATCTTCTTAGGCAGCACTCTGCAACTGTGCATTCTCTTCTCCATCCTCCTACCGTCCTCATTCAGTGCTACCTCTGCCAAACAAACTGACACAATTCTTTTTTTAAGAACAAAATGAAAGAAATAAACAAAATTACAAAACAAAACGAATAATCGTCTGTAGTTATAATAGTAATCGGCAAAAGAGACTTGCCATTTTGAGAGAGTGGGGTTCTGCGTGGAAGTATTTTACAGAGTGAGACAGGGGCTATGCATTTCCAGCCGTGCTTTCCATTGTTAATAGCCTGTTGGCTTTGTAATTCAAGTTTCAATTCACATTTGAATGAATAGCTTTTACGCAAAAGGTAGAAAGGTAAATTAAAAAAATAAAATAAAATTTTAGTTAATTTGTACCTCTGCACACCAATATGACATACATTGGAAGAAGCTTCGCAAGTATCTGAAGAAAACGAAGTTTGCAGTTCATCAACATCTGAGCATGAGTTGAACAGGGTTGAGCTGCTGGCCGATGAAAACCGGTCTGCTTCATCAATTGTGGGAGTTTCAGGGACAACAAGATCTTCATCATTTCCAATGTCAGGTTGGTTGGTTTTGCTGCTGCCTTCGCTGTGTAAAGCAAACTTGTTATATAAAGATGTTAGAACTCTGGAAAATGGCAATACAGACTTGACATTCTTGTTTGATCTGTGCATAGTCCATCTTTTGAAGCAGCCTCTTTCTAAAAGGTAATCCTCTAAGATGAAAGGTTCTTGTTGCTCCTTCAGAAATTCTCCCAGTCTTTTCTGCGCTATGGTTGTTGCTGAAGCCATAGAAGGAAGGGTTCGAAATTCGAATATAAAAGAAGACGCAGGTTGCTTGCAATTAAATGAGTGCGTGATGAGGTGCAGAGAAATAAATTTGGGACAGACAGAGTATGTGTCAGTTTGGGTTTGGGAATTTATGATCCAGTCTCCATCTTATTCATATACATGGATTTAAGTTTAACTGATGTCTGTCTCGTATACGATTTCATGCACTTAAAAATCTCTGTCCCATAATTAATGTATTTATTCTATGTCAGTGTTTTTTCTATTTGGTCTTCATCAGTTTCAGTACACGTTCTCCAAAAGCATGAAAATAATAATAATAATAGATGGTCCCAAAAGTTTGTCAATTTTGCGAAGCGCACGCCACCCATAACAATATTGCTGATTAAAAATCGAAGGCAGCTACGGCCTACAGACACAATTTGAACTGATACGTATGATCTTCATACCATTGAATGATTGGTGTCATCCTCATGAATAGCCACCTCTACATACTCCCTCCAATCCATTTTCATTTTGGGTCGTCAACTCAATGCTCATTATTCAAACTTCCTTTCACTCTCTCACCAAATCAAAAGCAGGCCCTTTTCAATAAAAAAATCATTTTATGGGTCAGATAAGCTTTTACCATTTCTTTCTTCTTATTCATGTTACATTGTCCATTACTATTATTGGTTTTGAATTGTGTCTGATGCTTCACTTGGAAAATTAAAAAAGAAAAATAAATGAAGGAGTATCATTATAGGGTGGTTTTGAAGTCGCATCTCACGTCTTGTATATGATGATAACAATAATGAAATCTTAAAAGCGTCCAAAACAATGTGTAATCCCTCATAATTGAGGAGCGAGAAGGATGAGTGTAGAACTAGAAAATAGAAAGAATTAGTTAAAGGTGGGGATGGAAACGTAAATGTTAAAAGATTATATGGCAAAGGCAAAAAGGACAAGACATTTTAGTTCAACAACTCTCACTTATGAGTGGGAACAAGGAAAGAAAAAGAAAAAGGAAAAGCATTCTCAATACCACAAAACGTGGGTTTAGTCTTTTTAAGTTTGAACAAGACAAAAGTGGATTTGATTTTATTAAAATTCTGATGCTGATTAAAGGCATCCCAATTATAAATGATTTCCAATAATGTAATTCAAACATACACAGTACCCCCAATTTTGTGAAGTCTGTGATTTGCTGTACCAATCATCACGGGCACTTGTTGGACTCTGCATACATTGTGTGTGATAGATACGTATGGTATTTGCATTTTTAATTTAATTTTATGGTGGGTGTTTCTCAACTTGACTTTTTATTTTATGCAGAAATTGATCCAATTAATTTATAAATTTTCAGTCATTCAAACTTGAATTTGGAACTATTAACTTTATTTACCTTTTATTAGTGTTATGGTCATGACTATCTTTAAATCGAAAAATTATAATATCATGATTTAAATAATTAACATGGAAATTTTCACTGGACTTGCTTAATTTTTGTATATTTTGTTAACTATAAGTGTAATTCTTGCTTATAATTCCTGTAATTTGTCTTTTAAGTATCTTGAGTTTGTACTTTCACTATACTATTTATTTCTTTTTAACATTACCAGTTACCCGAAGTCAATTCTGAATCCAGATAATTAGGGACATGTGACACACCGAGATTTTTCTCTCTATTATTTGGGCCCTTAGGCCCAAATATTTTGGATCTATAATGAATATTAACTGCATTAATGGATTGGGTAGACTAAGAAAGGTTAAAAAGGTGTTTTATCCATTAAATCAGGAATAAAGAACACAGAACCATGGATTGAAATCTGATATTTATCCTCGTCATCCTTATCTAGAATTCATTGTTGATGTATCTGATCCATGTTATATTTACTGGGTTAAAAGATAACAACTCTATCTTTCTCTAAACTTTCCTAACAATAAAAATCTCTGGTACGTTCTAAGAACTTGCTTATGAAGAAAGCAGACGAAACAGAAGGCAAAAGCATCATGAATTGATGTTTTTAGGTCAACAGGCAACGACTTGGAACCAATCAAAGAATAACACTTCCTATATTATTATCGCTTTTCTTCGTTAGTTTTTTTCTTTCCTTTTTCAACTTTTCGAGAATGATTCCTTGTGGATTTCATGGGGACTACAAATCTGATATTCAAATTCATTCCTTGGATCTGGATTAAAAAATAAATAAATAAAAGGAACCATGGATTCAATGTGCATGCTCTTTATATGTTTTTGTCAATGATATGTATGGACATTACACTCCCAGGTGTCTTGGCCCTTGGGGTTGCTTATGTAACACTAAATCGCTGCCTGAAGATGAATATAGCTAGGAAGGAAAATCAGTGTTTGTACTGAAAAGTTAAATATATAGTTGGTAGTGAATTAGTGAACACAACACAACACAACACAGAGGGAGAAAAGGGAAATAACGTATCAATCAAAAAAGAAACGATTATAACCACACATCATTCTGAGTATTTCATAATAGAACCGACACAAAATAAAGGAGATAAATCAGAACAACTTGATCCGCCATATTCATGGTCTAAGCTTCACTAGTTTCAGCTAGCTAGGTAGGCATCCACATAATTGTCTCCTAAGTCCTAGCCCTATTTTCTTTTATTCTTAATTTGGGTGCCAAAACACTTCCAATTTGTTGCATAATGTAGTTCCTTATCTTATCTATGGTCAAATTTGGAATTTTCTTATAGGTCAACCAATATGTGTGTGTGTGTGTATTGTGAGAAAGTATATTTAATTATTTATAGACCTAACCAAAAAAAAAAAAAAAAAGCGGTCTCACTTATTAATGCTTCAGTCTAATTAAAATATTTGTTGCCTGGAGTTGTATTCAATGAATAGTACAGAATCATTTGGGTGCAGATGATTATTCTATAATTAAAGGAAATGATCAATAACTGTATGCAAATAATTGTTCTATAATTAAAGGAAATGATTATTCTATAATTAAGGAGTCAAGTTTTAAAGGATTATTTCAATTATTTTTTTCCGTGCAAAATATGGATGATCAGCATGCGTATATGAATAATGATAACTTTTTTCAATGAATATTATATGCCGAAATATCACGCTCTCAGAATTGAAACCAATGGAAGAGAATTGCACAGTAACATCGTGTTATTACATATATATCTAACTATCAAGATGTGTGACACACATACATTTAATTACACCTAATTAAAAAAATATTATATATAAATAATACAAGAATGTTTGTTTGATAAAATTTAAGATCAATGATTTAGAGGAAATTAATTAACAAAGACAATATCAATATCATATCTATTTTTCTAAGAAAAAAAAAAATCTATCAACAGTTGGATGACAAAAAGCTATGGAATTATGGTCCCTAATTAAGCTTTTGAAATAATGTGTGAATATGGTTAAATCTGAGTAGTAATAATAGGCAGAAAATTAATATACATCTATTATAAGCAAATTAAGAGTCATTCACATGTATGGGTCCTAAGTGACATTTTTGGCTGAACGTTGTTTTCCATCTTTACTGATTTCATCTTCTCGATCGGTCGTTATTTTATTTTTGTTTTCTTTGGCCTAAGTTGAGACTTGATGAGAGAGGGAGGGAGAGAGACAGAGAAGGCACCTATATATCCACCAATATATAGCTTTGTCCAGGTCTTAGTCAAGTCGATGTCTATATTTCAAGATTTTTCAATCTAAAGAAAAGATAGAAATAGTATGAAGGGAATTTCCTTTTGGTTGCTAGTCCATGTGATTTTTTTTTAAAATTTCTTAAATATAAAATAAAAATAATTATTATATTTTAGAATAATAAAATTGAATAATGAGAAATTATTTTACTTTTTACCTTTGTGTCATCTATGTTAATGTTTTATTTTCTCTACTTTTTTCTCTTCAACTTAAAAATATATTTTATTTTATATAAGATAATATAATTTTTGAAGACTATATAATCATTAAAAAATCTTAAAATTATTATAATATAGATATATATTTACATGAAAAAAAAACTATTACATGGAAAAAAATTATCTTCATGGATCAAAATTTTCTTATATTAAAAAATAACATAATAATATCATGTAAAAATATAAATAAATACATAACTAATTAAATAATAGATCCTATTTATATAATAGTAATTATAAGTATATGATATATTTGTACTTTATGTCTATGTGAAGCGTATTATTTTTGAAGATCCAATTCATATATAGACCAATATGATTAAGTGAAGATATATACCCATCTTGCTACTCTCAAATTATAAATTAATAATTAGCTTGGCCATCCGTCTATCACTCGTTAATCTCTATATGAAGTATGAAGGCAATGCATTACCCGCCCCTTTTACGAAAGCTAAGGTTACCATATTATATATATATATATATATATATATATATATATATATACATATATATATATAAAAGAAAAGAAAAAAAGAAGGAGCTTGACCACAGGATCAATAAAAAAAAAGTAGACCCTCAAATCTTTACATTTTACTTCCAACAACGTGGGGCTTCCGGAAACCCACTACGTGCATTTTCTGCTACTAACAAAGAAAAGAAAAACAAGTGGATGATCGTAGAGCTAGCCACCAACATTTTGGTTTCAAATCTCAATATTGATCATGCACGTCATTTTCTACATACATACATACCTACATATATATATAAATATATATATAAATATATATATATATATATATCATTCACAATTGATAGCTTTGTTTTATTTTATACTAGTATAAAACGTGGACGTACTTAATTATAACAACGTCTTGTCTCGTGTTATGTTTCAGTTAATGGCTTGCAAGTCTCAACGCCTATTGGGAATGCATGCACCCTAAAATCCAACGTAGATCCGAAAGTCTGCCCAGCAGTGCCTCCGACTCGGATCTCAGCCGTTCATTCTCTAACCATACTGCTCGCTGTTGATGCATGGTAACACCTAGCCGGTTTTTCAGCTGTCGGTTTTCAATTGTGAACCGCTTCACTTGAGTGGTCAGGTTCTCTAAATGCCTCTTCTTTCTCCAGCGGGACCGTCGGGCTGACTCCCGGTTCGATTGCATCCGCCTGCGCTTTCTTTCGTCCGTCGAGTAAACCCCCCGGTTCGACCCTTGTGAACCGGAGCTTCGGCTGTCCGTAACCGCATCCCCTGATGCTGAATCTGACTGATTAATGAGGGACAACAACTCCTGTATTTCACTTCCTGAGAGCACGGTCTCAAGAACCGGACATGGGAACTGAATCGCTTCTTCGTCGTCTAACAACATGGTTAATGGCTAATGGCAGAAAGCAGAACCGCTAGATTATTCTTCGAAGAGTGAATCGGAGGGAGGAAAGGAAGGGAAAAGGGAAGAACCTGATGGATGGGAGTGGGTATTTAAGGTTGAAGAAGAGAGACACGCGTGGGGTCCACCGAAGCAAAAGACTTTGGAAAGCTAAGGGCACACTGGTCCAAAAATTATTTTAATTTTTTTTTTTTAAAAAAAAAGGAATTGAATTCAGATGTTCAAATGGGGTGCGTTTGCTGTTTGCATGCCATGCAACTTATTGATGTCAGTTGCCATGCTGATGCTGTATAGAGAAAAAAAAATTTTGGTTGCTTTTTCTTAGGGTAAGAGAATGGGACCCAGGGAAAGATTAGCTTTAGCTTAATGACGAAGAATCTCACAGAAACCCCCCAAAAAAAAAAAAAACAAATGGGATTACAAAGTTAAGGGGTGCCCCCCAAGTCCTTTTGGATACGCACGGCAATACATAAAGGTGGAAAATTAAAGCAGGTGAAAGTTGCGAATGCCACACCCACACACATATTACTAAAGGGAAAAAAAAAATGTAAGGTGAATTGGTGGACTAATTAGCGTTCGGTTCGTGGAAAATCTTCCCTCATCACTCATCATCCTTCCCTATCGTGTCTACAAATTCTTTCCCTCTCCGCCACCTCACGTGTCCTTCCTTAATAAGCCCTTTCCATCACTTTTCAAACTTCACACAAACGTAATTAACAATCGCCAAAATTTAGGTTCGCTCTAGTAACTCTTGAGCAATTTTCCTTTTTTTTTTAAGTTTAGGTCCTGCCCACACTTGACCTATTTTAATTTCTTATATATTTTATGGGTTATTAATTGTGAACTTCATTCGTTACCTTGGATGATGCATTTGTTGCAAAGATGAACAAATGTGTGTGTGTGTGTATCGATGCGTGCAAACTTGTGTATGGATATGAAATTGAAAGTAGAGAAATAAAAATAAGGCAATATTTCAAACGTTCATATATAGATAATTTTAAACTTGGCCCAAAAAATACACGTACTTAGAAGCTAAGGAATATAAAATTGATTTCAATTTCTAAACTTGGCATATATAGATATGGATCCGATGCCTCTTCATATTATTAAGAACATAAAAGGAATATTAACAAATTGAAAGTGACTAATTCAAAGTTTTGTGGAGAATAGATGAAAACGGAAAAATATAGAGTACAGAATAGGAAACAGAATTTGTAAGCTAGATAGCATTATATTCGTTTAGAATGAATGGATTGCTCATGTTTTCATTATTTCCTTTCTATGTAATATGTATGTGATGGCTTGAACATGTATATATACTCACATCAAGTATATATATATATGCTTGGAGAATATTATAATGGCTAAGATGCTCGCGCGTTGCTTTTCTTACTAATTATTTTACTCTCCAAATACGAACAGGGCTAAACAAGGCAAAGAGTGATAGAAATTAATATGGTGTAATGTCAGAAATATATAGTAAATAATGGAAAAGAATATTGTTGGGGTAGTTTTCTTAGTTTTGCATTCCTGGCTTTGGTGGGGGCAGTTGGTTGGGCAGGACCTATATATTGGCAAGTACATGTATATAAAAGCAAATGTAAGTGGAGCATAACATGCAATCCCTGTATTGCAATTTGGGTTAACATTGATTAGTGTGTGAAAGTAGGTTGCATGTGGGGCCAGTAAATATTAATGGAAACAAGGATAGTACCATCTCCTTTTCTCACCCTTAACTCTATGCACTATGCACTATCTAGTGTTACGTTACTTTAGCATCTACACTGTTTGCCTTTGCTTTCTTTACCTTCCCATCTTGAGACGGCGATCGTATATGTTACCAGTACTTACCACCACATCTCATCTCACTCATCTATGTCCGTTCAAGTTAGACCTCTAAAATGGATTATATATAGTCGTTATCGTAAAAATAATAGTATTCAAGTTTCTATTTTAAAAGGATCTTGGAAGCCCTTTGCTGTTTCAAATAAAGAAAACTGTTTTATTTACCCACACAAGAAAACTCTTCTGTGGACGTCTCGACGAATTAACTAGCTAATTATTATAAAGAAAAAAGCTTGTAATTAATTAATTAGTGGAAATTAAAAATGAAAGCAATGGCTGAAATTTGAATACATTGTCAATTTTCCACTTTTCTAGCTATCCCTACTCTTTGCCTTTCCGCTTATATATCCACCAAGCACACATCTAATATTTATATAAATTATTATTTATGTTATATAATATATTTTTTCCTTTGCCCCTCATATATAAATATAGTTGGTCGGAGGTCATATATATTGTAGCTAGTGTATATGGGACAAAGTTTATGTAACACCAAATAATATATATATATATATATATATATATATAATGCAAATGGTAGGTGCGTTAACAAATTTAATATCACAGCAGGGACAGAAGGAATGTCGCTACAAACTTCTTTTGAAGAAAAAAATTCAACAGAAGAGCTTATGGGTCATATATAATTGTTTTTGCTAGCTTGTTAACGATAATTATAATTTGATTAGAAAGTAATTAGGGTATTTATATATTATCATATATACTGTAGGTGTGTGCATATTTATATGTCGCAGAATATGCTCCAGGGCTCTGTAGCTAGCATATCATCTCACAACATGATCATTGAGCGTTTAGTTTTCCTAGGACGGATTAATGAGATCTCCCTAACCCTATTATATAATAATGCAATAATGTTCGACTTTCTAAGGATCTCAGGACGCATCTTCACAAGCCCTCATCAGCTACGCATGCATTTCACTTGCACATACATATGTTTGTAAATTTCTCCGCTGGAGGTCATCTAAATATATATGTGGCGCCAACATTAATTAGTACATTAGTTGCTTTTTTTTTTTTTCTTTTTTTCTTCTCATGAATATAAATGGATGTTCACAAGCATGCACATGCATTACTCAGAAGAAAATTCATTTCAACACTATAAAAACAATTTAAAGTCGAGATCATGCAAATGAGAGACAAATTAAGGTTCTTAATTAATTTAACCTATAATATCTAAGGAATAAGACCAGCTGAACCTGGGGAGTGGACAAACATATATATGCGATAGTTCAGATAAAGAAGAAGAGAAGTAAATAAGAATTGTAAATTAAAAGGGCTTGCACAGCCTGGGTTGAATGTATGTTCTGACTCGTCACCACTCACCAGCTGCCACATATATAGATACCTAAAGAACAACGCCAAATTGATGTGTATACGTATTACGTGCCTTTGCATGCAAAATAAGCATGTGCTGATTATTATTGGAATTTGGAAGTGGTGTGTGTGTGTGATTTGACACTCGTAGATAACTCTGGGGACCACGGGGGAGACTGGAAGTCTGGAAGCAGCACAAGATGACAACGCTTGAATAGATGAATAGAGTGTACGTGACAAAGATCGTATTATATGTTTCAGTTTTTATTTTCAGCTAGACATCAACCAAGTCGTTGTAGTATAGTGGTGAGTATTCCCGCCTGTCACGCGGGCGACCCGGGTTCGATCCCCGGCAACGGCGAAACTGTTTTTGAAACTTTGAATTGAATGTTTTAACTGTGAACATCAACTAAGGGACCAAAACAGAACAAGGTGACCGTGATGATATAATGCTTATTTTTGAAGTATGGACTGAACTAATCTAATCTCTCAGTTTCTCCAACCTCTTAATGATGCAACTCCTCATTGTTTTGCTCACCAAAATACTTTAGTTTCTAGGTAACTTGCACCTGCTTAATTTCTTTGCTAATTCAGAACTAGAAAAGTAAACCCAATCTACACTCTACAGACCACACAGGGGATTACGATTTACGACATTAAATATGCAGCAACCTAGTAATAACTAATAACTGATAATAGAGGATAATGCTTTAATTAGGAATGGTCAAACTTAAGTGATCGATTGACAATGCCTAGTTAATGACTCCCGTGATTAACAATATACATAATAGAATTCGCTTGATTACTATTAAATTAAACTATACTAAAATCATAAGTTTTAAACCAGTTCGGATTCTTTTTTCTGCAGTCCTTTGCTTGGCACCTGCTTGGCACTTAGCGGCGGTTTTGTTCCGCTGCTAAAATTTATTGCAACAAAAAGTATTGCTACTATAACTTTTTTAAAATTAATTATTTAAGCAAAATTTATAGCAGCAGTAATATTCGTTGCAATAATATTAAAACAACTTTAGCAGCGGAAAAAACCGCCGCTAAAAGTACCAAACAAGTGCCAAACAAGAAAACGCCAAGCAGAGGATCCAAAATCGTTTTAAACCCAAAATGCGACCTTGAAAGAAAGGCATTGCGTCAACTACGTCTGTAATTGTTTGTCATCATGTACAAGTGTTAACTAAGAGCGTACGTCCCATAAACTACGGTGATTCTTATCTCATACCTTTTGTTTACTCAAATTGAATAAGCATGATTTTTGGGAAAGGGATGCTTCTCGATGTACAACTAGCTTGGATTCATGAAAAACCTTGGTCCCCTATTGGCATAGACATCATGGAATCATTGACCAAAACATCAATTTGATTTGTTGTCAATGAACCGATAGTCCTAAACAGATGCGTGACACAGAAAAATTAATCTTGATTTGTGAAACTAATTTATTCGATCTCTCCGGCTTCTTAATGTCAACCAGATGAGCACCATAACCTGCGATTGCCATCGAATTTGTAAAATTTCACGTTCAACATCTGACAATATATATATATATATATATATATATATATATATATATATATATATTCAGAAAATGACTTGCCCCTCGAAATGATGTATATTTCATCTCACATTCATTTCGAATGACAGGGATAAAATATACCACCCATCTTAGTCCCAATCTATCTTATTCCATTTAACACGTGTTCAAATACATCTACCCAAAAACCTGGCATACATTACGAATCAAAATATAAAAGAATGATATATAATTAACCTCGCAAAGCATTATGCAATTTGTCAAGGCAGTCCTTCTGCAACTTCGCTGTCCAATCACTATGTACAAAAGAATGTTGGAGAAACTCTACACGTGTCCCGGGTTCTATTAGACATCTACTCAGTACAGGCAGTAAATCGCCCACAATCATGCAATTTGAAATCAAGTTTCATAGAGCTTTTGATTCTGTCTTGGATTTGATAGGCGTCAGTAAAAAATCATCATTCTCGAGATCACTAAAGGATATGTCTTCTTCATTTACCACCGGGATGGTGGTTCCATCACCACTCTCCTCTGGCCATTCAACCTCATCATCTTCATAGTCCTGAAGAATAAATTTGGAGGATCGACCACTTATTAGGTTCTTATCCTCAGTTTTTATTTCAGGGCTTTCCTCACTAACCGACTTATCGCTGAAATGTGTTTCAGAACTTTCAACCGCGTGCTTCTCAGTATCATAATCTGCCTTCATGGACAAAGTAGTCGACTCAATTCCATATGTTCCGTGAGCCATATCACCAAAATAGGCATTAGCAGATAACCTGGGAGAAAAATACTCATGATGAACTGTGTCTCTTGAGTAGGAAGTGCTCCGTCCAAACCAATCAGATTGAAGCTTCGTTTGCTTCTGTAATTCCTCCATCCAAATTGCTCTGGCTGTCATAACCTGCAAGATATTTTCACATAAAATACAGCCTGAATGAAGTTTCCTCTTCATGACCAATGTTGATTGTTTGCCAATCATTCAAGTATAAGAGCTAACATAAAAGCAGTTTTAAATTATACGCACTTGTCATTCATATAATTAATCATATTATAATTGAAGTGAGAGGCCATGAGCCTTCTTGGTTCACTCGAGTCAAGTCAAACGAACTATTAAATCAGTTGCAATAAATATCCCCTCATGATAGCGAAGCACAATAAACTACATTAGAGTTGATATTTTTCGTTTCCATGGCACCTTACATTGCTCATTGTGTTTTATAAAAAATCTAATAAGTCTTTTCAACTGCGAGGCCAAAAAGAAAAGTCTTTCAAAATGCACAGTTCTTTCAAGATAAACTACACTTACGGTCCCAGCACAGAACCATTGAATCTCTAATGGGAAAAAAAATGCTAACATGGAAGCCATTAATTAGCTGACATGACACCTGAAACGGCCCAATGATTTGGCAGTTTGGTAGTCAAGTTCAGTCGATGACTCAAGTATCCTAAGTAATTTTGGACCCAACAGAGAGGGATTCACATTGCACTCAAATAAGTCTCCTCAGATCAAATGTCCATAATCAACTTCTTGCAAGGTTGAACTCTAACTAGCATATTAACCAAGGGAGCAATCACAAGAGTAAGATAATTACAGCACTCCATATTAGCTCATCTTCTAATTAAATCATGTACATTGATTATCAAAATTAACTGTTCTCCTATCTAGCAAAGATATTGAAGCACTAGAATCTGGTCCACACGTTTCAGGCAATTATAATAATATAGATACATGGTCAAAACAATTTAAACTGACTTGGTCAACGGCATTTTAATTTGAACTAATTGCAAAAACGATATGCAAACCAGGGAAAATTCCAAATAACTCACCTGATGTGTAGACAAAATCCCAGCATCTTGTTTATTAAGCCTTGAATGCAAAAGTACAAAATAGACTTTCCAAAAGTAACTTTCGGTCATATGGCAAGGGCACAGCTCAATTCTGAGCGCAGCTAACGTAGGAGTAAGTCTTTCAATGGCCAAAGCATGCTCTTGTTGGGTATCTGACATGTCAAAATCTACAGTAGAACTGTAGCATCAATTGTGGGCAGACAACCAATTTCATCTTTAGAAAAATTGAAACACATAACAAATGACCAAAAGAATCAAGACATCTACTGTCAACTGCATTAAATGTTAGATTTTTATGAATAAGTACCCATATCTTCCCATTTTTCATAAATAAGTAAATAGACAAAAATATTCAAAATTGGGAAGTTTCTTCAGTAAAGCCAGAAATGACTACTAGGAAGCAGAGTTCTCATAAAAAAGTCATATCCTGCAAGAAATGCTGGCCGTCAGTGCAGTAACTAAACTATACATCACTGGTTAGGCAGGCAACTGACTGTAATTATAATAATGTGGATTTTCCTAGATATCTCCATTCTCAACCGATTGGCACTTCCCAAATATCTGCCTTAGATCAAAACCAAAAGCAGTACTATTACTAGCTAATTTACGTACGTATGTATAAACAAAATGATTTGATTCAGCAGTTTGAAATCAAATAATCATCCTCTAATCCAAGATAAGTGAGGTCAAGTTCACTTCCAATGAGTACGCAACGTTCAACTCAACCCAAAATTTCCATAAACGACACGATCTTCATTGTCTATGACTCGAGTACAACTCGAAAGACGCCAAGAATTTGCATGGAAATGAAATAGAAACATTATTCACGAATTAATAACAAAGCCCGCTTACCATCCGTGTCATCTTCTTCGTCAATAGGGAAATCCAACCACGTTTCGGGATGCATCGCAATATTCCTCGCGAAGGTTAACACCTCATCTGTAATTCCAACCGCACGTTCGAAATCAAACTCCTCCATTTCCAATTCCTCGTTTCCCACAGACTCCGATCCAAATGAAATTAAATTCATGTTTGTACCCGATGTTTCAGGGGCCACCCTCTTGTTTGCCTCTTCGATGTCGGAAAAGTGTCTGCGAATCCCTGGCGCCTCTGATTCTTCACCATTTTCAGAAACACACCGATCAGGCGGCTGTGATTGATTACAAGTAAATGCAGGGGGATCAGATTGGATGTGGCGATGAGAGGGAGAGGAAGGCAAGGAATTTGTTGGAGGAGGAGCTAGCAAGGAAGCCATGCCCCAGAATTGACGTGTTAGAGTTTGCTTGAATATGTGAAGGTCCTCCTGGACTCCTTGCGCTTGCACTTCATTCTGTGATGCAAGTTCATTGTGTTGCAATTTTTGTTGTTGTAGGTGTTGGAGTTCAGAATTTTCTGGTGAAGTAGATGGAGGGTCGTGTGAAAGATTGGGTAGGACGTCGGATTCTTTGTCAGCATTGGCGTCAACATCAACATCAACGTCAGCGTCATCGTCATCAAGTCGGAGGGAGTTTGCGAGAGAGCGAGACAGCCATGACATCTCGTTGTTATTTCAGAGTTCTGATTGACGAGGTTAATACGTAAAAGGTGATAAATGGCAACTTCGCACTATTATACTCGATCGCCTCCACTTACATAAAGCCTCATCATTAATCATCATAAGTTGTGGCCTCATAACCACATTTCGCGGCACTCACATTATTCTATTTCTATGAAACCAACAAACTCTACCTTGTCAGCACAAAATAAATAAGAAGACGGATGTAATTATTTTATTTGAAGTACTTTTCTATATATATAAATGAAGGCTTCATTATCGGAGACGAAATATGGGCTTTTTCTAGCGAGGTACACCCGCCGAAGTGGTGATATATGGGCAGGAGAGGCAGAGGATTTTAGTTGGGTGAAAATTTTGAGAGTGTTGAGTGGCGCGCCCATGGCTCATACGGCCAAGATTGGTTTCAAATTTAAAAACGAGTAGGCTTCTGAATTCTAATAAATAAGGTCTTCCCAATCCCTTCTCTCCATATCACTAGTTTAAAATAGGGACATATAGTTATACACTTATACAGTCCCTGCATCTTGACCAAATTCAATACTTTTTCAAACAAACATTCATTATTTGATCAGGATTCAAGCACCATCCATATTTGTTTAATTTCAATATTCAGTCCCATGGCCCATCAATCTACAGCGCATTGAATCCTCAAAACACTTTCTACTACTGCATTCCTAACTCTCCATGAGATGGACACATCTATCCCTCTAAATCCAAACAATTCACGCCATATCATATACTGTAATCAGACACGCATGAACAGACAGTTGCTTTATTATATGCAAAGACTTTTAAAAGAAAAACAAAACCACATTTCATAAAGACAAAGTTTTGCAGTTAGTATACACATTAAAAACGAATATGAACAAGTTTCTTTCCATTTTCATTGTATTGTTTTTGTGAGCATACACTTCGAAATCAAGAGACTAGTAGAGTAATTGAGACTACACATTTTTAGGAACTCCGTAGACATCTGCTTCAACACAGGGTTGCAACCACTCTGAATTACAAGCAGCAGCTTTGCCGCCAAACCGGCCTCCACAGCCTGGGAGGCACATTCTTCAGGAGCAAGCTTGTAGATAGCCCACAATATTGACAAAGCAAACTGAGTGCTACTCTCTGATACTCTCATCATTAACTTCACCACATTGGGTATGATGTTAGGGCAGTCTTTCAAGGCTAATCTCCCCTCAGGAAGCGTTGACAATACCTCTAGAATATACAGGGCTGTCTCTAAGCACTTGTTGTTTAAACTGGGCAAAAGCTCAATCAACTGGGCAACTGCTCCTAGGCTAATCATGGAGCTTCTCACTGATTCGTGAGATTGGGAACATATGGTCTTGAGTAATAGGAGTCCAGTTAAGACCCCAGTTGGGTGTTTCTTATCCCTCACCAGCCTCAATAATCCAACCAAAAGACTCAAGCTTGACACAATCTCCGTCTCCGACTCATTCCCTTTCGTTAACAGCGTTTCAATCAATTTGGCACAGTTCATCTTGGTCTCAATCGTTCCATCATTCATAATATCAACCAACAAGGATATCTTGGCAGGATTCATCAGATTTTTCTTCAACTCTGAATTCAAATCCAAATTCACAAGAATCCCAATCACTTCCGACCCAACCGCGTGGGAAGTGAAAGGACCAAGTAAAGAAGGAATTAAAGCAAGCCCACCATTGTCTGCGATTGTCCTCCTCGTGGACGCATGGGCTGTGACAATCTGCCTAAGATCTTGAAGAGCTTGAACTCTGGCTTGACCCTTCACCTTCTTGAGCGTCTCCAAGAGCTCCAGAGCTCTTGCTTGCACATCCTGGAACTGCTTCTTCATGGAAAGGTACTTGTGCAAGAACCAACTGTGAATTAACTGGTTGAGAGTCCTGTTCGGCGTCATCGAATCGTCCCAAAGCTCCTGCATTGTTGTGGGGCATGTATTATGACCCAGAGTGAACCATTTGAGAATGTTGGATTTGTCATAGGTCTGACCCGTGCAAAGGGTCACGGGCTCTCGCATAGGCTCTAATGAGATTGGACAGATAAACACGGACGGTACATCAACTGACTCCAGCTCCTCCATCAACACCGTCAAATCTATTTTGTCAGCGACGGCACCGCCACCAGTTAGGAGGACAGCTTGCCCATCCAAAAGCCCACCTTTCACAGCAGTTTCTAGATCGAGCACCTCGACTCCACCAGCGCCTGCGGACGGCTGATACAAAGGCATTTCTGTTGGAACTTGGAATTCAAGCGGGATCTCAAGAAAACTTGCAATATGAGGTGAAAGCCCCTCTAATCCGCCGGGTAAGAAAAGAAGCGTGTGAGAATGGAAAAAAGGAGGCAATAAGAAAGATGGATAGAAGGAAAAGTCTCTCTCTATTCTCTCGCAAGCAACAATGCCCGTCAAAGGGACAAGTTTTCCCCCACGCTTGCCCTTTTAGCTCTTTCAATGGTCAAAAAGTAATACCCTGCTCATTCATCATCATGGACAACATGATTGAGTAGTAATTTTCTTCCCTGATACCAAAGCTCCCTTCCTCCCAAAAGTACGAAATTATGACTATCAACCCTAGAACTATAACAGGGTAAATGGCGTTCTGTGCTAGAAATATAAAAAAGCTTGCCTTTTACATACTCACTGACTGGTCACCGGCTCTGCTCACCGTGGAGCGTCCTCCCTTTAGAATATGTGTAAATTTTTATAAAGTTATAAAATGTAAAAACATAATAATAATAATAATAATAATAATAAATTTTAATTTATACATAATAATTTTTTATTTTTTTTCTTTCTAATAGTACTCCCTTTCTCAATTTTCTCTGGAGACAACCGTGCACCACACGTGCAGTCATATAATTTTGGTCAGTGAGACAGTGACTCAACTGCAGACTAACAGTAATAGTATAGTATTCCCTTTTTTTTTTCCCCCTCTCTCTCTGTTTTCAGTCCAAGAAAATCATAAAAAGTTTGATTCTCTATGGATGAGATGTGGGTGTTGTGGCCCTGAGAAGGGACAATCTTGAACTTGAAGACGCAACCTTGGACAAATGGTCAAAAAAGTAAGCAGGATGCCACCAAAACCATAATTAATTATAGGACCTTGGCAGAGATTATTGATCAGTGTGCCAAAACGGCGACGTTTGACGCACTACGTGTAACTTGATCTCATCGGAGTTTTTCTTTTCCCGCTCGGTCCAAACTCCCAATACCTCATTTTTATTTTCAAGTATTAACTTTCTTTCTCCTTTTTGGAGGAATAAAGTATGTGAAAAACACTGCTGTAAGGAATCTTTATTTTGAATAAATGGTGGATCTAGAAGAGCATCTTTTTTCACCCAAGATTATCCGATGGGCATTTTTGTTTTTAAAGCCATTGACTCCATACATAGCTATTATTTTTTCTCATTTTCCTACCGAAATTATTAGATCAAATGAAATCGTAAATTAATTTAGCTCACATGTTATCTCTAAAAAAGCATTCTTCATGCCCAATAAACCTAAAATATAATCGACTCTTGATAGTTTTTGGAGAAAAAAATGCAGTAGTCACTCATTGAATTCGAAGCTGTTTTTAGCTGTTCATTTTTTATAATAGAGGGATGAACATTTCAGTTTTATATTGCTCTTGTTTATATGGGTATTATAATTAATCGCTGGTATAGAGCTTTTACGAGCATTGTGAGTAATCAGAAGCAAAAATGCTACGTACGTGGTTACTGGTTGGTCTGAATGGTAGCCTAATTGGTAGAACTACATGGTCCCGGATGGAATATAAATTAATAATATAAAAGATAAGGCTCCCAGCACAAAATTAGAGTTGGACTAAACATGAATTCAGAGACCTAAGATGAGAAGGCAGGGAAGGAGCAAGCACCTTAACAAGTGGTTACAAAATAAAAAAGATACATTAGTTAAGATTTTATTTATTTAATTAATTAATAAACAAAATAATTTTTAATATTAAAAATATTATCAATTAATTAAATAAAATGTTAACTAATATCTTTAGAGACACTGATTAATAAAATAAGTGCACGAGGGCTGCCCCTCTTTCATTCAAAAGTGGTCAAACCAAAGGTGTGGAAAAAAGAAAGCAAAGGATGCTTACCAAGTACCAACCATATTTTAAAAGAATGGCACTCATGTATTTGAATTTAATTTTTGTCCTGCCTCTTTTCTTACTTTTTTGTTTTTTAGCAGCCCTTGTATTTGCATTTAAAATAAATGAAAGAGAAAACCAAAAAAAACAAAAACACATTGCCTATTCTAAAGAGGTTTTAGTATGGCAAGAAAGCGGATAGCGATGAATTAAAGAAAAGACCAGAGTTGTAACAAATACTAACAATAGAATCATATATTGAATGTAAGAGTTTTAGGGAGTATGATATGAGACAGTGCTTCAATTTGATCAAATTCGAGCTTCCATTTTTGTGAACCTCCTGAGTAATCTTCATATAACATCAACATGTACCAATATGACAATATCATATAAGGATCAATCCATACATTCGTACAGAGGAAATTGGAATCATGATGGGCCTAACATACCCATTTGCTAACAATCATTTTGGCCCAACCCAACAACTAATATTTTAACGTCTACTTTTTAATCAAAATAGAAAGCACACGCAGGACTTGGATGGGAATTGAATATTCTTGTCTAGGCTTGCTTCTTTATAACTTGTGTATTGGCTAAGTCACCAATCAGGGAATTTCACTTTAAATACTCATTTGAATCTTTCTTTTTTTTTTTGTTCTGAATGAACTGGGTATGTAGCGATAACAAATACCAATTTATTTGAAAAAAATAAAGTTGCGTGAACTGAAAGAAATGTATTTAGTCATAAGTGCTTGAGTCTCACACCATATGTAATAACATTAAAAAGAAATATCTAGTCATAATAAAAAATAATCCAAGTAACAATAAGGACAAATTATGAATGATCTAAACTTTTGAATCTATAGTTCAATGAATAGAACACCCAAACTATCAACAAGTGCTCTAGTGTACTAGTCGGAGGCTTCATTTTCATTGGGTTCATTACCATTATTTTATCCAACGTCGTCATCATCGACGATTATAAAATACAAACCATAATCAAGTTAGCTTTCTTTAGTAATACAAGTTGCAAATTTGTGATTAAGGACTTTCATTTCCTCAATAATTAAGTCTGATGGTTCTTTTTTCAATATCCAATGAACATTCTCAACAAAATTTTTAAAAGTGATTGACATAATTTATATTTTTCAATTGATTCATGCATGCATTCACTTAACCATATTAATGTTACCAATGATTATATAATTATACAAGAGCAAATGGTAACAATAAATACTGTTTCTGTAGCCTTTACTTGTAATAAATATAAACAAGATCATTAAGCTTTTGGTGTTTTAATCTATTTCTCTTCTTTGAATGATGAATATGTTCAATTACACTCCAATAAATGATGAAAGAACTTTACTGTGTAATTGAAAATTTTAATCGTCACAAATAATTTTATTGTTTGGTTGTAGTAGGCATACAACAATTATATTTATATGCAAGGATTGAAAGAAAAATTCCAACAATAAAAGGTAAAAAAAGAAAAAATCTACAAACACACCAACTACTGAAAAATGTAAGGCAAATAAATATATAAAGTACAAACACACAAAGAGCTGAAGATGCAAGAAAATGGCTACATTGTGCTGGACGGCAAGCTACTACATGATGGTTCTTAATTGCTACATTACATCATCCATAATTTATTTAAGGTTTCAAAAGTATTTTTATAATTAAAGAAAAAATATAAAAATTGTAATATTTTAAAGATATGAATTGACATGCATTAATTAGCTAATTATTTATACAATAATTTTGTAAAGGTCAAAGGTTCGCATTCATTCAACTAATGATGAAAAGCAATATGAACAATTAAGTTAATATCAACCTATATATGCGTGTTTGTGTGTGTGTATTTTGATGATCATTGCGAAAATAAATTATACAAACAATAAGAATTTTAAGAATATAAATTGATCGGTACTTGATTTTGAAAAAATTATTTATTTTTAAATTCCTTATTTTCGTTTTTCAAATATACGTTAGATTAAAAGAACTATCAATTATGTGAAACAATTCATTAATCTCTTTTAAAATAAAAGAATGAGCTTTTTGATAAATTTAGTTAACTAAAATTATTCCTTTTCTTTTCAAAATAATATCTGTGACGTGATGTATATTGGAGACACACATTATTGTTTACCTTTTTTTAACAATTACAACTTTTTTTTAATAAGTCATATTTTTTAAAGTCATGTTTATTTACTAATAAATTTTAATATAAATTAAATCATGTGGCTAATTAATTGGTATCTATTCAAGACATACATAATTTGTAACTCTTCAAATGCATATCTATTAGTTAATTACTTTTCAATTGTTTAATTTTTTTTTCTTCTAACCATTGTAAATTTTAACAGGTCTCTCTTTTGAAAGACATATGTATTCATTAATAATTTTTCATATATATATATAAATTGTACTTTCTGTTTAATAAGTGTCACATATTCATTCATTAATGATCATTTAAAAAACACATTCATTCATAATATTAAATATAAATATAGTTTTTTTTTTATTACGTGTTCCCTTCAAGCATCATTCAAGAAACTGCTCTCCCTTTAAGAAACTAGAGGTTGGTTAGTGCAACCATAGTCTTATTCTCTGGCTTTTGTAGTTGCATTCAACCCACAAAGAAGGAAAAAAAAAATTAGAGAAGAAAAAGAAAAAGATGAGAGGAAAGATCTCTAAAGATTCAGAGGTTGAGGAAGAGGAAGCATTAGGAAAAAAAAGAAGAGGGAATCATATTAATTTGTGAATTTTCTTCATTTCCTTCTTTATTTGTGTTTATTAATTTGTGATTTTTTTTTCTTTCTCTCTAGTTGTGCTATCGTTATTTTATAAGAATCAAGTTGATACTTATTACCAATATTTAAGTATTTTTGTAATAAGTATATATAATATAATTTTTCATTTAATACATATACAAAAATAAGGAAGAATAATATAATAATTATCATTTCAATTTCCACATGATAATAATATAGTAAAATATGACACAAAATGTATATTCCAAACAGACCACTTATATCTCATAAACCAAAAAAAAAAAAAAATTTAAGTATTATTTTTATATATTTGTCATCGAGTTTTTTAATTGTAATTTGACAAATGTATGATTTATATAAAATATTCCTCTTTTATGATTGATTTTTTTAAAATTACCACATGTTTTGTTTTAATTGAAAAACCTTATAATAAATATATAGAGAACTTTGTATAAATATAGTATTCACAAATTTCACACTGAAATTCTTAGATTATCACTTTTTTTTCCAATAATATCAGCATTTTTGTCCTATTTTATGTTGAATATTCAACTCAAACATTTAATAAATATGTCTTTATATATTATCTCATATATGTATATATACACATATATATATAATGAATATATTACTTTAAATAATTTTATTATTAAACATTTTTAAGAACTAAAATTGATTTTAAAATGCTATTTTTTACTACTAATTACCAATAAAAAATGAAACAACATGTGCAACACATGTGTTCTTTACTAGTATGAAGTAAAAGATTTTAAAATACAAAGATAACGGTAATTTACTCTAATATACTTTATTAAATGAGTCTAAATTTGTTTCGTTAGAACTCTCTCTCTCTATATATATATAAAGAGATTATTTTGTCTAATAAGAATATTATTGGAATTTTCTTCTATATTATTCAACATTATGTGCTTTTTCCATGATCTTAAATACTTACCTTTTTTAATTGCATATTTAAAAGGTAAGCTCTATCTATTTAAATCTTAAAAGTTGGATTTAAAGCACAAATTTAAGTTTGACTCTAAAATAGTTCTGGTCTAGTTAAAATTGGACAAGCAGATAATATAATTAATTAATATAACACTAGTCTTTTTATGTTATTGAATATATGGCTTAATTTTGTTAAATTGATTTTTGTTGCTTTAATTAGTTATTTAAAAACTTTTATGGAAATTTTCAGTTTTTAAAAATCATTAATAAATTATATATATGTATATATTGTACAAAAGCTAGATCTGTATAGTTTTTTAAAATCTAAAAAGAAAAAAAAAAAAAGAACAGAATTAAACTTGAACTCTCGTTTGAAATTTCTAAAAAAAGTAAGAGCCGGGACTATAAACTTTAACAACTATTATTACCATTAACGCCGATTCCGAATAGGCCCACCAATAGGGAGCAGAATGCAATAAAACACATTAAATTAATGATTAATTTTCAGAGCTTATAATTGTGGTCCAAGCTTAGTTTCTCAATTTTTTTTTCCCTCATGCGAATGTGAACTGGCGTTGAATTGGAGATAAATAATATTTGATAATAAATATATTATGCAAATGTCACATCATTCTGTTAAGTAAGGATTGGCATTATTTGATATATTTGATGGATGAATTTGGACTCTTGTTATAATTTATAATCTCAGTCCTGTTTAGTTACAGGATTAGAGTTAGTAAATATGGAGTTTTACTAATACATGATTACATCCCATTCATTTACGCGATAGCAAACAATATTATAAGGAAGTTGCGATGGCTTGTGTATTGTCTTGTATTATACATTTATTAGAAAATTGAAAAACTGAAGTTGAAAATCAGAAAGAGTAACGGGGATTCAATTAACGTAATTTTGTTTTCGAGTTTGGACAAATATTAAACAACTAAGGAGGCCAACAAGTTCCAGGGATTCACTCTCAACTTTGTTCATGCATGCCATTAATTGTGATGTACTGGCGTGCCCTGAAAAAGTCCACGAGATGCTCTAATAAACATCTCTTATTCCTCACACATCACACCTATCACGGTACTACCTAACGTTCTCGTCTCCAAAATACCCTCTTATCATCTTTCTCTCACATAGTTTTCTCCAGATATCATTACCTGCTTTTTGTTCGAACTCATAATGCTCTTGTCAGACATATGATATGATACTTAAGGTGAATTAGGGGGTTCCTCACTTATTCCTATTCCTACCATCTAATTATCAGCGATTTAATCCAAGGGTTTATTAGAAAGCAGAGAAATGAGATCGACGAGGAGCAAGGGACAAAAGCAGCAGAATGTGTTGGTGAGGATCATAACCTCACCGATCAGAGCTTTGGGGAAAGCAAAAGACTTGTACATCCGAAGCATCACGGTGTGCGGTAACAACATGAACTACAGCAACCCCATGGACATTGCTGGACGGTTCGAAGCTTTGCCCAGAAGCTTCAGCGTTGCCACAACGAAATCTGAGGACAAAGAGGATTTCGCAGAGCTTATGAGAGCAGCCTCTGCTAGGACTACGGTGGAAAGAACGGACACGGATTCAGTTCCCAAAGAGCAGGAGGCCGCATCAAAAGTGTTGCCCAAGTCTTGCAGTGTTGGGATGGGTAGGATTGACGAAGACAATCCTTCTGAGTTTGCAGAGGTCAATGATGTGCCACAATTGTATCCAAGAAGTAGAAGCTATGCTGTCACGAAGACAGCTGTTGCTGTTTTCTGAATCCCCCTCTTGTCACTGCGCGTGTCTCATATTTGTAAGCCAATTCCTCTTTCCTTCGGTTAGTAACTACTCCCAAATGCTTGTTGATTTCTCTTGTTAGGGTACAATATTGAAATCTGAAAGTAACACTACTACCATATCTTTTTATTTTCTTCTTGTATGAGATTTAGAATTCGATTCGTATGAGACTGCGTAGGAGAGGAGCATTAAACTGTTTTCTCTGTCTTTAATGGAAGAATGTGCCTGTCAGAATTGTTCGGAGTAATGTTAATTACTTGCATATGAAACAAAACCAAAAAGTCTTATGGCAGAAACCCAATTGTAATCATCCATGGCAATTCGGAATTTCAAAGTCTTCAATTATATTCTCTGGTTTGAGGATCGTCACATACATACATATATATATATATATATATATTCAGTGCTTCATGGAAACCGATTACCATTACTGCTAACACCATTATCTTAATTATCAGCTTTTATAACAAATCAAATGCTAAATTAAAAAAATTACTTCAAGTTGAGTGAGTGGTGGAGCTGGTACAAGTTGCGTCAATGCTACGTCATTTACTTTTGGCCAACTACTTTTCATTTTCAAGCCATACGCATTCTTAGAGTATGCGCTTCCTATTTGGTCTCCTTCACCTCCTATTTGGTCTCCTTCACCTCTCAAATAATTGATAGCTTATACTCAGCGGATGCCATTAATTAAAGGAAAAGATTGCAACTATCATCATCAACGTGAAAAATAAACTCAACGCGTACGTTTCATCAATATCATTTATCACTATCACTCTGACCAACGTGAAGCATAAACTTACAATGTAATTGCTTCAAGCTTGTCATCCAAATATTCAAACATAGCATATTAATCAGAATGCATTATTTATTTTTCTCTTTCATTTTGTGCTGAATATTAAATAATTGTTCAAATTCAATTTTACTTGAATAAAGCAAAAAGGAGGATAGCTTATTATCACTCATGGACATGATGCTTTATGCAAATCCCCGTGATAATTCAATTAAAACAACGTTTTAGAAAAATAACTGTGAGATAACCGCTGTGTATAAGAGACGCATTATGTATATGAATATTTTATTCTGTAATGCACAATAGTTTTTCGTATATACGATTACAAGTACTGGTATTCTTTTCTTATGGGGTGTAGGCGCGTGTGGGCCTATCGTGTATGAATTTCAAACCCAATACATGTATCTAGAAATAAGGGTCTACATTAAAGCTTTGAAAAAGTAACTCCTATTACGCTTCCGGACTCTTAGACCTAGTTGATAATTTCTTGGCAAAAAAAATAAAAAAGTATTTACTAAATGCTAATAGAATTAAAAAAAAAAGATTTGTAATTACTTAAATATTCATTGTCATTTTGAGAAAATGACAAAACATGCCAAGCATTTGATTGCCACGGTGGCAATGTCGACCACCCCACCAAATCAGTATGGCGCCTGCACGGTCCGTGCCACTTGGCTTCATGATCAAAGAAGCTTCTGGGGATAATCTGAATCTTCGTAATCTTTTGGAAGAGTCCAAACAGCCAATATATAAATATAAAATAAAGCTCACAGCTGCGGTAGCTACCGCTTGCCGTGGACGGCGATTGATCGGACGGTAAGGCCATGGTGACTAAGAAAGCGACGTACTTGTCAGACTTTGCGGACGAGGATGACCTCGACGAAGAACCCGGGGAGGTGATCGATTCGGCACCGCCCCAAAAGGTTGGCGAAGAGAGGGAACTCAATAGCTCCCGTCTCAAAAAGAAGCTCCTCAAACCCGGGCTTGGATTGGAGACCCCCGAATTCAATGACGAAGTAACTGGTACTTATCTCTGAAACATTTTGCTTTCTATGGAAAGAAAATGATAGAAACTGAGATGTAGATATTGTTTGGTTAGTAATAAAAAATATGGAAAATGATGGTGTTATTGAATGCAGTTCACTATGTGGGGACTTTGCTTGATGGAACAAAGTTCGACTCCACTAAAGATGGGGATGAACCTATTACATTAACACTTGGGCAAGGTGAGCTCTCGTTGACATTCTTCCTAGAGTGGCTTCTAAAAATTTAAAAAATATTCTTAAAGGAACTGCTTGATTATTGGTGTGATAAAACTCCGTTTATATGTTGATGCCTTGATGGGCTGGACAGCTCAAGTGGTTGTTGGGTTAGATCGCGGGATTGCCACCATGAAAAGGGGGGAGGTCGCATTATTCACATTACTTGCTGAGTCGGGCTATGAAGTTGGGAATTCTGGAGCTATTCCACCCAACTCAGTTTTACAGTTTGAGGTTGAACTCATTTCGTGGATTAGAGTGGTAGATATTTACAAAGACGGTGGGATTCTCAAGAAAATTTTGGAGAAAGGGAGCAGGAATGAACGACCCAGTGATCTTGATGAAGTTCTTGGTATTCTAACACCATATACATATTTTTTACTTCCCTTTCTGTTTAACGCATCAATAGGATGAGTTATATCAATCTAATGTTTTCTGTTGCTGTATCTCTGTGGACATGTTTCATCAATGCAAGTTGTGCTGGCTTGATAAATTTTTGATTCTTTTACTACGGCAGTGAAGTACCAGGTGGCACTAGTTGATGGCTCTGTTGTCGCAGAAACACCAGAAGATGGAGTTGAATTCCCCGTGAAAGATGGTATTTGTACTATTATTTCCAAGAACGGGGAAGATACTTTTGTTTATTTTCTTATAATGTGTATGACCAATTGTTGTACTTCTTGAAGGTCATCTTGTTCCAGGATTGCCGAAAGTAATTATGACTATGGAAGGGGGAGAGAAAGCTAAGTTAATTGTTCAACCTCAGTGTATGTCTTTTGTTCTTCTAGTCCATCTACCAGTTTTGTATGTTTGGTCTTAAAAGACAAATAACAGCTGTCTTGTATGTCCAGTTATCTACTGTTCTGAGTCTTGTTGAGATTGTGCACAAAATTTGACTTGGACTTGAAATAAGAATGGTAAAATCATGTCCATTAAAAGCTAACTGTTAGTCATTTTTCACTTTCACTGCACTCTGATTACAATAATGTAATTGGTCTTGATAAAATAAGTTAATTTATGGGACCGTGGTTCTTATTGTTCATGCATCAGTCATGAGAAGTCAAATGATGGAGTGACAAGTAAAAGCTAAGCCTGATCTAGGTTTAGTTGTGTTCTGTGAGGTAGGGTTCAAAACTCAAAACGTAACAATCTCAGTAATTTGTACAGCTTCTTGTTATCAGCTATTCTATATGTGGATGCCAGCTTTTAATTTCAATTCTCTTCCTTAGCTCTGGGGATCATGTGGTCCCATATCTCACAAAGTAGTTTGAAATCACAATTTTATGTTGACTGCAGATGCCTTTGGGGAGAAGGGGAGAGAAGCTGGTGATGGGGTCCATTCAATCCCACCAAATTCGGTGCTTCATGTTAATATTGAATTGGTGTCCTTCAAGTCTGTAATTAATGTTACTGGTGACTCCAAGGTACTTAAGAAGATTCTGAAAGAAGGGGAGGGTTCTCTGACAGCCAATGAGGGTGCAACTGTTACTAGTAAGATAATACCAAGTGCTTCATTATTTAGATTGAGCTAGTACAACCATTTGTGTCGGAGGGTTATTATTGGCGTGATTGAATTAATCAGCATAGATCTTGAGTTGTAAGAATCACATAAAGTGGTAGTGAATTTACATCTATAGCCAGCCATACTCACATGGTTTATGTTTCCTTATAATGATGTTTTTGCATTCATGGATTTTATGGATATAAATGCTCAAGTTCTGACTGTACGTTTTTAGATTTGATTTCTTGCTTCTCCCTTTTGCACATCAGACTTAAAAACTATACTTGAAAGATCTCCTTCATGATGTTGAACTAAAATAATGTGATAAACAAATAATTCAAGTCATATCTCCTCTATCCTGAAATGGACCTCAACTAACCATTCACAAATTCAGTGCTACTTTAAGTCTTTAACAACTGATCATCTGTAAAATTTCAATATATTTTTTGAGAATGCTAGATTACTGGTGAACTTCCTTTTGGGTCTATGTGGAAAAAAAGAGGATGTGATGCTTGCATTTTTAGCAGGCAACAGAAAATAAAATTAGGTCTATATTTTGTTATAAAAGATGTACCATGCATGTACGATACTTTCTATGAATATTTTCCTAGGAATCATTGTTTTTAGATAGATAAACTAATAAAATTTATTAATTTGTTTCTATATACTGATAACATTTTGTAATTGTTATGACAGTTAGTTATGTAGCTATGGTAGAAGATGGAACTATATTTGAGAAAAAAGGAGTTGATGAAACACAGCCCTTGGAATTCATAACTGAAGAAGGTCAGCTTATTACTACTGATGTTTATCCTCTTTTATATGATTTTTCTTTTTCCTTTTTGTTTAATAGTTTGAGTCATCTAGGAAGCAATGGTACTACTGTTCAAATTTTAATTTCTGTAGAACAAGTGATTGCTGGTCTGGATCAAGCGGTGGCAACAATGAAGAAGGGCGAGAGGGCTATTATAAGGATACATCCTGATTATGCATTTGGTAATGTTGAAGCAAGATGTGATTTGGCTATTGTTCAACCAGGGTCCACAGTTGTCTATGAAGTTGAGATAATGGATTTTATTAAGGTAACCAAGTAGCTTTGGCCGAGTGGTTAAGCCGTGTGCCTGCTAAGTACATTGGGTTTCCCAGCGAGAGTTTGAATCTCAGGCGACGGTTGTTTTCTTGTAATTTTATTAATGGTTTTTTTATCCAAAGAAAAGGATTTTATTAAGGTAACATTTACTATGGTCCATTGAAGAATTTTAGATCTCAGTTTCATTCTATAGATTATGAAGGAATCTCACATCATTTCTTGGATAAATAGAAACAAGAAAGAAAGAAAAATTTAACTTGCATTGTGCTTCATTTTTCCTTGTGGTCTATAATTTGTCATTTACATATCGTCTATCTTCTTATGTTATTTTATGTAACAGTCGTCATTCCCGAAATATAGTTGCTTGCAAATTTGTATCTGGTAACTTTTGTACCTTTTTATTCATTTAAGCTTTTTTTTTTTAAATTAAAAGGAGAAAGCACCATGGGAGTTGAATAATGATGAGAAAATTGAGGCAGCTGGGAGGAAGAAAGAAGAAGGAAATGTGTTATTTAAAAATGGCAAGTATCAGAGAGCAGGGAAGAAGTACGACAAAGTAAGTCTTTGTTTTGCAATTTGCATTAGCTTTGGTTTTCTAATTTTCATAAAGGTTCTTTTAGTGGTGCCAATTCAATGTTTCCCGGTCTTCTCTTAGGCTGCTGATTATGTTAGTGAAGACACTTCCTTTGGGTATGACGAGCAAAAGCTAGCTAAGGCACTAAGACTGTCATGCTGGTTGAATGGTGCAGCATGTAGCCTCAAACTTCATGACTTTTCAGGAGCAATCAAGTTGTGCTCACAGGTAAACAACCAATCAAGTCACACGTAAGATTTAAATTTGTAGCAGCCAATTCATTGAGAACACTGACTAGATGAGAAGCACAAAACATGTTTGTGAGTGGGAGGAGTGACAACAAGTTATATACTTTAGGTCAGCTTAGTTGGGAATTGAAGGGAAACAAAACTAGTTCTAACAACAGCCCCAGTCTGCTATTAGGATCTTCTTTGGATCTCTGATTATGAGTAGAATCTCCTGGAGTCACCATCTAGTATGCAAGTCATTTTCCAACTAGATTGTTTGATGAGCATCAGGTGCATTGATGGCCAGAAATGTGGTAGGTGAATAACAGCTACGTTGATACAGAATTACCATGATATGCACTTTGAGAACTGTTAGGTTGGCATATCCAGCTATGGTAACCTTATAGAGCAGTTAATAACTGATAAGATTTTCATCTTATGAGAAGCTATGGATGTATACCACACTCATTTAAACAAGTCAATGAATGTTTGTGTGTGTGTGTGTGTATAGTTTGCTTATCATCACGTTCTACCATAGAGGCCAGTGTTAAGAGAAATTATCACCTCATTTCTTAATCTGCACCAGGTGCTTGATGTTGAGTTCTGCAATGTGAAAGCTTTGTACAGACGGGCACAAGCATATATTGAAACTAAAGACTTTCTTTTGGCGGATGTTGACATCAAGAAAGCTCTTGAGGTAGATCCACAGAACAGGTACTGGAATGGGTTAGTTCTTGATGATAATAACTGCCTAATTAGGTTTCTCTGTTTGAGTTTCTCATCACGGGAACAACTTGTTTTGTTCATTTTCCAGGGAGTTAAAGGTGATTCAGAGGAAATTAAAACAACTTCAAGCTGAGAGTGACAAAAGAGATGCTAAGCTCTATGCAAAGATGTTTGCACATAAAACGAAAGACTTCTCTGTATCATCAAAGGTGATCATTATCACCACTTAATTACTCTTTCCGGATTGTGTACAGTATAGTCAAAGGTGCTCAGGTGCTGAGGTGAGGCGCCAAGAACCCTGGGCACTACATCCATGTGCCCCTGGAAGTCTCTTTAGTGCCTTTCTGGTGGATGCAAGGTGCTTGCTCCGTTGCCTTGCATCTACTAGGTTTCTTTTATGCAGATAACCCCCTAGAAGCCCACCCAATTACTCATAACTCTCAGGTTAAGTATTTCAAACATAGGAATACTTAATTATGAAATATTTTATGCTTTCAGAATATAGCCAAACCTCCTCTCTTTCAAACTTTTCAGCCTTCTAAACTCCATGTATGATTATTATGCTAGTTAATTTATAAGTCAAATGCTGTCACAGTTGCTTATATTTGTTTATTTTCTATTTACATAGCCTATTTTGAGATTTTTACGCATGTTGTCACTTTGCTTCACCCGGGCAAGGCTTTTCAAGCGCCTCTCACTTCAAGGCAACGGGCGAGTCTAGTGCCTTAGGGGCACCTTTTTGCATAGGACTGCCTTGCTTGTATGTTGGAAATTTTTCTTTTCTTGCCTTGAGATTCACATATGAAATATTCGGGGGCAATATTGAGTAAATCTAGGGGTTAAAGTAATAGATACACATATTACTAGCAATTTCAGGTAAGGACCAGTTGTCGTATTGAATCATTAATATGGTAATAGCTGATCCAAGGCGCCAAGCTCACTCTATGCATCTAGAGAGTGGTTTTGGGGCAGATGCTAGATTTCTGGTTAAGAGAGTCAGATTGCTCGCGTGAGGAGTATGGAACTGTGGATTGTCCCTCCAGAAGGGCTCCAAGTCTTAATGAGGGGAGCGACTTTCTTAGTTTTTTGGTTTTGCATCATCTAATGAGGAGAAAAAGGGGATGGGGTTCTTTGAATGCTTGCTGATCTATGAACCTACCCTGTTTGCTTGTTTATGCTGAACTCCCATATGGCTAGCAGAATCACTCCTGTTTCTCTTGTTTAACAATTTCACCAGTTAGTGATACTGCGATTTACATTCTTTTTAATTTTTGTAAGTTTTGTTAATTGTCACTTCTGTTCTGACATAATTTGGTATAAATACGTAATTCTTTTCTGGTGGGATGCTGCAGAGAATGAAGGTTGAGATAACTGAGGATGAAAGGAAAGATGAAGAGGTCATGAGAATGGAAATGGACAAAGTTGCTGATAGTGCAGCTCCTCCAGATGGTGGATTTTATGAATCCATGAAACGTGTATAATATGTAGTAGAAGAGGCAACATTCAAATTAAATGAAGAAAATTTTCATGTCGCCATGCAAAATTCTACGGGGAACCCATTTTTTTTGGTTAGGGCTGCATGAATAGAGAGAGAAAAGGCAAGGAATAGGCATCGAAGATCAAACTGAAGGTATCAAAATATTTTCATTCTTAGAGTGGGTGCAGATGACCACAGAAATATCTTCCTGCTTTGGTTGCCAATAGGCCGAATACAGAGCTAAGAACCAATGACTGATGCTACTCCAACTCCACATGGCGGATATGTTATTACTCCTTTATTATTTTGGTTAAAATTAGTAAAATTATAAGGTTTTTTTTGGTTAAAAGAGTGTATCTTTTTTTAAAAAATAAAAATAAAAGAGAGCGTAATTTAACTTCTAAAAAAATAAATATAATTTATTCTATTTTTATAAGTAAATATTGTATTTTTTTTAATTTAAAATAAACCACACCCTCAGCTTATGAGTAATAAATTAATTTGGGTTGCCAAATGAGGGGCTTTAATGTCTTTTACTATTTATCTGATTTACATTTACCGATGACTTCAAGATTTTTTGGGGCCTGTGGCTATGAGAAGTCTTCCTCTTCCTCTATACATAGATGAGCTTTCAATATAATAAATACATCATTCTATAATGCTTTTTCAAAAACAAATCAGCTTTGAAGATCTCGTGTTTATAATTAAATATTTTTTCTCTCGACACCTGTAATTTAATGCGCACGCTTGTCCTTTTACATCTCTTTATCATTGAAAATAAAGATTATATTAACAACTCTGTATTTTAAATTAGAGCGGACTCGACACGTTACCGTTTTCTTCTCTTTATCACTAAAAGAAACAAATTGAAGTACGGCAACTCTTGCTAAGCTAACTAAATAACCAATTAAAATAATCTGTTTTTTTCTTCAGATTTTTTTTCTCATCAATGTCTGATCTAAAGAAAAGAAAATAAAAAAACAGTGAAAAAGTAGATTGCTGAACCCCCTGTAAATGCAGTCATACCAAAAGCCTAGTTAATGCTTACATTTTCTGTTGAGGATCACAATGAATATAAGCATTATATATATTTGATGATAGTTGTTTTAAAAAAATATTTAACATTTGATAGATATTAAATATAAAATAAAGTATAAATAATGAGATATAATTATTTATTAAATATTAAATAAACGTAAATATTAATTTTAAATATTTTATATTTATTTAATATGAATGAATGAATAGATATTAAATAAATTATTTGATTATAAAATATTTAATTTTTTAAATATCAAATAATTTAAAATGTAAATATTAAAAATAATATTTTTTTAAAATATGATTAACCTTCGAATATCATATAGTTTAAATAAATATAAATATAAATAGTAAAAAAATTACCACGTATCTACTAGTTGCTCTCTCTAGTCCCTTCCCTTATCTTTTCGTGCATATAATGTAGGGTCACGGAGAGGGCCCACTGTAAAATTCAATCATCAGTTCTCCCATTTGTCCATCGTTCTAATATTTAGGATTAAATCCACTGGAAAAACATATATGCTGAGATTAAAAATCAAACAAATGGCTAATGCGTGTTCAACTTGTAGATCTTGAGATTCAATCATCAGTCCTCCCATTTGTCTATGGTTCTGATATTTAGGATTAAGTCGAGTGGACAAACTTATATGCTGAGATCCAACATCAAAAAAATGGCTAATGCTTGTTCAACTTGTACATCTTCGTCATCCTTCCTCTTATTTGTTCTTCTTTTTCTTCTATCATGGGTTTACTCCAGTTCTGCAGTTTCTGACTCAAAGACGGTTAAGTTTCTTCCTGGGCTGAAGGGGCCTCTTCCTTTCCATCTTGAAACGGGGTATGTTAAAGGATCTTCAGAAACTATACTTTTAAGGTTTTCGTGTATCTGTCACTGTAATTATTATTAGTATTTATAATTGACGCATAAGGTATGTGGGAGTGGATGAATCAGAAGATGTGCAGCTATTCTACTACTTTGTGAAGTCAGAGAGGAATCCCAAAGATGACCCTCTCATGCTCTGGCTAACTGGTGGTCCAGGTTGCTCTGTCTTGACGGGTCTTGCCACTGAAATGGGTAATATAAGGATCAGGGACCCTGTTGCTCTGTTTCATTTCTTCCAAATTTGCATATTTTGAGGATTTGATGCTTATCTATATTACTCTAACAAATGGTCTTCTAGGTCCCTTTCGTTTTAGGATTGAGGAATACAATGGTAGTTTGCCTACACTGGTTTTGAATCCACATTCATGGACTAAGGTTATTTCAGAACTTCACCAAATTGTGCTAATTTCTCTATTTAAAATTGAAATACACATATATTTTACTTGCTGATTGTTGACTGTTTTTCAGGTTTCAAGTATAATTTTTGTAGACTTACCTCCTGATACTGGATTCTCCTATACAAAACCTCCCACTGCAACTCAGCGCAGTGACTCTGAACAAATACATCATGCTCTTCAATTTATTAGGAAGGTTCTTTAATATTCAACATAAATGACCTTTTTGATTTCTTTTTACTACTACTGCTGAAATCCTAAGTATTACAAGTTTTTAACTATTGTCTCCTTTGCAGTGGCTGATTGATCATCCAGAGTTTCTCTCAAACCCAATATACATTGGTGGGGACTCATATTCTGGACTTATTGTTCCTGCAGTCGCCCTTGAAATTTTGAAAGGTATGCTTACTTCTCATCTTTCATCCAAAGTACAACAAGATAATCATGGTTCATTTTCCATTAAACTCTGCTCATAATCTAAGGATAATGGACTGAAGAACGATGTATAGGTATGAGTTTGCATATAGAGTAGTATAGCTGATGAGTTGTTAAATTTTAGAATATTTGGTGAACATAAAAAGTTAATAAAAGAGAGCTGAGTTGTTGAATTTTGTGATTTTGCAGGAAATGATGACAATGTAGAGCCTTTAATCAATTTCCAGGTCTGTGATTATTTTTGTTTCTAATTTTCCATCCCTGGACAATGAACTTATAAACTATAAAGGCTCCCTTATACTACCTCCAACTAATTTTACCTGTCTGAAAATTTTTAAGGGATACTTACTGGGGAACCCTTTCACAGACGAATCTATAGATTACAACGCTAAGATTCCGTTTGCACATGGGATGGGACTTATTTCTGACGAACTCTATGAGGTGATTTATTTTTAAAGATATGAATGGCTCTCATGTAACCAGGAAATGTTCATTGGTAATAAATTTAAGGACAAAATTCAAATACATGTTTGTTATTAGATGATAAGTGAACATTTTTTTATTGCTTAACATTATATTTTTATTAAAAAAATCCGATAACAAGTTCTTACAAGCTTTTTCATTAATTAAATTAATCTGTGCCTGCAGTCACTGAAGAAAAGTTGTAAAGGAGAGTATCAAACTGTAGATCCTAGCAATGTAATGTGTGCTAGATCTATTGCGGCCTATGAAAAGGTGGAATGAAAATGATTTTGTTTCAATGTTTTTATAATAATTATTTTTTTTTCTTCATTATGTAATAATACGTATCTTTCAATTGCGATTACCAGTGCGTTTCAAGGTTAAACACTGCACATACTTTGTGGCCCGATTGTCCTATTCTTTCTCCAAAACCAGAAGAATTCTTCTTTGGCAGAAGATCTGTCGATGAAACAATCGAGTCCTCACTCACCTCTGAGCCTTCGCTTCCTACTATAGGATGCCCAGTAATTCTACAATCTACTGCTCTGTTTTTATTCTTTTCTGGTCGTATATTCTGTGTTTGGTTATTAATAAAGAATAATTTTTCTGGCCAAAAAAGCATCATCATCATCATCTCGTAATGAATTTGGCATTTGAAAATTGGAAGTAGTTGGGATTTTAGTAATTAATGAATTTATTGGGCTTACACGATAGTGTGGTGATTTAAAGTATAATAGTATAGAAATGATGTTTGTTTGCATGTAGAGTTATGTAGCTCTTCTAGCCACTTATTGGGCCAATGATGATATGGTTCGAAGGGCGCTTGGCATCCGTCAGGTATTAGAATGAGAATAATCCTTAAGCTTGGCATTAATATTAGATATAGAAAAGCAAGAAAACAGAAGATTGACTAGGAGATGGATGCAAAACAGGGAAGTATAGGAAAATGGCAGCGATGTGTTCGGACGCCTTATACTAAAGAAATTAAAAGCAGTTTTCCATTTCATGTGAAGTTGAGTACTAAAGGTTATCGTGCTCTAGTTTACAGGTGAGGCAACTGTAATTCGTGAATCATTTATAGTTCCTTTGGAATAATGATGGTGGTTTGTGTAAATGAATATTTTGGTTTTTCATTGCAGTGGAGATCATGATACTTTAGTTCCATTTTGTGGAACTCAAGCATGGATAAGATCTTTAAATTACTCCATTGTAGACGAGTGGAGGCCATGGTTAGTCCAAGGCCAAGTTGCAGGGTAAGCATTGCTCTTAGAGAAATTGAATGCTCATTATGATTTTGAATCCAAAATATCAGAGTGATGAAACTCGAAGATGTTGCATGTTGTGCAGTTACACGAGGGCGTATTCAAATGGAATGACGTTTGCAACTGTAAAGGTAAGAAAGATATCTATTTCATGATCTTGAATCATGATTCATGTATAGTTTTTGAATTAATTTGCAGGGGGGAGGGCACACACCTCCCGAAGACAAACCCAAAGAATGCTTTGCAATGTTTGAGAGGTGGATTTCTCAAAAGCCATTGTAAATTTCTAATCATGAATGCGGCATTTTCTATTACCATCAAAAGCCATTGCGGTTGAATTGTAGTTATTCTGGTTGCGTGTATTGCGGCCGTTACAATGCCGTTGCCGTCGCAGCGACAGTAATTTTTTTGAAGTTATAAAAAATAATATATATAATTATAATACTATATACATCTAATATATATATTTCTTATATTATTTGAATAATTTAGTTAAATTTGATATAATATTATTATAATATATATTTACTTGCTATTGCTTAAATAATGCAACATGATATATATATTTTTCATAAGTATAATAATTTTAATATCATTAGAGTAGGTGTTTGATTTAAAGAAAATAAAAAAATTAATAATATATTATAATCATATTATTATCTAATTTAATATATGAATATCTTAAATATAATTATTCTGATTGCGATATTGCGGCCGTTACAATGCCGTTGCTGTTGCAGGGAGGGTAATTTTTTGAGGTTATAAAAAATAATTTATATATTTATTATAATACTATATACATCTAATATATATTTTTCTTATATTATTTGAATAATTTAGTTAAATTTGATATAATATTATTATAATATATATTTACTTGCTACTGCTTAAATAATGCAACATGATATATATTTTTTCATAAGTATAATAATTTTAATATCATTAGAGTAGGTGTTTGATTTAAAGAAAATAAAAAAATTAATAATTTATTCTAATCATATTATTATCTAATTTAATATATGAATATCTTAAATATAATTATTTTATTGCACTTTACTTAACTTAGTTTTTTTGAGGTGATTTCCCTCTTTCTAATTTAGGGCAAATTATTTTTAGACATCTCAAATTTTTTGAACTAAAAATTTACACCACTATTCTTCCCTCTTTTTTATTTTGGTTAAAAAAATTTCTCTATAAAATAAAATATTCCAATCAATTTTCAAATCTCGTCTTTTTTGCCTAGCCACCACTTCATCAGGCCGTGTTCCTCTTGTCTCTCCTGTTTTTCCTTTCTTCGCTCTCCATGAACATACACTCATTCATGCTATACCCATGTCCTCTTTTTTACTTCTATTGATTTAATCAAATACTTCTACAGTCACAAACTCACTCAATCCTGATGGCATCAATCTGATTTGCGTTTGAACGGTGAGTTACGGCCGCATCATTACTTTGTTGCAGTCGCATTACTGTTCTGTTGCAATGTTATCTCGCGAATGTCATCACACCGCAATTATGGTGTGATGCAGTTGCGACACCGACCACATCTGCAATATTGTGACCGCATTTAGTCTTGTTAATCCATAGGTCAAAACCTGCTAGTTTAGGGTTTAAGTCATGAGAGTTAAGTGATGTTATTATTATTGGAGGAGTTGAGAGTTGGATAGACTGAAGTGAGTTAAATAAATTGTTCTATTGGATGTGAGTTTTTAAAAAAATGAGGAGAGCAGATTATTTTTGTCTTTCACCATTTTGATGTTATTATATTATTAATAAGAAAAAGTGATTTAAATATTACAAATTTTAATATTATTCTTATAATTAAGGTTTTTTAAAAATTTTAATAAAAATTATTTTAATTGAAAAATTTTGTTATATATATATTTAATTTTTATGTTTTTATATTTTATATTTTATTACTAATTTTTTATCTATTTTTTATTAATTTAACTATTTAATATAGAAATATAAAAAATAATGGTATAAGTAACCAAATAATCTATATAAAATAAGAAATAAAAATGTACATAATAATGTCATAAAAAAATTAGTTTAGATTTTAGGATGAAAATAAAATTAAAAATTATTTTCTTATTTACTGCATCATTTTACTCCTTGTATTTTATTTTGTTAAGTAAAAATGAAAATTAGGAAATATAAGCAAACTTAAAAGTTGTATAAATTTAATAGGAGTTAGAATAGAAAAGTATTCTTTTAAAATGATTAGAGTAGAAAATAAAAAATTAAACATTAAAAAAATTAAAAATGAAACTAAATTTTTAAATATCTAAATTATCTCAAACCTTTAATTTGAAAAAATTTAAAAATTAAAGTGTTGTATAATTTAGAACGATTTCTAAATTATCTTAAATCATCTCGCTCTATTAATTATTCAAACCGCTTGATTCAACTCCAGAGTACTCTGTTATTTACTGCCCTGAACCCAAGTCCTTAAAGGCTAAACCCGAAGGTCTATTACTCTGTTAACAGAAGCTGTACGGAGCTAAGAACCCATTCTAGGGCTGATGCTACACTGCGTGGCAAATGTGTTATTACTCCTTTGTTACTGTTAAACAATAAATTACAAATTTACCCGCATGGCAATAACCTAAGCTATCAATGATGAGATTACACCGCACCCGTTCGTTATGTAAATTACACTTTTTTCTTTTATAAATATGTTACAATTATATTTTTATTTTAAAAATATTATAAATTTTTTAAATTATAATTATTATAAAATTTTATTATTATAATTATTATTTATTTTAAGTTAAAAATAATACAATTCCTGATTTGAAAAAATTATTTTTCTTTAAATTTTTTAAAAATTATATTGATAAAATAAATATTTAATTATATAAATAATAAATATAAGAATATTTTAATTAAAGTTAATAAAATTATAATTTTTTTATTTTTTAAAAATATATAATTTTTAAAATAAAAAATGAGAGTTTAATTTTAATATTTGTTTGAAAAGTAACTATAATTTATTTTATTTTTATAAGTAAATATTATATTTTTAATTTAAAATAAATAACTCATTTTTTGAGGAGTAACATCTAAAAAGACGAAAAGGACAATAAACATTTTCAGAACATTTGACTAAGCATTCTTCAAGTGAATGAGGAGGTCGTTGAGATTCTCATCTTCTGAGTAATAAATAGTATTTTGGGTCAACCAATGAGGGGCTTCAATGTCATTTACTATTTGTCTGATTTACATTTACAAATGACTTTGATTTTTTACGGGCCCCGGATAAGTGCGGACAGCTGTTTAGAGGAAAGAGGATTCGCTGTTGTCATAATTATGTGCTGTTTCTTATTGTCGGACTGATTTTGGCTGTCGGCGTGATCATGCCTTTACTTTTTTTTTTTGTACTTCAGACTAAAACACACCATTTTGGTGTCATATTATATACATACAGGTTATGCCTGGATTGAGGAAAAGCCACAGCCAAATCACCTATTCCTTAAAGGAATGTCATATCTTGGCCCTTTCACTATAATTATAGTTGTGAGTTAAACTCATGCATATCGTCCACTTTTGTTTGGGAGCTAATGCTACTAAACCTGAATAATGACCGAACAAAATTGTAAGCTGCTAAGATTAAAGTGATTTTAGAGATACAATAAGGTTACTTGAGTTGCAAAGAAAATTTACTGTTTCAACTTTTTTTGGTGGAGTTGAACAAGTTATATGCTCAAACTTGAGGCATAAAATTATTTTCTATTTAGTTTTCTAGCTATCCACTTTTTTAGTTAGTTTTGGAGCTTTTTATGATGCCTTGCATTTTAATTACACAGATAAACTCATCATGTACTAATAAAATTCTTGTTCTGAGTTAAGTAACTAGCCATGGCCAAACTAAACTGTATTCCGCCTCTCCTCTCCCACAACCCAACATTTAGAATTACTTTGTTATTATGTTTACAATTATCTCTACAATTAAAAAAATATATAATTAGAATGTCTATTTTTATATTTTTTTCTTAAATTAAATATTATGGTTATGCTTGTATTTGCAGCTATCGGACCAACTACTTCATGTTGATTGTTTCTGTCCTCAGGAAGTTAACAAAATGAATATTATTTATTCATTTTCCTCATTTGATATATGCATTCCTATATTAACATTTACATTTTGGCTTGTATTATTGGGATTTTTTCGGCGATCACTCGCTATAGTAGCTACATTTCTTACAGCACTTAGTCTTGCTTTTCTAAAGACCTCTTTAGATTTGTTTGAGCGCAGGAAGAGAGAAAGCAAAGAAGAAATTTCTTCACAATACTAAAATGGTGCGTTTTAGTCTGAAGTAAAAGAAAAACATGGCGCAATACAAGTTGCATGATTAAATAGACGGTCAAGATCAATCCAACAACAAAAACAGCACAGAATTACGACATAAACAGATCCTCTTTCTGTTTTTAGATACCTATGGCTACGAGAAGTCTTCCTTCGTCGTTTTTGTCAACAGATCATTCATTCTTCACCAAATTTTTTTATCACGACTCTTAAACAATTTGTATAGTATAGGGTGTAGAAAAGTATCACATTAAATAATTTTTTAATTTTTAATAAAATTTAAATAATATAATAAAATAAAACGACACATTAATATATATATATATAAAATATTTAATATCAAAAATTTATAAAACTAACTCTTTTATTTAAAATACAAATATCTTTAGAAAAAGTTTTAAAAAATTTTGTTATATCTTAAAAAAAATTGTTTGTTAATTTTTTGATAGTACAAATAAATTTTTTTTAAAATAAATAATTTATTATATCTCAAAACGTTCTATTTTTTGATTTTAATTAATTTTTTAACAACTTATATATATATATAAATATATGAAAGGAATCTGGATGCTTTCACAAGCATAACAAACCTATATCAATTTCATTAAAAAGTAAAAATATTACGTACTGCATAAGGCGAATCGTATCACTTCAGAGAGAGACTATACGTACTGCATAAGGCTAATCGCATCACTTCAGAGAGAGACTAGTAGATGCTACTCAGTCTTTACACCACTTCTTTTACATTTGTCAAGCACTGCAGCTGATTGGGAATAAAAAAAGCGATGGACGTCACATCAGTAATTCATAAATAATTACATATGGACGAGATTCCAATATAAATCATTCTATAATGTTTTTTCAAAAACAAATCAGCTTGAAGACCCACGTCGCCCGCCAAATCTAACCCACCTCTCCATTTTTATAATTAAATATTTCTTCTCTCATCTGATACACCGATATCTCAATGCAGAGAGCAGGCTTGACACGTTTCCTTTTACATCTCTTTATCATTGAAAATAAAGATTATATTAACTACTGTGTATTTTAAACTAGAGAAGACTCGATACGTTACCGTTTATTTCTCTTTATCACTAAAAAAGAAAAAAAACTCAAGTATAGCAACTCTTGCTAAGCTAACTAAATAACCAATTAAAATCATCTTTTGTCCTTTAGATTATTTTTCTCGTCAATGTCTGATCTAAAGAAAAGAAAATAAAAAAAAGTGAAAAATAGCTTGCTGAACCCCCTTGTTAATGCAGTCATATAAAAAACTAGTCAACGCTTATATTTTCTTGTTTACAGCGGTAAGTCCCATCCATTATCTATTCTTAAGTAGCGGTGTAGGGTCATGGAGACTCAATATCAAATCCTTCAAGTATAGGGGGCCTATTGTAAGATTCAATTATCAGTACTCCCATTTGTCAATTGCTCTGATATTTAAGATTAAGTCCATTGGACGAACATATATGCTGAGATTCTAAATCAAACAAATGGCTACTGTGTGTTCAACTCGTACATCTTCTTCATCCTTCCCCTTATTTGTTCTTCTTTTTCTTCTATCATGGGTTTACTCCGGTTCTGCAGTTTCTGACTCAAAGACGGTTAAGTTTCTTCCTGGGCTGAAGGGGCCTCTTCCTTTCCATCTTGAAACAGGGTATGTTAAAGGATCTTCAGAAACTATACTTTTTAAGGTTTTCGTGTATCTGTCACCGTAATTATTATTAGTATCTATAATTGATACATAAGGTATGTGGGAGTGGATGAATCAGAAGATGTGCAGCTATTCTACTACTTTGTGAAGTCAGAGAGGAATCCCAAAGATGACCCTCTCATGCTCTGGCTAACTGGTGGCCCAGGTTGCTCTGCCTTATCTGGTCTTGCCTTTGAAATAGGTACTATAAGGATCAGGGACCCTCTTGCTCTATTTCATTTCTTCCAAATTTGTATATTTTGAGGATTATATACTTATCTATATTACTCTAACAAATGGTCTTCTTTCTAGGTCCCTTTAATTTTAGGATTGAGGAATATAATGGTAGTTTGCCTACACTGGTTTTAAATCCACATTCATGGACTAAGGTTATTTCAGAACTCCACTAAATTGTGGTAATTTCTCTATTTAAAATTGAAATACCAGTTTATAACATCAACACATTTTTTTTTTGCTGTTTGTTGACTGTTTTTCAGGTTTCAAGTATAATTTTTATAGACTTACCTCCTTATACTGGATTCTCCTATACAAAATCTTCCACTGCAACTCAGCGCAGTGACTCTGAACAAATACAACAAACTGTTCAATTTATTAGGAAGGTACTTTAATATTCAACATAAATGACCTTTTTGATTTCTTTTTACTACTACTGCTGACATCCTTAGTATTACAAGTTTTTAACTATTGTCTCCTTTGCAGTGGCTGATTGATCATCCAGAGTTTCTCTCAAACCCAATATATATTGGTGGGGACTCATATTCTGGACTTATTGTTCCTGCAGTCGCCCTTGAAATTTTGAAAGGTATGCTTACTTCTCATCTTTCATCCAAAGTACAACAAGATAATCATGGTTAATTTTCCATTAAACTCTGCTCATAATCTAAGGATAATAGACTGAAGAACGATGTATAGGTATTAGTTTGCATGTAGAGTAGTATAGCTAATGAGTTGTTAAATTTTAGAATGTTTGGTGGAGATAAAAAGTTAATAAAAGATAGCTGAGTTGTTGAATTTTGTGATTTTGCAGGAAATGAGGACAATGTAGGGCCTTTAATCAATTTCCAGGTCTGTGATTATTTTTGTTTCTAATTTTCCATCCCTGGACAATGAACTTATAGACTATAAAGGCTCCCTTATACTACCTCCAACTAATTTTACCTGTCTGAAAATTTTTAAGGGATACTTACTTGGGAACCCTTCGACAGACGAATCTATAGATTACAACGCTAAGATTCCATTTGCACATGGGATGGGACTTATTTCTGACGAACTCTATGAGGTGATTTAATTTTAAAGATATGAATGGCTCTCATCTAATCATGAAAAGTTCATTGGTGATGAATTTAAGTACAAAAATTCAAGCACATGTTTGTTATTAGATGATAAGTGAACATTTTTTTATTGCTTAACATTATATTTTTATTAAAAAAATCCGATAACAAGTTCTTACAAGCTTTTTCATTAATTAAATTAATCTGTGCCTGCAGTCACTGAAGAAAAGTTGTAAAGGAGAGTATCAAAATGTAGATCCTAGCAATGTAATGTGCGCTAGATATATTGCAGCATATAAAGAGGTGGAATGAAAATGATTTTGTTTATGTTTTTATAATAATCATTTTTTTTCTTCATTATGTAATAATACGTATCTTTCAATTGCGATTACCAGTGCGTTTCAGGATTAAATGGTGCACATATTTTGGAGCCCCTTTGCGCTTTTCTGTCTCCAAAACCAAAAGAAGAATTCTTTGGCAGAAGATCTCTCGATGAAACATCCGAATCCTCACTCACCTCTGATGCTTCAATTACTATAGGATGTCGAGTAATTCCGCAATCTACTTCTCTGTTTTTACTCTTTTCTGGTTGTATATTCTTCCATCATTAACATCTTCATGTAATGAATTTGGCATTTGAAAATTGAAAGTACTTGGGATTTTAGGAAGTAATAGATTTATTGGGCTTACACGATAGTGTGGTGATTTAAAGTATAATAGATGGAAATGATGTTTGTTTGCACGTAGATTTATGAAGCTGTGCTAGCCACTTATTGGGCCAATGATGATACGGTTCGTAGGGCGCTTGGCATCCGTCAGGTATGAGAATGAGAATAATCTGAGTTAGTCATTATGTTTAGATATAAAAAAGCATGGAAACAGGAGTGATTTAGAGATGGATGCAAAACAGGGAAGTATAGGAAAATGGCAGCGATGTGTTCAGACGCCTTATACTAAAGAAATTAAAAGCAGTTTTCCATTTCATGTGAAGTTGAGTACTAAAGGTTATCGTGCTCTAGTTTACAGGTGAGACAACTGTAATTCGTGAATCATTTATAGTTCCTTTGGAATAATGATGATGGTTTGTGTAAATGAATTTTTTGGTTTTTCATTGCAGTGGAGATCATGATAATTTAGTTCCATTTTGTGGAACTCAAGCATGGATAAGATCTTTAAATTACTCCATTGTAGACGAGTGGAGGCCATGGTTAGTCCAAGGCCAAGTTGCGGGGTAAGCAATGCACTTAGAGAAATTGAATACTCATTATGATTTTGAATCCAAAATGTCAGAGTGATGAAACTCGACGATGTTGCGTGTTGTGCAGTTACACGAGGGCGTATTCAAATGGAATGACGTTTGCAACTGTAAAGGTAAGAAAGATATTTATTTCATGATTCATGATTCATGATTCATGTATAGTTTTTGAATTAATTTGCAGGGGGGAGGGCACACAGCTCCCGAGTACAATCCCAAAGAATGCTTTGAAATGTTTGAGAGGTGGATTTCTCAGAAGCCACTCTAATGGTTAATTCGACCTGTGGAATTAGGAAAAATAAGAAGAAACCCTTATGAAGGATGTTGTTGGATGTTACTATATTAATGTAAAAATGAAAATTAGAGAGAAATAAATGAAACATCTAAGCCATATGAATTAGAGTTTATTTGTATTTTTTTTCCTCTCATTTTACTACTGTATCTTGTCATTGGCATCGTCGCCCATAATAAAGTGGACTATGTTTCATATTCCAAATTGGGCCCCCACTCGTGAATGACCAAACTAACCTTGTTTCTCTACGTCCTTCTTCGTCATCGATCTACCTTCTAATGCTCCAAATTCTTATATTCATCACCTAACCTTATCAAAACGTTTGTCCTCTCTCACTAACGTGATGATATTGAATACTTGTCCTCTCTCACCAAAACGTCCACTTTATATTAAATGTTCAAGAATACTATTCTTATTATTTTACGATATAATTTATTTTGTAGTAAAAATTATATAATTCAATTTTAACTTACTGACTGAGTTGATTATAAATTTTAAATAAAATTTATTTATTTATTAAAATATAAATAATATTACTAACATTTTAAATATTAAAAAAATATAATAAACTCGCATAAAAAAAAACTAAATCAACCTTCTTTTTTACATTTTCTTACTAATTTTTACTCCTATATATTTAATACAAAAAATCAATTCTGATCCGAGTTTCAAATAAACCAAGTAGGAATGTACCGGTGCCAAGTGGCTTACATGACGTGGTAAAACAATATATTAATTATTTTAAAATAAAAATTTAACTATATTAACAGTTTGATCAAGAAATATGGCTCTCGCTTGTTTGTCCTCTCTCACTAACTCACTTTATAAAACAGAGTCAGCAAGTAATACCAAATAGCACCCTGTTTGGTCATTTCAATTGAATTTACACTAAATTATTGTTTATTTTAAAAGATATAATTTATTTTAATTTAATTTTTAATTATGAAAATATTTAATTTAATTTTTAAAAGATATTTTATGTTTTAAATTAGTCTTTATATATAAAAATTTTATATATTTTTATATCTCAATTTAAAATTTTAAAAATTAAATTAAAATAAATTATACTTTTTAAAATTAAAATAATAATTTACTATTAAATTTATCTTTGTGCACAAACAAAAATCAATTGATCAAGCACGTCTCTCGTAATTCGTAAAGACAACATGCGGATCGGCTCGCCAGCAAAGTCTGGACCTACGTTCAGAGTTTAATGTTTTTGAAGAACAACCCTATAGGCCATAGGTGTGAAGATATCTTTATTCAAGACATGAGCTTGGCCCATGTTGCCTCGTCCAACCTGGTCTAGTTCTTGTTTGTTTGTCCTTACTCCAAAAGGTTGATCTCAACTTTTTTTATTTTTTATTTTAAGAATATTTTTATTAATTAAATTAAAAAAATTAAAATGTTATTAATTAAATATAGATATTTATTTCAAATTTTTTCATTTTATTAATTTATTTAATTTAATTAATAAATACTGATCATAAAATTTTTTAAAAAGTTAAGATTAATCTTTTAAATTAATATTTTCTTTCATTTTTTCTCTAATTTTTTTCAATAATTTATATTTATATTTAAGTTAGACTCATCTCTTTGTGCAATAAGTATTAAAAAATTTTAAAAAATAATGTTTTATTAATATTAACACGCATGTCAATTTGACATTCATTGTTCTGAATCACGAATTCTCAATATTATATTAAAAAAATAAAAAATGAATTCACAGGTGCCATCGGACACATGATGTCATTTCTTGACACATGAAAACCGTGGTTTATATTTGTACGCTATTTTGGAGACATTCGGAATAAGTTCATGGACCACACGTGACATCATTTCTTGACTTTTTTATTCAGCAGTACCTCATGATTGGTAGATAGTTGCAACTTTTACATCAAGTTAGGATTTTGGACAGACAGAGAGCAAGAGGGTATGGACTAACTAGGAGATGCTTAGAGGCAGAAGAGAGTATAGAGATAGCATTACAACGGCAAAGCCTAGTTCAAAGTCAACTGCGGCAATCGAATTCTCTGGAATGAGATTGTCCTTCTCTTTGCACTGGTGTTGCAAAATTCCTCTCAACTTGCAACGTGTCGCTCAATCGTAAAGTCCCTTCCTGGGTTCCAGGGTCCACTCCCTCTTGTTCTGGAGACAGGGTCAGATTGTTAGGGTGTGTGATACAGAACAGATGGACCAAGGAGGCATAAATGATCAAAGGGACCAAGAAGAAGGGAATGTGGGCCGTGGCAAAAGGATTAGGAGTAACCCAAGATGGACTAAGGATTACTATATGGGAAGCATTACAGAAAGGAAGGATGCTGAGGTTATATGTATAGATAATTAGAGATGACAGGGGTGGGTTATGGACTTATGGGCTATGTGGCTTATTTGCAGAAATTGCTTGTCTCAAGAACTTGATACCCAAAAAGGAAAAAAATTCTAAGCTCAATGAAATTGTTCTCAAACTGAACCAGGATGAAATAAAACATCCCCTTGACTGATGAAGTATATTAAATATGAAATGTTCTTTTCTTCAGGGATACTTATTGGGGAATCCAGTAACAATTCCGTCTGAAGCAAATTATAGAATCCCATTTGCTCATGGAATGGGATTAATTTCTGATGAACTCTGAGGTAATGTTATTGTTACAAGTCATTAAAGGGTAATTATTCTTAAGAAGCTAATTTTGATTCGCAGAAAAAAAAGTTTAAAGGCAAGATGCTACCAAATCTACAATACTTATTTTACTCACTGAGCAGTCGCTATAAAAAAAAACTGCAGAGGACATTATAAAAACATAGACCCCACGAATGAATCCAGCTCAAGAGATATGCAGTCCTTTGATAAGGTATGCCGATCTCATATTCGTTATTATTATTATTATTTTCTTAATTTTTTTTTCTCAATAATAGTTATTTTGTGAATTTCTTCAGTGTACTTCAGAAATTGATCCAGTCCAAATTTTGGAACCCAAGTGTGAATCGGCTTTGGCAAAGCCATTAGAAAATTCTTGGAGAAGATCCCTCACTTAAAAGCCAAGGACGTTTCTCAAATCTCATCTCACAATCCCACCTTTTAGCTGCGGGGTAATTTTTTGCATCTTAATGAATCAGAAAAATTTTATTTAAAGATGTGTTTCTATATTTGATATGAGAATTTAGATCACACAATGCACACTCCATAATTCTTTTGCAAACTGATCCAGTTTTTTCTTAATCTCTAAATAATTTATATTTGATTTTTCTTTAATTATTTTCCATCAATGCAGGTTTATGGTTATTTCGTCTCTACTTGTGGGGTCAATGATCATAATGTTCGCAAGGCACTTCATATTCGTAAGGTATAGTTGATGCATAAGAAGGTAGTTTTCTGAAATACAATTTAATGTCATAAAAACTACAAGAAACAAATAAGAAATTGCATGCGTTGTAGGGAATACAGGGAAATGGCAGCGTTGTAACTCTGACCTTCCTTACAAGTATGATATCCCCGAAAACTTCCAGCAGCATGTAAATCTTAGTAGAAAAGGCTATCGTTCATTGATATACAGGTCACCTTGTCCACAGTGTCTATCTCTATCTATATTATCGATACACACTTGTACTCATAATATTTGACTAATGAAGATAAAAATACTTTGATGTATCAACAGTGGGAATCATGACATGATAGTTCCTTTTCTGGAAACTGAAGCGTGGATAAGATCTTCGAATTACTCCATCGTCGATGACTGGAGGCCATGGAATTATGTAAATGGCCAAATAGCAGGGTATATTTGAAACTTATACAATAAGCCTAATTTGGTTCATGAAGCTATAACAGCCTGACCTTTTTATTTTTTTTTGGACTAGGATTTACTCCAATCAAATGACATTTGCAAACTGTGAAGGCAAGTTTTTTATTTCGAACATCATCGTCTCTATTTATGAAATAGACTATATATTATAATTATTCACAATTCTTTAATCTGTTGTTGATGGATTCATAGGGTGGAGGACATACAGCTCCTGAATATAAGCCTGAAGAATGTTTTGCCATGTTCAGTCGATGGATGTCAAATAGGCCTTTGTAGCACTATACTACGTGTCTTGGGAAAGTTTTCCTGGATTCCAGGGATCACTTCTTTGTGTTTGAAATTGGGTCAGTTAGTGTTTGATGTTCGAACTTTGTGTGATATTTATCGACTGGAAATTTAGATTTTAGAAAGAAGGCATAATTTTGATATGCTTTGTGATGCGTGGGAGTGAATGAGGTAGAGGAAGTGAAGCCGTTTTACTATTTTATTGAGCCATAGAATAATCGTTAAGAGCAGATGAATATGAGGATAGTCCAAGCAATAATTTGTATTAAGATATTTTTAAGCAAATAATATGCCACATGAATAAAATGGTAACATTATGGTAAATTAACATAACAATTCTATATAAATGAAATTGAACTTAATTTTGCCAACATTGATCTCATGGGATATATTAAAGTCATAAATTTTGTATTAAGTTTAGTTAACATAACGAATAATTAACACTAGAACTAGATGTGCATCTTTACCATTAGACAGTCCCTAAGAATTACAGAAACAAGGAGCACGAGAAATTCATGGTCAAAAGAAATGAGGGTGATGGCATTTGCTGGCCCAAGTTGAGGCGGACAATATATAGGCCTCGCTTCAATCTAATGCAGTGCCTAAACCCTTGAAATAGATTGAAGCGAGTTGGTAAAATATTATCGTCTATTTCTTTTTTTAAATTCACAATTCAAAATATACCATTTTAAATTACGTCAAATTATACATTTTGAGTTGTAAATTAAAAACAAAAAAAGAATAACATGACTTCGTTTTTTCGGACTGTCGAAACTGCCCGATCGTTGGAGAGGATCCAAAATTGAAACCTACACTTAACACTGCGTTTGCGTTGCCTTCCTTCTCATTTCTCACTCTCAGTTCTCAACTTCTCATGCCCTCGCTTGTTGTTGTGTACTCCTTTTTCTCGATGCTCCCCAGAAGATCGGACAACTTCTCATTGCTGTGCCTTCGTCTTCGTCTTCGTCTTCATCTTCTGTAATAGAATGGCCGAACTTTGCAAGGTCAGATCAATAGACTGGAGGCCCTCTCCCGTCATAGCTCTAGCCACCAGCGTCGATGGGTTGCAGGTCGCTGCTGCTCACGAAGATGGATCGCTGGAACTTTGGCTTGACTCTTCTCGTTCAATCGGTTGGCACTGCCAGTTGGTAAAATAGCTTGCCCGTTCTGATTTGTTTCAGGTTAGTTCAAGTCTTACAAGTTTCTAATACATTTAGTTTTGCTCTCGCAGACTATTCATGGAGACCCTAATACGAGAGTCTCCTCGCTTATTTGGTGCCCTAGTGGATCAAGTGGCATGCCAAGCGGTCGTTTATTGTCGCCTAACATGGATGGTTCAGTTTCTAAGTGGGATCTTTTCCACTTGAAGCAGAAGGTGTGATGCTGTTTCTATTTCTGACGTTTTTGTTTGAAAGACCTTCCGTTTTCTTTTGAAGGTTTTGCATTTGGACCTCATTTTGTATAGATATCACTGAGTTATAAAACGCCAGTGAGATACTAGCACGCATGGCACCGGCATCTGTATTTAAGATTGGTCTGTACCTTGTACTAACGCACCCATTCTCCACCCCCGATCAAGTCATGGATTCTTTCCGCGTTATCGCAAAAAAAAAAAAAAAAAGAAGCAAAGTTCAAAGACTTGTGGGCCCTTGGTTTGGTCTTGTTCTATAGGTCAACATATGGAAATTGCTTAGTAACTCGAGACACAGCTATCTTTGCATGAGGATTTCGGATAATTTTTTATGACATTTCCTTGTCTGTAGCATTAAATGACTTTAATTTAGTATAATTTATTATTAAGTTGAAAAATTACTTTAGAAAATCCAAGAAGTTAAAGTTGCAACCGATTATCACTAGCACGTCATTTCATGACTTGCTTAAATTGATGTGAATTTGCAGACTATGCTAGATTCAGTTGGTTTCTCAATCTGGCAAATGGCCCTGGCACCGTATAACAGTGACTTAACCAAAACGGGATTAAAACCCTGTCATACAGGGAATGGATACTCGGGTTATAAATTCTGACTTGGAGTGAAAGTGAAGAAGATTCTGACTTTCCTGATCCTCTTAAGCAAACGGTGGTTGAGCATCCACAAGTAGCAATTGGCTGCGATGATGGATGTGTTCGAATTTATGTCAATTCTATCACGGATGAATTTATATACACTAAGTCCTTGCCTCGGGTCAGTGGTGAGATTTCTTCTCTTGAATTATTTGGTTCACTGCAAGTTTTTTGTCTGTTCTGCTTGATTCCTATTAAGAGAATGTTCAACGATGTTGGTCTCAAGGACGAGTTTTAAGTGTGACTTGGAGTAGCGATGCTGCTTACATATATTCAGGAAGTGATGGGTACGTGTTAATGTTGAGATTGACCAATAACCATTTTTCGCATATGTACTTTTGCTACAATCTAAGTATCTGCCAATCATTCTTGTGAATGTTTATGATCTTTGTTGCCTCACAGTTTGATACGATGCTGGGATGCTACATTGTTTCATGAAATCTATAGGATCACAGCTGGCCTTGGAGGTTTGGGTAGTGGAAGTGAACTTTGTATATGGTCATTATTGTCCTTGAGGTAATAGTGAAGGCATTTTTTTTTATTGAAATATCTAATATTAATACTTGCTACACTTCGTATTGGCACATAATTACTCTGTTAATTTGAAACTGGAGCACCTTCTACTTATTTGCAAGCCTTTGTTACTGATTGGTCAGTTATTCTTTAGGTCTGTGACACTTGTTAGTGGAGATAGCAGTGGTACTGTCCAGTTTTGGGACAGTCAACATGGAACTCTCTTACAAGCTCTTTCATTACACAAGGGAGATGTAAATGCTTTGGCAGCCGCACTCGGTCATGATGAGGTGTTCTCTGCTGGCTCTGATGGCCAGGTATGGAGTTGCATAATCTGTTATCTTTATAATTGAACTAAAGATTCTTTATCACTTTATAACTAGCTATTACTTTTTTTTTTTTAGTATCTATTCAGTGTTGTAGAAGGAAGAATTTCTGTGTGTATTACAATAGAAAAGTGTAGGGTATTTATACAAGAAGAAATGACCTATTCTAGGAAACCATAATAAATACAATAAATACAATTAAATGACAATCCCTAATGTCTAGCCTAAACTTTAGGCTAACTTCATTCTAATTGATATACTCTGATTCTAATTGATACACAACACTCCCCCTCAAGCTGGAGCATATAAGTCATATGCACCAAGCTTGTTACATATATATTTTATCCGAGGGCATCTTAGAGACTTAGTGAATATATCTGCCAATTGATCATTTGAATTGACAAATCGAGTAACAAGACACCCAAATTGAATTTTTTCCCTAATAAAATGACAATCAATTTCAATATGTTTGGTCCTCTCATGGAACACAGGGTTTGAGGCAATGTGCATTGCTGCTTGGTTATCACAGACCAGCTCCATCTTTTCCGTGTTCCCAAATTGTATCTCCTGAAGAAGTTGCTTTAACCATAGTAATTCACAAGTTGCTAAAGCCATAGCACGATACTCAACTTCTGCACTGGATCTTGCAACTACGTTTTGTTTCTTGCTTTTCCAAGAGATTAGGTTACCACCAATGAACACACACTATCCTGACGTGGATCGCCTATCATTAGGTGAACCGGCCCAATTTGCATCAGTAAAGCCAACAACCTGGGAGTTCCCCTTATCTTCATATAATAATCCTTGGCCTGATGCTCCTTTAATATATCGAAGGATTCGAACAACTGCATCCCAATGACTATCACACTGGATCGTAAGAACCGGCTTACTATACTCACAAAGAAAAGATAAATCTGGACGAGTGATGGTGAGATAATTAAGTTTCCCAACAAGTCTTCGATATCTTTCAGGATCTTCAATCAGTTCTCCCTGTCCTGGATGGAGTTTGACATTTGGATCCATTGGAGTGTCAGCCGGTTTGCAGTTTGTCATGCTTGTCTCTTCTAATAGGTCAAGTGCATACTTTCGTTGTGAAATGGCAACACCAGTACTGGATTGGGCAACCTCAATTCCCAGAAAGTATTTAAGTTTCCCCAAATCTTTGGTTTGGAAGTGGTTACATAGATGTTGTTTGAGTTGGACAATGCCTAAATCATCATTGCCTGTAATAACAATGTCATCTACATAAACAATTAGATATATGCACTTGCCTTGTGATGTATGGCGAAAGAAGACTGAGTGATCAGCTTCACTGCGAATCATTCCAAAATTTTGAACCACGGAATTGAACAGGCCAAACCAAGCTCTAGGTGATTGTTTGAGTCCGTAAAGAGAACGACGAAGTCGACATACTTTCCCAGATTTTCCCTGAGCAACAAAGCCAGGTGGTTACTCCATATAGATTTCTTCCTCCAAGTCACCATGAAGGAAGGCATTTTTAATGTCAAGTTGATAAAGTGGCCAATGACTTATAGCTGCAATTGATAAGAAGACGCGAACTGAAGCAATTTTAACAACGGGAGAGAAGTTATCACCATAATCTAAGCCAAAGATCTGAGTGTATCCTTTTGCCACCAAACGGGCTTTTAGTCTTTTAACTTTACCATCCGAACCGACTTTAACCGCATATACCCATCGGCAACCAACCAGAGATTTTTCAGGAGGGAAAGGAACCAAGTCCCATGTACCATTAGAATGCAAGGCAGTCATCTCATCAAGCATGGCTTGCCTCCAACCAGAATGTGCTAAAGCCTCACTAGTAGTCTTAGGAACAGAAATAGAATCCAAAGAAGACACAAAGGCATAATATGGAATAGATAAACGATGATAGCTCAAAAAATTATAAACAGGGTGAGGATTACGAGTGGCGCGAGTACCTTTACGAATGGCAATTGGAGGAGTAGTAGGCAAATGTTGGACCGGAGCAACGGGCAATTCAGACGAAGGTAGTGAGTCAGCAAGAGCATCTGTGGACTCAAGACGCAGGTGACGATGATAAGTCTGGAGAGGAGGGCTATGGGGGACATGTGGTGAAGCTTCTAAAGAAGCAAGGGAAGGAACAGGAAGGGTCACAAAGGTACTGTCAGGTATAGTAGTCACAAAGAATGGAGAAGACTCAAAGAAGGTCACATCAGGAGAGGTGAAACATCGTCGAGTGGTTGGACAATAACATCGGTAGCCCTTTTGGAGACGAGCATATCCGAGGAAAACACACTTGATGGAGTTGGCAGCAAACTTATCTTTTCCTGGGGTCAAATCATGAACAAAGCAGACACAACCAAACACACGAAGAGGAAGATGATAAAGAGGGTCATTGGGAAATAACAGAGAATGAGGAATTTGATCATTTAATACAGAAGAAGGCATGCGATTAATTAGATAACATGCAGTGAGAACAGCATCACTCCAAAAAGAAGTAGGAACATTATGATGGATGAATAAAGTACGAGTCAAGCTTTCAATAAGATGACGATTCTTACGTTCGGCTACCCCATTTTGTTGTGGAGTATAGGGACAAGAGGTTTGATGTAAAATTCCTTGAGAAGTCATAAATGTCTTAAAAGAGGTAGATAAATATTCTTTAGCATTATCAGAACGTAAGATAGAGATAGAGGTATTAAATTGAGTCTTTATTTCAGCACAAAAATTTTGAAAAATGTTAAATACCTCAGAACGAGTTTTCATCAAGTACAACCAAGTACAACGAGAATAGTCATCAATGAAGGTTACAAAATATTGAAAGCCAAAAGTAGAAGACACACGACTAGGACCCCAGACATCAGAGTGAACAAGTTGAAAAGGAAATGTAGACCTATTATTAAGACTAGTAGGAAAGGAACTACGTGGTTGTTTACCCAACTGACATGACTCACAAGGGAGGGAGGACAAGGTAGAAAGAGAAGCATCCATTTTCATGGAGTTTGGAAAGGCTTGGATGTCCCAAACGATTGTGGATGAGAGATGGGGAGCAATTGGATGTGCAGGCAACTGGAGATGTTGTAGGCGAAAGATGGTATAAGCCTTGTGACTCACGTCCTACGCCAATCGTCTTCCCCGTACTCCGGTCCTGGACATAAACACTTTGATTAGAAAAGGTAATAGAACATTTGTGAGAGTGAGTCAATTTACTAACAGAAATAAGATTGAAAGGAGACTCAGGAACATAAAGGACAGAATCAACATATATGGAAGGAAGAATTTGGGCTTGCCCAATCCTCAGAAAGTGCCAGTTTTAGAACCATTGGCCAGAGTTACTAAAGGAAGAGAAGAGGAACTAGAAAGATAAGAAAATAGATTTTTATTACCAGAGATATGTTTAGAGGCACCCGAGTCAAGAACCCATGGTCCAATGTCAGGGGAACGGGCAAAGCAAGCAGTTACATTACCAGTTTGAGCAACCGAGGTAGCCACAGATGACTGTTTAGCTTGTTGGTACTGTAGATACTCGTTGTAATCTTCACCAGTTAAACAGATAGACTATGAAGAATGATTATTGGTCAATGATATGTCAGACTGAGCAACATTGACAGAACGAGATGGTCGACCATGGAGCACCTAGCAGCGGTCGCGAGTATGTCCCAACTTATTGCAATGTGTACATTGAGGACGTTTACGTCCACTATTACGCCCGCTTCCTCCACTTGGATTCCCTTTCTCACCAATTTGAGATACCAAGGCTGAAGAGTCAACAACTGGAGGAACAGTATTATGAATAGTTGGGGTCTGTGATACAGAGATGCGCACCAAACGGGCAAGGACATCATCTAATGTGGGAATATTAGCACCTCTCAAAATTTGATCTCTAACTGCATCAAGATCAGGACGTAAATTGATTAGTGTCATAACCATAAAAAATTTGTCCCATTGTGCTTCTTGATCAGAAGTTGAGGCTGTGGCAGGCATCAATGATCTAAACTCATGTTTGAGAGCCTCAATTTTGCTCACATGTGGTAGTGTCCAAGTCCTGATGCTTGAGATTGACAAGATTAGATAAAACATCATAATAGCGGCGAATATCATTACTATATATTGAGGCTGCCTTGTTCCACACATCATAACATGTTTCATAAACTTGGTATGTCGGAAGTAATCGAGAGTCTAGAGAATGCCATAATAAGGAACAAAGTTGAGCATCAATTTTTATCCAATCTGATCTATTAATTTCAGCTATATCAATGTCACGCTTAGTTAAATGTTCTAAATATCCTTGTCCTTTAAACCATAAATGAAATGATGCAGCCCAAGATTTGTAATTGGATGCCCCATGCAATTTTTCAGAAGTAATGGTAGGTGTTCCACTAAGGGTGGAAAAAGTACCTAACTTAGCAGTGTTCATCACCGTTTTTTGTGGTTTGAAGGAAACTCTACTTGAAAAATAGGAAGAGGACAGTATGGCAACCACCAGAAATGAGAAGAGGGCAGCACGGCAATCACGACGGCAGAAACAACGGCGGTCGACGACGACGGAGGTGACATCACACGCCGGCGCGTGGCAAAACGCAGTTCTGGTCGGCGGCGCGTGGCGGCGCGTGCTAAGGCGACGGCGACGGCGTTCCGGCTTCTGACCGATCGGAACCTTCTGAACACGGTGGTGGGGCGCGTGTTTCAAGAAAATTCCAGGAAGTGGCCGGGTAATGAGTGATCAGAATTGAAAAATAATAGAAAAGTGTTTGGGCTGAAAAGAAACACAGTCCAAAAAGAAATCCTACTAGACAGTAGGCTCTGATACCATGTAGAAGGAAGAATTTCTGTGTGTATTACAATAGAAAAGTGTAGGGTATTTATACAAGAAGAAAGGACCTATTCTAGGAAAGCATAATAAATACAATAAATACAATTAAATGACAATCCCTAATGTCTAGCCTAAACTTTAGGCTAACTTCATTCTAATTGATATACTCTGATTCTAATTGATACACAACAAGTGTAATGAAAATTTACTAGCCGCTTGGCATTATTTATTTTATTTTATTTATTGTTGTTATACATGCATAAGCTCTTATCTCACATAATCGGCATTATTATCAAAGTCAAGTTAGTACTTTTTAGGAGGGGTGGTGGGAATCTTGGCCCTTTACCCAAAACTTATCCAATCCATTTTTAGATATTAAGCAGGTATATGCTCGTTAAAATAATCAGGACAATGAAATTGGCTTGATTGGTTATCAACCTCTTAAATTGGTAATATTTGGGCCTCATTTTTGAATAAAACAAGAAAATGAATTTGAATAGGTTAAGGGGTCCTGTTACCCTGCCCTGCCTAGTCCAATTTAATCATCCATCCAACCTGCATGTTTGCCTTTGTAGAAAATTATTCTGGCTAGTAGTTCTTAACTCATCATATCCCATAATTAAAGAATCACTGTGATGGGGATGAGGATAGTATGTGATATCCTACTATCCTCATCCCCAAGGTAATATAGGCTACCCAAGTCCCACATTGAGTAGTATGAGATGTTCAATGGATACTTAAGTGACTTGATTCTTCTCCCTCAATGGGTTACTCAAGTCACTTAGGTTCCATCACACTGATCTTATGTATTTTAGAGATATCTTCTGTTCTTTATTCCAAAAAACTAATTAAGTATTTTAGAGATATCTTCTAAAGAATTTTCACAATGTTCTTCTGCTGTTTTGCACTAGTCAACTTATCTCATTTTGTTTACTTTCAATTTGTTCTTATTGTCTGTCTTTCTACTTCCTTAAGATGCTGGTTTCCCCATTTTCTGTTTATTAATTATTTGCATTATAATAATTATGTATCTGGGTTGTTCTATCTGAAGGTTATCCTTTATAGGCTGTCTAGTGAGACTGTGTTAGCTGGCAGTATCAAATCAATGACAAAATGAAAAGGTGGATCTATGTTCATCATCTAAGGACACATACACATGATGTCAGGGCCATGACTGTGGCTATGCCAATAAATCGAGAAGGTCTGTCAGAAATTTCAAGTTATTAAAATTGACCTATTTTTTTCTGCTGAGACAATTGCATGTTCCCTAATCTGCATTTAGATATCTTTAGATGGTTTCAGTGCATTTACTATTACCATTCCTTAGTCATTTGCATGTGATAGAACCCAATAATAGAACACCCTTTCACTGAAAATGCACACTGATTTTACTGATGGAATTCCTTTCTCTTAGAGGTACAGCCACGTTAAGAGTAGGAAATTATGGCTCACGGTCACACACAGTATAAAACACTCCTCACTCAGCTTAGCAGAATAGCAGAAAAAAATAGTAGACACCAAAGAACACAATAAGGTTGCTAGCTTTCGAGAGGCTAGCTCTCTCCATGATTCTTCAATTTCCAATTCCTCCCCCTGTTATTTCCCTTCTACCAGCCACCAAGTACCCTTTTCCCAACTGCCTTGGGCCCCACCCACACACGCACTCCCGCACAATTAGTTAGGGAATTAGTTAGATGCATTCTCTCCCTCTGCCACCTCATTCTTTTTACTCCTACAATAAACTTTTACCGTGGCTGTGGTTTCCCTTTTCTCCTTTCTTCCATTTCTCTTATAGCATCTGTGGTTTTGGGGTTTATCAGCTTGTTTTTGGCAGATTCCTTGTCAAGTGAGAGAATTAAAAGAGTGTGTCATGAGCAAAAGCCCATTGAATTCAGCTACTGTAAGTGGGCTCATGTAGGAGTTCCCATGCTTATCTCGGCAGGCGATGACACAGAACTCTTTACCTACTCTGTGAAAGAGTTTACTAAGTTCTCTCCTCATGATATATGTCCTGCACCACAGAGAACACCCATACAACTAGTGCTAAATACTGACTTCAACCAATCGCCAATGATTTCAGTACAATCTTTGCAATGGTTAGACATACTTTCTATGCAACTAAAAAAGGACATCTTTCCTTATGTTACCTGTTGCACAGCTGGAGGTCTTGCAAAAACTGATCTGCTTGCTCGAGTTAAGAGTAAGGCATCTCGAAAGATAATTTGCAGCACCCTTGCAAATTCGGGGGGTCTTTTTGCGTATTCTAATCATGTCAAGCCTAGTCTATTTGAATTGAAGAGATGTGAAATTGGGAAAAATACATGGAGTGTTAGTAAAAGGCAACTTCCTCCGGGATTACCATTTGCTCATTCTATGATTTTTACTTATGATTCCTCTCGGTTGATAGTAGCTGGACATGATAGAAGGATATATGTAAGTTAACAATACGCTTAATCTCAAATGTAGTTTTGCATCGAGTTTGTTCCATTACTCTGTCAAAAAATTGTTTTTGTCTGTGTATGCCCAGGAGTCTGCATTACTTGTGTGATTGGTATGAGGTTCATGTGATGTCATTCTCATAAACCTAGTGCTGATCTTTATATGAGATCATTTTTAGTTACTGCTAGATTTTTGTGTTGTACAAATGAAGTTGATAATCTAATTAGTTATGCAAATTATCATTTGTTTGCTATTCTGGTTCTGGATCCTTTTATACTGAAAACGTGTTAAATTAGAAATTTATTGAATTTGAAGACTATGCAATGGTCATCTCTGTCATGTGTCCTCTAATAATCTTAAAATTAAGCTTGGATAATTAGAAAGTTTGTACAATAAACTAATTTCATCTTCTGCGGACATGGTAATCAGTGATTTTCAATAGTGAAAGGGTTAATTAAAATATTTAAATATTAAGAATAAAAATCCATATGGGATTGGTTTATTGATACTCTACCCTTTTCAATGCTTCAGATTGTGGATGTGACCAGTTCAGAGCTCATTCATTCCTTTACACTGTCGTGAGTTACGAGATGAGGAATTACCACTGAGGGAGCCTCCCATAACAAGACTGTGCACTAGTTCTGATGGGCAGTGGTTGGCAGCTGTGAACTGTTTTGGAGATATATATGTATTTAATCTGGAAAGACTAAGGTGTCTGACTTTGCTTTGCACTAAATGTTTCTCTAATAATATTACTATCTCTAATTTCTTTTCTTATGTCTCTCAAGGACATCCATTTATTGCTTAAGAAAGTTCGAATGCGAAATGACACTTTTAGGGTCTTAACACAAATAAAAAGTTTTCAGAGTGATAGCTTACAGTATCGAGTCATCTGTCTAGATATAAAATTACTATTTTGCTGGCAATACCTAGTGGTCTATTATTATTGTTTCCTCTTTTTTTTAAAAAATATTTCTTAGTTTGTATTCTCATTATGCATTTAATTGAGGTTTATAATTATATTAAGGTAACACTTTTTAAAATATAAACCTTTTTGGTATAATAGGCAGCACTGGTTCATTTCAAGATTTGATGATGCCTCTGTTACTGCTGGTGGATTTCCACCCCAGACTAACAATGTATTTATAGTTATAACTTCTTCAAATCAAGTGTATGCATTGGACGTAGAGGCCAAACAGTTTGGAGATTGGTCAATGCGGCACACATTTATTCTTCCTAGGATGTTCCAGGAATTTCCTGGTGAAGTTATTGGACTTGCATTGCATCCTTCCTCAATTTCATCTTCGGCTGTCATTTATAGTGCCAGGTATACCTATTTTGTTTGATCAAGCTTACCTTCTGCATTGGCGAGAGAAATAAAATGTCATATGCAACATTTTTTGTAAGGTGTGGGACTAACGGTCTCATTCTTGATAATTAAACCATTTCTTACACAACTGATGGATTTATACTCTGCTGTTTTTCTTCTTTTATTGGATTCGGATCTATTAGTTACATATGCTAATTTTTTTAACGGGGTCTTCATACATAAGCTATTTTAGGAATTTCTTACTGCAAGATAAATTCATGATGCACGTCAGTGTAAGAAAAGAAATAATTTTGCTCAAGGATCTTTTGTACCTTCCGATGGATAATTGTTGAAATGTAGCTGCAAAATATAAACTTTTGCTTTTCAAATTTATGGCTAGAAATGTCTTAAGGTCATTTTTTTCTTACTTCACTATCCCTGGCAAATGGGATGTGATAACGAGTCAACACTGAAGTAATTGAGTTTAGGTTTATCTAAAACAGTTTTTTCCCTCCTTATCTTCTATGATAAATTAGCAGAGATTTGGTCATTTTTTATTGAATTAGTTAATTATTAGCAGTATGACTGGCGTGAATAGATACTTTAGATACTTTAAAAGGGACATGAAATTTTGGGTTTCTGTATATCTGATTTTTGGAACTCACTATACTTTCAGGGCGATGTGCTCTATTGACTTTGCGCTGCCAGAGGAGCAACATGATGGTGATATGCTTAATACTAAGGATTCATTCGCCCGGAGTTTACAAAATTTTGTTGTTAAGAAGCGGCCAAAGCATAGGAAGAACTTCGAAGTTTTGCATTTAAATGATCCTGTTTTATTTTCAGCTCATCTTTCAAAAAATTCCTTTATTATTAACAGACAAACCCTGGTTGGAAGCGGTTAAAACTTCAGAAGCTCAACCTGTTCACAGACATATTTTTGGGACATAACTCTTCATTTAGGGAGGTTTTTTTCTCATGCTCACTTTTTCATTTAGAGAGGGTTTTTCTCAGGCTAACTTTTCATTTAGAGGGTTTTTTCTCAGGCTCTCAGTTTGAGGTGTATCATATATGTGACCAGTTTTTTTTTTTTTTGGGTTATCTTAAAGTAATAGTTTTATGGGAGGGATTTACATGAGTGAATAATGTATATTTATCTTTTATCGTGATATTATTTCTTTGGGAGAGAACCTTATCCCACTGGGCTTGTTAAATAATTGCAGTAAAAGCAGACACAATATTTCCATTTTCGGACTGAAAAATTCAAGCCCCGCTCTCTTATTCTTGTACGTTAATTGGCCAAAATGTACATAATATATTAATTTACTTTATTAAATCTAAAAGTTGACCCATGGAATATCATACTGAACACGTAACGTGTCATTTCAACTGACATACAAGGCTATTTTGTCTAATTTTCCTCTCTTCTCCATTCTTGGGAGCCCCCTTTCTTCCTCCTCTGCAACTGCATCTCAACAGTTGCATCTCAACGTACTATCTAGCATTTCCTCCGGCCTTTTCAACACATCTTGCGTCACTACCTTACAAAATTTTGACATAACCCTAAAAATGTTAGACAAAATTAATTGAGCACAACCTGTATAATTCAACAAAGTGTCTACTGTCAAGCAGTGTATCCGATAATGATTTCTTCGACACCCCAATCACCCTGCGAACAGGTGGTATCGGGATCGAAGGGATCATCATCCAGCTTTTCATAAAAGAATTGAAGGTTGTGGAGGCAGAGAGAGTGGCCCTGGGCGTGGACTTCAAAGAGTCGGTGAGAGAACCAGAGGACCCAGGTGCGGAGGATAGCATTTTATAGTAAATATTTTATGGCACAAAATTAAAAGTTGAAGCAGAGGATAGGGAATATGTTACGTACGAATTACGACTCTAAGAGATGATTTTTTGCATTCAAGCCTAACTAAAAGTTGAAGGCGAGGAAGAAATTGGAATACCTTAATCCATAGAACATAGTATTACTATTTAGGACATTTTCTTCTTTCTAAGTTGTATTATAAGCAGTTAAAAGCAAATCAAGAAATGTGCTAGCAGCTCACGTTTCCTTGTATTATTTTGATGTCTTTTTTCTTAAATTTTAATCTTGTATTTCCAGTACACTTACAGGTAATGCATGCTACCATTATTTGTATACGTAACTTCAACTGTAGCATGATTGAATGAACAAGAAAGTAGGAATGACTAGTGAGAGGCAGGGTATTGTCCGTTTCCTGATATCTAAGCTATTTTCTGTTAGGTCCATGCGTTGGCTGAGTCTGAGGATATGAACACACTGAATAAAGATTTTGTTGGATATCCCACCAAAACAAATACAATAATTGTACCACTGTTATGTATGAATGAATCACATCTTAAGTGGGTAGCCATCAGATTTAGATGGCGGTGGGGTTGCCCTTTTTGGTCCCTATTGGCTGAAAAGTGAAAACCAAGTTTAGGTATTGGTTAATTAGTTTCATTTTGATATGTTGTCTATGGACTATCTGAACCAAATATACCCATTCACAGATGCGGTGACCTAGGTTGGCACTTGGCAATAGCTCAATTTAATATAATATGCAATGAGTTATAGAGTTTAAATTTTTATTGAATTAAGTAAAAATATTTTTTATGTTTTTAAATTGATTTCTAATATTTTTATCATTAATTTTATTTTAAAAATTTTAAATTTTAATAAATTTTATCTTATAATTTAATATCATCTAAATTATTAATAAAAAATGATAATATAATATAATATTTAAAAAAAAATTATAAAATTATTAAGTAAATTATTTAAATTATATACGAAATATTTGTTAAAATTTTTATTAAAAAATTTAATCTTTACGTCAAATAATAATTGAGTGAGAGTGAAAATATTATAATTTTAAAATATATATTATTATTTAATATTTGAATGTTATCAAAATATTATTCATTTTTTTAAAATTTATTGTCAAATATCAAATTATTATTTTTTATTAATAATTTGAATAACGTTAAACTGTTAAATAAAATAGATTGTAATTTAAAATTTTAAAGATAAAATTAAAAATAAAAAAAATTTAAAAACAAAATTAAAATAAATATAAAATTTAAAAATAAAATAGAGTTTTGCCTATTTTATTATTATACACAAATTTCAAAAAGAATTCGTGGATTAGAGAGATGTCTGTTCAGCGTTGGGAAAAAGAATGAAGTTCTAAATTCCAATGCAGGGTCTGTGCATTGTGGCTGGACTGGACGAAGACCCACAGGTCCCAATTCCCATAGATGCTGCCCAGTGGTAACAAGGAAATTAAATATAGAAACCTTAGTTTCCGATTGCATTGACACCAGCATTGACTAAAAAGGAGTGAAATTACAGAGTTTTTCCTCTTCCCCCAATAAAAAGTAAAAGAGATCAGAAAAGGAGTTTCCTTTGACAATGAATGGATTCAGCTTCGACATCCCAGGGTCCCTCTTTCGACAGTGTCGCAGCAGCAAAGATTAAAAAAATGTTTCATTTTCTTTCTTCTTCATCGAAGCCACCTAAACAGGAGACAAATACCCAAACAAATGATGATGAGGCACTTGCAAGCTTATTTTCTGTAAGCCTTTACTAGAAGGAGGTGTGTGTGTGTATATATATATATATATATATATGCACACACGCACGCACACACACACACAAGCGCATAAATGACAGTGCATCACCTGGTTCTTCTGATGCTTGTTTGCCACCAAGAGAGCACTCGAAAAAATTGAAGTGCTTCTGGAATTTGGGCTTTACCTTCGAAGTTTTAACGAGACGTAATAAAATGAGAAGGTGGGTAATAGGCATAATGTAATGAAATCTGAAACAACTAAATTGTTAAAAATTGGATATGGTACCTTGAATTTTGCTGCAGAGAAGCCTTGAGAAAAACCCAATGCATTATCCACTGCTCCATTCCCTGAGAAACTGGATTTCTTCTGTCCAATTATAAAAGAGCCCGCTAAACAAATTAATTGTTGCTAGTTTGATATCAGAGACGAAGAGTATATCAATGATGTTATTAAATTGCATGACTTGCCTTGGGAAAACTGTGAACAGGGGAGCTGGCGGTGTCATCAAGATGTGAAGGCTGTTGATTTCTGCCACATTCTTTGACTTTCTTTTTGGATTGGAAAGTGGAAGAGTGATGAGGGTACCAATTTTCATTAAAGCATTTATCAACTTCATCATGGTAATGTGGAGGCCCAGAAGAAGCATCAGACACCATGGACAAATCTTCCTCCTCCTTCATTCTTGCTCCCTTTCCTTCATGTTCTAAAATCCCACCACTCCTCTCCAAATAATTTTCCCAAAGTGAGGATTGGTCTAAGTAGTGAGTCCAACCGGATTCACTAGCACTAGCCCTATTGTATTCTGAAGCTGATAAATCCATTCCACCCTTCTTTCTTCGAGTAAGCACACTAAGCTGGGCTATCTTAAATAGATTCTCAATATGATCAAGCAAAAGAACTCAGAGGAAAAGCTACTTTGCACTTTCTCTCTCTCTCTCTCTCTTACCCCTTGTGCTTGTTATGCTTTTCTTCCTAGTATAAGTAGAAGAGAAGAAAAGCAGATGGAAAGAAAAAATAATTCATGGTTAAATTAGTATTTTGAAATGTGACAAATGGTTTTCTATCTTTTATTTTGTCTCGTAAGTAACTTAAATAGTTAAATTCGTTAAACTAGTCGCTATTGAGATAATAACTGTAAATATGCTGAGATGTCTTCTCATGCGATGTTTAGTTTTGTTAATTGTACAATTTTTGAAAACCTCAAATTGAGACCTAGATCAAATTGAGAAAAAAGTTAGCAAGAAGAGGCTAGAAGACAGACTATTTTGATATGTTTAAAAATTATTGGATTCATTTAGAACTTTAAATAAATTATGAGATGGAAATACTAATTTAACCATATTTCATTAACAAACAAAAGAAGGCAGAGAAGTGTGAGGGGAGAGAGAAGGAAATAAACCACTCGACTATAATTCTAAATTATGTTTGTCCTTGTTTTTTTATCATTATGCGAATGAATTAATATTGCCAGTTGGCTTTTGTGTGCGTGTGTATGAGAGTGTATGTTTGGTTAGGGTGAGAGTGGAAGAGAATGTGATAAGGGAAGAGGTCATCACCGCCTTAACAATTAGGGCATTATCAATGCTCCCATAGAATGATAGTGCCGTCCTTTCAGGAGAGAACTTAACCTCATTTGCTAAAGTCACAACTACTAATGATACTTTAATTATTAGCTTTAACTTTGTTTCTATTATTGTTTGGGTCTATGAATATGACTGCAAAGAACCTGTTCCTTTTCTCGTAGCCTTGCTTTCTTTTTCTTTTAGTTGAGATTGAAGAGCCAAACACATCCATATGGAGATATTTAATTAATCACCAAAACAATAAACATCACTATTTATACTAGAATGACAGATCCATATGTTTCAGTTTGAAAAAATAAAAACACTAGTAAGCGCCAAACTGAATACAAGCCAAGAAAAAGAAATTATGCTATCAGCTAAAGAGGCCGATGGCTATTTTTCTGCTATTCATATACTCAACTATTGCTTAATCCTTAAATGCTCGTCAGCCATTACTAAATTAGTAGCATTAAATCTTCTTACTAAATTTAGATTAATTTAAGCAGGGAATTAAATGTACAGAGTGAATCAGTGTGGTAAGAGACTGGGGTACAATCATATATACCATATATGTGCAATTTGCTCCTCAGTGACAAAAACTCCCCTCATCCAAAAGGTAGAAAATCCATATAGTACTTCCAACACATCTAGGGCCCAGTAAAATAGCTTAGCTCTTCCTATATCTGTGGTCTTGTACTGGGAAAATAATGTCACATTATGAAGCTGGCATAGGGTAACGCCATGTTTGGAATCTGACACCATCACACCAAGCATGCAAATATTCAGCTTATGCATGATACAGAATTGAAACAACATAAACAGTAAAAAAAACAAATACTTGGTTGAGATTGAAAACGAAGTATTATTAATAAATCTTGCTTTTCTATATCTTTTTTTACTAATTTGAAGGATCAAATTAGGAGTTTTCAACCCTTTCTGATACCAAGAAGCCAGTGCAGTGAATCTCATTTCATTTTATTTTTCTCTTCTGTTTTTTCTTGTTATGGTTGAGAGTCAAATGACAATGAAATGTGCGACTTGCTAAGTATCATGGGCCACTGTATGATTTTCGTCTGACTCTGACTTGAGTTGGTCCCTCCCTTTCAACTGTATCCACCTTTACTCTGCTAAATCAAACAAATACTAACTATATTATGGAGTTTGGATTTCTAAGGTTTATAGAATCGGAATTCAGAACCACATAATCTTACAGTAAACCTTATCCTTCAGTGTCTAACATATTGAAAATTTTTGTAGTGATTCGTGTTAGTTTGTTCACAGGGAAAATAGATGGATAGACATTGCTGATATTTTCATTTCATCCAAAGGAACTTACTGGAAAAAACCCTAATATGTTGAGGAAAAATAACATGAGGGCTAAAGGATAAGAACAAAGGAGACACGCAAGTGATAAACCAATTACATTGCAACAACGTAGATGAGCAGCTGAAAATCATGGATGATGACAACATACAAGTTATTTCAGCTATATTTTTAAAAAGAAAACGAAATTGAAAAGGAAAGAAAAGGACACCAAAATAATACCATGTCCATGACAAAAAGAGAGTATCTCCCAGACCTTTTGAGTAGCAAGTATGCTACTATTGGAGTACGAGTGTATGAGTATGGGCTTTTTCCTGCAACACCAACTTTGCTACGATGGTCCCCTTTGGATGCCAAGGTCAAAGATGGCCGATTTAAACCGTGTCCAACCACCGACTCTGGAATTCCAAACTCTTCCCACAGATTCCTTTTCCTTTTCTTTCTACCTTCAACACTCTTTCTCTTTCCCAAATCAAGACAAATAATACAGTCCATATCATGCATGTACCACAAAGCTGACACTCTCAATTATTAAGTGAAAAAATAGGTACTACTGACAGCTCTTGGACATGGAAATGTAGGACTTGTGAATCATGGGCTTGCTTGTTCTTCGTCTTTGGGAGTCCATCTCTGAATTCATAAATCCTGTCATAGAACTAACTGAAGATCATCCACTGTTCAGATCAGATGTAGCCTCTGTAACTGTTAGGTTACAAAATTTTGTTCTTTATATATATAAAAAAGAAAGAATCACTTTGCTCCAAGATAATAGCAAGAAGGAAGTAGAAAGGCAAGAGATAATAGGAAGGGGTAGTAGTGAGTGCGATGACAGGAAAAGCGGCGATCCAGGTACAACTGAGCATGTTTTCCGGATAGTACCTGCGTGAATTATGATGACAAATTAGATGCGGATGCTATTTTTGTAGCCCCCATCACTCTGCCTCACCGGTCACAATTAATCTCAATATTCACCTTCTCCCCCGTTTTCATCTGCTCACGCCTCCACTTCATCTCTGTCTTTCCACCTTCCCCATTGTTGTATTTCATGCAGTAAATGTGGCTATTTCAATTCCTTTCACTAATTTTTTTTTTTAAAACACAATTTTTTATTAATAGATGACTTACTTGCCGCTCAAGACATTTGCTCTTCAAGTTAAGCCACTATGTATTTGGAAGTTAAAAAAAGTAACTAATATTTTTAGTTGGTAGTTGAGAATCGTAATAAATGTTTTGAAGGTTGTTAAAATGTATCCATGCATATGGTGGGTGAAAATAAACTCTATTATATATCTTTTCAGCTCATCCTTAAAATTAACTAAGAACCTCCGTAGTTCATTGCTCAGGAAAAAACCAACAATGTCAAATGAAACAGTAGTTCTTCATTGTCCTAGTTAATAGGCCATTTACTTGGCAGCAGTAATTCCGTTGAAGCCTATTACAGTATTATGATGCAACAAAGGGCAACGAAGGCCATTCTGATCGGTAATAACCGTGTATGAACTCATTGTCCCTCAAATATCCGGCTGAGTTGTATTCTACAAGCTGATATTTCAATTTTTCCCATAGTTTGATTCCCTTCCGTTCCTTTGAATTGATTTTGCTTCCATCTTCACAATCAAGGAAGTTATTAAGCTTTTCAGGTGAAGCAATTAAATCTTCGTATGGACCTCCTATCATATCTGCATTGTGGGCAAAAGACAATAAGAAACATTCGGTAAAAGTAAAATTGATAAAAGCGGACAAGATTTTTTTAAGATTTGGAAGACAAATGGAAAAAAAAAAAGGAAACGTAAAAAAAAAATATCGGGTCAGCCAGTGATAAAAAGGTGGTAATACCAATGGCTCTGAATGGCATTTGATTCATAAGCACGACAAAGAATTGATAGATTTCTTCACCCATAAATTCTTAACCAGAAGTTCCATGCTTACATGTTTAGACACACATTCATTAACTACAATCCCTCTATAGGTTCTCAAATTTTCTGTTACTCTCCTGTGGAAGCTTGGTATTTGTTAGCTTCAAGTTCAACCATAACAAGCAGATACACTGATTTAACAAATTGATGCTAAGTATAAGGCTCCTTACAATAGCATTAATTAGCTTTGCTCGTCATCTTCTAGAAAACTAACATTCGCAAAAGGTTTTCCAGCATAAGAAAAAACATTAAGCAGCCATCCAGAAAACAAGACAAATTAGAAATGTGAAAAAATGCTAGGAAGGTTAAGGCTAAAACAAGCATGCACGGAAACCTATAAGTGAGATGACCAACCAGAGTTGAATCCTGTCATTGCAATGATTCATATGATTCCCGAGTCTGTCTCCAATTGTTTTAGTTTTCCAATTTCAAGCACCCATTTCTTGTTTCCGTGAATTCTATTCAAACAAAAGACATATTGTAGCAAAATTCATGTTCAATGAATAATTTATTGCAAGTTTAGCGGCAACGATTTCTCTGTTTTGAAGTAGGAACCAGACCTTTTAGCACCAAACACAATTTCTACATCTTGAATTTCTGGATTTTGAAGGTGTTAGTTAAAATATTGTGGATCACCGACAAATGTTCCTCTCTATATGCAAGTATGCAGCTTTGTAATAAGAGATAGTCAGAAATTCGCAAAGGAAAGAAAGAACATTATCAGCATTGCGAGGCACAGATGTACTTTATTGTTTGTTTGTTCAACATTGTGAGCATGGAGGCTACAGAAGACACTTTGATGATGCAGAATCACAAGAGAAGGACAATTCGTAAGCAAAATTTGGGGATTACCTGAGAGACAAATAGTCGAAAAAGGGAAAAAGAAAAAAGACGGGGAAAGTAAAATGTTGTCAAAGACTCAGATTTGAGTGGTGAGAAAACTTGAGGAGAAGACGATGAGGTGGTGGCGAAAGAGGATTTGATGGTATGGAGTATATAAACGAGGGAATTTTTGGAATTGGAATGAATGAGAGTGCAGAAATTTCACGGTGGATTTATTTTACGATCGCCAAGTTGCAATCCCCTCAGAAGTCAACACAGCTTTATAACAAAAACTTCGAAACAAGCCTTTTACCAACACTTATGGGTCATATAATCAACGAGTGTTAGAAAAGGTCAATCTTTTTATTTATTTATTTGTTTCCTCCGATTACTCCAATAATTTTTCCGATTGTGTTAGCCACGTGACCTACCATATTTAGGGTTTCAATTCTCGAATCACCAGTCCCCCATTGATTTTCCTTTTTCTGTCCCTAAACTAGTAAGTAATTCTAGAAACTAATCAGAGTATGATCTCAACTCTTTGGGTCTTCTTTAATTGAAGATAGGGTGATTTCCATTACTGCAACATCTTTCTTTCAGGGCATGAAGTTAAATATCAGTATAAAATCAAGGAATGACACAGATATCATCGAGCTACTGCAATGTCATTTTTGTATTTTAAATTCACCCATCTAGAATCAATATGTATGTTGATGAACATTAGTTCTTCGAGAAGAACGTAGTATGCAGACGCCATGGAGGAGAAATCAGACGTCATGGTGTCCCAAAATGTAAGTGAACCAAAGAAGCACCTGGGCCTGGCCAATAAAAAATAAAATAAATGAAGACAGGCACCGCTAGCATTCTTGTGTCAACAAAAGCATTGTCCTTGGATGACATGTTCATATCATGATTATAAGTAGTGTAGATGGAGTATCCATTATATGACGCTCTTTGACATCAACAGCTTTAATACGTGCCCAGACACAGACGAAAAATGCCGCAACCTCACAAGAATGTCAACTTATCACTACAACATAAGAGCTAATGGATAACAGAAATTGCCGCAACCTCGCTTAAGTGTCAACTACACGAAATCTACTTGAATGAATAAAACTTATTGTTTTGGGTAGGAGTATAACCCATGAGAAGGGTTCTGTCAACTCAACAGTTACGTTTCGGAGAATGTAAATCTAATTAAACTCTTATTTACAGTACTGTTTAATGTGAAAGAAACGCTGTTAAGCTGCAGAAATGACCTATGCTTGATGAGTAAAGAGTAGCCTATTGGGATACTAGTAATGTCAGTGTGGAGGAGGAGGGCCCGATGATCACACACCAATCAGATTCTAAGTCATCCATTTGCATGTAATGGGGAGAGGAAGATGTGACACGTAGAAAGCGACCAAATGTAACCGACTGGAAAGGGACTCTTTCGTGTACCCATGGAAAATGACAGGGCGATCAAACCAGCGGTAATAGGTGTTTTCACGCATGGCGGCCATCACCACACGCGTTATAATGCGAGCCCCTTCTAACTTTTTGTATTAGAAGCCAGCCAGGCCCCTTGATTTGTGTGCAAGAGAGATTGATGAGCCTGCTCAAATCCCATATATCCTTCTCCTCAACACGTACCCACCCTTCATTTACAAGTGTCACTTTCTCATGCTTCCTGACTCCATTGTGCCTACCCTTCATTGGCTACTTCTCAAACTTCAAATTAAAACTCCATCCCACCAATATTCATCTTCCCCTCCTTTATAACCCTCCCCCTTGCGCCTCATTATATGTCTTCCTCATCAGTTTCTTCTCTCAGGTCCAAACATACCTAGCTACCACCATGATCAAGACTTTACATCCTTATACCAACACGGCAAAAACTGCTGAAATCATGTCCAGGTATAGGCCCATAGCTCCAAAGCCTGAGACTCCCGGAAATTTCATGACTGAGGGCTCCTCCCTATCCCAAAAGATCAAGCAGTCTCCTTACCTTCGGAGTCTCTGGCCGCAATTGCAGGCCAGGCCCACCAGGACCAGAAAGAGAGGCAGAGCTTCTATACCACAACCCTCCCTCAAGAGACAGAAGACCCAAGTTTTAGGATTTTGCCCGCCATGTCATGTAACATCTCCTGCAAAGAGCCTTTCTTTACAGACTTATCCTCGTACCCTTCCTCAACTCCCTCTTCCTAACCATGGACTGCTTAATTCCAGCTGGGAAAAACCTTGCAGCACTCCAAGTTTAATGACACTTCCACTTCTTCCATGTTCCCCACGAGAACTTGACTCAACGAAACCTGGCACGGAAGAGGTTATCGATTTGAACACTAGAGCAGAGATTCCAGAAGAAAAAGATCTCTTGCAGCAATTGCAGAGACCAACTATTAGCATTGTTATAGCACCTCAGCCAGTTCGGCCAGTTGGTTCTAGCATAAGCGTCGGGTGTATCAGCGAAGACCCTAACCTACCCCCAACGGGTGAAACCCCCAAAACAACAGAGGAGGTTGAGGAAGAGGTTGAGTGTGAGGCCTTGCCAGCTGTCATAACGGACTCAAACAACCAAGTTAGGATGGCAAATTCTGCCTACGAGGAGATGGTGGGTCAACCAGAATGTCCTTGGCTCGATTCCATGGTGACCAGCGACGGACGTCTTCCGCGTGGGCGTGGCTCCTGCAAGAGGATTAGTGGGGAGGTGACACTACGTCTTTGTGATTCAAGTATACCAATCTCATCCAATGGCTTTACATGCTGGGTGAGGATAGATTGGAAAATTGACAACAAAACCACCTCAATTAACGCTTTCTGTGACGTCATCAGATTATCCTGTGAATCGAGGCACTACCTCTTTAAGTGGAGGTTTCACGCTCGCAGTTGCACCAGAGAAGCTTCTTAGTCCAGTTGTAATGTTTGAAACGTTACTGTACACCGTTCTACATATAGGCTAGAGTACAAGCTCCTTAATTATCTATACTATAGGGATCATGTATAGTTTTTAATGGTTATATTCAATCTCAATATGTACTAAACATCAAGCCATTTACTAGAATGTATAATCGATATATATGGTCAGAAAACAGAATTGCACCTGATTCTTTCACTTCACACGAATGCACTTCACGCGTTTGTAAATCTAAATTATCATAATCGGGAGATTGCGGCCTTCTCTTTCCGTTCGGAGTTGTCTCCATATGATTTAGCCATTTAGGCATTACGAAGTAAAAGCGCTACGTTTTTCATGGCGGAAGCTTCGGTTAGAGACGCTATTTGTCTCGTAAATGTAGCCTTCAGAGTCACGGACGATGAAAAAAAAAAATAAATAGGCGTGTGGGTCGCCAGTGAACAGATTTTGGCATTAATTTTTCAGCGACTTGATGAAACTGGATATGTAATTGTGAATAAAGTAGGAATCAGGAGAGGGAGAGCAAACACAGAACTGTGGATGCAAACAAGCAAATGATTGGTCATTACATTAAATTTGTAAATCGTGTCGTGAAAATGGATTCTCTGTTGTCGAAGTCCCGCTGTCCGTGCTGTTCATTGCATTTGGGCCGTCATGTGATTGCATCACATTCTGCCACATGTCCAAGCTTTATTTATATATATATATATATATTTATATATGTTTCAGTAAGTACTTTTTTTTTGTTTCAAAAAATATTTTGTCGTAATTGTATGTTTTACCTGTAGTAATAATATATATATACATATATTTTTATTTACGGGTTTTTTTTGTGGTTATAAACACTGTTTAAAACTATCTAATTAACAAAAAATATATTTTACTTTTATTAACATTTTTTAAACTTAAAATTATTAAATATTTTATCATTTAATAATTGTTTTTTTCTTAATTAATAGTCTAAGATGCTAGTTAATTAACATGATTATTATTATTTTTGTTTTTTAAATTATTAATATTTTTAAATTAAATGATACTTTATATTAAAGTTTAATTTTTTATGATAAAACGTGATTATTAATTTTTTATGATATTAACGTTTAAATTAGATGTTAATACTTTATATTAATGTCTAATTTTTATTGTTGCAATACCATTATAATTACAGCAAATATAAAAAGAAAGTATTAGTCTTTTTGCAGACTGCATCATTGTTGCAATTAACAAAAATTGTGATTGTAGAAAAAAAGTAAAACAGTATAGGAAATTAATTACAGTTTTTTTTTTGTTTTGAAAAAGTTATTCAACATCAAAATTACAGTAAAATATATATGAAATGCAGGAATAATAATAAATAAATTAGAAATAAAGATAAATTTAAAAATATTATTAATTTAAAAAAGAATAATAAATCATGTTAATTAAATGTTGTCTTGAGCCTGTCAGTAGGCCTGATTCTTAGTTACCAAAAACATATATCTTAAAATGTTACTTAAGAAAAAAATAATTATTAGATGATAAAATATTTAATAATTTTAAATTTGATAATAAAAGTAATATTTTTTATTAATTAGATTTTTTTTTCATAAAAGATGATTAATTAGATATTTTTTAATAGTGTTTAATTATAACCACACATCCTGAAGCATAAAAAAAAAATTTGGACATGTGGCAAAATGTGATGCATAAGATTACATGGACAGCCCAGATGCAATGAACATCATAGAACAACAGGAGCTCTGACAGGGAATCCGTTTTTGGAAAGTGCATAGTATTGCAATAGAGTGGGACACCAGTGGATAATATCATATGTGAGCTTTTGTGATAACTGGAATGCGATGGAAGATCAGATTGCAATAGACAGAGACAGTCATTGAAGACTTTTCCATCCTTCCAGCTGAAGAAAATATGTGCTACTGCTACTCAATGAAATGCCAGATTTGAGAATGAAAGCATGCCAGCCGGTTGTTGGATGATCAGGTGCTGAAAATTGCTATTTAGGGTTCACGGGACCCCACTTCTACGAAGTAGCTTTTGTAATGAATTTCAAATTGATTAAACATTTAAACCGCAATATCCAACGAACAATGCCTTTAAATTACAAAGCAACTATGGACTTGGAGGCGTTACTTGGTAGTTGTAGAATACAATTCAACAATTGAAAATAATTAAATAAAAATTAGAAAGGGCATAATAAAGTTACCCTCTTCCAATTAAATAAATGTCATTGTTTTATAGTTCTAATGCTAAATAGGCGTTGGCCAAATTACATGTTATTTTGTACGTTTCTTACTTTTTACTCATTTATATTCACGGTTTGAGACACAGAGAGGGTAGATAGGAGTAGGATAGGAGCTTAAGATATGGACGAAATGATTGTGGATGACGTTATGAAGTCTGCTGTTGGTCTCCGCAATTTCGTGCAGCCCACATTTCTCCTTCGTTTTCCCTTATCACCTCTTCTTTGGTCTTTTCCTTCTCCCCCGTATTGGTAGCCCAGAAAACTCACACTAACAGAGAACACACAGATAATCTGCTCGTACCTTTGTAAGGTGAGAGGAAATATAGTATGGCATTTGCAGGAACAACCCAGAAGTGCATGGCTTGTGAGAAAACAGTTTATCTGGTTGATAAGTTAACTGCGGATAACCGAGTGTACCATAAGGCTTGCTTCAGATGCCACCACTGCAAAGGAACCCTCAAGGTATGTTTCTCTTCTAGCTTTTCAGACAACTGTGTATCTCATGCTTTTTTTTCAGGCTTCTTAATCTTAAGCTTGGATCCGGACTACCGGTCATCGAAAGAGTGTATGTAGCTTTTGGTTAAATCAGAACAATGGGGAATCATTTTAAGAACTGTTTGACAAACTATTTGGTGTTTTTTTTTTTTTTTTAAATTATGAATCGCTTTTCACCCTGGGACACTTTCTGTCAAGACTAAACTTTTATCTGTTCCTCGTATGTTCATACTTTCCTTTTTCTGGTCAATTCTGGATTGTATCTGGTCTTACTTTTCTTTCCCAACCTCACCAGGATTTGATGTTAAATAATACAGATCAACCCATGATGAAATTAAGAGTGGAAATCCAAAGTTTCAAACCCAGGACCACAATAATCCATCCAAATACTGGAAGTTGTATATGCAGCTGCAGCCTTCTTTCTTCTTACTTTTTTTTTAGGCAGATCTTTTTTTTTCCCAATCCCGTGTTCTACTTCCACTGCTGAAATTAATGTGGCAATCTTCACTTTTAGTAGATATGGTTTCAATAGACCAGCACGTAATATTGTAATTTTCATTTAAATAAAGAAAATTGCTAAGTGCTGACTGATCAATGCATCTGCAGCTTAGTAACTACAATTCTTTCGAGGGAGTTCATTACTGCAAGCCACACTTCGACCAATTGTTCAAAAGAACCGGTAGCCTTGACAAAAGCTTCGAAGGTAACTAGGCATTAAGAATGGAAATGTTAAATGCCTTAAATTTTTCTTCTTAGCTACTAAATCCTATTTCCTTTTGCCTAATTAGGGACACCCAAATTAGCTAAACCAGAAAAAACCATTGCTAGTGAGGTAATAAATCCTTAATTTAGGTGCTTGCCATTTGCAAATGCACCACAGAAGCATTCATCTAACATTTGAACTGTTTCAACCAGAAAGCTGCAGCAACCAAAGTGTCTAGCGTGTTTGGTGGAACCAGGGATAGATGTGCTGGTTGTCAGAAAACAGTCTATCCAACTGAGAAGGTAACTCGTCAACAAAATGTTAATGCTAGCATCCATAAGAACCAAGAACCTGTCATTCTGCATATAAAGAATTTTACATATATAGTACAGGAAAGGGTGAAATTAGTATATTTTGTAATGATATAGGTTACTGTGAACGGAACTCCTTACCACAAGAGTTGTTTCAAATGCTGCCATGGAGGGTGTGTTATAAGTCCTTCCAACTACATTGCACACGAGGGCAAACTCTACTGTAAACATCACCATATCCAGCTGATCAAGGAGAAGGGCAATTTGAGCCAGCTTGAAGGTGACCATGACAAGAGTGCAATGCATGATAAAGTCGGCCGTGACCAAGTTGCTGCCCACACATAAATAAGATTATGAATATTCCCATTTTCAAGGAAGCTCTTCGCCTTCCAGATATATGGTAATTGCTATTTTGTTAGTTAAACAAGTATGTGGATCGTGATCATTTGTATTTGGGTTTCGTTGTGAGGTTGTGGATACTTAAATGAGATGTCAAGAGCATTTGACTCAAAGTATGTAATTCTGAACTGTTTACTACTGCACTTAATAAGATATAACTCTCATTGACTTCCTATTGATATCTTAAAAATGTGTCACAACCCTCCAATGTCTGTTTTCCAGTACCAAAACTCTAGTCTGCAAGTTGATTTACCAAGTTGTGATGCAATCTAATTTCTGTTCCATCTAAGTTTAACGTCTGCAGATTCAGAACAGGGCACTATGTAAGGACATTGAGTGTCGTTGAGGCTAATACCTCCACAACTAATAATACACTATGCCACATGGTATAGGTGACACGTGGCTACATAACAGAAATGAAAGGGGGAATTATAAAGTAGGGCATTGGTTGACTAAAAATGTAGCCAGTATAGACATGTTTTGCTGATCTGTATCTACATTCATTCAAATAGCATGGTTACATCTCCACAAGACCAACCAAACAGTCTTAATTACCTCTTAAAATGGAAGGATGCTCATATTCAAATACTCGTTGAATGCAAGAAAATTAAGAGACCAGCGAGGAGATCGCAATGATAAGGATATCAATGCCAGACATGAGAGCACCATGAGGACATGATTGCTCGAACTTACAGATAACTGAGCAGAACAAGAACTGGGAACAAGGTGAAAATGAAAACACCTTCCATGAAGATTGAATACATGTTTTTAGTTTTATAATGTTGTTAATTAATCCATCTCATATATATAATTTAAATCGAAGAAATGCACTTGTTAAACTACGTATTACTAATCCATTTAGTATTTCAATTACAAGAGCTTGTCCAAGAACTACATAGTAATACTGAAACATCGCTATTCACTAGTCTCTGTTTTGGACCGTCGAAAATCTTTTATCTCTCCCTCCAGAGACGCCCGGCCAGCCATTCGATCGTTCAAACTCCGTCGCTTCAACTTCACATCACCACCATCAAAAGCCTTACTCACCAACCCTTGCAACCTTTCGGGACTCGGATACAATTTCTTCTGCAATAATCCTGAGTAGGATTCCATGAACTCTGAGTATGCCCTCACCACAAGCTTCACGGTTGCTTGTCTGATCTGTTCCCTCAAATCTTCATCTGGTATACTATAATACCCTTTGTGCATCTGAGAAATATCATTCAAACGCTTCAAAAAAGTTTCAATTTTTTCTGTCACTAAACCTCCAATAGTATCCTTTCCCTGTTGCTTCAACTCTTCCATATCCAAAATCCTCACCAAAACTCCCCATGCCTGCATCTGATACATGTACGCCGATTCTTCTGCCACAGCCTTGTAACTGTTTTTCATATATTGCTCACCCAATAGCTCACCAAGCTCCGTGTTCTTCGTCCTCATATAGATGTACCAGTAGGTGTTCATTGCAAATATATGGATCAAAGTTTTGTCCCTGCAACGGGACCGTTTAGACTCAATATTTCTTTGAAGGGCATCCATGATGTTGAAAATGGCATCCTTTAGTAAATTCTCGTCTGTTTCGGGTTGCAATAATATCCCAGCTTTCCATATCTGTTCTGTTTGGAGAACCTTACCCATGGCTTCTCTGTAATTCTTGGTTGTAAGGTATTTCAGGTAATTGATGGCATACCTCACTAGTTTCGGAACTGAGCCATCTTGTGGGGCTGGAACACCATCTGCGTTCCCTTCTATTTGCAGCCCAAATTCCCAAAACACTTTACTTGACGCATCGATCAGAAGCTTCTCGAGCTCCCGGAACCGCTTGCAGAAATCCACTCCAGCTTCCCCGTCGAAAACTTCCAAGAAATCGGGTTTGAGTTTTTCTAAGGATTCAAACATATCTAACAGTTTAAACAGCTTCTGCGGCTCTTTGCTGCTTCTGGCTACACCTTCTCCGAATCGAAAGAACACGGCCATTATTTTGTCAGCTATTTTGACGAAGCATTCTGGCCAAACTAGTCCATCCATGATGTTACCCATAACTTTGTCGCAGAGTTTCTTCTCGGAGAAAAGAACTTTCTTAACAGCAACTTCAAAGTGTTGGATCCAAAGGGTTATCGCCATTTCTAAGCTTTCCCACTCCATCTCATCGATTCCTTCTGGGGTATACTTTCTCAAGTAATCTGGGTTTAGCCTCATTAATGCTTTGGCAGCCCTTCTATATCTCACCTGTGAACCGTTAAAAGAAAATTATAAATACCGAGTGAGGTGAAGCATTCGTAATAACATAATAAATGATCATGATCAAGGGAAGGTTACTTTGACGTAGATGTCAATGCATATATCCAAGCAATCATTGGCAGCTAGAGTCTCCGAGATTCGTCTCAGCACTTCGATTTCCAGCTCTGAGCCTAATTCAGAGTCAACGCTAAAATCCTCGGTGTCATACTCTGCCTGCTGCTGCTGTAATATATCTCCGACGTTCTGATGCCTTATTTGCAATAATATATTCTCGAACTCATCTTGCATATGAAGCAGGGCCTGGTCCAGTAAACCTTCAAATCGCATGGCATCGACCTCTGTTTCATAGAGTGTCTTGAGAGTGACGAGGGTCTCTCTTAACCTCTGTGTCCTGTATTGATCCGCTGCCTTTGTTCGGCTTATAAACTCGACCACCTCTTGAAGTCTCTGAATCACTGGTTCACCCTCTTGACTTATGGAATTAATGGCCTCGTTTAGCTGATCAACGCAATCCATGTAATGGAGTAGGTTATGGAGGCGTGTTTGTTGTGTCTTGTCCGCGGACAGTTTGGATGAGAGATCGAGAAGGTTTTGTTGGAGAGACTCGTAGAGCTTGAAGCTGTCGAGGAGTCCAAGGGCAGGGGAAACAGCTCTGTTAATTCTACTGTCAAGAGCTTTGGTGGACATGGCTAAAGATTGTAGAGGGGCCACGCTTCTAGATGCTGTAGACAGAGTTCCGTCTATAACTTCAAACCTTGTCTCCATGTTTCCGAGACTATCTTCCATTTTCCTCGAAGCTCGAAGCAGAGCTTTCAAATCGGAGCATGCTGACTCAAGATTCAGAAGCGTTGGGTCTTGCTCATTGGGTGCCATTGTTGTTGAGAAATTCAAACCCTCTGTCTCGTGTGGAAATATATTAGAGGGTGATCACCGAAGCGGCTATTGCAGCAACAAAGACAGTAAGCAGAAGAAGACGGGTGTAAAGCAACCAAGCTACGTGGCTCGATATAAACAGAGAAACAAATGGCGTTCCATTGTGAGAAATAAACAAAACGACAACAAGGAAGCTTGGAAATATGCCTAGCTGCGCCGGAGCCTTCAATCCCCAAGAATTGGTCCCAAAGCACACGCCCTGACGGTGACAGCCGAAATGGGTTCATGGGCCAATGCCCAAGATTAGGACCCGTCATGGCCAAGGTCCAGTCCAGACCCATTACTACTCATCTGAGCCGTCCGCCTGATCCAGCGCACCAAGTGATGCCACGTGGCTTTTTGGGGTTTTCTATTACTTATACGCACCGTTTCGGGCGGCTAAAGGAAAAAAATCACGGAAACCCTTCCTTTCTTCCTCGCGAACGGCTAATGCTTGCTCTTCGCGTCACGTGACCAGACCCTGATGGATCAAATCGTAGTCCATCGTGTCGTCGCCGTCCGGCCATTCTGAGCGTGGTACCTCTTCCTCTACGGTGTCGCGTTAACGCCTCCAGCTACGGTAAGGAAATTTCTTCTCCATTGCTGCGTGTGGATTTGGTTGTGTTCTGTGCATTGCCTTGCCCATGCTGTACCCCCTTCGTGCTGTCCTGTGCTGTCCGCGGAATCGCGGCCGTTCGCTGCTTCGAGCCGTCCACCAAAAACGGTGGGTTTTACTGAGTATGCTTTTCTAGCTCTAGCAGTCGCATTCCAGCCGTCTCCAAGCCGTACCCATGTTTTTTTTCCTTGAAAGTTTATTTTGACACGCCTGTAATAATTTCCAGGCGTATTCAAAGCATATCTGTGTCGAGTACGTATACGTACACTTATACTTGGGGCTTTTGCACATATTGGTGCTTCCCAGAAATTGATTGTTATGATTTCTCAATTTAATAATTGAACAGAGAAGTTCTGATTTTAGTTATGTAAGTGCAGTAGCACAAGTTAAATAGAAAGGAAAGAAAATGGTGTTTGGGCAAGTAGTGATTGGTCCTCCTGGTTCCGGCAAAACAACTTACTGTAATGGCATGTCTCAGTTCCTCAAACTTATTGGAAGGTAAGGAGTACTCTTTCCTACACCCTCATAAAGGAAACTCAAAGATCATGACTTATATATTGGTTTTTAAAATGATGGTATGTTTAGTTTCTGATAAAATAAAACAGATATATCTATAAGCTCCACTAGACTGAAGCCAATATAAGTATTAACTATATTGCCAGTTTCAGTTGACACTTCGACAGTCAAAACTTAGAAGTACATGGGGCATTGGATGAAAATTTAGGTTTTCTGCTAAAATTTGGCAACTGTAGTCCAGTGACCATTTTATTCTTTTATACGCAGGAAGGTTGCTGTAATCAATCTGGATCCTGCTAATGATTCATTGCCGTATCCTTTCCTCTTTATTCTTTAAACCTAGATACTCAATCGAAAGTGTCATATTTAATCTGCATATTTTAATACATGAAGTTTCCCTTATATAAAAGATAGCTATGAATGTGCAGTGAACATTGAGGATCTTGTGAAACTAAGTGATGTAATGGCGGAACATTCTCTAGGTCCTAATGGAGGTAAACCTTTTAAAAAAAAGACATCTATGATTTATTTGTTTTTCTGAGATTGCTGTATGATAGGTCTGACTCTGATAGGATTTACTGAATAATGCTGTGATATTATTAATGGCAAAACAGAACTGTAACCAAATCAATCAGGCACTCACAGTCTCTCTACACTCACATTACAGCAACAGAGCATAGCCATAATAGCACTTATGCAGTACTGACTCACAATACAGTAGCTGAACGCACACAAGGAAACACACCCAAAAGAAATAAAACAGTAAAAGGATGCTAGCTTTCGAGAGGCTAGCACTCTCCCAGTCCTCTCCTTTTTTCCTCCCCCTTGACCTCCTTGCTTACTCCTTAAATACCCCTCTTGCCGGGTTGTTAGGGGCCCCACCACTACAAAGTTAGTTAACAGATTGTTGTTGCAATTTCTCTCTCCCTGCCACCTCATTATTCTTACCCTTTCTAGAATACACCCTTAATTCTGTTTTAGTCTCCTGTTTCCCGTCCCTTCCCTTCCTCTTATAATGCTTAAGGTTTTGGGTTTTATCAATGTCCCAACAATGTTTTTGTCTAAGAAAGTTTGTGATTTACGTATTTTTTTCTGGAATTTCTCTGTGCTCCAATTTTGCCAAAGTAATAATGGAAGTAATGGATTAATGGTTTTCTACCTTGTGCTTTTGGGAGCATAGAAGATAAGAAACTTTAGAAGTTACTCAGTGTGTAAGTTAATTTTACTCACAAAGAAACCATGAATATCCTAGAATACCTATTGTCAGCTATTCATGCATCAATGATTGTGCATTTTCAAAAGTTTCCTGTCTTGGACAAACAGGTCTTGTGTATTGTATGGATTATCTAGAGAAAAATATTGACTGGTTGCAAGCTAAGTTGGAACCCCTTCTGAAAGGTAGGCGCTATATGCCTCAATTCTAGATTTATAGGCTTTATGAACAGACAAAAAGTTGTAGTACTATCTTAAGAAGACCAAGTATTGTTGTCCTCTTTGTTCAGTTGGCAATGGCATACTTTGTGGCTGACTATAGTATAATAATTTCAGATCACTATGTACTCTTTGATTTTCCTGGTCAAGTGGAACTGTTTTTTCTTCATTCAAATGCCAAGAAGGTTATCATGAAACTCATAAAAAAATTGAACCTAAGGGTATGCTTTTTTTCCCTACATCTTGGTGATGTCTGACTGTTTATTTTATGAAAAGACTTACTTTCTTACTCATTTTATGCAGTTGACTGCAGTGCATTTGGTCGATGCTCATCTTTGCAGTGACCCTGGAAAGTATATCAGTGCATTGCTTCTATCCTTATCAACAATGCTACATTTAGAACTCCCTCACATTAATGTATTGTCAAAAATTGATTTAATTGAGAGTTATGGAAGGCTAGGTGTGTTAACTACTTCTAGATTCCAGTGGTGAAATTTACAATACATCCTTAATTCTGGCAGGTGACAGAGGTCCATGCTAACCGTTACATTTTGATGTTTGCAGCTTATAACCTTGATTTCTATACAGATGTGCAAGACTTATCATATTTACAGTACCATCTTGATCAGGATCCTCGCTCTGCGAAGTACAGGTTTGATGTCTAGAAAAAATTGCTGCACTTAGTTGTGTGGAGAGTCTTTGCTTTTTAACTATCTTTCTGTTTCAAATAGCAATCAATAGATTTTTTTTCAAACTTTAAATTCCTTCCTTATTTATGATGTAGCAATTCCATATTTATTCTTTCACTTGTCTACATGGGCTTTGAATTCCATGTTGACTTTTTGCTGTATTGATTTGTTATTAATTAATTTTATACACTGAGAGATGTGAAGGAGGTGAAAACACATATGTAAGCTTTAGGTGCTTCCATTAACAGCTCCAAGCTTGATTGAGTGATACTAATATAGGAAATGGCATCCCTAAACATATGAGGTGACTACACAAGTAATTTTATATAGCATATTTCTGATTGTGGGCTATGCCCATGGTACTCAGAATCAGACATGTTGTTTGAAAGAGGACAAAATGGACCTTAGTGATCTGCCCATTGGTTTATCTGCTTCATTTGCAATTTCTACTACAATGGAATAAGATCCAAGTTTTCCTCATGAAATGTGTAACCATTTTAAATTATCGGGTTGTTGAGCAGCTTCTAAATTTCATAAATTCAACTGTAAATTAAGAATGGTAACCTGCTAATTAAAGTGAGCAACTGTAAGATACTAAGATGTTTTTATCAAAAAAAGAAAAAGATACTAAGATGTTGTTTTAAATGAGTAGGATGGAATTTGTGTTGTCAGTATATGTTATGATCATGAACTCTGTGACATAGTTTCATTAGAAGAAACTTAAATTTTGTGTGCTAACTGTTAGAATACACCAAGTCTTTTAAATGTTTCATAAGGTTTCTGTGAGAAACAAATTGATAAGTGTTCAATGTTTTTTATTCTTCCACCACATCTCTTAAGGTTTCAGGCTGATAATGTTCTTATTCTTTTTTTTGCAGCCGTAAGATAGGTATTTAGTTTTTTCTGAGTTGTTGTGTTGATTTATAGATCTTAATAATCTTTGCAGGAAACTCACAAAGGAATTGTGTGAAGTTATAGAAGACTTCAGTCTTGTGAATTTTACAACCTTAGATATTCAGGTACACTGAATCTTTCTCCTGGTCTTTCATGAGCTTATGTCAAGTGTTTAGAATTATGTTATTAGTGAGAATCTCCTTTTCAGGACAAAGAGAGTGTAGGCAATTTAGTGAAGCTGATAGACAAAAGCAATGGATACATATTTGCTGGCATAGAAGCAAGCGCGGTTGAATTCAGCAAGATTGCAGTTGGTCCTGTTGATTGGGATTATTATAGATATCCTGGTTTACTTGCAATATGTCTAATTCGATTCATTTCTCTTTTTTTTTTGGGGATAAATTACTGGAGAAATCTCACCACTTGCATTGTTGCATGACAGAAATGTGCAAGTGATTAATCACCTTTTTAGCTTGTTAAGATCATGATTTTAGGTCTTGCATTTTCCGATATGCGTGTCTCAAATGCACTGCATTTTTCCCTTCTCCCGATTAAAGCCTTACTCCCACTATTAAATTCTGATTTTCCCCTTAACTTAGAGATCTACAGTAGCAGCTGTGCAAGAGAAGTACATGAAGGATGATGATAACATTGATCATGATGATTGATGGTGAAGTTGAGAGGCTTCTTTGCGAAAAGAATGAAACCCTAGTGAGTCTGTTACTTGCTTCAGTCCTTGTACAGTTGGTTTCTGTGTGGGGATTGTTAAGTAGTTGGTGGACTTCGCCAATAGCTCTTGACCCTCAATGCAGGTATTAGAGTTTCTAGTAGCGAAAATTTTGAAAACAACCAAATCAGATGAGCTGACAGTTATTTTCATAGCACTATCTAGAACTATCCAACAGCGAGAGGCAGCTAACTCTGGATCATAGCATTATCAGCTGTTGATATTGAGTGGAATCTGGCTACTCTTGAAATGAAATTGTCTTGTTTGTTTAAAATATACTTTTGGCATCCAGATAGTATTTCTCTTTGTATTGCTGCTAAGTAATGTGGTTGTAGTTGAACTGTTTTAAGGTTTAAGTTATAGCCACCTGTTCATTTATGCTGGAATACAGTGCATGTAGCGGTTGAAAATTCTAATTTTACAAGATAGTGATATTTTAGGCAGTGGTGTATATTTCTACTTTCTTTTTTCCTAGGAAATTACAGCAACAAATTGGAAGAGCAAATTATTTTCACTACCCATTCCCCTTCACTTGGCTTTTATTACTCAGCATTCCCTCTATTGTCATGAGCAACATTTATCCACCAAGCCACAACAATCCCTGTTGTACTCAGCTTGAAGAACGTCTTGGTGCCTGGTGCTTCCCATCAAGTGATAGTAGGTGCTCCTGTTCCTGCACATTAATGGGATTAAATAAAAGTAATTTGGCATCTTTCGTTTTTGGTGATACAAAAAAGTAATTAAATCTATTTAGCATGAAATTGAATGAGAAATTCATCCAATTATTGAAAGAAATCTCTGACTTCTGCTTGATTTGATGGAATGGATGTTGCATTAAAAATGGATTTAGTCAGCCCATTTCCATTCCCATCACTTTCACGCCAAATATTGAAATGTGAAAGGGATTATTTTAATAATTCATTATTATTTATTAAAAAGAAGCTAAGAACGATCAAGTGATAAAAGTAAAAAGGGATATGTTCTATCCACATCTTGGAGGCTCTTTTCACAACTAATTAAAGATGATACGTTTAGGACTGTATTTCGCTGACTTCAGAATTCTGAGAACAATTTCCGGTGTGACATAAATTCTAACATATTGCTACGGTATATAGGGAGATTAGCAATAAATTTATTGAAATTTACTAATTATTGCTCTAAACATTTTCTGTGTTAATATCTAAGGAAAGAAGCCTGGGTTTCTCAAGACTTGTGGATGTTAAACGCTCGATGGAACTCAGTACTGGCATGTACGCGGAAAGATCACATGTCGACTCGTATGGATGTTTCAATAATCAGCACGAGCACAAATGCACAATCACAATCATCAAAACAGACTTTTGCAGATCCATTTTCTACGGAAATGGTTGAACTTCAATCATATGCCATTTTGTATGTTTGAAAAAAGTTGAGAGATATGATATCTGAGAAGAATAATACGAGATCTGAAGCAAAATAGCCTATCTCAAAAGCATATAATTTATTATTATTGATATGACGTTAGCTGTTGATTGACTATTTATTATTATCTATATTATAAATTGATGCGAATATACGAGGAAAAGAAAATAAATATAATAAAAAATTTTAAAAAAATAATAAAGAATAAAGCAATTTTTTATTATATAATTTATTAATTTAAAAATATAATAATTATTATTTTATATTAAATTTTAAAAATTTAAAATAATAACATTTTTATGCATACAAAATTTCTAATATATAATATAGTCATAGAGATTGAAAGAAAGTCTTTTGATAAGAAGATCTTGATTTATATATATATATATATATATATATAGGTTGAATATTTTTCATTGTTAAACGGCTCTTAAAATTTTTATATATGATAATAAAAAATGTTTTATATAAATTTCAAAAAAATATAAAGATAAGGAGTTTAACTTTTTGAGTTGTATAGATAAGTTTATTTAATCTCTCTATCTATCTACAAATGGTTAGTCAAGGTCATAAATAACCTAGTTTTAACTTTTAAGAAAGTGACTAGATGTTAAATTATCAAAAATCGCCATTTTGAAAAAGATCAGTAATTTTAATGTTATTCAGTTATCACTTAAAATCACAAGAATAATATCTCTCGCTATTTTTTTTAAAGGAAAAAAAAGTTAGTTACTATACCTAGAGACTCTTGCCAAGAAAGAGATAACAACGCTGCTATTAATATTTTTCACTACATCATGGCTGTCGTATTAAGGTCACCGACGATTGCAGGCCTTATTTTTTATTTAATGAGTTGGTTCATGGTAAGCATCTATGCAACGTGATAAGAATATTAATACCTTAAGATCAGTTGACGATATATAGCGTACGATTTAATACACAGTATTATATATAAAAAGGATATTAACGAGTATAAGACTAAATAACTGACAATTTCTTATGTTTTAAAATATTTGTAATTAATTCTACAGAATGCTAGCTAATAAAATAATAAGAAATCCCTCAATATTTCTAAACATACCTTGAACAATTCAACCTAAATTTTTTATAAAAAAAAGCATATAACCCAAAATTTTAATGTCAAAGTTTCAAACACAATCAGTTGCATTGATCATTAGAACGGAGAATAATATATGAAGTTCACTTTCGTTGCCAACTGCCCTTGCAGCCAATGATGAAATTCAACTTACTAGTGTCCCTTCTAGAAGATATAAATGTATTCGATGAACTATTGGCATCATTTTGGAATTGTTTTAATATATGAATGATGAACTTATTTCTGAGTCTGACCCTCCATCACAAGTAACATGTTCTTTAATTTAAAATCCGAAATTCATTTTTTGTGGTATACTGTTTCCTCCTCTCCAAGAAGTCAAGTCGGAAACTTCTAAAGGATTTAATGTCAAGCCTTCTGATTCGTGACTTACCTGCTTGGGGCTTAAATTCAACCCACTCCTTAGACTATGAAAAATATACTTCTAAGTCTTCCCTCCTCCTGTAATAATCTACCATATATACCATCCCCAAAATTCCACACGGCAAAACCTTAATTTTGCTCCGAAACGCATACTTCCTTCCTTCCACATGCTGAATCATTTTACGTGCGGCACTTTTCATCACGAAGAAGAAGATGATCCCTGTTTCAGTAGTCCAAAAAAGTCCAGAAGAAATAGCTTCAGCAGAAGCCATAGCAAGAACAATAACCCATATTCCACGCGTGGCCTAGACCAGTTTTCTGCACTCTTAGCTGATCTTGACAAGAAAAGGCAGGAGATTTATTCACGGATGAGGCCGCAGGACATTTCTATTGTTCGCTTCATGCCCTCCAACTCCAACGCAAATGATTTCGTCCCTATTATAGTCAAAGTGAAAAATAAGGACCAGAAACATAGAAGTGAAGAACTAAAGGTAAGACATGTGTCATCTAACTCACAGGCAATGGATAAGTCTGCAGTTGAACTTGAATCCACTGCTGCCATGGAAGGACAAAAGCAGCCTATGAAGGCAGAGAAGAAGAGTTCATGTTGGAATATGAAGTGGGATATGTGGAGATGCCCATCTTTTTACGTCCCAGTAATGGTGATATTAACTTTGGCGTTGTTGACAGTGTTTGGGCGATCAGTTGCAACTCTTTGCGCCTGTATTTTGTGGTATATGGTCACGGCAGTGAAGGATAGTTCAACATCAAGAAAGTCCATAAAGAAAAAACATTATATGACAGGTTTGAGTGAGAAGATGGCAACTCATTCTGGGGCTTCAGAGGACAAGTCGACGAGAAAACTAGACCGTCTGAAGAGCTGGTGAACTGAAGATGATGATCTGGTATCATTCAACATTCTCTCTTTTTTCTCTTTGAGCTTAGGATTTTGCTTCTGTGAATACATGTACGTTTTCTAGGTGACGTGCTTGAGACGGGTTGAAAATTCAATCTTTCTCGTCAAATGTTGGGAGTTTAAATTATGGTATTAATCATCATGATAGAGTTGCCATGTCAATTTAGGTTGATTGGTATGAATCTTGAAAATCAAGTAGTGACACGCACAAATAATTAATAAATTGTCTCCTTCAATGATAGTTCGTGAAATAGAGTCTGGGCTTGATCTTTAAAGTCAAGAGATCATTGGTCTATCATCTAATACGTATCCTAATCCAGAGATTGTTTTAAAGGAAAAGATTAATGAGTGGTATTTGAGAGAATGTCCAAGCTATGAGCCAATCAGAATTCTAAACTCCAACATAAGAACAGATTAGTTTAGTTTTTGACAGGATGGAAAGATTGGAAAGTTAAGATTTCCTGTTTGCCTCAAAACAAAAGGCGGCTGTATCTCTGGCGCATCCTTATTCTGGGTTTTTGAAGTACATCGGTGGTTAGAAATTTTAATGAATATCGGAATATCAAGACATATAAATCAAATAAAAATTAAATTAACAAATTTATTTATCAATAGTTTATTTTTAACATATTTATAATTATCTTAATCTATATATCTTCTAAACTTAAAAACTTCTTCATCGACGAGTTTAAAATTGAGTGGTTTTCCCGGGTGACAATCTCAGTTCTGTTGCCATGTGAATATCTAGACAAGCACATCTTATTCCTTTCATTTACGAACTAAAATATCCGTTGATCAGGCCTAGCCGAATTGGTGTGTTGTGTGTAAGCTCAGATGGATAAGGGGTCATATTACGACGAATGCAACGTCAGAAAGAATTTAGGACTAAAGAATATGAATGCCGTTAATAAAAACTTGGAACAAGATAAGGATGGAAACAAAGCATGAAAATATCATTACTTCACATCTGAATAGATATTAACTTGATTCAACCAGCGTAATGGATTTTGGCCAACCATGGCCACAGGGAAAATGCTTAGAAGTGTTCGCACAACAGATTGCTAAAACTATGCCCTTGACTATACCCCGAATGGTCCAAGTCTCCGCAAAAGGAATTGACTGAAGTTCATATACCAGAAGAATCCAGAGTCTAATCTGTTGGTCAGTCCACAATATAAATGCATACATGTACTCCTTATTCCTGCATCAATTAAAGGGTTTTTGGTCAAAAATGGGCAGACTTGTAATCGACATTACAGTCCAACTATTGAGCCAAATGTCACGAGCCATAAGGAAACGCCCCTTGGGGCTTGAGAGACCAAAATCTAACCTTGAATCTCCTTGGGCGTACATTTTCTGGACTGTGGCGAAAGCTGTAGGAGTGACGTCTTGGAGCTTCACTTCTGTTATCCTTCTCTTGTGTCTGATTCCTCGAATTCCGAAAATACCCATCTTTCTCCCAACTAACCTCATAATCAGCCTTTAGACGTGATCCTTGCTGTTCATTCACAACTCATAAATCATCAGTTCATTAGCAAGAAAACATGTTATCAAACAAAGGTATCCAAGCCTTCCAGTTTAGCTATGTATTCTTCATGCCAACTGCCGTCAAGTAAAATTCTTTTTATTTCTTATTACTCCCGCCACGATGAATCGGATTGGCTATCTATGTAAATAATCCACTCATACAATATAGGACTTATCCTAAAGGTACAGAACAACCACCTGAACATTATGATATGAAAGTTTCAATCCAAAATGTCTGATAATTTGGTTATATGTGTAATTCACGACAAATTAAGAAAAATAAATAAATTAAAAGATGCTCAGTCAGAAATCAAGCTAGTACTTTTTGTAATGAGCGACCACATAGAACTCTCAATGCACCGTAGAAGTCTCTGTATTTCTCGAACTGAACCACAACCTTACAGTAAAGGCCTGAAACTAGGCCTTCACTATCTTCGTTTGCATCCTTCCCTAGATCATCGTCCTCGGCAACATTCAGATTCCTATAAGTGACCGTGAGTTATGGATCAAAAGAAGGATTTGCAATTAGGTAATTGATGACAATGCAGGCATAAGCTTGTTACAGTCTGGTAAAGGAACTGCAGAAGTTGAAAGTTCACATTACATTTGACTTCAGTAGGTTTTTTAAGTTTTTTCTTGTTCTTTGTCTTTGACAAGAATGTTTAATTCTTAAATAAGTTCTTTTCAGAAGAAGTGTAGAAGCCAACTCAAGGCAAAATAAAGAATCCACTCTTCAATAAGCAATATGCTCCTAAGAACTTAACTTCCCAAGCTTAATTTTAGCATTAAAAGAAGAGAGAGAGAAAAAAAAAGATCATCTCCATAAATTTACATGAACAAATATTTATATCAAGGACTCAAGTGTAGTGAAATAACAAAGATTAAAACTGGAACTCGTCCAATAACGAAAGCATTAAACCATAGTAAAGTGGAACCAACCTTATCTTGCCAAATGCCGAGAAGATGGTGTGAGTAACAAGCATGGAAGGCTTAGACGAAACTCTCGGCTCCGAAAACCACCGCGACGGCAATCCCCTAAGAGTGACTGTATCCGGTTCTTGCCTCACTCTGGAATACCCTGCGAAATTTGAACCATTTAACCAAAAATTCCCTTTCTTTTCACTCTGGAAGCACATCGAAACTAAATTGAAATCACAAACCTCGATTGCCAAAAGCATAAAACTCTTCCCAAGATTTTTTCATGCCCTCAAAATCATCCGACGCAGGCACAGATACAGTAAGCCTGAACTTAACCCCTTCCAGGTTCAACTCGATCCCATCCATCTTCTCCACAAGATACTCTCTCCATTCCGAGAATTCCTTCTCCAAAGCCTTCACCTTCTCTTCCTCCGTATCCTTTTCGGCGCTATCGTGAAGAAACCCTAGGTCCCAGATATGAAGTGTTCCAGTGGCAACTGGATCCTCGCGCTTGCGCTTCCTGAGATGCTTAAGCCGTTTGATCTCGAGATCTTCTTCGGGGACAGTAATGGGGGTAGAAAGCGAGGTCTTGAGGAAGTCAATGAGAGCTCGCTTGATCTTCCACTCGTCGATGGGTTTGGTGAGAGTGAAGGTTGAGGGATAGACAGTAAGATTGAGCTTTACACGAGGGACAAGAGAGAGGCCGTTCTCTATGTTTAACGTTGTTGTTGGACGCGCCAATTTCAACGGTTGGATGCTCATATCTGTCCCCTCCTTACGTTCTTGCAAACTAGGATTTGCAATGATCCCCAATTCACCATACTCCATACTCGATATATTCCAACAAGCAGAGAGAGCAGGAGGGGTGGGGAAGACCAAAACGTCGTCGGTTAGGGGTCATGAAGAAACGACGTCGTAGAGATGCGCTGGAGTTGGAGTTGGAAAAGAGGAAGATGGCAATTGGCACGTACGTAACAGAGTAAACACGGAAAGAAAAGAGAAAGGGATTTTAATATAGAAAAAAGGTGGGACACAAAACAAGGGGAAGTCAAACTGAAAATGGGAAGAAAAAAATAAAAGAAAGGAAAAGACAGATTGTAGGGGCAGGCAAAGCGAGAAACACAGGGAAGGAGGCGACGAGGAGAGAGACACAAGACACAGAGAGAGACAGAGACGGAACATGGGGCTGTGCTTTGGTTGCTTCGGCGGAGCCAACAAGCGAATGACAAAGGAGGAGGAGAGATTGGCCTCCGAAGAAGCGCGCGCTAGAGCTGCTGAAGCCGCCCAGAAAAGGCATTTTCATACATGCACGCTTTTCTTTGAATATATATATACACACACACACATCTTTTTCCCTGTTTTTCTTCCGTTTGCATTCTCTATTTTTCTCATGTTTCACGATTCGATGATCGTGTAATGTGCCTTTTATAATGTGCTTTGAATTCCTCTACATATGTCGCGCATTCGGGTTTTATTGGATTCTCTACTTTTGTCCTAATACTTATGCGTCCAACGTATCTACCTTGCCGGACTTTTTTTTTTTTTTTTTGACTCTATATCAAGAATATCACATTGTTCACCTCTTTTTCAAATATATTTAATGTCTGTATTTTTCTGTTTAGATATTAATTCATTTTCATTTAGTAGTTGAGCTGGGGTTTATGAGTTGCATTAGTACAGTTCGAAGGGTTATTATTTTGCTTCTAAAGGTCATTGCTGCTTTTCTTTGAATATCATATACTAATACCTAGATATAGGTCTTTTCTGGATTCCCTAATCACAGGGGCAAGTTCACTTTTAAAGTCAATAAAGATTTCTTCTTTGTTCCACTTGGGGACTTATAGTGTGACGTAAATTTTAAGTTTTGGACATGTTATGACCACCTGCATGTGTAATAAACATGAATCTTATGTTTTCGGAGATTCACACGAAAAAAAATGCATGAAAGGTTCCCACTAATTGGTAAATAAAACATAATAGCAGAAAACTTGAGAGAAGAGTAAAGCATAGGAAATTATGTATATTTTAATGCTTCTATGATGGCTTTTTATTGGTGACAAGCATAGGTAAAATAGAGGGAAACTTATGTGTTTATTGTAATAGCAGGGAAGGAAACTGTGAAAATTCTCCGGCAGCACGAGCTGCACAGCAACAAGGAACAGAAAAGCAATCTGCAGACTCCAAATAAAGGTTCGGTGATTCAAGATGCCACTTGTTTCTTGGCAAGTATTTGTTGATACTGTGATTAAATCTCCCAAAGTCTCACTCATCATGCAATTCTAGAAGAATTCATTGGTTAAATCCTTCCTACTTAGGAGTTTATACCACTTTTTAAAATTTTACCTTATATATAATTGTTTCAATTTAACGTGTTGCTTGTTGCCCATGCATTTTCACTAATAATATGTTAGTACTCCTTCGTTTGTGAATGCAGAGGCAGATGGGTTGAGGTTGGGCAACTTGTCTGCTGGAGTCAACTGTTATTGTATGTAAGGTGAATGATCTATACAATACAAATTAGGTGGCCCATTATTTTGGATATGCATTTTTTAGTTCAGTTTTGTGACATACGTAGTCTGATTTTATCATTAAAATATCCATTTTAAGACAATTGATGTAGGTAATTTTATCAGTTTTGTGAATGCATTTAAAGAGACAAAACCTACATTCATCGAATTGAAAATTAGATTAGGGAATTTGTAGGCATGCATGGCCTTGATTGTTTTGATCTAACACATAGGCTTGTGCTTAAAATTTTGGGAACAAATTAATTGGACATGGTTAAAGAAAGTTAGCAAACCTGCCTGTTGTTTGGTGTTTCTTCCACCTTAAAATGGGCCAATTCCTTAAGAGCCAGGTTTTGGGTAAAATAACATATGAGAGAGCATTTTTTTACCTATTTACTGTATTCTGTAAACAAGAGTTGGATGAACAAAGATTAATGGTCACAGCAATGGACATTATTTGACTGATCCAAAAAAACTGTACAAGCAATCATCTAGGCAAAAACAACATTACTCTGTGTTCAGCTTGAAATGAAGCTTCTGCCGTTCTCTGTACATTGAACAGAATGAGAATGTCTCCTTACAGTTGAGAAGATCATTTTCCTTTTGTTTTTTTTTTTTCTGTGTTGCAGTACTAATGATAGGTTCAGTCATGTACCCTGCGCTGCCATCTTCCCTTGTTCCAAGGATGAGCAAATGGTCTTCGTCGCGCTTGCCTCATCAGTCAAATATGTTGTTTTCCAGACCAAGATTTGTTTTTGTTTGTTTGAAAAGAATCCGAGGTGGAAAGAAATCAAAGGATCATTTCAGAATTAAGTCTGATGTTCTTTCTTTTTTATTATTATTTGTCTTTCCTGTAACCTCAGCAGCTTCATCTTAACTTTCTTGATTTGGATTTAACTATTAAAAAAAATCCAATTTTACAAAGAAACGCTCCAATCAAATTGATGACCCTGCCCATGATCAACACGAATCAAGGCTCGACTTGACAATTAAATTTAGTGCAACATTTTTCTTTGGTATCTGCCCGGAAGATTCCGTAGAAAACAATTTCCCTTTATTCTACTGCCAAAAGGTGGAGAGCTCATATCCTGAATTTGAAGTTGTTTTGCGCTTTAATGCTCTACTTATTTATTTTTCTTACATGTCTTCGGTATTGCTATGCTTACAACCCAAGTTATGTTTTTGATTTGATGGATTATGTTGACGTTCTACAAGAGCAATTTGAATTAATGAAAAATTTTAATTGAGTACTTTACGGTGCAATAGTAATGATGGGTCGTGAGGACGCTGTAATAGCATATCTTCAATTTTTTACCATTTTGGAGGTTCAGCTGCTGTCTCCCTCATTAATTCAACTTGAAAAATGTGATATGATAGAAAAACAGAATGAAGCGATTCTATATATATCAGATATTTGCTATGCATTCAACAAGCAATATTGGTAATGGTGGGCTAAGTATATATGTCAATAAGTTGCTGCTTGTGACATTTCTATCACGCTCTAGTTTGAGTTCACTTTCCCTCAACTGCACAAGATACATGTGTCTTCTCCCAGCTTCAGTTACTTAAATTTCTAAACTGGAGCTGAAAGCTTAAGCACATAAGCAGCTTGAAAGAAATCTGCTGCTTGTTGTAATGAACCTTCCACTTTCGAAACCAATCCAAGGTTGAACCATTCATGGTTTGTGGGTTCTAACCACAAAGCATTCATTAAAAAGCTTCTTGCAATAGGAAGTGATTGCACACCGAGTTTCAGCAACAACTCTGCAGTTGAAATAATGCTGGGAATGTAATCTGGATCTATAGACAATGAGATTGAGAAGGAAACAAGGACCTCCATGTATAATGATTGAACCTCAAACAATGTCCCTGCAATGTCTCAGTCATGTAATTGCAGATTAATGTTATTTTAATGTTGCTGATGTTACCAAGTTTACAAACAAACAAACAGAAGCATGCATGAATTCAACAGCAAATACTTGGAAAGCTTTCACTATCACACCTGTAATATGCCAACTTCCCGGGAAAAAAATTCTATCAACTGAACTTTGTCAACACAAGTTTTTGCATCAGGCAAGGAACCAAGATCTGCATAAATGGTAGCCAAATCCTGCCAGGCTTCCATTTCCATGTTTCTTTCTGCTATTGCCTGCAAATTAGGGTGGAGGGGAGTAAGAAGGAAAAATCTTCTCAAAATTTTGGAGATGAATCTAATCATTACTCTAGTAATGGTTCCATGTCCAACAATTGACACTAATCATAAAATTCCCAATCTTCTACTATAAATAATACCTAAGAAAACCTCAGTGATTTTCTCTCTAAGATAATACGTACCTCATGTCTGAATGTGTTTGCTTGATCGAAGTCCCTGGCTTGAAGCCAGTTCTCCTTTTCTGCTTGAATTAGCGCTAGCAACGTTCTGTAGGTTTCCATTGCTTGCTTGGGTTGCTGCTGAGCTATCTGAAGTAAAGTTTTCAACCTTAGAAGTCTTAATTGATCCATCCTGCCAGCCTCATCTACAGCAAAATCAACTATGGTTTCCGCATCCTTAAACCGCTGCTTTGCAGATACTGTAAGTGCAAACAGTTGCCAAGCTCTTCCTGAGCTGCCAACAATCATGTCTGAGTACATCATGGCATTGTCATAAGCTGCATTCAGATTCCCTTGGACTGCATTTTCCAGTCCAAGGCTAAATTATCACTACCGGGTCATCTTTTCCATTTTCAACAGCACGGTTTAGGTGGTTTAAAGACTTCCTTTGAGATATATATCTTTCAGAATCAAGCACAGAAATTCTAGCCGCAGCCCCATAGCAAACACCAATAAATTTGTGGCCTTGACACAAAAAATGCTCATTTTGATGCTTGGCTAGATCAATTACTTTACGTGAAAAGTTAATCCCTTCATGAGCATGGTTGGGATCCAGAGAACATAGTTTTGCCCCAAACAATTAAGGAAGGAAAATGGGCTCTATCCTTTTCTTCAGATATACCACTTGCCTTCCTTATAAGGTTCAATGCTGCTTGATTCTGTCCTGCTGCACTGTAACAAAGGACAAGAAAGTACCATCTCTCAGCTCGATTATAGATACCCAGGAGGACCTGCTCCACATGATCAGCTAATAATCCAAACATCCCACTAACTGAAAGTGCAAATGTAAGATGATCCATTATTTCAGCATCCCACCCTATTTCCTGAAGAACTATCTTTCTCATAAGGATTAATAGCAGAACTATTGCTTCTTCAATGTTACTCTTGGGAGTCGTTTGCAGCTGAGGGGAAAGGCTAACTTCAACACCACCATAAAGAAGCGTAGCAGCTAAATCCTTTTCTACACCAGCTAACCTTTTTGGCTCCAAATTCCACAGCTTGACCAGGGCACGCTGATATGCAGTGATAGCCTCATTGAGATAGCCTGCCTTGATCCATAGGCTGGGAAGCAAGCAACTCCAATGCTTTGTGAAACTTTTCTTGCAACTTAAAATCTTCACCAACACTCTCAAGCTCAGCCATTCCACTAGGTAGAGCAGACTCAACCGTATATAGGATTAATCTGCACTCCTTTGCAGCCTCTGGTAAATGGGAAAGTATCATAGTCATTAATAGAAATGGCACCTTGAGTGCTGAACTGTTTATCTATATAATGGAGTTGCATTTATTGGCGTTATTGATGTTCCGTATGCAAAAGCTTTCATGATCTACTTAGTCAAAGGTGAAACTTACTATCCCAGATGCGAAATTAAATCATTTAGCAAATGCATGTAAATCAAATAAGATACAAGCAGGTGTCAAATGAGAATTGTCTAAATTCTTAAAGAGACAACAATGTAGTAATACCAACGTAGCGCCCAAGTTCCTCCAACGATTTTGCTTTAAGCAAAATTGCCTCAAGAAGCAGGTTTATTGAATGCATTGACATCATATTTGGAAGCGCATTATTGGTCTTAGAATGCAGTTTTCTTTGCTTGATTCTCTCAGAAATAGCCCTGATCATCCTTGGGGTCAAACCCCTAATGTCAATTCCCTGAAAAACTTGAAGTGCAGCATCAAAATTCAGTCTTTGGTATTCAAGCCTCCCCAGTAAAGCCCTCGCTTCCTGAAGAAATAAAAAAATATTATAGAATCCACTTGCTTTTGAATCAACTAAATTGACAAAGAAAGAATTACAATAATTCCTACCTCGTAGTTTATGGAGAGCGCTTCTTTGAGAGTAGATTTAACTTGGTCAACATGGGTATCATTAAAGTTGGAATCCCAATCCCCAGTTCTAGAGGAAAGCCTACTGGCAGAGAAGTTCCTTGTAGCGAGTGACTCTGGCGGCTCTTCAAATTCGAATTGCTCTCCAGAGCATGTACACAACATTTTTCTAATTCTCTGGATCTCTCCTTCAACTGAGGCAACATAAATCACTCCTCAACGTAGGCCTTCACAAGGGGATACATTGGGTGCATTAAGAAACGTTGATGACTGCACAATGATGACTGTTTATGTTATTCTTACGGAGAGATTCCAACAGCAGCGTCAATAGCTAAAGCGATCTTAATTCTTTAATAGTTTATTGAAGGGTAGCAAAAGGCCTTTTCTACTTTGTGGTTGAAATTTTGAAACTCCATGATAAACAAGTCAATAGAACAAAAACAACAATAGAGATCCGAAAGTAGCTAAGACCATTCCAGACAGCATTTCCATTAAATAAAGCAAAGAATAAGTTTATAAAATAAAAAACCAAACTTCACTTTTAATTTATCGCAAAAATAAAAAAGCACAACAAGTTTCATCGGTGGAAGGGAAGAGAGAGATACAGAGATGATGACAGATTTAGAAGTGACCATGAAAGAGGTCAGAAAAAGATAAAAGGACAAAAGTTTGTGTAGAACACGGGTGGGACTTGGGAGGCGAAAAGGGCGAGACAAACAATGAGAAGTGAGAAAAGAGCTTTGGACTTACCAAAAACCAAATTCCCAAGACGTGAACTTAAGGAGTCGTCGATGCCATGAAAGCTACCATTCTGCCGAAGTTACGTTTCTCTACTTCCATGTTCAGAAATTGAACCTTTTTTGTTAGAAAGATCCAGCTTCCGGCACCTACGCGTGAAGAGGAATGAATCCAGTGCTTTTTAACATGTGAAGGAGAGGATGGGGGAATAAATGTTATGAACTGGAATCAGAGAAGTGATTAATTTGGGTTTTTGCATTATTTTCTTATTTCGTAGTTTGCTGACTTTCTAAAAACAGAAAGTTGGCCATGGGAATGGAGTCAATGGACTATATGCCATTATAGGAGGGTGATAGGAGCAAAGATGATTAAAAGGTTCTTATAGATTATATGTTTATGTTTCAGTTTTAAGATTCAAGTAATTAATAGCGTGTATTGGATTGATGGCTGATAATTTTAGAGGGAAAGTGTCAAGTGAAAGCAAAAGGCAGTTGTGATTGGTGTCTAAAGCTAACACTGCTGTGCAGCCACCAAGGTTCAAGAAGCAACAGGAAAAGGGTCCTTATCTACTTGGTTGCTTTGGTTGGCGTCTCCTTAATTCATAAAATGGTAAACCAATTAATAATAGAGAAATAGGAAAAAATAAAAGGGCTGTAAGCTGTATTTATCATTTTCGTTAGAGGATTCATTTTCACAAGTAGCTACCAGGCACTACTCTGAGTCCATTGCAGTAACACCATAGTTAATTTTTGTGACTCGTCTAATTCATCATTCAGCCTCCAGTTAACATAATTTAAAACTCTTGTACATTGTACTTAATTTCTCATACTTCTTCCAATGATGAAAATTGGAATTATTGGTGTGTATGATACCCTCCCAAAGGGGTGCTGTGTGTTAATTCATGGGAATCGGAATCTTATGAGTGAAAGCTCGAAAAAGCAGTACTGACAGGGAGTGCTTTTATTGTCGTTACGCGATTTTCTGCATGATAGGTCCCTCACTTCACTTGTCCCTTGTGTCTCATCCATCATTCTATCTTTATATTTTTCTTTCGAAGGAAACACAATTGAGACTGGCAAAAGGAGAAATGAAGTACACATCAGACTTCTAACATGTGAAATATAAAATCATTGATTCTCTCCGTATTTGCATCTCTCCTAATAAGAATTGTCAATTATAAAAAATTAATTCATTTGACAGATGCTGCTTCATTCATTGACTTAATTTATCAGAGGTCACTAAAACCTTAATTTATCGCAATACAGTAAGCAAGCGAATATAATTACATCGTTAGAAGCAATTCAATCATTCAATAGGTATCTTGAAAAAAAGTGTGCATAACATCATCTTTTGGCAAAGTGTATGTAACGTCATCAATCTGATCTGATTCGAGTACTAGCAAAAATAAGATCCCCATCCAGTAGGCCAAATAATCCCAGTAGATTATTGACCTTCCAATCAGTAGCTTACGCCTCCTCATCGACCATATTAACTGCGTAGTGGCCAAAGTTCCTGCCCTGTTAACGTAAAAGAAGAAAAACACAAAAATATTAAAAAAAATAATGGAAAAAAAATTAATAGTTCAAATGTACTTCTAGTCCTTCTAATTCATGTAAGTTTCAATTTGGTCACTATTATAAAAGTAAACAATATTGCTTTCCTATTTTGTGAAATAATCTAATCTTATCCTCTCTGCATTTTCATGCAAAACTTGATGTCAACTTTAACACTAAATTGAATGCTAAACCTGAGTGAGTTAATAATTTTATATAAAAAAATAACAGCTCTATCAATAGACTGTCAAATTTAATACTAAATTTTAGATAAATGATATGATAAAAGGATAAAATTGAATCATTTCACAAAATAAGAGGCGCCAAGTTATTTATTTCTAAACTAGACCAAGTTGTTTATTTCTAAACTAGGAAACCAAATTTAAACTTCAATTAATTAATACACTAAATGTCAGTATGATGCGCCAATTAAGTAAGCCCACATTGCTAAGGAAGATAACAGTATAAGGGAAGGATGTTAACCTCGGATAACAAGCGCTGCTTGTTAAGTAACTGGGTCCTTGCCTTGTTCAGAGCTGAATTTGGAGACTTAAACATTCTCTGCAAGAGAGCATAATACAGGTCATCGAATATAATACCCAATAGATAAGAGGAAAAACACCAACACAGAGCAACGTGATGCCTAGGTACAGCCAAATCAGCAAAAACTTACCTTTTCACCAACAGACATCCGATGCTCATTATTATCAATGTTTCTTTTCTTTGGTGTGAAGTCAAAAACTTCATGAAGGAACTCATTTTCCTATATTGCCAAGGGAGGAAGAAAAGAATAAGAAAACTTTAACCATGAAGTCTGAATATAAGCTTTCCAGAACAATATGAAGCTTGCTAAAGAAAATCGGCACTAGATTGCCAACCTGCATGTGCTTAATGAACCCTCCCCCTAAGAAGTGCTTGATAAAGTTCAACTGCAAAATTCTAAATGTCAAGAGACTAATATATGGGTAGGAAAGATGCGCTCTGTAGGTGAAACAAAAGACAAGAAAAACCTGTATCATTTGGGACCATGATGACGTCTGCAGTGAATCACCCCCAATCTTCATTGTAATTTCAGGAGAGTAACCATACTAATATAGTATCAAAAAGTAAGATCAGTATGACCTGCATGTGCGCCATAAATAATATATATTTCCAATAATGATAGTAAAAAGGGAATTAAAGTACCTCAAAAAATTCTAAGATATCTCGAAACAAGTCCCTCTGATTATTAAGATCCTTTTTAGCAGAACCTTTTCCACCAGCCTCCACAGCAAGGATTTTAACTTGATTTATGACCTTCCCTTTCAGTCCATGGATATGCACATAGCTTTCCTGGGGTTTGCTTTCTCCTTGAATAATGTCACTTACACTATTAGGATCTGCAGAAGATTTCTCTATAACTCCAATCTCGAAGATTAAAGCTAATGCTTCGCCAGCTACAATACGTACAGACCGGTCCTCCTTGTCTAGAAGACTAGATAAATAAGATATTGAACTGCATCAATAATTAAAGATAATTAAGTCAGATTCACTAGAAATCTATGATCCAAGGTAATCTATGACACGAAGCAAAAAAATTTCCATAACCATTAAAAATAAAAAAACAAATAAAAGAATAAGAAGAAGAAGCATAGCACCAAAAACTAATATAAAAATGAATTGAAACAGGGTGTGCAACTAGATTCTGCTTACTTTTGCCAGTTTTTAGAGTTTAGCTTCAGGTCACCCATGCTAGAGAGGAGAAAGGACCAAGCAGACACAACGGCTGTTACTAACAAAGGTGAAGGCTTAACTGCAACTACCTAAACAAAATAATAAATGAAGTAAATTTTAGAAAGAAAATTGGCAACACCAATATGGAAATAAAACAGTCTTCTTGTATTTATAATTCAACATTGCAAGCACTAAATGCAATTAACGAAATTATTATCAGAAACATATTATACTTAAGAGCCAATCCTACTTGCAGCGGTTGATCAGAAAATAAAACTAACAAGACTGCAAAATCCCACAGAATATTCATACTTATATTTGAAAAGGATACCTACATTGGAACCTAATTTAGGATTAATCAATCGCCACATTATGTCCATTGATTTCTCTGTTTCCTCTTGATCAGTCCCACCAATAAAAGTGATGATAGCCAAGCACTCCACCAACTGTAAATATAGACGGAATCAAGAAGATAGGATTCAGTATCAAAGCCTCCAAAGAGTCAGTACGGAAAAGTTGAACACATATACAAGACCCAGAAATATTTTCACAATCTACTTACAGATGATATCTTTGAGGCATCGGATCCAGATGTCAGAGATTCATCAAGAGGACGAACAGATTCTTCAAATATTTCACGTGCATTATCACTGCATCCAATCGTCAAGGCCAACAAACCTAGGAAAGAAACAAAATGAAAATTCAAATAAAAGAAAAGGCGGGGCACGATTAAGTTAATAGAAAACTTACCGATGGCATGAGATGCCAAGGCTATTTCCTTTGCAGATGCCTTTTTGGATCCTTTTTTAATGGAACTAAGACACTGATGCAATAAGGTAGCAAATCTGGTAAAAAGAGCACCTCATGCTTATCATTAATATCCGCCATAAATAAATAGATAAATATATAAATTAGTGGAATATAACATTTTACATATACTTTTTTTTAATACTGTATGCATATAACTTGTCCAGTTAACATGATAAGATATATTAAAAGAAAAAGGTGACAACAATACAACCTAAAAGAGCAAACACGGAGGAGAGGAAGACACGTTTATCATAATTCGCATTGTATACATCTCATGTGTTTAATTCATAACTCAGTTCTTTAAATTGATATCATCTTTCCTATTCAACAAAAGTTAATTATAGTCTAACTCAAATTAAATCAGTAGGGGCCAAGGAAAAGCTGCCCAGCAACAAGGGGATGTGACCTATAGGATATATGGTTGTAATTGATAAAGCATACTTATAAGTTATTCTAATCCATCTGTACTAATGTAACTTTAAGTAGATAAAATAAGAGGAACTGAGAAGGCAGTTGTATAACAGAAGTTAAAACCAAATGACTGATATGCTTACTTCTTCTCCACAAACTGATGCTGCAAGTTGCTATTGAATGACTCAATGATCAATGACAATGCTTTCTCCCTAGTGGAACCCCTATATCCAGATAAAAATATCATTTAGGCCCAAGATAAAGGCGAAAGAAAAGAATGCTGGCATGAGCCAAACGCCTAATCTTATCTTCTAAAGGGTAAACAAAGTCTATGAGTAGCCAACATAATTGGCAACACCTATTACCTCTTTTCATCTAAAGCGTCGAGAGCTTTATCAAGCAAAGTGTCTTGATCAACGAGCACTTCTTCAGTACCCGACACCGACATGCGATCAGACCGGACAGTTGACGACGAACTAACACTACTATCATCATCGCTATCCATCATCGCTGCATTTTTACGTTGAGAATTACCTGAGGGATAACCAAAACATCATAATTCAGCTCAAACATTTAATTTATTTCCTACAAACTTGAAAGACGTACAAGAAACTCAGAATTTGTAGTACTTAGATATCAATAGAGCATCATAAGTATTTTAACCAACAGATAACGCTTAATCTAACCTAAGAACAAATTGTACTCGTGAAGGCTATAATTCACCACATATATTCATTTAAGGAACAAATAATAGAACCAGAAGAAAATTTTAAACCCTTGACGACCAGATAAGCGGAAGCCCTAGAAACGTATACGAAAATTTGGGGCCTTACGCTTTCCCATCGTGACGGCTCTTTAATTTGCTACTATATGTCAAAAACAACTACAAAATTGAATCCCTATTGATGAATCAGAAAGCTGTGGAAGTATGAGATGGACGGAATTGAATCGAATCGAACTTGGAGAGAACAACGACAACGCTGGGGTCAACTTGGATGGTGAATAAGCCATTAAATTCTGGGGGTAGATTAGAAAAGTTGTCTCCGGGAGAGGAATTGGGATTATATATACTAGAACACCCAAGGTAGAGAAGAGAGGCTTTTATGAAGCCGAGACTCAGAAAAACATCCGTGAGGCGAGAGACTAGTCACAGGGCCACAAGGGTTCTACGTTACAGAAAGGAATTATTCATTTTGGGTGGTGTGGAATATTCGGTAAGCGTATTAGCGGGCGCTCTCAGTAACCCTGGGCATCATTGCGTGGCACACATATAACCGTTGAATGGGTGACTTTTGGCACCGTTGGATTTTGTCGGCATCTGAAACTGCGTTGGGGGATTCTTGACATTACACGTGGCGTAGATCCATGATACCGTTTCGGCTCTGTGGGGAACACGTGAGAAGAAGTGTGCATTACGTTGCCGTTTCGATGTATAATCCTGCGTCTCCACAGCATTCTGGGAAGGGCAGGTGATGGATGATGATGCAACTTGCAAGAAACTAGAAGGCTCAGACGTAAGAGGTTACGGAGTTGGGCATGTGGTAAGAGTTTATCACGTGTTGTTAAAAAATAAAAAAAATTTTAAGTGCGTGATATATATCACATTATTTATATAATATTTAATAATATTATATTATATTTTTATTCTTATTTTTATATATATATTATTATTATAAATGAATTTAATATATAAAAATAAAAAATATCATTTAACGTTATTAGATATTATATAAATAAAATGATACATATATTATATTTTAAAATTAAAAAAAAAAATTATGCGTCACACTCAACCACACTTCCAATTTCGGTTCATTAGATCAATGAGGTGTCCAATGGCTCCAAGGACATTGAAATCTTATCTCTAGTTCCTTATTGAATTACGAATTACAAAGTGCCATTACAACTTGTACGGCGTACAGGCAGGGAGAATCACGGTCCAGCATGTATATTAAAACTTTATTTAGTATGGAGTAGTCCTGCTGCACGTGGTTAAAACTTAAAAAGCTACAACCTGACGTGAATATTAAAAAAAAATTATGACTTACAATGCTTTGCTACGCGCCTAAGCCCACCATGTGGACTTGATAGGCTCATGGGCCCGACCATACAAGAAGCAAGTCAGGAAATGCTGGGCTTTGCTTGCATTTTTTAGTTCGCCAAGTGCATAGTATGGTTTGTTGGCGTACCAACTTTACCAAGCGCGTTGGACTTACCATATGAAGATGCGTGCCTGTATTGTTTGTTGACTAGATCGAAGCCCAATCCTAAGTTAAAAATGGTGGACAGACAACGCAAAAATCAAACCAGAAGGCCCAGGTGTTGTAGTTGGATCTAGAGAGGTCAGACCTTAAGTTAATTAGACAGAAAACAGAGCATGTGAGCACACTGCAGACACGCTGCCTGGTGGATTTTGGGAATAACTGTAAAGGGGGACGAACAAGCTCATGGTCAAAATTTTAAATTTTAGAACATACAATTAATTATTAGAAGAGTTTTATTTTGTAAGTTTAATATAATTTTAAAATGGTTTAAAACATTTATTTTTATATAATATAAAATAAAAGGGCCGGGGGAAGGGATAAGGAGACAGTCAAAGCATTGGAAATCCCAAACACGTATACCTTGTTTCTGACTAGCCTGTGCAATACAAGGTAGGATGAAGAGGCAGTTTTTGTGAAAGAGATGGCATGGGAGTTAGTGTTTGTGGGGTACAGAACAATGCAACCTCCTTTGTGTGTCACAATATTTACAAGGCACCTAGCTACCACTCTCATGCTCATGCTGCCTTTTGGCTTACACTCCTCATCGTTATTCAATTCACTCATTTCCCCAACCTATCATTGTGCTTTGCGTGGATTACTGGATTTTACACCTCTGCGTGACACCTATATATATATCCACTTTCATATCTAAATTTCTACATGCATAACTTATTCACCAACCTCCAATTTGGGAGTATTCTTCAACCCTTATTTCTTCAATTCCCCTTCTCATTTTTCTTAATTAATGTGCTGCATAAAGACATGGCTGGGCTAAATTTATGATGCACGATTGAGCGCCTTGAATGTCACACAGGATCAGTGATTGACTATTGCATGCATTGCACGTGATTTTTTTCCCATCTCCTTTATAGCTTGGTCAATCAAATTATTCAATTCGTTATCTCTTTCTCTGCAGGCTCAAGTCGTCAACCAGAGAATAATAGTATGGGCGTAAATTGTTTTCTTATCCCTCCAATGTGTACTCCGTACTTCCGCATACTAATTTCAAACTGCCTTGTCGATTTGTTTGGAGTTGCAATTATCGTTTTCAGTAATTGCATTATATAAAATAAAATATGTTAATTGTACGTAGGAACTCCTTAATGGTTCTTCAATTCTATTAATGAATGAACTGTGGAATCATCATGCAGAATATTGTTATAAGTAATACTCCAAATGCATTTGAAATCATTAACTGAATATGATGTAGCTAGCTAGATGCATCGTCCTAGTTAAACCATTTCCCATATCTGATATAATGAGAAAAGAAAGGGACCCATAAATAGCACCACAGAAGGTAAGGAAGAGAAATTAAGCATGATTTCAATTTTTCTCAAGTAGCAATTCACATAACTAGAATGAATGGGTAGGGGGTTAATTTATAGTAATTACAACAGTGGCACGGTGATCTGAATATATACGTACGGTGGCAGCAGCGGCCAGGCAGGCAAGGTTTGGATCGTGTCTCCATAATATATAATATATATGCAGCCCCATCCGTACCTAACATCACCTTTTTATAAGGGAGGGGTCATGTATTGATGTATCTTCAGTCCCATATATATGTCTTCTTCCCACTCTTCCCTTTTCAATGCGTATGTAAATCTTCTCAGATCTTACCTTTACTGTCAATATATATATACTGCCATTGAACTTCTCTAGTCTCTTACATGTATTAAAAAAAGATATCACCATATTTTAGAATAATTACTAATTTTAAGAATAGTTATCAGCACATAAAAAATTATTAGTACTGCTATATATGTGCATGGATTAACCAAAATAGTTGATAACGTGCCATTATGACCTATACCTCAGTATTTCTCCAAAGCCAGCTAGTTTACCTTTCTGTCTAGAAGAAAAATAAAAAGTATTATTCAAACATGAAGAAGACCCCACCAACCGTTTCCAGTAGTACCCATACCAATATATATACTGGTAATCATTTATGGAATCCATATAATGTAGATATGTAGCTGTCTCTTTCTCGGTTCACGTAAACTTCACACTGAAGTTAATTTTGCTTCCATTATTTTTTCGTTTCTGTATCAATTAATTGGTTCTCTTGGCTTTAGATCAGACTAAGTCCATATATAATGCAACTGGCATTTTCTTGGAGGAAAGTGACTCATTTTCTTTCTAGCTGGTAGTTATATACATAGGGAGGAATTGAGGAAAATTAAAAAAAAAAATACTGACCAAAGGAAACTAGGAAGAGGGTTAAATATAAGGTGTTAGGTTTGTGATGTGTGGTTTTTTTTTTTTTGAAATAGATATATGAGTAGGTAGTAAAAAGAGTAAAAGAATTGGAAAATGTGTTTATTGGCAAAATAATAATAATAATAATAATAATAATAATATATATATAATGGAGAAGATTTGAATTTATGGAAAGATGAATGGGTACGTACCCAGCTGTCGTAAGTGTTCGAAAATAAGTAGAAAAAAGAAGGGGCGTAGCTAGTTTGACGGAATTTATCGTCTTCTTGGCAATGCTTCCGGGGGTGGGAACAAAATGCATGTGGGGGTTCATAATTTCATTTTTGGTATAGCTCTTAATGGAGATTTTTCCCTCTCCAACAACTGGGAAACAGACGAGGATGGATAGCAACATAACATTGCATCACCAGAACGTAGTACGTTCGCGCAGCAGGGAAAGGGATTACATAATTAAGCTTTGTTGTTATTCCAACACAGCCCCACTCATCATACTGATAGGGACACAACCCTAATTACTGCCCTACTCCCACCTCTAACATATGTTATTCCATTTCCATCAATAATATATTAATTATATGGATATAATTAACTTACATCATCAACCAAGTATTGTGGGACTGCACCTGAAGCGTAGTCATTGATCATTCTTTTATTACAGTTGTTGTGATGTATGAATGAGTGTCACCATATAATTAATCTCTCATCCGCATGGGACTTTCACAGTGGGAGGAAACAGCCGAGCCGACAAGCTCTCTCCAAGGATGATGTGTTTAAATTTGACTGGTCAGGGCGTCAGGATATATAGTCCTCTGGGCCCTCTACCGTGCCTCGCTGAAAACCGGTCCATTTCTTATGAGTTATGACTTGGATTCGGTGTTGCGGTTTGGTGTAGGACGCACTCGTACGTACCATAAAGCCACAAGCAGCTGGAAGCCTGGAACCATAATTTTCTTTGTATTCTACCTCTAATTCTGGTAGAAATTGACTCCAATAGGGTAGAAATGCCAGCAATTTCTATTTTTTCCCCTGTGAAAACATATATAGGTGGGGTATGTTTTCTTTAGTAAAAAAATATATGCAGATTAAAAAACAAGGGGGGGGGGGTTGGGGGGGACCATGCTTCTATGTATGAGAATCTCCGTCTCCCAATATTAAAATTATTACTATACATATATTTTTATATTACTACTTTACATCTATAATTTACATTAAAGATATGTTTTTTTAAAATGTATCTAATTTAATTTGTGGATAATTCTCGGCATTTCCGTAAAAAATTGAAAATGGAAAAATTTTGCTCCTTTGCAACAAAAATGAAGAAGAGAATTCTCGCCTCCACCAGTTCCCAATTGCTATGTCCAGCTGTGGCTGTGCTCTGCACGCTCCACAAATCTCGCGTGCCTCGGCCTCAGATGGCCCCACTCCGTAATCTAAATCTAAAGACTTTTTTGGTCAAAACTCAAAACCCTGATCGTCCTCTTCCTGTTCCTGTCGCTGTTCCTCAATACTTGCTATGCTCTTCTTTATATAATCCAATCCCTGTCTTCAATCTCTATCCGCTACAGCATCTTAAAGATTTCGTTTCAGCTAAATCGTAGCTTTCTCCAATATCCTTCTCCATCTCCACCCCTTTCTTCCTTGAATACCAAATTCACTCCACAAATGCTATCATTTTTGCTTTAGCTGTTTAAAATTCTCTTTTCTTTTTCTCGCCTGAACGAACTTACAAATCAAGCAAAGGTAACTAAGATTAAAAAACAATGGATGACTGTGTGTCGAGCCTTGTTTGCCAAGAAAATGAAACATGGTCGGAACAAGACGTGGTAGATGAAGATTCATCATTCCCTCACTTAAATGATGACAGTGTTTCAGAGGATGAGTATGTGGACATTTTGATTGAGAGGGAGATCGCTCTCGGATTCAAAAGGGATGAATCTTTGGTGTTTGGGAACTGGTTCAAACTTGCCCGCTTGGATGCTATCAATTGGATTCTCAAAGTTAGTCCAAACCAACCCATTTTATTGTACTTTGATATCAAAATGTGATCGGAAATTTTGATTTTTCTATTCTTTTTGTTTCATTTTCTCTGGTAAAAAAATGAGTCCAGACAAGAGCAACATTCGGTTTTCGCTTTCAAACAGCTTATTTGTCTGTTATGTACTTCGATCGATTCCTTTCCAGGCGGTCTTTTGATGTAAGCTCTAACTCTTTTGCCAATGGCAACATTGGATTTCTGATTGGTTACAATAAATCAATGTAATCTCAATTCTCATGGTTAAATTCGCCGTTTTTTAATGCAGCGTGAAAAGTATTGGGCAATCGGGTTACTATCAGTTGCTTGCCTCTCTCTGGCTGCAAAGATGGAGGAGTGCAACGTGCCGGCGCTTTCAGAGTTTCAATTACAAGATTATAACTTCGAGAGCAAAGTAATTCAGAGAATGGAGCTGTTGGTGCTGAGTACGTTGGAATGGAATTTGGGTTTTATCACTCCCTTTGCTTTTCTTCCTTCTTTCATTAAAAAATTCTGCAACAAATCCCCGGCAACTCATATTTCGTCCACCACTTTTCAAATCATCTTCACCATGATCAAAGGTTAATTATTCTCCAAACAACAACTTAATTCAAGTGAATTTCATTTCCATATGATTAATAGTGAACTAATGTAGTATCTGTTACTTATGCAGAGGTCAATGTAATGGATCATAGACCATCTGTCATAGCAGCTGCGGCTTCTTTGGTGGCACTGGATCAGCAATTGACGAGAGAAGCAGTACAGTTGAAGATGAACTCAGTATCTCGCTATGGGTTTCTTGAAACTGTTAGTTCTTTATTTCCCCTTTTCATTAAATTAATCAAAATACCTTAAGTTTAGATTTATTAAATTAATCAAGGGAGGAGATTTGACTAATTAGTGTGGACCAATATCGGCCTTTTTCTTCACAGGAAGAGATGTACAGCTGCTATAATCTAATCCGAAGATTATACACCGAGAAAACCAGAATAGATAATAAGTTTGTGCACTCCCCGAATCCATCACCCATACGGTCAAGGCCAGTTCACATGCTAGAGAGTTCTTCAGTAACTTGTGCTGCTACCACCAAGAGAAGAAGACTTACATTCAACGATCCTAAAAAAAGTCCGGGCCCGCATGATAGGAAGGTAGTCCAACAGAGGAAATCAGATTTTTGAAGTTGCTGATGTTTTAACAAGTTTCTGTGATGATTTTTTGTTTTATTTTCATTCTGTTATCAACCAGAAACATAAGAGCAAAGAGAAGGCATTGATTGTTACTTCACTTAAAATTATTTTGGGATTGATTGTCTGTCTCCCAAAGGAACAGAGGAGGAAGCAAGAATAAAAATCAGAGGCATTGGGGCACATAAGAAAGTTGAAGTGCTCAAGTCCACCAGGTGGATCAAAGCCAGATATTGGTGTGGAAAGCTGCTTGATGAAGAGTCAGTTAGGCATCTTTTATTCAATCTTTTGCTGCTTTGATCATAATCATATTTGAATCTTCATTCCCGCTTTATGTAGCTACCCTAGCTTTTGATGGGATGCTAGGGAAGTTTGTTGAATGTCTCCAAAAAGGTTGAAAGAGCAAGCTCTGTTGGTGTGACTGGATGCATGGATGATCTGTGTTGCATAGTGGCCATCAGAAGAGTGTTGTAAAGGTGAATGTGATTAGATTTGTTTGAATGTTTGGTGGCGCCTTTAAGACGGGCCCTACTTTTTTCCTGTAAACTTCATTGGCTTCGCTGTGTTCCGGGTCAATATGCCTAACTCATTGCTTTTGGAATCAAATGGATATTTGTTGATTATGCTTTTGATGCAAAAGAGTTCTGCCTCAAGTCGCTTGTGTTTCTTTGTTGATTTAAAATAATGGCGTTAATGAAAATTTTGCTTCTTTGCTGCTCTTCTGCTCTTGCTTACCAATACATTTTTAGATAGATATTAGACAGTGGAGATGTTTGAGAAATTTATTAAATAAAAAGACAAAAACACAAAAGAAGAAGAAATGAGGAATGGAGAAGATAGGTGAATTGAAGTTGAAGTGGGAGAGAGATGACGATTGGTATGAGCGGTCTAAACGGAAAAAGAAGCAGGTGGTGCATTTGCTGAACATGGTTGCCTTGGCACATTCGATGTAGAGAATTTAGACAAACAACATAGTACTGTATTCGTGATGGCCTACATACTAGTTCTACAGAGGATCAATGATTTGAGATGACAGTGACGCTCTTGCTGCTCATACATCAAAAACCTACATGGTGCTATGCTCCCTTTAAATAAATACGTTTACCACTGTCTATTCATTCCATAAGACAGAATGTACTAAACTATGTGCCGACGGTCCATTCACCAATATCACCATTCAGGAACAAGTTCCCAGTCACAAACAAAAGAAAGTAGCTGGTCGTTCTTCTATATAAATAATACTATACTATAATTTTAAGTTGATCTGGTCCAATTATTTGAATTTGAAAAATGGTATATTTTATACATTAAGACAGTTAGAAAAAAACATTTAATTCTTAATCTTTAAATCTTTGAATCTACTTAAATTTGATAATCTTGTTATTACGCCCAATTCTTTTGTGTATGTTTTTTTTTTTTTTTGGTTACGAAAGAGGATTCTTTTGTAATTCTCTGGAAAGCCTTCTCCGAAGCAACTTGGTTGGTTTATTACGGACAAAGCGGTTCCATACGGTCGGAGGTAATATGGAAATATTATCTTCAATACTATCACATAAAGCCCAAAATAGCATATACAACTGGGCCAGGCTGAATCCTGATTCATACCAGATTATAAATGAGTTCAAAAAACAAAAGTAAGACAATTATATTTTGTTTAGCCGACACGAAGCATACAACTTCTTAAACAAATATAATTAACTTTAAGAATAAATGCATGTAGACACAAGAATAGAGAAAATCTACTGAAAAAAAAAAAAGTATGCATGCGTAACAAATTCTCACCAGATTATTGGTGAAAGGCACTAATGTGAGCATGTGGAGATGTTACTTTGTTAAGGAGATAAAGCGTGGTGAGGAATTGAAGTTGTGGAAGTACACCAAAACTAAAGTCAGAGTGTGCAACGCAAAAGTCACATCCTATTATCCAAAGCCTATTCCTAACGTGGGAAGCAGGAACCCATAATGAAGTGGGAGCTTGGTGGATACACGCGTGCCAGGGAAAAAGAAAAATTATTTCTGTTTCTCTTTTTGTGAAATATTATCGGCACAGTGAGATTATACACGAAGCTATCATATATTAATAATTTATTAAAAATATAATATAATATGACATAAAATTTATTTAACAATTTAATTTTTTTATTATCCATTGATTTTAAAAGTATATATATTATTTTCTTTTTTTATTAAAATATTAACATGCAGTGGGTCCTATGTTGACCTCTTTTTATCTATCTTGACGCACGTTTGAAGAAGTAGGAAAAAAGGAGGAAGACCAGAAACTGGCGCCCATGGGATGAATCTGGATTCTGGAGATTAAAGCCCAAAAAAGTGATATGCACTTATAATATTTTTTTAATGGAATTTAATGATTATGTCCAAAATCTCCTCAAATTATTCTGTTCCGTAATAATACAATAGGAAGGACTTTGGTCCCCTGAGCTCTAAAATGGGTTGACGCTGCATACATTTCATGTGATCACCGTATATATATCTATGATATAAATTAAATAATACACACTTAAATTATGATTTTGAAACGACCAACTTTGGCAGGGGCTGTGTGTATGAAAACTCGTGAAAAGAAGATGCTAATGTTGATATAATTAAATTGTTTACGGAATGGACAAAGATGAATTGAGAATGTAATCACAAACATAAAACACCCTAACTAAGCTTTTTACATAAACTCATAGCACTCACCTCAACACACAACATACTATATTTTCGACTTTATGTGCACTCTCAAAAGTGAGGAATTTTTAGAGTAAGAACATTTCAAATAAAAGTCAAATGTGCTTTGAAAATTATATATATCTCTATATCAAGTCATTTAAATATAACTGTTTTCATACAAAGATTTAAGTCAGATACAAAATAATTAATACAGAGACATTTGTTCTTGCCCAAGAATCTCTCCCAAGGGTTGGAACCTTTGGTATCAAGTCTTTTCACAAATCACAAAGTCAATTGTTTTCATTTTCATTGAGATAGTTGTTGGTATATAAAAATTGTAAATATTTAATTAAAATTCATAATTTATTTACATATAATTATTTTCTCCCCATGCTACTTTCATTTGATAGTAAAAAAAATTCTCTAGCTCAAAAAAAAAATCCCATTAAAGTTGTCACACCATCCTATTAAGCTTCACTGAACTAACAATTAAGGATGAAAATATGCAATACAATGCTTTGAGGTAGAATTTTTACATCTCTTTCAAAGTACACCTTTGAAAAAAAAAAAAAAGAAGAAAGAAAAAATTTGAGTGGTACCTCCACAAATAGTTGCTTAATTTAAAGCCAATTGCGTGTTGATCAAATATTGATTTGAAATTAAATTATTAATTAATGTAAAAGTTCACAAAAATATTTTTATGTATTTATATAAGTTTTTGCATTAATTTTGACCATTAATTTGCTATATATATATATTAATAGATTTTTAAAACAAAGGACTGGTTAATGAAAATTTAAGTACAGAGATGATACTTTAGTTTGGGTCAAGATAGTCTACGGGACTCATTAAATATCAGTGTCTTCAATGCATTTGGGGTACTGTTATTCTTTTGTGGTGATCAGTATCCACCTCGAAGGTATATATAATGCTTTATTTTGTTTAAGTTATTGTCATTATTTTACAAATCGTTTTCTTTCAGTGTTTTATATTGACATCATATCTAAATCCTTGCCTTTGTTTGGTTCGTGAGCACCTGAATTATTTAAAATTTTATTTTATTAAATCGTCTTGAATAAATTATAGTTTTCAAAGTTATTTTACATTTTAGATAATGTATTAGTGGCTTGGTAAGATGGCAGACCTGCAACCGCATCTTTTAGCACATCTCAAATTCTCAGTAAGGTTCTAGAATGGAATTTCTCTTCACCTCTCTCCCTTTCAAGAATAACACATTTTTTGCTTTAAAGTTTAAAATTCAAATGTTATTCTCTTCCTTCTTTTTTTTTTTTTTTTGTTCATCTCTGATTATGTGTTTAATATGTGAGATGTAAACCAGGGTCGCCACAAATGAAGGGAAATGGTATAATGAGGGTTGAAAGAGAAAGTCAAAAATAGTTCTAGAATGGAATATCGCAGTTGTTTTAAAATCCGTTTCTTTTGGACGTGTTGGATACAGATAATTAGATATGACAGAGGCATGCCATCACTATCACTATCAAGATTTTACATCCTTTCATTCCATAACTCTCCTAACTATTTGCTTTGCAGATTAGTTTATGCTTTCCACTGTTCCTATGGAATTCATTCATCTCCCTCCCTACCATATGCTTGTTGCTGTGCACTGGAAAGTGAAACCACAGAAACTCAGAAAACTACCTCTTGGCTAATCCCCATTTTTGACACTCGTTATTCGTCGACGCTGTCATTTAATATCTCAAGCAGTTCCAATAATTTTTCATGCTTACCAAATAAAAAAGTGTTTTTTCAGGTATAAAGGAAAAACGGCCTTTATTTATTTTAATAAAAAGCAGGTGGTACTGTGATGATAAGTGTGTAACACTATTTTACGAAAAAAAAAAAAAAGTGTGTAACACTAGGGGGTGGACAGGCAATTAGGCATTAGGCAAAAAGAAATATTATAAATAGCGGGGAAAGATAGAAAGGCGAAGATGAGAATGAGAAAAGGAAAAGATAAAAATGAGAAAGTCATAACTGAGAGAGTGAAGGGAGTGGTGAGGTCAGCTAAGCCAATAGGCAAAAGTTGGGAGCAAGTCCAACCTTATTTTCTCACTGGACAGTTGAGTGCCCAATCTGATAGAGTGATAGCCATAATGATAACATAATTAATAGGGTATAGTGAAGTAGATAACCAAGCCCAATACCAAGGGCTGCAGTGACAGTGAGTCCCTCAAGGCTGAAGGCTGAAGGCTGAAGGCTGAAGCACATGGGCAACTTCATCCTAGACGCACTCAATGTCCGCGTGGAAGGCTCCGGCGACAAAGTCCTCGTCCTCGCTCATGGCTTTGGCACCGACCAATCAGCTTGGCAGCGAGTTCTCCCTCACTTCACTCGCCGTTACACTGTCATTCTCTATGACCTTGTCTGCGCCGGCAGCGTCAACCCCGATTACTTTGATTTCCGCCGCTACACCACCCTCGACGCCTACGTCGACGACTTGCTCAACATTCTTGACGCTCTCGGCGTCCAACGATGTGCCTACGTCGGTCATTCTATCTCCGCCATGATCGGAATGCTAGCTTCCATTCGCCGACCTGACCTCTTCACTAAGCTCATCCTCATCGGCGCTTCTCCCAGGTGATTAATTATTAAATCGATTCACCTCAGAATCAGCTTCCCCTTCCAATTTTCATCCTCTCCAATTCACTTTTTAACTTTACATATTCTTTTTTCAGATTCTTGAACGACAAAGATTACCACGGTGGATTCGAGCAGGGAGAAATTGAACAAGTGTTCTCTGCCATGGAGGCCAACTATGAAGCATGGGTCAACGGGTTTGCTCCACTGGCGGTGGGAGCCGATGTTCCGGAGGCGGTTCGAGAATTCACCAGGACTCTGTTTAACATGAGACCCGACATATCGCTGTTTGTATGTCGTACCGTGTTTAACAGCGATCTGAGAGGAATTCTGGGATTGGTGAAGGTGCCATGTTGTATTATGCAGACCGCTAGAGACGTTTCGGTGCCGTCATCGGTGGCGACGTACATGAAGGAACAACTGGGTGATCGGAGCACGGTGGTGTGGTTGGAGACGGAGGGACACCTTCCTCATTTGAGTGCTCCTTCCTACTTCGCGGGCAAGCTCGACAGAGCCCTCCTTTCGCAGTAGCGCGTGGCTTTTCAGGCGCGTGCTGTTATCACCTTCGTATCGTAGGTACTGGAATATGACGGACCTAGAGGTCCAACAACAAGGGTATCAAAGGCTCCAAGACTAGACACCTGGACGATAATATGTGGGCGTTAGTACGTAGACTTGGGATCTTTTTTTCTTTTACGTCTTTCTTTTCTTAAAACCACCATTAACTGTACTAGTTTTTGGGTACCAACTCTGATAATCTATGTTCACGCGAGCAGTCAACTGAAATGAAAAGAAATGATGTTAATTATTTGGGTTTGGCTAAGTGAGATTACTCTGTAGTGTGGTACCTTTATCTTTTTATTAATTCTAAATTTCTAATTGTATTTCTAGTGAATATAATTCTAATTTTGCTAGGATCCAGAGTGTGTGACCCACCCACATATTAATGTATTAATGGGCCCTGGCCTTGTTTGATTCCTGGTCCCTAACACGGCTCAATCCTACGCTACCTTTACATTCCCAAAAGAAAAAAAAATATTACGCTATATTGCTTCCTTCCACCTTCGGCTTAGTAGTAAAAAGGGGAGGGGAAGGAGAAGTTAAGCATAAAGACATTTTTATGATTATGATATTATATGAAAAGAGGCCACCAATTATATTGAGATTAATGTTAATTTACAATGAGTACTGTGATCTGAATAAACATAACCATAACAGATTCACTAAATATCTTGAGATTCCTAATAAGTTAATGAGATGAGACGAAGGAAATCTATGGAAGAGAATATTGGAAAAAGATGTATAGAAACAGAGGAAAATGTCCACCACAGCGTCCACATCAAATTTTGAGTTGTGTCCACTGTCCGGTATTTTAATTCAATTTTGCTATTGACGTTCAATTCTAATTCTTCAGCTAGAGCCCTCTACTAGTGACAAATGTCTAGTTATAGCAAGTGCGACCTTTACTGAATATTTTATGAAAGTACGATTTTGGGAAGGAAAAGTAAGCCAACGTTGTGCAATGTCTTCCAAGTTCCAACGACACTTTTCCAATTCAGACCCTCATTCTTACTCTTACAAGTCTTCAATTAAACATACAACCTGTTTCACGGAGATAAGCGTGGTTATTTTAATGGAAGCAATTAGTGTGATCCTAATCTGCCTCTTCAATATTCATGAATTAATCAGTGATTAATTAATTGACTAAAAGTTAAGCCTGGGAATTGGATGCCTGTCCTACTTGGGATTCGGTCACTAATAGTAATATAAACATAATCTTGCAATAAAAATAAATGCTGGGATTCTTCAATTAATTTCCATTAGGCAGCAGGCGGCAGTAGCCACATCCCGACTCCAAGCCCGCTTATGACGTTTGGGCCGTTTTGTGCATCATATCATAAATCGGACCTATCGAACACTCCCCACCTGGAACCAAATGAATTGGTTCTGATTTCTGAATTAATTAATGTCCATATTATTCATTTTTGGAAATAAGGTAACATTTTAATACCTTGCCACGTGGCAAATAATAAATGTGATTAAACATTTTGGAAATTCGCTTCCTCCATTACAATTACCTGACACACCTCTACGCTATACTTCTTCCCACTCACTTCTGGGGGCTTGATTTCCATCTTAATTCCTAGTTATTCACTTTCCCCTTCTTTTTTGTTTGGGTTTTCATTCGTACATGTCACAGGTCAATGCCTACTTCACCTGCTTACTTATTCAACCTCCAAGGCTCCAAATTATTTTTCCTATCTAGTCGATGTCATTAGTTGCAACATGCCATAAAAGACCTATATTTCATAATAACATATGTGCTAACTTATTTGAAAACAAAGGGGCGCTTATAAAATTGCTCAAAATAGTGCACTCTCTCTCCCCTTGTATATATATCAATTATTAACTACGGTTTAAAACGATTGATACCTTCACCTCAACTTCAAAAAACTTCATTATATTTTAATTAAACTAGTAATGGAAATAATGTTTAATGACCCCCTCCCTTTTCATTTTATATATATGCATGTTCCAACCCTGAACGTTTATGGAGATATTGAAGTTTATGATCCATTTCCTTGTCTCGGAGGCTTACGTGAGACATGTTCAAGCTCCTTCTTTAATTATTAATAATGATAACAAATTATTAGTAAAGCGATGAAGTCGTCCTTGATAATGCCAAGTGACAAGGAAAGGCATTTTAGATTTTTTTTAAAAGATAGTAAATCAGAATTGAAAAGTCGCAGTGAGAGGTAGGATCTAGGACTGTAGGAGCGTATAAAGAAAGTCCACAAGCCGTCAAGCAAGGGACCCAGAGGACCAGACAACAATCCTAATCATGATGCGACCCAACGACTAACTGCTAATCAATAACGGAATCTTGTACACGCGTCAAGTGAATACGTGGTTTAAGTTTCCTCTAGGGTGAGAAAGAAAAATCAAAAGATGGCCTATCAATTATAGCTACACAAAAACGAAGTTGCTTACGGCTCTCTTTCCTAACCCATTTTAAGATTGTCCTCATATTCCTTCCACTCCATCCATGCCCATGTGGACTGGCTCCACATCACCACTCAATTTTATTTTATTTTTATTTTCACACCCAAACCACTAATCACTCTTCACATCACCCATCCTATCGCCGCTCCTTCTCCCCCGTTTGCCCTAAAAGAAGAAAAAAAAAATCGCTTTTATATATTCCTTTTAGCTACAACTACTTACTTTTCACAACGATATTTTCTCCTCGCGCTCTCTCTGTGTTCAAATTAAACTAATTAGTACCATAATTATTATTAGACATAATGGCCAAAAAAAGAGACTTGTATCACTTAATTATATCACTAATTAATTTTACAAATCTTTTTCCGTTACAAAGATATTTACAAGAGCTCTCTCTTCTTGGGGGGAAAGGGGGATTGCTGTGTAGCAAAATCACACGGCTGGGCACGACACGATGGGGAGGTTGGGTTGGGAGGTTTATGCTGACACTTGTGAGGTACGGTCGGCGAGGTTGCCGGATCTTGGTTGCCGCAGAAGATCTATTAGTGTCTCCGCCTGTCCGCATTTGCACAAACAATTAGTGCCAAAAAAATGGATATTGTTATTTAAATTAAAAATAGACACTTTGAAAAGCAGTAAGGCCCTTGGAAAAGAAGAAAAAAAAGTTTTGTTTTTCTCAAAACAATTTTCATAATTATTGGCCTATACTCTACATGGACACCCCGGAAAAAGACATACACACCGATGCTAATATGTGACTATCTTGGTTTAGAATAGGTTATTGCCAAATCAAGAGGACAACGAATGTGCAGTGTTGCCATTTAATGCGATGACAAAAATGTAAGGCCCTTTTTTACCAAAATATCTATCTCTACTCACTAATTGATTTAGCAAAAAGTTAAGATATAGTGGTATTCAGAATTTGAAAAATGGAGGTGAAGTCTGCATCTGCACTGCAAGAGACAGAAGTGGCAGAAGATGTTCCATCTCAAGGTAAAGCAGCCATGGGATATTGTGTATCATTATATATATTTATTATTATTTTTTAAATGACGTGCCACGTGAGTGAAGAAGAATGATGAAGTTGAAGTGAGCGCAGAGGGAGTACGTGTGATTCTGACCTTGTGTTTGGCACGATTGGTGCCGGACTGGGACAATGCAACCAAAGGAGGAATGGCCCCTTCGCGGGCAACCATGGTACGATAGGTAACGCTATCCTCACAAATCTGCAACAGAATTACCACAGCGATTTCCTTCTGTCTCTGAGAGCCCACCTCTATTATTTCCACCAACACAGGAATTCCTCCTTCCTCCACTAATGCTGTTCTCGCCTCCGGTACCGACACCAGCACGCTCAACACGTACGCTGACTTGTCCACCATGTTTGATCCAAAATCAGCCATCAATTCCACTAACACCTTCATAATTCCTGCCTGTATCGCTCTTACCTTGTTCTCCTTCGCTGAACACAGCGAATAAAGTGCCGTCGATGCGTCTTTCTTCCCACGGAATCCTCCGTTCTCGAGAAGATTCACTAGCAGGGGAATGGCTCCTGATCTTCCAATTGCGATCTTGTTCTCCTCTACTTGCGACAGACGAAGTAAGGCACATGCTGCGTTCTCTTTAGCCGTTGCTGTCCCTTTCTTGAGGGATCGAACCAGTGGCTTAATCGCTCCCGATGAGGCTATAAGCTCTTTGTTCTCGTCGCACAGCGAGAGATTCAAAATCGCCGTGACGCCGTACTCTTGCAGCTGAAGGTCAGGCGAAGATATAAGCGAAATTAAGGGCTTAATTGCGCCGGCTTTGGCGATTTTGAGGCGATTCTCTGATTTGTTCTTGGCGAGTAATCTGATCTCCAAGGCGGCTTGCTTCTGGTCGTCGATGGAAGAGGAGTGGAGATCAGAGACAAGCTGACGAATAAAATCATCAGAATTCTCAGAGGCGCAAGCAATTAGAAGACGGCGGGTTTGTGAAGAAGCAGTAAGAAATTCACCAGATCTGTCACTGTTACAGTCGCTGAAAGCAGAAGAAGAATCATCGTTGATACTCAATTTGCTGATACTGCGTTCTACATAGGTGTAATTAGCTGGACTCTCTGATCCCATGGTTATGGAAGGGAATCAAAAGTCAAATGGTATTAGGCTGCGTGTGTGTGAGCAATGGTGTTGGGGTGAGGTTCTGGCGAGATTCCAGCGTCATAGAGAAAGAGAGAGAGATTACATTTACATATGTTGTTCTTGTGTCTCAACTGACACGTGTACACATTGAATATCGACCGTACCAATTTCCACTCACGTGCGAGGGCTCTCTTTAAACGCGTGCTTCCAAGGATCGCTACTCGATAAAAATGTTTACCTGCGAACCTGGCTTTCCAAAGATAGAGAAAATGATTCGGTACTGTGGCATTGGTGTGTTTCGTTACACTAACGCCATGAATTTTATGCCACGTGGAATCATTAAGTTAAATATTTTATTTTATGCACCCGCACTGCACATGCTTTGATCAATCATGGGAATCAGTACAGGTCAGGCCACGCCCTGGGTCGGTCATCATAAAACCTCACCCACTGGTTTGGAGTATAAGCAAATATAAATTCAATAAAGTCATGAAAATATCCTAAATTCCTGTAACAACTGGATCCGGATCGAATAACATCGTCTTGAATGAATAAATTTCTCATTTACTTTCATTTAAACATTGCATTTAAAAAATTTAATTTGCTTTCAATTCTAGATCCAAATCCTCATTATATTTGATTTCCACCAAATAATTTCTAAGAACAAAACATACTTCAAATATGTTAAGCAGCAATGATGAACTGTTTTAATAAAATATAAGTCCATAATGATGTGAGTGCCGACATGAAAATTATAGGTTTTTCATAATGTTACTTCCAGGGTTGTGGGATATATGTAACACTGCAAATACATTGGCATGTGCTTCCTCATCATATAGTCAAATTCATATAAAAGTTTACACCTTTATTTGATTCACTTATGAACAGATTTTAGTGAATATATATATATTTTTTAATTTACGAGAAGCACCTAAAAATTGTGGGAGAGGTGGGTAATGGTTAATGACTATTGGAATTTGGACTAGTGTAGATAGAGAAAATACGGGGACGGCTAAGTGTTTTGTTGAGTTTTAGAAAATATAAGATATTTTTATTATTTAAATAAAAATTTTCTTTTTTGAATACATTTATAGGCCAAACAGAGTCAAGAGTCAATGTTTTTGTTGAGTTTTAGAAAATATAAGACATTTTTTTTATTTAAGTAAAAGTTGAACACCATAGCTAATCAGAAGGCGAAAAAGACGGACGAAGAATTTTTCCCGCAAACAACTTGCATACTATATAAGTAAAATAAATTATACATCCTTTACTAACAGCAACTTGCTCTTGTAGCTCAGTTGGTTAGAGCACCCGTTTAGTAAGCGGGAGGTCTTGAGTTCGACTCTCAACAAGAGCATTTCGTTTCATTTTTTATCTTTGCATATTTCCCTCGATATCCTCGTCCACACGTACGACAGTAGTTACATAACCCCCCCCCCCCCCCCAATTGTACATTGGAGCTGCAGCTCCACCACTTTCTGTGGGTAATCTTTCTTTACAGACATTAAGAAATATTAATTTTATGTTTTTTCCACCTTCTTTTTTATTATTTCTCTACCCATGAATTCAAAGAAAAATTAAATGCCTCTTAAGCGAATTATAAATTATCTATTCAAAATAATTAATTGAGATTCAACTTAAATTTTTTATAACTAATGAAAGATATAACAACTAGAAAGGTTACTTGTTCAACAATCAATTTAATTTGAACATGTTAATAAATTTATTTATAAAAATAAATAAATATAAAATTTGTTAACTCGTATAATTGACTCTATTTAATAAAAAAATTATTTGTTATTATTATAATAGAATATAATGCAGTTAAAAATAAATATCAAGGGAAGTTGGTTTAATATTTTTCTTTATAACATAATTCATAAAAGAGAACTGAGATAAAATATAAGTTAAAAGATTTTTTTTATAGATTTAACTTTAAGAGACTTCTTTAAAACTTAAAATAAATTTGCAAGCCTATAATGTTAATTTAATCTAATTATTATTTTTTACTTCAGCCACTAATATTTAGAAGTTTCAGGCGCAATACATTTTCATTTAATTTCTCTTTTTTTTAAAAAAAAATTTACTCATTACAATTCCTTCCAGGAAACCTCTTACATACCCAGGCTCAGCGGCCAGAGCCAGCGCAGATGAAATGGCGTTGCAACTCAAAAGGTTTCTTCAGTGTAAATGTAAATAAGATGTTTGAATGGACATATGCACTGCCTCAAGCTTAACTACCTTCCAAAGACAGATTTCTGTACACTGTAGACCAAAAAAAACAACTTTGGCACAAAAATCACTGCATCTACAAGAAGGCATACACATGACAAAGGACAGTTATCATATCCATTCGAAGTTCGTTTCTTTAGGCAGAACCAAACCAATGAGGCAATCAGATGGATCTGGTGCAATGGAAAGCATAGAGCATGTTTCAGGCGTGTGGGGTAGTATAAAAAGAAGCCTCGCCCATACGGATTTTGCAGCTGGTATTTTAATAACTCCGGCACAATCCCTCTGCTTTAGGTATGATATAAAATCCTGAAACTGGTCAACAGAATATAAAATCAACAAGAGAATGCAATTCTACCGCAGCAAGAAACAAATTCCAACTACCGCTCAGGGATATAAAAATAAATTTCCTTTATCGTATATCTGAATGATTGATAATGTTGAGAAGGGAAGTTTTATTAATAGGCGGGGATGGATTTATTTTTAATACTAATTTAGCATAACAAGTAGATTTCAGCCGGAGTTAGATAAAATTCATCTTTTCCAATCCATCTTCTGAATCAAAAACTTAAGCAAACAATATCTTGAAACCAATATTTTAAAAATCAAACTAATTATTAAATTGATCAAAATATTAATTCATGGTTCAACTGTGGTCAAATCAATATTAATATTATATATTAATTTTAAATTATAATTAATTATAATAATAAATATTTTACATAATTTTATTATATAAAATTAAAATAAATATAAAATATATGATATTTTTTAAAAGAAATCAATAAAATAATAATTATTTTTTTAAAAAAAATTTTAAAATGTCATAATATACAAACCATAGATCATCTTTTTTGTTTTTTCCTTTTTTTTCCTCATTTCTCTTAAATTTCTTTCCTATTCATCTTTTTTGTCTTTTTGTTTAGAGAAGATTAAAAAATACATAAAAATATCCATTTTTTTCAAACAAGTTGAACCATTAAATTGACCAATTTTGACCGATCATTCAATTTTTTATTAATATTTTGTATATTGCTTTTAAGGATTGATTGGACCAAAGCCATGACTGATTCATCGATTTTTCGATCGGTTCAGTCCGGTCCAATTCTTTGAACAATGCTTAAAGGAACCTCACAAGAACTTGGATATGAAAATTTAGTTTCTCCTGGATGATTCAGCTGAAATGGCTTAACAAAACAACTCAATTGAATTCCCTACAAGTTTAGTTGACCATCACCCCAAGGATTTGTTTGGGATAAGGAAAATGGAGGGAAAAGGAAGGGAAGTAAAATTTTTATTTTGATATATTTTTATTTAGAATGAAATTTCACTTTTTTTCCCCTCTTATAATATAATAATTGGGTTGAAGAGATGGATGAGAAAAGATGAAAAATAAATAAATAAATTTGAATATAATTTCAAGAAATATCAAATGAAAATTTTCACTTATCTTTCCTTCCCTTCCTCTCTATTTTTCCTCTTCCAAACAAACTTTAAAGGTTGTATGCTGCTTTGAAAATCCAACAGTTCTACAGAATCAGAAATAAATGACAAGACAAAAAGAGAAAACAAACCCCTTTGTAGTCGCTCGTGGAAGATGGGATTAGACGACACACTTCCCTCTGCAACAGATATCAACATCACAAAATCACATATAGATTTAGGGAATCGAATAACAATAACAGTTTCAGTGGGGCTGGGGATCGCTAAATCAGAACACCAGGACTAACCAAATTAAGAAATAAGAACAACATTCTACGTAGCAAAGAAAATTAGGAAACTGCAAAGCAAACTTTCAGGAAGAATATTATTCAGTAATTTAGAATATCTTATCACCAATTTGCCAACAAAAAACGTGACTACTATGAGCAACAACAGTGTGAAGAGAGTGAGGAAAATTAGAAAATCCAACCCAGCGAGATTGGGAGAATATAAAAGGAAATGAGTAGGTTTGCCCGGATGGATCAGACTCATCTAGTTTGGTAAGTGGACTGGCTTGAACCCATTAGTTTAGAGGATTTTTCTTTTGCAAGTCTATTGCAGGTAATTTGGTTATTCCTCCTTTGTTTTCCTTCTCATCACTCTCAAGGTTAGCACAGATGCCAGTACCTGTTCACCATTTAATGTGGTGCAGCTCCAGATGCAAAAATTTCTTTAGCCGTTTGCTTATAAAGCAAGACTGCTCTATCTAATCCATTTCTTCTAGGTTGTAATTTAAGCCACCTTTGTACCCAAATTACACATAGCATAAGCTTTTTACAGAGACAGTGAAGAAATGTTGGCAGACAAAAGGCAGAGCAAAGCAGATTGACACATATCAAAAATCACAGAAATGATGCATGGGGACTAAAGCAGCAATGCATAAAACCTGAGAATAAACTCTCTTGAACACATATAATGAAATAGTGGCCTTCGATTAAACAAAAAGTTGTATTACAGTAAAGAGCAAAACACAATTAGAGTGAAATGGCCAAAGGATATTTAAAAACTCACTCTATGTTGTGGAGTACTAGCAAATGTTGATTTCACATGTCGGAGATCAGTGCGTTTAGTCATGTCTAATTTTGCAGGCCATCTGTACCATAGAAAAAGCAATTTCAACAGGTATCTGTTTAAAGAAAAGATTATTCAGAGTAGAAAGGAAGCAACAGATGTAGTCTTACTCAGAAGGCTCAGGAGTGGCATTTGAATATCTGCAAGTATTTGAATCTGCTCTGCATGCATATATTGTACAGTAGGTAACACCACTTTTACACAAAACCCCCTGCCACTGATATTGCAGAGACTTCCCTAAACTTTCTATATGGGGTGATTCTTGGACAGGAAGTGGTGGAGGTGGGGGTGGAGGAGGAGAACCGGGTGGTGGAGGAACCAAGGGTGGCTGAGTCTGGGGTAAAGGTGGGGGAGATGGAGGTCGAGGTGGTGGCAAAGATGATAAAGGCGGTGGTACAATTGGTGGAGGGATTGGTTGGTTATAAGGCTGCATTGGAGTTCCCTGTATCTGAGCAAGCGGAGTGACTGAAGCTGGTATAAAGGGAGTTACAACAGCATTTCCATGAAAGTTATTAGGCATCACTCCTGTCTTGAATTGGTTGACAGGTAAATGATTATTAAATCCCCGGGCATCCCATGGACCATTTGGAGGAACATACACAGGGCGAATGAAAGGAGCTGACTGAATTTGTTGCGGTGGTGGAATTGAAGGCCCTTGTGTTGCAGAGAGAATGTGTGGAGCATTGCCTTGTGCAGGACAAACTCAATTTCAGATTTGATCATAAAAACACAATTGTTCAGTGCAAAAAAAATGCATTCACGAGCAAATTAATTACTCCATTAAAGCACAATTCGTCGAAAATGATGTACTCAATGGCATGCAAAGGATAAAAAAAAATCAATAAATAAATGAAAGAAAGTTCCACAGCATATTACCTGCTTGATGAGGATCAGCTGGCAAGTTGTCATAACCATCCGGCTTCCTTGCCCCAACTTCCAAGATCTCCCTTGAACCAGAAAAGTTCCAGTTTGACTGAAACAGAGGTGCAGCACAGACACCATTACCCTGATTATCTGATTTTACTCTCGGTGATACAAGATCCGAAGAGTTCTTTTCGGGTTTAATTGAAACTGGTGCAGCATTCTGAATTCCATGTTGGCTGTTCAAAGATGGGAGAACAATGATCATACAGAGCTGGTAGTAGGAAGTAAAAGATATAAATGATTGAAAGCAAAGATTAATAAGGATAAACGAAATGTAAGGGATATATGGTGTTTCATTGCTCAAGTGACAAAACACCTAATATATAAGTAAATATAAATATACGACCCTCTGTCTGAAAGTAAATATATAAAGAAAATTCTTAACTGTTTCAAGAAGCTACAGTGAGGACATACCATCCTTTATTTCAAATGTGTAAGAAATTTTTACTCCTCACTATATACTTTGTCAAATAATTTGGAGGAAAACTTACAAACTATCTTAAAACTCTAGAAGAAGTACAAACCCTAGGCCACAAACACAAAATGCAAGGACAATAAGTGATTTTTGTGATAAACATTCAGTCAGATTTAGTGAATTCCACAAATATGTCAATTGATACAAATAATTACTTTACTAGCTTCAGCTATATGATAAATGGCATCCACTCAACGTGTTTTAGACATATCATGACCATATATAGAAAAGGAGGACCAAGTGTCTGCATGTATCTATTATTAGTTGCTTTGTGGAAAAGGGTGAGAAGGCCTACAAGTTTCAGGTATTGAGCGATTAAAACTGTGTCAAAGTTAGGTATATCTACTGAGCAAAAAATAAAAGAAAATAATATAGATACCTAAATTCTATCTGGAAGAACATTCCAGGACAACCACGAAGATTCTTCAGGACAGAAACTGCAGCATCAACAGTGCTGCATTCAACAAACCAACCACATCCCATCTGCACGTTTGCTTGTGTCAATCGTACAATGGAGCCAGAGTTTCCAATGGCCAAATTGAAAATGGCTAAAAGATCATCTTCTGCGAGGAAAAAAGAGCTACTACTTGGAATATTTATCCACAAAGTACTCGATGGAACTACATCTTCCTCTCGCAAGGATGAAGTACGACTATTTCCAGTTGCATGATTATCAATGTAGCCTATATTTTGACTAATATTATATTTTGCACGCAATGATGCAAGTAAGGAAGACAAGTGAGACATCCTCATTCGACTGCTGTCAGCAGGGCTCCCAGGCAATGTTCCAGAATGAGGTGATCCAACAATACCATTTGACAAGTTTGGTAGGATGTTGGATTTAAGGTCAAGATGGGAAGTGGTGGGCACATGTCTTGTACCATCCATATGAGCAGGCCCAATTCCAACATTAGCTGGCCCTGGGCCAAAAGATTGGTGATAATTACTTCTCTCTATTCGGAGCAGTCTCAGATGCAACATCACTGAGGCAGCTTCTTCAGGAGTTTCAAATTCCATAAGTAATGCATGCTCACAGTTAAGATCAGTAACCATGAGGGGACCCTTATGAATTACTTTCCTTGATTCATGCAGGATCTCATCCTTGGCCCACTGACTAGAAACATTTCCAATATAGATAAGAGAGCTAGAACCAACTGCAACACCATTCATAGAACCCCTAGTTCCAAATCCTATATCCATGAATTTTACTCGGCAAGGAAAACTTCCAGGCAAATAATCTCGAGCCTTTATGGCATCTATGATGCTTCTGTACTCAACCAAGGTAAACCCTTTAACTGGGAAGAAAAAGAATTGCTCAATTGGACCAAACCTCTCTAATTGAAACCTCATATGATTTTCAGAGATGTCAAGCCCTACATAACCTACCCAGAGCTGTTTTGAAGCAGAGACAATATCCATGGTTGCAGGATCCCCATCACAACACCAGACAGTTTGACTTCTTGTTGAAGCAATTGGAGACATTAAATGATGCTTAGGAGAAGCCTGGATATTACAGACACCTCCACTAGAAGATCTAAATGGAGGTAATTTAAAATCCATATTTGAAACCTGATTTTTTTCAATATTTGGGATATCAATTCTACCTTCAAAAGAATTACTCCTAAATTCTATTGACGCTCTTATTGCAGGTGAGGGTATCTGGTGGCTCATTGAGTCCCTGGGTGCAGAACATCTAACTTGGGGCATATCTCCTTGCATCCCTATCTCAGGGCACATAGGCCTGGAGACTCCATTATCAGAATTAGGACCCACTTTTGATAAGGATTCAGCATCAACACTAACAGCAGAGCTATTAGCAGTCACATACTTACCTGAAACCTTCTCAGTAAATCCAACATCAGATGAACCAACATGAACTCTTAAGTTGCTACCTTTTCCAGATGACTCACCAATGCTTTCATGTTCCTCAGATATCCTAGGCACTACATGATTCCTATTGAGGCAAATCAAAGAATCAGATTTATCTTCATCACTATCTAGTTGACAATCTTCCATATCTGTTTGTTGCACAAACATTGCATATATTCCCTGCAGTGCTGATGTAATCTCCAATGAAGCATTAGTGAGTGTGTTAGATAACTTCTTACACCTATACAACATCCACCTCTGTAACGAGGGATCTTTGTTTAGAACCTGCATAGTGCAAACCCCAGTAAAAGGGCTAATTAGTAAAAAACAATGATAAGAAGTAACTCTTTAGCTATAGAAAGTCAAACACAATTATCAAGTCACCAACCAAATTTGCTCTGTCACCAGAAATTAATGCACTTTAGTAATTTTTAACATAATATTAACCATATAGGCTAAATCATATCTGATACAAGATATAAAAATTTTCACCACTTGTCATGATTTTAGAAATAAATGTGATGAGAACCATGCCAACAGAACTGAAATATGCTATGTTATAATATCAACAGCCACAAGAGTTCTACACAGCACAGCATCACAGTGAACAAAACAGAAAGCTCAAAGAACACAGCAGCTATTACAGAATACAGAACCTAATACAGAACACAGCACAAGAACAATAAGAGAATGTAAAATAGGCCTAGCTTTCGAGAGGCTAGGTTCTCTCCCAAGCACAAGGCTCCACCAAAATTCTTCTTCTTTACTTAATCTAACTAGAACATCATGAAGGTCTCTCATGCACTCTTTGATGATTCCTATGTCCTTCTTCACCACTGTCATCTCTCTCTCCAAACAGTCCATCTTATTCTCCAAGCCAGCCATGTTTTCTTGGATCGTTGCCGGCTCTGATACCAAATGTAGAACCCAAGTGACTTAAGAAACCCTCCCTCAAAAGACAGCTATTTAAGGGAAAAAACCAAATCACTTACGTACTCCATCGAGCAGCTCATTTTACTCGATGTGGGACTTGGATAGCCTATTCTACCCTAGGAACATACCATACTATCCACATCCCCATCATAGCACAGCTCCTGAAAAGCCGATGTCCCGACAATTACACTCTACAACACTTCACTTGGCGTTGCTTCACTCTATTGCGGTCGACCCCTCTGCCAATCAAAACCCTTTGCAGGTAACCCTCTCCATGCCGTCAGCAAACCAGACTCTGATACTAAATGATAGAACCCAAGTGACTTGGGGAATCCTCCCTCAAAAGACAGCTATTGAAGGGAAAAAACCAAGTCACTTAAGTATCCTATCGAGCATCTCATTCTACTCGATGTGAGACTTGGATAGCCCATACTACCCTATAGACATCCCATACTATCCCCATCTCCATCAAAATGTTAAGTAGTGATATTTTCATTTGGAGTAAAGAAAAATTTAAATAGCAGTGCCCAACAGCATCTCACAGTAGCTCACAGGAATTTGACTCAAATCACAAATATAAGAGAGAGAGAGAGAGATCTAACAATAGCAAAGCTTGCTAGTAGCTTGGTTACCACAAAGTTTTATTATATTTACTTAGGTATATATATCAAGATAACAAAGCCATCACTCTACATTTATTGGCACTAGCACATAAACCATGCTGTGCATAAATGTTACAAGGAACTTCAATTTTTTCAAACTGACATGTTGCGACTAAAAGTTGTCATTATAAATGAGTAAAAAATGACTATATCATATCATTGTTATTGACTATAGAGAAAGTTACAATTTTTTTTGTCAAATGAAACACGCAAGCTGTTTGATACCTTCCTATAATAGGGACATCACAAAGCAGTGTCATCTTTGGACTTGGCTCAATTATTTATATGTCATGCATAAATAATTATTGGTAGAGCTAATGGCTTATGCACACTTCTCTTATGGGAAATAGAAACAACTTTGGGGTAAACAAAGCATATCAATAATCTAGTGCATAATAGATGCAAAAAGCATAAAAATGATTAGTACATATAGCTTGCAGCTCGCTTGGCAGTATCAAAACTATAAAAACATGTACCATCAATAAAATACTTCATTGAGGAAAAAATTATACAATGTCCATGCAAGAAGATAATAAAATTGATGTGCTACCAGCATGAGCAAGCAGTTATTTTGAACAGATACATCGCCCTCTGAAGCATCAGAGTTATCAGTTGAAGGCTCCTTTGCCACCTCATTGCCTCTGATGCCTGTTCCAGTAGAACCTGTACATAATTTAGGTACATCATTTGCTCTATCCAAAAGGTGAACCACATCATCATCAAGCCTGCTAGTCACCTGGCTCAGAATATACTGCCCGCCTTTAGAAGCTCCCTCTTTCGCAGTGGAGCCTAAGAGGTCCAAACAAGCTGCAAGAAAACATTTTGGACAGGAGAAGAATATCCAAAGCACACATAATGCACAGAGTTTGGACAATTTAGCCAATGAAGATTCATCTTGATCCAGAATATTTTGCTTTAGCTGAGAAAGGACCTCAGGGGAATCTTGCATCCTTGGGAAATTCTTATCAACCATATGGAAGATATCCTTACCATCAAATATGGATACAAAGAAGGTTAGCACATTTTGAAAAACTGCAGAGCATATTCCTTTAATTACAGATGATGTTGGTGCCACTGAAGAAGCTGCACAACAAATATCAGCCAGGCCCAAAATACAGGCTTTACCAGTTTCAAATGCAATACCATCATAATCTTCTCCTTTGTTGATCAATGCCAAACTCCAATTATGCATATTAATAACACCTTTAGCTGCAGCTTCCAAGGCAGTTGGAAAGTGACAAGCATATCGAGGAATAAAATCAGCCACAATTCGTTGTACACTCATACAACCTGTCACATTAACATAGTTTCACTTTGAGCAAAGGAAATTTTCATCATAGAAATTTCTTTAATCATGTTTACAATTACTGGAAATCAAATATAGTTTGCTTGCAAACTAGGCACTTCATCAAGTGAAAAAATGGCACAACAGAACACAGGTTCCAGGCAATAATATAGGATCCTAAACCTCTTGTGCATTCAGCAATTGGCTTGGTCTTACATAAGGAATTGAGAACACCCCAAGATTTTGGATACTATACACACATAAAAGAAGCATGTAACTGCAGTATGAGGCAGTTGAAATTCCAACAGAAAGTCACAAGGATGGATAACGTAGGGGTTCAAGCGGGTGAAATTTTATTTCATGTGGCTCCATTATACCCAGAGAGGGCAGAATGATCTATATTATTTGACACATGAGAATTATGATTATTCTTACCAGCGCAAGTTGAATCTAAAAGGTAGTAGATATGATAATGAAGACTATCAGATAATCAAAATTTAAAATTAACCAATATTCAATAAGCACTATAATTGCAAGCAGATTACAGGCTAAGTGCTAAAGCTTCAATTAATGTGCGTGACAACAATAATGTCATCAAGGTCACCAGTCATAACGGTTTGAACTTATGTCAGGTTGGCATTTTGGCATTTCTATTCATCAAAATAATTATGGCGCTCAAAAGGACAAACCATTGTAAAGCCATTATACAAATTTCACCAGAGAATTTGTTACTTGGCAATCTATAAAGAAATTTAAGAGCAGGAAAATTAATATGAATAACAGCAACACAGCCGAACTCCAACATTTGTAAATTCTAATGAGGGATTATATAATATATATTTTCTGTAGAATTCTTAGCATTAATCCTCTCCTGTAAAATCATATTTCCGTGACTATCTTATATGTTATTATGTCCTAATTGCCACGTAAATAAAATAATAGGAAGATTACTGAGACCCAATGATAGAAATATAGAAAAGCAGTAATTAGTAAAGGCGCGGACCTCTGGAAGCAGAAATGAGAGAGAGATAACTTTGTTCAAGGTCAGACATTAAAGCAGCATCTTTCTGAGACAAGCCAAATTTAATCCGCTTGTAGCATTCATAAACAGTCCGAATTTCATCCTTGTTCCTTCGCTTGACGAGAATCTGCTCCTGAGACAATGGAGGAGTTGCAGGGGGAGGAACAGAGGAGTGGGGCTGGGTTAGGGTTTTGGGAGAGGGAGGGTCAGATGTAAGAGCTTCGGTGGATGGCGGTGGCAAAGGTGGTGATTCCGGCACAGGCTCGTATAGCCTCCGCTTCTTGGGAGGCTGCTCAGCTGTGGCCATGGCCAGTGCACGACTCTCAGAGAGTGCACGCTCCGTGTGTCGTTTCGTATTTTGGGGAGAAGTAGGGGTTTAACTGTTTAAGGGATCCGATTAAACATAAAAAAAAAATCCAATTATCAAATTATGATTAGCTATCACAGTGTCAGTGACATGATCGCTTATCTTTGGGGCAAATTGAAATAGGCCCGACTGACCTATGCCCTATTTATAGGAATAACTAAAACAAAACAGGATTTGACCCAAAAAAAAAAAACAAGTGGCACATAGAACAATGCCTTGGACAAAACTAGTGCTAGTTTGGCTCTCTCCTTCTGGTTTTGTATTACTCTCTTCTGCCTCAATGCCAATCCCAGCAAGCTTCCTCTCATACTTCTTCGGCCTTTCATTCAACTTATATTTTTTCCACCTGAATTTTGAAATGAGATCCACAAATTGTTATAACCTCACCTCCAATGTCGAATACACTTTGCATGACTTAGGGTTTGGGTTGAGGTTCATGTCCAACGGCAGAGGAGACCATCAACTTTCTGCTTCATTCACTAATCACTATAATAAATAGTTCCACCAACCTTACCCTTCGGGCATATTTTTAGTTTTTAAAAATAAAAAAATAAAAAAATCTGTTTGAATAATTGTTTTTATACATAAAATAAAAAATTAAAATATGTTTTGAAAATAAAAAATATAGAATAATTAAAAGATGTTTTAAATTTTAATTTTTTAAAACAAACAAGATATAAAAAATAGATCTTTTCATTAATAATATGTATATAAATACATAAAAATAATATTAATATGAATTCTCAAAATTAATTTTATAAAACAATTCTAAAAACAAATCATACTATCTCTCCACCTAATTAATGTTTTTCTTGAGTTGATGACATAGGGAGAAATCAAAATTAGTTATGATATCCTTCAAGAAATAGACCCAGTTGAGCCAATATAAACGTTTTGCTCAAACTTATATTATTTGGTTATAATTAAGTTTAATATGACAGTTTTCAATTTTAAAACTTAATTATGTCAAGCAGGTTTAAAATAGGAACCATGGAAGGACCAGTTACAGCACCCTTTTCAGCCTAATTAAGAGTCCAAACAATTATTTAATTGTTGTCTGGTTCCTGCGTACATAATAAAATACTAATATTATGTTCTTTCATTTGGTTTCTTTGTAAAAAAAAAAAAAGGACTATACGTGGATAGTAAAAGGTCCATATCAAGCAAAAGTACAAATTAACATGATTCCTTGGGTAACCCATAAGAAATTATTTTAGGGAAAAAGATTAGATAGAAATGGATTGGAAGCAAGGCGAGTTGATAATCATAATTTTATGCACAGATAATAACTATTTAGAAATTATAATAACTCGAGAAACAGACCTAATTGAGTTGCATTTATTTGGAGAAATTGATCATAACCTTTTAAGTTTTTTTTTTGACAAAATCATAACTTGTAACTCATAAGGCTCACAATGGCAGATGGGCCTTTATGGGGCTTTCTTTGATTTCTATTAAAATGGCCCACCCAATTCGGCGTCACTTTTTAAATGCTTCTGCATTTGCGAAACTTACGACAAAAGTAATTTCTGACCCAACAAAAAAAAAAATGAAACTGGCGAGTTGTATAGAGTGATATGAGAAACTTACAAATTTAAAAATAGAAAAAAAAAACTTCACAAAATATAATACAGGTGCATAGTAAACTATCAGCTTTATTTTCCTTCTCTTTTTATCCAATTGATATATGCACAAAATGGCTAGAAGGCTAGATTTTCTATTTAGTCCTGACTGTGAAATATTAAAATGCGCCATCATGGACGCACATTCTCAAGATGAATTGTCATGTATAAAATCACGTGCTTTTCATTGTTGTTTGTTTTTTTTTTATGGAAGCAATAAGACATTACATTTCAGATATATCATATTATCCGATTCCTTTTTTATTCTGATTTCTGACTCATATATATTATAAGGACCCAAAAAAAAACCATGTGTTAAAGAAGCTCGTTTAGATGAAAGCTCAAGAGCCTGCAAATAATTTTGACTCTGGGGCCTTAATTAAGCAAAAGAGAAAAACTATATATGCAAGCAATGACTTCATTCAACAGCTGATTAGCTCTTTCTGGTGTGTGTATATCTTGACCTCTATACGAATTGAATTTAATCAATTTATGTGGTCACTGTAACATCTGAGTTGGCACTACAAATTGCCGTTCGATTAATTTTAAATGGACTATTTTGGTGACGGAGACTGTGGCAGCTGCCATGTGAATTTAGTTTGCATCAATAACAAGTATTTATTGTTAATATTATCTATATATGCAATGGCAGCCACCAGTGCAGGTTTCAGGAACTGGACATTAACACCCCAATTACTTCAGCCTTTGCTGGGAGAGGAACTAATCACCGTGGTCATTATTCTCGCTCAGTAAAATGGAATCAATTCCTTCCTCATCGTTTCACGTGCCATAGATTAATGTAGATACAGAGTTCGGATTCAACCTTTCAAGAGACATAATCTATAAACTAGATCACGTGATTAAACTCAAAGTTAATCGACCATTATTAATTTTAACTCATCAAGCACGTATAATTAAAATATGTACCTGTTTTCTTTCATGAAAGATAAATTACGTGTTTGATAGCATATTAATCATAAGCATTGTTTTCTCATCAACCTCATATAATATACAAGCATGTGATCACAAAAAGTATATACTTTTCATGAAACTAGTGCATAAATATAGCTTTTTTTATATGCATATGGTTAATTGAATATACCTGGCTAGGGTAACATTTCATCAGTCAAATCGAACTGAATGTAAAAGGGGAAAAAATTATATATAGAGGGAAAATTAAGGAAAATATGATGATCATGTTATTAATTTATTTGATTTAATGTGTGTTTGAAATACTGAAATAGATGGAAAAAGAGAAAGGAAAATGTAATGGAATTAATGTTCATAAATAAAAGCATATAAGAAGAGTAGTAGTGTTGCTCCACTTGCGTGGGTGGATGCCTAAATATTAAAATGAAATGATCCCCCACTACAGCTCCAATCCTCCACTGGGATGACACAATCACACAATTAAACTAATTAAACTACTTTCTCCACCACTCTACGAAAAGTCAGTCTGTCATAGCGTAGTGCCATGTGATGTGATCCGGCAGCCTGGTTTTTCTCCCACTTATCCATTTCCTACCTCATTCATAACGAACTGTGGCGGTGTTCTCTTTTCCACATTCATGAATCATGCACCCCTCACTTATATACATCACCCCCCAATATCACATCACACTATTCACAGTAACCAATAATGTCTTATTAACTCATTTATTACATAAATTACTCTTGTAAATGAAAACTTTTATATTATCATGTAATCAATTATTTATTAATCCCCTTCAATTCTCCTTATAATTTGCATTTTTTTGAATAAATGGATATTGACTTGAAACTTGGAAACAGTTTTGGGTCAGACTAGTTTGGTCCAAGGCGACTTCTCTTACTCTCACTGCCGAAAAACACGCAGTGACATTTAGTTTGACCCAACTAAAGTCACTCTTGGCCACCAAGGAAACTCTTGCTTACAATTATTTTTCTATAATTATATTCTTCCTTTTAACCTTTTCTATATGTATAATTACTAATCAATAATAATTATATAACTTGCACAATCGTGCATACTTTCCCACCACTTGTCACGCAACTTCCCTCTGAATTCTGATTCTCACCTCCTTATAAACCCACCATTCCACCTTCACTCTCACTCCAACTCTGCAAATCAACACAACACTAACCAACATCTACAGCCTCAGCCCTCACTCTCAAATTCTCTCACTGCTTTTAAGCTTTGAGGTCAGATCAGAATCACATGGCTCTAGAAGCTCTCAAATCACCCACCGGGGCTTCCCCATCCTTCCCCTTCCAACCCTCCGACCTCCACAACCTGGAGCCCTGCCCATGGGCCAAGCGAAAGCGTTCCAAGCGTAACCGTCTCGACCATCCTTCCTGCACCGAGGAAGAGTACCTCGCTCTCTGCCTCATCATGCTCGCTCGTGGCTCCACCAATTCCACCGCCTCACACCCCCAAACCTCGCCGGCACCCGCCATAAATCCTGCCAAGCTCACTTACAAGTGCTCTGTTTGCAACAAAGCCTTCTCCTCTTACCAAGCTCTTGGTGGCCATAAGGCCAGCCATCGTAAACTCGCCGGGGAAGATCAAATTCAAAACACTTCCTCCAACCACACCAGCAATACTTCTGCCACCACCACTGTATCCAACGGTGGAGGCAGGCTCCACGAGTGTTCCATCTGCCATAAGTCCTTTCCCACTGGACAGGCCCTGGGTGGACACAAACGTTGCCACTACGAAGGCGGCGCTAGCAGTGCTACAACTGCCTCGGAAGGTGTGGGGTCCACCCATACTATCAGCCACACCCACCGTGATTTCGATCTCAACATCCCTGCTTTGCCGGATTTTTCAGTCAATTTCTGCGTGACCGGGGACGACGAAGTCGAGAGCCCTCTGCCACTGAAGAAGCCCCGCCTTTCGATGACACCAGAGATCCAATTTCCCCAACGCCAATGAATTAATCGAGTTTTTAATTAATTAGAGAGCAGATCATTAGGAACTTGAATCCAAATTCAATGATCGGTTCTGAATTTTTTTTTTTTTTTAATTTTCTGCTTTCATTTTTCCAATTATTTGTAAGTTTCGGAAATCCATTTGTTGTTGTACATAACATAGCAGTTTGACGGGAATGTGTTCCAGATTGTACTTTGGCAGTAGCAATTGAAATTGATTTATGATTATTTTGACTGAAATTTAATTAATGTTATTGTCTGCTGCCTGTTTGGATGGTTGAACTCCGGTCGTGAAGTGGATTCTAGATTCTAGCTATAATGCGCGGCGTTAGATACGAAACAACGCCTAACGTACGGCGTGGAGTTGTCATCGTCGTGATAACAGTATCTACGCGTGAACGGTGCGGCACCAAGTACTGGTGGCACTGCCTGTTGAGTCCACTTGCGCGTTTATGTCTCTGTGTGTTTGTGACGGTTTTTACTGTTAAGTGCACGCCATGCACCTAAAGCCCACCACCGTCACGCTAATTTCTTCCCAATTTCATTTTAATTTTTTTAGTTAAAGTTCGATTATATCATTACGAAAATACCCCATTTAAGTTAATTGTTGAAATTTCATTAAGTAGTTAAAACTAGGAACTCTGGGTGGGTAAAGAGCGAAAAGTGGGAAGCGAAAGGTGATTTTGTCGGTAAGAATTTGGAAGAAACTCCCGGAGTTGTTTGTTCACATTATTAATGTGCGGAGTCGATGAGGACGACACGTGGGTTTGCTTATGCTTCCTTCTCTCTTATTTTTATTAATACCTCAGATAAGAATGCCGAGTCTGATGGCATTTGTATTTCACTTTTGTCCCAATACTGTAATGACGCGTCGTGGAATGGTCCCAAGAATAGTAGATGCCAAAGTATAAACATCAAGGTTTCGATACGTTTTAAATTACAGGTGTATAATTTGTGGGGAAATTGGAAATTTCTTGTCGTGTTACTTGTCATTTACTTATGCTTGCCATGATTAAACGTAGCTTCACCTCCCCACTATCTCAAATTATAGGCAAAACTTATGGTGGAGATGATGTGTAGTGTAGATCCAGGTTAAATGAACCATATTCACCGGCACATTCAAAGATCTCCTATTTTTCGTGCCTGCTTGGGTGAAAAGTCCATTAGATACATAATCATAGAAGTGTTCACACTTGGATGTTTCATTTTCGTCCGGAATCTACCAATAATTTTGTTAAAGCCTAAAACTAGCCCGTACTGAACGCGTGGACTTGCATATCTACATCTTGTGGAATCTCCACGTTTATTTCAAGAATAACAAATGGACTGCACTTTTGTTTTGTTGAATAGTTTATTAATTGGTTATGTATAAGAAAAGTATGGTAAAAGTTGGGGCTAACGGTGTCGGAAGGAAGTTTCGATTGGCTGGTGAGGATTGGATCGCAAGTAATTCAAAATAGTGGCGGCTGTTAGACCCGACAAACTATTTGTTTATGGCAACAGAAATACGTAAGCAAATAATTAGTTAACAACTAAAAAGGCTTAAGTTGAGCTAATTGTTGTAATGAACCTAAATTTTCCAACTGCCGCCATTGTCTATTTTAAAAAAAATTTTGAATCTTTTATAATTTAAAATTAATATATTTTTTTATGGTATGATAGAGATAAAAATAAAAAATTCATACTAATAAAGACTCACTATAAATAAATTATGAGCTAATTTTGTTTTAATTTTTTTTTATTATATGCACTAATTTTAAGTTGTAAAAAATTCAAATCCTTTAAAAACTCACTTGTGTCATTGTCCAACTTCCATGGATCCTGTTTCTTCTTCAGACGGTGACAATCTGCCTTAGTGTCACTAGCCAATAAACAATACGATAAATGTTATCAATATAATTAAAGCAATTTTCGGAAAACTTTTTTTAGTTACAGACTCTGGAAAGTTTGGCTTGCCATTTCTCCATTAGTTTACACTCTTTTTTGTTATGTTTTATTTTTATTTTAACATATTTCAATTAAAAATATTTGTTCAACACAAGAGATGACACGTCTTTAGAGATGACTAAAGCGAATTAGGCTATGCAGATCGATCCATTTAATTTTTTAAGAGTTATAGGGTTGGACTATAGAAATTTTGACTTAAAAAAAGGGTCAAACCAAGTTAAATGTAAGTTAGATTAGCCTATTTTTATTTTTTAAATATCTTTTTTACTTTTATTATTCATACAATTAATTAGTTGTATGATTTTGATCTTAATTCAAATAGTATTATTTTTTGAATTTTTATTTAATTAATCTAATTACTTTAATTGGTATTTTATTAATATATCTTATTATTTTGAATTGTATAAATAAAATAAATATTATGCTAAAAATATTTTTTAAAAAATAGTACAATAATGGTGTAAGAAACGGTAGCGAAGAATAAATAATAAAGACAAACATATAATGTTTATATTATTGTGTTGATTTGTAATGAGTTTATATATTTTGTATTTTAATGATTTACAATCTTTAAACTTTATGTAATGTACTATGATTATGAATTTTTTTGTGGTAACAAAATTATTTGATCAATTTTAATATTTATTTTATAAATATTATTTAGTAGTTTAAAATATTATTTTTATATAAAAATTGAAAAAGATAAGGCTAATCCATACCTAAACTTTAATTAGGGCCATAAAAAATGGTCAGATCCATTAACTCAACCCAGCTTGACCTTTAAAATAAAAGGGGTTGAGCCATGAAAAACATGACCTATTTTAAGAATGAGCTTTTAGCACAACCCATTTTGAGCCCACGGCCCATGGTAAGCTTATAAGGGCTAAGCTTATGGGCCTCTTTCTTTTTTTCAATTTTTTAAAAAATTTGTGTGTCATGAAATGTCATATAGTCTCTATTACTATGTAATATTCATTCTTAATATGTTGATATATAAAATAAATTATATTTTTGTAAACTAATTTATAATATTTATTCTTAATATATTGATATATAGAATAAATTATACCAAACAATTTTTTTAATCACTATTTTTGTAAACTAGTTTGAAATATTCATTATTAATATGTTGATATATAAAATAAATTATTCATATATATTTTTTAGGTTAAGTAAACTAAATTATATTTTTAAAAGATTATATTAAAAAAAAGGGCCCATGTGCCAGCTCAGCCCATGACCCTTCAAGGATTGAGTTGGGATGGGTCAGTATTTTTTGTCCATCAATCTAAAATTGACTAAGCATGGCCCAACCCTAAAAAATGAAAGTTCTTAGTAAATTAGGCCAACCTATTTTGACACCCCTAGCTCTAATGTGACTAGGTTAGGCTAAAAGAATTTTAGCTCATATTATAAATGGGCTAGCCCAAGTGAACCTTTAAAAAAAAAAATTAAACTAAGGTTGGGTCAGATCAAGTTAGACCGTTTTAACAGTTCTACAAATTTGTATATCATTGAATAATTTTTTTATAAATATACTTTATATCAAAATTAATAATTGTTTTAGAATATTTTCAATAAGGTTGAGTTGGTTCATACTCACTATGAGAATCCAACCTAGTAAAGTAAATTTAGAGTTTGTTTGAATGTTATTCTATTTTCTTGTTATTTAAAATTATTTTATAAAATTAGTTTTGAGAATTTATGTTAGTATTCATGTATTTATATATACTATTAATAGAAAAACTCATTTTCAGTGTTTCATTTGTTTTAAAAAAAATTAAAGTTTAAAACATCTTTTAATTATTTGGTGTTTTCTGTTTTTAAAACATGTATTTTTTGTGTGTCAAAAACTATTATTCAAACAATTTTTTTTATTTTTTATTTTTAAAAACTAAAAATAAATTGTAAAAACTGCAATCAAACAATTTCTTATTATTATACTCTTTAAGACTCAAGGTATAAAGGCCTTATTCATTCTACAGGTAAAACTCTAGACCCGTTTGTTTTATTTTTTGTCTAGTTTTTCTTTCTCCTCAACCTTCTTTTATCTTTAATTACTAACTTAATTTCAGAGTCTACTAGAGAGACTTCAATTGGATTGTTGGAGTTATCATATTAGTTCATTAGATATTTCAATAGCACGTATAAAACAAGAATTCATCTCATTAATTCACGATGATGAATACAATATTATAGCCTTACTATATGTGATGACCAAACTTCAATTTGACTGTAAAAGTTGAATTATATATTGGCTCTCCCTCTTTCCCACATAATATCATGAGCAGGGGATGTGTGATGATGTACTGATGTTGAGGCGTATACGTAGCGTAGGGCATGGCATTTACTCTAAGCAGTTGTATTAGATGTGGCATTCTACACTCACCACTAAAGATGAAAGCTGCCTCCACAAAACACATCCTTTCATATATACCATTTGTTTAGTTTTCACTCTTTCTCGGTGTGGTTATCTAATATCTATCCAAATTGCCAATAGCATTAATCTGTTTCCATTTCACCTTTTTTTTCTTTTCTTTCTTTCTCCTCTCTCTCTAGCTATGTCGCGGTCTCCATACAACAACATAAAAATATATTATTGTATCAGATAAGAGGTTGGATATAAGAGATAAAACGTTAGAACCCTTTCCTTCATAATCCAAAGTCCAAACAATCTCCGAACTTAGAAGTTTCTGAAATCTGGACGGGGAAATCGAACTCTGAGTAGTATTTAGTAAGTACCCTCAATAATAAGACTATTTAATAAAGCCCAAAACTTCATACGGCATCAGTGGCCAGCATGGAATAAAAAGTAGATGGTAAATGGTAATGGAAGGATATTCATTGATATTTTGCAATTGGCCTGCTACGCCAACAGTCACAGACACTTCAACTCTACAACTGGATACCAACCCCGTCTTCAAACGGCCCATAAAACTATGACAAGAAAAAGTCGAAAAGGCCCAAAAATGATAAGAAAAACAATCGCCATGATCTGTCCAACTATCACAACGGTGAATTGAAGGTATTACATAGATTTTTTGACCAAACGGGGAAGAAGTCAACAAGAATAAAAATGAATATGACTTTAAAATTTTATGGTCACAATATTCTAATATTAAAAAATAGGTAAAATTATATTTTATGAGCCAAAATTTTATATTAATTTTTAATTTTATTTTTAAAATTTATTTACAATCAATTTTGTTCATAAAATTTTAAATTTTAATTAATTTCATTATACAACTTAACATCATTTAATTACTAGCGAAAAATAGTAATATAATATTACATTTCTAAAAAAATATGAAATCATCAATGAAATCGTTTAAATTATATATAAAATATCCATTTAAGTATTTATTGAAAACTTTAATTTTTATGTCAAATATTAATTGAGTGAGAGTGAGTACACTTTAATTTGATATTATATGTTATTATTTAATATTTAAATATTGTCAACAAATTTTTTCATACTCTTAAGATTTACTGTCAAATATCATATTAGTATTATTTATTAATAAATTGGTTCACGTTACACTGTGAAATGAAATCGATTGTAATTTAAAATTTTAGGAACAAAATTAATTATAAAAAAATTTTAGAGAAAAAATTAAAAATCGATATAAAGTTTGAAGACATAAAATATAATTTTACTTAAAAAATATATAAAAATTAGTGTGTGACCCTTGTAATGCACAAGAAGTATCTTTTTTCTTTTTAATTTGTTATATTATAATGATATATGATAAGTATTGTTTTAAAAATTGAACCTTATAAACAAAAAAAAATTATATATGACATTAGAAAAGGATTAATTGTAACTTAAAGTAATCATTTTAGTAGAATGATACATATAACAGTTTACATTGTAATACTTTACAATTCAAAATATTAGTGTCTAAAAATTAAACTATTTAAATTACTCTGTTATATCACAAATCAAAATAGAAAGTGTCTAGTGCACTGAGGTGTTGTTGCACATTCCTTAAATTCAATTAGGACATAGAGTAATCAAGAAGTTTTATATCCATTTAGTCAAGTAGTTCATTTAAATACTCACAGCTACAATCATTGCGGGTACGTGTATTTCAATGCACTAATTCAGATAGTGTAAACAATTTTCAGGTATCTATTTCTCTAATATAAAGAAAGTCAGACATCAACAACATGCAAAGAATTAGAAGAAACTATATGAGTCGTTGACACTATGTTCACTTGATCCGTTTGGATTAGCACTCAACTTTTTTTTTCTAATACAAATTTAAAATATTACAATTAAAATTATGCAAATAATTTATTAAAAAAAGTTACAATTCAAACATGACCTTAATTGTAATTTTTTAAAAATAATTAGCATGTTATTAAGCTATCCCATGTTAAAAAAATGTATTAGGTATTTAGATTGGTAATTGATGAATACGCGAATCTTGTAAAAGAGTTATAGTGAGGGAATAAGTTTTTCAATATAAATTTTGATAATTAAGTAACGACAACATTTGATACGAGTGACCGACCGAGGTAGTCGGCCGACATATTGTATGTTATCAGTAATATTAGAAAGAATTAAGTTATTAGTAATTGATCGTAAGCTGTAAGTGGTAACAATCAAGTAAGTGATTGGGTGATGAAAAAGCAGGTGCATGTCATGTGGGTCCAATGCGATCAATTTATAGCCTTAATGCCTTTATGGGAGTGGTGGTGTGTGGTGACTCAGTGACTGTGCGAGGTTCGTACATTTCCCTCACAAGTTAATAAAAATCAGAGGGAAGAGACGTAGGGCTAGATTGAATGATAAGTCTCAAATCCAACGGTTGAGCCATGGCCAAGAAGAAGAGGAGGAAAGAGGCGCGGAAACACGGAGCCGCTCTTGCCCAGAGTTTGGAAGAAGGAAAGGAAGATATTCCGTGGGTGAGGGTGAGAGCAGGTAGCGGACCCCACACCCACCATGCATGATGCAATGGCCACCGTCACTCTCCGAATGAAACTCAATAAACTCAACCACAGTTACTTGGTTAACTCTCTCTCTCTCTCTCTCTCTCTCTCTCAAATCTCTGTTCTCCGTTCTCAATTCTCGTCCTCGCTTTCCAAAGCCTGCCTTGTTGGGTGTGTGTGTCCAGATGAGCTGCAACGGTTGTCGAGTCCTCCGGAAGAGGTGCAGCGATGAGTGCGCTCTGAGGTCGTGCCTGCAGTGGATCGATTCCCCCGCGGCTCAAGCCCACGCCACTCTCTTCCTTGCCAAATTCTTCGGCCGCAGCGACCTCATGTCCTTCATTTCCTCCGTTCCCCGAACCACCAGACCAGGTCCCCTCTCCTTCAATTCAATTATACTCTATTCTCATCCATTCATTTATTCAATTCTTTGTCTTAATTCTTCATTGAGTCTTGACCACTACTTTCTTTTTTTCTCTTTTTCCTTTTTCAAATCTCAGCCTTGTTTCAGTCTTTGCTGTACGAAGCTTGCGGCCGAACCGTGAATCCCGTCAACGGTTCCGTAGGACTCCTGTGGAGTGGTAACTGGCACGTCTGCCAGGCAGCCGTCGAGACCATACTCGCCGGAGGTGTTCTCCGGCCTTTGCCGGAGACTTTCGGTCGAGTTGTTCACCCGATGTTGGCTGAGTCTTCCTCGGACACCATCCTTAGCATTGGAAGAAGTGTGGGCTCTCAATTCCGGCCATCCATACATGATCTCTCTTTGCTTCCGGAGTCCTACAACCATATAAACCCTGGCAGCCTTGACAAGGCGTTGAGGAGGCAGAGTAATCAGGCTATGTCGTTGGTTTCTGCAGAATACGGAGACGAGAACAATAAGCTATTGAATCTGTTCGTGTAAGAAAGAATACGCGTAGTCGAAAATATATATGATATAAATTAATGTATGATGTAGAGTGGAGAGTCTAGAGAGAGGGAGATTGTATCTCCGAAAATGATAAAAGTAGAAGGTAAGGTTGAATAATGCAAAGAGAAGAAGACATGGTTCGCCATCGGAATTGTTGGTTCTGTAAACGGGAATCAATTCCGGTGAAGTTTTGGCCAAATTTAATTTAAGAATGAATTTCAGTATGGCTTTATTTCTTTTCCGATACTGTTTTTCTTTACTTTGTTCAATATTGGAATTAACCTGAAAAGTTATTAAAAAAATATATAGATCGAGGAAGAAGAAAGAGAGATCTCATAATAGTAAACAAAGAACGAAGGATGATTAGTAGTACAAAAGGGCTAGCCAAAGTGAATGGTAATCCGTGGGAATGAGGTGGGATTGTCGGGTTCTGAGGTGCTCAGTCGCTAAAGTCCAAAGCATATTTGTCCGGATCGTACACAGTACACATCCTTGAGGGGCTTCTGCGATTGCTGAGACTTGAGGGCTTTCCGATAACATACATTTTGAGCGTGACAGAAATAGGTTAAAGTGATATATTCGGTAAAATAGCATCATGGTCACATCAATTGAAAAAAAAGATATGCCTCATTTTTTTGAAACGTCTGAATAACACACTTTTTTGTAGAAAAAAAATTAAGATATTTGGATTGAAGGAAACAAGAAAATTGAAATTTAGTTTTAATAATTGTTTGTAAAAAGTTTGATATATATTTAAATTTAACTTTTTCTTCACTCTCCTCAAATTAAAGATATCTAAAGGTAGAAAAACAGAGATAGGGAGGTAATACAAGATGGTAGTGTGGGTAAGGCAGAAAAGTGGATGGAAATGGAGAATGTTAGTGTGAGGGTGTTAGGCGGTTATACGTATGGGAATTAAATTAGTGAAAATTGGAGGAATCCCACAAGGAAGGGAGAAGGTGAGAGTGAGAAATGGAAATTGGAAAGGAAAGAAATGAAGAGAGAAAAGAAGAATGGTGGGGTGCACGTCAGCCTGTTGGCTTGTCGTTGCATGGGGAAAGAGAAAGAAATCCACATTGGAAGTGGGTTCCACGGCAACTCCCACCACAATATCCAGACGCACACTGATCTTACAAAACGACAACAACCTAGTCCTCAACTCCCTTGATTCCCTTTCATCTACTCCATTCGCCTCGCCGCGTCTTTCACTCACTTCTTCTCTCTATCTTCGTCCTGTCCGTGATCTATATAAGATATTAATATTAGTGCGCTTCCTCTATATTCATTTATTTATTTTAAAATGAATAAATAAATATTTTAATTTTTTTTAGTAAAAGTTATATTTTTCTTCCCGAAATTATATCTAATAACACTTAAAAGTAGAGAATATATGAAACTCTTAGTGGAGCTGATTTTGATCGACTTACTCATACGCAGCTCTTTCCTCCCTTTCTTTCCACATCTAACAAAGAGGATGCAGCTGAAAAACGCAGAAGAGAATCGCGACGTCTGATCAATAAGCTTGGTCTCTGAAGCAGACGTCATATTGTTCTGGTCTATGGCTTACAAAGAAAAAGTAATTAAGTACTATAGCATTTATGTATGTTGAAATGGTAAAAATATATATACTTGTCAATCTGATAAATCATTGTTTTAGGAACAACCTTCTCTAACCAATTATACTTGTCTTTATTCTTAATCTGCACTCACTGGGATTCTCCCCAACGTTTCTCCGCTGCATTCTCTAATTCTTCGTTGGGTTTGGAAAGAAAAGGGTTGAATCTGGTGGACATGTGAATTGCACGTGACAAAGTATGTTAACATTAATCTCTACTTAATAGTTTCACATTTTTTTGTTACGATGAAATCTCTTTTTATTTATTTGGATTTGCTTTTGTTAGTATTTTGAGAATAATTAAATTCTTGATTACATTAACTAGATATATAAACTCTTACTAAAAATATTAAGGTAGGACCGTGGGAGAGCTTGCTCAAACTTGGATTAAAGTACGGGTATGCAATGTTACGAAACAGTAAATTAATTGGGGGCGAAGTCATGTGTAGAAATAGTGTTAATATTTTTATTTCATTTGAATATAATATATAACAATAAATTACTTAGAAAAGCTATTTTTTTAATTATAACTGTTTATTTTATTTTATAACATATTAAAGTCACCTTTTTAAGAGGCATGGTAACATACTAAAAAAATTATGAACAAATAAAAAAATCAATTAAAATATAAAACGCTAGAGAGTTTATAACTTTATGTACATCATCTAACATGTAAAAGAAAACCATACCTCCCGCCCACCCAAAAGAAAAAAAAAAAAAAAAACAGTATACAACTTGACTTGAATTTTGAGAACGACAGTATCTATCCAATCCTCAATTAATTTTCGAACTCTGCATTTGAAATACATCACGAATGTAGCACGCATTGGATTTAAGGCTTTAAACACTCCTTTACTAGTATGCTTTTACATGCAATAGGCAGTTACTCCTTTATGTTTCGGTGTCAGCAATGAAAAGAAGCAGGTCAGAAGATACATTTATTTGCTTGTTACTTTCATTGTTGAGTTTCGGGGTAAGCATTTCAACTGTAAAATATGTGTTCTCAGGCTGCGCTCTAAAACCTGCTCATAAAAAGCTTTCATTAATCAGAGTAACACGTCCAAGAACTTAGAATAATAAATTAATAATCCAAGGAAAATGAACAGATGTATTTCAAGTTTCAACACTTGAGATCCATACACAAAATTTACCTGCAAGGATGCAATGATTGACAATAGATTTTTGCACTCATCCAGCAAAACAATCTCCTTTGCACTCACATTAGCAACTTCTAACACTAGCGAGTTTACATGTCCAACCTATAAATAGCAAATGCTTTAGCACATACGCAAGTGCTTAATCTAAATAGCAAATGTCCAACCTGGGCATCACATCATGACAAATAACCACTACTTTTGCTAATTATCCCAAAAGTATCGATATGTAAACTTCAGACTGCCGAGAAAGGGGAAAAAAATCAGTAAAATACTCTTTATCCACCTCCGTTTTTCTGCCTTACGAAACTGATAAAGAAGGATTTACTTCACAATTATAACTAGAAAATCCTTTAGGTGGGTATAGGAGATGGGGAGCACAAGAAACATCTTAATTCTTCTCTTGTCGTGCATGTTATGTGTTGTCTGGGAGCACCATCTATAATACTAGATGCAGCTGTGTCAGACTCTTGGGAAGAAGACACTGTGCATTCATTCTGCTTTTCTTGAGTTTCTTCTATATATGCACATGACGAAAGATAAACAAATATGGAGAAAGGGAAAAAGAATAGACACTTCTGCACTCAATCTGAACTGTGAAGCCTTCCCATGACAAAGCCAGTTAATATATTCAAACTATCCACTTGTATCGCTCCACGCGGCATTAGGTAACAATACATGTCTTCTCTCTCAGTTGCTCATAATACATGAGATCAAGGTTCAATTCTAGTTTTTGTTTAATGATTTAAGTACATGAAGCAAGGGAATAAAAAGTAGAGAACCGTCTGCTTGGCACTATAAGATAGATGGGAAGTCATAATCAACCAGAGACAAGTGTTGTTATCGATGAAATCATGCTATGCCCTAATTACAGCCCTTTCCCCCTCACTCCCAAGAGTTTCTATGTATAACAACCTCTGATATCATTACCATCATAATCAGAATACAGGTAGGTAGATGCATTGACTCAAGTGACAATTTGTAACCGAAAATCCTAATAAAAATCCATGAAATCGGCTGGGAACTAACAGAGAGAACAAAATATACCTTCGGTAACAACAAGCATATAGAGGATGCCATTGCCTGCATCACATCCATTGCTGAACAAATAGCATCCTTCACATTCAGCACATCCGCCTGAAGCAAAATACAGAGCTTTCTTTTCATATTTATCCCAAAATATGCTAATAACAACATAATTGATATGCCAATACCTATAACTGTTAAGGCTTTCGAAGAATGAACAAGAAATTAACCGAAAATACCTTGGCCCCACCAACAACAGGAAGGCGGAGGGTGCTAGCTTTTAAAGCTTCAATAGCTCCTGACAGTGAACTAGAGTATCCCTGATCCAGAAGAGCCCAATCTTCCAAATATGCTATCTATACGAAACTCCATCAAGAACTTGAGATGTAAGTTGAACATGAAGCAGATTTCACCAAAGCCACTCAATGCCTATTCGTGGTATTCCTATTCTATTGACAAACAATACTCAAAGAGACAGGAAAAGTGCAATTTACTCGAAAAGGATTTCAATGAATTAAGTCATTTTAATTTTTCTGATGTAGCTAGTTAAGCATATAATAGTAATGAAGCCAACAAGTAATCAGTTGCCAAGGAATGTCACCAGCAATACACAAGTGCACAGGATGGCCATAGATCTTACTTGCTCCTTGAGGATGGAAATTAGCTTGAAATGCTGCTTCCGCAATTTTAACTCTGTTCTTTTGGCTCCAACAGATTCTCGTAGTTTAGAGGTAGTTACCCATGCATTGTAGAGGTCTTTCTGTTACAAAGCATTATATTTAGGCAAAATTATAATTGATTACAATAAACAATCAAAGTAATGTGGAAGCAAAGCAAATAGCAGGTCGTGCATAAGAGTTAAATCCCTCCTCTCTCCCTTCCCCTCGTATTACTGCGGCTTTACATGACAGGAAGTGTATTGACACCAATGTATATGCATGACCCTTCTACCAAATATTGTACAACCAACAAGTGACAAAGCTTCAGAACGGTGAAGATGCCCCGCAGGGAGTTTGTTAGCATTTTAAGACAAAGAAACATTTAATTAAAAATCATACCTCCGCATTCAATCTCTGAGCAGAGAGTGCAGTATCTGCTCTGGCATTTACAAATCGCCATTGCAGGAGCTTGTTATAGAGGAGTCTCAGTAAATGTGCGTCAGCAATCCGGTTCTCCCCTATCTTTCCTCTTCGGACATCAACAACAAAACTTAAAATAGAAGGTACATTGCTCAACCTATTACTCAGGCTACCTGCCACTCCATTTCTTACTCGAGATGGGTTCATACCCCTCAAAGTGGACGATGTGGATGGCGTGGCGAGCTTACTTGGTGAGGCAGGACGAACCGCTGCACGAATAGGAGACACTTGGCCCCTACTATTTATAAATTTTCGGGGTGATGTTATGGGACTATCGAGACCTGACTTTTTTGGATTGAGATGCTTAGGAGGGGCTATTACTTTATTTCCAGCATTTCTTGACGATGGAGAGGCAGGGTCTGTCTGTTGCAGCAACCGATTGTTAGCCTCTTGCCAGAATCTTGCTGGCACCACAATCCCACGGGGCCCTTGCTCTCCCCCATCAGAAGAACTACCAGAAGACACACTTTCGTTATCAGAGGGAATGAGCTCAGTCTGCAGCTCAGATCCACCAGCGTTATTCCTTTCTATAACGGCCTCAGCAACTTTCTTGATTTCCCTGTTGTCCATTCTCGAACTCATCGTCCCATCAAAAGATGCTTGAACATCTACCATCAAATTTTGCAATGACTTAACCACGTCTCTTGATCCACCCAAAATTTTCATATCGTCCTCGCAATCCACACTTGTACTCATACAATTCGTACGCCGCATTCTTCCCGGCCATCGCTGCTGATCCATTGGCCTTGAAATCTCAGTTTGAGCCGTACTTCCGCTTCTTCCCCTGGCGGGTGTTGTGGCCTTTCTCCTCTCGGGCGTGATCTTCCTCAAATTTGGCGAAGGTGCTGGTTTCTCCTTGCTAACTTGGATCGAGAATGACTCACCCTGAAACGAAACTGTTAAACTCCTCGTCGAAGTGAAAAGCATCTTCTGAGCCGCCGGCGTACCAATGCCTACACCATTTCCAACTCCCACATAAGAAGATTTAGGGCGAGGATTGGCTGTTCGACTTCGCTCCACTGAGAGTGAGCGCTTGGTGAGGGATTGCGGCGGCGGCGGAGATGGTGTCACCAAAGATGCTGAATTCATAGTGCTGGACTGAAGGGGCGAATGGCATCGTCTAGAAATTGATGAGGAAGTAGAGGAGGAGGAAGAAGCAGACATATAACGAGACGTAACTTGTGGATGTTTGGGCCTGCGAGGAGAGAGTGCATTGTCGGATTCAGAGGGTAAGAGAGGAGGCCTTGTTGGGTTGCGATGAGAAGCAGGACCTCCTTTGGATGTGGTTTTGGGGTTTATCGCCGTAGAAATCGCAGTTACCATTGTGTTATATAATCGAAAAAAATTCGCAGTTCATCCTTGAAATTCACGCTGTAAACACAAATTCCGATTACCTAATAATTCCATAAAAGAAAAAGAAAAAGTCGTGAAGGACGAGTGAGGTTGAGGGCGCCTTAGCTAATCCAAGGAGAAGAAGAAAATAAGCAAGTCAGTGCCTGAACTTAAAGGGAGGGTTCAATGTTGGGTAGCGATATGAAATATGAATGGTGAGTAATATGACCGTTGGGGTCTGCCGGCGATTATACCACATTCTCTACTTTAGACTACGCGCCAGGTGGAGAGAATAAATACACTCGCCGCATTTTGACCGCAACGACGTGGACACAAGTGCCAGCTTGAACTTGGAATTTGGAAGTGGATACAGTTTTGCTGAATGATCAATGAATCTTCGGAAACACGTTACGCAAAGGACACTCCTTAAGTCATTTCTAATGGTGGCCAATATAAAAGTAGCCTTATGCTACAAAAAATCCACTTAAATCGCTAATAACTTGTTTGGATTTCGGGAAAAGTTTATGCGCAAAGTACCTTACGAATTTATTTTCTTCAAAAAAATTCTTTTAAATGCAAGAAACGAGTAGAGGTAATGAGTTCTCAATTTCAAATTTTAAGTAAATTGAAATAGTAATAGAAGCTGGGATAACAGAGATTAAAAGTACAAACCAATGAATTTCGGTATTATGTTTTACATCCATCCACTGTTGTGAAGTTCAATATATATATAGTGTATCAAATAAAGTCCCACATCGCTTGGGAGAGAAGAGGGATAAGAGTATAAATAATAAATTGTGACAATAAGGAAGTAAATGGGCGAGGAAGATGGGCCTCGCGCACTGCAACAGACCCAGGAAGAAGCGGTTAGCCCAGCGATTTCCCCCATAACATGAAATAAACCACAGTCTTGGGCCTTTTTGCAAAATATATTTTTATTACTTTTATTAATTTATTTTAAATGTATTATTTTAAACAAAAACTCTAAAGGCCCAGCGTCTAGCGATATATTGAACCCTCTGAGGCGCATCAGGAGGCCTTACTGTTTATATGAGATATACCATCGAAGTCACATACTCTCGATTCACTGGCGAGTTCTTCTACTTTTCATTTCTGCATTCTGTTCCTTGCAATTCCATAAGAAGGATTCGTTTTATCTGGGGAGTGCGCTTCCTAATTGTAGGGGTTGCGGAATATCTCTTGGTCGGTGTTTCATTGACACGACTCGAATCATTTGTTGCTGACCCATTTTCTCTGATCTGAAGAGATAGTCGCTGTATAGGCTGCGACTCAGCCCAAACAATAATCTTGCTAATGTCATAGGTCCTTATACCAATGTCTCTGATCGTACCACTTCCAAACCATTCACTGATACATCTAAATTGAAGTCTTTGATGGGAAAAATTTGGTATGGCGAAGAAAGAATATATCTTTGTCTTAGACATGCATGGGGTGGTCGATGCACTTCTGAGCTTGAACCTTTGCGGATGCGTGCGCCCGAAGGAATGCGGAAATATGCTAACAAGGTTTGCGGACATACTCTCATTAGCACTCTGTCAATGAGTCTATTTGATATTTCACGGTGTCTACAAAAGCCAACAAGATATAGGAATCCTTAATCCTCAAGTATCTTCTTTGAAGATCTTTGGAAAACAAAAGTTTGTAATTAGCAACTTTCAGGATGGGGAGATGATTGAGGATAAAGACATCAAAATCCCAAATTAATGAATATCACAAACTCATTGAAGAACTTGATTTGAAAAGATTAATTTGCTGATGAGTTAGTTCTTTGGGATTACGATTGAAAAATTGCGATTCATGGATGTCGGGTTGTCAAAGCAGAGCAAAAGTAAAGTTTCCTCTTTGCTACTCTACGTGATTTGTGTGTAGTGTGGCGAGTCGATCCGAGATGGAGATTTTAATATTCTTTTAGTTAACCAAAAAAATTTAGTGGAAAGTAATAATAAAAGTAAATGGGGATTGTAAAAAGAAATTTAATTCAAATTAAAATGCAAATAAAACTAAAATAAACTAATGAAAATAAAATTGCAAGACTAAATATGTAGCGTGAGAAATAATTGTAGGAAAAATTTAAATCAATTAAGTAAACTACAGCTAAGGGATATTCAATTTTAGTATTATCCTTTATTTTGCTCATTGATTTGATATCATTTTGTGTTTCATAATAAATTTGGCTTAACAACTAAATCTTGCTAAGCTGTTAAATCTCTTTCTAATATAACAAATTAAAGGCGTCCATTGCTTGTGCTAATTAGTCGAGATGATCCAAATAGCACGTCACTGAACTCACCTAATTAAGCTGCGTTAAGACCCAAAGAGATATACCAAATCTGAGAATATATTAAAGCGGAGACGTCAATTTTAACATATCTTTGGTTTCTAGTTTCATTACCTAAAATAAGCATAGCATTATGACTCATTCTACGTAATTTGTTACTAAATATCAAATTTCCTAAACAATTCTGCAGTTTAAGAAATTTAAATAACTACTTGAAACACCATGTATAAATTGATGGCCAAACAATTCATATATTAATGTATCATTAACATATTCAATCGAAATTAGAAACTAAATAAAAACAAAAAATATTAAGCCTGATCTCAAATCTCATGGCTTAAATAGTATGAGATTAAATTCATCCACTTAGCGAGATAAAATATTTAACCACTCATAGTTATCAAAGACAAACAAAATAAATTAACCAAAAGAAATTCATCAATAAAGTGGTTTAGATATCAAATAAAAACATATGAGGAAGCGATGTCCAACGGCGAGCGGCGGCAGCGTAATGTGGCTTGACGGCCAGGAGGAAGAAGAGAGTGGGAGATGGTCACGGTGTGTCTGCGATTACGGCGATAAGCGGTGGCAACGACGGCGTGGTGGCGGCGTCCTTCTCTCCTCTCTGTCTCATTTTTTAAAGTCAGTGAATATGCGTGATGATAGAAGTGAAGCATATATAGGCGGCGAAAGCGGTCGAGATCGCAATGCGCGAAAATCATGACCTGGCGATGCCTCGCTATTCAATCTCAGCGGATTGTTGATAATCTTGAAGGAGATCAAGGATGAAGCGAAGAGAATCATTAAGCTCACTGTTTCTTAGCGACACGGGCATCCTGAAAAGGAGAGAAAAAAAAGGATTGAATGAAACAATATATCACAATTCCTTCGCTCTCTTCCGTTTCCGCGCATGCGCTTCGCGTGAAGAAGGGAGTTCTTAGTGATTGAATAATAGCAGCGCGAATCTCACACTAATCCGCATTAATGCGTGAAAGAAGGAAATTTCAAATTAAAAATTGAATTCAAAATTAGATTTGGTGGCATGCCTTCTCCTCCCTTTTTCTAACTTTATTTTGTTTATATTTTTTTTGTTATTTTGTTATTATATTATTATTATTAATAATTTTTTTTATTTTGTTTGTTTTATTTTATTTATGATCACTAAAATTAAATCTAATTTTTATTTTTATTTAAAAATTACTGATATTTAATTAAAAGCATTAAAATAAACAAATAAAAGAAATAAAAAAATATAAAATATTTGAACCTAACAAATTCCCCCACACTTAGCTCATGCTTGTCCTCAAGCATGTATCAAGCATAAAATTCTTTTCAAGAAAAATTCGAGCAGCTAATTTTTTTTTTACAAAGCATATTTCCAAATCAGGAAATAGAACAAGGAACATCTAATTTCTTGTTCACGCGGTCTGGCAAGCCTTGAAATCAAACAAGTAATACTTGAGAGAGAGAGAAAAGTGTCTTACAAGCATATTGGCATGTCAAATAGTTAAGCTTAGCAAGGATGTTTGCAAAGTTTGCAAGATATCAACACAAAGTAAATTCAGGATAATCATAAGGTTTAAAAAGAATCTAGCAATTTCAAAGAAAACTTATTATTCCACATTTCCAACTCCTTTTAACTTTTTCTTTCTTTTCTTTATCAAAAGAAAAATTGGTAGCAAAGCCTTTTGGCCTTGAAAAGTATACTTTTTGGTACACAATCCAGGTTACTCAACTTTATTCTGACATTTCCTTTTTTAGAAACACTTTTAACTCTTACTTAGAGTGTCAAAATCTTTTGCCTTGAATGTAAATATTAGTGATACCTACACAGGTTACTCAATAATTCACAACTCTAGCGGTACTAACCTTGCTCATAATCCTTTTTGAATTAGAGGCGCAGGAAGATTATTATTATTCTTTTTATTTTTAATTTATTTTTGTAAAAGGGGAAAGGAAGGTGAAATAACAAGCTTTTCTTAATTAATTACAAGATCTTGGACCTATAAAAGCGATGTAATTCACCCTGTCTTTGACATTTTAATAAACTTAAACAAAATCCTAAAATGTCAGGCAGTTCAATTAAGTTTAGCATGCAAAAATTTCTTTTTCTTCTTAATTTTCTCCTTCGAACAAGTATGGCGAGAAACATGATAAATCTTTGGAAGGAGAAGACATAATTCAAATGTTCAAGTTCAATCTTATGACTTGAAAGCATGAATTTGTAGTAAAAAAAATTCAAGCGTGTAGCTGCGGCTAAACATGAGTAAGTGGAGGAAAATTTGAACCTGAAATCAGAAACTAACTTAAACTAGAACTAAATTCTTCCAAAAATCAAAAAAATTCAAATTTTTTGTTTTATTTCCCAAAATTTATTCCATAATTGAAACAAAAAAAATCAAAATTATACTAAATTAAAGATATTATTAGCAATCAAAAAGAAAAAAAAAATTTAAAAATTTTCTCAATTTTCAAGATTGAGGATATTCCTCCCACTTTAAACTGACATTGTCCTCGATGCAAGCGAGTTAATATAAGCAATAAGAATAAATAGATAAGAGCGATGGAAAGAAAAAGCTTACTGAACTAGATGCACTTGGCGAAATTTATGATGTGAAGTGGAATCTTGCCCAAATGAATTCATAAAGCTAATAAAGCAAACTCAGGAAGGAGATGAAGGTACCACTGACAAGGTGTGGGCAGCTTTATTTTTCTGAAAAATGAAAACACAAAAAACAAGTAAATTTTGAATGAAATAAAAGCGAGAAAATAGTAAAAAATAATAAAAATGATAAATAATAATAATAATAAAAAAAGAACTAAGTCTTTACTAAGGATATTGCTTAAGGCATGGGCCACGCCTTAAGTAACAAATATAGTGCATCCTTAATCACGGTGGCTTTAGGACCATCTTATTAAATCAATTAAACTTCTTCAACATCCTTGCACGATTTTTTGGGTGCCACTTGTACTTTACTTGTCCATTGGCTGCTCGAGTTTGGGTTTAAGCCACGGCCCAAAAACACTTCTTCTAGCTCATGGCATTGTAAGATTTTCCTTAGGCTTCTTTAAAACTTGACATTGGCTTATGTTTTACCCAACCGATCTTGGACTTGGCTTCTTTGGTGTAATTTAGGTGTCTCTTGCACTTTATAGGATCAAAATATCAACTACATATATTGGGGAAACTTAAACTGGATACCTCTTAGCATTGAATTTCACAATTTTCCCCATCAAACTCCATCTTTGAAAGTAGCCTTCATAAACATCTATTTTTGTCTACTTGATGTACTCAAAAATGGTCTTCCTAACAAGATATCTGGTTGTTTATGGATTTTTCATCCTCATGTCTATCCACATAAAAGTGTTGAGGAAAGATTAAGTTATCAACTTGCATAAAACATCTTCCAACACTCCTTTAGGATAAATCACAGACCCATCGACTAATTGAATCACCACACACATCTCTTTGAGCTTCGGCATTAAGAGTGGAATAAATAGAGAATGGCATGACATTGATGGATGCCCCAGGTCACCTTATGCCTTTTGGATATTGACATTCCCGAATTTGGCAAGGAATGGCGAACATGCCTTGATCTTTACATTTAGGAGGCGACTTCTTTTGGATTCTGGTGAGATATTTTCTCCCATATTAATTCTTTCATTTCTAGTCAATTTCTTTTTATTAGTCTGAGTTCTTTTAAAAGCACAGCATACCTTGGTACTTGCTTGTCGCATCTAGAAGAGAATATTAATCTCTACTTTTCTGAAAATCTCTAGTATCTCCTTTTCTTCATTCTCCTTCTTTGATTTGGCAAATCTTTGTGGAAATGGAAGTCCCAATCACCATGCCATTGTGCAAGATTGTCTTCTCATCTTTATAAATGTTCTCGATTGACTTTTGCATAGTAACCTCAGGCCTGGTTTAATCTCATTATTCAAATCATGCTCACCACTCACACTTTCCTAGTTAGCCCTTCTAATTCCTTTCCACTCCTCAAAGTAATGGCACTAACATTTTGCCATAGGATTCACCTCGGGTTGAGAGGAAAACACCTTGAGATTCGACTGCTAACTTGATATGGTAATTGGCTCATTTGGTTCTCTAAGTTCTGAATGCTTGGCGAGTCTCATTCTGAAATTGTTGTGTGCTCAAGGCTAAGGGATTTCACAATGTCTTCCGAGGAGATGAATTAGGTTTGACAGGAAGAGAACAGCGATGGGATGGTCTTATCATTTGAAGTGCAGGGCGATAGTTTTGGAAGTTACGTGGCCTCGTTCATAGTTGAAATTGGGTGATCCCTCCATCCCGGGATTATAAGTATTGGAGAAAGGATCATATTTCCTCTGTGTTTGGAATCCAGCGGCAGTATTCACTTGGCCTTGTGTATCTTCTTGGAAGTAGGACCGCATGCTCAGTATGGAGTGTCTGTCTGCTAAACTCCTGAGCAGTGGTGACACACGATTCAGCTGAGCGTTGAACCAAGTCGATTGAGTTGATTAAGTTTAGATTCAAGAGATGATGCATTTACCTCATTCACCCTCCTTGCCCAGATATTCTTGCACCTTCAAGGCCCCATTGAGAGTCATTGCCATGATAGAAATCAACTCCTTGCTTCATTTGAGTCTTATTCACTTTATTGACCCTCCCACTTGGCGTCAATCATGCTCCTTTGATGAGTAGCAAGCCTTCGTAAAAATAATGAATGGTGCGATTACCTCTGAAATGTCATCTTTGTGGACGGTGGCGTAGTCTCTGGAATCTCTCCCAAAGTCATAGAAGTCTCAAAGTCTTTTTGTGATCCACATATCTCCTTCTAACATTTATAACTTGGGAAGAGCGGGAAGTACCTCTCTGAGAAACAATTTCATCATATTTTCCCACGTGGTGATGGAGCCTGTTTGGTAAATAATAGAGCCATTCCTTATGCGTCATCAGAGAAAATGGGAATGCTCTCGATTTGATTTGTTCTTTGTCACCTTGAGGTTTCATACTTGAGCAAACCACATGAAACTCTTTCAAGTGTTTATAAGGATCTTCGTTTACAAGTCCTCTAAACTTGCAGCAGCAGATGAATTAGTCGATTTAAGCTCGATGGTGCTTAAGGTTGGAGTGGCAATCTGTAGTGGTGATCCCTTTGGAGGAAGCGGCAAGTTCTCTCAATGTCCTTTCTCTTGCCATATTTGGAATTGTTGTTTCGTTCTCAAAAATAGCTCGAGATATTGGCGATATATCCTCTGTCACATTAGGTAGAGAAGAAAGGCCCTTGAAAATTGTTTTCTAACTCTCTTGCTTTCCCTCAATCTTAGCTGTCTTTTACATTTACGGATCAAAAATTTTATCCTTTCCACGTTCGATCCTGGGCATAAAGAAAAAAAAATCGATTAAACCAGTCCGACAGCGGCGCCAAAATTTGTCGGGTGTCGAAAGCCAAAGTAAAGTTTCCCTCACTTTCTTCACTCGTGATTTGTGTGTAGTGTGGCGAGGTCGATCCTGAGGCTTGGAGATTTTAATATTCTTTTAGTTAACCAAAAATTTAGTGGAAAGTAATAATAAAAGTAAATGGGGGATTGTAAAAAGAAATTTAATTCAAATTAAAATGCAAAATAAAACTAAAATAAACTAATGAAAATAAAATTGCAAGACTAAATATAGTAGCGTAACGAGAAATAATTGTAGGAAAAATTTAAATCAATTAAGTAAACTACAGCTAAGGGATATTCAATTTCGTATTATCCTTTGCTCGTTGATTTGATATCATTTTGTGTTTCATAATAAATTTGGCTTAACAACTAAATCTTGCTATTTGATTAAATCTCTTTCTAATATATAACAAATTAAGGCGTCCATTAACTTGTACTAATTAGTCCAGAGATGATCCAATAGCATTACTGAACTCACCTTTAATTAAGCTGCGTTAAGACCGAAAAGAGATATACCAAATCTGAGAATATATTAAAGCGGAGCGTCCAATTTTAACATATCTTTGGTTTCTAGTTTCATTACCTAAAATAAGCATAGCATTATGACTCATTCTCACGTAATTTGTTACTCATATCAAATTTCTAAACAATTCTGGATTTAAAGAAATTTAAATAACTACTTGAAACACCATGTATAAATTGATGGCGAAACAATTCATATATTAATGTATCATTAACATATTCAATCGAAATTAGAAACTAAAATAAAAACAAAAAATATTAAGCCACGATCATGATCACGGCTTAAATAGTATGAGATTAAATTCATCCCTTAGCGGATAAAATATTTAACCACTGCTTAGTTATCAAAAGACAAACAAAATAAATTAACCAAAGAAATTCATCAATAAAGTGGTTTAGATATCAAATAAAAACATATGAGGAAGCGATGTCGAAGCCAGGAGCGGCGGCGGTAATAGCCTTGCGGCGGCGAAGGAAAGAAGAGAGTGGGAGATGGTCACGGTGTGTCCTGCGATTACGGCGATAAAGCAGTGTAGCGACGGCGTGGTGGCGGCGTCCTTCTCTCACTCTCTGTCTCTATTTTTCCGTCAGTCGAGATATGCGTGATGATCTAAGTGAAGGCGTATATAGGCGGCGAAAGCAGATCAAGATCGCGATACGCGAAAATCATGACCTGGCGATGCCTGCTATTCAATCTCCGCGGATTGCTTGATAATCTTGAAGGAGATCAAGGATGAAGCGAAGAATCCGTCGCTCCCCTGTTTGCGCAGCACGGGCATCCCTGTGAAAAGGAGAGAAAAAAGTTGAATGAAACAATATATCACAATTCCCTTTAGCTCTCTTAGTTTCCATCGGCGCTGCGCTTCGCGTGAAGAAGGAGTTCTAATTAGATTGAATAATAGCAAGCGCCAAATCTCACTAATCACGTGTGCGTGAAAGAAGAAATTTCAAATTAAAAATTGAATTCAAAATTAGATTTGGTGGCATGCCTTCTCCTCCCTTTTTCTAACTTTATTTTGTTTATATTTTTTTTGTTATTTTGTTATTATATTATTATTATTAATAATTTTTTTTATTTTGTTTGTTTTATTTTATTTATGATCACTAAAATTAAATCTAATTTTTATTTTTATTTAAAAATTACTGATATTTAATTAAAAGCATTAAAATAAACAAATAAAAGAAATAAAAAAATATAAAATATTTGAACCTAACAATGGAATGACTATAAGCGACAAGCTAGGCAAAGCGAAACAATTATCACTCCTGAGACTTGATCACTCACATCATCATTGAAGATACCAGCGAAAGACAATCCAAATAGCAAAAAGGAAAGAAATGGTGCCAAAAAACAAATCTGGTTAAAATGAAACAACGAACCAAAGGTATGATCTAACTTCAAGAATAAGCATAATAAGAAATCGATTACAAAACCTTGAATTCTAACCCCAGTTCAAGAAAAGAGGGTTGTTTTGTGTGTAGTAAACGAGGACATCATGCGACACAATGTAGGGAAGAAGACTAGAGGAAACTTTCAAAGAGGATAATCCTCCTAGGCGAATGTGAATTTGGTTAAGGAGATGATAATAATGATGAAGTCATTATTGCAATGCTTTCTCAAGCCTCACTCGTCTCGATGTGAGAAAATGGGTGGTAGACTTTCGGGAGCTACCAGGGCACATCTGTCTGAAATAAAGACATGTACTCTTCCTTTGAAGAAGGAGAAGATCAGATTTATCTTCTTTGACTCCCAGAACCATTAAGGTTCAAGGAAAAGAGCAAAGTGGTGTTGAAACTTACATCAGGAAGTCTTTGTTCTTGAATGATGTTACGTATGTGCCAGATGTTAGAGCAAATTTAATTTACGTAGCTCACATTAGGAAAGATTTGGGGGTTAAAGTGTCATTTGAATCGATAAGATTGTAATGACAAAGAATAATGTCCTTATTGGGAAGGTTATTGTAATCAAGGAGTCTATTTGTACTAAGTGTTGACAATATTAATAATTATGCATCTTCTTACCTTTTTGATTGATTCCTTTGATATGTGGCATGCTAGATTAGGGACGTATCAATAGAAAATATATAAAGAGGTTGCAACATCTTGGATTAATTTCTAATATTAAAATTAATGAAACTAAACAATGTGAGGTTTGTGTAGAAACAAAATTGACTAAAAAATCACATTTTCTACAGGAAAGCTGAATTATTATTTTTAATTCATCTTGATTTAGGAGATTTAAAACAAGCAGAGACTAGAGGTGGTAAAAGATCTTTATGTCACTTTTATTGATGATTTCTCTAGATATACTAAAGTATATTTATTAAGGAATAAGGATGAAGTTTTGAAAAATTCACTATATATAAGGTAGAAGTAGAAAATCAGTTAAATAGAAAAATTAAGCGACTTAGTCGATAGAGGAGGAGAATATTTATTATTGAATAATTTTGTGAAAAAGAAGGAATAATTCATGAAGTAACTCCTCCCATACTCACTGAGTCAAATGGAGTTCTTGAGAAAGAAAAAATAGAACTTTAAAAGAAATGATGAATGCTTTGCTTGTAGGATTACGGTGCACTGATAATTTATGGGGTGAAGCTTTATTATGCCTTGTTTTCTACAAAATAGAATACCCCATAGGAAAATTAATAAGACACCTTATGAGTTATGGAAAGGTTTTATACCAAATTTGAAATATTTAAGAGTGTGGGGTGTCTTGCAAAGTTTTATTACGACCCTAAGAAAAGGAAAATTGGTTCTAAGCAGTTGATTGTATGTTTACTGGTTATACTCAACAAAGTGCTGCTTACCGATCTTTAGTTTTGAAAAGTGATTTTTTGAATAAAAACACTATTATTGAAACAAAAAGATCACGAGAATTTTTTGAAAATATTTTTTCCTTTGAAAGTTGAGCATATTCCTAGAAAAATTGAAAATTCTACTTCTTCTTCTCAAAGAAAATTCAAATGAAGTCTTGGTTGAAAACTTGAGAAGAAGTAAAAGACAAAGAAAAGAAACTTCTTTTGGAAATGATTTTTATACATTTTTAGTACAAGATGATCCTGAAAATTTTTGTGAAGCTATTTCTTCCTCTGAAGCTAATTTTTGGAAAAAGCAATCCAAGATGAAATAGATTCTTTAGATAAAAAATAAAACATGGGTTTTGGTAGAATTACCTCTAGGAGGCGAAACCTATTGGTTGTAAATGGGTGTTTAGAAAGAAATATTTTCTGATGGAGTGCTATAGACAAATATAAGCATTGGTTGCCAAGGTTTTACACAAAAGAAAATATTGACTATTTTGATACTTTTCTCAGGTAACAAGAGTTGCATCTGTGAGAATTCTTATTGCTTTAGCTTCAATACATAAGCTTTATATTCATCAAATGGATGTTAAGCGGCATTTTTAAATGGTGATTTAGAAGAAGAAATTTATATGGTACAACTGAAGGGTGTGTAACTCTGGGCAAAGAAAACAAAGTGTGCAAATTAATGAAATCTTTATATGGCTTGAAACAAGCACCTAAACAATGGCATGAAAAACTAGATTTAATTTTGATAAGTGGTGGTTTTCTCTTGTTGAAGTAGAAAGATGTGTTTACACAAAAGTAGTAGATAATGATTGTGTGATTATTTGTTTATATGTGGATGATATGCTTATTTTGGTACTTAGTATGAATATTATGATTGAAACAAAGGAATTTTCTTGCCTCGAAACTTTGATATGAAAGACTTAGGTGAAACCAAAGTGATTTTAGGTATTAATATTATAAGGAATGAGAATGGTATCTTACTTTCTCAAGAACATTATGTTGAGAAAATTTTGAAAGTTTGAGCAGTTTGATAGAGCTCCTTTAAGTACTCCTTATGATGCTAGTATACATTTGAGAAAGCATAAAGGAGATCGATTGCTCAATCTAAGTATGCCGCAGTTATTGGGAGTGCATGTTGCATTTAATGAATTATACTAGGCGAGATATAGCTTATCTTTGTATGTAGATTGAGCGAGATATACTCATTGTCCAAGCAATGAACATTGGGAGGCCTTGATAAAGTATTGAGATACTTGAGAAGGTACCATGAATTATGGTATACAATATAGTGGATTTCATTTGTACTAGGAATCTGATGATGCTAGCTGGATCTCAGATTGAGAGGAGACAAAATCCACTAGTGGCTATGTCTTTATTTTTGGTGGTAGTCTTTGTCACTTGGAAATCGGCCAAGCAAAGTATTATAACCAAGTCCTCGAGGACTCACGAGTTTGTTGCTTTGGGAGATTAGGCTGATGCTTGGTTTGAATGGATTAAAAATTTTTTTGTCAAATATTCCATTAGGTGACAAGCCAACATCATCGATGGCATTAAATTGTGATAGCCAATCTGCGATAGCTTCTGACTAAAAATAAAACCTTGATGGTAAAAGTAGACATATTCGGTTGAGACACAATATTATAAAGCGTTTGCTAAGAATGGAATGATCTCAATCGATTTTGTAAGATCCTTGATGAACCTAAGCGGATCAGTTAACAAAACCTCTTGGGAGGAAACAAATTCTTTGAGACATCGAGAGGAATGGGACTAAGACCCGACTTGAAATTAACAGCGATGGCAACTGACCTTTGTGATTGGTAATCCCATGTGAATAAGGTTCAATGGGTAAGAACAAGTCGTTAGTTAGTTACGCTTGCTAGCACTAAAATACTTTTGTCCTTTTCTTATGATGTATGAGAAAGTGCTAGAATGCATATTGGTGAAATTTGAGCAAAAAGCTCTTAATGATTTCATAATCTTATGAGATGGTGTATTAATTGCGGTATACTTAAATGAAATCACCTCTACCGAATGTGGAGTGGGGCGCTCCCATGAGATCGTGGTAAAATCTCTAGAGCATTAGTTATGCACCAGACAGCCTTGGCCAGATTATAATCTAAAGCTTAGTAGTTAGCAATGAAATGTGGGGGTATGATGCGACTTGTAGCACCTCTAGTACACATAAAGATTTATTTGGTTCATAGAAGCGGGCTTCACTAACATCTCGATTAATATTAAGTGTTATTAGTCTAGGTCTAGTTCATAGTCGGAAAAGACACTAGATACAATGATTATATCCATATATGTAACTTCGATGAAATGATTCTTTATTTGATACATGTAGAGGATTGTTGTGAAGTTCAATATATATATAGTGTATCAAATAAAGTCACATCGCTTGGGAGAGAAAGAGGGATAAGAGTATAAATAATAAATTGTGACAATAAGAGAAGTAAATGGGCGAGGGAAGATGGGCCTCGCCTTGTGACTAACAACGACCATAGGAAGAAGCAGTTAGCGCGATTTCCCTGCGCATGAAATAAACACGATGCTTGGGCCTTTTTGCAAAATATATTTTTATTACTTTTATTAATTTATTTTAAATGTATTATTTTAAACAAAACTCTAAAGGGACGCGTCTAGCGATATATTGAACCTACAGACGCATCCGGAGGCCTTACCTGTTTATATATAGAGATATACCATCAGAAGTCACATACTCTCGATTCCTGAAAACCGAGTTCTTCTACTTTTCATTTCTGTACATTACATTTCCTTGCAATTCCATGAAGGATTCGTTTTATCTGAGTGTAGCTTCTAATTAACGAGGGTTGCGGAATATCTCTTCAGGTCAGTGTTTCATTGACACGACTCGAATCATTTGTTGCTTTCAACCCATTTTCTCTACATCCTCATTGTTGGATTTGGAACCACTTGAAGTCGCTTTTAAGTTCCGAGTTGGGTAATTAATTTGTCTCCAAGAAATTAAATTAGGTTGCGAAATGAAGACTGAGAAATAAAAAAGACCAAGATAAGCATTACATTTTTGCCTATCCAAGAATTCATTCTAGTTATTAGGATTCAAGTATAATTTCAGAACAATCTTGTAGTGTAGAAATTTGTATTTTCTTTAATTTTCAAACAACCTTCAATGTTACATCACAATAATTCCTCTCATTTTCTTACTGCTTAATTGGGCAGTCGAAGCGCAAGCATACTTTTAAGCAAAAGAGATCGTACAAGTTACTGTAATGCTGAGGAAGGGAACTACTAACTACTGTGCGATTATAACTTAGTAATCCAATGGCCAATAAACACCATAGTCTCCCTATAGTTACGAAAATGACGACATCTTATTCATCGTGACTTATAAAGACTCCACTGTTTCATTTACATCTCAACTCTTCCTTCTCTACGCTTGGAACCTCTTTTCACCAACTCTAGTAAGGTATATTTGGAGTCACCTTAACCTAAGATATTTTGGGTTACAAGAAAATCTCCACACGCAATAAAAAAATAAGGAAAAATTAACAGTAGTATATGAATACTTGCCTTATTTTCGGATTTATACTTCAAATTTTTAATTTAATTTAATTTATTATCGTTTGTCATTGTTTCTCAGATAGATAAATAGAAAACCCGTTAAAAGAAAAATTTGTCGGGAGGAGAGGGCATTTGTTAGAAGGTGATTGAGTTACTGGTTTCTGTCTTAGGTGATGTCTTAACTAAACTTCCCTTATTCCACTTTAATTAGGAATTCATCATCACTCAATTACTCATTCATTGGCATTTAAGCAATAAAGTACTGTCTGTGCATATATCACTTTTCTAGGCTATCAGTTAATGATTGTATTCACTTCTGTAAAATGAAGGCCCATCCATATCCATACATGATTAGGATCATGTCCCATAAATTCACAGATATGAGAAAACCAAATTATCATTACGTGCATGCACTTTTAACGCGTATAAATATTAGGAGTATAGGACCACTTAGTAAAGTTAGCAACTTTCCTTCTTGGTCACTCAATTCCATTATGGTTCCTTCTTTTCCTCGTCACTCGTCAGCTGTCAGCAAAAATAAACCCTACCCGTCCACTTCCTTTGTTCAAGTTTTACCATCCAAAGAAAATCAATTCATCAAGATGATTCTCCCTAATCTGACCACCCCACAAGGGGAAGATTCTATTAAGTAATTAAGAAAAGTAATACATGCATTAATTTATTAATTGGATGATTATGATGAAAATGTAACTTTCTCAAACATTTCACGAGAAACCATCATTAAGAAAGTCCACAATGGTGTGTGTGTGTATTACAAGTCCCCACTTAGAAGTAAGAATACACGAAATTCTGGGTATTTGTGTAATGCAAATGATCATATTACTGTTTTATTGGAAACGCAGTTAGACTAAACACCCATTTTCATAACAAAGAGGGACAACGCTTGGTTGCTATGATTTGCAAGCTAAGCAAAAAGCATCTCTTTCTAGGATGCTCCGGCCCGTAATGTCTTTTTTCCTTCTTCTTGTGTCTTTCATTGTCCTCTGGCGGGGTCCTCCTCTGTTTTTCATCAAGCACTGCTTTGGTACGCAAGAGCACACCTACTAAACTAAAAGTTCTCCATGAAAGCAACTAGCCCCAGTCCACTGATGGTGGAAGACAAAAGGATCAGAACTTGCCCACCATGTTGTTCATTTTTTGCGATCTCACGTACATTTGGCTGTGCGTATTACGTTAATCACAAAAGAATGCTGCTATGAAGCAAAAAAGGAGGTATAATTAAATGGAAGCTTCTCTACAGCCACTTTTATTGTGGATAGTTTAGTAATAGTAATATATAATATCCACTAATTACCTGGTAAGCATTAAAGTAAGCACAATATCTGTAGAAAAGAAAAGAGGAAGAAAATTCAAAAGGGAAGGAACGTTATGACTCTGATTGTTGATGATATATGACGTTTGGTCAAAAGAGGTCCACTGAAGAAGTTTGTGTTATTGACTTGGTCATTAGTTAAAACTTAAAACCAACCCTTGCTAACAAGCCATATATAGTGGTTAGGAGATGGAAAGCATCATCACTTGAGAAATACTTCACCAATGAATATGATTAGTTAAAGTAACATAATTAACCTTGTTAAATAATGTTTGAGAACTTAAGCATGGTTACACACATTAAAAGGGTGTAGTAGGGGCTCCAAGAAATGATGCTTTGCTTGCAACCGTGGCTATCATTCCAATGCTTGAGACAGCGACAGCTGAAATACAAAGGAGAGAAGACTTCCCCACAGTTATTCTATCTTCAAGACCTAAACCCGCTAGGTATTATTCGGGGTCAAGAAAAGCAAACGAGAAAAGAAGACACACAGACACACTTGGTGAGATGTTGATTGATAGGCCTCTTAACTTCCACCCTCACTCATCATGGAGTAAAGTGAATGGCTTATGATCTTTTTCACAATCAAACCACACAAGTGGCAATAAGTTTAGCTTAAACATTAAGAGAATAAACACCAAAGACTAGTCTAGTCTGGACCTCTTGGTAATCATTTTCATTTTAGGATTTCCTAAGCTGTCTCGGATTTTTTGCTAACAGATATCATCAATAGATACTTTAGCGTATGATTGTATTTTAATTACCCTTTATTCATTTGACTTTGTCTTCTCCTATGTGCAGTAGTCAGGTAGAGTCATATCATTAATTACCCTAGATGTTTCCATTATTATTTGGGTCCTCTCTCAAACTTGATGAGAAAAAACTCTATCCAGTTGGTCAAATTGAGTTGATTCGTAAGGACAAATGATCTACACAAAATTTCGCCCCCGCAAGAAGAGAAATAATTATGCTCGAGTTGCATATACACATTAACGCACCGATCAATATCATCCTTCCTAATCCTAACTAGCTAGTAGCCTAGTACACATTAAATTATTTGAAGCAATCTGCTAGTACACTTCACTACAAACACACGAGAAAACGAGGATTACAGAGCTAAGCAGGAACAAGCATAACACAATGTACGAGAAAGCTGAAAAAACAACCCGTGCATCCAAATTAAAAGGCCACATTCTTCAGATTTTAACTAGAACCTCCAGCCGGGGGATGAGTAGGAGGAGAAGGCTTTGGGATGAATGGGATGAGAGGAGAGCCATGCTCAATAGGTCCAGGTTTTAGAGACGTCTTTGAGCTTGGAACTGGATCAACGGGTTCATAATCATCCAGAGTTACATGACCTGTATCATCCTTCTTGATGCTACTAATACCACTGCCATTTTCCTGAAATTTTACAGATAAAAACAAATATAAGATAGATGCCATTAGATAACAAGTTCCATTGAGGGTGGACCTTAAGTCTATTGATGACAACCATGGGTACCTTCAACTTCCTGCTTACTGCAATCATTGTCGTACTATCAGTATCAGCACAGTCGGTAGAGACAAAATCTAGGATAGCATTAAGAAACAGAGGTAAGTGTAAGGACGTGAAATGCTCGGTACGTGACCAGAGAATCCAATTAATGCATTCAGTATGTAGAAATATGGTCAACCATGCTTGCTTACATTATTATGAAATTAGTCACCAAAAAAAAAACTATTATGAAATTCACTAGAGACGAGGAACTCAGTCATCACATCACCCACGTTTATCAACTAGAGCTGAAAATAAAAAATACAACACGTGAATTCTGCTCATTGAAAAAGCATGAAAACAATTAAGCTCAAGTATGCATTCAGCCAGTCATCGTTGAAAATTAATTTTTGCAAATCCATATGTTGCTATCACCTAACAGACCACCTATTTTTTTTTAATAAAAATAACAATAAATCATCTAGATCACCTATATTTTTTTATTTTTCTTTCAAAATAAACTCACAACTTAGCAAATTGTTAATCGTACATTTCAAGTAGGCTAGCATTTGCATGCATGACTTAAGAAGATAAAGAATAACAACTATATCGAGTATGGGCTTAATAAGCCCGTAGGCCTTGTCTCTGAACTTTGAATTCAGAACAATAGAGAACTGCAAAACTTGAGGTTCACACATTCTCAATCTTCACCATGGCCCATTTTGAATCATATATTATATACAGTTTTTATCTCAGCCGAAGACGCAAATTTTAAGGCATTGACCACCGTCTATTAATTGTGATTTAGTGATCTTGAAGCGTTTGGGACCTTTTGGTACTTTACAGATCTTAAGTGTAAAATTTTTTCCTGCTCGTATATATATATATAGGAAAAAGAGGGCGTAGGAATGTACACAAATTGCCAACTGCAGTGGTTCATTCGGAATGGAGAGCGAAGTTAATTATAGCCTTTCAACAAAATCAGCAAAAGTCAAGCCATTGTAATTTCTCTAAACGATTATGGAAACTGCCATCGCCATTGCATGTAGTATATACCAAACTAATAATTCTGAAAAATTACCAGGAAAATCAATCATGTTGAGGACAAAAGACATTTTTAAAACCAATCATTCAGCGCGTTGTGTACCATGACAAATACTTAGAGAGACCAAATATTTGCATTATTGCAAGATGTAACGCATATCTTTCCAACATAAAGAAACCAAGAAATTGCGAAGAAAATGAGGAAGGGATAAAGGATTTACCAGGAAAGCAGGAGGCACAAACGATGGTTGAGAAGTAAAAGAACGTCAATGTTGTTCCGAGCAGCATGAGTAAAGCCGAAAACGTAAAAACCTTCATAATAGCAGTGTTCACTGTTCACGCCAATCTCAGCCTGCAAATCAAACCACAACCTTGAATAGTAGTGCTTGAAAGGGAAGAGTTGCCCAAAACCATGTCCCGGAAAAGAAGCGAGTGCTTGAAATAAATACAAATAGGAAATTTAAATGCGGTGAGTAATTATTATTATTAGTGATAAAGGAAAGCATGTGAGCTTTTATGGCCTTCCACGGCTGTGAGGGACGCGGAAAGAGTAAATGCTATCCTTATGAGTTGCAGAATGCAGAAGAGAGGGAAAGGAAGAGACTTTAATGCCCCAACCAAGGGCTGTAGTGAAATGCGGGCCCTTGGCCACGTTTCTAGTTCTAGGATGCTGATACAAATGCAATGCAACTAAGAAAATTTTAAAAAGTGGATTATATGTGAAATTAAAATAAAATTAAAATGTGATACACGACATGTAGGAATTGAGTCCTCAAATGAGACCAATTGGTGGAAAATATGTGAAGTAGGCCGGCCCATGTTCAACAGGGAAGTCTCTCAGAACTAAGATAACAATATAGAAGAAGCACACTCTAATCTATTCATTATGGACCTCCTCCATATATCCAAAAAAAGTTGAAAAGGGAGTTTCATGATCAACATGTTAATTTTGGCCCAACATGCAATGCTCGTCACTCATGACTATTGACTCTTGTATATATTTCCAATTTATTTCATACCATGTCACCATAATAATTTTAATTGATAATATTTATTTTTATTTCACTATCTATCTTGCCTAAGATTAATTAATTTTCTACAAAAATTATTATCATACACATGTAATTAGTCTTTTTTATTATAGTTTTCTAAAAACTTTATATAATTTCTTATTCTTTTTTTATTTATAAATAATCTCGTTCTCTTATGTACGATTAGTGATTTTAATTAATACATATACTGATATTCTAATTTTTTAAAGATTTATTTAATCATTGAAAGTTATATTAAGATATTTTTTTCTCTCTCCATAACTCTCTTTATACAAATCTCTTGGAGTTAGAGTCTAAACATTCAAACATTCATCAAAGATCCAGGTCCACATTGATTAAAATAAAAAGGATGTTCCAATTATCAACTTCAATGAATCTAATACCCTCTAGGTTTAAACATTTTAAGTGAAAGTATATGTTAGCTTGCCTCTTAATCAAAATCATTAAACCAATTATCCATGTCACTCCTTTTCTGATTATGTGTTTTCAAAGTCATTGTCTCGGGTCCGCAATGTTTGAAATTTGTCAGACCACCCCATCCCTATGCTTGTAGTTTTGTATCTTTGAAAATACTGTATAATGAATATAATGCGTGGTGAACAATAGAGAGTAACATTTTCGCAGCAAATAAAGATGACTGTTAAGAGGTCAATGTGCACAACTCTTGTGCTTGTGCAAATGCTTTTTATAGTTGCTTTCATACCATGTAGGTTGTCAATTATAATCAGAAGAAGGCCCCTGGAGAACGTGCTCATTCAACAAGTAACTACTTCTACATCAAGTCCCTAATGATTTTTTCAATTTTCTGGTGTGCGATTATGACTTATTAGCTACCATTTGATTATTTAATGTCATAGTCTACGTATTATATGCAATTGTGATCTTAGTCCTGCTGCATAATTTTCTGAAGTGTACTGCTATCAATCAATACCCGCCAAAGCTAATCCATATAATTGATTATATTTCGTTGCTTAAGATACGAGTAATTATTGCCTTAATATTTATACCAATTATAAAATTTAACTAATTATTTTTTTAATTTTACCTGTAAACTCTTGTAATTAAAAAATAATTAGATAAATATTATTTATCAATATATAAATAATTTAGTACAATTTATACACTTCAAAACTTTTCGGATGTTTGTGGTATATATGCTTGAAGAACCCAAAGCCAGAATCTCACTGCAATTGTTATTTGTTAGTGCTTTCTTTCTCGATTACAAATTCTTCCATTTTATCAGCAGTTTCACAATCAAGTGGGAGGAAGAGTGAAGGGTCCAAAGTTCACATTAATTTCATACATCAATGAGTGCTTTTGGCATGACACTGACCTTCAACAACTCGACCAGCTAGCGCAGTAAGAATTGACTCAAATATCGTGTTATTTATACATATTGCCATTCCATATTACCATTTAGTTCTCTCACAAGTGACAGTTGATTGTGTATTGGATTGACACATAATCTCGCTTTCTTAATAAACTTTCAGCAATTTGTGACCCCTTCTTATTATTTTTACTCGAATGAATAGTTGAGTGACGGAAGAAAACAAGGGTGTCCATTGTCCAATTAAATAAACGTCGCTAACTATTGGTTCACAGCTTGTAAACTTAATTATGTTGAATGGCTTGGTTTCACAACTTGTTGTAAACAAAGCATAAAGCAGAAAGCGAGGTTCTTAGCCTACGTGGTTAGCATTAATGAGTGGTACGCCCATTCCAGCTAATAGCCACCATAAAGCAACGCAAAGAAATTATTCAAGTTGGAGAAACTACCAATCAGATGTCTCTGTGATTATACCTTTTTGTCTCCTTCGTCTCTCCAATCGTCACTCACCTTCGTTCCTTGTATTTTATAACGCAAAACCCTAATTAGCGATTCTTGATCTCTGGTTTTATTTTTTGAAATTCTATCCAGTGTTCTAAATAAATTTTTAATTGGTTAATAGAGTATTTAATTGATAAAAGTTGTAATTTTTGTTTAACTTTTCTCAAACCTAAAATCATTGAATATTTTATTAATCAATCATAATTTTTTTTTGGATACTAAAGTACTGGTTAATAACATTTTATTTTTAACGGCACCACATTCTCTGTAATGTGATTTGCTCTCTTGTGAGGAGAATGCGAATATCTCTTTGGACCTACGAAACCAAGTGGTTCTTCCACTATAAATCTTTGCGGGTCATAATTAGCAATATCTCAATCTCAGTGGACTCTTAGTTGAAAAAGGCACAATTAATTTATAGCATTATCCAATGATTATCCTGCTAAACATTCTTTTCCAAAAGAAAATAAAGCCTAGTAGCCATAAAATTATATGGCATGTATAGAGGACAACACATGAAATTTCAATGGGGGGTTTTTGACAATGCAATAACAGGGTTATTAATTTGCTCAAAATTAGGATAAGAAAAAAGCATGTTATTCTAATATATGCTGCACTTTTTTTTACATTTTTTTAAAATTTTTTGAGTAAATTATATCGACTTCTAATTATACTTTTTTTATAGAGAATACTACAAGAATTTTGTTTTTTAATATAATAGTAAATATGGCTAAATTTATGTTAAGCTTAAATATAAAATTTTTAATACAATAATAAAAACACTTGAGTAATTTTATTATTTTGAAATAAATATATACCTTATAAAATGTTAATTATATTTTACTTTCATAAAATAAATTAAAATAATTTGTATAATATTATATCAAACTTTAAAACTTTAAAACTTTTAAATTTTAAATTTTAAATAAATATAATTTTATAAATTTTTCAAAAATATTAATGCAATTGTCTCAATTTTTTTTAGAAAAAGTATAGTGAAAAGGAGAAAAAGAGGCGTATAAACTATTTAAAAAAAAAAAAGCAGCAAAAGAGAAATGAATAAAAAAATTGTGAGAAAAAGAGTAGGTGACCATAATTATTGCTACATATTTTTTATTTTAAATCTGTTACATTTATTGTCCTTTCTATGTAACATAAAAATAAAATATTTACATTAATAAAAATTTATTTAAATAAATTAGAGACTAATTGTCTTATCATTCAAACCCCATAAACCCCATATTTTCGCATGTTTAGTCTAGTTTCTTCCTTCCAGTTAATTTTCAATGCCATCTACGTTCGTCGTATCCAAATTTATTATTCATTTTATCTTTCCTTCCTTACTCTCTGTTATCTCCATTTTTTGGCCCCACTTAGTTTCTCCTCCATCCCCTTCTTTTTCTTGGTGGTAACTGGTAAGTCTGTATCTTTCTCTCTTCTTTCTTTTTATTTTTTTTTCTCTCTTCTATTTATCATTATTAAAAGTTTTCTTTTCTTCCTCCTATCCCACTTCTCCTTTTTCCTGTTTCTTTTCTTCTCCATCTTCCTCTACCTTTCTTCTTCATCTTTCTCCCCATCTTTATTTTCAGTCTTTCCTTCATCCATCTGCTTTTGTCTTCTATTTTAGCTTTTGAAAAAAATAAAAATAAACAACCTATAATTGATTTTTAACAAAAACGAATCATTTAAAAAAAAAACTGATGATGCCAGTGAAATAAGATTTTCCTTTCTCAATTTGAGGAATAATTTAAAAAATTACCATAACAGGGTGAAAAAGTCAATTTCAGCGTTCTAGTGACCACGCGTGATAAATCCATTGCCTGCCGTTTTTGTCAAATGGAAACTAGTTTAGTGATAAAAGAATCTTTACACATCATCACAAATTCGAAATTTGACACCTTCCTAATCAACAATAAATACCGGTTCTCCCACCAGCTCTGAGGCAAAGAAGAAAAAAAGAAGCCAAACAGTACTCAACTGGCTTAAAACTCTTAACACCATTAGCACTTGAAAAGATGAAGACCCTGATTTGGAGGCTTCTTTCAATTGTTGTGCTGCTAATTTTGCATGGCAAATACACCAAAGCAGAAAAGAAAACACAGCAACACGCAAAGAAGACATACATAATTCACATGGACAAGTTCAACATGCCAGCGAGTTTCAGCGATCATCTCCATTGGTATGACTCGTCCCTAAAATCAGTATCAGACTCTGCAGAGATGCTCTACACCTACCAACATGTAACACACGGATTCTCCACCATTCTAACTCCCCCAGAAGCTAACTTGCTGGCAAAGCAACCGGGAATCCTCTCAGTGATGCCGGAAGTCAGATACGAGCTTCACACAACTCGAACACCCCAGTTTCTTGGATTGGATAAAACCAACACTCGCACTCTCTCTGCCGCCTTTGACAAACAGAGCGATGTGATCATTGGAGTATTAGACACCGGTGTATGGCCGGAGCTTAAAAGCTTCGATGACGCTGGATTGGGGCCGATACCCAGTAGTTGGAAAGGCCAATGCGAGATTGGAAATAACTTCAATTCATCGAACTGTAACCGGAAACTTGTTGGTGCAAGGTTCTTCTCCAAAGGCTATGAAGCAGCTTTTGGACCCATCGACGAAAGCTCAGAATCGAAGTCACCCAGGGATGATGACGGCCATGGAACTCATACCTCAACAACAGCAGGTGGGTCAGCAGTAGAAGGAGCCAGCCTATTTGGTTTTGCAAGGGGGACAGCAAGAGGGATGGCCATGCAAGCTCGAGTGGCCATTTACAAGGTGTGCTGGCTTGGGGGTTGCTTCTCATCCGACATCGCGGCTGGAATTGACAAGGCTATTGAAGACGGTGTGAATATCCTATCCATGTCCATTGGAGGAGGCTTAACCGACTATTATAGAGATATTGTTGCAATTGGGTCCTTCTCAGCCACAGCACGCGGAATACTAGTTTCTACTTCCGCCGGAAATGCAGGGCCTACTCCAGGAAGAGTGTCAAATGTGGCGCCTTGGATAACCACCGTGGGTGCCGGCACTCTCGACCGTGATTTCCCTGCCTATATCACCCTTGGGAATGGCAAGAGATACATTGGGGCATCTCTTTACAGTGGCAAACCATTATCTGATTCCCCTCTCCCACTTATTTATGGTGGTAACGCAAGTTCTGCATCTGGCAGAAACCTTTGTCAGCTTGACACTTTGGATCCCAGCAAAGTTTTAGGAAAGATCGTGATATGCGATCGAGGAGGGAGTCCCAGGGCGGAGAAGGGACAGGTTGTGAAAGATGCAGGAGGCGTTGGGATGATTTTAGCTAACAACGGAAACTACGGGGAAGAGCTAATTGCTGACTCACATCTCATTCCTGCGGCATCTTTGGGCCAGAAATCTAGCGACGCCGTCAAGAACTATGCATTCTCTAATCCCAATCCGACGGCCAAAATTTCTTTTGGAGGTACCCAAGTGGGAGTTCAACCCTCCCCGTTGGTGGCAGCATTTAGTTCCAGAGGTCCTAATTTGTTGACTCCAAAAATTTTGAAACCAGATCTAATAGCACCGGGAGTAAACATTCTAGCTGGGTGGACCGGTGCAGTTGGACCAACTGGATTGATCATTGATGCGAGGCATGTCAACTTCAACATCATTTCTGGAACATCTATGTCTTGCCCTCATGTTAGTGGATTAGCCGCTATGATAAAGGGGGCTCACCCTGAATGGAGCCCTGCAGCTATAAGGTCTGCCCTCATGACAACAGCTTACACAGCCTACAAAAATGGGGAAACCATCAAAGACGTTTACACTGGTCAAGCAGCTTCCGCGTTTGATTATGGTGCTGGACACGTGGACCCTGTACCGGCCCTCAATCCTGGCCTCGTCTATGATACTACGGTTGATGATTATGTCAGCTTCTTGTGTGCCTTGAACTACACTTCCAGTCAAATAAAGCTTTCCACAAGACAAGACTTCACTTGCGACTCAAGAAAGAGGTACAGAGTTGAAGATTTCAACTACCCATCTTTCGCTGTTCCTTTGGAGACAGCTTCAGGTGTAGGGGGTGGATCTCGTGCACCAAGCAGTGTCATATATAAGAGGACTTTAACAAATGTGGGCACTCCAGGAACATATAAAGTTTTGGTGTCATCGCAGTCTCCTTTGGTGAAGATTGTGGTTGAACCGCAAACAATTAGTTTCAAGCAACTGTATGAGAAGAAGAGCTACACAGTTACATTCACCTCTGCTTCAATGCCATCTGGCACAACCAGCTTTGCTCATCTGGAATGGTCAGATGGAAAGCACAGAGTTGGTAGTCCCATAGCTTTAAGTTGGACATGACCACAATAACATTGGAAGGCTCTAACTCGTGCACTCTGAAATACCTAGAAGCAGGAGATCACAAAATAGAGCCCCCATTGTTCGTTCTTGTATCTCTTAGCTTGCCCTCTTCGGCCACTTTAGCTAAGAGCTATTGTACTTCACTAATTTATCGCTTTCTCTGAAGAAATTTCAGAGAAAATAAATAACTGTAAAGAAGAAAACAAATTATCATGATGGGGTTTGAATTGTGTAATTTATAATATACTCCTGCTTGCCCTCCATTTCAATCCTAGCTTTTAAAGATTGATGGATTCCGAACATCTAAATGTCCTTATAGATTATACTGAATTTCATGATTGGAATTATAAAATTTAATGGAATAAAAATGCATTGTTTTAAAATTAAATGACAAATCATTTTGATTGAAAATTTTATGATTTCAACATCTTTCCCTTCAAACCAATTCAAAATACAGGGTGGAATTTTTCTATTTTTCCTGTTAACAGAATAATTATTTTCTTACTTCTGGAGTTGGCATTTTTATCCAGAGCAATATAGTAATATTCAAGCAATAGTTTTGGTTGAAAAAGATAAAAATACAATGAAATAAAAAGATTCAAATAGGAAAGGTGGGCTCTTTTTCAAATCAAATAAATTCCAACCAAGTACCGCTTGTAGCATAGATTTTCTTATTTATAAAACAGATTGTCATCCGAACAATTTCAATGCAAAGACTAAAATTGAAAGTTGAAATGAGTTCCTTTCCATTGTCAGAGATTTGTGGTGGAACCCAAAACCAATATCAAGTAGTACAATGGCAGTCAGAAGCTAGAAGACACAATAAGCAATCTGGTGTGGTGTGGTAGGCATGTAGAGAGCAGCAAATAGCAAGCACTGGTGGAACAAACTACGAAGAACACGAGAAAAGCCAGAGTTGGGCATAGCGCCACTCTTTGACCACAAAGGCACTCATCTCTTTGTTCTTGGGCAGTTTGACCTTTTACTATACACACTTCATATTTGGGGCAGCATGTTTCGAGCTCCTATTGTAGAACATATGCATGTTTTTGTTGTTTTTTATTGTATAAAGGTGTAGTAGCAGTAACACTGTAGCAGATTCTAGTCCACCTTATTTGGTAATTTTAGTAATTTTTAATTTTTAATCTAATCTAGCTTTATTAAGATTGAGGGAAATTTGAGTCCCTTACATGTTTAAGTCGAAAATAGATGGATAAAAAAAGTTTAGATATGTTTTTGGGTCAGACTTTAGGGTTATATGAAGCAGTCCATATCAACACTATAATCGGCTTGTTTGAAGGTTCGGGCCTGGTCCAAGGAATCTAGTCCCTTCTCATTCCATCCATCAATACGCCAAAAAGGCTTACTCGCCGAAATCCGAGAATATTCTCTTTCCAAAGTTTTATTTGCTCACTAGCATTGAAATTAATCATTCAACTTTTTTGTTGGATAACTAAAAAAAATTAAATATTCAACTTTCATAAATACTAAAAAGTGGCGAAACTGACAAAATAATAATTACAAAAATAAAAATAAAAAATGTATGAGACAATATAAAACGCAAAATAGAGAGGGAAGAAGTAATTATTTTTAAAAAATATATTTGTTTTAAATTAAACTAACCACCATGCATAGTTGTCAATTTTTATTTTTTAAATAAAGTTGGTAGTAACTTCCAACTTTATTATTTTCTATGTATATAGAGTTGTGTAAAATTTCTTCAAAATAACTTTAAAGATAGATGGGATCATGTTATTCGCTCATGAGATTCTATCATAAAAAATTAATATAGATATTTTATAAATATATATATTAAATGTCTTTTTTTATAAATTTTTAATTAACAATTTTAAAAGAAATACGTAATTTATTAAAATAATAAAATTTTTTTAAGTCATGAACATCTTCTATGACTCTTTTTTATTTAAAAATTATAAAGTTACAATTAATATTTTATTATTTTAATAAAAATAAGCATTTTTTATTATTTTTGTTCATTTTAAAATTTATACTTTTATTTCATTCCTCAAATAACCATGGGCTTTCTTCATATAGTTGTTGGAGGCAATGACATGACACCTAGTCACGTCAATGGGGTTATTAAGATTGATCGTCGTAGAGGTCAATTGGTATAAATATTTGAAAATTTATATGGCAGTCATCTTTTATTAAATAAATATAATAATAAAAACAAAAAAATTGTACTCTAAATATTTTCTTTTCATATTTTTATTGCTGGTAGAAATATAGAACACAAACATAATAGGCTATCACTATACAACGCGTTTTATTTCACACAAACTTAAAAAGCTCTCAAGGACAAGCAGAAACAAAGCGACAGTACTCAAGTATTCATTTACCAACATTATTAAGGCACAATCTTGTAAGCTTTGGTCTTATCTATCCAAGTTATGATGGAATTCTTGGAGTTCCTGAATCCCAAAAAGCCGTGTTCTTTGGCCTTGTTCATGCTATCTAACATAGCCTCCCCTCCAAACATAACATCTGCAAACCACCAATCACCAACCTCTTCCAGTTTCGTCGGCTGCAATTGATTCTCTTTCACAATCTCATCCCATATTGGACCTTTGTCCTTCATCATCTCCGACAACTTCAAATCGGAACCTTCTTCAAACCCGAATTCCTCAATCCCAAACTGTTCCGCCACCACCTTCCACACATGCTTCCACTTGAACACATCACCGTTGCTGCAATTAAAGGCTTCGTTCCTCGCATATGGGTCCACCGCTGCCCATATCTGCTGCTCTGCTATCAAATCTGCATCGGAAGCAATAGAATAACACTCCCATGCCGCTTTAGTGCCGGGAAATTTCAGGGGAACCCCCTCGTGTTTGCAAATGGCGGCATACACACCAAGTGTCCCTATCAGATTCATCAAGCTATAAGGGGAAAACCCGAATATCACCTGTGGACGGTGAACGGACCAAGACAAGCCTTCTTTCTTCTCGACTTCTTCGAACAGTATGTCCTCTTGGGTGTAGTAGAAATTGGGAGCGTCGAGTCGGGGCAAATCCTCGGTTAAAGGGGGGTCATGGGGTTGGATTTTGCCGAATAACTCAAATGGGCCCACGTAGTGTTTGGCACCTGTCTGAAGGCATATATGGCGGAGATTCGGGGCATTGGGAATGACGGCGCGTAGGACGTTCCTGAGCATAGCCCCATTGACCTTGCAGTTCTCAGCTTCAGTGGGCCGACTGGTCCAGGAGACGTAGAAGATGTGGGTCACATCGGTCAATCCGGAGAGCTTAGCTTCAGTGTCGTTGGGATCCGAGATATCGCATTGGATATATTCGACGGGATGATCGGCGTTCCAATTGGGTCGGGGGCGGCGTGCGACGCCGTAGACTTTCCATGGTCCGCCGGGTGTGTCGGCGAGTGGTAGAATCTCAGCTAGGCTATTACCCACGATGCCGGTAATGCCAATCACCAGCCCCACGCTCCGGACACTTGGAGGCTGTTCATTTTCATCAAATTTCTTCTGCACAAGAAAGACGGAAAATCAGAAACATTGAGAGGATTACAAAAAATCGGAAATTGGAATGTTGAAAAATCAGAAAAATTGCCTTGGCAGCGCCAATTGCTCCAGCCCACCACCAGCTCATTGTTGAGTGAGTGCTTGTCGGTTGATCCAATGGCTGATATATATGCTTCGGGACAATTAAGGTGGCTATCAATTTAGTGTGTGGATACTTCATACACAGTACGCAACCATGACTATGACTGCGGCCATGACGTCTCCAGCAAAGACTAACCAGCCTCGCGGATTTTAACTTTAGACTTTGTGGGTATTATCGTCCTTTCACGCTTAATTAAACAATCCTTTTCCAACATCAACAAAAATAAACATCTTTTTATTGATGTTTTATTTGTAATATATCAAATTATTTCATCTATTTTTTTTATTCTTTTTCTAATGAATGATCCCTAAAATATCTATATCATATTCTGCCACGTAGGGAATGGATGAAAATTTATAAATGTTTTTGAAGACGACCTATCAAGATTTTGAAATTTTGGATAAAATTTAAATTTGAATAAAGTTATAATATGTGATATTAAGGGTAAAGCGTGAATTCTGGATAGACACATGATTGCAGACATGACTTCAAGATTTTCTCTCAGTTTGTGGCTATTATCGTATCGTCCTTTCACGCTTAGATCAAGCAATCTTCTCCAACGTCATAAAAAATAAATTTATTTTTATTGTATTTTATTTCTAAGAAATTTAATTATTCCACCTATGATCTATTTATCTACTACTAATTTTTTCCACACCTTTGTGTTTTTTCAATGATCACTAAAATATCATATCCACCCAATGATAGGATTAAAATTAAATATCAATAGAATAAAGTTATGTAATATGTGATACTAAGGATTTAAAAAAAAAAATTATCAGTTTAATCACAAATAGTGCTGAGAGTCTCAATGAATAAGCCCCGGATTCATGCATATGTTCACGGGGGAAAGTATGTTAAGATGATTATGTATTGCATGAGGTAAGTTAGCCAAAGTGGAAAGGTGGTCGAGTAAAAGACATGGACTAGTATACCTTAATAAATTAATATGTAATTTTTTTTTTTTAGTATCAAAATTTTTAATTAAAATTAAATATTTAAAAAATTTTAAAAAATAATTTATATAAATCATACAAATATTAAAATTTTATAATAAAAATATAAAAATTATACTTTTTTTTGTCAAATTGGTTAGCTGCCACGTAGTAAGATTACCAAACAATGAGTGTGTTTTCGTTGCGGCCTGATCCATTGAATCCGCAATGCCTTCTCAGTCCCTCCGTCAATACCAGAAAAGGGCCTCATTGGCACAATGATACCATACCTTTTTATTTTTGAAGTCATAAATTTGGGCTTGACTCACCACTTTCTTATTGGCTCGTACAATTCCCACTGTCCACTACCCACGAAAATACATACTTCACAACAATTGATTTATGTATATGTTAATTGTTATGTCAAGTTGATGCCTGTAAATAAAGTTCATTTTATCTTCATCGAGTACGTAATTTTTCTTATATTTTCGCTATATTTGGTTACTTTACACTTTATTGTTAACTTTAACATTGTAGGTACATTAGGGAGCCTTCTCCTTCTCCCTCACATTTTTGTAATTGAATTAATATATATTTTTATTTGAATCTCTTAAAATTAATGGGATCCTTTGAATGATTTATAGAACTTATTTTTGTATCTATTTTTTTCAACTTTATCACGTCAAGTTATTTAAAAATTTTAGGGGATAATAGTATTTAAGTGAAAACATAAATAAATATATGATAAAAGCCCATAAAATAAAAACAACAAGCACACACATATAAATACACGATACATTTCTTTATCAAAATCAATATAACAAAGCTTAAAAAAAATAACAAACAACTGTATAAATAAATTTTCAGATTAAATTTTGATAAAATAATTTATTTTCATTCTTTGTTTATTATAAAAAAATTATTTTATCTTGTCATTAGACTTTAGGATAAGGTAAGGTTTAAAATTTTCTAAATTAAAAAATATATATAATTTAAGACTAACTTGACCGACTACTTTTTTTAAGCTTGATCCTAATAACTTTTTAGAGTTACATTTTTTTGTTGTTGTTCTTTTTAGGGTTACATGAAGCAGTCCATATTATCACAATAATCTTGTTTGAAGGTTCAGGCCTGGTCCATTGAATCTGAGTCCCTTCTCATTCCCTCCATCAATACCCCAAAATCCAAGCATAGAAGTTTTATTTGCTCACTGGCAATGAAATTAATCATACTTACATTTCTAAGTGTTAAACTCTTTATTGGATAACTAAAAATAAATAAATATTCAACTTTTGTCTATACTAGAAAGTGGTGCATCTCAAATTTTACGAGGACCATCATGCCCTTTGCTCGAGAGATTTTTATCTTTGAAATTTTATATAGATATTTTTAAATAAATAAATAAATAAATATATGTCTTATTTTATAACTTTTATTATTTGCAATTAAAAATTTTTTTAAAAAAGCAATTTATTAAAGTAGTAAAATTTTTCAAAATCATGTTGTAGGGCCATGTTCTATAACTCTTTGTTTTATTTAAAAATTTAAAAATTTTAATTTTAATATTTTTATTATCTTGATAAAATTGAATATTTTTCATTAATTTTTTATATTTTATGACATTTATACAAACATTTTAATAAATTTTTATTGATATTTTAAATTTCTATCAATCTTTGAATCTTGGTAAGAAATGAAAATGAAAAAAATACTTTTTCAAGAGGAATAGGATGAAAATAACGGACAGAAATAGTTACTGGGACTACTTACCCTCCTCTTGTCCTATTGTTATCTTAACTATGCTAGAGTTTTCAACTTTCAACTTTAATCAAGGAGGCCAATAACATTTTTTCCCTTGATAAACACTTGAGATATTATTCATAATATACATAAAAAAAAAATTGTAGTATTGATATCTTATACTGAGATTGTTTATTCTAAAAAAGATAAGAACCTGTAGGTAATGCAATAAGGCTCTCTTATTATACTTTACAAGTCAATAAAAAGTGCATGAGGTATGAGATATAGTATACTTCAAAAAACTATGGGCTCTCTGTTGGAGGCAATGACATGACACCAAGTTATGTCAATGGGATTTCTAAGATTGATCATCTTATAGGTCAATTGGTATAAATGTAAAATGTCCATTGAAAATTTAGATAACCAAACATCTTTTATTAAAAAAATATTATAATAAAAACAAAAAAATTGTAAATATTTTCTTTTCATATTTTTATTGCTCATAGAAGTATACAACACAAACATAATAGGCTATCACTATTCAACGCGTTTTATTTCACACAAACGTAAAAAGCACCCAAGGACAAGCAGAAACATAGCGACAGTACTCAAGTATTCATTTACCAACATTATTAAGGCACGATCTTGTAAGCTTTGGTCTTATCTATCCAAGTTACGATGGACTTCATGGAGTTCCTGAATCCCAAAAAGCCATGCTCTTTGGCCTTGTTCATGCTATCTAACATAGCCTCCCCTCCAAACATAACATCTGCAAACCACCAATCACCAACCTCTTCCAGTTTCGTCGGCTGCAACTGATTCTCTTTCACAATCTCATCCCATATTGGACCTTTGTCCTTCATCATCTCCGACAACTTCAAATTGGAACCTTCTTCAAACCCGAATTCCTCAATCCCAAACTGTTCCGCCACCACCTTCCACACATGCTTCCACTTGAACACATCACCGTTGCTGCAATTAAAGGCTTCGTTCCTCGCATATGGGTCCACCGCTGCCCATATCTGCTGCTCTGCTATCAAATCTGCATCGGAAGCAATAGAATAACACTCCCATGCCGCTTTAGTGCCGGGAAATTTCAGGGGAACCCCCTCGTGTTTGCAAATGGCGGCATACACACCAAGTGTCCCTATCAGATTCATCAAGCTATAAGGGGAAAACCCGAATATCACCTGTGGACGGTGAACGGACCAAGACAAGCCTTCTTTCTTCTCGACTTCTTCGAACAGTATGTCCTCTTGGGTGTAGTAGAAATTGGGAGCGTCGAGTCGGGGCAAACCCTCGGTGAAAGGGGGGTCATGGGGTTGGATTTTGCCGAATAACTCAAATGGGCCCACGTAGTGTTTGGCACCTGTCTGAAGGCATATATGGCGGAGATTCGGGGCATTGGGAATGACGGCGCGTAGGACGTTCCTTAGCATAGCCCCATTGACCTTGCAGTTCTCAGCTTCAGTGGGCCGATTGGTCCAGGAGACGTAGAAGATGTGGGTCACATCGGTCAATCCGGAGAGCTTAGCTTCAGTGTCGTTGGGATCCGAGATATCGCATTGGATATATTCGACGGGATGATCGGCGTTCCAATTGGGTCGGGGGCGGCGTGCGACGCCGTAGACTTTCCATGGTCCGCCGGGTGTGTCGGCGAGTGGTAGAATCTCAGCTAGGCTATTACCCACGATGCCGGTAACGCCAATCACCAGCCCCACGCTCTGGACACTTGGAGGCTGTTCATTTTCATCAAATTTCTTCTGCACAAGAAAGATGGAAAATCAGAAAAATTGAGAGGATTACAAAAAATCGAAAATCGGAATGTTGAAAAGATAATTGCCTTGGCAGCGCCAATTGCTCCAGCCCACCACCGGCTCATTGTAGAGTGAGTGTTTGTTGGTTGATCCAATGGCTGATATATATATATATATATATGCTTCGGGACAATACACACTGCGCAGCCATGAGTATGACTGCAGCCATGACATCTCCAGCAAAGACTAACTAGCCTCACGGATTTTTACTTTAGACTTTCTGGGTATTATTGTCCTCTCACGTTAAATTAAACAATCCTTTTCCAACATCAACAAAAATAAATTGCTTTTTCTTGATGTATTATTTATAAGATATCAAATTATTTTATCTATTTTTTGTTTCTTTTTCTAAAAAATGATCACTAAAATATCATATTCCGCCATGCAGGGTGTGAATGAAAATTTATGAATGTTTTTGAAGACAAATTTTGAAAATTTGTATAAAAGTTAAATATGAATAGAATAAAGTTATAATATCTGATATTAAGGGCAATGGTAACAAGCAATGAAGCAACAGAAAAGGATCTGATGGCTGATATGCGTTTGGACAAGTCTGCAGGCTGATCAAAAATAAATTTGTTTTTGTTTTATTTTAATTTTAGGAAATTTAATTATTCCATCTATGATCTATTTATAGGAAATTTTTTTTTCAATGACCACTAAAATATCATATCCAGCCAATAATCGGATTAGAATTAAATATCAATAGAATAAAGTTATGTAACATGTGATACTAAGGATTTTTTTAAAAAAAAAAATTATCAGATTAATCACAATTAGTATTGAGTCTCAATGATAAGCCCCGGATTCATGAATATGTTCATGGAGGAAAAGGCATGTTAATATGATTATGTATTGCATGAGGTAAGTTAGTCAAAGTGGAAAGATGGTCAAGTAAAAGGCATGGATTAGTATGGGCATTGGCCTAATAGTCCATGCATTTGCCAAAATGGTTAGCTGCCACGTAGTAAGATTACCAAAGCAATGAGCATGTTTTCAGGTTCCGGCCTGATCCATTGAATCCGCAGCGCCTTCTCATTCCCTCCGTCAATAAAAGAAAAGGGCCTACTCAGGAAAATCATAACATACTTGTTTGTTTATTTAAAGTGGTAAATTTGGGCTTGACTCAGCATTTTCTTATTGGCTCATACAATTGCCACTACCCACGTAAAAACATACTCAATAACAATTGATTTATGTATATGTTAAATGTTATGTCACCAACAGTGAAACTAATCATACACACAATTATAACTCTTCAATTCAAAAAAAAAAAGAGTGAAACAACAGTGAGAGGGGAGAGGGGAGATGGAGTAATTATTTTGTGTTCAGAGTTGTCAATTTTGAATCTTGATCACTCCGTTTGAGACCAGTAACATGTTTTTCCCTTTGATAAACACGTGAAATATTATTCCAGTATACATATAAAATTATAATAAATACATCTCATCAATTAAAGTTATAATAAATAATAAACATTAAAAAAAAAAACTCAAGTGAAGTTCCCCTCCATAAACTGGCATTTGTAAGTCATAAAAAAACAACAAATCTTCCAGGTCAGTCACTGTAAATTCACCAAATTGGTTTGGTTGTCGCTCGGTGTGATCAAAATTCGAACTCTATATTATGCCCAAATAGTTCTGTAGTTATTAGGTGCTTCCGATAAATGATAGTTTTAACTTCTTTGGTACTTTAATTAACCTTCTTTAATCTGCACAGCTAAGAAGAAAGAAGTAACAATAATGTATAAAAATTTAATGATAGCAAAGTGGTCCCGTCCAATGTCCCTTTATAATCTGCAATTCTATTCAGAACTAGTACCACTCCATTTTTGCCCATTTACAATTTGTGGAATACATATAAGGGCCATATCATATTCGATCGAATTCTATGAGAGAGCACAGTACTTTTGACTCCTAAGATTTCAGATTAGCTTACGTTTCCCCCAGCTTTCATTGCTCTCCTTCTTGCCCTCCCGCCTTTTTCCTACGGATACTCCCTTCTTTTGCCGCTAAGGGTTCTTCAACAATGGTGGACAGACCTGCAAAATATTACCAACAAATTTCAATATCAAAGTGTGATTCGCTAATTGCTCTCACTCAACAAGGCCAAACTTATTCAAAATCAAATGAAATGCATTTGCTTTTTAAGTTTTTATCCATCTTCGTTATCACCTGCTCTAACTCTAATCAACTATATATGTATAATAAATCTTGTAAATGCAAGGCAATATGAATTTACCGGGCACGACACCTCTGTTCTTCATCACCATCCTACAAATACGATCTTGTGTTTGCTCTTCATAATCATAGTTATTATTGCTCCCACTGTTAGATTCTTTTATGTTTTCCACCACTAAGTTGTGTGTTACCTTGGAACGAGCAGCGGCAAAGAGCCATTTGTCATCCATCTGTTTGCATAACATACGCGCTGCGTGGTACGGAAGTTTGGTGCTCCCATTCATCAACGTTATGCAGTCCATCAGGCTCTCTCTTCCCATCCCTTTCATGTCATAAGCCTGTGACCTCCTCCACAGGCTTTTCCCGTGTGTGTTTGCTAGGTTAGAGAGGCATAGAGCTCTGGTTGAGTCACTGATGGCTGAATCTGGGTCCTTCAGCATCAGATGACATTGAGCCCTGTTGCTATATAGCACCATTCTTGCTTTCCTATACCTCAACGGGCAAACATCTAGTGCTTCACTGTACTTCCACATGGCTTCCTCTACCTCCCCTAACCAGAACATGCGATTGGCTTGTTGCTTTATTAAACTTGTCAAAGCCCTTGCTTCCTTCAATCTTTCTTCACACATTAGTGTCTCCTTATTCCTCCTGTTCACCTCCAAATGTAGCACTTCCTGTACTGGTTTCGCAACGTTATGTTCATACTCCAGAAGGAGCACCTTCATGATTGTTTCTCCTACGTTTGATTTATCTCCAAGGGTGTCCAGTTCTATTAAATCAATGAGATATGAGGCAGCGATGTCAATAACTTTGTACCTCGTGTGTGGGTCCTTGAGAAGCAACAGAAGACAATCAATGCCCAAATATTGCCAATCGTCCGAAGATCTTGAGAGGTTACCCAAGGCGTTGATAACCTTTGCTGACTCAACAATCCTTTTCCTTCCAACTTTGCTGTAGCACAAGATTCTAATCAATCCAACCCCAGATGGTGACGTGTAGTTCACCAATCCACCCCACATGTCACACAGATCTTCCAGGAACACCATCTTAGTAATGAGATTCAGTGACCTCTCTTTGCAGGCAAAGCAGTTTAGCAGTTGAAGAGACCAGCATTGAAGTTGGCTAGCCCATTCCTCGGCCTTGCGAATCTCCATCTCCAAACCCCCAGTGCCTCTAGTCAGCAAATTTCGGTGGTACTGGAGCCTTTTGTGTACATCCTTCACACCTACAAATTGAATATAGACCAATTCTAAGCAAGTGGAAGCCAAGTTCATGGCCAATTTCACCACCTCTTGTTGGTATTCTGCCACTGCCTCAAAGGTAGTTTCAAAACTGGCCAAGTGTCCTAGAGCTCGAACAGCTACTCTCTGCTCAACCCAACTGATCTTTCCTCTGAGAAGCTCCATTAGTGGAGGGATCACACCAGATTGCACGGCTAGTTGTGCGAACTCCTCCTTATTCATAGTGTAAGAACCAATAATATGAGCAGCATAATAGGGTGTGTATATATTTTGGTTCTTAAGGAGCCAGTTTCTGTCTTTTATACCTTTATAGATGAGATTTGCCATGCACTTGAATATGCCAAGGGATGGGAACTCCGGATCATTGGGTTGGGTCATAGCAATGTGCCACAGTCCACTCAGCACCAAAACATGCTGTTCATTATCTCCAAGAGGCATTTCTTTGAAGAACTTCCCTATTTCTGCTCTTTTGAGGGATGTGTCTTCTACTCCCATGGTGCAAAACAGACAACACGGGCTGCTGCAAAACTCATCCTCATCAGACCCCTCGCAGATATCATTATCATAGGTGGTGTTATATGGTGTTTTGCGGATGGGGATCACCCTTTTCTTCTTCATCAGGGATTCAATCGTTACCAAACTATTACTATTTAAGACTGAAGGTGATTCGAGAATTTGTTAAACGGGTAGGTAAAAGGTGTAGTTGCTTTTCATGCGAAGATCCAGCGGGATTTAAGTTTGGAAAATTAATCAGTGGAAAAGCCAAATGATGTGACACATAGCGGGCGGATAAATAATTAAATAGCAAGCTTTTATAATTTGGTGCTGTTCCAGCATTCTCTATAGGAAGCATTGATATTCATATCAGAAAATCTTACCAATCCACCTTCAAATTGATTTGGCATATGTTATAACAATATTCCAGATCTGCTTCATATACATGGATCGCAATTTTATTTTGTTAAAACCAATTAATTTATGAGATTTTTTTTTTCCTTTTTAGATTGCACTAGAAAATTCTATTAACCAGCCACTCAGCCACCACTTTGGTGCATTTGGAAATGAAAAAACCGAAAGAAAGAAAAGAATTAAAGGAAAAGGAAAACAAATATTAAGTTCTAATAATTTTTCTTTAGTTCTTTCAAAATACTTTAAAATTAATGAAAGAGAGAGATAAGAAGGTTATTTCATTTTTTTATCTTCCAAAATTTAGAATCATAAACAAGGAAAAAGCTTTTAAAGTATCTTCCCTTATCTTTCCTTCTTTTCTATTTTAAATTTGCTGTATTCACAAAATTAGTACTTCATAAAAAAAACTATAAGACAAACATCAATTTGACGTTTCTACTTCGTTTACTTTGTCATTTTTGGTTGCTTCCACGTACTACTATTACGCACGTAACAAGACAATTTACCGATACTCGGGATAGATTTATGATTTAATTTGGCACATGTTTTTTTTTTAAAAAAAAAATCTCCGTTTGAATATTCTCTTTATGTATTAAGTGCTTCTCACAGAAGAGAGTGGTCCTCCTTCCATTTCCATCATACATGTTTCAAGCATGTAAGAAGCTGAAGCTATCCCCCCAGGCCGACAAATACTTTCAAGTTAAACCCTTGCCCGTGAAAAGGCTCTTTTCTTTTAGCTTTTAGATTTTATCCAACTTACTTTTTGCAATTCCTTTCTCATACAAGTTTTTTCTTTGTCATCATGTAACAAAGTGATCTTGTAACGACAAAACTTTCTGACTTCCTATGCAAATTTGTCATTATGCTGTCCAGCATCTAGAACGTCGGTTGAGTTCATTTGTCAACAACTCTAATGCTCTACTCCCATGCCTATAATGTAAAGCCTTTGTTTGAGCTAAAAATTAAAGCGTACAAAATCCAGTTACACTTGAAAGTTGAAAGTATGCTAGGATTTTACCTTACCTTTAGCCCACAATTCTCCCTGGTTTCTCGAGTTAAAGATTATAGATTATGACAGTTTGAAATTTATTGTGAATAAAGATGAACCACTAAGCTGCCAAAAGACGATGAGGGACCACATTTTAAAAATGGTGAACAAGCTCCTTCAAATCAGAAGCAGAATGTGGTCCCAACGCATGGTGAAACTTAAACTTGCACCTTTGAATAAATAAGTACCCAAACCAGAATAAAGATTAAAAACACAATTAAGTACAAACGGTGGTGGTCTCAAGAATATGCGGTTGCCATAGGTGGAAAGCAGAACAAGTTACTTACATTTTAGTTTTCTCTTAGTGCCATTGCACATCCTGATTTGAGTACTCAAATACTTTTTTATGAAAATACAGTATGGGTTATTGTAAAATATACCAATATCCTTGCTGTTTAAATTTTATTTTTATTTGTCTAAACGCATGATAATCTGGACACATCAAACTATATGCAGAAACAGAGCATGTTTAGGTTGGATGGGATTAGGCTCAAAAGGGGTCAAACTAGCCTTGTCCACACTACAGTAGACAAGATGAATACTGATACCTAGAAGAATCTGCTAATGTGATATGTCAGAAACGCTTAACTGCAGGAATGTGTTTAGAGCTTTAGCAACCAGGAATTTATGGTAACATAAAGCTACCATATTTCTCACCAGCAATTATTTCTTACTTGCTGATGATACCAACCACAATTGCTCAACCCGGGCCACGAGGAGTAAGGACAACCCTCTTACCCACTTGAAATTGAGGAAATTTGCAAATTAACCTAATTAATATGTTGTAACACATAATTTATATATATATATATATATATAATTTTTTAAAAGAATTGTCCTCTTAGTCTCTTCCCTTCTTTCCCATCCAAACATGTACTAACAGTCTGCTTGGATCCTCCATGCTGACCATGCATGGCTTGAGGCATTTATTAGACATGCCCGATTAAAGAATTACCACAGCACGAGAACTCGCAGGTCTTAAGGTTCTCGAAACTGTAAAACTGTGATTCAACAGGAGGTATGCCCTATATATTAAATACACAGGCTATGATCATCATAAGAAGGGCACAAAAAGAAGCGACGGCGAAAACACGCTGATTCTTTGGCTGAATGGCTAAAGTGAATGATCAACTACACAGCCAAGCCAAATTAACTGCAAAAGCACAAGCTTGACTTTCTTTCTTTCTTTTTTAACTTCTTCAGTTTTGCGACCATTCTTTCGTAGTAAAATGTTCACGAGAGAAGCAATTTATAACCCATGTAAAAAATAAAAATAAAAAATCCAGTTTTTAATCTATCGTGCTACCGCCAGCATTGGCGTTTGGTCCCAGCCCTAATTTTTTAAATGCAAAGAAACTGTGAAGATCATAAGTGCAATCGCAAGCATTTGACATATGCAGTTATGCCATGAGGCGAAACAGAGTGGATTCAGGCTCAGCAAATAACCTTAGGCCGGATGTATAGTACAGACTGATTGTCAGATTGCAAGGGAAAGAAAAAAGGACTATATTCTAAAGTCTAACACATCATTCAAGGAAAAGAACAAGAAAAGGCCAACAAATTTGAAACAATACACAGATACTTTTCATTTCCTAATCAGAAACATGGTTCTACATTAATGTTACAACCGGCCAGCAGATTGCCAATATATACGGTCCTTTAAAGCAGAGAAATTTTAGCAATGTTCCAGGAAAAATTTAGCTTCTACTTACTCTAGCAACTTCCACGAAAGATGGGAGAAATTTCCTCGGAAGTACCACCAGCATTAACAAGTTACATGTAAGTTAGTTCCTTGAAACAGCCAAAAATTGTCAGTGATGAATAAGAGGCTGTAACAACTGTATTTATCTTCAAGCATCACAGATGACGGCTTTCACATAAAGATCTGCAGGAATCATAGCTAATAAATGATCAGCAGATTCCCAATCTCACACATAAGGAAAACAAGTGGAAAAACAAGCTTTGTTCTGCATAATTGTCCACCAAAAAACCCATAAAGAGTATTAAACTTCACTTTTTGGGGATCTGTTACTGATCATTTCTATTTACAAATTAGATGAGGCTATGATTAACAGCAGAAAACTCCACTTGATAACCCCACTGCTATCTTATCATTTACCTCCGGTAGCTTGTCAGTCCAGCAAAAGTGTTAAGACTAGAACCTAGGCTAACCAAAACCTGTTTACTGTGAAAATTGAAACTTCTCCTTTGCTAAACATCCACTGTCCAGTTTATGTTACTGACACTGCTTTCATGAGATTTCTGTAGTTGTGCAACTTTCGAATTGTATGCAGCTGCTGCAACAGCAGTTCTCACCCTTTGACCTTGAGGAAGCTCACAGGCTTCACTCATAGATGCAAACCTTAACTCAGCTGGAGGAATGAAACAGTCCAATGAAAGGCCAGGGACATTGAATGCCACTTCCTCAATCGTCCATGCTTCCTCCATCCTGGTTTTAGTGTGGCTCATTGCCGTTTCCCCAAACCTGAAAAGTGTTACTACAGAACGGCCTGAGTGAGCAATCATAATCCCCTCAACAGGCCTGTAGTCATCAAGAAACGAATTTATCGTGGTCTCCCAATAAACTGCATCCCCTCCATTGTTCTGAATACGGGTCAAATGTGAGTCCTCCAAGTGAATAAGAAGTCCTGTTTTCTGACTGAAGTACCCAAACAAAACATGCCTTATGATTTCTGCTGGGCCTTCACTCCTAGCTTTCAATGTTGAGGGATCAGCGCAGAGTTTTAGGATGAAACAGTCCTCTCCATTAATTTTCTTCTCTCCAATGCATCTTGCATTGATAAACATGCTCGCAGTTGTTCTTGGGTCCAGACCCTGTAGATAGAAAGAAAATCACGGTAAACAATTGGGAAATCAAAGAAAGGTAGGGGAGAACAGATAAGGGGAATGGTGTAACATGTAAGTTCACCTGAAGAGCACGTCGTAGAGGCCTCACTGGCCCCTTAGCTGCATGTGCACCCAGCCAGGGTGTGTGCCGCCAAACAAGTTTCCCATTGCAACCAGCATGGACCTTGCTGCCACCAAGAGCAAGCTCCACATACCACATGTCTGGATTCATCTGCCACAGGACAAACCCACCAGACTCTGTAGCTTTCGAGGAATTCCGACTCCTTATAACCTTATTAGCTGTCTCAAATTCTGAAGCTATCATTCTCACCTTTCCCATGGCATAAGCATTCGTAATGGAATTTTGAAGCTTTTGCCCTCCTGAGGCAGCTGTGTACTGCTGCAAAATGTACTGAGCAGAAGAAGTTTCCTGCAATAGCACCCAGTTAGGTTATACCATATTGTGAGGATCTCTTACAAATGCAGGAAGAGAAACCACCGTAAGATCAACACCCCTCATTCTTTCGTTCTTAATTTATCCTAAAATGGCACACATGCATACCAGTTCAGTCCTAATAAAAAAAATATAACCCAACACAAAACCAAGCAGTCAAATGTTTAAGATGATAGAACTCTTGCATTGTTTTAAGCGCTTACTGCACCCATGTTGTGTTGTTGCAAATAAGTCCGCAAAATATTATGAACTACGTAGAGGTTCAATAATGTTCTCTGTGAACTTCGAAAAAGATAAAGAAAAAAGAATGTTTTTTCAAAACAAAGTCCTTCTTCCTTGTAGATATCTATTAAAGATTAAAACAAAAATGTGAAAACTCATTTCACAGTTGAATTAATCGCTTCATTTTTCCATCAGATGTGAAAGCGCTGTTGGAATAGAAACGAAACAAACCGCGTTTAACATTAATTGGGATTGATTATCTTTCATTTATGTCGATCAAGGAGAATCAATGAAGTCAAAAATCATTTTCAAGTTAAAAGAAAAGGGTTTAGGGCATCAGAATTCAGAAACATGTCAAGCCCAAAAGTTTAGGGCCAGTTAAACAAGTATAATTTATAAACGAATGAAACTCAAACTATATGTTGCTTTAGATACATCCAGACTGAAATCTGCCCTGAAACCATATCCAACCATATCAGTTTGGATATATCTGGGTTCAAGCCGTCACCTTTTCCGCATATACACAAGCCCAGACCCAATCAAAGCGATCGAAACTCCAGCTGAGAAAAATGCAAACTGTAAATTTTGCACTATATAACACAACCCCATTGTTCAGTGGAATTTCAAAGAACACAAGAAAACTATATCAAATGCACAACACAACCACTCAATAAGACAACAAAAAAGCGAGGAGTTAAATGAGGAAGATCAAACACTACGGTAAACTGTGGCACGCACATACAATTTCTAAAATTTAACGAGAGCAGTGAAAGAGAGATAGTACAAAGTAGAAACTCACAATGGGAATGTCTTTGATGCTGAGGTGAGGAAAAGGGTCATTGGTGGAAACATGAACGGGGGCGAGTGGAGCACCCAAGACTCCGAGCAACAATCTCAGATCGGACCTCTTGTAGGCGGAGGACGAGGAAACAGATGGTGCCCTGGCGAGTGGGCCTTTCATCCAGTGTCCCCACCGTCCTTCCCCTCTGGAATTTTCAGCATCGGTGCCATCAGGACCCTCCTTTAGCGGCGACAATGCTTCCACCGGCCTCAAGCTTCCCGATCTAGCAATGAACAACTCAGGCGGCGGAGCATGATGCTTCTTCCTACGCCGGAGCAAACTGGACATCGGAGAAGGAGCCCTTGCCGGACTCTTAGCGCGCGACCTTCCCGGAGACAGCCCTCTGACCACCTCTTCTTTGAGCGCCGAAAAGAAGCCTTGCTTCCTCTCCATTTTACAGGTTTAACCCCCGTGCCCAGAAACCCAGAAGTGGAGAGTGCGAAAGATAAGGAATCGGCGTGAGTTGTCAGGCCCAGCGACGGAAAAAGAAGAGAAGAAGTGAAGGAGTGAGCAGAGAGCCCACTGAAAAGAGAAAAGAAGTAAACAGTGAGAAAGAGAAATGAAAGTGTTTGGAGAGAGAATGGCGTTGTTGAGAAGGAAATTTGGGGTATTGGATCTGATTGTTAAAGGGCGCAAATGGAGACAATCATAAAAAATTAAGGGAAAAGAAGGAAAGAGAGTGAACAGCAGTAGATACTAAGATAGTTTACTCTGGTAGGTGTTGATTGTTGAGTAGAGGTTGTTAGAGAATGTGGAATACGACAGCAAGAAAACGACGAATCCTAGCTAGTTGGTGTATCAGACCCCTGACATTAGAGTGAGGCTAGGGACGGAAAATCAAACGCCAATATGTTTGGTAAACGGCGAAGCCTGAGATCTTTAGCGCCGTTAGCAACGGTCAAATCAAAATCACAAAGCTAATGCCATGATTTTGAATACTTTATGAACGCAGAATGCAGATCAATTATGGGACTTCGATCCTGGTCGAAGCATCCTTAATCTCAGCATGCGCTTCAATTTACATTTTTTTTTCTTTCTTCCATCTAATTTTTATATTATATTTCATACCAACCATCGTTTATTCATATCGTACTTTCCCCCGTATTAAATACTTGGTCATGCTCTCAAATTAAATACGCATACATCAATATGACTCTAAGTTCACAAATGTTTTCACATTAATGATTTCTGAACCAGGGCATCGAGTGTGTGAACAAATATTTAAGAATACGTGTGCCTCATAAATGTTGTGATAGTTTCATTCTCTTAACAATAGTAAGGGTAGATAAACAGGTTGATTTGATTGTAAGCATGAGGTACAATAATGTTGTAAAATTCAAGAGTACTAACACAAAATTAATCATAAAATTAAATGCAGAAATTCCCTTAAATATCTTTTTTCAGATATCAAAAAAAGGCAGTGTTTAAATTCTTTTTAAAAGAACAAACTTTCATCCCTTGAAAATTGAAATTCCGACGTAACAAAATTTGGGGACAGTGAACATTCAATGGGCGACAATTCAATTGAGCTTGGATTATTATATATTGGGGATTGCTTGTGCTTAGATGGTTTTGTCCTAAAACAAATTAAATTTCCAGCCAAGCCGCATTCACGTGATGTAGGTCCCAATTGTAGGGATTTACCAACTACTTTGGAATTTGATAGGTAGGTTGCTAAGCTATGTTTAGAAAAAACATAATGGGAGTCAAATATATGTTTATCCTGATTCAACGCTAGTTCAAAAGTTGGGTCATTTGTTAGGAAGTTTAAGCAAGAGGCAAAAGAAAATTGAAGAATGAATGAAGAAAGGAGTGGACGATTGGTGTTGGCGTAGGCTAGAGCTAAGCCAATTCATAGGTTGGTGCGAGACAATTCAAGAGTTGGTGTCCGTTGAGTGGGGGGCGTGGGGCTGCCAACCATCCTAATTCCTACAAGAGGTTGTACTTTTGACTAACCCAGTTTGCATTCACACAAAAAGACGTCCACTGCCTACCACTCACTACAACCAAGCTTTGCTTTTTTTCCAAGCACTCCTCTTAATTGCGTCGCTAATCACGGCCACTTCTACCTCCTTTTCCCTTGTCCTTTTTTATTTGGCCATAAACATTATATAATCAATCTCATTCTTCAACTTACCAATACCAATTGCCCTTTCTTTTATTACCTGTTTTTTGAGAAAACTAGCCCGATCCATTACCTTGTCCTTTCTTTTGTACAATGTCAAATAAGCCTACTTAGGCCATGTTCACATCTTAAGGTCTCATATGGCTGCTTCTTAGTTGGGCCTCATGGGGTATCCATCCATCACCAACTCCTATAGTTAATCAAAATGAACAATTTTAAAAGGAAGACAGCCACTATTCCTTTAAAAATGACTCCTCAATATAATATGTATAGAATAATGTATGAAATACGACGTAGGAATTATTTGCAGTTTGGAAAAATGAAAAGAAAAGGAAAGGACAACTAATGTGAATGTGCGGAGATGAGAGGTGGAGAAAGAATAGGAGTTATGATTATAGGATATTTCATGATTGGCACGCGGAGGACGGGCCCCCCTTGGCCTTAGGACACTTCTCCTTCACTTAACGCCCTCCTCCTCCTTCATCTCTTTTATACTCTGCTTTTCCATCAATCATAATAAATATCGGCCACAAATACTATTTTATGGATTTAATATCCTCTCTATCTATAATTCCTCAATCAATTTTTTAAACCAGTATTCGCTTTATTAAGCGTCACATATCTGACTCTTGATTTGTGGGGTTTGGCTCTTGCTACCCTTGGAATATCTCACAGTGCAGTCCAATGCTTCTCGACAGACTTCACATGCAAGTCGCCTGCCCAACCCAAAACACAAGCATCAACCCTTTACTTACTATATCAGATTAACTCACAACACCAACTTTAATGAATTAAAATAAAGTGTGTGATAGAATCTAACTCTGCTCAAGTACTTTAGACCTGAACAAAGATTCATGCTGCTTCATTTCTTTACTTTCTTCTATGTAGCCTACTATTTCTTTACATTTTGTTCTACATTTTTATACCATAGCTTTTTAAAAGAAAAAGAAAAACTAAATTAATGAATTAAATAAATATACCCATTCCTAAACAAACCGATGCCTTCCTCCATAGTCCCTACTACTTGTTTTTTCACGTAACAGTTAACACCACTACTTTCCAAGTCTCAACATTCAATATTCGTGATTTTTCAAACATCACAAACAGAACCATCGCTGAAATTCCATTTGAAATGAATGAATTTTTACCGACATACTTCACCGTTAAGAAAAAATAATAATATAAACTAGAATCCCACAACAACTTACACTACGTAACTGCTATGAGTCCAGATCAGGTGCCCGAGTTTAACCTGGTCATAAATATTGGGCTAGGGCCCTCTAATTCTACCCACAAATTAAATTTGCATCAAGGCATCGAGAGTTCGCAATTCAATGATTGAGGCCCAATTCATTTTAGCATAAAACGGGCCTGCTCGACCTTCTTACTGTTGGTACACGTGTCAGATTTGGGTTATGGGCATCCCAATATGGTGGTAGCAGCTTGAAACATAAAATAAAAATTAAAAACAAAATTATGGAAGTTGAATATGAAGAATAATAGTTCATAACAGTGTGTTTTTACGTGATCCGTGGCTGAGTTATACAGTATGATTTGTTTCTTGTTTCAGATAGGTTTGATCAAAAACTGATGGAAAGAGAAGTGGATAGTGGTTACTTAAAGAATTAAATTTATATATAATTATTTATATTTTTATTGTTATATTATTTAATTAAAATAAAATATATAAAAAATTATTTTAAAGATAATCAACTATAAAAAAAATAAATTATATAAATTATTCATGCATAAATCTTTAATTAAAATATAAAAATTATTCATAATTTTTTTTAAATAAAATAAGACATGTGATAATCATTGATATTGCCCAGTAATAGAGTCAGGAGTGCCACCCCTAACCCACCGGCCTCATCTTTACAATTGCTTATTAGAACAAAACCTTTTAGTAAGGGTGAGCATGATTTGACTTACTCACTTGAATTCGACAAAAAATTATTTATGAATCGAATTGAGTTAGATGAAATGAGTTCAAGTGAGTATTATTTGTAAGAAAAAAAAGTTAATTTGACCGAGTTAATCAAATTGATCAAACTGAACCTAAATATTAAGTCTAACTTGTCTAGTAAATAGTTAGTTTTAAGGCGTTTTATTAAAATTAAAAAACATATACTTGATTTTTGTACATCTTTGTATAATATTTATTTTTTCTATATGTTATTTAAACCAAACCATTCTTTTTTTTTTTTCTTTGTTCTCAAATTTTAGTAAAAATAATCAGAAAATTTATTATTATTTAATCTCTTGTGATGTTCAAGCTAAGTTATTATAAATAAATAAATAAATTTGTCTATGCTTCTTTTTTATAAATTTCAAATATACGTTTTAATTTTGAAGTCTTTTATTTAGAAATATTTTAAATTTATACATAATGTGATTAGTTGACATATATATTGATTTAAAAAAAAAAATAGAGTCATAATCCAACCAATCCAACAAAACCAATATAATGTCATATCATCGAGTTGAAGGAGTAGATTTGGTTTCAAAAAACTCAACCGATTTTAACTATCCTACTTGACTAACTTACTCAAATTTGTTCATTGTTTACCCCTACTTTCTAGTCACGACAGCCACATTAATTTGTATTTCTCTCATTTTCTGTGTTTTTATTCAGGAATATATGTGTTTGCAAAACGATTAGTGGGTGTTTTAATGGAATTAATTATTGGTTTACAAGTTAAGCCTTCAATTATTCAGCCTCTATATTTCCTGGCATGGATCGTAAGCCTTGCTAACACTATTTTGTTCTCTCCTTTGCCCTTTCATGTCAGTATTGAGCGTGGACCATTCAATATTCAATAGCAGTGGCACAATTTCGTGTAGGCTGAGAGAAATAATGTAACTGAAGTGGAAGCAACTCTGATTTTTTTTTTTTTTTCTTTTCTATTATGCCTCAGCCAGTGGCGCCATCATCAATGTTGATCCGAACCCAATCATCACCCCGCTCCCTTTTTTTGTTCCTTTAAAGAAAACTCTTATTTGACATAAGATTGAGTAAATTTAATTCATAATACCTGAACACACAAAAAAAATTTCTGTGCATATTAAAGAATTATATTTATTTTTAATCTAATTTTAAAGATAATTAAATAATTTTCATTATCCTACAATAAATATATATAATATGAAATATTAATTTTATTAACAAAAAATAATTTATGTAATATTATACCAAATTTTAAATATATCAATGTACTTTTTGAAAGTAAAAAATAATAAATATAATTTTATCAAATTTTATAAAAGATTAATGAAAATTTTTTTATATTTAAATATTAAAACTATTATATTCTACCTATAATCAGTGAAAATATGTCAATAAGTTGAATAATAATGACAACGATATCATTCACGTAACAATGCAAAATTGACATCTGAAATATTAACCTTTTTATTATTTATTAAAATATAAAACTGTTAAGTCAATCGTACGAGGTAATAATAGGTTACCATTGGATTCTAATTTGCTACCGACCGTTGCATGAGGACCATTAATGTCTCTCTTTTGATTAATTTTGTAATAAGATTAACATTTTAGATGGTTAATTTTAAAATAATAAAATTATTTAATTATTTATTTTAGATTATTAAAATTTTTAATATAAACTTGATTACACTTTGATTAAATTAAAAATAAAATCATGATCTTATGTTGTATAAAAAACATTTTGATTGACAAAAATAAATCAAATAAAATATAAGCATAATTTTGTAGATAAAAATAATAATAATGTATAATTTATTTAAATGTATATAATTAATTCATTGAGATTGAAAGTAGAAAATATGAAATAAGCAAGCAATAGGAAAGTGATAAAAGCAGCTGTAGGTGCGCATCTCTGCTGTCTCCAATAAAGAATACAAAGGAGAGAGAGAGAGAGAGGATGGAGTCCCATGGAGATGGAGTATGTATGACTTTGAAATGCAAAAAGCAAAAGGTGAGAGGAGAGAGAAATTCAATAATTCATTATTCATACGAGGAAGAGGAAAGATAGGTGACCCAAAAAGAGGAAAAGAGAGATGAATCATGAATGACAAGTTTTTAAATATATTATATATGTTGATTAATAATTAAAAAGTTTATATAATAAATAAAATAACAAAATTTATATAGATGATTTTAGCGTTATTATAGTAGCCATATAATTATTATTAATGCCGACACCTCACGTGACACCACACACTTGATGGCCTAAACGGCGTAGCAGCGTCTCCTCAGTCCTCAGTGCTCTCGTCGCTTTTCATCGTCCACGCCAATCTAGACTCTTCTAATTCTGAATCATCCGTCCCCTCATCCTTCCTTAACAACTATCCAGGGTAGGTGTTGACCCAACTCAACTTCCTCACATGCTTTCTTTACTTCTACTTTCATTCTCATTTGTTTAAACTTTAATCGTACCAGTTTATTTTTTGTATTTTTTTCAATGTTGCTATAAAATTTTAATTTTTAATAATATTTAAATTATTAATCAGATTAGTTGATTTATCTTGCAGAGTGGTGCCATTCTATACATTTTGTACATTTGCTTTAAATAAAATTTTCAAATAATTAGCTTTTGATGGTGGGTGGTGGTCGATCATATTAGTTGTCACCCATATTTTTATTTGTTCGTACGATTGTTGTCGCCCAGATTTGAGCTTGCAGAGTCCACTTTCTTGATGCGTTCCTTTTCTTTTTTGGATGCATTCCCATTCCCATTTCTGTAAAACAGTAAGAGTAGTCACTTAGAAAATGGAAAGTTAATTAAAATGTAGATGAACTGGAATCCTTCATGTCTTCCAATAGGGGTTTGGTAAAAAATGGGAAAGAGAGTCACATAAACAAACAAGGGTGTTGTGGCATCAAGTGTTAACCACCTCATATAAAACTAGCAATATACATAATCTGTGGATTATGCAGGTCATGGGGCATAGGGAATAGGGGCACAAGTGTATATATGGAAAATGGAGTTGCATGAGGACAAAAGCGACTACAGGGCAGCTTCCGCGTAATAGCATATCAAAGACCACAATCCAGCTGTCTCTGGGTTGACACTTTTGATAGGTAACTAATAAATTCTCATCACTCATCGCACTAACATCTTCCTAACTTTTCACCCAACCTTCTTCTCTTACTATAAATAACCAAACCCCTCCTTTCTCTTCCTCATACTCTCACAGTCTCACACTCACTCCTTCAATTCCTCTTTCATTTTGCACTTTACTTTGCAACATATATTACATATAAAGATGAAGGTGGGACTTGCAAGTCTGCTACTTGTGTGCCTCGTCCTCACCTGCTCTTTGTTTGAGGTCACAATGGCTGGTTCTGGTGAGCCCTCGTTCACTAATTTATTTGTTTTTTGGTTAATGAGTTTGTTAAATATTGTACGGAGAAATTAGTAAATGAAGAGAAGCGAATTAATTAATGTTGTTGTGGTGGAAAATAGCATTGTGTGACTCAAAGTGCGAGAAGAGGTGCTCCAAGGCGGGAGTGCAGGACCGATGCTTGAGGTTCTGCGGGATCTGCTGCGAGAAGTGCAAGTGCGTGCCGTCTGGGACTTACGGCAACAAACACGAGTGCCCTTGCTACAGAGACCTCAAGAACAACAAGGGCAAGCCCAAATGCCCTTAACACAATCATTAATTCATTCCTTCAACACCCTTCTCCATCCTTCCATCCCATTCCACAACTCCATCCTCAGACTTGAGATATTCCCCCACCCATCTACTCCTTCCTTAGTTTATGTTACAGTTTAGATATTAATAATAATATTCGCCTTTCTTCCATAATATTCATATTAATTTAGGTCACACAGAAATAATATGGGTTGGGACTAGGGTCCCCCTGTACGTGGTCCTTCTATGTATTTGCACCTTGTCCGCTGTTTGATTCAGTGGATATTGGATACATGCTCTATACTGCATCACCTTGTTATGAATAAACGTTAAATAGTGTTTTTTCACTTGTTTTACGGATGGTAGCATAATTGGTTTTTTACTTTTTAGTATATAGAATTTACTACTAAATTAAATATAGGTCTTACTTGTACTACCTCATTTTAGTGAAGCTGTGGGAGGGGAAGAGTGCAATAACAATGTTAAGGATTGCACTACCCAAACAACAAATAAAAGGGAAAACAATCTAAAGAAAAAAATTACAAAGCTGGTCCTGGACCTGATGTTCAAAGTTAAACTATTATTTCCATAAAAAAGTGAGCTTTTTGTATTAAAAAATTATTATTATTATTTAAGTCGTTTACTCTATTTATATTTATTATTTCATTGTGTGTAAAAATAGTAATAAGAAAAAAAAATTGTTGCTGTAAAGAAAGTACAATGGATGGCACGTGGGGGAGGTGTTAACACGTTATATGGTTGCTAATAAAATATCTGTCGGTACTTACCAAGGTTGCCAAATTGTTAAATATTAAATTAATGTTGATACAGATGGTTTACCTTTTTTAGGTTAATTTTTTCATCATTAAATTACTGTATAATTTACGAATATGATAATAATAATACTACATAAATTATTAAATTTCGAAAATAAATTAAAGATAAAGAAGTTGAGCTCCATTACCCATACTAAATAGTTCGGCTTTTTCTCTCCCTATGAAATTTGAAAAGATAGCATAACTTTTTTATATCTTTCGTTTTTAAATTATATGAACACATAATTTTTTAAAAAAATTAATTATAAGTAATAAATTGTAAAAATTATAAGTATTTTTTAATCAGGGAATCTAATAACAAATGTATAAAAAAAAATAGAAACTACAATTAATTTTTTTCCTTTTATCAAAGGGTTCTTATAAGAATTTTTTATTTTTTATTTTTTGCTACTCAGGTCCTTATGACAGATGACTCTAACAGGGCCCAACGCAAATATTAGTAGAAAATAAGAATATCTTTGCACAAAATTATTTTCTTTACAATTTTCAAAAGAGAAACTTTTACAAATACTTCACAAGATAATAATAATTAAAATATGATCAGCTAAGTATTTGAAAAATCAAATTGATCGACAGCGTTATCCAAACTCAAATCTAGTGATAACCATATTTCAAATAAAGCAATGCTAAAGAAAAGAGGCCATGCACTCTTATTAAATGAGTAAATGTCTTGACTCTCGAAAAATTTAACGACAAATGGAAGAAACGAGATTCATTTATTAGACCAGACCCAAAATACATAGCAAGAAATGGCGGAAGACCAGAGCAGACCACCACCACAACAACGTTGTTTTTTTATGTATGACCCGTTTCAGTTGCCATCACTAAAATTATGTATACAATAAAATCCTATACACTTGCACTTTGTCCACTCTAGTCCAATCTCAAGTTTCTACCTTTCTACTAACTCCTACTTCCAATCCACTCAAATTGACCAAAAAAATTGAAGCAAATTAGTATAGAGACCACTACTACAATTACTGACATAATCTAAATAAATCCTAAACCCTAAGACATGGCCTTGGTTATCAACTGAAGGGGATTGAAAGTAAAATGAGTAACTCCCTAGAGTAACATGTAATGTCTTCTCAACAAAATGTATATAACAAACAATAATATATGTCTACATATGTCTTAACTTCCCCTTGTCGAATCGAGCAAGTAACTTTTTCCCAAAGAGGTTGCTGCGCATCATCGAGGAGTTTAGCTGAATCAGTCTCAGTATTGCATTACGAATGCGTCCCTGTTTTTGTAACAAGGAAAAAAAAAAGATTAACGTTGCTTGGTAGCAATAGCATTGTAATTAGTTCTAAAAAAGCTTTTAGTTATACACAAGCAACCTAGCTAGCAATCCACCTTGGTAGCTTTCCAATTTCCTAGACTATTATGAGTTTCAAAAGTTAAAGATATACAAACATAGCGATTTGAAAACCCCAAGCGTTCAAGTGCTCTAACCTTGGATACCATTAGTGCTGATTTGATGACATAATTGCCAAATGGATCCACAAGAAGCATTGAAACATTTGTATCTTGAAGCAACTCCAAAATTATTCGTGTAGAACACTCTTCTCCAGATTCTAGAAAGAACTTCTCCACAACATTACTACCATATTTATTGCAGGAAAGAGAGACAAAATTCCCTTGAAGCTTCCTCAGTATAGTTTCTGTAACTGTAGCTATTTTCAGAGAAATTAAATGTTGCACCACATAGTTGCTGCAAGAGGAGGAAAAATAATATGGAAGAGATATAAGTAGAGGTAAATATCATTTCAAAGCAGAGAATTTGATGCTTCAGTGAAAACAAACCCATAACAATCTTCTGCTAGGTCCAGGACATGTCGTAAGATCTCAGATATTAGGTAATCCTTGGCTTCTCCCTTAGCATGGTTAACACAATGTTGCAGCACACAACACCCACTTTTATCTGTTGCAATCCCGAAACAGTTTTTTGCCACTTCATTCAGAAGATACTGTGAGGAGTGTCTAAAATCAGAATCTTTTGAAGACAAAACAACAGTATAGTAATGTGACAAAACAGACCTTATCCAACAAGATTTGTGAACCTTTTGTACTTTAATCTCTAGTTTCCTTAAACAAACAGAATCAGGAACTTCAAAATTTCTTTACCATTCCTATCCAAACAAGAGCATATAGCATATAGATAGACAATAGATTTTCTTTGAAGCTATACATATGCATGTGCAAAGTGGACGAGGCAGGGAAAACATAAACACAAAAAGTAGAAGTAAGACGAGAGTAAACTCATAAAATATGATCAACACGTTATACAGCCCAATATTGGTTACTAACTTACTGGTATAGCCTGAAACTCCATTGCACCACAAAAACTGGATGATATTCAAAAAGTATTCACACATATTATAAGATTTTTACAAAATAATACAATTAGAATCTGGAATACAGATCTCCTAAAGATTAATATTGCACCTTACCAAAAAAGAAAACAAAGATTAATAATGCAGACTATGGTCCATGTATTGCCATCAGTGATCAATAACAAATAATTCATCCTGCAGACGCATGAAACTTACATATATCTAGCAGAGATGATTACGAGAGCATAATATTCTGTGTAAGTTACTGTCCACAAAAATGATTTGGAGGACCAATGAGGTTTTCAAGGTCTCTCTATACATACTATTATAAAACTGTGTTTTTGAAAACAGTATCACATTTTGTCCCCAACAGAAAGCATAGTAGAGACACGTAAACTTCTCTAATGAATAGAGCTTGCAGTTTCTGTAGCACCAAAGTTATTTAATTTATAATGCACGCCAAATATGTTATAGAGTTGTTGATTAAACTCCTAACTTAAAGAGAATTATGAAATCAACAACTTTTACCTTTGAATCTAAGGTAGCTGCAATGATGGAAAAGAAATAAGTTGAACTTAGATTGTATCTATATTAACCAAGTTCAGAAAATCAGGGAAGCATTGAAAAAATAACACAAGCATTACCCTTGTATCTTGGTCTGAGAAATGCTTTAAACAATGCAGAATCACATGATGACCATTCAAATCCTTAGTCAAAGCGACAGCACCAGGGATGAGGGCCAAAATAATAATAGTTCGTTGATTCTGGTTTGAAACATGCTCCAATAATTTCTGCACAGCGCGAGTTCTGCCATGAGTAAAAGAAAACCATTACATCAAAAGACTGATTTATACGTGTGAAAATGAATTCATAAATTAGTATTGACTATTGAGAGTTCAAACACGATGCTAAAGTTGCTAAAGAGATGTTCATTACCCATGCATGTTAAGACAAATACTGACAAGCTGAAAATCAGCCACGGTCATCATTCGAATGATTTGAGTCCTCTGCTCTTCGGTGCAGACTTCCACCAGCTTCTGAAACACATAATTCCCAAATGGATCCAGCACCAACTCGTTCACATGATCAATCAGCTCCAAAAAAATCAGAGAAACGTCCTCGGCTTTTAAGCCTTTTATCATCATCTCCTGCAAAAGCCGACATCCATATTGATCCTTTGCTAACAACAGTATACTGCCCCTCAAATCACTGACTGGTTGCTGAATTAGAGACTGCCGCGACCAGTGGGGACGACTACCATTGATATTAAACTCCGCAAGATTCGATCTGTTTCTTGACAAGGTACCACAGGAATTTTGCTGCAATTCAAAGCATAATTCATCTTTATTCGAAAGTGGGACAGTGGGGAAAGTCCTACGGACTTCTTTTTGCCTCGTGAAACGGGAATCATCTGGGAGAAACCAATCATAATTCGAAGAGTATCCGGGAGACCCATAATTATCAGACCCCACCAAATAATCTGGCCATCGCGTAGCCCCAAGATTAGCAACACCGCCGTTATCCCTGCCTAGGTTGCTCCCCTGCATTTGACCAATAGTAGAAGGTTGAGGAAATTGATGCCTAGAAAAATCTTTTGTGGCACTAGAGGTATTGAGACCTGAGTCTTGAGCAAGGCCAAGGAAATCAAAAGAGGGATATAGAGGTGGGTGATTGTAGGAGGAGAGAGTGAGACGAGCTAAAGCGTCATCTAGGTTTTGATCAGACTGGAATTCTTGATAATGAGGAATAGGGGTGTCGGGCGATGACAATGTCAAGGTAAAAGAGGCATCCATGGGGAGAGAGGGTTGTCGCTGGTTGTACATGCTTAATGAGCAAGGAAAGAGGGGGTAGGACCGATGGTGATGGGAGAAGGGGTTGGATGAAAGGAAGTAACAAGGGTTTAGAGAATTGGGGTTTTTAAAGAGAGTGAAGAGGTGAATTTCATTGAGAATTAATTGGAAAAAAGAAAGAAGCGAAATTATAGGAAGAGTGAAGATTTATGAGAAAGGGAAAAGAAAAGAGATTGAGGGACAGGCAGTGATAGATAATAGATAGTAAAGAGTAAGGAGAGGAATAGAGTATGATCGTTTCAGCGTCTGCATGCAATATTTGGTAAATGTCATGCGCCAATGCGAAACCGAAACCGAAACCGAAGCGAGCAAAAGCAAACCTTGTCCTTGTGTGTGTGTCTGTCACCTCAAAAAGTGGACTCATCGTTGACCACTTGCGTTGAAAAGAGTTAGGCCCACACATCCTTTTCAGCCCAACACTTTGTGGGCCCCCACTTCCCTCTCCCTCCCATCACCACCTTTTTTTCTCTGCCAATCTAATCTATACTAATACACTAAACACTTCCTTCCCAAAATAATTAAATATGTATATATAGCTCAAACGTTAAAGAAAGGGAGACAATTTTTTTTTATTTTGAATATATCTCATACTGTACATACAAAAATTACAAAACCATGTCATATATTTGTACATTTAAACATTTATATAGTAATTTTGTAATTAAAAGAGAACTGTATTTGTGATTTTCCTTAGAGTTTTTATTCGTCCTTAATAACTGTTTAAGGTGGAATAAACCTATCATCATTAAATTTTTGGCAGTTTGTACATTAATTATAAACGCGTGAACATTATTTTTATTTTAGAATCCGATTATACATATTGTTATTATTAGTCCGCCTTAATTAGACAAGAGGGGTTAGAAAATTCATTAAAAATTCATCTCGTTCACTTAATATTTATGCTGTCTCGTTTTATATGTGTTTTTGAGCCTTTTCTTTTCTTTATGAAATTAAAAGTTATTCTCCAAACATTATGAATAAAATATATATTTTTTACTCTGTCTTACATTTTTAATAATTTAAGCAGGACTTGATTTTAAAAATATTTTAATTTATTTATAATAAACAGAAACAAATAGTGCAATTATTTTAAATTCTATAACTCTGCAATATTACGTGTTTCATAAAAAAATTAAAAGAATAAAAAATAGAAAGACAGCACCCAAGTATGTAACTGTGTCATACATTGCTCTTGAAGGTTTCTCAGACTGTATATATTAATTGTGTATTTAGACATGGAATAAAACGATAATTAATATGCAATCCATGTAAATCATGAACAAAATTTTTGCTAATCAATTTAGGGAAAGTATAAATAAGAAAATGATAAACCTCAAAGACTAAATATTGAGACAAAAGGAAAGATAAAATAAAGTTCTCTTTCAATGAAGAATTTTAATTATGGTAATTAAAGCTATTTTAAATAATAATTATAAATGTTATCAAGTAAAGTAGTAGTACAATCTTTGGGTTTAACCAAATGTTACTCTCTTACAATATAATAAACAAAAGTTTAAATTTATAACAAAATAAATTTTTAAATTTAATATTTAATAGTATCTCAATTAAAATTATTTATAAAAACTATATTTGTGAAATCTAAAAAATTAACCTAATTTCAATTTTTACTTGATAAGCAATAATGTTAAAATAGGAATATATTTAGGAAACTTAATCTACATTAAATAAAATCTCTTTGTTGTTAGGTTCTGGATTAGCGTCTGGTAACGAAAACAGGAAAATACCATTTTTAAGGGTGAGACATTTCTTTTGGCGTGATCCCAATGATATTCAAAGATGGGAACATGTAACTGATTTGACCTTCAAAGATTTCAAATTAGGAAATTATGCTAAAAATCAATGTGAAAATCAATGTTTTAAAAAATTTGATTGATCATTAAAATGGAAAAAAGTTTGTCGAGGTGCTTGAGGGTTAATTAGTTTAATTGATTGATTGAACTTAACCATATCATAAAAAATTAATATATATATATATATATATATTTTATAATAGCCTATTCAATATTAAAATTGTATTTTAGAGACGAGTTACAATGAAAATTAAGAATAGAAAAAGCAAATTTAGAAATTTTGATTTTAAAGATGAATTATATTTTTAGTTAAATTTTCTTCCATTTTTCTTAAAGCTTAATACTTTAGTTTTACTTTGTAGTCTTTAATTTATCTAAAAAATATTAGTCTATTAACTTATATATATAGACTGATCACGACTTAAAAATACTTAATTTTTCCCTTATATTTTAATTGACTTAACCAAATTTTAATTTTTGGTCCAATTACCAATTTAATATAGATTATTTCAAATTTGGTAATTTTAAAATCACTCAATCATTCTTCAGTCGTTCGATTTTTGGAAATCAATCAAACCGTGCGTTTTGACAAAATTCCAATTAAAATATTGAACCAACCAGCCAAAGTGTATTCCAATATTTATATGGTAAGTAGAAAAACAAGAATTCCGGTGAAAGTATCCGTAGAATTCGCGTTATGCATATGGAAATCTCAAGGTAGTTTCGTCCTTCAATTTTCGATTAGAAGACAATTCTACGCAGACTGAAAACTATTGCCAGAAAAATGATTCCATAAGATGTAAATTATCCCGCAAGCTGTAATGATGCTCTTTCTTTTCACATATTCCACGGGTAAAAAAATAAAATAGAATATCTTCATCTTGTTAATATTTGAAATGGAAGAAAACCATTGCAAAAATTAACTGCAGTTAAACGAAGTGTTTTCCACTATCTGAAATTGTGCTCCCTTTAATGCATGTACCAATTGGTTAGAGATGAAGCCTACATTGTAGATCTTTTTGGAAAATGATGACTTTCTTGGACGTGGAATTCCTCCAACTCTATTAGGAATTCTGCACTGTTAGAAATTATGCACTGTCAATAAAATTTTGCATTGATAAAATTATGCACTAAAATTCAGCATTGTCAAAATTTTGTTGCGCATTGATAAAAATTGTGCTATAATATCCCATAGTCTTTTCTTTTGGATTAATCTCTGCCTATTGGATTTTTATTGGATTTAAACATATATTCACCATCTCATTTTGTTTTTGGGTGCATATGCCACTTTCTTGGGAGGATATGGAAAATTGGGTTGGAGAAAAGCCAAAGCCTTAGTAGAAGTCAACTAAGAAGCTTGGAGATTATTTATTTTTTTCTCTGAATTTGTATTTATTTATTTTATATATATATTGTAACTAAGCATGCATTTTATGATATAAACATATACTTGTGCTGTGTAGAAATGTCCAAAAGAATTTATGCTTTATCATGATGAGGTGGAGAGACAACCAATATTCTATGAGTAGAAATATCGGTCTTAACCTCTAAACACAAACACTGGTCTCATTGTATGCAATTGTTTAGTAATGTTGGTGAGAATATAACTTAAAGAAAAGTTTTAAAATGTATTTTACGTTTAAATTATGCACTAATGTGAATTATATCTATACAAATGTTACGCTGAGAGATTTCAACGGCCTAATTTTATTCAAAAGTTAAGAAATTGTTTTTTCTTTTTTTAAGATTTTTTCACGAAAAAAAGTAAATATATATACATATATATTTTTTCTTTTTAATTTAAAAAATTCCAAAAATATTTTTCTTTATAAAATCAAAAATCTCAAAAAAATATCTTTTATTTTATAAATATTTAGAATTTTATTTAGATTAAATAGATTTTTAAAAAATTCCAAAAATAAAAAGGCAAAAAATTAGGGAGAACAATTAAATAAATGAGGATAAAAAAGATTTTTAAAAATAAAATCAAATAACTTATTCAAGCTCATTTTCTTTTGACATCTTTTTATGCCTTTATTTCTTTCTTTTCAAAGATATTAATTAAAATTAATTAACTCATCAAAGTTTTTCACCATCAAATTGCATGACTTTTGATTATCACAGGAAATACGTAGGCCTTTGATTCTTAGGTCAAGATTAACTTTCAAATATTTTATGCACTTGCATGTATTTTTAAGGGTAATTAAAGGCATATAAAAATCAATTGTACATTTATATTATCAAATACTGTGAGGTGGCTAACAATTTTGCTAACAATTTTTTCACATATACCAACTAGGGAACCCACCTTGTTTTTGTAGACCAAATTATCTTGCAAAATTATTTTCTAATAAGGTTTTTCTAAAATTTCTTTTTAAAAATAAAATTCTAATGACAACTGTATATTTAAAACTAGATTTTGAAAATGTTCTTAAAAATGGTTTTTAAAAATATTTTTGAATACTAATTTTTCTTTTAGCCGTCATTCATATCACATCTCGAGTGTGATAACATCTTAGGTGCAGACAGAATAGAGATATCAGGAACAATCTTTTCAAATAAAAAGATGAAAAGTATTGTGAGAACTTATCTTAATCATTTTGTTAGCACACTGGTTGATTTTTTGAAAGATATAAGACACTTTAAAATAAATATTTTTATTTAGAATCTCACAAATATCTTGGATAAGAGAACATAATATTCATTTCAAGAATTGGAGATTAATATAATTGGAATTATTGGTTCGGATATATATCTCTCTTATCTATAAAAACAATTAATGCTCAAAACAAATTCCCTGCCAAAGGGATTTATTTCTATACTTCACATGTTATAAGCAAAGTTTAATTCATACATTAGTCATCAAGGGTACTAGCTCCAGCTTTTGGCAGTTAGCTAGACTAACAATTGTTTCACTATAGTATTTTACTAAGCATTTGATGAGAAAAGGTCTCATTTCTTGGCTAAGACTAGCTTCGTTAATTACTTGTTTTGAGGAATCATGTATAACAGAATAGCAGAGAGTAGGGAATCGAGTAGAATGAGAGCAAGATAGAAAGTCTACTTTGCTTTACATTCATTAGTACTTACATGTGAACTATATATATACAGATTTTGTTAGCACCTTGACAATTTTGTATATAGTAATATATAAAAGAATTACTTTATACAAATCTTAAAAAAAATATAAGGATAAGTTTTTATAACTTTTTTAAAATTCAACTTTTCATAACATTAAATAAAGTATGATATGATAATAGTATTAGGTTGTCCAACTATATACATTCATAACTAACATTAATGGATTCTTGTGGAAGACATTAAGTTGTTCGTAATGAAAACGAACAAAATATTATTATATATATAGTCTGGTGAGACCTAAACATTAATGGAGCCTTGTGTCACATTCGTTTAGGGATATACAAAACAATGTTTTTTTTTAAAGAAATATATATTTTTTAGTGTGATTTATGTATTATATTTTAATTCAGGATAAAGCTATAAAAAATTCAAGCGTTCAAGCGTTCGAATTTCTCACCGTTGGATCAGTTTGCATAAATTATAGGAATATGTGTATATATTTATAATTTATATTTTATTCTCCTATAATATAATATATAACTTAAATAATAAGAAAAAATAATGTTATAAAATAATTAAAATAATATTTTATTTGTGGACGACGTGGCAACGCATTCTGACATTGCCGCTAATGTATGTAAGTGCGTGGCAGTGTAATCGTCCTCGTCCACCACGCCACCCCCCGAGCCTGAAGCGCAAACTTGAGAAAAGGAGAATATATATGCATGATGCATGAGACAAACCTGTAATATAATGATGGACAGAGAGGTAAATCCTTGTCTAATGCAGGAATCTCAGTTAAAATCATTTTCACAGAATTTAAGTCTGAGTTGAGAAACCCACCACCCACCTTCTTAATTAGTTTTTTTCCACATGCATTAATAGTTCTCTAATCTTTCATCTTGATTGATAATCTTATCTACCCATAAGCACAAACCGCCATGTACTCTCTCTCTCCCTCTCCTCTACCGTCACCTTCTCTAAATGGCCTAACACAAACAAAACCCCTCCTCACATTTCTTCCCTTCTCCTTATTTTCTTCTCTTGTCGCCGCCTAAGTTCTTACTCCATTTGCTTTTCTCTCTCTCTAACATTTTGTGAGACTGCGTCTCAACTCTAAACTCTGAAGAGCTGGTGCAACCTAACTTTTTTAAGTGCACACCGATTTTTCATATATATAAAAACACAAATATCAAAGAGGGAATCAAATTCCACGGACAGCCGGGGTGAAACTGAAACATGGGGAGAGCGAAGGTTCAGTTGAAGAAGATTGAGCGCACATCAAATAGGCAGGTCACTTTCTCAAAGAGAAGGAATGGACTCCTCAAGAAAGCTTACGAAATTTCTGTTCTTTGTGAAGTTGACGTGGCTCTAATTATTTTTTCCCCCTCTGGGAAACCATGTCTCTTCTCTAGGACCAAAAGGTCAGCTACCCCTTCTATTCAATATCTGCCATTCCACATACATCTGCTTCAGCTACCTCTTCATCAACATTATAATTAATCGGACCACAACTGAACTGATAATATATATCAATATATTTAATTTATAAACTCGTTATCAATCCTTTTTCCTTTTGTGTATATGTTAAAGCATTGAAGAAATTCTGGAACGATATGTGAATCTTCCTGAGCAGGAACGTGGAAGGTATGATTCCAGACTCCCTTCTACACTACATATCAAACCTTTGAGATAATCTCACGTGTACGTCTTTACTTCCTATATTATTATTTCATGTTTGGTCCTAGTCATGTTGATGTTACTTTGTTTCCTTAATTTGGTTGTTTGTCCGGCTGGCTGTGTTTTGTTGAAACCGTGCAATTTCGAAGAATACACGATGACGAGGTAATTAAGCCCCACCAATTAATTATGTTATCACATGTTGCACTGCACCAATTTAATTTTAATATGTAGTTACTGGAAATTCTTCTGAAATGATGAATTGTGACCCTATGTCCTATATATCTGCAGCACATTCTGAGGGTCCTTAATCAGTTGAAAGTTGAAAACGATGAATTATACCAAGCCCCTAGGTATTTCTATTTATGAGATTTGGTACTGATTAATTATACTTTGAAAAGCCAAATTATATTGGTTATTATTGGTAGCAACTATATATGTATTATGAGTCGTTATCTAAACTACGCTTTCACTGGCGTCTTGCGAGGCAGCCCGATAATAAACACAAACCCCAAGCTTAAGGTATTCATTTACCAACATTATATATATCTGATCTACCTACCAGATCCAATGCTATCACCAATTTACTGATCAATTCTATTTCAATGCAAATTCAGGGAATTAAGGAGGAAATTGCGTTTTGCAAGTCCAAGTTGATAGATACGGTGAAGAGGCTAAGGTAGACTTCACCTTCGCTTGCTAATTATCATCAATTGAATCAACCCTGAGTTACATCATTTTTGTACTTGTAGTTTATTCGAAGGAGACCCTTCTGAAATCCCAACGCTGGGTGAGGCTGAATATCGTGAACATCTCCTTCTGGAAACCCTTAAACAAGTGCAGCTGCGAAAAGTATATCCTTTTCTTTTTCTTTTAATTTTGGCGCCAATTAATTGCCGGTGACATTATTTGGATCTTTTCTACTGGTATTCTATAGTTATTAATTATACAATACACGAAAGCTACTCACAAACGGAAAAATAATTGTTTGTACAGCAAGCTTTGGTGCTGGAAGAGTATATTTCTCATACAGCTTCACAGGTAATTTACTATTTTTACCCATGGTTAATTTCTCAATCTGATTTTGAAACATTAATTTTGTTATTTTAAAAGGTCGAACTAAAAAGTTAGAATTTTTTTATTTATTTATCAGTTAAATGAACAAAATATTTACAGAAAAAAAGCTAAGGGTTAAATTAATAAAATTACATTTCAAAGAACTAGATTGAAAAGTAATAATCTGTTAAGGACAAAAAATAAAAAATAAAAGTGTAATTTATGATTATTTAGCATAGCAAAATAAAGTATAATATTGTATAGGTACATTTTGCGAACCCGGTAGATGTCTCTGGATTTGGTAGCGGAAGCTCAAACGACACAGTGGAGTGGTTTCCACAGGGAGATCGGCAGGTTGAGAGCATGGGGTATAGTATTGATTAATTAAATTATGTTGAATTGGCGGGAGTGTAATTGTATTAATTAAATGTATATCAGAAATTAATGAGTTAATGTGTGTTGTTGTTGCACTTATCAGAGATCAAGAATCGGACACGATGCTTGATTTGCTACCGCCACCTTCAATAGGGATTGGGGATATTGGTCACTTGAGTTCCGGAGGAGCTGGTTTCAATCAGATTCAGAATGATTTTGGATACGTTATTGACACTACCAACTCCTCCCCTTGGGAACAACTCCAACCTCCACCTCCAGGTGTATATATATGTACTACTTAGCTGCAAATCATCAATTACAGCGCACTAATATTCATAAACTAATTATTTTGACAAATATAATTTATTAATTGTTGGCAGAAATTAGTGGATGTTTTCCAGCTGGAGGCACGGGGGAAGATCAACTACTTGATCTCTACTTTTCTCAGTATAACCCCTAAACCATCTTAATACCCGATCATCACCGTCACATCATATAACACGTGGTTGCTTCCAAGCCTACACAGATGCTACCTGCTTAAACTCGTACAAAATATATATATATATATATAGGCAAATCTTGAATGCGCATTTGGACTTTATAAATTTCTTGGCTGGCGCACCTATTAAATCACATAGTGGTTCTGCTCAATGCTCCTTTGTTACTTCACTACTATTTGCTTGTGTTGCATGTAAGCAAATTAAACCTTACCTTTCACCATTACTTCAGCTGTGCATATATATGGCTAATTGATGAATTACACACTAATGTCAAGCTTTAATTCACACCTTCAAATTTGCATTGCTAGTTTGTCATCACTGTCATGCATTCATGTGGTATTGTTTGTCAATTTGGCCAATTCACGTTATGTTCAAAGTTTAAATATTAAATATGTTATCTTTTTAAATTAAAAAATGACAATGAAGCAATTTTGACAATAAATTAAAATATTTTATCGGAGTTTTATTATTCTTTTTGTATAAATATTTATTTTGTTATTGTTGTTATCTGTTCACCTACTAACTAATTTTATACCCTTCGTTTAAGATATAGATAAATAAATTATTTTATACAATCAATTTTTTTGCATGAAAAGACCTTATGATTTTCAACACTCACATTTGTGTCTTCATCCAATATTTAAGATACATACATTTGATATATTATTAGTTTTATTTTTTCAATATTTGACTTAATATTAGAGAACGTACGTTTGGATATTTGATCTCTTACCCTTTTCATAAGTATTCAGGTCACATCACACGAACATTCAAGATTAAATTTATTATGGACCTCACCCACATAACAAATTATTTTGATAAAATTAAATAAGTGAATTAATTAAAATGTAGTTAAGTAGATTTATCACCCACTAAATTTATATATGGAATGTAATATATATAATTTTCTTTAAACTTGGTGGGGCACACCATCTGTGATTACATTTAAGGTTATGAAAAGCCCATCGTCCATATAAGTTCATTATTAAATTTGAGGTTTTTTTTTTTTTTTATTTTGCTTCCATGTTTTGTTGTCTTGATTTTATTCTAAAAGTTGTTTTCCCTCAAATTTGTCTCAGATATTTACAAACTCGAAGATAAATTTAGTTAAATGGATATTTATTTTGATAAGAATAATGAGACAGTTTTTTATATATGATTTTTTAAGAAGAAAAATATAATAAAAGTGTCTTATTTTTTATATTTCAGTTATGAAATAAAGTAGAATATCAAGACAATCTAACAGGTGATCGACAATTTTTTTTGGAATAAGTTAATGATTCAATTGTGAAATATTACTCTTATTTAATTGTAATGCTCTAAAGATAAAACTTTTAATAAGCCCTACAAATATTTTTTTTAATCAAAATAGTCAATACGTTAAAACAAAATTCTCCCAAATAGTAAACAAGAGTTATCTAGATGATACTTCCCTTAGAGAAATTTTTACTAAAATTGAATAGATCTCAAAACAAGGAAATAAAATTGTTTGTTACACAGCAAAAAATCCAAACTTACAATTTATGAGCTAATTTACTGTTAATTAATGAGTATAGCGATCTTCGACATTGCACATAATTAATAAATTACTTTTATAAGGTAGCGTCATAAAATGTGAGACACGAGCGTTAAAAAAAAATTTATAGGAAAGTGGTAAGAATATTTATGAAATAGTTCATAATCAGTTTTATTTAATTTAGTACAAAGTTGGAGTTTGTTTGTTGAATTGATTCTTTACGATTACTAGTTTACTCTGACTACTAGCTTAACGCTAACGCAGCGTTAAAGCCTGAAGGGTTTTTATTTTATTTAATTTTTTTTCTAAAATAAAATAAAATTGGTATTTTATAATTGTATAGCCGTGGCGGCGCAAAAGAGCCCGCCACACGAAAAACTGCAAAGTAAAGTTGAGGAAATAAGATCTGAATTTTGAATGTAGCGGAAATCGCCAAAAACTAAAACCTAAAATTTTCAACAGACACCAGTTAGCGGCATTCGTAACTATTTTGCTTTGGTTTTGCCTTCGTTTCAAAAAAACCAGACATGGCGCTCTTCCTTTTCTCTCATTATATAACACTCAAATTGCCCATTTCCATCTTCAACCCCAAATCTTGGCTCCGTACTCGTCTTTGCTCTCCTGCCTCTCCTCTTTACTCCAATCCACAACCACTTATACAGCCATTAGGAGATGGAGACTCGCGCAGCAAAGAGGAGGGCCGAGGCCGCCGGCTTAGCCCGTAACCAATCTCCCAAGAGGAAGCGGGTCGTGTTGGGAGAACTTCCCAATTTCTCCAATCTCACTGATCCTCGACCTTTGAATTCGGGGTTGCAGCCACAGAAATCCAAGTCTCGAAAGAATGCGAGTGTCAAGAAGTCCGTGGCGGCAAAGGATAGCCTCTCTTTGGGGCATTCCAAGTTGGATGATGCCAAGGTCAAGGTGAACAAGGCAGTTGAGGGTGATACCAAGTCAGGCACCGATGCCAATTTGGATGATCCTCGAGATAGTGAGCCTTATGTTTCGGATATTTATACTTACTTGCGCAAAATGGAGGTAATTCTGGGTCTTGTTGGTTTGATCTTCGTGAGTGGAAGCAAGTTCACAGAGAGAATGAGTCATTTCAAACTAATGATAATCAATGAAAATAAGTTAGCTCTTTTATTTATTAGCATAAAGAGTTACTCTTAGCTTTTCGTTGCTAACTGAGTTATAATGCACATACATTATACATTTTCCTACATATCCATTTTCATTTTGATTAGATCCGTATGGTTGTCATTAAGCTCAAATGGTAGGACAACGGTGTCTTGCTAAGCCTTTTTGGTGTCTCAATCTGAACCAAACCTGATGACTCATTGATTCTTAGATGGAGCCAAAGAGAAGACCAATACCTGACTATCTCGAGAAAGTTCGGAAAGATGTTACTGCCAACATGAGAGGAATATTGGTTGATTGGTTAGTGGAAGTTGCAGAGGAGTACAAGCTTCTCTCTGACACTCTGTACCTCGCTGTTTCCTACATTGATCGCTTCCTTTCTACTAATCAAGTCAGCAGGCAGAGACTTCAGTTGCTGGGTGTTTCATCCATGTTCATTGCATCGTAAGATTTCAGCAACTTCTTGTAGTTCTGTGAATGCTATTCTCTTAATCCGCATAAGCATTATGATCCCATTTCGTTTTAATATGTAGGAAGTATGAAGAAATTAGCCCTCCGCATGTGGAAGAATTCTGCTACATCACTGATAATACATATGCTAAGGCAGAGGTAAACATGCTCTGGTTTTTACATCTGCTATTAAATCATCATTCTGTTTGAATTGATGATTTTCTTTTTCTTTTTATTGGTTCCCCCCTTACTTTTGTTCCCTTGGTTGCTGGTAATGGTGTAGGTTGTACAAATGGAGGCTGCTATACTCAAGTCCCTTAATTTTGAAATGGGAAATCCTAATGTAAAGACATTTCTAAGGTAAGAATACTCTGAACGGTTCTTAATCGTATTGTTCACGGAAATATCTATCTCCCGATTGAATGACATTGAGCTAATTTTACGTATTGCTGGTGCAGGAGGTTTTCTGGTATTGCTTCTGAAAATCTACAGTTTGAATTTCTTGGCCGCTATCTTGCCGAGCTAAGTTTGTTGGATTATAACTGTCTGAAATTCTTACCTTCCCTAGTAGCTGCTTCAGTCATATTTCTTGCCAGATTTATCATCCATCCTAAGGCGCATCCCTGGGTAAGTATTTGATCATAAGGATAATAACTTATCTTTTAATAAATGATCAATCAACTTAAGACCTGTACTATCAAGGCATTAATCAAGTTGAATACACGTGGCAGCATTCAGCCCTGCAAGAATGCTCGGGGTATAAATCAGCTGAGTTGAAAGAATGTGTGCTTATCTTGCACGACTTGTATTTGGCAAGAAGAGGAGGGTCTTTGCAAGCTATACGGGAGAAATACAAACAGCACAAGGTAATTGCTTGTTTTCTCCTTCCTGTCATTGTATCACTTGTGAGTTATATAAATGTTCAGTTGAGTGAACAGATATCTTTTACATGAACAGTTCAAATATGTGGCAATGCTGGCTTCTCCTCCAGAGATACCTATTTCTTACTTTGAAGAAGAGTAGGGAAGCATGTTGGGTCAAGGTATGACACTAGATTGCTTGATTTTAGTGTTCCATGATTACTTATACTAGTTGGGTCAAATAGAAACTGTGGCATATAGGGCTTGGGATTAGCTTCAAGGGTATTTGAGCAGTATTAAACTTCTTTTTTGCTTTCCAGAATTGAACTAACATGGTGGTTGTGTTTTTGCGACGCAGGGAGTTATCCGACTGAACTGTCCATCATGAATGAATATACTTGTCTTTCCAATGGCGAAAATGGATCGGTCTTCGCTTGTACAATCCGGGAAGGGGACTAATCGTCATTACTATTCTTGCAATTACAGCACGCTGCGCTGATTAGTGATTACCAGCGACGTCTTTTATTTTATTTTTTCAATTGTAAATCAGACACTGCCAATCTAAGTACAACACATTCACGTCCTTGGCCTTGGGGACTTTGATGGGTCTATTTCCTTGTATTTATTTTTTATTTTCATTTGATAACAAACAGCCGGAAACGGGAAATCCAATCAAGCATGTAATTTTTTTTTAATGCTCTCTTCAATGCAAATATTACTATCTTTCATCTTTAGTTTACAGTTATATCCAAATTATTTGAAAGCAAATGAATACGATTTAACCAGGAGAAAATTGTTCGTCTTCAATAAGAAGGTAAACAGTAGGGAAAGGAAAGAGTATTTCTTTAGAAACAGTACTTCGAAGATATTTTGAAAGTTTGTGATAGGACTTGATTATTTTCCATTGAAAAAGTAAAATTATTAATATTTCTGTGTAGATAAAATTAACTATCAACCTTTTGTGCTGTTCATGATTTGTACTTCTTATTTATGTGAGTTATTTTATTTTTAATTTTCTTCAGATTAAATTTTTTTATCAAATAATTTTATAAATAATATACATTTTATTTTAATTTTGAACAAGTATTTTTAAAATTTAATTTATCATTAAAATAAGAATTTTGTTGATTCGGGATTTTAGGGTAGTAGTTGAAAAAAATTAAATAAATTAATGATTTAGTTGTTAGAGGATTTATATTTTTTTAATTTAATTTTTGAAAAATAAAATAGTTTAATTTAATTTTTTAAAAATTAATTTATAATTAATTTGTCATTCAATTAATGAGATGAGATTTATTAAATAATTAATTAATTTTATTTAACAATGCAAAAATAAAATATATCAATTTATAAATTAAATATTATCAAAACTAATTATTTTTATTTTTTAATAATTTATAAATTTAATATATTTTATTTTATAAATTACACCTACACATTGTCAAAATGAATAATTTACACTTTTTTATTGAATAAAATTTAATTTATTATTTAAAAATTAATTAACATTAATTAACATTATTATTAATTAAATTTTTATCATTCTTGTTAATTAAATGATCAAATTAATTTAAAAATTAAATTAAAAAATCATATATCTTTTAAAAACTTAATCATTATTTAAGTTGATTGCAATAATAAATAATTTATTTTTTCATTCAAATTTTACATATAAAAATACTTTTGTTAAGAAACTTTGTTTTTATTATGAAATGTTAACCAATTTAAGTAGAACTTGGTATATTTTTAAATACTAGTATTTTTAAGAAAAAAATAATTATAACTTTTGTTTATTTTTTAAATTTAAAATTATTAAATATTTTATTAACCATTACTCTTTTTAAAACTAATATTCCAAAAGCCCCTGTTAACAGTTCTGTAAAAAAAAAAATATTAGATGTTTGGAAGATGGAAATATATTATAATTTGTGATGGGTGAAAATAAACCTAAGGCCGTGTTAAGAAAGTTTCAAATGGAAAGGAACGAGCAAGGAGTCAGGAGTGAGGAGGTTTGGGTTTGGTAGTGAGAGAGAATGAGTGCAAAGTAAAGTTTGATTGAAACTGGAAAGTTAAAATGTTGGCAAGTTCCCCCGTTGCCGAAATCTGAAATGCCCCATGCGGGCGGGAACCAACAAGCTCCCCCAAAACCGAAACTTTGAATATACGAACGAATCCCACGCGCTCCATTTCCTTATTTATAACATTTTTATCTCTTTCGCTCTTTTTCTTCTTCAAACTTGAAACTTCAAACCTATTCCCACCCTCCAACCTCCATGGCTGACAAAGAGAATTCCGTCAGGCTCACTCGTGCAGCCAAGAAGAGAGCCGCCGTTGCCCAACTGCAGCCTCCCGCCAAGAAGCGTGTGGTGTTGGGAGAGCTCACCAACTTCTCTAATGTTGTGTCGCCGGAACAGACGCAAACCCGCAAAAGTAGTAGGATCAGGAAAAAGGTCAGAAAACCGCCACCCACCACCACCACCAAACCCTCTAATCTCAATGATACCGATCAAAAGTTGGATGATCCCCAAATGGCCGTGCCTTATGTTTCTGATATCTACCAGTATCTCCGCAATTTGGAGGTAAGGGGGTGGCGTTTGTTTCAGAATACCGAGTTCAATTTATCAACTGTTATCGTTATGTCAGGAATATACACGCAGCGCTTTACTGCCAAACGGTTAAGTTTTTTGTCGGTTTTCATTTGTAGGGCCTGAAAATCGCAGTTTAATCAAGAATTCAAGAATAGTTTAGCTGTCTCATATTGTGTTCAAGCTTCTTATCCGGTTTTCAGCTTGTGAATGCTTCCACCTAGTGATTTTCTGATTATATTTGTAGTGTCCTTTCCTCCACGCTCTGTTTGATTTATTGGTGACCATTGTATATTTCCTGTGAAATTAGCGTTAGGGTTTCATTCTAAGGAATCAACCTCTACAATTTGGACTTCGATTCGTTCCCCGTTGTTGTCATTGCGATTTATTTTTTTGCAAAGAACTTGCATACCTCTATATGGTTCTTTTTCACTAATTGTATGTTTCTGACTCAGGTGGATCCCAGAAGAAGACCGTTACCTGATTACATAAAAAAAGTTCAGAGAGATGTAAATGCTCAAATGAGAGGTGTTCTAGTAGATTGGTTGGTGGAAGTTGCCGAGGAATACAAGCTTGTTTCAGACACTCTTTATCTTTCTGTTGCTTATATTGATAGGTTTCTATCTTTAAATGCTCTAAGTAGGCAGAAGCTGCAGTTACTGGGTGTTTCTTCGATGCTAATTGCCTCGTGAGTGATTAAGTGCTTGGACCTTCTTAAAATCGGGATGCAAATTTATTTGTTCCTCTCATCCGGCCTGTCTTTTTTACTTACAACTTTGATTTTTTTGTGTGCCACCAGAAAGTACGAGGAGATGAAACCTCCTGTAGTAGAAGATTTTTGTTACATTACGGACAACACATACACCAAGGAAGAGGTGATTCTTGTCTTCCATTCTACTTCCCATATTTTACTTTCTTTTTGCCTTTACTAATTCGAGACGGCCTTATTGAATCTAAAGGTTGTGAAGATGGAGGCTGAAATACTCAAGTCATTGAAATTTGAATTGGGCTACCCAACAGTGAAGACATTTCTAAGGCATGAAATTCTGATTGATTCTTCCCTTCCCTTTATGAATCATATTTCCATACATCATATTGGCTCACCCTTGATTTTTTATTGTCCGCAGAAGATTCTCTAGAGTTGCTCAGGAGAGTTATGAGGTAGGGTGACTTAGACTTAGTGCTGCGCTTTGTCACTTGTTGGCTGTGCCGAATGTGAGAAGTTCATTAATTGACTAACATTTTTTTCTTATGGGACAGACTTCTGACCTCCAGTTTGAGTTCCTTAGCTACTACCTTGCGGAGCTCAGTTTGTTAGATTATAGTTGTGTAAAGTTCTTGCCTTCTTTGGTGGCCGCCTCCGTTGTCTTTCTAGCCAGATTTATGTTAAGCCCAAACGTTCATCCTTGGGTAATAATGCAATCTTGTAATTCTCCTCGAACCCTAATTGAGGGATCAATTAATTACTGATTGATATGTATTTTTGCAGAATTCAACGCTCAATAAACACACTGGTTATAAACCATCCGACTTAAAGGAATGTGTCCTGATCATACATGACTGGTATCTACGTAGGAGAGGTGGGTCTTTGCAAGCTGTAAGAGAGAAATACAAACACCATAAGGTATATTTTATACTAATGTCATTTTTCACACCCCCGATCCCCTCTAATGTAAACTGTTGTATCTTGAGCTAAATGAGTTTAAGTTTTCTGGGTTTTTTTTGGTTCAATCGTTACATTGGAGAACCTAATCTGATTCCAATTGCATTGGTTCTGTTGAAAACAGTTCAAATGTGTTGCAACAACGCCTTCTCGACCGGAAATACCTCTTTCTTATTTTGAAGTTGGAGAGACAGATCATTAGGCAATTAGGACTTGGCTTTTCTTGCCATGGTTTTGGTTCAAGGATTGGCAGAGGCTGAGGAAGCTAGTTTTATTAATATTCAGAACACGATTTTTTTTTATTGCACTGACTAATGATCATTGGAGTTGTTGCCCTAATACTAAGCCCATTATTCACCTAGCCACTGACTTCATGGCTTGCAACTACTTGGAGTATTCTTTGGGGGAATTTCAGAGCTGTTGGTTTATTTGTGTATAGGGATGTTCTAGGTTCTATTTTTTGTTCTCCCTCAATTGCTCTAATCTACAATGAACGAGCTGTCCTATAATTTAGCAAGCAATCAGTTCTGGATGGTTACTTGTACAGAACATTAGCTCCAGCTCTTATTTTCTTGTTAGTGATGGTAACTTAGCTTGGCATTTATGGCTGTTAGAAAGTTCTTGTTTTGGTTTCGCTTTTGGGTGGTTTTAGTGGCATCTAAAGATTCATCGCTGAATTGCTACTTCATATATTTAGGCTATTATCTCATTAGTTCTTGCAGTTTTCCGACGAATTGGCAATGCAATAATTTGGCCACGGTGGCCAATTCTCTGAGCTATAAATATCATTGATGATCAGCAGGGCTAATGGATGCTTAGAACAGAAATCGTTTAATCTTAGTTCGGTGGAAAAAGGAACCTACTCCAACTGTGATAAAAGGTTCGATTATGGAAATAAAAGTTATTAGAAAATGCATCAAACTGCCGTTATTGTTAACTTGAGGCCATTGGCTTATGGATTATGTAAAGATATGACGTGGGATTTAGATGTCTTGGGGAAACATTTGTGTGAATTCCCCTCCCTCCCTCAGAAGTCCCAATATTTGTCTTAAATTCTTGAAAACATTTCTTTCTTATCTGTGTACTAATTTTCGAGTGATAATGAGTCTGTTTCATTGTAATTTTTAAAAATTATTTTTAATTTTTAAAAATAAAAAAAATTGTTTGAAGAATTATTTGTAGACAGAAAATAAAAATATAGAATATATATATTTTGAAAATAGAAAATAGAAAATAATTAAAAAATACTTTAAATTTTAATTTTTAAAATAAAAATAAATTTTTTATTTAATAAAATATATTAAATATATAAAAATAATACTAGTATGAATTATTAAACTTAATTTTATAAAATCATTTTAAAAGATAAAAAAATAGAATAACCAAGTTTCATTCCCCCATCCTCAATTTTTACTAACACGTTGATAATACAAACTCAACTTCTTTGTGGTTACCATAGGTACACGTACATTGGAAACAGCTCGCATTTCATGCGTCCATTTATTTTAATAGCACCACCATCAGCACATTTAATTTTTTTAAAATAATTATACATGTTTTGCACACAATAAAAAACAAACATGAATATCCATTCTAACGATCGGAGTGAAAAGAAGAAAATATTTGGCCTTTTTGGTCTAAATATTTTTTATAAACAACTAAATGTGATTTTTATACAATTGTAATAATTAATTTTCCTCAATTCATTTATATTTTTAAACACTTTAATACAAATAAAGCCTAAATATTTATTTTTTAATTTACTTCTCTTCTGCATTCAGTTATACTCTTTTGGTCTAAATTTTATGATAGAGAGAGAGAGAGTAGTCTTCGAATCATACGTCCGTGATTGAGTTCTCATGTAGACATTGAAGATTCAACTTCAGATAATTTCTTTTTTTGGCCGAAACTTAGGATAAATTTTATACCAACAGAACTCGGATGCAATGTAGTTCCCATGTCCACAAGTTCAAGCGGTCTTGATCACCGGAAAATTAGCCATAGGGCTTTATGCAAGTAAAATCCATGCTGCTATTGGAAAAATGGTTGCATGAATAATGTAGATAGTGGATGGTGGTACTGTACAGAAGTTATAATTAAATACAGAAAATACTAGGGGCAATTAACAACACGTAAAGCTAATCTCTACATTCGGAAATCCAAGACACATACAATATTGTTTGAAAAACAAGCAGCAACTTTATCACCGTCTTTGTTCCAACTAACTTCAAAGATCCCACCATTTCCAGTATATGTTTTCACGAGTTTTCCCTCCTTCACAGACCATATATGCATGCATTTATCCATGGAGCCACTTGCCAGATACTCACCATTAGGGCTGAATGCAACGGAATATACAGGATCCCTGAGTTGCAATGGAAAGCAAGTATCCATATATTAAAAATATAACATGCTGATACATTGATAATTTCCAAATTTCAAGAAACAAATTTCACTGAGTTCTATTAGACTTAGTCAGACCCCCATTTCTAATTAATTAGAAGACGCGTGAAAATCATCTTTGATTTTAGCCTCGTTGAGGCAACAATGGTGAAATATGTATCAAACAGAATCTTCTTGAATAATCCATGCTCTTATCTTGTTCCCCTTCGCAATTGAAATAGTAACATAACCATAGTGTGAGTTTGTGAAAATCAAGCTCTTTCATGAAAGACCTTGTTTCTGGTACTACACATGCACACCATAGTGGTAAATACGTTAAATTGTAAATTGTTCAATATTTGCATTTTACCAGTTTAAATGGAGCATGAATAAATAATTGTGTTGAAAACTTCAAGGGCCCATTCACCCCAACAAAAAGAAGGATCAATTTATTCTTCTTTTTTTTGGTTGAGCATTTTGTTCAATTTAGTTGTATGTATGTATTAGCAGTATGCATGCATGCCTCCATTCTTACATTTGCACGTGTGTGTATTGCAATTTGATCTGGTTTACATACCTGTGACCATTTAAGCTGTAGAGTACTTTTCCTTGTTCCACATCCCACAGCTTTACTGTAGAGTCGAAAGAGGCACTGCTTAAAAATTAAAATAAAAGTCCCGTGTATAAGATTCTGTTGGTTATTAAAAAAAAGTATTCACAAGAAATTACTTCCATATATCTTGTTGCCAAACCGATGTAATTGGATATAGGCCTATTTACCTTGCTAGAACTAAAGGCTGATTGGTATTGTTGGTACAGGGCCCACTAGGACTCCACCGAATGGTATATATCTCCTAAAGGATCATTACTCTGTTACAAAGAGAACTGAGGGAAAATAGGAAAGCAATAGCGTACATGTCAACATGTTTCCTTACCTTAACATGTTCCTTCAAATCATGCAAATACCTGTCCTGCTTCAGACTCCAAATCTGCATCATAATTTCACTAGTCAATTGAATGTATAAAATGAAATTCCTAAAAAATCTAATTCAATTGAAATGTGCCAAATAAAATCTGAAAGTTATGAAACTATTAATGCAATTGAAAAAAAAATAAAAATTAATTAATTAATCTTTTCTGTAACTACGCTCTATTATCTTTTACTACACCAGACTATCTCCACCTGCCTGGTCTCAATTTTTTTTAATAAATTACACAGTGCTCCACTTTCTTGTGTGTTTGATATGAAAACCAAGGGTACCAAGCTAATAATTTCTTGTTGATTACTTTAGCAGTGTGATCATCTGAGCAAGAAGCCAGAAAAGAGCCTGTTGGATCCCATTTAATGGCATTGACTTCACTCTGAAACAGAAGAGAATCAGAAATTTTGATTAAGAATAATGCAGTGACAGAACCATTTTATGGTCAATAATAAATAAAACATGTATCATTCAATTTTGAGATGGTAAGTCACTATGTCATTTCCATTTAAGAGTTTGTATACTAATTATAAAAATCATCTGAGCAAACTAATCGACTAGGAAATACCTGATGCCCTGAGAAAGTTTTGATTGGCCGATTCTCTCCAATTTTGCATACATATATCATGTTATCTGTGGAACATGTTGCAAATGAGACATTGTTTCGCCAATCAACATCAAGAGTTGGAGCTGAAACAGTTCAGGAATAATTAGTATTACAAAGACATACATACGGAAAAAGAAGAGTTGTTTGATCAGGAAACATGGAAAACACAACTTACCAGAGTGAAATTCAAATTGTTGTTTCCATTCCCCAGTCTTTATGTCCCATACAATAGCAGTTTTATCTACGCTGCCACTAAGAAGATAATCCCCCTTCTTGTTCCACTTCAGAGAAAAGATTGGACCTTTATGCTTGTTTAATGTACTCCTCAACTCTCCTAAATAACCACACAAGCAAGACATAAATCAATAACAGAGAACAAGAATCACAAGATCCACAATTACAAGATGAAGTGCAGTTGATAAAGGCATTCGTAATTAAAACAGAATACATATAGGAAAAAAAAGAACATCTTACCATCTCTACTCCATATTCTTGCTTGCCCATCATAAGAACCAGTTGCCAGCAATGTTCCATCCCCCTACATAATTAAAGCATTGTGGAAACATGTTAGTAAGGGAAAAAGCAGAGAGACAGAAGGAGAGGAGAAGATAATTGAAAGTTTTGAAATAAAAGATGCAGGACAAATCAAGACTTGAATTACCAATTCTATGAAGGAAGAATGGTAAAGTATGTGAACCACTATAGTGCTATATAGACTCACATTCCAATCAAGTGTTGTCACATCCTTGCTTTTCTCATTCGTTCTTCCTTTAAAGTGCCTCAGCACCACAACTTTTATAGGTTCATTTAGTACACTAGTGTTAAAAGGTCCTTCTGCAATTTTCCAAATCCGAGCTGTCGAATCTCCAGATCTAGAAGATAAATAAAAACGTTGAGAGATTTTCTTTTGACATGAAAATGGTCCAGACAAAACATTTAAGTAATTATGAGAGCAGTAGCATCAGAATCCTGGCCATTTCTTTGGAATATTTTTATGCAGAACACTCTGTAGCAATGTTATAACAGAAAACAGATTCTATTCACCTGTCAAGTATATGCTATCATACTATGTTCTAAAACAAATTTGAGTTATAGTGCATAGCCGCATGCAGATAAAGATGAAAATAGATGGAGATGAGCACGGCCATACAATTTTTATTCTTGAAAGACATAATCATGCTTTAAATTTAACACCAAAGGGAATATCATTAAGAGGAATAGAAAACTTTTATCCATACCGAGTACAAACTTTTGAACAAAATCCAGAATATGCTTGGTTAATATTCCTGGAGGGCTAGACAATATTCCCAAATGTGGGTCCATTTTGAAGGTTACTGTAAGGAGTTTTAATGAGAAGAACACATGGTTTAAATTTGATAAATCACAAAGAAAAAGGAGTGCAATCACATTAACAGGAAGAAAATTGTAAAAAGAAACTAATTAATAAATTCAAAATAGCATGGATGAATGCCTTTTCAGAAAAAAGTTGTGTCTTCTTTAAAAAATTACTTGTGCTCACCCCGATGCAAGAAGTGAACCTGATGGATTCCATGCACAAGCAAAAACCTGTCAGCAGTAGAACCATTGTTCAATAGGCCATGCAATAGAGGAAAAACAAAAAGAAAAACAGATAAGTTCAAACCTCAGAGGTATGACCTTCCAAAACTTTTACATCGTAAGTTGGAATGTCACTAGGCAATAACATGCAGCTTTGAGAGATCTCCATCGGCTCTGGCCCTATACAACCAAAAAAAAAAAAAATTACTAGCTGTCTAGGATGCTATCCATCAATCAAGATTAATAGCTAAAGATAAAAGGTAAAAGAAAAATCATTTATATTTACCTCCACATGTTCCATTTTCTATATTTTCAGCTATAATCTTATCTTCATGCTTCTCTTCATCATTTTGATCTGGATGTTGTACTTCTTTACATTCACCCTTTTCTTGCTCTCTTTGTTTCTCTAATTTTGTTTTATTAATTTCATGTTCATTTTCCCTTTCCTTTCTCTCTTTGTCCTTCTCCAGAGCATTGTCCTTTGCAGTGTCTTGACTCAAATCATTCACCGTTTTATTTGCTTCAAACTTATGCTGACGTAGATTTTCCTTTTTGGCTTTAACTATATTGTGTAGTTCGTATGGGTCCTTTGTGATAAGGTCAAGAGGTTGAAGAAATGAGAAGTCCTCATCCGTATCCACATCACTCTGGACACCTAACATAGACACCAATCAGCTTAAGGTCCTTAAGGATACATGATATGTAAGCTATAGACAACTACAATATAACAAGAAATAAAATTCTTACACCACTCAAGTTTGCTTCTAGCTCAATATATTGAATTCCTTTTTGTATGAATGTCACAAGAGCACCTGGAGGAACTAAATTACCATCAATTGTGCTTTTATCAATCCCTGCCTCATACCCGAAAGCAAATGCTGAATGAGTAAAGCCTGAAACGAGGAAAACGTTAGAAAAAATGGGAGAAGTTGAAATTGTGAGAGGAAAAAAAAGGCGCAAAGGATGGTAAATTGTGCTTTCCATAAGAAGAAATCAACAAATACAATTTTCGTCTGCTCTTGTAAATAATGATATTTAAGTATCTATGAGGAAGCCAACGCGAATTGGCGTCTCATACGCTTAATTCGATATATACAGAAACAAATTAAGTAAGAGAAGTTAACAATAGACAATAAAAGCCAAATTAACTGAACACAGAGGAAAACAAATGTGCAACAACAGTTTATTTAAGCACAGGGCCGATAAATTATTGAATCCAAGGACTTCCGAAACCATTGTTTATAAATCTGGAGACATCGCTAAAATAAGTTTTCTGTCCCTGAATGCTTATACAGGCAGGTAAAGGCAAGAGGAAAGGGGGGGGGGGGGGAGTGTCTAAAAGCTCCTAATTTCTTCGTGATGGGTCCTCACATTCTGTGATGATATAAAAAGGGTTTGGTAAAAGATACAAAGAAACGCATCGACCTGATTCGTGAAGGTAACGAAAGACTAGATAGTTCAACTCAGCGGAAGTGATTGGGATCATCGTGGTGGATCACTGGTTAGAGTTGAAGCTTTACTTCTTCAATTTTTGGGAAAACAAATACAGAAGAAGAGTGTCTGTGACTTGGAGAAGAGAAGGGACGGGACAGGAAATTGGGCTGCCTGGGCTTTTTGGAACAAGTTCAAGGCTTCACTGTTTGGGGGTACTTATTGTGTTAAAGGATTAACAGGCAAATGTAGGCCAGCAAGCCCAAATAGAACAATCCTGCCTTAAGAGTCAAGCCTCAATTCATTGGGCTCTGTTTAATTTTTACCAAACCTTGCCCATTAAATGAAGGAAAAATATAAATGTTTTCCTTTCATTTTTTTTAAGTGTGAATTTTATTGGATTAACTTATAATTAGCTATTAATGCACTTTTTATTTTAGTACGCTTTACTTGTCTATACTTTAATTATCTCTTCTTAATATTTTATTATAATGATGAAATGTAATATTATAACTTAATAAAAAATATTGATAAAATAAAAATAAGACATGAGATAAATTATAGAGTTATTTTATAGATCATAATATATATTTGGCAAGTTGCTTTTAAAATAGAAGAAAATGTTAAAAACTGTATATACTTGATTGAGATACTACTAGGTTTGATACTGTTTTTTGTAGATTGATCGTTAGAATAGTAAAATATTTTATAATTTTTGGAGAGACCACCTAGTTGTGGAATTATTTTGGTGGCATTTGAATTTGACGTTTACGACAAATGGAACCATGGTTTCTGTCAATTAATCTATGATGGAGCTCAATTCCAGCTTTCCCTATCTTGAAATTAAAGTGTACTAAGAGAAGTAGTGGCGAAATCCGAAGATGGAAAAAGATGATTGGCTTATACCCACTTGCTTGATTCTGATCATATTTCTTTTAGTGTTGATTATGAAACGCCGTCCCAAACATGGGAACCTACCACCCTCTCCACCTGCCTTCCCTAGCACCGAAGTCTCCACAAGCTCACTCAAAAGTAGGGCCTTGGCACTCGCAACGTCCTCCTTGTGTCCTCGCCCTCAGCAGTTGAAGAATGTTTTACCAAAAATGATATTGTTTTTGCAAATCGCCCCCGCACGCTTGCTGGCAAATATCTCAATTACAACTATCAGACCATGGGATTCTCCTCCTACGGAAATCACTGGCGTAGGCTTCGGCGTCTCGCAGCCATGGAGCTTTTCTCTTCAAAGCGACTGGCTATGTTATGCGGGATACGAGAGCACGAGGTCCAACTTCTGGTGAAGCAGCTATTTCAAGACTCCAAAGAAAAGAATTTGTGGAGGTAAATCTCAGAGACAGACTTGTTGAGATTTCCTTCAGTATCATGTTGAGGATCTTGTCTGGCAAAACGTTATTATGGGAAGGATGTGGTTTCCCAAGAAGCCAAGCAATTCCGGAGTCTGATGAAGGAGTATCCGAGTTACTTGGGAATGCAAATTTGAATGACTTTTTTCCATTAGTGCGATGGGTTGCTTTCTTGGGTTGGAAAAAAGGATGATCAACGTGATGAACAAGTTGGATAGCTTTCTTCAGATCCTCCTTGAGGAACACCGGAGAAGCAGGAATGTGGATGCTGATACAACCAACGACCAGGGGAAGATGACGTTAATCCATCTTCTATTGTCATTGCAAGAATCCGAACAAGAATTCTACACTGACGAAAATGTCAAAGCACTTGTTCTCGCAAGTTATTAAGATTTCGCCTTTCATTATCACATAATTACACAAATATCGTTATTTTTTACCACTGATTAATTGAGAAGATAAGTCAGTCTCCAACATTTTGCGTTACAATATTGGTTTGGGGCTTGGGGTTTTGACTATAATCATATAATTCTCCAATATATGATTGTTATTTTCATAGGAAAAAGGGCCACATCTATGACCTATTGACTCTTTATTTTTGGAAAAATCTGTGTACTTTTGCTAATGTACTTCTGGCCGGCAGCCTGCTACTTAATTCGTCAACTAAACATATTAATGTATTATTGATTATTGAATATGGATGGTGACTTGAGTGTTGACAGAAGTAGTAAGAAAATTATGCAGGCAATACTAAAAGCTGGGTCGGAGACTACGGCCAGTACTATGGAATGGGCATTCTGCCTTCTGCTCAACCATCCAGAAGCAATGCAAAAGGCTAGGAGTGAGATAGATAGTAAGGTGGTACAAGATCGATTGGTGAGTGAATCAGACGTATCAGAGCTCAAGTATTTGCAAAATGTAACAAGTGAGGTTCCACTTATGATACCCCACGAGTCCTCCCATTTGGAAAGGCTCGAGTGAGTACAGCATGGTTCCATTTGGTGTTGGAAGAAGGGCTTGCCCAGGGGCAGTTTTAGCAAAACGAATTATGGGGCTTGCATTGGGATGCTTGATTCAGAGTTTTGGGTGGGAGAGGCCTAGCCATGAACAACTTGTATGATGGGGGGAACTGGGCTTACCATGCCCAAAGCTCAACCCTTGGCTGTCATGATAAATCTTCTATCCATCTTATGAACTACTATATTTATCTAAGGTCTACTATGGCCTTCATCACTCTAGTTATTGAACAAAAATTAAATTCTCGAGTACTTGTGCCCCCAAAACCGGTTTGTATATCCTTTACGTTTATAATTTATATATACCTCTCAATGGGTATTGATGGTACCATTACGTTTCTCATCATGCTTAATTATACTTAAATATAATATTAAATTGGCCAAAGGAACCTTCGCAACCAGGTTTCAAAACTTAGGAAGGAAATAAAAGAGAAAAGGAGATTGAACACATGATGAATGTGAATTTTATCTAATTATAAAAAAACAAAAGTAACATCACGTGTGAGTTATAAACTCATATAATGTCACTAAATTATTATTGATTTTAATTTGTTATTTGGTTTCTTTCCAATTTATTTTTAGAGTGAGACTCCGAAAACTTGAGCTCCTCAACCATTAAATTATTTTTAAATGTTATTCATTATACATTTTAAAACGATTCAACTTGAGGGTTCAACTTTCAAGTTTGAAAAACTCCTAACTACTTGTAACATCTCGAGTTTTATGCTATTATTTTTTCTTTTTTAAAAACAAATGTTCTTCACTTTCAAATTGAGCGGTGTCTCTTTTAAGGAGTAGACAATTATTTCATATTTTGGTTTTGAGCATAGTGATTCAAATTTTAATCGTAAGATGAGATGTATATGCCAAGCCAATTATTTCATCTCTTATGACTAAATTTTTTCTTTTTAGTAGGAAATCTAAGGAAAAAAAATAATCGACAAGTTATTTGATGGTGTCACCCTAGGAAAGGGTGATGGCAACCTAAATATCACATAAATTTGATGTTTCCAGAATAAATAATTATATTTGTTGGAGAAAGTTGAATACAAAATTGAAGAAAAGAGAAAAAGGTAGGGTGTCACTGGCAGTCACACCTGTTGATCTTAGACTTACTTACAAGGTAACCAATGGCCCGTGACCACAATGCGCATCAACCGAACCCACACTCAATCCTTAACTCTTCCCTCTCTAACTCTATTTACTTGTTTGGTTAAAAGTTAAAACATCACTTTACTATATAAATAAAGATAACACACTGCATTGCACAATAGTTTCCGTCTGTCAGCAAAATTCGTTTCCCCTAATCAAAATGAGCGACCCAGAAATCGCAACCCCACCACCCGCACCGGAACAAGACCCCGCTCCACTGCCCACGGAGTCTCAGCCGCGGCTCAACCAAGACCAACATGCTACCAAACTCGACAAGCCCGGTGGAATCTCCTTCAGCATATGGCCTCCCACCCAGCGCACCCGTGATGCCGTCGTCAATCGCTTAATCGAGACCCTATCTACGACCTCTGTCCTCTCCAAGCGTTACGGGACAATGCCTCCCGACGAGGCTTCTTCTGTCGCCCGCCTAATCGAGGATGAGGCTTTCACCACCGCTGGTGGTTCTGCCTCCGCCGAGGATGACGGCATCGAGATCCTCCAGGTCTACTCCAAGGAGATCAGCAAGCGGATGCTCGACACTGTTAAAGCCAGAGCCACTTCAGCCCCTTCTGTTGATAATGGGGCCACTCACAACCCCACCTCCGACGTTCCTCCTTCCCCAGCTGCCGAGGCGGCCTCCGTCGATGACTCCGAGTCCTCCTGAATGCCTATAATAGTATGTTAGGTGTCTGGTAATGGTATGTTAGGGTGCTCTCAACCAGGGATTATGTCTTATACCGAGATCTGCCAGTAGAACTTGTTTATTTGCAAGATGCCAATCGTGATTATATGTTATCTCTTGAACATCCAGTGTTTTCCTTTGATTTGCTTCTATTGTGTACCAAGTAATTTTTAAATATGTTATCCACCTTACGTCACAGTTTGCATAAATAGTTTTTATGTGCTCCGTTTTCCGGGGGACTCCATTCTCTTAACCTTACTGACTGATTTTTACAATCTACTTGCTCATATCCATCTATATAAAAAGTTAGGGATTAGAGAGATTTGGGGATGGTGTTACTCTATGTTGTCGAAGTGTGATAGTTGTTTCGAACGTTCGAATTTCATTCTGGCCAGACGAATGGAATCCCTAGCCTCCTTTTTGTGCGTGTCTGTATGTTGTGTTCAATAGTTTGTACATCTAATGGTATGGTACGAGTACTACATACATTCACTTCTTGTGATGTTGCGCTTGCTGAATTTTATAAATATAGCTAGCCTGTTTATGTGTGCCTACTGGTTTTTGAAGATTTATCCCATTTACGACAACAATGATTTGTTACTTGAGTGATACTGTTATCTTCTTTCCCCAGAAAATTGAGTTCTGAGTTCTCAGTCTTCTTTGAAATGTTAAAAGAGAGGAATGCCGATGAAAATTTTCTGCTCCTTATGCATAATTTATACCTTTGATGTTTTATTTTGACATAAACCATTTTTATGAAAGTTGGAGTTATCATTGATTTCAAATTATACTTGCTTGAAATTGGTGGCATAAAAAAGCATGCATAATTGTATTTACATTTTCCTTTATCACATAATGTGGTTAAACCCTCATCCATTTTTAATTCCTTTGAGCTTGTTGATCAATTGCTATAGGACAATACATGCTCAGAAATGTATTTTAAACTTTACAATTTACTGCGTCTTTGTTTCCAAATACTGTGATGGTTTTGAGCAGTAAGGGATCTGAATCTGTTGTCTTTGTCTATCAAAATTCCAAATAAAGGCGATCAATAACGGTGTTTCCACTGTTCTGTAACCTTTTAAGAGTTGATTGTGTCAATTATATATCTATGTAATTTCAACTATATTAATTAAAGGTTAAACAGAACATTTTATATCTCTGCACATCCACAATAGTGGATCTGTGAATCTTTGTTCTTTGTTGTCAGCTATATATGGCTTGTAGGTTTTCCCTCTTGGATCTTTTCTTTTGGGCAGGTTGACATCTCATACTAGAAACCCTTTTGTTTCTTTTAGATGGGACTACTACTTTCAATTTATTCCTCCCAACTGTAGCAACCAAAGATTGATATCTGAATGCTTAACTAGTGATTTAACAAATTCAAAGGTGCTCTACTTTTTTTTTTATTATTATTATTTTACAGAAAAGGTTGTAAATAACTCATGATTGATAACATTCTTCTCTTTGCTATTAACATTTTATGTTTTTTTTTTGGTATGATAGTAACATGCAGGCCGGTATGATTTGTTTTTTAATTACACTTTACCTGTGTTAATTTCTAATTTGGGGCTTTCTTGTGGTGTTGTGAAATGTGGTTAAGCACAGCTAGCGTAGGGTCAGTATTAGCAAAGGCATCCCATTTCTTTACTATCTTCTATTGAGTTGTAGTGACTAGTGAGCAGTGAGTAGTGACAGTCTAAGCATTTATATAATATTTACTGCTTCCGGACTCATGTCATACTAGTTACTATTGAGCCTACTGTCAGTAAAAATACAACCTTGACAATCATGGGTACCATGATCTGAGCCTTTCACTGTTAGATTTTATGTATTTTGTAGAGGAAACCAGGGATCTTGAGACTTGAAACCGTAGGTTGTATTGTCTCATAAACCTTGATCTTGGGTGGCAAGTACCAGTTGTAGGCTTTTCATAGCCTTTATTACTGCATTCTTCCAGTCTCCTCTCTGTTTTGAAATATTATTTTGGATTTGCAGTAGTAAGAGCAGCATGTTTGTCTACCTGCAAGTTGAACAAGGTATTATCCGCCGTGCTATACTTGTTACAGTTTTATTGCCATTTGTTTGATGTCTTACAAAACTTGCTTGAGTGCAATTGAGTTTTAGTATATTTATGTAACGAAAGAAAGAATCTTGTACGCTGGCAACATCCCATTCTTAACATGAATGGGTTTGAACCCGTAACAGGTGCTTTGGGTATTGAGATGTGTTGATTTTGTTGTAGCTGACTGCCATGTTATGAACTTTATGATCGAGAAAACGATGGAGAAAACCTGCCCAAAGCCAATGACTTGATGTGCTATCAGTGAACTAAGTTTTGTGCGTGAAATTATGGATACGGGTATATCTCCCCCCAACCCCCAACACCCACACCCCCCCCCCTTCCCCCCCCCGGCCCCTCCTGTTGTATTGTAGATGAGTGCAGTTGACTTGACGACTTATCCAATCACCCTATGTTCACAACCCACCAAGAGTGACAAATACGATTTGTTCTTGATTGAGCTTTCTAAGCATTTGTACGCACTATACAGGCATTTGACATTTCTATTTTGTAGAGTGAAAAGGTAAAACTTGAGAGCACATCCACACACCTCGCATTAGGAACCCATTCATTCACACAAAAATGGGTGGAAATGGAATAATTGGAAAATGAAAATAAAATTAGTGATAATAAAAAAAATTCTTCTTTGTTGCTATGTCCATGCCAATTCACAAAAATTTGTGAGCTTTGTTCTTCTTAGTCTGTCCTTTTACTCTTTAATTTTGTTTAAAACTTTATAATTGGTCAGACAATTCGTTGGTCGTAAAAATCAGTAATAGCTTATGATATTATAACTAATTTCTTTTTCTAATTTAATTTTTTGTGTAAGCAAAATTTAAGGGGCCGTCTGTATCTGACTAAATTTTCCTCTGACTAAACTTGTGCTTCTTCTATCCCTTCCTCCATTTGTTCTTCCATTCCACATGCAACATCCTTACCTCTTTCTTCATCACTACAGTCCCTACCACTCTTACCCCACCTCGTCCTCAACATCATGAACATCATGGGCATCATAACTGGAGGGCCAAGCCCAAACAACTACACAACTAAAACTCTGGTGTATTAGGCCATTACATCCTGCTCTACTAATAGCTTACAATCACTAATCAGGAATACTATCATACAGTCGGGTTCCCGCGCGGCTTGCTGGTTAGAGGCTATTGTCTTCTCCAGTATGTCAATGGTTCGAGGCTGACACAGAGAAAGAGAGTTGAGATGAAAAGAGTTAAATGGAATATTCTGTGGTAAATATTCAATTTTCTTTAAATAAAGATTCGAAATAAAAATAATTTTGTTAAATAAATTTTATTTCTGTTATGAAATTTTAACTAATTTAAATCAAATTAATTAAAATTTAAAAAACTTTTAAATATTGATGATTTTTACAACAACAAAAAAATCTACATACAACTGAAAACTACTCACACTAATAGAACAATTAGCTAGGCAATCGGCCACCCTATTGGGCTCCCTATACTCATGTAACCCGCACCTCCCGAGCTTCATCAATATTTTGGTGTATTCCAAATGCGGTAAGCTGCTCAAAGTAAAAGACAACATGCTTTGACCTCCGATGGTACTTTGCAAGAATTTACTACCCAAAGTTAAATTACACGAATCCTTTAATAAAATGCCAATTTTGAAGATTTCGAGTTAAGGAGAGCAAAAATTATACAAATCTCTAATTTTTGTAAGGTCATTACAAATCTCTAAATTTAAAAAAATTCTGTGTATTTTGACCTTTAATAAAATAAGCCATGAACAAAAGTTATACATGGCCAATGTGAAAGGCTAGGCCCAGGTAGAAAACTCCTCCAACTAAGAGGTCAGTATCAACTTTTAGCCAATATCATTCTCAACGAGAAGGTGCAGCATGAAAGAATCTCACGATTACATAGTGAAGCCTGCATGCTTATTTTTGCATGTGTTACAAAACGAAGGCTATAACAATTAAATAAAAAATGACTGGTTGTCAGTGCAGCTATCCAGAACCATATACGCAGAAAATTGGAACAAAACATTGGGCCGGACCTCGCATGAAGTTGATATGAAAGGGAACTACTATGAACTAATAGCGGTTCCAGTAGGTTCTGCGTCTGAACCAATTGTAATCAGGCAAACCCTGAATAGGTCCCATGGCTGCAATAGCTATATCCTGCAAGGAAAAAATGTGCCATGAGCCATGTGTGTTAAAACCACGACACACAAATTCACGGGATTAATAATGATGTGGGCCATTTCAACCATTACCTTGTCATAAATAAATCTGTTTGCCACGCGTTTAATTGTGCTTGCATCAACCGCATCAATTCTAGCGAACAATTCAGCAAATGGGATTCTTCGACCGTATGTGAGTAACTGAAATTGATAAAATTGAGAATCTCAACAATTTTTTTCCAATTATAATGTAGTGCTAGAGATAGATATGATGCAGCATGACAAGCTAGCGATCATAGAGATGCATACATTACAGCCAGAATACAAAGTAACAAGATTGGATAACCAAAGGTTTGATACCAAAACCTAAAACTGTGTTTACTTGTCTTGTAGCATGTCTATAGATAGCTACCAAGTATCGACGTTAATTTACTAAAACAAATCAAGTTTCATTTTAAAATGGTAATAATATTGATGGAAAATGTTGGAAAACATATTTTAGGAAAAAGAAAAGGAATTAATATGTATCCTAGGAAATGATAGATATCAATGTATTTTGAAAAACTGAACCTTGCTTTATTATTATTTTTGGAAGTTGCACTGCTATTATTACTTTGACTTTATCTTGGACTCCCTATATAAGCCCTCTCACTTATTGTAAGACAGTCTTCAGATATCAGAAACTATTATCAAAATTTGATCTCCTTCCATTTCTCCTTTTTCCCTTCTCTTCTCTTCTCCCTTCTTCCCTTTCATCAAACTATTCTCTCTTCCCATGATTTTCCCTTTCCCTCTTTTACTGGTTCTACATCAAATATCCTCTTCCAAACTCCCATCTCTATCTCAGATAATAAGATAAACTGGAAACTTAATTGAATATTAAACATCTTCAAATTGAAATTACCAAATCAGAGGCTTTTTATAAACCCATTCTATATAAGGAGCCATTCTCCAACCACTCCCATGTTTATTAGGAGTATTTCTTCATTATCACTGAATAAAATTGGGCTTAAAGTCATTACAAATATATTAACAATGACAATATTATTCTTCCTAAAGTGAACCCCCCTCCCTCCCTGTTGTTTTTCATTGTAAAGTTGTAAGCTGAAAGATCTAATGTACCTGGCGCCCAATATCTTCAGCCACTGGACTTGTCCCATCTACGTGAAGCAGGAGTGAAGATTTCAACTGAAACAAATACAAATAGTAGTCACTATATAACTATGAACAGTATATAGAAATGAATCACAAGTAAAGCTACATTAAAGATCTTGCAATAAACAAAAGTCAAAAGCAAAAGATCAAGATCCACACTGTAGGGCAACCATTTGAATACCCAGCAGAAGATTTGCGGGGGTATCTAGGTATGTACAAAAGGCTTCTACATATGAAAACCCACAGAAGATTTCGGCCATATGTTTATGTGGCAAGGAAGAAAGAAAGATGCCAGAGAATGCATAAATATACATCCTTAATAATGCAAATCTGTGACACAAATTTGTTAACTACCACTCGTTTCTTACATGTGCTAAGAAAAAAGTACATCTATCATAAATTATCCAACCGATCCCATGGATGGACATTTCACCATAAATCAAATTTATCACTCTTGTACACAGTTAAAAATGTCTACCATAAATGTATGTATTTATTTATTTTGAAAGGAAAAAAATTTAGTGAAGTCAACAAAAGCAGCATCAAACTCATAAATAGAGTCAATGACAGGAGAATGCCAAAGACCATTATAATCATCTCAAAATTTTCATGGTTCTAAACTCCATTAATATGTCATTGCTCCAGCTAGAATTTACTCTTTTCAAGGCAAATGAAATTCTAATCAATTTCTAGCAGTCAAGTTTTTTAAAGCTTTGTTACCTCTCCACTCAGGAATCAAACTCTGATGAAGTAAAAATCTCCAAAATGAACCTAAGGGTGTAAGATTTTAAGTTGGATATCAATTTTTCTATACAAGATTCTGGACAACTCATCCAGGCTGATGGTGCAATAATTGATTTACGTTTATGTGCAACATATTACACTAACCAAACACCAAGACCACATAACTCCATCTTCGTTATATGCCAGACCAGGGATATATTTACCAATGAGTGAATATTTTTGGTGCTTACCTGATTGCGAGCACGTATAACATCATCTTCTGAAACCCGATAAGCCAACTTGGTGGTTTCATACATTATTGCATAAGCTAAATCATCCAAGCAATCCGGCTGAAAGAATTAAAATTAGAAATACAGTTGATTAAAAATAATTAAAATATAGTGAAAGAAGTAAAGAAATTCAACAAGAAAAAATATCAGACATTGTATTTTCCTTACAACTCAGGCATGACATTGTTTCAAACATCCAACCTTTTTTGGGGGGCAATACCAAACATTCATAGACTACACACATTGCATAGAACGTCACTTATATATCCACAATGAGATTACAAGTTCCATGGCATTCTGGTTAGTTACATTTAAAGAATTTCTTTCTTCAAAATGCAAGTTCGAAACAAATAGTGAAACAAGTCTTTTTCTGCTCCACATACAAATTAGAAAGAAGGTAACAATACTAATTGCTAAATATTACTAACAAATTGGATCTGGCACAAGCAACAGTCTGATGCAAGCTATATGCCAAAATGGTAGGGAATAACTATTGTACACAAAGGCAACCAAATTTCAAATGCTAATATCATAATTTGGCATGGTGTGGAAGCAAAGTTTGAATTAAGATATACATCCTTTTAGCTTTGTTTTATTTTCCATATCAGCGTTAGTTTAGTATATTGCTGTTCGAGTCTTAAATTTGGAGATTCAGTCATGTGTTTGTAGTGTGCATGCAAAGGCTTCAGTTTTCAACTTTCATTTGTTTTAGTTATTTGGCTTTTATCATGCTTATTAGTGGCTAATTATTTATCTTGGGCCTTTAGTTGTGTACTACTTAATCTTCAAACATTTCTACTAATCAAGTGATGTATTCAGCTATCCAAAAATCAATCAATGAGATCTTAGTAACCTGCAGAACAATTTGTAAACAAATTGTCTACTAATCAAGTGATGCCTAGGTTTTCTTTCCTCCTCCATTGTCTTATCTAATCAAGTTTCCACAGATCCAATCTAATTTAGATCTTGTTTATTTGACAAGATAGCTTAATATTAACACAATTAAAAAACCTGAGACCACTGTTTTACATACTTATACTAAGTCATAACTCCATCAAACCCAAGAGTTACTGTCATAGAACCTTTCAATAACCCCAGAATAGCACCTAATCACTTGAAAGTGTTCAAGTATATCCAAAGTAAAAGGAAAATAATATCCTAAGTTTTTTTTTAAAAAAAGAAGTAGCAAATATGAAAGGTATTTGAAGAAAATACAAGACAATAAATCAAGTTCATTGTCGCAAGGAAAATATTTGGTTTCTTGTCCTCACAATTTCATATCACGGGCTAGTTTTATTTAACAAGTTTCAATAAAAAAAGACCTGAAGACTCACCTTAGCAACAGCATAAACACCAAAAAGACCAGTGTCCTTATAGTTGGTGTTGAAAGCCATCATGCTTTCTGCAACTTCGTTGATGCCAACCCGCTGTGCTAATTCAGAACTGTTTAAAAAAGTTAATATTTTCTTGATTAAATGATTATGAGAGGAATTGAAAGGGGAAAAAAACTCAAGTGGCATACCCCATATGTTTTCCACCTCCTGCTGTCTTGTTCCAAGAGCCCAACATAGCCTGCATGACCATGAGGGAAATGGAATCGGGATCCGTCCAAGATGCTCCTTCAAAGGCTACAGCAAATTGCGCTAGGGGAATATCATCATCAATCATTCTAACCTGTTTTACAGAAATAGCGTAAGGAAATTGTTATTAAGTATTACTAAAGAAGACCGGTTTAGATGTGCCCAACATATACATTCTCACCTCAGAACCAGTAAAAATGGCTGGTTCTTTTGCAACTAATTGAGAAGCTGTAGTGGGATCTGCAGACAACTTTGTAAATAATTTTTTAACTTGCTCAACAATGTCTTCATGTTTGACAGCTCCAGATGCAGCTATCACCTGAGAAAGCAGACCAAAAAAGGAAACCATCAAACCAACTGCCATATCATTGTATTAAATAATACATTCATCATTAACAAGGAAATACATACAAAAAAACCTGAGATTGTCAGCATACCATCCTAGGAGCTGTGTAGTGTGTCTGTATGTAGTTCTGCAGGTGATCTTTAGTGATTGTCTTAATGTTCTGTGCAGGTCCAAGAATGGTTCTACCCAAAGGAGTGTACTGGAAAGCAGTTGCATGCAAATGGTCAAAAATGACTTCCTCTGTTTGCCCCTCAACCTACAAGCAATTTCATTGTGATAAACAAGTTAGAATAAATAAGAAAGCATGATACGCATAAATTATACAATACAATTCAACTATACGAAATACTTTCCCTGAAATTTTCTATCTAAGTAAATACAAATTCAGACTAGCGCATTTGCCCAGCATAAGATCTATTACAACAGTTAAATAGAAAACTTTAAGATAATAGAAACAGTTATTTAGGCTATTATGTCAGACACAAAAATTATATCAAATTCTTCAATTATTATCTGAATACTTTAGCATATAATATGCAAATTTAAAAAAAAAAACAAAAAATAATAATAATAAAGGAGAACTTGAACAAATGCGTAGCAGTTCTGCCAATCCTAATGAAATGAGAAGTAGGAATGTTGTTAAATGTTATGGGATACATACGGAAAGTGCAACCCACCTCTAAGGTAAAAGTCAAAACGCTGTCATTATTCCACAACAACAAGAGGTTGAACTAGAATGATAAAACACTAAATGGAGCACTAGCTGTCAAATCACAGAATCATGCTTATGCCTTTACCTACACGACCAAGAAATTTGAGCCTATATACTTAAGATTTAAGAACCACTACAACAGTAAAAATGAGAAATTTCATATAAGACGAATAATTATTCCCAGGCTACTGGCCTAGACACGGGAAATTGGATATCATTCCCTCACTTTTAGTCTGAATTAGAATAAAGGAAATTTTGAGACACGCAGTGGCAATAAACTAGACCCATTATCGATTCTACAATGCATACCCGCAGAGATTAATCGAAAGCATAAATCTTTCCTATTCAGAACATCATTACCTCCTCCATTTCCCTGAGGATCACATCGCGCTCCCGGCTGATTCTGTTCTCATCAAACTTGGAATTCTGCAATATGTCAGACAAAATATCAAGTGCCTTCGGAACATCCTTATCTGCAACCTTAGCATAATAAGTGGTTTGTTCCCTTGATGTGTACGCATTCAAATGCCCACCCATATTCTCAATCTCCTCCTCCAGCTCACGCGCCGTTCTCTTCTCAGTGCCCTTGAAGATCATATGCTCGAGGAAATGCGCTGTCCCATTGGTCTCATCCGTTTCAAACCGTGATCCGGCGTCGATCCAAACACCGACAGTGGCGGTTTTTGCGGCAAGATTAGACTCCGTAGCTACTCGGAGACCATTGGGAAGGGTAGTGGCGCGTGTTTCGGGAGCAGAAAGGATCCGAGTGTGATCGGACAAGGTAGGTCGGGGTGAGCCGTATTTAAGGAATCGCGGGTCGGGATTCTCGATCTGCTTGAGCTTGCACTTGACAGCCTCAGCGAGGCGATCATAGATCATGACATTTGGAGGAGGTGGAGAAGGAGGGAACGACGGAGTAGAGATGGCGGGTGAGGTGGATGAGGATCGGAGAGTCTGGTATGCAGATGAAAGAGCGGAGCGACAAGGGTGTGAGCGTCGAGACAGGATTAGAAGGTGCTTGGACGCCATGGTTATGTGTAAGCCTGTAGCTAGGGTTTGTTTCAGTGGCGAAACCGAGAGGGAATTAATTTAGGAGAAGAGAGATAGTGAAATAGAGGAAACTAAACTGAGTTTGTAATTGTAGTGACAAGCCAACACTGAAAAAGTAAAATCACATTCACTCGCCACGCATTTGGAGTTTGCGTGTTCACCCTTCACGTAAATTACCACCAAAATGCTTAAATTATACTATCCTTATCAAATAAAATTAACCTTTAAAGAAATTAGTTAAAATTTATCAATATTAGTTTTTTTTATCAAATGGGACTGCACCAAATTAATCGTTATGCATTCTTTTATTAATTTAATTATTATGCTACACTTTATATTTCGAATGATAACCCCTTAAATGCTACACTTTATATTTTCATTAATTTTAGTTTTTAACTGATAACCTTTTAAAATTTTATTTATGTGTAAAAAAAACTTAAATGTTACTAAATTTATTTACACATCAAATATGATTAACAAAAATTTAAGTACATTTTTTATATTTTTATTATAAAGTCTTTAAATTAGAGACTAATAAATATATAATTTATATTTTTTATGATTAGTTTTTTTTTAAAAAAAATTAAATATTTTATTTTGATCAAAATATTTAATAATAAAAATATAAATAATTGTATATAAGTTTAATATATTTAATTAATACATCATAAAGTTTAAAATTGTTATTCTACGTTATTACTCAAATTACCAAAATTACACTTCAGACCCTTTGCTTTCCCTAGACCTCAAGCACGACCACAGAGCACTCCTTGTAGCCATCTCCACACTACCACGTGAACATGGCCGGACAAACATCACCCAAACAGGAACGTATCATTGCTGTTGTGTTCGCGAAGACAAGCTTCACTTAAACTGCCTAACCGAACTTCATATTTATCATCTAGAAGTATACCGCTTGCTTGAATATCTGCAATAACCATGATATAAACATGTCACTTCTAGCATACTGGCTAACTGAATTTGTTGTTACGAAAACCCTATATATATATATATATATATATTGAACTAAGAAATTTTTCAAAATATATTTAGTAAGAAGCAAGTCATGATGCAGATAAGATAGGGCTTCTGCTGCTCCGAAGTAATTTTTAACCTTGATATCCAATCCAATATAGTAGCCTTGTACCATCTTCAGACATAGTTTTTTCGGTTGTACAAACAATCCAACAAGTCCCCATTTGGCATAAAACCAGGAACTTTTCATTCTTATTCTCTAAGAAATGATCCATATTGAAAGGATTCTCATTATCATTCATCGAAAGTGAGGCCCATCTCACGATAGAATGATACATTCTACTGTTGTCCTCTGATTTGATACATTTTGGAGGTAGTTGCTATCTAAAGATGCATTAATTAAGCACGAAATCAACCTTGCCCTTGACATAAATGCTTGAAAGACAATGAAATTGAACCTTTCAAGCTGCGGAGTGATGCCTCCATAGAAAAGATTATGAGAAATATTGAGCTCCTAACAGTTGTAGCCTTAAGAGTAGAGCTAGAATTAGGAAGCACACTGGTGAAGTTATTCCCAGAGATGTTCGTCCAATGCTGTTCGTGTGGCGTTCTGGCGGTTCAGTGTTGTGTTTGGTTGTGCGTAAGAGGTTAGGGGTTATTATGTCATTTAATAGCATTTGTTGTTTTTTATATATGAACGAGGTTTAAGGTTATTAATCAAAAGATCAAAATTCATAACAAATTGTACACATAGAATAAAGTTTAATGGGATTTTTTTTTTTTACATTTTTAGCCTTCTTTTTTTCCCAAATAAATGATTTTACAATTTGATGGAAAATCTGCGATATCATATTAACAGATCCTGTCTTAAAAGTAAAAAAAATCATTAAAAACAATTATGTTTATTTTACTCGTGAATATATATATCTATATATATGTATATATATATATATATATATATATATAAGAAATAAACTTTTAAAGCAGTGGGCATTGGGTTAATTTTGTAGAGAATCCCTTACATAAGAATTGTAAAATTGTTTTAATTTGAACAATCCAATGACTTCTAACTGAAAAAAACTATCCATATACGTATAGATTTGTTTATCAAAATCCTTATTTTATCATTTAAATATTTTAATTGTCTATTCCTTTTTTCTTCTTCTACCCTAGAAGACAAAAGGTAAAAAAAAAAAAAAAAAAACAGTACTATTCTGTGAAGAAATTTTGTACGAATAAAGTTTCCTGTTGCAACTAGATTCAGGCAATACGAGCTTTAAATAACAAAAAAAAAAAACTGCTTCTTTGAATTTGTTTCTTATAACAAGACACTTTTCTTTGGCATTTTGCTAAATATAAATACAAATGGTGAAATAATATAAGAGTAAATTATTATTTTAATTTTTTAAAAATGTAATTTGTCTCAATTTAATATTTGAATTATAAAAATATATAATTTGGTCTTTAAAATATATATTATATATATTTAGTATTTGAAATCTTAAATTAAAATATAAAAAAATGTATAATACTTATATATAAGAATTAAATTAAAATTTAATATATTTTTAAATGATTAAATTAAATATTTTTATGATTCAATAATTAAATTAAAATAAATTACATTTTTTTCAAGAATGAAAACAATAAATTTATTCATAATACAGTTATTCCTTGCAAAATGATCTTTGTTTGATATATATACGAGACAGCAATTTTTTTTTCTTTAAAAAAAAAAGAAAATGGTGTGAGTTTGTCCTCACTCCCTGATGTGCAGGAGCCAATGGATTTGGATCAAAAGTCACGTTGTAGTTGAAAAGTATAGTTTTGTCAAACAAAAAATTAAAGAAAAAGAAGGAGATGAAAGTAGCAGTATACTGGTATTAGCTTATTAGGAACAATTTTTGCGTACACTATAACATACATATAATGAAAGGTTGAGATTAGATTATCCCAATCTTTACTCTCAATTGTGTATATATACACTATAGCGTAGAATAAAAAATTCTACAGTATTAATCCCTCATCACTTCCACACACATGCACTTACCACCAGTATTTGTATTCGACTTTCGTGCTCATTTCTTCCTTCTTTCTTTATTATGATTTATGTACATATTCTGCGCTATATTATTTCACAAACTAGTGCAAGGAAAGTTATATTATTTGGAAGAAAAACAAAATGGACAACAGTTAAATTTGTTACTTCTACAAGCCCATTAAGTCGTATTGGCATCCTTGGTTCGTGCACGAGTCATATTGTTTGGTTTGCTTTTTTCAGATTTTTTTTTCGTTGACAACTTTTTTTTTAAGGAAAACCACATATATTTGCAAATTCTTTGGAGGATTTTTTAAAAATTAAATAAAAATCTAATGAAAAAAATAAATTATTTATGAGAATATGTTTAATATATCTGACTATTCATTTAGCTATATTATAAAGTGATAATATACATCCAAGAATTGATTAAGAGGCCTCGATCGGCCCGACGTCATTATCACGTTTTATTTCTTTGCTCCTCATTGCGAATACTAGTAACCGAATCAATACAAAATTGTTATACACACATGCAGTTCATCCTACCCGTAATAATTTTACCCAAGAATCTAGGATGGTTCCCATTGTCCCAATGCCTATAAATAGTCAGTTCCATCCAAGTAAAATCTATTATTTTTTTCTTTATCATATCATTACTCTGAATTTTTGAGGACTAACTTTACTATAAGAGGTTATACGAAAGAATCCATTCTCTTCCTATAATTCTTCCTGTAACTCCTTGAGTTAAAGACCGGACATTCGGGCAATCAACATAAAGAAAATTTATATTTTTACATTTCATAACTCATACTTAACTCATAATCATTTTGTTAATTCGTTTATTCATTTGTAATTAGTAACTTTTTGGACTAAAGGAGTAAGTTGAACTTATTAGATGATGCAAAATTGATGATTTAGAAAATAAAAAAAAATCATTTTAAAGTTATCTGCTACAATAAAGAATATTGTGACTTAATTTCATATGTCTCCTTTTTCCGCTAAAAATGAGAAAGAAATTAAGCTTGGAATATTACCCTACAAAAAAGAAAAGCTAGAAAAAAGTGTACTTGATGATATTGTAGTATACAGGGAAGCAGGTTGGCAGGGTCAACGTTATTAGGCAAGGGAACGCCAATCTCTCTGGCATCGTGATCTTATCTTTGACTTCAATTCATAATGTTTGGTGAGGTTTCAAAAATATTATCTATATTCTGTAACCTCCCTTCACAGTTCAGAGTTCACACATAACATTGCTTCTTCTGTAATGGGAATTGTCAAGTGATCACTTATTTAATTTGTTGCCATCTCTTCTTCATAATATGAGCATCGCCTTTTGTAAAATGCTATATATATATATTTATACATATATATATATATATTAAACCAAGGATGCTACAATGCATAGCTTACAAAATAAACATCTAATTTCGACATTAAATAATTTGTATTCAAGAGAATATGATGCCTTGCGTTGCTTTTACAGTAGGATTTACAAACTAAAGACGTATCAGATCCTATAAAGAATCCGCGAGAGACTCAATGTGTGTCAACTATAGCATAAGCTAACCATTTTAATGCCTGGGAAATCAAAGAAATTAAAGAACAATATAGAGCAAATCAAAAACCAAAAATGGAAAATGTTAAAATTAACTAGAAGTGGTAGGGTAGCTAATGCCCAGGACCCTTTCTACTGGGTCCAGAAGCGAGCAAGAATTCCAAGCTTCGTACTGAAGGACGTTGAGTAACGCTGGCGTTGTTAGAAGATACAGCAAATGATGCCATTCCGAGAGACGACTCTGATCCTGATCCTCTCATGTCATTGCAACCATGTGCTGCCTCCGATCGAAGAACCCGGCAATGCACAAAGCTGACATGCGATGACATCACAAGCATAGTGATACACAACACACACCAAACACTCTTCTTCATCCACATCTTCCTTTCTCAAATTATTTCTCTCACTCTGTTCCTTTGTTTCGTTTTTCCTTCTGTAAAGGCCGTATAGTATATATCTGTCTCTGTATATCAAACTTATAACTTGTGTTGGCCTAAATGAGCCTCCGGTGGTTTATATTGAGAAATTTTTTAGAGAGGACGGTGAAGCCTTTTCCATGTGGGTCCTTAAAAGCTGCAACCTGATTTGACTTTAGCAATCCTCCTATCCTATATATTCTGCTTCTATGGACTAATATATTGGAAGAATTGTGGGTTCTCACATGCTGAGAAAGGAGGCTGCTTTTGAATTTGAAGAGCGAGTGTTGTTAGAATTTGACTTTATAATACTCAAAAGCGACATTGCTACACCTAGTCACGACTTGGAAAAGGAACAGAAAAAGACATTCACAAGGTTAGTGAACACTCTATATAGAGTCAGAGCTTAAGGTATGGTGTTGCAAGTTCGAGCTGAACCTATATGTTTCACACGGTTTGTGATTCAAAGGCTTGAATTTACAATCTGTTACGCGGTTGCATGCTCACTCTTTTTTCGTATTTTTAATATATGTGTTCCCCATTTCCATGTCATAAGAGATGACAACCACTCGGTACCTGACCCTGAAATTAATAGCGTTGTGACTCAAATGTCAACTACCAAAAGTGTACACGTTTGTTTGAACTGTCACTGCCTCCTTTTAGTTTTCGGTTCACGACGATGACGGTGCACAACCAAGTGCTTTTTGCCCTTCCTATCAAACGCAACGCCTACGGATAGCAACGCTTCCAAATTCAATCACTGACATGACATGACATGACAAGATGGTCTACGTGTAACAGTAATTGTTTTAAACAAGTCGTTTATTAAGTATGAGCTCAAGTTATAATTAAAATAAAGTATTTGGCTTAGGTGTAGTTTGATTAAAATAGTTGAATTTTAATTAACAGTAAAAACTTTTAGCCAAATAATAACTGATGAATGGCTTATATGGGTTCTTTCTAAATTCTAATGTGAATTCTGAAGCAAACTTGAGGGTTATAAAAATGTCAACCACATGGATTGGTATGTCATGCGTGCATATCAAAGCATACCCTCACACGATTTCTAAAAAGGAATGAATAAAGCAGATCTAATTATTGATGCCAGCTATGAGAAAAGTATACTTTATGACATCATGAATGAAAAGGCAAATCAAAAGCCACTTGTCAACAATCTCAATTTCGTGGGTAATTTCTTCAAGTTTAATCGTAAGAGAAACAGAATTTTGCAGGGAGCTATGATGAAAATGTGCAGTAATTTGAACGCTCACCTTTTTCTTTTGGAGGAATGGTGCTTCCGTGCTTTTGATGGTGGTAGCTCACTACTCAGTGGGAGTCTTTACAGCAAACGTTAGTAGAAGAGGACGGATTTGGTATGAAATCTGACCTCAATTCGCAGTGCCGCAAAATTCATAAACCATAATTGAAATAGAATGCCCAGAAAAAGGGTGTCATCAACTGCCTATTCCAGTATTCCTATGTGTGTTTAGGAAAGGGCGAAATTCCTTTCATTTGTTTAACTAATTAATTAATGATATACTAAATGTGATTTGACAATTGATAATAAAATTTAGATTGCAGTAAGTGAAAGATGAAAGTAGTTGCTTAGGGGCAATTGGATACCCAATGCCGGCTTCTCAATTCTTATGACTTTTGGATAAACTCATAACAGACTTCATTAGTATACCATTCCTATTACATCAAAGTCATTTACTTGCCAGAATGGTTTACTGATTAATTAAAGGATTCACATGCCTGGCTGCTCCTCATTTTCATCCTTTTTTTTTTTGGGTCAATGCTGGTCCTTATCTTCAAACACAAGTTTTTTGGCCAAATCAAGCACAAGTTTTGTTACTTGAAAATAGATCTAATCACCAAACTCGTTAAAAAATTAATTGGATTCTTATGTGTATATATTAAAAATATATGAGATTGAGCTTTTTTTTCACTTAATTTAGCTCGAGCTTGGTTTAATTAGAATTAAAACGGGCTTGGATCGTCCAAATAAAAAAAAAAAACTTAAAAGAAATAATTTTTTAATATATAAACGTTAAACTAACAAATTTTATAATATTGTATAAATTTAAATATAATTTTAAAGGATAAATTTTACATAAAAAATAAAATAAATATATATCAAAAGTCACCAAATCTCAACACATAATACAATAAAATTAAAATATTTGCCTATTAATAAATTTAAAATTAGAACAATAAATAAATAATAATATATTAATTAAGACATCCAAATTTTAAAGCCAAAACCTCCACTAACAAATCTTTAAATTATTGCAATAAAAAAAATTTAAGTATCTTAAATAATAAAAAAATTTACCAAATTAAAAAATATCTTATACTATTATATATATATATATATATATATAACGGAACAAACTTATGGGCTGAGTTAAAAAAAGTTAAAATCTGGTCCGTATTTTTTGTGAATTTTTTTTTTTTTAAATACACTTTCAAATGTAGGCTTAAATTCAGTATTTGATACGCTGAGTCTATTAGATCCGACAGATGATTAATTCTACTTGAAAGTTGAAAGTAACATTCCAAGTTTTTCGTCCCTTCAACCCAAAAAAAAAAAAAACAAAAGATAATTAAAAAAAAGAAGCTTTCCTTATTTCCTTGTTTGTTTAATTATTATTACATAATTTTCATATCCTGTCTGGTATCTTGTCTATGGCAATGACTCCAAGCGACTCAGTTTCTTGTATTATAGCAAAACGTGATGTTTTTCTTATTGTCCTTGTGAGCCATGAGATTAATAAATTAAATTTGGTGATTATAATCCTATTTTATTTATTATTCACATTAAATAGAGGAAGTCCTGGGTAATGGACTGTCAACCCAATGTGACACTTGTGGACCTCAATAAACAAACCAAGTTCTTTTGGACATGAAACAGATGTTCCAAAGATTTTGTTATATTTCCTTCTCATCAGCTTAGTTCTGTTCGTAAATAATTACATTAGGCTTACTCTTCTCATGACGGTTCATTGTACGAAGTTTTAGTCTATTTACTTGATAATTTTAAAAATTAAATAAATAGTTTATGACCAATATAATACTCCAAGTTACTTAATCTTGTTTGGATAAAAAAAAAAAAAGAAATTCACGTTTTTATAATGATAAAAATTGTCCACATTTTGATACAATTCATTTTGCTTGACTGTGTTTAAAATTATTATAACGATACTGTAATGTGAAAATAAAATTTTATGAAATAGTGATAATGAAATGTACTCGATAATAAAGTAAAAACAAATACACAGCATTTATAATTTTGTTATGAGTAAATTATTTTTGTTTATAAATATTTAAACAATACGGTCTTTTTATTTGTTTTTAAAAAAGTTTTACTTAGAAAATAATTTAATTATTTTTAATTTTAAAAATAAATATTAGTGAGATATTAGAGGACAAGACTTGAGCCAGTTAGTGCGAATAAAAAAAAGTGGCTTTATTAATGGGAAAGAGTTGTTGGCCCTCGAGGTGATGTAACAAAAGACAAAAAACCCATGTAATGCAAACAAGTGGTGCGACGATACTTGACGGATAGACAAATAAATAATTATGTATATTTTTGTAATCAAATTTTTAATTAAAATAAAATATATAAAAATTTTAAAAAATATTAAATATAAAAAATAAATTATATATATCAATTTTTAAATAAAAAAATTGATGAATAAAACATAAAAATTACAAGAGAAAACGAATAGCAAGAGGGTGACGGTGGAAGGCGAGAAGATGAGGACAATTTGGTCAATCACACAAAAGAAAAGAATCGAAGCGCATTTATTACTGATATTGTCGTGTTCGAAAACCCTCCCAATTTCCAAACAGCTTACAGCTGCGCCCTCCTACTCCTACTTCTACCACCTTGTCCTTCCTTCTCTTAATTATTATCTTTTCAGTTTTCAGTTTTCACCCATATCCTCCTATTTCTACTTTTCTCAACTTCCCACTCCTCCTCTTAATTTTAAACCCCTTTTTTCCTTCTTCCTTATAATTCAGTGCAGGCTCAGGGATGAAGAGGCCGCTTTCCGGCGACGTTGCCACCGACGATAACAAGATGAAGAAGGTAAGGCTGGCAGAGGATGATGGAGAACACGACAATCGCGTGGGTGAAGAATCTGGAGGCTCAGCCTCTGTGTATTTTGATGAGAATGTGCTGTTCGAGGTGTTGAAGCACGTGGATGCGAAGACGCTGGCGATGGCGGCTTGTGTGAGCAAGCACTGGCTCAAGACGGCACAGGATGAGCGTTTATGGGAATTGATCTGCTCCAAGCAGTGGGCTAACACCGGCTGTGGCGAGCAACAATTGCGCTCCGTCGTGCTTGCGCTTGGTGGCTTCCGTCGTCTTCACGCGCTTTACCTCTGGCCACTTTCCAAGCCCCACTCATCTTCCTCCTCCTCTTGGGCTTCCATCCCCAAGGTGATGCGATCCAAGCCACCCACTCGCCTGGGGAAAGACGAGGTTCATCTCTCCTTGTCACTTCTCTCCATTCGTTATTATGAGAAGATGAATTTCAACTGCAGAAACAGATGAATTTTCGTGTGTGTTTCTGATTTCGCTTCCCTCGTCTCCTTGTCTCCTTGTGGCTTTGGCTTTTCTTTTTCCTTTTTTCTTTCTTAATATTTTGTGCAATTTCTGGATTAGATTACCAGATCTGCATTATTATCAACTATTGTGTAAATTGAGAAGGAATTGCTTGATGGATGTATTATAATTTGATAGATCTAAGGATTGAACTATGACTTTTGGGATTGATTTAATTGCCGGATGAGCTTGCAAAAGAAATTAACTGTTTGCCTTGGATGTGCGGAAATGTTAAGTCAGGATGAGAGCAAAAGAAGAGGATAATTTAATTATCTTTTGAATATGATCGATAATTATATCTTGATTGCCATTTTCTCAAGTTCTTACACCATTTATCAAGAATATATATTTTCTCCAAATTCCTAAGTTTTAAGACATTAGTTTTAATTAATATAGAAGGTTGCCATTGCTATATTTAAAGTTATAATTAGAGAGTTAAAGAAAATTTCAAGGTAAAGAGAAAGGAAAGAATAAATTAGGGAGGAAAGATGGGGAATGAGGGTATTGCCGAAAGTGGTGAGAGATGGGAGATTGGGGCCATGGAGATGATGTTTCCGAATAAACACAAGCAGACAGAAGCAAAGGACAGAGGTGTATGAATGTATGGTTCTGCCTATTCTTGCTGCCTCTGACTTCGCCTAATTGGCAAAAGACAAGCACATACATACATAATATGCTATGAGAGATGCGTTTGGTCTTCCATTTCCATTGGGCCCTGAAAAAGCCTAATTATCCTCAAACGCCCTTTATACTTGTCCCATTCTTACTCCCATTCTTTGTTTTATATGTTGATAAGGAATCCTCTCTTTTGGAATCTCTCTGCTTTCCCGTCTCCCCTCTTTCTCTTTCTCACACTTCCATTTAGTTACCTAATTTTCTTTGTTTTTTCCCACAAGAAAAAAAAAGTTTTCGCTAATGCACCAAGTAAATGAAAGTTGCTAATGTATCTAAAGATTTTTATGTAGATAATGGTTTCATAAGACATTCTAGTTATAGAATTGCTAAAAATTACGCATTCCTCCTATTTTGAAGGTTATTAAATGTTAAAGATTTGAAAGATTCTTATATATATAATATAATATAAGTTACACTTCGAAGTTGGTAAACTTCAAAAAGGTTATAGCTGAATGCTATCATTAGATGGTAATTTTATTTTATTTTTTTGGCCATATCATCAGATGGGATGGGATTATATTTGTATGGGCTGAATAAATTTTGATTTTGGGTCTTAGAAAGTTGGCTTTTACTACTAGTTTTGAAAAAATAAATTAAATATCAATTTCTACTGATATCACTATTTTTTTTTTTTTTTAACCAAGCAGATGCACAAATTGATTTTGTTATTTGGCTATAGTTATTTGGCTGTGTGAGCGAGAGAAGAATCTTAGAACTTCATTACTATAAAGTGTGAACACTGGTTATGCAATGAAGCCTCCTCTCCTAGTTCTGTTATTTCTTAGCTACAAAGTCCACATCACCACTGACTGCCCAGCTCTTTTAACACTTACTGACAATTCATCTTATTATTAATAAATAATTTATTGTTTCATCTTTATTATAGTTTAAACACAAAATATTATGTTTAATTAAATTAAAAATCATATAAATAAAATATAATTTCTCCTATACTAATGATCTTTAACACCCTAAGAAAAGTAATCCTAACCTCTTCTCTCAGATTTTGATGCATTATTCTTAGTCTAACGTCAAAATCAGTTAAGTCTTAGCCGAAATTACGCATCCAAACATGTTGGACAGTCATTTTTTTCGCTGCGGAAGGATAATCACTAATCAGTTGAGACAATCCGAGTGCTAGACCGTAGACACTGGAAGAATAGGAACTATATTGAAGACTCTAATTAACTTTTTAATAGACAAAATTTCATCGGATAGCTCAGTGACAATGATATCACATGCCTTTGGCTATCCAAGTAGGGAGAAGGGACGACAACGACCATCAAAATATGATGGAACGTCTTTGCTCGGAGAAATTAATTTTGTTTTGAGGTTTTTGGTTCAGCTTTTCTCAAGCCATTTTGTCAATTTTAAAATGTTAATTATCACCCTCTTGAAACGGAAGGCTTCTTATTGATAACGGCAAAAAAAAAAAAAAATCTTTTATATTTGATTCTAAAAAGAAAGGCCAACGCCGCCCCCTCTTCTGCTTTATATTTTTTGGGTTGCAGTTGACTATATTAACCATTTTTGTTATCGAATTTAGTGTATTATGAGGTAGGTACATTTTATTGTGATTTTTTTCAATTATGATTAATAATTTAAAGCTATCTAAATGAACGTGCCCGTCACATCGAAGCCAATTTGGAATATGGTTTTATTGTGGTCGTTTTCTTAAAGTGGTTTTTAATATTTCACAAATGATTGAATAAAATGTGCCAATCACATAAGGCACCAATTTGGAAAATATTTACGTGATAGATGTATCATGTATGTATGAACAAACAGATAAAACTGAGCACAATCAACTTCTGAACTTCTATGTACTACTAGTGTTTTCAAATCTATTACATTTTTTTGTTTGGCAAAACAACTATAGATATATAGTATATACAAAACAAAGTTCACTAGCCTATTTTATCAATCGCGATACTCAAGAGATATAATTTTGTGCGATTTAAAAAAAAAAAAGGAACTTACGGATAGTTTTGGCTCCTTGTTAGCATTAAGGCGTATTAGCCTTAAATTGTGTATCATATATTACTTTGATTTAGTTTTTAGTCAAGAAAAATGGCAATAATCTGAAGTCGTCAATATAAAATTTTATAAGTTAGCCTGTGACAATTCTGGGTCAATTCTATGTTTATTTTGTTTTTATTTCGACGATGGCAATTGGTATTCAAAAAATGATAAATGATACGCATCAAGGATGAAATTTTCTTCAATATTGAGTCCAAGTCCTTTTACTAGTCTTGCGGAACTGTCTGATTGTTAATTCCTGATGCGGGTGTCCTCATTATTTCTGTAATTTTCTGATCAGAGTCAGGTCAATGAAGCATGGAATATAGTAATTAATTAAGTAAATGTAACTGAAACTCAGGTCACAGTGAAGTAACCATGTCAATATTTATATTCATTGGTGGAAGGGATGTGATCATGTGAATGTTTCAACTTTCGATCTTGGCCTGACATTCATTCCATGGAGTTTCTGAGTGCAATATTGGCCTTATCATTTCTGCTTCCTTTGCTTTTGTGTTGCCAGCTTTGATTTTCAGCAATGAGTAGTATGAGAAAAGGGTCATATATCCTTGATGGTTGAGAAGCTGGAAGAAGATGTTATATGTAGTACTGTCACCAAATACCATGTTCTCTGCCGGAATTCAAGCAGTTGGTGACAATGGAATTGCTTTGGCATCTGGTTCACTCAACCCGCTCCCCCAAACCCCATTGGTATGGAGCCAACAGTGTGTGTACCTACCATCATCTTTCTGGTATAAAATGTTCTTGTGAGAACGGAAGTGACTGGTCTTTTGGGTGCCACCCAAAATTCCATTTGTCTTGCAACTCAATTCAGTCTCGTTTTTTGTATAGAGGCAACGCTGAACACACATAACCAATGCCAAGATCAATGCTTAAAATTGTGGAATTGCAAAGCTTTTCTAATACACCTATGACATGAACAACGGCTGTGCACTACATATCTTTGTCACTGATACGGTAGAAAGTCAAGAGGGGATGAATAGACTGCCAGCAAGGACCAAAAGATTGCCAACATGGACCGGAGATTTTGTGATGTAGTTAGGAGGTTCATGATATAGTTAGTCTGTTATATTCTGTTATGAATTCGTCTAATAGTTGAGTGTGGAAAATATAAATGTAACTAAGAGGGAAGAAGAGAGTATGTTTTTGAATAATGAGAATTTGAGTCTGTCCTTCACTCAGAGAGGATCTTCTACTACGTTTGCTTTCCTTCATCTATAGGAATTTGACACTACTTCATTCATTCGTCATTTCTTTCTCTGCCCATTTTTCTTGTTTTCTCTGAGATCTATCATTTTTGCTGCTTTCAGTTACTCAAAGACGATGCCGCTCAATTGGTATGTCTCCCCCGGTTTCCATGGGTCAATTTACTTGAGACTGCCTAAAGCTAATAATTTCGGTTTTGAAGAATCCGTGGTGGAATGTAACTGTGTGAGCTCTATAAAGCTTGAGAGAGAGTACAGCTTGAGACACAAGAAAGTTTTAGTGAAGGTGTTTCTGTGGTTGGCGTTGGCTGAAATTGTTTGCATCTCTTTGATTTGGTGTCTGTTGATGAGGACCCGGAAAAGGCCCGGTTTAGATGAACACAACTACCATCTTACTGCAACGGAATTCAGAAGTTACAGCTACTCGGAGATGAAAGAGGCAAACAGAAGGGTTCAGTGAAGAGATTGTCTGAGCTACTCAAAAGGAATGACCTGGACAATTCAAGCTTCTCAAGGATTAGAGGAAGGAGAGGTTATATGGCACCTGAGTGGGTTTTCGATTTACCCATCACGTCCAAGGTGGATGTTTATAGTTACGGAATTGTTGTGTTGATGGTTACAGGAAAAGGCTTGAGGGGCTTCCACACGGTTGATGGAGTAGAGTCACATCATGGAAGCCTAGTGCCATGGGTGAGGGACAAAAACAACAGAGGATCTCACACCGCATCATGGGTGGAGCAAATTATTCATTCTACAATTTATGAAATAGATAAGATTGAGATTTTACAAACTATATTATTGGTGTTTATAATGTTTTAAAATAAAAAGTGTGATTTTTCTTATTCCTAATTTCTTTTAATCCTACCAGATTGTAATTGATTCAACCTAATTTAGAGTTCCTTTTAGATTCGAACTACTGTGTAACTCTTGTTCCGATTGAGTGTCTCATTCACACCTTAAGTTATAAATTCAATATTACAAAAATAAAGTAAATATTTTTCTTCACCTGAAGTGAGACATTGCTAGTTATTAAGATATTTTTAAATTTACTTAAACTATTGAACAAAATTAGAATTATTATACTGATTTAATATTATTATTTTTCTTTTGACGTGACGCTACAACTACCTACGAAAGTGACTCTTTTGCCTAAAATAACTGGTGAAATGCCCAATATCAGTAATAATAGTATAGAGCCATTCCTAAATGGGAAAAGTAGGAAGGAGATTTATTGATGAAGTTTGTCTGGTAAACATATTAAGTCGAGTAGTGGGACCCCTGTACACCACCGAGACACAGATCGCATTGATTAGATGGTGTTATCTTATAATATGCAAGAAACAGTTTCATAAAAGATTTGTATCTTTAAGATAGGAGAGATGCACGAAACTTTTACAATAAAAAAAATAAAGATAAAAAAAGATAAATTTTAATGGATGAATCTTTTCTTTATTTATTGTCTAATTTTTTTCTTCCAGCAAGCTCCCATGATGAAATGTGGGCCTGATTTTTAGCCTAGGTTAGGTTGTGTTGGGTCTTAGTCTGAGATACCCAAGAAAACCAAGTAGCAACTAGCAATATAGTAATTAAAAGTTAAAAGAGAACGTTGGATCACGTGGAATTTTATTTATATTAATCTTAAAGTTGGTGGAAGCAGGAGCCAAATCTTGACTCCAGAAAGTGATATTCATACAGCATCTCATAATTTCTTTTTCTTCAGCTTTAGGAAATGGCATAGGATCAGAAGACATTCTCCAATCGCCAATCTCCAATATTGAAAGAGGATCGATGCATTCGTTGTTGTTGGTGTTGGGGTTATTGGCGTTGGTGATTGCAAATGAAGGATGGGGAGTGAACAGCCAAGTGGAAAAGAACATATTTATATTGGCAGGACAGAGCAACATGGCGGGGCGGGGAGGGGTTGTGAACGACAGCGTAACGGGGATGGCGAGGTGGGATGGGGTGGTTCCTCGGGAATGCCGTCGGAATCCGTTGATTGTGAGACTGAACGCAGAACTGGAGTGGGTGGAAGCAGAGGAACCGCTGCACCAGGACATTGACGAGAAGAAGACGAATGGGATCGGACCAGGTATGGCATTTGGGAATAGGTTGTTGAGGAAGAAAGGGAGATTGGGTGTGGTGGGATTGGTGCCTTGTGCGATGGGAGGGAGTAACATAAGCGAGTGGGAGCCAGGAAAAGCGCTTTACAACCGCATGATGAAGAGGGCCAAGGCGTCGTTGCAGCAGGGTGGGAGCATTAAGGCGCTGTTATGGTATCAAGGGGAATCTGATACGCTCACTTACCAAGATGCCCACGCATATGCCACTAGACTTGGCAACTTTTTCTCCAATGTTCGTGAACAACTCCACTCTCCTTTGCTTCCTATAATCCAGGTTTTTCTTTTCTTTTTTTATTCAAAAAACATAAATTACTCATTTATTAAATTCTTACTTTCACTTTGGTGTGCTTTCATCACAAAATACTTGTTTCTCCTATACAACATATAGATCGGGACAAATAATCATAGTACGCTATCACATGTCTTTAACTGAAAGAAAAGTCACCAAACCTCATGTCTTCAAACTCGGGGATTTTCACGCCAACACTCTCCCACCCAAAACACAAGTTAGATGAGATTAACAAAGCTTCTCTTTCTTGGGCCTAAATTTCCTTTCTATTCTTTTATCTTTCTTCTCTTCCACTCTAAGTATATGAATAATGAGACCTCACCGGCTTTCTTTTATTTCTTAAAGAGGGAAATGAAATTTATATTATCACAACCGGAAAATGACAATAATGCATGGGAACAGCTGTTTGGTTGAGTCTACGGTATAATTTATGGGTTTCCTGGAAACACATTAATTGTCTTAAATTAATGCAACTTGTCAGTTTTAATGATCTTTTAAACTCAAAATTATTAATTTTTTTAATAAATACTTCAAAGACACTAATTAATAAGACAAATAATAAACAAAAACTTATGAGTTTCCTCCAAAACACCTCAACTTTTTTTTTTCTTATCTTACTAACTAGTGTCTATAAAGTTTTATTAAAAAAATTCTATTTAATTAATATACTTTTTTTAATCAATATCTTAAGATTTTTTTAACTAGTATCTTTAAGACATTAATTAATAAAAATTATTAGTTTCATTAATTATTTTTAAACTCAAAACTATTGAGTACCTTATTAACCTATTATATAAAAATTTTTGAGCATTGGTTAGCAACACCAAAAATAAATACTCGAGGGAAATTTGGAACTCCAAAACTTAAGTCAGAAGTCAGAATTGTCTTAATCATTAAGCCACAGGTACTCGGAAGTGGATTAGTTTGTTGAGACTAATAATGACGTTAGTTTATTGACAGGTGGCTTTGGCATCAGGTTCAGGCCCATTCGTAGAGACTGTAAGAGAAGCCCAACTAGGGATGGACCTTCTCAACTTGAGAACTGTTGACGCAAAGGGTTTGCCCCTTGAGCCAGATGGGCTTCACCTTACGACGCCAGCCCAAGTTCATCTTGGTCACATGATGGCTGATGCATTCCTTCCCTTCCTCCCCACTTCATTGCAAAGTGCCGCTCCATTGCCTAATAAGGCTCCTCCAACGCTTTCCAATTTAACACCTACTCTTTCTATTTTTCTCCTCTTCAGATTTATCATATTCTTCACAACTTCTTATAGTGATTCCCTCCCCTTTTAGTTATATATTTTGTTTCTGATGAGATAGAGTCCTGAAATAAAACTTTGTACACGACAATTCAAGCAATAAAGCATCTCTTTCTTGTGGTAAGACTTTGCGTGAGAGCTATTTAATTAGAATGAATTTGAATTTCGGATGACTAAAAAATAGATAAGCACAGGGATCTTACAGTGTGGGTCATTTTCTCCCCCTAGTTTAATAGCGCCATTCACATTCAGGCACTGATAATCCTAATAGATGGTAAAACTTTGCGAGAGTGCAGCTGAATGCTGATGGAGGGGCCGGAGGAATAACATAAAAAGGAAGAAATTCACGAGGCAGCTAAATTAGGACCACATTGCCATTTTTGTACCATATGTAAGGTCCCAGTGACTGCATTAGAAACAAATGAGGAAAAGCCAAAAGCAGTCACTGTATATAGTTTAAATCCTTCTCCCCTATCAAGCCAGAGAGTATTGGATTTGAATGTCACTTGTAAGTAGTAGCTAATTACAAGTGAACATGATGGAACCTTATGCAATATAATAGCAAATAATAACATAATAAAGAAATTGGTCCTCAAAAGCAAGTTGAGTCGAAAATTTCCTTTTTAAAAAGAAAAATGAAATTGAAGTTGGGAGTAATTTTGAATTGAGTAACGCTCCAATTGGATTAGTAAGAAACGCATGCATGGTGTGCCATCATGGTTGGGTTGCTGGGTTAGAGGTGGGTCCCAGTGGAAGCAGGCACGCGGCAAAGCCAATTCGCCAAGGCCAAGGCCTCCAATTGCTTTCCCTGTCCTTGCGCAATTGATAATACCAATGTGAGTCCCCACAGGGTGCAACAGTCAACAGAAATAAAAGCAAAAGGTTAAGGAAAAATGTGCAATTTGAAAGGTTTGAACATTTGAACAAGAAAATCACCAGTTAAGGTGGTCAAATACTCCAATATTAATAACAAACTGTCATGGGTCTTGAGGGTAATGCTAATAATAGGATTAGGGCATTCATGTTCAGGGGCAAACAAGGATATATTTTTACTGGGAGGACAGAGCAACATGGCTGGTCGGGGCGGCGTGAACGGAGGCAAATGGGACGGTGACGTCCCACCCAAATGCAAGCCCAACCCATCCATTCTGAAACTCAATGCTCAACTCCAATGGGAGGTGGCACGTGTGCCCCTCCACGCTGACATTGATGTGGGCAAGACCTGCGGAGTTGGGCCCGGGATGGCATTTGCCAACCACATAGTTGGAGCCAGTCGTGCAGATGCAGTGGGTCTGGTTCCTTGTGCAGTAGGTGGGACTCGAATGAGCCAGTGGAGCCGAGGTTCAGCTTTGTACAACCAGTTGGTACGGCGAGCCAATGAGTCTGTCAGAGGCGATGGCATTATTCGAGCACTTCTCTAGGTTACTCTTTCCCTCTTTCTTCTTCACTCTTCACACTCTTGCTCTCTTCACTGTGTCCTTTTTCTTCTAATTATATTAATTTTTCTGGTTTTTATGGACTACAATGACCTTTTTACCTTCTCCTACTTTCGTGCTGTGAAATATTTTCTTCTACGATATATATATATATATATATATATCTCTTTGTGTAGTGTATGCCAATATGCCCCACCCAATGTCAACAAGTCTACCTATCAATCCATATGAAAGGCCGTTTTCTCTCCAGACCTTACGCCGCGGATAATTAATAATTAGGTTTCATGTACCATGTCCATTCAAAATCAATTGTATGGGTGTCAATGAATACAATTAGTGCATTTATTTGTAATAAAAAAGAGATAAAAAAAATTTAATTTTTAATCTATTTAAAGTAAATCTTATTTTTTTTATCTCTCTCCTCTGTAAAAAATATTATAAAAAATTTAATATGTATCTTAAAGGTTACGTAACAAAATTTTCATCTCCCATACGAACCATTTACCGGTTGAAGGGTTGGTTGTCTATGATTTCAAATTAGGTTAATGCCAAAACACTACCGAGCAGTATATATGTTTGAAAAAATTACCTTAAATGTATTTAATTCCAAATAAATAACTATTTTAGAATATTTTATTTATAAATACAAGGACTGTCTCCCAAATAAATAACTGCATATGAAAGAAAATGAATTAGAAGATTTGATCATCATCAAAGCAACAGAAAACCAGCGCGGGACAGGTGCTCTCGTGATCTCAATAAATGAGACACGCTGTTAAGTTCATGATTAAACTAGATTAACCAAATTAACTTTACAAACCGGGCCAGACAATTCTTTGCCCTGTAAAACCATATTTGAAAACAAACTGCAGCTAAAACGCAGGTACGTGAAGTACTGTTAATTAAATTTGATGAAATGCATAAACTGAAATAGCAGTTATGTCACATTTCAGGTAACACTAGCATCAGGGGAAGGCAAATTCATAGAGAAGGTGAGAGAAGCTCAACTGGGAATCAAATTGCCTAACGTCAAGTGCATTGATGCCTGAGGATTGCGCCTCAAGGCAGATAAGCTGCACCTTACCACCATGTCCGAGGTTCCCTTGGGCATCAAGTTAGCTCATGCATATCTTCGTCCTCCCATCTCTTTAATCCTTCGCATCTCACCTAAACATGACATGACACACACACAATCCAACTGCTTTAAAGAATCAGTGTGGGGGCTCCTCTGTTACTATGTACTTTCAGAAAGGCAATAGTTTTGAGAATGAAGATGCAGCATATTTGCCATTGTTTTTAGTTTTTACCTTCTTAATCAATATCCATTCAAATCACCTTATATGAATAGAATTAGTTTATAATCTTTCATTAATTAGTATATCTTCAAATTCAGTGCAAGTTCATTTCTCCCTTCTGCCATCATTAGGATTGGCGCCAATGGAATCCATTAATAAATAATATAATTAAACGTGGAAAATATTGCAAGTAATCGACATAACCCTCAAGATCTGAATTTAGATTTGATCCTCGATCGACATGGAAATAAAATAAGACGTCTCCGTGTTGACTTTGAATGGCTGGATAATCACAAAAGAAAGAGTTAATTATAGCCGGGCTGGGCGCATGACATGACTCGACCGTACAAGATCGGCATAAACATGGAGTTTTTAGATAAGTATTGTTGGATATGTCAGCTAGGTATGAGTTTATATATAATACTTACGTGGGCAGAAGCAACAGACGCGTGTCGAGTCATTACAAATTCAAGATGATGAGAACGATTGCTGAAGCAGCCGTATGAATTACGTATCAAGACTACCCAAATGAGCTAGTCTTGCAATTTATGAGTATTATCAGTATTTAAGGGATAAGTACATATATCAAATTCAAGTGCACTTCATCTTAATTGTTAGTCAAAATTAACCTGCCCGAGTCGTGATGGTAACGAAGGTGTTGAGAATTTTTAAAGCTGGTTGGGTTTATTGAAGAATGACGACGTACGTCATTCTTGTGTGTATTTTGTAGGGAATGAAATTTATAAACAAGGAAGGCGCAGTAGAAATAAAAGTTGAAAGCGTGGGTGATGGTTCATATTAAAGAAAGGGAGAGATCTAATCCAGCCAATTATCATGCCAAGGAAACTACCTGTACCTCAAAATCATGACTGGGAATTTGTAGGCTTTTTATGAAAATAAAATTTATTCATTTCTCATTATTAATCGCCCGCTTCAATTGGCGGACTAAATCATCCATTTCCATTGTAGCTTAACCCAATCCAACTCACTCATGTCATCGACTCCCTCTTAATTTTAATATTAATACTAATAGAGGCATCACGATTTAATCAGTAAGCCCAACTATATATGTTCCCTCCCACAATAATTTATCTTCAACACGAGGGCATACTAATTAACTGTCTTTAATTCAATGTATAGCAAGACATCGGAATGAGCTTCTTTACTTAATTTTTCTTTTCTTTTTCTGAAAAAACAAAAAGACAAAAAGCTAGCAAGTAATGTATAGTAGCTAACTAGCTATTACCAACCCGTCGGATTTTGTAGCACTTGAACAGCTTTTGAGTTTTGAGGGGACAAGAAACAAACGAAGTGCTAATTAAATAATTCGATAGATGCAAATTTGGTTTATTCTTCGAGTTGGGTTGGGCGCCAATGTAACATACAACCTTTGCAATTATCTTTACGAGACCCGAATCTGTATCTATTCTCGCAGCATTGTATTGATTTAGACCTTTATTAATCTGTGAGATTTTCATAACATTAACTATTATTTTGTGAAACTAAAAAAATATCACTTTGTCCAAAAACAGGTTTGCACACGGCGGAAGATAAATCCAAATGATTTATCATTATAGATTATTTTATTTATTATTTTACTTTCTCCCTCAATATGTTCATGGATCATATTTTTTACGTAAATTTTAATTTATAGTTTTAAATACAACCGCGTGTCCACTTATAGTTTATACTAAAATTTCAAATAATCAAATTTGAATTTTATTGTGTCGTAGTCATAGTAGCAAGTGATTAAGGTGAATAAAAATTTTAGATGTCCCTTTCTAATAATAAGCTTGGTTTGTATCCAGTAATTATTTGTCCGAAGAAGAACATTTTCATGCATGCCCATGCGTACGAGAAGAACGGAGGAAGATTGTGAATAGAGTTATAAATTCGCTCTCAAAATTCCAATTATATTCAGTTACTGGTGCTTGTTTAAAATTTTAATCTTGATTTAGGCCGATAAGTTAGCAAGACCTTTAGATATGCTACCGAGTATCGACCCTATACTTTGTTTACATTTTGGTTGGACTCATAAGTAAGAATCGCATTTGTGGCGCAGCTATATTATTCAGTAGATGTATTTTGTTGGGCCGTTTCAGGTATATATAATAGTTGATGCAAATTGCTCGTTATTTTTGCACTAGCTAGGCGTCGGCCCATCTCAAAGTTTAGTTGATTCAAAGCTAATTAAGATTTGAGAAATTTTAATTGCTCTAATCTTCAACTTTATATATTATTTAACAAGGCCCTCAGTCGAAATTACTAATATTTAAAAATTCACTGACCTAAGATCAATTTAATTTAAAACATGAAGAAAAGAGTTGGGTGCAATAGTAGGAAGATAAAGAGGTATTATTGAGAAGAGAAGACAAAGAGCTATTATTTGACATTTGTTCTAAAAGAGAGAAACAAGAAAACTAGCTAATTCTACGACCCATGTTTTGAATAAAGGGAAAGAGGTAGGGTGCACCGTAAAACACAAACACCCTGAACAGCTAAAGCTGAAGGCTGAAGGACAAGGCAAAGTAATATTAAAAGAGTTGAAATAGGTGGGAAGGTGAGTAGAGTGATTTATTGGGTTATTCCCAGATTCCAACTTCCATGAAGCCATCCTGGGTGGCGCAGCCCCTAAACATGCCATTACAGTTGAAGCCGTAGGCCACTTCCCCAGTGTTGGACACGGCTATCAAGCCAGCCATCCCTTGGTCCAGCCTTTCCTTTATCACGAAGTCTACTGCTTCCTGAAGGCCCAGTCCTTTGTACTCCATTACAGCAGCCACATCACGCGCCAGTGTTCCACGTATGATGGCCTCCCCTTCACCGGTGCAGGATACCCCACACAAGTCACAAGCGTAGGTCCCAGCACCTATCAAGGGTGAGTCGCCGATTCTACCGGTCATTTTGTTCATGAGCCCCCCTGTTGACGTGGCAGCTGCACACCGTCCCTCACTGTCCACTACCACGCATCCAACCGTCTCCGGCGTGTATACGCTGATGGGCAGCCCATTCATTTGCAATGGGCTCTCCTTCCCAAGTCCTGCACCGCATGTTTCGTGTCCTCCAGTTGGGATCCTGTAATCAAACTGCATCCCCCTCCAACATTACTGCTATTACTATATCTGTCTAATTGTACATTTATAATCATTTTTAATTTAAATGAAATTAAGAAAGAGATCAGGTACCCATACCAGAATAGCATTGGCTTCCTTTGCCAGCTTCAGCATCCCAACATTTTCAGGAGTGATGAAGTACTCGTTGTCCACAATTTCCACACCCTTCACATGCATTCCACAATATTTCTCTTATTATTATTTGTTTTTAATTATTCATAAACAGTTACCGAAATAGCGCATAGACAGGAAGCAGCTAGGAACGAACCTGTTGCCTTGCGAATTCTTCAGCGCCGGAGAAAGCGAGGTAGGAATGAGGAGATTTATCCATGACTAAACGGGCAAGTGAGATGGGATTTTTTATGGTAGTTACGCCCGATACGGCACCGCATCTTCTTTTGGTACCATCCATGATGCTAGCCTCCATTTCCACTGTCCCTTTTTCTGTCAGCGCAGATCCTCGTCCTGAGTTGAACAGCGGATCTGTTTCCAGTTCTCTCACCTGTCCCAAATCATATACCACTCATCACCAATCATATAAAATCAACCAATGCCTGCCAACTCTTATATATATATATATATATATATATATATTACAGAATGGAATATCTGATTCAACTAAATATATGTATAAACCGTAAAACAATGTGCATGTTGTCTAACTGTTTTCACATGAAAACGTGGAGGAGCGTATATTGGTAGGGGAGACGAGGGCAGACGAGGGTGAGAGTGAGGAAAACGAGACATTAATATATGTGTATATACATATACGATATAAGGCATATGTATATAATTAATGAAAGACGTACGACAATTTCGACGACATCGATGGCGGGGAGTTTAGAACTGAGAGCAGAGATGCCGAGATGGAGACAGCGGGTGAGGAGTTGCTTGGCTTGTTCTTGACGGTGTGGTGGGAGATTAGGGTCCACACCAGCGCCACCGTGCACCGCTATAGCCCAACCCACCATATCTGCGTCTCGCTCTCTCTTTTTTTCACTTTTTTCCTGACTGCCCTAACTAGCTGATTAGCTTGTGTTTCGGGCGTGGTTATACTATGCGTCGTGTGCTGCTGCGAGATTCACATTGCAGTTTAATAGCTACTTTTATAGACTGTTTCGGACTTCAAATCTCTATATGTTGTAATTTAATTTTGATTGCGTCACCTATTTAGATTGTTTACGGACCCTTCTCTGCGGCTCCATTTTGGTGCCTCCAAGTTCCTACCTCACAAGTGTGGTTCGGTTGGGTTTGCTATGGGTTCATAATGGTTAGTTTCCCCTCTGCCTCCCCACAAACAGACAAAACCCCGACCCACCATCCCTCTCCTTCAGAAATTACGACCTGTTTCTTTGCTTCACCTCTTACTTTTATTATCTTTCCCCACACATAATTTTTAATATTTTCTTTAATTCTTATTTTTGGTTATTTGTTACATAATTATGGTGGTATAATAAAACATACTACTTCCCATTCTACCAAAAATAATATGTAATAACACCACATTTTTTAGTATATATCTCCATATATCTATCCAGGGTATAAATATTAGACTAAATTTAGGTCCATGTTTTTATATTTTTGTTATTAGATTTTTTTAATAAAAATAAGATATATAACAAATTTTAAAAAAATTCAATCAAATCATAATTAGTTGTAAAAATTATATATATATTATTTTCTTATTAAAAAATCTAATATCAAATATATAAAAATGACATCTAAAATTTTTTTCCTAAATATTTATCAAAATTTATCTTTCAAAAATGATGTATTTAGAAATTTAATATATAAACAGCAAAAATTAATATTTGTTTTAAAATATGATATATATAAAACAAATACTAATATACTAAAAATATCCTTGTTTCCTATTCTTCTCCTCCTCCAATATCGATCCTGGCAAGTTTTCTGTACGAAATTTTATTAATATGGTTCTGTAATACCTGAAAGATTCACCTCTGTAAGAATCACTGTTCTCTTTCCAAAAATAGACATTTGGTCGGAATAGTCAAACTCCAATTGTAGCGATCTTTAATATTTTTTTATTTTTTTATTTAACAAGAAATAAATAAAAAAATTAATCTTTAATTTATTTAACGTAAATTTTTTATTTTTTTATATCTATTGTAAAAAAATTAAAATACAAAGAATCTAAAATTTAATTGCACGCGAATCTCATGCGATGGCATCTTCCCAGCCTTCAATTATTTATTTAATCGCCACATAATACCATATCAATGCCCCTCTATAGATTGCTTTCTTTATTGTTCTGCCCCCACGACCGCGCACTTTATTTTTAATTTCTTTATTCTTAAACAAACGAAACAAAATGTTCAAGTTCAACTTTTCTTTTCCTTTTTTCTTTTTAATTTGCGCCGTGCTTCAATTATATATTCAATTAAAGAAGAATTTAGCTCTATCAATATATGGTTGATTGAAATTCTAAGTATTTTATTTTCTTTAAATAAAATTTTAAATTTAAATATTATGCATAAAAAAAAATTTATTAAAAAAATTTTATTTTTTGTGTTTATAAAAATTTTTATTGAGAGAATTTTATGTTTATTATGAGACTGCAAATAGCTTGAATCAAATTACTTAAAATCCAATAAATTTTTATATATTGGTAATTGCAACCAAAAAAAAAATCTAGCTGTGACAATATTTATACCAATAATTCCTTCGTTTTTGCTATTTACATTGTCGCTTATACCTCATTTCTTCTTTCTTTTTTTTTTTTTGGGTATTCAAAAACTGTACTTATAAATTAGTAAATTACCAGTGTTGTGTGTGGCAGCTGAAAACTAAAGAAGTGTTACGCATTATTACTCTGGGCAATTAATTTTGACTGTCTTGAAAAAAAAAGAGAATATTTTGTAGTGTGGTTTGAAGTGAAAGTATGCAATTTGGTGTCAACTTGTTACATGCATAAATGCAGGGAATTGAAAAGAAAGGTGGGCCAGAATATATAATTGACGAAACTGGTGAAGGTGGTTTCATCTTTCAACTTACATGGCGGTGGATCGAGTTCCATAAACCAGGGGGCATGCGGGGAGCAATTAGCAAGTTTTCAAGAGTTAAAAGACTTCCACAATCATGTGATAAGGACACTGATTGGCTGAGTTTGGTGACTAATGGACACAAAAGCCCTCCGTCAGCTAATTAATGCGATGTGCATAGACTCACCTGCTACCTTCTTTAGACTAAACCCCAATTAAATATTTAAATTAACCAACCTCTTCTTCATTCAGCAATTACCCAATTCTAATGCAAAATGATAAGGATTGTGATTGGCTGCTATAATATTGGATCCATGACTGGATGCCATTTTCGTATATATATATATACACTCCAGAATAAGATATAATTTAAACAATAAATATATAATTAATTAATTATATTAAAAAAATGAGGTTGGCTTGAGCTTATTTATTATGTAATATATATAATAACTGGTTTGAAAGGGAAAAACTAATTAATACGTATATGGATGAAATTAGGCCGCACTTCCCAGCTTTTGGGTAAAGCCATGGGCATGGCACGTCAATGACAACTCACAACGATTCCTTTGCATACATGTAACAGCTTCCTCTCGTGCTTTATCCACAGCTGCTTCTGCTGGGGTCCTTCTCTTCTCTACTCTTTGAACGCTTCCAAAAAAATTTTTCCATTCCAATTTACAACCCCACCTTCAATTCCTACTTTCTAATATTCCATTCGCAAAATACACTGTTCGATCAATTTCATTTAATTTGCACACCCATGGATATGTATTGATATAATTTATATATTATGTGGCTCACCAGAATAATATAATCCCATCCCCACTCCACAGCACCAGCTCCACAAAAATCATTAGGCCCAGAAAAGCAATCACCTACGCCTACAAAAATTAAAAAACTAATCACTGAAAACATGGACAACCATTGTCGATCACAACTCCTTTTTTTTTTTAAAAAAAAAAGAACAAAATTGAATAGTGGCTACCACTCATGATTATATATATAAAATGTAAAATTCGTATTGTTCAAGGTATCTTTTTCCTTAAAACATGAAAAAGTTATCATTCCCATCCTGCTTACTGTAGACTTCACCTTAATCTAAGACAAATGTAAAGGTAAATATTAGTAATAGTCGCTTTCTTAAGGCTCTGCACCTCACTTTGAAAGAAAAGAATGTTTACTAACCTAAATACTAAATATAGTAAATTTGAAGTGATTGAAGTAGTGAAGGGGGAGCAAAAGTAATGAGTAACAAAATAGCTAAATTTATTAAGGATTTTCCATGTACATAAAAGAAGAAAAAAAAGGAAAGAAAGAAAAGAGGGATTCATATTGATAATGGCATATTATAAATATAAAAATATAAATGTATGTATAATATAAGAGTAAATTATATACACCACATAATATAAAATATATTTTTAAAAAGTAATTTACTCATCATAGTATAAAAAAGCTGATACGGGGCGAGGAATTTAGGAGTGTAGGGACATGAAAACAGCGCGGGGCATGTGGATTGGTGAAAGTCACATCAACACGCACTCACTCATGCACAAACAGCCACAAAAGTCGGAGAGCCCGAGAGTCTTACAAGATTCTTGCCCTTCCTCCCTCTCTCTCTCTCTCCCCACAACTACTAAACCTCATTTGTTTTGTGCCTCCCAATGGATTCTCATCACGTGTTCCCTCCCTCCCTTTTCTATTTCTCGTTTTGTCTTTTCCACTCCATCCCCAACACTGAAATTACACACACCACAAACTCAATCACTTACGTTTAGGCTGTCAAATCCATTGGTTCGGCAACACATAACCACTGACTTCGGTCGGGTTAAAATTCTTGGTTCAGCCTACCTCTGCAAAACTTCTGGCCTACCCACATCCTTTTTCTTATTTATCTTTTTGTAAATTTCTTTTATAATTACATTTTTTAATAAAAATAAATGATGTACTTGGGTTATTTAAGTATTTTTAATAAATAATGGTATAGGTTCGAAGCACATATTTGTTGGACTTAAAATTACCGGTGCATTTACACGAATAATATGTCTGAAATTTTTTTTAACTAATACTCTTAAAACATTAGTTAAATTTTTTATATTAATTGATACAACATTTAATAATTTAAATTTTGTAACAAAAATTAATAATATTTAATGTGTGGACATTGATAATAATATCGATCCAACGAGCTTACAAACCCAGCAGCCACCAAAGAACGACCGGGCCATAGATCTTAGCTTGGTTGTCTGCTTGTCACCATCTCTGTACAGAGCTTGTGCTACTACTGCCATCTCTGGAACTCTACTACTTTAGTCGTTGTAAAAAAATCGTTACGCCTGGAGGTATCCCTCTATAAATCCCACCACCTTCGTAACACGAGACACTACATTCACCATGCTCAAGTCGTCACCCGGGCTCCCTGTCATCGCTTCAATCTTCTCGAGACTAGATAGGAAAAGGCCTGAAGGACGTCATCTATACCTTTAACAATGTCCAAAATATTAATTAATGTCTTATATGTGTGTGTGTGTGTGTGTTTATTCATACAAAAGAAAGAAGATTTTTTGTGGGCCAAGCAAGCTATCCCAGTCAACCCAAGTCAACGCTACTTATGGAATTAAAAACTCACATCCATAAAAGGGTTATTGAGATCTCAATAATATATGATTAAAAAGTTTGCCCTATGAAGCAAACAAATTATTCGCTGTTCCTTCTTCAGACATCCATGATTTGTTTTAGAATTACTGTAAATCATGATTAATCACATATGGCTACATCACAAGTCACAACTCAAAGACCCGGACATCGATAATTTACTTAGAATATATTTATCCATTATATATAGAAAATAATTTAACTGTTGTTATCAGATTTTAAAATAAAAAATAATTTTTATATGCTTTATTTGATAGCAAATATATATATAAAATAACATGGTCCCTATAGGGCATAGCATATATATACCATAGAAATGTTAGTGGTAATGGTAACGGTATCAATTATATATGGTGAGTGCGCGGAGGAAATAAAGACACGTTTTTGTGTCCCCATGGAAGACGAGGTTCTGAAAACGATGGTTCATCTTGCATTACGCTATCCAGAAATCTAGGCAAAGCCAATAGGATTCCTTAATTCCTAATTCTCCGCCATTAGTTTTACTGATTGGTCTTCACTTCCTGTCTTAGTCTTATTCACATATATATACGTTTTACTTAGTTATCATGAATTTGGTATTTCCCAGTACATCTACAGAGAATCTCAATCAAACTTTAAGTAATATATATATATATATTTAATTGAGTCAATTAAATATATATATATATATATATACATAATTTGTACATGTATGAGATCATCTGGACTCAATTAAATATATATATATTTAATTAAGTCCAGATGATCTCATACATGTACAAATTATTCTAATTTTTCTTAATATATGCTTTTTCACGTGCTTCTACATATATTAGACATCACTTTCTGTGGTACATGGCAATTAACCTTTTCTTTTCGGCGGAATTATACTCATATTTCTTGTCCTAATTAAAAGTAGACTGTACGAACTCTCTTTTTTCATGCACATTATGTCAAACTCAAAACCCTCACGTCCTTCATTGGCTTGCATATACAGTCTCTGATGCTGAACGCCCATCGGCCACTTCATCTTCTTTGCCTATCGAATCTTTTCTTCGTTCCCAATTTTTTTTTCTCATGACGCATTTTATGAAATATCTATAATTGTTATGCGCACTTAAATTATTAGAAAAATAGTTAAGTACGTAATTAATGAAGACAAGAAAATATCAAATACGTGCGAGGAACTAAGGATTCACGATTACGAAATTTATTAGGAATGCATGATTAACACGTTCATATCTGTAGGATACTCTTTCAACTATGTGTTCATTGCCAAACTTATTGACTACAAGTTTTCCAAGTAAGTGGTCAATAATGTCTCCGTAATGAATTTGAAATTAATTAAAAAAAGAAAATGTATAAAAAACCAACATGGAAAAAAAAAAGGACGCATGATAAAATAACCAAAGGACAAAGATGAAATTATGCATATAGCTTACATGTTAAGACGAAGACCATAAATTGGAAGCCAAGCACTTAAAAAGATGCTTCGCCTTCTTCACACATACAAAACGGAACTAGTTGTTTTCTTTTCGGTCAGAGAATTTTGAGGGCTACGGCCCATCCAGAACGCCCACGGCCCTTTTTTTTTTTTTTTTATACAAGCTGGAGTATGAAACTGAATTTTTACTTTTTCCTTCTGACCAGAAAAAGATAAATAAATAAAAGGACTTACTCTCTCCCAGGTTACTAGTATCAGTCCTCTATTTCCTTTATTCCTTTTTATCGCATAAAATATGACATTATTTCTACCTATTATGAAAAGCATTCTAAGGACAAAATATGAGATATCATGTTTAGTATAATTTTTTTTAAAATAAAATTATGTTTTTGTAAACACATTTTTGTTTTGATAGATGAAAATGATCTCCTTTAACTCTCACTTTTTAAAGTTAAAATATTCTATTATTTTGTCGCTCAAATAACAGATACGTCATGTAGCAAATAATAAAATTTGAGATAATATTTTTGTTGAAGATATTAAAAAAAAAAAGATAAGAGAGTTAAAATTTGAAAGGCCAGGCCCATTGGATAATGAACATCCATCCATGCTTCTTGTGTCTCTGGTTGTTGCAAATGAAGACAAGAATGTTGACCATCGTATTGTACATTTCCTTCCTCCGCCATTATAAGAATCACGCATGGAATGTGTGTTTTCCTGCCAACTTCATTAACAAAACTGCCCTAACAAGCTGAGGAAAAATAGTAGAGCTTGCATTGAGATTGATCTGCAAAAACCTTTAGTCCCAAAATACAAGCTAGATGGGAAGTTGTTCTTCATTGAGTATGAAAGAAAGCATACACCTCATTTGTTTTGCTTGTGGCAAATACGTTCATTTCAAGGAAGGCTGCCCGGAGAGGGAGAAGGTAGAGAAACACTATGCTGGGAAAGGGAAGAGCTTGGTCAGGGAAGAAAGCGATGAGGGGAATGGACAGGACGCTGTGCCAACTAGTTGCAACAGGGAAAATTTTGGAGCCTAGATGAAGGTGATTGCATTAAGTGGCAAGCTACTGGGGCGAACGATTTTACTATCAAACGTGCCTATTCCTACCGTAGGATTGACGAAGGGCAAAAGTCTGATATTTGGAAGCTTATTTGGACGAACACAATTCCTAAGCGCATCAAAACTTTCAGTTGTAGTCATTGTTCTTGTTTTCTTTGACTTTCCTCCCTTAGGCTTGTTTGAGCTTATCTTAGCTCATGTTATTGGGGTTGCAATGCCCCGTAAAGTTCTATTGTAGTCATTGTTTCTGTTTTCTTTAGGCTTCGCCCCGTGTTGTAACAAAAAAAAAATCCTAATTGCCTAAAAAACCTATGCATTTTGGGTCCAATTGAATAACACGCAAGGAAGGACAAAGGAGCAAGGCAACCCTACAACTACAAGTATGATATAGGAAGATGGTAAATTATCGTATCGTTTTCACACCTCTTTTTGTAATTAAAATAAGGTAATTAAAACTAGTACAAATAGGTTTTGTTTGGGCTTTGGCCTCTTATTGAATAATAAAAAAATAGTACAAATAAGAGTTGCAGGGCTCAAATTCCCCACTGCTTAAAGAGGAAAAAAGTGAGAATCACAAATAAAAATAAATAACTGTTAAATTTTAGCCCACTCCTTACCGCCAAGATTAAATCCACTTATATACCTTCATTGCAATTTTCATACAATGAACTTTGTAAATTGAAAAAAGAATGAGAGACCGCACTTGTGTGTTATAGCCTTTTAGAAATATGTCATTGCCTACCATTTTAATGCTTAACGGGCTAATACCTGAACGAGTCAAGTGCTCACAATTGAAAAATAATGGGATGTATCTAGGTAATCAAGCGAATATCAGGTTCCCCTTCTAGCAAAAGTCTATATATTATATTTTTCGTTGTTAGTTTCTGTCTCTCTTTTTCCGTTAGAGTTGAAATACACACTACGATCTCTACATCCTTTTCTGGGGTTTATGTTATGTGGTGCATCAATCTGTATCCAACAACTCCTTAAAGGATAAATATTTAGCATTCAATTCATGTTCCTCGAATCATAAAACCAGAAAATGAGAATAAAGTTAAGTGATAATCCCCTTCAACTAGAAAGTAGGAAGAAAAAAAAAAAGAAGGAAAAGCACATGCATGATGCATTGTCTCTTTTGTGTGTCCTTTGCCTTCTCATCAACAAGTCAAATCTAGGATTCCTTGTAACTAAAAATATATTTTTGATAAGGTCAAGTAATTCTCAAATCCAACTGGCACAAGATTTAATAACATTTTACGTGGCATTAATTTAATAGCGTGAAAAATAAATATTAGCATAAAGTATATAAATTTAATAATATAACTTTTTTTCTTGCTATGAGAGATGGCACTGTTGCTTTAATATGCCCAAAAAATTATCATTGACCTGACCCTGTTGGTCCACTGAAATGCCAATCCTACATTTGCAGTGCTACTGCTTCCGATAAGAGGAGCTAAAAGCAAGAGAGAAACAACAGCCACTATAGTTTTTTGTCTTTTCTTTGGTTTGCCATGAACAGAAAATTTACCTTACAAATGCTAATTGCTAATCAACCCGTTCATGGACATAAAAATTTTGCCATCATTGCCATCATCGTCATCATCATGTTAGATGCTTAAACTTTCTCTTACTAGAAATTGAACTGATGATGATGATGTTCTAACTTGAAACATACAGAGAATCTTTCTTATATCTCAAGTTGATTATTTTCGTCAACAAAAATCTAGCTTTAATGTGCTTGGAGAACCTCCAAGAAAACTTTATTTATGGCTTAACCCCAAAAAAATTAAAAAAATAAAAGGTATTATTAAAGCTACTAGCTGAATAGCTCTTATGGTTGTATAATGCATTCATTACCCATTTGCAATACTAAGGACAAACAAAGTCTAGATAAACTGTCTTTGTGAAGGAGGTTAACAACCTAATAATCATCATAAAATCTGCATATCTTCAAGATATGGCAGAGGCCGACAACTTGTTGTTTCCTTCCCGGTTGACATGCATAATATTTAGTCCAAATTCCTCTGTTTGCTTATTCCGTTGCATGCACAAAGACACGTCAATGGTACACACTTGTTTACAAGGAATCTGTACCATTCCTCTTCCAACAAAAGAAATAAAACCAAATGATTTAGAAACTGCTCATGTGATTATGATTATCAGCGATTCAGTTTATGAATTCTGCCAACGTATACAGTGTAATTTCTTTGTGGAAGCTTTAATCATTTTTATTAATGACATTACGCAGCTATTAATGATTCAAAAATCACAATTTAACTGATCAACAAGAGGAAAAGACGGATACGTGTTATTAAATCATCAAACAAGTAAGTCCCACAAGAGGTACAGATCAAAAGGTTGAGGGGAGTGGGGAGGTTTAACTTTTTAAGGGCGACTAGAAGGAAATAGTGAGAAAATCTAAATTAGGATGGGTTAGTAGAAGCTGGTGCTGAGAAGCTTATACAGCCCAAGTCATTGGAGCTATCACGGTCACAGTCAGTGCTAAATGAGGCATCCATTTTGCCGTTTGGGCTACTTGGAATTGGAACCCATCCAAACTTGCGCTTGTTGGATGCCTTCCTTTCCATTTCCAACACCAGCTTGTAGCACCCCTCCACCTTGTCCTATATCAAATAATATGAAGTAAACTTCAATATGAAAAAGCAAATTAATCATTAATAAAAAGAGATTGTATTGAGGATGTCAACCTCCTGATCAACTCCAAGAATATCCAGGAGCTGATTTTGGTTCACTCTTAAACTAGGCTCCACCCAATTATTCACAACGTGTATCATTGTAGCAGTTGCCAACACTGAAGGAAGATAACTGATAAACCTGGAATTTGATATTGATAAATCAAAATGTAAACATGAAACTCGGAATATTGTTGTTAAATAGGAAGTTTGCATATAGTTTAGAGTTACAAGAGAAAGAGAGTACATTACCCGCAACGACAAGAGGAGAATGGGTTCACACCTCTTGAGGAACTCCCAGCAGAGATAAACCTTCAAACCCACTCATCTTACGATATAATCGAGGAATGACACAGGGGTTACCAGATTCAACCTCCATCCAAGAGTGGAAAGCACTAAAATCTCCATTCCTTTAATTGTTTTAGCTTTGAACATGTATCTACTCTGCTCTACTCGCACCTACACAAATTTAGACAAGAATCATATATAAATATGAGATTGCAATGGAATGGAGGAATCAAAGAGTGCGAAACTCAATTGGGACGTACTTGGAGTTAGAGTAGAAGGGGGAGTTGGGTCTCCTTCACCTTGGTAGCGAGGAAGAGGCAAGAGACGGCATCAAGTTGAGTCATCCATAGCTTCTCTTTTCTAAAAATGGAAATTGGCATGGAACCTATCCAGGTAGTTAACAGTAAGAACAGGCGTAAGAAGAGAGAAAGAGTGATGGGCACTCACTTGAAGCATCTACTAGACGGCATCTCTACGAGCTCTGACCAATAATGGGTTGCTTGCAAGTAAGGTACACAATGGGTTTTGGTGTTGTTTGGTAAGCAGAGATAAAAGCTCTTGATCATCCCAAACAAGGTTCTGTTGTAATAAGATGCTGGGCGAGTTTAGTTGGCTAATATTGCCTAGTAAATGTTCATTAACTTGTCCTAATTCATCCTAGTAATAGTCTTGGTACACTACTTGGTCTTCCCAATGCTCTTTTGAATAGTAGAGTGCATCTAGAAGGGGATTTGAGTTGTTCTGGTGATGATGTTGAGTCATCTTCTTCTTAGAAGAAAAGGAATACATGTTTGGGTCATTATAGGTTTGAGAGGATGAGGAATATGGAAAGCCTCAACGGAGGCATCTTACTTATATATATAATCTGCCACTCCCACTTCCTAGTTGGAAAGATGTGGAGTGAGAGGGTGGAGGTGGAGTGGTGGACTCACTCTATGGCCTATACCAAATTAAGCCGAATCAAGTGCTTTATTTTATGCATAGGCTTCACAAGCAAGAGCTTTAAGACCTGATTCATTAGCGATGCTTCCACATTTATTTGTCACATGACATGGATAGCCACCTCATCTAGTGGGCCTATTATTACAATTCATATTTTGAACGCCCATGTATTCATTTATTCATATGCCAGCATCTAGATAACTAGTATCACTGGAGAATGTTTAGACTGATTTTCAAGGTTTCACCTTTGCATTGTAGATAGCTGAGACTAGGGCCCATGCATTAATTACATTTAAATTCTGGAATTAAAAAAATTTGATTTAGAAGAAATGGAAATGAGTGAAAATGGTTTACTAATCATTATTACTTCTCTTTTCTTTTTTCAACATTTTTAGGTTGGTCAAGAGATGGGAACTAGTGCAACAACGATAAATCTCGTAAATGATAACTGCAACATCACATTAAAAAGGAGATGAAGATTTTACAGTGCCTAATATTATATACTTATTAGTATATGACTTAGCTTCCTCTTGGTCTTACTTTTTAATGAACTTTATTTATGTTTTTGAAAAAATAGAAGAATTACCTTCCATTTATTTTACAGCAATTAGATTCAAACATAGTATTAATATAATTACTATTATTTGACATATATTTATTTTTCTTAAACTCATACAAAAATCATGTGAAATGACAGTACTTTATCGAGAAGTATAGATATGGTTGTGAAATGAACTGTCATTTTTAGGTCCATCCAATGTTATTCAAGTTTTGTATGTTGTATTGTTTTATGAAGCAAGGTAGGAATTGTTTGGTCCCAATTCTAGGATAAACATGAAACAAACAGTAGGAAAAATAAAAACACAAAATTCAAAGTCAAGACTTAACATGTACTCATCGTCAAGTAGCTTTATGATTTGCTATGAGTAAAGACCTTTTTTTATTATTTTTCTCCCAAATCCATGACTTATCAACACAAGAAAATGACTAGATTGAAATATTGTAGTTAGCCATAAGCATTGTTATGTAAACCATAAATTTATGAGGATGTTGTGGGAATTGGTTGCAGAGTGTCTGTGTTTCAAAGTGTAGCGTAATATGGCAAGTTCTTAAGCATAAACTTCCCAACATAATTCATAATTGACCAGTAATATACAACACTAGCACATCTCATAAATTCCTCCTTTTTGTACCAAAAAGAGATGTCTCTGCAATCCTCCCAATGCAATTTACTATGGTGCTTGAAACAGAGCAGCCAATTGCAGTGAGCAAGCAGAAGCAGAGTGAAGATAGAGAGAGAGAGGGAGAGCATGCCTCTTGGGTTTTTCAGTTGTGATTTTTATTTTATAATAAACAAATTTAAAAAGTAGAAAATTTGTTACTTAATTAGTTTTTGTCCTCACAATATACTGGAATTTAGTGTGCATAGGCATAGCCTTACTCTTCCAACTGATACAAATGATGACGCGTGTGGGAATTCTAGAATGATGAGTTGCCTTCTTTCTTTTCATATATATAATATATAATATATAATATTAATTTGAAATTGTTGTAGCTATTTTGTAGGCTCAATCTCTGAGAAACGATGGTGGGTGATAGCGATAAAAAGAAAGAGAGAGATGCAAGAAAAAAGGCTTTGTATAGTGGAAACAGGTGAGACAGAATCACTGAATCAATGAAGGGAAACGATGGCGTGGTAAATGGTGGGGTGGTACAATCGTGGCTTCTACCACAGCACTCCCCCAATAGACTACTTTGTAACTAGTTACTAACTTTAACATACTTTCTTACTCTTACCGTCCTACCTACTCTAACTTGCTAAGCCAATACCCATTTTCACCCTTAATACTCTTTTTTTAAGGTCTCTTCTTATGATAATATCATTGTAGTTTTGCTCTTTTTCTCCCCCAACCCAAGTAGCCTCTGATTCCACTTTATTCTGATCTTAGTCAAACAACCCCACTCTCTATAACTATCAGAAAGTGCCTCATTTCCTAACATTTCAGTCACAGTGCAAAGTCAGGAAGGACAAAAAAAAAGAGTAAAACCCTTTATTCAGATTCACAAATCCTTTTTACAGATTGTACAATGTAATAGATTGGATGCATCCAAGAATCACAATATACTTTACAACGTTTCTACTACTTCTCGCCAAATAGCTCATGCAAAATTAATTGTGAGTGAACAAATAAAAGTCAATATTTTTTTATAACAATCGTGTACTTTAAACATCAAAATATGGAATATAGTTGCATTCAGTCCTTAAATGTCCCTTACATTGACTACATTTCCTTTTATTATTATTATTATTTCTTTCTTTCTTTTTTCCACAATTGTTACATGTCAATGTTAGCAAAGGAAAAGGAATCTCATCACGAGGTGGGGTCTGTGAAAAGATAGCCCTGGTCCATTTGGAATTCTACCAGATTGAAACCCCACAATACATAATCACTTATTAGAGCTTCATATTAATTTTTTCCCATTGAATAAGACTATGAATTGCTGTTGAGTTACCAAACTACAGAGGCGACCGTAATGTAATGATGAGCGGGGGGTGACCTTTCTCATCTAGTGACTAGTGGTGATTGCTTTGTTAGTAGTTTTGTTTTCATTTTTCACCCCCAACCTTGAATATAAATTTCTCTTATTTTGATCAACACTGGAATCAAATCCTTTTCCAATTTGATTTTACATGGGAATCAAATCCTTTAAAGCGAACTATCCAACTCATGTCTATCATTAGCGAATTCACAAGTCAAGGCATTCCAACTTGATTCTCCATAGAGTACTAATTATTCTCTTGCCACTGTAGCTAAAACGAAAAAAGAAACTATCCCTTCAATATGCGACTATTGTTTAATTGATGTTTTATTATTTCCAATAATGGTTCCTACTTCCTACAGAGTCCCTGACCCATGCATTCAAAGGTCCAAAATAGGAGTACATCCATTTAGATTTGCAAACCAAATAGAAATGCAAATTGTAATTATGTACATGACAATTAGATCTTCTTGTAGTTACAGGCTTGAAATTATGCAACTACCTACATTTTGTCACCATCGTCATAAATGCATCATTATGCCTTGTGAACGTTTATGAAACGCTGAGATATGAAAATGAGAATGAACCAAGGCCTGGGTCCTAGGGGCCAAGGACCAATGAGTATTGGGCTATATATGAGCCCTTAGAAATCAGAAACGCTTTAATTTATCCTTATCCATCGAAAGCGATTAGGCATTGGCAGATAAACATCGTTTCTCATGTTGTGTGGCTAAAATACCAATTTCCTTCACAAATAAGTTTGTTATTCCAATGCCACTCAATCATTATCTACACCGCAAATAATCCGATTCCATAGAACTAGGTAGGTCATAAAAACTTAGGAAAACTTGAAGAAAAAAAGGAAAAATTAGTCCTATTATAATTTATCACACATGGACACATCAAATTTAGTGGTCACTAGTCAAGCAATTAATTCATAATAAATTAACCAATCCCACGCTTAGAATGTACTGGAATAATTTTTCCTGCGGGATTTGGATACTTATCTCTTGTGTATTCACAAAGGCACTTGTGATAGGATAAGTTGATCCAGCCACCATCAGTTCTTACAACAAAAAGACACCTGGAAGTCGATCAACCTGCAAGAATATTATTTAGTGTCATATATACCACTACATTTACTAGCTGCTTACCTGAGAAAAGAACCAAAGCAACTCATTTACAAGCTAACAAAATTAGTTGAAGCTCAATACACCTGGAGACAATCAATGTTGATGGGAATTATGTCTCAAAATATTTTTTAATCTTTAAGCAAGAAGAAGAAGAATTCAAATTGGATTCTGCTACTTTGGTAACTTGGACTAATCAATGTTCTTTTTGGTTAAATAAGTGTAAGTTGGTAATTTAGTTTAGAACTCTTTTACTTAGCCATTAAAAAATATTACTTTATAGATAAGAATTTTCCACATCTATTGACTTGTCAAACCTTCTTTATTAAAGAAATATTTTTATATCCTTTCATTTGCCTATAAATAGGACCAAGGTTATAACATTTAGAGATGAAATTTTATTGACATTTTAAAGAAAAAACTAGAGATATTTTGTGACAATATTTGTGTACCTCTTCTTCCATTTTGAGAGAGTATTTTATGAGAAGAAAATTATACTCTTTGTTCTCACTACTTTGACAATTTATTGTACTCTCCTTTTTATATAGTGAAATATTTTATTCTCTATTATTTATAAATCTTGTGAGTTTATTATTATTACTTCTCTTTATTCTCCAATTAAATAAATACTCTGATACCACTTGTTAGGATATATGTGCTATGTGAAAGCCCTTAACCAAATCAATTAGAGAATAAAGAGAAATAATAAGAATGAACTCACAGAATTTATAGATAAGAGAGAATAAAATATTTCAATATATAAAAAGGAGAGTACAACAAATCCTCAAAGTAATGAGAACAAAGAGTAGAATTTTCTCTCAAAATATAAGAAGAGGTACACAAATATTCTCACAAAATATCTCTAGTTTTTCCTCTAAAATGATCCATAAAATTTTATTTCTAAATATCATAACATTGGTCCTATTTATAGACAAATGAAAGGAATATAATAATGTTTCCTTAATGAATAACATTTGACAAGTCAATGGAGGTGGAGTATTCTTAACCATGAAATAATATTTCTTAATGACTAAGTAGAAGAGTTCTAAACTAAATTGCTAACTTACACTTGTTCAACTAAGAATAACATTGATTAGTCCAAGCCACCAAAATAGTAAAATCCGATTTAAATTCTTTTTCTTCTTGCTTAAGGATTAAAGAAATATTTTGGGACATAATTCCCAACAATTGGTGCGGTGAGTGTGGACTAGTCATTGTTCTTTTTGGTTAAGTAAGTGCAAGTTGACAATTTGGTTTAGAACTCTTCTACTTAGTCATTAAGAAATATTACTCCATAGTTAAAAATGTTCCACCTCTATTGACTTATCAAACTTTTTTCATTAAAGAATATTCTTATATTCCTTTCATTTGCTTGTAAATAGGACCAAAATTATAATATTTAGGGATAAAATTTTATGAATTATTTTAGAGAGGAAACTAGAGGTCTCTTTTTTCATTTTAAGAGAGTATTTTATGAGAAAAAATTATACTCTTTGTCATCACTATTTTGAAAATTTGTTATATTATTTTTTTTTCATATAATGAAATATTTTATTTTTTTATCTATAAATTTTGTGAATTTATTCTTATTATTTCTCTCTATTCTTTAATTGATTTGATCTTGTACTTTCGCATATCGCATATATCCTAACAAATGTAAAAGCACTTGAGCAGGAAATGACCTTTGAAAAACAAGGATTGCAATTTATAAAAAGAAAAAAATGCAATAACACCGAGTAGATCCTGAGAGAATCATGTATATCAACAACGGGCTTAGTTACCTAGTAGTTAACCCAAGTAAGGCTTAAGAGACTAGCAATGTATGTCTTAAATATTAATATAGTTAGTATGGCTACATATTTTCCAGCTACCATATATGATATTACCAATGCATCTCTATATGCATGGCAATATTGAATGCGTTTCATCAGATGGAATAGTGGCACCTCGATAACAATGGAATTTAATTGCTCCTCATGGCAGCATCAACATTGGTGAACATCGCAATTCATGATCGATGACAACACACTTGAGAAAGCACAAGAGTGACAGACTCGGTTCAAAATTTGCAGTAAACGAATTTCAAAGCGTTAGCTTCTTTTTTAACATTAGTCGTACCATCCATGAACCTGGGGAAGAAATTAAATGAAAGGGTGTGATTATATTTATGAAGAAGAGAGTCAGAGAAATGAGAATGATGGTTGGAAATCTTGAACCCAACCGGAACGGAACCGGGTGAGTGGAGAATATGGTTGGTTAGCATAAGGGTAGGCTCAATGTCGCTGAGGAATTAGCTTTAGCTCTCAGGCGCCGGTCAAAGTGTCGAGTGTACAACGCAAGATGTCATTCTTAGTTATTTTTGTTTTAGTGAACTGAATTCCCCTCTCACTGCCACTGCTGCTCTCATCACGTGCTACAATCTTCAAATCTCATCTTGCCTTTCATGATTTTGGTCCTGCAACCTGGGGCCAAACGCTTTCTGGGCCAGGCTGGGCCGAGCCCATTTGTTTCCCTCTGGACACTCTAAGATGTTGCTGATCCATAATTATTAGTTAGTAGGTCGTAGTCCGATGGGCCCCCAAAAACGATCGGTCTTAATCCTCGCAATTAAAAAAAGGTACGTGTAGTTGTGTAGTATGCATCCATATTATTGATTTGATTTCGTATAACTTAAAAAACACATTACCCACGTCAACACGGCTGAAAGCTACATGGTAGAGCAGAACTCTATTAATGTTCATATCGTTGGTTATTGAATATTGAAATTGATGGGGTTATGTGGTACTGCTCAGAAATAACTTGCTACTTGTTAGAGATGAATGAATGGTTGGTTTGAAACTTCAACATTCAAAGCTTAGCCTCAAACCAATTCATTTCTGAGACTCTTAGTTAGTCGCATCGTGTTGCGTGCATATGTTTTATTTCTAATTTTGTGTCAGCTACTACAAGTCGCAACTTGCAAACAACCAACCATAAAATTTCCAACCCGTTATGTTGACTGCTTTCTTTTCTTTCTCTCACACTCTCACACTCCTAATCTCCAGCTCCAATCTCCACCTGCATTTTCCATATCTTTACACGCGTGTTTACCAAAGCACCATGAATTGACCTGAAATAATCAAATAAAAAAAAAATTAAAAGTCAATTTGATGAGAGTCCTTAGTAATCCCGTGAGTTGTTCCGCACCGGATACTACTTTTTCAAAAATGTCAATGCCGACGAAAGCTAAACAGAGTACAGAAAGGTAGAATGAAATCTGAATTCATTTCCGTCTCTGAAAATTTGGAACACACGCTCTGCAACGCCAACATATGCTGACCTCTTCCTTTCCCTCCGCCGAGCTCCGCTAAGGGAGCGCCTACCATACTTTGTTTGTGGCTGCTCATCTCATCCGTCCATTCTCGAAATCGCCGTGCATGGGCCAGGCTGCTTCCACGGCCGCAATCGCTTGCCGTCGCGAAACCACTCACGGCCACAGCTCCAAGACCAGACCAACGGCCCTGGTTTCTCCGATGCTTGCCGACGACTGCCACGATTCCCATCGTGAGGTCAGCGATCGAATCCCTGACTACATCTCTGATCTTCCCGACGAGTGCTTGGCTTGCATTTTTCAGTCCATTAGCTCCGCCGATCGCAACCGATGCTCTCTAGTATGCCGGCGGTGGCTCAAGATCGAGGGACAGAGCCGATACCGCCTCTCCCTCAACGCTCCATCAGATCTCCTTCCGGTTATCCCTTCCCTTTTCTCTCGTTTCGATTCCGTCACGAAGCTCGCTTTGAAATGCGACCGCAGATCGGTGAGCATTGGGGACGACGCGCTCGTCCTCATTTCTGAACAATGCCCTAATCTGACTCGCTTAAAACTCCGTGCCTGCCGTGAAATTACGGACGTTGGCATGGACGCCTTTTCCAAGAATTGCAAGGGTTTGAAGAAACTTTCATGTGGATCTTGCACTTTTGGTTCCAAAGGGATGAACGCAGTGCTCAATAATTGCCCGGCTCTCGAAGAATTATCTGTCAAGCGTCTCCGTGAAATTACTGATGGAGCTACTGCTGAGCCTATTGGACCCGGTGTTGCAGCGTCATCCCTAAAAACCATTTGCTTAAAGGAGCTTTATAATGGACAATGTTTTGGGTCGCTTATTCTCGGTTCAAAGAATCTAAGAACTTTGAAGCTTTTCAGATGCTCTGGTGATTGGGATAAGCTGTTTCAACTCCTAGCGTATGGAGTACCAAGTATGGTTGAAGTCCACCTTGAGAGGCTCCAGATTAGCGATCTAGGCCTGGTGGCAATCTCCAATCGTTCGAATCTGGAAATTTTGCATCTTGTCAAGACCCCGGAGTGCACAGACTTGGGACTTACTGCAATTGCAGAACGATGTAAACTCCTAAGAAAACTTCATATTGATGGATGGAAGGCGAATCGCATAGGTGATGAAGGTTTGATATCAGTTGCTAGATGTTGCCCTAATCTTCAGGAACTGGTCCTTATTGGTGTTAATCCTACTAAAGCGAGCTTGGAAATGCTGGCATCCAATTGCCATAATCTCGAGCGATTGGCGCTATGTGGCAGTGATACAGTAGGTGATGTTGAGATCTCGTGCATTGCTGCAAAATGTATAGCCCTGAAGAAACTCTGTATTAAGAGTTGCACCGTCTCTGATCACGGTATGGAAGCGCTAGCAGGTGGGTGCCCAAATTTAGTGAAATTGAAGGTTAAGAAGTGCAAGGGCGTAACCCTTGAAGGTGCAGATTGGTTGAGGTTAACTAGGGCATCACTTGCTGTTAATTTGGATACTGGCGAAGCAGAACATCAGGACGCAAGTGCTAGTGATGGTGTAGCACAAGATAACGGCCTTGAATTTCCCTCGATGCCTAGCCAAGCTGCAGCATCGGCCACCACTGCATCAAGCAGTTCTGGTCGATCTACTTCATTCAAATCAAGGTTGGGACTTCTGTCTGGGAAGAGTTTAATGGCTTGCACCTTAAGAAGGTGGACAAGTGGTAATAGTAGTTCCCGGCATGTTTAAACAAGGAAACTTGAATACAATGCCAGGAGCAAAAGCAGTCCTAGCATTTGTTCAATTTCATTATTGTGCTGTACCACTTGATTTTATCTTTGTTGTATTTAATCTTAATTCACGCTGCGTGCTGTTATTGTTTTTTGAGTTAAATCTTCACAGCTAGAGGTGGTGACAATCACAATTTTTTGCTTTATCAATACCAATTGCTTCCTAGATTAGAAAGATGTTAGATGGGAAGCTGCAGCCTCTAGGGTGTCAGGGAGGCAAAGGTTGATCTATGTTTAACTATGTTACGTAGTTACAATTTATTACATGTTCTATAGGTAAAGAGGGAAGATATACTTTTTTTCTTTTCCAAAAATATCTTGGGTGACTAGATTGGTTGATATTTGATCACTTGCGTTTGCCGTTTGATGCCCTAACACTTAAAGTTCCCCTCCCTTTCCTGTGATATTTTATTTGAATTGTTTATTTTGGTTGATATTATTCAGTTATTTATCTGTGCAACCGAATATCCTGTCCGATTAAAAATTGCTTCTTGTCAGTTTGGCATGACTTGCATTATTAAACTGTAGAATCGATGGTTAGTTGGAAAGATAAAAGGCAATAATTGAGCTGCTATTGTTGTTTTATTTTTCCTACCGTCCTCCTGATTTGCTCCATTTAATTCTACAGCTTGTTTGATGCAAAATGGATTCAATGTATTTGGGATTGAAGAGTGGGGAATCATATCATCTTTCCATTGTTCAATCCTCATATCTTCTTCAAGGAGATTTCTTGACGCGTAATCTTTCTTGTGGGAAACTTTGGTCAGCCCATGACAAATTTTCAGCCCATGCCAAATTTTCAGACGCGTGTCGTAATTTTGGAATGAAAGGAGATCTCAATCAGTGTTGAACTAACTAGTGTTCGCTTCGTTTTTTTCTTACCATAAAAAAAATAACGATGCGTTTAATTACTTTCTAGATATACTAAAAAATTGAAGTCTCATATAAGGGGAACTCAAATCATTTCAGGACCAATTTAATAGTAGTTGCAGGATTGCCAAATCTAGGTAGCTTCCATTAAAATTTTTTGACAATGATTTGATTGAATACATAGAGAGCCTACTTGTATAATTTGAAATTGACGGGCTCATGAAGAGGCAGCCAAGTGCAGCAGGTTGCATACAGGAGGAAGCAAAACGATCTATTTCGTCGTGGCACAATAAGTAATGGAGAGCACATACGAAACATTGCGACTCTCGTTAGTTAGGCAATTTTTCCAACAAGGCGGCCTCTCAAGGACACAATGCGTAAAATATATAAGCCACTGGCACTGGTTAGATGATAGACTACAAGCACACCTGGAGGTGTATTGGATACAATTTGGAAGGGATCCAAAGTTGAGGCTCTCAGATACAAGTATTCAGCGGGTAATAAAGGAAAATATCAAATCATTATACAATGCTTAACGCCAGTCTAGAACCAGGATGAGCAACCATCAAGAACTTTGGTTTATTATTCTAAGATAAGAAATAAATACGATAACTATAACTAAGCCTTACAATCATGATGAGGAAAGATACTAAGAACCTTAAATCATCCTTTAAAATTACTTCTTGATAGACAATATGTATAATCGAGACAATAAAATTGAAAATAGCTCGTAAAATATAGTGTCACGGCCTGCCTATAAGCAGTTGAAACTTTTGAACACAGCATGAAATGATATATAACCAGGTATATTTCTTCTACTCCATTTTCTTCTCTTTGCCTGCCCGAGGTTTTTGGTACATCACTATCTGGCTTAAAATGGTAAAATTTGTTGCAACACCAATTACAGAGCCCATAATGACTTCAGAAGAATTAAGGAATCAATCATAATTAACTCAAATAATTAAGAAACAAATTTACCAAAAGCAACACTAATGTAAATCTACTTAAAAAGTCCAAGAAACATTGAAATGCATAGATTTATGGATGAAACATATTTTTAGGTTCAGCAAACTCAAGAATGAGGCATGTGCAGCACAAATATTTAAAATTCGTCTCATTGCAGCACATCAAAGACTTAGTAGAAAGCCTCTAGGCGTGGGATAGTGTGAAGGATTTGTTCAAACCTACATACCGCCATGTAACAATAAATGTTCAACTTCATTGGCAAATGGAAAAAAAAAACAGAATGTAATTGGTTCACCAAATAGAAGAGAACTAGTACAGGCATTTAATTTAAATGATTTTGCTATTGGCTAAGCTGAAAACATCCACTGGGGCTTGTTTGTGATTGTTGAAGACTTTTACTTTTACTTATTTGAAACTTTTCCTTTAAATAAAAATCTAAAAAAGAAAAACTTTTTACTGTCAAATTACTAATAAGGACACAAAAAAGAAATATTAATTCGAATATTCATTTTTTATTTTTAATTTAATTAAAATATAGAAAATAAAAATAAAAATATTGAAGTATATCAAAATAAGTATAAAAAGAAGCAGAAATGATAATGAGAAAAAAGAGCACTATAGGTAAAATAGAAGTTCAAAGTACTATACTAATTAATGATTTTGAGTGAGTATTTTTGTCTAAAAATAATTTTCTACTCTAGTTGTAAAGGAGAAACTCCAATTTTCTACTTTTGATTCTCATAGTAGAAGCATCAGGTTTTGGCCAAACACAATAATAGCTTGAATTAAGTACTTTTTTCTAAAGCAAGGTACTAATTTTTTAAAAATAAGAAAAATTCCAGACAGGTTATAAATCAAATAACATTTAGACAAACAAATAAAAAAATTAAAACATGATGCAATCTGTCTCACCTTTAGGCTTCAACTACAAACAGTGACCTTCTCATGACACAAGCACTAAACCAAAGCCAAAAAGCTGATCATAAATTCATTGATGATGACAACAAAGAAGCAAGGATACCGCTTGTTGGAGCACTTTCTTGGATGCTGGTGAAGACTCTAACTGCAACAAATAGGGATATGAACATTAATTTGCAAACACACGAGATGCAAATTAAATCCCATAAAAAATTTACACGCTTACCCATTGAGCCTCCAAAATTCATGAAACATGTTAAGAAGCTGAGCTCCCCTGTACTTTTGTTCTGCTCATAAATATTTGTTAAAAAAATATATAATTATAGAAAATGTACATATAATGCAAAATTCAGCATAAACATTTCAGTAGTATTGCAGGAGTCCTAGCCATTCATCACAGACAGGAGCGACATAAGCTCTAACTTGGCCTTAGCAAGTATAAATGAACTGAAATGTTCGTGAACTACTTAGATTTGTCTCGTCAAAAGTTTGAATCAGGCTCAATTCATGTAATAAATAAACGAGCTTGATCAACATATTAAACTCGTTTAATTAAATGAGCTGAACTTGAACATTTGATGTTTGGTTCGTTGAGCTTATGAAAAGTTCAGTTAATAATAAAATATTATTTTATATAATATATATTAAATTTTTAAATTTTAAATAATATATATCATAATATTATATATATAAAATTATATATATTATATAAAAAAATGTTAGATGAATACAAAAATTCCTGCATAATTAAAAAATATTATATAATTTGCTCATATATACACAAACACACACACACACACGCACACACACGTTACATGAATGTTGATAATTTTTTATTTAGTTTAAATTTTATATATGCACAAACATATATATTATATTTATAGTATTGTTCGCAAACTGTTCGAGCTCAGCTCATTTATTAAACGAGCCAAGCTTGATCACAATTTTTCATTCATTTTAAAGCTCGGATTCGCCTTATTTTAAATGAACGAACTTGATTGAGTTAAAGTTTAACTCGACTCGACTTGACTCGTTTACAGCCCTACTTAGCCTTAAAAAAACAGGAAAACGGTAATAGATATTGAAGACTGTGGCCTACTCAGAAACTGAATACCTTTCACATGTTTAGACTCATCTTTAAGTTACTTATCATACAGCCCTACAATGAAGGCGTTTATTTCTTCATTGTCATGAGGGAAGTAAGTTGTCATTGGGACGTGGAGTTCCAGGCATTGTGAGTGCATGTAAGTATTACAACTTATTTCATTAGTTTTATGGAAATTAGGTATTTCCCTCTAATTTAATAGGAACAAAAAACAGGCCTTCATGCTTTCACTTACAGAAAAGTTTTTCCATATTTGTGGAATCCTGGCAAAGAGGAAAACTGCATGCTGAGATGCCTGCAACATATGAAATCATATCCACATTAGGTAATATTGGACAAAGAATTTTTTAACTGAAATATAGAATAATTTCTAAGTGGAGAAAAATTCCAGCAGCTTAAGTATTTGTTATTATGCACATTTAACATGAAAGTTACTACTCACATACAGAGCTTCAAAGAGAAGAGGATTAATTTGACCAGCTAAGATAGTGGGTGCTACAGCACAATATCTGAAAACCCATTTATCAAGGATAAGATTGAGCATATTCATTTATCTTGCAGAATGTACTAATAAAAGGTCGGAGCTTCTGCAGGCAAGTAGGATACAGTAATGCCCGGATCCATGTTTTGGTACCCACAGGTTGAGAAAAGTAGTAGATTATAGCAACCAAAATTAAAGCTGTATCAGACAAAGGAAGAATGTCAGATTCCATTGACAATTTGACTGCACAGCATAGCTATTCATGACAAAAGAAAGAGCTTTCCAAGGATACATGTTAATATCCAAACAATCATACCCAACCACCAGATACTAATTTCAGAGCATCAGATATGACAGACTGAGGTTAATCAAAATCAATATCAGTGGCTACGATTATACCATACCTACAAAATAATGTGTATAGGCACGATATGACCTAGTATAATATGCAGAATCAGTGGAAGAGCAATAGGGAACATATAGAAAAGCAACTAAGTAAAAATATATAAAATGTTAGTGCACCTTGGATTAAAAGAAACAATAGTTCCCCGTAAGCTGAAAAGGGAAGCCCTTTGTGAAGACAGTAGGCTAGTGCTATGGTATAGCCAACAACTTCAAGCTCGAAAGACATCATGCTAAGCCCTCTGACACTTCTATGTTTAAGAATTTTTAGTATCTGCGCTGCAGAAAATTAACATAATAATAGAGATTACTGTTGAATACTAGACGTGTTTAAGCAGCTCTTACTAGAAAAATAATAAAACATATTCTACACCCTAGCTGCACTATATCAATATTTCCAACAAATAAGGAAATAGATTACAATAAAGATAATAATGCAATTTCAGGCAGGATTATCCACTCTGCTTCCGAGGGTTTGTGGTTCCAAAAGTGGATGATCTAGAAACTCTCCAATTTTTTCTAAAATTGACAGTGCACTAAATCAATAATTCCATCTCTTTTTTCTATCTCTCCTTCTGCACCTTGCAGTTCGGATCCAAATCCTGCATTGTATCACTAACAGCTACTGAAATAGAGTGAGCGAGGTGGTTTATATCATCAGGTAAACACAAATGGGAGATGTTGGCAAATATCAACAGCGAAATTAAGTTACCAGATCGCATAAGTCAAATAAGTGAGGGGTTTAGGGTTTCTGATCAATAAAAAAAATTATAGAAAGGTGAGAAGAATTTGAAGAGGTGGATACATGCAGAGGTAGAGGTAAAATAAGAAAGAAGGAGACATGCCTGGGGGAGTTTGACGGTGGTGGAAGCGGCGACGATGGCATAGCCGAGGAGCTTGGAAATGAGAGGTAGCAAACAGTCCTTGTCAGGAAAGTTGCCATGGCGGAGAGATCCCACAGCACAAGTCACATCAATCCCCAGATACTCCATACTCTCTCCAACAATTCCAAATCCCAAATCCAAAATATATCACCACTGCTTCTGTCGATTGCTGCGAACTGCGCCTGCTATTTTTTTTTTTTCTCTCTCTCTCTCAAAGGTATCAACTATCAAGTTAAGTATCTGCCAACAAATATCCTTTTACAAAGTATATTAAAAATTAATTTTTACGCTTTTTTTTAACATAAAAATGGTAAAAGCCTAAGAAGGCTGTAATTGGGTCCTGTATTGGGATTTTTGGAAACGCAACCTCTACTATAACTATAAGTCGGGCTTATTTTGTACCCGTGGCCAAATTAGTGATTTAAATTTTAGACTAATTATTGAATTAAAAAATTTGGAGGGTCATGCTCTTACAATATAGAAAGTATGATCTTTCAAAAAGTTGAATTTTAGATCTTTCTAAAATTTATATGAAATTTTGTTCAACAAGTATGAAAATGTAACTTAACCTCTCCCTTTCCTTATTAAAATCCTAAAGATATTAGTAACAAAACCTCCAAAAACAGATTTTTTTTCTTTTATTTTCTCGAGTACAAAACTATCAAATTGCTATCGTAAATGCTCTGAAATTAAAGAAACCACCATAATTGTTAAACTTGATAACTGAAATTTTAATCATAAAGTTCATCTAACTACATGAGTCATCTTTTTCTCTCTATCCTTACCTTCTCAATCTAAGTAATTCATAATTAGAAAAATCACCAGACTAAGAGGTTGTTTTAAAATAACAAAGTAGGGTTTTTTCTTCTTGTGTGTTGGCAATGGCAATAAATTTGATATGATAATGTTGGTAGGATATCAACAGAATACAGAGGAGCATTGACAGGAGTGTGAGAGAGACTATTCGGTTTGAGACATCAGAGTTGCATATTTTAACTTTCAAAGAATCATTGTGTATGAATTGAAGATAAAGTAATGATAGTGAGCCGAGTTTGACCAGAATTAAGAACGTTTAACCTGCTATAATTAGCAAATAACCAATAAGAAATGAAGATGTGATGTGAAAGATATGTAATAATAGATTAAGAACTAACGAAGTATGCTCGTAAAGACTAAAGAGGTTGTCTAAGGAATATATGATTTTTCTATATTTTTTTAAATAATAATTTTATGAGAGAGGTAAAAAAAATAAAATAAAAAATTTATATTAATAGTAACTTATCCTTAATAAAATAGAGGATTAATTTTATTTTTTATTTTTTTGTACTACATATAAATACATTAATTTTTAATTACAAAAAATTCAGATCCGATAGATGTTGCAAAGGGAAAGCTTATAAGATTAGAAAAAAATAATGCCTGAGACAAGATGCAACAATGAATTTCCACCACTGGAGAATAGATGTTGGAATGTTGTATCAGAAATGGAGAGAGGAAGTTGAAAAAGAACCCACGTAGCAGTGGAGGCTTTAGGGCCCCACATAGCGTAGCTGTCAATCCATTTGGTTGCCCAGGCCATAGGGTGCATCTGCATCACTGCATCCATCCTTAATTTCATCCCACTCACTCGTTTCTAGTCTCAAGTACTGCCACTACCACCGCAATTTCAATTCTCCTCTTACAAATGTGGAAGTTAGGTCGCATCGCTTCCAAGTTAGCCAGTCTAATCAATCATGATGCTTTACTTGCAATTCATTGTTAATCTTTTGTTGAATTCACAAAGTTTGTTATAAAATAAAACAACAAAATTTGAAGTCAATGCCTATATTTGACGCAACCATCTCTTTCTACTACTGTTTCTTTTGCACGCTTTTATTGTTCTGTTACTTCCGTACCCCTGGTGTGAATGGGAAACAACAGGTACTTCCACTTTTACGGCCACTGGATGCTCATCAAAGTCCTACCTCCCCCAGCTCTCTCACTGCATCTGTGGGCTCTTATTACGGCTGTCAAAGTCTAGTGAAATGCCTACCCTAACATTGTCATTACACAATTACGGGTGCGACCAACCAACCACCAACAATTTTAAGTTAATGACCACAAATAACTCCAGGTAATGATCACTTGCAACTTGCAAGATACTACTCTAGTTCATGTCTTGGCGAGTGATGTTTGCTTCAACAGAAATCGCCTTGCCTGGGGTTGCTGGTTACGACACAAAGTGTCTTGTCCAACTACGCCACTTTAACTTGTAAATAATGTTTGAGTTAAGAACAGGGAGGGTTGCTGTGTCTTGTGGGGGGTCCATCCAGCAAAATAGAAGCCAAGGCGTTAGGCAATACAAGTCGTGAAATCAATGGTCCTTCAACAGGACCACTCACAACTAGAAACAAGTAAATAACAAGCCCTCCTTATTACATACTAATTAAAGGGAGAAACAAACAACAATTTGGAGCTCCCCTTTACAAAATATATTATGACAAGCTACATTAGATGTTTATTCAAAAGCCAGATATATCAATGTTGTGAGCTGATACGTAATCCGTAATTAATTAGGAGGGAACTCAGTGATAGGAAACAGAGGGAAAGGAGATATAATCATCAATAGAATTTATGAGATGGGAAAAAATATGTGCATATGGGGGCCCCACTTAAAACTACTCATGCTGTCTTATACAACTCTAAATGTTGGAGCATGATCGCCTCACTTGGTGCCTGCAAGTGGGTACCAGCACTTGGTACACACTTTGCCCTTTAATCATCCTCCTCCGTTCCCATTCTCCTCACTCTTGGTGTGTGCAAAATGGAAAGTGGATTACCCTTGCTTAACTGCCTCTTGCAGCACACTCTGAGAAGCCTATGTTCCCCTTCGGATTCTTCTCTTTCTTCTAAGTGGGTGTACGCTGTGTTTTGGAGGATATTGCCTCGAAACTATCCTCCACCGAGGTAAGTCAGAAATTTAGAATGAAAACCATTTTCAAACCCCAAGGCAACTATTTTTTCTGCATAAGCAGAAGAAAGCGTCAGTTTGTACGAAATTTTGTAACGTATTTTGATGTTTCGCTTTGCCGCAGGTGGGAATTTGGAGGAACTGCTCTTGATCGGTCGAACGGAAATAAAAGAAACTGGTAATTTCCAAGAAATTATGAGCCATAGACAATTAGACATACAAAAAGTTTATGTTGGCTGTTGAATAAGTAGGAGGTGTTCTTTGTAGGATCCTGGTTTGGGAAGATGGGTTCTGTGATTTTAACGAATGCGAAAGGGCGAGGAGTGGATACTTGGACGGGGGGTTTGGAGCTGACGTATTCTTCAAAATGTCTCATGAGGTCTACAGTTATGGGGAGGGGTGAGGGTTGACAATATTGCTTTGTACCACTCTCATATTTTGTTGCCATAACAAAATTTAGCATGTCCCTCTGTTTCTGAAGAATAGCATAACCAAAATTCACGTAAAGGAGAATGAACATAACTCTTCATCATTTCATGATTGATATGTATCTGCAGATTAGTGGGGAAAGTGGCCGTAGATAACAGTCACAAATGGGTGTACAGAGACACCCCAGATGAGTCTGAAACTAGCTACATCGCTTCATGGAATGCTTCAGTTGAGCCTGTGAGAAAGTTAACTAAAAACAAATGATTGCTGATATTTCTTCATTTTCACTTTTTCAGCACAGCTCATTTTTTTCTCTTAAATACAAAAAGTTTGATATTTTCTTTGCTCTCCTAACCTTGACAGCGACCGAGGGCGTGGGAATATCAGTTCAATGCAGGCATTCAGGTTGGTAAAGCCACTCAGCGGAACATGTAGAAATAAGAAGATGAATTGCCAACTGAAATTTTGTTCAATTTTTTTAAACTATGCACGCTAACCAAAGTCTTGTTGGTTTTGGACCTGGTAGACCATTGTGGTCATTGCTGTTAGAGAAGGGATAGTTCAACTGGGTTCGCTTAACAAGGTCTCGATCTTTCTCCTCCCGATTAATCTTTCTCATTTCCTTCAAGATCTTGATCATTAACTCGTGCGTTATTCAGATTGCAGAAGACCTGAATCTAGTGATGAGCATACAGTGGAAATTCAGCTACCTGCAGAACGTGCCGGGTGTGTTCGCCATTCAAAGACCATATCTACCCATCCAACATCCTTACATCCTCAAACCTAACATCCAGATGATGGACAGCAATGAAACAGCTGTGTCTGTCTACAATATGAACCAAGTAAGCGGAGTTAAAAGGCTAATTGACGAAACTTCCAACTATGCTTCTATGAAATCTATTAACTTGGGCTGGAATACCCCACACCCACAGAATGGCACAGCATGGCCACCTCTTTGGTCACCTCCTCCTCCCCCACCCTTGCTACCCAAGATACCCTCTGTAGTTCCATCCTATAATTCCATTACAAACCTGCAGGACAATAGGATTATTAGCACGAGCCAGAGAGTGAAGGTTGAAGACTGCGGATTTCATTTCACCGATGATGGTGATCAGAAAGCTTCCTTCAACACTAACATGGAGTTGCAAGATGGAGTGACAGCGGCATCAGGATTGGAGTCAAAGTGACCACATTAATTGGAGTAGTTAGGTGACGGTTCGCCCACGATCTTGCTTTAGCTGGTATATCTATGTGTCTCGGACATCGGGATGTGTCATTATCTTTTTTCTTCCCCTTCATGCTTGCTACGGACGAATTTAATGTGGGTATTATATGTTGCTAATTGATCGTCTGTGTACAAATTTTCGCCTTTCTTCTTCAAGGACAAAATTTGTGTATTTTGCCTTTAAATTTTATGAACAATAATCTTGAAGGTTAGCGAAACTTTTCCAATTCAAACCTAAAACCTTAAAAACTAGTTAATCCCATCTTCTTTAGTCATTATTGATGTTGATCTTATGGGCATACTGAAAATTTTTCTTGCCGGGGCTGGCATGGTGGGGTTGGACACCGTGGTCTATCCCTGTGAAATGTAGTATGTCCATCATGTGGGCTGGGTGTTGAAAACGAAATGCAACAAAGACAGCGATAATTGAAGCCTATATCAAGCTGTTGTGGGCGACAATCAGTATTTAACCCCCTCCTTGGTCCCCCAACACAACTACTACTGTGTTTTTTGGACAACTGGGGCATAAAAAAATGAGGTCTACGAACTCTTGTACATCCACTTTGTTGTTTTAATTTGCACTAAGAAATCATTTTGAGAAAAGTTTCTTCGTTTTCAAATTACTTGTAATTCCTCGGAATAATCCTTCCTACTGACGAGATTTTGATTATAGCAAAGGGATCCCTGATTTGAGTCTGTAATTATCCATTCAACTAGTACTAAACCAAAAATATATGCACATAACTAAGTAAATAATTGTCAATTCCTAGTTTCTATTCTCTATTCGTTTCCCTTTTCCTCTATCGTCGAAAAAAAAGGAGAAGGGGTGCATAATTGAGCCACGTACAAGGTTGATGAGATGAAGTTGGATTTAGTTAAAACATGATACTGCAAGCACAGTAAAAGTAGCATGTATATGAAACAGGAACTTACTCCACCATTACTAACTGATTACAGGACCTCCGTAAGTTTGAAACTGCCAGCAATCACAAGGTCTGTTTAAAGAGCAATTGAAATTTGCAATACATAAATAGAACGCTATTTACAGAGTCAACTACTGACTGAAAGATGAAAGACCATTCATCTTCCGGTATCCGAATGTTGAAGATCAATGTTTTAAGTGCAGTATAACGAAAACCAAGTAAAATCAATGTTATGCTCCTCCATCCAGATCATCCTCCTGGACCTGGTCACCCACTCCTTCAAACACTGATTCTCTTGTTCTTATCTCCAAATGCCCAGTAGGGTACAGCTGGAGTTCGCTTCATTGCCTTCACTCCAAATGGGCTGTGCTTGCTCTGCAATACACAAAAATTGAGTTCAGACATCATCAACATCATCGAATAGTATCCACGAGTAATTAGCTAAGTTGCTTAAGTTTAGATGGTGTTACCCCGAGACAGGCGCCGGCCTCGAGGTCACAGATGGGGTAGTCGTGAGGGCAGCAACTGTAGTGGTCGTCACAGCAGACGGCAGACTCAAGAGGACAGCATCCCCAGTTAAAGCAAAACCTTCGAGTCCCGAATACGCAGCAACAAGTAGTGCTCTCGGGACAGCTGTAGTAACTATCACAAACAGTGGGGGGCTTCACAGGTGAAGGGGGAGATGGTCCGGGATTTGGGGGATTTGGGCCTTTCTTGATAGGATAGGAGGCCTCCATTGCAATTCCACACTTGCCCGTGTTGGTTGTGCCCACGTTACGTTCCATTCTAACATACCCATCCTCTCCCCAGCTTTTACCCCATGAATTCTTCACAATCCAATAATCTACGCCATTTTCTGTACCATATCCAACAGCTGTAACACCATGATCCAATGCTGTCCCACATTTGCCCGTAAATATACCCTGTCCAGCAGGAAGCAATGATCTCAGTTTTGCTAATTAAAATAAATCGCCTCTGCGGGACCTTTTGTGGTCTCATACACAAGCGATAGCTAATGCCTCCATGGGCAGGACAAATCATTTAATAAAAGATATATATCCAAAACCATTAAGAATGTTTATTAAGAGTCAGAACAATTGACAGAGCTTCTACATATGAAGCATGCTTTGATGCATTCATATTCATACATTAGGAAGTGAGAAAATTTTACTGAGGAACTTACAGATGCATATAACTGAAAATCCCTGCCACCTCCTTCAATGGCAACGCTCACTGGCTGATTTGCAACAGCCTTTGCCAATGCTTTTTCATCATTGATAGGAACATCTTCGTATCCATCAATTGTTACAACTTTGGCATTTTTCTGCAGAAATGCCATCAAAATATTAAGTAAGCTGTATTGGAGAGAGAACATATTAAACTTTTGATTAAATAATATAGACTGACCCTGTTTTGGTCACATAGGCCATCAGCAGAACGGTAGGGGTAATCCTCTTCGGTATCAATGCCACCATTGTTGATGATGAACTCAAAGCCGTAGTCCATTAGTCCGCCATTGCACCCTTCGTTGTATTTTGTATCACAGTCCACCAGCTCCTGCTCTGATAGTGAAGTTAGATTGCCTGTCACCAACTTATTTATTCCTTCCACTGCAGCCACGGTTGAGAATGCCCAGCAACTCCCTTCATTCAAAAATTCCAGTCAATAAGTTCCTAATAATCCTCCACATATAAAAAGTTCGCCGTGCGCAACAATTTTTGGGCCCCATAATTGACAGGAAAATCCTTTTTTTCCCATTAAATCAACATTAAAATTAATTCAAAACTTCTTGCAACAGCGACACATATGCAGTCCTTATTTTCAAGGTAAAAAAGTAAAAGGAAGTCATATATTAACAGATATTTCGCACGGGCATCCTTACAAATATAATTTATACTTCTAGGGTGAAGTTCGGGTAAATGATTTTCTCTTCAGGGAAGGAAGCCAAGGTTTTTGGTATTTAAACTGAATAATTACACAATAGAATTATTTGAGCTTAATTTTTAATTACATTTAAGATTTAAGAGTAGTAGCAATTCTCAATTTTCTTTTAAAAAAATGACAACAAAGTTGAAAATAAATAAAATTAATCAGGAAAACTAGTAATTTCAACGAAAAAAAAAAAAACAAGAAACATATCAGTCCTTACCGCAACTTCCTTGATCTTTGACTTCGACGACCGCACCTTCCTTCCTCCAATCAACAGATACCGGCAGTTCGTCGCCGACACGTGGAGCGTAACGGTTGCTTCTGGTCTTGGCAATCCTCCTTTTGGGATCGATCTTGGTTCCAAGATACTTGGCCCGGTACTCCTCGTTGGTGAGATCCGCGAATCGGTTCAACCCGACCTTGTAGGACCGATCCTCTGAGTTGTGCTCATCGATGAACTTGAGATTGTCCTTGAAGATCTCAAACCTCTTCTCCTTCTCGCCTAGAGCATTGTAGGCCTTGCCATGTTGCAGAAGCCAGTGCTCGTATATGGCCTTGACCTCATCGTCGGTCCTCCAGGTGGACTTATCGGCGTGGGTTCTGCCATAGGAGATGATAGACATGTCCAAGGCCGAAGACACGGTGAAGACCATGAACAGAAGCACGATCATGGTCCGGAACGATCTAGACGAACCCATTTTCCTGTGATAACTGGGTGAGAAACTGTGGAGGAGGAGGAAGAAGAGCAAGAGATGAATGGGGATAAAAGAGTAATGAATGTGGCTTTTTATAAAGGCAGGGGCGACTTGTGTACTATTAAAATAGGTAGGCAAAACTATCAGTGAGAAAATTTTGATAAGTAGAGATTTGGGTAATATTAATAGTTAAATTATTTGAGATTAAGGAAAAACTTGATACTCATCAATTATTTGAACCTGTCTTATTTTAATATTAATTTGAGGGGCTGTAGCAAAGAGATTTTTTTTTATTAAAATAATTTTGTATTTAAGAAAATTTTTTCTATTTGTAAATAAAAATTTATATGACTATCAACTCATAATTAAATATTTTTTAAATAATACTTTTTAAAAAAATAATGTTGTTCATACAATTTTTCATTCAAAATTATATCATTTTAACAATCACTTTATTTTATAAAAAGTTAAATTATTTTTGTAATTCTTATAATTTTAATAATTTAAAAATTTATAATTGAGTCTCAATAATTTAATAAATATTTAAATTAGTTCTTATTGTTAAATTTTTGTTAAAATTATATTAAATTTTATTAATGTTACCATTTACTAATATATAACTATTATCTTAAAATTTTAAATGTGTGATTTATATTAACAAAGAAAAAATAAGTAATAATATAAAAATAATTCACATATATAAAATATAATATAATTTATGTTAAGTAATATGAATAAATTAATTTTAAGTAATTTCATAATGTTAAGATAGTATATAATTAGTTTATCATCAAAATTTAACAAAATATTTACAAAAATTTATGTTTAAAGATTAAATTAAAAATTTCTTAGACAATGAGAATTTAATTATAAATTTTAAAATTATAAACACTTAATTAAAAATTAAGTAAAATTATAACGATTATATAAATAATTTAATATTTATAAAATTCATTTACATGATATTATTTAGAGAAAAAGAAAGAAAAGTCACTAGACTAGTTTAGTTTTGAGTTAATTAATGGCTACTTGAATTTTATTTATTAATTTTAAAAAAAATTTTAAATGAATGACTCCATCTTATTTTAAGAATTAAAAAATAAATTAAAAAATTTCATTTTTAGAGTATTAAATTAATACAAGTATACAAATTTCTAGCAACGCCAACACACGAACATAATAGGTGGCATAAAATATTCTTTATATTCTACCAATTTAGTCTGTTTCTAAAAGGTTTCAAAATAATTCAAAAAGTAAAAAACAGTTTTTAATATGTGTGACATGAGGGGAAATCTCATTATTCATGAAATAGTAAGTTAAAAAGATATTTGAATTTCATGATATAAATGTTTAGGTTCGGCCATTAAACCAAAATAAATAAGGATGCCCAAATCAGTGGGCAACCCACAAAAGCAGGAAACGGGTGGCTTCTTCAGGCTCAGCTTCAGGCGCCGCAAGTACTGCAAGTTTAACTCCCTGAGCCTTTTTCATTTCCATTATTCTTTCTTCTTCACGCCACTGCTTTCACCCTACAATACAAAATGAAATATCTACCTTTTTAGGTTCTACTCACTACTGTGAAAAAAAGTCCTTCTTTTGAAAAATTGGAAAAATAATTTACTGTTTAATTCTTTTTTTATATATAGAGGACTAACATCAAATATGGTTTGAGAATTTTGATTATTATATTTATTTTAATAAACTCATTCTATTTCCTTTAATTTCATGGCATTTCTTGCGTATGGCTGTCGAGAGTTTTTCAAACCAAAAAGTAAAATGATGTAGACTATCACATTGATTCAAATATTAAGTTAAAATAAATTTTATCAATAAATTATTCATAACTATCCAGTATTTAAGAAATCTATTAATATTGTTAAGATCATTTTTATAAATAAAATAGTTGAAATAAATATCAAGAGAAATACTAATTGCTTTACATTGTTCAATGTTCATAAATAATGTTTCGGGTTTCAACAGTGAAAGCAAATTATTGACTATGATAAATTATAAGGAAAATAAATAATTAAATTTCTCAAATTTTGTAGAATAACCAAATTGAGAAGGCTATATTTTTTAGAATAACATTAACAAATTAGTTGTATTTATTCATGAATAAATAATAATAATAATAATCAATCTACTTGGCTGAAAGGAAAAAAGATTACGAGAGTTTTAGTATATAAGCAGAAAATAAAAATCTGCTTGGCAAAAAGGGGAAAGAATGATAAAAGTTTTATATTTTATTAGATAATTCAATAGTCAAAAAATTTAAATTGCACCAAAATTAATTTGATCAACGTGGAGAATGTGAAGAATGGTTAAGGAGTAGCGTGAAGATATAATTTTGGTCATTTCATTGATGGACGGTGATGATTCAGCCACGAACACACGAGGGCCTGTGACGGTGGTTGTATCATTTGTCGTTTCCACACGTTTCTAATTTTCACTTCTTCTGGTTCAGAGAACGGGGAAAAGTTAAAGTAAAATTTAAGAAAAGTTGTTTGTCTGATTAAAAATAACACATAAATAGTTTTACGAATTAATTTAAATGTGCATATTGTTGTGACTAAATAAATAAATAAACATGATTTTATCTACTTCTTAATAAAAGATATTCCATGTATCATATTAACAGGGGAGAATTTTATAGTTTAAAAAGACACATGCACATATAAAAATAAATGTCAATCTTTGCCAATTGCCAGCCGATATCAGGATCGCATCACATATCAATTTTTGTATAAAGCTAAATCAATTCCTTCCACATGGACCTTTCCGAATTTAATTATACTTTTCAATTTTAGCAAACTAGTATTCTAGCCATGTGATGTTTGGATATGTTACAAGGAAATAATATATAAAATTAATCATTTTTGAAAAATGAATGAAGATAATTATCTTAATTTAGTAACCATAAATTATAGATAAGATTTAATGCAATAAATATTTCTTCAACGTCTAATTCAAATAATTTATTTTTCCAGGTTGATCCTAACTTCTTCCATTTTTTTAAATAATGTTAGTCTTACTTTTATTCTTATCAATGCTGGACCACATTCTTTGATATTTACATATGTTTTCTAATTCAATATTGTAAATTGAATTTAATATTTGAAAATTGAAATTCTTCCTCCTTGTGTAGTTTTTTGAAATTACTTCATGTAACTGACAATCTCTTTCAATATATATTAAAGAACTCAAAATATACTTTTGTTTCAAATCTACCATACATTAAGTTATATTGAAACCACCTTTCATAATTTTTTCTCCAAATACAATGTAAATTAGACAAAGTGTTTAAATTTTAACACTTAATTTTCTTTGCAACATAAATTTCAAAAGTTGCTTAGTATATATAATCACGAATCATTTAATTTATCACATATTAGAAAAATACGTGGAAATTCTAGTAACAAATATACCAATTAAGACTTTAAGTCAACTTAAATACTTATACATTTAAATGAAATTAAAAAAATAATTAAAAATTAAAAATTTAAATGAATTATGAATAATTTAAGACAATTGAACATTTTTAAAATTTTAATTTAAATAATCTATTCAGAAAGTTTATTTAACTTATTATGTTACTAGCTCCTGAAAATCTGATTTGATTGGACAAGAAAATTTGACATTTAAATATTTTTGAAATAGAGCTTTTAGATATTAAAATCCATTTTTGCAACATATTTCTAAAGTTGGTGAACAAAATTGACAAATGATTATGCACTGTACAGGCGTTTTCAAGGAGATGTGGTGCGGGTGTATAGCCCATAAATAATAAAAGAAAAAAGAAATAGCGAACTGTAACGTCCAAAATAGTTTGGACGTGGAGAGTGAAGATAGATTTTGAATGAGATTATTTTTATATGATATATCCAGTAATACGCAATCCTCCAAAAAGTTTTCTTCTGGTGCTGCACTCTACACTTCTCATTTGAACATTTTATCTCTAACTCATAAAAGATTCAAATGAAAATGAAACAGAGATTGAAGTTGGGTTCGCCATAACATGCATGCCTATGAATCATTATCAGTATTCAGTTTTACGGATTGAAATTGAATTGGGATTGGATTGGCCTTTCCTTATCACTTCTTATCAGCATATTTTGTAAGATACTGATTTTGTCGTGATCCTCGCTCACCAACTGTAGCACATGGGAAGTGACTCGTCCCACTTTCCTAGTTCCTTCTTCCACTTCTATTATTTCATTCTTACTATTACTTCTATTCAATTTCAATTGTAGATCATCTCTATTTTAGACATAATTTAAGTTTAAAATTTAAATTTTAAAAAGGTAAAAAAAATTGGCTTATATTGGTAAAGATTTATTTTAAATAAATTAAATATTAAATTTTTTTTATTTCTCTTTAAAAAATATATCATTTTTAACGTGATCCTTAATTACCAACAAGTGGACAACAACTTGCACCCGTGGGCTCCACCTCCCCTTCCATCCACTGCGTCTACGTTTTACTTCCCTCAACCTTTCCTTTTTCTCATCTCATAAATCATTGCATCTCCAATATATCATGCCATTAATATTTTTTTAATTATTTTTTGGCCATAACATATGGTACCGAAAAATAAATATTTTACAAGATATTTTCAATTTTAGAGCATTTATTAATACTGCTTAATCATTTACACCTAATTTTAGTGCAGCACTCATATTTTTATTCATCTTCTACATCATTTATTTTGTTCTATTTGGATTCACTTTTTTTGGAAGTGGGAGGAGTTGATGAAGAGAACAGTACATGATGGAGATTAGAGATTTAGTTGGACTTTGTCGTAATACAAAACCAATGAAATCTTTTTAATCAAAATAAATAGTACAAGTTAAACTTTTATTATTTATTTTGTAAAACAAATATAAAAAGGAACATAGATTAAAATTTAAAATATTAGAAATCAATTTCATTCATTGTCTATAACTTATTTAAAATATATTTCTCCCTCCTCAATCAGAGACCTCCGTATGGAAGGATTCACGGCTCCAAAATGTAAAATATCACAATGTTTCTTCAACATCAACGATCTTATCCACGAGTGACGTGTTTCATGTCAAGTTGTCTCTATACCCATCCTTTTATTTCACTATTTTTGTTCTAGACAGAAATAATGTATATGTTTACAAATTACAAGTACTACTAATTAATTTCTCCATAAATTGATTTTAAATTATTTTCATAAGCATAACATGCAGCTTTAATCAAACTAAACGTTGCCAAATGTTGAGACAACTTAGCTCTAATTTATTAAGGTTTAATTACATAATTATTTCTTATAATTTTATTTAATTTTAAAATTTGTATTCATATTATCATAGTTTTAATTTTTTTAATTAAATCTCTTACGCTAACTTTCTAATATCTAAGTAGCGTTAAAAGTTAGTGACTTAGATAGTATAAGTGTTGAGGTGGCCGACACACATCAAATAACAATTCAAGATCTCAAAAATGAATTGTTAGCATTCAAATTCTATTCTCTCACTGTCACTGCTGTTACTTTGGTCAAGGATCGCTATAGCCTTGTGAGTTGTGACATGTGAGTCGTATTTTTCGCGAAGCAAAATTTGATGCTTAACTGTATGTGTGTCACATTTTTCCCATTTTAGAGATCTAGGGTCGGAAGTCTTCCACGAGCCACATCCTCATGGGTGTGGTCCTTCTTTGATGCAACACTGTTGTGTTCGTGTGGGATTTGTAACTGTATAACAAAAAGTTGATGTTAGGGATTTAATTAAAGATTTAAAATTATGAGAATTTAATTGTAAGTTTTTAAAATTAAAAAAATGCAAATAAGATGTATAATTAAACCAATATTTATTATTTGCAAACGTATTTTTTAAAATTTCTATCCAAATGCAAATTATTTTCTTTTAAATCACTTGAAAAAAAAACTCCCATTAAGTAAACATTCAGTTATACGATTAATGCAAATTGAGCCTAAAGCCGAAAGCGAAATCAAGCTGCCAATCGTCAGTCTTAAGTACTTATACATTGGTTTGGATAAGTTATTATTTTTTGTTTATTTGAAAATAACTTTTTTAATCGAATAATTGAATATATAATTTATTAATATTTAAAAAGCATTATGAAAACCAATATGCTTATTGCATTCGGATTTGCTGTCTTTGCTTTTCCTGCCATTACTTTTAGCGGCGGTTTTTTACGTTGCTAAATATTATTGCAACAAAAATTATTGTTGTTATAATTAATTATTTAAACAAAAGTTATAGCAACAATACTTTTCGTCGCAATAATATTAAAAACACTTTAGCAACGCAAAAAACTGATGCTAAAAGTAATGGCAGGGTGCAACAAAAGTAATGTCAGCAGATCCAGAGACTGCTTATTTTGAGGCCCTAACTCTCAATAGTCATGATGTTGCTTCGTTAAAACATCATATACAAAACGGAATTGGATCCCCTGCTGGGTGCTCCTTGCTGTAGTCCTTGCTGTGCTTTTTAGCAGCTGTTTTATTCATCGCTAAAGTGTGTTTTAATATTATTGCAACGAATATTATTGCTGCTATAACTTTTGTTTAAATAATTAATTTAACAAAAGTTATAGTGACAATAATATTTGTTGCAAAAAACTTTAGCAACGAAAAAAACTGCTGTTAAAACGCCCAGCAGCCTTAGTATGAACAGGAATCTGACGCATACAAAACATAGCCATAAGCTGTTCGGCCTTCTTACACTTGAGGCCCAATTATTCAAACTCAAGCTTCACAGATATTTTTATTATAAAAAGTTTTTAAGATATATTCTTAATACATATTAATTATTCTCTCTATTCTCTTTATTTTAGACTAATTTGGATGTAGTCTACATCAATTTCCTCATAACTTTTGACCTTCTATTGTTTTACAAGTTTCTGCGATTTAGAAGATGCAATCTTGAGACTTGTTTCTAGACCTGAATTATTTTACATAAAATACTATCAAATTAAGCATAAATATTTATGTAAGATACTAATATATGAGTTAACAATAGTCAAATGCTTTCTTTATATGTTTTATAATTCAATGTAAACTAAATGGAATATTTAAATTTTGAAATTCTTCCTTCTTGGGTGGTTTTTTAAAATTACTTTGTATAACTGACAATCCCTTCAATTTAATAAATATACTAAAAAACTCGAAATATATTTTTGTTTGAAATCTATCGCACGTCAAGTTATATGTTTAAAATGATTCATCTTTTCATAGTTTCTTTCTCCAAATACAATTTAAATTAGATAAAGTGTTTAGATTTCAAGATTTAATTTTGGTTGACATAAATTTCAAAAGTTTGTCAATATATATAATGTAATCATTGATCATCTGTGTACATATTTTGCATTTTTTTTCATTTAAAAGTTGATTAGAATGATATATACTTTATTTTTATTAATTAAAATATCGAGTTTAAATTTTGTGTATAAAAAAATATTTGGTGAAAAAATTTTATCTTTATTATAAAATCTATATTAACTCAAACTAAATTAATTAAGAGTTTAATAAATTTTTAAATACTAATATTTTTGATAAAAATAAAATAAAATTTGTATGTTGCATTCAAATTCTTTGACCAATAATTTAAAATTTTAGGAAAGCGATTCCAATTCAAACCTATAACCTTAAAAAGTAGAACTGGTCCACGTACGTCCTTCCTAGTTCCTACTATATATTGTCTTTTGCTTAGGAAAGCGTTTCATCTTTTGTAGTCATTATTGATATCGATTTTATGGGCTTAATTATTGAAAATTCTTGCCGGGTTTGGCATGGTGAAATGTGGTGTTGTCCATCATGAAAGAAAATTACGTCTACGTACTCTTCTGCACCCACTTTGTAATTTTAGTCTTCGACGTAAAGAAGATATATTAGTTTACTTTAGCATGTATCTTCGTTTTCCATATCAGTTGTAACGAGATTTTGATTATATAGCAACGAGATCCCTGGTTTGAGTTTGTGATTCTCCATTCCAATAGTACTAAACCAAAAATATCTGCACATAACTAAGTTATTGACACTTGCTAGTATATATTCTCTTTTTAGTAAATAATTGACACTTGCTACTATATATTCTCTTTTCCTTTCCCTTTCTTCTTTCGTCAAAAAGAAAAGGAGGGGATCTAGATGAAGAAGATTAAGTTAAAACATGCATGATACTGCAAACACAGTATATGAAATAGGAGTTTATTCCACATCATTAGTAAATCACAGAATCTCCCCCAATTTGAAACTGACAGGAATCAATAGATTTGTTTAAAAGTAATGCAAATTTGCAATACATAAATCGAACGCTATTTAGAATGGTTGGGAGTTTGGGATAGGTTGGCCGTTCTTGATTGGATAGGAGGCTTCCATCGCAATGCCACACTTACCTTTCGTGGTATTGGGCACATTACGTTTCATTCTTATATACCCATCCTCTCCCCAGCTTTTACCCCATGAATTCTTCACAATCCAATAATCTACGCCATTTTCTGTATCATATCCAACAGCTGTAACGGCATGATCCAATGATGTCCCACATTTTCCCGTAAATATACCCTGTCCAAAATCGTTTACAATGTTGGTTAAGAAAGAGAACAATCGACAAAGCTTATTCTGCATATGAAGCATGCTCTGGTCGAATCTGATACATTCATACATTAGGAATTTAGGATGTGAGAAAATTTTATTGAGGAACTTACAGATTCATATAACTGAAACGCCTTGCCACCTCCATCAATGACAACGCTCACTGGCTGATGTGCAACAGCCTTTTTCAATGCCTGCTCATTATTGACGGGAACATCTTCGTATCCATCAATTGTTACCACTTTGGCATTTGTCTGCAGAAATGGCATCAAAATATTAAGTATGCTGTATTGGAGAGGTAACAAATTATACTTTTGATTAAATAATATAAACTGACCCTGTTTTGGTCACATTGGCCATCAACAGCAAGGTAGGGGTAATCCTCTTCGGTGTCAATGCCACCATTGTTGATGATGAACTGAAAGGCGTAGTCCATTAGTCCGCCATTGCACCCTTCGTTGTATGATTTATCACAGTCTACCAGCTGCTGCTCTGATAGTGAAATTAGATCGCCTGTCACCAACTTATTTATTCCTTCCACTGCAGCCACGGTTGAGAATGCCCAGCAACTCCCTTCACGAACAAATTTCAATCAATAAAATTCATTTTCAACCAAAAAAACCAAAGAACATATCAGTCCTTAGTTCTTACCGCAACTTCCTTGATCTTTGACGTCGACGACCGCACCTTCCTTCCTCCAATCAACAGATTTCGGCAGTTTTTCACCTACACGTGGAGCGTACCGGTTGCTTCTAGTCTTGGCAATCCTCCTTTTGGGATCGATCTTGGTTCCAAGAAACTTGGCCCGGTACTCCTCGTTGGTGAGATCGGCGAATCGGTTTAGTCCGACCTTGTAGGACCGATCTTCTGAGTTGTGCTCATCGATGAACCTGAGATTGTCCTTGAAGATCTCGAACCTCTTCTCCTTCTCGCCTAGAGCATTGTAGGCCTTGCCATGTTGCAGAAGCCAATGCTCGTATATGGCCTTGACCTCGTTGTCAGTCCTCCAGCTGGACTTGTCGGCGTGGGTTATGTCGTAGGAGATGATAGACATGTCCAAGGCAGAAGACACGGTGAAGACCATGAACAGAAGCACGATCATGGCCCGAGAGGATCTAGATGAACCCATTTTGCTGTGAGGAGGAAGAAGAGCAAGAGATGAGTGGGGATAAAAGTGTAGTGCATGTGGCTCTTATAAAGAATTTGATAAGTAGAGATTTGGCCCATTTGGATAATATCAAGAGTTCAATTATTTGTGGGATTAAAGAAAGACTAGATACTCGTCAATTATTAGCACTCTACATCTGTCTTATTTTTTGTATTCATTTGATGGGAGATGTTGCAAAGAGATCTATTTTATTACAATATTGTTTTTAAATTTAATTCTATGGCAACAAAATCACTTAACTTAATCTTTTAAAAATTCTTTTTTTTTATTAATTTAAATTTTTACAATTAAAAAAATAAGAGTTTATATAATTATTACCTTGTGATTAAAACTTGTTTAGATAATGATTTTCTCTAAAATAAAATCGCTTATGTGATTTTTTATTTAAAATTAGATCTTTTTAACAATCACTTTATTTTGAAAAAATTATCTTGTATTTTTAAAAAAAAGTTATTGAGTTACTTTAGTTACTTTTGTACAGATATAAATATATTTTAATATTTTTAAAATTATCTTATTTTAAATTAAATTTATAAAAATATATTATTTTTTATAGTACTATAAAATCACTAATATTATTGATGAATTTCATTTGAAATTCATCTCAATTCACTTTTCTCACTTAAATTTCAAAATACATTGAGAGTCATATTAATATTTTAATAAAAAGTCTGCATTAGTATACTTTTTTTATTTTGCAGAGTAACTTTTTAGCGGCGATTTTATTCGTTGCTAACCTGCATTTTAATATTTTAACAACAAATATTATTGCTGCTATATCTTTTGTTTAAACAATTAATCCAAAAAATAATAAATTTAAAATTTTATTTTTCACAAATTAAGTAAAAAAAATTATAATCTAAACAATATTAAGATTAAAAACTTAAAAAAATTTAATGAAAAATTAATTATATAATTATAACTTTAAAAATTATTTAAATAGATATTACATTAAATTTAAAAATAACTAATAGTTTGAAATTATTTTGATTTATATTTATTATTGATTTTATTATTAATAATTAATAATTAATATATTTATATCTATATATTAATATATTATATATTCATTTATTTATTAATAATAGAATAATAATAAAATAATGGAATTCAATAATTAATATATAAATTAATATAAAATATAATAATTTAGAATTCACTTTATATATTTTTCCATTTTTTAATATATTAATAGAAATATAAATATACTTAGATATTGTATTTTGATTATACTTAAGTAAAAATAATTTAATATAAATAAAAATATAAAAATGATTTAATATAAAGTTAATGTAATTTTTGTTTAAATAATTTTTAAAGTTATAACTATATAATTAATAATTTATTAATTTTTTAAAGTTTTTAATCTAATATTGTTTAAATTATAAATTTTTTAACTTAATTTGTGAAAAATAAAATTTTAAACTTATTATTATTTGAATTAATTGTTTAAACAAAAGTTATAGCAGCAATATTATTGTTGCTAAAATATTGAAACTCAAGTTAGCAACGATTAAAACCGCTACTAAAAAGTTTCTCAGCAAAATAAAAAAAATGCACCATTGCAAACTTTTTATTAAAATATTAGTAGAACCACAATACATTCTAAATTCGTTTTTATTAAAACGAATTTAGTATAAGAAAAGTAAATTCTATCAAAATAATAATGGATTTAGGTAAATTTTAAACGAAACTTCCTAACAATATTAACAAATTTGTAATAATATAGAAAAAATAATATATTTTTATATATTTGATTTAAAATAAAATAATTTTAAAAATATTAAAAAAATTTATATTTCCGTACAAATGCTTACTTTAGTCACAAGTTAATACCACTTAATTTTTATTTATTAGTTAAAAAATTTACTTAGGTGAATGACTCTTTTGATTAGAGTTTTTTTTAGTAAACAAATAAATTTAAAAATTTTATTTTTAGAGTAATAAATTAACAAATGTATAGGAATTTCTATAGTTATGATACATGTGTCTCTAGTGTTGTGTTACATAATATTATTATATGAATACCGAGTCCATCAAAAAGAGTTTAGAACGCACAGAGTCGATAATTACATGACCACATTCCGTCATTCCCATTATCTCATTTCCAAATATTATTTTTTTAATAAATTCGTTTTGTTTCCTTTAAATTTATGTGATGTGGGGGTTGGGGGGGGGGGGGGGGCTTTGTTTCTTCTTTTGGGACAGAAATGTGAGGTTTCTCTCGAAATCACGCAAGGCTGGTGAGAGTTTTTCAATCCAAAATGTAAAACGAGATAGATTATTATAGTCTTATTATGTTACATAACAATGTAGCTTTAACTCTAATATAAATTATGTTTTAAAGTATTATTTACTCTATGATTGAAAAAATTAAGTTAACATCAATCTTATCAATAAATTATTCAAATTAAAGGCTATTAACTTTTCAATAAAAGACATTCCATTTATCACATGTATATATATCACCACGCGAGGATTTTATTTTTTAAAAGACGCCATGCACATGGAGAAATAAATGTCAATGTAGATTTGCCAGCCTATAACGGGATCGAATATCATTTTTTTTTTAATATAAAAACATTATGTTCCCACCTTCTGAATTTAATTATACTTTTCATTTTTGGCAAACTAGTATATTAGCCATGGGATGTTTAGACATGCTACAATAAAATAATATAATAGTACGCTTGCAATAAAATTAATAATTTTTATAAAATAAATCAAGAAAAATATCTTAACTAAGTAACCATAAATTATAGATAAGATTTAATGTAATAAATATTTCTTCAATATTTAATTCAAATAATTTATTTACAAGTTTGATGCCTAACTTAGCTGTATGTATGTCACATTTTTCCCAGTCTAGAGCTCTGGGGTCGGAAGTCTTCCAAAGGCCACATCCTCATGGGTGTGGTCCTTCTTTGATGCAACACTGTTCAAATTATGAGAATTTAATTATAAGAATTTAAACTATAAATATTATTTAAAATGAAATAAAGTTATACAAATCAAATGTATAATTAAATAATTTATTAATTACATATGTATTTTTAGAAATGTCTATCCAAATACAATTTTTTTTAAACCGCTCTCAAAGAAAGTCCCATTACATAAACATTGTTTTTTGGGTACATTCGGTAATGATATTAATGCAAATTGGGCTTGAAGCCGAAAGCAAAAAAGAGCTGCCAATGGTAAGTCTTAAATCTCAAGTCCTTCTTAAACAGTATTGCCTTTGCCATAAGCTGGGCCACTACTAATATCTTTTATATCAAATTTATTATTGGGCCCCTAACTTTCTTTAATCATTATTCCATGATTTGGGTATAGATTTATCACTTTAGCCATAGGCCCGCATATGCGATCGATATTTGTCGTTAGTTGAACAAGTCCGTCTCCTAATTATGATTCGGGGTCGGGGATGCTAAATTTGTGAATTTTGTTTCTTTGTTAAAATAAAATATAATGCCTCTCGTTAATTCGTTGTTATTCATAAATAGCTATCTCATTACTCTTGGGCGTGAGCTCAATGCTGGTGATACTTGTTGCTTTTATGCCTTATTGTAAAGTTATTTATTTTGGTTGTAATTCAATTATAGTTCAGATTAGTAAGCTTAGTAGTTATTCAAATCATCAGCTTCCAGTCAGTTATAGCAAGAGCAACATTCCTGTATATATATAGCTTAGCTTGAATAATGAAATCATCGAGTATTCTCTTTTCATCTTGCTCTTCCTATTGAGTTTGTACATGGTATCAAAGCATTTGGTTCTGGTGACCTGTTAACTCAACTTTCAATTCATTTTTTTTTGTTTGGAGAGAATAAGCGATGGAAGTTATTGCCAGAGGACAAGTTCAAGAAAATGGAGCTCCCTTTTTCAGTCAGAATGAAGATAGTCATATGACTCTGATGAACTCAGATCAGCCCTTCATGTCTTTGGTAACTTCTCCATTGACAACTAGCAACAATCTGAGTTGGAGTACTATACCATCAAGATTGCTCTTGAAACCAAGGACAAGGTTTGCTTCATTGATGGTTCAGTGAAACCTCCAGAAGACGCTGTCACTTTCAAGAGATGGAAGAAGGTAGATTTTTTGTTGAAATCTTGGGTGTTAAATTCTATGTCTAAAGACGTTTCTAAATCCTTCATATACTGCATAAGTGCCAAAAATTTATGGGAGGAGATTGAAGAAAGATTTGGGGTTAACAATGGTCCCCAACTATACCAAATTCAGGGAGAGACAAGCTCTACTGAGCAAGGCTACGACTCTATCACTGTGTATTATAACAAATTACACAAGTGTTAGGATGAAAAGAGTAGGCTAATGCCTCTTCCAAGGTGTGACTTTGGAGGGTGTACTTGTAGAATAAGTAAGAAACTAGTAGAAATTGAAGCCTCTACAAGACTTCTTTATGGGGTTGAATCAAAGTTTTGACAGTGTTAGGGGTCAAATACTTAACCTTGATCCTTTACCAAATGTAAACAAAGCCTTCTCCATGGTTCTAAGGGTGCAGAAGCAAAGGGAAGTCAATTTGTCGTATGCTTCAAGTGGAGCTGAAGCCAGTGTAATGCTGGCTAAAACTAAGCAGAAGTTAGGAGAAGGAGGAGTTGGGAAGAAAAAAGATATAACCAAGAAAGGAAATCGTTTTTGTGACCACTGTCATACAACGTCATACAAAAGATGCATGTTTTAAGCTGACCGGGTATCTTGAGTAATATAAGGAGTTGAAAGATTCCAAGAAATAAGCTTCAAAGAGGACAACAGCCAACATGTCATCAACAACTAATTCTGTTGATACACATTTAGAAGCTAGAATAAATTAAGAGAAGTTAGAACTAGCTCATATGGTGTCATATCTCATTAAGCAAGAAATGGTAAAATATTCAAAAGGGAAGGCAGTTGCAAATGATGAACATGAAAGCTATGCTAAGGTGACAAATTTTGGGGAAATGACAGATTTTTCAGGTATTATCTTCTTTAACAATAGCTTATCACATAATTACACATGGATCATTGACACAGGAGCATCAAGTCATATGTGTTCTAACATAAAATTAATGCATCACGTTAAAACCTTATCCAAGCCTATTCTTGTTCATCTACCAAATAATTCTACTGTGACAGTAAACCAGATAGGCCAAGTCTGTTTAAACCAAAGAATTGAACTAAAGAATGTGCTTTTTGTCCCTTCCTTTAAAGTAAATATGCTTTCTATTAGCAAACTAGTCGAAAATACTAATATTTCTCTTATTTTTTAATCATCTCGTTGCATGATACATGACCAGGGGAGTGAAGAAATCTTAGCTAAGGGACATGTTCTGGAAAATCTTTACATATTAGATTCTTCCTCATTTGTCAACTCTGTAACTAGTAAAGATATAGGCTCAATTTCTTGTTATATTTATCCTATATCAAATAAAATTTCTTTTAATAAATGGCATCTAAGATTATGACACACTTTCACTCAAGTAACGAAACACATAAGATGTATTACTGACTTAAATCAAACACTTGACTCTTCAATTTGTGATGTTTGTCATCTATCTAAACAATAAATACTTCAATTTGCAAGAAGTACAATTTATTCTAAGACCATATTAGAGCTACTTCACATAGATCTTTGGGGATCTTACAAACAACCTAGTCTAAATAAAGCACATTATGTATTAACAATAGTTGATGATTTCAGTAGAGCTACTTGGACATTTTTACTATAGCATAAGAGTCAGGTCACTGATATACTTGAAAAATTCATCCATATAGTACAGAACCAATTCCAAACAACTATTAAATCAATTAGAATTGATAATGAAACTGAGTTTATTAATTTATCGTGCTCATATCTGTTAAAAAAAATTAGGAATTATACACCAAAAGACATACACTTATACTCCAAATAGAATAGAGTAGTAGAAAGAAATCATAAGCATTTACTACAAGTTGCTAGAACACTTTTATTCCAAGCTGGTCGACCAAAAGAATTTTGGGGGAAGCACTACTTACTGCCACAAACATCATAAACATCCTATCTACAGTTATACTCAATAGGAAATCCCCTTTTGAAAAATTATATGGTCATACACCAGATTATCTTAAACTTAGGATCTTGGGGTGCCTTTGCCTTGCAATAAACACTATCCCACATAAAGACAAATTTGATGTTAGATCATTTAAGAGCATTTTTATAGGATATGAACAAGGAATGAAGGCCTACAAACTATATGACATTAAAAATTAGAGAATCTTAATCTCCAGGGATGTGATTTTCTATGAGGAAGAATTTACATATAAGAGTATCCTGGATATTAATACAACAACTCCACTACCCAATGTCCCAACAACAATAGACTCTTACTCCTCCCCAATTTTAAATTATGCACTAAGTTGTTCTGCTGATTCAAAACATATTGTGGCCCCTAATCATGATGTTTCCACCCCATAAATTCAAGAGAATAATATACCTGACATCCCTAACACCTTGATAGTCCTTACAGTCCCTACAAACTAGACTAGCCATAGGAAAAGTACCAAAAACATAAAAACCCTATCATGGTTAAATGATTATGTTCTACGGGATTTTTAGCTCAAACTTCCTACTCCTATACTATTTCAATGTGATAATCAAGCTGCCATCCATATTTCTTCCAATCTCGTTTTCCATAAAACAACTAAACATCTGGAAATAGACTACCACGTTGTTCAAAACAAAGTTAAAGAAGGATTCATTCTTCCTCAGTATGTTCCAACAAAACTCTAGTTAGCATATGTTTTCACAAATTCTCTACCACTTCCTTAGTTCCAATTCACTATATCCAAGTTGGGGCTTCTCTGTGATCTATTTCCAACTTGAGGAGGAGGGGATGTAAAGTTATCTACTCTGGTTGTATTTTAGTTAGTTAGTAATTTAGATTAGTTAGCTTAGTAGTTATTCAGTTCATTAATTTCCAGTCAATTATAGCAAGAGTAACATTCCTGTATATGTATAGCTTAGCTTGAATAATGAAATAATCGACTATTCTCTTTTCATCTTGCTTTTCCTATTGAGTTTGTACACCTATGCTAATTTACAACTGTAGCTTTAGTTTGTACACTTATTGACCTTTGGTTTTTTTGTGATGCATTTCTACTGAACTACCATGCAAGATAAAAACTCTTGTATATATTATCTCATTTGACCTTTTCGATGCTGTGGAATTTGCGCTAATACTCTGTAAGGCTTATTTTTTTTTGAGAAAAACGAAGATGGGGAGCGACCGAACGGGAGTCGCGTACGGCATTGGTGGACAAACCTTTTCTTGTGGCGATACAGCTTACTGCGTACAGGAACGGTTACTGGGTATGGAAACTCACATGCCACCGCCCATTCCCATCAAAAGCACACCACAAAACGACACTCTTCCTTCAAAAGGAGCAATACGAGAAACACTATGCAGTGGGTAGGTCGGAGCAGCAACTGTTAAAGTGCTCATATTTACTATTTAGTATAATACACATTAAGTTGCAAGCTTTTGAGTTTCAAGCTGTCTCAGCATCTCAAATAACTTCATAATATTAAAACCTTCCAAATTAATTATGTATAATCCGTATATATCAGCTCAATTGACAACGCAGCCTTATCTAACTATCCACTTCAAAAAATTCTGTTCACCAACACAAATCCACTTTTCAAGTGCAAGATCAATATCAAATAATTGGAATAGTTAAATTGGCGTTTATTTTACTAGTTGTTAATTATATATATATATATAATATTTTATTTATAAAAAATAATTTATAAACTTTATTTTGTATTAACTACGAAATGTGGAGAAATAAGTGTAACAGTAAAAGCAGTATTTGTGTATCTAACTATCTAGTGTGGAGTTCGGAGCTAATGTGAAATATCAGTGCTGTGGTGTGTGCCAGACTTTCACGTGATTTTGAGCTACGCAGAGACAGCTGCTCCTATATCCTTTTGGCTTTTGTCACGCACTGCTCGCTACTCTCTCATGAGCCTGTACTGACTCCTGAGGGCTCAGCTCCTTTCTCTTCGGTCTTTGTAAAGTCGTTATTAAAAAACAAAGTAAAACCTATTCTATATTTCTATATTTCTATTCCTATTCCTCTACCTCCATAGCCGATGACGCTTATGGACTCATCTTTACTTGCTTATTGAACTGAACTTACTTGGACAGATAGATAGATATACACATTGCTTCCTCCTAACATTTTTGTCTTCCTCCTAGTCTCTACCTCGCTCTCTCTCTCTCTCAGATTTCTTCAATTCAAGAATGCCTAAACCAGATCGTTTGCCTCTTCCACTTCACGTTCAAAACTTGCTGTTATTTCTGTCACATTCTTTTGTCTTCTTGTTACTTTCCTCCACTGTTGCTCCTTCTAGGCCTCTCCTGGTTCATCCTCTACCCGCATTCCACTTATTCTTACCTTCCGATGCTCTTGCCTTACTTGCATTCAAATCCAAAGCTGATCTCAACAACCACCTTCATTTCTTTCCCAACTCCTCCCGCTATGCATTCTGCAAATGGCAAGGTGTCCAATGTAACGCACAGAACAAAGCAGAGCGTCTGGTTCTTCAAGGCTTAGATCTCGGTGGTGTTTTTGCTCCGGACACTTTGTCTCGTCTTGACCAGCTCCGCGTCCTTAGTCTGCAAAACAACTCTCTTACCGGTCCCATACCTGACCTCTCCGGTTTTTTCAATCTCAAAAGCCTCTTCCTCGATAACAACCACTTCACCAGTTCTTTTCCTCCTTCAATACTCTCCCTCCACAGGCTTAGAACCTTAGATCTCTCCCACAACAACCTCTCTGGTCCCATCCCTACCGGTTTAACCAAGCTGGACAGGTTCTACTATCTTCGCCTCAGTTGGAATAGATTCAATGGAACCATCCCTCCTCTCAATCAGTCCGCTCTCCGGACCTTGGACGTCTCTGGTAACAACCTCACGGGACCTATTCCTGTCACTCCAACTTTGATCCGTTTTGGACCCTCCTCTTTCTCTTTCAACCCAGGCCTCTGCGGCGAAATCATCCACAAAGAATGCCATCCAAATGCCCCTTTCTTCGCACCAACGGCGCCGCTCGTAAAGACGCCACCGCCGGCTGTGGCGCTTGGTCAGAGCACGCAAGCTGACGGCTTTATCCGTCCATCGTACAAAAAAAAGCACAACAGAACCGCAGTGATTATCGGGTTCTCCGCAGGGGTTTTGGTCCTCATTGCCTCAGTCGTGTGTCTCGTGATGGAGGTGAAGAAACAGGGAGACAAGAAGGAGCGTTCAAGCCATATAATGGGTTCAGATGCAGCGGCGACGGCAGAAGCGGCGGCGGTAATGCAAATAGAGCAAGAGAAAGAATTGGAGGAGAAGGTGAAGAGGGTGCAGGGAATGCAAGTGGGGAAGAGTGGGAGTTTAATATTCTGTGCGGGAGAAGCTCAGCTGTATACGCTAGACCAGCTGATGAGAGCCTCTGCGGAGCTGTTGGGGAGAGGGTCATTAGGGACCACGTACAAAGCGGTGTTGGATAACCGTTTGATTGTCACCGTGAAGCGCCTTGATGCTGCTAAAATGGCTGCGGATACAAGCAAAGAGGTGTACGAGCGTCACATGGAATCAGTGGGTGGGCTTCGTCATCCCAATTTGGTGCCGCTTAGGGCCTATTTTCAGGCCAAGGAAGAGAGGCTTCTTATCTATGATTACCAGCCCAATGGCAGTCTTTTCTCCCTCATTCACGGTAAGCTTCTCCATTCCTGTCTGGCTTCTTGTGTTTACTGTATTCATCTCTTCTCTACTCACTGAGTTGAGTCATTCACTCGGTCTGGTTTTGTCACTAAAGATGAATTGATTCTAAGTCTACTGCAAACATGTTTCCTCGATTTGCGCGTTGCCAGTTTAATTTAAAAAAAAGTGCATTTGATTGATAAACAAAGTAAGTATTTAAATAGCTAATCTGACGAGGATTGTGTGGAAAATAAATTTTTTCTTCAAATTCTCTTCACATGTGATCCATTTCCTGGATTTGATAGCACCTAAGCTTTCAACCGAGAATCTTGCTGCTGACCAGACCGCATAGGAATTGCTTTTGTGATTATATTAAGATAGTTAGTATAACTGTTAATCAAGCGACGCACAAGTCTTGATGAATTGACTGCTTCTTGTCGTGTAGCAAGCTGTTTTCTAGTCCCGCTCTCGAACGGCTACATATATTCCTTAACGGTTTAAACATGAGGAGCTGTTAACTGTAGAGGTGCTAAACACTGTTAAATGGGGATCTTATGCAAAAATGAGACGTAGCAATCTGAATCTTACATATTTGATAAACTTTTGTAAGTAATTCAATTATTGTAGTAGTCGTTGGACATGACCTTGAGTCATGACTTGAGAGAGTTTTTAATTCCCCTGCACCCTCGTTGCAGAGGTGGAACCCAGGTTGTCTGCTTTATTATATAACTATCTGAAGCCAACTTTGATGAACGGATACGGATTGCCCTTTCCTTGTGGGTTCCTGTTGTATGATATTGATAAATCAACACTCCAAAATTCTGCTGCACATGGCAGTTTTTGTAGGTGCAAATAGAATAAGACGATCCCTTTTTTATTAATGATATGGTGAACGCAGGTTCGAGATCAAGCAGGGCAAAGCCATTGCACTGGACGTCGTGCTTGAAGATAGCAGAGGACGTTGCACAAGGTTTGTCCTACATCCACCAAGCATGGAGACTGGTGCATGGCAATCTCAAATCCTCCAATGTTCTGCTTGGACCTGATTTCGAGGCGTGCATCACTGACTACTGCCTCTCCATGTTGGCCAACCCATCCAGCTTCCATGATGATCCTGATTCTTCAGCATGCAGAGCTCCTGAGACTCGCAATCCCAATCACCAGCCAACCCCTAAATCTGACGTCTACGCCTATGGTATTTTGTTGCTTGAACTTCTGACAGGGAAGCCTCCTTCACAGCACCCATTCTTGGTGCCCACTGATAAGGTGAGTTGGGTGAAATCCACGAGAGAAGATAATGGAGGCGAAGACACTAGAATGGACATGCTTCTTGAGGTTGCTACTACCTGTAGCTTGACCTCTCCCGAGCAGAGACCCACTATGTGGCAGGTCTTGAAGATGTTGCAGGAAATTAAAGAGATTGTATTATTGGAGGATAGTGAATTGGACCCACGCACTACAGTGTCTTAATATTTCTATTTATATCCTTTTCTTCCATAAATAGCGGATAGAGGAAAAAAATTCGTATTGGATGGAGAATAGATTTTTTGTTAAAAAAAATCAAGTGACACCATGCTGTATTTCCTTAAATTCCGTATCTTGTTCGTAGCCTCTTAGTACAATGTGAAATGCGCCTAACTTCCTCTACTGGGTTTGCCTAACACTTTTTGGAGGTCCTCAAGAAATATGTATATATTTTCCATTTGGGATAAGAAATCCTCATACGTAGAGGCCTAATTTGTTGCTTTTGTCCGAGGCTTGTGAATTCTATACAAACTCGCGTTACTCCAATACAAGTTTCGTTCAGTATTAGTTGTTTAAATTATATATGTAAATAATATCTATATCTATCTAAAATTTCTTTCTATAGCAATATATTGATGACGTGGCGTATTGATTGATTGAGATTCTTTTAGAAACTTTTTCCTAACTTATGATGAGTTCTATAAGAATTTCCTTCCATGTTTTGTCACCAATTAGAATTAGTTACACACGTTTATTTGATTTCCTATTTCTAATTTCAATTTGAATATATTTTTAAGCCATGAGCATTGAGCTGAACTTGGAATTTGTTGAATGACAAAATTCTCAAAAAGATAACTGCAATTTGTTAATTTGTATAGAGACGTTAGATAGTTTTCATTATCATTTGGATAAAGGACTTTATTTTTTTTGGGCTTAGCCCAAAAAATGAGCCCAGAAAAATGGTAGCATATGCATCGTCCACGTTTCGCCTGGAAAGGTAACGCCATGGATGAGATGAGCCTGCAGAATCTGCTAGAATGATCTCATTAGTCCGCTGCATAGAGCACAAAATGATTATATTTATTGTATTATTTAGACTTAAAATAATATATACGGCTACACCATTGAGTTTAGGGATTCAGCCTTCGGGTACATGCCATCTACAATGAAACTGCAACACGGAAGAAATTATTAAAAAAGAAACATAGAAATCTTGAAATGGATACGGAGATGATTGAGGCGGAGAAAGCCTCGCAGCAGGTGGCAGTGGCCTCTAGCTCCGATCAGGATGACGTCGTTCGAGATTTACTCACATTGGCTCGGCAGCTCATCAATCAGGGCAAGCCTTCACAGGCTCTCAAGGCGGTAAACTTCATCTTTCTTTTTCCCTTTCACTCTCTTTCTCTTGATTTTCCTGCCTTATGATGGCTTGTTTTTCTTCTTATTTCTCACTTTCATGTTTCAAGCTTAATTTTTCAAATATCTTTCTTCTTTACATTGAAAAGGTTGCTATTTGGTTATTTCTTCCAATTTCAATATCTCGAAGGAGATGAGAATTTTCTTTGTATGATTTTTATTGGTTTTGACATATCCGAGGCTCTTAATGTAGCAGCATTCGAGTAGAGATGATCATGTTAAAACGAAATGTAGAGTTCAGGAACTTAGGGCAAAAGCGACGACCATAATAACGAAACTGTGAGAATAATAACTGCATTATACATTTGGAATGCCAAATATCTTGGATGCCTACATTTGGAATGCCAATATCACATTCTTAGGTAATTTTTATACCTTCTAAAAAGTTTCATGGATACTTGAATTCCAAATATTTGATTTGGTGTTATGGCGTCTTACATGCTGATGTGCCAAACGCCCTTAATAGACTTTGCTTTTGGATGGAAGAAAATTGCTAACTCACTTAGCTGATGCGGTAGTTCATTCTACTCAGCCTTCTGCCTGAGGATTCCAAGTGCTTGAAAAAATTATAAAAAAGAAATTGTACGTTAGGCGTGAATATAATTTCAAATAGCACAAAAATAAAACCTTTATGCTGGTTACTTTTATATCATCGAAGATAGAGGACAAGTTAGATTTTTGCTTTTACATCATCGAAGATAGAAGACTAGTTAGATTGTTACGGTGTTTGTAACAAGCTTCTTCTTGTACTCTGTATGTAAGTGGGAGCTGAATCAATGAAATTTATGTTCTCCACCAATAACTTTCTTTTGTCAAATACTCCTGCCAATTTTATCTTGGCTCCTGTTCCTCTAGAATCTAGATGATGGTGTGATGTAGAATCAGCTACTCATGTGGTACGATAAAGGAGGTTATCTGTTGTGATATGTCAAACATAAAACACTTAAAAGAAAATTAGAGAATACTTCCCAAAGGAGAAAACATATGTGAAAACCTGGAGAATTTTTTAGTGGCTGATATTCACCTATTTTGGATCAGGTGGTCGTAGCCATGAAGACCAAAGGTGGGGATGAAGCTGTCTTTCAGTCCTTGCATCGTGCTCGTGAGCTGTATAGAAGTAGATTGCAAGAGAATGCTGCCGCTGATCAGCTGGCTTCTTTGTTTGCTGAATGTGCCATTGCTGAAGCTCTACATGAAAAAACTGAAAGAACTGCAAATGACATTGTGGGTCCATCGATTACCCCAGGAACTCATGAGACTTCTATACTGGCAGAAACTGGCAGGATGCAAGTAGTATTGGATGCAGTTTCAGACGGGAGCAGCTTCATCTGTTTGAAGTGTGGGGGCCTTGTTAGTAACCATCGCAAAGAGGAGCACTATGCTTACTGGTGTTGTTAGGCAAAGGGTAGACATCTGCAATGGTGAGGCCTTGTTTATCTTATCTATGCATCGTCACGAGTTTAAAATTGGTTTGCTCAACTTACTACGTGATGAATTTCTGTTTTCTGATGATTGCATATGCTAGACGAACTGATGGAATGTGTTGCAATTGTACTTGTGACTACACCATGACTAAGTCTTTGAAACAGTAATGCTGTGGGGAAAATTTTTAGATGCATATATTGTGTTATTTTATTTGTACATTGACCAACAAAATTCATCTATTTATTCTTATTTTATTTCTTATGTGAGTCCATTAGTTTGAAATACTAAAATTTGACTGAATATTATTGGTCAATCCATAAATGATATGCTACAATCTATATACCTAAGAATTTTTTCATGCTACGGTCAGAGTTTAGGATTTAAGCCCTAAACTCTTCCGGCGGATTTTGGAGGTATCGAATCGTAGGCATGTATACATTTAAATACTTTTTGTATGTTACTTCTCTTTAATTGCTAATGATACATATCATACGCTGAATAATAATTTGAAGTTTTAAATTTTACATAATGTTCAGCTAGGCCTTCTGCTCAAGTCGTTAGATCATCTAATTAAAAGAAATGAATCGGCGTATATCCGACGTAATTCATCAATTGGTGGGTGGACTGCTAAAAAAATTAGAAATTGGTGAAGTGTCACTCAATAGGCACTACATATTAGATTTTTTTCTGCTGTAAAATCATGCAAGCCATTAGGTGTTATTAAGTGGTTAAAGGTGTGGATATTTTAGCTTAAAGTTTTAAACTCACTATATAATTTTCTTTTTTCTTATCCCTTGTCCACACCCACTTACAAAAAGGCCTCCCAGACGACTGGTAATAATTTCATTCCAATACCTAAGCACGTTTTTATGCCAATGGTCTTGAGACATAGCAGAGCATAGTCCAATTGTGTGATTATGTCAATTCAACTTAAAGAAACACAAATTTTGTTTTATTGGCGTCTTGCCCACGCTACGAAGAAAAATTAGATTCACTGTGGCATGTAGTACAAATACGGAGAATCTAACGGAGATAAACAACAAAGATAAAAAAGAGAAAAGGACAAATATTTAAGATTTCCTTACTATAAAATGTCTATTGGTAGTCTCTTTCAATATAATAACCATGTTTTCTACACACAAGAAGCCCTAGAAAAAAGGCAAAAAAAAAACATATAGAGGCATTTCCTTCTGTTATGTAGCAGAGAAATGCCGAAGCATATAACCTATCAACAAAATCAATCGTTGGCTCGAACACAACAACCATCGGAACTTACAGTAAGGAATCAAAGATCCTCAATACACATTTCCAAGACTTGACAGAAGATTATTTTCATTTGTTTCTACAAGGGTTAGCAGGAGCATCTATCTTCCAATCCATCAAGCAAGCACCTATCTCCTCCGGTAATTATTTGGATATCTGTTAGCAACATTGCAACACACCTCATATTGTGCATCAGTTCTTCTGACATTAATTATGGCAAAGTTTCTAAGATTCTGACTGCATCATCTAGGACTCATGGCACTTACATTATACTGCAGCGAGAAAGGTGAATACATATTCATCAGTTTTAATACCTAATAAGAAGAGCAACTGCATGGCACAAGGGTTCGTGTGAACATGTTATTAAAGAAAGAAAAGATTACTACCAGCAAATAGAGTTGTGTTGCTTCCAGTGCCTTATGTATAGGATCATCTTGTAGGTCAAAATATGAATTCAGGGCGACAATAACCAAGTGATGATAAAAGGTCACACGACATGTGGCAAAGCCTGTGGACGTGGCCTTGCTCTCATGATTGTCTCATCGCTGTGTCGAATCCACTCTGAAAGTTTCCACGGCTTCTGCCACTTCCATTTGAATTGTAGTAGCCATTGGTGATGACTTCTTTTCCACCTCCATAGCTTGCCAGAAGCTTGTCCTAGAATTGCTAGTTTTTTCATTGACAACTGCCCGATAGGTACCATCTGCATTGACGGCAAATCTCACATTCTTAGCCCAATAAAAAAGGCAAAGTCCAATTTCATGATGGAGGATAAATTACCTTTCTACTCTGATCTAAAATTGCTGCTGATTCCCCCATTAAGCCATTAGCTATCCCCGGGGTATATCTGAGCTGTTTTGGTATTGGCACAGACACTGGAGATAAAGGTCCATTCATGTCTTCAGCATTGTGTTTCAAAGAAACTGGAGAGTTTCCCTGTTGATATGAAGTGATGTTAACTACTAGCAAGCAACACATATGACAATGGCCATGATTTACAAAAGTAGAAGAGTACGCTGACAAAAATGTATGTTGATGAGAACCCTGAAATTAATAAAAGCTTCAAGCAAAAAATGACAAGAATTGACAGAATGCCAATTAGAAGAGATGGTCAAGAAAAACTACAAAGCTATTTGAAAATCCCCATATTTATAATGATATGCGACTCGTCATTTGCGGACTGCTGTTACTAAGTATTGGAAACTTTCACAATGTGCTGGATGAAGGAAAAATTTTCATTTTCATACTCAGTTCTGTCCAAGCTTTAAAATGTCTCCTTAATTAAAGGCCACTTATTTGTCATATATTGTTTGAGGAAATAATAATAATAATCTTACAGAAGTTGGTGTAGCCAATGTGGTTGCAATAGCTTGCTCTCTCAATTTCAGCTCTTTCTCAGCTTCCTTTCTTTTCATCTCACTCTGTCGTAATAGACCTACAATTTCTTTGACTTGATCTTTAATTTCCCTTGTCTCCACGTCCTTCTCCCACAGTTGGCACCTGCAGAAAAGAAAGGAACTCATACTTAAATGTAGGTATATATAAACTACTCACTGTTTAGAGCGCATACAGTGATTCAAAGTGACTAATAATGTCATATATTACACTTGTCAAAGCTCTCTGTTTTAATCATGTTCAACAAGCAGATTGGGTAGTGCACTAAAAAGCGAGCTTTATTCTTTCACTGAAAAATTAAAAAGCCTAGTTGTCTCTGTTATTATTATAGTAAACTGGACAAGGAATTTAGAATGAACCACTGAAATTCCTGTATTTTGTTTAACAAAGCAAAGTAAACGGGCTTTTGTTGAATTGGGTCAGCTATTCAGATTTCTAACACACAAATTTTGCCAGTCAGACAAAGAAACCATATAAACACATGATTGTTTTTTTTTTTTTCCTTTCTTTTTGTTCATTTGAACAAAAGGATCGAGAAAAGGAAATAAATGTTTAGGTTAAACAATATACCTAGCATCTGCAACAGAATTAAACATATATTGAAGCAAATTCTTGGCTTCTCCCATTGAACGCAACTGGTTCCAGCGTCCACGATTGCTGAAGGCCTGTTCTCGTTCTTCTGCCTCAGAAAGTTGAGAAGCCATTGCCACTAGTGAATTAGACGATATGCTCAGCATGTTCTCAAGTGAAGCTATTCTGGCCATCCTTGCATTTGGTGACATGGAAGCTGCTCTGAGAAAGCAAGACAAGTGTTAAAAGCATCCAGGAAGAGAGAGATTCCTCCATTTTATCTGCGGTGCACTATCATTTAGAAGATCTCAATACTTACAATAAAAGAAGTAGGCAGAAGCAAACTAAATTAGTCTTGTGCAGAAAAATATACCTAGCAAATCCATTTTTTCCTCTAGGAGGACTGAGGCCCTTTACTGCAAACTCATTCACTTGCTTCAGCATGGCTAACTCCTCTGCAAGGGCAGCTCGCCTGAAGTTTGCATCACAATGATTTAACATTATACTACAGGTCAGTTTTGGGGGGCGGGGGGGGAGGGTGGGAATGATTACTGAACTCATGTTACATACACTTGGCTTTGCTTCTCATACTCAAAACGAACTTCATGCTCTTTCACCATCACTTCAAGCTCATGATCAATCCATCGTTGTAATGACTTCTCATTGCTCTATACATGCAACTCAAAACATTAATTAACCCCAAAATGAGAGTATAGCAAAACTAAGAAGAACGTCTAGGACCAATTCTCCGAAGAGCTTAAGTTGTTACGAGAATGCCCAAGAATATTTTAAATATATTAAACACCCCATTACGCAAAAGCTCTTTAGGATAGGAGCATGGACAAAGTGTAGGCTTACCATACCTTGTGCTATGATTTGATTTAATTTAGAAGAATAGGGGCGACAAGTATTGAATTTCTGACCACTTGGTAATGAAGATTATAGTGTCATGTAAAGGACCAACTCTTCCAAATGCTAGAAATTATTTTGATTATTATCTCTAACAAAGAAGAAGGGCAGATTGTTACCTGCCCATTTGTTCCACTCCCGTTGGCAGTAACTGGAAGATTAGATATAATTAGTATTTTAAACAAAAAGAGAAGAGTAAATCTTAAATTTCTGTATTAGTCACTGAAAGAAGAGTCCTATTTGTAAGGAATTTCAAGAGTTCATCCATTTCAAATTCTCTAAATAACTATTAACTTTTAAAATGCTTATACAAGAGGAGTGGGAATTACTAAAAAAGATCATATTTTGCCTTAGACGCTTCAAAAACTCCTGTTATTTTTTACTTACCTGAAGTGTCTCGGCTGGAAGATTTACGAGCTTCTAACAACTCCTTTAGCCTCTTGGTGGCCGTTGCAGCTTCTTCAGTCTTCCTTTGAAGCACCTGAAAAAAAATATACATATATATATGTGACAAGCAGTTGTTATGTGTCATATAAGTAATTATAACCACAGTAGTCAACAACATTGATGGTGGGTTTTTCTCTGGCCCTTTTTTTTCCAAGTAGAATTATGCAGATTGTGCTGAATAATCATGAAAAAGAAGTACTCACAACATGTTGCTTTGATCTGGCATCTTAAATAATAAGAAAAAGTTATGGGAATTTTGATAAAAAGTTGTTTGGTTTAGATTGAACCAAACTGACCGTAAATATTGTTTCTTTATTTAGGTAAATTAGACATATTCCTGAGAAGGACATAGGTTAATTTAATGTGTACGTGAAGATTTGTTTCTAAAATGAATGCCTGGATAAATTATAACCAATTAGAGCAAAACTTAAGACATGCATCAAGTTGACTTTTGTTTCAAAACATTGTTCAGATTTTTTTCTTTTTGAACCTTTTGGTTGTTTAAAATGGTTGCGTGAACTTTTTCTGGAGTTCGTTATCTTACGCATGTATATGTCTTGATTAGTCCATTGCATATAGCCATGCATCGTTGCTTAATAAGACTGAACTAACACCATGGAAAAGTAGTTTGCATACGTCAACCATTTTGGTTACCTCTAATTTGACTATATATCATAAAATGTGGGCTCCTAAAATCATACTCATTTTGTTGTTGAGTTTAATCCATAATGAAGAGTTTTTAGTTTGAGTTTTGTTATTTTAATTTTAAAGTGTTGCTTCTTTACACAGTTCTCAAAAAAAAAAAAAAAAGGAAAATAAAGAACCATCATATCCCCATGTTTGTCTTTCAGCTCCATTAGCACATACAGCAAGAAAAAACCCCTAGGTGGAGAAAAACTGTCCATTTCTGTTTTAATATTCAGCCTAATATAAATAAAATTATAAAAACATGCCAGGATAGCAGTTGATAATAATAGACAACTATCATCCCATGAATCAGAGTAACTATCAATAGTAATTTGACAAGAGTATCTATTAAATGGAAATCTTTAAGCGAAGGTTTAAGATCAGATAGATAATCCAGTAATTCAGCAAAAATCAATTGCATGACTTATGTAAGTGTGTTATTTTGGAGAGCACATAGGACAACATTAATAAGTGAAACAAGGCAGCCCTTCAACAATATGGAAATACTCACCATTTTCTGGCGCTGATTTAAAGCTTGCAGCTTATGTCTTTCGTACTCATTTCTTCTTCCCTCTTTCCGTAACTGTTTTTACAAAAATATAATTGACACACAGTAATGGGGTTTATATGAAATACAGGCATTGTATATTCAGTTTAAGTTTAATGTAAATTTACAATTATAATAGAAATATGTGTGGAGTCATGCTCAACTATAGAACTGACAGCAAACGTAAATGTTGTCCAAAATGACCATGACATCTAATTCCACCATTTGAATTTCACCTCTTTATGCAATAAGGATTCAGACTTCAAAAATAAGAGTGAATTCATGTTGCCTTTCTTTATAAAGAAACATTCAATGGATAATTGAGAAGTTATTTCATTTTGAGAAGAACATTAATTGGTGAACTTTGAGCACCTTGAGATATCATTGAGAAGTAATACGGACAAATTAAAATAGAACAGAAAAAGGAGGAATCATAACATACTTGCAGCAGCTCTTTCTCTCTAGAAGCCTTCCACTGCCGAAACTGTTCTGCCTCTTGTTTTATCCTTTGTTGCAACTGAACCTGCAAGATTATTCAGGTTACAAGAATAGAGAGTAGATTTGAGTATATTATGTGATCACAACTACAAACTTGAGCGAATAACAACATTGGTTCAACCTTTTGGGCCTTTATAGATTGTATTTCATCTTGCAGTCTCTTTGCAGCTTCATCACTTTTTTGCTTTTGCTTCAAAAGCTGGACCTGGCTTTCTTGTTTCTTCTTCAGATCTAGAATCTAGCATTCATGAATTTTGAAAATATTATTAAAATTTGAAATCTTTTCCAAATGACAAAATAGAAACTTGAAATTAGACTCTTCACCTGTGCTTCAAGTGCTTTCAATCTTTGGGCATGGATATCCTCTAATTTCTGTGTTTGTCCATCAGAATTGGCAGCAAGATTTTCAACTTCAGCTAGAAGATGATCCCTCTCTCGCTGAATTCATAAATAAGGTAAATATAAGAATATCAGTTTTCTGAAGGATCAAAATAACTTTGTTGAAGTTCTATTGAACCTGAACATCTCTCTTCTCATCTTCCAGTTCCATTATCTTCCTTCCAAAGTGCTGCTTGAGCGTGTCCGCATCAGATGCCCCAAAAAGCCTCATCTCAGACTGTCCAGACATCAATAATAATATGTAAATTAAAACAATAACAGTGAGTATGAGAGAAATGTGGAAGGCACATTTTAAAGTTAGATTCTAATCATAATGCTTTCCAGTTCTTAAGTAATGATGGGAGAAAATCACTCAATACTGGTTTTATGATTTTTGTTCCTGTTTTGGAAATCCCGTGCAATAAATATTCTGATCATTTTCAGTAAGCATATCAAACTCATTTAATAAGTCAGGTAGAACACATTCAATCTATTCAAGTGTATTCAAATTGAATATAATCATTTTCTAAGCTAAAGCATACAAGACATCAACCAAGCATAATTTTCTCATAATAGAATTATTCAATTTAAAGCACAGAATTACTCATAACTGTATTAATATACATGTGTCTATAATTGATGCACTATAACGACCTCTTTCTGCTCCAAGCGCTTATTCAACTCGTGTAATTCTCTATCCATACTATTTTGCAGAAGGGTGTGCTCCCACTCTTTTGCAACTTCATCAATTTCACTTGAATCACCTACTAAAATTGGCAATTGTAACCTTGAATCATAGCAGTTCTAATCACAGTTGATTAATTATCAGCAGTAAAAAGGATAGAGATACGGCTACTTTGAGCAAGTGCACATTTAGAACTGACATTAACAACAAAAGAAAGGAAGAGAAGAGTCTTACCTGCTGTTTCACTTATTGGATAATCAGATGGTATGGTAGACAAACTCCTCTTAAGCCCATCAGTCTTCACAATGGATGTGTTACGATCCTGAAAGATTTAGTTTTAAGACTTTCATGTATAGCCTATTCAGCCAATATCTTGAAATCACGATAATATCTTTGAAAATGGATATACCAGTCCATAAAATGGAAAACACATGCCAAAAGATGAAAGCACAAATCTACACATTAAAACACCTGAAGAAAAGAAATTTGAGTCACACAAGAGTCAGACACATACATGAGCTTCCTTGCCACACTGTTCTATAGAAGAGCATCTACTACGATATTCATGAAGTTCACGGCAAAGATCTTCATTAGCAGCTTCAAGCCAAGAAATTCGTTCCTTAAGGACCTACATAAGTTGTAAGAAAGAGTGTATATATTAAGATATAAAAATAGACTTATATTAAAATTAATCAAATTACGTCAGAAGTTTTCATTGTTTGGGAAAGAGGCAAAACCAACATGTTGCATTAATCATGTCACTGCAATGTTGGTAATTAAGCCTTTATAGGGAATATATTAAAGTAATCAGCATACCATCATATATTCTAGTTAACAGAGTAAAAATACCTGAACTTCCTCAGAAGATCCACCAGCACGGGCACAAAGTTCTGCATGCAAATACTCTAGTTGTTGTCGCATTTTTAGCATCTCATTGGACATGGGATCCCTATTGATCTGTGAAGAAATATATCCCCCCCCCCCCCCCCCCAAAAAAAAAAAAGAGTAATGATTATCTTCATAGAAGGCAATAAAGTATCTTAATTTTTCCAAATGAAAGAAGAGGAAGATAAAAAATTATTCAGATACTTACAACAGGCTTATTTTGGATATTGCGTGCACGGTTTGCATATTTCAAAGTGTTAAGAGTTTCCTCGGCGTTAATGTCAGCAGGACTTATGCAGGCTGGAATAGAATATACATTTTGATGTAAGGGAAATACAAATTCGACTACAGGTTGTCTTAAGAAGCAACTTGACGGGTTAGGAGGGTTATCAGAAACAGTGTATGGCATTCTAAGCCATGTCTCCAATCATCTAAAAACAAAAAGAAGTTTCGGGCAGTTTACTAACCACTCAATGTTCCTAAAAATCATTTTCAGAGTGGAAAAAAGATTTTAGAATGCAAAATCACATAGAAAGATACATCCGTGTCAATATTAAAGAGCAGAAGGAGAATTAAAATTGGATAAGTTCCGTGCAGAAGATTATAAAGGTTTGCTTGAAGCTTATCTTTTTAAGGGCAATGATAGGATAACAAAAATTATGGTTGATTGGGATACAATCAAATATGAAAAAAAAAAAAAAAAAAACTTACCTATCATTACAGTTCTACTGTTTCCCCCAAGTGAATCCTGCAAAATCATTTAAACTTACCTATCTTTGTCAGTAATAATTTTTTCTTATAGGTTTGTAATCATCAATGAGAAATCATAAAGTTCAGTAAAGCGTGATCCAGATGCCAAATGCAGGAGAACTTAGACCCTAGTATATAGCAATTCAATACAAAACAAGCTTATAATGTTGTCTTCATAGTAAGAGAACCTTGAAAAATCAATGTAGGCTCCTTCGAAGCTTAATGTTATCTATGTTTATTTTTTCAAATAAAAGTTCTGGAACGTTTTGTGGGCCATGCATGAAGTTATATGAGTGAAATTTCCACAACTCTCATCTTACAATCCACTTAGAGATGAACAGAAGAATTTGTGTCATCTGGACTAGAAGAAACACGAAAGAACAACCATTAAGAGAAAATTTTGATAAGAGATTCAATAATTTTTCATGTTCTGATCAATAAAAAATCTATGTAACATCTTATTTTAATTAGCATTATTATTTATTAATTATTCTGTCACATTTAACATATTCTGGCCATAGCAACTCATCAAGAGTGAAAAGAAAAAAAGATTTAATGCTGACCGAATTTCAGAGAAGCTTTTTACTGTGATTCATGAAGATTATATTTTCTTGGTCTTTGAGAGGAGATAGTATTTGGTTCTTTATCAGTGAATACATACTAGACCCGTGCCTTAGGTTTAACTTGTTTATTTCTCGTACTGTCAGACTCGTTATTTTATGATATTAAGAGGCCAATAAAATAAAGACTTGCTTTGATCATCTTGACATAACCTGAGAAAATAAGAGTTTCTGATGGATCATACCCTCTTTGGATCAATGTGAGGTAGAGGAGATGATAATTCTTTTCTCCAAAAATTATTTGCTTTTGCGTTTTGCCCTATATATCTAAACTAAGATGAAGTCTAAATTACATGTATAACTAGATGCTATAAATTTTCAGTTGGTTATTCATTCAAAAAAGATCTAGGGTAGTATTTTCAACATCAAAAGAGAGAAAAGCTTGTACTATAAGAAGGAAGCTATAATAAAGAATTCAAACCTGCAAAAGCCTAGTAAGTTTACTGTCCCTGTAAGGAACATGAACACCTTCCTTTCGCTTCTTTTCATCGCCGAGGGCACTGATAACATTACCAAGTGCTAGAAGGCCTTTGTTAATATGAACTCCTGTTCAAAAGAAGAAATCATTGGCGGTTTTATAATGATCAAAGCATGCTTGTACCTCACAAGTCATAACTGAAAAATACTACTGATTTACCTTCCTTAAAACGCAGACCATCAGACCCTGTTCTTTTAGCTCGTTCTGATCCAGCAAGATCTACTAAATGCAACTTGGCACAAAGATACTCTTCGTTCATGGTGTCATTTAAACTGTTCTGACTGGGATTAGCAGGGTTCAGCTTACGCATTTGTTCTAATGTAACGGTGAAGATGGCATGTGAACGACTAGTTGGACACAGAGTAGAGAAGAGTAAGTATTAGAAGAGAACTGCAGCAGAGTGAAAGATGACAGCATTTTGCAGTGTAACTTTTCAATCTCAGAGTGGAGTCAGCAAGTAAATTTACAGACAAAAATCAGTCAGTGTTGCAAAACTGCAAGCATACATTATCGAATTGGCAGTGCCAAAAGATCCATCAATTATCTATTTACTTTAACAGCTAGAAAACCAAACATTTCATATGGAATTGGTTTTAGAGGAAACAACTAAATGTACAATCTCTCTTTCAAGAAAGTTAGAAGCAGGAAGCTTAAACCCATCAGCGGAGCCCTCCTACCATTTAACTTCATACTTTAAAACAATAAACCCTAAAGCCAATATATAGATATACTCCTTTAGTTATTGGCTTAATATCTGAGTTTCATGTGACACAACTCATGTACGTCTGCAGTTCAAAAAGAGAAGGAAAAGGCATAATCAACCTGGATTGATTGTTCATATTTGTGCTCCCAGTTGCTCTGCTCATTGACCCTTGTTCCAGGCAAGAAGCCATTTCTTTTAAAGTTGTAACGCTGACTTCAGTAGATCCTGCTAGGGTAATGACACCATTTGATGTTTCACGAATTTGTATCGGTGGTTTCCCAGGAGCAGTCACTTTTGCTGTATGTCCATTTGCACCATCTGTTTTGCTCATAGAAGAGGGATCCAGCAAGTCTAGTACTTCTTCTTTTAAAATCTTTTCACAATAAAATATTTTGGTCAGAATCTTTTCACACATGAAAAGTACAATGATACTTCCAAAATCATGACTATTAGAAAGTTGTCAACGGACCTCAATAAAGGAAACACGCAACTGAAACTCTATCTGATGCTTTAAGGTTTCAATTTTGTTGAACAAAACATTCATAACTTGTGGTATTATTCCTGTTTGGCAACCATCTTTAAAGCCTGTGCCCATGGTGTACGTTTTCCCGGAACCTGTCTGCAATGGAGTGAAATTGTCACGGGCCAAAAAGATGTAAGTTCTGTGTGGCATATAACTTCTGTATACTTTAGTGTTAACTATACCTGACCATATGCAAGAACAGTAGCATTATATCCTTGAAACAAACCATCAACAAGGGAAGCCACACATTCGTCGAACATGGCAGATGAAGGAGAACCAGTGCTTCCGTAAACATGATCAAATGTAAAGGAATGGGCACCAATTTGCACCTGCATAGCAAGTAATTCCACCCAATTTTTTAGCTCCTTAAAGATACTAATATGAAGGGTTGTCTCAGATGGAGTTGTCCAAGGATTAAGATAATATCTACGTCATTGGCATCCATGAACTCAACATGCAAGTTAGTTACGTGGAAAAAACATACGGAATGTAGCTTGATTTGAAAATAAGAAAATCATTAATAATTTTAAATTGGAAATAGAAGGTATAGATTATTCATTGCAAGGAATTGATGAAGAAGAAGAAACTTATTATTATGAAAGAAATCAGCTGATATATTTTCTCCAGGTACAGTAGTGGAATTTTGACAAAATTCGGGACTGAAACATGAAAAGCACAACCAATGTGGCAAGCGAGTGGACTGCAGTCACTTGCACGCTAAGAGCCTACAAGACAGAAGTCAAAATGCAAAACCTGGTACATGCTCTCCTTCCTATATTAGAATACAACATAAAATGTATCCACCAAAATTGAACTCCTAGTCCCAAAAAATCGCAGAAACTATCCCATCTCACCATACTTGTTTAAAGCCAAAAAAGATGCAAACCCAATAATAGAATGAATTCGATGTCCCAATGAGGTAAGTATCAGATCATATAATTAACAAAAACAATCAAACGGGAAGTGCAGTTGCTTCTACCAGGCCCCAAACCCCGTCCATCTCTCTCGTTTTAGAAGATGCATCTCATATTGATGTGCTAGCTAATTTGGATCCAGATCTCCTAATGTTCCACAAATTCATGAATTCAAACTCTATGCTGAAAACAGAATACAATGGAAAAACTGAACCATTAGCACCCCAAGTGAAGACTCCATCCTACAATGAGTCAATGAGAATGCCTTTCATATTTGATTGACTGAATTGAAGTATCACATTATAGAGAATAAGGGAACCTGAGGCTTTCCAGGGACGACGGTGACACAATCTTTACACCCTTGAAGCTTTTCATCACTGATGAGTGGTCGGACATGAACAGCAACCTTCACACAACAATTTTCGCCTGCTTCCATTTGGAAGCAGATGCTGCTTAGAAACAGAGAGACGGAAAACTAATTAAAGCGAGCTCCAGCAGTAACTTTGCCTTAGTGTGATGTGATTGATAGATAAATTGGATTGGCTAGGACAGACGTTGTCGATGTTCGAAGAGGAATTTGTAGAAATTTCATGACAAGTAATGCAGTAGTATACTAACTAGAGGAGCAAGAGAGAAACTGAGAATCGGACAGACGGACAATAGTGGAGAGAGACAGCAATATAGTAAGAGATGGAGAGAGAAAATGAAGGGTAGTTATGGAATACAGGATGTGACTTGTTAGACTTACGTGGGCACATAGACGTGAGCTAGTCAACGTAACTGCGGCCAATATTTTGAAGAGTAAATTTTAATAAAATGATAAAATATAAATAAATAAATAAATTAGAGTTTATTTATATATATTATTTTTTTATATTTTATTACTTTACAAAAATTTATATTTTAAAACATAAAAACTGAGGACAACAACCACTATCATTTTTAACTTGGATAAATAATTTTAACTTATTTATCAAGTTTATGTTAATTAAAAATATATATATTTATGTAACTATTTTGGTTAATGAATTTTAATTACATAATTAATACTTGCTAAAGTTTAAGGTCCTTGGTCACGGCCGTCGGGTGAACATTTTTTGATCCTCTATTCCTCTTGACTAAATTGCCCCTATACATACCGCGTGCGAAATTCTGTTTCTGTATCCACTACAATTACCATTTTACCACAATTTCTCTTAATTTTCTCGAGGTAGAAAAAGGAATAACAGAGCGCAAAAGGCCACGTGATGCGGAGCCCGATACTCCACTATGTCTACGTGAGAGAGAGCTTTGACGATACACCCACCGTCATTATTATTATCACTAAGATTAATGTCATTCTTATCTTTTTTGTGCCTTTCGATTATTTAAAAGAAAATGATTATTCAAATTTGCATATTTTAATTATAAAACCGCAAACTATTATTTTTAATCAAATAAGTGTGCAAGAAAAATGGCATTACAACCATCGATAAAGATTCACAGTCCACGCCTGTCACGGTTATTTATGCAAAAAAGGAATATTATAAACCGATAAAATTTCCTAGGATTCATTAAGAGATTAAGCCATTCTTAACTTAGGACTCAGTGGAACAAAAAGAAAAAGATTACAGACCCAGATAGTGGAAGTGAGGGACAGAAAAAAATAATAATAATAATAAAAAGGAGAGAGAAATTAAAAAAAGATGGCATAAGCAGAAAGGTGAGAGCTTGGATTGGGTTACATTAGAAAATGATTGAGATTTGAGAAGAGGAGAGAAGGTGGAGTAGAAGGACCCACTAACTGGACACGTCCAGCTGGTTGGACTCTCGCATCACATGGTGCTAGACTTGTATAATTTAGTGGGCCCCTGACTCAGTCTCACTCCCTTAAGACTTTGACAGTCCGCATCTCCAATCCAGATCCTGGACAGAATTTGTGGCACCTAATAAATTCAGCTTTGTAGTTTACTACTTCAAGCTTGGACTTGGTATTACCCATGCCATTCCATACCTAACGTTTTTATTACCACCTCATTTTTGTCTTTGTATGTACTCGCAACGGTCAAAATTAACAACGTCTAAAATCCCCAACGGTCCTGCACCTACACCAAGCAACAGGTTTTGAATGTAATTATTTGTGTGTCGCTTTTATTCGTATCATCGTACTCACTTCTCGATTTGATTATTATTTCAATTTTGAACATTATTTTTCATTCCTTTTTTTTTTTAATAACTAAAAGATACATCAATTGAAATACCAGTTCCATTTCTGATAACAAAAACTGAGCAAGTCCCGTACATGCATAGCCCAACTTTATAAACTATCATTTCTCTTGATCATACGGTTATTTTCCCTAGTCGCATGATTCTTCCTTAGTGCAGGTGGATCACGGGAGAAGAGAAAATGCTCTTGGTATCTTTCGTTGTGATTGACACATTGATGGAATCCATTGTCTACATAATAATTCCATCATTCCCTTGATTGTTCATCACAACCCAAGGTATGTTGCACCTAAAGTGGAATATATTGCAGTTTGATGGTTTGAATTAAGTTGAAGTTCCAAACTCTACAAATATAGGGCTTAATTTTGCTGCTTTATATAGGAGGGAAATTAGGATATGTTTCACTCATTTATGGGAGCTCAGTTAGATTTTTTCGAACCTAAAAATTCATGATAATGTCCTATCATATTCATAAATCATAGAGCCTGGCAAAACTTTTGTAGTAGGGCCGCATAATTGGTTATCATCTCCTGCAGCCTACCTATGTACTCAATCTAGGTATTGATTCGAACTTTTTCTATTATTTTTATTATTTATTCAATCCAAAGGTAGAAAATGACTTCTCCTCTGTTGAGCACTGGCTGCCTTTTTCTTGATGGGGGTGGTGGTGGAGGGTGTGTCGGAAGGAATGACTCTGAAGTCTGAACTGTAGGAGGGTGGGTACATAAAATTAAAATCTCAACCTCACGTCTCTTTTTCAATCTAACTCTTCATTAATTGGTTTCTGCTGTCCCAGTTTTAGATCAGAATCAGATACAACAAAGTAACCAGCTAGTGGCCCCATTAATTAAACTGTTTTTTTCAGCTTCCCGGGGCTACTTATTTGTATCATCAAGGCGAGTGTATAACTCTGTTTCTTCTAATGTGAATGGCATTAATCAAATGAACAATAAACTCTTTAACAACAAAGACAAAACAATTTAAAATCGGAGCTAAACAATCTCTTTAGAAACAATTAATCTCATTACAGCAAGAGTACAATCACCTGACCGAAGAGAACGACGTTCGTTATTCGTTAACCATTCATGGCAGTAGTAATTATAGCTTTTCCTTTATGCTTTCATTGATGCTGCTAACTCTGCAGCAGTGCAGTATGGTGGTTTCTTTATCTTTATTCTTATCCCCTCCTTTCTCTCTCAGCTCTCTACTCATGTGGACCTTTAAATCACATGCTCCCACCTACTTTACATCAATAACTCCATTTATAATCTTCCTTTTTCTGATCGATCTCTCACATCTTTCTGGGTCCTTCCCCCCGTATCTTTCTCTCCCATGCAACTCTTCGCTTTATTACCAACCAAAATCATTATTAATATAATTAGAACTAGCTTAGACTATCTTAAGGGCAGTTTATTGACTCCTGTGCACTCATTTCGAGTACATAAAACACAACCTATGGTTTCACAGAGAAATATGATTCCGATAACATAATCATCAGATGTGGCCCAACTACTTGTCCGCACAAAGTGAATACGCAATCTAATCGTGCGCGTTGCCTTGATGTCTTTTTCCATTATATTCTGTCTTGGATGAAAACTGCAAGATATACCTCCAAGATTAAAGTATGGCAATCTTTTATCATTAGCATGCGTCTTAGTGTTGTTCAAGGTCTAGCTAGATAAGTACCTATAGCCTATCGGTGGCTGTTAGGACTAGTTTGAATGTATGATTGGTTCTTTGCTGAGCCATGTTTGCTAATGTTTAACCATGTTTAGCAATTAGAATGATTATGTTTATAGTTAAAATGTCATTTTTTAGCATAATTATTAATTGTTCAATGAATTTAATGTCTTGATTTAATAATAAAAATTACTACCACCTAGAAAAAGGGTATTATAAAATTTTTCTTGTGTGAATTTTCTTTTTTGGACTGACCCTTGGGGTAAACACCAAATAACCACTTTCCAACTAAAGCCTACATTATGCTGTCCAAATGGACAACCGAGCAGGAGAAGCCCAAAGCCTCTGTTGATGTGTGGACATGGACTTGTGTACATAGTCTTAGGTTGATTCATAAACAACAGAATGTACGCTTCATAAAAGATTCAGAGCCTGGCCTGCAAAACCAGCATCAACGATTATATAAACCAACATTTTTGAAAAAAATAAAAATAAAGAACTACTTTAGTCAACTAAATGAACTAATTTAATTTCTGACCGAAATTAAAATGAATTACTTTGTTAGGCTACGTGGGGCTTGCCTTGGCCTGTTCATGCAAAACAAACTAAATCATATATTTTAAAGATTAAAAAATCAAATAATTAAGATATATCTTTCAAAATAAAAATTGCATTTCTTCCCTCTAATAATGCAAAATATTTTATTGGCCCTCTAATGAGAAGGGTGATCGAACCATGGAGAGGTCTAGTTACAGATAATACCATAAATACTTCAACCAGCTCGTAGTGAGAAGATAATAATCTACTGACATTATACCTTTTTTCTTTTTCATTCCATGATAAGTATAGTGAAAATTGAATATTGTTTATTAATTATTTATATTATAGTGTCAATTATATTTTTTATACATAACCAGCCAGAAAAATACAAGTTAGGAATTCGCAGCCAACTACTGTTGGTTTGAATTCTTTGGCAGTGAATACTGAAAAGCTTGTATTGGTAACTAATTCATCTCCAAAAGAATTCCTTGACGGACGTTAGATCTCACCAATATATGTAATACATTCTTTGTTAAAAAAAAAATCTTAAAAAATTTATGAAATGTAAATTGATAAACGCCAAACGAACTAGTGAAGAAAGAAGAGAGGCAAGTTGACAACTGTTGAGTGATTGGCGAACGGCGATGCGGCTTCATCAACATTTTAAGAGAGGGGAAATACAGAGGATCCAAAATCCAATTGTTTGACCCTTCCTCTCTCGTTTGTAATTGAATCCGATAATATCGAAGGAAGGAGGAGATTCAGTGTTGTCCTCATATCTCACCTGCCTTCACTGTTTTACCTTTTCCCAATTACCAGGTACGTTTATTATCGACAAACCGTGAGTGATGGCGTTCGATTGGATCCATTGCGGATGGTTTCCATGTGCTTCGTGCAATTGGTAGCATCTAAGTTCCGTCATGCGGATCCCCAAACACTAAATCTTTTCGTTTGTCAGCTGTGCACCTTTTTTTTTTTTTCTTGTTTTAATAGTATGCATCGCACTAGAATAAGAACTTGGGAGACTATCATGCATATCTGTAGTTTTAGGATCCACGGAAATTGCATGGATTGAATTGGGGTAGTTTACAAAGGGGTTTCGAGTTTTATGGAGATAAACTTGATGTTGATGAATGTGGATGGTACTCGGATGGCTGCCACTCGGTTAGTGAAGGTTTGGACTTCTGGAGGAACTTATGTGCCATATATCGTGGTTTTAAGTTTTGTGGCTGTTCTCGTTCACTCAGGCTTTGCTTGGATATGATTCCCACATGAAGTATCTAATTGCTGTTGCGAAACTTATTTTTTCTGAACGGTTTGAACGCAAATTTCCACTTGGACATATGAGCTTCTGTCTCATAGTATTTCCTTCCTTTAGAGAGACAAGATTTCATTTTGCTTTGAAATGCTCTGTGTGTTAGATTGTTTATTCATATCATTGTGTGCGAGTCACCAATAAAGAATTGTGTTTTTTACTTTTTTATCACTTCAAATAATGTTGTGTTTGTCATTCTATGCTTTAATAAGACATAGTTACATTCAATTCTTCAGCTGTTTATTCTTTCTATTGCTGCATTTCTGATTTTATAATGTCTTTGTGATGAATTAAGATTTGTAACTGTCTTGGTATATGCAGGATCTACCTACATTATAGTACATAGAGTATCAAGGAGGTTCACTAGCAGGTGTTAGGACTACTGTAAAATGCATGAATGATGTCCAATGATTCCTTGTTTATTTAATTGAGATATTAAGAATATGATGGCCTCGGCAGTCCTAAGATTTTTAAACACTACATTACATTGGGTAACATTGGCTTTAGATGCTCCTTCTGCACGAGCTGTAGTTTTTGGTTTCCAAATTGGTGGTAGTCTTTCATATCCTTGATCAAAATATCTTTACTCTTTTATGGCTGATTACTTATGTGGTTAATTTATTTTCCCTCTGTTATGTCTCTTTGAAGGACATTTATTTGTGGAAGTTCTTCTCTTGGTAGTCATCCTTTTCCTACTTTCCCAGAAAAGTTACAAGCCTCCTAAACGGCCCTTGACGAAAAGGTCAGTTCAATAGTATTGTTTCAATTCATTAAATCCGTGTGCTGTCTGTCTTTATGTGGGTAATTATCAATTCAACTGTTTAGTTATGAATGTAAGAGTCAGTTGTGAAAAGGTGAAGCTGATAAGTGGTCCATACAAACCTGTTATGTGAAAGTACTTATTCTAGTATGTGCGATCTAGTTTATATATTTTATACACCTTTTAGTGTGTCTGAAATCTTATTAGGTTGATACTTTCCAGAAAGAAATTGTTGCAATGCTAAGATGGGTGTAGATAGTGCTATTACTGTTGTTTAACCAGCAATCTTGTTCTCTACTTTTCTCTGATTGTGAACAGCTACTGCTGAAAATCTTGAATTCTGTTAATATGTGTTTTAAAAATTTTTAGTTCATTTGTGTATCTAATTGATGCTAGCCATATGTGTCCATGCTGGATTTTTTTTTTCTTTCAATTCCTGAATTATCATCAATAGGGAATTCCTAATCATATCGTTTTTTTTCCTCCTGAATTACCTTAATCTATTGAGTAAATATTTATGATTTAAATCCCTCAGAAGGTGCTTTTCAAATGTCGTTTTAAAAACGCTGGTGAAGTTCAACAATTTTACTCTTTATTATCTTAACAATATTGGAGTCCATGCCAGGAAATCGATGAGCTGTGTGATGAATGGGTTCCAGAACCACTTATTCCTGGTCTTAGTAAAGAGATCCAATATGAACCACCAGTGCTGGAGAGGTGATTAATTCTTCTCTAGGGGAAGCACTTTAATTTACTTTGATGATTTTTATATGTTCTAACATTTGTTTCTATTTATGTTTCTTGTTTGCTTTGCTGATGGAGTGTCTTTCTTGAAATTACTTGTGTAATGTTTTGTGCCTGTGATTTGATGAGATTACAGGGTTTAGGGCATTTCTTGTTATCTATGTTACACGTATCTTAATTATTTTTAAATTTTAACAATTTACTGGGGAGGCTTTTTTCTTTTGTTGGAGTTTGAATGTTATGTTAAAATTTAAAATGAGGAAGATCCATGTAGTGGTATAAACAATAATGGGTTTCACATCATATTAAATTTTAAAGGGTAGTCTGTAATGTTTGGGACATTCCTCAATCCTTAGGGAGTACTGTGTAATTACTCTTGAAAAAGTATTTTTGGGTTGAAATAAGCATACTGTGTAGACATATAATGGGCTGAGATGAGTTAGGTTTCTTGCAGTGCTGCAGGGCCACATGCCATAGTTAACAGTAAAGAAGTTGTGAATTTTGCTTCAGCAAACTATCTTGGGTTGATAAGTCATGAGAAGCTACTTGTAAGGAAATGCTCCTCATATCACATAAATGTTCCATTTTTGGACACTGGTTTAATACAATGCATTAATAGCAACCTTCTATTTCAGGATTCATGCTCTTCTGCTCTTGAGAAATATGGTGTTGGTTCTTGTGGTCCTCGTGGGTTTTATGGAACAATTGGTAAGACTCATTGTTAAAGTATAATTCTAATTAAAATTTTCTTGATCTTTTTTATTTCCTTTTCAAAGTTCTTTACCAGGGAAGGCTTGTCCTCTAATGATACTTTTCTTTCCCCCAGACATGCACCTTGATTGTGAAGCCAGAATAGCAAAATTTTTGGGAACCCCTGATTCAATTTTATACTCTTACGGGCTTTCCACCATGTTTAGTGCAATTCCTGCTTTCTCTAAAAAGGGAGATATTATTGTTGTGTAAGTATATTGAATAAGCTCTGTTTTTGACTATCAACCATGTGGCTTTGTTCAGTTTTCCACCTTTTCAGACGTATATCTATAGAGCAGTGACAACCAGACATCACTGATAGATAGGGTTAGCTGAGTGGTTTATATCTCAGTGCTTTTGCTTTATGCTGATAGAGAAATAGAACAATAAAGTAAGAACTGATTTCGCCATGTCCATCCATATGACAGTTAAAAACCCTTACCAAAGTATGTCCATCGATATAAGAGGCAGTCTAGTCGAATGTGTGCACCTGGGTTGCCCATCTTAAGCCTTGAAATTTTATGATTTCAATTGTTTGACTACATATGAAACTCTTATTGCTAGTTCTCATGATGTCTCGGGTTTGAGTTTCTTATGTAAGTGAGCCTTTTACAGGGATGAAGGAGTCCACTGGCGGATACAGAATGGCCTTTATCTTTCTAGAAGCACAGTGGTTTATTTTAAGCACAATGACATGAATTCGTTAAGAGAAACTCTGGAGAAAATTAGTGTAGAAAATAAGTGGGCCAAGAAATTGAGGCGCTATATTGTTGTTGAAGCTGTCTACCAGGTAGGTCTTGTCTGTCATGCGTTGTAAATTAGCTTTACACTTCTGAATTGTGATTTTTTATGTATAGATCCAACAGAATCAGCCAATATTAAGAGAGAATGTGCCTTCTAGTATTTTGATAGGGTGGCTGCTTGCATTGCTGGCTTTTGTTTCATTTTTTAAATCATCCTGTATGAATCACTGGTATGTAGTACTGATGATGGTAGGATGATCAGCCATTGAAAGTTGAATTTGTCAACAAAGGATTTGAATTAACAAGTTTGAGACTTAAAACATTGCAATTTTTTGATTGGCTTATATATATTAGCCAATCAAGTTTTAAATATTTTGGGATTCAAAAGAAGAAATGTTTTTGCACAAAACACTCATTGGTAAGAACATGCATTTGCTATATGTGCACTTTTGTGCCTCTATAATACTGATGAAATAGTTATTAGCATAGAAAGAAGAGTAAGAGAATCATGTTTTGATCAGATTCAAATATCCTTTTCCGCAATGTTTCAAGCCAACCTTTCTGCATATTATATTCCGTAGTTTTCTGCAATCTTTTGGTTATTCTTGCTTCAGATTGTCACTGCTATTGCTGTACTAACGTCAGTCTATGAATGCTAAAATTTCTGGATCCTTACCTGTTAACTACTTTTTCTTTTTCCATAAAATTTACAGAATTCTGGCCAAATAGCACCCTTAGATAAGATCATTAAATTGAAGGAGAAATACCGTTTTCGTGTTTTGTTGGATGAGAGCAACTCAATTGGTGTGCTTGGTAGTTCGGGAAGAGGTCTCACTGAATACTATGGAGTTCCAGTATGTGATGAGAATCTCTCTCTCTCTCTGGGCGCTTATGTACATCTGTATGTGCACTGAATGCAAGCAAGTGTGCATATATATTCCGAATTGCATTGCCATCTGTTATTTATATATTGCAGGTTGACAAGTTAGATATTATAACTGCTGCTATGGGACATGCATTGGCCACAGAAGGAGGATTCCGCACTGGAAATGCTCGAGTTATAGATCACCAAGTACGGAAGTGTCTTGTGTGATAATGGCACTATTAGTAATATGTTTGTCCTTCAATACATAGCAAGAAAATAAAAGTGTTCGAGTGTGGGGATGAAAGATTTATTTCTCAAGCTGTTTTTTTCCTTTTTTTTTTTTTGTTATTTCCATCTTTTCTTCTTGAATATAATGTAATTCCCACGTATAAAAAACAATGTTGTATGGTGGAGAGATTTGACATCTGAGTTTCTACCACATATTGTATTGCTTGTGCCAGATTTCATTTCTCATCCTTTTTCCAAGCACTAATATCTCACTATGTTTTTATTCTTGGCAGCGATTGAGTAGTTCTGGCTATGTCTTTTCTGCTTCGCTTCCCCCATATCTTGCCACTGCTGCAATTACAGCTATTGACATTTTGGAGGAAAATCCCAATCTGATAACAAAGCTGAATAGTAACATTGCTATATTGTGGAAAGGTGGCTATGGCTCTCATTGCCCTTTCTTCAGTTAGTTTGTGTTGTAGATTAGTGCCTAGGATATAGATTTAATACAATATCTGACAGTTTGAAGTGCTCCCTTTTTGTGTGTATCTTTTGACCATTGAAACAAGGATCATTTTTTTGGTGGACCTCTGATTTGAGATTCTTTTGGTATATTTCAGGATTATCAAAAATAAAAGGCTTCACAATAGCAAGTAATCCAATGTCGCCAATTGTTTATTTGCGATTAGAGAAGTCAACCGGTTCCATGAAAGACGACCTGTGTTTGCTAGAATATATTGCTGAGCGTGTAAGGGAATGCTTAAATTCTAATGGCTTATTATCAGTTTTCCTTGGACCTAATATTTGGTATCGGCAGGTTTTGAAAGAAGATTCTGTATTTGTGGTGGTTGCTAGAAGATCAACGTTGGACAAATGTTGCTTGCCTGTTGGAATTCGATTGTTTGTATGTGCTACGCATTCAGAGTCCGATCTTCTTAAGACATCTGAATCATTGAAAAGGGTTGCAGCATTAGTCCTGAGTGGTCATAATTAAACGTCGCACTCGCACACCTCTCTTCTGTCTTCAATTTGCATGTACTGATATCCTCCATGGTTTGTTGAGCAATTTTGAAATGCAGGTCGATGGAAAAAACAAAAAAGCAAGGTCTGTTGTTGTTGATAATTTATGCAATATTTTTTGTTTGCTACCTGAGGGTAGCAGTATTTTTGTGTTGCTCGTTAATTTATAGTTGTAGAATAAGAGGTGCATCATTTCTAATCATGGGTAGTTGGAAAAATGCCTGAGAAAGAATAACATCCGAAAGATGTCACATTTTTTCTTTGGAATTTTTGTGGGTTGTTGAACGAAAATTAGCGAATGTGGTTTACATTTCCCTTAAGGGCAATTTATCTTTAGGCTGATTGCTAACACGATGGTTTCAACGCTCCTGTCACTATTGCCTTAGTTGAATAATTATTTTCTTCATGACTATAACACGCAAAACATATTAAGTAAATCATTATTCTACTCTATATTATTATTTTCATTTGTATTATATTTTTTTAAAGAAATGAGAAGACCTTTAATTGCTTTTTTTTTTTTTTAGTGGCATGCAGGTATTAACTCAGTTAGCGATCACTTATCCTTTGACCATAATCAACTCATGACTATGTTCTGATTTTTTTTTTAATCAATTTGTGCTATTTCCATAACTTATTATACATATGTAAAGATAAGAGAGAAGGTTGTCACTTGGAAATGTCTTCATACGATGAAATAATTAAATTAATCAAGTTTTAATGAGACAGTTCTCTCTCCTTACTAAATTTGGTCACTTAAATTAAGAGTCCGTATTGTGGTCACCATCCACATAAATCAGCAAAGAAAATGTATTTATATATCAAAATGCATACATTTTTTTTTCTTATAAGGTCAACGTACAATTTACATAGGGAAGGTAAGTTCTCTTCAATACACAGGACAGCCCAAAACAAATGGAGATGGAGTAGAAAGGAAAAGAAAAATTTTATGACTTTCAACTAGTTAGTGGAAGACTGGAAGTCAGAACTTCCGCAATGGATGATAATTAAGTGTGCCAATGTGGACGAACCTATTTCTCATATCTGTGTGTATTAGGAAATAGGAATAGAGCATTTTAAGATGCCCATGGTTGCACAAGAATGAAAATCTCACTGACGTGAGAAGAAATAGGAAACATAAATACAGAGTAAGTTGGATTATATAAGCATGGGTGTAAGCTAGAATGGCGTGCTTGGAGCTTTTCCTGAACTATCCAATACGATTTCAAATAGATCAGCCTCAGAGTCGTCATCAAAATCCAGGACCCCATTAGTATTAGTATTAGTATTGTGGGTTGGTTTGGTTGTAGAGCGATTAAGCCACTGAGAATCAATTCTTCCCATAGAGAAGAGCTCTTTGCTGTCTTCGTAGCTCAGTGTGGCATTGTGGGGATTTACAGGAGGGGCTATAAAGCATGGATTTGGTGTTCTTTGCGCATTTGCATGTACATATTTGAATTCACTTTGTCCGAAATTCACTAATACCGTTATGTCTATATTGGAGGCCAATGTTGGATAGAGTGGTGTGCCAAATCCCTCTGACTCGCACTGGATTACGTGCACCAACTCTGATCCTACTGTGAAGAATACCTTCTTCTGTCTCGGATCAAACCCGCATCCTATTACCTTATCACTTCCTGCCCATTCTGCCTTCTCTGATTCCAATACCACTTTGGTTCCTGCCAGAGACATACATATTACATACACAACAGACAACACCAACTCATCTTTCTGTGAAATTGAAACCAACAAGGTAAGGGCGGATGATTTACCATCAAGAAAAACTGAGCCGTCGGAGTTGAAGCCAATACTCCCACCGTAGCTGCCTGGAACTATGAGAGGAACACACCCTCCTGCTGTTAACCCCACTGAAAACATCACACCTTCTCTCTTTCCCCCTTCTTTACCCTCACTTGTCATTTCCTCCATGCTGTTCCCTCTTCCATCTGAATTGTACTCTTGAATGAGTTTAATCTTCTCCCCTTCACTACTATTCTTTCCATTCCATTCGTAATCATCACCACCACCACACAGCACTGTAATTTCAAAATAAGCTTCTTGTGGGAATGAATGGTTTCCCAAAGGAGGACCAGGCAGAGGCAGAGCCGTCCTGATCACTGAGGCAACACCCAGAGTCAGAGACGAATTGTGTGGATGAACATGAACCCTTTTGACACCACCGGGGTTTAATCTTAGCTTTTGCATGAACTCAGCAGATCCCTCACATACTTCCCAGCTTATCTCAACCTCTCTGGTTTCTCTTCCGTCATCACCTGAACCACAACCACCACATACTCCTAATCCCATAACAGCAGCTCTTGCCTTTGAAGGAGACGACATGTGGGAATTGTTGCCCCTGAAAGCAAATCGGGACCATCCGTTTTCTACAGCATCAACGGCCAGCGATGGATGATCAGACCAGTTGAACAAAACGAGCTTTCCAAACATCCTCTCATGGAGGCTATTTGGTTCAACAAAAGTTTTACGTTCTTTGTGACAACGCCATCGCCAAAGAAATACCAGCAAAAACGTTGAAACACATCCCACGGAGGCTACCCCAACTGCTACATGTACCCATTGCTTCATCTCTTTATCTGCTAATATATAATAATTGAGATTCCTTGTGCTTTCTCTGGCTTTCAAATTTTCATGCATAGATCGTCCTGATTGATAAGAGGTACTAGGTTGCGTTTTTGTCAGAGTATGACTTGGATGCCAGTTCCATTGAATTTAATATATGGGAACGGACAAAGCTCCCTCATCAATAAGCATTAAGCAATGAACCCGTTTGTTTTGTTGGTTTGTTCTGTTTGCAAAAGAGAGAAATTAAGGGGAAGAGAAGAAGGACTTCCTAAGTCGTGCTTTCCATTACATGCTCTTAATGGCCCAGATGACAGATGTAATTAATTAGTAGAGATGATTTCCACTTATCATTAAGAATATTATTATATTAATGTCATTAAAAAAAGATGCTTTGGTGATCCTCTTGCTTTTGGCATCACAATTTACAAACACTACTTCAAAGCAAAGTTCAGAATGCAACCTGAGTGCTTTCAACTGCTTTTTCTGAGCTTTTTATTCTTTGATGACATTTTTATTTGATTCTCTCATTTTCTACACACACATGGTTAGAAGTTCAGTCCTATTTTATTGAACATTATTATTATTATTATTATTGTAAGAAAATTTTTAGCATAGATAGAAATGTTAGTTAGTAGAGAAAATCTTCTCAACTCCTCACAATTTGACATTGCATTTATCCATGACTGAGGTTTTAGAGAGGGACAACTTAAGTATAACTTTTTTTGGTGCTTGTTATTAGAATTGTAATAAAAATTAAAATATAACGCATAACTGTATTTAATTTACAGTTTAATATTATATAAAAAATTCACATATTATTTTTTATTAAAATTATTAGCATATATTTTATTTAAAAATTTTCTTTAGTCTTATAGAAAAAAAATTTCGCGCGTATATTTTGTCTTATTCCACCTAATTAACTAGGGCGATGGTGGAGCCAAACTAGGTTAGAGGTAAATAAATTCGCACGTAGCAAGGCAGTGATTGGAGACTTTGTTGGAATATCTAAATCTAAAGTACATTCACGTTTGAAGCACCAACGCTCTAACTTGTTTTAATTAATTTTTGTTTTAAATTTTGGTTTATCCTCTTGAGTCTTGACCCCTTTTTGTTGTTGGAATTGAAACTGACTCAGTTTTTCTATTATCATTCTGTTTTCATCTTAGTTTTATTCAAAACAGAAAGGATGAAAGTGCAATCACCTAAATAATTAATAATCATTCTCTGACCAATTACTGTGATGATGATACATAATTGAATTGCTTTTCTCAGATATAATTCATGCATGTCAGAAAAGCCTACATCTTTTAACTTGTAACTTCTTGCTAGCGTGACATTTCTACTCGTAACATGGTGATCTTGATCTACATGCACTGGCCAGTGAGAGTTTTTCGTGCATGCTTTTATTATTGTTATTATTATTCAAAACTCAAAAGGATAAGATAAAGATGGTTACTCTCAGTCTCATCGATGTGAAAAATTCAATGACTTCACCAAAAATTTTAAACTAAAACTTTTTCCTTTCCTTTTGTAATGAATCCCAATTACTACATTATGCTGGGATCGATGCTACCATATGGAATCCATTATTTCGTTTGTGCTTGAAGGAGAATCAATGGTCAATACTTGTTCGTTTTCCAATATCTGCAGTTAGATTTGAGGCATAAAACAAGTAAAAATCTGATGGGGGCTTTCTTAAACAGAACAGTTTAGTAGTGATGAAAGAGAAGGAGTGATTGTAATGGTATTAGCAGGTAGCAATCACTTGGTCAATTGAAACAAAAAAGCTATTTTCTAAGAAAGCAAAAGGGAAAGTGGAGGAAAGCTACCATTGATATAATGATGGTGATCACCATATGGAAAAAGAGCTGCCAATCTAATCTCCTTTGTCTCTCTCCTTGCAGACAACAGCTCTCGCCTACCCAGTTGCTATTCTCTGATTATATTTACAATTGAACAAGAATGAAACGCAGAAAGAAAAATAAAATTTTGATTTTGACATTTTTTAATATATTTAGGTCAAAGGATAAAAAAAAACGTTTAATATATATTATATTACTTTGAAATTTGTGTATGATAATTAATAAATAGGAGGGAGTTCGAAAGACAGAAAACTAAAAAGAATTCATGGTAAGCTTGAGTATGTATAGGATAATTTATTAAGTATAAGTATGACTTTAAGATTATAAAATTGGAAGATTTGCTTTAAACCATTTACTAAAATTTATGGTTTATGGTGAGCACGAAAACACTGCTTGCATACTCCTTTATGACATGCTGAGAAATTGAGTTACATCTTGAATGGATTGGACTCACTCGCTTCACTGTTTGGTCTTTAATTTGTTCCTCTAGTTTCAACTTGAATACTTTTCCCAAATTTCACCCCATTCTTTAAATTAATACACAAAGCTTTTATTTTTTTAAAAAATTCTTAGATATATATATATATATATCTCTCATTTCATTTATACATTAATCAATTATATTCAAATAAACAACAAAAAAAAGTCAAAGAGATATGGAAGGATTCCTTTCTCCGACTCTTTTTATAAGTGTTCGTAATACTCCAACCCTAATACTAAAGAGGAGGAAGTTCATCTCAAAAATCTTATCAAAACTCCTTTTCTATAGTTAATCAAAATTTTAATTTATGCTGTAAATTACCTTAATAACTAAATATGATAATGTCAGATAATGAAAAAGGTAGGAAATTAGTCATGTAAGTTTTTGTTTCTAATGAAAACCTGGGACTAGAATGTAAAACTATGCTCAAGTTCATAGTATTAAAAGTTAAATGCATAAAAGTGTTAATATACTTTGATAATAATCAGCCTTGCCTATAATTTTGAAAAGCTTATGCAAAAAACTGAATCAACTTCTCAGTTCTTATAATTCAACTCAATTAACTAAACTGATGAAAATTGTTTTGTTTGTTTTTTACATCGTTCCCAAAAACGTAAGCAAATTTTAGTTATCTGTATGATGTGAAGCATCCACCAGAAAAAGAGAATCCAAAATCATAGGAAAAGAATATGAAGATCTAATCCAACCAGAACCTTGAGAAAGAACAATAAAGTGCGGCTTGCCAGGAAGAGCATGAATACTCTCTCACTCTACTACGCAATAGTAGAACCCACCCCTACTTCTTCTTTCCTTCGCAATCGCAGGTCACAGAGCAGCCTCCATTTCTGGCCGTCTCCCTCCCCCAATTTCAGAGACAGTGTTCCTTATATTCTCACCAAAATCCCCGCTTCAAGGTTTGCCTTCACGCCAATGGCTAACCGGAGCCCCGCAACTTCCGATTTCGACATGGTCAAGACCAAGGAAGGTATATATGCCCCAAAACAGAAAAAGGTGGTAGTCCTATGGGACCTTGACAACAAACCTCCTCGCGGACCCGCCATATCAGGCTGCCATGGCACTGAAACAGGTGGCACAGCGCTTCGGCGACGTTGTTGACATGCCTGCCTATGCCAATCGACATGCATTTATCCATTTATCCCAATGGGTTCTCCACGAACGCCGTGAGCGGAAGCAAATGGACATTCTGGAGCGTGAAGGAGTGGTCACGCCTTCCTAGCCGTACGTTTGTGGGGTTTGCGGCCGCAAGTGTAAAACTAATTTCGACCTCAAGAAGCATTTCAAGCAGCTCCATGAGCGAGAGCGTTAGAAGAAGCTGAACCGGATAAGATCGCTAAAGGGGAAAAAGCGTCAGCGTTATAAAAAGAGGTTCATATCTGGGAATCATAAGTACAATGAAGCAGCGAGGTCTTTGATTAGCCCTAAGGTGGGATATGGTCTCGCTTCGGAGTTAAGGCGTGCCGGTGTGTTTGTGAAGACGGTAGAGGATAAACCTCAAGCAGCTGATTGGGTATTGAAGAGGCAGATGCAACACTCGATGAGCCGAGGGATAGATTGGTTGGTTTTGGTGTCGGACGATTCAGATTTCTCGGAGATGTTGAGGAAGGCAAGGGAGGCAAATTTGGGAACGGTGGTTGTGGGAGACTGGGACAGGGCACTTAGACGGCACGCAGACTTATGGGTTCCTTGGATTGGAGTTGAGAATGGAGAGCTTACGGAGATAGATTTAGTGCCTAAGAACAGAAGAAGTGAGTCTTATGCTAAAGATGATAACTTCTTTTCAGCATCGCATTATGATGGAGATGCCGTTGGTGTGAGCGATTTGAATGGGATTGTGGATGATCTTGCGGCAATGAGAACTGAGTTTACTGATGTCAGAAGTGCAACATTTTCTGATGGGGATGAGGAACAAGGGTGGGTTTCAGAAGAACTAGAAGGAGATTATTTGTTAGTGAGTAGTGAGGATGAGGAAACAGAAGAAGATGGATTTTATTGACATGGTAACTACAAGTGGTCAAGCAAATATTTTACTGGCATGGTATTGAATACATCGTTGAGACCTAATTGAGCTTCCTTTATGGAGCTAGATTGCTTTCAGAACCAGCTATTGAGATCCTGGTTGAATAAGGATTAAATTGTGGAACCAGTAGCATCTTGGAGAGTTTCATCCATATATGAATACATTTCATTATTCATGCATTTAGAGTGTCTGCCTCAACAAGTTTGGTTGATTGTATTGTAGACCGAAATATGTTTTTCAATGCTGCCTGCAATTTTCTTCATCATCCTACTAAAAGGTAAACTACATTAGGTTCAGGCTCGCAATGGTATTTCTTTACATTGAATTATTTCATTTTTTTTCCATGTAAGGTTTGTTAGTAAGACTGAATTTAATCCTCAAGTATATAGCAACCATGATTAATAAAATGACTGAAATTTGGCACAGCCACTGTTGTTTCAACTTTCAGAGTATTGCATTGTAATTCTTCAGACCCAATTTCCATTTCGTCTTACCTGTAACAGACATAATTTTAGTTAAATTTAAATTTCCTAGATAGTATGAGCCTGCTTGATCCATGTCCATTACGTAGTATTTTAGAATTCATACATTAGGATTGCAGTAGTGATGCTAGGCTTACGGGCTAATAAAACTATTTGTCTCAAGGAGATTTATATGATAATGATAATGAAAATGAAATCAAATATGTTTCTAGAGCTTCTTAATTGGTTTTTAATAATCTGTATTCTTTGTTTTCTAACGCTAGCAAGATGAAAAGTTTCAATGAGGAAGCATATGAGAGCAAACACTATTCTTACATCACATAGGCAATATGTTAACCCTTTGTTGGTTCAATTGAGAAACCATTCTCTATCTAATAGCTAATGGATTTTCTGCGTTCTGCTACTAATCTATAAACTAATAGTTCTTTCAATAATCTATAGAATATCTAGTAATTTGATGGTAGCATTTGTTCATTTTTGTATTAAATAATTTAGCTAGGGACAACTGAGCATACTTAGTCAACTCGGTTAGTAAAGGTTTGGACTTCTAGAGGAACTTATGTGCCATATATCGTTGTTTTAAATTTTGTGGCTGTTCTCCTCATTCACTCAGGCTTCGCTTGGATATGATTCACACATGAAGTATCTAATTGCTGTTGAGAAACTTATTTTTTCTGAACGGTGTGAACACAATTTTCCACCTGGACATATGAGCTTCTGTATGATAGTACTTCTTTCCTTTAGAGAGACAAGATTTCATTTTGCTTTGAAATGCTCTGTGTGTTTGATTTTTTATTCATATCATTGTATGCGAGTCATCAATAAAGAATTGTGTTTTTTTGTTTTTACTTTTTTTTCACTTCAAATAATGTTGTGTTTGTCAATCTATGCTTTAATAAGACATAGTTTCATTCAATTCTTCAGCTGTTTATTCTTTATATTGCTGCATTTCTGATTTTATAATGTCTTTGTGATTAAGATTTGTAACTGTCTTGGTATATGCAGGATCTACCTACATTATAGTACATAGAGTATCAAGGAGGTTCACTAGCAGGTGTCAGGACTACTGTGAAATGCATGAATGATGTCCAATGATTCCTTGTTTATTTAATTGAGATATTAAGAATATGATGGCCTCAGCCGTCCTAAGATTTTTAAACGCTACATTAGATTGGGTAACATTGGCTTTAGATGCTCCTTCTGCATTAGCTGTAGTTTTTGGTTTCCAAATTGGTGGCAGTCCTTCATATCCTTGATCAAAATATCTTTACTCTTTTATGGCTGATTACTTATGTGGTTAATTTATTTTCCCTCTGTTATTTCTCTTTGAACAACATTTATTTGTGGAAGTTCTTCTCTTGGTAGTCATGCTTTTCCTACTTGCCCAGAAATGTTACAAATCTCCTAAATGGCCCTTGATGAAAAAGGTCAGTTCAATAGTATTGTTTCAAGTCATTAAATCCGTGTGCTGTCTGTCTTTATGTGGGTAATTATCAATTCAATTGTTTAGTTATTAACGTAAGAGTCAGTTGTGAAAAGGTAAAGCTGATTAGTGGTCCATACAGACCTGTCATGTGAAAGTACTTATTCTAGTATGTGTGCCATCTAGTTTATATATGCTATACACCTCTTAGTGTGTCTGAAATCTCATTAGGTTGATACTTTCCATAAAGAAATTGTTGCAATGCTAAGATGGGGGTAGATAGTGCTATTATTGTTGTTTACCCAGCAATCTTGTTCTCTACTTCTCTCTGATTGTGAACAGCTACTGCTGAAAATTTTGAATTATGTTAATATGATAAATGTTTTTAGTTCCTTTCTGTATCCAATTGATGCTAACCATATGTGTCCATGCTGGATTTTTTTTCTTCAATTCCTGAATTATTGTCAATAGAGAGTTCCTAAGCATATTTTATTTTCCCCCTGAATTGTCTTAATCTATTGAGTAAATATTTATGATTTAAATCCCTCAGTAGGTGCTTTTCAAATATCTTTTAAAAACGCTGGTGAAGTTCAATAATTTTACTCTTTATTATCTTAACAAAATTGGAGTCCATGCCAGGAAATAGATGAGCTGTGTGACGAATGGGTTCCAGAACCACTTATTCCTCGCCTTAGTAAAAGATCCAATATGAATCACCAGTGCTGGAGAGGTGATTAATTCTTCTCTAGGCTTTGAACATTTGTTTCTATTTATGTTTCTTGTTTGCTTTGCTGATGGAGTGTCTTTCTTGAAATTACTTTTGTATTGTTATGTGCCGGTAATTTGATGAGATTACAGGGGAGTTTCTTGTTATCTATGTTACACATATCTTCACTATTTTTAAATTTTAACAATTTACTGGGGAGGCTTTTTTTCTTTTGTTGGAGTTTGAATGTTATGTTAAAATTTAAAATGAGGAAGATCCATGTAATGGTATAAACAATAAAGGGTTTCACATCATATTAAATTTTAAAGTGAAGTCTGTAATGTTTGGGACATTCCTCAATCCTTACGCGTACTCAGTAATTACTCTTGAAAAAGTAATTTTTTGGTTGAAATAAACATGTTGTCTAGATGTATAATTGGCTGAGATGAGTTACGTTTCTTGCAGTGCTGCAGGGCCACATGCCATTGTTAATGGTAAAGAAGATGTGAATTTTGCTTCAGCAAACTATCTTGGGTTGATAGGTCATGAGATGCTAGTTGTAGGGAAATGTTCCTCATAAGCTCATATCACATAAATGTTCCATTTTTGGACACTGCTTTAATACAGTGCATTAATAGCAACCTTCAGCAAACCATCCTGTGGTCCTCGTGGGTTTTATGGAACAATTGGTAAGACTCATTGTTAAAGTATAATTCTAATTAAAAATTTCTTGATCTTTTTTTTTTTTTTCTTCTTTTCGAAGTTCTTTACCAGGAAAGGCTTGTCCTCTTATGATACTTTTCTTTCCCCCAGACGTGCACCTTGATTGTGAAGCCAGAATAGTAAAATTTTTGGGAACCCCCAATTCAGTTCTATACTCTTATGGGCTTTCCACCATGTTTAGTGCAATTCCTGCTTTCTCTAAAAAAGGAGATATTATTGTTGTGTTAGTCTATTGAATGAACTCTGTTTTTGACTATCAACTTTGTGGTTTTGTTCAGTTTTCCACCTTTTCAGACATTTGTATAGAGCAATGACAACTAGACATCACTGATAGATAGGGTGAGCTGAGTGGTTTATATCTCAATGCTTTTGCTTTATGCTGTTAGAGAAATAGAACAGTAAAGTAAGAACTGAATTTCGTCGTGTCCGTCCACATGACAGTTAAAAAACCATTACCAAAGTATGTCCATCAATATAAGAGGCAGTCTAGTTGCATGATGTGCACCTTATGATGTCAATTGTTTGACTACATATGAAACTCTTATTGCTAGTTCTCATGATGTCACAGGTTTGAGTTTCTTATGTAAGTGGACCTTTTACAGGGATGAAGGAGTCCACTGGGGATACAGAATGGCCTTTATCTTTCTGTTACCTGCCTTCATTTTTTTAGTTTATGATCCCTGTTCTAGAATTTACTTTGAAGGTTTTTGTAAACAGCTTGTGAAGATAATTGATAGTGGCTTATTGACTGCAACTGCAACATTATCTGGAGTGCTTCAATGTATTCCAATATATACGTACACATGACAACTTGAGAGGGCAGGAAATTATCTGTCTTTTGTTTTCTTTTATCAATTACTTGAAGAGAAGAAAAAGATCTCTCATGTAGTCATATGGCTTTTAAATTAAGAACTAGCAAAGACCTCAGGAGTAGTAACTCAGAATATGTAAACCAAAAGTTAGGATACATCAAATTCAGTTGTTTCTACATTCACCCATCTGATTATACTGGGTACTATTAGTGACGGTGATGGTAAATTTGGAATAACTTTTTTGGCTTTTGAATCATTAAATGCCTATTTTATAGTTATAGACCCTGTGTTCTTTTAAACATCTTTGCTAATTTTAGATTTCTTAAGGTAATAGTGGCTGCATTGAGAATTTGGCACTTTTTTTTGGGCCAAAAAGAATTTGGCTCTCGTGGGTTGTTGCTCTTTACGTGTCTGATAGATGGCCTCTGAAATAGGTTCTTAAAAATGCAAAATTAATCTTATATAGTAGCATTTGTAATTTGGATTATGTAGTTGTTGCAGCTAGATGGGGCATAAAGAGTCTAAACAATTGAAATCTTCCATTCTAAATGACTTGTAATTGGTATCTTAAGTGGTTCTTTCTGTGTTTTTGACGATGCTTGTCATGGATAGTCTTTATTTTATCCATCAATACCTTACTAGGTTTTGATTAAAGGGTAGGTCACAATCTTGAGTAACATAGAAACAATACAGATTTTTTCTGTTGGGGGGTTGAATGTGGGTAAAGATTAGAGAATTTGCAATTCTAATGTTGACATGCGATATTTGTATTCGTGGTTGGTGCAAAGTATGTGGTTTCTTATATTATGCTTGTTTGTGAAGGTGGTGTAAGTTGCAGGATAAGGAGTTAATGCATCTTGACTGTTGCTAAAATGTGGAGTGTCTGGTAGGGTGAGGCAAGCACCGGCTGATTCATAGTTGAAAGTTGATACACAGTGGGAGTATGTAAATTGTAAAGGACGGTAGGTAGTGGTTTCAAATTCACAGTCATATTCATATTCATATTAATCAGCCAGCATTAGTGGACAAAATGGACTGCCGACATAACCCTCTTTCCCTCCTCGTCCATGTTGGGCAGTGAGGTGGACCCCACTTATTCTGCAATAGCCTAATCTTGCTTTTGCATCATTCTTCTTCCCACAGCGGCTACTAATAGGTGACTTGATGATATCTAAAACAGTAGCAAAGGATGTCTGCCTTTTGGTGCAAATGCCTATCATGACCCAACATTTTTAATTGCTCCACCCTTTCTTCACTCTCACCTTCCTATTTGATCACTGAATCTGATGCACCAATCCATTATACAAGCACTAGAAGCTTGATTTGAATGTGCCCCCTTATTCATCAACTCATTCCACTTCATTGTCCTTGGTTTCATAACTTCATTCTTATTCTTTTATTTTTTATCCCCTTCCGTTCGTTTCTCGTTATGTCTTTGCTTATTAGTTAACTGGGGCCTTATTTTCATTTCTTGATTTTTTTTTTTTATACTGTTATTTGTACAGGAGAGGCCATTGCTAAAAGAGAAATTCTATAATATTCAGGAAGGGGCGAGCAATTGTTATAATTATTAGGGCTTTGGAAGTGGATGGTCCTATGATGTGATATTAACAAGTGGATTATTATTCAAATCAAACATGGTTACAGCACCAGAAGGCTAGTGACACGAGTATAGAAGCAAGTTCATGGTTCAGAATTTGCGCACCGCAACTACATTTTGATACAACAATTCTAGAGATTATTAAATAAAAGCATTAGAGAAGGAAACCGAGAAGGGGTCTTTAATTGCACTTGGAAATAGAATAGCGTGTTAACTTTGTAATTATGTTAAAAAAATTTAATTAATTGTTACATCTAAAGCTTTAAATACGGTAGAAAAAATATGTAATAAATTTACGATCAAAATTCATGTTAAACTTTAGAAGGAGCATAAAATGTTGAGTTTTAGATCTGACGTTAAAAATTTTTTATCTAATGTAATGTATTTATCCTCTATTAAAATTTTACATAAAAAAATTAATAGTGATTTAAAATTTTTTATATCAATTAAAAAATTATTTGGATCTAATGTATAATTTAAAAATATTATTATTTTTTAAAAAAAGATATATAAGTTTAAATTTTAATAAATATTTATTAAAAAATTTTAAATTCGAGAATACCTTAAATTTTTTTTATATATAAAATGCTGTGACACAACAAACACCAAAATTTTGTTATTACGTGGACGGAAAGTCATCCTCATGCTTCCAGCCCCATCCATCCGTCCATTTTCCACCGACTTGTGTTCCCCATTTTATCCACTTGTCCTAGTCCACTCCTTATTATTACTTATTTATTACTCGCACAAATTCGCCGTTTCTAAACAACACTCATTCGGTTCACCAAAAAGAAAAGAATTTTGGGTCGGTTTTTTATTTTATAAAATTAGTGAATATTATTTTTATGTGTATATATATTATTAATAAAAAGACATATTTTATATATTTTTTTCTTTAATTTTCAATCTTTTTATTATTGTTCTCTATGTTAATCTACAAGATTTTAGTGTTAAGATATAATTTTTTTTATTAGAGTAAATTATTTTCTTTTTTTTAGAGATGTTAAAAATATTTTTTTTTATTTGGACTAAAATATTTTTTAATGATATTATTAATTTTTTTAAAAATTATATTTTATTAAAATATATTTTTAAAATTATTTATTGAGTTAAAAATAATGATTTTTTTATATTAATCAAATAGATATTTAATTATGTAAATAATTAATATAACATTATTTTGATGAAAATACTAAATTTGTAACTTTTTAATTTAAAATAAAGAAAATCAGAATATAATTTTAAGATGAAAAAAATGAATGCAATTTACTCTTTTATTGATGCATTTGAATTTTGAAGTAACCAAATTGTTCACGCAATATTAAAGGGGTAGATAAATGTAAGTGTACGTACGTTATATTATACTCTAAATTTAATTTGTATTTGATTTAAATAAACAAAATTCTTCAGTGATGAATAAAAGTAATTATTATTAATATTTTTGGCCAAGGAAAAAAATGTAATTAGGTGGAAGACTACGATTTAAAAGAATACGACAGAAACAAAATAATAATTGTGGTATTGGGTGACGTATTTATAGTATAGTAATAGTATAAGTAATAGTAATAAATGGGTATATACTATATGCCGTCCACGTCGGCGGTCCTTAACGCCTAGAAGATGCTACGTGGAGTTTTATAAGAGAGCGAGAGAGATGGGTGTGATGCATTGAGTCGGGCCATCTTTGGTTTTCTCTTTAAGAAACTTGGACGTGGCTGCCCCTTCCCTCGCCACACTAGCCGCCAACTAGCAAACTCATTCCTTCACTCTTCTCTATCTCTCATCTGCATTCTTACAATATCCCATTTATCCTTTTTTTGGCCAAAATTTCATTTTCGTATTTGTACCGTAGAAAATGAATATATAAATATGTATATATAACATCATGGTTTGGGCCCTGAAAAAACAATCCTCCTAAGTCTTTGCTTCCATTTGGCTACCTTACTCTTTTTTCTTATATATATATTTATGTATATGTATGTGTGTGTACGTATAGAAGTAAATATTAAGTAGTAGTTAGGACATAATATATATAACTAAGATGGAAGAAAGGGAGTGTTCGATTATGAGAAGCAGGAGAGGGATGAGGAAGAGTGGAGAGAAGCGGAAGCAAGAGGAAGGCGAAGGAAGAGATGATATTATTGATAAGCATGCGAAACGGTACAGAGGGATAAGGATGAGGAAGTGGGGCAAGTGGGTGGCTGAGATTAGAGAACCCAACAAGAGGTCAAGGCTTTGGTTGGGGTCGTACACCACCCCCGTCGCCGCCGCACGAGCATACGACATCGCCGTTTTCTATCTTCGAGGCCCTTCTGCTCCCCTTAATTTTCCCGAATTGCTTTTCCAAGACGACGACCACCACCATCATCACCCCCATCTCCTTCAACCCCACATGTCCCCAGATTCCATACGCAAAAAGGCCACCGAAGTCGGCGCCAGAGTTGACGCTCTCCAAACTGCTCTTCAATCCTCCAATTCTGTTCAAACCACCTACGACAAACCCGACTTGAACGAGTTCCCCAAACCCGAACATCCTCTTCACCATTACAATAATTAGCTCTGCTATCTATCTCATTCAAACTTAATTAAGGTCACCTTCCCCCTTTGCTTTTACCTTTATTTTTTTTTTCCTCTTAAATCAATCTTACTCATCGATTTTTTTTTTTTTTTTGTATGTCATACTCATCTTCATATATATGTTCTGTCGTTTCTGCTTCTTCTACTTACTTAGGAAACAACTGAATATATATAGCAGTATACTTAGTAGCAGTAAGTAGCTATGAAATCAGAAATGTTCCATTACCATATATATATCTCTCTCAGGAGGCGCACATGGTTGTCCTCTGGTTTACCAAAACGTTGTTGGTCGGTGGAGTTGTAGGTTAATTAGAATAAATAGGCATCAAAATTAACCATGTTGTTAATTTGTATTCAAGTCCTTTTGTCTATCGTAAGAACGAAGCATGTATATATCTTCTATCTTATCTTGATGACCATATATTATGTGTGCATTGCAATTTAATTAATTAATTAAAATTAAGAGACAAAACTGTGAATGAATGGAAAAATAAATAAACTGCAAGCGATTGATTTGTGGCCTAACAAAGCCACATTCACAAATTCTAGTGTTGAAATGTTGTGGACATTGCAACAAGTGGATATAAAATAGGTAAGGCGGAGTTGAGCACCAAAACAATAACATTTTTTGGACGACACAGTCCACACAAATATAAACTCAACCAGAACAGTCAGGAAATGGGGGCTAAAATAAGATAGAGTTAATAGTGGACCTCAATAAGATTCAAAGAGCTTGTCATCTCTTGTTGTCGCCGTCTTGGAAAGTTAGAGCATACTTCATTTGCGAGTTAACCATTCATGGTGGGACCGTGGTGCGTTTTCATTTTTTTCTTTCTTTTTTTAAGGTTTTAAAATACAAGCCACTTTCATTTCTTTATTATTTTAATTCCTCCAAGCCAAAGAAAACAAAAAAGAATGGTCAATTATGATAGTTTGTCAAAGGATACATGTTTATCAGTTAGCCAGCATGTGAATGATCCGTCCTCAATCCTCAACCTCTTGACCAAAATAATATTACATGTCACATAATGCTGCGTTCAATTTAGGCGGTATGTCCCATGAGCGCTTGCCCAAATTTCTAATCATTGTTTAAGGATTAGTACTCCACACTCACTACTCCAATGTTGACCACCAAATAAAAAATCTTCAAATTTCCAATCTTTTTTTTTTCTTTCGTATTTAATTGCGCTTATGCAGTTATGCTAAAGCCAAAATGCTTTGCTTGCACAGCCTCTCCTCGAGTACTTTATTTCCTTCAATTTTGTTTTTTGAGTTTAATACAAAAATAGTAATATTTTTGGAGGTATCCAAGATTGACTTCGTCATACTCAGCATATAGCCCATCCAAGGCTCTGTCCCATGGGCCTGCCTAATCCTGGTGTTTGGGTCACTTTTCGTTTAGTCTCATCCCCGTCCATCATCACACCAAGCCCATCTTATACATTGTTTATGCATATTTAATGATAATACGATTAAATTAGTTTTTTAAAACTATAAATAATTAAATATAATTACAATTTTTTAAATTACAGTGGGATTATTATTAATTAGGACCAAAAGGATAATTGACCGTAATATAATTAAATTTATAATAGTATAATGGAATAAAATACTTTTTGATTATTACAGTTAAGCTATTCTTCAACTTTGTCCAGTTATTTTTAATAAACCAGATATATGGTCTCCTTATAAAATATGTGTGCATGCATCACCAAATCATTGTATAAAACCAGGATTTTAAATGGTAATAATGTCAAAGATTCTACTCTTAATTATTTGGTCCTTTTCTTCCTTCTCCTTACTGCTAATTTTTTTTCGTAAATAAATAAATAAAATAAAGATTTTGAGGGTTAAGCAAATAAGATGACACAACTTACAGAGAAATAGGGTCGGTTTGGTATTTTGTTGTTTTATTTTTTATAACTATTTTATAAAATTTATTTTGAGAATTTATACTAAAATTATTTTTATGTATTTATTTACATGTTATTAATAAAAAAATTTATTTTTTATATCTTTTATGTTTAAAAAAATTAAAATTCAGAATATATTTTAATTTTTTTTATAATTTTTCTCAGAACATATATTTCATTTTTTTTTATTTTTTGTCGAAAAGAGTTATTCAAATAATTTTTTTATTTTTATGTTTTTTTAAAAAATAATTTTTAAAAATTATTATCTAACAGACCATAGTTTCCACATCTCCGCTTCCAATGAAATGGTGGTAATTACTAATTAGGATTACTGGACAGTTCTCTCACATGATGATATCATTAACAAACCTCATCGTCGCAATTCACTGTGAGCCGTCGATATTTGGGCCAAAAAACAAGAACCATGACGTCAATCCTCCTTTTAGTTCGGATGAGTGATTGAGTTCTGGTTTTTTAATTTTATTTGCTAATTAAGTTGAAGCATATATTTAATTATTACTTAGAGGAAGAAATGATTACAGATATATGCCTTTGGACTTGCGGGGAGGTTGTCAAAATTTTAACTCTTCGAGTTTGTGCAAACAGCCTTGGGAGGTAAAAGGAATATAGGAGAGTGGAAAAAAGGAAAAAGTAAGAGAAGAGGAAGAGAAGACAAGGAAGGAAGGAATATATGAGAAAAAAGAGAGAGAAAAGTTTGTACAAGGAATTAGGATGTTTAAGTGGCATCACATCAGTTAATTGTGTTTAATTTGGACTGTCATCCATTTTCACATCCCTATACTTTACACTCCAAAACCAAAGTCCCTTTTCCCTGCGAATTTGCACCCACTTTCCCTTACATGAAATGACAAGTATTTCACCATGCAATCATGCCCTTGGTTTCTCTTCTCAACTTTAATTTCCTCCTCTTTCTGGAGAAAAAGGAAAAGGGAATTAATTAAATGAACACTGTAATACATAAAGTCATGAGTCAAGTGTACATAAAGATGGCGATGCCCCATCTAGATATATTTCTATCCAAACAATGATGCTGCCTGCATTTCACTTTATTTGGCATTATACGTTAAAGCAGCCAGTCACATTGGCATCAACCATCCTTTTCCATCAATTTCCAAGTTAAAAGGTTCCAAGCAAAATGAGAACTAGGAGTAGAAATAACTTACCAAACACATTAAAGTAGGTGAAGACGACATTCTTTTTAACCTATATATGGTTAGATTTATCATTTATCCCCGACGGCACTCCACTGTTTTTCAAGACATCTCCTTCCAACAATATATTACCATCAGCTTCATTCATTTATATATTAAAACTTGAACTATCGGTTGTCCAGTCAAATTTATGCTGAGTTTTGACACTATTTTTTATATCTCTGGCTTTGAAGCATATAAATAATCTAATTCCGTTGGAAAAAGTAAATGTCTTGATGTTTTAAAGTGCAATAAAATCATACCATGCATGTAATGACTACTTAGGATTTAGCTTATGAAATCTAAATATAATTCTTTTTGTACAATAAATGTGTAGGTTGAGGGAACACAAGCATTCGAGAGTCGAGACACAATGACATAATTGAATACCAAACGTAACAATCTCTGTTTTCATATATATATATATGTTGCTACAATGAGCCATGGAAGGGGGGTGGGGGGTGTTTAAACCGTCACGAGTCACATTCAAATTTTAATGGTCAATAATCATATTTTTGTGGGAAGATGTTTTTATTTTTAATATTTTGTGTGTTAAGTTGGCTTTTCACATGATTAAAGGGATGTAATAATAACGAAATTTTGTTAATGAGTAATATTGTAAGTGTTAAGTTAATGAGGGAGGGATTGAAATGTATGGTCCATAGACACGTGCAAATGATGGCGTTTTCTTCCCCCTCATGATGAATTCCCACCGATTCTTCCACTCTGTGTGGGATCCACTTCCTATCATGAGACCCAACTTCGCCAATGTCCATTGCCTTTATCTTTGACCGACAAAATATAATCTAATTTTCACTTTCATTTTTCAAATCAAATCTCCTTCACATTTCTATTTTTCTCTATTTTCTAAAACTGGCTCATCGTTTTTGCTAAACGACAAATCCTCCTTCAATTCCTTGCCATTCTTACAAGTTTATGTACACTTGCACAGTTGCATGGCAATTGGCATAGTGTTTCCGCTATGCTTTTTTCGGTTCTCTATTTTCCCTTCGCTTAATTGGTAAAGGAATAGGATAATTTTCGTCTAATTTTAAGATTTCATATGTAAGATTCTACACTGTTTTAAATAAATGTTGTGCAGAAAGCAGCCAATAAAATGTTAAAATCACTTAACATATCTAGTATGACCTCGTTTATAATTATATAAATTGCATATAATGGCCGCGAGCAAGCAAAACTTTAAATTGTTACATAGTATAATTAATGCAACATGGTTTGGCCTATATATAGTTGGTCATAATTAGTTTTCCTACTCAATTAATAATTACATATCATATAAAAGTAAGGCATTGACTATGAATGTTTTTACTAACATGTTTCCTTTGTGGTATTGATATATTTTTCGTTGGTTTTGTTTGATAATAGTCATATATGCTTATTTAGGAAAGTTTTATAATTTACACTAAGAACTTAAGTGCATGCATGGTATAATTAGTAATAATAGTTTTTTCTAACTTTTTACTAATGTATTTTTTTTAATTGTATATATAAGAATAAAGCGACCACTTATTTTTATTAATTTAAAATATAAAATATATATATATTAAATATTTATGATAGATCGAATTCCTTCAAATGTGTTACTAACAATTTAAATTTTAAAAAATAAATAGAAATAAAAAATTTGATTGACTAAAAATGTTATGGATTAATAGTGTTTCTTAGTTAATGTACATGGCACTAATTAGTAAAAGTCATAAATTAATTAAATTAAGAACGGAATCATGAAAACCTAGCTAGATATACACACACACACACACATATATATATATATATATATAAATATATATATTTATGGAAGTAGCTAGACATGCATGACAATTGGCATAGATTGATAAGAGAAGAAAATATTGTTTTGTCGTGATTGAAGGAAGACGATATAATTGTGGTGCAATCAGATACGGGATCCGAATAAATGATGTGGAGCCAAATTAACAAGAGGTCCTCCCTCAGCCTCATTATCTCAACTTTGTCAACTTTGATATCATTATCCCACGATCTCGACGTCCACATATATAGTGACATCTGCCCAATAACATTTCTGATTAAAAAAGCTTCCTAACTTTTCTCTTCATTTGTCCTTATAATTATAATAATAAAAGTAACTGGCCAAGTTTTACCAAGCAACTCACTTCACTTAACTAATATATATTCTTCTCAATTAATGGAAGACTTCCTCACAAATTTTGAAAAAAATGTTTCTCATCGTGAGTGTAGGTCATATATATAATCAAAGTCCTATGGATAAAATTAGCGAATGAAAACTGGAAAGGATATGTAGAAGAGAGAGATGGTATAAAGGATTAATATTAAGGTAATTACAACTATGAGAAACCTAGCTAAGCTGAGTGTTTAATGATAAGGAGCATTCACAAATAACAATGAGCTGGTAAGCAGAAGATTTAGGAGATTTTTCAGAGAGTGACAAGGCTAGCTAGCAACCTCGCGATTGAATATTCTTACATGGATGGACCCCTATTTAATATTATTGGAGATGTCAAGGCACACATGAAAGTCGCATTATTTTCGCATCATGCTTTTGGAATATCCTTTTGTTTCATTCTTTCTCATATCCTCGTTCATCCAGCTAATATTAATGACTTCTGTATAATGATATACAATACTGGTCTAATCACATATTCTACTACAACTAGGAGATGAAGTTAATTAAAAAGATTAAATTAGTCGGTGCTAGTAAGGGTTGTTTCCCTTTTTGATTTCTAATTTCTTAATTCCCTTCCCCATTTTATGAGGAATATATATATATATATATATATATATATATTGCCTTTTTGCATAATGAGTGTACTGGTTGATTGTGGAAGATGGATTAGTGTACAATAATGCGAATTGGTAGAGCGCAGGGGCATTTTTTACCCGGAAGAGGAAATTAAAGTTTTTTATGTTTTCACTTTTCACAGTATCGTCTCAGAATTGGGCTTTCATAATGATCATAAACTTCATAAGCATAGGATAAGAGTGAAAAGGGAAGATTCAAGCTTGGCTTGCGGTTGTATGACTTTAATGATTCACCATCATGTATTTTGACTGAAACACGTGTTCGGTGTATACCTCTCGTGCGCACATATTGAATCACACGTGTACAGCTACACTTGAATAGATTACCCTGGAGAAATGAGTTGGACAAAAGTGATAAGCCTGCCTGATGGCCAGTTGCTAGCTATCTGCTCAAAAAACTCAATCATATGCTGAGCAGAAAGTAAGTGAAGAATTAATGCTGTGCACAGCATATTTACATACGTAAATGTGTTACTATATATATCCTCATCATTACCCGTATCTGGTGGCTAGCTATATATATGTGGCTGATTAAATATATATTATAGAATAGAATATTAGATATAGATAGCTACAGCCTACAAGAGTGTATATATATATATATATAAAGTATTTGGGAAATTGGTGGTACAGTTCCCAAAGGAGTGGAAAATGGCCATGGGTACGTAGTATGGGTTTCAGATATGGTGGAATTTGTGTTTCAACATTTTTTTCTTCTCACTTATGACTCATCCTTCATTTCTATTAAAGTCCGCATCTAATTGAAAACCATGTCCTAAGAGTTCCATTTTAAAATTTAATTTGGGATTGGCTGAATTTCTTCTCAATTGCTGTCCTTCCCCCTTCCTCACTTCACTTTATTGCTCAAAAGCTTTGTATGTGTGAGAGAGAGAGAGGCCACCGAAAAGCATGCACGTCTTATCATGAAAGCAAGAAAGAAAGAAAAAAAGGATCCGATTTGACAGGCCAACACACAGCCCTGGCTCCCTATTTCCTACACTAGAATATTTGTTACTTTGTTAAAAGTTTGTTTGGATGATTTTTTAATTTTTAATTATTAATTGAAGTGAGTAAATTCCTAAGTCAACCGCACCTCATAATTTGGTCTTGGGGTTGTTGGAGGAACCACACCTCATTTCCCACTACATAGTGATTGAGATTGATCTATATAATTAGGGAGGTGTGTATCATGCACTTCTCCACCATGGGAAGCATGAAGGTTCATCAGGTGGCACGTGGATTCTGGGAACACGAACCCTCCCTCACGCTTGGGTGCAAGCGCTTACGCCCTCTTGCTCCCAAGCTCCACCCTCACACTACTCATTCTCTTGCTCCTTTCGATCTCAAGAGCTTCATCAGACCCGAAAGTGGCCCCAGAAAACTCCCTTCTTCCACTACTACTCACCTTACTAACAAAGATTCACCCCAGGTACGCTACATGCTTGCTTCTGTTTTATTAGTTAAAAAAATTAATATCCACGCAGTACATAATGAATGCATGCATACGCAGGTGGAAACACATCCGGGAGGGACGAGGTGGAATCCCACACAAGAACAGATAGGGATATTGGAGATGCTGTACAGAGGTGGGATGCGAACTCCAAATGCTCAACAGATAGAGCACATCACGGCTCAGCTTGGCAAGTATGGCAAGATCGAAGGCAAGAATGTTTTCTATTGGTTCCAAAACCACAAAGCCCGAGAACGCCAAAAGCAGAAACGCAACCTTCACGCTACTACTACTTCTCCTGCTCCTCCACCCACCTGCACTTCCATTACAACTATCACTTTGGAGACACGGGTGGGTGTGTATATATATATGTATATATATATATTACTTAATTATAATTATACTTACTTACAACATCTCAATTAATTAATCATTTCACTTAATTCCCCTTGAGGCTTGAACATTTCTAACAAATGAATTGTTGGCAGCTGCAGGGGAAAGTAATGGAAAGAGAGGAAGATGTTAACCCGTTGAGGAAGAAGTGTAGGAGCTGGGGATTTGAGTGCTTTGAAGAAGAAAGCAGATCATTACGTCAAGATCAGGAGCAACATACAACTCTGGAGCTTTTCCCATTGCACCCGGAAAGCAGATGAAGGGGTTTCACGCTTTCACTTCACGTACATTGCATATGCTTATGCTCCTACTCTCTCACCCCTCATCTTTACTGATTTCAACTACCTGCTAGCTGCTTTACTTAATTGCTTTCGTTTTCTTCGCCTTGCTTTGTATTAGCAAACAAGAAAGACAAAGTGGTCTTTCTGATCTCTAGTTCTGTACTACTACTCTACCGCACAATGCTTACTATTCCCGACTGACTTTGAAACCGATCCAAGCACCATTTCGTTTGTCTCTCTTTTTCGTTGGTTGGTTACAGCTCGCGAGGCGTGTGTGACATTGAAAACTAAACCATCCCTTTTGACTACATCAACTTGTGAATCCAAGCTTTTAGGTTAAAAGGAGAAGCTATACGGACACTGAAGTCCACGCACCTAATTCTTCTTCTCATTTTCTCAACCCTACCCCTTTACTTTCACATCTTATATTTCAATTTTGAAAAAGCCTACGTCTCCTTAACCGCGAAACTCGAAAATAATCATACCGCACTCCTCACTCACCCCAACATGCAAGTATCAAACTTTGAAAAGCTACGCCATATCAACTATATATATATATATATATATCAAAATCAAAAGAGTACACATAAATGCATTACTTATTTTCCTCTTTGACATGCAAGTGTCAAGTGCGTCATACGTAGGGCCACCGGCTAACCCACCGTGAGAAAAAGGAGGGAAAGAAAATCAAGAAATTTAAAACACCGGTGATAAAATAGATAATATATACAAATTTTAGGTTAAATTTTATTTTAAAATTAAAATACCAAACACCTCGCAAATGAATTTTATTTTGTAATTTTTTATTTGTTTCAATATATCTTTTCGTTACAATTTTGTAAGGGCTCGATGGTTTTCTAGTTTTATTCTTCCAAAGTCTCTTCACTCGATTTTATCTTTTTATTTTTATTTTGTCAAAATAATTATACGTTAGCTGAAAGCACAAAAGAGAGCTAAATTGATTCGATAATTAAGTTTATCTATAAAATTATTTTAAAGGGAATTCCATTTAAATAAAAAGTATATCTTAAATTTAAGAAGCTGATCAAATCAAAGACATCTTGATTATATATACACTTGCATTTATAAATTATAGAGACATCTTGCAAACATACTAATTTGTTAAACTAAATTTAAATTTAATTAAACTAATCCCACCTGAAATTTAAATTTAATTAAACTGAATTTTATTTGAATTTTAAATCTATTATCCATAAAAATATATTTAACATTTAAACTTTTAGCTATTGAAACTTCAAAATCAAATTAAAACCTAATCCAAAAGTCTCTGTTTACGACATGCTTTCTTAGATAAACTAGGATTTCCTATTCCCACTATATAATCTACCGTCTACATACATTGGTATGAAAGACAAGTACTTTGGCGCAAAAACTACAAATCGTTTTGTCTTAGTTTCTTCATAATATCGATCATAGCAAGTATCGATTGGATAAACTAAGATTTCTTATTCCCAATGTATAATCTAGCTATCGTCTACATACATTGGTATATATACAAAACAAGTACTGTGTGCAAAGCTGCAAATCGCTTTGTCCCTTCATAGTAGCAAGCATCGGTTAGAATTTTAGGTTGTTAGTAGGTGTATCAATTTAGGGTTTATATAATTAAGTAAGAGTGAGATGGCTCAATTTGTGATTCGCCATCAAAGTTGGATGGGGGCTTCCAATGGTATTGTGCTCGATGAGCGAGCGGCATTGTATGTAGGAGATCTTGATGAGAGTGTGAATGATTCACATCTCTTTGATTTCTTCAAGCAAGTGGGTCCGGTTGTTTCTGTTCGAGTTTGCAGAGACTCTATTACTCATCGATCCCTTGGTTATGCCTACGTTAATTACATCAGTCGTTATCATGGTTAGTCTTTTTTTATGAATTCTCTTTTTCTATTTTTACCTTTTTAAATCTTATATTTCCATCATCTTAATTGCCTTCTATAGCACCTAAACCCCACGGGTACCACACTGGTCCAACATGTCTCGTACGTTGAACAAATGCAATTCTAAGTGAATTCAATTGAACTAATCAAAATTATTCTTTAATTAGATGACTTAGAATATAAATTTATGAAAACCAATTACATTAGTTTTGTTCTTCAATAAAATTAAATTTCATTTAAATCAAATTGAACTAACCAATTAAATATAATTTTTAACATAAATATTTTGTTTTTATGATTTTTAGAATTATTTTAATTAATTTTAATGTAAGTTTTGTTACTGATAATGTTTATTTTTACGGTTAAAATTTAAAAAAAAAATTAATATTGGTTTTCTTTTATTTTGTAGTATTTCTAATTACATATTGATAATTTGATCCAATTCAATGATCTGTTTGCATTGAATTTCTTGATATCCAAAAGATTATATTAGTTGGATAACTTTTTTTAAATTATTCAATTAGGTTAGTTGGGTTGAACCGAGATTTGTTCCTCATCCTTAATGCCTTCTAATTTTTCAAATAAAAAGAAAACAATAAATTGGTGCTTCTTATAATTTAGTATTCTTTAATTGGTAATTTTTAAATTCTTTTACATACTATTTTTTTGTTATAAATTAAAAATGCTGTGAGAACCAAAAATGAAAATAGAGAAAAAAAATAAATGAAAATTTAATTTCTTTGAATTGCTTTTATTAAATTATTATATGATTTTAAAATTTTTGAATCTCTCAATTTTATAAAGTATTTGAAATTTCTTTAAAAACTTATTTTGATACTGCGATTGTCGCGACGTTGCATGGTGCGTTATTGTGTTTTTCGTATGTTGTTTACGGGAAATTAAAGGCTGTCTGTTTCTCTCTCACATTTATTAACACATAAACCTTCCAAACTCTACGAGAAGGGGTGAAACTATTCTAATTAATACTTGTTGCTATAATTTATCTGCAGCGGAAAAAGCATTGAAAGAGTTGAATTTCACTCCACTGAACGGCAAACCTGTTAGGATAATGTACTTCAATCGATATCCTGGTATTTGGAAGAGTGGCACTGCCAATATTTTTATCAAGGTACAATTCTATAAACTTATATGTACATTTTTCTTATTTTCTTTTTATAATTTTGGTACAAACTAGTCAATAAACTTTTTGTTTCCTTTTATAATTTTTTATGCTATTGCTGGTGCAGAATTTGGATAAAGCAATTGACAACAAGGCCTTACATGAAACTTTTTCTGCTTTTGGAAATATTCTGTCTTGCAAGATAGCAACCGATGTTTCTGGCCAGTCTAAGGGCTATGGTTATGTGCAATTTGACAACGAGGACTCTGCTCGAAATGCAATTGATAAGCTAAATGGCATGCTGATAAATGATAAACAGGTCTATGTAGGTCATTTTCTGCAAAAGCAGGATAGGGATAGTGTGAACAAGACAAAATTTAATAATGTGTATGTGAAAAACCTATCGGAGTCAGTGACCGATGAAGATTTGAGGAAAATTTTTGAAGAATATGGTACTACTACTAGTGTTGTAGTAAAGAGAGATGCAAATGGCAAATCCAAGTGTTTTGGTTTTGTCAATTTTGAAAATGCTGATGACGCTGCAAAAGCTGTTCAGGCACTTAATGGAAAGAAATTTGAAGATAAGGAGTGGTATGTTGGAAAAGCTCAGAAAAAATATGAAAGAGAGCTTATGCTGAAAGCACAATTTGAGCAGAGGATGAAGGAAGCTGTTGACAAATATCGAGGTTTGAATTTATATCTTAAGAACTTGGAGGATAGCATTGATGATGAAAAACTTAAGGAACTCTTCTCTAAGTTTGGCACAATAACTTCATGCAAGGTGTGTGAATATGATTCTCTTTCTCTCTTATGCTCATAAATGCAATAGTGAAATTGTTATCTTCTTGATAGAAAAATTTAACGTGGTGTTTTTTTTTTTCAATTACTGACTCCTCAGGTCATGTGCCACCCAAATGGAATCAGTAAAGGCTCAGGATTTGTTACATTTTCAACTCCTGAGGAAGCGTCTCGAGCTGCAATATATCTGTCAATAAATATTTTCTATTCTCTAATTACTGTGAGGAAATTTGTATCTTCTTATGTAACTCTATTTGCTTTTGTAGATTGCGGAGATGAATGGTAAAATGGTTGCCAGAAAACCTCTCTATGTTGCACTTGCGCAGAGAAAAGAAGAGAGAACAAGAAGATTCCAGGTAATATTGTTGAGACCTGAAACAATTATTTATGTGCTTTTAAAAAATGATTAAAAAAATTCACCAATCAATATTTGATATTTAATTAGTTTAAAGCCAAACTGTAAACAAATTATGTATGATTTTAATTTAACAAATTCCATGCAGGCACAATTTTCACAAGCGAGGCCCGTTGCTCTGGCTCCTTCTGTTGCATCTCACATGCCAATGTATCTTCCTCCGGGCCTAAGACAACAATTTTTGTATGGGCAAGCGCCTCCAACCATTATTCCTCAAGTAATTATTAACAGCTTATCTATTTTAACAATTAATTCTAATAACTTTTCATGGTTCACATAATCACATTTTTGTCAAAAGTCTGTTATACAGAACTTGTTTGTCTTTGAATATCACATAAACATTAAGAAAATGACAATTAATCATCCCTCGAAAATGTTCAAGAATAGGCTGGATTTGGTTACCAGCAGCAACATGTTCCTGGGATGGGGCTTTCTGGTGATGCTTCAGTGTCAAACTTTTGGGTCCCAATGGTTCAACAAGTCCAACACCCTGGTGGAGTTGGAAGACGAGGTTTCATGCAACATCCACAACGAGAGGTCTGGTGGTGGATGACTTTTATCTGTGTAATATTGTTTATTTATCATTGTTGATGGGTGAGATATACTATAAAAACTTGGTGTCATTTGCAGGTGGTGATGATGAGACTTGGGTATGGTCATCCTCCTGGTGTAGGTGTAGGTGGTGTACCGATCCGGCATGCAGTGGGGCAAGCAATGCCTATTCAGGCAGCGGCTACACAACTTGTAAATGCTTCTCCTGAACAGCAGAGGAATGTAAGTCATGTTGATTTATTAATTTGGTGCTATTTTTTTTAGTTAGATCATGTTCACTAGCTAGGACACGCTATAATTATCATGAATGAATGGTTGAGTAGATGCTAGGTGAAGCTTTATACCCTTTGGTAGAGCAGCTGGAGCCTAGTGCAGCAACTAAGATCACAGGAATGCTTCTGGAGATGGATCATAATGAAGTATTGCATTTGATTGAGTCACCAGATGATCTCAAGCACAAAGTTCTTGAGGCCATGGATGTATTGACAAATTTTTCTCCCCAACAATAGCCCCATCAACTATTCTACCCTTACCTCATTCTCAGTCACAATCTTTTTTCTTAGATACTACATGGTATTCTAAGACACATTGTCGTAGTGTTGTCTTTTCAACTATATATTGTTACATTGTTGCAGTTTTGTTTCCCCTCGGCTCTTTAGTTTTTTTATTTACACATTTTCAATGCAGTTACAAGATTAGTTGTTTGATTTTTGTAGTTTTTCGTTTGATTACTCTTTCTAAATTTTCTTGAATAATATCAGTCTTCAATGTCAAAGTAGGTTGTTTATAAAAAGTTTTGACCAAAATGTAAATTTTTTTTTAAATTTTAAAGTTGTTACGCAAAATTTTTATAAACTTTAAAATTTGATAAAAAATCTTTTAAATTTTTAAATTTTTACAAATTACACTGTCTATTAATTTTTTCATCCATCCTTGAACACCACGTCACTTACGTTGAATCAAAGACTTTAAGTTGACATAAACAGAGATATTTTGTTCTTTTCACCTTTTTAAATAAAAAACCCATGACCCACTCGTAGCCTATGACCTGAAAACCCGAATACCCATCAGAAATAAAACACTTCGAACGTTTATGGTGAATATACATTACCGATTACCATTTCCTAGCATTTATATTGATGAACCCAGCTAATCAATCTCGTCCAAAATCGTGTGTATCCTCTGTTTTGCTTCTTTCAAAGATTTGCCTTAAATCAAGTAAAGCTCTTTAACTTTGATTGATAGTTATACTCGTCGTGACCATGCCTTTGTTCACACGTTTTTCGGTCTGTTGGGCGAGCAGATCCTCAGCAGTTTTCAAAGATCTGCCTTAAATCAAGTAAAGCTCTCTGGCTTTTTTAATCTGGTTGTCCAAAACAGATTTAGTAAATCTCGTTCACTCCCAAGCAATCCTCACGTCCGTCGTCCTTCTCGATTCCTCGTCTCTCTCCGATCTGTGCTTTCCTCGTCAGAGAATGGAGCTCTCAGATAATTTTCGATAGCGAAATGGCCTCCTTTGACGCCGTCAAGTCGCTCTTCCGATCTTGCTCTACTCGCTTCTCTGCATTTCGTATTGCATCGGAAGCAAAAGCAACTCATTCTCTATTCCACCTCACCTCTATAAAAACATCTATCCCATTTCACAGTCAGGTAGAATTAGATGTGTACAATTGCTTTTGTATATGATAAATTGATGGATGGAATTATTTATACAATTACTTAATTAGGTGTCTTATTGAATTGAGTTTCTGTGTGGAATTTATGCTGCCATACCATACTACAATTGCTTCTGCATTGATGGCTTCAATGCTCTCTATATCTCGCTGCAGTTGCAGGTGGCTTACTGGAGGTAACTTCCACACCAATGATGTCAATGATTGTGTTTTATGTAAATGATTATTTCGTTATGAGGTTGGAAATTTTCTATGTGGAAATTAGGTAATTTGGGTTGTGAATAACCTTACTTGATTTATTAGGTTATTCAACATTCATGCCTACTTCTTTTTATCTGTCTTACAAAAATTTATAATTTAAGTTGTAGTATTTCACTTACTGCTAAGAGGTTCTTATTTCTCGGGGGTCCAAACTGCTGAGAGATTCAATTGTATGATATGCATTCTAGGTGATCGTGTACCTTTTTTATTTTCTATTTTGTGTTTTAAAGGGGCAGTCATATACTGCAGTCTTCAAAGATGAATTGCAAAAAATTATTCTTTTCCCCCTTTTTGGCATATAATTAGTATGGATGCCATTGCTGGTTGGAACTTTACAGGCTTGATAGAGAAGAGGATTAGCTGGATTAAGAATCACAAATACAATCCACTTACACTTTAACATTGAAATAAAATTCGACTAAAAAGATTATGTTCTGTGGTCTACACTGTTGGACTATTTGGGTCACATAGTCTATGTTAATTTCTAACTATGTAATCACTTTTTCGACATAAGCTTTTATATTATTCTTTATTGGGCTGTTAGGATTTCAGGATACATAAGCTTGTATAACATTGTTGACATATTTCTTTCATATGCATTAAAGATGGCAGTTGTCCTAGTACGTTTCCTAATGATTGAATTTTACTTTTGAATTAGGTAGCTAAACTTGTGTAGGATTCCTTGATGTTCTTTCTACAATTTATTTTTCTGGTTAGTGTTTCTTCAATTCTTGGGTTAAACCCACTAGAGTCTTGTGATAAATGATATAATACTTTTGATATACATATAAAAGGAGGCCTTTCGTCTATCTTATGCTCGACCATATACGTTTACATATTCTACTACATCCTATGCATCAATTTGATGGACTGTATATTCAGTATTCCCCACTCCTGCCTCACTGTTTCTTGACTCTGATTTGTGTTGTTTCTTGCAGGTTAATGATGAGTGCTTTGGATCGTTGAAGAACATTGATCTGTTCGATACTTTTTGAATGTATGTAGAAGAGAGAATCCATGGGAATCATATTGCATGGCATCTGATAATGTATATATGTACATAGTTGCATAAGGAGTCATGAGATTTTTGTATGCTTGTAAATGATTCATGAGATTTTTGTATGCTTGTAAATGATTCATGAAATTTTTGTATGCTTGTCAATGATTCATGATGCTTTTGAGCAATTCAATGAAAAAATATTTCTCTTACAATATCATTTCAATTACAAAATCCCATCCCAATTACAAAATCTAAATTTTCAATTCTCATCCCAATTACAAAATCTCAATTCCTCTCCCAATTACAAAAGCTTGATTATCCTGTCCACACCTATATGAAAAGCTTGTTCCACTATCTCTGAACAACAGGAAAAACTGCATCAAAACAGCAGTAATACAGTAGGATAACAGCAGCATAATAACAGTAATACAACAACATTACAGCAGCATAATAGCAGTAATACAGTAGCATAACAGTCGTAATACAACAACATAACGGAATGGGATAAAAGATCCATGAAAAGAAATTTCCTTAAAACAGGTCTATTGGTGCACGTTAATGCCATTGATATAAGCACAACTATTTGCAAAATATAAATATTGGTGCACGTTAATGCCATTGATCTAGACAAGTGAATTAAAATCTGTTTAAAGGATAGCAGTAGTATCCAATGTAATTAAAATTTGCAAAACCTCATAATGCCCCTTTTGGCGAACTTCCTCCGAACCAAAACTAAAGGACAAAAGTTTTGGTAAAGTGGTATTTCATAATCACTTCATTTTTTATGCATGCCTATAAATAGCATTTTACATTGTTAACCAATTTATTTCAGCTTGCACAAATAAATCTCTCCATACATTGTCAGAGCCAGAATTCATCAGTTACTTATGCAAAGGAATTATAGTTATTGCAACGAATCATAATAATAACATAAATATACAGGTATGAACAGATTTTAATAGTATTCAAACTTTTTATTGGGTTCACAATGTTGCATAGTAAAAACTTTCATGCCAACATAGAAACTGTAACCATAGAGACAACATTATAATTAGAACTAACCCATAATTTTTTTTTTTTTTTTGCCTTCGAAAACTAAATGAGAGGTTTCATAATAACGGCTTATGTAAAGGCGTGAAAAAAATCAGAGACAAAACAGTATTAATTTCAGTTTATTGTCAAAGTTGGCTTCAGTCAACCACAAAACAAAACTAAAAAGCAAGAAAGAATTAAAAAAAAAACTTCAGAAAGCTGAATATAATTAGAACTAACCCATAATTTCCTTTAGTTAATCTTAAGGCACATAATGCATTCAACCTTAAAATTATGATGCTATCATGTACAACTAAAATCCACCAACAACAAACTAGTGAATCACTAAAGGAAGATTGGGTTGTTGCAAGTTATTTTGACTAGATGATAGATATAGTCTAAACCGTCAAATTCTTATCAATTATCACCTCTATAAATCTCCAAACATTGCAGCTAAGCAATATCACAACACATGAAATTTTGAATTTATATTATAGGCTCAATTTCAGAACAATTAACCGTTTCATGCCCAGACCAAGACTCGAGGCGCGTTCCACGGCCGAGCCTTCAGCGACGGACGACAGAGAGGAGAGCCGCGCGACGGATCTTGGCAGAGAGACACCACGCTCAGAGCTGAAGAAAGGAGAGGAAGAGAGGAATTGCTGAAAATCACAAAGGTGCGTTTTGGCATTGAGTAACACGAGACGCGTGGCAGGATGTGGAGCAGACGATCGCACGGATGATCCATAATCACCAGAGGGTAGAGAACTCCAAAGAACGCGGATGGTAGAGAATCCGTTCATGTATGGCCGATTGTACGTAGATATTTTTCAATTCTTGGAAAGTTATAGTTTATGACATGCTTTATACCAATAAAATTCAAACCCTTGGTTGCAAACACGCAAAGAAAAGCAAATAAGCAAAGAATTCTCCGACCTTATCTCCAACACATCCACACCGTCGCTGATGAAATAGAGCAACAACACGATTTGAAGCTATTCATGAACGCCGACAGCGGCAATGGGCAGTTGAGATCTATTCCATTCACGCATCCTTCAACCTTAGATACTCTAGCCATGGAATCAGATCTGAATAAGAAGATAAAATCTGACATCGAATCGTTCCTCAAAGCCAAACAGTACTACGACATGGCATTGGGAAATCAAGCTTCGTCACTGCCATGGCCAATTTCCTCGGCTACGAGTCTACGACATCGACCTCTCATTCTGACATGAGCTTGCTTCTGCTCGAGACGACATCATCGAAGACCTCGATCGGTTCCTAATGGGGAAGAAACCAACGACCATGAGCTTCTCAGGAATTCTCGCCGCGCGTAGGAGAGAATCATGGTGCAGGAGATTTTTCAAAACGGTGCAGGTGGGTCTAATGGGCTTTCGGGTCATAGGCTACGAGTGGGTCTTGGGTTTTTTATTTAAAAAAGTGAAAAAAACTAAAATACTCATCTGTTCACATCAGTTTAAAATCTTAGTTGAAGTCAATACAAGTAATGTAACGTTTGACTGTTTAGAAATAGATAAAAAAAACTAAAATTAAAAAAAAAATTTGTCAAATTTTAAATTTTATAAAAAAATTTTGTTTAACAACCTTAAAAATTAAAAGGATTCTGTTTATTTTGGCTAAAAATTTTAAGTTATTTTAATTTGTAACAGTTGAAGATGTAATTTTATAAATATAATTAAATTAAAGTATAAAAGGAGGCGACTATTATATAACCTTAAAGTGAGATTTTATGTGAGTTTAACATGTTTTCTTTATTATAAATGTATTAAATAATTTTAAACTGTTTTTTTGGGCTCAAAAAAATTGTAAGAGACAATATTTGACTTCAAAATTATTTGGCATGTTTAAAAGACATTTTTAAAAACATTTTTCTATTTTTAAAAATATAAAAGCTAAAAAAATATTTTAAACTATTGTTTTTAATTAAAAATAAAAAATTGGAATATATATTTTGAGAAAAATAGATATTTTTTTATTTTTAAAAAATAAAAAATACAAAAATAAATATTTTTATTAATAACATATAAATAAATATATATATAAATAATATTAATATAATTTTTAAAATTAAGTTTATAAAATAATTTTAAAAAATAAAACAGAATAAAACACACCCATTATCTCTTAACTTCCGATCCTTTGGCGTAAGGGTGCTATTTTATTGGTATGGTTCACCATCAAACATGCTTTAATGTAATGTAAAATTAGAATAAATTAGGTTAAATTATTATTTTAGTATTTTAAAAAATAATTTCTCTTAATTTAATTTTTAAATCAAAAAAATATTTAATTTAAATTATTAAAAAAATATATTCTATCTTAATTTATTTTTTAAAATTTTTAATTAAGATATAAAAAAATATGCATCGACACTAAATTAAAACTTAATATATTTTTTAAAAATTAAATTAAATATTTTTATAATTTAAAAATAAATTAAAATAAATTATATCTTACATCAACCAAAAACTAAAAAATTTTCTTCTTTAATAGAAAAATCTTTTAAGACGCGAAGATTTTGTTGTCCCAGCCAATTAGGACGTGCCAGCATCTTAAAGAAACCACAGCATCCCAATATCTTTCACCACAAAACACTCGTAATCCGACCAATCAGAACTCCGGGAAAGGTGTGTCTCGAGATGTGTGAGCATATGTTGACGGATTCGGGTCCATACTACGGCACGCAACATAGTCTCGCGCGCACACACGGCGGGACTCACAGAAGCTTCATGGGCACGCTTCCATCTTCGGCCTGCCATTACAAAAACCCTCTCACTCCTTCACTTTACTACCTTGTAGCTGTGTTGCGAAATTCGCAAAACCCTAATGATCTCTCTCATTCATGGGAGAGCCTGACGGCATCGGAGTCACTTTGCCTCCTTCACTTCCACCTGGTTGCCGATTCTACCCTTCCGAAGAGCAGCTCCTCTGTTACTATTTGACCAACAAGAACGCCGGTGGCACTGGCAACAAGCATGATAATTTCTGCGGTTGCGATCTGATCGGAGAGCTCGACCTGTTTGATCATGACCCTTTCCAATTACCGGACACTGCGTGCTTTTCCTATGGTTATCGGGGAACGAAGAGGCATTGGTACTGTTACACTGTCAGGGTTTTGAAGGATACCAGAAGGAAGACTCGGAAGGTCAAGAGCGGGTATTGGATGATACAGGGAGGGGTTAGGAACATTTTGAGTGGCGCTGGGAAGGTGCTCTTGGGCACCAGGACCACTTTCGTTTTCTATTTGGGGAATTCCCCCAAGAACGCGAGCAGGACGAATTGGATGTTGTATGAGTATGCACTAGTTGATCATCTCAAGGTACAAAATTCGGACCGATTCTAAGATTTTCTACGTTTCCGTCTGTTTTGCGTTGAAATTTTTTATTTGAAGCTCGGAAATAAGACTAAAGTATTGCTTAGGAAGGTTTTGATTCAATGCTGCACCTGCGGACGTTTTCTCGGTTCATGTCTACTTCTCGGTTACTGCCTTACTGGTTCTTGATTAGCAAAGTTGACATTCTATCCTTTCTTAATGTTTATGGATAAACAGAAAAATCGATAAGAGATTATGCATTGGAGTTTTGTCTGGATAGACACATTGAATTTATTGCTGCCTAACTTCGGCGATTGAGTTCAATTGCACGTTTTGTTCCTTGTTTTTTTGGCCACACACGTTTTGTTCCTTGAAAAGTAAAAAAGTTGGGCTTTTCTGGTAAGTTTTTCCCTGATTGAATTGCCTTCATTATAGAGTTGCCACTTTCCAATAATTGACTCAAAAGTGATCAAAGTTGTATCTGCGTATGCCTTCCTTGTTTATAAACATGTTATTGGAAGACATTTTGAATACTTTATTAGGTTTTTTTTTTTTTTTTTGGGTTGGCATTTTCCAGATTATAAATCCATAATTATAGCCTATATGCCTTCTTTATTGAATTTGTAAGATCATAATTTTGGAGTAAGCATTCTTCCTTTGTTCTCCCATATTTGTTTGACACTCTTTTTCTCCACTCTTTTATTGCTCACTATTTCTTTCTTGAAGCCATTATTTCTCCACTCTTGGGGAAGAAGACACACTTCTGTAACATGGTTCCTTTGGTTTTAGATGAGAATTGAAAATTGAGATGCATCCTTTGCTACTTTAATTATTTTCTCTCTGGAGTTTCCTCATATCTTTATATCTTACGCAGGATTCTTTTGTTGTTTGCCGTGTATTTGTCAAACCTCTTCGTAGGAATAGTGCATCTGAGAATGGTCTGAGTTCTTGTGCGGAAGAAAGTTTCTCAGCAGTGCGTCACATTGGTATTCAGCATGATGGATATATTTCTCCTGATCTTATTGGGGCTAGAGTGTGTTGTGACAGCTCTATTGACAGAAAGAATGAGATTTCAGTGTCCCCACTGAGACATGCTAGTGAAGTAGACAAGCATCAGGTAGCACCTGCATCAGTTTCTGTTGCTAATTTCAAGTGTTCTGTGGGTCCTCTAGGCAGTCAACTATTAAAACATATGCAATTTTGCTCTTGCTCTTTTATCTTTGTGCTGTTGCTAATACATGACATAGTGAAAAGCCTTTCTCTTCTGTTGCTTATGTACTTGTGTTATATTTACTTTTTATTCACGTGTTCTGTGTGTACCTGATTTACAGCTGTGGAGGATTTCTGTGTAGCTAGCATTTTGCTTGAAATCATAAAGTTTCTTAGCAGTCATTTGTTATCTGTCGTTGTTGTTTTGTAAGTTGTTAATTAGGTATGTTTGCTTCAATATGATCTGCAACATTTAGTCAGAATTAGGGGCTGCAAATGCTAGAAGTCAGTTTAAGGATTTGCTTTTTTTAATTTGGAAAAAAACCTAGAACTCATTGATGTGGTGATCTTTCTTAGCAAGCATGGTTTTGTTTAAACATATTAGTTTTACTGTTGGATTTAATACACCACGTTTGAAATTCTTCTGCCAAGCTTGTCTCTGAAAATTCTATTGTGTCAACTGTCAAATTTCTGAACTGGGAAATTGGAAAATATGTAAATGAATGTTCTTTATAGGTTTATTAATTTTTTTGGTCTTCATAAGTATATATTAAAAATAAGTGATGTTTAACTCTTTTGGATGGGGAAATCACATTTAGTGGCTAGTATCTAGTTCTACCAGTTAAGTGGTTGACATGTCAATGCATGCCTTTATTTTTGTTTTTAAGCGCTTTAGATTGCCATTATGTCAGTGCGCCTTTCATATTAGATTTCTTGATCTTTTAATATCAGAAATGAGGTAGTGCTAAAACATAAAATTCTTTTTTTTAACCCCCCCCCCTTCTTTTTTTTATGGTTATCAGGGAAAGTTTTCTGGACTTCCCGGTGGTGGTTCAACATTTGACGAAGCCCTGACATCTCAGCAACATTTACACTCGATCCTTGAGGAAGATTTCTTAGAGTTGGATGACCTAGCATGACTTGGTGGGTTGTGGGAGTAAATTCTAGTCCCGATCTCATGATAAATATCACATGAAACAATTGTATGTAGAATGGGTTAACAACCCAGTGAAAAAGGAAGGAGTTTATAATATTGAGTAACCTCCTTTTTTTCCTTTTAAAATGAGAAAGCATAATTTCAAACGAGGCTGCGGCAAATGTAGAATAGAAGGATCACTTTGCTATTAAGGTAGTCTATTTGATAGATCATTGTAAATTACACATTGAACCATTCTTGAGGAAATGCTCAGCAGATCATTGTTTTGGGCATGCAGATTTCTCTCCTATGCCTATCATTGTTTTGGGCATGCAGATTTCTCTCCTATGCCTTCTCCAGATAACCCGTTCGACACTAGCAATACTTGTAACAGCTTTTACTAGTTAACTTAACTTTAATTCAAGCTCGAAAAGTAATACAAAGCCTTTTAAGAGTTTTTTCACAGCTTGTGTTCTTGTGTTCTTATAGTTCTTTCTGTTAGTTTAGTTTTTTAACTAACATTTTTTAAGTCTGAATTGAGATTAGGCTAACTAACAAAGGCTGCTATAAATATTACTAGTGGGTTGTAGAAGTTTGATATATTTGGCTTTGGTAAATGAAACTTGCAATTTTGCCAAAAAATGTGCAGGATATAATCTTAGGAGGACTTATTTCCTTCCTGGGTGTTCTTTCTTGTTATGTCTACAAGTGTTAAAATATAATAATAACTTATTAATGGCCAGAATATTTTACTGCTTCGATTTAGGTGAGTTCTTTTTTATATTATTCATGGTATTCGATAATACGTTAAACAGTTTGTACCTAGCAATATTGTCATAAATTTTTCATTTTGTATTTTCAAAAATTGACATAAATTTTAATGGATGTCAAGTTATTAATATTATCATATATGGTTTTAGAATCTTGTAATCGTTGGCTTCAAAATTAAAAATACATGTAATATTTGAAAGAAAAACTAAAATGCAATTTTTCTTTAGTCAACTGAATTTGTAGGTAGTTAAGTAATTTATTCATTTTTTATTTTCAATTATAAAATATTATAATTTAATGGCTTAAATATATTTTATTCTCTCTAATTTTGTAAATTTTTTTAAAATGATATTTTGTTAAATGATTAAATATTGTCTTTTCTATATGAGAAATTCATATTTTAATTAACTAAATTAGATCTTAAATTTAAAAGTAAATTAATAATTTTGTATAAATAAATGATGATTCAATTAATAAATTGTCAAATTTGATGTTGAATTTTATATTAATGATATGGTGAAAAGACAAAATATGAACATTTTACAAAATACTAAAATAATTTATTTGTAAATTAGTAGGGTAAAAATGAAATTTTTATAAAATGAGAACTAAAAGTACATTTAATTAAGTTTAATTTAATGTTATATTAAAATTATTTGAAAATAAATTAAAAAAAGTCCACCAAAATTTGTTATCATTTTTACATAATGACTTGGAAAATGGCTAAAAGTACGAAGAATTATTTATCAAAAATGAAATTTAGATACTAAACTAAAATTAAACGAAAATATATAGCTGTATATATATTTTAACCCAAATTAAAAAAAAAAAAAAAAAGAATGACGGGGAGCGCCATTTGAATTTCAAAAACTAGTGTCCGTTACTCAACGATTCATTCTTTCAAGTTTCAACGTCTCTCTCGAACAGCTATATATCATTTTGTGGCCTTTGTGGTTATGATTTGTGTGATACAGAAGAGTGAGAGAGTGAGAGAGAGAGAGAGAAATGGAGAAGACAGTATTCACGCTATCGGTGAAGGACGCATTCGAGAAGCTAGAGAAAGTTGGAGAAGGGACTTACGGAAAGGTTTACAGGGCAAGAGAGAAAGCGACTGGGAAGATCGTTGCCCTCAAGAAGACCCGCCTCCATGAGGACGAAGAGGGCGTCCCTCCTACCACTCTCCGTGAGGTTTCCATTTTGCGCATGCTCTCTCGGGATCCCCATATTGTCAGGTATGATGGGGATTTTGTTTTAGGGTTTTCAAGTGGAAGTTTTCTTTAAAATTAAATAGATCTGGTCGAGGTTTTAGGGCTTGTTTGCTTCCCATTGTTTTGTATTCTCCGACGGATTAATTTCGTAGAACGGCCCAAAACCCTAAATATTGATCTTCATCTCTTGCAAATTTAATGGCTCGAGTATTTTATTTTTTTCAATTTTTTGTCTTCTGATTCTTTTTCTTTTTTTTAATGCCGTTAACTTGATTTGCTGCTCTTTCTTGAAACTTCCTTCTGCACCTTTTTATACTTTTTTTTTTTCAAATCATCTTGGAGTTTTATCACTGTAGGATGCCTTATTTTTCTTTATCTTACGATCACTTCCTCGTTTATCTGCTAGCCATTCTGCGCATTTGCGTGTTCGAAATCTCATGCCTAGTATAAAACTTTAATATTCCGGCAGGTTGTTGGATGTAAAACAAGGTCAGAATAAGGAAGGAAACACTGTGCTCTACTTGGTGTTTGAGTTCATGGATACAGATCTCAAGAAATATATCAGGAATTTCCGTCAAACTGGAGAAAACATCCCTGCCAAAACAATCAAAGTAAGTACGATGATATATATTTTCCTTTTTGTGTAGTCCTATTCTTTAGGGTGTTGATTAGTTTAGATTCATTTCCAATGCAGAGCTTGATGTACCAACTCTGCAAGGGTGTTGCCTTCTGCCATGGTCATGGAATATTGCACAGGTTGCCTTCTTTTCTTTTTCTTCTTTCTTGTTATAGCTCTCCCTGGTACATTGATTGGAAGTTGAAGTACTAAAGAAGGCTTTACTTTTCTGATGTTTATGAAGGGATTTGAAGCCTCATAACCTCTTGATGGACCGAAAAACGATGATGCTTAAAATAGCTGATCTTGGACTAGCTCGCGCATTCACTGTGCCAATTAAGAAATACACTCATGAGGTGGTGCCTGGGTTCTACCGTCTGTTTTATTCTGCCCCTGTAGCGTCACCAATAAGTCATATATTTTGCTTTTGATCTCTGTTTCAGATACTAACCCTGTGGTATAGAGCTCCGGAGGTCCTTTTGGGAGCTACTCATTACTCAATGGCGGTGGATATTTGGTCTGTTGGATGCATATTTGGTATGGATCTTGGATCTCTGAAAATGTTGAACCAAGTGCTATTTTCTTGTTTTCCTAGAAGAGGGATTAATCTTTTTTTTTTTTCCACCTCACTTTAGCTGAACTTGTTACTAAGCAAGCACTCTTTCCTGGTGATTCTGAGCTGCAACAACTTCTGCATATATTCAGGTGACTTGGTTGACAAATTTTTCCCTACTTTGATACTACTTCCTTCATTATGACTTATACTCAGAAGGTTGTAGATGAGTGCGAATTCAATTCGGTCTTCCTTGTGCAGGCTACTAGGTACTCCTAATGAAGAGATGTGGCCTGGTGTTAGTAAATTAATGAATTGGCATGAGTACCCCCAGTGGAGCCCTCAAAGTCTGTCGACAGCTGTTCCTAATTTGGATGAGGATGGACTGGATCTCCTATCTGTATGTTCGCCCTTAATTCTCTCTCTCTTTAGTTGGTTTTAATCTTACTACTTAATTGGTTCTTATATTGTTATGAATAATCAAAGGTTCCATTTAATTATTTCTTTTATTTTTGCAGCAAATGTTGAAATATGAGCCTTCAAAGAGGATTTCTGCCAAGAAGGCCATGGAGCACCCTTACTTTGATGACTTGGACAAGACAAATCTGTAGGAAGAACAAAACTGAACTTGCTTCCCTCAAGCATAGTCTAATCGTATTTGATTGTGTTTTAGGATGTTAGTTTTTGCCCTTTATAGAAAAGTTGTCAGGTTTATTTTCTTTATTGCATCTTGCTTTTCCTAATGGACTAGAATTAGGGAAATCTTTCTCAAAGATCCAATTAAGCTATGCTTCACTGTAAAGAAACATCTACTTGTCATATTTTCAATGGAACCACTCAATTCTTCATGTTATGAGCAATTCAAGGGAAGAGAATCCAAGGGGGGGGGAAAAAAGAAAGAAAATCCTGCATTTTGCTTAATGGGATCTGTTGAGAGAAGATATTTTTCCCAATGGATATGAAAAGCCATTCACAAATGGATATGAAGCTGGATAAATTGATCATGGTTGCACAATTTCCTCTTCGCAAGCTAAGAAAAATTCATATAGAAATTGGTAACTCGTCCACTGTTCCATACTTCATTGACGTTTAAGTTATCTTTTACCTCTGTTTTGGGTACAATGCTTGGTTAGTGATATCAGATTCATTCTGAGGCAATTATGCAGTGGGGAATGCTTTTGAAACCAATTTTAGGAGACAACGGTCATCCTTTTCTCCCCATACTTTTTTCGATGTTTGTCTGCACATCCCGCTTCCTGTCGCAAGGCATTTGAGAATTTACATGAACGCTTTTGCTAGCCAAACCCTAATTGCTAATTAGTAGTGTGTGGTTCCCTATTTTATAGGTGGGATCTATGTTCGCTGTTCTTAACCTTTTGGCCAGTGGAGAGATGACCGTTTTCTAATGATTTTTTCCAATAAAAATATATTTATTGGGTAGATTACTTAACAGCAATTTGAGCCAAGCACTTCTACCTAAAAAAAAAATCTTTTTTGAGCCAAGCACCACTTGCATTTCCCACGGTCTCTGTCCATAAAGACAACACTATATACATATTATTCAACGCTGCCTGCCCATGTTCCCACTTATCACATATACTACACTTATTGCCTTCCCATTCCTTTCAATTTGAACAACTAATGTCTTACCCCACGAATCCGCATATTTTACCACAGCTTCCTCCGCACCATCTATGTACAAAACTGAAAAAGAAAAGAAAGATTCGTTTTATTAAAACCTGTGAAAGTTTTATTTTTATTTTTTTATTTTTTTATTATCTTTATTATTGTTGTTGCGGTTGCTTTTATAGTATCTTGATTTTGCCAATTGCCAGAACCACAAGGGTCTACACTCTGTTTTTAAAATAGTGTGACCTTAGGAAGGGGGTAGATTTATGGTTGATACTTGATTCTGGTATCAGTCGGTAGGCAATAATTTATTGTTGGCATAGCGGACATAAGGTGTCAGCTAATTTTTTTTTTTTCAAAATATATACCATTGTCAAAAGCATATAAGATATTCGCTTTGGCGTGAGTATTATAATTATCACCTTGGAATTTTTAATGGGGGTTTATTGTTTTTCAAAGGGGCCAATTGCACAATTAGCCATCTAAACGTTCCAAGTGGGCAGTTACGAACGAACTCGGTTCAGTTCAGTGGCCTGAAAATTAATAAAATATATTTTTTGCTGAAAGACGGTTGGTGACACAAAAATGACCAAACTAAATGAAAAATACAATGCCCACAAGGCCACAATTCATACTTGTTACGTCGTTTGAGCTTTGAAAGACCAGAGTCCATAGTTGAAGTCGAATCCTCCATTATGGCGTTTCCTACCCCAATGGGAATAAAAAGCATAGAAAAAGAGGTTTGTGGATGTGACTGTGGTGAGAGCGGCCAAGGTAAAGGGTACGCGGGGGAATTTTCGGTCCATATATTCATACCTCTTTAAACCAAAGTGAAATCATATTAGTGCTATGTCTGGCCTCTACCATGACCCCAAAGCTACAATACATCACTATTTGGGTTGTACCGACAACATATGTAGCTAGCCATCCTATGATTTATCATTTTACCTGCAGTTCAGGCTTCGAAGTCAGAATTTTAATTTCCAACCAAAAAAAAAAGGTCCATAAATAGATGGTCAAAATTCAAGCAAGCTCGTTGTCGGATTTTGGGGTCATCAAAGAGGAAGGGAAGTGCAAGTCATCAAAGTGTGGGTCCTTGTTATGATAACTATAGCCAAGTGTTATAATGATTTTCTTTTTTCTTGGTGCAAAGGAGAGGAATGGCATCATCAGGCATGTGAATGTGAATGTGAATGTGATTTGAATGGTAAAAGGGAAAGAGAGGTCAGAGGTGGGTGGTTCGTATCCTGGTTGGCGTGAGGGAGATGGAAACAAACAGGTCTCTAACAACAATCTCATCATCTCATTTAGGGTTTAATTTCTTGTTCATTTTATTATATTTACTTTGTTACAGAGAGAGACAAATACATGGAGACCTCACTCATTTGGTAAGTGGCCAAACAGAACAGGCCACCTTTGGCTTTTCTACACTCTCTGTCATTCTTCGCCTTAGAATATTAGAATTAGAATACCATTCCAAACCACTTTCTACTGATTCTATTTTAAATTTCTTCCCCTAATATTAATTAATTAATTAATTAATTTGTTGGAAGCAGCTACCCTCTACCTCTGGGGTTATATGACTTTTACTCCCTCCCTCTCTTTCTCTTTATTGGGTTGTTTCGTAAATTAAAGATGACTGTCCCCTTTAATCTCTCTCTATTTTTATTTATTTTTCTAATTTCTCTATCTTTGTTTTGATATCTTCCACAACCCAAGGGGCTTTCTCTTCTACCCCTTCCGTGTCTCACTGGGTGTTCTTTGCCTATTTCCTCTCCCCAGGAAGAAAGGGGAATAAACAATCAATTAAATAGCTGCCGCAAGGACCATGCGTGCTCTCCTTGTTTGAGTTCTCATCCTACGATTTTCCGATAGATCAGGGTTCTTTTATTTGCCTCCGGTAAGTTTCCAAGACTTCTCCTAAGTTCTTTTTCATCGTCTTTTCATCTGATCACTGGGTGATTTCCTTGGATTCTAAGATATCAAGTTTTATTTTTTCTGGTAGTTTTTAATTATTTTTTAGGGTTTAATTAGACCATCGAGCGCGTTCTAAATTCTCTAGGGCTGTGTAGGTACCTATTGGGCTCTTTACATCATATTCATTGTAGGTTTTTGTATTAAACTATGTTGGTTTTACTTAGGTCTTCCATTCACTTGTTCATGGCTGGGACCGTCTTGTTCAGCCTGGTCTTGATAGGGTTAAACTTAATTTGCCGTTGTCGGTCGAGCTGATCTTGGTAAAAATTTCTTATCTTTTTGCGTTTTGTTCATTACATTCTGTAAAAGGACTTGACTTTATTGTATTTTTGAGATTTGAGATATTGTCTGTTCCTCTGGCGGGTGAATAAGTTTCTGCGACTTTACTCTAGTGGTAATACTACATTTGTGGGATTTATATGTCCATATTTTATACTCGGTGATTCTGTAGTTGTTGAAAGAGTTCTGAGTGCTGGTGGTTGCAATGTTTGGAAATTCTACAAAAAGGCTAGGACTTATGAAACGTGATTAACTTGATGACTTTATTAATGGCTGTGGCTTGTGTGTTAAAGGATTTATTTTTTATCAATTTGTAGCATGATGTCAATGTGTTGACAACATGTTGTAAGCTACTTTATGAGTAAACTTTGCGGTTGATATTTAACAGTTTTCTGAAGCAGATGCAGATTACATGTTAGTTGATGAGTACCTTAGGCTATCTCAACCTTGCTACAGTTGCTTTAACAGAACATATACTGCTAGATGAGAATGACAGAAGTCTTATATGTTATGACATCATGGGACTGAGCTGCTAGTATTGTTGCCGTTCATGTAATAATGATGACATTCACTTTTAATGCTAGCTAAAAAAAGTGCACGGATATAAACCCTTATGGCCCTCTTTTCAATTACTGCTACTACTGCAATTGAAGGTCTACAAAAAGCATGGAAGGGTAAAGCGACATAGAGAGAAAGAGTTTTTTTTTGTTTTGGTGGGGGGGGGGGGTACTTGTTGCTTTCAAAACTGGGTTTTCTTTTTTTTTGTTCACTTAAGTTCATTATGAAAGACTACATACCTATAATTCATTATGGATTTGCTTGCATAGTTGGAACAATATCATAGTAAGAAGTAAGAATTATTGTGAATGTATACTTACAAGAGTTAGGCATTTTGGTAGATATTTAATTCATGTAGTCGTAAATATTTTTACAGGTTTTTTGGGATTGTAAGATGCATGAGAATTGAATAATTAATTAATTACTATTTGATGTGACTTATAGATTCGTTTAGTGATCATGAATTGTTTGAGGCATGTCATTATTTGATGCCTAATGATCACTTTCTTCTTTGTTGCAGGAATCTGCCTGACATACTGATGCTCTGTTGAAGAATTCCTTTCTCATTGTGCATTTATTTACCTCTATTGAACAGGGAAACTTATAGATTCCCCCAATGCAAGGGAAAAGGGGTACAATGGGTTCCTTGCCTGAAACCTTAGAGTTTGATTGTGGATCTATGTCAAGTAATGCTACTGTGGATCAGCAGATTTGCTGGGATAGCACAAGAAACGCTGCTGAAAATCAAATACCTGAATTTATACTTTCACCTGGAGATATGAACCCACCTTATGCGAATTCTATTAACCATGAATGGAAGAACATGAGTGGTTGGAGCTTCGGTGAGCCAAGTTCCAGTGGTGCACAAACTCAGATGAACAATAATGAGCAGAAAAGAGAGCTCGGATGGTCATCTTCAATAAGTGCTGGTGCTGTAGCTGGTTCAAGATTAGAGCAGCACTTTGAACCAATTAATGTTCTTTCATTGGACAATGTCAATACAAGTCCTCTGTGTATGCATAGCTCCAATCCTCATGCTGTGTCGCAGAGTCTCAACTTAAACGCTGGTTTGGCGGACAGTGGCAGTGGTACTAGTCAGCATCTGGAGCATCCTAGCTTGAACAAGTCTAGTGGATCACTAAATGAGCCTATGCCACCTACTATTGGTTCTGCTCCATTCTTTCTTCCTTCAGGAAATAACAACTTCTTGGTAGATGATACTAATGTTAGGCCAAATTGTTCTCATGATGCTCGCCGTGTATCTTGTAAAAGAAAGACTGTTGATGGATATATTGGACAATCTTCAGGCAGTGGAAGTTCTAGCTACAGCCAGCATACAGAAAGTAGTGCCTGGCACACTCTTCCTACACAGAATAATGTTCTAAGCAGTTTAAGCAGATCTGCTTCATCAGCACAGGTAAGTTCAAGACTTGGCCTGGGTATGGGGGATGAATCCTCTGAGAGCATTCATGATTTGAATGTTGTAGGAAGTTCAAATAGCTTCCACAGGAATATTCGGTTGAGGCTAAATCCTTCAAACCAACAAGGTTCCGTGCCTCCCACTGCATTCTCAAATGGGAGTGTGATTAGGCAGTCTACTGTTTCTTCATCATCCTCTGGGTCACAAAGGTTTCATCCTGTTGATAATCCTCTGGACCTGAGGTCAGCGCCATCAGTAGATAATATGGTTCCTCAAAGCCTCCCCCTTGGAACCAATCCTCCTTCTTTACCCAGGAATATGCAATCCTTTAGATGGAATGGCAGTTCTAGCTCAAGAAACAGTCATTTGTCAAACTCCATTATTTGTTCTGACAGGGATAATCTAGAACATGAAGAAGCAAGCTCAAGAAGTATGCCTAGAAACATATTAGAACACCCAATGCTTGTGACTGCTGCTGATTTAAGAAATTTGGTTCGAAATCCAACAGGTAGGGCTGCAGGAGGTGCAAATTTAAATGTAAATTCCTCATCACGGACCGGGTCAAATTCATCCATCAATCATCCACCACCTGCCCCAACATGGGTTTCTCGTCCTAATCCTCCACAGTATCCACGTAGGTTATCTGAGTATGTTCGTAGATCATTGTTGTCTTCTGGTTCTGAGGCTGCTGGAGGTTCAAGCAACAACTATTCTTTCTTGCACACTGCTCCTATTACTTCATCTGAAGCAAGGGCACTATCATCCCGGGCTGGTAGCCAGGGACGTCATCAGTCGCACTCAAGATCATTGTCAAGGTTGGAGAGGCAAGGTGATAGTGACTTCAGAGTTCCCTATTCATTACAAACTCTGGCTGTTGGCAGTGAAGGAAGTAGTAGACTTGTATCTGAGGTTTGTATTCAACTCTCTTTTTTCTTGCCTTTAAATAATCATCACATGTTTTATTGCAGTGCTAATGATTATATTAAACTTTTGCAGACATCTGGCTGTTCAACCCCTTTTTTCTTTGAAATTTTAATGTTTGTTCCAGAAATTGTTTTAAGAAGAAACCTTACCTATATAAAAACTGTAATTTTCAACTTCGACACATTTTTCTCATGGATTTAGCCCCCACTTCTTACTCCTTACAATTGACCCGAGTTCGCACTTGTGAATTCTAGTTTTAAGTTTGTTTTTATACTGATATAAAGCTGTCAAAAGATTTTTCGACTTTGACTCCATTTGAGGCAAACTCTGAATCATGAAATGAATGCAGTGTTTTGAAGCTAACAACTGATAATGATTGAAACTGTGGTATTACAGTCAGGCCCATTTTAAAATGAAAAACAATTTATGTCTGCTTTCTGCCTGCTTTAAGCAATTATTAGATCTCTTGTATGAACCTTGGGAGTTGCATTGTTATTTGCTATTATATCAATTGTTTTCTTAACTTCATATTCTTTTCCTTTTGTTGTGCAGCTCCGCAATGTTTTAGGCCTCATGCGTAGGGGTGGGAACCTTCGATTTGAGGTTAGTTTTTCAAATTTAATGGTGCATGGTCAAGGCACAGATATTGAGTGAAGTTTTCTTGTTGAGTAGCATTTATTATTGATTTGTCAATTTGGCCTTAAACAGGTCTTACAATCATGTTCAATAATTTGTAGAATCTGAAGCAGTTTTAAGAAAGTAAAAAGATGCAAAGTATGCCCTTACAGCATACTGTATGCATTAAAGAATGAGATGTCAATATGTTTATAAGAATTAAAAGGTGCAAACAGCTTAGGTTGGGCTTTGGAAGTTCTAATTTTCTGTGGATAGTGTTGATTGGAGGGAATTGCCTCTGTACCCAACTCATGGTCCTTCCTCAAGTGCATGCTTGAATCTTCATTCTTTAATGTTCTCATTTCATTTTTACTAATTATCTTGGTTAGTCATGTAAGATGTGCATTCAATTTGTGACAGGATGTTATGATCCTTGACCATTCCGTATTTTCTGGAATGGCTGATATTCATGACCGACACAGGGACATGCGACTTGATGTGGATAACATGTCTTATGAGGTAAAGGAAAATTTTGTATTTTGAGGCATATGTGCCTGTTATCCCTACAGCTGATGCTTTATTTGAGTGAATTTCTTTTCATATAATATATTCAAATATTTTAGGAGCTACTGGCTCTGGAAGAACGCATTGGAAATGTCAGTACTGGATTGAGCGAGGAAACTATATTGGAATTACTGAAACAGAAGAAGTATTTAGTTGAAGAAGGATCTCAGGTTGAGGCAGAACCCTGCTGTATTTGTCAGGTAAAGCAGACTGGCTGGCTTTTCTTGCTTTTACTCACGCATGCACATATATGCTGAAGTACATGGTTCTTAAACTTGTGCGCAGGAAGAGTTTAGCAACGCAGATGATATTGGAACACTGGATTGTGGCCATGATTACCATACCAACTGTATCAAACAGTGGTTAATGCATAAGAATCTGTGTCCCATTTGCAAGACAACGGGCTTGGCAACTTGAGATTGTTCTTTGATTCTCAACAATTTTATTTCATCTCTGAAGATGGAGATGGAAATGCAAATGGAAATGGAAATGAAGTGAACTGGCACAATTTATTACCTAGGAAATTTTGGTTAATTGAAGCGGAATTCATTGGTGCTTTTGCTGCCTGGTTTCCTATTATAGCCTTTTAAATGGCACCTCTTAAGCACCTTATTAACTTTCAAAAGCTCCTCAATTTCTTGTTATAAGTTTTTTTTTTTTAATTTAATTTATCCAAGCCAATGGTCTTCCGGTTTAGGTGACAGATAGTTGGTGTTGAAGTTATTATTGTTTGGCCTTAATCTCTAGCTGATAAGGCTTGGTTTACAATTTTTATAGAAGAAATTGTTACTTTTTTCGTGGTTCTCTGATTGGAAGCATGGGTGACATTGAACAGAAAACTAGGAGAATATGGTTTAAAATGATAGGAACGTTGTTTGCATATTGCATTCAGTTATTTTTGTGCTTGTGCCTGCCGTATGTTATAACTTTCATTGAATTTAGTTCAGATTAGTGAAGAAAGAAGCAAGTTAAATTATTATTTAGTCAATAATAGGCAATTGTATGTACTTTGTTGACGACCTTTAGTAGTTGATTTTGGGTGCAAGTAGTTGAATTGATTTACTATTTGAATGATTTCTGTATTAAATTCGATGCCCTCTTAGTTAATTTCGGAGCCTATTGCCCTTTTAAGATATGAAAAAATAAAACTTGGATGTGTCGAAGGGGAGAAAGGACAGGTTAGATGATCACATATGGATCCTGATACGAACCTGGATTTGGAAATCGTAATCCAACGCCCAAACGCAAGAAAATTAATTAGGATTACAAATGTCCAACACGGTAAACTTCTATTAGATTTATTCCAACAGCACTCGATCAAAATTTTCTGAATTTTGATGTAAGAGCAACATAGTTGAGACGATTGGATGGAGTAGCAAAACGGGTGGGAGATAGCAGGGTCCACGTTTTGATTTCTTTTGGTTGCTTTTGAATCCACGTTGTTTAAGCAAGACTAGATTAGAGTTAGATTCTGGTGATGCTCACCCGTGACATTATATTATCAGCCCAGTTTGACACCGAACCCCGTCACGGGAGATAAGGTGGGTCCCACTAGGCATGTCCTAATGCCTATAAACTATGATTACGAGTCTTAAAATTATGTTGTCCATCCACCCATCAAATTTTAATTCCGGAGGGTGAACCACCGAAGATGATTTATCGATTTATTCTACGAATCTAGTGGATTCGCACCCAGCATCTTGACTTGTCTCTCTTGGTCACTTTATAAAATGAGGTTAAATTTAAATACTAGAAAGGACAATGTTAGAATTAAATTTTTAATTTTAAAACAGTACTAGTAATGATGCCAAGAAGGAAGTTGCCTTTTTATGTAACCGTCTGTCTCTCCGGTGACTCGTGATGATACAAATAAATATGACATTAGAAGCAGACAAGGAGGCGAATGCCGTAGAAATACACTCGGGAATAAATGAAAAAAGGTTTAAGTATTAAGTACCGAGAAATGGTCTAAAGAAACAAAAAGGAAAAATAGGAAAGTGGGAAATTTTTTTCTTCTTCTATTTTGCAGGTCCCATCATGCCAGCTCCATTCTTTCTCTGTCTAGAACCCCACCGGCAACGTATCGTCTCGTCTCAATGCCACACATTGTCAAGTCTCAGTCCCCTAACCTCTTGTAATTTTATTCTACCTTCTTCTCAATTTGCATCCTGGCTCTGCTTCAATCAAAATGCGTGCCACTGTGTAGCCAATTATACTTGCCTGAGACTCTGAGGAGACGAGAGAGCAATGACAAACTATGCCTTTCTGAACGATCAGCTGTCAAAGCATACCTCAATTTTTGGGTTACGACTATGGGTGGTGCTGGGCATATGCGTAGGAGCAGCCATAGTGCTTGTACTGTTTCTGATATCACTCTGGTTCACTTCCAGGCGCAACAATTCTTCCAACCACAACCCCACTAATACTATCCCAAATGTGTCCAAGGAGATTCAGGAAATCCGGATTGACCCTTTTGGGGACCCAGCCCATCCAAGGTCCGACCCGAATCTGGAAGCAGAGGCCGTACCAGTACTTGATAGGGCCCAACCCATGCTTGTTGAGCAGGAGAGCGAAAGCCACAGAATTCACATAGAAATTGGTAAGGATCACCGGATTTCGTATCCTGAGAGAGGTGGAGCTTCATTGCATGGCAGCGGTGAACAGGGTTTAATTGCAGCGCCTGAGGTTTCCCATTTGGGTTGGGGGCATTGGTACACTCTTAGAGAGCTTGACCTCTCTACCAATGGATTCGCTGATGAGAATGTCATAGGTGAAGGTGGCTGCGGAATTGTTTATCGCGGTGTGTTGCAAGATGATACCAAGGTTGCCGTAAAAAATTTGCTGAATAACAGGTGAGCTATTCTTGTTTTTAATCTCTTTTTGTGATATAATATGAGTTGGTTTACAGCATGGTTGACGCACTGACCTAGTAGGGGACAAGCTGAGAAGGAATTCAAGGTAGAAGTTGAAGCAATTGGACGTGTACGGCACAAGAATTTGGTGAGGTTACTTGGATATTGTGTTGAAGGAGCTCATAGGTACGTGTTTCATTATTCATTATTGACATCTTCTGCATTGCCTTTATTTTGCTGAATGCAGGGCTTGTCAAAACTTAAAACTCCTCCCTTGGGTGTCTTAACATTTACCAACACTTCAACCTGATTGTGCTCAAATTTTTGCAGGATGCTTGTTTACGAGTATGTTGACAATGGAAACCTAGAACGGTGGCTTCACGGAGATGTTGGACCTTCTAGCCCTCTTACCTGGGAGATTCGCATGAACATAATTCTTGGAACTGCGAAAGGGTATGCATTGCAGTGAGGTTACTTTTTGGACCCAATTTCATGTGGTTTAGATTGTTTCTCATTTTACATGATTGAAGATTCAAGCTGACTGAATGTAGATTGACATACCTTCATGAGGGGCTTGAACCCAAGGTGGTTCACCGTGATATCAAGTCAAGCAACATATTGCTCGATAAGCAATGGAATCCAAAAGTTTCTGATTTTGGCCTTGCAAAGCTCTTGGGATCGGAGAGAACTTATGTGACCACCCGTGTGATGGGAACATTTGGGTCAGTTGAACCTTTAAAAAAAAAATTTGTTTTACTCATTTTCTAATTTAACTGTCATGATCTGGTCCTAACTGGACAGATGACTTACTCTGTTTCAAAGGTATGTAGCTCCAGAATATGCAAGTACTGGCATGTTAAATGAAAGAAGTGATGTGTATAGCTTTGGGGTTCTTCTTATGGAGATAATTTCTGGGAGAAACCCAGTAGATTATAGCCGCCCTCCTGGAGAGGTTGTATTCATCAAACAATACTATTTGGTTGTGGGTGACTTAATTTGAGGATCACATTAGGGGATCTCTCAAGCTTACTGCTCCCATCAAATGTGCCAATTTCTGGTCATAATTGCCTAGTCAATTTTGCAGGTGAACCTGGTTGAGTGGCTGAAGACAATGGTTACTAACCGAAATGCAGAAGCAGTGCTTGATCCTAGGCTACCTGAGAAGCCTTCTTCTAGGGCACTGAAGCGAGCCTTGTTAGTAGCTTTAAGGTGCGTGGATCCAAATGCCCAGAAAAGGCCAAAGATGGGGCATGTTATACATATGCTTGAAGCTGAAGAATTCCCTTTTCGAGATGTAAGTTCATGTAAATTTCTATCGACAATGCCAGTTCTCTATCCGCACTCTGCTACTTTCTAGTTATGAAGCATTGCTTACCAATTAAATTTTTTGTTTTAAAAAATTTTTTTTGCATTGCAAATCTTTTTGCACTTCTAGTTGCCTACAAACAAATTGTTATGACTAATGACTCTCTCTTTTCTTTTCTTTTCTTTTCTTTTTTCCTCTTTCATAAACCATGCCTAGAACTGAACAATAGAAGCTGGGATTGTTATTCTGCATTTGTATATAGTTGTCTGGATATTTACTTGGTTGAATTGCAGTGGATATTAAAATTCATTTTTTGAAGCCCATCCTCCCCACTTGTGATATAAGAAGCACATTGAGATCATTATTAAAGTATTTTATGTCACCTCCCCTGTTTTGGCTTCATTTTGATTGTGATTTGCAACTCTTTTAGGACCGTCGAATTGGGAGGGAAAATGGAGGCTCCCAACGGCAGAACACAAGAGATAGGTTGATGGAGAAGCAAGTATGTGAATCCGGTGACAGTAGTGGGTATGAAAGTAGTGTTAAAACTAACAAGTCTTCGTGGAAAAATCAAGAAACTGAAGACCAGTAGCCATACTAGAACTGATGTATAAGGTATGCCTCTTTCTATTCTCAAATAGAGCTGGCGTAAACATTTACTTTACCTGTATATATGATTTGCGTTTGCTTTTCCGGCTTTATGTGTAGATTCTGCAGCAATGCACATTAGCCTTTGGATTTTAACGACATGTCTCAAGGCACTGTAGTTTCTTTAATGTGTTGTCTAAATATTGGAGAGGAAATGTTTAATTACTTTAGATATGTTATTTTCTTTTCTTGGTAAAACTTTGTTATCGAAGCCACCATTCATTTAAGTTGTATAAGTTTTGAGTATTTACTTCTTAAGAGTAAGATATGGTCTGAGTTTGCTCCATGTGCATTGGAGAAGAAACAAAAATAAGATCTCATAGTTTCGTGTCGTTATCGTGCTTTGTAGCCGCTGACTTGCCCATGGTGAACTCTGACATCCTATCTATCGGTGTATAATGATATTATAATTTTTGTTCTGGCATCATTCACTTGTATTGTATGATTGTCAGAAGCTAGCCACGCATGTTAAGTTCTCAAATGCGTGACCTGTTATTCAGAGGATTCTCAAAATATTTTGACTGTGGATCCTAAACTTGCAGTGCAGTGTCTTGAGTATGTCACTGTATCGATGATCAGATTTGTGACTTTTTAAAGAATTATATCCTTATACTGCTTCATATGATTTTAATGCTGCTCTTTTTCATCCCCTGTCAATGTTGAATAGAGGAAAGAGGATGATAATTCTGCTGGTACATCGTGTTCCATGAAAGCTATGGGCTCATGAATTTATATTGTAGCATAAATTCCCTTGATTAAAGGTCGATAGGACTACACTCACTGTTGTTGGTTCGGTGGTTATGTTTATAAAATCGTGGGTCCCACCTATTCATGGAATATGAGAGACATAATTTTCCTTTTTTATCGTTTTGGTCAACAAACATGATTTTGTCAGGGAAGAACCTTACAGCTTGGAATATGTAAGGGCCCATACATGGTTCTACCTTTCTGTTTTCCCCGTTCGGTTTCGGTTAATCAAAAGCCACATAGAGGAAGCATTTACACAGTAAACTAACCTTCTTGCCTCAATATTTCTTTAATCGTACACTTTTTAATTATTGAACCAAATACCAATATCGATACTCTCTTAAGCAAAGCATGCTAATCTTATTACGTTTCGTAAGCATTGATAATTCAAATGCTACTTAAAACCCTCACAAGTTACATAACCCTTATCCGTGGCTGTATAATTGATCTCACCAACCCACTTGAAGTACTAAAGGGTACCATAACCATGGGCCAAATCAAAGTTTGCTATTTACCAGAAGAAGCTGAAGTTTGCTAAACCAGGTGCTACATATGCTCCTTTGTGAATTGTGAATGGATCTGGACTGTGATTCGCATGTGAGTTTCAATGGACCTGAAGATCCAACCAAGAACAAACCAGCCCAAGCATTGGAAAAGCACATGAGAACAAAGGTGGGCCAAAACAATAATACAAAAGAATCCAGCCCACACCCAAGGCAAGCAAAGGCGCAAAATTAGACAAATTTCCATTCTCTCTTCCCTTTTGGAGTCCAAGTGCGCAATCAAGTGTGCGAGTTCAATTTATGGGGAAAAAAAAGGTCCTATTTAAGACCATATGTAATTTAAATGTTTTACTATCATTGAAATCATCAAATCGAATGTATGTAGTATGCATTGTGAGAACAGCGTGGGGTTACAAGCGAGTTGTGTTTGGTTATAATTTATAACGTCAAAGTAACCTCAATCCGTTCCATCTTTCACGGGTGTTGTTCAGTGTTTCCAAGTTCCAACTCAAACATCACGTTATTCACCCAAGGTCATGGCCATAAATCATTGTAATGCTTAACCTTGAATATCATGTGTTGACTGTTAAGCGTTAGCTAAACGTTTAATGGACTTTTTGCCGCTACTTGTGGCGTGCCGTGCTCGTGCTGAGTTGCTAAACGTTTAGTGCATGCCTTCCTCCATTTAGCAACAGCATGAGATAGTGCAGGCTTAGCATAATGCAAAGGACAAAAGCAATGTTAAGTAATTTTTCTGCCAATTACAAACAATGAAATATTAAGAAAAGGAATTAATGGTACAAAGGAACGTAAAAGTCATCCGTTGTGGACGATCACACCCTGCCAAGTGCAAACAAAAACTGTTGAAAAAGGAAGGAATGAGGAACAAAAAGGGGCCAATAGCTCAATTATCACTAGGGTCCCTACTAAGATACCATTAGGGATAGCTTGAAAAATACACTTGCATTGGAGTAATGAATATAATATATATGCCCTTGGATGATGCCTTAATATATGAATTCACAATTGCCAATTACTTCATCATCCATGGCTACACATGCTGGTATGTGTTTATGGTATTTTTGTATTCCGGTATTTCTACACCTTGTTTCCACGTCGGCTCAGTCCGACAATTACATCGTTCACATGGACGTAGCAGCCATGCCCAAAGCCTTCTCCAACCAACACACTTGGTACTTGGCCACCCTTTCCGCGGTTGCTTCACTCAACTCTAAACCTTCCTCTGTTTCTTCAAAGCTTATCTATAGCTATCAAAATGTGATGAATGGTTTCAGTGCAAGTCTATCCCCTGCTGAGCTTAAAGCCCTGAAAAGTTGTCCAGGCTACATTTCATCAATCCTGGATTTGGCCGTCAAACATGATACTACACACTCGCCCCAGTTCCTTGGTCTCAACCCAGTTGGGGGTGCATGGCCTGTGACCAAGTATGGCAAAGACATGATAATTGGTTTGGTGGACACTGGAATTTGGCCAGAATCTCAAAGCTTTAGAGATGATGGGATGTCTGAAATCCCTTCGCGATGGAAAGGTGGATGTGAAAGCGGTGCCCAATTCAATTCATCCTTGTGCAACAAGAAACTCATCGGAGCTCGCTTCTTCAACAAAGGCCTGCTTGCCCTACACCCCAACATTACTAAAGGCGTGAATTCCACGCGTGATACGGAGGGTCACGGGACTCACACCTCAACTACAGCTGCTGGGAGTGGAGTTGAGGGTGCATCTTTCTTTGGCTATGCCTTTGGATCAGCCAGTGGCATGGCTCCAGGTGCTCGTGTAGCTATGTACAAAGCCTTGTGGGAAGATGGAGCCTATGCATCTGACATCATAGCTGCTATTGATAGTGCAATAGCAGATGGGGTAGATGTTCTTTCACTGTCATTTGGCTTGGATGAGAAACCTTTGTACCTAGACCCCATTGCTATAGCAACGTTTGCAGCTATGGAAAAAGGAATTTTTGTGTCCACTTCAGCAGGGAACAGAGGACCAGATCTTGAAACCTTGCATAACGGAATACCATGGGTCATAACCGTGGGTGCTGCTACTTTGGACCGTGAATTTCATGGCACTCTAACTCTCAGTGATCAAGTTGCAGTCACCGGCTTGTCTCTTTATCCAGGGAAATTCTCTGCAGCCCAGATCCCAGTAGTTTTTATGGGATTGTGTGATAACATGAAGAAACTAATCAAAGTTAGGAGCGAGATTGTGGTGTGTGAAGATAACGTTAATACTGGAAGTGCACTTAGGATTCAAATTGAAAATCTTAGCACAGCAAAAGTTTTGGGAGGTGTCTTCATATCAAATAACACAATGGCAAAAATTGATTTTCAATTCGCCCCCTTTCCATCCATCTTTTTAAGTCCAGTGGATGGAGAAATTGTGAAAAACTTCATCAAGAGTAGCACAGAGCCAAAAGCAAGCATGGCTTTCAAAATCACAGCTTTGGGTACAACACCAGCACCATGTGTGGACATATACAGCTCTAGAGGGCCATCCCAAAGCTGTCCATTCGTGTTAAAGCCCGATGTCACAGCTCCTGGTACCTTAATCTTAGCTGCATGGCCTCAGAATGTTCCAGCAACAGAGTTAGAGTCCCAGAATTTGTTCTTCAACGACTTCAATTTGTTAACGGGAACATCCATGTCATGCCCACACGTGGCAGGAATAGCAGCACTCATAAAGGAAGCACACCCTGATTGGAGCCCCGCAGCCATTCGATCAGCCATAATGACTACGTCGAGCATACTAGACAACACATTTGGAATCATCAAAGACATTGGTGATGATTACAAACCTGCTACTCCTTTAGCCTTGGGAGCCGGTCATATCGACCCAAATAATGCACTTCAACCTGGGCTAGTTTATGATGCAGAAACTGAAGATTATGTGAATCTTTTGTGTGCATTAAACTACACTGAGAAAGACGTTAGGATCATCACGAGATACTCTTCCTATAATTGCTCCAACCCCTCCCTGGACCTTAACTACCCCTCTTTCATTGCCTTCTTCAACGCTAACGATTCTACCTCTCACTCCCACACCACAACAATCAAAGAATTTCACAGAACCGTCACCCATGTTGGAGAGGTACCAGAACTCTATGTAGCAAATATAACAGACATACAAGGGTTTCATGTTAGTGTCACCCCCGACACCTTAACGTTTAGGGAGAAGAACCAGAAATTAAGCTACAAGCTGAGAATAGAAGGTCCAAAAATAATGATGGCGCGAGTAGCTTCTGGTCATCTCATTTGGTCGTCCATGGACCTGAAATACTCGGTTCGGAGCCCCATTGTCGTCACCAATCTCAACTCACAACCAATATTGTCACACAGTTAGGACTGCTTCGTATGAAATATAAATCAACTAGCTAGTGTGTGGTGTTATGAATAATAGTCTCACCTGTCGTTTTTATTGATATTATTCGCCTGCATTATAACTAACAGAAAATAAGAATTCTATGTGTTGGCTGAGGCATGACAAAATCATTCACTTTTAAAAAATATATTTTAAAAACCATTATTTATTTTGACTTAAAAATGATAAAAATAATTTATTTTAAATTAGAAAAACTATGTTGATTAAATTCATATTTAATTGTATAAAAAATAAATATAAAAGTACTTCAATCAAAATAAGTAAAATCTTAATTATTTTTTATCTCCGATAAAAAAAGAGTATAAGTTTTCATGCGGATTAAACTTATAGTGATCATGCGAAAACTACGTACCACCTCGAACTCCTTTAACTTTATGGCTGAGATTCCAAATCCAAATATGTAGGCAGTCATTTAAGTTGAGTGGTAATAATATATCATGGATCCAATTATGATCAATAATTGAGTAGTACTCATGATGAATTGCAATTCCCATGCTTCATAATCACGCTGCGCAGCAAGGATACTCTAGCCAAGATAAGGTGTGCAATTACATATTTTTAAAAAGGATTGTGAGTTAACAAGTATTAAATGTTTTTAAAAATAATATTTTGTTAAGTTATTTAATATTATTTAAAAAATTTTTAAATAACAGTAATAAATGTACAGTTTATTTTTAGAAGAAGATAAATGTACCTTTATTAATACAAAATTTAAATTTTAAAACTTTTAATTATAAAATTATAAAATCTTAAATTTTTTATTTGTCTTTTTTGAGTAATTTTTGTAAATATTTTTGGCTAATTTTATATGGTAATTTCTGTACATATATATCTTTGAGTTTATGTTTTATAATTTTATAATTTAAGATTTAAAAATTTATAAAATTATAAAACATAAACTCTATAAATATATTGATAATTTTATTTTTTTGGGGCAATTTTAGTGTATATATTTTTTTGTTAATTTTATATGGTAATTTTTGTATATAAATATTTTTGAGTTTATGTTTTATAATTTTATAATTTAAGATTTAAGATTTTAAAATTTTACATTTTGTATTAATAAGAATAAATTTGTTTTATTTTAAAAATAAACTGTACATTATTACTGTTCATGAAAAAAAATTTTAAATAACATTAAATAGTATGATAAAATATTATTTTAAAAAAATATTTAATGTTGCTTAACTTAGGTATGAGACAAAAGATTTTAAAAAGACAATCAATTAATTTACATCTTGACTAGAATTTCACAATTGAACATTTTGAAGCTATATATTTTGGGTAAGAAAGTAAGAAGTGAAAAGAAGCAAAAAAATCAAAACATACGTGGATTCGGACATCAGCATGATTTTCTAGACAAATTTGTTAATATGCCTAAGGTCAACAGACATACTCAACTTAACGTTGTCTTTTTTTTTTTTACATTATGAATTGAAATCGCGCCCTTGTAATCGACATGAATTAAGCCACAACCTTATAAACATATACTAGTTACTACACTGCTCTTTTTGGTTTTATTTTTTAAAATTATCTTAATTCATTTGGTATGCAGTCTGCACGAGAGCACAATCAGCGGTAGATTGTAGTTGTGTTCAGTGACAACTGTAATTTCACTGTCGCTGATGGGTACTGCTTCCACGTTTCTTCCTCGTGCTAAGAAATTCTAGCCTCCCGGATTGGCAATCCCATAATTTCCCATCTTGCAATCTTTAAATTTCGTTTCTTCTTGGTATTCCATTAGACATTCGCAGTGCATCCCATGTGTCGTGTCGTTTCGTTCCTAACCACTTCAATTAATAATATGTATTTCCCTTGGCGTTATAGTGAACATTAAGTAATGTATACTAAAATACTCTCTTTAGGTCCTAATTCTCTTCCCAGCCACCGCATACTATTTTCTCTATTCTCAAGTACACGGTTCATAAAAAAAGTCACATGGGAGAGATGACATCAGATACAAAATACAGAGTAAAGAACTTGTTCCACAGTAGGCTGTAACTGTTGCTGCAAGTACCTTGAAATCTCTTGTGAAAGGCTCGGCTCAACAAGGCTTGAAATTGAACAATGCACGCGAAGACAGATTCGGAGGTGACAAGCCTGTCGGCGTCGTCTCCGACTAGATCTCCACGTCGTCCTGTTTACTACGTGCAGAGCCCATCCAGGGACTCCCACGATGGCGAGAAGACCACCAACTCCTTTCACTCCACTCCTGTTCTCAGTCCCATGGGTTCTCCCCGTCATTCTCATTCGTCCCTTGATCGCCATTCTGGCCAATCTTCCTCTAGCAGGTTCTCCGGATCCCGCAAGATGCCCCGTAAGCCTCACAAACCTTGGAAGGAAGGCCATGTCATCGAGGAAGAAGGCCTTCTTGACCTTGAACCTCGCCCCAACACTCTTCCCCGTCGCTGCTACTATCTCGCTTTCCTTCTCGCCTTCATTCTTCTCTTTTCTCTCTTCTCTTTGATTCTCTGGGGTGCCAGTAAGCCAATGAAGCCCAAAATCACCATCAAGGTTACTCCCCCCTTCCTTCTCTTCCCTTACCATTCTCATTACCCATTTCCCTGTTTCAGATTTGGTAATCCAATCGTTGTTTCTTTTTAGCAGACCATCAAATTTGATCATGTCAGGGTTCAGGCGGGTTCCGATTCCACAGGAGTTGCCACCGATATGATCTCCATGAATTCCACCGTCAAATTCACATATCGCAACACTGGCACATTTTTTGGGGTCCACGTCACATCGACACCTCTAGATCTATTCTATTCAGAAATCAAAATTGCTTCTGGAAATGTAAAACTCATCCCATTCAATTTATTTACATGTTGATGTTACCCACAATCACCTGCATTTTGCTAACTCCGTTTACTGTATTGCAGATGCACAAGTTTTATCAGTCAAGAAAGAGTCAAAGAACTGTGAGTGTGGCGGTGATGGGGAATAAGATTCCTTTATACGGAAGTGGTGCGAGCCTGAGCAGTACAACAGGGGTGCCTACGGTTCCGGTAAAATTGAAATTGAACTTGGTGGTTCGATCCAGGGCTTACGTTCTTGGAAAGTTGGTGAAGCCCAAATTCTACGAGAGGATTGAATGCTCAATAACTTTGGATCCCAAGAAGATCAACGTTCCAGTGTCCCTAAAAAATTCCTGTACGTACGATTAATGCCGAAAGGAAAAGATACCCCCAAGAATCGTAGAATTACTTTCTCGTCGTTATTCATCGATTCTCAATTTTTTAGTTGTACAAGTAAGAAATAATTTGTCAATCTAGGTGTTATAATGTAATTGCTAGCCAAATAAGAAGGCTTGATAAGTCATACCTGTTGGCCATGCCCCGTTGAGGCGTCGACAATGCAGGTTTCGTATCATGACGTTATGATATGGTTACCAATTCTCATTTGTGTCAAGGTTATTGAAATGACTTTTCAAACTTGAACATAGGAACTATGATATGCTTACCAATTCTCATTTTTGTCAAGGTTATTGAAATGACTTTTCAAACTTGAACATAGGAACTATGATATGCTTACCAATTCTCATTTTTGCCAAGGTTATTCATCGATTCTCAATTTTTTAGTTGTACAATGCAGGTTTCGTATCATTACGTTATGATATCCTTATTTCCTTTCCTTTATATGCAACACTGCTTAATCCTGGTGCACCTGCTTGACAGCGAAGAAACTCGTGAGTTCTGCGACTATCAGATCTTGAACATCAATAAATCCTTAGTTCACTTGTAGATTTTCATTAAAGGTATTTATCCTATGAGTAAATGATGATTGAGAAAGAAGCTGACTGCAAAATCTTGCCTATAAACATGACAAAAGCTTGGTGCTCACTTTATTCCAAAATTCTTCCACATCAGAATTTCATTGAAATTCCATTTGGAATAAAGTTACAGACAACTCACGTAACACGGTATATATTCACCTTTTAACATCTATCCCAATTAAAAAAAATCACGCGGTTCCTGGTCAAAATGCAATTGGAAATAGTTGAAAATTGATATAAAAATCTTGATTCAACTTCTTCTCTAAGAGCAATTATTTATGATGGGCAATGTTCAATTAAGATTAGAAAAATGAAACGAGGGGGATTGGTTCTGTTCCTCAACACAAGCACAAACAAAACAAAAAGCAGAGTAGAGCCATCGGCAATGAAACGAGCAAACGGGTGTATATTTTACTATTACATTTTATTCTTTAACTCAAAATTAAATAGAGGCATGCAATTATCTAGTCTTCTACAAACAACTTGCACCCTACACTAAATTGTTTAATACATAAAGAGGGCTAATAACCAGTGGGTCGCGAAGCAGCAATTTGCTAATATATCTTTTATTCATTAAAAAATTGTCATTATATTTACAATTTTTTTAGCACAAAATTGTGAAAATAAATAGAGACACTCTCAAGATAAAATTTTTTTAAATATATATATTGTATTATTTTATTTATGTAAATAATAATATTCAACTAATTTTTTTTACTTGATGTTAATAGGTCAATAATATTCAACTAATTTTTTTTACTTGATGTTAATAGGTCCATGTATTATAAAAATTAAAAAAAATTAATTAAATATTATTAACTAATACACAAATGAAATGACAAAATACATATAGTTAAATATTTTTTTAAAACTATCAAATGAAACACCAATGATATGTTGAAGAAACTAACAAATATTAATTTTAAAGATTATTATATAAGTTTAAACTATAAATAATTTAATTTCAACTACTCAAATAATCTTTAAGTACTGAAAAATCACTTTAAAGAGGTTAAACTCATCAAGCAAAATTAGATATAAAATTTGAGATTTGAATCATTCAAAGTGAAAATAAGAGAGAGATAAGAAAAAAATTTAAATTCTAATTCATTTAAGGTAATTATTTGTTTATCTTTTTATTTTTTTATTTTTTTAAATTTCACCATTTAGAGAATTCTTTTTCCGAAATTTAACCTCCTTATTTTAATGGGGCAATAATTGAGACCTGGATCCTCAAATGGACCAAATCTCAAATTTGGGCTGATCCCTGGGAGATATCATGTCTATTTGGACAATTTACAAAAAGTACTTAGTCCAAAAAAAAAATTAGTGGGGGCAAACGGCAAACAGAAGATACGAAGGAATTTATCCATCGGCACCTCGTCATTCTGAAGAGAGGACATCCTCCTGCCATCTCTATGCCTCTCCCCAAGCAACAGTTACAATCTCTCAGGTAATTTAAGTTCCAATATTAAGTGAAGTTACTAAAATCCTAAACAATTCCCTTTCTTTCTCAGTTTCTTACATTCATTTCACTTTATTTTCTGGTAATTTTTCCGGTCTCTAATTGTTCCTCCTCAATTTTTCCTCAGAAATTTGCAAACAATCGATGGTCAGATGTCGCAGCCTGTCGCTTACTACAACCCCACTCATTTACAAGATCAGTCCCAGCATCCTCCCTATATTCCTCCCTGTAAGTAAATTATTCATTTTTAGCTTTCCTTTCAATTCCTTTTTTTTCTTCCCTTTGTTTAATATGTTTTTCGATCCTGGGATTTTGTTGGGTTGTTGTGCTGTTTTAGTTCACGTTGTTGGCTTTGCGCCGGGACCAGTCCCTCCTGCTGATGGCAGCGATGGTGGAGCTGATTTGCAATGGAATTACGATTTGGAACCAGAGAGGAAAAGACTAAAAGAACAGGATTTTCTGGAGAATAATTCTCAGATATCTTCAGTAGATTTTCTGCAACCACGATCAGTCTCCACTGGATTGGGCTTATCATTTGACAATACCCGCATGGCTTCCACCGGAGACTCGGCTTTATTGTCACTCATTGGTGATGACATTGATCAAGAATTACAGCAGCACGGTGCAGAGATGGATAGATTTCTCAAAGTACAGGTTAGTGTTTATGGTTGTCTAGTTCTCTTTTTCTTCTGTATTTGTTTAAGGTTAAAAAATTTCATCTAAACTAGACTTATTCCTGAAAAATTATTCTTCAAAAACACCATATCATTTATGAATACTTGATAGCGGGATGATAAATTGATCTATTAATTGATTCTCAATGCAAATTGCAATAATTGCATGATGGACTTTTGTGCGCTTCCCTTTGAAACGAGTTCATCTCTTTACTGGGTCTGTAAATATGTCTGTACCTGTGTTTGATGTTCACAGTGAATAAAGCCAGTTATTAAAAAAATTAACGGTTAAGAGATTTCATTAATAAATCCAGTTAACCATGTGAAAGGTTTAAGCAAATGTGTAAGCAGTAGTCATACATCTGGATGCTACACTAGCAATATGGGCTCTTTTAACTTAAATGCAATTGGTAATTATTTGCCTGCTAAAATGATGTGATTACTGTCAGTTCTGTTAAGTTCAAACTATTCAAATGAATTGGATATTGAAAGTGTGTTTATATGGATGAAATCGATTAGAAGAAAACGAGTAAAAAGAAGGATCTGTTTCATTTTTTATTGTAACATAAATCGAAGGAATGGGGATTTTTTAAGACTGTTTTGTTATATTATGTGCTGTTTGCAAGACCTTTTTGCTGAAATTGATTGAACTTTCAGTTTTTAATGACAAGCAAATAAAATTTAAAGTTGGATGTAAGGGGAAATAGAACCTTGAAAAGTGCCCCCTATTATGTTTTAGTTGGCAACTATCTCTGAATATACAATCCAATCTCCATTCTTTTCTATTCTATGCATCCGTATACCTTAAGTAAGATCTGGTCTTATTGTTTTCCTTATCACCCTTTGTACTTTTTCTTTCCTTTCCTTTCTATCATTGTATGAACTTCAAAAAAGAATTTAAGCAATGTTGTTTGGGGTGATAGGTTAAGGGGTTCTCCTTCAACTTCATTTTGGAAGTAGAGTATGTCTATGTTCTTTACTGACTGGGCGTTCAGGGTGGTATATGAACCCTTCAAATAACTTGTTTGGTCATATAGAAAAGAGAAAGAAAGGGATGTCTCCCTCTCTCCACTGTCAGGTCATGGGGGCATTTTTCTTATGGCCATAATTAGGAGCAAGACCTTCCCGGTCTAGGGGTTATCATTTTGGTTGAAAATTGAAATGATGATGAATGTTCTGTGACAAGTTTTATGATTAGCGAAGTTTTTTAATGCTGACCAGAAAAAAAGAGTGAGGTTGATTAGTGATGTAAAACTGGTATTTCTTGAATGTGGTAGATTCTAGTTTTCTAAATTGAGTGCTTGTGATTTTTGTGCCCTTTCCTTGCCTCCTACTGTTATTGAGTTAGCAATGATGAGATGAGTCACTATATATGCTTTTTTAGAAGCTATGTAATATATGAGAATGCAAAGCAAAGCTTATTGAAGTTCAGTTCTTCCCTTTTAAAGTCATACGATAACACACTCCATTAACTTCCCCACTCTCCCTTTTAATTCCTAATTTTTTATAGTTTAAAAAAATAACACATTCCAATAACTTCCCCACTCTTCCAAATAGAGTGAACAATTCCGGCAAACTATTCTAGAGAAGGTTCAGGCATCACAGCTTCAGAATATATCAATTGTTGAAGACAAAATCCTCCAGAAACTTCAGGAGAAAGAAGCTAAGGTAGAAAGCATCAATAAGAGGAATATAGAACTGGAGGAGCGCATGGAGCAGTTGAGTGTTGAAGCCGGTGCCTGGCAACAGCGAGCCAAATACAATGAGAACATAGTTGCTGCTCTCAAGTTTAATCTTCAACAAGTGTATGTTCAAAGCAGAGATAGTAAAGAAGGATGCGGTGACAGTGAGGTAGATGATACAGCTTCCTGCTGCAACTGTGGTAACATCGACTTTCACCTGCTCTCCAAGGAGAACAATGATATGAAAGAGACGATGACATGTAAGGCCTGCAGAGTCAATGAAGTGAACATGCTTTTATTACCATGTAAGCATCTCTGCCTCTGCAAAGATTGTGAAAGTAAGCTTACTTTTTGTCCTCTATGTCAATCCTCTAAATTAAGTGGCATAGAGGTCTACATGTAACTCATTCTTATACGTCTTAAATTTCTAATTTAATAGCAAACTTTTATGCTATTTCTTGTAACTGATTATTGTTTTGCTATGCTCCTGTATCCCAGAGTCACCTTGTTAGTTGTACCTTCCAGACAGTTTTTAAGACATACCTTCTTGAATCTCGACAGCTGAGAGCAATTGTAGATTTTATATACTCAAATTCTGTCCCCTGAAAATTGTTTTGTTAGGAAATTTACAGTGTCGATGATGAAGAGGTGTTTCTTTCTGCTGACTGCAGGTAATCATTAATCTATATATATATATATATATATATATATATATATATTGGTAAAAAATATTTCTTTGTTTTGGTTTAGCTGATGAGGTGATGTACTGATCTTTATTATTTTGTTATACGAGTAATTTTTATGTACATGCAATTTACACAATAAACGATATTGAATCTTTATGTACATACAGTATATTGACCGTTTTTATAAATGTGCACCTGACATCATTTGATTGCCAGAACTACGAACATTCAAGAGACTTCTCATGCCTAGTAAAGTAGTCTATGCGAGAAATACGTCGAGTATACTACACTTAGTATTTAATTTTTCAAAAGGGGATAAGAAAAATCATTATGAAGACAATAATGTAGATAACAACATAGAAATTAATATAGGGTAATATACTCTTTAGACGGATTTTCCTCTTTGCAACATCGCCAAATATTAAAGATCTTATAGCCTTTTTCGTAGATATTGTTGAAGTTAGTGAAGTTTTTGCTTTCAATCTTTAAAGAAAGAAGCTAACGGGAGCAAACTTTATTTCTACATTTCCTTCTCCCCGCCACTTCTTTGTGATTTAAAATGAATGGTTTTTGACGGAGTTTGTTGCCTTCAAGACTTCGGAGGGTAGTTTAGGATGAAGAGTATGCTTACGGGCTCCGACAACGAGGAAGCCCATTGTTAACATGATTTGAGCTTAGCATGTATGTACGGTAGAGTTGGGACCATAAGTGTTCTGGTGGCTGTACATATTCAACCGCCAAATGTGGTTCTTAAAAGTTGTTTAGATTGAGCCCAGTGAAAGCCCAAATGAATTTGACTAAATCAACAATAATTATTAATCATATTATAATCAAATCTGGTTCAATTCAAAACTTGATGTCTTGAATTCAAGCCTCTGTATAGCACTATATCAATATTTGAATTAAATTAAAATACGTGGATTCTTTTACTTGGTGCGTGCGAGATTTATTCTAACATTGCTCTTTTAAATTTGCAGAAAAACAATTTGTATGAATTATGGCAGTATGGAATCCATCCTAACTTTTTGTTTTTTTTGGTGATTTTAAATTAAACAAGATATACAATAAGAAATAGAAAGCATTTGAAGAATGCGAGCTTGATTTTAGCATGACCTTGTTTAATATATATAGATGCTTAGTTATTGGTAGATACTCAATAGTAACGGCTATCTCAACTTAATTTTTCTCTTAATTCAATATAGATGAATAATTGGGAAGCAAAATTGAAATTTAACACTCGGGGAGATTTCCCCCCCCCCCCCTTTTTTTTGTATTTTTCTATTTGGGAGTGCCATTGTTTTGGTATGGCAACATGAGGGTGAGAGGGGAGAGAGGAGAGAGGTGAAGAAGATTGCAGATTGAATATTGATGAGCTTTTTTCTAATCATGCCTTAGAAAGTGATGACAAAGAGGAAAGCGAATATGCTTCGGCCATGATTATAACAATCTATCTTGCTATCTATTATTGTTACTATAATTATTTCCACCACCTTCTCCACTTCCACCACCTATCCAGCCCATGTAAGTCCTGTCATACTCATGCTCACTTTGCCTTTTTCTTCTTTATAGATCTCTCTCTAAAATGGAATCATCTAAATCAAAGAGATTAAAAATCAAGTGTAAATGTACATATATATACCAAAAAGATTATTGTAACAATTAAATGGGAGGGTAGAGTGAGAGTGATTACTTGAGTTCAATCATGCAATCTCATCCTTATTCCCCATAAAGCTGTTTTTATACTTTCTTTTTTCTTCTTTCCCTTTGTGGGGTCTGTGGCCAGCCTTCTCTAGGCCTGCTTCATTCCACTTTGTATCACACTACGCTTTCTTTTTCCACAGATATCATATATATGCCACTCAGTGAAATTCATTTTGGGACTCCAATATCTCTGCCCTTTTGCAGTCAAAGTTATTCCTTCTTTAAGCTGAACCATGTAGCTACTTATGCCCACAGCTTCTGCTTTTCATGGATATTGCGCTCTGATACAAAGCTTTCCCCACGTAAATGAAACATTTGTTCTTTTGTCAGCATGTATCTGTAAAACCAATTATTCTTTACCCTGTATACATAATTCTGTAATTCTATATATTCAGACATAGGTAGCTTTATAGTAGTCCTCGTGGAAAATTATATATATAAATTAATGATGCACCTCTACTTCTACTTGGCGTATAAATGCCTACCATTTTACTGTTCACATCCCGATTTAATTATTAGAATGCCAATGAGTAGCCAAAATATCTAAATCTATTGTCATCTTTACTATTTCTATACCCTTGTCCTCTTTTTCTTCGTATCCTTAATGCAGAAATAATTAAAGTCTCAAAACAATAATTTTAAGGTGGGAATATTTAGGGCTCGATCAAGTTAATTACGGCTTCTAAATATATTTTTCATTTGTCAAAGAAGTTGCTTGTAACAATAAGTTGGATGCATGAATATATATAATTTCTTGGGGTTGGTGATACCCTCGGAGGGCAAGTTATTGTGTGAAATTAATTACAAATAAATAAATTTGATTAAAAAATATAAGAACAAATTAAAGAGGAGCAATATTCAAGATCCAACTCTTCATATATAACCACTTGATCATTTCAATTCAAAAGTTTAAATTGTTGAATGAAAGTTCATAAATAAATTTTTATTATAAACTCTGCCAATAGTTTCTTAGTAAAATGAAAATCTTCTCCTGTACCAACCTGGCACCACACTACTTGTTCGCTAGAATCTAGCCTATTGCAAATTTTTTCGGACTCTGTTTGGATGTTACATATATTTAGTCCAGGACCCAGGTATTTCACTATTATTATTGCCTTATAATGGTTATTGGATTTATTTGAAAGTTGAAACACTTGAGATCATAATTCGATACTCTATATATGTCTAGCGAGATAGATGTGCAGCACCATGAAGTTGGACGTACGATTTGTCTTACGCGGTTGTAGATAGGCATTACAAATATATATATATATATATATATATATCTACAGAAGTTTGGTGCGTATGTATGAATGAATCCATGCTTTTTGGGTGGGACGTGAAACAACTTAATTCACCCCTTCTTCTATTATTTTGAATAAAGCCAACAAGAAGAAAGAAGTCCCGCTCCATAATAGGCTGTTGCTTCCACTTTTGGCAACAGTGATGAGGTGGTCCTTCCTAAAATGATCACTACCTACTACCCATAAACCCACCTTAATTCATTTCATGATCTTCTTCATATACTTCATTCCTTATCCTAATTATATCCTCAACCTTCAACTATATCAATAACTTGATTATGTCTGTTTTATAGTGCTCATTTATTAGTCTAGATCTTGCTGATTGCAAATCCTGTGCATAAGTTGTTTAGGCGCATAAAGTGTCCTTTCAACAATATTCGTCAAGAAAGACAAATTTTAAGAAAATATTAATTGAAAGAAAAAAACAAGTTCGTAGTCTCCGATATGTACTATATATTTCCCCGTTTGATTTAAGCTGGATTTAATTATTGATCGATGCTGTGTGTATATCACCTAATGATCAATCATATAAGGAGGACAAGAGAGAATAATATATAAAACGTAATAGCATATTTCAGGCAAACGGTCAATTCCATCGAATTCTTATCGAATGTCCTGGATCACTATCAGATCTCTTGGCAAAAACGACTTTTTTTTCTCAGACATTATTGACTCAAACAAAAGGTTTTTTGTTTAGTGGATAATTACGTGGAAATTAGAATATTTGCATCATCACATATATATGATAGTGTCTGTGTGTGTGTGTGTGTGTGTATGTACTGGACAATGGACAGTTCGAATCTATCAAACAAGGCAAATGATTTTCCGATCACAGCATAATAATAAATCTCGATTCTGACTGAATTACGATTCTTTTTTTATTAACATGGAGGAGTAATTAATGAATTATTGGGAATAAGAATGAGAAAAAAAGAAAAATAAAAAAGTAATAATGGACGTGGGATGAGAAAGAGAAAAGAGAGGGTGGGTCTTTGAAGCTTGAACTACATGCATGAAATGATGGAGGGGACCCAGAAAGCAGGTTCATCATCTGATGGGAATCCCTTGGATTGAGGAGCTAGCAGCACCAGGCTTCGACTGTGGAATGTACATGTGGAACCATTAATCCCTTTCTCTCTTTTTTATTTTTGTTGGTTAGTAATCGCCTTTTATTTATGTTATGCCTTTCAAGTATCAAGCCACAGTATAAAAAGAAGAGAAGGAGAAGGCGAAGGAGAAAAAGAATGCGATATGCATGTGATCCAACAGCCTTTATGTTCCCCGTTATCTTCCTATCTTACCTTATCTTACCTTACCTTACCTACCTCTGTATACCTTATTCTTCTTCTACTTCTAAACCAAATTAACCACCATGCCTTCTCTGTCTTTTTTTGACATTCAATTCGGTGACTCTCACTTTTTTGTTTAATCATGTTTAGGTCAAGATTTTATCTTAATTGTACTGAAAACTTAACTGAGGTCCCACTATTAGACATGCGAGGTCGGCCATGTCATACCATGCCATGCATGAACATTATATTGTGCTTGATTGATTATATAAAAAAGCATGTTTTTAATTAGTGGAGTTCTTTAACTTGGCCCAACATCAAATCAAATGGATTATCTAACACTTGTCTTTGCCTTTTTCCTTTAATTATGAAAAGATAGATGGTGTTTGGTGTGTGTGTTTGTATGGTAGAATATGAATATACTACCCGTTCTATTCCTATTCTGTAGTGTGGTACGATGCAAAGTATCTCCTCTCACATAAAATAGAAGGATCTCTTTTTTTATTTTTCACGTAGAAGTCGTATGGATGACTTTAAGAAAGTGAGAAAGAAAGAAAAACTAAAGCGGAAAGGAAAAGAGAGAGAAAAGAAGAGAAAAAGGGGATGAAAGATAGAGAAGGAAAGACTCTCTTGTTGTTCTCTCCTTTTAATGTAACTCTAAAGTATGTTAAAATGAACTTTCTTTCGTCAATAAGGAGAAAATTTGCCCATGCAAGTAGTATTTTAATTAGAGACACATTAATATTTTCGAGGAAGAAGCTTGCTTTTCAACCTCTTTCTTAAGGGAAATTCAACTTTTGCATGGAAAACCATATGTTCCATGTACATACACACTTCTTTCTTTAACTTTAATTTAATCACCTTAATACATAACACTTTCAAATGACCAATCATCTCTATGTTTTGTATAAATGTCATTATCTTCCTACACAATTAATAAAACATCTTCTGTGTAATTTGTTCATACAAATTAATTAATATCCAGTAATTATTGATTGTCCTATTATAGTACTTATATAAGTGTTTCTTCCCGTTGTAGTGTGATCATGTGTAACATCTAATATCTCCTAAAACTAATATATAACTTCATGATAAAAAAAAACTATCACTCAAAGCCATGTGCCTTCAGAAATCAGAAAAAATTACTGTATTTCAACATAAATTTTTTTTTTTCAGTATATTTTGGATTCAAACGAATTTTGACTACTTTATTATTATGATATATGAACACGATGTTGAATTAATAAATAGTCATTAAAGTTTTGTTCTGTTTTTCTTTTTGGTTCTCTGGGAAAAATCATCGCATATTGATATGACACAAACCGGGAACCTTTGTCCCAGTTCCTATATATCCACCGTAAACACAAGTAATAACTAGGTGAGTTAACATTAATTAAATTAGTATAGAACATAACAAAATTTGAAATGACCCATTAATATATATGTAAAAAAAAAATATATGTGACCGTTGATTGTCTTACAGATTTATATAGGCGTTGTCAAAGATTCTCAAAAGTCAGTAAAATAATAATATGAAGGGAAGAGAAGTATTTGATCTGGAAGAAACGAGATGCATGCCAATGTGATGAGAGGAGAGAGGATAAGAGCCTGTGGCTGTGTGGACTGTAGAGTGAGTGCATGGTACAAATTTAAGTGCACAAGATCAGTAAGGACAAACGGGCCTCTTTAATTTGTCTCGTACATTATATATCAGAGTGCCATTTAATTTCCTTACGGGATTCTTAGCCCCTCGTGACCCTCCTATTAATTTAACTATTGTATTTGTACATATATTTGTATTGCCTGCTGAGTCCTGAAAATGAATATGTATAACTATATATATATTGAACTTAATTTGTTTGACCCACCATTCTCACATGTCTTACTCTCCATAATCACGTTAATTAATTATATGCAGCCAACAAAATTGTATGTGACACTCACTATTGTCTTTTCCTTTCTAGCTCTTTTATAATTTAAATTAAGATTCATGCATATATGTATGTGTGTATATATATATATATGCTGTAATTAATGTATTATTTATCTAGCGATGTGTTGAGTGTTGTGTGTGGAAGGCGAAGATGGGCCAGTGAAAGAGACAAAAGAGACATGAGAAAGAAACTTGGTAGCTTAATTTGTCGTATAGAAGACAGATTTTGATTCTTTAATTTGTGTTAGAGGGAACAAAAAAGGAGGAGTATATGATATGTAAGTGTTTAATATAATTAACATAACAAATATAACATGTAGCTGCGATAACGTTGGAGAGTAGTAAATTAGAGGAATAAAAAAATAGGAAGAGAGAGAGAGTGTTTGTTTGAAGTTGTCTCTCCTTGAAAATCCCATTGGAGTTATGTGCAATAATAAATATGATTTTTATTTGAAAGGTGCCGGCGGTGGTCATGTGATAGGAGGTGGGGTTGCTTCACTTTCACTGCGTTTTAGAACTTAGAATAGAATCTTCTTGGCTCTTCAACTTCAACGTGTAGGTAGAGAGAGAGAGAAAGAAGCATATGTGTGTGTGTGTGTGTTTTATCTCATTCATTATCTGGTGCCTGATGGGTGAATTTCTGTAGTGATGGGTGGTGGGCTCGCTAGGATCTGTCTCAGTTGCTGACAACTTGTGAGAGAAATCAGCCTTTCTTTTCTAGATTTCCTTACTCTGTGGGGTCTCTCCAATCTCCATCTCCATCTCCATCTAATTCGATTCAAACTTCAAACAAACAAATTCTCAATTATCTTATTTTTCAATATTCCTTCAATAACTCCAAGTAATAATATTCATTCTCACCTAATTACTCCCCCTCTCTCTTCATCATGGACCCCACCTAATATCAGGTTTATCATCCCATGATAATCACCTAATCAGCCCTAATAATTATGGTGAAGAGCCAATGAAGGGGCCATAATTTCTGGAACAAAAATTCAAATCTGTGGATAATATTAATAAATACACAGGGTGTGAAGCATGAAAACGTAGATGGAAACTTTGTTGTGTGTGTGAAGTTCATTAATTATTTTTTTTTTTGGGGTTTGAATAAAAAAACGAAGAGAAAAGTGAAAAGAGGTAGAAATTTGGAAAATGTGAGGAGTTCCCATAAATATGCATGTAACATGAACAATGGAATATGGAGGTGGAAAATAAATATATGAAGTAAAGGGAAAAAGAGAACAAAACAAGAATCACGAGAGTGGCATTGACAATACTCGCAGAATGCAGATGCATCAAAATAAAAGGACTACTGTCTCCATGTCAGCCGCTGCCGTAGATGCAGCAGGGTACAGTGCACTATGGTCAGGACTGGGTAGAGAGAAGAGAAGAGAGGTGCCACTGTGTGTGTGAACTGTGAACTGAGAATTCGAAATTAAGAAAATGTCATCAAACACACCAACCAACTCATTCTCTACAATCAAACACAGTGTCTTCAAGCCCAATCTATAATTCTATGTGACTGCCATGACTATTCAAAACTTACATTATAGTTTTCACTTTGGTCCTTTCCTGCCTCTTCTTCTCAACCATCCATTCCGGATTTCCATTTTATTTTCTGTCTTTCCAGGTGCAAGTATATATGAAAGAGCTTATAAACACTTATGGTATATAGGAAAAGGTAAAAAAGTAAAAATAGGAGACGTCATATAATTTTAAAACGTAAAAAAGGAAGTAGCATATAATCTTAACAACCCAGCATTATTGCTGATTTGATGCTTTCTTCGTCAGGTTTCAAATTAATTTTTCTCAATATTCATGCATCCTGTAATTTGTTTTCTTTCATAAAAACAAACATTTTTTTCTCGCTTTTTGAGATGGAGCACATGCATATGTTATTTTATTTTTAAATTCCTCGGCTCAATGGAATTTGTAACATAGCTAAAAGTGAGAAATATAGTAGGGAAAATTTCACATTGATATATACCATCTGAAATATTTTGTTATGAATGCTTCTTGGCCAAAATTAGCAGCACCGAATACAGCAAAATATATACTAAAAAGCACGATCAGTAAGTGATAACTACGCACCGTTATAAGAGAAACATATGACTCAACTCTTTTCCAAACAACCAACACAATCCCAAAAATATATATATATATATATTCCTATTTAATTTAACTTGCTCTAATGTATTTAATTTATAGTGTATAGTATACTATTGTACATCTATTTTGGGGGGGAACCGTTCAAAAAGTAGTGGCTTCTCTCGCAAGCTTAACTTGGGTTTTCAAAAACTTTTGAGGAGCTATTAATTGTTATTTATATATAATATAATTAATTCGCATTGAATATGAGAAGAAAATTGTAAAGTGAGAAATCATTATATGGGGTGGGGAACCCGGGACAGTTTAACTTTGATTTTCCAATAATGAGAATCATAGACATTATCAAAATCATCAGCTGTGGTATCTATCCCATATAATTACTCATCATTTACCCATTGTTTTGCTGTGGCCCTCTATCCACCTTCTATATATCTCCCTACTCTTTTATTTTCACTTGTTGTATATATAAAAGAATTAATATACTATACGTACTCCCCATTTTTACTATATTGTTGGATCTTCATTTCCCACTTAACTATTTATTATTTCCATATATATACTAATTAATTTCTGGATTTTATGTATATTATAACTTTAGCTTAGCAAACAAATCCCCTACAAAATTAGAAAACTAAAATTACGGGATGTAAAAAGAATGAATCAAAGGAAAAGTTAGTTTGGTAAATACTATTGACGAGGTTAATTAGTAGAACATATAAATTGGAAAAAAAAATAAAAAAAAGTATTGAAATAAACTTAGGTTTGCCTTAATTGTTAATTCTGCATGGAGAATTAATGTAAGTTTGTGAGAATCGAAATTAGGTAGACAAGGAGGAGGAATTGATGGATGCATGGGCATGGCATGGGGGTGAGGTTGAGGGAATGAGGGAGAAAGCAGAAAAGAGAGAAAGTAAAAGGGAAATTGTTGAAATGGGAAGAAAGGGAAAGGGAAAGGGAGGTGGAAAAGCTGTAAAAACTTAGGAGAGTTATTCATAGGAACTTTTGGGGTCAATAATTCAATCACCTGGACACGTCAGCAGAAGGAAGCCGAGCCGTGGAAGAGGAAGAGGAAGAGCCAAAGTTGGAGGCTCAATGTGAAAAAAGTAAGGGAAAGCTAAACAGTGGTAGCTCCTAGAGCTAGGCATTGTATGCTAGTGAGTAAAAGGTACTACTACTAGCGGCCAGAGAGAGCATGTCTCTAGTGCACATCATATTGAAGTTTGAAATACGTATTTATCAATAAGGAAAAGAAGCCGAAGCAGAAGAAGAAGAAGAAGAAGAAGAAGAAAAGGTGGAGAGAGAAGCAAAGCAAATAGAAGAGAAGCAATGGAAGGAAGAAATGTCGTCACCCACAACAGTCTTTAATTCCCATCACGTAGTTCGATGTATCCTTTACCTTATATCTGCTGGAGAGATGTTTGTATAAAAATGATAGGGATTCGAAATTGGAGACTGTGTTTGGTTGGTGACATTAAGCAACAAATGGAAAACTCCAAACTCAAAACAAGACGACGCTCCTTTGACGCCAAGTGAAACCACACACACCCTCGCCCTCCTACTTCTCTCTATTTATCTATACTCACAACTAAATTCATTAATACCCAATGAACAAGGTTGTTTCCCCCAAATACCCCTTGAGACTTGACTCTTAACTAGTATTTCTAATCTATATTAATTCCCACTGAAGCTAGGTTGTAATTATCACATCTATAGAATACTATATTATAACTGAAAAACATAAACTTTGCAATCTGCCGGGAAGATTGAAATAACGGGGGACACAATTACGGAGAAATAAAGTTGGTAACGGAATGGAAGTTAAATAATAAGGAAAACGTTAGGGAGGGTAGGGGTAGAGAGGTCAATTCGCAAAAATAGGAGAGCACAAATCTGCAGTGCACCTTCTCGCGCTTGTGCGTGATTTTTGAGTGGATGTGTGCGGGATCAATGTCAGAACTCTCTGTGTATCACACACACGTAGAAAGAGAGAGAAAGAGAGAGTCACGGGTTTGTCTTGAAAGGCCCTTATTTCACAGTCCTAGACAGACAGACACATATTCTCTCTCACAACATAACCGAGGAGGGAAACAAAAATATACTAATACCCCCCTACCAGACAAATTCCCATCTACACTCTACCCCCAACTATTTCATTTCATTATTACTGAAATAAAACTATTTGCCAAAAATCCAAAACGCATTACACATACACACTAATCGACTGCTTCCAAACATTTTTATCCTCCACCTTTGCCTTTCACATCCTCACTTACTCAACTCTCTCACCCTCCTAATTTCTCCCCCTTAAGTCTCTCTCTCTCTCATACACACAAACTCTGTGTGATCTTAGTGGAATGGCTCTTCTACTTGACAATTGCGAGGGCATTATACTGTCTCTGGACTCTCACAAATCGGTGCCCGCACCCTTCCTGACCAAGACGTACCAGCTGGTGGATGATCCCACCACCGATCACATAGTATCTTGGGGCGAAGACGACACCACCTTCGTCGTTTGGCGTCCCCCCGAGTTCGCTAGGGATCTTCTCCCTAACTACTTCAAGCACAACAACTTCTCCAGCTTCGTTCGTCAGCTCAACACCTATGTAATTCTTTTCTACCATTCAATTTCTTCTCTTGTTTATTCATTAATTCCTACTCCTCCATGCACACAAATTCTAACTTTGATTTTCTCTTTTTCAAATTAAATACAATAGGGTTTCAGAAAGATTGTGCCTGACAGATGGGAGTTCGCAAACGAGTTCTTCAAGAAGGGAGAGAAGCACTTGCTATGCGAGATCCACAGAAGAAAAACGGCTCAGCCTCATCTCCACCACCACCACCATCATCATCACGGGATGAATATACCCACCACTTTGTTCCCCTTCCCGGCCTCCAGGATGAGTCTGTCTCCCTCTCCCCCCAATGACTCCGATGAGCAACCCAATTGGTGTGACCCCCCCTCCCCCACACTCATTACTTCTCCCACTCCTCTTCCATCATCCAACTACAACGCTTCTGTCAGTGCGCTTTCCCAGGACAATGAAAGGCTCCGCCGCAGCAACACCATGCTCATGTCTGAGCTCGCTCACATGAAGAAGCTCTATAACGACATCATCTACTTCGTTCAGAACCATGTCAAGCCTGTCGCTCCTTCTAATTCTTACTCTTCTTCTTTGCTATTCTCCAATAATACTCCTACTACACCTGCTACTGCTACCGCTACTGCTCACCCCCACGCATCCCCATCCATGGTGCAAAGGCCCTCCAACCAGCTCTTGGGGTATTATTCCTCCAGCCCTAATAAGCATCCTCCAACTCAACCCCATCTCCTCAACTCTCCCACCAATACCTCTAAGAGCTCCATAACCATTGTAGAAGAGCACAGTAGCAACAGCTGCAAGACCAAGCTGTTTGGAGTTTCTCTTCAGTCCAAGAAAAGAGTGCACCCTGAGTATGGCTTTCCTCCCGCCAATTCATCCGACACCAACAAGCCCCGTTTGGTGTTGGAAAAGGATGACTTGGGCTTGAATCTTATGCCTTCTTCCACTTGTTAGTTCCTTTTCACAATTAATTCCACTTGTTTGATTTTTTCTTTATCTTTTAAAGTTCCTCTCCTTAATTTTGAGTCTCAGACAAAGGCAGACGATATTGACGGATACTTGTGTGTGTGTGCGCGCGCGCGTGCGTTCGTGCCTGTGACTGTTTGTGATTCTGTGTACATATAACTTAGTGCCCATATTATCTTTGCTCCCCCCCATCCATCCCCCATAGATGATGGAGCCTGGAGGGTGGGTTTTGGTTAGAGTGAAGATCAAATGAAACCAAACTTTTCATCTTCAAACTGATCTCTCCTCTTTCTGGTCTGGTTAACTATTTGTCTCCATTCTGATTGGTGCAATTTAATGCTTTCGATTATATATGGGATCTTTTCTTCCATCAGTTACATCGTCCTCCTTTTTCTGAGTTTGCTCTCTGCATGCTTCAGTTACATTAATGCCAGCAGCAGCAGCACAGAGAGAGAGAGAGAGAGAGAGAGAGAAAGAAGTTGTAGGGTCAAAAGCTGAGAACTGAGATTAGAATAGGCTAGCTGGCTCATTAAAAACACAATTTAATTTCTTTAGGGCTTTCCCTAAGTAGCCCTCATTAATGGTTTCAATGTACCAGCAAGCAACACAGAATACTTTGCATCATCAATTCAAAAACCCCCATGAAAAGACGAGTGATATTACTATAAAAGAGCTGACAGCTAAATGACTTGTATATGCTCAACAAAAATGCCATTACAACTTAGCACAATGATTGCGCTTGTTATTGTTTTCTCCTATTCATAACAATATTAATAATTATATTATCATTAATTTTGTGAACAGAAGATAGGGAGAGTATATTAGCAAGATTTATGGAAAAAGAAAAGGTTATCATATACCGTGTAATGGACTATAATTCCGCCTCTCGTTTTTATCGAGTGTCAGTTAGGGTAGAAAAGTAAAAGCTGCTTCCCCCAATAAAAACGAAAGGAAAATGAAGTTTGGAACAAATTAAAAATATTCAAAATAAGTAGTAAATAAGATAAGAAAAAAACAAGGGAGTGAATAATTCGATGAAAGCGAGATGTGAGGGAAACTGACTAAAAATGTTGTTTGAGATGTTCCTATCAAGGCTTCTTCTATACTTGTTCTTCTGAGCACCAGAAACCTTTGCCTTTTCCTACTTTAAGTAGTCATCTGATTAATAATTAACCTTATTTTCATAGCGCAAGCTCTTTGGATTCCACATTCTTTTTCCTCCTTCAATCCCTTAATTCGTCTCTTCATTCGTTTCTTCCTCACTAGGCACTGCCACTACCACTTACAAAACAGTGGGGCTTCACGCTTACCTTACATGAACAATTTGCGCCTTTGCCTCCTTAGCCTTGTCTCCTTTTACCTTGTCGGATCGTCCTACATCCCTATAAGGGTAAAGTGTCCTGTAAAGTTTGACTATATATGCATGGCATGCCTTCAAAGTCTTGACTCTTGACTCTTCCCTTGTTTGATCCATCTAGAATATTATATAATTAAATACCTCAAACACATAAACTGTGAGACATCAGAAAAAGTATATTTAGAACTATCTATTTTGGGTCTCTAGAGATGAACAAAAGAAAAAATTCAAATTAATATTCAACATAAACTGAAAAATAATATAAATCTGCAATATATTTGCGTGCAATAATATGTATAATTTATTTTGCTCCTCACTAACAATAGAATAGAAACAAAAATTAGAAAACGAGGAAGGCCTGCTGTTTTTAGCTGCACTTTTTATCCCACCCCATTGAGTGGAATAAATGTGTAATCAGATTCTTCAGGTTTCGACATTTGATAAATCTAGTTTTGTTTAATTTGAATAACTTCATGTGAAGGGATTAAAGTGCAAATAGCTTTATTAATTGGAACTGTAGTGTTAATTGAAAACCAGATTTTATATATATGAAATTGAAGCGTGTGTAGCATAAATTCTTTGGTGTAGTTACATATATATAATATAAATGAGGCAAAGACATGGAAAAAGAGAAGGGTAAATTAATTAAGTGTAATGGTGGTTATGAGGAGCAGGACGCAGGAATATTTATGTTTGAATTTGTGGGTGGGGAGGCGTTGCACGTGATAAGTAAGTGCACGTGTCTGTGGAAGTGGAAGGAATAAGGAATGTAAGAACAAGTCCAATTCCAATACAAAGGCAGGTAAAGAGACGCTTTACAATTACGACAAAGAGTAAGACGTGTGTTTTCTTTTCTTTTGCATCCAATGTCCCTAGTTTTATTTGTGTTCTCCTTTATTGGACCTCACTGATAACTCATGCTTTTCCCAACCCATGTGGATGGGAAAGTACTACTAACGTTTGCTTGGGCCCAGAAGATTCAGGATCAGGATCTCCTCTATCGCTTTTCGATTTGCAGTGTGGTATTGGGCCTCCTCTCTTGGCCAACACATTAAAGCGCAGTTTTTATAAATATAAAAACATATTTGAAATCAAAATAATTTATTATTTTTCTTCTTATTTGAAATCTTTTGTAGTTAATCAAATACATTATACATAGCGCTTTTTCATGAAACAACCAACGTCTATTATGTGTTTGGAAATGAATAAGAGAAAGGAAGAAGAGAAATACAAATTAAATGATAGTTTTTTTTATTTGAATTTTTAAGTTCTCTTAATTTTAAGTAATAAAATTACTAGATAAAAAAGATTAAATAATTTTAATATAAAATATTTTAATCTTTTTTAATTTTAATAAATAAACCAAAAAATATTAATATATTTTCTTTTTTCCATTCTCGAATATTTTTACTTTTTCATTTATATACACAAGCCTCACACTTTTCAACGGTCATATATCTTGATAGTGGTGAAGCAGGAAACTCAGATCCAAACATGACGTGCTTTTAGATGATATAATTTTAATATTTTTTTATTTGTATTTAAATAAAAACTATCCAAATCAAAATATTATATCTTTTTATTCTCTATTATTTTCAATCCAAACATATTCCTTTCGTACAAGTGAGTAGAACTCGTCATTTACATCAACTGGAAAATTGGGAACAAGGTAAGTTAGGAAATTAACTTCGAATCAGGGTACAATTTCTGTTTTAATTTTACGAGTAGATTAAAAGAGAACTTAATGGTCACTAAATAATATATAGTGTAGTTAATTATGTACGTAGTGCTTCTTTAAAAATAACAATTCAAAAAATATCTTGCCAAAACACAAACTTATCACTTGAATATCTCTGGTATACAATATACATAAACACTACGTCTTACAGTAGTGAAATCAGCATATGACGTTATGACGCAAAGAAAGCAGTATTGGCAGCGATAAACTCAGCTATATATACCATAATACCAATTACCATATTTCAGTCTTACACTCTTTTCTCCTTCTTCTTCTTCTTCCAGGATGGGACTGTGACAGAGGAAGGACATAACGGAATGTTGAACCCAAACAAGTGGCTATATAACTTCAACTTGAAGACTGATGAAAATCATGCACACATACAAACGTATACAGGCAGACGCAGCCACTTTGTTTCACACACCTGGGACCATTACAGATTGTAACCATATATACATAATTCGTTTTCTTTCCCTTTTAAGTTTCAAACAAAAGCTTCAATTATACGCTCCGAGTTTGTCCCTGCATTTTCTAAGAAAAAAAATAGTGATAAATTTAACGACTAAAGACTACTATATATAATATTTTTTTGATGTCCTTATGTTAATAAACATTGCAGTAGATTATATATTCATTGTAAAAGCAAATGGGATGGAGGTGGGAACAGAAGATCATGATGCACTTGCAGTGAACATAATCGACCAACACTGCAAATTGATTAACTGAAACTGATATATGCTCAAGTGTTCACTTGTGGATTGAGTCGTCTAATTCTCCTTATTTACCTTGACAATAATTAACTTCTCTGATAAGAAAGGTAATCATGTTGTAAATTGAAGAGGAGTTCAATCTCTCATCTATTTGCTGTAGTACAAGCTAACAATTGCTCACCTAATATGGGAAAGGGTAAATAGTCCATTGACCTTGAGCTTAACCTTAGGTTCAAATCTTACAAACGGTATCTAGAAATGGCACTCTAATAGTTTTTAAATTTTAATTCACTTATAATTTAAATTAAAATTATATGACTTCTTATATAATTAAAACAAGACAAAAATTTGTTTATGTGTTAAAACTTTATATTTATTTTTAATTATATTCATAAAATTTTTTTGCTATTAATTTTATTTATAAAGTTTTAAATTATAGTTAATTGTCTCACGGTCTAATCTCATTTAAATTATTAACAAAAAATAATGATTTGACATCTATATTATGTTTGTAAAATTAATGAGTCAAAATTTTAATTTTTATTTAAAATTTTAACATTACATCAAATGTCACGTTATTTTTTTAATAATTTAAATGACATTAAATAATGAAATAAAATTAATTATAATTTAAAATTTTAAAAATTAATTATAAAAAATTTTAAAAATAAATATAAAATTTAACGATATAAAATATATTTTTAATCTAAAATAAACATTAAATTAAGTATCAAAATATAAATAATAAAAACAAAAAATAAACTCATCTCAGTGAAAACAGTTGTCTCGTACGAAATTGGAGCGTGTCCCATGAGGAGTGATTACACTTGTTGTCCCTTTATCAATGTCTATATCACATTATTATGTGCCGTGCTGGTCCACACATTAGACCCACATTTTGCTCAGACGCATAGAATGACGATACCAAGATAATATAAATTTTAGACAGTGTACAGTCGGTCCCAACTCCAAATAATATATATATATATATATATGTATATGTGTGTGCGCGCGCGCGAGAGACTTTCCTTTATTTCCTTCCTCAAATTACCTAACAGATGGATTTCAAAATTTGTAATTTGTTATACCAATGTGATAGATATAATTTTGTTAAAATTTATTTTTATCAGAAAAAAAGAATAAGGTTAAAATTTTATTTTTATTATCTTCATAAAATTAATTAAATAATTTTATGTTTAAAAGAAAAACATACTCATGTGTAGCGTTAACTTAAATTGAATTATTTAATTTATATTAAAATAATTTACGCATTAATACAAATATAAAACATAAATGAAAACACGTACGTTTATATATATGCTTTGCGTACATGATTTCCTTTTCCTGCTAGTTCAACGTCAAGTTCCTTTTTTTGTCGTGTGACGGTGACACTCTTCATATTTTATTAGAAAAAAGTATCATTAATTTGGGATTATTTAATGACCTGTGTTTGTTTAGACTTCAATTCGTTTATTTAGTTCGAGGCATGAATAATGATTCATTGAAGTATGTTTTGTTTGCATTACATCATTGCTTTGAGGCGTCATCAGATCAATCATGTTTTTGGTGTACATCAAGCATGATACAATGCATTGAAACATTGCACTAGTCTATTCCCCCGTTGGATGATTGCCACGTGTTTATCAGAGTTTCATTTCGAACGACAAAAGATCCCCCACCGCCAACTGGGTAGGTAACCCACCAACTCATTCATAAGGATCTGATGAGATTTCTGACACCTGGCATGTGAGTGGGTCTTCACCCTTCTTAAAAGGAAACTTAATTTAAAGGCCAAGTTAGCACTCCACTCAATCTTTTTCAAACCCAACAAAAAAATAAAAATGATTCATGCACCCCACAAATTAAATAATTTGATTATGTTTATTTCAATCCTTTGGGTGGGTGCATGCATGCATACCCTCAACCTCTTCAGTCTGTTTAATTTTCTCGTTTGATCGATATACGTAGTGTCTGAATTCGTCATTTTCCTTTTCTATCCTTGATTGACAACTCCAGTGTAAAATGAGATATACTTCACTCATTAATATTATTTGGTCACAAATGGATCTTATTGTTGATATATATATATAACGTAGCAATAATTATCATTGAACCGTGCGTTTTTGGTCGGATGCCAAAATAAGATTCTTTCCCAAATAGGAAATATTAAAAAATTACTAAAAATGAAAGATAAAGCTCAACAACTGTGTGGAACAGTTGGAAGAATAAAAAGCGTCACTTGTAATTTGTAAATTGTAATAGTAATATAGTTATGTGGCAAACATTGACCATTTATGATCAAAATAAATGTAACTCTTAATTCGTTTGTGGAGCCACTGCCCAGTTGTTATAAAATTAATATAGAATAGATATGCTTATATAAAATCGCTCCCTGAGGAATTGATACTTTGCTAGTGTGTTCCCGATATATTATATTCATTTTCCACCATCCTTCCAGTTCCTCCTTTCTCATCACTCGTCCAAGCACACAAATATTTTTTGACACAACTCCTATATATAGATATAACATTCCCTTACTGATCTAATTGATCTCTTGTATCTTCTGCATATATATATATATAGATCCATCTGCTAGCTTTCTATGTGTTTTTGCAGCTAGCTAGTGATCAATACGTACCCGGCCGTTGCTTTTGTTTCTGGTATTGGAATGGAGAGTAGTAGTATTGACCATGATGAGTTAGGGTGGTCATGGGCATGTGACGATAAGAGGGACAAAATGATGATGATGCAACTCCAACTGCAACTTCCTGATGAATCAGCAGGGAAGCTTCTAGTGCCACTGTCACCACCCCAGTTATATGCAGCAACAGCAAATGCAACTAACAGATCAAACACTAGTAGTACTGAAGGAAACATGGGCCATTTGATTCATGAGATTAAGAAACAGAAAGCAGGTGATATGGGTAATTGGTGGTCATTCACAAACGGACCGTCTACTGCTAACATGTGTTTCACTGACGTCCCTACTCTACAAGCACAAGCACAAGAACAGGCTTCATCAGTAGAGGCGATGAGGGAGATGATGTTCAGGATGGCAGCGATGCGGCCAATAGAGATAGACCCAGAGACGGTGAAGCCTCCGAAGCGGAGGAACGTGAAGATATCGAAGGACCCTCAGAGCGTGGCGGCTCGGCATCGCAGAGAAAGGATTAGCCACAGAATAAGGATACTGCAGAGGCTGGTCCCAGGTGGCACTAAAATGGACACCGCTTCTTTGTTAGACGAAGCCATTCACTACCTCAAATTCCTCAAGTCTCACCTCAACTCCCTCCAATCTAATAGGCCATCCCCTTTCCTTATGTCCTCTTCTAATTATCTTCCTCTGCATAACCCTCCTTCTCATCCTCCTCAACCCCATATGCATTATCACATTAATTAAAATACATTTCCACTCCTTTATTTTCCATAATTAAGTCTTTAATTATATTATATATCTATATCTCTCCAAAAGCCTCTTGTATTACCTCCTAATTTGTATTGGTTTTGTTATTCATATTCAAGATCAGAGTCCGCCCTTGCCGCTTCCTTTAAGCATACGTGTGTTCATCTGAATATATATAGATTTCACAACCATTAATTGCATGATTAATTCCCTGTTAACTGAGATTGAAAAACAAAAGAAAAAACAGAATTGATGTAGGCGCATGGGCATGCCTGATGCCTCACACTTGACATAGGAAAATCGAAAGAGACAGAGAGAACGTAGATATACGAAAATCTCATACTCTCGCGGGCACCAGGACAGCTGTACGGCTATATAATGGCCCAGAAAGATAAAAGGACGACAAATGTGTGTTTTGGTTTAGTGTTGGAGTGTAAGTGCATGGAGTTATGTGCGTTGATGTGTGAATGTGATAATTAATTGTAAAAGACGAGGAGTGGATCGGAGTCAGGAATGCAATAGATAGAGGATGCATCACAAGTGAAGTCCACGTGATGATCTGACAGACTGCGGTGGTTTGATTTAGGCTTTATCGATTCCTTTCTCGTCAACACCTTCGCACGTGATCTTCCTCATCCTCTACATGGTCAACCCAATCTAACACTTGCATCTCACCCTTTTTGTCCACATTGGATTGGAGATTAACTGTAATCTTTTTGAAGTGAGGAAAAAGAAAATTATATACTTTAAACACAGAATAGGAAATCAAAGTAATTTACTATCTTCTTGTTATTAACCTCTAAACCTACCTATGAATATATATATATTGACCATAGTTTGTTCATTTGGTTATCTATATAGGCTGATGTTAAGGTTAAGTTAATTGTCTTCGGCTCTCTTGGCCAAGAGTTGGTGTAGGTACGTAGGATCGTTTCTTTCTTCTAGCTACTAGCTGTTTCCATAATGACTTCACTTACTTGTTTCCTTGCATTTGGTGGAACGAAATAGGTTTTTCCCTAACAAGAAAGTGCCATCATGACTCACCAAAAAGCCATTGTAATTATTAATCCTTAATTATGACTCAATAATCTGAGAGGTAGGAGTAGGAGTAGGAGTAATAAATGGACATAAGAGCTAAACGATAGATTTAGCAGACGAAATAGTTTATGAATTAAAGAAAGCCAATAGAAGGTACACGCGAGTACCGTCTTGCTAATTAAGGTGCCAACACCCTCATGGGCTTAAATTAAATTATTAGAGACACAAGTAAATTTAGTTTTCAGACAGATAGATGTTGGTGTCGCTGGTCATTGCTACATGCTGCAGGTGTTGTTCCTCAGTGAATCAGTGTAAATTATTTTTGGCCCCACTACTAATAACTGGTAATTAAAGTGTGAAATAAAACAAGTGCATTAGCACAAATGATGATGATGAGGAATGGGCGATGGGGATAATATGGCCCAACCCAAGCGGGAAAGATACCAACAAAACAAACACATACAATATTAGTTGGTTTGGCTTGGTTGGATTAGATCTTTGCACTTGTTATATCTTCTGCATTTCCCTTGTTCCCTCTGGTAAGTGAGTTGTTTAATACCCCAAAACATTATCCACTTTATTTTTCTAGAATGAACAAGATGGAGAAATCAGCGCGTTTTTTGTACCTATAAAAGCCTTTAAATTCAAGTGTGTGGTGATTTTGTAGCCTTTCTCAGTTTCTTTTAGGTACTCAACAATTGGGCCGACAGAACAGTGCCTGGTTCAATGTGGCAGAGCAACGCGGTGGTTCCCAAGTCCCATCTTAAGTTTGCCCAGTATACAATGAATCCGAGAGATGCTCAAACACATTTCCTACTAAACGCAGGTGGGGTTAGTCACGCTATATTGTTTGGGGGCGTACGTGCTACTACTAGCACTTGACACTGCCTGCGGACGCCTGTTATCTGTCATACCCAAGATCCTAAACGCAGTCTGGATCTTATGCTCCTTATGGGATTGATAAGAACAAGCAAGCTCCTGCTCCATAAGATTGCGCGAACATTACCGAATTGGAATCCATGCATGAAGTTGTGGACCATAATGATCTTAGAAACAACCAATCTTATTTGTATATTAGTTAATAATATTTAATTAATTTTTTATTTTATATTAATAAATTTACATATTATTAAAAATAAAAAAATTAATTAAATATAATTAATTAATACACAAATAATATAACACAATATATATGTTTAGCAATTTTTCTTTCAACTCATACATCACTCTCGAACGACAATTGCTGACGCAGGACTCAAACCGAAATTACAAGGCGCAATTTTAGAGGTAAGAATAAATTGTAGACGTGTGTGGGTAATGATATCATTCTATTATATATGGATTATATATCTGAACAAAATACTGACATATAGGGTAAAAAAAGTACAAAAGCTTGTTTCTGTAGTTCGGCCTACGCAAATACATGCATTATTAGATCTTGCTTGAGACCTTCAAGGAATTTCATTCAGTGCGAAAAAGGCGATGACACCAATTGAGTGTCAAAATAGTAGTTACTCTCTGCTGTACACCATTCATTCATATCCATATGGTCCACTTGAATCTCAGAGAAGGAAGCAAGAACTTGCAGCTACAACAAAAGTCAAAACACAGTCAAATTACACTCGGACTCCTGAAAATGATTCCTGTATAAGTAGCCAATGAAATCTTTTTTTACTTATCAGAACTCTAATTTGCATTTGACAAGAATTAATCAAGGCATGCAATGAGGAGACTGCTGAACTAGGACAAAGTTTACAATTTACAGAGAAATTTACCCAGCATCAGACGAACTGAGAAGTAATCATTTCTGGATGATGAATTAAAAAGCATGGCAGGTGAAACAACCGCTCAAAGAACCCATGTGGCTGCTTCCACGAAATGATATGGCCTTGTGGGAAGCCCTAGCTACTTGATGGGCCTCGTTGGCTAAAACCGAGCTTCTCATTCCCTGAGCTTTCTTTTGAGCTGATCTCAGCTTGCTCATGATTTTGTTCATAGAAGATGCTCTCTTCTTTTCCAACTTCATCTAAAAAAGCAAACAGAATAATGATGATAATGATCCATTGATTTTGTAAGCAAAATTCATACTGATACAAAACTGCTAACAAAAAAAATTATGCCTCTTATTATGCTAATAATAAAATCAAGTCAGTAGGCAAAGGTACTGCTAACTCAGGATTACCAAAATTATATTGAGGAAAAAGAGGGATATTACATTAGCAACAACAACCTGAAGGTAAAGAAATATGTTAAAAGGTAGTAATTAACCTCTAGTTTTCGTATTGCTGCCTCAGCTTTTGCCTTTTGCAAGTTCTCCCATGCAGTGATTTTGGCCTCCTCCCTTCTAGCCCTGGACAAATAAAAGTAGGCTGCTGTTATGACGAGATCAACTTCCATAATGGTTGGAAGGGGATAAAGATTATTGAAAACTCCTTCATAACTGGCATTTTACTTTAATGATATCTAGGCCAATAAAATGTTGCTAATTTAGAAGATAAATCGAAATAAATTCCTAGACTACTGTGAACTGCAGGGAATACTACCTTTTCTAGGTAGCTCAGAGGGTTTGGATTACCACCTGGACAAGAAACTTCTATTTGAAGAAAAAGGCTGAAATGTTTAATATCATTTTTTTTAAACTCTTAATGACTCATCAGTCTTATTGTTTTAATACGAAGTTGAGCTGAATCATTCTCCTTTATTTAACAAGAGAAATCAATATAATGCCAAAGTAGACATACTTTGAAAGAGTCTTTGCTGTTTCCGACGTGTCCCAAGATGAAGATTGAGCCCTTGTTTCTTTCTTTTTCCAGTTGTCAACATTTTCTGAACCTCTCCCAGAGAATAGGGCTCTATGTTTCTTGGACCACCTGGTCATGGTGACACGTTCATCAACCTGCACATCTCTGATATCCACTTTGGAGGAAGAGACACCCTGCAATTCAGTGATAGGCAGGACAGACGGTGTGGTGGCAGAGAACGAAGTACTCATGTTGGCAGAGGAGCATGGGCTACCCTCCGGGCTCATTTGGGTCGCCATGTCCCTCCTTAAAATAGCACAAGACACATTGGTGGCTGCATCTTTTAAGCCATCAAACTTTTCCTCTGTATGTTAAAACCAACAGCAAGAGAGCAAGATAAGATGCATAGTTGTAATCAGATAAGACCATCATCTATACTTGTGATGATAGCATAATTAAATTCTCTAAGTCAGTCAAAGAATCACATGATTTTGGGAGTAGGCACAAAACAAAAACAGCCAGTTGAAAGTTGGGTAATTAGAATCCATATACAATTCTTTAATTCAATCCCTTTCAGCTGTACTTTACAAACATGATATTCACTGTCAATATGACATAGATAAACATATATTTGACAATGTTATAAAGACGACTACATTGCAAGCATATACGATTAAAATCCAATGGAGTGACAATAGATATAATACCTTGGGAAGGCATTGATGACTGGCTCTGCATCTCAGAGCATCCATGCATACTAACTGAGCGGGCCATACAAGGTTCTGTTTGCACTGGAAGCAGTCCACCATGGACATTGGAGTGGATTGTCAATCCATCAGCTGAGATAACCCCGGCTGAGAATGGAGAAGCAGCCATGAAATTTCCAGCATTTCTTGCTTCAAACACCGGCACCGCTGGTGAATACAAGGAAGAATAAGCAACACCAGGAGGCCCAAGTGGACCACTCTTTGACTTTGGCCTCCTTTGGGGAGGAGGAAGCGAAGCCCTCCCTGTGCTATCTCCTGAAACGGGACTTAGAATCCATCTCTCAGCGTCTTCCCATTTGGATGGCAAAGTTCTTCCATTATTGAGAGGCAAGAGAGCCCCACTGACGTGCTTCCGGCTAGCATTTGTATGTAAAGGAACTCGCTCGGAGCTCCAACCCTTTTGCATTGCAACACCCGTTTTCCGATAATTAGGAGTACCAGGACTAGGGAAAGCCTCAGACCTTTGAGAAGAAACCGAGCTCTTCCTCATGATTCCCAGCCGAGGTGAAGTTCCGGTCGCATTGTTCAGATCTAAAGAAGCAGGCCTTCTCCGGTCTGGCTTCTTCAAGAAAGCTTCAGATCTTGATCTCCTATTTTGGCATTCTTTATAGAGCAGAGAAGACTAAGTAAAATAAATACTGGGGCCGGGATAAAAAATAAACCCAAAGCCAAGGCTTCACTTGGGATCGTAGGATGTAGATAGGGTACCTTTGAGAGCTAGAGAGAAAGAGTTCCTCGCCGAATCCAATTGCAAGAATTGATTTCCGTTTTCGATATCATCAGCATCAGCATCGCTGTCATCCTTTTGAACTGCGTGAAATTTATGTGGATGCAGGGAGTGAGACTGTGGGCGAGTTAAATTTAAATTTTGGCCAGGCCTAGTCCGCTTTGCGGATTTTGAACTTTTTCAACAAAACAAGACAAAACAAATGAGGTGTACCTTTTGCTTTTTCACCCTTTCTAGACAAACGACTGTGCTTCTTGTTGTGCAATGTATGCTTGTCCGGATCTGGATCTGGACCACTCCAACTCTCGTTGTGAGAAAATTCACAATCATGCCCTGCCAAATGCTGCAAGACATCCAACACATTAACACTAGAAACTGGAAGAATCTATAAATTTTGAGCTTAGATTTAAGCATTCAGACATGCGTCATCGCAATTCGTACACTGAAAAATCGTTTATTTATGCCTAACGAAGAACTAGATCTTCTTATCATTTGCCTTCCTTCGGAAAACCGAGAAACTCAACATCAAATTTCATGTTCTAATTTCGTTCACATTTAAGCAACAAGCAAATAAACAGAGAAGGCCAACCGAGCAAATTAAGAAATGAAGCTGGAGAGGCAAGAGCCTATTGAGTATTTAGAGTATAGCATTTTGATGAGAAAGGATATATATAGAGGAAATGCAGTATGCGGGTGAGAATGAAATAGAAGTACCAGGGAGATTTCAGAGACTAAGGAGTCGTGGTCATGAGCATCGGATGCGAAAGAGCAGCGATCGACGCTTGCCGAAGCAGAGGAGAAGAGGCTGAAGTTGGATTCAAGCGTGAAGATGACGGAGTCGGGACTAGTATCGCGAGGTCTTAATCCAGACCTAGACGATGTTCGTTCCTGAAACCCTAACTCCGGCATTGTCAAACCACCTAGCTCTCTCTAGCTTCCTCTCACTGAGACTTGTTGCATTCCGAATGGCGGGTGGTCATGGAAGAGGACGGTTTTATGTCACTGTCATTAAATAGACAACAATTTTCGGCTTTTTAAGTTATAAACTTTCGGAGATTGAAGACTTTGTGTTTGCACTTTAAGAGGAAATTTTATGGCTTGTAGCCAGGAGGCGTTGTTTTGTTAATCGAGTGCTGCTCACTGGCTGGGTTTGGCCTTTCTTTGATGCGAATTCCTCGTTGCTCGTCCCTGCTACTTCCATGACCATGGGTTTGTCTGCTTATGAGTATGAATTTACGATAAGGTCCTTCTGTTACTGACTACACAAACCCAATAGACTTAAACTAGGTAGGGGTAATAGAGTCTTTTTAGATTTCAATAGCACTAGTAAATTTTCAGCGTAGGACAAAGACTACATGATTATGTCTGGCATGCTGTTTACCGTTAAAGATGCCAGTTAATTTTCACTATCGAGTATGCTTTCGGATTGACTATAACTTCTTCTCAGTGAAAAGGAGGTAAAAGTGCATCTAGAATTATTTATCCACTTCCTAAATTTCTTTTTATGATAAAAACTTTTTAATTGAAATTGAATGTTAACTTTAATGTGATAGAAGACCGAGATTTCAGGAAGAAAAATATCGGCTCAAGCCCAGCAAGGGTGTTATGGATCGGACATATATCAATTTCTGTCTGGCCCATATATAAAAGGTCATACAGTATATTAGACTTAAAATATTAATTCAGTTAATAGAAATAAATAAACAGATGTCAATTAATTGAGTTTAATTATTTAAAGACAAGACTTATATACTCTTTTTTTTATATTTTTATTATTAAATTCTTTAGTTACAATAAAAAATATATAATTTTTTTAAAAATAAATTATATATGTATTATTTTTTATTAAAAATTTTGAATTAAAAATATAAAAAATGTGTTTAAATTTTTTTTTAATTAGGAAAAAAAAACTTGGGTTTCGAAGAATACAAAAAATTGGACAAAAACATCAGGAGTTTCAATCTATGTGGAAGGCAAGTAAATGTGGTAACTTGGTTTGTATGAAATACGAATACGATTCAGGGATTTGGTGCTTCGGGGTGAATCCATTGGCCAGCAGTTAACGGTGAGAAGAAGAATGGAAGATAGCGAAGTAGAGGAAGGGCCAGTTCATGTGGAAGACAAAGACGGACGAGGTGTGGAATCTGCAGAACAGAGCAAGATGGATGAATCTCCGTACGAAATTCTGCAAAATTGCAAGGCTACGGTAGAGAAGATCGGCGCCGAGATGCTCTCTATTAAAAAAGAGGGTAAACCCAAATCGCAGCTTAGAGAGCTCGTTACTCAAATGTTCCTCAACTTCGTCACTCTCAACCAGGTCCCTCTATACTCCTTCTTTACTTTTCTGCTTTAGGGTTTATGACGAACTACGTAGCTTAAATGGTTTGTGCAAATTCAAATGAATCCACTGCCTACAATGTCTCTTCTTCCGATATGTTGGTTATAATGTCTCTTATTCTCTAATAGCTTGCAATGCCATAAGTTTAGCTACCTCCACTAAATCAATCATCTCTCTATCATATCAAAGTTCTAACATCATTTCTATGTGCCAATTGTTCAATCCAAAATTATGCACTTTATATATATATATATATATATATATTAAATATAAGGCATTTATATGTTTTCAGGCAAATCGTTGCATCTTGCTCGAGGAAGACCGTGTCAAAATGGAAACAGAACGTGCAAAGGCACCGGTAGACTTCGCAAGTCTACAGCTGCACAACCTGATGTATGAGAAAAACCACTATGTCAAAGCAATAAATTCTTGTAAAGACTTCAAGTCAAAATATTCTGACATTGAACTGGTACCAGAGGAGGAATTTTTTCGTGATGCCCCTGAAGATATCAAGCGTTGCATATTGTCAAATGAAAGTGCCCATATCCTGATGCTCAAGAGGCTCAATTTTGAGCTATTCCAGGTGACAATTGGTTATTATTGCAACAGTTCAACTGGTGCATGTGACATTTAGCAATTAAGTAGATTTTTATACATAATAGATGTTAAATTTCTTGCACCAATACGTGTTTAGAATTTGGATACCAATGCTGCAACGTTTGGCTTCTTTGGCATATGCTGCATCTGTGCCATGTTAAATTTGAACATTTCTTTCTATTATTCTTTTGTCTGTGATGCTTTGTGTCAATACTCTGCCTTCATTTACAATACTTATTTACTGTCATGAATCAGCGAAAACAGCTCTGTAAGCTTCATGACAAACTGGAACAACAAAAGAAAAGCCTTCAGGAGGCAATTGCAAACCGAAAAAAGTTCCTGTCAAGTCTCCCTTCACAGCTCAAATCTCTTAAGAAAGCATCATTGCCGGTACAAAACCAACTAGGAGTTCTGCAAACTAGGAAACTAAAGCAGCATCATTCAGCGGAGTTGCTTCCACCGCCCCTTTATGTGATTTACTCACAGCTATTGGCTCAAAAGGAGGCATTTGGAGAATCCATTGATCTGGAGATCATAGGAAGCCTGAAAGATGCTCAAGCTTTTGCCCGTCAACAAGCTCTTAAGGACACTGGTAATTGACAGTTGACATTTAAATACTAGTATTCAGTGAATCACATCATTGTTATCCAGTACTTTTGCAGTTGGCAGTGAGTCTATTGACACAGGATTATACTATGTCCTTTTGGTATCTTAATGATTAAACCTTGTACTAGGCCATTTGTCCAACAATATTATCTAAGACAATGTTAATTTCTGAAAAAAGGTTATGATAGTTTTAACACAATAGCATCCCAAAGAGTAAAGGAAGGAAAGTCTTATTATTAAAGTGGTCATGATTAGTGTTCAATTTATGCTATTCTTCTATTCAACATAGAAAACTTAGAAATGCTGTATAATATGGTTTTATTACACAGGCATTTCCACCACCATGGAGACTTCCAAATTGGAAGATGATGCACCTGATGATGATGATGTCCAGAGACAAAGAAAACTGCCAGGGAAGGTTCTAGGCAAGGAGAGTCTTTACCAGTCGGGAATATTACAGCTTCATCCACTTCAAATAAATCTCCATGTGTATGATGATGAAGTTTCTGATCCTAAGTCTGCAAAACTCATTACTCTAAGGTTTGAGCACTTGGTGAAGCTTAATATTGTATGTGTTGGAATTGAAGCATCTGACGATGATACCAACAATGATATCTTGTGCAATTTATTCCCTGATGACAAAGGTCTTGACTTCCCTCGTCAGGTATGGGACGTCTTGTCTTCTATCACATGTCATTGGCATGTACTTCATTTATACATTTGCATCTTGATTTATTCCTTCAACCACCAATAATGTGTGTCATGATATTCTTGAGTGGTAATGCAGTCAGCCAAGCTCATTGTTGGGGATGCTATACTGTTCAATGATCATAGAACTTCACGCCCTTATAAGTGGGCTCAGCACCTGGCAGGAATTGATTTCTTGCCTGAGGTGTCTCCCTTGCTATTTACTGACCACGAAACTTCAGACAACAGTGAAGCAGCCAAAAACGAAGATGTTAAATCCAGTCTTTCACTATTCCGCAAGCAAAACCAATTACAGACAGTTCTGCAGAGAATACGCTCACAGAGAAAAGCGCAGTTGGCTCTTCTTTGAGTCACTGTTCTTGTATGTCTAGTTGTAGAATATGAAGGACCTCCTTGATACTCAATGAAGAGAAATATTATAAAATGGAATCAATTAGAAGTTTTGCCTCCTGGCTTTGCTTTAGTTGTGATTGACATCTTAGTGGTATAATTGGTGATATTGTTTCGTTGTCTCCCACCCTGTTGTGTACCATATTCATTATTCTGCCTCTTTAAGATTTTAAGTTACGATTCTAATTTATAGAATCTTTGAATCTTGCTAGTCAGTGGTTGGGCGTGTCTAAGTATATTATGAGCTTCTTTTTTTTTATTATTATGAGCTTTTTTTCTTTTTTTACGCATTCCGTGTAAGTGCTTGCATGGTAATGGGCAGGCTTGCTGCGTCCTTAAATGCAGCCAGGGTTTTATCTTCCGAAGTTCACTCCAGAGATTGTTCGTGGGACGGTGCTTTTCTTTTCTGTCTGTTTTTTTTTTTTTTTGACTTTTTTCTTTAAAAAGCAAATTTCTGTTCCTATAGGAACACGCAAAGAAACCTGAATTTCTTCGTCGAAAATTTTTCTATGATCACATTACGACTACCCATAGCAGGCGCGTAGGATCTACTCCCGACGACAACTTGAAAGAAGGCTATTCAAAATATTCATATGTCATACAAATTCCAGATAGGCTGATTGCTTGTTCCCGCAATGTGTGATTCCGTGGTCATGTATTTTAGAAGAAAATAATCATCAGAAAAATTTTCTTTGAAAGATAAATTGAAGGAAAAAAGTTTATTTTGAATTTTAAAAAATATGATAATTTTAATTTATTTTTTAAAAAATTATCTTTGCCAATTTAATATTTTAAAAATAAAAATAGTTTTACTGTTACTTTTTTATATAAATTATATTTATAGTTTAATATTTTATTTAACAAAATATTAAATAATATTTTTTATATTAATATAAAAATTATAGTTGATAAATAATTCAAATGATATTAAAATTTTATATATGAAATTAATCAAAAATATTTTTTAATATCTAAATCAATCTTAATTTTTAATTATTGTTTGATATGTAATTAATAAAAAAAATTTATGTATATATATAATTAAAAAATTTTAATATATATCTAAATATTTTATTTTATATAGATTAATGTGTGACATATAAAATAATTATATTATCAATTAAATTATATTTTAATATTTTGTTAAGTAAAAAATTATAAATAAAAAAATATTAAAAATTATTTTATATATAAAAAATTAAATTAAAAAAATAATTTATAAAAAATTAAATTAAAAATTATTATATCTATTAAAAACTAAAATAGATATCGTATAAATTTAAACTAAGTGTAAATCAAAGGTAAAAAAATTATCCCAGCAACTTCAATCGCTCTAGGAATCACATCTCGGCAGAGTAAATGGCACAAGAAGATTGCGTACCATTGACGACATGAAATTGTATGTGTACTAATCTCCCTGACAACTCAGAGTATCTAAAATAGAAGCCAGATATCAAACTCTGAGACGCTCATCTATTAACTATTAACCCTCAATCTACAGCAGAATACGGTTTTTTTAAATATGTACATGCATCTACAGTACATAATTTTTAATGGTGGAATCATTCTCCCATCTTCAATCTACCATGGACCTGTTAAGGTTCGTCTTAAGCATCTTTTTTTGACTCCTCGTTGCAAATTCACCTTCTCCATTACCTGGATATTCTCAAATGGCAGACAATGCAGTAGGTATCATCAATTTCTAACAATATAAATGGAATATTTTTATCTCGTAATTACTATACACATGGACGAATTTTCGCTAGAGTTTCTATGAGTGTTTATTATTAAGTTTTCTAAATGAAGATGATCATGTACCACTAGTCTATATTTCTATGTAACAAGATTTAGAGTGCCTCTGTGCGAACAGTCCTAAAATACATGCACACAACAAAGTAGATAACGGAAGCAATCATGAATAAATTAAGAAATTGCCAATTTCACTTGTTAGTTCATAATTACTCAACATGTACATCAGAGCTAACAAACTAATATGATAGAGCAAAACCAAACCTTCATGCCGTTTTACATAAAGTAAAAACATCAATGGAGTATCTGTGAGATCCTTCTTTCTTTCTATCTTTTTCGTCTTCCTCGTTTTAAATTGGGATTTCATCAAAATGGACATTTTACGAATCTTAGAAACCAGTTACAGTTACAAAGAACATAAAGAAATAAAATAAATTTCTACCCGGAAAAGCAATCCCAACCAAAACCAATTAACGTCACCAGACCATATCATTTTGCTAAAAGCATATTTCCTATTAATTTTACCTAAACTGATCGTCAAGTCAATTCAACAATTATGAAGATAAGTAATGCTAAACACACATCGTGAGAGAGTTAAAAACAAAAAAGCCTCTAAGTGGATAAAAGCACTTAATAGGCCATTCATGCAGAAATTTATTCAAATGATATTGAAATAGTGGAATACATTAATTAAACACGTTCTAATAATTGATGACATGATAAATGGAAGACTATATTAGGTGGTAGTTCAAGCTAGGTATATCATCACATCACTATTTTCCACCAACCACCTTTATGATTCACGTTATGCTGATCATGACAAGTACACCCACTTACGCTGATGGAGATATGGTTTCCCAAATAATTCCATATATATGCGTAAGATACAGCAATTGGTCACCTTTCATGAAAAAAAAAAAAATGACATAATTTGTGCAAAAACGCTGTATTTGCCAAAGACCTACATCAAACCCCCTATTGGTTGAACTTTGAAGGATGCAAAGATTGAAAAAAAAAAACCATCTTATATGTATTATGCTAAAATCATGATACCTTGATAAGCTGACCAAAATAGTTATGAAATGGAGCACAAGCTTATGGCTCAACCATAGCAAAATTGTCACCAGCAATAAGGTCAAACTAAACATATGCCAAACAAAAAAGGAGGAAAAGATCCCTGTACCAAAAAAACGTAAGCAAAAGCCCAACTTACTTGGTTCTTCTGAATGTCCATGATTTCCGCCTGTAGAATTTAAATAATGGTGTATTAGAAAAAATTACAATAATGTAAGTGAACTTAAGCCAAAGATGCATCAGCATATGTATATCACATGCTGCAAGAACCAAAATTACCTGCTTCCTTTGCAGTTCTTGGTTCTCATCTTTTAACTGCTTAACTTCTGCTTCCAATTCCATGGTATATGCCTGGAAGAAGCGAAGGTGGAAATTTGAGGTTAAACTTACAGCAGATATCTTAATACATTATATATATTTATATATATATATATATATTTATAGCATCCATCTGTACCTTCTTCCCACATTATGTCCCCACTAAAAACAATTCATAGGTGAAACATAGTGACATATAAGCTTAAAGCTCTTATGGATTTTATGATGATGCAACTGTTTCGTGCGTTCCCTAAATCAGACGTTTCATTACCTTATCACAACCTGGATATTTACAACTTCTCAAGATTGTTACTTCCCAAAATCTTTCACCTTTCATCAGGTCAGATCGCTATCATATTACCAATCTGCTGCATAATCTTTCATGAAGTTTTGTTATACAGCATGCCCACAGAGGATCGAAGCAGAATGTTAATCGCTAGTGGTGGTAAAGCAATAAAACGACGCAAATCGTCATCATATTCTTTTGATTCTTTAAAATAATTGCATCTGTTACTAAATCCTTTAAAAATAAATTAAACTGAATATTTTTCATAATTACGATTAGAGAAACTCCTCTCTCTTTCTTGTTTCTAGAAGTACATAAACAGTCCACAGCAGCAGGCAGAGATATCTGGACTCAGGTCAGTTGATCATAAAGAAGAGATAAAGACATGGTAGGAGCTCTTATCTACTTTAGCAATAAGGGGATTAATCAAGGCAAAAGCAATTGTATGAGTCCTATAATTTAATTACATTTAAAGTGTTGTGTTGGATCCAAGAGTTGACTGAGTTGAATGAATAAATGAAGCAAACTCTGATTACTAAATTTAGAATAATGCCAATAAGTCAATTTAATAAGAAAAAGATGCTGGAATGGCGGGAAGTTGATAACAAGGTTATAGAAGAGAAAGAAATTCACCTGCTTGCGAGCCCGTGACCTAGCGGCAGATTCTCTATTCTTTATCATTCTCCTCTGCCTCCTTTCAATTACCTTCTCCACAGCTCCACTGCTCCTCCTCCCCCTTAAACCACCAAGGAAGGCATAAGGAACTGGCGATACTGATTGAATATCACCATTACTCTTTCCAATTTCATCACGAGACAGCTGATTAATTGGTGATGCTGTAGGTACGTGAACAACCCCATGTCCTAATCCCATACCACCGATCACTCCTCCTTGCAGTGCAGAACCAGGAACCATATTACCATTCATAACCTGATCCGCAAGTCCCACAATCCCACCCCTCATTCCATGATTCCCCAGCTGAGCATTGCTTGTCAATGGTATCTGAGTTGCATAAGCCATAGCAGGCTGCTTAGGAAGTATCTGTGGTGACTTTGAATCAGGCAGCTGTTGCTGATTCGATCTAACTCCGTTCACATTCAAAGGCAAATTGGTGGACGACTGAAGAGTGAGACGATCATTATGCCCAGGAATGGGGTTTCCCATTAACCCAGTAACCTCTTGCTGAAAACCAATTCCTAAACCACTAGTATTTCCTGTACTAGCTAAATCCGCGAAAACTCCATTGTTAGGCTTTCCACCTAACTGCCTATCTTCTCTTACAACACCGGCTCTGACCAAGAACTCCTCCAGCGTCATCTCTCCCAAAGTCTGCTGCCTCTGTGGCAAATTGGGGCCTCCGGGACCCGTGGCACTCCCATCTTTGCTAAGGTCCTTCCAAACCTCGTCCACTGTCTTCTGGCTAAGTGTTCGTGGCAGCGTCAGTGAGCCTTGTTTCTGCAAATGCCCACCACCAGGGTCACCAGTCCCTTGTTGAACGCCACTGGTCGACGCCATTGTTTGAATCTCTTCAGCTGTCCATATATTCTTGAGCAACTCATCTATGTTCATGGACCCAAAGTCCTTTCCTGAACCTCCCATGGTACTCATGAATTCATCGAATGTCAGAGAGTAGATGGACGGTTGTCGTGCCAGGGAAAAATTCATCGGTGGCTTTCCGCCGCCGCCGTTATCGGCTGCAGGGTCATTTCCCAAGTTCTTCAAGTTCATTTTGGTCCCAACGAGTGAAATCTGAATGAAACACTGTCAAAAGCTTATCCAAGTTTACTACATACTTCGATCGACGAGCACAAATTCAATCCCCCACCCTTAAAAACTTTCAGACAAAATTAGTCAAATACAGTATGAATTATCAAGGAAAAGGCTCAATTTTGGTACACAATAGAGCATCGGAAACTTGACATTTTCTTCTTGAAATAGATAGCGAGAAAACTTTTACATGGAACAGGAACATCCCGATTAACAAGGTCCAGCTTAACTTGCCAATTAACCACAATCACAATTTTAAGGCTGGCAACTAAGAAAATCAAAGCCAACGGATACAAAGACATCAAAAAAGGAAAAAAGAAAAATCTTAAAAGCATAAAAACAAAATGACTATAAAAAGGAAACTTCCAAAGGATAAACTTATCATCGAAATCAGTAAGGAAGTGAATAAAGTTCAAATGAGTGAATGATGAATTATACCATAACATCTCAAATCTAGTAAGGAAGAAAAATGAAAGAAGAAATCACAAGTAATGGAAAGGTTAAGGCAGAAAAGGGAAAGCATTTACCTTTTTCTTTTCCTTAAATTTTTCCTGTTTGGGTATTTTTTAGGAAAATTAAGAGTGTGATCTGGTAGTTTCTTTGGGTGACTTTCTCCTTTTTCGCCAAGTGTCCAATGTGGCTTCCCATTATTTTGAAGACATGGTGTTCGGTGGGGCTTGCCTTGCGTAATTCTGAGTATTATTTATACATTTATTAAATTATTTTTTTTTCTGGTCGTATAATTGTATAATTGTGCTTGGACAAAGCTACTTTTGAAACGTGGACCAATGAACAGTAAGGGCTTGAAGGGCTCTGATTGTGACAGCACCCAATCACATTCTGTGTTCTGGGAGAATCTCCACGGTACACGTTTATTTAAAACAAGGGTCAGATATCACTGTAGTGGGCCTAGTGCCCTGCGCCCTAAGAAAAACAAAATGGAGTACGCTAGGACATGCACATGTGGACATCGTATCGGGCACGTGAAAGCCTTATTCCGGCTTATTAATTATCAATTAGACGAAAAAAAAGATCTTTTTATGAATTAAATGGATAAATAAAAAAATGAGAAAAACTTATTTTATTAAATTTAATCTTTTACATATTATTTTAATTAATTTAATTTTTTAAAAATAAAAATATTTTTAATATTATTATTTTATTTAAATTTTATCTATATCTTAATATTTCACTTAACAAAATATTAATTAAAATTTTTTATTAATATAAAAATTATAAAAAATAAATAATGTATATTATATTAAAAAATTTATGCATATAATGAGTCAAAAATATTTTTAATATACAAAATTAACTCTAATTTTAAAATTATTATAAGATACATAATTAGTTAAAAAATTTATGTATGTAATTAAAAAATTTTAATTTATTTAAATATTTTATTATATGTAAATTAATATATGATATATAAAATAGTTATTTTATTAATTAAATTATATTTTAACATTTTGATAAGTAAAAAATTATAAATAAAATTTAAGTAAAAGATTAATATTAAAAATGTTTTTATTTTTAAAAAATTAAATTAATAAAAATTAAATTAAAAGTGATTATATATGTTAACAAATAACGTACAAATTTTCTCGTAAAAGATCTTAAAATATAATTTTTTTAGCTAATAAATATTCTCAATTTTTTTGGGATACATTAGACTTTGTAGGTGTCAATTCATCCAAGCGATGGAATTATTGGTATCTTTTGGAATTAGATCCAAACATCAGAGTAAATTGAAAACGGAATCAGATCCAGAAATGATTCGCATTTCTTAATTCTTATCTACCAAAAAAAGATGCAAATTTGTTGAGGATTAGATTAGACTTAAGTTTTTCAATAAAAACAAATTATAAATATCTAGTTATATGATGTTGAATTATAAAAAAGTTTCACTAATCGTGATTTCATTTTAAAAAATCTGATATTTAAAATTTTAATAATAAATATGTAGATAAAGTATATGAATATAATATTGTACATTTGTGCCAACATAATAACAGAGTCGAAGGAAATGTCCCACACATAGACCCAGTCTGATTGAGCCTTAACTCGCGTGGAATTTAATTAAAATAGTATTAGTTATGTTTCCCCCTTATTTTATTAAGAATGATTTATTTATATTGGGTAAGATAAAAGTGGTTTGTTTAATGATAATCTCTAGGAAGGCATATTGTCCGTTTCTCAATTGAATAAAGGACAATGTGGTCCTGACTCCTGAGAGGAGGCTTACAAATGCAGTGCTGTGCCTAATGAAACTTAAAAAATTACATTTTCAGAAAGAAAGTCATATCTATAAGCCATATATATATACAAAACAAGAACAATGTACTATTCCTTACGTATCAAGAAGGGGATGAGAATTCCCTGATTAAGTCAAACAAATCACAATGATCCTATTTAAGGCAACAATCAACAATGTCATCCCCAAAAAATATTAAAACACATTTCCATGATTTTGACAAGCCTAGCTACCACACTCACAATTTGTTTTCACTTTCACATGTTTTTTTGCTTGTCCTTATTACTCCTTACCAATCAAATTTGTCAAAACTACAATCACAGTTATTACTTGGCAGTGATTCTTCAAATCATGTGGCCGTCAATCATGCTTTAATTGCACAATCAATCCCAACCGTTAAACTTTGATTCTTTTCTCAACTCAAAGTTACATGCGTATGAGTCTTTAAAACAGATCCTATTCAAGTAAGGTGGTAGCTCCAAAATCTACAATAATAGTATAAATATATGGGAGAATTAGGTTTCCTGTTGCGTGATGGTTAGTTATAGAGTGAGTGTTCGAGACTTAATGCTCAAATGATAATCATATAGGATAACTGAATACAGCCACGTCAAAAATATATCATCCTGTCATTCTCATTCTTATCTTCTAAAAATGCATTATTTAAGTATGGAAGGGGATGTCGATGTGTGGGTTTTGGTTGATAAATGAACATGAAACCATCCTTGCGAAAAAGACTTGAGCACTTTTCCTGTTCCCACATGACCAAGGGTGCCCACATCACCAAGGGATAGTTTGTGAGACATGTTTGACTTTTGGGTTGAATTTTCCCACATCTTAGTAACTCTTTTCACACTCCAAACCAGATCAATTGAATTTGGATCCTTTCCATTACTTTGTATAATATAATAGGAGAGAAATAACAAAATAGCAAAAAAATATAAACACAATACCTATATTTGTATAGATTTAGACCCTTGTATTTTTTTTTTTGTTCTTTCTCTAAAAAACTAACATGGTCAGTTTTTTAAAAAATTGTGAGAATTCAAATCCAAAGCAATTTTACAATACAACTAAACTCTTTTTTTTTTTAAACTCCATCTTCAATTTTGTACGAACTTGCACGCTGCTAGAGGAGATAGAGGTGGCAATAATTGTTGTATTGCAATTGTTTAAAGGGGGAAAACAAGGAATCTGTGGATGATGAGTATGAATATGGTGTCGAGCAGAGCAAGTTAAGATCAAATTGTGAGACAGAGTCAGGTTTAAGTACGTTGTTTGTGCTAATAAACTGAGACAAATTACCTGATAATAATGATATTAAAATGGAGGATATTGTTTTAGTCAACCAAGAAGAGTGATTAGCTAGCATGATGAATGATGAATGATGAATGGTGATCATAATGTTGATACAGCTCAACCATCTCCACCAATTGAGAGTTGAGAGAAAGGATAAGAAGTGGTTGATCAGAGATGGCCCAAACAAAAAAGGAGAGACAGGTGTTGTATACTGAAACAATAAAAAATTCAAAACTCATTATATCAAAGCAAAAGGCTTTAGTTTATTAAATAGCAGTTTGTTTAGTTGAATGCAGGGGAAGTCAAATTGGAAGCACACATGTGGAAGCCATATCATTATCTCCCGTAACCCAAAGGTGCGACCCACTGCACCTCACAATTACACTTTTCCTACCCATACATTTTTGGCCTCCCATTCCTGCGTCAGTTTTGCCTCACCATTCGGTAATATTGTTATTTTTATATTCTCACGTAATTTATTTTTTTTAATTAATATTATATAATTTAGATGTATAATACTTAAAATTTCGTACATCCTAAAGTCAAAAAAATATTTCCCCCTGTTTTGTTAATCTTAAATCTCAAGTGTGGCTGTGAACATCAGCAATTGAGTACCTTTTTAATTTTTATTTGACATAAATAAAACTTAAGTTTGGTAAGGGAACTTAAGGACCAACCAAAAGCTGACGTTCCACAAATTTGAAAGTTAAGACATTAGAGTGACGCTGTCTCCCGTCCGTCTATTTGTAACGTCGGAATTGAATGTGTGTGCGTGCGCGTGTGCGTGTGTGTGTACAATAGTTTGTATGTACACCTGAATCACTAGCTTCTTTAACATTTATATTTGTCAGTGTGCAGGTGTGATTTCATTACTTGTAGGGCTTTGCTCCAAATTAAATCTACTACAGTTGACGATATAATAAATATTGTTATTCATATTATTACTATTTTATAATCTTTATGAAAAAAGTAACAGGCAGAAGTATGGGCGAATATAAAACTTTTGAGTAATACTGGCTATTAATTATTTTAATGCTTGTTTATTATGTTATTATCATTTTAGAATTTAAAAACAGAACAAACTATTTTACGCAAGGAGTAAATTCAATATTAGTCATTAGAATAATACACTTAAAAGGAAACATACTGAATGACCTGCAGATTTCGAAATATATATATACATGATCTACATTTCGAAATATTTAGATTAATAAGAAAATTAACAACAATAAAGCAGAGTCATTTTCCAGCAGTGACAACCATTATTATATAGTAAATTAATAAATGCTAACCCCTCTTCTGACCTGAAGAATATTATATATACGTTTTCTCAGCAGCGCCTTTAAATGGCATACTACCACCAATATAAGAACATGAAAATGAAAAGCTAATAAAAAGAAAATATTAATATAAATTTAGTAGAATGTGTGAAAGACAGTGCTATTGCTAGTGCTAACTTCAAAAATTATTCCTGCGCCGCCGGAAATGTCTGAGAATGAAACTGTCTGCATATAATGGATAATTCTTTCTGATCAGACCCTTGATGCATTTCCAATATGAAAAGTCCACCAGCTCTCCATCTTTCCGCACTATGAATAAACACCTAGATCTTTCGAAGTTAGGATGATATCCAATCTGTCATAGAAAAAAGTGATCAGGCATATTCCAGCATCAGAAAAGGATTAAAATACAAACCATGTTTCGTTCTAACCCAAGCAGAACCAGGTTGGATAAAATATAATAAGAAGGATTAGATGCAATGGAATGGAAGCTTGTTAGAGATCATAAAACTAAAACTTAAAACTTCCCTGAATTTATTGATTCTTTCTTTTCGTCCAAGACTGGGTTCAAATCATATTATTGTTAGGGCCTAAAAGGCCACAAGAACGCAGTGGAAGAATTAGGGATCAGAAGCCAAATATAAATTTCATTGACCAAAGATGACAGAGACTAAGATTCTTTCTTTGGCGTAACAGGAAAAGTGGAATTCTATCATGTCACGTTCTTGTCAGCAGGTGGAATGTTTACCTAGTTGATTAGGTTGAATGCATATACGTTTATTATGTGAACTTACAACTACCGTGGGATGAGAAATGATGATGCCAGGAAGTAGAATGTAAAGCATCTATAAACTTGGATCTTTTTAGACAGAGCAATATGTAGACAGTTTCAATATGACAATCCTGACAATATCATCTGCACCAGGAACTTGATGAGTTGCAAAGTTGAAAAGCATACAAGATAAATTAAGTTAAACTATGAGTGCATTCTGTGAGGTGAATATTATAGATGGATCGGTTCCTCATCTATTCCCATATCAATGTTGAATTGGTAAAAGGAAAAACTAATTGGGAATGGGCAACATGTGATGTGTATATCTTAAATTAACCTTCAGAATTTATAAATACCGGATTCAACACTAAAACATATAAATTTGAAATTTCTCTTAAATTCTACCGAAGTTTTTTTTTTTTTTTTCCTGGTATATGTAGTCTTTGCGTGTGTGCACACCAATGGGATAGAGAGAGAGAGAGAGAGAGATACCGTTATATAATCAATTCCACATCCACTCTTCTTCTCAAAATCTGGATGAAAGGGAAGCAGCTTCTCAAGAATGGTGTTCTCATGCTCTGGACTAAGTCTATCTCCACTTTCATATCTATTACAGGATTTCACATCAAGAAATTTTTATAAATTTGCAAGGAGATAGAAACTACAACACTTTACAAGATCATGATTAATAATTCTATTTTCATCAGATGTATCAGATATCTTTTCCATAAGGAAACTGGTTACTAGTTATTTGCAATGATTTTAGACCCTTCTTCCCCCTCTCAATGGAATGCTAGACAAAAAAACAATGCGACCATGAAAAAAGAATGGCTTTGAGACAAGACCTCATGAAAATTAAATGTTGATGCCTAATAGGTGAAAGACTTTCTGACTTCTTATTCAAGGGAAAACTAGCAATTCCAAATGTTAGTCCAAGGCTAAAATAGGCAATGAGGAAGTACAATGTCAGAACAAATACATGATGACTTATCCCCTTCAATTCAGCAAATTCATGGCTTCATTAAAGTTCCCATTAGTAGCTTCCGGATGCTCTTCTGAAGTACATATAACTGTGATACAAATGCAAAATCCTCTCCTTCTGTCACTCACTCATAGACACTGTGATACGTTGTAGTTAGAATGTGCTTGGTTGAGCTGGATTTAGAATGGGGAGGACGAAACTTTTATATGAAAATGAACCTACACTTGCTTGGTAAACAAACGTGTGGATCGCTTGAAAGCAGAATGTAAGTCATTGTTACTGCATGCCCACAATTTTCGTCTTCCTCTCCCTTTAGGCTAAAAATGATCTTCCACCCTCTACCACATACCAAGGACTAAAAATCAAAACTTTATCATCCCACCCAACTTTCCACTTTCCCTATCTAATAACCTGGAAGAATATACATTCAAGCTATCCCATCAAGTACATATACAGGATATACCAAGTTGAAAGCAAATATCAGGGTCAGGGTTGAAACAAATTATTTCCCATCAGAAAAGTGATGGGGCAGTAATGTGACTGGGGGAGACAATAAATACTGCAGCTTTCTAATTTTCTCTTATAACCACATCTAACACTTAATCAACAACATTCATACTTCCTCATCAAATGATCACCAGCAAATTATCACACTTTATGTTTAACCTCGAAATCATCCCGGCCTGGACATTGAAACTCTTACATCCGATAAGAGAAAGTTTTCATAATTTTAGGGAGAAAAAAAACTCACATTCCAGAATGAAGAATCATCCTTACAAAGCTAACCAAAGGAACGGTGTCGTCCAAAATCTGGTCCTCCCAATCAACCCATCTCTCGTCTCCATTATCGTCTTCAATGACCGTCTTTCCGTCGGTGTCCTTATCTTCCTCCAAAATTCCAGCAAGGTCCTTCCCCGGAGAAACGACGGGCTTCCTTAGCAAATTATCGGCGTCCGAACCGGCGTTGAAGGCACAGAGACGAGGGGGAAGCAGGGACAAGTTTCGACTGAAACGGAAAGACAGAATCGCCGGAGATAAGTAGAAAGAGATAGGGTTTGTGCGAAGATGGAATTGTGGTGGCAATTTAGATAATGAGGCCATGCCTGAACCACCCGACTGTGCTCCCTACTTACTATCGCTCCTCTCTCTCAGCTTCTGTTACTAATCTGGCATTGCTTGCTTTTCTATGTATGTACGTTTAGACTCCAGCGTTAGCCTTCAGTTCAGCTAATCAAATTTAACAGTGAATCGCTGTGCTGTGCTGGCTAACTGAGAGGACCAAGAAGATAAAGGAGCGAGCTTGGTGCACCTTTCCCCGGCCTTTCAACATTTTTTTTTTTTGAAAAACAAATCGGGTAAATTCGGCTGCATCATTAAGTAGCTCTATGTTGGGCTTCTAATATGGTACCTTAAAATCTGGCCCTATACTAGCAGGGTTATTTTTCCCTCCACTGATTTTTCTTCTGTTCAACTCTTCTACTTCGTCTCCAGACTCTGGTCCCATAAAAAATTCTTCGACCCTTTCTTGGTCTTCGCCATAAATCTAATTGTCAAAATATGCAATCTCTTCAAAATTTAAACTTTGGGATATTATCTACTTTTGTCGTATATAGTACCCAAAGTAATATTCCTTTTTCATGGCTTTCAAAATGGTTTTCGTTTGTGGCATGTGCGATTGCTTAAATAGCAAATTTTTTTATTAAATTCTTTAAATAATATTATTAAATTAATTTATAGAAATTTTTTACCGCAGTTATGCCTTTGGGAGTTGGGCAGAAGACAATGAATGGAGCATGAGTTGAAATTAAATATATAAAAGTTTCTTAATATTTATGTTCAGAGAAAGTGTCATGTGAATTAAGGCACAAAATTGAACTTCCCCAATGATTGGATTGGCTGATGAGAGACTCATCAGCAATGACGTAAAAAGGCTTTTAATATTCTGAGGAAGCAGTGAGGAAAAGTAAAAGCTTTCAAGACAACTTCAAAATCCTAATAACAAGAAATTGTCAAAGAACCACTTATACAAATGCATTATTGGCTCGAACAATTCAAAGTCCAGATAGTAGAAAATCCACATGCTTTCATTGGCATCTACTCTAGATTGTTTATTTGTCTAAACAGGAACTTTCACGGAAGGTGACTGAATACTTGCTTACTCAGGAAGAACCTAGAGAGGACCTAGACTTTCATGGCAATGATATTTCTTTGGTCAGAGAGAACTCACAAGTCCGACCCCTATGAATTTCAGTGATGATATATAAATATATATAATGCATAATGAAGTATTCAACTGCATTCTCTCAAATGCCTCAAGTTTTGTTCTTGTTGCTATTACTATCTCCATGGACATGGACAAAAGCAAACGCCGGAGAAAGAGGAACCAGTTGCTTAGACTCACCACCACCCAACATTGTGAACGTAGGTGCTGTCATTGACTTCACTTCACGCCTGGGTAAGGAGCAAAAGATTGCTATGGAAATTGCAATCCAAGATGTAAATGGTCTCACTTCTTCTAAGCTTGTTTTCAAGTTCTGTAATTCTGGTGGAAACCCTGCTCGTGCTGTCACTACTGGTAAGGTTTAGTTCCAACTTCTCTTTTTCCTTGCTTTTTTGGTAAGGTTTAGAAAAAGTAGGAAGTAGACTAGAAAAGTAAATGCACGTGCTTCTCTACAGTTTTGCACTTACGACTAGAAAAAGTATCACCAAAATAGAACATTGTAAACATAGTTGTTTTCTCCTTTTTTCAGTTGTAGCTCTTGCAAAGAGGAAAACAGTGCAAGCTGTGATAGGAACACAACTGAATGAAGCAAGTTTGGTCTCCAAGATTGATAAAACCTCGAAGAACCTACCTATCATATCCTTAACTTCAACTGCCAGCCTAGAATTGAAACCCTTTCAATTGCCATACTTCATCCAAATGGCTAATGATATTTCCCTTCACTTGCAATGCATTGCAGCCATCGTTGGCCACTTCAGGTGGCGAAAGGTGACTGCAATTTACCAACATACCAATGACCTTGCCTCTTCTTTTCCAGAGATTTTAACTCATCTCTCTAATTTTCTTCGCATTAATGCTAATTCTGATATTGATGAACATGTAGCTTTCCCCTCTTTGGCTTCCCTTTTAGATTTAGAAGCCACTATAGAAGAGAAGCTCAAGACGCTGATTAACAAGACCGATAATAGGGTCTTCCTGATTATTCATTCTTCCTTAGAGTTTGCTACTCTGCTCTTTGAGAAGGCTAACCAAATGGGACTTATGGAAAAAGGCTTCGTGTGGATCATCCCAGATAATGTAGCTGGCTATCTTGATTCTGTGGATCCATCAGTTTACTTGAACATGCAGGGAGTTGTTGGATGCAAAAGCAACTTCAACATAAGCCACAAGTTCAGACAGTTCAAGCTGAAATTCCGTAGGAATTTTGCATTGAAATACCCAGAAGAAGAAACCCCACAGCCAAGTATGTTTGCACTTCGAGCTTATGATACCATTCAGGCCATTTCTATTGCCGTCATGAAATCACAAGGAAGATGTTCCATGGAGGAATTATCAAAAAATATCTTATCCAGTAATTTTGAAGGCCTCAGTGGCAAGATAAGCCTCAGAAACCGAAAATTACAAGAATTTCCGAGCTTTAGGATAGTTAATGTATTCGGAAAAGGTTACAAAGAGGTAGCATACTGGTCACCAGTATTCGGCTTCTCAGGGAGCAAGGCGAGGGACACAAAAACAAGTGGGAATGATTCTGCTGGAGTTGTGGGTCCCATGAATTGGCCGGGTGGGTTACAAACGGTTCCAACGGGATTTGTTCATGGTAATAAGGATAAGCCATTAAAGATAGGGGTCCCTGCTAATGGTGCCTGCTCTCAGCTTTTGAGTGTGACGTACGATCAGACCCAGAATAAAACCCTTGTGTCTGGTTTTTCTATCAATGTCTTTAAAGCTGCTCTGGGACGCCTGCCCTATATTTTGCACTTTGAATTTGTTCCCTTCAATGGCTCTTATGAAGAATTACTTGGGCAAGTCAACAAGGTGAATATAAATATATTTTCTTTGCTACTAATCTAAACCCCATAATAAACCACTCAAAAAGGGTATCATTATTTTATTAATTTTTACAATTTCACTTAATTTTTAATTTATGTCAAGACAACATATTATTAAATTATAGAGATTAAATAAAATTATAGAACGGAATAAAATAATTTAACCAACATTTAATTACTCTAGGGAACATCATATGTGAAATGCTAACGAGATATAGAAAAAAAAAATTATATATATATAACCTAACAAAAATGCTTTCTGTAGGATTTTCATGGTGCTGTTGGAGATATAGAAATAATGGCTCGACGATACAAGCATGTGCAATTTACACATCCGTATGAGGATTCCGGCATTGCGATGATAGTGAGAGTAAAACCAGATAGATCCAAAGAGACGTGGATGTTCATGCAGGCCTTCACGAAAGAAATGTGGTTGTTAATGGCAACAATGCACATGTTCATATCATTTTCCATCTGGATCATCGAAGATGAAGATAATTCTGAGTTAAAAGGATTCGGTGCCATGCTTTGGTTCTCTGTCACCATATTATTCTTCGCACATAGTAAGTAATCTCACATATAAACACTGCATTTAATTTTTTTAATCAAATTACAAATTCATTAATTACATATTGATTATAAATGGTCATAATAATATAATTAGGAGAACCCGTGAGAAGCAGCCTGGCTCGACTTGTGCTGGCACCTTGGTTGTTTGTGATTCTGATCGTAACGTCTAGTTTCACGGCAAGCCTGACATCTATGATAACAGTGTCCCATCTGGAACCATCTGTGCCAGATATACAGGCACTTCAGAGGACAAATGCAATTGTAGGATGCAATACGAGATCTTTCATGGTCAATTATTTGATTGATGAGTTGAAATTTAAGCCTGAGAACATCAGGAAATTTGATTCCATTACTGATTACCCAAGAGCCTTTGAGAACAAAGAAATCGCTGCAGCTTTCTTAATTGCTCCTCAAGCTCAAGTCTTCCTTGCAACATATTGTAAAGGCTATATTCAAGCAGGACCCACCTTGAAGCTCGGTGGTTTAGCCTTTGTGAGTGTTCTTTTTAATTAATTTAAAACTGTCATTTCCTAAAAGTGAATTTCTAAGATCTTAACTTGAAATTAAAATAAATTAATGACCTCATCCTTGCGTAGGCATTCCCTAGAGGTTCAATTTTGGCGATAGACATATCAGAGGCGATCCTAAACGTGATAGAGTGTCGACAAGTTCAACACATGAGGGAAGATATGCTATCCAGCACTAGTTGCGCCACTTCAAATGGCAACATACAAGAAGAGCAATTAGGTCCTCGACCCTTCTTTGGGCTATTCTACATTTCAGGAGCCACTGCTATTTTAGGTTTGTCAATCACTCTAGTGCATTTTGTGGTGAAGAAAGTACACAAGGTTAAGAGCCGCGTAGAAGCGGCTTTTTTTCAACAAATCAGAAGCATCAGACATACAAATAACACTGGGGACACTACACACAACAACCAAACCATGCCTAGTAATAGTATTGAACAGTAACAGTAGCTACATTCTTTTTTGTATATTAAAATGGTAATCTATCTATGACATATTGACAATCTAGGTAAACCCCTCTCTCTCCCTACCGCTTCATTCTTTAGTCATCATGTACGGTGTACATAGTAAAAAAAAACAAAATGTATGTGATATTTCTTTTTTTTTTTTTGTTCTCATGATTTTCATCTCCCATTATAAAATTTTAGAAATAATATTATTGACGAGATAAGTGGCACTCGTGCAAGCGTGATTTTCACGTCCAATTACCGGAACGTGACTCAGTGCCCTCATACGGATCTCCGCCGACAATAGCGTCCTTTTTTTTTTCTCTCTCTCTCTCTCCACATATTCGCTCTAAAGGTCAGATATAATGATGAAGGTAAATGCTTCCAAAGATTCCACCAGTTCATGTGAGGAAAACGATGGCGTTGATCCCACTACATTTCCAAGAAAATTTAACTCATTAACTACACAAAATAGATTGACTTCCTAAAATTTGAAAAGGAAAAAACTATAAAAGTATGAGAAGGAAGCCATCATCCAAAATCAAATAAATCAAGACAAAATCGGAGTATTTCAATTTATTTTCTGAGGAAACAACAAATATGTACAGACGACAACTCACTGATAAGACAGCCTTGCCACAGCTTTGTATACTTGATACTTCATACCAATATATGCCAATTGCCAAGTAGTCCGTCTCTGTGTCATTTTCACCAACACTCCCAGATCTCTCTCCTACGAAATTCTCTGACTCCGAAACTTCTACCGTTTCTATCAGATTTACTTCCCTCTCTGATTCCGCTGTTTCCGACTGATCCACAAATATGGAAGGCTATGATGGGACTGTGAGGCTTGGAGCTCTTCACTTGAACTATGATCGGAATGAATTTGATTCCGGCCCTGATGTGTCGGTTTCCTCTCCGGTTACCAGACAGAAGGCAGCTGCTGCTAAGCAGTTTATAGAAAATCATTACAAGAATTATCTCCAAGGATTGCAGGATCGTAAAGAGAGGTATCCGTTTTTCGTTTTTAGCTATATCTAGCTCTCATCGTTTTTATGGTACACTTGTTGCATTTACTTTCATCCTTTTTCTTCCTCCGATTCAGAGTTTCGGAGATTTAAGGCCAACCCTTGTTGCATTGAATACTTTCTGAGAGTTGATTTGCTGTTTCTGTCTGCTGCTCGTTCCTCTTTTGAGATTGTTATGTTCATTCAATCTTTCCACGTGTATTTATCTTTATGTTGTCTTCCTCTGCTATTTTAATTTTTTTTCCTTTTCTTTAATTCTTTATATACCATATTTGCTTTTGGTTAAACTCTGGCTGCTGCCTTTTAAGAATATTGGAGCAATAGAAAAGAATATTGATATCGTTCTTGGTTTTAGTCTCTGTATTGTTGTTTCTCCTTCTCTTCAATTGATCATTCATATTATGTATCCTTTCGGCAATTACAATATGTGAAGACTCCTCCACTCACATGGACGGAGAAGCATTCAATATAAACTGCCTGTGCTGTAAAGGTTGTTTTATCCTCTTATTCATATATATATATATATATATATATCTTTTCAAGATTAGAACTCTCTCTGATGCTTTTATAGAATCTTCTGAGTAATTCCTACAAAAAGAAGTTATCTTGTTTCAGTTATTTTTTCACTTACACCTCTAAAACTACTGAAATTGGAAGGCTGGCTTTTTTATCTTGCTTCTGATCTATGAATTATGATGGACTGTCAGTGGAGGATACTCTGTCATAGATGTTCATAATGATCAATTCAACTCAGGAGACTCAAAGCGGAAATTGTTTTATTTTGGAAAAATAAATGTTACTTTAATAAATTATGCTTTTATTTCAGACGTAGAGCACTTCAAAGGAGAGCACAAGAAGCTCAAATATCAACTGAAGAACAAGAGGAAATGATGAGGAATTTGGAACGCCGAGAGACTGAATACATGCGGCTGCAGAGACGTAAAGTTGGAATTGATGACTTTGAGCAGTTAACTGTAATTGGCAAAGGTGCTTTTGGTGAGGTACGCGATGAAGATAGCATTACAAAATTACTTTTCGATTCTAATCATTAGTAGTGTCTACCATCATGAACTTAATAAATTTGTGTTGCTAAAATTTCTTAACACTTTTATATAATGCAGGTGAGGTTATGTCGTGCTAAAGGTACAGGAGAGATTTATGCCATGAAGAAATTGAAGAAATCAGAGATGCTTAGCCGAGGACAGGTATTTCTTATCAAACTTGGTACATACTCCGACATACATCTTAGCTTAGCAGTATAAAAAACTTCAATGCAGCAATCTTACCTTGTTTCTCTGCTTACGATATAATATTACTAGTTGCTAATTGCATTGACTGATGTTTACTTGATTTCAATAATGTAAAATTATTTAACTCCCAACGTTAGTTGATCTATTCGGGATGCCTCTGCCTATATGAATATCATGTTATTACTAAAAAAATGTCTTATACAAGCTAACCTGACCATTGGGATCAACTCATTTACTTCTTCTTACATCACGCTTCATTCTAATTTAGGTGGAACATGTTCGATCTGAGAGGAACTTGCTAGCAGAGGTTGATAGTCGATGCATTGTGAAACTTCACTACTCATTCCAAGATTCAGATTTCCTATATCTCATCATGGAGTATTTACCCGGGGGTGACATTATGACATTACTAATGAGAGAAGATATTCTTTCTGAAGATGTTGCCCGCTTCTACATTGCTGAAAGCATCTTAGCCATTCACTCAATACATCAACACAATTACGTACATAGGTATGGTTGTTGTCAACTAAGTTTTCATTTTTCTGGTTTGACTGTTTGTTGTAGCTACTTAATGTATAACAGAATACGTTGGAAGTTATCTTCACCTTCCCATATGCCACAAGACCAATCCTTTAGATTAACAAGTTTGCTCATTGCTTGGTCTAAAAAGTATAAAATTTTGTTCATTCTGGCTCAAATTACCTAGTGCCAGTATTCTTAAGATATGGTGTGTAACGCGGTTTTCCATATTCTTAGAAATTGGAATGCTTGCAGCTAAGGCGTAAACAATCTATATTTGCAGTATGCCTTCTCAGATTCTGAAAAGAATATATTTAAGCAGAATCTCTTAGTTGTAGTCTGTTTTTATTTAAAAGTGAAATGATTTATCTTAAGCTATGGTAATTTATCAGCCTTTCATTTATAATAGACAGAGAAAAGAATTGGGATGACGAAAATGAAATTACTGAGGGAAATTTTCAAGCAAGAATTTCTGGATCATATTCATGATTGCTAAAGCTATTAGAACTCAGAAATATTTTGTTTCTGGAAATAGATTTATAACTTTCTTTGGAGTAATAATTTTCAAATATATGAAACAATAGAGGTGATGCTTAGTCGGATTTATTTTGATTGTAGGGATATAAAACCAGATAATCTGATACTGGATAAAAATGGCCATCTGAAGCTTTCAGACTTCGGCTTATGTAAGCCTCTTGATGATAAGTATTCAACAATTTTGTTGGAAAGTGAAGATTTTACCAGTAATGAATCGACTAGTGAGGCTGAAGGATATTCTGCATCCCCTTGGTTGATGCCTAAGGAGCAATTACAACAGTGGAAACGTAATCGCCGAGCATTGGTATTGCCATTTTCCCCCAGTTCAAGTTCCTCTTCATGTATTGTTGGTGGAAAAACAGAATGTCAAACCCTATAACACAACGACTTGATCATTTACAAAAGTTATTTAAGTTTTTGCTTTCTAATATTAAGTGGTGATAATTTTTAATGTAAAGGCTGTAAAATAGTTTCTAACTTATATACTTCTTCAGGCATATTCCACCGTTGGAACTCTTGATTATATGGCACCTGAAGTTTTGCTCAAAAAGGGCTATGGAATAGAATGTGATTGGTGGTCTCTTGGAGCAATCATGTATGAGATGCTTATTGGATATCCTCCCTTTTGTTCTGACGATCCAAGGATGACATGCCGTAAGGTATTTGATTCTTTGGTTTTTATATTCTCATAGCATTCTCTATTTATTCATAAGAACATAGTGTTTGTGTATTGTGTCAGATAATTAACTGGAAAACATGCCTGAAATTCCCTGGAGAACCCAAGATATCAGCTGAAGGTAAGGATCTGATCTGTCACTTATTATGTGATGTTGACACAAGACTGGGAACCAGAGGGGTTGAAGAAATAAAGGTAACAACTATCTTAGGTATAACCATTGTATTACTTATTTGGTTTTCCTAATTTCAAGATATTACTATTCTTCACATTCATTGAAAAGTAAATGATAACTCTAGTCGATTAGAAAGTGCTCATTATATCTCCTGAAGATAACAGATTCTTAAAACCTGCTCAAGTGACAAGTTCACCGAACATATCATTACTTACTTTTTCAGGCTCATCCATGGTTCAGATCTATTCAATGGGATATGCTTTATGAAATGGAAGCTGCATATAAACCTACTGTCACTGGAGATTTGGACACGCAAAACTTTGAGAAGTTTCCCGAAGTGAGTAAAAAAAATATTATTTATTGGAAAAGCTGAGAGGTGAAATATACGCATTGCAACTTCTACATTGGAATTCAAAGGGTGAAATAAGATTCATTCATTAATTTCTTGCTAAATCTAAACTTATTTAATTTTACTGGACTTTCCAATAATGGAAATGACTTTTTTCCAAGTACGTGCAAGGTAGTATCTAGAATGGTTTAGTTCCATGTTTTCTCTCAAGTTATTCTTCATTGCACTGCAAATTGATTGTCTTAGAGGTTGTTTATTTATTGTTTAATTGATGACCAGCGTAGTTGTAGTTTTGCACATTTACCTAACCACTTCCTTTTCAGTGGCCAAAAAAGAAGTAATTAAAATGTTGTTTTAAGAATTGATAATTTTTCAAATTGGAAAGTAAATTCTAGCTATGGCTAATACTATTTGCCTCTTGCCTTTTCATTTTGTCGTCATTTATAGATGACAGATTTTGAAACTGTAGACTGTAGTATGGGGGTTTTTAATAGTATTAGGCATTGAAGGAATTCATGTCTTTTGTTTTCAGTTTTATAAAACTTTTGTGAGTTTTTTCATTTGAAGGTAGAAGGACCACAATCCACAACAGCAACTGTTGGACCTTGGCGGAAGGTAAATAATTTTATTTAGTTTGAGGTTTATTAAGATATTTTCTAAGCATGCGGATTGAGTTTATGGCAACAGATTTATAAATGCTTGTGGAGAAACATTGATTTCTCATCCTTATTCTTTTCATTTTTCTTTCTTTGTTGATACATCTCCTTTACATTGAAATAAAATTTCATTTTACTCCCAAAAATTCCGTAGCTATGTGGATCAACGCTTCAGTTATGGCCAAAGCTACAGTTGGCTGGATCCAATATTTAACTAACAGTGACTGTAAAATTTTTTTAAAAAATATGTTTACCTCCTATTATGTAATTACAGATATTTAGAGGTTAGTGCACTAAACCTTTTGGTCAACGGTCAATATTTCACTTCTCTGTTACTCTGCTCTCATAAAGAACTGTATATTCTGGAGGACTAATGTCGTCCAGAAATGTAATTCGTCCTCTATTACTGTTCTTAAAATTCAATAGTTTTCAAGATTGTGTCTGTTACGTGTTCTGTTTATCCATTACCCTTAAAACTTGCTTTTGATGTCTATTAAAAGTGTTATTTATTACCCTTCTCTTAAAATCGCGATGTTATGATATCTTACTTTCCTTTTTGGCATCTCTCGCAGATGTTAACATCCAAAGACACCAATTTCATAGGATATACTTTTAAGAAGTCAGACATCCTCAAATCACTTGAAAGTTCGGGTAAGAAACTACTGTGGTTAGATTCTTTCTCTTAACAACATCTTGTTGCATAATTAATCAATGAACATACTGTTTTGTAGGTACAGATGTCAGGTTGAATGGATCATCACAATCCCCTTCACTGATTTCATTGTTAGGTATGATCCGTTCTACTTGCACTGTTTCACACATATTAATTCAGGCAGGCATGCTCGACTATATTTTTCTGAGGCTTTTTATGTAATTGGATGAAATTAAAAAAATATACATAAAACGCACCAGATTTACATGTTTAAGCAAAATTTCTTCCTACACAGCCTTATGGAATAGAAATGTGCATGGAGAATGTAAGTTGGCAGGCAGAGAACTTAAATAATTATCTCCCTATTATAGATTATAGTTAGATTAGTTGTAGTACTTAACAGCTTAAATTTTTGAGTGAAATTGTCCTCATTTCTGTTCTGTCTAATTAAAAGAGAAAGGGTAGGATTGGATACAATAATAGGCAGAGTCACATCTTCCATTGTCAGTGATAACTGATAAGCTAAATTTTCCTACCCCTACTCCTGCTGATTGCCAGAATCTGGTAAAGATGACTCAACTCTGCTATTATTATCACTGCTGTTTTAATACTTTTTGGTTATGCAGGTCGAATTGACTTGCAAGACACTGTCATTCCAGAAAGTGAGCAGAAGCAGAAAGTTGAGTCATAATCTTCCTTGTTTTGCTTCTATTGGAGCGTGTATTCTATTCTTTTACACATGCCATTTAAAGAACGTCGTAGATCAGTAAATGGTAGCAAGAATATCCAATCCAGGCAAACAGGAATAAGGTTATGTTATCGTGAGAGAGCTATAATACCATGCTGCCTCACATCAGATTATCTGCTTCTTGCGCTCTCAATTGACGATGATATTATCCTTATCCTTGACAGAAGTCAACAGATGTGCAGTTCAAGCGCAGTTTTTTTGAATCATGAAATACAATCGTTTATGTTCAGTATTTTGAGTAGTTAAGTTTGGAAACAGATTTTTCTTGTTTTATGTGGATCTAAAAATCAAAATTTTGCAAAACAAATTTCTTTTTCCTTTTTTTCTTTTCACTACACATGAAATTCGTACTCTACCATATATGGTGATTGGAAATGGATCTACAATTAGAAACTGACCAACTAGCCAGATGAAAAGAGAGATTTTATGGGAAGTTAAACGGGAACGGATCCCCTGCTGGGCGCCTCCTTGCTGGGCGCCCTGCTGTGCGATGAAATGACATCGTTTTGTCGCATTTTTTTTTTTTTGTAGATAATGAAACGACATCGTTTCGCTGCATTACTAATTCGGTTTTTCGCGGGCAAAAACGATGTCGTTTCGTCATATAATTTTTAATTCCTCGCCGAAAGCGTCATAGCTCTTTCTCCTTCACTTTGTCTGTAATTCCCAATTTCAGAGAGAATGGATTAATTCCTTTCTTACTTCTCCTTCATGGCTTCCACCTCCACTACACAACCATGTCCTTACACTTCAGCAGACCACGACGCCAAAAAACACTGCTGATGAAGACGCAGAGGAGACGGCAGACCACGACGCCGGAAAAAGATGCCGATGAAGACGCGGTCGAGACGCTCCAATGCCACACAGTTCAAGATGCTGATGAAGATGACAATTTTCGACAGACCACGACGGCAGAGAAGGCGACGACGCTGCGAACGAGACGGTGCCGTGAAGTGGACGCTGCAGGAAATGGCATGCGCTCACGTAGACGAAGAAGCTTGCTGATGAAGAAGGAGACGCGCGCGCGGGAATTTTACACATTGCCTTTTTTTGTTTTTGCTGCTAAACGAGTAACGACATCGTTTTGCTTGCTGGAATTGAAAATTATACGACGAAATGGCGTCATTTTTGCCTGCGAAAAACCGAATTAGTAACGCAGCGAAACGACATCGTTTCATTATCTGCAAAAAAAAAAATAAAATACGATGAAACGGTATCGTTTCATCACACAGCAGGGCGCCCAGCAGGGAGGCGCCCGGCAGGGGATCCGTTCCCAAGTTAAACTGCCCCATTTTATACTTGGTATCTTTGCTGATGCTACTATGATATTTCTTTTGCTATTGCCGATGTATTAAGGACGAAAATATTGAAGTACTTTATTTTTTATTTAACCAATAATCTAATAGAGACTAATATATTTTCGCTTTATATTTTTTTAACCTAAGCTTAAATAATATTATCAGTCGTACTTCGTATATACGTTTTAAAACAGGGAAAAATACTGATGAGTCTTGTTTATCAATCATCATAGTAAAATATCCTAGAATGTAGAAGAAGTTTGCGAAATGCTACTTCAAGATTACGTGAGGATAAGGAAAAAGACAGTCGTAAGTTATTGGATGTTTAAGAGACAGCAAAGTGAGGGGACTGACAGACAGACAGACAGCTGAAAACGCAGTGACACATCATCAAATGAGGGGCATCATGGTGAAGTGTGAAGTTTCAGATGACAGATATTTTGGATGCCGCAATAAAATATCTATCGCTCTGCCTGCTCCAAGAAAGATGACGTGGCGACGCGATGGCCCACGACACGTGTTAAAGCGCTGACACTGTACCCTTCTTTTTTTGGTTACAAGTTACGACCACCGTTTCCACCTCTGCCTCTTCTTATTCGTCTGAATGTCTCACTTTCACTTTCATCCTTCTCTGCTCTCGCTCCTCAAAAAATGAAGAATTTCAGATTAACTCGAGTTCCCACGAGTTCACCCAACCACTCTTCCGAGTTGAACCTACCAGCCAACCACATAGAGGTATACCTTTCACTCTTTCATTTTTTCTCTTCGATATATGCCTTTGATCGCCCATGTGATTTCAATTTCTTGTTCATCCCAACAAAGCAACAATTATACACTTAATTACAGGAAGGGAAGATGTATGCAACTCTTTCTTTTTTCTTTTTGCATGTCCCTTCAAATGATTTCTTATTCTTTTTCGCAATTTATCCTTCTTCTCACGCATATATTTATTTATTTATTTTAGGACATTCTAGTAAAGAAGTGCATGTCAACTAAAGAGTGGACAGACGAGAAACACGGCTTGTATCTTAAGTTTATGGAAGCAACATTTGTTAATCAGTTATATAATTCCAAGCAAATGCTGGGTTGGTGTTCTCCTCAAGCAACTTTCTCACACTCTACTACCACCACTTCTCCCCAGGTTTCATTTCCTTTTGATTTTTTGGAATTAAAAGAAACTGTTATTTACATATTCTAAAAAACTTGATATGGAGGAACCAGTTTTTATCTGGATTAAAAAAAGTTAATTGCCTAATATATCACATTTAGTTCGAGACAATCAAATCAACAGTTTTACACAATTTATGATAAGCAAATTGACATTGAACAATACTTCTCATTATAGTATTATTGAATATAATGAAGTAGCTAAGATTTAGAAGCAGAGAGGCATAATTAAAAATATGTGCTCTGTAATCAAATAAATCAATCTCAAAGTTACCTAGAACGATAGACTAGCTTAGTTATATACGTAGTAACATAATCTGGAATAACAGTTGAAGGTTGTTGGAGGTGGGTGCTGGAAAAAGATAAAATTTGGAAGAGAAAATAAGCACATAGGTAAGAGCAATGAGTACCATGATTTAAAGGCAAATCCTTCGATTCAGCATTGTGTGAGATGTTCAAGCAAAGACGGGAGTGTAGCATGTGGCGTTAACGTTAATGTTGAAGAAAGTGTTAGCTCCACAAGTGATAAAGTGTCTAATTCAGGCCAAAGAAGAAAGAGAAATCCCTCTGCTTCACCCCACATGTTCTTCAGCCATACAGATACAGGTGCCCTGCCTCGCCTTTCCTTTCCTTTCCTTTCCTTCCCCCACAATATAATTAATCAATTCCCTTCTCTCTATACTAATCATATATACTTTGTGCATGGGGTTTTAATTATTTTACAGAAATGTCAGATCAGAACTTTGTTGATGAAGAAGTGGTAAGCCATAAAGGAAAACGTCAAAACTCAAAAGACTGCCAATGTTGAGATGATATCAAAACGCTGTTTTGTGGACTCGAGAAATGTTATTGATTATTAGGCATTGCACTGCTTCTGGTGCTCCAATTATAACTTCTCCAAATCCTATGTGATATATATGTCCTTAATTAGGCATGCAGCTAAGTAGCAGAACATCAACTTACGGCAAATTTCCACATGCTGATTGTTAATATTCATTTGTATTTGGTATGCGTAGCTAGTGACGTGGCACCAACAACTCTAACGGGGCAGTCTCTGTTGATGTGTATATCTGTGGTTTTGTGTAGCTTTTTTGGATTTAGAATATCTCATGTAAAAATAACATGATAATATTATATAAATAAAGAGATGATTTACTTTTATCCTTTAGTCTCTCTCGATTTCTTCTATCTTTTTTAGTTACAGCTTAGTTGGAAAACGGAAGAACAAACGACACCAACTTCTCTACCTGTAAAACAACTAACCTCTGACAATTTGAACAAAGGCATTCAATACATTAAGGTCCTCTCTTCTAATATGCATCATATTGATCTCTCTCTCTCTCTATTTCAATAAAAGCGGGGTTTAACTAAATTTTATGAAAATTAAGATTATATCAGAGATTTTTGCGCTACTTTAAACATATTTAACGTTATCTATGTTAGTCAGTGAAAGAGATAATAGATTAATGTATCAAGAATTACTGAAAAAGTTATTTATTCAACGGAGAATTTTCAGTAAATTTATATAAAATATTTTTATATGATTATATACATGAATTTTAAAGTGGTCTAATAATAAAATTAAATAAATAAAACTATATGCGATCCATATCATAAGTCATAACCCTCAAGAATCTCACGTGAAAGAAATAAAATATATGATATAGTGGAGTTTGTAGCGGTACATACAGTGATTATTTTTTGGACAGGCATAAAAAGCGAGAAATTAAAAGATATAATATTATTAATTTAAGGTGTACAAAAAAAAATTAATATGAATAAATTAATAAGTTAAAATAAAATTATCCTATTCAAACCTATGATACGTGTAAAGTTAAAAATAATAGTTTTCACTCTCATTAAATAACATTTTTTTGTTTACTGTAATGTGAATATGTTATCTCATTTTATCTTGTCATTACATAATAGCACACAAAATATTATTATTCAATTCTAATACCTAAAATAATATAATATGTAAGATATCGGAGTTAAAGGCGCCGTGTTCCAAACATCTAGGTGTTCTATAAAAAATTCCTTTAATCTTAAGCATTGTAAAACAAACCTATCTATTTTATAAATTATAAAATTTGTGAGAGTTTAAAGTCAAATTTTATAATTAAAAATTGTTTTGAACATACATATAAAATTAAATTATACTTTTTTTATTTTAAAAAATTATATTTTTTTCTCTCAAACATAAAAAAAATTTTAATTTTATTTATTTTAATTAAATTACTCTTATGGTTATTATTTATATAATTAAATATATATTTTATTAATATAAAAATATTTTTTAACTTAAAATAAAATAAAATTATTATTTTTAATTTAAAATAAATAATAATTAAATATTATAATTTTAATAAATTATAATATTTTTAAAATATTAATAATATTATTAAAATTATTTTAATTAAAATAAGTGAAATTATGAATTTTTTTAATTTTTTAAAGTAAAAGAGTATAAAATTTTAAAATAAAAAATAATAATTTTAATATTTCTTAAAAAAATAATTTATTGTACGTGTAATTTTGTATTTTAGCCAAATTTTTTACCAAACGTGGTTCGTGGTTGATTCGTCCGTTGTTTAAGAGCCGCATCATTTGTTCATTTTAAAAACTTAAAATTGTAATTTCTTAATATTTTTTCATGGCTTCGAAGGACCATCGAAACTAACGAACGGCCTCCAATGTCAAATTCTCACGAAACCCTGACCTTCTTATGCTCGTAATAACCGATCAATAGCTTTGTCAATTTTATTTCACCGTGGCGTCTGGATCCACTTGAAGATCCTTTCAAGGATTGGATTTTCGTTTCATAGGCTTCACATTCTCTGTTCGTTCGACTCCGACTCAGAATATGTGTTTTCCACTCTGAATTATTCCTTCGATCAGTAATTTTTTTAGCTGCCCAGCATTTAAATAAGCTTGAATTTCGTGGTTGTAGCTATACTTGTTTTGTAATTGCTAATTGGTGCATATCTGATTTGCACCAATTTAGCTGCATCTGTGAAAACTAGGGTTCCCCAATTTCTTGGACTTGACAATGCCGCCATTTTTGTCGACCTCAAAAGCACTCCGCTCCTTTGTATCGCGTAAAAACGGTGTCAGGCAATTGATTAGTTTCGGTAAGAGCAATGGGCAGCTTAGGAAACCCGATCAGTGCCGATGCCTCAGTACCATTGCGGGTATCCAGAATAGGTCCATTTATAAACCTTTTGGCTGCTACGCTGATTCTAAACCATTGATGGGAGGAGTTTTTAATAATAATTCTGTCCAAACGAGGCAGTTTCTTGGATGTGGAGATGGTGAAGAAGGTGTATTATGCAAAATTTATGAGGAGAAGCGCGTTTTAGGGTACTTTGATGCTATACATCTTTCTTTATCTGTCTTCGAGCATGTCGTTTGTTTCTAATTCCACGTTAGAACTATTCTCTGGTGGAATTGAAGTGTTACGCCTCTAATCTGTGTCTCAATTGAATCTCCCTTAATAAATTGTCGAGTGGTAATACACTGTAGGTTAGTAAATTCATTTTTTTAAAATGATGCATGATAGTATCTGCTCTATTAATCCTTGCTTACGTTTTTTTAGTTCTCCTTCTCGGTGCAAATTGGATTGTTTTCTGGAAACTAGTTTATCTTCTAAATACATTATCAATAGTTTGAACTCTGAAGCTTGCTTCAGATATTAATTTCACCTTTTTGTACATTTTTTAATAGTTATTTCGTACACAAGTTTCGGTTGATTTATTTGAATTCCATGAGTTGGCATTTGATTGTGTGAAAAATACTTTTAGACAAACGTAGGTGTATGCATTTTTGTTGAATACTACTACAATGTATATGCAAGCTGATACATTGTTTGATTCTTAGGTACTCCCCGGAGCAATTATTTGATGTTGTTGCGGCTGTTGACTTTTATCATGGTTTTGTCCCATGGTGTCAGAGGTCAGAGATACTTAAACACTATCCTGACGGATCATTTGATGCTGAATTGGAGATTGGATTTAAATTTTTTGTTGAAAGTTATATATCCCATGTTGAATTGGAAAGACCAAAGCATATAAAGGTATTCAAACCTCCTCTGGTCTATTATATGGTAGCCTAGAGGTTCTACTTTATTAATGGTTATCTTTTTGTTGTGTCTGGATGATTATTATGACTTATTAGCAACTGTTTTTATGACATTAAATTTCCGAAAACTGATGAGACTGATAGACCTATTTAAGAGAAAGTTTGATATTATGACTTGTGAACTTTCGATTCTTTATTTGCCCATGTAGGTGGTTCCAGCTGGTTGTTCGTTTTACTTTGCTTTCTCTTTAGTTCTTCTGCTTTCTTGTACTAATACTATTTGTTTTGTACCTCCAGAGTACTGTGTCAAAGAGTAACCTGTTTGACCATTTGATAAACATATGGGAATTTAATCCAGGGCCAGTTCCAGGAACTTGCAACCTTTATTTTTTGGTAGATTTTAAGTTTCAGTCTCCTCTTTACAGACAGGTATTGGTCTGCAGTTACATATCTTTTCTCCTCAACTTCCTTTTTGGTGTCTTTTATCCTTGTTTGTGGAATGAATTGTCCCCTATTTTTTTTAATTGGCTTGACTTGACCCCTGCACTGTGAGACATGTTTGTTACCATTCTTAGTTCCTATCTCCATGATAGATATTTGTGTATGTTAAAGAATATATGCTTTTTTTGGACTAAATACTACCTCATTTTCAGTATATTGGCATGCTTTTCCCTCCTCCAATTATACCTGCATTTCTAGCCATAAAATTGCCAACACGGCATTCTTCATTACAATCTAACATTTTCAAGGCTATAAAGATGCTACTTTAGTTGCTTCAGCTTCCTCCTTTTTGTTCTAGCCATAATCATATCCTTATGTTGTCCGTTGTCCATCTCCTGCTGTTTTGATGTACACCATGTTCTGTTACACTAACTTCTGAAGAAGTTTTTGGCCTAATTCAAGATCATGGATTTTTCAAGTCTTGCCAACGTTATGTCATTGATCTTGAGTCTTGCCAACGTGAGAGTTCCATACTTTTACAAGTCATACACATTGTATCCCTACAATTTGTTCCAAACATGAAAATTTTTTGTATGTGGCTTAAATAGGCAATCTTTGATCAGAAACTACAAGAAAAAATCTATATAGTGTTCATTTGTCTGACAGATTTGTCCTGTTTGTACATTTTTACTTTCTGATAATTAGCTAATAAACTTTCTGGATCATGTTCCGGACAGAGTTAATTTGTACTGTTATATAAGAATGTGGTTGCCTATTTTGTTTAGCTTTTATAGTTGTGTGTGACCTTTCTCTGTTCGTCTGTGCTCTTTATTCCTGTTGGCAGAGTCTGGCTACTGTGTATCCTATATATTTATGATTATTGACTAATAAAATGTTGTTTTGACTGTGATTCTCTGGTTGTCAGATTGCATCAGTGTTCTTTAAGGAGGTAGCTTCTAGAATGGTTGCTTCATTTACTGAGCGTTGCTGTTTGATATATGGACCAGCGGTGCCAATTCTTGAAAATTCATATGGGGAAAGGGCATAAAGTTGTTCTGCACATCGTAGTTAGAACATAATTGAGATGAATTCACAATTTAAACAGGAATTGAGTGGTTTTTTTAATTGCTTTCCACCCAATGCTGGTTATGTTGTGGTTATTGTAATTCAGAGGCTAATTATTGAGCCTTTTCTGTTTCTTGATGTGGTCCCTCCCTGGAGATATTTGGTACAGGTGACAATGGAAACCGTTAGTGTAAATTTTTTACAATAAATTTTTAAGATGAATGGCAGCATGTGCCGATTTCAACACCTTGCTTGTTTTAGGCTGTACACATTTTAATGTATTTTCTCTTTTCAAATTTTAGAGCTGCATGCCTGCATCTAACTAGTTGTCTGGAAATTCCGCTTCTTCTACACAGGAGTACGCGTACTCATCATTTATGATTCTGCATATCAATAGTGACTCGATATGCAAACTCAGCGACGCCTTTCGCAGCTTAAAGTGTAGGCAATACCTTCAAAACTTTAGAAAGTTGAGGCATGTCAGAAAGTGTACAATTGTATGCCTATATATATACACATAATACAACACCGGGGCCAGATGCCCAAAAAGAACAGAAATTACCTGCCTTTATATATTTTTCGTACGGTTAACTTGAAGATTATAGAATATTCATGAAATCTAAGTAGTGCAAATCATAGAGAGTATAGGGATTCATGAGAGGTATTAATTTTGTCGAATAATATTTAGGATGTAGGAATGTCTTGCTATGATATCTCTCAGGGTGAGTTATGAAGTACTAATAATGTCTTTGGAATATGGCACTTGAAGACGATAAGATCCTTGCCTCTTGAGACCATCTTCATTTGAGGTTATGGATAATTAAATCTGATACTGAAAGTAATAATGGAGCAGTTTTGCAACCAAGTTGAATTATAAAATGTATGCATTATTTGCAGTAGAAACGAGAGTTCGAACGGCACTCTTCAGTCATATATGGCTCGCCAATTGGATTCAAGGATTTCGGAGATGATTCTCTGTTTTCTAATTATGTCACTGTTGCTATTTCGTCGTTTTGTTCATCCTACAATCAGTTCCTGTGAACGACGATGTCGTGTTAAACTATATATAAGTTAGGCTGCTCCCACACCCAGTGTTCCCCCCGTCGAGGTACAGAGTATGAACGCATGTACAGTTTGCAGCTCGAAAACCAAAACTGGTGGCCTCTCGTTCTTTCACTCACTGCTTCACTTGTATTCTGGAACCCAAAATGCCAAGTGCCCACTCGTTATCTTTCGGGAGCTATTAGCAAATAATGCAAATCCCAACCATCTCACTTTCTCGTTACTTATTAAAGCCTGCGCTTCATCCGTTTCTTCCTATGCTCACAGTTCGGTGACTGCGAGTTTAGAAGTTAACCAGATCCAGACACAATTACTGAAACGAGGTATCAACAACTTTGTTTATGTAAATACTGCTCTTCTTGATTTCTACATGAAACTGGGGTTTACAGTTAATGCTCGCCGACTGTTTGAAGATATGTCTTTTAGAGATGTTGTTTCGTGGAACGCATTGATTTGTGGATATTCACAGAATGGGCATTATTATGATGCACTAGCTCTCTTTGTACGGATGCTTAGAGAAGGTTCCAGACCTGATCCTACTACAATTGTTAGTTTGGTACCTTCTTGTGCTCGCTTTGAACTTATTCTTCAAGGAAGATCCCTTCATGGGTTTGGAATTAAAGCTGGCCTTGCTTGTGATCCTAAATTGAAGAATGCCCTTACCTCAGTATATGCTAAATGGGATGATTTGGAAGCATCGGAACTCTTATTTGATGAAATGTCCCAGAGAAGTATTGTTTCTTGGAATTCCATGATTGGTGCCTATGCTCAAAATGGCTTCTTGGATAAGGCAATGATTTGCTTCAAAGAAATGGTAGAGGAGGGTGTGCAACCCAGTCCGGTGACAATGATAAGCCTTCTATCAGCAAATGCTGTTCCAGAAACTATCCATTGTTACATTATTAAATGTGGCATGACTAATCTTGCTTCTGTCATTACTTCACTAGTTTGCCTATATGCAAGACAAGGGTGCACATATAGGGCAGAACTTCTTTACAAACATTTGCCAACGAACAACCTTATTTCCTTAACAGCGATAATGTCAAGCTTTTCTGAGAAAGGTGATATAAAGTCAGTTGTTGAGTATTTCATCCAAACTCAGCAGTTAGACATTAAACTTGATGCAGTTGCCTTGCTTATTGTCCTTCATGGAATTAAAGATCCTGATCATTTTTCTGTTGGACGTGCTTTCCATGCTTACGGATTCAAGAGTGGGTTGACTACCGATTGTTTAGTTGCTAATGGGCTGTTAAGCATGTATTCAAGATTTGATGAGATAGAAGATGTTTTCTGTTTGTTTCTTGAGACGAGCAAAAAACCTCTGATCACTTGGAATTCTGTGATATCAGGCTGCGTGCAGGCTGGAAAATCAAGCTATGCCATGGAGTTGTTCGGCCAAATGAAAATGTCTGGACAAAAACCTGATGCCATTACCATTGCTAGTTTACTATCTGGGTGCTGCCAGCTTGGGTACCTGCGGTTTGGGGAGACATTACATAACTATGTCTTAAGGAACAATATGGAAATGGAAGATTTCACAGGAACTGCTCTAATAGACATGTATACCAAGTGTGGAAGATTAGAGTATGCTGAAAAGGTGTTTAATAGCATCAATGATCCATGTTTGACAACATGGAACTCTATCATATCAGGTTATAGTTTATATGGGCTTGAACGTAAAGCTTTCAGTTGTTACAATGAACTGCAAGAACAAGGGCTAAAACCTGATAAAATCACCTTCTTGGGAATTTTAGCAGCATGTACCCATGGGGCACTCGTTCATGAAGGAATAGAATACTTCCGTAGCATGACCGAAGAGTATGGTTTGATGCCAGGTTTGCAACATTGTGCCTGCATGGTTGGTCTATTAGGTCGAGCAGGCTTGTTTAATGAAGCAATGGAATTTATTTATAACATGGAGATCGAACCTGATTCTGCTGTCTGGGGATCACTGTTAAGTGCTTGTTGCATCCACCAAGAAATCAAACTTGGGGAATGTTTGGCGAAGAAATTATTGTTTTTGAATTACAGAAATGGTGGGTTTTACGTACTGATGTCAAATCTTTATGCGGTTGTAGGGAGGTGGGACGATGTAGCAAGGGTGCGGGATATGATGAGAGACAGTGGAGGCGATGGATGTTCGGGAATTAGTGTTATTGAAGTCATTTTCGTTGAAGAAGACTTGAATAAAAACTCAAGAATGAATGAAGTCCATTTGAATACAAGTACTTCACAGCATTTGTGTCCATTGACTACGAGAGAGTTGCATTAAGCCATTAATTACCTAATGTTTTTTTACCCACCAAAAATGCAGTTTGTCCACTATCTTAGATTAAAAAAAAATTTGAACTTGTTAATAAGCATCACCTCAATGAAAAGGTTAACGAGCTTGTCCCAACAAAAAAGACAGCTTTGGAGACTTTTAAATCTTCTAACTAGAGATGCTTAATTATTTGTTAAATGTTCTTTATATGTACAAAACGGGAATCCAAACGACATGGAATTCAATTTTCTCGTTAGAATTTCTCTTTCCTCTTGCTGGTCCTTTGTAGAAGTAGAACCCTAATGATTTACGAAGAGTCCGAAGAGAAAAGGACCACAAAACAAAACGCTCCGTTTTGGAATTCAGAGTAGGCGTCCTACATCTGAGTTGATTTAGAATTCATAATTCTTCAACTTTTCAATAATATGTACATTTTAAACCGAAGTAGCATAGATATCATTTAGATGGGTGAGTCACACAATCATGAAGATTTAGAAAACCCCGACTGATAAAGAGAGGGGTTATGAGGACTACAGTGAAGAAGTAAACTACCATGATGAATTAGAAGAGAGCCAAAGATGGTCTTGAAGCTCAATTACTCATGTCCCCAGACATCCAATCTGAATAATGCTATTAAGCTCTACCTTCGCTCTGGTGGAAACACCAAAAACGCTAAATGGTTAACCTCTGAAAAAACTCACATATTCTTCTGTTAAGACATGGAAAGAGGGGAATCATGGTGGGTTTTGAAGCTTAGTTCGAAAATTCGAGTAAAGGTGGCTGCCGAGATGCAATTAAAAACCTTCGAGGACCAGCGATGTGTTGACTTCGTTGCACAGGGTGTTTAGGCTATAAAATTGTTTTCTGAAGAAAAAAATTGAGAAAAAAAATCTTTTATTTGATTAAATTCAAATCTCACAAAGCTTTACAAAATCCGAGGACTAATATATCATGAGCCTATATACATTACAGAATCATCCTATTCACTCTTTTCCCACGATGACGATTTTATATTTACGTCATCAAAAAGCACCAACCAGACGACCACGCACAATCCTTCTAGTGAGACAGACTATAATCTAATCAACAATACATACAACAATCACCAACATAGGCATATGGTTTCAACTGAGGATTACTAAGACTTGGTCGTATGTGCTTTTCTTCTAGCAAAGAACATTAAAACACGTGGGAAGAATGACTTCTTCTTCTTCTTACCATTCTTTGTTTCTGGGGATGATCCAACCTTTGAATTTGACAAATTATGTACAGGACTAGCTTCCTCAGGAGCTTGTTCATGGTGATCTACTTCCTTACTCCCCTCAAAATTTACACTTAGGCTTTTATTTTGGTTTACCACTCCTGGGCTAGACTCACCAGCCTTTCTTCTATGCTCATGTTCAGCCCTCCACTTTCTTAACTCTTGTTCTACACCTAATTTTCCTTCTTTTGCCTTCTCAGCTTTTTCCATTGCCACCTTCAGAGATTCCCTTCTGGTAGACATCTCTTGATTCACTTCTTCTAATCTTGCCAAGGTTTTCAATTCAGACTCCCTAGCTATCTCAATATCAGAATTAGCAGCTGCAACCCTCATATTGGCCTGCTCTTCTGCCTCATGGGCTCGTTTGTTAAGCTCATAGTATTCCTCCAACGAAAGAGTGACCCCATTGGATGGGTCCACATCATGGCTGCTTCTAGCTGATTCACTCTCTTGCAATGCTTTAATTGTTGCTATTGCCAACTTCTCAGAAGCCCTGGCAGCCTCCATCTCCTTTTGAGCTGCAAGTAATCTGCTTTCCATTGTACTTGCTCTACCCTTGGCTTGCTCTGCCTCATCCTTCACTTTTCGCAACTCTTCACGAGCTTCTTGAGCAAGTAAGTTGGCCTGATTAGCCTCTTCAGCTGCTTGTTGTAGTTTCTTAGGTAGATCAACCATTTTCTCTTTGGCTTCTTTCTCCTTCATCTTTACCAAAGCTATTTCAGATCTAGTCTTATCCAATTCAGCTTCAAGGGAAGCAACTGCAATCGAGGCCATTCCCTCTCTCTGCCTAATGGTGGTAAGAGATGTTTTCTCTTGTTCAAGTTCTAATTTTAATGATGCAGCAGCTGCCCTCAAGAAATTAACCTCAGTAGTTGCTTTGTCCTTGTTAAGCTTTACTTCCTCAAGTTCCTTTCTAGCTGATGCGACAATTGCCAATATTTCAGTGTGTGCCTTCTTCTCTGGTTCCTCTAGGTCTTCTTTTGAGATTCCTTCTTCATCACCTTCCAGCTTCAACTTTGATTCCATATAAGCAGCTAATTCAGCTTTCAAATCAATCAGCAAAGCAGAGGCTCTGTCTAGTCTAGATTTGAGATCCTTTGCTGACAAAATTTCCTGGTTTAGTCTCTGGAGCTCCTCTTCTGCCTGTTTAAGCTCCTTCTCCCAGTTGAGAGAATTCTGATCTCTTGCCGTGATTGTTCCTATTCTTTTTTCCTCTGCTTCCAAGTGTGCAGAATGTGCAGATTCAAACGACTCCTTTACAGCAATTAATTCAATAGTCAAATCTTCCACTGTCTTCTCTACTTCTTTTGATGCTATAACAGCCTCTTCAGCTTTTTGAATGGCTACATCCTTTTCAATCTCTAAGGAAGAATATTCCTTGCGTAATGCTTCCAGTTCTTCTTTCACAAATGTTAACTCAGAAACAGCTGCTGTAAACCTGGCTTTAGCAACCTCAAGTTGTGCCTTGGCTGCAACACTTGATTCATCTGCAATGCCCTGCTCCATCTCTTCCACTCTGAGCCTTGCAAGTTCTGAGTCCTGTCTTGCTTGGCGCTCTTCTGTTTGTGCCCTCTCCAGGTTAAGTTTTAGTTCTTCAATTAATCTTTTAGTGCTATCCAGTTCCTTTAATACTTGAATTTTTTCCCGTGCAGCGGCTTCTGCTTGTTTCCTGTACCCTGGGATCTCCTCCTGTGCTTTTTCAAGTTCTTGCTCTACGTGTTGGCGTCTCTGTACATCCACAGAAAAGTTCATATAATTTGTGATTCTTTAGACAAAGCAACCATATATGAAAATGATTACCAATAATTTGTCTTATGCATGGTAGAAAGCAAATTAGGAAGACATGTCATATCGCTCTATTTTGCATTGCAAAGTTCTATTTCCGTCCATGATGATTTGATAAACAAGAAGATATAAAAATACAAAGGAGAGTGCTAAAATTTGTTCTACCGCTAAAGCTTTCCCTTCGAGAATCACAAAGGTCAATATTTCATCATATCAATAAAGTTTGTATCATGTAAAATATACTCTGAACCCTACCAAAAGGGTTGTTAGGCAAAGACTAACTAAAACTAAAAGGCAATTTACGCCCTAGTATCTTCCAACAAAATCCCCCCAAGAATACTTCTATAGACTTGACATATAAAGTAAATATATTGATAAGCCATATAACTAGAATTGACGAAGTTATAGCAAATAAAAGTGGCAAGATTTTATGAATTATGTGTAAATATCCCCTCAAGGCACCAATCTGTAAACAGTTTGCACGGCAAAATTATGACTTGGGTCAACAAAGAGGAAATTTCACATTGTTAACTGCCCCAAAACCAACATTAAAACAACCAAAACTAAATCAACCTTCACAATTGTTCTTTTAGCACCAACTTCTAGCATTTGCTATTGTTACTTAACTACCATCATTGCCGCAAAAATAAAGTGGTTATTCTCAGTTCTTTTCATGCTCTAGATTCTCTAAGAAGCAACAAAATGTTGATTTTAAAAGATGCAAAATAATATAAGATAGCCATACCTCCACAGTCTGGTTTCTATGAGCCTTCCAATCCACAATTCCTCCAAATTTGGAAACAGCTGCCTTGACAGATTCAATTGGTGCTGCTGTATCTATAAAGGCAGCTTGCTTGAAACTTGTAGGAGTGTCCAACATTCCAAAGTCTTCACTGTGGTCTTTCGGCGAATCTTTTGTTTCAGATAGGGAATCAGATGTTATAATCTCATTATGATCATTAGTGTCAACCATTCCCAAGACTACAGTGGCTACACTTTCAACCTTTATTTGAGGTGCGTCAGTCTGTAGTTCACTATGGTCATTCAGAGAACCTTTTGTTTCAGAGGAGGAACCTGATAATATAATTTCATTATGATCATCACTGTCGATTGATCCCAAGACTTCAGCAGTAGCATCAAAAACCTTTACTTGAGGTAGATCAATCTTTAGTTCACTATGGTCATTCTGCAAATCTTTTATTTTAGAAGAATCTGATAGTCTAATCTCATTATGATCGTGAGTGTCAGTTGTTTCCAACACTTCAGCAGTATCACATGCAGCCTTTACTTGAGGTGGATCAATCTTAAGTTCATTATGATCATTTTGCAAATCTTTTGTTTCTGAAGAAAAATTTGATGGTATAATCTCATTATGATCATCAGTGTCAATCGTTCCCAAGACTTTAGTAGCACTGGCAACCTCTATTGGAGGTTGATCAATCTTTAGTGCATAATCTTCATTCTGCAAATCTTTTGTTTCAGAAGAGGAAGTTGATAGTATAATCTCATTATGATCATCAATGCCAGAAGCCTCAGTTGTATGACCATCTCCCACTTGTTGCTCGTCAGAGATATCTTCTACAACACTTGGTCCAGAATTTTCAATAACAATTTCCTTATTGCTTCTTTCTACCACGTCGACCATAGCATTTGAGATTGAAGCTGAATTATCTATAGGAGAAAATTCATTTTTTCTTACAGTTTGACCATCCAAAGCAACTGGTGATGTTGCTAAGTTAGTCATTGAAACACCTGTGACAGACTCCACTTTTCCATTACTAAGTTGGTTCGTTGGAGGTGGATTTATCACCTCAGAATTTTGTATAGGGCATTCTGCCAGTGACGTCTCTTCAACAGGCGCCTTTACTTCAACATGTTCCATTTGGGAAAAGCAGTTGGAAGTGCCAAAGAGGTGTCTAAAATCCAAGTGATTAAAGAAAATCAATCAGCAACAAAAATAAATGCAAAAACAAAGGAACTTGTGCCTGAATAAGCATTTAAGTTACTATAGTTATTCTCAACCATAATTAACTTCTCTTCTATAGTTATTTAAAACATACTTAGAATTATATTATAAAGGAAAAGCAATCGTCCTACCCTTTCATATTCATACTGTATTTAAATCAATTTACAATCACCAAGACAAAAGAACTGATAGATTGACAGGAAGATAGTAATTTATTTAAAGAACAATTACAATATAAAATAAATACAATCTGTCTATGCTCATTTTCATATCTCCTTTTTCTTCGGAAGCCATGCTAACCCTTTCTATTTGATAAAAATTTAGACCTATTGGCCTAGACATTACACCATTTGTACTGGATAAACTTCTCAGTGCAATCATGTTTAGTTTCCACTTGTTAATCATATCAGGTAATATCTAGAATTTAGATATATATATATATATATGCTATTATAGGGAAAATAAATCACTGGACAAAGTCTCATCAATGTGTGTCTTAGGAAGGGAAAAAAAAATCAACAACTTAAAGGAAAACCACAATTACGTACGGTGATGTAACAGTTATTGGCAAGCTTTGTTCCCTTTGCTATATAGTCCAAGCAAGCAGGCGACCACCATATAGAAAATACAATTGCAAATAATAACAGTAATCCAAACATAGCAAGCCAGAAAAGCTATGACCTCAAATGTTTTCCTATACTAAGAAGAATTTTCTCTCAAGAGTTTCCATGAACATGTGATGAGGAAAGGGGGGATCCAAAACTGAAATTTCGAGCTACGACAAAAAATGGAAGCACCAATTACACCCAGAGAATGAAGTAAAGAAAACACAGAATAAGCAGCAACTAAATGTGTTGAAAAAGAAGAATAAGATTGAACAGAAAAAGAGAAAGGAAGGAGGAACTTACCAGGATTAAGCAGAAACAAAACAAATGATTGAAATTTAGCGGAGTTCAATGATGTCTGAAAATTGAGGAGAAAGTGTGATGAAAATCAAAATTAGCATGTACAAAAATAAATTAAGGTGGGAAAATAGGAACTAAGAATAGAATAGAGGAAAAAACGGGATGAATACACAGTTAGTGGAGCCCACCTCATCATACGGATTGTCCATCGATAGGCTCTCTCTTCCCCTCTTTCCACTTCAACGTCATTTTCTTTTTATATTTCTTTTTCTATATATTTCCACTCCTATTCAGTATTTTTATGATTAACACGAAAAATAATGATAATCATAATGCTCTCAGAATATAGCCAATGGTGTGTATTGTCAGTTATATCCACAGTAGAGGGAGAGACTAATAATTGAGTAGTTAGGGGCATGACGGTCGCTTCGTTGTTTGTTAATATGATACGCAATTCAGAATGACGCAGCAAGTGGTACTTACTATACAAATTTTGCCGTTGGGCCGAACAGTTTTAAGAAAAGTCCAACCCATATGAGAAGTGAGACGTGCTGTGCTGTGCTGTCATGTTATGTCATCCTCGTCCATATCACCATACGGATGCCAATTATGAAATATCATTGTATCAATTGGCATTTTTTTTTATGTTTGGCAGTGGGAATATTCATGTGGGATGGAGATTGGAGAAGAAAGGAAAGCAACAATTTCTTACGAGTTAGGAACTTAGGATCGAATAACATAACTACTTTATACTTATTGGGGACCTCTTTATTTATTTGTTATTTTCTCCATTTTCCCTTCCATGACCATCATTCACAACAATTCTTGGGGGCTAAGTTTTAAGACAGTAACATTCCTTTGTTTCCACGTCTTGACACCCCGCAAAAGCTTTGGCATTTCCATTTTAAGTATCATTGTTAGGTGGGGCTAATTTTGTGGAGCCCTTCTCATTATAGTAAACAAATACAGGAAGGCTGCTTTATGTCTAAACTCTAGAGCTTCAACTTAATTAAAAGAAAGAAACATTTATGTTTTCATTGACATAGTGTATTTGAAAAAGTTAAATATAATAAATTATTTTTAATAAAAAAATAAATATTGAATAATTTTGTAAGAAATATTAGTTTTAATAAGTTAGATTTCTAATTTATAAAATCAAACATATCATTTAGAAGGAATGAGATTTTTCTTGTGAAAAAAATAATATGACAGTATAATTTGAGGAGAGAAATCACACATAATTTTTGTTATATGAATGAGGCATATCATTTAATTAATTTGTGTTTATTTTTTTTACATGATATTATGACATTATTTTTTTTATATAAAATTATCTAAATTCTAAAGTATTTTAATTAAAATAAGTTAAATTTTGCTTTTAGTGGTAAACTATGGAAACCAATATCAATACCTAGTCGATGGCCTATAAATTTTTTGTTATAACGCTGGAAAAACTTTCGGTACAATTTTAATTATGGTAGAAGATCTCAACTAAGTCAAAACTTCGGTCAACTATATATAACTTGTCTTTTTAATTACTTAATTTTGAGCATATAATAATTTAACCAGTATACTGCCAATCAACAATGCGCCTGTAGCTCAGTGGATAGAGCGTCTGTTTCCTAAGCAGAAAGTCGTAGGTTCGACCCCTACCTGGCGCGTTATTTAGTTCTTCGTGTTTTTTGAAAAAAGAAACGTCTTTCCAAAACCTTTCGAAGGTGTCGTTTAAATGGATAATAATGAGAGTCTTAGCTTAGTTACTCGCTTAACTACACGAAAGAATGTGAAATTATGATTATGGGGAATCGAACTTTGAGAATCAATGACTTAATTTGCGAAAATTTTATCAAAATATAAATTGTATTGTGATAATATATATAGTTAGCTTTTGAATTAATTAATGTCTTGAATTGATCATTTCACTTAAATGTTGTTATTAAATCGTATTTCATATTTATTTATTACTAATTATTTATGTACTAATTTTTATGCACTTATTACGTTGTTTATATATATTGTTATTCAAATTTTTAAAATTAACTTTATTATCAGAGGTTATATTAAAGAATTCATTCTTTCACTATAATTCTCTTATCCCTCGAAATGGAGCTTGAACTTACAAATAAAAAAGTAAACATCATTTTATATGTTATAAGCAGTAGTTAGCAGACTAATTACCGCCACTTTTATATTGCAAAATACATCTTCCAAAACACAAGCTAGACAAACTTTGTATAATAGCTAGTATAATAAATACATCACAAAGAAATATATATAGAAAAATGCTGAAAAACAAGTCAGTTTTGGCATGTGATTGTTCAAATCATTAACCACATTACTCCATAAAAAGGGGCAAAAATAACACATTGTGGGGGTACCAAAAACACAAGAATTTATCCTTGTATTTAACCTTTTTGATTGACCCAACTTGAATTGTAGCCCTAAATCCTAAGAAATTAGAATGCAATAAAGGAGGAGATCTTTTTGACTGACCCAAATCGAGTTCAATATTCCACCTGTTGTCTTTATTGCTTTTAATGAGATTCTGCTTTTGCACTCACGAATTTGATTTGACTTAGGCTACGTGGACGATAAACTTTGGGAAATTGGGATGCTCGTGGGTTTTTGTTTTTGTTTTTTCAATTTTGAAATGAATTTTTATAAAAAAAGTTTTGTAAAAAATTATGTTGCCTTAAATTATTTCATAAATATTTTTATCCATATTGGTATTATGTGCGATAAAGTGTTAAGAAAATTATTTTTATTGTTGAATTACTAAAAATGAAATATATTTAAGAGTATAAAAAAAATAATTAATCATTTTGAATATAATGTGGATATTTTTATTTTTAGAAAAAAATGTTTTTATACAATCTCAATTCAACCTGAGCTTCAAAAAAGAAATTATAATTTTCTACTTCGTTTTTACAATAAATTTTTTTTTATTTTTAAAAGCAATTTATTTCTTTAAAAATATTTGATCAGACACTTTAAAAACTATAATTTATTTAAAAAAAAAAACAGAGAGATTGTTTCCTCTCAAAAATGTGGCCGTCGCAACTTTTTCAGTTTTAGAAAATCCTATAAAATTAATTTAGTTGTTCAATTTTTTTTAAATCTCATAATCAAATGTAATTTTATTTTATTTAAACATGTTCACTTAAAAATATTTAGAGTACAGTCAAAAGAATTTTTTTTATAAAAAAATTCCAACTACTGGAATTAATAGAGAATATGAAAAGAATAAATAATTATTTTATCTCGTTAGGTTTCGAAGAATATATCTAAAGCATGATGAATAATTATTACAGGGATGAAGGATAACTTCTTTTCTTCTATATTGTCCCAATTCCACTTCGAAAATGCTCTTGCCTACTGAATGCTGATTCTAACTTCTTCGAAGAGAATCTTTTTCACTCTTAGATTAAAAATTTTTGCTACAATCATAAATAAGAGACCAAAAGAATCTTCAAAACATCCATATATGAATTGAATAAACTGCTACACTAAAATGATGAGAACGATTTAAAGAAGTACTTAATTGATCTTAACATAGAAGTTACTATGCGTAAAATTTAGTGTAACGTAAAATTAAAATTAAGTTTTTTTTTTTCACATATACATGACGGTGACTTGTTCTTCTGGTAGTCTTTGCTTTATTTGTCCATTATCACCATTCCATCAATTGAATGGTGAAATTTTTTTGTGACGGCCGTATAAATTAATTACTTAGATGCGACAAGTTAACTATATGTCGTCCCTCTGGTGGTCTTTGCTTTCTATATATGAAATGTTGGTTCAATAGCATATAGCAGAGTTTTATCGTCTTGGTTACTCTTTTTAGTATACCATATCTGGCAATGATTACGAATATATCCAAAGCATGAATTGATGTTTTAAATTATTACAGCACAGGGATGAAGAAGGATAACTTGTTTTTTTTTTTTTTGGTCCGAATCCCACCCGGAAAATACTCCTACACTTGCCGAATGTTAGTTATATTTTGTTACAAGAGAATATATATATATATATATATATATATATATATAACTATCTTTTTCACGCTTAGATTTAGCATTTTTTACAATCACACGTAAGGGGGGAAAGAATCTTTGAATTAAAAAGTTGACAAAATGATTTAATTTGGTAGTTGTTCAATATTTGTCTGGCCGAACTCGCTAAAAGAAACAAGTTTAGGCCCAGGTTGCAGTTAAGTTGAATATAAATTGAGAGATATAAAGAAATTTGAAGTAAATTATAGTAATTGAGAGTGAGAATGAAGGTGCTCTGCGACTGCAAGAGAAAGTCAAAGAGCGTGTGGCAAAAGCTTCTTCCCGATATATAGGTCCTTGTCCTTGGGTGGAGTCCTTCATTGACAAGACACACACACATATATATAATAATAATATAATAAGCCAATGCTAAAGACTGTAGTGCGATGCTGTCAATAATGGAGGGTAGCTACTAGCTAGTAATATTCCAATATACAGGGCAGGATGTAGGAAGAAGAAACTGCCCTGTAATGTATCCATTCAAGGGAATCTGAACCTTATTGAAATGGGTCAAGCCTACCCGATTTTCCAAGACCCATGACCCATTGTTTACGTATATAAACTCCCTGGTAGGCAACATATGGAAGCAGCACGGGCAAGGCAAAAGCAAAGATAAATATCCTAATTCTAATTCAGTAATTCGTATTGAGATAAAAATGGGAGTGTTCATACCAAAGGCACGTTTCACGACGAGATCAGTGCCGGCTCAAGCAGTGGGGATAACAGAAGAGCAAGTGAGGGAAATCTTAAAGAAAGCTGACAGAGACAGAGATGGTCGTCTGAGCGAGGAAGAGCTTAAGATGGCTTTGAAGGAAATAGGCTCACGCTGGGCTGCATTTAGAGCCTTTCGTTGTCTCCAACACGCCGACACCAACCATGACGGACAAATCGCCGGCACCACAGAAATTGACAAGCTTGTTGCTTATATCCTTAAATGGTGCGCCCATAAACGTAACTCAAGTAATTAACTACCTACTTTCCGTCTTTCTTAGTTTGTGCATAATAATATATCAGTTTCAGAGCTTGCATCATCTATATATGCCAGCAAAAGCAGAAGTAGAAGGATCAGAGGAATTTATATATGAATATCCTCTGTGTTGTGTGGACATGTATAACTCTAGAGTTTGTATCACCTTTTTTTTTTTTTTATTTGGATCTTTTGAAGTGAAGTTATGTGAAGTTGATTAAAATCATCATTTTACAAAAGAACAAAAATAAATTATGTTTTGTACATTAGTTTGTTTGCGAATTACTGATGTGTTTTAACAAATTTCACGCAACTTCACAAAAAATAAACTTCAGAAGATGTCTGCGTCCTTTTCTTCCCCTTTTGTACTTTCATGCTCCCTTGTGTTATCAATACTTATGTATAATATAACGGGTGTGGCGTTTCCTCTAGTTCCCTGTCTTTAACTTTTCCTGAAGTCTGCGGTTATTATTTTAAACATTTCCCCATTGAGGCATTTCAAATTTAAACTAACTTGTCATGGGAGCCATGGGAGCCAAATAAGAATTTACTATAGGAGGTAAAAATCCATAGCTAATAACGAAAGACACCATATGTGAAGAATTTTCCATCAATATTTGATATTAAAAAGAAAAAAAAAATCATGGGTGGCCCAAAATACATAAATTTTAGTAAGAACGAAAAGTATATGAGAATTTCTTTTCATTTTTGAGATTCAAAACTAATCTCTAAATTTGGTCATCACCTACATAAGGTTGATGGGAATTTTATGACATGACGATACGCCACTAAGAAAAGCATGCAGGTGGTAACCATTTGGGAAAGCCCATAAAAAAGAATTGCCCCAAGGACGAGGGTAGAGGAAGTTAAGTGCCTCCAGCCTCAACTCACCACACAAATAATTAATCATTACTAGCTAACATGCGTGTATTTTAAGATTTAATCACATAATATTATGAAATTGTGTTTAAATGCCAAAACGTTTAATTATATACATTGACAAGACAACTAATTAACCTTAATAAATTAGAAGATGCATGCCGCACAACACTTGAATGCTCGAGCAGTTCCTTGTTATTATGTTGACGCGCGTGTTTTGCCGTATATATAAGGAGATCAACGGGATCAAACAAGGTGTTTTGAGCATTATACAAGACATGCACTTGGTAGTAATGTTTATTTCTCTTGTTCACAACTTGACTACTAGTGTCAAAAGAGGTAATATTTGTTTGATCAATATAATGATTATTTCTAAATTAATAAAAATTACTTCTTATAAATATAGATGTATCAATTCTTATATAATATCACTAAACTAAAATTGATCCATCTTTACGTTCTTTCTCTTTTTCTGCTTCTGATTAGGAGTGGAACACTCCAACCAGCAAGCCTTCGATTTTGCGATCCATATTTTTACCATTATCCTGTTCCTGTTTTAATAACATTTAAACCTTTTTGACTGACCCAACTTGATTTGTGCCCCCAAGATACTAGAAAAAGTAAAGAGATTTTTTTAAAAAAATAAAATGATGAATTAAGTTCATATCGTTTAACGAAAAAGAATTCTGTTGGTATCCCCATCCCACCTTTTGCCGTCGTTAATTTTTAATTGTTATCGCTTTTCATGAGATTCGACTGCACTTTTGAATTTGATTCGACTTAGCTTGTGGAAGTTTGTGTTGAAAAATAGATTACTCAAGGATAAATAGATAAATAATAATTGTGGTATAAATTAGACATAAGAATTTACATAATTTAACTTTAATTTATATTTATGAAAAAGATGATAAACAAATTTTACTAACAAAATCAAATAGACATTATAAAAGTGATTTTACTACTCTCTAAACATACAACTTAAATACACTAAAAAATATCTACAATATTTTTTTCATTAGTGTATGACACCCCACTCAGAATTTTTCTCTTTAATTTTCATATGTCATATACTTCTTGATTTTTAACTTTGTTCTTTTCCAAACATCATTAAATGGTATTTATAGAAGAGTGAGAGATGAGGAGCACTTAATTTTTTATTTCATTCTACCTAGTAAGCCGGGAAAAAGGATTAGTGACATACCTTAAATTGTCAAAGATTGTATTACTTTTCATGTGTGAATGTTTTTCACCATATTTAATACTTGTCTCCGATGTAATTAAAATAAGGCACAATCTCAAGAGTTTGTCACCCTCAAAATATCTGTAAAAGTAATTCAGTTGCTCAATTTTCCTTTCTAAATGTCATAACTTAAATGTATCAAATCTGTTTTATGTTTTATGTAAGCGATCGACATGGTTCACGATGTAATCTCAAAGCTTTCCTTTTTTTTTTCAAAAGCAATTTTATGATCCCCGGAATTGGCTTAACACTCACGATCAATATCCGTTAATTAATCAGCTCATCAATGGAGCTCTACATTATTTATGTATATTTTCTTTTTCTAAAGGACTAAATAGACAAGTGGCAATTGGTACTTAGTAAGTAATCATAAATGTTGTATCCGGACAAATCTGAGTTAATTCCCATGATACTGTAAATTAGGTTTGATTTCAATTCCTTCCAGATCTGATCGAGCATATATTCTATATAGCGTACGTAGTGTATATACATATATAAACCTCCACTTCCGCCACGTACGACAAAATGCAAGATTAAAAAAGCTAGGACTAAATTAAACGAGGTGATGAATGGAGGAGATCCTTGGTGTATTCAGTCTGGTTATACGTTATTTTGTGCATTTATAGTTTAACTTAACATTGATTATAACGGTGGGTTAGTATATATAACGATTATCGAGCTGGCAAACTTCTCTCCCCTCTTTTCTCAGCTTGTGATCCTTATTTATCCTCCTTATAAATTAATATTCGTTCCACAGCATAGCAGATTTTTTTGGTCTTCGTTCTTCCACTCTTTTTAGTATACCATGTCCACCATTCGATATCTCGTAATGATCACGAAGAATATATCTAACGCAGATGTTTAAAATTATTTAGTGATCATGATTACCGCTGATTCTGTTTTGTTAGAGAAGAGAATATATATGACAAACTTTTTCACTCTAATAGATAAGCATTTTTTACTATCGTCTTTCGTAAGAGGCCAAGGAATCTTTAAAATTTATTGTATAAATTGATGAACTTGACATTAATTTTACTGCTACACTGAAACGATGAACATGATTTAACTTGTTCATTTCTCTGCCCGAACTCACTAAAAAGAAAGAAATTTACGCCCAAGCTTGTAATTAAGTTGAACATATATATATATAAATAGAGAGATGAATTTGAAGTAATTGAGAGTGAGGATGAACACTATCAAAATAATGATAGGCAACAGCCAACAGGAAAGTGAAAGTGAGAGATGATGTGTTGTGTGGCAAATGCAAAAGCAAAAGCTTCTTTCCTTATCCCTATAGCTAATAAGCTCCTGAGGTGGGGTCCTTAACTAACAACACATATAACATAAGGTAATAGTAGAAACTAAAGGTGTATTTAGAGGGAGATTTTGGAGAAAAAAAAAATAAAAAAAGAATGTATTAATATTTTTTTATTTATTTTTTAAAATTTTAGAAGAGAAGGAATTAAAGAATTTTATATTAATTTTTTTATTTTTTGATTAATTTTAATTATTATGAATTAAAAAAATTTTAAAAGATCAAATAAGAAAAGAAAAAATTATTACTTAATTTTTTTTTTTTTTTACTTTTCTCTCATTCTTTTTCTCTCTTTATTTTTAAACTGACTCTAAGAATATGTTTGGAAGGTAGAAAATAGAGAGAAAGAGAAGAAAATAGAATAAAATTTATAGTTTGAACGTGATTTTGTTCTTTTATTTTTTAAAATTATTTTATAAAATTAATTTTAAGAATTTATATTAATATTATTTTTATGTGTTTATATACATGTTATTAATAAAGAACTTATTTTTTATTTTTTTATTTTAAAAAATTAGAGTTCAGAACATCTTTTAATTATTTTTTATTTTTTATTTTCAAAACACATATTCTATTTTTTTTTATTTTTTGTCTAAAAATAGTTATTCAAACAAATTTTTTATTTTTCTATTTTTAAAAACTAAAAGTAATTTTTAAAAATTATAATCAAACAAACCCTTAATAACTTTCTCCTTATTTGATTATTAAAATTTTAGAAAAGAAAAAATTAAAATATTTTATATTAAATCTCTTTAATCTTTCTCTTTATTAATATTAATTACTTTAAATTAAAAAAATAAAAAAATTTAAATAAAAAAAATTATCACTTAATTTTGTTTTTTACTCCCCTTTCATTTCCTTCAATTCTTCCCTTTTCTTTTTCCTCCTCCTTCCCAAACAAAATAGTGTGGTGCGATGCCGCAAATAAGGAATTGAAGCTAATATTCTAAAATGGGTTAGGCGAGAAATGAGAATCCTGGCATTAGCAACTTGAGTGACTGAGAAGAAGAATGTAAACAACTCCAACTGTGTCCACTGTCCACGGACACTGAACCTAATCCATACTGTACTGAAATGGTTCAACCCTACCAGTTTGGTCACGATCCGAGACCCATGGTAGCCCCGAGATATGGGGATATAAACAAACTCCCTGCTGGTACTAGAGATATATAGAAAGAGAGAAATGACAGTATACATACCTAATAAGCCTAAGTCCAAGCCCAAGCACCAGACTGAGGCTGAGGTAACGAAGAAATCAATTCCGCCTCAGGTAATGACGGAAGATGAAGTGAGGGACATGTTAAAGACAGCTGCAGGCAGAAACAGGGACGGTAGTGTGACAGTGAGTGAGGAGGAGCTTAAGATAATTTTTAAGCGAATAGGGTCACGCTGGGCAGCATTTAGAACCTTTCGTTGTCTCCAACACGCTGACACCAACCATGACGGACAAATCTCCGGCTCTGAAATTGACAAGCTTATTGCTTATATCCTCAAATGGCAGGCCAGTAATAAATACTAATATATACTTTACTGTCTCTAGTCTCTAGTCTCTACTCTGTACTGTGCATACATATATATACACACTCAAAGGTTCTATGGCAGCTGCAGCTAAAGCTCAAGGACCAGAGGAATTTAAATTAGTATCCTCTGTGTTGTGTCATGTTCAACTCAGTCCACACTATAACGTTTCCTAATGTATACTTTTACGTACGTACTGTCTCTAGTCTCTACACTCTTTTCTTTTTTTCCGTTTTTTTCCCTTTTAACCCTTTTCTGTACCTTCATGCGCTCTTGTCTACCCTTCATGTATAATATAATATAACGGTTATGGTTTCGTCGTCTTTCATATCATTTACTCTCTCAAACTACTTCCCCCCAACTCTGCGCTTGTTATTTTAAACACTCCTCTATTGATGCATACAAAATACCTTAACATAGACTTTCTCTGCATTTTTCTTATTTCTTGAAAGAAAATCATTATACTGTTGATTATTTCCGCTTCCAAAATATTTAACTCTTGGTAAAAAGGTAAAAAAAAAATTATATATAAATTTTATATTTTTATCACAATATAATTAACAATTTTCAAAAGATTATTTGCATATTTTATTTTTATTAAAAAATCTGATATCCAACATTTATCTAAAATTATTTGATATCTTGATTAATATGTATATTATAACAAAATATAAATTCTAAATATAAGATATTTGATCTGATACTTACAACTATCTAATTTTTCATAATTATTTGATAAAAAAGGTTAGTTTAATTATTACTTTTAATTTAACAATTAGATCAATAAAAACGACTGACAGAGATAAAATATCAAAATCTTCTTTATATTAATATCTATATCTATATATATATATATATATAGACACACACACACACACACACCATAATTTCCTTTCTTTCAAGGTGCTATAATATAAGTAGCAATTACATGCCTACAGAATAACACCCATGGAAAGATCAAATGCAGCTCTACTCAATGGGGCGCAATTTTTACAAATAAATTTTCCGTATACTAAAACTAGAGAAGAGTCATTCAAGTTTACATATATACATGCGGTTATGCAAGCAAATGCAAAGGGATTTATCTAAGGACCAATCATGAGAAACGACGTTGAATTTATGGAATTTTACGGTCTCTGTGATGATGACCATAAAATTCCAGTAAGCTATATTGGACAAAGGTGCTGCTCTTTCATAAATCTTCCATCCATAGTGCCTGCCGATACAGGTTAACAACAGGATGAGGATCTGCTTTCACTGGGATTGCCTACATATCACCCAGATTTGTTATCTCAATTAAGTACTATGAAAAATGAATATACACAACAGTGCAAATATACATTAACATAACATGCAAGTATGGAATAATATTGTTCTAGTTCTAATCAAATACAGCCTAGAAGGGTAGGACTAGCCAAATGTCCATAACGGTAGTCTGAGTTCTACGTAACTTAATTGCACCGCTCCTTCAAAGTAAGTCATATCAACAATTACTTCTTCACACTACATATTATACCATAAAATTTTATGGCATCTCCCCCCCTCTCCTTTGCAACACAAAAAAAAACACTGAATAAATCATCAGCAGCACATAAGTTGGAAAACAATGAAAAAGATATGTTCAAACTAAAATTTCCGTCCTTGCTTGAACAATTTATGTAAAGGAAGCTGAGATTGAAATTCACCATATAATTCTAGAAGCAGCACAGCCTGCACCCATCTCTATCCAGATAGATCAAAATGGTCGAGCAGTAATTTCCAAAGTGCCCTTCAAATGTCTATAACAGGAGGAGGTAGCTTCCAGAAATTCCATGAGTTGAAGTCCTCCTGCAACCAATGTTCAGCAAAAATGGCACCAAAAAAATAAGTTGCACCACAGACAAATTTTTTATATGCCAGACTTCTTGAAAGTCTGATACCATAATAAGAATTTATCACACAATAGACATGTGTTAGAGAAAAAAATAATACTGCATTTGCCTTTCAAAACCGGTAAAAGTAAAAATGGGAAAGTTCGCTCAGAACTAAACCTGCTCAGATGAGTTCATAGGTGGGAACATTCCATTAACGAGAGCATGAAGAGAAGTGTATGACTTTGTATCAAGACGACGGTATACAGCAACCTCACCCTGCAAAGATAAATATAAGAACGCAAGTTTGACAAACTAAAAATTTATGGGAAATTTCAGATTTTCTTTATTCGAAAAGCATTTGAAGGATTTATTTACCTTCGGATTGATGGTGAAGATTTTTCCTTTTGGTATTCCGACCTTAAGGTAGCTGATTTCATCAGTATCCCTATTTCCAAAACCAGCATAGAATGGATTGCAATCAGCAGGAAAAAGTGCCCTGACGTCCTGGAGGCATTAAATTGAACTGATCATTAATAACATGATCATCATACTGAAATTATCATAACTACGTCAATTTTAACATGTCACAGCAGGAAACTAACCTCTAAGCATGCAATTTTGAATTCATGAGGAGCCCTCCTGATAACTGAAGGTTGAAAAGAATTAGGTCTTAGTCCAAATATTGTAAATGCGTAATCAAGAAGGCATCTTATATTTAGCCATTTATACTTAGCCTTAATGAGTCTATTTAATACTTAATTGATCAACATTTGCATAAGAAAATTTTAAGACAACTAGTATGGTATGCAAATTAATTTTGAGATTTAATTTGTCTCAACCATTAGACTCCTATATTTCTTATTCATGCCTCCATGCCATTATTAAAACCACCCACTCTCATAATTCTGTTGTCCAAACTCCAAAGGTAGAGCATTAAGGAATCTTTTCCACAAGGGTGGCCTGTGCGTAGGTGAAACATGATGTCCATCACATGACAACTTATCAGTTTCTAAGTTTTGAGTTAACTCCCTACTAATGAGGAAGTAGGGAAAGAAAAGGAAGAAATTTTTTTTTAAATCATTTATTCTGCCCATTCATACTGTTCATAGAGGTCACTAGTTTAGGCTTCACAACATTGTAGAATACAAAAGCAATCCGTTCAGGTAAGAGAACAGCATAAGAGTCCCTACATCACGTATCCTTAGGAATTTTATGAAAAGAATAAAAGAATACAAAGCAAAGTGTTAAACTGTTCAGGCACAAACTATAATTCCTAAGAAATTTGGTCACCTCTTTCCCTTTTCTTCTTCAACTTTTAAATTCCAAATCTATATATCAACAAATAAGATTTTTCAGAGAATCAATAAAATAGGGCTGTTTACAATTACATATAAAAAATGCGGTCCCACAAGTGAGGTAGGAAAATTACCATGTACAGTATATAGAAAGAAGCCATATGAAAGCTAGAGGAAAGGGAAAGGGAAAGAAGAAGCAGAAATGAAAGATTAGCAGACTAGTTACCTTCTCGATATAAGGAGGGAAAAAGTCCATCAGGGGAAATAAGAACAGGACCCTCCGGTAAAACTTTCCCATTCTGCATATACAGAAATAATAGAATATTGTAATATTTCAATCCTTTTTTTTTTTTTTTTTTTTTTTGAAATTCAAAACTTCTCTCTAAATTTGATCATCACCTGCTTAAGGTTGAATAGGAATTGTCTGGTATGATAGGCTTGAGAAATTGCACGAGCACTAAGAAAAAGCAGGTGGTAACCATTTTCCTGCATAATTTGAAACAGAAAAGAGGAAAACCCATTAAAAAAAGCCCCAAAAATAGAGGATGGCTGTTATAGCAATAGGCAGGGTACAGGAACTGCATCCATCCTAAAACTCACTACAAAGTTAATTAATCCTAGATAGCATCATAGCATTAGTGTCTTTTAACATTTAATCGCATTATATTATCACATTGTAAACATTTAGACATATGGAAAAGACAAACTAACCTTGATAGCGGAGAATAAATGTGCAACTCCTGTCTGTGACCAGTCTACTCCAACCAAAGGCATGAACTGTCCTAGAACATCTGATCTGTAAGAAGCAAAACAAGAGATAGAAAATACCATTATCACACTATATGGTAGTGTTGGAAACTCTAGCACAGTAGCACATAAAATAAAAGAGAAGTAGAAGACCATAGCCCAATGGGCTAAAATATCTATCAGAATTCACACAAGTTCTACAATTTCACTTTCTATTCATCATTTTTTGTCTTCAACCAGTCAGTTGGGATTCCAATAAAATCAGATTCACTTGAATATGAAAACTCTACCTTCTTCCGACTCAGAATTGGCCGAGATATTACTTCAACCATAACAATCCCATAATATCATAAATTGTCAATCAGTTTGATTTGAAGGACCAATCATAATAGTGAAACCATTGGATGAATTTTATCAGTTTAATATAATCACCACTCAAACAGTTTATACAGAAAAAATCCTATATCAACTTACAAAAAATTTCCCAACTAATGTGTAATTTAACTTCAATTAGCAAATCTAGGTTGTCTAGCTCAATTTAACGAAAGAATTAATTTGAATGCCCATGCAGTGAATGGCAATAAATAATGCCTTCTAGAATACATGTGTTTAATTCAAATTAGCTCATAATCCTGATCAGATTTTATATGTTAAAGTTCAGCAAAATTGCATCTGCCTTTGAGAGCAAGTTTGTCAAATAAACAATATAAATTAAGGTCAAATTCTATCAGTAAAGTCCTCATGTCCATCAGATTACTTTAAAATGTTTATCTTTATTGAATACCAAAACCTCACAGTATTGTGAATTACACAATAACTTTCGCACATCTAAGTTGCCTTAAAAATTAAAGTCATGTTTATCTTTATGTGGATACCAAGTATCTTTATTTGATAGAAAACATCAAAATAACAAAGAAACAGAGAGGAACTGTAACAAGATTTACTTGATAAACAGTTTCACTTTTCAAGAAGGCATATCCTCACCTTGTTATTGTCCCATCCACATCTGAGATCACTATACGACTGTTCCATTTCCACAAATATATCTGGGCTTCAACCTGTTAGTTGAGCATAAAAAATCAAATATAAAAGAAATACTAGTCAATGAAAGATTTTGATTGAAGGAGGAAAAATAAAAGGAAAGGACAAGTAAAATTAACAAGATAAGTGAAATTGATGGAGAAATCACAACTACAACTACCAACCTGCTGCTTCCCCAGCATAGCAGTAGAAAAAGTGAAGGTCACTGTGTTCCTCCCTTCCTTAAGATTTAAGAATGCCAGCTGTTCAGATGTTGGAGTCTTTGCCCTAACCTTCTTTCTTGTTGGATTAGGCTTGAGCTCATTTTTTTCTACATCGGTGCTTATAGTTCTCTCTGTAGCATTACCAGAAGTAGTAATTTTGGCAACACTTGGAGAAGACAGCACAGCTATTCCAGATCTTGATCTCCTGAAGGAGAAAGGCCAAAGTCCCCAGTTTCCACCAGGGGAAGGGTTGATTCTTGAAGGGTCTCCTGTATGAATTTTCTCAATTTGGTGAACATATATCAAAACTTTATTTTCATACATTGAATCACTTAATATATAAGACGCCTAAAATAATAGGAGGAGCAGCATCCTATGAAAAATAATGATTACCGATCTAGACAACAAACCTATTATCCTCAGAATTCCCAAGGCCTAGAGAAGTAATCTTATTAGTAACAATTTTACAGCATAAAATGCTTTGGAAGCAAATTCAGCTCCCATTCTTTCATACAACAGGTGTTTGGAAAGAGATATTTGTGCATAAAGTGACTACCTATGACTAATAGTTTAAAAGCATTTTTGAAAACAATACAATGAGAAAAATCTTCCATTTTGCTATGCCAAAATAGAGCACACAAGCCTACCCATAAACTAAAGTCATGTAAAATTTGAGTTGCTCTCATATATTAAGCAAAAATGACAAAATGCTGCTACAAGATGTAACATTATTACCATTTTTTTAAAAACCAGTATGTTTTAACCACTACCAGAACATGTAAATATTATTTATAGGCATGGATTGATTTCAATTCACTAAACAGCCAAAAACAATGGAGCTTTTGCAATGTTTTACAAGTTCTTATACAAGTTGTCTTACCAAAGGGAGGATTCAGAACAGCACTCTTGAAATCCCCCGAACTATGGTTATCCTTGTCACCTGGCTCCTCGTTTATAAACTGGTTTTCTTTGTCTCCATCTGATTTTAGACGTTTTGAGTAATCTTTGCCAGTAAATGCATGGTTCAAGGATTTGGACTTTGAGTCCAGTGATTGACTTAAAGGATAACAAACATCATGTTTACCCAGACCGTTATTATGAAAAGATATATTGGGCAAGGATCCTGTATGCAGCTCAACCTCCTCCCTGGCAACCTTATTTCTAGTGACAATTATGGGATTGCATGTTCTGCTTAACTTCTTAAGGTCATTTGTTTTGTTTTCAGTGGTAGAGCTTTCAGGAGATGAATGTGAATTGTAATTTGCATCAACAAAGTGGTTCACTTTTCCAGTGTTATCCACATAAGAAAGGTGATCTTCTTTATCTACATAATCAGGGGAGATTGATCCCTCAGACTGATCAGTGATTCTGCATTCATTGAGGTCCCCGAAAAGGAAACAATCTTCCTCTGAACTGGCTGATGGTGGTCTACTTGTTTTTCTGAGGACACAATCACCAACAGATCCCAGAGGAGGTGATAACGTGCTTGAGACATCATTGCCCTTTATATTGTTCTCATCTAAGAGTTGGTTATCCAGGCTGCTGTAACTGGAAGTTGTGCTGCCACAGTTTGACTGAACCTTCTCAAATGAAGGAAGTCCAAGATCCAAATTCACAGTTTGAGGATTTTGCAATGCTGGCGGATCTTTAGCATCTGCCATAATGTAATTACTAACACCAGAATGAAACTCTGAAACCTCCTTAACTGGCATCCCGAGATCAATGTTTTTAGGGACTTCCTTAGTGTTTATAACCTGTAGAAGAATTTTAATATGTCAGTGTCTACCAAATTAGAGCACACATGTTTTATTTTTATGTTAACTATTCCAGTTGATTTATAAAGTCCAATTAAGGTTTACCAAAATAAATTAGAATAACTTTTTTCCTTTTCAAAACTAAAATCTTAATTGTTGCTTATTGGTCATGAGTTTACCTCAGGTAGCAGTACGGTCGTTGCATGTAACATCTCAGCATGTACATGGACTTCTTGACATTCTCCTCCAGCAAGGTACAGCAATGCATGAGTTTGTTCACTAGAACAATCTATGCCTACGGTTGAACTCTCTGGCATTTTGCAATAAACAAGTGACTGAACTTCATTTGCCGAAAATTCCTTCTCAGAACTTCCATAAACCGGCATATCAACAGTGCTAACTCTAGAAACCTCTTCTCCACTCAATTCCTTTTCAATGTGTGTTTCAAGCTTTACACATGCAACTTGTAAATCAGAGCCAGTGCTACCATATACAACTTCCTTCATCTTTGTTTTACCTTCAATGTCCTCAGCAACATCAATTATTGTTGATATATCTGTTATCACCTCGGTTTTCCCTTCCATGAAGTTTTCAGACTTTGAACTGATGCCTTCTTGCTTAGAGCAGGAACAAGTTTCCTCATTTAACTTAGGTTGTTCCAAACCATTTGCCATGTTATCTCGGAAACATGAGCTGTCACAAGTTTTTATGCTGTTCTTACGGGGTGGTTTATCACCAGCAAGATTGGTAGACCACCTTATATCCAACAGATTAGCAGCAATCTCAGCACGCTCCAATGAATCTACCCTGTTTATACCAGGGTCATCAACTTCCCCATGAATATTATTATTGCCCTTCTTCGACCTGCGACCTAATACAAAGCCAAGTATCCGTGATCGACGAGAATTAGTCCTGGCCAAAAGCTTACCATTGCTTGTATCAATCTGAGCTACTGAATTTGACTTGTCTGAATCAAAATTACAACTTTTGGATTTCAAAGGGCGCTTGTTATCCTGGGCTTGGCTATCTGTCTCATCGCTAGAACAAGATGGATACATTATAGATTCTCCATCTTCAGCATCCACCTCCCTGAGAAAGAATGCTTCCCCTTTATGATCCAAATACATATGAAAATTAGCTTCCGCACCATTAACGTCAATGTTGACCACCTTTTCCTTTGCCTTCAAAATCCCTTGAAATTTCCCAAATCGGACGGACCAAGGCGAGGACTTGAAGCTCCCATCTGGCTGCTCAACTACAACAATATCCACAGCGCCACCAAAAGGATGAAAGGGGCCAGAAACAGTGTATACCCCCCGACTAATGTAGCTGCCTAGCCTCTCCATCGTTTGCATCCTCCAAAGTTATTCTGATTTGGGAGAACCCAATTTACTTGCAATAATCTTAATTGCATTCCACTGAACTCTCTTCGCTGAAGTTTTACCACAACTTTTAGGATTGGGAGCAACCCACTAATACAACTCGAAACATCTAATTATATCACAATTATTAAAACCCCACCGATTAGGACAAAAATGGTAACTTTCTATTCTTTATCTGGAAAAATCGTAAGCATAAATGGAAAAAACAAAACCGTAATTACTACCTATAAATTTCCTCAAAGACATCGATCGCGGAATGCCTAGTTACTCGCACTGAGAAAAAAAAAAAATCCAGCGAGAAAGACAATAATATATACAGAGAGATGAAAATCAGCACTTAGATACACTCTGTTCTTGCTAGCGAAATCATGGAAAGGAAAGGAAAGGAAACTTGATACGGTTAGAAAATAATAATATTAAAAAATGAAAGCCTCACAACCCACCAACCAAACTAAATTGAGGAACCGCCATAAGCTAATGATGATGCAAATGGAAGCATATTCGCTTCGAACAGAATGGAATGTGCCAAAACCAACAGAATCATAAAATAATAATTATATACTAAAAGTTAAATAATTTTGTATCAACCAGTTGCGTACACCGCCCTAATTGAATTCGTAAAATCAAAGTGGATGGTTTGAAACGACGAAATCGACATAGAGAGTTCATGGCCAGATCGCAATAGTTAATAGATGGGCCCCAGCTTGAGAGAATGCTTTGGGGGAGCCTCACCGTTTGATCCCTGTAAAGAGAACAATTTGGGGTTTGGTTCATACCTCAAGTTGGACTCGTCCTCCACCCGTCCTTTCTCGGTAATCAGGTAAAACTGCAGTCAGCCAACAACAAACCGTGTTAATTGTATTTTAAAAATTAAATTTGTCTTACTAAAATAAAAGATTGGATAATTCTGTATTTGCAATAAATGTCTAGAATTTTCTTTGGCGTTGCTTGGCGAACATGCAACAAGAATACATGTTTTTAACGCGAAGACATCGTTTATTAATTTATTTTTTTTCGTAAATTATTAATTTAATTTACTTCTAACGAGAGTGGAGTCAGAATTAAAATAATATATTCCTTTTTTTTTTGTCCAAGATAATATAAACTGTAAGAAGATGATATCACAGTCTGATCATGATTGGGCCGATGGCAAGAACAGAGCAGTGTAACTGTGCCGTTCTCCTAAAAGCCCAGACCACTTTTGGGACTTCGGGAGAAGAGTTGAGTTGAATATCATTCATATCATATCATCATTGGTGAAGTTGTTTCCACCAAATCTCTTTTTTCATGTGCTTTTTGGCGTTAGCTTGTTGGAATTGGAATGGCCAAAAGCAAATACAGTATGAAATGGAGGTTTGTTTCAGTCGTAGTTGGTCCTCTTTTTCTATTGAATAAACAATAAATTTTTGCCACTATGTTTTTGTCCATATCTGTATCTGTAGAAGTAGAACTTGTCATTATCATTATATATAGGTTAAGATCTCTTTAGGACTTTATCACAAATCCATCTGCGCTGAAAATTACGTATTAAGAATGCCAAGGTACGTAAACAAAGTATCTTATGCATTATTGGTATCTGTGACTGTAATGGTTGTACTTGGTACCTCCCTTCCTTCGTTCTTCATTCATCCCATGACTGAATCCCATCCCTATTCATTCATGAGATCCACAGGCCTCACCCTCTTTAAGTCTGATAATAGTTTCTCCTGTTATGACCTTCACCAACCTTTTACATTTCATTATTAAAATCGTTTGCTTTCTTGTTCCTCTTTCATGCACAACATGCAATTTTTTAAAACATAATATAAAATAATAATTATTAAATTTTAAAATAACAAATTAAATAATATAAAATTATTTAAGTGCTTGTTATTTTATTTTAATTTTTTATTATTTTTATTTTTCTCTCTCGATTATTATATTACATATTTTATTTTATATTTTATATTTTAAAATATATTATTTTTTAAATTAATAATCAAAAAAATTCTAAAATTATTATAATATAATTATATGAAACTACAACTGAGATTATTTAATCTTTCTGACTTTATTTTCCCCTGTTTGGTAACAACTAGCAACCAGTGTATGACGTAGTCTTAAATAGGGCGGCCTGAAAATTCATAATTGTTATTTGCTTATCTTAACCTGACCACTTCACGAACTAAATTGGTTTATATATTTTTAAAATTTTTTTAATGAAAATATACTTTTTAGATTTAATAATGATAATTTTTTATTTTTCTTATTTTTTAGTGGACTCGCATTCCAACCGCATGGCCCTATTTTGACATAAGCCCTCTTAAAACCAAGTCAAAAATTCCTAAATTATTCTTGCCCAATAAACAAATAAAGCGGGCTGGCCCAGCCCATTTGACCGCGTATCTCCCTCATGCTTCTATATTTGAAACGATAGATTCTGGTGAATGGTGATGAACATGCTCACACCCTTTATATATTATTGACAGTTGTAGCCTTGTCTTCACGGATATGATCTTTCTTTGAATTCTGACACGATTGAGACAACATAGAACCCATTATTTGGCAAGGGATTCTAACTTATCTGGTCCAAATTAGCCTCAGTTAAACTTGTGTTCGATATGATTTTGAAGGAAGAAACCATGCCACAGGAAAGAAAATATGACCAAAAAAAAAAACGGAGCCAAACGAACATTCTGAAACTACAGGAGAATTTCAGAACTAACTTAGGCTTTAGAGCTGCAAATTTCTGACGCATGTATGTATGGTTGTCATATGTTCATTTTTGATACGTCAGAGTTTCGTCAGAATAGATCAGTACGAAAAGGAAACAAAAATAGCGAATAGTTTGCTGTGGGTGTGTCTAAATTAGTGCATGTTCAATGGCAGTTCGTTTATTTCCTCCTTGGGATAAAAACCAACGAAGATTTCAGGATACACAAATTATAATCTAATAGCACAATTTTTGGTACCTAATTATAAACAAATTATGAAATATGAAAACAACAGTAGATTAGGAATTACAAATACGAAAATTTTGGTCCTGTATCTGCGGCTCAGCATTTAAGTTTCTCCTCTTTGGCAATTGAATTTTTGCAGTGAGCAATTGCAGCTTGAATGGCAGCCTGCAACTCTTCCATGGTGCTATCACTAGCAGGAGGAAGAGACATAGTAGGAAGAAGGAGACCACTATTAGTAGGAGACGTCCTCATTGATGCAGGCGCTGAATATTGTCCTCTCTTTCCTCTCAATTCTGGCTTATTTCTGAGACTTAAATTCCCTGAATACGAATAACTCTGTCCATGGTACCCAATTTTGTCTCTTCGCCCTCTGAAAGTGGACACTAATGGCTGCACCATTCTCAAGTACCTCTTCACTACATGGATCACATCAAACCTAAGTTTCTTTTTCTCCTTCTCTTTATCTTCCTTGTCTCTGACTTTACGCCCTCTTGTTAACCCAAACAATGAAAAAGACTTGGACTTGCTTCCACACTTTGTCCTCGTTTCGTTGTTGCCAGCTTCTCCATCGTTGCTAATATTGTTGTTGTCTCTGTTGCTGGCACTGCATCTGCCATTTTCCTTGATGGGTTTTTCATCTTGTATCAAGTCTGAGATGGGGAGGGTGAAGCTGTCGATGGAATTGGTGGAAGAACGAGGAGATGCTGCTGGGAGGTGAGAGAGGAGTTGGAGAGGAAGCAAGTGGCCATGGAAGAAAATGTCATCAGCAGGAGATAAATCAAGTACAAATGAATTAGATGGAGGCGTTGATTTATCAGTAGTAGGAGGTGTCGTGGTTGAGGAAGAAGAGTGGACAGAGATTGTGAAGGAGAAGTCATGAGAAGGGGAGGAAGATGCTGAAGCAGGGGATGATGTTGGAGATGATGATTGCTTTGCTGATTGGCTTTCAGTTTTCTTTTCCACATCGTTTTCTCTCTGCTTTTGGTGCTGATGCTTTTCCATAACAGTAAGATTTGCCTCCAACACCAACAAGATTTGATGCTGTATCTCAACTTGTTGCTCAAAAATCTTTTCTTTTTGGTTAGAGGGAGAGGCTCTTTTCTTGTTGTATGGATATTAACTAGGCTTGGGCAGGGATAAAGAGATTGAAAAGCAGAGAATGAGAGAGAGTCTTTGTCGAACATACTGTAGTTGGACTTGGAATGTCTTGCTGCAATATCTTGTAAGAAAATTAACTGTGGATTTAATTTTTGACTTATTGAGTATTATCAATGTGCGTGCGTGCGTGCGTGTGTGTTTTTTTCTTACCGGTTACTACTACCACTATCCATAAGGGTGATTGGTGATAAAATTTACTTTTTGTGTGTCAAAATAAGTTGGTGCTTTGGTGGGTCCAAGTCAAGTCTTCACAGCAATTGCGGGTACTGATTTGGGAAATGAGGTCAGAAAAATCCAAAAATGGCCACCAAGGGAAGATGGGATTGGCATGGCGGACTTCACTTTAGAAATGTGTCTTTATTAGGGTCCCCAGAGAAAGAATTACTCTCCCACGAAGAAATTAAAAATGCATTATTACGCATACCATTTCAAAGAGGAATCTTTGAATTCATAGCTTAACAAATAATTTACCTTTCTTTCCTTGTCAATGGGTTCCTCGTGTGCACTCAAACACATGCTCAGCTAGCATTCACACTTTACACAGAAACAAAAAAGGTTGTAACTTGTGGGCACAGTGGGGATATTTAACAGTTCACACTACAAATAATATAATGCATACAATGCTGATTTAATGTCATCAAAAAGGCCTTCGCCTTTTGCCACTGAAAATGAGAGAATCAAATCTAAAATTACTGTCTATCTAACGGAAACCATCTTCAAAAAGCGAGTACTAATACTGATTTGGTATCATATACTTGAATTGAACTATCGTTAATAAATGCACATCAAATTAAGCTGAAATCAAAGGGAGAGTGTGCAAGTCCAGAAGCAGAAGCAACCATGGAGAGGGAAAGTGAGAGAGAGAGAGGAAGGAAAAAAGAACATGGTTTGGTTGGGCAGTGGTGAGAGACCCACACGCACGTGTATAAGGTTAAGGTGGTCCATCAAGCATAAAGGAATTTTGTACGTATGGTTAAGGTCCGCCTCTTCATCATGGAGGCATTATTATTTAGTTTTTTTTTTTCAATAATCGAATTTTATTTAACTCGAATAGGGTCGCATTTTACGTGTATCTAAGGTTATATTTTGACACATTTATACGCATATCAATCATTTAACCTAATTAGTATGGATTACGAGACATGTCTGAAGATAAATGTCAAATTGCTTTATTTTCTGAATTTATTCTCTTTTAATTTCCAGGATAATAGAAATAAAATATTGCCAACAAAAAACAAATACTTCACTGTCGAACAACACACCACTGATCCTTTTGGTAGGGAAGCTTTTCCTTTTTCTGCCTCCGATATTAGCCAGCCATACAATATCCTACCTCTTTTTTTGGATTTCGGCAAGTTTTTGTTTGGAAAAACAATATACATTTAGAAATAAAGAATAACTATATACCTTGTGACTGTTTATTTATTTACATGGATTACAACTTCAGAAGTCTAATTGTCAATCCCAAGGATGCATATGTCCTTGTGAAGAAATCACAGTAGCATCTAAAAAAGAAAATTTGAAAACTCTTAATTAAAAAGAAGAAAAAAACTATGATTTTAAATTGTCTAACAGTGATATTTTTGGTTCGATGCTTTCTTTGTTCATTATTTAATATATATATATATATTTATATCTATTCAAAAATAAATTTGGGAGATAAACTCCATGAAACAACATACTCAACGGGATAAATCCCAGAAAGAAATGAAATTAAACAAACTGACTAGTTAAAATTTCTGAGAGCAAGCGTCATAAGACGAACTAAAAGGGCTAAAATCCTATCACAAATATACGAAGGTAGTTAGGATGCCAACCCAAATCTCACAGAAAGCAGTTTAATCAAGGCGACAAGGCCATTTTCCTTTTCATTAGCAGACTCACCATCCGTGAATTCTCGAGATCAATTAATCTGTGGATTTTCAGCCATGGATCCAAAGCAAGCAAACCTCCCAAGAAGAGGCCAAAACAAACGTGTGAGACAAAGGTTTTGACGGACACAGCTTTTACTACTATCCTTCGAGTGATTGATATTTGATAGAGAAAACAGACTTGAGGGAGCGAAAGAATAGCATAACATCACGTCGAATTGACTGAAAATGCCAGAAAGGAAATATCTATCTTGTTTACAACGAAAATGAAAACAACAACGCTAACATTTGAGACGATAGTGCTTCCCTTTCTTAGTAGTGAGTACTACAATTCATTCCCTATCTCCCTTCCTCTGATAGAACGGATTCAAATTTGTCTGTCCGTTTAGGTACATTGGGCGATTTGGCCATTTCGAAAACGTACAGGTCATGTTCATGTTCATGTTCATGCGTGTTTATCATGTATGTTACCCCACGTTTTCTTATGGCTTTGTGAGAGAGAATATAGATCATTCTTATCCGCAGTTAAAGTATTCTATATTGACTTTATTTTTGTCAAATTTATATTCAAGTTCCAATGTTATGAAATGTTCCCAAAAGGGCCAAATTTATTTTGAAATTAACGTTTAGAATCAACTGTCCATAAAAAAAAATTGTACAAAGTCGTAAAAACAGCAAAACTGGGTATGTGGGGGAAAATGTAATTAGCAACATTTCTATTAGAAGGTTTATGTTCATTTTAGTAAGAGGAATGACCAAATCTAATGCTACAACGATAAATCATTTAGGAGGCTCAATACACGTCTATCCTATATTACTATTGAATTTGAGGGTTTGAACTCCCTATATCAGATTACAACAGAAGCCCCTTCTTTGACGGTACATATCGTGATTCCAAAGGATCCATATACAAATAAACGGATCTGGGATAAAAGAAATATAATTAGAAAGAATCAAATTGCCTCCAACATTGTGTTGTGCACTGCATAAACAAGTAACACAGCTTTCCACAACCCTTGGGTGGTTGCTATTCCACTCCTCTAAGTCAGAAATCTTATGTCAAGCTATTGGCAATCTTCTGACTCTGAAGCACAGCAAAAATAGAGAAACATCCATACGGACTTTGACGTGTAATTTCAAAATAGATCCAAAATCTTGAGAAGCCCCATGACAACAGAGGGAATCACTTGTTTCAGAAGTTCGATCCTCCTGTTATGTGAAGAATCATTTGCTCTCTCAAAATGCAAACATACATGAGAATTCGTTAGTCACTCCCGCTGCTAAGTCTACCTGAAAGCAAAAGTAGAAAGAGGGAAATTAAATTTAGGCCTACAGACTTTTGTATCCCAAGGCAGAAAGATAGAAATGATAGGAAGAGTTATCATAGCACCTGATGTTCTTTTCCCTTCCATGGCTTCTTTCTTCTGTTGGCAACTTAAGCAAAGGAATGGACCATCCCAAGGCCGCAATTTTCCTGGGTTGGGTGCACCCTCGTGTATTGATACACCCTCCCCAGGTTTCATCTCAACTTGACACACTGCACACGTAAACAACTTGAACATGTTGCAGAGTGGATATTTTGTATCTAATCTGCATGCAAGACAAACATGTTTTCTTGTCAGGAGACACAACTACAGAGCACGCTGCGAACTTTAACAAGGCTTGTTTCAAAACCAAACCTCTCTGAAAGCATAGCAGATCCTTCCTCATACAGTTCCATTACCACATCAGGCTCCAAGTAATCTTTTTCATTATAAGAAGATGATTCTGCAGACTTTCTACAAAACATGGACTTGAACATTCCTTTTACGGGTTTCTTACTTTGTGTCAAAGAAGCAGATGGTTTCTCCGGGGGTAGAATATCAATAACAATGCAGGTTGTATCATCTCTGAGTCCCTTTGCTTGTACAGATTCCTAAAGTTAAAAAGAAACAACAATATAGAGGGTAGTAATAAGCCATTATACCACAATGACAAGATACTACTGATGGTGTATCTTAAATAATGAAATAGAAATCACGATGTAATTTTACAATCAACATGAAAACAAACCAACTGAACATAATTCAGAAGAAGAAATTTGATAGATGTACACAAAGCATACTTTAACAATATGTGGCGCTGCAACCTCTGGTGACATCCCACGACTACAATCAAGGGCCACTTCTGCAGATAGAGCATCCCAAACACCATCACTACAGATAATAAGCCTGCCTCCAGCAGTGGACAGCTGCATAAGTGGAAAAGGGAATTATATACACAAAAGCAAGCTTATTAAGAGAGGCAAGTGAAATATATCAATCAACAAAAACCTAATAACTGCTCAATGTGCAAGAGAGCGTAGCGACCAACCTTCACTTGCTTGACATAAGGTACAGGAACAATAAATTCACCGACATCCATATCACCAATAGATCTTGAAAGACACAAGCCACCAGGCCAACATCTCAAAGGACCAATCTACAAAAAATAATTATGCTAGTTAGGCATATTAATATTATTTACTCAAAAGCAAAATCCTTTGACAAAAAATATTAATGACATAACAAAGGAATATAATAAATCAATCACCACATATGGTCAGTAAAACTAAGAAATGTAAACAGATTCCTCAAAAGTCAAGACTCATGATTATAGAACATTAATGATCTGTCAAATAAATATTTAGTTGAAACTTGAAACATTTTCCAGTACCATCCAGTATCATCCATTGTAAACAAGAAGATTATACTTGCATCTTGATTCTCCACTGTACAGTTGTGTTATTCCTGAATCTATCATTGAAAATTTAACTGACCAATGGTAATGTGCTAAAAAATAGTATCACTAGATGCATCAGATAAATGTAGAAGCAGTTGCACTTCTGGCCTATATATAACTTTTTTTTAGTAGGGTGTTTGTAGCCTGTTGGCACAGTCTAACCATCCAGAGTGAAAAAGGATCAAAGTCGAAAGGAAATGTACCTCTGCACCCCCACCAGTGTTTAGCCGACCAACCTCACCGCCACTCGTCGTGATACGTGCCACCCTGATGAAAGGAAAACAAAGGGTAAGGCTAAGCTGTAATGGAGCAAATCCAAAAAATTGTTCAACAACAACATTTCACTTATAACTTACTCCTCTTCATTGGTTTCTAGCCTGTGATCTGCTGACAGGTAATAAACCCCACCTTCAGAAGGTTCAAGTATGCAACGGGAATCTCCAACAGAAGCAACAGTGACAACCCATCCTTCTATAATCACAAAGGTTACAGTTGTTCCTGATTTTTGTGCTGTACAAGTGAAAATAAATATATATAAAAATCAAAGACCTTACGAAAAGTATATTTATATATAAAGAAAGAACCATAAAATTATAAGTAAAAGAGCTATCAGTCACAGAATTTAAACAAGCTTAAAAATCTCATTAATCATTACCAATTAAAATTGTCTGGCAACTATGTATATCAAATATGTTGAGAAACACCACTAGACTGTTCTCAGTCATCATGCTCTACACAAGGTACAGCTTGACAATTCTATAGGTATGGCTGATTAAACAGCCTGCCAAGAACTGAATAAAATATAGCCTTGCAACAAAGATTTTATAAAAGGAAAACAATTTCATAAAAGCCAATAAGGGAAAACCATGCTCACAACAAATATTTTATAGGAAGTTACCTACAAAAAAGCTTTAATCCAGGAAACATGGATCTCCAGAAATTGTCTAGTAAACCTGACAAAGGATTTGTTTAAAAAGAAATAATTCACTTCCGTAGATGTAGAAATTTGATTATCTTAATCAATTTGTGTACTCAAGCCAAGGCAAAGATTAAGCTAGTTGGACTCAGAGCTGATGCCTGACAAGAATATATACATATCCAGAGCGTAAAGTCTAGTCTTAACAAGCAAAGATATCCTAAAAGAAAAAGGTCAGATTCTCCCACTTCTGATTGGAACTTTCTCATTCATAACCTTTGACAATCACAAGCTTCAATAGGATATATGCAGAATAGCAGATTATGATAGCTTTCACACAGGTAGTCAGTACTAACAGAAGGTTATAAATATTTCAAAGGTTTCACGAATTTTTCAGTGCATCTCCAACAAGTTTTCTTTGTTTAATTTTAACTTTTTAACCTTCAAAAGCCCCTAGTGATTGTTGATAACAAAATCTGGGCATATTTACAACAAATTCGGTGATAATACACAGATTTGAGTAATAGTACAAGCAATATACTTTGTACCTTTCTGTTGAAAATCTTTATCAGTTTTTACAAATCCAGCAACCAAAGCCCTGGGCAATGCTGCTATCCACTCATCTCTATTAAGATCCGAAGGAATCGCACTTAAAACATTATTTAGGAGATTCTCCTTGGCATAGATAGCAGCAGCAGATCCATTGTGTCCATCAAATAGCTGTAAAATTTCTAAATCAGAAAACACAACCAACAAGAGGGAAAAGAAACAACAGAAATTACAAAATGAGAAGTAGAGTATTGAGACATAAAAGTAAATATTCATCGCATTAGTAACTAAAGAAGCCTCCCGTGAGACAAGCCAACCCATATGAGGCAGTAAATATGAGCCAATAATAAATGAAATCTAAATGTTCACATAGGTACAAATGAAAGCTATATGAGAACGAACGAGAACACAAAATGAAAATCATAGCCGAGGTAGATATCACAAGAATATAATAAATTTAACGTTAAATTGAATCAACCAAAACTAGACAGTCAACATGCTAAAATCAGAGAGTTCACTGACTGACATAAATTTCGATGTAAATTTTGATCATTAACATTTATCATCGATGTCAGATAATAAAAAGTTATGTAGAACAAGACATCACAAACAATGTTTATATTCTCAAATAACAGGATGAAAACGACATACCCCAAAAACAGAATATATCGACACCCCATCTCCCACCACCCTCTGGCATTCCGTTTTCAGTAGCGTGAGATCCTCTCCCTTTTTGCTCTGGCTGGCTTGACCATGCAGAATTTCTGGTTTTTCAATTTTCTCGGTTGCCAATTCACGCTTCAGAAGCACCGAAAGGGGGACCGTATGGTGTTCACCCTTGGTTGACATTGTCGACGCCCCTCGAGCTGAAATTACCAATATAACCTAGTACAGAAGAATGCGCATAGCTCTAATCCTCCATGGGTTATTGCAACAAAAATCCTGAATAAATAAAAAATACAAATTTATGAAAACATCTCATTATTTTTTCCTTATTTCTCCCAATTTCAAAGTTAATCGAGCATTGAAGCTTTTACTCCTCAAATACAAATGGAATAAACAACATATCCGAACAACGACAGAAAATCCTAACGCGTATCATCAGGTTTTATGAACTATAAAATCAAAGGTCATTAGTAATATAAATCGCCTGGAATAGAAAACATTGAACAATGTTGATCGATCAGAATAGAAATAGCGAGAAATACGAAAATGTGGAATATTTCAAAAAATCATAGTCAGACAATCAGGACATTAACGCTCGGGATCGCAATTATTAACCGAATGCTAATAAATGAGTTCGCACAATCGGAAGGTGGACGCCAAAATCATGGAAGACAAAAAAGAGATGGGAGAAGGAAAAGGAAAGGATAGGAAGATTTACATAAACAGGAAAAAGGTAAGAATGTCGATCACGCGCGAAAATATGAAGAAATGCTTGATTCCACTGCTCTGTGTTATCAAAATACTCGGATCCCGGCGTCCTGCAAAAATTCCATTGTTGATAGAAGAAGACTTTGAGGAGAGAGAATAAAGCGCAAATGAACAATCTCAGTCTGTCTTTTCCTTTTTCTTTCCGAAAAAACAAAAACAAAGATAAAGATGATGACATGGCAAAAACGCTTCGTTTCCTTCGCTCGGCTCTACGAGCCATTTCCGAGCCAACGACAGCGTACATCCCTGCGCCATAGACCTGGTCATTATCACTGTCTTTTTGCGGCGCTCCGTCAAGCGTTGAATTATTAGGCATTGCCATTGACTCGCACTAATCAATCATCACTCATGTTTTAAGGCAAATTATACTGATTATCTTTTAAAAAATGAAATATAAAATTTCAGTTCTCATTTATTTTAAACATAATAGTTCTCATGTTATTCTCAAAATTATTTTAATAAAAACATATTTTAAATCAATAATCTTATCTTTCATTATCATAAATTTTGTTTGCCAGTCTTTCTAATAATTCTCCCATGTTCATATATACCAATCTCAAGCTAATGTCTTGTGAATACAATGCCCCCACACAACTGGACATTTAAGTGGACCCCACCTTTTTCTTTTTGGCGTTTCCTTAGCCTGACAAAGTGATTTGCTCGTCATCGCCTTTTCAATATCCGTTGCAACAATATTATTTTTTTTTCGACATATGGAAGTTTAAATTTAAATCATACCCGATACCTTCCAAATTACGTTTTTACCGTAACTTTTGTAAAAAAACTTTAAATCTAACTCTTTCCCCTTTTTATTTTCTTTTGCTGAATTTCCTGCATTAGCAAAAGAGAAAATTCAGGTACACATTTTTTAGGCCTTTATTTATTTTTAATGCATCTAAGTTATTGCATGAACGAGGGCCAGGGGCTCATAGGGTCCGTTAAATGGGAAATCCAATGAGCTGGTTCAGTTTATCCAACCAAAATCTTTCTGACCCGAAAAACATAATAGACCATTGACCCGCAGGCGACCCCGAAATTCACGGCGCCAGTTATCTCTCACAAGGACCGCCGGCCTCATCTCTGCACGTCATGCGCGTGCATATCACAGCCAAACAGGGGTAGGACACATAAAGAAAGTGTTCTGTGTTTTTGGCTTATTACTTTAAATATGATGTTAAGAAATATTGAAATATAAAATATTAACGTACTCATAATTTTTATATATTTAATAAGAAAAGTTTTAATTGTCTTAGAAAGAAAACAATCAATTATGAAAAGCTAATATGAGCCATAAATATCTTAAATGTTTTTCACATTTACAATAACAAGGTGAAAACAATGATGATGCATTAAATTGCTACCAAATTGTTATTTTTGAAGTGAGTCTGATTGAGACGAGAGTGTGGCCTACATCTGCAGGCGCGTGTACAGCTGGTTACTATGAAACAGACTCCGCGTTAAAGGACTCAATCATGCATGATGATCATTGATCAGCATTCAGCCACCAATATATGATCTCCAACTGTACGGCTCAACTAGAGCAATGCAAGCTAAGTGGCTTCCCGGTAACATATGAGACCCCACGCCAAAACAAGTGTATATATATTTTCTTTATTTTATAATTTGCCGTGTGAGATGCTCTACTAAGCCAGCCAGAAGGACTTATTCTACATGCTTTTGCAAGCTGTAAACATCCACCGTGCTAAGCAAGCAGTGTTGTCAAGCGTATGGTAATGGATCCTTGTAACACGTTAAAACTCAACGATACAGAAGAGAGGTCAACAATATTCTTACTTGTATACTGAGTCAATATTAGATACACTTTGATATCAAATGCCTTAAAATGGTGTTAGATGGTATCACACTATTACCTGCGCTGGCTTGAGCCTTAGGCTAGTACGCAAATTAATGGTTGAATAGTCTTTTGCTTCCTATCATGTCTATTTAATACTCAGCTTTAACGTCTAATTCATATAATTCAGTTATACTTGTCTTCCAAGGAACTAATTAAGAACGTTACAGACAAGGCATTAATGATTAGATCCACCTAAATTTATGGTATTGACATGTTGGCCCATGCCATTGCCACCAGGTTGATTCTTGGTCCGGGTTTTCACCAGGAATTCAGGCAGGTGTTTGGGCTATAAGTCAACTATAGAATAAGCCCCTACAGTGCACGATCATTTCCAAGTTTCCAACCTAAATATTTATTGTGTCCACTGGCAGGTTCCGTTTAGAAAGGAAAAGAAAAAAAAAAAGAAAAAAGAAAGGAGCAAATACTAAAGAATTAGAAAACTTGGTAAGGATTTAACAATAGATCATCAGATAAGAAGTCTGTCAAGGGATCTATATATCTATTTATACAAAAGAGTTCATATTTACATATAGGATCTTGAAAAGGATAGACAATAAAAAAGTTCAGACATCAACACTAACCTCTCACTTGCGGAGGACCTAGTAAAAAATTGCACTGTTTCCCAGAAAATTACCGAAGCAATATAGCATTAGAATCAGGATTAAAACTGAAACAGAACAAACTCTCAGATAATCAAAGAGGCAAAGAAGAAAAAGGTTGAAGACAAAATGGACTTACTAGGCCTTTTGGTGACTTACTAGGCCTTTTGGTCACCTACAGACCCACGTGACTCTTCTACCTATAGATCTAAAATTTTAAATGACTATTCCCGCATCAAAATAAGACAGAATGCGATGGGGTTGAATTGAAGGCCAAGCCAACTAAGAAATTTGTTCATTATTCCATTTTACTCCTGTTAAAGTGAATACACGTGCTTCAGAAAATTTATCAGCCATAAGCTAAGCCTAGTGGGAAATCCACAATCCAGGGAACTTATGTCTATTATCCCCAGACTGACGAAGCAGGTAAGATATAATACGCGAAATAAAGTATCTGGAGTAAAGTAACTGAACATTAAACTGATTGGGTCATTTACAAATTTCTATTTATTTCGCTAGCTCTACACTATCCTCAGAAAGAAAAGGTCAGGCCTCTGAAGTTACATCACAAGCAATATCTTTACAATCAATGAATCCTGTTTCTGGGGGTAAGTATGTCACAAGATACTCGTCATCTATCAAAGCAATTTCTTTGTCCCGCTTTGAAAAGCTTGCTTTGCAGAACTGGACTAGAAGGCTCTTTCTCAAAGATTGGCAACATGATTAGCCATCTATGGATTGTGATATATAAATAAACTTCCATTTGTCTTAGCCTGAAAAGGAACAGGCTCAATTGAATAGTACAGAGGTAACGTTTTCAGCCAAACATAAAAGGCTAGGATTTTTAGCCTATGGAGCCCAAGTTCTTCAACCAGAGTAGCACCTCTGCTAGTCCATCATTCAAGCTTCTGGGTCTATAACCTAGCTCCCGCTTAGCTTTATCGCAGGAGTACTCCCACCGATGCCTTAAAACATGAACTGTCTGCACCAAGATTGAAGGATGTATAAAAACATAGCACATAAAAAGTCTAAGAATGACAACAAAATAAAATGCAAAGTCTGATCAAATATGGACAATCTTTGCTTCTTTTCAGTCATATTATGTTAAGCACATCAGATCGTATAAACTTTCAAAAAATAATAAATCTGTAAATCAAGAGAGCTTACTGGTGGGCTGATAAGGGGAAGCTTTCCAGTGATTCGAGAAAATAAAACTGACAACCAGCCATATGCTTCAATCACCCATAAAGGGATATTAAAAATTGGTTTCTTTGTATTAGTGAGTACAGCAGCCACATCAAAAACATGCTTAAATGAAGCATTTTCACCTGTTAGCAAATACCTATTACCAGGTTGCCCTTTTTCCATTGCTGCAATGTGCCCCTCCACCACGTCATCAACATGGCTAAAAGAAAATCTATCATTTCCATAGCCTATGTAACCAGGTAATCGACCATTAAAGCGTTCTATTATCTGAAAAGTGTAGCAGCATCAAATAACTTTTTAAGGTATAAATTGAAATGAAGAGATCAGGTTAAATCACGCCACTGGTACTTCATAGTAAACTAATTATCACAAACAATACAGAGGTTAGAACATCAATTCTGAATGCATTTCCGGCATTTTGTTGGTTAAAAAATACTGAATAGAAAAACACAATGAAAGAGAAAATTAACAGATAATTTTTACTCTAAAACAGTTGGAAGAAAAAATTAGTAATGAAATTAAGGGTGTGTCATAGGGGAAGGTGGGCGAGAATGGATACGAAATTAAAATAACGTGAATTAGCTTTTCAACCAGTTCATTTGTCACTGTCTTATTTTCCAACTGTACAAAGCATACTCTAATTTCAGTGAGCTGACCTTCTCCCCAAATAAGTATCCAAATACAACAACAAACAAAGTCTTTTCGTTAGCTACATGATGCATATAGCATCAACCTAAAACGCTTGGTTTCGCCACATTTTTACATTACTGATACCACCGGCATGGAATATGAACTCCAACCAAAAAGTGTCTTCCTGTTCCAATTCCTAGCGTGTATGATACATTCTAGGAAAAATACATCAGAAACCAGACAAGAAAGCAATCATCTTTCTCATCTGATCATAAAACAATACAAGAAAAGAGAACAGCATCGACTAAAAGTTAAATTGCAAGTAAGAAACAGAAATAGTACCAGCCTACTAACAATATTTCCTGCCGTGACTTTGCCAGGTCCGTAGATAACCCCGGGATAAACCAACACTAATGGCATGCCCTCGGACGCTGCTTGCAGTGCAATCTTATCGGCAGCAACCTTTGATTTCTCATATTCCGTGCAGAAAAATTTCTCATGATGTACCTATAAATACAATTGAATTTCCGAGAACCAATACACAAAGACTACTCAGAAAACCTCGTAACATCTTCAGAATATAACTCTGGCGAGTAAAAACAAAATTAAGCTCTTTATACTTGATTCTCATTGGCAATGATTCCATCAGTTGGCCCCAATGCGAAAAATGACGATGTATAAATGATTTTCTGCACTGTCTTTGTCTCCTTCACTGCCTCCAACACGTTTTTCAATCCTCCAATGTTCACCTAACACAATTAAAAGCGAATAATCTAGATATCAGATTCAGTTATCTGAAACGTATTGACAGAACGGTGAATGGTTGCCTGCTTACGGAGAAGAATTTAGAGGGATCGGGAAGCCAAGGCTCGACGAGAGCAGCTAAGTGGAAGACGATGTTGCAGCCGGGGCAGGCGGAGAGGAGAGAAGCATATTCGGTGACATCACCGTAGACGATTTCAAGGGTTCCGGCATCGGTCGGTGAAGGAAGGGCGGAGAGATCACTGGTGGGCCTTACAAGGACCCTAACCGAAAACCCTTTTTGGAGCAGGGCATTACAGAGCCTTCCCCCTAGGTAACCAGATGCACCTGTCACCAGTATCTTCATTCTCTCTCCGTTTCGCTTGCTCCCTAGTTCGAAGCCACTTCGCCGTCGTTCTTCTAGGCCTAGCAGTTCAACTCAGGGCATGTTCAGCCTCTCTTCTGTCGTTGACTTCTCGTAGGTGATCTTGCCTTTGCAAGTTGTTATGCGGCTCGCTCTTTCGAAAAAAAATTAAAAAAGATTTATTTCTATTGCTTTTGCTAAAAATAAAAACAAAAAGGAAAAAGTTTTTTTTTTTTTTTTCCTTATATTAGTTTATGTGTAGAAGAGCCGGAGAAAAAGAAATTTAGAAATTTTTTATTATAAGGTTTAAAGTCTTAACATTATTCATAATTCATAATCCTAGTTTACGATAATGAGTTGCATTTATTTGATAATTGTCAAAGATATAAAATAGAACCAATCAAACGAATTTTGCCTAAAATTACTTATGCTCGTCCATTATTACTCAGTATTTGTTTTACTATCGTCGTTAACACCTGTCAACTACTCCATACAAATCGTTACGGCACACACTTCACGTTGTTTTCTCCAATCATTCCTTTGTCCTTCTAATTCCTATAAATACCTAGTATCTCTCATGGATTCGAAAGTTACAACTAGACACTTCAACAATTACCCTAATGGATTTGTGGAGACTACCCCTCCAAAACCTTCCCAATAACTCACGATGATTCCCTGCGGACCTTCTTCCAACTTAACAATGATAAACAAGAGAAAGAAAGAAAAAAATGTAAATTTGAAACTATAATGTCAATTCTATAACTTTTAAATTAAATTAATCTAGATGAGTTTGTTTTAGATGAAGAAAAAACAGAATACGAGGAACCAAGGACTTTGCTTCTTTCCAGAACATGAGAAAACTAATCTTGGTAATAAAATATTTGAAAATAGAAAATATTGGAATAAAAGTATCACTATAAATGTCAGATAGCGAGAACTGAAGAAGTTATCAACATTAATTACGAAGCACAGGTAGTATCGTTGCATTGGAAGGATGTCACATCTACAAAACCCTCCTATTCTTGTAACACAGCCAAGTGATTACAATCAAAGTCAAAATATTTTCCATGTGAAGTAACTGTACAATTTATAATTTATATCCAGAAAGTGGCTAGCTGCTCAACCCATTACTTTGTTTTCTGCTGATAGCCTGATTGAATATATCATATAAAGTTTCACCCCTTCTGGCTCTTATTTCAGGTACTATACATACAGGGGCCTCGTGAATTTGCTTAGTGCCAACCGGGTGCCTCCAAGTTTAACTCTGAAGTTTGAATTGTTCAAACTCGTCGTAGAATTCTGAACCTGAAACTTTGTCTATCAACAATCTTACAACCTCGACCGCCGTATGCATTTCACAGGATTGAAAAGAACATGCCTCCTTGTACCAGCAAATGATCGTGCATTCTTGGAATTTGATTTGACATCCCAATCCTCCACATTCTTAGGAACACAAATATCAAACAACACTTGGCCAAGAACCCCATAAGCATTGATGCTTGGGCGGCTTGGTAAATGAATTAAACCTTCCTTGCATTCATGTGCTACAGGGCCAACATCTTTACCCTCGTAATAATTCATGGAACTGGGCAGCAAATTATCACTCGGAGCAACAACAAAGCCTTGAAAACTAGTTGAAGTCATTGATGCTTTCCTCAATTCACAGATCGGATCCGAGATTTCATCTTTTGTTCCCTCAATGCCCAGTCTGTCATCTTCAACTTGTCTACTTCTGCGAATGTAAATTGCAGCTGCCTTGCCAAGGATCTCAGTGACTGCAGCCTTGTAATCAATGGGACGAAGCCGATAATGACCTGTGAAAAATTCAGGAGAAATCAAGTACCACAATATTACCAGGAGAATCTGGTTACAATGCTTAGTTCAGTTTTATGAAATTACAGGAATTACCAATTCTTAACCCTTTGAACACAAACTAGACAGAATGTATCACACTATCATTTGTCAGCTTGACAAGGTTTAAAGAAAATGAAACTAATCATACTATGCTTGAATACAGATTTCAGTATATGAATTAAAAAAAGCATCCAAACTTGTGTTGGAAGTTAAAATATAGACCTTAGGGGGAGTGTGTGCACCGTCAACTGTACCAAGATTAGTGAATGTTGTTTGGTAAAAGTTAAAAGAAACAAAAAAAAAAAAAAGAATTGGTCAGCAGGTTGCTTGTCTGTGTCAGGATCTTAATTTGATGTCAAATGTATATATAAAATAAATTTTAAAGGACTAAAAGAATCAAAATGTCTTTTCCTGAAGATATGTACGTATTGTTTACAAAACAAGGACTACCAAAATATTCAAACAAAGATGACAGGCAAACTTGGCATACACAAATTTTACATTTTGCTGCTATATCTTTAAGCACAAAATCACAATAGGATCTTCATAGTTCAACCAGGCATCCGTCAGTCAACTAGGATCTTTTCACAAAATAAGTGTATATACTTACCAACATGAGGAGAGGTATTCCATTTCACCATTTTAACATCACCACCACGGTATTTTAGTCCCTGGACAAAATTTGAAATAATTTGAATAGGAGCAAGATCATCATTTTCAGAGCCAAAAAAGAGGTAAGGGGCCTGCATCCTCTGCAATAGAATATAACTCAATGAGCGGAAAATTCAAGAACCCAACAAAAAGCAAGAGAGGAGTAAAAGTTATCATCAGATTAAATGTATTATATAGAGTATTATAGACTGCTTACAATAGTGGAGTAAAGAGTTCGCCAATACTCAGCACGCTGTGATTCAAACTTGCTGAGGAAGAAAGCATCAAGACCAGAGGCAATGCCATTTGTGACCCATGAAGCCAACCTCGGTGGATGGGACATTTTCAAAACAGATGGGTCTAAAAGAAACCGAACACCCAAATCACTGGTAAAATCAACTGGACTGGAATCATAAATATAGCCAGAAATAGAGTCTCTAACAAGCTGGTAGTCAACCTGTGTTGTGAAAATAGTTTGGAAGCACATTAAACTATCAGTAAGCAGAAAAGTTAAAAAGGACAAAATGCCACCACCCTTGATATAGAAATCCATGTTACAATAAATTGACTAAAATACTTTGAATAGGGGAATACAGGAGGAATCAACCAATGGAATGCATAAAATAGTGAGTTTGGCCTTCAACATTATCATTTTAAGCAATCTATGTAATTCAAGCATCCCTTAAACTACAAATGGAAGAAAACATACCATATTATGTGCTTCACACTTTCCTTCTATTATCTGAAATCAAAGAGAAATTGAGTTGTCAGAAAAGTCAGAGATTTTATTACAGTGTATGATGATTGAAAAGTAAAATAACTAAACAAAAAAGAACACAGCATCAATATGTACTCCCATAAGAAAAATAGGAAGATGGAAGGTGAAAATATGGAATTAAATACCTGAAGAACCTCAAACATACAAGCTTTTGCACCACCTGAAAAAGAAGCAAAGACTACAGGGCAAGGCCTAATTTTTAGCACCTGCATATTGAAATAAGAAAAGAAGCATTTTATAAGCTTAAATCAATGGTTCAAATTTTAAAAGGACTCAGAAAAAACACACATGTTTCACAGGAGATTAAAAAATATTCAGTTCTCACTTTTACTCCACTAGAAAAAACTAATTAGGTGACTTGCATTAAGATATATTGACTTAGAAAGTGGAGAACTACAGTATAATTGACCTTGACAAGTTCATTAAGTATGTTAGCAGCAAGAATTGTCGCTTTATCAGGGAAGAACCTGCAATGAATAGAAAAATTATAGCGAACTTTGCATTAGTTTATTATGCTCCCAGAAAACCCCTCAAGGAAAAGGTACGGACAATTGAAGATCAGTTACTGAAGTCCAGCTTATATTATCATCATTCTGAATAATGCAAGCAAAACATTCAGACGAAGAACACAGGCAGAATTATAATTCGGCCGATGACACTTTGACATCACAAAACTAACAATATTGCAGTAAATATTCCAATAATCAACAGCTGTTCATTTTCTCAAACAAAAATAGCAATATAGAACGTGGAGTTGTAAGGTAAGAAAAAAAAAAAAAAACTGGCCAATCAAACTCAACAACAAGTATAAGCGGATGATTGATCGTTAACTTAGTACTCAAAATGGAAATGAGGGAATCAGGGCTCAGCCAAATAAGCAAATAGGAACTCACATGTTGAGAAATTGAGCATGGCAGACGAGCGAATTCCATCCGATAGACGAGTAGAGGTCAACGTATCTATTCAAGTGCTTCTCCTCGCTTGACAACCATGCGAATACCACAACTATCCCTTCAGCTTTCTGGGAAACTGTATTTCTTCCCCAATAGAACCTACCACCAAATCCCCACATTTTCCTCTTTCTCCTAACAATAAATGATCCAATTTTCTACAGCAGAACTCCACTCATTTAATTTCTAGTCCTACAGAGCTAACAAAACAAATCCCTAAATACATAAAAATTCCGATTTGATAAAACGAAGAAATTTCAGACGTTTCTATGGTTTCTCTTTCTTCGCAGTTCCCACCAGGCTCTCATATATTCCCTGAAGCCGATGTTGGGCGTCTCAACCCGAATTTGGAATGTGTTTTTGTCTTCATTTACTCCCGGGGTTTGCATGGAAAGTCAAACAAACAAGACCGGATCCTTGTGCAGCTACGTTCACGAGTTTTAAACTCCCCACTCTCAAATCTCAATGGGAAACGGCAGGCCATGATAATACCAATATGCATAAACCCGATTTTTTTTTCTTCTTTCTTTTTCACTTTTTTGTTTGGTTGAATAAAAGTAGAATGAAAAATTGAAAATCCATTTATTGACTCATTTACTTTGTGTTGTACGTGTCCCTATCTTGCACAACGCTTGGTCGATTCTATTGGTGGCAGACTAGCAGTGCCCCCCAAGGCTTAACTTTAATAATGGACGTCAAGCTAACAATGATGATTCTGTCGTTTATTAAAGACTTTAGAGACTTCATTAGACTAAATGGTCCAGCCTGTTCAATGTTCATTGGTTTGGACTTCGTGCTAATCATTTTGAGCCAATAGATTTAGAACATGTGCCCGCTGGCCTGGGCGTCATGCATTCCCGCCTTTCCAAATCTGAACTGATAAATTATTACTTTTTAGTTTTTACATTAAAATAATTAAAAGGGTTTTGCTATTAAAACATTTTTTTCATTAATTTATAAAGTTTCAGTAAACAAAAATTATTATTTGTTAGTGATTTTTTAAATAAATAAATTATTAAATGTTTTATCAATAATCAGAATTCTTTTTGACTACTCTAAATATACTTATTATCTTAATTTTGTGTTTTCTTTTGGTTGTGTAGCATTACTCTCTCTTGACATTGTGCTCTTGCGTAGAGGAAAACTATGCCGATTAACTATAATAGACAATGTAATGTCATGTAAAGTGTAATATAAACCAGATTGATTCTCGACAAATTAGATAACCAACATTGTTTCGTATAAAACATATACGATTTTTAAAAACATATGTAACTAGCATTGCTCTATGTACAATTGTTAAATGACACCTTTTTTTATAAAACATACAATTTGTAGTTTAAGTAATTTATTTGTTATTTTGATATGTGTATATTTTGAACAAAATAATTTTTATATATTTTGTATTACATTAAAGTACATTAATTATAATTGATAACTTTACTTTAATATAATATATTAATTAAATGAAAAATAATAGGATGAAATAAGATTATTATTGATAATAAGATATGTAAGTATTTCTCATTTCTTTGTTTGATTTAATGCTGTTATTAACTATTGTTTCATTACTCTTTTTTTTGTTTATTATTAATTAATTTTATATAAAATTATTATATATACGTATAACTTATTCTTATTATAATAATTCTCTTTAAAAATCTGTATAGTCCCTACTATTTCATCGCCTATAAATAGTTGTTCTCATTCAAATAAAATTTATTACAATATTGTTCATTGTCATACTGTTACTAATTCTTTGAAAATTGACTTAATTAGAGGTTACATCGAAAGTCATGACTCGAAGATTTCAGTAATTATCAATTATTTTTCATAAGAGTATTATTAATAGCAGAATTTTTTTTTATTGCCCAGGAAAAAAAATCACAGCGTTTTTTAAACTTTGTTTGGTACCAGCAGTGTGAAAGATCAAATAATCAAGGATGGGAACATGTCACCGACCTTTTTCTATTTTATTTTTACACTAAGCGAACTGTATGTAAAGTTGTACGTCATATTCTTGTTAAACTACTAATCGAACTAAAAATGAATATTTTGGACAACAGAATATAGACAATACAGAGAAAATTTTCAGTGTCATACGTCTTTCATTTTGTTTACCCTACAATAGCTTTAGAACATATTGACAATGATACTTCAACGTTAAAGCTGGGAAGTTTCTGTATGTTCTTTAAAAAAAAAAAAAAGGTGGCCAACTGTAAAATTAAAAGAAATAGAAAATGAATATAGTAAGTTGAAAAGAAGAAGAGACGCAAACGATATAGATGAAAGAAAGATGAAGAAAAATTAGAAGGCTTTTGCAGAAATTATCGAGAACAAATAAATTAATTCAAGAGAAATTAAGAAAAATAGACGAGGAAGATTAATAGCAAAATAAAAACTATACCGTACAAAAACCCAAAAATAGGTGTAAGGCACGCAATTTAGAAGTCTATAATTGAAAAGGAAAGAAAATACACGACAAAAAGGACAAATACATAAAAAAAACACTGGCGCACGGTAGCATTGGTCGGTAGACTTGAGCTAAACACAAGCGCACTTTAGCATGATCGCCATCAATGATGACGGAACCACCGAAATGATTGAGCGATGCACCTAATCCCAAAATCTCTGACAAAAAAGCGAAAATTAGCACAAGGCACGCTCCGATGTCTCCAAAACTGCTGATTAAAATGAGATTACGGATAATTAAGATCAAATTGTAGAGCTGATAGACCAAGAAAAATACTCTGCAGCTATTGGATTTGTCGGATATTTAAAGCGAATCACAATTTGGCAGTGAGATTTGGGTGGTGCTGGGAGTAGTAGTCATTTTAAGCCTGCTGCGACCCGTCGATCTATTAGGGGCAAGGGCAATCTCAGACTAAATTATCCAGTCACTGCCCTTCTCAGAGAAGAGAGAAAAAGTGGGCAATGGTGGGATGAGGATAAAGAGGAAGAGACAGCGAGAGGGGTATGGCGAGAATTGATTGGGGGCTTCAAGGAAGAGGGAAGTGGGTTTGTTCGTACAAGAGAACCACTCTCATAGTCTGCTTTTTCAACATTGCGGTTGCTCTCTACTTTCTTCGATCTCTTTATGCCTCTCTTTATATCTACTCCGGCAACGTTGCAAGAAACAGTAAGTGTTAATCTGAGATATATATATATATATATATATATATATATATATATATTGTGATTGCCGATGTTTTCTGTTCTCCTCCGTGTCTCCCCTATTAGAGTAACTAACGTAAATAGGTTTCTGCTTGACGTTTTATGGTACTTTTGGATTTAATCTTTCTTTCTTAGAGTTAGCCGCTGCTTATAACAAAACCCAGTCTTGCTTCGGACAATGAACTGCGTGCTATGCTTGTTTGATACTGGAAAACTCCAATTACCTTATTTGATTTAATTTTGAATTCATTGTCTTTCCAGTTGTCCCATATACCTCGGATCAGATTCGGAAAATGGAAGAATCAAATCGAATCCGCAAGGCATATAAACCTGATGAGTTGGTTAAATGGGTAAGAACCGTCTATGCTTGGTTTTTTGTAATCACTTCCTCATTAGTTGAACTAAACTCAATGTATTATAAAACCGTTGTGCCAAAAGGTGAAGGCATTAGAAGGGGAATTATCAAGAGCAGAGATGATGTCTCAGTTGCCTCAGCATTTGAAACAGAAAATAACTGAAGAGATATTGCAGAGGTTGAGGAACTTGAATTCTAGTGGCATGAACATTACTCGGAGCATTGCTATGGAGCGAGGTGAGTGCATGCTCGAATTCATGCCAATGCCAATCTAGTGTTTCTACCTATCTGAACCTTGATAAGTATGTTAATAATTCTATTTACTTTGAACCTGGAATGACAAAAAGAATGTCAGCAGCTATCTTGTTTTTCATGGCCAATTTCATTTGTAGTAGGGACATAGTTATTAATGGCGTCCTATTTCCTGCACTATGGACACAACACAATGGTTGTGGTGTTGCCATTTTTGTTTGGCTCAGCCATGGCACTCGCCATCTGCGCAATGTGCCATTTCTCATGCCGTGTGCTATTGGTACAATTTGAATTAAGTTGTTTTTTATGTAGGCCCATTCTTCCATTTTGATTCTTTCTTCCTTATTATTCTTCTTGGTAAGAGCAAGGGTGGCTATTTATATTTAGTTTCTTTTGAATTAGAATATTGCTCAAATAACATGTACTATGTCATTACATACATGGAACGGATTTATATATTTATTTTTCTGTTTTTTTTAGATGTTTTGCTTGCATGAAAATTGGAACTTAGTCCCAATGAAATGAAATGCTTATAAATGTTTATTGAGGAAAACTATGTTTTAGTCTTTAAGAGATATGGTGACTTTTAATTTGATCTTCTATAGATTATTCCCGTCAATTTAGTCCCTCAAAGATAAAAGTACCTTCAATGTTGCCCTTCTACCTAAACTTCATCCATAGTTTCTTACTTAAAGGAATGTTGAAGTGTAATTTAGTTGATGACATAGTTTCATCACATGTCATCCATTAATCTACATAAAATAAAATGTCTAGATAAATTAAAATTTCCTAATTGCATACGTAAAATTTTAACTACTTACGCATCTGAAGTAATTTGGTAATTAGGGTTGATTTGAATATTAAAAGTATTGTTGACTAATTTTATACATGGACTTTTTTAATATAATATGGATTATCTACCACCTAAAACTTCTACATTAACAAGAAAAATTTTAGTCAATATTATGTTAAGTGAAACATTAAAATATGGATGGAGTTTAAATAAAAGGATAACATTGAAGTTTATCTTTGAGGGATTAAATTGACGGAAATAATCTGTAAATGATTAAATTGAAAGTTATCATATCTTTCAAGGACCAAAATAAGCTTTTCCTCATGTTTACTCACTTAACTTTATATAGTGTACTTCATGCTTTAATATACGGATAACTAATATGCTTTTAGCCTGGGGAAAGTTGGATTCATGTGTATTTTTTTGGCTGTGAAGCAGCTGTTCCTAGCATTTTATTATTTAAACCTCTGGGTTAATTAATTTTATGTTTGCATTCAAATTTGCACCTCCTTGTTCCCTCTGAATCAGAATCACCTTTTACACCTTGTTCAGAGTAGGCTGGTAATAAGGAAATTCATTTAAATTATTTTTGTAATTTTTCCAGTAACATAGGTCAGTCAAATTTATTGTTTTACATATCTGTCTTTTGCAATTGCTGGGCCCTATGTAAGCAAATAGGTATAAGATGCATTCAGAAATAAGTGCCAGATTAAGTTCCCTTCTTTCTTACATCCCTAAAAGAATTCCCTTCTTCGGAGGAAGTTATTATTGTACCTTACAGTAATCAGTGATAAGAGAATAATTATGTTTTAAGAGAAATTTTGGTAGTTTGGGATTATCTTGTGAGCCATTTTGTGGGGTTAATATTCTTGAGGGAGAGCTTTAAATTGTCAAATTAGTCCTTGTTGAAATTGACTTAAGCACTTATTTATTTATTTGTTTTTCCTGGAATAAAGTAGATCTGGAGGTAAGTAATCAAATATTGTAGGAGAATACATGGATCTCCAAGCGGATGCAAGAAGTGCATATTGGAGAATAGCACTTGGTTTTAAATAACTGGTTGTGACCTAGGCCATGTTACTTACACTGTGAAGAAACTGTTTTCTTTCCTTTTTTCTTATAAAGAAATATTATTTAGCCAATATGAATTGATGTCAGTATATGTCTTTAGATTATGCATATGGATACTAAAGCTTCTCATTTGTCATTCAAGTTCAACATATTTCGTAGACATAGTTTGCCATAGGTTCATTACTCATGTATTCACTTTTCATGAGTCAATGGTTCCTCTAAATATTTGATTTTATCCAAGGAAGATTTTGATGAATTCATATTGGTGATAAATATAGTTTCTCATGCTACTAGTGGCTTAATCCAAACACAAAGGAGCTTTAGTTGTACTTACTGTACCCTCACAAGATGTATGAAGATGTTCATCAGGACCCCTAGAAGATGTTTACAGTCTGATAATGCTGCCATAAAGTAATTATCTAAAAAGTTAAAGAAACTTGAACATAAAAACTTGGATTACATATAAAATATGCCCATTTTGAGGAGGGTTTGAGTGTGCACCGCTTAAGTGCGGCATAATTATTTTTAAGAAAAAAAGAAAGAAATTTGTGCATAAAAACTAAGATTGCATATTAAATATGCCCATTTTGAGGTGAGTTGGAGCTTGCACTGTATAACTGCTGCATAGTCAGCAAGTTCACAACATTGATGAACTTGATTGGATGTTGGTTCAAACATGGGTGTTTCTTTTCGACATATTTAATTTTTGTGTTCTTCGCCAGCTTGTTTGTTTGGTGTAAATGTTGTCCACTCAACTTCAACAATGAAACTAGCTTTGTCAATGTAGGTGGACTTCTTAGTTGCTTTATGTAAGCCTTAGGTCAACCCAGAATTTGCAGAAATCCCTGCCACTATGCTTTGCCTGGTGAGAAACTGCTTTAATATGATCCTCTAGCATCCTTTCTTTCTTCATTATATCAGGGAGGGAATCATTTGATTTAGTTTGAAACTCCTTCATTAAATTCAGGATGCAGTGGATGAAGCAGTTCTGGTCACCCTTGAAAGAAAGCTTTTAAAGCTTAGCTGTGTACGAGAAATTTGAGGTCCTCTGGTGCCTGACCTTTGATCTTAAAAGTGTTTGTGGATTGAAAATAAGACATAACTTAGTAAGTGGAGGCATATAAACAGTAAACTTATATATTTTCCTCATACAGTAAAAGGGCGTGAAAACTATACAAATTACTAATTAGCCTGGTTGGAAATTGTTTTATTCACCTCTTGGCAAAGTCTCTTTTACTTCTTTTTTTTTTTTAATGCTGTTTTGTCTTCTACTATGATTGTAAAGATTAATCAGTAGTTTTCATGGAAGCACGGACACTCCATTCTGGCAACAGTATTGGTGTTGATGTATGAGATGTGGATATACATACGATTTGGCTTGATATATACCCAGCAGCTGCAATTATTATTATTTGTTTTAATTTAAGTTTGGATATAACTAAGACACAGCTTATTGTAATTGGGTATGGTTCAGATACTTCAGCCAAGAGTTCTACACAGCTTTTGTTCAGAAGGGAAATGTGATTAAGGTTGTGAGTTGCTACATCAGAAAAGTGAAACCTAGAGTGAGGAGAGTTGATGGTGAGCTTCATCCTTTACCATAGAAGACACAAGAGTGGTCCTTGGAAGGGCCTATTTACTCCATGGCTGGGTCTGGCTTTTACTGTGGTTCTTTTGGCTTTCATCCTTGCTGAGTTGCTGACTGATACCATGGTAGGCTTTGGGTATGCAGATGAGAAAGACTAATTCTAAGGAGAAACAAAAAAATGAAACTGAGAAGTAGGTGGAGAATAAAAATCACCAAATTGGAGGACTACATGGGAAAAGGGGCTTGTGGGCTTGTTAAGCTCGGTCTAGGATTAGAGGGAAATGCTTCTTGCTCTTTGACCCAATGAACTAAAGTGCAATTATTAATTAACAACTTGAAAAAAACAAAGCATATAACAGAGAAAAGAGGGATAAAATTTCAAGAGTAGCCCAATACACAAGGCTCTTACTAAGTGGGCTCTGGAGATGTTTAGATGTATGCAGTCATACCCTTCATGTAGAGAGGTTGTTTCTAGGATTTGAACACCTTTAGGTTACATGGCAGCAACCTTACTGTGGAGAATAAATTAGAATTGGAATTTTGATATTTTCAGATTACAACAATAGGGAAATATATACAGTAGCCCTAAGAATCAGAAGCCATAAATTGTTGATTCTAATACCCTGATTTGTAGGATGTCCTAATAGGAAACTTAGTCATTTTAGCCATATTTTAAGAAAAAAAATAATATCTAATAACATCCTTAATTAATGGAGAAAATTAATTCTGACAAGAATAATTCTCAATAATTAATTCTAATAACTCCTAATAATGTACATGTTTTCCACACTCCCCCTCAAGCTGGTGAATAGGTATTTTCCATTCCCAGCTTGCATGTAATAGTTTGAAAAGCTGAACTATTCAATCCTTTGGTGAGAATATCAGCAAGTTGCCCATGTGTAGACACATAAGGGGTACAAATTAATCCACTCTCTAGCTTTTCTTTAATAAAGTGTCTATCTATCTCAATGTGCTTTGTTCGGTCGTATTGTACTAGGTTGTGAGCTATGCTGATGGCAGATTTATTGTTACAATATAATCTCATTGGGCCATCCCATTTGATCTTCAAGTCTCCTAGGATTATCTTGGGCCATAATAGTTCACACACACCTTGAGTCATTGCTCGAAATTCAGTCTCTGCACTTGACTGTGCTACTACATTTTGTTTCTTGCTTTTCCATGTTACCAAGTTTCCACAAAGGAAGGTGCAATATCCTGTGGTTGATCTTCTATCAACAATTGATCCAACATAGTCTGCATCTGTATATGCTTCCAGCATTAAACCTCCATTTCTTCTAAATAGTATTCCCTTGCCTGGTGTCCCTCTAAGGTATTGGAGAATTCTATAGGCTGCTTGTAGATGAACCTCCTTAGGATTTTGCATGAATTGACTAATTACACTCATTGCATAGGCAATATCTGTCCGTGTGTGGGATCGATAAATAAGTTTTCCTACTAGTTGCTAATATGATTCTTTATTTATTGCAACATCTTTCTCTGCTTTTCCAAGTTTCAAATTGGGGTCAATAGGGGCACTTATTGGTTTGTATGCTGTCTTGCCAGTTTCCTTAAGGAGATCAGTGATATATTTCTGTTGAGAGATGAAAATTCTCTTCTTCGAGTGAGCCACCTCAATCCCTAGAAAATACTTAAGTTTTCTCAGCACTTTAATCTCAAATTCCTTGGCCAAACACTGATCTAAAGTTTGTCTTTCATCAGCATCATTTTCAGTTACTATTATGTCATCAACATAGACAAGTAGAGCTGTAACTTTCCCTAAAGATGAATGTTTAATAAACAATGTATGATCCCCTTAACTTTGCTTGTATCCCATTGCCAGCATGGCTCTTGCAAATCTGCCAAACCATGCCCATGGTGATTGCTTGAGGCTATATAAAGCCTTTTTTAGCTTACACATAGTATTGGCAGCCAAATTTTTTCCATAATCAAGTGGAATCTCCATATAAATTTCTTCTTCTAATTCCCCATGTAAGAATGAATTTTTGACATCAAATTGTTGCAATTCCCACTCATAATTAGCAGCTAATGATAACAACACTCTTACTGTGTCATTTTTGCAACGGGGGCAAAAGTTTCCATATAATCTATCCGATAGGTTTGAGTATATCCCTTTGCTACCAACTGAGCCTTGTACCTTTCAACTGATCCTTCAGTCCTATATTTTACAATATACACCCACTTACAACCCACAGGTTTCTTGCCTATTGGCAACTCCACCAACTCTCAAGTTTTGTTCTTTTCTAATGCCTCCATTTCCTCATTCATGGCTTGCTTCCATTTTTCATTGGATGAAGTTTCAAATAGGGTAGTGGGAATGGTAATGGTGTTTAGGTTTACAAAAAAGGCTCTATGAGATGGTGAAAAATTTTTAAATGACAAAAAATATGTAAGAGGATATAGTGGCTGCTTTGTGCACTTTCTAGTTCCTTTCCTAATGGCAATTGTATAGAGTGATCAGAAGTTGTTACCTCATTCAAAGGATTAGAGTTTGACTCTTGGATCTGCATAGGTTCAGGGACAGCCAATATCCTTGTGAACACCTGGCCAAATCGTGCATTACTAGGGGCAGATTCAAGTGGCTGAGTCTTGAGGACAGATTCAGGTTGTTGTGGCTCATTTGGTATTTCTGTTATTGGTTGTGGGATTTTTTCAATTTCAGGTGCATGACTGGTGCAAGTAACTTGTGTAAAGTCTGGTTCAAGGGATTTAGATTTAGAATTTGGTTGTGCCAGAGGAATAAGTGATAGATCAAGTAAAAAATCATCCTTATCTTCCCTAGTTGGCTTCTTCCCCTGAAGATAAGGATTACAAAAAGAGATTCTTGTTCATTGAAGGTAACATCCATAGAGACATAGAATTTCTTGGAAGGAGGGTGATAACTCTTGTACCCCTTTTGAGTTGAAGAGTAGCTTACAAAAACACACTTTAGAGCTCTTGGATCTAATTTTCCTCGGTTTTGACTATGAATGTGGACAAATGACACACATCCAAAATTTTTTGGAATAATGTTATTTGAAGTATTTGGGTCAAGATAAAATTTTGAAAGTATTTCCAAAGGACTCTTAAAATCCAAAATCCTTGAAGGCAAATGATTAATCAAGTGAGTTGCTGTTAGAATATCATCCCCCCAAAAACTTTGTCATATTATTTTGAAACAATAAAGCTTTGGTTTTATCAAGAAGGTGACCATTTTTTCTCTCAGCTATTCCATTTTGTTGTGGGGTATTGACACAAGATGATTCATGTATTATGCCTTCTTTTTGAAAAAATGGGGTAAGAGTTTGATTAAAATAGTACTTGGCATTATCTGATCTAAACCTCTTTATTTTGACTCTAAATTAAGTTTGAACCATAGAACAAAAATTTGGAAGAACACTACTAACATCAGATTTTTGTTTGAGTAAAAAGATCCAAGTAACCCGAGTGTAATCGTCAATAAAAGATACAAACCATTTTACCCCAGAAACATCAAAGATAGTAGATGGGCCCTAAACATCACTATGAATAAGATGAAAAGGAACAGAATTTCTTTTATAAGTGTCTGGGAAAGCTACACGCTTGTGTTTTGCAAGTTCACACACCTCACAATGGAAGTTGTTAACATCTATATTCGAAAATAGATTAGGAAAAATAATTTTAATAACCAGAAAATATGGATGTTCAAGTCTGTAATGGTGAAGCATAATTTTTTCTTTATTGAATAAAACAAATTCTAAAATGAAAGAGGAAGGTAATATGTCCTTAGTAATGCTTTGCTGACTTGGTGCATTTAGATAATAGAGGCCATCCCTTTCTCTAGCATGTCCAATCGTCCTCCCCGAATTCTTGTCCTGAAAAATACAATGCTCACTATGAAATATCACATTACAACTTAAATCTTGAGTAAGCTTTTGAATAGAAACCAAATTTGTAGATAATTTAGGAAGATGAAGAACATCTTTCAAGGTCATTAGGGGGCTTAATATGACATTTCCAACACCTGCCACTGTGGTTAAAGACCCATCAACAATGGTTATTTTCTTGTTGCTGGGACATGGGGAATAGGTTGAAAAAATTGTGGGTAAATGGGTCATGTGATTAGTTGCCCTTCAATCCATGATCCAGGAGTTGGTGAAGGCTGTATTAGAGACACTTAATCCAATGAAAGATGGAAGCTTACCTGAATATGCCAAAGAACAAATACCTAGAGATCCTTCTGGTTTCTCAAGTCCTTTGATAAGAGATCTTAGCCTTTTAATTTCTTCTGGATTATGACTATTCAGCTCTTGTGATGCTGATTCACCTTGTGATCTTGCAGCAATATAGGCTTGCCCATTGCTTTGTGGTTGGTTTCCCTTTTGCCCCCATTCTTGGCTAGGAGGTTTTCCATGAAGCTTCCAACATTTTTCACGAGTATGGCGAGATTTCTTGCAATAAGAGTACCATAATCCTTCACGGTTTTTAGGTTTCAGTCGGCCATCCTTTTCACCTTTAGGAGTTGTTCTTTTCTCCATTTTTGTGGCTGACTTGTTGATGCCTCCAGCCAGCGTAGCTGCACCCTCAATGTTGTGGGCTACAAGCATTAGTCTCCTTCTACTTTCTTCATTTTGAACTAGGGCCTCCACTTCATTGAAGCATGGAACATCTGGTTTCCCAAGAATTTGTATCCTTACTTGATCAAATTCTGGGTTAAGCCAACTAAGAAATCATAAACTCTATCCTGTTCAATATAATTTTTTAAAATAGTTGAATCTTCTGGGCACTTTGTCTTTATTACCTTGTAGTAATCTAGTTCTTGCCACAAGGATTTCAATTGATTTGCATATTCAGTGACAATTTTATTCCCTTGTTTTGCTGCCATGGTTTTTACCTTGAAATCATATACTTGGGCAGCATCTCTAGTTTTGGAATAAGTTTGTTGAATTGCATCCCATATATCCTTGGCAGTAGGCAAGAACATGTAAGTGTCACTAATTTCTGGCATCATTGAATTCCATAGCCAGGCCATGATCATAGAATCATCTTCATCCCATGCCTCAAAGTTGGAATCTCCTGGCTTAAGACCAGTACCAATGAGGTGGCTAATATTTCTCTTTCCCTTTAGCATAGTTCTAATGAGTTGAGACCACTTGAGGTAGTTCTTTCCATCCAATTGATAGGAGGCTTGAATATTCTACAATTCTCCTTATTGTTGAGGATGGATTACCTCTTCATATTCAACTGCAGTGGACTTCTTGTCGACTCCTGCCATTTCAAACAGTAATGGGGCAGAGGTACAACTATAGGGATAGAGTTAGGATTTTGGTGATGAAGGTCAAGGACTTTGACAAGGGTTTTTCAATAATGAAGGCCAAAGAAAAACCTAAGAAGTCCAGAAAAAAGAGCCTAAAGCTCTGATACCATGTGGAGAATAAATTAGAATTGGAATTCTGATATTTTCAGATTACAACAGTAGGGAAATATATACAATAGCCTTAGGAATCAGAAGTCATAAATTGTTGATTCTAATACCCTGATTTGTAGGATGTCCTAATAGGAAACTTAGTCATTTTAGCCATATTCTAAGGAAAGAAATAATATCTAATACCATCCCTAATTAATGGAGAGAATCAATTTTGATAGAAATAATTCTCAATAATTAATTCTAATAACTCTTAATAATGTACATGTTTTCCACACTTACTGTCGCTCTAAGACTCACCCTCTAAAAAAAAGGGGATGAAATTTAATACTAAAAAATCATATTAAGTTATTTGTATTATTTTTGTGAAAAATAATTATCAACAACATTGATATATGAAAAATATTTTATAATTATATAACTAAATGCATCTTAACCATTTTGTACTCCATATGTTTGAGAGTTCACTCTATCCCTTAGTCCGGATCATGCTTTACCTGTAGTGTAAGTTGTATCCATGCTTAACAAATTGTTTCCTTCCTAGAGCGCTTCCTCAACCATTTCATTGATGTCAAAGTACTGTTTTCACTGTTTGGAAAGGTTCATTTTCTGCAGATATGGGAATGCTAGTCCCACATGTTTTATGAATTATTTATGGCCGTATTAATTTAGAATTATAGATACTCAATTCAGTGATGCTACATAAATGTTTAAGTTTCTAGAATTTAGTAGATGCTTTTACTTATCTACTTTTAATATTATTCACACTTTCTCCTTTCGGTGATATATATATTTTTTTAACAATACAGAAGCAGTGGAAAGTTGGCGAAAGGAAAAACTGAAAGAAGCTAAGTTGGCTCTTATGAAAGTGACTTCCAACTCATCCATTCCTCATAAAGAGGCGGGTATGACCATTGATTTTTTAATTTGTGTCTAGTACAGTTTAAGTGATTGTGTGGCTCTTTTTAATCTTTAAAGTTTCTTTGCACTCTACTAATTACTATTTCAACTTCCTAGGGATGCTAGTAAAAGCTCTGGAGTCTGATTGGGCTATGCTTTCAGAAGAAATTGGCCTCTGGATACCCATTGAAGTTGTCCATGAAGAACATGATGATAAACCTGAGGGTGAAGAGGATTTTGGTAATATATAGTCTCTCCCCACTACCCTGTCTGAAATCCTACTCCTGAAAGCCCAACTACAATATCTGCTCCATAGAAAATTCAGTACTAGATTGGTTTGCATGAATGGCGAAACATGCATGCATAATCCTAGATTTGCATGCTAGAACCTGGAAATGTGCATATATTTTGCCAGGCAGAAATTTATTCTTTGTATTTACTGAGTATGCTTCTTTCCAGAGGAGGAAGTTCTTCCTGGCAGGCCCGTTCCACCTGAGTGCCATGCTGAACTTCACACAGATTATGATGGTGTGGCAGTAAGATGGGGTCTCACCCACCACAAAGATAGTGCAGCTGATTGCTGTCAGGCTTGCTTGGACCAAGCTAGTCATGCCAAAGAAGGTGAAAAGAAATGCAATATTTGGGTTTATTGCCCATCCGAGTTTGGGTGTCATTCTCCAGATATTTATCAGCACAAACATCAAGAGTGCTGGCTGAAATATGTAAGTTCGATCCTATGATTCACTAATTTTCCTCTTCCCTATGTATTTGCAATGGCCTCTTACATTTTTATTCTAAGTAAATATTCTTGGACTTCACTTTGTAACTTCTGGGCTGGCATTATTACTCCTGATCATGTTTTGTCTTGTTTTCCACTGGCTAATATATTCTTCCTGATAATCTGATACTAGGCTGAGAAGCCCCGACTAAATTTTAAGGATAAGTATCCTGAATCATATCGAAGTTCACATCCATCTGCACCATTGATCGTTCCTTGGGCCTCTGGAGTGGTTTACAAATGAGTTAATTAACCAACACTGAAGGCATTATGATCAACCAGAGCTACCTTGTAACTACAAGCAAACGAAGCTAGCTCAGGCAAAGCCTTTGTCATGCATGCCTGTGGATTATACTTCTGTTCTTCATCATGTTTTTCTGTAAAAGAAATGACATGGTAGTTCATCATATTTTTCTGTAAAAGAAATGAAATGATAGCAGCTTCTTTCTGTTCTTTTCACTCATACTATTTTGGGGGAAAGGCATTAATGAATTGATGGTCATTTAGGACTTGGTTTTCGCCAAAACACGATTTTTGACAGACACAGCCGTTTTAGTCCCCAGGATTTCCCTGTAACGCCAGTCCAGCATTGTGGCAAGGTGACTTAAAAGATGAGAAAGTTGCTTTACTTTGGAGTGTGAACTATCTGACAACACGATTCATTGTATCTCTGGGATGTAGAACCCTACTCATCATATAATTCTTGATCATGATCTTGATGGAGAACTTCTTAGATCAAGTGAAAATGCTAGGCTATTTTTCTTTAGCGAACCTCGCTTATTGACATGCTCATATAACTGTTTTTCATTGGTTTCATGCACCTCTCTTTAAGTAAACGAAAGAAGTACTTACTTACCTTATTGGTCTTTTTGTTCCCTTGATTAGTTATTGGTTATCGCGTTTATCCTGCCGGTCTTTCTTCATGAATCGTGTTTTCTCTATATTCAATATTAATTGGATGTATGTAATTCAGTACAGACCAGATTATGTGGTTCATCCATTTCTCGTAAATAGTACTATCAAGGAGAATATGTTATGGTTTTGCTATCATCAACATTGATTTGATCGGATTTTTCATCTAAGATGTCTTCCTGAAGAAGAAGGAATTTGTACCATTAGCTCTAAACTAAAATCTTCTCGCACCAAGCCTGAGTTTTGGATGTTCGCTTATCTGACTAAAGCACAACTGCTTGTGAGATGACCGGGTTTTTTAAAGCTTCAGAATAAAGTAATTAGAACAACAGTTGTCATCTACTTGCTTTCCAAGTCACTAAATTAAGCTCAATTCCTAGTGTTACTGGGAACAAACATTATTGTTTTAGTGAAACCATTGCACCAAGTGAACCCTAGAAGGCAATAGAGAAGATGGTGGGGGACATTACATAGGAGAATTACGAGTATATAATTTTTACAAAAAGAAAAACTGCTGACCTGATTGAAAATTCTCCTTCCCAAGCCCTCTAAATATACGAAAATTTAAGCTTTTAAACAAAATCTCCTGTATTATTAATGAAACATGAAACTCAGTTCCATAAAAAAAAATTTAGAGGTTCTCGCATTCAATGGCGTTGCGTCTGAGGGACCACGCATTTATGTTGTGATCCGCATGGTCTATATCCAGATATTAATTCACTTTACCACTGCGGATTGGAATTCACGGCTTTAATCGGATGCGGTATGGTTGTTCTTTATCCTCGAAAATCAATCAAGAATCATTAACGTCTACTCCGAATGTTGCGTTTCTTCATCTTGTGCTTCTTCGGAATCCGACCTAGTTTGTAGATGGTAGTTTGGAGCCAGTTTGTAGTCCGCAATTTGGTGAGGTCATCATGAGAATTTGACAGGAACTGTGCAAATTTGAATCCCGTGTTCAGAAATCTTGATTGGGGAAGGGGTTTTGCGATCTGCTATCTGGTTTTTATTTTTATTAATCGATCTGATCGTTTTAACGTATGGTATGGGTTCTGGAGAAGGCAAGCCCCATTGGAGTGTCTATGATGGCGTGAAAATCATCGCAGCGACACCTGAAGCTCTGATGGCAGAGATCGACTCGGCAATTTCAAATCTTGAGTATGCTCGTGCCACCGCTCTTCTCGAATCTTCCTCTCCCTCTGTGCCCAACAAGAGCTCTGATTCAAATATGACGCCCCAATACGATGCCCGCATGGCAGATGAAGCTTATAAAACAGGGTGTGCTGCCTTGGCTGCTGGCAAGCTTGATGAGGCTCTCTATTCTTTGAACATCTCTCTCTCCAAATGCCCACCTGATAAGACTTCTGCCGTTGCTAAGCTTCAGTCTTTGATTTCTCTTACCTCTCAGCAACTCCAAAGATCTGCTAACTGATCCATTGTTTGTTTCTGTGCTTCTCTTCACCTCATAACCCTATTTGTTAGGAAAATCTACCCTGTTTTGATGGGGGCCTTCAAGAGTTCAATCTGTTCCAATAAATTACAATTACTGTATAATTTAGAGCTCTTCATTTCCATTCAAGTACTTGACTCTTTGCTTAGATTAATCAGGTTAGCTGATGAAAATTTTTTCGGATTATTATTAAATACTATTCATTGATTTGGTTCAGAACTTCAGATCCTCTGTTCAACCGCCAACAGGGTTTCAGAAATGAGTGTAGAATTTTTCTTGTGTGCGCGGCTCTGGCAATTGTTTCGTCACAAAACAGAACAGAGCAGCCATTCAACAACGTGGGGAAGCGCACCTATGTTCATGAATGTTAAATAAGAGAGAAGTTTTATACAGCATAACGTTATCACAGAATTCACATTTTAACCGTAAGATCCCGTTCGTCCAACTATAAAAGAAGTTAGCACTGGTTATTACTCTTTTATCATATCATTGTTATATTAACTGTGTTTTTAACTTGCGTCTATTATACAAGGCTGTTTGGGAAAATAATTGTTCATTTTTTCTACTACTGAATAGATATGCAACAGACATGTAGAGATTTTTATCCCAAAGACATGGACGCTTCTGGAAAAGTCTCCATCGTCCATGGACATTACTTTTTTGTGGTTAACTTGACATAATCCCGTGAAATCGTGCGAGTCGATATCAATAAAGATGCGAAAAAAGATTTGGCCGACGCTGTTGCTATCTCAATGTAACTTAAATGGGAGGACAACCGATTTAAGAAAATTTATGAAATGGCAGTGTTGGTTTGGTGGTACGTCTTGTTAACCGTGACTTTAGCTTTAAGCACTGCTGCCATTTACACAGAACCAAGCACCATCAAATGGATTTACGGCGGTCAAACAAGCATTTAAATCCTAGTTGAAATTTAGAGTCATTAGTTGAAATGTCGAAGCCTTTTTTGACTTATCTTTACCTTAAAGGACGGAAAGCTTTAGTGTTGTCAATGCGCTGCAAGGCCACTATCAGAAAAACAGGTCAATTAAAACATCAACATAAGCGTGAATATACAAGTCTTAATTGTTCCGTATATATTATCCTGTCTAACATTGATCAGCAAACTTGAACCATGGGTGTGTTCTACCATGAAGAGCCACCAACCCATCCTGCTGCTAAGAGATGCAAATGTCTTGCGGCAACTCTGAAGGAAGTATTTTCCCAGTGCCGTACTTTCGCTGGACGGCTTTCAACTGCAAGCCTTGAAGAGGATTTCCCAATCAGCGATTTTGATGAGGAACAGGAAGTACAATTACCTCACTACCCAACGTTAATCAATATTTGTTTTGGAAGTTTCTACCTATCCATGTGAATTTAAACGTAAATTCCACTGTTATAGTGACTTTTTGTGGTTCTTCTTCAGGTGGTTGTCTCTGCAGTTAAAAGCCGAGCCATGGAAAGGCAGAAGCACAAACCAAGCGTGATGAGAGATAGCTTTTCCTGTGTTTACTCTCCTGCAACAGAAGAATTGTATATCACTCGGACGATGGCGCAACATGAAAGAGGGGACGACGATGATGAAAAGGAGGAATTTTTTTCTGTTAAAAGTTGTTTCTCATGCCGTTCGAGTGCTGTGAGTGGGGAACCATTTTATTCTGTGAACACAAACTTTTCGTCATGTTCAAGCTTGAACGACCTTGATTTCTCGGATTACTGGAGGCGCTCCATTATTCTGGAGCTTTGTCATTGCGAGGGGTGGCCATTCGGTCTCTGCCGGAAAGCCGTGTTACTTCCACCTCTGCCCAAGTCACCCTCCGAGTCATGGCTGTGGCGTAAGAAGCACCAGAATATTAAAGATGTCTGAATTAACTTAGCTTCTTTTAATTTTAAGGACAGCTTATGCTTCAATACACGGATAAGAAATAAATTCTAAAGTCATTTTGTAACACGAAAGAGAGAAGAGATGTACTTGTTTAAAACAGTTTCTCAACGAAATTGAACACACTGTTTGAATCTTCTGCCCTTTTAGTCTATGTGAATTGTAGTATCTCTTTCGAATCTTCAATCGTTTTGGGTGTTGGTCACTGATCAAGTAGGAAAGGGAACGGTGGATTTCAAGTTCAATCAATATGATTTACATAGATTTAAATACCGTTATCCTCCTGTAAAATGAAAACCACTCCTCGATACCACTTACATTATGAAGCGAAAAATTGATGATCGGCAGAATTTCTGGTGACAAACAAGTTGAAAGTGGTCAGGAAGACAATGTGATGAACCCCAATATTCTAGAACATAACTGTGTCAAGCATCACCCAAAGTCAGAACTATGTTTTAAGACGTCAAATTGGAAACATCTCTTCATGGTGCTTCTCAGCATTGTACATGGCTAAATTTAGCATATCCTGAATTACCCCAAATTAAGGATATATACTATCATTTGAGTATACCGTAATTATCAATATCAACAATTACTTCCAAATTCACACATTTCTATGGTGATTCTACTAATTGATACCCATGGGTTGCAAATGAATGATAAGTCACTCATTCTACGGAAGCAGAATAATCGATCCATCATAATGCTTTAAGCCTTTAACTTTAATCATAATTAAAAGGGGAAACTAGATATGACCCCTTGAACTACAACTTAATTGCAACTTTGGTATACTAACTTCACATAGTAATATGTTACTGTGTAACAATCACTTGACGTTACAATTATTTAATGTTATTGTTAATTTTATTTTCAAACTTTATAATTACTATTAATTTTGTCTAAATTCTTAATATAATACATTTGTCATGTTTCCAAGAGTTTTTTTAGAATCAAAATTTTGTAATTTTTTTTTCATTTTGATTCACTTTTAGTAATTTTAGTCAAATGATTATATCTTATTGCATATTATATTTTTAGTTTTATTCTCCAAGTATGGCTAAAATTTTGGTGTTTTTATGTATATTCTTAAGTCAAGCTGAGATAGAGCGTGCCCATCTTATTCAAATTTTTTTTATAGCTCAGTTTTTATCTTAAAACACGTGCCTCTTTCTTCTGAAGCATTTTGTGCGTGTTTTGGGCAAGGAAAAGAGAGTTCTAAAATAACACGTGGTTGGGAGGTAGACCCAAGGCAGTTATACAGAAGGGGGGATGCAATTCTTGAGATTTTCATCATCATTTCGAGCGTTTTCATCTCTTTCTTGTTGATTTTCAGTTGCTTCTTCTCCATTATCTTCTTCTTGGAGATTTTTCCAACGCCTTAGATAAAAAAAAAGGACCAACTAGAAGAGAGAGAGAATGTTTCAACTTGGATCTCTATATTTGCTCATGAATATAGAGTTAATATCTTATAAATTGATGTATTTATTTTTGTTATTTTTTATAAAGAAATTAGATAAAATAAATTTTTTGTAATATTTTAAAAACATAGAGAAATTTTAAATCACATTTAAAAATATAAAAAAATTATATACACATAAAATAAAATATAAAATTTTTTATGTATTTTAATATACTTTTTTTTTGTTAAAACAAGATTTGATTAACATAATCAAATGCATCAAACCTAATACAAATACCAAAACCAAATGTATGGCACACTTAATCAAGCCTGCAATTATATTTAATTATTGGCCAAGACACAATTAATCAAGCCTGCAATTAAATTCAAGTATTGGCCAAGATTCAACAAAAAATAAAAGATATGGGCTATGGCCCAAGATTGCTGCGCACGTTAGACGTATTCCTCTTGATCAAACTGCTTTGGATAGCTTGGCATCTTGCGCGTTGCGAGAGAATTCTGTCCCTCGCTAACTCACCTTCACGTTTTTTTTTGGTATTCATATAACACGATTTTGCTCCCGCCATTCTCACCTGCAAGTGCAACTTCTAATTTTTTTTGGGTACGTAGTTCAACTTTTAATTTCTAAGACATTTACTTACTAAAAAGACTGAATTTTCTTTTCTTCTCCTTTCCTTTCCTTTCCATTTATTTGTTCTTTACATGTTTCCTAATTCTTTAAAAAAGATTTCTCATCTCGTTTTGGCTTACTTCTAAGCAAAAGCCTCACACTACACTATATTTGAAATAACAAGACCATGCATCGGTTCTGTTTAAGGTCCCGACACCATCTTCGCTTGCTTTATCCTCGCTACATTTCTTCTTCATCCAAAAACCCCATCAAACCACCGGACAATGTAGAAAATGCCCAAATAGTCCCGCCCCAAGAATCTCACCACCTCCCTGGTCCTCTCTCTCCTCTCCCTTCCTCATCTGTCACTCGTAGTTCTGCTATCGTTCTTTCTGCTACTGCCGTCTCCGCTCTCTTTGCCTCCATAGCTCTCCTCGTATTGGATTACCACCGTCAACGGCAATCCGATGACGAAGCCTCTAATACTCTCTATGCTGCCGTTGAACACGCGATAAACAAGTCTAGCGACTCCTTCAAGAAGGTTTTCCATCACCTTAAGCAAACCGGTGTGGCAGCCTCGGTTCTCTGGCAGTCACTTAAGTCGGTGTTGTCTTCGGCCAACCATGAGGTTCGTTCTGGTTTCGAGATTCGTGTGGCGGCGTTACTTGCTGACATTGCTGCCGCAAATTCTAGCCGCAGGGCTGCTATCGTCGGGGCCGGTGACGGTGCCGTGGTGGATTGGTTGCTTGAGTCGGTGGCAGTTGCCAAAAATGGGGGTGGTACTCAAGCGGAGTCTGCCAGAGCGCTTGCTTACTTGATCGCCGACCATAACGTATCTGCTGCTGTGCTTGGGCGGCCTCATGCCATACCAAATCTTCTGAGGTTTATTTTTTCTTGTCAACCTCGCCGATTTAAGAAGGTAACTATTTCTGTCTAGCTCATTTTTTGAACTCACAGTTTAGGATTTTCATTGGCGAGCCCAGCAAAATCAATGTAGTTTATCCAAAAGTGTGTGACTTGAGTTTATTGCGATGCCTGCATCATATTCTCTTAAGTACAGAGTTAAACTTTGACTCCAGTGATTAGTTATCGAACTACATAATTTAAGTTCCTTAGATTATTCTCTTGGTTGATCATTCTCTATCAAGCATTGCTTCATTTAGTAAACTAGCTAGTAAGCCGTTTGCACTTGAATGGTATATATTGCCTGATTTTGATTTGCGGGCAGACAATATCTTAACCCATGAACTTATCCGCATAGGTTTTCAGATAGTGAATTTCCTGATACTCAAACAATTTATTGGTAATCACCTGACTTATATGGTATTGAAGCTTTACCTTGTTTGTATGTGCATCTACACATACATAAGAAAGAATCAGTGTTCTGAACTGTGCTCCAATCTTATCGAAAATACTTGTATGGTGTTGCTGTTATATGATAACTTGTGTCAGAAAAATTTGTTATAGACAGGCCCCCTTTTATGAAGGCTGTTTAACAATGTATGTTGTTATTTTATGCATCTGATCATTGTTTTATATATTTTTCTCTGGTTACATTAAATTCATTATATGAATGCAAGATTCACTCATTATACTTTTTAGTTTTTATTCTGGTTTTAACATTGGTGACATCATCAATTTTTTTGCTACAGCAGCATTCAAGACAAAGCTCATTTGATATTTCTGATTCTTTAAAAGGTAGGAGCATGCTTGTGGCTGCCATTATGGATATCGTTACATCCAGTTGTGAGAATGCAGAAGAGGTATCTTTTAAGCCACCATTGCCTGGAAATGTTGAACCCAAAGATATTGCGGCTGCCCTGCAAGTTATTGAGGAAGGTGGTTTGCATTTGGATGAACCAAATGAAAGTGAAGATGATGAAGATGGTGGGATGGGTAAAAAGGGAATTGGAATCAAGATACTTGAAGGTACTGTGGTTTTAGGGCTTTCAAGGACCAGTTCACCCATTAAGTTGGATAACTCTGATTCTGGTTGTGTAGCACCAATAGCGCTTCATAATCCTAAAAATCTCATGTCAGAAAATAAGCATGACAATTCACCAGCACAAGCAAATATGGTTTCTGCTGTTGTTCCTGGTCTCTGGGATGATTTGCTCTGTGAACATGTTGCTGTTCCTTTTGCTACGTGGGCATTGGCAAATTGGGCAATGGCATCAGGGGTGAATAGATCTTATATACAAGAACTGGATCAAGATGGACAGGCTATCATGTCTGCTCTGATAGCACCTGAGAGATCTGTGAAATGGCATGCAAGTTTGGTGGCACGGTTGTTATTAGAAGATTGCAATATACCTTTGAATGATTCTGTTTCTGATTGGTGTTCCAGTCTTCTTTCTACTATATCTCAGGCATGTAAGCATGAAGATATTTCCTTGGCTCAGATTGCTTTATCTGCCTTTCTGTTATCTGTTGAGAGAAGTCCCAAGGCAAAGAAGATATTGATGGATAAGGGTCTTAATTCGATGAGAGACATTGCCAAGCAGACAAGGAAGCATAACCAGGTGCAAGAAGCAGTGGCAAATGCTTTAGAACTACTCTGCACCAACGACATGCATTTATCTCTTGAAGAAACTCAGAAGTGGTCAGGCATTCTTCTTCCGTGGGTTTTTGGAAAATTTTCCTCTGATGATTTACGATCTTCAGCCATAAAGATTCTCTCTCGGATCTTTGAAGACTATGGACCATCATCTCTACCTGTTTCTCAAGGATGGTTAGCCATGCTGCTGACTGAAGTCTATAGTTCCGATAATAAAAGACATGATAAAGGAACCAGTCAGCCTAAAAGTAACAAAGTGAAGGTGTTGATATATTTTTGTTCCTCTTTCTTTTATCTAATAAGCTGAGGTTAAAATGTCATTTTACATTAGGACGGGTATATTTTTGGTCTTCTTTCTTTTTTCCAATAAGCTGAAGTTAAGATGACATTTCATGTTGTTATCTGTTTGTGCTGCTGCAACTTCAATTCAATAGTTTAATGTACATTTTATCTATGACAATTGCAGACTTCAATTAATAATTCAAACGCTTCTTCTGCTGCCCAAGTAGCAAATCAGTTAGCTAGTGCTGTTGTTTATCTATCAATTAAGCAATTGGGAACTGCTTTTGATTCTGAGGATGCATTCCCACTGGCAGATTTTCTTTCTCTGGAACCTCTTGTGGGACAATTAAAAAATTTAAAGAAAGATAGTCTACCTAAATTTGACGCAGCAGATTCTGCTTTGGCAACCCTGAAAGGAATAAAAGCTCTGACTGAAGTTTGTGCTGAAGACTCTCTACGTCAAAACAAAATTATTGATTTTGGAATTTTGTGTTTGCTGAGGCGATTTTTGCTGAGTGATGATTATGAGAAACTGGCAGCTATTGAAGCTTATGATGCATCTAGAGTCCACGAGGGACAAGAACGGATTTCAAATGTGGATGGGGAGCCATCTATATCAGATACAAATGAGTCATCCAGTGTCCGAGTTCCACCTACTTCTCATCTCCGCAGGCATGCATGTCGATTGTTGACTATCCTTTCGCTCATACCCAAAGTCCAAAAGGTCATCATGAAAGATGAAACTTGGTGCAAATGGCTTGATGGTTGTGCTAATGGGAGGATTTCTGGTTGCAGTGACCCTAAAATGCAAAGTTATGCCAGGGCAACACTCCTAAATATATTTTGCAATAACCAGTTTGATGGGAAGTCTGAAAGTGGAAACCATTCTGACACTGGTGTACAAACTAATAAGAGCTTTTGTCCTCAGTATGCTGATATGATATTCTTGATAAATCCTCATCTTCCCTACTGGAAGTGTCCCAAGGAAACAGATCAAGAAGATGCTATATCAAAAGACATATATGTGGCTACTTCTGATAACGAGGATGGTACCAAACCCTTGAATGATGGTAATTTCGCTAGTTCTGTTGATATATCTAAAAGCAGCCCAGATGAAAAGATTCCTCCTGTAGATGTGGTTTTTGTCCATGGCCTTCGTGGTGGGCCGTACAAAACTTGGCGCATAGCCGAAGACAAGTCCTCGACTAAGTCTACCTTGGTGGAGAAGATTGATCAGGAGACAGGAAAGCTTGGAACCTTTTGGCCTGGTGAATGGCTTTCTAGTGACTTTCCTGATGCTCGCTTGTTTACCCTCAAATACAAGGTTTGCTGTTGTAAGATTATGAAATGTTTGTCTTATCAATCTTTTTTTTTTTCTTGGTAGATGTAGTACCTTTTGTAGAGCTTGTCCCGTGGTGGCATTCCCTTCATCAGCATCTAATTGTCAAATTAATACTTTATGGCTTTATGCAGACTAATCTCACACAGTGGTCTGGAGCTAGCCTGCCTCTTCAGGTTCAATTTTTCCTAACATGTTTATGCAGTATTATTTAATTAATAGATTAAGAAATAGCAGCACATTGTGGAGTGCTGCACTGCCAATGGTTGGCTGTGCAAAAATTGATACTGGGGTTTTATCCTCTATGAGCCTTGTTAGGGGTTGCAGAAAAATTTCTTTCCTAATGCTATGAGGATTATCTTACACTGATTTTCAATTGCTGCAATAGTTCCTCTTTTTCAGAGACTGAAGCCCGGTTAGTTTTATACTGATTCCATATATAGAAGTGTGATACCAGGATCTTTTGCTACTCTCTGCAATTAATGCAGTAGCCATGGGCCAAGTTGAGCAAGTCTTCTTCTCTGGAAGCTCAGAACCATGTCAAATACTTAGCTTCTGATAAAAGTGTGATTGGTTATTGGATCATCACCCGAATATCTAGTTGTTTAAATGATCCTTGAGACTTTAGGATATGATTTTGTCATACTGTTATCTGACATTAGTTAACGCAAACCTGAGTGGAGGGGTCATGAGTTGTGAGCAAGTTTCTTTCTTTCTCCTCCCTTTTGTTTCTTTGTTTTTAGCTTCAAATATATTTCTAAATTATGGACAATTTCCCCCACCTTTTGTCTCATGGAGAATTAAATTTAGTCACCTAAACCCTGATACATACTACCTCAATTGCTAAATCCTCTAAACCTACCAAACTTTGCAATCAGAAAATCAAAATTTTCAAATCACAATCTACTTTTTTAACGATAAACTCAGTTCTCTGTAATGGTAGGTTGGCTTTTTGTATCTCTTCTACATCAGCTGTTCTCGCATCTATATTGCCTGTTTCTCTCCCTTTCTTTTTTGTGGATAGAAGTTCACTTTGTAAATTTGCAGGAAGTTAGTTCCATGCTATTGGAGAAGCTTCTTGCTGCAGGGATTGGGAATCGACCTGTTATTTTTGTGACTCACAGGTTAGTATGGTTGCATGGTAGTGTTTATGTCACATGCATTTGTGCATACTCATTTGTTTAATGATTCAGATGCATCTCTTGACTGTAGAAGTGATTCATGCTTCATGGGATAATTTATTGACTGTATAATACATCCTTATTCTTATTATTTATTATACATGGTGAGACATGTAGAATTTTATAAGTTAATGCACGCAGACTATCCAGAATCTTCTTGCTTGGCCTTTTTTTTTTTTTTTTTTTTTTTTACAGTTTGGCGGGGAGAGCAAAGGGAATATTATTGACTCAAATAACAACACTAACTGATTCGTAATGGATAAGAACCAAACTGAAATATTTTGTTCAAAGGAAGTAAATTAGTTTTCACAAAATTTTTTGATAATTTGTATATGATGCCATTAAATAAAGTGAAGAAGCATGGCACGTTGAAAAGAAAATGATGGAGTTAAAAATTTTATAGTTGTCTAAAAGAGACAAGTGAGAGAAAAGAAAAGAAGAAGCCACAATAACTATTTTACAGACTGTAGTTAGGCTTTCAACTTATTGAGTGAAGCTTTAATTATCATAGGTTAAAGAATTTAAAAAATTATGAACTTATGGACTTATCAAATTCATTGGAGGAGTCGTTTATTTTTATCTCATGTTAGAGGCCTTTTATCAATCTGTGCATGTTCTCTTGGACTTAAATAAATTGTATATGGAGAGGGGAATCATGCTAAGTATTAGTTGCACTATAAAATTTTTTTGGCCCTTCCAAAATCCATCATTTGCTACTTTTCCTTATACAGATTTCCCCTAGAAGTCCTTTTGGACAACAAACTAATAATTATGATATTTTTGTTTCTAAATTGCAGTTACAGAAGGTTTTGAGCACCTAGTTAAATGTTTAATCAAACAGCACTGCGATTTAATATATTTTGTCTGTATGTTTCATAATTTAATATATTCATTTTTCTTCTGGTTGTAGTATGGGTGGCCTGGTAGTGAAGCAGATTTTGTACAAAGCAAAGGAGGAAAGTTTTGATAACCTCCTGAATAATACCATTGGAATTGTAAGTCCTGTCTGCTTAATTACATCTATGATTTCTTAAAAATCTTCTTGCAGGTTCTTTATTGTTCTTGACGTTTTATTTTGGTTTTTAGGTGTTTTATAGCTGCCCACATTTTGGTAGCAAACTTGCAGATATGCCTTGGCGAATGGGGCTTGTGCTTCGTCCTGCTCCATCGGTTAGTATGAAGTTAGCACTCTTATCCGATAGATGTTGATTTTAAGTTTTTAGTAGTTGGTTTCCTATTTAATTATTTCTATAATTGAAAGATAGTCCATAATGTTTCATAGATAGGAGAGCTAAGAAGTGGGTCTTCAAGATTAATAGAGCTTAATGATTATATTCGTCACCTTCATAAGAAAGGAAAACTTGACGTTCTCAGTTTTTGCGAGGTAATCAATGGTAAAGTTTTTTTTTTATTATTATTATTATTATTTAGTGTCTCTGCCAGTGTCTTTTTGTGAATATAAGTAGCCAGTGACTGTTTTGCAGACCAAAGTAACTCCGATTGTTGAAGGTTATGGTGGATGGGCTTTTCGAGCGGAAATTGTGCCAATTGAATCAGCATATCCTGGATTTGGTGAACTTGTCGTGAGTATATAGTGAAGTTACATCTCAATTGACAAAAAATGGAAAAAAATAATTTTTATTCACACAAGTCCTCCATTTAGTTTTTATCCTTTTAGAAGAACAGAATGCCGGGAGTTTATGCCATCGCCACCGTTGTGTAATGCCTTGAGTTTATCAATCTCATTTGGGTAATTCTGACAGTGGGGGTCATTGTGTTCTTTTTCTTAACCTGCTTGAGAGACTGCTGGAAGTGATTCTTGTTGCACATTGATTACTGCATAGCTTCTTACTTTCATCTGAGTAATGCTTGTATGTTGTGGGTCACATGTCCTGTCTGTTCTGGGCTTGGCCTTGACTTTATCTCTGTTTTATAATTGGATTAAGCGAACATTTCGCTCGTAAGTGCTCTCTTTTCTTTTATTTATCTTCAAAATTTTGAAACAGGTTTTGGAGTCAACGGATCATGTAAATTCGTGCAAACCAGTGAGTCGCTTTGACCCTTCTTACAAGGAGACATTGGAATTCTTACGGAAATTAAAAGCTCACTATACCTGAGATGTTTCTGATAGAGATAGAGTTGCTGTAAATACTTGTACGAGCTCTAGAGTTCATACTTGATAGCTTGCTACCATCCGCATGTTTAGTGTAGCTTCTAGATGTCGTGTCAACGTGCACTTGATGTAATTCTGATTACATGGACAGCACAACTGATTTCGTGCAAGTCTTGTGTTAGATTTTGGCTTGCCGAACTTGTATATTTTTAATTTTTCCATCCCTTTTTAATTTAGCAATTCAACTTTCCGTATAAATGTTTTAGGTGAGCTTGCCAACTCGTGATCACTGTCCCCGTCCCCGTCTACGTCCCCTATAATAGGAAACAAAATAATTACACCAGTAAATATATTCACACAACGATATCTTCTCTGCTATCTGCACGTGCCTTCGTTTTTGTTCTCATAATTCGGTAAGTTTTTGGAGAACCGGAATCTATTTAATTTAGCCATTCGAGTTCGTTACCTGAGCAAGAGATTGTTGGTTAAGACGGTGTCTTGCAATTTTTTAGAATCCTATTTACATAAAACTCCCCTCATGCTTGATAAAACAATAAGAACTTCTATTCTTATATAAAAGCGTGACCTAGACCTTCTCCTATGTATGCCAAATAGAACATGCCTTAAATAACTTTTGAATATTTAAAGAATTAGCTAACGTAATCAAAGTAGACTTCATTCATTACCATGTCACAAACACTCAAGAGACCTTTTTATGGGACAGAGTAAAGATTGCTAATGCAGCCGGTAAAAAAAATATTTGGACGCTGGTGTAGTGGCTTCAAGGTGATTCAACTTTGGGCTTTTAATCTTCATTATGTTATTGGGCCTACTTCAAAAGGGTCTAAAGGAAGACCAGCATTAAACCTTAGCCCAATAGGCATTCAAGCCAATGGGCTCTTCATTTTCTTTTTCGTTTTTTGGCTAATACTATTTGTTAATTTAAGAACAAAGGAAATGGACAATTTGCTTATGCATTTTCTTTTGAATACTGACACAATAGGATTTGACGGTGAAACGCATAGTCGGCGATTTCTGCAGCGATGTTGTTAACGGCGAAACCTATCCACGAACCTTTTTCGCGTCTGTCATTCTCGTCACCACACTCTGTGCGATTGAAGCTGTCCAGAATTTCAACTAAGAAGATGAGAAACTTTCAGACCTCGATTATCTGCTGCTCTGATTCTAACACTTCCACTGCTACTTCTTCACCGTTGCCACCGGTTACAGTGATTAATGCCCCTCTGGTTTTGAAGAAGAGAAAGAGGTACAGAAAGCTTTACCCTGGAGAGAGTATAGGAATCACTGAAGAGATGAGGTTCGTTGCCATGAGACTCCGTAACATTAATGGCAAGAAGTACTCTGACGATGAGAAGAACATCGACAGTGCTGACAACAGCAACAGCTTAGAAACATCAAACGAAGATGACAATGGCAGCGAAGATGACTCGTGGCAGCCCAGCATGGAGGGATTTCTCAAGTACTTGGTTGATAGCAAGCTCGTTTTCAATACCGTCGAACGCATCGTGGACGAATCCGGGGACGTTTCTTGTAAGTTTTTCGCTCCCGAGTTCCAATTGACTCCGTCAGCCTAGTAAATTGTATCTTCACCTCCCTTGTTCAAATTTTCCTATGCAATGTGATCCCGTTACTCTATAGTCAAACTACGAATAGGGTTAGGGTATAGTCAATCGGAATAGGGGATTTTCTATCATTTGAAACTTGATGACATGTGTGTTTGGGATGCTTAATTTATGGAATTGAAATGATTTCATATGAAATAATTTACAAATACAGAGACTGTGATTTTAAACGAACTGGATCTTTCTATTAATATGATTCCGAGCAAATTTCGCACAAGGACTCGGTGATAAATAATGCATTATATTAGTTTAGAGATCAAACACAGAAGTGACGTTAAAATTTAAGTGGCGAAGCTACAGATTACTACTTCAGGGTAGGTACTCGATAATGATACCTTGTGATATTCCACTTGAAGGAACTATATGACTGAATAATTGGATCATCTGTATTTTTCTTTAGATGTGTTTCTAAACTCATGGAAATGTCAGATGCCTACTTCAGGAAAAATGGGTTGGAACGATCAGAAGGCCTTTCAAAAGATCTGGAATGGTTTAGCCAACGAGGACTTATGATTCCTGATCCCAGCTCTCCAGGACTTTCTTATGCCAAATATTTGGAGGAACTTGCTGAGAGTAGTGCTCCATTATTTCTCTGTCATTTGTACAATATATATTTTTCACATATAGCAGGTGGTCAAGTGATAGCAAGGCAGGTTTGTATAAGACTTTACTGTTCCCCCACTTTTGCCCATGAGACCATTTCTAAAGTGTAGCATGCAAAATTGCAAATGTAGGAGCTTCTGGAGGTGGTCTTTGAACGATTTTATGTCAGACCATATGGCAGCTTACACATGTTATTCATAAAATAAACTTGTCACTTATTTAACAGAAACAGGAAATAGGAAGAATCTTATTATAAAAGTATCTGGTAGATATTTGAGTATTTAATTCATGGTTAAGGACTGACCTATAAAAGAGATATTGAAATGGAATGCCATATTATCAGGCATTTATTAGAATATACTGTGGACAAGTCCCAGCTTAGGTTCACTCAGTTTGAAATAAAACTCCATGGCTGCTTTAACCCTCTAATTACAGGGATATCTTGAATGATACTTTTATTTTAGAACACTTCCAGCATTTGTAGGACAAGCATTGGACAATTAATGTGATTATGAGGACATAATCAGTACGTGGATGTCAGTTTTCACATATGTGCTGTTAGGGTCCGATGCCTTTATACATGGATACAATCATTGACAAACAAATGTGTATCAGGATTATCTGTTTTAATATTTTCCATTTGTCACTGTTCCTTCAGGTTTCTAAAAAACTCCTGGAAGGGAAGGAGCTGGAGTTCTACAGATGGGGAGGAGATGTGTCAGAATTACTGAAAGGTGTTCGGGAGAAGATCAATATGCTTGCGGAGGTCCATTTTTAATAATCCTTTTCATGTGACTTTTGGCATTGTATTTAGATACTGTCATTCTTCTTTTTTCTTAATCTTTATTTTGGTTGACGCAGCATTGGTCTCGAGATGAAAAAAACAGATGTTTAAAAGAAGCAACAAAGTCGTTCCGGTTTTTGGGGCAGATTGTTCGTCATATCATCCTATGAACACTTCTGATTCTCGAGTTAACAGCACTGACTTTCTCACGGTAAGCTTTCTAGAAATTCCTTTTACTCTTGTAATTGGTGGTTCTAATCGGTGGAGTCAATATGGGTCCAGAGGACTAAATGCTACAGTCCCCGCGTTCTTGCCCCAATAAACTGGTGAACGATGCATTCTTAGAAAAAGTGTTCTATGGAACAAAACAAAAATATTCTTAATTTTAAGAGAGAAATATTTGTTTATAAGTGTATTTTTAATATTTATATAAGAAAAAAATGATTATGTATAATTAATTAATGCGTGATACTGCATCTCAAGAACCCTTCAACTCGCCCGACCATTTACTAAACTTTCTGTCACTATTTCAATGATTTGTCTACACCTTTTCCTGAAGTGTGATGCCCTGGCATAGTTGACTTTGAAATTGGAAGTCAGACTCCAATACCAGAAACTAATAAGAATGCACAGGACCAGAAAGTAGCAATTTTCCACGCAATCATTGATTTGAAGAGTTTTACTTCTTTTTTAGCTTGAACCCGTTCCTTCGTCATTAAATTAAACAAAAATGTTTTAAATAGTTGTTCATTATATATATTTACCTCAAAGTAATTTAATAATAAGTAGATCAGTTTTTGGTAAGTCAAGTTAGAGTAAAATCACTTTCGATAGATGTCTTACCAGAAAAAAGAAAAAAGAAAAAAGAAAAAACCATCGATTTGAAAAGTTATTACAGGTTGAGACAATTCTAACTAGAATAATCATATAAAGAATTTTATGTCATAAGAAGTTAAGTATTTTTAGTATTAAATATATTTTAAAAACTTTACCTCATCTATTAATAAAATTAAAATGAAGTTTTCAATCTTTATGTAATAATGAGAAAAACTCAATCCAAGTTGGACACCACCTCAAAAAATTCGAAGTCATACTTAAACATGCTTAAATATTGTGGTCTTTTTCTTTTTATACTAAAAAAATAAATTCTTTTACTGTAAAAATTTACATATTATGATCAAAATGTTTTCATATTTGTTTTTTATGTGATATAATAAATATTAAATATATATTTAATTAATAAAAAATAATTTTTTATTATTTAAAATAAATAAATTTATGGTTTCTAATACAAAATAAATAATATTAAAGTAAAAGTTTTGAATTTTTTATTTTTTAGTAATTCTTATTTTTAATAAAAATAATAATATTTTATTGAAAGCATTAGAATTAAATATATTAGAAAAGGATTTTTGAAAGTATTTGTGAAGTTGATAGAAATAAAAGGGAGATAAAAAAATTAGGAGAAATCAAAAATATCCATTAAATGAATTTGATTTAATTTTTTTTCTTTCTATTTCTAAGAATTTTAATTCTTTCTCTTATTTAAGATTTAAATTCAAATACGTCCAACAAAATGACAGTGTTAAGGCAGTATTTAAAAGGTCTTGCATTATGATAGACACAGTAGTTCCTGCATTCAGGTTGGTAATTACTACTCCAATGAATGCCTTGGCACATTTTGTACAGTTGGTGTTTACGAGTCTGACTTTTGCCATCACTAGGTTTCCTTTATGACCATGATAGGTCAAGGCTAGGCGTATGGCTCCGTAATAGAAATGTATATAGTTTTTTCATTGCTAAAGGTGAATAAGATCTGAAGAGATGTGAAGAGGGAAGTACAGCTCATTCTCGGTAGCAGGGTTAGAGCACTGGTTCATCTTAGTCCCGTGAACATGCTCTTGAATTGGGTTGGAAGGTCTGGATATGATTGATTTGATTTTTTAGGAAGTCGACACAGGGAGTCTATCATAATAATCGTAAGGGTTAAGAACAAGAGGAATGGAGTTGGTACCAAAAGAGTCTTTATAGTAAGTAATCTGTATTATGTTATCTATATGATTGGATAAAGTAGATCTACAAGAATCAGCGATACTAAAAGAGTCAAGAGAGAAAAGGAAGGCAAAAGAAGATTTGGGTTCTATATCAGTATGAGGTGAGTTCTTCCTTACTCTCATTCTTTATCAACTAAAGACGTTTATGGTGGATTTACAAATTAAGCTTTGATACCATGCGAAAACTTTATTTTCTAGGTAATAGAGAGTCAAAGCTCTATCATGCATAAGATATGTTTGCTTGGATTCAGCTTCTTTGTCACTCTTACAATGTCCAAAAAAACATATTTTATGCATGAGCGGGTTTTGACTCTATTACTTAAAGAATAAAGTTTGTTATAATCTACCATACATTATTATGATATGCTTGTTTTGGACTAACTCTTTGTGTTAACTTGAACGATCTTCACTTCACTAGGACCTGCATGTGACAAAGAAGTTGAATCCAAGCAAATATGTCTTATGCATGACAAGATTTTGACTTTTTGTTACTTAAAGAATGAGATTTGTTATGTTTGTTTTGGGTTAGCTCTTTGAGTTAATTTGAACGATCTTTACTTTATTGGTACCCTCCATAATATTTAGACCTTAGTGGTTTGACTAGTTCTAAAATTATTTCAAGGATATTCCACAAAATAATTGACGGGTCTCTTTGGGACATTGTATAAAATTATATGATAAAAATAACTTAGTAGTAGAATAGTACAAAGAGAGCGATTTATAATAATGTCCCGCCTGTTTCTTTTTGCTTAATGAAGTCTATACAATATTAGTTTGTTGAGATTTGAAATCTTTAAATTGTAAACTAAGAAAGTAAATCTTCACAAGTCATAAATTAATCTAGTTCTTTTACAGTCTATAAATCTACATCGTGAATTTTTTCTTTTTTTGGTTATCTAATAACTTTTATTTCATTAACCTCACGCCTTGGGTCATTTGCTTACTTGAACTAAGCAAGATGACGATGTAACGGGCTTGGTCAACTTTAAGGTCCATGGACTTGGCCCATACCTTGAACTAATCCGAACCTGCCTAGAAAACTCCCATACTCTAATCTGATCGCGTTTTTACAAGCCCATCATCAGTGATTTTACGCTTCTTTGTCTGGGTATAGTCGCCAAATCATCAATGACTTGTGCAACCTGCTGCAGCTGCTACAGCTTTTAATTTCCTTTTTCTTTTTGGGTCCGCTATACTAGCTAACTGCTTAATGCGACCTTCAACGTTCAAATTGCATTACGTTTGAGGGCTTCAGTCCATCTCACGCTGCAGAAATTTGGGAAAGAGAAAGGAGATGGAGATAGATATTGGAGAACAAGATCAATGAAGAGGCCCATTTGATGCTGTTCCACTATCATTCTTATCTGTTCGTCCAATAACGAAATGGTCAATAATTTTAACAGTTTGTACTGGGTCCTGCTGTGCTGTAGTTGCCCTCCATTTACTGGGAAACCTTCTCGTATGGCTCAATTGCTGTAGTTGTTTTGGCTCTCCATCCCAATCAGGGTCGAGTTTCCACTCCTTTGGAACCTGAATGTCAAAAATCAACCCATGGTTTGATAAGCCTCGGAGAACTTCCCAAAGAAAAAAACGTAATAATTATAGGTCTTGGCAAACAGAGGGTGCATGCTAATATTTTATTATAGAAACTAATATTATATCGATAATGATTGTGGTCTTGAAGGAAAGGAAACATACGAGTCCACAGTCATTCAGCAATCAAGACAAATTCAAATTTACCTCTTTCTGCTTGGTATGTCCAAATTGGTATTGAACTGGAGGTACCAATTCAAAGTCTCGCCTTATATAAAATGGTAATTCAGAGAATGACGATTTGTGTTACCTTATCAACTGCAAGAGTGAAAACTTCAAGGTCGCCTTCAGAATTGATGTGGAATCGCGTGAATGCCTTGTAATTAGCTATTCGGAGAGACGAGAAGGCTTCATCGAAGTGGATGTGAAGCCAGTTGATGCAAATGTACAAGTAGCTTCCAAACACTAGGGAAACAACTGGGGTTGATAAGACCCAAAAGTAGAGAAAGACAGAAGCATAATATATCACAGCACCGCCTCTGGAAAGAGAATCCATTCCATTCTTGCAAATATGGTTTCGCGTGACAGCCATGACCTGAGAAATTCCTCTCCATGAATATTTAGTAATCAGGATAAGAACAATCAGATCTATAGTACACAGATTTTCTTACTTCTGGAACATCAAATGCAGACATTAAATATTTGATACATGCTGGATAAAGTCCAAATGTCCATTGTTCAATACGAGATCGAAGGCCTGTTGGATCTGGAAAGTGCTCACTTTCCACTGATCGGTACCACTGATATAGAGTGTGATACCCTGGATAACATAAAAAACTTATTAGCATCATAACCCCAAATATACTCGAGAGTCAGAACAAGTCAAGTTCTTGGCAATTCTTGTCTATCCACATAATCGATCTTCCAACATTGGATGGAGGATAACGTGCCCATTTAAAATGGTTGTCAATTTAATATAGATGCATCCAGTATGTAAGCCTTAAAAAATGTGGCTGCAGAAGAAACATAAATAAAACATATATATCTACACACACATTTTTTAGCCAGCGTAGAAGGTTCTATCATAGCAAATTACTCAACAGGGACAGAAACCTAACCTGAAGTTGCCAGTAATTTATGTCTGATACATGTTTCAACACCTAGTTCCATAAGCAACATAAGAATCAGCGCCGAAGTAAGGTGAGCAGTAACATGAAGAACTCCAATAATTGCTCGTTTCTTCCATGGCACTTTGGTTGGAACAAAAGAATACGCTGTAATTAGCAAAACTGTAGCTCCCACTAGTGACACATAAGACTGCTCCAAGATGTATATAAATCCATTCCACACGGTGGCAAAGAAACTCCTCAATTGACTAGAAAATGAATCATCTTGCAGGATGTGATTGAGGTCACACTGTAAAACAAATAAGAACAGTCACATCCTAGTGACATGTAATTATCACCTATTCACCTCGTCAGATAAGCAATATACTAACTTCGGCCTAATCTACGAGATAGAAGGGAAAAAGACAGAACTAGCTCAAAAGCCATAATGTCAATTGAAAGAAAATGCAATATATCTCAATATAACAAAGAAACGGAGAAACTCACTTGTGGAAACATCGAAAAGACCAGTACAAAATATATAATCCCGCCAATAAAATCAAATTGCCAGTTCTTCTTACGAAATTTTAGTATATTTCCTAATGCAATCTGCATCAAATCAAGCGTGCTATATAATCATGAGGTAGAATGCAGATAAACAACATTAACTTGGTACCTAAGATTAAGAGAAAGAAAATTACAAGCAACTATCAAGTATCAACAATCCACATACCCTGCTTGAATCTTCAAAGGAAGGATATGCCGCTTTGCATTCATAGGAAACCCCATCAAGTTCTTTAAACTTTCTGAAAACATGGGTTGGATGTAAAAATGCTCCACCACAACCATTTACGAGAAGATGGTGAACATGGACTGGTCCATCTGATTTTACATAAGAATGACGCATGTAATGATGCAAGTCCCCAGCCATACGAAGCTTACATCTTCCTCTTAAATAACCACGAATCAGGTGTGAAACATTCCTCCCAGAAACACCATTCCAATACCAATCAAGAAGCCAACTAGGTTCATGTGTCATAATGATCACAGAGTCGTCATCTTGAACCTTAATTAAACATGATCAGATTAAGGTGTATGCTCAACCAGCAATTGGTCAAATAATGAGGTGCAAAGCAAATAATGATGATCTTCAATGAATAAGAAAATTTATACACTGTTATTATCCAAAACAACACATAATAATAATAAAACACTATTTCTTAAAGATTTTCAATGAAACATCCATGATGGATTCCAACAATACACCAACATAATGATGAGAACATGTAGAATACCTTCTCCTTTACAATCTCTGAGAAGAATTTGAATTGGTATGCATCAATATCACCATGGAGTGCCAGATCAAATCCAAAAATCCACCATCCTTTAGGAAGTTGCAAAGCAAAATAACTCTTCTTTTGGGGCATGAACCACCCACCTAACCAACTTTTATGACATATATATCTCATGAAGGTATGAAGTCCATCGAACCAGTCTGTGAAGCCAAAAAATGAATATTAACTCATGTTGGCATTAGATATTTAACAAAAAACAAAAATTAGGATCTATTAAAAAATGGAGGTGTATGAGGAAAATTCAATAAATAATTGCATTAGATACAACAGGGGAACAAATATGATTTAGTCCATGAACTCCTTGAAAAGAAGATACAATTCGGAGCATCTCAAGCCAAGATGTAAATCTAACCATGGTTCCCAGGAATTATAAAACACTGAGGTCCATTGTACTGCTTCAGTGCATTCCCAAAAGGTACCTCAGGTTTGTTTACAGCTATCTGCTCTGCTTTATACCATGGAGGACGTTGGAGAGCATACTCAAAAGGAATGAAAAGACGCCTTTCATATGTGAATGCTGATGGGTTAGGATATCTAAAACAGAACAGAAAAAAGTCAATGCACTAAGAAAATAGTCAGTAGACCATAAAGAGATGTTCCTATATATACAGAGGGCATAGAACTCATACTATGACTTAATCAAAATCAGGACTTCATTTAAAATCAGACTCTCCAACCAGAATGACATTTTGTTTTAGGAAAATACTATCAGAAACTTTGAATTTGAACTGTAAAGATAATCTGTATTGGTACCACAACATGCTAACAAATTTCGAACAAGTCATAAATTTCCACTAGTCAGTTATCTACACAATGGTAGTGAATCCTGAAAGAAATACGTATAACAGAAGGCTAAGACTTATTCCAAAGAAGTCAGTAGTAGCCAAAATACAGAGAGTTTCAAAGAGAAGGTAGCAGAGGCTTTTGCAATCACAATATCATGGTCCTAGAATTGAACCTTGTGATAAATTTTCACTAGTCTGACAGCTTTCAGTACTTTGAGAAAATATTTTCGCTTTTAAAATTTTTCTATTTTAATATTCATATATCTTCAGAAACTGATAAGACCCCGGTTATCAAATTCTCTCAGCTTCCTAACACTTCCAAGTATGAAATGAAAGATTAATTCAAGCGGATAATGATAAATTCACAATAATAGTCAAACCAGAAAAACATTGAAGAGCTCTGAGCAAGATTCTTAAACCAAGAGAACTTCAATATAAATGTCCTCAGGTAGTAGGAACAAACCCAATACAAACAAGGGAAAATTTACTTGATGAACATAAACTAGGCCTAGGGGGCAGCATACCCGATTCCTAATCAGAATAAAATGCTTAAAACTGAAATAACAAAGTAGTGGTCCTAAAAGATAAGAAAATGCAACTTAAGTCTTCCTAAAAAATGGGGAATGCAGTGTGGGGCCTGCTGCCCTTAACTCCACTAACTAGAACATGTAGGGAGTTGATATTCCAAGTAGTTGTAGCAAAGTAACCTGACTATCCAGCCCTTCTTCTCTCTGTTGTCGTGTCTTTCTCCTAGAGTAGGTTAGGATGGGCTTAGTGGTGGGCCTATCAGATAACATATCAGAAATTATGTCCCAGAAGATAATGGAAAAAGAATACTAGAATAGTATGTGCTTGGTCCAAAAAAAACAAAAACGATAGTATGTGGACTTATATGAACTTCTCGCAAAAATATTCAGGAATAGTGATAGAACCTTCAAGTAACTTGCTATTAATCAAACAGAGAAATAGCAAAACAAGACAATCCTAGAAAATAGAGATGAAGCCAGAATTTTATTACCCCTTTAGCTAATGACAGTAAATGATGCTATATAACAAAGCATTAAGGAAATACGCATGAAATAGCTTCGAGAGGCTAGAATCTCTCCCAATATTTTTCTCAGAAATTTATCCACACTGTTCTCCCAGCTCCATCCTCTAGGTGCCATATTATTCCCTTCTAACGGATTACTTTTCCTCTACCACCTAAGCTTCTCACAATGAGCATGTGACAGTCTGACAGAGTTAGTTACAGGCTCAATTCCCTCTTTCGCCCTCCTAGCTGCCTTTGCAGTCTCCAGCTTCCTCTTTTCTCTTTGTGAGTTTGTTCCTTTGGCTATAAACATTAGTAGCAATAGGCCCATTGTGCTCAGGCCCATTAAATTGTCCAAAATTAAGGACTGGAGACCCATTATTCGCTGCTTGAATTTAGATCTCCAATATTCAGAATTAAACCTCCGACTGATTATTTCTTAATCAAGCACCATCACACCAAATGGTGTCAACTTACTATTGTCAGGAAGCCTACGGATAAAAACCGAAAAATAAGTATCCAACAAACAAATCAATGTTGCCAACTTACGCAAGATCACCTCCAATAAGTAGCAAATCTCCACGTGGTAAGGTTTGCACCGAATCACCTTTCATTAGACGAATGAAAGGCTGAGCAAGTAGCCGTGCAACAGCATAAGATGAGTTCCCACCATCACCAGTGTCAGCCATAAAGTCAAACCAAAAATCATCCTTTTCACTGAAATGATCATAAAGAAGATCACCTAGTTGATCTCCATCATTAACCTTGCTCATTGCCGCCTGTTGATGAAAATAATATATGTTATATCCCGGAAAACATGCAAAGGAAGAAGTATTCTCATAATAAGGTTAGGTTAGGGATGAACACAAAGCAAACTTCTTACATTTGAGAATAATAGATCATCAAACATGAATATAAGACATAAGAAGCATATTGTTGCAACACTTCAGGTTATGTAGATGAGGCTAACTACAAAGACAACAAGATGTAACTAGAACGTCGGGAAATATAGTTACAATTCAATTCAGCTTGCTCCATATCGAATATAAAAAACTGTAAAAAGAAACTTTAAATCTAAATCCTGAGGCAGGCAAATATATGGCACTTGAAATATTTCCTTCTGACCAATTTACGTACATGAAAATTTGTCTAGCATAATCAGAATCCTTTTCTTTTTCTAATGTTTGATATGTAATTACACGCATAAATCTTTTGGGCTTTGAACTTGTATTCTTAAAGAAGGCAAAAATCCAGAAACAAAGCCATTGGCAATAATATAGAAATTAGTGTCTTCTAACGTTAAGTGCAACATTAGATTGGGAGTAACTAACCAAAAGCCCTCCAAGGATACCCAAATACTTGCAATGACACAATTTTATTTTAAACCTCAAGAAATTAGAATATAAATATACTCTATTAACTAAGTACCCCAAGCTTTAAATTTAAACAAAATATTGTCACCATATTATAAGTAACAATGCATAGAAAAAGAAAAAAAAAAACCTGCATCATTCGCATGTCAAAACGCCCAACAAAGACAGTTACTGACACCAGGAGGTCAAATACGGTTTTGAATAAATCAGCTGATGTTCTGCATCAATTAGTGTGAAGAGCACGTAAGCAGCTAACTCAAGATCACATTCAATACCCCTAAAGAAATATAAAAAATAAATAGGAAAAAAATATATTGAATACCTACCCAGAGTACCAAGGAACCATGTCCAAAAAATCAGGCCTCATCTGCTTCTTTTTTAACTTTTCATATTCTTTAACCGGTAAAGGATGAGAAAGTGCCCACCTGTTAATTTTTCAGGACATAAAAACATGGATATGAAGTGAAATAGTTAAAAATATACCTATAGGATGTAATATTACTGCTAAGTAAAATGATAGGAAAACTAACAATCTAACATCAATTATGCCTTCGACTACATAATCTACTATATTATTAATCTCTATTAATCTAGATGGCATTGGATTCCTTTTTTTAAGATGGTACTAAAAATAGATCATCAATAACTCTTAATACTTGTCGTAAAAAAAAAAAAAGTCACTGCAGTTGTTTTTGTCTTTTTTAGTATTATTATCGAAATTTAAAATCTTGAAAGACAATACCAGGGCATCAGAGAGAATAGAGACAGCAAACAAGTAGGCAAATCATCCGTTCAAAACTAACCGGGGGGGAGGGGGAGGAGGAAACACTCATGTAAAAAAAAATTTCCAAGAAACTGACGGGCAAAGCTTCACAAATGCTCATCGGCATGTTGCCATATTTTTCTTTTAAAAAAGCCAACATCATTTTTTGAATTAGTGCATTGAAGGTCTTTCTTTTCTTTTCTTTTTTTCATGCCAGAAAGTTCCAATTAAATTTCAAAATCAGAAGAATGTTATGATATTTATATTATACTTTGAATCATGAAACTAAAATTCAGACTTAGCGCTGCAGGCAAACAACAAAATTTAGCACATTATAAAATCAACTACAAACTACTTACCCTGTTGACCTTTCAACTACATAATTTGCGATGTAAAGTCCAATAAATGTAGCCCAAAGTGAGTAAATAGGAGATATTTCATCCGATGAACCAGGGCATGAGCCATTGCAAGCTAACTAAAACAACAAAAGAATATGATTTAATCATGTAGAACGAACCAGAGTTGACCTGAATATTTCATAGAATAGCATTTTCGATATGTTTTATAGTATAGTACCTCGCCATAAATAACCCACTTGGACAAAAGAGGATAATCACTAGCAGATCCAACTGGAGCAAACCAGGAAGAGCAGACCTGATCCTTTAACTCATTCATCCGAAGAAAATTTGCAAGCCATGTGTTTCTCCCTTCTTGCTTCCAGAAAGAAAACCAATTAGAATTTCTTCGATCAAGTGGTCTTTCCCTCAAGATAGCACGATTGCCACAGTGACTATAAAATAAACAGCATGCCACGCTAAGTACCTGTTAGCAAACAAGGCATCAGAACAATATTAATGTTTATAAAGATTTAAATTTAAAAAAATAATAATAATCCTCCAAACTTACAGCACAGTTTTGAAAGATGGTCAAAATTTCTGGTCTTGTTCCAGCCACCCGAGAAACAAGGCCAATGTACGAGAGGCCAAGGAATATAATGTGGAAGACAAGAAGAAACAAAATAGAAGAAACACAAATTGTCAGAAACAATGAGAGATTCATCCTCATATCCACCCCCATTGACTGAAAGCTAGGAAGATGATACACAGCTGCCACTAGAATCCATCCTATGTACCTGCAAAGCAGATACCAACTGATTAATTCCCTTAGTTACTTCTTATACGGATACAAAATAACATGTAGGCATTAATAGTAATATATATGTGAGAGAAAGTCCAAGAGTGAAATAACAATAACTCAGGATAATTATGAAAATAAAAAATAAAAAACTCACCATCGACTGAAGTTTGAATAGCTTGGCTGGATAGTCTTCCCTACAAATGGTGACGAAAAGAAATAAAAGAACCCAAACAGGCAGGCATACATAGACCACCATTTAACATTGTTGTCTAATTTATCTACAAGAGTATGGATATTGTCAGATGAGATGAAGAAAAGGCAACCCACAACAACAGCAATGACAGCATGGCGGGAATGTTCATGTGGGTAAGGGTAAGTGTGGGTTAGAATAGTTCTAACCCTCTCCATTTTGAGCGTGTCAAGAAAGCCAGCAGACTGCTTATCAGAGCCCATTCCTATCTTTAAAACGGGATTACTTTCAGCGTGTTACAATTATTATAATAATGTTCACTTCAGGAGCCAGCCCCAGAATCCTGCATATGATGAAAATAATCATATTAGTATTAGTGATAATTGCATCACATCATCGACGGTTGACCCCAATAGCAACAATAATTCAGACGATAAGCTCACTGGGAATTCAATATTCACTTAAGTGTATGGCAAAGCACATGACACAGAAAAATGATAACAAATTAACAAGAAAAACAAAAAAGGACAAGATCTGTTAATTGTAATTATTCAGGGCTGGCAGTGAATTCTGAGTCAAATGAACCGAAATCCTTCCATGGAATACTTTTAACCATCTAAGGAATATCTAGAATCATATGCTCCTCCAATTTAACAAATCTTGACAACTCATTTTTGTTCTTTCTTTCATTATCGTATTTTAATTTTTCAAACTTCCACATTGCAGCATTTATATGAACGATGTCAATATGAATGGTTCACACTTCACACCGTGCTCCCTTACCGGCTACATTGACCCCTTTCCGTGAGACCTTTGTTTTTATAATGTCTATTCTAGTATTGAGTACGAGACTAACCGAACAAAGAAAGGACATGTCTCGGCAACTGAAAGTAATGGTTGCAATAACAAGTAACGACACAGTGGTGCTGGTAATTATTAAACTATGCTGTGAATCATGACAAGGAACTGTTAAGAAAACCACAAATTTGCGTCTTATTGAGAAGTTAACTTATAGAATTAGTTTTCTAGTTAAAATCAGTGAAATTCGGCAAGGAATAAGGAAACGAAGCCCTAGTTTATTTTTCCTAGTTTGAGCAAAGGAACCGAAGGAAGTATTATCTTGGGAAACGAAATCTTCACAGAACAGAAATACTGCAAGAAGCAAAAACTCATTGACGATAAGCAATCATAACAAGAAGAAAAGCAGAAGTAGAGATAATAAAAGACAAGGAACACACACCACCAACAAGAAAATATTCAAATCAAACAGCACTCACACGAACAACTAGAGAGAGAAGAATAAGGGAAGAAATGGAAAAGCGTGAATGTGGGAACAATATTAGAAAAAACAGACCGAGTTGGCATCTCAGAATTTCTGTGAGGAACATAACAATGGCATATTCTTTTTTTAATCAAGATCAGGGCCAGCCCATTCCATTACTTCCCCCAACTGAGAACGAACGAAACTAACAAATTCATTTCTTAAAATTACGCAATTAACATCGATAGTTAGCTACGAGAAATTGCCTCACACGAGCTGTAATATCTCGCGCTATTTCGGATCCGTATTTCGGTTACAAAACCGTTAGACCTGGACTCTGCCAACGACAGGCGTTGGACCTGTACGTTGTACGGACAACTTTGCTGAGGGAATGCCACTTTCTGTTATTGCAATAGGCCCATTATACCATAAAGTGGACCCGGATTAGTATTCCATTCAACCCATATTTCTTGTTTTTTCTTCTTCTTCTTCTTCTCCTTTATTGTGAATGCTGTGAAACACAACAAAACAAATATATAAATATCATATTATCATACATATTAAATAATATAAATCCTTTTTAAAATTTAAAAATTTTATGTTAAATGAATTATATCTTATAAATTCAAACTATTCTGAATTTTTTAAATAGAAATATAAATTTTTTTAAAAATTGAAAATTTTATGTGCAATTTATTCATTCTTTCTTCATATATAATTTTTCAATACTTATGTATTATCTATTACAGGCTTCTTATATCACCAAAAGATAATAGTAAAATTAATAATTATACAAATTAATACACTCCACTTGTGTTATTATTAAATAATACTTATTATTATCGAATCTAATATCTAGATATTGTTATAGATAAGATAACACGACCAAATTAAATTTAAGGTATAAATGCATTCAATATGTTGGACTTAGACATTATACATCAATCATGTAGACAATTAATGATTCAAGCTCTTAGAAATCGAGTAATTAATAACTCCCCGGACACTAATGGAGTGACACATAGAAGAAGATCCTTGGCTGGTCAAAAATTATCCCAAAAATCGTGCGCTTAATTCTCATCGTAATAACAAAAACGACTTAATTAAGTATTGTCAAATAGGGCAAAATATCCAATTAATCAAAGTTCATAACCGTAATAATAGAAATATACAATAATTAATTTTCCAAAAAAAAGAATTCATAACATGATATAATGTTGTAAACCCACAAGTATCATCTAGTCAATGCTAATCTGTATTCATTCTCCTTCAATTCTAAAATAAGCAATTTAATTAAGAGCAAATGACCATTAATTCAAAGATGAAAAATCTCACATTTTTGTGGAGTCATCAAATGACACTACCATTTAAATAAATTGATATTTATCTCTTATTTTCCTGCACTATCTTCGTTCTTCCCAGACTTGAATTTGTCTCTCCGCAAATTGATTTATGTAATTTCTCCGGGCATTTGTTACCCCTGGGTCTTTTAAGCGATAACATCTAATTATGTCGCCCAAAAAATAAAAATGATAGCACCTAATTACTTGCATTTTAGTAGTTATTTAAGATAATAAAAACAATAGCTATAAGAAAAAGAATATATTCTCTTGTTTCTAAAGTCAAGTTTTGTTAAATACACGAAAATCTCTATTTTATTTTATTAAAAATAATTTTTTATAAATTAATTATGAAATTGACACAAAAAGAAGTTAAAGGCATGTTAATAGATTAAGAAAAAATATATGAGAAATAATCTTTTAAGATATTTTATAAGGTGAAAATTTTAAAATATGAAAAAAATATAAAAAAATTAAGATAAAAATAAATAAAAAATTAATCCTAAAAATGAATTAAATTTGAATTATTTTTATATATCTCTTATTTTAAAGGATCAAATCTCACATATATATTAGTTAATCAATGTGAGAAAGACTGTGGTATATATAGATTTCTTTCCCCCTTTTTCTTCGTATTCAAAAGTGTAAACAATGGAGTTGTTAATGCTTATAGAATTTCAAAAAAATTAAATACTACCTAACAATAGCTAAAAATTATTAGTAAATAAATTGTAAGTCGATTAGCATCTTGATGGGATAAATACCAAATAGAATTCGATATAGTATCAAGAGATATCCCATAACGAGGAATTAATTTTCTTTAAAAGAGCGAAAAGAAAAATAATAAACAATTAAAAGGTAGTTTTAGATACTGAGCAAATTCTCATTCATGGACATTATTTTCAGATTACACAAAAAAGGTTCAATTTCGAGCACAAGAAGCGTGCTTAAAAAAAAAAAAAAAGAATATAACAAAAATTTGATCACCTAAAATTGAATTAAATTTAAAAATTGACAAAAAGTTTTGTAAATCTGCCCACGTTATATGTATATATATTTTTAAAAAATTAATTTTGATATTTTAAATTTTAAATTGTAATCAATTTTGTCTTATAACTTAATATCATATAAATTATTAAAAAATAATAATGTGACATTTAATATAATATTAAAATATTAGATAAAAAATAAAATATTTACTTATATTAATTTTAAAAATATAATATTAAATATTATGTCATTATTTTTTATTAATAATTTAAATAATATTAGATTATAAAATAAAATTAATTATAAGTTAAAATTTTAAAATTAAAAATGACTATAAATAAATTTTTAAAATATAATTAATAATTAATAATAAAATTTAAAAAGATAAAAAATACTTTTACTTTTTTTTTATGTTCCACATAATTATTTGATCTCAATAACTTTTTTAAAAAATAAAAAAAAAATCTTCAAAAATCAATAAAAAAATAACTTCTTCAAAATCAATAAAAAAATAACTTCTTCAAAAACCAAATTGCAACAAAAGTGATAGACTGATAAAGTTTTTTTTTTTTTAAATAGTACAAGCGGTCCGTTGTAGATACGGGTGCCGAGGAAATTTCACATCTAGTTAATTTCATGTCGCAACATCCCAGTTTCAGTGAAACTGTAAAAACGAAGGTGACGTGAGGTTAAGTGACAGCACGTTAAACAAAAAAGCAAAAAATTAAATTGAATAAATTAAATTTAAAAACAAATTCGAAATCAGAGTAAATATATCCACTAGGAGTCAGGGGACGATGCCAAGGCAAGCTGGCGGCGGATCCTGGAGAGAGAGGGTAAGGAGAGAACTATTAGCGAAGCATAACAGTATAATGTATATCCCTCATTAATAGATCCAACGATTAATATTGAACCCCATCACCTAATCCAACGGCCGAAACAACAACCGCGTTTACGAAGGCAACCCATGAATCCGTCATCCTCAACATAATAAATCACCCTCTCAGACCCTTGCCGCGATCTCTTCTCTTTCACTCTCGTCCTCTCTCTCTCTCTCTCTGAAATCCAGATTCAAGCTTTCTCTCTCAGAAAACATAGTTGCTTCTTATTCGTTCTTGGTTTTTAATATTTGAATCTTCGATATTTCATATTTAGAAAGAGGGAAGCACTAAACTAATAATTGAGATGCAATCAAACGGCTCTGATTCGCAACAACAGAAACAAACGGAGCAGAATCAACGGCAACAGCAGGCGCAGCCGCAGCCACAGCCACAGCCACTGGCACTACCGCAACAGTGGATGCCGATGCAATACCCGGCGGCTGCTATGGTAATGCAGCATCACATGTTGCCACCTCAACATTATGCGCCGCCGCCACCGCAGCCCTATATGCCTTACCATCAGTACCAGCAGTTACCGCATGTGCCACACCCTCAGCATCATCAGCATCAGGGATCGAGCGGCGAGAACAAGACGATATGGGTCGGCGATTTACATCATTGGATGGATGAAAATTATCTCCATCGCTGTTTCGCTTCCACGGGAGAGGTCATATTTTCATTCTTCTTAAATAACACGCCTACACATGCATACTAATGTTTTTTTTTGTTGATTAACCGAACGTAATCTTTTTTGTTTTTCGTACGCTATATCGTTTAGGAACTTTCTAATTTGGAAATACATGATTTTGATGGTGGGTTTAGTGTTTCTACTTTATATTGTACAATTTGATCTAGGTCATGTTTGTGAATCTCAATTACGTCGGAAGCAGGGGTGACAGTTGTCTTTAATCTTGGTAATTTATTATCGTAATCAAAGTGCTAAAGGGCGGGGAATATTAACGAGGGAAGAAACTGAAAGTTGTTCTGGAAGTGCCGAGGATGTTTTTAATGCAGTATAAATTAAAAGGTCCAAGCTTGATAGTTAGTATGCCTATAGGTGTCACTCTGTGTCTATGAGTCCTAGAATGTGCTCAATTAGTAGTGGAAATCAATTCACATATGATAGGAAACTAAGGGTTGAAGAAGAATGGGAATGGAATTCTGGATGCCAACTTCTAGCTTTCCCTATCGATAACTGAATTTCAAAAGGGAGTGGAAAATGTAATATTGAGTCGAAATATTAATTTCCCACCTACTTTTGCCGTGTGTCTTGCACGAAAATGTTATATTATCTTCATAGGGAAGGAATCAGGAGAGAAGCAATGTTTTGTTCTATAGGATTTAACTCCAATCAAGCAAATTCAATCATTTCCTTTTTCGCGTCTTCCTTTCTGAACTAACAATAAATGAAATCCAAAACCACTCTTTGCCTCTCTCTGATTTCATTTTCTGATTTTTTACGCGGTGCATCAACACATGACCTAATAATAGTGGCAGCATCTGGTTCGTGTTAAATGACAACACTGTGAGAGTGTGTTTGTGTGTACATGTCTGAACTCTGGTGTGACAAAATTTTCCTTCTGGATCACTCGAAGAATGAATATTTTAGGACTAAAGACAAAAGTGGAGGTGAATGCCCCTGTGACTCGAGCTTAAGTGATGAGGGGCCAAGTACGACTTTCGCAGGTAGCTAGTTTGACTAAACAAGGTGACTTCAGTGTTATTTCTTTCCCAGCCAATTTGCTGAGAAAACAACATAATTTTAAAAGAATGGTTTGTTAAGATAGAAAATTATTCCTGTACTCCTTAAATTACTTCATGGAACCCTATCAATGAAAAATTACCTACTAGCTTCTCACTGTCATATTTTGCAGATTTCCTCCATTAAGGTTATTCGCAATAAACAGACTGGTCTATCAGAGGGTTATGGATTTGTGGAATTCTATTCACATGCCACGGCTGAGAACGTTTTACAGAATTATGCTGCCATTTTGATGCCCAATACAGAGCAACCTTTCCGCCTGAACTGGGCAACGTTTAGCACAGGAGACAAGCGTTCAGATAATGTTCCTGATCTTTCTATTTTTGTCGGAGATTTAGCTGCAGATGTTACGGATAGCTTGTTGCATGAAACTTTTGCTAGTAGATATCCTTCTGTTAAAGCTGCAAAAGTTGTTTTTGATGCCAATACTGGTCGTTCAAAGGGTTATGGTTTCGTCAGGTTTGGAGATGATAATGAGAGGTCGCAGGCTATGACTGAAATGAATGGTGTTTACTGTTCTAGTAGGCCTATGCGTATTGGTGCCGCAACTCCTAGGAAATCATCTGGCTATCAACAAGGTACCAAATCACACTCCTTGCTTCTAATATCTCAGATTTCAATTTCTAAGAGGGAAAAAAAAAAAAAAAGAGGGGGGGGGGGGGGGGGACACTAAACAATAACACTCCAACCAAAGAATACGCATCAAGATAAACCTTTTTTGCTCTCATCTGTCTTTGGATCTACTTCACATTGTGACTGATGCATTCTAAGACTTGCATTTTTCTTACTCGTATAAATTGCAGTCTCTTATGGTTTAACCTATGTTTTAAATTTACGAAGGGGCATTGCCATGTCTTTGCAGATGAATGAATTCCTTTAGTTGACAAAACTAACAACCGTTATGTCTTTCAGAGGGGTAAAATGAACATTAAATCTGTAGTCGGTTAACTTGGTTTTTGTAAATTGCTTCTAATTATGTAAAGCGTGCTCAAGCTTCTAAGAATGAAACTCAATCTGATTAAAAATTGCTCTAAGGATGTCTTTGGTAATGAATTATCTCTCAAATCTAAACTTTTCTGTCTGTTTCTTACTTGCTTGCTGCTGCTAATGTTCGAGTATCTGAGTATCTCTAGTTCTCTACCGATGGGTTAATGAATGACTGCTTCTTCGTACAGGAGGTCATGTGTCAAATGGAACATCCAGTCAATCTGAAGCAGATTCAACAAACACAACAGTGAGTTCTTCAGCTCTTTTTCTAATTCTACATTTTAGCAACTTGTCACTAATCTTCTATGGCTAACCCGTTATACATTGTAGATATTTGTCGGAGGACTCGACCCTAACGTCACAGATGACGATCTTAGGCAGCCATTCTCCCAGTATGGCGAGATAGTCTCTGTTAAGATACCTGTTGGAAAGGGATGTGGATTCGTTCAATTTGCAAACAGGTAACATCTATTCTCTGCAGATTGACGAGCAAGATATTCTTTAATCTCTTCGTTGATGTGATTGCTACAATATTTTTTCCAGAAATAATGCTGAAGAGGCCCTGCAGAAGCTTAATGGGACAATGATTGGCAAACAAACAGTTCGTCTTTCTTGGGGCCGCAATCCAGCAAATAAGCAGGCATCTCTCTCTCTCTCTCTCACTCAAGCATGCCCACACACTTTCTCAATGACCATTTTATCACACCTGTTAATCCACCTAGGAATAACACGTATTGCACTTAAAGTAGTTCAATGTGTCCTCAACTGCTTGCATCAACTAAGTTTCACTTTTTAAAGTCATTTTTAGAAATATCTATTAGAGCATTTTGTGGATGTTTTAAATCATTTCAAGTTTTAACATTGATCTGATTGGGTGGTTTCCTTAAAGAAATTGCAAGAGCACTTTTCATGTCATATTTCATTAAATTGCATATTTGGAATGATGGCTAGCAGTTTAGAATGGAGTTTGGCAACCCCTGGAGTGGGGCGTATTATGGAGGCCCTGTTTATGATGGTTATGGATATGCTTTGCCACCTCCTCATGACCCAAGCATATATGCTGCTGCATATGGAACTTACCCCGTATATGGAGGCCACCAACAGCAAGTAAGCTGAATGGAGTGCAGAAGTAGCTCTCACAACAGTATCACGCTTGATTGGGGAATTTAAATTCTCTCCCTTGTAACTTGCTTGATCTGTTGACTTCTCCAGATTCCCTCCTAATTGTGGAGTGGAGTTGAATTTTGACAACCTGAGTAGCACGCTAGGGATTCAATTGATCATTTGTTTAGAGATATAGGAGTAATGAGCAACTTAAACTTGTTTATTGGAATAATTATCTTAAGTATGCTTACCTGCGTGTGCTTGCTTGCATTAACTTGTTTTTTATTAAACCATCAACCTAACCACTTTTCTGTGACCTTTGGTACACTGTATATGCATCTCACATGATAATGACATAATGTTCGGATTTAGTATTCATCATGATTTGACAACCAATCAATAGAGCCGTTGCCTTTACAATATATGAAAGGTCGTTCATAAAGTGACTTCGAACTCTCAGATGCTTTAAAATTTATGATAAATAATCTTTTATTACTATTTAGAAATTTCAAAAATAATTTAACAATTAAGAACTCGAAATTTTAACCATATGAAAAGTTATGTACCACATGAAAATTTAGTGGTAGTAACTCGTAAATCTAACTCGATCCTCATTCTCCTAATGACTTTCAAATAACTATTTCCTACAGCTCAGGTGAGGAAACAATACCAACTGAAATTCCTCAACCGTTGTTGCTCTGGTTCTGCATCTCTAATATGAACAAGGACATTACGCTCTTTAATGGACCATTGTGAATTGAATTTCCGTCTCGGAAGAAATGAGCTGCTTCAGTTTTAAGCGTCCGGCAAATAACTCATCTTTGATGATCTCTTTATTTGACGCAAAAAGTATACAAATGGCTGCAAGTTGTCCAGTTGGCAAAGAAAGTGCAGAGAAAGCAAAAAATATATCACTTGTCAAATGGAATGAATAAAACCATGGGAAGAGAAGAGCGGTTGTCAGATATTATTGTATACTCATAAATTATTCCGACAAAAAGTCACTAAAAGGAATTGGATGCCATATGCAAGACAGTCTTCCGTACATAAATGTTCACAATTTTTTAATTGCAGTATTTTTTGGCCGAATTTTTTAATTTGTGTTTGAATGGCAAAATTTAAAACGCAAAAGAAAAACAAGTTTGTTTTTGCAACTTTAAACTCTGTATTTATAGAATTTTATATTTCAATGGAGCAACAATGTTGAGCTAGTATGAACATTTTGGGAGGGTTTAATAGAAGAATAATTCTTATTTACATGAATTGCAATCATAGATTACGTATTATTAGTATATCTTTATCTGAAAAATGGAATTTGATAATTGATTGACACTAGTCTGTCTACTGTAACAGCAACATGGAATGGAAGATAAGAAAGTTGCTACGTTAAAACAAGCTATTTTACAGGCCCAAAAAAAAAAAAACAGATATGCAATTTTAGAATTTACCTATGGAGTATGATTAATATATGGACCGTGAAGCTGCCCGTTACATGGTATTACAGTATTGGGATACTTGATATAAATAGTGGAAAATAAGAATTTGTGCCTCGCTGAATCTCATTTGAACGTATGATTTTACGCTTGTTTTTATCAATGAATATTTTTTTGACCAAAAAATATAAATAGTGAAAAATAAGAATTTTTTTACTACTTAATATGAATAATCAAATCTTTAGACTAGTTGAAAAATTTATTTGTTTGAGTATAAATATGAGTTAAGGATTTGAATTCTAGTTTAAATAATTTATACTTACTCTATTTCATATTCACAGTATTTATACCCATGTACTATAATAAATTTAATATAACAAAAAGAAAAATTTAAGAAGTTTGGCTCACATGGTATATTCTCTAGTTTGAAGTGTCATAGAGAACTTCTATGCCTGATTTCTATCCTTGTCTACTCTTTTTGTTTACTTAGAGCTGTCTTATGTGTAACAAAAAAAAAATCTAAATTACTAAAAAAACTTCATACTTCATTTTTTAGGTCTATAGTCATATTATTTAAATTAATACTATCTAATAGCATCTAAAGATAGAAGCTCCGCTGAAATTCGTTGTAACGTAGCCCTTAATCTATTAGCCTGATAAAATGAGACCGTCCCATGGAGAGTGCTCATCATTTAATGTGTTTAATAATTAACATAGCAGGTAATATTTCTTAAAAGAATAGTATTGTATCATTCATGGCATGGTCATCATCAAGCAAAGTCGCGCCTCCACTAATCTGACATTGCACTAATGGTAAATTCTCTAAAAGCTGGCCATGTGAAGAATCTCATGTCACTATGTTAAAGGCTAAATTAATTTTATATGCCTTTGTAGTCTGAACCGTTAACATTATATCATTAAGCGGTGAATATCTATCTCATAGTCTATGTACGCGGAGGCAAGTGAATCCCCCATATTCCAACTCTGATACACTGTGCGCGTGGCTCACTCTTTAGTTTATGCCTGTCAGTCACTTCTGTTGTTGTGTGGATCGTAACTCGCTGCTTCGTTTGGCTCCTGCGGCTTCTCAAAAGGAAAATGGGATATGAAAGAAGGAAGTTTACATCACGCGCCAAAGAGCGGGAAGAGGAACGTGGAATCTGGATACTGGGTGGATGAGCTGGCAAGTGTTGGGACCAGGGACGCATAGGGTTGGGTAGGGAGATTGGGACGCAGGAGCACTATCTATCTCAAGGAAAACTAACAAATCAAGATCCCACAAGAGTGTTACCATCTCCGTTTATCATCATTACCATTCAACGGCGATTGTTGTTGATGCCGTGATGTCGGCGAGCAATTGGACATTGCCCTACCACGTAGAGCCACGTGGCTTCCACTCGATTGGGTCGGAGGCTTATTTAGTGCCCTAATTTGATCATTATTTTAAAGGTTTCAGCTAGATATTAATGCTAAATTTGGGAATTAATAATGAGGGCATACCCCTTGAGGCCCTTGAACCGATAACAGCTGGACCTCGGATCTCAACTACAATCTGTGCGCAACACGTTTCAATGGCTCCAGTTTCTCTCTCCCCACTGTCGTCTCCACCTTCTCGTCTTCAACTTCCCCGGCGAATCTTTCTTTGTTCTCCAAGATTCAGTGCTGCTACTGCTTCCTCAACGGATTCACTTTCGCCGTCGACTTCCAATTTGACACCGAAAGTCGTGGTTACCAGGGAGCGTGGCAAGAATGGGAAGCTTATCACTGCTCTGGTATTTATTGCCCTATCTTCTGTTACTTCACCATGAACCGCTACTTGCTTCACTTTTTCTTTTTACAATTTACTTGGCTTACATTGCTGCCATTTGTTTGATTTTAGAGTCCCACAGTAGCTTCCCCCATTGTTCGGCTTGCTTCTCCTGTCGTCTGAAAATGTCGTTCCCAGTTTTCTTTTTGACTTGTCCAGAATATATTCCCGTATTCCTAGGACGGTAACTGATCACCATTCCGTCTTATAGGTGTTCGATTAAAGTTGGAAAAGAATGGAACGGTTCTTCATTTTCCTTGTCTTCTTTTTCTAAATTTCTATCGTTTCTTTGCCGGCTGTTTAAATCATTATGCGGAAGCTTCCTAAAACTTTAAAGCACGTTCTCATAAAAAAAGAAAGTATAAACTATAAATACAAAACATCTATACAATGATGTAGATTCCTAAAATTTATTAGAAACCACTTCTGATAATTTCTTTTATCGAATATAATTTACGTAGAAAAACTCATGTCGTAGTGCAGTTTACAATAGGTTGCCACTATGTGGATGAGTATCAGCTTCAACATGGTCACTTTTTCTGTATCCGTGTTTTTGCTTGTTTGTTCCATCTTTCTTATTTTATCAAGAGTAGAAAGTCAACAACTAAATAAAACATTGCATCTTTCATTGATCTTTACTCAACATTTTTATGATCATTCCTGAATATGTAGTTGAAGTGGTAATGCACTGATTCTTATATTATAAATCCTTTATATAGAACCATTAGGGTGGTTGCATTTTTCTGTGATTAGAATGTTAGATAGCAGATAATCAAAATTGATGTTCCATATACTGTCTTTTCATTAAATTTTTCTCTTCTTTTCTATCTTCTTCCTTAGGGAAATTTTTGGTAAAGTGTATTATGCACTAAAGTAATCAGTTGTTTACTTAGCCCAGACCATGTCTAGATCTAGAATAAAAAAAGGAGAATTAAAATGCTGACAAAAAATGTTTGGCCTCTTAGAAGATTTTCCAGTTGAAAGAACTAAAATGGTAATTTTGATGTGGATCCAGGCTAAACATGAAATTAGCTGTTTGGAGCTTCCACTCATTGAGCACACTTTGGGACCTGACTTAGATAGACTTTCTTCTGTATTAAGTGGTAAGTTTTATTGTGGACTTCATCTTTCACATTTATTTCATTACTTCATTAACTGCATGTCGTTATGATTGAGATATCAGTTATTTAATTTAAAACATGCTTAACTTGATCCTTTGAATGTAAAATTTATTTGTACATTATGGAGTTGGCCTAATTTAGACATTTGGTTATGTATGATTGTTATTTGGCATTGAATTCTGCACGCGTGCTTCTAGTACACATAGTCAAATATTGGGTTGGGGATTCCTGCCTTTATAGAATCCAAGAAGCATGAGGGAATTTGGCATTTATGAGTGTATTATAGATTTTGTCAACTTAAAAATGTCATTAGTACCTTAATATCTTAAGCATGTTTTCTGACTTACATAACTACATGACTCATGCATTAAGTATTGTGCTTAAGAGCGCCATGTCACTTTATATTGATTCATTTCTTGCCATGTTCCTCAATAATGACAGATAATTCATTTGACTGGATTGTCATAACATCCCCTGAAGCAGGTTCAGTCTTCCTAGATGCATGGAGGTAAGGTTTTGGAGCTACTTACTAAAGACAAAGTCACTATTTTTTAGATTGAAGACTTCTTAATGCTTGTTCAATTTTTTGATTTTTTTATCATTGATCCTCTCTAGGGACTTTATTCTTTGCCATATTATCTGGTGCAAGTTTTGATACCATTTTTTTTTCATGACGTGCATTTCTTGGCTTTAATTTCAGTACCATATGATACTATGTGAAATAATTGAAATCACCCTTTTTCTTTTCATTGTGTAAGTAGTAACCCAATTGTCTGTGATCTTCAATATCAATTGGTTATCATTCTTGAGTTATCAAAGATGCAAATCATGTTTTTTTTTTCTCCATGGACTTGGTTGATACATTCTATAGTTTGTTAGATGTAGTGATAACTGATGAGTAAATATAAAAACTTACTGTTCCTTTTGTGGTCCTTAGAGCTGCTGGGGCCCCTCATGTCAAAATAGGTGTTGTTGGAGCTGGTACTGCAAGTATTTTCAAGGAAGTTTTGCAGTCATCAAAGCAATCACTTGATGTTGCCTTTGCACCATCTAAAGGTATCCAATCATGTACTCAGCCACGGACTCAGTTTAAATTCCCGTTGCATTGTGTTATTCCCAGTTTTGTTCTTTACCATGCTGCTGACTGACTCTCAGACGTATTTGAAGCATTCCCGAAAAAAACATACCAAGATATATATGTAGAATATTACCTTGTTGAACAGTTGATGATTGTGAGCTTGTAGACTGGGGAGAGTAGGACTTTGCTTTATGTTGGTTATTCTGTGCATTAGTGGTGTAACTGCATGTGTATTACTTTAGGCAAAACTGGAATCTGACTATCTGAGTCTACACCATATTCTGCATTTTATTTAGTGGATGATCATATTTTCTTTTTCTTTTTTTCCTTTTTGGTGTTATTTTGAAGAGGTAGAATCTAACATTTGCTAAACTGGCATCTGGACCTTAACCTGAAATTGAAACTTCTTGTGGTTTTACTAAATTTCAGCAACAGGGAAGGTTTTGGCTACAGAGCTTCCAAAGAATGGAGATAAATGCACTGTGTTATATCCTGCTTCTGCAAAGGCTAGCAATGAGATTGGTAAGTGAATAATTTTGTTTGCAATTTATTAGTTTGATACAGGACGGCAATTTTAAAATTAAATTGTTTTTTGGTTTAATAATTGTAAAAGCAATGATATATTAACTGTCATTGTTATACTTATTAATCAGAGGAAGGACTTTCTAACCGTGGATTTGAGGTTACAAGGCTGAATACATACACAACGGTAAAATATTTTTGCTTGATGCCTCCATTCTTTATCAAGAAAACATAGTCCAACACTTAACTTGTTCCTTGTTAGCATTGCATATTCTGTTGGTGTTTCTCTTGATTAGTTGACTGGAATTTTGTAAATATAATATTCCCTGTTAACTGTTTCATAGTTTCGGGGGCAAATAGCTTTACCATTCGAATGTATACACTGTGCCCATATCCCCTTTTATGTCACTGCAATTTGGAGGAATATGTACCTTGTCTCCCTCAAGTTTCTGTATTTTTTGTCTTGTGTGGAAAAGCACAGCTTCATAACAATGTCCATCTATATCCCACTGGCATCTAAACGATGCTACCTTGTCATTTCTAAAAAATAACTGGATTAATCTACCTGTGGTATTTATCTGTCAGAGATGCACATTAGCCCCTGATTCTACTAACATGTATGGCAGGTACCAGTTCAGCAAGTTGACCAAAGAACTTTAAAGCAGGCACTCGATGTTCCTGTTATTGCAGTAGCTTCACCATCTGCAATTCGGTGAGTTTCTTATAGCTTTTTATGCTCTTCCTTCTTTCTTTCCCTTTCATTTTCTTATGAAAGTTAAAAAAAAATTAATATCTAGTTCTAACCTACCTAGAGTTAATGATATATATACTTTCTAGATCAGTCCAAGTAACTATTTCGCTGGTCAAGGATCCTAATGACTTAAATATTTTAAATAAACGTGATGGAAATGTGCTTTACTTTCTTATATGGACTGTAGTAATAGTTGAAGACGGTTATTGGGAAGTTCTATGGTATTTACCAAATCATATAATCTGCTGTAACAGTGCCTGGAAGAATCTTATTTTAGAGTCAGATTGGAGCAAATCCGTTGCATGCATTGGTGAAACAACTGCTGCAATGGCAAAAAGATTAGGCTTCAAAAATGTGTACCACCCACCACAACCAGGCCTTGAGGGGTAATTACAGATCCTTGCGAATATGCTTTCTGGAGTTCTGCATTATGGCTGTCTCCTAATCGGTATACAGAACAAGTTCTCTATACTAACGAGTTTCACATTTGGGTCACAAGAAGAAACTCGGTTTGTTTCTTTCACATGATGTTTCTGGAAGCTCTTCTATTTTTGGTATTTTTTCAATCGCAGAAATGTTCTTTTTTCCTGAAGAAGAATAAATAATTATCATTCCTCTCTAGTCTTTTATCTCTATATTTGTCAGGTACTTGATGTTTCTTCAAAGTCAAGTTTTTTCTTTTTTAGTCTTGTGATAGATGTGGAAGTTGAAAAAAATCATCGGATGCTTTGAAATAAATTTAAATGAATTATGAATTAAAAGATTTGGTGAATCAAAGCAGATACATTGAATGAGTTATGATCCTCAAGTGAAGCATGATTATATTGAGCTGAAGTGGCCTAGTATGTCATTTCGTATTGCTGTTTAGACTGCTCATTAATATAATTATTATTTATTTTTTTATAACCTTCCTTCTGACAGCTGGGTAGAAAGCATTCTTGAAGCTCTAGGATCTCTCGATGAATCATCGAGGTAGCATTCTCTTCCGTTCATAGCAACATGGAGATGTTAACGACTGCGTTTCGTGTAGTGGTGATTATTCTAGTGTTTGTGACATATGGACGGAGCCACACCCTCTTCTCAGTAAATTTTTTTTTTTAGGTGTTACTGAGGAGGCTATCATGAGATCTTGTAGTAGACGAACATTGCTATCATGTAAATACCGTTGCTCCTATGCCATATTTTTTTCTTCTATTAAGCCAACATTTAATTGATGTTTCCACAGCCGTGTATATCTCCCATGTGATGTACCTTAACAATTTTCAAATAAATTTGAGGTATTGCATTTCTTTATTTTTTTTGGTCAAAACATTCCTTAATTTAATAAAATGGTATTTGAAATGTCTGTGGACGTAGAATGCTTTAATTTGAAGGTCTCAGTTATTTTGGTCTCAATTATTTTGGTTAGTAATATCTTCTTCCAATAAAGTGAGGGCATTGTCTCCTTTGTGTAGCTCAGATGATATATTCCCCTACAATTTAACCATCAATTTTCACTTTTCCTTTTTGTCGGCCAGGCAAGCTAATTTTTCCGAACCATTTAGGAGACGCCTTGTTATTATTTAACTACGGACTCTAAGTATTTATAAAATTTATTTATTTAATTTAAGTCTGACATTAGATATTAAAAAATTGGGTTTAAATTTAAAGATAGTGATATTTTATTTAGATTTAGATTCATTTAAAATAAATTATTTAAATATTATTTTATATTATAAATATTTATTTAATTTATTCTATTAATATATATATAAATTATATTATTTATTTTAATTTTATCAATAAGATAGTTTAACTTTTATATAAATTTATAAATTATTATATTTAATAATTTTATAAAAATAAATTAGTTAATATTTTATATTAATTATATATTTAAAATTTATATAATATAATTGATATAATTGATATATTTTTTTTATAAATTTATATGTAGATAAGTCATAATTTAAAAAAAATAATTTTTTTAAATTTTTTTAAATAAATAAATTTAAATATTTAGAGATTTTATGAATTTAAGTATAAAAATATCCGCTTTAATTTAAGTCCGTCATCCCTATTGTGGAGTTATGTAACTAATTTGTAAAATCTCCGCTTCTTGGGGCATTTTGATCTCTCTTCTCTCTATCTTTCTCTTTCACATATCTCCATCTTTCAATCAAAGCCCGAAAATTATAAATACTGGTTTCGTTCCCAAAATTTAAGAGCTCTTCGTATCGTTGAAAGTTAAAAACACGGAGGAAAGCCCAGTTATGTTCTATTTACTAATTATATATCTCAAGGGTGTCCTGCGGGGATAGGTCAGTTGGGAGAGCGTTAGTCTGAAGATCTAAAGGTCGCATGTTCTATCTACGCTCACCGCACCAGGGAAATGCTAACACTGTTCTTGGTGTTTCTTTTTGTTGGCCCATCTGATGTGAACTGTCATAGTCTGATACATTGCTTCTGTAGTGACATTCTCCAAAAATGTTTTATTTTATTTTTTCCTATTAAAAGACAGACTTGTATCAAACTTGGTGGGTTGAGAGGTCGGCTAGTTGTTCACTCACAACGATTCTTCTCCTTAATTATTGCTACCCACAAGACATTAGCCCAAGAGTGAAACAGATTCGTTGTTGATGAGTTTTCTACAGCTTCTGATTCTATTAGCGGCAGGGGACAACATAAAGCAAAAGTAACAAAACAAAAGGATCTGGTTTCTAGCATGTAGCTGCTTTTAACCTTTTATCAGTGGCTGCATAGTAGTCTCATTATTTCTATTTTCCCATATCTAAAGCAACACTCCAGAAACCCATGGACATCGCAGACTCACCAGCTTTCAAGTTTCAATCATAGTACCACCACTTAGACCCTGCTCTGTCCTTGTGAGTTGTGACCTTTTTTTTATAATAATGGGTGGGCTAACCAAAATTTCTGGATTTCTTGATCCATCATTCACTGGCCACATACTTCAGTTCTATTGTTAATCCCTACCATGTGATTAAAAATTAAACTCACATGAAATAATGGGTAAATCGTTTGGTAGGTGCATGTGCTAATGACCATCCAATCTGGTACCACCGTAAGTGCGAAATCATCAGATGGTGCATGTCTAGTAACGAAAACTGAAAAGGCGTCAAATTGAAGCCTATGCTGTATATATATAAGTATATATAATAAAAAATAATAAAGCAGATCAGATAAGAAAAGTAAAAAGAAGGTGTCCACTAGTGTGACAGGCATGGATAAGAATGGGACAATTATTTTGGATGCATGGTCACTTCATCAGTTCATCATCAAACAAGCCCCCACACATTAAAGCTTTAAAAGCGAAAACAAAATATGGTTCACTTTATATGGAAGACATGGATGTCCATGTCCTACGATAGCATGTCTGTGTGCAGAAACTACGTACATGGTGGGGCGTATATATGTAAGTCCTTGTATGGAACGTACGTAGAGCAAGGAAGGGGGAACTTTAATGCTCATATACTATTTAGTGCTCATATACGATTTAGTGCTCATAAACTTGTTCCGTCCTTTCAATTTTATGAATGAATTGCCAATGCATATATAAAAACTTCAACCACTGAAAAATTGTGTTAGTATTCAATCATGCTTCTAAGATATTACAACTAGAGATGAAAATCAAGAGGGGATATTGGTGGGTCCGATTGTGCTAGTATTATAGAGGAATATTGTTAATGCAAAAATATATAATTTAAATTATGAAGAATATTTATACTAAAAAATTAATTTATTAAATAAAAATATATTATATTTTATATATTATTTTATATTTTATATTTTATTTAATATAAGATATATTATTATTAAATAAAAATATTTTATATCTTTAATTATATATGTCGTGACACATATTAGACGTTTCTATACAATTTTACCAATGTGAAATAGCTCAGAAACAGTACTGCTATATATTAAAGAGATTCTGATTCTGCTTTCCAGCACAATTAAAGTAGAATTTCTCTGTGCTTTCCATCACACTGTCACGTAACCAGCAGTGCCATATACAATTATTAACTCTGTATTGTGTCCCCTATATTTTCGTTGTCGCATATACCTTTTACTCCCTTGTAGCGTTTTCTTATTTAGTGACTCAATCCAACTAAATTCTCACAACACAGATATATACACAACTATGCATAGCGATTCAATTCTTGGGTTTGACCAAATGGGTCTACAACGGATATTATAAATTATTTTACCAAAAGAAAAAATATATTAGAAAATAAAAGGGAATAATTTTAACTTTTTCAACACAGTAGCAGCTTGTAGTCTCGTACAAATCCTCTTTAATTTGTGGAGGCATAAAGAAGTTAAAAAAGTAATAAAGTAAAGACACAAACCGAAATAAGTGCGTGTCAATATGTCATTGATCCCACGAAGAAAAAGGCACGTCTCTTTTATCTCTTGCGTTGAAAGATTGGGAGAGAGAGCTTCTTGAAACAGTTAACTTGCGAGTTAGACGTTAATTAGAAAAATCATTTTTCAGTGTGATTGTGTGAACATGATGACGTATGAAAGTGCTTGGTTTTGCTTCTGATCATTGCAAGTATTTTTGTATGAGATCTTCATTGTCACGAAGCCTAGAGGTATAAATATTATTGTTAGTTACCAAGTTCTTGTCGGAAGAAATTTTAATACACGATGCAGCAACCACACATTTGTCGCGTAAACAGGCAGCAACAATATTTAATCATACGTATATAAAAATTACCTGAATTTCCATTTTTTTTCCAGAAAAGTTTGGCATGTTATACAAATTAGGAGGTGCACACCTTAAATGAACAGGCAAATGTGGCGTGTAGTTTAGACTGTTATTATCAAGATAAGGAAGAAAAACGAATTCTATTTACTGAAGTTTTAACTACTTTTCTAATTAAATTATGTCATGTCCGTCTGATAGTCCTGAGGTTGATATTCCATCGAACGGGAGAAGAATATGCTGAATGCTGGCAAAAGCAGCAGGAAACAAACGTTTTCTTTTTTTATTTTTTTGTGGGGGTCACATAAGAGAACTAGCAACAAATTAAAGATCCAACTTAACGAATCTCATCCTAAATTTGTTGCTGGTCATTTCTGCCTTAATCAGAATTTGTTTTAATGAAGAATACATTCAGGGCTTGGTCTAACCTGCTCCAGTTACACTTACTAATAAATTAATTTCGTTACCTATAAGTTCTCTAAGATTGAGACTAGCAGTGATAAGAGAGATTTAAACAAAGTCCAATAGACTATTAATACATTCCAAGTTAATGAGAATTTGACTCTTAATTTATTCTGTCACCGAAAGATTAACTATTTTTGTTCGATTTAACTTGTTGGTATTTTTTTGCCATGTTTCTGTTGTAATTAATACAAAATGAAGAGAATTATTTTGACCAGGCAGTGGAAGCAAGGAAGATGGAAAACAAAAGAAGTAATAATAGAGTGAGGTGCAGCTTTTTATAAACAGCGTCAGAAAGCGGCTGCTATTTGGATGTTAGAGTCCCTTCTATAGATCTAGCTGCTTCCTCTACCTATACCTCTACCTCTACGTCCAAGTGGGAACACTTTTTTACTGCAACCCTTCCGTACAACTTCTCTTTCCTTCTACTCTTGTGTTTGTCTTCCATTTTTTCTTTTTATTTTTTCAATTGATCTGAATAGTTTGATTGTACTTTGATTCACTGAATTCTAAAATATAATATTTTATATATTGGATTCGAATTTGTGTATAAATAAATTATTCTTAGAAGAGAAAATTTTATACTTCAACTAATTTAAATTAAATTAATAATTTAAAATTTGTTTAAATATTAATAATTTGGATCTATATGTATATAATATTTTATTTGTAAAATTTAATATATAACTCATTTAATTATTGTATTTGATATTTTATCTTGTATTATATTTATATATAGGATATTGCTATAGAGAGAGCTTCATCTCTTTTTTTATTATATCTTTCCTATTTAAGAGAGAGATAAATTTTTAAAAATATAATAAATCTTATTTTTTATTATAAAGCACCAACCAAAAGTTGAACTTACAAAACTCAGCCTCTTCACAGTACTATCCTTTTGTATATGTATATATATAATATGGTAACATAACAATATATAGTGTGATTTTTATGCATTAATTTTAATTTTTATTCAATTAATACACGTATAAATAATTATAACCATAACTCTAGCTGCTCAAGGGTTTTACTCTAATATTTGGCCCCTGATTAAAGTTGGCATAGCAAGCAATTATCTAAACAAAAAGAAAAAAAGAAAAAAAAGGTTCCCCAGCTAAAAATTGACCATTCTATATATAAACCAAGGGGTGTTTGTTTTCAAGGCCTTTTTACGGGGATGCATGACATTCATTGGCCTTGATTAGCTGGAACATTAAATTAAATCATAATCCGTAACTAATCTCCCTTTCTTTTAAACAAGCACTAAAAAAATAGGTCCAATGTCAGTTTGTGATTTGGAGTCACCGTCACGTGGTTTTGGATGGAGACATGAGAGGTGTGGATCCCCTTCATATTTGAAATTAAGCTTTGAGCTTTCTTCTCTAAATTTCCAAATTTATATATAGCATTATCACCATCACCATTCACCACCTACCAATTATCATCGCTTTGCCGTTTCAGCACTGATTCCATGTGTATGTCAATGGTCTCTTTCCACTAACTTTCTTAGGCCAGCATGTTTATCAATTATTATTATACAAAAGGGGGTTACATCTTTAAACACTTTGTCTATGTTGTTACAACTTAATTACAGGATTTGAGATATACCCTCTATCTAGTTAACATTTATTTATTGTTTTTCTGCATAAGGAAAAGGAGTTAACCATATGTGTTATGTCCAGAGTTCAACAATTACAAGGAGTTCCTACTGGCCACGCATTGCGACGTCACGTGGGTTCTTGTCCTTAAAACGTGCATATTTTATGTTAGCTATTCAGTTAATTTCGCCTTTCACATTCAATAAACTAGCTGCGACTAAAAAAAGAAAATAAGGATAACGTCACGAAGACATCATTTTTTTACTAGTCTAAACTCTTTTATTCTTAAGCTTTAAGGTTTTTATGATTGAAATGCATTATTGATCATAAGTCCTAAAAAAAATAAAAAATCTCATGATAAAGATCTTATCTTTTATAAGTTAGAATTCTTCATAAAATAACATAAAAATAAATGAAAAAAATATTTAGATATAATTTTTATATTTTTGTCATTATGTTTTTTTACTAGAAATTGACATATATGATTTTATACAACTTATATTTTTTTATAATTGATTCTTTTTTAAAATTTTTTACATATTTATTTTAATTAAAAAACTTAATAATAAAGATATAAATAATTATATGTAAGTCTAATTTAAAATTAATAATATTTGCAAAAATAAAAAAATCCCTCTTATTTCATTCATTGTATGAGGTTCACTTTATATGGTCTTTAGAATAGAAAAGGGAACATGCAAATAACTTTTTTAACTTTAAAAAATTTAATGTAGCTTCTTTTTATTTTAGTTAAAAGTTACCTAGAATGTCTTGCTCAATTATTATCCCTCAGAATTTAATTTTTATTTCTTTATTTATCCGTTGATACGGATGACCGCAATAATAAAAATGTAATTTTAATTAAATTAAGTTATTTATTATTTTAAAATGAATATAAGAAGGTGTTACGATGACAAATTATCAAATTTAATTTAGTATATTTTAACAATAAAATAGATAAATAAATTAAATTTTAATTAATTTAAAATCTGATATGACAATACTAATTAAAAGAAAGATTCTTAGATTTATATATATTGTCTTATCTTATTTATAAATTAATTAATTTTTTTTATATTTTTATATTATGTGGATCACTATAGGAGGAGTTATTAGATGTATAAATTTTATTATCTCATTTATATATTAGATAATAATATTTATCTAAGTTTTTAATTTTAAATTAGATTATTCAGATAATATATAAAATATAAATATGTAGCTACATATTATTAGTTAGTATATAAATAAAGTGAGATAATAAATTATGTGGCGAAACCAAAAAGATAATAAATGCAAATAAAAAATTTTCAATCTCTTAATGTAAAACAAGAAATTTGGGTCAAATATTATTGATTAATAGAAAATATAAATTTTCGTCACAAACATTAAATAAAATGAAAAAATATTTTATTTTGGTATTGTATAGATATAGTAACTTTTAATTTAATATTCTGTAAATTATTTATGTCAATTTATTATCTCAAAAATAAAAATATCTTTAATATTATCTTTTTACTAAAATTTTATTTATAATTTTTTACTTAATTCAATGTTAAAATATAATTTAATTAAAGATATAATTATTTCAGATGTCACATTAATTTACGTAAAATAAAATATTAATATATAAATCAAAATTCTTCAATTATATAAATACATAAATTTTTTATTAATTGTGTATCTAAAAAAAATTTTGAATTAAAGTTTATTTGGATAATTGTATATATAATTTTTTTAATATGATATGAATTATTCATCACTTTTAATTAATATTTTATTAAGTGAGATATTAAAATATAAATATAGTTTAAATAAAAAAATAATATTAAATATATTTTTACCTATAGATTAAATTATCAAAAATAATTTATAAAAAATTAAATTAAAATTATCGTATACTTCAAAAATCAAAATAAACTTTTTAAGAATGAGGTGAAAATAGCTAAAGAAAAGGTGGAGGAGCGTTACTTGGGATTGAGTTAAAAGTTAAAACTCAAAATGAATGGAAAGCGGACGTTGATTCATAATGACATCAACTTTGATTGGAGCCTTGAACCTGCGTCCCTATTCCTCAGCTTAGATTAAATATATCATATTTCATTATAGCGTGTCTCGCAAAACCATCCATTTTACCTTTCATTCATCTCTCTCTTTAAAATATTTGTTTGCTGCTAAGAGGTTAAACCCACAGCGCTGGAACTCTACTCCCCACTCTCATTTCATCTCCGTCGTCTTTTTCTATCAGACAGCGAATTTCCATTATTCCATTCGTTAATTAAGCTGTTTTTCTTCTCCGCATCAACCATTTGCAATCTGCCTATTTCTGCTTTGCTCTGCATTGGCTGACCAGTGCGAGGATTGATGACGTTCGGGTTTCCTGCTGGATCATTCAACTGCTTGTTTTCAAGTTAAAAAAACAAGAGGTTCGATCTTTACCCACGAGCAATTGATCAGGGTTTCACTGATTATGTTTTCTTCCAATATATGCGATTTGTGTATGTAGTTTTTTGACAATTGACAATTGGCTTTAAGTGGCAATTGCAGGTTTAGCAGAGCTGGAAACGATGAACACCAGAGCCAGGACTAGGCTGCAGCCTACTAGAGCTCCAATCGCACATGGAAAAGTAATAGCAACTTGCCATTCTTTAATGTTGTCAGAACAGAGTACATTTATGTAGTTTGCATTTTTGAAAAACGGTTTGCACAGTGGGCGAAGTTTATGGTTATTAAATTATCTTCGCTAAACAGTTATCATCAGAAAATATGGCTTCCGTTTCAATGAGACTTCTCTGCTGAGAGATCCCAGGAATTCTCATGAGTAAGCGTAATTTTATTGAAGAAAATGCCATACAGGCTTATCTTGAATGGAGATAAACAAAATATTCGTTACAGAAGTTTCTCCCTTTTTCTTGTTTTTCACAGTACATGATTGGGTCTTCAAATCTCAAGCTTTCAAACCCTACTGATTTCCCTAGTTTTTCCCGTTTGTGAATCTGACATTAGACACGTATAGTTATCTTCTAGGATTTAATCTTTACCATTGTCGTTTAGTTGCATAGGTGGATTCTAACCTCTTCTTCCTTGAATGAAAAGGCAGAGATGCAGGGAAGCTTGCGAAAGAGCACTGTTAGTGCAGCTAAAGGTGGAAAAGCCTACAGTAGAGATAGAATATTGGCTTTGCAACGAGATGTATTGACATTCTAACTTCTCCATTTTGTTTATTGGGTTTCATTTTCTTACCTCTTATCTAAAACTGAGCTGAAGTCTCCGTATTTCTTTTTTTTTTAATTTTCAGATTGATAAGTTGAAGAAGAATCTTAGGCATGAAGAGAACATCCACAGGGCATTGGAGAGGGCTTTTAACAGACCTTTGGGAGCTCTACCTCGTCTTCCTCCTTATCTCCCTCCCTGCGTTAGTAAACATGTCTCCCTTTGTCTTGTTCCTTTCTTTTATAATCTCTATTTGTTGCTAAGAGAGTAGAAAAAAAGAATGACAACAGGAGCTAAAAAGTGATTAAAAGGGCAGATGAAATAATCTCAAACGAATTTTCAAGGGTTTTTGCGGAGAAGGTTATGGTATTACAGATAACTTTATTGCTGAGTTTCAATCAAATGTAGATACTCGGGCTTCTGGCAGAAGTAGCTGTTCTGGAAGAGGAAATTGTTAGGCTTGAACAGCAGGTCGTGCATTACAGGCAAGACTTGTACCAGGAAGCTGTCTACTTGTCATGCTCTAAGAGGAGAATGGAGCATTCAACTGATGCAAACGGTGCAAATCCAATTGAAAGTCCGAGACAGGTTAAATTGAAGTCTCTTTCCCAAACGGTGGGCAATCCAGAAACGTCTGTAACTAGGCCAACAGCAACATTCTCAGGTGAGCATTTTTGTTTGCTTAAAATAAATCAGTGTAGAGTATGCATTACTGAAAAGTTCATTTTGTGTCAAAAAGAGGGTAATTCTTATGGTTTGTGCCTCTTGATTGTCTTGCCAGAGGATTGGCAAGGAACAGAGAATCAATCCTGTACTAATTCCTTTAAGAGAAGCAAGCAATCTTCATGTAAAGCCCAAACGACTAGAACTCCAATCAAGAAACTTCCAACTGACAATAAATCGGTGCAGAAAGGTTGTAATCCTCATAAAAGGCAGGTGTGTATCTAATATTCATGTTTGTGATCGGAGTTGGTGAAAGGAAATTTCTTTATGTCAATGAATGAGAACTTTCCCAATTTGCAGCAAGAACTAAGGGTGAACGACCAATTAATTGCAGAAGTAAGGAATCCTAGTCCACAAGAGAAACTACAGGGAGATGACGGCCCTAATATTATTTCTGAAAATATTTTGAAGTGCTTATCAACCATCCTCATGAGAATGAGTTCAGTGAAGAATTCTGGTCCTGGAGATGACAAGCCATCCTTGTCGGCTCCAAAAATTCTAAATTGTGAAGGAAGAAAGTTTTGGGATCCTTATGGTATCTGTTTGGAATTTGGAAAGAGGGACATTGGTCCTTACAATCAACTATGTGCAGTTGAAGCTAAATCTTTCAATCCAAAACGAACTGCAAATTCTTTGATTTTACTGCGTAGATTGAAGTATGTTATGCTCTATCCTAACTGCAAATTCTTTGATTTTACTGCTTTATTTTTATTTTTTTATGGAACTTGTATATGTCTCAATTATAAGGTGGAACATTCTGATTTCGTGAATTTTCAGAATTCTGTTTGGGAAACTAGCCTCTGTCAACTTAGAAAACCTCAACCATCAGGAGAAACTTGCATTCTGGATCAACGTCTATAACTCCTGTATGATGAACGTATGTCAGTTCTTTCCAGTTTCCATAATGTAACACGTAGTAACATCTGAATCTTAAAGTTTCCGTTCCTCTCACTACGTTTTGTTATTTTTTTATTTATAATCAGTATTAGTTTATCAAAAATATTCTGCTTAATTCTCTTCTCAATCAATTACAAAGGAAGGCATTTAAAATTCTACTTCGCTTCAGGCATTCATAGAGAATGGCATTCCCGAGAGTCCTGAAACGGTTGTTGCACTGATGCGAAAGGTGTGGACTACTCTAAATTTTGTTTCTTCTGGTTTGGATGGCATTGTATTATATATGTTCTCCAATTTAGTATAACAAAGCATAGGTGTAGTCAAAGTATTTATGTGGCTATTTCTTGTACTTAGGCAACAGTAAATGTGGGTGGACACTTGCTAAGTGCAAACACTATCGAACATCTCGTTCTAAGACTTCCTTACCACTGGAAATTTGTAAGTCCTGTTCATTTAAACTCTAGTTTATCTATGAATAGGAATAGAGTTATTCTCCGTGCTTCTAACCGCCAAATTCCAAACAGACATTTTCAAAGGGAGCAAAGAATCATGAAATGACAGCAAGAAGCATATTTGGACTGGAATTGTCAGAACCTCTTGTGACATTTGCACTCTCCTGTGGAACTTGGTCCTCTCCTGCTGTAAGTTTGTGGTAGTTTATGTAGGTTTCTTTCAATTAATCTTCCACAACCCCATAAACAGGAGGCTGTCTGCTATTATATATATGTAGTTATTTGTCTTTGGCTTTGTGCTTTAGCTGATTCATATATTATGTCAAATGAAGGTACGAGTTTACACAGCATCCCAAGTTGAGAACCAACTGGAAGTTGCAAAAAGGGAGTACTTACAGGCTGCAATTGGAATTTCAACATTCAAGTTTTCTATCCCAAAGCTGCTGGATTGGTATTTACTGGACTTTGCTAAAGACTTGGAATCATTGCTGGATTGGATCTGCCTTCAATTACCAAGTGAAGTAAGGAAAGAAGCCCTTAATTTCCTTGAGAAAATAAAAACCCAGCCCCTTTCTCAATTTGTACAAATTATACCATATGATTTCAGTTTTAGATACCTGCTATGCACATAAATTTTTTCTGTAGTTTTCTTATTGGGCTGGAGGATAAAATTTTGTATACCACTGTAAATCTTACATATAAAGAATGTACATGATCATCTGTTTTCCCTTTGGTGAGCATATTTCTTTTATACCTTCTCAACTGTTGAAGCAAGACCTCCATGTGAGCGTTTCAGTGCTCGACCAATATGATATTACGGCAAAGACTTCTAAGGTTCGGTTGTTGCATCTGGAAGAAACTAATATTGACTTGGACTGAAAAGCAGACATTCTGAGTACTCTATGTATAATAAATAGATTACTAACTTCATGGAAAAACAAGCAAAGTTATGAAGGACGACCACTAAATTACATTAGTTGCATGCGAGAGTTGATAAAGAGATAATTAGACCAAGCCAATGCAAACAAACATAAGCATCTTATCACTCATCCGCTTCCATGAACATTGATGCATTAATTGCATGTACTGAAAGATTAGAGAGTACTAGGATATCATCCTGCTGGATTTCCGCATATAGTCCAACATTGAAAGCAATAGCGACGAGAAATTCTCTAGTCATTGGCACTCACAGTGAGGCTTGGCATGTGGTCCTTCTCAGGCAGCCTGTTTCCCGTGTTGCAGCGGAAACCCAATTTTAATCAATACTTTGGCAACTGCAGCTCCATTATGTTGTTCACCAACCCTTTCGCTGGCCCCTTCCCTATATGTATTGTGAATGTTCACGAGCCTTCTTTGCTAGGAAACAGGTGTAAATTCTCTATACTCCATTTCCCGTCTTATTATTACATCGGAGCCATTTAGAACCACAACTTTTACTGACTTTCCCAAAATGCTCACAATTTTCCCTTTGTAAATTATCATTATATCTGTTGATAGCTCCAGGCTCCTATAATTCAACCCAACTTTCAATTGGTCCCCGCATCAAGATATAGCCATTTGGCTCTTATCATTCCCAACTAAATTCAACAGCTTTCTTCCCAAGTCGTCATTTGTCAATTGTTTCCAAATTAATAACCTCGTCGTGTAGGTTAATTCTTTTTACGTGAGATGAGGTATTAACTTTATCAACCATATGCACAGTCTCCTATGCCTATTACTGCTTTTTTGCTAAATATGTAAATTCTCGATTCTTAAACTTGAATTTGGAGGAAATAATGTCATAAAGCAATTGTAAATAAGAATTAATAGAGCAACATTATCAAATTTTAATATAGAATTAAAATTTAAAGTAAGCCGTATATATCAAAATAATTAGTTAAAATTTTATTCATTATTTATTTTTAGATGGATTTTTCTCTGAGGCCACCATGCTTTATGCTGCCCACTGTATCAAGTTTGGTGCTGCAAGTTGCAAGTGTTATTTAATTGGGTTAGATGGCCAAGGCCTAGGGAGAGTGGTCCTAGCTTTGTGTCTTAGGCAGCATTGGGCAACACCTACATTGAATTCAATTAGACACAGACTACTGATGGCCTTTAAATTCAGAACTTCACACAAAAGTTAGAGCCAGAATGAGAATGCCACTTCCCATTCCGTACTAGTGACCCTTCAATAATTCAGTTTTCTCATTTGTGATATCACTTCTGGTTCAAGATTTAAATAAATGCAACTGAAGTGTAATGGGCCTGAGATGCCCTCAATTTATAAGTTTGGATTGATCCAAATCTTGTGGATAAGTTAGCCCCTAATTAATTTTTAGATACGTAATTAGTTTCGATACTTTCATAGTCAAATTATTTGGGCTTTGTTGTGGAAGGATCTAACCAACTAGATTAAATGGGCATAATATGGGCTGAAAGGACTCAGTCCAAGGCTGTGATAAATGGACCGTTGGATTGTGAAAGCCCAAATGTTTGGATGGATCGTTCAAATCTAATGGATCAGACGGAGCCCAAAATTTGAATTGCATATTTGGGCCTTGTTATTGAAGGATATAACCAGTTATCCACTGCAAGAGTTGACTGCTGACTAACAATTACGCAAGTAAAGGCCAAATATGAATTATCACAGTCGTCCTCATCTTCAAAAAATTAATATTATTTTCATGGTAACGTTTTAGGCCCACTGTGTATATTTTATGTGGCAACTAGTAATCTTCTTTGTGTTAGGAAGAGAAGCATGCTGTATTACAACTTGGATTATATATAAAGCGTGAACTCAATTTCTAGAACCTGTCTTTTTTTTGTTCAAAAAATAAAATTTCAGTCAGCGGAACCCTTTCCTTGAAAAAGTCCAGGAAAGGCATTTGCAACATGTTAATTTGATCATTCTCCTTGAAAAAATAATTTCATGTTTGTTTTCTCTTGGAAGATAGATAACAAGATCATCTTAGTTAATCTCATATTTTATTTTTTAATTTGATCTTTAAAAATTTATAATTAAATCTTGATAATTTTAAAAAATTAATTTAATTACATTCCTTAAACTTTTTTGTTAATATTTTATTTTATTTTGTTAAAGTAGCCGGTATATATTATGCAAACTTTATATTTATAATTATATGTTTATTGATTAAAAGCCACGATTCTTGTCTTTGAGTTAGAACTGCTTTGCTTTCATGACATGACAGAACATAGCCTGATTAAGATTTCTATGGAAAAACAAAAGGACAAATTCAGAAAAAGCCTTCCCTCGTTTTCTTCATGTTCTGTTACCTCGTCACTTCATGGACAATACCGTGTATCACAAATAAAATACACGAGTTTCATCGAAATCCTAATCTATACAGAAAAATTCATAAACAAGTAATGGTTTACCTAATTTTTATTTCTCTTAGAAATAATGCTTCTAATGTTGAAGGTCGTTCTCTTCTAGAATCCACATGTTCACTTCTTAACGGATCAATATTTAATAATAGCCCCGGACTGACCTAATTAAAGGTCGTGAGGTAAGCGAAACGCAAAATCGTAGAACGTGGAGATTAAGGCATTGTCATTAGGAAATCACTACCAATACGCATAGTATAAGATCCTCTAGAAGACCTACTATTCAATACATCAAAATCCAGTTTCCTTTACTTGTCATGAAATATTATGGTTGAATGCGTCCACGTCAATCATCTGCCGCACGTAACATTCCCACGTTGTGGGTCAGCTACAAGCTACAATTCATCCATACATACATTATTCATTCTCACCAAATAATAATAATAATTCTAATTCAAGCATGTGGTACAGCAATTGTTAAATGAAGAATTATCCACGCATGAGAGGGCATGTGAATGGTCAAGCCAAGAGGCTTATAATATAAGAGAACGGTACGAAAAGGCGGCTTCATAAACCCCAATGGTCAACAAAACCATATGTTTGCTCCTTCTACCCTGTTTCCCACAACAATATTTGTGTCAAGTTGAACCTTTTTGTTTATAAATACCCACATCCACCACACATGCCTTTTCCTGCTACGCAAGCTTAATTAAGATAACGAGAGATTTGGAATTGGAAAGATGGAAGTGGTGGTATCAAGTCCCTCTAGGGATTTTGATTTCAATGGAGCTAGAATTTCACCTTACTTGAGTGCTCCTTCTTCGCCTAAACGTTTTGGGGAATACTACTTGAGTGCTCCAACTAGTCCCTCTAGATTCTCTGAATTTATTACTGAATTTGATTACTTTGGTGATGCCGCCTCTGATTCCAAACACGAGGACGAAGATGGTGATGATGGTTTCGCGTTTCATGTTAGCAAGGAATCGGAAAAACTGTCGCTGTCAGCTGAAGAGCTATTTGATGGAGGCAAAATTAAGGCTGTGAAGCCTCCGTCTCGATTGGGGGTTGACGAAAGTAAAAGACCTCCTCTCTCCAGATCGCCATTAGGTCAAGGGAAGAAGGAGACGAAAGAGAGAAGAGGAAGAGATAGAACTCCTGCATCGCAATCTTCCTCCACTACGGGTCGTAGAGCCACGCGATCTCTCTCTCCTTACAGAAATTTGGACTATACATGGGAGGAAGAACAAGAAGTACCTGAACAACAGCAGAGCTCGAAAGAGACATCGTTGTCGTCGTCGTCTTCGAATTCCAGAGCTTCACTTACGTCCTCATCTGCGAATTCCAAGAGCTCAAGAAAATGGAGATTGAGGGATTTCTTGTTGTTCCGAAGCGCATCGGAAGGGCGAGGGTCGAACAAAGATCCATTAAGGAAGTACTCTGTTTTGTACAAAAAACCTGAAGAAGCCAAGATTTCTAGCTTTAGATCTGTAGACAGCCCCAATTCAGCATCTGGGTCGAAAAGGAGAGGACCCGTTTCCGCACATGAATTGCATTACGCTATGAAGAAAGCGGAATCAAAGGATATGAAGAAGAAAACTTTCTTGCCATACAGACAAGGAATTTTGGGCAGGCTCGCTGGATTTGGATTTTGATAAGATTAATGATGATTCCCAAAATCCCAAAACATTTTCTACAAGATTTTATTTATTTATTTTTTTGTTAAAAAAACTTGTATTCTTCTGTTGGAATTTGCAACAAGTTTTTTTTTTGTGAGTCTGATGTTTTGTAAACAGAATCGTTTCTCCTTTTAAGTGTAATTATACACGAACAACAAGGTTGTTCATGGTGCAACATTTTTGTTGCTAGCAGTAATTGGGTTCTTTAAAGGTGGATTATGTTTTAGATGAAGTCTTTTTTACATTCATTATTCTTATTTATTGGAAAAGAATAAATTATTCGCGGAAAGCATAAAACGGGTACCAAATCTTGTGAACGGGTGCTGGATAGGTAGGTGGTTTTCGTGTTGGTTGTGTGATGTATATTTTCAAAGTTGAGTACTGAGTACCCAACCGTTATAATGAACACACATAATCCATATGCACACGCCTCAACTTTTAATAGTTAAAAAATAGTATACTTATATAAAACAAAATATTTTTTGATTTATTTAGAGTGATTCTCTCTCAATTAAAATTATTTTTTATCTTTTTTATTATAAAAAATTATTACAAAAAATCCAAAATTCATATCCACAACTCTTTTCTTTTGAGTTATTCACTGACGGCCTTCTGTCCAATCGGCCACCTACCACTTCCTAACTTTTGTAATTTATTCTCCACTCATGATTGTGGCTAAATATATAAACATCGAAGTAAAATGCAAATTAATTACTGAGTATTTCAAAAGAAAAAACAGTTAAAAATCTTGAAGTGCAATCTTGGAGTGGAAACTTATGCATAGGAGAGAATTAGGTAGAAAATTTTTTAAGTAAATGCATTATTATATTTTATTTATACATTAGTCAAATTATATTTAAGTAATTTTTTATTTTTCATGCTATCGACCCATTAATATAAAATAAAAAATTAATTAAATAATATATAAATAAAATAATACAGTATGTACATGTGACAAATATGTATACTATAAGCATAGTCATTTTACCATACAAAATTTTTTAGAAACTTTAAGATATTTTATTCCCTTTTTTCACTATAATCTATTTATAAACATCTTTTAAAATATAAAATTTAAAAAAATATATTTATTATTCTATATTTTTTCGGCTTGTTTTCAAAATTTATTTATCCACTTATTTATTAATAGAGTTTTCTTTTTTTTAGAATAAATTCAAAAGAAATTGGTATGAATTCAAAAGGTATCGTTTGAACCAACAGAAAGATGAAATTGCATCCAGTGGAAAAATTAAAAGTATAACCTAACGATTTTTTAAGTCAAAACTATGGCTATTTATCGTTAAAGAATTAAATAGTTATTTTAATTCTATATTGCTATTATTATTATTTTTTTCAACGGAGAGAAAAAAAATATAACAATTAAAATTGGGTTAAATATTTTTTGAAATATAAATCTCTAAAATGTAAACTTTAATAAAGTATCAAGTGTAAAAAAAAAAAAAAACTTTAATTCATACACAAGAATTTTTATTTATTTATTTATTAATTTGTGTTACACGGTTTTTATAGTCTACTTTTTTATATGCGTGCAAATTTTTGATAGTTCAGCGAGCAGACAGTCTTTAGTAGTTCTGTCAAAATGATACCATTTTTTTTTTTTTAATTTCTAACTCGAAATGTACCGTTTTAATCCATTTAAAACGGTGCATTTCGACGCTTGATCTGTTCGCTTTTTTTCAGACATAAAACTGGTCCCTCCTCGCTGCCTTTGGCTCTCTCTCTCTTTCACTCTGCTTCTCTCTCTCTGCCAACAGAGACAGCAGCAAACAATTTCTTCTCAACTCTATATCCTTCTCAATTACTCATTTGCATGAAATCATTTGCTCGCATGAATTAAAATAAATTATATCTTTTACAAATTAAAAAATAACTTACTCTTAGCAAAGAACATTAGTTTTAGAGGCTTGTGATATAAAACGATTGAACATTTCGTAACTATTAAATCATCCACTGAATCAGTCAGAAATAACAGAATTTAAACAAAAACAAGATTCCTATTATTAGGGCCACACTATGGATTATGGAACGCTCTACCTCTAAGAGGTTGAGCGTTTTACCGTTACATTTAAGAAATTTCTTTTGAGATTTGCGTATATTTTTTTTATAAAAAATAAATTGTTAATTTTTTTAAAAAATATATTACATATTTAGATCTAGATCAACTATACTTACATTTTTTATAGTTTAAAAAATTATACTTACTGTTTTTAATACATTTTTATTAGTAAAGGTAATTTTTTTAGTCTAAATTTTTATAATTTAAAAATAATATATTTTTAAACAGTAAAAAAATTAATTTTTAATTGATTTAAAAGAAATTTGTATTTATGTAAGTCTTTTATTTTCTTATTACAGAAAATAAATATAAGATATCTAGACTTAATTTTAGTGCAGAATAGAACTTTAATTTTTTATTTTAACGAAATAATAGACAATTAAATAATTTTAAACAAATAATGTATAAAATATTAAATTATAAAAAAAATAAATATAATTTAACTATATCTAAATATGTAATTTATTTTTTTTAAAAATTAACATAATTTATTTTTAATAAAAATTAACATAATTTATTTTTAATAAAAAATTATCCACAAATCTCAAAAACAAAATTTGCCTAAATCTAACCGTGGTAGTATTACCCATATTATTATTTCGACAAATGGGTTTATTTAAAACAAAAAACAAAAAGGAAGGGGGGGAACTAGTAAATAGGTTCGAAAAAAGCATTTGCAGTTGTAGGAACAAGATTCAAGTGAAAAGGAATACTCAAACACACGGTTGAATTAAACACCAAGCAAAAATTTGAGAAATTGCACCAGGAACTCTTTACCCTCTAAGCAAACAGATACAGAGTATACTATCTCCCACTCAAATTTCTATGCTAAAATGAAGCAAGTGATGGTGCTGTAGGACATCTGGGCAATTGCATTCATCATATCAGGCAGTCCACTCTGATGGAGCAGGTTATTTTGACGAGCGGATAAAACCTACAGCACACCCGTTGAGCTATTAAGAACTTAAGGAAAAATAAAATCTATGACTTGATTTGATTTGATATACATATACAGATCAAGAAAGCAGGTATCGTTACCTTTCGAAAACCCGTTCTCAGTCGAAGTTATCAATTTTAATGGGGGTAATCTCATCAGCAACATTGAAGTTCCCGATCAATCGAGCAAAGAAGACCATTTGTTGTTCTAGTGTAAACTTGATGTTTTCAGCCTGCATCCATCCAATTGCTACATAAAGCTACTGTTTCCGGTATAAATTTTATTTTAGGAGACAAAAAACTAAATTAGCATCTACCTTTCGGAAACCGTGTTGTTCTCCTTCATACTCAACAAGAGCAACAGGCACACCTTTTTCCTTCAATGCCAAGTAAATTTTCCGAGCTTGATCAGGGGGTACAACCTGCAGTAATTAAAATATTGCTCCAAGTCATAAGATTATTTAAAGAAAATTTTCTAATAGATCAACTTTAAGTGTTAAATATTGGAAGGGGGAAATAATAATTGTATTGTTTCTAACCTTGTCCTCCAATCCTTGAAATAGAATTATGGGGCAAGAAAATTTTTCAACATGGTTGATCGGGGATCTCTCAAAGTACTCCTTCTCACCTCCTGCAATTAGTTAAGGGATTGCCTGAACACTAAATGAAGCAAATAGATTTTTTTAAAAATAACAACTACCTTAAGATGATATTGTTAATTTACCAACAAGATTATCAATGTAATGGGATTCAAATTTATGAGTCTCTGCTCTCAACAAGCTCAAGTCAGCTACCTGTTTGAGAGACCAATTGGCATTAGTTCAATAGTACAATAACGGTAATTGAAGGGTATTTCTTTGTTAAATTATAATCTACTTATTTGAAAAGCAACAGAATTTCGTGAGTTTCAATAAGTCTTACTTCTACCATGTAAGCAAATACGTAGATGTATCTGTCTGTCTAAACTCAGATGATTTGTTAGGGAAATAAAATAACAGAAATGAAATTAGTAATGGGTCAAGGCATGCAACATGTCTAGATTGTTAATTTTCCTTCTAATTTTGTTTCAAGGAGAAAGGCTTTATTTTCTTTATTATACATATAAACAATCATGAAAAAGGGAGGTAACCAAAAAGATTCACCTAATATTACAAGAAATTAATAAGATTCTTATACCAGTGCTAATTTGTAAACTAAGCTATTTTTCCTTTGTCAATCATGTGTTGCTACTAATAGCAGCAAAAATTAATCCTCAAAGAACTAACTCTGAATTAGATGCCAGACCTGCCGAGTAGATAAGATAGATAAGAATAAAAATGTCAAGAACAACTGTTTTTTTGGGCAGAATATCCTCCATACTTAATGATGAAAACCAATGCCTTGTTCAACATCCAAATAAAGATAAGAATAAGAATGTCAAGAACAACTGTTTTTTTGCGCAGAATATCCTTCATACTTAATGTTGAAAACCAATGCCTTGTTCAACATCCAAATAATGTTAATCATTAACAAGTCAGAAACCTATTCCATGGTTAAGAGATAAATTTGAGGACCAACATCATTTGGAAAAAATAAATAAACTTAGGTAAAGCACTCACACCATACAAAGAAGCCCCAGCCTTAAATGTTTCTCTAAAAGCTAGAGCAGCTAAGGTGGTGTACCCACCAGCAGAGCCCCCTGTAATACACAATCGTTCCTCATCTACCTTTCCACTGTCCACCTGGATAAGAAATGATTAACATGGCTACTCTTCTAGTAAATCCATCAACCAGAATGTAGAAAAGAATTAAATGCACAAAATATGTACCAGATACTTAGCACAGCTACAACAGTCATTGACATCAACTATTCCCCAGAGTCCCAAAAGCCGTTCTCGATACTCTCTGCCATAACCTTCCAAATAATGTTTTTATCAGATGAAACTCAAATTTGATATTAATAACTTTTAAAAAACACAACAGGCCATATGTAATACTAACCAAATCAAGAAAGGAAAAACAAAGTTATAAAAACTATCTGCCTCAACATTTGAAAGAAAAAACAAAAGATAATGCATTTAAGAATTAAGAATATAATTTTGTAGCCAAAGTGGGAAACAAACCAGTGCTTCCACCATAATTAACATCTGCAAATGCCCATCCTCGACTAGTCCAGTACTGAATGCTAAGACTTAATATTCCATGTGTTTCAGCTGTTGGTCCTCCTGAAACATTCAAATAAAATAATTGCATATAGATACTGCTGATGTAATTAGACAAAAGATTAAACAAATCCTCACTTGGCAGGTTCTCTAAAGTAGCAAAGTTCAATAAGCAAAATAACCAGGTGCTCCAATATTTTTCATTTGAATTTGATTCACCTAAAACACTTCACTAGCTTGTTATAGATCATATTGAAATTCTGAATCAGATTCCAGAAATATACCTTCAGCCCACTAATTTATCAGAGTGTATATTGATTGCATTCCCTAAATTTGAATTCTTACACAACATGATTTGGCAATATAATAATCATATCAGTACAAGCTCCTAAATTGGTGCATCAACCATTGAGAAGACTTATAATTGTCATAATGAGAAACTCAGAACGCTATCTACTAAAAGACTGCAACATCATTGGTCCTGAGTAGAAAGGGGAAAAAAAAGTGCACATGCAATGAACAAAGCTACCATGTATTTAACAATATCAACTGAAGAATAGTGATGTACCACTACCACTTCCATTTACAATACACTCATGAGCTTCGTAATACCAGAACTCATGATAGTTTTGCCATAAATTTGAATATGAAATTGAATGAGATCATTTCTGATAAAAGACTAAGATAAAATACCATGGCTCTTCAATAACAAAGGAGGCCTTTCACCGTGACTGGCTTGATAAGCAGGATTACAAGGCGGGTAAAAGTACGCATAGGCACTTTGACCAGGAACTTCAGTGGGGAATTCAATTAACTCTGGCTTACTGAAGTAGGAACTATACTTTAAACTATCTGGTGAGGAGGACCAAATAATTTTGAAGTCAACTGCTTTTAATTTTTTATCATCTAAAACCACCTGTAAAGCAAGAGGTATTAGGGGTGCATCAAAATAACTGACATTGAAAAGGAGGGCAAGGAAGCCACACCTTGGCCACTGACGATGGATGAACTGCAGATGCTCCCTCTACATATAAGCAATCTTTCCCATAGGTCTGCATTGGCATGATTGCATGTCTTACAGATTATAAATGGGTTACTGACTCAAAAACCAAGAAAATAAAAAACCAAAAAAACAATTTTAAAAATTACAATGTTGCCAATATCTGTGAAAGGTATATCAAGCACAGTCGTTATTGAGCTTTGCACATCAATAACTCCAAGATATGACCTCCCCTGCTGCCTATACACACAACCATAAAACTTGAATGAACAATAATTGATGACATTTTCAAACTGTCCGAATAAAAGAAAAGATGAAAAGAGAAAGGCATGCAAGTGGCAATCTTGAAATCACCTGTAAGTGCAAGCAATTAGGTTTCTCTGCTCACTGCTCTGAACGAATTCATAAGAATTCATACCAAAAACCCATAATGGCCTTGCAAACTCAGCATCCATAGAAAAGACAGGCACAACCTTATTCTCAGACTCAATCTATGGCAAATTAAAAGAAAAATAAAATCAGAATCAGTAAATTCATTAATGGTTATTGTTTGTCCAACCAGAGAACATGTTCATGCATGCCAATATTTGCCACAATGTTTAGTCACTCTGGAGTCCAAGACATGCAGAAATGAAACAGATAATCATACTTGGAAGAGCATAGTATCCAGGGGGAGCATTTGTAAAATTGGATTTCTACAAAATTTGGATATTCAGCCTCAGTAACAGGAGTAACATAGCTAGCGAATAACTAACAAGATATTCTATAACATCTTAATTTGGCAAATTTAAAACCAGCTAAGATTGTTAAAAGCAAGGAAACAAACCTATTAGAAACTCTACTTGATCGAAACCAGTAAATATTAGTTGGAAAGTGGGAAGCACACTAGATAAGAATGGCTTTCTAACTTTTAAGCTAAAATTATAATACTGCTCAATGCGGTGTACTACTGTTGTGAGTGGTATGATTACAGTTTTCATCTACCATTACCAACCTCCAAGAAAATATGCTCAGATCATCAAATTTGTCATGAAATTAAATTTATCCTTGGTAATAAATGGGTATTTATCAATATCAAAAAGAAAAAGATAATGGAAAGCTATATTTATAGGCAATGACTTGCAGAAGTAATAGGAAAAAGAAATTTACCCATTTATGGAGATTCCAAAAACCATTTTCCCTATCAGTAATGAAAAATAGCTCACCTGCAGAATTAAAATTATTTAAAAAATTATATAACTTAAAAATTGGAAGGCACTGAAAGATCATAGCAAATTTTCTAGTGGGAATCAACACAAACTCTAGAACATAGTATACAGGAATCTTTACCATTCATTCAGAGCAACACAAAACTCTTGAAACAATGGTAAGCAATTATGCACTAAAAGTATGGGGAAAAGAAGCCTACTTTCACTCTGCAGAACACAAGAGATTAAAACCTACCCTAGATAGAGGATCCTGAGTTAACCACTGATAACAAAAGAGGATTTATAGGACAAATAGATCATGCCTTGATGATGTTAACAAATAACTTCTTTTTTAGCCAACACAATTACATGACTGGTTACTTCTGTTAATAAATCAAGTTTATTTACCATCAGGAGACCACTTGGGTTCAGTTACAGACTCCACAAGTGAAGGATCACAACCAGCAATGCAGCTGCAGTTGTAGCTCTCTCTGCATGGAAACTTAAGATTATTAAGCTTCTAATTGAAATATGATAAACATAGAATAAGAAACTGTGCCTCCAGCTATGATTTTTTTTCAAAAAAAAAAAAAATATATCCACAATACCAAAGAAGACAGACAATAGACATAAATCAAGTAATCACTTGAATGAAGGTTATAAAAAGAGGTAGCCATATATGATGTAACATAATCAACATAAATTTAGACATGTTTGTTTTGTTGTATGGTTCAGAAAACAACTGAATACCTGTAAAATTGTCAGCAATTCATTTTAAAAGATATCATATTATATACTTATCATTAAGAATAACCAAAGCACACTTAACAAATGAAAGTACAGAATGAACAAGCATTTAATCAATACTTCAATAAGATAATAAACTTGGTAAACAAACTAATTTTACAATTGAAATATGAAGTTCTACTCACCCATTTTCAGAAATATAGCCAATCCAGAGTTCTGACTTATCCCAAGGCATGTTAGGGTGATTCCACTGAACCCATGCTATTCGTTCTCTTTTGGGGTCTAAACGTGGGAAAGCATAGAAGTCACTTCCGCCAACTAATACTTTTGGTTCTGAATATCACACAACATAGTCAGACACGATCAACAAAATCTTGATCAGATAATGAATAGAATCTCAAAAGGCAACTAGAAAACCTTTGAACATCATAATAGAATAATTAATGTGCACTTTTGCAGTATTCATTCTGCTCTCCACAATTTAGTGTTTAGACCGACAAGTGAGATGGAAATTACTACCTTGAACATCCTTGCTGTCGAGAGCTATTGAGACAACTGTTGTGGTTGGATTTAGATTGCTCTCCCGACGATCTACCAAGAAGATCATACAATTATTACCAAATAGATGATTTAATAGGCGTAGGTATGTAACTGTTGTGGGAACATTCTAACATACACAAGCAGTGAAGAGATTTTTTTTTTTTTGGACTTTTTCCCGGCTTACCTTCTTGTACACAGACATAACGGTTAAAGCGTGCATCCAATACTCCATCAGCATAGCTGACTACTGGTCCACCATAATCTGGAGTGAGCGGGACAGGAGGCACATCTGCTAGGGATGAAAGGCACAATTTCAGCTTAATTATATTATAATTAATTGTTAGGCACACCAAATCAATCATAAATAGAGGGAAGAAGTTAACTCTACTCTCTACGTAAGCATTTCTCCTAGATTACTGCTTGACATATACTTTTGAGAAAACCAATCAAGATCCTCAGACAGATACCCAACCTACTTTGTTATTTGTAATCCCAACACAAGTTTAACGAAGTTGATTAGAAAGAAAACAAAACAACAGGTCAAAACTACTCAGAGTCAAAAGGGACACAATTGCCATTCGATGCCAAAACAAAAAACTTGGCCAACTTTTTTTTTTTTTTTGGTGAGGAGGGGGAGGGGGTGACATGGTTTTGTAGAACAGTGCAGTGGATGATGATGCTCACCTTGAGAACTTATGGATTGCTTGTACAGTCTCTGATCCTTGTAATTTGCGAAAATAACAATATCTCCTGAAACACTGAAGGCACCACCTCCATACTCCTGGGCCAGTGTTCGCACTCCGAACTCCTTAGGCGTGATATCGAGGGGCTCATCTCCCGGTTTTTCAGGCTCCCGAACAAGGACCACCCGTCTTAAACACAATAACCAAAATAGTTTATTCGAAGACTCTCAATAGCAAAATATAAAGAAGTTAGGGTTTACGAGGTTTATATGAACAAATCATACAGAAACAGAACATCTTATAACACACACCCTGACTCAGTGGGGCGAGATTCCAGCCAAATAAGGCGACCATGATCATCAACGGCGGTGCCTCCGAGTCCCTTGGAGGTGCCAGAGACAACATCGGCGGTGATCGGGGACTTCCAGGAGCCATAGGGAGCAGTAATTCGTTCTTGCTGAGCTGCTACTTCAGCAACATCCTTGTTGCGAGCTGAGGTTGGTATGGAAGCCATTCCCTTCAAGCTTTGATGCTGCGCCTGAGTTTTCGTCCAGACAACCGAGAGAAGTCTTCTGCTGAAATGCTGCAACTTCCTATTAAAGAATTTTGAACCAGCAGAAGCATAGTGAGGAGTGAGACTGCCATTGGCCAACATAGCCAATGCCATCGACTAGATTAAAAAAAAAAACAAAAAAAGATATAGTTGCTAATAGAAAGGTGTTTATGGTTTGACATTGCTAGAAATTAAAAAACAAAACAAACACTTCACCAAAAAAAAAACAACAACAAACAAAAAATAACAGAATTACTTTATTTAAGGCCCATAAGGGAATGGACCCTATGAATTCAGTCCTGATTAAGTTATATAATTACTCTTGATTACATTGAGTATCGAGTGGGTAAGATTTAATAATTAGTTAATTTAAAAATTTTTAATGATCAAAATAAAAGAGAAGTTAAGAATTAAAAATAAAAATTAACAAGAAAAAAAATGATGTAACATTAGAAATATCAAATATAATTATATAAAAATATAACTAAATTATGTAGAGTGTGTTTTAAAGAAAAATAAAACTTAACAAGGATTCTTACTATCAAATGATCTCAATAGTCGATCATCGACCAAGGTTTTTACTTTATATTATAGCATATCAATCGTGATAAATTAGCTACAAGCCAACTATCGCAATTCTTTCTAATTTAGTAAATCATGATTCGCTCATTAACCTACTATAGTCGATTAACCATCCTGACAATGTGCTTATAATGTAATTAACCAATAGCATTATGTTCTTAAAAATATAACCAATACAAAGTTTCAAATCTTACAAGCCTAGCTCGAATACTCTGAACTTATGTTTCTTGATATAAGAAAAATGTTCTCTCATAACTTTCTTACATCAATTACCACTTAATTCGACTCATTCAAATAATTACCGATTTGAAAAAGTTGATTGGTAAAAAAATTATTAAATGAAATAAATAACTCACCACATTATTTACTTACTATATGATATTCAACAATAAAATCATAAACATAAGTTTAAAAAATAGAGAAAGATGAAGAGCATATTCAGTCTCACAACTATATATTGACATTGGGTATAAGACCCTTGATTAGAGGAAAGTTTTAGCTACAAAAGATCATAGAACAATACTCAATCATATAAAAATAAATCCACAGAGGAGAAGAATATCTTCAAAGATTGCATCTCCTCCCATCTTCTTAGCTCTCACACTAGTAACTTCAAGATGAAAAAAAATACAAGAATGTAAGGGTAATAATGAAAAATATCCCCTTTACATGTGCCAGAACATTCTATGTCCTACTCTTTACACTATTGTCTTCCCTCTATCTAACTATTTATCATTTTCCTTAAAAGTAAATCATAAAAGTATCAACAAATATTTTAAAGTATTCAATTTCACTATTGCATGCACATAAATAACACTTATAAAAGAGTTATTCAATTCAGTGAGTTGTCATAACTTAATTCATATTTAAAGCATTAGATAACAAAGCATGACTACAACTTAACAAACAAATTGGAAGAACAAATTGGACAAAAACATTAAAAATGAAATCACGACGCCAAATCTACACTCAAATCAAAATAATCTCTAAATGGTCATATTCTTGCATCAAAATAGCTAGAAATAAAATTAATTCAAGGAAAAATAAGTGTAAATTTTACAACTTATCATAGGCCTACAACAAGATGGACTGAAGCATGTTTCTAATTCCAAGGCCTCTTCCTTGATATCGTCACATTATGTTTTTTAACCACAATAGGTCTAAGAACAGCACAAAATAAAAATCATACAAACTTGACTCATTGAGAGTATGAATCTATCCATCCCAAAATAAACAAATAAATATCTCATATAATTTATCAAAAAGAAAGTATGAACTTTGAAATTCATTTTATACAAAAATGATTACTTTTATACATTTAAAAAATGAAAAAGAAATGAATTCAAAATTCAAGTTCTAAACATGAATATTTTCATTTACTTTTGTTTTTCCTTTGCCTTGTTTTCCATGTGCCTATTCTCTTAAATTTTAGGGGGCATTTGGTACACAATTTAGAAAAAAAATCTTAGAAACAAGAGGTCCAAAATATTGTATTATCGCATTTGGTACACAAATTGAAAAAATATTCTCAAGAATATTATATTTTAAGGAATAAAGTATTCTCATACTTTTGTAGATTTTCATTCCCACCTAAGAAGATGAGAATATTGTATTTATATGACATGAGAATATTTTTATAATAATAAAATTACTAAATTATTTTTCTAAAACTTAACCAAACCTTATTATGATTTATTTATAATTTGATTTATTTTAAAATTATATTTAATTTATTTTAATATTTGTTAAAAATTTACATTTATCATAGTTTAAATTCAAAAAAGATAAGTATAGTTAAAATTTAAAATTACAAGATTTTTTAAAATTAATAATTTAATTTAATTTAAATTGAATAAAGTTAATTTATATTTGTTTGATTGAGAAAAAAGATATTTGATAAATTAAATAAGTTTAATTAAATAAATAAATGTGAATCAAATGAAATCGTAAGAAAAAGATATAAATATAAATTTTAAATATTAAAAAATATTTATTTTATAATTTAATTACATATAAAAAAATAATTCTTCTTCTAATATAATTTTGAGATATTCTAATTTTAAAATAAAAAAATTATAAAAAATTAAAAATTCAAATTTGTTAGAATTATAAAATATTTTTATGAATATTTTAAGTAAATCAAATAAATTTTTAAAATTCTAAAAATCATATTATTAAAATATAATTCCTAAAAGTAAAAAATTTATTCCTATACTAAACACTCTCTTAATATAATCTTTATATTTTCAATAAAAAATAACTAAATTGAACATATTGTTACTTAAGACATTGTACCAAAACCAAAAGTAAAAAACACTAATCCATATGGTCTCAAGAAATGATACTGCATGCTTGCGTGTTTTCTTTAATAATTATGTGTATTTTGTGTTTTTAGTCTCTCGAACTATCACACACACACACACGTGTATATATATATATATATATATATATATATATAAAAAAAAAACAAGAACCATTGCCTTGCCAGGTGTCATCATCGGATTTTGTCTACTTTCTAATGTCAATTTAAAATCAGAACCATTGGCTTGTTTCATTTGAAGACTTTTTAACTCCCATCTTAGTTTTTTTTTTTTATATTCATTCTAATTTTCATTAATATGTTGCCGTCAACTGTCCTTTGTCAGTTTTATTTACTCTTACACAGTCACACATGCAAAATTTTAAGGGCTTTTAAATAATTTAGTTAATTTTTTTATCATTACTCTCTCAACTTAATTTAATTATTTTTAATATTAAAAATAAACATCAGCGAGACATTAGAGGACAAGAATTGGGCCAGATAAAGTGCACATAAAAAATAGTGGCTTTATTATTTGAACAAAATTCTGAGAGAATTTTTTTAAAAAAAATATATATAAAGGTCTTTGGCCCATTTTTAGTTTAAATAAATGTCCTTTAATGGTAACATAAGCAATTGTAAAACATAAATTAAAAATTATACCTCTAAAAAAAAGTAAAATTTAAAAGTTTAATAATTTTAAGAAAAAACACTTATTTACCATACATAACCTTCATTTTTTTTATTTAAGGCAAAAACTTTTGGACATTATTCTTATGTTTTTACACACACACACACACACACACACACACACACACACACACATATATATATATATATTAATAAAGTAAGAACCACCCTTACCATGTCATTTTTTAGAATTATTACTTTTAAAAATTATTATTTTTACCTTAACCAAAAAATTTTAAAAAATAGAAAAATTATTTTTTGTTAATTTTTTTTAACCTTTTATTTATTATATTCACATTTGACAATTTTTTTTTTTGTTTCTGCATCACACAATTCAAACTAAAATAATCACATCAAAATCAAGTTCAGATTGAAATGAGTTGAGTTACGAATTGAGTTTTTTAAAAAATAAAAAATATATATTTGAATTTAATATAAAAAAATAAAGATTATTCCTTATCAATATAGAGGCTAATATACAAATAGTATGATAAATTAACTTGAAATCATGTCATAATGATATCTAATTTATATATATTATTTTGAATTATAATACTTTTAATTTATTTTATCATTTTTTTTATATTGTATAAAATGATGACAGAATGAAGTAAAATTATAATTGTAAATAATTAAAACAATCAATGCTTTAGGTTAGGTGGATTAACTTGAGTTAGAATGAGTTAATTTTTTCAACCTATAACTCAAATTATTAATAATAAGTTAAAAGAAAATAAACATGAATCAATTAATTAATCCAATTCAAATAAACTCAATTTTGTGAATTGGTTGAATTTGACATGTTTGTCAGTTAACCCAACATAATGAACAATTTTTTTATCTACTTATATTGACTAATTAGAGGTTTTTTTTTTCTTTCTACTGGATGCTCATTTTTTCCAAATTACAACATGAAAATTTCTTATCGATTATTTAGTTGTGTGTTGTTTTTGAACATGTTGTCCGTGCAACTTTACAAATAAGTTTGTGCACTAATCTTTAATTTTGTTTTACCTTAACATTCTTACATCATACCTTAATATATATATATAGTGTATTTTTTTTTACTTGTTATGATTTTTTGTCATAATTAATAGGTCAATAATTTTTATAGTAATTTAGATATATATAAATTTAATTTAATTTATTACCAAATATAACAAGTTATGAGTTTTTTTAATTATTTCATGTGTGAAATAAATTTATCATATGATAACTTAAGTAGTTTTGTGCATGCATACTTATATTTTAGATTGTAAAGTAACAAAAAGACTAAAAGGATAGTACTATTTTTGTTTATAAAGTAACGTGACGTAAAATGATATATCCGTCTCTCCACTGAACATCTTTAAAAATATCTAATTTAATTTATAATTTTATCTTTTTTTTATACTGTGTATACTTTTTTGTATTTATTTTATAAATGTTGATATTTTTAATAATTATTTATTATACTTAATTATTAATTAATAAATAAATAATCTCGTACAACACACGCACACTAGTAAATTATAACCAATGAAAAAAAATGTTAATATGAATGTAAAATGTCGTCAGAATTCAGAAATAGTCTTTGGAATACATCTCCCTGAAAATCCAAACCAGGAGGAGTAAAGCAAGCAAAGATAGGGCCTAAGAATCTGAACGAAAATTTGGGATAGGGCGTAAGAAAAACCTAATTGCCTCATTGAAATAGAAAAAGAAATAAATTTATATCCCTGGCGATTCTGAAACCAACAAGTCGCCAGTGAAATATGCATTTTAGTTGATTTGTGCTAACTAAGAAAAGCGTTGCCTTCCACTGCCTACATCCAGAACTGTCATGGAACGAGAATGGCTTAAAGTCAATATATAAAAAATTATCTTACAGCCACTAGAAAACATAAAAAGTAGGAAGAGAATTCTGATACTGAGAGATCACTCGTGAGTTTCCCCTTCTCTGCTGCACCTTTTTCCAGGTGCCATGCCCATGGGCCTTCACCATACTTTAGTTTTATAAGGAAATAAAGCTCTAATCATTTACCTTATAGCCATTTTACTGTTATGACTGCAGGTCTCTGAAAATAAACAGAAAGAAAAGTCACCGTAATTTGATGCTCTTTCTTTTCTCTCTCTCTTTCGAAAGCTCAATAGTCAAGATATAACCCCACACTGCTCAATGGGAAAGTACAACACAAACACATCAAGCTTTTATAAAGTATATGTGCTTTCTATTCACTATTTAATAGCAGGTTTTTAGTGTATTTTAAGCACACTTTGTCAAATCTCTGGCTGCTAAGATACGAGCTTCTTGCTTTCTCCAGAAAGAGGTTTTTGATAGAATGTATGTGTTATATATATGTATATCTTCCCAAATAAGCCACAAGCAGTCGAATCAGTCACATTAAGCAACTAATAAAGGCAGAGTTAAATCAGTGATCCCATCACCACACCAATAATTGAAAAGCAAAGGCAAGGAGACTTGGACTTGAAAATAATTGATTTTAGGATAATTCATTGATTCCAAATTCCCATTCTTGCATGCTGTCAAATTAAGTTTAGCCTCACTTGATGTTTCACTTGGAAACAGAAAAACGATACAGGCACCAGCACTACACCAGTGATTTGAGACGAATGAGGACATGGTTATATTATAATGGGTGGTTGTCACTAATCAGTCACTGCTCTGGAATAGTAAATAGATAGTTTGCAGCTTCGAGCCCTTTCACACATATCAAACTCACTATTTAATTAGATCTTGACACACCTGCTAACTGCTCAATCAAGTATGGTATTCCCGATAGCCAAATACATTTGTACTTGTTTTTTTCTGCATCATACTTACGGCTGACACCAATAAAGTGGAATGAGTAGGAATGCATACATACGTGCTAGCTCAGGAATGATGCGATGAAACTGAAAATTAGGATTGTTCAAATCAGACTGCAATGTTCCATGAGGAATTAAAGCAACTTTATTTCCATTTCATGGTACCATGGTAATGCCGACACTGATCCTTCCTTTTTTTAAGGTCCCCACTTGGGGCACTAATTAGCCCGATTTGTTTTGGACATTATTGTGATTCGTGAAGCATGTACCCATTCAATCTCAATAATATATTTTCGCTAGTTGGTAATGGTACCTGTGAAGCTGAACAAGTTAATTATTTTACAGGAAGAATGGTTCAGTCTGGAATTATCAAGACTGTAAAACTAAACAAGAAGTTGGAGGGAGGCGTGGTATGGGGTAGATGGAAAAAGCAAGGAGTTTGAAAATGAAACAATACGACAAAGAACGAGAGAGAAAAGAAAGGAAAGAATGGCCTCTTGGTACAACTGGACATGTTGATAATTTCTACGGCCTAACACACCTTCACTGAGAATGACCCTTGGTCTGACACATTTAAAAGCATCAACTAAAGGGGACACTGGAAAGGGAGAGTCACTAACAAGCAAAAGCGAATTTTCATGTTCACAGCGCAGAGATGTTAGGGGAAGGATGAGCTGCATCTCAATAATTAGTGATGGTTTTGAGATAGGTTTTCCAAAAGCATAAAGCGAGTGATGTTGAGCCACATGCCTATATCAACAAACTCAAATAATCCTTTTTCTTCCTTGTTTACCTCTCTTAAGTCTTAACCCTTTTTCTTTCTTTCTTTCTTTCTCTTCTCACCATCCGGCCATCCCCACAACCTGTGGTCCAGCCTCCCCTTTACCTTATCACATTGAAGCCCCTATCTATTTCACAAACTTGGTCACGTCAACCTTAACATCAACCTTTAATCTCTTTCTTTTTTCTTCGCTTAAAGCGACTTGAAAGGGTCTCTCACACTTTCCCACTAGGTAGATAGATAGATTCCAGGATACACCCCAATTAAGTGATCAACTAACTTCCTAACTGGCCAGACCTACAGGATTGAGCGAGCCCCTATCTATATGTACCCCTGTGTTGTATGAGCTGGGACGTGAATCATCTCTTAGAATTGCAACCTTAATACATATTTATGATTTGATATAACGTATATGGCATAATTATAATGTCATCTGTGCAATCAAGCCCCTGCTACCCCATGGAAAACCCAGTGATAGAGTCTCTGCTCCGGCATGGGCCTGGACATGGTCATGGTCATGAGCATAGGCATAGGTCTGGGGATCAGAAGCGAAGCACCAAGTTTTCCACAGGTGGGCTATTAAAGATGTTCAAGCTGTTCCCTATGCTGACGTCAGGGTGTAAAATGGTGGCACTTTTGGGAAGACCCCGTAAGCCTCTGCTGAAGGACAATGCGACGTCTGGGACAATCTTCGGGTACCGCAAGGGAAGAGTGAGCCTGGCCATACAAGAGGATCCTCACTGCATGCCGATCTTCCTCATAGAGCTTCCAATGCACACCAGCGCTTTGAACAAGGAGATGGCGTCGGACATAGTGAGGATTGCGTTGGAGAGCGAGACCAAGACGCCTAAGAAGAAGTTGCTGGAGGAGTTTGTGTGGGGAGTGTATTGCAATGGCAGAAAAGTGGGGTACTCTATAAGGAGAAAGCAGATGAGCGAGGACGAGATGCACGTGATGCAGCATTTGAGAGGGGTGTCCATGGGAGCAGGAGTTCTTCCTGCTCCCTCTGATCACAAGGAAAGTACCGATGGGGAGTTGACGTATATGAGGGCCAGATTTCAGAGGGTCGTTGGTTCTAAGGACTCTGAAGCTTTGTACATGATCAACCCAGATGGCTCCCAAGGCCCTGAGTTTAGTATTTTCTTTGTTAGACCTCACTAGATTCATTCCAATTAGTTGCTAGCTACTACAAATCCAATCCAATCCAATTGTGTCAGCCAATGTGAATTAATGGCTTCAACAATCACTCTCTTATATATTACATTCAAGGCTAAATTCATCGTCCAAATTGGCCTTATGTGTTTTTGTACTGTTTTGCTTCATCTGCCATGTCTGACTTATCTTCTTGTCTTCTTAACTCTCCCTGTCTCCACTTGTACTTGAGTGTGCTTAACTCTACTCAGCTGCACAAACTTCGTGGATGCTTTTTATTTTCTTATACTTGTAATTCTGTATAACTTGCCAGTACTTTTTCTTAAGTCAGTTTTTGTAAAATGAGCATATTCAGCTCCGACTATGGAGTATGGACCAAAACTTCTATATCAAATGGTTTCGTGTAATGATTACTTTGATGACCATTTTCCCTTTCTCTCCCTTTACCCAATGTTAGTTAGTTAATTTGGTTGAGGAAATGCTCAGGGGAGATAATTATGACAGAGAGATTCTAACAGATTCCCTTTATGAAAAACCAAATTAATACTAATAATTGTAAAAAAAACTCCGATAAATTATATAATAAATGGAAAAAAACTAAACTATTTGAAAAAAAAATGATAACATAACACTACTATCTGATTTTGAATTAGAGAAACGAAGAACGCCCAAATAAAGTAATAAACGACCAATCGAAGATTTATATTTGGTTCCCTCTGTGCATTAAGGTCTCGCCAAGAATTATGATCCACAAACCCGTTTACTTTTTTCTTTTTTTCCAAAGACAAACCCGTTTACTACGACGGAGGCACCTATTTGTTTGAATTGGGTTGGGTTTGGAGAAATTTGGGCTTGGAAAATAAGAGCCCGCCAATATTTTTGTGGTCAATAGAACACATACTTTTTCCTGTTGAAAAGTGGAAATACATTAGATTAATAAAGTTTGTCCCCCCAAAAAAAATACTAGATTAGATAAACTAGAGCCCATATTCAAGGATCATCAAACATATGAAGGAGCCCATAGCTGTTCATTTCTGTCACACAGTGAGCCCTTTTTCTTAAGCTTAGGGCTGGCCAAGGATATCAATGCAGTGGAGCACCCAACTGTTCTCTCTCTCACTCTCTGCACATACCTGCCACTTGTTTTGTTTGCACAAGCAACATTCTATTCTATTACTTATTTTCTTCCTTATTTATTTACCAGTTAATTCAATATTATGTTAATTAATATCTATACATACTCAATTTTCTTTGAAAATGATAATATCTATTTTGATCAATTGATGGAGAGTACTTCCAACTACTCGTTCAGTTTAATGTTGCTATTAACTTTGTCTCATTGTTTTTTATTTTGCTTACTATTAATTTTGTACAAAATTGTTATATGCATGTGTAACCTATTCTCATCATGATAATTTTATCTAAGAATCTCATGTGATCCTCTACTATCTTGTTGTTGTCGACCTCATCTAGATAAAATTAATTACATTGTCCTTTGAATATTGTTATTTTGATTTTTTGAAAACTGACTTAACCATCAAAGATTATATATGAAGATTCACTCCCTTTTCATAATTTTTTGTGTGCAAGTTGTTTTCAAATTTGGGATATTCGAGCAATCATTAAATGGTTAATTAAAAAATTAACATGAAAAAATGAGATGTATAATCTTAATTTTAAAGTTAATGTTTAATTTGCGATCATAAAATAATGAAAGAAATTAAGAATTGAAAGAAGAATGAAAAATAATTAGGGGGTTGTACTAGGAGCAAGTATTAATGAAGGGGCGAGGGACCAAGGTTAGGAGGAGGAGGAAGATATGTTGTTGATTCGACCGTACATTATACTATCCGAGTAAGAAATAATAGAGGGGAAGAGGGAAGAGGCGTGAAATGAATGTCTAGAAAAAGGAAGAGACTGAGAGTGAAGAAGTGGCACAAAACGAGGCAACCAAACCAACAAATTAAGGATGAAAAATATGAGCGTTCCCATTTTACTTGAGAATAAATTGAATTTTGTGGGACCAACCCGACCGGCAAAAGGGTTGGAAGGGAGCAACATGGGTCCCACTGATGGTAACCATTATCAACTACAATTATCCTCTCCAATCTCCTGAACATGAGCAAATAAATATCTGTATCAACAGTCCTAATTGAGGACCCCACCCATGCAACAACAGCCTTGTACGCACTTATTGTTAGGGTTCCACCTTCATTCTTCCATGACATAAACATGAAGCCCCTCCTTCCCCTTCCTTCTCCACCAAACTAAAGTCCTAACTCGCAAGACTACGGTGTCAGAATACAGAAACGAAACCAAGTCGGTGCGTTACGATTTGCTGCCAGCTGTTTCATCCATATCAACTGCCCAACTGCTTCCCCCTAAAGTTACATCACACCTCTGCTACACAAGCCTCCAAATACGAATTAATTAAGCCACGTGGGCGGCTACCTCTCCCTGTGCACTCCCCTACTTCCATTTCAAGCGCGTGCCATCTTCACTCTTCACTCGTTCATTTTGTTATTAGTAGAAGAATTAAAAGAAAAACAGGATCACAAATAAAGTAGAAAGATATTTAATGACGAACGCGAAATGTGCGTATGACAGGAGAAAGTGTGGGGCCGGAAGTTATGGTAGATTACAGCCAGAAAGTCAAAGAGGATTGAAGTAGAATCACGTGAGATTCTTACAGGCTGGAAGTGGGGCCGTCCTACGTGGAGTGGAGGATGTTGAAGTCGTAGAGCAGCTGCTGCCTGTGCTTATTTTAACAAGAGGATTTTTTATTTTCCTTGGCCGTTTTGAAAACAGACTGCCATGCCTTTGAAACTTATAGTAATAGATTTGGGAGTTACAGCTGTATCTGTATATGCGCCAAAAGTAGTCAAAAAAGTTCTCGACCCCACCTCCTTCCCTTTTAAAAATCCCTTTCTTATTTCTTATTGTTCAACAGCTCGGCCTTTCCTGTCATGTTTTAAACGCTTCTAATAACTAAACTAATAATTATCACTCTCGTTCACTTCATTTTACTATAGTTTACTACCACAACCATCTGGCATGCCAATGCCATCTTGTTTGTTACTCCTCCTTTATTTCATTTTTTCCCTCTTTCCCTTCCTTTTACTATATATTTAATTCATTCGCTCTTTACGCTTTTACCCATACTAATTCCAAATTTACTCTCATTGCATGTCCTATACACAGTATACAGAAGGGGTGGGCTACGATGGAATGGAACTACATTTTCATATGATCTCTGAAGTAACTCAAAGTAGCTTGCGTTTGTTTTTATTAAGTAGGGAGAGGGAATTTCAAAGAGGACAAAATGAAGACAAATTAAAGGGTGTGGTAAGGATGGACTTGGTCTAGCACCAACCGTATCAAAGGCGTAGAGGGCACAGTATATAGTTAGACGTTAGAACCCACCCACCCACTATACAGAAGCCAGTTTCGCGGAAGTAGCCTGGAGAGAGCCCGCACCTTTACCCTCTGGAACCTCAATTGTACTTGTGCATGAACCTCTCTCTCTCTCTCTCTCTCTCTCGTCTAGTGAGTCACTAGTGTATATATATTTGGAACCCACGCTTATTCCCTTTGCCTTTAACACCATCCCAAGTCCCAAGTCCCAACACAAGCAATTAATTAAGACTCTTCTTGTGAGAGCAGAGCACAGACTCAGAGCACTCACGCATATTTCATATTCCTCACTCTCAAGTCTCGATCCCAATGGAAGCAATGAATAGATGCTCGTCTTCCACATCTTCCTCAGACTCCTCCTCGTCTGGCTCTTCCTTATCAAGCAAGCCCCCCAGGAATCCCGACAAAGCCCACAGGATCAAAGGGCCATGGAGTGCTGAAGAAGACCGGATTCTCACCCGACTAGTTGAGAAATACGGGCCACGAAACTGGTCCTTGATAAGCCGTTACATAAAGGGAAGGTCAGGCAAGTCGTGCCGGCTCCGATGGTGCAACCAGCTCAGCCCAAGCGTGGAGCACCGTCCATTCTCGCCGGAAGAGGACGATGCCATATTAGCCGCCCATGCCCAGTACGGAAACAGATGGGCTACCATTGCCCGCTTACTTCCGGGTCGGACCGATAATGCCGTCAAGAACCACTGGAATTCCACGCTCAAGAGAAGGGTAAAGGGGCAGCGCCTCCAGGCGGAGGGAGGAGCTGCTTCTGTTGCCGTTGGTGTCGCCAACAACTGCCATATTACTTCTCCGAGATCTGTGCAGCCGTCGTGCGCGGAGAATGACCCGTTGACCGCGTTGACTCTGGCTCCGCCGGGGAATAGTGGTGGCGAAGGGGCAGTGGTTGATCGCCGGCCAAGTTCGGAGAGTGTGCCGTCGGGCTTTTGGGATGCGATGAGGGACGTGATCGCGAAGGAAGTCAGAGAATATGTGTCTTCCACGTTTTCTGAGAACTCGGGTTTCCAATTCCATTGACATTGAATGAATGATATGGTGTACGCGTATGGAATGTACCCTTTGACCTGCTTGGGATCGGGACTCCGCAATTACTCTACTCTTTTTCGCTGTTAATAAGAATTTTCTTTTTCTGCGTAAAATCATGTTTTCATTACAGTTTTTCCTGCCCCACCTCTTCATCCATCTTCTTCATCGCTCATATTGACAGTGCCGTACGTGAGTGGCTAAAGAGATTAGAGATGATAAACAATATTTTATCACTATGCATGAATCTTAAGACATGATCAAATTATCCAGCTCTCTTTGTTATCAGTTATTACCCACTCACTCTATTTAGTATTCACCAACATTTGAGATTCATGCCTTTGATTTGAAAAAAGATCAATATCTATGGGAACTCATAATTTGATAATTGATATGAGGTTATTTTCCGCCCTAGCTACTACTTTCATGTTTCCTTTTAATTTCCTCTTATAATAACAATGAAAAATGGGCATATTATTATATATATACAAACAAGTAATTGTTGTTTTAGGAGCAAAGATAGAGTTGCATATCTATATAGTCTATGTATAAAATCCTGTTACCAAGCTGATCATTTGTCTAACGTGGTTTGTTAGTCTCGTTGGATTCCTGGACAGAATTTGGATTTAAATAACCAACCATATAAATTATAATTTCCTTTACATGATCATCAGCCAATACTTAATTATTCTCTTCATTCTGATATATATTATTCAAACAAAAGGCTGAATTTTGCCAATTGCCCGAAGCTCTTCACTGTTCTCGTGGATTAGTTGCAGATGAAATTAACTTGTGAACTTCACATGCATTCATATTATCATCATTTTTTTTGGGTAGGTCATATTGTCATCATTTTATCTTTGTTTTAATTTCCTTTTCTACTAAGCAATTAAATCCCTCCTCCACACTTGTTATAAGTAAATCTTTCTAACCTTATTTGAGATTTTTTATTACATACAGATGGCACTCCTTATTTTAATCAGACTAATCTCGCAGTTTGTGAATTATCATCGATTAAGAGGAGTTAATGACAATACAAATTAAGTTTTAATTATAACAATGGGTATAAATGTTCAGATTAGTCATTTTCTCAGTGAGATCATGGTACGGACATCGATTCAGATGGAAGTCATACAAGTTTTTTTCACCTTAAATTTTAGTCCACTAAACAGTGTTAATTAAGAGCGCTGACTAGGCTTCCCGTGCATATTTATGTGGTATATATGGTATACCCATGTAGTCAAATATCCTCAATATTAAAATATATTGAAATATGCAAAAACTCAGTTCACAAAAAATAGGGCTGCTTAAGTGTTGTGCATTGTTATGGGAAAACATTTATGGTAAATACAATAATTAAGTATTAGTAGTGATGGTTGCTTGAATGTTCAAGTTTCCATTTAATAGGAACTTGCCTGAAGATAATTGCAAAGAGTAAATGAACTCTCTCATGTAACTTTTAATAGTTAAGTTAGTTTTCAGTAAATCAGAGTAACAGTATATTAACAAACAATACAATTAATCTTATTTGAGTATAGACAATTATTTATAGGCAACGAAATAATGGGGGACCATGCGAGATTCTTAGGTGAATCATTATGACAATGACAAGTTACACGTGTATATAACAATTTTGTACAAAATTAATTAGCAATTGATGAAATAAAGAGTAATGGAATAAAAGTTGATAACGATATTAGATCGAACGAGACGTATGAAGCTATCGCTTAATTAATCAATAAGAATAGATATTATGTTAAATAATTTTTAGGAAATAAAATATAAATTAAAGAGGCTATTTTAACACCATTTAAGTTAAAGAAACTAACCAAATATATATTATTGAATCACGAAGATATATATATTCGTGGTTGAAGAACAATAAACAATAAATAAATTTTAGTCCACTAAACAACGTTAATTAAGAGCGTTGATTAGGTTTCCCGTGTATATTGATGTGGTATATATGGTATACCCATGTAGTCAAATATCCTTAATATTAAAGTATATTGAAATATGCAAAAACTCAGTTCACAAAAGACAGGGTTGCTTAAGTGTTGAGCATTACTATGGGAAAACATTTATGGTAAATACAATAATTAAGGAATAGTAGTGATGGTTGCTTGATTGTTCAAGTTTCCATTTAATAGGAACTTGCATGAAGAGAATTGCAAAGAGGAAATGAGTTTTCTCATGTAACTTTCAATAGTTAAGTTAGTTTTCAATAAATCAGAATAACAACATATTAATAAACAATGCAATTAATCTTATTTGAGTGTGGACAATTATTTATAGGCAACGGAATAGTGGGGGACCATGCGAGATTCTTAGGGGAATCATTATGACAATAACAAGTTACACGTGTATATAACAATTTTGTACAAAATTAATTAGCAATTGACAAAATAAAGAGCAATGGAACAAAAGTTGATAACGATATCAGATCGAATGAGGTGTGCGAAGCTCTCGCTTAATTGATCAATAAGAATAGATATTATCACATAGAAATAAAATGTTTAGTTCAAAAAATACCAATTTTTAATCATTAGTTAAATAATTTTTATGAAATAATTAACACCATTTAAGTTAAAGAAACTAACCAAATATATATTATTGAATCACGAAGATATATATATTCGTGGTTGAAGAATAATAAACAATAAATAAATTTTAGCCCACTAAACAGTATTAATTAAGAGCGCTAACTAGGCTTCCCGTGTATATTTATGTGGTATATATGGTATACCCATGTAGTCAAATATCCTCAATATTAAAGTATATTGAAATATGCAAAAACTCAATTCACAAAAGACAAGGGTTGCTTAAGTGTTGAGCATTGCTATGGGAAAACATTTATGGTAAATACAATAATTAAGAATTAGTAGTGATGGTTGCTTGAATGTTCAAGTTTCCATTTAATAGGAACTTGCATGAAGAGAATTGCAAAGAGAAAATGAAGTCTCTCATGTAACTTTTTAATAGTTAAGTTAGTTATCAGTAAATCAAAATAACAGTATATTATTAAATAATACAATTAATCTTATTTGAGTGTGGACAATTATTTATAGATAACGGAATAGTGGGGGACCATGCAAGATTCTTAGGGAATCATTATGACAATGATAAGTTACACGTGTATATAATAATTTTATACAAAATTAATTAGTAATTGATGAAATAAAGAGTAATAAAATAAAAGTTGATAACGATATCAAACCAAACGAGACGTACGAAGCTCTTGTTTAATTAATCAATAAGAATATATATTACCACATAAAAAGAAAATATTTAGTTTTAAAAATACCTATTTTTAATCATTAGTTAAATAATTTTTATAAAATAAAATATAAATTAAAGATGCAATTTTAACACCATTTTAATTAAAAAAATTAACTAAATATATATTATTGAATCACGAAGATATATATTCGTGGTTGAAGAACAATAAACAATAAATAATGAGGATCGTACAAATTCAGGCTGCATATCCCCGAGCATAAAATATTCACATAATGTGGCTACCATATGCAGCCAAGAATTGAAGTGTGTGTGTGTGTGTGTGTATAAAAGATAAAGTAGAATCTGGAACTTAATTGTTCAATGCTTGATGGACCCTACGGTTCAACCCAAAATAGACAAACTCTGTGAAAGCATTTTGAAAAAGAGCATTATAGGAGCCGTTGTTTTAACTTACTTGCACATGAAGATTCATCCAATTTAATTAGTTGATTTACATAATAAAATTGACTGGATTGCATTTATTTTGATCATTTAGAAGATGTCAATTGAATATGATTTTGTTATACTTTTACCGTATCAGTATTATTGGAGAAGCATTGCTTTTGGTGAATGAGAAATGCTGATATCACAAATTTCATTTTATTGAATGTAACAATTCAGCCAGCTAGTATATACAGCTTTAACTTTTAATGATGATACTTTTTGTTTGTTTTGATATATACGGAAATTGTTGTTGTTTTAAAACTACATTTATATAATATTTCGCTAATTATGTCAACTAGTTGGATTAATTACCTGTAATCATATTTGTCTATTTTAAATAGTAATTAAATCATGGCCCAAAAACCAAATATTGAGAGTGGTGTAAAAACATAACGATTAAAACGGCGTTTCTATTATTTTACAAAGAGTGATTAAAATTTGAATTTGCCATTAATTTTAATTATGATGTGATTAATTGTTTAACCTAAAATATTTTTTTTTTCATTTTATTAAATTTATTGCTATAACTATACTTATTCATTATATACAAATCAAATTAATTTTATAAACACAATTAATAATTACAATTATTATAATGAATTTAATAAAATATTACTCTATCTTCAATAATGTATAACGTCGTTCCTGGCCATTAGAATTATGCACACTGTTGGAAGGCAATAGACACAAGTAGACTTTAAAAAAGTAGGAAACATGCATACGATTATATGATGGGACGTGTTGGGAACCTTGTTTTACGGAGGTTGAGGACAAACACATCCACTTAGAATGTGTCCCACTTTATAGCGGCACTTTTGGATTTTTGTATCCTAAGTTGCCAACTAGCCATGCATATTTTGAATGTGCCCAACTCAATAAAAGCGATAAAGCTCGTTGGGACAAGCTGATAAGTGCTTCTTAACTCTTAAGCACCACATAAAAAATACCATTTATTAGCAAATGGTTATAATTAAATCAACGAGACTTTATCATTTGTTTCGCTTCAAAACCTTGAGGATCGATCGGTGTGCCTGTGACATTGTCATACATGAACGATCAGCATCGAAATACCATTAACGACTATTACCGCAGCGTCAACCCACAAAAAACTTCAAATTCTGTTGGCAAGTGTCACTATCAAAAGCATGACACAGTGAGACGGTGGCAAAGTAGATATTTCTTATCATGTCATTTTTAGATATAATATAACCAATTCTTGAGAATAATCACATTGAGTTAGCCATTAAAAAAATTAAGTACCTGGGGTCCTGAATCATGAGTAACATTTATTTATTAGTATGTTTATGTAGACCCTGTTTCCGTCATGTCTGTGTACACATGTATATTCCAAGGTAAAGTGAGAAGTTTAACAGCTTATAGAAAATATTACCCGACAAATCTTTGAAGTTTGTTAAGGATCCGGGTGCCAACGGAGACAGGCAGAACATCACGGATAAGTCTGGCATAGTCTCTCGTACTAACTGATTTATCCTACATAGCACAATCAAGTGTAAAACAAATCAGCAAGCCATTTCTCTTTCCTTCCTCTAACATGTACGTGTTCAGTAGTTTATAATTCATTGGATTTTCTTGGACCTTGTCATGACTCATGATCCATTATTAAGGAATCAAGTATGATCAGTACTTAGTTCTAGGCTTAGTGGCTTAGGATGCGATTTCGGAACTAGAACATTTTGATCATATATATATGTTTTGTACAATGAATGCTCAGGCAAAACTTTGCTGCTGATGGTCGCGGTGTAGGATCTCGTTGAAAACATTCATGGAGAAAATTCTTTCCCTCTGGAGATGATGTTTCTGGTATAGGGGGAGTTTTGTGCAGTACCCTGAACATGGCTTGAATCTGTTACACACATTAGTACTAAGAATTGAATCAACAGGTATCAAACACAAGCAGAAGGACGTTTAGCGAGGATTTATCTGATGGACACAAGGACATCCGAACACCTTATACTTAAAAAAGTGTAAATATGTAAAAAAACAAAGCAAGATCACAATGGTTCAATCCAACTCGAACTAGCCTTAAATGTACAGCATATCTAGGTCATCTATTGTACTCTCTTTCAAGGAAAATTATTGCTTACTATGCCACAACAAGTGGAAAAGGAGAAAAAATCTAGACAAGATATATGTTTAGCATAGTTGCTCAACATTCAGGCTCTAGTCTTAAAACAATTTTCTGCAGAACTATCTTCCTCCTCATTCTTTTAAGAGGAAAAGTTATTTTTTGGAGGCAAAGGGATATATGTTTAGTATAGTTCCATATATATACTGTATCGAAAAGATTAGTTTATCAATTTATATTGAACCAACAAGATTGTGTGCAGTAGCACAAGCCTTGACTTTGGTGATTAAGCATAATGATGTTCTTATCCCTTCAAATACGCTCCAAGGAGGTTTTCTGGTAAACATTTTGATATATCAAACAGCCAAAGCAAGATCAGGGTTGGTATTTTTCTTTAAGGCAGCCTTCATAACCTTCAATAGAGAATTGGAGTTAAAAAGGACGTGCCATTAGACATCTAATCTAGAAAGGTATTAAGTGATTAATTCTAATACCTCTCGAGCCATCCAGTATTGACTGCCCTTCAAAGAAAGATCACATGACTGGTCTGTCAGCTGGAAAGAACACATAGTTCAGACACCAAGACTAACATTAAAAAAAAAAAAAATGATGCTCATTGCAATAAAAACATACCATAAAAAGTTAAAAAGAAAAAAATGAGCACCCACTAGAAAGTAGCTATATTCAAAATTGCAGGCTACCCGATATATTTAAATCTATATTCTCTCTCTCTTTCTCTCTCCCCTTATCTATCTGTAGTCTGTACATCAATCCACTACCCAGCAGGTCAATACCATTTTTTGGGCGCATGTATGTCTGTATGTACAGATTATACAATTAAAATAGGTAACTCACAATTTTTTCCATGCCAAAATCTGCAAGCTTGACAGTGCCTGATTCATCAACTAGCAAATTTGCACCTTTTATATCCCCATAGACATTCTGAGGTTATAAATGTGATAATACAATAAAAAGTTATTAAAAAAAGGGGGGATACATCCCAATTTCTCCATTTCCGTCTCCATTATCTTATCACCTTTTATAATTACAATACAAGAAACTTTTTCATTACTTACATGCTCACGCATTAAGAGTGTGCCCCATTGTCTAGTTAATAAGAAATTTAATAGAACAATGTGTCCTTTACCGGACACTGACTACACATAATAAGACAACACATTTGCATGTGATTTTTTTTATTTATTCCATTACGAGCTACAGTTTTATTTTATAGCCAATTCGGCCTGTTATGTCAATATATTGTGTTCTTGTGATGAGATACAACAGTCGAACATTAACAGAGGTAGAATCGGGTATATTAGTTCCTTTCAGCGAGAGTCATTGTCACCTGTGAATAGTCTTGGCACTATGCAAGTAAGCCAACCCAGTGAGAATATGTCGTGTAAAATTGCGGACCACAGATTCTGTCATTGCTCCACTATGTTCCCTTACAAATTTATTAATTGACCCAGGATGAACGTATTCCATACATATGTGAAAGCAATCACCGACCTGAATAAAAAAGTTTCAAAAGTTACCCCAAATTACAATAAACAAAGATCCTGAACTTTTCCTTCAGCTATATTAGTACACATAAAAAAAAATCACAGGATAACGCACAATTTCTCTGCGTAATACTGCACAATATTTGGATGGTGCAGTTGACTGAGAATGTTGATTCCCTGAAATGAAAAACAAAAATGATAAACAACCTAAACATCAAATTGGCAAATGTGTAAAGCTATAACATATAGACGTCACAGAACAAGAAATATATATTTTTTCTGAACTGTGTCTTCAAGCAAGGAAGTTGATGAGATCCCAGGTCCTATCCTATCTCACCTAAGACCTGTTATGCGGCTGTCTCTCCACCCCTCCTACAAGAAACGCTATTCTCGTTCCTCTTGGCCCTACTCAGGGCCAATACCCCAACAAAGTACTGTAAACAAAAAAGATTCTTATCATTTATCATTTATCAACAGCAGAAAAATGAGAATATGAATTTCGACACCTAATTCTTCAGAACCTGCACTGATGAGTATTGATTAAGTTGTGAATTTTGCTCGATGTTAATTGTGAACCAAAAGTCATGACCAGTCAAATAGTGCAAGCTACGAAGTTGATCATGAAACATATCTAAATCATCAAACTCAGTATTTTCTCTTCAATGGGAGTCTTCTTTCTAGACAAGATAAATATGGAACACTTGACGAGGTGGTACTTGTGATATTTTGGCTTGGAACGCATTTTATTTGGCAGTTTTCTGGATGTTAAATACCAAAGAACCTCCTCTAGTTGCCTTATTCATTCAGAAGACGTAGGATCATCGGGAATGAGATCCACCTCCTTCATTGCACACAAAGCTCCAGTCTCTCTGTAAGATAATCAGGAATTCATGGAAGGAACTTTAAAAAAGCAAGAGTCAAAGAAGAAGATAGTCAATGAGTAGCCAGCAGAACAATTAAATGATAAAAACGTAATGTGCATACAGGTTGGTTGCATGATAAACACTTCCAAATGTGCCACACCCAGCAAGTATCCCTTTCTTCCATATGCATTTCACTGAAGGCACAATTGGATTTTTTGTAGCGTGATGCATAGTACTTGATTGACACTGTATAGATGATTATACTGCTGATGAAGCTCCAGGAAAATCCAGCAATGATTGTTCATCAACATGGTCATTTTCAGGCCACTCCCTGGGAAACAAATTATTGCGTAGGGATCCACCTTGAAATTTAGCACTGAAGAAAGGACTGCGCTCACTGCATTGCACTGATTAAAATAATATGGACTAGACAGAGTTTTAGCTGGTATGGCCTCCAAAGAATGACCAACAAGGTTGCACTGAAATTCTTCAGTAGCAATGAGGGAGGGATAATTCACATTGTGTAGTCTATGTGGACTAGAAGCAGAACTAGACAAGACACTTGTTGGTTCACTCTTCGCAGCAACATGAAATGGAAATTTATAAATTCTTTCAGAGTCTATATCATGAGAGCGTCCTCTAGGATCATTATATGGACTATGGTCTGCATTAGATTACAGGCAACATAACGGAAAAGATCTTCAATATTTAATTTTGGAGCACAAGAAAAGCAGAGAAGTTACAGGCAAACTATCATTCTAGAGGAATAACCACTCTAGAATGATACTTTGCATTTTTAATGGCTGGATCACTGAAGTACATAAAATAATTGCTAGAAGCTTTTGTATATGTGATTGCATTATGATCAACTGTCTTCCAGACAATTTTGATGGCAAAAAACTACAGGAAATCAACAAGTTGTACTACTCATGGATGTGCGTAAACTTAAGTCAAGCGGATTTTTAAGTCATATGCGAACAAATTCTAGATAATTTGGGCATGCTATATGTTTGAAAACACCAACTGTTCCACCAAGAATTAGAAATCTATTAAAGCACATGATGAATAGAACCAATGGAAATATGTCAATAGGGATAGCGGAATGCAAATAGCAAGAAGCAAACTCGTGTATAGACAATATGCAAATACTCTTGATTTCAGTGTTATACACACACACACACACACATATATATATATATGTAACTGAACAGCAATGCATCGGGAAATCAAGATTATCAATTCAGCCATTTTTTCTGAATCCTTTCATCGTACTTTCAGTTATCAGTTTGTTTTATATTATTATCACTTCCCTTAATTTGTTTTAGTTTAAGAGAAACATTTGAAAGATAAGCAGTAAAAATAATAATCACAATAAAGTAGTTTTACCTTCCAAAAGCAAAGACGGGATACTCTGCGGGAGAACTCGGTGATTCTGGTCTGCTGGTCAACGTTGGTGAGCGTTGCGGCGGAGAAGAATAGCCAGAACCGCAATTATGGCTGAATTGAGGCGACGCTGGAAACGAAGACCAAGACTGAGTGAAGTGGAAGCCGATATCAGGTTCACTGACGTGTCGGCGTTTTCTCCGCCTGCTAAGCTGGTGCTGCAGAAATAGTTTCCCCTTGCTCTCAACCAAATTACTAGCAATACCATCACCCTCAAGTACTTGGAAGAAGAGGATGTTTTGTTTAAAAGAGTCATTTGGGAGAGATTGAGCAAGAGCAAGGTCGAAGGTGTTGTTGAAGTCGTCAATCATGTCACAGTGTAATGCTAGGCAATGGGAATGCAATAGAAACACCTGTTAGTCATTATGATGTTTCATGGCTTTGTATGCTTTTTGGAATAATTAGTAGTTTATGGTCAAAAGTTTGACTTTGTATTGAAGTTGTTGACAAACATGCACCTAATTCATAATCATTCACCAATAATCCACTTAAGAGATTTTCGTATTCGTGAAGTAAGAAAATTGAGATCAGAGTGAATATAGTGTTGCTGCTTAAAATGGACCTGGTATGATGTGGCAAGGACTAAACGGTACATAATACGAACTGCCAACATTGCCATTTATTAACACTTCAGGGAGATGGGAACCAGCTGGTTAGCGAAACTTGAGAGAGAACTGAAACGATGCCCACAGAGAAGTCTCAGGCAAGCTCAAGCTAATAAAGTCTTGGTCGCCGAGCTGCTGGAATTTCCTCTATATGGAAAGTCGTCCCCGTTTGCAACGGGCATCGTCGTCAGTGTGTTCGATGGCAGGAATAGCAGAAGGTGTAGATGGTAAAGGAGAGGAAGAAGAAAGGCATTTGGGAATGGTAGAGTAAGTTGGAAGCAGGCATTGATCGTTGAAGTCATCATCGAAGGCGGTAACAAGAGCAAGGCTTCTGTGTTTACTGAATTCACATTTTGTCAATGCTCAGCCTACATGAGAGCCATGGAGGAAGAAGGAAGGGTCTTTTTCGATTTTTTTGGTTCAGCGAGGAAGAAGAAAGAAACTGTTTTGCTTTTTTGGGCATAAAGAAAACTTCCACATATTATTTTTTTGTCATTATGTATTACAATTTACGATGAGGGCCAAGGCTAAAAAAATTGGGCTTTTGCTTTTAAGCCCAATAAATGGCCCATCAACTTCTAGAATGAATCAGCGTTGGAGCAACCTTAACCCTAACATACTAATCAATCAAAAAGCGAATTTGCGGTAACTTCCATTATTGACTGTAACGCAAAGCTTACCAATAATACAGGCAGTACCCCGCGAAACAGTTTCAGCGGGAAAAGTTTGACGAGCCCAGCCAAGCTGGTGCGTCGGAACGATCTGCGTTAAGAGACTAATCTATGCTCTGCCGGCGTCTTATTGCCCATGTCACTGAAACTGTTCCGTCGTCTCTGCAAAAATGTTTTAGCTTCTCTTCTTCATCTTTGAATCTCAATCCCTTACCCAACTCATTCGACGACGGCGTCGAAGTTGGTAGCGCTGTTTATCGACATGCCCTCAAATTCCAGCGACCCCGCATTATTAAGTGGTGCAAACAACTCGAGAACACTGCCAGTTTTATTGGCTCCATCACTCGCCAACTTCAGGTTGTTAACTCTAACTACAATTTTGGAGTCTACACTTCGCTAAACGTCCGAATATCCGAGCATTCGTCCTTCAGGTGAGCTTTATTGTTCACACAATGCAAATGTATGAACTGGTTAAGTCTGAAACTGCTATTCTGGTTCAGATTTATCGCATCCTTTGTTTTGGCTACCATGAATTGTTCTATGTGAGATCGGGTTCCAATCGGGCTGGGATTTGACCATTGTTGTAATATCTGCATCATTTCGCCTGTATATTCTAGTCTAAATTGGTCTATTCACTTTGCCCTATTTAAATTTTGCAACTGCAAGTTAGAACAATTATTATATGAAGAAATCATGACTTAGTGAATAGTTTTTAATCATAACATTTGTTGTCCACTTTGTGACCAGGATACGTCTGAAGATGTGGGACGGTATGGCGGAATTTGCTTTTAAACATTTAAAACAAAACGATTTTATTTTTGTTTCAGGTATTTTAGAGTCTTACAAAAACAACGATGGGAGTGGAAACCTCCGATTCTATCATGAGGTTCATTTCTTTATTCTTGGAACTTCCAATACTTTGGTATTCCATACATGTCTACTTAATCTCTAAGTTCTTGATTGACTGTTGGACTGCTTTGCCTGTTTTGTTCCCTATATTGGGATAAAATTTGATATTTGTGCTAGGTCATTCTTTGGTTTGTGGACATAACGATGGTCCGTAATTGCAATTTTATCTTTGGTTCTGATATTTATGGAACTCGCCAAGATTCTTGCTCTCATTTCCATCTAAATCTTTAAAATTTATAATTTATGAGGGCTAAGGCTGTTATATTTCAAAAAACAGATATTTATAATTTTGAGGCAACGCATCATGACATCCATTTTGGTGGGTCTGTACTCATGATTGAACTATTCTGATCGTTCGACAGACCTTCCATATAATGGTCACACTTAGATGGCCAACATCCACTTGCATGATAGATTATTTGTATCCCCTATCTTGCTATTAAAAATCGAGATATACATCATGTTTAATTTACTTTATGCGCGTTAAGTAAAAACCTTTGAAAATCATTTGATGACATGCATATGCTCACAATTCCTAATTTATCTATCGATCTATATACCTTTTTTTATTAAATGTTTTAAATGATATCGTGCTCACTTTTCAATATATATGTATAAGTTTCCCATTTTTTCTCTGAAGGTAACTGTGAAGGAGTTAAGTTTTGTTGCCCAACACAGGCATAAGGTATTAGAATCTACTGAAGGTATGTTGCTTATTCATGCTGTCTCACAAACACACTGGACAATTAATTTTCAGGTATTCTTCTTGTTTGGAAGTACTGCAAATTTTTGCTTAAGTAGTTGGGAACCTTGAGAAATCATTTTTGACTGACATAAGTTTGTGGCACGAACAAGTATTGAATCTAAAATAGTTCAAACTGGAATGGCTTTCCTGGAAGATACTATCATCTTACGTAATTTTTATGCATGTACGTAAAAAAGTACATTTTCTTAGATGTTTGCTATATTATAATGAGATGATTTGTGTTATGCACTTGAAGTCATTGAAGTCTCACTAATATAATTTGGGATAAGCATACTCTTCACACATCAATATTCTTTTATGAATGGCTGTTAAAGTCTAAACCACAGAACGGGCTTATGTTCTATTTTTTATGAAATTGGTTTTAGTTAATCTTGAATCTTAATATATCCTTTCTATTTCCTGTGTTTGCTGTGGATACTCATGTTTTTCTCTACTTTGACAGAGATAGGAACTGGCACGGACGATGAAGAAAGCCGGCTTCACTTGTGGCAATTGTTTTTTGCCAATCCAAATGAGTGGTGGGATAACAGGAACCGCAAGGTAAATCCTAAGCAGCCTGACTTTAGGCACAAGGATACTGGTGAAGCTCTGTGGTTGCATCGTAATGATCCCCCATGGGTTAAAAGACAAGTTCAAATACTTGACTCAAAAATTGCTGAAGGAGAACCAGTAGGTTCTCATTCTCGTGTCACCACTTGGGTTTACCATGACTAGTAAAAAGCCATAAATGAATACGACTATAGTCTCGACTTGATTGCAAGAGAGCTTTGTGCTTATGACTCCCATTGGGAAAGATATTAACTACATATAAGGCTTCTTTATAATTTAGTGAAACAATGGAAGGGAATGGAAATCACTCACTACAATAGCACAAAGGGATGAAGCTTGAAAGTTGAAACAGAGGGTCGCTATTCTTTAGGCAACATGTCTCAGCTGTTAGATTGTTTAACCAATTTGATAATCACTTGTTAGCCGAAAAGGAAAAAGAATCTCTGGTAATAACTATATTCAGATTTGTATAGCAGGCGTGTGTACAAACATCTAGGTAATGTAATAGCTGGCGATTGGTGTAAATCAGTGTCGTAGAATCCTCCCTCACAATGTAAATTTAATGTCTCATGACTGATTATTGATGAAAATGCATCTGGTGCTTTTCTTTTGCAGCTAGCGTCATCTTAGAAACTTTACTTGCTTATAATATGCAGCAATCCTGTTATCATTGACTTACTTTAATCTTAGTGCCGCCGAACAAAATTTACAATCTGAAACATCATAACTGAGAGTACTGTTTGATTGAACTATGCACGCAAGGACATAGGATATAAAGAATTATTATGACACGTGAATCCATTTATACAATTAAAATTAAGTTTTTTGGTGCCTGTCAAAATGGTGACGTTTTACAGAGTCATTGTGCATGGAGACTTAAGAATAGGCTTAGAAAGTCGGATATCAAAGAAATCTGGTTGGCATATACTCGTTTATCCTGAGAGGAAGACTGTAAAACTCGTCATTTCTGACATCTCCCTTCCTGTTCTGAAATGGCATCCACCATGGCAGTCCTCTGTCATTAGCTGTGTGTTTGGCTTCAAGTGTGTTGTCGATTAGTGTTCCAACAATTATTGCCACAGTTGGGGGTGACGAGAATATGGTGTTCAAAATGTCATTAAACTGTTGCAACACAAAATCAACTAATATCAGATCAGCGTGGTGCAATATATCAAGGACCGATATGGCCTGAATAATCACGGGGATTGAAGGGAAAAAAAAAGGGACACTTCATAACATAAGTCACTAACCCATCCACCATCTGTTCTAACTGGACCATGACCATCTGGTGCTGTGTTGGTGACAAAATATTGAGGTATGGAAATCCCTAGAAAAAGGGTTAGCCCCAAAACATAGAGATTTCTCATGGAGTTGTTATTTGCAAACTGTATAAATGAGATCCCAACAGCAGCTGCCAAAACAAAACCAGAGAGATTAATATCATGCAGATAACTAGTAGTCAAAATTCTAATACCATGAATAGATAATAGCAGTATCACATACCCACAATACCATATAAAACACAGTATATAGCAGCAAATACTGGTAAGGGAATTGATGCAAAAAATGCGCCAAATTTCCCTGAAAGAAACATGGTAAGAGTGTAAGACAACTACACAAGAAATGCAGTATAACTGGAAGGAAACGATCATCATCCAGTACCAGGTAGAGTATAATACCGAAAATAGAGAAGAATATCATGAAACCACATGATATCTGCACTACTCTTCTGCTCCCTATATGGGTTAGTCCAAGCAGCCCAACATTTTCTCTGCAAAATCAATTGGATCAGTCAGTAACTCAGTATAAATAAAATTAGTAAAATGGAGCTGGGATACAATACAGACTATGCTTAGACCCTTACACAGATGCAGTGGTACCAACAGGAGCACCAAAAATGCCTTCAAGCAGCATGCCAATACCCTGAATTTAGGACGGTGAAAAAGAAACCAGGTTGGATTATAAATTATACAAGTGTATCAGATTTTTCTATCAACTTAAAACAAGTTTATTCAATTAAATCTTTAAGAAGCAAGAAGAATAAAACTTCACCTGCAGCCCAATACTTCGACTGAGCACATGTGCAGGAGGGGGTGTTGCACCAGAAATCCTGGCTGCTGCAAAGAATGTGCCAGTTGACTGCTTCAAAGTATTTAAATTTTCATTATTAAAAGAAACTTAAGACCAGATTATCAACTTTACCATATTGTCATTAAAAATAAGAATAATAAAGAAACCACAATTTGAAGAAATAGTTGAGACCTCTGCAGAGGTGACAAGCGCTGCTCCCATCATTCCAAAGACATGACTAGCTCTGAATATAGGGGTACCCCACTGAAATGGATAAGGAATTTTAATCCTAGAATAAATACATCATAAATGTTACTATAGGTTTCCACAAAGACAAATGACATTCAATTCAAACGTAAATATACTAAAGAAAGGTACAAGTATCAGAAGTTCTGAACACACCAAGGCGCAGAAGAAAGGAGGTAGGAGCGATCTGTTCGACAACTCTCTTGGGTGCGTTCTTTACCAGTAGAGTAGGCACCGGACACAGTGAGGATAGCAGCAAAAGCCCAGATAATGCCAATGCAGAGAAGTAAAGCAAACCTCTCAAGTACGTGATGTGTAGAAACATGAATGCGCCTTAAATACTGCAGCATCGGAATAAAGGCATTGTCATAAATCAGAAGATCATAAAACTCTTAAATTATTTCAGGTGATGTACAGAAGAAGGACCTGCTGGGTTATGACCAATAGAATGAGCATGGGGAGTCCAATCTCCACGCAATCAGCAAGCTGTGTATAGAACAAGAAAAGTTATTTAATGAACTTATTTTGTTGTCATAATTCATAACAGATAATGCATTCAATCTTGGAAGTGCATTGGGATTATTTACCATAGGGAAGCCCCTCATGAACAGACCAAGACCCACCACGCAAACCACGGGTACTATGATTATCGGACTAAAGTATCTGGTCCAAAAAAAGAGTCAACTTAAAGAAATAGAAAATGAGGGAGGGAGAGAAAGATGAAAGGAAAAAAAATAAAAAATAAAAAGTACCTTGTTAGATTTCCCCATGTCTTACTATAGCCAAGGAAAATATTGATGAAGGAAGAAACAATCAGGGACCCCTGAATTGTTCTCATTGTGTAGGTAAACCTCTACAAACAAGAGTATCTTAATCTATGAGAAGTCTTGATCCCCAAGTTTTATCTTGAAAGAAATCAAATTGAAAACTTTTGAAGCGATATACATGATTTACAAACCTCATGCTCAGATTCGAATGAGCGGTCAGTATAATCATTTATGATAGACATAACTGGGATGGTGAAAGCCAAAGATCCACTCATCACTGTGGGAAGCCTTGAACCAAACAAGGTCTGAAGCAGTGTGTTCACTCCAGACATAAACAACAAGGATTGAATCACACGGGCTTTGTCACCCTGCTCAACAACAACTAACACTTGTAAAATATACTAACTCTAATAAGATGAATCAAACCCCACAACAGCTTCTGTTTGTTAAACAAAGCATAAATTATACTATAAAGTGGACTTACATGGCCCCCACCCATTTGAGGTACAAGGGTGGTTGCGATCAATACTGTTGTTCCAAGCATCACAATGTAGTGTTGGAAGGCCAGCAAAAATGCCTCCGCTGCCAATTATTTTGGGGTAACCGAAGGTATTAGTTTCTGAGGGAGAAGGGTTATAATTATAAATAAGGGAAAGAAGCAGTATGGAGCCTACACGCCCTGAACTGAAGAATTCGAAATTGGTTTGTAGATACCATGTCATTTAAGATTTAGTTTGATACATAGACGCAGTCCGTATAAGCAATACGCAAAAGTGGAACTTTTTAGAGAATCACACCGGAAAAGGCAAGAAAAAGCCATCCGCAACTAACTTATTATTGAAAACAAATCTTATATAAGAAAGCCATGACAAGATCCCTCCTCAGCTACCAAGGAAGACAGAAACTAAAGAAGTTAGAAGAAGCCTTTTAACATTACATTTACATCTGTGGCTAACTGCTTTTAAGTTTTAGCATATCAGCTTTTTTGGCGTAAAAAAAAAGATTTATTTTGTAAATCAAGAGAGAGAAAGAAAGAAGGAGATAGTAACAGTGATAGTGATACTAACGCCAGGAAGGATTGGAGTGGATGCAGTAGTGAAGCTGGAGAAGTTGTTCGGCAGGAGTCCAAGTGGGTCCCCTTGAAAGAGCAAGATTAGGCGGTGGTACTGCTGCCGGAGGTGCCTGTACCGGAGGGGCTGGCTGGTGGTTCTCCGTCTCTCCCATTACAGTGCTAATACCTTACTCCTTAACTTGTTTCTTTGCTTCTGATCTTCTCTTCTCTTCTTATTATGCTTATGGCACTGTTGAGGTTTTTCCTTTTCCAATTCTTGTCTATTTCCGAGGCACCACCGACGTCAGAGAGAGTATTAAAAAAGTAGAGTAAGCGGAAACCAGGGAGATTAAAAGCAAGCCTTGAAGGTGAATGGCTCCTTTCGAAGGAAGGAAAAATTATAAATTAATCATAACTGAGTCTGCTCATGTCTGCTATATTCAATTAATATTTGATTATTTATTTTTTGTAATTTTCAAGTCAGACGAAAGAGTTGTACTCTTTTTGGTAATATACAAAGAATGGTGAGGGAAAGAAGGAAGAGATGAGATCTGAGATTACGTTATGGTTATGGTTATACACTCATAGTTGTCTTGTTGCCAGAAGCATTTGCATTCAAGATTCACCGACTCGGAGTTATGAGTATGGGTTACGGTATTGGAGGTACAAAGCTCAGACTCCAATACAAGCTTCGCCAACCAACTTATCTTTGTACTTTGCTATGAATAACGATAATGCCATTTCGCTTATCCTTGTCATTCAGTGATCCATCATCGTCCTCAACTCCCATACTTCCATACTCCTTCTCAGACTCAGTCCCTCAACCGCCCATAAAATGAAATGAAATTCCCATTCATTCCAATTCCTCTGATCTCTTTGAAAGACTTGTCCTTTCTTTCCTTTTTGGAACGTGAACGTCCATGCGTTTCACCACACCATATATAATGCTAATGATCATGGTCCTCATTTAGTGCAATACCAGTTTTCGCATCACTTGGATCCTATACTGAATCCACTTGTACGATCAAGGGGTTTACATACCATTAATCTCCAACATAACTAATTGCGCCAAACCGAGATACAAAAATCGATACAGAGGCCCTCAAGTTTTTCAAAACACTTCACCATTATAATCTAAGTTATAATCTTTCGCCTTCACTTTCTCCTTCACAAACTGAAGGTAATTTCATCTTATTATTTGCATGCATTATTTAATTTTCTCATACACTATTGTTACACCTGTACGTACCATTCAAGAACAAGATCTATCGAGTTTGGATCACTATTCAACCAGTGCCAGGTGCAAATAATTATATTTATAATCTTTTTCATTTTACAATATTTTCAGCTTTCAAAGTATTATATACGTAGTTTTAGAATGAAAATTTCAGAGTGGAACCAGTTGGGCATCTGAATCTGATTCATCCTTGGACGTAGTCTTACAGAGGTCGAAAGGAAAGGGACACAGACAAGATTTCAAATCTCGCGCCAACATGTGAAAGCCACGTGATCCGTGGGGACTTGGTGCTCTATTATATTTGTTTAGTAGTAGTAACTAATACTCGGTTATATATATAATAATTTAGTAGTCTTAGTACTTTCCTTTTGTCCCTTCCCACTAAGAATATCGTAGGACTTGGATATCAGAGCGGGAAGCAATTCATATGCGTTCGTTCGTGATTCTAGTAACATGTGCAATAGTGCATATGTAGCAATGCCGATGCTAACTGGCCAATCTGTTTATTGTTTATTTCTCAACTGACAACTGTTCTCTATTTAACCACTTAGATTATCTTAAACCACGAACCACGTGCCTCGGAAGCACACATCAAGGATCTGTTCCCCAAAACCTTTTTCTATTTTATGAATATCTCTAATGCTTCACTACCGTCTAAGTGTAGCGTGTAGCTGAAAAAGAGGGCACAAGTCAATAAATCCATGTATCGCATGTAGAGATCTTCCTCATGTCCAATCACATTCACATTATTAAGTTTATTATTTACTAAGTATTAAAAAGGGTCGTACATTTATATTACTGTTAGCAACAACTTATAACAGGTACACACCGGATAACATAACACTTGTCAAAATAATATCAGCCAGCAAGAGGATGAAGCACCTGTCCAATAAACAGTAGTGTTCCAGTCATATCTTCTCTTACCACAAACAGGAATGGGTGATTAGCGACAAAGTCTATCGTAGACGGTATACCCCTCAATTTTATTACAGCAGCACTGGCCGCTGCAGCTTCAGTCCCTTCTTCGTTAACTTCGATGAATGTTTTATGGAATATGCTGGAAACATATAGCTTTTGACCATCAGCAGAATCCACCATTTCTGTCAATTCCCCCCCAGAAAAAGGCAACGTTACACCAAGTTCCTTCAGCACAGTGGAACTTTCAAACCCAGAAGATATCTTGAATTTTGGGATCCTGAAGTCACCTACTTCCACTTGATATTGGGGAAGGTGGCGTTCCAAGAACCCAGATTCTGAACCAACCTTCTCAACCAAAGCCGACAGCCCATCATTTGAGTCAGGAAGAAAGAAGTACATGTTGAAGCGGCGCTTATCTTCGCCTTGCTTGTAAGGAAGACCAAGGACTTTGAAACCATTACAAGCTCTGATAAATTGTTTCTTCTTGCTGGTCATGAATGGAGCCTTCACTGAGCCCCCGCTTCCAAGGTGAAAGTCATAGTCTTTTGTTGTTGATTCATCAAACTTCTCATTCCATGCTCCTTTGAAATACAGTGCATTTGCAAAGACAAGCCTGGCTGAGCTGTCAACTGACCCCGCAGGAAGAACCTCTTTAATAAGGCCACTCGTCTCCTTTTCCGCCCATGAATTAATTTCTTGGATCACTTGAGCAGCCTTTACAAATTATAACCATCAGAAAAAAACGTTAATACATCAATTATTCCTTAAGCGTTTGAACAGAAGTTATTCTTCTTGGTTCACATATTTCTCAATTCCCATATTATGTTACTTTACATCAGAAGCAGACAACATTGGGAAGGTTCAGTAGAGGATAGCAATTAGACAAAAAAAAAAAAAAAGGATCTTTTGCTGCTTTAAGAGCTTCAGCGGCATGCTCAAGGATCTGGTGAGTTGCATTCTCTCTGATAGGAAGAAAAATAGAGGCTAGCTTATATAAGCGACTAGCTTTCTGTGACAACTGACAAGGAACAAGACCAACATTTGACTTTCCATTTACAATTTATCTGGCTTGATCCACCTTTAAGAGGAATATATATCGATAGGTCACATACATCAATAACAAGAAAAAACGGACCATACCCTGGAATTCTTTACTTCTTTCTAAATATTAGAATTGAAGAAATGATTGTAAAAAATATTTATACTAATCGATGGAGATAGATAGTATTATAGTACGGCAAGCAGGGATATACACAAAATATGCACACATTAGAGGCTACAGTTTTCTTCCTAAATAATGCATTTCTACCAAATAGTTAGCCTAAGTTAACCATATTAAATCACAATGGACAAATTAATTCTCAAGGCAGGTGGTTTCACTGAGTACCCAGAAGATCTTTCAACTCCACTAACCTAGTTTGGCTTAAACAAAGAATCTAATGGCTCTTTCCTTGTTTGCTCAATTTTTTTCCCCTTATATCTTCCAATCGCTTGCCAATTGAAAATTTTTTGAAGATAAACAGGGTAATTACGAACAAAATGGCTAATATGCGTAGACATTTATAATTAATAGTGTGGAAGAAAGAAGGAGCTATACCTTGGTCCGAAAGTCCACTTGAGCCAAAGCGGCTTTAAAATCAGAGTCCACAAGCTGCTTGAAAGATGGCTTGAGAGAAAGGGACTGATCAAGCCAGAGACCATCGGCGAAACGCAAGCAAGGGCCACCGCAAGGACTAGCGTCGGCGAAGACAACGGCGATGAGCTGAGAGGCAAAGGAGCTGAGATGATCCGTGGACTTGACCTTGAGGAAGGAGAGAAGCTGATCGAGGGTGGAACCCTTGGATCCAGCGGCGACGAGGCTGAGCACCACGTGGATGGACAAGGGCGAAAGCACCAGGTTGTTGTTCTCCCCGCCTTTCAACAGTAAATGCTTTGCCATGCTCAACATCACTTCCGTTTGGTTGGCGATTGCTTCCCGGACGTCCATGGTGGTGAAGACTCTGAAAGTTAAATTTGTGACTCGCTCCGCTAGTTCAATACTTCAATTTCAGTGACCAAACATAATAAGGTCGTTGTAGAACACAGTTATGAACTTTTTTTTTTTAGGAGTGCCACTTCTAATTTTAAAGTTATTAGGGCGTTATTTATAATTATTCCTAGAGTACACATTTTCTAACATTTCACGTGGCTATTCGATTCTTAGAGAGTAATGTTTGGACTTTGATTCAAATCTGAAACCAGGGAGTAAAATGGGCTCACACTTTCTTACAGAGTAATATTTGAATTGAAATTTCTTCTCTGTCAAATGTTAACTATGCAGGGATTATATGTCCAAAAATAAAACTGTACAGGGATTATTGGGTCGGAAAGGCCCAAAATCCTTTCACTTTGAGGCGACTTCATAATCCCAGAGCCTAAACAACTCCGTAAGAATAGGCCCAAATGGACCTAAAAATGGGCTCAGACGTGAAGCAGGAGGGCCAATTTTCTTATTGCTTCAATGCTTCTCTCCTCTTGCTCTGAAGAAAAGCCGAAAAAATAAAAGCTACAGCGTGAGAACGTTTTCCTTTTATAAAACCAAAGCATCCTAACTACTATAAAATGTATGTAAATGTAGGCCAAAAAGTGGCAGACGCTTGAAAGCTTCACTACTAATACTATATTACAATTAGTCACGAAAAATCCAAGACGATGGCAAAAGAGTCATCCTTGTATGTATTATAAATTACTTTTTCATATGCGCCAGAAACTTCTTTTCCATGAAGTCATCAAATGACAAATCCCTTCTAACAAACCCTCTTATATTTTAGTTTTACGCATTTTGTTTGCTTCGAAGCTCATCAATTTTGCTCATTTCACATCTCTTGTCTCCCACTAAACTTTCATACTTTCTTCCTCAAAACTTTTCTTAAAATTAATTCTTTATTGACGATCCAAATAATCACCAACACAACTGGTTTTAATTAACTTACAACTTGAAGAGAATGGGTTTGAAACATTGTCCCACCCATCTATCTTAAAGTTAAAGGCCATTTTCTAAACCTCACATGTATAATTCAACCTTTGACGAGTAAATCTCGGCATGCATGTTTCCTTGTTTGTAGCTCCAATCAAGCATTATATGGTCAGTTTTATAAGTGCTACTGGACAATTCAACAGGGTATCCGAAAAGTTCTATAAATTTGAGGGGAGATAACTGTAAATCACTCTATAACTTTTGTTGAACCAATAGAATTCTACAAGTCTATATTACTGCTGAGTGCTGTAGGGTTTTAAACGTGCGTATGGGGGTTTTGGTGGTTCAATGGGATGTACATGTGACTTGATTAATCCATGTACGTTGGTGTTTTTATATAATAATTATAAGCGTGGTCTTAGTCTGCATCACGTTCTTATATTATTATATAGACAAGAACAATTGAAACAATTAGTCTACGTTATTGGCACTTAAGTAGTTGATCTGATTCATGCAGGGACCGTCCTATCCACCAGATAACATGTGCATGCATTATTAAAACAAGGAAGGGTTACAACTTACAAGTGGGTTGACAATGCTGGCTTTAATGATTGAATCTGCCATGAACTTGTGCTCCCAGGCCAACTCAAAGTTAAAACAAATATTTGTTTGAAGTAATGAAATTTAAGGAATCAATAATCATTTCAGGAAACAGCATCTACTTAACTATATATGGAGGGTTTTCGTCGTCATCCACATGCTGAAACAGAGCTTACATAAGCAGCATCAAGCTAAAGGAACAATTAAAAGCGAAATCCATACAAAAGACGACAAAATTTTACATGATTGGCTTTTGGTGTTGAGAGATAAAAGCTCTGAAGGTTTCACAATTTCCAGTAATAAAAGGAATAATGGAATATGCATGAACAGGAATAATATAGAGATGCCCAACAAATTTCATAAAATAAAGTTGAATTGTACCATTCCTTCAGTTTTTTTATCAACCAATCCTTTTGGTGTGGGAAAAAAATTAATAGTTAAGTCAACCAATAATGTCAAAATATCTATACATTATAGGGTTGGGGGGAGGGGTAGAACTCAAGGAACAAAATTTAACCGATAAGATTATTCTAAAGCCAAGATGCCATTTGGTTTCTTGGTGGCATAATCATTGTTATTAAGTAACTTGAGGCACATCAAATATTCCGAGCAATGGTCTCTCTCTCTCTATATATATATATCATAGCGGCACTAGTATCTCCTTCAGAGTGAACGACCTGGTTCTGCAGCACAAGGCACTAACAATGGTAATTAGTTTCACCCTTTAACTTTTCTTCCAGCAATAGTCTTTGTATTGAACCGAATCCAATCGTGATGAAATAGTAAATGTTGTGCTTAGGATTCCATAATCAAAGTTGAAGACCCCTTATACGCATTTAGAAGTTATAGTTAATGGATTTGTTGTTTTGTTTGATGAGTGAACAGGGAATCTGCAGAGACATGGGTACCCAACCAAAAGCAGAAAGGCGACTCGGAGGAAACAGAGCTGTACTCTTCGTATATGGTAATTAATTAACAGTTGGTCAGTTGTTTTATATATTATTAGCTAGGTGTATTGTATTTATGCATGGAAATGGAATATGTTTTTAAATTATGTGTAATGAATGGAAGAAGTTGGAATCTGTGAACGCAGCAATGGAAGGGCTAGAGAACATGGCGTTCATTGCGATTGCAGTGAGCCTGGTGACTTATTTCTTTGGGTACATGAACTTTAGCTTAACAAAATCAGCCACGACGCTCACCAACTTTTTGGGAACTGCTTTTCTTTTAGCACTCCTTGGGGGTTTCATCAGTGATACCTATTTCTCAAGGTTCAAGACTTGTGTTCTCTTCGCTTGCATGGAAGTCTTGGTAACTCCCCTCCCTTCCATTTTCTTGTTTCTTTTACGTCACCATCAATTCCTCATTCAATATCAAAAACTGAGTCAACTTTCACCAACACATACAATATAACTATGGGAATAAACAATGTATGCATGGACGATGGTGGAAGAGCTCCATTATTGAAGCCAACTTAATTTAAGCAATTCAATCACCAACAACCAAGAATCTGAAGACCGGGAAGAAATCATTTTAGCAAGAATAGCGCGATTTGAAGAGTAGGACGCGCACCCAAAACGACATCAACTATTTCAATAATGATAAATATTAATGTAATCATGATTTTGACAAGCAAACTACCATGTTACTATACAGGTCAACAGCTGATTAATATCCTTTGAACTTTAACTTCAATTAATTTTATCAGAGACAAATAAATTCTGAAGCTACCGTTGTTCTAGTTAGTAAATTAAGTCTCTCTCTACATGTAATTGCATCATGCAGTCTTACCGCCAGTATATAATTAGATGATCATTATTTAATTTGTTTTACTTTTTACTTTTGTGGTTGGTTGCAGGGATATGGTATCCTATCAGTACAAGCACACTTCCACAAATTAAGACCCATACCCTGCAAAAATGAAGCAGCAAGCCAGATAAGGCAATGCGAGGCTGCTAATGGTGGCCAAGCTGCAATGCTTTACACAGGCCTCTACCTTATTGCACTAGGAACCGGCGGTCTTAAGGCGGCTTTGCCGGCCTTAGGGGCTGACCAGTTTGATGATAAAGATCCCAAAGAGGCAGCTCAGTTATCTAGTTTTTTCAACTGGTTCTTGTTTAGTCTCACAATAGGAGCTATAGTGGGTGTTACCTTCATTGTTTGGATTAGTACCAACCAAGGATGGGAATGGAGTTTTTTCATATGCACTATCGGTATCTTATTGGCAGTTGTGTTTATTTGCATGGGCAAATCATTGTATCGCAACAATATTCCAAAGGGAAGCCCACTGTTGCGAATCATACAGGTACACCAGCTTAATTATATTTATGTTTCCAGATTCGGTGTTCTTATGATCCAGAAACTAGTGTATTACATAAGTGATTCATGTATTCCTTGAACGCCATACTAGGTTTTTGTGGCAGCCTTCAGAAACAGAAAACTTCAAATTCCAGAGAATGAAGAGGAGCTACATGAAATTCATGAAAAAGAAGGAGAGGATAATCATGAAATCATCAAAAGAACAGATCAATTCAGGTAATATTATATAATATATATATATGCCTAATTTACACGACTAATTATCTCCGATAGAGATAGATTATATCAATTCAGAATACTTTTTTTTCAAACTGTTTCTCGTGTATTTTATTGGAAAAACGAACTCCTAGATTCTTGGACCGAGCAGCAATTGTTCGGAGCACTAGTGATGCAGAAACAACCATAAACTCAGGACCATGGAGTCTGTGCACAGTGACACAAGTAGAAGAAACAAAAATCCTAATCCGCATGCTACCAATAATATGTAGCACCATATTTATGAATACATGTTTGGCTCAGCTTCAGACCTTCTCTATACAGCAAAGCACCACCTTGGACTCCAACATCGTGAGATTCAAAGTGCCTGGTCCCTCTCTCCCAGTCATCCCTCTCCTCTTCATATTTGTCCTAATCCCTCTATACGACCGTGTTTTTGTCCCACTTGCTCAAAGAATCACCGGAATTCCCACCGGAATCCGACACCTTCAACGCATTGGTATTGGATTGGTTCTATCAGCCATTTCCATGGCGGTTGCTGGATTTGTTGAAACCCGCCGGAAGTCAGTGGCCATCCAACACAACATGGTGGACAGTACAGAGCCTCTGCCAATGAGTCTGTTTTGGCTGGGTTTCCAATATGCTATATTTGGAGCAGCAGACATGTTTTCACTAATAGGGCTTCTGGAATTTTTCTATGCAGAAAGTTCAGCAGGAATGAAGTCACTAAGCACAGCTATATCTTGGTGTTCCGTAGCATTCGGTTACTTTACAAGCACCGTGGTAGTTGAAGTGGCTAACAAAGTAAGTGGAGGGTGGCTCGCAAGTAATAACCTTAATAGAGACAAGCTTAACTACTTCTACTGGTTGTTGTCTGTGATAAGCGTTCTCAATTTTGGGTTTTACTTGGTATGCGCTTCTTGGTATAGATACAAAAAGGTAGAAGACAAGCAAGGCCATCCCAAGGATAGCCTTGAGATGTCTAAGGTTTAGTTTAGATCGCTGGTGCTTATTTACATGCTGCACTTGGTTTCTCCATCACTTTGTAGAAACTAAAATAGCATGACTTGGATATGGATCATGGATGTACGAACAGAAAAATAATGACTCAAAAACCACCGGTGGATAATATCACTGACGTAAAGAATGCTTTCTTATATGCAATTTTTCCTTGGCGCCAAGAAACAGTAAACTATAATTAACTAGTATTCAGTGGTTGCGATTGAGGGAGAAAGCTTTTAACCCAGATGCAATGCTTAGATTTTGTTCATCTACCTCCATGCTAAATGAGAACATTCAGAACCAAATCAATGGCAGACCACATACAACAATACGTCCCTACAGATAAATTTAATATATTGTGCAATAATCATTACGCATTATAAAAAAGAGATAAATTTATCAGTAACCATTGCAGCTTATAGCAAACCTTAATGAGTGCCAACGAAAAGAATTAGGTTCAAATCCTACAAAGCTACAAGCCTATTAAGGGCGAGTAAAAGAAAAATAAAATGTTTCCCCCCTTTCTTGGGTATTTACAAGATCAAATATGAGCTATGTTTTACAAGTGTCAGTAACCTACTATATAACAAGGTACAAGAAAATCTAGAAACGTAGCCGATAGCCATAATATGAAATGAAGACTATTTTACAGCTTACAAGAGCATCTCCTACCATTTAACATCCAATGTAAGAGCTTCGGGAGGAACAAGTACAGATCGCAATTTTGTGAAGGACATATTGGACATCAAATTACCCCAGGAAACTGAATCTGATTCAATAAAAGGTTTTACTTTCTTGATCAAAAGGGGCTCTAGCCTGCCATCCTCAACACTGGCCAATATCTGAAACCAAACCCTTTCTATACTTGGTCTTGTTCTCCACTCCGGCAATTTACCGTTGAGAGTGACATTGCTCCCAACGACCCTTTCCAATTCCATGGGGAACCTTACAGCAGATGATGCTTTAACATTAGCTTTGACGAAACCAAACAACTGATTTTCAAGGATCCTACGACCCAGAAGGCTCCTCAAAATTTTTTCCAACAAACTTAATCTCAAACTCAAGGAATTAATGGGGCATGCCTGCTTTCTGTACATATGATCACGGAAACACTTTTCTGGGAGCAGCTCAATTGTATCCCCCGAAATATGTGTAGTTTCTATGTACACATCAGGGTTCCGGGCTCTATAAGCAACTATTGAAGCAGAGCCTACTATGCGTATAGGAATTAGAGGCACACACATTGATTGCATAAAAGGCCAAAAGTCACTCTTTCCCTTGCTAAACACAGTACTTCCATTTATTTGCAGATCAAGATCAGATGAATGAAAAAGGGAGACTTCTTGAGCTCTTTTTACTTCCAACGTGATACCTTCCCCAACAATGATGTGTTTCAAACCAGTATACGAGATATTCATCTGCAAGCCAGGGTCAAAAGTTATTAAAAAAATAAAGACTGCCAGTTACGGCTAAGGAATTTACTTGAATATAGATATAGATTGCCATGCATATCAGAGAACAAGAACCTTGTTAATGGTATTATAAATGTCAAATTTTCTAACTGAACTATAAGCAGAACAACAAAAATGGATGCAATATCTTTGCCACATCATTTGCAACACAAAAAGGATATAGATGCTAGCAGCCACCAAACTGAACCTACTTTAAGGGTTATATAAAATCAAACACCATACATCAAAAACAACTTCGCACAGTTTGCCTAGTAGGACGGCTATGTTCCTTCAACCCATCAGTAAGGCCCTCTTCTGTATCTCCCAATTCATCAACAGCTATATTCCTCCGTCCTCGCCAGCCAAATTTCTTGTCAATTTTTTTTTTTGAATAAAATTCATGATAATTGTGTGACAATTATTTACTATAACTAGAGAGACTTCAGCACTTAGATCTGAACTAAATAGGATTAAAACAGTCGCATAATCTTAATAGAACCGGAAACATGGCATACCGGCAAGGATAGAGACAGTTGGTGATGACTATCGACCCGTAACTCAAAAGGACCTTCCAATTTGAAGGTATCGAGTATAGCAACTGAGCTAACTTGACGAATCACAGACTCTAAATCGGATTTGGGTTTTCTGAACTTGTTCCAAGATCCAACTTGGTCCGAGAATTTGAAGAGCAACTGATTCCTTCCCAACCCGATTCGGAACTCATATCTCTGGGAGGTGCCGAATCTAATCTTCCCAACATCGAACTTGGAAACTCTAACATCATTGAAATCCCATTTCTGCCTCGCCGAAATTGCCTTCACAACATCCTGATTTCCATGAATTAAAAAAAAAGGTTAAATGAACAAATATAAATCGAAGCTTCTTTTTTTTTTTTTTTGGATAAGAATAGAACAAAATAAAATCAGATATAGGTCTTCATGAAAGGTACCTGCAAAATGTTGGTAGCATTGGGGTCAGGGGGAGAGGGCTTCACAGAAGGAGAATGTAAAGCATGGATTTGGATTTGGATTTGAAGAAGAAGAATGAAGAAGAGTGAGAAACGACCAATTATCATCGTCGTCTCTTTGACGGACTTTGAGATTGGGAGTACGGTTTCCTGTATCTTCGTAGGGGCAAGGTGGTCTAGCTAGTGGGCTTAAAATTGTAAAATCAGCTCTATTCCTTTTCTTTCTCTTTTCCATGGTACAGCACTATTCCTGTTTTGACTTTGTTCAATAAAACAATAACCCAAAAAAAAAGAAGCTGCAATTGAATATTTTTATCCTTCAATTTCTATTAATTATTGAATACATAACCGTCACCAAATTTTAATAAAATAATTTTAATTTTAATTTGATTAATTAAGTTAATTTTTGAGTAAATTAAGGTTATCTATTCTCCACTTATTAGATACCTTAATAAGTAACAACTCCCAAATATAAAAAATAAAATGTTCTCATATTAAATTTTATATAAATTATATGTTAACAGATAAATTTAAAAATAATATAATTTTAAAAAATAATTTAATATAATTTAATATTTTTTATAATGACCAATTTTAATTACATATTTTTTATTATTTTTACTAAACTCTTAAAACATAAAGAGGCTGACAATTTTTTTTCTTTGGCCTACTTGGCGTAGTTTATGGAAAAACAAAAAAGAATGGGTGCCAATAGTTTTACTCAGAATTTAATAGCTACCAAAAAGATTTCCTAATGGTTGCCCACCATATATTAGACAAATAAAACAGGCTGCATTGTCTAAAGATTCTCCAAAACGAAAAAAAGAAAAATTAAGAATCAGAGAGTCATTCTAGAATTGAATCTTTATTTAATGAAATTTTATGTGATAGTTGAGCTTGAGCATAATCAATTAATCAAGCTACATAGATTTGAAGGCTTGATTACTCCATGGGAGCTTTCCAGGGATTTCGACCACCCAAACCCTAGAGAATAAGTACAAATACAACCCAAATCAATCACATTTCTTTCTATTTTCTTTTATTTTCCACCCCGAGCTTTACCATGGAGCAAACTTAGTAAGGAATGCATGGGTGTGGCTCTTAGGTGATGCACAAAATTAGCTGAATGGATAACATTAACATATTCATCCCACACTAATATTCATGACAAGCAGGAGCATCTTGGAAGATTGTGTTGAATATCAACAACAGCTCACTGCCGGAGGCCAAAAAGAACTTCAATCAAATAAATCTGTCATCTGAAACCCTTCATGATCCTCTGCTGTCAGGAAATTGCCGCAGAAGTTGCAGGTGGTAGTTTAGAAAGGGTGTCAGATACTTTAGATGGAGGCCAGTACCGAAACATGGATCTACCAATGATGTTCTCTACAGGAAGCGGGCCCCTGAAAAACAAGATCACAACAAATATGTTAGACATCATAATTCTAATCTCTCTCTCTCTCTCTCTCTATGTGTATATGTGACTTTGTAACATCAAAAGCTATATATCAGGTCCGCCTTCACACACACTGAGATTAATTTCGGATAGAATGTTTACATAAGATAGATGTTTTGAGAAGAACAGCATCTATGAACGGGCCAAAATGAATCTTCCACCTAAACCAATATTATCCAGACAGTAACGAAATATCAATAATACTAATAAGGAGACACAGGAATTACCAATTATGTGAGTCAAAGCTATTATTACGATTGTCTCCCATTACAAAGACATAACCTTCAGGCACAACCTGCAACGAGAAAGAATCTGCTGAGAAATGTTACAATGAAAAGGAAATTGAATATGGTCAAACGATAACAAATGCTAAAACATTACCATTGGATCCATATCATAAGTAAGTGGCTCTAATACAAATTCCTCTTCTTGAACGACACCATTGACCAGTAGCTTTCCATCACGAACCTACAAGAAACGCAAAAGAGATGAAGGTGCCATACTACAAAGAGAAGAAAGAAGCATAGTTGCCAAACAAGGGCCAAAATCTATTGTGATCCATTAATTACTCAAACATAAAGCTTACCTCCACACAGTCCCCAGCCTTTGCCACAATTCTTTTAATAAATACATCAGTTGAACTATATCCAATTTCCTATAAAACACCAAGATATAAAGGAAGAAATTTTGTTAGTGCCTAAAATATCAAAAGAAGCAACTAGAAGCAGAGCAGTAAAACATTGCTGAAGTTGCACATGATACCTGTAAGATTGGAGGCGCCTTAAATATGACTATATCTGATACATCGGGCTTTCTAAAGAAGAAGGAAACCTGTTGCATCATCAACAAAACCCGTGCAATTAGCTCAACGGAAGCAAATGCAATAAATGACTATTAGTTAAATTTTGATCTATAATTGAACCCTTCCAGTATTGATTCCTAAGTACCAATTAATAAAGTCAAGATCATGCACTGTGTTCCCGAATCATCTAACTGCTAACTCTCTTGTAATGCATTAATAAAGAAAGCATCATTTCCTATGAGGATAGGCTTCAGCTACTGGATGGAAATACATACAACACACGGTAATCTCTCACATTTCAATCACTAGAACCTAACGTGGACGACAAATTAGCAAGACGAAACATTGCCCAGGCAATCTAAGAGCAAATACAGGGATTGGGAAAAAAGTGAACGAATTCAAAAGGTGAAATTTAAGTCACCTGGGCTTAGTGAGCTGTGGGTATAGTTGGGGGTTCAAATCTCCAAGGCACCAAAAAAATTGAAGTGTTTATATTGATAGTTTGATACTAATTTTGCACTTTACTTGACATAAATGAGCTGACCAAAATTCTTGCCATAAAGAGAGAAAATCTAAAGTTTCTTTATCCATTCGAACAAGGAAGGAAGCGGAGTAAAGACTTTGAAAAATTAGATATCTTAATAAAAACTCACCTTCTCCGCTAAAATACGGTCACCGGTGTCCAGAGTTGGATACATAGAAGTCGAGGGAATCGATCTCGGTTCAGCCAAGAACGACCGGAAGAGCACACTAACGGTCACTGCAGTAAATACAGCCTTGACATCCTCTGAACAGGCGTTCAACAAGCGCGACACCCAACTTGACTTCTCAAAACCTTTGGGACCGTAACCTGAATTCGCATGATCACAAACATCATAACACTGTGTCCCTCCTTTATCCACCTCCAAAGTTGTAGGAAAGGGAATCGACTCGTTACTAGGAAGGCTCTTCGAGCCCTTTAAAAAGGGTATAATCGAAGTAGCCGTACTCGGGGAAACACCCAATATACCCATAGTCGCGGCAGACGAAGCCGATACACAAAGGGTTGACTTCATCATGGAAATCAAACCCAAAACAATCGGGTTTGTGCAATTATCTCCCAGACTTTCTTCGGAGATAGCAGCATACAGAGAGGCTGAATTCTTAGCCCAGCAATTCGATTTTGGCCGTCGGTAATCGGAATGGTAATTACGCACGCCGCCGGAAGGATCACGATCAGTTTTCTGACTAGAGCCAAATATGCGAGATCGGATCCAGCATTCTTGAAAGCAACGCGAATTACTCGCCCGACAACCGGAGGAGGAAGCAAGGCTTTGGGCGACGTAGCCGGAGAAGGAGAAGGTAACCCGGATAGCCATCAGTACAAAGTTAATTAGCTTGATGAAGATTAGGTACAGAGTGGTTTCGGAGAGTGACAAGGGAGATCTACGAAACCCTAGCAAACGATCTGAGCCATTTTCACTGAAGAAACCAGCGAATCGGAGACGGAAGGATTGAATTGAAGCTTTGAGAATCTACCAGTAGGAGATGGAATCGCAGATGATCCCAAAGGAGAACAGGAGTTAGAGGACGCAGACGAGATTGATGGTATAACGGAGAAGCAGAGGCCAGTTCCCAAGCTTTTACTCAGAGAGCAAGAAACTCAGGAACCAGGCAGGAAAGGGAAGCGAAGCGAAAAGTCAAAAGAAACAACTGGGGGTAACGGGGTTTATCAGACACGGCCGACAGCAGATTTACGTTACCACCCTTACTTCTTTCTGTATTTACGACATTACCTACGCTATTACAAAATCATGTGACGGCGGCATTTCTACTTTAGACTGAGTCCAAATTTTGTCCTTCAACGCTATGTAAAATTGAATTTCAGACAAAAAAAAAATGTAAATAATCCCTTTATAACCATTTTCATCTACATTTTTTTAACATTTTTATTTGTTATTAAATTTATTAACAAAAATATCACATCACACTTTACTATTTGTTATATAGCATATTGTCGTTCACTTATAAACAATAAATAGAGTTTTAAGTGTAATTTATGTTATTTGGGCAACATAAAAATTAGAGAAAAATATTAAAAAAATTAATAGTTCATTGACTTTTTAAAAAAAATTAGAGAGAATTTGTAAATTAGAAAGATTAGTTGGCATAATCTTGATATTATTGAGATGAGAATATTACTGTAGAATATAATAGCCAGTAGACAAAAGTTTGTTCCATGTAATTAAGTATTAACTCCTGAAAATTGCTAAAATAGAATCAACCCGCACCAGCGCTGCCCTCTTTACTAAATAACAATATTAGTGCTGTAAATTTGTCTCCAAAGTTCCTGCCTGCTTTGGGTATCCGAATAACAATGTGACATAAGGGCACACGTCACATATAATAGGTATGTATGCTTTAATAATGTGAAATACAGTTTTGACTCGTGTTGGTGTGTGAATAAACTTAATTTAATATATATAAAGTATAGAAACCAAAATTCAACCTGTACTATCTTTTCTTTTTCCTAACACCAACCTATCACAACGCAAATTCTGGACAATTCTGCATTTGACTGAAGGTTTTTTTTTTTTTTTTTGTAACAGCACTTTGACCAAGTTCAGTACACTGATAAATTCCTTAATTCGGAAGTGAAACTGAATAGTAGAACTCTTTACTTTGTTTTTTTTTTTTTTGTACTAAATAAATGTATTTTCATGAGTCTGGCTTTGACAGAATTAACCTTTTGTATTAAATATAATAAGTGGACATAATTTTGTGATGATATAGTGGCCACCTAGTCCAATGATACATGCACCTAAAGGTTAGCCAAATGTTATTTGACTTTTCATAAATCTTGTTAGATGAATGAACCTACCACGTTACTTCCATTAGCTTTTTCAGAATATGTTGGCGCGTGTCCGTCAGTGCAGCAACAACAGTGACCTTTTGTTCAAGTGGGGCGAATATGTTAATAAGTGTGGTAACTATAGTTGATCTGAATATATGAAAACTTAAGGCCCAGATCGTAGCAAGATAACCCAATTCGAATTTTGGTAGGATCTGGTGTTTGGTTTTGCTTACTTAAGCCACATCCTGTCAGCCCAACCCATCATCATTCGCGTTTGATTTTCCCTCTTTTTTGTCTTTTAAAGTATAAATTTCAATTTCCATAACTATAGTCTATAGTTGATCTTTAAAATTAAAATACGTTTATTTATTTTAAGTTCTAAAATATTTTTATTAATTTTCAAATAAAAAATATCCTCTAATTGACGGCAATGTGGCAGCCCACGCGAGGCACAGGCACGTGCTGGCGTCCGTCCCCAAATTTCACACTTTCTTACTCTGAGAGCCTCACACTCTCCCTTTTCCAATGTTGTGTCTCACCCAATTCCATGAAGTTGGCACATCTTCAGCTCCTTGGTGTTAGTGTCCAATTGTAGAATCACCACTCCCACGCGCACTTCCCTCTTCTATTTCTCCCAAACTAAATATTTGAGTTCCCAAGTAATTTTGCTTTATTTTTTCAATAAAAAAGAGAGTAATATAGCTCCATAGTAATCCAATAATATCGAATCGATGCTAAATCAGTCGGTCCTACGGTTGGTGAAGCTGAAGTCTCCGCATACAGGATTTGATAGTTTGCCAGTACAAAAAGCTACAGATTGCGACGCGCCATCAAGCTGGCGGCGCGTGTTTTCAGTATGAGGCGAAAAATCCGGAGCAAGACACAGACCACGGACCCACACGAAACGTTAATTCATCGATGCCATTGATATTGATTGATTAATCTTTTGACCCACTAAGCCACGTTATAGTAGTGCACTTCGTTTCCACGTCGTCCTCTTCTGCTTTTACCCCCATTACCCTCAAACCTTTCTCTTTGTCTCACTCCCTATCTTTGCCTGTACCTCCTCCACCCACATACATAGACAGAGAGAGAGAGAGAAGGGAAAAGAAAAAAGTTTTATTTTTTTAATATCCTAAAAAAGAAAGTGTTCCATTATTACTTCTCGTACTGACATGTATTTTATATAGCTAGCCACAGCTGAGAGAGTGAGACAGTGAAGTGAGAAGTGGGAACTCAGTCACAGAAGCAAAGTGCAATGGACGAGCGGCCAGAGACGGAGCTGATATCTATACCGGCGACGCCCCGAATGTCGACGCCGGAGATAATGACCCCGTCAAGGCAAAGGTCGCCGAGGCCGGCGTCGAAGGAGGCGAAATCATCGAACGCGTGGACCCCGACGTCGTTGATATCGCCGAGGTTCTTGAGCCCTATAGGGACGCCGATGAAGAGGGTGCTGATAAACATGAAGGGCTACTTGGAGGAGGTGGGCCACCTCACCAAGCTGAACCCACAAGATGCCTGGCTTCCTATCACCGAGTCTCGTAATGGAAATGCCCACTACGCTGCGTTTCACAACCTTAATGCTGGGGTTGGCTTTCAAGCTCTGGTTTTGCCCGTTGCTTTTGCTTATCTTGGCTGGTTGGTACCTTCCATTCCTTCCTCGTCTTCACTTTATTTCTGACATGTTATCATTTAATGTCGTTTCTTAATCGTCATGCCCCTATATATATTGGCCATGTATATTTTGTTCAATGCGTCCTTGTTACACTGAAAAGCTCACCTTATAATCTTGCAAGAATGCTTTCATAACTAAAAATTATTCTATTTTCAGTAAATGTCTCTTGCATTTCTTTTCAATCGCACAAGCAGGCGAATATTGGGGTTTCTTTGTTTCCTTTTCTCTTCTCTTCTTTATGGGCAGAAACTTTAGTTTCAAATTTATCGGAAATTTTGTCTGCCTGCCGCCTCACTAGACAGACGTCATGGTATTAGAATTTCGAAATAAAGCTTGGAGAAAAGCTAATGGATTGGGTTCCAATGGGGGTAAAACTTACCTTTTTTCCAAATATCGAGGTTCATCATAGGTTTGATGGTATGAATATGACTATAGAAGAAAGAAACAGGCTACACGCAAGTCATTTCGGCCCCTTTATCTTTTGCTTTTTCTTAAGTACGTAATTTTTGAGGTAAATGCCATATTGCCATTGGGTCCCGACGGAGGGTTCTCGATGCTGCTTATTCCACTTGCTACATCTTTTTCTATTCCCTTTTAGTAGTGTTTTCAAGGCACTTTTTTGCCAAGACTTTGACCAAGATTCTCATACTTTTGAGAAATTTATGTTATCCTATACTGAAAATTCAATGTAAACGTAGAATAACAATTGCACCATCACATTAAAGGAATTGCAGTATCTGTATCTCTTAAGTGCACCGACGTTTAATTCTCTTTCTGCACTGAATTTAAAAGCTGAAATAATTAAATTTTAAAATTAAAAATCATTATTAAAAAAGTAACATTGCTCTTTTGGTAAAGCTGAAGTTCTGAGTGAGGTTATGTAATTCAGAAACACAACCTACATGATTAGCATAAGTTTTATCAAGTTTTGGCTTATGGAAAAGAATATATGGCGGCTTACTTGGAATGATTGTCTCCAAACTTAATGCAGGAGTTGGGGAATTCTATCCTTAACCATTGCATATTGCTGGCAGCTTTACACTTTGTGGATTCTGATTCAGCTACATGAAGCAGTTCCAGGAAAAAGGTACAACAGATATTTGGAGCTCGCAGAAGCAGCATTCGGTACATTAAGTTTCTGGCCCTAACTTTTATACTGCTAAGTTGCTACAATATTTAATAACAAAAGGCACTTGACCAAATAAGGCTACATAGACGCAACTTGCCATGTAAAAATTAATTAAATCCTCATTAGACATGTTGGTTAGAGTTAGATACATATAACATTCTAGGGTGATTATACATATAACTTATAGTGAATCTGAGTTGTGAACTTGGGATTGTGTGTATTGGCAGGGGAAAGATTAGGAGTGTGGCTTGCACTCTTCCCAACTGTGTATCTGTCAGCAGGAACCGCAACTGCTTTAATTCTGATAGGAGGGGAAACCATGAAACTGTTCTTCCAAATAGTTTGTGGTCCTGCTTGCACCTCGAATCCTTTAACTACAGTGGAGTGGTACCTTGTTTTCACTTCTCTGTCCATTGTTCTATCTCAGCTTCCAAACCTCAATTCTATTGCAGGCCTCTCCCTCGTAGGTGCTGTCACTGCCATCACTTACTCCACCATGGTCTGGCTTCTCTCTGTGACCCAGTCAAGGCCACCCTCCCTTTCTTATCAACCCCTTTCTCTGCCATCCCCTTCTGCTTCTGCATTCTCTGTCTTGAATGCACTTGGGATTGTAGCCTTCGCCTTCAGAGGCCACAATTTGCTGCTAGAAATTCAGGCAACAATGCCATCAACTTTTAAGCACCCTGCTCATGTGCCAATGTGGAAAGGAGCCAAGGTTGCTTATTTCTTCATTGCGATGTGCCTCTTCCCTGTTGCTATTGGAGGGTTTTGGGCCTATGGAAACCTTGTAAGTGAGATGATGTGCTTTAGTTGGAAACTGCATTCATTGTTTTGTTTTTCCGCAACTTAGTGAAGTTTGTGTAATTACAGATGCCTTCAGGAGGGATGCTGACGGCGTTATACGCATTTCACAGTCATGACATTTCAAGGGCGGTTCTTGCATTGACATTCCTTCTAGTGGTGTTTAATTGCTTGAGTAGTTTCCAGATATACTCGATGCCTGTGTTTGACAGCTTTGAAGCAGGTTATACCAGTAGAACAAATCGTCCTTGCTCCATATGGGTGAGATCAGGATTCCGAGTATTCTATGGATTCGTGAACTTCTTCATAGGAGTGGCGCTTCCCTTCCTCTCAAGCCTTGCTGGTTTGTTAGGAGGACTCACTCTTCCAGTCACTTTTGCATATCCTTGCTTCATGTGGGTTCTCATAAAAAAGCCTACTAAATATAGCTTCAATTGGTATTTCAACTGGATTCTGGGTTGGTTGGGGATAGGCTTTAGCCTGGCCTTTTCCATTGGAGGTGTTTGGAGTATGGTTACCAGTGGGCTCAAGTTCAAATTCTTCAAGCCCAATTGAATTTATATTTAGTGCATGTGTTATTGTTATTGTCTTGTGCTGTAAATCATCTTTTCTTGAAGGATTTGGCTCCAGACTCCAGTATAGGAATTCTCAAATCTCAAGTGGCAAGCCATCAATAAACTGTGGGCAATGCTAGTGTTCAATGACAACATCTCTCTAATGCATTTAATTCATCTATCAATCTAGTCTGTGGTTGGTTGGTGCATGCAATATGCTCCGTCCACATTAAAAAAAATAATAAATACCTTAATAAAAATTCACCTGGAATAATAGATTAAAAATTAAATATTTTTTTTAGCTTTTTTTAATTTTGAAAAAATTTATGACTTTTTAACTTTAGAAAATCTAGACCCTGTTTTCAGGGAGTGACAGGCCTGATCTTTGACGTGTCTAACAAGCTATTGCCTATTAGTAGACTTCTCACGTGAGAGGATTATTTTAGTTAGAACTGACAAGCAGATTTATCTTCCATTGTTAAAATTGAAGTACTTTAGAAAAATACCTGAAACTTCACGATACATCAATTATTTTTTAGTCTTAAGTAAATTGAGCATATGCTATCAAGTCAAAAATTATAATTTTTTAGTAGAATTTCTTCATTTAATCACCTAGACTCCGATTTCGCACGGCGCCATTTACACCACACAAATGTACAAACTCTAATTTCTAAGTAATGGAGAGTCGCAGACTCGCAATAGACGTTTCGAGAGTCAAGACTACCTTCCCTTAAAAAAAACAACAAATCTTTTTTACATTTTAATATGAAAGAATTTAGTATGGAGGCAGAAATTGCAGAAATATGATCTCAAGCGGCCCTTGACTGCCGTCGTTGTACACGAGAAAAGAACATTGGAGTGAGGTACAGATATGGGTACTTACAAAGGATATGAAACTTCAGTTTAGACTTTTGTTTCTTCTTGTACCCAAAAAAAAAAAAAAAGTTCAGTTTAGACTATCTAATTAACTAATCTCATAAGATTATTTAAAACATAGCCTGACGAAACTTATCAAGTGGTTCAACTTCATGAAAGAAGACGACAGAAAACCAACACCCAAAACGCTTCATCTATATTCTGTTAAGACATGGTTGATAGACAAGATAATGGCAAAAAAGAATTCTGAGGTGAACATATCTAACAATATATATATATATATATATAGAGAGAGAGAGAGAGAGATAGTTGCAGTAGCATTTGATTTGTTGGAGGGCAGGGCAACACCAAAATACTTACAGATGAAGCATAAGATGAGAGTAATAAATTAAGAAGCCCAAACTAAACCCATATACGTACATGTATGCCAAATAAAGGCAGCAAAAACGAAAAAGTAAGATGGTAAGGAGGATATATAAGTAACATCCGTCAAAAGCTAGTGATTATATACGAGTAGTAGTAGTTGTAGTTTCATTCACTTAACTGTGGAGAGTTGATAGTGAAATCCAAAGAAGCATCCAAGTTTAGGAGAGAGCAAGAAGGCGTGTTTTCCTTGTGGTCATCGTCGGGAAGAGCAAAGGAGATTGGAATGGCTGCTATAGGCGGTGTCTGTGACTCTAATACTGAGTCTGAGCGTGGAATGGCAGAGAAAGAATTACAAGTGCGAGACCTCTTCAACTGGAAAATGTTGAGACGATGACGAGATGGAAGGGTGCGGAGGCCGCCGTGGGTCCGAGAGCCACAGCAACGCAATCGCTTGAGTTTCATGCTGACTCGTCGCTTCGATTGCATTTCCAAGTTTTGGTTTGCCTTCACTTTCAGGGTTACAATTTTGTTGGGTGCTCATCCTTTAAATTATGCCTTGGCCTGACTAAAATCTCTTCTGTTTGTAATATGACATGACATGGCTCTTCCGACGAGGATAATGTAATCAAATCTATTAATATTCAATTATTCATAAACAAAACAAAGTTAGGTCATTTCGGTTGAAACTTAAAAGCTTGGTTAATGGTTAGTTTGCGAAATTATGAGTGTAAGGTGGTGGAAAGTTGTGAGATGACGGGTGGAGGCGCCGACTGCTACTGGTATTCCGATGTGAAATCTTTCTTGAGAATTGAAATTAATAGAATGGGCTTCCACTTGTTTTGTGAGGCCCAATGAAAGTAGCCCAAGTGGTGTACATGCGTAGTGAACTTGAGGCCCACCATTAGTAATTATCGTTGGATGACTGATCGATCGAGCGATCATGATTCCTCTTTTGTCAGCCAACCAAAATTTGAGTTCACTTATCCAAACAATGATTTCATCTTCTTCGCTCCTATCCTTTAATTTAACTCTGCAACTTTGGTTGGTTGTGTGTGGCTAACAACAAAGAAGGATCCAATCCATTCTAATGGCCATGGCAACAGCTACCCTCTCGCCTCCCACCGTCACCGGAGCTATCATGAGCTCCACCGTCAAGACCCACAACCCCAAGAGAACCAAAATAAGAGGGTTGAGTTCATTTGGGGGTCTAAAGGCCCACAATAGTGTGATCTCTTTGGGGACTCCTATGACCACTGAAAAGTGTTTTGCAGAGATGGTGAGCTCAATGAAAGCCACAGCATCAAGTGGAAAAGGGAAAGGGAAGCGAGGAGGAGCTCTGTCATCCACGTGCAATGCTGCAGGTGAGATCTTCCAGATTGCTGCTATCATGAATGGCCTCGTTCTCGTTGGTGTTGCTGTTGGCTTTGTTCTCCTACGAATTGAAGCGTGGTTGGAGGAGTCTGAGGCTTAGTCAATCTCTCACTCTTTACCAAGGTCTATTTATTCACTGTATAATCCAGTCGTTTTACTTTCACTCTTCTTTTTGCGCCTCATGTTAATGATTCATACTTTTATTTGTATTTCGTATTTGCGATGTTAAATTTGGTTCTCTCTCAATAATCCTTGAAATTCAATCAAGTTGAAATGAAACTCACACCAATAGCCTCTTTTCAATTCAGAGAATAACATCTCTATTTTTGGAACATCAAAGTAAAAAATTAACTGAGGGAATTAAGGAGATGGAAATTTCTATCGTACTGTTACTCGGTGCTAGATTCATGAGTGAGTAACATATTATGTAGGCCTCGAAACATATCTGATAAAGTTGAATTCATATAAACATCATGTTCATAGGATTGGTCTTCTTATTCGAATGGACCATTTTGTATGGGGAAAGTGCAGAGAAGAGATGGGCTCAAAACCCGTTTAAAACAGATGATATCTATGTGCTACAAACTGTCAACAAGTTGAGAAACGCATTAATCCATAGCATACATATGATTGTCTGGCTTGGCAGCCACAAAAGATGCTTTTGAAACTTAAAAGGAAAATAAAGACTCTCAAATACAAGAATTAGAGTACCAAATCTGCACTAGTTTCAATGCCCTGCTGAATGTAATCCAAAGTAAATTCTAAACTTCTTAGCACCCACCTAACGAGGTGCCAATCTATGCAGTGTGGAATCAGCAAATTCCCAGCCTGCCACAAGAAAATTGCCACGAAAATCCTGATGAAGATCAGAGAAGTGGATTAACAAAAGAAACACCGTAGATCAATCTAGGAAAGAGAACATCACATCCCCTGAAATAAATAGATATATACAACTTATTTTCAGGTACAATAATATAGCTAGTCACACTCACCAAGTCCAATCGCTTGAAATTTATGATTTTGAGTGATGTTCCTGTGAATTCGCTGGGTCAAGACTCAAGGCACAATAAGCTCAGCAACATCCATAAGACATATTAATGCCTTCACAATTTACTCAAGAGAAAAGCCATCTGCCACTTCCCAAGATTGACTTAGAAGTAAAGAACAGCTTAATCAGCTTAACGAAAGTGCTTCTATAGCCCTTGGAGATTTCTGGAGGGCTTTAAATGATAAACTAGCCATCTATATTCTACAGTTACAGGTTTGCTTATGTTGTTGTCATATACTAATACTATACTGGATGACTCTTACTGTCATAATTATTCTTTCTTTCAGAATCTAAAAAGGAATGCAAGTAGTACAAAGTAACTGGCAACTAAATATAAGTATAACAACACATAGAGGTACAGTACTCAAACTTAATGGAGAAAGAAGGCAATATATTTAGGGATAGTGAGTAAGAAATACAAGGAAGCTAGAATTCCGATGGAGAAATGCAGAGGTCATTTTTAAAAGTAGTTATACTTTTCTAAAGTAATCTGCAATTTCCAGCTGACACATGGGATCCATGGCACAGTCTTTGCATCACACAATTGAGGGAACATATCAAAATTTATTCTGCTATCCAGCCAATGAGCTGGTAGCTCACATGGCAGTAGCCTCATACTTCAAGATTGAGGTGAAATTGATGTTTTGGATTTGATTCCTACCTCTTACTTAGATTAAGCTACTTAGAAACATACCTGAAATGGATCAAATCTATCACTTTTAGATACCTTGAGAGAAGTTGCCAGACAAACAAGGTGCTGCAAATGCATGCAAAACAAGAGAAAAAGAGACCCCGCAATTATCTTACATTTGTGCAAATATTAGCTTAAGAAGCAGATATTTAGTTTATAATTTATAGTATTTTCACGAACCTTACTAATCCTGTAGCGCGATAAACAACAGCAGCTTTGATAGAGGTAGTAAGGGTATTATAATCAGATAAATTCTTTCTTCTTTTTTTTCACAGAGAAATAAATGCACGAGATATTTTTCAGTCACATAGTTGACGTCATTCTAGCTTTGCTTTTGAACGTTGTTTAGCCAATGGTTTGGAGGTAAGCATACAGCATATATATTTCCATCAGAACTACTAAGCCAAGTTGAAAAGAAACTTGCGAGATATTCTAACCAGTAATTTTCGGATATTCAATCCCAATGAGGGGTCAAAATTTAAGCCCGAAATGTAAGGAAGTTGAAAAGAAAATTGTTTTATTTATTTATTTTACTAGGTTTTTCTTTATTCGTATTGAGTATCTATTTTTCGTCGAAAAATTTAATCTAAATAACATCTCTTCTGAACATAAATAAAAAACGTCTATGTTTCAAAATTGAATACTTACCCATCCTTTTGACTAAAACCGATCGAAAAAGGAAATTCCATTTAGTTGTGAAGTGGTCTGAGTCAAGGAGACCTATGAAAATATGATTCAAATAATTAAAAAGTAAGACTTCAATTAAAATAGTTTTCGATTTTAGACTTCAATTGCATTATTATAATTTTTTTTTTAAAAAAAGTACCCTTTTCGACTTTTTAGAGGGATGAGGTTATTTTTGGGTGTTGCATCCAGATTTGGGTTTCAGGATTTGTGGACTACAAAGACCAAAGTCTGGGCTTGCAAGCCTATGGCATTATGGAAGACACGGGCTGTGGTCCTGAGTGTAGTGGTTGGGTTTGATAGCGATTTCTCTTTTTAACTTTTCCCCCCTTTAAACGACATGGACTCAAGGTGGAAGTGGGAATTAATGATCAAAATACAAATGTTTGTCCGGACTAAATTTAAATCAAATATATAGTCCGACAAAATTATATTAAATGTCTGTCCTTTTCAATATATGCTTCTCTAGAACCTTAAATTAGTCTTTCATGATAGGAACTATTCAATAGCCATACAGGCATTCTGGTTGCCAAAATCAACCTAAATTAATATCCATTATTCTTCCACTTGGCTTTTTCCTTCTTTCTGGCTTAAGAACTTCGTTAAGCAACACCATCACAATTGACAATAGAATAAGAAGAGTAGGGGGCTTGATCTATAATTTTTCTAGAAATATTTGATGTGATAGGCAACCTAAAAAGGAGGCTAAAAGTATTATTGGAAAAAGTGAGTAAGAGTAATTATAATACTCTATCACTCAGATCATTGTAAGAACAATATCTTTCACTATTTTACCTTACAAAAAAAAAATGGTGTTGCAGTTGTAGACCAAATCACTTTGAATGCATGTGTTTAATGAACCTTTTATATAGGTATATATATATATTGAGATATCTGAATAAAATACATATGAAGATGCACGTGAAGAGTGAATGAGGGAAATATTAGAGGGAAAGAAATTAAAATGGCAGGTATATATATATATATATGGTCTAAATTTATATATTGTGTGTGTGAGTGTGATGAGAAATGAATAACGGTTGATATATGTGGTCAATAATGAATCTATATATGTGTGATATATTTTGAATGAGGGGACCGGGGGGGTTGAGGATGAGGATGAGTAGTATTGGTGGGGAAGAAGAGAATAGAGAAGAGCACAGAGAGGAAGGTGTGAGAGAAACCAGACTTATTTAGTGGCCACTCAGAAATGTCCAACAAAAACTGATTGCAAGCACATGATCATCTGCCTCACCTCACAGTGGGGACTGCCCTCCCTCTTCCTTTCTCTTGTTTTTTTCTTCCCTTCCTTTTTCTCTTCTCTCTCACCAATTCCCTAACAGTACTCTTCAACTCTATAATTCACCCCCAAACTCTTACCCTAATAATACTTTGTAAACTTTATTTATATTTTACTTCACTTCAATTTTTCAAGCTAGAGAAAAGAAGTTTTGACATGTAAATCAATTAAAAAAAAATAGTTTAGTGCTGATCTATAGATTTGAATTCAGCTATATCGTAGCGATTAATATGAAATCATTACTATGGAAACCAAAAAAAAAAATATGTAATCAAATCAAATTTAGGAGTATTCACTCACGAATTTAACCAGGAAGTACTGTAATGGTATCGTTGAATTTCTAATGATTCTGATGTTGACATGAAAGGTACCTAGTCAGCGATGACAAAATTCAGAAGAAAAAAAAAAGTGTAAAAGTTATTCATATTTCAATAATAGGAATAGGTTGCAAGAAATTAAAAGGTAGGTTAGGTTTACGGATATGCTCTAACTTTATTCTTACTTGTCTCTTGAATCGTGATGCCTCTAACGCTTTGTAAGCTGTGCAAGCTGCTCTCTCTCTCTCTCTCTTAATATTAATTAATTTTTTTGGTTAATCTGCAACATCACTGTCGTCAGCTGTAATAGATGTAGAAGAAGAGAACCTATAATGAGTTGGGGGTTGAGTATGTTTTGAAAAAGGAAGGGAGTTTTGACCTTAGTGTTCACTCATTAGCGCATTATTATCTCATCATTAATCTTCAATAAGGGATTGGCAGCATTGATCTTCCCTAAAAGCTGTCCTTCTTTTACAATTAATTAAGGGCAAAAGCTATTCGAGATTTTGGTTGAACCAGCGACACAATTCCTTGATATGCACTATATATATATATATATATATATAAAATATTATTATATAACTCAATTAAGCACATCAGCCTAAACGGCGTTGATTTCGGTGATTCCTTTAATTTCTTCTTTGTCGTTTCATGGATACTCAAAGTATATGAGCTAAGGGGAAGGTGAAACTCTATTTTCAAAGCAAACCCATGCTTGTATGGCTGTATTCCGATCTCCCGAATAACCATATCACCAACCTCATGTATATTCTTCCCATTACTATAATATTTTTTTGTTTAGTGATCATTTTGTTATTACCAAAAACATCAATGATGAAGCTGAATCACAATCAACGCTCAGATCTCGAGCTCTAGCTAGTGTACTGTTTTGCTAAACCAAACAGATTCCTCCAACAAATTTAAAGAAAGAAACTATACTCTCAGACTTGATGATTTGACTGTGATGGAATTTGAAAGTTGAAACACTGGTGGTGTTGGTATTTCAAACTTTTGTTGCTGTCATGGAATTAGTGGCCCGCTCGCATTTATAATTAGAGTAGTTCATATTATTAATAACTATTATTAAAATTACTTAATCCTAAAGATGTACATTACACGGGTTACTTTCATGATTAATTATGCTAACGAACGACGAGTTCAATTAATCTGGGTATTAGTGTGTCTGTGTGTGTACCAGTACCACTGAACACGTACGTCTTGCACGCAGTCTCCCCATATATATGAGTGAGATTGGCCAAAAATAGTAAAACACAAACATATCATTAGTCAAGGATCAAATATAGTAATTCACGATACCTGAAATAGGTAACATCATGTCTCTTCTAATTGTTTGAGGTGCACTACTACTACTCCATCATACATACATACATACATACACACATACATACATACATACATATATATATATAATGCTTGTTGAGAGAAAAATGGTTTCTAATTTAATTAATTAGTCCATATGATCCTATTTGTTAAATTAAACTAATATATATATATATATGACAAAAGAATATTTTTAATCTCTTAACTTTGATTCAAGTTCTAATTTTGTCTTCTAGGTTTGATTTATTTTACTTTAGTCCTTTTAACTTTAAAAAATTAATCTAATTTTTACTAATTTTTAATACTTTTAATTTATTTAATGAAAAATTTTGGATTTGAACTAATTTTAATATCTTTATGATATATTATTGTTAATATATATATATATATATACCAATTACATTGCATGATTAAGTAGAAGAATTAGAAGAAAGACAAGCACATGGAATATGGAATATATATAGGGAAGAAAAGCATTTTGACAACATGGCAATTAATAGACATAGAAGGACATGTTGACCGGATATAATCTGATCACAACCTAGTGTTGAATAGTCCAAAAGCAAGGAGAAAGAATAAATAGATGAACTCTAAAATATTATTAAAGCAACCAAAATCTCATTTCCCGGAGAATCTAGAGCGCATCAGGCGCTGACCGCGCCTTCCCAAACTATTAACTAATCACTTAACATATTTATAAATCATCCTCAACACCCAATCAACCCAACAAATGCCTCCTACCATGGAATAAATTAACAAACATGGATATATATATATATATATATTAACCATAGGGGTTCGAGCATAATTAAAACACTGCACTTCAATAACGACATGTATATATAATTCAAATTAATTAATCCTCTATATATATTTACATGTTGCTTCGATCTTCATGTTTTTAAATTTAAAATAGACCAAGAGAACAAAGCACTAGCCTAAGGCCTAGACAGGGTAACGCCCAAAACTCACGTGACGGAAGCCACGTTGACGCCGATGAATATGGCGTGCACGCGCGCGTGTGATTCCACCAGCGTTTGGACATGGTTTATACGGACATGGAGTGGGAATATTGGAGTTTCTACTTTCTAGTTTCTAGTGTGTAGATCATTACACAGTACAGTGTACATCAATACTAGGGCCGTTGATGATGTTGGAAAGCTTGGACTTATTTCTACGTTTCACAGTCGGGTGTTGTGCCCACGTTGTTGACTTTTGTAGAAGCATCGTGATTATTGAGGTCAGAAGAAGCATAGAAATGATGGTAGGTTAGAGGGGCGTGTGAATGAAGCGCTGAGAGATTTAAACTTTTGAAGCGAAAAATCAATTGGGTGAGTGAGAAGATGAAGATGGAGCTACGGATCGAAGGAGATCAGCGACTGCATGTGAGTGTGGGGGGTGGTGTCGCCGGCATCACACTCACTCTGACACACATATTCCTTTCCCTTAATTCTTATATCTCACGTCACCAATTTTAGTTCAATATATTTCTAGTTGCGGGCTTTCGCACGTGTACAGCTCAACGTTTATTGGCCATTTAACACCATACGTGCTTACCAAAAGAGTCTTGCTAGTGTTGTAGTGTTGGTGTTGTGTTGTGTTGTTTTCTAACTTTTAATAAAATGATGATCACAGTCCTGGACTGGACCCAGCTTTAGCTGCTGTATAGTACTACATAGACTCTTTATCACTGAGGAATTTCGAGGTTGTATTAATTTTCTTAAGGTAACTAAGACATTGTAATATTTATATTATTACTGTGATGGGTTTGAAAATGGTGCAATTAGTAACAGTCAGCATGAGGTATAATGCGACGTCTGAAATCTGCATGAAACAGAACATTAATCGATAGGGTGGAGTTAAGAAGAGGGATATTTTGGGGTGCCACATAATCCTCGTTCATAATAAAATGGGAATATTCCCATTGAAGAAAATGGTGTATTAAAAGAGATAAAATGAGAGTGTTGTGTTGATAGAAACAAAAAAAGAGCAGAGGAATGTGAATGAGAATGAGTCGCGATCCATCAACGTAAGTAGAGAAAGAGTAAGTTGAGTTGCCATGGAATAGTGCCTTTTTTGTATTTTCTCGAATTCCAATTAATCCTCGAAGGAAAACCACATTTGTATCACTGCACCCTCTTTTCTGAATTCCTGTAAACTGTAGATATAAGTACTATAATATACAGATAAGGGAAAATTAATACTCCTATCCTATCTCTCTCTTTCTCTCTCCCTCAGCCATCATAAATAACAATTTCCCTTTTTCACTTACTTTTCGTTCAAACCACCATCCCCAAAACCTCTGATCTTTTCTCTTTTCCTGCATTTTTTTTATCTGACTAGTGACTAGTGATTCCTGCTCTCTGCAATTATTTACTTCATCACCGCTTTAAAGCTTTCCCCCGTTCTTTCTTCAACCCTATACCGGATCCTAGCTATTACTAAAAAGCCTATCATCCCCATCATAAGGCACTCATGATATAATCACACCTCAAAAACCCCTTCCTAGCTGTTCGTTCCCTCTACTACATCTACATGCATCCTTTTCACATCATTAATTAAACTCTGGTCATTCTTTCCCATCTTCTTGACTCTCGTGTATTTAATTTGTAAGACGAGGCCAGATAGATCTATATAGGTTTGCCATGTTCACTACCTCGCATCCACAGCATCACCCAGCAATGCGAAGCATAGCACCTTTCCCAGACTTGTCTTTAAACATCAGCCCTCCAGATTGTGAAGCCAAAGTAGAAGCCAATTATCGGGAGAACTACATTAATATGACAGGACTCACAGCAGCACCCAAAACGCTTTACAATGATATGTGTTCCACCTCCGACTCTGGAAGCAGCGAGAGTGATTTGAGCCATGAAAATGCGTTTTTGCAGCGTGAGCCTACATTGAGCTTAGCCATTAATAAAATGGTAGTGGATCATCATTTGAATCCCCATCCCCTTCAAAGAAATGTGAATCACCAGACTCACATCTGCGGTCGGGAGTTTAAACGACACGCCAGAGTTATCAATGGCGTGAAAAGAAGCGTCAGAGCTCCTAGAATGCGATGGACGACGACCCTCCATGCCCATTTTGTTCACGCTGTTCAGCTTCTTGGCGGCCATGAGAGTATGTAACTACTGTACACATTAATTCTTTAATTGCTTCCGTTAATTACTTTCATCATTTTCTTCAATTCATTTCAAAGTATTTTATTTTCTTGTCTAATTTTGGGTTTATGTCATGGATCTCACTGGCAGGGGCAACTCCAAAGTCTGTGTTAGAGTTGATGAATGTTAAAGATTTAACCCTAGCCCATGTCAAGAGTCACTTACAGGTGAGTAGGTTATATATATAATTATATATGCATCACAGAAAAATTCTGTATTTTCCCTTTTTTTCTGCATTAAAAAAAGTTTTCCTCCATATATATATATATATATATATATATAGTCGTTTTTGAGTTGCCTCCACTAGACTGCTAGTGGGGTTGGGGAAGGGAGAAGCAGAGGGGTAATCCTAGCGTCGTGGACTTTTCTATACTCATTTTTATTTGATGTTGTTCATGCAGATGTATAGAACAGTGAAGAGCACTGACAAGTGTACAGGTAATTGGATTTTGCCTCTGAACAACACCTAATTAATTTAATTTCTTTTCTCCTCTATCATTATTATTCTCTTTGTTTGAGATCTTTAGGCGATTCTAGTGTGGCAGAAAACTCTGATTTGCTTTAGCGTACTACGTACTGTTGCCCATTAAAAACAAAAGTTGGTTGGGGATGAAGGATGATAGTACTGAGTACTGACTTCTAAGTTCTCATGTGAATTAATTATTTACCTTGTGTCTGATAAAGATAGAGCAATGGCTTTATGGATGATGAATATTGCAGGTCATGGAGGCCATACAGGATTGGGCTTGAACCAAAAGCAAGGGATTGTGGATGTGCATGGAGTCTCAACTTGTGAGAGAGCCCATCTAACACAACCGCTTCAAAAATCTGATGACAGGCAATTGCATTATTCCCTACCTATTCTTTCTTATTTTCAGTTTTCTCACCCTCATTCCCTCCCTTAATTTCGTGTGTATAAACTATAAAGTCCTTTTTGGTGGATATATATATACATGATTGTCTTCTCTCTGGAAATGTTAACCTAATATATTGAGCTGTGAACTAGCTATTCAATTAGAGGGTCTATCTAATAAAGCTGTTCAAACGTACATGCACGAATATTCATAAATGGCCTCGTGTCTCTGAATTTGGCATAATCTGCTTCTCTTTTTTTTTTTACGGGGTGCATAGATTTTGATGAAAATATAACACCTAGGGTTTCAAATTTGAAATTTCAATAGGTATATATTATGATATCGTGTATACCCGTAATTAGGCACTGGTTATTCATTTTTCATCCGCTAGGTCGTTGGTCTTCGATGTGTTGATCCCAGCATATATGTACCACAAAGTCAATACTATTGGTGCAAATTAAATCTCAATATACATACGTGTTATTAAACTACTAACTGAAAAGAAGCTTTAATAATTGGGTGATATTGGAAAAAAAGGACATTAACTATAATAAAGCACCTTATTTTTGTAACGAGTCACTGATAGTTTTCTTGATACATTGAAATATATATTTGAATGGATGTGACCCTTGCCATATATATGTTATACCATTAGGCAGTGGCAATATTAATTATGATTAAATATGCTGCAGATGTCATTAATGCAGTTCATATAAATAAAATTTGATATATCTTAATTGTGCCTATAATATATATGTTAAAAAATTAAGCATTTGACTTGGGATTGATAGACATTATAAAATGGATGCCTCTTGTTGAACCATAATTATTTCTTGTCTCAATTAAAATTACTTGATACCCAAAACACCACAGGGCATCATGGCAATCATCAGCAGAGATAAGGACAAATAGTGGTGGACAAAAACCAGAAACGGGTTTGACGTACTCTCATGTGAAGGCGAGTGACAGCATGGTAAGATGACATATATAGAGTCCGAATGAGAGCAGGAACGGGTTTGTTGCATGTAATTACATTTTTCTAACACAGTAATAATTAATTAATAATTGTTGAAACTACAGGTAGATGGAAAAGGTGAAGGGACGTCGAATTGCGTGGGGTTTTTGCCATCACATTCGGAAAAGACGCTTGACCTAGAATTCACCCTCGGAAGACCCAGTTGGAACACTCACCATGTCCAATCCCAATCATCAACAGACTTATCTCTTCTCAAAAGTTAAACACTAATTAAGCCCTTTCCTTGTCATCCAGCAAAGAAATTAAAGCAACTGTATCACTATCATCATCAATGATTTTGTTCCAGCATATGTCTTTTTGGGTTTTGTCTGCGAAAACCACAAAAGGAACAATGGGATGAATCCTTCCTTTCAGACATTTGCTTCACTCCAAAAATTTCAATCACATTGTCTTTCATGTCATTATCAGATCAAGGTAAGATTCAAACTAAGTATTATGATTTTTTCAGGCAATGGACCAAGGTTTGTAGAACACGACCTATTCGGGAATATATAGGTATTCCATGGTGGCTCAATATTTATGTCCAATAATTGTGACATCCTGCTCATCGTCGATATATTTAATTATTTGCAACTGTTTAATTTTATTTTATATACACAAGTTAATTCTTAAAATATCTAATTGATAAATTAAGTTAATTATCTCTTCTAAGATTAATATTGTTAGAGTTTAACTAAGTTTAATCTAAATTTATAGAGCTAAATATATAAAACAATTTAATTTAGCATCCTCACATATAACAGTTAAATTTGTCTTAATTAACCAGCCAATATAAAATTTTATGTCTTCCTTTCCTTTATATTTCAATAGATCTCACGTGTTATATAATTCAAATTTTATTACTGTTGATTGATCCAATTTAGCACATTAAGATTTTCATCACCTAATTTTTTCAATCATTGTGTTATATTTTTAAACAAATTAAAATTGGATGAATTTAAAATATATTCATACATTTTTTACATTAATTTTGAAATTATCAGTTATCTAATAAAAAATCATTTATGTGGAAAAGGAAACAATCAGTGAACAAATTAAATTTGAATAACAATTATAATAGAATAACAAACGGTCAATCAAGCCGTGTCCTGTCCTCGCGTGTGTGTGTGTGTGTGTGTGTGTATGACAACCAAAAAATTGAAGGCCTGCTCCTTTTCGTCTTATATACATACATGAAACGTCTAATTGTGTACTATGGCTTCGACCTGTGGCCTGTGGTTCGCAGTTCCATGTACTGTCTGTCGCCTTTAATTCGCTAACAGTGTGAAAATATTGACCCCATCACAAAAGTCCACGTGTAATATAAGGTGATATTTTTTTATAATTTTAATCACAATTATGTAATAAAAATGATCGTGTTAATATTATAATATTTATTCAAAGTTAAAAATTTAGTACAAAATTTAGTATAATTATGTAGTAAAAGTGATAATTTAATTAACCCTAAACTAGGTGATCTCTAAAATGTCAATGAAGCGTCCCATCACTAACACATGACAACACATAATTCATTAATTTTATAACGTAACTCTTGAGGCTACTTGGGCCTTTTCAAGATGAAACGTCCCTGCTCTTCATCATTTTCTGCTACGGTTTGTCCTTTTACCAGGATATATTTGATATTTCTGCCCCACCAACATGTAATTGTCCCCGACATTTCAGATTTTCAGATATACACAGGCCCAATTCATTTCTGCTCAAGCTTTGTCTTGTTCATTATTGCATTTTTCCTGAACAACGACACTCCTCCCTCTTCCTTGTAATTTCAAAAGATTCTTGAGCGCAAAGTTTTTAGCGTCAGGTAAATAGTAAATACTATAATACCAACATCATCATTTAACCCATGAAAATGTGTGTATATATATATATATATTCCAAAACACTATGTAGGATTGTTTCACACATTAAGTACTCTATTATATTTACAATTATGTAAGTATTGAACAGTAATATTTTAAAATCTCTTATTTTATTAAAAATATAAATTTAAATGAAGTGGTAAAGTATAAAGTCATTTATGCATTATTTTAATTTATTTTGATTATCTGAAATATAAACTATATATATAATAAATTTATGATGTGTGGATGATAAGGGAATGGTGGATTAGTTAAGGCTGGTCAGAAACAGAAACCATTTTGATTTTGGCATGCTTGCTGCTATTAAATTCGTTGACATTGCTTCGCAGTGTAAATTGATTGAACTTTCTATCATTTAATTTGTGGAACCTTCTATTATATTTGGAGCAACGTTAGAAGAATATGGGCCGGGATTGAATATATCATGGGCCAGTAGTTGCTTGGAAGTCCCGTCACAATTTGCCGCAAAGCATATGGGCTACAGCACAACTATCCTCTGGGCTTTTGCATCTTATTGAGCCCTTCTATTTAGAAGGATTTTTTTTTTCTATTTGATTTTTTTTATTCTATATAATATATTATATAATATATAATTTCAAAGAGAAGTAATAAAAAATTGCAAAATTAATAAGTTATTATAACATAAATATATTATTTGACATTTTGTCTAACCTGTACTCGATGGTTCTTGACTTTTAGGATAAGTGGATAACTACTATTTTCACATTTCTTATTATTTGAGTACGTGCTATTTTTCTCAATCGTTACTTATTGTCAGTATCAACTTTGATTTCTTACACGAATTTAATATTAACATATTGATACAAAAGATTAGTAGTGTTCTGAACTCCAAGTGCTTACATGAATTAAAAGATTTGTTTGAATAATTATTTCTAGATAAAAAATATGTGTTTTAGAAATAAAAAATACAAAATCATTAAAAGATATTTTAAACTCTAATTTTTAAAATAAATAAAATATAAAACATAAAATTTTTAATTAATAATATGTATATAAATATATGAAAATAATATTAATATAAATTTTTAAAATTAATTTTATAAAATAATTCTAAAAAATAAAATTAACTTTTTCCGACGTTTAAACAAGTCTAAATTGACTCTTGCCAAAGTCATGTACACGAATAATCGGTTTAATTTTTGGAGTTATATATATATATATATATATATATATATATATATATATATATATATATATATATGTCGGCTTTGCAGCCCAAAATCAACTGGTATACTTGCGCATTTACACACGCACTTAGTCAACAATGCACACGCCTTTTATACGTTTATATTTTGTGTGACAATTGTTTAATTTATAATATAAGATGGGAAGTTCAATATAAGTTGAGTTTATATAGATTAATTGGTGTGTTAGTAATAAAAAAACATTTAACATAAGAGATCAACTTTTCCAAAGTTGACATAACATTTTTAATAATATATTAACATATATTTCCTTCTTTTTGCGTATAAATAAAATCACACTGCTCTAGCCATATATATGCCGGAAGCTGGTTGAGCTCTCATTTGTTAAATTAAAAGCATATATATATATATATATATATATATAGACACACACACACACACTGACATCTGCAGCACGTCCCATGGACTTGAGAAATATGTATGAGCAATCAAGCATAGCGTTTAGCCTGCTTGGTTTGTTGGTGTTTCTCTACGTTGTTTCATGGATATCAAAAAACCGCAGGAACAGCAGAGGTAGGGCACCGCGGGTACCGGAAGCTGGTGGTGCGTGGCCTGTAATCGGTCACCTCCACCTCTTAGGTGGGCCGGAGCCGCCACACGTGACCTTAGCCAACATGGCCGACAAATACGGACCAATCTTCGCCATAAGGCTAGGTGTCCACCCCTCTCTCATTATCAGCAATTGGGAGATCGCTAAAGAATGCTTCACGGTCAACGACAGAGCACTCGCTAGCCGCCCCAAAACTGTAGCCTTTGAAGTCATGGGCTACGACTTCGCCATGATCGGCTTCAGTCCCTACGGAGCCTTGTGGCGTTACGTGCGCAAGATGGCCACACTGGAGGTCCTCTCCAACCACCGCCTGGAGTCTCTCAAACAGGTGAAGGAATCGGAGGTGAAGTCGGCGATGAAAGACACATTTGAGTGGTGGTTGAAGGTGAACAGCTCCAAAAGCGAAAGGGAAAAATCAGTGCCTGTGTCGTGGGAGATGAAGAACTGGTTTGGGGACATAAGTCTTAATGTTGTGTTCAGAATGGTTGTGGGAAAACGTTTTGCGGAGATTGAAGAGAAGGAGAGGTTGCGTAAAGCACTGAGAGACTTGTTCGATCTGAGTGGGTCGTTCACGGTGTCCGATGCGCTGCCGTTTTTGAGGTGGCTGGATTTGGATGGAAAAGAGAAGGCCATGAAGAAGACGGCCAAAGAGTTAGACCATGTTGCTCAGATCTGGTTGGAAGAACACAAAAGAAACAGGGACAGGGGCAGGGACGACTCTGTTTCAGGGCAAGGCAAGACTATGCATGGCGACTTCTTGGACGTTCTTCTTTCCCTCGTTGATGAAGATGAAGTGCTTGATGGGCATGATGCTGATACTATAATTAAAGCTACAAGCCTGGTCAGTCTTCTTCCCCATATCTCATCTATCCTTTTCACTCTTTCTGCTGTTCTGTCTTGATTGAAATTTTCCTTGCCAGAATTGGTAACTCATCATTTTCATCTATGATTTCTACGAACTAATCATTCCGGGTTAAAACATGATGGGGAATACTGTTTCCAATTTCATTGCCATTTGGATTTAGGATCTCAGATTCTTGTGATTTTTTTCCTTGCTTGTTTTTCTGAAAAATGAGTTTGTGCTACATTATACATATGATCACATATCCCTTGCACTTGTGTGGAATAATATGTGGCGACTGTTAGACCTCTCTCCGTCCTTCCAACTTTAAAAGGATTAAAGTAATAAAAATGATAATGATGAAAATAAACATTAAATGTTATATAACACATGATTCACGAATCACGAGTTTTAATAACTTGTTTAGAGTTGAAGTAAAAAGAGATTCCCCATGTATCACATCATGTTTAATTTGTTTAGTTCAATTTTATCTTAGATTGAACCAAATTTGCAGGCACTAATTTTAGCTGGGACGGACACAACAACAGTGACACAGGTTTGGGCTCTGTCTTTGCTTATGAACAAGCCTCATGTCCTAAAGAAAGCAGTGGAGGAACTAGACAGAGAGATTGGAAAGGAAAGGATGGCCGAGGAATCAGACCTAAAGAACCTTCCTTATCTGCAAGCCATTGTGAAGGAGACGATGCGGTTGTACCCAGCTGCACCACTGTCTGTGCCCCACGAGTCCATGGAAGACTGCACCGTGAGTGGCTACCACGTACCCTCTGGCACGCGTCTTCTCACCAACCTTTCTAAACTCCATCGTGACCCAAATGTGTATCCAGATCCATTAGAGTTTCGACCTGAGAGATTCCTCACAACACACAAGGATGTGGACCTTAGGGGCCATAATTTTGAACTGATTCCATTTGGTGCAGGCAGAAGAATGTGCCCTGGACTCTCATTCGCTCTTCAGATAATGCAACTCACACTTGCGAATCTGTTGCATGGGTTTGATGTTGCCACTCCTGATAACCACCCAGTGGATATGGAAGAACAAATTGGGCTAACCAACATCAAAGCCTCCCCACTCCAACTCTTGCTTACCCCACGCCTCTCTCCTCATCTTTATGGATAATTATATATGTTACTCCCCGATGTATGGCCTATACTACTACTCTCTCCCGATAATGTTTAATTTATGTGGTTTGTTTTATTATATTTTTATTTTCACTTCATGGATATTCTGAAAAATAACAAGATAATTTTATCAATTCTATCAGTTTCATCTTCACATGAATGTATTTTGGATCCTTTGCCGTAATTTTTTGTTTTGCGCCTGTTTGACATTTTTAGCGACAATTTTATCCGTTGCTAAAATGTATTTTATATATTATTACAACAAATATTATTATTATTCTAATTTTTGTTTAAATAATTAATTTATAGTGATAATAATATTTGTTGCAAAAAATTTTAACAACAAAAAAAATTACCTAAAAAGGTAACCCAAACGCACATGAATAATGCCATTTTTAACCTTAAAATAGCTTTCGTCCCAACATTAAATATTACTTCAAATTCTTCTCACAAGTTTTAGTTATTCAAGTTAATGTATTTTAATTGATGTTTGATATACAACAGTTTTTATTTTTTGGTATCATCCTTGAAATTTAACCATACGTGGTAGTGTGTGTGTGTGTGTGTGTGTATATATGAAAGTAGCTGCGCTGTAGATGAACCTAACATGGTTTGCAACAAAATGGTCCATACATAGGTAGGGAAGGTAGTGTGTGAGACACAATATGGTGGTCCTTGGTAGATGCATGCATCAACAATTCGATTTCAGTATGCCATTACTTGCAGCACATGGGGGTGGAAAATTGCCCAAAAGGGAAGAATTGCCATAAATTTAGACGAATATCACGTTTTCTGCTTCATATACTATGCTTTTATGAACGTATATTGGGTCATGCTGGAGTCTCGCTCGAGTCTTAATCCATAATTAATTATGATCACGCTGTTTTGGCGTGTTATATATATTGCTCAGCTGCGCATGTGATACCATGAATTTACAATAATCTAACTCATTAATTATTATTATTTTCAGTTTCTTAATTACCTAATGCCTGCTCCAATTCTTTGACTAACCAAATGATCCGCTTTATGTGGTCAGGGATCAAGATCATCATCACATTGAAAAATCGCATCTGATCTCTTTTATGCCTCACCCACTTAATTATAATTTGATGTACCCCATTACTCTTCATTCATTTCCATGCCGGAGCAACCTTCTCATCAAATCATCCTTACTCTTCTCGTGGATGCAGCCTCTTAGTGTTCCTTAAGACATGTTCTTAATAAAACGCTCCAAATTAATCAATCTCTTCCCTTAACATCCATTGTCGATCGTATATACCAAAAAAACATGAAATAGTCGTTCAAGTCATGCTTTGTGTTTGTTTCGGTGATGTTTAAGTATTTCAGCAATATTAGTTTGCCAAAAAGAAAATGAAAATAAAATTATGGTAATTATATATATAGGACTAATTTGAAATGTCTAGAAACTACTGAAATTTAATAGAACAAACTAAACTTAACACTGAAATAAAATTTTTGCCTTCTGTTGTTTAATTAAGTGAGTAGATACATGTATTTTTATATCTTACCACAATTAGGTGCAAGTATACAAATTGAAATACCATATTAATTACCTTCCATCCAATTCAGGAGTTTATTTTCGGTACTCAAACGATACTGAACAGTGAACACTTATAAGCACTAAATATTTTAATTTATTTTTAAATGAAAATTAATTATTTATCAAAATATAAATAAAAAATTATTAATACTATATAATTATAGTAAATATTTTCCCAAATTCAAGTGAAACGAGAGAGAGATGATGGCCAGTAAACTAAATGAGACAAACCAGGATGCAATTATTTCTATTTCATACTGTGACTGCATTATATAAATGGAGATTCTATTACAGGACCCAACTTTTCGTATCATTATTATAATTTTTTGTTTCATATGGGAAGGAGAAGGACCAAAGGACGGACTATGATGAATAATTTGGAAAGTAAGTGGTTAGATGCCCTGTGGTGTACTTAATTAGACTTCATTATATTATTGTCTTATTACCAAATTGTATCAAATAGGACATGCCAAAACAACCACCCATGAGTGATAACCACCAACTCGGACAACTACCCCCAAACGACAGCGTTTCAACCTTTCTTAAATCCCGCGTCTGCCAATTACTGCAGAAAATAAAATAGACTTACATGCGATGTGATTTTTATTATGCATATACAGTGGGAGACTCATTGCATGATTATGTGATCTTAAAACGACAATATATCATTGATGCTACCTGCTACGTCACGAATAATAGACCACCAACAAGTAACAACACAATTAACTCTGGTTAAGTCAACTAACTATGGTTGACCGGTTCCCAACTGGAGCCCTTCAAGTTAAGTCTACATAATAATATTGCAACGATAAAGGTCACAACACAACACATAACACATAACACACAACACACAACGCAACGCATGCGTTAGACGCCCAAACTTTTCCGTCCATCTTTCACACTTTCCGGTTAGGAATTTCACCGGCGATCTGGACCTGAAAGGGCCATGTTGAGGGACGAAAGTGTGGGTTCGAGGAGCGCTAGGCATAGCGCCACCGTTTCTACGGTGTTCAATAAAGTTCTGGTAGCCGTGAAGGCGGAGAGGGTGATCTCTAAGACCGCATTAGCCTGGGCACTCACTCATGTCGTTCACTCTAGTGATTGCATCACGCTGCTCGCTGTATACTGTGGCGGGAAAACTGGTAAACTCAGAAATCTCTAGCTAAGTTCAGAGTTTCGATCGTTTTCCCAACTGTTCAATTGAATAATTCCGTTATCAAAATAGTGTGATGTCTTCTGGATTTGCTCAAAATTTGAATGAAATCAATGAATAAGGCTTATTATAATTGAAAGGTTAATTACGGTGATAGCTTTGGACAAAGAAATTTAATTTGTATATTTGTGTGTCCATTAATTCCAGGCAGAGGATTCTGGAATTTTTCGAGATTCGCCGGAGATTGTACGAACGGACGCCGGGAAAAGTTTCCGGAGCGGATTTGCGAAATCTCCGAGTCTTGTTCTCAGATGATGCTTGAGTTGCACAATCAAATTGAGGTAACTTGTTAATTTAACCAAACAATAAAAATGATAAGCTCTGTATGTATGAATATATATGGTGGTAACGTCTTTCAGATGGCTACCTGCCTACCTCATATTAGTCAATAGCACTTGAACGTTTCACAAGATAGATGTCGTAGTTTGGTTAGTTAAGTAATAAGCGGAAACAAACAAAATTTTTCCTGGCTGAAACGGCGGTTTATTTATTTTGTTCCCTTTCTTTTTTACTTGTATATCCTCTTCAGAGTGCAAAAGTCTGATGAGTTACGAAATGACCTTATTTGCGGTGTAGTGACCTAGTCTATTTTATTTCATTTGTCACGGAAGGAGATTGGAGAACAAATACTTAGTCAATGAGTCAATGTTGTCAATCGAACTGATCAGCGATGTGTTAGAGTGGAGAACACTTCTGATCTGCTCCAGGCTGTATTGGCTCTGTTCCATCGATTTGCATGTGCTTCATAATAATTGTGGAAAACGAAGGTTTTATATATCAATTATCACACATGCCTAAAATTAAGGCAAAACTCTTATAGTGAACTATATGTAGTAAGAAAATTTCCAAAGATAGAATACTTAATCCTTTTCATTATCATTTTATGAAATTACTACACAATATTTATTCGAAGATTGATTATTGCTTTGTAAAAACGTAATGTTGGGAGGAGAAAATCCATATATATATATATATATATATATAGGGTAGCAAATAAAAAGAACTATATAAAAAATTAGTAGTCACTATATATTAAACATTGGAATTAACTAATTATGTTATGAAAGAGTTAGATAGATTGGTCAAAATTGTGAAAAAGAAAAAAAGAAAGAGAGTGGTTATAGTTTAATCTGATTTACATTGAATTTTCTCCGTCAATTGTAATTTAATTACTTTAAAATTTTTATTTTACTACAGTAAGTCATTCCATTGGAATCTTCTCCAATCGAATTTTATTTATGTCATTTGATCTCAAGGTAAAGTTTAACAAGTGTACATTCTAATTTTTTTAAATGCTTTAAAATTACCTATATGACGTTATTTTGTGATGAAATATTAAAAAAAAAAATGATCATCTCAAGTTTGTTCTTCTTTTGTTGGAAGAATGATATTACGCGTCAAACGTATGTAAGAATTATAGAGTTTTTTAGATATTTCATTTTTTTTTTATTGTAAATTATTAACCACATCAACAGATCCTTTGGTCGGGCACACATGTTGTGCATGAGCTACTTCAATTATTGGGTAATTTGCGTCAGAGAATGGAAAAACCAAAAGATCAATGGAAAACCTCCCCGATTGGCTGTTACAATTGTCTTAGATATAAAAAATATGTGGGATTCATCGTTTTCGCCCATTAAATAATTTGTTTAATATTGGGCCTATCTCTAGCCACCGACAGGCAGACCCATATTTTTAAGGTCAGTGGGGTGGATTGGCCTTGTTTTTATTTGTCATGGTCTCATAGAGTATAGATAGGAATGAATAAATAAATGTGTTGAAATGCATAAGCCGAAAAGGATAACTACATTTGTATTAGAAAGAAATACTTATTATTAAAATTTAATATCACTAATTTTCCACGAATGCAGGTTAGAGTGAAGATTAAGGTGGTCACGGGTACGCCCAGTGGTGCTGTGGCGACTGAAGCAAGATGTAGTGGGTCCAACTGGGTCATACTGGACAAGTAATTGTACATGAAAAAGTATTTTCTAATTTCTGAGCTATTCAATTTATTTAGCTGATTGCACATTTGTTCTGACATACTTTCCATGCATGCCATGCCCTCATGGAATAGTTACATTCTTTCCCTGACGTACCACAACGTGAATTTGCAATTGTAGATTGACTGTTATCATCCAAAGCAAGGAATTTTAGATTGACCAGAAAGTTTTAGAAAGCAGCCTATAGCATCGAGTTACATGCATCCTCACTTAATGTAGGGGGTTCAATCAGATTAATATTTTTTTGGGAATACATCATATTCATAACGTCCAACGTTACAGTTTAGACTTCAGATCTGAATGGAATTTAACAAAACCAGAGACTTGTCCTTGAAGAACATGTACCTTGAATTCATTGTTCAATAGCATTTTATTATCAAATAATCGAATCACATAACATTCACTAAGTAAGAATTGATTGAAATTTTCGCTGCTAGACAAATGAGATATTAGTTAATTTACGTTACTGAAACAGGAAGTTGAAACAAGAGGTGAAGCATTGCATGGATGAACTCCACTGTAGCATCGTAGTGATGAACGGTTCACAGCCAAAAGTCCTTAGGCTTAACTTAGGATATTCTGATGAAGTCCAAACCCCCTTCTTGTCTGCTGCTTCCTCACCAGATATAGATTCTGGAAGGCTACAAGGTCACAGATTGAAGCCCTCCACCCCAGTTAGTAGCCCTGAAGAAGGAACTACTTCCAAAACAAAATCCACCATAGTCAATTCAGTGTCAAGTTCTGACATAGTGACTTCTTTTTTTCTGGTCTATGAACAAAATCCTCTGTACGAGGGTCAGGGGCCACAGAGAAGGAAACACAGACCAAATAATGAACCAGAAGGTTTCGATGACCAGCCACCATTTGACTTTGAATTGGAAAGGGAAAGGACTCTTTCTTTGAGGAAGCCCCCGATATCTTCTTTGGCTAGTGATAATAGGAGTGTAGTTTGGATTTCACAAAACCACGTTGTCGACGAGAAGCCTCAAGTAATCAACAACAGAATTAACCAAAGAACCAAATCTCCCACGTCTAAAACTCTACTTGAAAGCTTTGTACATTGTGACCAAGAGACGACGACTAATGAAGTTGGGCTTAAGCAAGCTCAAAGTAGAAACTACTTTGTGAACTCGGGCATCAGAGATACCATTCCTGTGGGCAGAACTTCCTCTGTACCTCCTCCCCTTTGCTCACAGTGTCAGAACAAAGCACCAGTTTTTGGAAAACCTCCGAGACGCTTCTCTTACAAAGAGATAGAGGAGGCTACTGACATGTTCTCAGATGTGAATTTCTTGGCTGAAGGTGGATTTGGGGTGGTTCACAAGGGAGTGCTAAGAGATGGCCAGGTCGTTGCAGTGAAACAGTTGAAGTTTGGTGGCTCCCAAGCAGATCTTGATTTTTGCAGGGAAGTCCGAGTATTGAGCTGTGCACAACACAGAAATGTTGTGTTGTTGATAGGATTTTGCGTGGATGGCAATTTGAGGATATTAGTCTATGAATACATATGCAATGGATCCTTGGAGCTCTATTTACATGGTTTGCACTAGCTTTCTTCTTTTTTAATTAATTAGGGAAATATCAGCTTACCAAATCCAACTTTTAGGGTCCCTCATTTCTTTGGGGGCATTGTAGTTTGTATATGAATATGTTATTGACTACAATCAAATGCAAATTGAAATCAAAGTCTTTTATGTCTTGTATATTGACAGGAAACAAGAAAGGCGCTTTAGATTGGAACTCGCGCATAAAGATAGCAATAGGAGCTGCACGAGGCTTACGCTACCTTCATGAAGATTGTAGAGTGGGCTGTATAGTGCACAGAGACCTTAGACCCAGAAATATCCTCTTAACCCATGATTTTGAACCTATGGTAAATTTACTGTTCCAGCAATTTTGGAGCTTCTGTTTTGACTTATAAAATTTTCTGCGATCATTTGGTTTTGAAATGAAAACACCGAATTTCTTTACATCTAGCTTGCTCTGGTCAGAGTGTAATGCGCACATAACTTGGCCTTCAGGAAGTGATATGCCTTAACTTATCGATCATGTCGATGAAGATTCCTTACAATTTGACACTTTGCTTTTCGGAGTACTTACTATATTACAGATCGAATATGTGAAACTAGAGTATTTAATAAATCTAAATTTTCCATGCATTTAGGTGTCGGATTTTGGCCTTGCCAGGTGGCAGTCGGAATGGAACATAAATACGGATGATCGAGTCATTGGAACTTCGGGGTATCTTACTATTTACGCAGTCATGCTATCATTTGTTTCTATTTTGATTCTAATATAATTAACAGCAATCTTATCATGTATAAACCCAGGTATCTTGCACCGGAGTATCTTGATGCCGGAAATCTTACATATAAAGTAGATGTTTATGCATTTGGAATTGTCCTATTAGAGTTAATAACAAGTCGAAGAATCAGTGAGTTGGAACATTACAATGGACATTCGTTTCTTTCCGAGTGCTTTCACCCTTTGCGCATGTTAGAGCCCAATCACATTTTACAAAACGTTCAATTTCTCAATCCATGCTTGGAGTTTGAGGCGTCACAGGAATTTAATCTTCAATTGCAAGCAATGGCCCGAGCTGCTTCCTTGTGTCTACGTCTAGATCCCGATGCCAGACCCCCCATGTCAAAGGTCAGTTTGGCTAAGTTCTTCAATGAAATTTAGTCGAGGGAACATTCAATTTGAATTCTTAAGGAAAAAAAAAATCTGATTTACCCCACAAAGATGCAAATTATTGACTTAAACTGCTTCTCTTTATTTTAGATCCTCAGAGTGCTGGAAGGGGGTGATCCAGTTCGTCCTGTCGGCTTAGACCTAAATTCAGTCGGTAACAGAAGTGGCCATTTAAGTGGTTTGAGGTCTCACACTCAAGCTAAAGATGCAAGATGTCGTTCTCGTAGGCTTTCACATTGATAATTCCTCTTGCTCTTGAGTCTTGATCCAGACTCACTCACCTAAGCACACTCGATAGTAGAAAAGTCATTCTTTGGGTTCTCGGAAAATATTTGGTTCATGTGGAAGGCTTATCTCCGTAGTTCTAACACACAAGTCGCCCTAGCACAACAGTAATCATCCCCGTCACCTCGTATTGATGTGGGACGCTTTTCTTTTCTTTTGGATGAGATGGGATGGGATATTTTTCAAATTAGCCTTACAGCTCGTTATAAGTGTCATCTCGTATCGATTTCACATGTATGTATTCATCACTGTATTTTTCTTCATACTTTAGTCTGGTTGCTAATTGCACAATGTGGCGTCAAATTATTCTATTACTGCGCAAGACAATAGAGGGAATCTCTCGTACACATTTATATATAGAGGAAAAGAACAGACAAATAAATTGAGTCTTCTTTGACGTGATAACCTTTCCTAAATATAGATTCAGTAAATGAATGGCAGGCAGTATGTAGACGATATAATTCACTTAATTGAATGACCACCATGGTTCTGCAATCTATAATATGAACTTTGCTGTGAATATGTAGCTACATTAATAACTTGACAATCAGCGTGCGAGAGGATGCTTAATTAGTTATGCTACATTGAATTCTCGGCAATGAAAAAACAATGTAACTCTGCCCACTGATGATAAATTTGCTGATGATTCAACGCTGTAATTAGACACGAATTCGTAGTCGATTTTAAACTCTCATACAACCACATTTAACTTAAAAAAAATACACACACTCACACATATGTATATATACAAATTATTCCATTAACCCGTGAATTGTAAACGAAGGAAAGCCTAAGGTTTGTCATGCATATATTTATAATTGATATATTCATGTAATGAAATGAAGGTTCAATGCGATTTCCACTTCCACTCAGAAAAGCTGATTTTTTGTGCACCCAAATACACATAATGGTGAAGAAAATGGTGTCTCCATTCTGAAAATGCAAAAGCAATACCCAAACCAAGAGTTCAAAAGCATCCATAGTTAAGTTGCTTAGATGAAGATGATGGTGGGGTGGATTGGTTTTTTGGAGGTTGGAGTTGTTGTTGAGTTGGGTGGAAGAGACGGTGTGATCAAGGGATGAGAGGTTGCGTAGTTGCGGGGCCTTGCCCTGAAACGCTCCATACCTTGACAGATTTGTCGAGACTTCCACTGTAGACAACCCAGCGTTGACTTGCAATATCTTTGGAGGATGATTCCGTGTCCTCCATAACCGCCAAGCACTTGACTGGTCCATCATGCCCCGTCAGCACTGAGAGGCAGGTGTGCATGACCTTCACCCCCTCCCTCCTCCACACACATATCGTCTTATCCGCTGACCCACTGAACACCAAATTCCCCGCACTCGCCAGACAAAGAACCGCCAGCTTGTGCCCCTTCAGCTCCCCTCCGTGTGAGAACTCCTTCTCCTTCTCCCAGAAGTTCACTATCCCATCCGACGACCCACAGTACACTATGGACCCCGTGGGGTCCACCGCTAATGCTGTCACCGCACATTCTTGCTTCAACAGCGTTTCCATCGCTGCGTGCTTCGTGCTCTTCCCTTGTTGCTCTCTCCGCCATACCTTCACCGTTCCGTCTGCAGATCCCGAGAACACCATTCCGTCCGTCCCGCACACTACGGAGTTCACTGCGTCTTCGTGAGCGCTGATCGATTCCACGCACTTGGAATCAGATATCCTCCATACCTTTATGGTTCTGTCCCACGAAGCCGAATACAAGACAGTCTTATCCATACTTAAGCTCAGGCATGAAACGGCGTCGCAGTGCTTGATCCACAGCGCGGTGCGATTTTTGCGCACCTCCACGTAATTGCTGGGGTTGATGGAGCTCTTGAATATGTCTTTCAACGTTGGCAACGTACCTGCACGCTTGTGGATGCTGGGGTTCTTGGGGGAGACCTTCCAAACCCGAATTTTACCATCCTGGTGACCCGTGAAGATTTTCTGGTCAGAGATTATGATTGCTTTAACCAATCCGCTGTTTGATTTGAAGCCGCAGTACTCTTTAAGGTTCTTCCATACGCGAATGTTCTTGCTGTCGGAGCCGGTGTACAAGAGGTCACCGGAAGCAGCTAGGGAGTAGATGTGGCCTTCCTCACGAACAAGAGAGCCGATGAGACTATTCTGAGGGATGTTTTCATCGTCTGCAGACCAGGTAGAGCTTCCAAAGGGAGGAATATTGGTGGTCTGATTCCACGGCGACATCATCATCGGCGATCCCTCTACACTCATACGGCCACTGGTGTCGAAGTGGCCAGGGCTGACGGCAGAGCCGGAGGCGTTGCTGTCACGCATGAGGTAGTCATCGTCGGTGACGGCGGAGGGGCGGTTGTGGTCGAAATACATGTTATGGCGTGGTATGGAGTTGGTGTTAGAATCGGTGTCGCTGACCATGGCGCCCAGTCCCCGTCGTCGTCACTACCAAAAAAATCAATGCCTCCTCAATCGCATTATTAAAAGATAAAGACGAAGTGCCACCCAGAAATTGCATAAAATGAGAATTGTAGGAGATCCAGATGGATTGGCTGGCACAGAGAAAATGTAGGAAAACTAGCCTAAGAATACGAAACAACTCAAAGGCGGGAGAAGAAGACTGAAGAGAGAGGGTATATATAATGGTTCGCCTTCATTTAAACCAAAAATTCTTAGGTATATTTATTGGTGGCGGAGCTGTGGGGCAATAAGATGATGACACGTATAACCATAATGCCCTCACTGTTGGCAACTTCAGGACATATATTTTTGGCTCCGGGATAACCGGGTTCAATTTTGGCACTTTTTATTTATTTATTTATAATCAATTAGAAATAATTTTCCTGGTTCAGCCATGTAATTTTGTTAAACTAAAGCAATAAAACCAATAGTTGTTTCTACTTTGCACTGTTTTAATTTTATTGAATCTTATTTATTATATTATACGTAAGTAATTAATATAAAATCTTTTTTTTTGTAGAGAAATATAAAATCATTTTGATCAAAAATAACTTTGCATAAGATAAGAGGTTCGCATATTGTATATTTTAATTTTAAATGAGAGTGAATTTTTTTAAAACTAAGATAAAGTAATATAATTTTAATATGTTGAAAAGAAAAGAATAATTTAGTTACCCTTAATAGTAAACACAACTTACATCTTAATCTTGTAGGAAAATTATATAATCCCATGTTATATAATGGCTTTTTCTGTGTGTGAATTAATAAACAAGACAAGACCATTATGATAGGGGTTGCTTTACCCAGGAGAGTTGTTTTGCCGTTTTCTTTTCTTTTGCTTGTGTTCCTTTTGGTCTTGCGACCTCTTTACTAATAATAATAATAAAAAAGGACCATTTCTGTATGGTTTCAGTTGATGTACACTGGCATATTCAAAAGATTTTCCCTTTCCCCAGCAATATATCCTTACTAGATTCTTGTATCTTGTTATGACCTTAACGAACTTCATATATTAATGGAGTGGAATTTGTTTGCACATGCATTATTGGTGGAGAAAAATTAAAAAAAAATCCATATCAATATATAATTTGAAGAAGACACAACACACAAAAAATGTACCCAGATAAAGATAAGCTGTGAATCCCGAGCTGAATTTGCTATGCCTTGGGTCACGGGAATTCTTCGTGTGATTCTATTCTATCATACATTCTGTTTTTGGTGTTCAATGAATTACAAAAGACTTATGATGGGACACAAATTTATGAATCATTTTTTGCAAATATTTCAGATGAACATGAGATTTCATATATGAACAAAAGCACTTTGTGTATCCGTTATGGCAAATTGCAGAAACAATCAACCGCGCGAAATGTCTTGTCTTATATATCATATTAATTTATTGTACTTGATTGGCCTTTGGTTGATCGCATCGTTTTTTTCGTTTTCTTGGTTTCTTTCTTGTTTTCTGGCCTATCTTTAAATCAATACGGATGCTATGAAAGTATTTTTCTTTATATCGCTCTTAATCATAGAGAATCTAATACTTAAAATATATAGTATGAAATCAGATACATCATGATCTTGGGTGGAACAAGCAATAAATTTGATCATATGGCAAGCAAAATTAATCTTTAGCTGATATATATATTGGATCATTCTCATTGTGGTTGCCTCAACATAGAAATAAAATAACTTTTTGGATTGCTTATTTGTCTTAAGTATTAACGTAAAGGTTCATCGCCCTTCACACATGCAACCACATCTCTTTTCTAACTCTTAAATAAAAATTTTGCTTTGTCCTTTTTGGATCCATACAAGGTATTTCAGTTTTCTTTTTAAACCAAGAATACGAAAAAGTGAGAAAATGCATAATAATAGCCAACAAAAATGTGACGTGTAATTTGTTTGGTTGTCCCTAATTGTTTGAAGTTGAAACCCAGTGGAATTCTGGGCTCTCACTTCTAGGGGTTGGCCTATTCAACAACATTAAAAGAGCCACTCAGTATCTGCCACGTTTTCCTAACCACACACTGAAATGTGTGCCTGCAACGGCGTATTTTGTTGTAAAAGTAACGTGTAACAGTGTATATTTTGATTTTAAAGAAAAAAAGAGTATAATTTTTTAAAATAAAAAATAATTTATTCTAAATTAAACCTGTCATAGAATTCAATTATGAATTATGGGCACTCTGGCTTATTCTCATTGTGTGCTCCAAGTCTGAAATTGAGGCCCAATGTTGAATTTGAACTTTTTATGAGGCAATTCATGCAATGCTGTGATGGGCTTCAGTCTAAGAAAACAGAGCACAGAGGGCCATTCTATGTTCATGTGGCGGCTGCGAAACCAATTGAATGCAATAAGCAAGTTTTTTATTCTTACAAATTTTCTTATGCAGCCATGCCCATTGCTTTGGTTCGGTTGTGTTATGTTTTGTTTTGCCATGCAGTGTATTTTGTTCTGGTGATGACTCTCAACGTACGTTAAACATGTCAAAAAAATTGAAAATTATTCAAATTTGTGTTTACTTATAGAATTAGCTCTGTCGAAGGCAGCATCGCGTACAACTCAAAGTACAGGGCCAAAAGAATAAAAAGGGTAACGACTAACGAGTAAAGATCAGGCTTTGAAGCAGAAGAATTGAAGTGAGAGTACGCACAAAACAAAAAAACATGTTAGTCACACACGCGTGTCATTAATTAGCATACTTACAATAGTTTGATTTGGTTGTTTTTCGTTCTTGCAAACTTGAGGGTCAATTATCCTGTAAAAAGAACTAAAGAAGAAGGAGGTTGCTCAAATTAGAACCTAGAAAAATAAATAAATTGATGATTTTAAATTTGGACTTGGTCCAAATTCTGAATTAAAGACTTGAAAATAAGAAATGGTTAAAGCTACAAGAAAGTTGGGGGGGGGGGGTTTAATGCGGATTACGATATTCAAATTATTATGAGGTGAAAAAATAAAAAGAAAAAAAAATATAGTGTGTCTTGCTAGAAAACGTATAAAGTAAAAATTGCTATAGTTTTAATTAGAGCTTGACCTTGTAGAGGTAAGTTTAAGATTCTCTTTGTTGATCAAGTGTTTCATATTCGTATGGACGACAAATTGATAACATTTCAATCAAGGTAGTTGCCCCAGAATTATCATAAACAAATTAATGATACAATAGCTTGTTGGCATGGTCCCACGCACATTGTTCGACGCTGTGTGTGTATTCACATTATATTGTCGTAGCTTTACCTAGTGACTTCCTCAGTGGAAGGCATATGATAAAGGTACGTGGAACTATCAATCTATATATATGGTCTAAGCAGCACTCAATCACTGACAGTACTCTACATAATATACATCCATGAACCCAAATTCAAAATTAGGTAAAGCTCAAAAGATGAAACCATATATAGTTGATTATATATCCCTGAGGCAAGGCCAACGAGCATAGAGGTGACTGGTGAGTTGGTTAAAAGCTTGCTGTCTTAAGAGAGGTGATGGTAACAGAAGAACCCAAGGGCGATGTTCCAACTTGGATGTCAAAGGAATCATAACGAAGAAAGAGTTCGACCACCAGCATTCTCGAAGCCAACATCACAAAATCCTTTCCCGCACACTGCTTGTCATCAACGCTTGGACTTTGAGTCTCTCTTCCATTCGACCATAACACGTGCTTCAGCAACTTCTCTCCCTCTCCCACGAACCTATCCCCTACGAATTCTTCCGCTCTCTCGAATACTTTTGGATCCTTTGTCGCAAATGGTTGATACCCAAACAACATCTCTCCTTCTTTCACTCTGAAACTCTTGTCGTGGCTCTCGATCACTATGTCTCTCTTTGCTCTCCCGTATTGTAGTGGTACCGGAGGCTCTATTCTGAATGCTTCGTACACCACAGATTTCATCAACGGCATCTGTTCCATCGCCCTCATTGTCACCTCTCCGCCGTTCGATCTCACCGCTGTTCTGATCTCCCTCGCTAACTCCGTGTGGAGTTTCACCCCTGCTCGCCCAATCCACTTCAACATGTTGGGGAAGAATATCTTCATCCCTCCGAAGGAATTGAAGCACGTGGCGAATAATAGGTTGTGGCAAGCTTCCTCTCTCGACACACCCAAACGCTCCGCTTCGTCAAGCACAGACCCCGACGACTCGTAGAAGAAGTCGTATAGCCTCTGGTAATCGGCTTTCACCAAAGATGGAGGGAGACGGAAGCTGTGGAATATGGCGTCTTCGATGGGCTTCGGGAGGCCCAGAATCAGAATAGGACTAAGTTGAAACAGCACCCACTTCTGAACAAGCTTCGGGCCGTCAAGCCCGAGTTTGGTGTCAGCCGGGCTGGTCCCGTAAAGAGCTCGAGCCAGAAAGTTAAAGGCAGCTTGATCATTGGCATCGCCGAAATTAGCCTTCCCTTGGGTGGCAAGCTGCTTTTCCAGTGTGTGGAAGAGTTGGGTGTAGCTAGAATGAAACTCGGGGATTACCCTGTCACGACAAGCCTTGAGGAGGAAAAACATGAGACGCTTGAGCTGGTGGTGTTTGGGCTCGGAGGGGTCAAGGTAGGAGAGAATTCGGTAACCACCGGTGAGTTGGGTGGAAGGCATGAAGGTGCCTGTGAAAAGATCCTTCTTTTCAACTTTGCTGACATCGAAGAGAACAGGGAAGCTTCTGGCGTCGAGCAAGGCGATGACTTGTGGGTTAGAGGCAATGAATGGGCCTGGTGGCATGTTGGTTCGGAAGACAGTGGAGTTGTATTTTTGGATGCGTGATTTGAAGAACTGGTCGCGGCCTTGGTTATAGAAATAGTCATGGCGGTCCTTGATGGGTCCAATTAGAGGAAGACCATAATCTCCAGGAATTTCGTGGATGGGAAGGTTTGAGGGTTCTGGTGGTCGCACCACCACCGGCGGCGGCGGAATTGATGACAAGGATGGTCTGTCGGAGACAGAGGCTTTGATGCGACGAACAAAGAATATTGGAGGTGCGGAAGGTTTGGGTGAACTTCTGGTGAATGGGAATTGTAAGTGGAGGGAAGGGGATGACACACTTGTAGAAGCCATTGGAGGGTTAAGGGGTACTCAGTGAACAGGGGAAGGAGAAAATATGGAGAGGAGGAAGAAAGGTTTTAGATATTTGGTGCTTCATGCACTGCAGGTGGAATGTTGGAGTTTGCTTTCCTTTTATATTCATAGCAAGTGGCACCTCACTATCAGATAGAATTGAAGACTAGTGCTGTAGCACAGGGTTTTACCCAAATAATTGAAACTCCGGGTCGTGGAAGGCGTGCGTTAATTGTTTTGTTTTCCCTTTCTTTTGTTTGTTTTATGAGTTCTCAGAAATATATGAACATCAGAAATGATGGCTGCTGGGTCCAACTTCAAGTGTTGAAGCACGAAATGTTGTTTTCGGAACGCAAGTGCTTGAATTTTGGTTTGAGTGGATCTTCATTCTTGAGGAATAAAAATCCATGGTGTGATAGTGTCCGTGACACCCATGTTTGATATAGAAGCGCGTTGGACGGAATTATAGGGGGAAAAACGGGAAAGGAAATTCAGATAGATAAAATAAAATGGACTTTACTTTTCTTCATTATGGAAAAGTCCGTCTAATTGAAAACTCAACATTTGACTGTCAATTATGCTGCATTTATCTCCATTTCCATAAAAGTCTAACTACCTGTGATTATTATTAATTGCACATTAATGATAGAGAAACATCAACTTTTGCATATGTGATAGCAATATTAAATTCCTGTGTTTATGAGTGTGTAATTAATTAATGAAACACAATTAATTATACCCTGACTCAACAGAAACAAAATGATATTATACTGTACTGAAATTAATTAACTATTTGGGTATCCGTACATTTCAAAAACAGCACGTATAACCGACCGGTGTGGCCGGTTTGGGAATGTAACACGTGAGTGAAAATTTGGATCCCACCATTGGCATTGGGGCTGGCTGTCTTATATTGTTGCACGCACCCACCAAACTCGTTAATGGGTATTGCCATGAATTCAAAGTGATATTTCAATTCTTCAATTGTTACTCAAGCGAAATTGAAGCTCTCCGACCAAATTTTTTCCACCATGTCTATCCTTAATTATTCCCTTTTTAGTGCTCTCTCCACCAATATTGCTCTTGCTTTATGCTACTATGATTTTTTTCAATCGCAATTTTACACGTAAAATCATACGTGTATACCATCTCACTTACTCAAAGCGTCTCACATCGCATACAAAATGGCAATCTAACCAAATCGGGACGGGTTCAGGTGAACTCGTGAACTCGCATGAAATCGCGGGTTTACACACCGAGTACGTACGTTCGCGAGGCTGTGCCTGCTGCATTTTGTTGCTCGGTTTTTGACTTGCTGTGAGCATGTGCATGTTGCTGCATTGCTGACTTGTGGTTGCTGCTCGATTTTTTTTATGGGAGTGCCAATTATTTTTTTAATTTATAAATGCAATATGTATTATAATTATATGAAATAATTAATATTTACACATGATAAAATGTAATAAAAAAGTGTACAAAACACAATGTAATAGTAATAAAAGTGATGGTATGTCAGTAAAATAACTATTGATATTTAGGATAAGCACTGATCCTTAAATATTAAGATTTTTTTTAATACACAAGAAGATGAGAAAAAAGTCAAAATTTTATTTACTTATGCATCTATAAGTCAAGAGTCCAAAAAAAATAATTAAATTTTTTTTTACAAACTCAATATGTCAAAATCTATTCACTACACTATTCATGAGTTAGTCACTGAACTACTCATGAATCTAAATATTTGATAATAGCTGAACTTGTGTAGTGTTAATCTGGTGTTTGAATTTTTTATTAAATGTCTGTTAGGCGTTTTAGTAATAATTATTTTTATTATTAAAATTTTTTATAATAATTTTTATTGTTACTATAATTTTTATTAAATTAATTATTTAAATAAAAATTATACCAATAATAATATTAAAATATATTTTAATGACAAATAAAATTATCGCTAAAAAAGCAGGCAGGCGCCCAAGAGGAAGACACCCGTAGAGAATCCAAAAGCGTTAATCTAATAGAATGATTGAGGTGGCTTACGTTAGAGAGAATGAAAAAATAAAACTTATGCTTTCAACTTGTATCAGTATTTTAAAATTATCACAATAGAGAGAAAGTGAATTTTACGTTAGAAAAGATTGAGGTTAGACTTTGACTTTTTTAATTTTGAATTTTTAACTCTTACGAACTTAATAATTATTTATTAATGTAAGTAGATTTTTACAAATTTATGTTTCGAATTTACTTAGACAATTTATCTATTTCTATTACTCTCCCTTGTTAACTAAAACGTTGTACTACCTATATATATATATATGTTACATCTGACTGCTTTCAACTTTTTTTTTTTTTTAAGTTATTTTACAATCAAGAGCGCTCAACTAATATTAACAATGACAACAAATTTAACAACTTTTAGTTTGTCTTTTTTTTTTTTTTCTAAAATGAAAAAGAAAAACAATTTTATTTTGGCCCCTTTTCTCACTGATACTTCTATTTTATCACACGACGACATCTTTAAAAGTTCAATTGAACTTTGCAACAATATTTGCTTTCGCATGTTAGAACATCAAATATTGTATATTACGATTCTTCCTTGCCGGAACGACGACTTTTAAGGGGCTGTTTTGGATTTTAATGGTAGAAAAGTATTGACAATTTGTATTTTCTATAGTTGTTGCCCAAATGCTAAATATCATACTGTGGGGGTATACATCAAAGGGTAGCAAGTTATATATTATTTTTTTAAGCATTCCAGGAAAGAAAAACACATCCAACACACATGCAGGTCAGTCATCAATAATCCTTCCATGCAGCTGGTTACAAGTGTATATTAGTGGTAGAAGAAACATGCATATGCGATGCATAAAATAATACAAAATGCTTCAAGCAAAATCGTTGATTAATTAATTACTATACAATATCCCACTAGATACTATGGATCGTGTAGCTTCACAACACTTCCCAAATTTAGCATTGTTCAAGAAGTTTAGAGCCTAAATTATTTACGCACTTCATTATATATGAAGTGTATGTCTCATTCATTTATCAAAGTATTGGGTTACATTTTATAGTCAAATGTTCGAATTAAAATAAATAAACTTACAATTATATTTATGGTTGAATACTTGAATTGATTAATTCATCCAATATAAATTTTTAATAATTAAAAATGATTTAAAAGCAAAAAAATAATTAGAAGTAATTTAATTATATATACTATTATAAATAAATGTTTTTTTTTTCAGTTGGAAGTCATACTTTCTTCTAAAAAAACAAAAAACTATTTTGAAACTTAAAATTGCATATAATTGATTAATCCATACCACAAAGTCTCTAGTGGCAATACCCAAACAACGAAGCCCAAAAAATATAGATAACCAATTTACCACTATACCCTTGAAAACGTTTTAATACTACGACAGCACTAAATTCGCTGGGATTAGGGTTTTAGCCGGAAATAGTGTGAGCTTCACTTCACACAGGCCGAAAGGCTAAAAAGTCTTAAACCCTAAATTCGAAAATGGAAGTGCAATCTGTTTGTTGTGGACTTCCCTCTCAATCACTTGGCTCTAATTATTGTAACTTGGAAGTAATTCACTCAAAGTCATCATTCAGGTTTCAGAGACTTCACTCTGGATTTGCGTCCAAACGTACTGTTTCTCTTTCTTTATGTGTTCATTTGTTAACACTGTTTCTTTCCTTTTTGCCTCATTTTCTTCTTTTTTTGCCTCATTTTCTTCTTGTTTTTTGCTCATAATAAAACGAATTTCTGCGGCCCCTTCAAATCCAGGTTTAAAGTGGTTGATTAAAGAGCCTTCATTGTTGAGCTTCAACAAAAGGACTGTGTTACGTGCTTCTATTTCCAATGCAGACGGTGGATTGGAGTTTCATCCAAACGAAAGTTCTAGTGTACCTGTTGCTATATATCATGGAGTGGAACCATTTCGTGGTAAACCAGGTTCTGTTTCTTTCCATGGGTTGACACACCACATGGTGGAAGAAGAAAAATTGGTATCCGCTCCTTTCCTAGAAGAGAAGGGCTCTTTGTTCTGGGTCTTAGCCCCAATTGCGTTCATATCATCTCTGGTTCTTCCGCAGTTCTTCCTTGGCAATGTAATTGAGACATTCTTGAAGAATGAGATTCTAGTAGGTATTTGTAGAGCTTTATTCCTGCTCTTGCATTGTTGTCATTTCAGCTCCTATGTTTATCATGATTGTAACTGCGTTTACTTTTCTCTATCGCATGATACATTGCTGCTAATGGCGAAATCATTATTGGAATTCTACAGCCACAAAAGGATTTCGTATCTCAGAATAACTATTCATTGTCATTTCATTACTTTTAATAAAAAAATCAATGATATGAATTTCTTTAATGTTATAAACTATTTCTGCTCTGGCACAAGCCTCTGATTCCCTACTAGATATTTATATCTATATGTAATAATATACATGTTTAAAAGTTACAACTTGTGTACGTAATATGTGTATCATGTATCATCTTTGAAGACCCATGGAGGCAAGAGTTTGAAAATCAGGCTTAAGAATAATTTTATACATGCATAATGCATGTCCCGTGTCTAAAATTAAGCAAATGTTAATTGAGGTAAAAGTTTCTCTACTAGTCTACCTAGTCCATTATCCATTGTGAATGAACCATGCTTTTCAAAGTTATAGTAGTTGTGGTGTCCTGCACTTCTCATGCCGCAATTTTCATTGTTTCTTAAGTTTTACTGGTTGTAATAGTTAATTGACCCACATCTAAGTTTTTGACACGAAGAAAGCATCCCAGGTACATGACTTTTGTGGTGATATATCTAACGACCTATCCTTCACTGCCTTCCCCACCAATCCCAAATAAAACAGTGGGGAAGAAATAAAGAAAACCTTGGATGTTTGTGTGAGCAGGAAAACTAAATGAGCTGTACATTAGATATTAAGGATTGAGCTTGTTGCTTTTATAGAAGAATGGCCATGTCATGAGATTGCTGTGTTTTGTGTTTACCATTTTGTTTTACTCTTCAGATTCTGCTGTATTTCTGCAGCATCTTAAGAAGTATGCTTCGGTGAAACATTTATAGAATAAAAGCCTTTTGGTTTGACATGATTATATAATTTCTTTCTGTATATATAGAATAGAAGAGTTTTGTTTGGCATATATCTTCGGCAGTTTTGGCTAAAGTATCTGTTTCCATGACATTCCTTTGGACAAGTTTGGTGTGCTTTCTTAGCTCTGTATTTGGGCAAGGAAGTTGAATTTTACATTTATGGTTTTGATTTAGTAAGAAATCTTATAAACGGCTATGGGGAAATATCTCTGATAATTGTTTTCATGTCCAATTAAATGCAGATATTGTTAGTTCATTCTCTTTTGAGGCCCTGTTCTATGTTGGACTAGCATCTTTTCTGCACGTGGCTGATCGTGTCCAGAGACCATATTTGCAATACAGCACAAAAAGATGGGGTCTTATCACAGGTCTCAGAGGATACCTATCCTCTGCTTTTCTCACCATGGGGTTCAAGGTTATGGCTCCTCTCTTGCTTGTGTATGTGACCTGGCCAGTGGTTGGCCTGGCAGTCCTGGTTGCAGTAGCTCCCTTTTTAGTTGGGTGTGCTGTTCAATTTGCATTTGAGAGATCTTTGGACAAGCGCGGGTCATCTTGTTGGCCCCTAGTCCCCATCATATTTGAGGTATGTTCTGTTGTGTGTTTCATATTAAATTGAAATCTCATGCAGTATGATTCATCAGCACAGGAAGAAAAAAAAAAATACTGTTTGAAGCAATGATTAATTTTGTGAAATTTCAAACTTATTTCGCAGATATATAGGCTGTACCAGCTGACGAAAGCTGTTAATTTTGTTGAGCGGTTGATGTACTCAATGACGGGACTTCCAAAATCCCCAGAACTGGTAGAACGAAGTGGCGCATTGTTTGCAATGATTGTAACCTTCCAAGTATTAGGGGTGGTGTGCCTTTGGTCATTGATGACCTTCCTTCTGAGGCTTTTCCCTTCTAGACCTGTATCAGAGAAATACTGACTTCTATGGGAAGCAATGCTGTATATACGCTTATGTTTCTTGTCTAATATCTCCGGGACTCGAGCATTATTATTTAATTTCGATACAGGTTTTCCATTGAAATATCTTCTTGAGTTTAGTACCAAAATTAATCACGAGTTATTCAGTCTTCAACTTGAGAATGCTATAGATTTGTGCATATAATTTCGCATCATAATATGATTTTCTTCCTTTCAATATTAAAGGCCTACTTAGTGCAAATATTGAAAAAATAAAACCATGTGGCTGCTTTGTCCTTCAAAAAAGAAAATTCAATTGTGCTGTGTTTCTTTGGTAAAAAGAGAGCTTAGAATACTTTCGTGCGACTCTGGTACAGAAGTTGTTTTATAAAGATACTCAAGCTCAAAAACTTGCGAGAACTCTCTAATCAAAGACTTGCAAGTACTATGAATAAGACTGGCATCATCTGTTGTTTCGTAACCGATAAATGAGTTAAGTTTCCTTTGCAACTCCTTGATACTTCCAACTTGACGGTCTCGTATTCCACATGGGACAATCCACTTAAAAGGAGTCAAATCTGTAGCCACATTAAGTGCTAAGCCATGATAGGTTATCCACTGGGATACCCGAATGCCTACTGCTGCCACTTTCTCTTGTCCTGCAACATATTGCAATGTAAAATAGACCTAAGATTACTCGAAGTATTCGAATGTAGCAATTGAGAATGACTAATCATCATGTTGACAGATCACCAATGTTTTTGCTAGTGTAATAGTTAGACAAGGATTGATAGACTATAAAATATTGATGCAGAATTACAGATAGTCACGGGGTGATGTTGAATCGAAAGTCCAAACAGGAAGTAAGAACATATAATGATATTCAAACTGATCAAGGACTTACCAACCCAAACACCAGTTAAACCATCAATCCGAGAAGCCTCTATCGAAAATGTTGAAGAAAGAGCACGAATGACGATCTCCTCAAGGGTCCTGAGATACCAATGAAGATCCATCTTGTGATTACGGAGATTGATAATGGGGTACATAACTAGCTACAATGCAACATCAAATTAGAATTAGTGTAATACATATAAATTCCGACTCTATGGCATTTAGGGAGAAATATTAGTAATTTGTATGAAGAACCTGGCCAGGGCCGTGATATGTAACTTGACCACCACGTTCAGTTCGATAGATATCAAAGGGGGCATTATCAAAGTCAAAATTTAGGTTATCTTCGGAACTGGCGGTGCCCAATGTATAAACAGATGGATGTTGCAGAACAATAAGCGTATCTCTACAATCTCCTTCCTTTTCTATCTGCGCCTTCTTTTCCTTGACCAGCTCTTTTTGCCAAGACCATGCCACTTCATACGGAATTTGTTGCTGATGCAAATCGATAAGCTCACATCTGCCCGATTTCATTGCATTCAGAGTGATAAAGATGCATTATGGAAATAGGATGAATAGATTAAGCGACTTACATCCTTGGCTGGGCATGGATTGCAGAGACATACGAGACCGGCTTCGGCCATATGAAGGCCTTGCGGGGTGGTAATTTTGCGTGACTAAGAGGAGAGCATGCCGGAACTGAACTTAAACTATCTGCAAGCAACAAGGTCATAGTTTAATAATTCCTGGATTTAGAAGAATCGGAGGCAGCTTTTAACTCATCGATTCAGTGTTTCTGTGCAATTATTGAAAAAACCAGCAATCGAAGACGATGGCTACAGGATTCAGCCGAAATCTGGATTATATGTGTGGTTTATCGGCGACAGGGGCAGAGGTGGATGGAGCAATCAGAGAGGAGAGAAGTAAGCAAATGAAAGAAAAAGGGATCGGCCCGTCGATGAGAACGAGGACGAGGAAAAGTTACCGAAGTATGAAACATGATTTTTTGAATGTGTCCATGTTGCTGCTTTGATCCCTTTTTCTTCAATGTTAAAATATATGCAAAAATACTTGTGACGAAATTTTAACTACATTAATCAATTTTTGACTTCGAAATTTTAGGTTAATTTTTTTATAAAATTTTTTACATTTAATTTTAATTTTAAAATTTTAAATTATAATTAATTTTATTTTATAATCTAACGGTATTACATTATTAATATAAAAGAATAATATAATATTTGATAATAAATTATAAGAATATGAATAAAATTTTAACAACATTAAATAATAATATATATTTTTAAATTATAATATTTTTAATCACTATTTAACATAAAATTTAAATTTTTTAATAAAAATTTTAAAAGATAATTCATATATTATTTAAATAATTTTATTAATAATTATATATTTTCTTTTAAATATAATATAATATTATTTTTTATTAATAATTTAGACAACGTTGAGTTATTAGATAAAATTAATTGCAATTCAAATTTTTAAAAATAAAATTAATTGTAAAAAATCTTTAGGAAATAAAATTTGAAAGCATAGAAGATGCTTTTTTCTAAAATATATAATAAAAATGCTATGCTTGTGTTGTGCTGTGTGTTTTGTTGAGGCAAATATCATCTTGCTCAATTATATATTTAGGGCTTGATTTGGAAAATAGTTTGGGATATTTTAAAGTTTGTTATAATTTATAATTTATTATTTTTACCATCTCTAAATGTGTTTTATTACAAAAATAAGATTACAAATTTCACCATTTATATTTACCCCATTTATTAATAAAGTTCTAACATCCAATGAATAGGAAATAAAATACTACCCCTATTTTTATTAACTTCCAAATAAAATAGAACCCCACCCCACTTCATTAAAGATGACTTATTCTCACTCTCTTCAAAACTCTTAATCATCCTTTAGTTGAAAAAACATTGCCTGTAAATGAGTCAAATTAAATTTTAGCTTTAATCAAATTCATTTATCTAAAATATTATAAAAATAATATACTTATAAATATAAATGAAATTTAAACAAGAAAATTGAACACTTTTGTCATATATATATTGATATAAAAAATTATAAATTTATATATTGGTGCTTAATTATGCATAAATATATTTATATAAATTTCAAATAAGTAAAATATAAATTACTATTTCATAAGTTAAACAAGCTAAATGTTACAAATTTTTAACTTGTTTAACAAAATTAGTTAATTTTTTTTTTCAAATTTACTTATTTAATAAATGAATTATACCTAGCTCAAATTTTTTGACAAGGCTAATTCAAGTGAAGCTACCACTAATTGAAGCCATGGGTCAGTTTGAGGTAGGAACGAACTTAATCAATTTTGGGGTCTGTCGGGTGTCGAAACTGACAAAAATAAAGTATCCTACTGCTACTACGTAATTTGTGTGTAGTGTGAGCAGGGTCAATCCCACAGAGACTGGAGGTTTTAATATTCTTTTAGTTAACCAAAAATTTAGTGGAAAATAATAATAAAAGTAAATGGGGGATTATAAAAAGAAATTTAATTCAAATTAAAATACAAAATAAAATTGAAATAAACTAATAGGAATAAAGTTGCAAGATTAAATATGACCGCGTAACAGAAATACTTGTAGGGGAAATTTAAACCAATTAAGTAAACTCTAGCTAAGGGATATTCAATTTCATATTATCACTAACTGCTCATTGATTTGATATCATTTTGTGTTTCATAATAAATTTGGCTTAACAGCTAAATCTTGCTAACTGTTAAATCTCTTTTTAATATAACAAATTAAGGAACGTCCATTAACTTGTACTAATTAGTCAGATGATCCAAATAACGTACCTGAACTCACCTAATTAACTGCGTTAAGACTCAAAAGAGATATACCAAATACAGAATATATTAAAACGGAACATCCAATTTTAACATATACTGATTTCTAGTTTCATTACCTAAAATAAGCATAACGTATGACTCATTCTACGTAATTTGTTACTCATATCAAATTTCCTAAACAATTACGGATTTAAGAAATTTAAATAACTAACAGAAACACCATGTATAAATTGATGGCCAAACAATTCATATATTAATGTATCATTAACATATTCAATCAGAAATTAGAAACTAAAATGAAAACAAAATACAAATTTCAAGCACAATTCTTAATCTCACAGTTTAGACAATATAAAATTAAAATCATCCTTCAGCCAGACGAAATATTTAGCCACTCATAATTATCAAAACAGAAATAAAGCAAATAAAACTTAAAAGATTCATCAATAGACAACACTGATTCAGAATTTTCCTCTCCTGGACGGCAAAGAAGATGAAGTTGAAGAAGATGAAGTCTCCAAAATTGCCTCCTCTGTCGCGCACAAAAGCCCCCCAAGAAAATAATTCATGAATGAATATATAATTCAAACACCACTCCCTCCGTGCATCTCTTGCCCAAACGCCTGAAAGGAAGGGATTTTTAATTAAATTGAATCAAGCCCCTCGCCTGATACACCGTGCGTGAAAGAAGGAAAATTCAAATCAAAATTGAATTCAAATCAAAATCAATTCAAAGTGACACCTTCTGCTCCCTTTTTCTGACTTTATTTTTGTTTTATATTATTTTGTTATTATTTTATTATTATTATTATTAATTTTTTTTATTTTGTTTTTTTTTTATTTTATTTATGATCACTAAAATTAAATCTAATTTTTATTTTTAATTAAAAATTACTAATATTTAATTAAAAGCATTAAAATAAACAAATTAAAAAAACAAAAAAATATAAAATATTTGAACCTAACAGGGTCGGTCTGTCTGTCATTTGCGAGATTAAGGATGACTGACTAAGAAAAAAGCAATTAGAACAGAAACTCGTACGCTAAGATACTCGTACATCACATTATTTTGACGATGCAGAAAGTGCTCGCATAAAATAATTAATACTACAAAAAGGATACATGTCGCTTAGTAAATCAAATTACATACAATGGTGTGGAAAAGAATGATTATACTTAATACAATAGAAAGAACACGAAACTTTACATGGAAGCTAAAAGGTCCCCCATCTCTGCACTTAATACAATAGAAAGAACACGAAACTTTACATGGAAGCTAAAAGGTCCCCCATCTCTGCAACAGATGGCATTGTTTCTGTAGGATAAATCTTGGCAACAAGTTGGGCAAAACTTTCATACTTGTCGAGAAACTCCTTCTGTCATAATTTTGGAAAAACTACAATCAGAAATCATTCACTTACAATCTTTGTAATCACATGGACGATCGTATGCTGCATCCGAGTTCAAGGGGTACCTCAAGCTTTTTCCTATCAAACTCACATCTTTACGGTGTGTGCAAGTTTGTAAATGAAAGATTGTGCAAGTAACAGATTTTTTTTATTATTTTTTTTACTTTCCAAGTTAGTTTACATGCAGTATCTAAGAATTTGGACACCTCCGAACATGATTTTTTAATCTAGATTATCTTTTCTCAAGAATATAACATAGCATTCAGACCACCACTGCGATCCTCTCAAGTATTTCAGGGAGCTACGGGCCAATAAGGACTAGAAGTCTAATAATAATAACTCAACATTAAAGGATTCTATATCATCTTGCAAGTTTCAATTTTTTTTTCTCTCTTTTTTTCATCCATCTTTATGTTGTAACACTGCAGTATGTTCTCTCATATCTCAACCAAAATGCCAAAATACTCATTAAATCCTTCAAATACGGAGCCTTAGAAATGTTCATTGAAATATTTTGGTTATTTCTTCTTGAAAATAAGATAGGAGATGCTTTTGTTAGTCAACTTTGATTAAGTACAGCCTACCTTGCATTTGTCCCATAAGGAAGGTAACAGTTCCTCCGAAGTCAAGTTTTTCTGTAATCTCTTGTACATTGCGGCAATGGACTTGTCAACCTATAAGGAAAGTGAAGACAATTGACAAGGTAAGTTTTACATGTGAGAAAGTCTTCTGAAAGATAAGTATCACCTTACCCCAGATAAACTTGATTTTAACACCTTCCGAAGATCCATTTTTGACAACCCAAGCTGGAAAGGAATCTGAAATTGATGTAGAACATTGTACAGATGTGAATATAAAAAATCAAATGTGGATAGAAATGTTAACGTTTGCTTTTCTGCATAATTCACAAACATGAAAAAATAACACTAATATGCAAAATGCCTGATAGTAATTTGCTGAAGAATAAAGGCTATAATTGTGATAGATGATTGTACAACATTTTCAGGTCAATCTCAGGATGGAAGACAGCTCTAACAAAATATTATTGAAAAATTTTAGGAAAGGGATTATGGGAAAGCGGCAAAAGTAATAAATTCTGTACAGAAGAGGAAACAAAAATACTGATAGACATAGCAATAAGCTTGTGAAACACATACAGACATGACACTGCAACCCAACACAAATAAATTCAAAATATTGGACTTAATGGCCTTAAATATATTAAATATTATGTAAGAAGATCAACTCATCAACATGGAAAGTAAGGATATACGTATATTTGGTGTAACAAATAATTGTAAACAAAGAGGTAATTATTTATATACATGTGCATGTGAATGTGGGGGTGTGCGTGCAAAAATCATCATAACTACCCATAGATGTCTCCCACGATTTTGAATCAAAGGTTTTTGCATTGACCTTGACCATTAATTTGTGATCCAATGATACTCAATTACTCATCTAATCTCAACTATTTATTTGTGATCTAAAAGTGATTATTTCCTCCTTTCACTTAATTTAACATCAAGTGAGAGGAGTAATCTTAGGTTAGAGTTAAGAGGAGAAAATAATCAACTTTTGATTACAAACCAATGATTTGTGATCTAAGGGTGATTATTTCCTCCTCTCACCTATCATATAAATTCACTCCTCTCACTTGATATGCACTTGACACACACACACCCCATACAGCTAGAAAGAAACCCTAGTGATCCCTCAAGAGACACCTTCCTGTTACTATCTTTAATTTGTCGCCATTCCAAACCTGCAATCTAACCATTAGAATTCTCCCACTTCAGACTTTAAGACTAATATGAACTCGTAGGGACTGGAAAAAGATCATTTACACCACATAGACAGATGCAATATGATGGATTAGTCTCCTATTAATACCTATTTCTGCCCAGAAACAACAAATATCAGTTGGATAATCTACTAAACCTTTCAGGAATTCTTTCCGTATAGAAAGTAATGTGATGAGAGAACAACATTGTGAACAACAGTATGTTTGGTAAAGAATATTATAATTCCAAGTATGTTAAAAAGGTATGTAGCAGAAGCCTATAATGTATTATCAAGACAGAATTATGCGTAGCAATTAATCACTAACCTCTTCAGGGGCAACAGTGAACATCAAATCCTCAATCCTTTTAGAAAACTGGAAAAGTCGTTCGAATTGCTTCCCAAGAGAAGTTGGGGGGGGGGGGGGGAGATAAAGATACTGAGTTTAGTCCAACATACTAATATGGCGTGAAAAAATAACCAGAAACAAAAGGAAAGCTACTTACATAATAAATAATCATACTAATATGGCGTGTGCAAGCTTGTTCATAGGCTTCACTGGCCTGATGGTAAAACTTAGCCAAAGTGGGCACAACATTGGCAAGGTCATACAAACTGAGTATAATGAACATAGCAAAAGTAAAATGTCACAGTCGTCTCCCTTTACAAAATCAACATTAAGAATTGAAGCAGCCTCCTATTTGGAGGTGGGAAAGATAGGAATTTACCTATTCTGAAACGCTGCATAGTTCTCTAAAAGAAAAATATCTGCATACTTTGGATCTGTTTGTGCAATTTTTTCCAAAGTCACAAACATTATGCTAACCTGTGAAGCAATAGTCACACCAGCAAACAATGTACTAATAAGTATTACAACATCTTGAATCATAAAAACACAAACAAGAGCAAATAAATAAATCAGTAAAGGAAAAATTATAAAAAATGATTTTATCAATTGAAGATTGTGATTCAAACAAAAGGTAAACAGTAGAAAGGACCCAAGTCAGTTATTACATGGTTTTTACTGCTTAGAAACTATTAATTCTACATTCACCAAGCACCCATCACTTGAATTAATGAATTCAGCAAGAAATTATCAGTTGTTAAGCCAGGGAAAATGAGTGATAAATATAAGGATAAAATTAATAAAGAAACTAAATAAAATTGATTGAAATATAAATGCAATTATTAAATGAACACATCTTCCTTTTACAAAAAACTACGAGAATTCGACTTATATGATCTTTTTGTCCTCCTCAATGATATGGTCAATTTATTTTAAAGTCCTTCACACTCATTCTATAATCAGTTCTTTTACATTAGTAGGTATGCTATATGTATGACACCGAGAAGTACCTTCAAAAACACTTTAAAATGAGTGGCATGGCTTGCATAAGCATTTTGCCATGACTTCTGTAAAGTAGAAGTTTGCTCCTAAATTCATTCTACCAAATTGTATTTGGCGCATAATTAAAAGAAAGTTTCAATAGCTTTTGTTCTTTTTTTTCCTTACTAGAATATAGGAAGCATGGACACTGACATAAATAGAGGCATGATTTGAACGCTAACACAGCCACAGCAAAATCTGAAAGTGTGCAGGTGATATTTGAAATGTCACATATCGACAAGTGGACACAAGCATAACTCATTATATATATATATATATATATATATTAAGTTTCCATGGTTCTTAGAGAAAAGAAGGCATAACAGGAGAATCAGAAGCCCTCCTACTAGCAAAATTAACATGGCATAATGAAATAAAAATCAGCTAAAAAAATCTCTGTAATGCCTCTACATGGCCCAGAAACACCTACGAAAATCATGTCCATAAATCCACATAGTATCATGGAACTTGGAAGACTATCATATTCCAAAGAAGATTCCCCAGTATAAGATGCACACAGAAACATCTTTTGTTATTCAGTCTAAATAAATGCACCACCTGCCTGATAAAATAACACAATTTTATAACACCTTAGCCTCTGTTCTCCCAAAACCCCATGAGAAGTTAGAGAAGAAAATCTTAAGTGGGAGACAAATCCAATGCCTCCTTGAATATCCAAACAACTTATTTCACAACTGCCTACTTAGACCTAAATGCAGAAAGGACTACTGGCAGTTTATAAGTCCTGTAACATCAGATTGCTGACAGTTTCTCAGCAAGGTTCTATGTAACTATCCACGATGATCACAACATATAGATGCACCTAAGCCAGTTATCAAAAGGAATCACTCACAAATTTTGTGTATGCTTGGTCAACCAAATCCCGAGATTGGCCCTGGATGTACTGCTCCATCCGTGTTGCAAGGGTTGCAAATCTATGCAAAAGCAGTTAAGAAAACATCAAATATTAATCATTAAGAAATATTTGAGTTATGAAATACAAACAGGAAGCTTCTAATAGCTGCCTGAAAATTAATAGATATCTGACACACGTACTACATATGACAACATTAAGTGTCAAAAGTCAAAATAAAATAGTCTAAGGCCAACTGAGGTTAGAGGTTTACAGAGGTAGACGTAAAATGTATAGTGTTCGCACTCCCTGAAAGAAAAAAATTAACAGGCACAAAAATTACCTACTTATAACAGAAAAATGAAGGGCATCCAGTCTGAAAGAAATAAGATGGTCAAACCATCAAACAAAATCCCTTACTTTTGAGTGGGATGGTTTTTCTGTGATTGCATATCATTTTGATTACAGAAAGGAAGACAAACCACTTTCATAATTGCCAAAGCGTACCCCATTTGGAACTAGAAATTGACAGAAATAGCTAATGCACTTCATAGAAGACTGGGAATTAGAAGATATAATTCACTGGGTACCATAATATTTGATTAAGAGCTTAAGAGATGTATTAAGAGCCTTTCAATGCATTTCATAAAGATAATATTCCAAGAATAAATTTTTCTACAACTGGCAAAAAAGGAAGCAGACAAGTGTCCTATCAATCTTAATTAGGAACTCCAGTTTTTTGGAGATTTGAAGGAGGATAAAAAGGAGAAAAGGAAGGATTCCAATCACCTGGGAATGTAGGACAAGACACCCATTTGGCGAACATTGCGTTCATTTCTTTCAATCTGATGGCAAGCTTCATCAACAAACTACATCAATATTACCTTAATAGGGTTAGCTTCAGCAAGTATCGGGAAAAAGAATATTTTTCATAATACTAGTCACATACACGGCTGAACTGCATGGATATCCGAGCCTCAAGGTCACCAAGCAAAAGGCGTACAAATCCTGCTGCATCAGCTTTCTGGCCAGAGAGATAGCGCTCTGTTATTCCATGCATTGATATGCAGCGCAAAGGATCAATCTTGTATGCCCAATCCACAACCGCATAGAAGTCTTCCTGCAATCACATAAAGCAGCTGACCACCAGTAAAATCTAGGAACTTTTGATATACTAAATAACAGCCCCAAAAATCACTAAAATGTGTTCAGCCATAAGGTGCAATATGTTGATCAGTTATACACGATAACATCACCAAGGTTATGTTCAGTCTATAAAAAAATAAAAGAAATTAGCATTCAATAAATTAAATCTTCTGTTTGTGTTCACCAGCACTCTGGAAGCTTAGATTCTGTTATGGATCTCAATCTTTTACTGTTTGTGCCTTTCTATATTTTCTGTGTAGGATACTTATGCAGAGAGTTCACTTGTTGATAACACTTTCCTTATCAATTCAATAGCAACTAAGTTGTGCCAGTACTAGAGAGAGAAGGATACAAAAGAAAACTCTTAATCAGGAAAAGACAAAATAAATGTCTTCCTCTATCCAACAAAATTATAATGCAAGATAAGAGGATGCAAACCCTTCGTCTCACAAATATAAGAAGCTCAAAAGAACATTCATAGTAAGACAGTATATTCTATACATACTTGGATGCCATCAAGCAAATCCTGGAGTGATTCATTCAAAGCTGTAAGCTCCACAGAACTTTTACCTACAAAATCAAACAAATTGTTCAATTCTGTACGAACTGACAGTACCAGAGGAAATTAAAATACAACAAATTTCATGTGAGGTACATATACCAGGCTTGCTGTCATTATCATCAATATCCATAATTCCCAGATCATCATCATTGGCATCATCATCATATCCAGCTTTATTACCATTAACAACACCTCCTGGAGGAACTAACGTGGGAACTTCAAAGCACATAAAATGTGCAAAAAAGGAGCTCTGCAATTGAATACATGAAAAAACACCATCAATATAAAAAGGATAAACATGTTTTGAAGATCAATGAATACCAAGGACTTTCACCTCATCCACCAGAAGAGGGATAAAAATTGTGAGCATCTTTGCATAAGCCTCAGAAACTGTAGATGTGTCAGCAGCATTTACATTCTGACCAGAACCTGCTGAACCTTCAAGCCAAACCGTTGGATTTCTGGATGCTTTAGTACTAGCACGAAGCTCACTTGCAAACTCACGAGCCTATGGAACAATGCAAAACAATTTAGACTGTAATATGCACTATTCTACGGAAACATCAATGGACCAGCAAATAAAACCTAGAATTCTGATAACATGTACATGAATACCAAGTTGTAACCAGAAGTACTGTATCACCAGCTAAGAAGATGAAAAGAATCATTCAGATCAAGCAGCACCGAAGTGAAGGATATATGGTAATTTATGACATGATATCCCAAAACAAATGTAAAATTAACCCACCTTATGTAATTAAATGCAACTCCCCTCTACCAAGTAAGAAAATGTCTCTGTGAGAAAGCAAATAAAATATATAAAATGCATATGCTTGCTTAGTCCTGGTTTCTCCAAATGTCTTAATCAAGCACAGATCAAACACTCCAGCTCAGCCAACTCCTTCCAACACTGACATACATTGAATATATTCATCAAGTTTGACTGGCATTCTGGGCTCAGAAGGGGTAGGTTTGAAAGGCTAAACAAATTATAGGTATGCAGAGACTTAAGGATGATGCCAAGTTACCTAATTGACTAAATTTTAGAACTTCAGTAAGCTAAAATCTAAAACATGCTGATCAGCACTAATTTTGTAACTTAACTCCCAAATGGATTACAATCTTATGTTCTTTTGCACAGAAGATAGTCAAGAAGAAGACATCAAAATGGTTTTTATTATCTCTAGGATGTTTCATAGTCGTTCCACCTCATAATATTTTTTTTCAATTTTCTTTTCCTTTTTGGCACCTATTTAAGTAGTCACATTAATTTATTGTTCTCAGCATGCAGAATGGTCACTCTCAGTTTCATAGTAAGTAATGTCATACCTCCCTGCGAAGAAGCAAGTTAAGAGAACTGCAATAAGCTTTTCTCAGTGGACTCAAGCAATTCTTATCCAGACTCTGCATGTGCACAGCAGTATACATCAGACAGACCACAAAGAGAAGAAATTAATAAATGTGTATACAAAACAAAACGTAGAACAGATGTTGTAAATTGACCTTTAAATGTTGAAGAAGCCTTGCATACGTCCTGCACTTATACCGCAAGTCAGCATGATCGGGCCTCTTCAACTGTCCTCGCTGTTTAAAGCAAGCAGGCAAAGTGATACTTCAATTTCGCAGACATCAAAATTTGCAATTCAATTTGGAGATTAAACGAAAAGTACCTGAGAAAAGTAACTTTTATCACTGATCATGAAATCCACCAAGCTAGCAAAGTAGTTTCTTAAGAACTCAGAAGCTCTCCTGACAAAAGTAGATTTTAACTTTTCAAGTTCTGCACGCTTCTCTTTAATCTGTCGGGGAAGGAGGAATCACCATCAAATAGATAACATTAGGCCCTATGCATATAAACAGTATCTATGACTACCACAGTAAGAGTAGAATATTGGCTTTATGAAGCCAAAGTTCTCTCGAGAAGTAATTTTAGGTGAAAAGTGATCTTTTTAAATTTCGCATTAATGGTTTTTAATTTAATTTTTAATCTAACAGTGACTAGTTACTCGTCTTACCATGCACTTGATACACCTCATTTATATGTGTGTATATATATAACAAATAAAACATGCCATGTCCCATGAACAGATTAGTTTCCAAAATCATTAAAAATGAAAACCAAGGTAGAGAACATACAGCTCTCATGTTTGCATAAGCAGGATCTAAATTAGGCACTTCAAGGCCACGCAAGGCACCATTCAGCCACTCACATGCTTCCACATTTTGAAGCATCCGTGCCTCATCAAATGAACCTCCTGTCAGACATGCTGCATACTACACATAATGAAAACATTTAAACAATTACCAATATAACTAAGTTTGTCAAACTCAATGTAGGATTCAATCCACCCACTGTAGGCATACCTCAGAAGGGACCCGAAGCCGCTCAACAAGCTTATCAAGCTCCTCAATGAGGGCTTTGTTATTTACAGATTGCATTTCCAAATTGTTGTTGCGAGTTTCTATCTAAACATCACATAAAGTACAGAGACAAATTAAGAAGAGATCATCCTATAACCAGAATTATATCAGCTACCAAACTTAGAAATGTGATATTTTAATGTAATACCAAAATATCTTTTTCGAAGCAGAAAAAACTTTCATAGCATCACAAAACTATAACACAAGCAGAAAAAGTAAAAAGAAAGATTAACTAACAATGATGGCAATCCACTATATTAATACATGCATGTGCTTTCACCATGGAAAGTGAAAAAACTTAATAAATGAACAATGATTTGATCAGACATTGCTAAAACAACCAACTTTAATGCACAAGCCCCTACCGATTCAATATCCTCCCTCATATGCCGGAGTTTCACATTGAAAATACCCAACCATTCTTCCATGTCTTCCACACAACTTGTTGCTGCTTCAAGCCCTTGCCACACCTGAAAGAAATAATCAATATGAATTACCTCTTTGAAAACAAAATCAAATATTAAAATAATAATAATAATAATAATTATGAGTAACCTGAAATTTTGTGAGACAAAGTATCTGATTGTATGATAACAGCTCTAACGGTTAGAAATGAGATACTTTCTCAGATTACAACATCGACACAAGTTGGAAGGTTCAATCAGGGGATAATAAAAGCAGGTTTGGAAAAAATAAACACTTAGCTAAATCCATTCTTCTAAACACATAAAGAGAAAAATTAGCTGTCATTAAACACATGAAACCGTGGGCCTCTACACAGGGACATACAACAAACAAGGTCATACCAGCAAAGGAAACGTAATTAACTCATTCAATTATACCTCCTCTATTAAAGGTTCACTTTCTAAAATGGCATGCACATTTGCTGCTTCCAAAGCCTGGAGCTCTCTCTTCAACCTTTCAGAAAATTCTTCAGCTTCACCAATACCGATGACATAACTGCACATTAATAAATTTCAGAAAGTTATTCGAGTACATTCACACTGTGAAACATGTATTCAGCCAACATAAATATTTTATTACAAGGTACAAAATATATATGTCACAATCATTTTGTTCAGTACTTAATGCCAATTCATGAAATCCCTGTGTCAATATCAACTATAAAATATGGACAAGCTTGCTGGACTCCAGGGTAAATTACTTTTTCCTCCCTTGAGAAATGGCTTAATTACATGGTCCTCTCCCAGGATGGAGGCAATTTTTTTTAAAAAAAAAATAAGTATAATACAGTAAACTACCTGAAAGAGATCTATAAAGTGAGGACCAGCTCGCAGGACTCTTGAGCCCTTAATAGGTATAACATGTTTTGACATTGCAATGAACCCTCTACACATTTAGAAACTCAACACAGCAAATTACAAAAGCAGAGACCATCACTTCATTTATATTTCAAAACTCAGCCCAGCAAATTACGAAAACAGAGACCATCACTTAAATTATATTGTTACTTGTCACCCACATTTAACTGTAGAATAAAATTTCCGAAGAGAAGCATAGCACCTACGTTCCCAAAAGAGCCTCTATGTCCTCTTCCTCTGCCTGAGAGACAAGTTCTTTTTCAACAGTGACTTTCATTTCTGGCTCTGTCACAGCAGATGCAACCGGTCCACCATCTTTAGGGCTCCTTTGAGTAGAAACTGAGAGTTTATTTTCCTATTTCACAATTATTGAAATTATTAGTTTAGAAAAAATAAAACATCTATAAATATATATTATTGGAGTGGTGAGATAAATCACACTTGAAACAAAGAAAAAAAAATACTAAATATATATTTATTGTAAAACTGCATTAAATTATACACCTTAGCCCAGAGAGCCATCTCCACGACATCTATGCCAACAACCTTAGGAAGGCGACCTAGAACATCTTTGCATATATTTAAGATGCCTAGCAGGAGTCGATTCCTACAAAGAAAAATAGAAGTTATAGAAATAATTTAAAAATTCCTCTCTCCTAACATAAAACTCAACTAAACTGCTCTCTCAATGATATAACCTGTCATCAATATTGCGCATAGTCCACTGAGGAGGAGCTACACTCTGACTTCTGAGGTTATCAAACCCCTACAAGATATACATTTGTTTGTCATCTAAAGAATAAGGTACAGAAAGACATCAAGAAAAGCATATTGGTTCAGACAAAGAAATTGAATTTGGAACTAAAGATTTCATCCATGGCGTAAAACAATGGACCATTACCAGTGTGAAAGTACATCCACTGGGATCATTTGCTGTAACTTCCACTTTTGAGAGATGCTTAAGCTTGTATATTTTTGCAGGCTGAAACAAAAAATAAAAAACATTATGGCGTCTTTAACCAAGTAAAATTCACAGGATAAAGAAGGACTATGTCAACGTGTACTGTCTAGTACCAACCAAGCCAGTTCTAGTTCATCTGTTTCTTCTATGAAGGTAACATAAGTGTAAAATTTTTCACTTCACTGATTATCATACATTATGGGAGTGAGAAACCCAATATTCAAACTAATGTGAATCAGACTGAATAAGAAGAATAGGTGTTACAAGGCCAGTGTTACAAGGCCAAAATTTGTATATAAGTATTTGCTTGTGCTCTATTCACATACCTTGTGAGGAACTTTTAAGGACAGAAGTAAGTTAGCTTATATATGATAACTTAAAGCTTTGAGGCTGAGTGATTCAGTGGCAGATACAGCAAATGACAAGACTGTAGTTATTGGTGAATGAGAATTCATATTGCATAGTAGTTAGAGTTGCATTTGAATCATACAGCTAACAATGCAGGAGGGCTAATGCTAACTTGATTTAAGATAACGTAACAACTGTAACAAAATTAACAATGCATGAGACACAATAAATAATAAACAGTCGTGCCACCTAGGGCTACCTCAGGTGGTAAAAAAAATGGGTGGGCTCATAGTGTCAAGGTTTCAAACCCTCCCAATGTACCCCCAAAAAGAAAGCAATAAAAACCCGTACAGTACCTAAAATTTTGTGCACTACCTCAACCAAAACCAAGGTATAGTAAGAGAATATTATTCTATTTTATTTTTTTTAAGAAAAAGGTGACAAGCATGTGCACCAAATCTGGTGGGTTTTTTAGGAGAGGAAGGAAATATAGAAGAGGAGTTAGAGGCATCCTCCCAAAACAAAGAAAAACCAGCAAAAGAGAAAAAAAAAACAACAGAAAAGCATGAGAAATTAATATTTCATAAAGAAGCCCAGAAAAAAAGCCCATGAGCCAACTGTCACTTAGGCATTAGAAAAACAAGCCTATCCTGAAGAAAGGATAGGAGACTATTACCTCAAGAACTCCTCCTGTAGTATACTTTAAGACTCGAAGAAAAGCTGTTGTCCTCTGACCTTTTGATTTTACTGCACAAAATAGCAGGCTCTTACAAACAATGCCAAACCCAAAAAAAAAAAAAAAAGGATTTAACAAATTATTAAAGAAGTAACAAACAGTTTGATGATCATAAACACTTTCCCTCTTTTCTTCAAAAACAAAGTATGTTTTACAACCAAACAGCTAAAATTCCAATTAGATATCTCACTATAACACTGCTATAGGGTATACAAACAATGTTCTTAATTTATTTCAACAAACATAGCATCCCTGTGCGCCCTTCCCCGTAACTCCAAAGCCAGTAAGTCATCTTTCCCAGAAAAAGTTGAATTCTCCATCTGTTCTCCCTTTCTGTGTTCTTTTTATTTGACCAAGAGAACCCTATTAATATATCAAACACTCACGCCCGCACCATTTGGTAATGCCTCAGAAAGACTTTAATATCCCCCATATATTAATGCTACCATGAAACTGAATGAATACCTTGGATGATAGCGAAGAATTATTATTTACTTTATTATTTAATGATATAACATTGATTTGTGATTAGATAATTCCAGTCATTTAAAATTTAATTAGTAGTTATCAATAAGGACGTTTGAGCTAGCAATAAGCTATCCCCTAGTAGTATTCTAGGAAGATTACGATGATACTGAGTACTTGTATTTGGTATTATTTCCAATGAATGACATAATCATAATGTATCATCTCTAATAATCTTGTGATTTTGAGAATTAGTTTTAAAATATATGTAACATTTTCACATTGTGATACTTTAAAGGCATAAAGTGTTACACTTCAAAATCAGTGTAGCAATTAGTCTTGGTTTAAGGGATTAGTTTCCTCTACGTGGAAAGTCTCTTATGTTTGATCTCAATATTATAATGCTACTAGGGATAAAATATCCCTAAACTCAAACACCTTCATTGATCATCACTAGTTAAATACTAAATTAACAAAATTATCTCATTAAAAATTATTATAGTTATATCAATAGGTAAAAAATAATAATAACCCATGACACATGAAATACGTAAACTCTACCACTCAAATATCTTGACCTAAAAACTAATCCACTTTGGCCGTTGGGGGGATCATGCAACGACATTTCCAAAATGCACTCCTGAATACATTCTTTCCTTGCGAGTTTCTAGTAGAGTCATAATACATTCGTTCCTTGCGAGTTTCTAGTAGAGTCATACTATTTTTAATTGTAATTAAACAATCCAACTTTCTAAAGATGAACTCCTATAAAATAGGAAGCACCCCATGTAAAACTATCAGATAGAAAAGGGGAGCTGATGCAGAAATTAGAATAATTAATCTCTCGAAAGATAAAGGAGAGTAGGAGACCATGCTTAGGACTGTCGAAAAAACAGAAATGAACAGCCTTCATCAAGCGTAAAATTTCCATTTAAACTGTTTCGCAGGTACTAACAAAAAGAAATGACAAAAATAAAACATCAAGGATAGTTTGTACAGAGGGTACAAGTTTAGAAGTGGACAAGTCTATGTATTCTCCAGCAAGACAGTTTGGTGAAGCACAGGTAAAAAAGTCTCAGGTTCAACCTCAAGAGATAAATTTAATTAAGAGAAACACCACTAAAAAGTAGAAATAGAAAAGAAAACGTACTAGAGAGAGCGAGAACCCTAGGCTTGGCCATTTGACGGCCAAGCTTGACAGACTTTCCCCACACACCGTGACTCTTAGCAACACGGATCGACATGACGACCTTCTCCTTGGTGCCCTCAGTTGCAGACTCACAAGCTCGCCGAAGCTCAGCATCGTCGGAGCTGGATTTCGCCATTTCTCCTGTATTGCAGTCTCTACAATCAGATCTCAAAGATCTCGCTTGAGGAAGATGTAAGCACAACGACTTCGGAAGAATCGCGGTTGACTCCTTTTACTTTGCAACGCAAACTTGCCCAAACCTGCTTAAATTGATTTTTGCTTTGAATCTGTGAGAAAATTGAGGCGTTCTAAGAGCTGGAGTTCTCAAACATCTAACTTGTTATTACCGTCTACCATCTGTCTGGGTTCATGAAAAATAGACTTTTCTCTTTCCTTTTCCTTTATACAGAGAACTGAGACCGACCTCAATAACCGCACAGGCGCACTGCTATCTGCCTATCTGGCGTGTCCTAAGCGACAATTCCGCCTTCTTTCACTGTAAATGTTGCAGTAAATCTTCAACCTTGTGTTTCTCCAAAATGTAAGTGTCTATTTGATTGCATTTTGTAAAAATTAGTTTTAGTTTTAAAAAAAAAAATATGAAAATATGTTTAAATAATTATTTTTGACAATAAAATATACATTTTATAAAAAATATAAGATAATTAAAAATATTCTAAACTCATTTTTTAAAAATAAAAAATAAAAATATATAAATATATAAAATTAACACTAATATAAATTATTAAAATTGATTTTATAAAATAATTTTAAAAATAAAAGAATGTTTAAACACATCCTATATTTCGTCTCTATATTACATCTGTAAATTTATATAACCAATCTATATTACATGTGTAAATTTATATAACCAAACCCAAATAATAAAGTGATCATGTAAATGATTTTAGAATTAGAATGCAGGAAATTATAATACTCTTCCTTGAAAGGTAAGGATATTTTATCTGTTGTGACCAATATTTAACTGTATAATAAATGTTCAATACATATTTGAATAATATAAAAAATTATTTTTATAGTTAACATATATTATGATTTAAAGCTCAAGACAGATATTATCAAAAAAAAAATATTTTCAATAAAATAAGAATTATAATCTTGGAAGATAAGAATTATAATCTTGGAAAATATTGTTGTTAAATTTGATAAATTTTAGGTTTTTTTTTTATATAAATAGGTGAAATTTTAAGTTTTTTTTATATAAATAGGTATAATTTTTTAAAATAAAAAAAAATAAGTATGACTTCCTTATTTCTCATAGGAAACGAAAGGAGTATCTAAGAAAAAATAGTCAATCTCTTTATTTATTTATTTTTCTTATAAACTGCATGCTACATTTATAACTACAAGAACGAAGATATCTTCAATCAATATGTTCATAACCTGGACTAAGTTATCCAACATTGTTATGGGATGGGGAAAATGTGAAAGTTATCAAACACTATAATCTGAACGAGAGACCCACAAATTCCACGCCACCGTCGGCTCAAGAAAGTGCAACATTGAAGCGTGTCAAGAACAAAGCTCAAAACACAGAATTGAAGGCTGTAATACACAATTTTTAAAATAAAAAAAAACGTATTTGATAAAAAAATAAGATATGTACTAAATACAGAACACTTAAAAAATTTCAAAAATTTAATTTTCTAAAACAAAGTAATATAAAAATAAATTTTTTTATTAATAACATATAAATACATAAAATTAATACTAACATAAATTTTAAAAATTAATTTTAAAAAATAATTTTAAAAAATAAAATAACGTTCAAACGTGCTTCATAATTTCATTTCCACCAGATTTGTATCTTGTAACTATGCATATTTCAGTTTCAAAAAATAATCAAACAGAACATCTAACATTTTTATTATTTTGATTAACTCAAAAAAATTTACGAAAACTTATGAAAAACCAACACTCATTAACTGTAATAATTAACGAGTTTATACAAAAATAATCAATCTGTAGGAATTTATTTCATCTGAATTCATCGATTATCTTTAATAGTGAAGAGAACGAATCGGTAAATATAAAATCTACTCGACAAGGAAAAAGTCTACAATAAATAGATCCCATTATGCTTTCATAAATTGACAGTCTTTACACCATTTCAATTCCGTAATTTGATTCTTCTCCTCCATGAGGAAGCGGAGAAAAAAAAAAACAAAATTTTCTCTAATTTGTTTTATTAAAAATTTATTTCAATCAATAAACGTCAGTCAGTTGATTTCAAAACAAACGTTGAATTAGAACACAGGCATTAGTTGCTCCTTCCCTCATCCCCACCCCTTTTATTGAATTGTGTGAGCTATTTTTTCATCCTAACGTATATCTAGTAATATTTTTATCACATAATTTATTTTTAATAAAATATATAAAAATTACTTATAATTATAATTGAAATAATATATTTGCAAACAACTAAATTAATAAAAATATTTTACTTATTTAATTCATCCGCATTTATAGGGTTCAACTAAATTAATAAAAATATTTTACTTGTTTATTCTTTTTTATAATTTTAACTCATAATATCGGAATTTTAACACATTATTTTAACGGAATACGGACGTTAGTTTCGTAAGTCTTACGACTATCCCAGAAAGAGTAAAAAATTAAAATATGACACAATGTCTTAACGTGGTTCGGTCTTTAGACCTACATCCACGGCCAAAATGCAGCAAATCTCACTATAGAAACCAACAATACAATATTGCTCAAAATTCACTAGTTCAGTTACAAATATAATATGAAAATAACAAGATCCGAAGAAAATATTTCCACCCGAACGATGAGAAGAGGCTTGCTTTTGTATTCCTCCAGACACTTCGACCTTGAGAGAACATTCACAACATTACAAGGAATATTCCCATTTGTAATTGGTTGCTAAAAAACCACGTTAATAAGTAGCAAAAAAAAAAAATTTCAAAAAACTTCTTTTAAGAAATAATAAAAACATTTCACAACCCTAAAAACATTTCACAACCCTACAATACAATATTGCTCAAAATTCACTAGTTCAGTTACAAATATAATATGAAAATAGCATGATCCGAAGAAAATATTTCCACCCGAACAATGAGAAGAGGCTTGCTTTTGTCTTCCTCCAGACACTTCGACCTTGAGAGAACATTCACAACATTACAAGGAATATTCCCATTTGTAATTAGTTGCTAAAAAACCACGTTAATAAGCAGCAAAAAAAATTTTCAAAAAACTTCTTTTATGAAATAATAATAACATCTCACAACCCTACTTGTATTCCTTGAACTTGTAAATGTTCTCTCAATAACGAATTCATCCAAGGCGATCAAAGCGAAAAGAATATTCAGCTAATAAAAACATAAAAACATTTCACAACCCTACTTGTACTCCTTGTACCGTTGTGAATGTTCTCTCAACCCTTGTACTCTTGTACTCTGGTGAATGTTCTCTCATTAACGAATTCATCGAAGGTGATCAAAGCGAAAAGAATATTCAGCTAATAGATGTATCAGAAGAATGACGATAATTATCCCCGCTTTAGGTTAAATAGCACTGATATTACACACAAGTAATTGTTGGACGCATGAACTCGATCCATATTCTTCAGACTACCAACGGCTATCAACCAATCCTCGTATGCCAAAACTACTCGGGAAATAAATGTCAAAATTTTCATTAGAATTATCCCTGCCTTCGGTTCCATTTCAATCTGTAAAGAAAATGGGGTATTAAACAACGTAACCTCGATCTGAGAAGTAATCGGTAGTGGAAGTTGTAGTAGCACACCGAGTTTGATAATCCAAATCATACAAGTGATAAAATTGAAAAATAGAATCAACTTCCCTCCAATCTTGCCTGTTAGAACTTCCAAACCATTTTAATATTAAAGTGCTAGTATAGAAGAATCACTAAAATTATCCTCATCGTTGCACACATTCCAATCTGACACAGAAACCCTCCATATTGTAGTAGGACGTAGGAAAGGATGAGAATCATTATTGTATTCCATCGATCCGAACAGACAAGAATCAAATGGGAATCGCTTGCACTCCTAGACAGCAGCAATTGCTTACTATGCAATGGTTGAATGAGACACCTCAACAGTAACAAATGAGAGGATACAGAAACAGAAAAGTACAATCCAGGTATTGAATGACAAATCAAGCAGGACAGTCCAACGCTTCTAATTACTTCACAAACTACAGAACACACACTTGATTGCACCAATAATATTTCCACTTCTTTGAACAGAACGCAAAAAAAATAGTGCAGCTCCCCTGAGAACAAATTTGCAAGCCTTGGAACAAAAAGATCGAGAAATCTGAATTAAAAAAACCTAGAAATAAAAAAAGATCCTGATCAAAATCAGGAAGAGGTCACCAAATTATGCAAATATATCATTCAGGGTGAACTGCACCACCACAAACATTGTAGAAATTTATCAATTAGCTACATCTGAAAACACTAAGGTTTACTAAAAAAAACCAACAATCTTAAACTCCTGAGAATTGAAGTCGTCCCAGCGCCTGCAAGGCCAAGAACAAAGGATACTACAACACTCCCCAATTAGCTACATCTGAAAACACCAAGGTTTACTAAAAAAAACCAACAATCTTAAACTCCTGAGAATTGAAGTCGTCCCAGCGCCTGCAAGGCCAAGAACAAAGGATACTACAACACTCCTTGAAAATAACACTGACGAGCCAAACTAGTAGAATAAGAAATCCAGAATCAACTCAGACATCTATTAAAACACTAAGGTTTACTAAAAAAAAACCAACAATCTTAAACTCCTGAGAATTGAAGTCGCCCCAGCGCCTGCAAGGCCAAGAACAAAGGATACTACAACACTCCCCAATTAGCTACATCTGAAAACACCAAGGTTTACTAAAAAAAACCAACAATCTTAAACTCCTGAGAATTGAAGTCGTCCCAGCGCCTGCAAGGCCAAGAACAAAGGATACTACAACACTCCCTGAAAATAACACTGACGAGCCAAACTAGTAGAATAAGAAATCCAGAATCAACTCAGAAATCTATTAAACAGAAGTCAAATAAATATAAAAGGTCATCATATTAATATAGAGTGATATACAGAGGTTTAATATCTTACCGCAACTTTGACCAGCTGCGACAAATTAACCTCCTAATTCCTACATGCACAACACAACCAAAACCATACATCAAGTAAACTACTACTGTTTCAATACTATGTTAAAAAATTATCAACTAGTGAAAATTGAAAATTGAAAGGCCTGCAAACAATGCAATCCTGTAGAAGTGATTATAATCCTACATTAAGGGTATGGTAAGCAAATGGGAGGAGAAATAATAGATGAGTGTAAAATACTGCTATGTTACGAATAAATGGTTGTTAAGGTCATAAAATTAAGTTCTACGGGTACATGTTACCAAAAGTTCATTTCAACCATTCTCTTCAATATCTGCATTAGCTTGAAATCTCGTTTTTTTGGAAAGATCTGCAAATGGAGGTTGAGTTGAAAAAAACAAGGCTTCAATTAAACTGATACAATATTATAAAATATCCAATATTTCAAATATAAAATTATGATGTTGCATCAGGAAGTCACGCAACAGAGCATCAAGCCCAAAGTAATAAATATCTCCCCGCACAGATTTCAAAACAAACAATGAAGTAACGCCAACTGCACCAAAAGCAGTTCCCAAATAAATTCCTGTTTGACCAAAATTTCATCAAATAGATTCAACAGTTCATAAAATCAAAATGATTCTCATCTCTACTTCACTACTCCATCCTCAAATTAAGCCATGAACAACAAATCTTCATTCAAAATCATAACAATAACACAGACCGAGTACAAAACAATAACCATATTCAGAAATAGTCATTGGCCAGAACACAAGCCCAAAACGTGTCCCTGAAAATACCAAATGCAAGTTAGACACGTAGAATGAATCTGGACAACCAAAATGAACAAAGAAAACCAATGTGCGGAAACATGGCTAATTAAATCTCTACACAACTTTCAACTCCGTGTTGATCAGCTGCCCCAAAAACAAGTTTCCAAAACAATTCCTATACACCACAACCACAACCAAGGAAAAAAGGTTAACACAATCATACTGTTGAAACTTTCACCAATTTTATGTGGCCATTCACCACTGAATGATAAATTTATAAAAAATAAAAATCCAGATTACAAATTTTCTAAAATCTTCCCGACTCATAAATTTTTCAAATTCATTAAACATAAGTTAACTTCCACCGCAAATCAAATTCTGAACAATATCCTAGTATGAATCATGAAATTGACCTTAGTGTGGTTGGCCTGAAAATCTGCAATATCAAATCCAAAAAATCAACAGCTAAAAAGAATCCTACAGTAAAGGAATAAAACAACGCAGAGGGAATAGTCAACCACCATTCTCACATAAAAACGACATAATTCTACCACTCACTCTCGACACATAACTGCAAGCCACAAAAAGGAAGAACAAAAAATCTTAAAAAGCGATATTAAAATCAGATCAATTATTTGTTCTTCACAATTGCAATCTCTGATTTATGAACTACGAAACCGAGATTTTTATTCATTCAACAAATTAATAAACCTTGTGATTAACCTTTGTGATCCAGCAAAGAACCATTCAAACAGTATATAGAAAAGCAAAATCCAACACCTCATAGTCAACGTAAAATTAGATCTATAAACTTCACAACCTATTTAGGAATGGATTTATCATTGCACTCCCACCACTTCAATAGCCAAGTCTGTCATCTGGAGGACACCAACTACAAGCCACGGACAAGCAAAATTACAAATCTATTAGGAAAATCTAGAACCAAATAATCATATCCAAATCAAAATTGGAGAGAGATCACCAAAGTGTGCATGCAATACAATGCTACATATTCTTCACACAATTTTTGCGAAATCTGAACATCTGCAACGAAACATATGACCCCAACAATCAGAACTACCAAGAACCAAAGAGCATGGCTACGACTTCTTCACACGCCAACCTTTGAACCAAGGAGTGCATGCAATCTACTAGTTCAGATACCTCAATACTAAACAACAAAGAAAATCTAACAAGAAAAAAAAAAAGTCTCTATGAATAACATCACAGAAAAGGTGCATTAAAATGCCTCAGAAACCAAAAATAAATACTGCACTCTAGCAATTTAGTTGAATGAAAACGAGAAATGAGAATCAAACTTATTCAACGTAGAAATTGCTAGATCAAGCCCAGATCAAGATCAAGGTGAATCACCAAATAAAACATCCAGTTCAAGCCCATGTATATCTTCGACCATTTTTTAGACAAACTCTTTCAGGCGAACTGCACCACAAGAAGTTCCTATGAAACCGAGAAATGAGAATCAAACTTATTCAACGTAGAAATTGCTAGATCAAGCCCAGATCAAGATCGAGGTGAATCACCAAATAAAGCATCCAGTTCAAGCCCATGTATATCTTCGACCATTTTTTAGACCACCTCTTTCAGGCGAACTGCACCACAAGAAGTCCCTAGATAAATTACTTATAAACTAAAATCTCAAAGAATTAACCGAATAAATTGTTATGTTGTTACTTAAAAATCTACTTGGAAAACCTAGAAACCAAACACTCATCCGAATCAAAATAGAGAGAGGTCACCAAATTGGGCAGCATTAGATTCAATGCTATATAAATCTTCGCACAATTTTCAACAGCACCCCTGACTAACTGCAACCAAACAAATTCCCGATACAACAAGAATCATGTCACGGCCAAAGACCAAAAATAATTTAAAATAATTATAAACTCCAAATTACTATCCGTAGCTTGTCACAGCTCCAATCTCCCATTAACTGCTGACGTCAAAACTTCGTAATCGAATTTGAAGAATCTGAAAAACAATCCAAGCATTCACCCCCTTAAACTGGCCAAGAATATAGATCCAAAGAGAACATAAACAACAATTTGTTCATAGATAGCATTAAACCATAATTAAGGGAATCTTGAACACGAGAAGATGAAGATGCAGACCAAATCCAAAACATCTGCAATAGGAAATGAGTAACCAACATAAAAAACATAGAACAACTCAGTCACGTAGGATTTGTCATTGCGCTCCCAGGGGTTGAATGGCCAAGCACACTGCACACAAGATAACCACTATCGGCCTCCCTGAACAACACCAATTGCAAGCCACGGAAAGCTATAATTAGTCTTCACACTCGATAGCTCAAGAGAATCAAAAAATTGATAACTCTTTTGCAAGTCATAAGATAAGGCAGATATCACCAAATGTTGCATGAGAATCAACGATGTATATCTATGCCTTCTCCTGTGAAATCAGCTGCAGAAACACCAAGTTCCCAATTTAATAACCATACTACACGACTTCTAACCAATTCAAAAGATTAAAACGATTAATTAGAACATCAAACATTTTATCCTATTTTCTTCACAACGATGATCTCACTACACCAACATTCTATCCTATTTTCTTCACAACGACGATCTCACTACACCAAAGTACCTCTTCATATTGGCAAAAAAAAGCAACACCTTTAGTAAATGAACCGAGAAAATCCTACATAACAGCAAAATAACATAAAAAATTGTCAATTAACAAACAGCCATGACAAAATAAAAAGAAAAATGAAATAAAAAAGGCTATGGATCATAATTTAAACGTAACCAAAGCTGCACAGGAAATGTCAAAGTCCCAGGCCTTTTAAGGCCACCTGAAAACAACAAATGCAAGGTGGACAAAGTCACTGAAATCTAGTGGCTAAAAATCTTACCAAAAGACTAAAGAAAACACTCTTATGACACGATCATCAATTTATACACAAAACTAATCTTACTCACGTCAATACAAAACAGAAAATTAATCAAATAAATCAAAAATTTAAAATTTAATTCTCAATAAAATAAAATTTGTGAAAATTTGAGTAATGAGGTTTTTTAGATGTATAAAATAAAATTTGGGAAAATTTATTTGACTCATGAGCTTTTTTTGATATATAAATATCAGCTAAGACTACCCAGCCTAAGTACACATACAGCAAACTTCTTCCTCACAAGACATATAACCAGATCCAAAAGATAGGCAAGGCAGATAACTTCAACACACGAATAATCACACTCGGACCACATGATAGTCACTCTTTCACAAAATAAAGAAAATGAGATATCTTGTTACTAAAAAATCTACTTGGAAAACCTAGAAACCAAACACTCATCCGAATCAAAATAGAGAGAGGTCACCAAATTGGGCAGCATTAGATTCAATGCTATATAAATCTTCGCACAATTTTCAACAGCACCCCTGACTAACTGCAACCAAACAAATTCCCAATTCAACAAGAATCATGTCACGGCCAAGGACCAAAAATAATTTAAAATAATTAAAAACTCCAAATTACTATCCGTAGGTTGTCACAGCTCCAATCTCCCATTAACTGCTGACGTCAAAACTTCGTAATCAAATTAGAAGAATCTGAAAAACAATCCAAGCATTCACCCCCTTAAACTGGCCAAGAATATAGATCCAAAGAGAACTTAACAATAATTCGTTCATAGATAGCATTAAACCAAAATTAAGGGAATCTTGAACACAAGAAGATGAAGATGCAGAACCAAATCCAAAACATCCACAAAAGGAAATGTGTATCCAACATAAAATACACAAAACAACCCAGTCATGTAGGATTTGTCATAGCGCTCCCACGGGTTGAATGGCCAAGCACACTGCACACAAGATAACCACTATCTGCCTCCCTGAACAACACCAATTGCAAGCCACGGAAAGCTATAATTAGTCTTCACACTCAATAGCTCAAGAGAATCAAAAAATTGAGAAGTCGTTTGCAAGTCATAAGATAAGGCAGATATCACCAAATGTTGCATGACAATCAACGACGTATATCTATGCATACAAATTTTAGAAACTCTTCTCCCGTGAAATCAGCTGCATAAACACCAAGTTCCCAATTTAATAACCATACGACACGACTTCTAACCAATTCAAAAGATTAAAACAATTAATTAGAACATCAAACATTTTATCCTTTTTACTTCACAACGATGATCTCACTACAACATTTTATCCTATTTTCTTCACAACGACGATCTCACTACACCAAAGTACCGCTTCATATTGGCAAAAAATAGCAACACCTTAAATAAATGAACCGAGAAAATCCTACATAACAGCAAAATAACATAAAAAATTGTCAATTAACAGACAGCCATGACAAAAATAAAAAGAAAAATGAAATAAAAAAGGCTATGGATCATAATTTAACCGTAACCAAAGCTGCACAAGAAATGTCAAAGTCCCAGGCCTTTTAAGGCCACCTGAAAACAACAAATGCAAGGTGGACAAAGTCACTGAGAAATCTAGTCGCTAAAAATCTTACCAAAAGACTAAAGAAAACACTCTTATGACACGATCATCAATTTATACACACAACTAATCTTACTCACGTCTATACAAAAAAGAAAATTAATCAAATAAATTGAAAATTTTAAAACAAACTTAATTCTCAATAAAATAAAATTTGTGAAAATATATTTGATTAATGAGCCTTTTTAGATGTATAAAATAAAATTTGGGAAAATTTATTTGACTCATGAGCCTTTTTTTGATATATAAATATCAGCTAAAACTGCCCAGCCTAAGTACATGTAACAGCAAACTTCTTCCTCACGACATATTTTCCAGATCCAAAAGATGGGCCAGGCAGATAGCTGCGATAGTCACTCTTTCACAAAATAGAGAAAATGAGATATCTTGTTACTTAAAAATCTACTTGGAAACCTAGAAACCAAACCAAACACTCATATCAGAATCAAAATAAAGTAGAAGTCACCCAATTGGGCGGCATTAGATGCAATGCTATGTAAATCTTCGCACAATTTTCAAGAGCACCCCTGACTAACTGCAACCAAACAAATTCCCGATTCAACAAGAATTATGTTACGGCCAAGACCAAAAATAATTTAAAATAATTACAAACTCCAAATTACTATCCATAGCTTGTCACAGCTCCAATCTCCCATCAGCCGCTGACGTCAAAACTTCGTAGTTGAATTTGAAGAATCTGAAAAATAATCCAAGCATCCACCCCCTTAAACTGGCCAAGTATATAGATCCAAAGAGAACTTAAACAACAATTCTTCATAGATAGAATTAAACCATAATAAGGGAATCTTGAACACGAGAAGATGAAGATGCAGAACCAAATGCAAAACATCCACAATAAGAAATGAGAATCCAACATAAAATACATGAAACATAACCCAGTCTTGTAGGATTAGTTATAGCGCTCCCACGGGTTGAATGACCAAGCACACTGCACACAAGATAACCACTATCTGCCTCCCTGAACAACACCAATTGCAAGCCACGGAAAGCTATAATTAATCTTGACACTCGATAGCTCAAGAGAATCTAAAAATTGAAAAGTCATTTGCAAGTCATAAGATAAGGCAGATATCACCAAATGTTGCATGAGAATCAACGATGTATATCTATGCCTTCTCCTGTGAAATCAGCTGCATAAACATCAAGTTCCCAATTTAATAACCATACGACATGACTTCTAACCAATTTCAAAAGATTAAGATGATTAATTAGAACATCAAACATTTTATCCTATTTTCTTCACAACGATGATCTCACTACACCAAAGTACCGCTTCATATTGGCAAAAAATTAGCGACACCTTTAGTAAATGAACCGAGAAAATCCTACATAACAGCAAAATAACATAAAAAATTGTCAATTAACAGACAGCCATGACAAAAATAAAAAGAAAAATGAAATAAAAAAGGCTATGGATCATAATTTAACCGTAACCAAAGCCGCACAAGAAATGTCAAAGTCCCAGGCCTTTTAAGGCCACCTGAAAACAACAAATGCAAGGTGGACAAAGTCACTGAGAAATCTAGTCGCTAAAAATCTTACCAAAAGACTAAAGAAAACACTCTTATGACACGATCATCAATTTATACACAAAACTAATCTTACTCACGTCAATACAAAACAGAAAATAAATCAAAAAATTTAATATTTAATTCTCAATAAAATAAAATTAGTGAAAATTTGTTTGAGTAATGAGCTTTTTTAGATGTATAAAATAAAATTTGGGAAAATTTATTTGACTCATGAGCTTTTTTTGATATATAAATATCACCTAAGACTATCCAGCCTAAGTACATGTAACAGCAAACTTCTTCCTCACAATACATATAGCCAGATCCAAAAGATGGGCAAGGCAGATAACTTCACCATCCGAATAATCACACTCGGACCACATGATAGTCACTCTTTCACAAAAAAGAAAATGAGATATCTTGTTACTTCAAAATCTACTTGGAAAACCTAGAAACCAAACCAAACACTCATATCAGAATCAACAAGCAGAGGTCACCAAATTGGGCAGCATTAGATGAAATGCTATGTAAATCTTCGCACACTTTTCAAGAGCACCCCTGACTAACTGCAACCAAACAAATTCCCGATTCAACAAGAATTATGTCACGGCCAAGACCAAAAATAATTTAAAATAATTACGAACTTCAAATTACTATCCATAGCTTCACAGCTCCAATCTCCCATCAACCGCTGACGTCAAAACTTCGCTATCAAATTGGAAGAATCTGAAAAATAATCCAAGCATTCACCCCCTTAAACTGGCCAAGAATATAGATCCAAAGAGAACTAAACAATAATTCGTTCATAGATAGCATTAAACCATAATTAAGGGAATCTTGAACACGAGAAGATGAAGATGCAGAACCAAATCCAAAACATCCACAATAGGAAATGAGTATCCAACATAAAATACATAAAACAACCCAGTCATGTAGGATTTGTCATAGCACTCCCACGGGTTGAATGGCCAAGCACACTGCACACAAGATAACCACTATCTGCCTCCCTGAACAACACCAATTGCAAGCCACGGAAAGCTATAATTAGTCTTCACACTCTATAGCTCAAGAGAATCAAAAAATTGAGAAGTTGTTTGCAAGTCATAAGATAAGGCAGATATCACCAAATGTGCATGACAATCAACGACGTATATCTATGCATACAAATTTTAGAAACTCCTCTCGTGAAATCAGCTGCACAAACACCAAGTTCCCAATTTAATAACTATACGACACGGCTTATAACCAATTGAAAAAATGAAGACGATTAATTAGAACATCAAACATTTTATCCTATTTTCTTCACAACGACGATCTCCCCTTTGCCCATCAACGACAATTATTTAAAATCTGATCAATATGTTCCAAATTCCAAACTGCAATCGAATAAGCAAACGTTCAAAACCTAATTCTTTCACGGTGATCAGCCAAAAGAATAATTAAGCAATCTTAAGCAATCGATTTAATAGAAGAATAATGAAAATTATCCATGCCGACGAAATAGAGAACATGACAGAGCATATCGATCCACGAAGATTACGAAACAGCAAAACCTCAATCATCAATCTGAAACCCTAAACCATCGAACGCTATCCCAAAACGATAACCTAAACTACTACGCAAAGACATCTCAGAATTCGAGATGCAAAATTTACGTAGCTGAAAGAATATATAGAGAGAATTTATGGTCAAGGTTGACGGCCAGGGTAAGGCGGTGAAAGATTGACGGCCACGATATGAACTTTAGCACCGACAGCCTGTTGACGCGGTTTCTTTCTTTTTTTTAAAAATAAATAAATAGATAAAATAAAACACGGTTCTAAATTAAGGCGGTGGAAGTGGAAGTGGAGCGGTTCTACACGGCTCTAAACTCTTCTAGCGATTCTTCTTTCTAGTTTCTACCCTTGCATTATTATATTATTAGATTATATTATTTGATGATTAAAGATATTTTCGTTCGATTTTTTTCTCACTTTTTATGTGTCAGTGAATTTAAACTTATATATAATTATTTATATTTATATTTTTTAATTTTTTAATTAAAATAAAATTTATAAAATTAAAAATATTAATTATATATATCAATTTTTATTTAAAAATTTAATGATAAAAATATAAAAATTATACTTAATTTTTTAATTAAAAAGTTTTTTTATTTAGATTCTTTCATAATTTTTATATTTTAATAATTAAGCCAATTTACACCATGTCGATTAATTTAATTTTTAATCATATAAATTAATCATAATATCAAGTTCAGGTCATTTGTAAAAAAAAATAATATAATTTTTAAGATTTCGATAAGATTTTTATGTAAATTTGTAAACAACACTATCAAATTTTAATAGATAAACTTAATAAATAAGTTCCAGTACATATATAAATAGAAAATACATAGCTTAGAAGGGAAGTTTAATTGAAGTTTCCGTATTACACGTGGAAAGTGATGGTTATTGTTGTTTAATGCCTTAATGGTTAAATACATTATTTGGCATATCTGGTCTTGTAAGATATATTATGATTTTTCTTTAATAACACGTTGTTGTATAATTATTCTTAGACAGTTACACGATACGGAATATTTCATCACATTTTTTAAAGTTTAACTTAAAACTGCATTTTATTTTAATCCCAAGTTTAGTAACAAAAAGTAATCTGATTTTAAACTTCGTGATTTCAATTTTAACATTTAATTTAAATGAATTTGAATCTTTTCATATTAAAAATAAAAATATCATATTAATAAAAAGATAAATAAAAAATTAATTAAATAATAAATTTATTTATATAATAAAGATTATAAACCTCATTCTCATTTTTTATTTATATCTCTCTTTATATGAAATCATCATAGTATTTGTTTACATTTTCTTAATCCAAATTAAATTGATGTAATTGGGTTTACATTGTTGTGACCAGACCAAATACAAATTAAGGGCAAATAGGGTAGACCTGTATATAAGGCAAAATAAAACGTTATAAAATTTAACTTATTTGATTTTTATTTTTTTACATTTTTAAAAAGAAAATCATGAAAATGAAAGTTTAATTTGTGTAATTGTCAATATATATACGTTCCCCCCCAGCCAATTCAATACAAAAATATAACATGAATAATGAAACAAAGTTTGAAGAGTGGGGTTTGATTAGAAAAAAGCAGCAAGGCACCTCACAACGACCAAATTATGTAAGATCAAGTTTGTAAAGGATTGACCTTGCGAAGGTTAACATATTGACAATTTTTTTAGGGACATTTGGTATGCAAATAAATTTTTACTCTAAATCATATTTTTTAAAATATTACTTTTAAAAATATGATTTCTAATAACTTTAACAAATTTATTTAATTTACTTAAAATATTTTTAATAATATTTTATAATCTCATATTACTAGAATACAAAATTTATCACAATTGTTATATATCATTTTTAGTCTAATTCTTTATTATTGAAATATTTTAATATTATATAATTAATATTAATAGAATTAATTTATAAAGATCTTATATTAATAGATACAACTCTGACAAACTTAAATTTTGAATTTTTTATAATCTTTTTATAATTAAAATATTTTAAAATTATATTAGAAAATTAATTTTTTTAACACATAATTAGATAGTAAGATAAATATTTTTTAATATTTTAACTTTTTTATTTATATCTTTTTCTTACAATTTGATTTACTTTATATTTATTTATTTAATCAAAATTATTTAATTAAAATTGGTTTTAATCAAACTAATTTTAATTAATTTTGATCAATTTAAATTCAATCAAATTATTAACCTTTGAAAAAAATTATAATTTTAAATTTTAACAGTTCTTATCTTTATTAATTTAAATTATGACAAATATATTTTTTAATAATAAAATTAACATTAAAATTAATTAAATATAATTTTAAAATTAATCAAATCATAAATAAATTATAATAAAGTATGATTAAATTTTAAAAGGATAATTTAATAATTTTACTAATATAAAAATATTCTTATGTCATAAAAATACAAGATTTTCATCATTTAGGTAAGAATAAAAATATATAAAAATATGAGAATACTCTATTCTAAAAAATATAATATTCTTAAGAATATTTTTTTAATTCGTATATTAAATACGAGAATATAATATTATAAACCTCATATTCTTATAAATTTGTTTTTAATCCGTGTATCGAACATCATTTATATTTATGCCCTTAATACTTTTAGCCGCCATAGAACATAAGGGAAGCTGAGGTGTCTGGATCCTTGGTTGTCCGAAAATTCTGCCTTACTCGATAGTATATCACTCCCAATCTTATAATTTTTTTTGTATATCAGTGACTTGTATACATTCAACTACTAGATTGGAGTGTTACATTCACTTTTATTCTTTATTATTATCATTACTTGAGCTTGATATTTAAAAGTTCAATTAATATTGGTTTAGGTTTTGGACTCTTTTTTCGGATAATTTTATTCATACATTGTACAACAAAAGACTAAATAATAATAACGTTGTTACAATAAAATTAATGTAGTAGACTAAACTTACTTATACATATTTCTCAATTTGTCAAATATCTACAACGTCAGACATATACTCGAAATATATAGAGTTATTTCAACCTTTTAGAGTAAGAAAGCAACAAACCTATCACTCAAAATCATTACAATTGTCGTCCATAACTTGACATATATATATATATATATATATATTACATATTCAAATATATATGTCATTCTAACATGATAAATCTTCGTTCACTGGGAAGGACAATAACATCCATATCTCTTGTAGTACCATATAGCCCTAGTCATCTAATACATACCAAGACTCATGAGAAATAAATTCTCAATAGCCAAATAATCCAATTTTAAAACTCTAGTATGTACTACTGTAGTGATACGAAAAATATTTTTACATTTTTCTCTTTAAAAATAACTTTTCTATTGGAGAGTAATATGTGAATCATATATATATGTGTATGGTATGTATTCATGAATATACAAAATAATGGTTCACCATATTTAACATTTATACCATACTTCATCATCAGTTGAGTATCATGGGCATAATCATCATGTAGTTAAATTAACATATGGCATCATGAATCATATATATCACTGCAGTTCATAATGATCATAAAGATTATAAAATCATAAAATCAGGAGAAAACAATGATAGTATTTTGGCTAATGCCACTTCCTTTATAAAAGAAACATAAGAGTGTCAAAAGAGTTACATAGTGAACTACTCCACATATCACTACGTATATGAGTGAGATAATTTAAACATATATATGACAATTCTGCCACTAGTACAATCTAAGGCGTTCCTCAGTGGATCCAAATACTATGTGGTCACTGCCCTTACTGCAGATCATTCCATCTACAACGGGAGTTTTCTTCCCTCTTATAGAGGACTGCTTTAATATTTTAAAAAATTAAACTCACGAGATCACTGCTAATTGTACAGATAATTTCCTCTTCACTTTTAGGACGTATCATATTGTTATGGATCACCACCACTTTTTCAGTGGAATATTTTCGATACGCTATCCTATACAAATACTTTAGGATGATAAGACTTATGTACATGATTATACTAAAATCTAAATAAATGTCCTTTTAATTGCCTTACTAAGGCACATACTAAAGTACACTAACTTATAATTTGCAACTATCACAGTATTTTCTAAAATTTATCATATCCGAGTAAATGTTTTACCATCCAAAATTATGTTACAACCGTAAAATACCTAATGACCGTTCCATATCGATAATTGATCACTCGGTCACAAGTCCATCTATCCTAAAATATATATTAAGAATACTTCTTCTAGTTTCTCTCTTTTCTTTCATTGATGTTTTTCCTTTCTTGATACGTTTCTTTCATTCTCATGATACTATCCTATCATTAAAATATAACCCTTATATGTTTGATGATATTTTCATATTTAAATTGCATGAATCATGGAAGGTTATTCATTCTCTTTTAAGTGCTTTTATACATAATATCCATCCACTTAATTTATCTTGAATTGGTTAATTTAAGCCCTTTAAAATTCTATAATTACATCAATAAAAATATAATCAATTTCAAGGAAAAATGATAAGATGGTCAAGGCTAAAGAAACGAAAACAAGGAAAAATGGGAATTTCTCACCTTAAGTTCCCTATTTTCCATCCTTTTCATTATATAAGCACGTACCAACATTTTTCTTCCATTTCCATACAATTTTTACATTTTATTTTATTATACATTAAAAGTTTTAGGTGAACTATTGATACTTTCTTTCACCATTTACATTTCATTTCATATTCAATATATTTATGCATAAATATAAATATCAATTTTCTTATAATAAATATATATGAATACATAGATACATCTTTCCCTTTTGATGGCATTATGTTACACCTAAGACTTTATGGTCATGAAGAATTATTATTCAAGCAAAATATCAAAACATCATTAACTCCCTTTTTCTCATGTCTTGAGCGAAACCATGATGCATCAATATAAAAATTTTTTATACAAATTTCTTCTTCATGGTCTCGATCAAAATCCAAAAAAAAAAAAAAGGAAAATGGGAGATTCTCATTAAAACAACCATTCCCTTTTTCTCCCTTGCTTATGCCCGTGACATTAGTAACTTATTTAGGCTACAATTCAACAAAATTTCTTTCATAAAGTAGCTATATCATCTCGGCCAAAGGGGAAAAGAAAGGAAAAAAAAAAGTGATTTTATCACAAATAATTCTTTCATTCCATTTTCATCATCATACAACCGTAAAAACATAATTTATTTAACATAACCATGACAATCTTAGCTTTACACAATCAATTCCATCATCAAGGGTTTCATAGAAATAGTGAAGCAAAATTTGTAATCTTGTCATATATCACTCAATTAATTCATACAATAGTTATAAATGCATTCATATAACATTATAAGCATTTTTCAATAGATTTTCAAGCATTTTAAAAATGTAGAGAGAGAAACATCACTATTCATTTAGCTATGAAAGAGTTTTTAAAGCTTGAAAAACATGATAATAATGATATAAAATTGTTAAATTACCTTGATTTAGCAATAGAAATGATATTTTTCAAACTTTTCCTTCACTTCTTCTTCTTCTTCTCCCTCCCGACTTCCTTTCCTTCACGTTTTTGTCATTTCATTTAGGGAAGAAGACGTGAAACATAAAGTAAGTGACAAAATGACCATTTACTCCATTTAATAATGTATGCTTTACTTTTTTTGCTGTTTGATGCATAAAATTGCAACATAATAAAAGAGGCAAGTTTTGTGATAGAAATTAAACAATTTTTTTTATTAATTATCCTCTATTGCACTACTAATTTAATAATGTTAAAAAAAAGCTATAAAAATGATCAATTCTAGACATGAATTTATCATAAAAATTATATAGAGATCATCAAAGTATTTATATATTTTATATTCATATAGTGTAAATATCTTAGAAAATTTATTTGTTAGGTCTTTATAATTTGAATACAAATATAAAAAATTTTTAGGGTTTGGAATTGGGTTTAGGAAGTTAATACTCACTTTGATCCTTAATTTGCTTCTTCTCTATGTAATTTATTTGAATATTCTATATATTAAAAATAAGAATTATATTACTGATCATCTTATAAGTATACATATTTGACTGAATGTATATATATAAATTTAGAATGAACAAAACAAATATACTGGAAGAAGAAAAAATTTTCAACATATTTCACACCTTAGCTTTATATTTCAGGACACTGTTTCATGCTTTTTTTGGAAAAAAATTGAAACTTTTGGTTGTTGTTATTATTTTTATTACTAATATTAATTAAATTTATAATATCAACATATGTTGCAATAGTGTATCAAATTATTGATAATTTCAATAATATTATTGTCTTGATTAATTTCATCATAATTGACAGAAAAATGTAAGAAAACAGTGAACCATGATGGGCTAAGTAGAATAATTTTATTTGTATTATTTATATTACTAATAATTTTATTGACTGATATAAATTTTACATTTGTGTTGTAGGAAAGTTACTATTATAGAGCTTGATTAAAGGTTTAGAACAGATATGAAGTTTTATAGTATAAAGTGCTTGAAAATTTTGAACTAATTACAGAAGTAAAATGAGATTCAGGATTAAAAAATTATACGTCAACAAGAATAAAAAGAACAAAAAAATAATTACTTTGTGTAGATTTACTTGTTGCAAAGAAAGGTTAAAATGAAAAGATAAAAGGAATCATTTAGTAGTTAAATCTCGAGCAAAGACAAGAATTGACTGTAAAATAAGAAAATCTTTGACTCTTGTCAATGAAAAATTCAGAGTACAATCATATTCTGCATCTCTTTGAAACAACGCACATGTTAACCTATCAACATAATGTGTCCGATGTTCAGGCTCATGAAATAACATTAGCAAATGATTCTGTGATATAACAAAGATCTACTATCACACTTATGAGCAAGTATGTTGGGTGTGAAGTAATATTAGATTTATCCGTTTGAATCAAAAGAACTATCTTCGTACTCACCAGTAAAAGAATTTGATGCACAAAAAAGTTGAGTGTTTATTGGGTTACTTCCAAAAACAAATAACAAAAAATCCATCATTTTTCATGCCTATCAGATGGACTTGGATGAATAGATAACTAATATATTCTGATACAATTTAAGAATGATAGTAGATTACAGATACTTTGATGAAGTTATCTCTTTAGACACGGCATACTGCACTAGCAATGCACACATGCCTTATTTTCAGGCTTTAATAATCATAAATGAATGATTCAATTTGGTGCTGCATTCTTATACAACGAAATAGTATATTCTTTCAAGTGGTTGTTTGAGATATTCTTGGGAGTACATAGTCAGAAAAAGCCTCAAACCATATTCACTGATCAAGATCAAGCCATGGCTAAAACCTTACGCGAGGTTTTGCCCGACATAATCTATAAATTATGCACATAACATTTGATGCAAAACGATATCAAACACCTAGGCTATTTGATGAAGCATGGGTCTCATTTCTTGCGAAACTTTAAGACTTGTATGTATGAGTACTAGGATGAGACACGGTTTAAAGCGGCCTAGAGTCGAATATTCTTAGAGTACAATGTCTGTGAAAATACTTGGATTACTTCAATTTAAGCACAGAAGGAAAAATGGGCAGTGTATTTTATGAAGAAAGTCTTCACGTTAAGAATATTGAGCACACAATTCAGTAAGAGTTTGAATGTGGACATCAAAAGGTGCTTGAATCCGAATGTTACCATTTTTCAATTCTTTACACACTTTGAGCAAGTTGTCGAAGATACAAAGTACAATGAATTGAAGTGTGAATTTGAGGCAAAGGTAGAAGGTGCCACGATTGAAATATACAAGTTCACCTATGTTAAAACAGCTTGCAGAAGTACATACTCCTACAATGTTTAACGTATTCTAATATCAACTTGATTTAAAAAAGGCTTGTGTGAAGCAAAAAAAAAAAGAAATTGAATTGTTGTTTACATATGTCATTGACATGATTGACTACGAGGGATAATAGACAGTTAGAATGGTTGACATCATTATAGTTAGAATGATCATTATAAAATAGTATGCCAATAGTTTTAAATCTCTTACAGCTACAAGAAATTAACTTATCTACAGTTGCAAAAGTTTCAAACCTCCTACTCTTGCAAGAAATTGACCATCGACATAGTTGACTACGAGAGAGTTTCAAACCTCTTACAGTTGCAAGAAATTGCTCGTGTTAAAAAAGATAGGTCAATTTCTTGCAGCTTTAAAAAGTTTGAAACTCTTGACATACTGTTTTATTAATGACCATTCTAACTGTAATGATACCAACCATTCTAACTGTCCATGTGAATGACATATTTAAACAATGATTCGCTTTCTTTTTTTGCTTCACACAACAAGCCTCTTTTAAGTTGAATTTATCTTAGAATACGTCAAACATTGTAGAACTGTATACATATGCAAGTTGTTTCAACATGGACGAACTTGTATATTTTAATCATGGCACCTTCTGTCTTGCCTCAAATTCACACTTCAGTTCATTGTACATTTTATCCTCAACAACTCGCTTAAAGAATTGAAGAATGTCAACATTTAGATTCAAGCACCTTTTGACATTCGCATTCAAACTCTCACTAAGTTGTGTGCTTCGTATGTCTAACGTAAAAATTTTTTTCATAAAAAACCTACCCATTTTTTCTTCAGTGCATAAACCAAAACAATCCAAGTATTTTCTCAAGACATTATACTCTGAGAGTATTCGACTCTAGGCCGCTTTAAACCGTATCTCATCTTCATACTCATACATATAAGCCTTAAAATTTTGCAAGAAATAAGACTCATACTTCATCAAGTTGCCTAAGTGTTTGATGCCATTTTGCATCAAATGCTATGTGCATAATCCATTGGTTTGTATCGAGCAAAATCTCGCATGAGGCTCTAATCATGGCTCGATATTAATTAGTGAATATGATGTGAAGCCTTTTTTGACTATGTGTCTCTAAAAATATCTCAGACAACCACTTAAAAGAGTTTATTATTTTGTCATATAATAATGCAACACCAAAAAGAATTACTCATTTATGATGATTAAAACTTGAAAACAAGACAAGAGGCCTATGTGTATTATTGGTGCAGTATGTCATGTCCAGAGAGAGAACCTCACCAAAGTATCTGTAATCTACTATCATTCTGACATTAGCCTAAAATATATTAGTTGTCTACTCGTCCGAGTCCATATAGACATAAAAGCATATCAAACTCCTTGAAAGTAACCCAATAAACACTAAGCGTCTCCCTATATCAAACTTCTTTATCGACAAATATGAAAATAGTTCTTTTAATCTAAACAAATAAATCCAATATTACTTTGCCCCACAAAGTGCTTGTTGATGAGTGTGAAAACAAATCTTTGTTGGATCTCAAAATTATTTTCCAACATTATTTCATGAGCCTGAACATCGAGCACATTATGTTAACAAGCTAACATGTGGGTTGTTTCGGCGAGATGCAGAACATGATTGTACTCTTCTATTAAATCATGTACTTTAAACTTTTCATTGACAAGAGCCAAAGATATTCTTGTTTTACAGTAAGTTCTTATCTCTGCTCGAGGTTTAACTACTAAATAATCTTTCTTATCTTTTCATTTCATCCCTTCTTTACAATAAGCAAATCTGCACGAAGTAATTGTTTTGTCTTTTTTATTCTTGTTGACGAATAACTTCTTAACCTTGAATCCCATTTTACTTTCATAATCAGTCTAAAATTTTCAAACACTCTCCATACTATCAAACTCCATACATATTTTAAGCCTCTAATCAAGCTCTATAATAGTAATTTTCCTATAACACAAATATAAAAATTATATAAATCAATGAAATTACCAATAATATAAATAATACATGTAAAAATATTCTACTTAGCCTATCATAATTCACTGTTTTCACAAATTTTTCTATCAATTACGATGAAATTAGTCAACACAGTAATATTATTGAAATTATCAATAATTTAATACACTATTACAACACATATTGATATTAGAAATTTAATTAATATTAGTAATAAAAATAATAACAACCACAAGCTCCAATTTTTTTCTCTAAAAGCAACATGAAGCAGTGTCCTAAAATGTAAAGGTAAGGTGTGAAAGACGTTGAAAATTTATTCTTCTAATATATTTGTTCTGTTCATTCTAAATTTATATACATATATTCAATCAAATATGTATACTTGTATGATGATCAGTAATATAATTCTTATTTTTAATATATAAAATATTCGAATAAATTATATCAAGAAGATGCAGATCAAGGATTAGAGTAAACATTATCTTCCTAAACCCGATTCCAAACCCCAACAGTTTTTCATATATGTATTCAAATTATGAAGACCTAACAAATAAATTTTTTAAAATATCTACACTGTATGAATATAAAATATAAAAATACTTCGATAATTTCTATATAATTTCTACAGTAAATCTATGCTTAGAATTGATCATCTTCATAGCTTTTTTTTAACATTATTGAAATTATTAAATTAGTAGTGCAATAGTGAATAATTAATAAAAAATGATTTAATTTCTATCACAAAACCCGCCTCTTTCACCATGTTGCAATTTTATGCATCAAACAGCATAAAAACAGCAGTTGAAAATTAAAAAGCAGAAAAACAGCAGTTGGAAAATGCAAAGAACAGCGTGTCTAAAAATGCAAAGAACAATTCAATGAAAAACATCAAACAGCAGAAAAACGTGAAGCATACATTATCAAATGGAGTGGATGAAAATGCAGCAATTTTGTTGGATTAAAATGCAACAAAAATGCACAAAAACAGCAACTACAACAGCAATCAAGAATGGAACAACAGCAGCTTCAGAGGTGGTTTCACAGCAGCAACAAGTGATTTTCTGACACCAACACAGATGGTTTTCAAACAACAACCCAGATAGAAAAATCCGCAATCCAAACAGTAAAAAACCAAAATCCAAATGCAGCAAATGTAGCTTCTACTCAATGTTACTGTGTGTCTTGCGCGGGAAGAAAAGAAGCTTTCGTGTGTTGCTGGTGTACTCAAAACGCAATGTTTTAAGTGTTCCAAAACAACGTCATTTCAAGTTACGGCAATGAAAGAAAAAGGATGTCATTTCGAGCTCGAAAATTTAAAAAAAAAAATAGCACGAAATGGCGTCATTTTGTAGAGACAGTCAAGAACAGCAGGATCCTTGGACAGCTGAGGATCCGGATGTGAAGCTAAGCTAATCCCTCGAAAAGCAGCAAACCACCTCATTAAACCATAGGCACAGAAGTAGATTAGTTAGTGGTGTACGCTTCCTCACGATAACAGAAGCTTCAGATTGAGCTGTAGACAATAAGTTTTAGCTAAACATGTGAACTTAAAAAATATTGATCATAATAATAAGTAATAACAAAAGAGATATTACCAACAAAAAAAAAAAAGCAACAGAGAATTTTCTTCCAGCGAAAAAAAATTAGAAAATCAAGATGTTACTTAATTTTGCTGTTAGGCTGTTAGCTAATGAAATAATATTCTTTAGCAGAGCATACCTTTCTTTCCATCAAATCTCTTATCTTGAGGCAACCCATCTCTGCGGTATTAATTTATTTGCATTTAAACTTCCTCTTGTGTGGCTTTGTTTTTCTTGACAGCAACTTTAGCCTCATCATAGACACTACTACGAGCTCCATGTTCTGATATGGCAACTACAGAATTCGGTCGCCAAAGAAGTACTTCAAGCACACATAGTGGGTCTCTCCTAAACTGGGACTTGGAATCTACCCAGATATAGTATTCTTCTTGAGGAAATAGGCAATGGCTTAACATATGAATAATATCCAAGCACTCAATTATATGAAGCAAATGAATGAAGGCAAGTATAAGCACGACAGAGAAAGAAAAATAAAATCAATGATGGCAGAATTTAAAGAAAAGAAGATTATTGTGGACAATCTTTTTGTCATTCACAAATGAAAAGTGTATAAATATGAAGAACTGATGGAGTTAATTTGGGAATGAAAAAGGGAGAGGGGGTGGAGTGGAACAGGACAAAAACAAAATCAGCTTCACGAATACATCTTGCTTGTGCACTTAAATAAGATTTTAAAATATGCAATTACAAATTATATAAAGGAAGAAAATGAGAACCAAAATCATGTTAAAGATACCTTGAGAATTTTACCGTTCAACCTTTGATCAGAAAAAGGAAGATCCCTAACAACCACAACACGCCATTTTCCAACAAATCCATCTTCCCCAATTCTGTGCTCCACTAATTCACGCATTCTTAGGGTGATTTCATCCCAGAATGCTACATAGCAGACCTGCATACCACGAAATAGATTTGGCAGATAAAATTGTTGACTTCTAAGTTACATTAGTAATAAACTCTTAAACTACATGACTGACCTTCTTAAGTGATGTCTCTGACATTCCAATAGGTTGGTAGAGATCATCTGCACCACCAAATGCACAAGTAGATACCACAACTTTTCAAGAGTGCATGTAGCTTTTATCTCTATCAGATATTTTAAATCCTCCATCTATGCTGTAGAATACACAATGCACCAACATAGTTTCTTTGGCCTATATGTAGAAACAAGGGGCATATAACTAAAGCCAAGCTTATAAAGTAATGAAGTATGTCAAATTGAAAAAAATCCAAAGAGATTCCACCTTCCAAAACCCATATCAAATCCAAATACTGAGAAAGAGCTAACCTCAAAACTTCTCTCTCTTTGATCAAGTGTTAGGTTTCCAAAAAATAAATTAAATCTCGTGACTTCAAGATGCTGTTGAGACAACGTAGTATTCCCTCTTACAAAAGATGTACCACTCTCTAATATGTATAAAACTTTATTAACAGGGCCTCCAGATTATTTAGTCACTGGAATGTCTAAATGTTCAAGTTCTTCAGGTGGTAGGAGCTTCAAGCAACCTGATAAGATCAATTCACGTGTCATACAAGGGGATACTTTAAATGCTATACACATCTTTGTAAAAAATGATGGTTATGATGATCAACAAGAACAACAACAAAAATAACAGTTATTAACTCTATGTCAATGATAATCACTGATATTGCATAAGCAGTATCTTGAGTTTTTTTAGTGTCCAAAATCTAGTAAGACTCATATTAGCCTTCATTCTTAGAAGTGATATTGGCACCCAGTGCAAGCTACAGAGCTAATAGCAAAACGATGGTGCACAAAGAAAGAAGTACTGAGATGGTCCAGGTTAACAGCATATTGAACCATTAAGGATGGCAATGACACACCAGGAAGGTAGTTCGGATTCAATGTGCCTGGTTGTAAAACTAACACACTTGATCTTCCTGTTTAAAGCAGTTTCACCCAACAACTGCTTCATTAGAAGCTATTAAGCAGAAGTGCATAACCTTAGAGACATTAATATATGAAAATTGTTTGAGGCAAGAATATGTATCTTAAGCTCAAAAGTATAGACAATTCATGGACTGCGGATCGAAATTGTAGCCGCAACCACATCACCCACAAATTGCAAGGTGATGAAAATTCCTATCATTGCACCACAAGGGAATCACATTTGCTACAACAACAAGTTGCAACAGTGTTGTGTGAATTTATTTCAAGAAAATGGCCACAAGGATCATAACCTGTATCAGGGTGTTCACAACACCTGTAATTGCACTATTGCAATGCAACCATAACTGCAATTTAGCATATTAACACATATAAAACCCAAAATGGATATAGGTGTTGCGACCTGGCAAAATTTTTTAGAAGTGTCCAGCACATTTCAAATACGGATGCAGACTTTAGACTCATTTTTAGAAGTATCAATTGTTCTTAGATCCTAAGAAAAGGTTCATACCTTGACTGGGTGTTCTTAGTAGATTAGAAAAAATAATTACTAAAAGGTTACTTAAGCAGATCTCTGGAGGGCTCTGGTTGTTTTAATCATAGAAGACAAAGACGAAGTGTAAGTTGTGTGCAACTCCAGTGGAAGTTTCAACTGGAGAACACGAACTTCATTGAACAACCCAGCAATGATGGGGTAAAATCTAAAATCAATTTTTTTAATATTGGCTTGGGAGGTTAAGGTTTAACACATTTGGAAGGCATGAATTAACAGAATCACTTATGTAAGCAAGAAAAATTAACTAAGCAGTGGTTATGAAGTGAGTGAAGCAAGCGTTAACATTAACCAAAGTCCAATAATTGAAAATGACTAGTATAGTCAACTAATTTTGTATAACGCTCGGCTGCACTGTGTCTTTTGGTCCAATAACAGAAGGGAAAGTCTTATTCATCCCAAAAATAAGAGGAAAAAATTGAAAATTTATCGACTTACGTTGTCTGACACCCCCAATAACACAGGTAGTTGGATCAAGCCGATTTAAATTGTCCTTCGGATCTTTCCCCAATGTGGGTGTAGATTTATCAACTTTGCTTAGTTCCGAGTTGAATCCAACTGGTTTATTAGGCATACCGAACTATGAGTTCACTATGTTTCGTACCTATTATTGAAGCCTCGAATACAAGTAAACACACAATTGGAATAATGATGAGTAGCATCCAATCCAATATTTCGATAGCTTCCTAAGTAGTTGTACAGTGAACTCGTTCTCACCTCTGTGCACGAGTTTCTTATGCTTCCGTCGCGCACGGGCCCGCATACGACCGAGTTCGTCCGATTCGTCGTCTAAAACAGAGATCGACACGTTGTTGTTGTTGTTGTCAAACATTGAAGAAGAGATTTACTAAGAATTGAGGATTGGTCGGAAGGATATTATCAGAGTTCAAAATGGTAATAGCTCCGTCCATGGAATAATGGCCTATTGAACGAGACACACAAGCGAATGAATAATTGCAATGTCTGAGCAAAAATGCAAAATGAACAACTCCAATCTGGGCCCTGCCTTAAAACAACAAGCAGGGAGAGCAAAAAAAAAACGAAACTTTTTTTATATATAAAAATGAAAACGACTTTACTACAAGGACTAATTTTAAAAAAATATTATTCTCACGTATTATTTAGTTATTTTAAAATTTTATTTTCTTACCCTTAAATCTTGCGTAATGTTTAAAATTGAGTAAATTTAATCATATCTGGTATATATTAGTATACCAAACAAATATTGTAAGTATCAGAACATAAATGGGTGATTTATTAGAATTTTAATAGGAAAAAACTTATGATTAGCATCATAAGAAAAAAAATGTATTCTACAGAAGAAATTAGGAATCTTTAAGATAAAAAAACTAAGTTTAAACTTCTGAGGAAGAAAAAATGGCAGGACAGCTAACTGACAGGTTCTTGGACTCAATCCTAAAACTCGCAATAAACTTTCACTGCCTCTTTGTTGCTATTAGCTTCAGAGAATTTATTCAGTTAAGATTCATTCAGAAATTGAAACTCCTTGCTTATGAATTGTACGTTTGCTTTGTTACAACAATTGACCTATTCATTAAAATGGTTGAAAAATGATGTTCACCTCTCTAATCAGAAGGAAACTGACCAAAATCCAAAAGGAAGAAGAAAAAAAGTACTTTCAGGGAAATATCAGAACTGAGGTTGGATTCATTACAGATTGAAGCTTGTCGATGTGGAGGCCTGCTATATAAGTTGTATCTACTTCCTACGTTATAACATTGAATTTGTACATTCATAATTGTTGCATTATATACTGTATGTTTGACAGCAAATTATTTGCAAAAGGAATAAAACTGTAAAAGCTCACATCATATTCACTGATGAAGAATAGTATACTAATAGTGTGAGCTAGCTGAAGCTCTCAATCATTTTACCTCTCGAGACGAGGACTGTCAATATTTGTGGTAGGTGATATTCTTAGATGCACACTCGCTTGTATCTTCAATAAGTTGGAGACTATATCAGCCGTGCTTGGTCTGCTTGCCGGTTCTTGAACCAAGCAGGCCACACTTAGTTTAGCAAGCTCAACAGCTAATGCTTTCCCATTATATCCAGTGAGATTAGGATCAACGAAGGAACTAAGATTCGCTTCTGCTTTCTCATTTGCCATGAGTGACACTATGACTGCAGAAAGCATTACTTCTCTTCCATTTTGAACGATAACACAATCTTTCCCGGTGATCAATTCCAACAACACCACTCCAAAGGCGTACACGTCCATTTTGGGACTGACCATCCCTGCCTCCAGATACTCTGGTGCCATGTAGCCCCTAGTTCCCACCACGTGGGATGTGCAAGTTGTTTCCCCTTGTGATTCTTTTGCAAGAGAGAAATTTGCAATCTTGGCCCTCGCATTCTTGTTCAGTAGGATGTTGCTAGTGTTAATGTCCTTGTGCACATAGCAAGGCTCTGTGAAATTGTGAAGATATTGAAGTCCATTGGCAATGTCCAGAGCAATCTGGATCCTGTTACCCCAACTCTGGTGCTCCGTGGACATGTTTTTCCGCAGCCATTCTTTCAAAGAACCGTTCTCCATGTATTCAAAAACAAGGTAGAAGAAGCCGTCGTGTTTGCAGTAACCTCGCAGCTTTATCAGATTGAAATGATTGATCTTCTTCAGCATATTAACTTCCTTGGATACATCTGCACTCATTTTCTTGACAACTAAGATGTCCTTCCCAAACACTCCCCGGTACACAGAACCCTCTATTCTGTTCTTTGAACTGAAATTCTCAGTGGCCTTCTTTATCTCCTCGAATCTGTACTCTTTGGAATCATCCTCAATGCTTGCAATCTCCTCACGGAGGTCTTCTGAAGACGTCCACATAGTTTTTCCTATTGAACCCACCTTATCGATCCTTGCTGATTTCTTTCTCAACAGAAACACAGAAAATAAAATCACACACAGAACCAGCACGAATCCCCCAGTGGTGGAAACAACGACGTAGAGTTTTCTTTTTGCCTTGCTAGGGGAAACAGAAACAGCAGCAGGTGAAATGGCTGCAGGTGGAGGAAGATGGTGAATCATGGTGGTTGAGCTGTCAGGTTCACTTGGCAAGGGAATTAGAATCGTTGTGAATGGAAAAAGAGTGGGTGTGGTAATAACATTGGCGTCAAGAAGAGAACTTTCACTTACTTTGAATCTCATAGCAAGAGCGGATATATTATCACCCCAATAAATTGGGTAAGTTAGTAAAAACTTGGTGCCATTGGCAGTTTGAGACGCAGTGGGACAAGCACATCTGAGTGGAACATGTAATACCATACCAGGATGCAAATCTAATACCCCATATGGATTATAACGCTTGAGAGAATCACAAGTAGACAATCCCTGATACGTATCATTAGCTATTGTGAAATAAGTTAGGATAGTGGGCAATTTATATTTGGTTTCAGCTTCATAGTAGTCCTTAGTTTTACAGGAACAGTTTACAGGGATAATTACCTCTTTGCCAGTTGGGAACACAGTGGGCATAGTGACGTTGTTGATTGTGGCGAGCTCTTCTGGGTCTGATGATGTCAGATTTGAAATTGCAGGAATGGTACTATAAGGAGGTTGGGATTTAAAGATGAGGAAGGCCAGGCAGGAATTGTTCAGGCCATTACATGTATAAAGGAAAGCTGAAGATGGCCCATTCTCATCGTTGTTCGCGCAACTCATAACGGAATTTGCTGAGTAATTCTGCTCTGCTCTGGCATTTGAAGCTACAAAGTATAGTATGAAGAGAGGAAGGAGAAAGAGTTCCATAGTGTGGTGATTTTTCTTTGAAAGATGATTAGTGGGTACTGGGTAGATGGAATTTTGAGGCGTTTGAGTATGATAAGATATTAGTGACATATTATTATCACAACAGAATAACGCGTGGAGAAAGATAAGAAATGAAAAAAGAAATATTATATGTCAATTTTTGCTGACTAATTCGAAGCTCTGTTTTTCATTATAGTATAGAAACCACTAACCTAACACGCAGTTTCGCGAAACTTGGTCAGTTGTTTATTTCATTTACAAAGAGCGATATATAACACAATTGTGCTGATTGGCCTGACTCGATTTTTGATGTATGAATTATTTTATGTGCAAATTTAATCTTAAATATGGCCACTTGAATGATATTTTGTTGTGTGAACAACGATTGCAGCTTTTTTGCACTTTGTCAAGAAATTGTTGTCAGTATAACTTGAAAAAATTGTTAACGCTCTTTCCATCGATAGACAAATCCATTATAAATTCGAATTTGGACTATCTGTTAATCAGATTCTCCTATTCCTTTTCAACACCTATTAATTAACTGACTATAATTTAGGCTCGAGGAATTTAAGGGTCAGTGTCAAAGATGCTTGCTGGTGAATACTGGACATATAATTAGTGGTGCCTAAATGTCTATTTCTTGATTTATTACTCTACAAGTATTAATGCAGGAAGAGAATGAAGAAACAAAGGTTTAGTCATTGGAGCACAAAGACAAGTGATGAGTGACGTAAGAATAGAAGTGGTCTTCAGGTTAGCCGGCCTTATGACAAAATCTTTGGCTAGAGGAACATGATTTGTATATTCTGGAGACTAGCTTGCGGGTTTTTTTCAACTTTTATGGCCCATAATTGATAAATATTTGAGGGAAGACCAACTTTGAGCAAAATCCAATGAAGCTGGCCACGTCGAAAAAGCCAAGTACCATATGGAAGACCCCGCAAATGTTGCACACGTCATTATGTAATTTATGGCCCCAAGCATTAACTCTCAGAAGGAAAAGAACGACAGGCGCACACAACATATATATTATGATAGTACTTTAGCGAGTACAACTACAAACTCTTTTCATGTTGGGTGCAAAACGGTGTTCTAGTAAAAATAAAAACTTACTAGACAAGAGAACCTGCTTTATGCATCTTGTAATATATTGAATCTTATTCTTTTTCATTTCTTTTTTTTACTTTTTGCTTTCAAAGTTATGTATTCACTTTGCTTGAAACCGAGGGACTGGAAGCTGGAAGCTGGAAGCACAACTCAACATGTTGTACAAGTACAACAGTTGTACACACACACAAGATGACTTAATTTGTCTGCCATACTATATGGTCTCTTTCTTTTTTAAAATAAATGAATTGTTCAAACTTTCTAAAGTTTCAACTCCTAACTGTCTGCTGGCACCTCAATATTTGCGTATAGTTATAAAAAGATTTAGTTTTTATAAATTTTAAAACAATCACAAGAATATTACGATCGATGATTATCAAAGACTCCAGCTCTTAATAAAATTCAAGTCTGAAGAACTTTTTTCTTTGTATACATAATTATAAAGTGTTGTTTTTTAGTCAGTACAACCATTATTTGTATACAATGCGCGCCATTGACGACCATACATAATACAAAGCAAACTTTAAGACCAAGTCTTTACTAACCACTTTAAAGTGGGCCTTCAAATATGGATCGATGCTTTGGATATATTTTGTCAAAAGTAAGGATTCACCACATGCACCGATGCACCTAAGATGCCTATATATAATATCAATGTCAAGCATGGACAAGCTCGATCGTTTCAAGCCACTTTCAATTTGGCTCTCGAAAAGGTTTCCTTCCTCCTTAATTAATCACAAAACTAACAATGCCTCACATAAATTACAATTGACATTTTGAAAGACTTTGTTGGCCTGAAGTCTTTAAATTAATAAGTAAAATTAAAAATTTGAATGGATAAATCAAAGTAATCATATCGTTAAGCAAAAATATAGATTAGACAAAATTGGTGATTAATTGACATACTATATTTTATGTTATAGAGATTCTTATATCTATATGTTACATTATTTTATTACGTATTAATTAATAATATTTAATAATTTTTTGATTTCGTACTAATTAAGAACTTACGTAATAAAAAAGTTAAAAATTAATTAAAAATTATTTATTAATGGTAAAACCACACTTGTTAAAGAGAGTGAGAGAAACACAGCGGTAAAGCAACGAGAAAGTCAAGCGCTCACAACTGTCTCACCCCTACACCCTTTCCAAATCAGGTTCCGTACGACTGTGTTGCCCCACTTATTGCTTGCCACGCGTTTCTCTTTTTATGCAACTAATAAAAACATGATTGTTAGTAATTGTTTTGAAATATATATGAAAGGAATAATTTCAACTTTAAAGAATAGGGAAATATATTGAAAAATCTTTCAGGCTGGCATCGGTACGATCTTGGTATGGAATGGAATTTGGATCCATGATTATAATGGTATTATTCGGATTTGAAGCCACGATGGATAAGCTATTTACGTTATCACCTTAATTCATTAAATAAATTATTTAATGAGAATAACAAAAATAATTATTGTTTTCAGTTGAATAATACCATTTAGCTGTGCATTTCAAATATTCTTTCACCTTCAAATTATGAACTTGTTAAATGCAATATTAGTTTCTTCGTCGGCAATCATCAGCTTCTGCTTTTCTTTTTCTGGCACTCAATTCATTGATCCACATGACATTATTATTCTAATTAAATGCGCTAGTAAGATGGCACAATATCTTTCCAAATTCCAGTTTCATATTCTCTATTTAAAGACCATAGAAAATGAAAGTTGTTCAATACAAAGAAATCGAATTGATTATTTCTTTTAAATAGCCAAATTAAATTCAGTAATTTATGGAAATCACATTTATCTAGACAAGCAGAATGCACCGCCAGTGTGTTTAAAATATATTATAATCAATTGGTCAAATAACCCGTGCGGATGTCAAAATATAAAAATTGAATTGGCCAAATTAATTTAACTTTTTTTTTTTTTCACCAACCTTAAACTGTAGAGTCTCTTACCATTTGCTCCTTTTTCTTGTTGTAGAAAAATCTGACTCGGTAACAGATTGATTTGCTTGGAATTCACTTTATCTGGAATAAAGTAGCGTCGGCAAACCACTAATGCATAATTCAAAGAAGAGAAACAAACTTTAAGATGGAATTAAAATGGCACAAGACAAGAAAGAAAAAGGGAATGAAAAGAAGAGCATGGAATCGTTTTATACAAAGCCTGCTCATTATTAGAATTTAGACAAAAATAATTGGTGCTGAATTGACGCATCCGTAATATGCAACTCTTTGCTATACATACTTATTTGACAGAATCATCATACACTTACCCGTCATTGGAAAATTGATAAACACCGCTCATCTTCACATAGTACAATTTGATTGAAGTTTGAATGTTTATGGCGGATGAACCCTTAATATATGTATGTGCATGTGCAGTATAATCTACAAGGAGAGGACTAACCCTTCTCCTTCCCCTGTGTCCTGAACTGGAAGGCGGTACAGAGATCTGAATTCCCAAATGATGTAGCTTGATAAGTTTCAAGAATCCAAAGCAAAGGGAGTGTCCAATAGATCATAAGGAGCCCAAAGCGCATCCAAAGGACATGGTCTATTGGCGTCCAATCGAGCCCATGGCTTACCTTTCCCACTCCAATGCAACAGACTCACAGGACCAGGGTGCAGATCCCTACAAAGCCCACGTAAATTGTCTCCACCAAGACCATGCTGGTTCCACCGGTGATCCACCGGAGCTATTGTGCCGGCAAAGACAAGAAGAAAGGGAGGCAAGGAGCCCAGCTCGTAGATTCTCACCCTCTTCTGTAGCTCCATCCATTCCTCAATCTTGGTGGTGTAATCCCCTGCTCGCCACCGATCTAGATCAATCACCATCACCCCCGTATTGAAATAGCAAGCCTTTCTATCCGCAAAGGTGAGAGATAACGAGGGGTTGGACCAAAATGTTGGAGTGAAATAGGAGGTGAAATTGGCGTTACAGTATTCAGGGGCTGCGAGTACTGAAGATTCCCCCAGCGGTGTGGCGGCGAGTTTGGCAATGTCGTCGACAAGGAGGAGGTCGGAGTCCAGGTACACCACTCTTCGAACACACAATGGAAGAAGGTTAGCCAAGTAGCTGCGAGCGTAGTTGAGAGGGCAATCGAGGGCGGAGCGAATGGAGGTGGAGATGAGGCCAGAGACGGTTGAATCGTGAAAGTGGTAGAGCTGAAATTGGAGATAAGGAAAGGATTTAGAAATGGCGGCACGCAGAAGGGAGTCGTCAGAGGAACAGACGAAGTGGAAGAAAATGTTTTCGGGGCAGGAAGAGTGTTGGAGGACAGAGAGGATGGCAGCCATGGAGCCACGAATGTAAGTGACGTCGAGCGTCATTGCAATGTGGACGGCTTCATCGGAGCAGATATACTTACCACCGTCGTCGGTGTCGTCGGCGATGGATTTGCAGTCTGGGGAGTTGTAGAATTGAGGGGCTTCTTTGAATTGTTGAGTGAAAGTAGTATGGTTTGTGGCATTGTGGAGGGCAAGACACGGGACGAAGAAGAGGAAGAGAAGGGAAGGGAATGGAGGAGGAAGAGGAGGAGGTTTTGGCGTGGGCATTGTATTGTGATCTTTTGGAGAAGGGGAAAGGGCGTTTGAGTTTGAGGTGGGTGTTGGATTTCAACTTTGAAATTCCAACTTTGAATTGGGAGATAAGAGATCTATGAGTTGGCTTATAATTGGAGTTTGAGCCTTTGAGGTTTCAGACACGCTTTCGGGTTAGTGAATAATAGTATAAAAAATCAAATACAAAAAAAAAAGAGACGAGGGGATGAATAAAGCAAGGAGGGATTAGGTACAGTTCACATTTGATACTGCGGATATGATTGGAATTTGGGAGTATGGGACCCTCCTTAAGGTAGTGAAGTGCCTTCATGTCTCAATAACTCGTGCATTCTATCATCACAGTATGGGATACTCATTCTAAAATTAATCCGGGGGGGTCAGGGTTCAGGGTATGTACCTATGTACCCAATGCCTATGTAACCTATGTACCTTGACAGAGTAGATGTATCTCATTAGCACGTTATTCTTGTATAATTAATGATATAATTAACTCTGAATCCATAACAAATATGAAATTAAAACAAAAATAAATAATATTTGATAAGAAATATTGAAGAGTGAGAGGAGAGTATGAGTACAAAAGAGGCATGGGTGGACGCCCAGGATTGAGCATTGTGAATTTTGATGTGCAGCAGGTAGCGTTGTTCCTACGTTGTGCATAGATTCATGTAAAGTAATGTAAGGAACATCTATGTTAGTTAATGGTTCATGGTCATCCATCCCAACTTCTTGTGTTTTATTTCTTTTTTGTAAATGGTGAACTATCCCATCCTCACCCGAAAACTATGTTGCAGCAACCCAATCTTCCGATGGGGAAGCATTCCCATTTCCCAATACAATTGAAATGTAATTTTGAGAATGCCTCCTCACCAAAATTTTGATATATTACCTTTACTCTTAGGATTTTTAATAATTATACTTGCTTTTGTGCAATCTGAATGTTCACATAAGATTTGGAATGGAAAACTAAATCCCTTCATAATTAAGGCAAATTTCAATGAGTCTTTAGCCCTGGTCTAAATAGAGAAGGCGATTAAAAAAGAAACCTCATTGATTACACGGTCTATGTATGAATTATATTCCATATTCACCATGATTTATATATATATATATATATATAAAGCTCCTTAATTTAGAAATTTGCCATTTGCCAACAAAAATAAATATGGACTCGATCTGTTGAATCATTTATTAATACAAATATTGTAGCATAAGCCCAACATTAATTAATATAATTTCTGATAACCCTTTAATTTAAGCAATCCTCCACTAAACCGTCAGAATAATGAGACTCGAGATCCATAAAATAGTATTGTTAAGCATCCGTCCTACTCTTTCTTAGACAAACTTAAACGTAAAATAAAATAAAAACTCCAGACAAGTCAAAAGAAGCGAGGTAAAACGTCGTTTCCAAGCAATTCGAAGGTTTAGCTTTTGGTCACGTTTGACATGCTCCACCTTCATCTTCACTTGTTTAAACTTAAATATATTATTATAAGCTATAACTATCCCTCCTTCCTTTCTTTCCTTCTTTCTCTCTGCCTTCCCTTTACCTACTATTTTATTTCCTCTTCTCTTATGTAGTTTGTGATTCGTTATTTCTGTAGATTATGTACAGATCATGTACTTTATTTCTTTTGGAGTACATGGCGTCGTGGCTTTAAGAATCAAGGAACATTGTTTTTATATTATACTGCGAAAATCTTTTAAATACAAATATTAATTATGAAGACCTCTATATATGATCAATTTACAAAGGAAAGAAGAGTGAGTTGGTTCCAGTTTGCAATTGCATGACATCACGTAGACGAATTTAACAAGGTATAATTAATATATATATATATATAAGAGAAAGATAAATAATGTATATTGATAATAAGAAGAAGTAGAGAATATGTTGTATTTAGACAATTAAGCATATCCCTGAATCCGAATTCGGAAAGCAAAATGGTATGAACACGAGAGAGTAACAAAAATGTAGACATGATTCTGCGAAGAGAAGAATGTTTGTGTGGGGATGGATGGGTAATGTGTAAATATAAAAATGAAAATAAGAATTGGGGTTAGGTAAGGAGAGAGAAACACAAACAATTATTAAGATTTGATTTGTTGAAAGAAAATCCAACAAAAAAGAAAAAACGCGTATAGTTGAGTGAGGGTGCACATGGACGCCTGCCCTGAGATTCTTTTCTAAATAGTCGTCTACATACGGAACCCATACGGTATACAGTTGGCAACCCTGAGTCTCTCGTTCAAGGTACCTAATAAATATTTCATGTCGGTGTGAGTGTGGACTGTGCAGCCATTCAATTTTGAAAATTGGAAACATTAATTACACAAACAAATCAACGCACCAGCGCATCACATAGCACACCACACCCGACTTCTCATCGCTGTTATTTTAAATTGACTACACTGCTTTACACAAATGCATTGCTTATATTTTGAATTTCTAATTCGAGCTTTAGATTAGATCTAATCTCCCCCACTAACTTTCCCTTTTCTGTTTCCTTAAACATTCTACAATGTCCAATTTATTCACCACTCAATACCTATTATTATTCAACATTAGACAATAGAGTATAAATAATAAGTCAGGTGAGAACTCTAATTTGTAATTTGTTAAAGATAAAATAAGAATAGTTTGAAGTTATATATAATAATATTAATCTTTAAAAAATAGTGACAAAAGCTTAATAATAGAAATTAAATTAAAAAAATTATAAATTATAAAAAAATAAATTAAAATGGACAAAAATTAAAAGAATAAGTAATCAAAAAAGGAAAGTAGAAAACAAATTGAGAGGGAAATAGTACCGAGTAGGTCAAATGGCGATGGCAATGCAAGCACTACACCGCCGAGGTTATGGATTAGAGTGGCGTCATGGGTTGGAAAAGGAAGCTAGAGCGCCATGGTGGAGGAAGAGTTTGTCTTGTGTGGCAGCTAGAGTAAAAAGTACAAAGTTTTAATAATAAAAAAATACACCCTTAGACAAAAATCTTAAATAAACAAAATTTTTAATTAAAATAAGATTCTTAAATGAATAAAAAATTTTAAATAAATAAAATTCTTAACCTTAAATAAATAAGACATATCTTCTTAATTTCTAGATAAACGCAAGTTTGAATGTGATGGTTGCTCGAATGTCCTGGCTCTAGCATGGATTGTATTTAATTCATTAACAGTAGACAAAATAAAGAACAAAGACGAGTTGATTGCGAAGTCAGACGAAACAAGGTGTTCAAGACTCTTGTTCGGTCAGTCAATAAAAATAAATATTATCAAAATCTCAAAAAATATATTTATTGAAAGAATTTTATTAATAATTAATGTAACTTGGAAACATCTTTGAAGTTTTCAACCCAAAAAAAAATAGTCATAGGCCACAAAGCCGACAGCGAGACGTTGAACTCCTTTCACCACCAAAGTAATCCATGTGCTGTAAAGGCCATACTTTTCCAATTTCATGGTCTATAATCCACATGACACATTTAACTAACATAATATCTTACCTAGTCTACAGCAATTATTGAACGATACTAAAGAAAACAAGGAAGACTCCAAGCATCTCAACCGCGAACAACAATAATTAACCAGGATTATCAAATCCGCAATCCATCATGCAGAACCTGATGCTAGCATTAGACCATCATACTAAAACAAAGATGAAGCCGATAGTGCTCTACATATAAAGGAAAACGCACTTCACCAGTTCACCTCAATAGCAACCTATCAGAATCACATTCTGGCTCCTGCCATCTGAAGAAAAATGATAACTGACAACTATCGAAGCTAAAACCGCGTCCACAACAAAGTTTAGAACAAAATCTTTGAAACCTTACATGCCCTCCTGCATGTTAATATATCACTTCCCAAACCGAGAATATCACTTTCATCCAGCTAAGTCCACAATTCATCCATGACAAATGGTCACATTTAAAAACCTAAACTAAACAAGCAAATTGATTGCCAGAAAACCAAGGTCCAAAATTCTAGGAACATGGACTCTTGATTCCGTATAACAGACAAAACATTGTCAATATTTGAAGGGAAATACTCAACCCAGGCTTTGGCGAGAGATATCATCACCATAATACTTACCACCTATTATTGCTGTTCTCTTAACCCTAGCACTAAAAAAGTGATACGAAAATCTTGAAAGTTCACATTCAAAGGGTCTACCAACTAATGCTAATTACATGATATAGATTTTCAATACTATAAACAGGCTGAAATCTTAGTGCATCAAGCTAAATATAAGCTTTACAAACAAGATGAACCTTGCATGAATCTTATTACATCTCACTATAAAATAGGAACTATACCACAAAAAACAATCACCAAATGCACACCAACCTTCACCTGACGCTGTAAAAATTAATAAGCATAAGTGCATAACCCCCATGCCACAAAAGTTGGTGGATGAAGAAAATAGTACCAATTAGACTATCATGTGTACATTGTAATTGATTTCTTGCTCTGAACATGAAATCTTCTAGAAGGAAAACATGTAAGTCTCGTCTCACAAATTGAACACAAGGATAGATAGCATTACAAGGGTAATAAGAAATTATGGTATAAACAATTTCCTTCGTTTCCCCAAAAAAAAAAAAAAAAAACTAAGGCTGGAAAAATACTTAATTTCTGATTGGTTAGCAGTCTCAGGCTCTCAGCTCAATCCAATCTATTGCCAAAGAAATGCAAGAACGACACAGAAAACAACGAATAGAAGCAGCCTCTTCAGATAGTAATCTTGTTGTCCCTGACCTGTATACTGAGGATATCCATGAGCATGGCCACCATGAAATGAATGAGAAAACCCGTAAGGAAAACCAGTTGCTCCACCATACATGGTTCCGTCATGAAACCCATGCAGTTGGAAGTTGAATAAGGATGGTATAAAACCACCAAATGCAGCTGACAATGTGAAATTCCCAAATCTTGCTGTTGCCATTGGAGAAAACCCTCCCAACCCGTCCATGAATCCAAACCCATGTTGAGGAAAATGATTTGATTCTGGTGGAGGAGCAGTTTCAGGTCTCTGACCAGCTGGACGATGGGGTATATTAACGCCAGGAATAGACTTTGATCTTGGGTCAGTTGACGTCTTGCCTCTCCCATATAAGGGAACCAACTTGTCCTCCTCAATGAGGGCCTTGCATACTGGGCATTCTTGTGACTGTGAATGAAAGTGAAGCCATTTGTAAAGACACGGCCAGCAGAAAAGATGACCACATAAAGTAATTATTGGATCTTGTGCTAAGTCGAAGCAAATGTTGCATTCAAAATTGCCCGCGTCATTGTTATTATTGTTGCTGGAGCATGAAGGGCTTGGGGGCGACCTGCTTGTTGATTCCCCAAACCCACTGGCCATCTGTAAACCCCCACCTTTATATCCCTACACAAGCCATATCTAACCGATTATATACGACAGCCTTCATACACATGCACATACATACAATCAAACACATATTTTTGGGTTTGGGGGGCGGGTTCTCAAGTTTAAGATGTTGTTTGTGATATTTCCGAGTCAAAAGATCTTCCATCGTTCACAACCAAGTAAAATACAATTTCAGAGATAAACGATGCGGCTCTTCTTCGCCGGAGGACGGGATTGAACGAAACAGTCACGAAATTAAAAATCGACATAGTTACGTTGAGAGGAAGCAAACAAAAAGTTTGATATGCATATTTCGTGAATTTTTCACATAACCCGTTCTAATAACCAAACAACGAATCAAAAAACCCCAGGCTAACACAAATCCTCACAATCCCCGATGTCGATTCATCACGATAGCCAATTTATACACGGTGTGCTAGGCGAAATTCCAGAATTGGGAACGGCGCAAATGAGGGTTTACAGAATCTAGCCATTAAATAAGGAAACGAAATCGAAAGTGAATGAAGAAAGAAGGGGTAACATATGGAGAAGAAAAAAATAACGAACCTGAGAAAAACAAAGAGCAGCGGATTGATCCTGGAAGTCAAAACAGAGGGTGGATATAAGAAATCACGAGGTGGGAGGCATTGTTTCAACACCAAAGGAGAAAGATGGAGGGATAACAAGAGTGACGAGAAAAATAATTGCTTGTGTTGAGATTCCTTTACCATGTTTAGTGCGTGCGTGGCGTGATGCATTGGGTTTAGCATACGGAGGACTTATCAAGAAAATAAGCATTTCCAGCTGGCGTAAGCTTAGTGGCTCCTTGTCCGTTACAAGAAATTCTTATTTATTGTTATGATACCATTCCGGGTTTATTGTTATGAGTAAGGGTTTCATTTCTCAAAAAGTTAGTAAAAAAATTCTCAAAAATTGGTGCAAAATATTTTATTATTACTCCAAAATGTTAAATTGAATAATTATTATATCTCATTTTGAGTCAACCCATTCCATGGGAGTCCCATTGTTAACTAATAAAAGTCTGGCAGCAAAACTAGAAACTAAGACGAAAGGTGGCACTCAATAGCGAATGCCCAGCTAATGAACGTCAGATTACAAACTCATTACTCATGGCTGGTTCATGTGAAAATCAATTCCCTTCAAATTCCCAAAAACATGGTAAAGGAATTCAAGTTCAACCCCATTTGCTTGATGGTTAGTCGGTTACGGATTGTATCTTCAGCAGAAAAGAAACTGACAAATGCAGTCAATTGTGTTCTAAACGGCTAAGAGTCTTCTAAATACAAAGTGATAAAATACAAAAATAATAATAATAATAAAAGAAAAATGAGATAAATAAATTAAACATTCATCGTATATAGATTATAGTTTACTTATATTTTTTTTTGTTTTCTTGTTTAGTGATAAAATTTTAAAAAAATATACGTATATTTAAAATTAATAATTATAAAAATATTTAGATTAATTAAATAAAATTTTAAATTATATTAGTTTTAATTTATTTATTTAACTGTCAATTTGCAGTGAGTTTATGCATAATTTGATGAAATTGAGTTTGTGAAAAAAAAAAAATTCTAGATGCTAAAGCACTTTCCTTTAAATTATATATGCTAGAGTGAATTAGAGTCTCTTTTTCTTTATTTAAAACTTTACACTCTTTTTTTTTAGATTAAAAACTTATAATAATATTATTAAATTTTAAAAAAAATTATTTCATTAGTATTTATTTTAAACTTTATAAAGTGATTTTATTTTATCATTTTTCAAAATAATTTTTTATATTAATCAATATATATTTAATTATATATATAATAAATATAAAGGTATATTTAGTTAAGATCAATAAAATTTTATTTTTTTAAGTTCTCAAAAAAAGAAAATATAATTTTTTAAATAAAAAATAAAAAATATAATTTCAACATGAGTGAACTGCAATTTATTCTAGATGTTTCTATGTTGTCAATCATCACATGAGCAATTGGCGTGCTGCGGCAATCACACTCCACTAAACGTCGCACGAGATAGACATGCGTCCTTCTTTCTAGATGCTAAGACAACCACTCTCAACTTTTGTATTTTCAATAACTATATCAATTTTACATGCGCAATACAGCCCAGAACGAAACAATTGGTTTTTATTTTAGTAATATATATTGGGGATAGTTATAATTATGTTGATCTTTGATACCATATTCTTTTAAAAATATTACATAATATAAAAATAAATTTAATTAACGCACACAATTATTTAAAATGTGATGTTCTAGAGGATGACGATATGGATGGAGGCAAATTACACGAGACTATCCAGGATAAATTAATAACCTGATAAAAATAAAAAAGTCAATTCTTGGGATACAAGACATAGACATGCAGAATTCAATAGTAATGCATTGGGGTTTAGTTTATTGGCTATAAACAAAACGTTCTAATTTGACTTGGGTGAATTCCTATCCTGGTCAATAACAGCCATTTGGACACGTGGCCTTCCAGAAATCCGTGTCCCATAGAAATTGAAATTCCTCATTCTTATACTACATAACATACAACACAAAGAAAGCCTCAGGAGATTCAGGGATCACTCCTACGTCATAGATCATATATCAAAATCATACTTCTCCTTATTCATCGCAATTCCTAATTCCTTCCTTCGTGTGTGTAAATTGTAATGGCAGGTGCTGTAATACAGACCCTCAAATATTGGCTAACAGATCACCCCTTAATCGCATCTTTCCGATGGAGCCCCACCCAATCATGGGGCTCCACGTGGTACTTTCTGATCAACGCCATCTCCGCCTACCTCGCCGCCGCTCTTTTCCTCCACCTCCTCCTCACAATCTGCCGTCGCCGTCGTCCCGTCCCCTTGGGTCCCATCCCTGCCATCCACAGCCTTGCCATGACCATCTTCTCTCTCCTCATCTTCCTCGGCATGCTGTTCTCCGCTGACGCCGAAATCCGCCATACCCGTTGGCTCTGGCGTCGAACCAGAACTACTCCATTCGAATGGTTCCTCTGCTTCCCCCTCGGCATTCGTCCCTCTGGCCCTGTCTTCTTCTGGTCCTACGTCTTCTACCTCTCTCGTTTCCTCCACCTCTTCCGCACCTTCTTCACCATTCTTCGCCACCGCAAGCTCTCCTTCTTCAGGCTTTTCAACCATTCTATTCTCCTTCTCATGTCCTTCCTCTGGCTCGAATTTTCGCAGTCGTTTCAGGTGATGGCCATTCTCATTGCCACTCTGGTTTACTCCTTGGTCTATGCGTACCGTTTCTGGAGGGAGATAGGGTTGCCCTGCAAATGCTTCTCCTTCACCCTCAACTGCCAGATGCTGCTATTGGGTTCCAATGTGGTGGGTCATGTTGGGGTGCTTCTGATGCATTTCCTGAGAGGAGGATGTAACGGGATTGGCGCTTGGGTCTTCAATTCTGTGCTCAATGCTGCAATTCTTTTGCTCTTCTTGAGGTTCTATCTCAACATGAATTCCGAAGAACCACCGTCGACGTTGTCCTGACTCATCAAAACCTCACAACAAAGGATCGTTGACTTCATCACTTTATTTGATATTTTGTTTTTTGTTTCTTTAGAATTTTGAATATTTGGAAGTTTCTCCGCCGCCCCCCTCCCTCTTCTTTCCTTTTTTTTCTTTAAAAAATTTTCCTCGCCTCCCCTTTCAATGAGAGGAGTTTGATTAGGTCCTATGTATGCCTCTGTCAAATGTAAATTAATACTGTTTATACATAATACAGAAACTCAAAAGCTTTTGTCAAGATTTAAGTGGACGTACTTCCAAATTCAAAACGAAGTTCACGCCTCAGGTTATATTTAAAAAGAAAATAAGAGTTGGAAATCCGAAGGAAAGTATGGTTAATTTTTGTATTTCCATTTGTTTTCAATTATTATTATGGCTTTACGAGCTGGAATCGTTTGAACAGGTTTAGGGAGGAAAGTACGGCTAGAAAAGCTTTTTTAGTCTTCTATGTTGTGTCCTAAGTCTAAATTCGAATTAAAAATTAAAGCCTTGAAAGGGATGGCATGAACCTTATATATATGACTTTTCTTAAACCTTATATTGGCTGACTGATGTTAATTATTAGGCTATATGGTTGTTTCCCAACCATGTTTTATGGTCAATGTCTATATCTCTTTCTGCATGAGATTTTGATCGTATCGCGATTGGCCAATAATAAAGATTTATATTTGTAGAAATATATTATGGCCAACGTCATCATCTATTTCTTCCCTATTGTTGAACAGAATATGCAATAGGTAAAGGCAATTAACGAACCTCAGGCTTCTAGAGCGAGGTGGTGTTAATTAGGCCGCCATTGTTGACAACATCTAATATCTCTCGTCTCTCACCCAAAACCCAAAACCAGGAGGATGAATACTGATCTCTCTCTCACTCTTTAGTAAAAAAAAAAAAATTACAATTACAAGTTGACGGTTGACACATGAAAATAAAAGATGACCGACAAATTACCATACTTTCTCCATTTCCAAAATTCAAACCAAATATATATGAACAAAATTCTTTCTTTTTTTTTTTTAACATTCTGGAGTTCATTTTACGGTGGATATTGGAGATAAATTAGGAGATATATATATAGATGAGGAAGTTTTTTTTTTTTGAAAAAAAAAAACAAAAGAACTAAACAAAACAAAACAAACTAAAATCTAGGATAAGCTAGCGGCATTATAAGAGGAGTTCATTATCAGCAAGAATGAGAAAGACAATATGAAGAGGTGGTTCTTCTCATAAACAAAAGATAAAAGAGCTATGAACTTTCAACTTGACAAAGGTAAGTTAGATTCATGAAAGAAGAGGAGTATTTGCTCCATATGCTTAGAGAATCTTCAAGATTCTCTATTGCTAGCTTTTTTTTATTATTATTTTCAGAAGGAACTAATGACTACACGTAGTACCTGATCAAAAAACAAATCTGAAATTTCATGCTTGATTACCTTCTATTTACAGTTAATGAAACATGATATTTGCGTATTGCTTCAGTTGTGGCAACATCTGAGCACGATATAGAGGAAATTTGATTTTAGGTGCCATTTTCTTGAGCTTGGCTTTCTATTTTTCAGAGGCTGTACGTAAACTATCAACTCCCCGAGTAATGTTTGGCACGTGCTTATTATTACATGACACGACGACGCCGTTCCTTGTCTTCCTCGGCCATCAATAGATATTGCTTTGGTTTCGTTTGCTTATAGCCCAACCCAATATTCTCCATTCTTAATTTTTATTTCTTTTTACGTTTAATTCCTCAATCTGTAAAAATGAGAACGAAGAGGGGAATAATCCAATATATAAATTTAATGCCCGATACCATATCTACCACTCATGTGCACATATATCTATTCATTTTTAATCACTCACATGCACAAGCTTCATCCCTTTGAAAGATATGTATCACAGTGCATTTACAATTCATAATTACCTTTGCCATTGGCCGTTGCTAGTTGATACTATTTCATTCTATTTATTTCCCCAACACGTAGAAATAACTCCTGTCACTGTCCCACACTATCATCAATTCAGACACCATGTTCGCGTGTAATACAAGGGAAGAAAATAAAGAGTCTACAAAATTATCAGAGATGTCAATCGTAATGAAAGAGAATCAGAGAGTAATTTTTTTATGTTGGTAGTTACTCCAGTACTCGTACCTACGTCTAAGTCCCATCCCAAGATGACCCTCGATCTTAAAAGTAGTCACGGAAAGATAGGTCCCATTATTTCCATAATTTAGCAAGAAAATCAAACCCATATAAATACCCAAAAAAAACCCATACAACATCATGCTCATCTAACACTTGTCTTCATCTTTATAACATTTCCTTCCTTCCTTCTTTCAAATGGCTTCTGTGTCAATTTCAAATCTCTCTCTACTGCTTCTTCTCCTTTTTGGTAACTCCCTCATTCATTGCCATTTTGCTCTTGTTCCTCCAATTATCTATTATCTATTATCCATTTCCTTTTTCTCCTCTGTATTTTTAATTTTCGTTTGGTATTGCAGTTGCAGGCAATGTAGCTTCCGCCACCGTCTTCACCCTCGAAAACCGTTGCAGCTACACGTTATGGCCCGGAACTCTTTCAGGTAACGGCGTCGCAATTATCGGCGACGGCGGATTTTCCATGGCACCGGGATCCTCTGTCCAGCTCACCGCTCCACCCGGATGGTCCGGACGCTTCTGGGCCCGAACCGGCTGCAACTTCGACAAAGCAGGTCACGGAAAATGCCTCACCGGAGACTGCGGTGGACTGAAATGCAGCTTGGGAGGTGCTACTCCAGTGACGTTGGTGGAGTTCACCATTGGAACGGCCAGCAACGACAAGGATTTCTACGACGTTAGCCTGGTGGACGGTTACAATGTGGGGATGGGAGTGAAGGCAACCGGAGGAACCGGTGATTGCCAGTACGCAGGGTGTATTGCGGACTTGAACCGGCAGTGTCCGGCAGAGTTGCAGGTGAAGGATGGGGGTTCGGTGGTGGCGTGCAAGAGCGCGTGCGCGGCGTTTAACACGGCGGAGTTCTGCTGCACCGGCGACCACTCAACACCGCAGACTTGTGGGCCGACGCAGTACTCGGAGATGTTCAAGAAGGCGTGCCCCACAGCCTATAGTTACGCATACGACGACGCTTCAAGCACTTGCACGTGTTCTGGCTCCGATTATCTCATCACATTTTGCCCGACCTAGTGAGTCCTAGTAGTAGTACCCTAATGTTCTCCATAGTATTGATTCACAAGGTAATTACTTATAATCAACACCCTAAATAATCCCTATATGTTATTCATTTCGTTACTTCAGCTTTGATTTGCGAGTTGGACAAGGATAGCCTCATTTTATATTTTAATTCCTTTACTGACTATGCAAGATCTTTGTTTCTACTTTCTACACAGCCATCTTATGATTTTCAATCAAAATATATACGTTATTACTCATTATGTAGGTTTTATTAAAATACATGGATTTCATTTTTTTTTTCTTTTAGAAACTACTATTATTCATGTAGTACATGCAATGTGCAATATTTAATGCATAATTGATCATCAAGAGTTGTAACTTCACTTGACAAGAGGCAGCAGCTTAGCCGTACGTATTTTGACCACTTAAAATTCAAAGCTTGGAGATGGCATTTTCTTATTTCTGAGATTATCAATACTGTCGACTATTATTTCCATCTAAATATTTTAAACATTTTACAAGGAAACAGTTAAATTTGTAAGTTTCGATCTGAATATCCAGCTTAATCAATTAGGTTTTAAATGTTTTATAGATCATATCACACCGTGTACTCAGTAGTACTTGCTGAAGAGTGAAGAGAGTAAATTACATGGTAATTTAATTTTTTTGGCAACAAATTTTATAATAATGAAAACAACTTAAAAACCAATGACTATATAAAAGTCAAGCTATAAACAAATAAATACAATTGAATTATTCTTCTAGTTATTCCATCTCTTGTATCTCTAACTAAATACAACTAGAAGTACCATAGTTTTTTCTAATTATTGCCGATGTTAAATACGTGGGTGGCATTCATTTTTTCCATAAATTTTTTGACTGAACAAACTTACTCGTTTAGTTGAGAGCTAAGAAAGAACCAACATATAATTTATGTAGAAAGGGAAGAGAAAAGTCAAGCGAACTATACAAGAAATGGAGCATGAAACTTTTTCTTTTCCCCACTAAAAGGCCTTCGGCCCCAAAGCTCAACCATCTGAAATTCTTTTTCTTTTTTCTTTTTTCCTCCTCTTTTTACTATCTTTTTCCATACATTTCCAATTTTCTCTACAAAAGGCTCTCCTCTTTGAAAGCCCAAACTGTAACCTACTCATCCAATTTTCCTAAACAATCTTGGACTAGCAAGCAACCCCCACGCCCACTAAATATAAGGTGTTACATGCCACATTCTTTGCCACACTAACCTAGTAGAAATTACAAGCCAAAACCCCCCAAAAGAGAAGAAAGAATTAGGAGTTAAAACTACCCTATATCTTACAGATATTCCTTCAAGGAACTATTTCTCAAAGAAAAACTAGTTCGTAGGCGATTAAACCATGACAATTTCATCTGACCTGCACCGGTGCACTGATCCTCACCTTCCCCCTCACTGCTGAAGAGAGTTTGGTCAGAGCAGTCGAGTGAGGCTCCACACGCTAAATTATAAGACTGGCAAGCTGAATGACATACTCGGAGCCTGTTGTCTCCCTCTTCATCACACTTCTGTATTGATATCTGTATATTAACTCTCAAATTTCAGCTACTATGCTATAATATCTCAGAAACAATTAAAAAGAATAAGTTCAAAAAGCACATTCTAACAAAATCAGCAGGTGTCAGGATGATCTGACCTAAAGGATTAATCAATACATTATACATATTGAAAACTAAGACTGTTCTGTTATTATGCCTTTATCAACATGGAAGATTGCATGCATAGAATAACTGCATGAAACGGGAAAGAATGAAGAGGAAAAAAACATCTGAACTAGTGTTTTCATATGAAAAAAATAGAAAAACATACCCAACAGGCTAGCCGTTTAGCAGCCTCATTGCAGTAGGTACTGCCAAATATATTAAATAATTTCCTAGCACCACCAGGGAATAACCGGTGGTAGTTGGGCATGACGACCACTTCTTCTAGCTGCTGTAGTATACTTGGTTCACTGGGGGCACAATGCTGTCCAGACACATCACTTCCCAGCACATTTTTGCAAACTGAAAGATTTGAGAGGAGCATAGAGCTGTTCTGGCATGTGTATCCCGCATAGTCAGAACAACGAAATTCACAAACTCCATTATCACAAACCCCACCATGAAGGCTGCATTGCTCATCACAAACAGCTGCATATATGTAATGTCAGGGACAAGTAAGAAATCCATTCCTACTCAAAATTATTGTTCAACAAGACTGATTCAATGTGCACTAGTTGATATGTGACACGATTTTTTAAAAAAAGGGGGGGCAAAAAGGCAAAAACCAACAACCTCAATTAAATTAGATAAAAGGGATCTAAGTTAATTATCCTGAAGGAACTCCACTACAGTACATTGGTTCAGTTACTCCAAACAATAGGCTTCATATGGGATAACAATCTTCAAAAGATTGTACCACTTTATTTGTGCATTAACTAATAATATTCAACCAACTCTTTTTACTTTATATTGATAGGCCCGCATACTATAAAAAAGTAAGAAAAGTTGATTGAATATGATTAGCTAATGCACAAATGAGATAGCACAATACACCTAAGAATTTTTCCCCTCACATATTCTATTCATTTTACAGCAATGCTCTCAGTAATTATATAAATCATAAGATTGATGTCGTTTCCAATTACAGTTTTTGTACGAAACTCAATATTAGCACAAACAAAATATGAAAGAAGTTAATGGCACAACTCATAGGTTTATACTTTATCTCTAATACGAGATAATCTTGCAGGAAATATCTAGTTGGTGAAAAATAAAATTCACCGTTGAACAAGAAATTGGTGAAAGGATGAGAATGGTGATAATTAGTACACATACCAGTCGAACAGTCAATACCAGTAAACCCATTTTTACATTCACAAATCCCACTGGAGAGGCACCTACCATTACCATTGCAGTTGCTGGGGCAGGATCCTAAGATAAAGTAGAAAAAATTATTATTATTTTTTAGTGAAAAATATAATTGCTGTCAAAGAGAGGGTAGCTTAATAGTTCAAGAAAAAGAATACAGAAGTTAAAATATAAAGTAGGATATGCAAGCTCACGTCTTCCACAAAATGAATACAGAAGTCAGAATATAAAGTAGGATATGCTAACTCACGTTTGCTACAATCATGACCATAAAATCCAGGGAAGCAGTGGCACTTTCCATCAACACAATCTCCATTAAAATTACACGCATTAGGACATTGCCCAGACCTAATGGCTGTGTCTGTGCTACAGAGTTCATGGTATGCAGGGCAGATTAATTCACCTAAAGATAAATAATGTTAAGAGTAGGTTATCAACTTATTGAGAAACCAAGGTATTGAAAAACAAATAGATAAATAAATTAAAATAACATTAACCATTAAAGCCAGGGAACTGAATGGGTCCACCAGCTTGAGGACACACTGTCCAGATACCATCCACAGCAACCTGCAGGTAACATAACAGAACTACGTTCATCAACTATTTCATCATAAAGGAAAAAGGTATGAAGGATGAGCATAAAATCATCAGTACGAGCTTGAGAAAAAAAAATAGTTGCAGGTTCAGCCTGCCCAAGATTCAATGAAGAAATCAGCCTACTAAAACTGACAGCTCTATTACCAAAATAATCACTTCTTCAGAATCAAATTAAAAAAGGTGGCATAAAGTGATGCCTGTACATATATTGCCTACAGATCAAAGAAAGGGGTACTCTATCTCTAGAGAGACTAATCATCAAAATTAGAGAACAAGGCAGGCAGAGTTATTGATCAAAATCCAATAAATTAAATAAAGAGTCAAATGAATGGGAACAGTTTACTTTATTGACAATACAAAGTCCAAACCTTACCTCCAAAGAATTATTGGTACATCTATGCTGATAACAACCATTTCCTTGGGTCATAGAACCTCGAACAAATCCTGTGCGTACTAATGACGAGGCCATACACCTTCATTGAAAAGGGAAATTAATTAGCAACTATGTGCTTTGAAATTGTCAATACATTCAATGCAAAGCAGATTAGAGTCAGAAGCTAGCAGTCACAAATCTGATCCTGACCTAGAGTTACTCCCTCGGACTTCACCCAGCATTCGATCAGGTGTTCGTGCACTGTTTATGTCCGTACATGATCCATCAGAATATGCGACAAAGTAAGTGCAATAATCAGCCAGTGAGGATTGTCCACCTGCATTAATCGGTGAATAAGTCACTGAAACTTCACTATAGCCAAACCACTATTAAGTTTGCTAATTTACAATAATCTTGAACTAATTAGGTTCAAAAAACAATTACAATGGCAGCTAAAGACAAGGAGAAATCTATGCTGTGTAGTGGAATTATAGAAACAGCAGCTACATATAAAATAGAATGCAACAGCGTGAGTTTTATAATAATTGCTTGATAGTTCACATATTGAAGTTGGTCGAAGATGATGATAGCAGGGAAAAGGCATCACAGTACGTAAATGGATTAGCATCAATCAATCTTATATGATATGAAGGCTTAATACAACATACCTTTATTAGCTTGTGGAAAATACTGAGCCCACTGAGGCAGGTCGCCACTATAAGTTACAATTGGGCAGTATCCCTCGGCCTCCCTGTTATATGTACAACCAGACAACTGTGTTCTGTTGCAATGATAGGCCCCTTTCCAGAGATTGCAAGGCAAGGTAACAAATTCAGTACCTTGGTTACGACCCCAATCAAGGCGGTCTGCCATGCTATAATTGGCACTGTACCATCCACTGTCTTCTAAAAGAGCTAGTGTCATTTTTGAAACTACAGATCTTGTATCCACAGAACCAGTCATAATCTCATTCATCAGAAGCCTTTTTTCCCAGTGAGATCCTGTAAGCCAAACAATACTTCTGTCAAACTTTACCTTTTTATTAGGTAGCAGAAACACAAGCTAAAGGACATTGTACATGGTGTCCCTTCAAAGCAATAGTTTCTGTGTTTTTTATTTAATTTTTGTAAGTACCTCCCAGGCAGGATTCTAAAGGAGCAGAGAAGAGGTGGGCCAATGCTTTGCTTAAATTTTTTACCAAGAAAGGAGACATCAAATTGTCAACTAATTTTGCACATTATACGGAAATTTTCAACTGTGAAACTCAAATCATATTTGCAAATATTTCATACATAATGCTGTTTGCACAACAATCATGATTTGCCATACTTACCACAAACATGGACGGCAAGCACTTAAACTCATTTGGCACTAATTATCTTTATTATCAAAAACAAATGTGGGGTGTAATGCAGTGCTATTTCATATTTTAAAAAAAAAATTATTATGCCATTATATTAATAGCAATTGAGCTTCTACCAATCTGAGTAACTACAAACCAGAGGCAACCAAAGTCCAAATTTCTAAAGAAAGAGAAGAAAGTTCAGGGTAGTCATATTTAAAAACCTGAAAAAGTAATAATTAGGAAAAGAGAAAAACCTGATGTGCCACGTCCTCCCCCATCTTCCAGCTCTAAACCAGTGAAATTTTCAGAGAATGCCTGCCATCAAATAACTCATCAATCCTTTGTGTAATCTCAAATTGAAGAACACCATAAATATGAAAACAGTAAATATGACATCAATTATACACAAAGAATATGTTCTCAAGCAAATACCCCATAGTGATGTCGTGAATGCATGACAACACGTGGAAGCACCACACGAGTTACCATCCGCCCAAGCTTTTCATCCATGACTTGTTCAGTAACCTACAAAGACAACAAGTAATGTTCAGCTTCAAAATGTGAGCCAATAAAATGCCCAAAATGGAAAGGAATGATGTTAAACAAAATTTTTGGATATATGTATTGAAATGGAAAATATAAATAATGCTAAAAATCAGACCAAATACTATTATATTTGCCAACAATAACAAATTGATAGAAGTAACAACTATTTAGGAACTCATATTTTGCTAGGCTTACACTAAACTACTCCCAGCCATCAAACTTCCAACTTCAAGAGAACACTATGCTTGAGAACAAGTGGTTGAAATATATAGAACATACTGTTATAGTCTAAACAGATGAGTCCTAAAGTATGTAAGGTAGCATACCAAATTACGCCGTCTTTTCCTTTCATCTCTAAAATGAGCAAAGGCATGTGGATCAAAACCAAGAACATGCATAACCTGGAAAAGATCAAAGATAATCAACAGTGCCTTCCAGGATTCCAATTTTAGCTATATGAAATTCCAACCAACCTCATGTATAAGGGTAGCATAAAGTAAAGTTTCTGCCTCAGCTGTCAAATGGCAAGGAGCAACATTTACATGCCCTGCAGAGATTAAAATTTTCAGTTCTGAAGCCTCCCAAATGAAAGGTAAAGTATGAGCATTCAAACCAAGACAAGATCCTAGGATAAACTACCAGCGATAGCACGGCCCCATTGATCCCTTTCACAAGCCACCGCCCATGCAAGAGTATTTCCAGTTGTAGGTCTTGTAGTCACCAAGAGAACTAAGTCGGCACCAACAACACCCTCTGGGGAAAATGTACAAGGAGGTCATTTCTCAAATTTGCAAGTAAAAATCTCAAGTAAAATTTTATTAAAAATACAAAGTCAACAAGTGGCATATAACAAATTAATTATACCCTCAACATATTCATGAGGAAGCTGCACGCCTCCATCTTGCCCACAAGCAGAATATCCACTTAGACGCAAGTTTCCCTTGACAGGCTCAACAGCCAATGCTCTCCTAAACCAGTCAGCTGTCTGACCCAATGCCTGCATCAAGTCATTGTCATGGGTAAATATCTCTGTTCAATCTTTATGGGAAAATTATAAAACCTTCTGGTATTTCTCAGGCCTAACTTACTCCTCTCTGTATTTCATCGATTATAGGTCTTAGAGACAGCAGGCTCATTAGAAAACTAATGTAAATTATATAAATATAACATTGCTCACAAAGAGACATAATAAATGTACTAGCAACTTGCAATGTATTCATAAAATTATCTGCCAAATGAGCAAAACAAAAATAAATAAAGAAAATATGTGACCTTGCGAAGGCGATGTTTTTTGTCCTCTCCAGAGATATCTTCAGAAGTGCAATTATACCAACAATCACCAAAGATTGGAGGATCACCTTGGGGATTACAGGATGGGAAACCGAGAGGTGAAGCCAAGGGAGGCTCTCCAAGCTGTCCGCATAAAAATATCAGTTAAACTTACTGAACAGAATGAGGGAGAATACCAAAGCTATGTTAGCACACAAAAGATTTTTTGGTTTTACATATTAAACACTCACTTTGACAATATCACCAATTTTTCGGCAATCTCTGTCAGGAGAGTGGCCAACAGCATCATAATTGAGATATATTCTAATAGGTTGTTTTGCATCCTTTTGAAGCAGAGATGATGTTGACACTCCCAGCAATGCCCTACCTTTGTGCTGAAGGGGTTTCATGTGACGAGGCTCATAAACCTGTGGGGTAATTGAATACAACTGGTGACCAGGTCGCTTTCTCTGTTCAAGTATCTTGTCATGTATGCAAGAATGTGAAACAACGTTCTCACTTCTCCCTTCCACACCTCCCCATTGAAGTTGTTGCTCTTGGGGTTTTGCATTATTGGCTTCCAACCATCCAAATAGCAATACAATCTGAAGCAGGAAACAAACGTTTAACAGTATATAACTATCAACTGAGGTTTGTACAAGTAGCTATTCCTTATTTTTGCTTGCAAGCGAACAGTGCATCAAATAAAACACCTATATAAAAACACTAGCTGATACAGACCAAAAGAATAGCTTTAAATGCTGCAAGTTCCATATTATTTAGTATGAAGGTGCAATCATTTTTTGAGAGAGATCAAAGAGAATAAAATTTATCCAAAAGGGTTAGCTTAAGAAGATATGGTATCTCTCCTTAGCAACCTAGAAACCTAGATTCGATTACAGAGGGCACTCAGGGATTAAAAATCATAAATGAACTAGGCCTTCAAGAAATATCAATGACTAAACCAGCCCTTCCAGATCAGGCATTGCTCTTATAAATAAACCCTAACCTTCAAGGTACAGTATCCGGATTCATATAACAAAAATATGCCTTTAAACTTCCATATCTTAAATGAAAAGAAGTGTCTGGTTCTATCGCCAAATGCAGGAAAACAAAATAAAAGCCCAAAGATATGTAATGTTCTACTATTTATTTCCCCATAGGCAACCAATTAGAGCTTGAGCATAGTTCAGCAGATGATCATGAAAGGCTTAAACCCTAAACATTAAAGCAGCATTGAACTAAAAGGGATTATTAAAATAACAAAGAATGTAAACTGATTAACTAGAAGAGCTTACCACGAAGGCAAGGGCGGCGAATCGAAGCTTACAATCAAACCTGGAGAGGATGCAGGAACTACACCGAACCATTACCCCCATGAAATGGTATAAACTCAGCCACAAACAAGGTTGATTCCATCAAATCTCCGGCGATATTTTGATCAGCTTTAAGACCCAGAAAAATACTTGGCTCTCGTGCATTTTGGAAAGCCTTGTACAAACAATATTCCAACATACAAGGGAAAAGGCAGGATTTTTATTCCTCAGTAGAAGTGCTATTATCGTAGAATGATTCAAAGTGCAATACAATATTTTCTGCTTCCTGTTCTCTTTAAGACGGAGGAGAAGAGAACAGTGAAAACAGTGATGGAGGAAGGCAAGGAAACGAAGAAAGAGAAGAAGAAAAATGAAATAGATTTGGATTTGGGTGGGTTGGTAGTCAAGTTACGCTAACCGGGTTTTACAGAGTTTATATTTCTCTATGTGCATAAATATATAAAATTCGGACAGATTGCAAGTTTAAAATGCCCCTCATTATGCTTCAAATTGCAAGAATGACCACCACACATTCTTTTGTCAAGTCAGCAAATAGTTTTTTAATTTTTTGTATTGCTCGTATGTGTTCTTGTCTGCAACTTGTATAAAAGGAATTGCAAATTGCGATGTTTAAACGCCGTTACTAACTGCGTTACCTTTTTTTTTTTCACTACTCGATTTAAAGTTTAATTGAACACGAAATATATTATAGTTATTTTCATATTAAAAAATTTAAAAACAGACGCTAATATTCTAATAAACACAAAACCCGTAATTTAAAATACCAAAATTATAAATCTTAATACAGGGGGTCCACTTTATAAGCCGCATAAATGATGAATGTAATAGCCTCCTTCTAAACTTTATAATCTCGCGACACACGATGATATATATCCCTTGCATTGCATTTATATATATATAGTTTCTCATTATTAATTAATTAAAATGACACCGGAATGTCATTGTCACATAATAGTATTAAATATTAAATATGCATTTGTTATTCTTTATCCATAAGTTTTACATAAATAATTATGAGAAAATAAGTATACTTTTACTTGACTGGATCAAGCATATATTGTCGAATAAGATAGTCTGTTTAAAATCTTCAGTTACATAAATGCAAAATCTTCAAATCCTTATTTTGTACCTCTCTCTCAAAAATTCACTTTGTTTTCTTATAAAATATTTTCTGAAGGGAATAATGCAAAATGCAAATGACTAAATGGTCCATATATTTTCATCACTTTGCATGTTAATAGCAATTATTTTATTGTTAGAATTTAGTTATGGGATTAATTCGAAATAAAAATGTGATTTTTGAAGTAGTTGTAGTAAAATCAAAAAATGTGTTAACAAGTAATTATTATAGCTTTTAATTAAACGTTGGGGATTAAAAAAGAAAAGAAACTTTGAAGTGAAACAACATGGATGCTAAGGAAATTATCACGTAAACAATTCTAAATTGAATCCAAAGGGTTATGGCAACGAATTAATTAAACTTGTTGACAAGGAAACGACCAAAAATGGGGCATATTGGGTTATACGTTAGAGTGGTGGTTAGGATTGGTATTCTTTCCAACATACAATTTAAGCTTCCATTCTTCTTTTTGTTGCCTTTGACCTTCCCAAAAAAAAAACCATTTGCATTTAAAAAATAATAATATATATATATAAACTGATTTTTGTTAAGATAGGAGATTTTCATTCTAGATGTGCGCTGTGAATAAGTTTCTACAAATGACAATGACAAGATGTGAAGTTAATAATGCATTTTCTTATTTATTTTGAAGCAAAACCGTGAGGATATATATGGCGCTTATAATAAATATATATTTTGAATCACTATGACTGTGTGTGTCCGTTAAACCGAGATCATCTCATGATAATTTATCAAGTATGGGATGCTCTCAACAATGTCTATTAATAATTAGATACAGCTCATTCACGTAGTTGGTATTGGTTTTTCACCAAACGCCACGATTATATATATATGTGTGTGTGCGCCCTTTTTGGGGTTCTGTCTGCATTGTTTAATCTTTGTCTAAATTTTGACAGGTCAAGTGATTGTGATTCACAATTGTGAAGAATTTTTATACACCTGTGCTTTATATCCAAATCATGAAACTAACGATAAGTTTTTTAGACCATTATTGGTAATTCTGTGCAAGAACCAAGTAACGTAATAAGGGAAGCAAAGTTTAATTAATTTCCATTTACGCTAGTGATTAATAAGTTGTTTAACAACATAGAAAAAGTATATGCATGCTGGATCGGGTTCATTGATGAATACATGTTTATAAATATCAAGAGCGTTCACCTGAAAGTTGCTTAAGGATTCTATTAGCAATTGCGTATATACTAACCCCTAGTAAATGTATGGGTGACAATTCCAGCATAATATTTAGACTAGTTGTTGATATGTTGATCATGATTCATGAGTATTAATTTATAGGTTACACTATGTGCCAAGCATCATATTTTGAACCTTGATATGTTGATTTTCTGATAATCTACCCAGATTCAAAGCATGATTTATCAATAATCATAGCTGGTAATCGATCCCTTTATTTTTGAAGGTGAACATAATAATTCACAGCTAAAGCTTCCATTTAATTATACAAATTAAATTGCAGAAAGAAAAAGTCAAAATAAATGTTTACAAGGTTAAAATGGCAAGTTGGGCGGTTGAACATTGAAATGGTTGTGACAACTCAGATATTCATATTGTTGGTCAACTGTAATGAATGATATGGGAAGTGGAGTGCAGAGTGATTTCAATTTCATGCGAGAAAAGAGATAATGCAACTTTAGCCTTTGAGGCTATGAATTAATCATATCGTTAAAATTATTTTAGCCCCTTTTGACCTATTTTGCCCTTTTTTAACTTTTAGGTCGCCTCCAATCAGGTTGGTGTTTATAGGTAGGCTACCCACATGCGGCCATACCGATATGGCTGTAATGGTAAATTGATAAAAATTTTATTTTAATCTTTTATGTTTAATAATTTTTTTAATTTAATAACTTTTATTTATTTATTTTTAATTTAATTTCTTAAATTTAAAATTATTATTAATTTAGTCTTTCTATTTACAAATTATTAAAATATATAACAAATATATTTATTTGAATGATTAAATTAAAAAAAATTACTAAATTTAAATAATAAAATAAAAAAATTGTTAAATTTAAAGAATTAAATTAAAAAAAATATAAAAGCTTTCGAGAGACAAAAACGTAGGGTCAAATGAATAATTGGACACCAAAAATTCAAGATGATGATAGTGGTGGTGGTGGGGAGCCACTCACGTGTCTTATCCTCCTGTCTTTCCAGTTTCAACACTCGAGTATGTGAGACTATAATTGGAAGTACTGGTATCTATAGATTGATCAGTGAAGTGTGTGTTCTCATTTTTTTTTTCTGATAATTCAGAAAATAAATTAAGATATATTTTGATGAAGATTGGGATTGGATAATTGGATAAAGACGAGGAAATCATGGAGTATTAGTTGCCGTATTACGTTATTATAATAGAAAAGTACAAGATAGTGGGTCATATAGTTGGGTTTGGGTACAATCATATTATTTTTAGGAAGACAAATTCAAAGCCAATATATCTAAGCAAGATAGTGTATCATTCCGTAATCTATAATAATATTATTAATTGTTAGATTTAACGCCGATTAGATCTGATAAGTACATGAGTTTATATTATACACTACACAACCATGTTAAAAATTATTAACTATATATATTTGTATGCGTAGCACAGCAGAAAATAACAAGTTGTAGGGTTGACTAGATCACCAAACCTAAATGAAGTAAGAATGGAATGACATATCCACATATGACCATCATATCCTGTGATTGCTGGGCTTTATCTGACAGCCCGTTTAACCCCGGGCCCAAAGGTAAAGCAAAAGTCCAAAAGTGAAACGGGCTCAGCAGCAAACACAAAAGTGTTCATTGTTCATTGTTCAAGATTCAAGAATGGATGGGAGGAAGAAGTGTGGGATGTGGATTATAGTTATAGCATGCGTTGCAGAGGCGATAGTACTTATGGATGTCAAAGTTGGAAGAGAGCATGAGCTTCTTCTGCTTGACGATAAAGCGACGATGGAAGTAGCCATGGAAGGAGGGCTCAGAGGAGGTTGTGAGGAAGAAGAGGTAAGCGAGAGCAAAGTGAAAAGAGGAAACAAAGAAGCATATGGGTTCCATCACATCCCACCCCAATTCCCAGAAGGTTAGCCTCATCAATCCAATGGTGTACACCATCATTAATCCCAGTCCACAATAAAGCTCCCTCCGCACAAGTGTTTTCGCTTTTTCATCAATCTTCTCCTTTTCCTTCTCCATTTTCTCCAGTTCCTTCCTTCTTCTGTCCTTCGGATTCGCTACTGATTCTGAGATTATTCTCTCCATTGTTTTCGCTACCTGCTCAGGCCGTAGAAATACCACGTTTCCCAAAACGATGACGTTTCCCGACTCATCCAACTTCTTGGCAATCTCAGTGCCTTCATGTTCATTGTGTTCACAAGCTTCAACGCAGATCCCAACAAAGTCAGACAAAGAAATTGAGGTCACTTGGATGACCCTCAGCTTGGTTCTCACCTTCTCCATCTGCGATACTCTCAGAATCTTCCTCGCATCCTTCACAGATATTCCGTAGTCGTACGGTGTACCAGCGGTAGTGGGGGCGGCCGGAGGGTTGATGCTAATCCTTTTGAGCTTGTCTCCTATGGGAAGTGACAAAAACTCCGGGATGAATCTCGTCTGTCCAGAATGATAGACGGCTCTCCGGTGGAGAAAGCGCCGGAAAAATCCAGAGTCTGGGGAGTCCGGCGAGGTGAGGGAGGGACGGTGGAAGTTGGTTTTGGAAGCATTTGGAGGAACTGTGAGGGAATGATGGAGTGGAGAGAAGATGGGTTTGGGTGCTTTGAAACTGTCAAGCAAGGGCTTCGTGAAGGATTTTCGAACCGCCATTGATGTGTGAGTGCGAGAGAGGGAGTGAGAACTGAGAAACTGAATATATCTTTGAATCTTATGAGTTTTGGGGAAAGTGTGGGTCCTATATCGTATTTATATAGGTCCAATCCAAAGTCATAGGAGGAGAGAGAAGAGTTCTTGCCTTTGTTGTTTTCTGTCATTCTTGATTTATGATATATATTTCGCAGATTTTATTCCTATTTGTGGCATGCAGTGCTAAATATGCTTCAATTGTATTCAATGGCTGCACAAACGTAAAATCAATCGAATAGTTTGAAACACATGGAATATTCATTTGATTAGCATATATATGCTCGTGCTAGTGGAAATCCACCACTCCCATTTTTCGTCATCACGTGCATCAAGCGTGCTTATGCTACCTACACACTCATGATCCATTATACAACACAAGTGGTAGTGGTGATTTTGATTAACCGTGCTTATAATATTGTGTGCAAATTATACGTAAGATTGTGGTCCTATCAATAATGGATGATTTTGCAGCAGAGCAGCAAATAACTGTCCATTGAGGTGAGTGCACTTAAATTTGATACCCATTTTCATGGCCAATCGTATATATAATGGGATGCCAATAATTTTATCGTCAACGTACGAAGTTTTTTTAATTACTAGCAAAATATATAGCAAATGCGATGGAGTCATACGTTAATTAATAATTAATAAAGTAAAAATTGAAAACAAACATATATTTGTTGTCAATATCAAAATTGAATGGTGGCTTCCACAGAAGACAGACATGAAATAGGCATGGTCAAATTAAGACAGGATGTCTTAGATGTCAAATTAATTAACTAATTAATTGATTGGGATGTGGGAGTGAGCGTGACGACGGATGATATTAGGCCAATACAATCTAAAAGTGGTTTGGAAAAGTGTAAAGCCATTAGAGACTTTAAATACGTCATGCTTAATTGGGATCCTATTTAACTTGTAAAATTGAGCATTAATATAAATTGTAAAATAATATTGCGCCTATTGTGGGACCTCCTCCGCAAATTACAATTTCTAAGTCCTTTTAAGTTTTCATTTGAACCGTTCATATATATATATGGATGGCATCAAAAGCCAATTTGAAATGGAAGAATTGAATCTTTTGACCAAATTATATAATGGGACACAGTTAACAATGAATGTTGTCTAATTGGATTAACTAACAGTTAACAGCTCAGGTTGGCTCTTCCTTTTAATTTCTTTTCCAGAACCTTTTGAGAAGTTAGCTCCTTCTTCCAAAATTGTTTCAACATAAAGAAACTCCACACCCAGGTATCTAATGGAATCTTTGACTGGTCAAGAGCTTGTCGTTTACTTATTGTGTAATGGACTTAATAGATTCAAATATCCAATCAACGAAGGACAATGGATATGTTATGCAGTGTCCAATGGTTGAGAAGATTTCTGAGTGGAAAAAAGTTCATCCTATAATATAGCACACGTAACAAAGTAAGCTAAACAATTGTAGAATCCGAAAGGAGTGTAGGCCCAATTATGACAATCTAGGAGTAAAGGCATAATATGGGCCATATAAAGCCCAATATCATATTTATACAAAAAAGACCAATTTAATGTCAGGCTTGGGGTGGTCACTTGACCCCCCCATCCCCCTGTCCCAAAAAAAAAACAAAACCCAAAGGTACAAGAGTGGTCTTCGAAGGAGAATTATGACCTAACAAATATTTAGGCCATATTGTGCCTCAACTCAAACTAGTCTGTTTCCAGAAGGTTTTAAGGGTGCATCCCTCGGTATCTCACGTAGTCATATGCATGTAAAAAAAATAAATTCTGAGATGTTGACCTCAAAGGTCGAACTCAAATGTTTAATGGAGAAACCTTAATCACTAAACAATTCAAAAAAATTTTGTTATTGAAAATGAAAACCTTGTTGTTTTCACTTGGATTCCTTATCATTTGTTATTGAAAATGAAAACTTTTATTTTTTCCTTTAATTTTTTTAAGGCAGTGGATAAGAGAAAAAGCAGAATGATGGATATGGTGTCCAGATATTGGAGGCAGCGGTCTCAAGTGGGAGAGGGAGAATTATTAATTACACCGAAGCAAAGCCGATGAGATTTGAAAGCTACTCAACACAAACACACACTTTAAATTATAATTTACAGTTATAATCAATGATGGGGCTGAAGGGTCAAAATCAGTCACATTAGTCCCACACAAATACAAATAACCAGATGAAGCAGATTTAGACAAATTTTTTTAATAAAATATTTCTTAATGTTATATTAAATTGTAAAAAAAATATCTATCATAATTTTATTTTAAAAAAATTAAAAACTACACTTTAACTTTTGTCCTAAACAAACAATTTGTTAATATTTATTTACGAGAGAAAGAAAAAGAAAAGGAAAACAAAAATAATGAACAAAAGTCAAAGAAAGCAGCAACCCAACACCCAACTTTATTGGCGTGTCTCGTTTCTTTGTGTTTTTGTGGAGACAGCTCCAGAAAGCTCAACTGCGCTGTCTTCTCTACTCCCACGTCATGCTCCCTTCCTTTGTAATTCTTGCCATTCCTGTATCCTTTTTTAACTTTTTCTGCACTTTTTTAATATACAATATTTATTTATGAATAACTTAGCCTTTATAAATTTACAGAGAACTTAAATTTTAGAAGTTAACTCTATACTTTTAATTTTCTTCTTCCTTAATAGTTTATAGGTCTAAAATTAATTTGACTCCACCTTACCTCATATATGCCGCCTTTAATTAGTATGCAAATATAAAAGTCTAAGATAACAGAAGATATTATGAATAAGTCAGTTTGTAAATAAACTAATAATGAGAGAATAGGGAAATTACATACTCTTAATTGAAGAGAAAAGAATTGGCGTCGTTATTTGAGTAGAGGGGTGAAGGAATTATATGAATATGAATAGTGAGGGAACCAAAGCCATGAGCGAACCGAGTGTGGACGAAGACAGTGTGTTTGAAACGGTGTGGATATTTCAATTTTGTTCTCCCGTTGTCTGTGTAAGAGGGTAAGTGTCCAAAGAAACACATGGCTGAACATAAGTGAATGGGGCCTCCTTATGATCTTTAAAATCCTCTGATTATGACACTCTTGGCCCTCATCACCATTCACGTCACCACCTCATTCGGCGCCCATTGCTATTTAAAAATAAAAATCCTACAGATCTTCCCCTTTCCTACTTCCACTCCACATAATTGGATCCTCTTCTTATACTCCATTCATTCTTTCTTTTGTTATCAGTCGCCACACTACTGCACACAACCCACAAATAAATAAACTTGGTCACCATATGACCATACTCCAAATGTTTTCATGTGCCGGCTTTCGCATTTTCTCCATAATGGAATAAATAACTTATAGGTAATATTTTAATTTCTAATGCCATATTTTGCTTTTGAAAAGCCTGGTTTGGGATGGAGAGTGGAAAGAGTAGAATATATACCTTCAGAAGAGAATATAAGGGAAGAGAAGACAGAAGAATTCAGGAAACCCACTTCCTAGGTTAGCAGTAATATTAAACGAAGCACGGTAAAGATAGCCGTGGGACTTCCCTAACGATGATCATGATCCATTCCAGTCGCACAGGTTACATATATTTACATAACTAGACTACAAAAAAGTAGAGCCTCTATAGCTACTCATACTAACCTACATCTCACTCAGATCATAAACATACAAACCACATATTAATATGTTACATGGTGGGCAGCTAGGGAAGCGGGTATGTTTATACGGTACCATTGTCTCTGTTAGCATAAGCAATCTAACTTACAGATTTCAAATCCTCATTTCAATCCGATCTCATTTGCACACGGTCTTCAGCCTCTTTGCAGCTTGAACAAATCCCACAATCACCTGCAGCTCGTCCATTTGCTGCACAAAAGTAATAATATAACTTCTAATTTCAAATATTAATATTTTTACTCCCGCACCAACATCTGAAAGGACTTGAAGCATATACATTATTATTAATATTTCAAGGCAAGATTCCTTTCAGAGGCTAATTTAGCTTGCACTACAATCCCACTGCTATAGCACTTTATTCTCAAAACAGTATATTACAGAGAATTTGATAAATTTACTTGCTGTCAACGAAATAACCAATTCACCAGAAAGAATAAAACATTCAAGTGATAACTAGCAAGGTAGGAACAAGAATGCAGTTATAATTTCTAGGTACCTGTGACATGAAATGCCTCTGAACAACATCTACCAGCTGCTCTTTTGATGGGTTTGGGACGGCATCCACCTACAAATTCATTTTAGATGTCTTGTCAATACAACAGAAACACAAATATAAGCATCGTTCCCAAGATATTGTAACAAGACAGTCAGGTCAATGAACTTACGAGATTGAAGTGTCGCCAATATCTCCACAATGCAGCCATCTCCAGTTTGCTCAAGTCAACCTTCTAAGTTAAATATTTAGAAATTATGTTAATGACCGAGTTCTTTACAATTTAACTGTCTAACTGCATAATAAAGTAAATAATATATGAACATAACAGAAAAGTTGTCATACTGTGGACCGTTGAGGCATAGAGATGGATCCCTTGGACTGGGAATCACCAGAGAGGGACCTGCTGATAGTCTTGTGAGAGGATCCCAATGATCTTTGCATTCTGTGCCTCGATTTGTGGGACTTTTGAGTGTCATCCGATGCTGAGAAATTAAAGATAGCACAAACAAAATCAGAAACAGCTGTGGGGCCAATAAAAAAAATAAAGACACAAGACACTAGAGCTTTCAGAAATAGTAAAAGCAAAAGTTGAAGACAAATGGATCCAATGCACCAACTTATACCACTTTCTAAGCCCACGGACATGGAAGACAAAGAAAACAGTTAACTAATGTCTTATGGCATTGCCAATGAGCACATAAGACTTGCTCTAATCTCTAAGGTTAACATACTCGAACTTGATTGCTCCCACTTCCCTTTCACCCATCCCCACTTCCTTGGTCATGGACCTCCTAGGTAATTAAGACAAAAGTAAAATAAAAAACTTGATCATAATCATAAATGATTAACACCTATCTTCAGTGCTGTTGAGTGAATGATCAGCATGAGAAGAGACGTAGTATATTACACTACTGTATTTCAAACTTAAGTGAGACAGCCTTAAAATAGGCCACATCTTTTGATACCAGTTAACATGCAATAGACCACCAGGAGTTGTAAAACCCATCTCAGCCAGAAAATTGATTTCCAAAAAGTTTCTGAAAAGAAATTCAGAAGATGTTGAAAGGTAGGAAACTTATAAATCAAACTCACCCATATCCGATCCATTCCACTGCACATTTTCAAATTCAATGTCATCATCTTCCTCATTACCAGTGGGTGCTTCAATCACACTAAGAGCATTCCTCTGTAGCTTTACTTCAATACCATTAGTAAGAACCTGAAGTTTTGATGCCATAAACAATGTCAGACAATCATCTTATCTATAACAACTGCTTCTTCAAATAAACCATGAAATAAAATGAATGGTTGGTTGACTGGAGTACTTTGCGTAACAGTAGATAAATTACTTTCTATCGTCAAACAAATATATTTCTGTTGAAGCAATTGCCAACCTAATTTCAGAACATGTGCGTATAGCCATTAATTAAAATTCGAATCCCTTTGAAAAAAAAAAACATAGAGACAGAATACACTTTGAATTGTTGAAGTAACTGGTAATCAATTAGTTTTGTAAGCGCAGAGAGACAGGGAGAGAGATGTATGGAACACAGTCAACAAAAAATATTAGGGTTTTTTAAATTAAATCATTAAAAAGACAAACTCGTTGAAATCAATAAAAAAAAAAAAATCAAACTATTATCTTCTCATTCTCAACAGGATATAAGAATTTAAATTGCTCAGTATAATTTGTTTGTTATTCAGTATTCGCAGCCAAAACACAGAATAAGCCATAGAGTGATTGCCGAGCAGATCAGGCTCAGTGTACGAAGAATGAAACAGTAATATTTATTCCATACTTTGGTCAAAGCAAAAATAATCAGAACATGCAAGTAACAAGCAGGCAACAAATTGATATGCAACCCCCAACCCCTCTTCCCCCCCCCCCCCCCCGGGGGTCATTCTGAGAGAGATCCTCGAGCAAAGATTAACATTCAATTAAAATTTAAAAACCATCAATACCAAAATGTGATCTCATCATTATAGTTAATTAATGAAAACATAAGACTGTTCGACCTCCTTCGATAATTGAGACAGCGCAAAAGAAAAAAATAAGAACTGATCATTATAAAGTACCCACTAGGACATCAGATCCATAGATAATCTCGAACATGCAATGGATACCCCAAAATAGTGATCCAAAATTGTGACTCGAATCATATATAGACCAGTAAAATCTATTCAAATTACAAAATGAAATACCCAAGACTTGAAAACTTCCATTGAAAGATATCTATAAAGTGATTAAGATAAGAATTTCTAAGATAGGGGTTCAAAACCTTTGTGTATGGGTTCAAACTTAAAATATCAACGAACAATAGAGGCTTCGGAAGAATAAAATTGACCAAGTAAATGAAAAGGTAGGATTTATAACGAAATGGCAATACAATAAAAATAAACAAATTTACTGACATTGCTGTCGGGATATAATAATTACGAAAAAATAAACGACATTGTAACCCAAAATTGGTCTCAGGCAATCGAAAAACCCGAACCCATTTTGGTGGTAATCAAATTGGTCGAGGAAATTACCAGCCAATGCCACCCCCCTAGCCCAACGGCCTTCTTAACAACTCCTTGGAGACCCACAAGAACCGATTTGGTACGGTTATTTCCGGTTACCACCACCTTGGTATGACGAGGAAGCACAGATAGCTCCTCTTCGCTACTGTCTCCGCAGCTCTGCAACTGGGAGAAGCTACCATTGACGGAACTCTCCATTGCTTCAAGCATTTGCGCTTTCAACTCAGCGAATTTTGCCAGTAAAAAAACCAAGTAAAAGCTCCGAAATTAATAATCAAAATTGCATCTAACCGGAAGATCATGCGTTGCTGATAAAGTATATGCAAATTTCAGAAGCACATGAGATTGGATAGAGGAAATATTTGGGAAATTTTGCAGAGAGAAAAACACAGACGGAGAGAGAGAGGATGTGTAAGAGACAGAGAAGAAGAGAGAGAATTTGAGAGTGACTGGTATTGTTTATTGGTGTGTAGGTATGAATCCCAACGAGAGGAAATGGACGAATGGTAGAGTGCCACGTCAAAGGAGGAAGGTGGGTTCTTTAATCATGCGCTTGAGGCGAGCTGATGTTACGGCATGAAGGGCATGAGGCAATACCACGCGCTGCCTTGGTTTCAAGGAGTTACTTCCGTTGACCTGTTGACTATGTGGTGAGCAAACCAAACTAGGTGTCCCTACTGCACGAAATGACGTAATTGCCCTTTCCCCGCTCCTTTCTTCTGAATTCGTTGGTAGTAATACTAATAATATTATCCTATCCTTTTTCTCCTTCTTATCTATTCTCATAACTCATTCCACCGCCTGTTCTATAAAAGGTCAACTTTTCCAGCTATTCCTTTGTCCTAGTCCTAATACGAATACCAAATATTTACATAATAACCTCCTAAAATTTGTCAATGATACCAACCAAGCATTTTGTTAATGTTTGGACAGAAAGTATATTATTTGATTGAATGTCTTCTTCAAGTATTAACTACTTTTTTCAATCATTTTTTTTATTTAAGACAAATTACTCTTTCAAAGGGGAAGGGCTATTTTGTAAAATTGTAAGGAAGAGGCACAAAAACAAATCAAGAAAAAAACGGACACCCCAAATTTCATGGGAGGGTCCCACGCGTACAGGGAATGATGTGCCTGCCGTCGGTATTGGGAAATACCCCACTCCTTCACACACTTTCTACTCATAAAATAAAAAAGAGAGAGAAAATAAATATATTTTCTCGTAAAATAAACATTAAAATTTTGTTTATAAAAATCTCCGCCACCTGTAACTTTCCCGCCGCTGCGAAGCAAAATGAGCCGTGGATCTATCATAAGGTGGTGTGGCCACCCTTGGATCTTTTGCAGCGCTAATCCAGTCCAGCTATTAGCTACATTTTAATTTTGTAAAGAGACTGAAGAGATGACATGTGTATGGGTAATGATAAAAGGTTAAAGAAAAGGAGAAGATTAGCTTTTTGGATACCGTTGACATAAAGTAAAAGAGCAAGGACAATATTTGTAATTTAAAAACAAATGTGAATTGCAATTTGATAAAGAAAAAAAACTTAAAAGTAAAATTTTTATATTTTTCTTATTTAATTACAAATTAATATGTATATAATTTATATATATATTTTTTGTTATAATTGATTTTCTTAAAATAATTTATATATTTTTTATTTTAATTAAAAATTTTAATAACAAAAAATATATAAATCTAATCTTTTTATAAATTGATAGATACCTTTGAAAGAGAGAATAAAAGGGCAAACCAGCCCTACCCATAAAGCAGAGCAGAAGATTGGAGGATTACGTTCGGGGAATTATGATTAGAAAATCACACACACAAGAGAGACAAGATTAATACATATATTATTAGGATTAACAAGATTTAATTTATAGTACGCTGTCACAACACAATTGTGCCTTTGTAAAAGCTATAATATTATACTTGCTTTGCTGAAATAGACTCGTAATTCTTACTCTTTTCCACTCCTCACAATTTTCCTCACACCTTGCCATGCAATATGGCAGCATCCATACTTATGCTGCCCGCACCCTTGTTTTTGAGCCACTCTTTTTTTAAAACATAACAAAATTCCAATTGTAGAATCAAGCCATAACAAAGAAAAAGTCTTCACCCAGCTCCAAAACACACAGAGACATTCATAAAATACAACTGCATCTTTATAGATTATTTAAGCGTGGCATTAATATGTAAGGGTTTATTTTTTGGGAGTTCAATATATTTGTATTGTTTTATTTAATGTGAATGTGTGGAGAGGAGAATGAGGGAAGATATGGGGAAGATGGTTGTGCAGTATATGTCTCAATGAGAGACGTTCCAAGCAAGTTTCGACGAAAGTGGACACCACAGTTGGGCTCCACCTTCCAACAACTTTCTGGTTTCTCTTCCACTTCACGTTTTCTACGTGTACCCTGTAAATTCAATCAAATAAAAATTCTTCAAACTATCAAATATATAAGCAACTCAAAAAAAAAACTATAAAATATATACAAAAGTTATAGTTTAAAAATTACAGCCATTTAAAATTATTCCTTTTATTCAACTTCAAATGGATATGTGAATTTGCAAAATGGCTTATAAATTTTAATAGAAAATCGCCTGACATAGAACAAAAGTACGATTTATGATGTAACGTTGTGTAAAACACAAAAGGAATAAAGACTCGTCTCAGATTTTACGGATTAGCATATTTGTTAATAAACAAATTTCACCAACAATGGAGGACTTAATTTGACCTAGACTTAGTATCATAAGATTATTAGTTTTGCGAGGGACTTACAAGTAAAATAATTTGTTAATCTTTAAAATGTCATTCTTCTTATCAATTTAGTCATTCAAACATAAATTTATTTGATTTAATTTTTTTTAAAAATTCCACATCAAATTGATTCACTTGTTAAGCAAATATTCTTCAATGGTAAATAGAAATTCATATGATATTTAGTCGATGACCTAAATTTATTCATGTAACACTTTTTGTCAAGACAATATTGTTTAAGCAAAGGTTTATCTACAATAGAATCCTTTGACAATTAATTAACTTTGTAAATTTTGTTTAAATAAAATTATTTTGAGAAAACATGGTATTTGTACTATTTTATTAACCAACGAATTAATAATTTTGTAGAAACCTATTTATTAATTAAAAAATTTATTTAAGATATAAACTATGTTGATTGATTAAATTTTTTTGAGAGATTAAATTCACTTTATATTTAGAAGAATAAATTAAGAGTACGATATTTGATGGGTCTATATATTGGATTTGTAAACAACCTACACTGGGCTAATGTGATATCATAATTCAAGAGCCCAGCCCGATGGAGCCCATGCTAAAGTTCTGAAATTTGTGATTTTTTTTCATTAAAAACAAGTTTAATTTTTCATGTCCAAAAAAATTTATTGATTTATTTATTTTTGGCTCTGCACATCGATTTACATGAACTGCAGAACCTATAGAGTTCTGAGTGGCGAGGAGCAAGTATGGATATGGAGGACTCACAAAATAGGAAGAAGCTTGCACTGTTTATGGAATCTGGTATCTTCGTCTTTGAAGGTTCGAACGCTATTTTCATGGATCCTGTCCGCGTTTTGAATCGTTCCTACAATCGCTTCAGGGTTTCTCCTTCTACATACTACACTCGTTTTTTCGAATCCCAGAGCACCAATCAGGATCTCAAGCTTAGTTCCACTTCCAGAAAACGTAAACGAAATGCCAAGGAACCTCGAGCTTTGAACGAAAGAGAACGAATAGCTGATCAGCGTCATCGGGTATTCATCTTTCCTGGTCGTTAGGGTCCTCGATAAATGCATGCAGTGTATGTACTAGTTTTGTGACTCTATTTTCTATTAATCATCTAAAATCACAGGTTTTTTTTTTGGCAGGAGGCGAGGTCTTTTTTGTTGAAGGCACACGAGTCTTTGCAAAAGTCTACTGGACTCTTAGATGTTTTGAGCAATTTGAGAAATAATTTTAGTTGCTCCACGGATTGTGGAGATTTACCATTGCCAGAAGTTCAGCAATCTTTTGTTGAGCTAGGACAGGTCTGGCAAGCACCACTATTTGAAATAACTCTAAACGTACGTCTTAGTGGCCAGACAAATGATGATAAAGGTGGGTTTTGTGGCTGGAATTGGGCATGGGTTAATACTTTAATATGAATGGTTGCTTGCTGACTTATTAAATGAATTTTCGGAATGATTTATTGATATCGGTTTATATACACGTCAAAATCTGATTGAATTTCAACTGATGTGTCTTTTCTAGCCACAACAAAGGGAATTATCGGCTTTGGCCGTGTAATTCTTTTCGGTGTTCCAAATAGTGTTTTCTAATTTTTCCTGGGCTTCTACTAAATATAGAACTTGAATAAAAAATTAATTTTTCATGCCTGCCTTTGTTTGGATTTTTCATGTAATTTAGTATCTTACAGTGTGAGTGTGTTTTTGGTTTCTCAGACCGCCCAGAACAGAGGATATTCCCTGCATTCAATAATTTGGTTGCTAATGAGACCGCTGATGATGCGGAGGCTGAATTTTTGAACAATATTTATATGATACCTCGAGAGAGTTGCTTTTACATGGTATGCTAAATCCTCACAATAACAGTAGAAATGTGTTTGATTATTCTTTTTTTGTTTTTCAGTTTCTTTTTGGGTTCCTCCTTATCATTGTGGTCTCCCCCCTTTTTTTTTTATTTAGATATTTCAAATTTTTACTAGAGATCCAATTTAGTGTATCTTACATGTTTTCAAATTTTTTCATTTTGATCATGTGGAAGTCTGATGTGGGACAGATTGACAACCTAATTCCTGGTAATGATTGTATATATAACTCAATTTCTATACTTGAGTCTGTTTCTAGATGTGTAAGCAGCCTATTTTTGTAGTTACAAACCTTGGTTCCTCTTCACATAGATAACTATCTAGTTGCCTATAGCTATCCTTAGCATCTGATACTTAACACATGATGTTATGCCACTATGGGCTTCATGGAAAGAGTAAACATCCTTATCATTAACTATCTGAACTTTGTGTTAGACTGTTAGTTAAAATGTTCCTTGATGCGAGAATGGAATTAGCCTTCCCTTCACAGAACTTTGTTAGATACTGTGTTGTAGTATAGCTGGTCCACCTGGATGATCTTATGATGATGGCAACCTGTTGCTGAAATGCTTCATGTGTCATTTTATAAAAATCTTATTTGTTATTGGGAAAATCTTGTTTGTCCAATTAAGAAATCTCAGCACGATGTCCTCTCATCTTAAATGATTCTTTCCTTTATTTTTTATCCAGATCATCCTAATTCTGGTTTCAACCTCATAGTGGTTGATCCACCATGGGAAAATGCTAGTGCACACCAGAAATCAAGGTATATAAATAGACATTCCAGCTCTCATTTTTTATGCTTTCTATAATAAAATGTTGTACTATCTTTGGTTGGTCTAATTGATCAACGTTCAACAAGGAAATTGTCATTGTCTTGAACTTTTATGTAAATTTAGATTTTTTGAAAAAATCTGAGATATGTTGTGTCTTCAATGTAGGTACCCAACCATGCCCAACAGATACATTTTATCCCTTCCTATTAAGCAAATTACTCACACTGATGGAGCACTTGTAGCCTTATGGGTGACCAACAGAGAGAAGCTGCGTAGTTTTGTTGAGAGAGATCTTTTTCCTGCATGGGGAGTCAGCTACGCAGCTACTTTTCATTGGTTAAAGGTGATCTCAGACTTCCTCTGCTTATTCAGACTCTTTTTTGATGTCTTTCTAATCTCTGGTATCTCTTGATTGTTTCAGGTGAAAGCAAATGGATCGTTGATTAGTGATTTAGACCTCTTTCATCATAGGCCGTATGAAAGCCTTATTTTGGGCTACATTTGTGGGAAGGTCGGTATTTGCAATCTTTGTTTATTTGGTTGGCTTTCTGGCCATTGGTGAATATTTTCCCCTTGTTTATATTTCTCACTTTTTTTTTTCTAGGTAAAAGATTCTGATGAGCAATCAATTTTTAGACCAGTAAAAGATAATTATGTGATCATGAGCATTCCTGGGGATTACTCAAGGAAGCCCCCAATTGGAGGTACCCTTTGATCAATTCTGATTTTTCATCCTATGGGTCAGGGCAAAATAAATGATTTCTGAGTATTGCTACTAAACACTAATACGATCATTGTTTTCTGAACTAAGATATCTCTGTATTTGAGTTTAATTGAAAATTTATAAAGTGAAGTTGAACTAGCCATAATAGCTGTTAGGGTTGTAAGGGTTTTTGGTTGGATATTTCACTGAAACTCAGTACATTACTACATTATAAAAATGCTGAAGTTTCCTTGTTCTACTATGGTCAGATTTGCTAATGGAGTATGTTCCTGGGGTGAAGCCAGCCCGATGTATAGAGCTATTTTCCAGAGAAATGATGGCTGGATGGGTCGCTTGGGGGAATGAACCCCTTCACTTTCAAGACTCCAGATTTTTTCTCAAAAGATAGACAGAAACATGAAGAAAGGGATACTGTGGCAGCCGATTTGCAACCTTCATATTAACTGTTTACTTTCTGTTGCATGAGCTAATTTCTCATGCCTTCCAACACTAACACGCTTGTCTTTGTAAAAAAAAATGAAAAAGGATATGGAATCAAAGTAAAGAAAAGTGTGATAAATGGTTTATTTGATCAAAAGGAAGAAACGAAAGAAATACCGAGTATATGCGTTTACTGTGAGAGCTTATCCATATGATCGAGATGCACGACTGTTTAAGTAAACTTAGTGTTGGTTTCCTACTGTACTCTATTCAAACACTCAAATGGAAAATACATTCAATTTGTTACTGATGAAGGGAATTGAAATTTGTAGACACATCGAGATTCATAGAGGTAACCAAGTTGATTAATTAACTGTAGACCGAAACAATCGAGTTTGAAATGGTCCTAATCTAACGAGTAGTTAAAATTCAGAAGGGTAATATGATAAAACCCAATAATTCTCGTACGTAAACCCGATTCTCAACATTAACTTTGAAGTATGTAATTTCTTCAACTGATTAATTTCCTGTTTGTATAAATGTGGCATTTATATATTCCGTTTATAAATTATTCAAAAGTTGTTAGTGCCTAACCCCACGAGGCAGTAGGCACCAATAGTGAAGTGAAGTACAGTGCAACGCAATGGTATATACAGCCAGGTTATTTTGTTTAATATGGTGCGTTGAGGTTTACTATCCCGTCATTAATGTTGGAGGGAAATGCCATAAGAGTGTAAGTTGGAGTGTGTTATGAATTGTTTGTTAAAGTTTTGGTGGGAGGTTAAACCCAATCGATAGGTGCATATTATGGTATGAGTGCACGAGATGGAGAGGTGTGGTAGGGTTAGGTATGAGGCATCCCGTGGGATTATTTGGGGGTTGGATGGAAATCATTCACATTCATGCGTTGTTAGCAACTCCATCACGGATGTTTCGGTTGTGTTTTGTAGACTGTAATAGTACAAGTAAAACGTGATAACCACTTATGACTTACTTAACCTCTCTCTGTAAAAGTTTCCTCAATTCCATTTTGTCTGCTACTTATGACAGTAACCACCTTCTTTCCCTTCAATGTTTCAGTCAGTTTGACCAATTAAAGACGAGAATTGGAAATTGGAAAAGCGATCAAATGCTCCAAACAATTACAAACACTCCAAAAATAAAAAAATTATAAACAAACAAACAAAGCGTTTCGGCATTTGCCTAACATTTTCTCGGTCCCATCATTCTCCTCTTCGTTCGATCATTTCTGGACTCCCGAGATGGGTCCCACTTCAACTTATTGGGCCCACTTTCCTCAATAATTATGTCATCACTCATCGGCGCCACTCCAAAAAACTCCTAATCATATCACATCCATCCAATCCGTTTCTGATCCCATCCTGTGTTTGAAAACTCAAAAAGAAAAGCGGATGAAGCACGAGCTCATGAACTTGTTGGGTGGAGCTGCACGCAGGGTATCATACCCGAAACTAAGCTTTATCTTTTCTCAAGCCCGGAGAGATTCCTCTACAGACTACACTACACAGTACACACCCAGCCAAGGGGGTGAAAGCGCATTCCTCGTGAGCCCACTGCACTCTCTCCCTTGGGTTTAAATCACCTGCGACGCACCTATTCTCATTCTTCCCTTGCTACCATTGCCTGAAAATGACTTCGGACGGAGCGACTTCGGCGGCGACGAGTCGGAGGAAGCCATCTTGGAGGGAGCGTGAGAACAATAGAAGGAGAGAGAGGCGGAGGAGAGCCATAGCAGCCAAGATATACACTGGCCTCAGAGCGCAGGGTAACTACAATTTGCCCAAGCATTGTGACAACAACGAGGTCTTAAAGGCTCTTTGCTCTGAAGCTGGTTGGACTGTCGAAGAGGACGGCACCACCTATCGCAAGGTACTCTTCTTCCCTTTAGCTTAATCAACAGCCCAATTGTACTAGTACAAACTGTGGATCTTAATCTTGGTACTTACTTACGCACCTCGATCTCACTCTTCTCTGTAAACCAATGGCTTGTTTTAGTTGGATCAAGCTTGTTTTAAGTTCCGATAAGGTTACTGGGATTTGGTTTGGTCGATATAGCAGTATCCATATATGGAGGCAGATCTTATTTTCTGATATCAATCTGTGCTTTTGAGGCTTTGTTCTTCTGTTTTCTCTCCAGGTTCTTCATCAATTCATTTTTCAAATTATTCAATGCTCATTCTGTGTCCCTTGTGCTTTTGAGAGAGAGTGAGATTCTGAGAAAGAGTAAAAGATGGGCATCATCATTCATGGAGATTGGAGAAGAATCATTGTTATTTAATTCAACTATGCAGTTGCCTATTTATGCCACGTCGGAATCTGGAAGCGAAATCGTTCCTATGAAGCTTTCTAACTTGGATCCTCGGATGAATTAGATTTGCAAATGTGAAATGCAATTTTTAACCTCTGCTAGCCATCTGGCTCCAGAAGGAAAAAAAGAATTATACTTGACCGATCAAATTGTACGAAGTTTAACGTGTCTCTTATTTATTTTTAACTAACTAATTTCTTTTGTACTATTGTTTTTCTTTTCCACAGGGATGCAAGCCGCCCCCGGCGGATACAACAGGCACTTCCACCAGAAACACCCCATTCTCTTCCCAAAATCCGAGCCCTTTCTCTTCATCTTTTCCCAGCCCAATTCCTTCCTACCAAGTCAGCCCTTCCTCCTCCTCTTTCCCGAGCCCTTCTCGTTTGGATGGCAGCAACAACGCATCAAACCTCATTCCATACATTCGAAATGTCATTCCTCTGCCTCCCCTAAGAATATCAAATAGCGCTCCTGTAACACCACCTCTTTCATCCCCAACATCAAGGAATTCTAAACCAATTCCAACATGGGAGTCAATAGCTAAAGAATCCATGGCCTCCTTCAGTTATCCTTTCTTCGCAGCCTCTGCCCCAGCTAGCCCAACTCACCGTCACCTTTATACTCCAGCCACTATACCTGAATGTGATGAGTCCAATACTTCAACTGTTGAGTCTGGCCAATGGATGAACTTCCAGGCATTTGCACCCTCTGCATCTGCTGCCCCAACCTCTCCAACCTTCAATCTTACTAAAACTGTAGTTCAGCACACTCTGCCTGATAATGCAATCCAAGAAATGAGAAAAGGTTCAGAAGCAAACTTTGGGGTACAGGTAAAGCCTTGGGTTGGAGAAAAAATTCATGAAGTAGGATTAGATGATCTAGAGCTCACACTTGGAAGTGGGACAGCTCGGAGTTAGGCTAGCAACATATAGATATATACTTAATGTGGGTTATGCGAGACTGCAAAGTTGTTTTTGCTAATTGGTTGGTTGTTCATTCACATGGTGTTAAAGCGCAAGTCAACAGTTGCTGTCTCCGCCTCCATGGCGCAAGCTCATCTCTTTGTTTTGGGAACTGAAGATTTTATGTTCAAGCTCATCTCTTTCAATGCCCCTGTTAACATAGAAGTGATATTGTCACCTGCTTTCTTCGTTTAGGTATAAAGACTCTAGACTCAAATTGTTCGGAGGGCCTTATCAGGTATCGATACCATGGGTGATATAAGGATTGGAATTGTAAGGTTTCATCAACGTTGCTGTCTTGGTCAAGAAACTCACAAGATCAGATTTATTTGTTAATGGCTTACTTTGATTATTATAAATCTTATTTATTGGCTTTGTTCTGTCTGCAAATAGTTCATATATATATTTTTTGGGTTACAACAAATACATCATATTTCATATTAGTTGATTCTGCCATGAGGCTGAACCATAAAATATGTGATTCACCGCACTTGGTCTGAGGAGAAAAAGAAAGTTCTACCTCGGTGGTAGCCCAATTCAAGTTTGCTTCACGTTATCATGTAACTTTAGCGGTGGTCCACTAAAAAAGTCGCTTGTATTAATGGCGTGGACCGACAGTTCTGGTGCAGGTTTAGTTTCTCCACTTCACATACATATCGATGCTCTTTAGACTCTGATTTTTTTTTCTCCCTCTCCTGGGACATTTATGCTCATTAGGCCAATTAAAAGCAGGACAGTTGGAGTTTCTTATACTTAGCTATTAAATTTTTTAATAAAAATAAAAATATTTAAATATTACTATTATTTTTTATTAAAGAATTTTTTTTGGGTGACTGAATTGGTAATAAGGAAAGACAATGAGATGTTGAAGAGTCAGTATAAGTTTAATCTAAATAATTATTGCAGTGACTTAAACTATAAATAATTTTATTTAATTGTAACTATTTAATTAATTTTAAGAGATTTAAAGAATTGTTAATTAATATATTAATAAAAGAATACTTTTAGTTTTTTAACTTTAACCTAAGTATTAATTTTGTCCCTTTAAGTTCGATTGATATTATTTTAGTTTTTTAATTTTAAAAAATCAATCAACATTTTTATAATTTCTAATACTAATTAATTTATTTAATAAAAATATTGAGTTGGAACTAATTTTATTATTTTTATATTATATTATTATCAATATTATTAGTCTATTAATATTACATATAAAAAATAATAAATTTAATAGTATTACATTTAAGTTTAAGTTTGATGGATACTTAATTTAGAGTTTGAAGTTTAAATTTAAAGATTTGTTATTATTTTATACATATAAGATTAATATAATGATAATATTAATAATAAAATAACATAGACATGTTAAAATTAGATCTAACTCAACACTTTTTGTTAAGTAAATTAACGATGTTAGAGATTAAAAAAATTGATTAATTTTTTGAAGTTAAAAGATTAAAATAAAACTAATTAAATTTAAGAGATAAAATTAAAAACTGAATCAAAATTTAAAAAATAAAAATACTCTTTTGTATAATATTTTTAAGTACTAGTTGAAGTTTTTTTAATTAATTACTAAAATTTATAGGTATTAAAAATTATTATTTTTATTAATTTTTTATAAATTTTAATATATTAAATACGTTATCAATCAATAATCATTAAAAAAAATCTTTAACTAATATCTTTAAAATACTAATTATCAAATTTTTAATTTAAAAGTTGAGTTTTAAAATATCTAGGAATTTGTGTTATAATAGAATCAGATTTTTGTCACAATTGATAATTCCATTTGAAACAACCCGGGGCCGAAAAGTTTTTAAAAAAGGATTTTACCAATTTTAAATCACGCCTCACTTGATGAGCAAGCTACTATTTTCGATTACTGGAGATTTTGACAGGAAGTCCATGAATATGTGGAGGATCAAATATTAATTATGATATTATATGAATTTTAGCTTGATTTTACCCCAGTTAAAAAAGAGTTTGGGATAGCCTAGAAAGAAGCTAAGGAAAACCTTGGCGGACGATTTACGGATTACGATATGGCAAGATGCAGACATTAGGCGGCCATCCAAAATTCCTCGGGAGATTCTATTGATGTCCCTATGTTATGATGCTGGTACAAGTATAGGGTATGCATTACAAAGTCGGAAATTTTATTATAGAACAAACACATTAGAACATCAAATTGTGAGCACTTATCCTAGACGGCTAAAAGAATTCCCTTGAAGAAGCATTCATGATGATACAAGTTCACACGGGAGCATCCAAGGAGAGGTTGAGATCAATTATTTTCTGGTTAGGTTAGGTAACATGCAAGCGGGTTGAGAAAGAAAAGACGAAAATCATAGCCTAAGAGATCAGAAAGTAACCTTGGAAGGTCTCTTCCCACTAATCGTCTATTCCAAAGTTTCATTTCGTACCTCTTTCTCCTCAACCTTCATTTTAATTTCCTTTTTTATTGTAACGTTGCATTCATGGTATCTGAAGCATGTTAATAGATGATCATTAACGAGTCCTGCTGCTTGCATGAAAGAATAAACTACAGTAGGCCCCACGCATTGGAAACCTCTGCGCATCAGGTCCTTGCCAATGAGTTCTGCTTTCGGAGTCTTCACGGGCACTTGACGTCCGTAACGATATTCATTCCTTATTGGCTTATGGTTCACAAATCTCCAGCAGTAATTGCTCAACGAACCAAACTCCTGCTGTACCTGTACAGGGATAAATCAATTGACATTTTAAATTACAATGAACTTGGAATACGACCTTGTTAAGGATGACGGGTTTCCTATGGAAATTTTGTGATATCTTTGCTCCAAAGTCAGCATCATTTTGAATGAGAGTTACCTTAAGCAATCGGTTAGCATTTTGCACAATGGCACGGAGCTTTGGTTCTGATAGCAGCAGGTTGCCGTTTATTTTAAAGGCTAGCAACTTCTTCTCTGTAAGCTGAGCAATTGATGATGGGTCAAAATTTTCAAAGAGCTTCCTATCAATGATATCAGACAACAAACATCAGGTGATAATGATATGTTTTTCATAGATTAGAGGAGAATCTTAAGTCTAGAGATAGACATACCTGAATACGTCTCTCAGATTAAGAATTGCTGGCCAACTCAGTTCTGCTAATGCTTGTGAAAACACTAGCAGCTCGAATAACTTCCTATCATCATGAACTGGAACACCCCACTCTTCATCATGGAAAGCAGTGTAAAGAGGATCTGTTTTCAGAAACAAGTAACAGTTCTCCATAAGGCAACTTAAATCGATAAGGTAATAATAGTAGGCACACTCTGGTTCATTCTAAGTGACAGCAGTCTTTGCTGACGACTAAGCTTTCAATCTCCTGGCAAAAGTAATTAATCTTTGCAGAAATTTAACTAGATAACAAATTTGAATAAGTAAAAAGGAAAACCACCAAGCAATGATGATCAAGGATTCCGTTGCATAAAAAATTCGTCATTTTAATCAGGGCCACAGATAAAGAAACTCGTGGATATAATATACGATTTTTCCCCTAATCCAATAATTTTTACCGAAATTAAATTCAAAACTGAAAAAAGAAGAAAAAAAAAACCTCATTCTAGGAGCAAAAACTTGTACTCTAGACACAATTACCAGAATGTGGAGTGATCCAATCACACCTCTTGGGCGGACTTGATGCCTTAAGGGACAATGCCGCTACATCGACGCCATCAGGCACAACCTTCACTGGCTTAAACCCATTCCGCTTCACGGTCTTTGTATAATTGACCTTCTTTGTGGATGACTTGGTTGAAGAAGAATCCGAGGAGGATGTACTGTCGACTGACACATTATTTGTGACAACAGACTTGGGAATTTCCGGTACCTGCTTTCTTCGACGCCGAGGATTCTTCGGGCAGTCGTTGTTGCGTTTCGGATCTTCGAAAACCCTAACTCTATTTCCAGCGGGTCCTAGAACGGCTCGCGGTTCAGAAGCAGATTTAGCACAAGAAGGAAGCTTGGTGACGACAGGCATTGGATATATGAATTTTATGTTTTAAAATTCTTGGAATTCAAGCTTGACAGTGTTTGATTATAAGCTCTGAAAGGATGATGTTAGAGCAATTTGTAGATGCATTATGAAGTGATAATCTGAGCCAAGCTAATTTGAAAGAGGAGACTCGTGTTTATATAGGTTTTAGGAGCGAAAAAGCTGAGATTCCATGAAATACCGGCTACTGCCGGTGCATGTGCTTGCGTGACGGTATTCATTTACCGTTTGAGAGTTGAAATGCCCTTTTTGCCCATTTCACCTGCTTTGAATTGCTGTGGTATCCTTAGTCGTTACGATTAAATTAAATTGCCCATGGCCACGTAATTGTTTCTAGAGAAATGCAATTGCATAGCCACAGATGCGCCATTAGTCAACGGGACTTGTTTAAAGACTTGCAGTAGGCAGATATTAGAATAGCAAATACGATGTTATGTGAAAGCAATGGATAGTTTCAATCACAAAGTGTTATGTGAAAGTAACGTTTAATCTTTTAGTTGATTAGAGAAAAGCTTTGTTAATAAATAGGAAAAGATGACAGGGGCATATATGGTAGGAAGTGTGAAAAGAAGTGGGAGATGGCAGTTAGAAGAACAAGAGGAAGAGGAAGGAAGCTTAGGCAAAGGGTCGTATTCGTTTGGTGAATGGGTGAGAATGGAAATGGGTGGTGTGGTGTGTGGCGTGGCGTGTGTTGGAGAGTTAGTTACCGTTAAGGAAAAGAATCCAAAGGCTCATCGCCAAAAAGGGATAGTGGGGTGGGTAGCCATTAACATTGCCCACTTTGGATGAGAGCCAACGGCTAGTGTGGTCCAGTTATCTATATTCTAAAATCAAAAAACTCATTCAACATGGGCTGGGCTTTCCATCATCGTGATGGATCCAATTCCACTGCTCAAATCACCGTCACTGTCTTTACGAAACTCGAATTTGGGCCCAACCAGTTGACAATGGGCCAAACTCAATTCACCTGCAGCTTGTCATGCACACACCCACACTCAAAAATTATTAAATGTGTAACTAACTAACTGTAAGGACCAGGTACGGACAGTACACTACATGTGTACTGGACTCGTGTTTAAAGTTTGGACATGGTATATATTGATAAATAATATTTATTTATTTTAAATTACAGAATTCATATAAGAAATAGTTAAATTTTATTAGTTCATTAATACATTAAATGATACAAAATATGAACTTAAAAAATTTGTTAGTGTTATTAGATTCAGAAAAAAATAAACATTTTTGTAAAACACTTTTGAATTTAGATATGAGTGAGTAGTAAAATTAAGAATAAATAACATTCACTTTTTCTTGAGATGTAGTTAAATTTTATTTATTTATTTTTAATTTAAAATATATACTTATTTTTTCATTTATTTTATATTAAATAAAATAACTTATTATATTATTTTTAATATAATAATAAATATAATTACATTTTTATTAAATTTAACATGAGATTCTTAAAAGCAATCTTAATTCTTATCTCTATTAAATACGTAAATTTTTAGATTCAAATTAAGCTATCTGAAAATTTTTAAAATGAATAACTTTTAGAAATCAAAACTCATCTATATAGAATTTATCATAAATAAAACTTTAAATTATTAAAATTAGTAATTATGATCTTAAACTTTAATCTAAGTAAAGAGGCACTTTTATAAAAATTTCGTTAACTTAGCCAACTCATCATTCTAATTAAAAAGAAAGAAAAATAAAGAAAAGAATAAAATTAGATGTATTTTTAAACTTTTTACTGTCAAGTTTTGAATTAAAATAAAAGAAAATTAATTATAGAATATTGAGTTGTAAAATACAACTATATATTATTTTTTAGTTAAAAATTTGATAATACATATATATGAACAGCATCATACATTCTTTTCTAACGCACGCATCCCAAACCTTTCTCCTGCATTCTATCTTCTTCGTTCCAATCATCCAACCCAAGCTCCATCTTCTTCTAAACCCAGCTGCTGCATCGTTTTCAGCATTCCTTCAACTCCATCTTCATCTTCTTCAGAAGCCGTGTTATACCAATCTGCTCCCTCTTCATGTTGCCACTGAAACCCCTGAATCGCTATCCATCGTGCCTCATCAAGTCATGAGTGGAAGTTCTTCTGAATCTGGATTCCTTGATTGCTAAAGCTCTGTTTATGTTTGCATGTAATTTCCCATTGTGGAAGTTTCAATTGGCCCTCTGTTATTTGGCTCCATTATATCTGTGGGTCCCCACTTTCTCTTGTCTCTTTCGTGTTCTAATTTTTAAATCCGTTGCACTAGATGACAAACTGTTACTTACTTCTTGGGTTTTATATGTTGTGAATGATATGATACATCTATCCAAGTGTGCTTATGTTGTCTTCTCAGCATTTTAACCATATGGAAGTGTTTCTATGCGGATTATGCATCTGTCCAAGTGCTCATGTTAAAACATGCAATCAATTTTATATATTCTACATCATGTATCCTTGCGGGAATACTTATGGTGAAAAGAAAAAGAAAATGAAGAAAGAAGGGAGGTTTTGTACTCTCTGCTTGAATAACTGAACATGTGTTGAGTAATATTGCAATGTGCTTCTTGTGGGGTTAGAGGTTTATTGCTTCTTCTGGACTCGGGCTTGCGGCTTCTGGTTCGTGAACACAAGCTTGCAAAAGGGATTAAACGAGATTTTATTATTATTTTTTAACTATCTAAAAGAAGTTAACAGCGATGGAGTGCGGACTGCATGTTTAATGTTTGCCGGTGTTTTTGATTTCAGTAGGCCTATGATCACATTCACGTGAGAGATGGAAGAGAGTAGCTGAGTAAACAGAAGCAGTAAATGAATAGCGAAGCCGTGTTGGAAGTTTGCCGGTGCTTTTGCTTTCGGTACGCCTATAAATGTGTAGTGTATAGTGAAGGCATGAGATCATGTGACTTTCCTTTTGTTTCAGCCATTCATATATAATACATATCTGCCTAACTACGTTTTCATTTTCCAAAAAGCAAACGTCCACCAACACTATGGAGGCTGTACTCAGAGTCAGAGAGCTGAATTCGAAGCCTGGTGATGGTGAGAATGCGCAAGAATTAGTCGAGAAGAAATTCAATGCGTTCGTTAGACGTGATGTTTACGGGCCCATGGGATATGGAAAGTTGGGGACGAAGGAGAAGGTGTTGCTGGGCGTGGCGTTGGTGACAATAGCTCCAATAAGGGTGGTGCTGCTGATGATCACCTTGTTGGTGCATGGATTAATTTGTAGGATGTGCTCAATATTCTGCGTCCCCTTGGTTGGGAAGGACGAAGAGCAAGAGTACGTGGGGTTGGATAGGTGGAGAAGGGCTGTGGTAGCTGTGAGTGGGAGAACTGTTGGCAGGCTCCTGCTTTTTATTTTAGGGTTTTATTGGATCAGGGAGATCGATCATGATAACTCCATCACTGACACTGAGGTACTTGCTAATTCTTTCAAATATGTTATAATTGTTGGTGGCTTTCTGGATTAGATGATGAATGATGATACACCTTTTGCTGCTAATGATACACCTCTGTTTTAGGGGAATATTAAAACGTGATTGAGCAGCTACAAATAATATGGTTTATTAGACTCCAGCTTTCTTATTTCGTTATTTTTTATGTGTTGGTATTTGTTTTAAGTTCTACTTGATTATTCTCTTCTCTTTTGATGGAAGAAGAAAGGAAAGCATCATTCTGAAGAGATGGGAAGACCTGGTGTAATAATATCTAATCACGTGTCATACTTGGACATTTTGTATCACGGTTATTACTATTTCCCAAGTTTTATTGCCAAGGTACATGATGTTGTCACTTTTTTGTTTTTGGATGTATCTTGTGCTCATCTTGCTTTAATGACCTCAGATTTGCTTCTGACACATGTTTTAAACTCTTCATTTTCAATCTTGGATTTCATTTCTGAAGAGATCAGTGGCTAAAATTCCTGTAGTAGGTCTCACCAGGTCAGTTAGCTTTTTATTGGATTTAATGGTGTCTTCGAGTTTCACTCTATAAAATATGAAATTTTGGGGTGCTCTGCATTTTTTTTTCTAATCTCAATGTAGAAATGTACCCTTTTATAAGTTTAATATTGATAATGCAATTCGTGGAATGAGAATGCTGCATTAATTTTTTGTTCTTCATCATTAGCATACATTCTAAACCTAGTGCTTACACATTATGTAATGTTTTGTGACAGCAAGTGTGCAGGTTGTGTTTTTGTTGAGCGGGAATCCAAGTCACCGGACTTCAAGGGTGTTTCAGGTTCATACATGTCCTTTTCATCCCTCTTCCCAATCCCCTGTTGTGTGTGGTTCTTTGTTATCTGTGCCATTTTAGAAATTCAAATGTGATTACATTGTTTTTCTGTTGTATAAGTGGTATCTCCTGATTGTGATTGTATATTAAAATTTTCATTTTAGTTTATTGGTTGATGTAGTATCTGAATTCCCTTTTGACTTTAGGGTATAATCTAGCTATTTGTCATGTCTCATGATGTTTAAAGCTGCCCTAGTTACCATTACTATTATGCATATCGACTCATGTTTAAAGTATTTATGTCGTTTTTGAAGCTTCTGAGTGTTGCAGGTTGAGACTGGATTTGAATTTTGCCCTTTTTCTTTTTAGAGGCAATTATGTAGCACTAAACTGCAAACCTTTCTTCCTGCAGATGCTGTCACTGAAAGAATTAGAGAAACTCAGCAGAACAATGCTCCAATTATGATGCTATTTCCAGGTTATTGTCCTTTTTATTATGTCATATTATCTGTTACTTTTGCTAACTCTGTTATATAATGCTATAACAATTTCATGGTCAGCAGAATTGTATGTTATGGGCCTTTTGTTCTGACTTCAAATACAACTCTAGACTGAAAATTTATTTACATTTACTAACTTACTAGCATTTGGACCTATGGGATACATGGGATGCCAAACTATTACTGGTTTATTATATGGCTTATTTTAAGATTATATGCTTTCATCCACTGAGGGTTGTATATCAAGGATAAACTGAAGCATATAATTTTTTTTTTCTTTCATCTTGTTGGTCAATGGTCATATTATTGTTTTAATTTAATGATACTGAATGTTCTACAGAAGGTACGACCACAAATGGCGACTTTCTCCTTCCATTCAAGACTGGTGCTTTTAGGGCAAAAGCTCCAGTACTTCCTGTAATTATAAAATACCATTACCAGAGATTTAGTCCAGCGTGGGATTCCATATCTGCGGTGAGTGTTTATAAAGTCTTAAAGTATTATGGTATTTTCTGAATTCCCATAATGAGAGCTAATTTAGTGCTCAGCTCAGCATCTATCTAAATTACTTTGTTTTGCTGAGTGTGTCAGATTTTGAGCCTCTAGTCCTACCTTGACTGTGAAAGTTTACCAAGTTTGTTTCTGTGATATCTTAAAACCTTGTCCAAATTTACAATATGTTTGCAGGTGCGCCACATAATTTTTCTGCTGTGTCAATTTGTAAATTACATGGAGGTGATAAGGTTGCCTGTTTACTACCCCTCACAGCAAGAGAAAGATGATCCCAAACTTTATGCTGAAAATGTTAGAAGACTGATGGCTAGGGTGGTATGTAACTCCATCAATACATCATATATTTGAATTTGAGATGTTAATTTTATAATTATTGTTAATTTGTTATTGCATGACTTGCTATCGTTATTAGCTTGATATTATTTGTTGTGTTTTGCTTGCAGGGTAATTTGAAACTTTCAGATGTTGGGCTGGCTGAAAAGCGAATGTACCTTGCTGCTTCTAGTGTTTTGAATCACAAAGATGATTGATAGTTTCATGGCCTCCCTCTCACTCTCAAATGACATATGTGTATTTCCCTTGGAGTTCCATAGTGTCACACTTATGAAGGTGTTTGTAGCTCTAATCCATTTACCCAAACACCCCAATGGCACAGGCACTCGTGTAAATTTCTTCTAGTTAATATGATGATTCAAGTGTTAAAAGTCACTGCTTAACTATTGTTAAAGAATCCAAACCAAGAGTTACGCTGGTTATTCTTCACGTTTTCAATGTGGTTAATCACCTCCCTTTAGGTAGAACAAATTTACTTTTAGGTTAGAACATAGTAATGAATTGAGCCCACAGACCACACTTGAATTCTTTCTTATACTTAAATTGGCGAATCATGTAAAGTTCATTAATGTTTTCATACAAGTAATTTTGTTATCCCCTAGGCAAATTGCAATTATGTTCTACACTAATTTTATCTGCAATTATTTATCTGTATCCTGTGTCAAATGATATACCTCCATAAAGAGGAATGTAGAATTTAAAAATTCAAAACAAGTTATAACAGGAGAAATAAAGATAAGACACAGATGGGGCTTCTGGCCAAAAAGAGGCTGAAATTATAAATTGAAGTTATGCTTGCTTGCATTGAATGTCCAAATCAAACACATCCTACAATTAGGCCTGATAATCTTAAGAATGTAATTTACACGTCGTATTTGTGCTGCAAATGTTTAAGTAACGAAAACATTAATATGTATGGGAAAAAAACAACTCTTTATGACTGAAAATTAGTTATTTGTGGAATCAATCATATTACAATCGATTACTGTAAAAATAGCTGTAGCTACATGAAGTAATTACTTGCACTTCCTAGTTGCTATAAGGATCAATCTCCTTGCTGACACTGCAATTTACCATGACATATTGACAGAGGTTAGAGTGCACCAAGCATGTTGAAATGAGTCCATGCCTCCTGTATGTCAAATATAGACTACGTGATTCGGTTTTTATATGAAGCTAAGAGCATTTTGAACGAGCCAACAATAATAAGCATATCGTCATTTTCTATATAGCAATAGCTTCCTGGAACTAAAATAAACTTAGCCATGATTTCATGCAAGTATTGGAACCCAATATTTATTAACGGTCTGCACACACCGCAGCACAAATATGATTGACTAAATGTCTATTTGCACAGCTTCAGAACATCAGGCATTAGTATGCGTTATATTTTGTTATGTGTTCTTGCCTCTTAAGCATAATCAATCTGCCAAGCAAGGTGCTATAGATAGAACATTTTTCTGCAAAGTTGCCAATACGCTATGTTACCTGCAAAATATCAAAAACTTTTTCTGCAATGTATTTTTGATGAGAAGCAGCACCCTTCTGCTGTAGCTTATCTGGATGTAGACAGAGTAAAGCTTTTTGATATGCTCTTTTCACTGCGTTTCCTTCAATTATATCAACCAGAGGCACAGGCTTCCAGCCACTCTCTGGCCAAAGCACCTATATGCATGATGAATGCTAATTCTAATAAATACGTAGCATAAACTTTAAAAGCACTACTCCAAAACATAATTATAATTTATAAGGCATACTAAGAAGCATGATCTTTGTTGACAAGCAAGAAGACAGGAGGAATTTTTATATGTAAAATTTAATAAGAACTTGGGATAAGAACATATTTGTTATTGCTCACGTATTGTAACGTTGATAGTAGTGACCGTATGTTTCCTTCCTTCCCCTTAGACCACTTTCGTATCTTCTCGTCAATGACCTACAATATTGTACACAAAAAATATGTACATATATAATTGTGCCCTTGTACAACCTTGAAACAAACATAGCATTAGTAATTCCACATTACTTTGATTTCTTGATTATCGTGGGTTTGTGAGACTTCATTCTCATCCTGGGCTAGTTCCTTTACCTGTGAAAAATCCCATTTATGGCGCTCGTCAGCACAAGGCACATAAAAGCGCTCTCTCTCTCTTCCTTTTTTACAAATAGAATAGAAGACAAGACGTTACACTTGTTAAATTTTTCATTGAAAAATATTCCACTGGATGAGATAGATAAAACGTTATATCTACCTACCAGGATTCCATGGAAGAACTCGTCTTTATCTCCAACTGGAACTGTACTATCAGGAATTGCTGCAAACAAAAATAAGTTGTTCCATCACATAATTTAATCAGAAGTTCTCAGTCAAAATCATATTTACTTAGTTACATTTGGACCATACGTTAATGCGTATTTTTTGCAGGCAAGGTTTAGAATTTCTTACACAAAGAAGAGTTAGATAAGTTCTAGATCCTAAAGAGGGTGCATCATAATTAGTGGATGCCTAGTAACAAAGATTTACTAGTAAAAATTGCACTAAAAATTTGAGTCAACTCTTGTTGGCGAGCACAGCATTCAAGTCAGTGAAATTTTCTACTCAAGGAATATTGATATGTGGATTTTGGAGATTAATCAGTACCTGAAGCTGACATATCATCCTGTCGAGGCAGATCATCCTGTCGAGACAGATCATCCCCAGAAATATTGGTGGTCTCTGTGGCAGGGTTCTCCTTCTTGAAAAGTTCATGATTATCTTCTACCTGGGAAAGAAAACCCAAACTCAACTAAACTGTTATGAAACTTAAATAATCAGCATTTTCATTATTTCAGAAATTAAGTGTCATCAATTTTCTCTCCAACTTTATTCATATTATTGTCTTCCATCTTCAATGTGAATTTCCTTTTTGTCTAGTCATGTTTGTTCGGTAGTACTAACACTCACTTCATTTTTTGTCTTTAAAGCACTTCTCAGCTTGCATTCAGAAACCTGAATTCGAGATTTGGCGTCAACACTGGGCTTCGTCGGAGCTTCTTGGCTGAAAATTCGAACAAATTCTTTGACTTTTCCTGTCACTCGGACATTCCCCATATTCTCATCCAAGCTTAATGAACCTTGCGAGGTAGCTTTGTTTACTTCTACACCCTTCAAGGCAACTTTCTTTTTTTCTCCTTTCTTTGGATTTGTGCTAACGTCGAAAACAGCAGATGACTTCTTTGTTTTGCTTTCTTTTGCTTTCTCCCATATAGTGTTCTCATCATGATCTGACATGAAAAATTGAGGATGGTGTCAGGGGATGGAAAATTAGTAATTTCTATAGATATTGAATGCTGAAATTGGCTTTACCTTGTGTTTCATCACCTTCGCTGAAAAGAGAATGTAATGGTTTCGACACAGGCTTGTGAGTTTCTTTTGCGTACACAGAATCTCCTTTCGTTTTTCCAGAAAATCCACTTGATTCTGCTTGAGTGTCACGTGATGAAGCACTACCAGGAACATCTTTGGTGACGTTTTGAGGGGTGCTTAAGGTTTCCAAAGGAGGTTTGACAGAAGCTAATTCCTCCATAAATTGGCGCGAATCTGCCCCTTTTTGAGGGCTTGCGAAAGTAGTTGATCCAACTTGTTTTCTGTTGTTCATGGAAGAGGAGCCAGTGTATGCTAAAGAAGTAGCATTTTGAGAAGTGCGTTCACGTGCTATCCAATCTTTAGCGCTTGAGCATCTCTCAAGTTTAAAATTTTCTTTTGTTCTTGAGTTTCTGTCTGCCCTAAGAGGCATAACCAGTGGTACTACCCCTTTACTTGCCCATTTGTATATTGAGAAATGAAAATGGCCTGCACTATTGCCTCCTTTGTCTGCTCTGTCAGATATGCTCACGTCCGAGACCTCTTGTGGTAAAAGGCTTTGCCAGGAAGTTCTTGAACCATTATTTAGATCCTCGTTACTTTGGTTTGCGTGGCTTGAAAATCTAGACAGATGAGTAGCTGGAGAATCTGAAGAGGTTAGTCCATTTAAAGTGCTATCCATGATGTTCTTACGTAGGCTCCTAGCAGGGGATCCAAATGTAGGAAGGTCCATCCCTTTTGTCGATTTGGCAGGAAGGCTGCGGAAGTTGAAGATAAACAAGTTATTAATGCAATGTGTAACAATGAGAAATACAAGGGACCACCATGGGCATACGTAAACATAAGCCATGGCTGATAGGCACCCCCTCTGTCATTGTCAAAATGTGTCATCTGGTTATTCTTCGGCGGGAATTGAAGAGCTCCCGTTTCCGGTTCCGAGGCGCATTTATGCGGCTGTGAGCCTGGCCCACTAGTTAACCCTCCACGTGTGGTTTAAGGCCCAAGACCTTGCTGTAGTGTAAATGTCTAATTACTAATTAATTAGGGAGCTATAGCTTGAGATTTTAATGATTTTTTTGGCCTGAAGATTTTAATGATTGAAAAGAAGAAAAGAAGTAAAAGAAAGAGAGAAGAGGTAATTAATGTTATGGAGAGAGACCAATGTATATTTAAGATTCGTAATATATATATATATATACAAATTTTAAATAATTAAACAAAAAAAAACGTTATCTCATGTGATATCTTTATTTAATATAAAACGTGGGAATATTATCACAAGATATAGAACTTCTGTGCCAAAACTCAAGCTTCCCTTTTCAAAATTAACTTGATTGTTACCTGTTTATTAAGGATATTACGAATTCTCAATTCAGAAATATTTCTGATTTTGAGAAGTTACCTAGTTTTAATTAGTGTTTAACGTATCTGACTATCTGACTCGGAGGCAATGTACTTTCCCTAACCAGTAACCAGGTTTAACGAAAAGCACACACTTCAAGCCAAAAAGAAAAAGGTTAAAAACAAGAATAACTCAAAACTCATTTCGTTTTTTTTTTTTTTTAAAAAGTAAAATATTCAATCAAGAATACTTATTGGAATCATTTTTCAGTACAGTGATGAGACATTTTATTTGGAAGCGGAGTGCGGAGTAGAGATGTAAAAGGGTTATCTGAATGTATTGTGTTATACCATTATTTAGCTGACAACATAAAAGCCGAAGACATTCTTCAGTCTTCACTGACAGATAGGATTTGAGTTTGTCGTATATAATCAATGAATTTGTAAAGAAGTAAAAGCAATGGAAAATATATGGATAAGAAAGAAGAGGATAAGCTAGAGAATAGTGAGCAGGGAAAACCTGAATGCTGAAGGGAGAGATGAAGGAGCAAAGGAATCAGTTGCAGGAGGCAGAGGAAGTGCAGGGCTCATAATTCTGGAGGCTGGCGTCGCAGAGAAGGGGTGTCGTTCATGCTTCCTCGGGGTACAACTTGGAGAAGACTCATCGCCGCCAAAAATGTCGTCGTAGAAGTTTTCGTTTGGGTATCGCCTCCGGTTCAAATTATCTTCCCCAAACACTGGTTTCTCACAGACACTAGAAGGCCATGCACACGAACCAGAATCAGCTTCCTCCTCCATTTGCGATCCACCGAGATCCGCCAATTCGCCGATGCCGTAGCGCATCTCCTGAATGGAGGACCGCCTTGGTGGGCCCCCGAATACATCGTGGAAATCAATGTCCGAGTTTCTGTTTGGCGTGGTTGGAGTTGTAGACGACCTCTGAGTCTGAAGATTGTAGCCTAAGAGAATGCTCTCTCTTTGAGAAAATCTCTCCATTTTGGGCGATTGGGAATGAAAATCTGAGAAGTGAAAATTATTGAAAGAAGAGGAAGCAGAGAAGAGAAAGGGGGGGGGGGGGGGGAAGTGTTTGAAAAAGAAGGTAGAGAATAGGACAGGACAGGGAGGGATTTGGAATAGTGAAGCCACAGAATGTGGCTGCTAATGGATAAGAAGAAAATTCCAAACAATACTCTATGACTGATGCCCTCTTTGCCTCTTCCCACACCATATATGTACATGTTACTTTCTTCAAAGCCGTTACACCAAATTTTTGTGATACTGATTAAACTTAAATCCCCTGTCTGGCCTATAATAGGTAAACAAATTATTCTTCCACTTTACACCACAAACTCTCACTCTCACTCTCACTCTCACTCTTTCATCTCTTGCTCATATCTAGTATCTACACAGATTTCCTTTCCAGCAACATCCAAAAAAACAATCAACATATGCCAACCCAAAAATAAATAATTAATAGAATTTCTGAAAGGTAACGTAACTAGAGTCCAGAATAAGAAACCCTACAAGTCAAATAATACCGTGGGGAAATAAAGATTAAATATGACAGCACATGTTGTACCAATTACGGATATCTAATTTCGTTATTTTACACCCTCAAATTGTATTTCGACCAGCCATAATTTTTTTGATCAATAATGATAAAATATAAATAACGTACTATACTTAATAAGTTATACGGAATATAAAGTCCTAGTGTACATCGCAATACAGCTTGATACAAAGATGAGTTAAATAAAACCAGCGAGACGGGGTCAACTGTTGATAATGGTACATGACGAACTGACATTAGGAAAAGGCAATTGGCAAGGGTTCTGAAACTGGAAAGTAAAAAATACTATAAAAAAAATAAACAGGTCCTTGGAGATAAAATAAGATGAATGTCACTGCATGCAAAAACAATTGTTGATTTGAGAATACATAATTAAGCCAAAGACGAAATTACTTCTTGTCGCAATTTGACAACCTCCTGAAGACAAGTTGCAGACCATATTGAGATGACAAGCCCATCATCACTATTGGACCATGCTCATATGTTGGCGACACAAGGAAAGAATATCGTTGTAATATCATGGGAAGTATAACCTTCATTTCGGTCATAGCCAATTTTTCACCCACACAAAAGTTCGGGCCCAATCCAAATGGAATATATGAACACGAATGTTTGCGAGGTTCAGTAAACCTCATAGGGTTGAATTCATTAGCAGACTCTCCCCATAACTCAGTATCATGATGCATTGCTGTCAAGCTCAAATAGATTTGCGTACCAGCAGGAATATCAATGTTCCCAAGCTTAACCTTTTTGCTTGCTTGCCTTACGAATGCCACTCCCAGAGGATAGAGTCTGTTTGTTTCTTGAATTATCAAGTTCAACTGTTCACAAAAACCATATAAACCTCACTAGCCATAGGGAATGTTTTGAATTAAAGTTTTTAGAAGCATCAGAAATGCAGTTAAACTTACAATTTTGAGGTCATTCAAGGTTTCTGCAGTGGGGGGGTTAACAGGTCCTAGAACACTAAACACTTCATCTCGTGCCTTGTTTTGCCATTCTTGATGCATCCCTAGAAGAAGGAGTGCCCACTTCAATGCATTTGCAGTTGTTTCCTTTCCTGCGAAGTAGAAAGTTTTACACTCATCGATGATCTCGTCCCACCCTAACCTTACTTCTTTATTGTTGAGTGTTGTGTAAGAAGACATCAACAAAGAGAGCAAATTCCCTGAACTTTTCTGTGCTTCATTGTTTTTCTCAATCAGCACTCGGACTGATTCACGGGTCAACTTTTCTAATCTTTTTCTTTCTCTGTTATTCTTTGTAGGCAAAAACCTGCACTTAATTTTTATTTATATATATGTTTGTATGTATGAATGAAGAATGTAATCAAGGGAATGAAGTTTCATTTTGTAAGAATGTGTCTTGATACGGTACTCACCTGAAACCAGGAATATAAAAACTTCTACTGGCAAGGGCCACAAGATGATATTGTTGTTCTTGTAACCTGAAAATTTCTTTCCCTTCTTCATAATTGCTTCCGAAGGCGACTCTAGATATTATGTCAGCTGAAAGATTGTGGAGGTCTCTGCTCACTTCAATTTCAAATTCCTCTACGCCTTTTCCCTCCTCTTCCCACTTGTCAAACATTGTTTTCGTACTGTCTATAATATCCGGAATCCAAGACTGGAGGTACAAATAAATTATATAGTATCACTTTATTAAACTTTTAATATGATTACAATAATTAAAAATGGTTACCTTAACTCGCTCCATTTTGAAAGCCTGATTGGCTATTCTCCTGTGAGCAGCCCATTGATCCGCCTTTAATATGACTAATCCTTGTCCAAAGAACATCTTGGTGAGTGGATTAGCGTCCACCTTCTCGAACGATCCATTCCCACTCATCAGAACCTCCTTATGGAAGTCTGGGTCTGATGTGATCAACCTGGGTGTACATCCATGCCAGTAAAGAAAAGTTTTCCCGTACATGGCGGACCACCTGTGATAGAATGGAGCCACCCGGGGAAGGATGTCGTGGCACAATGCCATTGGCTTCGATTGGGCCTCAGCGTACATACTCAGAACCTCATTCACATTCCCGCTGATCGGACGGTAGGGTGGACCTCTTATTCCTTGCTTTTCAAAGTGGCGTCGTATCAGCCATGGGTTCCATATGATGGAGCTAACGAGTCTTGTGATGAAGATGGACAAGACAAATATCACAAGCACAGCAAAGAGATGCATCACTGGAGTTACTTTCTCAGCAGAATGGTGAGTTAAGTGCAATGTCTTGTGCGTGAGTGTGAGGGGTGAGATTCAGACATTTCTCAATATAAGGGACAGGGTTGATAAATTATGTATTTAAATATAACTAGTAAAGTCGATGATCACATGAACACCATATGGGATATCGTACTAACACTGACATTTTTAACCAAACTAACTATATAATAACACGTAATTATATGTCAAGGAGCATATAATTGGTTCCTTAATATGGAGATTCGTGCAAATGCGAACTACATTATTCTCTCCTGTATGCACATCATCATTATTGGAGCTGGCAGTAGTGTGCTGCAGACGACAGCTTCTTCGATTGGGTGCAAATCTGAAAGAAGATCGAACAAAATCTGATCATGAAATTTCAAGTGGTTATTGGAGAGGAGAATACAAGTAGAGGAAATAGGAATTTTTTAGAGAATATGGTATCTATCTGGAGAATGAGATGGGTCTTGCAGGCGTTGTTCCCGTCGGCGTTCTTCTCCGGCGACTAATCTCCCTCACCGGCGGAGTAATGATTCTGCATTCGTACAAATTTTAATAAAATAATAAAATATATAAAAAATAATAATTAAGGAGTCACCATAAATAAATTAATATCTATTTATATTTTTTCTTGTTTCCGCTGCACTTCTTTACTTGACTAAAATTTATACTTAAAAAAATTTCGACCTTGCATCTGGGCGGCGGCCTGCCTATTCTACCACCAAAATCTCCAATTCCATCAAAGACGAAAAAATGAGAAACGAAAATCATTTATTAATCTTATATCAGTAAAAGAAAACAAATATCTTTTAGACTAATAAATATATATTTTTTATTAAAAATTTATTTTTTTATCTCTGAAAAATAAAATATTTAGTATTTATTTTCTTATATAAATAATAAATAGAAATAACTTCGACAAAGAATAAATAAAATTATAACCTTTTTATTAAATATATCTTTTGATTTAAAAGATATTTTAATTTTACACGTTCAAAAATATATTTTCCTATTATTGTTTTTAAGAAAATGTGGTCCAGAAACTTTTCATCCAAAAACTATGCATTTTCTCGACATATCTAAATTAGAATTTTATAGCATCCTAAACAGAAAGAAAAAAAAAAAAATGGTGTACCTTTCTTTCGCGTAAACACAAAATTATAGCACCGCTATAATTTGGTTTTTAAGGACTTGTTTGATTGTAATTTATAAAAAATATTTTTAACTTTTAAAAAATAAAAAAATATGTTTGAATAAATATTTTTAAATAAATAACAAAAATAAAATATATGTTTTAAAAATAAAAAATAAAAAATAATTAAAAGATTTTTTAATTTTTAATTTTTTTAAAATAAAAAATAAATTGTTTACTAACAAAATATATATATATACATAAAAATAATACTAATATAAAATTTTAAAATAAATTTTATAAAATAATTTTAAAAAATAAAAGAACAAAACATCTAACCAAACTTTAAATTATTCTCCTCCTTAAAATTTCCCGTTTCCCATGTGCAGATGCAGGTATGCTTGAGTCTCCGCAGGAGGAGTGGAAAAACATGGAGCAAGCTTAGATTAGCAAATATGAGGCAGACAGAAAAACAGGCAGAACCTTATGTCCAGAACAAATCAAGTGCAGCTGCCAGCTCACCGCATTCAATATACATGTTTGGCCATCCGATCTCACTGACGCAAGCTGGACCCACTCAAACAGCTTAAGTCCAAAACACCACCCGCTCATTTGACATTTGACTACCCCGGACAAGCACCACCTTCCTAATCCTAATCCTAACGCTAACCCATTTTATTTTATTATCACTTAATCAATGCACCGACAGAGGATTTAACACCACCTTTATTCCCAGGCATTTGTTTTGAATGGTTCTTTTTTTATCTTCTTTTAAATAAGATTTATTTTGAGAGATTCATAGACATTCTGGATGCTCAACAGCCTTAAAAAAAAAAAATTACACAAGAACTGCAGCAATCTTGCTACACAACGATTTGCAATTTGCCACTGTGCAGCAGTTTCGGCTAATCCTTTTACATTATTCTACTTTCTGTACATCCCTAGTCATAATCTCATCTTCTACACTTCCATTGATCTTTTGATCTTCCCTCTTGAGAAAGGGAAACACTACAGCACACTTCCAAGTTACCAAAGACAAAATTTATAAAAACACTAAATGAAGTGCTCCCTACCTGTAACTTCATCCGATCCTTTTTCTGACTAGCCAACTCCACTGATGGCAACGATTAAAATAAAATAAAATAAAACAAAAAAGATTGTTCACTGATATACGCGTCACAAAAAGAATCGAACCTCTAGTCCTCTACAACATCTTCTAATCTTGTGCTGGCGAACTCCTCCCTCCGGCTGAAGTATCTGCAACGTCGAATCTCCCTCCAAAAGAGGTGAGTAAAGCAGAAAGACGGCCCCTGCTGGCCCCGTCACCAGTACCACCTATGCTAAGACCAAGAAGATCACGAGTCATGGGCTGTTTCCCAAATGGCGAAGGCGAGTCCATCATCATATCTGCGAAACTAGCATTCCCAGCAGAAGAAATTCCAAGCATGAGGCCATCAGGCAGCGAATGATTCTCCGTCTTTACACGGCCATTCCATTTTGTAGAGGTAGTATCATCTTGTGCAGAGAAAGCCGCTGTCGCTAAGCCTAAACCACGCAGAAACGAAGCATTGGATGCTGCAGCACCCATCTGAGCAGCCTTTTGGAGTAATGCAGTGGCTGATAATGCAGGCTGTGGAGCTGTAGTCAAAGTGTAGTGCCGCGGGTCGTGCTGGTCCGGGAACAGGGAGGTGTCATTATTGGAGAGATAAAGTGATGTAGAAAGAGACAGAGATGTGGGCTCTATGGCAGATATCGTTGGAGTAGTAGTTGGGCAATCCGAGCTTGCCAAGCTCGACATCAGATTTGAATACGACGAAAATGTCGTTGATGCTTGGGATGGAGCTGCAGTTGAGGATGCAAATATACTTGCAAAAACACTGGTGGAACTGGAGGAGGTGCCGTTTGTGACTGTGGTCGGTAAACACGTCACGTTCGTAGACGGCGGCGACAACCTGATTGGGTTTTCGGAAACTTCTGATACCAACGACAAAAATGAACAGAAAACAAAAAGAAGATATAATGTAAGAAATAGTAGAAAGGTTACAAAGGTAAATAATTGAAATAAAAAGAGGTCATCACTCCCGAATCATAAGAGTAAAAGCTTTATTGTATTTTCAAAGGCAATGGATTAACGAGTCCTTACTAGCAAGTAGCTTGAACTTGAATGCATGAAGAGCAAAAGGAGAAGCAATTATAGCATCCTTTCCCGTTGTTCTCCTTTTGCTCTTCGATCTATGGGCACTCTTCATTAAACTTAACCCATTAGAATACACTAAATACTTTATTTCTCCTCTCTCTCTCTCTCTCCACAGCAGACATCTCTTTACTTACTACCACTGCGTTTGTTACTTTGTTCCTACCTGATTGGCAATTTCCACACCCCAGAATAAAAACAAATCAATAAAAAAAAAAAGAAATCAACAACGACATCCGCAAGAGACAAAACACAACCTCACATCCTTCAAATCATGCCTGTCTCATGCGTCTCCAACAATTATATTTAAAAGCAGTTGAATTCTTACGAAACCATTTCAAAAAATCGTACAGCTTTGACCAACAAATAGAAAATGGAGTACTCACTACCTGAGCTCTGGATGGACAAAGGAGACACCACAGAGGTAGACGGAGTAAGTGGAGGCTGCGGTGGCGAAGCCAAATCAACTTTCCTATCCGAATTACCCTCGGAGCCACCACCGATGGCTAGGGTTTGGGCTCTGGCGCTCTCCTCCGCTAAGGCATCGCAAAAGGCCCTGTGCGTAATGAAGCTGTCCCTCCTTCACAGTCCGATGTATCAACCACCAAGTTCGAAAAAGAAAAACACAATTAGATACTCCGTCAACTTTAGAATGGCAAGAGAAGAAAGAGATCATTCTCTCGGCAATCGGCACACAAACGCCAAGTTGGAATGTCAAAATAAATAGTTGAGGGAGAGAAGAAACAAACCTAGAGAACAAGGTGCCGCAGTCACATTTGTACTCTCTAGTTCCGCAAGTTTTCATATGGGCCTTCCAATCAGACTGTACCGCGTATTTCTTAGAGCAACGCTCGCATTTCCACTTCTTTTCGCCATGTTTTCTACAAAAATGCTTCTTAATGCCAGTAAGGTCACCCAGCGCCCTCGAAGGATTATGGTGGACACAGGAAGGCTCGGGGCACACGTAGACTCTCTTACGAACTTCCTTGCTGGTTCGCTGCCGGAGTTTCCACGGTAAGTTATGGCCGCGTCGGTGAAGCTGCAGGTTCTGGTCCCGTTGAAATCCTTTATTGCAGATCTCGCACACGAAACGGTTCGTCGCCAGTAAAGTTTTGGGCGATAAGGCAATCACCTCGGCATCTGGATCTGAAAAAAACAAATGCAAAATAAATATTTATAAACTGAAGTTTTAAAATAAGTAATCTTAGTTGAAACGATTGCAATCAATATTAAGTTTTCCAAGTATCGACAAAATTCTAGGTACCTGGCATTCCAGGGAGGTTTCGCTTCTTTTTCGGTGGTGGTGGTTCATTAGGTGCGTTTTGTAAACCAGAGGATGAAAGGCTAGCTTCTCCGGTAGGTGTAGAAACTGCCATTGAAGAAGGATTCTCAAGCTCCGCCATAGCATGTATCGCTTTCAAAAATCTAATTCGCCTAGCTGTTCAATCAATTCATTGACAATCACGTACTCCCTCTTCTAAGATTCTCTACTTCTAAACTGGAAGCTCACCAATTCTTTGATGCACAACGATCACCTAAACTGGAATCACTAGCAGAACCACTTAACTGATGATGCAAAAGTTGGATAAAAAATAATTTTCCCCTTGGAGTTATTCCGATTGTTTCAAAGGAATATTAGAAGTTTAGGAGAAATCTTTTCGATTTTCCCGCTGAAAGACGCTCTTCCATCATCAAATTAGACGGCGATTCAACATTATCGGCAACTCATGGCCGATAGACACACGACGACGGTCGCATAAGGCGGCGGGGTGATGGAGAGAGGGAGCGAGAAGGAGGGTCATCAAATATGCAAGAAAAGCATTAAAAAAAATGGCGAAAGCGGCGCCAGTTAACCATGGTTCAGTTTCGAACCTCTATCTTTTTTAACTAGAGTCAAAGATAACCTGGGCTCCAAGTCACATTACTGCCGATCTTACCGTCCACGTGGCTTAATAACCGAGTTGATGACCTTTGTCGGGAAGAAGTCGGACTAGGCGGTGCTTGTCGTGTAGTATAAAGTATTTTAGTTTTACCTTCCTTTATATTTTTCAGTTGTCCAGATATATATTTCTGCCTTTTTTCTGTGTAACTTGTAAAAACCCTTATATATATATATTGTTTTTCATTGTCAGGCACCATTTTAGAGAGAATAACGATTATGCCACAAAGACAGAGAAGAAGTACGAGGAAAGCGGGAGGGTTGTCCAAAGGCCAATGGCTTTTTCGTGATTATGCTCATATATTTGTCCTCTACTGCTCGGCGCTCCCCTAATTAATTGCTTGTGAAGCCGTTCTAAAACGTGAAGGGAGAGGCAGCTGAACGTGCAATGTACATTGAGGTGTGTGAATGTGAGATAATGGTGTAAACCATAACGGCAAATTTTAGAAACAAAAGTCATTGTTTGAGCTCATTTTCAGATTGGCCTATATGCTTTACAGGCTTACATACACACAATAAAATACCTCACCACTCAGAAAAATGAAAAAATTATGGTATTCAGCGTTGCAGCCGCGGCTTCAGAAAAGTGTACGTGATCATCTCAGTGGCATCTCGATGACAAGGCGGAAGCAAATGCACGTTTGGGGAATTGGATACTTACTTTGATTGTATGATAATATTATAATTAGGGAGTTTACTTAAAATGGTAAAAAGGTTATTGTCTTTTTGTGTAAAGCGATATATACAATAAATAAATATATGATATACATTTTATATAATGCCAAGTCCTTTATTATCTTTCAAAACTTCAAAGGGTGTCATGATGAAATTGATAAAGGTAGAGGGCGTTTTAGTCTTTGCGGGCAGGATATGTATAATTAAGCCTCACTGGCAGCTGCACCACACTCTCACATTTCAGACTTTAATCAAATAACCTTGTGGAGGGGGGACCCACCAACTAGAGAAGTCCAGCTTCTGACGTGTAATAGCCACAGTCATTTTGTACGCCATCGTTTGGCAAGGAAGGCGAGGATTTAGATTTTTCCAACACGCATGAAATGAAACCCAGGATCGCTCCACGTCACTCTTCACCATTTTCTTTCCTTCATTCTTCCTTTCTCGATTTATCTAAACTTTCAACTTTTTATGTTTATGCCATTATATTTATAATGATTATTCATAATGTTGAGATTATTATTGTATAAAGTGGATGGACTCGATTTTTAAGGTTAGCCACATAATCAAACACCACTCTCATCCTTATCTTATTCGACGCTAATCATTTACGTTCTGCCAATTTTGTAAATTGCTACGCTGCCTCTGTCTGCATTAGGAGAGCTGGACAATTGTCAATCGGAAGAGTTTGAATCTTTTAAAATATAAATTTTAATAAAATAATAAAATTTAAATTTTTTTTCATTTATCACTTTATTAAAATTTATATTTTAGAGATTTATAGTCCAATTGGAGGCTTCATGTTTAACCTTCTCCTATATTAATTAATTAAGTTTTAAAATTTTTATTATCTTGTAATCATTCTTTAAAAATGAAATCTTCTACTCCTTTTTCAATATAACAATTTCTCAACGCTTGTCTAGTTCCGGATTTACAAATAAATACAAGAACAATATTCTTCTTAGTGTGAACATATATACAAGCACTTTAGTATTGATAGGCTAAAAAGCTAGCAATAGGAGTTTGAATGGAAGTAATTAATTAATTAGTGTGGGGATGGAAGAATTATGGGGCATTTTCACAGTTTGGCACTACTATTTACAGCGTGAAATGGTACGAAGAAACACAGCTGTAAGGTTGGTAACCCTAGGTGCATAATGTCAAAAAGAAAAAGGAAAGAAGTGTCGTCCACTAATCATTTCTAGTTTGATTATCTTTATAGTTGTTCTTCAACTCTTTTCTGATTCATGTATGATGCGAAGGCCCACCTTATTCTAGATACTACATACCTACGCATCTCCTCCTCCGTCCTCACCTATATACATTTTCCTTCCTACCAATTCCCTCTTCCAACTCACCTAATATTATAAACTCGTACATTCTAATCCAATCTAATCTAATCAATTGGCCAAAAAAAAAAACATTCTAATCTAATGTAATCTACTTTACATACCACAATACATTATTATAAAAAAATCTAAAATTAAATTATACATACAATTTAGTCATGGACAAAACCATAGAATGATGCCACTACTGCTATCCCCTTTTGGTTTTAAACTAAAATACGTTATCTTTACTGTTTCATACGTAACAACTATATAATTAATATACTAAAACTGGCATAACTGATACCAACTTCTATCAAACAGTTATGTGTGAAACATTTCCAAGTTATTTTTTATTGTTAGAATAATTTCAAAATAAGATATATTTAATAAATAAAATATACATTTTAAAATAAAAATAATTGAATCAAATTTAAACTAACTACGTTAAGTGGTTTTCCTCTCTATTTTGATACAATAGAGGAAAGAATCCGATTAAATCCCTCATTTTTTCTTAAGGAGGACTAATTTTTAAAAATTAATGTAATGGGGGGAAAACTCATGTTGAGTAGGGAACTGAAAAGAATATGAAAATGATGGAAACAAGATGGGAACTCAATTATTGAACGCATGCACTGAATAAACAAGAAAAAGTTAATATTTTTAATGAAAAGAGAGATTAAGTTAAAAGTTGATAAGAAAGATCAACCATCTTATATGACATGCGAAAAATGGAGTGAACACAGTGGGCTTAGCGTGCGGCTATTTTAAGCTACAAGAACACCCAGCGAAAGTAACCAATCATAAATTAAATACGTTAATGGTATAATGACTACCATTAACGTTTGATTTAGAGAAATTAGAGTTGGTTTTGCAATCATCGAATGTGAGCTAGCTCATATCTTGCCCGCCTTCAAACAGTATTTGTTGTGAGGTGGCTCATGTCCCAAGTGCATAACTGCATTGTCTCCATATCTTGGCATATATGAGTTGGCCCATCTTCCTCTGCTTACAATTACAAACAAGTTTTTCTCTAAGTGTCATCATAGCTTAGACCCACCTTCTTTTCATTATTTCATTCTTTGTGAGATACCCACTTTACTCCTTTGAGGATTTAACTCATCATCCAACTCAATTCACTCTCTATACGTATTTTCTGCTTTATTTAGATTAGATGGAGTATATTCCATATTATAACTTATCTAAAAATATTATTTAATTATTTAATATTTAATATATTATTTATCTTCTGTTAATAATTTTTTCTTTATACAATATGAATTTTATTTTTGTTTTTAATGACTTTAAAATTAACTAAGTAATTTTATTCTTTAAAAGAATATATATTACGCAAAAGGTTCATTTTATTAATAAAAAATCATTTTGATAGAGAAGATCTATAATATGTATATTAAATTTTAAGAAAAGTTAATATAATTTAAAAGTCAATTTACTCCGATAAACCAATACACGACAATTAATCAAAGACAACTTTAATAATAGACACTGTCGTTGCAAAAATCCATGCCATCATTTTCAAATCTCTCAAACAAAAGCAAACACAAGTTAGAACCTAATGTACGAAACGCTGGCTATATATGTCTGAAATAATGACAACAACAAATTTGTCACAGACGCAGAGTGAATTTCGATTAATGTCAAATGCAAAGGTTCAAAAGGATGATAAACTTGGAAAGTAAAGAGTTTCGTTCCGCTTTATAATTTATTCTGATAAGTACACACATCTACATCAATAACATAGGAATGATCGTTTACGGAAATCTCAAAGCTCAAGCGATCAACTCTATAAACTAAGTGCCATCATTTACAGCTTGATTGCTTACAAATGTTTTTTATTTTGAAAAAGCCCAGAGGTTCAAAAGTGGAGCCCGTAATTTTGATCTCTGATGCTGATAGAAAGTAGAAAATCTGGATGAACTGAATCTGGCCTACAACAAGTTGTATCTGACGAGGACTTCCCTCTTTCTGTATCCAAATTAATCATGGTTGGATCATTCAAGTATGACGATTTGATCCCATTAAGAATTGACGAGAATAGAAGCCAAGGGGCACCAACTTAAATGAGAACCATTACAAGGCTTTTGCAACATGCGGACAACACTACAATTATTCAAGTTCAACAATCAAATACTAAGTTGCAGATGGCTAATCAATGCAGAATTGCTATTGCAGTGTGATCAGCTCACTTCAAATTGAAGTACACAGTATCTAAAGAAAAAATATGGCCCAAGGTTGAAGCTATCACTTCTTAAATGATGGGAGATACTGGAAACAGACTACATCTCAAAATTCCAGGTGGTTTCAGCGCTGACTTTTGGAATTTTTAATTCATCATCCAAGTTAAGCGATGCTGTAATCTGAAAGACAAAGCCCGAAGTTAGAAAATTTAATTCGTTCTGTCAGAAATGTAAGATACTGTACAACAAATTACATGGAGAAAAAGTCAATCCATCTTGCCATATTTCAAGCAGGAAAAAGCATCATAAAAATTCAATTCCAAGTGTCTTCCGGAAGAAGAGACAAGGCTAAAGTACAAATACGCAAACCAAGATTTCAACAAGGATCGTTCCAATTTTGCAACAAAACTTGTAAAGAATGGAACATAGATGTCATTCTTAGTTGCTTTGCCTCATAGTCGAAGTAAACAGAGAAGGAACATAGATGTCAGTATTATATTCAACCCACCCTTAACAATTATCTTCTACTCAGAAGTCCAAAATGTACTGAAGAAAGGATAGGAACTATTTATCTCGTGAGCTTGCTTGCGTTAGTTCAGCAATAAGCATCACTTGCAATGTATCTATTCCTATAACACAATAAAGGTTAACTTGACAAATATTTTTCCTTGTTCCATCTTCAAGTTCCAAACTACCATTATTGGCCTTCTCCAGTTCTACATTATTATCTTTAGAACACCTAGTAACTTTATTTTTTATATGGAATTATTTTCCCTAGATATAGGACTGCACTCTCATTCCAAACAGCCTCTATTCAATCAGAGCAATTACTGTTGAAAAAATCTTAGCCTTCTCTAGAGAGTAATAGGATTCAGATAACGCAGATCCTTCTCTTGGTAAGCTATTTGAAGCTTCTATTTTATATTAAACAGCCACTTAATCCCAATCTCCCTGGTGAGCATTCTATTCAAGCACACATTTCAAAAAAGCCATCAGTCTTCTATCATAGGATTACATGAAACGCTCTATAGAAAGATTGAATTATCAAACAAATTTCAATGTAATCTGGTAAAATATATGCAATTGAATTATCAAAACTAATAACATCAATCTTCCAATTTGTTTATAGAAAGATTCACCTTGAAGCATCCAGTCTGCTTTGAATTCCGCGACCATTCCAGCCCCAATATCTTGCTTGATGTCTGGTACGAGGCCTTCAGCGTGTCATCACCATAAACTCTCCTTGAAACCGCAAAGTCCCATGAATTCTTAGCCAAATCATAAGAGGGTTCAAACGTAATCGCACCCTGATGAACGTAAGTATACTTTAACTTGCAATTTCTTGAACCAAGTATGTGATTAGCCGAAACCCTATTAGAAGGATCGAAGATCAATGTTCCATCCAAAATAGTCCTGTTATCGCCCCTGCTATGCATGTAAGTCAAATTCAACGGCTTCTCCGCGATCCTAACCGTGTTCATAAACTGAAACCGAAGATCCTGCAGTACCAAAGAAAGGGGGTATAGTAGAAATATGCGGGGAGCTAAAGAACCTAATCCTCACACAAATTATTGATGATATAAAAGCAAACCACCTTCAATACTCCAAGTGAGAGCAAGAAATACAGAATTAGTGAATTACAGTAAATAAAAGCACTGTTGCAGATAAATCAAAAGATGTGGAAAGAAAACAGACATTTCGAAATTCGCGCCACATACAAAAGAATTCGAATTAAGCGTTTGTTTCGCAGGATTCATTGAAGATTGGCAACCAAACAAGCATAAACTCGAGAAAGAAGCAAGCAAGTTGAAGTTGGTGGGTTACTTGAAATACCTTCTTGGGAACATTGTAATCGACTATGAAGGAGCCAGGTTTCTCGACGGCTAGAGCCAATCCAGTTAAGCTGGGACCATTGACGACTGTAGCATCTGTAATAGAAGCTCGAAGTTTGACATCGCCGGCGCTGACGGCAAGAGTTGCCGCGGCACCGCCGTTTTTGTCTATGTCATACCTGCCCTTCAAAGCCGCCTTCATTGTGAACAACGGAGACGAAAAATTCTGACAGTGTGGAGTCTCGAGAGTTGGAGAGCGGCCTAAAATAAAAATAAAAAAAAAATATTTGCTTAATTTTTAATTTTTATTTTTTGTAACGCTAGTGTTTTCCTTTCCTCTGATTCGTCAACGGGCTGTCTCAATATGGGCCTGAATACTTGGCTCATTAGGCAGGTCCAAGTATTACAATGTATTCAAGACTTGCTTCAAAGAAATTAAGATATTTGACCAAAAAAAAAAAAACAGTAGCTAATGATGAATACGGCAAATACGTAATAATTACAAATTTACATTACATGATTTAATTTTTATGAATAAAAGATGGTGAACCTATTAAACTATTTGATGAAGTTAAAGAATGAAGTTAGGAAAGCAGAATCTATTCATATATGGTGCTAGAATTAGATTCCCTATATATGACATTTTAATTCACTAGATTTAAATATTATTACTGTGTGTTTAAAGATGAAAGATGGAGTAGGTAAGATTTAACTATAAAAGATGATTTTAAATTTAAGGAATATGATGTAGTAACTAAAAATACATAGTCAACACCAAGTTTGTTTCCAGCAAGGACGAACACATGAAATTCCGTATTGTGGATTGCCATTCTGAATCTGGTCAGCTGCTAGAAAACACAGGAAAATAAAAAAGCATGTACAACCTTTTTGGTGCAAGAACATTTTGTATAGACTATAGAGAAGGGTTTACGGAAACTACAAATATTCCGTTAAAGTCGTTGCCCGAGAAAGCAAACGCGTTTGTGTTTTCCCCTCATTTGGCACTCAATGCGCCCCAAATCCTGTGTTTAGGGTTTGTCGAGAAAGAGGGGGGATTCCATTTTCTTTGAGGATTCCTTTCCTTTTCTTGCTTTCGTGTTATTCATTATTATCAACTCCATGAGGAAACTTTGTCCTAACTTTGATAACGAAGATGGATTGGAGACGGTGTTGGAGGTGCCTGTCCCTGAAGAAATGCTGCTCTGTATGGGGAGCAGTGCATCCATTCGTTGGCAGAATCTGCGATCTCTCATGAATGCTCAATCCGATTATAAGTCCTCGCATCTCTATGCTACTACAAGCAATGAATTCATTGCATTGCTTAAGCTTGTTGGCTCTCCCCTCATTCCTGTTCAAGTTCAATCTGATCAAACTTTATTGACGCGCCCTCTCAGAGATTGTTCCATCGTAAGCATTTGCATTCATTACCTTTTCAATTTATTATTCTTTTCATCTTCAACGTCATGCAGCTCCATTTTGTGCCTCGATTGATTTTTACATTTGGATTGCCGTTTCAAATTGAATATCAAAACGATTCTCACATTACAAACGTGCGTGACTTCTATGCATCTACAATGTTACAAATATAATATCAATTGTGATTGGGTTTAGAGAAAGATATATAACCAAGCAAAGTCCCAAAGACTTTGTAAGGCCGGGCCATTTGTTGCGAATTGATTGATCATGTAAAAGTACGTAAAACTTCAAAATGAAATTAAGAAGCATGTTTTGTAGATGGCGTTAAAACTTAAAAGCAGAAGAAGGGGACGTTTTGGATTATATATATATTATTCATATTTTTTTAACAATGGCATACATGACAGGAGGCCTCCACGGCTAAATACATAGTACAACAATACGTAGCTGCTACAGGAGGACTAGCTGCACTGAATGCACTGGAAAGTATGTATGCAGTGGGACAGGTGCGAATGTTGGGGTCAGAGATGCAACTAGGAGATGACAGCGTGCACAAAAAAGGCAAGGCTGAAGTAGGGGGCTTTGTGCTATGGCAAAAGAATCCGGATTTGTGGTTTCTGGAATTAGTTGTTTCTGGTTTCAAGGTTAGTGCAGGCAGTGACGGAAAGTTAGCTTGGAACCAGTCTTCTTCTAATCCTTTTAATGCAAATAGAGGCCCTCCTAGACCCCTTCGCAGGTTATTCCAGGTAATTAATAATCAAATTCATGCGTAATTGCTTATATTATACTGTTTCTATTTCAAGCTTGTATAAATGATATTAATATATATGATTTGACTTTTGTTTGTCATTCTGTGCTGGTTATCACCAGGGGTTGGACCCAAGGAGTACAGCTAACTTGTTCCTAGATGCAGTCTGTGTAGGAGACAAAACTATAAACAATGAAGAGTGTTTCTTGCTCAAGTTAGAGACGGCACTGCACATTCTGCACGCTCAAAGCTCGCCTAATACAGAAATTATAAGACACACTATATGGGGGTACTTTAGCCAACGCACGGGGCTACTTATGAAATTTGAGGACAACAAGCTGGTAAGGATGATGAAGCCTCTAAAAGCAAATGTGTCTGTATTTTGGGAAACAAACATAGAGACCGTGATTGAGGATTATAGGTACCTCGATGGCATTAACATAGCGCATGCCGGGACAACAGTGGCCACGCTTCACAGGTATGGTGGGTTGCTTAATCACAAGAGAAAAATTGAGGAGACATGGAAGATTGAAGAGATTGGTTTTAATATTTCTGGGCTGTCCATGGATTGCTTTCTGCCTCCATCTGATCCCCAGGAGGGAACATGATGCTTCAGAGTTAGGACTGAAATAGGATTTTGCTTTCCACGTTCTCTCTTTCTTTTCCTTTTCTTTTCTACTCCCCCTTCATGCCAATTATAACATAATTTGCATGTGTACATATATAAATATATATATAAAATACATATGCAACTATAGGTGACTCAGAAATTGTATTGCTTTATCTTAATCTTATAGGTCCCTAATACATTTCTGAGACAGGAAAGTTTTACTAATTCTCCCTTGTAGTTCTGCATTTTGTGCGCGTGTTCGTTTTTTGAATAAATTAGGAGTAACCTTTTATAAACTATAATTAAATTATATTTTGGTAAATATTTTAAATGCATTGAAAACATTATATTATAGATAAACTTAATATTTAAAAAATTACGTAATATGTACACATCTCCCTTATTTTTCTTCTAGATGAATATTGACTTGGATTTTTCTTAAGATCTCAATTCTTGAAACATTGATTTTTAACTAATTTGTAACACCCTTATATTTTGTAATAATTCATCAGAATTAAATTGTTACAGTTTAAAATCTAAATATTAAAATTATAATTAAACTATTTTCTTAGATACATTATCTGTCATTAGTAGCATGAAGGTCATGAAAAAAAAACAATTGTCAAAAAATCACTCTCAAGTGATTTATTTATATTACGAAAAGCAAGATAATTTTTCCAATATATGAGACCAATTAAACTTTATCTCATTTATCAAAGACAATGCATGTTTTACTTGAGGAAGTTTAGTGTTTTTAATTTTTAATAGAATGAAACTTAAAGTGACAATTTTTTTATATATATAAAATTAAACTTGAAAACAATTGAGAACAAATTCTAGGATGAAATGATAGAGAGAAAAAAAAAAGTGATTAAATTGCACCGCAACAATAGCATTTTTGCAATTTCATTCATTCTTGAATTCTATACTTAGTCATCCCACCTGATTTTGTTCAATTATAGAGCATTATTAAGTTTTTCTTTGGCCTTATTTATTTTAATTGTATGAAATAAAATTCATGAAAAGATTATATATTTTAGATAAATTAAATTATATATATTTAAAAAAAAGTAATAAGGGTAACAGTAGGGAAAATAATGTCCCACCTATATTTCACTCTTTTAACATATATTGTAAACTTTTTTTCCAATTTTTTTGTCAATAAAATTTATTCTTCTAATCAGAGTTCCTGATATAACAATAAGGTAGCTAAATTGATATTAAATTAATATTATTCTTAAGTTTCAACATAAAACTATAATTCGATTTTCTTTTTAAAAAAAAGGTATTTACAGTGTAAAAAATTTATTTTATAAAAAATGATGATATATCAAATATAGAAAACACAAATAAGATTTTTAAAACTAAAAGAATATAAAAAGTAATTTAGTTAAACTTAAAAATAAAAGTTAGTACCGTGTATATTATAAGGAGAGAAAAAAGTTCACAGAAGACGCCGTTTTTTAAGTAATGTAGAACGACCATATAGTTAATAAAACGGCATCAATTATGCGGAGCTGCGGAGTTTGTACTCTGTAGCATTGTAAACCCTAATTTCCTCTAAAACCCTATATAAGCGTTCAGATCGCACCTCAAAATGTCGCCTCTCATAGCCTGCTGGTCTAAACCCTTAAAATTTCGACCAGCATTGATAGCTTCCATTTTGATTTTCTGGAGAATTTCAGTGTATATGCCTTATATATATGTTCCTGTGAAATTATAATTATCTGTTTTTGTTGTGCATCTGTTTACCCTCTCCATCTGTTGCAAGTTTCAATGCCAGTGGAGCTATAACGGATGCAGAGACCGAAAGGTTGGCTTACCAGCCCATTGCAGTGTTTTCATTCTTGCCTTGGGTCAAATGGACCTTCCGATACACTCAATTTTTTAGTTTAAGACTATGTCTTCATTTCTCTTTGTAAACAGAACATGGCATGTGAAGATTTCCTTTAATCCGCTTATTGATATACTGATAAGCTGTGCTGAACTCAATTTCGCTTATCTGATGCCATTAACGTGTAGGTCTACCCCATTTTCTTCTTTTAGCCTTTTACTCTTTCTACCGAATAGATGTTATTTAGGGCTTTTATGTGGTTCTGAGTTATTCAGACCTGAAATACAGCAAGGGATGGCAGATGATGTTAAAACTTTCTTATCCTACACACTGAATTCCTTGAAGATTCAAAACTCCGCTTATTATCTGATGCCTTCCCTGTCTCAGCTTTTTCTAATGAAATGCTTTTCTTTTCGTTTATTCTGTTCTAATATCTAATTTTCAGTTATTTGATCCAAGAAACTGGATGTAGTTTTATCAGTTGAATATAATTGAATTTACTCAATGACGAGAAAAAGCAGACGGGCGGTCTGAAATTGATGTCGTGTTGATCGTCTGCCATTTCCACTTTTGGAATATCTCTGAGATGCATAAGGATGAACTACTTTATTTATTTATTTATTTTTTTACTTGGTTCGGAGTTTATGATTTTTCATGTGTGATTGTTTGAGTTTAGGCTTTTATGTCTAGCATGTACTAGTAGCGTCCAGACTCTTGAATCTCTATACCGTGTTTTGCCTGCTATGATGAAGTAGCATAAATATGTCTGGACATATGATGCTTGTCTATGATTATTTGCTTCTTCTGAGCGGCACAATCAATACTTTATGTGTTTGTACTAAATGAATTAGCTATGGATATAATGTTGATTGAAGTATTGGTCACTGTTCATTGATTCTTATTACTGTTCTGTTAGTTTGTAACACTTCTTCCCCCTTAGATAATTTACATGTTCAATTATCTATTTGTGGATTTGTGATATCTTATTTCCCGTAGATTATCTCTAGATTGCTGCCTCACCTGTAATTGCAGATTCTCAGCAAGATTATCTTATTAATCAAGGCATCTTTATCATTTAGCCAACGGAGGAGCCAATGCGTTTACAGAACATCAAGATAAAAACCAATGCTAACTGTGGTTGATGAGAAGTGTGAGAACTGTTGTATTTAGACAATGTGTGGCAACTTTTATTCTTGGGACATTTTTGCTCCTTTGTTTCTGTAAAGGGGCGGATCTATTATTAAATTGTTGCATTAACTTGAAGTCATGCCCTTCTTTCTTCTTGTACTGGTGTACTGAGCGGCTGCAATATGGAATATCCTTAATATTATAATCTATTTCTTTTAAATTTTTCCGTAATGATCAGATCAGTCATTCATTTAAAAGAACAAGTTGTATAATTTTAAGTTTGACGAATGTTTCGTCGGGTATACAGTGGATATTAAGAACTATTATCAAGTAGGCGAGCTATCCCTTATTTTATAGTGCACATTATTTAGGTAAAAATTTATGACGAGCACCGTGTCATTTTAATATCAACCTAACAAATTCCGATGGTTAGATGGTGAAATTGAAAACCGCAGGTTAATCATGAGTTCGTCCCAGTCTCTTGTTGAGCGCTGGCTAGCTAATGTTGCTAATGGAAACGGGTGCTCCCATAAATTTTGATTTTAAAATTAAGTTCAAAGAAGGATGAATCTGAATTAAGTAAGAATTAAATTAGTAAATTTTAGTTAAATAGATTCCTTGATTTGTGTGCTCACGTCAATTTTAGACAGTTGACACTTTTTTAATTTATAAATAATAAGTGTACCTGCCACCCCCGTCTTATTCAATTTTAAAGCTGTAACCTGTAAGGCTGTTAAAGGGGGGGGGGCCACAAAGTCCACCTTACCCACCCATTCAGTCTCTCAGCTGCTCAGCTTCTGTTCAAGTGCAAAGAAAAGCAAAAGCTCACACCTTGAACCTCTAATTATTGAAAAAGAAGATCCATTCATAACAGCGTTTTAACCACAAAAACACCCCAATGAAGAGAGAAAGGTGGGAAGGTGGAGTAATGATGTGCAAGATGTTTCACTACAAATTTTGGGTCTTAACTGCAATTATCCTTTTAGCAGTCTGGTCCATGTTCACCGGCTCCCTCACCCTCAAATGGTCCGGCCCCAACCTTTCTCGTTTCTCCCACGACTTGGATTCTAGGATTCTTGACGACCTTGATGTGCTGGTATAATAAGTACTCTTCTCTTTCTTTGCTGCTTTTCACAAGCTGTTTCTTTTGAATTGAATTGTACATGTTTGGGAATAGGAAGTGGCGGAGAGGGAGAAGGTGGTGAAGCACATGTGGGATGTGTATACTCATACTCACACTGACTCCACTACCAGTCGATTACCTCGGTTTTGGTCACAGGCTTTTCAGGCTGCTTACGAGCACTTGGTCAGTGACGTTCCTGGCGTCCGAGACGCCGCCATTTCTGAAATTGCCAAGATGTCTTTGCGTTCTTTTCATCTACCCCATCTTCCTCTTCAATCGCCATCGGTAACTCTTCCTTTCTTCTTCATTCCACTATCTCATGAAATCGCTAGGCTTCTAAATGACTTAAATGTACAATTTGAGCTTTCCTATTTTCTTGTTTGGGCTTTTAATCTTTGAGAACTGGTTAAATTTTCCTCTCTGCTTAATGATTAGTTCCATACTATTCTTCAATGATGTTTAATAATGGGTTTTGTCGTGTTTGGTGCATCCCTCTAATATTCATTATGCTGGTTTGTCATTATATATTGGTTGCCACTTCTTTTATTTTGCTTGAAGTTCAATTTCTTTCTTGTGTTGTTCATGAGGGCCTTTATGGCGCAACCTAGTATGCTTCCTTTGTTGCTTGATGCTAAATCCTTTAGATCACATGGAAGGGAAGTGACGTAGAGAGTTATATACACCAATTAGGATATTAAGAGTTTTTCTCCATAGATTTTGGAATGCTCTAAAACTATCCATAGTTTGAGTTTACACTACGTTATCTGATCTGAAACCACTTCATTTGCCTAGTTTAGCTCAGAACTTTTATTATCTAATATCCACATACAATTTCAATGACTCTTGCCTTGAAATTTGAATGGTTTATAATTCTTGCTTTAGAATTCTATTGCAAACAAACCATGATGAAAATGTTTTACTGTGCCTCAAGCATGTTACTTCTTTAATATCACTCTTACTATTGATAACTTTTCCTAGTGGATTCTTCACTTATTATGATCAACTAATCCTTTGGGAATGAATTGGCAAGCTAGAATAAAAACTTGCTCTGTTACTAAGTCTAGTCACGTTTTCATGATCAGCATGTGCTTAGTAGCAGAGGATCAAGAAAAATTAAGCAAGCAAAGAGTAGCGTGGGCAGTACAGTTGGCAATGCCGGATAACAAGAATCCTTCATTTTGCTTGTGAGCATTGAAACAATTAGCACTTGCTTGATGCTCAACTGTATGTACAGGCCACAACAAAGTAAAGCAGACCATTATATAAGAATTCCCTTTTCCTTGTCAGAAGCTTGTTTCCCAAATGAATAAATAGCTATTTTATAGGAATCCGGGTTTGGGGTGTAAACTTGTGCAAAGTGCAAACCTTACCACTATAGGCTTGCTGAATGCTGGTTACTATGGATTTGTATATTTTTGTATATTGCATTAGCATTACCATGGAATTACCATAAGCAAATTTGCTTTCTTATGCTGAAAGAGCTTTTTTTTTTCCTGCTCTTTTAATATATATGTCCAGGATATTGGTTTTTCTGTGAAAGAACAAGCCGGATTTGAATCATTTGATTATTGTTGAAATGTTTGCTTTGTTTCGCCAATGACTTTGAAGTGCCAAATATTCGTTATCTTGTCTGTAATTTTATTACATACGCCAATACTGCTTAAGAAAATATCGTTGATTCTCATGACATGGGCCATGAAGTGTTACACTTGCACAAATACAACAAAAAAAGTACCCTTTAACAATTCTTCGCCCTTTAGTTTTGAATGAATTTAGCCTTTCCTTTTACACCAAAGTCCTTCATACTTCAACCTAGAAGGAAAGAAGAAAAAGGCATTTAAGAAATGCTGTTATTTTCTTTTCTTTCTATTGGTTGACAATAAAATTAAGGGAATGAAGAAAGCTCCGGTAAATTTTCGTCATTTCTTGTTTTGCCTGATGGGGAAAAAAATCACTTCCCCATCAAATTGACAATTTTCCGTACGTTCACGTAGCACCGTACTTGCATATCATACATCAATTACTCCGCCACTCATTTTAAGATACAGCCATATAAAATCAGTTTTGATCAATCTTTACCAAAAGAAAAAAGTGCCGTTTATGACGCAAATATCTAAAGTTGAAAGAGATAGATTTACGAGACAAATTTAGATAAATTCCACCTTCTATCTCTTGCTCCAATTTTAAGCACCTTACTATCACATCCTTATATTTTATATATAAAGCTATGATACTCTAGTAGAATAACAATGACTTTGAGCGATTCAGATAATGTCGGATTGTGACAAGACCCCTTTTGGAGATGAGCTTTATAACACTTTTTTGTTGTTCATCCTCTCTTCTGCAGCACTCTTAAAATAAGACAAGAATTACTTCCATTTTTGTTGGTAGACAACTTTCAAACATCTGCAAGAAGGAAACTACATCCAGCTTTTTTAGCTTGTGTAGTTGTTTGTCAGCCTTTGGGCTTTCCTTTTCTTTGAACTGATCTCTGTTGACCAAAAAAGAAAAACAATAATAAAAAGAATGGTAATAAAGTAATATTTATTTTTTTGTTTTGCTACAGCATTGGTGCGTCTATCAACTAGCTTCCTACAAACGAGGAAACAAACTGAACATAAATAAGAGAATGAATTGAATTAAGGTAATCATAACATAAGATTCTGGCTTGCTCAGCATGATCAAACGTCCAAAAGACGTCTACACTAAGATGGCAAAATTGCATGAGCAGATCCAAATATTGCTGCTGCTTTTTGTGCCAAAAAAAGTAATTATAAAGGGAACCGGGGAGTGTCGTAAAACGCAAAAATCATTTACAAGGTACAGCCAAAATGTATTTACATCTTCCGCAACAACCTCTCCTACTCTTAATCTTCAGCTATCTGGATCTCACCCATCATGATACGGTTACTTACAACATTAAATCCCAAAACTGAAGAGCTGATCTTCTTCCCTTTCTTACCCTTCTTCTTTCCTCCCCCTTTTGAAGATCCTTCAAGACCAACTGAGTTGTCCAGATCCAGAACATCTCCATTTCCAGTATTCATGTCTCCAGCACCAAGTCCAGGAACTTTCTGATGATTCCGACTTTGAAAAGCTATTTCCAGGACATCCGATGGCAACAACTCCTTGTAATTGAGGAATTTATCAATAAATTCATGATCAGGGTCATACGATCCTAAATTTTCTATCAGAAGCATCTCAGCTTCTGATCTGGGTTGCTTCAAGCAAAACTCAAGGAAACTTGTATCTGTCAGCCCAAATAGTAAGAGTTAAAAGACTTCCAAGAGAACTTTTAAGACTAGAATATTCAAAACCAAAAATATGTAAGCTGCCACATTCAAGATACTTGTAATGATTGGCCAAGATCCATCATATAGGTGTCCTTTTGAATCTGACAAAATGCCAGACTACATGGAGTTAAATACTTCCTGTTCTCTCATGACAAAGATTTAGGCAAAACAGATTGCCAAAGTATCTTTGTTAACCAATTTCTGATATACTAATCTAACTAAAGCTTAAAAAACAGAAAATTCAAGTAGTACGTACCTTTGGACCCAATGAGCCTAACACACTCATTCTCACACCAATCTCTGAAGCCCATGGCCTCTGAAATTTATGAAGTATATAAATTAATCTAATATAGAGTATCATTAATGGGGAGTTGATTAAATTATAAAAGGACTTGATCAAAGGCAAATCAAGTGAAAATACACTGTTGAAATGATAAACAAATTAGCAATCTATCTTACCAGAATGCTTAGTCAAGGCATCCTTTTTCATTTTAAGCAAAGATTGAGAAGAGACAGGCGGTGATGAAAGACTCCGCTCAGTTGAGTTACCACTCACTGATTTTTGTCTGCTTAATGGACCAGGTGAGTTACCTTTCATGGCAACATTTTTAGACCCCCAGCTCCCCTGATTTGCAAGCTGAGGAAAATCCAAACTGCATACAAAGAAGAAAAATGAATCAGCCACAACTCATTAAATAAACTTGTGCAGCAAAACTGGAAATTCATGTAAAGAATAAGTCGGCCAATAAATGCTGGATACGTTACTTTCACATTTGAAATTTTGAGTTTAAAGATGGAATACTGCTACTGTAAGTCTATATAGAAGCCATATCTAAGGCTTCCTGGAACCTAGTACCATTTCATGCTTTGTTATTTTTTCAAGGTTTGATGTTGAAATATACTGAATTATTATTATCATTATCATTATTATTAGTAGTAGTATTACTTATTACTAAAACAACTAACTTCAAACAATAGTTGTTGCCAATAAATCCTACACTTCATATTTAGGTTTGATTAGAATGTAATGTTTCATTCCAAGCATAGTTAGCAATTGACAAAGTTCTCAACAATGTCAAGCAGGTACTATTTTAGATTCTAGACAAGATTAGTATAGAATATAAATTAAATAGCTACAACCATAGTTTATCATATTTAAAACTAAACGGAACACAAAAGAGCAGGTAATTGATGGGAAACACAATTACAAAACATAGGGAAAGAAGTCATACTGCTTATTTTCTTGCTTAGATTGTTCAATTGGACCCCAGAACAGGTCATCATCTCCTTTGTATTTTGACTGAGAGACAGCATGGGTGTTTATCTGGATTGGAGATGCAGCTTTAGATGGAGTGGATGTGGAATTTGACCATGAAGGGCCACTACACCTAGTAGTTAGGGAAGGTTGCGATTTCTGAGGAGTAGGCAGTTGGCTTACCAAAACCACAGAACCCTTTTTCTCCTGCTCCTTTTGAATGTCCCTTAGTGAAGTTGGTTTAGGAACCCTAGCAGACTCAGTAGACCACGCAGGAGAAGGTGATGGGCTTGCTTGTTCTCCTTTCCAAAGAACAAAATCCCCCAGAGAGGGTCCTGTAGGGATGGCAGGCAGTACTTCTTTCTCATGCTGCACAAGTCGCGAGCTTTTGCCTTTTTCAATGGGACTCGAACCCATGGGCACTTCACTAGATATAACAGGCATTGTGACCTTAACTCCAGAGCTCTTTGATTTTGCTGACTTTTTCCGGCTTCTTTTAGTGTCTTTAGCCTCAATGAAGTTTTCATCATCAATTGATTCTGAATGGACAGCTATATTTTGGGAGGAAGACATACTGTCTGTTACTACAGCATCTTTTTCACAGGATTTCTTCAAAACTTCTTCTGCCAATAGATCATGTAGTGGGCTTTTCTTGCCCTTAAGATTTTGAGAAGTGTCAGATTTACCCAAATAATCAGCATTGCCTGATTCTCTATGACTTTCACTAGATAGCTTTACAGAATCTGGATTGGCAACAACCCCAACCCAAGGAGTTGGCAGACTTATGGAGCTAATGGAAGTAGCAGCCTCAGATACAAGCATTTCTGTCTGTGCCTTTCTTTGTTCTTCCTGTTGAATTTCTAGTAAAGACTTCGGCTTGAAACCAGGAGCAGGTTTCCAAGCTCGTCCTACCTGTAATTCAGTATTCTGTCTGGAAGCAGCAGAACTAACTGACTTTCGGTCACCCTCAACAACAAACATTTCAGTGATGCCACCAGGAAGATTTGCAGGCATGCCATTACTTACTTGATTATCAGCTCCTTTGGTGGCAGCAATTGCAGATTGGTTGCCCTGATCTCTTGTCTGTTGAAGATTTGTGTCACGAACAGATTCTCCCTGGTTGAATTCACCCAATTCCGTGCAACTAGCAGGTAATATTTCAGCTTCTGATTGCTTTGACTGCTCCAAAGGCAGGTTCTTTAGAGACCCCTTCGCTTGATCAGAGGACTGAGATTTAGAAGATTTTTGCTTTCTAGATTTTTTCTCAGAAGCCTTTTTTGGTTCATGTGCTTCATCATTTCTAACATCCACCACAGAGGGCTCAACATTGAGCTTGTCTTTCCCAACAAGCTGCTCTTCAGGTGCACTATCTGGTTGGATTTTTGCATCCGTATGGAGATCTGAAACTGGTAATAACTCAACCCCATGAGATCCAGCTGACAACACAGCAACAATGGGTTGTACAGGTACAGAATGCTCAATAGACTCTGAAGTTGCAGCCATAACACCACCATCTTTAGAAGTGTCTAGTGCCTGCCCCAAAGGTTTAGCAGCACAGCCAGATGCAGAAAGAGATTTCTGCAGTTCCTCACTGGTTTTGTTCTCATGTAATTGGGAACTTTCAACAGACATTGGTGCTGGCAACGATCCCTTCTGATAAAATTCATTAATTTGTTCTGGAAGAGTAGAGGCCCAGCTAATCGGATGACTAACACTCATAAATTGGTGTGGCAAATGTGTAGCTGAAGTTTCACTGCTAGCATTATAACTGGTATCCTCAGTAACTTTTGGGGGTAAATTCAATGAATTAGTGTTAGGTTCATCTTGCATGGGGGGAATTTCTCTCTGTGAGCTAGTTGGAAAAATGTCTTGCAGTGGTTGAAGATGAGAAGGATCCACAGACAAATTCCCCACAGGTATTCCACCTCCCTGCAATTGTCCATAAGATGAGTCACCAATGTGCTGGTGAGACTTATGCTCCTGCAGAACCTGAGAAAGCAACTGTTGCTGTTTTTGTTGCCACAATAACTGCTGCTGCTGCTCCTCCTGCTTCTGTTGCTGCTTCAGCAACAGGAATTTATCCAGCAATGACATCTGTTGGGCTGGAGTGGCTGCCGGAGAATGCAACTGCAGCAAATATTGCTGCTGCAACATATTCAATAATTGTGGATCTTGGGATAAACCAGAAGGTAATTTCTCAGTTGTTAAAATACCAGAAGTGTTATCTACAGTTTGAGCAAGTAAGTTGGTTAAAGACAAATGGTTTTGTGGTTGTAGCCTTTGTTGTTGAATTCCAAATGGTACTTGATTAAAATTATGATCATGATGTAAGTCAATCTTATTCTGAAGGGGATCCAATCCACCTTGTACAGGATAATTTGGCCATCCAGCAACACCATTGTTCAAGCCCGCAGAAGACCGGTCAGACAATCCTTGGATGATCGACATCAACTCAGCATTTTGGGACTGAGGCTGACGAGAATTGTCACTCACTGAAGATGAGAGTTTTGAATGTGGGGGTGCATCTGGGACAATATCAGATTTGGGTGCCAGAGAAGCCACATCTGTCCCTTGCCAATACGTATAAGGAGTGGGTAAAGACCTCTGTCGCTCAAGTGCCATCCTCTTGGCCAGCATGTACAGGTTGTTTCCACCATCTACTCCTGAGCCCATATTACCAGCATTATTCCCAACAAACCCTTGTAAACCTAAAATGCATAAGTCATATATGGAATCAAACCAGGCCATACCAGGCATAATTAATTCAAAAAATAGATGTGAATATGAACAGAAAAAAAAATGACTATACAATTATGTCCAAGGAAAAAGAAAATGAAAGAAAGAACAATAACAGAACAAACCTTCTGAAAATGCCAGGCTATCAAGTGAGGGATTGCTCTTATTAGTAGACATTAGGGACTCCAAAAACCTATTTTCAGCTTCTGTGGTGCAACTCTGTCTATTCCTAGCATCATTTCTCATCATATCAACCTCACTTAAACCAGAATGAATATTAGTGAAGGTACTGGAATTTTGCCAACCAGGTGCATCTGTATAATCATTTGGTTTTGGTGCGGAAAACCCTGGTGGTGGCCGGGCTTTAGCTCGTAAGTGGGGCATAATATCGCCAAGTGACAACCATGGTGAGTCGGCTGGTGCACTTTCCAGATGAACAGGTAAATCAATGCCAAAGTATCCAGCCTCAAACCATCCAATTATATCAATTCCTTTAAATGGACCCTGAATTTGACCCTGTGGATCTTTATAGAAAAGAGATAAGTCCTCTGGAGAAGTCTGCGGAAGACTCCTGATTTCAAGTTCTCTATCTAAAATTCCAGTTAGCTGCCTCTTAACAATAGGATCTTCACTGGTTTGCCACTTAGATACGTCTTTGGTATCAGATACATAATTCAAGTTACTGTCCCGCAGATTATGAAGATCTTTTGAGTCTTGTGACCAGCCCATATCTGAGTTTCTTAACCTTAAATCACCGGTCATGTCTCTGCTATCATGCAAGAAAGTATTTGAACGTTCACCCTGTGGAATGGCTTGCAATTTGGCACCAGGATGACTAGTACTATTTACATCAGAGGTTGATTCTTTAGTACCAGGCACCTCATCAGCCACTATGTTGGAAACTCCATCTTCACCTCTATCTGTACAGATAAAGTCTAAGAGAAATTCCAGTAGATAAAGCTGAGTTAAAAACAAGCATCTTTATTCTTGCCAAATGCAGCAAATAATAGTGGACCTAGATGAAGGAAAAAATGAAGCAGAAGAGTAGAAGCAGAAGATGGAAGGGGAGATCTATGTTTGACCTTACAATCATATTCATCAGACAACCTTTAAAATAAAATTACAGGTTTCAAGGAATTTCAATTTCTTTTGTCTGCTAATATGAAAAAATTCAAAATCCAGATAGACCAAAGATGGCAAAAGTACCTTTTTTGTCCCTTAAGTTTAGGGTTATTATGAATTCCATCCCTAAAGTTTTTGCTGTGTCAATTTTGTCCCAAAATGACCCTAAACTTTGGGGACAAAGATGACACAAAAAAATAAACTTGTGTTATACCATATATTTAGAACCTGTCAGGCGATTCCTCAAGATCCTGTATGTTTCCCACATTAGTTTGAAACCTATCACTAAGTGTCTGCTTTTCATTTGAAAGGCCTCCAGGCAATTCATATATCCAACTTTCAGACTGTCAAAACACTCATCATTATTATCATCAACAAAGCATGATAAACCAATCCAATTCCAAAAGAAGTTAATAATTACCCAAACCTATATGTAACCTTATAAGTTGAATATACCTTGGAAAGGTGCACTTCCAGGCTTCAGTCGTCTTGAATTTGTGAAATCTGTTGAGTTCCGTCCATCCTTTTGCACCTGAGGTGCACTGCTACCAATTATTTCCCCTTTGTCAATACCCTTTAAGACAGCCTGTTCAAATAGGAAAGCAATCTAATTAATTACTATAAATATAAAGGTTTCCAGAGATATATTACAAAATCATTAATTACCAATTCCTCAGAATTCAGTGCAAAATATGCTAGAGGCTCTAAAGGTTCGTCCTGTGTAAGATAAGGCACCTGCACAAAGTCTTGGACCAGTTTTCTAGCCGTAGGTAAATCAGTCATTCTGTACACATCAAGCAATTTTGTTCTACTATATCTAAAAAGTCTAGGTTCTCCATGCCCACTGTCAACTTTATCTAAAACAGTTCCAGGATATTGAGAATGCGAAGTGATACCACCAGACCCAACTCGACCATGTCCAAGAGCAATGACTGGAGGTGTATTCTCTCCACGGCCTCGCCCATAAGAATATGTTGAGGCTTGTTTGTTTGGTGTTACATTTTGGTGATGGGAAGACTCTACCCTTCCACGGCTTTGTAAGGAGTTAGGTCTCCATGGCCGATAATAATCCCCTTCCTTTTCATCCTTTCCATGAGTGGAAATGTGAGACAAGCTCTTGTCTAGATGGATATCAGCATCTTTTCCAGAGTTGCTCCATTTTTCATGACGCAAACTTGCAGACTCCTTATCATCAGGACCCCAGCGTGTGTTCCACTTACTCTCACGCCGCTGTTCATAGTTAGTTTCTCTATTAACTGAATCATTCCATCTATCAGATGTACCCCGACGTGCTTCGCCAGAGTGCCTTGAGGACAAATTTTCTGTCCATCGATCCACTCTTCGAGAATCACCAAGTTCTTTGTCTCCATCCCTCCAACGATCCTTTTGTATGGAGGACTTAGTATCTCTTTCTTCATCACGCCAACGGTCACGGCGACCACTTTCTAGGTCAACCATTGATGGTCTGAAGACATCCTTTCTCTTATGGGTATCATGCGCATCATCTTCATTTACAGATGTCTTATTAGTCTCTAAGCGACTGCCATATGGCGGAATCACATGGTTTTCCTGATTCATGAGAGGCATAAGAATAGGGGAATTAGACAAAACTTTGTAGCAATCATAAATTATTTCTAGAAAGTTGATAAGGAAGGCATTGCTAATAAAAGATATAATTGATGCACAAAAATTTTTATATACATCAATTCTGGACAAGTGCAAAAGAGATATAAGTTAAAAAATAAATAAATAATCCAGAAGTAGCCAGGACACACCGCAGTTCCTGTTCCAGGCTTACTCTCCCCTGGCTTTGACAGAAGCCACTGTGGAGAAAGTGGAATAGGATTGTCAGGGCCTTGAAAATCTGCACAAAAGTGATAGAAACTTTAACCCAAAACAAGGTAGATCTTCACCAAAAAAATGCTCACTGCAGAATGCACAAGCAGTAAAACTTTTTCTGTTAACTTTCGAAAAAGGTATGAAGAGAATATAAGACAGAAGAAAGGCAGAAAAGCCCTTTTATCAGTAGGAGACTTGGATTAAAATCTATAAAATTCCCATGTTCACTAAAGAACTATTATCTGCATTTGACAAAAGCAATCAGATGCTTGTTTACTGTTGTTCTCTTCGACTTTGATTGAAAAGTAAGAAGTAAAAACACAATGACTTGAAATTGAAATATACAGATATAGAATTTAAACGAAAGTAAGAAACACACGACCTTCTTATAGAAACTTAACTCTCACTGAATAATAACCTCTAATTAGGAGGCTAAATTGCAATATTAGCACAAAATCCAGTATTATGAACAGAAAGAGGTAGGATAAAATGGATTATTTTGTCCATCATTCTATGTAAATAATGATGCATAAAAATGGTCAAACTTACAACCATAGGAGCCCATGCCCCCATAAGGCACAGAAACACCTATTTTGAGGTGTATCACGTGTCAAACGAGTCAGAACAGGAAAATTCTAAATTTTCTGCTCATAAAAATAGTTTTTTTTATTGTACATGAATGATTTGAATATTATATGATAATAGTTAAGGCTACTTAGAATATAGGATAATGCCGGTAGTTTTCTTTAGTGAAATATCACTAATCGAAAGTTTCAAATAATATGATTTGAGTATCGCGCGCGCGCACACACATATGCCATCTCAAAGTTCACAGGGATACCACCCCAAGAAAAATAAAGTAAATTGATAATGGCAGAGAGGGTTTATGAGGAGAAGGGAAGGGAGAGATAAACTGGACCACCCAAATGAACACGGTTTATCCAAAATTTATGTAAAAGAGTTGATGCTTTCTGATTTGCAAACAATGCAATAGCTTCGAAAAGCAAAAAAAAAGAATACTTACCATAAACAATACACTCGAAATGGAAAGCTCTAAACTTCAAGTGTAGATGTGCCCCCAAAAAACATTACTTGTTTAATAAAAATCATTGGCAAGGTAATGATCCTTCTGATGTACCCGCCAAAAAAAAAATCAATAGCACAAGCGATAGTATAAAAAAAATGTCGAGATGCATTTACTGTTCAGTTTCTTAGGAGAATGAGACGAATGCAGTGAGCAAAACCACTGAGCGACCAACTCGACAATACTAATTACCTCCCGAATTAAAAATCCACACCTATCAAATGGGCTTAGAAACAATAAAGGAGTTCTAAAAAGGAAAACATTCCGAAGATGAAGCAAAACCCTAAACTCAATAACAGAAATGAGCTGCAGTTTGTTTTGTTGATGTCAGCTGAATGGGATCAAACTCAACAGCCCAAGTGAAAAAAGGAAGTTAGGGTTTTGGAAGGAAGTGATAAGGAAAGTGGAAGAAAATCAGAAATTAGAATAAAATAGAGCTAAGAGATTAAATACCTTTGGAGATCTGGTGTGGAGGTGCAGCGGAGATATGGAGGCGGGTGCCAGAGCTGGTGTGGTGAGCCATGGATGATCAGAGAGTTGCCGAGACAGTGAGAGCAGAGAAACCGACCGAGCCAAGGAAACCCTTCTGCTTTTGATTGCGCTTGAACGACGTGCGAGAAACCAACTGAAGGACCAGGGGAATATAGGTTAAATGCTAGGGTACACGTTAAAGCGATCCAACCCACGGGCTCACGTTAGTGGGAGGCATTTAAATGTATCTCACTTGGTTTTTTTTTAATTCAATTTGATTAAATTATATTTATTATTTTTTAATTTAAAAAATTATATTTATTTTTTAATTTATTTATAATTAATTTATAATAATTTTTTATATAAAATAAAATGAATTTTATTTTTAATATAATAAATATAATTAAATTTATATTAAAATTTAATATAATAATAAAAACAATTAAAGAATTTTGTTTTTTAAATATAAATATATAATGTAAATATTAACTTTATAAATAATCAATTAAAAAAGTAGATTATATTATATCAAATATTATTGTTTACATAAAAAAATATTAAACATAATTTTGTCGATCTTCTTTTAGCAACTGACACTGGTTGTTGTAGGACGAGTTCCTATGATTCTTGGAAAATACATATACGCGCCGGCATATATCTTCGTGGGTCTACAAAATTGCACGCAATTTTGTGGTGGGATGGATTTGTGCTGTAATAACTTCCCTCGCAATCGTATTTTTTCAATTACATCCAATGGTGCCCGCTTCGCCACAACCTGATGACTATAGTATGAGACAAAAACGATTTCTGCTAAGGTCGTATTGTGCGCAGATGAGTGATAATTGCGGCAGGCGAGTCACTATGAATATGATCCAAATCCAATGGCAACAGGAAGAATTTATTTATACGAAATTTGGTTAGTGTTATTTAACGATTTGCAAAATTGCATATGCTTGCTTGAATTATTAGGAAATCTTAAATGATGATATTTTCCTTGTAGTGTTTCCTTTTATTGTGCACTTCTTTCCTTCCTCACTTACTCGATCACTTCTAGGCACTAGGGAGCAGAAGTAAGGGCGTATTTATTTAGAATAATTTTTACTTCTCTTTAGTATATATATAAAAAAATTATTATAACTTCTTTAAAGTATACATAAAGCTGCATCATGTTTGGATTTTGCAAGAGATTGCCAATTGCCACATTCACACTTATGTCGCAGTTCATAGTAAAAATAAAAAAGCTAAGGAAAATTTTCATCTTAATAAATTAAATAAAAAAATTTAAGTATAATTTTTATATTTTTATTATCAAATTTTATTATCAAAGATTAACACATATATAATTTTTAAAATTTATATATTTTATGATTAATTTTTTTTTACATACTTTATTTTAATTAAAAATCTAATAATATAAGTAAAAAAATTATATATAAATTTAATTCAATTAGCTACTGCTTAATTATAATCCTCAAAGCAAAACCATTTCCCTCAATTCCTAGGTTGAATTTGCTCCTGATTATATTAGAGAGGGAGATCCTTAAACTTCTAAAAGATTAAAATAAATCGAAACAGAAGCTACAGGGCGCAAAAATAATTGAAAGCGGATCTAATTAAATTGAGCCCGATGTTGCTGGAAGTGTAGCAGAAATGTGAAACTGCATGCGTATAAATAACACTATTTTTATATATTACCGAGGGCAGGGTATATACATATTAATAATGGGATTTCCAACCTCAATAAATACATAAACTACCCTTCGTACACATGTTAAACGACACATCAGCGTTCCTCTGTGCTACACGTGTAAAGGAACACTAGAATTAGAGGAAGATCCTCCTCCATACTTGCACACTTTCCTGAGAAACCAGACGAATATTCCTTTCCCACAAGAGAACAAGATGAATAACACTAAGAAATGCGCTCCCTTAGGTTAACTTGGTGCATGTCAAAGGAAGACAAGGCCGATGAAAAATAACCACTTACAAGTGTCAATTAAGTTTCTAGTGGGCCCGACTCCTGACATAGATATATGACTATTATTCAATGGCTTGCTATTATTCGCTGGCTTATTATCGGAGAAGCAATTATTGTAGCCTAAAAAAACAGAACAAACATTGAAATAACGTAAGCGAGTGGTAGAAGAACATAACACACACACACACACAATTAAACAGAACTTACTGGGAATAGTGGAGGAGAGTGCGGCCGTTTGTGAGAAATCACAATTCTTGGGATCATGACCAGCTGTCTGATAATAGAGATTCATGGCATATGCAGCATGGGCTTCTAATGTGTCGGGTTCATAGCATGGCCCACCTGGTTGAATCGGACCACAGTCAATACCGTGGCCACATGCATAATTTAGATTTGCTTGCAGCTGTGCATCTGTTAGTCCTGCTTTTGGCACACACCACTCTCCTCCTTTCTTTGGTGTTGGTGCTGCTGTTGGCGATGGCGTTGGCGTTGCAGCCACTGGAGATTTTGTCTTCAATCAAAAACCAGAATAATTCTCAACGAATTAAGTTCATTTTTAAAACAATCACAAGTCATAATTGAACAATTGTATAATCTCGTCCCATTCTCACCTGGTTTAGGTTAGCCTTGTCGGAGAGTCCTATATCATAGGTCATGGTTAGGTCGGGCTTGAAAAGCCCAAAGGATCGCTCAGAGGCAGTTCCGGGCTTCAAGTCCTCGTCGTACAGCGCAAACAGGTAGGTATCTACTGGTTTGCCTGGCATGAGCGGCGTGCCAGCCATGGATCGTAGGTGTGCGATTAAGTTACCGTTATAAGCCTTGGCGTTGTCGAGACTTGGGCCAACCTCATTGGGATCCCCTTTGTATGGCCACCCAGTCTCAGCAACCACAATCTCAACATTCTTAAACCCCATGGAGTTCAACGCAGAACGCACAGCATCCACCTGAGCGTCGAACATGTTCATGTACTTGATCTTGGTGTTCGAGTCAAGTCGGCCAGAGTTGGGTTGGAAGAGGCAAAAGGCTAAGGTATCGGGTCTGGGGTCGCTGGTGTACGCAAAGTAAGGATAAGGATTGATTGCAAAAGGGGAAGCATTGGCATCGTTGAATTCTAATAACCCCTTCAGCACGTTTGTCAGACCCGGTTGGAAGCTTCCAGAAGAAGGAGGTTCCGACTGTCCCAGAACCGCCATGGCGTGGACGGTGGACACCTTGATCTTGCCGCCTAAGGATGCGGAATTAAGGGCGTTTTGGAGATTCTGCATCGCCGGTAATAGCTGACTTATCAGATTCTGGTCGCCGAAGGTCAAGACCTCGTTGCCGACGGTGATTAGGATGATCTTGCTGGCGGGATAGAAGGGAATAACGTTGGAGTCGATCCAGTTTTTGGCGAAGTTGGGGTCAGAAGCGAGGGATGGTATGTCGCCGTTTGCGGTTCCGATGACGATGCCGATGTCGGTGTTGGCGATGGCTTTGATGAGGGCGGGGTCTGTGCCGTACAATCGGAGCTTCTCGATGGAAGTGGATTGGAGAAGCTTCGCGGTGGCTGAAGGCGGTGGGAGATTGTCGGCGAGTTCTCCATAGTTCACGCCTATATATGATTCACAATCTGCCCAAAATGATAACTTGAGTTGTTGCTTAAGTATTTAGATATATCGTATCAATTATCAAATCAAAACGAGAAGAGCAGAAACAAACAAAAAAAAAAAAAACTATCAAAATTTAATAAAGTCGCTTTGATACAGATTAATTATTTCCAACCAACTCTCTTCTCTTCCTCCTGCATTAATTATACTTGCAAACAGACAAAGCCGGACTCTGTCTTGACGGATAAAACTAAAGAATAAAACAATCAAATCCAAAAGAAACTAACTAGAAAGGTAGTCAAGTCTTCGTTTCAAATTTCAAACGAACACTTCACATCAGAATTTTGACAGTAATCCGAAATGGGAAACTTCGGAGTGAAAAATAATTTTGTTGCGCTAGATCGATGAAGGAAAGAGACAAAATAACACAATAAAACAGAGAGTAGGCTTTGGAGTATAGATTTTTGGAAGATTTCACAGTTGCTATATATTGGATTGGAGGAAGATTGACTGAAAGCCAGAAACTTACTTGAGAGATTAATGGAGTGGAAAAGAACAATGAGTACAAGAATTGAAGAACAAGAAGCAAAGGTTGCCATGGCCAAAGAGCTGTCCTCTGGCTTCTTTGGGAGATTGGCTTTGGAAAAAGGACATATAAAGGAGGAAAAGACCACCAGGAATGGAGGGTAAAACCGTAAAGCCATATTTTCCAAGGCAAAACTATGACCACTCAGCATATAAATTTATATAAGAAACAAAAATGAAAAGGCTAATGTGTACATAGCACCCAGTAAATAATCCTTGTGTGATCATCTCAGTGTATTTTTTTACTTGTTCTTCCAATTATCCTAAATGAACTTAAATCTTTTGAAAGATGTTCTTTACAAATTTCTCACCATTCCACTATATTAACGTTTACATTACTGTGTACACGAACATATATTTTTATCACGTTAGTAATATAAAAATTAACGTATTTATTGAGTTAATGGATGATATTGACCATTGTTGGTTTCAGTGTTTCACAGTTCTTAATTCGTATATTTATACAGTATTCAAGTTATTTTCTTATAAAAAGTGTATTGGAACTTAAATACTCTGACATTAAATATATATATTTATAAAAAAATTACTTAGATATTCTTATATTTACTTTGTCTTTAAAAAAAAGTAGCTTTTCAGTTCAAAATACAAAAATGAAGATTGCTAAGAAATAGCATTCTATTTATTTTTTATACAGTGAGCAAATTTGTACCAACTTTTACTTCCATGTTAAGAAATAGCATTCTATTTATCTTTTACTTTTCGAACACTAAAGTCACGTAGAAATTTAAAGATGTTCGAGGAACGCATAAAGTAAAGCATTTTATTTTAGACCATGCCTTGAAAAGCAGCACCTAAGCAATTGTGGGAACATACGTGGAACTAATTTGTTTCGGGGGACCCAAGTACAACGTGGAGGAACTTGTGGAACTAATTTGTTTCGGGGGACCCAAGTACAACGTGGAGGAACTTCGAGAAGGTTAGCATAATTTTTTTTTTTTGGGCCAACACGAAGGCTAGCATAATTGACGAAACAAATATAACATATTTTACTGAATACACTAAGCCAAGTGATGCAAGCACAATCTCACTTTCATTTAAATATGAAATGTCCCCTTCAAAGTTCAAAGTTGCTCTTTCATTCAAACTAAAACATGGACATAGCTGTTGAACCTGAATTTGGCGAACTTGCTTTGAGGCTAAAGTGCCAAATTCAGCACTATAGCACGCACTTTTTTTTTCTTCTCGTAAAGAAATTAATTGGTGAGACTTTTGAGAGTTTGAGTATTTTAAGTTAAATATTTTACTTATTTTGAATATTTGAGATTTATCTACTAATCCAATAATTAAGATTTCAAAGTATAAAGAAATTGAACTTTTCTTAGTATATTTCCAAGTTAAATACAAGTATTTGTACTCAATAATGTCAAGAAAAGCTAATGATGATGAAAGAAGACAATGAGTGTTTGGTTAAGTTTGCACTTTTGCTTTGGCTCCACCTTCAAAGTTTAAATGGAAAAGGAAATAAAGAGAGCATTTGTGTTTTTCCCAACGAAGCGTTGCGGCATAGATTTCACTTTGCCAGTTATTCGTACATCTTTCTCACAACTCTAATTTCTTAATCAACAAGTTACCGCATGAAGCCTTAGTCTCACGTAGCTAAAATCAAAATATAAATAAATAAAAGCAATAAGCCAGTGACTAGTAATGAAAGGCTAGGTAGGAGATAGTTTACTCTTCTTTAAAGTCTGTCTTTGAGTGTTTTAATACAAATCTCAGACAAATGAAAGGGTTATAAACAAAAAGGCTAGCACTAGCCTCCATTATTTAGGCCTTGAACGAGTAACTGCAAAAATCATATTCAGTACGTCTAAGTCACAAGTTTAAGATTTTGTACCAGAATGCTTCTTTAATTCAACTAAAAAAAAAAGAATTGTCTAGTTACTTTGCATGCAATAACATTTAAACTATTAATCAGAATATTGAATTGCAATACTAAAATTATGATTAGTAAATTAACACAATATTGATTCACCTGCTTATTTATGAAACTAGATAATGTGTAAATTAATAGCGTTGAAGTAGAAAAAAAAGTATACAAAGTGTATAAAAAATGGTTGATAAATTAATGAAAATAAATATTTAAATATGCCAAGTAAACATTTTTTACTGAAATTGCCTCTCTAAAAATATACATATTTATTTACAAGTTATATATATATATATATATATATATATATATATATATATAAGTTTCTATAAGTTTCTTGAATTGATCGAGCAAGGTGAATTCTAATTCCATAATTTTCATAACCCGACTACTCCAACATGCGAAGTGATAAAAGAAACCTAATAACAATGAACACAAGTGTCAAAGGCTATGTTAGCCAGTCCAGAGAGAACCATGGGCCGAAGACACAAAGCCCAAAAAATGGTTGGATTTATAGGGGAGGTTGTTAAGCCCAATGAGCCTGTTGCCCTATTCACCCAAAAAGTAAAGCATGTAGATTGTAGACCGGTTAAAGTGTTATTCCTCTTATGCCTGTGCCGTTTTTAACGTGTCAAAGATAAGAGCCAAATAAGATACGTTTTATCATGTAGTTTAAAAATAGGAAATTTTAATAGATTCAAATTTATGTCAGATAATTTTAATGTTTATCTGTGACTTTAAATTTTAATGTTTATGATATATCATGAGTAAATGCCGGGTCCCTTTTTTTTTTTTTTCTTTGGTCGCGTATTTGGTAACAACCGACTTAGCTTACGTGGAGCAATCTAAAGCGTCGGTGTTTTTTTTTTCTCAAACATTAACAGTCGTTGACTGCCTCAGTTTCCACTATATAAGGAATCATTATCCATCTCTACCCGCTACCTCCACAAATCGTCCAATGGGAGACACGGAGTAGTCGATTTCTGTGAGTCAGTTTTCGATAAGTCTGTGAAGAACATGGGCCGTGCCTGTGTTGAAGGTTCTCTAATCGTTGCAGTTTTGCTGGAGACGATCTTGGTCTTTTTCGCGCCCGGCAGAATTGGTACGACTTAAGCCAGAAATCGTTTTATCTAGTCGTGAATCCGATCAGGTATTTCAGATCCAAGTCTTCTTGATTCCCCTGGGCTTTATTTAAACTCTTTTATGTTTTCACGTGCAAATGATTTTTCGTATTTGTGGGTTTTTGTTGTGCGGATGATGACGACTTGGATCTTGATGGTTGACATTCGGCGTCTTGTGATCGTTTACGAATCGGAGTTGCCATCGATTTGGAGATTGACGATTACGGCCTTTGTCAGTCTTGGTAATCGGCCAAAGGATTGAATTGCATATTGTCGTGTCGCAGACTCTGTCCAGATTCTTTTCGAGATTATGTTAATCATTTTTGAGTCTAATCGGTTCGACGGTATGGTTGCTGACGGATGGAGATAAGTGTTAGGCATACATCCAAGGTATTTGTTCTGTCGTTTTTGTGGCTTGTTACCGACCTTTGCCATGGCAGGTGCGCTTGCATGGCAGGTCCAAAAAAGCTCAATAAAATTTCTTTTTTGGTTTTTAGGGGGAGATGGTACGGGGGTAGTTTCTTTATTTGCCCCGGCTCTCCCCCTGGTGTGCGTGGCGTTCCCTCCCTCCCTCCCTCTCTCTCTCTCTCTCTCTCTTTCTTTTTGGCTTTTTAGTTTTTATTTATTTTTGCGCGCTGCGTGAGTACTACTCTACGAGTTCCTTCATTTCGCTGCGCCTTCTTGCATAGCAAAATCATGTAAAAATAACAAATAAAAGGTATCGATTTGGAAACCGATGCAAGAATTTGTTGGCGTTGAATTTCTTCTGATGAGAGATGTTCCCATATTAACTTTTGAACTAAAGTGTTTTATCATTTGAGGATGAAGTATGATTAAGATAGAGAAGATTAAAGCCTGAGAGAGTGCGCTCTGTAATAAAGAGTATCTAGAGGGTTATAAGGATTATCTCCAAAATCTGTGTTACTTGAAGCACTCTGATTTCAGCAAGGTCAGGAGTGACAAAACCTCTTACGTGTGTAAAGGTCCTCCACGCCTTTACTCAGTCTAAGTAAGGGTCGATGGATTTCAACCAGAAATTTCTAAATAAATTTGTCTTATCTGAGCTCCAATACATGTGTATACCATTTTAATAGATTGATGCACCAATCCTCACCTGCCTTTTTAACATGCCTTTGGCAAGTCTTCAGACAAATATACCTGATATTAATACAACTTATTCAGAACAATCATGCAAATATCTCCTGTCGAAAGAGAGGCGCCCCTATTTATTTAGCCATGTCTTTGTTAAAGTCATTAATTAGTTCTCATTTGGAGCTCAGATAAGTTTCCATAACCATTAAGTGCCTCGGTATAAGGTGAGGTGCTTCAATTGCTAGGAGTTGAGACTCGAGACCTAACACCCTCTTCTTCTGCTTGTTCTCACTTAGAGTGCTACTTCACTTCAAATTGCTTTAAGCTGGTCGGATCTTGTACTTATTATGAACATCCAAAATGATCCTGGAACAAGGTACATAGTGCTGAACATTTGCTTCATTTAAATATGTTCAGATTTTCAGTAAGTTATATTTTTGATAGTCTGTTTTTAATAAATCTCTGGAATGATGCAAGATAAAAAAAAGAAATTTATGTATTAATTAATTTATCATTTATATATGGTAGGTATGCCAAGTGACTTGTTACAAAGGAAACACAGTTTACTGAACATACACAGTAAATTATTTGGTAATTGTAAGGTAGACATTTTGCCGCACTTGCGCAGTTAATTATTTTGCTGTCGGATGATCCTTAGTGGACTAACAATAAAATTGATTTTCCACAAGAAATGGAGGCATGTTGTTCACTTTCAATAAGATTTTTTAATTCAAAGAGGACTTGCAATTTAATGTTATTTTGAACTTGAGGATCATGAATGATTTACTCTAAAACCTCGTCTGCAACAAAGATATATTTCATCCGTTCTGATTATGATTCTACAAATATGCCTGATTTGTACTTACAAGTCAGAGACCCCTGTTGTCGTATGTCAATTCATTTAACATGAGACAGTTTATTTCATAGATGTCATCTTTATATTCGATCAAGCTATGATTGAGTTTTTAAATTGTACAATCCATTATCTGTTATGCTTATGATTCTACAAATATGCCTGATTTGAACTTAAAATGAAGACCCTGTTGTCATGTCACAGTTCATCTAACGTGAGTAGTCGTGTCTCAATTCAACGTGAGTTTATTTGGTAGATGTCATCTTTTTATTTAAACAATCTATGATTGAGGTTCTAAATTGTACAATCCTGTTGTAATAGTAGTCAAGGTCACTGTTGTTCCTAGAAGAGGATTGTGGTGGGTGTCTGGTTGTCAAGTTTATATTTGGATGTTCCATCTGGTATGTGGGTTGTGGTAGATTGGCTAAGCTAGGGTCTGTGGGAGGTACCATTGTCTTTTGGTCTGTAGTCAAAACTCAACCTTCAGTAGAACATGTGGCTGTCAGTAGATTCAGTACAAAGGGTGGCTCAAAAATGGTCTTTGCGTAGTTGTCTCAGTTGGGACTACTTTGTGAAGCAGATCCTGTAGGCATGAGCTTGTGAAGAGATAGTAGATGCTACTGCTGGAATACAGGTTGCTTACTATCGTGCGAAGGTAATCTGATGCCTTTCTTGAATATTTAATCTTCGTCTTAATTTTTTTTTTAGACTTCACTGTACATGTAGGCTGTCGATTATTATTGTATTTACCCAGTACTTTAGTGGTTTATCTCACAGTTCTCTCTGGTATTTACAGGTTTCTGGTTATTATAATCCCTTGGCTGGATATTTATTATAGTAGGGATGCTCTACCATTATGAAGATTTACCTTTTGATTTTGGCTCTCCTTACCACATTAACTTCAGATTTCAGTAATGACATTGCCAGATAGTTTTGTTTTGTCTCTGTATTGTAGCGTGAGATAGTTAAACTAGTGGAAGTTTTTACTTTAATGGGTCTCTGGCTACGATCTAGTCTTTAGTGGATTTCATGCTTATATTAAGCTCTTGGCTGTAGAATTTATCTTTTAATTTTCCTTGTGTTGAAACGCTTTTATCCAAGTGCTTTCTGAAGCTTTCATGATCAATTACTATGTAGTTTTTCTGAGCTGGTTTAAATATCCATGTTTTTGCATTTGTTAAGTTTGTAGATAGTCTTCGATTTTTATGAATATGGTTTGGGAAAGTAGCATTTCAATCTCGGGTGTACTTATTATGACATAAGAAAGTTTGTCTTTAACAATGAGAATTTTATAGTGTGGTTATCTGGCTCAGTTACCAGGGAAGTTCCTCTTCATTTCTGGACGGGTCATAAGTTTGGCCTATTCGAAGGCATGTTAAGAAAGCAGGAGGGTCAACACCCACAATATGAACTTACTGACGGTTCAATCATTTGTTGACGAAATTGGGAACAACTTGGGCCTTATCATTTATAGTATCTGATTAGTGATTGTGCTATACTTTCTCTTGCTCTTTGATGCTGCTATTGTCTGAAACTTGTTTCACAGATTTAAGGTTTGAGTAGCACTGATATATAGTTGATAAAGTGTGACTTGGGAGTGTAGTTATAGTTAAATGGACTAACATGAAACTGAGCTGTATCTTGGTTGGGGCTATGGGATAATAGCCATTCGTGGCGAACCTGTTTTCTCCACTTTTTAGAAATTCAATTTACAGTAATGGATCCACGAGCTCTAGCTGGTATGAGCGCCCAACGATTACGTTTGGGGGCGTGTGGTTTGATTCCACCTGGATTCTCTGCGCTAACTTGTGCTTTTCTCACTTTGTCTAATTCATTATGTTTACATAATTGATTCGATTGTATATGGTTTGGATTATATTTCTCCGCTAGGACTGAAGCTTTTAATCCAAGATTGTTTGATTGGCTCGGTATATGGTTTCATTTGACATCTAACTACGAAGAGCAGGTTTATAATAATACTCCGTCAATGATCACCATTTTATGTTACTTGGAGTAGGAGAAATGTAGTGCCCCATAAGGGCGGAGATTCTCAATAGCACTATCTTTTATCGGTGAGATGCTGCAGAGAGTAATCAAAGTGGAGATTTTCAATCACAACGTCAAAAGTGTTGGGCCTTCACTTTGCAAGTAGGTGGTGACTCAAGGAAGACATCTTGGGCTTGCACGCTTCAGTGCTTCTACGTTGCTTTAGTGGTGTTGTTAGACTTTTAATTTGTAGTGGTTGAAATTCACTTTTTGTTGTTAACATATGTTAACTACTGAATGTGAGCTTCCGCTTGCACATGGTTATCAAGAGGAGAGGACATTGACACACAACATATATGCTGTTGCTGTGATTCCTTTTTGTTATCTGTGTTTCGTTTTCTGAATATAGCTTTTTCAAGTGGAACTAGAGGCTGTTTTTTGGCTATAAATGAGCAATCGACACGGTCATTATTCTCATGTTTTCGCTTTTTAAAACGCTTCCTTTCAAATTGATGGACCACTAACGAATTCTATGTTAACTGACATTGAGATCTTTAGTTAAGTGGCAATCTGACACCAGACTCTGTATTGCAGTATCTTAGAGCTTCATTTTTCCATTTTTTAGGTTAAGGTTAGAGGAGGGTCATGGTGGGTTGTTTGGATCATGCATGGCCATTCTTTGCTTGATATTTCTCTTGAATGGTACAGAAAAGTTGTCGAAAAAAGTGACAGCCAGCGAAGGACTCCAAAATGACATTTTAATAAATTGAAAAGCATCAGCATCCCACTTCGTGAAGTCTCCAGAATATTTATAGATTATTATGTGACAGAATAAAATTAGAAAAAAATAATTTAAGTGTAGTTCTTATATTTTTTATTACAATTTTTTAATTAAATGTTAATATAATATGTGTTTTTCATGATTAATTTTTTTAAACTTTTTTATGTTTTATTTTAATTTAAAAAATATATGTTCGGGTCTATTATGAACCTTTGTTATTATATGTAGAATAATAATTTTTTTATTATACTAGATATCTTGCACTTATTAATTTTATAGAAAAATTAATTTTTGAAAATATACTTATAAAATATGATTAGGGTAATAAATTTAATAAAATTTAAAATTATTTTTATAAATCTAATAATCTGTTATATCATAATTAAAATTTACAATATATTAAATTCGATAATATTATCATTTGATAAGGATATTCCTTTGGGGAGAAGAGGCAAATTAACTATTAAGTGTGAAACTAAATAACTTTTTAATTATAGATCTTTTAAAATATATATTATAGTGAAGAGATGAAGTATAAAGAATAAAAAGAGATAAATTAAAAATTCAGTATTATATATAAATTAAGGTTATTTATTTATTTTATTTGTACTTTATTATTTTATTAAAATTTATGATATATATATATATATATAAATATATATGTTTGACTATCATATGCTCCATGGATCCATTACCACCACCTAACATGCACATGATCCACTTTGAATAAATCTTACCATGACAACCAAAAGGAAGGACCTGGAATTGATTTAAGCCTAATTGGGAGCATCTAGATGACCATGTACATTGGACCCAAATGCTATATTATGTTAATCGATCCAATATATAATAAAAAAGCTGACAAAAATTATTTAAATAATATTGTTGTTTGAAATATTTTATTTTATTATAATTTTATATAAATAAATTTTATAAAGATAATTAATTTTAAAAATTGTTCAGATAAATAAGTTTGGATTAAAAAAATTCGAAGAGTGAACAGAGATTGCAAAACAGATTAGCCACTATAATGGAAATAGGAATTACGTACCCACATGGAAATTAGGAAATGTCTGCACGTGGGGCTTTAGCACTTTCCTCAAGCGTACTGGTACCTGCAGCTGAATTGATGAGCCTTATTTTCCTTTCCTTTTCTTTTCTTTTTTTTTTGAAATTAAATCGCTTCAAAGATTTCACCCTCAATTTTTCGTCTCTCTTCATTCTTTCCCAGCGCCATGTGTGGTTTATGCTGAATTATACTCTAGAGAAAGTTGTTCGCAGTCGCACTTCGCTCCCGCACGTAAAAGCTGTTTCATTCACTTGGATGAACGCAAAACTGCATTTTGCTTTCTCAGGTTACTTTCATCTCCTAGTTTTTTATTTTTATGTTTTTCCAGATTTTCTTCTTCTACGATACAATCTGTGTTCTTTTACAATTTTATGGCAAGGTACAATGAGTAAGAAATAGAGTTTTATGCCTTCTCTTTGCTTTCAGTTATTTTATTTTGGTGGATCTGTTTGGTAGATTTTAATTTTGCAACGCGTAGCGTCGCGATCATTCATTGTTTCGGCTTCTCTAGTCTGATTATTTTGTCTGTGGGCTGTAGCTTTGCTTTTGTTTATGGTTTTTCTCTTTATTGGTTGTCAGAGCTACAGCGATCGGTTGTGCAAGACTGAAGCACACTAGTTCTCGAGTGTAAACTAGAAAGGCTTCCAATCCAAGCACAGGAATTTTCAGCTGCCATGTTTCAACGCAGGAACAATTCTCAACATGACCAGGAAAGCAACGAGCTTTATTCTGAATCGAAGGTAACGATTCCTTTAATATTCAATTGGATGCTTTCTCTGGGTTACTTTGTTATATAAGCTTTGCTTTTGTTTGGTGATTTTAGCCTCATAGTCAACAAATTAAAACTAAATGTCTCTCTGGGGATGGATTGACCTAGACACTGGAATAGAACCTACGTTCATCTTTTTTTTTTTTTTTCATTCTTCTTCTCCTTTTTTGTAACCAGATTAAAGAGCTCAGGGCTGCAATTGGACCCCTATCTGGACGCAACTTGAAGTACTGCACTGATGATTGTTTGAGGAGATACTTGGAAGCTCGCAACTGGAATGTGGACAAGTCCAAGAAGATGTTGGAGGAGACGATCAGATGGAGATCAACCTATAAGCCTGAGGAAATCCGCTGGGTAAGCTGTGTTAGCTTCTCCTTTTTGGGAAGAATTGGTGTGTAAAATTGATCTGAGATACTTAAGTTAATCACATTTCCCAGCATGAAGTTGCAGTTGAAGGAGAGACAGGGAAGTTGTACAGAGCAGGTTTTCATGACCGACAAGGAAGAACAGTTCTTATATTAAGACCTGGAATGCAGGTATCATGGTTGAAATATGTGGTTTGACTGTAAGTTCCTTGAGCCTTAATGAATATTGAAATTGAAAATTTGATGTGCTGGTGGGTGTTGCAGAACACATCTTCACTTGAGAATCAGATGCGGCATCTGGTGTATCTTTTGGAAAATGCTACCCTTAACCTTCCGCAAGGTCAAGAACAAATGGCATGGTTGATAGACTTCACTGGGTGGTCCTTGAGCACCAGTGTGCCCATTAAATCAGCCAGAGAGACCGTCAATATTCTTCAGAGCCTTTATCCTGAGAGGCTTGCCATAGCATTTCTTTACAATCCCCCTCGGATCTTTGAAGCTTTTTGGAAGGTTTAGTCTCTGCACTCTGTTTGTATTCTAGTAACAACATGCAAAATACTAAAATTCCTGTCCTAATGGTCAATAGAATTGATACTACTTAATTCCAAGCATAATTAAAAACACTATAGTTTAGAGACATGAATAATATGACTGATAGCTTGTAGCACTAAGGTTACTTATTCTACTTCTGTTTATGCAGATAGTCAAGTACTTCCTGGATACCAAGACGTTTCAAAAGGTGAAATTTGTCTACCCCAAAAACAAAGATAGCGTGGAGCTCATGAAGTCATATTTTGATGAGGAAAATCTTCCTACAGCATTTGGAGGAAAAGCAATATTTAACTATAACCATGAAGAGTTCTCTAGAGTAATGGCTCAGGACGATCTGAAAACTGCTGCCTTTTGGGGATCTGATGACAAGCTTGCAGATCACATTGGTAATGCGCATTCAGGAGCCAGTTGTCCGTGAATCTCCCATGAGGTTGAGGTACTTCATACTTGCGTTGCCATGGTCGAGTTAGCTATTAACACTAATCACTATATCAACATCACTAGCTGTGAGTTCCCTACAACTTAGGAAAAATACTCAGTCTAGTTGATTACTATAGGACGTCAGGGTCTTCCCACTGGATCCTCTCATCGCTTTCTGAATAGTCACTTGTAACTGAGCTTAAATTTTGGTAAGCATAGCAATGTGGCTTACTAAAAAGTATTTCTCTTTTGTGTGTTCTTCATTTTCCAAAGTACCTTAATCATCATCTACAGCCCAATAAAATCTTCATTTACATGAAATGCATGTCATAAAGTTTGGAAAGTGCAATTTTTCAGAAGTTACCATCTTTAGTACCGTTTAAAATAAGTACAATATTGCTTTAAATTCTTACAAAAGAAAAGCACCAGAGTGGAAAGAAACTTAAGGAGAAGAGGATTAGAAGGATTAGTTGACTGGAAACTAAACGAAGAATTACTAGGTTAAGCACGATAGTTAGCTGCCATTGAACCAGGGGGGCAAAATAGTTTCTCCAACTAAGGGAGTTTTGAGTCATGTTTGCTGCCTCTTGAAGTTACGAGCGGTTGCTGGTATGAGCTCACCAGCAGGCCAAGCTCAATTCCAATACCAACTCTTGCAACAGCATTAAACCGTTATAGTTCACCATCTTCCTGCCACTACATGCTGTTTTTATGTTCTTAGAGATCTGGTTTGAAGCTTCTGTATTCAGTTATCTGTGAAGCAAAAATATGGAAGAGGAATAAATCTAAGCTAACCACCTTCATAAAAGCAAGAGTTTTAAATGGACACACTCAACCACTAGGAAGTAATCTGAGTTCATAAGTATTCCTGTCAAGTTTTTATCACAAGCTATGAAGTTGGATTTAACAATCAAGTGTGAAAAAACTGATACACGTTCCCCTTTATCATTCAACATAAAAGTAACGCTGTCAGGATTCAGAAGATATACCACCAAAACTTCTAGAATAAGAATTTATTCACTATTAGGCAGTATATGTCTTAAGAATTGTGTCACAGAACGGCGGAATCCAGTCAACGCATTATAGGAACTGAAATTGACCAGCTATAAATACGTATTCCTTGAGATGCCTAATGAACAAAATAAAAGCATGATCCAAACCCAGCTATAAAATGTTAGGAACTATCCTGCATTTTACCTGCAATTCAAGTCCATCATATACATTTTTCTGGCGTTGAGTTGTTTCATATTCTGGAATGGCATCCAACGTGCATTTCCAATTATGTTTCTTCCAAAAATTGAGCTACACTGTCTCTGTTAAAATTATAGGCGTTCCTGAGAAAGCAGCCCGCAATATAAACCTTAATCGTTGGACTCGGACAACATAATTTGAGCTAGCTGTGATCTCTGTTTCAATTCACGTTCCATGGATTCGCACTACTTTTTGCTTCCCCAGTGATTCCACTGTTATGAGAATGAAATCCTATTTATCGTAAACCTCAAATTTCATGCTGTTAGCCAGTAATTAAATCATGAAGGGGGTTCAATTAGTTTTTTTTTTCTCTTAAATTTTTTTTGAACATTTTGAAAGTTAAGTGTATGATAAAAAATAGATTAATGTTCTTTCTTTTAAATCGCTTATTGTTTTTTAACAAACACCTCAAGATAAGTTTTTTATTTTTTAAAAACTGAAAGTAAAGAGATAGGACTAAGACAATCACTCTATAAATTTACAAAAGTTCGGATCCAAATTTGATTTTACATCTTTTTTTTAAGTATACAGTAAAAATATTTTATTATTTAGATAAGCATCAAAGCTTATAATTTGAAAACTTTCACCTATGAAATTAGTATACATTACTTTTATGTCTATGTCTACAAGACAATCTTAAAAAAAATAAGTATACTTATTTTTACTTTCTTAAGTAGTTTTTAATGAACATTTTAAAAATTCTTTCAAATAAACTTAAACTAACAACTTATTGGTTTAAAGAGATGAAGATAAATTTATGACTCAAATTGTAATTCAACAACAATAATTTCACTCAGAGCAAATGAACACTTAAAACCAACTAATCAACTTTAGAGAATGCAGGTAAATACTCAGATTTTTTTCGTTTTTAGCTTCTTGACTTATGAAAACAATTCACCAATATTTAAGAATTCAAATTATAATCGTTGGAGCTTGCAATTAATATTAAAAAAATGGTTGGTAGAGACTTTTTGAGTAAGATAATAAATATTGAATACTTCTCTTGATAGTCTTAAAACAAATTGGAGTGTTTCAATAAAATAGTTATCATTGCATAAGATTAGCCATAAATACAAGTTCTAGTGAATAGTAAGCTAAAGTCTTTTGTCTATTGGATCCTTCAAATGTGGAGTTTTTTGATATTGTTTTTGTCTTGAGAGGAATGAAAATATTTCAACATGCAAAGTTAACATCTCTAAAATTATAGACTTTAATTTCTTTAACCACAAAACGTATAACAGGGCCTACGATTTCAGATTTTCTTTTTGATGTATTTTGTTCTTACACTGGACACCTGACATTTCCTTCTTTTCACCAAAAATATACAATGTAATTCAAATGTTTTGAAAATATGGGAGACTTTGTTTTTTCATGAAGAAGCTATAATTTTTAAATTCTTGAACTGGTAAAATATAATAAGAGCATTGGACTTTTGAACAAATTAAATATATTTAGGTCATACTCTTTAAAATAATTAGACTCAACTATAATATTATTTTGTTTTCAATAATTTAATGGCCCAATTAAAATTAACTTTTAATATTTAATTTATAAATTATTTTTAATATAAAAAATATAATATTATTGAGTAAAAATATCCTAACACATGCACCCAGTCAACCGTATACTATTTGTGCTCACGAAGGTAGCTTCTTAATTGCAATTGCTATAAAGGTTAAGACAGACTAAAAAGAGTAATTAAGAGGGAGAAACCATATAATATAAAATAAGACAATAGAGGAGGAATCACATGAAAAATAAAAACACCGATGACTGCTCAGCACAATCTCACACTGTGGCAAAAATAACACGATGATTTTTTTTGCTGTGTACTCCTAAAAATATAACACCGACGGTTTGCGTGAGGAGGGTGCTAGTTCCCAATAATTTGTAGAATAGCAATTGCAATTGGCATAATTTCTCATTTTCGCAATGGTTAATAATAAGTTAAATCAAAAGATTAATATATGATGACGATTGGCATTATGAACTACGTTGGCACGTCGCCAGTTGATACGACAATGTTAATGTTACCTGTATCGGCATAACTGGATAGCTACGTGGCTATCCAGGGTAGTTCATATTAATTGAGGTCCACCTTTTCTTCACACACTAGTCAGTTTCTTAATTTGGCTTCACCAAAACATCCTCTCATGATGCTAAATTTGAAATTTTAAGTAAATTTGTGATAAAGAAATTTAGCAAATTTGTGATAAAGTTAAGTTTAAAACGTAAACTCGTTAAAATTTATTTATGTCAAGGTTTTTAAAACTAAATGAAATAGAAATCTATATAACTTATGAATGAAAGACTTTTAAAAGACTGAATTTTGATAATACTGTGCGGATAATCATCCTTATAAAATTATAAAAATTATTTATTTTTTAATTAAAATTGGACCAATTTTTTAATTTGACATTCATTTTTTTTTCTTATTTTGATACATTAAAATCTAAACAATAAATTTGTAAATAAGAAATTAGTCCAATTGATAGGAAGAAGTATTCAGTTACATATATGGACCATGGATGATAAGTCGATTAAATGTTTAATCCATCAATAATTTGAGTATAAAAAAAGCAATAAGACCCCTAGTGGCTTATTTGACAAATCCTTAATTACTCACTATGTAAATCATGCACGAAATGTCATCCCATTTATAACAGATATTGACCCCCACTGATTGGGTCAAAAGCAAAGCATAAATTAGCGTCATTAATATTACTTGCTATTATAGATCTAATAAAAAGATAATAAAGTATTTACACATATCAAAATACAAAATTAAAACATACTACTTTGAAAATAATTTTTTTAACATGTCATGCATAAAACCTATATTAATTTGATATATTAAAAACATGTTCAATATGATCTTTTAAAGTATATTGAACAACATTAACTTACATAGTTATTTTCTTAACTTTTCTATTTTTTATGATTAAATCACATTTTATGACTAAAAAAATGTAATACTTTACCTATAATGTTACTAGCATATTTTCTTAACAAATTGAAAATTTTAATTGTTTTAAGAATGTTCTAGAATTAAAATATTAGATGTATCAAATTTGTATAAAAGAGTAAGTTAAAAATGCAGAGTAAAAGTTAAACATTTGATTCTCTCCAGCAGTATTTCTCAAATAGATTTTTATTAGTGAATAATATTAAATTAATGGATCAACGTAAAATAAAAATAAATTTTTTTTAATAGGAAGAAACAGAATTGAATGGAACGTAATGCACAAATGAAACGATATATATACATAGGAAATTTTCACCTTTCAGATCAGTTTATGCAGCGGTCAACACGAAAGTGCCTCTTGCTCAACTTTCCTCTCTCCTCTTTCTTGCGGCGTCTTCTTTTCTTATCGTCACGGATAGGAAATACATGTATGTATAATGTATTCATGGCAGTCAACGGAATGAATAGAAAGAGAAAGATGATTTTAAGTGGCTTTTGATCTTTTATGATTAATTGTTTATTATTATCATTTCTTTCATTCTGCAGCGTTTCTGGAAACTGAATTGTGGTCAAAGATATTGGTCTTCTTGCGGCTTTAACATATTGAGAGTACGAGAGAAGAACGTTTTGCATTCAAATAAACAAATATGTTCAGCATCGGAAGGATTTATCTTGGTAATTGCAGATAGTGGGGGCTGCTGGCTAATTAAGGTAGGATCATCAAAGATTTGATTCTTGTGGTCTCATTCTGGACTGGAGTGAGAGTTTCTTGTCATTGCTGATACTGATAGAGATTATTAAAGAAGGGATTCATGGACAAGAAAGAGGAACAAGAAACGAAAGAATTCTGGGCAGCAATCGCAAAAGCTTCAGCAGAAGCTTTAGCGAGAGGTGATGACAAGGTACAACAACTATCACAATCTCAGGTCCCTCCTCGAAAAAGGGACAGGCCTCTTAAGATGATTGAGGAAATGGAAATGAAAGACGAAAAAGAAAAAGCGGTGGAACAACCAGAATCATCCACGGCATTAGAAGAAGGTGAATTTGTCATCGAAGGTTTGGATCCGGAGACTTTCTTGAAGCAATTTATAGAAAGCGGAGAGGAAGAAGAACAGCAGTATGGATGCCAAGAAATGGGTTCATCGGAATCCTTGAGCTTTACAAAGGAAGAGGGAGTATCGCATGCGCAAGAGAACCAACTCCCAAAAGAGGAGCCACCCAAATCAAGAAAATCTAGGCGAAAAGGCATACCCACGAGGAGCCCTTTAAGCTAATTTCTTGCTTTATTTTGCATTGTGTTTCAAGGATTGTTATGGTAGGCGACTCTATTCGTACATAAGTATCCAAACATGTTCTTTTGCTTATCTTATCCTTTCGCTAATTGATATGACTATGTTCTGGTTTTCATGTCCATCGCTTCTTTCCTTTGACTGGTACTTAGTTAGCTGTATATATGTCACTCAGTGCCTATCCACACGCAGAAAGAAAGCTAAGTTTGAAGTTCAAAGCGCTCTCTTGCACTCTCTTCTTCTTTTGCAGTTTCTATGTAATGCTATCAATTCAATTAACTGTGATGATTGCGTAAGAGTTTTTACTTTTAGAGAGAGGAGTTGGAGAATACTTGAGTTGAGTGAGTTAGTGCAAGTAGCCTTTAGGTCTGTGTGTGTGTGTGTGGAGCACAGAAAGTACTGTGACGCCGATGAGGACCCCACCACCTTATATCCACGTTCCAATCAACAGTGCAAACATTAACTGTGCATGTTTAAAATAAAGAAAAGGATAGTAACATTTGAACATTAATTCTTTAAAAAACATGAGAGTAAAATAGTACGTAATTGATTATATTTAACTTAAATCCTTAATCCATGTGCACTAGAAAACCATGCACGACCCTACTTTTTCTAAATCGTGTGGGTTGCCTTTTCTTATTAACAAAAGCATGCAGAATGACTCGTTTTAAAATTGAGACATTTTTTCGACATAAATGGCTTCCCTGTGCTTGAAGTCCTCACGAGGGATACGAATAAAAGCATCTTTATCATTAACTGATAGACTCGGAGCAGAATGCGTAAATAAAGAAGAAGAGAAATGAGATTAGAATTTATTGATTCAGAGTGGTACGTACATCTGAGCTGATCTTCACGTGAGCTAACAGATTCCCTAGCTTTCGGTTACATTTAGTTAGAGTTCAACTGAATCTAGATACTTCCAGACTAATCTTCTATAATATAAATAATTGTAAGAAAAACATCACATGGACCAACGACTGCAAGAAATTTGCAGAAATAATTAAATTGTGTGATGGCTTGTGGACACAACTTGTACTGTATTAGAATAGAAGCAGACTGTAGAGGATGCAGAGAGTATTATAAATAGAGATGAAATGTTGACACAGAAATGACTGGTGGTTTATGCAGTGGTTTGAGGGGTTGAACCGGAAGCTTCCACCAGATACAAGCGATAGCATGGAGTTCCGTTGTCTGGATGGGTTTGGAGTGACCTAGGCAGTGTGCGAAGCTTGTTGAAGAGATTTAAGGGATCATCCATGAGTCCACAATGGGCATCGGGGTCACCAATTTGTGAAAGTTTGACATGACTGAACCCCAAGGATGGCAGAAGACGGTCAGGCCAGTCGCTATAAAAATGGAAGGCGGAATTGGACATGGTGGTTGATGGCTTATTCATGAAGTCTGCTAATAGGAGTGTGGGGGTGAGGGTGCTCTTTTCAGCTATGATCTTCAGCACTTGCATGGCCTGGGATTGAGTAAGGTAGTATAGGATGCCTTCTAGAACCCAAACCGTGCTCTTCTCTCCCAAGAATCCTGAAGTTTGAAGCTTTTAAAGCCAGTCATTTTGTCTGATGTCTGCTGCCACTCTGGTTAACGATTTTGCTTTTGACATGGCATGCTGCTTCTCCTGTGCGGATTCCTTTGCAACTTACAAAAGCTTGGTTTTCACCTGCAACACCTCACCAAAATCAACCTCAAATACATGGCTGTCCTTTAAGCAGCTCAAACGATACGCCCTTGTGTCCATTCCTACATGCATGTGTAAAATTAATAAATTGCTACTATTCATCAGTATGTGTTGTTTCAGATCAGATATGTATATATATAAAATATTTAGCAGAGATTTGATTTTACAAACCTGCACCAAGGAGGACAAGCTGTGAAAATGCAGGGGCATTATTATTGGGGGAATTGAGAGCATGCTCTAATCGAGAATCAAACCAAAGGGTTCGAACTGCTAGAATAACTCCGGAAATTTCACGAGCATTATTGAGGCGATCTTTCTTGATCCTATCATGGAGGTTTCTCAAGTAAGTCTCTCCTGCCAGTAAGTTAGCGAGTGGATCATGGATGACATGCTTCCACAGAGCCCTTCCAGCTGCTGTTTGGCACGCTGACCTTTGAAGCAAATTCCATTCCTTCTCAATAGTTGCGTGCACTTGTCGAACGCCTTCATTCTGTAACAACTCTGGAAGCGTTAACTGATCCACCCATGTTGGGTCTTCAGGTGACATGACTATAATTGTAACTTGTAATAACCAGCACAAATTTGTGAACAAGATAATGCATTTTAATTTATAACAGAGATATATATGAAGAGAGGATTTCAAGAGTACTCAAGAGTGGGGGTAGGGATAAGAAAGGAGAACCACACGAAGGGGGCTTGAGAGTTGAGTTGAGAAGATGCGTTATAGTGGTATGCAGCTTTTTAGGCTTAATCAAAGGGAACGTAGCAATACAGTCCATGACTACAGAAATTACATATATGCTGATGAGAAATTTTTACAATATATCACATTATTTATATATTATTCAATAATATTAAGTTATATGCTTTGGTCCACATTAGTTTTTAGTAAGAAAAATGAAAAATGTGATTTGATGTTATTAGATAATGTATAAATAATGTGATACATAGTAAAAAATTTTCATATGCTGATGGCCTTTCTCCATTTTGGCTGTCTTTTTTGAATCTGACAGTAATGTGTGTTCTATACCATCGTCCACCACTTAAAGATGAAGAAGACTAGTACTATTACTAGATGTAGATGGCTTAACTTGGATAACAATAAAAAAGTCCATTAGGTTACCACCATCCAGGTACTCCTTTGTTTTTTTCTACTTTACTTTTTTATTAACCTGCTAAGAAAACTAGTGAGAGTCAATTTTATATATATATTTTTTCAAGTAGGAATTAGATCAGTGAACATCAAATTTTCCATCTGAATAATGATTTATAGGCAATTAAATTCTGTTTTGTTCATTCTAAAATACAAAGAATTAAAAGTAGAATTGGAAAAAGATGACTCCAACGGAAGAAGTAAAAAAGATGGAATCAAGCGAGTCCTCTTTTGATTTATTTTTTGGCCAGAAAAGGAATATCTTCTTTTGATTTCATTGATTGCCTCTATTTTCTTTCTCTCCTTAAAACCAAAATATAATTTAACGAACATTTTTTTATAAAATTTTATCCCAATATTACTTATTGTGTTGAAAATTATAAATTTAATTTATTCTAAAATGTTATTAAATTTATGATAATACTTATTATATATATAAAAAATAAACTTGTTGTTTCTCGTTGTTGAAAATAAATACTATTTTTTAATTGGTTGTCTTTAAATGATTATTTATAGATATATCATTCTTTGTTTATTATAATTATTTATGCTTTTATTGTACAATTTTATAATTTTTTTAAATTTAAAAAATTGAATTACATATTTAATATTTAAAATGTAACCAATGGTTATAATGATATTTTAGTTAAAATAATTTTATAAGGCTAAAATTAACATTTTGTCTTTTAACTTTGGATGATGTTTTCGTTTTATCCTTTATATTTATTAATTAATACAATTTCTTGTCTTCAAATATTATCAATTATATATAAAACTCAATTAAAATTATTTTAATCAAAACATAATTAAAGATTAAATGAAAATAGAACACTTCAATTTCTTTTTGAAATTTTATATTTAGATATTCAAAATCCAAAAATTAAAAACTTTTAAAAAAATTAAATCTATATAAAAGCTTATATAATAGTCATTCTAATCTCATTTAAATTTTTTAGCTATCTTAATTATATTCAAGTAAAAGTAATTTCACGTAAATTTTATATATGATTATGTCAATAGTAATATATACAAATAATATTTGATAAGGAGAAAAAATTATATTAATTAGTAAAAATAAATAATAAAATAAAAATTTCATACAAAAAGTTATTTTTAACTTAATTATAATTCATTTTTTTACAATATTAAAAAATGAGTGTAAATTTGGATTAGGAAGAAAGTAAATAATAATATGAAGAAAATCACCAATCATAACAATGACGTAGCGATCAAAGACAATATGTTTGATAGGTCCCATAGGATTGCGCGAAGAGACAGAAGAAAGGATGAAAAGGGATGGCATTATCTGAATCTCAGGGCAGAAATGAGCGGAAAAAGGAGTCTGCTGATTCTACTACTATCGTATCGCCACGTGGCAGAGGACGTTCACCTCAGCAAAGGCATGGTAAGGGTAATGTGAAAGTGAAAGGGAAATGGAGGAGAAGTAGGGGAAGGAAGGGGATTGTAGTAGTACAAGAGTAGAGGTAGAGCATTTGGGGAGATTTTCATTTTGTGAAGTGATGGATTATTGAGTTCCAATTCGCGGACAGGAATAATCCAATCCCGTTTTCGTTTCAATGAGAATGAGAAGAGAGAAGGTATTTTGATTTTGGATTTGAAAAGAAAAGCTTGCGCAGCTACACTGACCATTGCCATCTGCATCTCAAACCTGATTCCCTTCCGCCGCTCTACACTCTTCATGCCTATTTACTGATTGCAGTTGCAGGATGCGAATTCCCGTTTCTTTTATTCCCTCCAACTTGTGTTCTGAGCCTGGACCACTTCTTCCTTCCCGGCTTCGTCTTGCTTTTCGAATCTACACCAAACCTTTTCGCTCTCTCCCCAACACTACGCCATTGCACTCTCCAGGTTCGTTTTTCTCCTCCCTTTTTGCTTCCCTGTTCTCTTTTCCTATCTTGTTTACCTTGTATATCCTACTTCTCTTGATCGTTAAGGGAGTTTTCTTCTTGTAGTTGTAGAGCTGCAGAGTCCGATATAGTGGGAATATTAGGTACTGGGAACTTAGAGATTTTCTCTTCTTAATCCATAAGTTGAATTTTTAGGTATTTGTTGGAGCATAGCTTGGGGAATTCTTAGAGTCGGAACATAACCTGGTGCATTGTGCTCTATAATTGATTCACATCAAAGGTAAGATGTCCAAGATTTCTTTCAAGGATGGGGTTACTTAATTAGTGTTTAGTTCTTTTCTAGTTTACTTTAATTCATTGTTTCTTCTGGTATTTATTCACTATGGATTAAATGGCGAGAGAACATACGGCTCTAGAGTTGCTTATTTTATCAAATTTTTATTAAATCAAGAAATATCTGTCCGCTTCATCTATGAGTTCGATTGAACTAGTGCCACGAACATGGCGCAGAGCTTCCACGTTTAAGAAAGTACTATCATATCCTATATTTCTGTGACCTTTCTATATTGGCAGAAAACTCGTAGTCTAATTGTTCTTTATAAACGTATAGCGGTATACGTCTGCATGATTTATTCTTAGTGGTTTTATTATTGTTGCCTTCTTAGTCTGAATACTTAGTGTAGAATGCAGCTAAGCCTGTTTGCAATTGGGAAAACCACGAAGTAAATGCATATTTTTATCTGGATTTTGGAGAAATGTCGTATTTGATCCCGCCTTTTGTCAGAAAGTATTTGACATTATGTTATCGTCATGCCAAAGTGATTCATAATCATTACTGCAATATAATTTTTTGTTGTTGATAAAATTATCAGGCACCAATCAGTTGCATGCTCAATATTCAATGGACAAGAGCCATGGGATTGGTGTAAATTTGTCTGACAGTGCTCCTGGGAATAGTCCGCGTACGTGGTCATCATCTCCTGAACGTGGATGCAGACCTGATATAGCCAAGCAGATCTTTTGCAATCGGTCACTGAATATGAAGAACATTGTTGCTGTGGGATTTGATATGGATTATACTCTGGCACAGTACAAGCCCGAAACTTTTGAATCTCTTGCTTATCAAGGCACAATTAAAAAGCTGGTTTCTGATTTGGGATACCCTCATGAGGTTTGTCCATTTAGTCTTGTAGTATTTAATACAATGTTTGATCAATCTTTTTATTCCTCTTTTGTTTGCCTAATGATGATGGAATTAGTGTTATGGATTTTAAATTTCTTTGTAGATATAAAAATCTATATCCTGTAGAATCTTGGCTAAAAAATCTTGATCTTCTGCAGTTACTAGATTGGTCATTTGACTGGAAGTACATGGTTAGGGGCTTAGTTCTTGACAAAAAAAGAGGCAACATCTTAAAGGTAAAGACCTGATAGATTTCTTCTTCCCTCCACTTAAAACACTACCCAAAAAAAAGGTTGCAAACCTTTTTTATTTTTACTTTCTCTGGTTGATTGTTAGTTTCTGGTTGTGTATTTAGATGGATCGCCACAAGTATGTGAAAGTAGCCTATCATGGATTTAAAGAATTGTCAAAAGAAGACAAAGTTGAAATCTACGGAAACACTTTAGTACGTGATTCTTTTGACGAGCCAGACTATGCTCTAATTGATACACTCTTTTCACTTGCTGAAGCCTACTTGTTTGCTCAACTGGTTGATTTTAAGGACAGGCATCCTGGAAAGATTCCAGAGGGCGTTGAGTAAGTCTTTCTGTTGCTTGCATGAATGTTCTTTTTGACATGTTTATACACATGCAGTAAGTCTTTACCTTGCTTGCATGCATGTTCTTTTGAACAAGTTTAGACACTTGCACTATTCAGAATTAGTTGCTTTCTTGGACTAAGGTATTTCACCTTCCAGACCAATGTTAGCTTCTTTAAGAAAATGAATATAGCTAGAACACTATCTTTGGATGTTGACTTCAACATTTTTCCCAGGCATTAAACATGTCTGTAGTTAGAACAAAAATAGTAAGTAGCTAGCTACTGTTTTTACCACATGAATATTAGACAGGTGAAATTCAAGCCCTATGTATTAATCATGGATCAGGAGAGGAATACCATACATTTAGGCTGCTTTGAAATTTATGACTAGTGCTACAGTTGATTGAGCACTCTATATTTTGTTTACAAATTATCCTTTCAGTTATGCAAGTATGTACAAAGATGTTCGAGCTGCAGTTGATTTGTGCCACCGAGATGGAACATTGAAGCAAATGGTTGCAAAAGATCCCAAAAGGTATGGAGATAAAATTAGAATATTAAAGGTTGGACTTACGGAAAAAGAAAAAAATTGGCTATGAAAGATCTCACAGTTAATGAAAAGTTCTGTTTCTTTCTGAAAATGGTGTTCTAAAATTTCATATATTATCTATGGATGCTTGATGAAATTATCCCGAATTGGTCATTTCATTTCTTTCTAATTTTACTAAATTAGGTATATCAATGAAGACGCCTTCATTGTGCCTATGCTTCAATTGCTGAGAGATTCTGGACGTGCTACATTTTTGGTGACAAATAGGTAGTTATGATTTTTCTATATGAAAAAGAGTTGTCAGTAAGTATTCCAACCATGATGTTACTATTAGACGTGTTATGTACCCTTCAACTTAATAGTTTAAATTAGTTTTTTTATAATTATAACCCATTTACTTGAAAGCCCTCTGGGCTTAAAGTGTGGATATTACATGTCCGCTATATATTGTGCTGAAACTTGACTTTAATTAAGAGAATGGTGGTGGCAATGATCAAACTCCTGACATCTTGGTCTTAGAGGCTCGATTACCATATCAAGGATCATTATGAAGTGAAAGCTCATTGATAGTTCAATTATAATCTCTAGTAGAACAATCAGATGTGTAGACTGGTTTATGGATCACTTCTATATATATAATAAATACATAATTTTTTTCATGTGTTTTCCAATCTTCAGTAACAGAAAAGGCAAAGAAAAAAAAATAGGAAAGAAAATAAAGAAAAATGAGAAAAAAAAAAGATGATCAATGGTTTGTACATTATAACATTTTTTATTTTTTTTTTTAAATTGATAAATAGTTTATTGATTTGTCTAAAAAATATGATTTATTTTTTTATTTAATAAAAAAATGTAAAATACTTATTATTATGCTTAATTATAATTTAAAATTAATATATAATATTAATACCGGTTCAACCACAGTTTAATCATTGAATCATGAACCAATACTTTCACTGGTTTTTTTAAAACATTGCAACAAACTCACAATGCTTTATTTTTTTCTCCATATAATTAACTAACATTTCACATGCTCACATATGTCATCTGCAGTTTATGGGACTATACAAACATTGTCATGAATTTCCTGTGTGGATCCGGTGGGGTATATGGTAGTACCAAATTTGGCTGGCTTCAATACTTTGATGTTGTCATCACTGGCAGGTTATGTTTTTTTGTTGAAATTTGAGATTCTTAAGTTGTTATTTTGTAAAATTTGTTTGGTTTGATCACTCTGCCTAAAGTGAATATCTTACACATCATGGAATTTTGGTTTTCATAATGCTCAGACTCTGTTATATGTAATTGAGGGGCTTTTGTGGTCATTTTTTTTGGTGAAAGTCTTTGTAATTTCCTTTATCCAGACCATTTAACATATTACTGACTTCACTTAAATGACACAATCTGTGTTCGTCACTCCCAAGTATTTGCTAGATTGTTAGAAAATCCAAATATCTTTTATGTTGCAATTTTGCATTGTGTTACTATGCTAGAAAATTAAATTCTTAGTTTTCCTACCACATGCAATTGTGTAAGTTGTGGATCTCCATACTAATCTGATCAAATCCACCATCTGTACAGTGGAAAGCCAAGCTTTTTTCATGAGGAGAATCGGGCCAACCTATTTGAGGTTGAGCCTGAGACTGGAATGTTACTTAATACAGATAATGGCTCATCTATGCCTCAGGTTAGCACAATGGCACATCAAATCACTCTATTTTTATTCATTCCTTTATTGATTGTGCTTAAAGTTGTATGTCTTAAACTCTATGCCATCTTATTTTTCTGGGAAAAGGTGGGTAATATCTCAGCAAGGTATGCAAAAGGCAAGGCTCATGCTCCTAAAGTTTTCCAGGTATATTAATCAGCATTTCACACAATAAAATCTGTTTTTGTTAATGACCAGAAGGATTTTATAGTCATTTGATATTGTGAATACTGAGTCTGTATCCTACAAGTGTTTGATAGTTTAACATTTTAGTATATGCTTAGTGATTTTGAACTTATTTTTAGGGAGGCAGTGTTGGCCATCTGCACAAACTTCTTTCAATTGAATCAAGTTCACAGGTAAGGTTTTACTTTAACAACAACATTGGTAGCATTATCAGATTCTAGTTAGTAAGTTACACCATGAATTGTGTTTCTGGTTTGAAATGCTGATCTTTTTAATTAAAACATGACAGTTGTTGATTTTGGAATGTGTGTACTTGGGATCTGTTGCTATATCAAAGCTTCCTGGAAAAGTCTTAATACTTTATTTGTGTAGGTTTTGTATATTGGGGATCACATTTATGGAGATATATTACGCAGCAAAAAGGTTCTTGGTATATGTTATATTAATCCTTATCACTCTCCTATCAAATAGATTTCACAATATATATATATATATATATATTCACGTAAAAGTGGGTTTAATTTGGTTATGATCTAATGCTCTACAATGGGTAGGATGGAGAACAATGCTAGTAGTCCCAGAGCTTGAGCAGGAGGTTGAACTCCTCTGGGAATTGAGAAAAACCCGCAAGGTGCTTATTATTTCTATTTACTTTTGACAATTATTGTTTTGGAGAAAAAGGATAGGTTTGCTTCATGTCTTAAGATTTGGTGTAAAATTTTTACGTGTAAAGTTTTGTGCAGGAGCTTCAATTCCTGAGGAGTGAGCGTGATCGCATTGAGGACAAAATACATCATTTGAAGTGGTCCCTCAAGTTAGTATAACTCAGGATCCACTATCACATGCTTCTTATCTGTCTGTAGTCTTAGATAGTAGTGCTTCTTAACTCAGGATCCAATATTTTTCAGATTCGAGAATCTTGAATCTGATGCCAAGCAGAAATTATCTTTACAAGTTGATAATTTGGAGGTTAGGCCTTTAGGTCCATTCACTTTGTCAATCATGGCAGTTCAATAATATACATTTCGTTTTAAATGGCTTCATTTGACAGCTCCAAAGAGAGAAAATTCGATATAGTCATCAAGAAGCTCAACGAAAATTTCACCAAGAGGTAGCAAGTTCATTTGTAGCTTCCCATTATCTGTTTCTTCTTGGACGTGTCTGGTACAGTATATTCAATCAACTTTGTGCACGAGAGGCTGACTCTTTATAATTAATCATAAATCATTGCAGTTTCATGAGCCATGGGGCCAACTAATGAAGACTGGTTATCAAAACTCTCGCTTTGCTCATCAGGTAAAATCTAATTTGACTCTTTGGTAGGGCACCACACCATCCTCCGTATATGTATCAGACAATGCACAAGGCCATGTTGGAAAACTGATGCGCCTTAAAATAGAAGTTTCAAGAAGAAACTTAACAAAAATCAAAGAACTTCTTGTTTTTAATTTTTGAAAACATGATAGTACCAATTTGATCCTGATTGAATGGCTTGGTTTTCTTTAAATAGCTTTGTCCACGTGATTTGCATAATGTAGGTTGAGAGATTTGCCTGCCTCTACACTAGCCAAGTATCCAACTTGGGCTTTTACTCACCGGACAAGTACTACAGAACCAGTGAAGATTTTATGGAGCATGATTTTGGCATCTTTGCTTTTGAGCCTCGTCAAATGGAAGTTTAGGAATTTGAATGCCCCATTCCTTTTATGGAAAGCTGAAATCTGCTCTGCTGGCATATTCTCCCGCCCTCCGCTTCCTAATCCTCCCCATCGTGTTTCTTAACATAGTTCGTTTTAGGTGGTATTCGAATGATGATGATACTATAAAATTGGGGCTAGTGGCAGTTCCATTTCAATCTCTAAAATAGCCATGGTTATGGTGCTATTACGTTTTTTAAATTTTTTTTTAATTCCTTTTCTTTTATCCCCAAAGTCCTGTCGCACAAACAAATGTAACAGAAAACAGTTGATGAAAGATACCTTCTCTTAGCGATGGGTTTAGTATTTGAAATATTATAATTTTTGGAGTTTTTATCAATCTATCGGATGATATTTACTATTTAGAAGAACATCTGCGCGCGGATTTCTTCTGGTTTGTTTGGGGAACCAAAAGAAGTGTACTATATAAAATTTTAACAATAAATTTAGGCAGCATAATGCATTTATTACCTTTTTATCGACGTTTTTAAAATTGAATTAGATGGAATGACCTGATCGATTAAATTAATAATTGATTAATTTAATAGTTTGATTTACTTTTAAAAATTGGTTGGACAATTGAATTGCTTTGACTTGATCAAAATCAATTAAAATCAAAAGAACTGAAAAAAAAAAGAATTAAATATTTTTTATTGAATCAATCAAGTTTTAAAATTTTTTGAATATTTTTTATATTTAGACTTACATTTTGAATTAGATTAAATTATAAATATTGTAGATTTTAAAATTTAAAATTTTATATGATTATAGAGTAATTGATATGATATATAAATAATATAAAATACTTAAAATTACCATGGTGAACTTACATTATTTTTTTACATATAATTTACTTGTATACATTATTCATTATATTTAAAAATTGTAAGTGAAAATATAATTTTTATAAGATATATTATTAATATTAAAAATATTTAAATATTATTATTTTTATATTTGTAACGTCATTCAATTCAACTATAAGTAAAATTGATTAAACCTTTCAACCTATGATCAAACAAGTTTTTCATTTCAATAATTGGTCTAATTTTTAAAATACTTCTTTTTACATTTGCTTTAAGTTTGGTACTCCTTTTTCTTTTTGGTCAGAAGTTTGGTACTTCATATGCGGTGCATTTATTATGAGCAGGCCCACGAAAAATGCATAAGGTATTAGGCTCAATAAAGTGGAGGCCCAAAATTGGTAACGGTTGGCTGGGAGTTACATATAATAATGGGTGCCAGAGTCTCTCATTCTCATGATATATCATGAACAATGTTGTGATTGGATCCTCATCTGCGAATCCCAAGTATGAAGTATCAACCTATCGTCACTAAAACTGATGAGTTATACTCTTGTATTACAGCCTGCCAGAATTTGACACAAGATGTCACCAGTGGAAACTTTCTCTACCTTGAGGGAATTGATGAGTCTGCGTCAGAATTTTTCTTTTGGGTTTATGACTGGCTCCCTTTTTATCATATATTCCCCCAAAAACTTGGCGATTGATTGAAACATGTTTGGAGTAGGGAGGATGGCATAATATGCATGTTAAGACCCAGAATAGACAGTTCAACTTGTAGTGAAGAATGAAGGGACCGCACCAGGAGAATAAGCACCCGTTTCAGAGATGTTGGGAAAGAACAAACGATCGAGCACCCTTGGTGATTGGTCTATTGTGGAAAAGAAACCTGCATGATGAGGATTCCAATTTCATTAGCTATAAATCTATGAAGGACATAATCACATAATTCACCATGCACGCCTTGCATAAGTTGCATCTGTGTTTGTATTTTGTGCAATATCTACTCTAACGAGAACCAAATCGTACGACGCACTTGTATAATATCCACGCTAGTTAGCAATTCTACAATGAAGTAGTTGTGAAGACTGATCTGATATAATGGCATTCGTTTGACCACTCATTTTGTATATATTTTAGGGATATATATGGTGAGAGTGAGAGATTATAGTGGTTGATTCGCCTTGACTAGTTGTATCAGAGCATCTAGATTTTGGAATCTAAGCATGGATCTCCCAACCTCTGGTTACTATGCAGTGGCACTATTTCCAACTTGTGTTGGCAGTGGAAGTGAGTGATCATAAAGCTTGTGAAATAGAAAGGGAAGCTATTCACTAATAATTTTCGCCCCCGGATATATATATGCGTGGATGATAAGGATTCCCCATTATCACCATCACTGGCTCCTTGCATTGCCAATACTATTAATTTCTCCATGGACCATAAGAGAAATATATATTGAAATATGTTTCTCCCCAAGTTATTTACGTTATTTTAAACAAGTATGTTCATCAGAAAGACGCAATTAAATTACCAATATACTATTCTGTTATAGATAGGCTTTCTCACGTACTCACATCACACGTCTCTTCGACTCTTACTCTATTCCCGTCAAAGAAGTGATAAAAGATTCTACTGCTGGCCACGTCATTTTCTTTAGTTGTCGCTTTCATTCAATGTGAACGAAATAGTTCAATTTTAAACGAAGATGCTTTCGGTTACCTACATTGTGAGATAAGACTGAGATTACATGATGCTAATGTGAAACAGATGGAAAGCGCCTTATGCTTAACCTCTCAGCTTCACTTTTCAAGCACATAGTGTTTTGGCCTTTTTTTATTTATCTCGTTTGACCGAGTTTTGCTTCATCATCACAAAGTAACATACAGCTAGCTAATGGCTATGTCTTGCTTAACCAAGAAAACAAGCTCTTCTATCTTAGAGTCAGTCTCAGAAGTTCAAAAATATTTTATTAGACAACTTTCTCTTTTGTTAGGATCGATGCGAGGTATGTAAGAACAAATACTCTGCTATTATGTTCAGACTTGTACAAAATAAAACAATGATGATTTGTACGGAGCAATGAATTATATGTAGGACTATGATGAGAGGTGTAGAGAAGCAGGACTATGCTCAGAATTGTACAAAAAAAAACATATTGTATCTATTTTAGGCTTTAAGCACAGAAGCAGAAAACGCCCTAAAGACAAGAAAAGACACTCAAGTGTTTAGTGTCTGAGCGCGATGGCTTGTGGCGTGATATTTCCTACATCGCCTCTTGGTATCTGCACCCGTGAACGTTTCAGTGTACAGCTGTTAATAACTATGAATGATGATGACATGGAGGAGTTCAAAGTTTGTGTAAAATAACTTTTTATTATTATACAAATAAATTTGAGATAATCTAAAAACACATATTAAAAAAAGATAGACTTCACAGCACCAAAAATCTAACCACACTACCTAGTGGACCCCACCTTGTCGTCTCCTACAACACAAGATCAGATCATACCTAAACTCTATTTTCACCTTCCGCAACAGATTTATAACAAAAACTGATAACTGAAGTCCATGGTACTAATACTATGCTACATAATACATATTAAAGTTGAGCAGGTGGATGAGTAACGCTGATCAATTCCCCTTAAACCTCAAGTAGTTAGTTGACCCAATTAAACTAAACATGAGAAACGTTTTGTTATTACTTTTTAAGGGTGGGAGAATTTCATGATGAGGATATATGATAGAAACGGTTTGGTCCGTTACTAATAATATTTATTCAACAAATAAGCAACGGAAGGCATGCATGTGAGAAGGAATTAGGAGAAGCAGGAGTGAAAGCTATAAATTTGTTGGTGACAGGAAAATGGGCGTGATTCACAAATGATTTTAAGGGAGTAAAGCCTATAGCGTTAAACTAATTGGGGAAACCAAACCCACAGTAAAATAGGTAATAATAATAATAAGGTATGTACGGTTTTTATTTACAAAATAGTTCCCATAGTTTTTGCTTGGAAAGCAACAGCTAGCAACGCAATAGCCAATAGCATGAGTTGAGCAACAAACAACACTTTGAGCTTCGGCCCTCCACCACTAGTATATAAAGGCTTGCAGTGCCACTATCTCTTGGCTCATTAGACGCTCTTCTTGGCTTCACTTATATATAGAGTAGTCTGCATCTGCAACTGATGATGGCGTCAAGCTCGGGTTGGACGGCGAAGCAAAACAAGAAATTTGAGAATGCTTTGGCGATGTACGACGAGGATACGCCAGATCGGTGGCAGAAGCTGGCGAGAGCAGTGGGAGGGAAGACAGTGGAAGAAGTGAAAAGGCATTATGAGAAGCTTGTGGAAGATGTTAAGCTCATTGAAGAAGGCCATATCCCCTTGCCCAATTACACAAATAATGCTGCTCCACTCACGCCCAAAAATTACACTTACTTTGATAATCAACAAACGAGGTTATTTTTTCTTCTTCCTTGTATACATACATAAATACATATAGCAATTTGGTTTATGCTCTTGCTAGTTTTGTCACACCTCTCTCTCTCTGCCTTTATTGTTAATATTATTCTTGTTATGGTTAAGATTAATTTTTACATTGAAGAGCCCTTCTCTATAATGCAGGATGAAGACTCTGAGCCTCCAGTGAAGTACGTCGGAAGCAGAGACTGTGGCCCAAAAAAGTAGTATACAATTCAATACCAATCAAGCTGAAAATACCAAAAGCATCTGCTTCTACCTTCCCCCCTAATATAGCAAAAATTGAATATCATTTGTTTCCCTTTTAATTTAGTTCCTTTTTTCTCTATATATCAAGTATCACAGCCTTGTAATTCCTATAAATGTAAAAGTTATTTTATCTCAACGCCATGTTCATAGCCTTTGGATATACTGACATACACCAACTCAAAAAATACAATAATATATATATATATATATATATGTATATGGAGTGATCAAGTATTACAATGGAAGCCACGTGGGTAATTAAGGCCACCAACCTAAATTGGATTATCATTGTTGTCTGCAAGGTTTGGAACCCAAAAAAAAGCATCATAACCTAACCCTACAAAAAGATATAACAATATCAAAATAAGGCTAATTTGCCATATTTTTGTGAGTACTGAAGGAACGGAAGTGTGCGCATGCATAGTAGTTTGGTTTATACCAACCTTACGGATCATATTATATCACCCTTTTCTATTATCAGATCCAAATATATAAATGCAACATTTGCTAATTATACCCACAAACTAACGTACGGCTTTAGCTATAGTAACAGCGCCTTTTACTTTTTGTTTTGTTTCTTACTTAAAATAATAGTTTAATTAGCTATATGATCCCGACATTCTTACGTCTACTACAAAAGTTGTCTAAACTAATTACCTGACTCAGTCACCTTTTGTTATTTACAATAATTTTTTGTATTTTTTTGGTGGAGGAATTTATTCCCCAATAGATTCGAACTTCGAAGGCAAATGCAATTTGGGCTAACTGGTAAGAATCCTTATGCAGAAAGTATCTGAGAAACAGAGCCCAGATCGCCTCCAAGTCCACTACTAAGGATCGGGCTTCTGAGGGCCCAAGATCAGCCCAATCAGATGCAACCTCAAGTTCAACTTGTGTTGCCATGAGAATTGAGATTTTTTTTTTGGCAAAGATGAGAATTCAGATTTAATAGTGACGAACTTCGGTAATGCTCGTATACTACATTTGTATCCTTGTGAATTTTTAATCCAACATTAGTATCTTTTATTGAGAACTTGAAAGTAATGAAATACTAAACAAAGAAATTAAGAAGAAATTAACTTGGCAAGTACATGTCGATTGTCGGGTTCAGAATTTGAAGAATGCTGTTTAAATTTAATGATGGCGAATAGAAGAATAAAAGCATGGTAATAGGGTGAAAAAATGACATTGAACTTGAAGGTTGATACAATATTTGCAGTCACTACTTTTGTAAACCTTAGCATATAAGCAAGACAAGGTAGAAAATGTTGGGCACACCGTCAAGATTAGAAAGTGTTAACTATACAAGTCATGTTAGAAATTACAATTAATAAATTTATTATAAAATATGTTATTTGTTTCCTTCACCACCTCTGCTTGGAGAGTTTATGATGGTGCACTCGCAGGTGTACCAGTTGGTGTCCCCTGAGCCACTGGGACTGAGGTTGGGGCTTCAATTGAGGGTGATGGTGACAATGATGACGACAATGATGGTGAAGGTGATTCAGATGATGCTTCAACAGGTGAACTTACTGGTGTCTTTTCAGGTGCTCCAGCTGGTGATGCGTCAATCTCTCCTATTAGTGATTTTTCTGATCCTTCAGGGACTGGAGTTGGAGCTGGAGCTGGGTTTCCACTCTCTTTGCTAAAACCGATGTTGCTAAAATCAAAACATAATAACCACTTTCAATTCCAACTTGTAAGTTTTTTAAAGTTATAATTGATCAAAGATTGGTTTTCCCTCTTATAAGAATAAAACATTTTAATAATAGTTAAAAAATATTTGAAATTCATGTGAAATCGGCCCAAGCTTACCCGACTGTGCTTTTGACCCAATCGCCCCAGGTTGAGGAGGATCCACTGGCAGCATCTTTGGCATCGTTTAAAGCTTGTTGTGCAGTCCCATCCTTCAAAGCTTTTTGAGCTTCTTCACTACGTGCTGCATTTTCTATTGTTTCTTCACTGATGCCTGCCTCCTTTGCTTTGTCCACCATTCCCTGTAGGTCAATTTCACCCATCACTGAACACATTGGCACACCCACCACCCATGACATTACCAATATTAATGCTATCTTTCCCATTAATGTCTTTTTTGTTTCCTTCAGTAGTAATTTTTATGATCAAGATTACATGTACTCACAGGCCATATATAAATACTTATGGGATTGGTAAAATTTGGGGCTTCTGGGTTGCTACATATCACGGTTCATACAAGTGTTAATTACCTGCCTCTCGCGTACAAATTTGTTACATTTCCAAGAATTTCCATGCTTTATTCTCCAACGCTAGAATTTTAGGTTTTTCTACGGTTATTGCTGGCTGTTTGGCAAAGCCTTCATTTGCGGCTATTCTAGTAATAGCCACCGTATAGTTTTAATGTATTACCAGAATAATTTATGGTTGGTAGAAAATTATTATTATTATTATTTGAGTTTTGTTAACCAGTGTTCTTATAATTCAAGACACTGATTAAAATTTGTTTTATTGATTATTGAAATTTTTTAATATTAAAAATTATTATTTTTATAAATTTTAAATCATTAAATACTTTATCAACTAATGAAAAAAAATCTTAACAAGACACTTATTAACAAAAATTTTTATTATTATTAAAATTTTGTTAACAAGTATCCTTAAGGGATTAATATAAATTTGTTTTAATTGATTGATAAAATGTTTAATAATTTAAAATTTATAAAAAAATAATAAAAATAATAAGTTTTAATATCTAAAAGCTTTATTAACCAATTACATAAGATTATTGAAAAGTTTTTAGGTTGATAGGTTGAGCTTAATTCAAAATGGAACAATGTATATTCCTAATGGGCGTGGGATGACCGTAATTATAGTTTATTGTCCAATTTAGGTATAATTTATTAGCTGGAGCCTTGAAGGGAACATGAAAGAAATAAGTGGAAATTAATTAAGATTGTACATCTTCAAATAGTTTGGGCGGGACAAAGGACAGGGGAAAAGGTTAGAAAAGAATATTCGGGTGGTTTATTTGTATCCATATAAACTATAATAGACAAAGTATATACAGCATATAAATCAAGGGACCACTCTTGTTTGTGTTAGTGCATTGTAAAATTAAATTTGTAATGTGAATGTTTTGTTTGCTCCTCATAGCAAGCCATTGACTCACACAACACTTTCAATCCATATATATATATATATATATATATATATATGCCACAAAAGCCAGAGGGGTATAGTCATAGAGGGTTTTGCATGAAAATATTTGGACAAAACCTTCAAGATTCTTCTGAAACCTCCTTTGTCTAGTTTTGGCTTGTTATTCGTTAGGCAATGAAATGAGAGGTCGTATTAATCAACGCGTTTATTGAAAAAAAAAGGGCTATACAGTATACACCTCCGGCATCTATATCGATATTGTCGGATTTGCAAAGTTTAAAAAAAAAAACGATCTGATTAATAGAACCTCGAAAAGGAGTAAGAAGTATTTTAGAAGTGACTCACAGAAACGGGTTAATACATCCGATTGGAGATTCTAAATAAACACATAGTGCAAATGTTGTCGAAGACACAGGTTTCTTAAAATACTTGGTTGTCCAGAAATTCGACTATGTAATTTTTATAATAGTACTGGTACATTTTGTAAGAGTTCCTCCACACTATTTTAAAAAATGTACTATCAGTTACTTAAGTATTACTTTTAACAAAAATTTAAACTGTAATTTGTTAAATGTAAAATTTTAATTTCTTTCTACAAGATTTAATTTTTCTGCAGATAAATACTTGGTCACTTGATAATTTTGTCTGGTTTGTTTTCAACAACATATTATTACATTTGTCAGGTGACATAAATTTCTCAGCGCGGAAAACTTTATGGTGATGTTACATAGCCACTTGTGGTTTTGTTTTAATTGTTTGTGTCCTTCCTTTAGTTACTTGTACTACCTATATCCATCTACTCACTCCATTATTGGATTTATGACTTGAGTATGTTAACGGGAGTGGTGCCAGACCATTAATGCATTATCAATATTCAATAAATAACTAGAAATCATATTTTGTAATTCCACAAAGTATTCTCCCTTGCCTTTTTATTTTTCATGTGAAAGTATTACTTTATAATATAAATTTATTCTTTGTGAAAACTCTCAACAACGATAAAAAGTAGAAGTTACTCTTTGTGCATCTTCACGGGTATACTTTTCTTAGTTTTGTTTTTCATTTTTCAGGTATTTTTTTAAAAATAATTTTATTTGAGATATTTTTAAGTATTAAATATAAAAATTTATCTTAATAAAAATTTAAAATTTACTTTATCATATTTTAAAAAAACTAATTGTAAGACTACTTTTCCTAAACTCAACCTATGTAAGTTTGTGGTTTAAAAGTGCATCCTTATCGTGATTTTAAAGTTTTGATATTGGGTCTTGAGACAAATGCACCTTAAATTCTTAATGTAATTGCGATATGTTTAAAAATACAGTCTTACTCACAATAAATAGGATAATTAATGTGAGCTAGCTATCCTTTCAGTTAAGCACGCACGAGACCAATAATGACGTTGTTAAAGATAAGATTATCGCACTCCCGGCGGTGACAAAGTAATGTCTCAACAAATTTTACGTGTTTCACGCATATTGATATTTAATACTTCTTTTGTATATTAAATATTAACTATTGAATAAAAATTATTAAATTTCATAGAGTTTTTAAAAATTAAGAAAAAACCAAAAGAAACGTGAAGCCTGCAAGTTGTTTATGCCGCCCAAGTCCAACTCTGTGTTTACGCTAAACCCCAAGTCCAATCGTTTCCTTTTCTAACCTCTGTGTGTTTACGCTAGAATTAAATTAATTAATTATTATTTATTATTATTAAAAGTCAAACAATGTTGAGAATAGAGAATAAAAAATAGATAGAATAATAATCGAATTCATATATGCACTATACAGTACTCCCATAAAAATATTAAACTTACTTTTATTTATGTTAGTACTATGAAATAAATAAATAAATAATGCCAGTCATAATGCATTCCCGTTAAATCAAAAGAAAATAATGCATTACCGCCCTTAAAGAAAATAACAAAATAATGACGTGATGGGTTACCTAAAGCCGATTTTATTTGTCTTTTTTATTGATAGTGATCGTGGGTCTACTCATTAAAGTTGACAGTGATCGTGGGTCTAGCTATTAAATTCAGTTAGCTGTTTTTTCCTCCCATCAATATTCTACAACATCATATTTTATCACCTTCACAAATACTATTCCTTTTTGCACTTAAAAATAATAATATTCTTTTGGATAATTTATTTTAATTTCTTCTATAAAAAAGAAATTGAAAAAAAAAAAACAAGATGTTTGACATCGCAAATTGCAAATCCAAGAGACATAGTTCATATTTGGACATTAATGTTATAGTAAATGCCTTTTCAGAGTCCAAGCAAAAGGATGCAGTCAAAAATGACGAATAAAGCACTTTCCTACGTGGTACTTCCCAATCCCAGGGAAACCGGACTTTTCTCTTCTGACGCCTCGGTTTTCTTCTCTTAATCATATTCAATTATCATGTTCATGCCTCCCCACTACAAGCCTTCTGATTCTCTCTCAATCCAATTCCAATTACTGCTTCGCCATCTCAATTCTCAACTTCAATGCCCAATACTGTTGTTAAAGCTTTGGAGGTTTGGCCTCCTTCTAACCCCAAACCAAAGGTTTTGCCTCCTTCAAACTGAATGATAAAATTTCAGCTATTTCATGCTTTAGTATGATGGAATTAGAATACATCTCATTCAAATTCATTTTCATTTTCGCAGGTACATCATTCAATTTGCTTAGAGCTTGAGAAATTCATTGAACGAATTTCGCATATATTATTAGCCGTTGAAGCCGCCCGACCAAATTGTGCGTTAGCAATTCAGGCATTGTGCTCCTTGCACTTCACTTTGGATAAAGCCAAGTTAGTTGTCCAACAGTGTTCTGAATCCAGTAAACTCTACCTGGTACTAATTGTTGTCATCATCCTTGAGATAATTTTCAACTTAATTTGATACATTATTATTTGCTGTATTCTGTCCTCTACTATCTATTTCACGAAGTAACTAACGTACCTGCAATTAATCATGGCAAACCTTTCAGGTAATCAAGGCACACAAGATACTTTCAAGATGTAAAAAAATACAAAGTGATTTGGAGTTATACTTGTCCCAAATTCAAAAAATTGTGCCAACTTTGTTGGTTAATGAGGTTGGTTTTAAATTTTAACTGTTAATAACTCAGAGTTGTCTCCTTAGAGTATGTTTGATAAGATCAAAGCTGGTGTTGGGGTATATACATGTAGTTTATATGAGTGTATTTCTATGATCTTTGCCTTTCTGTAACTTGGCAAGTGATATTGGGAATTGCCGTGCAGATATCTGTAATCCTACATGATCTCAGAGCTGCAGAATTTTCGTTGGAATTTGCGGAAGAGGAAGCTAGGAAGGCAATACTGGAACTGCTTGAGAAGAACTTGGCAGGTTCAGAATCTATGAACAATGCAGAACTTGATGCTATTGAGATAGCAAGTATGAGGTTGAAAATAACATCTCCTTTAGCTGTGGTAGAGGAGAAAGCAGCTCTCAAGTGGCAACTTGAGAAATTCATTGGCACAGACCAAAGAGAGAAGGAACTTGTCAAATACCTTTTGTATCTTCTCGTCAAATATAGGAAGATCGTATGTAGGTTTCAAACTGGAAGCCACTCCTTGACCATCAGACTTAATTCATGACTGCCGTCCTCAGTCCTTAATCTGTACTCTTTGGAGCATGTGATGGCTGTGGATGATGCAGTATATGAGAATCGAAAAGATAACTCGGTTAACCCTCAAGTTGGAGAGTCCTGAGTTGTGTCACCAGGAAACCAAGTGTTTGTATTGTTTTAGAACTTGATTGGAAAGATTCATGTGTATTTTTTGGGCCATATAATGCTTGGGAAACTTGCAGTAGATGCCCCCGAAGTTCCAATATTAGTAGCTCTGACACTACCATTTTCCCAGAGGAATGAGGATGGGACACATCACAAATCCAAAGGTGAAGATGATATCTCATTAACGTGTCGATGATTTCTTTTTCATGGAATTTTTGTAAATTAAGTTGAGGCCTTAGGAGCACATTCCTTGCATTTGTTTTTCCCTTTTTTCCCTTCTGTTCAATCTGGATAAAAGCAGCGATGGCAACTCAACAATTTACAGAGGTACCACTGAAAGTAAACGAATATTAGTTCTTCTCCTTAATTACTTGCAGCAATATGAGGTAAAGAGAATAGTCAAAACAAAATTAGAGGTCAAACAAATCGTTCTGCTAGGAATACTTGGAAATTGGAGTATCACCCATGCACGGCACCGATGTTCTCATTTTTTTTATCATAAGAAAACAAATTAAACTCACATTAAAGATAATATCATAATAATATTACCCAAAAAAAAATCAAAATCTAAAAATAGTTTTGAAAATGGAGAAAACTTTTGTGTAAATTAAATGTTTAGATAAATTTAAAAGATATTCTCACTTAAATCCAAACTGCATTTAAGCTGAGGACAATGAAATTGGTTTCCTCCAGCACGTGAATCAATGACTAATACCACACCAAGCTTCATTATGATGAAGCCAAGTATAAAGTGGGGATTCCTTTGATGAGAGGTAAAAGAAATTTCTTTCCTCCCGCACAAGAAGACTAGAATGATAGGCAAAGGTGTAATTAAAACAACATCAATCCGAACTTTTCTTATGGAATCTAAGTGAAATGCTAAGAAGGAAGCAACAAGAAACTGAAAGTTGTAGCCAAAAGAAAAATGTCAAGAAAGTCCCGTAAAGCGTTCAAGGTATAAATGTTTGTCGTGTACATACAGAGTACAAATGCAATTGCAAGGTGCAGCATTGCATTAAGCCGAAGTACTTGTTTCGTGATTTTAGACAAAGCATCAATGGAACAAAAGAGGCAGCCATTTCGTTTCAGAATCCCTTGGATATCAGCAGCGTCCAGTGCACCTCCTGCTGCCGAATCATCGTCTCGTCGTCCCAAAAAGGAACCCTTTCGGCCAGCTGGGATAGCCCCTCCCCAACCTCACCCTCCTCCTCCCATCACTAAACCTCAGCCTATTCAATCTCCTTCTCCTTCCACAATTCAGTCAAGACTCAAGTCTTCGCTCGCATCACCTACTTCCACTTCAGACTCAACACAGTCTCAAGCTCAACTCAAGATGAAGTCGCCTTTAAAAACCATTACAAAGTCTCAGAAGAGGTCTACACAGCATGCAGCAACGTTGGAGACAGACACACATGGTGGGAGTTCCAAGACATCTGAAGAAAAGGGGAAGGTGGTGGTGGTGCATAAACAACCCATTAAGGTAGGAAAAGCCGAGGATCCAATATTGACAGGACAACAAATTCGACGGACAAAAGCAGAGCGTCATGCGACAGCAACACAGATCACAAGAGCAGAAAAGAAGAAACCGGAGGGCACAGAGACAGTTGAGAGAAAAATGATGTTTGCCACGTCCAATCCCACTGGACAAGACAACAAAGTAATGAGTTCAACGGATCCTGTGACCAGTAACGTGTCAAGCATGTCACCTCAAAAGCCTCCTTTGCCTAATGCGCAAAAAGAAATCAAACAAGGTATTTCAAACTATGTTGATAAACTATCAACTGGGAACTCAAGGCAGCTCATGGATGATGAGGGTCCATTTCGTGTCGTAACTCTGGCTGGCGATAACAGAGGAGCTATAATGAACATAGGCTCCAACAAAAAGAAAGAGAGGTCAATCCACATACACCGGGCATATAGAAAAAATCCAGAAGAGAGCCCTGAAGTGACCATCGACGGAGAAGAAAGCTCTGAGGAAGACTCCGATGATCCACTGAAGAAGGATGAAGTGGGGAACGTATATGTCAATAGTAATACACAGAGTATCAACAATTCATTCATGTCTCAGAGTTGGGTCAAAGAAAGAGACCCAGGGGTTCAACTCATGCTTCTCCAAAAGCCAGCAGAACCCATCAAGTGTAATGAGGAACGAGGAGTCGAAACCAGAAAGCGTGAATTTAACGTTTGTCGCAACGACGGTTTGAATTACCGGCACAGAATTCGAAGACGATGCCTCAGAGGACTATTCGCAGAAACAAGCGACTCTGACCCCGATAACCCTGACAAACCTCGTCGTCATGGTTGCAAGTTCAAATGTGGAAACACTGAATTGGAAGGGAAATAAAGTATGACCAAGTGAACATAACATCCCTTCTACTACACATATTCTCTGTGTACAAGTTTGTGATATTCCTCACTGCAATTGGAAAATAAGTATACGATGAGCTCATTCACTTTTGAGATTAATTGATACCGGGGTTTAGGCGTTCATGTGAACGACATTCGTCTTGTGTGCTGTGTGTATATATTTTTAATTTAAAAAGGTTCTTCATAAAAAGAAAGATCTCAAGTACAATGGCGTACTTTGCGACTGTCTTCGATTTTATCTTTATGTAACTATTAACTAGGAAGGAGATTCGTGATTAATTACAATATGCTCGAGCAAATTAACAGACTTCCATACAGCTGATAAACAGACTATGTATATAATCGTTTATTAATAAATGTGTTGGACAAAGGGAAGCCACTATTTTTCCCAGAATTTTTTTCCCCATTAAAATCTTATCCTGCCAAAGCAGGGGGCAAAGGAAACTCATCTTCTAAATAAAGGAAAAGTAAGACTGCATGCTGGATACAAACAAGATTACTAAACAAATTTGCTTAGGCAGGACACTACAAGTCTACAACAAACTCAACATCCCCAAGGAAGATGTTTTCAATTAACAACCATAAAGGAATCGGAGATTCAAAGAGAAGCAGCTAATACTGTGACACCTTGAAACACAAGGAAAAAAAGAGGATGAATTGGAAGAGAAGAAATCTCTTTCGAAAATTATATATATATGTGTGTGTGTGTGTGTGTGTGTGTGTATGCAAAATGGCGAATGGTTGGAAATATGAGAGAAAGTGGGTATCATCTAAAGTGTTAGAATTAAATGCTTACTGTTAAACACAAATAGTGATCCATTATAGAGTAGGTACTAAGTGCTACAATATTTTTTTTCAAGTTTTTCACAAATGTCTCTGCACTCAAATCATATTATAGAGACCTTGTTTTGTGTCTTATCATTTGAATCACTCTTTATGAGTAAGCGCTCAATTTTTAACACCAGATAAATTGATAAAAGCGATGAACTTTGGACCTATCAAAATTAATGTGAAAACCTGGACTAGAACACCTCCAATCAATTTCAAGACATTATCAGCTGCTAATTCAAGCGGACGCTAGTTCTCAAAATGATTTGTTTATACTGAAGTTATATAGATTCTTTGTAATATTGTTGAATGTAACATATATATTAGACTTCAATCTTTAATGTGACAGATATTCTATATATAAGAACTTGGTTTGAGTGTAAAAGATCATTCTTAGTAATACTGTTCAATGCAACTAAAACTGTACATGTAGTCATTACTAAATCATATTATTGGTACTCCAAAATAGTCATTAAGGAAAACGAGAATAGTTTACTTTGAGAATGACGTAGGAATTTTTTTTTTTTTTTCAGATTGGTATGTTTCACGGACTTAGAGAACTAATCATTTATGGAATGGTCTCTATCCGAATCCACATCATTAATGGTCAACATGATAAGTTCAAAACTTGAAATCATACTGCATACATAACCGTCCGATGTTTATCCTTGCTTGCATGCTATGGCAAAATCCTAAGTTCTGGATCGTTCTCGTGTGGCCAATTTAACTTGCCTGATTCTCATTGACCATGCCATCTTTTGAAAACATTATTAATTAAATGGACTTTGGCTCGTTCAGTACAGGAGTTTCATTCACATAGTAATAGGTAGATATGGACATAGAATAGTAAGCAAGAATCAAGATAAGGTGAACAGAACGCAACAAAGACCAAAATCCGAAGTGAAGAAAATAGAAGAAAAGTATAGTGGGTGTGAGGATATTACCTTTTCTCTCTTTAAATTTTATATTCATTTTTAATTTTATTATTAAATTTTTTTATAATTAATTTTATTTTTAAAATTTTAAATTATAATTAATTTTATCTTACAATTTAACATCTTTTAAATTATTAATAAAAAATAATAATAAAATACATTTAAAAAAATTAAACTTTCAATAAAATTATTTGAGTGAAAGTAAATATATTATAATTTAAAAATATATATTATTATTTAGTATTTAAATATTATTAAAATATTATTTATATTCTTAAAATTTATTATCAAATATTATATTATTATTTTTATTAATAATTTAAATATCATAAAATAAAATAAAAAAATTTTAAAAATAAAATTAATAATTAATATAAAATTTAGAAACATAAAAAAAATTTTATTATAATTTTATATGCATTTGGATGGTGTGCCATGATGAGACAATTCATGGGTATTATGACGCGACTTCGAACTTGAGTAATAGCCACTAACCAGCTACAGCGTTAGATGGTGTCCATGTTGAGGCAGAGCTTTTATCTAATTCTATTTGATTATATAATAATTCGTTTATAGTAAATTACGAAATTACAAGTTGGATTCAACTCAGCTGAAATATAAATAAAAATTGTTATTATAATTATAACCTTTTTTTATGGAAAAGACTCGGAATGTAGGGTAAGATTATTACTAGTTTATTACGAGAAAGAAATTGTGGATAAACCAAAAACTGTGGGTGATATATATCGCCGCTTTGGTTCCAAATCTGTGGGCTGTCTGAAGCCTAGAATATTAAATGTACTATTGCTCAGTCAGGCGCCAATTATTAACGCAATCTTCTGTTTCATCGTAATCATCAAACAATGTTGAATAAAAAACTGCGAAGGGATAAGACCAAAATAAAGAACCAGAGGTGCGTGTTCACTGTTAACATTATGAGAAAAATATCTGGTTTATATATTAATATATATAGCTCAAAAGAGGAAAGACATTTTATACCAAGAGTGTATTCGACTGTAACACGTACGGAATTTCAGCAACGATGGGTTCTCTTATGGCAGGATGGGATTCTCCCACGTTAGATCCTAAATCAGGTACCATACCAACTCTACATATATAGATGGAGCAAGATTCTAATTGTAGTATATCTTGTTTGCTTGTGCTTCGTGTTTTGGCTTTCCTAGAGTGATTTCTGATGAGTTAAAGCTTTCTAATGTTTCAGCGACATTCCAAAGGAACCGGTCGCTCACCAAAGAAGAAATTGATGCTTACTGGAGATCAAAGAAAGAGATAGAGGAAGAACACCTAAGAGCTATTTCAAGTATACCAGAAAATACTGAGGTATGGTTTGAGATTCAGATACATGGGATGGGTTGTTAGAAAATAACTGCTGTGTACTAATAAACTGTGACGAATATTTGGTAGGGACAGGGCAGAAAATATGAGGAATCTGAGAAATCAAGCAGCATGACCTTGGCCCAAATAAAAGAGTCCATAGATGTGAACGTTGACACTAGTTTGGAGCAGCTTATCAAGAAAAATGGCTGGTGATTTGCAGCCTCTACCCATTAATTACTGAATATTAATTGCAGAATGAATTAGTAATTTGATTTTAATTTAATTATTGGTTCAATGGGTACAGGTGGACTAAGAGTAGCTCGGCATTTCTGAATGAACCTCCAGTGATGGAAGCTGCTTCCAACAAATATGCGTCCCAGTTTCACGTAGCGGAATTGGCATCTTCTAAATTTAATCATGGACATGGAATTAGTGCTTGATATGATATGAACTTTTTGTAATATATGTCTCATATATGTGCTTATATCTCTACTCTCTATCAATTAAATTTATAAAATTTTCTAGTTGAAAAAGTTCGTCATTCGTTCGCCAATTACTTTGCAAATTCTGTCCCGTTAAGGAATTACTCTGCTGACTTATTCAGTTATCCTAGTGCTTTGTACATGGAGGTGCTTTCACTGCTTCATGGCCTTCATTCGGTAAGTTCAGTTCAGTTCAGATCTTGCATTTGCTTTCTTTCTTCTGCCTTCTCCAATAATATCCAATCAAATCACCTCATGAGTTTGATGGTTGTTTTTTGGGTCCTCGATGGCTTATGCTGGTTATCGAGCTGGTGAAATGAAATTTACATTTCTTTCAAGCCATCATCAATGGCTAGTGAAGTTGAGTTTTGATCAGAAGTAAAGTTGGAAGAACAGGCTCACACTTCGGACCCATCAACGCCTTTATGACCTGGACACCTACGGGCCCATGGTTAATGTGTTTGGTTTTGAATAACGAAGCAGTATATAGTACTCTGGTCCAACACCAGAACCAGAAAATTTATATACTTGACCTGGGCAACCCGAATGTCTGTTTTTTCTTTTTTGATAAAAAAAGGAATAAATTTTTATACAATTTTACATGTTTTTATTATTAACATTCATAATATATCCGTAAATTAAAATGTTTCTATTTATTATATGTTAGCAAATTGTCCTGAATTTTTTCCTATTAAAAGATGTGAAAAGATCAACTTAGCAATTTTTATTACTTGAATAGTTAAATAACAAAATTAGATATAAGAATTTTCTAGAATCTCACCACATCGTAGTGCCCGGCCCTTTCTCTCTGTCCCCCCTTAGCACTACAAACTTCTTTTTGCAAATTGTCGAAATTACGCCTTACCTACTTCAACTTGCAGAGTAGTGAGAGACAGCTCAACCTCAACAACTCCTTTGCTGCGAAATCAAGATTCCGACCTTTCAAGCATCCCCGACTTCTTTAGCTACCAGAACTACTTTTTCCCTTTTATCATGAGTAATCATGTTTGCAAATAAATAATAGAGAAACTAAGCATTCAAAAAAACTATCAATGTGAACACTAAGCTTTTTTTAAAAGAAAAAGTAGAAATAAAGATGATTTTATTTTTTGTAAATTGGATAAAAGGTGAACAAATTAAAATTTAAACCCATTCTTCTCATATTCCTCGGTTTCAGGTTTAAAGAAAATTATTAAGAATTTAAACCCTTAGTTTAAAAATTGAGACCTAAAATGAGCTAGAATAGTTTTATAACCATCTTAACTACTTTCACATAATTAATTAATTTGTAAACATCTAACTAAAAATTAAAATGCTTAAACAGCCATCAAACATTTTATGGTAGGTGGGACTTGTAACAGAAGGATGTTATATATTAAGTTTTTTTTTGGTCAGATTTATATAATAACTTCAAACGCCTCACAAAGCCTATAACTATAATGCCAGAATTTTGATCGATTTGTGATTTTGGGTCATCAAAAATTAAAAAAAAATTAGTTAAAATTCAGATTAATCAGTTAAAATCGATCAATTTATTAGTTTAACTAATTTTAAAAAATATTTTTTATGTATTTTTTAATTTTTTATAACAAAAAAATAAAAAAATAAAAAATAATCAATAATTTATACATTATAATATTTTAAAATAATAAATAATTTATTAATTTCTCTAAAAAATATGATATATTTTATATTTATTTTATTTTTATATAATAAAATTATATAAAATATTTATTATTCTATTTAATTATAATTTAAAACTAATATATAATATTAATACTAATATCCAGATGAAATCCCTTAACGGTAAACTAATATCTTGACTCACCACCTCGATTTTCAAAGCATTGACTATAAATGCGTGGTATCCAAACTTCATAGGGTGATTGAGCTAGTGTTGCTTCTGTCCTTCCCCGTCTAGCGTAGCTGCGAAGCAATCAGACCTTGTAGTGGGTGTCAATGGCGGAGAAAAGCAAGATTCTGATCATCGGAGGCACCGGCTACATCGGGAAATACATAGTGGAAGCAAGCGCTAAGGCTGGGCATCCCACCTTTGCTTTGGTGAGGGGAAGCACCGTCTCCGACCCCGTCAAGGGAAAACTCATCGAAAATTTCAAAAACTTAGGCGTCAATTTGGTGCATGTGAGTCACGTTTTTATATTGAATATTAATTAATTAATTCACGAGCTTTGGTTCATATGAGCAGAATTTGAATATTGGTGGACTAATAATTTATGCAGGGAGATCTTTACGACCACGATAGCTTGGTGAAGGCCATCAAGCAGGTGGACGTGGTCATTTCCACGGTGGGTCAAATGCAGCTAGCCGATCAGGTTAAGATCATTGCTGCCATTAAAGAGGCTGGTAACGTTAAGGTCGCTCTCTTCACTCTCCCTCTCCCATCACAATTTGGCTCCTTTTCTTACATTCAATTTATAATCTTGATGTATTTTGGTTGACGTGGTTATACGCATGGGCTTTTGCTTGAAAGTGATTCTCAAGTGTGAAGTGGTATTTTTGTTGTTACAGAGATTTTTCCCTTCAGAATTCGGGAACGACGTGGATCGTGTGCACGCGGTAGAGCCAGCAAAATCTGCGTTTGCTGTTAAAGTCCAAATCCGGCGTGCTATTGAAGTCGAAGGTATACCCTACACTTACGTTTCCTGCAACTGCTTTGCCGGCTATTTTCTGCCCAACTTCTCACAGCCAGGAGCCACCGCTCCTCCCAGAGACAAAGTCATCATCTTAGGCGATGGCAATCCCAAAGGTACTCTTTCTGTTCTTTGTAAAACTCTGCACCATTTCTGGACTTCACCGAGTCTCAATTGAAACATTACTGTTTTTTATTTTCAATATGTATAGCTGTTTTCAACAAGGAAGATGACATCGGAACCTACACCATTAGAGCTGTGGATGACCCCCGGACATTGAACAAGATTCTCTACCTCAGGCCTCCTAAGAACATCTACTCCTTCAATGAGCTTGTTGCCTTATGGGAGAAGAAGATTGGCAAGACCCTAGAAAAAATTTACGTTCCAGAGGAGAAACTTCTCAAGGACATTCAAGGTCAAAATTTCTAATGCCTTTTCTCAAATGGGTGATTCATATGTAACCCAAATCTGAGACTTAATTTCTTTGTGTTTGCAGAGTCACCTATTCCAATCAATGTGGTATTGGCAATTAGCCACTCGGTGTTTGTGAAGGGTGACCACACCAACTTTGAGATTGAGCCTTCGTTTGGGGTTGAGGCGTATGAGTTGTATCCGGATGTCAAGTACACCACCGTGGAGGAATACCTTGACCAATTCGTTTGAGAATTATAAAACAGACATGCATGTCATGGCATGCTCTTGTGGGCGGTTTATAGATAAAAAAATCTGAGTTTGTTGCTTTAGTGTTTGAAGCGAGGAAACTGCTTTCCTGGTCATTTCTTTTTCTTATCTGATATATATAAACTTGTGGATGTACTCAAGTTCCTGTGAGGGGGGACTACCAAGTGAAACTTGTATCTTGTTTCGTGAGGATGAGTAATGGACTTAAAATTAAGGTCACACACTCTTATAATTTTTATACTTCAGAAGATCTAATTTTACTCGGGGAACAAAAGCCTGAGCTTATTATCACTCATCACAACTATTGCTCGAGTACCAAAGGCGAGGAGCCCGGGACCAAAAATGAAATAAAAATAAAGTTCATCGCATTTTCAAATTTTTATTTAAGCCTGAACAGGAAAGTCAATAACAGGCTTAAACCCATGTCACTTTTAAATTTTTTATCTGAGTATAATTAGTAGTATTTATATTTAGGTCTAAGCTCAGACCTGAACTTTGGTTCCACTTAATGAATGATCAAGTGTAGCCTATAGTAGGCTTTGAAGATAAAGTGATAAACAAAAACTAAAATGAAAATGCTTTTAGTGCATTTTTATTAAAATTTCTCGTCTAGAAAATTTAAAGAACATTTTATATTATTGGAAAGTTTTTATCAAGGAATTTTTTTTTTTCTAGTAAAATTAATAACCGAAATCTTTCTAATAGTAGAAAGCTTCTGCAAAAAAAAAGAAAATAATAATAAATAAAATTTACACAACATAATGAATTAGAGTTCCGGACGATGTCAATAGGAATTTCGTAAGTTCCACATTGTCATTCATGTTACATAGATTCACTTCACAACACTCCATGGGTGAAGTTTATCAAAGTGTGAATAAAGGCCTATTAAGAAGGCTGAACGTAAGAGAGCTTATAAGAAGGGTTGAATATCAAAATACACTCTCAATGTTCAGCTTTTCAGCCCTGGGTGGGCCTCTGCTTCCTATACAAGTGCTGTACCTTATCGGCAATATTGAAATAATCTATCTATCTCTATTACCATTTTATTAACAAGGAAAAAAAAGCTTGGATAATGATTAAGGATATTAAACAGAATATTAAAAATTTAAAAGTTTTAAGTTCAATTCTCAAGTTAAACAAGAAACACGGGCAAAAATGCAAGGACACGTTGGATTACTTACAAAATAAATTTCGGACAAAATGAAGCCGGTGGAGATCAAACCTGCGAAAAAGCTAATTCATAGGGTGCTTGTTTATGCAGAAATCTGCCATTGTCATAATTGAAGCGTGCTAAGGCAATAACTCATGTAGTCCTTTTCTTTTTCTAATTATTTACAATCATTAACGGGGATGCTTGATCAATAAGTGAAAGCATCATCCACGGACACGTACGCGTTACTGTTACAAGTTAGTTTAAATAGCGAGGTTATTTGGTTGTTGCAATGATGAGCCTATAAGAGGAAAACATAGCCGCCACCAACCTCAGATTTGTTGATGAAAGTTCTTTCCCTGCATTCAACCAATATTGCATTAAATATTTTTCTTTTTTAAAAAAATTGATAGTAGAGGAAGAATGGATTCTACAGTAAATGGTATTCCTAATTGTGATTATAGGCACGAAACGTTTGAATCACAAACTATACTAGGCACAATATATTTTGAGATTCTCTGTCCAACAAGGCGAGAATAGAAGAAATACCACTTGGATATGTAAACATTAGATGACATCTATTCAAAACTAAAAAGCTAATGCCTTTTCTCATCAATTTACACTGTTGTTGCTTGTTTGGAGGAGGAAAGAGTGGTCTGAGATCCAAAGCCAGCGAGCACTTTCATCAAGAACTTGTGGATCTAATTGTGGGTTTGACTTGTGTTTTCGGAGACAGTAGCTTTAGCCCACCTTTCGTTGTGTTGCTTTCATCATGATATGAGTATGAACCCAGTGATGGAGTTGGTGCTGGTGCAGGGGCCACGTCCTCTGCAGCTACCACCGTCAAGTTCGGTTGTCTTCTGAATCTGATCATATGATTCTCTGGGTTACCCATCATTCTTCTTGCACTCATTCCCTCAGTTTTATTTCCTGCAAAATTTCAATACGAAAACGAAAGAGAAATGAAAAGGAAAACGTAATTACCAGGTCTTAATTGATGACGAGGCGACAAAGAAGTCAGCCTGCAAGCAAACTTGTCGGTATTACCATTTAAATCGAAGTCGGCCTTCGAATTTTCCGTCAAGAGAATAAGCGTGGGCGTGATGATGGTAAGGAATGCCCAGAAGACGAATATTGGAACTAGAGTTCTTTCACTCATTTGTTGCAACTAAGTAAAGCAATTTAATGTAGACTCAATCCAAGGTTTCGTTTCTAGTAGAAGAATAGCTGCGAACGTGAGAAGAATAGCTGGCCATGTTTTTAAAACATGGCTCTTAGAAAATTTGAAAGACTATCACTGAATTGGATTAGTTATGTTGTTATCATACAGTGGAATACTCGGTTGTTGGATGGTTGTTATAATAGCATAGCTATCCACCCGGCTTTTTGTTCCACGTCAGAATCTGCTTCGACTGATTCTACCAATCGCGTGCCCTCTGAATGCCCAGTGGCATTCAGTATTCGCGCTTTATGCCGTTTTCTTCATCATGTTCTTCTCGTTATGTGATATTATTGGTTTCACACAAAAAGAAAATGAATATGATATGTGAACATAAATAATGAGTGAAGCCTAAGAATAAGATGTCAGATATGCGCACCGTGAAATGCTGTCCATGTCCAATCTCGATTTGTTGCGTTGTATAGCATTGTTGGGAAACTCTAAACGCACCGTTTTCTCTTAGGGGTTTTTTAGTCATTCGATTAATACCAAAATTCGGAAGTCGAAACCCCATTTTGCCCTCCCCATTATATGGGATATACTACCCTACCACTTGGATTGGATGGACGCCTTCTGTGTTGTAGCTAAGTCGCTCACCTTCATTTCCGTCTTTGGCTACCCATAACAATAACAATTCACAAACGAGGAACGTGCACAAATATTGAGATTGCTGAAGCTCGTAAGCCCTAGAGAGTAGAGACTCCATACGGTGAAGAGTGTTGCAAATGGGAACCTTAGGGAGAGCCATATACACCGTTGGATTCTGGATTCGAGAGACTGGACAGGCCATTGATCGGCTTGGTTGTCGCCTCCAGGGCAGCTACTATTTTCAAGAACACCGTAAGTCCCCCTCCCCTTCTCTTCCCCTCTCTCTCTGAGCTTTAAGATCCAAATTTGTCTTCAATTTGTTCATGATCCGTCAAATATTTTTATCATCCTTTCGTTTTGGATTTTGTTGTTTCGTCCGTTTTATGAAAATGCAATCTTCTTCTTCTTCATTAAGTTCTTTCAGAATTTGGTTGTTGCTGTCATAGATCAGTGCTTTACTGAGTTCAGTTACATTTAATATAGTTTAGCTATAGCTTTCTTCCTAAATCCATATGTAAGAGAATATAATAATAATTTTAGGGTTGTTAAGGGGAGTACTTTCAGTGGAAGATAGTGGAGACCATTCTATCTATTATGTATTTCTTCTGCAATTTTTTTATATTATTGTACTCTAAGACGTTGATAGTAACTTAATCGACGTTGGAAAATTATGCGAAAAAAAAAATAGAGATAGGAATTGGCAGTATGATATTTCTGAGTAATTTGTAGCATATAATGCAACTTATAGAACGTATTGAGACATAAGGAAGGGACTATGAGGCTGCACTAAAAGCATCCGAAGCACATTACTGAGGTGACCTATTTTGTATGCTGAAATACATCGATATGAAGCTTCCCGTCAGTGTTTAAGTGATGAATGTTTTGATTGGATTGTTTTCATATTCTTTTTCATGCTCTACTCTATAGTCACAGCGTTGACATTTAGTGTTGCAGCAAGTAAACGATTCCTTCCTGAAGGAGATTGTTTTAGATATTTTTTTGAATTATTGATGGTTGAAGTATTTCAAATCTGAAATGTTATGTCACTAGTAATGTGTTAAATTTTAATTTTATATGCATTATCTTGCTTGGACTTGTTATTTATAATTTGTTTGTCTGCTTTCATTTTTTGGTCTGACTAACTTAATAGTTTTATATATGAACATAAAAGAAATTTAGCAAAAAAGTGGAATAATATGCTATTTTTTTTTTTCAATTTAACAGTAAACTTCCCTCCTTTTTCTGGTTTAGAAATTGATTTTTCCTTCACTGCTTTGCTGTTCTGCCATGAAACATTTAAGCTTATAGAGTATTCTTCTCCCTTGTGTTTAGTGTCTAGGCATCGAACTCTGATGAACATATTTGATAAGGCTCCTGTTGTTGATAAGGATGTATTTGTTGCCCCAAGTGCCTCTGTCATAGGAGATGTTCAAGTTGGAAGAGGATCATCAATTTGGTATGGATGTGTCTTGAGAGGTAATGCTTCAATAGCTAATACAATTCATTTGTGGAATACTTTATTGTGCATAATTTTCTATGGGGTTATCCTTCTTGTGTAAACAAAGGCAATAAAACTATCCAATTTGGCAGCTTTCCTCTACTTCCCAAACACAATTTTCAAGGGATTTCTTTGAAATTATTTTTATTATTATTGGTTTTTTGTCTAATAATGTAAATGAGATCATGAAACCTTCACTTTATAGTGTTCGATCTTTTTTTTAAATTCTCTGTTGTAGATATGCGTCGTAATAGTGTTTGATCTTCACTTTATGCATAGGTGATGTGAACAGCATCAGTGTTGGAAGTGGAACTAACATACAGGATAACTCCCTGGTGCATGTTGCAAAGTCAAATTTAAGTGGGAAGGTGCTGCCAACTATTATTGGGGACAATGTTACTGTTGGTTAGTAATATTTTCTGGCATGAATGTTGCTGCATTCCACCCTTCATAGGAATTTATTTTAAATTTTGCACCGGGCAGGTCATAGTGCTGTTTTACATGGCTGTACTATTGAGGATGAGGCTTTTGTTGGTATGGGTGCCACACTACTTGATGGTGTGGTTGTTGAAAAACATGGCATGGTTGCTGCTGGAGCCCTTGTTAGACAGAATACGAGGATTCCTTCTGGGGAGGTATGCTGTGTGTTTATTCTGTCTGGCTGCTCATTAAATTATGAAAACTGGGATTGTATTCACATTAGTGTGTGTTGGGGGTTTAATTACCGTTAGAGTTAAAAAGTGGTACAACAAATGGTATGACAATAGGGGATCAATTATATTTATTTATTGATTTTTTTTCTCTATGTAAATTTTGCTGGATATATTTATAGGACTTCTATTTAGTTCTGTTAGATACTTTAAGGTTATGTAGAATCTAAGTCCTAATAGGATATTAAATGGGTTAGGAATATTCTAGAAGAGTTCAAGTTCTACTATGCCCTTTCTTGTATTTTCTAATTTAATCAGGAAATTGTGTTCTAATTTTATTAGGAAGTTGTATCCTAGTATAATTTAGCCTTTTAATACACTATGTTTTCAGCATTCACATGATAATTTGGATATGAGAGGTTTCTAAAACCTAAAGCCCTTATTCTGTTGTTCCAACTGTGACCTTCTCTATTTCTTAACCTGTTTAACATCGAAGCTGCTATCTTTGCTACTGTGGGGTTCAGCTGTTTACTTAGCACTAAAGTAATGACTATGAGTCCTAACACAAAAATGTCACCTGATTACATGGTAGGACTGTGCTCATCGAGCTGCTTGAGTTTATCTACCTGCTTATGCATCATATATAACCATATATATATATATATTTTGATGGCACACATTATTGTTATTTGCTAATTATTATAAAACCTTTAAATGCCCTAAAAGTTGCGGCATTAAGGACACGATGAAATATATTGCAAGACTGATGCTATTTTAGCATATAAAGATATTAATTTCTATATATGCTTGTGATTTTGTTTCAAATATCATTGCTCGTGGTCAGTCAACAAATGTGTCGTGGGTAGAAAGGGATTATTAATTTTACTTCTTACTCTCGCGTGGACTAGACTCAAGTTTCATTCAGGCTGTCCTCCCTTCTTAAATGTTTGTTGGTTATAATATGCATCATCCATGAGCTGTGAGACGAGCTTGCGTATGTTGCAGGTATGGGCAGGAAATCCAGCAAAGTTCCTGAGGAAACTAACGGATGAAGAGATAGCATTTATCTCACAGTCAGCCACCAACTATACTAACCTTGCACAGGTCCATGCAGCTGAAAATGCCAAGTCCTTTGATGAAATTGAATTTGAGAAGGTATTGCGGAAGAAGTTTGCGCGTAGAGATGAGGAGTATGACTCAATGCTGGGTGTTGTCCGAGAAACCCCGCCAGAGCTTATTCTTCCGGATAATGTCCTTCCTGATAAAGCAAAGAAAGCTTCTGAAAAATGAGTTCTCCAAAACTTGTTTCGTTTATTTCCAATCTTGTTTTGTTCAAATTCATAGAAGAGGGATTATTTATCATACACAATAAAACCAGACATGTTTCAGGCTCTCCTTTACAGATCCGGGAATCTATTGTTCCGCTGTATTTTAAAGTCTGTTTTTCACCTTGGGAACGGTAAGTGGTTAAATGCTGTGAAGGAGTTTGTATTACAAAAGTGGTGAGTTGACGGCTCCCGTGTAATCTTGATTATGGAACTAAACGCCCAGCGTTGTTTGAATATTCATAGGCTTCCATTCTTTGTCTGATAACAAGATTGAAAGATCCTATTGAAGTACGAACACTTTTTCTTGCTTTAAGTAGGAAGACTTTGGTCGAAGGTTTTACAATTTAGTTTTACGATTTTTTTGTAATTACATTAAAATGCAACAGGTGAACCACGAAGAAAGCTGCAAGTTGAAACCGCATAATCTTTTATTCTCTCCAGGTAGAGATTAAAGTAAGATCAATTGATCATACTATGAGATGCTACAATTATTTATAAAACACTATCTTGACTAATATATGTTGCTTCAACAGTACAAGTAAGAACAATTGATAATAAATCATCTTTTTCTTACAATAAATAAGTTGAAAATATTTTAAAACCTTTCATCCGAACAAATAGAAAAAAGAAAATTTTATAATCATGCTGTTTTCAAAGCATTACGCCAATTTAATAATACCAAAAATGAACACCCATTTAATCAATGGAATATCTGCATTTGTTGACTTGACTAATTTATTAAGAAAATTGCTATAAACTCCAGATTGATTGGAACATCAATTCTCTTATGATTTATGTCATGTTCCTACTCTTCAATAAAATATATATGACACCATAACAAGCATATTAAACAATGCTATATATTTAAAAAAAATCAGTATAAATCCAAGCCTCCCAAATTTTTCGAAATTTTAGAAAAATGTCATGACATATAATTAAGCGTCACCAGTTTGTCTACCATGTTTTTCACCGCAGATTTTATCTTTTACGTATATTGTAAATCGCGCATTCAAGTCCATAAGAAACAGCCATTAAACCGTTAACAATGATGAGCCAGGGAGGAATTGCAGAAACAAAAAGATTAAAAAAAGAATCCGCCAAAGAGATTTCGTTTGACACAATCAACATGACACCTACTGATCGATTACTGTTTTTAACACCCCTGATAGTGGTTTTTAAATTATCAAATGTCCATTGGAGCAACACCTTGGTCTGCGCCAGCACCAGCATCCTCATCTGCAGGAGGACCTTGGTCTGCACCAGCATCCTGCTCGGTCGCTGGCTGAGATTCAGCAGGAGCAACTTCTTCCTCCCTCACGATTTCAAAGGCATCAATCAATTGTTGTACAGTGTCCTGATCCAATATGTGGAAAGGCTCACCAACTCCAACCACAGCAACCGTGCATATGGAACTCTTGAGCTTTTCCCCTTGCAAGGTCTCCCTTGTTGCAATAAGTGCATCTTTAATCAGATCTTCCCGCGAGGAGCCCACAAAGTTCTCAAACCTGCGTTCTAAATATGTCTTCGCAGCTTGTGAACGAGACCCAATCGCAAAAGCCTGATATTCAAAGTAGTTTCCACTTGGGCAATTGTAGTAGAGATGGGCTCCAGATTCATCTAATCCAGCCACCAGGAGCCCAACACCATAAGGTCGTTTCCATGATCGCTGGGTGCAAACCTACCAATCAAAATTGCAACACTAGTACAAATCAGAAAGAAAGTTCCACAGCCACCTCAATGAAGATACATGCTAAAAACCTTCGATTAATGTGAGATACATTACAATCACTTGGAAAATAATAGACACAAAATCCCCAGAGCATTCTAATATATAAAAATCCTCAAAACCCTGAAAAAATAGCAGTGCTGGTCCGGTTGAAAAAGGACAATATAGTAAGTCATTTTATCGCTAAAAATGAGCCAAAAATGTGTGAAGCCTCCTCCCATAACCCAAGAATAATGAGATATCAAAGTTCACTTACCACAGCCAAATTTCAGGTCAATTACAAGCATGTCCAAACAAATATTATCAAAGAAGAACTAGCATATGCAGACTTCTTGTTTTCTAGTTTGAATTTATGTCCTACAGGTGCTCACCCACAACTTCTTTCATTTTCCTGTTCTTCAAATTCTTGGGATCAAACTAGCTTTATTTATAAGGAACGTATCTGAAAAAGTTTTACTAGTCATAGAGATTAATGAATCAGGTCAGATTACTTCTATTTGAACATAGAAGTTGGAGAAAACCTACACTGCCGATTACTTTTCCTGCATTTTTTTTCAAGGGAGTTTTACACTTCATCACAAATTAACAAATTAAAACTTGAGATAGAAAGAAAGAAACTGCACACAAGGATAAATAACATTATCATCTCACATTTGTCAGCACAAACACTCAAAAAGCTATTGCCAGTTTACCACATCATAATTAACTTAACCAATGCCAGCCATCTCAGGTGCTAAATATTGATGAGAAATCCATTAAATAATTGAGGGAGCTAATCCACCTTACTAACAAAACTTCAAGTAAATACCCAGCTCAAGGCATTTGATTTATCAAAATTTTCAAAAGCAACAGATCTCAGTATTTGTGTATCATATTATTTTGCATTCAGATAGAATAGAACATTTAGGACCCCCACACAACAATATCACCTCATCACAGCAGAACTACATATACAACACTCCTCTTATACAAGAATTCAGCAAAAAGTATTAATTATTAGTTTATCAGCAAGGGATCAAAGAATGCCTACACTTAGCATCCGATTAACAAAAAAAGAAAAAAAACATAAAAGCCAGAAATAAAACTATTAAGAGCGAAAATTCTGCAGTCCTATGAGGTATTTAAATTGCCATTATATATTTCCTACGCTACAGTAAATGAAATAAGTGTTTTTTCCTGCACAAAATAAACATGAATGAGACTTACATCTCCAGGCATAGGAATTCAGGTATCAAAAGCTATACCCTTCTTCAACAGTAACATATCCACAGCTCCTAATTTTTTTTTTTCAATACCACATTACACATAGCTCCCTTCATCTCTCTTATAATCTCTCAGAAATGCAATGTAGTACACAAAGCCTTAGAATTTCATTCCTACGACTCCTGAAGAGCAATAATCCAAAATCTAACCTGACAGAATAGTATGCTTCTAAGCAAAACAGGATATTTTTCCCCAGGAATCCATCACATGCACAAATTCCAGCATTCTAATTTATTTTTACCGCAATTTCTTTTAACTCCCTTACTTCCTAGGGCCTAGACTAATGAAAAATATTTTTAAAGCATAAACTTGCTCCGGTTGTTCTATAAAAAAAACCCTAGCTTTAATTCCACGATCTGAACACTAGCACTTCCGTGAATCACTTATTCACTACGACAGCAGCAAAAATGGCAATTGAAACTGGCAAAATTAAACTGATAAGCTAGAGTTCATAATATGATTCGAACCTGAGCCTTATCAGCGAGTTGAACAACGAGTCGACCGACAGGAAGAGGGGACTCGTAGGTATAGCTGTAGTTAATGCACTCGGATCGCATGTAGCGGGAGAGAACACGACCGTCGGCGGTGAGGCCAGCGATGGCAACTCCGATGTGGTCATCAACCTTGAAGATCTTTTTCTGGTGAGAGGAAAGCTCGGAGTTAGCCTTGTTGACGCAAGCCAGCACCACGTGAGTCTTGGATCGGAGTCCAATTGCAGCGGACCCTTGCTTCACTGCCTCCATCGCGTACTCCACCTGGAACAGCCTCCCGGCGGGGCTCCATGTCGTCACGTCCGTGTCGTACTGGTTCCTGAACATTGCTTACGATGTCGTTTCCGATTCACCAAGCCACTGGGGTCTCCCTCCTTTCCGTCTTGAGTACCAATTACCCAAGTCCAAAATCCAAATATTAAATTAAGCAGCTATAGTCTATAGGGTTTGCTATTTCTTCTTCCCCAAGCCTACAACTAATAAAGTATAAGGACTTCACTAATTTTATGTTCACTACCAGGTAATAGTAATATAAATGTTAACGACGTTTCTACCCTTTTGGGTAAATGGGCCAAAGTTCGCAATTTTAGGGCTCAAAATTGTTATGGCCCAATTTATAGAGGCCTAGCCCAGCATTTTGTAAATACACACCTAAATCTTTGTAAAGGTGCACATTCTCCGTTATAATCAATAACCTTGTACGTGGATATTTTATGAAAGTACAATTCATCAAGTTACTAGCATACTTGATATCCCACCCCAGTCAATCTCCAAGAAAAATAATAAAGATTTACATCCATCATGTTTCACTTTCAGAATAGAAGTTCATATTTTACTAAGAAGATCCTTACTTTTTTTTTTTTAAGAGGAGGTGGGGATTAATATAGCTGTGCTTTTTTTCCGTTATTAGCTTTAAGCAGAGTGGGGGGATAAAGGCAAAGAAAGGAAAAGGTGAAAATTTAAAGCTCATCCGTCGATGCTGATATAGCAGATTTTGTAGTCACAAAAGCTAAAGCAAACGGTACACTAGATGTATGAAAAAGCAGATGATTAAGCTCTGCTTATTTGATTAGGATATTGAATTCTTCCAATGTCATCATTGAGATGAGATTCTCCAAAAAGTACTGTTCTCTCATAATTCATCAATGCATAACCTTTTATTATAAATCAACAGTGATTGAGTTACACTCTCCTGGAAACTTTTGCTCCTGATTGTTCATGTTATAATCATTTGACTGATTGTTGGAAAAAGAAATTAGAGAAAAGCACTTCAGAACTTGCAAGTTGCATTGATTGCACATGGTTGCCGTTATGCATGGTATTTTTTTTTTTTTCTTATTTTTAGCGTGGTACTGGAGGTTCAAGACTTCAAGTAGTAGTTACGTCGCAATCTGATTTGAACAGCCTCTTCTTCTCTCAAGTCTCTCTAGTCTCCACCGTCCCAGTCCATTCAATAAAAAAACACAAAACTTTGAAGGTAATTAAAATCTAAAATTTTCTATAGCATTTACATTTACATTTAAATGAGATGTCACTTAAGCCAATAATTTTAAGCGGGTGATCATTGTATCTAATATTATTTCACTCAATAAGGCGAAGAAGAATATGTAAAAGAAGTAGAAAGAAGTGCAAAGCAGCAAAAGAGGTGAGAAGGAGAAAGTCAGAAAACGTTGCAGCGTGAAAATTGTACTGTCCTTGAGGATGGGGTTGAGCAACCCTTTTGTAATAAATAAATATCTTCTTCTGTTAAATGAAAACAGTGTCTGTTACAGTATAGCCAAAAGTTGGAGTGATAATTGAAAATTTTGAAATAATAATTGTTTGCCACGCTGCTCGCTTTTTAAAGTTGAACTTGAAATACAGATCTAATTGTCCTTTTAATTAAGATATCAGTAAAATTCCATTGATAAATTAATTTTCTTTAAAATAAGTGAAAGAAGTCCTTCGTAATAGTGTTAATGGAAGACAAGGTAATCATAATTGGAACCCCACCTTTCTCCCAAACCAAAATGCTAATTCAATAATTGCCCGCTTAATAACATTTCGTGGATCTATGACTTCAAATTAACATAAGTTAATTGGAACTTTTTCTGTTGTCTTACTCATGTCTTATGCTAAGCAATTATATATCACCGTAAAAATAAATTATTAGTTAGTTCTTGGTGAAGCTATTATCAAATTCAACGAACTTCAATAATCATGATCATCAATGGCGCTAGTTTTTATATAAACTAAAGAATTTGATCAATTTATTCACGGTTGATGAGAAAATGAAATATGCAATTATTAGGAATCCCGCAGGCTGTTATGTTACTATAATAGGAAGGAAAACTCTTTTTTTATATTTTTAACTTTTCTAAAATCGCGACTAAATTATATTTAATATTCTTTATTTTTTTAACATTGTATTCAATTATATTAATGTTTGATATGTATTGTATAAATTTTACCTTACTTTAATTTTTGAACCAAATTAAATTTTTAAATATGATGTATTTTTGGAAAATAAAGTTATTTAATTACTGTTACATTAAAATTTATAATTTTATATTAAATTTAATTATTTTTACTATCATATCAATAATAAGATTTTGTATTGCATTTATTCAAACTCAAATTAATATAATTGACTATTCAAAGATCTCTATGTCTGTGTGCATTGCCAACTTGCCACGTCATAACCAGCGACAGCTGTAGGCAGCAACACAAGGTACAACGCGTATACAGTATATTGTAGTATCCATCAGGTTGGGTTTAGTGACAAATTAAGAAGTAATCTACGTTTAATGCCTCTCGCTAATATCTTAAGAGCATAAACGTGAGAAATTAAAAACTATATAAATATATATATATGTATGTATATAAAAATACATTTTTATAGTGTCATTTCCTCGATCTTCACTGCTAAAGTCTGTTTCCCAAACTACCCCTTAGATGACGTTACGGACGTTACGCCGGTGCTGCTGATTGTTGACAGATCAGAGTCGCGTTCCCTTGCCTGCAAAACGACAAATGACGAGCCCCGTCTTTTTTCGAGAATGGTGAGGTCCGTCTCCACCGGCTGTGCCGGTCACCTCTCACCTGTCGTATATTACGCCTTTACTCTCGACTCGCCAGTTTAGTGCGTGCCACACAGTCACTGTTTTTAGTTTTTTTTAACAGTTAGACCGCATTTCTTTTCCCTCTCATTCTGCTGCAATTAGAAAAGTCTTATTCATTTTTCTCCACATTCCGTGATTCTTCTTTTCTCCGTGTCTGACTCTGCGGAATCAGTCTGCGGAGGAGGCACACAGGGAAGAAAAGACACAGTCTCGCTATGGATTTTGGAGCTGTCACTGCTAAGAAGTTCTCAAACGGCTATGGCGTCTCCGGAAAATCTGCTTACGACGGTGTTTTTGCCTCTCCAATTAAGTTTAGAGCTCCTAGTTTGTCCTCCTCGTTTGGAGATTACTGCGAAATTTTTGGTGGCTCTGAAGCTTCTCTAGGATCCTCGATTCCGGTTCTAGAAGTTCCGGAGCTCAATGAAAGAAAAATTTTGCACGATATTCGGCGCTCGAAGCTCGATTACTCGAAGGTCTTCGGAGGGTTTGGGAATCTGGATACTACCGTACCTTATGAGGAGCTGTTTGCGGAGCATAAGAAGAAAGACAGTTTATCCAATGGAGCATTGTAAGTTAGCTTACACCTTTTTCATTAGGCTTCAACGTGGAAGGAAAATCATGTATATGTCTGCGTGTTGGTAATTACTTGAAATCGAGAATGCTTCTTCAATGCCAGCGCAATTTTCTGTTCCTTGTTTCTGCTTTTTGGTAATTTATTTTGGTCATATGATTTCTTTCATTGAGAAACTGCATCAGTGCATCTGCATATTCTTCTACTCTAGACTATTTTTTTTTCCTGTGCTCTTGTTCAACTTTGTTTATGTGAAGTAAGTGGACAGTAATAAAATCCATGACCGGTTTAGATTAGTAATTACATTTATTATTCATGAAACGTACTTTTTCGTTATGCTAAATATATGCTTAAGTTATTTGGTTCCTAAATTTAAATCCTACATGATTCAGTTCCTGAGTTTGACCGAATGATAGTCCTTCCATCGGTCAAAACAAGAGAGATGTACATGCTGATTAACGAGTAAGGAATCAAGCTTTCAAAAGGTTTCAGCCACTAAATTTATAGGGGCAAGACACTGAGATAGGACTAAACAGTTTAGGCATGGATTTGTCAGTGGGGATTGGCTCAATCTTGTCTCGTTTCGCCAATGACAACTGCATGGATTAGGATCTCATTGGTGGATTATTTTAGTCCATGTAAGTGCTCTCCTAAATTTGTGACGCGATCCCCTCACCTGAATTTGTCTGTACCAAAAAGGAAAAAAGTTTAGGCATGGCACGATCGTCCATTCCTTTAATTCTACCTCACTAGCTGAGGAAATCTTGTTTGTGAAGGTTTTAATAGGATTAGAGTCATTAGACGTTAACCTTTTGACCCAAAATTCAAGTAGCTGTCCTAACACAACTGTTCATTTTTTTTTTCTTGTTCTTAATTCTTAATCTTTTTATAGTTCTGTCATTCTACTTGTTGTGACTTTGATGATATTTTTTTTCTATAATTGTCAATTTTTTTGCTTGCATTTTCTTCGATGGATGGCATTCTTGTCTCAAATTTTGCATGACATTACTACAACAACAACAAAAAAAAATTTTTCCACTAGATGGAGTCGGTTACATGGATCAAGCGATGCCATTGTATTTTATCTTGGCTCATTTTTATGGTTAGATTGTTTACAATTAGATCCATCATAATAACCAAACCACCTAAAACTCGTTTCTACTAAATTTTCTATGATAGGTGTTATCCTAACTTTTTCTTTAATGCAGTAATTCTTAATCCTATAATTTCTAGTGTGTCCATCATCCATTGCAACATTCTCATTTCTACAACGCTGATTTTTTTTCATGTTAACTTTTTATTGCCTAATGTTTAGTACCATACAATTGTTTGACATTAATATTCTAATTTCTTTTGAAATCCTTTTCAATATTTCCTTTACTGAGTGGAATGTGAACAAAAGTTGAATGCCTTTAGTGATGGAAAACCTTGAAAATCATATTCTTAAAAAATGAAAAGAATTAATACTGCCTAGGGAATAATAGATCTTGAAAATTGACCCTTGCTTTTATTGCTATGTTGGAAGTAGTTGTTATGCTTTTATTAGTTTTGACTTGGGCTCCCTATATAAAGCCCTCTCATCTATTGTAAGTGAGCTTCTGAATTTCAGAATAGAATACTTAGATTTTTGCTCTCACTTCCCCTTCCATTCCTCCTTTCTCCCATTTCTTCTCTTCTCCCTCTTTCTCTCATATTTCTACTGTCCCTTCCCCTCATTTCTTTCTCTCTTTTACTGGTCCTACATCATCTAGTAGCTGGACTAAGGAGTGGTTGTTTTAGTTAGTAAGAATCACCACTAGGTTTATGGAAGTATTATGTAACTAGAAGAGTTTTATTCACAATTTCACCTTATGTTATTGCTTTTGGGATTTGGAGCTATATAAATGTCATCATTCTTCATATATATACCAATATTAAGCAAACAATCTGAAGAGGAGGGGAAAGGAATATTTAACAGATTCATGAAACTGGGTTTCCTGAAAACATGTTACATGGAGACCTTCTACTTTATTTTCAATATGTTAACCAGTGTATAGCATTCACATGGAGTAATGCAAATGTGAGCTATAATGGTGTTATTGATATTTGTTATTCTGTAGGAGCCCAGATAAAGGAGGAAACCATTCTAACAAGGAAGATTCTACAAATTATTCAAAGGAGATCCCACTGGTATCACAAGAAGCATCAGTCAGTGGTGCCAATAAAGTTAATATGTCATATCATAAAGTTAACCAGGGAAGTGAAAGCAGACGAAATGGCACAATGCACATAGCTCATCTCCACGCTGTCCCTGCTTATACTTGTTTAGTTGAAGAGGTCAATCCATTGAACATAAACAGTGCTGATAAGTTTACACCAGTGGGACAGCATGCTTATCCTGGCAGTAACTGCAAAGAGAAAATTAAAGAAAGTGGACAATGCATGAAATCAGTTACTGATCCTTCACCTGATAGTGCTAAGCAACAGTCTTCCAATGTTGGAGTCAAATTTCATGATAGATCTGATTCGGTTCATATGTTTTTAAATGCACGTGAGGTTAACCATGGAAGTGATAGTGGTACAAAACAGTCTTCCAATGGTGGAGTCAAAGTTCAAGATAGATTCGATTTGATTAATATGTTTTCTGATGCATGTGAGGTTAGCCATGAAAGTGAAGGAACAGATTTCATCAAAGTGCCTACATCTCAGACAGTGGTAGGTGACTTGGATAATCATCATGGCCATGCTGTGAGATCAATGGCAAACAAATGTCAAGTATCCAAAGCTGATGCATCTGAGGTTGCTGCTGGTGCTGATTCGCCATTACATGATGACATGGTAGATTCAAATTCAGAGGCAGCTGCCTCTGTGGCTGCTTTAAGGAAGGCGATTGAAGAGGCTCAAGAAAGATTAAAGATTGCCAAGGATTTAATGAAAAGAAAGAAAGAAGGTTTTCCTGATCGCGTGAAATGGAGGTTTAATAATGACTTGAAAGCTGAGAGAAAAGACAAATTTGCTGATAAAACAATGAGACATGAAGAGACTAATTTGCAACCATTTGGAAAAATGGATGCTTTGCAACAAATGCCTTCTCTGATTGGAAAGCCAATGATGAGAGTAGAGCAAGTAACCTTAGATCACTGGACTGAAGAAATGGTTGATGCTAAAGAAGCTGCAAGAAAAGCACTGAAGAAACTTCAATCAACTATAGCTGAACATAAAGAGGTGGATCATAAGGAAACAGTTCTTGAGTTTAAAGATGTAGACAATAATAAGGAAATTTTATATACTGTAGAAGACTATCATTTGAATGAGAAAAACACAGGTAAGAATGCCTTTGGGAAGCTGGAAGAATCTCATCAAACAATAGAAGTGGTTGAGGGGCCTTGCGAACAGGAGGCTAATGAAGGAAAGGTCAATGCAGGTAGTGAAGCAGGTGGGTGTGAAGAACTTGTGGATGAAAAGAAGTTTAGATGTGAAGAACATGTAGAAGATACTAATTTGGTTCAAGAAACACTTGATTATGTAGAAAAAGAGAAGAACTTGAAGGAGGAAGATGATGAAGTAACTAACAATAAGGTTGAACCTTCCCTTGAACAGAAAGACTGTGAAAAAAAGCTGGGTGAGCATGGATTACCAATGGGAAATCAGAAAAAATTTAATTGTAAGCCGGACGATGAGAAAAAGGTTGAAGGACCTTGTGAGCAGGAAGATTGTACAAGAAGCTTGAGAGATCATCAGGGACTCATTGAGCTCAAGAAAAAAGTTACTGAAGAGCAGATAGGAAGTGAGGAGAAAGTTGATGAAGTTTTCGCTCATCTAAAGGAAAGTGAATTGAGAGAGATTATGGAGCCAATTGACAATGAGAAGCTGTCCAATCTGCATGACATGGACTTAATAAGCACAGAAAGACATATGGAGAACTTAGGCTGTGTTGATGATGCAAAGAAAAAGAACGAAGCTAGGTTTTTGGATCTAAATCAAGAGATAGAACATCGCTGTCAGAGAGAAGGCACTGAGAATGGATTTGGCAATATCTATGTGCAGGAAGTTCTGGAGGATAATGTGGGCCATGTTGATGATGAAGAAGGATTTCATGAAATAATGACAAAGGATAGTGACTCAGATGGAAATGAGAGGGTTCAATATGCCAAAGAGAATGAGATGGAACTTGAAGGAGCTACTTATCTGATGGAAGAAAATGAGAAACATAATAGTGAGTCTATAGAAGTAATAGGAGTAATTCTAAATGGTCCTAACTATGAAGAGAAGAAAACCATGGAAGTTGAGAGAACCACAGAAATCAGTCCTAACAATGAGCCAGATGAAGTTGGGAACTTAAGCAAAATTCAAGTAGCTGATGCGAGTATTAGCAATAAAATTCCAGAAGTAATTCCAGAGGGATTTTCTCATAGTGAGCAAGATGATACAATGATAGCAAGTAATGCTTCTGTCCAATGTGAGGAGAAATGCAATGAACCAGAGTCTGTTCAAGGAATGAATGAACTTGGGGAGAAACATACACTTGAGACATCTGCATTGACTCAAGGTGCCCTTGAACACAATGAAGCAATAAACCAAATGCAGTATGCAAATGAAACAGTTTCCTTTGACAGCACTGCTACAAATGTTGGTGAACTTGATGAGAAGGTGGAGCAAAATCAAGATGATTGCTTGAAAGAAGCTGAAAACAACTGCAATATGGCAATGCTTGTTGAAGAATCATCTGATTTTGTTGACTTATCTAAAGACACAAAGGAGTCTGAAGATGCTTTGAATGCTGAGATAAATGAAAATCAGTGTAACTTCTCTGATGAGGAAATATTGGTTGACAATGAACATAATATGGAAGCACCTCAACCACCTAGTATGTCTGAATGGGAATCTAGCACCTTCAATTGTCAGGAGATCAAAAAAGCTCACAGTAATCTAAATGAGGCCGAAGATGCTTTGAATGCAGAGATAGATGAAGATCGATGTAAATCCACTTATGAGAAAATAAAAGTCAACAATGAACCTAATTGGGATGAATCTCAACCACCTAGTATGTCTGAATGGAAATCTAGCAACTTGAGCAATCAGGAGATCAAAAGAACTCCTAGTAATACAAAGGAGAATCATCAAGCAACCCTAACAATGGAAGAGAAGAAAGCAAATGATACTTCACAGAAGGTAGAGCCGGAAACAGACCACCTCAAGAAAATTGATGAAACAAAAGAGAAGGGAAGAGAGAGAGAAAAAGAAAAAGAGAAAATAGCTGTAGAAAGAGCAATTCGTGAAGCACGTGAAAGGGCATTTGCAGAGGCCCGAGAAAGGGCTGCTTTGGAGAGAGCTTCTGCTGAAGCACGTCGAAAAAATATTTCTGATGGCCGGGAAAGGCTAGGGAGGACAACAGGTCAGGCAAATGAAAAGACATTGACTGAGAGGGCTGCTATGGAAGCAAAACTTAAAGCCGAACGTGCTGCGGTGGAGAGAGCAACTGCAGAGGCACGAGCTCGTGCCCTGGAAAGGGCAATGTCTGTGAAGGCTGCCTCTGAAGCAAGAAACAAATCTGATAAGTTCTGTACAGAGAAGTCTTTTGGTGCTTCCAAAGACAATGGAACGAGGCCAAACTTTTACTCCAAATCTTTCAGCTATGGCGGTATGTGATATTAAATAGTGCTACAGCCAACCTATCTCTTACTACCTTCTGTCTTATAGATTCAGTTTTTCAACATTTGCTGTTAGAGATTTTATTGTTTCTGTACAATTTGCATGTTCTTGATGAACTTCCTAAATCTTCAGATACGTTTGATGGAGCTAATGGCGACTCAGCTCAGAGATGTAAAGCTAGGTTTGAGAGGCATCAGAGAATAGGAGAACGTGTGGTATGCTTCCTGGTTTTGCCCAGATTCTTATATGTGAATTTATTATTACCTCACATGGTTCCTTTTGCATTCTTTTTCACTCCAGGCAAAAGCTCTATCAGAAAAGAATGCCCGTGATCGTCTTGTGCAGAAGGAGCAAGAGGAGAGAAATGTAATCTATCAATTTTTACATTCATGTCCCAGGTTGATTTTTGTCTTACCATCTATAATCTTACTTTCTGGCAGAGGGTAGCAGAAGCTCTCGATGCTGATGTCAAAAGGTGGTCAAGCGGGAAGGAAGGAAACTTGCGGGCCTTACTTTCAACGTTACAATATGTAGGTCTAAACATTTTGAATATATAATCTTTTTAGAATTTAATCCCCGCATGTATTGCTTCACATTATTTCTTGTACGACTGCATTTGAATTTGCAATGCTGTGCTATTGTCCCAAGTCAACCTAATGTATGCAAACTAGGGGGGAAATTTGAAGAGAGCATCTTCTTGCCAGAAAGCTTCCTACTAATATTTTAGACTTGAATGCACTATCTTGGGGGTAGCTTTCATTTACATTATTGATTGAAATATTGGGGAAAGTATAGTTCAATACGTTGATAACTGTCAATATCATGTTTGCATACTGAAAAAAATATAGGTCAATACCACAATATGGCATCCTGTTATTAGTTGAATAATTAATTTTAGTACCATACCATTGTTTCAGTCCTTGGCATTTCTCAGTAGATCCATTTTTATTATGACACATGATGTCTAGTGAAAAAGACTTGGCAGCTGTGGTCAAGTAGGATGGGAAACTTGCAGGAAATTTATGTGTAACACTGGATATTTGTGTTTCGCAGATACTGGGGCCTGATAGTGGTTGGCAGCCGATTCACTTAACAGATATAGTAAATGCCGCAGCTGTAAAGAAAGCTTACCGTAAAGCCACTCTTTTTGTGCATCCTGACAAGCTACAGCAGCGGGGAGCAAGCATTCAACAAAAGTATACGTGTGAGAAGGTCTTTGATCTTCTAAAGGTGCGCTCTTCATCTATCATTCGGCAAACAAAAAAAATAAAATCGTATTCTACCAAGGGATTTAGATCTTTAGATCATTGCATAACTTTACTCTATACTCTCTAGAAACGTAAAAAAATAATAATAATAAAAAGAAAAAAAGAAATCGGTATTCTTCACTTATACCTTAACCAACAAGGCTGCTAATATAGTTATAATTACACGAATAGCTGATAGCTCTGTCTAAATTTGACTGGGCATTCTTAAAAACTTTTGTTTTTGTACTCTCGGTTGAACTCAAATAGGGTTCGTGTGACAATTTTAGTTATAACTCGAGTTATAATTTTATTTATAGTTTATAAATATTGAATCATAAACGCATATTAAATGAGTTGTCTTTTTTTTTTTGGCTCATTTTTTAAGAAAAAGAGTATGCATTAGTTAGAAGGAGGGTTATATTTTAATGTTTCTGACTTAATAAACTTTAGTTGTAAGTTTAATGTGATTTGAGGATATTTTAAATTTTTTAAAAAAGACTAAATTACTCATTTGACAACTATTATGTATTTATTGTTTAATGAATAAGATAATTGTAATTGTACATTTATAAATTAACATTATTATTCTCAATTTTTTTATATATAATTTATATAAACTTAAATTTATGAAATTAATATTTTTATTTTTTGGGTTGAGTGGAGGAATCTCGTAAAAAACTTATCTTGATACTTGGCCCCAAATAAAAAAGAGAAAAATTAATTAGAGCTTGTTTAAGATTCTCAATTTTTTTTATAAATAAATTTTAATTGTCTATATCAGGCAGCTCACACACTCGGGCAACAAATATTTAGAAAAAAAGTTAGTTCGAATGAAACATGTTTTATCATATTGTTATTTGAATATATTTAACACAGAATCGCTGAAGAAATTAAATTTGATGCTTTATTTCCTCTCCAGGAGGCTTGGAACAGGTTCAATATGGAAGAAAGGTAGCTAATTCCTAATGTTGCGCTGCTTATGCTATGCAGATAAGTGACTATTGTTCAAAGCTTTTTGTTCATTTGTAATGTGTAATCTACGTATCGAAAATAGGTTGTAAGCCTAAGGCCCTGCAGCATGTAAAAGATGCTACTTTGAAGGAATGTTGATCCATGTACATCTAAAGAAAACTTTAATTGTGTAGCACATGCATTGGTTACCCACTTTTCTACCCTAAAAGGTAGGCCTTCCATCGGGACTTAGATGCCCAGGAAACAACGAAATTGAAATTTTATATTTATAATGCAAAATTCAAATTTATTATTTATTTAATCATATAAATTATATATAATTAAATTTAATTATATGTAACATGGTTCTGTACTTCATATAATTGGAATTAGTATATAACACTTTGATATATTGTATATTTTAATTTATATTAATCATATTAATCTAAAATATTTGAAGATATCCACTATTTCAAAAGATTCTATTAAAAAAGAGGTCAAAGATCAAACTCAAACTGCATATGGCGGACAAAGATCAGGCTATCGTACTCAATAATTTGTTTCGCCTAAGATACCCGCAATAAGATCAAATTAAATAACGCTTGCGTTCTCATAAAACTCTTCACTTCTTTTAATTGCTCCCTCACTCACCTAAAAGCTACTTGTGATACGGATGTAACTTCCTAAATCAAACTCAACAGAATCAGACCACTGACAGAGAGTATTAAACTCCAATTTGCCAAAGAGATCAACCATTACTTGCCTAGTACATGAAGCATTATAGCATTCTGCGCATGCAATCGGTTCTCTGCTTGTGGGAAGACAATTGAATTTGGAGCTTCAATGACTTCATCCGTCACCTCCACCCCTCTTTCCGCTGGTAAGCAATGCATGAAGAACGCTTTCGGGCCTGCCAAATTCATAAGACTTTGGTCCACCTGAAAAAAGCAATTATAAGCCATAGGACCAATACCAATTTATCAGGGCAAAGGGGAAGGGGGAGTGGGAAATAAAAGATTCATCACATCAAATCCAGTTGTGACTTTGAAACCTTTTTTGTAGCCAAGCCAGCCTACAGACAGTGTGGTTATTTTTCATTGATCAATTTACACCTAAACTTTAATTAATTGGTCAGTTACAATGAAAATAAAAGCGGTGTTTCACGCATCTCGCATCTCGCTCAAGTAGACGGGATCAGATTCCTCTAGACACAGTTTACAATCTAAATAGAAAGGTTACAATTATCATCTTATTATTCATGAAAAATCTACATCCTATTTTTGTTGACATGTGCGGGCATAACTTAGATAATGCCAATCACGATCCCAATATCACATACTCATGTCACAGGATCACAAGAGAACAAAGTAAAAATTCTATCAAAATATGTTAGCTCCAGTCACCTTTTGTGGCTTAAATAACACATTGTGTACCTGAAATCCTTTAAAAACTTGGCGGCGGTGAGCAGCCTCCTCCTTTTGGCCCATGCTAGCCCAGACATCTGAATACACAACATCCGCTCCCCTAACAGCTTCTGTTGGATCATTAGTTATCTCAATTTTACTGATTCCAGCCTTCCGGGCTTTCTCAACCGTTTTCTCATCAGGTTCAAAACCTTTTGGACATGCACAAACGAAGTGAAAAGGTATGACAGATGCCAACAACAACCACGAGTGAACAACATTATTTCCATCTCCTACATAGACAACCTGAAGCACAATGTGGAATAATATCAGACAAAGATTTGTTTAGAACTGTCACTGAGAATTAGGAGAAAAAGAAAATTCTCTTAGATTAACAACATAATCTGACCTTGGTCCCTTCAAACCGACCAATGTGTTCAATTATAGTAAGGGCATCGGCCATTATCTGGCAGGGATGGTTGTAGTCTGTCAAGCCATTGATGACTGGCACAGTTGCATACTTTGCAAGATCAAGTATGTCCTGCAATAAAACAGGTTAAGCAACAATTAAAACTATCTTTAGGTTTTGTAGATCTATACACGAAAATAATCAACAACTGATTCACACTTTAGATAGCTACTTTTATTATACACAGTACAGCAGGTAGTGCCTGACAATTATTTGCTTGTAAGCAGAATAATTATGAACATACTTTTAACTATACCAGCCTGGGCTACCCAAGGAAATGTAGGGGATTTTTATCCTTTTTTTTTTCTTCATTTACTTATACTTACATTGATGCAACTTCAGCAGATTAAATATTTTAAAAAAAATTGAGAAAATAGGAGACACTTTTTTGCATCTTGATTAACATGACATAAAATAATCCAAAACATAATGATCTTCATTGAAAATGTAATAACTAAATTTAGATAAACAAAAAGTACACCACAAATACTAGTTTTGCAGACTATAAGCCACACAAAATATAACAATAATATAAGTAACTCACCATCATACCTGATGAGCAAAAACTCGGGCCATAATTATGTCATTATAGCTAGACAAAACCCGAGCAATATCACGAGTCTCCTCCCGCTTACCCATTTGGATATCATCAGGTCCTAAATATATGGCATGCCCACCCAACAATGTAAATCCAGTCTCAAATGAAACCCGAGTTCTCATGGATGGCTTAGTAAAGATCATTGCCATTGTCTTCCCTTTAAATGGTAAAAATGTTCTGTCCCCTGATTTAAGTAGCGCCTTCACCTCAATGGCTCGATCTAAGATCTTCAAAATAGTGTCCTTATCAAAATCACTTATGTGGAGAAAATCCTTCAGGTCGGCTTTTGCTGCAGGAGACAGGACAACAAAAGAAGACAGTCAAAAGCTGAGAAATCAGAATTCGTGACCAGTTTTTCTTCAAATATCATCAGAGCTATTTAATTTCTACAGAGAGTTGAAAATATAATTCTGTTCCTATCCCCTGCATCAGTATTTCACATTAAGAATGTTCCTTTGCTGAATATTAGTACATAAGAACTATTTTATTATAGTATAACAAAGTCATACAATAATTTTTTTTTAAGGGAAAACAAGGGCCCTTCTCACAAAAATGACTATCAACTCTGAGAATTTATAAATATTAAAATAAAGTTCATAAGAAACATTAGAAGATTCATACTTTAAAATTCTGTAATACATTTGGAAAATTCATACATGCACAGACCATTGCTGTGTATGTATGTTTATAAAAGCAAGCGTTGTTGACCAAAGAGTCAGCTATATAAAATTAAGTAAATTCACAGATTAACGTAGTTGACAAACTTTTGTCGTAATCCATAAATAACTTCTAAACCGTAAAGCTACGGGATTAACACTGATCCCAAGTTAACAAATTAGTACTTCCACAGACCAATTGACCATAAACAATTGTAATAACTTCTCACAATTTATCTAAGATGTAATAAACAATTTTTTTGTAAGCTCCAATATATGAAGAGTTACTGCAATTATGTGCTATACTATATTTAATAATGCTATAACCCACCGACTGAAAAGTATGTCTTCACATACTATAATAAACACAAATGCGTCCATAAATATTCACGCATGGAGACTTAAGAATGCATTTAGTACTGTATCTTCAAATCAAACTCGTAGCTCAGAGAGTTTAGTTAACGATGGTAGCTTCAAGGCAACCAGAACCCTTATTGCACTAGTATAGTTCTTTAAACAAAATAGGAAGCACCAAATCAAAAGGATATTACGCCAATCGAAAATCTTAGTACATAGACGCAAGTCCAACAAATACCACATCTCGCAAATTTGTTTTAGCTATGTAATTTATATTGCACAAATTTAAAAATAAAATAGGAGAGTTCCTGAAACCCTAGTTCGATGCGATTAAATCTTAGATCATAGAGAATAACTAAACTTGATAAGTAATTTCCGAGAGAAATTATTAAGATTCACATAAAGCAAGCGAAGAAGTAGAAGAGTACCTTTACCAGTGACCGATGATTCAGCCGAAACAGCGGAAGAGGTCTGGCATGATATTTTGAGGCGAAATGCCGGAGAACTCACCGGAGAGGAAATGGTAATTCCAGAGAAACGAGCGCATTGACGGTTCCGAAAGGAGAAAGAGGGAAGTACAGCGGATAGAGAGGCTTTGTCCAATCGAACTGAACAGTGATAAGAAGTTGCGGCCATTTTCTGTGTACTGTAGAGTGAGCACTGAGCAGAGCAGAGTCTAACACACCCACTGCGTTTATTCTCTCGAGCACTGATTCGATATTTAATTATTTAGAGAGGGTACTATACTAAACCTCATTTTTCCGAGAAATAGCACTCGAGGCGTGGGCGTCAGATAACAGACGAACGCAGGTCGACACTCGAAAACCGTTGAATTTTACTTTGCAAATGAAATTTACATTCAATTTGTATGCAAAATATATAATTATAATTGGCCAAACAAAAAATTTTCAGTTAACTATGTTAAGATATACAAGATTTGATTACCATAAACTGAATGACGTTATCAAGAAAAAGGGAAAGAAAAGTAGGTCTAGCAAAACAGTGGCTACTTTCAGCCCTCAAATCAAGGGAAAGAAAATCAATAATAATAACAATCTTTTTTTTTGATCAACGGGGACATATTCTGGAAGAGAAGGGCTAGCCCAAAGCCCGAGTAAAAGAGCTGCAGCAAGGCCCACTAAAACATTCAAAAAAAATGGAAGGCCTCACTCTTAAACCCGAAGCTGACGCCTGAGGGATCATGAATTCATGATACATCCTCTAGAATAGCCGTTCTGACTTTGACGAGTGAGGAAGGCACATTATTCTTAATCTAAAAATGTCCATAGTAACAATTCCTATTTTCCACAAATAAATGAATATTCTTACGATCCACCAAGGAATTGAAGGGTGAGCCCTTAAAAAAAAAGCCCAGAAAATGTAGATAAATCATGTTTCTAATAAAAATATATAAATATTGATATAATTTCAGTACAATTTATTTTAAAAATGCTTAAATTTTCAAAATCAAATTAAATTTTTAAAAGATCCTCAATCATAATTGTAGAAGAGCTATAGACTGTAGAGTGTAGATGTGTGTCACAATTTGGAATGGAGGGTTGGGAAACACGGTGACCTAAACAAGGACATTTCGGAAACAAGAACTCAAGAAGTGGGTCCTCTCACTCATCAAGTACAGTTTATAAAGTGGTATGATGAAATGAGATGAGATGTGTAACTTGATCGTGAGGATCCCTATTCTCTAGTCGCACTGCTTCTTCCTTTGGCTTCTATTCCATCCACGGATTGAATGGGTCCTCTCTTCTAGTTGAGTTGAGTGTAGAAGAGCGTATAGACAGAGACCACATGCAATGCAGGTACATCATTGAAAATGAAACATGTACACTCGTATCTTGAATATATCGCAGGGCAGGTGCAGCCATTGAAAAAGATCTCAACAACCCTACCTTCCTTAAATAATAACCTTAATTTCCCAGCTCCAAATAAATGTTTTTCAGGAAATAGTCTTGTTTTTAGAATATAAATTCTTTAAAGATTTCGTCCTTAAATTATATAAATACATCATTAACAGAGTTTTACTCACTACCTATTAATTCTTAAAATATTTATTTATTTTATTTTTATTTTTAATTAATTAATGAACATTTTTTAAGTTGTACATTTTTAAATTTAATGACTAAATAATTAAAGTATATATTTTTTGGAATAAAAATTATATTTATTCAATTATTTTTTTTGAAAAATGTTAAAAAGGAAGTTTCCAAGAAACCAATCATTCACTATTCCACAAGTATCCCAACCCGAAAACATTAACAGCTGAAATAGCCAATTAAGTCAATTTTTTAGAACTAAATTATTTTTGTTAAACAATTGTTAAATCGTAATTCTTTATTTTACTACCATTAGCATTAATCAATGATGTAAAAGAATATTTGTAGTTGTATAGTTATGATCTTAATATTAGTCTTTCCATGTGTTGTGGATATGATGACCATCAATATTGTCCTTTGATATAATTGAAGTAATAGCTTCATTTGAAAGCAAATAAATAAGAAACTGGGGAAATATTATTATTATTATAATTTGACATATACTTTTAATTATTTAGTCTCTGAAATTTATTCTTATACGATTTAACTTTTAAAATTTATTGACTTTAAGTTAAACATTTTAAAAATTAAATCATATAAAAATTAAAAATCAAATAATTTCAAGGCTCCAATAACTCCAAAGTGTGTCGGCGCTGCAGAGTGTATGATTTTTCTTGAAAAGCATAGTAATGGAAATGGCAACAGTAATAGTAATAGAGGGAATCGAAAAGTGTTTGGATGCATTATAATGTGGACAGAACACCGAAAAGAAAAACATGGCACGAGTGTGTAGGAGATTGGTAGATTGAAATTCACATGCATTGCTTTCAAAATCTTAATGACCGGGTCATCTTCTCTCGTCTCGTCCCGTGTACACCATCACTTTGGTGCTACCATTTGTGTGTTTAGCACGAGGGCATGTCCAATCATAATTTTATATCAAAACACACTTTTCAACATTTTTTTTCTGAATTTAGTATTTTGTGTGTACTACTATTTTAATATATTCTTTATTTATCTTCAATAATAAACATTTTAGTTAGAATGAAACTATTGAAGTCTTAACAATATATATATATATATATATATATATAAGAGATGATTTTATAGAAATAAACCTAGGAATGTGCTTCATCCTTGGCTTTTTGTGATAGAAAGATCACGTATGCTAAACGGAAATTAACAATGGCTACTTTCTTCTACTATTTTCAGAAGCTGACTCAGACCAGTAGAACCTTGGGTGATTTTTTAATTGAAAGGAACACCATACCGTTCAAGAAGATATATACATAAAATAATTAATAAATTATTAAGTTTTACTAAATTTATTAGGCAGAGACTCGTAAACATTCTTACTGCATACTTCCATTTTATTATTATATTTATATCTTCAATGCATTTCACTGATCTTTTCCCACTCTCGGTATGGATGGTGATGGAAAATGATAAGAAAGTGGCACACATAAAAACATAATGAGCAAAACTTTATTATGAATGGTATTTAAATTATGGAAGGCACACAAGTAGATGTATTTCTTCGATTTCGGTGGTGTTTGGGTTTTGAGTCTTTTGACTCCTCCGTGATATAAGGTCATTCATGTCTTCCACTTTATTCCTTGCGTTGCTTGCTTGGTCCTCGATTGCGCCTTTGAATCTTTCCTTTGTCTGAATTAGAGGCCAATGAAGGGACTAGATTCACTAAGACAGTAAGACGTTCCACAATATTGTCCCTAAATAGTTCCCATTAGAGTTAGCTTATTAAGGTCTTTAAAAGTCAAAAAATCAATCAATACGAAGGACCACGCTTCTGTGTTCTAATTAACAATGCCATTGACTTATATTCCAACAAAAGAAGTGTTAGAGTGATAGTAATAAGTATAACTAGTAAGATCCCTGTCCTACGCGAGAAGACATTCCAACTCCAAATTTCGCCGCGATTGAAGCTTTGCTTGAACCAAGACTTTCTTTCATTCTCTCAGTGTAAACCCCGAAAAAAGTAATTGCCACAGAGAAGATTAGCAGTATAAAACCATTAATACAAAAAAAAAAATTGTAATTTTTATATTTCTCACGCCAAATTTTTTAATTAAAAATTTACATGTGTAATTTATATAATTTATTTATTTTATAATCGCTAAGTTTAATCGTCATTATAATTATTGGTTGGTGATGGTCATGTGATGTGCCGCGTGTTGCTGTACCTGGAAAATTGGATATGGGTAAGTAATGGAAGTGAATCAGAGCTTCAATCTCACGTTGAAGTGTGTGGCAATTGAATGAAATAATATTTAGTTTGGGGTATCGGATAGATAGATCCGAAGCTCCATTCCATCGCAAATCTTATCTTAAAAGTGATACCTATAACATAATCACAGGGCAGCATATTTTGTATGGAAATGCCAAATTGTTTAAACCACACAATTTTTCCACGGTTCAGGTTTTGGTTCATTTCACCTTAAAGGGTACGTATTATGGCCCCACATAATCACAGTAGTTACTGACAGCGACAATGGTGCTCTGCTCCTACATTTCTACTACTATCCACCAGGCCCACCACCCATCACTTGGACAGACCTACCCCTCTCCTCTTGCTCAACTACAGTGTCCAGGGTGTATTTTTCTGGCATTTCCATTACTTTTCACCATTGATTATAGCAAGAGAGATCATAGTAACACAGCTATAGCAGCTTTTTTTCAATTACAGATACGCTCACGGCTGATCCACCATATAAACAATCTCAGATTGTTCGTTGCATCCCATACTGCATTAAGAGAGAGAGAGAGAGAGAAACTAAGCAGAAGGATGAAGCGTGGGTTGTTTCTGGTTTTCTTAGTTGTGTTTGGGATATTAGAACAGAGACTGTTAGTCCAAGTGGAAGCAGATGATGGGTTTGTGAAAGCAAGAGGTGTGCAGCTAATGTTGAATGGGAGCCCTTACTATGCTAACGGCTTCAATGCCTACTGGCTAATGTACGTGGCCTCTGATCCATCTCAGAGGAACAAGGTCTCATCTGCGTTTCAAGAGGCTACAAATCATGGACTTAACATAACTAGGACTTGGGCTTTCAGCGACGGTGGATATAAACCGCTGCAATACTCTCCAGGATCCTACAATGAAGATATGTTCCAGGTTAATCTTTATTTTGATTTTCTTTTTTTAAATTCTGAAATTCATTAATTCATGGCATATATCAAACGCATCAAATTTTAATTCTTTGCATTTTCTTTTTCAGTTGATGTAGTGTGCTAGTACTACTGGTTGTCGTTGTTGTTAGATGTTATATTTTGATTATTTTCTATTTATTTTACTGTGCTTTAATGGATTGAAAATGAAAGGGGCTGGACTTCGTAATATCTGAAGCCAGGAGATATGGGATCAAGCTGGTGTTGAGTTTGGTAAATAACTATGAGAACTTGGGAGGAAAGAAGCAGTACGTGGAGTGGGCAAGGAATCAAGGCCAGTCCATTAATTCTGAAGATGATTTTTTCACAAACCCTGTGGTGAAGGGATACTACAAAAACCACATCAAGGCAAATATTTTTTTTTCTTTTATTTTGTTTATCCTATTTTCATCATTATTATTGTCCCTCGCAATAGGTCGTCTGCAGTTCCTTGTATTCACCTTGAAAGTGTTATAAATATAGTTAGTAGAATTGATTTTAAACTTAAATTTGCTTCTTCTGACACTGGAGTTTTTTTGTTTAATTTGTTGTAGACTGTTCTTACAAGACGTAACAGCATCACTGGAGTTGCTTACAAAGACGACCCAACTATAATGGCGTGGGAGCTGATGAATGAGATAAGGTGCCCTTCAGATCAATCAGGAAAAGCTGTACAGGTAACCATTCTTCGGCCACCTCATTTGCTTTCTCTACCATTACCATGTGACAAAAGCTTCAAAGTTAAATTCTCTTTCAAATAACAGAAATTGTCTCTTTCTCCCTTTGAACAGGCTTGGATTACTGAGATGGCATCTTACTTGAAATCCATAGATGGAAACCACTTGCTAGAAGCTGGTCTGGAGGGTTTCTATGGTCAATCAAAGCAGAAGTCTAATCCCAACTTCCAAGTAGGAACTGATTTCATTGCTAACAACCAGATCCCTGGCATTGATTTCGCTACGCTTCACTCATACCCTGATCAATGGTACACTTCCATAAATTTCTTTGTTAATATTATCATTGTTTTTTAGGTATTACTTAACATCATTCATAGCATAAGAATGATGGATGAAATTGGTTTATTCTGCATGAGCAGGTTATCAGGTTCAAATTATGATGATCAACTCTCATTTTTGAGTGGCTGGCTGAGCCAACACATCCAAGATGCACAGAACACCCTTCGCAAGCCACTTCTGTTGGCAGAGTTTGGGATATCATCCAAGAATTTAGGGTCTAACTCAAAGCCAAGGGACCAGCTTTTCAACACTGTGTATTCTGCCATCTATTCATCAGCAAGTGGTGGCGGCGCTGCTGTCGGCGGCTTATTTTGGCAACTTCTAGCTGAAGGAATGGACTCTTTCCGAGATGGTTATGAGGTGGTCTTGGGTGAGAGCCCCTCAACCGCGAGTTTGATTGCTCAAGAGTCTCAAAAGCTAAATCGAATTCGAAAGATGTATGCCAGACTCTCAAACATTCAGAAGCGGAATAAAGCAAGAGAAATTAGAAGCGCACAACGGTGGGATGGCGATAATGGCAGAAATTGAGATGCATGACACTTGCCTGACAGACATAACTAATATATAGAGAAAACACAACTTGGTGGCAGCATTGTATTGTAAACTCAGTTATTCGTGCAAATGCGAGTATCTATTATCTATATGATGTGCATCCTGTCCTATAGCTGAAATCTTAGAAATAAGGCATGGACACATTTATTAATTAAGAAACGATTCCGTTCTTACATGTATTGTAACCAAACACGTAATATACAAGTGAGCATTTGTGTTATGCTTTATATTTCCTAGTTATATGTCGGCAAATTAGACAAGGGAGCATCTGCCATGGGATCACCAGTGAAGACGCTCACTGGATAACTTTATATAACTGTTCCATCTTTTATTGTTGCATTCTTCAGTATAACTGTGATGCCAGACCTAATGTAGAAGCCTTCCTTTGTCTTGTCTGCTTCTTGAACACCCTGAAAAGTAAATACACTTGAATAAGCAGGGAAGTTCGGATTATAAAATTCCTTAAATACTCAAATTACTTCTTGAAGCGTCACTTACATCATGATTTTCAATAACCACGTTTCTTCCTATCTTGGCATTCTTGTCGATTATACAGTTCCTTCAAGGAAGTTAACTTAAGAAATTAGGAAAATTTAGAAATCGAGAATGTTACGAAATGTAAGTTTGTGTGCATGCCTTGGACTGTTACTTAAAGAATCTAGATATGAAGGATGGTAAAGACTTTTTGGAGAGACATAATGACACCTGATTTTAGTGTTCCCTCCAACACCAATTGGAACTTTTCCTTCTGCCAACCAGGAAGCAATTTCAGACTCGGTTTGATAGTAGTCTGCACCCATCATCATGGTATCCTGGATAGCAAAGCCCACAGAAACATTCATGTCATTTGCTAGACGAAAAGTTTTCAACTCAAGAAGCTACTAGTTAGATAGAACTTAACTGATTCTGTTAAGTTTGGGTTCGGAAATTTTCGTGGATACTCATGCAGTACAAAGAAAAAAGGATAGAGAAAAGTACAAAATTGTATTTAGCTTACCTGTAGATCTACGCCCGACTCCAAACGAGAGCGCACACCAACAATGGAATGTTGAACACTACACTGCCTCAAGAAGCAACCGTGAGAAATAATTGCATTCACAATCTGTGAAAACCAGTCAAGAAGTCAGAAGCAACAAAGAAGCCAAATATACAAACTGATCAAACCTTGTTGTCATACCTTGCAATTTTCAACTTTAGTGGGTGGAAGGAATCTTGGAGAAGTGAAGAAAGGTGTCTTTGGGTCATAAAATTCAAACTTGGGAGGCTGTGAGTAATAATACTTATGGTCAGTAAATATTCTAGATTTTTTCCAGTGCAATAAAACATGTTCATGATCTGCAAGAACTTGGCGTAATGCAGGTTTTAGTCTTCTGAAATTTGAATGATTCCCAAGTTCTGCAGCAACACTCATGATACTCCTCCTCGATTGTGACAATTTTTCATTTCTTTCAATAATGAACTATGACCAACTTTCATTTCTTAACATTATAGCTACCCACCACAGGCTTTCATTTCTTAACAAAAGTAGTAGCAGTTTGAAGATAGTTGAACCAACCTGTTCTGTTAGGGCCAGATTGGCGTCAAAGAAGGACTTTATAGTTCCAATATCTTCCCAGTAGTCATTGAACAAATATGCCTGAGAATGTCAATAAAAGCATAAACATCAAGTGTTACCACTTATAACTTAACCTAAAGGAATCCATTTTCTAAGCATTCAATGATTAGAAAAAGAACAGCAAATGGAATATAGGTGACAAATTCCTAATTGGAGTTCCAGCTCACTTGGACATTGTGTTCCCTCACAGCAGATGGAATAATTTCAGATCCGAAGTCATTGCATGAAGGACAGCTCCATCTCAATAGTTTCAAAAGGGTCTCAGTTCTAAATACATAAACACCCATTGATGCAATGTAAGGATATTTCTGAGCTTCTTGTGGAGATAATCCAAGAAGGGAAGTGTCAACTTGCTGCAGTTATTATTAAATGTGACAATGCATGAGCTCAGATGGGAAAAAATAGATTTAATTCACTCCCAATATGGTAAAAAAGGATGTAGTAAATTTGCGGTACAATTTATTTACCATTGCCTTGAGATTTGAACCCTTCGGCTTCTCTGCAAACTGAATAATGCGTCCTGTTTGATCAATTTTCATAAGCCCATAATCTGATGCACGGCTGCAACACAACTAGCAGTGATCAACTTCATTCAATAACAACACGAGGACCTATTATTAATGAAAGTTTTGCCTCCTGAAAATGAGGTTGTATGCCTTCATAATAAGAAGATCAAACCAAATCAGACAAAACTACATCAGATTTTGCCTGTACCTGTCGTCCATTGGTACACAAGAAACTGTTATATCAGCATTTGTGTCAATATGTTTCTGCAAGCAAAGTTTTCATTACACAGTTATGAGTTATAGAAAACTATAACTTGTACTATATGTAATAACAGACTAGAAATTATCTCAACGTTTTACCTGCACGAAGTCCGTATAGTCCATTCGATAAAGATGATCACCAGAAAGTATCAATATATGCTCAACATTCTTGTTCTTGGCATCCTGCATGTTAATGATGACATTCATTTTATTCCATTCATAGAATATTTCCAAGATATCATTATTGCTTACCTCAAAGACCCATATGAATTGCCTCACAGCATCAGCTGTCCCTTGGAACCATTTCTTCCCTGCTTCTCCAGGTGTTTGGGTAGCAGCCAAGACCTGTTGTGTGGGCAAGTAATTATGCTTGTAGGATTCAACTTAATTATAATTTCCACATAAATGTACTTCCTGTAAGATAATAAGTTTTCCTTCTCTCTATTCACTTGTATAAAATGTTACCAATTACTATTTAGCAGGTCCAAGAAACTGTTATATGACAAATTAAATTACCTCCACAAAACCATCTCCAAAGTTCATACAGTTGCCAAAGTTATAAGTGCGAGACAAGTGGCGATTAAGGGAGAAAGAGTTGAACTGAGTTAAAATGAATATTTTTCTTATGCCACTGTTAATGCAATTGCTCATCGGGATATCTATGAGTCTGTAACACCCTCCAATCGGAACCTGCAAGCAGGCAAAATTATTGATAACCATAAAAGAATTCAAATTCAAACTTTGAAAAAAAATCATTGGAAATTATTAGAATCCCAAACACTGAATTTTCAAGCACTTAAAACTTCTAAGATATTTAAATATAAAAATTTTCAAATTTATGAATTATATATAACCTAAATAATATACACACTTACCAGCCTTACTAAACAATACACAATCTCAAGGAAAAAGAAAACGTCAAACAACAGGAAAGGAGATCATACTGCAGGCTTGGCTCTTCTGCTAGTAAGAGGAAAGAGGCGTGTTCCAGCACCACCACCCAGTATGATGGAAGCAACATTTTTTGGGTCTGCTTCTCCACTCTCAAAATTAGGTGCCTCGTACACCTGAAATCATAATAAACACTAACTAAAGTGGTGTTTTTTGGTTTGGTATTGCCATCGGATTGAGCAACTAAGACATACATACGCACACACAAGTGATCTAAAATTCTCAATCATTCATTGAGAAGAAAATATTGCTTGTTTTACCATCGACTCTTTTTTTATGTCTGGTGTGAGAACAGAGTAGGCAACGCCAGGCTTGAACTTTGTAGCAGTGATATGGGGTTTTGAAGTCTTGTGGGATTGAAAAGATAAGAACATGGTGTTTAGACTTGCCCTTGTAGTCTCACCCCAGAACACAGTAACACTATTTCCTCCTACTCCCTTGCTTGCTTTAACTAGATTGACATTGGCATTCAGAACTGCGCAAGTGGAATCCATAGTTAAAGCAGCTGCAGTTTCAAAATCCAACACTACCTTATTCACTAACTCTGCACGACAGTATCAAACTTTTGCGAGAGAGGTGAGGCAAAAGGACCAAATTATTAGTAATACTCTGTTCTAAATTTGGGATGAAAAATGAGAAATAAGAAATGAATGTGGGACGAAAGGGAAGAGGATAATGGCGAAGGTGTGAATGTGTAAATGTGAGATCTATCGGCGTGCAAGCCGTCACGAGAAACCTGGTAACTCTCGCTATCACTCTGTTTCGTAGTCAGCAGTGGGCAGTAGACAGTGGCTACACATTTCTGACTATCATTTACAAACCGTGTAATCACCTCTCTCATGATCAGCCATATTTTTTCATATTAAATGGTTTATATTTTTAAATTTTACATAAAGTTTTAATTTTACTTTTAACTTAATTTTATATTTAAAATTTTAAATTATAATTAATTTTATCTCAGAATTTAATATTATTTAAATTTTAAATTATTAAAAAATAATAACCTTATAGTTGACTAAATTTTTAAATATTAAAAATAAAATAAAATATTAACTTATATTAATTTTAAAAATATAATATTAAATATCACATTATTTTTTATTAATAATTTATGTGATATTAAATTATAAAATAAAATTGATTATAATTAAAAATTTTAAAGATAAAATTGACAATAAAAAAATTTAAACATAAAATTAAATAAAATTTAAAGACATCGAAAATTACTTTTGTCTAAATTGTATGATATGTTATGTGCTTTCTTGGTTATACTGCTCCTATTTTTTCTTTTCTATTAACTCCTCTTTATTTTATTTTCTTTCTTTTTCCCTAAACTTCAATTAACTAACAAATACTATTGACCCTTTTTTTGGACGTTGGTATAAGTTGCATGTTCAAGAGTAAAATTCACTAAAATTAGTTTACTTTTTGTCAACAAATCAATTACACAAATAACAATTTAAGTGTTAATTGTTGATCACCAAATGTTTGATGAAAAAAATAATAATAATATGGCTTTCCTCTGAACTGTGTTGCCTCAGAAGAAGTTAGAACTGTGACAAGGTGTCCTTTGACCTCACTTAATCAAAAAATACTTTTTAAATTTTTCATGTCTTAAATGTTTTGTGAATAAAATAAAAATAACATAATTTAAAAAATATTTTAATAATTTTAATTTTTATTGACTATTAATTTAAATTGTATGTATATTATGTTATTTTTTTATTAAATTGAATTTATGTATAATTTATACAAATTCAAATTCATAAAATCACTATTCCAATTAATCATCTCATTGGTCATTTCTCTAAGTAAAACACTTAAACGCCATAGCAGTTTTCAAATGAACAAATTACATTAATTTTTATTAAAATTAATTAAATTATACTTAATTTAATATTTACATTTAGTGCTAACGCTACTTGATAGTATTAATAAAAATATAGATATAGAAACCAAACAAAAATATACTTCGTATTCCATTAACTTTAATTTATTTAAATATTATGTTTGAGTGTATAGCAAATTAACTCATTGAGCACACGTTGCCGGTTGCTCCACGCACCATGTCTCAAGGCCCATGACTTTCGCCACGTTACTTTAATGCTGAAAACGGACGACAAAGCACAACCAGATTCATGGTTCTTCCTATGTTCACTTTTGTCGAGTTGTCACCCAAAGGCCAATGGAAAAACGTTTGATGAGTCAGACATAAGGTGTAACAAAACAGTAACCATACACGTGTCAATTCTATCGATGTATGATGTACCCCTTCTAAATGATTAATCATCATGGCTGTCGTAATGTGAAGATTCATGAATGAATTGGTGGCGGCTTTAAATCTGATACAACTTTCTCTCCTTTTATTTTTGGCATTAATTTGATAAATTTGTTATAAAAGAAAAATAACTAATTAATCATGTTGCTATTTGTTAAGTTAAAATTTATTTTTAATATATTTATTTGTTAAGTTGTAATATGAAAAGCGAAAACATATAAATACGTGGAGAATTCAGACCAGAGTTCAGAGTGACCACTGCCTTCCAATTCTGAATTGCCAACTATAGCCGGACACAGAAAAAGTCCATATCTTAAAAATTACTAGTTAATGACAATCTATAAATGAACAAACAAACTTTTGGGTCAAGTTCTTGGCACAGTGACAGTGTGCGTATGTTGAAGCTCCTCTCCTCTAACCAAATATTGCTATGTCTCGTCTACAGTATGTTAGCTTGATAAACTAAACTATGCTGAACTGATTGATATGCAACGTTAATCTTGGCGATTAGGACCAAGAAAACCAAGTTCCACAGAGTCAAATCCAGAGTCTCCACTTCTTAAATGCACATGTAAGAGCATAGATTGAAATCTTAATCCATCACTTTATTACTTAGTATTGTTAATACAAGTTCAAGATGTAAAAGGGGCGACAAATGGGAAGTTGTCATTTTAGATAACCAAAAAAATAATAATAATAATTCCACCATACAGGAATTTAGGGTTGACACTAGACAAGTAGACAACCAACTTGAAGACAGATTCTTGAGCAGCTCGAGTACACAATTAAGAAAGACGCCCGTCATGTACAGTTTTCTCACCAGCAAACCTTTTTCTGCTATACAAACAAAGTGGACACGAGTTCCATGCAGGTTTAAACAAGACTTGGATTATAATTTTAATGCCAACAGGGATGCAAATATCTTTGCCTTACCTTTAATTTTCTTTCCTCCCGACTGTCTATGTATGCCAGAAGTTCCTCTTGTCTTATTAAAGCTTCGTATAAAGCCTATTTAGGAAGATGAAACCACAAGTTCGTATATAATTATATATCAAAAATAATTGGATAGGCTAGCACAAAACAAATCTTGATGAAGGCAATCAGATTTTGCAAGGTAAGGGAGACAGTCAAAGAAGTGGATTACAATGGTCTGGAAAATAAATTACCAACGCCAAAGTGGCAGCTCTAAAATTTCTCTATGTACGTCAAAGTAACATAATTCAGGTTCCTTTCTAATCTCTAATCACTAGAGATAAAACAAATGTAGAAATCAGGCTTAATAATTTAATGCATAAGATATACTTGGGGCTTTACCAAAGGTCTGCTTAGCTGCAAGTGTAAGTATTAAATTTTATCATTTACTGCATAAAAGAAGATAAAATGAAAACTCACTACTGATGCATTTTGTACCTCCAGAATCAAACACATGCACCACATAATTTTTGAGACTGAATAAAACAGCAGGAATTGCTATCTTTCTTGCCAAAAGCAAAACATGTGTTTTCCTATGAAATTCAGTTACCTTCTTTGTAGCAATCAACTCAGCTTCCAATGCATCCACACGATAAACTGCAGCATTGAGCAGCTCTTCTTTCTCATATGGCATTGCATTAGGTTTTGCTTGTAGCATGTCAACTTTCTCTTCAAGTTCACCCAGCCGTTTTAAGGCAGATGAGAGCAGGTCCGCCTTTGAGAATCCAGGAGCAGGTGAAGGAGGTCGAGATATGTCCTTGGATATTGGTACATTGGTAATGTTAGGCATATTCTTGGCAGAATCATATTCAGACTGCCGAGTTCCCTTAGTGTCACGAAATGCTAATAAAGAGGCAAAAGTATAAAGTGCAACAAAGAAGCCCACTATAACAGCCCAAATATAAGCACAGATTCCATCAGGAGATTTCTCAGTACTTGATGGAGATGTCTCTGCAATAAATAAACAAAATATAAACATACTTTTCTTTTATGCTCAGAACAATTAGTAAACCTACAAGGTTGAATTTGTTCAAATTATCTAGATAAAACTTTATGAATTTCTTATCATTTTACTAAAAAGCAAGATTTACTCCTATGTATACATATATTCCTTTAATAATGATGGCATATTAACACCGACTTGAAGGGAAATAACTTCAGGGAGGATGCATTGAATTTCTACCTGTAGAGACTGATGAATTTTGAGGTGTTGCTTGCTTTTCCTTCCACCCAACATCAACAGCCTTGTCAACTATGGGAATATACTCATCATACTCAGAGAAGCCTCCAGCAAGACTAGCTTTACCAATCAATCTAGCCTGGAAAAAAAAAATGTAGTTGAATTGAATTGTTGCCATATTTTGCAACCTCAATATCAATAAAGTTCTGTCATATAAAATGACAAATTAAGTGGTCACAAGAAACGACTTGGTGAATGGCATATATAATCAAGATCAGCGTGAGCTATCTCATTTGATATTTTATGATAGCCAAATACCAAAATAAATTAGAAACAGAAGTTGAGATCTTAATTCAACAGTAGTGAGCACTGAGCACCATATATAGTTGGCTTACACATATATTCTAAATCAAAATTTAAGTGCCAAAAATCACCACATATCAAGTGACAATAATAAAGGTGTATGATAAAGAAAGATAATTCCGAGTTGATGCAAAAAGGGTTAATGCTGCTACTAAAAATGAGCTACAGAGAAATTTTCAAAACAATGTCATAAATAAGTAAAAGACGAATAACTAAATCAAACTTCACAACCCTAGCTAGTTGACCAAAATTGTTTCATAAATGAAGAATTAAAACTCATGAATAAATCAAAGTCTATCCCAACATCAAATTTATCTAAGTGTCTATTGACCTATTCTCAAGAAATAATCTTGGCCACTTACTTCTTCCCGGACAGGAGTCAGCCTAGGGTTTATGTAGTTCCCACTAGCTTTGGGAGAAGTGATATCTTCAACTTCAGATCCTGATTCTGCTGTAGATGTATCACTACTTCGTATCTGTTCTCATAAACAAAAAAACAAAGGAAGAGCAAATGAATATTATGATTGGTTCTCAAACTTCGAAAATCTGAAAGTTCTCATTCATGTAGCATCGAAGATTGTACTGGAAATATGACTGGTTCTCAAACTTCAAAATCTAAAAGTACTCATTCAGGCAGTGTTTCAGATGGTACAGGAAACCTGACCATTGGATAACAAGTCTTATCACATTCAATCACCCTCCCCTCATCATTAGTAACTGTCACTATTTGTCTAGTACATTGCACTTCACCACTAAGAATCATCTGCATGGACAACAATCTTAATTGAGTCACATAAAAGCTGCTTAGAAAGAGAGAAAACCAGAGTAATTTTGGTGAAAAACGGTCTAATGAGACAAGGAGCAAACCTTCAAAATGTTTGGGTCTTGCCATGGCCCTTTATCAGACCTCATACAACCATCTTGATCTATGCAAGTACAGCTACCACCTAGAAATTCTGGCAGGTCACTGAAAAATTCCAAAAATAATCAGAAATTTCAAATGACAAAAAAATTTGATCGTGATATATATATATTTTTTTTGTGTGTTTTCCAAAAGTATTCTCTATTAGAGGCAATATCACTTGATATATTGTAGAGCACTAAATGTGAACATCTCTCTCAACGAAAATTCGAATATTGGTTCACCATGTTGTGGGAGAGACTATGTCCTTCTATTAGACCCAACTCTCGTTAGTAACTTAAATATAATTTGATTAACAGAATTTAATATAAAATTACCTTGCATCAATAATTTCAAGTAATTTACTCTGGAACTTGTTGCCAAGAACCTAATAGAACATTCAAGTATCAATTAATCCTCTATACCCATAGCTTATCTATATGAACTGTTGAAAATTATTACTTCAATGAAATACTATACAAAACTTTATATAAAAACTAATTCAAGTAATTAACACACTGACATACATGAATCTTCGAAGTAGTTTTGGGATCAAGAAATGTTTTCACTGTGTTCCAGAGCAGCTTAAAACCAGGACCAGCATTGATGATAAACATCCGGCTTAGAGTCTGCACAATATCATTTATATCAGTACATGTTAGATGAGATAAATGAACAAGATGTAACTTCAGAGGCCACAAACAAGTGGAATCTAGCAAAATACTGATTATAGAAACTGCATACTTCAGGGTAGTAGTCACCGTCAATCTTCTGCAGTTGCATAATGAGTTCTCGTGCAGACTTGGTTAGGTTTTTGAAACCCTAGAAAGCAAAAGGCAGAATAGTAATGTGAACCATAGTCTTAACAGATCCAATTTGAAATGGATCCTAGGACACTTTTAAGTTTTAATTATCGCTTAGGCATCATACCACGCCATGAACGTCCAAAATAGTTGTGCTTGAATCTATGTGTCTCTTTGCCGCAATAGAGCAAGCTGGAAACTTAATAGCAAATGTTTTCTCAAATCCTTGAACATGGTATCTTAGATATCTTTCGATGGTAGTTACTTGCATTAGCTTACTGGGATCAACTTTGCCTAGCCTCTCTATATAAACAGGTTTTCCTTCCTTATCCACGCCATGGTAACCATGTGGATAGTACTGCAGAACTTCATTCAACTCATTGAACTCAAAATCCTAGAGAGAGAGAGAGAGAGAGAGAATGAATTTCATATCACAAATGCAGAGTAATGTAGTATGAACCATGAACACCACATTTAACAATCTTACATATATTTACAGTTATGTCAAATCAAACATGATTAACTGAAAGAAGAAAACAAAACAAATGGCAGGGTAGATTTTTCATATCTGATGACTGACCTCCATAATTGTATCTGTACCATAGTCTTTCCTCCATTGAATCATGTTGGCCCACATGTGCTTTGCTTTCTCAATATCAAACTTCCTTGCTTTCAGGAATCTGTAATAACTTTAGTTAATTACAGTTTTGAACTAAAAAATAAAGTGAATCAGCTACCAGCCTATGAAGCACGTTAATAACAAAGATGCAGAGGCCATGTATGTAATACATGAAGTGTTGTGTAGAATATTATGAATCATACGTCTGAAATGATCGCCTTAATGAGAAACTATTAGTAGTTTTATTAAGAAACTATGTAATCCCTATCCACAGGATAAAAAATTTAAAAGAAAAATTCTTTTGTGGATATATTTAAATGTAAATGGTAAGGAATAAGAAATAGTAACCTCAATAACATATGATAGTCATCATGTTTTGGAGGCAACAAGTTATCTGACATAAGTGCCTGTCGAAATGCATCCACTGCTTCAAGCTCCTTAACATCTCGAACATCCTCAATGGAAACAGAATTGCTCCGACTGGCACTTTTTCTCCTGCCTTTCTTCTTGAGAGAATGTCTGAATCGGCTCGACGCATTTATTGCTTTCTTTTTCAGGCTGCCTATTCTTGTTCGCCTATCATCCTCGGAATTCTCAAAATCTGATTTTCGCTCTCTACGTTCATCATGACCTGAGAACCCTTCAAAACCTAATAAATCAACCTATATTAGATACAATTTTACTTTAAATGTCATTTAAGTACTTTAGAAACCCATTTCTGAATCAGGACTACTTTACATTTTTAGATTAAGTGTGGGTCAGAATTGGAGGCAAATGCAGAATCAAAAATCAGTTAAAGACTATTTATCAGGGAATTTTGACTCTTTGTATTAAGTTCAACAGAATCGTAGTGGTAAATCCGAATTATTGCAATGATCGGTGAGAGTAGGTAGGACAGGCATGAAATTGGGAAGCATTTAATACTACATATACAGCATAGTCATCCCTTCTTAAGATCATATAAGCACGAGGATCGAGTGCTTGATGAATTTACTTCCAAAATAAAACCTGTTCATTTCTTAAATCATCGAAATTTCCATTTAACTAAATTCAGCTCAGTCACGCCGTAATCCCGATTGATTCATATCAGGCGAATAAATTTAACGATCCAGATGTAGCACGTAACGTAATCCATCAAAGGGGAATTCATCTTGATGAATATCATTAATCAATATATCAATTAAGGTTGAAGAAAATATTCAATTAACAAATCCTACAACAAGCAATTCGAAAAGAGGGGTTACTCACAAGGCCGTGCGAATCGATCAAGTGGCCCGGACATGTCGAGATAGTTAAGTGAAGATCGAAGTCGTAGACTATATGAAGCATCAAAACCCTCAATTCACGATGCTTTGTCGCAGGGGAGAAATATAAGCCACAGCAAAAATGAAATTTAGAATTATAGTATTTTCTTTTTTTTTCTTAATTACCTTATGGTACAGGTTTTGAAGGTACGGTCAATCGGATTCGGAGACGGTAAAGGTAGAATAGATGGTGTCGGCAGAAGAAAACCGAAAGAGAAGATGAAAGTGAAAATGTTCAAAATTTGTAGTTCAGACTTCAGAAGCCGCCGTGGCTAAAAGTTAAAGTAAAACTTGACACTGCCAAAGAGGTTAGTAGCCACGTCGTCTCTAAGTGGGTCAGCATAATTATGTGAAGTTGGCGTTGGCGGGAATTTGTCCGTCGGGGCCGTTATCGGCGGAGCCACACCTTCCTTTTCTACATTTTTTTTAACTTATTATGTACATATTATTTTTACTTAACCAAAATTGTTTATTAACACTTTTTTCTTGACATTTTTATATAAAACATGTTTCTTTCTTCTTTCAAAAGAGAAAAGATACTTGAATGATAAAGGAGCTTTAATAAACTATAATATTTAATTATAAATCAGGATACAAATTTTTTAAAAGTAAGAGAAGATTATAATGAACTAGATTAAATTGTCACTGTTAAATTTTATCAAAATTAACTGTAAGTAGTATGTAAAATCTGTTTAAAAATAATAGCCTGTAAAATTGGTTTCTAAAATGTTGACCTTAGAAAAGATTTATAATAAAATTTTGGTGATATAATTATTAGTTTTAATAAAATTTGAATAAATTATTATTTTAATCTTTAAAAAATAGATTTATTTAATTTAACTCTTTAAAAATTAAAATTATCAAAAAAAAATTGAATAATTTAATTTTTATGTTAGCTATATATATATGCTTAAATAACACTGTAACAAATCAAAATTATAATTAATATATTATAACAACTCAAAACTTTGAAGGATATTTTTTAAAAATAAAATTAAGTATTTTAATCTTTTAAAAATTAAATTAAAATATTTTAAAAAATAAAAAAATAATTTAATCCGATAATATTTTGATTCATAATTTATAAAATTTTGGTGATCTTTCCGTTAGTCCTTATTACTTCGTATCCCATAAAAGTACAATTGAACAATCAAGAGTGCATACGATTAAACATCTCTGATTTCAATGATTGCACTTAACTAACACGCGATTTTATTCCCAAACCCAAAGAAGAACATGCGCTCTCGTTGATCGTTAAGTCCGTAACTCTTAATGCTTTTTTTATTAAAAAAAAAAGTAAAATACAAGAAATTCCCTTAAATTTTAACCAATGTGTAAAAAATCCCTTAAACTTTTATCTTTGACTAAAGATTGGCTGTGTCTATCTTTTTCATGATCATTATGCTACGTGAGACATAAATGAACATATAATTATCAGCATATGCTGTAGTGACCCAGTCTAATATGATATGGAGGCAATTAATAGATAACGATAGATAAGAACAAAACAATTGATTCAAACAGCAATGTGTCCAACCCTCCCAGATATTTTTCCAGACATGGAAACACAAATGAAAGCAGCAAGCTGGGCGCCATGGATGAGTTACATTACATATTATTAGCCGCCGCCGGTGATGATTGTAGCAAGCAACGATAACGCAGAACAAGTTTCGCGTGATACATTCCTATATTAGCATTAATGCTTTTATATACATAATATTTACAGGCTACTGCAATAAGTAAAGTAGGTCGGGTCAGGGAGTAGTATAACTGCTATCTGCTGTACCAAATCCCATCGACTTTCTAGTATAGGATTATGTACAATTTAAAGTGTCCAGGATCTGCAACAAGAGTTGTCAAGATGATTTAATCAAGTAATCCTGGGGAACGAAAGGGCGAGGAAGAGAGTTCGGAGATGGACCAAAACAACGAAACCTTGTACCTGTTATTCATGTTTTTTCCGGCCCTAAGTTGGTTAAGTTTGTCCCTCCACAAAGCTACAGCAAGCATCAGAAACATGAGATGTTAAACTTGTAACGTCAGGGAAGTACACTTTGTGCTATCGCTATAATACATAAGAAAATTGATCTTGCAAAACTTGCATCCTAATTTAATGTGTGCACGAAGGAAGAATCACTTTGATTAGCCTAATGGATTCCCAGACTAAATATCAAGTATCAGGGTATCAGGAAAATATGAACAACAAAAAAATGAAGATTAAGCCTATTGGCAAGAACGTTTTAAGTCACTTTATGCATCAGAGTATTTACAAAATCATATCAAGGTAATGAAAATTGAATATAGAATATTTACAAAATTGATACTACTTCAACTGGTAAGGATAACAAGATTAAACTGATGCATAGATTAGGTAGAACATTTGTCATATATCATACATACTATAGACATAAAAGAGATAAAAACAACCAAACAAAAAAAAAATGCAGACAATAGATAGTCAGACAGAGATGAAATTACCAGCATCTTCATAGTTCTCTTCAACAACTGCTTTCAGCATGTTGTGCAGAAGAACAAACTCCTTGGTTTCAGTGCAAGGCTGACCAGTTGGCCTGAAGCCATGTCACTTTGAGTTAATACTTACTTCTATTACGGAAAAGGCACTAACATATGAGACAGATTCCAGATTTCCTTTCAAATTAAGATTATAGAGAACAGTTATTATTTTACATAGTACAGACAGTATAGCCTTCTAATGTATTTTTCTTACCGGTCCAGTTCAGTAAATAATAGACCATCTGAAACAGGGGACGGTGGTGACAGTTTTCCAGATTCAATCACTTTCATCCCATCACTGTATGCTAAGTACTTGTTGACTTGTATTGGCACCTACAACAATAGTGGAACAGTTCAAACGTCCGTAGATAAATCTCTTTCAACAAGTAAAAACTATGAATTTGGCATTTGGTGAAAAGAATGCCAATATTCAAAACAAGCCGACAGTCCATACAGGACATATGAAAGTAGCTTCAATAACAATGACTTCGTGAAAAAGAGAACTGCCAAATAATTTTTTTTAAAAAAACACCTGATTTTTTTACCATCAGCCAGAGCACAAATGAACAACCATCAAGCAAAGCAATACGATTGTGCAATATGCAACAGGTGATTATGTGTTTTCTGAGTATAGATTCGCAAAGGCTACCTTGCATCTTACAGCAATGTTTATAGCATCTGACGGTCGAAGGTCGAAGCTCATGCATTCTGCCTCATTTCCGACCTATACCAAGTATTAGATAAGTCACAAAACTCTTTGGGCAGGGAAGGGGCGCGAAGAGTGCAAAGTCAGCAAACCTTGGTAAGATATAACTGAGCAAAATAAGCCTCATGAACTCTTTTAGTGACTCTGACAGCTCTGACCTGAAGTGGCAGAAAACAACATTATTTGATTATCATTTATCAATACCGTCATAAAAGTCTGACGGAAAGATAATAAAATAATCAGAAATAGATGTTTACAGAAAAAACAAAAAAAAAGCATACTTCATAACCCATCTTGTCAATCATCTCCTTCACTACTTGATATAAGGTAGGTCTAGCCTGATAAATTAACCAAATAGTGAATATCCATACAATTATATTACCAAAAAAAAAAGAACTCTATGGAATTGCAAAGAAGACATACTATTGGAACATTGCGTATTGCTGCCATCAGTAACACACTTGGCATTTCCACTGCAGTTGCAGATGTTTCGTAAATTGACAACGGGAGAAATATATAAACATCACAATCAGACCTAAGATCCAAGAACCATTTTTCTATGATACTATATGTATAAAGTAAGAGAGACATACAGACAATTATTGGTAGTAGTAGACCAGTCCCATCTTCCATCTTCAATACAATAGCAGGATGTGGTGCATAATCTGGCAGATGTCCACCCTGAGGGTTGTTATGGACACATCTCAAGTGTCTGCCATCCCTCATTTTGATCATGAAACCATCTGTTCCACTCTTCACCTCAACTATACAGCACAATCACAAAACAAGTCTTCTTGATAAGAGACAACTACCTTTTTTCAAGAATTTTTTGATGCCCGAGCGCGCATCAGGCTTGTTTTTTTTCGGGGGAGGGGGGGTGTTTCCAGACAGGAAACCTTTTAAAAAAAAAAATATTCTTCTAGAGCAAGACATCTAGAGAAACAATGCAATACACAAAATGAATTTTATATAGGCATATTGAGCAAACTTGAAGCAAGAATGAAGTTCAAAGCTCCAATTTTTTTTAACAAATTTGTAGTAGCTTGACATACCAGCTTCAACCACACTAGAGTTAACATAATCTTCATCATTTTCATTAAAATTTTCTGCCATACTTCCGCTGCCATTGGAAGATGAGTTGAAAGTACAATGCACTGTCTTGCACTTCCGTACGTGTATTTGGTAAGAGAGGATGCTTGCCTTTGCTTTGCCGCCACCGAGTTCTTTGAGTCCCCGGAAGTCACTTCTGATACTCCTAGAGTTTATTGGTCCAATCATAGGCAGACTGTAAAACCCTGCTAATTTAGCACGAACAGAGGGGCACAGAACTGGTCCTTGCACAGAACCCATACTGTATTTTTAAAGCCGAATAGAAGAAAAAGATAATGAGGACTATGTCATTGCCTTGAAACTAATTAACATTACAGTAGAAAATAGCTATATATAATTCATTGATGGCTAGATATTTTGTCAGTCCTGAGATGTTAGCAAAAAAGGAGAGTATGGCATCTAAGAAGCACTAATAATAATAAATACAAGACAACATGATATGAATAATACAACGTAACAAAATATAAAGTATTTAAATGCAATTTAAAGTATTGTAACTCTTATCTAATAGTATCAGTTACTTTTTTGAAGTATTGGTAGCACTAGCATTGCAGATAACTTATGCATGGTGCCTAATATTAATATACATCGGGGTACCTAGAAGATATATAGACTGTCCCACACTCCTACTCGAAGAGTGTAGTCCCAACTCCCAAGTTAAGAAGGAAAATAGACGAAAGATATAAACAGAAAATTACAACGTTATGACTCGAAATTTCCATGTCCTTCTATTCTAGCATTTATTAGCGAACATACGGAAAACATAAATTTATCCCAACAAAAATTTGCAGAGGCAAAAATTATTTCAACGCTCCCTCAAATTAGTGGATATCAAGTACGAGAATGTTTGATCACATAAATGGATTAACTTCAAAACCTAAATCACACCTGGAAGAGATCGAACCTCACAACGTTTTACAAAGGTCAACAATCAAAGGGCAGCTTAGTCGCCGATCACCGCAAAAAGAATGAAAATCCCGTTACTTTCAAGAGCTTCCGCTGTAAGTTTTCTTGTAATTACATGAACTATGGAATTCGACTCCGCTGAAACAAAATCTAGGAGGAATACGTCGAATAATTTAATTGATTGGTAAACAAAACAAAGTCATGTACAAATATAAACGAGATGTTTGAACATACACGAAGGAAGGGAATAGAGATCAGGAGGAAGTAGGAATTAATAGGAGAAGGAAGCTTAATGACATAAATACTGAACGGTGAAGCAAACCAAGAAGGGATACAGGGAATGATAGAGGCGCGAGAAGATAAGAGATTTTTCTTCGATGTATAAGAAAGATCTTAAAAGCTTAGATAAATAAAACGACTGCATGCATCAGAGTCAGAGCATGAGGTGGAATCACTCTTATGCCCCTCTAAATTCCCATTAATCAGATCATAAACATAAACATAGAAGGCACCGTTGTTTTGTTATAATTTTTTCCTTTTTCCTAAACTTAGACTACAAATTCGCAATTACAAGGATGCCCCTGAAAATTGTTGACTTCTAATCTGATAGATTGCTAATCAACTTGCAATTTCACACTTACTATTGTATTATTAAATAATTGAACTTGTGTTTTTTAATTACTAATGTTGAAGACAATTATGATTAAGAGTAAGAGTACAAAATTATGAATTTCTAAAATTTATTTATAACAATTCTAAAATATTGTTGGCAGAATGAAAAAGACAAAAATGAGAAAATCAATGAATTTTTTAAAAGGAATTATTGAACCTGGGAAATATCAATTTCTAGATTAAAAAAAAGCTAGCAATAATATCAACTACCTTGTTGATGACACCTCACCCAGACTAATTAGCTCTAGTTATTTGATCAAGAGTTTAATTATAAATTTCCATTTGAAAAAACACAGTAATTAAACAGGTAAAATCTAATTATAACATTTTTAGGGGGCAGGACATGCGACGAAATTAGATTTAATGCTATGACCTTTTAGTTTTTATTTTTAAGGTAATAATTAAGGATTAATCACTGCTGAATTTAAATGGAATCGCGTGGGCAATTGCCAAATTAACTTGACTCCGTAATAATTAAGGATGTGACGATGTGAGTAATCCATTCAGTAATATAGCATCTAATTGGAGGGCATTTGTGACTTTCGACAAAATTGGATGAACATAGAAATAATCCTCCTTAATCCAAATTCTCTCTCAGCAACTTTGACGGCGACTGACGACGGCAAGTTTACCAGATGGTGCCACGTGCACAAACGCCTCAATCATATGTGGATAAGGTCTTGTGCCCATCAAAATATCTGTTTTCTCACACCGCACGATCGTCCATAAAACAAATATCAATATTCATAATATCTCATCCACCCCTTCTCCAAATTCCAAAATTCAAAATTGACATTGTATTTTTTTTCTGTACAAAATTGACATTGTATTTGAATTTCATTATATCCCACCATACAGACACACAAAAAAAAAAAAACAGCTAGACGTGTCACGTGTATATATGTAGTTTTTGATTAAGGTACATTAACTGCAAGAGTAAGAATATAAAATATTCAAAGAATTTTTGTTTTGACACAAATATCCACTCATTTAGGCTGGAGGCTCCTCCCCAAAACGAAAAAGGTTAACTTCAAAATTCCCTTGGATTATTGGATTAAAAATCAAAGTTGAATATAAGAATGTGGCTGGAAATCAGCTTGGCCTACATAAATAATAATGGTTTTCAAAAAGAACCTACAAGGAAATTAATCCATGGTACATTATGTTAATGGATCAAACTTGGTCCATCGTCCACTTCTTCCACAGGAATGAAGACCAAATTTGCTCCATTAAAACAATTATATATAAGATGGGAATATTTTTGTTCCTAACGTACGCCAGATTTTGATTCTTCTTTTCTCTTTCGCTCTCTTTTCTTTCTTTCTTTTTTCTTTTTCTCTTGGAGATCAATCTCGACATTTGAAATATGCTTTATTAAAATTAAATTAAGATAACGGTACTTATTATACTAGCTAGTTATTAAGTTGATCCACCAAAGTGATCAGATTGTTGCCACACTCCACTAGCACCGTCACCCGTGAAATAGGACATGCACGACAATGGCACGAGACACAGGCCTCGGCTTCGAAGATCAAGCTTTGGCCCCTCCTTGCCCTCCTCTATGCTTGATACCTGCCATCGATCGTACGTGATGTGATCAACAAACAGTTCTTGATATGAATTGTGAGCTAATCATGCATGTTTCTTATTACTTAATTAATATATGCATGTGCATGTACATATATTAATAATTAATAGATTAGTATTGCTAATATATTATAACTAGAACCCTTACGCAGTGCATCACGCTGTTGGTCTGCTTCCGTGATGATTTCATGTATGGAACGCTGAGTGTCTGTAAAATTCATCATCAATATATTGTCACAAGAATTGCTCTCGCTATAAATATATATATATATATATTTCAAATATATGATAGGAATTGTTTTCCTTTTCTTTTTATCTTGGCACCAAAAAACTTTCGGATCGGAGTGAAATTTTTACTTTTGTTATAGTGTGTTTTTTGAGGGGAGAAATCAAGATTGCAGGTGATCTATATTAATTAATAAATTGCAAAATAAATATATATGGCGACTGGAATAGCAAAAGCTTTTCCATCTTTTTTTATGTAGCCTATTTAATTTTTGAAAGGTATAAATAATTAATAACCAAACCGTTGACAAAACCAAAGATCATTTGACAGTGAAATTTAATCAGGCACCTCGACTTGGTTTTGAAGAAATTTGATATACCCAATGGCCTCCATAAGTACGGATGCAGTGTCTGTCTGCAACACCCACAAACATATGTATTATATATATACATGTATAGATCAATATTGGTTAATTGTAGAGCATTTCATATATGATCTAACTTGTTGTACAAGAGGATCAGATTATTAGTTCTGGGAAAAAGCATGGTAAAGTACAGTACCTTGCCAAAAGGAGCTACCAACTGCTGAAGAGCCGCAATCCTATCTCCGAGTTTCTCTTTCCTAACCTGAAGGATTAATTACAAATTAACCATGCAAAAGCAAATAATCTCAGCTAACTTATAAAGTCAATGCAACCTGCGATCTGAAAAATGATATATATATATTAAAAAAGGAAATCTCATATATAGTATAAAGTAATGAACAACATATAGAAATATGAAACCTTGAACCTTTTAATTTAATGGTGAAAAGCTAAAGTAATTGATTAGTCTCTTGTGGCTTTACGATAAATCCATCATTTGATTCATTATCTTGTTCTCTAAGATAAGAAAAAGGCAAACCTTAAAGGGTGGGCATGATGAGCGCGATTCCAATCGTGATTTTTTTGGTACCGTTTGAGACTGAGAAGCCTTTGACTCCATCAAAATGTTGGGCCTCTTTGTTTCTGCCATAACATTAGTGAAGTGTGATGGCTATCAAAAAAGAAAAAGAGTAAAGATTAGTTCAATAATAATTAAAGTGCTCTTTTTCAAGAAGAAAGAAGCCAAAAGAAATGAAAAAAGTAGAGAAATTCTGATTAAAGACATGTGTACTATGTTTAAAGCTGTAGATACCTCTAACCTAAAAAAGTTCATAAATATTTTTTTTACAGTAAAGGGCACCGGCTTTTCCTCCCAAAAACTTATCTTGTCAACTATCCATGAGCATATTCATGATTAGATCATCCACTGTTCGTTAATTTGTGGATATATATTAATTAGCTAGAGATATAGATATTATAATATCAATTGCGACCTAATTATAAGTTAACAAGACGAATAACATTGACTTGATAGCTATAGCTTTTGATAATACATTATACTACCTGCATTCGATATAATTAATTATTAGTATAGCTTTTGATGACGCCGTTAACTAAACGATGACAGTGGTTGTAACTTGTATGTTTGCGAAAGAAGAAGAAGAAGAAGAAGAAGAAGAAAGACTCACATTACTAGAATTGCATGAGGACAACGACCTGTCAATGGGTTGTTGCATATGATGGAGACGAAAAGGAAGGTTGTGGTTAAATCTGGGCATTAGATCATCATGTGAAGAGTGGGTGAAGCTTTCACTCCCATTAAACGTTGCAGATGAGGCTAACAGATCTGAGCACTGCATGTTCATATCCAAAGAGGTGGACATACCTGTTGGTGGAGATGATGATTGATTCAAGTTTGAAATATTAATACTTGGATAAATCTGGCAAAAGCTGCTTCTACTTGCTACTATTCCCATGCCCATACCACCAACACTATCAAGACTGACAAAATTTGGAGCACTAGTACTAGTATTGGAGTAGAAGTCTTCAGAAGAGAGAGTCTTGAGCAAGAGCTTGTCGCTAAGAGCATTGAAATCTTTGAGGTCCATAGTGGAAGTTGAGTTGAGCATTTCAGTGAATTTGGGGAAACCAATATCTGACATCTCTTCTTCCTTTATCTTGGAATACGAAGAAGAATAGTGAAGGTCTGAGTGGTTATCATCACACTCATTGCTCAAGCAGCTTCCTGCACCGCCACTTCCCCATTCATAACCTAAGCCTTGAATCATGGAATCCTTTAAAGCTCTTGATCTGGGACTTGGATTAGCTTCTTGGAAACTTGGGTCCAAGTTATTACCACCATTCCTATGTAAATTAAAAAGCAAAGGGGAAAAAACAAACACAGTAGACTATATATTAATTACTTTGACTTGAAGGCGAAGCCCTAATGTTAAGCACAAGTATATACATGTACATACATGTAAGAGAGATCGTAGAATTATAATCATTTCATGCTTCGTCAGAGACATGAAGATGAACATCCGTATATATGATATCCTTAATTGGAGAAAATTAATTAACATGTAATTGAGTAAAACCTAGCTAGGTAATTATATATATAAGAAGAAGGAAAAGGAACTTACGAAGTGGTGTTTGGGGTCCAAGAAGAAGAATGGGTGGTTCCGAATCCGACCCCAAAGCAAGATGGGGTCGATAAAGAAGAAGGGTGGAGAGGGGGAGGATGGTCTTGAAGGTGATGGAGATTGGTAGATTCCATATATAATGAGATATGATATGGGATTTTAAAGAGAGAGAGAGGAAGGGAAAATCCCAAGACGAGTGAGTGAGTGAGTGAGTGAATGAATGAATAGTTGGTGATTAAAATTAAGATGTAAGGGAATGAATGAATGAATTGGTGAAAGGAAGGGAAGAGAAGGGAATCTGCCACTGTATTCAAAGGAGCACAGTTCCAGGTGACACCCACATTCCTTGCTGCTTTTCGCCCACTTTTCTGAGTTTTCCTCTTTACTCTTTCAAGTTTCCATCTTACTATATTAGCCTTGAAAAGAAAGAAAGACAGCATGCGTATTTCATCTCCATCCCTCTCTCTCACTTTAATTATTTATTTTTCCTTTCACCCCAACTAGTTATTACTTTTATTTTCTTCCTCACTCTGGAATCCTCTTTTATATATATATATATATATAATTTTAACCTATCTAGCTACCATCCACTTTTTCTGCTTCTCTCCAACTATATATATATATACATACATATATATATATATATATATAAACCTTTTATACACTCCCTGCAATTACAGGGAGATGATTATAGCCCCTGTATCTATGATATAAAATACCTTCCCTTCAATCCCAAGGCTTTGAATAAAGGTCTGCTATTGGAAATGATAGCAGCCACGCTCACTCGTTCTCTTTCTCTCTCTATCTCTTCCCCACATGTCCAAGGTCACCTATTGTATACTACGATGGCATATGTTACTTGCTTTTCTTCACTTGTGCTGCAACTAGCTAATGCCGCTCAAATTTAACTGATAAATATGATTATCACTACACTAGAAATAGCATGCATAACCAAACTCAACTCAAAATTGACAATTTGTTAATTTAATTAGATTTGTCATCAAATCTTATGATAGAAGAAATAAAATTAATTTTTTTAAAAATTAAAAAATATGGTCTATTTTTAAAACAAAAAAATAAAATTTAAATTTTTACCAAATTGGAGAAACTAAACATATATTTAAACTAATGTTGAATATATAAATGAGTCAATTACAAATAGGTGAATAGGTGATGTCAGGGAATTGTAGTGGCATTGACCCTTTTTTGACCTGGTAGGACCGCATTTAATTTGTGAATGGACCTGACAAAGAGTAAAACACTTCGCGTTTTGCAAAGATTAAGAACCCACCTAATTACTACCTTAGCCTTCGCCTTTTTCTGATCTTCAGCGCAATTCGCCCTCACACACCCTAGTCTTCCTTATATATGAGAGGTATAAAGAGAAAGGGTGCGATTGTTTTTGCTCTTTGTTATTTTTATTTTCATTAAAAATAAAAATATAATTAAAAATACCTTTGATAAAATTTAATAAAAAATATTTTTTAAAAATAAGTTGAAAACAGAAAATATCTAAAAGATATTTTCAGTATTTTTGAATAATAATCAATGTTATTTTTATAATTTTTTAAAAACGTAAATCATTCAATCATATAAATATTATTATTTGATAATAATTAAACTTAAAAATTAATACAATATTATACTCATTTGAAATATTTGACTTAAAAATAAACATAAATAAAATTTTAACTTTACAAAACAAAAATTTTTAAAAACTTAGCACTGAAAATAAAAAATGAAAACTAAAAATATTTTCACAAATCAAACACACCCTTATTTTAAAAAAAATGAAGATATTTAATTGTAATAACTAAAAAAACAGGAATCAATGGTGTTGTTAATAAGATTTAATTTTATGTTATAACATAATTGATTTGGAATTTAAAAACTAAAATAAAACAAAATTTTTTCTCAATAATTCATGACAAATAAAGTTACGATCGAGATCATCAGTTTTTATTTTGATAGCTTGGATTATTCTTAAAATAATATTAAGTAGAAGAGAAGAAGTTGTTATTGAGAGAGAGTATTATACTAGTGATAAAATGGTAAATAAAACGTTGCACAGTATATATGATGAAGTAATATATATATATATATATATATTTGAAACTCCCGCCTTTAAATTAATGAATTCAGCACCAAAAAATAGGTACGTAGGTTCAACGCGGGAACAGAAATTGGTCAATGCATGCGACCTTTATACTTTTGGGGCTTTGACTCAATCCTCCAGTAGAGTTTCATTACTCGCTAAATCCATACACTTCAGTTCCTTTTACATACGTTAATCATACACAATACTTACTTTTGTTAGCTCCACCTGTGGAGTAAAAATTGTGTAATTTCCCCATTTTAATATATCTACACAAACCCACACGTACGGACGGATTAGTAAAATTGTCGAATTAATTATTTCTTTAGCGTCTTTCATATTTTAAAATATTTTCAAATTTAAGTAATTGCCTTATATATGTTGTATGAAGCTGGCTCTTCCATTACGACCAATTTTATAAATGAGTTATATGCATGCATATGTATAACGAAAATTGCAAATATAAAATCCAACTATTTTGCAATTAAGCTTAATTGTCCTTATTTCTGTGAACTAATTATTCGTAGGATTAAATATTGTTTAAACAACAAAAACAAGAGCGCAACAGAGCACTATCGCATAATTATATATAAATGAACATACACAGATTATATATATATATATACCGACCTAGACGTAGCTAGCACCTTAATCTGCAGGAAAATCTTATCTACATATTGTAAGTTTACCGTCTGTAAATTGATAAACCCGTTGGAAAATGCTTTTATATATAGTTAAAGCAGAGCCAGCTAGAGGCAACAAGAAAGGAATAAAATATGCTAAATATGACTAAACAATAGTCTTCATCCAGCGAAGGGAGGCATATTAATTAATTATCTATTATTGATGACCCCTTGAATACTTCACATCTGACCAAAAGATGAGAGAAGAGAGTATGGGCAAGCTTAACTTTGCTTTACCACTTTTCTCTCTTTGCCCTTCTTTTCTAAATTCTAATACCCACTGCCACTATAGTCTCCATTTTTTGTCTTTTAATTCATTCATAAGACAGCCATCCTTTCTCCCTTTTCATATCCATCCCATGTCGCCTGCTTTATGATCTCATTTCATCGTCTGACTCGCTATTTTCCAAGATTCATTTCTTAACACTGCTTCTAGAAATTTCTAATCCAAGTTTGAAAATGGAAACCTTTTTCCAAGTCGTAAAAGGAGATTAATTTACCTCAAGAACCAAATTAATTTTAAAGTTTATGTATATATATAGTCCCTTTTGAATTCACCTATACATACGGTGAATTGTGAAGCGAAAGAATAAAATAAGATCAGCTTGGTGAAAGGTGGTGCATATATATATAATTAAGATTATGTTATACAGAACCGAAGAGCGTATATGTAAAAGCTGGTGCAAATTCTCCCTCGAGTCGTCCGTCAGATGAGGGGTATGGGTTTGCACTTAATTAAATGCGTGGCAGTTTTGCATTAATGTGCTGAAATCGATGAACTGATGAGACGAAGTGAACAAGACGTCCTTGAGAGTTGAGATGAGATGCTTTCTTCACCATATTAACCAAAAGGTGAGACGTCGTCAATTGCATATATTACTTTTCAATGCACATTCAAAATCAAAAGAAAACAAGTCACATTGTTAATTAATTTAATTTGGCCTCTCTCTACACACAGACCAGACCAGACCAGACCAGACCAGAGGTGGATCGATTAAGATACTGCCAGATTCCTTTTGGCTTCCCTTTCTCGAAATCGCTCATTCTTCCAAACCACCTCATCACTACAACAACACCTTTATCATTCCTAGCTAGTGCGTTCAAGACAGTTTAGATAGGGGGCACATAACCTCCTTTTTATTATTATTTTTTAAAATATATATTAGAATTATAGCGTTCTATATATATATATATATATATATATTCATATATAGTGTTAAATGCCCCCCGTAAAGACAGGACCTGTGGTTATATATAGTTAACCCCACTATAAACAATGTAATAATTCATTACTTTTAAGGGTTCATTAATTAGTTCATCATTACAGGAACACCTTTTTAATTTCCATAGTCGTAACTAGTCAACCCACTTGAGTTGAGCCTCTTATCATGGTACTCTACTTTTTAATAATGCTCTTCCAAGTTGCATATAACATATCTGAGTCATTTACTTTCATTAATTTGTACGTACTTAAGAGTTTTAAATCACTGTTTTGTTTGGTTGTGACGTGATTAGAACATTCTTACTTATTAATCAGTATTCCTTCTTGTCACTGCTTATTACATCAAATTCACAAAATATATATATATATATTGCGCCCCAAAGCCTTTTGCACTTAATTTTCTCATATTCTTTTTTATATTTTTCTCTAGGTTCTAGCCACTAGCCAGAGGTAGATATCCTAAGGCCTTTCGTCTTTAATTTAAGGATCGGCTTTAGTAGTGAAGTTTCCCGTGGCTTTCATCCAAACAAGTTTGCCTTTTCTTCTTTTCTTGTAGCTTTTCCTTTTATTTTTTTTTTCTTTTTCGAATAAGAGTTCATGTGGAGATCCGTTCGTCCTTAAGCAATTCCAATCATACTTGGGACGTGCAATAATTGCCACTTTCATATAATCAATTTTTTGTTTGACCAATCCATAGTGTACATCCCTCATCATTGAATTCTTTTTGATTGTGGATGTTATTGGTCTCTCTCAATAATAATGTATGTTCCTCATTTAAAAAATTATTATAATTAATTAATTTGGCGTGATTATATATATATAGACCCAAATATCCCATCTAGACATTGTGCTTTGGTGGGAAGTTTATCCCTTGGGAATTAGAAATACTATTTGTTGGTCGTTCAATTATTAGATGTGAGTGTATGGTTAAGGATTTGCCGCATGAACTTAAATAATGAAGTTAATTTTTGTGAGATGAAGTTTTATTTTGGCAAAACCCTGAAAAGCAGGTCCAAAAGCAAGGTGGACTAAAACAGATGTAGTGTTGAGAAGAAGACAAGGCGTTGCAACAGGAGAATATATGCTTTCTCAAACTTAGGGGCATGAGATCCAACAATGGGGGGCCCTTCTCTTTTCTCTCCAATTTTCCATTTTCATATATATTATCATTCACTATTTCATGTATTCCTCCTCATTCTCTCAAAATTATAGTTGTGTCTGTCTTGTACAATTTCACTTCTGTAGTTTAGCTTTATGTTTACCCTCTTTTTTAAGTTTGAGCGCACATGGTGGTTTTGGTTTTCTGATCTGAGAATGGTTAGGACTTATGACAGCTTTTCTTTTGTGGTTGCATTCAATTCCCATTTATGAAGAGACCAATTTGATGGGTGCTATAGGCTCGTGGTTTCTGATTTACAAGCAAAATCTGAGTGTGGAGTGCTTGGGACATATCAAAGGGTGCATTGTGTGTTTGTGGTAAGAATAAAATGAGAGTCAATAATGGAATTTATTCTCTACACAAATGCATGTAATGTCTGGTTTCATAGGGATACAAGATATATGAAATGAAATAAAGATTGATAGATAGCATCATGCCAAGTATGTAGCTTTAACTTTATCCTGCTTTAATTTGTATAGAGAACTCAACTCGCCAATAATGAACCATCTCTCATTAATTAATAATTCTCCTAGTTACTCGTTGTACATTTACGCGGAATATATCAGAAATTAAAATTTAAAATGCTTTTTCCTTCCGGTGTTTAGTAATATTCTCTCTTATGAAGACAACAATTAATTTCGATTTGTCTATTTTTCTTGACATCATACATACGTCATTCTATATGAAAACGCGTGAGAACTGAGATTTAAATGTTTGCAATGTGTAAGGAGCCCAACAGAATAAAAGATAAATGGGCCAGGCTCAACCCTTGCGAATATGGGCCTAATGCTTTAAGTACACTAATTAGATGAAGTTGCTCATTGCATAATTAGCGACACGTAGCACAAAGAAAGGGACACAAATGTAAATGCAGAAACTCAAAAAGGAAGAAAATGACAACCTCGTGGTGGGAGGGCCACCCACCATGGTCTATGGATGACATGTCACTCGATCCCGGGATTCTTTCAACTTTGTCTCCTAAAACATAAACGCTTTGGAGTCTTTTTAGTGTTTGAGTTCTTGCAAAACATATATTTGCATAGGCAAGGTAAAAAAAATTAATTTAAAAAATTAACATGCAGTTTAATTAATTTTCTGTAGTCAATCAAAATAAAATTATGAGAAGCCTTGCTAGCTTGTGGTTCACAAGTACCAAGGGGCAAATTCTCCTCTAATATATATATATATATATATTCTACTCCATTATATATATATATATATATATATATATATCAAACAATATGCTACTTTAATATTCACCACTACAAATTCTATTCTTCATTGGATTCATTTTAATTAGTGCTTTCTTACTTTTGTACCATCTTTTTTGGATTTATATATAATTAAAGATAAATTACATTTTAATATTTTATAAGTTATCTCAATTTCACTTAATTATATTATAATTTAATTTTTTTTAAACGAGTGGCATGTGATTTGTGCCGTTTGCACTTTAGTACCTTGTAATTTAATTTTGTTAAAAGTTTAATAGTAGTTGCATGTGGTGTAACAAAGTATAACCAAAGTATAAATGGTATAAATTACAGACTACTCATTTTAAACAAATAAATCTCAAAATAATTAAGTAAAATCAAGACAAACTATAAGACATTAAAATATAATTTACATACCACACCATAATAAATTATTAGGTAAGTTGACTTATTTTTTGTTAATAAAATGCGCACAACCATGAGCATCTTTATGGTCATTTTTAGTTGATTTCATTTATTTTGTTCCCCAAAGTTATCTAGCTATGTCACTTTCTGTGATCGATACGACGCAAATAGTCTTACTTGGCTTTATTTCATTTTTACTTAGATACTTTTGCACAAGTCAATGACAAATCCCTGCACAAACTGATAACCTTTAAACCTCAATCAGAAGAGAGATCAATGGATCAAATTAGAAGTGGGGGTAAAATAACTAAAATGATCACTATGCCTTTTTATATTGCCAATATTGTCAGTGGTTTCTTATAAATTTTTCTTTAGTTATTCTCATGCCAATATTAAGAGATCAATGTATCTTACTTTATAGTTTTAAGAGATCAAAATAAACAAAAGTGACTTACTCAATACATAAATATAAAAGCATGGATGATAAAAATACAAAATTCATGATATATATGTTAACCTAGCTACTATAAACTCACTTTAATATTTTGGCGACTTATTTAGGTCATGGCTATGTGGGGTGTGTCATTGCCATATATATAAATTAAAGTCTTGAGTATAGATACAGGAGCTCGACTTCTCTTTTCTCACAATTTCAAAGCTACAATAAGAATTATCATAAAAAAAAAAAAATAATTCAAAAACAACCAAGTGGCCTCTGAGAAAAAAGGACATAGATCACTATGGGATCCTATGATGGGTTTGACATGACAGAGGATGACGCTCTGTATCTTTCATGTGGATCTATGAAGCACCCTAGGAGTGGCCTAGTGGTTTTTACTGCCATCATTGGTACAAATAATGTTAGGAAAAAAAAGGCGTGCATCATTGTTTATTATTATTATCGCACGCGCGTAAACCAACCACTAAAACTATAAAATAAAATAGAAATAAATAATATTTATTCTTTTGATTGGAATAAATTTTTTTACGATGTTCGAATTGATTTTCATAGTTTAAACATTTAAAAATTAATATTTTTATTTTAAAGATATTTAATCTAATTTGTATCATTAAATTTATTAATATAATTTTATTGAAAGTTATTACTTAGACGTTTTAACAAAAACAAATAGCATTGCCTAGATACATATATACAGAAAACGAGGGGAAGTTATAAGTCGGAGAGTTATTTCAAGTTTTCAACAATAAAAATTTTGATTATTTATAAAAAAACTAAAAACTATTTTAGTTCATTTTATATTTAAATAAATAATTTAGAAATAAAGTAAAAAAAAAGGTATTATTACTTAGCTCATTTATAAGTCTTTTAACAATAGTTAATAAAATGCATACATATATGTATCGGAGATAGATAAGACTAAAATTCTAGTTGCATTACATATAGATAAAATTAAAATCATTATTATTAAAGCACGTCCAAAGTAGGTGAGAGATGAATGAATACTGATACATAGGGTGGGAGTTGAACTTTTCAAAGCCTTTTAAAAGGAAAAGATTAAAGATAATAACAATCATATCATCATCACATTACAATCATTTATGGCAAGAATTGATATTATTAGGCAAAACACCATTTCCTTTTTCTCAAATATATTTTTTGCAGGCTGTAGTGCGTGTTTCGCTGGGTGGCCATCCTGCTGGATAAGTAAAAGGCAAATAGAATAATCATTTATGCCTTCCTCTTTTTGTGTCAAGGCCCAAAAATGAGAGTTTATGGTTTTTAATTATTTTAGTAGTTACTAATCTATAGTATTAGATATAATTTTGGGATTGATTATGAGTTTAAAATAAATATAAAAGAGAGTGAAAAGTTAAAAAACTTGCAGAAAAATGAAAGCAGAAATATAAAGATCAGTAATATTTAATATATAAAGAGAATACATATTCCTCCAAATCGGCAAGGATTGAAATAACAATATTTTGTCCGGAAATCCTTCGAGCATATATAGATGGCTTAACAAGGATTGTTGGATTTTGCTTTAGAATAAAGGATGAGAGTGAAAATTAAAGCACAACTAGAGTGGATGATTCGGATACTCAATCGAGACGATATACCTTTTGTCTCTCCTAAATCCTAATAAAACTTGTTACACGCGCGCGCGCAAATAGAAGAAGATTAACATTTATACATTTTGGATTTAAATGACTCAACCGCAACTTCACGCTTCTTAATTTATTCATTTGAGAATATCATTATATTTCCGAAGGATGACCACCCAGCGTATGAGTTGGTATATATAAAATAAAATAAAAATAAATATTGTTGACCGTCCATGAATTTTTGAGTCAGATTCCACTCACCCAGTGCAAAACGTGCAGGCTAGATAGACCTTTCTTTTTTTTTTTAAAAAAAAAAAGAAAGAAAAACTTTCTTATTTTATTTGCTTTTGTTGTTCTCATTTCCTTTTTTCTGGATGTTGTAGCATGTTTCCTCATCATTTTGGCCTCACCCAGGTTTTACTTTTTTAATCATGAAATGAATCATGATAATACAGTGTCTACAGTACAGAGCTACATAAATGCCCGTAAACGACATTTGCGTTTCAATCCGTGAGAGGGAAACCTATTCACTCATTTCCTCCTCTCTTATAATAATGCCATCTTTGGCCTTCTCTATCACTCTCACTTTGTCACCAATCTTGTAGCTTATATTGTATCGCCTTCCTCCTTTAACCACTTCATAATTCAAACAAAAAAGTAATAAAATTAAATTTATTTATTTGTTAAAAAAGAAGCATATAAGACCGTTTGTTTAAATTTAATATAGGTATTTTCTTTTTCTGATATATGAAGATTTTACATTGCCATTAAACAATGCACTATCAGTTACATAAATTCCTGATTCCTCCCCATATATATATATATATTAATAGTAAAAACAAAAAGAGGGAGACAATAAGTAGATAAATGTGATTGATTATTCAGATGATAAACCCATTATTGTGTGGTGGATGATAGGCACGGTGAGTGGGCATGTTGATCTTTATGGTCCCAAAAGTACTCTTTCATGTAATACTCAAATTTCTGAACCACAGGCTCAGGGAGTGATACCATCACTCTGACCGCATTACAATCACCTATCACCGGTAAAAACAAGCAGTAAATATCACTAGTCAAAGGTCCCATCTGCATTGCCTTCCCTTCTCCAAAATCCACCTCCTCTAACCCTAGCTTTGACCACTGTGATATCAACAAGCTCACCGAGAGATCCGGTTTTACGCTTTTGTCCTCCAACAAATCAATCATTGCCCTCACATGCTCATCATCCACTCTTGCCTTCCCCTCTTGCACCAGTTTCACGCCGTGGTGCAGGTTAGCCGTAACCAACTCCTCTACGCCGCTCTCGGCGCATCCTAGCACGAATCCATTCCCATAATACCCTTCCGGTAGTTCTGGCCTTACCTTTTTCCGAACGTTGACCGAGAAAAGCAGCTTGGCGTTGAGGGTGGGGGATAAGTCCTGTGATTTAACCCAGCAGCGCCACGTGTGCGATGCAAGAGCTTCGAAGGTGGTGCATTTTAGCGAGGGTACGCACTGCTTCTTGAGGTGAAGAAGATGAGAGGGGGTGAAGGTGAAGCACGTGGGCACCAGGGGCTGCGACTGTAGGAACTTTACGAGGTCCACTTGAGAGGGGAGGGAGTTGGTTTTCGTATGTGAGTACACAGGGTGAGGGAATGTTGGCTTTGGGGGATTTCGAGGTTTTAGCAGGTGTCGGGCGTGGAAGGGCAAGATTGGTAAATCACTGTTGGGTTTGATGGTGAGGTGGGCCCATGCCTGCAAGAACTGAGACGTGCCTATGCCATCACATATACAGTGGTTGATGGCCGTGCACAGCACCATTCCCTCGCACCGGAGACTCGTCACCTGACAAAAACTAAAAAAAAGGTAAAAGACCAAGCAGGCTGAGGACATTTTGGTCAATTCATTTCAAAAGAAAAACATGTATGACAGAAGATGGAACCACCGTGCTTTCATGATAGCTACGCTTGCTAATAAAGAGTTAAAGAGGCCTATTGATATATAAATATATTATCAGCATTCTGATTTTTAACTCACAGATCCCAACCTCGGAATATTTAAAGCAAATTAATGGTAAGAAAGTTGCCGCCTACATTTTATAAAGGCAAAAGATAAGTCCTCCTTTAGCTTTGTTTTACAATAACTGTCGAATGAATTTCGTGTGCTAGCCGAGAGAGAGAAAGAGAAAGCCGATCGATGATGACGTCCATGAAATAAGCTTGTTAGAAATGTAATCATAGTACTGGTAATCACGGTGATAGCGGTTGGAGAATATATGTAATCATAGTACTGGTAATCACAGTGATAATGGTTGGAGAATATATGTATATTTATAAGCTTTTCTGCTCGCTCGTTATGTTATCCGGGGAATCCGCTGTGACGTGTGTACTCCTAATTTATATATAACTCAAAAAACTTGTATTTTAACTTCCTAAAAGTAAAAATACATCATACGGTACTGACATTTGTGGTAACAGAACAAACTCCAATATCTTTCTTTTTTTTTTCTAAAGAAAAGAAAAGAAAATTCCATAATCCATATATATATAAGCCGTGATGTAAGATTATTTGTCTTTGCTTATTCTCTTTTCTCCCTCTTGTAGTATACTATACATATAGTACGAGAGAACGGAGAACCAAGTTTGATAAAGCTGATGGAGGAAACTATACTAAATTTAATTTCAATATATATATATATTAATTAAGAAGGTAGAATCTGACCTGAACTATAAGAGGAGGAACGCCCAAGAAACTCTGAGCTTCCACCTTATACAAGAACTTCCTCCAGGACTTGTTGGGCATGTTGGAAGATTCAAGCAATTGTTGAGCAGTGATGGGCATGAACGCTTCCGCAAAAAGAGCACCTTGTCCATTGCAATCCACGTGGAGCTTGCCATGATCGTCGTCGCTGGCCTTCAATCTCCCAGCAAGAGGGTAGTAATCCACCAGAACTCTGGACAAAGAACGTTTCAACACATCGGAGCTGACAGATTTGGTGAAAAGATAGACATACTTAATGGAGAATCTTAGGAACTTTTGGTCGTCAAGGTTAGAAAGATAGAGAGAATGGTTGGGCGTGGGAGCACTTGGGGGGATTGTGATCGGCTTATTAGAATAGAAACAATCAGGCAGGTCCTCAGATTTTAACATGTTTTGCTATACACCTAGCTCTCTCTTAACTCTTGCAGTAGCTGATAATGATGATGATCACTGCCAAATGATATATATGAGAATGAAAAGAAGAAGAAGAGAGAAGTAATGAATGAATCACAGAGAGAAAGAGAGAAAGTTTAATTGATTGAGTGAGTGAGTGAGTGAGAGAAAGAGAGGGAATGGCCTTGTTTTGTAGACAAGGGAAGCAAGACAGTTCATTCTCAAATCTACGGTTGGTTGGTTTATATTATTGGAGTACGATGAGATTCCTCTGGGAGGGGGAGTTCTAGGATGAGGGCATTCTTATGGTAAAACCTGTGTCTCTGCTTGCACTCCAAAATGTATCAGTATCAATTCTTTTAAAGACAAATCCTAACTGCCGACCTAAAAATGTATACACGGCCCACCTAGCTTTTGTAACCAATTTCAGAATATTCACCATGTGCTGCACAACAGGACAGAGAACATTATGGTTACTCCTCACCTCATATATAAAGTAATGTCTATGTATAAGTGCTGATGATGACTCACCAAGTATTGGTTTCCATCTATCACATTTGATACGACAGAACTCGCTAGTATATATGCTTATGCAAAAATGTAAACTCCCAGTGAGGGCTTGGTGGACTTGGAAAATTAATCACCATTTTGGAACAAGTGGAAAATTAAAGGGATTAATTTACTTATTTATATAAAGTATAATTAATAGATATGAAATCTTTGTTGACCTAGTGAATTTTCAGCCAGTACTTTCACTAAACTTGACCAAAGTTGAAATTTGGGCGTAGTTCAGTTCATATGTGGATTCCATATGCGTTGAAAGTTGGTCACTGTGCTATGAAAAAGGTCATATCGTGCTATTGAGCGATTCGATTACGATTTCGGGCAGAGAGTATTGTGTTCGATCTTGTTATTGGTGGTCATTTCAATATATCATCACCTAACCTATGGCAATAAAATCTCATAATGATATGATACCCCTAATTAGTTAAGCCACGCACCGACACGAGCAATTTTGCAGAGAGGTCAATCACATTTCTGAAACACAATAGTGCCACTTCACGGTTGCACTACAGCTAAATCGTAGCTTGACGAAACATCTAGTGAGAGTGAGACAACATGTGTACGTTCAACAATTTTGATGTCTAAGTTAGCCACCACACTGACACAGTATACATGGATGAAATTTAACGTGGTTGGATCTTGATGTCCTTAAGATTTTTATAGTAATTAAATATGGATGAGTTTCTACTTTCTAAGGCGTAGAATTTCAACAATGCATTATGATTTATGATAATTAGAAATTAAATAAGAATATGACTAGTTTAAGAATTATAACTGAAAGTACCTTTTGTAGTTATTAGATGATTATAATTAGAATCAATCTCCTTTTTAATTTTGAAAGATATTTTTATTTATGAGTTAATTTTTAAAAAATTACAAATTAACTCATTAATTCTTAAATTGTAAGTCTTTGTCGAATATGTTAAAATGATATATTAAATATTGATGTTAGATGTTAAATGATGATTAATATAGTTTTGATCAAAATATATAGAATTTACTGTTTTTAAAAGATTCCGGGACGCATCTGCTGCATTTCATATTATATATCCCAAGTCCCATCCTTCATTGATGAACTAATGTAATATGAAAATATGGAGGAAATCTTTGTTCTGCGCAGCCTCGTATTGGATTCTATGAAATAATTAATGAATGAGGAAGTTTTCATGGTGACATGAGGTCATCGATGAAGAAAGGACAAGGTCTGTTATGTGTTTGGAGGTTGGGGAACTTCAAGGAACGAAACTTCGGGATCAGTGATTGCCTGAGTCCTCACTTTCTCTATCTCACTCTCACTCTCTCTCACCTAAATCAAACTCCAAAATAATAATTCTCTTTAATTTCTCTTGAATGACTTATCTCTCTCACTCTTACTAAGAATTAATTTAAAATTTAGTCTCTTGCTCCATTATTGTCATGAGCAAGAACAATCAAGGCAACTCAAAATTTTCACCACCATTGGATTGCAATGAATACTCATAACAGCCAACCATGGGGACTATATCCTTCTATCAGGTCCTCGTTCTCCTAATTGATCCCAAAAAAAATTCCGTCATTTCAACAATTCAGCAAGTAACCTTTACGTTATAGTACATTGTCTTGACATTTGGTTAAATTATGCATAATATTTTCATAATTTTTAAAATTACGTATATATTGTAAATATCTATTTTTATATTAAAAATAAAATAATTTTATAGGCAAAGAGTTTTTGAAATAAAAAATATTAAATATAATTTAACTTCGAGTGTATTCATATTGCCTCTATTAGATACTATATACATATACACAAATGCACCAATGATGGAAATAATTAAACTATAAGATTTGGATACTTATATACTTTAATTGATATATCCCTGTCAAGACTAATTAATAAAGACTAATGCTGATTTTATACTTAGCGTTACCAACTAATCCAAATAAAGAGGGGAATAGAAGAATCAATACACTTGGCAAAGAGAAAAAAGGCAGAGAACTTGGCGAGCGAGAAACAAACAATCCAATCCTTCACAGCTTTTTAGTCGATATCTATGCGAAACTTCAACTTTAGTACAGACATAGAGCATTAAAGACGTAGGTTGGTTGCATCTGACCTTCTTTCCTACTCAGACAATAGTTGAAAGCTTAGACCATTCAACTTTCCTTTCATTATCTATCTTTTTGACTTTGGAGAGATATTAGGGAATCTAATTCCTGTCAAACTGAGCTCAGGTTCAATGGCTTTTGACCCTCAATCGGGGGAACAAATTCTATCATTCTATATAAATCCTCCAATCAATATAGCCTAATCCTTTATGGAGATAACTAAATGTTCAGACAAGAAAAATTGGACAAAATCTTTAATCATCTCTCCCTAATGAAGGACCAATTATTCATCTATCATATATAACTAATTCTCACCGCCCGCCGTCCACATAATTTCTCTCATACATCCTCTCCATCACCAAAAACCATGAGTTTTAAGATGTTTAGTAGATGATTCCACTTAGGCATTCCATGTGTTCTATTCTTGTGATAACTATCTACGGGGCAGAAAAATGCTCAAAAAAATAAAAAATGGTACAAAGAGCAAGCGTCGATTATATCAAAATCAGTTGAAAAAACAAGTGACTACAGAATTTGGAGAAGAGTGAGTAATTACAGCCGAGCAACATATGAGTTAGCTTGGGTGACATATCTAACCCATCGATATGGATTACGTGTTTTTGACTTCTTTGCTATTTGCAAGTACTTCACCTGCGGCACAACAAAAGGCATCTTAAAGCTATTCAAGATTATTTTTTCTTTTAAAAGCACAAATTACATAGAAGAAACAGAGAAAAAACAGCCTGCAATAATGGAGACCAAAGTTGATCTGATCCTCAAATCTCAAAGATGATAATTCAGTATCAATTTTAGCAAGCAGTATCTCAAATACTCAATCATGATAATTAATCTTGCCATAGATAGATTCCACTTAATTTCTTGGACTAACAGAACACTTCTGTCACTACATTACCTGCAAGGTCTGGCACATATTTTAACCAGCACCTTGTTAAATTCCAATGCAGGCTATCCAGTTTTAGCTAATAAATGATTAAACTTTAATTAGCAAATCTGAAATGTAGCTTCCAAAGAATCATTGACATTTTACCTGAAGCTTTGAAGCATTGTACATGGGTATAGTGAAGGACATGCTAAGAGGTCCTGCTTCCTTCATGATATTTCCTGTGCTCAATACAAACGAGTTCATTTATTACAAAGAATATACTTTGACAAACAGCGGAAACAAAAAAGTCAGCAATAGCATTGTACCATGTATCTCCTGTGAAAATGTCATTTTTGCACGTAAAGTATGTTCAGTTCCACCAGCAACCTGCAATGCGATGGACCGGCCATTAATTTAATTTATTAGGACAAGTGTACAACTCATACTAACCTCGAATATGCAAATAATGAGACCTTTGCAGACATCAGAAAATTATTTTAATTACTCAAAAATTGATTATTTATGAATAACAATAGATTGGAACTACCTTTTTTAAGCCCCACTCCAGTCTCTTATTTGCTTCCTTAAAATCAGTTGTATTTCCAACAGCTCCAGGCTCCAATTCAAAATTAACACTGGACAGGTAGAAGAGCAAGTAATCACGATTGTAAGATGACCTTCAAATGAAAAATAAGAAAGCATCCATTGCTTGTGCATGTAACCACTTAGGTCTAATTATGTCATATCTTGACTTACTTTTTCATCCTTGCCATGTTTATCTACATAATTGAAATTAGATTATGGCTGAGTAGGTCAAATGTAATGTGCTAACTGTTCATCCTTGCCATGTTTATCTACTTACTTTTTCATCCTCTTAGAAAGGCAAGTAAAACAAATTTAAGAAATCATAGTTGAGTAGGTCAAAGGTAATGTGCTAACTGTTCACTTGTAGGGTATAAGGATATAAAACCAAAGAAAAACCTTTACCTTAAACCAAAACAATATGTATTAGGCAGTATGTCAGCACAAAACTGTGCTATTGGAATGTAACTTAAACGTATATGTCCCAGGAAGATAATTAGAAATACCGGGTTGTATATGTTGGCAGAGGCATCTGTACAAGAACTGTGTTAGCATTGATACTTGGTGAGAACTCAGCTCGCACTTTAATGATTACTTCAGCCTATGAACACATAGCATACTTTCAGTGTGGTTAACACGATATCAAGATTTAGAAAATAATAGGACAGTTCAAATCACCTTAAGGCATCCTGCTTCTTCAATCAATGCATTGATTCGAAAGGGTGGCTTAAATGGTTGAGTCATGCGATAATTCATGACAGGAAATTCACCATCGGATGGCACCTACAATTGCACAATAAATTGTCAACAGATCATATATATAACATGCATTGCCTTCCAAATTGATATATGGTAAACTACTATGCACTTACCAATGTCAAAGTTCGGTCAACATCAAAATTATCAAGGTGTACAGATTCGTGGAAGTTACAATCATCAAGGATTACAGCACCTGAACTTCTATAATCTGTCAAAGAAGATGGCAGAATGACTTCAAGCAAGAATAAAAGGACCTAGAAAAGAATACGTGTCTGTGTGTTATATTATCAGCATATGTCATATTTCAAAAGAAATATTTTATTTATCAGTGACTCAACCACCACTTCAACTAATTATAGCCAACATAAAAATCTCCATTTTGGTGTTGAAGTTTAAAATATATTAATTTCAATATGCTAGAAATATAACAAATAAAGGCATTTAGAACAAATTACTACCCTACATGAACATAGACACACACAGACACACAAATATATTTATGTGTGTGCGCATTTAAAGTGTAAACAAGTGTCAAAGATTAAATTTACATATTTTTTTGTTCACAAGAGATGTTGGAGTGTCTACATAACTGTTGTAATGATCAAGTTGCGACATGAATCAACTAAGACATAGCTCCTTTTTTTTTCAAGTGACCATGCTTCAAAGCAAGGAAAAGAAGCCAAACAAATCTTTGTTAGCACTTCTAGGAAAACACACTATACAACAAATGGACCTACCATTTCTTCCTATACTCAGGTCCTCATTGAGAGCAAGTCGAATCTCTGGATTGCCAGTAAGATAACTCTTCATTTGGATGGTGCCATCTATCTCACTGGTAAGTATAAATCCCTGATTCCAATGATAAATTCATGTCAAAGCACTTCAAAATTTTGAATTCATAGATAAATAACAATAAAGGGAGAAAACACACACCAGATAGCATTGAAAAACATAAATAAAGGACTTAAATACTCACACTAGAGTTGAATGTAACACTTATTTTCTCAATTACGTCAACAAAAATTTCTTCCCTCTTCCTACCCCCTGGTTCATTTGCAACCACTGATTTTGTAATAGCAGTTCCTGGCATTCTTTTGGTCCCTTGCTGCAGATACAAGAATTTTGACAAGTCAATGACAACATGCATCCTTCTAGACAACCAACAATGTAGCTATTGCATGAACTGATTCTAGAAATGATTACCATAAAAATTGATGCTGGACCAAGGGGGGGCAATCGTGCAGCATCAACCACAATTGGCTCATTGAAAACATACGACTTCAAAACCTCAGTAGATGTAGTTTGAACATAACCAAAATCCTGGAACAAATAGACTTCAGTAAAGCTTCATAAATTAAAAAAGGAAATACTTCAATCAGAAACATGGAAAGATGACAGACTTAGAAACGATAAAGACAGAAATAAAGCAGAATTCAAATGATTGTAGTTATATATAGATGTCATACCATGCAAGGAATTTAGTATCAATTTTTTTTTTTAATTCCATAAATACCAATAAGACCATTGAGCAAATATCATCAGACAATCTCACAAAAGACCATTTAGAGGAGTTGAGAGGAGAATCAGCAAAGAAAAAGTTGTAAACAATAGTTATCAAGATGACCATTAATCAGTCTACTCAGCCAAGGAAGAATATAAAAACTTACAATGACTTCATCCAGTAATTCATACACAAGCACAAAGTTTTTCCGCAATGAATCTTCATTAAGAACACCAAGGTAATCTTTTATGACACGTGCAATTCGTTGCAGAAGTTCTAGAACAAGAGAAGGGGAGATGTTGACTCTTGTAGTAGCAACAAATAACAATCCAGAAACCTTCACGTGAAAGTAGTTCACAGCATCTACATTCTATTGAAAACAGAAGTAGTCAAAAATCGAAAGAGAAGAAGGAAAAAAGTATGACTAGGTTGAAATGCAGAAAAAGTTGTGCAGAATCTAATATTATTTTCTTCACTTTTATCAGTAAATGAAATGAAAATTATCAGGGAAATGAACAAATAAAAGGAAAGAGACTGATGAACTACTAGAGGCAGAGGGATGCCTCTGTGAACTTTCAATCTCGGACAAGACATCCCTGGAAAAACCTCTCTAGTAGTATATATATTTGAAGCTGGAAGGGTTAGTATAGTCATTAAAACTATTTTTTAATAGCAAAAAAAAATTAAAGTATCTAAGATTGATTCTCCAAGAAGAAAAAGGCATTGATGATGATATATGAAAATATATATAGCCAACTCAATCAGTTACCAAATTGCTAATTTCATTAATATATGTACATGAATAATGCTCGAATAAAAAAACAGAAGGGAATCTTTATTCATTTGTTTTATAATGAAGAGAATACTGACAAATACAGGAGGCGCATCTCCTTCACCATCTTCATTCCAAAACTTCACTCTCCGGAAAAATGTCTCAGCACTCCCTTTTTGTACTTCACCACGATCTGCATTTATTTACAAACAAGAAAGGATGAAAAATCTCTCATTAGTCATACTCTAGTACAAGATTTTTTTCTTCACTCTCCTGGGTACTCTAGCATGTAGCATGGTTTGTTTCAGGGAGCATCTTAGGTAGTTTTGAAGACGCATTTGAGAGCTCATTTAGTTGGTTTTCTTGTTTGTGGTTCATGCCATGCTTATATTGCTTGCTGGATTTTACAGTAGCTTTGAGTATCATCCTTCTTGTCGTATTTCTCCATTTCTTATAATGAAATTCTTTAAGTAAAGTGGGAATTTCAGAATGCTCCCATTTTTTTAGTGGTATGGCTTAATTGCTGGTATTAGGGAGGTTTAACTGATCTGACTACCGTTGGCCACGAAAAACAAAAAATATGTCAGCAATACATTTTGGAGGAAATAACCTATTAAGCTAGATAAGAATATGCAATTCGGCAACTATTATATCTCGAAAGGAAAAATAAATATCATATTGAGGATTCAAACGAAAAGGTTGCTTTCTAGTATGAGGATGAGAGTCGAAAGTGAAGAAGCTGCCAAAGGCCGGGCTAAGGGCCCTCTGAGAGAACTTGATGCCCTTACCTAAAGTTTTGCATGTGAAGTAATTAAGGTCCTATGGGCTATGGCATTCATAAACAATAAACAAACGAAACAGAAGATTCGAGAAATGTATGCTTGGAGTTGCAAAACCAAGATCAATTTCCCAGACAGTAAAGCACTTAACAGTGGCGAGTACATGGTCAAAGGGTATACATGATATCTGCAATTAAAGCATTAACGCTTTGTTTGCTCCGGGAGTACAAAGGAAGGAAACAGTAAATCGAACAATTGCAGAATCAAAATCAGGGAACCTCATATCATGACCAAGTTTTCCAATTAGTAAAATTACAGTTTACTTTCTTCATCCAACAGCCAAATGGAAAAATAAAAAGGAACAAAGAGACTCACAGTCACGAAAGACGATGTTGTCGCCTCTCTGTGAAAGCACAAATAACTGAGAGATCATGTTGGATGCCTTAACTTTCTCCTTAGAATTGCTAAATGCTAAGCCTCCTTCAGCTCTCCCGATTCCGAACTCGGAACTCGGAACTCCACCGGTTCCCACTTACTTTATCGTGTACATGGTACACGGACCGCGTCTTTTGTTTTCTCTCGTTGGATGGGTGGGTCTGCGTTGAAGTTGGTGGGCCCCTTGCGCAAAGCCGTTTTGCCACGTTTTATTTTATGCAAGCACAACACAGTGACACACCCAACCCAGCGATTGCAGAAGCTTTTTTGTTTATTGAATAATATATGGCTCACAAGAAATATGCTACATACCCCAGGCGTGATATTCAGCTGACTGAGACGCTTCTGAACGGAAATATAAACTTCTTTGTCGTGCGCGTACATACAGACTTGCTGTAAATAGTGAACACTGAATGCCCCAATCTACATATAAATATACAAGCACATTCCGGGTTTTGTTTTTATGTTTCACCCCATGTTTGCTGGAAGGCCTCGTAAGCATGGGCTTGAATGTTTTGTACAAGAGTTGGGACATTGTATTGTTATAATTAGTGGGTCCAATGGGCTTCGCAGGAATTTTGGGTGACTCCCAAATCCCAGCCCATCTCTCGGTTCCCATTGGGCTCGTAAGGCCCGCCTTACCAGTTTTTCCCTTGTTTGATGTTTCTCTGCTTACGATGTGTTTTTACTGTTGACTATTCAAAGGGATCTGTATACAGGAAGTAATCATAATAACCGTATTAGCGTCAAAATTTATATAAAAGACTAAACTTCGTAAATGGTATTGATCTTTACTAAGATGGAGTGGTTGAAAAAAAAAATTAGAATTTTTCTAAGTTGGTTAGGACTTATCATATTAAAATAAATCACATTTCTTTATAAGTGAGAATTATAATAATAATAAAAATTTTATTTTAATCAAGAGTTTATCTCAATGTGCCATTTATACATGCATTGCCCGAATTTGGACACACAATGTGGCCCTTGTTTCCTTCTCTACCTATTGATGGGGCCCACTCAAGCACCCAAATTTGAGAAGAAAAATAATCATACACATAATATAAGTGAAGTAGATTACTAGTAGATTTGCCCCAGTGCTCGTAGCAAACTGATTCGCTAAATGCCAAAAATATTATTGCCTTATTGGAACCTTGGAGCTTTCAAATAATTCCCTCGTACACTCTAAACTATACTAACGTAAAAGAAGGTTCAACGCGTTAATTAGTTAATTGTATTGGACAGATTATCTCTTGCAAAGGACAAGTGGTGTTATAGGCTAATTTAATTTCCGACAAGCGTGTTGGATTAGACAGGATTCTAAGAAGGAAGCGTACGTCAGATGTGTACTTAATTATTACTTATTAGGAAGTTGCATAATTTGCATGTAGCAGCGACATATATACAAGTTCGGTGCATTCTCTCGTATCTAAAATATATATTTTCTCTAGTTTTACTTTAAGCCCTGGAATCAATGGAGGTTAAGTCAAGAAACAACAAAAGTAGAGGTGACATGTTGTGTTTCTTTTCTCAGTTTCTGGAGTCTTCTTTTTTTCCCTTTAATTTCTGCTTTTTATATTTTTTTTAAGATAATAATCTCACATTTATGTTTTATCTCATCTATGATCTCTCCATGCATAGGTCTAGCTAACCTGCAATTCTATATAATATTGTATGGGTGAAAAAGTAATTAAAGGAATTATTTTAAACCAAATATCTCTTTGCAACTCATATGGGCTAATCAATAATTGCCTTCGGGATGAAGTAAAATAAAGGGAACTGAAAATGAAATCTAGACACAGGGACGACACAAACCTTGCTATTCCTTGCATGTGCTGTAATGTAATTAATTTCAGTGACTATAAATTCTTTCATTTCTCATTTGAAAAAAGGTTAAGAAACAGTGCGTTTCTTTGTTGACGCAAGGAAAGACTTTAAGTCTTAAAGATGATAAAGAATCAGAGTGCAGCCGCACATGGATTTGATGCACCAAAGTAAATTAAAGACAATGTCAGTTTCAAATCTTTGTGAAACTTTGGTCTGTTGTACTATCTGTAACACTTATATTAAAGAGGTGCGTGTATGACTGACGAATCAAATAGCCTACAAGGCTAAAATATGGATGTTAAATAATCAAGAAACTTATCGTGGTGTATTTAATTTACATTTAGCTAGAAATTAAAGACGCAGTTATATCATACGTAGTAATCAAGAGTGGGATCAGAAAATTTGGCCCAGAAGAAAGAGAGAATATTAATGCAAAATATATAATAGGTTCGTTGAAAGACGAAACGAGACTTCGGTTTGAGACCACTTCGTAGAAAGTGGAAATATAGACTTGGTCACGAAATAGACCGACCACAAAATCCCTTTAACACAATATCATGTCTTTTCCAAGTGTTCTATGGAGTGCTTTGTAGACTTTGGATCCTCTGCCTTAAGTTCTCCGCAGTCTCTCTGTCATGTTTTTTAGCAGCGGTTTTTTTCGTAGCTAAAGTGTGTTTTAATATTATTGCAACGGATATTACTGATGCTATAACTTTTGTTTAAATCATTGATGTCAAAAAAGTTATAGCAACAATAATATCCGTTGCAAAAAACTTTAGCAACGAAAACAACCGCCGCTAAAAAGTATTGCATAGTAACTACAGAGAACTTAAGGCGGAGGATCCGGACGCGTGCTTTGTAGCTAGGTATTAGAAAGAGATAGCAATTATTGGACTGCATGAGATTACTTCTTGTGCTTCAAAATTGGTTTAAATTTAATATTTAATGAGTCTTTTTTTTTTCTCCCTTGGATTTCTATTAAAAAAAACTCCATTGGATATTCTACTTACTGTTTCAAATTTGATAGCAAATTTGTAAATTTAAAACTAGCTAAAATTAAAAACGAATGATATCGAAATTTAAAAGCTTTTTGAGAATTAAAAAGGAAAATTTTCTTTTTCTTTAAAGATTTAAAACCAATAATTTAAGGTGTCCAATTCGGCCACGTTAAATATATAGTGCCATTATACCGACAGTACGTAAATGGGCAAAGAAGTAACTTAATGGGGGATGAGCAAATCATCCAAACTTTACAGTAATGATTTGAGTTGATTGCGGTAGGAAAATTTGTGACTTTGATAGTGTGTTCACACGTTTTTAAAAAAATTATGTACTTATTATTTTTGTTATTGGGTTGTAATGACAATGGCAGACTCGTTTCAAAATTTTATGAAATTAAATTAATATTATAGTCAACAAAATATTATAGTATTCTAAATATACGTTTTTGATTTTTTAAAAGAGAAGAAAAGATAAATATATTTTTCAAATTTTAAAACTGTTTTGTGGAAGACATAAATGATATATTATATTTAAATAAACATAATATTTAAACTTTAATAATTATTTATTAGAAACTGTCAAATAAATTATTAATTAAACGAAAATGTTTATCTTTAATTAATATTAGTCAAATTAAGGTCATATGAGAACTTAATTTTTTTTTAAATTCTCTTAATTTTTTTATTTTAAATGATCTATTAATTATTTATATATATATATATATATTATTTTTACCTTTTATTTTGAGATTTTTTAATCACCAACTATGGTGCTGCGATAAATGAGCAGAAGTATATTCTTTGAGCAGCTCAATAAAATCCCAGCCTCTTTCCTCCAAATCTAATCTCTTGTTATTGTCTGGGGCCAAACTCCATTTAAGAAAGCTCTTTCACATTTTTGATGGTTACGTGTGGTACGTATCATCTTCATAATAATGCAATTTGATTGCATGAACTTTGGAAAGAAAACTTACTCAAACGGTAATCTTGCAAAAATGCATATAGTACGTACTGCATGCAAACGTCATTATATAATTTCTCTTTTACAGAACCCATATGCGAACTCCACAGTTTTTTCATGTCACGAGACACCCCGGATGTTACCTAGATAATATAAAATCTCATCAATTATATAATTACAAGGTAAGATCGATATTCAATTCCCCATCGATTAATATAAAACCTATATGTGTATGATGTGGTTATGCGTGTCACATGAACGAGGCTTCTTGTCAAGGATGAAAAAGATAGTTTTTGTGCTTTAGAAGAAGATAATCAGTGTCACTGGGAACGTACGTACACGGTCCTATTAGGCTCTTTTTCTCTTTGGCACTGAAACTAACCTTCTTTTCACATCAACTTGCTTACAAATGGAAATGGGACTCATCAGCTTTCAGGTTTAAAATCTCTTGCACTTATTCTGTAAGGTTCCTATCTTGGAGGGAGGGAGGGAGGGAGGGACCACTTTAATTTGCTCTTTCACGTGATCACCAGAACTACCAACATCTCGGAAACACTAACACAACTTTACACTTTGTCACCATTAGGCCTCCCACTACATATTGCGAGTTTCAAGGCTTTTGAGCCTTCTTTGTTTTCCTTGGATGTTAAAGGGAACGATCGGGGAAGAGACAAACAGGGATTTGTTACTAGTTCATGAGGAAAGTTTTGTGCTCCTCGTCCTCGAGTATACAAAATTAAAGAAAAAGAAAATTAAAGCATTCTTTCTCTTTGTTCTAATGCATTTCAACAACTTCGATACATATACAGCCGTTTTATGAGACCTAAAGTTCAAGAACACTAAAAGATCATGTTAGAACTTAATTGGTACATATATCTATATATAATTGAACACCTATATATATCTCCATTAATCCTAAGGTATTATTCTTTTATTAAAAGAAATGTTCCTTTTACTTTTATGACAATAGTGATGATGATGAGGTACGTACGTATATGGTAGCTAGGACTCTTTATTATCTATCTCTTTCACATTGCAATTTGTAAAAGCAATATAATCAATAAACAAAATTTAAAGAAAATGGGGATGAACACACGTCACAAAAGCGCGTATTTAGTTGTTATTAATTTAGAAGTTTAAACTCAGCAAACATTTTTGTCTTTTGAGGGACCAAATTAGCCTTCTATGACGTCACAAAAGCGCGTATTTAGTTGTTATTAGTTTTTTTTTTTGTGTGCATTTGGGTTTTCTTTTTTGGCATACAAAGAAGTTCTGTATTCGTATTTGGATTTCTTTCCCCAGTAAATTCTAATTATGACAAAATAAGTTAGTATTATAATCAAACTTATTAATTTCTTAAAAACAAAATTAATTTTATAAATATAATTGAGAAGTGTGATTATAGTAACAAATTTAATGAAATTAATAATATATTATTCTATATTTAGTAATTTTTATGTTATAACTACAAGTGTATAAAATCATTAGATTCCAATGCCTTAAGCATTTTGCGTTGTTAATTGATTATTTTCTTCCCCAATTTTCTGGTATTTGAATTTGTTTCTCTCTCTTTCCTTTCTATTCAATTTCTATATATTGCCACTTCAATATCCTTCGCGACTCCCTCCTCTTCTCTTCTCTTCTCTTTAGCTCTCCATCTTTTCTGCTCCCTCGTTTTTGCGATTTGTTGTCAGCAACTTCATCTTCCTAGCTAGCTCTATATATATTGCTGCTTTCCTTGAAAATCTCTCAAGGGACCAGCGATCGAGTATCAGAGTAAAATTTCATCTACAATATATATGATATACTTGACCTCGAAATATCCATTAAGTTTTTCTTCTTTCGAATATTGATGTTCAACATCTGGTTTTGATGTTTGACATTCTGTCTCCAGTCATTAGTGAAATCCTCCGTTCTGGGTTTTTAATAAACTCCTCTCTCAGGCGCAAGACGCATTTAGTTCAATCTTTCTCTGTTGTCTTCCTCCACTGGTTCTATGTTTTTTCAGAAATCTCTCTTTATTAATTAGCACCATTACTACAATTTACGATTTCAGAGTTATATATACATATCTCTCTCTCTCTCTAATTTTCTTGGGAAGTTAAATTATTTATTCCGCCATACCCTCCCCCCCCCCCCTCCCCAAAAAAAAAAAGTGTCTGTGTGGTATAAATATATACATATATTTGTGAGGGCATGGCCTGGTTGAGCGGAAATTCGTGCATGTCCACAAAATTTGAGAGGTGTGAGTGTGAAGAGGAATTGCAGGTTGAGATGTTAGAAAGAAAGAGGAAGAGGATGGAATCGAATAGGGAATCAGCAAGACGGTGTCGTATGCGAAAACAGAAGCACGTGGATGATCTGATGGCACAAGTGGGTGAGCTTCAAAAGGACAATTCCCAAATGGTGGCAATCATAAACATAACGACACAGCAGTATTTGAAAGTTGAAGCACAGAACTCCATTTTGAGAGCTCAGATTGCGGAACTTACTCAAAGGCTACAATCACTAAATCAGTTCATCAACCTCATCAACACCAACGCATTAACAACCACTCAACCACACACTTTCTTCTATCCTAATCCTCTCAACATGCTCTATCTTAATCAACCCATTTCTGCTGCTAATTCATGGTGGAATTAAAATTAATTAATTACCGGCCACCTTTCTTCTTCTTCTTCTTCTTCTTTTGTAATTAAGTCCTTGTGTTTCATTCTTTCTAGCTTTTAACATAGGGGGGGGGGGGGTGAGGCAGTATTCACAATTTGTAAGATGCTTGCTTCTACGTACTCAACACTCTTTAATATTCACAGAACCGTGAAAACACAAAAAAAATGGTGCAAGTTGTTCATTAATTTGTATCTATTGTAAGAATGTGTCTTTCGACTTTCGAGTTTCCATCCATGTAAAAATGATTTGGTCCCAGAATTCTTCAATTCCATGATTATTCTTGTCTTACGAGAAAATAAGATCAGCTTAGCATATTTGAAAACACCAGTAACCGAAAGAAAAAATGTAAGACTAATATAATTAGGATGGGCCATATATGTTGTTTCTTAAAATTTGTCTTAAACCATTGTTTTTTTTTTTTTATATTATTAATTGAGACTAGCGTAAGCCACAGCAGAAAAAGCTAACAAACACAACAGAGGAATGGACGAAAAGTAGGAGTGAAAATTAATTTTTTAATTATTTTAAAAATTTAGGAAAAAAGTGGTAGTTCTACACTAGAGTGATTATTACATAAAAGTGACATCGAACAAAGGATCTCTGAAGTAAGTCTGGGCCTTTAGTTTGAATATTAAATCTGTACGACAGGAAAATGAGAATTCTGTATACTTTTTTTATTTGTTTTTAAATATTTTCTACAATACTGTTATGAAATTCTATTTTAAAAAATGAGTTTGTGTTACGAGTGAATGCTTTAAAGATATGATCCATTAAGGAATTATGTATAAAGTTGAGATAGGAAAAAACAATAATGAGTAAATTATGATAAGGTGCTCGAAATAATTTTCTTAATACTTTTGAATTTATTATAGGATGAAAAATAGAGAAAGCTCCGTCGTATAAAAGCGATAAAACGGACAAAACATCGGGCCCCTCGACGAAAATGGGCCTGGCCCAGTGTTAATAAAGCTAAGATACGAGATCCAGTGTAGTTCCATCTGAAGACATTGACGCTGCCCCCTCCCCCCAAGAAAAATATAGAAGACGTTAACATCCAACAAAAAAGATAAATGAATGTATTATATAATCTTAATCTCTCCCTTTTTTTTGGGTATTGTATTCTTCCTTGATCCATGCATAACATAACTAATTTATTTAGAAAGGCAACAAATTTTTTGTACAAAAGGTACTTTTATTAATAGAAGATAAGTAGCATAAGATATCCTTTAAAGTTTAAACATAAGCACAAAATCAAGTAGCATTTAATTTAAAGTATGATAAGGTACTTGAGTGATGGTGTGTGATAAATCCAGTATAATAGGCAAGAGAAGCAAAGTCAATACTCAAGTCTCAAGACCAACTCCAACTCCAACTCCAAAAGATGGATAGAGGTAAGCCGTAGGCTTGTAAGGCGCACTCCACGTGGTGGAAAATAGGACACCGATTTCTCATTTTCAGTGCTTTATCAACCTGTAATATTTTTACAAAACTAAAATATGTAAAACTAAGAAAATAAAAAAGAGGAAAGGCATTAAGACAAGGAATGCTGAGAAACAAAAACGAAGAGGCAGTGGGAAAAGAGAAAAAGAAAGATAGAGAGAGAGAGAGAGGAGGCAGAAGCTGAGAAGCAGAGGAGAACGTCAAAGGGGGCACCATTCATTCATTCCCCCATGGACTTTTAGTCATGAACGAACCTTCTCTTAACTCCGTCATAACGATTTCTGCTGCCCCGCGCTTTAAGACACACCACGTTATATAACCACCGTCACTTTCTTCACCTGTATCTAGCTTGCACTGCGCATCGCCACTGAGAAGACGAAGCCCAAAATGACGGCTGCAACTCCTTTCTTCCTCAACTCCTATTTCTGAAATCTTAAGATGTAAGATTTGCCCATGCTTTATCATTTATCAACCATTTTCTTTCTATTTTTGGCTTTGTTTGTGTCACTCACTCTTTGCTAACAACTGGTCGTTACAATTTCCTGAAACCCTAGACTTTCTTCTTTTCTTTTGGTGCAATAATTACTGTCTTGTTTTGGACACTGACGGACCATTTTCCTTGTTCCTACTACACAGATGTGGGATTCAGGTCCTGAGATAAGATTACAAGGCATTCGGGGTTTATTTTAATTTTCGAATGGTTTTATGTCATTTTTTTTTTTAATTTTTTTTATTGTTGAAAGTGTTATGGATTTTGGGTGAGATTTTAAAATTAAAATTAGCAATTCTCAGTATTGACTTTCGAGTACATACTTTTCTGCTTTTAATTAAATGAGTTTACATATTCATTCTCCTTTTCTAGTGTTCGAGTTTTCATTCTTGATGCTAATTTCTCTTCTAATCATTGTGTTTAATTATTGCTGGTAGGGAGGTTTGCTATTTGTGGAGGAATATTTTTAATAGCCATCATTATTTTGCCTTATGCTGTTGTGCCCTTCCATGTCTTACTTATCACTTTTGTTCCTTACGGTTTCTAGTGGGATTGGAGTAGGCTGTAATTTTTTGGGTTTGGGACACGCTTTCTACGTGATGCCACACGGAAGGGATGTGATTTGTCATGTTTCTGGTCTTGCGTTTCCTTTCACTTCGACATATTTCATATACGCATGATTGTACTCGTTTCTTTGAGCATTTCTCTAGTTAAATCTATATCCATGGTCCCCTTTGGTGTCGTCTCTGCTGGGATATAGTGTTTTTGGCTACAGACATCTGCAAGATTTGTGTTTTGGATATGCATAAAGCAGAAATGTAATGTTGCACAATACAATGTGAAGTTTGAGAAAGTTCTGACATGAGCGTTTAAGAGGACAAGAGGAAACTCAATAATGAAGGGAATAAATAATTCTATCAAATAATATGGAATGATATTAATACCAAATTTTTGGGGAGAATCTAGTCTTAATTATGTTATGTAGTTTCATTTGTCATGGTGTCCTTATGTCGATATTGCTATATGCCCATGCATATAGTTGAGTTTGCTTATGTGGTAGCTTTTGTATTCTACACGACATAAAAGTGTAATGCATACTGAAGGAACAATATGTTCGCTCATACATACTGCACATGGTCCCATTATATGGAAATAGTTTAGTCAAACTAGTTCTAAACAAAATGAATTGCAAGATGATTCCAAAGTTTGTGAAGTCTTCAACCGTCAATGGAGGTTCAATGCGAATCAGAGTTTTTCCTTCTATTTCTATTTGCCTTGTGTTTCCTTTTGAATTGTACTTCAAGTTGTTAGGAGATTCTAGTCATTCTACAGTTAAAGTTTTGGTCTTCCACTGGTGTTTGACATATTTTATCATGAAATATCAAATTAATCTGCTCTTATTATTCAGGAAAGAATAGTATTACTATTTCGTTTTGGAAAATTAAGGTTGCTTTTGGATTTCTTTTTCAGGGGTAAATTTTCTTGTATATATTTGGCTGTGTTTCTTGATCTTCAAGCATTGAGTTTTACCTATACAGTACCTAGTTCTCCTTCCTTTTTGCAAGTTGCTTAGGTTGAATTTTATGTCAGTTGCAATCATGGGATCAGCTTGTTGTGTTGCTGCAAAGGATCATACTCTTCCAAACAGAACAGGAGTTGAAAGTTTGCATAGGAATGTTGTTTATTCACCATCATGGAGCTTTCGATGGGATAGTAGGGGCCGTGTTGCTGGTGAAACTGAGAATTATTCATGTCACACATCTCATGGAGTCAGCAGAAATATTAGCATGGAGTTAAAAGGGTCAATAAGTTCTGAAAGAGGCAATTTATCTGATGGGGGAAGCACCCTGGAGAATTCTATTACTCCGATTTCTCTTAAGTCTCCGCTTCATGAGGCATTGGCTGCAAATCCAATGACTCCATCTTCTGGTAAATGTTAACATTATCTTTCTTCTGACCTTTATGATAAGCACATCATTTGATGCATCTTAGTTAAAACACAATAGGTCACCCTTGTTTTTGAAAGCTGAATTTTTAATTTGTCCTTACTTTTAGTCACTTAATTATACAGAAAACACAATAGATGGAACGCTGTCTCTCTTTTGTGGAGGAAATATCACATGAGAAATACTCCTCTGCTACAGTGATTTTTTTAAAGGTTGCCTCAGTTGTTAACATGACATTACAGTATATTGCTGGATCTAAAAAACAAATACGTTTTAGCTGTAGCATCCTTCACTTGTATTAACTCTGAGTATTTCTGTCAGAGAGCAACGTATACTTTCCTTTTTCAATTGCAGAATATCTAACATATGTTTTCTTGCTGGTTCATAAGAATATTATTGCCTCATTGTTTGTGTCATCTATTTACTGGAGCATTGTCTTGCAGTTAATAATCATGATGTTTTATAAGAGTGTTCTATTGATGAAAAGTAGAGTTCAGATCTGGATAAATTCTTTTGATTATTGTCATAGTTTTGAAGTCACTAAGTTCACTTAAAGAAGCTGTCTTTCTACCGAGAGTCTAAATTATATGGGAAATTTTTGGCTGAATCCTACTCTGTGCCTCTGTCCTGCTATACTCAACTTAACAGTATAATTATTAATAAGGATGTGGCCTTCAGACATGCTTCAGTGATTTCACCCTTAATTGACAAGGGAGCAGGAAAGGATTAGTTTATGATTGTCTCAGTCATCTGTAGGCCTCGCCTTAATATAGGGTGGGACTGTAGAATGACAATCTAACAAATGGATGCTACTCCATTCTTTAGCTTGTTTCTAGGATTTTCATAATATATGTCAAGTATTTGTTACTTTGTTCTGCTTCTTATCTAGCTTTGATTTATTGGTTGGTGAATGTTACTGGCCTACCAGATATCACCTGGAATTTGTTTTATTTTGTGTCTTTTTTGCATTTGGATTTTTTATTACTGTTTAATGCTTTGTTCAGGCATTGATTTTTCTTTCGTCTTCCTCTATGTGCTTGTTGCAGATCTGTCCATGGCTAGCAATTATTCAACAGTGGTGAGTTTTTGAACAACTGAATTTGATATTGGAGCTATATGGTTCATAATCTGATTATTGAGCTTTTTCCCGTAGCACTGGGTTTTCTCTGAATTCTATATTTCCTCGTCTTTAGGTGAAGAACTTTGCATCACCCGAAATTGCAGAATCTTCTGTACCAACAAATATTTCATTTTCAATGCCTTTAGGTTTCTCAACACCCACAACAGATCCTTTGCCTAATCATAATTATCATCATCTTCCCAACTCTACACCATCTAGATGGACTCATCATTCTCCTGGACACCAACTGTTGAGACAGATTTCTGATAGTAGGATCCTGGGATTGAAATCACCGGACAACTCAATTTCGGAAGGAAGGACGTCATTTGTTCTTTCCACTTGCAGCAACGACATAGCTGGATCCCAATGTGGATCATCTGATGGCTGGTCCATGCGCACCTTTTCTGAGCTAGTGGCTTCATCTCAGAGGGAAAGGTGGTCTTTTGATAGTGAGTACTTAGGTTCAGGTCGTCACAAGATAAATGGATCTAGTAGCAGGTTCTCATATTCTCCTTCTATGGATCTACAGTCTTGTGGGGCTTGCTCAAAGCTTTTGGCTGAGAGATCTGCATGGGGCAACCAGAAATTTATTGCCAACAGCGACCTCTCAGTTGTTGCTGTACTTGTCTGCGGTCATGTTTATCATGCAGAGTGCTTAGAGACTATGACACCAGAGGCAGATAGGTATGATCCTGCTTGTCCAATTTGTATGGTTGGCGAGAAGCACTTGTCAAAGTTGTCGAGGAAGGGTCTCCGTGCTGAATTAGAGATGAAGGCAAAAAACTACAGGATATCGAAAAATCGTGTAGTTGATAGCTATATTGATGGTGGTTTTGACGTATTTGACAGGCGAAAAGATATTGAATGGGGAGGAAAAGCTCCAAAGATGGAGCCTAGCTCTAGTGCAAGGAGCTCATTCGGGAAGCCCTTTTTGAAGCGCCACTTTTCACTTGGCTCCAAGTGGAGCCGATCCCTGTCGGAGAATGATTCTGTCAGGAAGAAGGGCTTTTGGGCAAGATACCGTAGAGATTGACTTATCTCTTTAATTATACTAGAATCAACCCGAAAATTTTATAATTTATATTTTCTATGTCCTTTATCTACTATACTAAACTTAGACTGTACATCAGAAATTCTTGTCATGTTGAATTTTATGGGCATAACTCCGAGTCCCTTGTGACGCTGACGCATTACGCATACAAGAAGGCAAGGTGAAGCTAAAATAATTATGCATGTGTTTGAATTAAGACGCTTTGACTGTTGAGTCGTTAAACGGAGGCAAGCCGCATCAGATTTCTAAGCAAAAGCAAACTTCCCAAATTCTAAGGTTCCAAAACAGCGCGTTTGTTCATCTCTCGGATTTTGGGCATATTCAGGAATCATGAACAATCATTTAAATAGTAATCAGTTGCAAAATAGCTAAGACATAATGCTTGTTCTATTTTCTATCTTCCGTATAATGACCAACTTAGATGGGCGACTTGGTCTTCAATTTACAAGGGAAGAGATAAAAGGAAATTAGGAAAGGAAAAATTTGCCTAAAAATTATCCTTTAGACAAACTATTTGGTCACGGGGAAAGGGGTATCCATCTGGTCAAGTATACTCTGCAATCCTGTTCTGTAATCAGGGTAAAGTAGCCGCACCCCTAGTTCCTTTTTCATTCGAGCATTACATACTCGCTTCTCATCCCTTAGGTTTCTTGTTTTTACATTTGACCACTCTATGTCCTCTGGTTGTTGTATGATCATGCCAGGCCACTTTTTCTCCACCAATTTTCTTGCATACTCGAACACTTGTTCACGGGCAGCAGGGTCATCATCAACAATGTTGTATACTTCCCTGAACATGGGATGCCCAAGATTGTAGTCCATGAGTTTTGATATGGATCACATTTATAGGAACAAATTTGCACAAGGCAGAAGCTATGGGGGTGTGAGCATGCACAAATACACGTAGTGTACTATGGCTAGTAAAACTAACACTGAATTGCAAAGGGAAATGCTGTTGAAAGCTCCCAACGTAGCATTTCTCAATTGCAAATAGAAACTCACCCTGACAAAGGTGAGTAAGCAGTCGCCATAAGTGCCTGACAAATGTCCTCAACATGAACTCTTGATGTATATTTTCGATATTTTCTCATCTTCTGACGCTCCGACAATGGTCCCTGGCTGATTATTGTATCAATGGCACTATAACAAACAGAACTGTTTAAAGTTAAAAGATGATACAAAAATAAAAAGAACAGTGGAATGATTTTATGATATGCCATGTTAAGCAAGCCAGAGCAACTATATCTCATCTGCAATTCAATGAATGATATATACTGGAAATGATAGGCTAGCCTTGACTCATGTATAAGTCATGGCATACGGCTCTGTGCCAAAAATTTATCACACCTGATTACTTGAAGGATAATTTTTTTTTTTTTTTTAAAAAAGCCAAGTACCTTCTACCAGGGCCATAGATACCTCCAAGCCGAAATATATATGGTGAGAAGCCAAGATAGTGAGCCAAATTTGACCAGCCTTTTTCAGAAGCTAACCTTAATTTAGCCAACTCACTTGTTGGGTTAGTTGGATAGCTGCCAGAAGATGATGCACACACTCAGGGTCCATTAACATAGTAGTTTCAGAAACTAGTGAGCGAAAAGTGATTTATTTAGTTACACTCTCTTACTCCTCATCCACCAATTCACCACCACAGTCTCCGTAAATGCCTGCTAAACAAGATTATTGCATTAGATAAATCTCGCAACTCAAACTTCTGACCATTGAGAAATTAAAGTCAAGTGTAACCAGTTGAGCAGCCTCTGGATTTCTAGAGAAATCAACTTAATAGGGAAAAGAAACAATGTCTTATGTCAGTAGTGTCATAATAATTTTTTTATGGTGCACACATAGTGAGGAAAGTACGTAACTACCCATGGTTATTTATTTCACATCAATCAGTTTGTGAGAAAACTTGTCTTCTTTAAATCTGCCTTCAGGCTCATGTAATGTAACTTACAACGAATCTAAATTAAGTACTGTAGAAAGATTATAGGATTTTCAACTATCAACCAGAACTAGCTAGCATCACATTTTAATGCCAGTTAGAGGGGTCATTGCATAAATCAAACCAGAACAGAAGACCTATTCACACATGCTTTCAAAAAGTTACTCACTTAGAGCAACCTCAGTATTTGTATGGAGATTCACAGACCACCTCAATGCCACAAACAATTTTCTTTCTGAAGGAAAGAGAAAAGGCAAAGAGTTAAATTATTAGGCATGATAGTGTTCCTTAGTGTCATGTTCTGTACTCGTTTATGTGCATGAGCAAACAGTAATGGATAGGCAAATTAGTAATTTGAATGAAGACATACTAGTGGAAGACAAGTAACAAAGCCACTGAAGATCCCCTTTGACTAATGAGCTTCTTAAAAGTTCTTCATGCTGAAGCATCTGCAAATCAATATAACAAAAGTAACAGCGACTCTGAAAGAGACTATACCAGAATAGAAAATCCATTTAGAACACTGACAACAAATCGATATACTAATATCATACTGGATCACCGATGCCAGCTATGGGAGGGATGGAAACAAGAAGGTGAGTATGATGTTTCAGACGATCTAGGACACCAAGTCTGCAAAGCAACTTAATGTTCTTAGCATAATGAATGAAAAAAAAACGAATATCGTAAATATGTAACCCGAAGTGTTTCAGTGTATGAGCAATCCTCATAAACTTACACGACATCATTAATAGGCAAAAATAGGTCCCAGATAATCCTCAATTTCGATGCGTTACCAAAATTACAAACCGCGTAGAAGATTATAATGCGTTATCAACTACAACCAAATTCCGATGGTACTGCATAAGGATATAACTATATATTTGTTGACTCACTCTGGCTCGTTTGCATCAAAATGGTAAATATGAAATCCCTTCTCTTCAAGTTTCTTCTTCTTCACATGGCTTGTGCAAGTTCCGGACACAACCCTGGACAAGATATGATTGAACTAATAAAGCTAATGAGTATTTTCAAGTGTAATTATTCAACGACATAGATAACCAATTTAGAACAAAACAGCAAATGTATATTGATAGTAAAATCAATAACAAAAAAAAGAATTATGGCAAAGAAAGGTTAGGGTAATAATACAGATGGCAAGGTAAGAATTAGGAGAAGAATCACCATCCTTGGTTCTGTAGCTTTTGTGAAAGCAATTGCCCAACAAAACCCATTCCTAAAATAAACATGCGGTTTTCAGATTTCGGGTCCGGCAAACTAGTGTGCACGGCTTTCGGGGATGAAGACGACAACGTTCGCGTCATCGACAGATAGAAACTTCTAGGAACATGTCCAAATCTATGTCGGAGACGAGGAGGAATCGCCAAACCCTGTATTTGATCGATTTCCATGCTTATTTGGGATAGCCACTGTTTCTGATGTAGCACGCGAAATATCAGCTAACGAGGTTTTAAACATAAACAACAGAGGAAAGGAACAGAAGAAAAGAAAATTCTGCTTTTCTAGAAGTATATAATGGAATTTGAGGATTTCAGTTCATGCCGTGCCATCTTCCTCTATGAATTTTATCTCGACTTTCTTCTACTCGATAAAATTTAAGTGGTAAACAATGTCTATATTGGTGCTCCTGCACGAGAATAACTAGTTTGTCTCAAACACTTTCACTGTATTTTAGAGTATTTATTTAACCATATTTTCATTACAAAAAACGATATTAAACATTTAAACTTTCTCCTAAATTTTATTCCATATCGATTGATAATGATTCGTTCAATTTCTCCATTTATTCTACCATCGAGTATCAAAGTGTTCTAATATACGAGAACAACTGGATTTTATACTTGCTTCGTGCAGTGAACACTGAGCTCCGATTCTTCAAGTGTCAATCAAGGGGCGGCGAACTAAAGAGTACCATTTGTGTTTCCACCAGCAATTCAGTTTTGCGGAGATACTACTGTAAATGAGAGGAGAAGCGCCCTTAGTGAGGATCGCCAAAGCAATTATATCACAAACCTATACAGTATACACCGGCCTATACAGTACAGAGGACTAAGAGATTTAAAATCCATTCTCACCAAGCCACTCTCTTCCTTGTAAAAGTTTAATTTACAATTAAATAGCGATGCACTGAAGCTGGTTAATTTAACTACTGTCTCTTTGCTTTCTGTAAAACTTCCTTCAGAACCAACGCAATTCTATGTGCCATATGGTGCTCCAAGAACATCTCCTTCACTCTATCGTATCCCTTATTTCCCATGGTCAGTCTCCTTTCAACGTGAGTTGCCAATTTTACAATGTTATTTGCAAGAGGCGTCACACCTTCCTTTCCAACAGGATGCAGGAAACCGGTTGTTCCATTTACCATAATCTCCATGGTACCCCCTGCAGCAGTGCCCTGAGTTTTTTTCAATGAAAAAAAAAAAGATGATTAAGAAGCTTGCACAAACAGAAATGCATATAATCCAAACAAGCGGTAATCATGTTACTGTTTTTACAGTAAAAATCCTCAAATAATATATGTGGTAATCGATATCATTTATGAAAAAAAGAAAATAACATCCGAGAGATGCATGGGTACTATGCTAGTACGTTATAAACAGAAAAGCCTGTAACAATCTTATTGACAAATAGAAGTTACCATTTTCTGTAGAAAATGAACAAAACCAAAACGGCTTGGCCTCATACTAAGTGCAATTAAAATGATTTGTTTATAGTCAGAAAGTGCTCAGTTCAATTTACTGACCACAAGTAACAGTATTCAGTACCTCATTCATGTTAGCATTACATTGGTTGTATTTTTCAAGTTCCTATGAATACATATTTTTACGTGTTGATGATGCACACCTGCAAAAGCTGAAATGAATTCTCTCCTCTGGTTACAATAAGTTGGACGGGAAGTGAAATGACAGGAGGGGGAAGGTTTATATACGAGCAAATGGAAAGGATAATAAGGTACAGAAATTATCCTCCCCTCCATTAAGAAATGCTCAAACTACATGGCTCTCTCACTATTTAGAAAATTTACACAAACCTCCATTGATGTTGAAAGATGACCAAAAACCTTTTAGGATAATATTGATTCCATTAAAAATATAACTTAAAATATGTAAGCAAAAGCATGACAAGTACTATGTAGTAAAAAGAAATACCAGTACAGGCAGGCGAAAGGCCATTGCTTCAATGGTTATCCTCCCAAAACATTCTCCTCTTCCCTGAAATGAAGAGAAAGCACGTTTGGAAATAACGAGATGTATAAATTTATGTGTGAAAAGAATTCCAAGACATTTTCATCAAACAAAATCTGATTATTGGTTTTGAGAAGTATGGAGGTGTTACACTTGGAACACCAACAAAATTATATGATCTATTTTTAGGTCCTTTACTGAAGTTTGTATTAATACTTGACAGAAGTCAAAAACAAATAAATTTGCACCTAAAACACTCATTATGAGCAGAAAAATCATTTGAGTCAAGCAGCAACTCCCACTTTTTGAAACAATAGAATGTAATAAACATTTTGTTTCCTACTCAACTCAATAATGTATATTATTAGAAAATACCTGAGAATTCTGCACAAGAACATCAATAGAACCCAGGTAAGGAGCCACTGTCAGGGTTTTGTTAATGAAATGAACACGGTCCTGAATCTTTTTCTCAATGGCAAATTTGCGCAGTTCTATTTCCAATGTTGTATGAGCATTCATGTCACTCCCTACAACTAGAGCATGCAATCTTGGAACCTGTAATTTCTTCTTCTGGATCAGTTTCAAACTTTCATGAAAGGAACGAAGAAATAGATCCTGCCCCTTACCACGTGAAACACCTGCGATCATATCATGCCGGGTGTTCAAATTATAAGCTTGAAGTAGAAAGAGACAAAACAAATGAAGGGGACGACTCAAATGACATGCACCACATCTAATTAGAAATAATGTATTATGTAAGAAACAAGCAGCAACTGGTGGAATAATCACTTCATATTCTGATTCCTCCAGTCCTAACCTCACCACTCTCACTTCCCACTATGCACCCACAGCAAATGAATCTATAACTGTGAATTTAACTACCTTGATTATTTTCAGACGGGTGATTCATACTGCAATGAGCAAAATTAAGATTGACATGCGGATTTAAGGGATTAAGTAACAGTAGAACCACTCTGCTGGACAAAATCATGAAATTTATGTTAAAACTTAAAACCAAGGTTTCTGGCAAGTAGATTATTAATTTTAGTTTCTTGCTGCCGGTTTGTTTCCCTTTCCCTCTCTTCACAAAAGAAAGGAGAAGCTAAAAGGCAAAAAATGTCAATCAGCCTATGAATTACTTTGACATATCAAATAAGCATCAGTAGTAACTATCAAGGATGAAAGTATACTATTTATGATAGCAAAAAGTAGGTCGTCATTTCTCACTCCCAGAGATTCCCGAACATGCTCACGAAGAACCCTCTTTGCTATACTATTTTCAGCAACTTCCATCAGTTCCTTGCTATTTCCAAGATGCACAACATAAGTATCAGGCATTTTAATCCTACAAAATGAAACCAGAGCAAACAATGAATAAGACAGAAAATGGTTATATTGAAAATTATAACAATACAGAGCGCAACATCAGTATTATACAAAACAGGTAGGAATGATAATTTAGAAGCACATTAAGAGATGTCAGAAGCATACCCTAAACGCTCCCTAGTCCTATTCTTCCATAATTCTGCAGTTATGTGTGAATCAATCATGGCCCCTGCAACAAAAGGGAGGTGCTTAACGTATTCCACTTTGAAATAATGCCCTCGCATTTCATGAATCCACCATAAAACCTTTGGAAGAACTTGGGGAACGTTTTCCTTGAGAACAGCATCCAGCCACTTCCCAGCCACAGCAGTATTTAAAATGACCAGATCAGCTTTAAGAGCTATATCTATAGCCTTTTCACCATTGGCAGGAAAGACCTATAAGGAGCCAAACACAATAAAAGAGGGGCATTAGAAGCCCATCAGGGTTGGGACATAGAAAGCCATGTCATTTCTTAATTACAAATTGATATCATACACCATCCCGTCCAAAAAAGGAAAATTTAATTTCATCAAGTAGTAAACTTTACCCTAAACTAATTTATCAAATATTTTAAACAATCAACTTTAGCTACTACAGAGAACAAAATTACAGAAAGGTCACAAAATCATATGGACAGAAGAAACTCGGACTGTTCTGGAAAGTTCTGGAAAGGAGGCACATATCACAATGTTTAAACAAAAAGCAAATCCAGGTGTAAAAAGAAAAATCATAGCTAGTAAACAAAATGGCGACAACAATGACAAAGTAGAACAATAATATTGAATGATCTGGACGGCTACTTACACCAGTTATCAACAGGTATTCAGAAATAAGAACAGGGAATGGAAACTATGATTTATGATTTGTTTTAGATTAACTTAAAATACATATATGTTTTGCAGTTGAATGTGTAGTCTGAAGTGAATAAGAAATATTTACTTGATGACATCGCACTAGGAGATCTCTAAGAAAGCATGAATAAATAACAAATAGAAGTCTAAGACTTGAAGGACAATATCTATGGCAAGATCCGAGTGATGTGAAATTGTGCATATGAGGACAAGTCATATATTGGGAACTGAAACATCGGAGCCATGAAATTTATTGTCAAGTAACACCGTAGAGCAATTCAATGCGGAAAGACATACAAATAGTGATGAATAAATCAAATACAAAAAGAAAGAAAAAATTAAAATCACCTGCACTCCTCTGTCCAACATCTTATTTTCTAAACTGTAAATCACCTCGTTAGGTTCTTCAGGTTTCTGATTAGTGATCCAAACAACGTCAGAACCAACCCCCCTCAACAGAAATGCTAACTCCATCAACAATAAAGGCCCGCCTATATTGGTTAACGAGGAAAATAATATGTACTTAGCAGTTGGTTTTTCTCATATTTGTCCCAAAAGTCGGACGGGAAAAAGAGATTTGAGATAGAACCTGAAAGAGAGAGTTCGTGAGAAACCATGAGAACAAGCTTAGACTTCATGAATTCCAAAGGACTTGGTGCCGCATTTCCGCCTTGGACGGTTGAGTGAATCCGAGCCTTTCTTTGATTAGCTTCTGCTCCAAAATGGTTAGTGCTACTATCAGAGCTAGTATCGCAGGAATCGGATGTGGCTCTCATGAAGATTACCATCACTGTCGAAAGCGAAAACAGTAACAGAAGCATAGGCGGCCACTTGTTCTTCGGCATTGCTATCCAACCGCTTGATTGCTTCATCATCATTCTATTTCGTAAGCTTTTAAGTCTCTAATTTCGCATTGTAGGGTTTCCGGTTACAAGATGAACCCCCGATGTTGAGTATTAGGATCTGCTCTGCCTCTTGCGTCCGAGTACTGAGAGTGAGAAATTACCGCGTCAGCTCAGTATAGATCGGTGAGCGAAAGACAAGACACGAGTGGTTCATTTAATCATTTCCATCTCAGGGAGGATACTTTTGAGGTTGAAAACCGCAGGACTGGGCTTACATTGCATAGTTACAATTGGCACGTGTACCCGAATGGTTCTTCCTTTTAAGCTTAAGGAAGATGGGCTTCAAATTAACGCTAACCCAGTTAAAGTAAATAAGCAAAAACACTTATTTTTATATTTTTATTTGATATATATGCTTTATTTTTTTAAAATTTTTATATATTTGATTTTGATTAAAAAACTTAACAATAAAAATATAAGCAACATAAATATAATGCAATAAATAAATGCTCCACCAAGCTCCGCTAGTGCATTAGTTTTACAATGAATTATCAATTTTATAAATTAGAACCTATATTATTATTTATGATTACATCAAAAGAGCAAATGTTGAAAAAAAATATTTTTTATTTTAAAAATTTTAGACATAAAAGAAGCATCAAATTTGGAAAAAAAAGGGTAAAAAGGTAAATCTTTCACACCAAACTCGTGTTAATTTCAAAAATTAAATCATATGGATAATAAGTTCATTGACAAGTTTTTGTAACTATTTTGACAATGATAGCACGTAAAGTTGAATAAATATCTAAGGGTAACGAGCATCAATTTTGTCAATGGAATGCCATATAAGCGGTGGAGTCAAGAGTGCTCGCCTTTTTTTTTTTTTTTTTGTTGCCTGAAGAGAGTGCTCGCTTTAAAATGTTAAATTTCTGAAGCATCGAGAAATTCACTTCAGGACAAAAAAAAAAAAAAAGAGGTGCGGGTTGTTCGGAAAGGTCGGTATGACTAGCTGCAAACAGATTTTTCATTTTCCATCACTCAATGCTGTTTTCACTTTCAAATGACTAGCGAATATGATACAAGGTAATACATATCTACAACGAACAACGAGATAAGATATGAGGTACATCACTAAAATCATCTCCGTGTCACCAAGAGCATTTACAATTTACAATAAGACGCACAGTGCTATGATCATTTTCAACATTCCCGCATGATTCTTTAAGACAGTTAGGGTCGGGATGCACATAGCTGCCTCATGGGTGTAAGCAATCTTGCAAAACGCAGGGGAACATGTGCCCTGATAAATGTCCCTTGCTCTGTATATTCCTATATATTAAAAGAAAACGAACATGTAAGGGATCCCAACAAATTACTATAAGGAAAACCATTTATATAATAAATGATGTGCAATCTTCCAGTTTAAAAGGAAAACCCCAGTTTTGACATTGATCATCTGTTGCCAACTGCTGAATGGCGAGGAGCATTTACTTACAGATTTTTCAACCATTCCAACCTGATGTATTGTGCTGAGAAGGTCCCCTTTATCAAATGGGAGCAAAGCTTCCACCCATACCATGGAGTCCTGTTAAGCAACAAATCGTCTTTTTTAGCAAAAGTGATTGGTTCTAAACAAATGCACCCGGGGGTATCAACAAGTAAAAAGGTAGACTTCAGTTCTGCACCTTCAGTTTTTCTTGAACTTCATTGCAAAATTCAGGTAGGCCATCCCCATTCAAAGCAGATATGCATACTACATCTCCTCTTTTCTCAGCTTCTAGCCTGATTTTTTGGGGATCACCAGCCTTATCAACCTACAATAAGCAGCCAGAGATTAAAATGTTCAAACTTATGTTCGTACTGCAATAAGCACTTTGGATGCACAGTAACCTTGACGGTGATGGGAAAAGTTGGCCTCAGTTCCCTATTAGATGAATTATTATCTCAATAAAAAGAAAGGTTAAATCACCTCATTATCAGAAGGAACGGATAATCTTAAAAATGTTCATAGATGCCAAATAAAGAAAACCAAAAGCAGTGTTTTAAATCCTGAAATTGATTTTAAAGCAGTCTAGTTACATCAATAACTTATGACACTAACCTAAATGATAGCATGAAAACTTCAAATTAAAACACGCTTTAGTCCATCCATCCAAAATTAATGAAAACTCATGTACACCAGTATAGGGTGTTCACGAACTTATTGACAAGATATGGCACCTTGACCCCAATAAATTAACAGATTTAATTACTAGATATACAGTCATCGTTGCAGCAAAATTGGCACCTAAACAATGTCTAGTCCTTCATATAGGTAAATGTGAGAGTTCAGCTCCCCTCTTGCCACGCCACATACAGGATCTAAAAGTAAGTTTGGAAAGGACAATTACCTTGTTCCAGACCATCAATCTTGGAATTGATGACACATCTAGTTCTGAAAGAACTTTGTCCACGGCATCTATCTGTTGCTCAGACAGGGGATGACTGAGCTTCACAAAAGATATTTAATGAGATAATGACTGAACTTCTTTATTCATGTAATATAACATAAGTTCCTCCCACAGTTCTACTGATATGTACCTGATATCAACCACATGCACCAAAAGAGATGACTCTGATATCTCCTCCAGCGTAGCCCTGAAGGCAGCGACCTACAGAAAGCAGTAAAATTTGCAGAAGTTATCAGGAATTACTTTATGATATGGGCATGAATATTTACATCAAAATCTTATTTTATAGTGAATCCTGTAAAAATAATAATAATAATAATTGATGTAAAATATCAACAGTATGATTGGTGTCAAACAGCTTGAGCAAACAGAACTGCCACAGGGTTATCTTTAAAATGAAGGACTTCATACCAGTGTAGTAGGTAATTTCTGAATAAAACCAACCGTATCTGTTAGGAGAAACTCCTTCCCATTCTTCATCTGGACAAAATCAAATAAACAAAGTATCACATGTTAAAAGAACTGTAATTTAAACTGCAGAGGACTCTTTCTTTCCTTTACATTAACTTTTGAGAAAAAAAAAAGGACAGAATGAATTTCACCCATCTCATAGCCAAGAAGGACATAGCTACAGAAAAGAAAATTTCCTTTCCTGTCTGGTCTCAATAGAAATTTAGTTTTGAAGTACAATAATAATCCTGCATCTGTTATTAGCTTAAGTCTGGGGACAGCCATCTGGGTAAGTATACTTATCAGAGACTGAAGTACCTACTCCTAACTGCAGACAATATCTCCAACAAAATCCCCATCTAGGTTGTAAATTCAGGTTGACAAAATGTATTTTACCCTAAGAAAGAAAAGGAGGAAATTATCCAGGTATGTTTGACTGACCTGAACCCTCCTTGTAGTTGGATCGAGAGTTGCAAACAATTTATCCTCAGCAAGAACATTTGCTCCTGTTAATTGATTTAAAAGCGTACTCTTACCAGCATTTGTGTATCCAACCTACAATGTTTTCAAATAAGAATATACCAAAAATCAAAATACTTAACAATGACAGTGTATTTGAACAAACATTAGCATGATGTATAAGGTGCAAAGCCAAAATCCTTCTAACATGAAATGGCCTGAATATAAAAGTAACAAATTACCAAGGATACTACAGGCACAGGTACCGAGAATCGCCTGTTACGGTACTGTTTTCGATGTTTCCTAACGGTTTCTAGCTCTTTCCTAAGGACACCAATCTGTCCAAAAAGAAAAAGGAATCAAATTCTTCATAATAGCCTGTCTGATTCAAAAAGTATAATTGCAGAGAAAAAAAAAACATAATTTAGCATGTGCAAATAACTAAAGCAACGGTGATGTCCTTACTTGATTGCGTAAAATACGTTTGTCCACTTCTATTTGTTTTTCACCCATTCCCTTCACCTTTCCTCCAGTTTGTCGTTCAAGGTGAGTCCACATTTTTGTTAGTCGAGGTAACTGGTACTCCATTTGTGCCAATGCAACCTAGAATGACTTAATCATTGTCAGAGAAGAGCTTTAAAATTTCTTCTATTCAACGATGCTGGTTCTGATATAAAACAACTAAAAGATAATTGCCTGTAAAGATGCTTCATGTGTTGCTGCCCGCTGGTTAAATATATCAAGGATGAGGGCAGTGCGGTCACAGACTCTCACATCTCCACCAAACACCTTTTCCAAGTTACGCAATTGCCTAGAATTGTTTGGAGGGAGGGGGAAGGGTGAGTCGTTTCATGCAAGCTACAGAGAAATCTTCTTATACAGCAATATGATGGTTAAAAAAAAAATTAATGCAATTTGGTGCAGTTGACTTGCACAATCAAGACCAACACGGAAAACAAAAAAGAACAGCTGAAGTAGAGAAAGAAAATAATTATACATATTATCCTCGTAAATTATAAGATAACAAAAGTAATGTTGTGCAGAACCATTGGAAGCTATGAAATAAAGCATGCTAACCACCTTCCTGATTTCCTATTGGAAAAATAACAGCTTCCGAGTCATTTATGATGCAACCTAAGTTTTCAAACACAATTCCCAGTTCTCCACAACAATCTTGGGCTAAGTAGACAAAAAGATTTTAATTTAGTTATCTCCAATTAAAGCCTAACAAGAAAATTAATGTTTGTTGGATTTTTGCAACTGATATGGTCATTTGTACAGTCAAGTCATCTTCAAAGTAAATGGAATAGTCAAATGTCAACAAACTAAATGGTGCTGTGGACAAAAACTAACAGGAGGCATGCATTTGGATGATGTAATGTGAAGACCACAAATTGAAAAAAAAAAAAAAAAACTCACCCAGCTGACAGCTCATCATCAAAGATTACAGTTTCAACACCCAATGCATGAATTGCACTCTTAATCTCTGAAACCTTGCCAGATCCAATGTATGTTCTGGGGTTTGGAGAAGTAAGCCTGTACCATTCATAGTAATTTAAGTACTGATAGCATGTTTCATCCAACTAAGAAATGGAACTGGACAATATGCTTGTAGAATTTAAATTCTCAAAATGTGGAAAGAAAGACAATGTTCCAGGTGTTTGGACCATAAACAATATTCTCTCCTAAGTGAATTAGATGATCATCGCAATGCATTCCATCAGTAAATATTCCATCGCATGACAAGACCATACATTCTGTCATTGGGGTGAGGCATCAGGGCTGAATTGCCCATTATTGCCAATACTAACAAGAAAGATGGCATGGTGTAGAGGATAGGAAGACAATTGCATACTATGCAATGTACGCAAACGTGCATATGCATAGTTCTACAACAAACATCAAGAAAAGAATGAAAAATCAGCAATCTAATACAGCATAAAGGTCTAGCCTAGCACAATTAGTGGCATCCAGAAAGTTGGAAAGAAAGGGTAAACATCATATTCTTTTAATAGGCATGCAAAGAAAATCCCCAAGATGAGATAGAAAGAGGATCACTTTGGTGAAAGGTAGTTCTCCATGGTCAACTAGAGTTACAAAGATATTTTCTATGACCAGATACACCTGTAGTCTGTTAACATTACAACCAAAGCGTGCTTTATGTTTACAAGATAGTGTTCTAAATACCTATTCTACACTAGGTCATATATTAAATTGAAGTCCAACAAGTAGCAAAACTATGTTAACTAAATTGAAAATACCATAATACCAAAAAGCAAATTGTACTGTAACATAAGCACTTACTTTTGGTAAGTGGAGCCAACAACCATCAATCCAGCAGTGTCAGCTAGCTGTGCCAGTTCATTGATAGATTCTTCTATACCAAAAGAATTCTGTATATCACCTTTGCACTCGACACCTACTAGATAGGCTTTTTCCTCAAAAACCTGAAAGTAGTGAATAAATTCAATTCAGACCGCAGCAATTTACCAAATAGGAAGCATTGTAACTTTAGAGGGATCGTAGTTGTTTGTGCTTGCTGATATTGGATTAACATGACTACTTGCTATATGACGATATCACGTTCTGTTGCTACAATGCAAGAGAAACAGCCATATTGCATTTCCTAAGCCATTTTTTGTTATTTTCCTTCCTTTCCCTTCCTTTCAAACAAACTTGCATAACATTATCTTTTAAATCGGTCCTTTCTACTGCTAGATAAACGTCATCTTTACTCTACATCTGCTCAAATGACAGCAGGAAATTATTTATTCTAAGGGACTTCAAAGAGGTAGTCGACGTTCTCTATATCTAACAATATTATTTGCAATATTATTAATTCCCTTGCTGATGCATACTGAAGCAATACACCCATTTGTGTGACTAGAATACGAGGGAACGCAAATTGAACAATATATCGAATCTGAAGTATTAAGTCGATTATATAAAACGCAGAGAGCAACGACGTGAAATTTTCCAAAGTATGAAAAAAAAATTATGGAACATGCCATGATGGATGAAATCTCAGTCGGATGCCCACCATCAAATTGGAAAAGGAAAGAAGAAAGAACAGTGGAGACCGACCTCCCTTCCATTCCGGAGCTTGAACCTATTCTCGTAGTTGTCCTGCTCATCTTTCTTCTTCTTAACTTTAGTCGACCATCCGTAAGCTTTATCTCCTGATGTTGAGTCAGAAACTTCACTGGCTATACCAGGGACTGCTTCTTCTTCTTTAACTTGTTCGGGGGTGTCAATCACTGGGTTTCTCAATGAAACGTCATCAGAGAACTCGAGTCCAAGCTGTTGTGGCACAAGAACGGAGGTGATAAGTCTGGAGGAAATGCACTTAGAGTCCTTCCTAAAGCGATTAGGGTTTGGTGGAGTAATGCATGGAACATAGCATTCATGAATTACAGGCGATGGCCGAATAATCAAACTGTAGAGGCTTGCGTTCATCGTAGACTTCGCTTCCACTGCTCCTTCCCTCAATCTCTACAGTCTATGCTATCGAAGCTGAATAAATTTGCACAATTCCCCCACAAAATAAACCTTATATACGTTATACTAAGACCAACACGAATTTTTTTTTTTGAACAAAACTTAACACGATCTTCGAAGTTATGGGTCAACATTGGTCTACCACTAACCTGGAAACACGTAGCATGAGCCATTTTTCTTATTTTCCGCACTTTTTCCCCTCCAACCAAAATAGGTTTCATTCAGTAATTCTCGACCCTTTTAGTTTGATCAATTAGATGTTTATCTAAAAAATTATTTTTTAATTTAATTTTTTTTAAAATAAAATCATTCGATTTAATTTAATATTTTTTATTAAAATAATCTTTGCAAGTATATTTGAAAAAGAGATTTTAAAAAAGAAAAGAATGAAATATATTAATTTTTTTATTTTTAAAATTTTTAAAGTAAAAAAAATTTAAAAATTTAACTTTAATTTTTCTTAATTTTTTATTTATTTTAATTATTTTAAATTAAAAAAATTTAAAAAATTAAATAAAAAAATTATTACTTTAACTTTTTCTTTCTTTTCATTTTCTTCTCTTTTCATTTAATTTCTTACGTTATTTTTTTTCATTGGTTCTCAAAAAGAATTTACATCAAAGGTAAACAACTTTCTTTTAATTAATAAATACATTTATATAATTTAAAAAATTTTGGTTAAAGAACAAAACTATTTTGATTAAGATAAATTTTTTAAGCAGTGCATTTAAAATGTTGGCGGCATTCGAGAAAGGCCAAAACAAAACTGCGTTGTCTTACTTCATGTTGCTCATCAACCTAATTTAAATTCCTTTCCAAAAAACAATAGACAATTCACGTTACATTACACATACTATTTATACTTCTATAGAAATTTTTTCTTGTCCAACGTAGTTCACTGTATTTCGTTGGTATGATTCTTGAAAAAGTTTGGAGTACATGTATGTACCACTTCATGCTTCAATCAATTACAATTAATTAATTTTTTTATTTTTTATAGTATATAAATTTATCAATAAAAAATTAATTAAAATGTGCTTAACGTCAATAACATATAGCATATTTCCAAATTCATATAAATCGTAAACCTGAAAGTCTGAAACATTACGTAAACTAAATTGTCAAAATGTGCTTACTAATCTAAGTAACTTCACCAATCATAGATTTTTAAAAACTAGAATATCTCAATTGAATACAAAAATCCGTTTCTTCGCTTTTGAAGCACATAAGTGCGAATCTAAGATTTCTTTTTGCAGTATATCAATCCTCCACGCGGCCTGTGATATCTTCCCTCGTCAAATACTCATTAGCAAGAGGATTGGAATCTCCTGAAGAAGAGTCTCCAAACTCTTCTTTGTACATTTCTTCTATCATTGGTTTCCATAGCCGTACCCGAGCATTTACAAACCAGTTTGAGACCTGAATCAATACATGAATAAACTAAATTGAGCATCAAAAGAAGGGAAACATGCATGAATAAAGAAATCGATGAAGACGGAATAGGACTTACTTGATTTTTAGTCAAACCTGCCTGGGATGCCAGCATGAGTTTTTCAGAATCATTAGGATAGCTGAGAACGATCATATAGCAAATGAGCGATTCAGGAAAAAAAAATTGCAGATAAAGAATCCAAGATGAAGGTGCTTACGGGTGGAGAAAGTGTTCAAAAAGCCAAGAACGAAGGATTGCTACAGAAGTTTCAGGCAGGCCTCTCATGGGTCTCCACAGTTGTAGGCTTTGTGTCATCCCAGGCTGTAGGAGAGACATTGTACTTGGTCTAGTATCTCTATTAGATAAGCTTAGATGAGATAAGCCACTACTGATTTTAGGTAAATCTTGCGAGAGTTTTCTTTTCTCCATATGAATGTGTGACATTATAGTATCTCTCAAGCTGCAGAAATGCCTAGACATGGCCAGGAGAGCTGAAGCAGTATAACACTTGGCAGCTCCCACACCTGCTATCATTTCGAAGGATGATATTGCCTCTTCCAGTTCATGGTAGTATTTCTCATAACTCCCCTCTGCCTGAAAATTAAGCATTAGAAAAAGAAGAAGAAGATTAGTTTCAAGACTAAAAAGGTCAAAGTCAATAAATAAAACTGGAAGGAGACCAACCTCATCCAGCAAATCAATCAGTTTTGCTATTTTCATCACAAGTTCATGTTTCTCAACCGATAATGGCCCATTATTGCACAGCTTTGCTTTTAAATCTGAGGAAAGTTTTCGGGCTCCTATTCTACTCCCACGAAATAACTTACCCACATATTTTTCATTCACTGTGTCAGCCACACTTCCACCAACATCAACGAGTTCTTGAAGAAGGGATTGTAGTGGTTTTAAATATCTTGAGTTCCCAATGATAGAAGCAGCAAAAGATTCTGTTCCATAAGAGGAGGAAGGAGAAGGGTTCAATGAGTTGGAAAAATGGAGATTGGCTAAATGATCCAGTCCAGTATTCAAGGATGGAGACCCCGAAGAAAGGGAGAGACACTGAGGTGGGTGATTGCTCTCTAGAAGATCCATCAAGTGTGTAGTGTGGTTAATCTCAGAGCCCTCTGCTAGTGCAAGAGGTTGCACGAGGTCCTCTGGTCTTGAAATCCTGTCTCCAATAGAGACAGAGTGAAGGCTGGGAAATACTCCAAGTGCCTCAGGAAATACATTGCTGCTTCTCAAGGAAGAACCACAAGCATCGAAATCTGGATTGTCAAATTGATCTCTGCCGGTAATGAAGTTGGACATGATAAGAATATAAGATACAGGGAAATGGATTTGGGGATCACAAGTGTTACTAGGAAATTAGCAAGAAGTGAAAGCTAGCTATATAAGTCGTGAACTGAAAATTGACAGTAGGAGAAGAAAGCAAAATCCCACACAGGGAAATCAAGTTCAAGAGTCACGACGAAAATAAACATAAAAAACTACGGGGTAGGTTATCTTGAGATAAAACTTAATACACAGAAGTGGAGGATCGATACGGAGTTGCACGAATCCCATTGATGTTAAGCAGCAGATTCATTATGAAGCACGACCAGTGGTCACAATCAAACTCCCAAGTTCCAAATTTCTAGGCAAGACACTATAAAAAAGTTAGATGTAGGCACTGGAAGGGGAAAATATGAGAATAGTCTGCTTACAAGCCTAACAAGGAGTAAACGGACAATTGATGGGCACAGTGAAGAGATCAAGAAAGTCCATAATAGTCAATGTACCCACCAAAATGCAGAACAAATACAAGTTTTGTTATCTACCAAAAAAAAATACAAGTTTTGTTTTATTTTATGAGCATAAAGGCAGCTAACCGTGGGTGTGTTGATACAGATCTACTTTTGCTGACAAATAAATAGTACAAAGAAGATAGCAATGAGTATACCTCTCATTCTCAGCCTATCATTTACGCCTCAGAATGCTATAAGACCTATGAGACAGTTGTGCGATCTACCCTTTCTTTAAAGAAGCATAGTTAATTAGTTCAAAAACAAAGAAATGACAGTTAAAAAATATGGTCCCGGACTTCCCTGACTATATAAATTATGAACAACAAGCAAAAGCATCAGCGTTCCAGCTTTAGTGCCTGCAATTATAATTTTTTGGGAGACTCAAAAGTAGCTCGAAACAGTCTAATCTCTACCCTTCTCATCATAGGAGGAGAGGCGTCTGTTCATTTCGTTGTTTTCTAAATTCCGATCTGCTGAAGGAGGAAAAAGAAAAGTGGGCCATCTTTTGTGCACTCCCAGTTGCAGGATTGTCCGTTTGTGAGCCTGTACCAATTTCGAGAGTATAAAATATGAAAGTATTTAGTTTATCTTTTAAAAATTTATTTATACAAATATTGTATATGTATTTTTAAAAAATTTAACGTCTTAAAATTAAGTTCCCTGTAACAATATTCAAGAAAAGATGAGTTCTTTGACCTAATACGCTCATGATTCTGTCTCTGGCTTGTGTATTTTGGTTGGTTCATTTGGATGCTTTAACAATCATTGCTATCTCTGTTAGTTTGTTTCGTTTGAGCCTCCTTGCTTTCTGGTTCCGTAATTTTGATCAACAAAGTATACTTCTGAACTTCCAATACCACAACAAATTCTGTGCAAATCGTTTATTAATAATATCACAGACAGGGAAAGAAATGTTATTTCAATTGCAAGGTTTTTTTCTTTTTTTGGCTAAATTTTTTCGTGAAGATTGAAATACTTACTTCAGCCATTAGATTTTGTACCCCCGTTTTAAATCATAGCACTCGAGTTTGTGGCACTTGCAATGGAAATGTTCTTTCAGTGCTTAGCAACTATCTTTCCACGATTGGTTCTTTGGAACTTGAGTTTCCTAGGCGGTAGATTATCTTCAAAATTCTAATGGAAAATCTACAAGTCAATATAAGCAGTTCACTTCAGAACTTGATGGTTCTACTTCTACTACCAACTCTTCATGTGAATTATCACCTGCAGAACGAAAGGAATTGTTGGACAGGAAGACAAAACTTTTGTCCATGTTAGATGAGTTAAACCTCTGAACTTTTGCCATGAACTCAAATGCGTAAACCATCAAATTATTTAACACAACGTTACTTTATTACTTTATTTCCCTTTCATGGCTTTAGTTTTGGATATTGTTATTTTGACAGATGTTTGTGTCAAGAAATACTCATGAAGATGTACTACATTCATTACCTTGTCTAAGCAGCATTTACGTGGCCAGTAAAATGAAAATTTATCTAGGGGTGTGAAATAAGTATGGATTGCTTGAAACTAGAATTGAGATGAGAAAATGGGAAGGTCTGGTTAGTGGTGGATGCTGATTACAACGCACACAACAGGATAAGCTTATTTGCAATTCGCAGTAGGTGATTGACAAATTCGATAACGACAGACTTCTGTTTTCTTTAATTTTTAAAATATAATATAAAATAATTATTATTATAATTTTAAAATAATAAATTAAATAATAAAAATGTATTTAATTTACTTATTTCTTATAATTTTTTATTATCTTTATTTTTAATATATTCATATTATATATTTTATTTTATATTTTATATTATAAATTATATTATTTTGTGAGATATTAAAACACATAAAAATATTATAATATAGATAAAATAAATGTCATATTCTCTTAGATAATATTTATTTTGTACCTACCTATATAAATTATTAATTCTAGATGGAAAGACAAAAAATGAAAGAGATAGGAGATGTTTAAGTTTGATATTACTATTTACCAAATTATTCCTAAAAATAATTAATAAATATCATATTTTAGTCTTTGAGTTAATTTTTGAGAACTAGAAAAAAAGATAAAAATATATTTTACGTATTTAAATTTTATATTAATTTTTAGTTTTATTTTTAAAATATTTTTTACAATTAATTTTATCTTTAAAATTTTAAATTATAATTAATTTTTTTATAATTTAATGATATATAAATTATAAGTAAAAAATAATAATATAATATTAAATTTTAAAAAAATAAAAATTTTAATAATATTTTTTAAATCATATATAAAGTATTTATTAAATTTTTTATAAAAAAAAATTAATTTTTATATCAAATAATAATTGAATAAAAATAAAAATATCATAATTTAAAAATATATATTATTATTTAATATTTAAATTTTATTCATATTTTATTTATATTTTTAAAATTTATTATTAAATATTAAGTCACTATTTTTTATTGATAATTTAAATTATATTATTAAAATAAATTAATTACAATTTAAAATTTTAAAAATATAATTCATCACAAATCAATTTATTTGATAAAACGTGCTTTTGTTAAAAAAAAAAAAAAAAGGTAATAATAATAATAAGCTACGTCACTGGGCGGGGGTTTCCCGAGTTTCGTCTTCGCTACTGAGAAGTGGCACTGAGTGAGAGAGGAGCAAGATGTTGATTCGACGATTGCCATCAATGGCAATTTCTATGAGCACAGCAATCCCGTTCCATTCCCGAATTACAAGCCTTGTTCGCCTTCAGAACAAAATTCCCTTTCTTCACTCGTCCTCGTTCTCCCCACGAAAACTTGTTTTTCTCTCCTTCTGCACAGCCTCCGGTTCCCGCATTTCCGCCAGTGAAACCGACCAGATTCCTCAAGAATCGACGAAAACTGTAATTATAATTTTTTTTTCTCGTTTAATTTGACGGTTTCACTTTCTTCCTTTGGATTCATATCTAGGGTTGAGCCCTTCTTTGGTTCGTGCACCTTATGTCCATTGCTAACTTCCCTTCATACGGGCACGAATAATATTAAGTTGCGTTGTGGCAGGGTAAGCTGAAACCTGGTCTTTATCTGGTAGGAACACCTATCGGAAATCTTGAAGATATCACTTTCAGGTACTTGTGAATAAAAACTCGTTAATTTGGTTATACTTGTTACATTAGCCTTATCGTTGGTACGAACGTTCTCTTTTTCTCGATCCACGGGCAAAAATTATTAAGAGCTAGATAAGCTAAATAGTTTATAGGAAAGAAGACTTTGGTATCCTTCTAGTTTTCTACAGCTTGGTGACTTTTTATATGCTGTCTGGGTCACCAATGCAGGGCTCTCCGCATATTAAAGTCAGCAGATGTGATACTTTCAGAAGACACTAGGCATTCTGGAAAGTTGCTTCAGTACTACAATATCAAAACACCCCTTGTATGGGTCTTATAAACTTATTGCTGTCTATGTTTATCAATTTATTCTAATTTTGTGCTCTAGATTTTCAGATGAGTTATCACAAATTCAATGAAGCACAAAGGGAGCAGGTAGTGTTGAAGAGGTTGAAGCAGGGTGAGGTAGTCGCACTAATAAGTGATGCTGGAACGCCAGGCATTAGTGATCCTGGTATGGAATTGGTGAGTGTGATGATTCTATGCTGACTTTTATATACATGCTTATCTGTGCATGGTCATTTCTACGTATTTACTTCATTGCGTGGTGGGATGGAGATTTTTTCATCAATACGGCTTCTGAAATAAATAATGCAGGCCAAATTATGTGTTAATGAAAATATCACTGTTGTTCCTATCCCTGGGCCCTGTGCTTTGATATCAGCTCTTTCTGCCTCGGGTTTGGCTACTGATGGATTTACATTTGGTAATTTCGGACTGCCTCTATTGATCACTAGACCCCTATGAAAACTTTGACTTTAATAGCATTTGTGGGACCCAACATGACATTCTTTACTGTAGTTGGTTTTCTTCCAAAACATTCTGGATCTAGAAGAAAGAGACTCATGGTTTCAGCAGATGAAGCAACAACGCAAATATTTTACGTTCCTCCTCACAAGCTTTCTCAATTTCTTGAAGAAAGTTCTTCATCTTTTGGTAATGCAAGGTATTAAAAATATGCCTAAATTGTATAAATGATAAAACTGATTTGATTATTAAAACTATGCAACGATTTACCTCTTTATTCCAGTCAATATCTTACACCTTGTCTCTCAGTTTCTAAGTTTTCAATTGAAGCATATATAGATGTGTTTGTTTTTTGGCCCGGGGGGGGGGGGGGAGGGGGGGAGGGTTGGATGGTGGGGTTTGTTACTCGTTGCACCTTTTTGTTTTCCTTTTCTGCTGAACATTTCTTTAGGTAATTATAGAGGTAGCAGAAAGGCATGGATGGGTGAAGTAGTAGTGAGTAATGAGTAGTTTTTGACTCACTAAGCTACATTTCTTTAGTGGTATTGCAGGCAATGTGTTATTGCTCGGGAAATGACAAAGCTACATGAAGAGGTACAGTTAGCATTTATTCTTTAAAATTCAGTATCCAGTGATCTAAACTCTAATTACATGACTTTGAATTGAACAATTATCATATTTCTATTGTGGCTATTTGGTAGTGGTTGATTTTGCAACTATTTTTTGTTTTAATCATGGTATTAAGCACAGAGACCATTAGCTATTATGTCTCTTCAGATGCTACACACCAATGCAATAGTCAGTTAGTAAAAATATTCTTTATAGCTATGGTATCTCATTTTTGACCTGTCTCTTCTATGCTCAATATTATCTCATTACAACCTGGCTATTCATAATGGTGTCCTATTATGGCCTTCTTCCTCACTATGCATTTGAGATTGCTATTTGTTTTTCTTCCTTAGGAAAGATAATACCTATTCCCTGTTTCTTGATAAAAATTAAAATATACCTGAGGTAGGGTTATGGATGCATGATCTAGTGATTGTTTGTCTCTGTTCTTTTTCTTCCTAAGATGATGAGTATGTATGCAACTTAATTATGCTCCCATGAATATGCTTTTTGGTTGTCTGGATTATTGGATTTTGTTAATAGTGTGGTCAATCAATTGGCTCTATACATTGCTCTCTTGTGATCCTTTCTTTATTGATAAACAAGATAATGATTCTTTAGTTTTGGCGTGGTACTCTTGGTGAAGCCAAGAAAGCATTTTCGTTGCACCAACCAAAGGGAGAACTAACCATATTGATTGAAGGACGCACAAATGCTGGAGTTGAACCTCCATCAGAAATTCAACTTGAGCATGAATTGAGAGATTTGATTTCACGGGGCGAGAGTCTTTCCACGGTAACAGTTTATTTCTATTTGGAAACTACAATTTTGGATTCACTCTTTAAGCTGCTAAAGCTGGGTACAGTCAAATTAAGTTTATATAGAAGCTTGAATGCTTGATACAGGGTTAACTATGGATTTGATTGTCTATACTCAAACAAATCAAGCTGATAAATGTCGTAATAGATTTAAGTATCTGCAATTCAGCGAGACCCTCCAATAGTGGTTAGAATTTCTTATATTTAAAGGTTAAAAGACAAGGAAAGAGAAATTAATAATCCATATAATAGGAAAATACTCAATGGGAGCTGAAGACGGATCTTAAGTGCTTATTTGATGCTTTCCTCACCCATTTTTGAAAAAATTAGCATATGAAACTGCAGGAATACAGGGTTAAATCTGAAAATCAACTTAATAAACAATTAAGTTTAAAGTACTGATATATAATATATATATATATTTTTTTTTCTTGTGGAATTGAAGTATAATTGTCGTAAGAATTTATTTGAGTATCTTAATCCAGTTCACACACTTCTGTTACTAAGTAGCAATTCACCTTCTTTTCAACATTTGCTTACTCTTTCTGTCATTTCAATGAAATTGTTCATTTGTACTGATGTGTATTTAGGCTGTCAAGTTGGTAGCTGGTGGAACGTCAGTGAGTAGAAAAACTATATATTCACTTGCACTAAGAAAATTTGGGAAGCAACTGGAAGTGGAAGACGAATCAAAGTAATGCAGAATATTCCTGTAAGTAGATATTGATGTGGTTTGGTTTATGTCATTATGTCCAACGTATTCGTTCTCTTAAGCCTATGCAGTTGCTAATGAACAGCAAAATGGGATTACTTCGTTATCTAAAGAAATGGTTACCTGTTCAAGCACTATTGCTGATTATAGCAAGAATGGTTGGTGCACTGGACGTGAAGAATATCGTTGCATTGGCTCACTATAGTTCAAGACATTCTCTCTCACCAAAAGGACAACAAAAATGTTAGCAAATCTTAAACTCTGGGCAGGGTATCAGGGAATGGGCTTGGGGCATACGGGCGAGGAAAAATGACAACTGAATTCTCTCTAGATGCTCTTGTCCTTGTTTGGCGTTAAGAAAGGAAGTACTTGATCTGATTTTGTTATACCATTATATTTTGTACCTGATTTGCTGAATGTGAATCTAGCAGTTGCGTTATCTAGCCTTTTTTATCTGGTTACGGAATTTGAGAACCTTTTATTATCTGTTAGACTACCAAGTCACAGCGCATGAGGCCGACGCTCTCCTACCTTGTTCAAGTGTTAGGTCAAGCCGTGAGGAGCAGAAGATCATGTATTATGCTTCCGAAACTACTAAGGAAAGCTTGAAAATTAAATAACCAAGTTGTCTTGCCTTTAGAATGTGCCAGATACAGCAACATACACATACGTTTCTGGTGGTGCCAATATCATTTTTGCCCTTCATTCTAGTTTGCTTTTTGTTTTAGGTTGCTAGAGAACTGCTCTTTCTATCTAATCTGACATACCTGAAATCATATATACAAATGACTCATTAATTACGGACCTAACTACATACCAAAAAAAAGTTAAAGCTTAACACGTACGAAAGACGATTGTAAACTAAAAAAGGATGTACAGTTAAACTGCTTAATTTCTTATGACGTTTCTCGTTATCTAGAATGATATGCACAAGGACTAAGTAATTGGAAGCGAGTGGTTAAAACCTTGGAGAGAGGTACAAACATGGAAAGTGGGAATGGACAATGAATGGAAGTGGAAGGATGAGCAGCAACGTCATTGTGGAGAGTGGAGAGGTAGGGACAAAGACAGAGTAAGGAAGAGAGACGGTCGGGATCACGGAGCACTGCAAAACGACATGTCATATGCACAAAATGCAACCCCGTATGTGGATCCTGGCCCTCCACAGTCCACACCACTAATACCTATTACCTAGGTCTTAGCTAGCTCCGTCCATCAACCTTTTTCCCAGATAGCAACTCCTCAACAGCACTAGTCTCCTTGGTAGCAAATTAATCAGTAGCATATGACATTCAGTCATTCATCTTGTTCTTGTTGTACTACATCTTGCTTTTTACTTTTGTTATCTTTCGTAGGAAATAGGATTGGAAGGGTTGAAGATACGGTGGCCTGTAGCTAAGATACGCCTAGGATCGAATTGCATTTTCCTCTCATAAAACTGGTCCCACTTATCCCCAAAGTGGTCCATCCACGCCTTTTGGTTTGTGTAATGTGGCAGGTACTGTTTCACCTTGATCCCCTCGTCGTCGCAGAATCTCAGAATTTCACGGTTCTCATTCTTCAGATACTCCACCGCCTCACTATCCAAAGCTGATCTCAGAAATGCCACCAGATAAAACACTTCCTCCTCTGGTGTCACCACCGAGCTCCCTTGGTCCCACCTACACAACACAATACACATAACGCTTGTCAGACTCAAGTTAAAATAGATAGGGCTGGTACGTGCTCAATCTCATTGCATGTAAATTACAGTTTACTACTATTTTCTATTCTTATTCAGTAAAATATATTACGTACGTGATTGATAATTTAAATTTTATATTTTGTTTAGATAAATTAACAAAGAAGAAAAAAGGTTAGGTAGCATTTTTAGTGAGTCATGAGTAGGCAATGCGTATGTGTGTTTGTGGAAATATAGTTGGACAACAGGACATTCCTCGATGGATCCCCATGAAGATCTCCTGACACGAGAATCTTCCCAGTTGGATCATCACGACCACCCCTTTTTGTTTGCTTCGCCTTAACAAAACCAAAAAGCCAAAAAGAAAGAAAGAAAGAAAAGCGCTTCTCATAGTTAGAGCAGCTAAGGTGGGTCCATGCATGCATGTCGCCCACATGCCTTTTCCAGGTGTCTTCATCTCAACGTAAGATCATCTGGCCCTGGTTGCTACCTCTAACTCGCTCTTTTTCACATTTTCAATCTTCACTTCATCTAAAGATTTCATTTTAGGGTAAATTATTTTTTTTATCATATGTGAAAAGATGTTTAAATTATATTATTTTTAATATATTATCCAAATTTTTATTTCAATGTTATAATTATGCATTAAATATAAATTTAATTTATTATTTTAAGTTTTACAACTATGATTATTTTATATTAATTAAATACATATTATAAATATAAAAATATTTTAGTTAAAACAAGGAATGGAGGATGTGGATCTTAACATTACGACACCTGATGAGAGGCTTTCAGCGACAGTGATATGTCGTTATATGTGAGCGCAATTTAATTAGTATAAAATAGAGTATATAGCTAGGTGTGTAAGCAAAATGCATGCATGCACTGGTTATAATAGTGTACATATGTGAAAAGGACATGCATATTGAGGATGAGATAATTAACATGATTGAAAGCATCCGGAAGCTTACTTGTTCTTGTTCATGGGGTAGATGAGGATGGGGCCACTCGTATTATTTCCCAGAATGCCCTTGAACACTCCCTTGTCGAAATCTGCAATCCTTGATTTGGGAACAAAAAGGTTGAGCCAAGGATGTGGGACATCCCATAAACCCTTGGACCTCAGCTTCAGCTCTGCTTTGTGTACACGGTCCAGAAAATCCACGTAAGCCACGTCTGTTGTGAACACCGATGTTTTTATAAAGTCTAACTTTTTCAACAAAACCTCTATTTCCTGCAATATACATATATGATATTTAATAATTAATTATAAGCACGTACGTCCCACGGTGAATGCAAAGAAATGCACAATATGACCTAGTTTTTAGTTTCTTGCTTGTTTGTTTGTTTCTTTTTCTTTTCTTCTTCCAATTATGCATGCCCAAAGTCACAAAGTTGGAAAAAGAAGCCCCACTAAGAGGTCCTAATTTATTATTTTTCTATAATTAATGAAGAGAAAATTGTTATGCAAGCAAGTTTTTCAAGTACAGGTTGCATATGTACAATTTTGGAATGCAAGCATAGCTAGGTAGCTAGTTAGGTGCAGAAGCGGTAGTGGGTTTTGTCCAGGTGAGCATAAGGCATTAAAAAAAACAAGAAAAGAAGTTAAATTGTGTGGATATGCATATATATATATATATTATAATAATAATATTAAAGGCAATGAATTAATTAGTGTAGTGTGGTGTAGGTACCTGATCAACAGTATCTTGGTCACCTTGGTGGTAGTTTTTGGTAACCTCCAAGCAGTACAAAACGCCACCATCAGCATCGGCATTGAGGGAAGATATTGTAACAGGGTTACTTGGTGAAAAGAAGGAGGACCTCCAATTGTTAATGAGACCTTCATCCACTATCACAAATCCCTCAACGTAGTCGAATCTCTCACTAGCTGGTTTCCCATGCAGAGAGATGAGGTACTCTTGGTCCTTGGTGAACGCTGAAAATTTCGAGTACAGTACTCGTATCCATCGCACCTGTATATTTACGTACGTACGTTGAAGATAAGTTTGGTAATATTCTCTAACTGTATATTTACTTACTCGTATAATATTACCTATTTTTTTATTTTAAATTAACGGATCCACATGATACATAAAATAAAAATTTTACTAAGTACGCCTAAAAAATTGTTCGGTTAGAAAGAACTTGAGAGAGAGGCACAGGAAAATGACACATCACCAAGATCATCGCCAGCTTTTGAAAGGGCTATTTCAAAACACGACTCTTTTGTGGTACTGATGCATTAAATATATGATTTGAACCAATCTTAATTGAATTTTTCTCAGTTTAATTAAGTTTATTTTGTAAGAGTGGACACTTGTGTGGGACAATAAAGGTAAATGAGAAGAGAGAGAGAGAGAGGATGATACCCTGTGAGGAGCAGGTTCAAGAGCAATTGTAGCCCTAGTGATGATTCCAAATTGTCCGAGACCGCCAAGAACAGCATGGAACAAGTCGGAATTATTGTGTTGTGAACATGTCAACAACTCACCCTTTCCTGTAACAACTTGGAGATGGTAAACATTGGAGATCTGAGGACCGTGATTGAAGGTCTGCCCACTGATGCCGGCGTTGGAAAGGGTTCCACCCACTGTTAGATACAAGTAATCCGTCCACGACTTGGGTGCCATGCCGTACTTGAGCGTCTCCTTCAATACTTGTATCCACAGCTCTCCACCCCACACTTCCACATACCTCTCCTTCTCCCACACTCTCACACTCGACCCTGACCTCATGTCTATGACCACTCCCTTCTCTGCCCGAGCCTGCCCGTTTATTGAATGCCCTTCTCCTCTCGCAGACACTCTTACCCCTGACTCATACGCCGCACCAACCACTCTGGCTATGTCCTCTGCTGACGCTGGGTGCAACACCCCCAACGCCAAACCCAGCCCCTCGTCTTCACTACTACTCATCCTTCCGAAATCCTCCCAAACTCTTTCCAACTCACTTGTCTCCACCCTCATCTCTCCCTCTATTCCCACTACTCCAACTCCAACTACTTCTTCCACTCTCTTTCTACATCTTACCATTATCCCCCATATACTCATCAACCCCATTATTATTGTTAGCATTATAATTACACCCACCTTCCTACCACTCCCCATTGATTTTTGCCTCAATTTGATGGATGATATGATATATGAGTGGACGATATGAAGACTAATTAATGTGCATGTTAATACCACTATTGGAGGGGAAGCTAGCTGTCTCGGAAGGAGTCTCGATCGCGTGGACTAACGTAACCCTGGATTGCGCTTTACATCACATTTTATACGCAACGCAGCATCCACAGAATATTCTCTCATTTCTGCCTTAATTGGATGAAGAAATATGCGCAGATATATTATATATAGATACATGAGGCAAATTAAACAGCTGTGATTGTGAGGGACTGAGGATGAGGTATACGTACTTATATGGCTTTCTTTGAAATGAGGGTTTGAGCTTTCAAGATTGAATCCCGAATTTTGTAACACACATAATGAGAGGGAACTGCCCGAGTCATTATTATTAATGTGTTTTGTGTGTGGGATACAGCATACAAGATACGAGAGTTGGTACCCAATTTATAGGACACAGTCTGATGTCTGATCTCTCTCTATTGAAGAGTGAAGAAGGGGGGACACTTGAAGGGCACGTGGATGTTCACGTGCCGGAATGTGAAATAGTACAGCTGTTGGGGCCTGCACTGTGCACTGTCTGCATATATGGGAGATTAAGAGTTTAAGTAAAGGTTAAGGAGTGAAGTCTAAAGAGGTAAGCTAAGTAAAGGGGTAGCACAAGTAGTTAGTTGAATGAGATGGTTGGGTGGGGCCCATGTATGGATACGGAGTATCTGTGTGGGGACCAAAGCTTCACGATGAAGACTGGACGATGTTTACCGCATGGAATTAGAATGCCACTCATTTCTCTATATCATATATCTGTTAAAAAAAATTATCTCACAGGATATTCAATTAAAAATTAATACTTATATAATTTATATAATTCATATTTTTTATGATTAATAATTTTAAAAAAATTTCGCATATTTTATTTTAACTAAAAAATATAAGAAACTGTAATCATATCTATATTCTCTTATTAATTTACCTCTACCCTTTTACACATTCAGATGCTACACTCTTCTATACTGTCTCCACTTTTCACCCATGAATAATTATGATGTGTTCCCTGCTTCCCTTTCTCAATTCTAAAATAAATAACAGAATATAACACAATCTAAGACTTGGATGGATTGCATGAATATTGTTATACATTTTGATTAATTGTTATGACTACATTAAATTAGTTCATGACTATCACAGACAGCTACAACTACTTTCTATTGGGACATCTTAATTTGGATTAGGCATACTAAAAGTCAATCATGAGTTTTAGCTTTTAATTGCTGCTAATGATTCAAAACTTATTTTCCGTCCATGTCCAATTTACCATGTAGTATGAAATCATGCAAATAAATCAAACCAAAAAAAAAAAAAAAACAGGTCCCTGCTATTCATTAACCAAGCACAGCACACTCTGCTCATAGATATATCGCTCTAATTCCGGGACACTGATCAGTCTAATCTAGTCTTTTCATAGTTCAATCAATTGATTTGGTCCACGTAATCATAAAATGAAATTTACTCAATTTCAGCTAAAATTATCATAAATTTAATTATATGATTTTTTTCTGTACACAGTATATATGATCATAATCTTATTGTCCTGACTGTACATGTATATAATTTTTAACTTATTTGTCTAAGCATATTATATAATAACAAGTGCACAGTTAAGTGATTAATCATTTTTTTCGATTGACACATATATTAATTAGTGGTGCCCATTCTTCATGTAACATATCAAAATAATTCAAGGTTAATGCATGCGTTGCCAAAAAACGTCTCATCGTCTTTGTGCAGTCTGGCCTCTAAGTAATTGGTTGATTGATCTCCATTTTCTGGAGACTAGAGACTGAAGCTGGAGCTGCAATAGAAGAGTCAGTATCTATCAAGAACGACGTAATAATTAAGGTGTTTTTTTATGATGTATTTATGATAAAAGGTTTATTCATTCATGAATAGACTCCGATTCAGTCGTTGTCGAGAGAATAGTACACACATAATTAGCTATCTTTTCCCTTTCTGCAGTCTAATTAACACACAATAAGTCTTGTCCATTGCTAATTTTCAACCATCCAATAGCAACATTATTTGCTCGATCTGGTCCTTCCAAAATGCACCCATCGATGTTAACAGTTTATGAGAAAGCTACTATATTATTCTTCCAAAATCGATAAAGTATATTATTCTTCCAGCTAGCGTTCGATGTGGGCAATATTTACAGATTACAGATTTACAGTACTAGAAAAATGTACATCAATGTCGACGAAATTCTAGGTAAATATATGTCATGTTTTAACATTGAAAGGAACCCAGATTTTTTTAGTCCTTTTTTTCCAAGTGATTTGTAGATTGTAAGCAACTTTGTACTTCTCGATCTCATAATTTCTTTTTCTCCCTGAAAGACCATTCCAATCTCTTTCTTTTCCTTTTAACCAATAGATGCAAATATTCATTTAATCTAAATGATCGAGGTAAGTAAAACCTCCCCCTTCATTATGTACAAGTTCTGTAGGTGATCATGCTACAATATTTATATGATCGCGACTACAAAAATGACGAAATTTGATACAATATATTTTCACATTAGCACACAGGCCTACTCGCCCAATTAGATATGGCCGGAAGGGTTTATTATTTAATGGTTGTTTTCTGCTTTCATATATTCGTTTGATTACTTCATAGTCTCTTTTTTGAGTTAAAACTTGTCTTTTTTTGCATGCCTTTCTCTGCTTTTTGGCTAAAGAATACAATACAGATCAAGTTTAAAATTAACTGAACCTTTTTGCATTGGAAGGAGGGACTCTCTTTTGAGTTAAAATAAAAACCATTTAATTTTTAGTGACTAAGCTTTTCTCTCTCTGTGGAAAGCAACATGGGGAGGAAACGAGTAATTAAGTACATGTCACTTTGATAACAAATTTATTCACTCACTCAAATTAAAGCAGCAAGCGAAACAACGTAAGGGTTTCAAAGTACAAGGGAGAATCTACATATATATTCTTTTTTCTTGTAGAATATTCTTCCACTTTCTATATTAATTTCTACTTTTTCTCTTGTTAGTTTGTTAGGCCTAAAACGATATTAAGAAGCCCCTAGCTAGTGAGTGGTGACTCAAGATCAATATATCCGATATGATTCAGCCCGCGTAGGCTTTAATCAGAAAAAAACAGGTTATAGTGCAAGTGCAACCCCCAATTAACATATATAGAAACCATTCTTTTGTGACTTTCTTCTCAAATTTACAGCTCAGTTCCAACTTCTAATTGAGAGCGTCATTGTTGTCATTCACACATGCAGCCACTAGTGTTTTTCTTTCTTTTTTCCCCTAATAATTAAAGATGTGTGACTTTAGTGTTTATAACTTATAAGTTAATTTGTTCAATAATGGTGTAAGAATGAAATTTTTATTGAGGACAAAAAATGAAATCTTGCTTATAATTAAGGTGAAAGTCATGTATTTTGCTAATTAGAAATTAGTAAAGTCCTTCATATATATATATATATATATATCAATATGAGCTTAATTTATATATATAATTTGATGGGTGGTCACTGATCATGCATGGCAGCTAGACTAATGGACATTAAGTCCTACTAAGAAATTAGGGGATACATATATATATATATATATATATATATATGAGCTTAATTTATATATATAATTTGATGGGTGGTCATTGATCATGCATGGCAGCTAGACTAATGGACATTAAGTCCTACTAAGAAATTAGGGGCCACATCAAAGTACCAAAACTAAGAAGCTGACAACGGAGTTAAATCTTAGCTGTAAAATGCATGGAGCCCCAAGTACGTCCTTTGGTTTCTTTCCAATTTGACATGACCATATGTAGCCACCTGATTTTCTCTACTGGTCACGCGTCACACATGTGAACTTATACAAGTCATTTCCTCCAATTAGTTATTCAAAGTTTCAGAGTTTCCTTTGCATTAATTGCATTTCCATGAACGAGAAACAGACATGCTTCATGCACGAGAAAACCACGTGCTAGATTTACTCTGTAATGCAAGTTTTGGTGAATGATCAATAACATATAATCACTTGGTGTCTGCCTAATAACATTATCTATATATATATGGACCACGTACATATCTGAGCTACATGAAATTAGAGTCTCGTAGATGAAGGCTTTAAATTAATTTCTCAGGATATATGATTTGAATAATCTAGAAAAAAAGAATCTTGCTCTATTATTAACTATATGACAGTGTTGTTTTTTTTTTTTTTGGTTATGTAGTACTTTAATCCCATACGAGTCCTTCATTAGGTGGTAATTCTTGCCTAATGGGCAAAGTGATTTGGATGGGTCGACATGTGTCACTCTCATCTCATGAATCACGATGAATGGCTTTAATTAATTTATGCATAAAATTCGATGCTCGTTTAATTCTTGCTATGGAAAATCCAACACCTTCCATAATTATTATTGACTTAGGTCTACAATTTATATATGTTTCCATAGGAGTTTAGCTGTCTCTTTCGATATTCTTGAATGCTTCATCAACTTGCAAATATCACGTACGATCATCCATGTGAGAATTATACTGAGTTACAAAACTTAGTGGGTGGCACTGACTAATTTCGATGAGAACAGGCCAAAATGTTGGATCAGATCGATAAGTCTTCGTCTTCAAGGGAACAAAGAGTGCTCACCTAGAATATTCATCCTTATTATAATTATTCAAAGAAAAAAATTTAGATATTATTTTTGTATTTTTACTATTTTTTAATAAAAAATTAATGTGTATGATTTATATATAACTCATTAATTTTTTTTTTAAATTTACATACTTTGATTTAATAAGAGAACCTTATGATATAGAGAAGTGGATATAAATTTATTACTTAATCAAAATCTACGTATCTTTGTGTGTAGTTGGAAATTAATTATGACTTTATTGAGACTGTGTTGTCGAATGCTGATTAGCCCATTTGGTCTCAAGTCTCAACAAAAGAATTAAAAATTTGCAAATTGCTTCCTCTTTTCTCACTGCTTAAGGTCCTTCAGTTACAAGATTCTTTAAACAAATCAGTATAATAAAGGAGATTATTTGTCGTTCCTTATCAAGTTAATATGACGCTTGATTATGTCATCAACCTTTTAATTAAACAAAACTAATTAAATCCTTTCTCGACAAAAACGTCAGTTTCATGTCAATCAGATATATACTTTTAATTTATTAATTCAATCTGGCTTATAAAATGCTTACAAGTTTTTCCGTTCTGCTAGCTCTTTTGAGTTTGAGGTATATATAACCACTTTGAGTTAAGATTTTTGCCATACGCTTTTAACTCAAGCGGACCGTATCTAATTAAGTAATTATTATGAGTCCTGTGAATGGCATAATGAGTGTACAACAAAACAAAAAGAGATCAGTATTACCTTGTCTAACATATATAGTTATGAATCTTGCTTTCATATCATAATATTTTGCTTTTGCAACTCGGGAACAAGATTAGGAGTCTCCCTCTACATATAAATTTTGTTTGTTTATTTTTAGATATAAGTAGTTGATTAAATATCATTAATTAATACATAAATAAGAAAAATATGTACTTAAAAAATCTGGTGTAAAAATGGCGAAACGACAAAGGCCATACGTGTTTGAATCAAAAGTCCAAACCAGCTAACTTCTGCTGATTCCACTGGCAACTTTTACAGTGGGCCCAAACTAACTAGCCCACTTTAGCTTGAATGGGCTTTTTACCAATTATTGCTTGCAAGGCCTTTTCACATAATTACCATACAAGTATACAACCATGTTAAACATGAACATGTTTTAGAATTAATATTTAGAAAAACTGAATTTTTTATTCACTAGATGCACAAGGAAATCCTATGATAGCCTTAACAGTAATTTTTTTAAAAAAAAAAGTTAACTAAAGTACGCAGAGGATAATCATAGTTTCTATCATTAAGTCCAAGGCATCCTAAGCGCTTCACTTCAGCATCGTCATAACGGACACAAACGGAAAGTGTAGATCTAAGCATTACCAATGGCAGGAACACGAGAGCAATCCCCATAAAGATAAACGGCGATATGACGGTGTCTCTTCGCGGCTTTACACTTTACGGATTTTACCCTTCCATTTGATTTGATTCATTTATACGATGAATGACAATGATGCCATACGATAATAGTAACAGTTTCTCTCTGCCTCTCCAGTTACAAACATAGAAAAAGCCAAGATTGACAAAACACCGAGCTGACGATTAAAGCGATGTCACAATTTTTGGACGAAATTAAAAAGTCAAACATATGACGTCGATTTAGCATTTTTTTTCTAAAAAATAAATATTTATGTCGGGACTATTTTTCTTATAACTCTCGTTTTCCCATTTACTAGAACCAATACATCCAATTGAGAAGATATATAACAGAGATTAACAAGAAAAAAAGTGCATGAAGTGTGTGTATATATATATACAATACCATGGTGTCAATTTTTTTTTATTTTGTAAAAAATGATAATGTTAAATATTTAAATACTCTTTCGTTAATTTGTTTCGAATTTCGAATTTTAAGGGGTGTTTAACGTGAATAAGGAAATCGGGAAGCATAAAGCGAAGACAAGAGAAAAAAGAAAGTAGGCTGATTCATACGTGATTGAGAGGTTGGGTCGCTGTTAAGCCAACTATTGAGGACCCTTTTGTTTTTTTTTTCCCCCTTAACGAGTGTTGATAAGGTTAATGTTAATGTGATATTCGTATAGTTCTTCATTCTCTGAACATAGGAGTGAATCACGAGGACAAACATAAAATCACATGGAAGACAAGCTCACAAAAGGGCGCATCCATGGCAAACATACAGACAGGTACACGACATCAAACTTGTTTGTCATCATGGAAATAATACATTTTTCTAGGGCATTGTTGTCATCCACAATTCAGACTATGGCACATGCACACCGAGTAAAGTGCACCACAATTATGTATTGGAGTTCAAATCGATATCCTCACCTTTTCAATGTTTGGTGCTCTTTTTTTTTTTTCTATCATATTATATTAGCATAAGATAAAATTGTATTTAATATAAAAATATACAAAAATTGGAAAGTTTTTTGAACTTTACTAAAATTTACTGATAACAACTTACAATTATCTTGAATTTTGATATTGTAAATTTATATACAGGAATGAAATATAAACACTTAAATAAGGAAATCTTATACAACTAACAATATATATATATATATAAAAACCAAACAATGATTTATCATAAGTTCGTCTTGTCCGATCCATCTTATATTATAAGACACATGTTAGCCACTGTTTGACTTAAAAGCATAATGTTAATGTTAATTGTTCTGGGGTTGGGCGTAGGAGATATAGATTTACAGTATATATTTTTAATTTTATTTAAATAGTGTCCCAGGTGACATTTGTCATTTAACTAACACTAAACTCATTTTGAGAGTGTTAATTTTTTATAAAATTGAAATAATTTTAATATATTATTTTTAAATTAATATTATGTTGGTTCTGAGAAAAAGAATAACTCTGTTACACTTGCCTTTGCCTTATATTTTTTAAGAGAGAAAAAGTAAGATATTTTAATTTATTATTAAAGAATAAAATTCACTAAATAACAAAATATTATGTGATATTAAAAATAACAAAGCAATGCGTGTGTATAGCACGCCAAGTTACATAATTATATAATTAAATATTTAATATCTTATTTTTGTTTCCTATTCAAAAAATAAATTATACAGAGAATAAAAGAAAAAAGTATCTTTTTTTTAAGTAAAAATATTATTTTATTTAGATAAAGATATCTTTTTTACTTAAATAAAATTATATCTTAACAAGAAGAGAGTCTCCTGTTCTATTAAAAAAAAACAAGTGTCAATAAATGTCACCGTAGTCGATTAATCTTCTTCACTGTTGTGTTTTGGAATTTTTTATTTTTTATTTACTAAACCTTTGCTGCACAAAACGTCGTCGATAAAAGCTTGAAGTTGAAGAATACACAGGCTTTTTTTGTTCGCCGCAAAAGCAATTTCCCTTTTTAATTGTCAGATCAGAAAGGGGAAAGTAGTAGTGATTCAATCTAATCAAAAAAGTCAAAATTTATTTAATAATTCAATTAAATAAATAAAAATAAGAGTTTTACTTATCTTTATAAAAATATTAGTTAATTAAAGTTTCATTTATGAAACATTTAATAATTTAAAATTTGTAAAAAGTTAACAAAAATAATAATATTTTATGCACAAAAATTGTATTAATTAATTAAGTAAAATTTTAATTAATATCTTAACAACACTAATTAATAAAACTTTAAAAATAATTGAAAATCAATTAAATCAATTTAGTTATTTTGGATTTACGTTGGATGTTCAATATAAACCAAGCGACAGAATAAAGATTATATAATATTAAAATGTTATATTTTACATTGTAATAAAAGCCTGATATTTAGTTTGATGAACTTTAGTTTTTAGTATGAATATTAATTTGTTTGTGGTTAGATTAAATTTAAAATTGTGTGAAAATACTATTGATGTAAATTTTGTTCTTGAAAATATTTACTTTTACCTTTTAAATTGACGAAATATTTAATCTTGAATTTTGAAATTTTCTTTTTCAAAACAATTCAGTCTAATTTAAACCAATTAAAACTGAAATCAGATGTAATTTATAGCTTACAAATTAGATCACTTCCATTAATTAAAGTGATCAAACTACGCACGTAATCCGACCATAAGATAAAAATGTTGAATAAATAGTAAATAAAGAATTAAAGATGCGCCACCCTGAGAGAGACACAGGGATAATTAATGGATTAGCTAGCTACCAAATTTGATGATGTGGGGAACCCAACCCAGAAGAAGCAGTAGTTAATACTAGAAAGTAGTAAGTAAAATTGCAGTCACACGGACACACACTATGGTGGTAGCCAGCAGATTCACAGATCAAAGTCACTGAGAAGTGAGAATAAAATTCCCTCGCTCGCTTTTTTTCTTTATGTTTCACACATTGAGACTCTCTCAGCTTTCTTTTTCAAATTTTTCCTCCAACAATTCAGAGATATGGAGACTACCTCAGTTTCCAAGCTGCAATTATTCATCTTCATGCTCTTGCTTGTGGGTTCTGAGCTGATCCACTGCACTGTTACCTACGATAGAAAGGCCATTATCATCAATGGCCGAAGGAGAATCCTCATCTCTGGCTCCATCCACTATCCCAGAAGCACCCCTGAAGTAGGTCTCCATTTGTCTTCATCTATTCCTTATTCATTCTGTATAAAATAAATATATGTTTACAATATCTTGAAAATGTGTGGTACTGCAGATGTGGGAAGATCTCATTCGGAAGGCCAAAGCTGGAGGCCTTGATGTCATTGACACTTATGTTTTCTGGAATGTCCATGAACCCTCGCCTGGCAATGTACCTTTCTGGATCTTAATGAAATTAAATTATTATTTTTTTCTTTTTCTGCATTCATCCTTATCTTTATGTCGCTGGGCTCAGTACAATTTTGAAGGGAGGTACGATCTGGTACGGTTCATTAAGACAGTGCAGAAAGTGGGGCTGTATGCCCATCTTCGCATTGGACCTTATGTATGCGCCGAGTGGAACTTTGGGTAAGTTCGATTTTTTTTTTTTTTTTGGTTTAGTTTTTTCAGTATAAATGCTTACTGCGACTCGCATTGGTGTATGTGGTACAGAGGATTTCCTGTTTGGTTGAAGTATGTTCCTGGCATCAGCTTCAGAACGGATAATGGGCCTTTCAAGGTTGAACTTTAATTAAATTTGTCTCTGCTAACTCAAGTCCTGAATTATGTCACTAAAGAGATGCTAAAGTTTTAGTTGTATTGATTTTTCCTTCTTTTTAGGCGGCAATGCATGGGTTCACCCAGAAGATTGTCCAGATGATGAAGAATGAAAAGCTGTTTCAGTCTCAGGGTGGTCCAATTATTCTTTCTCAGGTATGCATTACCTATCGAAGTAAGGCATAATGCAAGAAACTGTGTGCAACTTCAATCGTGATGCTGCTAGATTAAAAACCCAAGAGTGGATCTGACTCTCTTACATATATATACATAGTTCACGATAGTGAATGAATAATTGAAGAAAAAAGCTTAATTAATTTGTTGTCCACTTGTATTTGTATGGTAGATTGAGAATGAGTACGGACCAGAGAGTAGGCATCTCGGGGCTGCTGGTCACACATACATAAAATGGGCCGCAAAGATGGCAGTTGGATTGAATACAGGAGTCCCCTGGGTTATGTGCAAGGAAGATGACGCCCCAGATCCTGTGGTGAGCCATCTCATTCTCATTCTCTTGACTCACTTGTGTTATACTGCCACTGTCATTGTTAATGCAATGAGTTCTCAGTATATATTTTATTAGTCTTAACACTCTTTCTTGTTGAGGGTTGAATATGATCCTTCCATTTCTTCACAACAGATAAATACATGTAATGGTTTTTACTGCGATGAGTTCTCTCCCAATAAACCTTACAAGCCTAGCCTCTGGACTGAGTCTTGGAGTGGTTGGTAAGTTATGTGTGTGTGTGTGTGTGTGTGTGTGCAGTATTATATTTGAGCCTGGTTGCATAACTGTTCTGAATCCTGACCAATTTGTTCTTCTTTTCATTATTTTCTTTTCCCCATAAAGGTTTACAGAATTTGGTGGCCCTATTCACCAGCGACCAGTTCAAGATCTAGCATTTGCAGTTGCTCGTTTTATACAGAAGGGTGGCTCATTTGTCAATTACTACATGGTTGGTCACCTTCTATATATTTACTCAATTTTGATATACGTACTTTACCTTATTTTAGAAAATCTAGAGTTCAACCTGTGATTACTGACAATTGACAGTACCATGGAGGAACTAACTTTGGACGCTCAGCTGGGGGCCCATTCATTACTACAAGCTACGACTATGATGCTCCTATTGATGAGTATGGTGAGATAATTACGTTTTTTAATTTATGTTTTCATCTTGAGAAGATTTTTATATTTTTTTATGTCTCAATGATTGCATTTATAGGCACCAAACTTGATCGTTATGGACTATGAATCAAATTGAATGCTGTACTATTTGCATCTTCCAAATACATATCATGACATTGCTTTTCTGTGATTAGGTCTGATAAGGCAACCTAAATACAGTCATTTGAAGGATCTTCATAAAGCTATTAAGCGATGTGAACATGCTTTGGTTTCTTCGGATCCTACTGTTACGTCATTAGGAAGGTATCAGCAGGTCAGTTGCCTTGTCTCCGATGTGAAGAAGCCTCCTCTAGTTGCAAAAATCATGAAGCTAAACCAACCTTCGGAGTGAATGATTCCTTTCATGTTAATTTTGCAGGCACATGTATTCTCTTCTGGAAGTGGAACATGTGCAGCTTTTCTAGCAAATTATGATGCAAAGTCTACTGCTAGGGTGATGTTCAATAACAAGCACTATGATTTGCCTCCTTGGTCCATAAGCATCCTTCCTGATTGCAGAACTGTTCTATTTAACACTGCAAGTGTATGGATATCTTATACTGTCCTGTGGGATTTCTTATTAGTTGCATCATGTTATTAATTTCATTGTTCTGTCTCATGAAGGCGAGAGTTCAAAAGTCACTGATACAAATGCGGCCCACCAATTCTAAGTTTTTCTCATGGGAAGCCTATGATGAGGATCTATCTTCTCTAGCAGGTAGTTTAAGGATGACAACTGGTGGACTCTTGGATCAGATAAATGTTACCAGAGATTCAAGCGACTATCTATGGTACATAACCAGGTGAGTTAGTGTACATATAGACGTTTTCTCCAACACTTTAAAACTGCAGTTACATGAATTGAGAATCCTTTGGGTTAATTGCATAATAATAAGCTAGGAAATATCTCCGGGCATATCGAGTAGACAATGATTTTGAAAATTTGAGGGGAAAGCTAGTTCATTGGAAATCCTGTCAAATGAATGAATCTGTCTGTCAGTTTTAACTTTTTATATAGTGTCTTGGCTTCTGACCAGTCAGAATCATAGTGTTTTCTGGTTTGGATGCCAGTGTTGACATAAGTTCATCAGAATCATTTCTGAGAGGAGGACACAAACCCAGCATTAGTGTGCAGTCTGCAGGTCATGGTATACACGTGTTTGTTAATGGGCAGTTTTTAGGTATGTATTTTAAACTCGTATTCTTCTAGCATTAGCATGTCGATCAAAATGGAATTGAAAAAGATGTCAGAGTGAGATAACATGTCTTACATACAGGCTCAGCTTTTGGGACAATGGAACATAGAAGTTGCACATTTAATGGTCCTGTCAACCTACATGCTGGAACTAATGAAATTGCACTTCTCAGCGTAGCTGTCGGATTACCTGTTAGTACCTTTCTTGTTTAATCAAATCCAAACTTGAATGGCTGAATATCCATTTACTTGGCACATAAATGTGTAGTCACTGATTTTCTCTATGTGTGTGTGTGTGTGTGTTTTTGCTTCCTGTTGGAAGAATGTTGGCCGGCATTTTGAAACATGGAGCACAGGGATCACAGGTCCAGTTATGCTGTATGGTCTTGACAAGGGAAAGAAGGACTTAACGAGGCAGAAATGGTCTTACCAGGTTTTTAGTCCTATCACACTAATATAATTTCCCTCAAATTGTTGTATTTCAGGCTTGATTTAAGTAATTTCCATTAATGACGGTGTCGAGTTGAACAGATTGGTTTAAAGGGAGAGGCTATGAATTTTGTGTCTCCCAACGGAGTCTCATCTGTTGATTGGGTCCAAGAGTCACTAGCCGCACAAACCAGGCAGCAATTGAAATGGCATAGGGTAAGAAGTAACAATGAAACTACTGTTTTAGCCTGTAATTGTAATTTGTAAAATGAAAGGTGACTATCAACTTGGAAACTTTCAGGCATATTTGAATGCTCCCGAGGGGAATGAACCATTGGCTCTGGACTTGGCAAGCATGGGAAAGGGTCAAGTATGGATAAATGGGCAGAGTATAGGAAGATATTGGATGGCTTATGCAAAGGGTAATTGTAATGCTTGTACCTATGAGGGCACATTCCGTCCCGTTAAGTGTCAACTTGGCTGTGGACAACCCACCCAACAATGGTACTATCATTTTTCTTTACATATATATGTGTGTGTGTGTGTGTGTGTGTGTGTATGATGAATTGGACAATGGAAGAATGAAGAGGATTTGTTAATCACTTAACCATTGTTTTTGGAGATTCGCAGGTATCATGTTCCAAGGTCGTGGTTAAAGCCAACAAAGAACTTGATATTAATTTTTGAAGAATTAGGAGGGAATCCTTGGAAAATATCTCTGGTAAAGAGAACCGTCCATACTCCTGCCGCTTCCAAATACGATTTAGAGAATTGAAAAAACCCCAATAAAGAATTAGCGAAGCTATGATTATGAATGAAGAATAAGAAATAGTACATGTTGCTTTTATTCTGTTCCTGAGTGGGTGATAAAATTGAACAAGTTATTATCCTTGGTATTCAAACATGGATTTGATGGCCTCGCTTTGTGTTTTTCTTATGTTGCATCTGAGATGATCGTGGTTGACACAGGAGATACGGCCAATATCATTTGTAATTTTATTTTTGTATCGATATTATTTACTTAGAGAAAATTTTATATTATTCTGATGTGCATACGGATACGGTTAAGGCGGAGAATTTTGGTTGTTCCGTCAAGGTCTCTTATTGTCAATCACGTCAACCAAAGCGCTTTACGTTTGTATGAGAAGCATTCGCACTAGTAAGTCATACGTTCTAGGTTGGTCTCTTATTGTCAATCACGTCAACCAAAGCGCTTTACGTTTGTATGAGAAGCATTCACACTAGTAAGTCATACGTTCTAGGTTCTACAGCCTATAAAGTAAGTAAAAATTATACTGTTTGCGGCTCCCCATAGATCGAAGTAATTTAGCAGTTAATGATGCCAAGGCAATTGAAGAAACAGGGGCATGGAAATTTCACAAAATATCCAAGTCCGAGATAAATGCTTTCTATCAGCTAATGCAAGCTGGATGACAGCCATTTACTAATTAAAATATATTATTGCAAGTCAAATCAACCAAGGTTAATCGCACTACGCGAGTACGAGAATTCAAACTACTTTATTGACAAATACACTGATTGCTTCACATATTAATCTTCAAACCAAATTCTAATAAGGCAAACTGACGAAAGCAGCAATACATTATTATTGACCTTCACACCATACTTCAAGCTGCATGCTTCGTTATGGTCAATTGCAGCTCCTCTTTCTTAGCACCCACGACCTTATCCACCAATTTTCCTTCTTTCAGGAACAAGAAGGTAGGCATAGCCTCGATGGCCCATTCCTCAGCAACAGACTGTAGACAACAAGGTAATAACAGCATTCTTAGAAGAATGTAAAAAGAGTAGTGCTTGTACGCTTCACAGTTAAAAATAAAAATAGTGAATAGGAAGGTTCGTGTATGCTTTACCTTCAATTCATCCACATCCACCTTCAGAAAGGTGACCTCGGGCATCTTCCTAGCAATCTCTGCCAGAATTGGGGCAATGAAACGGCATGGACCACACCAAGAAGCGGTAAAATCCACAACAATCTATCAAATTCAATTTTCTTTAAAAAGTCAGAAAATCATACATGCAGAGGGAATCAAGGAACAATCGGATATATCACACCATAGATGACATACTTTTCAATAAAAGACTTCAGATCTAAACAAGCTGCTATACGTGGAAAAAAGGAAATAAAAAACAACAGAATATGTACAGGAAGCCAGTAAAGCATTACAGTTGAGTGGTACAAGTTAAAAGAGCACAAGATGACATCTATCCTTCTGAGTATGCACTAATCATGGGAATCTGAAGAAACAGTAAAGAATTTTGCAAGTTTCAGGTAATCAGTGATCACAAAAGAAATAAACCAAATTCTTGGCTTAGGCAGCTATATATATGACCTTTCAGCTGGATAATCTGAAAGGCATAGGGCATTCAAGCTTCCTAGGTTAGGCTCCATCCCTTGGCAGTTTAACAGAGGAACAACCATATTTTTCACAGATAAGAGATTCACCAAGATACTAAATCATTCCAATTAACAGCTCGAGGGATAACCTCAAGGTAAATATACTTTCTAATCCTTTTAGACCACATTTCATTCCATTGATTAATACTAAAAACACCTAATTTTTCTTCCTAGGTTAGGTTTTAGGATAAAAAAAACTGCAAGAAGAAAATCTCGACAAATTCTATAGCCGTGAGGGAAGTAGAAGGATGAAAAACTGATTTCTAAAACTTGATCCTGTAGTGATATAGGTAGGTTATGCCGATAGAAAACATTCTTTTACCCGGAGCGGAGATAATATCTAATAAATTTCACCACAATTTAGTAATTTTAAAAACCCTTATTCGGCTGCTAATAAATTTCCAATCAACACCTATTCAATTAAGTATTAAAACAACGAAGCAAATCCTTCCAACTTCGAATGCAAATATCACATAGATATCATCACATCCAACCAATCCTCATTATTTGAATATGAAGTTCCGAGCAACAGATCATGGGGAAAAAATATATCAAAAGAAAGGGGAAAAAACGATGAAAAGAAAGATATGGATAAATACCAGTTTCTTGGATCCATTTCCCTTCTCAAGCTGCTCCTTCCAGGACTCAACAGTGTGCACACCGATGACTTGTCCTTCTTCGGCCATTTTCTCTCTTCTCTTTGTTATCGGCTAGGTATTAAACTTTGCGTGAAACTTCAACTTGGATGGATGATTGGAAAGACGAAGGGCATCGTGTTTGTTTTTATAGCCCCCATAACTGCCTCGCTTTGGCGAATATTGTCATCGAAAGTGTAAAACGTTTTAATTTGTCTTGTCCCAATCCCACCCAAAAAAAAAAAAGAAAAAAAAAAAGAGGAAAACGGTTCGTTTCCATTGTCCGCTTTCTGTGACGCACTCCAATATGTCAGCGACCTTACGTTCGTACTGGATCAGATATACTACGATATTATATTATATCAAAACAATTAAAATGAAAATATAATATTTATTTATAATTAATTTTATATTTATTTTTTTACTTGTTATATTATTTTTTATATAAAAATATTTATCTAATAAATTAAATATAAGGTTCTCAATTGCGTTTCAGTAACTGTTTTCAATCAATTTAATTTATATGCTTTTTGAATTAGACAGGAATTTAAATATAAATATTAATAAAATGTTTATGTTAATCGTTAAATTAATAATATATAGAACATTATGATTATTAAATTTATGAATTTTTGCAATATTAAATATGTTATAATATTAGGATAATAATTTAGTTAAATAATAAAAAAAATTACTACGTTAGTTGAAGAATGAATTAGGAGGGGAGAGAAAATTGTCGTGATTTCATCTCTAAAAGAGGTTTAACGTCTTATTCAAAAAGTATTTAATAGGCATTTTAATATGTGAGCATTTTAAAATTTGTTATATTAAAATTGGGATGGAGATACGTGGAGTTAGCGACCCGCTTTTAATATTGGGGGCGGTGTGCCCAAGAAAGAGGGGACGGAATATTAAAAAGGAACAAAAGAGAGAGAGAGTGTGTGTAGTGTGAACGGGAAGAAAATAATGAGAGAGAGAGAGTGTGTGTAGTGTGAACGGAAAGAAAGTAATGAGAGAGAGAGAGAGAGAGATGTGTCGTGCCATCAGTGCATCGGGAGGGCAACAGAATCAGGTACAGATAAGCGGCCAGGCATTGCCACCACGCAAGTCATTAATCATACAACAATGTCAGCCTTACCAGGCACCTGCACCGTTGAGCTGCTGGCACTAACAATTGACCAATTTCCGCACGTTTCTGTACTGTGTAACGCGTGTTATAATTATTCATTATATTTAAATGGTCCCACTTTTTTTTAAAAAAAATCGAATACGTATCTCGAACATGGGGCCCAACACACTAACCCATAATTCGTAGCCCAAGTCATGCTGGACCTCAAGCGGTACTACATATTGAACAAATCCAGGTTCATAGTCTGTAAACAGGATTAAAATCAGCACTTGTCCGTATTCACTGCTTTAAGGTACTACCCATGATCCCAAATGTTCGTGAATGCCAACTAGTTTTGCCTCCGGAAAGTTTACTCCAATTTTGTATCATCCATAATATTGAAGTATATAGAGATTTAGGCACTGTCTCCTTTAATTGTCCATAACTCCATAATCAATATTGTATCATATTAAGATTATTGAAATTTATGATCAGAGTTGGAATTTTTTTAATTTCATTCTCGGGAAAACATTCATGTGTTTCATTCCCAGGTAATATGGCGTAAGAGATTAAAGACGTGCCACGCGTGTTTTTTATGCAATGAAGAAATGAGTTGAGCTACTGGGACAAAACAGCAGGGAATAACAATGCAAGGAAGTTAGTTCGCCTGGATTTTTTTTTTCTGGCCAAATAAAAAAATACATTTTATCCCACTTTGCTTCCTAATTGTCAGTACATACTACATACAATTTAAGTTCTTTTAGCCCTTTTCACTTTCCTTTTTTTTTTCATTTGCATAAAACCAATACAAAATATTTTTTATGCTTTAAACCTGTGTCCTTTACTAACACTACATACTTTTCAAACAGTGAATTACAATTTGTTCGTCAAACATTTGTGTAAAACACGATACAACTATTAAAAAGACACGGCATGGTAAAACAGGACTTCATCGTGATTTACTTGCTTTACAAGAATTGTCTTCCAAATTTGCATTCTCATGCTAATAACAAGGATATATACGAATTATAAATCAAAAGGCAGGAATGTATACATACCGGATAATAGACTAGATCCATCCTCTTGTAATTGGTCAGACAAAGGCAGGTACTATGATAGAATTTTCTTTTATTAAAAGTAACTTCAATATACTTAGTCAATCAGAAAAATGATACTTATCATCAATATTCCTTCATTGCAGACGCATACAGGGCCCTATCAATATTTTCATAAAAAATATATTCCAGTGGTCAAACTCCAGGCTAAGCTGCAATATTAAGTGCGTGTTCTAAACACAAAATGGATGAAATAAAAATGAACTCAATGAGAATTCCAACCCTTTGGCTCATAGGAAGAGCCTTCAATCTCACGCGCTCTTTTTCTTGTCACATTTGCAGTTCTCTGAAAAGAAATTGACAACTAATTAGCACAAACCCATATGAAGAGCATAGTACGTAAGGAGGCAGTTAATACAAACCTTGAGACATTGGCCCCTTATTGTGTCACAAACAGGATAATCATGGGGGCAACAGTGGCGATTGTCCTTACAGCAGACGGCAGAAGATAAGCCACAGCATTTCCATGAAATGCATATTCCAATAAAGTGCCTTGCACAGCAGCAGGTTTCCCCTTGTGAACAATAAGTGAAGATATTACATCTAGTAGGACCTGGGGGAGAAGGGGGAGGAGGATTTGGGCTGGTCTTGATTGGATATGATGCTAACATGTTGATTCCACATAGCCCTTGGGAGTTTCCGTTGTTTCTCTGCATGTATATGTAACCATTCATTCCCCAATGAGGTCCCCATGAGTTTTTTACAATCCAATAATCTTCTCCATTTTCTGAGCCATATCCTACAATCAACACCGCATGGTCCAAAGAAGTTGAACATGGGCCGGAGAAAATACCCTATAACAACAAATACATCAGAATCTTATCACAATTGCTGTTAAGTGGTGAACCTATGTTTCTGATATTTGACCACTGGGACACCAACCTTTGAGTATAACTGAAAAGCTCTCTCACTCCCACATATCCCAACACTTACAGGCTGGGATGCAACAGCCTTTAGTAGCTGTTTCTCATTATTTTGGGGCACATCAGTATAACCATCAATTGTAACAACATGCCTTCTTAACTGCAAATTAGACAGACAAAATTTTTTTTTTAAAAAAAGTGTGACTATACAGTATAGACCCACATAAATAATATGTTCATGTCAGCAACATGTATATGGAATGGGGTAATGGGAAAAAATAAATAGATACCTTATCCTTATTGCAAGACCCTTCACGACCTTGGAATGGGTAATCTTCCTCAGTGTCAATCCCATGGTTATCAATGACAAATTGATAAGCATAATCCATGAGTCCACCCCCACAACCACTGTTGTAGGATCTATCACAATCTACCAATTCTTGTTCAGAGAGGCTAACAAGAGAACCTGTCACAATCTTATTTATTCCTTCAATCGCCCCTGTTGCTGAGAACGACCAACAAGCACCTAACACAATATACATAGTGTTGAATTTTTTTCATTTAACAGGATCCTAATAAATTTTGATACTTTAAAGAAAGCTGGTGTCCTAGATGTTAGCCTAAAGAAACAGTGTTGCTCATCATAGTCAATTTAGATTATGAATACATTGTTTGTGATATCTTCTGCGAGATAATGTTTATAGTCCAACTACATTTTGGTCTTGCCAAATGGGAGTAAATGTCTTGGAGACTAGTTCATGAATGCAGAGAGGAAAGTGCTAGCCAGCAGTCCGCCATTACAAATTACAATGATAATTAGCAGTCTACTAAAAAAAAGTAACTATTAACTAACCTTCAGTTCCGTGGAATACCCAGTCCACACTGTAATAATTTGTCAGATTAGAGACAAACTAAACCCTGCTTCTGTTGGCCATCTAGAAACTACTTCCAAGAACCCAGTAACATCTCCATAGTAGGACACTACATGAATCCATCACAGAATCACAGATGGCCTCACAGTCTCCGCTGAAAATCATACCCTCTCGCCAAGGGAAGAAATTGCCCTTTCCTAACACTTATAACCTCAAATGCCAATAACACCTAACAATCTCACATTCTCCAATCCTAACTCCAAAGGTTGAGCAACCGTGCCCTAAAAAGCTATAGCTACTTTAAAAATGCTTTTATAGAGCCACCATTCAAGTTAAAATCTTACTTTCTGATGGGAAGAAATGTAGAGTTCGGTGCAAAATTTTTTCAGTTTGATGTCATGTTCTTTAGACTAGTGTAAAGGACAAAGATGAAGCTCCGAGGTAAATAATCAAAGAAAAGGCATGCCATCTAATAAACAGAGTATCAATAAAAAGAAGCAGCGAATAGTAAATGGTAAATACCACAGCTTCCTTGGTCTTTGATCTCAGTAACCGCCCCTTTCTTTCTCCAATCAATCTCAGAAGGAAGATCCTCCAGGAGCAAGAGATCATCGGGTTGCTGAAGCGATTTATGGTCGACTCGGAGCAAGGCAGGGGATAAACCCAAGCGAGAGACCTTGAATTCATGGGTGGTGAGATCAGCGAAGGCATTGAGAGAGAGTGTATAAGTGGAATTGCCCATTTCGTTGTGTTTGGTGACGAAGGCATAGTTATCCTCGAATACTTTGAACCTGTAGAGCTTCTCCTCTTCGGAAGAGTATGTTTTGCCATGTTGCTTGCACCAGCTTTCAAACAGTTCAGAAGTATCGGAACAAGAGGAAAAAGAGGAAAGCATGGAAAGCAGAACAAAAGTGAGCAAAATGGAAGTGGCTTTCATGGCTGAGAAAGAGAGCTATCTAGCAAAATCCTAATTCTTTTTACTTTTTTTTTTCCTTTTTGTGGAAATGATTGGTCTCTTCTCTCTTCTCTAATAAGATCATTTGTCTTTCATTTGTTAATCTTGATTCTTCATTCCTTCCACTTCCAGGTCTAGCACGTTCTGATCAAATGCGCCTTCTCGAATTGACTAAATCTGTTGGGACTCTAGAAATAATAAGAGTTCTTATTTATTTTTTAAATATCAGGGGGCTTATCTGGATATCCGAATTTTCATTATTTATTTATTATATTAATGTTATTTCTCGTCTTATTACTTGTTAATCTGATCATCTCTATCTCCATTGGGTTTGGGTGTATTCGACAGCTGAAAATCAGGATAAAGAGGAGCTATTTCTTCCGTAACCCTTTTTTCCAGCATACACGTGGACTGGACAAACATGAAAAGCACAAGGTGAGAAGCACGTGCTTCAGAAAATTGGGACAGAGAAAAGTTTGGGTTACGAATGTAGCCTTTTTAAGGCCCAAAATCAAAATCCTAGCCTTTCACCTTAGCCGAAAAATTCTTGACAAAAGAAAATTTTGAAAAATTCGATAACCATATTCGTGAGAAAAAAAATTCTCAATGACTCTAATTTGTTAAATTATACGTAAAGTCACTGTAAAATTGAATAAATAAAATTAAAAAGAATATATCTTAAAAAAATTAAATTAATTTTTTTATAATTATTAATTTTAATACATATATATTTTTTTATTTTTTTCACTTAATTCTAAACATGTGATGAGTTTAACATCTATGAATTTGAATCCATAAAATCAATTATCATTCTTAAAAAATATGTTGTGTCAAGTAGTACTACTGCTTTAGTTTTGTTGATACAAGGCTTGTTAATTATCAAATGCTCTTCTGGCGCACTGCTTGTTTTGACGATTGCTAAATGATACAGTTGAGAAATGAACTGAGATTAAGAGTATGGGATGCAGGACAAATTTCTATAGAACTAAGAAGCTATTTGATTGTTCATCTCTTTTTGTGGGAGAACACCTGGCATGGGATAAGATGTAACAACACTATGTATCGAGATTTCGGTTCATATACGTGAAAATAAAATGGGTTTAAATTTTTTAAAATTGATAAATAATAAATTTTTCTAAATTAAAAAAAATTTAATTTTTAATTTATTTAAGATGAATCTCAAATTTTTTATTTTTTTATTATTTTTTTCTAATTTTAAAATAATTTATTATTTTTTAATTAAAGAATCCAAAATTAAATAAACCACCTGTTTAACAAGTTGCACAAAATATACACAATACTTATCAGCTTAATCCTTATTTTACCTCGTTCTCAATTTCATACCTCCTTATTAGTAGAAAAAAGAAGTCGATAAGTATCTAGTCTAGAAAACTTTCGGTAGAGGGGAAGGTTCAAGTTCACAAACTCCCAGGCCTAGCGATATTTTCCATCAAAAGAGTAATGACTCTGGGCCTCGCCGATATTTTCTCCAGTCGCTTTGTCTAATTTAGAGTTTTATAAACCACGGGAGTGTTTCATGAGTGTACATAGATGCCATTGACAATCAATTTGGGTAAACGTAGTAATAGTAGTTACGTCTCAGTTCATTGACTGTGGCTGTCTCTGCCCTTTACCCACTGGTTTTGAAACCCCCCGACGTGCTTATCTTCCACTGTTTCCTCATAATAGTTAATGACCCTTTATCCAAATTATTCCAAACCAAACCGTGTTCCCTCCCACCCTCTCTCTACCATACCTTTTATTTCTTTTTAACTTTACTCCACTTCTATAGTCTTTACTTTTTATTGCCCCAAACAAAAAAACAGATACTGTTTAGTCATCTTTTCTGTCTGATCTCTACTCCTAAAGTAATTTACATATATATACGCGAACCTTTAGTCATTCAGACATAACTTCACAAGTAATTAATAATCACAACTTTTTCGAAAAAAAAGTAATATCAACTTTTACTTCATTCAAATGCATTCACTAAAGCAAAATCCTAGTTCAGAAATATATATTACATATATTCTTTCAGTCACAGATACCATCACGGGAAATTTGAACCAAACAACAGTAGCCACAAGCTAATAAATACATATGGAACTAATGAGAAACCGTAAAGATGTGGGAGCTGCAATCTTGAATTTAGATCATTCTGTTGCTATTTGTTGAAGGTTGTTGCCTCATTGTGCAGCAAGAGACGCATCTTCCAGATGGGTCCAATATCTATTGTGCAACCATACAGAATCAGCCTCCACTGCGTACCCATCTTGATTACGATTCCAATTAAAATGGGCATGACTTCTGTTCTTTATATCCAAAATTCCATGCCCGAAGCTGGCTTCACGGAATGCTGAGTAGCTTGGTTGTGGCTCTGTCATGCTGCAACATTCAAGTTCCAAATATTTCCATTAGTCAACAAATCAATGTTTAAAGCTATTTGATATTGATATACTTACGCAGTAGCCAATCCTTCTAGATTTCCTCCATCCCCAATTGTTATGTACACGGGGGCGGATTGGTCATTGATGGGTCTGCACAACCCATTCACGATATTATATGCAATATTTGATACACGTTTCTGCAACGATTAACAATATATGCTGTTAATGCAAAGGAGGAATTATTAACAAAAACCGAAAACAAATGAAAAGGTCCAACGGAAAGGCGATTTAGGACTTACAGATCGTTCATAAGCATGAACATGACCAGCAAATACAACATCCACTTTATACTTCACAAACCACTTCTCATATATTACTCTGAAAGTCTCCCCTTCCATATAGTGATTTATATAACTGTTATACATTGGACAATGCATAAGAACTATCAGCCATGGAGTCTCAGTTCTGTCCACTTTTGGCAGCTCCTTTTCAAGCCATTTGTATTGAGGAGTGTATTTACCTAAAATTATATAAATCAAATAAACAAATCTGTATTTTGCAAATCAACATAAAGTATTTTGTGTGTATGTGCACAATCTACCACAGCACTGGTTATCATCTCATATTTCCCACTACTTCAAGTATCTTTGCAGGACTCATGATAGCAACAGGGGAGGTAAAGTACAAAGCCTTCCTTTACTAGTTAGGGTGAATTCCTAATTAATCAAATCATGAAAGCTTTAGCAAATTCTAAAATTCTAAAACCTAAAATTTTAATCTGAGGAAAAATCTTACTATAGGCTGAGTAAGAAGACATAACGATGATGTATGCTGAAGCTCTCTTGATAGAGTACCACAATGGAGATGTACTACCAGAGGCTTTGTATGGCACATGATACCGTGAGGTATAAGGTTTGAATGGTCTGGGTTCACCCTGCAGCAGCAAATAAAATTATTGCAGATGGAGTTTGCATAAATATATACCATAAAACTAGAGAAAATGTGGTTAAATCTAACAAAAGGAAACCAAGGGAACAGGAAGGATTGAATAGCTACAAGTTGAGGAGCAAAATCAATCTCATGATTTCCTGCAGTCCAAATCCAAGGTTGATAGGCAGCAACTCTCTCTATAAACCTTCCCCAAGTGTCCCACCGTATGTTGTCATGAAATGGATAGTCATCGGCATAAGACAGATCCCCCACAAACAGTAATGTCTCCCCTTTTGCTGGGCTTTCTTCATAATGGGTTAGTGTGGTGTTGGAATTATAAGTTTGGCCTAGATCACCTGCTCATAACGGTTCCAAGACTACGATAAGTGATAACTCTGCAATTTCATGTCTTTTCAAAGCAATGCTAGATGTAGCATAGCATATCTCACTGTAAAAAGTCCAGTCGCCTTAATCATAAGATTTTTCACTCCCTGCTCTTCACCACTAATTTTCCACAATAACATTTTAAAAAGGGTAAGGGGTACTTTAAGGATGCTAGTGCTTAAAGTTCCAAGATTACTAACACAAGTTTGTTCCATATATACATCCAGTTAAAGCAATACCCAAATTGAAGATCAAACTTGAAGATAATGAGCCATTATTCAACAAGTTAAAGCAAACTGCATTCATTGTCGGAAGTAGTATAATTACCAATGAGGCCAAATGTATAAGGAACATCAGGACCAGGCGGAGGAGGAGTCTTAAACCAGAACTGTCGAATGGTATTACCGATTCCGACCTCATAGTAGTATTTGGTGCCAAACTGTTTTTGCAATGAGATTTATTAACAAGGCCAGTAAATAAATTTTTTAAAAAAAATTGTGAAAGTAAGGACAAGTACGCACCTCCAAATTCTCAATTGTGCAGTGGTGAATGTAACCAGAGGTGTAATTGAAGTAGTGGTAGGTAAGAAAAAACCCATGAGCTTGCCTTTTCAACTTGGTATCATGTGCCCAGTAAACCACAGCACTTGAACCCGGTTCATCTGGAGTGATCCAAGAGATTATCACACCCTTCCCCAAATAATCTCCTTGTGTTATATGGACCTTTCCAACATATCCTCAAAATAAGTTAGTTCCCAGAAAGATAAAATAGAATGAGTGAGGAAGGAGAGGAAGCATTTGAAGTTGCTTACCTGCTGAGGAGCATTATAACCAGGGGGCACTCGAAAAACATCACTGTCTAAGGGCATATCCCGAGAAAGATAATCATTTCTCACAAAACTGCTGGTGCTTCCGCCTTCACAAACCCCTGCTATACTATTAAGAAAACCCACCACCACTACAACAAGGCATACACCCTCTCTCGCCCACATCACTTCGATCTTTCTTCCTTCCGATTCTAAGCCTTCGTATCTATTTGAATGCTTCCACTTTGAGCTTCAGAGAAATCGAGAGGCTGACACCAAGCTACCATTCCAAGGTCTTCAATTTAGAATTTACACACGTGCGATATGTCAAACTGGAAAGCCAACGTCTGTGCCTGCACAAAGCACAAGAGGATATTCTTTCCCAAACCCATTATTGAACTCACGGAACAGTTTGATTTAGTTTCGTGTCAATAAGAAAATGGTAGTTTAAAATGTTATTAAAGTGTCTGACACAACTTTTGATGATTTTTGGTCCTAAACTAATTTTGCGCCATAGCTCTATTGGTGCACCGCTCTCTAATATGGACAAATATATATATATTTTTTGTTAATACTACCATTGGAATAATTGAACAGTATATTACAAGAATACTGGCTAACAGGCGAGGAGCTTGTCTTTTTTTTTTTTTTGTTCAACAACTACTGTGGTATTTGAAAAGGACAACTAATTGGGTTTGTTAGCTAGTCCTTGATGCTTAATTGGGCTGCTTAATTCAAAATCATCATTGCTTTCTGTGACATTTCTATGCTGAGGAAAACAATAGTCCCGTCTAACTCATGGGCTTCTTTTCTTTTCGACCCAATTCATCATGCCGTTACTAGGTTTCTCAAGGTTATGGTAGCCTCAGCGAGGAATCATTTCGAATGGTCCAAAGGGAAGAGAAAATTAACCTCAACAAGGTTAAAACAGGCACGACATCATAGTCTGGATCTCCAAGGCTTTTTCACACCGACAAACCGTGATTTGAATTATGAACTTCATATATATAATTATATATGGTCTAAATGTAAGGTCCTTCATCTGTTTGGCCACTTCCATCCGTATGGGGTATTACAGAAGCAGCATTTGATTGAGAATTAATTTGGGACTAGATTTTTTATGGAAAGATCTTTGACCCTACCATGATCCATGGGTTGATAATTATGCAAGAGTAAGTCGATTTCACCATCGCACCTCCACCTGCTAATTTATCTATCAATTTGTCTGCAGATATTTTAAGACTCAGCTCATAACAGCTCATAGCCATTGATAAACTCTACGATTAGCAAACCAAATGATAGAAAGATCTTTCTAAAAGAAAAAACCAAGAGGGAAAGAAAAGGGATAAAGCGTTATCTCAAAAAAGTGAACTTTTTTAGAGAGAAAAAGAGATTAACTTGATGATAATAGATCATAATGATTCGTTCACTTTAATGATTCGGTATTGGGATCTGTTAATTGAATCATATACTAGCTATATACCTAGAGCTTTGTCAATTCGTCAATGTCTTCGTAGAAATTAACAATGATATGTTGTCGTGTACCCGACGGCAGTATCTAATTCAACAGTTTCCTTGCACTTAACTGGTTGTCAAATTTTATATATATAAATAAGGTTTTGTTAATTGAAATTCTTAAAACATTAGTTATGATTTTTCTTATTGATTAAAAGAACATTAAATGTTTTAAAATATATAAAAAGTTAACAGAAATAATAATTTTTAATATTTAAAAATTACATCAACTAATTAAATAAAACATTAATAATGCTTAGTAAAAACATATAAATATGCTAAAAACACATAAGAGGAGACAATACAGAGCCGGTGGTGCTATATATATCGTACATCAAGTTGACCCAACATTAGTTGCAAATGAATACGCTATCCAGAATATGTCAAGGTCTCAATGATGCGCTTGAAAATAATAATGTGGTAAAATATGGTCGGCCATTGCAAGCAAATTAATGCAAACACCAAATATGCACGCTTAGAATGATGTATTTTCTTCCCTGGAAGGCATTTCTGTCACCCACCAACCAATCTTAGTGAAAACTTTTAGTTACACGTATATGCTTCCAAATTTTCCAGCACGTTATTCATGTAACCGATAGTCATGCAGTAACTAATATGAGTAGTTAGAGAAATTAGAGATGATTGAATCCAACCGAAATGATTCCGTTTGAGTGCGAAATTTATGGCATAAATCAAAATCTTCTTGCTTCCAAGTTGAGTTCAAATCTGTGGAATCATTTGGGTATTTGTTCACTTCCATATGTAATCATGATCTAGACCATATATAAACCTTGACACAATGATATGTCTTAAAACAACTTTTCTTTCCGTAAATCAAACCATAAATTAACATATAAAAGCATATGGGATTTCAGGCTTTATAGGCCCCACTTAAGTGACATCCATCATTACAGCCATTCCCATATAATCTCTCATTCTAAATGTCCTAGTAAGGGGAGGCATTTGATTTAACCAAAAAGAAACAAATTAAAACAAAACAAAACCAAAAAAGAAAAGAAAAGAAGAGAAGATGAAAACCCCTTCATACACACACAAGCTTCGTGATATAAAGCAGTAGTATAACTAGTATGAATTTGTTGTTCTCCCAGAAAATGCATTTGTTTAAGGACTCTTTTGTTGCTCAGACGTTTTCCGTTGATGAAGGGAGAAGTGGCTGAGTAAGTGAGGTTTTGTTGTGGCTTGGTGGCCTGGGGATGCCGTGCTCCGCGGTGGACGCAATCGCAATTTGTTCTTTTGCGAACTTCTTCTCTTCGCTTTTGCCCCACAACACTAGGTACAGCCCCACTACGATCAATGCTGCTCCAATTATCCTGTAGCATGGCAGGAATTCAATTAATTACATGTGGAGCAAAAAGCAAACAAGATCAAAGAGGAAACTTGATCAAATTAAATGTAGTTAATGAAAAGAGCAAAGAGTGGAGAGAAAAAAAAAGCACGAACCCTCCCAAGTAGAACTCTTCGCCCAAGGCAATGGAAGCCATAATAGCGACAACAAGAGTCTGAACGGGTTGATACACGGCAACGAACACTGGGCCACCCCTGTCAATGCACCAAATCTGTACAGCGAAGGCAATTCCAGATGCCACCACTCCCTGCAATTAATTAATCCATAATTATTAACGCTATTAATTATTTAATTTCCTTTCTCATTCATTTCAATATAATGTCAATTAGTCAAATTAATTGCTTTTGCTTGCTCCCTTGGATGCTCGATCACTTTAATAACGTACCGCGTATAAAATAGTGAAGGCTTCTCCTCCAGAGTGGAAAAGCCAAGCTTGAACGTCTCTCTCAAAGATCAAAGCAATGACCAAAAACTGAATGATTCCAAAGAAACAAGTGTAGGAAGTGACAGAGAGGCGAGCCGGGTATTTCTTGAGGACTGGGGCTTGCATGACGAGCCAGCCAGACCATGAGAGGCAATGGCCGATGAGGTAGATGCAACCAAGGGTCCAGCTCTTACCCTTTGCATCTCCTAGCCCTAGGGACCCAAATAGCGATGCTGGATTCTGTACAGGTGGAACTGGGCTGTATATGGTAGGACCCTTGTATAGTGTTATCACGGTTGCCCCGACTACACAGAACAAGGTTCCAGCCACCTTCGCCAACCCGTCTTTTCTGTTCAGCCTCACTTTTTCAATCCTGAAATGTTGTTATATATATACGTTATAGACAAGATATTACCGTTGATTAATGCATGAAGGTGAAGAAGAGCTTATACCCCAGTACGGCTGCCATCAGAAAAGTAATGGCTGGGACAGAGTTCTGAATTGCTGATGCAAAGGTGGGAGATGTGTTGTCCAACCCAAGCAAGTAAAACCCCTGGTTTGCTGTAATCCTGTAACACAAAGATGGGAGATGTGATGTAACTATGCATGTAATTAACTACCATGAGTTTTTCTTTTCTTTTCCTACTATATATATGTATATATATGTACCCGACAAGTGCGAGAAGAAAGAACTGGAGAATAAAGTTGAATGTAAGCGCAGGCCTCTCCTTCCTGAACAAAAGAAAAAAAGAGGTTTAAGTGGAAGTAGAGGTGTAGGTAATTGCATAATTGAGTATTAATTGTGATAGCTAGAGAGAGGATATTGGAGAACCAACTTTTCAATGAAGTAAGCAAAGGGAAGGAGGAGAAGGAAAGCAATAATGTTGCGGTAGACAGGGAAAACAAGTTTGCTGATGCCCATGTTGAGGGCAGCTCTTGAGACGACATGGAAACCTGCATACCCAAACTGCAGGGCCAACATGGCCGCATGCAGCTGGAAACGCTCAGGGATAGAGCACCACATTCTCCTGGAACCTCCCGACCCTGACTCTGCCATGCTTATGGGGTTGGGAGCACACAACACAACACACCCTTTACTTTAATTAGCTAGCTAGTGAAGCAAGGTTTTGGAAGTGGATGTGGTGAAGGGAAGATGCAAGATCAGGGATATAAATATAGCGAAAAAGGAGTATAGAAAACTATATACCAGCAGTACACATGGGCCCACCCTCTCATCCTAAAAAGACGTCATTTTCTCAACTGTTGCTACCCTTCCAATGTTTCTGCTTGTCTCCCACACCCTTCAATTCCCTCACAAGTCACTACACTGTCCACTGACTCCACTTAATTGGGTTACTTCAAATTGAAAATGACAGAGAGGGAGGTTCAGGAGGACGGAAGGTTGTGTAAGTAAAAATTGTTCACTCTTCAGTCATTGAACCGGTTCTACCATGATGGTCCATTCAGCAATAGCCGAGCCGCCATTGATGATAGATAGCACGCACGAGGGGGGTGGTGGGTACTCCCATGCCTATCAAAAGCCTCGCCATGCTGCCCCACCCTCACGCACTACTGCCGTTTTCCCTTCTTTTCTCATTTTTCCATGTCTTCTGTATTTTTCAGTAAAGTATATCAATATCATATACCCGGTATTTTTTATTGCGGGTATCTATTATTATAATTTTTTTGGTGTTTCTTTTTAGGAATTTTCTAATATTCACATTAAATCATTACAAAGCCGTACACGTACCTCACTTTTTCACCACTTTTTCAATCTTAGCCATTCAATGGATAATCATAGCTCTACTAGTGTCTGATGCCACAATCTTTTTATAAAAAAAATAAAAAATAAAAAATAAAAAGTAGAGCTGCAGCTTCACTTTCACTTATTTTGAATACAGATGGATGGAGGCCCCGGATAGAGCACTGTATGATGAAAGCTTGGGTCTCAGCTCTCAAGTGACCAAATATCCCGCAAAGGCTATAAAAAATGATGGTTAAGAGTTAAGACCATGGAGTAGTGGAGGCTAGTTTTAGAGGATGGTCCACCATCATTGGAAAAGCGAACTAAGAACGAATGTCTTCTATAGTTTGGTATTAAAGACGATGGTATGTGAAAAGTAGCAGCCAACCCCGAAGAATTTATTATAATATTTTTTAAAAAATTAGAAGGAAATAAAAAAATATTTATTTCTTAAAATTATTGAAATAAATCTTTTATTTTTTATATTTTTAATTTAAAAATATACTATTTTTAAATTTAAAGAATGAAAAATCATCAATTATCCATCCCCTTCTCCCGTATGTTTTCTCCCGTTACATATTTACAAGTCAAAATATATAATAAAGCTGAAGATTTGTCGTCACTTTCCAGTATAATCAAATGGATTAAAGGCTGTTAAAGAAAGATAATCAATGAAGTGTTTCCACTAAGGTTCCCACTTCCCACTCCCAAAGTAATGAAAGTCTGCACAATATATATATTTGTTGGTTCCTCATTTCAACCTTTTCGCTTTAACCGACATGCTGCCCCCTCTACCCTCCCGGTTCAGATCATCATCATTCTTTCTTTCTTTTTTTTAAATCTAAAATTCAAATAGCAAAAACAGAAGCCTCACTTCCAAGGAATATACATATATTTGATGAATCTGCGCGTAATTCGAGTTGTGATAAAGAATTAGATTTAGACGTAACTCTTTATATTCTTATTATTAAATTTTTTGGTATAAATATAATTTGATAATAAAATATAAATATTTTTTTGACAAATTACTTCTTTTTCAATATCAAGGTAAGATTTAAATCTAAGACTTTTTTTTTTTCTGTTATAGATTTTTTTAAGGTCCAAAATTTGAAAAGCCTAATTCGTAAAAGTATATATACCACAAGAAATTTTTTATGGGCGGAGGAATACGTCTTTATCTATATTTTTGTTATTAAATTTTTTAATTAAAATAAAATACATAATTTTTTTAAAAAAATAATTATAAAAAATATGAGTTATATAAATTATATACATATTTATTTTTAATTAAAAAATTAATAAAAATTAAAATTAAAATTAAATATTTTTTATTTAAAAATTGTATTCTCATCCTTATTCTTTAGAAGTGTTAATTATTTAAAAAATAGAAATAGATATATAATAATGCAAGACTTAAATTTGGCCCTTTTTTTTAATTTGAGAATAACAGGATTACAATGGAAAAAAATATAATAATTTGGCATGATGTATTCATAGAAATTAAAAGAATGACACCATTAGTGATGGAATTGTATAGAGTAACAAGACACACTAACATTACATGTGCACTGAGTACACGTGGCAAACGAAGGTCAAGGTTGTGGTCCAAAATGGTAGTACTGGTCGGATTCTATACATGGTTTAAGCCAACAGCATGCTTGGTCGTTTACTGCCACCCTACGCTCTAGTCCATCACAACGTGGGTCGCTTTCATTTGACTGTGCTCTATACTAATAAACAAGCTTCACGAGCGTATTGGTACTCTGTTCTATACTAATTAACAAGCTTGAGGAATGTGGTCGCTGAGCTGCAAAGGAAGGGCATATTGCTCATTATCAAAATAATTTTCAATGAAAGCGCTTGCTAATGCTTTCTTAATTAAAGAAATCAAAGCGTAAAATTAAAATTTTATTTTGTAATAAAGAGGGAATCATGATTATCGGAGATAATCAAAGTAAAGATTAATTTGAAGGAAATGAAGTAAATAATGGAAATGATGGAGCATGCAGTGAGGTAATAACTAATAATAATGTTAAAGGTTTGGCATGGTATGGGAAGAGTGCAAATATTGCAGGGATATGTGTTGGTTGGGTGGCACAATGGTAAGCAGCGATGATTAAGATGTTGAAAAAGAGGGGAATTGGAAATGAGGAAAGGGGAATCAAATCAATTAGGATCAGTTTAATTGGTGAGAGACGCTAATGTCCCACCTCACTCCCCAACATGTATGATTGATTGCAAATTACAATTTTACATACTAATCAGCATGCATGTGCCACTTTATATGTTCAGTCATCTTCAATGTCCAGATTTTGTATAGTTTGGGTATGGATTCAATCTGAAAAATTATAAGTTGTTACACCTGAAATTTGTAAGACTCTATTATATATATAGTACGCATAAGTCACATGAGCTACTCACACAATCTCATACCCATCATTTAGGCATATCAGAGTCCCCAATTGCTTTACCAATTAATGGTTTAACTAACACACAAAATTTATAAAATAACCAAATCCTGGAAAAAGGGAATGCACAGAACAAAACCTTAACTGAAACAAAAGGTAATTTTCATGTCAATCATGCATATATAAATATATATATATATTGATCATGTAACAATAGTTTGTGATTTTATCATAAAACATTAATAAACTATATGTGGGTGAAACAGTAAATTACCTATGCTATGATTCATTTGAAAACTTAAAACTTTCCGTGATTGTGAAATTAAGTGTAAAATAATATTCGTAGGTTCGTGGGTAGGGTTAGAATAGGTTGGATCATTTTCGCCAAGTCCAAACTCCCAAAGTAGCCAATGTGCTCGGTTCTTAAACAAGCTGCTTTTGGGGGATACAACATATAGAAATAGAATAGAATGACATAATAAATAGAGAAGGGAAGCCAATCCCAGCTTTCATAAGTGAAGTGCACTTTGAGAGTTGAGAGTAACCGAAGCAAAGCAAGCCCTTGGAAAGCTCTTTTACCTTAAACTTTAGGTGCTTTTGCCTCTTGGCACGTCTTTACCTTGGCTAGCTAGGTACAAGATAAAACCCACTACTCAATACTCATTCTTTCTTGCTTTTTTGTTCCTCACTTTTGGCACATCAAAGCTGATCGAATCTACCCACACCACTCGCCACACACATAAGGCAGAATTAGCATTCACATGATTTTCTTTACGCATTCAACTTTTGATTAGATCGGTTCATGTAAAATCTCTCGGTTAAGTTGCGTGTGCGGTAATCTGAAAAATAAATTTGACAAAAAGAAAAACATTAATCAATGTGTTTGGATGCTAAATGATTCCAACTTTATCTTTTTGACCATACAATCTTTCGTTATGATTAAGGCTGTAGGAAGTCATCGTCTTGGATATCAGTCTTGACAAAAATCTATTATTCTAAGTCTCTAGCTTTATCTTTAATAATTCCATTATATTATTGTTCCCAATCCCATGTATGTATGCATCATTCTACATCATCATCTATTTTAAGTTATATTTTCGATGAGTTTCGTACATCAGTAAATTAGCATCTACCCGCTTTATATATTTATATATATAATTCATCCTATCTATCAATCACCCTCTCTCACCTAAATAAATAAATAAATAAATATATAGTCTAATTTGACGAATAAAAAAATTATTATAAAGGTGAATTTGAAAGGCGATATAATTACAGATTTGTAATCATGTCCAGAAACAAGAAGAGTCAGACACGAAAGTAGAGAGGAATAAATCTGGGTAAGCTACAAAAGTGTCAATCTAAAGCCATTATGAACCTTGAAACTAGAATAATGGTATTCATTATATACAGCAGCTTAGCACATGTGGTTTATTTTATTTATTAAGAAAAAGAGAATTATTCAAGTAGAACGCACTTTTATAATTATGTGAAATTATGAAAACAAACTTAAATTAAAGCTTCTCGTGCGCTTGTACAGTCACAAAAAATCAATGCGCTTGGAACCATAAGCCATACCTCATACCTACAATTCTATTACAAAAACAGAAGATTCAAATACTATCAGACAAAATTTTCCTTTCCTTACGAGTTGGATTTTATTTCAAAAATATGTTTTGAATTATTGAGTGGTTATGAGGTAGATTTAAAGTGTCTTCAGTGGACTAACAAGAGTTAGTTTAGTAAAAATGATTATTCCGTTACAATGTAAAAAATTAAAATTAAAATATTTATTAACATAAAAATATTTATATTTAATATCTGATTGTAGTTTAATAAAATTATTTTTAATAAAAATATATCTATTATTAAAAAAAGGCCTCTCGTGATGGGATGGATCCAATTCCAAATATGGAGACACCCAACCCACCAACAGCCATCTTACTAAGGTCCTATCATTTGCTTAAAATTGGGCAGATGCATTAAAATTCTTCCAAATATGACAAAGGAGATTCCCAGTTGGTCACTGTCTCTGCATCCACAATTGCATAAAAGGATGACCATTCGTGCCTGACAAAGACTAATTAGCTAACTCTACTCTCAGCTTAGTGTCCACAATTAATCAACACTTCCACTAGATGCGTCTCCAGTTTTAACTAATTAGTAGCATAGCACATCAAAACTCTCAAGCAACTTAATTGATATGTATTTGCCTTAATTCTAGATTCAAGAGAAAAAAGTCTAATCTATTCCCCACAACTTGTGGTTCCAACTAAGGAATTAAGGTCCAAAAAGGATCAATTATGGCAAATTATGCATGCGAAAGAATCAAAGAAATAAATGCAAAAAGCTCTAAACTCTGCTTAATTTATTGAAACGAAAAATGGGAGTTCAGTGGAAGATTCCATGTTGGGAGAATGATCCATATAACCATTATGTAAAGAAGACTCGTAACAATTTGAGCGACGTGAATGCGCCTAATGATGGTAGTTGAGGAAAAGGAAAAATAGAAATGATAGTTTTTCAATTGCAGATGTAGATGTTGACGTAGTGGCAGGCTAACCCAACCCATGCACACAAAACTTGGTTTCAATCTTCTGCCAATGCCCATCATCATATTCCTGAATGAGAGAAATATATGATCCTTATTGCTTTCACGCTTTCACATCGTGTTGCTACCTTGCTGGCTACGTGGGTACTTAATATTCTACGCCAGTCTTTAATTATGGAATCAAACAACATTGGTTTTAGCCATAATAACAATAGAATTCACAACAGATCTGAGATAAGAAATGAAATTGCTTTGGCATGGCGATAGAGTCGAGGGAGATTTAATCACAACATACGTGTATGTGTGTGTGTGTATATATATTAAGAAACAGAGCATACAAATATCATTTGAAGTGTGTGTGTACTTGACGAAGATGCTCCAACGTGTGCCATTGCTTGAATATGAATTGACAAAGTCTTCAACTTACTAGATATATGCTTGAAGTGTGTAAGAGTATGTTATATTATTCAAGAGAGTTTAGAAGAAAAGTTTTATAATCACTCTTCATACACCGCATTTATAGTATTGCTTGATATATGTCTTGTCTAAAGAAAAATTTAAAGATTTTTATATCTTGTACAGGAGGCTCATAAATAATTTATATTGATATTTGATTAATATCAATCCATCAAATTCAACATAGAGATCCATGTGCCTTGTGACAATCCTACTAGATAAATCTGATTTCTGATTTTTTGTTTGTTGTTAAACTCTCAAACCAGCTTGCATGTTAAGTGATTTTTTTTTTTTCTGAATGCTAACCACAAAATTTGAATTCAATAATCAAAGGAGGAAGTACACTTTCTTAGTTAATAGTTAATAAGCCAGCCCATTTGAAGTTGAGTTATGAATAATGTGATAATGCTTGATAAATAAAAGAAAACATTAAATTGGATAATCGCAGCATTTATGTATGTTCACCAAAACAACACGTTTCAACGGCCTTTTCACTATTTATTGGGAAGTTGACTTTTCTCAATATTTATGAGTCAGATTTAGCCTTGATAAGCCAATTATATAAGGAGTGTCAGCGTTGTTCTTGATCCTAATGACCATTATATTCCTTATAAGTTTGAGACCCTAAATATTCGTCAAATAATGACCATTATATTCCTTATAGTTTTTTTCGACAAAAAGATGCAACAAAAGAGTTGGGCCATAAGTAAAACAGCTAAGGTCAGGCCCAAGAAACTACAAGGGCAACGCACTTTAAGATACAAAACGGAAGTTAAAGGAAATACCAAAACAAAAAAGAAGTACCAATAATTAATTAGGCAGAGCAGAAGCAAGCAAGAGTGTGTGAAACTAATTAGTAAGAACACGGATATGTGTTGTTACGCAATGATAAGCATGTAATGGAAAATACTTTATGTCAAATTAATGGAAATCGTTCTTGAGCAAATCAAATCTATGATAGAGACGAAGAAACAAAAATGCTACGCAAAATTCATCTACGACTCAAAACATTTAATGACGTACACTCATTAATTGTGCTTAATAGTAATACTGCCAAAATTTTCATTGCTTTCCCTTCACAACGTCAAAGACCTTCCTTACCTTAATCTCTAATTCTTTGTATATTTCAGCTGCAACTTGCACGCGACGATGTTCTTCCGGCCCCACACATGTTCATTTTGTCCATCAAATGCATCACGAAATTGAGTGCAATAATTAGTTATGTTCCCGCCTATAATAATTCAGAGATCATACCCCTAAATCAGCATTAATTAACACACACAAAACCTTCATTCTTTTGTTAAATACCATATAATACTTTAAATATCATTTAAATACTAAAATATGTTATTGTGTTACTAATCTTTCCCCGTGCCAACAATTAGTTAGGTTGTGGATGCGATGCAGGATAATTAATTTTGCCAAGACTTTGAAACCCCAATTTGCCACTTAATCACCCTAACCCATCTCTTAGCCTTCCTAGTCTCCATTTTACTACTGCTACTGCATCCACGGTGTAGTGTATTTGAATATTAAACTTTCTAAATCTTATGTTTATGACGAAGAATCAAATATTCGATAGATAATTATGTAATCTTGAAAGTGAGTTATAATAAAAAAAGTGATCTCTCAATATAATTTTTGATAGTTAAATTAATTTTTAAAATTAAGATACAATGTAATAAATAAATTTAATCCAAACTTGAATGTCATCAATAATATTTATAGAAATGATAGAGAGAAAATTATCATAAATATTATTGTAATAATCATTAAAAGTGAGATAAATATATAATGATTTGTCAACAATCTATTAATAATAAATAGAACGTAATATATGAGCATGATAATAACATTTGGATAAACCGACACTTCGATCGGTCAACATAACGACAAATTAGTATAATTAATCTACAATATAATTGTTTCACTCTGTATACGAGTTGTAGACTTTCAACGCTAAACTTCACTTTGCGTATTGTGAACGTCTGTCGCCTCGCGCTCTAATTTTCATTACCCTCGCAGAAATTAAAGAGCGTGTAGGATAAATATTTCATTATGCAGTAAGCAGTATAACAATTCATGACATCATGCGAGTATTTTAAAAAAACAGAGAGAATCGTACAAATTAACTTGGAGTTTTCTTTCCTCATCCTGTGCAAGGGTTATAGGTATCCAAAACATGTAGATTGATTTGAATATATAGTTGAATCAAGCGCTCATATCTTTCTGTCCGCTTCATCATCTTATCATTAACGAAAAAGGAAGGGTTCAAATTGCTTGTTCTATTGTTCAAGCTTTTTTTGTCAAACTTTGAAGTTGACATTAATATTTAAAGTTATGTGTGACAGTGATATTGAAGTTAAAAATTGAGGGAAATTAGTTTCGAAAATGAAACCTTTGATAAAATACAGTTAATTAAGAACATTAAATAATTAAATTGTCAGAGTCACTGAAAAATAATAACATTAAAAGAGATCGATTGCCACAAAATATGAATCCGGACATTTTTAATCTGACCATATTCTATTTTCTGGGATCTTTGTTTTGAGCCCAATTGCCCAAACAAATAGGATGCTGCTAGTGGCTACCGTCGGCGAGAGCAGCACGGTATTCCAAATTTCAATTTGATGGATACAGATACACAGTACACTCAGTCTCAAATCTCAATTGCCAACTTTATTTTCTCTTAATTTCTTATATATATATCCTTTATATTTTTACATGAACAAAATATATTGATATAAAAATAAAAATTAATTGTAAAAATTTTTATTTTAATTATTAAAAGGTAAATAAAAAATTAACTAAATTAAGTAAGTCTTTAGTAATCCAAATTTGAATACTAATCAATGTTATTTTTAGTTAACCAAAAAATAAAAATTATATTTTTTATTTTTAAGATCATATATATATTTTAGAAACTTAATAGTAATAATATATTTGAAAAAGGGTATAAATGTCAATTTTGATGATAACGACACATACCTGTTCGTCTTATCTTTTGTTTTGCCCTGGGGATCCCAATAATACAGAACCACGTGTCGATATTTTATTGGTTATTGTGCTTTCAAAATTTCTATTAAAGCTCACAAATCTCATTCCACTATGTCCTTTTTTTACCACTCCTCTTTGTTCTTCCAATGGACCGTCACTCACTATTGGTTCTCTTCCTCTTCTGTCTCTCATTCGCAGCGGTAGCAACGGCCGACGGCAGAGACGATGAAGAGGACCTTCTAATCCGGCAAGTCGTGCCGGACTTCGAAGATCACTTGCTTAATGCCGAATACCATTTCTCCACCTTCAAGGCCAAGTTCGGCAAGACCTACGCTACAAGAGAGGAGCACGACTATCGCTTCGGTATCTTCAAGGCTAACTTGCGCCGGGCTAAGTTACACCAGAAGCTTGATCCCTCCGCCGTCCACGGCGTCACCAAATTCTCCGATCTTACTCCCTCGGAATTTCGCCGGCAGTTCCTCGGCCTTAAGCCTCTTCATCTTCCCGCCCATGCTCAACAAGCTCCGATCCTACCTACTGACGATCTTCCTGCGGACTTCGATTGGCGTGATCATGGAGCCATCGGTGCTGTCAAGGACCAGGCATGTATAAGCATTTACGCTTTGATTTTCCGCTAAACATTGGCCTTGTTTTGTTTTTTAAACTTGATCTCATAGAAATTAGCGTGATTAATTTTGGAGTGGAATAATCAGGGATCTTGTGGATCATGCTGGTCGTTTAGCACTACTGGAGCGTTGGAAGGAGCTCATTTTCTAGCGACGGGCGAACTAGTCAGTCTTAGCGAGCAACAGCTTGTAGATTGCGATCATGAGGTTTGTTTTGCATCTCTTTGATGTATAGAGCGTGCGTGCTCTTCTCTACTTTTGATATGTTTCTCTGGAGAATATTTTTGGAAAAAAGAAAGAGAGAGAGAGAGAGAGATAGGAATAATTGAATGTTCTATTTCCTGACTTAGATGTTCTGGTTGCGATAACTCCAATTATTACAATTTATAGTACGGATAAACTTAGATAATCTGGTTGCAACAACTTACAATTTAGCACGAATACAGTTATTTGCCTTACACTTATAGAGATAGATGTTGAAATGATTTAGTAATTAACTGAAATATTTCTGAAGACATTTCCTGTGCTTGTGATGCGGACAAGTTATTGAAGTTAAGTTTGACCTCGTATTACCGAGCTAGTGAACCTAATCAGCTTGACTTTTTTGAGATGAGCAATTCTCAGATTTGTTTACGAATCTCTTTGATTCAACGGTACAAATTTTGATCACTCATACTATGTATATAGGCAGTAGGCAGTTGATGGTTGATTTGATAAGCCCATTTAACTTGTTTTCTTATTATGGAGTAGACCATAGCATTAGCAAAATTTGTAGCCAAGAGTATTAACTTTTGTGAAAATTGTTTTATACAAACATAGTGAAGTAACATATATAATTTTCTCAGTGTGATCCTGAAGAATCTGGAGAATGTGACTCGGGCTGTAACGGTGGGCTGATGACCACTGCGTTTGAATACACACTCAAGGCCGGTGGACTTGTGCGAGAAGAGGACTATCCTTACACCGGAAAAGATCGTGGTCCTTGCAAATTTGACAAAAGTAAAATTGCTGCTTCCGTAGCTAACTACAGCGTGATTTCCATCGAGGAAGATCAAATTGCTGCAAATCTTGTGAAGAATGGCCCTCTTGCAGGTAGTTACTCTTTTTGGAAAAATTCTTTTAAGTATAATATATGTAACATTTTATTCATACATTATCCAACAATATTGTCTCACATTTTTTATTTTTATATGTTAGATGGGCTCACAAAGATACATTATAATATCATTAGATAATGTATGAATTATTTGATACATATTCTATTGAGAAATTTCTCCTCTTTTTGTATACACAACGGCCTTTATTGCCTTGCAGGAAAAAAAAATTATTTTTTAAAATTTTTTAAAATAAAATAGACCCCACTCCCCCCCTCCGGCGCCCCCCCCGGGGGGGGGGGGGGGGGGGGTTTGCCACAACAATGTTGTTAAAGGGATGCTTGCGCAAATGATGATTAAAATGCCCATATTAGAATAACACTGATTTTTACCTTTTTTGGTGCAGTTGGTATCAATGCAGTTTATATGCAGACATACATAGGTGGCGTTTCATGTCCTTATATATGCTCGAAGCATTTGGATCACGGGGTCCTTCTAGTGGGCTATGGCTCTGCTGGTTATGCCCCCATTCGGTTTAAGGACAAAGCTTACTGGATCATAAAGAATTCGTGGGGAGAGAACTGGGGAGAGAATGGATATTACAAGATCTGCAGAGGTCATAATATCTGTGGAGTTGATTCCATGGTGTCAAGCGTAACTGCTTTGCATACTTCTGCCCAATAGCTGTAAGTTTGTCTGCTAGATTGGTATTTATGTAAATAAAAAGTTGTGAAATGTAGTTTTATATTCTTTAATAATGTGTTTCCATATACGACTCCGAAACTGTGATACTTTCATATTGTTATCTATAGGTTTACTGTATAACTCTCTGCTTATACTGTGATACGTTCATTGTGTTATTTACAGGTTTACTGTATAACTCTGCTTATTAGTTCAACTACAAATTGCTATCCATTACAACATATTAATAGGTCAGAATTCCTGTACAAAACCGTAATGCCTTATAATTTATATAAACATTTGACGGAACACGATACTTAGTAACAAGGTAGCTTGTGGGGATAACCTCTTGTACAAAATTTGTTAGGCTCCTCTAATGGCAAACTGACATATTTCTATGCTGTTAGACCATAGTACTTGGCAACAATCATTCGTCCTCGTCATTGATTAATCCAAGCGAATAAGGGCAGAACTTGTAACCATCTCCCTCATAAAACTTGTTCTGGAACTCTACCCAATGAAGCCTTAAACCATGCAAGAAAGCACTTAAAGTTTCCATTATTAGTAGCACACCGACGGTTGCGCATATGAAAACAAAGATGCCAATAACGAGAACGATCGTGTTGTTGAACCTGCATCAGTCACATACACAAGAAGAATTTTAAGACGTCAAATATTTTTTACCATTGACAACACATACTATGAACTTACCCCCACGCCAGAAGCAGAACTTTATCATAGAATACACTTGATAGCTCTGAGTGGGCTAAACTGAAAAAGACCCAAAGGAAAAAAAAAAAAAAAACCAATGAGAGGGATATGACTTTAAGCTCAACCATAAAAGTCACAGGTTAAACAGTAGAATTGCAACACATCACAAGAGCCTGCATATGTGGACTTAATTAAGATTAGGCCTGGCAAATGGTTGGTTTTGGATGAGTTTGGATTGGGTTAAAAATATTTGGGTTATCAATGACTCAATTAACTAATTATGATTCATTTTTAATTTTTAAATGAGTCAAATATAATTTATAATCCATTAATTAAGAGTTAAATTCTACTCAACCATTAATTCATTATAATTTTTTAATTATTTTATTTGATTTATTTTAATTTTAGATTAAACTATACAAACTTCTTTTGAAGTTGGTTAAATTACATTTACTATAATTACAATTTATTTCCTATCAATAAAAATTATATATTAGCATGAACCTATTAATTATTAGTCTAATTTTATTTAATAAACATAACATAATATTTAAATTTATTTAAAATAAAGAAAATTTTAAATTTTAAATTTTATAAATGTAAATTATTCTTAAGATTTTTTTATACAAATTCTTTAATTTATATTAGCCACTAATCCATCGGTAATTTTTTAATGTTAGTACTGTACACCTCAAGCTCTCTGCCTTTATCTAACAGCCATCTAATCACTTCAAACCTATTTTGGACCCACTTAATTTCATATGTGATATTAATATTATCATCCAGATTTTCTAATGTGACTCTTTAAGAAAACTAATGACCATTGAGATTGTAACTATTGAGAACGTGCCCCCCAATGTCCACTGATTTAATCTATAAGAGCTAGGCCTTGTGTGCAATATCAAGATGGGCAACTACATTTTTCCAACAAACGTATTTGAACCAAAAATTTGAAATAATAAAAATAAAAAGGTATTAATTTATTTAATAATAAATTAATTAAAATATCTTTAGCAATTGAGTGTAACCCCAGACGCACTAAATTTTGATCCAACTCAATCAGAGGTGTGTTTCTAAGAATGTAGTCTTGTGTTTTCTTTGTACAATGTAATAATTCTTGTATTGTATCATCTTAGTGCCTTTTTTCATAAATGAAATTGATCTTTTGACCCAAAAAATAAAAGGGTTATAGCATGATTGGTTTTGGTTAGTTTAGTGGGTCATGGTTAATTTTGCCAAACTTAATCAAGATGCAAAAATGTTTTGGTTGGGTTTACTGAAGGCATGCTTGCAGATATGCTACTAAGTTTCATTTAATGGTTTCTTTCATACTTCAATTATGTTGCAGAAGTTTTTGGCATTAATACTACTGGATTTGACCAGGTTCGGCAACTAGGCGGCTAACCACAATCCTATCAAACTTAGTCACATTGCATTCAAGACATGAGATCACTTGGCTTCATGGATGATATTAATTTAAAGATCTCCAGAAACACGTTTAATTTTCCAATTGATGCCTTCTACATTGCTTGCAAATTCATTTTTTATATGACAATTCTTCCATCCCTCAGGACTTAGCAGGGTTGCATAGTCCATTGGACACCTACTGATACATAGCAGATGTCATACATGAACTGCAAGTTCTCAAAACCTAATCCAATTAGCACAGGTGAAGCTTTTCATTTCATGCATCTTCATGCATGCTGAATTTACTTAATGGCAAAGTTTACACAACCATAATAATTTCCACTACATACCTGAGGGCCCATAAACGCAAATATGAAGCTGTATTAGATACTGCACCAAGAACAAATTCTATTGTATGTATAAGTTGGTGCACAAAAACCTCGCTGAAATCAAACTCCTCATGGTCATGGGGAATACTATGTGGCTCGGTTTCAGGAGGTTCATCAACGGTGTGAAGCAAAGAGTAAGATTGACCTTGATGTCTCTGAGAGAGCATGGCATTCAGAATTAGTATGGAGTTTAAAAACAAGAAATGAAAATAAAACCAAAAGCAAATAAAGAAAAAATATAAATCTAGTTTAGAGCATACTTCTCTGTGTTGCATCTTCAGGAGGAATGGCTTTGGGAACAACATCCAAGGTACAGCAACAAGTGCCAACAATAATAACACAAGCTAGCAATGAAAAGTGGACAGTTTAGATGTGACATACTTTCATCACTTCCAAAAAAAGAGGAAAATAGAAGGGCATTCAAATCAGTATTTGAGATTTTGTTACTTGAAGAAGCTTTTGGCCAATAAAGAGCTGGTTTTCACCCAAGTCATCAGTTGGACTCAGGAACATGTATATCATCACGTGATACAGGTCAGCTTGAGATCCAGTACACCATTTAACAATAATGAGGAGCGAAAGATAACCAAACAAGCTATTTAAAAATACCATCTGGGGAATAAACTGGTGCCTGAAGCGGCATAGGTAAATCAAACAATGAAATAATCAACTTTACACATATACAATAGACAGCATTAAAACTTAAATCAGTTTTCTTCTATTACCTGATATTTATGTCGTTTCCAAAGTATTTTGCATTACAGTAACTCAAAATAATTCCAAGATTCATCTGGGCTACACCCAGTAGGATTGACATCTTCATCTTCAAAGAGTTAAGAAATGGCAATTCACTTCGAGTACCATGCCATATAGGATCCACCCCAAATGGGTAGGTGCCCCGGACCTTTACCATACCTGTTGTACCTGCATCCCTGCAAAAGTAATAATAAATAGGAAGTTTATAGAATGTCACGCACTTTCATAGAAGAAAATATGTTATATAAATGGTACTGATAATCACCTGCATGAAGGATCACGGCATCCATAGGCAGAGGGCCCAAATAGTTCAAATGGAACAGAGAAAAATTCATTGTAAATTAGTCCTGTGTAGATTGAGAACAGTGCCATCATCATAATAACATATCGGCCACCAAAAGTCATTTCCATTATGTCTCCAAGTTTCTGTTATTAACAAACATCAAGTAAAGCTGAAGCATGCGTCAAAAAGGAGGAAGCATCAAGCATGAACACAAAAATCCATCAATACATCAAGTACCTGACTAGAAAATTTTTTCTCTCTGATTATGAAATATAAAGTGGCCAGAAATAAGCATATACCGTGCCCCCAATCACCAAACATAACAGCAAAAAGGAATGGAAATGTGACGATTGTATATACACCAGGATTTGCCTCCTGATACTTAGCAACTCTGTCAATATTACCAAAAGATTATTTGAGCTCTAGGCATGCAATCAATACATCAAGATCTAGTACCTAAGAAGAAAGTTGGCCATAGAACATAAAAATTCACTAATAAAAGTTATATGGTAACCATATGGTTTAGCGAAAACAGAAAGGCTACAAGAGAAGTATCATTCTGTCCTTCCTCCTTCTATGGATACAAATAACTTTAAAAGGCTTGAACTTAATGGAGATCTAGATATATTACCAACACTACATGATTAACTTGAACTTCATGGAGAAATATATGCCACTTCATAAATTCCGAGTGCGAACATTTCATTTGTTGTTAGAAATTGAAGTAAATATGCATCTTCTTTTTTTTTTTTTTCAGAAAAAGCAGGCAACATCCAGCAGTTCCAATTTTTGTCTATTTTTGCCAGAAAAAAAATGTTACTAGTGCTTGTTGTTCATAGGACAAGTATAAAGCTCATGCTAGCTTGTTGTAAATACACTCAGGCATCACTTAGTGAGACTATATTTTGAAGACCTGCAATGATGCGACAGTCTCTACTTCAGAGGCCTATAAGCATGCCAGGTCCAATGGGGGAAAAAAGAATAATTATTCATTATTGGCAAAAGGAGGAAAAAAATGAAGTGTTTACAATTTGTTAAGTTAAATAAACTAGTCAAGAACACATAAAATGTAAAAGCTATTTCAATTTTAAAAAATTCTTAAAATATTAAGGTATTATAGATAAATATCTAAATAAACCATATATTTCTATTTTGTATTAACTGTCTTTAAAAATTATGATTTAACTTTTAATTTTAACGTTATTTGAAGTTATATTCTATATCCTTTTTTTGGTTAATATAATGCAAGTTGCCTTCACTTTCAATAGTTATTCTCGGCTATAGAGTATAGCCTATTCCATCTCCACAGGCAAAGTGCAAAGTTATACCGAGACAGTAGACACATATGACATTGGATTCAGATAAAATCAATAGTATGATTTAAAATGTGAGCTAGATCAAACGCAAGAAGAAAAGAGGAATGAGATGTGGCATGAACATGTTTATCTCAAACTGACTTACCCATAAGCATCTACAATTTCTTGAAAGGCAGAAGTAAATTTGTTTGTGCGGAAAAAGGTAGGTGGTGATTCCTTTGTTTGTAAAACCTGGAATATAGTCTCAACTTGTGAGTTACTGTCCATGGTTGCCCGCTGCAATGAAATTTGAATCTGCCAAGTAATAATTCAAACTAATTAGATAAACCAGCCAATAGCATATTGCACCCTGCAGAGAAATATATAGAGGTTTATGTACTGTTTAGAAATCAAATTCATCCTTCAAGAACTAACCTGATTTGTTGCGAAAACAGGACACCAACCTTCTGCGATGAGACATTTCTTTGTCACATCAACGCTAAACATATTCAGAGTGTGATAAATGGATTTTTCCTTCTTAACCTATTGATCAAAATTTAAGATACAGTTGGAATAAAGTTTAATTGCAGAAGCTCAGCAGCATTGCTGAAAACAGAGATAAATAGACACATTCATTATGTATGTGTTTTAGCAATGAGTCCTTAGAAACACTATATTAAAACAACTAAACAAACCAGAAGGCTCCACTGCTCGTAGTGATATCCAATTGTCTGCAATTGAGTGCGCCTGTGCAGCAATCCAACATCAATGGTAGTCTTCAATTCTGAAAGTCTTCCAGACACCTACCAAGTTCAGCTTATGCAGTAATTATTTCAAAATTTTAATGGCTAATCCACAATCAGACAATAAAGAATATTACCCATCTAGTAGATATCTTCAATGAAGAAAAGGTGCTATGGGTAATATCGTGCAAAACTTCGAGATGTTCACATCATAAGCTTCGGAATTTTGTATATGGTGAATATTGTTTATAAACAAAAATACGGAATTGGTCGAATAATCTTGTAAACACTTCTATTAAGTTAAATAATGTTAACCTACTCTTCTGAACTTTAAACAAGTCTCTTCCTTCAACACATAATATGGGAACCATTTCCTTTAGAGTCACAAAATGTCATTACGGAACAAAACAGGAACCGCATGCACAATACAGAATAAGTGTTCCTAGGAATCTCACTTTCTATAAAATAAAATACTTGCACTTCTTATTATTTAACAATATACGAATGAAGAATTACTAAAGTACAGCTTGTAAAGAAAAGGCACACGCGAGACATGACTTGACAGTTGACATGGATATATTCATTAAAAATATGTAAGCGTTGATATGTATGTATAAAAGCATCTGGAAGTGTAAGAAAGTATCATATGTACTGGAACATATTAAAGAGGTATCTAATTAATGTCAATTATTAAATTTTGCTTTTTTTTATTTTTTTTGGTTCTAAAGAGCACCATATGAAGATCTTGGTGTCTCAACATAAGTGTCAAGTGTCCACTACACGTTAGACACATACATGGCTCCTTTTTTGGAGTATTCAAGCACCATAGGATGCAGCAGTCTGGAGCATTTTCTTCACAACAGTAGAAAGCTAAGGGGAAGTCCGAAAGAAAACCACGTGTACCTCTGAAATCGTCTGAAATTGTTTACTCAAGTCCTCTGTGAAAGGATAACGATTTGCTCCAAAAGCATCACATATTTTCAGAATTTTAATTTTAGCTCTCTCTCCAGAATAGAAGATAAGAAACATATTTTTGTCAACCTGCAAAAAGAAAGGTTCTGTGGATTATATATATGAACTTCAGCAGAGGTTAGAGATTTAACAAAATATTTTGGTACCTTTTCTCCTGATAAAGGATCAAGAACAGGATGCTCAATCATGGCTTGCTTCAGAAATACATTACCCCTAGTAGCACGAAATAAAACTCTTTCAAAAGACATCGATTTTTCTCTAGAAACAAGACCACTGATAAAGCCCAGCTTAATCGGCTTTGATAAATCTGTTGTCATCTCCTACAGAACATAAATTTGCTAAGCATAATCAAGAGGAGAGATGGAAAATAATGTAAAGCAAAAAAATTGACAATAAAAGGCTATACATGTTCCAGTAATAATGGACTGTCAATAGACCCTTCCATATTGCTCTGGACTCCAATTTCCCTTTCTTGAGATGCTGCGCTATTTTGTGCTGAGGAGAAAAACTCACCAGCCTGCAATGAAACCCCAAAAAAGGAGCCGTATTACCCACTTTGACTTGAGTAGCCAAATTCAACAAAGGGAGGAGCAAAACATACCAAGCGAATAATTGGATACATGATTAATTAAAGCTAGTATATGCTTGCACTTGTACTAACAATGAGTACATAGTGAGACAGAGAAACCATGTCATACAGTTAAAAAAAAAAATAGACTGTTTATTATATAAACAAGATCACTAGCAAAGAAGCCGCAGAATGGAATTGGAGCTTTGAAAATTTGAGTATCAGATTGATGATGAGTTGATGACAATGGTGGTAATGGTACACTTTTCACAACTTACCTTCTCAAGAACAAGTTTATACTCCAGTAGCTCACTGTAACTATGTTGCAACTTATCATTATTCGCATTAATCTCAAGTAGTTCAGCTTCAAGGTCTGCAAGTTTAACCTGGCCATTGAAAATAGTTTTATTACATGGTGAACAAATTTCTACAATGAGGAACTTAAATTTCAGAGCATGAAACAACCTCTAAATTGTCCAGATCAACTTCTCCATCTCTTGCTGACTTTGTTGGGGGTGATACACCAGCCTTTGCCATTTGTTCCTTAAAGAACCGTAGTTTGCGGGCCATTTCTCCACACCTTTTAATCTGCTCACTAAAAATGGTAAGCTTTGACAGAAGAGAAAAAATACAATCGTCCAGTTTTGTTATTAATTCTAACATTGACCCCAAAAAAAAAGTTATTAATTCTAAATATTGACCAAAAAAAAAGTTATTAATTCTAACTATAATATGTCGCACGTTACGATATGGCTGTACAAATTTGCACACTGATAATTAAAACGGTCTCATCCTTACCATTCAGATGGCCGAGATGTTTATATACATATATTCATTTTCTTGAAGGAATCCTCTCCTGTGCATATACACATTTTAAACCATATATTTAGTGAATACTTAATGGTAAATATTAATCCACAATTTTCCATCAAACAGTTTCTGATTCAGTATCATCAGTTTCCAGTGAAACCGTGTCTTGAGAGCAAATATAACATAATATCCAAATGATAAGGGAGAAACCTATGCAGGTACACTACACAACAAGAGTGGATGGTTATTTTTGAACAGGCAAACAAACGAAACCAAGTAGACGTGGATCGTATAGGCACCTGAGCAGCATAAGTCCGTTGGAATGGGCTTTTTTCTGCATTAAGCTGGAAAATTCATATAGAAAAGTTTATCAACGTATGAAATGAAGAACTAAATAACAATCCAGACAGGAGACCAAAAACAAAGTTGGACGAAGACACAAAGCATCAAGTTAATCATTGAAAAATATCCGTCAAAGCATGATAGAAGTCCATGCATGAATGAAATTGACAAAATCAAGATTCATGAAAAGGATTGTAACAACAATAGAAAACAGAACAAGAAACCTATAAAGAAAGACCAATGCAGATTGCGGACTCATGAGGATTTTAGTGTAATAATATACAGCAATGAAAAGAAATCAAGGAGTTTAAAAAGGAAGCAGAGTAAGAATCGTGGAAGGAAATGCGGCATACATCTTTGAATTGAAAGAGGCCGAGATCGCCAAGGTAGGAGATGGTTCTGTGAGCTGATTCCGTTGGAATGATCAGTTGCACCAGTCGCATTGGCTCCGACCGGAACAGATCCATCGTCGGACAACAACCTCCGTCGCCCATCTTCACCAGTACCGTCAAATCAAAAAATGCAGAACCACGGAATGTGTATGAATATGCTTGATCGGATTGTCGGAAAATCAATTCTCGGCCTCTCGGTAATGCCACTGCTTCAGAAATTTTAAAATAAATTCTTTCGCCGTGTATTTATACTGTTTCATTGCCGCGGCCTTCACGCGCAAATGATGTAATATAAATTTGGAGTAACATTTTAAAATTTTATTGGAGCTTTTCGCCTTTGCACACCATGATAACCATTTGCATCTCACAACAATTAGTTTTAAAGAGATATATATTTTTTTTTACTAAACTCAATCCACCTGAATTAAAAAGATATTTTTAAATGCATATATTATAATATTTTATTTATGTATCAGTTAATAATATTTGTCAATCTACAAATTTTTTTAGTTTGCACCTGTCAAATGCATATAAAATATCATTTTATTTAAAAACCCATAATAAAAATTAAAAAAAAAAAAAGAACTCATAATATTTCTATAATTTATTTTAGTCTGTAATAATAATGCCCCGGTAAAGTTCCAATAATAAAACCTTCACGAGGATTCCAAAAATGTGTTTTTTTTTCTGAAAAACTTTTGTTGGGGTCAAATTCCAAAATGCTTTAAAATGAATGGGCCGTTTACGGTGATCTTTGGATTCGTTCGGATGATGATGAAAGAATAGTTTGATTTGAGCGAGGAGGACGTTCTTGCTACATTGGATATCAGGATTCTAAACGTAGGTACGGCGACCATAGAACAAAATTAGGTCTGGCCCAAGCCTACTATAGGAGCCTCTAAATTCGGCACCAATCTCCATTCCAAGCAACCATATCCATGATCGCTTTATCCAAAATAATAATAATAATAAATTATTATTTTAATTACTAAAAAATTATAATATCTCAATTTAATATTTGAATCATAAAAATATTTAATTTAATATTTAAAATATATATTACATCTTAATTTAATATTTAAAATTTTAAATTAAAATATAAAAAATGGTACAATACTTTTACATACGTAAAGACTAAAATAAAAGCTCGTAAAAAAATAGTTTTAATAATAAAGTGTATCTTTTATGCTTTTCCAAGTTCATTAGATGAACATAATAAACTGTATGCCTGCCCTCGTTCCAGATAATAAAGATAAGTAGTTCAAAGGTTGTGTTAGTATCAAATACTAATTACTTAATTAACAGTAACACCATCTTAATTATCCCAGAAACCTGTGCTGAATTATGTGCACGTAGAGATTATCTCAAACATTAACTAATTCTGTATTATATTATTCAGGTGCACGGTGCAGCAACCAAGAATAATTAAGTTCTGTACATCTATCTCATCATAACCATGTCCACAGGAAAGTTATTAATTATGCAGAAGATTTTTCCTAACCGTAATGGATTCTTATTGGCATTGTTTAATGCTATATCCATCCCAAAAAAGAATATAGTTAGCGTTTCTTTTACCACATCATTTAAGAGTTAGTGAAAATGAGGAAATGTGTCAATGTACATGGGACAGTACGTATTGCCTTGTGCACTTTACAAAATTTTACTTGGGCGTGTTATATAAAATACTACGATGTTCTCAGTTCTCACCGAGTCATGCTCAGAATTGCAAACTTTAAAACATTGAAAGTTGCAACTTGCTAAGGATAAGGAAGGGAAATCTGTCACATGCATGCTAGCTAGCTGCACAGCATGCAGCACTAGCAACTATTGAGTGTGGTGGAAGTAGCTACTAGGCGTAGTATGTTTGGACCACAGTGTAGCCGAGCAGCAAACAAAGCTGATCGAGAAGGACAAAAACAATGGCATGAAGGCCCATCAGCTATAAGTCATGCCATTCCTTGCACAAGCACTAGGCCGTGACCATCTTATCAAACCCTACTTATATTCTCTTGCTCAAGTTTCTCAATTTTACCCTGCGAAAAAAAACAACACATTCCATACATAGAAGGATGAACCAGCCTTTCCCCCCAGCATTGTCTAGTGGCCAGGACACGTAGTGGTCCGTCACACTCCACACTTATGAACGACTGATTCAATACGACAATTTTTTCCTAGAGAAAGAACAACCTTCAATCGTACTCTTGATGTGTTGTAAAACTAAATATGTTATTCTAATCATCATCATGACTAATGCATCTTGTGCCAATTATTTATTATTATTATTATTGCTAGTGCGATCTTCGGAGTTTGGACCAATAATAAAATAACCATTGCTGTCATTCATGAATTAACTATCTTTTATTAATATTCTTGATTACCATTCGGCATAAGGAAAGTCAATTTCATCATGAATGGTAGGGCTGTATATCTAACAACTTTTTACCCAAAACCACATTAGATGGTCTTGGAAACGTACATGATTCTCTCGTTTTCTACGTGGAAGACTGTTCAAACCAGTTAAGTTCAGCGTTCTTCCGGTTGTTAACTTTAACAAGAACATTATTATTTAAAATTGAAAATTCAAATCTACAGAACTTGGAGTATTAATTCGAACTTTTAAGTGTTATTTTGTACTAGACAAGAAATAATATATTAAGATGCCATCGTCCCAAAATAACTTCCAAATTATATGCAAGCAAAAGGCACAAATGAAAACGGCTTAGGGTGAAGAAACTCATGGTTGCCCATGGCATGAAACCTCTTCTAGGACAAAGGATTTTAGGTTTTCACTTATATGATCTCTTTTTAGAAGTAATGTTATTTGAGATAATATTAGACACTAAATATAAACATCTTTTTTAATAGATATTTAAATTTTGACTTTTCACATTTTTAAGAAATAGCAAAAATATAACTCATAAAAAAAATAATATTTAGGAGTTTGATAGGAATTGTCACAGAAGTTTAAAGACCAATGGATATCCAAAATTATCCTTCATTAATTAACTACTGATTTTGTTTACTATTTGAAGAGTCAAATAAATATAAAGCAAGCTCACTAAATTATCCATAATTAATTAACCAATCACTTATATATAGCATTATTCTCTAAACCTCTTTTTGATTTAAAATCTAGCTAGTACGAGATCAAGTCAAAGGATACTCTCCGTGTAATGCATTGTATATCCTTCACTAAGTACGTAATATAAGATGGGGCTAATTACTCAAAATTTGCTAAAATCTTCTTACGAAATAGCATTGCGTAGATATCTTAGTGACTGGTGTAGCAATGACTTTTAGTCTTTCCTAGTTTACCATATAATTATTCGTCTATGAAAAAGCATCTCCTAACATTATTGTCGCATCCCATATCTTCCAACTAGAAAGTTTTTATTAAAATACAACATAAAATATTAGTTATATTATGACTTATGAGTCTAACTCTCACCATACGAGTGATGTTATTTGACGTCCGGCTTCGACCATAAGCTTAAAAGAATTTAATGGTTTTGTGACCATTCTGAACACAATTAATTCAAGTTTTGTAGGATGGTTTAATAACTTCGTTTCGTACTTTTCTCTCTCTCTTCCCTACTAGCTGCGGCCAACAGAAGCACATCTTGACTTGAACTACAATTTATAGGTAATTTCCCTGTCTGGATTTGTAGTCATCCACAAAATATAAATTTCAGCCAAACAATCTTTATATTAGTGATGAAGAATTGTTCATGAAATTTTAGCAGAAAAACTTAACTTTGTATTCGGATTCCTAGATATTAAGGGTAGCAATGTTTGCGTGCAGATTTGGAGTGGAATCCAAATGAAGGTATTACATTAAATCATTAAAGTTAACTCTAACGACTCTAGCGATTTAATGAACTCGTCACATATGCTATATCTGACACTACTACTTGTTCATTTAAGAATCGACCACCAACATCACCCCGTTTAACCCATTTAATAATTGAGCATCAAAATTTTGGACCTTAAATTAATCTATTTATTTTAATTATGACCTATTGTTTCACTATCAACTATATATATCAGTGTAATATTTCATGAATTGTTTATAACTTGAACTAGCTAGAGAGTATAATAAACAATATTTACTAATAAATAATGCAAGTTAAAGCCATATATAAGGCGAACTAATTAGCCAAAATCGGCCACAAAATAATATTAATTAACCTAACGAATAAGTACCAAAAGCAAGCAAATTAAGCCCCCGATGGGGCAAAATATATAATGGTATTATATATGTTTATTAAACAACAAGCATCGCATGTTAAAAGGGGAAAGGGCTACATGTACACATTTAATTAACTAACACTGAGGATCAATTTACTATTAATAAATTAAACCAAATAACGACTCTTTTAATTTATTAATCGGGTTAGACAACCTAGCCTCTTTCTTGACCTGGACCATATATAGTAAACTAGAATTCTATAATTCAAAAAGGCAATTTCGAATCATTGAACTGTGAATGAGTCGTTAATTTCAAAAAAAGTACTGAGGATAGAGAGAGACGATCATATATATATATATATATATATATATAACTTTTTGTTACATATATAAAGCCGCGTGATGTGAACATGAATATTTGCATCAAGAAGAAGAAAGCTAGCTAGTGGGGTAATAAAAAGCTTACAAAATATTGCAAGAACAAAAGTATAGTCTATAGATGAAAGAGAGGAAGAGACCGCTGTGTCTCAATCAGCTGAAGGTAGGGCAGCACATGTTATGGGCCAGTTACGTTATTACGAAAATAAGGAAATTTTGCGTAAAATTTCTGATTTTTCACTAATGAACTAAAACCAGTAGTCTATGTAGCTTCCCCTATATCATTGTTGGCAGTAGACATTGATTAATATGCATATAACTTACATCACATGCACATAGTTTCAGAAGCATTAAACATTATCAACCAAAGAAGCATACTTTTCCAATTTCCAACTATATATAGCTTATGGAAGTCGCATCCATCGATCGTGGATGTCTATTCGAGTGGCCAAATTTTATTGTTTTCAGACAAGTAGTTGGTGTAAATGCTACTTGTAATTCTCCATTTATACGTAAAGTCGTAACCATATATATAATTATATATATATATATATATGCAGATATCGTGGAAGGAAAAGGTATAGAAAGTGTGTCATACAGTGTTTAACTTTTGGGACTGAACTGGGATGCCCAGTAGTAGCCATTTGCCAATGCATGGGAGACAGGAAAAAAAAAATTAAAGAAAAAAGATGGGCCGTTCGTGCCCTTTCTGGCTTTCTCTCCAGAAATCGTGCAAAGAGTTTTAAAAAAAAATGCTTTAAAAAAAGGGATATGCTTGACCAAACACGAAACCTATTTCGTTGTATTTGATCCGGCAAGCAAACGGAGAAACGGGAAAAAGCGGCTTCGAGTTCAGCACCAACCAGAAAGCATACTCAACATTAACCCAGAAAAGAGGAAAATACTATAAAGAAAAGAGAACACCCAGCATTATATAATGCACACATCCGAATACTGACAAACCACATAAACCCAACCAATAACACCACTCTCACAACAAAATATAAATATGATCTAGCTAGATCACTGAAAAGTGAATCATCGATAAGACCAAAACTAACATGAAATTAATCCGAATAGAAATTCGGACAAAGCAAAACAAACATCCCCATTTCGTGCACCCCGAATCATTGTCATATCCAATTTTAAATTCTTGCAGGTAGCCAGGCCAGTTGAATTCATGTTAAGAATTAATATACTCAATAGTCAAAAACAACCTTAACCAAATAATTTTAGGAGTTGATGACACGACTAAATAAAACAACAATATCATTGAGCAGAGATAGAGACTAGAGAGAGACGTGGGTGTTTAGGACCTTGGGGGTGGGAAGAATTGCGTACCAGGCATGAAAGTGTTGAGTGGGACTGGGAGGGGGTAGAGTGAAGGATCAAATGGGTTGGCGCTGGTGGTTGTCGTGGCGGTTGAGGCGGTTACGAGATTTATGAGTTGTTGAGCTTGAGCTTCAGCTCCGGCGGAGGATGACCTCTCACCACCACCACCTGTGTTATAAGGACTTTCAGGCCCTTGATCATACAGAATTCCCTTGAATACATGCCCTCCGATGTTCACAGCCGTTTGATACGCGTACTGCTCTTCAGGACCGTCCATTGCGTTCACTCTCACACACTGAAATACTGCTGCAGAGTTCACTTCCGGTGGGAATTGTCCCAGTTCCAACCCTAATAATCAACAAACAAAATATCATTCTAGTTGTAAATCAGAGGTTGGAGCCAGAATTTTTTAATTTGAGACGCGGATTTTTGCTCAAACTAAAAAGAGGAGAAAGGAGTTAGATCACCCTTAATTTCGTCAGTTTTTCTCAGAAGCAGTGTAGGGATAGAAAAGAAGGGAAAAGCAAAGCTAGATGGGAGAGTAGGGAGTTAGGATTTCATTTTCACACTCAAAATAATAAGGATCAGTTAGGTTTACTCATATAAGATTACGATCCCTCAAGATCTCAGTGGTGCATCTTTCTCCAGTAATATCATGGCTAGATTCAAAAGTCATATATATCGTTGAAAAATTGGCCATGGTTTGTCTTATATATCAAGGATTTGAAATCAAAATTCCAGTATTTTCTTTTTATGAACCTTTTTATTTTTCTTAACTAGTGTCGAATGTGTGCTAGTAATATTATTATTGTGTCCTAATGATCTTTTTTAATTAATTACCTGTGGTGGTGATGGGTGCAGGAATGCAGGCAAGAGAGGGTGCACCGTGATTATCTCTGAGGCGTTTAGAGGTATCAGCTCGAAGTTGTTGCTGTTGCTGCTGCTGGTGCTGTCGTTCACGTCGTTTGGCTGCGGGGACCCAAGTGCTCTTGACGTGGGTTTGGCACTGAAACCCTCGGCTCTTACAGCAAGTCCTGCATCTAAGATGTGAACAGTCTTTCTTGGCTTGGTTCCCACAGTCCTGACAGTTGATGCCACCTCCTATACCTCCAGACCTCATCACCGTCAATCCAAATCTCCTACACTCATCAGAGTAGTTTCCTCTACTAGGACCCACCCCAAGGGAGAAGCTGTTGTTCAAGTGTTGGTGTGGATGACAAGACTGTGTCCATATCTCGAATCCCTTGTTGTTGCTGTAGATCTCCTCCTCCCTGAACAAGAATAGGCTATTGCTGTTGCTGCTACCTTCTTTTGCTTTTTCTTGCAGCTTGTTTTGTGGGCCTTCCTTTCCACCTAGAGAGAACAACCCCGCCATTTGTTGCACCCAAAAGCTGTAACAATCCCCAATTCGGACACAAAATCCATAGCAGAGAACCTTCCCGAATCTTAAAATTGCTTCCCGAAGATCAGCGTACACTGTAATTTTCGGGTTTCAACTTTCAACTGCTGTGTATACAGTAATAGAGGTTTGGTTATTTGACCCAATCTCTATATATCTCTTTTCCTATCGGATTTTCACTCTGTGGCTGTGGCCGGGGTGTGTATCACGTTTAAGTACACGATCTTCTGGTTTGGGATTTTGCAGCTTTTCAGTGTGAACTGGGAACTGTTAAGCAAAATAATTTAAAACAAAATTAATTAGGAGGATAGGGTGTTGAAGTTGCCCAATTTTCTTCGTTGTTCGAAGCAACTATGACACGGAATTAGAGCGTCTGCTACGCCGCCATGTTAACTGCACTTAGCAACTCTACTACACAAAATATATATAATCACCGATTCCTCTCTCTCTCTCTCTCTCTCTCTCTCTCTCACATAAATACAATACAGACACACTGGTATGGTTGCTCTGGGTGATAGTGTGCCTCAGACTCAGACAGAGTATGTTATGTTATGCGTGAGTAAGTGAGTGAGTGAGACACAGAGAGTGTGTAAGTGGGTGAACATGAAAATTGGAAATCTATCACTGCCCACTTGTCTACAGTTTTCTTTCAGTTTCAAAAAATCTCAGCCGGGATGAGTGAATCCCAGTTGCGTTTTGACCATCCAACGGATATCGGTGCCCCACGTGTCAGGGCACCAGCTTTTGCTTATTCGTCCTTACCCCGGAAAACCCGCTACTCCTTTCTCTCACCATTCGTGGAAAGCAAATTTCTTTTTTTTTTTTTTCTAATATGAGTTATATAAAATATTGAAATAATTTAAGGATGGAAAAAGTCAATATTTTACGAAATTAAATTCTTTGTATCAAAATACATTAAAAAAACAAGTAAACATATTTTTCATTAATTATTTAATTCTTCAAATTTATAAATACATTTAGTCTTTACAAATTTCCTAGTACATAAATTTCTCAGAAATTCATGTAGGGTATGAATGACAAGTATGTGAAGGTTAACATCGGGTTTGGTACGTGGGTGGTGCCTGTATCATTTATTAGTTTACAATATATCCCCGTGCATGCCTCGTATTCCACTCTTAAATTCTTGGGATAATCATTGAATGATTGACTCTGCCAATATCGCACATCTAATTAATAACATGAAATTAGAGTTGATTTCTATAAATGTTATATACTGTTATAAAAAATTTAATAAAAAGTTTAATTTTTAAAATTAAAGACTCTAATTAATAATTTAGAAAAGTTTTTGTTGACAAAGAGGTCAACACCTGTGGGATGTAAAATTAGGCTTGAAGCAAGGTGGGAAGAGTGCCCCCTTTCTTGTGCTGTCTACATGGAAAAAGTGGGTGCCACCGTACCAGAAGCCTGTTCATTTCAATCAATATAATCCAAAATGGGTAAGTCGGTTATGGTTGTATTATTCTTTTAATATTCAATATCTATTTAGCTTTTCTTTCTTTCTTTTTCCTTTTTTTTTTTTATTTTGTGTCGAAGCAATATATATAGCTCATCTGTTTGTTTTCCTCTTCAGGTTAATTAGGAAGATAGTAATGGAAAATTAAAATGAGCAATGCATATATGGTTGAGAGTGTATTTAATTCATTTCCTTCGTTTCTAGAGCCTTACACTATACGCAGCTCGCTCGCATCATTCAAAATCTTTGACAGCAATGTGATTACTTCCCATTTTATGCATGATTATTATTTTATTTGTTTTATTGTCGCTTCCATGACTCAGCTAACTCCATGCTTTTCCTCTCATTCACATTAGGCATAGAAAATTGTCACTTGAGATAATCATTATAATGACAAGCGGGTCATGACCTTAATTACGTATAACTCACAGCACATGACGAGAAAGCTGAAAGTCCACTAACATGACAAAGAAAGAAGATTATAAATTCATTTGCATTATTTTAGGATTATATAATACATACATAAAACAATGTGTATAACCCAAATTTTCGCTTATTTTAATTATCACTAGTATATCATTAGATATATATAACCCAAAGTACTCTTTGAGATTATTTTTTCCCTTTGTAATGGAGGATATGATATATGCTTATAATTACAAGATCATCTCTGTTTGTTCCAAATATGTTACTTTTTTTTTTTTTGTGGGAACAACGAGAAGGGCTGCATCAATAATTACATTTTGATTGTGATTTTGGATATTTCAAATTTAAAAAAATAATACATTTTTTAAAAAGTGAAAAATAGATAAATAAAAAATAAAGACTCTCACATAAAAGTTTATCCTAAGTAAATTAATATTTTTTTATCTCTTTATAAATATAAAAAAATTTATAATTTCTCAATAATCTAAACGTTTGATAGTAATTGTAGCTAATTAATCTTATGGTCCATTAACGGTTAGTCGTATTTGGTACAGTGGATGCAGCTAGTGTAGTCACACACATATATATATATATATATATGATTCTGATTGCCGAATCTGTAGAAGTAAATGCTGGACAGTAGATAAGTAGTACTAATGCATGAACATGACAGGAAGTTTGGAAAGGGTCAATTAGAAGGATTTAAACACAAGCTTAGCTAGCTGTCAAGGAAGAAAGCGAGGGCCACATACTGTACATTATACAAACCCAGAAAGAGGAGGAGCTTAGACGACATAGCGAAACTCCCATCACGTGAACTATCCCAAACGTAATGACTAATGAATCTAAGAATTAAGACCCATTAATAAATGTCTCAATAAAGGACACCACCTTGGCTGCGTAGCTCTGGCCGTACGCGTCATGCTTCAGAATTTTCACCAATCACTATTTTATGATTGTAAACATGAAACTTGTTAATTATTTATTTTTATTTTTAATATTTAAATCCTCGTTAGGGGCCCGAGGAGCCGGAGGCAAATCATCCTTGTCCTTTGCCTTTTTGACTCTCACTGTTTAAGGTTTAGGCCGACCCTCGTCCCAGACCTGAATTATGATTGGGCCAATTAGTGGCCGAAATGAACATGTTAATTGTTAAGGGAGTGCGTTTCTGCATTCGGTCAACATGACCTTTTATGAAAGGCCACATACAATATTAGTTTAAATTTTTGGCCCTTCGTGTAATGTAGTATATGTACATTATTAATTGCTTTAGTGCAACCTGAATACAAATTTACGATAACTACTTGAGTTGAGCCTATGCACATGTGATTAGACTTACCTAAGCTAAACCATCGATGATAAAAAAGAGAGAAAAAGAAAAAGCGCATGATATGACTGATATATAGCCATAGGGTCATAGCTATTGCCTAATGGAGTCAAGACTTAAAGAATAAATTCGCTATTATATCGTCGGTTGATTTTTTTTTTTTTGCAGCTCAAAGTTAAAAGATTCAATTATTTTAATTCTTTTAAAAATATTTTATTATTATTAGTGAATTTGATAACGGAAGATTCTTATATATCTTTAAAGTAAACTTGAACAGTAATTATAGTCTCGCTATAATTAATGAGAAGATTTGAAAAGACTTGATAATGGTTTTTTTACTGGTCTCTCTAACTTCGGGCAGACTAAATTGGTCGGTTTGGGCTGGCCCAAACAAGATAACTTATTTATGTGGTCATCATTGCACCCTATAACTTTTAACTTTTAAAGTTTATCTAAAAGAAATAACTCTTAAAAAGAGGCATACACAAATTCATTTATCACAAAAAAGATATAGTTATCTAACGTAATTGCTATAAACTTCTCCCTACATGAAAAAACTGTTTACACTCTCTCACTGTTTTGGCCGACAATAACACGCCAAAAGTCCATCATCCATCTGCCTTAATAAATGTAAGAATTGAGGAGAAATTAAACAAAATTATTGAATATATATACTCTTTGAAGAATTGATAAAATTTATTAAAAAAATGGCAAACGGTCATAAAGTACATAAAATCAGGAAGTATTAATTATACGAGGATGTATTAAGGCTCTGGGTTCAAGGATAAGTTTTAAAATTCTTATCCTAATGGGTTTTAAACATGGCAGACTAATCGAGAGTCACAACATTCACGAGATAGATATTATAGTAATTTTCAATTTATTTATATAGGAAAATCTGTTTAAACAGAATATAAAGTCTAGTGTTATTACATTAATGGTCGCTTTATTAGTCAATGGGTACCATTACATGGATGGTCGGGACAACCATCGCAATACCATGTAAATTAAATTTAGTGTTATTACTCAATTATGATCTACAAATTAAATTAAACTATTTAGTTGACACGAAATCAATAAAATAATATTATCTTTACTAACTAAGGAAAATTATTTAGAAGCTAGAGTTGTAATTAATGTGTAGACATGTTCAGCTTTTTGTTTGGTTAAAAAACTAAATAAGCCAATAAATATGTATTGGTTAGTCAATAAAAGCCTCACCAATTCCACCAAATTGAGCTTAGTTGGGTACTTTTAAAAAAACAAAATTAAGTGGACCAAATTAAAATTTTTATAAAATTAGAGGGACTAAAAATACATTTAGCCCTTTTTATCAAAACAAAAATCTATATTTTTCATCAAATATTTAAATTATAATAAAATATTTTTAATATATATTTAAATTATAAAAAAAAAATTTATTGAACTTAAATTGTGGCCTCCAACAGAAATGAAACTTGAAACAGCTATTCTTTTGCAATTTAAGAATGGCCAAACCCAAGTTCATGAAGCGGATAATTAAGGAGTAAAAGGAGGACATGAGTGTACAACTTCTCGAAAGATTCAATTTTTTTATCGTTAAATTATTTTCTATATACAATAATAAAAAAATATTTATAAAATAAATAACTTTCTAAAAAAGTGAAACTGTAAACAAACCACAAGTGAATAATGCAAGGGTCCATGATCACTGCATTTCCATCTTCCGCATTGCTCTTGAGCCCTGTGCTTGCTTCCTTCGTAGACCCTTTCGTCTTCTAGTTATTCATCCACAATCCTTCGGTCCTTCCTCATGTTGCCAAGTTTCTTTCATCTTCTTGTCGTTGATATTTATATAATTATATCTATTTATTTTTTTCAAGCAACTAAGCAAGGAGACTTTGGCACATGCTATTTTACTGAATAAATTATGTTTAATATATATTTATTTTAAAATTATAATGGCCTTTTTTTTGCGTTCAATATAATGTTATTAAAATTTTAATATTTTCTATTGATATAATTATTTTTATTGTTACGTTGATAATATAACTATTGTATAGTTTTTCGCAGACAGACAGGAAAGAAAAAAGAAATAATACTTAATACATTTCATCATCAAAAAAGGAAAAGCGAAAGAATTGTTTAGAGCAGAAAAAATGAGCATGTAGGCTGAGGTGCTAGTGATGTGAGATGGTCCCCAGGAATTGTTGATAAGGGGAGTGGGGTCGAATCGGCCGTGCATGTGAGGGTAATGATGTTTGATGAGAATTTACATAGTGAAACATCAATAAGAATTTAGTTTTTTTATGGACGATTTGATGTATTTTTTTTATTCAAGTTATATTTTAACGTGTCGCATCAATAATATCAATTATACATCAGGTTGTTTTATGAGAGGTGTATGAAATAAAAATAATAATTTAATAGTCAAGAATTCGAGCTTTATAAAATGTAGCCTTTATACATCAGCGACTCTCCTAAAGAAAGACAATTGAATTAAATAGAGAGAGCAACGTGTTGTATATTCATATCTAAATTAGTTTATATAAAATTAATCTTTTAAAAATTAAAATGTTAAGTAACTATAATTTTTAGTAGAGTTATTTCTCTTTTGTTTACTGGGATACAATCATTATACATGAGTGAATTAGGAAGCTCACATGTTTCAACTGAACTATATAATAGTTTATAATTTTCATATGCAAATTAAAAACCCTAATTAACCTCAAGGTTGAGAAAAAAAGGTGGACGAGATAGCGTTTATCCAGTGAGTTGAAGTCAGGCTTAAGATTGTGTATGAGTCCAATAGACGAATGAGTGCAAGTGTTGGAGATATTTGAAAAGACCTTACTTGGAGAGCCTCAAAGCTAAACATCAACAACGTTAACTTATTCCAATTTAGTGCGACGAGGACGAGACGAGCAGCTTCTCAAGTTTGAAGAATACTGAAGGCTGATACAGCCACAGTCGCCTTAGCTACAATCCTACAAGGCTATAACTTAGCTGCCTGCCAGTAATAGGGCGCACCGACATTCACAAGCGGCAATCTGTAGCCTCAAGGATATTACGCTGCGTTTATTTTTGCCATGCAATAAAAGCTAGTTTTTGACCAAATTTTGTAGATTTATATTTTAAAAAAATGTTTTGAAATAAAAATAATTTATGTTTAATTATTAAATTATTAAAAAAATTATATTTAATTTGATATTAATAGTATTTAAATAAATAAATAATTATAAATATTAATTATCATTTAATCATTATTATTAATTACATACAAATATAAAAAATAAAATTACATAAATTTATATATAAATATTTTATACTTTAATTTATATGTTTCAAAATAATTCATAAATAAAAATATTTTTTAAACAATTTTATCTCTAATTTTATTCCGTGTCTGACTCTATAAAAGTGAAAGATATACTTTGCATGTAAAAAGAATTAATGTCCCATGATTTATCTCCTTCTTTCATCTCATACATATATAACTTTCTTTGATAAAGGGTACAGGTAAAAAATAAAGGTATTTTGATAAATATGAATTTTAGTAAGAATATTTTTATTTTAAAATATTTAATATTTTATTTCTATTTAATTATAAACAAAAACTTCAATCTTTAATTTCTACTGTAAAACTAAAAAACTGTTCTTGTCACCACTTAAAAATACTTCTAAAATTTTATCAAACACCATATTTTCTAAAAACAAGTACTTAACAAAAAAAAAACAACCTTTTTCATACTTATATAATAAGCAATCTCAAAGAGTCTCTTACTCCCCATCCCATGAATTGATTATGAATCCCACCAAACTTACGCGTCACATCAATACCAATGGTTAAACCCAGTTCTATCTTTATATTTTATTTTATACGATAAATTATTAATTTTAACAGTTATTATTGCTGTCATTTACGTAATCACCTCACAAAATTAAATTTCAGATTAATCAATAAGGTAAAAAATTAGTCGTTCCCATACTCGTGATAGAGTGTATTTAGTTATTTACGTATGTGTAATTATTTTTTGGCCACGTATATAGTGCGTGTAGTTATTATATTTTGTTAATTAGTTTACATATTCGTTTTTGGTAATTTGACACTCCAAAGAGTGAATTTCACTGAAAACTCTAACAACTGCGTATTCTTCAGCATTGATTTTTCACAAGTCAATTTCAAGAACAAATCTCCAAAATTTCAAGCCATACTAGAACGTGACCATCCCGAGCAAAGATATAAATGCTATTATGAAATCTGCTTATCTTACAAGCATTCTTCAATTTAAGCTCGTATACTTATATTGCGCTTTCTTAATATTTTGGAATTTTATACGCATTAAATATATATGTAGTGCTAAGAAGAATAAAAATTTGCTAAACAATTTATTCAGATAATAAGATTCAATTTAGGAGATTTAGAAATTTAATGATTGAAGAGAGATATGGATTAAGTTTGTTACCCATTGAAATATAAATTTAAAGAAATTATAATATCATACCCAGAATCTAATTAAAGTTTATTTATAATATGTAAAAACTAAATCCAGATAAGCTCTAAAACTAAATCCGCTGGAAAAGTGTTATTAGGAGACATATACAAATTTTAAAATAAATTCGCATTTAATTAACTATTAGATACGTAGTATAGTGATTAAGAGTGTTAATTATAGAGGCTAGACATGATCTGAGGATAAGATATGAATAATTATGGAGAGATTGATTGTCAAATAAAAATAAAAGTCTTTCGAAGAAAAAAATAGATTTAATCCAGAAATGTTTCGTAAATTCAAACTCATCCCATCAAGCTATGCCATGACGGGCATGTATGGGATACATTCATTCTCCGTTTGGATCCTGCCGTTTCTATCAGAGTGAAGCGGTTCCGTAAGGAAAAATCTACTCCATCCATTCAATCAATCCTGGACGGAAAACCAGACACTTTAACGGGAAAAGGCGATGGGTTCCGTGAAGTAACGGCCCCACGCCACATGGAAGCGGGAAGACAAGACGACGTTTATAACAAAGCCTGCAAAAACTTTCACCAATTTGGCAAAGAGGTTTCCATTTTTGGCAACACACCTCTTCACCTCCTATTGTATTCCTCTTCTTAATTTTATTTCTATCCATCTTCCTCTTCTCTTTTCCTTGCTCCTGTAAGATCTGTAGAGAAAGCAGAAAAATCTAGAATAGCTACAGACGAAGAAAGATGGCTCGAGGTAAGATCCAGATCAAGAGGATAGAGAACACCACTAACCGCCAGGTCACCTACTCCAAAAGACGAAACGGCCTCTTCAAGAAGGCCAATGAGCTCACCGTTCTCTGCGATGCCAAGGTTTCCATTATTATGTTCTCCAGCAGTACTGGCAAACTCCATGAGTACATTAGCCCCTCCATCACGTACTAATTCTTCCATCATATATATATATATATATGATCTTATCTTCTCTCTCACCTTCCCAAACCCTAACTCTATTTACTTAATTATTCGGCCTCTTTTTTCTTCTAATAGAACAAAGGAGTTCTTCGATCTGTATCAGAAGACCGTAGGGACTGATCTATGGAGCTCCCACTATGAGGTCGTTTTCTTTTCTTTTCTTTTTCTATTTTTTTTGTTTGCCAGCGCTAAATAAACAGAAATTCTCTTATCTGTTGTTGTTTTGTGTGACCCAGAGTATGCAAGAGAACTTGAAGAAGCTGAAAGAGGTAAACAGGAATCTTCGCAGAGAGATTAGGTATAATTTAATAATTAGATGTTTCTTTGATGATTTTTCTTGGTCTGTCTATTATAAAGGTTTGTTTGGTTAATGGTATATATGGTACGTGCTGTTATTCTTATATATACTGCAATACACGATGGATAGGCAGAGGATGGGGGACTGTCTGAACGATCTCAGCATGGAAGAACTGAAGCTACTTGAGGAAGAAATGGAACAGGCCACCAAGGTCATTCGTGAGCGTAAGGTAAGAATAAGATTATGCTCCTATATTATGCCCACAAGTCACAATTATATATATATATTTGCATGTTTTTCACTGTGAAATTCACAAGCTCGTAAGTTTTCAGATCCAATTTATATACGTGCTGTTGGATTGCTTGCCTGTATCACACATTTTTAGTGTTTTAATTTCGGCAACTACGACCTAATTGTAAATTACTTTCATCGATTAATTTGGTACAATTAGAGCTGTATATTAGAACAAATTTTACTTGTTTGTGTAGTTTGATGGTGAGGATGGATCTTGTATGGTGTTGCGTCAATTATACCTTTTTTTTATCCTTTGGATCCAATGCTTTGAGAGAAGAAGCTAATTATATTAGTGTTTTAATTGGTTTCACCACAAGAGAATAAGTGGGGAAAACTGATTCTAAATCTGGGAATATACTTGGGTATCTGAAGCTTGGGATGGAGTCTGTTTGTCTTTTATAATTACATATTTCGGAAATACATTAATGGAAACTATTATGTATTTAATTTGAGTACTGTAAAACAAAAGTATATATAGAATAACACATTAGTGGATTTTTTTTTTTAAATTGTCTAACACCTTAGTCATGTGTGACCTTGTTTTAAGAGTTTTAAACTCACTATACCGTGCTAACGAGTTTCTTAATACAACGGTTTACAGTTTAAGGTGATATCAAATCAGATTGACACTCAGAGGAAAAAGGTGTGTGTGGTGGACTTGTTTTTGTCGATACTCGATCATAATCTGTTCTTTTGTATAGTTAGTTGACTTAAAGTTAATTGATTGATGAATTTCTATTTTCCTTGCAGTACAACAATGAGAAAGAAGTACACGGCAGACTCATACGTGACTTAGTAAGTATATTTACTTTCTTTTTTTTCCCTGTGAAAAATGCATTTTTACAAGGATATGAAAAGCTCAATTTCTTAGAAAAATTGACTAACTTCTTGATGGGTATAACATTTTTACCATTATTTTTAAAAAAAATATATAAATTGTACTTTTTACTATTATACATACAAATTACAAATTTCAAAATATAACCGTATAAAATTGGACCTTTGAAATTCTTAATAGCATTATAAATGTTTAATCTCTGGCACCTTGAAAAATAAATCTGAATGAGAATTGTTTACTTAATTAAGGAGGCAAGAGCGGAAGATCCACGTTTTGGATTAGTAGATAATGGAGTGGAGTATGATTCTGTGATCGGATTCTCCAATATTGGTCCTCGCATGTTTGCATTAAGCCTGCAGCCTAGCCATCCTAATCCCCATGCCGGATCGGCAGGCTCAGATCTTACCACTTATCCCTTACTTTTCTAGCTCCTTCGTCGGCTTGCTCAAATCCTAGATTCAGTTTCCAATAAAATTGAATACGTATTTCTGTTATGTACTGTTTAAATTAAAATACGCATGCAGTTTGTGTCCAAAAACTATAAGTACGAATCTTTTTACCTAAATTGTGTTATTCGTCTGTCGTCTGTTGTTTAGCATAATTAACCTTACATACCAGCAGAACGTGATGTGATGTGATGCTTTCTTTTATTAAGTGAGAATGCTTTACTAATATTATATATTACTTTTTGATTTCTAGTTGCATGGTTGGGTTGACAAGGCTGTTGGCTCTGTCTCTCACTTTCATGCTTTCAATTTTGGTATAATTATTAATTTTTACTTAATTATATTACTCGTGAGACTATTTTTATGGAAATCGCTATTATTCAAAAGTTAACTATAAAAAATTTAATTTGAATTTGCTGAAATTTCATATTGCTAGTGAAAGTTATTGTTGTTTTTTATAAAGAATGAACTACTATTTTAGAAACATCGCTATAAAAAACAGTTCAAAATTATGGAAGGTGTTCACTGAAGTTATAACTGCACAAAATGTGTCATTATAGCAGTTAAGCAAATATCATAATTACTTGGTTTCTCACTTTTTTGCACGAAGCAGAGAATCTATCTATGCTAGCAGTGGAACCGATGTGATCAGGCTAACTATACATAGAACATGTGAGTTTATAAATAATTATGTAATTACTTAATTGTTATGCTTATAAATTATGAACAGTAAACTTATAAAGTGGATTCATGCATCTAATAGTAAGAACGAAATTTAGTTAGATTATCCTAAATTTAAACGGATACATTATGTCATTATATTGCAATAATTATAAGTATCTATGTTTATTATATATAGCTTTAGAATTTTTGGTTTAGTCTTTAAAATTATATAATAAACTAAATGCTTACCATACATAAAAATATATTATATTTTTTAATTTTGAAATATATTATAAAATAATAATTATATATTTTTAAATAAAAATTATTATATTTTAAATTAATAAATAATTATTTAATTATTCACCATTCTCTTTTATTTTCTTAGTATCTTTACTTCTTTTTTTATTCTTTTCACATTATATATTTTATTTTATATAATATATATTTTGTAAGTTCAATAATTAATTATTTCAAAAGTATTATAATATAAATATATAAAATAAAATTTAAATTTAAAAATATGTAAAAAGAGTGAAGTCAGTCATATTACATAGATGACCTAGTCACCTAGGACTTAGGTAAGCCTTTAATTAAGCTTAGGCAAAAAAAAAAGAATTGTGTAATCTGCAATTCTCAAACACTCTGAGCTCAAATTATAGGACGAACCTGCGATCCTTAATTTACTCAGACATTCACCCTTTAAATCACTTGTAGTTAACCTTGAGTAACGCAAATTGTGTGTGTGTGTGTGTGTATATATATATATATATATATATATGAAAAAATTTAGACAATATTTTTATATATTTATTATTAAATTTTTTAACAAAAAATAACATCATATGAATTTTTTTATGATTAATTATGTTATAAACAAATTTTTATATATTTTATTTTAATTAAAAAATTTTATAATAAATATATAAAAATCATATATAAATGTAATCAAAACTATATATATCTATCATTACTTTTTATCAATAAATAACGCCTCTATTATATGCACAAGGATATAGTCACGACTCACGATGACATAAAACATATTTAATGTTAAAAAAATATCAAGGTGATCCCCTGCATAGTTATTCTTCTATTTTTCTTATTGATGCATAATTTAATTTTCTATTCATCTACTTCTTTTTAAAAAAATGGTAGGGAGGGAAATTATGAAGAAGAGGACTTTTTTTTTTCTCTGCGCAAAAGAGGAGTTCCTTTTTTTGTTTTTGGTTAAAAAAGAGGAGTTATCCTTTGATTCTTAATTGATGTACTGCTGAAATCAATACTCCTAATTAAAAATTTGTTTAGCTTTTTTTTTTTTTGAACAATCAGTGATACCAGATTGTAATAAGAAATATTCATATAATTTAACATCATCTTATGGTTAAACATATTTTAAATATAATATAAATACTGTTTATTTAGAGTAATGAAAAAAGGATAATTGATAAAAAAGGAATTTGAAGTTTACAAAAATTACATGTATGAGAAGACTAATCATGATTGATAGAGCATGTGTGAACATACCCTGTTATTGATTGCACAAGGAGTTTATATAAAAGAGTAAATTATATTTTCTTTAATAGATGTTAAAATTATACTCTTTTTTTATTTTAAAAAATATTATTCTTATTTAAAAAATAAAAAGTTACTACACTTTGATCTTCGTTTTTCAATTAAAAAAATTGTGCAAACCTTTAATTTTATTCAATTTCTAATGCAGCTTATTTTTAGGACCAAATTGTGCTCTTTCAATGAAAAATGAAGGTCTCAAGGTGACTCCCCTCTTCATTTCAATGTTATTATTTTTATTATTTATTATTTTTGTCTATTATTATATAATATATTTTAATTTATAATTTAATTAAATTAATAATTTTATTTAAAAATTTTTATTTATGAGAATATAAGTAGTAAAAATATTTATATTTTCACACTAGAAAAATACAATACATATTTTTCATTTTTTCATATCAATCCAGTACAAGTATTTTTGTTATGAAATTTTATTTATTTATTTGAATAGATAATAGCAGTGAATTTAAATTTGTAAGCACTTGTTATTCAAATTTTTAATCATACACAACATCAAAAATAGAATTTTTAAAACATTTCATTACACGATGCTAAATTGTAAAAAGAATTTTTTTTCCTTAACAAAGAGGGAGAGAAATTTGGCTTTTAATGAATTATAAAATGATACTCTTTTTATAATTTAGTATCACGTAATTAAATTATATTTTTGTATCATAATTAATTCATCATGTTATTTATTGTTTTATCCCACACGTTCAAAATTTAAAAATTTAATATCAAAGATATAAAAATTTATATATAAATATAATTTTTCACCATTCAATATTCCACCTTTGTTTTGGGATATTATTATATTAACTGAAATAAATATTGTTTCTCTTTTTGTCACTCTTTCTCTTGCCTTTTCCAATTTCTTTCGTTCGATGTTTTGAGTGTGTGGGGTAATCCAATAAATCTAATTACCATCTTTTGTTGCAATAAATTTCATGATACTAAATTATTTTATATTTGAGTATCATGTAATTAAATTAGTTTATAAAATGATACTCTTTTTGCAAGTTACCCAATTAAATAAATACATTTTTATAACAAATAATTGTACTGGACAGATATAAAAAAATTATTTATTATATTTTTATAGTACAAAAGTATAAATATGGTTACTATTTATATTTTTATAAATAAAAAAAATTTAAATGAAATTATTAATTTAATTTAATTATAAATTAAAATATATTATATAATAATACAAGAAAATAATAAAAATAATAACATTGAAATGAAGATGGAGCCATGTTCACACCTTCATTTTTTGATTGAAAAAGGATAATTTGATCATAGAAATAAGTTGCACTGAAAATTGAATAAAACTAAAGTTTTGAACACTTTTTTTAATTGGAAAATGAAAATTTATACTAAAATGTAATATTTTTTATTTTTTATAAGAGAGCTAAAAGAGTATAGTTTTAATATTTTTTAAGGTAGATAATGTCATTTAAAGGAAAATATTTGATCACGGATCAAATTCTGTTTGGTAACTTGATCAATTAAATTCAAATCCAAGGACAATTGCTAGCTTGATTTTGAAAACAAAATAAAAAAAGAAAGAAAAGGTTCACTAGAGTCAAGGTGGGCTTTGTGCGTTGCCGTTAGCAGTTCGCTGGAGAATAGATATCGCGTCACGTGACGTACCATGTGACCGATTACACGGAAATTTTATGAAATCGCGACTGCCGTCACCGTCAACCGAACCCTCCTCATCTTCAGTTTAGTTTTCCCCTTCCTAAGGAAAATTAGCGCGCTCTTTCCTGGCACAGTTAACCCTAAGGGGGAGGGCTACCTCCTACCTGCATAAACACGCCCGGATAGAGTTAGTTCTTCCTTGGTTTCACTCATGGGAGCTCTTGCTACACTCGCCTTTTGGACTCCCGAAGACGATCTTTTGCTCAAAAACGCCGTTGAGGTACAGTTTTGTCGCGCCATTGGTATTCACTCTCTAATTTCCTTACCAGTCCGTCTTTTCAGGGTCGATTCGAAGTTGGAACCTGCCTCTGTTTCCCTTACTCTTTGCGCCTCTCTATTTTTGGTCCCAGTGCTTCTCTAAATTAACTAATTTTACTGCTTCTGGTATTTCTTTTTTCTTTTTTCCCTTTTGGACAAGGTCTGTTTTGTCTAGCTTGTAGTGCTTACTAAATTACTCAGTTAATTTCTTTAGCACATGTCTTTCTCTCTCTTTCCTTGGTCACATGGCGTCTACATCATTGTTTCCAGTGTATTTAAAGTTCAGTTTTATAGTTAGAACTGTCCGTGTGCAGTGTGCCATACTTCAGTATATTATCTTTCAGGAGCTTGAAGAATGTCAACATTGGATGTTTGCTAGACTATCAATAGTGTGTGGGGTTCGATGTGCACAGGATGAAGCATCTTGTAGTTTGTGTGTCATATTGCAGTCTCAGGGGATGTGAAATTAGGATAAAGGATTGTTATTTATTCATTGGACAGTCATTTTATAATGCAAGAAGAAAAAAAAAAAAATTCTTAGGTACTCGGATTAAAGATAAGTAGACTTAGGCATCTTGAATAAAAGTATGTCAGGTATGCATTTGTATGGAACCCTCGCCTGGCATGCTTATAACATATTTATTCATGATTAGCTTGTTTACCTATGTTTACCTATTGGGTCTACCAAAAAATCTCTCCTTGGTAGGACTAGGAGATTTTCTGTGCACTGTTTGAGGCTAGTAGTCATAAAGATGTTGGGCTACCCTCTCATTCCCCTGCTAACACCTTCCTTTGTTCTACAATAATTATGACGGACTAGGATAAAGTGTGTGAATAATTGACAATTTGGCATCCATTGGATTTTCCTTATATTTATGTGTGTGTGATAGACAGCGTCTTTGAATTATATAAATTAATGTCTCTCTCTTCTGGTTTATATCTTGCTTTATTTGAATCTTCTCTCATATATTGAAGGCAAATTGGTGAGTTCACTGTCAATCATTCAAACGCATCTTCGTTTGGTGATATTATTCTGTTTCTATAGCGTCTCAATTTGCATGTATTAAGTTGTTACTACTGATATATTGGAGAAATTAATGTCATTTCCTCCTTTTTTCAAAATAAAATGATTTTCTGTTTTTGAATTTGGGAGAGTTGAGGGAAGACGAAGTTCTCCTGTTGTTGCTGTTTTTAATAATGGTATATATTTAGAGCTGTCTGTTCCAAGATTCCTCTTTCAATTGATCTTGAGCTTTCTATTTGCAGGCCGGTGCTTCCTTAGAGTCACTTGCAAAAGGTGCAGTGCAGTTTTCAGAGAAGAAAACTGTTAGAGAAATACAAGATCGTTGGTATTCTCTCCTCTATGATCCTACTATTTCTGCAGAAGCTTCTGCATGCATGAGTAACTTCAAGTTTTCTGCTTCAACTCTTCCATCAAGGTTCAGTAAGTTAAAACGTTTAAAAGAAAGAAAATTTCCTTCTGTTAAGAGAAAAGCTGAAAGTATTCGTAGTTCTTATTATGCTATGCGTAAAAGAATATGCAATGACACATTTACTTCCATGGACTTAAGTTTAATGGTTGGACCCAAAAAAAGCAATTATGTAGGAAATGGTGACCTGCTACCTGAAAATTGCATGCCTGATGGTGCACCCACAAATCATTCTGGATTTCAGGGAACAAATTTTGATCGTCTGCGCTCTTTTTTTCCTGAAAGTATGATGGATGGTAGTGTCCATGCCTTAGACTCTGGAGTTGAGAACCAGGTTGAAGAGAGTTTCTCAATTGAGCAAAGAAATGTTCTTAAAGAAGAACCTCAAATTCTTGGAGACAATGTGTCTTTGAGTGGTGTTAAGGAATTGGGTGGTCCACAAGAATTGTCTGTAGATAACCTGATTGGAGGTTCTGATTTAGAGAAAATGCATTTATCTACATTTGGTCAGATTGACATTGACCCTGGAAACTTGTATTCTGAGTTTGATGGAAATCATATCTTTGATTCCCCTGATTTACATTGTGGAACATCATTTAACACCCTGCAATTATCTCCACTTCCTGAAATGCCAAGCTGGAGAACAGATGAGAGCATTCAAGAACCTGATGTGCCATGTGATGATTTAAATACTATTGCTTGTGAGGAGGCTTACCTGGCAGAACTGTCTAACTCTCTCTTGGACTTTACCAATGAGGAAGAACTGTATTTGGTAGATGTTGATGGAAATGATGGGTTTGATAAGTCTTACTATGATGGTCTAAGTTCACTTTTATTAAATTCACCAAATGAGAATACTCCAGATCAGATACCTAGAATAACTGAATCAGAGACCTTGGCAGCTTCACAGGGACATGATACAAATCAGTCAGCTTTTTGTCATGCAGAAATTGATAACAACACGGGGTTGTGTTCTAGTGATTTGGTAGGTTGCAAATCAGAGGTCCAGATACCTTCTTTTGCCTCAGCTAAAGACCCTCAATTTCCTGAACTAACTAATGGAGTTATTTGCTGTACATTAAACACCGAGGATCCAGAAATTCCATCCAATGATGATGTTTTCCTACCTTTTGGTGTGTCCTCTTCAGTAGTTCTCTCATTTTCTAAAAGGACTTTTCAACAAGTCAGCAAACCAGTTTCATCATCTGTTGAGGGTTTTGGACCTGGCCATAGAGCCGCTGAAATAGATAAAGTTATGGTGCAGGAAGAACAGGAAACCCCTGGAGAGTCTCATGTATCTTCTCACATGATGGGATCTTCTCCCTTGCCAGGATCTGTTGCTGGTTCCAAGAAGGTAAAACTTGTGATGCCCTATAGTCATGCCTCAAACATGATGCCTAGGACTGCAGTTATCGTGTCTGGTGGATCAACTGTTGATCGTTCAGTACATGCAAATGCAAAGGAAGAGTCTACTGATATGGCCCTGGCAAAGCATCTAAGAAATGATTCAACTAATTCTTCCAATGAAGAACCAGCCCATGGTTCTAATAGCTGTAGAAATTATCCTCAATCCAATGCCTCTGCCATGAAACAGGAACCAGATTTAGCAATGCCAATTCCAGATCATCAATTGCTACATGGTGAACTGGGGTCATCAGAAGTTATCAGGTCAGAGATGGTGGAAAACACTCCAACATCAGATAAGGAAGAGCAAAATTTAGCCAGCGATGATGAAATTCCTAATTATTCTGATATAGAGGCAATGGTAAGGCTTGTGGTGATTTCAGTCAGCAAAGCTTTACCTTTTGATGGCTTTTGGTATATGGGTATCCTGATTTTTCAAGTATTTAAAGACCTATATATATATATATATATATATATAAATGAGTATGAGATATATGAAAAATCAACATCCTTATATTATTTAGCACATATGCAACATATAAATTTTAAATTTTTCTTATTTATTATTGCCAAACATCTTATTGATATATTTCCAAGTATTCAGAAATCTTAAATTTCCACATACCAAACAGCACCTTTATCTTTGTGTATTTTCTAGTTTCCTGACTTAATCCATTGTTTCGTCCTACAGGTACTTGATATGGACTTGGATCCTGATGACCAGGATTTTTATTGTAGTGAGGAAGGTATTAATTAGACACTGTCATTTGATAGCTGTTTGATTTTTATTCTTTACTATGCTGTTTTCTTTGTAGAAGGGAAACTAATAGCATTTTATGTCTCATTGATTTTATGATGCTGCCTCATGGTGTAAATAATGATAAACTGTGAAAGGCTTTTTAAAAGATTTTTCTTTAGTGTTTTGTAGGCCAACAAGGTGCACAAATTTAGTGCTTCTTCCCTTAACCATTTTCTCTATGAAGCCAATGATTGGCTGTGACCTGTCCATCTCTTGCCTCATCACTAGAATTTGCTCTTTCTGACTCCTTCGGGCTGTAGTTAAAGAGTTTATAAGTTATTGCAATAGGTCAGATGCGCATATGTTTCGTATTATCTTCTTTGGCATTTGAATGGGCTTTTGTTTGTGGACCAGACTTTCTGTTATGATGTCATTGCATAATTAGGGATTCCACTTGTCAGATGCATATCTTGTATTGTCTATTTACACGCACAACTGCATGGTACCATGTATGTTCCCATTTTTTACAAAAGAAATATGCTTCATTGTTTTTGTAATTGTATCATAACTTATCAATATTGTATTCTGGTTACAATTTAGTATCAAGATATCAACATCAGGACACCAAGAGAGCTATCCTAAGGCTGGAACAGGGTGCTCAGTCTTATATGCAAAGAGCCATTGCTTCACATGGAGCATTTGCCATCTTATATGGACGCCATTCAAAATATTATATACAGAAACCTGAGGTATTTGAGCACTTAAACTTCTTACATGACGTACTTGCCATATGAGAAAATATTTTTCTTACGAGTTATCTCTGAATATTTAACACATTATGACTTCTTATTAACAAGTTTAATTCCAAAAAATAAAAAAGTTCCACTGTTACACACAATCACAAATTTTTTTATATTTATTTATCTCTTGCATTCTGTTATTTATTCAGATGTGTTTCCGACTTGAGGCATTGACATAATTGTTAATTGTGGAATGAGTTGTGACAAAAGTCAAAGTGTCAATGAAGTCACAATAAGAATGATTTTTTCTACAATTTTAAGCATGTAATGCTTTAAGAAGTGCCCTGAACTGACTTCAGTCTTTGACATGGGAAGTACTGAAGCTTATAGTAACTTATATAATTTATTTGTGCTTTTTTTTTCTGTTTGATGCGTAATAGAATATAATTGACATTAATTGTGAAAATTAAATCCGAAACATTAGACAGTGCTATTAATGATGACTCAAATTATCCTTGCAGGTTTTAATTGGTCGGGCAACTGATGATGTTGTTGTCGACATTGACTTGGGCAAAGGAGGGTGCGCAAACAAAATATCTCGACGTCAGGCTAGTTATAATTACCAGCTTTGATTTATATATTTATATAGCAGCAACTTTTTTTTTTTTTTGGCTGAGTTTAACCAGTTGTGATGGAAACATGCATTATCTGCATCTAATTATCAAATTTTTTACATGTAAGCGAAGTAATTCTGATCACCTTAAGAAGTTTTGTTTATCTTTTAATGCTTCTATTTTTAAAGTTTTTGACTCTTCACTAGGCTTCAGCCATTGCTGCTCAGTTTGGTAGATCCTTGTTGAAATATATATATATGTCTTTTTTTTTGTTTTTTGTTTTAATGAGATAAGTTGAACCTTGATACTACCTGTCAACCTAAGACAACTGTCTCATCCAACAAGAAAGTCAGTGCATCCTTATGAACCTGGTTGAGGAACCAATTTATGATTAGACAGAGTAGCTTAGCGTAGCAGGATTATCTATTTCACTTGAAAGAAAGAGGTGATAGAGTCAACACCACTCTTCTTTTGGCTTTCAATTTCCTGAAGGGTATAAAAATGGTGGCCGTTGATAAAGTATATCAGTTAGATTTAGGAAATTATCTGGTGCAAATACATGTTTTTTGTTAGAGTCATATGTCTGGATACTTACACATGGACCAATAATAGGGTCAAACCCTTGTCTCCTCTGGAGCTTGCACATTGTGAGTTGTCTTTCTGCTTTAATTCATTTTGACATATTTTGAAGCCAAAAATTAGGATTGCAGGATTATTCTTTTATATTGTTGAAGAAATTTTACAAATTAGGAACTTGGATGGCTAGATGTATCAACTTCCAAACATAAGTTGGCTTCTGCATTTAACTTACGTTTTTCCTTTGCAAATTATTCAGGCAGTTATAAATATGGATGAAGTTGGAGCTTTCTATCTAAAAAACCTTGGGAAGAGTACAATCTTGGTAAATAACAAAGAAGTCCATCCTAGTCAGTCTGAAAGACTACATTCCAGTTGTCTAATCGAGGTATGTTCCTATAGCTCCATCTGTTGAAATTTTATTTACTAATAAGGCTTAAGAGTAGCCTCATGGTGGATAATGCATATTGTGAAAGTATTGCTGTATGAATCTATGTTCTTGTCAATATAATATGTAGGTGTTCCGTTGGGAGTTAGGACATAGGATGTTCACTTAGCCTGTCATTAGTTTGAGCCTTTCTTTATCAAATTGTCATGCTAACCCTATTATTTTCTGCAATTAGCAAGAAAGAAAATCTTTATTAAGCTCTAGCCATCTGGGTACAGAGCTTTTAATTATGTAGTGTGGAGCAGTATATGCTGGAATGTATTTGATTATATGCTTGCAACTGTTTGTTTTTCCTAATTCTATGTGTTGGATATCATTAAGATTACTAATTTTAATAGGTAAGTAAAGTCATCGCTTATTTTCCATTTGAAATAAATGTGATTGGATAATTCTGCAGATAAGGGGCTTGCCATTCTTATTTGAGACAAATCAAAGTTGCGTGAAGCAGTACCTGGATCATGTTACTGAACATAAACAAACTCCGTGGTGACAAATGTAATGATAGCAAGAAGTGGTATTAGCACTTATTCTTTTAGTTAATTTTATTGCACTTTCTGACGTTTATTGCCCAAGTTTTCATTCTGCTTTATTTTATTGGTGGACTTGTGTTTGCCTTCAATGGGCTTCTGCACTCTCTTCCCTGTATCCTTTCGCATCTGAAAACGAGCGGGGAAGCTAGGCCACTGCCACCTCAATGGTCATCCAACCAAAATTTTATCTGAGCCCACTAGATAAGTTATTACCTATCCATTTCTTGCATGTACTAATGTTTTATCTTGTATGCATTGCAGCTAAAGGCAGGAGGGAATCATCATATTTATGGATGCAATATTGTCTTGCCAAGGCCGAACCTGGATGGTTTGATTTGGCACTCACCTCCTCAATAAGGCCTACTTGCTAGACAGAACTATGGGACGGTCTACATGTCTTTATAATGGGTTTTTCCCTCCCCCTTCTATTTTAACTTGTTGGGGTTGTACATGCACGTGCAAGGCATGTGGCCAATCTCTAACAGGCACAAGAGAGCTACTATGTGTAGTTGGGTCAAATAGGTTTTGTTGTGTTTATTTTTTACCCTGATAACTGGTAAATCATTAAAGATTGTTGCAATCGCTGAAATCATATATATCATCACGACTCTAGGGTATGTTAAGATGATGTTTAGGTGGGAGTTTATAGAGAAGGAAAAATGGGGAGGGTTTTATTATAACATTTCTTTATTTAAGAGTTATTAACAAGAAAAGAAAAGAAAGATAGTGAGCTGGTAAAGGGTGAACCATTCAATTAGAAGAGTGCTTCCTGTGGTCTCTGGTCTGTTAGAAACTTAGAATTCAACTGTTTTATTGGCTTGTTTATATATGGTTTCGCTACATATTTCTGTGTTTAGAGAAGAATTTGGATAGTTATACTTTTCTCCCAAAAAAGGATTACTAGTTTATCTTTACATTATTGAATCCTTCTTCCACTTACCTTCATGTAATGATTTTCTTAGCCTCATCTCCTCTGTTCTTCCTTTAGTTTACTGACTTAGGGAATTCGTAACATATAACCTAAAAAAAGAGTTGGTGAATGGCAAAATTCATCGACTGCCTATGTGCTATTTTTAAGTGTATGATGCATCAGCTGCTCCATCCCCTTCTATCTGAACATATATTTGTTAATTTAAGTCAACTTGGTCATCCAAAACTTGTATTCACACAAAATAATCATTAAAAAAAGTGTGGGACGGAATTATAGACAGAGTCCAACCGATGTTGGTAAAAAATTACAAGGAGCATATTCTTCTATAAACTCTTCTGTTTCAAGAAGTCCTTTGAAGTTTCTGAAGACCATTTGATAAAACAGCAACTGCTCATATTTTTAGTGAATTCCGACCTATGGGCCATTGTTAAAGATCATATTTCTGTCTACTGCAATAAGTAGTGGCAAGAGCTCCTTGATCTATTTTTGAGTGATCAACCTCCTTGTTTATCCCAAAGATCATTGTCCATTCATTGTCTTCATCATCACAACCTCCAGTCTTGTTATAGTAGTCACTAGCGATGAATGATATTATTATTAATGTAATTGTCGTTAATATAACCGTTGTTATATATAATTTATTTTTAGAAAAAATTAGATATCATATATTAATAAATAAATGATAGTTATATATTAAACAATTAAATGTACTTTATTTTGATAAAATAAAGCCTTCATGATGCAAAAATTTATAAAATAAGTAATTTAAATATTATGAATTGTTTATATTATTAAATCCTATTTTGTCCTTATACTAAATGAGGATGAATATTTTATTCATAGACATTTATCTCCTAAAACTTGAGAGGCAAGAAAAAGAAACTTCAACTTGTTTGATTGTGTTATTTTTTTAAGACAATTTTGTAAAATTGATTTTTGAAAATGCCATATTGATATAGTTTTCATATATTTGCACATATGCCATTAAAATAAAAATATTTGTTTCTTGTATTTTTTGTTGTTTTATAAAATTTAAGTTTAAAATATAAGTAAATTATATTATTTTTTTCTTGAGAGATATGTTAAATTACTCTTCTTTCTCTTTTGTTTTGAAAAATTATATTTTCATTTATTGAGAGATAAAAAAAATTTATAATTTCATCTATTTTAACCAAAATATCTTATGTTTATTATTTATATAACTAAATATATATTTGACTAATATAAAATTTTTTATATATATTTAACATAACATAAGTTTATTATTTTTAACTAAAAATAAATAATAATAAAATTATTTTTAAAATATATTTTTAATAAATTATAATTTTTTTAAAAAATTTAATAATATCATTAAGGATATTTTAATTAAAATAAATAAAATTATAAATTTTTTAATTGTTCAAAAGAGAAGAATGTAAATTTTTAAACTAAAAAAAGAAAGTATAAGTTTTTAAAATAAAAAAAAGAAAGTATAATCTTGACATTTGAGAGGTGAATATTATTTATTTTTAAAATTTTTTTAGATAATAATATATATATATATTAAAGATATTCTAACATTTTTTCGGTTAACCGTGCGTGTGGTAACATAAAAGCCCAAAGACTGTTCCGTTCCAGTCGGGGAGATGCCAACCATCTCAAAGAAAAAAAAGTTCAAGCAACACAAATTTATTTTTTGGTTAAAACTTCTTTCGAACCTTTTTTTAATGCTTTTTATTTTTAAGAAATCAAACATGCTATTGGTTGGATTGCGTAGAGTTTAGAGGCGCGCTAGTACGCTAGTAATGCTACCCCTTGTCCGTATTCCACAACCATACGATAGATGTACGTCACTGCGCGCGTAGGCAGGCGTCCAAATAGTAAAACGTGTCTTGGTTCTGGACTGTCATCGTGAACTTTTAAAGTTCGTTATATTTTTATTGTTAGATACGTAGATTTTTAAAAAAAATTTAAGGAATGTTAAATTGTAAAATAGAAATATTTATCATCAATTCATTTTTTGTGATTACAATAATTTAATAATAAAAAATATTAAAAGTGTATTTAATTTTTTTTTAAAAATAGTTGGTTGGATTTTCCTTGGTTTTTTTGTTTCGGATTTTCCCATAATATATTAAACAACAGTGATTAATTATATTAATATATTCCGCCGACTGTAGTTGGTAAAATTTTAGTGCTTTCTTGGTTTTTCAACTTCTACTGCTTTCTTCAATGGTCACATTTTATTGTGGCGTGGTGCGCAATCAACTGGCTATTCGTTGATCTCCAAATTGTCTGAAAACATTAGAAGAAGAGTGGTTTTGGTCGGAGATTAATCGCTAGTAACTTTCTAATAGCTGCCTCTTCAATCTTCGTATTATTGTAGTTTTATGACTGTAATTCGGTCTCGTTGGTCCAGTTCAATATCGATAATGGCGGAAGAGATAAAAAGGACCGACCTAGGATCCTCTGCTGCAACTGCTGCAAAAACCAGAAGCTTCTGGCCTTCTGTCCTTCGTTGGATTCCCACTTCCACTGATCACATCATCGCTGCCGAGAAGCGTCTTCTCTCCCTTGTCAAGTAACTAATTATTTCCTGGTTTTGTTATTCCGAAACCCTAACTTTTCCGCAAAAATTATTGGGGGAATGAGTAAGCGCAGGAATTTTTGGATTTTTCCAAAATTGTGATTCCCGTTGAATATTCAAATATCTCGGTATTTCTTTGCTTTGCTTTAGTTGTTTACTTGCATTTGGAAGAATTTCATCTTTAATGTCTCGACAATACATCATCAAACTCAATCGGGAATTATTATCATTTTTCATTAGAAGTGATAATCTAATTGCAATATGATGAAATGACATTATTTGTTTGCTTGTGTGATCTTACTTGCTTGAAACTGGGGCATATTTAACAATTTCTGCACGTTTGAACTTCTGTCTATATGATCTAAATTTGCATCAACCGTTGTAGTTAGTTTTTACTTTCGGGAAGAGAATATGGATATGCATTGGGTCACTCAATAATTTATGCCTGCAAATCTGCTATTCATTGAGGATTGTTATGGCTTGTTTCACAGGACTCCTTATGTTCAAGAACTGGTTAATATAGGCTGTGGTCCACCTGGGTCGAAAGTTAGATGGTTCCGTTCGTCAAGCAATGAGCCAAGGTTTATTAACACTGTTACATTTGACAGCAAGGATAATGCTCCTACGCTTGTAATGGTTCATGGATATGGTGCTTCCCAGGGTTTCTTTTTCCGTAATTTTGATGCTCTGGCCAGTCGTTTCAGAGTCATTGCTATTGATCAACTTGGGTGAGCACTTCTCTTGACCCTAATGTTTTGTGCTTGCTGATTAAATTTCATTTCTCTTGCTAAGAACTATTTTCTGAGCGTTTTAATGCTTTGCCTGGATGAACTGAAGGAAATTGGATATACGAAATTGTTTTATTAGGTTTCATTTAGCTTATTTTTAACTCCCCTCTCTTTTTTCAAGAGCTGAAACGCCCTATGTTATAAAGGAAATAGACATGAAAAATGTAAGTCCCTGTTTAGCTCATTTACTAGGTGCGTTGTTCCTTCCACTTGGGTTTCTTTTCTTCATTCAAGGTAATAGTGTCCTTCAAAGTGTTTCTTTTTTGTTCAAGATGCATCTGTTCAATGATTAATACTCCAAATTCTATTTTGAGGGGAGATGTGGTGTCAAGTTGAGGCCTTTATGATTGTCTTACTCCTTTCCTTAAAACTTTGTTCGCAGTTGGGGTGGATCAAGCAGGCCTGACTTTACCTGCAGAAGCACAGAAGGTTAGTCATGTAAAATATTAGCATTGTCATCAGATAGGATGCAATGCTAGATTTCATTTGGAATAGGGACGTTCTATTTGTTACTTAAATCAGAGCGTACTTCAGCGACTACTAATTATTTGTTGTTGACCTTACAGAAACTGAGGCTTGGTTTATTGATTCTTTTGAGGAATGGAGAAAAGCCAAAAACCTAAGCAATTTTATCCTACTTGGACATTCTTTTGGTGGTTATGTGGCTGCTAAATATGCAATCAAGGTAGTCTTTCCATATAGTATTACCAACAATTTTATTGTTTTTGTCTTTATTATTATTCTGATGTATAATTTATTTGAATATAGCACCCTGAGCATGTACAGCACTTGATTTTAGTTGGACCTGCTGGATTTTCATCAGAATCAGATTCCAAGTCCGAGTGGATTACACGGTTCAGAGCAACATGGAAAGGAGCAATTCTGAATCATCTTTGGGAATCTAATTTTACACCTCAAAAAATTGTCAGGTAAAACTACTCTGTCCCTTAATATTATCCATTATTTTGTGTAATGTTTTATGTCTAATTTTTAGACCCCTTTGATGATAGAGACGTCAGGAAATCTTCCATTTTTCTTTCATTCTTTGGCTTGTCTTGTTGAATTAATATTGCATTCTCTTCCTAAATGAATAAATTCTAACGGTAATGTAATTGGCTTCTTTACGTCTTCAGTTTAACATATTCTAATGGTTTGTTATAGAAGTGCTCATACTTTCACTTCATTAGTTGATGGGTTTTATATATGAATACCATGGATACTCTTTTGTTCAATATGGTTACTTTCAAGGGAAGCTTCTTGTTGGGGTTAGCAGTTCCAAACCATTTGTCATAAGTTATTATTTAAATCAAATTTTTGGGCTGGTAGATTGTGGCAAAGAGGGTTTTTTTTTTTTTGGGGTGGGGGGGGGGGGGGCGGGACCGACTCCTGTTGCTGTGGTTGGAGAAAGGAGTACCTTATGCTCCACTTCATTTATTTAAACCATATGGGTTAGCAGCAATGCTCCAGTGTTGTTGACCCCTGGATTTATTTAGCTATATTATCATAGTGCTTTTGATGTTTTCTAGGGTATATATATACATATATGTGCTGAACATTTTATAATATGAAATTGTCTTTGTTCAATATTATTTTTGTATATTTGTGGCAGAGGCTTAGGTCCTTGGGGTCCTGATATAGTCCGTAGGTATACAAGTGCTAGGTTTGGTACTCATTCAACTGGTGATGTATTGACTGAAGAGGAATCAAGATTGCTGACAGGTATGGTGAGATATTACATTGACACGTGGCTTAGATATTAAGAGTACATTCTAATTATTGATTTCTTTTCATTGAAGATTATGTCTACCATACTTTAGCGGCCAAAGGTAGTGGAGAGCTGTGCTTAAAATATATATTTTCATTTGGAGCCTTTACTAGGATGCCCCTTCTTCACAGGTTTGATGACCTCCTCCTGATTTAACAATATATTTTTGCTCAGCTATTTTAAAATCCAATTTGTCTTCAACCAATAGCTGTCATTATTATATATCATTTAGTTTATACTTTATAGAGTACAGCGATCATGAAGTTTTGATGTACGAAGACTTCTATGATCTTTTGGTTAAAATGTAGTTGTTTGGTAGCCAATTTTTTTTTTGAAGTCAGTTTGATCCTGATTGGTTTCTGCTGGAGAATGTTTTGGGCAATGGGGATCCCTTCTCTGTTGAGTTTTGTGGAGTCAAATGCTGTTCTTACTATACTATCATGAGACTGGAATTTGTTAGAATTAATGACATAGAATCTTTAGGACGCAGTATACCTTGAACTAGATATATTATGAATATGTCTGTCAAGCTTGAATTTAGTACACATTATATCTAGCGTATAAAGTAGCCCTGGCTGGGCGATCTGATGATATCTACAGATCAATCCCAGGTGCATTATGCAATCCTTAATCTTCCTTAGTATGATAAAATAATGTACCTGGGATTCTTGGTTCATGCCTTGTAGCAGGCTGATGAATATAGCAGCTTGTTGCATAGCTGCGAGAGAAATCCTTGGATTTATAAGTGTCTCATATCATAGTTCATAATCCATATGATATGAACAAACAGCAGTCTACCCCAAAAAAATGAGAGAGCATGGGGTAAAATGAAACTTTCTTTGTTATTGCAAACTTACATAGATATCCAAAATTCTGACATTATGAATGTGTACCAAATATTTTTGTCCTCAAATGTTAGACTAAAATGTGTCATCCAAAAAAATAATATTAGACAAAAAAGTAAATTTGCTGGCATATGGGCTTTAGCGAGGTTGTGTTTAGGCTACATCTCTGGTTAGGTTTATAATTCAAAATATCAAATGTGATTATCCTCCTTGTGTATAGGCTTTCATCTGTTCAAATATGAACTCTGTTATCTTAATGCACTATTTCTACACTTGACTTGGTATGTGTAATGTGTTTATCCTCCGTGTGTTTAGGCTTCGTCTCTGGATAGGTTTCTGGTTGAAATATGAACTATTTTTTGATGTGCTACTTCCACACTTGACTTGGTATGCGTAATATGTTTTATCCTCCATCCTTCCCCTGTTGTTACAGTGCCGCGGAGTGGAAGGTGCCAACCACTTTCATATATGGTTTCCAAGACTGGATGAATTATATGGGGGCCCAAGAAGCTCGCAAGCATATGAAGGTTCCATGTGAAATCATCAGGGTTCCCCAGGTACGACCTTCTCCATTTCCTCAATCATGAAGTCATTGTAATATTTATTTGAACTAGTAAGCTTTGTTTACTTGATGCAGGGTGGACACTTTGTGTTCATTGATAACCCAACTGGCTTCCACTCAGCTGTGTTATATGCTTGTCGAAGGTTTCTTTCACCTGATCCAGATAGTGAATCCCTTCCTGGAGGGCTAACATCTGCTTGAGTAAAGTTTTGTGCAGTTGTATCGATAATTATTTATTATTTATTTTTTACAAAGCAGTTACTGTAACATTATTGCTACAGTAAAATAAATTTATCCATAAGTTGACGGATTGCAGTGGTTTATGCTTGTATATGTAATATGTTAGAAAACAGAAAAAATGTGTGACAATTCAAACAAAAGCATTTGTGCCAGAGATATTCCATCTAAATATGATGGGCAAGAGCCGGCTCCACTTGTATTGATTTTACCAGCGGGTAATGCTTGTGACATTGAAGTCACGTCCGACAGGTTTGGAGTTTGGACTTGGGACTGAGGTGAACCAAAAATTATTGAAGCTTTTTCATTCACCCTTTGCCAAATCACGGTAACTTTTTCTTTTCCGAGGTATGGTAAATCTATACTATTAATAAAGGATTTTTTTACTTTTATTTTATTATCATATTTTATAATTAAAATAAATATATAAAATTTATTTTAAAAAAATTTAATCATAAAATAAATAAATTATACAAGTTATATACATATTAATTTTTTATTAAAAAATTTAATAATAAGATTTTAAAAATTATACCTAAATTTCTTTTATTTGCTGACAATTGGTAGTTATATTTAATACTTTTATATTAAAAATAAATTATATTTTTAACTTATTTTTATCAGGAATTAATTTTTTTGTTTAATATATCTTTTTAATGAAAGGTAATGATTGGGAGAATTCAATTTTCCAGAAACATAAATTTTTATTGTTGAATTTTTAAAAAAACTTGTATAAGATATTTTTTATTATTATATAACACCAATTTTAAAAGTTTTAATTTCTTAGGAGTTAACTTTAATATTATATTATACAAAAATTGTTATTAAATAAATTAAAATAGAAATTTCTATAACTACATAATTTTCCGAGAAGGTTCGTCTGTTTGTGTGTGTGTGTGTATATATATTAATTTTTAAAATATAATATAAAATAATAATTATTTAATTTTAAAATAATAAAAAATTACTTAATTGTTCATAATCAAATATATTATTTTTTAAACCAATGACAAAATTTTAGAGCTAATCTACACAAATTTTTTTTAATTTTTAAAAAAATATTATAAAATAATAATAATTAAATTTTAAAATAATAAATTAAATAATAAAAATTATTTAAACCTTTACTCTTCTTTTTCAGCATTTTATTATTTTTATTTCTTTTCTCTTCTCTTTTCATTTAAATATTTTATTTTATATTTTATATTATCTAATATATATTTTAAAAGAGAAAGAGATATTATAATATATATATATATATATCAAAGTATGATTTTTAAACAAAGATAAATATAAATGTAATTCAGCTGAACTTGTTAACGTAATTTGCTCTATACATTTTTCACCTTCATCTTTCCCCATATACAAAATTTACATGGACTGTTACTGGCACTCAAATTAATATTGACAGGGACACGTCTTTGCTAGCTGGACTCCCTGACTGAATCAATTCTCTCTCAAATTCACAAGTACATATTACTGCACCCTCTTCCGTTTTCTCTTTTTTTTTTTTTTTTGAACTTCTTTGCAGCCTATTCAATTTATTCACACAAGCACAGTCTCCTGGTGATTCAATTTGAATGGGACCCATCAGCATGCATCTTTCGTGCCAACATATAATTGATTCACAAGCTTAGAGCGACTAAGACTAGGGTCCACATGCTGGTCAACAGCTTCTTAAAATCCCTTGTGGCTTAAGCCTTCAAGAATCCACTATGCACTATCCAGAGGATTTTCAGTACAGGAATTCCCATGTATCTCCTGCTACTTTTATTCTGATACAACCGATGTAACTTTAGCCTTTAGGTGAGCTAAATGGTGGTTTGTTTTTTAAACAAAGGTTCATTTCGCTTATAGCCTGTATTTAATATTTTATAACATGAGTAAAAATGATGTATACAATAAAATTCTAATGAAATAGTAGAGTTTAACAAGTGAAAGATAAGCAGTAGTTAGAAAACAATTAGTCTTAACAAAAAAAAAGAAAACACAAGAAAAATAAAATAGTTTAAGATGTTACATTGTAATTTTTTTAAAATTTTTTTGGAGATAACACTAATAACAGTAACATTAAATATGATTCTGAAGTAAACAATTAAAATAGGTTAAAAAGGCGATGTTTTATTATATTATTATTAGAGACCCAAAAATGTTAGTGCACCACCTCGAAATTTCTTGGTTATTTGGTGATGGTGGGCTTATTGAATACTGAATGGTTTCTCTCAAACGAATCTGGGCACTTTGTCGTTTTGCTTTCAGAAAATTTATTATAAAGATAACATTTCTGACTCGCGACAGGTTCACGGATCCTGAAGCCCCATTTCATTCCCCTTTATCGATGAGTCATATTAACGGTTACTTTCCCCGACCTTCCTGACTCAACACGTGGCTCAGCTATATTAGATATTAGATATCCTTCATTTGGCGGGAAGACCTTTCAGTTTCTCCTGCACGGAATTTCGGAAATCCATTTTGACCATAGCAACGAACGGCGCCGTCGGGTGGAAGCTATTTTTTAATTTAATTTGAGAAGAATAATAAAGAACCAAACTTTAATTTAATTCATTAGGGAAAACAATTCTCTACATAAATTACAAGCCAATAATAATAAGAATAATCAACTCGAAGAAATCCTGTGTTACTTTCAATCACTCCTTTTTTTTTCCCCCCAAAAAAAAAAAATCAAGCTGGGGAAGGTAGCGTTGTGGGATCGGCCGAGGATGGAATCTCCGGTCCGACCCGGCAACCTTCGAGCATGAAAACAATGTCAGTCATGGATGGTCGATCAAGAGGATCAGGCGCAGTGCATAGAAGAGCTACTTTGATCCCCAACAAGAACTCTTCCCATTCTGATGACTCAGGATCTAGCTCAAGCAAACCAGGTTCCAGCAATTCCGAAATTTGGCCTCTCTGCAATTGTCTTTTCACCCACTTGACTATGTCTTCATCTTGCGTGAACATTACTGGTTTCCTCCCTGTTAGTATCTCCAACAATACTATCCCAAAGCTGTACACATCAGCCTCCTTCGTGGCTTGCCCAGTTAATGCTGCTTCGGGTGATACATAACCCAATGATCCTATTGGAGTGGAAGATGACGATGCTTCTGCTGGGGTTGCAATCGTTATTCGATCTAACCCAAATTCTGACAAATGAGCTTCAAAATCAGCATCAAACAGAACATTTTGAGGCTTCACATCCCCGTGAACTATTGAGACTGAGTGCAAGAAAGCTAGCCCGCGGGCAATGCCTACTGCGATGAGATGACGCATTGGCCAATTTAGCACATGGCCATCTTGCTGAGATGCCTCTTGAAGAAGAGTCCCTAAGTTTCCATTGGGCATGTAGTCATAAACAAGGAGCCTCACATCAGGTGGGCCTGCATAATAGCCACGCAGGACTGTTAAGTTTCTATGCTTGACTTTTCCTAGTGAATCTGCTTCTTTACGGAAGCTTCCCTCCTCGATGAGTCCATCTGGCAGACGACGTATTGAGAGCACCATCCCATCTTGGTACGAGGCTTTGAACACAAGACCGTATCTTCCCCTGCTCAATACATTCTCTTCATCGAATTGTCTTGTTGCTTCCAATGTTTCAGCATATGTAATCTTGTTATTAAACATTACTAGTTTTGGTCCTCCATTTTCCCCACTCCCTCGACCTCTGTCTGCTCCTGAGCTAGCACGAGCAGGGCTCCTCTTCTTCTCTCCTGTTACTCCTTCTCTAAGCTTGTTGCGCCACCTTAAGAGGCTATAAATGTAGCCACAACAACATAGTGCCAAAAGGCATAGTCCAGCCAGAGCCACACCTATGAATATTATAAGCCTCTTCCTCCTTCGCCTTCTTACGTTTGCACATTCTCTGTGCAGTGGGTTTCCGCATAACCTCTGGTTCATTGCAAAGACAGAGGGATCATTGAATCGCGAACCTAGCATTTCTGGAATCTCACCTTCAAGATAATTTCTAGATAGATTTAAATACTTCAAACCAGAAATACATGACAGGCTGGCCGGGATTTCGCCGCTCAATTGATTTGAAGAGAGATTCAACGCAGTCAGGTTTGATAAATTTGACAAGGATTCTGGTATTTGACCCGTTAAGATATTAGCATCCAAGAAGAGTGATGTCAAAGCAGAAAATTTTGATAATTCTTCTGGGATATCTCCAGTTAACATGTTATCTCCCAAATTAAGGACCTTTAAACGATTGAGGCGGTAGATATCAACAGGAATGTTAGCATGCAAACGATTTGAACGAACCTCAAGCACTTCAAGTTGAGAACAGTTACCAATCTCTGACGGTATGCTACCAGAAATACGATTTTGAGATAGAGACAGAACAGTTAAGGACCTCAGGAATCCATAAGTTGCAGGAATGCCACCACCAAAGACATTGAAGCTGAGATTAAGATACTGTAGACTAATTAAACTGCTGAAACCCTCAGGAACAGATCCAGACAAGTGGTTCTCTTGAAGAGCTACAACCTGCAGGCTTGGTAATCCAAAAAGCTCAATCGGCAAGTCACCTGAAAGATTCTGCCTACTTAAATCAAGCACCGTTAGTTTCATTAAACTACCAACACTAGCGGGAACCCGTCCTGAAAACCCACAATGACTCAGATTCAGAAACTGCAAAGCTGTTAAGTCCCCGATGTCAGACGAAACTTGGCCTGAAAATCTGTTGTTACTGAGATTCAAATCACTCATGTTGCTGAGCCGCATTAACTCTTGGGGTATAACCCCTGTTAGTTTGTTATTGCTCAAATTCAACGACTCAAGCTCGGAAAGTGTTCCATAACTCGTGGGTATAGAACCAGTGAAGAAGTTATCCCCAAGAGATAACACCTTGAGATTCCTGAGTTGATCAAGAACTGAAGGAATGGGACCGGAGAATTGGTTCCCCTGAAGATCAAGAACCTGCAAAAAAATGCATTTCCCAATATCACGAGGAACTCCACCAGATAATAAATTATTTGCCACTCTCAGCTCCTCTAGCCTTAATAAATTCCCAACATTCGCCGGCAAAATACCAGAAAAGTAGTTTCCTGAAAGATCTACAGCTCTTAACGACGTCGCATTAGTCAACCAGGAGGGGAATGCACTCCGAATATGATTCTCCTTAAGCTCCAAAATCTCCAAAACATTAAAGCACGTTGCTTTTGGCGGCTTGGAAATGCCCGTGAGCGTATTAAAACCCAATTGAACAATTCTCAGAGAAGAAGAATTAGCCAAGTGGACATTGCAAAACAGAGAAGTGGGGACCGATCCTGAGAGTTGATTCGACGACAATGATAGCACTTGAAGCTTCGGCATTGTCCCGATGGTCGCCGGAATCAAACCAGTAAGCGCATTGTTTTCGGCGCTTAGATGCACAAGGGAAGAGCAGTTCGCCAGAGCCGAAGGAAGAGTCCCGTACAATTGGTTGGAGTCCAACCAAAGATACTCAAGCTGTCCCAAAGCTCCAATAGTGACCGGAATTCCACCGGAGAATTGATTGTAAGACAAATTGATGAGCTGCAGCTGAGATTTCGATGAAAAATTCGCCGGAACATCGCCAGAGAATGCATTTGACGATAAATCGAGGAAGCGGAGAGAGTTGGTTATGTCGCCGGGGATTCTGCCGGAGAGAAGGTTGCGAGCGACGTTGAGAATTTGGAGGTTGGTAAGGTTGAGGAGAGCCGGCGGGAGTTTGCCGGAAAGTGAGTTATTATGAAGGTAAACGGAACGCAGAAGCAAGCAATGAGAGACAGAAGGAGGTATAGAGCCATTGAAGTTGTTAGAATGGAGGCTTAACTTGCGGAGTTGAACCAAATGGGAAAGAGAGTCAGAGAGTGGACCCGCGAGTTGAAGACGAGGCAACCGAAGCTCGCGAACTCGGTTGTCGTAGCACACAATGCCGCGCCAGTCGCATGGAGCGGATGGCGTGGAGGAATCCCATCCATCCAGTGAACCAAGAGGATCGTGGAGGCTGAGCTTGAAGGCCATTAAGGCTTGGATCTCCGACGTGGACGACTGGGCACGTGATAAGAAGGTGGCGAAGGAGGCCAATGCGAGGAAGAAGCAGAAAATAATAGCCGTTGTTGCCATTGGAGGAGAGGAACAGGAGGAAGAGGGTGTATTAGGGATAGGGATATGGGCTCTCAATCAATGGCGTTTGATTGTACTTGGAAGAAAGAAAGAGGAGGAGCGTTTGCTGATACTACTGTTGCAATTTGGAAGCAGAAATGGCTTCTAGTGGAATGTGATGTGCTCTTGAGTTTGACAGAAACGACGCTCAGTGATTCTCTCTCTCTCTCTCTCTCTCTCTTTCTCTCACTTCGCTCTGTTCCCAACAAGGACTGAGTGTGAAGGCCTTTTTGAAGTCGTGTAAAGAGCAGAAGAAAGGGCTTTTCGTGCTTTTGGAACCTTGTCATGGGAGTGGTATCATGAGGTCTTGTGAATTTCTATCGAGGATGGGTTGTGTTGTGACTTTGTGATTTTCTTACCCCACTATTTGGCTGATCTCATTGGTGCTCAATCCTCCCTACTCACAACACTTGTTCTGTAATTACTAATAAGAAAGAGGATCATGTTGTGTTGTGGTCACCACTCAACACACTCCTATCTCCAAACAACACTCAATATCCTCCTATTAAACTATTCTCCCCTCCACACCTCCATTAAGCATCCGTTGCATTCCATTATTGCTCTCCTAACCGGCTACAAAAGAATAAATTTGTTATTATGTTCTTTTGGAAAATCTTAGCGACAAAAAGAGGAAAAGGAAAACCTATCCCTTTTAGCAGCATTTAAGAAAAGGAGAAAAGGTAGCTCCCCTGAGAGAGAAAAAATATGCTAAATTTTCAAATTAATGCCTTTTAGCTTTATAAGATATAAATTACATCTTAAAAAATGTTGGTTCTATATAAATTTAAAAGAGAGAAGTTTGATTAGTGAGTACTATTAGGAAAGCAATAACAAAAAAATAGATTAAATTATATTACACATATTTTTTAAAAGGTTTGACAAAAATTATACTTAATATGTCCGAGGTTTTATAAATGTTACACAAATATTTATTTCTTGTCAAGGAAATCAGCATTTATATTATAGATGTTTATTTTATAACAATAAAACTATTTAATTGTCTTTTTTATTATATTAAGAATCTCATATTAAAATTAAGTATCAATTTAACTGTATTTATTTTTATATTAAAAGAATTATAATCTTATTCTAAAAAAATTATTTTCAATGACTGAAACTAAAAAAGAGATTAATATAATTTATTTCTTTTTCTAAAAACAGAATATCCTTTATAGATTGATTTAATGAGAAATGATCCACTTTATAAGCTTAACAAAATAAAATGGCGTAATAAAGTGGATCATTTCATTAAATAGGGGCGAATAATAGAGTGGAACGAAGCAATTTTATATGTATTTGATTAACTTTTGGGATATTGTTAATTTCAAAATGAGACCAACTGCGCAGACGGAGACACATCAATTGCATTCATGGAAGCAGAGCCGTTCTATGGGCCAATGTTTATGAATTGAATAGTGTTTTTAGTTTAGTTTTAAGTGTTCCCTTACAGTAGTTGCTTCTGCCATAAATGAGAGTCACCAGGCAGAGGTTGACCACAAGTCACTGGTAATCGTGCCAATTCTTTACCTTCACATCCCAATTCCCAAGCATGTGAATGAAGGACCCCATTACCATCCGTTACAAGGCCCAATATCCACATTTTCGGGCTTTACTGAGCCCTATTCATCTTCAAACCGTTCAAAAAACAATACAATCCCCTCTTTTCGTTCAAAAAAATTATGAAAAACATTCATTTACAATAATTTCATTAAAAAATTAATAATAAATATTTAAAATAGTACCTATATTTTGTTCAAAACCAAAAACCACCTATTGCATTTGCAACACTAAACAGACCACATGACCAAAAAAAAGAACTGAATAGCTTCATAAATAACATTGAACAATAATAATTCACTGGCTTAGGTTCCCATATTATTAACAAAAATTGAAAATACATACGCTAAAGGAATATATTTAACTGTCCAATTGCACACAAAAAAAGAAGGAAAAAATGATGAAGTTTGTAAGTCATTCATACTCAATTATATGGGAATGACGCGATGCAATAAAGGATTCAGGCAACTTAAGTATGTAAGGGGGGACAAGAAGTCGTACGGAGAACATGATGCACTTGAATAATGTATAACATTATTCAATTCAATTCAATCAATATAATCAAGTAGGTGGATAGGAACATCAGCTATGATAATTATCACATCTGGACCAACAAAGATGCAAAAACACTTCGAATTTTTTTCCCATTACGTGGACCGCCTTATGCGTCAGTCTCATCAAAGTTTGAAGGGACATAAGCTATATGATTTACGACTTTTTTTTCTAATTATTTGAAAAATTACAGTTATATAACATGTGAAAAAAGAATGCATATTTTGTCCAAAACAAAAAATATTTCCGTTGCCGGGAATCGAACCCGGGTCTTTCGGGTGAGAGCCGAATATCCTAACCTACTAGACTACAACGGAAGCCACTAATTGTTGTTGTTCTTTTAATACTAGAACGTCATTTGGACGGCAGTAGAACAATATACTAAATAGCATTAAACTTTAATTTATTAGTCATCTTACAGTTCCTCTCAATGAAGAAGCATAGTGATGTTGGACTACATCACAGTAGAGGCTGTGTCATTCCAATTATGGGATTTCCGACTCTTAAATAAGCCTATGAAGTTAAGTCCAAATCTCTTCTTCGAGGTCTCGTTCGATTCTACAAGACCAATAAGCTTAGCAACGAGTGTGGCACTTTCTCTTATGTGGTCCATGTCTTTGGTATTCGTCCACAGCCGCCATGCCAATTGTAAACTTCTGTTCTTTGACTTCAAATCAATACCCCAATCCAGGTAATATTTCTCTCTTTCTTTCCTGGAGAACTTCTTGTGCACCTTCTCACTTAGCATTTCCCTCTCGCGATTAAGAGCCTTCAGGCTGTACCAAGAAAAGTGAAGTGTAAGAAAAAATGCAAATGGCAAACAAAAAAGTTTTTTGGTTTTCATATTAGCGAGCACTTGGATGATTTTCCAGGCACAAAACACCATCATTCCCATAAGTTCTTCAACTACATTTCAAACGCTCAACTCTGCGTGATATACCTACTGAGGCTAAATATCAACCTCACGTACACTCATAACAATCAATATAAAGAGTAATGTAAACGTTGGAAAATCTGAATTTGAATCTGATCAGTCCTATTCAAGAAAATCTGAAATTGAGCTCAAAATATAAAGAGTAATGTACACGTAGGAAAATAAATAAGACACACAGAGTGGAGACGCCAATCAAAACAATAATCAATGAGAACGATCGAGTTTGCATGTGCATACCAAAAATCGACCTATGGAATTGAAAAAATTATACCTCGAATCAAGTGTGAGATTCTGACCGTCTTCCGTAATCTTAGTTCCAGTAGAAAATGTGTCCCTTAGAATTGACAAGCGTCTGAGTTCTAAGTCTAAGTACACAGAGTCCGCAAGTTCGCCCTTTACGAGAAGGAAAAAATAGGATCTATGGGCCAGCGGTACATTGCATGCATCCCAAAGTTCTACCATATATCTCTGCTGCCTCTCAAATTTAGAAGGCAGCAAAGCTCCCGGCACTCCATGGAAACTGATAACTCTTGCTTTGCGCATTTCATTGAAACCAGATGTCCTTGCACGTATCTAAAATACAGCGAGGTTCAATGTTAATACCTTTCAATGACAAAACCTTGGGGAAAGATCAAGAGAGCATAAAACTATAGAATGTTCACTTTTTGGCCGTAGCATTAAAATTGGACAAAAAAAGCCATTATCTGCCTATTCTTAACTGTTGATATTTTCATATCAAAACACAATCAAGGATTGTTCATTTTAAGTGAAGGTAACACTTAACAAGTAGCTCTGAATGTGTAAATGATGACTTAGAATCAAAGGAAAAGAATAGTCGCACTTAATACTGTAGTTCTGAGTTCTTAATACGAAACCAAACAAGTCTCCGGAAGTACAACACATGTTTTAGCTAACAAAGAAAAATAATTAGGTAATATTTCTAGTTCCTATATATGGATAATTAAATTAAATTATAGAACTAAATTTCGGCAGCACAATTACATTTGCTATACAAGGCACAAGCATGCATTCATGCATAACGATAATAGCTATTGTTGGCACTCTTTTCCTCAGCAACTATAAATGTCACAAGACGTTTACAAGATCTACAATATTGCTCATACTCATGTTAAAACAACGCAATGACTTCTAGAATATTCTTAAGCAACTGATGTTAATTAAGATGTCATAACAGTATCTTTAGTACTCATTGCTAGCTTAAGAATTGGGATAATGATAGAATAAAAGGTTCATGTGGAGATGCTTTTTATAAATTATCTTGTAGCAAGCAATTAACTAAAAACTAGTAGCATTTATTAGCACCAAAAAGATAGAGAAAGCATCTAACAATCCGAGTATATGACCGACCTAGTGTCCAAACTTACCATAGGATCATCGAAGTCCATAGATGGTGTTGTCCTAGACCTTCCATTCATTTTTACAACAAAATTGAGGACGCTAGCAGTATCTTCTGTATCGGAATCTGTAAAAGATTCCACTTCATCTAAAGCATCCATCCGGCGAGTCTGAAAATGTTCTCTGGACGATTTTCTTTTTTGGGCATGAAATTCCCATTCAGAAAGCTTGTCCTGAAAGCATGCCAAATTCGTAGAGTTGTCCTTTTCGATCTTCGCTGGTGATGTGATTGTTTCCTCTTCCAAGTTATTGAACTGAGGAAGTAACATAGTTTTAAGCTCTGGCTTATCAAACTGAGGAGTTGATGCAGGTTCCTTATCCAGCTCATTGAATTGAGAAGGTGACTCAGCTTTCTGCTCCAGCTTATTGAGCTGAGATGACATAACTTTACTCTCCAGGTTACCGGACTGAGAACGTAACATAATTTCCTCATCCACCTGGTCGGACAGAAAATGACGTGTAGCAGCTGAAATTGGGCTGCAACTTCTGCTTCTAGTAATTTGTAAGCTTCTCGATTGAGAACTATGTGATTCAGAAGACCCATTGGATTTCTCTGTAAAGACAACAAGACGGTCGATGGTTCTTTGAAGGGCCTGAATTTTTCCCTGTAGATCATCTTCTTGGGCTTGGCTATTTTCTACGCTGTTATCTACAGTAACGAGAATCAACTCATTGTCCCCCTCCCTTGAGGCTGATTCAGCGTCTCCATTCTCGAAAAGTCTCATGGGTGATTTTCCTCTATCATCTTCAGAAGTAGGAATAAACAAATTAACATCTACCTTGTGGTCTTCAATGCACCGAACTTCCTGGCAGTTATCTTCATATTCAGCATCAACTCTGCTAGCAATCTCCTCCCAACCCAGACATGGATCAGGCCCAATAAACTCGGGAGTATTTCCATCCAAAAGAAAGTTGTCCTCGGGATTCTCAGGTTGTTGAAAAAGGTGGTTACAGAAAAAAGACTCAATATGTCTTGGTTTATTGGGATTCTCAGACATGCTGCTTGTCCTAAGATCCGTATCAAGATGATTAATAGCGGCATCTGATGATTCTGGGGCCGAATCTTTATGAATTGTTAATGGCTGATCTTTCCCAACCGACTTAAGCAAGTTTTCAATACGACATTGGAAAATATCACGTTGCCGAGTCAATTCTTGGATCTTTTTATCCATCTGCATATATTATCACATTATATATTAATGATAAAATGATTTAAAAAAAAAATGCTCTAAAATTTTTGCCACTTGGCAACAAATTTGAGAGATATCCGACTCTAAAACTTCATAAAGATGTAATTACAAACAAATTCATCCTCTTTTTTTTTTTTTTACTTTAATAAACCACAAGGTCAATTTATTTTGATGGGCTATGATCACATGCTGCGTATTAACAAAGGAAATTTGACTTTAGTTCTTGGTGAAAAACAAGGTCAGGAGCTCACAATTGAAAAAATTTCTGATTCACATCACTCCCAAAGGCCATTATATATATATATATATATATATATCACACTCAATGTACAGGACAATCAATTTTAGTTTGATAACTTCAAATCCAGCGCACTGATATTACCAGAGGGTTGCAGTGGATGTCACAAGTCTCTTGGAACTATTTAATAAACTAGTATTAAACCATTCACATTGATAGGAGGGTTTTATGAAAACAGAAAGGAGATGACAAATTACTTTTCTGTAGCTCATAAACTCATTAAAAGTGCGGCTAGGGAATAATTTTCGAACCTAATTCAGAAGTGCATAGAAAATATTCCTAGTAACCACAGAAGGCAGCATCTTACAAGTGCAAAAATCCATTTTATTGGTCAAACCTAACCTGCTCAATCTGAAGTTCTCTCTCCTTAAGTAACATAGTATTTGGGGCCATGCTCCTCAATTCGTTCTCCATTCTCGCTAATTCATTTTGCAGATGCTTTACGAAAATCTTGTCTGACATCACAACATTGACCTGAGCATTAGTAGTCACTTGTTTTGCACAACTGGCAAAAAATAGAGTATTTTTTGATTGCTCAACATGGTTGCGTGTTGGACTAATGGTGCAAATGATGTATGTTCTGGCGTTGCCTCCTAAAGAGTTTTGCAGGATGCGAGTTAGCTTGGAGTCTCTGTAAGGTATATGTCCATTTTTTCCCTTGCTGCATTGAATAATCGCAAATATTCAGACAGACTAAGCAATGGATCGATGTACTGACATGGTAAGGTTGAACAAAGGGGAAGAAATTATTAGGGAAGAATAATTTTAAATGGCAATAAAGAGGAATAGAACAGTCAACATAAGAAATTCTACTAACACATGTTATGTATGACTTGAATGTTTTTGCATAGAAGAAAGAATTAAGAGAAGAAAGAGTATTACAGAAAATTGAGGACAAGTCCTCCCAAAACCAAAAGATAAAAATTACAGATTTATTAGTTTAAAAGAGCTTTCCAATTAAATTACTACTTCTAAGTCTCAAAATTAGCGCTAATTTAAATAGGAATTGCATAACTACCACCAATCTAGGCATCAGAATCTTCAAATGAAGAATTATTACAAGCCTTTACTAAAACAAGGATGCCCCATGACCTTGCAGATTAATGGAATTTTATATCAATCTATAGTATGACCAAGTTTAATTTGTGGACTTCTAAAATCAGAAATCCAGTGAGGTGTGTTCGGTGCTTGGTTCAGAAGGAACTAGAAATATCCTGATTAGGAAACAAGGATGCCCCAAGACCACAAGAGAGTTAAAATTAGATAATTTTTGAATTCTGGCCCTTCATAATTCCTATAAAGTTATCAAAACTACTTCACCAACCCCCAAGAAGAATTTTCAGATCACCAGCTTCTTTAATTCATTTCAACATGCTGCAATTGCAGGGCAAGCATACTTCATAACGCTCGACAAGTTCTACCTTAGTTTGCGAATCACAGTTCCAAGGGTTAGTAAACTACGATTTATATGGCCACCTTCTCTCAATCTTGTACCAGCTGTTAACGCATGAGAAGCACGTTCGCTTCCAGCAAGATCAACAAAATTCTGTATAAAGAAACAGGCTCTTATTCATTTCTTTTACGGGACAACTATGAATATAGATATACTGCTACAGGACAAAAGGAAGTAAAAATCATACCACACTAGCTACGAGAGAGCCAGACCTGTTAGTGCCTACATAATCAGTAGGAGAACTTTCGACTGTCTACAGGAATGTAACATTTTGTGAAAATTTTTTGGGGGAAAAAAAGAATTGCCTCAATTGATAGAAAACCTTAGTGATAAAGTTTATACCAATCGAATAATTTGATGAGATCTGGAGCTAGTTTCATTCATGGAAGTCTCTTTTGTTGTCCTTTCGGCTGCAATATATATGTAGATACCATTTGAAAAGGCCAACCACAAAGCATCAAAAGCAGTAAAAGTGTAATACTAATTAGACGCCAATACCAGCACATATAGAAAGGAGTTCCTGCAAACGGCTCCGCTCTGTCAAAATCTCCTCTGTTAGTTTCTCAACGACAGTCCCTTTCTGTTTGAAGCGCAAAGATTAATAACAATTCAACAGAATGAAAAGCCTACAGCTCTAACAAAATACGGAAAATATGCCAGGAAATTTACCTCTCGGTCATCTAGGAGTCTAAGTGGGGTATTATCTGTGCTGAGAAGGTCTCTGACAATTTCATTATAGATCTCCATGGCAGAGAACTTCAGAACAAATTCTCTGTCTCGATGCTGAGACATTACAAGTTACGTCATATTTTGGTTACAATCAAAGAACATCATCTATTTCTTTGCAAGAAAAAAGCAACATTTAAAATCGTTTTATACCATATCTATGTAGTCATATATATCCCTTAATGCATATTCAGTAATTCCAGTCATGGTGTATGTCTTTCCGCTGCTTGTTTGCCCATACGCCAAAACACTAGCTGAATTTGGGTTTCATCCGTGAGAAAAAAGATGTCAAAAAGCAAGAATAATAGAAGTGATAATCAGGAAGCAGAAAGCAATGACAATAAGTTTACTCACAATTGATACCACTAACCACTGAAAGAGCTGCTTGCTTGATGCCTTCCTCATACACCAGCTGTGTGGAGCATCCATCCCCAAATACCTTGTCTGTGTTCCAATAAATTGGATATAAAAAACGAATAGGAGAAATTTAAAAAAGTTTTCGAATGGGATCAGGGCATGCTGTAATTAATAGAGGCGTCATGTATGATCTAGAAAATTTCATAGAATACAAAAATTACCAAAAAAAAATAAAAAATCCTTATCGTATAGCCAAATTAGAAGTTTACCAAACGTGTAGGTATCCAATAAGACCGATGGTTCAGGTAGGGTGCTCTTGAATTTGATGGTATTGGAAGAAATGCACTCCCATTCTGATACATCACGCCTGGCTCTTTCTTTCTCGTTCAAAGGCCTTATTCTAACTGAAACAAAAATTCTATCTTCATTGCCATTTGATCGAGGTGTATCTCCCATCAAATCAAGGCACCCACACAAATAAGAGTACGAGATACTGAGAGATGGAGCTTGGAAATCGAAGATTATTCTCAATCAATGGCACCTTCTGTGTCCCTACAGAAAATATCGCCAATTGACCAATTCATTTTGCTGTGTCATTGAATCAGAAGAAAAATGAAAAAGCAGTTGAGCATTACTCTTTCAGAAAGGTACAATGCAGGCAGATAGATATATTGATACAGCTATGGCCAGCACAAGATGCCGTTATCTCTCTCGCGTGCGCTCGCGCGCCAGCCACAGAGAGAGAAAGCAGCGGAGGTACAGGGCTATACCTATGAGGCTATGACCATTGGTCATAGCCATTGGTCTTTTCCTCCTTCCCTCTCATGTCCCATGCAAAATAACAGAAATCAAGTTGAATTCACTATTTTGACCCTCACTAATATTCACATTCAATTGCCCACGAATTATTATGGTTTCACATGTAAACTGTATATCCTTTTTTTTTAAAATATAATATAAAATAATAAATATTATAATTTTAAAATAATAAATTAAATAATAAAAATTATTTAATTTATTTATAATTATTTATTATCTTTTTTTTCTCATAATTTTACATTATATTTTTTTATTTTATATTATAAAATATATTATTTTATGAAATAATTTATTATAAAAATTCAGTTATTATAATATAAATATAAGAACACACAGATATTTATGACCTCCCAGAAATAAGAAAATGCTTTGGCAAAACCAAAGCATCAATTTGGGTTGCAAACTCATGGAGCTATTCATGGGTTGATTCGGGTCAACAATTTTAAAATGCGGGTTAGGTCGGTTTGAGTTTGAGAAAATCAAACCAACCGTGCATGGATGGGTCGACTTGGAGAGTGACCTATCACCTATAGAGAAGTCGAGGACGACGAGGAGTTTTAGTCGTTGCCATTGGCCGCCAGTGCATGAAGAATGACGATGAGTCAGGGATGAAGTCGAATCTTGAGCACTACAGCATGATTCGTGAAGAACTAAGAATGTTGTGTGAAGAATGAAGAGTGAAGAATGCTGCGCTGTGTCTGCGTGATTTGTGAATCTTGAACTGAATCTGAAGCTCTGCACTCTGCAAAGTGTCTTTGCCTCTGCATGACTAGGGCTGCTACCTCTTCCTCTGTTGCTCGACTAAAGTGAAGAGTGAAAATTGAAAGGGAACAGAAACGAAATGCAGCGTTTTGAAGGGGAAAAAATTTTATATATATATATATATATATATATATATATATAAAGAGTGGGTTAGCAGGTCGAGTCGAATCCAACAAGTTCTAAAATGAAGAACCCATTGACCGAACATAGTGGTTCAGGTTGAAGATTTTCAACCCAAATTGAAACAACCCATTGAAGCGAGTTGGGTTGATTCCTACAGGTTAGCGGGTTGATCCGAACTACTGTTAAAAGTTAAATTTTAGGGTGATATTTGGTATGCGACAAATTTAATTTTTTTTAAGTATATAAAAATTTATTAATAAAACTTATAGGTGTCAAAAATAGGTAAAAATCCCTTTTTTTTAATTTTCAGATCATTTTACTTTCCTTTTAAAAATTTTTATATGTCAATTTTGTCCTATATGTTTATAAGAATTTAAGTGTTTTAATATCTAAACAATTTTAATGAATGAATGCCTAATCAAGGTGCCATTTTTACCCATTTTTTTAAGAAAATTACATATAAAGATTTGTGGCAACTATCACTGTTATGTATTCATTTGACTTCCCTCCATAGTCCATATATATCATTTAGCACCAGGAGCAATGGCCCTCTTTTTATTTCTCTTTTCCAATTTTTATCCCTCATAAATCATAATATATAATTTCAAGTTCTATCTTGCTTTAGATAATTGCACCTTGCAGCGTTCAGCAGGTGAAGTATGTACAGAATCAAGATACATCATGCATGTGACTCCCAGAATAAATTAGATAGAATATGATTATGTGACGCCATAAAAAAAATATACAGTGATCTTCATTATTTTTCAAATGTAGCGATATTTTTCCGTTATTTAAGCATACATGATCTAATAAGCTATATCAGTCAGTCCATCATCCAAATAGTGTGTTTCCTTTGAAAGACATGCAAGAAACATGATATATGCCATTCACGGTGTGTGAGGAAAGTATACAGTATATAGTTATAATTAAACCAAAATCATGAGCTCATTTAAGGTAGAGTTAAGCATGATTATGGCAGTTAGGAATATGATAGCAGTATCTGCAGCAGTAACATTAATATTAATGTCCTCATCACCAGCACAACCACCAGCTTTTATTTTTCAGGCAACAGAGGAAAGGGGTGAGGACTTTCATCATGTCACTTACAATAATGTGGAAGATTATGGCATTTGGAACCCTCCTCCTGTTTATGGTGGAGGCAATGTTGCTCCTATTCCTCATCCAGAAGAGAAATCATACTAAGACCCACGCATGCTTTACTTACTAAAGCTTCTATATCTTATTAGTGTTTCCTTTCTGAAGATGATAATGGAAGGGTGAAAGTGGCAAGGGATCCTCTGGTACAGAGAGAGGCAGCGAAACAGATTATAGAAAGAGTACCATAAGATATATAGCTAGATGATCTAAATATTGACAAGAACATTGTTCATCCATAAGGCAACGAGCTCGTGGCTCTTCCACCAAACAGATGCATACAGTCTAGAAATATATGATAGAATATGTATGATTTGCTCTTAACAGAATTTATTTTATTCGGCTTGAATTGGATTACTTTTGTGGTCGCACATTGCTAATATCTTCCTCAACTGATTTTATTTTTTACAGGAAAATTTGAAGTTCAATCAGCTGTGCCAAGAGTTTTCCGAATTAAAGGTTCTACAGCATGTAAGCTTTTTTCCTTTTTTTTTTTTTTAATGTCTGACAGCTCTTTTTGACGTCAATTAATTTGCTTGGGGAGATCTAGTAATAAGGGTAGAGATTCTTGGGATGAAGTTAGCTGTTGGCTCGTTGGAGGGACGAAGTTCTTGCCTCCCCCCTTTTCTGATAAAGTTAATACAGCTTCTGGAAATTCCTAGAACTCAAGATGGCCTTACCAAAATATGGGCGCTTCAAACAGTGATGAAGCCTTCCATAGATATTAAGATGACAGAGATGATAACCAAGATAGAAGGTAGATGGAATGGCATCTGGACTAAGATGTGAATGTGAGTAACATGGTTGAGATTGCAAAGGCCTGTGCTAGACCAATCAAAGTTTGATGAGAAGACTGAACTTCTAATGTGAATGGACCCATGACACCGCAAAGCTTGCAAGTCTCCTTGAAAATTTCATCAAGAAATACGTTCAATGCTATGGTTGTGGGAACCCTGAAATTGAGATCGTCATTAACAAGAGATAGACTATGACCCTAAAAATGTCCTGCATCAGGCTTTGTTTCGCATGTCATACGCGGGACAAGCTCACAACATTTATATTTATATTAATCGGAAGCAAGAGGATTGATGCAAGATTTGATATAAATTTTCTTGTCTTTGTTCAACCTTGAACACAAGACGTTTGATTTGCAGGGGAAAGCCATGTTCAGAATATGCGACCACCAAAAAGATTGAAGGATGCTTACAAATAGTAAGTTGGCAATGAATAAACAGCCGTTTTTTTTGCATGTTTATACAAGGCTTTTCAGCCTTTTTGTATTTGAAGAAGAATTTAAAGAGTCTTTACTCATGGAATTTCCCCCTTTTTTGTTACATGATTAAATTCTTCCTCTCTATACCTTTTTGTAATGATTTTTCTAGCCTTTCCATCCTTTATTCTTCCATTAGTTTGCTGACTTACGCAATTCGTAACTGATGTCTGAGCCCAAAAATATTGTAACTCATGAATTTTGTATGCAAGCTAGTTAACAGTCGAGTCAGGAACCATAGGAGCAGGCCGAGGGTAAATTACGAAAGGGAATATGGGTTGAAAAGAAAATTGGAGCTAGAAAGGAAACTGGTTGAACGCTATCCATCGGTTTTTGTATTCAAAATGAGGATTCCAAACATTTTGCATCTTTTCTAATTTAAGCGTATTATTAATTAACCAATACTAAATGACAATAAGAAAAAAAGAATGCTGCAAGTCCTCATCTGACGTGAAGCCCGTAAAAGTTATGACAAAGATGGTGGGAGGAAACAACTGCGGAGGAACCGTGCATCTAAAAATAAAACACGAGCCCATTTTTTTTCGGGATTTGCAGGCAGTTCAAAACAGCTTCACCAAAACTAGAGCCATATTCATAACAGACTTCACATGCATATTTATGCAAGTCTTTTTTTTTCTTTAACTTTTAAAATATAATATAAAATAATTATTATTATAATTTTAAAATAATAAATTATTTAATTCATTGATCTCTTATAACTTTTTAATATTTTTATTCTCTCATGTCCTCACATAAGATATTTTATATTATTACATATATTATTTTATAAGACTACTAATTAAAAAGACAGGAACCATTATAACAAATAAATTACATACATTTGGCAACTATTGAAAAAAAAAAAAAATTCCCCTCAACCAATCTCAATTTACAATTGGTATAACCAAACTAGCTGCTGGACGGGAATTCATTAATAATAAATGTATACTCACCTCTTGTAACTACTTTATATATTAATATAATTTCCTTGCTACTATCCGCGATCACGCATTGCTGGCATGAAGACGGTCTGCATCAGAAATAAAAGGCAATTGCATCATAACCGGCCATCAACCATACTAACCAAGAGGAACATCATAAAACTTACGATAGAGGGCACCTGAAAATTGTCTGTGAAGTCAAGACTTGTAAAAAAGTATCAGATCACGGGAAGAGAAGAGAATCACAGGCATCTGTAGTAGACATAATCTTTCTCAGACTAGCAACACAGAAACAGGTGTAAGCAATGAACAGAAAATTAGAATGGCAGAGATACATCAGGCCAAATTTATCACATACTCTGGGTTTATACACAATAATTCATAGGAAGTGGGCACTTCATTGCTAAATCCCCTATAAAGTATGAAAACCTCATCTGCAAAGGATGCAATGCTTCTATAAAAAACTATTTTATTACTAACTTTCAAGTTTACTCAACTGCAGCAAGAAAGGGATGGGAATACTAAATGCAGGAGTAAACCAAATATCTTACAAAAGCAGGCATAACTTTTTCCCCACTTTGGAGAATGAATTAAAAGTTAGTAATTGGCCTTAAACATAAAAAATCAAAAACAATGCTCAGTGCTCTAGTTGGATATTAGAAAATGGACATGTATGCCTATCATCACTAAAAAAATCCTAATCTGTACAAAAAGAAACAATTGATAAGGTCAAATAATGTCTTTCTCCATCAGAATCCCCTTCAATAAATATAGGGTCTAAACTTTTCAACCCTCAGAGATACAACCTCCATGAAAGATAAAAACGATGGCTGAATGCAATCTTCTTGTCATCTTCAAAACTTTTGATGTCTGTCATCAAGGGGAATCAACTGATGTTTTCACTGAGCCTGTTCAAGAAGTAGCAAAACCTGTTTATGGAGTACTTCATTATTATTTTGATCGGGTTTGGCAGGGGGGAATAATTGCAAAAAAGGCAACTAAATTGGACCAAACAGGCCATCTGTCCCTTTAGTGGCACCTTTCTGGACCATTCATATGGGGAATGTGCGCAGTTGAGAACATGCCCAAAGCCATCAAAACTGTGAAACTGAAGTAGGAAGAAGAAACAGACTTCAACAACCCTTGCACAAAAGCGCAACAACTAATAAGCCAATCCATCCTAAGAATAAGATTTGACATCTGGTTTCACAGTCATCTGTCTCTCGATCAATGTGTCCACAAAGGAGCGAATCTGCATGTTTCCAGCATCCAACAAAAAGTTCAGTTTCAATGAAAAGAGAGCTATGTTAGAAGCTAGCTTTCAATCAGGAAATACCGTCAACATTAGTAACAAAATATCAAAATCCAGGAGTAGGTTTGGCAGGAACGGATCCATAGGGAATATTAACTAGACCAGTGGAAAATAATGACAAAAAACACATACCTTATTCTTTCGCTTAAAATCTAGAAACTCATGAACAGCCATGGCTTTCTCTGCATCAGTTGCTTGTTCCATCACCTGACATTTAAACTTAAAAGGTAAGAAATGAAAGAGGATTTGAGATATTCCTACATCAGCTATTTCTATTGTAGCAATCTCTTAATTTGGAAATTAAAAAGGAGAAGCAAAATAAAAGTGAAATTAAAGTTACCTTGGTTGCACTTTTCTTCATTATAGCCTTGTAGTCATCCTTATTTAGTTTCCTTGCCTTATAAAGGGGCATAAGCAGTGATGCAACATAATCCACAACAGCCTGTTTAATACGATCTGCTCCTCGAGGATGACTTTTTAAGGCCTCCTTATTTACAGTTACCTGCGAAATGGAGCTCTCATTTGCAACACCATCACGCTTCCAGCTAGGTAGCTTTGAACAGACATTTGAATCCTCCTCATCCTTCAAATGTATGGTCGGATTAGAAAAATCAGAACCAGCTGCAGCTGCTTGAGATTGCCATCTGTCAATGGCATGATAATCTTTTATCCCCACATCACCAGTTGTGTCAATCCAAGCTTTTGTATATATATTGCTATCAACAGCAACACTTTCTCCTGAGTGTTCTCTGAAATTCAAATGGCTGGCAATTTCATTCGAATGACTCCGCTGTGAGAGGTTATCCACTGACATTCTGGAATTATCAAGGTTAACACAAGCAGCAGAGAAGTCAACAGACCAGTCCCTAACTCTGCAGTTCCTAGAATCTATCTCCGAAATACAATCTTGCCTTCCCAAAACACCACCAAACCACTTCTTTCTACTATCAGACTCATCATTAAGTGAATATTGCTCCCGTCTAGCAAATTTGTGGAATGAGGGTATCTTGGGAAGTTGCAGTGTATTGCGCCTGGCCTCTGCAGACGCATATGCCTGCAAGTAACAAGAACCACTGAAACAACTAAGAAATTTGGCAACCAAAACAGGGAAAGGAAACATTAGATCTGCCAAGAGGAAGTAAAATAAAATTTAGATCCTTTGTTTCACAAAACCACTTGCCAAGTAAAAGTATCATGGTGAAAAATATTATTCTCCAAAAATCCATTTACCTGTGATCCTATTGACTGAAAAAATATTTGTTAAAACTCCTATTACAAAGTTTTGTGAGAGGAAGAAAGGATTCATTGGCAGGGGAATTGAAGGAAGAAATGGTATGAATAATGATGGTTAAAGGGTGTAACATGAGGCTGAAGGTGGATGTAGAGAGAGGAAGCTTGTAAGAAGGTTGTTTTGAGTAAAAAGAGAGGAAGCTTGTAAGAAGGTTGTTTTGAGTAAAAAGAGAGGAAGTGAGAAGGAAGTAGGCAAGGAAGTTCGGGGAGTGGACTTGGGAGGTATCTGGCAGTATTGAATTGTACAGGAGACCATTTTTTGGTTTTCATCATCTATTGCTGATTATCATTCATCTTTGGGCTAGGGATGTGTACTGGTTTTCTACCAAATCAGAGGTAAATCTAGACCTTTTCTCTAGTTTTTTTTTTTCCTTCTGTTTTTGTGCTGTGTGTGGGGGTTGAATAAAACACAAACAGTTGTTTCTTACATTCAGTTACTCAATCATATTATAAAACCAATTTACCATTAGCATACAAGAGCATGGCTATCCAGGCAAACATAAACAGAGTGCACAACACAAAAGCAAGAGAAGCAGATTGGATTTCGATAGAATGGCCAAAATCATAACCAGAACATAAATCCAACATCCTTAATCCAGATCTAAGGTGAGGAAAATTTATATCACGGGACAAACAAGGAACTGAAAGAAGACCAATCATCTGAGGCTGCCCATAGTAACCAGAAAGGTGAGGATGACAGTTACAGTAATAACTAGTAACTAATAACATAATCAACCAATAGCATGAGACATATTCATCCTGATTTATTAGGGGTAAGTGGAAACTGTCTCCAACATGCCAATTTCAGGTAGCCAAAGTGTAACTCGATCAGAAAACAATTTGCAGTTCACTCCAATTCTGTTCAGGCCCAACCTAGCATAAGCAATTAGGGTAATATCTAAAGCTGGTTTGCCGATTTTTCAACCAACAAAGACAATTATCCTCCAGGAAGGCCATAAACTATAGTGCAATGCCATTGCAACAATATACCATGTGTTCTAATCACTGCATCCAAAATCTTAACAGACTAAAAGTAATTCAGAACAATTCAAGGGGTAGTAATATTTACAAGCAATAAGTGATCATCAGACTAAAAGACAAACCTCAGCAGCCGCAAGTGCTTTAGCACGCGCAGCTTCTGCGGCAGCTATAGCAGCATGTTCTTCTTCAGACATAGCATATTGGGTATCTTCCTTCTCAGTAACTACTTTGCCTATTGAACCTTGGGACCTGGAAGAACTGACCTCAATCCTTGAGTCATTTGCAGTTTGTTCTCTTATTGGTTTTCCATGCAATTTCTTCACATTTTCAATGGAAGGTGAACTGCTTCCAGCTGATGCAGGAGCCAAGAAGCCTCCTTTATTCTCCAAGTCACCATGATTTGTACCTAGACGAGGCTTTCCTGACACTGAATCTTTCAGAGATTTTCTCTTTGATAAATCAACAGTGGTTGCTTGTCTTGACAACTTTAATCCACCATTTGACGCTTTTTCCTTCCGGAAGATTTCAAGCCATACACTAACCAATTGGCTTGCTATCGCACGTATATCACGACTAGTATGTACACAGACTTTTTCCTTCACTGTTTTCCCTATACCTACATAAAATAGAAAAATTAATGAAATTATAAGAGAAATAGTGTACGTCATGTCTACATCGATGACTCTGTCCGGATGTAATACACTAACCCCATATATGTCCCTGTGTGTGTGTGTTACGCACACATGCATACTAATAATAATTACTGAAGCATATTCCCCACTTGATCAATCAAAGTTTTATAGGACGAACATTTAAAACTGGAATGGACAATCATAAGACTCATCAACTATTTCTTCTAAAGAATATGATGGGTCCCCATATATGCCAGAAAAATGTAAGCAAGGGTAAATAGAAGATATGCTGAAAGGGATAGGGCTACGACTGGTTAGACTTAGAAGGAATGAAGGACGCGTGTAGGCTCTTGAGAGAAGTTCTAGGAGTTAGTTAGGAAATCCTCAATAAAGAGTGAAGGAAGGGAGGGCAGAAAGGGGAGGAAAAGAAGGGGAAGAGAATGAGGAGAGTGCTAGCCTCTCGAAAGCTAGCTTGGTTCTTGTCATTTTGGTTGGTGTAAGCATTTTTCTATGAGGCTGTGTTATTTTATTTTCTCTACTGTTGTGGCTGTTTGAGTTGTATTTGAGGCTGTGGACCTGTATTGCTGGATTTTTCCAGCTTCCAGATCTGGTTTTACAGCTCCCTTTAGGTGAGAAGTTGCTAATATTAACAGAAGTATTCAGCATATCCTTGAATCTATCAGAATATTTTAATTTTGACACTATACATGGATAAGATAGAGTAATGAAACCCCTCCAATATTTGCATGCATATACTAATGGAATGTATACCCAAAAAAAGTACCTGATAAGCGCACAGCAAGCAAATCAGTTGAAACAAGCACAAGAAGACGCACACAGTGGCGCAAGAGTTGTGTACCATCTTTCCCCATTGAGTCCTGTTTGAAACACAAAGCACATAATTTAAAAAATTCTGAAACCACAAGATAAAGACTGTTAGCCCTTTATTGTCAAGGGCTACATAAATGATTGATTTAAAAAAAAAAAAAAAAAGATAAAATAATTTGACATGAATGCATCAAATAATATGATAGTACCAGTATCCATGAGTTGAGAATGGTTAGCCCCTTTTTACTCCCAGCAAAGGATTTCAAGTTTTCAACAGGAAGACTCAACAACTTTTTGGTCACATGCAAGCGACCAGCATTAGTTTTTGCATTAAGGAACATGTCCCTTAGTAAAGTTTCTCGGGTTAAGACTTGAGCACCATCTAAAGAGTTCCTGTGCAATACATTAGAAAGCTCTATTGCTTCAAGTCTCTTCATTATATCCCTTACTTCATCCCTTTCAGTATCTGACTGTCTCTGTGCAGCCTCCATTGCCTCCACTTCCGAAGTATAATCATTTCCAGTGCTCAGTATGTTAATTATGCGCACAGCCTCCCGAAGTCCACTCATCATTGCCCCACCAACTGTATCAGGGTGCTCTTTGCAGGTTGCTTCACCAGCAAAAAACAAGCAATTATCAATTGGCCTTCCTAATATATCATAGTCTTCTCCTGATGCTCCAACAGCAACATAAGAGTAAGCACCATAGCTAAAAGGATCCCTACCCCAATCAGTCACTACATAAGCTACAGGATCAGGTACTGAAGCCTCCCCAAAAAGTTTACGGAGAACCATTAATGCAAGGTCAACATGATCACAAGACCTCAAACTTTGACCATCTATTGCTGCCTTACCAACCACTAGTGCTATGAGAACAGGAGCCCCAACTGTTTTCCTGACATTCCAGAACATAAAGCATTGGCCTCTTCTGCTTGTTTCCTCTGCTGTTGCTCCAAAGTAGTCCACAGTGTCATCCCAAAACACACGAGGAAATTCCATAATCACTTTATTCAGAACCCCAAAACCAAGACGCTGAATAGAAGAATATTTCCACTGGGGCAAAGGAGGGGAAAATTTTATAGTTTCAGCCTTCAAGCAGCCAAGTGGAACAGTGATCAGGACAGCATCTCCAAAAAACACATTGCCATTTGTAGTAGAAACTTTGACCTTATTACTCTGGCCAAGTTCCTTGCTATCATATGACACATTTGTTACAACATGGTTCAGATGAATGACAAGGCCTTCTCCTAGAGACTCGACAACAGTGCTGTAACCCCCTTTTATCATACAATGAGCTCCCCCAAATCCTCCATACACATCATCTTGGTTCCAGTAGGGAAGAGAAACTTCCTTAAGTAGAGCGGCACAACCATACTCCAAATTAGCAAAATGCCAATCCATAACCCTCCTCTCCAGAGGACTCAAAATCTCCTCTTCAAAGATTCTCCCCCCACTACTGCCTCTTCTGGAAGCAAATGAAGTATCTGCAGAATTATTTAGTTCAATTTCTTCAATACTTCTCCCAGAACGTGCCATACGACGCCTCTTAAGGGCATATTCTAAACCATCTTCAAGAGACATTCTCATTGCTTGTTCACCCTTCTGGGCAACAAGCAATATTGTGTCATCAAGAAGGCTATTGTATTCAGCTTCAAGCGCTTCATCCATATCTGCAGGAACCTTTTGTCCTGTCACTATGTCATAAAGAGGACAGTCACTGTTTAGCACCGTCAACTCAAGGCCCAACTGAGCACAAACCAATGAGGAAGGATCTGGTCTTCTCTCAGTGGCTACATCAGCCTCAACACCTGTGATAATGCTAGCACCAAGATCCACAGGGACAGAAAGAGAAGAGCGGTCTGTAAATACACGCCCCCCTATCCTACTCCTAGCCTCAAGTACAGTTACAGAAAAACCCTGACGTTGCAAGTGGCGAGCAGCAGTTAACCCAGCAGGACCAGCTCCAATGACAATTACTCTCTTTCTAGCCTCAGAGTCAAACTGTGAAGAATCACCTATCTGATCGGCAACAGCAGTTTTAACACAGGTAGATTCATTGCTTTGCTCAGTATCCTTAACAGAAGTCATTCTGCCAAAAGGAATCCTCAAAGGAATAGAACTGTTAATATTCATATTTACAAGTTCACTTGATTCTTCCTGAATTCCACCACTTTGCCAGCACTCATAACTTTTCCTTTCTACATTTTGTGTCACAATTGATAAATCTACCATCCCTGGCCTATCATTCTTCCTTCCTTCTGTAGCTTCAGGTACGGGGTTTTCATAATCAATTGAAAGACTATTCTTAATCTCGATGGAAGTATCTGGTCTTTTGGCTTGACCAACAATAAAGGAAACTCCATCTTCAGAGTCAGCCATGGAAGCCGTAGAACATTCCTCAAATTCTTTTTCTTTTACAAGTTTATAACTGTGTTTTGCACCAATTCCAGCATTCTTCTGAGTGGCAATTCCAACATTGATATAACCCTGCCAAAATGATTTTATCATTTCAAAGTTCCACTGTGATAAAAAGATAAACACAACAAAATTTCACCCAAAGAAAAACCATTGCAAGTTCCTGAACAGTTAAGGGCAACAAGTATAAACCTATATATTCCAGCAGTTGTGGAGTAAAGGAAAATTAATTTGATAGCCAAGCAACATGAATCACAAACTTACACATTGATCCAGAAATGTATAGACTTCTCTAATAAGAGTAGAATGAGCAGGTTCATCTTCAGTAGGAGTACCATTAACCCCACATTCAGAAAGAGGCAATATCCGCGTGACATTTCTACTCCAAAGACTTAAGATCTGATTTCTGCAATGCATTACATTCAAAGAGGCATTACACATTAAAGCAGACTTCTCATTTAAAAGAGCTAGAAAAGTCAACCAATGTGAGTCAATCTTCTATGGTCAAAGACAAACAGATGCACAAAATCCAACATATCCCAGTTTAATTACAACTAATCAGGCATCTATCTGCTAAACATAAACATCTGAGAAGAAGTTGCAATTTGCTTATTTTGAGTATTTTAGATTTACTTAATTTACATATTTTCAATGGACGCCCAGAGTAACAACAGAGCAATATAACAACTAATATGCTAAACCAAGTAATAGCCAACCTCCAAGCAAACGAGGATCAGTAATTAAGGCAGTTTATGTCTCATAAATCATGGTGGAAGTAAAATACAGGATTTATATGCTGTCATCACATCTTTGCAATGTAGAAGAAATATGACAGTGATGAAGAATTCTCAAATTAGTGTAAGAAAACCTATTGAAAAGAAATAACCGAAAGAGAGAGATATGAGAGGAGGAGAGAGATACTGTTTGCAATAAAATCACTATAAGCAGGCATTAAAGCATTACATTTAGCCATCTTTAATGTAGTCGTCAATGGTATTGAATTGTAAGATTCAAATACAAATCAACAAATACTTTAAAAAAACGAAATACAAAAGAAAAATATACGTATTAGCATTTAAAAAAAAATTTAAGATAGTACAGTTAATTTAAGATGTATTCACATTGCTGTATATAATATGTTTCATATTCTTAGAGAAGACTCATAATATGTATCCAAGTCAATATAATTAATGGTTTATAATTAATTATTATCCTTATTTTACATTAAAAAAGATTTCTTAACCCTCAATCATGCTCAACCACGTTACCAAACAACAACAAACTAAGCTTGTTCCTAGTTATATTATATAAAGATATAGAATTGATTTCATCTTATATAAAAAATAAAAAAAAATGTTATGGAATTATAATTGAAACACAATTTATTATGTAATCTCTAATTGTTCATATCTTAATTAAGAGTTAATAGAGTATTTATATCCAAACACTATAGTTTTCTCTACTTTATCATATGCAGCGTTCTTATTTGGAAAGAATAAAGAAAAGAAAGCTGAAATCGGACTTTTATAATTAGGTTGAGTTGGAACCGACTACTCAACCTAGCCAAAATTCAAGTTCTCTACCATTCTTTGTATCTCAGAATCATGTAACTCATCTTTATAGGATCAAATCACACCAATTCATGCAACTCAGTCACCTATTCATGGAATTTCTGATATGAATCACTAAGTGTATTGTTGAGAATATTATAATATATATTCTGGACATGGTCATTAACGGTGCGCTATTGCCTGCACCATTGCCCATTGCCCAGCACTAAGAACATTGGGGCAACGCCATGGTTGTGGCATTGCCAATTTTTTTTGTGGCAGCTGTGGCGCATGCCAGCTGCACAATTTGCCATTGCCCATGGCCATGTTATCAGGGCAATTTGAAATAAAACGTTTTTATATAGGCCCGTTTTTTAAATTGTTTCTTGAGGGTTTAAAATGTTTTTTGTCACATTCACCTTGCCAACCCTAAGTTTTGCCTCTTTATTCTACCATTCTGTTTATTTCTTCCCCTATTCTTCTTCTTTTCTAGCTTTTTTATTATTTCTTGCCTAAGTTTCTTTTCTAACTTTTTGATTATTTCTTCCACGCTTCTTTTTCTTTTCTAAGTTATCAATTCTTTCTTTCCCTCAATAACCAGTGGTTCCCCTTAATGTGCTGTATTTCTGTTCTCTCTCAAGTCAGGCTACTATGCTGTTTTCCTTTCATGTGTCATTTGAGGCTAGGATACTAGGTGTAGAAGAAAATCACAAAATACTTAATAATTTCATATATATATATATATATATATGTTTGTGGGTTGTGGCATTATTTGTGTGATATCATAGTTATTAATGACCCACAGCACACTGTTGCGATAGGGGCTCCTAGAGCCATTGCGCATAGCGTGTTGCACAGGAAGTGGCAACATTGAAGTGCAGCACAGATAATTATATAATTAAAAATAATAAAAAGAAAGGGGAAATAGAAGATACTAAGTTATCTATTAGAAAATATTTTTCACTTCTCAAATCCCTCACAAATACACCAGTTTAAACTAATAATCAAAGCATATCACATAAATAATGTCACAACCCACAAGCATAAGTATTCATAGTTATCAAGTATTTTGCGATTTTACCCTACACAAAGTGCCTTGGCCTCAAATCACATATGAAGGGAGAAATAAAAAAATAACCTATCATGAGAGAGAACAAAGTACAGAATAGTGAGGGGAACTACTAGTTGTTAAGGGAAAGAAACTTAGGTAAAAAATATTCAAAAGCTTGGAAAAGAAGAATAGTAAAGGGAAAAAATAATCAGAATGGTATAATAAAAGGGTGAAACTTAGAGCTAGCTAGGTTTATGGGACAAAAAAAAATTTAGAATGGGCCCATATAAAAAATGACTTAATTCAAATTGCCATCCTAACGTGCACCGTGGGAAATGGTGCACTGAGGAAATGTCGTGCACCATGGCTGAGCCAAATGAAATTGGCAACGCCACAACCATTGCGTTCCCCACTGTCCATGGTGCTGGGCAATGGGGAATGGCACAGACAATAGCGTGCCATTAATAACTACGTGTGATACGATTTGATTAGGGGTTCATTTATTATGTGATATGCTTTGATTACTAGTTTCCAACCTGTAAATTTGTGATGGACTTGAGAAGTGAAAAATAACTTCTAATAGAAAACTTAGTACCTTTCTAATAGATATCTTGAGAATTTGTTATGATGCCTTAAGGATTTATGCTTTACGTGTTTATGTAGTTTATGTCCTCACATATAATCACTTGTTATTTTCCCTCTCTTTTTATTATTTTCAATTTTATAATTATGTGTGCCGCAATTCAATGTTGCCACACGTCATCAACAACTGTGATTCAGGAATAATTTTGCTATACTTAATTAGTTATTGCTTTTTTACAATACTTAATTTGAAAATTAGCTTTATTGGAAACCAATATATTAAATTGTACGCATTACTATAATGAATAGCATTTCTGGATCAGTGGTGAAGCTCCTGACTACTGTCAGGCACGGGTTCGAACCCCTAAGCTGGAATTTTAAAACATTACCAAGCGCCTTTCAAAATTACAGGTTAAATTCAAACCAATTCCTTAGTTGAACCGACGAGCCTTGTTGACTTTGACACATTCATGGACTATACACCATAAATCTTGAAGCACTGAAAAAATTAATCATTGTGTTGCAGAGGGAAAATTGAAACCTTATTAATCAAGTAGAAAGTCCATTACACACAAATGTAAAGACAAGTTTGAAAGGTTATCCACTGACCTGCAATCCAAGTATTCCTGGAGACCAGCTTTACGCTTCAAGATCTCCTTAAATCTTATCTTCTCAACTGGACTGGCTGCATGGGCTTTCAAACCAGCCAATACTGCTGCTGCAACACTTTCAGACTCTTCAACAACATTCATCGAGGATTCAAGCTTCACTCTTGTTTTAAGAGTATGCTCACCATCTACAACACCTTGGCTTTCAAAAAAGGCTTGATCATTAAAAATCTCCCAATCAGCATCCCCTTCGTAAGCCATGTCTCCATGCCTGCACTTTTTGGCCTTCCGCACAGTACGTTGAACAGCTGATATCTTACCATCTTTGTTGGAAAAATAAGACCTGGAGGCAGCATATTCTGTGCAATTCTCATTTTCCTCTAAAATTACAGATGGAGGATAAGCTACATCACCTTCTTTCTTGGAAAAGCAACAATTTTCATTTGGATTAGAACCCTCTTCAAATGTATCATCAGAAGGTTGAATCTGTAACATCAAGCCGCATTTCTGAACAGATGCAATAGAGTTGTTCAGAATATTACAACTTTCTAAAGGTTTTTCTGAGCAATTTGACTGAAAAGCCAATTCAGATTCATTAGCGTTATTAGAAGCCATAGGAAGTGAACGACCATCAGAAATTACAATGTTTTTTTCAAGTGAAAGATCTGAAACAACAGCTTGCACTTCAGCATTTGTATCTAGATTAGTAAAACCACAGGAAATTTCACCAGAAACAAACTCACTAAACCTGCATACCCCTTCCCGCACTCTGGGGAGAGAGGCAGTTTCAACTATTTCTTCAACATCATGTAACTTGGTGGAGCACTGCTTCAAACCATCATTGACAATTCTTTCTTGCAATGCAACCTTTTGGAGGGAAGGAGAACCATTGCAGACACTGGTTGAGAGACTGGGATCAGCTATGGGTCCTTCATGAACATTTGAATCACCAATTCCCTCATGAATTTCCTCTTGAAGACGGTCATTATCAAACTTTCGATCATCCATTACAGAAGCTGTGGTAGATAGACATAAGTCAGATGCTCCTAGAAAATCATTAGCAGATTTAAGATTTCTCTCGTCCAATTTTGAGGCAGAAGCAGATCTGGATTTACTTTCAGCCACCACCTCTACAGTTTCATGGACACCTCTGGAACCAGGGCTCAACTTATCATCCAAAATCTGACTACTACTTTTCTGCTTTAAACTTGAAGTGGTACAACATTTATTGATTAAATTAGATTGGTCCTTTCCACTAAAGCCTGACAAAGTGCCTTTCTCAAGTTCATCAGAACAGTGTTGTAGTCTATCACCAAGGAACAAACTCACACTATTCCCATCCTTTGAAATACTCCTAGGCTCCCCACCTACCAAATCACCATGAGACAAAGCAAGATCCATGTTAGGTCCCTCAACTTTTCCTAGACGGCTTCCAGGTATATCTGAATCCATAGTTAAATCAGATCCATCACCCACAGCATTCCCTTCTTTAACATTACTCGATGATGTTTTTTTATCCGAAGCCTGATCCTTGAGAGAAACATTTAAAGACATATCAGAAGACTCGACCACCACATTCAAAGCAGAATTTCTTTCACTGGCGACTCCAGATCCCCGTTTCCTCTTTGGACACTTCAACCTCTTCCTAAAAGTAGCCAAGGTATCGTCCATACTCCCCAAATCTTCTTCTGTAGCAACCATTTTTCTCCCAATAGCGTCATCATTCTTGCCTGGATCACTAGTGTCCTCTGATGCCAAGCTCAACTTCTTGGAGTTACGCAGCCTCCTCATCTTAAACATAGACCCAATGGGCTCGTCATCATCCGCATCAAACCCAATTTCTACCGGTTTGGATCTCTTCTTGGTGCCAGACCTCCTCTCTTCGGCATCCATTGTCGCGCAGCCCTAGGTTTCCAACACAACCCTTGAACGATTCCTTTAGCCCAACTTCAACGCCCAAATCAACATGCAAGGATTCTTAATGTGATGCATCGCTTTGCACTTCTCTATTATCAGATAGTTAAAGCTCATATTTCTAGACGAGTCCTAAACCTACCATATACAAAATTATAAAATGTCAGAATTTGATGCTAATCAAACCATCTCAAGGCTCAATGTCCAAACATTCAAAAATACATAAACTAAAACAATTTATAACGCTTGTGTCAATCAGTGAGCCTGTGGCCAAGTAAATAGTTAATGTCCTTCCCCAACTTCAAGAGCAAAATCGGCAAGGAAAATCGAAAACCTATAGTATTAAGCAAAGTAACTAAGCCTCATAGATACACACGAAAACCTAAAGAGGGAGAGAGACTAGGAATAGGAGAACCTTCGCCCTGCCAAGTCCCGCGATGGTGGGTCTAACGAATTCGACGACGAGAGTGAAGTGCGCACGTTAGCATCTCGTTACGGTGATGCGAACGTCTGCTCTATAAACTGCGCTGCTGCGCCTTGCGTAACAAGGGAGTGGGACTGGAAAAAAAACAGATTAGAAAATAGAAAAAGAAAATTGAAGATAACGAATAACTTTTAAAAAAAAGTGATGTCATGTACATATATATTTTCGCGAATTTTTGTGGTGTTCGAGAAAGAGAAAGATAAATACAAATTTAATGCAAAGCTTACAATGAAGCCTGGAGATGAGTTTTTTGCATCACCACCGTGTGATTTGGTTCTCGCGGACTTTTACCGCTTGGCGGCACAACATTACCTTCTAGCGAGGTTTGAGTACACTAAAAACAATATTTTGTCTGAATTTTTTTTTTGGTCACACGTTCTCATCTAAATATTAATTCTTTAAAACAAAGTATGATTTTTATGCTTAATTTCGTTTGCAAAAATACACAAATAAGAAACAAATTATTGCTATAAAAGAAAAATGAGTAATTCTCAACAAGTAGACTTTTGTATTAGTGATTTAGATTACAATCTTTCTTTGAAGACATCAATTAAATTTTATATGAATTTATTATATATTAATAATTAAGTAAATAGAATTAAAAATAATATAATGTAAAAAACAATTTAATATAATTTAATTTTTTATAACTATCAATAATAACTATACTTGCTTTTTTTTTCATTAAACTCTGAGTACATAATAAATTTATGTATAGTTTATATGAATTCAAGTTTATAAAATCTGTATTCTTCTTTGAAATCTCATAATATCTGTTATCTATAGATAGATTATATTATATGACTTTTAATTTGTTATCTCTTTAATATTTTAAATTATATAATATATTATACAGTATATGAAAAATGAAAAGTAATAAAAAATACTAAAAAATTAAATTTAAAAAACCTGATATGCACTCACTAATTTCAATTATTCTCCTTGGTACAAATACAAATAAAGCACACCTAATTTAATTCATTGCTTTTCGAAATTCAATCCAAAATATTTTTTTTTTTCGAATGAAGCTTTAAAAAATCTCAACTGTTAAATCTGAAGACACAAATAATTTTTTTTTATAAAACTTATAAAAATTTTTATAAGATTCAAAAAATTTTGAAAATTTATATTTAAATTGTATTAATATGTTCATTATCAGTCTTTTTTTAATTTATAAATGTTAAAATATGATTATATAGATTTTTTTTTTGTCAGCATATTGAGTTAGTCCATAAGCCGAACGGATCCTTCTTGTAATTTGAGAACTTCACCATTAAGCCCAAATTTTCGGCCCAAAAAACCCATTTGTGTTTTTCATGTTTTAGCCCGTTATCAGGTGAAATTTGGAGAACAAAAATTGTCGTACATATAATGCTCTTGTTGAGAGTCGAACTCAAGACCTCCCGCTTACTAAACGGGTGCTCTAACCAACTGAGCTACAAGAGCTTGTTGCTTTGACGTTTTCTTAAATTATATGAATAAAATATTTTTGTTCAGACATCATTTGTTTAATTCATTTTAACTTTTTTTTTTTTTGTTTGGTATACCGTATTCAACTAATTAATTCTATCTATAACAATAACGCAATTTTCAGGTTGCACTTTGCCTCAATTAAAAATAATCCTTAATTTATTTTCTTGTTTATTTCAATAATTAATAAAAATGTTCTCAAATGCGTATTAACTATATATATATATATATTATAATCAGGAAATAATAATTACTTTTAAATTATATAGTTTAATCTCCCTTAACTTGGTATAACATTCTTATCTGTTGTTTACCCTTATAAGAATCTAGATAATCAACGTGAAATAATATATATATATATATATTTGAACTTGAACCGTAGTTTAATATGTCGGGATGTAAGTAAATTATTGAAATTGAAAAAATAAAAAAAGAAACTATTGATGTTTTTCCATAACAATGCACAGTGACTAAACTATATGTGTTGAAATATTGATTAAACTGAGAAGCTTTTATTCTTGGGGGGGTGGGCGCGTTTGGAAAATTTGGTTTAAGATATAACATAACTAATTGATTCTTAATGTGACTTGACAAAAATTTTGATATATATTAGAACATCTTTTACAGTTGTTCATAGTTTGGGCACGAACAATATATAGTGAATAATATTAATTTGAGAGTTTATGAATGAAATTAAAATGAGTGGAAGAATGTATTTGATGAAAAAAATAAGTTGATCGTCTATCGAGTAGTTATTATTATTGATTGGCTGCACGCTTAATTTATAATTATTATAGTCCGAACACTTGTTCTATTAATATTAAAATTGTTAAAATATATTGGCCTAGTTCAAACTTGTTTTGAACTTACTTTTTTATGAATTGAATGAATCAGTCTATTTTTAAAATGAACGAATATTTGAAGCTTAATTCGACTCTATGAAAATTATAGGCTGAGCTAAGTTAACTTTTTTAAAAATATATATATAGTAATTTAAATTAATAAATTATACTTCAAAATTAATAATTATAATTTATCATACTATTTTTTAATATCATTAAAACAAATAAGTTAAAAATAATAATTAAAGTACATTACATGAAATTTCAAAATTAAAAATCATAAAATAAATTACAATTAATCATTACATAATACATATCATTAGTATAAAATAAAAATAAATATTTTTCATCAATATTTCAACTTCATTTCTCATTTAAAAAAGAAAGTTAATTAAAAAATTAATAGAATGTTTTTTAAAAAAATAATATAGGCTAGCATGATCCAACCTTTCTTTTGAAAAGGATCAATTGAGTTAGTCTATTTTTATATAATCTAAAATTTTATTAATATATCTTTAATAATTTTTACGGACTAAAGGAAACAAGATGCTCAGATGATACATATTTTGACACTTTTAACCAACATTGTTTCCCCTGACGATTATTAACAATCTTCATGTATAGTTGTCGTTGACACGTGTTAATTAATCGTTATTTTTTTAATTAATCGTTATTTTCTTTGTTACAACCATTCATTAGAAAAGTACCATCTTACTCTAGGGATTTAGCATACATATACCCTCAATTTTTGATGTATTCTCGTTTGTTCTTACCAACTTAATCGTTAGAGATAATGTTGAGAGAGGCTCATTCTCTCGATTCTGCTTATATGAGTACATGACTTAATTTTACAGTTAGGCCTCAAGAGATCAAGTTCATAAGGATTTATGGATATTATTCAAATATCATTGAAAATTTTTCTGTCAACATTAATTTGTAGATATTGAAAAATAAATATATTGAGCTAAAAAAATAGTTCATCAGGATCTATGTTTAAGGGTTATTTTTGAAGCATTGTTTTTAAAGTACCAAAAACGAATTACAAATTAAAACATACATGAAAGACGTAATAAGAATAGACAGATACCAGTGAAAAAATTGTGTAGTTTTTATGTTGGATCTAACTTCTGTTTGATGAAAGTCCTTGTTATTTAATACAAAAGAGTAAAGACAAAAGTATTACAAAAACAGTCAACACGCAAAAGTCTTATTTTGAGGGGATATTGTTCAAATAAGAGACGCTAGACATAAAGACATGCAAGCTGGACATAAAGACATGACAGCTGGTATTTTGTCTTAATGTCTGATACGATGAAATCACCCCTCTCATCCCATCAATGTTGGCGATCCCTTGAAGCTTCCATGAGACTGTCCCAACAACCTAATCATTTTCAGCCCAATCATGAATCAATTTCAGAGTCATACGGAAAGCATCAAATTTGAACTCGTTGTAATCAGTGGTTCCGATGCAACGTATTTTTATGGTTGGTGCCACGAATATATGATCATTTGATGAAAAATATCATTGACCCTTAATTTATTTCGGCACTTCGCATTTTGCATGATGAATTCACTCCAAAGCTGTTAGAATTGGAATATTATATTTATATGCAATGCAGGGGAGTTTGGGTCAATTTATGATTTTCATTTCAATTTTATAATTCCAATAATTAATCGGCAGTTAGGTTGGACAATAATTCTCGGGTAGTGATATGTGAAAGTCAACTAAATTATACAGACCAATAAATCATATATATAGTTACACAATTATAATATAGCTCACAATTATAATATAGTTCAAGACAACGACGTTGTTAAGTGGAATATTTGTAGCCATCTAGATTACATGTACAGAACATGAAGACGCCACTACTCTCCGCACGACTTAAGATTTAGATATGGAGTCATTAAACAACGTTTAACTTTGACAATTATATGATAGAATTATAATGCATTATGTATGGATCAAATCTTATTTGTTTATTTTGTGGAAGCTGTAGTGAAAATGAAAGAAATTGAATAAAAATAAAATACATAGAATTGTACTTACATTGCAATATACTCTCATATAAAGAAGAAGGATAATATATAAGATTTTGCTAATAAGTACAGTTACTAATTAAGAAAGTATTTGATTGGTTAATAATATTTTTTAACATTAAAAATTATTATTTTCGTATCTTAGGTCGAACACTGTAATTAGCAAGACCTTTATATATATATATTTAGAGAGAGAGAGAGAGAGTACAGAGAAGATGCCCTGACTAAAGCGGAAGAAGGTGCATGACAATTGGCGAGTGGTGTTAAAATCCTGTCCCTTTACAGTGTGGCCTCGCAAGCCAAGATACCCAAAACAGAACCAAGCCGCCAGCCTTTGTAGTCTAATAATCTACACGTAACAAGAATATATGCCACTCGTCTCTGGTTTCTTCGTGGACAAGGTTTGGTCTCTAAATCACGTGAACTTAATCTTAATTAATCCTGTAACGCTAACCACATTAGCTAACAATTCTTCACAATTAACATTTAGGCAGGACTTGAGCCCACAGAAAAGAAGAATTAACTCCACCGCCTTTTAATTAATGGTGGAGTGGAACCTAAGAAACCACGTATGACAAGGAATTAGATTTTTCCTTTTCTGCATAGATTTCAAACCCATCTCTTTATCTTATTTTCTAACAAAATAAACATTTCCTTATTGTTATTGCTCATAATTTTTTCACCTACTATATGATTTTTAGCACTCTTTAGATTCTAATAATGTAAATGGAGGTGGTCTTTAATTTTGTTTCGTCTTTCGTTCTGTCTCTTATTCTTTTAGTATGCTTATCTATGCATTCCAATAAATTCACAGCCGTCATACGCAATCGGTTTGGTGGGTCTTCCTTTCATAGGATTCTATGATCTTATTGAAAACAAGTGAACCCACAACGTGGGTGGTAAACAAATAAGGTCATCATTCAACTTTAAAACGATGATTAATTAATTATTTATTTATCAGTTAATCACATGTAAAGAAAATTTAGATACAATATATAAATATTTATTATCAATGTTTTAATAAAATATGACAATAAAATAACTCAACGTTATATACCAACCAAAGATTCTCATACCTTCATTAATATAATCTGGATATATATTAAACTCACAAGCATAAGCCTTTTTGACCTTTAAAAACAAAGGCTCACCGACGACACAAAACAATATGGGAAAAAAAAAAGTGATGAAAAGACAATGTTTTATAATATATGATTGGGGAGTGTGAATTCCCTCGATGTGCATCAAGAGAGAGAAAGAGAGAGAATACGTGTCCCTGCCAAAAGACTGTCCTTTTTGCACGTGTTCTTCTGAAACTAAATTTGGACGAATGAAAAAGGCAAGGCCTACATGCTCGTTCACTTACATGTACCCAAGATTTATAACCAAAATAATGATAACATATTCCCGCGGGATTATTTACATTTTCAAAATAATTTTCGGAGGACTCAAACGTTTAAGATTTACAATGGATGTATCAATAAGACAATATCTCCACGATGTTGTTAATTCATGCCTTCATAACGCCAGCTAATTAATATATTATATAGTCAGTGTTTGTGAAGTGAACTTACATGAATTTCAGTCATACATATACGTATGATCCACTTGTAAATACAAAACATATGCAAATTTTAATTAATTAGTTATTTATATTTTGGAAAAATAATAATGATAAATATTGTGTCAGAACTCAGAACTCAGGACAGCGCGTAGAAGGCGAAAAAGGTACCCAAAAAAGGATAAATTGGTCATTTCTGGCGGCCAATCCATGAGATGACCGAGTATTTAAAGCCTAGACAGCTTCAGCTGCTCGTTGCCCTTCTAGTCATATTCGAACAAAACCCACCAGAATTCACCAATCAGTAATCACCAATGAACTCTCTTCTTCTTGTTCCTTTGCTCTTTCACCTTCTCCTTGCCACCATACCATCTCCCACCGAAGCCGGCAATGGACAGTGGCAGCTGCTGCAGAAGAGCATCGGCATTGTGGCCATGCACATGCAGTTACTCCACCACGATGGCGTCGTCATTTTCGACCGCACCGACTTCGGCCTATCTAACTTATCCTTACCCAATGGCAGATGCCGCATAAACTCAAAAGAGATGGCCGTCAAAACTGACTGCACTGCTCACTCCCTCGAGTACGACGTCGCATCCAATACTTTCCGCCCACTCTTTGTCCAGACTAACGTCTGGTGTTCATCCGGCTCCGTCTCTCCCGACGGCCGTCTGATCCAGACCGGAGGCTTCAATGACGGAGATCGTACAGTCAGGATTATCTCTCCTTGCTCCACCTGTGACTGGCAAGAAGTGGATGGCGGACTCGCTTCTCGTAGGTGGTACGCTACCAATCATATTCTGCCAGATGGACGCCAGATTATAATCGGCGGTAGAGGGTCATTCAACTATGAATTCTATCCCAAAACAGATGCCGCAAATACTTACAGTCTACCATTTCTCGTACAGACCAATGACGTGGGTGCAGAGAACAACTTGTACCCCTTTGTGTTTCTCAACGTGGATGGCAACCTCTTCATTTTCGCTAACAATCGAGCTATCTTATTAGACTACGGCAAGAACAAGGTGGTGAGGACCTACCCACAAATACCAGGTGGAGATCCAAGGTCTTACCCTAGCACTGGCTCTGCGGTGTTGTTGCCTTTGAAGAATTTACAGGCTCGGTCTGTTGAAGCCGAGGTTCTAATATGTGGTGGAGCCCCCAGAGGGTCTTATCAGCAGACCAACGGAGGCAAATTTATTGGAGCCTTGAATACCTGCGCTCGGATCAAGATCACTGACCCGAACCCACAGTGGGTGATGGAGACCATGCCCGGAGCTAGAGTCATGAATGACATGGTAATTCTTCCAAACGGCAACGTTCTGATCATCAATGGAGCAGCTACGGGGACCGCTGGATGGGAAGCGGGGCGAAGCCCGGTGTTGAATCCGTTCCTTTATAAAACGAATAGTCCAGCCGGATCTCGGTTCGAATTGCAAAACCCATCTAATATTCCACGGATGTACCACTCCACAGCCGTTCTGCTTCGCGATGGTCGTGTGCTTGTTGCTGGCAGCAATCCTCACATATTCTACAATTTCACTAAGGTCTTGTTTCCAACGGAATTTAGGCTGGAGGCGTTTTCCCCTTCGTATTTGGAGCCTGGATTCTCTAATGTGCGTCCAAAAATCTTATCTCCTGCTTCTCAAACCAAACTCAAGTATAATCAGAACTTGAAACTACGGTTCCAGGTGAAAGCAACATTAGCTCAAAATTCGGTGTCGGTGACGATGTTGGCGCCACCTTTTACCACGCACTCCTTCTCCATGAACCAGAGGATGTTGGTATTGGAGCCAAGTAAAGTGACTAATATGGGGAAATCTACGTATGAAGTTGAGGTCACTTCACCCCCTTCAGCCATTCTTGCACCACCCGGTTACTATATGCTATTCGTGGTCCATCAAGAAATTCCAAGCAACGGCATTTGGGTGAACATTCTGTGATGTCTATCTGTCGTCAATTGATCGCCCCTCAACAACATATTGTTTATATCTTTGATTTTGTTCATATATTGATTCTCTGTACGCAGATTATTTTGGATTTCTGTTCTCTTATTTAATTACGATATATAGGACAGTATATCATTGGCTATTGCCCAGCCTTTGGAAAAAATAAAGTCAGGGCAACTGTAAATTATTATTTCCTGTATGGTCCAGTTTGTATGTAGTCTCTTCATGCCTTGCACATCATATATTGGTTTATTGAACAGAACAACGAGGCAGTCTCGCTACTTTAGCTTAAACCAGATTATGTTGGAGAAACAAGCATTTTGTTAGAAATCATTAACTAACAAATAATCTATTGTTATTTCAAATCTATTTTCATAAAAAATGAAATAAATATTTTCTAATTAGCTTGAAACATGAAAATTTCTTAGATAATTAATCACCATCTGAAAATACCAAATCAATCAGATGACATATGTCAAAATTAACTAGCCAGTCATTCTAAAAAAATTTCTGTGACACATACCACAAGTTAATTAGTAAAAGAATCGTACACTACTAGGACGTCTTTGACTATTGATACGTTTTTCGTTTACGCCCAAAAGCACTTGCAACGTAGGAGATTTTCATTTCGTTTTTCAAATAAAAATTACGAAATAGAAGTTGGCTAGGAAGATTTTGTTTGTCTAAAACAAATATAATATGATACTTGATACGGTTAATGAGACTTTTGGAACTTGGATGCACTACACAATTACCAGACTAAGCATTGAGTAATTGAGTAAATTTTAAAAGATATAATTTATCTTAATTTAATTTTTAAATTATAAAAATATTTAATTTAATTTTTAAAAAATATATTATATTTTAATTTAATTTCTATGTATAAGTATTATATATATTTTTGTGTCTTAATTTAAAATTTTAAAGACTAAATTAAAATATAATATATCTTTTAATAATTAAATTAAATATTTGCATAATTTAAAAATTAAATTAAGATAAATTATATTTTTTAAAAATTAAAATAACAATTTAAATTGTGCATTAGCTCTTACAAATTTAACTCAGTTCTAAAGTTTAAATTTGTTGGTACATATACACTAATTGGTATAAAGTACTGAAATAACTTTTTTTTAGTTTTTAATTTAAATATTTTTGAAGTATTGTGATTCAGGATACAATCTGTAATATTTTTTCCATAGAAGGATACAGCATACAAGTGGAAAATAAAAGCTTCCAATTAAACCACCAGAAATAAGAATTAATTAAGATGTCGGTGTTGCGTGTCGGTATGATGAGAAGAGATCTCTTTCTCAATCGCTAATTAATGATGGGCTAGTGGTGTGGTCCAGCTGAGCAAAAGCCAAAATGTGAGCTTGACGTTTGGTGGCATTACCATTATTACCTTAGTACTTTGACCAACCCGGATCCAAATCCCCAATAGACACAAACAAGGCAATACATGGCGACAACATCACAAAGGCACAATTCACGAACCTCTTCATTCCCCAATCCTCATCCACTAGTTCCACCCAATTTCTCTTAATTCTCTATCTTCAATCCGGTCATCAACTAAAATAATCTTCTTCTTACGCTTAACTCAGGTTCGTGTTATATCTAGAGGCGTATTCATTATTGAAGTCCACAACACACATATTTCAAACAACCTCAATTTGTGCTTTATAGCTAACTGAACTCCATTCACGAGTAATATTAGGTTTCTTTGGAAGTTTCAAGGAAAATAGAGTGATTATTAATATAGATATGGTGATATAGGCTGAGTAAGAAAAATAAGAATATAAGAAATCTAGAGTTATTGATGCTCAGGCTCCATTTTTAATTTTAAGCCTAGGTCCTTCAACGCAGAAACACTTCTATGGTATAACTTTGTGCAATATATAATCCGAACTAAATTGTTAACTTAATGAATTCAATCCTATGATTTCAGCTTGTTGGCTTGCATTCAAGAATAATATTATGTGCCCCAATCTTCACATTCACAATTACTATACGTTAGAAATGTGGCAAACTCTGCCGATGCTGCTAGGGGTTTTCTGTTGTATTGGCCATGCTTCTCCGTCTTATTTTGGATTGGACAAGAAAGTAAGACCAAATGTTTCGTAATTCACAGGACTGCAAAGTTAATGAAGGTATGTGAGTTGCAAAGGCAAGGAAGGAACTTTAGGGATCAGTCAATGAAAAAGAAATCCGAGAAACAAAATTCCAGTAGATTTAAGCTAATTAATGCAATTACTATTGAAAAATATAATTCTATTCTACGCATCAAACGTTATGAAAGTATCTTGGGCACTGTACAAAAACAAGAGAAACCACCTTCTATAATCAACATAAAGATATAATTCAAAATAAAAAAATGTGAGACTAAGCACGTTCGCCACGGATACGCCTGGCAAGTTGGATATCTTTGGGCATTATAGTGACCCTCTTAGCATGGATAGCACACAAGTTGGTGTCCTCAAACAAGCCCACCAGATAAGCCTCTGCAGCCTCCTGCAGAGCAAGAACCGCATGGCTCTGGAATCTCAAATCCGTCTGCAACAAAACGACGGAAACTATGACAACTGACAAACCACTAAAATAGAATTACATTTTGTCATCCAGATTTTTCGTTTCTTATACCTTGAAGTCTTGAGCAATTTCACGAACAAGACGCTGGAAGGGCAACTTGCGGATCAACAGCTCAGTGCTCTTTTGGTACTTTCGGATCTCACTGAATTTTAATGGTTAGTCAAGACTCCGTAGAGAAGAGAGATTTAAAAAAAAAAGGATTAGAAAGATTATGCGTCGCAATAAGAACATTGAATTACCGGAGGGCGACGGTTCCAGGACGGTAACGATGAGGCTTCTTTACTCCGCCGGTTGTAGGAGCAGATTTTCTTGCAGCCTACGTATTTTAATACGATAGAATCACAGAAAACGAATTTCTCAATTTTAACGTCGCAGAATTACATGATATAAAAACCACAGTTAAAATCAGGAAAAAAATCTTTGATACTTTACGACGAAAGCAACCCTAACAAAACGTACGTACCTTGGTGGCGAGCTGCTTCCTAGGAGCCTTCCCACCGGTTGACTTGCGAGCAGTTTGCTTCGTACGAGCCATTGGCTTGAGCTCACCGAGAACAGAGAAGCAGGCTAAGATTGGAGGTTATAGAAATTGAGAGAGAGCTGTCAGATTGAATGAACAAGGAAGCAGAATAACATAGGAATACGATCTACAGTTTGCAGTTTTAATTTTTTAGTCATATATAGGCATAGATGTCATGTGGTTAGTTAGTTAGGCTTTAGAAGGAGAACGTGGAGTTAAGAGTTGAACCGTTCAACGGCATTTACGAGACGGATTTGAAAAGGGTCGTTAATCCTAGTGTTTTTACCTCATTGGCTACTTGACAGCGCAAGGGATTGCCATCGTGGAATTTCTTTTTCTCAATTAATTCCAAAATCTATACCTTGTAAGTTGTACTGAAATAATAAATTAATTATTTAATTATTTTAATTTGATTCTCCAAAAATAAAACATATCAAGTTAATTTTTTAAATCCTTCCATCTAACAGGAAAATATAAATTTCAAGTAAAAATGATAGAAATATTAAATTAAGAAAGGAAAATAATTTTTCAATAACTAGATTAAATAATTTTATTTTTAGATGATTGAACAAAAAAATAATACTTAAAAAATTAAATTATTAATTTATTACTTTTTTGGATAATAATTAACTTATTTATTATAGAATTATAAGTTTTTGAATTGAAAGTCTTTGAAAGCTTGATCCAAAAAGCAGAGAAAAACATCTTGAGCCCAGTGCCTGAAATAACTTGGCCCACTCTATTTGTGATTACTACAAAATTATATAATTTTTCCTTTTTATTGTAAAAGAATTACACTTTATTCCTTTAAAAATAAAAATATTTTAACAACATATAATCTGCTCTCCTTATAATCTAGTTCTAAAATCTATGCTTCAAATAATAAATTAAAGGTCAAAAGAACTTGTGCTATCTTTATCTTTCTTTAAGTAAGCTTTGAGCATTTCGAGATGATCAACCCTGTATGAACGAAAGAAAATTCACCACATTAAATTTTACGACAACATAAAATCTAGCACTTCTTACACCCGTAGACCCTAGTAATGGGACAACGTTCAAAACAATATTCTTCGTTCTAGTTTAACAATAAAACCTACAATGTCATGTATGAGTGTGACTCAAATAATGGCAAGATGCCTATTAACTTTGGCATCATTTTACTCTTTTTAATGATGTCTCCCTTTTCTTTTTCTATTTATTTTATCTTTCATGGATATTCAATATCAATACTGTCAAAACAATTCAAAAATTTATGAGTTGACAAGTTTAGCTAGTCAAATAAATAAAATGTAATTAACAAAAATTAATTTATTTTAAAACAGAGCTAAACGAAATTGGACAATGTGATCTGCATGTTAGCCTATTTATTAATTTAAAATAAAAAATGTAAAGAAAATGGGACATATGGAGACAAATACAACAGACCATGACATAAATGAAAATCCAATCACAGTGATGCAGCAATCATTCGAATTATGAATGTGATAATATGTTTTTTTTTTGGTCAATGATAATGTAGATTATGAAAAAGGTAAAAGTGCTATTGGAGTGTATGTTCTAACTATTTAAAATGTCATAATTAATTGTGAGCATAAATCAACATGTACACCTCCTAATTTAACGTGTGCTTTTCAGTTTCATGTACTCTCCTTGTAAAGCCACCGACTGTACTAAAGCAACAAAACGTTGGGAGTTGAAAGTTCAACGTTCTCATTTATCATAAAATTAAATGAAGCAACTCATAACATTATTACAAATTCAATATAGATGTCTTAAGAGGCAATGTATCTCTGAGCACACAAGCCATTCTATAGTAGAAGCAAATTTGTTATAAATAAATGAATAAAAATAATATTTATAACTATTCACAAATAAACAGCAGACCTCCTATCATTTTGTCTCTTTAAAATTATTATCTTTAACATAAAGAGCATTGTAGCAAATACAGTAAACTAACATATGAATCCTTAAAAACACAAGTTAATTAGAAGCCAAAACTCCTACTAAAAGTAGAAACAAAACCTCCAGTTAAATAAAAGTACGCTTTAATAGAAGAAAGAAGGAAGTGAGAGATAAAAGGATAGTAAAAGGGAGAGAGATTAAATGCGATGTTTAGATAGTGCTAATTTGTTAGGATTACTTCAGAAAGAAGAAATGAAATCACACTAGGCAGTCTTTATTTATCACATGTATTAAAATGTTGGATATTATTAAATATAATCATCTCAAACATTAAAAATATATTTGGATCTCTTGCCAAGTTATCAAAATCAAAATACAAGTCTGAAATGTAAATATAGCAACCGTTTTAAAAAATGTTCGAACATTAAAAAAATATCAGAAAAGTAACAAAAATAAAATTACAACTAAAAGGCGACTAAAATTTTAAATTGATTTTACGACCATATATAGTTAAAAAAAAAAAAAAAAAAAGTGAAAGAAATTTAAGCACCACGAATCTCGAGGTGCTCTCCCATTCGACGGATCACAGTGGAAAGTGGAGACAATACACACAAAATATAAAAAAGGAAAAATGACGAAGCAATGCGAGGGAGAAAATTGCACAGTCGGAAACGGGTAAGAGAAAAAGTAGAAGCTAATTCTGTTGCCTTTCGTCCACGGAGATTAGGGTTTTCAGTCCCTGTGTCTTATCATTCTTCTTGTAAGTTTCAATTATTCTCTTCTGTTGTCTTGGGTACTAGTTTGCTCTCGATTTATCCTTGTCTCACGGTATCACTACCTACTATAATCGAGCTCTGAATCCTTAGTCCTCTGCTTGGATTCCCCTTCAGCTCTTATTTCTGATCTCTGAACAACTTCAACTCTAACTATATTCACTATCTTACTTCTTACTTCTTCCTTCTGCTTTTTGGTTTTTCGTTTTTTGTTGGTGTGTTTTATTTTTAAGTTTTAATGTGCAAATTGAAGCTTATCTAGCTGATTGTTTACGAGTTTCTCTACCAGTGTGCGAACTGCTACAGCTATTTCTGCAGGATTATCGCGCAACATGATCTATTGGCTCTTAATTTTAGCTTACAGTTCAGATGCGACGTTTCCAAAACTGGTCCAGCTTTCTGTTCATAAAATTTGGATCTTCTGTAGCTCTTGGACTATGTTGAAAACCTGATCCAAATGTTGATTTTTGATTATTGTCAAAATATGGAAAAATGGAAATGCATTTAACTTTGATATGTTGACCGTTGACGTCCGTAAAATGAGGGGGATGGTAAGATATAGGAAACTCACCAGCAACTTTGCTTTATCCACTTCGCCATTGATATTCAATTATTTATCAGGTTATGGGCCAACTTTATACTGCTTCTCAAATGTCTATTTAGAGTGGATGAGGGTAGAGGGAGTAAGGCCACGAACTCCAAATCTCAACAGCTTCTTCAATTTTTTTTTTTTTCCTTATCCTGTCCCGTCCCTCCCTCCCCTCTCTCGCTCTCTCTCTCTTTGTCCACTCTGATCAAATTTTATCATTTCCATCTCCTTAAATTCCATGACTACAATTTTCTGGTTGTTCGCACAGTTTGGCATTCTCCGTTTATTCATTGTTCATTTAGCAGTGGGAAATTAATGAAGTAGCTTCTGTAGACTCATTGCTTCACATGACATGAGGTAGCATTGTTATATCTCCCTTCCAATTGTTCATTGTAGATTTGAAACTCAAATATTCAAATATCAAGATTACGGATATAAAATGATAATGATCATTTGAAACTCTCTTTCCTTTTAGCAGATGAAGTTCATAAATAGAATGCCACCTTTATGTACCACGTAGTAGTAAAACACAAAGAGGACAACTGTCAAATTTCCTTTTTTCTATACTCCTTAATTCTGCAATGTTTATCTACGCGTTTTGTGTTCAATACATCAAATTCAAACTTCTGTCTCTCTTCCCCTTCTTTTCTGCTATGATTTTTTGTTTTTTTCCCCCCGCTTCATCCATCATAATTCTAATTCTGTGTGTCTTTATTGCTGCTTGGAGCATCATCTGTGTCAAATATCGTGAATAGAGGTTATCTAAATGTCTATACCCTTTATTGCTCATCCTGTAGATTCCACTATGTTATTGCATACTATGGAAAATTGGAGATGTAGTCTGGCAACTTGTGTACCCTTTTGCTTAGGTCAAAGTAACATACAATTCTACATACCTTGATTAAATACCCTGATTTGAGTAATCTATTTTTCCCTACCCTTAAGCACGGGTGTTTCCCACAGATTGAATTGTGATTATTTAATTTCTTCCTAATTCAGTACCATTTAAACCATTATATGCTACTATATAGTTGGTGTTGTTTGCCAGTTGGATTCGTTGTGCTTCAATTTTTACTTATGTAAGTTGTATTCTTATGTAGGGAAAATTTCAATAAATAGTGGTTTCATCTGTTGCGTTTAGAATATCAATTTATAATCATGGTAAGTAATTTAGTCTCTGTAGTGTCCATTTTTTGGTGAAAACGTAGAGTGGTTGATAGATAAATTCATTCCTAAACAGCCACCCACACCCCAAGGAAAAAGGAGCAGGAAAGAGGCACAGAAATTATTTTAGGACATAATATGAATAGTATTTTTTCTATATGCAGGACTTGTAGCAAATTATTGCTTGCTTTACCAAGCTCTATACTAGCTGAGGAGGGTTAGAATAAGTATTTAGCTTTTGTTACCATTTGAGGGTTTCTAATGGATGATGCTGGGCACCGTGAAAATGGAAGGCACAAAGCTGATCAATATAAATCAGCTCAAGGGCAGGTATGAAATACCTTTCTGCTTATTGATAAATTCAATGCAGTTGAAGTTTGCATTAAGTGGGACTTGCTAAGTGTGGTATGTACCTCCTTAAAAATTTCCGTCCCTAATGATTTCGCTCTCAATATTGTTGCAGTGGCTGATGCAACATCAACCTTCAATGAAGCAGATTATGGCGATTATGGCAGAAAGAGATGCTGCCATTCAAGAAAGAAATATGGCCCTTTCTGAAAAAAAGGCTGCTCTTGCGGAGCGTGATATGGCATTCCTGCAGCGAGATACTGCTATTGCAGAACGGAATAATGCTATAATGGAACGAGATAATGCAATTGCTACCCTTCAATATCGAGAGAACTCCTTAAACAATGGCAACATGTCTTGTCCTCCAGGATGCCAAATATCCCGTGGTGTCAAGCACATGCATCATCCTCAGCAGCAGGTGCACCATGTACCACATATTGGTGATACTTCTTCTTATGGCACACGGGAAATGAACACTGGTGATGATCTCCCAGCACCACCAGTACCTACTGAAGCTGGGAAGTCACGGCGGGCCAAGCGAGCAAAGGAGGGTAAGTCAATTTCACCTAATAAGAAGACGCCAAAGGCTACAAGGAAGCTCAAGAGGGACAGTGAAGACTTGAATAAGATGATGTTTGGCAAGGTGCATGAGTGGAAGAATGGTCAGGAAATGGTTAATGGAGGTGACGATAAGCAGTTAGTGGTGTCAAAGGCTGATTGGAAAGGTCAGGACTTGGGGTTAAACCAAGTAGCATATGATGAATCGACCATGCCGGCACCAGTATGCTCTTGTACTGGTGTTCTGAGACAGTGCTACAAATGGGGGAATGGGGGCTGGCAGTCTGCTTGTTGCACAACTACTCTGTCAATGTATCCACTTCCTGCGGTTCCTAACAAGAGGCATGCCCGGGTTGGTGGTCGAAAGATGAGTGGAGGTGCTTTCAATAAGCTGCTTAGCCGGCTTGCAGCAGAAGGCCATGATCTGTCAAACCCGGTTGACCTCAAGGACCATTGGGCTAAACATGGAACAAACCGGTATATCACAATCAAGTAGTTTGTGTGAAGTTTTGAGTCCTGAGGAGCAATGAATAAAATAGGGAACAGCTTGTAGTAATCAATTATGGATTCTCATGTCAATCAAGGAGGAAAATAGGATAATTAAGGTAAGCAGGGAAGTTGGTGACTAAGGTGTTGGTATGCCCATTAATATGTTTAGAATGCATAGTTCCGCAGAATATTGGCTATATGGTAATTGGAGAAAGGGCAAAATATAATGATCGTGGTCGCTTAGATTACATTAATCAGCAAGGATGATGATCTGGCGCTACCTACGAATAGCATGTAAAAAAGTTGCTTGGTTGTTGTTTAACTGTCATATAGTTCTGGTATATGAATCTAGTATGTAAGCTTCAAATAATTGTAAGTGTATGTCTGAACCCTTTGAACCGAATTACTAGTATTTAAGTGTAACATATAAAATTTTCTTTCTGCGTGAAAGTTATCTCCTGATCAATACAAGCTTCGTGCATGGTAACAGCAGGTAGCAATTGTACATTTACCCAAGATTGTCGTCTTTTGAATGCATGAGCTTGTCCGGTAAAAAAAATTAAAAGTAGGCCAATCTCTCTTTTCTTTTCTTTGTATAATAAATTTAAGAAATTGAACAAGAACCTAAGAGAAATAGAGAAGAAAAATCGATGGCAAGAGAGATCAACTTCTCAATTGGATAACCCTCTGAATTACTTCTGGTACCAAAGTGAGGTTTGTATTCGCGAAAGTTTGCTCAGGTCATAAATAGAGACACGTATAGATTTTTAGATATTCAAGTCTCTTTCTATTAATTTTAATTCAATGATTGTTTAAATAGTAACCAATAAGGTGTCTGTATAATGTCAATATCACTGAAAAAATACAAATGCAAGGGAGTGAATTGCCCACTAAATCTAAGCTTGCACAGACATAAGAATGAGACAATGACCAATAAGTTGCCTCTCTACGAAGAACTGTAACCTTACAAGTAAAAGTTTATAGACACTAAACATGGGATTGTTCATCTTCCTCCTCCTCATGGTTGCTTCAACCTCAGCCTTCAATTATCTGTCAATTTCGTTGCACTAATTTTTTTCCGTTGTGTGCCTAGACACAAGAAAAGCAATCAAGATTAGATTGCAAAAACAAAATTTCTCAAGGCTTTCGTTTTTAGAAATATCTTTGCTATTTGATTTGCTTAACACTAAAGTCTATTTCATTGATAAAAAGAACTATTCCTGACCAAAAAACTATTAATCTTCATTTCAATCTTTTACTACCAGTCTAGCACCGCTTATCAGTGGTCTTCAACTCTTCAAAACAACAGAAGTAAAGAATGTGCGTGTCAGATTACAAATTTTCAGCACCTGCTAGATCAGACAGGGATAACTGTAAAATTGTCATTCTCATCATCCACAGCACTGTGCAGATAATACTGGAAATTAGGCTATTCGCCAGATAGAACGCAAAGATTAAAAAAGCAAAAACAAAAAGCAAGGAAAACAGAAAACATAAAACAGAAAAAGAGGAAGGCGACGCTAAAAGCGCGTTCTGAATATATAGAAGTAGCCTCAGACCGTCCTAGTTTAATAATTTCAACAAATAAATGCAAGAACTTGCATTTCAGTTACATGAAATAACTTCATCATTGGCTACAGTACCTTGGACGAGCTTAGCCAGTAACGCTAGTTCAGAACAAAATATTAGTAAAATTTGCAAGCAAGCGGAGTAGAAATAAGAAGCGCCTTAATCAGAACCTATATAAACTAAACAAATGAAAAGATAAACACAAACAAATAACTTAAACAATTGAAAATCTCAAATGCGGCATCAGATCTTCCTATTCAGTGAAGTATTCATTGCACTCAAATCGAAGTTTGAGTTCTCAACAAATTGAAAGATTCATCATTTGGCCCAATTAGCAGAATACAATGCAAGAAATCCAGACGACTGCTAAGAAACCTAATGATCGAAGACAGAGAAGCGGCAGAGGCTAGAAGGGAAGATGAAACAGCAATTGTTCTCTAGGGTTTTACAGCCTGTGGAAGGAGAAGCTTCCCTTTATATAGGGTTTCTTAACGGGATTTCGTCGTGATTGGGGGACAAGCTGAAATTGGGTTCTCAAATGGAACAGTTAATTGGGCCAAGAAAAAATATCACAGCTTAAAAGTCCTGTTATTTTGGACTTTCGATATTACAATACCCAATGGGCATCTTATTTTGGGCCCGATAAGAAGATGATGATAATAAATTAGCATTAATCACAAGTAAATTATTGTTTTAATTCTTAAAAATATAATTTATATTAATTTAATTTTTAAATTATAAAATAGTTAATTTAATTTTTAAAAAATATATTATGTTTTAATTAAATCTCTATGTATAAGTATTATTTATTTTTTTATATCTTAATTTAAATTTTTAAAGATTAAATTAACATATAATGTATATTTTAAAAATTAAATTAATTATTTTTATAATTTAGAGATTAAATTAAATTAAGGTAAATTATACTTTTTAAAGATTAAAATAATCATTTCTCTCTTATTTTTTAGGAGAATAATCACATTTGGCATTTTTCTTCATAAGATTTGCTCATATTTACTTGTATACTTGGAAATTTAATTTTTTTAAGATAAATTAGTTAAAAAGGATAAAGAAGAGGAGAAGAATTGAAATTTTTAAATATAAATGATAGGGTATTATTGTAATTAGTCCAATAAATTAAGAGGTTATTTTAAACAAAATTAAAGAGAGCATTATAATTGAAAACAAGTATTAACGTAAATAAGTGCAATTTCTTTCATACTTTTTTTAATAATTTGTTAAACTGGTTTAAGTAAGATGTACATAAATCAGCTTAGATAAAACGTGAGCATTATGAAAAGATTAGTGGAAGCTTGTTGTACAATATTACAATAAGCTACAAAATAAATAAAGTGGTGAAAGAAAAAGAAAATGTATGGACAACGACGCATCACGCATCAGAGAGGGAAAATCAGAAAATGTTAAAAACAAAGAGTCAAAGTGCAACAAAATCTACAAATAAGTGAACTAACTACGCGGATTGGCTGGCTCGTGCCCACTGCCCTTTTCCTCCCACGGTCTTTCCCTCTCTCTCTATCTTCTTTTATTTTTCTTCTTTTTATCTCCACAAATTGTTTCTATTTACATTAAAAATAATCAAAAGTTCCCACTCTCGAAAACCCAAAAACAATCTCCTCTTTAACCCTTTTTGTACTTCCAAAATTGAGTTAGGGTTTCTATCTCTCATTACCTTCGTCCATTGCGCAAGCCGTGTTCTCCCTCCCCTCCTCTCTGATCTTTACCTATCATCCATTTCCCGCCATTTCCCGCTAAGTTACAGCAGTTGATTTGTGAGATTTTGAATAGCAGCCGTTTGATCTGGCATTTTCATATTTATCTGTTTTGCAAAAAAAAAAAAAGAAGCTTTTGACCGTTGCTCTTGCCGGAGTTGACGGGAAATGTCTGCAGTCGAAGCGGAGAAGAATGTTGAAGAAGAGAAGGAGGTGGTGAAAAGTGGAGAGCTCTTGTTCTGCGGTGGTACGTCTTGGGATATCATTGGTCGTCGCAAAGGTCCTGTCGAAGGCAACTTGGTCTCTCCAACTCGGCTTCGCCCTCTCGTCGGGATTGATATTCGATATGTTGCCTCTGGTTGCGGTGAGTTTCAGTTTCTTTTGGACGGGTGATATCTCGAGGTTTTCTTTAGCTCGTGGCTATAAGATTTTGTTAGCTCGTTTCTAATTATTGTTTTCATTTTCTATTTCTCCTACTTCAATGTAGCGTCTTGTCATTGCGTGGCATTGGATGTTGAGGGGCGTTGCTACACATGGGGACGCAACGAGGCATGATGAACTGTGATATGAAGTTAATCCATTACGGTCTTTTTGTATTGCATGTCTTGTTTTACTAACTCGTGAAATTTGGTGCACAGAAGGGGCAACTGGGTCATGGAGATACCATTCAGCGTGATAGGCCGACTGTGGTGTCTGAACTTTCCAAGTGAGTTGAAGATTATGCTGCCGCAGTTCTCCGCCTTTCTTCTCTGCACTCCGTTTTCATCTTTGCACTCCGTTGTCATCTTTTATCTTTCCTTTGATGAACTCTGAACAAGTTCCCCTTCTCTTGTGTGCTTTTTAATTTTGTATTTTCTGTGAATCTGAGCTAGAAGATAATGTCTATATTTTTCAATTTTTTCAGTTACCTTTTCCATATGTTATGTGTCTTCTAGGTTTATTAGTCTTGGAGTTTAATGAGTTTACTGTGTGGTTAGGGAAGGGGTTTCTTAATAATTAATATATAAATGGAGCTGAAAAAGAAAATGGAAGAGAAATGTTTGCCCAGTGAATTATTTTAGAGAGCATGCAGGCAAATATATGTGTTTTCATGTTGAGAGGGGAAATACTGGGATTTCCAACATATTCCATGAAGGAAGGTTTTGTTAAATTAAATGTTTTTCTCTCTAATCTATATAAAATGCTGTGATTTGTGTTTGTCTTATATATAGTCAATTTGAAGTTAATTTTTATTTGCGTTTTGCAAAACTTTGTCATTATCCTTTTTATCATTAATCTTTAGTGATATTTTTCTTGAAGACACAAAATCATTAAAGCTGGAGCAGGAAGGAACCATACTGTGGTTGTTACGGAGGATGGACATTCCCTTGCCTTTGGTTGGAACAAGCATGGACAACTAGGTTCAGGTTCCATAAGAAATGGTATGTTTAGGTATTAAGATCATTTTAAGTATGTACAACAGTGGCAAACTTTTGTTTGCTTGGATGGCTATTGTCATTCATGCCTTTCTTAGTTTGGAGTATGCATTGTGCATTACATGTGCAGTTGAATCCCATTCTTCCTTTTCTTTCCTGTACATCTTCATGCTAATTGGAACTTGGTTTTTATTTTTGTGCTTTGGAATTTGTAAATTATCTGAATGTATTTTGAAATGGTCATCGCCCGAACAAGTTTGGATTATCTTGTTTAATTGATTATCATTTTGGTTAAGCTGCATGAAAATATGCGGGCTTCCATGACTATTCACTATTGTCTTAATAGTGAGCTTCCATGACTATTATCATTTGATGAAGGGTTTTTACATTGAATCTTCTTACCAGAATAATTGTCTTAGTTGGCAAGCACTAAGGGCCTGTTTGATTGCAGTTTTTAAAAACTGTTTTTGGTTTTTAAAAACAGAAAAATAAAAAAACCTGTTTGAATAACTGTGTTTGACAGAAAACAAAAAAATAGAATATGTTTTGATAGCAGAAAACACAGAACAATTAAAAGTTGTTCTGAACTCCAGTTTTTTAAAACAAAGGAAATACAAAAAACATGTCCTTTTATTAATGGCATGTACATAAATACATAAAAACAATACTAGGATGAATTCTCAGAACTAATTTTATAAAACAGTTCTACAGAACAAAAGAGTAGAACAATTATCAAACAGGCCCTAATTACTATTCTCTTAATCATTGTAATGTTATGAGTGATTAAGAAATTATGATAAAGCTTTGGGAAGAATTTATACCCAAGGTGAAAACTCCATTTAGATGCTCAGTGAGAACTGATAAGTTAGAAAGGTCACATGGGCAGCTGATTTGATCAAGGCCATCTTTGGTCAATTTAGTTGCAGTCTGAGCTCCTATTGCTCTCATGATATATATTACAACTGTGAAGTTGTGATAAAATTCCAGTCTATTCTTGTTTATGTGACATATGGTGGTTGGAACTGCCTACTCTGATACTTGTAATAATGCTTTTTTGCAAATTATTACTGCCATTTGTTATTGCTATTAAGTAAAAACTATTGCGTAATGGTAATTGATATTTATTGGTTACCTTTTTTCTTTCTATCGAAGTGAAAAAGATAGCTGATATAAAACTATGCAGATTGGACAGCTTTCTTTTTAGTTCATGATCTTATGAATATCCCAGTTACATTATGTCATGAGGAATGACCATCTGGATTCCTTCCTTGTTTTGTCTTATGCAGAAATTGAGTCTTCTCCTGTTCGCTGTCTAGTGTCAGAAGTCAAATATACTACTTGTGGTGGTGACTTTACTGTGTGGTTGTCTTCCATTGAAGGAGCTTCTATACTGTATGGTTTGTGGATAAAAGTTTTAATTTAGTTTTCTTGATTTGCTAACATTATTTTTTCTTTTCTTGCATGATCTGAAATCTCTGTTCTTTTTCTTCTCTTTTTCAGTACTGCAGGGCTCCCACAGTATGGGCAACTTGGACATGGAACAGATAATGAGGTATGCTTGAGGAAGTTGTTCTAGTTCTATGATCTTTTTTTGTCTCAAGATGTGTGAATTTACTTTCTTGAAATCTACTAGAAGATTTTCTGAATTTATTAATTTCAATCCAAATTTGGGGTCCAGGGTGCTGTATCTAAGTAGTGAAATTATGGTCTATTGCCATCAGATATAGATGCCATGTACTTGGGGCTCATTACTTAGTATTGAGCTAATAAAGATTATCGGGCTCGTGCATCATCTCTATTAATTTCACAAGGTTTGTAGTGTTGGGCTACTGGCATCTTTCCTTCAGTGTTCAGTGTCATGGCATCAATTTGATCATCTATGTCACTCTTTATATTATTAATGATAATACAATTTCTGTGTGAGAAAAATATGCAAGGGTTGGATATTATTGCTGTCTTGGTATGTATGCGCACAGTACTATAAATGTCTTGTTAGCCTGGCCAACTTGCAACTTTTTATTTCCTTCATTCCATATGCTTGTGCATATGCCAATATATAACCTGCATGCATATTGCTTGGTGCAGTAGAGAATGTAAAAGATTTATATAATGTTGCATACTTACATGTGCTTGCAGTACAATTCCAAAGACAGTTCTGTGAAGTTGGTTTATGAACCCCAACCACGTCCTCGGGCAATTGCTACACTTGCTGGGGAAACAATTGTGAAAGTGGCTTGTGGAACAAATCACACAGGTTGTTATTTTGTGCTCTTTCTCACTTCATCTGATCTTGTTGGTTACTTTTTCATATTGTTTTTTTGTTTTGGGTAGTGGCGGTGGATAAGAATGGCTTCGTTTACACGTGAGTAATACTTTAGTTTCTTGATATAAACTCCTATTCCTTGTTTTCAATGTTGGATAAGTAGTAATTATCAATTATCATTGTGTGCAGGTGGGGTTTTGGTGGTTATGGAAGGTCAGTGCTTGGTTTTCAATTGGGCTGCTAATACTTCATTGATTACTAGAAAGGCTGCAACTGTTTGATAGTTCTCATTTAAATTTGGCTTCATAGTTGGCCCTAATTTTCTGTCCCAGTGTTTACTTAAGTTCTGATATCTGTAGGCTAGGACATAGGGAGCAGAAGGATGAGTGGGTCCCTCGTCGTATTGATGTTTTCCAGAACAGAAATGTTCTTCCTCCTGATGCTGTGATTTCAGCTGGTTCTGTGAACTCTGCATGTACTGCAGGTAGACTTTACATAAATTTTCCTGGTTTACTGAAGTAAAATATTCACTGATATTAGTATAGATTCCTAAGCTTCGTGGCTTTTTCTTTTGGGTGTCTTTTTGGTGAAGCATTTATTATGAACTGATACTGATGGTATTCATAACTAAATTGTATCTCATGCAACTGTCTGACCCTTCTTATGCTGGCTCTCTTTGGAGTTTGATCTCTTGAACCTCGAAGTGACAATTTGTTGAAAAGTTTTGTGTGCAGTGATTGGGTGATATCACTGATACGTGTAATTGAAATCACAAAGTTCCTGTTGCTTGTCAAACGTCGATGATATGTTTAGTCATGGATGTATTGCATTTCTACTTATAAGTTCTTTGTTACCCCTCCGGTAAGAATAATCAGAAGAAAATGGAAAAATAGTGGAAGGTATACATATTAATGTTTTGTCAATTAATTAGTTCACTGTGTGTGCACTTAAAGAGTCTAAAGCCAGAGCAAATTTGAGACTTGTTACTGAGGTTCCCCTGCCTCACTCGTGTCATCTTTTTGTTGGTGTATATGTAGTTTAACAGTAATATAGAACTCTTTTTTGTGGGTGTTAATAATAATTCTATTCATGAACTTTCTAAGAACCTAAGCTTTTGGATTGGGTTAAAGTGGTCATTGATGTGGTACAGGATCTTCATGACCAAGCAGATAGTTTTTAGTGGGAAAATCAGTGAATCTCATGTCAAATTTTTAAAGGGCTTAATCATTTTACTAGACTTAACTAGCTGATTGGGGTTATTGTGTAATAGTTTTACTAGACTTACTTCTGGTCTATTGGCATAGTTTATTTATAATCATTTCTGGACTAGAGCTATGAGATTGGTATGAGGGCAGGATAAGAATGGTATTTTCAGACCCAGTTCCATATGGCAACGTATGCTCTCTCACTTTAGGTAGGGACAAGTAGTTGGATGCAGTGACAAAGCAATGGGGATCCATACTTTGTCATCAATCCAATTCCTACCGGAATTTCTCTCTTTCAATCACATACGTAAGAAAGATAAAATTAAAAAAAAAAAGGGGCTCCATAGAGCAATATCATTCTACTTTACCTTCTTATGAACTGTACGAAGGGAGTAATGCTATTCCCTCACAACTCAGTGGAGCAACTCTAGGACGAATTTTCTATGTGCTTGGAGAGCCTATTGATAATTTAGGTCCTGTAGATACTCGTACAACATCTCCTATTCATAGATCCCTGCCTGCCTTTGTACAGTTAGGTACAAAATTATCCATTTTAATCATAGTGATGGTGATTCATATTATTGTGCAAGATTTATGTCATATGTGCCTGTTTTTTAAGTCCTATAACTGGCTTTTTATGACTCTGCTAAACTATAGAAATCCCCTTTACCTGTCTCTTAACCATATATCAATATTGTCAGTTGGCAGTCAGCTTTACGTCTTATGGGAAATTTTTTTTTTTTTTTAAATGTGAGTTGGTACAGAATCATAAAATTGCTGATTTGAGGGTAAAGCGGAACATTTCCATGTTTCTAATCTGTCCCGAAACAGTTTTCTCCTCTTTGTAGCCTATTTTTCCATTAAGCTATGCACATACGATTCTGTTTTTACCCTCCTACTCCTTGACAATAGAATCTTTCAGTTTATGTAGTACATTGGAATTCTACGCTCTTGCACATTTTAGAACACTAATCATTTGAGTAAATCTGATTGTGGGACTGGCTTTGGGCTTTATGTATAGAATTTTGTCAGGCAGTGAGCTTGGGCCCCTTTAAAAATTGACAAAGTCAAGGCCTGGAGCCTGGCTGGTGATTAGCTCTAAATGTAAGTGATGAAATCAGAATTTTGTTTGATGCCTTTTCCCCCTTTTTTCTACATTGTCCTGCTTTCCGTTATTTATTTGTAAAATATCTTATTTGTTTGCTTTGTTGTGTTCAGTCTCTAGAATACTGTCTAGTCTGTATCCTTGTTCATCTCATTGCTTTTGCTCACTCTTAATGCATTTGTAACATGTGTAGTGGTAATCTGTTTGGGCATTACACCTCACCTGGTAGTTTGTTTGATCTGTTATTTGTGTAGTAAATTACAAAATTAAATCTATCTTCACCCAGTCCCTATTTAGTATATCATGACTTGATAGGTTTTTATTACATTTCAGTATCTGAACTTAGAAGTTTATATGCTTTTCAGGCGGAGGGCAATTGTATATGTGGGGCAAAATAAAGAACACAGGTGATGACTGGATGTATCCTAAGCCTCTAATGGATTTAAGGTTGTGCTTGTTCCATGATTTTCATAATTTCTTGCTTTTTATCAATCATCTGCCTTTATTTTTTCCTGAATTCAACCAAAGTGTTGCATAATTAGTTAGGTAACATTTTGGGTATGTGTTGGATAGTGGCTGGAACATACGATGCATGGATTCAGGCAATATGCACCATTTTGTTGGGGCTGATTCTTCATGCATAAGTTGGGGCCATGCTCAGCACGGAGAGCTGGGATATGGACCTAATGGACAGAAGTATGTGTGATTTTTTTTTTGTTTTTCATATACTTGTTATTCGTGTTTACCTGCTTTGGTGGTTTTACCTGCTTTTAGGTCTTCAGCAGTACCAAAAAAGGTGGATATTCTTGAGGGCATGCATGTTATGAGGTGGGTGTCAAGTGTATTTAATTCTTCCCTCCTTTTTTATCTATCTCACTTTTGTTTTATGGATCTCATATTATGCATCTTACTTTGAAAGTCTAACAGTTGAACTTCAATCTCTCACACTTGTTCTTTGTTTTTGGAAGCCAAATTGTTGAGGATGTCTGTAAGAAATTGCTTATTATGTGCCTTATGAAGTTTTTCTTTTTTGGTTGGAGCTTTAGGATATAATTATAATATATATATTTTTTCATTTTGAATCAGTGTTGCTTGTGGTATGGGTCATTCCATGGTCATTGTTGATAGATCAAATGTTGGTGAACGACTTGACCAGGTAGCGCTCTTAATCGATGTGCACATGTCAAAAATATCTTGGCAGAGTTCATACTTTGATACTGATGTCTTATTCTTAGCAGTTCCTGTCATCTCTTGATTACTTTACCATAAGTTTTCAGTTTTAAATGAGTTCTTTTATTTGGGGAAACGTGTTAGGACTTGGGAGGGTGAATGGATAAGGAACAATGATTATTAAAGAGTGTATATTGATGCTTTGTTTCAGGAGTGGTTGATTTTTCAGAGAATGTGGGGCCATGGGCTATGTTTGTGTTTATTGTAACATAAACGAGATGCTTCCAGATTGGGACTAGGGATTAGGGGATTTTTGTTTTTTCATCTTCCTCATGCTTCATTTTCTCTCTTTTGATGTTTGGAAGTCCTCTACATTGGTCCTCCTATGTATTTAATTTTATGTTCGTAGCTGCTGATATTTTTTTGCATTTTATTAGTGATACAAGGGGGCTTTTCTAACTTTAATGTTTTCTGCAGCTTGATATATATGATGGCAAAGCTTCTGGTGAAGGTATGTACTAATAACGCAAAGCGAGTTTTAGGAAATGGCTTTGGAAAATATATTATGGGTGATTAGGGGACTAAACAAATTGGTGTTCTGTCATGTGATTTATGCAAGCGTGTTTTGTTATCTATCTTGAGCTTAAACTGGTACTGATTCGTATGTGCTGTTGCTGTAGTGAATGAAGAACCTGTAAAGAAAACTACTGTATCTAAGCAGACTGCAAAAAAGGGTGCAAAAGGTGCTGACAATTCAAAGAAGAGGAAGAAATCAAAAGAATCGTCGGACTCGGAGGAGGAAGATGGTGAAGAAAGTGATGATAGTGAGGAGCAAGTAAATGGTGTGGCCAAGGACAGAAGGCAACGCGGTAAAAATCAATCTGGTAAAGCCAAATCCAACGCCAAAGCTAAAGCTAAAGCTAGAAGTTCTGGCACTGGGCGTAATCGGCCTCCAGCAAAAACGGGTAAGAGAGGAAGACCCCGTAAGTCATGATTCGATCATTTTGTGATCAAAAGCTAAAAAGTTTTGTTCACCGCTATGTAATTCATTGGCTGCGGAATTTGCCTGCTTGTATTTCATTATAGTTTTTAAAATTTTTATCCCACTAAGTTTCTAATGTAAATTTTTAGATTGTAGACCCGTTCTGATCCACAGGCTACAAACAAACTACAAGTGCTAGGTTTTAATTATGAACTGAAGGAAAAGATCTCGTTGTTACCTCTTTTTCCCGCCAGCACCACTACGGACTACAAGTGCTACTGTGCTAGGCTATATGAAATAGGTTGAGATAACAATTTTCAGCTCAATTTAGTTTTGTAAGAAGTTCTTTACCTAGTTTTTAAAATTGAGATTTGATTTTTTTTAATTATAGTCTGACATTTACTGGGTTTTATTGTTAACTTGTGTTTATGTCTTAATTATGCAATTAAGTCAGTTTAAGGAATTAAAATGTAACTTTTGCTAAGAAGCTAGGAAATTTTAGTCTAAAACTTACTGGTTTTATTGTTAACTACTGCATAAATTTCTCTGGGCCAAAGAATTCCTGGGCACAGTTGGCTTTACTCGAACAAAAAATAAAAGGCAATTCTTTTCCAGTTAGTCTGTAAAAAGCAAACGACTTCTCTAAATCATAACATACGTTAATTTTTTAGAAATTTCATTGTTATTTTTCAAATGCTGTATATGCTTTATTAATATTACCTATAAAAGAAAACTTTACAAATACAGCGGGAAGCCTGTTACTGTAACACATTCTGATATTTGGTTTAAAAACAACACATTAATTTTGAACATACATTGATTGAATGTATTAAGTAATTTCAAAATAATCAAAATTTTTTAATTTATAATATTACTTAACAATTTTAATAACAATAATAATATATTAATTATGAAGGAGGTATAAGGTGTTGAGAATAGAAAATAAATAAAAACGATGGAGCAACCATTGAATCCGATCCGACTCCGTAATATTTATATCTTAAAAGAAGGTAGTATGGATGTATATCACTTCAAAACATGAAAATCCACAAAGTCCCGATAACAAGAGCAATAAACTTACGTGATTTGGATGAGTAATTTCAATCAACCATCGAAGAAATGTTTGAAATTACTTTAATTATCTCACGTTACAAAATTTTGTGTTTGAATTATGAAGGGATAAAATTTAAAACTTTCATGATAATTTAATTAAATAATTTAAAAAAATTTAAAATTTTAATCAAATATGTGAAATTTTAAGATTTCCTTTCATTTTACTTTTTAGAGTATCAATTTTTTTTTATCATTTTTAATATATATATACATATATATATAAATGTATATATGATTACATAATGTATATAAATTTATATATGTGTATATATATAAACACATGTATATTCATATATATATATACATACATGTGCTTAGTGCTTACATATGCGCGCCCACTATAAGTATATATGAGGGTGTATTTATATATTTATATACACATACACATTTGCATGAATATATGGAAACATATATTTTTATGTATATATGCATACATTCAAATACATTTTACGTTTATATATACACATACACTCATAAATATACATAAATGTATATATTAAAACATCATACAAATATTTATTATTAGTTATAACAAAAGATTTTATAAATATTATAATTATTCCAACAAGAAATCTAAAATACAAGTAATTCAAATTAAAGCTTTCAAATTCTCCATATTTTAAATTCCATGATGGTGTAGAATTGAGAAAGGAAAAAAAAAAAATAGTCGACTTATTTATTTTTTTTCTTTTTTAATTTTACCACACTTTATAATTTTTTTACTTTAAAGATCTAAATTCAACTTAGATATGATAACCTTGAGAAATGTTGGCAGTGGCATTGAAATGTGTTAGGGAAGTGAAGAGAAAGAAGAAGGGATTGTGGGCACAAGGCAGAGAGGATTCTTTTTGAGCATCGCGATTCCTGGTATTGATTCTGTGTCTATGTCCTCAATCTTCATCCCTTGTGGCAGATCCCAATCAAATGCATTCACTAGATTCGCAAGTGTTAGCTCCACCTCCAACATTCCCATCTGCAATCCTGGGCATATTCTTCTTCCTCCTCCAAATGGAAGTAATCCATATTCTTGTCCCTTCAACTCCACTGAGCTGCCTTCAACTTCAAATCTTTCTGGATAGAACTCCTCTGGCTTCTCCCATGCCTCTGGATCTCTTCCTATTCCCCACACATTAAAATAAATCACAGTCTTTGCCTTTATGTCATACCCTTCTATCTCGCAATTCTCTGTCACTGCTCTCGGTACCATTAGGGGTGCTGCCGGGAACAGTCTCATTGTCTCTTTCACTACTGCCTTCAGATAATTAAGCTTCTGAACGTCGCCTTCGTCTATGAAATGTTTTCCTGGGTATAATTTTCTGACTTCTTCTTTAACCTTCTTCATCACTCGAGGGTTTCTAATCAGTGCCGTCATGGCCCAAACAATAGTTGCTGCACCCGTGTCTGTTCCAGCTATGAATATATTCTGCACCCAAACAATTGAATACATATTATTATTATTATTATTATTATTATTTTATAAGACTCGCATTCTCTGTATGCCAATTGCCAATCTAATTTATGCTTGAATGGGTCTCGTCATATTGGATTCATTGAAATATACGCCTTATGATGCAAGCACATATATAAATTATAAATTATGATTATATATATATATATATATATATAGACTACAGAGTGATGATGTACAGGTTAACAAGTGCCGTAACACTACGGGTTAAAGAAATTTGTAATTATTTGTTAGAGTATTTAACTAATTTTCAAACCTTTTTAACCAGTGTGGTACTCAATATTCAGCAAAACTTATTTTATAATATGAAGTGCGTATAACAGTTATGTATTGACTATTTCTATGTGAGTATGCATTGGTCTCTATATACGCTGATATATTTTTTTAAAAAATTTGTTAGGATAATATTTAATAATATTGAGTAATATTTTTTATTTTTATATATTAAATAGACCCACTAAATATTTATAATATATAAAAATAAAATATATGACTCAATATTATTAAATATTATATAAACAATGTGGTATTAATAACGTATGTAAGAATTTTTCAGGTTTCTAGTGTTAATTAAGAGACGTGCATGCACGACTATGTATATGTGCCTAGACCTACACATATATGCAAAATACTGAATTAATATGAATGCACGTGATAGAATTTTAATTTCTTCAGAAATTATTTCATTAAATTATCATAAAATTTTAAAACTTCAATCCTTTATAATTGAATTCTATAATAGGATAATTCAAATACTTTTAAAAATTAATTTCTTTAAATTATCCTAACACAACATAAATAATTCTAAATATATATATAAGATTTTTATAACATGTAATTTAAAAAAAAAAAAAAACAAATCCAATTAGATAGTAATAGTATTGAATGAGATGGAAGAGAAATAACCATGAGCAAGGCTTTGATGTTTGTCATGGTGAGATCAAGGGAGAAAGAGTTATCCTTCATCAATCTGAGACAGAGACCAATGAAGTCATCGTGTTGAGATTCAGGTGAGTGGATATGGTCGTTGATAATCTCCTCGTAAAAATCGTCCAAATCCTGAGCGTTCTTGTCAAGCCTCTGCAACACTCCCCTCAGCCTATCAATCCATCCCAACAGCGGAAAATGGTCGGAGAAGTAAAACGTTGTTATCATCACCTGCGATTCATTCAGCATTCCATGAAACCTACTGCTTTCGGTTCCTTCATCTTCATATCTCTTCCCAAAAGCCACTCTGCATATTATGCTGCTAGTCAGACACGTCATGGCCTCACTCAAGTTAACCACGTTTCTCGAAGAAGCCAACTTTGATATTTTGTCTATCGTTCGCCGCACTTCGTCTTCTCGGATGAAGCGAAACGATTGAACGCGCTTGTTGTTGAAAAGATGAATCACACACAGCTTTCTGATTTCTCTCCAGTAATCGGTGTCGGTAGAGAAAACCAAGTCCGATCCGTCATAGGAATATTTACGTTGACCCAACAAAGAGGGTCTGCCTGCAGTTTGGCGGTCGTAGGTTTTGAGGAAGTTGTCGGCCATTTTGGCAGAGGAAACAACTAAGGCTTGGATAGAGCCGAGACGCAAGAACATGAGAGGGCCGTATTGCTTGGAGAGAAGCCATAGATGGCGATGGAGGTCTGAGCTAGGAAGTTGATGGATGTTGCCTATGATAGGAAGGGGTGGAGGACCCGGTGGATATTTAGGTGCCTTTGCTTTTGTAATTCTATGTTTTTGGACAAGGTAGAAGAAGATAACAGGGATGAGACATACAAGAGCAATTGCAAACAGCATGGTGGCAGAGGATTTTGGAGATTCAAAGGTAGCTAGATAGACAGCTAGTTAGCTTCTCTAGAATATATATAATCACTTACCACTGATATAATTATTTATAGCAGGAAGTAGGACCAGCAATCATAATATTTTACTGGTTAAGTTAATTACCCTTTTGTTCTTTGTTTATTTAATTAGTCTTTAACATTAAAATTTTCTATTTTATGTTAGTTTGACCATGGTTTTTAAATTGCACTCTACATGTTGAGAAGCAAAGAATAGATCAGGTAATGGGAACACGAAGAGGGGACGAGGTGGGAGGGTTTTGTTGGAATGAGAGGAAAAGAAGAGAGAATTAAGTAATTAATTGATATGGATGTGATATTCTTCGTCGGAGTGGGGACACATATATTGTCATAATCTGACATTGAAGCATTTTTTATATAATTCTAGTTTTCTTTGTATCTATCTATAAAAGTTTCACCGTGTCTTAATTTGTGAATAGAATCGTCTGACTCATGAGTTTTTTTCTTACTCGGGACGTAGCTTGATGCTGAATACTACGAAAGGCCATTGATAATTGACGAAAGAAAGTGTTCATAATTTGATTAGAGTGAAAAGCAAAAGAAAAGAATTTCAGAATGGCAAGGTTTCAGGGGGGATATATTGTCAAAATTTTCAAAAATATTTTATGGACAAAAGAAGAAAAATGAAACTTCTACCTACATATTCTAGAATACTGCATAAAATTTAAATGGTAATTGAGATCTTTAACAATAATTTTTTATAATTTATAATAGTATTAGTAAAACTAACCAATTAAATGCATTAGCGTTTAAAGTCAATATGTTCTTCAACCCCATCTCTCTTTAATCAATTCTGTCTTTTGATTCTGCTGCTGTAAGATAATTAGGAGTGGGCTTATTAATCTTTGTTTTAACTTTTTTAACAGCCTTCCTTGCTTATCTGTACTGCGCTTCCATTGATATATACAAAATGAATTGAAATGAACCCAATAAGTGATTTGAGTGAATTCGCTTTAATACTAAGATAACAATGGCATATAATTGGTCAAATATAAACAAAATTTTATAATATATTAACGGATAGGAATGGAATTAAAAATTTATAGAAATACATAATAGAGCCCTTTTAGTTACTAGATTTTTAAATCATAAGAACTGGAAAATTAACTAAAATCATATGACAAAAAATAATTTATCTAATTAAAATAAGAAAAATATTTTTTAATCGCCTCCACAATTGGCAATGCGTGAGCATGATAAAATCACACCTCTCTAGAAAGTATATTGGGTCACTGTCTAATTAGTTTTACTATCATAAAAAAGATTGTTTATTTGGAGGAGGATATAGTCGTACTTCATTAATTCGCTTATTAGAAAGTTTAATTGACTTTGAAAGTTTCAATCAATTTTTATAATCATGACAATGACGCATGATAACTACGTATTAACTTCAATAATGAATAGCCGAATTCAAATAATCCAGCATAAAGGCTGCAAAGCTTATATGGCATGTTTTGTGTATCTTTATTTTTGTGTATTTTTATTATCAAGTTTTGTGTATGTATATAGTACAATTTATTTATTACAAGTTGAAAGTTTCAGAGTGTTGGCCCAATTAGTGAGTCCATTCTCTTTCATCTCATTGCTTCATTTCACTCTGTCCAGTGTCCACACTATTCCCCCTTCTTCCTTCAGAAATTATGTGTGTATTAACTATAAACTATATATTTATGGTATTCATAATCTGCCTTCATAAATTGATTTTAATATATTCAACACAAGATCACGTGTCTCTTACGAAACACTCATCTTTAATATTTAGACTTAGAACATAAATTGCTTCAGATTCAGAGTCCAGCCTTCCCTCATGTGAAACACACGAATCCGCTTTTGTGATACATGGCGATTTTATTTTGCTTAAGATGAGTTTCACCTATCAGTGTGGAGGGGTCCTAATCCATGTTTGTACTAGCTTAGTTGTTGATTTAACAATTACAATGAGATTTAGTTGATAGGATAGGACGCAACGTAACCATGCCAATCGAGCAGAAAAATAAGTAATGAAAGGTTGTTAATTAGACGAGTCAAATAGCAATATAGGCAACTAATTATAATTATCTCCTTTCTTTAATCTTTATGCCTTACGCAGACTCTCAAGTTGGGTTGTTTCTTGTCAAACCTTCTAAGAGGATCCGTTTTGAAATTGCCTCTCCCTCGATTCTTCTTTTTTTTAAAAAAAATAAAATAAAATTAATCAAATATCTCTTCCTGAATCCCGCATTATATATCATTTCTACAATTTAAACAAAGGCCAAAGCATCCTTCTGATGGTAAACCATCAATAAACAAAACACAACGTCTCAGACCCACTCAATTATGATATAGTCAATCATCTTGTTCCTTGAATTAAATAATAGAATATACGAAAGGAATGCATAAGAATTGAGACAGAATATTTGAAACTAGTATCAATAATGTTTGACTCTAATAGAGGTGACTAATTTTTATAATTTAACAAATTAAAATTAAAATTTTTGTTAAGAGAAATATCTATATTTAATATTTAATAATATCTTAAATAAAATTATTTTTAATAAAATAATATTATTTAAAAAAATTAAAAAAAATTATATAATATTAGTTACTACCAGAGATCCACACCACTGTAGATCTTTTCTTTTGTGAAAATTATTGAATTTTCTTTCTTAAAAAATTACAAGACAAGCGGTGCCATGTGAACCACGTCTATAATAACCTCACGAGTGAGGGCCATTTGGATAGTCCCGACAGTAGGATACATCCAAATAAGAGGAAAATAGCTTCTTTATTAATTAAAATAATGATATTTAAATTTCAAATTATAATATTTTAATTTTTAACTATAAAAAAGTAAAATATACTATTTCATTTAACTTCTGAGGATCATATAATTGTTCAAATAACTTGACCCGAATAACAAATAAATTTAATATGTCTAAGCTTGACTCTATTTTTAAAGTCTTTTGATCTCAAACTCTCAATGACAATTGATGGGTATTTAATCAATGTAAATGGGCTAGGAAGCGCAATGAACAACCAGGCCCATTGGATATGTCTAATTTCAACCAACAGGGGACAGAAATAGCATGCTATGAATTTATAATTAAGATAGTTTTTGGTATCAGAATTATGATACCGTTGGTGGGATTGTTGTCCTGTTTTCTGGTTTGAAATTGTTGGCGTGGACCCACAACATCATAGTATCGAAAGAAAACGAGTACCAACTAATTAACGTCACTTTTACTATTCTTTTCATCTCAGTCTTGCACATAAATTTAGCATTGTCGTCAAGTGTAGCAGATCGGAACGAGTTTGAAAGAAACAAGTTTGAGCAAACGTCAACTCGCGTTAACATAAAAATTTCAGCAAGATATGGTGCACATAAATTTAATCTGTACTTGAATCTCGTGTCTATAGATTATATATGGTACACATAAATTATATATATGGAGCGATTGCTTATTATATATATATATTTTTCCCTTTTGGACGACAAACATTTATTCCATCACGAACTGAAGCTGTACAAACTGGCCTATAGAGCTACTGCATGACCGAAGTAAAAACTGCTATCTTTTTTTTTTTTTTCTTTTTGGACTAATATATAAGTTAGACAGCCAAAATGGGCTACACCAGAAAGACAAAGGAGGGATAAGGATATACTCTGGCGGGACAAGGAGAAATATGAACCAACAATGCCCTACCTTGTTTTTATGTGGTTGTGGGCCACAAGGCAAAGATCATTTTTCTTGCGCATAGTGATTCCTGGAATGACTTGTATGTCAATGTCTTGCTTGTGAACTCCGTTAGGCAATTCCCAATCAAATGAGTGAAGAAGATTAGCAAGGGCAAGCTCCACAGTGACCACTCCCATTTGTATTCCAGGACAGATTCTTCGTCCTGCTCCAAATGGGATTAGCTCAAAATCTTGTCCCTTAAAATCTATTGAACACTTAAAGAATCTTTCTGGATTAAATTGTTCTGCCTCTTCCCATGTCTCAGGGTCCCTTCCTATAGCCCATGCATTCACAAACACTAGAGTTTTGGGCTGAATCTCATACCCTTCAATATTACACTTTTGCATCGATTCTCTTGGCAACAGCAGGGGTCCAGGTGGGAACAGTCTCAGAGTTTCCTTCACAATTGCTTTAAGATAAGGAAGCCTTTGAATATCCTCTTCACTTATAAAATCTTTTTCACCGTATGCACTTCTGATTTCATCTTGAGCCTTTTTCATCACTCCGAGATTCTTTATCAGTGAGGTCATAGCCCAAACTATTGTGGCTGCACTCGTGTCCGTTCCTGCTATAAATATATTCTGCATGTGTGTGCACACAAAAGAATTAATTAATTGAATAATGATCATTAAATAAGTACATAATGGATTGACTTTAATAGCTATAGCGCAGTGGCTGACTTTACCATGAGCAGGGCCTTGATGTGATCCAGAGTGAGATCAAAGGAGCCTGAATGAGCATCCATTATTCGAAGAAAGATATCAATGATGTCTTCATGTTGGTGGGATTGAGGTGTGGTTGGATTGAGGTGGTCTTCGATGACTTGTTGGTAGAACATGTCGAGCTGCTTGAAGGTTTTATCTAGTCGCCAGAGTAGTCCCCTGAGTCTATCCACCCAACCCAACCATGGTATATAGTCTGAGAAGTAAACTTCCGCCAACAGAGCCTGAGCTTCGTTGAGTAGTCCATGAAATCTGCTCCTTTCATTTCCTTCGTCTTCCTCATACTTCTTCCCGAAAGCAATCCTACAAATTAAAGTGCTTGCGAAAGACAGAGATGTCTCACTTAAGTTGATTATCTTGTGAGAAGCAGCAGATTGTGATATTCTGGAAATCATTCGCGCAACCTCGTCTTCCCGAATGGGACAAAAGGAGTGGTTGCGTCGAGAATTAAAGAAGTGGAGGGTACATAGTTTTCTCATCTCTCTCCAGTATTCACTATATTGTGCGAAAGACAGGTCTAGGCCATTGTAAGACAATTTCATCTGACCAAGCAAGGATGGTCTGCTAGCAAAGGTGAGGTCGTGGGTTTTCATGACTTCTCTGGCCATTCTTGAGGAGGAAACAACTAAGATTGGCTTGTTGCCCAAACGCAAGGACATGAGAGGACCGTACTGCTTGGAGAGGTTGCATAGATGGCGATGTGGGGCTGAGTTATGAAGCTGATGAAAATTGCCTATGAAAGGAAGGCCTGGAGGACCTGGTGGTAGGGTTGTTCTTCTTGTTTTTCTTGTGTGTCGACTGTGGATGAAGATTAGGAGGAAGATGGAAGAGCAGAGAATGACAAGTAAGAGTACATCCATCATAGAAGACAAATTTTATGTGAGGCTAAGCACTTCATTCTAAATTTATTTGAACACTAGTGATCGATTGAAGAGCGGTTGCAATCTATATATATATATATATATAGAAATGATTAGCAACCAGCAGTGATGCGTTCCATACATTCACTACTTGATTTTAAATTTTCGGTTTAAAAAATGAAATTTTGATTGATTTACAAAATGATCTAATAATGTCTTCATTGTACAAGTAAAAAATCTCAGTAATTGATTGTATTGTTTGACTTCGTATCGAAAAGATAATACATTTTGCAGGTATTCAATTGATCAATTCATTTCGTCAAGACTCTCTTTCCCTGGACCACACCATCATGTTAACTAGTGAAACAATTTCTTTTGCGTTTAAATAAAAATGAGTTTACATATTTTTATATATTAATTATGATTTAATTTTCCGCAACTCCATATAATTGGAAAGGCTACCGCAGGGCTCCACAAGAAAGGAAAAACGTACAAAGCCCAAAACTTGGGAAAATGACATTACAAACCAGTGTTGATAAAATTGGACAAGTCTAAACAATTGATTAGTTGTATGATTTGATTTAAAGAATTAACTTGATTAAAATTAGAAAAATAAAAAATAAATGAGAATGAGACAATTTTTTATTGTACCATTCAAACTTTTAATTTTTTTTTAATATTTAGGTTTGAAATTTTTTGTTGAATCAGATTATATGCATTGTTAATAACAAAATTTAAAATTTTATATGATTATAAAGTAATTAATATGATGTGTAAATAATATAATTTCTTAAATTAGTATAATTTAAATATATGTTATTTTCATACATATCACGTATAGAAATATTTGTTACATCATATGCATAAACATAATTTTTTTACAATATAAATTATATTATTATTTTTTAATATTTATGTTATTATCTAATTTAACCATTAACAGAATCCGTCAACCTGTGACTTAGATAAATTTTTTAATTTTGTGATTGATTCAATTTCTAAAACACACACACATATTAGATTTCTAGCAATAACCATATATATTTCAACAAAGTCCTTTTCTTTAATCTTTCAACCATATAAATATATATATATATATGTATGTATAAAGCATATCAAGAGTAGAATTTAAACTTTATAATTTATGTAAAAATTAAAAATTTTATTCAAAATTTCAATAAAAGATAAACATGCTAAATTAATTGAATGTATTTTTTATATAATGTTTAAAGTTAAAAGAGTATTTTTTTAACATAAAATTTAAAATTTAAAAGAATTTTTTATACAACCTTGAAAGTCTATGAATGTCTTTTTCTTTTTTTTGTCTTTTAACCTTAAATTTATAATTTAAAAGAAATTTTACACGTCAAGTTTTGATTTTGTCGTCCACCACATGAAATGTTAATCTTTCTGTCGCATTCAATTGATGCAACTAAAAGGTAAGTTTTTTGTCGCATTCAATTGATGCAACTAAAAGGAACGTTTTTTGTCGCATTCATTTAATTCAAGTAAACGTCCAAGTTGGGTACAATTATACAAATTGATTTTGACTGTAATTATACTTTTTTCTTTGTTTTTTTATCTACGACGGCATAGCGAGGTTCAGTGCAGGACTGATTCTTCGCCCAACTTCACAGTGTAGCTCACTGACAAAGGCAATAGTGATCATAACGAAAAATTACTTCATGCAATTTTAATGAACTCATTGAAGTTAACACAACCTTCTTTTCTTTTCTTTATATTTTATTTTCATGTTAGCTGCCATGAATATCTTATACTGTGCAACTTCACATTGGTTTCATTATGAAATAGAAAGATTTGTGGATTGAAAACGCTTAATTTTTTTCAATAAATTTGACATGATAAAATTGGAGATAGATACAAAAAATTAATTTTATAAACTATACATAAGTGATAAGTCTGATTCATTTTAATGGATTTCATTTAAATTATATATGTATAAATTAACTTTACCATATAAATTTCTTTAAAATATTTCGGAGATCCTGTTCTCGACTTTGTATATATAAAGTTTCAAGTATACGTTCTTTCCTAATATTACTTATGGTCAAGAGATTATCAATTTTTGTTTTGATCAAAATATTTTTCATGGACAACATTAGAGTAAAATTCTTTCATATTAATTTGATGCTTTTAAAATTTTGAATTTAGAATGATTCCTAAAGAAATTGGATTTAAACTGCTAAAAGATTAATTTAAATGTTATAGTCTACTTATATTTTTTTCTCGCTATATTTTATTAATTTATCAATTTCTTCACTTTAAAAGATGTAATTCCGTACTAAGAAGTGAAATATAATGCAATTTATTATCTGCTATTATGCTTCCATCAAATCCTATATCATCTGTGTTCCTCCCAATTAACAAACTTGAAGACATTTTTAACTAAATTTGTGAGGGGAGTGAAGAAAAAGAAAAGGTGTGGGCCAATGGACACAAGACAAAGAGCATTCATTTTGTGCATCGTGATTCCTACAGCTGTCTGTCTATGTATGTCCTCAATCTTCAGCTTTTCGCCACTTCCCCAAATACCACAGAAAATAAATCATGCTATTTGCTTCTCTCTCATTACTAGCTTACACTGTCATTGTCCCTTTCACTATTGCTTTCAGATAATGAGGCTTTTGAATGCGTCGTCTTCGGGTTTCTTCTTTGACCTTCATCTCTCCAGAGTTTTTAATCAGTGCCGTCATATGTTCTGCACCCAAATAATTGAATTAATACATATTATTATTATTATTATTATTTTATAAGACTGTCTTGCTCTGTATCCCCGTCCCATTTTTTGGATAAATGAACGTGTCTCTTCATATTCGATTTCACTCAAGTTCACCACTTTTTTTCCAAGAACCCACTCTGATATTTTGCCTATATCATATGGCGCACTTCATCTTCTCATAGTAGAAACCCTCATGGAACTGATCCCTAAAGTCTCTTTGATGCTATATATATATATATAGAATATAGAGTGATGCCGTACAGGTTAACAAGTGCCGTAACACTACGGGTTAAAGAAATTTGTAATTATTTGTTAGAGTATTTAACTAATTTTCAAACCTTCTTAACCAGTATGGTTCTCAATACTGAGGAAAACTTATTTTATAATATGAAGGGCGTATAACAGTAATGTATTGACTATTCTCTATGTGATTATGCATTGGTCTCTATATACGCAGATATATTTTTTAAAAAAATTTGTTAGGATAATATTTAATAATATTAAGTCATATTTTTTATTTTTATATAATAAGTAAACCAACTAAATATTATAATATATAAAAATAAAATATATGACTCAATATTATTAAATATTATATAAACAATGTGGTATTAATAACGTATGTAAGAATTTTTCAGGTTTCTAGTGTTAAGAGACGTGCATGCACGCCTATGTATATGTGCCTAGACCTACTCATATATGCAAATTACTGAATTAATATGAATGCAGGAGTTAGAATTTTAATTTCTTCAGAAATTATTTCATTAAATTATCAAAAAGTTAAAAAAAACCTTGTTTGAATAATTTTTTTTAAAAAAATAAAAAAATAAAATATATATGTGTTTTGAGAATAGAAAATACAAAATAATTAAAAGATGTTTTGAACTCAATTTATTTTTTTGAAACAAAAAAAATACAAAAAATATATCCTTTTATTAATAACATATATATAAATATATAAAAATAATATTAATATGAATTCTCAATATTAATTTTATAAAACAATTTTAAAAAATAGAATACTTGTCAAACGTACTCATAAAAACTGCATTTAATTTTTTTTTTAAAACAAAGTACATTGCATGTAAGAATTAGTACACACGCATGCAGACCGATGCACCGTTGGCGTTTAGGGTTCAGTCTTGGCTTCTCTTGTCTTGACGAAAAAACAAAGCTAAAGAAATAATAAAAATTAACGTGCAAGCCTATATGAGGATGTGCGAAAGAGAAAGAGAAAATTAGGATGTTGGTGGATATCGTAGTAATGAGAACATGCGTGCTTGCTGGTGGTTCCAGTTCCATTGTATATGAAGGAAGATGTACGAAACGACACAAGATTAAAGGAGAGTGTGTAGACTGTAGTCACTGGTGAGGGTATCGTTGATGATGGTTTCTGAGGTGGGGTTTGAATACTAAAGTAAAAACAGTTTTCTCTTCTGAATTTTGATAAATGGGTCCATTATATATTTAGATAGTACAATTTATATATTACAAGTTGGAAGTTTCAGAGTGTTGGCCCAATTAGTGAGGTCCATTCTCTTTCATCTCATTGCTTCATTTCACTCTGTCCAGTGTCCACACTATTTCCCCTTCTTCCTTCAGAAATTATGTGTGTATTAACTATAAACTATATATTTATGGTATTCATATTCTGCCTTCAGAAATTGGTTTTAATGTATTCAACTCAAGATCACGTGTCTCTTACGAAACGCTCTCATCTTTAATATTTAGACTTAGAACATAAATTGCTTCAGATTCAGAGTCCAGCCTTCCCTCATGTGAAACACACGAATCCGCTTTTGTGATACATGGCGATTTTATTTTGCTTAAGATGAGTTTCACCTATCAGTGTGGAGGGGGTCCTAATCCATGTTTGTACTAGCTTAGTTGTTGATTTAACAATTACAATGAGATTTAGTTGATAGGATAGGACGCAACGTAACCATGCCAATCGAGCAGAAAAATAAGTAATGAAAGGTTGTTAATTAGACGAGTCAAATAGCAATATAGGCAACTAATTATAATTATCTCCTTTCTTTAATCTTTATGCCTTACACAGACTCTCAAGTTGGGTTGTTTCTTGTCAAACTTTCTAAGAGGATCCGTTTTGAAATTGCCTCTCCCTCGATTCTTCTTTTTTTTAAAAAAAAAAAAATAAAAATTAATCAAATATCTCTTCCTGAATCCCGCATTATATATCATTTCTACAATTTAAAAAAAGGCCAACGCATCCTTCTGATGGTAAACCATCAATAAACAAAACACAACGTCTCAGACCCACTCAATTATGATATAGTCAATCATCTTGTTCCTTGAATTAAATAATAGAATATACGAAGGGAATGCATAAGAATTGAGACAGAATATTTGAAACTAGTATCAATAATGTTTGACTCTAATAGAGGAGACTAATTTTTATAACTTAACAAATTAAAGTTTAAATTTTTGTTAAGAGAAATATTTATATTTAATATCTAATAATATCTTAAATAGAATTATCTCTAATAAAATAATATTATTTAAAAAATAAAAAAATTATATAATATTAATTACTACCAGAGATCCACACCACTGTAGATCTTTTCTTTTGTGAAAAAGATTGAATTTTCTTTCTTAAAAAATTACAAGCACAAGGTGCCATGTGAACCACATCTATAATAACCTCACGAGTGAGGGCCATTTGGATAGTCCCGACAGTAGGATACATTCAAATAAGAGGAAAATAACTTCTTTATTAATTAAAATAATGATATTTAAATTTCAAAATATAATATTTTAATTTTTAACTATAAAAAAGTAAAATATACTATTTCATTTAACTTCTGATGATTATATAATTGTTCAAATAACTTGACCCGAATAACAAATAAATTTAATATGTCTAAGCTTGACTCTTTATTTTTAAAGTCTTTTATCTCAAATTCTCAATGACAATTGATGGGTATTTAATCAATGTAAATGGGCTAGGAAGCGCAATGAACAGCCAGGCCCATTGGATATGTTTAATTTCAACCAACAGGGGACAGAAATAGCATGCTATGAATTTATAATTAAGATAGTTTTTGGTATCAGAATTATGATACCGTTGGTGGGATTGTTGTACTGTTTTCTGGTTTGAAATTACTGGCGTTGACCCACAACATCATAGTATCGAAAGAAAACGAGTACCAACTAATTAACGTCACTTTTACTATTCTTTTCATCTCAGTCTTGCACATAAATTTAGCGTTGTCGTTAAGTGTAGCAGCTCGGAACGAGTTTGAAAGAAACAAGTTTGAGCAAACGTCAACTCGCGTTAACATACAAATTTCAGCAAGATATGGTGCACATAAATTTAATCTGTACTTGAATCTCGTGTCTATAGATTATATATGGTACACATAAATTATATATATGGAGCGATTGCTTATTCTATTTTTTTTTTTCCTTTTGGACGAAAAACATTTATTGCATCACGAACTGAAGCTGTACAAACTGGCCTATAGAGCTACTGCATGACCGAAGTAAAAACTGCTATCTTTTTTTTCTTCTTTTTGGACTAATATATAAGCTAGACAGCCCAAATGGGCTACACCAGAAAGACAAAGGAGGGATGAGGATATACTCTGGCGGGACAAGGAGAAATATGAACCAACAATGCCCTACCTTGTTTTCATGTGGTTGTGGGCCACAAGGCAAAGATTATTTTTCTTGTGCATAGTGAGTCCTGGAATGACTTGTGTGTCAATGTCTTCCTTGTGAACTCCATCAGGCAATTCCCAATCAAATGAGTGAAGAAGATTAGCAAGGGCAAGCTCCACAGTGACCACTCCCATTTGTATTCCAGGACACATTCTTCGTCCTGCTCCAAATGGGATTAGCTCAAAATCTTGTCCCTTAAAATCTATTGAACACTTGGAGAATCTTTCTGGATTAAATTGTTCTGCCTCTTCCCATGTCTCAGGGTCTCTTCCTATAGCCCATGCATTCACAAACACTAGAGTTTTGGGCTGAATCTCATACCCTTCTATATTACACTTTTGCATCGATTCTCTTGGCAACAGTAGGGGTGTAGGTGGGAACAGTCTCATAGTTTCCTTCACAATTGCTTTGAGATAAGGAAGCCTTTGAATATCCTCTTCACTTATAAAATCTTTTTCACCGTATACACTTCTGATTTCATCTTGAGCCTTTTTCATCACTCCAGGATTTTTTATCAGTGAGGTCATAGCCCAAACTATTGTGGCTGCACTCGTGTCCGTTCCTGCTATAAATATATTCTGCATGTGTGTGCACACAAAAGAATTAATTAATTGAATAATGATCATTAAATAAGTACATAATGGATTGACCTTAATAGCTATTGCGCAGACATTACCATGAGCAGGGCCTTGATGTGATCCATAGTGAGATCAAAGGAGCCTGAATGAATATCCATTATGCCAAGAAAGATATCAATGATGTCTTCATGTTGGTGGGATTGAGGTGTGGTTGGATTGAGGTGGTCTTCGATGACTTGTTGGTAGAACATGTCGAGATGCTTGAAGGTTTTATCTAGTCGCCAAAGTAGTCCCCTGAGTCTATCTACCCAACCCAACCATGGTATATAGTCTGAGAAGTAAACATCCGCCAACCGAGCCTGAGCTTCGTTGAGTAGTCCATGAAATCTGCTCCTTTCATTTCCTTCGTCTTCCTCATACTTCTTCCCGAAAGCAATCCTACAAATTAAAGTGCTTGCGAAAGACATAGATGTCTCACTTAAGTTGATTATCTTGTGAGAAGCAGCAGATTGTGATATTCTGGAAATCATTCGCACAACCTCGTCTTCCCGGATGGGACAAAAGGAGTGGTTGCGTCGAGAATTAAAGAAGTGGAGGGTACATAGTTTTTTCATCTCTCTCCAGTATTCACCGTAGTGTGTGAAAGCCAGGTCTAGACCATTGTAAGACAATTTCTTCTGACCAAGCAAAGATGGTCTGCTAGCAAAGGTGAGGTCGTGGGTTTTCATGACTTCTCTGGCCATTCTTGAGGAGGAAACAACTAAGATTGGCTTGTTGCCCAAACGCAAGGACATGAGAGGACCGTACTGCTTGGAGAGGTTGCATAGATGGCGATGTGGGGCTGAGTTATGAAGCTGATGAAAATTGCCTATGAAAGGAAGGCCTGGAGGACCTGGTGGTAGAGTTGTTCTTCTTGTTTTTCTTGTGCGTCGACTGTGGATGAAGATTAGGAGGAAGATGGAAGAGCAGAGAATGACAAGTAAGAGTACATCCATCATAGAAGACAAATTTTATGTGAAGCTAAGCACTTCATTCTAAATTTATTTGAACACAAGTGATCGATTGAAGAGCGGTTGCAATCTATATATATATATAGAAATGATTAGCAACCAGCAGTGATGCGTTCCATACATTCACTGGTTGATTTTAATTTTTCGTTTAAAAAAATGAAATTTTGATTGATTTACAAATTGTTCTAATAATGTCCTTATTGTAGAATTGAAAAATCTCAGTAATTGATTATATTGTTTGACTTAATATCGAAAAGATAATACATTTTGCAGGTATTCAATTGATCAATTCATTTTGTCAAGACTCTCTTTCCCTGGACCACGCAATCATGTTGACTAGGTGAAATAATTTCTCTTACGTTTAAATAAAAATGATTTTGCATATTTTTATATATTAATTATGATTTAATTTTCGGCAACTCCATATAGTTGGAAAGGCTACAGCAGGGCTCCACAAGAAAGGAAAAACGTACAAAGCCCAAAACTTGGAAAAAAGACAATACAAACCAATGTTGATAAAATTGGATTAGACTAAGCAATTGATTAGTTGTTTGATTTGATTTATCTTTAAGAATTGATTTAATCAAAATTAGAAGAAAAAAAAATGAGAATGAGATAATTTTTCATTGTACCATTCAAACTTTTAATTTATTTTTGTTTTTTAATATTTAGGTTTGAAATTTTTTGTTGAATCAAATTACATGCATTGTGTATAATAAAATTTAGAATTTTACATGATTATAAAATAACTAATATAATGTGCAAATAATATAGCTTCTTGAATTATTATAATTTAAGTATATTTATTTTTATATATATAACTGATGTATATAAACATTCGTTATATTATAATCGTAAACATAATTTTTATAATATAAATTATATTATTATTATTTTATATTTATAATATAATATAATTTAATTATTGATAGAATTTGTTAACTTGTAATTTGATAAATTTTTTAATTTATTGACTAATTTAATTTTTTAAACACTCACAAAAATATTAAATTTTTAGCAATAACCATGTTTGGACAAAGTCCTTTTCTTTAATGTTTCAACCATATATAAGCATATCAAGAGTAGAATTTAAACTTTATAGTTTATATAAAAATAAAAAATTTTATTCAAAATTTCAATAAAAGATCAACATGCTAAATTAATTTATGAGTTTTCTATACAATATTTAAAGTTAAAAGAGTATTTTTTACATAAAATTTAAAATTAAAAAACAAATTATACAACCTTTAAAGTCTATGAAGGTCTTTTTTTTTTTAACCTTAAATTAATAATTTAATTTATTTGACACGTCACTTTTTTATTAAAATTTTAAATAAAAAATTTAATTAAAACAGTTCGAATTTGAAGAAATTTTACGCGTCAAGTTTTGATTTTGTCGTCCACCACATGAAACTTTAATCTTTCTGTCGCTTTCAATTAACGCAACCAAAAGTTAAGTTTTTTGTCGCATTCATTTAATTCAAGTAAAAGTCCAAGTTAGGTACAATTATACAAATTGATTTCGACTGTAATTATACTTTTTCTTTGTTTTTTATCTACGACGGAAGAACGAGGTGCATTGCAGGACAGATTCTTCGCCCAACTCCACGGTGAACCTCACTAACAAAGGCAGTAATGATAATTTTATATGTTCTCTAGTTTGAAATTAATATATATTTTTTATAATAACAAAATAAAAATAAAAAATTTATATTAATAAAAAATTATTATAAATATATTAAAAATTAAAATTTTTTATTTTTATTTCTCTTTTATTATAAAATTATATATTAATTTTAAACGATAAAAAATTTAAATATAATAATGATCATAGCCAAAAATTACTTCATGCAATTTTAATGAACTCAATGAGCTTAACACAACCTTTCTTTCTTTTTTTTCTTTCTATTTTATTTTCATGTTAGCTGCCGTGAATATCTTATACTGTGCAACTTCACATTGGTTTCATTGTGAAACAGAAAGATTTGTGGATTGAAATCTCTTAATTTTTTTCAAAAAATTTGACATGATAAAATTGGAGATAGATACAAAAAATTAATTTTATAAACTATACATAAGTGATAAGTCTGATTCATTTTAATGGATTTCATTTAAATTATATATGTATAAATTAACTTTACCATATAAATTTCTTTAAAATATTTCGGAGATCCTGTTCTCGACTTTGTATATATAAAGTTACAAGTATACGTTCTTTCCTAATATTAATTATGGTCAAGAGATTAGCAATTTTTGTTTTGATCAAAATATTTTTTATGGAAAACATTAGAATAAAATTCTTTCATATTAATTTGATGCTTTTAAAATTTTGAATTCAGAATGATTCCTAAAGAAATTGAACTTAAATTGCTAAAATATTAATTTAAATTTTATGCTTTATTAATATTGAGCAAAAAAAAGTTTACAAGTACACGTAGAGACAAATTTCTTTTGAAGAATACTTGTATTATTAGATATAAAGAAAATATAAGGTTTTGAAAAAAAAAAAAAAAGAGGTAGAGTAACAATTGAACCTGAGTCTCTAATTTTCTTGTCTATAAAAAGTGTTATTAATATATCATCTTAAAACATTTGACAAAAATATTACACACTCACGCAGTTACAAAAATAATAAATTAACAAATAACAAATTATTAATTGAGGTGAAAGTTATTTTATTACATAAAAAAGATATAAATTTAAATTTTAAAAAATATATTTATTAAAGAAATTTTATCTTTAATATTCTTGATTTAAAAAAATTAATTTTAAGACTAATATAATTTAAGAATATTTTAATTTAAAAAAACAGGAGAGCAATTACTAAGCAAGGTATAATTTTGGTAAAACAGTGATTTGAGTCGACCTGCCATATTGGTTCAGTTTGAGTGACAGATCGGTTCGATTCGCGTCCGAATTTTCTGTTGGATGTTTTTTTGCTGGGTCCTGTTGAACGTTTTAACAATAATTTTTTTTGTTGTTAAAATTTTTTATAATAAATATTATTATAATTATAACTTTTATTAAATTAATTATTTAAATAAAAATTATAGTAACAATAATATTTATTATAATAATATTAAAATATATTTTAATGACAAATAAAATTATCGTTAAAAAATCCAACAGGGTACACAGCAAAAAACGCTCAGCAGAAAATCCAAAAGCGTTCGATTCAGGGTTCTGTAGTTTGGAAAACCTCATGATAATCCGTAAGCTGGTTTCTTTTTTCCTAAAGTTGACTTTGTCTGTTATAATCTATAAATTTTAAACATAGTGGAGATTAGATTGAATGCAGAAAAAACAATTTTTTTTATTTAATTTGCCTATTTTCACTACCTATTTTATTTAATATAAAAAGAAAAGATGAACTCGACCCGCACATGATATTGGTTGGAGTGTTTTTTTATTAACTTTGAACTGACTCAACCCGTCATCCAAAATTGTTGACCCGAAACAACCTACAATAAATCTGACGTGTGAACAATCCTAAATATAGCGACGCAAATCCATGCGATGGCACATAATTGCAGCTGTAAACACTTGCATGGTTCAAACGAAATCATGACCGTACCTTTTTCACATATCAATATTACATTGCTCCCAAGAAAATTTGGCAGTTGCTATGCACTGAAATCGGCTGGGAAAAAATTAATAGTGACAAAATTTAAAAGAAGTGATAACAAATATAAAATAATAAAGACAATATTTCATGTAATTTGATTTTTAATCCATATTCACAATTAAAAAATTCACTGATAATATAAATAGAGATATAAAAATAATTTAATTAAACACTTAAAACTATGTTCTTAGTACTCTATAATTATTTTCTTAATATAAAAGTATAATCTCTGCACATTAATTGTATAAATATAATACAAACATGATTACCAACACATGTATTGCATATGGATATTTCCAGAAGTGTGACGTTGTTAACTCCATGGTGATAGCCATAGGCAGGTGTCGTGTCGTGCTGTGTTTGCATCCTTTGAAATGATAAAAGTAATAAAATAATAAAATATAGACTTATTATAAATTATACTCTACTTATATTTGTTCTCGCTATATTTTATTAGTTTCTTTACTTTAAAATCTAACTCCGTACTAAGTGAAATATCATGCAATTTATTATCTGCTATTATGCTTCCATCAAATCATAGATCCTCTGTGTTCCTCCCAAGTAACAAATTTCAAGACATTTTTAACTAAATTTGTGAGGGGAGTGAAGCGAAAGAAAAGGTGTGGGCCAATGGACACAAGACAAAGGGCATCGTGATTCCCATAGCTGTCTGTCTGTATATGTCCTCAATCTTCATACTTGGTACACTCTCGTTGTCCCTTTCACTATTGCTTTCACATAATGAGGCTTTTGAACGCCTAGTCTTCGGATTTCTTCTTTAACCTTCTTTATCTCTCCAGAGTTTTTAATCAGTGCCGTCATATGTTCTGCACCCAAATAATTGAATTAATACATATTATTATTATTATTATTATTATTTTATAAGACTGTCTTGCTCTGGATCCTAATCCTATTTTTTGGATGAATGAACGTGTCTCTTCATATTCGATTTCACTCAAGTTAACCACTTTTTTCCAAGAACCCCACTCTGATATTTTGCCAATATCATATGACGCACTTCATCTTCTCATAGTTGAAACCTCATGGAACTGATCCCTGAAGTCTCTTTGATATTATATATATATATATATATATATATGCATATAGAGAGAGAGAGAGAGAGAGAGAGATGCTTGGCTTAGGCCTTATGTAAGAGTAGTAGAGGTAGACCTTATGTAAGAAAAATAATTCATAAAATTTAAGATGTATTCACAACAACAAAAATACAAAAATTGATAATTTTTTATAATAAAATAAGCAATTTAAAACTCAATAGAATAATGATGACCAAGATACGAAGGTAAATCAAATAATCTAGGTGTGAAGGGAATGGTGGTTGGTGGACCAACTGGGGATAGATTATATGAATTTGTGATTAAGATTGAAGATAGCGTGCTACATCAGAATCATGAGATCGTTCTGGATTATTAAAATAGCTCAGTGTATTAGAATCACGCCACTTTGATTATTCTTTTCATCTCAGTCTTGCATAATCGTTGATTGTAGAAATTGATAACAAGTTTGAGTGAGCCAACATCAACTGACGTAACGTGCACAAATAAAATTTCTTCAAATATATATGGACTAATTATCTCTCTTTTTTTATTGGACTAACATAAGTTAAACAGCTCAAAGGGCAACCACACAGATACAGAGGAGGAATGAGGATATTCTCTGGTAGGACAAAGACAAATATGAACCAACAGTGCCCTATCTTGTTTTTGTGCGGTTGTGGGCCACAAGGCAAAGATCATTTTTTTTGTGCATGGTGATTCCTGGAATGACTTGTGTGTCAATGTCTTGCTTGTGAACTCCATCAGGCAATTCCCATTCAAATGAGTGAAGAAGATTAGCGAGGGCAAGCTCTACAGTGACCACTCCCATTTGTTTTCCAGGACACATTCTTCGTCCTGCTCCAAATGGGATTAGCTCAGAATCTTGTCCCTTAAAATCTATTGAACACTTAAAGAATCTTTCTGGATTAAATTGTTCTGCCTCTTCTCATGTCTCAGGGTCTCTTCCTATAGCCCACGCATTCACAAACACTAGAGTTTTGGGCTGAATCTCATACCCTTCTATATTGCATCTTTTCATCGATTCTCTTGGCAACAGCAAGGGCGAAGGTGGGAACAGTCTCAGAGTTTCCTTCACAATTGCTTTAAGATAAGGAAGCCTTTGAATATCCTCTTCACTTATAAAATCTTTTTCACCGTATACACTTCTGATTTCATCTTGAGCCCTTTTCATCACTCCAGGATTCTTTATCAGTGAGGTCATAGCCCAAACTATTGTGGCTGCACTCGTGTCTGTTCCTGCTATAAATATATTCTGCATGTATGTGCACACAAAAGAATTAATTAATTGAATAATGATCATTAAACAAGTACATAATGGATTGACCTTAATAGCTATAGCGCAGTCGCAGACATTACCATGAGCAGGACCTTGATGTGATCCATAGTGAGATCAAAGGAGACTGAATGAGCATCCATTATTCGAAGAAAGATATCAATGATGTCTTCATGTTGGTGGGATTGAGGTGTGGTTGGATTGAGGTGGTCTTCGATGACTTGTTGGTAGAACATGTCGAGCTGCTTGAAGGTTTTATCTAGTCGCCAGAGTAGTCCCCTGAGTCTATCCACCCAACCCAACCATGGTATATAGTCTGAGAAGTAAACTTTCGTCAACAGAGCCTGAGCTTCGTTGAGCAGTCCATGAAATCTGCTCCTTTCATTTCCTTGGTCTTCCTCATACTTCTTCCCTAAAGCAATCCTACAAATTAAAGTGCTTGCGAAAGACAGAGTCTCACTTAAGTTGATTATCTTGTGAGAAGCAGCAGATTGTGATATTCTGGAAATCATTCGCACAACCTCGTCTTCCCGAATGGGACAAAAGGAGTGGTTGCGTCGAGAATTAAAGAAGTGGAGGGTACATAGTTTTTTCATCTCTCTCCAGTATTCACTGTAGTGTGTGAAACCCAGGTCTAGACCATTGTAAGACAATTTCTTCTGACCAAGCAAAGATGGTCTGCTAGCAAAGGTGAGGTCGTGGGTTTTCATGACTTCTCTGGCCATTCTTGCGGAGGAAACAACTAAGGTTGGCTTGTTGGCAGAGAATGACAAGTAAGAGTACATCCATCATACAATACAAACTTTATGTGAAGCTAAGCACTTCATTCTAAATTCATTTGAACGCAAGTGATCAATTGAGGAACGGTTGCAATCCATGACAGGTGACAACTGTCGGATAATTACATGACTCTCAGATATTAAATTCTTGAAAGCAATTTCACTAGCAACCTTCCACACTAAATGATACTCCAAGTCCAATGTGAAGAATTCGTTTGAGCCAGTTCGGGCAGCTTTGGAGTCCGTATTAATTTGGATGAGGACCAGATATCAATTTGTAGGCAAAAGATATGTGGATTTCATTTTTACCAAGACTATTTGCATTCTGCCCACTTGAGAGAACAAGATGAAATTCTGGAATTATATTTTAATAAATAATTTTTGCTTAAAATGTTGGATCAAATTCAACTATAATATAAAATTAGATTATATGACATTTTTCAAAACATTAATCAAATTATGTGTGAAAATATTAATTCATAGAAGTAACATGCATTGCTTAAATATTAAAAATGGAGTCTTGAAATTATGTGTGAATATTGGTAATTAGTCCATATATGTAATAAATTAAACGATCTTGGTTTCCACTCTCACTAACTACTATATGGTCATCATATTTATTTCAGGCCCTCCTTCACAAAGAAGCTTATTTCAAGTCAAATTGATTTTAAAATATATTAATAATTATAAGAGTGTAGACTTTTAGACAAGCTTACACATTTTAATCTTGGCACATTTTGTCTTTCTTCAAATTCACATTTTAATTCATTGTATATTTTTTTCTCTATTACTCGCTCAAAGTGTATAAAGAATTGAAGAATGTTAACATCTGGATTCAAGCACCTTTTAACGTGTGCCTTCAAACTCTCACTAAGTTATATGCTCTGTGTGCCTAGTGTGAAGACTTTCTTCATAAAATATGTTGTCCATTTTTCTTTTAGTGCATAAACTGAAGTTATTCATATTAATTTTTCCTCCAAGACATATTTTCATCATAATCATCTATTTAATAAATTAATGCATGCATTTATTTATTTTCATCATATATATTTTCATAACACTAGACTTTTGGGTTCATGGTCATTGATGAACTAAGCTATGAACACTAATAAAATTTTGTTTATTTATTTTTTATATCACCGTATTTTTCAACTTAAGAGGTTCCAATTTCTTTTTGCTATTAAGAGCATTCTTACTTAGAAACCAATTTTCTTCCTACTTTTTTTTTAAGTAAAACACAAAATAGCTATATTCTTTAGTGTTGCATCTTAAACTGAAAAAGTAAAAAAAAAAAAAAGGAAAAAATTGGAACCAAAACACACAGAAACACAAAAATGCAAAAAAATGGAACCAACCTTCATGCAAAAGTATAAGGAAAAAAAGAGAATAAGAAATCAAGAAAATGGATCATTTTTTCTGTTAGATTCAATTATTTTATGATTTTGTGTCCTTTTCTCTTGTTTATTTTCATATTTATAATTAAAATATTTATAATTTTTAAGTAAATTTTGTAATTAAATATTATTTTTATAGCTATCACATTTTTTCTCTTATTATTACAATTTTTATCTATAGCCATTTAAAAGGTTAATTAAAATAAAATTAAAATAATAACAATAAAAAATAGAAATAATAAAATAACAATAAAATAATAAATAAATAAAAAATAATAAAAAATTTGAAATTTGAAAAGCTGCAGGCGTACAAAACGGAGTGGGGCCTTATTCAATTTAATTTGAATTCCTTTCTCTCATGCGGAGGCTTGCGCGACAAAAGGGGGATGTGTGTTTGGCAGAGGCCATTTTCAAATCAATTTGGAATTCCCTTCTTCACGTAGGGACGCGTCTTGGCAAGAGGAACACGACTGTGCTCCATGAAAAGTGGCGAATGTTACGTATTTAAAGGCAGCCAACGACCAAGAGAGGGGTAACATTTTTTTGAACAGAAAAGAGGAGAGACAGAGACAGAGGTTCAGAGAGGGACACGGTGTCGTCATTGTCGTTGTCTGTCATCAGAGTCACGCAACGCATCGCAACCATCTCCCACCGTCTCTTCCTCTGCTGTCGCCGTCTGCCATCGGCCGTTGCATCCTTATATGTGTTTATTTGATATTTAAATCCTTTTATTGATGAATTTCATTTGGTTTATTTGTTTTGTTTCCGTTTTGACGATAATGAGCAGCTGAATAATTAATCTGGCTGAGAGATTTTAATTTTATACTACTCAGACTGTGAGATTAAAAATTGTATTTAATATTTGCATATGTGCTTATTTTAATTTCTAATTTTCAATTAAATATATTAATGATATATTGGTATATAAGTTGTTTGGCCATCATGTATTTCTTTCTGTTATTTGAATTCCTTAAATTCATAATTGTTTAGGGAGTTTAATATGAGTAACAAATTACATAAAATAAGTCATATATTATGCTTATTTTAGGTAATGAAACTAGAAATTAGTATATATTAAAATTGAACGTTCCGTTTTAATATATTCTATATTTGATATATCTCTTTTGAGTCTTAACGCTATTAATTAGGTGAATCTAGGTACGTTATTTGGATCATCTGATTAATTAGTATAAGTTAATGGACGTTCTTTAATTTATTAAATTAGAAAAGAATTTAACAATTAGTAAGGTTTAATTGTTAAGCCAAATTTATTATGAAATACGAGATGATATTAAATTAATGAGCAGTCGGTGATAATATGAAATTGAATATCCCTTAGTTAAAGTTTACTTAATTGATTTAAATTTCTTTTACAATTATTTTTTTTGCGCAATCATATTTAGTCTTGTAATTTTATTTTAATTAATTTATTTCAATTCTATTTTGTGTTCCAGCTTTAGTTTTATTCTATATTCATAAAAACATCCTATTTATTTTTTCAATTGCTTTTCACTGAGTTTCTGGTCAATTAAAAGAATTTTAAAATCTCTAGTCTCTGTGGGATCGACCCTTCTCACACTACACACAAATTATATAGTAGCAGTAGGATACTTTATTTTTGTCATTTTCGACACCTGACATTTTCCCTTTCCCTCTTACCTCTCGAGATGCACCAAAAACAAGAAGAAGAACTCAAGAAATTGTCGTTCAACCTTTGCCTTTATTGTAAAATTCTGAGCACCCTTCACTATTCCATTCCATTCCTTTTCTAGCTTGATATAACACTGGACGCGCGTAAATTTTTTTTCCTTTTTACTTCCCAACAAAACGGTGCATTTTGGTCAATACCGAAGGAAAAAAATGTTGGTCAAAATGCACCATTTTCCTGAGTAAAACGGTGTGTTTTGACCCTCCCAAAAAAAGGGGACTTTGTTACGAAACGCACCATTTTACTTAGTGAAATGGTGCGTTTCGAGTCAATTCAAACAGGAAAAAAAAGTTAGTGGCACGTGGTTGGTTGTGGATGGCTTGATGCAGCGAACGACCATGATTTCATATATAGCAGTAAACAGCACAAAAGGGCGACAACATGAGACCCTTTTGCTATTTTCTGACATCTATTTCCTGTAAACTTCCAAGCAAAAGGTGTACTAATACCACACCACAAGTCTAAACTGTACCGCTAGATTTTAACGGAAGTGAAAGCAATTGCTCACATAACCAAAAAGTAGGAAGAGAGAACAAATAATATATATATATATATATATATATATATATATATATATATATAAAGTAGAAAGCTTTGATTGTTGCATAATTATGACAAGTTTTAGAACTTTTAATGTTTTAAATTTTATTCTTGGCTTTTATTTTCAAAAAATCCTAGTATTAGTACAATGCAATAGACGAAAAAGTCAGAAAAAGCCAAAAGATAGGCTATTCTTTCCATTGTCAAGGTCCCAATGCAGCTGAAACCGCACGTCGATGGGGAAACAAACCTGACACAAAGGCCACAATGCGGACTCGAACGTAAGATATTAAGCGAGATTTAAGGAGTTTGTTGAGGTCCGAGTTGTTGAGATCGCTCGCAATTCTCATTTCCCAATACTGAATCGAATGGGTGGTATGCTATCACTAATTCACTATGTTGTGTACTAGAGGAAGAGTGTGAAGTCTGAGACACTGAGGTCGACTGAGTGGAATAATATTAACGAATGACACATGGGAAAATCCACCTCCTGCTTCAATTTAATCACATGCGGCAGTGATGCGAAGGACAAAGATGATTACCAAGTATCTGAGGTGAGGTATTCATTTTTTTTTCTCCATATTGCTCTATGACATATCCACATGCATTGTCCATAGCCAGTGGCGTTGTTTGGATAACATGAATGCCAGAAAAACGTAAGTAAATGCTAATTTCCCCTCCTCATATTTCCTTAGTATTGAATCTCCATACATGTAAAAGAATCTACTGCAACAAAATGGTCATATTAGTCTTTCATGAACTAACACAAGTGAAGAGTTATAAATGCAATGCATGTCCATTTCGTATGCAAAATTGGGTTTTACATAATTGGAATGCAAATGGCTTGAAAATTGTAATGGATTGTTCTTGTTTCGCTTTGGTTGAGTCAAGAATGAAGTGGAATTTCATTCTGTGAGACATGGGAGCAGTGTAGAAATGATTAGTTTATACTAAACAAGGATAAGTTAAAGATCAAAGCAAAATCCAACTCACTCTACCTTGTCTATATTTATCAATCCAACCTCTCAAGAAGGGAATGTTGATTCTACAATGAGAAATCAAGGACTGGAATGAAGTTCTCATTCTGATTCCTTTTAATACTAAGTATAGGAATTATCATTCTCTCTCTATGTGTTGTGTGCACATATACATGGAATCATTTTTTAAGTGATTGATTTGAATTTTATTCTAGATCAAGGATTCTAATGACAGACATGTTTAGAGTTTCCAGAAGAGATCTGTAAGGCATTGTGCATTTAGCAATAATGTGATAACAGAGGTCCCATCTTCTATAAATCAGGAGAGTTCTCAGTGTACTAGTATAAATTTCCAACCACCTGATGACACTAATGTTATCGAGAAGATTTATGAAATGCATTGCTCTAATGAGAAACCCCATTTATCCTTCTTGGAAAATACACAAATATTTGAAACAGTTGTTGTTGAAACTAAGAGTAAGTAGGATGTCACTCCACTAAAGTCTGTTATTGTCATTATCCAAGCGGCCATCAGAAGGTTCTTGGTATGTTTTCATTTTGAGGTTTATTTGAATAGAATCTCATAAGTGACAAATAATAGTCTTTCAAGTCATTGGTCATATGATTTGTGCAGCCATTGTCTATCAGCCATAAATCACTGGAATTTTTGTTTGTATACAAACATGTTGCAATAAAAAGTTGTTCATCTTGTTGTTGCTCTGTGGACACCTTTGCCTCTTCAAGTTGTGACTTGCAAATTTGCTCCACATGCCCCATATTACACATTTTTTGTACTTGACATCTAGTCTCCACCAACATTCTCTTTGAGGGTGATTTGTTTTTTTACAATATGGACAAGGAGGAAAATTCTCATCTTGCTACTTATTGAAGCCTTCATGTTTCTTGTTCTTCCATTTGTTGTTCTTTTAGTCTTTTCCTCCCCCTGAGTTTTGTGCTTTTGTACAAAAAGCACCTCATACTGCCTCATGTTATCTCATTATTCTTCTCTATTCTTCTACCTATAAAGCATTTATTAATTCTCCCAAAGAAATCCTTGACAGATCTTTTAATTCTTCTAATGAAGATATCTTGGATTCATATTTTTCAAGTACAGTAACAAGAATTTTCTGCATAATTCTTTCATTAGGAAAATCTTTTCCAAGAAGACACACCTTATTAACAATACCTAGCAACCTCTTAGCATAGTCTTTGATAGTTTCTGTCTCCTTCATGCTCTACGTCTCAAATTCTCTAATTAAGTTTAGCACCTGCATGCCTTTGGTTCTTTCACTACCTTGATATTCAGATTTGAGATAATTCTAAATATCTTTGGTAATTTGTAGATTCATAATTCTAGTGAATATCTCACTAGACACAACAACAACAAAAAAGACAAGCGTTAGCCTTGGATTTCTTTGTCTTCTTCTCTTTGTGATTCCTTAACTGAGCCATAGTGGGGTTATCTGATAGTGGAAGAACTTCATAATCATTTTCTAATGCCTCCTATAGATCCAGTGCTTCAAGATGGACAGTTATCCTGATAGCCCAAGCTTTATAGTTGCCACCAACAAAAATTAGTGGTGCAATAGTTATAGATGTTGTATCAGTCTCCATGATATTTTCTCTTAACTCACAATTCCCTCAAGATGAGTGTTCTAATACCAATTTGTAGGTTTTAATATATATCGGAAGATGATACATTCTGCAGCCTTTTATTATTAAATATATAGAAATAAGAACTAACAATCATCTCCTAAACACAAGGCACTACATCATAACAAACTCCTAAAATCAAGCAACAAATAACAACTTCCTAAAGACTACTTCTGCAACTAAGACACGTGCTCAACTCCAACACCAACATCAACTGACGTAATGTGCACAAATAAAATTTCTTCAAATATATATGGACTAATTACCTCTCTTTTTTTATTGGACTAATATAAGTTAAACAGCTGAAAGGGCAACCACACAGATACAAAGGAGGGATGAGGATATTCTCTGGTAGGACAAAGACAAATATGAACCAACAGTGCCCTATCTTGTTTTTGTGCGGTTGTGGGCCACAAGGCAAAGATCATTTTTCTTGTGCATAGTGATTCCTGGAATGACTTGTGTGTCAATGTCTTGCTTGTGAACTCCATCAGGCAATTCCCATTCAAATGAGTGAAGAAGATTAGCAAGGGCAAGCTCCACAGTGACCACTCCCATTTGTATCCCAGGACACATTCTTCGTCCTGCTCCAAATGGGATTAGCTCAAAATCTTGTCCCTTAAAATCTATTGAACACTTAAAGAATCTTTCTGGATTAAATTGTTCTGCCTCTTCCCATGTCTCAGGGTCCCTTCCTATAGCCCATGCATTCACAAACACTAGAGTTTTGGGCTGAATCTCATACCCTTCTATATTACACTTTTGCATCGATTCTCTTGGCAACAGCAGGGGTGTAGGTGGGAACAGTCTCAGAGTTTCCTTCACAATTGCTTTAAGATAAGGAAGCCTTTGAATATCCTCTTCACTTATAAAATCTTTTTCACCGTATACACTTCTGATTTCATCTTGAGCCCTTTTCATCACTCCGGGATTCTTTATCAGTGAGGTCATAGCCCAAACTATTGTGGCCGCACTCGTGTCTGTTCCTGCTATAAATATATTCTGCGTGTGTGTGCACACAAAAGAATTAATTAATTGAATAATGATCATTAAACAAGTACATAATGGATTGACCTTAATAGCTATAGCGCAGTCGCAGACATTACCATGAGCAGGGCCTTGATATGATCCATAGTGAGATCAAAGGAGACTGAATGAGCATCCATTATTCGAAGAAAGATATCAATGATGTCTTCATGTTGGTGGGATTGAGGTGTGGTTGGATTGAGGTGGTCTTCGATGACTTGTTGGTAGAACATGTCGAGCTGCTTGAAGGTTTTATCTAGTCGCCAGAGTAGTCCCCTGAGTCTATCCACCCAACCCAACCATGGTATATAGTCTGAGAAGTAAACTTCCGCCAACAGAGCCTGAGCTTCGTTGAGTAGTCCATGAAATCTGCTCCTTTCATTTCCTTGGTCTTCGTCATACTTCTTACCGAAAGCAATCCTACAAATTAAAGTGCTTGTGAAAGACAGAGATGTCTCACTTAAGTTGATTATCTTGTGAGAAGCAGCAGATTGTGATATTCTGGAAATCATTCGCACAACCTCGTCTTCCCGAATGGGACAAAAGGAGTGGTTGCGTCGAGAATTAAAGAAGTGGAGGGTACATAGTTTTTTCATCTCTCTCCAGTATTCACTGTATTGTGTGAAAACCAGGTCTAGACCATTGTAAGACAATTTCATCTGACCAAGCAAGGATGGTCTGCTAGCAAAGGTGAGGTCGTGGGTTTTCATGATTTCTCTGGCCATTCTTGCGGAGGAAACAACTAAGGTTGGCTTGTTGCCCAAACGCAAGGACATGAGAGGACCGTACTGCTTCGAGAGGTTCCATAGATGGTGATGTGGGGCTGAGTTATGAAGCTGATGAAAATTTCCTATGAAAGGAAGGCCTGGAGGACCTGGTGGTGGAGTTGTTCTTGTTGTTTTTCTTGTGTGTCGGCTGTGGACGAAGATTAGGAGGAATATAGAAGAGCAGAGAATGACAAGCAAGAGTACATCCATCATACAATACAAACTTTATGTGAAGCTAAGCACTTTGTTCTAAATTCATTTGAACGCAAGTGATCAATTGAGGAACGGTTGCAATCCATGACAGGTAGCAACTGTCGGATGATTACGTGACTCTCAGATATTTAATTCTTGAAAGCAATTTCATTTTCAACCTTCCACACCAAATGAGACTCTAAGTCCAACGTGAGGAATTCGTTTAGGCCAAGGCCCAGTGCGGGCAACTCTGGAGTCCGTATTAATTTGGAAGAGGATAAGATATCAATTTGTAGGCAAAAGATATGTGGATTTCATTTTTACCGTGACTATTTGCATTCTGCCCACTTGAGAGAACAAGATGAAATTCTGGAATTATATTTTAATAAATAATTTTTACTTAAAATGTTGGATCAAATTCAACTATAATATAAAATTAGATTATATGACATTTTTCAAAACATTAATTAAATTATGTGTGAAAATATTAATTCATAGAAGTAACACGTATTGCTTAAATATTAAAAATGGAGTCTTGAAATTATGTGTGAATATTGGTTTAACCTATTACTGTTGTATGTCTGTGTCGCTTTCGCATGCCCTAGTTGCTAATAAGTAATAATTGAACAATGAGCCTACTCTACTGGACATACTGCAGCGTGCAGATCATAATTGGGAGAGTGATGACCTACATTTATCAGAGTTCATGTGGATGGACAGACATATTTGTATATATATTTCATCAGCTTGGAGAAATATTGGACATGATGTAGCAGGAATTCGCGTGTTGTTTGGACCACTTTCGAGGACTGATGAGACTTAAATGGAGGCTCCACATATAATACATGAAATTGATCCCAACTAATGTGTTACTGAGAAATACACGGATGTGTCATGGAGACGGCACAGAGCTCCACGTTGCAGGTATGTACAAAAGCTGTAGGCCAACATTATTTGTGTAACGTAATAAATTAAGCGATCTTAGTTTCCAATCTCACTAATTACTATATGCTCATCATATTTATTTGAGGCCCTGCTTCACATGGAAATCACACTTCTGGGTCCCCTTACTCACCATACAATTTGCACAGTTTTTTCCAATTTCGTTTCATCCAACACAAAATTGATAAAATTAATAATTTGATCTTTAAAAAATATACGGTTTCTTAATTTGATTATTAAAATATAAAATATTTTAATTCAATTTTTAAAAAATTTATTCATAATCAATTTAGTCATATGATTTATAAAATAAATAAAAAATTAATTGAAAGTAATATTAATTAATACTAATTGATTATTAAATTATAAATTATATCATATCTAACAATAACAAAAATAAACCATATCGGATTTACAAATTAACCACTTTTAAAATATATTATTTTTATTTTTTTATGTGTAGTTGGTAAAATTGATATTGAAGTATTGGCATTTTTGTTTCAAATTTAAAATTTTTTAATATTGTGTTAGTTAGTATTATTTATTCATTTTAAATTTATTATTTTTTAAATTTAAATATGTTATATCTATTTAGATTATGAGTATAAAATTAAGGAGAAATTTATTAATTTTTTTGTATAAATTATTAATTTAAGTTGAATAAAATATATGAGTAATATATTTTATGTACTTTCAATTTTTTCCTACTAAAATTTTAAATCTTTTTGAACCCAACATTTAATATATTTTATTTTATAAATTATACATTATCAAAATATACTATTTATATTTTTTTTAGTTGAGTAGAATTTATTTCAACATTTAATAATCAGTTAGTATTCATTAATACTACTATCAGTTAAATTTTTATTCATCTTATTAATTAAATGATCAAATTGATTAAAAATTTATCTTTCAGAAATTAAATTAAAACACTTTATTTTTAAGAATTAAATTGAGAGAACAAGAATTTGAAAGGACTAAATAATTAATTTCTTGGTAAAATTTAATGGCTCTCGTCATGAAATTATCCTGTGACTCCATCTATATATAATAAATATATATTCATGCATGGGGGGGGGGGCAGTTTGAAAACAAAATTGAAAATCCAATTTTGAAGAATTATTTCAAGAAAAAATGTAGTCATCTTCATGCATTCTAATTTCTATCAATTATTAGAATTTTATAAAATATTTATTTTCATAGAATAAATAGAATAGTAATAGCCCATGTTGTCCGCCATGCAACTATCCGTGAAATCGCAACCATTCGTTGCATCTGGCCGTCCACAGCCTACCACGTCACCTTTTTATTTCTTTTCAGAATAATCAAAACGCACCATTTTGGTAAAATCAGAAGAACAAAAGCTGAATCGTAGACATGCGTAGATAATTGCATTTTCAAGCGGGTCCAAATGCTCATTCTCATCGCAGATCGCAGAGGATGAAATCGCTTGTCTGGCTATTCATTCTAAGCTTTGTCCATCGCATCATTGTTGTCCGTCTGTTCATTCTGAGGTTGGTCCGTCGCAGATCCTAAAGGATGAAATTGTCGTTCCTCACGTCATCATCGTTTGTTTGTTCGTTATGAGCTTTGTCCGTCTCATCATCACGTCCGTCCTTTCTAAGTGCGGTACTTCTTCCTCTACAATGTCGCATTGATGCCTCTAGCTATGGTAAGAAAATTTCTTCTCCATTGCTGCGTATGAAATCTAAGATTACATTTGTTAAAGCTTATGGATGAAGAAGAAAAGAAAATTTTGGTCTGCTAGAGAGAGACCCTCACAAATGCAATTGAAGACCAATACCTACTCTTGTATAGCAAATTATTCTTTTGGGGTTGCATCCAAGTAACATTGGGTACCAAAATTAAATGAGAATTTAGCATGTGAGTGGTTTGTGTGAAGTTTGCACTATTTGTTTCATAAAAAGGAAAGGAAAAGAGGAGGTGTTACACGTGTGAATGTTGTAATACTTGTTCAACATTTGTGATAAAATTTATAAGAAACATTAAATTTTGTTCTGCTCTGTGCTGTGTATGAATTTGGTTATGTTCTGTGCATTCCCTTTCCTAATCAATTCTTCTTCTTTTTCTCACTTTTTGAGTATTTCATAGGAGTATGCTTCTTGAATATAGATCTAACAATAGTATTTTATCTCCATTTTGCATTTTGTGCTGTAAAATATGAATGTGATTGTCATTAAGAATTCTGATGTCTGGTAGTTGGTGATATTAAAATATGCAATCGATTTATACCTTTTCAGTTAGATTAAGGTTTTTTTTTTCAACTTTGCTAGCTCTAGAACCTTAAAGGAAGATCAAGGGGTTACATTTTCTAGTGGCTTGTTAATTTTTTATTATGATAGTCTTATAGGTAACTAGTTGGGAGACATTTAATTAAAAGGATCACATAGGAAGATGCTAACTTTAGCATGTTTTTTAATAATAATGCTTTAGCATGTTTTTTAATAATTTGGAAGATGCCAGCTTGCAATTCATTTGCCATACATCATCACTGATCATACATATGCAAATATTACTCTGTTTTGTAGAAGATCAGTGAAATATAGAGCTTTTGAAATATGGTTGAGTTCTTCAAATGATCATCCAAGAGATAAAATTATCTTTTTGTAGACTTTCTTATATTGATCTCTAGTGCTTCATTTTTTTCCCTTCTATATTTTTAATATTTTTTTGACATCCTATCCTCTTTCTTGTCATATTGCCAGAAAAGAAAATTATGCTTTCAAGTCACATATACTAATCAGGTAGAAGCTTTACAATTCAAATGAACTATAATTTGTCTACTTTTAGTTTATGCAGATTGACATCCATTGAAAGGATATCAAGCGTGTCAAGATGGAATGGGAAAAAAAAAAGCAGCAAATAAGTTTGTGTCCTCAGGATAGTTTTTCTGTGATCTGAGCTTTGTTCCCTTTGCATCCAAGCATCCTTGTGACAATTGTTCCTATAATTCATTTACCATACAGCATCATTGATTCATATTTATATCACTGATCATATTTATGCTTGTTTATTTCACTGATTTTCATATCTTCATCACTTTGAACGCTGGACAATGACTACTTTCATTGATATTGGTTGTCTATATGTTGTTAAGCATGGATTAGGCCATTTACCATTCATTGAAAAGCAAGTGGTTGGATGACATTATTGCTGTAATTAGAGTTGTATTACTGCTATTGTTCTACTGTCTAGCAGAGACAATGGATGACATTTTTGTTTGGAGCTGTATTACTGTTGTTTGGTAGGGTTCTCGCTCTTACTTTGCTGCAATTTTAGAGCTGTCTTGATGGCATTTTAGGACTATTTTCATGGCATTTTGATGGCTGTTTTGCAACTATTTTCGAGCTACATTGGAGTTGTTTGCTGGTGATTTGAAGATCTGTTTAGTTTGTTTTGTAACTCTGATTAGAATTGGGATTTTGTACTTTGGGATCAGAAATGAGAATTTGTACTTGAAGCATTAATTTTATTTTGTACTTGGGACTAGAATTGGAATTTTGTACTTAGGATCAGAATTTCATCTGATTCAAATTGTTCTACCTTTGGCCACTTTAAAGTGTTGGACTGTTACAAGTTCTGGCTTCATCAAATGCTGTTTCAGGGTGTTTTTTTAAGTGCAAGTTGTTTGGCTTATCTTTCTCACTTAAAAACCTATGTCATTAGTGGTATGACCTGTAGAATTGAATAATGCTCTAAACCCAAATCACTAGTCGACAACAATTCTTGGACCTAAAAATTGTTTTTCACTGGTGATTTAACTTGGTCACATGTCTGTAGAATTTGTTGCACTGGGACTCCTTTGTTGTTAGTTTTCCTGCAGTTGTGGAGCTGTTTAGTAGCTGTATTAGGATTGTTGTGCTGCTATTTTGCTGCATCTTTAGGAGCTGTTTGGTAGCTGTATTGGGACTATTGTGCTGCTATTTTGCTGCATCTTTGGGAGTTGTTTGATAGCTGTATTAGGACTGCTATGTTGTTGTTTTGCTACATCTTTGGGATCTGTTATAAGAATGCTTTGCTACTATTTTTTTGTAGTTTTTGAGATGTTCTGTAGCTTTTTTGTAATTTGGATTTTCTAATTAAGATTGAAATTAAGATTTTTTATTTGGGATGATATTGCACTCCACTATTGATTTTCAATAAAATAAGAGAGATTTTTTCATTGAATTGCTCAAGTGATTTATCATTTACAAGTTTGTACATCATGACAAAATAAAAGAGTATCATTAACAAATTTATGTCAAGTGGTTAATCATTTACAAACATGCAAATAGTAAATAAAACTCATTATAACTTGTTGCCACCAAACTCTGATCCTCCAAAAGAAGTTGTTCCTTCAAAAGGTTCCTACATGGATAAAACCAAAAATAATAAGTGATCACCACATAAATTATCATGTATAAGTTAATTGATGGTCATTAACAGTTTTACCATTAACAATCTTGTAAAACTAAATTGGTTGTCATCTCTGCATAAGTCCTCATATTGTGCTTGACTAAAAGCTTCAGTGTCTTTCAAGAAAGTGAATGCACGTTAAATTTGTTTTCAAATGGTTGATATAAACAAATTAGATATACATATTGTTGATTGTTAACTTTGTGAACATGTGACAACTGGCTGTGACATAGAGTTTAAAGCTTTTCTCTTTGGACGTTACAACTCAACCCAATTCTTAAGATGTCTTTTCCTTTTATACCTGAGTCGCTTCTTAATGCCAGTTGGTTGTGATGTATCAATTGATTGTGTCATACCAGTCGGTTGAGACACATCAGTTGTCACTTGTGTTTTTCTCAATCAAAGTGTCATAACTTTTTTAGTCATTTCATCTATAACTTTACGAACTAAGGAGACTTCTTCCTCACAACCTGAGACTTTAGCAACTAGCTTCATGAAGTTCTGACAAAGTCCTTTTATATTGAAGTGTCTGACCCAATTTTGGGTCTTATATAACTTCCTTCCTTTGAACATCATATATAACACTGGCTATGACATCCTTTGTCCACCTTTTTAGAATGTACTGGTCGGGAAGCTTCTTTACATTATTCAAGTCAAACACCTTCAGAACATGGCAACACAATATGCCAAAAGTTTCATAACTCCTACAATTGCAAGAACTTGACTTCTCTTGAGGATGAAACAAAAATGTCTACTTCCCTTCGTAATCAATGACATATTCAAAAACTAGCTCACTTTCCTTTCTTTGCTTTACATAACAAGCCTCTTTCAAGTCAAATTGATCTTGGAATATGTCAATAATTGTAGGAGTGTAGACTTCTGCAATCTATTTCAACATAAGCAAGCTTGCACATTTAATCTTGGCACCTTCTATCTTGCTTCAAATTTACATTTTAATTCATTGTATCTTTTATCTTCCACTACTCGCTCAAAGTGTGTAAAGAGTTAAAGAATGTCAACATTTGGATTCAAGCATCTTTCGATGCCTGCCTTCAAGCTGCCTAGTGAAGACTTTCTTCATAAAACATGTTGCTCATTTTTCCTTTAGTGCATAGACCGAAGTTATCCATGCTAATTTTTCCTCCAAGAGATATTTTCATCATAATCATCTATTTAATAAATTAATGCATGCATTTATTTATTTTCATCATATATATTTTCATAACACTAGACTTTTATGGGTTCATGGCCATTGATTAACCAAGCTATGAATACTAATAAAATCTTATTTATTTATTTTTCATATCACCATATTTTTCAACTTCAATGGTTCCAATTTCTTTTTGCTGCCAAGAGCATTCTCACTTAGAAACCAATTTTCTTCCTCTTTTTTTGAAGGTAAAACACAAAATAGCTATTACAAAATAGGCATATTCTTTAGTGTTGCATCTTAAACTAAAAAAGTAAAAAAAAAAAAAAGGAAGGGAAAAACTGGAACCAAAACACACAGAAACGCAAAAACGCAGAAAAATGGAACCAACCTTTATGCATAAGTATAAGGAAAAAAAGAGAACAAGAAATCAAGAAAATGGATCATTTTTTCCCTTTCCCTCTTACCTCTCAAGATGCACCAGAAACAAGAAGAACTCAAGAAATCACTGTTCAACCTTTGCCTTTATTGTAGAATTTCGAGCGCCCTTCACTGTTTCATTCCATTCTTTCTTTGGCCTGATATAGCAATGGACGCGCAAAATTTTTTTTCCATTTTCCTTCCCAAAAAATGGTGTATTTTGGTCAATATCGAAGGCAAAAAATTTTGTTCAAAATGCACCGTTTTACTGAGTAAAATGGTGCGTTTTGACTTGTCCAAAAAAAAAGGCAACTTCGTTATGAAACGCACCATTTTACTTAGTGAAACAGTACGTTTTGAGGCAGTTCTAACGGGAAAAAAAAGGTAGTGGCACGTGGTAGGCTGTGGATGACTTGACGAAGCGAACGACAATGATTTCATAAATAGTAGTGGACAACACAAAAGGGCAACAACATGGGATCCATTCGCCATTTTATGACATCCATTTCCTGCAAACTTCCAAGCAGAAGGGGTACCACTACCACACCACGAGTCCAAAATGTACCGCTAGATGTTAATGGAAACGAAAGCAATTGCTCACATAACTAAAAAGTAGGAAGAGAGAACAAATAATAATAATATATATATATATATATAGTAGAAAGCTTTGATTGTTGCATAATTATGAAAAGTTTTAAAACTTTTTAATGTTTTAAATTTTATTCTTGGCTTTTATTTTTGAAAAAAATTCTAGTATTAGCACAATGCAATAGGCAAAAAAAGTTATAAAAAGCCAAAAGACAGGCTATTCCTTTCACTGTTAAGGTCCCAATGCAAAGCAAAACTGCACGTCTATGGGGAAACAGACCAAAAACAAAGGCCATAATGCGGACTTGAACGTAAGATATTAAGCGAGATTTAAGGAGTTTGTTGAGGTCCAAGTTGTTGAGATTGCTCACAATTCCCATTTACCAATATGGTAACTGAAAGGGTGGTATGCTATCACTAATTCACTATGTTGTGTACTAGAGGAAGAGTGTGAAGTTTGCGACATTGAGGCCGACTGAGTGGAATAATATTAATGAATGAGACATGGGAAAATATACCTTCTGCTTCAATTTAATCGCATACGGCAGTGATGCGACGAAAAAAGATGATTACCAAGTATTTGAGGTGAAGTATTCATTTTTTTCTCCATATTGCTCTATGACATGTCCACATGCATTGTCCATAGCCAGTGGCATTGTTTGGATAACATGAATGCCAAAAAATAAAAGTAACTAAATTTCCCTTCCTAATATTTCCTTAGTATTGAATCTTTATACATGTAAAAGAATCTACTGCAACAAAATGGTCATATTAGTCTTTCATAAACTAACACAAGTGAAGAGTTATAAATGCAATGCAATTCCATTTCGTATGCAGAATCAGGTTTTACATAACTAGAATGCAAATGGGTTGAAAATTGTAATGGATTGTTCTTGTTTCGTGTTGGTTGAGTCAGGAATGAAGTGGCATTTCATTCTGTGGGATATGGGAGCAGTTTAGAAATGACTCAATTTATACCAAACAAGGATAAGTTAAAGATCAAAGCAAAATCCAACTCACTCTACCTTGTCTATATTTATCAATCCAACCTCTCAAGAAGGGAATGTTCATTCCACGATGAGAAATCAAGGACTAGAATGAAGTCCTCATCCTGATTCCTTTTAATGCTAAATATAGGAAATCATTCTCTCTGTGTGCGTTGTGTGCACATATACATGGAATCATTTTTTAAGTGATTGATTTGAATTTTATTCCAGATCAAGCATTTTAATAACAGACGTGGTTGGAGTTTCCAGAAGAGATCTGTAAGGCATCGTGCACTTAGCAATAATGTGATAATAAAGGTCCCATCTTCTGTAAATAAGGAGAGTTCTCAGTGTACTAGTATAAATTTCCAACCACGTGTTGACACTAATGTTATTGAGAAGATTTATGAAACTCATTGCTCTGATGAGAAAGCTCATTTATCCTTCTTGGTAAATACACAAATATCTGAAACAATTGTTATTGAAATTGAGAGCAAGGAGGATGTCAATCCACTAGAGTCTGTTGTTGTCATTATCCAAGCTGCCATCAGAAGGTTATTGGTATGTTTTCATTTTGAGGTTTATTTGTATAGAATCTCATAAGTGAGAAACAATATTCTTTCAGGTCATTGGTCATATGATTTGTACAACCGTTGTCTATCAACCATGAATCACTAGAATTTTTGTTTGTATAAAAACATGTTGCAACAAAAAGTTGTTAATCTTGTTGTTGCTCTGTGGACACCTTTGCCTTTTCAGGTTGTGACTTGCAAATTTGCTTCACATGCCCCACACTTTCTGCACTTCACATCCAGTCTCCACCAGCATTCTCTTTGAGGGTGATTTTTTTTTGGTGATGTGGACAAGGAGAAAAATTCTCATCTTGCTGCTTCTTAGAGCCTTCATGTTTTTTGTTCTTCCATTTGTTGTTCTTCTTGTCTTTTCCTCCCCCTGAGTTTTGTGCTTTTGTACAAAAAGCACCTTGTACTGCCTCTTGTTATCTCATCATTCTTTTCTACTCTTGTACATGTAAAGCATTTATTAATTCTTCCAAAGAAATGCTTGATAGATTTTTTAATTCTTCTAATGAAGATGTCTTGGATTCATATTTTTTATGTACAGTAACAAGAATTTTCTGCACAATTCTTTCATTAGGAAAATCTTTAGCACCTACATGCCTTTGGTTCTTTCACTACCTTGATATTTAGGTTTGAGATAATCCCAAATATCTTTGGCAATTTGTAGATTCATAATTCTAGTGAATATCACACTAGAAACAGTAGAAAAAAGACAAGCTTTATCCTTGGATTTCTTTGTCTTCTTCTCTTTGTGATTCCTTAATTGAGCCACAGTGGAGTTATCTGGTAGTGGAAGAACTTCATAATCATTTTCTACTGCCTCCTATAGATCCAACACTTCAAGATGGACAGTCATCTTGATAGCCCAAGCTTCGTAGTTGCCACCAACAAAAATTAGTGATGCAAGAGTTATAGATGCTATATCGATCTCCATGATATTTTCTTTTAACTCACAGTTCCCTCAAGATGAGTGCTCTAATTACCAATTTGTAGGTTTTAATAGATATCAGAAGATGATGCATTATGTAGCCTTTTATTATTGAGTATATAGAAATAAGAACTGACAATCATCTCCTAAACATAAGGCACTACATCATAACAAACTCCTAAAATCAAGCAATAAATAACAACTTCCTAAAGACTAGTTCTGCAACTAAGGCACGTGCTCAACTTCAACACCAACATCAACTGACGTAACGTGCACAAATAAAATTTCTTCAAATATATATGGACTAATTACCTCTCTTTTTTTTATTGGACTAATATAAGTTAAACAGCTCAAAGGGCAACAACATAGAGACAGAGGAGGGATGAGGATATTCTCTGGTAGGACAAAGACAAGTATGAACCAACAGTGCCCTATGTTGTTTTTGTGTGGTTGTGGGCCACAAGGCAAAGATCATTTTTCTTGTGCATAGTGATTCCTGGAATAACTTGTGTGTCAATGTCTTGCTTGTGAACTCCATCAGGCAATTCCCATTCAAATGAGTGAAGAAGATTAGCAAGGGCAAGCTCCACAGTGACCACTCCCATTTGTATTCCAGGACACATTCTTCGTCCTGCTCCAAATGGGATTAGCTCAAAATCTTGTCCCTTAAAATCTATTGAACGCTTAAAGAATCTTTCTGGATTAAATTGTTCTGCCTCTTCCCATGTCTCAGGGTCCCTTCCTATAGCCCATGCATTCACAAACACTAGAGTTTTGGGCTGAATCTCATACCCTTCTATATTACACTTTTGCATCGATTCTCTTGGCAACAGCAGGGGTCCAGGTGGGAACAGTCTCAGAGTTTCCTTCACAATTGCTTTAAGATAAGGAAGCCTTTGAATATCCTCTTCACTTATAAAATCTTTTTCACCGTATACACTTCTGATTTCATCTTGAGCCTTTTTCATCACTCCAGGATTCTTTATCAGTGAGGTCATAGCCCAAACTATTGTGGCTGCACTCGTGTCTGTTCCTGCTATAAATATATTCTGCGTGTGTGTGCACACAAAAGAATTAATTAATTGAATAATGATCATTAAACTAGTACATAATGGATTGACCTTAATAGCTATAGCGCAGTCGCTGACTTTACCATGAGCAGGGCCTTGATGTGATCCATGGTGAGATCAAAGGAGCCTGAATGAGCATCCATTATTCGAAGAAAGATATCAATGATGTCTTCATGTTGGTGGGATTGAGGTGTGGTTGGATTGAGGTGGTCTTCGATGACTTGTTGGTAGAACATGTCGAGCTGCTTGAAGGTTTTATCTAGTCGCCAGAGTAGTCCCCTGAGTCTATCCACCCAACCCAACCATGGTATATAGTCTGAGAAGTAAAATTCCGCCAATAGAGCCTCAGCTTCGTCGAGTAGTCCACGAAATCTGCTCCTTTCATTTCCTTGGTCTTCCTCATACTTCTTCCCGAAAGCAATCCTACAAATTAAAGTGCTTGCGAAAGACAGAGATGTCTCACTTAAGTTGATTATCTTGTGAGAAGCAGCAGATTGTGATATTCTGGAAATCATTCGCACAACCTCGTCTTCCCGAATGGGACAAAAGGAGTGGTTGCGTTGAGAATTAAAGAAGTGGAGGGTACATAGTTTTTTCATCTCTCTCCAGTGTTTACTGTAGTGTGCGAAACCCAGGTCTAGACCATTGTAAGACAATTTCTTCAGACCAAGCAAGGATGGTCTGCTAGCAAAGGTGAGGTCGTGGGTTTTCATGACTTCTCTGGCAATTCTTGAGGAGGAAACAACTAAGGTTGGCTTGTTGCCCAAACGCAAGGACATGAGAGGACCGTACTGCTTGGAGAGGTTGCATAGCTGGCTATGTGGGGCTGAGTTATGAAGCTGATGAAAATTTCCTATGAAAGGAAGGCCTGGAGGACCTGGTGGTGTAGTTGTTCTTGTGTGTCGACTGTGGATGAAGATTAGGAGGAAGATAGAAGAGCAGAGAATGACAAGTAAGAGTACATCCATCATACAACACAAACTTTATGTGAAGCTAAGCACTTCATTCTAAATTCATTTGAACGCAAGTGATCAATTGAGGAACGGTTGCAATCCATGACAGGTGACAACTGTCGGATAATTACATGACTCTCAGATATTAAATTCTTGAAAGCAATTTCACTAGCAACCTTCCACACTAAATGATACTCCAAGTCCAATGTGAAGAATTCGTTTGGGCCAAGGCCATGTGCGGGCAACTTTGGAGTCCGTATTAATTTGGAAGAGCACCAGATATCAATTTGTAGGCAAAAGATATGTGGATTTCATTTTTTACCAAGAGGAGAACAAGATGAAATTCTGGAATTATATTTTAATAAATAATTTTTACTTCAAATGTTGGACCAAATTCAACTATAATATAAAATTAGATTATATGACATTTTTCAAAACATTAATTAAATTATGTGTGAAAATATTAATTAATAGAAGTAACATGTATTAAATATTAAAAATGGAGTCTTGAAATTATGTGTTAATATTGGTTTAACCTATCTGCTGTCTGTATTGCTTTCGCAAGCCCTAGATGCTAATAAGTAATAAATGAACAATGAGCCTACTCTAGGAGACATACTGCAGAGTGCAGAGCATAATTGGGAGAGTGATCACCTACATTTATCAGAGTTCATGTGGATGGACAGACATATATATTTGTATATATATTTCATCAGCTTGGAGAAATATTGGACATGATGTAGCAGGAATTCGCGTGTTGTTTGGACCACTTTCAAGGACTGATGAGACTTAAACGGAGGCTCCACATATAGTACATGAAATTGATCCCAACTAATGTGTTACTGAGAAATACACGGATGTGTCATGGAGACGGCATAGAGCTCCACGTTGCAAATAAATGTATAATAAATTAAACGATCTTAGTTTCCACTCTCACTAATTACTATCTCTATATAATAAATGTATATCCATGGATGGGGGCGCAGTTTGAAAACAAAAACGAAAATCCAAGTTCGAAGAATTATTTGAGGAAAAAATCTATAGTCTTCATGCATTCTAATTTCTATCAATTATTAGAATTTTATAAAATATTTATCTTCATAGAATAAATGGAACAGTAACAGTGTAAAACAGTCATTTTCTGACATCCATTTCCTGCAAACTTCCAAGCAGAAGGTGTACCACTACCACACCACAAGTCTAAACTGTACCGCTAGATGTTAATGGAAGCGAAAGCAATTGCTCACATACCCAAAAGCAGGAAGAGAGAAAAAAAAAAAATAATAATAATATATATATATATAAAGTAGAAAGCTTTGATTGTTGCATAATTATGAAAAGTTTTAGAACTTTTTAATGTTTTAAATTTTATTCTTGGCTTTTATTTTCGAAAAAAAATCCTAGTGTTAGTACAATGCAATAGACGAAAAAAGCTGTAAAAAGCCAAAAGACAGGCTATTCTTTCCGCTGTCAAGGTCCCAATGCACAGCGAAACCGCACGTCGATGGGGAAACAAACCTGACACAAAGGCCACAATGCGGACTCGAACGTAAGATATTAAGCGAGATTTAAGGAGTTTGTTGAGGTCCGAGTTGTTGAGATCGCTCGCAATTCTCATTTCCCAATACGGTAACCGAATGGGTGGTATGCTATCACTAATTCACTATGTTGTGTACTAGAGGAAGAGTGTGAAGTCTGAGACACTGAGGCCGACTGAGTGGAATAATATTAACGAATGAGACATGGGAAAATCCACCTCCTGCTTCAATTTAATCACATGCGGCAGTGATGCGAAGGACAAAGATGATTACCAAGTATCTGAGGTGAGGTATTCATTTTTTTTTCTCCATATTGCTCTATGACATATCCACATGCATTGTCCATAGCCAGTGGCGTTGTTTGGATAACATGAATGCCAGAAAACAGAAGTAACGGAATTTCCCCTCCTGATATTTCCTTAGTATTGAATCTCCATACATGTAAAAGAATCTACTGCAACAAAATGGTCATATTAGTCTTTCATGAACTAACACAAGTGAAGAGTTATAAATGCAATGCAAAGTCCATTTCGTATGCGGATCGGGTTTTGCATAACCGGAATGCAAATGGGTTGAAAATTGTAATGGATTGTTCTTGTTTCGTGCTGGTTGAGTCAGGAATGAAGTGGCATTTCATTCTGTGGGACATGGGAGCAGTGTAGAAATGACTCGGTTTATACCAAACAAGGATAAGTTAAAGATCAAAGCAAAATCCAACTCACTCTACCTTGTCTATATTTATCAATCCAACCTCTCAAGGAGGGAATGTTGATTCTACGATGAGAAATCAAGGACTGGAATGAAGTCCTCATTCTGATTCCTTTTAATACTAAACATAGGAATCATCGTTCTCTCTCTTTGTGTGTTGTGTGCACATATACATGGAATCATTTTTTAAGTGATTGATTTGAATTTTATTCCAGATCAAGGATTCTAATGACAGACGTGGTTGGAGTTTCCGGAAGAGATCTGCAAGGCATCGTGCACTTAGCAATACTGTGATAACAGAGATCCCATCTTCTGTAAATAAGGAGAGTTCTCAGTGTACTAGTATAAATTTCCAACCACCTGCTGGCACTAATGTTATCGAGAAGATTTATGAAACGCATTGCTCTGATGAGAAACCCCATTTATCCTTCTTGGCAAATGCACAAATATCTGAAGTAGTTACTGAAACTGAGAGCAAGGAGGATGTCAATCCACCAGAGTCTGTTGTTGTCATTATCCAAGCTGCCATCAGAAGGTTCTTGGTATGTTTTCATTTTGAGGTTTACTTGTATAGAATCTCATAAGCGAGAAACAATGGTAACAACTTTTTGTATATATAACTTGTTATTTTTTCCTTGTTTCTTTCAGGCTCAGAAAGCCCTTCTAAAGCATAAAAATGTTGTGAAGTTGCAAGCTGCTATTCGTGGGCACTTGGTTCGGAGACATGCCATAGGAACCCTCCGTTGTGTTCAAGCCATCATTAAAATGCAGGTCCTTGTGCGAGCTCGCTGTGCTCAGCAGTCACTTTCAGAAAATCATGTAAGTCAAAAGCATGGCAAAAACGATGACCTGAAATCTTTGGTAAGGCTATTTAAAAGCTTACTGAGAGCCAGATGCCTTGCTTACTGTAATCAGTCCAATAGTTACTTGCTTTATACGTTACAACTACTAATAATTTCATGCTACCATCTTCTCTTAAAGTTTGCAATGCTTGTTTTGTATTACTATGACAAAACCGATGTTGATTTTCAAAATATGATTTTTCAACAGAGTAAGTGAGTAACAGACACCTGATCATGGTTTTGCTTGAGGCTTCAAAATATTACTTGAATCTTTTTATTTTAAACTAGAAACTTTCGAAAATGTCTTCCTCTTAAGTTTGGGCCTATAACCTCTTTGTCTCTTTCCCGTGAACAATCATTATGGACTCAGATTAATAAACAATTGTCCTGTAAGTGTGCCCATGTCTACTATCCTACCTATCCTATTTTTCAAATTTTTGAAATGTGATTATAAGATGAAGTACTAATCTTTGGGCAAGTAATTGAAGATAAATGCATGTGGAAAGTAGAGCTGCAAAGCAACGGAAACAGTTTAAAAGCTCAAGCCTAAAGATGATATATCATCTTTTTATTTGTCGAACTTTTATTTTTGGCTTGGGAATTCGTATAGTCACAAAATGTGTTGTCTTCGTGGTCTTCAAAATACCCCCTCTCTATTCTCTGCTCTTCTTATTTATTATTCATGATTTATTGACTCTCACCTCTGATAGCTTGATATCAGAGATGAGAGTTTATTATTCATGTGTTGTCTTTGTGGTCTTCAAAATACCCCCTCTATTCTCTGCTCTTCTTGTTTATTATTCATGATTTATTGACTATCACCTCTGATAGCTTGATATTACTTTAATTCTCGCGTTGAGAAGATTAATTATTAGATGTGGATAGTCTTGTGTTGTGCCAAATAATGTACCAAAATTTTGACTATTTTCTATGCATGGTATAGGGAGATGAAAATCACACTTCCTTAGAGAAGATGCTTAGCAATAGGTTTGCACGTCAGGTATGATAGTCAGTGGATTGTTTCTGTTAACCATTTTATAATCACAGCATTGCACATTTATTAAAATCTACCACGATTCTTATATCTTTCCTTGAATGTGAAGCTTTTAGAGTCCACGCCAAAAAACAACCCTATCCATGTCAAGTGTGATCCTTCTAAAGGTGATTCTGCTTGGAAATGGTTGGAGAGATGGATGTCTGTTTCATCACGTGATCCTGCAGAATCCAAAAACACAAGTTCTGTGACACAGCAATCAGATTACAGCAAAGGTAGCACTTCTTTGTTACAATTGGAAACAAGTAGTCAATCTGAATTTTTTGGTCAGTTAGCTAACTCAAAGCCCTCTGGGGAGGATTCAGTTATGCCTTCTTGGGTTGGAGAGAAGTTGATTACTGATGATGCTGACAACTTCAGCTTCCATGTAAACCATTCGACATCTTTTATCATAAAAGATAACTTGGAACAAGCTCTGCCTGAGAAGACAATAACACCTTCCTCAGCAGAAATTGATTCTCACCAAAATAAAAACATGGATACAAGTGCTCCTCTGGAGCTTGGTTTTCTTCCTCTATTAAAGACTGAAATTGATGAACAAGCCAAACGATCCGCAAGAAGATTTGCCTCAGACCAATTAGAGTCTGAGATAAAGAAATTTGTCTATGGATCGAGAAAGACCAGTAATCATGCAATTACTGCTGCACAATCAAAATTTGAAGAGCTAAGTTTAATGGAAAATTCAGGTAGGTCAAGTAATTTGTCCTATCAAGATATAGCAGTTGAATTACAAGCAGAGACCTCTTCTGTTGGCACAGATTCTGGATTTAGGTCAAAAGAGTCATTCTCATTGGAGAATTTTACTTCTTATCTTTCCAGGATCGCTGGCTCTGAATGTGGTACTGAACTCTCTATTACCTCCACTCTTGACTCGCCTGACAGATCTGAGGTAGACAATGATGAAGCCAAAGAATTGCCAGAGGGCATCTGTAATCCTGACAAGAAGATAAATCGTGTTGTTGAGGCCAATGAAGCACGTGCCATCCCGTCATCTAACTTGCCTCACTCTGTCCTAAATCAACCTGAGATGGTTGATGACGTCAATGGCAAAATGGATTTTTCTGTAGTAGCTGTGGATTCCATGGAGCCAACTATTAATTCTGTGACAAATGTATCTGATATGCAGAAAGAGCAGGCAGAGGCCGTGCTGCAAGGATTACGTTCTTCCCTTTTAGCCAGTCCCCAAAGCCATGTAACTGTTTCTGAATCACAAGGCACACCTTCAAGTCAGGTATCAGTGAAAGCTACTGATGGCAAAACTGACAAGACTGGATCTGGCAATAGACGAAGGTCTCTGTCAGCAGCTAACAAAACACCTGCAAATCCAAATCATGATTCAGGCTCAAGAGCTAGTAGTGAACAACTGCCTAAAGATCAGCAGATTGGGAAGGGACGTAGTTCTTTCAGCTCTTTAAAGTCTGATTACATTGATCAAGAACCAAGAGATTACACTAGTAGCACTAATTTACTTCCCCATTTTATGCAAGCCACGGAATCTGCTAGGGCGAAGATTAAGGCAAATAACTCTCCAAGATCAAATCCAGATGTGCATGACCAACACATCCATGTTAAGAGACATTCCTTATCTGGTGTAACTGGCAGGCATGGTTCTCCACGCATCCAAAGACCAATGCCTCAACTCCAGCAGGGCACTAAGGGAAATAATTTACATGCTCCTCACGGTATTTTCTCTTACAAAAAGATCTTGTTCTTCTATTTATTATTTGAATCTTTTGCTTTCCATACCCAGTTGTGAAAATTTTAGGTGGCTTTTTTTCCCCCTCATACAAGGTTTTGCTATTAGGCATATGATTGGGTGGCCAGTTAGACCGTCGATAATGGTAGCTTACCTGTTTTTTTTTTTTCGGTTGTGACTTGACCTTTTAATATATCATCTGCCTCTTGAAGGATTATCCTCTAATGACCATCACACCAGATTAAGATGTAAAATATTGGAAACTCCACTTTAGCAAAGCTCAAACGGAAAGGATTGGGATTAAAGTAGAGTTCTAAAGTTTAATTTTACATGTTCATGTCAGAATTCAGAACCATAATCAATTTTCTGTTAGAGATATCTTAGACATGGGCCACTACTTGCTGGTCAAATTTCATCTCATGAGTATCCTTGTCAATATGCCAATGCTGTTCTGCCAGGTATCTCCAGGTTGTGTTTGTTGGGTACCTTTTACTTTTCTGACCTTCCCTTCCTAATTGATAAAAAAAAAGGGTAGGAGGTTTTGGTTATCAAAGTAACATACACACATCTTTACACTCCCTAAATGAAAACCTGGACTAGATAGGCAAAAAACAAAAAATAGTGTTTTTTTTAGTTGTTTAATTTGAGTTGTATTACTTATCCCTTATATTCTCCTTTTTCTTTTCAGAGAGAAAATGGCAGAGGTGAATATACAGCGTCGATCTGCTAATATCTTCTTCAATAGTTTTTGATCACTCCTGGAAGGCCACTTGGAGTTTCCGATTTCTTTTGTTTATTCTGTTAGAATAATAGCTGCTCCATCCCCAAAATCCGAAGGTGATAGTTGGATTGTGTGGGGACATACATACAGATGGAATGAGATTGCAAAATTTCTAAAGAATTTTACATGATAAAATTAGAGAGAAATAGATACAAAAGGTTTATATAGAACTTATTTTTTTGTATCTATTTCTCTCAATTTCATCTTAAAATTTTTTTGAGAAACTTTAAAATCCCAATCCCAAACAAATGTAGAAGTGAGTAAGGAGGTTCTATGTAAATTTTTGCTATTATAATTTATAACTGTTAATGTGCTGATGTATCGTACCCAAGAAGTAATGGATTGTTTCAGCTTATGATATATTCATGTTTGTTGTATTACATGTCTGCAATTTGCTAATGGCATGTTTATTTCCAATAATACATGGCCCGTCTCTGATTTTGAGTCTCTAAGTAGTAGATATCAGGGTGTATAAAATTGTGTTTACCTCTATCTCTCTGTATAGATACATGATAGTCACATAATTAAGATCCAAATCCGTTAAAATTAAAGTTTGTTGATCTGCTTTTGTGCTATGCATCTAATGGTCAATTAACTAGATTCTTTGTTACTTGAGATAGTATATTCTACAAAATTACAAGTTTAAGAATGTTTTTACTCTCCATTTTTAAAGCTTAATGAGATAAATTTTACAATCCTTAGTTAAGGGGGGTTTTTTTTGCATTTTTTAAAAAATATAATTAAAAAAAAAGAAGCAGCTTTTATTAGATAAAATTATTTGATCAGCTTTTTTTATTAATACTATTATGTTTAGTAAATTTGTAAGAAAATATTTTTTTGGCAGATTACGAAAAAAAATATGTAATAGAAAGAGTAAATAAAAAGTTAAATATGATTATAATAATTAATAATTTTAAAGCTAGACCAAACACTTTTTTGTTAAGGGTAAATGCACAAACATTATATTAAAAAATAAAAACCAATCTAATTTTTGAATGATGGAGAATATGAATTTAATTAAAACTCCATTTATTCTATGCAAATATTGTTTTAAAAATTTTAAATAATTGGAAAAAATCAATTTAATTAAAACTCAATTAATTGAAAAAATCTAGTTAAAAGTTAAACATCGAGCGTTTGGCGCTGACGAGGAGTGACAAAGTAGTAGACCAGAGAAGGCGGTGGGAGGGCGGCTATAGTTAAAACTTAAAAGACAGATAAGGGGTCTGACTAGTGCCTAGGGTATACTCTCAGCTTTGGCAGAAGCCAAAATCTTTGCTTCATTGCTTCATAGATTGGTACAGAGAAACGATTGCTTTCTTAAACATGCGCGATTTGCACAAATCGAAAAGAGTTTCATGGGCGTCAGATTCTGATATTTGTCAGGTAAAACATATACTTCAGTTGTGAAGTCCATAATCGACGAATTGATTGCTTTGAATCATTTGAGTGATTAAAATCTGATAATCGCTTTTTTAAACTCTAAATGACGTATTTTTGTCTATTTTCTTCGATTAAGTCTGGTTTGCTTCATAAATTATTCTGCATGTTCTATTCTTATCTGTAATCTCCTAATAGCACACATCAAAAGTCTTTTTTCAGGATGCAAATATCATGGTTGCTACTGCATCTTGCTCTGTTTCTGTGAATATCCACTACAATCTGATTCGACTTTTTCTGCTGCTGTGTTAGCCAGTTTGTTTTCCCCAAAACTAAGATAGCTACATAAGAAGCAGGTTCAAAATAAAAATGAAGAATTAATCTGGATAATTTCTTCGTAGCATTTGGAGTTCCCAGAAATCTCAACAAGTACCATAAGGTCTTGAACCTACACAACAAGTATTGGAATGTGCCTTAGCTTGTGTACAGAGTTGTTGACGCGAGACATCAGACATGTCAAGGAAACCTTTAGGTTGCAATCCTAGAATTACATGTGTTTGAAATGTTTGTGTGTGACAGAAACAGTAGTGATTGAATATTATGATTCACTTTGGAGGAAATCTCTTGGTTTTTGTGCTAATTATTTTTCAAAAACTCTTATTAGTAATGGAAACTTTTAATACAAGTCTAAGTTACTCTGAAGGCTCATATGCCCGGCTAAGAAAGCTTTGTAACTTAGAGATTGTGCCTAGGAAAGTTCTACATGTGTTACCATCTTCATTTTATATGGAAATAATTCTTTGGCATAGTACCCCTGGGAGAATGGCATATATAAGTTTTTTTTTTTTTACAGTTTTTGCCTCTTTAATTGAATCTTACTTTTTTCGCCCAATGAGTTGGCATTTCGCAACTATCCTAATGATATTTCTATCTACATGTTTTGGATGGTTCTGGAACAGGAATAAATCCTTTTAATGGCTTAGATCTTTAGTGGTTTAAAGGCTTGAATGTTTGTTCTGATTGCTGGCTCTTACAGATTTAATTTCTTTAAATAGTTGAAATCTTTTTGGTTATAGTATAGTTAGCATGCAGCAGTGATAGTCATTATGTTTGCCCTTTCTGTTTGGACAGAATTTTAAAGATGTCATTTTTTCTTGTAATCAATTCTTTATTCCGGGGGGGTTTCTCCTGGTGAGTGTTACCTTGTCACTCTTTGCTTTTATGGTTTTGGATACATGGATTAATTGATTCATGTCACCTCTGTTGTTAAATTATTCCTCATATAAGTGATGCCAATAATTTCATCATCAATATTAACGCCATGCTTTGGCCCATGTTTATTTGCATTTTTCTGTTAATAAAAGTTTTAGATACCATCTTTTTATTTTGTAAGCCTTCTGCATACTCCTAGTCCTAGTGTTTTAGGTTGCACTACCTTGGTTCTTTGGAATGAAAATTATTACTCATATTATAAAAACAATGTGTTTTTGAAAGAGTGTCTTTATCTGTATGTCGAGAGTTGAAACATCAGGTGACTGCTCTTCTCTGCTGTTACAAATTTTTTTTTCCTTGGTGTCCAAGCTGAATCAGTAGAGTTCTGCGACTTAGAAGTCTTTTTTTTTTTTTCATTCTAAAGTCTTTTTCTTTTTCTATTTGAAAGGACAATAAGTGCAAGACCGCAGCCACTTCCAACATGGGAGGGCCAAGTCATAGTGATAATTTCCAGAGATGTACTACTGATGCATGCAGAAGTATTGGAGGAAAAGGTGAAGAAATTCCTTGGTTGGCCAGCCAATGAACACAAACATCACCTTCCACATTGTGACTGTATATAAGTTGAATGAGGTCTTTGTTGTCTGACAGTCAGATGGAGAGATGGAGGGTGACAAGGTCTGAACGGAGACTTTTAGAAACCGCTTGCATATTGGATTTGATGATCTGTTTCTAAACAAGTATGACCTTGACATTACCCCAAGTTTCTGCACATATTGTTGCAGTAATGCTAAAAAGGCGGGCAACCCTTATGCACGATTCTAGGAAAATATTTGACAAGTCCAGATCCAATGAGAAGAATTTGTATCTTGCTTAAAAGAAGAGCAAGCTCTTAAGTTTTTCTTTTTCCTTTCTTTTTTCAAGTTTTATTTTATTTTTAAATACATAGAGTTTCCCTTAGGAGGAGAGATCTTGGATGCAGTTTCTTTTGAGTTATACACTTGGCTGTGGAACTTCCCTAGCATTCTTTAAGTGGAGGAGAAACACATTAGTTCTTACTTCTTAGTGCTCTAGATGCCTATTAAATGAAACTTATTGGTGGCAAAATTTTAGTACCTTTGAGTTCTGATTTTGAGCTCTTTTTTGTCACGAAGCATGTATTTGGGATTGTAATAAGAATGGCCAAACTGATTTTACGTACCTAGTCTGGTGGTAATCTGAATATAATTGAACTTGGGGGCATCTCCTCTTGCCCTTGGGACTTCGCATCAGAATTGGTTTGCTTTTGTGTCTATAGTCAATCAGAATATAGTCAATATTTTGTGCAATATATTTCATCTTGTTGAATAACCATTAAATTAATTACCAATGCATGAAATCTATGAGGATCTGTTTAATGTGTAATGTCTCAAGTAGTATTGATTTTTCCTATTGCATGAAGGGTGAGAGCAATCATGATGTAGAAGTCTGGACATGTTAGTCATTTTGTGCACAGTATATGTTCGACTACTTTTTACTGGTATCATTTTTTATGAGTGACATTTGATTGTTTTTTATGTATTTGTGGCTTACATGCAATGGGTTACCGCTTTTGCCATGTTGATAAATATTCCCATTAGGGGATAAGATGATCTTGTCTGTTTCAGAAGTAAATTATCACCATGCTCCTGACTTTTGGTTGTATAATATAGATGGAATTGATATTCAATCATTTAGCAAGATGATCCCAGATATGTCATGAACAAATGGTGAAGGAGAGGCTAATGCTAAAGGATTAATTCTTCTTTATTAAACAGGTTAGATTATTCTTATCCGAGGAACCTCCTTCACAAGTCGGGTTAAGTGCCCAAGATGACCTCCAAGCAAAGACATCATTGCTGTCACATCCAGGCGGAGCAGGCTCTGATGGCATCCTACCTCCTGGCTTTGAGGGAGCTCATCCCTCAAGTCAGTTTCAGATTAAGCTGTCCGAAATTCCTATGATTAGATGGACTGATCCACCTAAGGTAATTTTGTATCTGTGTTGAACAGTCTTAGTAATTTTCAGTATTCTTTGTCATTTCTTATTCAAGTTTGGAATCAATATAGTATAATTCTGTCAATGTATGTCATTTCATAGATTTTGCTGAATCCCACGTGGCTTGTGGTGACTGGGGAAGAAAGCAAAGAGATAGAGGATCAAAATAAGAGGGAGATGAGAGAACTTGAAGCTATTTATCCTCGCACATCTTCCATCCCCCCAAAGTTTGATTCTTCTCTTGCCTTGTACAATAATTGTCTTGGATTCCACATTATTGTTGTCTAAGGATATACATTTTCCTTCCCTGCTTGCAGCCCCTCTGTCTCAGTTGATGTGGAAGACTCACATTACACTGATAGTCAGACTGCTTTGATACCAATTACGCCTATAGAAGATGAAGATGCAGCGGCAGATGTGTCATCTGATTCCATGTTATCATTTGATGTTTCAATGGGTTCACAGCCTCCTTCACTACCCGTTGGAATACCTAATGACGTAGCAGCTGCATCTCTAGTGTTAACCAATATCATGCATAGCAGTGAGCATGGGAACTTGATTGACCATGAATTGCTAAATAAAATTCTCAGCAGCCCAGAATTGATTGAGAAGTTGGCTAGAGATTACGGAACTGTGAGCAACTCACAAGGTGTGCCCAATGCGAGGTCATATCCAGCGGCTTTTCCTCATCCTCCAACTATTTTAAATCAAGTTGAAACTAGTACACCATTAGCCGCTTTTTCAGCCAGTCCTTCCTATCCGTCGTCATCTGGGGGCCAAGTGGTATTTAATCCTTCTCAATCGCTTACTTCACCTGCAGTGAGTCCAGTTACTGTTTCCTCTTCACCTATTGGAGGTCCTCCAGCGAAGGACTCCAACTACTATAAGAGTTTAATTCAGCAACACGGAGGAGAAAGACAAGAGACTCTTCCATACTCCAGTAACTGTTACATCCAGCAGCCAGTGGCAAGCCAGGAAACAGCACACAATTATAGATCAAGGGAACAAAAACCTAAGATAATGAAGCCTTGTATCTATTTCAACAGTCCTAGAGGATGCCGGAATGGAGCTAACTGTGCATACCAGCATGATGCAGCATCCCGGGCACGAGGTAGTGCTATGCCAGGGATGCAAAGTTCAAAGAGAATGAAACTGGATAGCGAGATTAGCAGCTAGTTGGACTTTGGACCGCCATTTGCTGCGATCATTTTGTTGGAAAATTTTTGGCCTAGATAGGCAGACTAAATCATTAGTTATTGGTATATGTTAAACAGTTAAAGGTGTATTTAACTTGAAAGACTTATTTTACATGTTTACACTTTACAGGATGTTTTTCAATAATTTAGTCTGCTTATTCTAGGCTGTCATAGTCTCGAAGAATTTTTATTTGGATTTAAGAGGCTCCTTGTGTGATGTGTTGCCATTAACTCATACAACATTGGCGTCAATCTCTTTGAATATGAGATTAAATGTTAAGATAGTTAATTACAAGAGAAAATCATAAATAACTAATCATAAAATCATAAATAATTTTGAGTTAAAATTATAGTGTTACAAAGTTTTTTCTTTTTAAAAAAAATTATTGGAGTTAAATTAGTTATTTCCAAAGGTTCTTTTATTTATCATTTTGGCCAAATTATTTATTTAGTACAAATTTAAATTTATGTATAATAAAAATATTTTTTATATCTTTAAATTTTACATTAATTTTTATTTGTGTCTTTAAAATTTGTTTGTAATTAACTTTATCTTTAAAATTTTAAATTATAATTAATTTTATCTCATAATTTAAAATTATTTAAATTATTAAAAATAATAATAATATAATAATATTACTTTTGAAGAAAAATATATAATTATCAATGAAATTATTTAAATTGTATACAAATTATTTATTAAAATCTCTATTAAAAAATTTAACATGAGATAATAATTGAATAAAAATAAAAATATAATTTAAGAATATATATTTTTTTTATTATTTGAATATTATCAAAACTTTATTTATATTTTTAAGATTTATTTATATTTTTAAGACTTATTTTTAAATATCATATCATTATTTTTTATAATAACTTAAATTATATTAAGTCTGAGACAAAATAAATTATAATTTAAAATTTTAAAGATAAAATTAAACTTTAAAAATTTTAAAAATAAAATTAAAAATTAATATAAAATTTAAAAATATAAAAAAATAATTTTCCTCTTCTATGTATAAAATTTATGACGAATAGGTTGGTAAATTAGTGAGACAGATATCCGAAAAATTCGTCGTCCGTCGCCGACAAACATATAGAGACGGGAAGTGAAACCCTAAACCCATCATCCCCGAAACACCTCGCCTTTTCTCGTATCTTCAAATCCTCATCGTCGAGCACCATTGCTGGGTTGCTTTGGTCTGCGGTCCGTCTGAGAAACGTTATCATTGCTTTCTTTTATGACATCTTCACTTTGATTACAACAGATCCATTCTCTCCTTTGAGAAACGTCAAAAGCTTTAGAGCTAACAACGTGTAAGCGGGAGAGATATCATAAAAATGTTGAAGTTCCTTTCACGAGTGAGGATCGAATTTAATGCCTTGGACCCACGGACAGCGTCATGTATGGAGTTTTTGGCACAGTGCAACGCGCGAAAGGCCAAGGAATCTAACCCTGCTTGTCAAGTCGTGGTGAAGCGCCGAACTGATGACCACCCACCACAGATCACTGTTACTTTCGTCAATGGGGTTGAAGAAGCCTTCGATGCAACATCCACCCCAGCCCAGACCATAAGGAACATGATTCTCGAAAAAGGTCAGCTCCTCGAGACCGAACAAATGTTCCGAGAGGCTGGCGAGGCCTGGCCTGTTATCATCCCCGAGGAGGAGCTTCGCCAACCTGCACCCGGTATCAAAGTGCGTATTGATTTTTCTCGCTTTATTGATTTGAGTTGTTTATGCGTAGTTAGTGACGTGATGTTTTTGCCTGTGTAATTTGGTTTATTAACGATTGTGTTTGTGGAATGTGCTTCTCTTGCTGCAAAAAATTGTGTTTAATCTGCTTTTAGTTGTGTCATCCTCTGTAATTTCACTTCTATTGTGTTAAGTCGTGGAGTTATAAGTTTGTTTCCATTCCCTTGTCTACTTGACTCTGCGTTGTTAATGTTTGCTGGACTATGTTGTTGTGGCAGCTTAAGCTTCGGGTTGTGCCTGTAGATGGTTCTGAATCTGGTGATGCTTTTACCGCGTTAATGAAAAACATTATTTTCTACTCTCTGGGTGGGGTGCATGGTATTTAGTCGGTTGAAAATTTTTTAGATGTAAAATATGTAGGCACCTATGAAGAGTTGACGCTACCACCAAACATTCAGGTATCTTATAGCAGTACTCTAATTCTTATGTTGAAATATGCTGTATTAGATTTGAATTTTAGTAGTTTTGAACTTTGCTTAGACATTCTAAACTTCATACATGTCTATGCCATGTCCTCCCAGAACAAGAATCTTTCAGATGAAAGAATTGCTTTGATGCGCTTCTTCAGGCTTTTTTGTTTGATGCCAAGGTTCGCAGTATTGGGCATTGGGAAAGGATAGTAGTTAACTTAATTTCGCGCACTATAAGATAAATTTTATGACTTTGTTTAGGTATCACTATGTGTTGATTCTTTCTAGAGTTGGGAGAATTTCAGCAGGGTTAACAACTAGACCAAACATGTACCTAGTGCTTGCATATGGTATTTTGAAGGTATTATATCAGAGTCGTTGGATCTATGGAGGCCTTCCTTTCTAATCTTACATAGAATGTTTGACCAGCGTCTAAATCTACCATGTCATTGCATGATAATCACAACCCACCAGTCAAATGCAAATAGTTTGTTAAGCTTTAACCTCAAATATTCTCAATCCTATGTGCAAGTTTTGGGGCGATCTCCATCATGGATCCCTAGTATTGTACTTCCTGGCTCAGTTTTTTAGAGATTTTTTATGCATTTTTTTTTATATATTTTCTACTTCTAAACAAAAAAAAAAATTTGTATCGTTTTATAAGAAGGAAAGTGACAACTTTTTAGCATGCAATATGATAATTTCGTTGCAGTAATCTACAAGATCTTGTGTTACATCTTTAACAGCTAAATAGTAAATACTTTTGCACTGTAGGAATTTGATGAAACATTTCTGCTGTCTTTATGTGGTCTACTCTCTGGATATGACAGAGGATAATATGCTCTTACACTTGATTGTATCTACAATTCCTGTTTTAATAATTCAGACAAACGGTTTGACGTAGTATGGCTTTTAATAACTATTTTTAGTAACATGCCTCCTGTTTATAGATATGACCTATAAGACCTTTAGCATATCTATTTAACTGCGTTTGTTTTATGCTCCCCATCTTCCAGCCAAGGAAAGCAGAAGAGAAGAAGCAATAGCTAAATCCTATTCAGCCTATTAACAGCCGGGAATCATGTTGGATTGTCACATTAACGTGCATTTCTTTCTAGTAGGAGAATATATTGCATCTGATCTTAGCCGCCGCATGCCTTGCTTTATTTGCTGGGAAATTTGAGTACATTTGCTTGACATAATTGTTGATGTCTATGAATCATGGAATATTGAAATCTTTTTGGTTTTTGGTTTTGTACCAGCTTCTTCTGTTGTCGGTAGATGTCCAAGCGTTAAGCATGGCAAGAAAATAATAGGAGGATTGCCGCAATTTCCGTTGCTCCCTTCGATTCCCAACGTATAACATGTGTCATTGTGCTTGTGCTTGTGCTTGCTGAACTGAATTCTTTTTTAGGTGGTTGCCTACAAAACTAGGTGCATTTTGCATGGCGTATATGGTTAACTTCCTACAGTCTTAATAAAAAATCTCTGAAGTTAGACTTAGTTATAAAGCACGACGTATCGAAAAGGGAGAAATAGACTGGTTTTATTTTTTTTTGGGGTCTTCGTCTGCTCTTGTATTAGCCAAAATGCTGTACTTAAAAGGGAAGGAATGGACAAATAAATTAAATACATACTCCAGCATTGGATAGGGAATCATTCAGGTGTTTAAAATTTATTTGTAAAATAACTGGATATGATAAACATGAACATTGTAAAATTTATGCAATATGTTCTAAATAAAACGAGGATAGTATATTTTTTATTTGTCAAGCTTATCTATTTTTAAATATTAACTCATAGACCCGCATGATTACATTGCTAACTTTTGCTTCTTGTCAATGAAAAGCGTCGGTTAGTCTGATAGATTGTCATCTCCTTTTATCGTGTGCCCCAGTGAAATTCATATTCAAATTTTATACCTATTGTTTCCTTGCCTTGGTTTTATGGGTAACCGGCGACTACTAAACTCTTAACATTCAGAATCTTAATAATTTTTTCGGAATTTTTTTCGTCATTTTAAAAAAAAAAATAGAAAAGCAAACAAAAATAATTGAAGTGTTGAAGGGAAAATGTGTGGTCGGTGCGTTTGATGGAGCTAGAGGCGGTGTAAGTTTAAAAACATGATATTGTCGTGTTTGACTTCGAGGGTGGTAGACGTAGTGGGCGAATTTGTATTTTGTTCGAATATTTTTAAAAATATAATTAATATATAAAATAAAAAACATTTAATTTAAAAATAAAATTATATATATATATATAACCCTTTTTTGTCATAGCAGAGGGCTTGAACGAGAGAGAGAGAGAGAGAGGGGATACGAGCGTGTGTGAAAGAGCTCAACGGGGTCTCCGCAGCTTCTTCAAGCCAACCCAGCCGCTGCAGTAGTCGTCGCCAGAGGGAAAGACGCGGGGAGGGTTTGTTTGGATCCTGTTTCTCTTTCATGGAAGCCTCTCGAATTTGAGGTACGGGAAACCATAACATTCTGATATGGCAATCGGTAATCCAGACGAGGAAGGACTGAAGAAGCTTGAATACTTGTCCCTTATTTCGAAGGTATGCACGGAGCTTGAATCCCACACGGGCACTGGTGATAAAGTACTAGCTGAGTTTATAACCGACTTGGGCCACAGTTCAGAAACCGTGGAGGAATTTGACGCTAAATTGAAGGAGGACGGAGCAGAGATGCCGGATTATTTTGTCAAAACCCTTCTGACTATCATACATGCCATTCTTCCTCCTAAGTCTAAGACGGAAAAGGAATCAAAGAAAGATAGCACAACCGATGGAAGGAAGACCAAGTACAAGGCTCTCGCGATTGCAGACAATAGGGATCGAGCAAAGGAACTCGAGAAAGAAATAGAGGCGGATGCTAAACAATACCATGGAGACAGAGACCGGGAAGAGGAAGATAAATACAGAGATAGAGATAGGAGAGACAGTCGCAGGGATAGGTATGAAAGAGAGGCGAGGCATAGAGAGAGAGACAGAGACTACGAAGATGAAGATGAAAGAAGGGATTACAGGAGTACGGGAAGGCACGGGGATAGAAATGATCGGCGTAGGAGAGATGACCATGAAGAGAATGGAAAGGGAAGGGAATACAGTGACGAAGATAGAGATAGAGAAGTTTATAGAGATCGAAGGCACGGCTCTAATGAACTCGAGTTATATAAGGTTTATAAAGGCAGGGTGTCAAGGGTGATGGATACAGGATGCTTCGTCCAATTAGATGATTTTAGAGGAAAGGAGGGTTTGGTGCATGTTTTCCAGATTGCTACTCGAAGGATTGGTAATGCTAAGGATGTGGTGAAGCGGGACCAGGAGGTTTACGTGAAGGTAATATCAATTTCTGGTCAAAAGTTGAGTCTTTCAATGAGGGATGTTGATCAGCATACTGGGGAAGATCTTCTTCCTTTAAAGAAGAGCTCGGGGGATGATGCTCATCGAGTGAATCCTCAAGATTCAAAGGATGGACCAATTGCCCGGACAGGTCTTTCTGGGATAAGGATTGTAGAAGAGGAAAATGTTGGGTCTTCACGTAGACCATTAAAGAGAATGAGCTCACCTGAGAAATGGGAAGCAAAACAACTAATTGCTTCAGGTGTTTTGAGTGTTACAGAGTATTCAACATATGATGAGGAGGGAGATGGAGCACTATACCAAGAAGAAGGTGCTGAAGAAGAACTTGAGATTGAGATGAATGAGGATGAACCTGCCTTTTTGCATGGGCAGAGTAGATATTCAATGGACATGTCTCCTGTTAAGATTTTCAAGAATCCAGAAGGTTCTCTGAGTCGTGCTGCTGCACTCCAGTCTGCCCTTATAAAGGAGCGCAGAGAAGTGCGAGAACAACAACAACGCACAATGCTTGACTCTATCCCAAAGGATCTCAATCGCCCTTGGGAAGATCCTATGCCTGAGTCAGGTGAACGGCATCTTGCACAGGAGCTTAGGGGTGTAGGCTTATCAGCCTATGACATGCCTGAATGGAAGAAGGATGCTTATGGGAAAACCATCACTTTTGGACAAAGATCAAAGCTCTCCATTCAAGAACAGAGACAGAGCTTACCAATCTACAAATTGAAGAAAGAATTGATTCGAGCTGTCCATGATAATCAGGTTCTGGTGGTCATTGGTGAGACAGGTTCAGGTAAAACAACTCAAGTCACACAGTATCTCGCTGAAGCTGGTTACACTACCAAGGGTAAAATTGGATGTACTCAGCCTCGTAGGGTGGCTGCTATGTCAGTGGCAAAAAGAGTTGCAGAAGAGTTTGGTTGTCGATTGGGCGAGGAAGTTGGTTATTCCGTTAGGTTTGAAGATTGCACTGGACCAGATACTGTAATCAAGTACATGACAGATGGTATGCTTCTTAGGGAAATATTGGTTGATGAGAATCTGTCACAGTATTCTGTAATAATGCTTGATGAAGCCCACGAAAGAACAATTTATACTGATGTTCTTTTTGGACTACTGAAGCAGCTGGTGAAAAGTAGACCTGACATGCGATTGATTGTCACATCTGCCACATTGGATGCTGAAAAATTTTCAGGGTATTTCTTTAACTGTAATATCTTTACCATTCCTGGGAGAACTTTTCCTGTGGAGATACACTATACCAAGCAACCAGAAAGTGACTATTTAGATGCAGCCTTAATCACTGTCCTACAAATCCACTTGGCAGAACCAGAAGGAGACATCCTTCTCTTTTTGACTGGTCAAGAGGAAATTGATTTTGCTTGCCAATCACTTTATGAGAGAATGAAAGGACTAGGTAAGCATGTTCCAGAATTGATTATTTTACCTGTCTATAGTGCCCTTCCGAGTGAAATGCAGTCTAGGATATTTGATCCTGCTCCTCCAGGGAAGAGGAAAGTGGTTGTGGCAACTAATATTGCTGAGGCTTCTTTGACCATTGATGGTATTTTTTATGTAATTGACCCCGGATTTGCTAAGCAAAATGTATATAACCCAAAGCAAGGTCTTGATTCTTTGGTTATAACTCCAATTTCACAAGCATCTGCCAAGCAAAGAGCTGGTCGTGCAGGTCGTACAGGGCCTGGAAAGTGTTACCGCCTCTATACCGAGACTGCATATAGAAATGAGATGTCTCCTACCACAATTCCAGAAATTCAAAGGATAAATCTTGGGATGACTACTCTTACTATGAAAGCCATGGGAATAAATAATCTTCTGTCCTTTGATTTCATGGATCCTCCTCCACCCCAAGCTCTCATTTCTGCCATGGAACAGCTGTACAGTCTTGGAGCATTGGATGAAGAGGGCCTTTTAACCAAATTGGGAAGGAAAATGGCAGAATATCCTCTAGATCCCCCATTATCCAAGATGCTGCTGGCCAGTGTGGACCTTGGTTGTAGTAATGAGATTCTGACCATAATTGCAATGATTCAAACAGGCAATATTTTTTACAGGCCTAGGGAAAAGCAAGCCCAGGCAGATCAGAAGAGGGCAAAGTTTTTCCAGCCAGAGGGTGACCATCTTACGCTACTTGCTGTGTATGAGGCTTGGAAGGCTAAAAATTTTTCTGGACCCTGGTGCTTTGAAAATTTTGTTCAGTCTCGATCTTTAAGAAGGGCACAGGACGTCAGGAAACAGCTTCTCACCATTATGGATAAGTATGATATCTATCTGTCTTTGTTTTACCTGACCTTTTGCTTTGGTCTGCATTTTTCTCACAGCATTTTTTTGAGGCTCCCTCTGCTAATTGTTACATTTTTGTAATCAAAAGTGATGATTATTCCTTCATGTAGGGGATCAGGCTTCATGTTGCCATTGTTGTGGCTAAGATTTCTGTTTGGCTTCTGGCCATTAGTCTTTTTTAATACCTCCTTACTGGTTTGATTAAACGGGTTTCTGAAACAATGGCTCTGTTTTTCAGGTACAAATTGGACGTTGTAAGTGCTGGGAAGAACTTCACTAAGATCAGGAAGGCTCTCACTGCAGGATTCTTTTTTCATGCAGCTAGAAAGGACCCTCAAGAGGGTTACAGAACCCTGGTTGAGAACCAGTCTGTATATATTCATCCCAGTTCAGCTTTGTTCCAGAGACAGCCAGACTGGGTCATCTATCACGAGCTTGTGATGACAACAAAGGAATATATGCGTGAGGTCACTGTCATAGATCCCAAATGGTTAGTTGAATTGGCTCCAAGATTCTTTAAAGTGGCTGATCCTACAAAGATGAGCAAGCGGAAGCATCAAGAGCGTATAGAACCACTTTATGACAGATACCATGAGCCAAACTCATGGCGATTGAGTAAACGCCGTGCTTGATAAATGTCTTTTGTTTCCTTTAAAAGCAGTTTTGTGGATACATCTTTATGCTACACGTTGTTTAAAATGTAAATATCTTGTTAGATGATAATTTGAATGTAGGAAACCTCAGATGATAATGTAGACAATTCCTCAAATGACCCTATATTAAGTTAGTTACTGTTGCTGATTGTCTAATTGTTAGAAGTGTTTCCCCTTTTGGTGGTAAGGGTTTTGAGAAGCCCTTGCTCATGTCATTGTACATGTACTGGAACTTATGTGCATAGTAGCATCTGTCTATTCCAGCCTTAAGCGAATGCCATTCGATGTATTTTTGGTAGGATCATGTTTCTGTTTGATATCACAGTAGTCAGATGGCCAGATATCGGGTTTTGGATCGAGCAAATAATTTTTTTGGAATTTGTTTGTGTTTACATCTTTTGTAAGTGTCTTGTGCTTTAGGTATTTGCTGTGTCGTTTTTTGGTCCGAGTTTGGGATCATTCTCTGTTGATGGTGAACTGTATCTGGGTGATCAAGTTAATCATGATGTAGAAGTTGCCACCTGAAAGTTGGAACAAAAATAGGATTTGATCTTTGAATTATGTGAGGCTGTTTTCATCATTAGGGCTCCCTCACGTCTGTAATCATATTTTATACATCATAGATATTTGAGGTGCTACAAGTATAATGATGAAGGGTTAGATAATGATAAAATAGATTTTTTAAGAAAAATTTAAAGAAAAAATAAGACCAGAAGAGAACAAATTTTTCTCCTTTCTCTTCATTTTTCCATATGAATTTAATATTTAAGACTATTCAACGAAAGGATTTAACTCGAATAAAGTTTAAAATTAAGAAACATGCATATCGTCTATTTTACCGATATTATGATGTTTTCGACCATTACAGTAAGATTTGTGAAAATAAATATGGAAACAAAATTAATAATTTTATGTTTGAAGATAAAAGTAAAATGATAAAAACTTCAGGGTTTTTAAGGTTTAATTGCTATACTAAATAAGTTTCCAAGGATGAGAATTAGAATAACACCTCATGGTTAGTGGAGGAAATCATGTATCACATAATTAGCCACTTTGTTACCTGCTAGTTTCAGAAAACCTTAGTCGTTAATAAAATTTTTATTAGACCACACTAAAATTGGTAGATTTTATGATATAAATTCATATTTATGTACACAGTTATACAAGTTTTATTCATATTCATATTGAGCTCCACACGAACGGCACTTTGAAAAGAGACATTAGTTAGTTAATAGTGTATTAAAGAGACATTAACAATAATTTGCAGGCTGAAATGATGTTGCTAGCAACAAACACGAAATATGTAGAGCCCATTCTGAAACAATTCTGACACTAAACTCATTAGCTTTTAGTCTCTCTGTCGTAGCAAGCGAAATGGAATAAATACAGCTCACATGAAACAACACCAATCGACAATACTCCAGTTCCCGAAGTGACCTTGTCTTCAAATCTTTACTCACTCCATAATCTTGAGTTCTTTCTCTCTCAGTCACTTTTAGTCAGTGATTCTTCTTTCCATTCTCTCCTTGTGTTTGTGCACCAAGATGGGTTCTGTTTCTCTTAAAATAGGTGATGGAACAGCTAGGTTCAAAAGAGCAACTGTGTGTTCTCCGGCAGCTATCATTCTCATGATCTTGTGTGTTATTACCACCAATCTCTTCGCCCTATACGCTTTCACAGCTTCCCCAAACCACCATCACAATAACTCCCTGCTCTTCCATTCTCGCAACAACTTCTCTCTCATTACTCAGCAAGTCTCCCTCATACTTAGAGAGATCCATTCATCTCAGAAGAAGTTGGCTCAAATGGAAAAAGAACTTCTTGCCTATGGTAACATCGACCTTTCCAGACCTAATATCGCCAAAGAATTTAAACACTTTCTCCAACCCCATCAACTTCCTCTGGGCAAAGATTCCAGAACTGGGATGACTCAAATGGTGGCTTCTGTTGGCCATTTCTGCGGCAAATCCTTGGACTTGTTGTCTCAGTTCATGAATTACAAAGTCTCTGGACCTTGCCCTGATGATTGGAATGTTGCCCAGAAACTCATATTGCGAGGATCCGAGCCTTTGCCCAGAAGAAGATGTTTTGCTAAGTCTATTCCCAAGGTGGGCTTTCACCCTTTTCCCATGTCGCTTTGGAAACCTGTTGCTAATAAGACTGTTAATTGCAATGGCCTCAGTTGCAAGAATTTTACATGTTTGAATGGTAAGAAGTTGAGCAGAGATTGCACTGCTTGCTTTGATTTGGGTAAAGAGCATGAGAATCAGAGGTTTATGAAGTCTACAAGTAAGAATGATTTTATGATTGATGATGTGTTGGGATTGGGTGTCGGAGGAATTAGAATAGGGCTTGACATTGCAGGTGGGTCTGGTTCCTTTGCAGCTAGGATGGCTCAAAGAAACATCACAGTGATTACTACCACTCTAAATATTGAGGCTCCATTCAATGAATTCATAGCTGCAAGAGGGCTTTTCCCTCTGTTCTTAAGCTTGGATCATAGATTCCCTTTCTATGACAACGTGTTTGATTTGGTTGGTGCTGCGAGTGATTTGGATGTTGGAGGGAAGACAGAGGAGTTGGAATTTTTAATGTTTGATGTTGATCGCATTCTACGAGCTTGTGGTTTGCTATGGTTGGATAACTTGCATTGCACCTATGATGAGAAGAAGAAAGTGTTAACTGGTTTGATCGAACAATTTGGATATAGAAAGTTGAAATGGGTTGTGGGAGAGAAGGTAAATAGAGTTGAGTCAGCGAAATCTCAAGTTGTCTTATCTACTGTCCTTCAGAAGCCCACAAGACTCTAAATTCTTAGACAAGTTGGGCTCTTCATAGTTTATATTTATGTATAGTAATAAAAATATATATATGTTTGATCTCTTACTCTGTAGATGATAAATTGTTAGGAAATTAAAAATGAATTACCATACTTGGGCTGCAACACATTGAATTACGATTTTTGAATAGTGCAAGAATAATATGGTGATGTACTTCTAGCCGTATACCATAGTAAAATCAATGCGATTTAGTTCATAATGATACAGTACATGCCAACAAGTTCGAAGATGACTTCACTTCACTCACAAAAAATGGCTATACTTGGACATTGTATGGCTATGAACAAGATATAACAGTTGATACCACTTGACAGTGACGAGGAACCATTGATCCCTTGCACTGCAGCACTGTGTAGAAACTTCTTTCCCTCTTCACTCGTATGCTCAACTTCTGAAGGTGATAATATTCTGATGCAGCGCACACACCCCACAAATTCCCTGCACACACGCCATTCCCATAAAGGATGGATTCAGAGTGCCATAACACGGCAATTGTTATGAAAGGAAGCTATTGCTCTTAAACGGAACAGGCGAGACTTACTCCCAGGGATCATCCTCAACAAGTAGAACATCATTTTCATAATCTACATATACCAATTTTCATCCTGAATCTCTTGTGCCTTTAAGTAGAGCCTCAAGTCCAAACTTGCATTCTATTGCAGAGATTAGTTCCTCGTAATTCTTGGAAGTGCTTACATCAATTGACCTTCCTACACATACTGCCTTTTGAACCTGTCACCCCAAAAAACCATTACCATTGATATACTTCAAGTGTGATTTTAGATGTTAATTGCTAAACAAAATAGTATAGTTGAACTTTGAAAACAGTAAATAAACCTGGCAAGGTCCTCTTTGGTCAGTAGCGCAGTAAGTCCAATTACAAATATGAGCAAGTGAACTACATATATTTCAAGAATCAGAACAAATTGAACTCATCTAGCATCTATGTCAACCATGAGATTATATGGTATGAATGAAAATTTGAATAGGGTTTTATATCTCCATTACAAACCTTTGTATAGGTTCTCAGAGGTGCTGATGCTTGCTGCCATGAATTGTGCAGAAAGCTGCTTTCATCAAAATCAACATGGCTTGAAGAAGTGCCGCATGAGTTGTCTTGCAGAGAAAAAGCATGTGACTCTCCGAGAGTTGCAGAGGTTATCTGAGACTGAACATCCTGGCTCTAACTTATGTTGCTCACAATGCAGTCTGATGGGTTCTGAAAATCCCCCTCCTTCAATGTGCAATACTCGTCCTAGATGGTACTCGAAGTAGAAGGGTCAACCTTGCCACCTACATTGTTATTAAATGATATTAACAACATTGACACTACTATAAACCCCACCTTGGCTATATAACCCTCTCTGAAACATGGCTGTTAGCTGCTCTGATTGTGTTGAGATCTTCAAATTCTTGACATGAGGATCCACATCTCTTGGTCAAGGTAAAGATGTACTAATAGCTGCTTCAGGGAGAAGTACAGATTGTTGTTGAGAAGCTGATGAAGGCTCAGCACAAGGTTGATGAGAAGAATTCATCATCCATTCATCAAGGTCTAGCTGAGGAATTAAACCAGATAGGGGCACTTCAACCAATTGAAAATAGGATATGGATGATTCTATCTGAGGCTGCGTAGCGCATGGACTCTGGTTTTGATTAAGGAATGTCAAGTTGCTTGCAAGGCTTTGAGGATCCACAGGGTTTGCAGCCATCTTATCAATGTTACAGCCTTCAATGGAAGGCAAGTCGAACATTTGATCAGTTAAAACCTCAGATTCTGATTTTGACTTATCAGTAATTGTTGCGGATGCAGATGATGGAGGATTATTTATTTTGTCCAGAGAATGCTCATTTTTCAACAGTGAATGCAAGCTAAAGGCGTTGGATTGGTCTGGGAAAGATTGAGAATATTTAATGATGTAAATCTTTTAGTGGTATGGTTTGTGCACATGCCAAATGAGATTTTGTTTGTTTTCTGCAAGTGATGTGTTGGACTCTTGAGTGACTGATGAAAAGCTTCCAGAAGTATTAACAAATTGAGGTTTGAAAAGAATTTCCATAAGGTGTTCTGAGTAATAGAGTTTGAGAGTTCCAAATTTCCATTCTCAAGAACTCCCATAAGAGGTCTTACCAAAGCTTGCCACTCATTTTCTGTACCTACAGACATCACTAGTTATCACATTCACATTATCACATACAATGCTTGTCCACATAGTAGAAAGCGAGAATGACCAAATTCACCCAAAATTCCAGATTGCAAGGGCCGTTTTAGAGTTGAAGTCAGAGAAGGAAAGATAAGAAGATTTTCAGGAGTTTCAATTTCCCAGGAACTAACTCTTTTCTACTTTTCACCATAGCCTGGTTCGTCCCACTCCATAAATAGAATTTAAATATAAATAAATACATATTAGATGTGACTTTTGAGAATTAAAAATTATTATTATTATATTAATCTTCTTCATCTTAAACATTATATCATTCAAAAATCAATCCTTTTATATCACGTACAATTTTAATTAAGTCTTATAAAACTATTTTCTTCGTCTCTTGATATATGACACTTTTTTTCTAATACTTTAAAGTAATATATTATAATTATATAAAAAAATTGAATAATATTTCATGAGTTATAATTTTAATATAACATACTTCCTAGTGATGTTATATAAAAATTACAAAATGGAAAAATTTGAAAAAGTTGCTTGGCATCAATATTTGAGCAGATGTTTAGCGTCTGATGTTTGACAATTCCTTACGACAAAAACAATGGGATTAGAGAGAATGGTATGATGATTTGAATCGAGACAATTTTAAATGAGAATACGTGAGTGTATGATAAGTGATATTGATTTGAATTTATCTATTTTTTCAATGGCCAAAAAGTTTCTCAAATTAAGGGAAAAAGATTTGTTTAAATGCAAAAGAACTTAATACGGATCTTAACTAACAAGTAACAACATTGGTCGTATTCCAAGAGGTTTGTAACTAACATAGAGTTAGAGCCTCAATACAACTATCCCCTTCTGGGCTTCTGGACTTCAGAAAACGATTGGGCCCTCTCCCTACTAGGCCCATCAATGATCGTATATTCAGAAAAAAAGAGATGGAGAGGATTGTGATAATTAAGTTGCATCCATGAGGTCCCGTAGGTGGCGCATAATCCGGCATCCCAATATGACTTGTTTCATTGTTTGTGTACACTTACGTACGAAAAGTGTCAAACATTTCATCTTCCTCTACTCTTGAAGTAAGATACTTATCTATCTAGATTTATATAAAGTTCAAGAAAAGAATCTTCTTTTGTATTGTTGTAATGGTGAAACTCGTATACCGTAAATATTACTAATGTATTTCGCCCAGCAAGCGTCCATTCACATTATGCATTCAAGATCCACACTATATACAGCAACTTCTGTTACGAAAGCCGTAAAGGATGGGATTAATTAGTAGTACCTAAATTGAAACCATAAATAAAAAAATCTATACAAGATATTATTAATTGGGTTGGTTGTGTCGTATATTATTATCATTATTATTAGTGTAGTTGAAACTGACTCAACAAATACGGTGGTCAAGTACGTAAGGTGAAGCCGTAGTACTAATCATTGGGTGATAATATTTAAGATTTATATGTGGAATAAATTAATAACAAGTCTGTTTTAAATAGAAAAGAATCAAAAGATAGAGGATGTGAGTGTGAACTGGTGTTTGCAACAGTTTACCACTTTCTACAAATTTGATGGATTTATTTGGTGCGTAATTGCTTCCAGCCAACGCTGTCTGACAGTGACACCCCAGCAGGTGCCTCCTCAATTAAGCAATTAATTTGTTATTAATTGATCACTTACTACTACTATTACTATTATTAAGTCCAAAATAAAGTCAGATCATAAAAAAAGTTTTGTGCTATTTCATACAGAGAATATTTTATTATGCTACAAATTACTCCTAGTAAAAATTCAAAAAAGTTGAATTAAGAAAAAAAATAAAACTTTTAAGACATTATATAACTAGTAATGGAATAGAATTACAATCTTCTATTATATACATGTGGTTTCAAGTTTCAACTTTTACGCTGATGGGTCAGGCAGGTGGTTCACACCGGAACCGTGGGCTTGATTGGTTTAGCTCAGGGGTTTGGCTTCAAAAATTAGTTTACAATTATATTGTCCATACTTCAATTATCATGAGAGTCAAAAACTAAGGCGAGAATATAGGTACGGGAAAATTAAATTTTTTAAAATCATGTCTACATCTAAGAGATACAGATGATGCATGTGGTACCACGTCTTATACGAATTATAAAGTCCAATTATTATTATTGGCTGATCAGTATCTACGAAACTGCTACCAAACAACGCAACCAATTAAATTGCCTTTTTTGGCGCATTCCATTACTTTAAATTACATACATTTTCTTTGCAAATCATGACCATATATATATATATATATATATATATATATTCATATTACCTACGTTCTATATATATGCTTACCCGAAACTACCATTGCTTCTTAGGCATCATCTTGATTAATGGATTCATTTGTTGACCTGTGAGCATTAATATGTGTGTGTACATATATATCACCCAAGATGAACATTAATTTATAATATATTCATTGGTAAATTTCTCAATAAATTTTCACATATATTAATTTCCTAGTTTTATATATGTGGCACCGATGGAAGTGGCAGTGATAATGGTGATATCTGGCGCAAGACAGTATCGATCTCATAATGCGAAACTTATCCTTATTATATATATGCACTGGTACTGTGGTGCAGTACAGGTTAAACGAACATGACCAACAACAACAATAGGGAGAGTATGGCTGTATAGGCTCTACTGCCCTCACATCTGTAAAGTGACTAAATGATCTATTGTTGTTACTTTATTTTAGTATGACGATTCAAAATTTGAAGAATTGAATGGATGAAAATGATAGCGACAAATCTTGAAACATGGACGGTCTCTCAAAGTCGTTTTGCATGCTGATGCACCGAAAGTCTAATTAATTCCAGGCATAAAAATCAGCATATAAAGTTGCAGAGCAGGTCTAGTTATATATATATATATATATATATATATATATATATATGAATATGTTGAAGCGATAAGCTAAGCGGCTTAGCATGTGGCGGCTAGGGACTATCGTTTTTGTTCAGCAACAACAATGTGGGGCTCACCCTTCATCTTATTTAGTTTACGTACCATAGTGCTTATTTCTTTTCAATTTTATATATATATATATATATATATATATAAGGAATCAGGTTTCTTTAGATAACATGACATGACGACAAATCAGCTGTTGACAAAAGTTTATGCTACCTAGCTTATGACTAAGTCTATAAGCAGTTTCAAAACACGCGTCGTTTTTCCAAATTCCTAATTAAACTAATTAAATGACACTTTTTTGTTTTGTATAAGCACTCTTTTTATTTTTGTTATCTTTTTGGGTGGGAAAGAACAAAGAAGCTTTGTAATTACAAATTGGGCGTACTGAAAAGTAAAGGATAGGTCCAATTATCCATCATCCATGACGTTGTTTCAGTACAACTAAGCGGAGCCGAACCTGGACAAAAACACTTTCTGTAAAAGTACTACTACTACCCCTTCCCTCCTTCCTTTAACTGTGATATATACCTCACCACATTATTATTAAACAATATGCCACATATATGTAACCTTTTATTATTAATATTTTGGGGAGCCTATATTAATAATTTAGGGAATAGGTGTGTGTTCTCTCAGAAGAACATTGAATTGAAGCAGAAAATAATAAAAGTGCTCTGATCCTTAAATATCGTTATAAATGGGGCTCTACGATCAAATCATGAAATTGTGGCATTTAGGGGAGGATGCATGCATAGACTTACAAAAGCATGCAAAGTGGACTGGACCCATAAATCCTAATTTAGCTGGAATCACATTTGACTATATCCTAGTAATGTTATATCTGATGTATTCCGTCATTAAACGATAACAAGGGAAATTAATATTCTTGATATGGTCACAATAGTGCCATGTGTCACCATTATATATGTACGTTGTTGATTAAAGAATAATGAGATTGGGTAAGATGCTGAAATTAATTAAGTAGAAATATAAAGAGAGGGACCGTAGGGTCCTTTTGGCAGTTTGCTTTTGGGAATTATATATAAAGATGAAGATGGGGCAAGCCCGCACATGGGGGTTATATGGTCAGATTTGGATTTTGGAGAGTGGAAAATGCTTTCCTTTGTTAAATTTAGATTTGCTTGGTTGTATGTTACCAACATATTTTTCAAGATTCCTTTTTTACTTAAAAAAAGGGCATTAACTACTATTATAATAGGTAGCCAGCCTATCTAGCTAGCTTCAAGATACATGGTTGGTTAATGGTTTGTATCTATAGTTAATTTCTACTGACTACAATACAATTGAATTTCATTATGAAAATCTTTTATCTATTCAAAAAAGTTGGTGCTCACATATGCTTTGGCGGCTTTAAGCTTAATTATCCCTAGCTAATAAAGGTTCCAATTAGGGGCGGTTATAAGTTAATTATCAGCTGGGAATATTATCCATTAATTGCAACAATAAAATATTATAATGGAGGATACATAAAAAATTACCCTGCGCCGCTACGCCTAAATGCAGTATAGCATCAAGATTAATTAGCCCACCAAACAAACTCACCTCCTAAACTTGTAATTAATTATAATTCTCTGTTGAATTAATCGAAAAGCTATATCCTTGTTTTGTTCTTCAATCCATATGTTTCATTACTTCAATAGTTAGCTAGCCTACGACATCCAAAGGATAAACTTTTGATGAATGTCTATAAAGAATACATATATTATTAGTGAACAGGGTCAAAATCACACCATGTTATGGAAATATATGTAGAGTTTAAAACACTTTAATCCATATAGTTTGCTACGTATGCTTGGAACAAAACAATATATTAATTAACTGTTGCTATCAAAATCATCTACTTTTGAGACTCCTGCGTACATGCATGCATGTGAAACCATAGAGAAAATAAGATTGTCATTTTCATGGGTAATTCTTGTCAATTTATGCGGTTCCTTGTTATTATAAGTTGAGTATTAGTCAATAACGACAACAAGAATTTCCCCTCTAACAGTGGCAACCAAAAAGGTCGCTAACTCCTATTGAAATTTTCATATATGGAATTATGAATCTTTTCCCTTTTACTGAAAAAACTGGGAACAGTTTATTTAAAACAGGAAACCGGTAATATATAAATTTTATTATATAAAATAAAAGAAACGCAAAATTTGGACCGGGCTTTAAAACCGAATGTGTTTAAGATTACCAAGCAAAAGGCCAGTATTTTTGTTTCAAGTTTTTATTTAGTAAAACAAAAAAAAGTTTTTAATGGTGTCAATAATTTACTGAGTCAAAATTTATGAATCCAGCCATATTAATGATATAGAACTTTCAATGAGAATAGCTAGAAAGTAGGTTAGAACGACGGAATAATCCATTATCCAACATGGATTTGTTCATGGGGGGGTCAAAAGACAAACCGCTGCCCTTGAGCATGCTGCATTAATAATAGAGGGCAAGCAATGGTTGGTAATTAACTGGAAAACCGAGGGCATGTTGTAAAATTTTCCATTATAAATGCGGGACCCCCCAACAAAGCTTAAGGGGCTTGAGAGTTGAGACTCTGTGCAACCAGAACGAAACAGGGTGAAAGGTGTGAGGTGTGTGTGTAGTTAAAATGTCAGAGGGATTCGAAAAATGCAGCAAACTCCGATGCATTGTGAGGGTGTGCCAAATGCTGAGACGGTGGCGCAACAAGGCACGCATGTCATCTTCGAATCGGGTACCGTCGGATGTGCCGCCGGGACACGTGGCGGTGAGCGTGGGGAGCAGGTCCCGGAGATATGTGGTGAGGACCACCTATCTGAACCACCCCTTCTTCACGAAACTGCTGAAATGGGCGGAGGAAGAGTACGGATTCTGTAACAATGGCCCCCTCGCCATTCCATGCGAGGAAGCTCTGTTTGAAGAGGTTTTATGGCTGATTTCTTTACGATCCGGAAAGGGAAAGGAAAGGGAGCTTCATAATCATAGGTATTGCTATGGGGGCTTCAGGAACAATGTGGACATCTGGCAAGAATGTCGACCACTGCTTCAAGGCTTCACCACTGACAAAACCATTTGCTGATGATGCCTAATGCTATCATTCTAATTTCTTTCTGATTTCTATTTCTCAGCCGCATAGTCTATATGTAAATACTCAATACGTCCATTGAGGAAGAGCTAAGCAAGCTTACTGGTGGAAACCGATGCCATGGCGGTGGGTGGAATTGAAAAGCCGTTACACCATTTCTTTACTTTTCCTGCCACTCATCTGATTGGAAGCTAGCTTGTTCAAATTTTGTCGCCAACTTCAGATGTCAACAATTCATTGGGTTTTGTAGATCCGAATTCTCCCGCACCTTCCCTCTCATCAATTAATTCTTGTAATCAGCCCCGACAATGGCGACAAGATGGCATTGACAGAAGGATGGGAATGAATTTATATATCACGTAATTCTTTGTAAATATATTATGTCATTTATTTATTGTTTTTTTTTTTTCGAAAATTGATTGATCATAGTGAAATTGTACATATACTATTTTCTTGTGTTAATATTATTATTTCAGTGGTTTGTTTCTGTGGATGTTCCATCATTGATTCCTGATAAATGAAAGACAGGAGTGTCTCTCATTCATTTACTCTGTTTCATTCACTTGATTCCTCCCGTTTGTCCCAAACCAACCCTTTCACTAAACAAAGTAATATGAAATGAAACTTACTACCATATTTAAACTCAATTGAGTGAGTCACTCTTTGTTCCCCCATAAATTTGGCACCTAAAATTCTTCATTCCGCCATTTAGTATCTCCAAAAAAAAGATGTTGAAACTTGAAATATTCCAGAAAGAAAACTTGGTTCATCAATTGGGTTCAGATCGACATGCAAGTTTGTGCGATTTAGATGCAAACAAGTGCCCACCGCCCAAGTGTTGAGTTGTTTAGGTAAACTTGTCCCGTAAATTGTAATGAGACGGAGATGATTAGATGAATTCACAACATCTAAAATTCAGACGGCAATAACCATGGATCTGAAAGCCCAGACTTAAGGAAGTCTGACTTAGGCCCATATTTGTGTATGCCAAAAAGACAGCCCAAAGTGGATAATAGGCTTCGCTGCCTTGTGAATTTAAGCTGCACCGACAAGCGGATAAGGCTAGAGATCTAAGAGTTAAGACCATAAAGTAATTTATCCTATTATATTTTATTTATTCTCCTGAAAATGACCAATGAATTTTTTTACTACTCAACCAAACTAAACGGTTATCAAAGAAGGGGGGGTCAGTTTGTTAATGACGATGCCGGTAGTTGGAGACCCAACGGTGCAGAAAATCCCGATGTTGGTTTTTATGATTAGAAGTGCAGACGCAGCTTTTCCCTTCGATATTCTAAACAGTGGTAGCATCCAACCCATCCTTTTCAAAACTCAATACAGTACACAAGTGTTTCTTTCTATCCAATTCACCCATGTACAACTAAAATATTCTGAACATGGGCTCAAGGTTTGCATGTGAAGGTTGAAAACGAATGCGTGCGTCCAAGATTTGCAGGCCCGCTCACAAAACTAGATGTGGGCGTCACTGTACTACCTCATTGACATTTGCCAAAGCACTCAGAAGCTAACAAATAACAATAATGCGAGGCACCCACTTTGTGACTTGTGATTTGTAAGTGAGGAGGTCATCGATGGATTTAAATCTTTTGAAATGAGAGAAATGATAACGTGTGGAGAGAAAAAAAAAAATTATTTAAGATAATTTTTAATTCATATTTTTTAAATTTTATTATTTTATTATTTTTTTAACTTTAAATGATCTAATTACGTGTTTTATTTCCTCATCTACGTTATTCTACAACTACACGTGGACCCACTCGGTGCCATACACTCATTCATTCCTTCTTTTATCTACCTTTGTGTATCTAATTGGATAATTCTTTGTTTTAGCACAAAATTTGTATATTACCATCCACCACCGACGACAGGGATTTCTTTTTAAAAAAATAAATAACCCTAGCTAAATCCTCGAGTAACAGTCCAAAATAGGCAATGACTCGCATGTTCTTTTGATTTTCCCAGACATCTTAGCTCATAATTAAGGCTAATTGTACGTAATTGGCTTCTTTTCTTCTCTGTCGTCTTTTTTTGCTTTGTGGGATGATATATAAGAAAAAATACAAGATTAATATTAAGGTAAGAGGTTAAAGAATAATGATGACGATGATTTGTCATAATGAAAAAAGATTACATTGACAACCATATATAAAAAGTGGGTTGAAGTTGAAGGACAATGGAAGCAAAAGTTGCATGGTGAAAGAATGTTAAACATATCTTATGATGGGTTTGGACATGTTTTTATAAATTACAGTAAATAATAAATGTACCTTCCCCATTGCTTTCGTGGATATTTGTCTTCTAGTCCATCATAAAGTGGACTAACTATTTTGAAAGCACTTTTAACTGTTATTTCCCACTGAAAACTGCCTATAATTGCGACTAATAATGCTTTTAGATCCCAACTTGGAATGTAACATCCAGAAAATGGCCAAAAAATATACAGTGTGCCAGCCTGCCAGGCAGCATATACAGACCACAATTTGAAAGATAATTGTACGACATCCTCCATTTCATCTATCTTCACAAGTCCCAAAAAAAAAAAACACGGAGCTTAATTCACCAAGAAAAGAATTATCATTGTGCTTATTATTTCTGTATACGTGGTACAATATCATTGCAAAATAAGAATAGAATACTGTATTAAAACAAAGGAATTAAACTTGGTCTGCAGTTTTGTGCAATTTAGACGAGACGAATTGATTCGTGATAAAAAAAGAGGGAGATATACAAAGTGGAGCTATATGACTTGTTAAAGTATCAAAAGCAAATCGAATCCAAGGAAATGGATAAAGAAATAAAAATGAATAGCTTTGGCATCATAGAAAGTGTATTAAGAATGTGAAGTGTGGTGGGTGTGGACTAGGCACTAGGTCCGCAAGAGTGTATAATAATTATCTAATGCTCTAATAATATATCACCCCATACACTTGCTTAAATCTTTCGTCCCAACAAAGCAAGCTTGAAATTTTCCCTGCCATCGCCATTCCAGGTATAATTAAAAAGGTGCCTCATCATTGTATTCCCATATTCCCAGTATAGCACTGGTACATAGCTGCTACCATCTAAACATCACAGTTTACACTAGTCGCTACTGAGTTAAGAGAAAAACAAAAAGAATATCGTAATATATGATTTTGTTCACTAAATCAGGTAGAAAGCGTAATAGTTCAAGTGTCTAACTAAGTAAAGAGGTGGTACAGTGAACAAGGTTGTTATCAAGAATTAAATATCCACAATCTTATAACTAAGCAATTTTTCTTCTTTAACAGCCTTTCGATCTAATCACCCAGAACAATTCAGTGATTCACTATAGCACTGCCATTGTCCAAATTGTCTCAATTCTAAACACCTTTTTACATGTGCTTGTCAATTTCACACATATTTTTCACATTTCTTCGCGCGTGCTCTTCTAAACAATATACATATATACTATATGCATGAATTTCTGTCTCGCTTACTGCATATATTAGTGGCAGTTTTTTTTTTAAATGTCTGATCAATTTTGTTTCGGAATTATCAAATTTTCAACTTGACGAATATTTGAGACTTGGATATATCTGCATGCCAATACAAATATTGAACGACAAAAATTTAGACTGAAGCATAACGAACACTCTGCACGCTGTCGTTTGATGTTAACCACTATTGGAGGATGCCATCGTTCCAGCTGGCATATTCGGTTGTTCTTTGTCAGTGCTGCGGCGGCCGCCACCACGAAGCATCTTATTCTTTCGCTTTTTCTTTCACTTTTTAATATAATTCATAATTTTTTTTTTACCTATTATGTTTTTTTTTCCTTTATGACAAAAACCCTCTTTTAGTTTTAAGTTAATATTCAGATTACTTTCAAGAATTTTTTTAATACATATAATTTGTTAAGTACTTAAATCCCTAACCTCTAGACCACTGTTTGGTGGCTTTACTTTCTGTTTTTTTTTTAATTTTAAATCAATATTATAATTTTTAGAAATTCAAAGATGGTTTAATATTGTATTTTTCTTAAAAACAATGAAAATGTTTGACATGGCATCATATTATGTGATTTTAGGAACAAAATAAGACAGTGACATGACAAATATCAAACCGATATATACTACATAATAAGTGAGCTGATGTTTGAAATTGGAGAACACTACGTATACATGATTTTTAATTAAATTTCTTTAAATGATAATGAATTTAGCTCATTAGTTTTATAATTTTGTGTATTTTCAGCAGTGTTTTAATTTGTCCCAAACCAGGATCTTTTTCGAAGTTTGGTACACAAGATATGAATTTGAAAAAGATCCTGTATTAACATAAATATGTTGGATTAGTGATAATAATTCTAAAGTGGTTGTTCAGCAGTCCTCTTAATATGGATGGATATCATTTCCAGTGCTATCATTTCAAATTAGTGTTTATAGACAAGTGATTAGTTCATTGAATAAGTAATACAGTGAAGAGAAAAGAAAGGATATTTAAGGAACAAAAGAGGCTGAAATGTGCTGGAAGGAATAATATTAATTGTGCATATGTCCTTTCCAAATGATTAAAAAAAAGTATGATATTTGTATATATATTACACTGAATTTAAACTCATAAAAATTCATATAATTATATACTCAAACTTATTTGATATTTATAATGGAAGCTGGTAAATAAATTTCATGAATAAGAGAATATATAGGAGTACTGTGGAATCAATTAATGAAATCAAACACACAAATGCATGAAATGGATCAAACTAAAGTAATAAAGGCATCCGAGCCATTCACCGTAATTCAAAATTTATAATTATGGTGAAGTGGCCGAATAGGCATAGCTACGAGCCATCCTGTTAATGCTCCATGTATTCCATAAATCCCATTTCCATCTACGAGTATAAATTTTTAAAGCGTAAATTTTAATAAAATAATATAAATAAATTATACTCTCTTTTTTAAAAAATATTAAAATTATAGTTTTTTTATTTTAAAATTTTATTTTTTATTAAAAGATTAAAAATTAATAATTTTTTATTTTGACTAAAATATTATTAATGATATTATTAATTTATTAAAAATATAATTTATTAAAAATATAATTTTTTATTTATTAAAAAGAGGAAGTGTAATTTTGTAAATTTTAAGATTGAAGAGAAACATGTAATTTTCTCTTAAAAAAAGTATAGTTGGTAGATGGTGTTAGAGTTAGTAGGGGGGAGAATGATGAAGCATTTTTCTCTGAAAACTGAAAAGCGTTATCGAGTCGGGTGGCTCCCTCCTCTCTCTGCCGACGCTGAGAGCATTGAGCATGAATTGTGTGTGAGAGAATAATTAGAAGCTAAGCAAAAGCAAAGGTGGTCGCTTTCCGATGACGCGTGTCTCACAAGCCCCGTGCCATGGAGTGTGTGACTGTGTAAGTGGGGCTACGACCTAGCTAGGTGGTCCGTGGTCCCCTGACTCTCAAAATACGATGCAACACCAATGCGTGTGCCTCCATTGGGACCACTTTCTTGCTCTGTCTTACCTGCTCCTTATTTTCCACTCATGTATCTTTTTCTATCCCTTTTTTTGCTTTTTCAGTATAAATATTATTTCTTTATTTTGTTCTGCGGAATATTAATACTCTAATACAGTTGCAGCCCTTACAGCCTTACAGCCTTACAGCCTCCGTTGTTTGTTTCTTTTCACTAATCCTGAAATAGGAGGTGTCATGTCACGTGTGATGAATTTCTTGACTCGTATATGACACATAATTTCAATTCATCGATATAAAATAATTTGTCTTTCAGTATTTCAGTCCCTTAACCCCCCCACTTTATACTAAGTTTTTACTGTTTAACCATTAGCTGTGTATAAATTTATAATATTTTGTTAATAAAATATATTATGATATTTTGAAAGTTTTTTGAAATATTTAAAATTTTAAAAATAAATATTTCAAAACAGTAATAGTGTAATGAACTTTTAAAAAAATTAAAATATTAATAATATAATAAAATTTAAAATGTAATATTTTGAAGTAATAATATAATCATGAAAAATAAGTGTTTACATGTTAGTATTATTTTACATTTTTTTAGTTAAATTTATATTAATATTCTCATTCTTTCACCTTTTTTTATATTATGATCTATTATAGCACGACAAACAGACAAAGACGACATATAATTTGACTAAGTCCAGATAACCCATTATTGCTAAACTTACAATGTAGATATATCTTCGAGTTAGCAATGTGACAGGAATATATGAGTTTGTGAACTTCTTTTTTTTTTTTTCTCTTATAATGTCTATATTTAACATTTTAAAATTATAAATATTTTTTTTTTGTAGCTTGACCGAACATTGCGTAAAAGACAATGGGCCAGAGATCACGATAGTTTACCACCCTCCATAATCCTCCCATATTTAAGAGCTGTTGAATTTTATGGGGTACCCGTTTAACTGTATTTCATTATGTTTGCAATATAAAGTCAATTATTTAGAAACAAATAAATTATACAAAAAATTTCAAAAAATAGAAGAATAAATTAAATAAATTAAATTAATATAAATTAACAGTATTTATTATAAATTGTATCTTAAAAATTACAATAACTAATATTTAATTTTTTAAAAATATTCAAAACACCATAAGAAATTTATTTTTTTCCAAAAAAAAAGTAAATTTTAATAATAAATAAATTACATACCTAATGGGTTGAGGTGAAATAGTCTTAGAAATTAAAGAAAGTTGAGAGGGAAAATCTAATTCAAGATTACAAATTGAAGCTGGTAATAAAAAATTATAAAGCATCCAACAACAAGAGTTTATATAGTGTTAATTGCATTAATTAACCATTGTTTGTTGCCAGTAAAGCTGAGGACCATTTGATTCTTGTTGCTCTCAAAGACGAGGCTCTCGTTGCTCCCAACAACGAAGGCCAGAGTGTGTCAAGAGTTAGCCCTTAGCTTTCCCAAAGTCGATAGCACTAAAGATAAAGTGTTCACATTAACTTGTTACATAGATGGTTAATTTAAAATATGCTGTCTTATATTAATGGATTGAGATCCTATGTATCATTTAATGATCAAAAAACCCGTGTGATATGTGCAATATATACATGAAGGATGTCCTATAGATATTGGTTACCATTTTATTTTTAATGAATTGATACAATATTGAGTACATTCTTAAAAAATATAATTTTATTAATTTTGATTGAAATATTTGTAATCACATTATTAAAAATTTAAAAATTTATTATTTTATTATGATTTGTTTTGAGTTAAAAATAATAAAGTTCTTTTATTTGAAATTTTTAAAAATTAATTTTTTATATTAGTCAAATATATTTAATTATATAAATAATAAATATAAAAATATTTTGATCGACATCAATAAAATTATAAGTTTTTTTTTTTATATTTTAAATGAGAGTAGTGTTGATTTTCAAAACATAAAAGATGAGAGAATAATTTTATTATATCTCAAAATATTAGAATATAATTTACTCTAAAAAATTTAATAATTTAAAATTTGTAAAAAATTAACAAAAAAAATAATTTTTACTATTTAAAAAAGTTATTAATAAATAAAATAAAATATTAATTATTAATATGTTCAATCAAATAAAAATTTAATCAAAGTATTGATTAAAAAACACATATACAAATAGTAAACTTGTCATCACCCCTATCCCAATTCCACTCGCAATGGCTTCCCCTGCAATCTCCCCAACTCTCCTATCTCACACTCAATATGTAGTTTTTCATTATTGTAATATTTTTTTTAATTTCACATTAATCAAAATATATTTTATATTATATACTAGTTATTTAAAACTTAATGTATATCTTATATTTTAAATAATAAATTTTTTAAAGTATTTCATTTCGTGTTTATAATTTTTCAGTCTTTATTGAACTTATTGTTATTTGTAACTCAAAATTTTGATCAATAAAAAAATCATAAAACAAGATTGAAATATATAACAGTATCACTTTTTTTCGTGAACGTATCATTTAAATAATTCTTAGAAATAATATAGGTTTTTAAAAATAAAAATATAACAAGTGAAACAAATTGTGTTATTATATTTATAACAATGGAATGCAGGAAGACTTCAAAATAGTGGACGACATCAATCATTATTCATTACATATCAAACTTGGAGAAAACATAGCCGGCCCCGCGCATGAGTCAGAGGGCTTGATCATCAAAAAAATAAAATAACATTGTTATGTGAAAGAAGACAAACACTCAACAAGTATACGTTAAATATTTATAATCTCAATTATATAAATAAAGCCTATCACTTAAATAGTTTTCTATTTATTTTGTATGTCATATGACACTGTTATATATTAAATCTTCATACAAAATGATTCAAATTATTGAATGTTAATTGTAAATAAATTTGAGTTTATTGGGATAAAAGTTTAAAATGATTGTTGTATTTTATTTATCTTGTTAGCATCATAAATTGCTAATTTACTTTAACTACGATAAAATGATATTTTATTTAAATATTAATTTTTTAATTGTCATATAATACTTTTTCATTAACTTTTTTTTAAATTAATTTAGATGTCAATTCAAAATTTTAAATTCAACCAACAAAATCAATACTCATATCAAACATTATTTTGGTATAACTATATAAAATTATCGTAGAAGTTAGAAGTAACTAAATAAGTTAAACAATATTTTAAACATGTATAGAATGAAAAAAATAAAAGGAGATATTTTGGTATATTTTAAATTTACAAATTAATTTAATGCTCTAAACAAAGTCAAAAGAATGACGAGAAAAAAGAAAATAAAAGAAAGGCGCGGTGGGTGGAGATGGGAGCAATATTGAATTGGAAAGTGAGAAAGATGAGAAAGCAAAGGTGGACAGTCAGTTGACTTTGTTGGCATCCTTTGTGAAGAAGGAGCAGGCAGATGTTGCTTCATGCTTCCGGCCTTCCACCCACCAACCTCTCACCTCTCACCTCTCACCTATCCTAATCACTCATCACATTCACTAGTCATATTATTTTATATATATGTTTCATTATTTCAAATTTCACATTTACATTTTTACCAATATCCTTCTCTTACTATTTATTTAAGCTAAGTTTTAGCTCTTATAAATGTCCCGTTCACTACATTTTAAAATAGTTTATATATGTGACCGAGTCACATGCAATGGACGTGTTTGAAATTTCAAATTCCAAAATATAAAATAAATTTGTATAAATTATGGCTTTGTTCAAAAACATTTGTTATTACTATTAACGTAAATTTGCACAAATAACTAAGTATTTAGAGAAAAATTTGTATTTTATCTATGACCAATAGATTGAATTTATCTGAAGTTATTCAAAATTTAATTTAGTAGGTTTTTCTCTTCAAAAAAATTGTTATGATACTTAATAATTGGTTGAGTAATTATAATTAAATAAAATTATTTATAATTTATAATTGTACAGTAATCTTTTAGATTAAAATTCTGTTAATTTTTTTAATATGTTATTAACTTCTTATTTAATAGTATTGAGGGTGTTTTTTGACAAAAAAAAAACACTTGTTATTAGAAAATAAATTAATGACGTACGCGTTAATAAAATAGAATACGCTTACAATTGTATTTCTCTAACAAAATGGCTATTGTCAAATCTCTAGTGTGACATGGTTGAAGATTTTGGGGGCAAGAAAAATTGTTTGGTTTGTCTCTTTTTTTGTTTTTTAATTTTAACGTACAGCTAAGAAGAATTTGTATGCATATACGTACTTCATTCCTTCCCTAAAATGGATCTCAAAATGAAAAAGAATATAAAAGATATATATAATAAAAGATGTGCATGTGGGTAGAATGTGGGATGTGATTCGTTTTACAGCTGCAGGAAGATTTGGGGTAGTGGCAAATTGGCAATGCACAAACCATTAGTAAAGCGGCCAACTCATGCATAATACACATAATCTTAATTTTTACGTGAAAAATTAATACAATATTATTATATACAAATAAACATAAACTATATAAATTTTATATATTTTATGTTTATGTTTTTTTATATTTAATAAAAATATATTACTCCTTTTCACACATGGCATAATCCAATTCGGGTCCTTGCACTTTTTTCAACCAAAAGAAAAAATCCTTGCCTTTCTTTCCCCACTATCCCTGTACAGCTCAGATGCTTCCTAATCCTCAAGAGTCATGCCTTCTTCTACCTATGACCATTGACCCATTCCTGCCTCAATTAATTTTGAGGCCCAATTACTACAATACACAGTCTCAACTCTCAAGTCTCAAGCCTTGACAAAAATACGTATATATAAGTAATTATTATTTTATTTATTCTGTTTATAAAATATAAAATGGGATTTTGCTTTTTGGAGCCTTTACAACGTCTACCCTTTTAAGAGACGCCTCATTCCGGATATGTGAGCTTACCCACTACTTCCACAGTTCCGCTACTTCTCTTCTCCGTCTCCGACTCTGTGTCTCTCGGAAATCTTGCTTCACATTCTCATTGTTCTATCACTCAAGGCACTACCATCGTTGCGGCAGCTGCTCCTCTCGCATTCTCTTCACTTTTCTTCTTTTTCCGGTAAGACACTTCTATCTACACTTTCTATTCTTCTCCTACTTCTACTCTTCAGTTCATCCTCCGATACTGTGTTTAACTTTTTTTTTTTTTTCTGATCATCTCTGTTCCTCCTCCTCTCCAATTCATCAGCAAATTTTTCCGCTGACACTTCATCTTATATCTCCTTTTTTTTTTTTACCTTCAGTTTCGTCTGATTCTTCCTCATTGCAGGCTTTTTATTTTTTTATAATTCTGTCGGTGAGTTTCTGTTCCGGCCGCTTTCAATGCTTCTGGTTATTTCTCTTCTCTTTCAATTATAAAGAAATCGTAGACTCCGATTTTCCCATTCATTTCCCAACACTTCATAGAATTTCTCATCAGATTTTAGATTTTTCAATGCCGTCTCTTACCGGTGATTTCACTGCTTATTTATGTGCCTGTATCAGCGGTTTTGTGTCATATATAGTATATATTTTTTTTAAAAAAAACTCCTAGTACGGAGGTCTTTCATTAATTTGGATCTAATTTGAGCGATAAAGACGGTTCGTTATGAATATTCATTAGCAAGCTCGCTTTCGTATATATATATTTTCCTCCTTTTCATTTTCTTCCTTGTTTTGGCACCTGCAGAATAGTTATTTTTTCACGTCTCTTAGTGTACGGTCATAGCATTAGGTCCTGTACTTTAAGGATCATAGGCCATTCACGGAGACCTGGTCAGCGATTAGATCTTCAAGATCTCTGTTATATAAAATACAACTCCTTTGCTTACTGCATCCTACTTGATTGCATCTCATGAAAATAATTATCTGAGGTAAAATCTCTGAATTATGAGCGATGTACAAATAGATTCAATGTGCTTTTAACGGTTGCTGACGGAAGAAAATGATAGCCATTTCCATTTTTTTGGCCGGTTATGGTGTTGCGCTAGGTAGCTGCAAACTGACTGAGGGTCCTTGCACTACTTAATTCATTAGTTATAATAAGCATATAAACATTTCACTTTTCAGAATATTAATCCATTAACGTATCATGGAGGTCTGTCTCGGCATGTGTTGGGTTGCGTTACTTGTATTGTTGAAAATCTTACGGTATTTTTTTTAGCCAAAGGTTCGAATTTGGGGCTGGCTTATCATAAACTCTAGTAGTTGTGAAAGGCATTGATCAATAAGAATAAACAGAACTAAACACATGAGAGTAAGAGAGTAGCGCTTTGTGAAATAATGGAATTGATTATAAGTTATGTTCACGATCTGTTCTTTACTTTTCTGGTATGAGAACTTGGCAATGCTTGGGAGCCTTCTTAACTGTTCAATTAAGTATTTCATCTTTCCTGGATCCTTGTAGATTCAGATGGACCGACGCTGGCCCTGGAAGAAAAAGTCATCTGACAAGGCAGTGCTTGAGAAAGCAGCTGCTGCATTGGACTATGCTGGTGCTGCCGCACAGGGTAATCAGGTAGTACTTGAGAAAATTTTTGTACAGGGAATTTCTCACTTTGTTGGCTGCGATTTGGTCTTTAAGTTTTATTTTACTTTTTAGTATGAGAATTTACCAATTACATGGTCTTCTTATTGTTCACATTTTCGTTCTCCAGGTTTCCTGTGTTTTTGTGCTCATGTTCAATATTTTTTTATTAATTAAATTTAATCCTTAGTACATCATGAAGCAAATTTAGACCACCTCTATTTTAACTATGTGGACGTGCATTCAGGGTAAATCAAATTTGTCAATTTATGCATTTGTAGTTTCATTGCATAAAATGTGGTTCTTCTATATGTCTCTTTAGGACTTACAGTATAATACTTTATTGGTTTTGTTGGCTCAATTCAACAATGTGATTAATTTCATAGATTTTTCTTATTTCCTCTTCTGTGTTTTCTTCTCTTACGAAAACAGGATAACTACAAAAAGCAAAACTATGTTCAAATTTCTGTGGAGTCATATTCACATCTTACTAGTTTGGAGGACCAAGTGAAGACATGTGAGGAAAAAGTTCAGACACTGGAAGATGAGATTAAGGAACTGAATGAAAAGCTGTCGGCTGCAAATTCAGAGATGACTACCAAGGAAAGCCTAGTAAAACAACATGCTAAAGTAGCTGAAGAAGCTGTCTCAGGTATATAGATATACAGCGTACACAATTTAATACCTAAAAAATATTCATGGTCCAAGTCTGCCTTAATAACAAGAGCTTATTGTTGTTCTTTGATTTAGAGTTCAATTGAAACTCCTCTTGATGCAGGCTGGGAAAAGGCTGAAGCAGAAGCTGTGGCGTTGAAGAATCATCTAGAATCTGTTACTCTTTCAAAGCTCACTGCTGAGGATCGTGCATCACATTTAGATGGTGCTCTTAAAGAGTGTATGCGACAGATAAGAAACCTGAAGGAAGAACATGAACAGAAAATACAGGAAGTTGCTCTCACCAAAACCAAACAATTAGATAAAATCAAGGGTGAGCTTGAGGCAAAGATAGTTAACTTAGAGCAGGAACTCCTTAGGTCTGCTGCTGAAAATGGGGCTCTTTCAAGGTCCTTACAGGAGCGCTCTAACATGCTAATAAAAATTAGCGAAGAAAAAGCTCAGGCTGAGGGTGAAATTGAGCTTCTTAAGAGCAACATAGAATCCTGTGAAAGAGAAATCAATTCACTTAAATACGAGCTTCATGTTGTTTCAAAGGAGCTGGAAATTCGTAATGAAGAAAAGAACATGAGTATGAAGTCTGCAGAAGCTGCTAACAAGCAGCATATGGAGGGTGTTAAAAAAATTGCCAAGTTAGAGGCCGAGTGCCAAAGATTAAGGGGTCTGGTGCGGAAAAGGTTACCTGGTCCTGCTGCACTTGCACAAATGAAGCTAGAAGTTGAGAATCTTGGCCGAGATAATGGAGAAACTCGATTAAGGAGGTCTCCTGTTAAGCCTGCTAGTCCTCATCTGTCCCAATTGCCTGAGTTCTCCCTAGAAAATGTTCAGAAATTCCAGAAGGAGAATGAATTTCTGACAGAGCGTTTGTTGGCAATGGAAGAAGAAACAAAGATGCTGAAAGAAGCTTTGGCAAAACGTAACAGTGAATTGCAGGCATCAAGGAGTATGTGTGCTAAAACACTGAGCAAACTCCAAAGTTTGGAAGCACAACTTCAGACAAATGACCAGCACAAAGGGTCTCCAAAATCCATCATTCAGATAACCCATGAAAGTATTTACAGTCAAAATGCAAGCAATGCACCAAGCTTAACCTCCATATCTGAAGATGGAAACGATGATGTGGGAAAATGTGCAGAGTCTTGGTCTACAGCATCAATATCAGAGCTATCCCAGTCCCAAAAGGAAAAGAATATTGAGAAATCAGCATTATCTGAAGCCACCAATAAGTTGGAACTGATGGATGACTTTCTGGAGGTGGAAAAGTTGGCTCGTCTGTCAAACGATTCCAGTGGAGATACCTCTAATTCAATATCTTCAAACAACACAACAACTGAAATTGTGATCAACAATGTATCAGAAGTCAGCACCTGCATTGATGGTTCCTCTGAAAAGCAGAGTGATTTGAATCCATTTCCAAATCAGGTGTCTTCTAGTTCGGTGTTGTCAGAATCTGACCTCCAATCTGATGTTAATGGCTTGTCATTGACAGAGATTCGATCAAGAATCTTAATGGTTTTTGAGTCCATGTCTAAGGATGCTGATATAGAGAATATCCTTGAAGATATTAAACGTGGTCTGGAAAATGCACGTCACACTTCCAACCAGCACACTGTGAGTTTCATACACCAGGATGTCCATCCTTCTGATGCTAGATGTGATAGGCAGGTTAATCCTGAAGATGCTGGCTTAAATGTTGAAAAGGAAATCACCTCATCCCAGAAAACAACAGAATATGTGCAGCTAACTCCAGACTTGGAAGCTGCTATTTCTCAAATTCACAACTTTGTGTTGTTCCTAGGTAGAGAAGCAATGTCAGTTCATGATATTTCCTCTGATGGAGATGGAGTGAGGCTAAAGATTGAGGAGTTCTCTCATACCTTTAATAAAGTTATCTGCAATAAAGCAACTTTGCTGCAGTTTGTTCTTGATTTGTCATATGTATTAGCTAAGGCAAGTGAATTCAGATTTAATGTCCTCGGCTACAAGGGTTCTGAAGCTGAGACGAACAGTCCTGACTGCATAGACAAGATTGCTTTGCCAGAAAATAAGTTAGTTCAAGACAAGTCATCAGGAGAAAGATATCAAAATGGCTGTTCCCATAATCTTAATCCTTGTTCTGATCCTCAGGTTCCTGATGATGGAAACTTAGTCGATGGCTATGAATCAAATACTACGTCACACCCATTCTCAAAGGAGGAGTTTGAAGAATTGAAATTAGAGAAAGAGAAGGCAACGATGGACCTGTCAAGATGCACTGAAATTCTTGAAATGACAAAGTCTCAATTGCAAGAGACTGAGCAACTTTTAGCAGAAGTTAAATCACAATTGGCTTTTTCTCAAAGATCGAACAGCTTGGCTGAGACACAACTGAAATGTATGGCAGAGTCATACAGGGCCCTTGAAACACGTGCACAGGAGTTAGAAACTGAGCTGAATCTTCTGCGAGTCAAGACAGAAACTCTGGAGAACGAACTTCAAGATGAAAAGAGCGGTCATGAAGATGCTTTGGCCAAGTGCAAGGAACTAGAAGAGCAATTGCAAAGGTTAGATGCCCATCCAATATTATATTGGGGTATTAGTGCTGTCTACTGATTATATGCATATTCTGCCTAATGCGATCCTCTGTGCCTGGTGTTGATCATGGTAGTTGTGCTTATGTTGGTCTATAACAGAAAACTTGAGATGAAGAGTAGGGTTTTATATTTTACTTGCTTGACCATTTTAACTTGCTACACATTTTTGGATTATTTTTTCACAAACTCTTGAGCTAGTTGTACTCTTAACTCCTCTGTTACTTTCTGTTAGGAATGAGAGCTCAGCAGCTGATAGTGACCTCAAGACTAAGCAGGTAAGGCTGTAATTGCATTGTAATAATAAATTGCCTTGTTAGATTTAATATGGCATATTGCCAAATATGTGAAGAAGGTATAAAGTAGGGTAATATTCAGGATCTAATGATGGCTTGAATTACCATAATATGTATGTATCTCAATCCAAGACTCCTTAATGTTAGATAAGTTTAAAATCCAAGAATGAAATATTTCATTAATCGCAGGAGCGAGATTTGGCAGCTGCAGCGGAAAAGCTAGCTGAGTGTCAGGAAACCATATTTCTCCTTGGCAAGCAGTTAAAAACTCTACGCCCTCAAACAGAGCAAAATGGATCTCTCTACAATGAGAGAAGTCCAACGGTTGAAGGGCCTATAGAAGAGCAGCCTACTACTAGTAACCCAAATTTACAAGAGTTATGTCAAGATGAGATGGATAGTGCTAGTTCTGCTTTTGTGCAAAGATTGGGTCCGGAGTCCCCCTTGCATTTTTCCAACAGCCTTTGTCCATCAGATAATGAAGCAAACCTTCCAACCATATCTCCAGCAAAGAATCCAAGACATAGGCCTACCAAGTCGGCTTCCTCCTCTGTTTCTTCAACATCTACACCGGACAAACATGCACATGCACGAGGATTTAGTAGATTCTTTTCATCAAAAGGAAAAAATGGTCGCTGAGCCTGCAGCAAGATTTCTTATTTTTTATGAGACAGCATGTTGAAGTAATTTGGCGAGCGTCAGCACATGCCCATTCATGATTTTACAGAATGAAATTTGTGTAGTTAAGGAGAGAATGCCATGATTGTCAAGTGATTTTTGTATCTAGTTGTTGTACATAGTAACCATATGTTTTTTCTGTAAACATTATTTCGACCAGTTTTTTTTTTTTTTTTCTTTTCCTCTCCGTTCTGTGACTTAATTAACAACGATGACATAGTCTCTCAGCTATTACTGGATATGTTGAATATATTGTATTCCATAGATTTATACCTTAATTCTTTACCAGCAATTTCGGATTCTAGATTTTTTTAAGTGTTTAGGATGCGTAATAAGTGGTTTATGTAAGGGTGAGGATATTATTCTCTTTTTCGTAGGGAAGAGTTTAGGCTGGTAAGCTCAATCTCATCTTGGGATAGGATAAGAGATTGAATTGTTAATCTCAGACCGCGTAAGAGCAGAGTTTTGACCTCTTGAACATGCTTCATGTTACGTGTGTTAAATGTTGACTATTCTTTTCATGTCAAATTCTCAAACGTGTTTCATATCACGCGTGTTAAATGTTAACTATTCATTTCTTGTCATACTCTTAAACTCCACTAGACAAATAAGGTTCAGGACAACGTTGAAGTCCTGGGAGGCTAGTATCCCGGGTTGAAAATTTCAAAGAAAAATAAGCACAACCTCTCTAGGTCATGCAGCTGAAAGGACACATTTTTACAGTTTCACAACTTGATTCACATTTTTATCAAGCTTCCTGTTGATCTTATCCTGACTTGACCATCATACCCATCTCACCTGAAACTTTTCTTTTTTGTTGTTAACTCATTGGAGAAGCTTAGCGCAGAAGTTTGGACTTTGGGGGCTTTGTGTATGTCATATTGTCATTTACTATATGAGAAATGAGTTCGCATTCCCAAAAAACAAAATGGTGTTTGACAAAAATATGAGTCTAGAATTAACGTAGATTGTTAAGCGAGCGTTACTGGATTTGAACTAAAGGATATTCTTGTTTCTAAACGATCATCATTAAGAATCTCAGGAAATCTGACACAACCCACGTATAGGAGTTGACCAAAGTCATAAACTCCCAAAGAAGGAACACAAGCATGTCACTCGAATTTATTTTCACTATTAAATTGGATCTTAAATTTTAAATAAAATTTATTTACTTATAAAATATGAATTAAAATATATTAAAACTAGAGGCTCTTCATAGACAAAAATACATGTCATTTTGTTTGATTTTTGAAATATAATATAAAAATTTGTATTATATTTTAAAATAATAAATTAAATAATAGGTAGTTATCTAACTTTTTATTCTTTATCTGTAATTTTTAATTATTTTTATTTTTTTCTACTGTGTCCTTACATTCTATATTTTCTATGCCTAAAATTATTATAATATATATATATTACTACTGTTTGTAAGGGTGTAAATAAAATAAATTATTTATGAATAATTCAAGTTTGGTTCATTTATTAAATGAATAAACTTGAACTCACAATGAAGCTCGTTTAATTGAATGAGTTAAACTTAAAAATTTGATGATTGATTTGTTTAGTTCATGAATAGTTTATTTAAAAATAAAATAAAAATATTTTTTATATATATATTACATATATAATAAGTATTTAAATAATAATTTTTTCTATGTATATAAAATAAACATATCTTCTATATATATATATTTAATTTTTGAATTTGTTATCTTTGTTATGTTTTTGTATGAAAATATTATTTTGTTAGTAAAATGTTTATAAGGATGAAATTTATAGATTAGTGTAATATATAAAATAATATGTAAATAATCAATTTGTATTTAATTAAATGCTCTTCTATCATTAGTTTTTAGATGTTAAATTTTAGAATCACATATTTGTAATTTATAATCTTTTTTTAATTATTTATAGTTTATTATAATTATTTAATTTACTTTTATATAATTTTACATAAATTATATAAATTGAGTCTAAACTCTCACTTAATAAAATAAGTAAAAATTTATTTAAATTTTAAACTTATTTTATTTAAATAAAACAAATTCAAATAACTTATTTATTAAACGAATTAAATTTAATTATACTAAAATTTAATTTATCTCGACTCATTTACACCCAGAAGGGGAGGTTGTGACATGGGTATACTCTCACACATTAATTAAATAATAAAAGTTATTTGAAAAAACAATAATAAAACAAGTGAAAAATATCGCGTTTATCTTTTTCTCAGTTTGGTCTTCGTTTTTAAAACATAGCGTCTTCAATGGTATCGCAAACTTTGGTTGAACAATAAATGTATAGTCAAGTAATAGCTTTATATTGAGCAACATTGAAATTGGCTGGCGTCAGATATTTATTTGTTCATTGGAGTCCATTTCCAAAATTTAGTCATAGATATTTATTCGTTTTGGAAGACTTGCGAACAAGTTGGAAGATATAGGCATTACGTATACGTTTCTATTTTTGACCAAGCATTCCAAATTACTTTACATAATTATAGCAAGTCTGAACGGATGTAGACACAAGAGTATGCAGCTTTCTTTCGTTTTTTCTTTTCTTTTTATATGGTAAATTAATATATGACTAAGGGCAATAACAGAAGTAAAATATGGAATTCAAATTAAGAAAATATGATGATATAATATGAAAAAAAAATTGATATAAAGTGAGTTAAACACTTAAACTCATTTTAGTAAATTTTATTTAAAAATAAACTTCACAAAATTCAGACACTAAGAAGACAGGTAAAGATAGAAGAAACAGGAGCAACAAAGTCTACGTCGAAGTTTTTATTAATCCAAGTTAGAATCAATATCTAGACATTATAGAATATGGGATCAATGACATCTAAAAGTAGTGATACTAATATACATGTAATTACTTGCCTCAATGTGAATGAGGGTCACAGTGGTCCCTTGTCCTTTTTGTCCTTCTTATTACTACTTCAATTTTACAGAATTTGTTGCTATATAAGACTAGAATATCAATAATGGTTTAAGATTAGCTTTTTAACAGCAGCAGGGTACATTGCACAATCCTTCACCACTAGTGGAGAAATCACAAAAGTTTCATTCTAGCTAGCTAGCTAGCTAGCTAGCTAGATTTACAATTATAGCCATGGAGTTAGACTTAGACTCATTCTCTAAAACAGAAAGAAATGGAGAAATTAAAGCAAGTGAGAGAATTGTGCATTTCTTTCATATTTAAGTGCTTATATAAGAGAGAAAACCAAATCATCGGATTCGGAGCATGGATGTGAGAGACTCAAAAACATGTTGTTGACAAGGAATGGTGAGACCCCTTTGGTGGCAAAACCCAAACTCTTGTGCAGCTTGATGGAGAAGGCTTTGAAATTCTGGACGACTTAGAAACGAAATAGGGACAATGTATCTGCTTCTCTTCTCTCCCACGTATACAACGAAGTGACCTTTGGGCACGTCCAATGGAAGACCTTCCTCCTCCTCCTCCTCATCATCATCATACCCCTGTTTCTTCCCTAAACTTGACCATTTCTTCACAATTTCCTTTATCACTGCTCTTTCTCCACCAACTCTGCTTGATTTTCTTGAACCCATTCTCTGCAAATCTTACAGAAGGACAAAGCCTGCGTGTTTCAAAATTAGGACTTTGGCTTCATATTTATGGTCACTACTAACCGCTCACTCAGCCTTAGAGGGAGGCAGATAGAAACAAAGTCATGTGCATCGTGGGGACAAAGGACAAGCCTAAGCAGTAGGGTGTTTTAGGCTTTTAGGGAAAGGAAAATTTTGGTCCCCTCTTCCTTTCATATTATCATTTGTTGTCGTTGTTAATACGTACAGTACTTGCAACGAAAATGCATCCCAATTTCCAATCTTCGCTTTAACTTTAACTGCTTTTACCATTTATTTTCTTACTGGGAACTCCACTTGTTGAAATAGAGATGAAATAGTGAAACCGTACCAAACCATCACTGCAAATATGTAGTTTTTTTTTTAAAAAAAAATACGTACATTTGGTACAATTACTCAAGTTATATGGATTTAATTTGGTCCATAACATATACTTACATTCAATCTATTTTCCAGGAATAAATTATTATCTAAGACAGTTATCAGTAGTACATTTTTTAATTTGCGGTGCCCATACGATATATTCATACTATCCTTTTCGGTGTATTCAATTCATTCCCAGTTTAAAAAATGCAAACTACAATCTTGTTGATCAAGCTCAATATTATAGCTTATGACAGTGAGAGTGAGCACATGAAGGCATGTTATGTTACTCCACTTTTTCATTCAAAAGCTGAATAGGCAAGCCCCATAGTAAGGACTAAGGACTAAGGAGCTCTAGTGTTAAGCACATACCTTTTCCCCATTTCACCAAACATGATAAAGTACTCAGTTTGGAATGAAAACAAAGAAACAATTGCTATCTATGAAGTCGATCCTCATATATTCACATCTAATGCTGGATGCCTCTGTACTTAATAACCATTAATTGGAAGCTAGAGTTGTGTGGGACTGAGTCATATTCAAATTAAATAGGGATCACGCGTTCAAAAAGCAATAGACAAAGATCAGCACGTTTAGACTGCTAATAAAAGCTCTACACCCACCAACCACAGCATTCATTTTCAAAACACTAAATGTAGCTACCTGCCCTTATGTGCAACACTTCACTTGTCAAGCCACTCCCACACATTCACTACTCTATCAATATCATCTCTCTGACTTAATGTTATAAATCATGAAGCAAACAGAAATGGTGTTGGCCCCAGTACAGCTCACTAAAGGACTCCATGAGTGTACCTCTAATACATACAGTAGTAGCACATGTGCAGTGCAGGCAGCATGACATATGGCGAAATATTAGTTTTGAACCTAGTTAGTTTACAACTACACCCACCCATGTCAGGGAAAAAGATTATAATAAGAGGGTCCAAGCCAGGGTGGACAAGCCTTGTTCAGACGGAGACCTGGGAACGGACGTTAACACTAAATGACAGAACTGAGTTATAAGTATGAACCCTTAGCTCAGAAACTATGAATGAGAGTTGACTCTACTACTATGCCTACGTCCCACATATAGGGTAAATTAGCGTTACATCCTTAGGGTTTAAAGAATTCTCTCTCCAAACCCTTCTACTTTGAATAATTCCTCTATATATCTTTCCTTATTGTTCGAGTCCCCGGACATTAAGATGCCCGTCGAACAAAGGAACAGAAACTTAATGTTACACAATCATAACTGATGTCAATTCATACTTAACGTATTTAATGGATATTTTATAATATCAGTTATGTTGAAGAAATATTTTGAATATATGTAAATTAAATTAAACTCAAAATATTATTTATGTTAAATCATCAAGAAGATAAATTAAATGTGAAAGTTTTGAATTTATAAATATTCTTCGTTCTTTCAATTATTGATCTTTAAAATTAATAAGTATAAATATTGAGAATAAGATTTTTTTTTATCTAATAATAAGATATCAAAAAAGAATTATATTTATAATTTAAAGATCATAACTCTAATTAAATAAATATACTAAAATTTTTTATTTTTAATTTAATCTATCATAAAATTAAAAATTATAATTAGAATATACACACATATAAATCTAATTTAAATTAGATTCTTTTTTTATGATAACAATTCATATATAATTATTTGTTTAATATATATATATAAATTCATAAAATACTCAACAACATATACTTTCAACTATTATATATATGTGTACATCTCAACCGCATTTATAGGTAATTTTTGGCTAATTTTGGTTTGCACTTTGTCTCACTCTCACTTTGATCTCCCAGCACACTTGTGGGTTGTAAACTCTTAGTAATATTTTCTAATCATGGAGAGTAAAACTTTAGGGGCGGTAACGTAACGGTAATTTATTAATAACAAGATCGTTTTCAGTTGGATAACAAAAAAAGGCCTAGACTGTAGAGCGTGTGCTTAGAATTTGCATCTTGTAGGACTGCACAGTGTGGTAGAAAAGATAAAGGAAGCAAAAAAATAAAAAATAATATAAAACTCATAACGTATAGAAATACATTTGAATTTTCAGTCTTTCTCTTTCATAAATTAACATTATTAATTTTTAAAAAAATTGAGAGAATTCACACCCCATCCCTATATAGTGTACACCTGAAATGGATCTATACACCAAAATTGATGCAAGCATTCTCTTTTATTATTATCAATTTTAAGATTGCGTCTTACACATTATTTACTTTTCTAGCTACAGATTGGTCATACTAAAAATAACCAAAATAAAAAAAACACTTGCTCTATGGTCCATAAACGATCATATGATATTTTCATAATGAGAAGGGGGAAGAGACCCTAGGGAGGGATTGAGTAGAGACACGATTTCTTATGCTATTATTATACAGGCGGCATCACATCAAATTCGCGAGGCTTCCCTTACTCAGTAATTCTCTAAAAAAAATTCAATAGATTACAAAAAATTCAAATACGCTAGCGCATGCTGAAATTAAGTCATGAAGCATACTTATTAGATTTTAGCGACTGAATAGAGAGCAAAACTTGCGTTATATCTAAGAAGATAACACTGCAGGCTGCTGTGATGGCTCTTCTGCCTGCAAGCTTTCATAATACTTGACAAGAACCTTCCATCCACTAGGGCACATAAAACCATCCGGTGGATTCTCCCCACTTCTTGCATAAGCTCGCATCTGTAAATATATACCACCACAGAAATTATACAACTTTGTACAGAACGGCTCTCCAGTCTCTGGAGGCAAAAAAAAATCTGGTTGATAATACACGAGCAAAACAAGTCATAGAACAATCAAGATTTGAGGGCTTGGTTGGTTGATCATTTCATATGACAGGAACCAACATCGTCAGGTAAATATTCTAAATACTTGTCATATATAAATTTGAAGAGTAGTATAACCGTTTCAATTCTACATGCCGCACTCCGTCTTTCCCAGAGTTAACCTGTAATACACATCGCTTTTGCTTAAGCTGCAGCCAGCTTCAAGCAACAAGTACGTGCAGAGGTTCAAATTGGGAATAAATAGAGCCATATAATGACAATATAATTATTAATTAATGGAGAATTCAAGATATCAGGTCTATTAAGCCTTTTATACACAATTGAGTTACAATGAATATAAGTACCTTGGTTCCAGATATGAAGAGGAAATCTTTAGATCGGGAAGGTTCAAAAAATGCCATCTTCTTTTCCACTATGTCATATGCTGCTACCTGCAATGACAAAAATGGCAAAAATCATCATCCTGTCTCACTATTTGGGATTTGGTATATACAAAACCAGATGCCCCATAGAGATTAAATGTAGACAGACGCATGCTGGTAAGATCATTTAATGAGCCATATAAATGTAACTGTGAAGCTGTGATAATCTCTGGAGACGTAAGCGTGCTTCAGCTTTATAAGGTTCTAAATTGAAACATACAATTCACGAGTACATTTATGTAATGAACAAGGGAATCATGTGTTATTTCAATGTCTTATTTGATTTTTGTGGTATATTAAAACATGGACGTTTTCCAGGATTTGCATCGGCATGTGGTCCGCTTTAAAATGTATCAACTTGAACAAAATACAAAGATTAGGACCTCTTAGTTGAGTGAATTAAGACTGCTAGAAGTTAGAAAAACCAATTAAATGTTTCATTGATTGCCCATACCTGAAAAAGAAAAATGTTCTCAACTCAACGACTAACCCATTTAGAATTGAAAATTAGATGCCTAACTAGAACATGATGGGACAACCAATCATAAATACATGATAGAACCACCAGCTCCAACAAACATATAAGGCTGAATATGGAGAAAAGTAACGTAATGAAGATATTGCAGTGAAAAGAGAGAAACAAGAGCATAAAGCAGTGTGTAACTGTACTTACTCTGAATGGCAAGATATTAAGCTTCTCAAGGCCAGGAGCCATGCTGAGCACCTTTTTCCCATGATCAGGGTCGTATAAATCCCTTTTCTCAGTTGGGTGACCCATTCCAGCGGGATCACGGCCTACAATGTAGAAGTTAGCACCGGCATTAATCCGTGCCTTGGCATGCCATTGCACTTCAGTGGGACCTGCATAATGCATAGGTGATGGAAATATGGCAACTATGGTTGTCTCAGGGTCAAGAACTCCATCTTCTAAGACCTGAGTAGAAAAAGGAATTTGAAGAAGTGAGGACAGAATTCCATGGATTTTACATTTATGAGACAAAGCTAAATAACATGACTATGATACCATGGATTGTGCAATGACAATAAACAGATTGCGGCTAGCATAATATTAAATCTTGACAGCACATGGCATGGGATTTTTGCTCAAAGTAGTATGAGAAGAACAGGGGAATCACCTTGCTGTGTTGCTCCATCCTGACATCCAAGGGCACATCATCAGCCTTTGTGAAACCTCCAAGAGGATGGAGCAATAAAATGGGATTCTTGTAGCCCATCTCCAATAGGCGCTTACGAGTATCATTCATTAACAAGGCATGGCCATTATGCACTGGATTTCTTAACTGGAAGGCAAAAACTGCATCAGCTTCCCGCTTATCAAATTCTTTACGGAGTTCTTTGGGAGAAAGCCTGTAGTTATCAAGGCCATCATTATATTTAATAGGTTTCAGAACTTCCAAATCTCCTCCAATGAGCCAATTGCCAGCTGGAGTAATCACCTCCTCAACATATGGCAGTCCTGGAGCAGTTGTTCCCCAAGTTCTAGCTATTCTTTCTTCCTTGTTATGCTTGTATATTTCAACACTGTAAAATAGTCAGAGAAAGCTAAGAGACGCCATCACCATGAAACATTAATTTAGACAGCTTGTGCATTTCCAACAATCGATTTAAAAGAACAGTTCAAAGTGATTTTATGACTTTAAGAAACATAGTTACAGCAGAGTGGAAGGCTGAAAGTCAAAAGGGAAGAACCTTCTTCACTATACTTAGCTAGGGGAAAAGTGTTTTGTCAATTATTACACGTACTATACCTATATATTCTATCTGAATGTTGTGAGTGCATTCAGAGGGGTAAGAGTGTTGAGGAAGAGAGGAAAAGGAGGAAGGGGAGACACCAATATTTGAACATAAACTCTATACATTGAATGCTGTACCCAACAAAGAATTCTCAAGTAACTTGCAGGCAGAACCAAATAATAAAATATTGTTTCCATTCGATCTGTGCATGTTACCCTTCAATCATGGCAGTATCACGCAAACAAATGTGAAGAAGAATATGTTAATTTTATAGTGGGAGAAAATCTATACTTCTATTGCTTCGGTCGCTTTTTTCTCTCCAAAGTAAACTAGTCCGCTATCCTAGGCAACTTAATAGCTTGGAATTTCAGCACAAATATAGCTGTTTGTCCATACTGAATTCTAAGCGGACAAAATCGGATGCAATAGGTGTGTTCATTGAAGAAACCCATCCACAACATGCATTGAGAGTTCTCACAATTTGCTTCACAATGTCAATTTGCCATTCGTGTTACAACAGGATACGAATAACACTGGATGAAAGAAAGATCTGGAAGTGTGATAAGACTAACCTTCGAAGAATGGCAACGTAATCTCCATCGGGCCCAACCAAGGCCACATGGGGAGACAACCCAACTCGCCCCTTGGTATCGTCATCGATGGCCAAAACAATGGGAAGTGACATGTTCACCACGGAGCCATCCTTCATCCTCAAAGAATTGAAATGCAAAGCCTGCAGATACTCGTCCTCCCTCATGAACCCTCTCAAGGGGCTGGCCCATCCTTCGCTGATGACGTGAACCCATTCCAGATCAATTTTGGTGAGCTTTACCTTGGGCAATGATTCCACCTCAAGCGTTTTGGAAGCCCGCAGGCTGTCCGGAACCACAAGATCTACCAATGTCCCTCCGTCCGGGTCGATCAAAGAGCTCCTGATCGGAGCAGAGGAAGAGTGATGATCCGCAGGCATTTTGGGTTTACGAGTCCTCAGGGGTAGTGGGTTGGGACTATAAAAGGATTTGGGTCGAAATTTGGAGGTGTAGTTTGCGTAAGTGGTTATCTTGGTGGCAATGGCATGTTGGGTGGGGTTGGGGTTGAAATTGAGCTTGGAAGCTATGTGTAATTTAATGGTGAGAGACATGGTGGTACTGATACGAAATGTTTGGGTATACGATATGAAAGGAAACGGTTGTGTATGAAATACAGAGCACCCAAGGCACCACCTCTAAATTTGGCGAACATGTTGGATGGGAAGCACAAAACTCAAGCACAAGCACTAACACAGACTAATGATAGCCCACACAACTTGCTTCCCTCGCCTCACCTTTTTCTCCGTTCTGTGGTTCGCAAGAGGCTGCCCGTCCATGTACCAAGCTGGGGACCAAAACGCATCTCTCTCTCTCACTCTCATGTGGGCTTTCCTCTCCTAATTCGTAAAGCTTAAAGCTTTCAAACCTCTCAATATTTTTGTCAACCACAACGCACTATATAGCACTACCACTACTAAATCACTGATCATTAATCATTGATCCCGCGAATATGCACAACCACATCATATCAACTATACGCATTGATGTGATGTCTAGCTCCAATTAAAGGCATCGATTCGTGTACCTACATCATAATCTTGTCTCCATACAACAAAAACACTTCTGCTCTGCTCCTATTCCTATTTATATATATCTACGTCATGTCATCCACCACATCACTGCATATATGTAGTCTTCAGTCTTCACTTGAGCTTAGCTATCACAACGTCAAAACTCTCTAACCCTTTCCCCTGTACATTATTTAAAGTGCATGAAGCCATGTAAATCTATTTTTATATTTTTATTTGACATATTAATGTAATTTTTATTTTTAAAAAACTCAAATAACTTTCATGCGTTAGTAACATTTATCTCCATGTTGTTATTAACTTTCTCCTCCATTGGTGTTTCAAGAGTTCAAGTTTCAGATAAATAATAGAAAAGTATGTATCAGTTAAATATTCGAATACATATTTGTGTTGATCAAATACTACTTGTATAAGATGATTTTCTCATCAATATTTAGTTAAAGAATAATAATCTTAAATCAACGATATTATTTTCTTTCACCCCTTGTTAGGCCGTTGGAAACCATACTTACAAAAATGATAATTTAAATATAAATAGTTCTCTATTTTGCCTGTTGCTTGTTTAATTTATCATTTTTTTTCCTTACACTTGTATATGTTGACTTATATCAGAATAGTCTATAAGTGACAATTAATTACTAGTATCAAAACGGGTTTTATAATTAGTTTTGCATTTTCTTTATATGATGAAGATGATTGAACCCAAAACATATTATTAACTATTCTTACAAAAACTAGTGAAAAACTTTTGTAGCATAAATAATATTTATTCACAAACACTAAACACTCAACGTATGCTTTTTTGACATAAATATATATACTAATGGGCTGAGAAGCGAGAAGGAACTGACACAGTTGTCTACTGGGCCTTAAGAAACTATGAAGATTTTGGACAAGTTGGCTAATGGGCAATGAATTATTTTAGAGTAAATTATTGATTTAATTTTTAAAAAATATAATTTATTTTAATTTGATTTTTAAATTATAAAAATATTTAATTTAATTTTAAAAATATTTATTATCTCTCAATTATAATTAGGAATTAAATTAAAATAAGTTAATTTTTTTATATACTAAAATAATAATTTACTCATTATTTTAATTTCAACTTTTTATGAGTTTGAGATTCTTACCATTTTTTGAGATTTACGTAAATTTTTTTAATTATTGTAAACTTTTTTTTTCACTGGATTCTCCTCTTCTTCCTCAACTACCTGCTAGTTTTAACTTTTTTTTTTTAAATATACATTTGACCAAAGAAAAGACATCACGAAGCCTGTTTCTGATTTTGTTTTGTTATTTTTAAAAATTAATTATATCAAATAGCTAACGAGAGCGAAAGATTCAAGATGTTTGATAACTTTGTTTTTCAAAAATGCTGATATTAAAATAAAAGACATGTTTGAAATATCTGTATTTAAAAAATTATTTTCTTTTTTGGAAAATTAGACTGGACCACGACCATCCATTCTTCAAACTCTGGGACAGTCAGCGAGTTCATGGTTTCCCTTCTTTCTAGCAAAAAGGCATCCTGTAAGAGGCATTAATGGCTTCCTTTTAAGCTTCTTTGGTGAAAGAGGTCCCTAGTATGTATGTATGCGTGTATAGAAAGGAAAAGAGAAAGATGAAGAGGTCCCTAGTGGCTCATCGTTATTAGCTATACTGTTATCATCCTGACCTTAGTCGCATTTACAATGAATTTAAGTTCTTCGGTCTCTAAATCATGATCTGTTGAAACCACCCATGATGGAAACAAAACATAGGAGTCAACGTGTGAAGGGGAAGACACCTCAAGGAAGAAGAGAGTTTAGGTTTAATTTTCTTTTTCCTCCTTTCAATTTGTCATATTATGATAGTTTTATTAAAAAGTTCTTAGATTTTGTTTGGAAAAGTATGTTTACTTTTATGAACCATGATTTAAAATATTATTTTAAAACGCCCTCCTAAAAACACATTATTATAAACATATATACATTTTTAAAGTATTATACCAAAAAAAAAAAAGAATAGAAAACAACTGAATAGGCCCTCGGTGTCATTCCAGATTGAGAACTCAGTCATAATTCGAAACGAATAGTTTGTTTAACCAGGTTTATGAATAGACAAACTATTTATTTTATTATGAAGTCTACTGTTTTTTTAAGGTATATGACCAAGTTTTTAAAGTACTAAGCTGTTTTTGAATAATATTAAATACAAATTTTCTATCATAAAAATTAAACATAATAAAAACTCTCCAGTACCGAAGCATTAACATAAGTGGAGTTTACAAGGAAAAATGACTTTCAATCAAAATATTAATTACATACATTTGTATCTATCCTCTGTTTTTTTTTTTTTAATTTTACCTCCTTAAATAAATGTCATGTTTAACAAATTGATAATAATAAATAATTTTAAAGAAAATAATATTAATAAAAATGTTTATTACATAATTTTATTAAAAGTAATATATTTTTATAATATTTTGTATGAAATTCTATTTAAAATTAAAAAAAAAATCCAAACGGATTCTAAACCTAAAAGGGAACAATAAAAATCTAGCCGACTTACGTCGCTAGGACAAAAGAATATCCCGTGCAAACTGTATTTATCTGATTTGAGGAGGGTAATATAGTCCTCTTATTAAGAGTCCTCCCTGCCCTAATTCGCTATATGGCCGATGATGAAGAAAAAGGAATCGTGCGTTTTTCATTTTGTATCGCTTGATTGAGTGAGTAGGTTTAGCATTTAGGTTTCCAAGTTGTGTGCATCTTCATTCATCGTCTAATACGAACGAACGCTGCGAGGGATTCAAGATGGGAGTCCCAGCTTTCTATAGGTGGTTGGCGGAGAAGTATCCGTTAGTGGTGGTGGACGTGATCGAGGAAGAACCTGTCGTTATTGACGGCGTCGAAATTCCGGTGGACACCAGTAAGAAGAACCCTAATGGCCTCGAATATGATAACCTCTACCTCGACATGAACGGGATCATTCACCCCTGCTTCCACCCCGAAGATAGGGTAAACTCAAATGCCCTGGTTTTGTCAATTTGCCAATTCTATTATATCTGGTTATATCAGACTGTTCGTCCACTGCTTGATATCTGTGCTCAGTGTTTGTTATTACATAGCACGTATTTTTAATTAGCGATGGATATTTAGCTGTGGGCAATTTTGTGCATTTTTTAGTCTTTTCAAGACTTAAACGAGGAACATAATGATGCCCAGGCTGAATTAGGAATGCGATTTGTGTTGAAATAGTGGTGATGCTAATTTGACTACCGGATTTTGGAAGCAAATGGAGTGATATTTATTTTTCACGGAGTTGTTTATCAACTTCATAGACTAATGGATTTCGTCCATGCTCATGATACTTAAGCGCTTATTGTTGCTTCAGTTTTCCATGTTCAATCTTAGTCGAGGATCGTCTGGAGTTAGAATCTATTTTCAATTAGATTACTGTTATTTTTTATTTGAAAAGTAAAGTGCAAAAGTTTCAAGGTCTTATGGACTTGACATTTTACAACTGAAACTCCTCCAATTTTTTGTTTAAATTTGTATTTCTTGATAGCATTTCTTAATCCTAAAGTATTTTTTTTTTAAATTAATTCTTGACCTCATTGCTTTCTTTTGCAGCCAACTCCGACCACTTACGATGAGGTGTTCCAGTGTATGTTTGACTATATTGACAGGTTATTTGTCATGGTGCGGCCTCGGAAGCTGCTATTTATGGCTATTGGTATGTGTTTGGATTGGACTTCTTGGTGTTAGTGAAATTATGACATATCATGTATTTTGTGAATGAATCATTCATTGTGTTCTAATTGTAGATGGTGTTGCCCCAAGGGCTAAAATGAACCAACAGCGGTCTAGACGATTTAGATCAGCAAAAGATGCAGCAGAAGCGGTATGTAATTCTAGCTGGTTACACCACTTGTCAGCACATCATTATTATGAATATATGCAATTCTGAAATGATAATGACAATGACAATTCTTATCTGCAATTCTAGCTGTACATTTCCGTACAGTAGTCTAGATGTGCTAGCATCTCCAGCATTGATTTCTTTGCCTGTGATTAATGTTGTTGCCTCTTTTTTTTTTCATTTCTCAATGTGTAAGTGAGCAAATATTCTTCCTGAAGGGGGTAAAGAACATTTTGAAAAGAAGCCTAGATATGATTTGGCTCTCCTTAATTTAATTCAATTTTTTTTTCTTTTTTTGAATGTCAGGCTGCTGAAGAAGCAAGATTGAGGGAGGAATTTGAGAGGGAGGGCAGAAAGCTTCCTCCTAAAGAGGAGGGACAGGTTTTTGATTCAAATGTTATTACCCCGGGAACTGAATTTATGGATGTTTTGTCAATTGCACTTCAGTACTACATTCATCTTCGGTTGAACAATGACCCTGGTTGGCAAAATATTAAGGTATCTTGCTTATCATACCTTTCAAATTGCTTGGAAACTGCTTATGTGTGCCTTAATCTAGAGGGGTATTTTAATGCTATGTTTTTTTTTAATGTCCAAAGGTTATTCTTTCTGATGCTAATGTTCCCGGCGAAGGGGAGCACAAGATTATGTCTTATATTCGCCTTCAGAGAAATCTAAGTGGATATGATCCAAATACGCGGCATTGCCTGTATGGTTTGGTAAATCTCCTATATCTTACCTTAACATATTGAAATTTTTGAAAATTCAACTTCCTCTATACTTTAATTTGTGTATCTTCTTTTTTTTATTGAGGACTTATCCTTATCATTTGATGTCACATGACAGGATGCAGATTTAATTATGTTGGCTTTAGCTACCCATGAAATTCATTTTTCAATTCTTAGAGAGGTTTGTGTTGCTGAGGATTTTGAACCAGAGTCAATATTTATATGATGACAGCAGAGAATGAATGTTATCAATGTTTGTGTTGCATTGTGTTTTCTCTTATTTTATGAATGATTAAATTTGTGGTAAATGGGTTATTGCAGATTGTATTTACTCCTGGACAAGACAAATGCTTCTTATGCGGTCAAATGGGTCATATGGCTGCAGATTGTGAAGGTAAGGCTAAAAGGAAGGCAGGAGACTTTGATGAAAAAGGCAATGCTGTTGTGGCCAAAAAGCCCTTCCAGGTCAGGTTCTATTAAGATAAATTTCAAAATTTTTGTGCCATGTAGTTGTCCAACAGTTGATTTGATAGTATTGTTTCTTCAGTCCTTAACTCTCACATACGGATCATTCTTGTGCAGTTTCTACACATTTGGACTCTTAGAGAATATCTGGAATATGAGATGAGAATACCAAATCCTGCTTTTGAGATTGATTTTGAACGGATTGTGGATGATTTTATCTTCATGTGTTTTTTTGTTGGAAATGATTTTCTACCACATATGCCTACACTAGAGATTCGTGAGGTATGATTGACTCTAGAGCTCTCTCTCTCCCCCCTCTTGAATTGGCTATTTATTTTTCAAGGCTGGTTTTCTAAGCATGGATTTGTTCTGGAATTTCACCTCGATTTAAATTTCTAGTTTTTTTTCCACCTGCACGTGTGCTTTAGTTGTCTTTTCTTTTTGTTTCTTTTTGTTTGGCTTTTGGTTGACATTGTAAGAAATGTTAGTCAATCTTGAAAGTGTTGGAGCTGACTTGAATGCTGTTCTGTAGTCATCTGAGTTAAACTCTCTTATGAAATTTGTAGTATGAATCTTAGCAGTTTTCCAAAATTATTGAAGGGCAGACTGTTTGATTTTCCACAGTAGATGGTCACATGAATAAACAATTAGCAATTTGTTTTGGTGTTTCCATTCAAACATGTATATTGATTAACCTTGGCAAAACATTTTAAAGTAAATTGGTTTATTAGTTAATGTTTGTATCTAACCTTGGTGTTATGATACTAGCCAGTGCTGGGAGAAGTCCTGTGTGCTGTTTTGGTCATGTGACTGATCTATTTCTTGGAATCTCGTATGATTTATTTCTCTAGGGCGCGATCAATTTGCTAATAGCGGTCTACAAGAAGGAATTTAACGCATTGGGTGGTTATTTAACCGATGCAAGCAAGGTATTTAATGTTAATTTGGGTTATGCGTTTCATGTGTTCTGATGTCTTGTTCATCTATACTAATATATGGCTTCGAAGCTTTTTTAGTCATTGGTCCCAGCACCATATTTTTTAGTATAGATAATATAAGAGAGATTAAAATGCATCTTAAGAGTGGGAAGTTAAATAACTTACCACTACTTTTTATTATTTTTAAAATATAACACATTTATTACTCTTTAATTTATATTAAAGAAATTATTAATGTTTGTTTATAATTTGTATTATTTTTTTGTCTGCTTTTATCAGCCATGTTTAAGAAGGGTGGAGCATTTTATTCAGGCTGTTGGATCTTATGAAGATAGAATATTCCAGAAAAGAGCTCGATTGCATCAGGTCTGTTCCCTTCTGCCTACCATATATGAGTTTAGAGATATGCCGAGCTTAGAAGCTTGCACTAAATATGTACATTCTTAATCAGGGGTTATATTGTTACTCATTTGAGGCCTCTAGTTTGTTTTGTTGAATGGTCGGATACTGACATACTGTTAATATTATTTATTCTTTACATGGTCTGAGATATTCATCATCTTTCTATAATTGTGAGATCGAGATTCTAATTTCTGGTTTTCCCTGGTAAACATAATACTTATGAGATTATTGCCTCTTTCCATAGCCCCTCTTCTATAAGAACTAGGTGGAGAGATAAACCAATTCTTAATGGCTCACTGGCCGTGTGTGTCTATTGCACCATTGTGGAGAAATAGATGATAGCAGTGTAGTTTTTATCACAGTTTCTTGCCTGGTAGTATTTTTCTTGAGGATGAACAAGCTGGAGAGAGAGAGACCATTAGTTAATGTACACTGGCTGTGTCTTTATATGAATGTATCTTTCATGCACAATGGTGGGTGATATGGTAGATATTGAAGGTTTCATATCCATATTGATTATATACTCCTTGTCATCCAGTATTTGCTTCATATTGACAGCAATATCAATAAGTGAGGTATAATAAGATGCTTTTGCTTGTTCTAGGAATCAGATATTTTACTGCTTGCCTTAAAAGTGTTTTCATCCTCCACTATATTTTGATACTTAAGCTGTGATTATACTTGAAGTGAGATGGTGACTGTTCCTTATTATTACTTTTTGCCTTTAGCGGCAAGTGGAAAGAATAAAACGTGACAAGGCACATGCTAGAAGAGGTGACGATGCTGAGCCTCAAGTTCAGCCAGAGTCTCTAGTTCCAGTATCACGATTCCATGGTTCTCGTCTTGCTTCAGCTCCAACACCTTCTCCCTATCAACAATCTGGTCTAAGTTATGAATCAAATGTCTCAAAGTCAGCTAGAAACCAAGTTCGACAAGCTTCAATGGAATTCTCTGGTCTTGAAATCAAAGGCAAGCCTTCTAGGAACAATAAAGATTCCTCTGAGAGGCCTCATAAAGTTGCTAGGTTATCTTCAGGGGCAACTATTGGTGCTGCTATTGTCGAAGCTGAGAATAGTCTTGAAATAGATGTATGTTTTCCTACTTCAGGAGAGGCATTTTAATGTGATTCTGACTCTGTCAGCCATTCTCTATAACTAGTATATGGTATAACCTGTGACTGGGTATGAGCCTGGCGAGGAGTTAAAAATGCATTTTGATACCTTGTCAAACCATTTTGTTATTTTTTAAAAATGCTGGTGATTTCTTCTATATGTTGCTGAGTTGATTTTTGTTTTCTATTTTCTTTATTTTTCAGGTTGAAGATAACAAAGACGAATTGAAAGCGAAACTGAAGGATAGACTTCGTGAGAAATCTGATATATTCAACTCAAAAAATCCAGAAGAGGACAAGGTCTAAAGAGCTAAATTGATGTGGTTTTGTATTTTGGTTATGTTGCCATGCATTAAACTTTGCTATTGTAAATAGAGTTGTCTATGTGCAAATAATCCTGCTCTTAAATCCAAGGTTTTTTAATTTTGTGGAGCGACTAGTATGCTGTGGTACAAGCACGTATCATTGGTATTTGTACTGATCTATTTTAATGGATAAATTTTCTTGTATATCTATTGGGACTTCTCGTATTTTAATTATGTTACCAACAAGTTAATTTGCGCATAGAAGAAACAATTGAAGGAAGAAGTGGACCTATTTCTAATAGGTGTAATAATCTATCCAGTTTGAGTTAGTATTTACTTTCAAAGTATGATCTTTGTTATCAAAGCAATGAAACCTCTTCTCCTAACTAGTTTGAATCATAGATCCTTTTCCCAATAGACGTTTTTACTTGCTTGTCCTAGTTATGCCCTAGCTATGTGCAATGTGTTAATATGGAATTGAAAACTCTGAAGAAGACATCTTGTATTCTTTCTGTGTTTTTTCATCATGTTTTTCTTGGATATAGCTTTTCAGTTTTGAGAAGCATGACATTGGTCCAGTTACAATGCCTGCGGTTATTCTTTTTGTATTGAAAATTCCTCTATTTTAAATGTCATTTTCATTTAATATCATGTCTGTTCTCTAATGTTCTTGTTTTAACAGATTAAGTTGGGAGAACCAGGCTGGAAAGAGAGGTATTATGAGGAAAAATTTTCTGCCAAAACTCCTGAGGAACTTGAATTGATACGGAAAGATGTTGTAAGTAAACAAAGTGGAGTGTTATTAGTTTTCATTCATATGGAGATCTAGTTTACCTAATGCACTCCTGTTGTTTAGGTCTTGAAATATACAGAAGGCCTATGTTGGGTTATGCACTATTATTACGAAGGGGTTTGTTCTTGGCAGTGGTGAGTTTCTTTTTAACTTCATCTGGAGTGATGTTCTGAATCTAAAAGTTCAGACAGCTTTCTTTTGCTTACTACTAGTAGTATTTTGGTCTTCCGTCACCTTTTAGGGTTGCTCATGCACTTGTTTAAGAACTTTGAACTCAATTGTCCAATTTTGGGTGGCAAGTGTCCTCCACACCATTTTTCCAGGAAATATTTTGTTTTGGGGGGGGGGGGGGTGGGGGAGTGAGGGTGGGTTTGAATTGTGGTGAGCAGTAACTTTCTTGGCAGTTGGTTGTCTGTCTAAATTGATGATGCTTGGTTTTTTCCCAAAAGCAGTGATAAATTTGGGGATCCAAATAGACATTCTAAGTGGTGAACTCCTTTTTTAGTGTGACTTATGTGGGGACACTACATACGTGTGTTGCCTGTTTGTGATGTTCATGTTTTCTGTATCTGAAATGCAATACCAAAAGCCATTTGTCATAGTTTTTTTTTTTTAAATAAATCAGGTTTTATCCGTATCATTATGCCCCCTTTGCATCTGATATCAAGGGCCTTGGTGAACTTAGTATAGACTTTAAGCTGGGGACCCCGTTCAAACCATTTAACCAGCTTCTAGGGGTGTTTCCTGCAGCAAGGTTTGCATTCTGTCCCTCTGTTTTGAATATGTAGGTATAACATAATCCATTTTATAAAATATAAACTATCACTTATCTGCAGCTCACACGCACTTCCCCAGCCATATAGGAAACTGATGACAGATCCAAACTCACCAATTATTGATTTTTACCCAACTGGTATGCTGTCTTTTCTGAAAGTGGAAACATAGTATACGATATACATATTGCTCCCTTTTTGATGTTGTTGCTCTGTATCAGACTTTGAAGTGGACATGAATGGCAAACGATATGCTTGGCAGGTGTGTTTCTCTTGTACCTTGGTTCTTGCCTTGGTATTTTCTAGCAGAGTGAGAAGCTGTTAGAGATATTGATAAAACCATTCATGGGTCTTCACTTAATAGTTTCAACTTTTGAATTGAAGTGGGGTCCTTGACATGGCCTGATATCCATTATGACTAGGTGGTCAAATGTTTGACTTTGCTGCTCCCATTCTCAGTTAAAAGATGAGTTTAGATATAAGGTAGGGTGGGCTTGTGCGCTGTCCACCCTTTCAAGCCCGATGTGCTTTTGTATGAGGAGGCATGATAGAAATATTAATGAAATGAGTAATTGGCTTCATTTAATAGTTTTAACTTTATACAGTTCAAGTGATCCTTCAGAGAGGTAATTTTTTCATCTTGTGGAATAATGGACAATAATATTGCCTTTCCTCTTTGTAGGGCATTGCAAAATTGCCTTTCATTGATGAAGCACGCCTTCTTGCAGAAGTTCGAAAAATTGAACACTTGTTATCGGTATAGCTCTGTTTTCTGTTCAGTTTGCAATACATGTTCGTTCAATTCACATTTCTCAACTGCACCTATCCCCCTTCCTTTTCATTTTCTTGCATGATAAGCTGAGTTTAATTTATAGCCTGTACTCTGAAAAAATAGGCAGAGGAAACGCGAAGAAACAGTATTATGTTCGACTTGCTTTTTGTGAATTCTTGTCATCCTCTCTCTGCATGCATAAGCACACTTGACAACAAATGTAGAAACATGTCAGATAGAGAGCGTGCTGAGGTTAAGGAACAAATCAATCCAAAAGAGAGGTTGGTTATGCAATTTTCTAAACTTGATTGATTACAAGAAAGATTTAAATGGGCTATCTTTTGATCATTGTGTCCATAAGATTCTAGTTCTGAAAGTTGTTGCATCTGATAACAAATCTGGGGTCTAATTTATTTCATATTTTATGGGTGATAAGCCATAAAATGAACAGCTTGATATCAATTAGGAAACTTCTTTTCATTGATGAAGAAACTGGACTTTAAGTGAGGAGATAATGAACAAGAACTGCTAGTCTTCAATGGCAGAATAAATGAATGTTTCCCTTGGATAGATATAGTCATCAAACATGTGATTTGTCTTTTTGGATAATACTGTGGGAAAATCAGGAATGTTTTCTGTTGGGCAATTAATTTTCTTGAGTCTTGTAGCACGTTATTATGTGAGCAGATTCCCTAGTAGCAATGTGATTTGCATTATTTACAGATCTGTAAGGATGGTGGTATTTTAGTGGTAATGGTGCAAATGTTTTGAGAAGATGAGATGATTGTTTCCAGAAAACAAGCTGATGTACTTATTGTGACCAACATGATGGTGGATTTAATGATGAGGAGGAAGTAAGGAAGAAAGGTGATAGGTGGAAAGTGGAGTGGATTAGTGGAATTAATTTGCATCCCTTGTCTGTGTACACTTCTACCATTTATATAGGGAACTAGTTTACGATTACCTGTGGAATAAATAAAATTCTTCAATTTTCTTTATTTCACAATTATTTTTCTTGTCAATGACAAATTTAAGATCTGCTTGAACTATTTCTGATGTTATTTAGGGCTACTACATGCAGTGGTGGAATGAATGGTTATATATCATTATGTAGTGGAGAACCTTGCCCACCTATTTTTAGGTCGCCTGTTGCAGACATGGAAGATATTATGGACAACCAAGTCATGTAAGCCTTTGAATGTCGAATATATTTTGATCAGAACATGATTTATGGCCATGGATCTGCTGAATCATCTTGTGATTTTAATTATCTTTACTGTCCTATCATATTGTGCAGATGTGCAATATATAGACTCCCAGATGTGCATAAGCACATTACACGGCCACCTCATGGAGTTAAATATCCAAAGAAGGTATTTAAATTTTCTAGTTGCTGCTTATTTTATTCTACTCTGAACTACTCTTTTTCCAATTTTTTGAGTTGATCAACTTGGAAGGTGTATTAAATTAAGACATGGCTGTTTAATATAAAATGTTCTCTTTAGTTTGCTTAAAGTGTTAATAGACATGAAAAAAAATTGATGTTGAGTTTTTTCCCCCTATAGATTGTGACGGTTGGTGATCTGAAACCTGAACCTGTTTTATGGCACGAAGATTCTGGTAGGAGACATATAGACAATGGGAGGTAAGGCTTTGGTTAAAGATATCGAAGCCTCCAGTTTTATAATTAAATCTGTGATTTACTGTATTGGGTTGTCGAGAATATCTTGTCTTCTAGTAGCTGGATCAAATTTTGACTAGGGTCTGGCTTTCTGTTTCAGGCAAAACCCTCCAGGATCAATTTCTGGCAAGCAGCTTGGAGAGGCAGCACATCGACTACTGGTTAACTCTTTACAATTGAAGGTAGACTCTAATGGATACAATCATTCAATTAATGCACCATTGCATCCTTATGCTGCACCAAGGGGTCATCCCCAACCTTTGCCTACCTATCCACCGTATGAATCCTGCCCAGGATATCCACTCCAGGGCTCACAGCAGTTTTCACCCTACACTGCTATACCTACTCAGCAGTATGGTTATAGTCACCCCTATCCGCCTCCGATGACATACAATCCTCCTCCTCATCCATCAAATTCTTATGGAAGAAATAACCATGAACACCCTAGATCTCGTCATTATGAAACAAATGACCACGAACACCCTAGATCTCATCATTATGGAAGAAATGACCATGAACACCCTAGATCTCATCATTATGGAAGAAATGGCCATGAACACCCTAGATCTCATCGTTATGGAAGAAATAATTCTTCAGCTGCTTATGGTAGCGGAGGTGCAGGGCATGGATATCAACCATCAGAAACTCATCATAATGCTGGGTTTGTGAATACACAAGGAAATGCACCTGCATTTACAGGTACGTTTACTAATCATCACCATGGTGAGCGCAGCCAGAATTTCCATTCTACTAGAGCTTCTAGTCATCAGCAGGTTCACCAAAACTGGGTTCCCCGAAATAACACTCCTGTTCCTAGGGAGCATGGTCATATTCAACAGTCGGCTAATCAATATTCTCAATTAGATAGAAGAGCGAACAGGAAGCCACAACCCCCATCTAATTATGGCCGGTAAAAGATATATTTTCTCTCATGAATATCGTGCCCAAGTCAAGTATGTTGTACCATATCTTTTTCTCCCGTTTAGTTGAGGTTTTTTAGTTGTACCATCAGCTTCTGTTCATTTTTTAAAGGTCTAGTTGAGTTCATTGCCCCGCCAATTTTATATTAAATAGCTAACGGGATAAATAAAAACCCATGTTCTGATAGCATTTCGTTTTACCAAGCGGTCAGTGGGAATTGTTGTTTGTCCCTTGAAGCCAGTTTGCCTCGCAAATCTGCAGACGCAGATGATACAATTTGATTTTAGTGGGTAGTGAATAGTCAGAGTTTGCTTTGCCGTTGGCTCCACCGCACATATCAAATCTGTGCGTTGGTGGATGTGTTAGCAGAACTGCATTCTTCAGCTTATATTTTTTTATTCTTGTCCCTAATAACATGTTATGTTAGTGTTAATGCTCATCCAACTACTTCAATGGCTTCTTCCTTAACCTTAACCTATTTGAAAGTAGGCAATATCATCATCTTTATTTGCAGTGATTCAATTTCATCCTTTGTATTACATCTCCATCCAAATTTTGGTGTTAAATTTAAGCTTTGTTAAATTTAAGTACTAGTTAATAGTTTCCACTTTCGAGTAATTAAATAACTAAATCAGTAAATTTTTAGACTTTGTACTAAATTTTAGATCAATCATGTGACACATAAAATTAGATTATTTTACAAAATATTTTTTTGATGAAACTAAAGGTACGTTTAAACCCTAAAACTGATAATATTATTATTGGTTAGGAAATCTTATACAAGGATGTTGAGTTTGAAATGATGTTGCTTCTTGCTTGGCTAATGCTTATTATATTTTTCAAATGGGGAGTATAGGGTCGGAAACAAATGTTGTTTTGAAGTTGGATCATTAGTAAATGACAGTACGCTCTACTAGAGCGAGATGAAGGTGATTGATTTGATTTCTACCGCGTTTTTGTTTGGGCCCAATAATTTCCACTATTTGAAAGAACTACCTATTCTGAGCAAGAACAAAGATTTCTACCTCATTTATTTCTGGTATCCTCATGATGGGGCCAAATATTATTATTGGTTACGGAATCAAGGGAGGATGAAACTGGAAAAATGCTTTTTGAAGGAATTGGACAAGGCATATATAAAGAAACTGTATTAAGAGGAGGTGAAATAGTGTGAGCTGCTGATGCGAGGCTTGAATAGCGTGTCGCGTATGTCTATGGATGAATCGAAGTATGTAGTAGGAATAAGTCAACGGAAGTTGTCACGGGTACCAATGGCGCTGAGGGTTCAGTCTCGGGTTCGCTTGACGAATATAGATTAAAAAAACAAGTATGGCTAAAAAAACAAACACGAGTTAAGAAATACTAGAATTGATCCGCATGCTTATGTATGTTATCTAGTTCATGTAAGAAGTCTGTACTGGTTTCATTTACGCGTAGCAGAACTGTGAGGTAATTAGTTTAGAGAAGGTAGATTACTGAGGAGAAATGAAAAGTGAAAATGAGGGTGTCAGTGGGGTGGTAAATGAGGACGTCGTGGTTCCAATGTATATGAAAGAAGACAAAATTACACGAGAGATCAAAGGAGAGCGTGTATTAACTCTCTTTTATCTCATTTATTTCACAGTGCTCACAGTATTTCCCCTTCTTCCAGTGATGAGATTAAGAAGGCAACATTACAATTCAATGAATGAGGTTATGTTGTTTTATGTGTTAACTATGAAGTAACCAATGCTGCAGTCATAGATGTATTTGTTTTAGCAATGTGGCCAGTAAGAAATCAATACAATGTGTTCCTTACGGAATGATCTCATCTCATACTTTTAGTTTAGACATAGAATGATGCCGTGGGACCCAGTATTTCAGTTATAGAATGCTTCAGAGTTCAGACTCCCAGTCCAGCCTTCACACATGACATTTACATTAATTCAAACAATCAAATTCCAACTTTGGATATGAAAATTGGAAAGCAACACATCATGAAGTCATGAATGACGAAAACACTCATTCACGTGAGACGCACGGATCCCCTAATATCCAATATCAGAGACATTCTAATGACTATAGTGTTAGTATTTCTTGAATGTGGTGATTACTTTGCTTCCGGCTTCAACAAATGGTCTTAAATATAGAGTTTGAAATTTGCGATTCAGGGATGCGGGATGCGGGATGCGGGATGCGGGATGCGGGTACGTGTGTGTTTGTTTCTGAATAAGGAAAATAGAAATGACAAGCAAAACCCACATTCTAATATTTCTCTTTCTCCCAAAATGACATTTTAGGATAGACAAAAGGAAGCAGTGGGTGTGGCCCCCTCCATCTCATCGCAGAGACACAGCAAACAGCATCACTTGACCTTCAACTTCTCATTCTCATTCTCATTGCCATTCATTCTCAACCTCACCTTTCTTTGACTTTTGATAACACCGCCTCTTTCCTCTCTCCATTGTACCCTGCTCTGTTTTTCAGTAGGTGATTTGACATTTGACAATTTTAATGAGTCTAATTTGATAGGAAATATAGGACGTAACGTAACAAATCCTACCCAGAAAAAGCTATTAAAAATATGTTGATGATACTAGTCCAGTAGGCAATAAGCTACACATAACTCCAAAAAAAAAAAAGTTGATTCTTCTGGTGCCCAATAAAGTCCATCCTAATGTTAGGTTAGGTTGTTTCTTCTCAAACCCTCTAAAGGGTCCATTTTGGAATTGTCTCCTCTCTATAGCTATATTTTACTTTTTTCATATATCTGTATATCTCTCTCTCTCTCTCTCTCTCTCCCTCTCTCTTTCTGAAACCCATATTTTTTTTTTATATCAATTCTATAATTTAAACAAAGGCCAGTCAAAAGATCCAAACCATTCCTTCTCTTGGTAAACAATCATTAAACAAAACTCTGTTTCAAACCGGGCCACTCAATTATTGTGCATTCAATCATCTTCTTAATTCCCCGAATTAAATAATAGAATGTGAATGGTGGTAAAGAAGACATGTTTATGTTGAAGTTTGCGAGGAATTAATGTGCATGCCATTCAGAGGTAACAGGTTCAAAATCAATAATTAATAATAAAAAAAGATTTAAAAGTAAAGAAAGAAATAAGCAAGCAATATTTTTTGTAGATATTATTATTAGCAGCTTAAAGATAGAGATGGAAGCCATACAACGAAACGAAACGAAACACGAGGCAACGACCAACGCAACCGAATTAGATAAGATTGTGTATTGTGTCAATATCATGTGGTGTGGTGGGAAAGATCTGGACAGGATAGCAACTTTGAATTGGGGCGTGGAAATTTCTTATCTACGTAAGAAACCACTTACTACTCTTTTTTTTTTTAATATATATATTTATTTAACAAAATATTGTTTATTTTACACGTGGCATTTCAGAATGGACTATATACGTAATCAGCTCAGACGATTAGGAATGGATTACTTTAACTTTATAATTATTAATATTATTAATGTTTGTGATATCATTATTGGACCCAACTTTTGCATCAGAGTAACTACCTCTTCTTTCATAGTTCACATCCTCCATTCTCCACCTTTGCTTCAACTTTCAGCTTCGAAAACTCTCTGCTTCGCCTTCGCCAACTAAATATCATGACACATATTTCATAAATTAAATTAATTGAACATTTTAAAACTTTGTAGCATGTATTCTGCTTAATTAAATTCTTCCAACATGATAACGTAAATTTATATTTTATAGTGACTTAAGGGAACCCAAATCACATTCACATTAACATCGTATCAAACATATTCTTAATTGGTCAATACCCCTACACATCCATCGTGTGAATTAATTAGTAATTAGTTTTTTTTTTATAGAATTGAAAATACTGGGTCATTCATATCAAAAATCATTTCATAAAGTTGAATTAATATATGAAAGCTTATGATTTTTTTTTTTTGATAACATAAAACATATTACAATAGTAAATCTATTCTTTTACTCTACCTTTTTCAATAGTAAATCTGGACTCCTCACTCTTGAGTCATTTGGACTAACAATAAATTCAAAATTTTCTGTCTTTTGTGATATATAATAGTATATGAACATAAAAATTGTGTCCTTTCTTTGTTTGAATATACCAAGGAGTTGATTAAAACTATGCTATTTTTCTTTCTGTTTCAAAAGGTTATATTCATACCTCATGTTTTCATTAAATGAATAGTTTGAGTAGAAGTGAAAAATGAATATGAGTGAATTGCCATCTCTTTTTCTACTGCTACATAGATAGTATAAATAATATGAATTAGTGTGAATATAAATAAATAGTTGTAAAAGATGGAGATTAAATTGCGAGATACATACATGTAAATTCAAGGATCTTTTCAAAAAGTAAAAGAAAAGGCAGAATATGAATGGAAACGGGAGGGGGATTCCACGGGTGAATTGGTGCATCTTTTTCTTTTTCTCTCTTTATGTAAACTCTTTTGCTTTATTTTTTTTATCTAATTTATGATAAAACGGGATTGTCGAGAAAAGCAGAAGGATCCAATTATATATGAAACTAGTTACATCCAGAGATCCACTTCGCTAGCTATTCGTCTTTTTCTTTTGTGAAAAGGTGGGATTTAATCCTCTCTCTCAATAAAAGAAAAAGGAAAAAATGGAATATTCCTATTCCTAATACGTTGCTTCTTTGCTTCCCCATTCATTTTATTTTTGAAAGTGACAGATACGTAAATTAGTTGGCTTTCTCTTGCAACTCCAACAGTGGAGGGTATATGCAGTGTCTCTGTTTACATAATATTGCTATAGTTTACGTTTAAAAATTTAAAATATGGCTTAATTAATTGTGACTTGTGGGAACTTATAATTAATATTAAATTATATAAATAGTTGAAATTTCAAAATGTCGCCTAATCTTTCCATGATTAGCAAAAGTAGAATAAGGATAGAAGAAGGAAGCGAATGGCACACCACAAACAATACAACTAAGGATTTGTGTTGTTGTCAAACTATACAATGATTCACCGCACAAAATGTTAAATGTTTTTGTCGCATTCATTCAATGCAACTGAAAGTGTTCGCAATAATATCAAAGTTACGTTAACAACCTTCTTGTTTTATATATGTATATATTGATTGTCAATGCCAAAACAATTATACAAATTGATTTGGTTTGTATAATTCATCACAAGATATGGGCATATGGCCCTCGTGATTCCTGACTAGCAACGGCATATATAAGGTAACTATAAATTCTTCAAACCAGAGAAAAAAAAAAAGAAGCAATGTGATTGTGAATTCTAGATAACCTCACTGATGAACTTCAAATAGCAGTTTTATTTGAGTTTATTGAAATAAATTAATATATACATATATGCATGCAGACTATTTCAAGATATCACGTGCCATCCACGTGCCTTTTATGTGGCTCCAAAGTAGTTAGTACTGTAGCAGTACTACTACATACTCTCAGGAAGCTCCTTTGGAAGTTTATAAAATTTCTTTTGGGTGAAGGAATATTGAAAAGAAATTGAAGGAACTTCTGTAAGTCTATTTGGCATCTTCAAAACTATAGCTTACCGGTAATCTCCTTTAAGATGAATTTTGTTCTTTTCCATTAAAAGACTTCTCGTCTGAACGCAGCCATGCATCCAGGAAAAGTAAATAAAGAAAATAGAATTTTTTTTAAAAGATGATTTAACCTTTAATACTGTTCATTCTTTCATTTCAATTATTCAACTAAGACTTTGATAAGGATACATTTATTTTTTAAATAAATTTTTGTCTCTCAATGACGTTGCCGCATATTAATCACTTAGAATAGTAAACTACCAAACAAATTAAAACTGTTTATCGTATGTATCATATCATCTATATATTATTTAATAATATTAAATTATATTTTTTATTTTTTATTAAAAATTAATGTGAGCTTAAGTTGATATAAAAAATAAAAATTATTATTTGATGTTATTAGATAATATATGAATGATATCATACATAAAAATTTCTCATCTATACATAGTTAGTGAGCTTCAAGGTTTAATGAATGCATATACAAGTGGAAGTGAGAGAGAATGAGAATGGGATAGAAGAAGGTGCAGTATGAGTTGAGGGATTGCGTGAGAGTTGAGGGATTGCGTGAGAGTTGAGAGGGATATAATTATGAGATAGAAGAATAGGATAAAACATATATATATATATGCACACACACACGCTAGTATTAAAATAGAATTGGAAGTGTAGTGCGATATGAAATAGAAATGAATGTATGAAATAGATATTTAAATATGAAAGGGAATGTCCAAGTCCATTGATATTTGAAAGTGTTGATAGTTATGGGGTTGTGGTGGGGAAAGGGAGTAAGGAAAGATGCTCCTATCTTATGCTGAGATGATGATACTTATAAAGAGGGACCAATTCCAATGACACCAATTCTCATTCCCTCACTTTTGGGCAGTGCCTTTCAAAGCCACTGCTGAATGCTTTCACACAACACAACAAACACGTTCACGTTCACGTTCACGTTCACCTATTCTAATTCTTTCTCTCTCTCTCTCTCTCTCTATGTGTGTGTGGCTCTGCTTATATCATTTCCTTGTTCTGTACTCAACTCCTCCTGTGTCCCCAGCCCTCAGGCCATATAATCAAGGAGACAGGGTTTTGTTTTGGTGTACATGGAAAATAATCAAGAGGAAGGGATGAAGATGAAATCAAGGTTCCGACGCATCTGCGTCTTCTGTGGTAGCAGCCCTGGCAAGAACCCCAGCTACCAGCTCGCTGCTATTCAACTCGCAAAACAACTCGTAATTCATCATCTTTCTTCTTCTCTTTTCCACTCTCTCCCCTGCCTATAAGCAGAGTATCCTGTTTTAATTTCCACCAAAAAGAGATTGGAGGAAAATAATAGGTAACGGAATTGTGGGTTGATATGATGCAGGTAGACAGGAACATTGACTTGGTTTACGGAGGAGGAAGCATTGGGTTGATGGGTCTCATCTCACAAGCTGTCTTTGATGGTGGTCGCCACGTCTTAGGGTAACTCATTCCTCCTCTCAATTTCTCTCTCTTTTTCCTTTCTTTCTTCATTCTCTCATGTCCTTCATGTTTTTGCAGAGTAATTCCCAAGACTCTTCTGCCCAGAGAGGTAATTGTTTTCGTCCTTTTGTTAATGAAAAGAAAGAAGAATGAATAGAGTAATAAGTTGCAATAAAAGGGGTAACTGAAATGGTTAAGTGAATGGGTTCAGATCACTGGGGAGACCGTAGGAGAAGTACGACCTGTATCGGGGATGCACCAACGTAAGGCCGAAATGGCTCGACAAGCTGACGCATTTATTGCCTTGCCAGGTTTTTTGACCTTTTTTTTCTTCCTTCCTTTTTGACTCTTTATTCTCTCAATTCTTCTTCTAATTAATATATATATATATATATATATATATATATTCACTATTCATCCCCTACTCTTGCACTGCATCTTTCGTAACATTTTTTCCTTCTTCTGACATCCATAAACGCTTCCCAAGTAATCGGAGAACAGATTGTGAAGTGTAAATTTTGGTGATATAATAAAGTAGAAAAAAAATATAGGTAGATTTTAATTTATTTATGATGAATTTTTTATTTTTTTATATAATTTATTATTTCATCAAAATTTACAGTTAAGAGGATCATAGTCACGTAACTGTATCTCTAACTGTCCACCCGCCTCTTCTCCTGGCTAAACATTTTTCAATACATCCAATTCCTTAAGAATTCATTTCTACAGGTGGTTATGGCACTCTCGAAGAATTATTGGAAGTTATCACCTGGGCTCAACTGGGAATCCACGATAAACCAGTAAGGTTTTTATTTTTTAAATCAAATTCATTGATTTTAGTATTCACATGTCCAGCTAATTTTCAAAATTAATATTTCTTAATCAACAACAGCGCATACTAGGAGAAATTCCCTTTGCCTCAGCAAAGGAACGGAAGTTTCTCTGAAATTTCTAATGACTGATATTTTTGTCTGACTAAATATCACATCACTTATGAATTGTTTTACAAAAAAGAATAATAATAATAATAATATTAACCATTATTGATGTCAATTAAGAAAGAAGAATGGATGCAGGTGGGGTTGCTGAACGTAGATGGGTACTACAACTCACTGCTGTCATTCATAGATAAAGCTGTAGACGAAGGGTTCGTAACACCAGCTGCCCGTCACATTATTGTGTCTGCCCAAACTGCCCAAGTGCTCATGTGCAAGCTTGAGGTACAATATAGAATTAAGAATATAGAATGAGTGTGGTGGTTTTGTCGTTTCAAGATAGATGCACGTGGGTCACGTGAGACATCACGGTGGGTCCGGTGCAATAGTCAAAGTTTTGAGGCAAAAAAAAAAAAATGATTGGTGCTTTGAACAGGAATACGAGCCCAAGCACTATGGTGTGGCTCCCAAGCTAAGTTGGGAGATGGAGCAACAGTTGGTTCAAAGCCATACTGCTAAGTCCCACATTAATCGTTGAGTTCCAATCTCATCTCAAATCCTCCATTCTTTCACTATCTCATTCTACTCTCCAACTATACCTCAATCAACACACTGTACATGGATGGGATGACTAAAATGCAGAGATTATAGTAGGACTGATGGATGTTGTCGGTGATGCGTATCTATGATTAATTATTTGGTTATAAATTAGAATGAATAGATGGGTTGTTGAATAGAGCTTTCAATTAAAAGAGATCGATATGGATGTACATTGTACAATGACAAGGACACATTAAAAGGAGCAAAAATGGAATGAAAACTCTTTAACAATGTTGACATTATGAGTTTCCGTATTAATCCTTCTTGTGTTGGTTGTTGAGTGACAATACTCGATTACGCACTCAGAACAACTGCCATTTTCATTGTCTACCTCTTTATTCTAACCCTCACTTGTTCTCAAGGGACACAAATTATAAAACCCAGACACAGTTTCTATATATTGTAATTTCGAAGCCCTGTTGATTTCAATATAACTTGAGTGCTATTGTGTGATGACTGTTGAGCAAACAGGAAGAGGACGGCGATTAAAGCAAGTAGATGAAGTGAGTTTTATGAATTATGGTTTTGGATAAGCACCAAATTTGCAGTGGGAACCATTGCGTCATTACTCATTAGTCTTGTTTTGTGTGCAGTGGTCAAAAAGTAAACTTATTATATAAAAGTTTAATCTGGGATCATATTGATTCATGTCCCACCAAAAGGTTGTGTGCAAACCATTTTGTAACTTTTCCATATTTTCAAATGTGGCCTCCTTCTGCAATCCCCAGATAGTCGCACAAGTAATTATTGTCAGTGACAGTCAAACAGAGTCGTCCATCTGAATACATACCGTGTGTGTAATGAGTTTTCAAAGTAGTAAAGACTCCCTCGTTCACATCCACATCAATGAAAACTCTCACCAAAGTAGCTGGCGACAAGCATTCTCGTCTGCCTCTCTCCTTACGGGTTTTTATTACTTCTTTAGCAATTATAGTTGACCTTAACTTGCTTTCCTCCAACCAAGGCCATTCGTGGTCCCAACACAACTATTACCCAATTCATAATTTTGTTAAATATCATACTCACTGACAAGCCGCCGGGATGAGGAAGCAACGGGATACTGCACAGTTCCTTTCGCTGTGCCATATAGGACCATTTGAAACCTAATTACAGAACTAGAAAATATCATTCTAAAAATGAAATTTAGTTAAACCATGGACAATTTGTTACCCTGGTGCAAAAATTGATTCTAATGGGCACCTATAACTTGTCAATATATTAATGATAGGCCCATTTCTCTAATGGGTACAGTATTTGGTGGGTCAAACGACCAGCCAGACAAATAGGCAAAATATATCTTACAAGAAAAACCATTTTCCTCTGTGAGGAATGAAACCCTTATTCAGCACTTAAAACCCTTATATATTGAGACTCTGAGGAATGAAAATGTGAAAACGATCAGTAGTGAGTATCGCTGTTAGGTCTTATAAATAACATTCAAAGAAAACATTACTATCTGTTCAGCTATTAGTGTATCAATACATATTGTTCTCTATAAACATTAACTTAAAATTTATAATTTTTACTCACATTCAAATCACTCAAATGTATAGCACTGATGGCGGGAAAAATAATTCAATAACTCAGTTACTCATTAAAGGTATTGATCAACTGCTACACGTACCTTCTTTGAATAGTGAACTATCTTTGTTGTAACTAGGCCCTACATCTGTAAAAATCCAGCATTTCTTCTTCCAATGGATGGGTCTTGCCGATTATGACAAGGCAATGCAAAGGTGCTCCAAAATCTATCATCCGTAGCTGCCTCATTGTACCAGCCACAATCATTTGATCTTCACTTCCTAACCGAGCAAACCCAACACACTCTGTATCTTCTGTGTAGGCTGCAAGGTAAAAAAGAAAAAGTAAATTTGAGCTTGCTAACTTTGCATATAAAACAGTATAGGAAAAGATGAATAGCAGGCAGTAAGAATTGCAAGATTACAGTGAAGATTGGCCGCTAACCAGCTAGTACTACTTACTATAGGCACGTATAAGTAGTCTATGATCCAAAGTTACATGCTAAGGGGATACTTTTTCCCTTAATAGAAAGGCTAAGGGCATATTACCAACCAGTAACACTGAAAACGGCCAAACAAAGCTTTGATATAAGAGTTTAAGCATGCCAAAAATCTAAAGCAGATGACTAAAATGACATAAAAGGGACAAATTAAGACACAATGAAAAATATTGAATAAGGCCATTGTGATAAATTCTAGAAGATAAAAGAGACTGAGTAACAAAAGATATTAAAAAATTGCTTAATAGCATATTACTTTTTTCCTAAAAAAACTCAAGTGTTTATTATTATATATTTGCAAGCAGACAAAGCAGGATCCACATCTAATGTAAGTGCTTTCAATTTTTGAATGTTAGTACAATCAAGAACATATAATTATAATCGACACTCCATCATTAGAAACTAGAATAATGAAAATGCTCAAGGAACTCACCTGGATCTTCACGTGCTTGCACAATCTCCAAGAGCTGCTCAATGGCTGTGTTTATTGTCATATATCTAGGTGGTTCATAGACCTTTCTTCCCCTGACAGTAAGCCAAAGATAAAAACAATAGAAAGGAAAAGACAAAAGTATCTAATTAGATACAATTACCCTATGCTATGGTATAGTTCAGAACACAAGAATAATGGCTAGGAAACTGCAGCAAGCACAGTGCTGAAGTGATCAAATAAGAAAACCAACCTGCACAAAAACTCTAGTGAGGGCTCCTTCACACGTATATCTGTATTCCCCAAATTAAAAAATACAACACAATATGCATTAGATTTTCTCAGAAACAGACAGGAAGAACCTTTAGCATACTTGGAAAAAAATGGCTTTCTCTTTATAGGAATTGGGTAAACAAAGGAAATATATTTAGCCCAAAAGAAAAGGATGGTTTCTGTTGTTCTCATTGACTTCAGAATTTTAATTAAGTTTTAAGTTATATCCTATACTTATAAACATATGCAGGAATGACCACATGCGCATTCATATAACTATGCCACTTTGCTCTAACACCTTTATCAAACTACCATACTCCTGCACTATTTTAGATCATGCATACAGTAGATTTGAAATAGAGTCATAAATATTTATTGGAATTATGATAAAAGCTTTCTCACATGTAACAGTAATTGCTTTACTCTAAATATAAAAAGAAATGATACAAGCGTGAATATGTCTACCAACAGAAGCATGTGAAATATCATACACAGACCTAATAAGCAAAGTGTATGCAGTCCCATCATTTGATTTCTTTGAATCTTTTCGTAGAAACTATCAGGTCTCCATGTCTCAGTAAAGAATGGTATTGAAACAGTCTCCCCATATCGATACAGTTGAAGCCCACAAATTCCAATTGCATTCATCACCGATGCATTGTGTACTATTTTGACTTCAATTCCCATTTTCTTTGCTCGAACAACAAGGTCAGTGTGTGTTGTTGCCCTACATATTAAAACATACAAGATCAACTAATAAAGGCAAAACCTATGGATTCTCAAAACAGACAGGAAGCACAGATGCTCCATATATATAGACCACATTCGACAACTAGAAACTTTGCACACAGATATGACCTGTACATTGCAGAGACTCAATGCTTGCAATAAATATGCACACGCTTGCTTATATTATCTATAATCTACGGGCATCACTCTACATGTACCCTGCAATCTTTTGCTCACATTTCCGTAGACTTTTAACTGTTGAAATTACGTAACTAGACTTGATAGGATAGAAAAAATAGAGTAAAAGCTCCCCTAATTTCAATAGAGTTCCTCTTCAAGATATTTTGTCCTCTTGAAATACATTCGAAGCTGAACAGACTGCCCATTTGCCATATCCATCAAACAATGCAGCAAAAAATCAACATCTTAGCTCTTTTTTTTCTCCAGCAACTTACCATAAATGGTCGAAATGATATCATATGGATATAAGCATAGAATACTTCATAAATGATATAAAAGCATCATATGTAAATAACATACCCAAAAGGGTCTCCGACAACGAGAAAAGCCACATCGGCATCGCGAGAGTCTGAAAGTATGTCATCGGCCTTTTCTTCAACCATTTCTCTGTCCGCAAGAGTAATGGCTTTACCGTATAATTTCTCCTATTGAGGAAGACAAGTTAAACCCCCAACTGAAACGAGAAATTTAAAAACTTAAGTTGAAAATGAAAGAAAAGGGGAAGGTAAGATACCAGGTTGGAAAGGCCATCGGTAGAGAGACCGAAGGAAAGGAGGGAAGTGTAGGCTTCCATGTACACTTTGTGACATTTCCTCACTGCTTCTAAACCTTTCAGCGTGATATCTCGCTCGTCCCCCAATCCCAGACCGATTATGTACAGCATTTCTGTGTGATCAGAACTCTCAAATTCTCTCTCTTTCTCCAAAACGTAGTTGTCAAGCTGGATTTACGCACGATGTAGGGTAGTTTGCAGCTTGCGGCGCCGCTCGCCGGGAAGAGGACCAGGAGACGCTGTCTTACGTACCAGAATTCAGAAGCACAAAGGAGATTCAACGGTGAGTCAGTTTGAAGTAGGGTTTCAACTTTTCAAAATCAAAACCCTGATTAAGTGGACCAATCAAATTTAGACATTTACATCCACTGGGCCCCACAAGGCATGAAGTTTTAATAAAATAAAATTAATCATCTCTTAGTAAAATTATCTTTTATAAATTATTATTTTAATTCTTTAAAAATGTTTATATGATAAAAATATTTAAAAATTAAATTAAGTATTTTTATAATTTAAAAATTAAATTAAAACAAATAATATCTTTTAAGAATTAAAATAATAACTTAAAATTTTTTTAGATGTTGTTCTATTTTTTTTTAAATTGTTTATAAAATTAATTTTAAAAATTTATATTAATATTATGTTCATGTATTTATATACATGTTATTAATAAAATTTTTTTTGTATTTTTTATTTTAAAAAATTAAAATTTAAAATATTTTTTAATTATCCTGTATTTTTTATTCTCAATATATATATTATGTTTTTTTATTTTTTGTTTAAAAACTATTATTTAAATAAATTTTCTTATTTTTAAAAATTGAAATCAAACATGCCCTTACTCTTTTTTTTTTTTAAACAAAACATAACTTATAAATCAATAATGGGTGATAAGATTCTTACCAAGAGTGATGAGTGCCTTTATCTCACACTCACCCACCAATTTTGTGTAATATTAGACATAAACATCCCAACTTTCACGAAGAAATTGTCACACCTTGACTGTGTGATCCATGAATGAAATCCTCTAGAATTTGAAAAGAAGTTTACCGAGTTATAAAAATATAGATATAAACAAAGAGGAAAAGGGTATCCAATCATTTGGATCTTGCCTTTTCTCTCTTTATTTGCATTTGTATACTAGTATTTTAGGGGGATTCGTTTCTATTGCTTACTAACAATTTGTTTAGAAAATAAAAAATGGACGGAAGGAAAAAGAAAATAATTTTTTTTAACATTTTCTTTGATTGTACATAAAATTTTGCATTCCTTTTCTATTATACATTTGAATTAAAAATGAGAAAAAAAGTTTTTCTAAAAAAGAGTTAAATTTTATTTTTCTTTTCCTCCCCTCAAAATTTTCCTTTTTCAAACATATCCCAAGTTTTGAAACCAACAAAATTCGCAGTAACAGCCATTCATCATCATTTTTTCCAACAATTGAAAGGACTACAACTTGGCTGTTTAAGATTTAGTCAACTGGCCCATTAACATTCAACAGAAACAACACTAATGCTACTAATTTAGTCTTAGCTCTTCCATGCTTAGGTCGAATTTCAAATACCCAGCAATATCCAAAATTCTTTAAATTAGAAAATGGAATGGGATAAGATCATTCTAGCAGCTCCAAATTTGTACAGAGATAGTCAGATAGGCAACTGATAAACAGGTAAACCAAATGAATACATTAAAGTAATTTTGACATTTTTATCAAGTGTGTATACAACAAAGAGATCAAATGAGTACATTAGTCTCATGAGTAAATCCAAAATCACAGCCACGTGTTCTTTTGTGGGCTCAATCATCATCTTTGAATTCTCTGATCAACAGAAAATAGCGGGTTTACAATACTATTCAAGACCTCAACAGAGAAATCAATGCAAGATAAGCTGACCCAGGTAACCATGATATTTTAAGTTGTTAAAAAAGGATCTCATACTGTAATTTCAGGTTTCTTATCAATTCATTTATTTTACAGGAAGCCTCTCACATGCTCAAATAGTCATCACAGCCTAATTGTTATTGCCAAATGAGTGGCGACTGCAAAAATTGTCATGCTATACAATACATGCACAAAGAGCAAATTATAAACATACAACTCATACCTACGGTCAAGGTAGCGAGGTTGAATTCCACTTCCCTGACAAGTGGTGCATGTCAATGAACCAGCACCATCACAATTTATGCACCGAGAAACATCTTTCTCACCCCCACCAAGTTCTACCGTCACACTGCCTGTTCCCAAGCAAAATCTGCATCTCTCTGATGAAGTTGATGTTAGTGAATATATGGACTAGCATATCTCAGGAGTACCTTAGTGCTGAGACAATGGAATGCTCATACTCATAAGAAATGAGTTCTTCTTTCTTTAATAACACAGTGCAGTTGTATAGTTTCCCTTTTCATAAAGGGAACTCATGAAATTTTGAGGTAGATAAGGTGCCTACGAGATTTGATCTTCATTTCCTAGTCCTATAATTAAAAATTTGGACACTTCTTCAACCAAGAATCCCCTCACTATAAATTGAACTAATATCATGCATTAAACAGATTGAACCTGACATTCTCTTAGCTAATACTCTGATCCTAATATTAATTTTGGGATTGAGAGAAGTAGTCGGATATTTCTTGTAGGAACGATACTTATTGACCATATGCAAAAGAATGGGGGTAAAATTTTTATTTAGCACACGACAAAAGTATACAAGTATTCCGAAATCCAAATTACTCTGTAACAAGCGCTCTAAACATAAGATATTCTCTATTTCTAAGAATGCCAGTAGTGAAAGGAGAGATGGAATACTCACGGGCGCCAGATCCATCACATGGGAAGCAAGGCTGAGTGTTTTCTCTCTTAGCCTGTTCCAAAGAGGTTGTCTTGTACATAAATTTATTATATAGATAGGTAGGTGTAGTAAAACTGAAACCAAAATAACATGAGTTATTATAGTAAAAGTAGAACACTTCACTGCATTATCTATTTGGGATTCATAGAAGACTGGAATGCCAATCCCGACAGCCACACTCACAAGACCAACGGTTATAGCCACAACCTGAAAATGAAGTGAAAACACATAAACGAATGAAAAGAAAAAAGAACTAGAAGGTGGAGAAAGCATTAACAAACCGTGTTTTGATCAAACTCGATGGCTCTAATACATGGATAAGATGTGGGTTTCCGGTGAATTGTGAGTGCCTTGCAGGGAGAAATGGATTTTAGAGGGCAACACAGAAAAGGGGAAGGCAAGCGAGGCAACGAAGGAGCTACTGTCATATCTAACTTCCCCTTTTTCTTTATTGTTTTCCTCTTTTTAATTAATACTTTCTCTGTTTTCTACACTCTATTTTGCATCTCTGAAAGGGATTTGTTTAGCACTCTCTCGCAGAAACTCCAATCCATCACAGCACACACACGCAGGGTCCTTCAATTTTCAAGCCATGGACGACCACCCACCACTCATCACTCACTCCTCTCTATCCATCTGCCACGTGGCTCCGCATTTATGTCTACTAAATGGGCTTTTCTTAATGACAGGCCCACAGTCAATAATCCAATTTACTCATCTTCCTACCAATATTTTCAGTTATGGCGGGCTTAGAATTAGTTATCCCCAAAACTTGCGTCCCCTATGGGCCAGATCTGTTTTTGAAAAAAAAAAACTAAGTCATATATAGTACATGAGAAAATGAGAATTAAGTAGGGAATTGATTAACTTTCTATCCCATTCATTCTTTTTATTATTGTGAAAATATTATTATACTCTAGTTTTTAAAAATTTATGTGTATTTTAATACATGTTAAGTCTATTAGATAGACATTAAAAGAAAAATCCTCGAGAACCAATGAAACGTATGAAAGTAATGTAACAAGCATGTCAGTATCTTTTGTGGTTCTTTTTTGTTTTAATGGGAAGCCATAACCTTTTATTAGTAACTGAAGTGGGCTTGTCGGAAGAGATCATGTAACAGAAAAAAAAAAGGCCTGCATATGTTATACGCTCTTGTTCCTCTTTGATTACGTATACACTTACTATATATTATAAGTAGTTAAGTACCCACTGAAGTGTTTTTTGTTTGTTATTTAAAAAGAAGACGAATGCCAACTAACACGCGGACAAGTTAATATAAAAATTGACTACGTATCTTACAACAACATATTACAAAATCCCATGTTGCTCCGATCTTCTTTTGGTTTTGGTTATAAATGAAGATTATGATTCTGTAGCTTTTGGGATAGAAATTGATTAATTATCTCTTAAATGAATCTTCTTCATATAGAGCATAGGTTATGATCCGGTAATTATAGTGGGGACAAGGTGACAGAGAGATAAAGAGATGAAAATATTTTGTTTTGAGAGAACAATATATATAATACACAGAAAGGAGAATGAATAAAGAAAGCAGGAAGCGAGACATGAATGGTGAGAAAAGAGAACGAATGAGGAGGTGGGTGTAGCAGAAAGAAAGAGGAAGAGACATGAGAGCGACAGGCCAACAAACACACATAATTAGGAAGCACATGATCAGAGAGACATGCTGCCATGACCATTTTAATTTGTTGAACTTAGCAACTGCCATCATCCTATGATATTGGACGCTCTCATGTCCCATAAGATGGAAAGCTAGCATCGCTCATCCATACTTTGAGAAACACAGAATCCAAGGCTTTTTTTTTCCCTCTGTCTCTTTAGGAACCTCCACACATGCCTCTCCTAGCTTTTCCCATTTTTTCTTTCAAATATCTTTATGAATAATATGTTTTAACGTTATCCCTGTATCATCCTTAGGGGTCCCTTTAGCTTTTTGAAACCTAGCTTGAGCTTTTTTAAAATAATAGTGTATCACTGCATGTATACATACATTCTTTTCTCTTACCCTTTTGCTTTTCTATCCCAATAATCTACCATGCTTGTCCTTTTAGCTTTCTTGTGGTTGACACTCGACACAAAACACGCAACAACATTTTTCCTCTATACTCGAGTTTTCAGCAGTAAGAAAATAATGAAATGAGATTCCCCATTTGTCCCTGGAACTTTTTCTAAAGGGACAATTAATCACAATGCATGTAAGTCTAAGGTTATATATTTAACAAGATTAGAGATTAGACAGATAATATAAAAAATGTTTCACTATATATATCGTATCCAACTGTTCTGTTATGTACATATAGGATCGAAGGGAGGCTATTAATAAATTAACGCTCCCAAAAGTCCAATGCTTCCGTTATAATGGCACTATATATAGTATTAGTGGCCATACCTCATTCCTATTCAATTAATGTACATAGTAATTAATAATTATTTACTAACGACCACAGCTGCTAATGATATGAGCCACTGATTAATTATAATAGTGGATGCATGAGCACTACTATAATTGAATATATAGAATCTCTACGCTAGTTTTTATATGAAATGAGGACGAGCATATATATCCTCTAAAACGATTCGTCTCAGTTAACTTTTCCGCTTGTCAATAATTTTTAAAAAACTATGTAATTATATTGATCAAACTTTACCAATAAATAATTACACAAGAACCTTGGATATCAGTTCTTCAGAAGCATTTATATTCAAAATTAATCAACTTTACTGTAGTGCAATAGAATTACATCATTATTATGTTGGTAATCATGAAAATGAAGAGAGATTATATATTAATAATACAACGTAAAGGATGGTTACCATTTAAGCCACCAGCAGTGTCCTTTAAATACAACAAGTTTTAATCGATGGGAAGACTTGTGGAAACTCCACATTTATGCTTTTAATTTCATTTAATTTTGTTTGCTTTTATCAAAAAAAATATTTGACATTGTTGAATGGACATTTAATAGTAATACATATGCGTGTATATATATATATATATATATTATTATTATTTGGTCGTAATCTAAATGTGCAATCTCCTTAATGAAATAGATCTAGAATCGAACAAGAAAAAGTGGGATCTGACTGGATTTTTGGTTGCTTTAAAGGAAATTACATAAATACTACGGTGCAGTACATTCAGTTACACGTGGAAGGTGATGGACGGGAAAGGTTCACGCCATGGTGATACTTCTGCCCACACACAGAAATAACCCTCTTTCCGTAATACCGAAAAGGAGTTTAGCGTTTGGCCAAGGGGCAGTAATAAATGAAAGAGATAAATGGCGTAAATCCAACTTGCATTTTAAACGGCTCACTCCACTGGTTTTCTGCTTCTCTACTCTCGCCGACAACGTAACGGCTCTCGGTGGCATTCCGGCGCCGCCGATTTCCCTCGTCGCCACTGATCTTCCAGATTTCCATTCTCTGTTCTAAACGCTTACCGTTCACGTTTCCTTTCCGATTCATAGTTTATCCCATAGTTGCTTCTTCCTCTTTTCTCATTCGAAAGGAAACCGTTAGGCGGTAATCGTTCATTTCTCATTTCTCATTTCTCTCTCTCTTTCTATGCCATTTTATTCTTCAATTAACTGTGTAAATCAGTTTACTGCTTCAGATTGTTTTGTATGTCTTAGTTTGTTGTGTTTGATCTTCGATTTTCGTCTTTATTTAATTTCGGCATTCTGTTCGCCCTAGTTCCTCGATTCTTGATATTCTAATTCGTACCTCTAAATTCAGTAATTTTTTTTGGCTTTTAGTTTAAGAGATTTATTGAGAGGGGACTGTTGCTTATCAGGTCAAACTAAGTGAAGTAATTTCTTGTGCAATTTACTTATTTCTTTTTTCCTTGTTGTTCTAAAACTACTTGGGTTGACTGCTGGGGGAGTTTTTGGGAGAAAGTCAAAAAGCAATTATGAAGAACGATAGGATATAGGATATCAACATATTTGTAATTAAATTTTACACATCGTGAAGCTCAGTTGAATATGGTTTCTAATTCTATTTCATTTGGTAAGAGACACAGAGCGAGAGCGGATGTAACAGCGGAGGATTTATATACATTGCCTAAGAAGCCTTGCGTCCTCTAAACTAAATATTCTCCCTCTCCCCTGCCAGCTCCTGTGTATTTGTTATTTTATGTTCTTCCTTTCTTTGAAAATCTTCGTGATTCTAGTTTTTCTACATAAGCCTTTATCAAGAGTTCACCATTGGTTCAAATAAATTTTCTACTTGTTTTCTCATATTAAAGTGAGCTAATTGTGTAATACATGAAGTTTAGTAGCCATATCATTACAATTTCAGTTGCTTGGCTTAACAGGTTTTCTTTTCTTTATATGCCAGGGATACAAAATGATAGGATCATTTGTTACTAGAGCGCTTGTGTATGTTATCCTAGTCTATCTTCTCATATGACTCTAAAGCTTCACTTTATAATATTTGAAATTGGTCCTTTTTATTTTTTTAATGTTGGCAGGATGATTTTTGGCTATGCTTATCCAGCTTATGAATGCTATAAAACAGTTGAAAAGAATAAGCCGGAGATTGAACAACTTCGCTTTTGGTGCCAGTATTGGTATGATATACATTGATCTTCTGTGCTGAAATAATCTTTTAAAATTCTTCTACCGATGAATACCAACTCTTTTCCCATCTTGGTTGTAGGATATTGGTAGCTGTTTTGACAGTATGTGAGAGAATTGGCGATGCTTTTATATCATGGTAAAAGACTCTATCTTAAATATGGGGAGAAATATTATATGGCTGTATTTATCCCGGGAAAAAGTTTATGCATTTATATTTTCTTCTTATTTTTAAAGTGTGTTTTTCTACTTGAAGGGTTCCTATGTACAGTGAAGCTAAGTTGGCTTTTGTTATATATCTGTGGTACCCTAAAACAAAGGTATGAATCAACTACTGTGGTTTAGTCTATTGTTTCTCTATTGTATGCTTCCCTTAATGTGATTGTAAAATTTAATATACCTGCTGTAGGGAACAACCTATGTGTATGACTCCTTCTTTAGACCATATGTTGCAAAACACGAGACAGAAATTGATCGCAACTTGTTGGAACTAAGGACCAGGGCTGGAGATATTGCAGTTTTATACTGGCAAAGAGCTGCTCGTTGTGGCCAGACTAGAATATATGACATTTTGCAGTATGTTGCTGCACAATCAACACCATCGCCTCGCCCTGTGCAGGTAATTGATTACCAGTATGCTTGGGTTTTTCAGAAATTACGTACGAGGTGTAGCTTAAATTTGCTAGACTGCTGCGTACGATTCCTTCTCCTGGTGTTCTTTGTCACAATGCATACCTGTTATACTAAACAATTAAGTAGGAAGAATATATATTCTGCATAAGAGAAGAAACTTATGCCTGGAATGACTGTGATTTCTTCTAAAGAAGGGGAAAAATCTATTTGACATTTCTTTTGTCAATATGTTGTTGAAGATGCAATAATCAGTTTGCAGCATGTCCTGAAGGAAATCATTTGAAAATAACTATGTAAAATGGAGGAACTTTTCTAAAAGTTCTTTTTTTTTAATCACGCGCAAGCTGAACCACGGATTTCATTTGATGTATGTATGATCTAAGAATTCTATAGATGTTAGTTGTAGATTAATATTGATTTGGTCATTAGGATGGAAATTACTGTGGTCTTTGTCGCTGCATCCTTTGCTATAATCCAGGTCTTTATCCCTTTTCGTCTAATTCTTATTTGTGCCTACTGTCTCATGAAAAATAATGCTTCTTCAAATCACAGCAACGACCAGGTGTCAGAGTCCGTCAACCTGCATCTTCTAATGGCCAACCAGCTGCAGCTGCTACAGCAGAACCACAACCTGAGGAACCTCCATCTCCTGCCTCTAGCATTTCTTCAAGTCAACACCAGAAGGAGGTAGTAGAGGAGTTAGATTCTTCTCAAATGCAAGTGCCGAAAGCAGCCTCTACTGTAGAAGGATTAAGTACTCAGAAATCTAATCCGTCAGTTGAAACGACTAGCCAATCTGCACCAGCGGAGGCAGAACCCATGCAGATTGAAGCAGCATCACCTTCATCATCTTCAACAAATGAAAATGGGAACCCGCCTCCAAAAGAGACAGTGATGGAACAGAGCATAAGGGGTATACGGGGAAGACTAAGAAAAACACGATCATGAGGAAACCGTTAGGTTGTCAAGATTTTTAAAATTTTAGCATGGGTAGGCGGACAATGATGGGCATTGAATTGTTGTTAAACTTTTATGTAAATCTATTGTCCTCAATTTTCATTCCATTTGTTGCTTTATTTTTTGATTCTGTCTTGGCATGGAAGGGTTGTTTGGAGGTAGCACGATGCCATTTGGACTCAGATTCCGAAGGGATATTTTCATCTTCTGCTTTGTATAGTTAACATTAACGTTAGAGTTGAACAGTGGATTCATTTCGAGTTCTTCACGGAGGAAAGACCTTCATTGACGAGGCTACCCTGCTCCGTTCCCCTCTCTCTCTGTCTCTCTCTCTCTCTCTTTCTCTGGCCTTTTTTTGGTTCCTGCGGGATTAATTATGCACTGGACTGCTCTTCGTTCGACATTATTACATTTCAATTCAACCATGCTGTAGTTGTAGTCTTGCAGGATGTGGGAGTAAGTAGGAAGCAAACAAAAATGAATGAGGTACGCGAAAAATCAGTTTCAATTTTCAAACCAGTTTTCAGGACTTAAAAAACTGAATTTTAAGAAAAAGAATTGTTGCGTGATGCTGTGTTATAGTAATGACTATTGACTTCAATATGACATTGGATTCTCAGCATAAGCGATGCGTTCGCACAAGTCAAAAGTCATGGAAATTGGGCTAGCAAAGACAATTTGAAATTTTAAGGTGATCTTTATCTATGCATATAAGTATCTTAGATCCTTGAATTAATATACTTAAAATGCTTGCAAGCATAAAACTTTTATTTAAATACATCCATTCTCATACCATTAAAAACATGTAGAATTTTAGATTTAGGGAATAACTGAATTTGAGGGAATATTCTATTATTTTTATTTGCATACTCTAATAATTTTACAACATCGTAAATATATATATGACAACTTCAAAATTTTGAATGACTTATTATTATTGGATAAGTTTATTACTAACAAATTATTTTAAATTATCATGAGAAATGGGAAAGCCTTGCATAATGATGCTTCTTTGGTGGGATTCCACTTTCTTGTTCGCACAATGATGCACAAGGGGAAGAAAAAAAAAAATGGCGGGTAGGAGGTCGTCCAGCAATACCTACCACGGTGGGGAGGCACTGAAGTGGCTCTATAGACACCGAAAATGGTGGGAATTGACTGAAATACAGATCCAGTTAATGCTCCACCATCCTTGGGTCTCAAGTCTCACATTGAAATACGAAAGAAGAATAAGTTATTGAACATGCTGGGAGTAGCTAAGACGTGAAGATGAAGTATCGATGCCTTACTTAAAAGATTTATTATACAATCTATAGATGTCTCAAATATTAGCCAAAACAACGCCACAAATCCAAAATTCTCAGCCATTTATCACCAACATTCAATTCCAATCCACCGATCAAACTTACAGCGTGCTTCAGTCACCAAGTTTTTTAATTCAGTAGCTGTTTTTTTTTTTTTTTATAGTGTTACTCTACATTTTATCTTCGTAAGATTTTCACGCGGGTGTGTGGGTGAACTGAGAAATGGGCAACTAGCCATTATTAAGTTAACGTTACTAACATGATCTGTACTGTCAAGAATGTATCACATCTGCTTCACTCTGACATTCGTTTCCTTTATTGGTGAGAAGGGGGAAAGAAAATTAATTAAAATTTCGGGGTACTACGAGAAATGTAAAATTTGGCTTTCTAGAAAAATGTCCAAACATATCTGCATAGAAAATATTTTTCCCCTCAAAAAGCTCTTCACCTTGGAAATCATCCGAGTTAAGCGGAAACTCTTATTTTCTGGTATCTGGCAGAATGTTGAAGATGCTATTTCCGAGTTCTCATTAAGAATGAGACTGAACTTTGAGTTATCCTTCAATAATTAGGTCTCATAATGAAGTTTGTTGAAAGCCCAACTCTGACATATAAATGCTCTTATCTGTTTTATTTAATACTTCAGTCCTACAACCGCACTCAACCCTCCAACTCAACCCACGCTGGCGTTCCATTGCTGGGGACATTATTGTTGATTACAACTGTGTTAGATATCTGCAACTAACTCTTACTCATCACACTCACTGCAGAGCTGTCATAAAAATGCTATAATTTACATTTTCGTGACTTCAACTGTCTATTGGTTTATATTCATGATATTTCTATGTACATTGCCTAGTCAGGTTAGCTGATGATTGCATGGCACAGACATCGACTCATACTAATCAGCCATAGACACCTACAGTTTGAAATGTAAGGCAATGCCCATTGTCATCTGCAATAATTGACAGCCTGTCTCGTTTACATATTCACAACATCTGTCTGTGATGCTGGTGTGTGAGTCATAACCGCACCTCCATCGGAATAATCATCTTGAAGGAGCTCATCTATCTCAACTAACTGCTCATTTGCTGTAGGGGAAAAAAAATATGCATTTACAACTATCTGTTCATCTCATGTACAAGGGAAAACGAGGAGTAAAATTTATATAATGAAGATTAGCTAAATGGTATTCTTACCCCACAAATCCGTTAGGGTCACTCCATGATCTGATTGGAACCAATAGTCATTTTCAATCTGCAAAAAAAAAAAAACACTCGTAATGAGCTGCAAGAATTGTTTACATTTCTTTTCTAACTCCAAAGCTTCAATGGATACATACGTCAAAATCAGTAGGAGTAATTTTCTGAATGCGGGATGCCTCTGAGTCCAGCGAACTAAAACTTTCAGAAGGATTTTTCTGAGCACCTTGGCTTTCTAAAAGCAATCCCGCACTCTTCAATCGACACTGGTCACTGTTCCTTGAAGGATCTATTAAACTAGCTTGCTTGACACTAACATCCTCATAATTGGGATTGTGTTTGCTTCAATAAAAAAGACATTAGTTATTAAAGACATGAAGACAACACAAAAACTTCAAAAAAAAAAAATCAACATGCATGAAACATATTAAAAAAATATAAAGTAAAGCAGCTTTAGGCTGCAAGTTACAGAAGAAAATTACCTCAAGAGATACAAATCTATTGGTCCAGTGGTGCTTCTAACAATCATTGTGTACTGCCTTTGCTGGAAACCATTATCCTGCCCATTGAGTAAGAAGCCAATTAGACACAATCATACAAAAGAAATTTTAACAATCGATCAGCACTAACCACCTCATCAGGATCAGGAATTTCAATATAACTAGCTTGTCGAGCCTTGATTGCAATAAGTGTTTGATTCTGAGAAAATAGTGTGAAACAGAGAGTAACTTGATGAATGGATAAAAGATAATTGAAAAACTCACAACAATTTAAGAAAGATGACCTGGAAGCATGGAAGGCTAAGAATATCTTCCTCAGTCAAAAAAAGATACCTGGCAATCAAGAAAACTCACTGTCAGATGAGGAAACAGAATCTCAATCATAAAAAAAGTTGTCAGAAATTCATACTTTTGATAGTTTTCTTTTTCCTCCAAAGTTCTCAGAAGCTCTTGCTTTTTTCTGAGGAATTAGCAAGATATTATTCAACAATACAGGTAAGTCAACCATCAGTAAAGTATTGATAACAAACCTTATAAAATCATCAAGTTGACATTCTGCCGAATATAAACTTTCAACCTCAGCCTGTAATGAATCAAATGATTGTCAAAGAACTGGGACCAAACTAAAAGCACATGTGGCATTAAATTCTGGCTTTCTGCCTCAACACATGACCAAGGCTAAGAAGCATATCCACATTCCTAAGAATCAATTAAGCTATGTAATGTAACGCTTAAGATTTCCACTGAACATGGCTAACCATATACAAAGAAGTGGAAATTTGAGATGCCAATGAGGGAAAACAACTTTTTGGTTCAAGAAAATTGCTTGAAGTGGCTCAAGTTGCACCAGAGTGCTAGCAACTTCAAAATTGGTGACCAATATTTTTGTCCTCAACAACCTTATATGTAATAGCATCAGATATTTTGGGCAAAGATGCCCTACATTCCTAGAGATTCTAACGACTTCCCTTTTATACTAAATATAGAAATTAAAGGTCCGTAGTTGTAGATGCCTCATATCTAGTATTCAAATAGCTAAGAACGTGATTAAGTCTAGTAAAAAGTGACTTGATCATTCAAAAGCATTAAGTGATGATCCATAAACCTTTAGTCTAGTAACTTGATCGTCTAGCTCGACTGGCCCCAGCCCATCAGATCCCCTGTTCATAAGGCTTATATCATCACCACCATATGATAAAAAGTAAAAAGTACCAAGCAAAAGATGAGATAATTACTTCCATCGTATATGGTTTTTTGAAGTTTTTTCTATCAATCCTATTCCTTCAAGAACATTTGTGATATCATAAATTCTCCTTTTCTGAACCTGCCAAATTAAGGGGATTCATATTAGAAAAACAATATAAAATAAAAACATTTAGAACTAGTCAACAAGTGGATTTGAAATTCAATTTATGCTGATAGCACAAGTAGGTAGATTTAAAATAATATGAACGAAACTTTTATTATCAGGATTCATGATTTATAACATGCAATTCCTACAGGAGCCACTTAAAACTTCAGTAAATATAATTAAAAATTTTGCCAGGTATAATACGGAAGACATTTTTTAATACCTCCAAAATCTCAGCGGTTTTATTTAGATCCAGGGTACCATCCTTACCCTCCTGAATTAAACTGACAAATTTCTTGGTTAACAATCCTGCCAACAAAACATGATACCAATGTTCACTATATTAAGAACCACAACAAAGAAGACAACAATCTAAAAGCGCATCACAAAGGAATAAATCACAGCTAGCGCAAGCATATAGTGAATCAGAAGAGGAAATATTACTTGAGCACGGACATACCTAATGAACTGTCATATCGGCAATTGTTAACTGGAGTTGAATTAGGAGACCCTGATATGAAAATCCACCCAGCCTAAAATTAAAAAACAAATAAAAAGAAGGTATATGGTTGGCAGAATGATAGTCTACAAGGATGTTACCAGTATTTGATCTTTGAATTCCTGATTTCACATTTCTTGAAACTTTTGATTTACCGCAATGTTTTCTACTTATGCCAGGCTCACTTTTAAGTGAAGAAAGAGTAACTACTTTGCTCAGACTTGGAGCTACTTCAATATTACTCGTCTGAGACTTGGAATTGTCAATTTCATATCTTTGACTCAACTGCACGAAGTATTGAGCAATAAATACGTAAAGAGACAAAAGTAAGATGTGCACATTGACGATGTGAGGGTGCCAATTAAAGGATGAAAATCAGGAGGGTACGATTTGTGCATATTTATTCATGACATTTAACCCTTAATCAGATATCGAAAGTTGACTTCAGCATAAATATTTAACTGAAAGGCCAAAGCCTATGCAAGACCATTGCTGGTTATTGGTAAATTGAGTAACATTAGCAAGGGAACAAAATAAATTATTTATGAAGAGTCCAAATTTGACTTTTAAACAATTTCGAGAATTTATCACTAAACAACTGGAGAATATTGGTCTTGACGAAGCAGTCAGCAAAGCAAATGAAAACACCGCAAAACCGATCTTTAAGTTATATATATATATTTCAAACAAAGAAGAAAGAGGAATGGAGGGGAAAACGCCTATCCAAATGTTACATTCGATTACAGAACACTTGTATTAAACATATAAAAATCTACATCACAAGACTCAATGTCAACATCGAAAGAAATATATAAGTAAAAGAGAATGTAGAGCTGAAAAGGTTTTAATAATAAAACAAGAAACGAGAGAGAAGTTGAACATAAGAAAGAAAGAGTGATAGGGAGATTGTGTTAACTCACGGCTAGTTTAGCAAAAGCAGAATGAGCATCGTGAGAGGCGAATTGATTGGAAGAAGGGAGGGAAAGAGGTGGAGGAGATGGAGAAAAGGGAGTGAAAGTGCGATCATGATGAAATTGAGAATGAGAGTTCAAAAGCTGAAATTGAAATTGAGAGAGGTGATGGGGAGAGGATTGATCGTGAATCTGAGGGGAACGAGACATGTGGGTTGAAGAGGGAGACGGAGGTGGGGAGTGGAGTGTTGAAGAATGAGGAAACGAAAAAGGGTTGAATTAGCAATGGCAGGCAGAAGCTGTTAGTTCGAAAACGCACGCCACCCGCCTTCTGTTTTTGGCTGCCGCTTCCACTCTCACATCAGACATCACACTCTCACTCGTATTTACATCTCCCGCTGCCCCACTTTACTCACTGGGCTTCCGTTTCAACACTTGGTCCCCACTCCCCCCAACTTCAAACTGGGTTGGGCTTATCCACTCTCTGATATAAACAAGATTTCAACAAACGCAGGATTCAAGATTTCAATCATAATGTTGTTAAGAAGAACAATGAGAAAAATTTATGTCATCATCTTCATGGAAAAATAAAATAAAATAAAATAAATTGTTGCAGGTATAAAATTCGAAATTTGCTTTTCTTTGCATAATCTACTAGAGTGGAGGTGTACTTTACGTTAGCACAAGACAGCTTGTATGAGCATGATCTTCCATAGTTCCATTTGGGATATGTTTATGTTGATGAAACGTAATGAAAAGAAGAAAAAAATTAGTTCTGCTATTCACTTTTCTTCAAATTTAAATGTTTTTTTGGTCCTCACATATTTATGCTCAAATTTAAATATTATATAATGAGGAAAGAAATTAAATTTAGCTTTAAATTAAAATTACTATTTAAATTTTACTTTCTTTACCTTTTCTTTCCTCCTCTGCTATCCCTGCAAATATATCTTCAGTGTCACTACCGGAAATGATACATAAAGGTACATACGTACTCAGACTATTAATCAAATCAGGAAAACGCCGCATTCAATTTGACTATTTCAATGTTAGGATGGAAACCTCAAATGCTATTTCCAACTTCCAAGAAATATATTATAGCTAGAATCTATTTTGACTACCAAATTCAGAAAATAACCGTAATTAAAATACAACGCAATAAAGTACATATATGAGATTGAAGGCTCAAATTTAAAATTATAAGACAGCTGAAGGGATACAGGCTTCAGAATGAAAATGGAAAAGAAAAACTTGTATACATTCGGCATACGTAGGCCTTCGGCTAGCCGACAAACAAGTCCCATTAACACAAATATGTTCCTGTGGACCTGGAATTAGCTGTTGCATATCTTAGTGCCGCTAAGAATGTATCCACCAAACGCACTCATTTGCATGCAAGGGTGAGTTCTTGATGGAAGAACCTGCACAGTTATAATGAAATTATCAAACCAAATAGCTACAAAGTTCCTTCACAAGCAGACCACCGACTATTGCATTAGAGCTCAAAATAATTAAGAAAAAATTTTTTTTTTATATCTCTAAATTTTATATTAATTTTTCATTTCGTCTTTAAAATTTTTTATGATCAATTATCTATAAAATTTTAAATTACAATTAATTTTGTCTCATAGCTTAATATTATCTAAATTATTAATAAAAAATAATAATGTGACATATGAAAATAAATCTTACGAGTATAAATAAAATTTTGACAATATTCAAATATTAAACAATAACATATATTCTTAAATTATAACATTTTCACTTTCACTCAATCATTATCTGATATGAAAATTAAATTCTTTAATAAAAGTTTCAATGAATACTTTGTGTATCAATTGAATGATTTCATTGGAGGTTTAACATTTTCTTTCAAACACAATATTATATCATTATTTTTCACTAATAGTCTAGATGACACTAAGATGTGAGACGATATTAATTGTAATTCAAAATTTTAGTGACAAAATTGACAGTAAAAAAACTTAAAAAATAAAATTAAAAATAGATATAAAGTTTGAAGATATCAAAAATACTTTTCCTTAAAGAAAAATGAATAGGCATAGCTATTTAGAACCATGACCTCGGCAATTGACTTATCACCCCACGGACAACCACAAGCACAAGTGGTTCATGATTTGATCACGAAGCCAATCAATGTAAATAATAAAAATTAAGAAATAAATGAAGCAAGCCCCGAGGGAGTTCTATTCTTAAAAGTACACAAGATAACATTTTATTTTCATTTTCTCCTTTTGCAAAAAGGACCTCATGAGACCTGTAAACTTTCACATAAACAAAAATAACTTGAACCTGGTATTCACGCAACCAAGGCTCTGATATTTGCATGCCAATGGCCATTTTCCCAAGCTGGAGATTGTGCATGCAAGTTGAAAGAGGCTGTAATTTATACAAGTAAATAAACCAGAAAACTCGAGTTAACAGGAGAACGAGTGCAATGTTTAGCACTTACAGTAGAAATAAAAGAGTTTCAGCTTTAAACACCTACAACCCGCACATGCACAAAGATTTCAATTTATACATATGCACAGGATTATCCTATACTAATCAATGACAATTTTCGGAAAAGTATAACCAAAGCTAGCCAGCCAGAGTACCCAGCATTGAAAATAACCAAAAAAGAAAAAGAATAAAGGATTACTATAAATATATCAAGTACTAAGCCAAATTACCTGAAGATATTGATGATAAATAGCAAAGGGAGCTGAATTTGATAAGAGGGGCAAGAGATCTCTGACCAATGTCCAAGTATCCAAATCTGGCGCAGCAATAATTAGGCTGTACATAGAAATGGAAAAAGAAAACTAATGAACTCTGATTCTTTAAACAGTAAGCATAATATTAAACAAATTTAGCTACCTTGAAAAACCATTTTCCTTCCATGAGTCAATGGTTTCTTGTCGTGCCTTTTCTCCAGCCTTTGTAGATTTGCACACTCTTGTAGGAGGAATGATGGTATTCTCAATACCCTCAGCGCTCAGATCAGAAATTCCATTTCCTGATGAAGAAGAGGTTTCATCCATGCTGACTGACGTACACACTTGATTCTGAAGAGTGCATAGATAAGATCTGATAAAGTTAGATAACAGTTAGATGAAACTGATCAAGAGATTCAGGTAGGCTACTTTACATTTGACTGTTTTTCCATGTTGCAGACATCATCACGATGTAGAATTTGCTCAGGTGACTCTTTTTGTGACAGCAAGTCAGAAATGGGAGACCGAACAATTCTGGACCACATAAAATAAAAAGTAATCAAGGAAGAGGAAAAGACAAAAAACTTGGAACAGACACATACAAACTGACCACCTGATATGGCTACAAACTAGTCATTTAGATTTCATTATCTATGGTTCTCTAAAAGAAACATGTAATTAAATTAATGAACTATAATAGAGGACCCATCAATTAGATAAGGAGAACAAACAGATAAATTGATCAATGTTTTTACTTCCTATAATTTTGATAGGTGACTAAATCAGAAATAAGCATTTTACTTTTTCAAGCTGAATGAAGAAACTTTCATAAATTAAACAGGGAAATATTTTTATTCTAAACTTCCTAGTTTAAAGGACCCATATAGCTGATTAGTGAGAAAAGGCTTGGTTTGTTGTTGTTGTTGTTGTTCTAGTTTAAATGACAAAGCTAATTGCATTTATATAATGTAAACAATATGTACGCTAGCATCTAAACCAAAATAAAACTGTTAACGAGAAATTATAGGCATAAAAATATTAAATCAATTCTCTTTTAATGTCCCCAATCAGTAACTTATTCCTGTAAAGAAGGTTTTGATAAACTAGAATAAAACAATCAGATCAAGTACCTCTTGCAAATTTCATTGCTAAAGTTAAATATCCTCACAATATCCATGGAATATGGTGCTGGTCCTAAATATGAGTTGCATACAAAACCAGTACCTGTAAATCAATTTTTATTGTACTATTATTAATATAAAGCACGTAATAACTTCTGTAGATTCAGCACTTAAACACAGAACCAAAATAAACTAACAATAAAGGGTCAACTTCTATTTCATTATCATCATTGAGGTATTTTTGCATTTTATTGCACGCATTATGAGAAAATGTCAGTTAATTTGAAATTTATAGGACACCTCCTAAACGTTCTGCCACAGCACCAGTAAGAAGGCCACCAACCATATCAACCACGAGAATGTCTGAGTTTGAAGAGACGTTAGCCATGGAAAGTAAAAGAGATAACGTATCAACCCGCAAGAACCTGAATAATTATAAAGTAAATAAAAATTTAAAATAAAGGATAAATACATATACTACATATATAGACAAGGAACCACCAATTTAAAATGACCATAAAAATATATCCTGATATTTTCCAGATCATATGAAAAGCAGTTTGCAAACAAGACTAAGCAATTTATCACAAATGCATATAAATGAATCATATAACACTTACTTAAATATAGTCTATGAGTTGCATACTTATATATAGTCTACGGTGCTGGTCCTAATTATGAGTTGCATACTTACTTAAATCATATATAAATGAATCATACTGAGCAATGTATCATGAGATTTCCAGAAAACCACAAAATAGCAGTGTCCATATATCATTTATGCCTGTCAAAACAAACTCTAAGGTATCCAGTGGTCCAACTTGCTTAGTCTTTTTCTTTCTTAATTCTTCCTCTCTTTTCCACACAATTATTTTTTAACCCATTTTAACTAAGACAAGATATACAACAGGAATCTCCTAATTCACATCATGCTAGCTCAATATTGTTTACACCAACTTCCAAAAGAATCACCCTAATCTTACAGAAAATTAATGGAAATCTGATAAATATGTAAGAAAAGCAACACATTCAAAATTTCAAACACAAGATAAACCTCACCTGATTTTAGCTGGATACTTCTTAAAGTAGGCCTCGCATATACTGGAAAAGTAGTGACGAACATAAACCATTAAGTAGATTCTATAGACCCAAAAATGAAAGGCAACATTCTTCAGATAAATCTTTAGGATTCAAGGCATATTTCTTAGTTCCAAATTCAGGGAGCAAAGGAACATGAATTTGGTAATATGTAACAAAAACAAAAACAAAATCCAAGATTACCTTCGAGCAACAGGACGCCTCAGAAGTACTTTTGGTGCATATTTCTTTTGCTTCCTAAGTCTATATTTCTCCTGCACGCAGAATTGAAAATCAGCTTGCAACAAAATAAATTGTGTTATCTTTCTATGCTTCAATATACCTGTGAAAAAGCTGTTTTCTTTTCAAATGTTGCACTATTAGCAATGAGAGCTTCAATAATTTCATCACCTTTGGCACCCTGCCTGCAAAAGTGGTATAGGCAGTAACTAGCAAGCATTAATCAAACTTCTTTGGAAGAAAATGTCTAGAAATGATTCTTGACTATTGGAAATCCACAAGCTCTTAAAAGACATAATGACATGCCAATTTTTTTTTCCAGAAAAGCAAATAAGATCCTTTGTAAATGGTACAGCAACTTATTTTAACCCCACTAGAAAAAAAAAAAAAAAAGATGGACCAAAGCAATCTGTAATGTATTAGCTAAGACATAAGATAGCAAAGAGAAAACATGTCACAACAGGAATAACATTCAGAAGCCATAATACTGATTCTTCAGTTCCTAAGTTGTGTGAGAACTAAGATCAGATTAAGCACACAAGTTTTGATCCTACTCTGCACAAAAAGAAAAATAGCATATGTATTACGTATTCCTGTTCCTTCCCCTATCTAGTCTCTACCAAATATTTAAGTTTATTATGTCTCCTGTGATTGATCAAATTGTTACCACTGACCATTCAAATTGTTTTGACACGAAAATATACAAACATGGAATATCTTAAAGTTTCTATGCCATTTTTATTGAGTACCAAAGATACAATATTAACAGTTAATATCCAATCAAAGAAAGATATTCTCACCTCTGCATAGCTTCTATATCTTCACCAGTCAGGCTTTGGGCCTTGTTATTGTCAATCAACGTCCGATTGTCCCTGGATTCAACATTTAATTGACTATCTCTTCTCTCTTCAGTATCATTACCTAAAATGTAAATACAGAGGTAAGACATATGCAAAAGAGAGAGAGAGAGAGAAGGGTCTGAAGTATCTTGATGAACCTAAAAACTTAACAATCTTAGAGGACTTCATATGACAGAAATGCATATATATACATAGGCCAATTAAAAAATTAACAAAGGCACATAATACTAATCTTATTTAAACCATAATCCATCATAAATGTATTTCAAGTGGATGATACACACCATTAGATCCACAAATGCCATATGCATTCATCCATAACTATTAAATAGAACATACACTCGCCCAAAACACTTCTATGTCATTAACCATACTCTATGGTATCATATGAAGAATCATTATAGCAAAAATGATAAGGTATTTCCTCTATGATTCTATGAAAAGCTAATTAGTTATTTGGCATTATAACCACATTTTCATTACCAAAGGTCTTCTAGCTGCCTAGTCAACCATTCAAAATTATCTACAGAATAATTAATGAAACAACTTCATGCAAGGAAAAAAAAAACGCACCCCCAGAAAAAAAAAAGTCACTTTTGACAATTCGAATGCATGAACTTCAACATTTATACTGTGCATGTTATCCTAATTTACTGCCTGCTGGATTAAGTTGGATTAACTGTTTGATACCTAAACTACTAAAGCTTTTAACCCTACTATAGTTTGTAGATCATTACAACACTAAGAACCAGGAAACAGATTTAGCACAAGAGGTTTATGTAATAGGGGAATCAATCATCTAATTTTCTCCCTAAGATCTCATAATGTAACTATAGTAGACTACTACTATTTCTTTCTTCTTTTCGCCGTTCTTATTTTCTCCGCAAAATTTTAAATCCTTTTACACACAAGGTTAATCAGTTTACACTTTTCATCCCAGAACTAGGACAAGCTGTTAAGATATGAGGAATGAAGCCAAACCTTGGGAGGAAGAAATAATGCGAGATAAATAAGGTCCGTCAGGTCCAGTGTCAACTTGAAAAAAAGAACCATAGGGACAGCCGATTAATGGGTGCAGGGAGCAGTTTTTATTCCCAATTTTCAATTTCCTGAAAAGCCATACACAATGCATCAAAATGAGAGAGCAATTTGAGTAAACACAATAATAAAGAAAATCCAAAGAAACTGACGCAGCAGCGGAAAGACGAGCAAAAACGAGACGGTCGCCGTCATTGATGTCAAGCAATACACTGCATCCTTCCGAAGTGAATCTAGAGTCTAACTTTGGAGTGTTAGTTTCATTAATTTGTGACATCCTCTTTATTTTGACTGAAGATTATATGGCCGTTCGCTGAAAGAAAACTGACTCCCGAAAAACAGAACACGTTGATGATGGTTTGTGTTTGGATTTGGGAACCAAACCGACGTCGGAGTCGGAAACTCCAGTAAGGTTTAGGTGTGGCTCTTTTGTTGTGCTTCAACAAATGCTTTCGTTGCTTTGCTTTCCTTCAAATAACCGCTTACTGTAGTCCGAGCTAGAGGAGCTAAGTGCATAATAGGCACTAGTGCTGAAAAACCCTCACTTCAACCGTTGCGTATAACACAGATTCTGCTTTTATTTTCCACTTTGGGCTTCCTTTTTTAAAGTAGCCCATCGGGCCCAACTTCCCAGTTTCTCACTCATCCTTGGGCTCACGAGTCTTGGTTAAAAAAATGTTGGGCTCACAAGTTTCAAATCAACGCTCTATGGTTCCATTTTGATATAGCTCGAGTGCTCCGTGATACAAACTAAAGAAATTGGAGGATCCACCCTCTAAAGTAATCCTGTATGGATTAAAATTTATTTTATTATTTTATCTTTCTCTTCTTACTTGATAGGATTCAAATCTGTCTAGACACTTGTCTTGTTCTCCTACTTGGGTCATGACATGCATCATTTTCACCTAGGGCTAAGATCCAAAATCAAACACCTGAATGTAATTCAATATCATATGATTGATTTGTTTAAATGGAATTATTTTACATGTTATGCTTTTTTTGGAAATCATAATAATAAAATTTTTTAAAAAATTACTTAATTTAATTCTAAATTACAATATTATTTCTCAACAGAAAAAAAAAATGCATGAATCAACAAAAAATATTAGTGAAGTAATGATTTTTGTTTATATAACTTTTGCTTGAATAATACTGTATGCTATCATTTTATTTTATGCTGTTTTCTTCCCTTCACCTGCAATAAGAAAAGAAAGGGGGATTCAAGTTGTTTTATCTACTGGGTAATGATGGAAACAGTTCAATAAAAATTAAAATGCAATAATGATGCAGGAAGTGACTTCATGATATGGTAAGAGGATGAGTAGTTTAGAGGAAGCAAGTACGAGACACAATTATAATGTCTTGAAAATCATGATTACCTCAAACAACCAAACCTTCTCTCCTATGAATGTGGTCTTATCCCATCATGGCGTAGTTTTACTGACCTCCTAGTTCAATTCCAAGTTCACCTTATCAGACTAGTATCACTACAGCATTGCTGTAATTTGAGCTCTTTGAGTTTTGACTGATATGCTTTGGACCACTCTGCATCACAATTCTTTCTGCAATAACCTGCAAAACAATGCCAATCATCATAGATAGGATAAGATTGGCTTTTATCTACTGTCACTACATAATTACTTTCCAATCAACAGATGGAGAACACAGATATTTAAGGATGTGGTGAGGCACGTGCGAATGGTCACTTATATATCTTCTTACTGTATAATATAATGGATATTTTATTTACTAGTTTGATGTGAAAGGAGAAACTCATATGAAAGCTGAAAACATAAGCAAAAATTTGTAAAAGCAGAGATTAAAGCAGAATGATTTGGTAAAGGTATGAGATGAGAGATGGGTTCCACAAATGTTAGAAATAATGATTATTGGAGATCCGTCGAGGTTTTATATATGGGGCAGAGTGGGCGGGTCATCATTCACTGTCTCTTATAATTATCTTGTAAACTTGAATTTTGGGAGGGATTAATTAGCTTGATGCTACTAATCTCCAAAGAAGTTATATATAAATGGGATTGGGATGTAATAAAGAAATTAAAGCAGTTGGGGAAGACAATAAATGGGCATGCCAATGATTTTGGGCACATGGGACTTGTTGGCTAACATCTCTTTTGTGTTAGTGAAATGCTGGCTCTTTTTATACCCTCAAAATCCAAAACACATCCGTCAAAGTTGAAACAGATACAATGCACAAGCACAACCCTCAAACACAGAGCTTTGTCATACAAGTGAGTGACGGTGAAGGTGAAGGTGAAGCTCCTCACATTAACACCGCAACTCCGTCTCCCAAGTTAAACTACTCCGCCATGAAGCTCTTCAGTCGCTTCCGCAAGATCCTGATGCGACTCATCTTCTCTGTTCCTTCTACTGCTTCCTCAAGGCACAGAAACTCTGATCGTTTTGACCCTCCCAAGACCTCATGCAGCTCCTATTATTCCTCTTACTCTCATTACAATGAGGCTATTGCTGACTGCATTGAGTTCTTCAATAAGTCAGCACAAGATGGCTTCTTGGATGCTCGAAAGTCCGATGTTGTTTGACTGATCACATATATATTCTTTCTACTTTATTCCAACCACGCTTTCCATGCTTCATTACCTTTCTGTTTCTTCTGAGCTCATAATTGATACCAATATTTCAATGTATATGGGACCGCATTATTAAGATACTTCAGTTCATACCTACTTTGTTTTCTTTTTTCTTCTCTTCCATTATGGTACTACTTACCATTGTACATTGAGGAATAAATGTTTCTTGTTTTTGGGTATCCAGGTTCAGTTGGAGTTTTGGTAGCTCCATATATATATATATATATATTCTCTTCTCCTTTAATGAAGGACCAAGAAGAAAAAGATATCATGCATTTCATTCGTTTGGACGAAGAGAGATTCGGAACTGTACATAGAGGTCCAAACAGCCATATATATCTATATTTTCTGCGTCAAATAGAGAGAATACTTACAGTCAAACATATGAATGGTAGACGATCATCAATTAAAATCTATCAATATCATGATGGAGTATTGAAAACCATTTGAAACTTTGACGGTAGATCATTATATTTGTGTAGGTTGTTGCAACTTTCAAAAGTATATATGTTCTATATGTATCCATTACAATCTCGTCATTGGGGGTTAAGTTTAAAAATGTGTAAATCCAGTATCAATAGGAGTTCACCCTACATGGTATGCATTGATAATTATAAGGGCTATAGGTTGTGGAGTAAATTAAGACTCTCACCAAACAAGGAAAAGGCCTCTTTTTTTATTTTTTTTTAAATCTAGAATATTTCCAAATTACATTATACTTCGACTAATCTTCGTCGGAAACAGCCTCTTTGATAGAACGGAAAGGCGGCCTTGTATCCATCTCCGCCTTTATCACCAGCTTGCACTTGCTTATTCACCTTCATTTTACGTTACGTTGTTCATGCCCAAACCAAAACTAAGAAACTGTCTTGTGTTTCACAATCAATTCACACATATATAACCATACATAGTTATAATATGTCTTTGTCCTCCCTACCTCAGTAGAGTTCTGAAGTTATATGTCTTCGGGGCAAAAGCCGGCTAGGTCTTGGGAAGATGTCCTTGTACACTCAGCACTGAACTTTGCTAGCTTGGATGCCCCATTTTCATATTATAATACTAGTATCTTGTCATCTACCAAGATGCAGGTTAATTTTTTTACTAAAAGATTAAAATAAACTTATTTGTTTTATTTTTTAGAAATTTTAAAAAAATAGGTCATAAGTAAATAACTTCTCATTTCACTCTCCTTTTATATCATGTGCTTACATCTTTATCAGTTGGTATGTTAATTTTTATTTTTCATTTTATCTATATTAGCATATAAATTTCGGAACTAAGGTATAAGATACCCCAAATGTTATACAAGTCTTTTGTCTTGACACGTGGTTGTTAACAGTCTGATATGCCATCTATATATGAACTTATTTTTAGCTCCTGCTTTAGTTTATTAAACTTTAAGGCAGGTAGTTGTTATACTCCATCATTCCAGCGTTCCAGCCTATATAGGTAATGTAGTTGGGCAACTACTGTAGGCTTCAAAATAGAGTTGTGCTGTATCTTATACGTATTTGTGCCATTGTATCTGCCCACATCCCCTAGGGCTTCATGCTTGGCTTCCCAACATATGCGATTTTATGTAGCTAAAAAAATAAAGTCCCTTTAACTCTAAGTTTGGGTTGAAACATGAGGAAGTGGAATGAGATAGGATAAAAGTTAAACCAAACATAAACCTTAGGCTCTTCAGAAATGTCCTTTTTGCCAGCGTTACATTCCGAGGTCCCAACTACCAAGTAATAATTTTTTCTCGGCCATGAATTGTGAAATAATATAAAGCAGTTCAATACGATCAATATGGATGGGACAGAAAACCTAACACTGAAGTATTTATAATCATTTGCAATTAGAGGAGCCTGGGAAAAAACTGACGCTATAAACATAAGCTTTCTTTCCCGATCAGATATTGCTTCCAATTTATATATACCTGTTTCCCTGCGCATGTGGCGGTTAATTACTAGTAAACAGATTGGCACAATATACATGGACCTCACAAGGAGCCACTTCTCATGTGGTGGGTGAATGGCATGACAACTGTAGCACTAAAACCTGGGCTCGAAGAAAAATGGGAAGGAAAACAATGTCCTGTGCCTGATCAATCTGAAAATGATAATTGTCAGATTCGCTCATCACATAGCAATTGCAGTGGTGGCGTAGCACTACTAGAACGAAATCTGCTGCCTCTATTTGGATCACATAGAGAAGAAGGCAGATGAAAATCTATCCCATTTGTCCTGGATGATGAAGTGAGGGCAATGAGCTGCTGCTGCTGTTGCTCTGAGATTGAGATTGAAGTGAACTTGGATCTAACTAGTAGCGATGAGGGCGAATTAGGAACCATGGCTAGGCCACACACACGACTATCTTGCCTTCCACTTTCCCAATTAGGATATTGAGCTCTCATCACATTGCAATTTACACCAGACCTACTTTGTCCTTGACCTGATACTTGCACTGCCCAAAAGTTTTGGTGCTGTTGTTTATTTGAGGTGGTCAAACTATTACCACTTCCCCATAAGGAGTTACCATAATATTGAGGTAGAACCTGCAGTCAATTGAAGGTTGGTAAATTAGAATTAGAGGACATATATTGCAGTTTATTATTCAAAGTAAAATCTCAGTAATCTTGCAACAAAGATTAAAACCTGCGGCCCTGCAACCGAAAGCTGATCAAGGTAAGAAGTGGAGGCATATTGACTTTGAGGCACAGGAACTCGCATGAGCCCATGCTGCTGTGCTAGAGGCTGAAGATAGGGCACCTGCAAAGTTGACAATGGTTCCAACCTACTCCCTTCGCCTTTATCAAATCTCTGATTGACCTTCAACCCATTACCTCCAGTAGACAAGGACAAAATGTCGAAACTCTGCAAAAACATGGATAACTCGTCAAGGCATGAGGAAAAAGGGTCAAGGGGAGGCACCATTGCCAGAAGTAATCTTAAGCTTACTTGCTTCTGAGGACCACAGAGGTCAGGTGATGGAGCTTCCTGTGATATGTCTTGATAACGGCGTGGCTGCTGAAGAATACTGTTGTTAGTTTCACGGGAATCCTTCACAGTATCAGAATGACCTGTTCCAGATGCTGAAGTAATTCCACTTCTCACCCTATTCAAGTTTTGTACTTCCATAACAACCGCATGTGTTGATCCTTCATTTGCTCTCAATTGATCAGTTTGGCTAGGTTGCTGCACCAACGTGTCTTTGCTATTTGCCACTTGTAAACTCTGGATAAAGTTACTAATGTGAACGTGTGCTGCGCACCTTTTCCATGACTTTTTATGAATAGCAACTTTGGAAATCTGCATATAGTTAATTATTGGCATAAAATCGATGTTTCAAGGTAAGTTATGTAAAACAACAAAAGGACATAAAAAATAAGTATAACGCTAGATTTGAGTACCTTTCCACTGGAAGAAATTCTCTGCATCAAATCCTGTTTAGAGGCACATAGTGCCGTATCGAGCCAAACTGGAGTTTTAGAAGCGGACGACCTTAAAAAGCAAAATTCATCAGATTCAAACAAGTAGCAGAGTAGTTGGCCCAAAAACAAAAACAAGTAGCAGAGTAGGGGAAGAGTATTAGAAAAAGAAAAACCAAAAAACTAAATCAAGCCTGTCTAACATTGTCTAATTGAACGAGAATAAAAGAAAATTACTGCAAACAAGAAGCATGGCTCCCCGCAGATGCCTCAAGTGACAGGCCCGGCCACAATGTTGGACCGTCTGATAAGAAAAAACAATTGTCAAGGAATCAGCCACATTGACGACAGAAAGTTGAGTTTATATTTCACTCAACGAAAATAAGAATATTCACCACTATTAAATAGAACATTTTGAGCCTGCGAGAAGCATACCGTTCTTATTCTGGTCCTTGATCATATGATGTTCTTGTTCGCATTCAACATCTCTAGCCTGAAATGAATTACAATAACACCAATAGTACTCGCGCCAGCTATCAAGATAAGAATTCAAGTATACACCGTAAAGTTGAAATGCCTACCCTCTCTACTGCCATCTCTGGTTTCCTTTCAATACGTACAATCGGCGATTGTCTGGGCATATGTAATCTGCAAATTGATGAGGAAATATGTAAATACTAAATAGATACAATGGACTTGCAATTTGCAAAGGAAGAGGTTTCAAAATTTGCATATGAAAATGTCAAGTCCAAGAGAAGTTTCCAGTGGGAGTCCTCAGTTATTACTAGGAGGATTCTAGAAGAATACTCCACAGGAATCCTCCAAAGTAATGGCCTAAAATGTCGTATTGTAACTAACTAATCGAAGGGAGTACCGGAATTTATAGGATGTAAGGATGACACAATGATTAAAGAAAAGGGCATTTGGCGAGTGTGGTAACGGCCAATATGGCATGAGGTAGTGGACGGGTGCTGGTGATAGTAAAGCAGGCGTTATTCAAGGAAAATGACGGGTGGACGTAGGTGATATTAGGCGACAGAAAATTTACTTACCCCATTGCCAGACGTAACCCAGAGTCCTTCATGCCAATTTCGTTGCCATTTTCACTCCTAACTAATGTAGGATCAACGCCATCAGATGCCAGTGGGAACTGGGCATTATCAAGCAAATCAGACTGTTTTTGACCAATGGCTTCATTTAAAGAATTCGTTTTTGCAGCTTCTCTAGGTGATCCTTCAGCACACGAAGGATTGGCTTCCTGAGCAATTTCCGAGGCTACATTTGAAAAGAAAAAAAAAAAACAAATAAAAGGCATGAATTGATAGCCATGGCAAGGGTGGCGGATAGGAGAATAATCACTTAATAAACGGATGACAACAAGAAGAACCTTCAAAAGCAGCATTAGTACTGTTCCCTAAGTCCTCCAAAACTAAGTTCTCTGGCAAAGAATCGCCATCTAATTTACTCCTATCATTCGAGCCATTGTTGGGGAACATTCCAGCCAAGGCATACAGGGTCTCCACAACCTCTTCCTCATCTTTTGTGATTGGCCCAGATACAGTTTGTCTCGTGGACCAGTCCGGGCTTCCTTGTTTCTACAAAAGCAAATTCCAATAAAAGGTGAGATAGAAATGCTCCCAAAAAAAAAAAAAAGTAGCAAAAGGTGAAGTTTTGAAACTAGCAATTTAGATGACTTATAATACCCACTTTCGTTTTCTTTATGCCATTCTTTTCGGGAGATTCTATTCCATTCAGCTTATGGTTCACCTTTTCTGAATCAAGTAAGCCGTTGTCGCGATTGCGCTTCTTCATGGCTGTAATTTAAAATGGAAAAAAAAAAACTTCTAGTGTTTTTATATTTTTGTTATAAAATTTTTTAATAAAAAAATACGTATATATAATTATATAAATAATCATTTTTATAATTGATTCTTTTTAAAAAGTTTATAAGGAATTGGATTTAAGTCCTCTCATTCGTTCTTTACCACCAAAAAGAACTTTTCCCTTTCCCACCACAACTTTGGATACTGACGAGTGATGACTTAATTAATAACAAGTAAAAACTACTGAATACCATCACAAAGTTAGCTGTAAATCGACACACAAAATATCTTAAATACACTTAATAATTATTTAATTGAAAATAATATGCACTTAAAAATATTTGTTGTAGAACGAAAGAAAACATGACGGAATCTAGAGTCCTGAAATATAATGAAAGAGGAAAAGTCCCGGGTTTGCCTCGACTCTGATCCAAAATTACCAACTATGAATAAGATTTTTCGGGAAATCGATGCAACCGGAAATAGAGTAATGAACGAACAAATTTTCACCTTGAATTTAAAAATACTCACCTGAGCGTAGCCTCCGCGGAACAGAGCCATGATCAACGCCATTGCAGTTATCAAAAATCTGTCAAATCATTTCAAGGAGAATTTGAAAGAAGAGCAAGCATGATTAATACACTCTCCACGAATTGAAACAAGCGTATGATTATGTACCTTTTTGGAGATTTTAAATCTCTTGCTAGTAGGAATGATACTCGAGGAAGGTGATTGCGCAGGAAGTGCGTCTACTTTTTCAGTGACATCGCAACCCATTTCACAGTCTTGGTAGTTTGACAAGGCTCTGCCAACAGCACTCAAACTTCTGACCTTCCCCTTCTTCGATTTCTCCGAAAATTCAAAGTCTCCACCAATACCATCCAAACCTATCACTCAGAGGAATAGATATTTAAGCCAAGAAAGCTTTGGACTGGAAAAGGTAGATAACAAGGGAGAGGCGTTATCCGCAAACTCTTATCGCATAGCTAATAAGAAAACACAAATAACGACAAGTACAAATGGGTTTTGTTTCCTTGCTCAGAAAAAACCAGAAATGAGGAGTGTTGAGTAATTTACCACTGAAGAGCTTGTGTCCAGATTGTTTAATGCGTAGCCTGGCGGTTGAGAACCGACTAGCTCCACGCCTCACGTCTCGAGGTTTGTCCATTTCCAGCAAGGATGATTCTGAATTGAAAACGGCGTCAATGGCCCAGAAACGTTCGGAACCCACCTCAGTTAATACAATCAAACAGCTTAAAGCAGATCCTCACTTTTCTCTCAATCATCCGTTGAAGATTCTTCAGTCAGAAAAATAAAATTGGATGTTGGAAAAGAAAAAATCAGAGTTACCAAGCCTCCCATTTCTGCATGACCCAGGAGTAAAATGAAGGAAATGTAGAGCAGAAGTGAGTACGATCAGCGTGGAAACGCATTAAGTAATTGGTTTCGTTTCTTCCGAAATGTTCGCAGGGAGAAGACCCAAAAAGTGTATGTTGGGTTAATTTTAGTGAAAGAGAAAATCAATTTAGCTGCCAGATACGTATCCGTCTCTCTCACGCTGTTTCAGTGAGGGAGTTAAGACTTGAGAGCTGAGCTTGAAAAGATCTCACCGGTGAAGAGAACCAGTGTTGAGTTAAGAGACAAAATGAAATGAGATGAGAAGGTAGAAAAGTAAATCGTGCCTCATGTTCAGAGAATCAGGTTCTTTGTGAAATAAAGCAAGATGGTCACAAAGTAAGAAAGAAGAGATAAAGCCAAAAGAGGTTAGAGGAAATATGAAAGGAAAAATAAATAAAGAGAGAGATTGAAAGAGATAAAACTCACAAGAAATAAAAGGGGGAGATAGGAAAAGGAAAGGGAAGGGTGTGAAATACCCGTGAGAGTTGTATCTATAATATTAATTTATGACTCGGAATTAATAAGACATTCTTTAGACGTCAAAACGAAGAGGGAAAGGAAAACGATTTATGCATGCAGTGACGAATCTGCTAATCACTCTGGCAGGAGTAGTGAGCAAGAGATAGGTAAGAAGAAATGGTATTCCTTTGAAACAAATGCGTTATGATATTTGCAATTCAAAGATTCAAATCGGAACTATAAAGTAGCAAGTGTTATCCGTTATGACCTCAGAAAGCTCCAACATGTAGCCACTGTCTCAAGACGGAAAAGTCGTGAAGCTCGTAGTCATAGGCATCGCGTAACGGCCATCCCTCATTTCTTTTCGCTCCTTTCTCTCACTAATATTTTATTAAAATAAAAACAGGAGGCGCTTAAAGCCCATTCCCATTCCCATTGTGCAGTAGCCAAACATGATTGACACGTGTCAGATCCCTTGTGTCCGTACGGCATGGAAGGTGAAGATGAAGGTGAAGGTGAAGGTGAGTACTGAGCAAGGCTTGTTCTGTCCTCTGCAAGCTGCAAGGAGAGTTTCTGCTGTGTCTCTGTACAATTTTGTCGTAGAAAGCAGGAAGAAACAAGAGGAGGGCAAAGAGACATGAGAGAAACAGACTCATCTCCAGACGCACCACACCGAGTGTGAGATGCACGTGCCAGATCATGTGCCTGTTGTGAAAATGATTTATAAGTCCGGGTACACGTGCGGACGGAGAGTACTTTATTTTGGCAGATCAATTGGTTGGTTGAAGCTTGAGCTTAAAGGAAGCCTGCGACTGCGATTATTGGATGAGCATTGCGGATGTATGATCACATGCAATAATACTCATGTTAGCTGCGTGACTGCCACGTGTCTCCAAAATCTAATTTCTCAAGCAGTTGGGTTGGTGAATGGTGATGCTAATCCATTAAACAAATTAAATTGGGCTTTATTGTGCAGATTACTCAAATGATCAACCCAGTTGTTTCTGTTCATTTTTTGGCTCAAAAATCTAATTTATTCGAATCACGTTTCTCTACAAACAAATTCATAAGAGCACTGAGATTAGGAAATGGCAAGCCTCACATCACTAACGCCGCTAATTACTTTGAAGCAATCTTAACGCTCAAAATGTAGTGCGTGATTCAAACAGTAGCAAATTAAATAATGAATTTATTTCCATTGGTTATAATTAAAGACAGTATTATAGAGTACAGTATATATATATATATATGTATATGTATATGTTGATGTTGTATTCCGAGGATGTAATGAATTCAAGGGCATTTGTGTTTGCCATGGTGGGTGGTCATATTGGCGTAGCAGGGACACTCTTCATAGTGACCAGAAGTTCCAGAAGGTACACAGCTGCAGCGTGCACAGCACGTGCCACAGGCCCGCTTGCATAGTCGTGGCCTGGACGATAACTTGCACCTCCCCTCGCAAGCACTGTCACAATCTGCAACACAAACAAGTTCGATCAATTAATGATGAATACTGTTCATCACTAGTTCAATTACAAGTTCTGAAATTAAGAATTTGTCACCTATGGTTTGTGGAAGAGGGGTAGGGCTGTCCAGCATGGTTTTGATCACCTGATCAACACAAAATAATTAATATGGACTTGATTTCTTTTTGGTATACGTAATTAAGCAGGTTGAACTACATCAAAAATAAGGCTTACCATTGTATCAGATTGAACGAGGTGCAGAACGAACAGAGAAATGAGGATGGAAGCAAGAAAGGTGTTGGAGATGGCCATGACTGGGAAGAATGTGGAGAATGAATAAGGGAGAAAGAGAAATGATGGTGTATTTATAAATTCAGAAATTCCCAAAGAGAAAAGAGAGAGTTAGGTGTGAATCATATGAGGGATCTAGAGACACAAATGTTTTCGCACCCGCTACGTAAAAGAAAAAGACGATTCTATCAAATTCAAATGTCATTCACTTTAATTTCACTCTGGTACTCATCTTCTTTGTCAATCGTCACCCACTTAATTTGTGCACCTCTCGCAAGCAAACAACCTATGTGGACTGCCCTTCATCTTCATTTTTCCTTGCCTTCCAAAACAAAAAACCCTGTCTCTATTTTTTCACCAAAATAATTAAATACATAGATATCTCTGGATATCATGCATATTCAAGACTCATTTTATCAATATCGTATTACTTTCTTAAAAAACAAAATTTAATACAATTTATGAATGATTAATTATGGATTTATCAATTTTCTAATTGGTTAAAAACTTAATTTTGTGAGTATTTCGTACAACTTGGTTTTCTAATTCATAATCGCAATTTATAACACAATATTTATGTTTTCATTTATTTGTTATTTTATCAACATTTCTTAAAAGTTTTAAATATCAACAATAAGTGCTTGAGAAAGAGACTTTTAATTATGAAGCATTACTATAACAAATAATTATCTCTATTCTTCTTTATTTGCCGAATTTAGATTTTTGAATGTTGCTTTTCAACCAAAATATATAAAATGCCATTATAGTGTCCAAATCTATTGAAAGAAGATCTAACTCAATGCATAAATTATGAAAACTTGCTATAACCATTGAGTTATATTGGGAGATAAAATTATGAAAGCATCCTTTAATAAGCTTACAAATGAAGAAATATGCAGTATCAAACAACTATTAATAACAATTATACATCCTGTAAATTGTAATACAGTTCTACGTTTGGCTATTTTTGGTCTTCGTCTTATGCAACCAATCAATCGTCTTGGGCTCTCTTAACTTTGCTCTAATGTAGTTCTCGGACTTGTATATGGTTTGGGCATGGCCCCAATTTCTACTATCCCCTTTTACATGGGTCTCCTTTGGACCCTCAATATCTCTCTCTCTCTCTCTCTGTAATTGGCTTTTTATTAAACAAGTTTTTAATTTATGTCCAAAAAGAGGAGTTAAAGACAGACATGAAAATCATACTGAGTGGTGCATGTTACGTAAACGTCATGGACCTAATTAAAGAAAAAATAATAAATAAACGTGATGTTTAAGGATGCTTCTTATTATTCTTCATCATACCATAAGTCTTGTTAAAAAATATTTTTGAAAAATGGAAATTTGGTTGGTGGGTGCACATATAAAGAACCTTCAAGAATCAAGAGTAATCTCGTTTAAGAGTCAGCATAAGGTCCTAAAGTTTAAAATTTTCAGTAAGTAAAACTACGTAGTCTAATGTTTGAATACGTACAAACATCTAATTAGATTTTTTTTTTTTTTTTTTACAAGTCGCGCATTCAAGATCTAGTTATATAAAGATTTCCTGCAGATCTCAAGGCTAATTAATATGAATTACGTGTTTTCTAAATACACCTTCACAACTTGTTGCATGTAAGGATTTAAGACTTGAACAAACCGTCTCACTAATAGTGATAAATTGTTTAATGTATAGAATATTTACTATATTATAATTAGAGTTTACAAACACCAAAATTCATAAAATAATTATTCTTTGATAACTCATTTTTTTGGTCAAGTGAATCCTTGAAAACAATTAGTTAGACATTTGTGATGTGTTATATTTCTCAATAAATTCAAAAGCTTGACCTTGTTAACTCGCGAAAAATTGATAAATTCAACACATAAACTCAATTTATAAATTCATATAGAATTACTTATATCAATAAATAATTATTAAAAATATATATTATTATCATAATTAATAAAAATAAAGTAAAATTTTAAATAATAGAAATTCAAATACAATTAATACATAAATATTAAATATAAATTCATTCAAATCATAGATTTCTATTTAAAATTTTTATATTTATTAAAAATATAGTTATTTATATTGAAATAATTTTTTTTTTGAGATTAGAAAATGGAATATTATTGTTTTTTAATTAATTTTTTAATATAAAAGAATTTGGTTGGTGGGCTTCATTGAAAAAAGGGTCCAAAAAATACTTTCCATGAGGTTACCATGAGTTCATCGAAGGGTGGAAGTAGAATTCTTTGTATGCGGGACCAATTTTTTTAAAATTTGAAATGCAATATTATACATATATATTATAATATGAAAAGGTTCATATTTAATATGATAAAAAGTGATAAAAAAATAAACAAAAGAGAGTATATATCCAATATCATCAAAACACAAAAAAAAAAAAATATTGTCTAAAAAAATTAAATATACTCTTTTATCTTTTTGTTGTATTTGTCGCTGCTTCAAAAAGTAAAAATTAATAATTGTGTCTGTAGTAAATTTTTTAGCAAATTTTTTTTAATATTGACAATCATCAAATCTTTAAAAAAAATCATCTTCCATCTTATTTTTGACAAAAATAAAAATTAATAATGTAAAAAAAAAATTAACACAACTTATTGATAACTTAATAACTTAAAAAAGAGATAAAATTAACTATGTAAATCTATATATAACGAGATTATAAATTTGTAAATCTTGAACAAATTACAAATAATTAAACAAGAGAAAAGAATATGCAAATCCCCTCCAATATATCAAGTCAAAACCAAATGTAAAGAATTAGACACTCAAAATTATCATATATTCAACAAATTATTTTTAACTATTTCTAAAGAAAAGTTGTACTTTTTTTTAAATACTATAAAAATTTACAAAATATAAATTTATAGAGGTAAAGAGCAATGACATAAATAGTTGGTTGTAAAAAAAATTTAAAATGTAAAAATTCCAGAACAATCAAGGCATAAACATCAAAAATATATTTAATAAATCAAAAAATACTATAAAAAATTTACAAAATATAAATTTATAGAGGTAAAGAGCAATGATATAAATAGTTGGTTGTAAAAAAATAATTACAAATGTAAAAATTCCAGAACAATCAAGGCATACACATCAAAGATATATTTAATAAATCAAACAACTAACCTTGGATGAAAAATTTGAATGTCTTTATTAGAGATGAAGATAAAAAAGACTTTCACTTTTGAGAGTTTGAAATTTTGACTTTTTTCAATATCTTTCTAACTTTCATAGAATGTAAAAAATAAAATTAAAAAAAGTTACAAAATAGAAAAGATAAAGTGGGGGCATTAAGTACTAAAACTTTTTTTATAAAACTACTCTCTCTCTCTCTTGATCAAGTTTAGGATAGTATGGTGGGAGAGGAGCCAAAGTCTTTTGAGAAGGGGCCACAATTAAATATTTACTATATAGTACATGTAAAATAGTAGAATGGGAGGGCGAGCATGGCACCCCTAGCCCCCTCTTCCTCTATTAATCAAATTTACCACGAATTTATATGTTTTTTTTAGAGTTAATTAGTTTTATCTATGTATGACGTAAATTTGTAAGAGTTTAAGTTAAATCGATCAAATGACTCATCCATTGAACATGAAATATATATGTAAAATACAGAACCTTAATCCAACTTAATTTTACTATACATATAATGATATTAATGGTAGAACATGATGTGAAAAGGAAAAGAGAAAGAAAAGTAATGTTTTTCCTCATAGGGAAGTAGAGACGACTATGACAATATGGTTTAGGTAGCGTTGTATAAATATCGTAGTAAAAGAGTATAGCGAATTAAAATTACACAGCATTAAGGATTCAACACAGATTGAAAACACAGGATAATACTTGGGACGAGGAGAAACCACATGCACGCAGTCTCTGACAGACACAGTGTATATATAACCGGAAGGAAGGGATATATATATATATTACATAAATATATTAGAAATTTATTTATGTGATGATGACGACGTTGATGTTGGTAGGAAGAAAGTGATTTAAGGGCACTTGCGTCGGCCGCCATGGGTGGTCAAGTTGGCATAGCAGGGACAGAGTTGTTGGTTACCGGCTGTGCCCAGTGGCACACAGTTGCAGCGCTTGCAGCATGTTCCGCACGCCCGGTGACACAGCCTTGGACGAGATGACAAACGGCACCTCGCGCTGCATGCTCCATTACAATCTGAAATAATTCAATCAATCTTAATTTGTTCATTCCATATATATTCTTTCAAACCTAAATATATAATAATATGGATCATGCATTCGTTAATTATATAATACAGCTCTGCGTGACTGTACCTATCTGCTGAACAACAGAACCCTGTTCCTTTGCCTCTGCCTCAACCTGCCATTCCTTTCTATTAATTAGTATATATAATTAATTAAGTAGCAAGTGTAGGCACCGTGAAATACAGAGAAAGTAGATATAGTGTATGTATATTTAGATATATATTACCAGTCCATGAGCGTGAAGGAGGAGAAAGGATATGAGAAGGGAAACAAGTAGAAGCTTAGAAAGAGACATAGCTATATGCTATTGAATGAAGAGCTTTTTGTAATTGGAACGTTAGTCTCAAGTGCAGAGAATGAGAAAGGAGTGGGCATTTATAGTACACGAGAAGGGCGTGAGCTACCAAAAGTGAGGGTATATTATTGTTAATTATGCCAATTTGTGGGACATGGGAGGGAAGTGACCTACAATGGAACTGCCTGTTACATGAACGTTAATTTATTATTGATAGCGAAAAGGGCGGGGGGTTTGTTTTGGTACGTATGGTATATATGGAATTTGAGAGGTTGAGGCGATATTTATATACAAGTAAGTGGCATCTACTTGTGTTGTGATATTCCATGGTGGATCAAGCATCCAGGTGGCACTTTCTCTTCATTCTTACAAATTAAGGTATAGACTCACACCCTTACGACTCTTATCTCATTTGTGTTTCAATTTCATTTCTGAATGAGACGTACGCATACACAGCTTGGATGCATTTCACTCATACACGTACTCTCCATATTTAGAGAGTGATGCAATGCAATGTTCCCAGATGGACTTGGATTCACCTCACTCATCCCAACCTCATATTTCATACTAATTATATATATATATATATAATACCTTCCATCCTCCTACCTACATCAATCAGTACTCAACTCATGAGATTAATGAAATATAATGATCAAGTGCAACAATATAATTAACATTCTGTTGGTCAGTCATGCGCATATACAACCAAACAAAGGGTCAAATGATGGGACTACAGGTTGCATTATTTATGGGTATATATATGTACTAAAATTCTATTAAAGAGCCAAAAAGTGCTTAAATAGGGCTCAATTAATAAATCGAAATGCTTAATCAAAATTACAAGCTTGCTATGAATATTTAAAAGTGTAAATTTTAGTAAAATGGTAAAATAAAAAGAGAGAAAGAAAAAGAGATTAAAGATTTGTTATGAATGAATTAAGACTCACTTCAATTTTTTTTCTCTCTTCATTTTATTATTTTACTCAAATTTTTATTTCAGGACATCTATTTAGAAGTTGGATAAGATAGATATTTATATATATATCTATCAGTATTGGAGGATGCAAATATTAAAGTTTGCGGAGTAGATAGGATTAGGAAGAAGAAGAAATTTGAAGAGTATGCAGAAATGAAGTAGGGAAGGAAGGAATGAGATTGTGTTGACAGCTGGTTCGGTGGCTTCACAGCTGTAATCTGCTAATATGAATTGAACATATATATATATATATAATAATATCAATGTGTAGACAAAAAGCAAGCTGGACATGTATATATAAGAACTATAGTATGCCAAACTAATTAAAATCCAACGTACGCATCTACGTTGATTGAATATGATTGCGTCTCAACTTGCCCCCTTTCTTAAATTCCTATTTCTCTAACTCTTCAATGCCCCATTCATCAAGTAAAAGGCTAGCCATAGGGAAATCATACCAATTATCACATTTGTACACTGGAAAACCATATATATCATTCTGGAATTTAAACTTCATCAATTGCATTTTCTTTTTCTTTTGTGAAAGGATTCGCCTTTTAAATTGCTTCAATAGCAAGTGTACAAGCATATATGTTTATGGAAATGTATCAGTATCACACTTTGCGGTATATGTTGATTAACAAAAACTTGAAATCTCACATAAACATTCTGTTTTTAGAAATCCGAGAGAGATGTAGAGATATTTTGAAGATTACTCTACCAGACTCTGTTTCCCCTGTCTTACAGCCTTGATTGATTGATTCATCATCATTTGTCGTTATCTTAGATACAAAATTACAGATATGCATGTCTATTGCCTAATTACTATTATTTATGATTATACTTTATACTTTATAGTATACGTGGCAAGTGGAAGAGGTGGGGGTATACTAGTTAATTAGCTGTCTGCAAGACAACACCAGATCGTACCTTCCTACACCAAAGACAATAACATATTTTCTCTAGGTAGCCTAGTCAAAATTTTAAAGTAATAAAAAATAAAAAATTTAATCTTTTTATCAAGAAAAATTTTTTTTATGTCATAGAAATACTTTTACCTTTTAATAGTTAGAATATAAAATTAACTGCATTCTATTAAAACTATTTGTTTACTCGTGTATAGTAATTATATATGAGGGACCATATGTAAATACCCCTTTTATTATGATCTATTTATAAATATTTTCTTGAGCACCAGTAAACGACACATAACATAATGGCTCAACGAACACTACGACGTAAACCCCAAAAACAGTTGTTCGTCTCCAAGAGGCCTCAGTATTCTAAATTCTGAGGCCCAACTGGATTATGAGTCAGACCCACAAAAGGAAAAAAATATCAAAGAGTATTCACAATGCCACGTTGTTTAAATCTTTTGGGGCACATTTTTTTTTTTTTTTATTTCTTTAAAAAAGTAGTGTTCTCTTAAACTTCACTTACTCATACTACAGTCTTCAAATTACGCTCACGCTAGTTGACCGTTGCAATCTGGTTGTCCCGCTGCAACGGTCTTATTTCGTAGATTGAAACTCTTTTCTCTTCTTCATCTTGGGTCTGCTTTATCTGCAATTCATTACTCAACAATGAGCAACACAAAAGCTTCCATTGTCTCCACTGAGCGGCGAAATTGGAATGCAATTTTCAACGGCATGGTTCACATGTTACGAACCCAGCGACAACAGCTTCTATCCCTCGTCAAAGACCGCAAACTTCTTGAAGATCGCATCAAAATGCAGCATGAGGGATGGGAATCCGACATTCGTCTTTATAAGGATCAGATTTCTGAGGTTTTTTTCACCCTAATTTTTGTTCAATTTTTAATTTTTTTGGCAGATTCTCCACTAGGGTTTTTAAGTAAGTAGATGTTCGAAAATTTTTCATCTTTTCCCTGTAATGTTTCATAGGTGAAAGGCATTTTGATGTTTGAGGAGAAGAAACGATTGCTCGACGGGGCCAAATCAGATTTGGTGCTGGGTTTTAAGCAGAAAGAGGCTTCTATTCTCAATTATATTTTAGGTAAGTGTCTTTTCTTTCATGCATTAGGGATTTCTAAATTCTCCATAGGGTCACCCTGTTTTTATAATGGCGATTTGAGACGTTATTTGTTTGACTTCGTATGATTGTTTTTTTCGTTTTTGGAAAATCAAAGTTAATTTTGGATTTAGACGACGTCTTATTCTTGATAATTTACATTCTATTTATCAATATTTAGTGTTCAAGGACCACAAAAGTAATCTTATAATTCCTCAAGTGTGTATAAGGTTGTGGGATCTGGATTAGATGGTGAAATACCTGGCCCATCCCGGAAAGGTCTTGGATTCTATCTCCATGGAATCACTACTTTCATTGCCTTGGCTGAGAGAGAAAGTTTCTGTTAAGCCGTTATCAATTATCAATGGACTTGTCTTCCTTGTTGCAGCTTAAGGTTTATGATTGTTGAGATATGGGGATTGTAACTATTTATCAATTTCAAATTGATTTAACCATTATTCTTGCAGAACACATAGAAGATGAGTTGGCAGATTTTAAAGCCTGGTTCGAATTCCTTTCTCATAATTCATCTGATGGAGAAGTACGTCAACGTTGCATATTTCTTGAATGTTCTGATTTTGTTTATGCATATCATTATGCTGAGCATTCGTTTTATTTCAGGACCAGGGAAAGATTTGTGAGAATACTGACAAGAGAAAGAAAATGACAGAAGAAGAAAAGTGTCCCAACAAATTGGAAAAAGAATTGAGAAGGTCAAAACGAGAATATGATATTGCTTTGGAAAAAAGTTCCGAGGTATCAGCACTCTTGGCAGAAAAGAAATTTGTGTGGAATCAATATGAAATAATGGAGAATGAATACATGGATAAATTAAGGAGGAAGCGATGTGAAGTAGAACAAGCAAATGAGAAGATAGAGATACTTGTTTCCAGAATGGAGCAACTGCAGTCAGCAAATGATGAGAAGGATGGTACTATTTCACGGTTAGAAAGTAAAGTGGCTTCTATGGAGGCTGATACAAAAAGATTAAATGAAGAAACATCGAGACTCACAGTGGAGTTGGAATTATTAAGGAAGTCCAGGAATACTCAAGTTACACCTGTTTTAAATCGCTGCACAGCAGGAACTAAAAGTTCTGGCTTAGGATGCAATAATAGCAGCAGGAGTAGAAGTAACTTCAAGAAAGAATCATCTGTTCCTGAAGCCACTGATACTGTAAAGGACTCTGAAAAGGTATACTGCCATCAATATGAAATCAGTTAGGTTATTGTAGCTATAAGTCATTGTTATTCATGGTTATTCATGTCCCTTTTACTCTAAGTCATTGTTGCTCACTTTTCTCTAAAGTTTAGTTAGGGGTCTCAAGTTAAATGTACAAAAAAATATTTCGAATTAATAAATGAACACAATCCTTACCATTTTTGTTTTTATTTATTTTGTTTTGCTTTCTAGGGAAACAGAAGCTTGAAGAGGAAAGAAGGTCCAGCTATTTCGGTTTCCGAGACTCCAAAGCTTTTCTCTTCGAACTTCAAGGTTCCGAAACTGAAGAACCTTTCTCCAAGCGTCAGATGAAATATGAATTTACCTTCATGATTTTCTTTTTGTCTAAAAGAAGCAAGTCTTGTATATCATTTTTCTATGATACCTGTTTATGTAAATTATGTTTCAGCTTTTCCCTTGGAACTGGTTTGTTCATTAATCTTCCGATGAACACGAAGATATGTATTGATATTTATTTCTTTCCAACAACGTATTAAGGTAATAAATTTCGTAATCAGTGAGCTAATGGTGAGATTTGCTAAAATCCAAAATATCTTTTATTATTCGAAGTAAGGAGCAATTGAAAGATAAAGTTGGGAAAAACACGTAATTTGGAGGAGGCACTCACCTAATTCAGAGTAAATGAAGCGAATTAAGATACTTGAAATTTCATAATTAACTATTCCTTCCTCCTTTCCTACCTTAGGTTTAATTGAATAGTCAATTAAATAAGTAGATGTTCAGGTCACTATCAAGTGCTGAAAGATTATAACTAGAAACTAATTGCACGCCGGGAAGATGTAGATTCTCACGAGTTTATCTTTACTATTTTTACTCAGTAATAACATTGCACCTTCCAAAAATAAAAGTAAGGACTTTTTCTCAATAGCAAGAGCTTGCGAGATAACCTTCAGATCATCTATTCTTGAATAAGAGAGACAGAGAGAAATAAAAATTAATTTGGATAGACTAAAGTCTATCTTTCTTTTAGTGTACTACTGTCGAAGATCCTATTGAAAGATTTAAAATCCCAATGCCCACTATTTAAGAACAAAGTTATAATATAACTTGCCAAACCAGAAAGTCCCAGACTCTCCGGCAAATCCGCTACCATCTTTGATCCCAACAGAAAAACCTTCTTGTTTTATTGCAAAGCGAGTTGGATATTTAAAACTTATTCATACACTGAATAAAACAATCCACAATATTCACTCACAGGCAGATAATCATACGAAGAAAAACAAAAATATCCCAAACGAAATGCTGATATAAGTAATCAAGGAGAATTGAAAAAGGGAAAATAAAAGATGGTGATGGCTGTAGTGCACGACTAGGCGCAAGCAGATATTAAACGTTGGAGTCACCATTTTGAATTCAGTTACTGGCCCTCATAATTTTCTTCAACGCCCTCATCGTATTCATCCTCCTCCTCCGCAGTTGCGTCCTGGTATTGCTGGTACTCAGCTACCAAATCATTCATGTTGCTCTCTGCCTCCGTGAACTCCATTTCGTCCATTCCTTCCCCTGTGTACCAGTGCAAAAAGGCTTTGCGCCGGAACATGGCAGTGAACTGCTCACTAACCCTCCTAAACATCTCTTGGATTGATGTCGAGTTCCCGATAAAAGTTGATGACATCTTCAAACTCTTAGGTGGAACATCACATACACTTGACTTCACATTGTTGGGAATCCACTCCACAAAGTATGATGAATTCTTGTTCTGCACGTTGATCATTTGTTCATCCACCTCTTTAGTGCTCATCTTTCCCCTGAACATTGCAGATGCCGTCAAGTATCGTCCATGGCGTGGATCAGCAGCACACATCATATTTTTGGCATCCCACATTTGCTGAGTCAGTTCTGGGACAGTAAGGGAGACGTACTGCTGAGATCCACGAGAGGTGAGAGGTGCAAATCCCACCATAAAGAAGTGAAGGCGTGGGAAAGGAATCAGATTAACTGCCAGCTTCCTAAGGTCAGAATTCAGTTGTCCAGGAAACCTCAAGCAACATGTAACCCCACTCATGGTTGCAGAAATCAGATGGTTCAGATCACCAACTGCAAACAAACAATCAGCAAAGAAATAAACAAGAATTATAATTTATTGATTTCATGCTTAATCTAAAAGTTGACTGAAGTACTCCGGGCCGGAACGAGGGGAGACGATACTCACAGCTTGGAGTGCTGAGCTTCAAGGTCCTGAAGCAAATATCATAGAGTGCCTCATTGTCCAGAACCATGCACTCATCTGCATTCTCCACTAGTTGGTGTACGGATAAAGTGGCATTGTATGGCTCCACAACTGTATCAGAGACCTTTGGTGAAGGGAAAACAGAGAATGTGAGCATCATTCTGTCAGGGTATTCTTCCCTAATCTTTGATATCAACAGTGTCCCCATGCCAGACCCTGTTCCTCCTCCAAGCGAGTGACAGACTTGAAAACCTGACCAGAATATGTACAGCAATTTAAGTTTGATTTTTAAATTCCGAAACGAAATAAAAAATCTGATTTCCTTGTCACATGCAGCGACACTATCAATAGAAGACCATGAAGGGGATGCCAACCAATTCCGTTCTGTGCCCTGACAGAACCATGATCTTGTGTTTAGCATGAAACGAAAAACCATCCTTACCATTTCTGACTCATTATATCAAGCTCATAGACAACTATGAGGAGTTACTAAACTCATGAGTGCAAAAAGAAACAAAATATTCTAAATTAACGAGTGCACCATCTTTTAATTTAATTAACAATGCAGATGCAGCTCAATGTGGTAAATAAAAAAATGCTGCACTGATATTCTCTTCGTAACTAAAGAATTAATTTGAAAATTGATTTCGACAAGTTTTAAATTTTTAGTTCAATATATACTTTTTTTTAATATAAAAGTAAAGTGACGAGTTGATATAAAATTTATGATTTCTCACTATCCTGTCTTATTGTTTATAAAAAAAAAAAAATTTGTCCCAATATTTTTAAAGAATATACTAAATACACACTACATGTCTATCATACACTAGCATTAATTTATGTTTGTGCTAGGATGCTATGATCCATTTTTTTTTCCCAAAACTTTTCTTTTTAAACGACAATATTTTGCAGCTTGATTCAAAAGTTATTTTGCATACTTAATGAAGAGCAGACCCTGCTTATACAAAGGCAATAATTAGAGGTCGAGGAGGAGCTAACAAGTTCCACCTGTTAGTCTCCTAACGTCGTCAGATTTGTGTTAATTTTCTCTTTGTGAAATCACTGAGAGAAAAAAAAAAAAAAAGAAAATCCGTCGAGGCCGTGCAATTTGTTTGGGCATCAGTATCACAGGAAAGGGGAAAAAAAAAAGCAGATACGTATGGATTTCATGTTGATTTGAATTATGCAAAAAATGAGATAAAAGAAAGGCTTCGTGGTCCCCGCTTGTCTCCGGACTAGACAATAAGGGCCTTCTAACCACTAAATGCATGACAAAAACAAGCTATCCGATTGCTAAAAATGACAACCAGAAAGCATTAAAAAGATAACAATTATTGCAGTAGAAAGCTGATAAGGCAAATAAAAATCCTGATGCTTTAAAGTTCCAGATCCAGAGATATACTGTTCTAGCCCAAAAGAAAAAAACAGAGTTATACTGTTCTTCTTTTAACAGACCTACAGATACCCGTTTAGCGGGAAAGAAGATATAGAAAATGGTTAATGCAAAAGCGTGGGGAGTTCCAAAAGTTTTGTTCAATAATTGAGACAAAACAGTTTGAGACAAAATTATAGTAACCAGAGACTTGTCATCATATAAAAAGGCGCGCTAAGGAGAATGGAAAGGAACTCTGATCTATTCCCAAATAACATAGAAAAAGGAAGTGAACGGCTTGAACTCTGCTTTATAGCATTACCCTTAAAAAAAAAAAAGTCTCTGCATCTGTCTTTCTCATGGAGTTTCTGAACTTAAACATCAACTTGGTCTTCCAACAGTGCGAATGGATAAGACTTGGTGTGCCTAGAGCATTCATTTTCACTTAAAAACTATGCAAGATCTTATCCTCTGTTTGCCTTAATCGAGTATAGAGATTGAGAAAGAGAAATCTCACGTGTAAATCGATTGCAAAATATCTAATCAGATGGTCAGGACTTAAAAAAAGTCTTCACCATGCAAGCGAGAGCAGTGATCAAAACTGATAAACAATTATCATCCACCGTAGTCATGAATCGCCGTTTCAAATAAATGCAAAACTTACATCACCAAAGAACCATTCGAATTAGTGACACAAAAAAAAGGAGGCATCTATATTGAACTTTAAAGGATCTATAAGTGCGTCGTTGCATAGGCATATATGAAGTTCAGAAACACTCTGCTCTTGCATTCGAAAATGCGATTTAAGCAACCAAATTCGGGATCGAGCATGTGAGAAACAACCAAATTATGGACCAGATATGTGAAACAGGAATAAAGGGAATGACTAAAAAACAGAGCAATTTCAAAGGGAGAAATTAAAAAGTAAATGCAGAAAACGGCATTACCTTGTAAGCAATCACAATTCTCAGCCTCTTTGCGTACAACATCAAGTACAGCATCGATCAACTCCGCTCCTTCCGTATAATGACCTTTGGCCCAATTATTCCCGGCACCGGACTGTCCAAAGACAAAGTTATCTGGGCGAAAAATCTTGCCAAAGGGACCTGATCTGATGCTGTCCATGGTACCAGGTTCGAGATCCATAAGCACCGCCCGGGGAACATACCTACCACCGGAAGCCTCGTTGTAGTAGACATTGATTCTCTCCAATTGAAAATCAGAATTGCCATCAGCGTGGTACTTTCCGGTGGCATCGACGCCGTGCTCGTCGCAGATAACCTCCCAGAACTTGGAGCCGATTTGGTTGCCGCATTGGCCTCCTTGGATGTGCAAAATCTCTCTCATGGTTGGGGTTGGAGATGGAAGGAAGAGATGTAGTACTTACTATTTAGGGTTGGAGGTGAGAATGGAAAGGAGAGAGAGAGCATGCAGTTTATGGAAGCAGGGGATGGGATGGGAGATAGAGAAATGAGAGTTTGGGAGGATAAAACTTCAAATCTCATGCCATGGTAATAATTTATTTAGAAACTGACTAATAAAAATAAAAAATAAATAATGTAATGAAGGGCGGGAGGAGGAGGATTTTTCATTTTCATTATTTCTCTTCACTTTTGTTTTCAAGCGCGCCGTTTCATTGTGCATGTGGGACACACACAATACGGGCAGTCCAACCAACCCACCGCATGACTGTGTTCACGTTATCACTGTGAGGCCCACCTTTCTTACCACCACACCATTTTAACGTGCTCCCTGCATACATTTCGGTGCGTCTTAAAATCCCAATCATTCCTTCATCTCTGTCCAAAAATTAAATAATTACTTATTACTGTTTCTTTTTATCCTTTAAATTCTATATGTCAGAAACATTAAATAAAATTTAATTACTCAAAACTATGTATATCATCTAAATAAGTATCTCATTAAAAATATATAAATGAATAAATAGTCTAGTATATTATTATCAAAACAAATCACTTTGGATAGTTTGAAGAAAACATTAAAATTAGAAGGAAACTTAGAGGTAAAAGTTCGAAGATGTAAGAGAAGAGCATGTCGCCACGCTCTATTATTGCTTTTAAACTAGTCGGTCTAGTGGGACACATGATAAATAAATCCATTGGAGGATATGGGCATCAATGTAATACATGTCCAACCTGTATCACATTTTACTTCATTTTGTGTATGTATTATGACAATTATAGAACTGGATTAACTTTGGAAACATATCCCCATATTTTTTTCCCGAACTAAAATAGAAAAATGATACCATATAAGGTGACAGAAAAGGGATCGGTGCACAACTTGGCTGTATCTTTTGTTTTATTCGTCAGTTTTTGTTTTATTATAATACGGAGAATCTTTTTAAGAAGCAAATGAATTTGTCGTAAGCCAAACTCGGCCTTCCCAGAAACTGTTCTCTAACCCTCACATGTGGAGATTAAAAATCATTCGAAGGAGGGGCCATTTCCTTGGCTCTTTTCTATTTGAGGAAAAAATTTAACACGCCTAGTTTTTAAATATTGTTTACTGCAGAATACATTTTAAACAACTCAGAATTCTATAAAATGCAAATCGTTAGTCAGTAATTCACCTCTAACATTAATTTAAAGAACATAAAAATTGTTGGGTAACCCAAAGTACAAAAACTTCATTAGATAAAATCTGTGAAAAGTTAAATGTATATAATCTTAATTTTATAAATAAAAAAATTATTTTTAAAATTTAAATTCTTAACCTCTAAATCACATGAGATGAAAGCAATCTTCTTGTTACTCTTTATACATTGCTAATTTTTAAAAGCCGTTTAAATATAAGTTAGATAATTTTCACTTCTAAATAATAATACCTTTCCACTCTCTCTACACCTTATTCGTTAGTTTCTCACCACTGATATTTCTTTAAGTTTTGTTTTAGGGTACAAACTATAAGGTGGTGAAGAGCCTTTGTCAACGGGAAAAAGAAAGACTTCACAGTTCACACTCAAGTTTCTTACCAAAAAAATTTTACACAAGTCTGTTCTGTTAAATATAACTTGGTTAGCAACGAATAAAACTAAATGAAGTTGCTATAGAAATGTCAAATAGTATGCAACTATGCAGCATGCATGAACTGTTTTTCCTAAACATCATTTCCATGTGCAGCCTACAGGGTATTTCATTCTGACTATTATCAATACCAATACAGATTCTTAAGCGGTACCAGAGCCCAAGAAAAAGTTCATCAACAACAGCAATATATTTGTGCTCCCATGTTAAATACCTTGGTCCGGCACAACTTCAAAAGAAAATGTTCCATCAACAACTTTACATTACAGACCGCCACAACATCAGTGCTTAGCTGAACATCCTCCGGATACGCTCTCTACTATTGTAGTTGACCGTCGTTCAACTGCCTCTTGAAGTTTAGAGCCTCTTCCGCCAGAAACTCACTACAGAATTGATACACGTGAGCTAAACTACGCAAGGCAAAATGAAAGCATCACAAAGCATTACAGCAAGAATCATTCAAATGAAGTGAGTCACTCACAAAATACGCTCAGCCATCAGTGATGCTTCCCATCTCGGGCTCCATGGGTAATCATTCAGAGGGCGTGACTTAATTGGTGCCCTTTGGGAATTGAAATGCTACAAATTAGGACAAAAAGAACCTTATCATATTACTTGGAAACACCTTAATATGATATGATAGCATCCATGGCAAACGTCACACAATCTGTTCTCACTAAAGATATACAACCTCCCAATATATAATTACACTTAGAAAAAAAAAAAAAACACACTAACTTATATTGTTCAGCATTACAGACCACGTGAAGTACAGATTCATTTCCTCGTTCCTGCTTCTCAGATTGTCATTAATATATATTAAGAAAGAAATCATTATTGGTCCAAAGAGCATTTCCATATAGTGACTAAGATTTGCAGTATATCCCTTTGATGATGAAACAATAAAACAAAGTGTTTCCTTGTTTTTTGTATCATCATCCCATATTCAAAATTTAAAAACATTTTGTAAGCCAAACAAATAAATATATCAACTTATAAATCCATGTACAGAAACTTGATGGCCCTTCTTTTCACCATGTCAAATAAGAGACCAGAAAAGGGCATAAAAAGTTAACAACGAAATCAGGCCACTATATTCTGTACATTAACCAAGTAATTGAAAGAATTTCATGTTACACATTTTACGCTCTCATTGGGCAGATGCAACATGAGCAATTTGAACAATAAAAAAACTTATTTATCTGTCACCTACATTTCTATGCAATAAACCGTGCTTACCCCTAAACTTTTAAACAAATCATGTCCAAAATTAATAACATTACCTGAGAACTCTGAAGTAGAAGAGATGGCTGTTGCTTTGGAAACTGGGTTGGAATTAGGAAGTGGACCTACACATAAACAAACCTATCAGAACATTGTTCAATCACAAACAAGACAGTCAGACAACTCGAACCATAAAAGATATCAGCATCATACTGTGAACATATTTTACAAAGGAAGACTAGAGTCAACCATGCAAGTATAAACCAGTAACAATAGTATGGATGAGCAGTTCGAAAGATCAGTTACAAATTTTATTTGATTTTCTTTCTATTGGATACCCCCTTTATGACGTCATAGACAACAACCTTATAGTCAACGTCTAACTACAAGCTTCCGTTCATATACACACACAGATATCTAGTAATGATAACCACATATTACCAGGAACGTGAAAACTCCAGATGCAATAAGAATGGTTGCCTTTCTGCAAAAGACCTAGAGACAGAAATAATTAAAAAAAAAAAACTAGTCATTAATTATCAAGCCAAGCAGTTCTGGCAATTTGCAACTACAGCTCAAGGACATACTGGATCAGCTTCTAGTGGCCTTCCAAATTGACAGGCCAACACCTCAATAAAGTTCCTTCTAATATCAATTAATGAAATAGCTTCCTTGACCTATGTTCAAAATTACATTGATCATAATTACAACAAAAAGACAGAAGAGGAGTAAACAAATACACATCATAATACCAAAGAAAATTCAGCTAACCTGTTTCTCAAGAGATTCTTCCAGATGGGGCAGATATTCTGCCAGGCACCTTTGAAAGTAGAACAAGAAAAGAAGCAAACATTTCATCATGAAATATCTCATTCTTGTATACATAGCACTGTAGGATGACAAAGGATATAGAAAGCATGATGTAGAAAGATCAAAGATATGAACAACTTACATCCCATCCAACCAAGCAGGTAGCTTAACGTCCTCAATGGAAAATAGGTCTTTCAACTCAGGTGTAGATACTAATTTCAGTCGAGGAGCTGAAGGAGCAGACATATATTTTCTCCCAACAGGATATATAACCTAAGTTTAACATAACATAAGTTGATTGTGGACAGAAAGTAATAAGTCAAATGGAAAGTAAGAAAAAGAATTTAGTTTCAAACAGAAGGAAAGAAAGGAACCTGCAAAAATATCTTTTGAGTTTGTCGCCAGGGGCATCCAGGCACCATGTTGTTAATGTTCATGTCCATTAAGGGCACAGCAAATTTAACCTCCTCTGGCTAAACTAAAATTCAAAGTCATAGGAGTCAAGAACGTTCTCCCAAAGCTACACAACTTTATTTATAATCTCATTTATGCATAAATTCATGACACCAAAAAGAAGAAAAGCTCTTTTTTTGTTTTTTTGGCAAAGAATTACCTTTTCAGCACCTGAACTCATATGCATTTCTATTCCCTGTGGCAGAGCAGCTAGAATTAGTATCAAATGCTTAATTAAGTAAAAGGTGACTGATCAGGTCAGCCTACCCATTGGAAAGAAAAGTATAATATGAAATTCATATATGTTATATTCAAGTCAAACACAGAACACACAATGCAACATGGTTAAAATCCAACAACTAAGCACATAACTAAAAACCTATAAGATGAATCATAAATAAATAGAAAATGAATAGCTTTTTGCTATTGTATTCACTCAGCAGGAGAAAAGAATAGAACTGAATTGACATGAACTAAAGTCCCACTCATGTCATTGTTATCAAAATTACATAGATGTTTTCCTCCATATAAAATTTCTGACTTCAACCCTCTTTATCCTGTAAATTTTTTTATTTTTGTCTACTTCAACACTGCCACAGTGCATGCAAGTAAGTGGCACTACCCAGATGAAAATGGAAAAGCACACCAATTGAATACAAACAAGTTGCACTACCCAGATGAAAATGGAAAAGCACAACCATGGAAAATGTACGGGAAAAAAGTAAATTTTGCATTTATCAAGTTACACTTGATTTTCTAAATGTTAGAATAATAGCATTGGTGTAAAAAATTACCTCCCTAGATAATATAGTGCTGATTTCAAATTTTAATCGATCATCATCCACTTCTCCAACACGCTTCCTTTGATATGACACATATTGATCTCTATTGAAACATTAAGAATGCAACTCATTCACTATTCATGAATACAATCAATACTTGTATAGACTTCACCACAAGCAAATACGGAAGCCCTGAAAGTTCTTACCTCAAATATTGAATAAGAGCCAGCAGACGTGTAGGATCTTTGTTATTCCAATCACTTAAGCACTTGTTCGATGACTTTAAGCCCAGTTGTCCTTCAGCAGATTCCATATGAAATGGATGAAAATCTTCATCTTCAGGTCCAAAAATAACATCTGGTGCAGCTGTGGGACTCTCTACGTTGTATATAACATCCCCTAAAAATAATTAAGCCATCAACAATTTAGAAGAGAAACATAAAAAGGTCGAAACCAAAAGAACACTGGGTACAGTTTTACTACATCTGATGTACTCCAAGCAGTAGGGTATGACTAATGTGAACCGATCAAAGACCCCAGGATAGTACTTGCTACCGGACCACTTTTGTTCAACCTGAAAAGCAACTTCGCTTAGAATTAAGGATAGAGAGTTATTTAAGAAACCCAAGGCTATACACTTATTTCTAGAGGGAGATCTACCGAAATTGTAATCCTAGACCAAATGCTGTACTTTCTTTCCTAACCGTAAGAAATAAAAAGAAAGAATATCGTAAATCATATGATTCCACCTAAGCTGATGCTCGAACAGCAAGAAAATTACGTAAAACAGTGACAGCTCGCGCAGAATATTAATATAAATTGAAGGAATTTGAAATTTCGATCCAAGAATTGCGGTCGCCTACAACTTTTTCTGGGAAACCAAGTAGAGGAATAGGGTGTTTGTGCGAGTTACCATGAGGGAGAGAGGAAAGTGAGTGAGGAGGTGATTAAGCTGAGCAGCGATGAACGGAGGGATATTACTGGTATCGATCGCCATTTCAGGGAAAAGAATGCAATCAGTTTATCTTGTGAGGACGACGAAAGCAGAAGTGAAGTGGTCACGACGGTGAAGACTCTTCCGCTCCACCGTACCCCTTTTTGTTTTGTCCTAGAGCGTATCGGCGTATCCAATTTCAACCTTTTTTTTTCGGTGAAGAACTTCAACCTACTTAGTTCTAGCTTGTTTGTAAGTGTTGATAAATAATGAGATTTAAAGCCAACAATTGTCGAGATTTATCTAATTCATTGATGATAATTTCAATTACCTATAATACTAATTAAATTTTGAATATAAGCAAGCTACATAAATAATCTATATCTATATTATTACATGTGATTTTAAGACTTATAATATTTTTTATTATCTATAATATTTTTTATTATCTAATTAAAAACATATAAAGCATATATTGTAAATTGTAATCACGTTAAAAATATGTAACAATTATGTTGTATCAATATAAATAAATTCTAAAAGAAGCCTCATCCCAATTTTGTCTTAATGTTATTTATTTTAGCTACTAAACGAGATTTGTTGATAAAAGGTGTAAGTACTTGGCAAAAGTCTTAGTTCAAACTTCGAAATTGAAACTTTTGTTCTTTTATTACAATTAAAAAGAATAAAAACTGAAGCTTTAGGATTGGGAGGATGTTTTTCCTACTTATACCAATGAGCAATGGTTGTCCATAATTCCATATTAACCGTATACTTGAAGTACAAGTCAGAAGTTGCAGACTCCATAACCTTCAATAAACATGCGCGTAAGGAAGATAAACTCATAACAATATTTGACACAAATGGATTACATTTGGATGTTCCCATGATGCAGCAACAACGTCTAGTCTAAAGCCCAAACCTGCAGCGAGAAAGAAGTGAGTTGGAAAGAAGAAATAGAAAACAGATAGGTTGAGAATTGAGAGTAACCTGGATCTTGCCGTCAGAGGAACCAACAAAAAGCATTACGCCATCTGCATCTAATACTAATGACGTAATTTTTGTGTGACCACTAGCCATTTTGATGGAAGCAACCTTGCTTAACTTATCTTTTAGCCACACCTCAATGGTCCCACATCTTGTGCCCGTAAATATGAAGTCACTATTCATGGCTATGCGGTGGATGTCGAGTCCTGTTGAGAGTGATCCCACTACTGCTTTGGACGACAGTGATAATATCTATATATGTATATATATATATCATGAGAAGAAAAAGTGATGAGTGATGAGTCTAGCTAGCTAGCAGCAATCTCTCATTAGTCATTACCAAGGCTTCTTAATTTAATTATGTACATAGACACAAGAATGTTGTGGCTTTTACCTTTCCCGCAGTTGCATCAACTGAAGAACCACCAGCAAAAAGGAAACCATCATGAATTTGAAGGGAGTGTATGGTTTGTTTTCCCAACAATTTTCTTGTGCCGGAGAAAAATGTGTTTGATGTATAATTCCACAAATCTACCTCCTGCCATTATGAACCCCACGAAATTGTCGGCAGTGTGTATTTCATTCCAACAATTTTCATATATTTGCACTTAGCAGATGGAAACATGAATGGTTTAACTTAAAAGTATTACAAGTCTACCGAGAAATGCAAACAGTGAATGAATAAATACCTGAACACTGTAACCAGAGCAACCACAATATAATTTGTCCCCAACCATAGCAAGGCATTTCACGTACTTGTTGAAATTAATATGCTTTGGAGCCTCCGACCAATTATACACCTGTAGAATTTTGAACTTGATCAATTATTTTTTTCTTTGTCATATACAGAATAGATTTTTATTCCAGTCATCGGATCAACAAAATTGGCTTGCCTTAGCTCCAGTTCCTTGAGTTACGTAGCATGCTAAGTTATCATTGGCTATCAATTCATACACTGCCTCTTTGATATCGTAAATTTGAAAGCACTGAATCTCGTCATATTTCATCGTCCAAACCTGTACTCGACAAGAATGTGAAGCAACTGCTTAGTGTGTATGTATCTAACACTAGAATCGAGGTGGAGGACTAATTATATCTTGTGAGATATAGCTTGATAGCTTAAGCTTACCCGGATGGTTTTGTCTAAGGAGCCACTGTACAGTTTATCACCTGAAGAACAGAGACATGTTACAGCTTTTGTGTGATCATGGGTTTCTTGAATCAAACTTAATACTCTTTTCCCAGCATCCCACACCTTGTGGCAACATATCAAGCACGAGTGTTACAGGGACAGACAAGCGTGTGCTTGTATAGACAGTTTCTAAGTTTATAAATATGACACAATACCTTGATAGTTCCATCAGAGTGTCCACTTAAGATCCGACCATTCACATAAAGCAAAGAAAGAACCTCTCCGTTTGAGCTCAAATCTAACTCAACGACTTCAGTACAACTCCACAACGCTGTCTAAAATGAAGATTGAATAGCACTAAGATAGGCATTTATCTGTACATTAATTTTACTCAAAAGTGAACTACATCCCTAATCACTATCTTACCACATCGACAGATTTTAATTTAAGTAATGCTTTCATAATATCGGCTGCTACCACTGAATATTTCTTCAGCTTTCTCAAGGTTCTATAGATGCTTTTGGCATAAGCTCCAAGTGCTTCAAGTGCAACTGAAACAATGAGAGTTTTCAGTTTAGTATTCCTATGGCTTGTATATAAAGATCATACAAATCATGTTTACGGCTACATATGAGAATAATCTACTCTGAGATAAACCTACTTGGATCAGTAATGAAGGTCTTCAAAGCAAGGGTAGCCAGGATCATTTCCTCTAGGTTCTTGGATGACTGGAGGACATTCATAAGTTCTTCAAGCAAGGATATGCGAGCTACATCCCTTATACCAGTATCAGGAATAGCAGAGAGCATGTGTGTGAGCCATGTGGCAATGACAAGACCTGATTTTGCCATCTCTAAGGAATTACTCCTTAGGCATTCTTCCAAAGCTTTAAATATGGAACCGTTTTCATGATTGCAAAGAACAAAAGCTACCCTTTTCTCCCAAGACCTCATAGCATTTTCTTCATCCTCCTATTTAATTAAGAAACATTCATGTGACTATGGAGATATATCAATGATCAACTATTAACGAATCACAGAACAATGAACCAAAATACCATATAGCCACAAACCATTGTTTCCATCAGATTGTCATGTTTTTCAAGCTGCTCAACTTTCATCAAAGCATTGTAAGGTTGATCAAATCCAGCAATCTTCAGCAACCAGGCTTCAGTGTATGACTTTCCCGTGGAAGTTAGATGCCCTATAAGATATAGTAAAGCATCTAAAGCCTTCATCTGAGTATTTGAGAAGTCCTTTCGCCAAAGTGCTTCTATCAATGCCTCCATAGCTTCTTCCCTGTAAATGCTCATTTTTCGTGGCTCAACCTAAAGAGTTGATAAGAACCAAAATATATAATTGAATGACAAAATTGATGTAACGAGAGAATATGAATTGCAGCTTAGTAACAGAATTGATGTCAAAAAGCAAACCAGGAGATCAAGCTGAAGCAAAAGACTAGCAACATCTAGTTGATGTTCCATAGGAGCCATCTGAAGATATACGAGAAATGTATGCATGGTACTAAATGCTCCTTCATCCTTGATTATCTGCAATATCTGGTAGCACAATGTCCGTCTGTGGCACCGTTAAAGAAATAATCAGTTTTAGGCTTGGTAGTGGAAGATTATCACAAAGCATGTCTCCATAGTTCATTTCTGTAGAACGTGAGCATGTTTAATTCAAGAAAATTGTTATATGTATGCTGAACTGATGATTTGTATGGAATATTCTAAATTTAGAAATTTCCACTAAGACATATTATTAGAGAATATTTTTTGTATAAAATTAAATTATCATTGTAGCTTTGGTCTCACTTGAGACCCGAAAATTAGTTAAGACAAAGGAAGTTTTGGCTTGCAATAAAAAAGCTAGCAGCATGCTTACCTATGCAATTGAACAAGCTGTGAGAGAAACTCTACACAGATTCCTCTCACAGTGTCATTTCCAGCATGAAATAATTCAAGAACAAGAGATAATTCAATTCTGTTTGCTATTAAGCTCCTGCAACTTTTTTCTGTGTGCATGCAACACAGAAGTATGGAAACAACAGACCTCCTTCCTTCCATCCTTTCCATATACTTCACCAAGATTGGAATTCCATTTGCTGAAATAACATTCAAAGCATTGAGGGACCTGCTATGTTCATCCCCTCCTATCAAAATCTGCTCGAGCATAGCTACAACTGCATCTTTTGGGTCAATAACGAACCGAAGATCATCCAACTCCTCATTCTTGTTCTGGATCAGCTGGACAAGGGAGGGTATAAGTTCATGGGCTGAGAGTTGATCATAAACTGGCCTCAGTTGGCAAATCAGAACAGCAGCCTCCACTAAACCATTCTTAAGCAAAGTAGCCAAGCAATCAAAATCAGAATCTACACTGGTAAGTATTTCTCCAACACTTTCGTCTGCAAAAATTAGCTCAGAAAGGATATAAATTGATGTTCTCAGAACTTCTCTATTCAGAGATGCAGAAAGTATTTCCACTAAACCATTTATAACAGTTGGTTCTGATAAAAAAGAATGAATCTGAGGATCAGACTTTGCATCCTTCCACAATCTGGCTATTGCCAATACAGCATCTTCACATTCTTGTAAGTTTTCTGATGTACAGAGACTAGAAATGTAAGGTTTCAAACAATTTACAATTGTTTCAACTGCAGCTTGGGATATTACACTAGTTGGTGAGACAGCGACCTGCATAAATCGTTTACTCCTTTGAGTAATATAATCATCTGTGTTCTTATGAGCTGGTAAATCAGTTGTTTTGTGTATAATAGGGACCACTGGGATGTCTTTTATGGAGAGAGAACCCTTCAAAGTGTCAGAAATGGAGAACTCCTGAGCTAGTTCTGGATGCTTTTCTTTCCACAATGTTATCAATCTCTTCAAAACATAGTTTGTTTTGGGTAACATGCTTGCAGAGAGAGCCTGTCTTGTGATGGGACATGTTGTGTTTCCTGTTTTAAGCCACTCCTGAATTGCTTTTCTTTCATATGTCTGACCCGTTTCAAGGGTGACTGGATCACAAAATATCTGACTAGTGATGGGGCAAACAAAATCTTTGGGTGGTCTTGATCGAACAGTAAGCTTCTCTGATTGCGGTAAGGAAATAATGCTGCTATGTCCCTCATCACTCTCATAAAGCGAACTGCAAATCAGAAGATATCAAAGTAAGCATGAGCACTGAGAATGGTGATCTAATTAGATATTTCTAATATTTTAATTGTCACGAGACCAAATGCAAGCACAGTTACAATAACAACAACATTCTAGAACATAGCACAAGGATTAAAAAAAAATAGCACTATTACTTGTCATTGAATGATAGGATATTCTCTTCGTCATGATTCATAATCTTTGCTGGGTAATTGTTTTTCCTCCGAATGTTCTTCACGCCCTATGGTTCAAAGAACTATTACATGATTGAACTTAAAAACCAGGAATCAGATCTAGAAGCAATTATTGAAAGAAAAAAAAAAAAAAAACTAGCAGTAATGACAAATGGGAGAATTTTCTAGATTTATTTGAGACATACCATCACTTCATTATCAGAGTCTTCTGAGCTGATGCTGTGATCAGTGCTTATGTGTGGAGATATTGGTGAAGAGTTCGAAATAGTCGAGTCACTGAAACGCCTAGACAATAAGCGCAAAGACTTGGTTTCTCCTTTAGTTTGTGTATCAAGATTTGAAGATGAATTCTTTAGAAGAGCTCCTGGAGAATCCAAGGGAGAGAAAACTGTAGGAGAATATATTTTATTCTTCTGGTTTGATCGATATACTTTTGGCTCAGTATCCTCATCCTTGGTCATCTTCATTCTAGGAGACACAATTTTCTGAGTTTTTCTATCTGAATCCATGGATGGATCATAGAGGTCATAGTCTGAATCACCTTCATACTCTTCAGTGATACTCTCCTGCATATGGTAGATTATTACAAGACACGCAAATATATAATAACCTAGTTTCTATGTATCAAAATCTAAGCAAGTCTCTATCACCTTAGCATCCCATATGGATGATGACTTCTCCAGCTTTTGTGAATGGCTGGAACTTACATTCACTCTGTTTGAAAGCCAGCATCCAATAAGAACACACTTTATGAACCTCAAACGAAATAGAACGTACAACTAAAAGATGAACCAGATGTCAAACTAATCTAGCATTAAATCAAAAACACACTCATAACATAAACAAACAGCTAAGCACTTAAATTTGGTTTAGTGAACACTGAACACTACCTGCTTGTTTCATTTGCACCATCTTTAGATCTCAGAACTGGAGAAAACCCAGCACTCTTGGGCAATATAGGACCAAATTTCACATAATCAGGAACGGAGCGGCTCAACTCATGCAAAGGAGTCATTGGAGGCTCAGCAATTGGCAACATTGGAACCACCTTCTTGCCAGAGGTTGAATCAGAGTTGATGCAATCCTTATAGTACTTTGCATAAAGCCTTGTGTTTTCATCCAATGACTCTCCATAAAGCTGCTCTAGCTTTTGCAGTTTTTCTAATTGATGTGGCCTCATAGTGAACATTAAAGACTCATTGAAGACTTGATCAAAATCAGCTGTGAAGGACAAATCAGAAGAGTCGGGTATGACTTCCATCATAAGCCTGTGCCTCTCCTCTGAATACCACCCTACAATGGAGCTCATGTGCGGAAGAAACAGATCTTTCCAAAGCTCTGGAGCAAAATCAATTCGAGAGAAGAAAGGATCAACAATGAACATCTCAAGAGCATGGAAAACAGAATTTTGAATATTGTTGCGCAGCTTCCATAGGTAGGAGAGATTGAGGTGGGCCCAAGCCGAGAGGTAGAAATTAGGGACTCCAGCAGTTTTTCGATTGGGATTCAACATAGCACACACTTGCAACATCTTCTCAGCATAATCTAGTCGGGCAATCTTAGTTTCCATATTGAATGTGTTGATAGCTTCTTCAAGGGCTTCTATACCCCAATCTAGATTTGCTAGCACTGCTTGATCAGAGTACTGAACCTCGCTGTCTTTGTCAGAGCTTCCATCTTCAGCTGCTAACCTCTCTGCACACTGTTCTTTGTGTTGGATCCTTCTTTCTTTGTTGATTAACCGATCTTGAATGAAACTATCGGTAGTTGTAGTCAAGAATCTAACAATACCCTTCTGGTCCATCCTCAATCTCAAGTTTCCTGCAATCTGTATTGAGCTATCTCAAAAAATAAAGCTTTGAAAATATAATGTACACGTAAAGCAACACATCCCTCTAGCGAATAGGCATGAAGGCTACAGCTTCGCTCCAATATGAATTAGGAATTCACATTGCTGCCAATAAATACATAGAAGAATAAGAATGGAATCTAATAGCACCACTGAATAACTGCAACTACATGCAACCAACGCTAATACTTTGTGGAAGTAGGTAAGATCCTTTAATCTTCAAGAACCAAAAAGTACTGAATTATTTTGTTTTTGTGCTAGTCCTATCTTCCTTGAGGATTCTGAGCAACTCATGCAATCAAAACTAACCTACAGAAAATCTTCATATAACTTAGAGGTGTAAAGGGAGAATTTGCGTTTTATTATCAAGTCCCTTGGTATCTTTGTTTGCGTCGTACCTATTGCTCAAGACAAGAGTCAAGAGTGAAGACTCTAGAAATTACTATTGAGTGTTGAGCGTCTGAAGCTATAATCACACAACTCATGAACAGAAAATTTAAGAACTTTAGTCATAGCAAACTAGGATCGCAGAATACGCGTTTGATGAAATTCTTGTGCTGATAAAAGGCGTTGCTCTTCATTGTAACCGATAGCATAGGGACCAAATCCTTATATAATTGAAATTCTGAAACAACGTAGAAAAGGTACTTACTGAATTTGATGACTGAAGAAGAAGACTTAGAGATGGAGATGATGCATTGGAGGTGTTGAAGCCAAGTCCACGGGTTTAACAATATTCTGTGTAGTGAAAGAGAGATACGGCTGTAGATAGAAACATAGAACGAGGTAGTAGCTATGCCGGCATTGGCTGTTGCTGTATCATGACCCAAGCAGTCCGCGTACCAAGACATATAATAAAATGGAAAAAGTGGAGTTGGCTATTAGTTCTACTTGTTTATACTTATAATTGCCAAATCATTAGTCATCTTATTTTATATGACGAAGACAAACTTTGTCTTTTGGTTCCAATGTTGGACATGCTCTCTGTTACCATTCCGATAGGCCAAATCAAACGATCAACTCTACTCACCTCCCACTCCCACTCAAATGTCCAAAATAACCCCGCTGAAATTGTTTTTCCCCAGAAAGTGCTCGACGACTGGACTTGTGTCCCTACTCCCAACCCAAACATCAATAGATAAAGGGTATTTATTTATTTTTCAATAAAATAATGCGCTTGACTACGAGAAATATCAACGAACGACAAATGATGTACAACTTGTAATTCATATATTTTTTTCTTTAATTAATTAATTTGATTTATTTAAGTCTCTTTTCTTTACTCAAGAAGAAAATCATGTAAAATCCCAAAAAGCAGTCATAGGAATTAGGAAAGGACACGATCGTTCTAGTAGATAGTAGATAGACAAGAATAGTTTGGAGTTGTTGGCAATAGGCACACGTGGTGCCTTAGAAAAAAAAAATCCCGTCCACTTTACATCGTCTAGGCCCGCGTGGCAAAAATATAACCCCACAAAGATATTATCCAAGCAATCACCACTCCATAAATAACAAGCTTCCCATGTTTCAGACAAACGTGAAGTGTGAAGTATTCGTAAGTCACAAACCTTCTTTTGCTTCTTCTGATTCTGCTTCTGATCACACCGTCTGCGATGGGGAACCCTAGGGTTTTCTTTGACATGTCGATCGGGGGAGCGCCGGCTGGGCGGATCGTAATGGAACTGTTCGCAGACACAACGCCTCGCACGGCGGAGAACTTTAGGGCGCTGTGCACTGGAGAGAAGGGAATTGGGCGGAGCGGGAAGCCGCTGCACTACAAGGGATCGAGTTTCCACCGGGTGATCCCAGGTTTCATGTGCCAGGGTGGGGATTTCACGGCGGGAAACGGAACCGGTGGAGAATCGATCTACGGAGCAAAATTTGAAGATGAGAATTTCATTAGGAAGCACACTGGTCCTGGGATTCTGTCCATGGCCAACGCTGGACCTGGCACCAATGGATCTCAGTTCTTCATTTGTACGGCCAAGACGGAGTGGCTGGATGGAAAGCACGTGGTGTTTGGACAGATCGTAGAGGGCATGGATGTCGTCAAGGCCATCGAGAAGGTTGGGTCCTCCTCCGGGAGAACCTCCAAGCCCGTCGTCATCGCCGACTGCGGCCAACTTTCTTGAACCTCTTCTTGAATGTTTTTAATTTGAGGTGTTAGGCTTTGCTGTTTGAAATTAAGTTGAAATAAAAATATTTTCCTCTTTAGAAAATAAAAAATTCTCGTATCTTACATATATATTCTGCGTTTCAGATTCAGTTCTTCTGTGACTGTGAGGGAGAGGGTTAAGAAACAAGGAAGGAATATACTGTAGACGTTTAGGAGTCGTGCTCTGTTTTTATTGGTTGGTCGAAGACTCGGTACTCAATTTTGAGATTTTTTTTTTGGTCAAAGTTCAATTCTGAGAATTTAAAATGGGCCAACTGCATCTAAAATTGCTATGGCCGTTAGTAGGCCCAATTTGAGTGGTGGACCAGGGTTTATACAATAAATTAATGGCTTAGGATACATTATTATACATTTTAATTTTTTAAAATATTTTAAAATATAAATGAAATTAAATATGACTCAAAATTATTATAATATAAATTTAAAAAATTAATTTTTTTATCATTTGTTGGTGGCTTAAGGGCTAAAAATTCAAATAAATACGAGCAACAAAAAATAATTTTGTTGAGAGTGGGATTTGAACCCACGCCCTTTCGGACCAGAACCTTAATCTGGCGCCTTAGACCAACTCGGCCATCTCAACATGATGAGATAGGGCCTCATGTCGTAATCTAAGCTTTTAACTGAAAAGTTTGTAAATTCACATTGTGTGTATACTTGTGTCTTGGGAATGTTCCAAACTATTTTCTAAATCTTCCCGTATGAGAAAAATTTAAATTCATCAAACATTAGAATCAGGTTTCAGCTTCACCGAATTACCTTTTAATTATTTATATGTGAAACATATGAATATGGTTACTATTAAATTGTGATAAGGATTACTAAAAGATTTAATTGGAAATCCCTCTTTACTCTCTAAATCTAAAGACCTAATCCGAACCCAGAACTTAAACACCATTTCTTTACCTAAATTTTCTTAGTACCAAAAAAGAAGGGAAAGCATAGATTACATGGGAGTAAAAAAAAAAAGCCGAACGTGTTTTTGGCCCTTCAAGATAGGGATCAGATTGGTTCAAGGTAGAGTGCCCAGGTGTCGTAACCAGGCTTTGGGGTGGACACCCAACTCGCACTGAATTTGCGAGATCCAACCACTCCTCATATCCCCTTTGCTGCCTGAAGGATCATGGTTTGCGTCGCACTTGCATTGCCCACTTATAGAAGCCAATTACATTATGTGGCGTTATTGCAGCCGATGTGGGATATCAATCTTACAACAAACCCTTTCCCACGCCCATGGGCTCACTTTTTCATAAAGTGAGGATATAAAACAGTATTTGGAATAGTGATTCTTACTACAACCCAGGATTTTCCCATAGAAATCGAAATTTAATTGGATATATCACTTTGCATTTATTTTCTATTATAGCATGGTAATCTGTTAGGATATTTGACTTCAAATATCCGTCGAAACATTTCTTTTCAATTCTTTTTTTAACTAGGATAATACTTTGAAAGAATAATTGAGAAAATTGAAGTCCATTCACTAGTCACAACACATATGACGGCCCAATCTATACCAATTGATGGGGTAGATAATTTTTGTATGAATGAATGGACCTCAAGTTCAGAGGTCTACTACAAGATTATGGGTGCGTTGTGTACTTTTTGGAATGAACTCAAAAATGGATTATTAATCAATTCTCAAGGGGAAAGTTTATTTGATCATCAATCATTCTAGTTCCTATTACTTTGTGACTCATGGCAAGTCCTTTTTTATTCTTTAAGATCTTATCACGGGTCAAGTTGAGTAATTTAATACATTGATAGCATTATTCATAACATGTAGTCGTCCTTAAAGAAGATTGATTAATTGTGATGCAAATACATAACCTAGGGAGAGCCTTGCTAATACGTAGGGCAGGTAAGTGAAGAATCTGTCATGATTGGAAACTACAAAAGTAGGGTATCGATCAAATACCGAATAAATTGTTATAATACTAAATTCAAATTGGCCTTTCTTTTGCATCATCTTGATGTGATTTCAGAGCATGACGGAAGATTAAAAACCAAAGATTGCCATCTTATAATTATATAAATGTATTTGACGGACAAAAAGATTCTGCTACATCTGAACCTGTGATAAAACCTATCAATCCATATTTCAGGCATGATGTGATTTTAAGGATATTGCTTTCAAGTTTCAACGATAGCCATCTTCAATTCCCTCGATAAATTATTCCCAATTTGTGTATGCGTTACACAATCACTCTCAGCTTCCCAGCTCATTCCAATTCCACTGCTTATTTTATTAGAAGCTTATTCTTCAAGTTTCTTCTAACAGCATCAATTATTTTATTTGGATTGAAATTTTGTGTTCACTTGAACTAGTGACGCCACTTTGGGAGCTTCAAAACCAGGATCTTACTCTCACAACACAGCCTGAAATCGCCATTTAATTACCCAGAAACATGTTTAAAGATTACAAGACCTAATTGGTAAATAAAAAATTAACCGGAAAATGCATATATTTAGAAATATTTTCATTATGGGATAGGATACAAAATGAATATTAATGGTTACTTTATTCTGAACGGGATAGTTAGTATGAGGTCATCTTCTGTTCTATCGTGAGGACAGCTGTTCGATATTGTTTAATTATTCGATCTACTTAATTTTTTTTATGATTATGATATGATTTAATTAATGAAAATAAAAAAGGTAGAGAGCTTTGTGACGAAACCCAAGCTTTTGTGATTGCATCTCTTGCAATTAAAAATATATAAAATTAAAAAATTTAATCTTTAATTTATTTAAAATAAATTTTTATTAGTATAAATTTTTTATTTTAAAAATTTACAAAAAAAAATAGAGAAGATCTGAAATGCAAGTTTTCATACCTTCTGTGGGACCTCATTGCGGCATGCGTGTACGCCTGCCTGTGTCGACTTTGGATCTATGATTTGTTTTCTCTCCATCAATCACGATTTATTTCTTTGCATTTTCATTGCCTTTATCCTAAACATAAATCCTCTTTAAAACATTGCTCCTGAGTTCACACTTCACAATGTCGTGCACGATTTATTCCTTTACCATGCGTCTCAGAGAAACGTTTTTTTCACATTAAATTATATATGATTTGTTAATAACTTCCATTATTGAGATGCACGAGCTTCAGTTGATACATTCTGTTCTGATATGAACTCTTTGCGTTACTTAGGCAGCGCTGCATCAAGACTTGTCGTCATTAGTAATAAATCTTACTCTAAATACATCAACACCGTATGGCTGAATTAATAGTGTGGCACTCTTTGATGTTACAAACTTACAATTCATGCATCTTTTTTGAAGACTTAAATTATTTTAGTATTTTTATATTTTAATTTAAATATTAAGTGATTAAATTAAAATAAATTATATTTTTTAAAAATTAAAATAATAATTTATTTTTATAATTATGTATGTGTGTGTCGACGTCGTTAAAAAGAGAGCGTGTCACAAACACCCTTTTAGAATTCAATATTCACATTCTCAATTAAACTTTAGGTTTCGATCAAAGTCTCGCATTTATGTCAAATCCAATTATGTAAAAGATTTGCTAGTTTCAACTTATATAAATTCATTTATTTATATATGTACTTTTTTCCTAACTTTGATATTTTCAAGGCTAGGGATTTAAATATCCGAGTAGTTGTTTTCTGGTACGACTAATTCATGTTCTTAGGAAGCAAAAGCCTAATTCCACACAAAGTACGAATGCAAAGAGAGCACCGAAGCAGTTCAACAATGTGACAAATTTTGCAATCACATATCGGGAAGGTGAAGCTATTTTCAACTATCCCACCAAATAACGTTCTCTTACCAAAACACACAGTAAGTGTGGGTATAATATCTCTGTTCCATAGTCATAGAGAGGTTAAGAATTCATGTTTACATCGTTGACCTCGGAACATAAATCACTTTTAAGAAATAAAAACATTAGCCAATTCATATAACGCAACAATGATTAGTTCTTTGAAAGGAATAAAAAGCGCCTTTTTTTCTTTCAAATCCTGGATTTGATTATTCACTCTTAGTTTATATATATATTAATTATCGAGTCGTAGAATAAACCAACCCGTATTGTCTAATAAAATAATTAGAGTTGTATTAGATAATTTTTTATCTATAAGATAGAAATAAGTCAAATTGAGTTAGTCTATTTTTTTAATTTTTTTATATTGTTTTAAATATTTATATAATCAATTAATGATATAACTTTACATTTAATTTAAATGATATATTTTTTATTTTTTATTTAATTTATATTTTATTGATATATATTATTATTTTAAATTGTAAATAAAAATAAATATTATAGTGAAAAAAATTTAGTAAAAATTAGTATAATAATAGTGGAAGATAAATGATATATAGTAAAAAAATAAACAATAAAAATAAATTTATGATTTTTATTTCATGGTGTTGATATATAATGAATTCATATATTATGTATTTTAATGATTATAATCATTAGATTTTATGTAATGCATTTATAAAATTGTGTTTGGACAAAATACTTCAATAGTAATATTAGAAGTATTTTAATTATCTCATTATAAAATTTATTGTTTAAAATAAAAAATAAATTTAAAAATTTTATGATAATTTAATCAATATTACATATTTTTATTTATTTATATACATAATATTTATACAAATAATTATATATACAAATGTAATGTAATACACACAAAGATATATCACTACCAAAAAATAATATTTTTGTGGCATTTAAATAGTAGCTCTTCACTAAAGGCGTCGCTAAAATATTATTATAGTGGCACTTTAATAAGCGTTACAAAATTTTTAATTTTTTACAACACTTATGATAAAATTGTGACACTTAAAGCGTCTTAAAATTTAAAATTTTTTTTTAATTTATTGACACTTATAAAACGTCAGTATTATTTTAAATATTTTTTAAAATTTAACGACACTTACAAGTGCCACAAATTTTTTATCCAAAAATTGATTTAAAAAATTTAAAAAAATTAATTTTAATTTAGTAACGCTTAACAGGCGTCGCAAATTTAATAGTGCCTGGAGGCTTTTAGTGGTGCCTTAGAAGCGTCGCAAATTTAGTGACGCTTTGAGACTTTTAGTGACGTTTTAGAAGTGTCGCAATTCCTTTTCAACAACACTTTTTTCACGCATTCCTTTCAAATTTTTGCAAAATCCCTCTATATTTTCTCCCGCTCTGGCGTAACATTTTGGAGAAACATTTCTCACATTTTCGGTCAGTCGGTGTTCACTTGCTTGGGCATTTCAAAAATTTTTGATCGTCGTTCATGCGTTCTACCACTTCTCGCTATTCCACTGCTAGCTACTCGTTATTCACTCGTTTGATTTTTAGTCAGGTTCTCTTGTTTTTCTTTTAGTTTTCAATTTGTTTTGGACTATAAACTTGACTGTGAGGTTCCATTTATTTGGAGGTTTTGATTTATCGTTTGATTTGTGCACTTGGGTGTGAGGCTTGAATTTGTAATGGAGGTTTAACCTTTTGTGGGGTCTAAGTTGATGGTAGATTATTCACACCAACTTTATAAGGTTCAGGTCTGTTTGGATTGACATGATCAGAAGCAATGCAAGTTTTTAAGGATGAAAAGCTTATTCCACATAATCCTAGATTGCAGGCGACACTATTAAAAAAAATTAACTAAAAAATATAGTGACGCTTAGAATGTGCCACTAAATGAAAAAAAATAAAATTTTTCACAAAATATATGTGACGCTTAGCAAGCGTCACGATTTTAAATTATGACGTAAATACTTACGACTTCAAATGAATCACATTACGATTCAATAATATTCCACGATTGCGCGTAGAAATTTATTGTACTAACATAAAAAGTTTGTTCCCTAACTATAATTGAGTGAACTATCACTGCAAATGATATATCGTGTTTGACTGAGTAACCAAATATATCGTCGACTTTGACAAATAGTAATTGAATAAAGTTTCACTGCAAATGATAATATATATATATATGGAAGAGTGCTTTTATATTTCACAAATAATACAAGGAATTGGTTTAATGGTTAAGGAAAATGCAATTTTTACCTTTGACTATTTGTATGTAAATCTTGAAATTAATCTTTAAAAAATCTGAAGATTGTTTTGATTAAGGCACAAGATGGATGGGAACATATAACTTTAAGGATATGAAAAATATATATTGTGTGCGTTAGGCTAGCTACATTTAGGTGACAAAGCATAGGAGGAAGATAAAATTAGATTTTTTATTATTGTTGTATGGTAGAGAGTTAGACATTTATACTTCAATCTGTAAATGGGTAATAGGATACAATCCCCAACGGCAGGCCCATGCGAAAATCAAGGTAAAAGATGTAACGGTTACAATTTTGGTCTATAAATTTCCAACTTGTGAAGGCTCTCATCTCTAAATACCACAAAGAAGAAGATAATAGATAAGTGGTGTTCGCAGCGCCACTTTCATCTTGTTCATTCCTTTTTTTTAATAACGTCCTCTCTCTCTCTCTTCTGCTATCGATCTTTCATTTTATATGGGTCAGCTGACACTAGTGTTTTCGTTTCTTTTAACGCTTCAACTATCCGTATCAGGTAATTGTACTAAATCATAAATGAAAACTGAGAAAGAAATTTGTGATTTCGTTTGTCGTCCTCTCCTCAGCAGTTGAGACTAGAGTGATGAGGTACGTAATGTAATGTAACTTGGGAATACCATTTGCAGGAGTAACTTCAACAACATTCACAATAGTGAACAAATGCCAGTACACAGTATGGCCAGGCATTCTTTCCAACGCTGGAGTTGCTCCTCTTTCATCCACCGGCTTTGTTGTTGAAACGGGCGAATCCAAGACCATCTACGCGCCTACTTCTTGGGGAGGGCGCTTCTGGGGTCGAACTCAATGCGCACAAGACTCCACCGGAAAGTTCTCCTGTGTCACCGGCGACTGTGGGTCGGGGAAGGTGGAATGCGCAGGCAAAGGTGCCACACCGCCGGCGACGTTGGCGGAATTCACTTTAGACGGAGCTGGGGGGTTTGATTTCTTCGATGTGAGCTTGGTAGACGGATACAACGTGCCTATGATGGTGGTTCCTCAAGGTGGTTCCGGAGAGAACTGCACGAGCACGGGCTGTGTGGTGGATCTGAACGGCGCGTGTCCCTCAGAGCTCAAGGTAATGAGCGTGGATGGAAAAGAAGGGGTGGCGTGCCGAAGCGCTTGCGAGGCGTTTGGATCGCCCCAGTACTGTTGCAGTGGCGCGTACGGATCTCCTAACACCTGCAAGCCATCCTCTTACTCGCAGATATTTAAGAAAGCTTGCCCACGCGCCTACAGCTACGCGTACGACGACAAAAGCAGCACATTTACATGTGCGTCTGCAGACTACACCATCACCTTTTGTCCGTCCCCCAACACCAGGTTAGATCATTGATCATGGATCATAGATCATAGATAATAGACGGTGGATGGATTGGATTCATCTGCCTCCTCCTGCTAGAAAAAAAAAGCATAAAATTAATAACGGTAAAGTTGGGCTTTTGGGTAAAAAAGCCTGGGTTGGGGAATCAAATACTTTTATGACATATGATTCACTCGTCCCTTTCTCCTAGGCCGTAGGCAGAGAGTGAGATGTAATGCTGTGCAATTCACTAAATTGAGGTCAATCTCGCGAATCTGAATAGCGGATAATATGAACAATAGAGTGAGAGCATAAAAACAAGATGCACATGGGGGTTCACTTATTTTTAGGAAGTTCAATTCATGTTCATGACCGTCGCGAGTTTTACATTAATTAATAATTAATGTTTTTAACCTTTTGCAGTCAGAAAGCATCGCAGGACCAAAACACCAATTCGCACAGCGATGGTAATCCTCCTCCTAGTACCAGCACTAGCAGCAGTAGCGGCGGCATGGGCAGCATGGTGTACGAAGGTGCTTTCGATCAGAGCGACATGTCAGCGTCCACGTGTCTCCACGTGTTCCAATCCCAAGCGATGGCCGGCATTATTAGCGTGGGAATGGCCATTTGCTACTTCTTCTCCCAACTCTATTAGGCCCACCTCTTCCCCTCCAATTGCACTCAGCATCACTACAAATACAATAATAACAAGCTTGGGCTAGCATGGCCCATGTGACTCTTGTCGCACCCACCAGTGATGAGTGATGACTGTCTGCAGTGCCATGGAATGCAAGTGCTTGCTAGCCACGGTCACATTCAAATAGATAGAAAGTAGTGAGAGAGGGAAATTAGAGTTTTTTTTTTTTTTCATTTTTATCCCATTCTATTTAATTATTTATTATTTCCCTCATTTACATCAATGATAATAAAGCTTAACTGCAAGATGAAGTGGGATTGTATATTTTAGTCTGTATTTCATCTCCAAGCTTGCATATTATTATAGCTCAATTTGTCAGTATATATATGACACCGCATTAAATTACACTAAATCTTTTGTCAGTAACGATGGGGAAGAACGCAACATGGAAGGATCGGATAACATATATTAAGTGGCAAAAGAGCAGTTATGAAAATGATTAGCAGCAAAAAAGAATTAGGTCATTTTAATTTTAGAGCTAAAACGTAAATTGGCTAGAGAAGGACCGAATGCTCTCTTTATAATTATATATAATAATGACCAAAACAAAATAATTATTTAACATCAAAGTTTGGATTATTCAATCATATGTATGCTCTTTTATATATGATATATATATATGGTCCTTTTGGTTGCATCGATCAACATCCCTTTTTTGGATCACTTTAATTTCATTGATGTCAAATCCATATCACTAGTGTGCTCGTGGCCATTCAAAGTTCGAAAGTATGAACAGCAAGTGGTAAGATAGTGCAATTATATTGTCTCGCAATTTGCAATCATGCGTTTTGTTCATATAGCCTGCATGCTGTAGCTTCAGATTTAAAAAATAAATTGTTAGGTTGTTGAAAATCTGGGCCAACCGCCAGTGATAGTAAACTTTAAATGAGTGGTGCACTAGCTAATGCCATGGCTTGAAAATTAGATAAGATGTTTGACTTAAGCATGCTCAATTATGAGTAGGTGAAGAGGATAGATGTTGAGCCCCGCTACGAATAGATTCCTATTTTCTGAGAGATATATATATATATATATATATATATATATATATATATGAAAAAGGATGGAAATAGATATGATTATTTGATACAAGAGGTACATGTGAAGCCTAATTTTTGCGTAATTTGTGGGTATTTACGTGATATGGTGAGTTAAGACTCGAGGACACCTATGACATGCCTTATTCTTGGTTCTTTTTGGTTGAACAACTACATCTACATCCATTAAAAATTAACCACATTGGCCAGAAGGACAAAAGAGTTTCTCTTCTCATAAGAGCAAAAGAAGGAAAGTTGGGATCAGACATGAGAGTAGCGAAAAATTGTCAGAAGTGGGATTTGAACCCACGCCCTCTCACGAAGACCAGAACTTGAGTCTGGCGCCTTAGACCACTCGGCCATCCTGACTCGCATATAACTCAATCAGCAACTAAAATATATGTTTTAGTTTATACTGACAAGGGGAGCGCCATGCAATGCAACTAAAAATAGAAAAATTATATTAAAAAGAAAGTCTTAACTCCTACTATTTTTTTTTTGTGGGTTCACTTGTCGAAAATAAATATATTTTTTTAAAAATAAAATTCATGTTGTCACGGGAGATTTCAAGAACACGAGAGGTGTATAAAATTTTATTTTATTTTTTATTTGTATATAGTAACCTCTTATCTATAAAACTCTAATCATAAAATAAAATTAAAAATATTATAATAATATACTTTTAAATATATTAATGTATAAGAAATGTTACACTATTATTGAGATTGTTTTTACAGTGAGTTGTTACAACTGAGATTAATAATTTAAAAAAGACAATTGATGTGGTTATATAAACGTTATAAATTAAAATAAAAATCTAAAATTGATAATTAATAAATATATTCATCCATATAAATAAATTTATTTATAATAGATCATATAATAGTTGTGAGAAATGATTTATGTACATGTAGTTTCTTTCCTCCGTTAAAAAAATCAGAATTAATAGACATGGCTAATGCGTGTGAAAATTAATTAATAAATTGTAAAAAAACAAAAGATAAAAACCTGTAATGAAAGGTAAATTTTTAACAAAAAACTTATGAGATGTAATAATCATGCTTTTTTTAAACAAATTAACTATACTTGTAACTTTATATATTTTATTTGTTAATTTTGAATTTATAAACTCCGTAGCTTAACTGTAATTTAATCCCAACTTATTTCAAGGATTCCAACCTTGCTTGAACCAAGTGGCATCATTTTCTTTTTCCTTGCGGCAATGAAGGCCACTTCCTACGATCTGGGAGGAAAACGTATCTAACTCTTTGCTGATCATTCTAATTAAAAAGGACATATTGACGTTGCATAACAAGTACTCAAATAATTCACTAAAATGCTAGGGCAAAATTCCATAGAAAATAGCATGACTACACTGTTACGCCTAACCTGTTCCTTTTATCAACTTCATATGGAATCAAAACTCATGCGGAGGGAGGGCTTTTTCGATTTACATCAAGAAGGTAAAGCCAAAGAAAAAAAAAAAAGGAGGGAAAGGGAAAGCAGAGTCAGTAAGAGACTTTCGTCCACCTTGCAAATCTACAACTCGTCCTTGACATCAGCATCATCTTCAGCCTTTGAAGTAGATGTATCTTCTTTAGCGTCACTTCCAGAATCAACTTCTTCAGTATCATCTTCCTCTTCAACTGTTGCATCAGGACTGATGTCTAAGCTAGACTTCACTGAGTCATAAATACGCGAAGCAAAATCCTTGGGATCATTTAGCAAGAAGCCACTTTCAAGAAGTGCAGTCTGGTACAACAGCTGCGCTGTTTGCTTCACACTATCATCCTGAAAGGCAAGCCAATTGTCTCGTGTTAACAAAGGAACCATAATTCTGTTGGTGAAAACGAGGAGGAATGGAATAAAGCAAAAAGAAGTTAATTTTGATGGTGTGCACGCCAACAAGAATAAGTTTACAACAGATACCACAAAATGCTGATGAAATTAGCCAAAAGAATTACCTACTAGTCCATCATATTACTAACCAAAGTAAATTGATCATACTCTCACGAAATTAGAGATAGACGTCTCAGTTCTCATAGTGTAAATTATTATGACAAACTAATCTTTTGTATAACCAAATGCACAAACAAATGTGCTGTATATCTCATTTTCCGAGTAATTGGAAAAATTCAAATCTAGAACATACCTCAGGGTTCTTTACTACTCTCTCTTGGAGCTCCTTGATGATAGGGTGCCTAGGATTGATCTCAAGAACCCTCTTGCCACGCATATATGCTTGCTTGCTAGCATCTGACAAGGTTTGAGACTGCATGATCCTCTCCATATTAGCACTCCAACCATATTTTGATGTCACTACCACACAAGGTGTGTTGTCCAAACGGTTGGATATTTTTACATCATCTACATTCTCAAGTGAGAGGGCATTTTTCCACCACTTGGTCAGATCCTTGAAAGACTCCTTTAGTTCTTTGTTTTTTGCATCCTTCCCAAGTTTAAGACCCTCCTTGGAAACATTTTGGAACTTTTTGTCTTCGTAATCCATCAGGTATTGCATCAAGTACTCATCTACGGGATCAGTGAAGAAAATAACCTGTAGCAATTGAAAAACAAGAACATTTAGAAGACGTGATGTCATGTTTCTTCCTAGCCAGAATAGAAAGACAAGAAGTGTTCCAAGTTTGAAAAGATTAACAAATATGACAATCTTAAAATAAAAGAATTTGCATAAAAATGCAAAAATATCCAAAAGTACCTCATAATTTTTCTTCTTAAGCCGCTCAAGAAATGGAGATTTCTCCAATTGCTCTCTGCTGCTTCCAGTTATGTAGAAAATATCCTTCTGTCCAGATTTCATTCTAGAGATATACTGATCTAGAGAAGTCAATTTGCCCTCGGACTTGGTGCTGCAACAGATCAAGTATCAATGAAATTGTCAACTGGGATGAGGATCAATAACATTAAATGTCGACAAAGGTACCCTACAAAAGAATTCAATCACAGTAGAACAGTTGAGGCACCTTTCAAATCTAAGTAGTTTAGCCAAACGATTTCTGTTGGTAGCATCCTCAATGATACCAAGTTTAATGGACTTCCCAAACTCATTCCAGAATTTAGTATATTGACCTCTCTTCTCATCATTGTCAAGGGACTTCTTGTCTGCATCAACATCCAACATCAGTTGAAGTGCAAAATCAGTAAACAAAATTGGGAAAACTTTACACATAAATAACTGATCTGTAAATTGGAACATTGAACAGAAAGATGTCACGCAAAAAGTTTTGCATTAAATAAACATAGCAAGGCTGGAATTTTCCAAGTGATACAGGTACGAGTTGGACAGCCTTAAGAAATCACATAGGCAACAGTTTAAGATTCCAGAACACTGAAGTAATAGACTAATACACCATACCTTTCTTCTCTGTTTCAGTGGACTCATCAGGATCCTCATCTGCTATCCTACGGATCATATCAAGGGCTTTCCTGATGAGTTTTTTCTTGATTGTCTTTAGACTACTATGTTGTTGAAGCATTTCTCTTGAGACATTAAGTGGCAATGTATCAGAATCAACAAGACCCTGCTCCAAATGTCAAAACATATATGTTTAAAGAATGAAAAATACTGATCCTCATAAACTATAAACAAGCTGCAGTTACAAACCAAACTTGTAATTACCTTCAAAAAGTTAAGGTATTTTGGCAACAGTTCATCAAATTCATCTGAAATAAATACTCTCCTAACATACAGCTTCAAGTTGGATTTGCTTGCATTATAATAACTCTCATATAAATTATAAGGAGCTTTAGGTGGCACAAACAGGACTGCCTTGAACTCAACATCACCTTCAGCGGTAAAGTGACTCCATGCTAGAGGCTTATCATCATTAAAATCCTACAGGACAGATCAATTCACAACTTTATCAGGGTGAAGTGGAGTCCTCTATAACACCCTTAAGAATGCCATTAGCTAATGATGTCGGCAATATACCTTGGTGAGAGAGTGGTAGAATTTGATGTATTCATCATCTGTAACCTCCTTTGGGTTCCGCAGCCATACAGCTTTCACATCATTCAAAAGTTCCCAATCATAAGTCGTTTCCTTCACCGTCTTTGTCTTGGGCTTTTTTTCTTCGTCTTCACTTTTCTCAACATCTTCATCTCCACTATCATCTTCAGAGGAGCTGCTTTCAGCTGTTTACGGTGAAAAATAAGGTAAGAACAATGAGCAACAGCATATATTTCGAGAATATATATGCTAGCTAATGGACAAATATTATAGACTCTTAAAACAAAGGTTTTAAAGGGAAGAACACCCAACCAAGCTCTTCAATTATACATACATGATGGTTCCTCTTCATCTTCATCAGTAGGCACCTCCACATCAACTTCTTTGCTTGCCCAAATATAGATTGGGAAGTTGATAAATTCAGAGTATTTCTTCACCAATTCCTGTGTAAATAATAAATTTTGAATCAGGTTCATCAGTCTTTCCTTCAACTGAATCAGGCTCAACAAATTATTCTTCTAGCCTTGGTGCCTAAAAAGCCTCAAACACCCCTTGGTGAAACACCAAGGAAGTTATACCCTTAGAAGAAAACCATAACACATTGCTGAAGGGCTCGTTTTAAAAAATTATATGGCCTTCTGTTCATTAGTCTCTAAAACTAAATCATATAATATAAAATATAAAATAAACCATGTGATGTAATAAGAAAGGAAAGAGAAAGTAAAAATAGAGGAAAGTTACAACAAAAGAGTGAAAATTAAATAACTTCTCATCATTTAATTTATTACTTTAACTAAAGATAGTGGTGCGTACCTTCAGCTTAGACTCCTCCAAGTACTCCCCAGCCTCTTCTCTAAGGTGTAATCTAATCTCAGTTCCACGTCCTAATGGTTCGTTCCACGTGTCTTCTGATATCGCAAATGCCCCATCAGCTTTGGATTCCCATACATACCTGAAAGCCAAATAAATTTCTAATCCATGCTAGGATAAAGGTCCAAAAGTAGAAAACATTTTGAACAATAATGATTAGAAAAAGCAATATCAAGTCTAAAAGATTCACTGTTTATCATCATTATGTTTGCTAATGACTTCAACATAGTCGGCCACAAGATACACAGAGTAAAAGCCAACTCCAAATTGCCCAATAAGATTAAGATCTCCACTTGTTTGCATTTTCTCAACAAAAGCTGCAAGGATAAATTGTCTCAATTAATATATTTCACAGCTTACTAGAAATCTAAAATCACTCAGCAATTAGCAGAGATCACAAAATATATACCTGAAGTTCCAGATTTTGCTATTGTTCCCAAATTCTTTATTAAATCTTCCTTTGTCATACCTATACCCCTGTCTCGAATTGAAAGGACTTTCTTCTCCTTGTCTAATTTAATCTGCAATTCATCATGTCGTCACATGTTTAAGTTACAAAATGAAAAAGCCAAGTATGTCTCTTTAGTCATAATGACTACCACAAGAGAATAATAATGTCAGCATTGCATTAGATTGCCATAATTGAACATATAACAAGTCCAAATCCCCATTTCGTAACACGAAGTTGAGCATTTAAACATACTAACCTGGATTTCAAGCTTTGCGTTATCACCATCACCCAAAATCTCTTTATTAGTGAGGGAGAGGAACCTAATCTTGTCCAATGCCTAGATATGGCAGAGTTGTGGTTAACACCAAGTTCCGGTAACAAATTTGACGCAATGTTTTCCAAATAACCATAGAATAAAACCAGCTTACATCAGAAGCATTGGAGATCAACTCCCTGAGGAAGATGTCTTTGTTACTGTAGAGGGAGTTGATGATAATGTCCATGAGCCGTGACACTTCCGCCTGGAACTCAAACTTCTCCGCATTGCTGCGAAGCGATCTATTAGAGATCGACTCCGCCTCCCTTGAATCACATTAAAATACATTTCAGAAATAAAGCAGCAAAGATCAAGAGTGATATTAATTGCACAACAAGTTCAAGAAACCTCTTGGCCACATCTGAATCGGTGGAAAGACCATTTGGAACAGCACCAATCTTCTCCTCCACTTTGGGTGGATCTACAAGCTCTTCGGAATCACCCTCGGCATTCGCCTGGAACTTTCGACCTATCCAAACGTAGATTCACAATCACACTAAAATTCCAAACGTCTCGGATAATCAAATTTCAGGCAAATCATTAAGCCAAAATTCCAAAAAGGAATGCACAATTTGTACCACAAACATACATATAAATTAAACTAAAGAGTAAATAATAAACCTCGTGGTACCTTGATCTGCAAAAAGGAAGAGTAGACAGAGTAAAAGGAGAGCTGAGGGAACCGTCCACTTCCTCATCGCAGTGTATGGAGTATGGACTTTGTAGTAGGCAGCAGCTAGCTTCGCCCAGTCGTAGGATCTATCGCATCTTCTTTCTGAGTTGTGACTAATGACTATATATAGCTTCCTTCCGGGGGATCACTGTGTTCCGATTAGCTCCATTTTGCCACCATGCATCTGCAACGTGGAAATAGTGTCTTTTTTTTGCCGCAAATTAAATTTAATGTTTATACAGCATAAATATTACTTATTAATTAATTCAAGATTAAAATAAACTTTTGCAACAATTTCCCTTAATTTTAGTCGCACGACCATTCATTTATACTATTTATAACTATAGTTTGTTCTCATAATTTTTTAACAAATATTTGAAGAAATTAAATCTTGTTCAAATTAATTTTTTGTTTTACATTAAACATGAAAATTATTCAGAAAAAAAAATTACATATGGACAAGATTACATTACGAGTTAATGGTTAAGGTAAACTCTTTTTTATTAATTAGGAACAAATTTTTGAAAAAGAATTTTTATTGAGAAAAAAATTATTTAAGTATTTTTTTAAGGACTAACTTGGGCTTTTATAAATTAAATAATTAATTAATTTAGTTTAGTGAAGGCAAAGAAAAAACCAAAACAGAAAAAGCAAGGTAATTAGCATAATTAATTGCGGAGTGATGGTAGGTACTGGATCATTGGGTTCAGCAGAAGGACTATTAGAGCTTGGGGAATTATCACAGGCCTTGAGCTTGCTTGGTCCAAAGGCTTCAGAATCTGGAAATTGTATATTGTTATAGTAACTATATATATAGAGAATGGGCCGCAGCACTTAGTCGTACCTACTGGAATAAAATTATGATGATAATTAATCATACGACACTTTGGAATGATTCATGAATGTTAAGCATGACATATTGAGTAAGCACTAGCGGAGGCAACAGTGGAAGAAGAGTTGGACCACTAGGCACTAGCAAATAGCAATATTCATGGCTCAGAGGTTCATGAATGGATACGAATGCGTGCACTTGGGTCGAATATACACGTGGTCGTGGATTCCCAACATGATACACATTCACTTGGAACCCCCAATCTATATATATATATATCTTCGTCGAGATCCACGTTCCAACCCAATTCTCCGTTTTCTTCCCCTGTACTGACTGATCACTATCAAAGCATCTTCTCTATTAATTTATTTTTCCACGGGAAAAATATATATATCTATATAAGTTCAAGCATCGTAATCCAAATTTAATATCGAGCCTATACTTTTATTGAACAAACATTCAACTAAATTAATTACCCAGACTTATAGAATGCGATTGATGATGATGTTACCCATTTGTGTGCAAGGAAAGACAGTGCCCACAACAATTTTTAATCATTCCGCCTTACGCTTATGTCAATTCCACACAACTAACATTTTACCTTAAATGATCCTACTAATTGAACATAGCCAAAGGGAGATTTTGTTCACAAATGCGAATTTTAATGAAACGCATCAATTGCTTGTATTTATTAATTGAATAAGATATTTTATTTTAAAAAAAAGTATACATAACCATAGAGAGAGATTCTAGACGTGTTATTTATGCAGACTTGAGCTAAACATAAAAGTGAACGAGTTCCACATGGTGATCGATGGTGTTGAGTAAGCTAATCGTGTACGTTGGTGAGCATTGAATAAATGCCACACCCTTGTTTGTAGCAGTAAATCATAGTAAGCTCTGTCTCTTAGGGCCAAAATTACTGGTGTATGTTTTAATTTGACTTTTAAAGTTACAAAAATAATAATAGAAAACCAAGCTTGCGGATAAGCCACGTAAGAAGAATGAAGGACACGTGGTGTGATGTGGTTGGGGTTATAGATATTTGGGGGGTGAAAGGTAACATAGTTGATTACTACCACTAAGCATTCCAATCGTAAAGATTAAAGAAAGAAGAAAATGAAGATAAGGTGTGGTAGTAGTAGGCGATGAGAATTGAGAATTAAGAATTGATTCACCCAAGAGAGGGACCCGTTTTCGCAAAATCAGGAATTGGCGGGACCACCGAACGTAATGATAAAATCGCTGGACATTCTCAACACGAGGCAGTCAAATTGAAGCCTTTAATTCGCTTCTTCTTTCAGATTCCTTGCTTTCTGCTGCTAGGCTCACCACTCTCTCTCTCTCTCTCTTCTTTCATCATCTTCTTTTGAGCATTTATAGATATATTTGACTCTCACCTAATTGTTCGGTTTTGGCTATGGCGGTGTCCGATACAGTGGCGGGGAACTTGACGGCCATCTACGTGGCAGTGATTGCGTGCATCAAAGCGTATGGGGTAGTGTGTGGGCTTCGCTTGAGCGGTGGGTTCATTCTGGTAGTGGCGACCGCCGTGGTGGGCGTACTCCTGGTGGCAGCTCTGACGTGGGACGTGTCCCGTAAGGCCACGTATGCCTTCACCCGCCATCATCCTCATAGTCATAGTCATAACCATAGCCATGTTCAGATGTGCAAGGGTGGTATCTGTTGGCATGGCATGTCGGTGCAATACCCGCCGTCTCAGATCCGCTTCAGGCTTCCCCACCATATTCCCTTGTGAACATCAACTTTATAAATCGGTACGTACGTGAAACAAATATATACAAATTAATTTAGAGGTTACGTTTTGCTTTAGTCCATCGTTATAGCTTAAGGTGCCTTAATCTTTACCCACTACAAGGAGACGAGACAAGAGGAGATGCTATTGCTACCTTGTGAATTGCGATGTAATCATGATTCATGACAAGTAGTGATCAAAAGGCTGATAGGTTTGTTTGTGTGCATATTATATATATATAAAATATAGAATAAAGAAATGTAAATTGGTTTTGGTCTTGGTTTGCTGCGATAACCATAGATGTTGAGATAGAGACTAGGAAGGTTGGTGAAGGTAGTGGTATATATGTTGCTACTGCGTGCCCATGGTGGTTAATGATGCTGGACCCATCAACTACCAAATATATATATATATATGTGTGTGTGTGTGTGATTTGATTAGTTTTATTTTGTTAAGGAAATGGAGTTGAATAGGTTTAGACGATGCCGGCCATATATATAAATAGCACTACTGTAAAGCGATGGATGGTCTACTGTGTCAGCTGGCACAATGGAAAAGTCGGAGGCTCATACGCACCAATAACAAATAGCGATTTCTGTTGCATTATTCCAACTTAAATCTTTTTCCTCCACCTAATTATGGTTCAATGAATTTAATTTAAAGACACAAGATAAATTGAATGCTGTTTGGGTGCATAGATAAGAAATTGAAGAGAATGCGTCATTTTTTAAAAAAAATCTTAAAACATTCATTTTCATTTCGATATATTATATCCTATTCGAATAAACATACATTGATTTATGAGAAAGCCTGAAATCCGGACTCCTGGGTTTAATATATCAGATAGAAAAATAGAGGACTGCTGAGAAATTGAATGGAAGGCTTAATATATATATATACAAGTTTCCAACTCTTTCAAAAAACTTCAAATGGTTAAGAAATATGTGCATTAGATATTACCTCACCGTCATCGCGCAACCTAGCTAGCTATTTTTGCCAAGGAATGGATGGTAGTTGCCACTTTTTTGTACTGAGGGGTACATGTGATACGTGTAAGTCAAAATCGGCGTAAAAGCGATGCGATGGTTAGGTGCATTTACTTTGCTTTAATAAAGCAAATATCATTACTGAGAAAATAATTTTAATACGAAAGTTGATACTCTACATCAAGCCTCACTAATTAATTAATCCAGTAATTTAAGGATACTCGAATAAGCATAAACTGTATTGGTTAAACATGATATTAATTTAAAAACAATCGGTACCTCAAATATATATAACAAATAAATAAGGCCTAATCCTCCCTCTAATGGCTTATGGACTTATGGTTGTGTTCGCACGCGGGTTCGAAATTTCTAGTGCCACTCCCCACCTCTCGGGATTCTGACTAACAACGCATAAACATTGTCAGAGTTTGCTTGATTCTTAAAATTATTAACATGCTTTGAAGGGTTAATATATTGTTAAAAATAAAGAATATAACTTACAAATGGTTATATTAATATTTATTTATTTAATAATTAATTTCTTATATATTTTATATATATAATAATAAATTTTATGTTCAACAAGGAAAATTATGTTTTTAATCTGCGAAAATTATACTTATATAATATAATAAATATTAAATATGCAGTTAATTAATATAAAAATAGTTATTTTTAAAATTTTAAAATAAAATAAATTTATACTTTTCAATTCAAACTGGACAACTAGAAATAAAAATTATAAAAAGTATTTTTAATAAATTATATTAAAAATAAAAATTAGTATTATTTCTAAAAGTACTTTAACATTTTTTAACTTAAAAAAATGTGTTGACTTTTAAAATAAGAAAATAATGTCGTTTTAGCTTGTAATTTACCCTATTAACAAATCTTAAAAAAATTTGTTGTTCTCGGTCACGTCATCAATCCTCCACACGCAGCACAAGACAACTGACAAACCCCGGCGTCCTGTGGTATGTATGAAAATATGCAAGTGCAACTTTATTTTTAGGACCCATTACGCCAGGCACGGAAAGGATATTATAGTCTCAATACTTTCCATAGGACCTGCCTGATTAAGAGACTTGACTCGACCAGGAGTGAAAGAATTCCAGACATCATAGCAGAAGTTAACTTAGAAAGAGAAAGGTAGCATAGCAAATAATTTGAAAATTTTTTATAAGAAGGCTTCTCATTTGGTGTCTTCCGTTCTCTCAATTTTACAGGTTATTACTTTAAATAATGACAACTCTCCCTTATAATCAACTACAGTTTTGGTCATGTAATGAAGCACGACTGTGACAATGAGAGAGAGAATACTATGCCTATATATTTTCTTTGACATAAGAAGAAATTACAGCTACATGTACCAAGCCTACTGCGCTTGCACAAACCCTTCTATGAAACTGCAAGAAAGAAAAAACAATGAAGGAAAAAAATAAAAAAACCTAACTTTACCCCTTTGCCAATCAATCTCACGAGTCAAATTACATCCATCTTCCTCCAACTTTTATTGAGTTCTGGTTCTTCTTTTACTAAAGGATGCCAATGAGCTAACCTACTCTTGAGATTCATTTTAGGTTATATAAGCATCAACTGGTAGGGAGTAATATAAACATATCAGAAGAGGCAAAGCATAAATTATAAACTACTTCCATGGAGGTTGCGGATGTTTGTAGTTAAATGGGTAGGATTCCCACCCACTGTCTGGTTCCTTTCTTTTCCCACCAACACCAGAACTTGATGGCTGTTGAATGATCCTTACATGCTCCTCTATAGCCCTGCTCTGACCAGGATAGAAAAGTTGCCTTGCAGCCAATGCGTCTCTATTCCCACCCTCAATCATGAAGCCAGAATTTAGGTCAAAGTTAGGACGTGAAGGCCCAACCCCATTTAATCCAAGTTGTGCACTGGTCATGCTCATGATGAACGGAGGCTGGACCTGTGAGTAAGACGACAGGACAGCTGAGGAAGATCCTACCACCTGAGGCACAACTGGAGCTCCTCTTGAGTCCACCATGTATGGAATTGTGCCACCTGAGCCATACATTGCCGATGAAAAAGACAAAGGGGACACTGATGTTAGTCCATTATAACCAAAAGTTGGTGAATGGCTGTAAGACACTGTGGGGCCCATCCCTAAAACACTATCTGCTCTTGACATTGTTAGATTCATTGCAGGCTCCATAGCCTTGCCATTTGAAGAAGACTTAGTTTCTCTTCTACCGACTTCCACCTTGGTACCCAATATAGAGATAACGGGAGCATCAGATTTAGAACCCCCATATGAGTTGATTATATGAGAAGACTTACTGGGGCCGTGGTCCAACAAATCAGTTTGAAGATAAGGCCTGTCATTCAAATCGATGTTTCTAACAGAAGGCTGCATTGATGATGTTGATGATGCAGGTGACGGGCTCCAATGGCCATTTCTTCCATAAAAGAGCTGTCCTTCGACCCTCTGATCTGAAGGTTGGGCATCAACATCATCACTGATACTGTTCAAATCCAATTCAAGCCTCCTTGATCTTCTAGGGCTAAGTTCCACTGATGATTGTCCAGAAGGAAGGCCAGATGATTCAGCAATTTGTTTTCCCAATCCATCTTCACTCTCAGCCACATTCAGATCAATATCAAGGCAATCCTGCCTTTGCTTGGAAATATCAGAGTTCCCACTAACAGAAACATTTTTCTCACTATCAGAATATTTACGAGGTGATGCAGGACGAAAGGCACTGGTTGCAGCAGATCCTTTCCATCCTAGCGTCCCCTCAAACTGCAAAGGGGCCACAGGCAACCCAGGAGTTGCTGCAGGCTTAGAAGCAGATACAACAGGTACTGGAGTAGACATAACATTTATAGAATTATCCATATCATCAGAACCAAATTCTTCATTGAGATCAAAAGCACAAAGACTTTTCTCTGAATTACCTCCTGGATCTAAAGCTGCTTCAGTCACCTGTGAGGACTCCACATCAGGTGTGCATTCTGGCTCAGCCTCGATATCGTCTGAAATACTAGCACGCCCCTCCTCCTCAGGGCATGCTTCAGTAGAGTAACTTTGTCTGGATGGGACCTCCTTGGGTGCAACAGAAGTGATTGCATCCTCTTTTCCTACAGAATCTGGGCTGCTTGGTTGAGTTGTTCCTCTTTCTGAGATTTTCTCTGAAGAAGTGCTGCACACCTCCCTCTCAACTTCTTGAGCAACTTGTCGAGCAACTTCTAAAGCATCAACTATGCCATACTCAAGTTCAATATCAGAACTCTTCGTGTCAATCTTATTAGGGCTTCTGCGATGTTTTCCAGGTTTAATAGAATCAGAACCATTGGAGGTTTCCTTGCCATCAATGCTAACATCCCCCTTACCTTCATTTACTGTGCTGGCATATTCTGTTCTGGAGAAGGACATCTCAAATACCTCAGGTTTTCCCAAGTTACTGCTACTGACTGATGATTCCTGCAATGCATTAGAACAACAACCATCATCCTTGTCCGCAGTCTTGAAAAGTTGTGGACTACAAGAATGTGCCGCTCTAATATCATCCACCCCACTCTTTCTATCAGATGTAGGTGTCCTCATGCTAACAGAAGCAGTAGTATTCTGACAAACTATATCCTCATTGTTTTCAACATTATGTTGTAAAGCATATTTATTCACAAATTCTGGTGCTTTTGCTTCACTAGCACCTGTAGAAGTTAGTCCAGGCTCCGGTTTTGTAGATGCCAAAGAGATCTCTGCCACTTCTACTTTTTCTCGAGGACAATTGACATTTTGCTCCTGCTTCTCCATTTTGGATAAATCATTTAACTTCAATGTGTCAGACTGTCCTTCGAAATCACCTTGCTTTGGAATAGCAATGCTACAGGAGCCAGTTGAAAGGTTCTCACCTACTGCGCATAAAGGTAATCCTTCATTTATGGGAACAGCTTCTTGAACAGAACTCAAAACAGTAGCAAGATGCTCTGGTGATCTCTCTTTGACATTTTCACAATCCAAACTTATGGGGGAATGGTGCTGATTATCATAACTCTGTATATGTCCACTGGCAACCCTTTCTGGTAGTAGACTATCTACTCTTCTCAGTGGAGATTTCTCATCTGCAACAAGTCCTGATGCATGATCATTATCCTTGCTAGTTTCATCAAGAACAGATGGCTGACCTTGTTCCCTAGCAATCTTGTCACTCCCATCATTGATTCTAACAAGCTCTATATCATGTGAATCCACTTCACCATTTCCACCCACCTTCCAGCGTTCAAATAATACTTTAGCTCCATCCTGAACCCTAGAGCTATGATGGCCAAGAAGATTTCTTACAGTTACCCATATCCCTGATGACATTGACTTCTCAATGTCTAGATGCAGCTTTTCAACAGCTCGTAACAAAGCAGTAATTGACTCCTCAACGAAGCCTTCATTTGTGTCAACACCAACATCTTGAGCATCCTTTAACCATCTGTTTATGAACCAAAGCCCATCTAACTTAATAAAAAGATCAAGACAATCTTTATTATCTGTAGCAGCAATAGTGCTCGCAACAGCAGCCCACTGCCTTGTTGCATCAGCAACATTCTTAACAACACAATCTTTCTCCTGCTGCATTACAGAGACCAACTCCTGCACTCTAGAAGGGGCTGTGAGCCCATCCTTCATCTCAGTCAAGGTAAAGAAATCTTCAAGTGTCATACTGCTTCACATAACCATTTTCAGAGCATCAATGCCATCATTTTGGAATGACAGGACTTTTTCTTCCATTAAGAATTGCAAATGGATTTTAGGAACCAACTTCACAAACCACTGCAAAAATTCATAATGTAAATATGCATTTTAGAGGACTGTTAGGCATTAGGCATGAATCATCTAGGGAAGGAATATCATAAAGAATCCTCCTATCAAGAAATCATAGCACAAAACAGATCAATTTCCCAAATGACAGTAACAATGAGGTAAGAAATGACTGCAAAGAAATGGCAGTAACAGTAGAATGCCTAACCATTCTAGACCACCAAATATAATTAAGAATCCAGATTGGAAAAACATTGGGTAGTCACTAGTCACTACTGATGCAACTACATAAGCCCTGATTAAAGTTTTGAATAGAATACCCACTTAAATAAGGTAACACGACATAAAGAAAACTTGAACATTTAATGTTATCTTGTTATTCATAAAGGCTAGGTCATATATCTCAAGGAAATTACCAACTATGGTCAAGACACAAGAAACAGTTTTCATATGTCATTCAGAATTAAAGCAAGAAAATGCATAATCAAAAACTTAATTAGAGGTATCAAGATTCGGAGACACAAAATGAGACAAGAAAAACAGAAGGTTTTAATGTTTAGTACTCTATATTAAACAAATGAAACATCCTGTAGGAAGCATAAGACACCATACAAATCCCAGCTTGCATTACTTGAGCACATGATTACATTATTTGTGCCCTCACCTTGAATCAATAAACAACATCTACATTTTTTCTTATTGAATGTCTCTTTGGCATATTTGGAAATTAGCTAAGGCAAATCATTGACTTGTACTGTATCAACTACTCTGAACCCTTATATACAATCTCCTAGGACCGGTCCTACTTACAGCCAATTTGATTGCCACCTAGTGTACAGTAATTACATGAAGCAACGTTGAATTCTCTGAAGATGTAAATCATTAATAATGAATATAAAATTATGGGTAATCAATTGACTGGAGCAGTTTTAATTACTACAGTATTCAATGGAAGATATACACATGAGCATGTTTGGACAGCTTCCAAAACATATGTTTGGGAAAATGGAAAGTAAGTCCGTAGTTTTATTTTTCTTCCACAAATATAAACCTTAGAATGCATTCAAACTCATGGAAAAATACAAAAAAATCAAAATCAAGTACAACTGCCCTCAAGCTACACTTCTGAATTCAATTATATAACCAACAAATATAAAGTTCTCAAAGTTGAACATTTATAGCATCAGGAGAGAATGCATTTCCCTATCGATATTGTTAAATCCAAAATTTAAGATGACCAAACAGAAAAATCTTAGTTATAATAAAACTACCAACTCATTAAGTCCATCAACATAGCATTGCCATCATGATTTGTGGGACACTAGAGTAAATACTTAAGACAGTTCACATCTTCTCTATCCCAAAATATACATCAAAAGCTCGCTGACAATGTGGAAAAACTTAAAAAGAGAATAAAAGAACAATGATACTCTCCCATTCTTGTATATAAATCAAGAGATAATATCAAATTTGAGACTTCTTATCTTACTCAATTAACGAAAAAGGGGTCTTCTATCTTAGGCTAGTGTCAAAGTCAGCATACTAGAGAATTCTGTAAAAAGGGAACTTTAAATCTATTGAAGCCATAAACAGACTTAATTTGGTGATATATGCAGGTGCCTAAAAACATTGATAAATATCAGGTTTGATTCACATTTATTAGGATCTCAATTTATTAAATCACCTTAATGTTCTATCATGATTAAAATCAGCTTAATGATCATTGATGAGTCATCATAGAGAAATTCATTGATTGACTTGCTAATTCATATTGAACCACATAAAACAAAGGTTGATGATCAATGTGCTTTGTTTTATTGATATATATAATTTTACATACCAGTAAGTTGAAACTAATTTATTGGGTCAACAAGTATAAGGTAATTTGCATGCATTTGGAAGGCATTCAGTAAAGTGCAGAAAACATGTAAAACCCACCACATCTTTTCCAGTCAATGCATAGATACCTCTTGTCTGACAAGAGAAATGACATGTTCAGCATACTAATATCAGTTAAATCCACTGATTAGGTATAAAAGGCTCAAGAAATTTGGCATCCATTTCATGCTATAAAAATGTCTTGAATTCTCAGAGAAAACAATAATAAAAATAGAATATAAAATTTTAGCAAAGGAGAGAAAATTCTAAAGCCACATAAAGAGTATTTAGAATCAAAGAATAAAAAGTCAGTTTCCTAATTAACATACAGAAATTTCAACAATAAGATTACCAAATTAAATTTTGAGACAGTAAAAGGCATTCATTGCGAGTGGAAAGCAAATTAAAAAATATAGATGTCAACAATAAGATTACCGAGTCACTTGAGGGGCTGGTACAAAGTTATAATTGGATGAAAAATCTAACATTTCAGTCTCGATCGCTGAATAAATATTACTTCATCACTGAAAAATCCAATTCAGAACTACAATTAGAACCCCGCCCAGAAAATATAATCAAATTAAATTAAAAAAAAACAAAGCAGCAAAAATATGATTAAGAACAAACTCAGTCAGGAACCCGTTGGCATATAACCGAAAATAGTATAGTTCCTTCATTTCCAACAAGAGCAGCCAATAAATTCAAAAATGGTATTGACAGAGCTATTATCGACGCGACTAGAGCAAAACCCTAGAAATGAACGTTTTATAAGAGATGTGGAAAACCCCTAAAAAATCACAACTTCGTATCCTCGACTGAAAAGTATCAAATTGTAAAGAGGAATGAACATAATGTGTAATTTATCGTAATTGAAATGCTGAAATATGTAATGAAAAACGTAAAATCCAAAAACAAAGTTAAATCAAGAACAAGATAAGTAAGATGGAAATTAAGCGAAAAACGAAACCGAAAACATAGAATTGTAACACAGGTTTCACCTTCGCCAATCAATTCGAAACCCTAGCTCTGACTCAGCTTCCAGAGAGGAGCTGCACCCACTCTTGATTGCGTGGATTCTAGAATGTTCTGTCTTCAGAGTCAAATTTGGGCTTTCCCTGTCTAGAGCTCGGCTCTCTCCTCTCTATTCCTGAGTTCTTTGTTCTTTCCTTTCGCGACCTCGTCTTGTCCTCTGCGAATGCTTTTTAGTTTTTTTTTTTTTTTTTTTTCAAAGCAAGGGAGATGAGCAAAGCAACGTTTCCCTTCTACGAAATATTTGCTGCTGACATTAAAAATTGATTTTTCTGTTTTCTGAATTTCGTACGACTTCGTATGTTGGGCATTAGCACGTGCAAAGCCACACGCCGGTCGGAATTAATCGGTTCAATCCGGTATCCAGCTCATTTAGTGAACCGGTAAATAGGACCCGACTCCGATTAAAACTCGGTTATCAAATGTGTATATTGTAGGTCAATAATCCTTCTATTTAATCATACTGTTTAATTTTAATTTTTTTTCTTATAATGTGATAGGAAGTACAATGAACTAATATGATAGAATTGTTCCTCGGTTGCTTGAATAGACGAATTTCTTTTAAATTTGTCCTATTGATGATCTTGATTAATAGGTTGTACACGTATATATAATAATTATTATTTCACATTTGAAATGAGACTGTCTACTACATGTACCATTTTGTCTAACGATGATGACTAACACACCATGCTAATAAAATATTTATATCCTTTTACATCTCTTCCATGTAAGACCACTAGCTTTATAATATAAGTATGATCTATGTTTTTGTAAACTACCATTATGCTACCATGTTAACTATAGCTCCACCAATAGAGGTTACATTGAGAAACTTCCTCTCTCAACCAACTTGAAGGTACTAGTAGCCATATCGGACAGACCGAAAATTAACATATTGTGTACATGCACATGTTTATTTTACATGTGTAACACGTTAACGATTAAAAAACGCAGTCACAATTGTTTTTTTTTTTTTTTTGGGTTTAAGATACATGATATAGCATAAATTTGAATGTAATGATTAAGATTTTTAGTTAATTATCCACGTCATCCTCTACTTATTATTATATTTTCACAGTTCTTATATTTATGAGTAAATTTGCACATCGCCATAATGAGAATTTGAGCAAAGAGTTATAATTAGGCTTGATACATATATATTTTGTTTAAAAACTTGCACGACGCTTCCTTTTTTAGTAGATCTCTAATAATATATTGTTAAAAAATATTCTCTATTCTATTTTTTTGACAAGAAATTAAATTTCTGCTCAAAATTTATATATGTTAATTCAAAAAAATTAATTAAAATTATTTAAATGTATTTACTAATTATCATATTTATGGAAAAAGTTAATGTCATCAATTAAAATTAAATTGAAAGTTTTTAGCACATATATGAAATGTTAAAAGAGTTAAGTGAAATTTTAGAAATATTAAATATAATTTAAGAAAACATTTAATTAGCGCATTTTACTCTAAAATCTATACTATGTCTCCTCTTTTGTGTTTGGGCAGTTGAGTAGCTTATAGCAGATGGGTAATGCTGTCTAGGGTTATGATGGGTTAGACTTCAAATTTCCAGCTTTAATTAAAGCTTCCACAGGTTGTCCTCACTCCATGACCTATCTAATTTCTTCGGTATAATGATGAAGAAACAAGCATTTTCGCCTTTGTCTGCCTTTTCAAGGACAATACTTGATTCTAGAAAGAAGTTGTGCTTAATTTCTAAGGTTGTTTTTGTATCGCATTAAAGAAATCAACAAGCATCTAGGTAATTAAGTTAGTTAATTGCTGTGGATTGGAACAAGTATATGGCTTCAATTCGGATGCTATAATTAGTGCCATGAGTTTGGATCAACATGACAATAAAGAACACAAGCGAAGGCTAATTGAGTAATTTCCTTTTCCACTACAAACTGCAATTTCATATTAATGTTTCTAACTTGTGTTGGTGTTGATTTTCAATTTTTCCTTCTTTAATAAATAATTTAAAACTAAATTTAATTGATCACATATCAACATGATGTGAATAGAGTTTCATATTACATAATTTCCTGAAGTTTAGTTCAATAGCAGTCCAAGAAAGTGTATGTATGTAATGGAAGTAGATACAGTAAAAAGGAAAGGTTTCATTGGTGTCACTGCCATGGGATCCCCATGCATGCATGAGGGGTACTTTTTACATGGCCAAACTAAGTGGCACATGATTTGGTGAAGAAAAAAGTAAAATTAACATTGCATGCCTGGCAAAAACATAACCCAATGCATCGGCCAGAAAATGCATATGATCAAAAGGTGTAAGTTATAACTACACTGATTTGCCCCTTCCCATATTCTGGACCACCATCACCCATCACTCTAGGGACCAGCTCACCAGAAACATCTTTAGTTTTTACTCTTTATTTGAGCTGCATGCAACTCAACAAGCCTCATGCGCATTCACCATCGATTTCAGTATAAAAAGTGGGTGGTCTCATTCAATCATTTTGGTGAGATGGAAGTTTCAAGCTAGGCATTGCCTTCAACCTCAACCATCAAGGGAATAATTATTGAGGTTATAATTAATTGTATAGGGATAAAGGTTGGGCCCAGGAGTAGCCATAACTCATATGATGGGCTTTTTGAACAACAAAGTCGGCATGCATCAAGTTGGTTGGCTTATAATAATAACTACGGGATTATAGCTTATAAAGTGTTCATGGGCAGTTAACGTGCTCGCTTCCTCGGCCACTCGTTCACCATTTGATTACCACTGCACAAATTTTCCAAAGGGCAGTAATGGAGCCGAGTTTTTCGTTGGCATTGTTAATCCCTTCTCAATCTCATTTATTAGCCCCAAGCTCCACCTTGCTCTCCATGGATACTTACGACTTGTTCTCTCTTTCTCTCTCTCTCTCCCTCTGTTTGTGTGTGTTTGAGTGCATCTCCTAGCTGCAAGCTGCAATGGAAGAAGTGGAGCTTGCCTCCTCTTCGCCTTCACAACCAACCACAGCAAGCAAACCGGAGAGTTTTTCCTTCTTTGGCTTGTTCGCTGCTGCTGACACAATTGACTATGTCTTAATGTTCTTAGGGAGCATTGGTGCCTGCGTCCATGGTGCAGCTCTTCCTGTATTCTTTATTTTGTTTGGCCGTATGATTGATTCTCTGGGACATCTTTCTAGGCATCCTCACCAGTTGTCCTCACGCATCTCTGAGGTACTATTTTCCTCCTTAGAGTTAAACTATATTTATGGCTTACATGCCGTTGCCAACCTTGTAATACATTCTTGTCTGGCTTTAAATTACATCTTTTTAATTTCTATGCTTCCTCTTTTCCAATTGGCACATGGGCTTGGAGTATTCTAAACTTTGTGCAAGAGGGTGGCACGACCTGGTCTTGCTCCCCTGTTATAAATTCCTCCAACAGTCAAATGATTATATGGTCGAAGCAGCATAACAATCTATTACTCTTCTGTACTGTACGCATTCCTTCTTCCGCATGACTCCCCCTTAAAATTAATTTCATCCATTGCAGAATGCTTTATACTTGGTCTATCTTGGACTCGTCGTTCTGGCATCAGCTTGGATGGGTATATCCTAATCCTATCACTTGAACCTAATCTTCTGTTTGTACATTTACCTTGTTGACTACTATGCTTCAGGGGTTGCATTCTGGATGCAAACAGGGGAGAGGCAAACAGCTCGTTTGCGCTTAAAGTATTTGCAATCAGTTTTAAAAAAAGATATTAATTTCTTTGACAACGAAGCCAAAGACGCTAATATCATTTTCCACATTTCGAGCGACGCAATACTGGTACAAGATGCAATCGGTGACAAGGTAATGAATGTGTCATGCTCATACGTTTTCGTAATACATAAGCTTGCTTGGTTAATATCTGATTTATTGAACTCAATGCAGACAGGCCATGCTATACGTTACCTGTCACAATTCATTGTTGGATTTGCCATCGGATTTACATCAGTGTGGCAGCTTACACTGCTCACTTTGGCTGTAGTTCCATTGATAGCTGTAGCTGGGGGAGCTTATACTATTACTATGTCTACCTTGTCAGAAAAAGGTGAAGCAGCTTATGCAGAAGCTGGGAAAGTGGCAGAAGAGGTAATGAATTCGCCTCAGTTTTATCTTTGTGTAGCCTAATTATCAAGTCTATCTTGTTGCCATAATATTGATTTATTAAAATTCTACAGTTACAAGTCATTTATGAATTAAACCCTGCATTATGCATCTTTTATCGTTTTGATGCATCAGGTAATTTCTCAAGTGCGTACTGTGTACTCATTTGTTGGAGAAGATAAAGCAATTGCATCATACTCCAAATCACTTGATAAAGCTCTGAAACTAGGCAAGAAGAGTGGTTTTGCAAAAGGAGTTGGAGTAGGCTTAACATATGGGCTGTTGTTTTGCGCTTGGTCATTACTTCTGTGGTATGCAAGCATACTTGTGAGGCACCATAAAACAAATGGAGGGAAAGCATTCACAACTATCATTAATGTCATCTTTAGTGGATTGTGAGTCCTAATTCTAAGCTCATATGACAATTAAAATAATGCTTTTGTGGACTACAACTTGACTCTTTTTCCTCTATAGTGCTCTTGGTCAGGCTGCTCCAAACCTTGGTTCTATTGCTAAGGGGCGTGCAGCTGCGGCTAATATCATGAACATGATTGCATCAGTTTCAAACAATTGTACAAGTTTGGACAAAGGGATTGTTTTACCACAAGTGGCAGGGCAAATTGAATTTTGTGAGGTCTGCTTTTCTTACCCCTCACGATCCAACATGGTCTTTGAAAATTTGACCTTCTCAGTAACTTCTGGGAAGACTATCGCAGTTGTTGGTCCTAGCGGTTCAGGAAAGAGTACAATCATTTCCATGATCCAGCGATTTTACAACCCTACTTCTGGTAATAAATGTCATTTGTGAAATTTGATCATTTAATTTATAGTTAAGAGGTCAGACTAATGCATGAATTTTTTTACTAGGTAAGATATTGTTGGATGGACATGACTTAAATAGTCTTCAGTTGAAATGGTTAAGGGAACAAATGGGTTTGGTTAGTCAAGAACCAGCACTATTTGCCACAACAATATATGAAAATATTTTACTCGGAAAAGAAGATGCAGACATGGATCAAATCATACAAGCTGCCAAAGTTGCAAATGCTCATTCTTTCATTGAAGGGTTACCTGATGGTTATCACACTCAAGTGAGTTTTGCCAACCCTAGATTAGGGTAAAGTGGTTATAATAACAAAGTTTTTTAAACTAGTGGAAACCTTAAAAATTACATTCAATAGTTCAAATTGAGCAATTACAAGATGACCTATTTGTGAAACTAGAAAAAATTATAACATTGAAAGTAGTCTACTTATTAAATATTTGAACACTCATGGTATAGAGTTCTTAAATTTAGGTTGGTGAGGGTGGCACACAACTTTCAGGAGGGCAAAAGCAAAGAATTGCTATAGCAAGAGCAGTGCTCAGAAATCCAAAAATATTACATCTAGACGAGGCTACCAGTGCCCTTGATGCAGAATCAGAACTCATAGTTCAGCAGGCACTAGAAAAATTAATGTCGAATCGTACTACAATAATTGTTGCTCACCGATTATCCACCATTCGTGATGTAGATACAATTGTGGTCTTGAAGAATGGTCAAGTTGTGGAAAGTGGTACTCATTTGGAATTAATGTCAAAAAATGGGGACTATGTGAATCTGGTGAGTTTACAAGCCTCAGAAAACCAAATGACAAGCTCTAGTGCAATATCTCGCACTGCAAGTTCAAGAAATTCAAGTTTTCGAGACACTTTAGACAACCAGAATTACGAGGAGGAATTGAATTCAATTGCTACAAGAAAGTTGCAAACAAGTGGCCAAAGGTCCATTCCATCAATCATGGACTTATTGAAACTGAATGCTCCAGAGTGGCCTTATGCAATACTTGGATCAGTGGGTGCAATTATGGCAGGCATGGAAGCTCCTCTCTTTGCCCTTGGTATCACGCATATTTTAACTGCATTCTATTCTCCTAATGGTTCTAAAATCAAGCAAGAGGTTGATCGGGTAGCTCTCATATTTGTTGGAGTGGCTATTGTTACTATACCAATTTATTTATTGCAACATTACTTTTATACATTGATGGGAGAGCGTCTCACTGCCCGTGTACGTTTGCTAATGTTCTCAGGTACTCCTTAAATTGCTATACTTTTTGGCATGTTGTTTATTTATTTTCACGTTACTAAAACTTTAAAATTACAGCTATCCTAACCAACGAAGTTGCGTGGTTCGATTTGGATGAGAACAACACTGGATCACTAACAGCTATGCTAGCTGCAGATGCAACATTAGTAAGAAGTGCTCTGGCTGATAGACTCTCAACTATTGTACAAAATGTAGCTCTCACTTTAACAGCATTTGCTATTGCCTTCACACTGAGCTGGAGACTAACAGCTGTGGTTGTAGCCTGCCTACCTCTTCTTATTGGAGCTTCTATCACTGAAGTTAGTCTTATCTCATCTAATGCAATTAATGTGCTTTAATTAGTGCATTATAGTTATCGTTACAATATAAATGTGTTGAAACATTGCTTTTGAACCTGCAGCAACTATTTCTTAAGGGATTTGGAGGAGATTACAACGTTGCCTACTCTAGAGCAACTTCGTTGGCACGCGAAGCTATTTCTAATATACGCACCATTGCTGCTTTTGGTGCAGAAGATCGAATCTCGTTCCAATTCGCATTTGAATTGAACAAACCCAATAAGCAAGCACTTTTACGAGGCCACATATCGGGATTTGGATATGGTGTAACACAACTATTTGCCTTTTGCTCCTATGCTCTTGGCCTTTGGTATGCATCCATCTTAATCAAGCATAAAGAGTCTAATTTTGGAGACATTATGAAGTCCTTTATGGTATTAATCATCACTGCTCTAGCAATAGCAGAAACACTAGCTCTTACCCCAGACATTGTAAAGGGATCACAAGTACTAGGGTCAGTATTCGGTATTCTTCAAAGGAAAACAGTCATCCCCCCCGATGACCCCAACTTGAAGGTGGTAACTGAAGTGAAAGGAGAGATAGAGTTTAAGAATGTGTGTTTCAGCTATCCAATGAGACCTGATATCACCATTTTCCAAAACTTCAACCTAAAAATTAAAGCAGGGAAAAGTCTCGCAGTAGTTGGTCAAAGTGGTTCTGGGAAGAGTACCGTGATTTCGTTGGTAATGAGATTTTATGACCCAACTTTTGGGATGGTTTTGGTGGATGGATGTGATATTAAAAGCTTAAACTTGAGATCCTTGAGGCTCAGAATAGGTTTGGTTCAACAAGAACCTGCTTTATTCTCTACCACAATTTATGAAAACATCATGTATGGAAATAAGGAAGCATCAGAAATTGAGGTAATGAAGGCAGCAAAAGCAGCAAATGCTCATGAATTCATCAGTAGAATGCCTGAAGGGTATCAAACAGAGGTTGGTGAGAGAGGAGTACAATTATCAGGTGGCCAGAAACAGAGGATCGCAATCGCTAGAGCAATTCTAAAAAATCCTTCCATTCTTCTACTAGATGAAGCAACAAGTGCATTGGATACAGTATCGGAGAGGCTTGTCCAACAAGCTCTAGAGAAGCTTATGGAAGGCCGAACAACAATCTTGGTAGCACACAGGTTGTCAACAGTTCGAAATGCAGACAACATTGCAGTGTTACGAAGCGGGAGGGTGGCTGAAATGGGTAGCCATGAGCGTCTAATTGCCAAACCTGAAAGCATCTATAAGCAATTGGTCAGTTTACAGCAAGAAAACGGTGACCAAGCACTGTATTGATCATACAAAATTTGAAGTTTAAGTAATCTAAATACAAAGCTTATTGTTGAAATTGTTTCTCAATCCTCTTACTTACAACATATTGTTTATAAAGAAAATGCATACACAAATTTTTAAGATAAAAATGTTTGTTGCAGATATTTTATTTGAATTTTAAAGATCTCCTTCCATCTCTACTCAGTCCTCGTTGCTCATAATTTCAAATCTCAATATATTTTCATCGAATTCATTTTCATTGAAAATAAATCTATGCGAGTTAACACAAATTTGTGTACGAAAGCCCGAAGTCAAGTAGGGTCTATCCATTTCAATCACATTACCATCATATGATATCTTCAATGTGCTAACCAAAGAGTAGATTAGTTATTTTCGTGCTAGCTCATGTCTTTGGTCCCTTCATCTATAGTAAAGGGAGAGGATAAGATATGGCCGGCACATAGACCCTGCACATGGCCTTTCCAATGTTGAAGTCAAGTTAATTAGATTGTATGGGTTTTAATTTAAATCTCCGCTTATTTATTAGTATGTCTTATTTGTAACTACAATATCACTTTTACCTCTCATGCAATTAAGTATAAAATTGCATTCGGCGTGAAAAATCATACAATATGCCAATTCTCATGTTGAATTGAACATTGCATTTTTTTTATTAATAATATGACTAGAAAAATGCATCAGTCTTTGCTCGTATTTTCAATTATCTATTTCACTTATCCTTCAACCCCAGCACATGTATAAGATATGTAATCCACTTGTAACAAAAGAAAATGTAATTCCCTATCTTTTCTCTTTATAACAGCTCAGCACTATTTAAACCTATTTAACTTTATAAATCGCAACTCTGAAATGTTGAAGTATGTGTGTATATATATCTTTCACTTTGGTTTGCATATTAAAATTTTATGCTATCATTACGAACAAAATAAAGATATGCTTTTGCTCGGATTTTGTTCCGTTTATCTGTCTCTAAATTATTTCTTTTAAGAAAAAGAATAATTTTAGACTATATTAGATTCTCAATCAACCTTGCAAGATCCAGGCAATCATTTGTATGTCCAACCTATTTGTATGTCTTTAAGCTTTGATATTTATTTTTAAATCAATTTAAAAATGGTAATTAGGAATAATTTAATAAATTCATACTACTATTCCCTGATGTATTGAAAAATAAAAAGATTAATTAAAAAAAAGAAACAGCTTAGGAAAAGAAATAAAAAAAAAAAAAATCTGATCTGTAACATATCGGATATAGCTGGCAAATGGTTGTCTGGGTCAACAAGTCTTCAAGTTGAGGTTGTGTGTATCTCAAAGTCAAAGGCCTTTCTTTCATTCAAACATCAATTCATTTCTACATTTTCTCTTCCCTCTGTCTGCCTCCATGCCTGCAATTAAGGTCCTGTCACTGTGAACTTCGTCTGTCAAGTATTCATTTCCAGATCTGCCACTGTGAGGTTTCCTTCACACTCGTGAAATTTCTGTGATTCTCTGAATGAGTGCAAGAGGAACATTTGAAATAGTGAAAGAAGAGTCGAGACTCAAACAGGGGGTTGTTACATTTTGTCTGGAGTAGGAGATCTGCTGCTTCCCTGTTGGAGATGAGTGCGTCCAGATTCATCAAGTGCGTCACTGTTGGTGACGGCGCTGTCGGCAAGACCTGCCTCTTGATTTCGTACACCAGCAATACGTTTCCCACGGTTGCTTTCTCTTTCGTATCTGCTGGGATATTTCTTTCGTTTTTGTTCGAATCGTTGCATATAAATGTAGTTTTATCCATGAATATGATAAATGATAATCTATTGCTTCCTTTTCATATTTCCTAGTTTCTTATTGGAAAAATGGACTTGTCATCAAATGCGCAGATAAAATGAGTTTTACAATGCATGTTTCTTACTTTTCCCTTTTAGAATTCTTTAAATTATACTTGTTTTCCATTTTGGACACCTGGTAGTAGAAATTTTTCTGATAATAAATTTGTGGAGGCAATTCACGTTGTCGTACTTTTTCGATTCTAGGACTTGTAAGTAATCCTTGACTTCGATTGAAATTCGCCACCGTAGGACCATAATTATTATTGTAATTATTGAATGAATATATTTCTTCGACCAAGTGCTTCAAAGATTATTTTACTTTAGTTAAACCAACTGATAGCTGCATTTTCTACTTTTAAGTTCTAACTTCTAACCCTTACGACATCTTACCTTTTTATGGTTTGAATGGTTCTATATGATTTGATTAGTCAGGACTTAGGAGTATTTATAGCTTTCTTTATTTGTAGATTCTGTTTTGTATAAGGATGAGAGAAGAGTCATGAGTTTATGATTGCTTACGTAGGATTGTAGAAGATAGTAAGGCTTTTAGGAGTTTATAATGTAGTTTACACTTTGAAAAGGTTTTAATATCTTCTTATATCAGAATTAATATGTAATTGTTCCATATTTTTGAGTACATAATATGCTTCATGAATAGTGGGAACTAACTTATGGATTTGCACTGTAGTCTGTAGAGTGTAGAAAGAGAAAGTCTTCTTGTTTTTACTTTCTTGAAGACCTTGATTTCATTCTTCTACAAATTATAGCTTCATAATGTCACCCTTCTCATTTGTTGTTCATGAATAACAGGACTATGTGCCAACTGTTTTTGACAATTTCAGTGCTAATGTTGTTGTTGATGGAAGCACAGTTAATCTTGGGTTATGGGATACCGCTGGTAATTATTTTCATTGCAAGAATTATATTTCTTTTTCATCACATTGTTTGGTTTTTCCTTTCTGGTCATTTAACTTAAAGTTTGACAGGTCAAGAGGATTATAATAGATTAAGGCCCTTGAGCTATCGAGGGGCAGATGTATTCATACTTGCCTTTTCTCTTATAAGCAAGGCCAGCTACGAAAATGTTGCAAAGAAGGTTATTTCCTTGAATGAAAAGAATCTAGTTAGGCTATCAAATACATGCATTCCTTAATTTCAATCAACTAATTAATTTATTGCTCTTTTTCCCCTCCATATCAGTGGATCCCTGAACTGCGGCATTATGCCCCCGGAATTCCAATAATTCTAGTTGGGACGAAGTTAGGTAACTCTTTTTCCTTCCCGTCCTTAAATATATTGGCATATTGTTATTGAATCTTATTCTTAACTAATATGCATGTAGGTGTAGCAGGTTTTTGTCAATGCAATAAAATCTGTTTGTTTGGCTAGTTAATTACTTTGCTTATTTGATATGATTGTCACTCTATGCAAAGTCATCCGACATAGATGATAATGATAGTTAAATACCTGCTTATCCTATGTAAAGTTCCAACAGTTTTTCTTAACTTACAGATCATGAGACTAATTAAATATTTATCAAGTGTACTCTAATTCTTGGATTTGACTTTTAAGGAAAAAAATCAACAACTCAAAGGGCTTTCGCTTCCTAGTTTACTTTGTTCATACACTAACCCAAAACATGAGGAGGTGTGACTGGTGTCTTGGAGTCACTTGCCTTTCCTATTCATATTTTATTTTGAGTGCACTGAAAATAATTTGTTCTCAAAGTTTATTGGACAAAAGAGGAAAATGGTAAATTGGATCACCATTGTGTAAGTTCAGGTTCAATTTGTTATTTCTGTGGAAGAGAGAGATGCAGGGCAGAGCAACTAGACCTCTATCTAGGTTGTGATTTGATGGTGCACTGATGGGAAACCTAGAATTCCGTCTTAAATTGCAGTAGAACATAGGTACAGTAGTAAGGCAAATAGAAAAGAAAACTCCTAGCACTTTGAGGGGCTAGGACCTTCCACAAGAACACCCAGAATTCTGCCTACCTTTCCCTCTGTCCTTACCCTCTTTTATTCTCATTTCGCTAACAAACTTTGTCTAGAGCCTCCTGATTAATCTTCCACCTTTCATGCTTCCAAAACCCTTAATAGCCCCATATGTCTTCATTGTACAGCACTTACTAACTGTAGGGGTCTATCATGCACACATCTTCGAGAGTAGCAATTCTCCTTCATTTGTGGGTTATCAATTCACTAAGATGAAATTATTTCTAAGATGAGTCCTTTACTTAGCAAGAAAAACAGCTTTCAGCAGTTCATCACTAAGCTGAATATTCAACTTCTAACCAAATTTTGTGGGATGATGCAAAGGATTGTAATTAATTTGTTCTGCAGATCTTCGGGATGATAAGCAGTTTTTTATGGACCATCCTGGTGCAGTGCCTATAACTACGGCGCAGGTAGGAACTGCCAGTCTTTCACTTTCTTTAGTCTTTACCCTTTGTTTTGGTAGGGGAGGATTAGTTACTGACTGTTGGTTTATTGACCCATTAATGTTTGTTCTTACTCTATGAAGGGAGAAGAACTGAGAAAACTGATAGGTGCTCCTGCCTACATTGAGTGTAGTTCAAAAACGCAGCAGGTTTGTGGTTTCTCTCCACTTGCTTAACATTTGTGCCATGACTGTTTTTTGCCCTTTTTTTCATAGGGTTCATGTGTTGTGATTACAGAATGTGAAAGCCGTGTTTGATGCAGCAATCAAAGTGGTTCTTCAACCACCTAAGCAAAAGAAAAAGAAGAGAAAGGCGCAGAAGTCCTGTTCAATATTGTGACTTAGTTAACTTAAGGGAGCAGTAAGCTATATATAGTTTGGACTGACATTTTAGGGTATTAAGTCCAATCATCATATATTGTGGCTTCACCTCGTCGTAATCTGTAACTACCATCTGCTTAATTTGATAACACAACAATTTCTATGTCCAACTGTAAGAAGTTTCCCTACGAGAAAGACTGTCATGATGTGAATGTGGTCATTCATAGGCAGTACTTTTAATTCCATCTAAACATTCTAATGATATTTGTGGTTTTGGACAATCTTAGTTGCTCATTAGCTGACATTAGATCGTTTCTGTCTATGGCTAAAGGAAAGAAATTGTGACCAAATTAAGTGTGTTATATTGTTATTATATATGACTCTTGTAATTGTGTTGTTGGCACTAGTTGTGACGCGGTATCATTCGCCCCTTGATAAAAAAGCTATGAATTATTGAAGGAATGAACAAAACTAAAAGGGGTCACTCACCCATCTGGAGAACATTCATGTAAGAGCTGGTTTAACTTTAAATCATCTTCCCATAAGAATCATCAAGCAATGTGATAAATTAATAACAAGGTGCTTGCTTTTGACCCACAAAAATTCGAATTTTGTACGTTTTTAGAGTTCTCTTCTGCACAACGTAATATATGGATCCTATAAAGGGCATAACGACCCTTCAGCTGCAGTCAAATGCAGGTTATGGTCTAGGATAGCTATTCCATATGACAAAAAGTTCAGTCAATAGTACTCATTACTCATTAGGTATAAATAAGTGAAACATTCACTGGAAAAAAAGAGAGAAAAGGTGAAAACATTCATGCCACTTGATGCGAGGTTTAATTTCAATCAAACTCAAGAGGCTCCTAACCACCATATCAATTTTCCAATTATATTCATGATCGATCAAACGAATAAGCAACTGTCTGCAAGTCTTAGTGAAATTTCTAGAATGAATACTCTAATGTGACTTATCTTAAACTTCTAAGACCTCTTTAAAAAGTTCCTCACAAGGTTAAAAACATTTGGAGACCAGAAAAGGTCATACACTTCTAGTTTCACCCGTGTTACTCGCGTGCAGTTGGTTGCAAGTGGTAATCATCAGAAAATTTGAATTATGAAAAGCTCGTCTTCACAGTTGACAAACTGGGCAAAGCAATTTCTGAATTTAAACAGTGGAATCAGAAAAGCACATTATTTTATTTTTTAAAGAAATATTACGCTCTTCACATTTAATTTATATTATCTTGTAATATTAACATTGAAATCATATTTTTATATTTTTACGTAATTCGGGGTTCTTTTTTCCTCCGACCAAGTCTCTTCAGAGCAGATAACCCAATCGAAGGCCTCTAATAAACCACAAAGATACCCACAAGACAACTGACAAAAAAGTCAAGTAGTTTTAGATGAACATAAAGATAGACAATTAATTCTAGGAAAAAAATAACTACTTATCGAATATACATTTTAAATATTTTGAGAACATTTAAATAACTTTTAATAATAGCGAGCATAAACCTATAAATCTCCCATCATTTTACACCATGTTTTACTTTATTATTTCCTATTACTCATATGTACCACCAACAGACGAACGTAAACATTCATAACAGAACATCATAATTCGGCCACAACCAGCTTAACCAGCACCGTATAGGCTTAAATTTTCAGGGATTCAGAAGATATAAATTGAAGAATCCACCATGGATATTGGTTCGACTTAACGAGTTTGTTTCTATATATTTGTGTACATACTAACAGCTACAATTGGTATAGTGACGGGGTAGAGAAATATTACACAACATCTGCTATCCAACGTCAAGTGCCTTTTCTACTTAAAAATACAGCACCTGCACCTGCAAACTTGTGCAACAAGGCTCCCTAAAACTACCTCTGTCATTTAATAATTCGAATGCGACCACAAAATAATCAAAGAATCAAAATGGTACGGCGTAAGGTAACCCATATATATCAGCTTCTGGTAAGTATTGAGCACTAGGCCAGAGAGTTGGAATTAAACACCGTGGGGCATCATTAACAGACTTCACCTTCTTTGGTGCAGGTCTATGCTCTCGATGTTCTGATGCAAACAGCCAGTCCTCATCCTCTAACTTGATTCCGTCGCACTGAGGTGAATATGAAGACAAATTCGAAAACAATGAATTATACACGGATGCCATCCTTTGCCTTTCATTATCAATCAATACGGTGTTTTGATCATCCACTCCAGCACTATCTTCAATTAAATTTTGATATACTTTGCTATGTTTAGAATCAGAGTTCCTCAGGCATTGGGATAGCCTGCATGTCTCATTAGCAAATGAATCTGCGGTTCCTATACTTCCAGAGGTAGAACCTGACTGATATTCTAGTCGAGACCCTTCAGATTCTCTCTGTTTTCTCAATGGCAATCGAATTCTAAAGATAGTTCCTGTATCACAGACAGTCCAAAATTGAATATTAGCATTGTGACCGAACATAAAAGCAAATACTAAAATAATCTGTAAACCCAGTTTACACACCATGATCATTACTTGATGGCGAGTTGCTTCTTTTTCTCTTATTGCTGCTTTGAGTACTGTCAGACAAGCAGCATGGCTCATGGGAAGAGAAAGGTTGGTCATGCTCCTCTGTAATACCACTCCTTTCATGTTGCTCATTTTCATCATAGTCTCCTTTCTGCAAAGGACCACTGTCTGGTTCTGCTCTGATTTTCTCTAGATGATATGACTCCACATTATTGAGCTTGGATTCTTTCCCTTTACCCTCACGGGCATGTGTTGCTTTTCCTTCCTTTTCTTTCCTGTCTTTCTTGTCCTTTCTTTTCTCCTTTGTCTTTCTCTTCTCTTTCTTCCGTTCTTCCTTGGTTTCCTTTCTCTCCTTCTGGAGCTTTACAGCACCGGAATAACATTTTCAAATAGAGGATAGGGCAGACCAAAGAAGTAAACATGCTATTCAAGCATCTCAATGTTCCCTTGGGCCGAAATAAACTAAATTCTAAGTAAAAATCATTCCCATCTCTGGTGGGTCAATAACAATGGTTTGAGCATTAACAATAACCTGCTATCTCTTGTAATCAAAGACAATCATCATGCCACAATGTTATAAAAGGCCAAAAGAAACTTCAGAATGAATTTCCTCATGAATGAGCAAACCCACTAAATCAAAACATGATTTAACTTGCTATGATTTCGCATCTTAGAACGAATTTCCTCATGAATAAGTAAACCCACTAAATCAACACATGATTTAACTTACTATGATTTCGCATCGTAAACTGAACGAAACATCAATATCTTGATACTTACCAATAAATGAAAATGACCAAATGAGGGGATCACGACAGATCGCGCGCCCGACAATTTTTTTATTTTACTATAAAATTCGAAAAATAAAACCCTAAAACCCCTTTTTATTGCTTTTAAAATTGAATGAATGTTGTTCGAAAAAGAATTAAATTTTCGAGGACCAAAATAAAAAAGTTTCGCAACCACAGAAATAATTCTTAAAAGATAAAACCCCTATGGACTTCTGTTCAAAAACCAGGAATGCCGGCCAGATCTCTTGTCATATAGGCATAAAGTCAATTGGTAAGCGTTAACGCTTCCATAAGTTTGTTCTTATTATAAGCTAAGCTTATTAACCATGAACAAGTAATGCTTACTAGGACACTTGAAAACAGAAAACCCAATTCATCAAAACACTTATTATGGGTCGATGTAGAAACAGCGGCCTCGTATTCATTCACAGATTCTAAGAAATGCAGTTGAGCAAAGCGCAAAAACGAAACTGCTCAACAAACCTTAATCGATTCGATCAAAGCCTCGCTACTTGTCCCATTCCTCTTATACCCCGGAGGCGGGAAAGGGAAGCACCGAGACATCTTCGATTATTGGAAGGTTTGACTCGTATACTTCAAATCGCAAAATTGATCAACGATGATGGAAGACAATCAGAATGATTCGGATTTTAACACAAAGGTAAGTCGCAGGATCTCAAGTAACCCTAGGTTAAGGGCTTTGCTGGCGGCTACGAGCGGCAGAAGAAACCCTCAAATCTAAATCGCTAGGAAGAAAAATAGCGGAAGCAGATTAGTATTTATAGAGCCAGAGACCGACTTCAAGTTCGACACGGCTGTGGGAGATACCCGTATTACCCTTCCTTATAATATTAATATAAAAAAGTTACTTTTGAATAAATTTAAAGTAAATTAAATTTATTATTTTTAACTTAAAATAAAAAAATTTAAAAAGTAATTTTCATATTTGTTAAGAGAGTGTAGTTTAATCAATTAATTTTCTTCAGTTTTATTGTGATTTTCAATGTATGAATCGCACGTGAATTTTAAAAACATTACTTTTTATAAGAATATTTGAATTACACATATAAGATATTTTAAAAATTATAAAACTAGTAACTAGCAAGTATCAAATATCAAACTGGCAGGAAAAGGATATCAAATATCAAATATAGTAAATTCATAATATCAAATATTTACATCTAATTGTCAAAATACGGTTTAGATAATATTTTAAAGATTTTATCTATTTCTAATTATTAGATACTTTTTCTAGCAAATAAAATCATGATATAACAAAAAAATATTAATAAATAAAATTTTGATTCATTATATATAATTATTATAATATCTAAAAACAAGGTTTAAATACATACAAAACCGTATTGAATATGTAGGAGAATACCAGTAAAAAGAAAGGTGTTTAAATAGAACGATCAATTTAATATTTATGTTCGTATAAAATACTGATGAATTTCGATAATAGTAATTTAGTGAATAAATAATTACCATTCAGTACGATAATAAAATACTAATTTTCTTTTCTGATATATAACTTCGTAAGGGCATTGCACAGAATTCACACAAAGCATCTATCAAAAACGAAAACAAAAATTTTTGCAAAGCACTGAAGCTTCCGTGTGCTACGAGTAAACACGAGAGACCTTTCTCCGATAGATCCTTTCTTCCTGATACCGTCGGTCTGTTGCTCACTTAGTCACTTTGTCTGCTCACGAAACACATATCAAAGCCAAGCCAATCTCTGCGTGTATCGTCAAAGGATTCTGAAAGCAGCCATGCAACAAGGAGATTACAGCTCTTCTCCTTATTATCAATTCCCTCATCAGCAAAACCCAAATTCTAACCCTAACCCTAACCCTAATCCTCCTGAATCACTCCCCAACCAGTATGCCTCAGCGCCTCCGTTCACGTCTGATTATACGCCTTACGCCTCTACTTATCCTCCGTACCCTCAAAATCCCGATCCTATATCAGTCCCTCCCACTGCCCCATTGTACCCTCCAACATCCAATCCTAATTTGCACTCTTTTAGTTCTCCACCTCAACCCTCTTCTTTTCCTCCGTTTGAATCCCATATTCCCTACCATCCAGCGTCACAGCAACAATGTCAATATCCATCCTATGATCAGCATCAAACGACCCGAAATTATACCCCTCCTTCCTCCACCATTCCTCCAAACCCAAGTCCCAATTCTTCATACCCATCCTTGTACTCGGCTTCGTACACTCATCCTGGATCTTCTGTTCCTCCGACATACGAAAGTCCTTATGACAATTCCATGAAATATGATTATGGCGGTGCTTATATCGATGACAAGTATGGAAGTTTCAATCGCAGCCGGTCCGATGTGGGGCCGGATGTGTATGGAAAGCGACAGGACAGTGGCATTTTGAGTTATGACACTGGTCGTGATGAAATTCATGGAGATGGTGTGTATCCCTATGAAGGGAGCAAGGTAGAACCATATGGAGCACGGGGTACAGCTCCTAAGTCGTCAACTTGGTCTGGATTTGATGATTATGGAAGGTCTATCAGTTTTCCTTCGCCCAAAGAATCCTCTCTTACAACCAAGGTTGTGAAAGCAGTGCCGAAGACTGATGCCCGTGATGATGTTAAAAGCGGGGTACAAAAATTTCGTGTCAAGCTATTGGCAGAAAGTGGTGGTCAGAGCACTATGGATGTTCTGTGTCAGGTATGAAGCTAAGAGCTTTTAGTTTCGTGTTAATTGAGTTTTGCTAATATTTTTGGTATTTTTTGGCGTCGACATAATTTTATATTTCTTTTTGGTCATCCTCACTGTCTAATCTGAATTATTGTTTTGGTTAATTTTATTCTTTTAGATTGGTTTGGATGGAATTCGTATGCTGGACCCAAGTACAAGCCGGACGTTGAGAATTTATCCTCTTGAGAATATTACAAGATGTGATGTAAGCTTGTTGTCCTGCATAAAGTTCCTACTAAATTGATTTCTTTATTTTACTCGATATAATATTTTTTTTTTAATTATATAATGCAGAAATTCGATTCATCTACCTTTGCATTTTGGTCCAAGAGTCCTGTTGACATTGAGCCAAGACGAATCAGATTGCAATCCAATAGTTACACTACCAACACACTCTTGGATACAGTGACTGCTGCAACCATACAGGTAGGATTCAGAGAATTTTATTCCTGCAATGATAATTTTTATATAGCTGATAAAAAAAGGTCGTCGGACCTTCATTAAAGAATATAAAAATAAAAATGAAAAACTGCTAGTACTCTTGGTTTGTTTTAGGTTAGGTCGAAACAGGATTTTGTTATTTGTTTGCCTTGTGATAGACTATTAGTTGCAATGCAGAATACACATCGCATGTTTCTTTTTTACCATTTACACTTTTGGTAGTTTCTGAAGATTTCTCACCATTGGATATGCCCATATGTTGTATTTATAGTTACTTATCTGCATCAACTCATTTAATTTCTATGCTTGATCTGTTGTATATCGAAGATCTAGAACATTAAGCAACAACTCATAAATGTCTGTGTTTGTGGTATTTATTTTCCTTTTATCTCTTATTATCTCTTCAGTATTTATCCTCTGCGTGCCATCTATATATGTAGTTTGCATTTCTTGTTTCTCTTTTAGTAGATAGTAGCATGTATTATATGAAAGTTCAATTCCATGAATCTATTTCCACATTAATCCTGACATCTAAAATTTGCGTACAAGAATCATTGCACAAAAGATGCAACTACAAGGTTTAAACACTTTAATTATGTTCTTTACAAAGCTGTCATATATTCTCTGCATGTCTTCTGTAAAGATATTAAACCTGTCACTTTTATTGCATTATTCTTGTCAATTCTTATCTGTTTGTCCTAAATTGTTTTATAGTGTAGGGAATTGCTTAATAATGTAATAACTTCTCATATTTAATGCAGTTCAAGGAAATGGGTGGAAGTAGAAGGCCTACAGAATCATTGAAAACAAACGAACAGCCAACAGAAAAGAAGAAAGGCCTTGTTGATTGGATGAATTTGATTAAACCTGCCAATGAAGAGAAAGATCATTGGGTAACATCAGATGCAACTTGAATTTGATTTAACCTGCAATTTTTTATCATAATTGTAGTATGCACTATTTCATTTGCTTCTGGATGATTGTGATGGTGGAGATATGTATGTAACTTTGTTGCAATTCATTTTGCTAATTAACTTTTATAGCCTTGCTTGTGTTTTTACACTCTTAACACTTGGAAAGGGAAAATTGCCAACATGTCACATGGTTTAAAAGACAATGAATTGATCAACTATATGAATTTTATATCAACCTTTTTTTTTTTTTTGGGTCTTGTAAACAAGTTTCTTATGATGTGCTATCTATGTTTAGGTCCCAGACGAAGCAGTTTCCAAATGTACAGCATGTGGCACTGATTTTGGGGCGTTTGTTCGGAAGGTTCATCTTCCCTTCCTCTTCTTTCTGAAGTGAAGTTTCTGTTTTTTGTGCTTTACTGCTAATTTTGTAATCATCTATGTTTATAACAGCATCACTGTAGAAACTGTGGGGATATTTTCTGCGACAAATGTACACATGGTAGAATTGCTTTAACTGCTGATGAGAATGCTCAGCCAGTACGAGTTTGTGACCGTTGCATGGTATTTGTAATTTTGTTAACTTTCTTTTTAATCCACAGAGAATGAAATTGGATGTTTTATTTTTTATCAAGTCTTTGCTCTTGTTAGAATAGTATTAAGTTATCTTCTTTTCATCAAGAAATAAATTATTAGTTTATCTTCTGTATTTAGTGACATTATATTAGTTCCTCATAGCTTGTATCTCAAGCTATTCAATCTTCAGTACATTAAAAATATAATATGTTGAGCTTTGCTGAGCTTTCTCACTCACTCTTTTATTCCTCACAATTTTTGTAATTGCTTTGAGGTTCGAATGCCATGCAGTGAAGGTATGTTTTGTTGGTTGAAGGGGCTTTTTGTTTTTAATCTTTGTAGTGGTCTATTTTACCTTTGCCTCTCTCTCTTTGTTTCCAAGTTAGTGCAACGACTAATTTATGCAAAAAAGTCTACTTTCTGCCAAAGCCTTGTAGTAATATATAAATTATATTTTCAAGCCTTGTTTTATGTGCATTGTGGGGACTTGGATCTTATAGTCGCTTTGCTGTATAGGCAGAAGTGACTCAGAGGCTCAGTAATGCTAAAGAGGCAGCAAGCAAGCCTGTGTTGCAAAGTCATGAAGATCTTGCTAGGAAACTTCAGGTAAATAGTTAGGGGCTTTTAGTTACTTGTCTTGTCTGCCTACGGAAGGATTTAATTAGTTTATATGATTACTTGGTTAAGCAAGTATCAGATGCTGATTTGCTTTATTGACGATGGTTTTGGTAGGAGGAACTAGAGAGGAATCGGAGAACATCAGGTATAGTGAAATCTGAGTTCAGTGTTTTGGAAGCCAGGTTTGTTAATTGCTGTAGGGTTTTGGTTTGTAACTAGTCAGACAGGTTTCAGTGAATCATTAATAAAGGTTATTTTAGTTGGAATGGATAGATCTATGATTTAGGCTTTGGAATTTGATGTCTGTCACTCGTTGAACTGGTCTGTTTCACAGGCTCCAAGTCTGATGGATCTGCTAGACGGATGAAAGAAGTTGAATGTCCTACTTGCACTGTCCATCTGCAGGTTTGGGAATCTAGAGTTATTATTTTTGGGGAAACTAAAGTTTACCCTTCTGGATTTAACATAACATCCCTTGATCTTTGGACTGAAATGAAAATGTCGAATCCCATTTAATTTTTAAAACATGAAAGGAACTTCTTACAAGTCCAAACTTTGAGCAAAGTGAACCATTGTTGTCATAATCAACATCATGTGGCCGCTGGCCCTTGGTTTTAGTTAGGATTAAATGTTCTCATTTTATTTCCAAGTTCATGGGGTATTAAAATGTAGTTTCCCCCCTTTTTCTATGCTACTTTACACCTGCCTCAAGACATGCATCGTTCTCAGCATCTTCCTCTCGGGTTTAATTTGATAATTGCAGGTCCAAGTACCTAGCTCAGGTTCGGAGACAATTGAGTGTGGGGTTTGCCAGCACCCATTTCTTGTGAGTGCACATTGAGTTCGGATAATATTGATACAAAGTGTCTACATGGTTCAACATTTTAAAATTGATTATTTTACTGATTGATCTCTTGCACATTAATATTTAATTGGAATTACCTTTTGCATATAAACTTCGGCTTGTTTCACGACCTTCGTTGGCCTGCATTTTTACCCCATGTTTTGATTGGTGTGTAAAAGTTTACTGATCTTTTTCAACTGCCGAAAAAAGTGTTTCAACTTGCTCGCCTTTCTGTATCATAGATGGCAAACATACATGTAAATATTTTTTCCCCTTTTAATTTATAGAAATAGCTGTTTCTAAACGATATTGTGGTTATTTGAATATTAAAAGGTTTTCTTTTTCCTAGTGCCCGAAGGTCAAATAATCTGCTGTGAACTGTGATAACAACTGCTATATTATTTGTATTTATATAATATAAATATATAAAAGGAAAAATCACGGGAGAGTTATAGTATAAATAAATAAAACGGGGACTGGTTAATTTTTGTTCTCGGAAGTTTATTTTACAAAACAATATATAATTTTTAATTTAAAAAATAAAAAATTCAAGAGATGATGTGTACGGAAATATGTGAAAATAATACTAATATAATAGTTTCAAAATTAAGTTTACAAAATTGCTTGGAAGAATGAAAAGATAACAACAGAAGCAAATAAGCCCACGTTTTCTTTTGTTAGCTCACAAATAAGCCCACAAAAGGGGGAAGCATTATAGAATTTAAGCTTCTCAACAATTCTTTAAAATTGAGTTGGGTTGATCTTCTGAGGTCTATTAGCCCAATTAGATTCGGGTGATTTTTCGTAAAATATTCTGCCCCTATAGGGTTTGGGTTGCCGTCTAACGGGCCCAAACCAAATCGAACAACCCTGTCTCTCCCTTCTTTTTGGGTTTAATCTCTCGTATTGCATCCTAATAGTGTTGCGATTTCAGAAATGATTTCCGTAAATCCGTTTCTTTCCCATTCGAATAAAATGTTTATATTATTATTGTATTTTTGGAGCAGATGATACACCTCTAGCTTCATCATTTGGTGTCCAACAAAAATCGAAATTGAAAACGCCAAGTTAAAACGTAATCCGAAGAAAAGAAATAAAAAATCTAGGTAAAATTACTCAAGTAGGCTAAATGGATTTTGCAATAAATACATCAAAATTATCTCTGTTGACTCATTTTGAAATCTGCGTAGAAAATAATAAACTTTATTTCACATATATTGTTTTGAAAAAAACTAAATAGTAAGAGTTCGATTTCTTTAAAATAGTTAAACTCTTCGCCCAAAAGAAATATATTACTAATCAATGGGTGTCACTAGTTTAGTGAATAAGATGTCACTAATTGTAGGTCTCAAAACAAGAAGAGAAAATTGGATTTATTCACCCTCACATTTGTTTCTATTTTTTAAGTAGTTTCAATTTAGTCAAGCTCTATAGGAAAAGCTTCTTTACTATCCAAGTTAAACATTAACATTAGCTTTAGTTAAATGAAATTTACTAAGATATACTTGATTAACGATTCAATCCCCTTCGGTAATCAATAAAATATTTAACTATTAATTTTATCAAATATCAGCGGACTCTTTTTTTTCTTTTCTAGTCAGTAAAACAGTTACAATGTTAAGTGGTACATATGTTTTCTTTTATTAATTTTTTATTTTTTGTTGTCAAACAGTACTTTTGTTTTAAATGTACACAAGTTTGTCTTATTATCTGTTAAGCGTACGCATGTATTATGATAACTTATGTGTTAGGTAATTACAAGGGTGTATCCAACTCAGGCCAGAACGTTGCCCCTTGTATCAGCACGTTCACAAGCGAAGCAGAGAAATGAATATGATTGAGGTCCTCTTCTTGCATCTTATTCTTATAGAGAGAGAGAGAGAGAGAGAGAGAGAGAGAGAAAGTGGGTCACATTTTCTTAAATTTCTTTGAGGAATCCAACGGCCTACCAATTGGCCATTAAATAAGACATTGCATTACGATTTCCAACTGCTGACTAGTTGATATTGCCACCTTTCGCTTGTTTCTCTCAAACATCCTTATTTGCCACACTGGATTGGATGTTAACAAAATGAAAATTACGTTTTCAATATTAAGCACTAACGTGCTTGATTGCCCACCGTCCCCTCCACATGCAATCTTTGGATTGGATCCTCTTAAACATTTATAAATTTTTAATATTAAGATAGAGATTGATGAATAAAAATAGAAGATGAAGCTGCAATACACCAATGATATTTATCTCAACTTTATTATTTTTTTCAATTTTATTATATAAAATACTTTTGACGAATTTAAATCACAATTTTGGTTTTTTTTCTTATAGATCATATTTTAGTTTTTTAATTATCAATTTATATATATGCTTTTCTTAAATTATATCTAGATTGAATAGAATAAATGAAAATAAAGATTAAAAATTATTTTAACCAAATAAAATAAGAAGTGTCTTTTATTCATTTAGTTTTTAAATCTTAAAAACTTTAAATGATTAGATAATTTTATTCATCTTTACGACTTAAAAAGACAATAAAATAAAAATTTGAATTGATGTTAATGCACATTTAATGTCAAAATGTCCAAAAACAAAAAGATTTTTAAATCTTATTGTGTATTGATTACCCTTACCATAACTCTATTAAATTCACTCTAACTTTATGTTTTAATTAGTAAAACTTTGTGAAAGAAAACACGTGTAATTTTTATACACCCTTTTTAAATGGCATTTCATTAGACTGATTTTCGTTTATATTAAAGTAACTTTTTTTGTTCATCTATATATCCTATTTAATCAAAATATAAATTAAGAAACAAGTTTGAATTAAAAACATATATACATCTACAATAAAATTAGTAATTTATTTATAACTGAATTTTTTAACAATTAAATATTCAAATTTTACAAAGTATATATACCTTTAATTAGTATTTTATACTATAATAAAATAAAGGAAAATTAATTATAATTTTTTAAAAAATATAAAAAATAATTTAATTAAACCTTAATAAATATTTTTGTAATATATATATATTAATCTCAAGAAAGAAACATTTAGCTATAAATTTTATAAAGTTTCCCAACAAATTAATGGTATGAATAAATTTAAATACGTAGCTTTCACATTTTGATTATTAATTTTTTTAATTACAAAGTAATATAATATTTTTATAACTTAATACATCATGCTTAGATACATTAAAAAATTATATGATGAATTGTTTTTATTAACAGCGTGATAAGAAAAATTAATAAATTGTTGGTTTAGGTGAAATTAGTCTCACTTCTGTAAAGGAGAAAATACAAGTTTAAACTTTTTAAAATATATTTATTAAAACCATTTTGTGTTAATTCTCTAGATATAATAAAAATTAATCTTAAATTTAATATAACTTGAAAATATTTAAATTTTTGTCCAAAAAATATGATAAAAAAATATAAAAATGTTAAAAATGGGTGTTAAATAAATGAGGAGAGGGAAGACATTGGGAGAGATGCCTAGATGGAAAAAGAAGATTATTGGGAAAATTAGGTGGAGAGTAAGAATCATATTGAATGAACCTCTTTAATGTAAATTGGTGATGGCTATCCACTAACCATCACCGTCCTCTCAACATAAAACCTTCTTTTCACAAGACACCAACCGGAGACTGGAATCACCATTAACACAATCTTCACTATACTTATATTTTTGTTGTTAAATTTTTAAAATACTCAAATTAATATTTCTGCGTCCGGATCCTCTGCCGTAAATCTTTTGCTTGGTGCCTTGGCGTTTTTAGCGGCGGTTTTCTCCGTTGCTAAAGTTTTTTTGCAACAAATACTACTGCCACTATAACTTTTTTAAATTAATTATTTAAACAAAATTTATAGCAGCAATAAAATTCGTTGCAATAATATTAAAACACACTTTAGCAACGGAAAAAACCGACGCTAAAACACCAAACAAAGAATTACAGCAAAGGATCCAAAATCATTAACTATACGCAAATTTCTTTCTAAACTCAGAATCTAAATCCCTCCCTCCCAACCTATACCATCACAACAAAACAACACGCATTCATCATCATTCATTAAGCCTTTACTTCAATTGTTTATTCCCCCAACACAACTTATTCAACATCTTTATCAAATATCATTCAATATTTTCTTGCTTTGTCAATAAAATTAAGCTTGAGCATTGCTTTTATGGCCTCATCATTTATAATTTTTGGGGTAGACTTTTAGAAGAGTATATTCTTGGAAAGATTTAATTTGTTTATATGGCACTTTATCATTTTTCTAAATTATGCTGCTATTAGTCACTAGATTTCAACTCCTATTGATTTCTATTTTTCTTCATTTTCAGGATCCAACAAGCCCCCCTTCTTAATTACTCGTCCTATTGCACTTCTGGGCTTAGCCTGCAATTGAATGGAGTGTGTTTGATTCTGAACCAGATTCGAAACTGAACAACAACAACAAATGCATGTTGATATTATTTTATTTTTAGTTTTTCCCCTCGCTCTTCCCATTACAAATTCGAAACGAATTTAACATTCAGATTCTCTACAATTGAAATTCTTTGTCATTCTCTATTGTGAAAAAAAAAATAGGAAAAAACAAATAATACATTAACCATAATATTTGCAAGTCACAAATAAAAAAAATTAATTTTTTTAATTTATCACGTCACTTGTTAAACTTATATACTCTTAAAATTTAAATAGATAGTTTTTTGATAAACATTAACCTGATAATTAGTTAATACTTTATCTATTTTTCTCTTCCAGTGTAGAGAACAAGAGAACTTCAATTATAGAGAATTTAAAATATTGAATTTGATGTAATGCGCAATCTCTAAATAAAAATATATATCTGATGATATATATATATATATATATATATAAATTTACAGGGAACACAATGAGGAAGTGCATTAATGTCAAAGTTGTTTGAAAAGTGTTTGAATCCTAGAGAAAAAATGATGCATTTTCTTTTATAGTAAAAATGAAATACAAAAATACAAAATCATTTAAAAGTAAGTACAGAAAGATAGATAGATTCAGATATTTGTATTATTTTATATCTCTGCGCGCCCAAGTCATTGACAATCACATAAACTAAATAACTCAAGGATAAGATATAAGCTTAATTAAATGAAATATATATCAAAAATGTTGAAAGGATGCAATTATTTCTGTTGTTGAGAGAGCGCAATAAATGAATTAACATGACAATGTATGCATATATGCACACGCAAAATGGCGTTGAGTGAAACATTATAAGAAGATGATAACTTGGATTAGGGATGGAGCGTCACAGTTCTAGGTAGCTATAATCATAATTTTGGAGTATGGGGGTTTTGGAGAAGGTCGTCCGGTATTGTCGTTCATGTTCAAATAATAAAATGTCAGGGTTAGTGGTGCGAATGATAATAATTTTAGTGGTTTTGTGTTCGAAAACAAAGGGTGTGGTGAAATTGCCACCCAATCTGATAGTTCCAGCAGTATTTGTGTTGGGAGATTCCATCATGGATACTGGCAACAACAACAACTTGCCAACACTGGCTAGGTGCAATTACCGTCCTTATGGCAAAGACTTTGAGGGAGGCAACCCCACTGGCCGATGTTGCAATGGAAAGGTTCCTTCTGATCTCGTAGGTATATATTTATATATATATATATATATATATGGAACGGAACACTCTCCCTTTTCATCGTTTACTTAATATATTTTTCTTATTGCATTAATTAACGTGTCAGTTGAGGAATTGGGTATTAAGAAGCTTTTGCCACCATATTCGGATCCAAATCTTAAACTCGAAGATCTCGTCACTGGCGTCTGCTTTGCCTCCGCAGCAGCTGGATATGATCCTGCCACATCCCAACTAGCGGTATACACACTTTTGACCTCTCGCTCTTTAATTTTCCCTCCTCAACTATAAATATATATATATATATATATATATATATATACCCTTCATTTCTTCATATTTTCATGTATGATAATGATCAGCAAGCCACATCGATGTTGGATCAAGTAAAAAAGTTCAAAGAATACGGAGGGAAGCTAAAAGGGCTTGTTGGAGAGGAGAGAACAAACTTCATCTTAGCCAACGGTGTGGTTCTCGTGGTAGCAGGCAGTGATGACATTGCCAATACTTACTATGGTGCTCGCTTTAGGCAACTCCAATATGATGTTCCTGCTTACACTGATTTAATGCTCAACGGAGCCTCTCATGTCGTACAGGTAGACTGCCTAGCTACTATGTATATAGCATTAGCAGCTTCATTCTTCATAATTAAACTCGATCTTAATTACTTTTTGGTTTTTCAAGCATATATATTAATTAATTAATTATCTGTAGGAATTATATGAAGCCGGAGCACGAAGAATTGGAGTATTCAGTGCACCCCCAATTGGTTGTGTTCCATCACAGAGAACTCTGGCTGGAGGGATTCAAAGAAAATGTGCAGACAAGTACAACGACGCAGCCAAGTTATTTAACTCCAAATTGTCAAACAAGTTGGAAATCCTTCAACAAGACTTGCCCAATAGCACCATTCTTTACATTGATGTTTACAACCCTCTATTTGATATCATTTTAAAACCCAAGAAATATGGTAATATATATATATATATATTCTTCCATTAATTTATTTTATAAATTCTTGCTTCGCTTAATTTACCCTCACACTTGACACGTACGCTTCCGTCTTCTTCCACCTCAGGCTTCAAAGTGGTGGACAGAGGTTGCTGTGGCACAGGCATAATAGAGGTTGCAGAATTTTGCAATCGCCTTGTTCCCACGTGTCCCAATATTGCTGATTATGTTTTCTGGGATAGTTTCCACCCCACAGAAGGAGCATACAGAAAGCTAATTCGTCCAATCATTCAAAAATGCATCGATGAGTATTCGCGGAGTATTCGTTAGTTAGTTTATTTCCCTAATAAATTAACTGAGAAGTCTCACTGCATGCAGGGTGAATAATAATATTAAGGGATTGATTATTAATTACTACACGTGGAACCAACTAGGTTGTGTGTCTCCTAGGCGTTTCCTTCCTTCTATATATTCATTTGTCCATTATGTAGCACTCAAGTGGAATAGAGTTGAGTTGCCTATATAGCAGGGCACGGCTCATTATGTAGCTATTTCTCTTGTGATCACGCTTGTGCTGATGTAACTTCAAAATTAGTAAAGAAATTAAATATATATAATTGTATGATATAAGTTGGAGATCCAAAAAAGAAAATGGGTATTTAAGTCCGTGTCTGTTTGAAGAAAGATAGAAGATGATGATTTTAAATTCTACCTTCAATTCTTTTCAAGGTTTAATTAGATAGATCATTTAATTCTTTTTGACAAAAACATGTTTCATGTCTTCAAACTTTATATTGATTTTTAATTTTGTCTCTAAATTTTTTTTTTGCAATCGATTTTATTTTTAAAATTTTAAATTGTAATCAATTTTATCCAACGACTTAACACTATATAAATTACTAATAAAAAATAGTGATGAGTTAGTTGATAATAAATTCGAAGAGTATGAATAAAATTTTGACTGAATGATTTTTTAAACATTAAACAATAACATATATTCTCAAATTACATAATTTTAACTATTAATTGATCATAATTTGATGTGAAGATTAAATTCTTCAATAGATATTTTAATAGATATTTTGTATATGACTTAAACCATTTCATTGGTGGTTTCGTATTTTTTTTAAAACATAATTTATATTATTATTTTTGCTAGTAATTTAGATATTATTAAATTGTGAAATAAAATGAATTATAATTCAAAATTTTAAGAGTAAAATTGACTGTAAAAAAAGGTTAGAGATAAAATTAAAAATTAATATAAAATTTAAAGATATAAAAAATATTTTTGCCATTTTTTTTAGACCAATATAGGCTTAACTATATATATGGTCCATTACTAACAGTGATTGGATTTAGTATCTAATAGTATTTTGAATAGAATTGATTTTAAATTTTTATTGGAAGGAGTACTTATATTTAATGTCTAATAATATTTTAAATATAATTACTTAAAAAAATATCTATAAAAAATAAAAAAATATATATAACCCATTACATATTTGACTTCCATTAAGTAAGATAAGATAAAAAAAATTCCAACACTTTAAAAAGGAAATATTGAAAAAAAAAAAAAGAAATGCAGTCAAACTAATTTGTTGTGACTGAAGATACGAATTTAATTTGAGAATGGATAGTGAGGTGCAATGACTAAATGCAGCTGATGGCGTGCAGCAAGAATTTAATATGTTATGTCATGTTGTTTACAAATGCAGTACAAGTGAGTCACATGGTGGCACATGTTTAAGCTATAAAGTGGTGGGAGATGAGAGAGAAAGGCATGAGTTATATTGTAGTATTGTTGTTGCTCTATTTTTAACTTTTTTGTGTAATATATAGATGGGATGAATATATAGAAGGTAATGAAATGGAGAAAGTGGCAGTCCCGACAGGTGTTGGTGTGATCGATAGGGTACTGTGATTGACTTTAATTTTTTCTTTCACTATTTAAATATATATATATATATATATATATAAAGAAACATGTGAGAAGGGAGAAATGGAGATGTTAATATATATGAGCTAGAGGAGGAGCATATATAAAGAAATGAAAAATACGAAGGGCTAGAGTAAGAAGAGGGGTTAGATGGAAGAATTGAATGCGCGTGCAATAAATGAGGAGACAGGTAAAAGGGCGAGAGCATGAAAATATAGGTAGGAGGGAGCTCGCAATAAAATGATGTGTAGTTTGAGAGAGGAGGAAGTGAATGGTGTATTAGTGATACGGACAGATCGGAGAAACAGAACTTGAGGAAATGAAAGGTGAATCAGTGAGAATGGTGAGGATGAGGATGATGATGGTAGTAGTAATAGGAATTGTATGGGTGTGGAAAGCGAAGGGGGTGGTAATGCTGCCGGAAAATATGACAGTTCCGGCAGTATTGGTGTTAGGAGATAGCATTGTGGACACAGGCAACAACAACAACAACAAGAGAACATTGGCTAGATGCAATTTCCCTCCTTATGGCGAAGATTTTGAGGGCGGCATTCCCACTGGCCGATTCGGCAATGGCAAGGTTCCATCCGATCTCCTTGGTATCCTCTCTACTCTCTTCTCTCTTCTATTAATTCCTCTCATTACTCCTTACCATCTCAATTACTCCTTTTTTTGCTTTTCTTTTTTAAAATAATAAGATCCAACCCTTTAATTCACCTAATTAATATATGCGGTGGTGACCAAATTTTAATTTCATTACTTGACGTCTTGGACTGATACTTCTTTTCCCCCTTTTCTCTTTCTACCTATGCATGCGCCTTCCACTCTTGTTTTCAATTATACATGCACATGGTTTGACAGCTAGCTTATAAATAAAATTTAGCTTGTTTGCCGTAAATTGTGTTTGTTCTCTTTCCTACTAAAAGACAAGGTTTTTCAACATGATTGCATTTTAATTTTGTTTTGAAAAGTAAGACATCTAAGTTCATTGGCCACAGTTATACAAGCAATAGTATATAGGAAGTTGATTATTATATGGGATAAATAGAGTAATATTGGTAATAATTAGAGTAATTAATTAAGGCGGTTGTGAATTAATGTGTCAGTGGAAGAACTGGGAATAAAGGAACTTCTGCCTGCATATTTGGATCCAAATCTGCAAGCTGGGGATTTGGCGACAGGCGTGTGCTTTGCATCGGGTGGCACTGGATATGATCCTTTGACACCCAAATTAGCGGTATATATATAAATATATTTATGCTTTAATTTTCTGATTTCATATTTCCATCCATCATTATTGCTTTGATCTGATATCCTTTAATTCCATTTATCTAATGAGTAATGAATGAATGTTGATTCGATCAGTCAGCAATATCGTTGTCGGATCAAGTAGAGTTGTTGAAAGAATACATAGGGAAGCTAAAAGGAGTTGTTGGAGAGAGCAGAAGCAAGTTCATCATAGCCAACAGTGTTGTTTTTGTGGTGGCAGGCAGCAATGACATTTCAAACACTTACTTTCTCTCTCACATTAGACAAGTGCAATACGATGTTCCTGCTTACACTGACTTTTTGGTTGCTTCAGCTTCAAACTTGTTCAAGGTACGTACATATACATGTGCTGAATTATATTGGTGATGCCTATATATAAAATTAATTAATGTGAATTTGAATTAAGGAACTATATGGAGTGGGGGCACGAAGAATTGGAGTGCTGAGCGCGCCGCCAATAGGATGTGTTCCATTTCAGAGAACAGTGGTTGGAGGAATAGAAAGACAGTGCGCAGACAAGTACAATAAGGCTGCACAGTTATTAAATTCCAAACTCTCAAACGAGGTCGCTTCCCTTAATCGCAATTTGCCAAATGCCAGAATTGTTTACATTGATGTTTATAACCCGCTTCTTGATATCATTCTCAACTATCAAAATTATGGTATATATGCTCCCTCTTCCATATTTCTTATCATTCATTCATTCATCATCATGAGCATTATTATTATTATTATTATTTATATATATATATATATATATATGCATGCAGGGTTTAAAGTGGGGGACAGAGGTTGTTGTGGCTCAGGCAAATTAGAGGTAGCACTTACGTGCAACCACCTTGATCCCATATGTCCCGATGTTTTGGACTATGTTTTTTGGGATAGTTTTCATCCAACTGAAAGTGTTTACAGAAAGCTCATCGGTCCCATCCTTCAAAAATATCTCAACCAATTCTTCTGATCCAATTACTTCCCTACCTCTTCAGTTTTATTAATATTGTTATTTGGTAATCCCTCCCATTTGGCCCATCCAATCTTTCATTTCCAATTATACCATTTATATACATAGTAAAAAGTGGATCCAATTATGCCAACAAATACATGAATACATATTATATCAAATCTTTGGGTTTGGATTCTCTAATCTTAAAAAATAGTATATTTTTTTAAAGTTAAAGAGAGATATATATGAAAAAAAAAATATTTGATCTTTGATTTATTCAAAATAAGTTTTTATTAGTATAAATTTCTCATTATTTTTATCTCTCTTTAATTTTAAATAAATATGCTATTTTTAAAATTTAGAATATCTAAAATCCAAATCTTCACGTAGGCTAGCCCATGGAGCTGCCATCTTGTAGTGGGAAGCTAGCGACATTCGTTTGACCAAGCACTACCTATATAATAAAGCACTTTTTTTCACCCTCTGTTCATTCCTCTCTTTCTGTTTATCCTTATTTATTCAATGTAATATTGAACAATAATATCACTAATTAGTCACTAATACCAAGTGACCACTTTTATCTTGTAATTGTAATATTATGTGGCAACAAGGGAAAACTCGGATTTAATTTCCATAAAACAAAACTGAAAACTCCATTACCGTAATCCTTTTTATTCCTAATAATTTTTTTGGAACAGTTTGGAATGCTGCTTTGAGTAGATTTGTGTTTGTTTCGATCGGTAAATATAATTAGGGAAATTAGTTATACTTGTCAATGATAAATCAAGAATGAGTATGTGCGTACGTGTGTGAACTCAAATATAAATTTGAGGGAAATTTAAATTAAATTAATTAAACGATATATGATAAATGGTATGTACGTAGAACCAGTTTGGGCGCAAGCACAACCTAAAAAGCAGCCCAAGATGCTTCTAACATGTACAGGCGAATACAAGAATGCGTGTTCACAAATTCTCTTTTGAAATCTCTGTCGGCTTTTATATAAACTCCGTCTCTCTAAATACAGAGGGAATAATACCGCTTTTATGCGTCTGGATTCTCTCCTTGTTGCTCTCTGACTGGCGCCTGGCGTTTTTAGCGGCGATTTTTTCCGTTGCTAAAGTTTCTTGCAACAAATATTATTGCCACTATAATTTTTTAAATTAATTATTTAAGCAAAAGTTATAGCCGCAATAATATTCGTTGCAATAATATTAAAACACACTTTAGCAACGGATAAAATCGACGCTAAAAACGCCAAACACCAAACAAAAAAATTACGGCAGTGGATCCAAAATCCGCTTTTATATATATTCTCTTATGATAAATGGTAGTATTGAGTGACAGTACCCAAATGAAATAACAGAAGGAAAAGTCGTGTTAAATGGTGAATATATATCTCTTGGCCTGGACTGCTCCCTGTGGCAACTTGGAGGATCTAAACATATATATGACACTTGTTCTGCAAAATGAGTTGGAGAAAAAAGAAGAAGAAGAAGAACATAGCTGTCAAAATTCATAGCAGTCTATGCAGGGATACATACAAAGTTACAGACATACAGTCATAACCGAAACAACCTGGAATTCATTTTATGACATGAAAATTCTGCATGCTACCAAAAACTAAAGAAGCTTAGTTTGCTTGTTTGCTGGGAACTAGAAGATTTACAAAATTATATATATACACACAAATAGGCACAACGTCGAGATGTCAGAAAAGGACGGGTTGCATAGATGATAGATATCATTAAGAAATTGCAGAACAGTAGTAATTAAGTCCTATCTTGGAACCAAAAACCAGCGTCGATCATTTGTTTCCCTGGTGATCTATTGGTATATAAACAATTACATGAGAACTTCAATTATTGAAAATAATCAGTTTTAACTTAATTGGAAATATCTAAACTTTTATCCATCCATGGGTGAGTGACGAGATCAGCCATATATAACTATGAAGTATAAACTTTAGATTGGAAGAAGGAACTGTTATGATCACCAGTTTTTTTCTTTTTCACATTAAGAGCAAACTAAATAAACAATTATAAACTATATTTGCAGCAAAAATATAAATAATTGATTAAAAAGCCTCTTGAGTCTTGACTACCTAATATTCTTTTTCAGCAAAACATTAAACCCAATTCTTCTTCTTTTTTTAACATTCACATCAGATGTGCCTTTTTCCTCTCTAATTGGAATTGGGAAACTTATGACAAATAAAGGAAGAAGAGATAAATGGCCCAAGCTTGAAGTTGAATCAAAACCAGGAGGCAAAAGTGGCACAATTTCAGCGGGTAGTTTTTTTTTTTTTTTTCATTTCAGCGATTTGATTTTGGGACAGAAGGAGATATACGTTGGTAAAAACTAGAAAGGGAAAGAAAACCAAATTAGAGGAATAAGTTCTATTTTATAAAATTAGGTTTGAGAATTTATATTAATATTGATTTTATGTATTTATATATATTATTAATAAAAAATATTTTTTAAAAAATTAGAGTTTAAAATATTATTTAATCGTTTTGTATTTTTTAAAAAATATATTTGTTTACTCTCAGTCGAAAACACTAATTCAAATTTTGTTTTTTTTTTTTTAAGTTAAAAACAGTTTTCAAAAATTACATTGAAATAAAATTTTTTCTTGGTCTTTAGATTTTTTACATAAACTTGTAGGGGAAAATATATATGTACAAATAAAATTATATAAAAAATTTCGCCAAGTAGTGATAAGACAAAGACATTAAGATTAATAATCTGGAATCTACGACGAACCATAGTTAAAATACAATAATATATATATATTCCTTTTATTTTATTATTATTTTCACATACAAAAGTGAAATTAATTTCATTCATATGACTATAGTTATAAATCTAATGAAAATAGTAAAATATTATTTATATTTAATAATTTATTATGATCATAATTAAAATGCATGATACACCTGAAGTCATAATATTTTTACTTGAAATTTAATTAGTCCAACCAAGTTCAAAGAAATTGATTGTCATTACTACAGTTTAATGAAATTTTTGTATACCATTAAAGTCCTCGTGCTACATTAATTGTGATGATAATAATTGTGCTCATGAGATGTGACCCAATGCAACACTGCAACTATTAACACCACAACGTGGACATATAATCAAATTGAGTTGATTAGGAAAATATAGTTTTCGTATGGCAATCAAAATCATAAATAAACGAAAGTAGATGAGAGGGAAATATTTATTCGCTATATTAATTTAGTATTATACTATATTTTAGATTTTGATGAATAAGTGATTCTCACGTAAAAATTTATAATCAACTCAATTATAATTTAAAATTACAAATTAAATGTTAATGAATATAATACTGAATATATTCAATGTAGCATTGAAAAGGAATTCAAATAAGAGATTTTTTTAATAAAATTGATGTCTCATAAGTTTTTGTTGATTTAATCCATGCTAACAATGATTATACATATACACACACCAAACGAAGAAAGCGTTACAACAGTAGCCATGAGCTGATTAAAAAAAGAAAGAAAGTAGGCAGGAGGTGATAAATGACCTTAATTAATTGTAAAGAGATTTAGCTATGAATTAGGTGAGATGGGAAGGCGTAGTTATTTTGTCTGTCCTATACTTAGAACTATACTTCATCCAGTGGAAGCATTACCCTCTAAATTCTATTAAGGGCTCTTCCTTTCTCGTTCAACAAAGCTAAGGGACACCACCCCTCCCAAAACTAATAATTAAGACACAAGTCAAGGGACGACCCCATTTGCTTTTCATATTTCACAATTCAGACATTACATTTATTATAATTGCATATTAATTAAAGTTCTCTCTCTCACATCTCTATTGTATGCATACACAACACAACATAATTTTATGACCTGTCCTAGAGGCTATGTAGTTGCCCTGTTCATCATCGCTTTAAATTCACTTGGCAATATAAATATAGCTGGATGCCACGTACGCTGGGCCTTTGAATTAGTTGGGGATGTGAATTATTTGTTAATAATGATCATAAATTAAAGAAAAAGGACACAAGATAATCAAAGAGCACGTGACCAAAATTTAATATACATGTAATTACATTAGTGTAGTCATATTATAATTTACATCATCATCGATTTATCATTAAACAATTGCGAGTTTCAACTTAAGTATACATGAATTAGACCTTAGTAAGTTACAATTAATTAACAATCTCAATTTCCAAAAAAGGAAATAATAATTTTGGTAATTAAATTTAATCTACAATATTTAATTTGATAAAAGTTAGGTGTGGCACCTACATTTTGGAGTGGGGACCTGAGTGTTATAATGAGGAGGTGAGGTCCACATAGTGGCAGATGGCGCTATTGAAACTTGTTTACTGTAAACTATAATTAAGGAAAGTGGTGTGTTGTTGGCCCACATTATTGGGTGTTGTCGTTATATATTCACCAATTTCAAAACTCACGTCACTTTTAAATTTATGCCTCCTTCTGAGTCTTGCCCATTTTCTAGGAGTATCGTATTATATATAATATTAATTAATTTTAAGTACTAAAATAAAACAATAATCAATTAGGAAATAAAACAACCTAAAAATAATTAAATATATAATTAGCTTAAATTGAAAGTGCTAGTTACATTTCTGTATTTAGTATACATGCAATAATGTATGTATGAAATGTTTTCGACTGATGCGAACCAAGTTGAATAGGGGAACTATACTCTAATTTTTAGTTTTCGCTGCTAAAATTTTTTACAATAAATATTATTGTTGCTATAACTTTTTTAAATTAATTCTCCCAACAAAAATTATAGCAACAATAACATTCGTTGCAAAAATATTAAAACGCATTTTGACAACAAAAAAAATCACCGCTAAATATTATTTTAATAAAAAAACATTATTTTATTTTTTTAATTATATTTATATAACATATTATTTATCTAAATTTTAATTTATAATAAATTATTTTTAAAATTATTTAAAATATTAAAAATTATTATTTTTAAATTTATATATTTATCATATATATAATTTTTTTTTTTACTTTTCTAATTTAACTTCGTACATAATGTGAAGTTTAGGTAGAGGTTAAATATAATTTTAATATTTTAAATAACTTAATATAGTAATTTATTATAAATTAAAATTTACATAAATAATATATTATATAAGGTAATTAAGTATACTTTTCCCTTTAATAAATGACATTGGGTACGTGTTCAAACAATAAGTAATTTATAATTTTCAGTTAAAACGCATTTGTTTTAAATTAAAATAACTGGTAATTAACTTTCTTATATATAATATACTTTATAAATATTTGAAAAATATTTGGATTTCCTCATTTTCTAGAAACATATTTAATATTATTTTATTTTTGGTAGAGTACCAGGAACAAACCCCAAATAAAAAAAAAAGTAAAGAAACAATAAACAACTGATTAGTTTAGGAATAAGAATTCTAAAAAGATCACAAAACATAAAACCGATAAAGTCTTAAAAGAAATTGACTAATCAATGTATAGTGAATTCCTGTACGATAAAATATAGTTTTATTTATTAACTTTGGTGCAGGTTTGTTGGAACTACACTTGGTATTTATCATTTTCTTAGTATTGCTTAGCTAGTGACAAAGCATTATTAATGGTAATAACGTGTACGTATAGTCGGAGTAAAAGACTATTCAAAGAATCCGGTTGTAAAGCATTAACCACCACTTTAATTACAACAACCACGCAACGCTACTCTTGAATCTTGAGTAGAGTTTAATGTATAATTTAAATTATTTTTTAATAAAAATTATATAATATAAATTTTAATTTTAGAGTTTGATATATGATATAATTCATTTTAGATTTTTGACCCTATATTTCTATCATCGAAAACAAGATAGATCAGCTACGAGATATATGCATCTACATATATATGGAGAGAGAGAGAGAGATATTTTAAATATTGCGTAGCTGAATATGGTTCAGAGACAAATACTATATAGTCAAAGGTGAAAAATAAGGATTTTGAATCTTTTGTTGTATGTGCTTGGCATTTATTTTTTAGCAACGATTTTATTTATTGTTAAAGTATATTTAAATATTATTATAATAAATATTATTATTATTATTTATTTAAATAATTAATTTTAAAAAAATTATATTGACAATAATATTTATTATAAGAAACTTTAACAAAAAAAATCGTGGTTAAAAAATCAAATAAAAATCAAACCATACAAATAACTTTAAATTCGAACGTTTATCGTGTGTGTGTGTGTATATATATATATATATATATATAATTTTGTTTTGCTCTTTCCCGTTACAACTGTGATTAAGTGTGCCTGTACTTTAACAGTTCAATCTCTTAATGCATGTCAGTTTTCCTTAGAGTACGATACTTTCACATTTATATCTGCACAGAAGTCATTCACATACTGGCACATGCATGGTCATGATCATATAAAGAGTTATAGCTACACTCAATAGATGAGTAACCGACGGTTTCATTACCACTTTACCACATCGCAGAGGGAGACAGAGAGACAGAGAAACACATATCGAAAGGTTGGGTAGTAGATCAGGAAGATGTAAGAAAAATTGTACGATCATATTCATGACTATATATGATCCCCCAACTAACAAGAAATTAAAGCACTTTTTTACTACTCTTACACATCATATCGGCAGTTCCATTTTGAAGATATCCCCTCTGCATGCTTAAAAAAGTGCTTAATTATATTGACTCTTCTTTTTATTTACAACAAGATGAATAAAATGATCAATTAACATGCATGATAGTTCTGATTATTCTATCACTCTTGCCTGTCATATCTGCAGTTTCACTTTGGACAGGCTACCCGGCCCCTGTGCTGATTAATCAAGTTTACAAGTGCTTAATTAAATTTGAAGTACATTATTAAATATTACTTTGGAAAAAAAATATTATGGGACTAAATTGAAAAAAATAATATTTGAGGAGCAAAATAAAATAAGTGAGGTTTTAAAAGTTAAATTTATAGTTAAGTATGCAATAAATGTATATGGTATATATGTAGATATATATAATGTAAAGATTTGGGTAAGAGAAGAAGGAAACTAAACAGTTTGAGTTAGGGGAGTTGTGTGAGTGAAGGTGGTATGGATGCGTGTAAGTTGATGATTCTAGTACTGTCGTTGTTAGGGATTAGTGGGAAAACGAAGGCATTGGTGAGGCTGCCAGCGAATGTGACAGCTCCACCAGCAGTGATAACATTCGGAGATTCCATAGTGGATACTGGAAATAACAACAACATACATACATTGGTAAAGTGTGATTTCCCTCCTTATGGTCAAGACTTTCAGGGAGGACCAACCGGTCGATTCTGCAACGGAAAGGTTCCATCTGACTTTTTAGGTCTCTCGTCTCTCTACGTCTCTTTCATTGGAGTATTTCATAATTTTACTTTCTTTGGTTTATTTTTGCTATTTTTATTACTACTACTGCTACTAATAATAGATTTATTTTTAACAAATGAATCTGATCGACATTCACTGATTTTCAATTGCTATGACTTGTGGTGGACTTGACCCACAGTGGAAGAATTAGGTATTAAGGAGTTTTTGCCAGCATACTTGGATCCAAATCTCAAACCTAGTGATCTTCCTACTGGCGTCTGCTTTGCCTCTGGTGCCTCCGGATATGATCCTTTGACACCCAAAATAGCGGTATATATAAATTAATCTGGGAATATATAAGCAAAGAAATTATAGTTTGTTTGTTTGTTTGTTTTTTCTAATATGGGTCTTTAATTGGGGAAAAAAAATCAGTCAGTTATACCAATGTCGGCACAAGTAGACATGTTCAAAGAATACATAGAGAAGCTGAAGGTAATGGTGGGAGAGGAGAGAACAAAGTTCATACTGGACCATAGTCTTTTTGTTGTGGTAGCAGGCAGTGATGACATTGCCAACACCTATTTTGTAGCTCGTGTTAGACAACTCCAATATGACGTTCCTGCTTACACTGACCTTATGGTCACATACGCCTCTAATTTCATAAAGGTATCCCTCCCTTGTCGTCAATTTGTTTACTTCATCAGTATTCCAAATTTATTAATTTAATAAATAAATAACATACATTTTGGCAATGAAATATTATGAAGGAAATATACGAACTTGGGGCAAGGAAGATTGGAGTGCTGAGTGCACCACCAATTGGGTGTGTGCCATCACAGAGAACTCTGGGTGGAGGAATAGTAAGAGAGTGTGCAGAAAAGTACAATGAGGCTGCCAAGTTATTTAACTCCAAACTCTCGGACGCCATCCATTCCCTTTCACGCACTTTGAATAATCGCAACATTGTTTACGTTGATGTTTACAACCCTCTGCTCGATATCATTCTCAACTATCAAAAATATGGTATATATATTCATCATTCATGCATGCCCAGTTAGTTAATTGCATTTATACTAATTACTCATTCTTCTTAATTGCAGGCTATAAAGTCGAGGACAAAGGTTGCTGTGGTACTGGCAGTATTGAAGTTGCTGTGTTATGCAACCATTTGGATCCCACTTGTCCCAATGTTTCAGATTATGTGTTTTGGGATAGTTATCATCCTACAGAAGGAGTGTACAAAACCCTCATTTCCCAACTTCTTCAAAAGTATCTCCCTCAACTCCTTTCCTGACCCTTTTCGCACCACAAATCTTCATTTCCCAATTAATCAATCCATATTTGTTTTATTAATATATATATTTGTCGCACACCATACATGACTATGTCGTCTGTCTCACTGTCTCAGTCTATGGATTATTCGTGATTGTTATTTTTAATTACTTATGGGGCTTCCCACGTCTCAGAAGCTCTTAATTAATCTGATTGTTTCGTCCTCTTTTTTGTAATTGATTAATAAAATAAAAGCATCCAAGTTGTGATATATATTTGTAAGCACGTCCATCTTCTTCCTTCATTTCAATATGCCTTCTTGTGATATATAGTGATGAATTCTTATACATTGTCTTTACACGTGTTTAGAAGCTTGTCTGATCCAAGTTTTGATGTAGGATAATTTTTTCTGTTCATATGTTAGAATTGCAGACTTAGGAATTCAATGATTCGATAAATTTCACTCATCTTGAAACTTGTTACCGAAAACGAGCTTTGGGGATTATAAAATTTGAAGATGTTTGGTCATTTTGTTGGTTTGTCTTATATTTTTAACTCTTAATTTTCTTTCTCTCTCTCTTTTTTTAAAAAAAAAAGTTTTGATGAACTCCTGTTGCTGAGATGCAGACGAGTGGAGAAACTTGACACATTTCGCTTCAATTAAAATATTAGTAAGAAGTAGTTTTGTGTGTAGGCTTTGTAGCTTTGACTGATTTTTTTAAAAAGGTAACAGAGTGAAGAAAAATATGATCCACCTCCACTTCTGAAAACAATATATATAATTGGTTAGAGTTAAGTGGAGGAGTGATTGAATTCAAACTAATTTAAACTTATCCGAACTAAATTGATCTAATTTAATTAAAATTGATCAAAACTAGTTGTTTGATTGAATAGAGAATTGTCAAAACTAATTAATCAATTTAATTATTAGATGATATTAATTTTTATTCAAATTAAAATTGACCCAACTGATTAATATATTATACTATATATTTATTTATTATATATTATATATAGATTAAAAAGTTAAATATATTACTGTTATTACTTTTTACTATAAATATTTTAGTTTATGGTTATAGTTGTTTTATAATTGCCTTAAAATAATTTTAGTTTTAGTTTTACGTATAAAAATATTTATTTTCATATTTGAAATTAAAAAAATCAATATTTAATAATTTTATTTTCTACCATATATTTTTTAAAAAAAATCAATTAAACTAATTTAATTTAAACTGACGAAAGAGGGTTTGGATTGGATTATTTGATACAAAAAATACTAAATTGATTAAATGCTTTTTTAAACTATCTAATCAAGTTAATTCAATTGATTAGATAGTCCAAATCAAATTAATACTCACCTCTAATTGGGCGTAACTATATAATTTGGTCAGTATGGAGGCAATATATAGCAAAAGAAGGCATGAGTATAAATATAAAATTGGGAATGCAGGCAATTGGGTGTTGTGTGGAGTTTGGTTCGGACAGGTAGAGTGTGAGGCGAGAAAAGGAAAGTAGTTAAGGAAGCATGGTGGAGAATGGAGTGAGTGAATGTGTGAATTATGAAAAATGAAATATGAATTCAAAATTTGTTAAAAAAAGCAGCAGCAGCACAGGATGGAGGCACTTCACTTAACTCACTCTACTCAAGACTTTAGCCTATCACCTCAAGACACCATACCAATCCAAATTTGTAGTTAGGAATTTTGAAATTGGATGTCATTTGAAATGGATATAACTAATTAGTATGGGCTTTCCCTTTCCTCGCAGGACCACAAAGTTTCAAAATATATGTTAGCTAGAAGACTTAATTCAGGTGAATTTATTACCACTGCAAACCCCTCTCTCTCTCTCTCTCCCTCCCCTTTTTCCGTTTGTCTTATGTTGGTCTTAATCTCACAAGTCACAACTCAACTTTTAAAATTTAAACTCCTTTTTTCTTTTAATCAACACTAAATCCTTCAATTTAATCCACGAGGATCATATTTGCTAGTGTTGACATGCGCTAATCCACAAGTGAGCAATATGTGAATAGTGAGAGGTAGGTAGCTAGGGATACTATATTCACATTTGAAGAGTGAGAGAGCCTAAGAGGTAGGTAGCTATGGATAAGTTTTAAAGCATACATGATATATATATTCCCAAACGAGTGGCCCGCAAAATTTGATTTGGAATGCGAACCTACTATACTTGTTTCTGCCAAGTATGCAACCTACTTGTTGCTTTGGAGCAGTTGGACAAAAGAGGTGGATTTTATTAAATCTATATATAAACAAGGGATGTACAATATATATGGAAGTGACTGTAGTTGTGAATACTCCGTGAAAAGAAAAGCAAGGCATTTACAATATATGTAGAAAAATGAAAAAGCTACCCTAGCGCAGAGCAATAAATTTTGTTTGTGTGGGGGGGGTGCGTTGTAGGAATAGCTAGGTAGGTAGGTCTGTAGAGAGGTGTATATAAGGATGCATGCAAGAGAAGAGAGTACATGAGCACCAATTGAAGAGGAAGAAGAAAGAAACATTGAAGGTTGTGTCAAGTTAATTGAGAGAGAGATGGAGAAGAAAGCAGAGAGAGTGTTGGGGAGAAGAGGAGTGAAGGTGATGTTGGTGGTTTGGTGTGTAATAGTAATTATAGAGTGTAAGAGAGCAGAGGGAATGATTAAGGTGCCAGGCAATGAAACAGTGCCAGCTGTGATTATATTTGGGGATTCAATCGTAGACACTGGAAGCAACAACGACCTCTCTACTCCCGCCAAATGCAATTTCCTTCCTTATGGTAGGAATTTCAAGGGAGGCATTCCCACTGGAAGATTCTCTAACGGCAAAGTCCCTTCTGACTTCATAGGTCCCACTTCAATTCCTCTACTTTCTTCTTTTTCTTTTTTAATTCACCTTCACTCATCTATTCTTCTACCTTCTTAACTCCTTTTCTTTATTTCCTTAATTAATTAGTGCAAGAATTGGGCATTAAACAATTCGTACCTTCCTATAAGGACTCTAGTTTGCACCCTCATGATCTCTTTACGGGTGTCAGCTTCGCTTCCGGTGGCTCAGGATATGATCCTTTGACTCCAAATATTCTGGTATATGATATCTCATTCCCATCTCCCTATCTCTATATAATTCAGTCATTTGGGTGTTGAAATGATTATTGCTTGGTTCTAATGTTTGTTTTACTTTGGTGGTGGGGGAAAATAGTCAGTGATATCATTGTCGGAGCAACTGCGACAATTCAAGGAATACATAGGAAAGCTGAAGGAAAATTTTGGAGAGGAAAAAACGAATTTCGTGTTATCAAAAAGCTTAGTACTTGTGGTGGCAAGCAGTAACGACATTGCGAATTCATATTTTGCGACTGGAATACGGAGAATGCAATATGATATTCCCTCATACACTGATATGTTGGTGCACTATGCCTCTAATTTCATGGAGGTATATATTATTTAATGAAGATATAATATATAATTAAGGAAAAATGAATTAATGGTGAAGAATATATGATGGTGATTGTATGGGGCATGCAGGAATTATATGGAATGGGAACAAGGAGAATCGGAGTGTTCAGTGCACCCCCACTGGGATGTTTGCCTTCTCAGCGAACACTGTTCGGAGGGATTGGCAGAGATTGCTCGAGAGACACAAACACAGCATCCCAATTGTTCAATGCTAAACTATCTGCTCGTCTCAACTCCCTCAACCACAATCTCCCCCAAGCAAAGATTGTGTACATCGATGTGTACCAACCTTTGCTTCATATCATCAATAACCCAACCCAATATGGTATTAATTTCAACGTGAAAATCCTAATTGATAATTTTGGAAACGAAGATGTATAATATAAATGAAGTTGATGATGGAATAATAACCTTTGCTGCAGGGTTTGAAGTAGCAGACAGAGGATGCTGTGGAACAGGGACTTTAGAGGTGTCGGTACTGTGTAACCGGTTACTTCCCCTAACCTGCGCAGACGAGTCCAAGTATGTGTTCTGGGATAGCTATCATCCCACCGAGAGAGCGTACCAAGTTCTTGTTGATTTAGTTCTCGACAAATATATAAACACCTTCTTCTGAATACTCAATGCAATATCTATATCCACTTCTTCTCTTTTAATTAATCATAATATCCTGCATGTATCCACTATGTCTGATTATAAATGATCCCAAGCATATTTTGTAGTGGTTGTTCGATGTATTAATTCATCATCGCAATTCCAAAATTATTTTATTTTTTCTCAATAAAGGATCCATTTATTTTTCTAAATAAAGGCTCCACTATCCATGTCCAGGGAGGGTGCAACTTAAACCCAAACTCACAAATAAATAATAATATCAAATGCTGCATGGCTTGATCCTCTAATTTAAAAAGTGATCTATTTTTTTAAAATTAAATAAAAATAAAAAAATATTTAATTTTTAACTTATTTAGAATAAGTCTCTTATTTATTTTTTTTCTTACAAAATTAACTTTAAAAAAATATGTAATTTTTTAAATTTAAAAAATCTAAAATCACGTCATTACTTTATATTCCACTTAATTAATGATCGGACTAATTTAATCAAAATGAAATTAATGACTATTTTCCTTGATTGATATTTTTGTACATTAAATTCTGGGCCCTAACAGAGGCTTCCATTTTTGGACCACCCGTTGCATAATGATAGTGTAAACAAGCGAGAAAAACGAACAATGTTATTACTTGTTACGTTGGCGCAATAACTCAGCACGTTAGGCCAAGTTTTTCGTGCCTTTTGTTTCCGAGACGAACGAAACTGAATCTAGTTTTCTACGAAATTATTTATACAAAGAAAAAATGGCCTCTCCAAAAGCCAATACGTATTTTTCTTTTTCCTCCTTAAGTATAACTTCTTTAATGCTTCGCTCTAATTGCTCCCTCTTGTCATCTTGTGCTATATATTGATTGTTAATGTAACTTGTGATTTTTGTCCAGGTGCTCAGTATCTTTCACCCACGTGAACTGCCCGAATCAATTTCCCATGACATAATTTGACTTTAAAGGAAAGCAATCTGATGGGTCAGACTCAGAACAGACGAAGGACGCATTACAACATTAGTAGTTCACGTTTTCTAGTGAAACCTTATCGCTCTAAAATTAAGTTTGTTTATTTAATTTTTTTTAATTATTGATCTTCCAATTTAGTTATTAATTTTCATTATTATTATTATTATTATTATTATTATGATGCAAATGAAAAAGATTATATTATATGTTTTTCATTTAGATTTGATTAATCTGCCTTTGCTATCTGAGGGAAAAATATTCAGTCCTTCTGTAGCACGTACTACTCAATCTTTCTTCGCTGTTATCATTCAAAATAAGTAAAATGTCTAGTTTTTAGACGTGGTCGTATTCTTTTATTGACAAACAGTCGCATGCGGGGGGAAACAGTCGTATTCTTTTATTGGCGATACATATATCTTTTGCTATTGAATACAAATGAAAAATGTAGTTAAAAATGCATGCAAATGTAGTGGAAACGAAGTATATAATTTTAATTAGTAGCATGGATCATCGATCCATGTAAATTGTTATGACGGTATTGGTCGTAATACATAGTTGGTGTATGTAACCGAGGTACACACAAGTTTTGGTGAATATTAATTATACTCCTCTAGTACTACTTAGTGAAAACAAAAGGACTTTGAACAGTGTGTTTAGCATTAGTCCAGGTAATGGATCCAAACACTGCTTCAGTGAAAGAGACTGTTGAAGTGATAGAGAAGCTAACCTGATAGCTTAATTTCTTAGTGGTCTTGCTAAATTGCAGTTTATCCGGAATGAGCTTCACATCCACACCGGTGGGAGCGTCGACGAGTGAAGAGTAGAGAGCTTCATCGTCTTCACCAACATTTGTGACAGTTCTGGTGACGGTGTAGGTGTTGGTACCATTAGCGTTGAGGTTGGAGCTGGAGATATGTATGGAAATGGAAGGGTAGTTGATGTTGGAGACGTGATCAGAAGAGGAATCGCTGGGGCAGGTGAAAGCAGCAGGGACAGTCCTAGAGATGACCTTAATGGTGGAGATATTTAGGCCAATGTAACAAAGATAGTTGAGGTAATCGGTGGTGGTGGTTTCGTAGACTAGGCCTGGTTGCAATGGCCCCGATGTTGTCACTTCACCTGCCCCATAGTCATAAGGTGTGGCTACTGATCCTGAATCCCCTGTTATGGGACCCTTCAAATTGTTCTTTTGAGTTGCTGCAAAGTGCCATGCCATATATTAATTCCAAACTTAATTTAACATATACATATATTATTATGAATTAAAATAAAGTTGAAAGTTGAGTGAGAGGGTTACCTGAGGTCATGATGGCTGATTTGATAGCAGAGGGTGTCCAAGTGGGGTTATGAGATTTGACATTGGCAGCTATCCCTGAAACATGAGGACATGCCATAGATGTCCCTGAGATGAGGTTGAATGGCGATGCCTTTTTCCCTTGTGGCACATCTGCTGGATCATTCCCAGTCCATGCTGCAAGTATTTCTACTCCTGGTGCCGCGATATCAGGCTGCAATTGCATATACAAATCTAATTTAATATAATGTATATTAATTAATTTAGTTGTGGCTTAATCATTTCATAATTAGTTACCTTGAGAATATTCTTGGATAAGGTTGAAGGCCCTCTTGAAGAGAAGTATGCTACTAATGGTGCTGGCTTATAATTACTTATTGAAACAGTAGGTAAAATTGTTCCCACTGGGTTGCTTCAAAATACACATACATGGATAAAACGAAAGTATATATATATTGATTATGGTCGGAAAGTCAAATTAAAGCAATTAATTAATTACCTGGTTGAGTTGAGATATTGGAATAGTGGAACTGCATCCATGGAATTTATGACGGTGGCTGGAAATGCACCATAGGTAGATGCCACAGCTCTAGTTTGGTCTTCCACATGAACCACACCTATTCCTCCAACCTCTTTCACCTCGTCAATCTTCTCACTCGTCGAATATGCATCATTTTTGCCATCGCATACTACAATCTTTCCTTTCACTTTATTTCCATCTAGAGAACCCGGGTGGCATTGTCTGCATATATATTTATATATTTACATTGCATATGTGACAGTGACACTCACATCCAACAACACTTATGTGGTACGTACGTACCTTGCTTCAACCAAATCGGCGCTTTCTGTCTTGGCGGACTCACCATATACCAATGGATACGCAGGGGATTTTGAAAGATTCGAGAAATTAATACCCTCCCCCTGAATATTCATTATTCAACTTCAGTTATACAATTATATCCACAAATTCGTTCAATTAAATAAATAAAAAGCCTTCAATATGCATTCTCCAGCCACCTCCCTACCTAAGTGAAACTTCTGCTTTCTTCCACATCTAAAAAAAGTAATTAAATTCCATCTGAAGAATCTTTATCTTCTAGATGAACGAAGGAATGAGTAAATATGTATGAACGCGCATGAACTAGTTGTTGTATATACATGTATGTATATGTATATGTAATATACTGTACCTTGATGACTTTGTTTCCGGGCAGAACAAGGTCGGATTGAAAATCGCGGTCAATGGTGGTAGCAGCGACGGTCAAAATCCAAGGTGCATCGTTGGCAACGGTGTTAGAAGCGGGGCCGTCATTACCAGCGGAGCAGACGACGGTGATGCCCCTCTCGACGGCATGGAAAGCTCCGATGGCAATGGGATCGGAAGTGAGTTCGGGACGGAAGGGGGCAGGGGAACCGAGGGAGAGGGAGAGGATGTCAACCCCATCGGCGATGGCATCATCAAAGGCAGCAAGAATGGCAGAGCCACGGCATCCAAAGTTGGAGCACACTTTGTAGACAGCCAATCTTGAGGAGGGGGACCCACCCTTTGCACTCCCCGCTGCCAGACCATAGTAAGATGCATCGCTTACGGTGCACCCTGCTGCAGTGGACGCCACGTGGGACCCATGCCCAATTGAATCCCTTGCTGTGTTGCTCTCCTCGTCTTCACCCTCAGGGTCTCCGTAATACCTTGCTCCGATTATCTTCCTGTTACAATTAGAGGAATTGAAGTCTTGGGCTTTCATGCACGTACCTTTCCAACGGGATGGAAGGGGACCCATGTCCTTGTCTTGAAAACTGGGAGACTCTGGCCATATACCCGTGTCTAAGATGCCAATGATAGTGTCTGAGGTTGAGGAAGAAGAATTGGAGACGTCGGAGTCGATTATGACTTGAGTTTGATAGCTAAGGAAGTCCCATGAACGAGTGGTGTGCAGCTTCAAAATTGGATCAGGAAACACAGACACCACTCCTGGTTTCTCAGAAATCCACAATGCTTCTTCTTTGGATAAACGAGCCGCGAATCCTGAGAATCCATACTTGTAGTTGTGTACTAGAGCCTTCTCATTCCTATTCATCACCCAAATTATTATATATATTCTCCTTATAGTTATAGTACTAATACTATCCACCAAACCAAATCAATGGGAATTAATTAATATGCATGCCGCTATAAATAGTAAACGACCTGGCGCTCACGAAAAAAAAAAAACGCTTGCTTTATACTGAATTGTGAGGCAGACATACATGCATACATATATACTAATTAAGGATAATATTGAAGTACAGAAAGATATTGATACTGAGTAGTTTTATATTGAGGAAAGAGCAGCTTCATTAATGAATGGATTAACCTTTTGATGACTGAGGTGAGAAGCTGAGCATGGTCATTCCGAAGGGAAGCATTGGTTGAATCGGCGGCACCCATGTAAACGATGTACACCAGTGATCCCTTGTCATCATTAACACTCTGTGCCTGTAATTGGGCTGCTCCAAACAACAGGAAGAAAGAGCTAAAGAGGAGATACAATGCGTAGGCTTCCATATTTTCAAGTTATTGTTGAGTGTGTAAGGGATAGATATATGCAACTCCAAAGAGAGGAGTAGGCTTGGCATTGGCAACACTTCCCCCATATATATATATATATATATATATAACAAAGGTGGTGCGTGCTTGCTGTGGAGGCTCAGTAATTAAATCTAAGATTGAGGATGGCAAAATCTACAAAGTACAAACTGTGTTGGTGGAGCAATTGCATGCGTATGCCTGCATATGCTCACTGCATATACGCGTAAGCACTCTATCCACGCAAAGTGCGCCATTTGAATCAATTGGGTATTGTTGGTGGAAAGCACATAACATATCAGCTAATAAAACTTGTATACTTAAACCTTACCATATACACTACCCATCCAACACATATTCCATGCCTAACTGTAAATCTTGCTAAACAGGCACCTTACACACAACAAACTTCTCATTTCTTCGTATACACTATATTCCATATCTTTATAAAGGTTATATATAGTAATAATTATGAGCAGCACTCACTTCATTGCGGAAGTAACACTCTTTTTTAGGGTCATTGAAGAAGTAAGCTGATATAGACAACGATAACCTGCTCTTAGCTAGTAACCATTAATTAGTTGGAATCAGAAATTGTAGGCAGTCCTAATCCTAACTTGTAATTCTTAATTCTTAATTACAGGTACTATATATGAGATAACCCCATTTATCCTAAAGTGGGTTGGGTGCTTGGAACCAGTAGAAATAATAGTGGGTTGTGACGGGTGGGTATAGAATTAAATTGGAAATTAAACAAATGAATGGGAGCACGCCAATATGTTGATTCCCACCATTTGTGGGAAGGATTGGGATGTCGTATTAGGAAACCACTTGTTTCTAGATAATAAAAAAAAAGGTAAAAAATAAGCAGTATAAAATGTGTATGGATATCAACTCGCAAAAGGCATGCAAGATAGAGTGGATGTGTCTTCTCGGATATATTATGTATATCTCTTACTCCTTCTTTGTGACTTTTTGAGTCTTCACAATTTCACTCTAGTGCGCCACTACTTCCACGAGCACACTTTCTGTATGCATTCTGTTCTGTGTATGTACAGCGTTTTAATTTGTGGCTCTTAATAATTAATACAATCATTTAATTTTTAATTAATTAAAATGGGGAACAAAGTGTTATGTGTTCCATTTTGGGTCTATACCTTAATGAATCATTTCAGGAAGAAATTAGAATCCTTGTAGTCTTGCGAGTTGAGGTGAGGGTGGTGGAAGTGTAGTGGAACTGGAAGGCCAAAGAAATAAAAATAAGGATGTGCCAATTACCATTGGCCATAAAATGCAAAATTTTCCGTTGCCGGGAATCGAACCCGGGTCTCCTGGGTGAAAGCCAGACATCCTAACCGCTGGACGACAACGGAACGATGAAAGGGTAATCGGAAAAATTAAATTCAACAATACTTTAACAGCGAAGACCAAATTTTCTCCTCTTCACATGCTTCTATTTTCTTTTCCTTTTCGCTTGCGGTGGTCTCTCTTTCTAAGGTAGTAATATTTACAATGAAGTACAAAAAAGAAATATTAATTTATATTTTATATCAAATCATTAGTAATTAAGCAAAAGCCCAAAGGCAACGTAAATATTACAACTAACAACTTCAAGGTTTAAAATTTTGAAGATTTGATAGATAGATCTCCAAATAAGAGGTAATCATATCTGCTACGGTTTGGGTTGTTCAGTTGCTCTTGAAGGATGAATCCAAATATGATTTGGTGTTGTAGCAAGCTAGAAGCTGCATTGACACTAAATGATGGTATAAATGAAGTATTGTGGACGTATGCACAGAAATCATAAATAGACAGTCCTGCATATTGAGGAGTCTTTCCATTTGACACCTTACTATTTGTCTTGTATCAACAATCCTTTACCTCTAATTAATATTTAGAGTAATACTTTATTTATAATTGATGTTATTAATTTTGTAAAAATATTATAATTTATTATGAAATACATTTTTAAAAATTATAATATTTTATTATTTATTTTGAGTCAAAAATAATTATTTTATTTTATTTTAAGTTTAAAAAATATTTTTATATTAATTAAATACATCTTTAATTATATATATAATAAATATGAAAAAAATTTAGATAAAATAAAAAAAATTAAAAAAAATTTCATCTCCTGAGAAAAAAGTATAATTTTTAAAACAGAAAAATGTAATTCAATATATGATAATTTACTGTTCCTCTAGTATTTATCCGCTATGTAGAGTAGGATGCTTAGTTTCTTGCGTTCCATATTTATCTACGATGGATTCAGTGCTAAAAGGAGGTCCGTTTATACAAAATTTAAATTTAATAATTTAATTAAAACGGGCATTTAGCTCATTTACACTCACAGAAACCCAATTTTTTTAAAAGAGAAAAAAAAAACCAATTTAGTCGAGGTCGACCTATCTGAATCAATCTAGTGAACACTAGATGACTACTAACTAAAACAGTGGAGATGGAACGGTGATATCCACATTGATTTGCTGCAACTTATTATTGGAACTCGTCACAGAACACCAATGTTCCCACTTCCCAGTAGTGGTCAAACAGCCAAGTGCTACAAAGAAATAGAATCCACAGGAAATAAATCACTTGCCACCGTTAATCGATTTGATGCCCTCAAAATATAGAATACCAGAACTGGAGGATTGAGGTGGAGGATCTAGAAATCAACTCACAATATCGAAATTATCCACTTTGAAATGTATGAATAAAAAAAGGGCCAATAACCATTCAAAAATACAAAATCTGGCTCTCGAAAATACCAACAGCAAAACCTATAAAACATAATCCGCCATCCTGACGTGAGCACATATCTCAAGCTCAACTCTGCACCCACTAAGACTTCAACTACACATGCCACCATAAACCACCAGAAAATTTATAAAAAATGGAAAATAAAAAATATATCCAAAGTAAATATAAACTGTACAAATCAATAACCTCATGAAATCCGTCTCAATAAAAAATCTAAACTTCCTGTCACATTAATTCTTTATCTTTAGGCCGTAATAATGATCAATAGATTCTTATTTTTTTCCCCTACCTGATTTATAAATTACTACCAAAATCGAGATCAGTGACTGAAGAAGGAATCATATTCCAAAATAGCCTTCCTTCCCTGGCCATCGCTCTCAAAGAAAAAAAAAAAATCTAATTACGAGTATACCCGGGCTAGATGCTGGATACGGGCTAAGACTCTTGAAGTGGGATCCAGATTTAATTAGCGTTTCCAGTAGCATCACCATTAGATCTTCCCGGATAGACATCTGAGGTATGGTCTGAACTAACTTTATCTGAGGCTGATTCTTCTAGAGCGATTTTTTCAAAATCAGCTGCAACGTTGTTGTAATTTGATCCACTGGGAGATACCAAAACAGAATCAACTCGAAGATGAGAGGGCAGCCATGTCATCCATTCATTACGCCTCCTCACCTTGTCACCCTGCAGCAAAGTTGAAGAAATAGACTAGCTTCTTCACTACTAAATTAAACAAACATCATTATTTCATCATTCAAACATACCCCACTGCATAACTACATGCCAGTTCAGACCGAATTGAAGTGAAAGAGGCATAAAAAAGAGTTCATTGAATAGTGAAGAAAGTCCTTTTCTTGGCCAGGCAAGGTAAAAGTGATTGTTACACAATAGGAAAAACTTCAAATTTGAGAAGTTACCTGTACTTCCACAACGGTGGAAGTTCTTAATGAATCCAGTATCAACTGAATGTTGCTTGTCAGACTTTTAACCTGCAAAAGAATATCCTTAGAGGAAAAAGTAACCTAAAGGTTGAAAAATTAAATGCGGAATATTAGAATTTAACTGTCATTTCAAAGCACGAGCTGACTACTTTATGAAAGCACACTGGTAAGATAATTCAGTCACTTATCACTTCACAACTTCTATGTTTCTCAGAAACACTTGGATCACCATAATGAGTAGAACATGTTAAAGGTACTGTAAATTTTCCATCTCTCTCCTCACATCCTGCATTATTTCTTTCTTACAAAATTAACAGAGGGCACAAATTCAAAGTTGGGAAAATAAGACAAAAAAGAAAGTTCAGAGTTAGAAAATGTGCAAAATTAGATTTTGTTCACCAAAAGTTGGAAGTAACAATATATAAATTGGAATACAAAAGACAGGTGACTTGAAAAATTTTGATTTCAATTGTCATATTCCTTGATAACACTACTTAATTGATGATAAATTTAAATATATACCTTTGACAGGAGTAAGACAAATAATACATCATTTTCCTAAAAGAAGAAAGTCTGTCTGAAATTAATCTTCCCTTCAAAAGATAATACCATGTTCAATGGCAAAAATGCATTTTCCACCTATAGAAATCTTCTAGAATACTGAGATCATTATTTTTTGTCAAGTTCCTACACCACAAATGGTGCCTATAAGATCTCCCAACAAAAGGTGAAGAACAAAGTTGAACACCCTATCTAAAGACCACCAACAAAGCCTTTTGGCCCATATCCAACCACAACCTCCCACCATTTACATTGGTGTCAATGTGGTTCAATACTGAAATTTGAAGGCAAAAAACTATGAACATGTTTCATAGATAATATAAAAACATAATAAATAAACAATTAACATAATTTATTTTCATATCTGGATTGGAACTGTAATGATCTATCTACCTTTGATAACTTACTTTACCATAGAAACAAATATAGTGCACAAACTACCAATGAAAAGCTTTAAAACTCTAGCAGCATCAGATAACAAATAACAAAGTCCATGCAGGGAATTTACAACTTATCACAAAGTAACAAAACAAGAAAAAAAGAAACAATGACCAAATACCGAATTCTGATTTGGTCAATTCTGCCAACCAGCTACAGCAGCATTACTTCAACAAAGGTGAATCATTGAAAAAATTTTGGAAAATGGAAGGAATACATGCTTATTCTAATTTAACATATATATATATATACACACCAACATGCACCAAAGTAAATCCAATAATTTTTTTTTAGTTATGAAAAGCTGTAATATTTTGCCTTTAGTATTGATTGCTTATTAGTAATTCTAAAACAATACGCCTAAGGTCAGCTAGGGAAAGCAAACTCCTCAAAGGAAATAATGTACTAAAATTCACTGATGTAGAACAAATATGACCAATGTGTTTGTGTGTGTGTATCACAGTACATAGTTTGGTTCCAATGTACTACACATATGTAATATATTCAGAGGCTCTAAAGTTAAAAGCTAAAAGTACCACTTAATGAAGCACAATTAACTTACTCGACGAAAGTTTGCTATCAATGTAATAGGAACCCAACCCTGTTCATCCATGTTGGACCTTAAATACTCATCCTTCACTAAATTAGCATCACTGTTATAAAACAAAAACAAAAATCAAGGATGAATAGAACATTCAACTGTTGTGTATTTATCAAAAAACCATATAGTAGAGAGCAGAATAAAATTACCTGAAATAGTAATCAATTTGATTCACTATCATATTGGTCAAAGGAGGTTCTGCAACAGGGAAGAACATTGCAGGAGGAGGGCCGTGAGTAAGGAATGGCATGCCCCTAAAGGGTTCCAGTGGTAGCGTTGGAAAATAATAAAACTCTGAAAACAAAGAAAATGATCATTAGTTATACTTTAATTTCTACGGACACAATTAGTATAAAATGAGAAAGAAGAATACTCACCCGGAAAACCCAAAGGGTTTGCAAAGGGTCCCAGGGGCTGCGGAGCCACAAATGCAGCAGTATTAGGTGGCAGGGGCCTCACTAATCCCCTAGGAGGCATTCTCTGTTGGTTTACATGAGCATCCCTTGTATGTGCATAATTTCCACGATCCTGCTCACGCCTACCCCCATAATTATTATGATAAGGACCATCTGAACGTGGATGGGGCCCAAAATTGCCCCTACGAGAGGAACTCCGGTGATCATTCACAGCAGGAACAAAACCCCCAACTGGTGCCCTTGCATCCCAGTTAGTGTTCTTGTAAGGGAGCTCTCTTGGGGAAGGATCAGGAACAATGGGTACCACATTACCATAGCTATTTGGAGGGATCTGAAATACTGGAAAGGGTGGTGGGGGTGGAGGTGGGGGAGGTCTGGAGAAGCTGCTTTGTGCAGGACCAGCTCCAATGCTATTGCCAGCTCCCCGCTTCATCGATCTTTGTTTGTTATATAAGGTATAGTTTGTTGCAAAATTAGGCTTTGCATTACTAGCAGCTTGTTTTTGAGCAGAGTGTGAAATAACAGGCGCCTATAAAATAATGGCAAGATCATGCATGCGGATAAAGAATCATTACTATTTCTGTAAATATAACATCCTTCCTTATGAAGATATGCGTGTTTAATTTCCGGACAAGAGCAAAAAAAAAAGGAAAAAAACAGGAGACTCCTACTCTTAGGGAACTTATAAAATCCAACAAATATTGGGACAAATTCAGAAAATTGTTCTATGGTAAAATTACTGGAACATTAAGCAACAAGATGTAACAGGGGGATTCTTTCAACCATCCGTTTTCACTGTACTAAGTGTCAAATTAGGGCAAGTATTGGAACCAAACCTGGGAACTGGAGAGTGATCCATCAGTAGAAGTCTTGGAAAACGAGTCAGCTGACAATTTAGCCGAAGCCTTAGTTGATTCAGATAAAGCGGGCCAAGAAACAGCACCCATTACAGGGCTCACCTCGATAGCACCGTTAGATGGCTTGTTCCAAGCAGGTTTCTTTGGACGACCTGCATTGCCGTTATTAGCATCAGAGCTATCTCCGGTAGCACTATAAGAATTATCCGGTGGCAGGGATGCAGAAGCCGCCTTTGGGAAGGAATCAGATGACGATGGTTGATCAGGCAGAGAGGTAGAGAGGGAGGAGGAAGAGGATGATGACGATGACGATGACGATGACGGCGGAGATTGGCAAATGCCGGATAATGATTCGGGCTCACCACCTCTAACGACTTGAGCCCAGGGGGGGGACAAGTTTTTTCGCGGGAACTTAGGGCTATTGGTGTCCCCGGGAGTAGTCGGCGAGTGATGGTTACAGGAAGAATCAGTTGTGGTAGCCATTGTCAATTAGGGTTTTCAAGTTTTGTAAAACTGCAGAGGGATTGATCAGTATATAACCCAAAGCATCAACAAGTAAAAAAAACAACGGAATTGATGAATCGACAAGAAAATTAAAAAGGAAGAAGAAGAAGAATAAAAGAATAAAAGTTAGGGTTTGTGTGGGTGGAATTAGCGACTACAGTGATACACTGATACTGAGGAGGGATCTTGCAGTGTCGGGTAAATAGTCCTCTCAACTCTCAACAGTCAACACACCCTGCGATCTCTGCCTCCCTTTGTATTAGGACCCCAAACCAATACAATACGTATAATACGCAGGCTTTCTGTTATGAAACCTAAATTTACAAATATTGCTCTATTTATATTATTTATTCTCAACTTTGCTTTGCTTTCTTGCCTATTTTGTATTTATCATTTTACCCTCCTTCTCCTTAATGCAAACCTAATTGCCTTCCTAGTTTCTCCTTTCTCGACCGCATTTATAGTTCTTTTTATTTCTTTTGTTTTAAAAAAATTGAATTCCTCCTCCTCCTCTCTCAATCACTGTAAGTTGAATAGTTTTTCTTTTTTAAAATATAATGAATACTTACGGAATATGTTAACGTATTACTTCTCATTGATTTTATAAAACAACTTAGTTTTAAAATATCTAATATATTTAACTTTGTTCTTTCATCAAGTGACTCATTATTACTATCTAAATTTTGTTGCTTTTAATTGATCTAGTGAACACGTCTATATAATCCATCAAGGTTTGAGTAAGTGAAATTTATCATTTTACAAAATTATATATTTTTCATATCTAAACAAATCTAAGTTAAACAGATTTAAGATATATTTATCCTAGTTTAATGCTATGAACTATTCAAAATTATGTCAGTCTCTTAAGAAATGACACTAAAAAAATTAAGCAAGTTTTATAAATCTGAAAACAAAATTATTAATTTACTTGTAGTTATAAATATTTTATTTTTTAATTTTGATTTTATAATAAAACCCTATATAGATTTCAGCAAATAAAAAGATCCGTAGCCTAAAAAATTATAATAATCACAAAAAACAGGTGCCGTTAGATCCGCCTTTGTTATAAAAAACCTAGTTTGATTTTGGAGAAAGGGGAGAGGAAAATAGGCAATAAAACGAATCTTTTGTATATTTTGGTAATTTTTTTAATTTTTCACAAATATTTTTTTAGTAAAAATAATTTTATTTGAGGTAAATATTAAATATAAATATTTTTTTAATAAAAATTTAAATTTATCATATTGTGAATTATTAATCTTTTTTATTATATCTAATTTTGTTGGTGAATATTTTGGTAGCGAAAGAGCCAAACAGGTACTTAATTCTTCACTCTCCCAAGCAAATTCCGGTAGTGTTATTGCAGTTGTGTCATATTTCTAATTATGATGCTCGAAATTGGGAAAAATTCAGGCTTCATGCTTTTAGCAGATTGTAGTTTGTAGATAGAGAAAATGAAATGAATTGTAGATTGTAGTTTCCAATAATGTCATTATATAGTATTCAAATTTAATTGCGTGAACTATATAAGAAATTATTTGTCTTGACCAAATAGCTAAAGCAACATCTCCAATCATTATTAAAATACGTGACAAATAACTACTGCTCCAATGACAATTGTGGGTCCTGACATTAATACGTTTGTTTGGCGCCATCTGTGATTCATATATTAATATTATACACAACACAAACGCGTTCGTTATCAATCATTATCTCACCAATCACGATTCTTCCTAACAAATTCACTAAATCTTTTTTCATCACAGTACGTAAGTTTCTATAAATTTAAAGGTTCTTTATCAAAATCAAATTCCAAACAAATAATATGAGCAAATTAGTTTATTTGTGAGGTGAAATGTTATATATGTTACGCAAGTTGAAGTATGCGCATTTTGGGTTAAACAAGATTTGTTAAGAATAAGAAGGATTGAGGATTGAGTTAGAGATGGAGGAAGTGTCCACGTAAGAGAACACGGCGTGTGAGCAAAGCCAAAACCATAAATTCGTGGCGGTGGTACCTGCCAACTGGATTTCGTCCCTTTTTCTTCTAAACTTCTTCCCAAGCCTAGCCACATATTTTATGGTATTACATACATATGTATATCTATAAGCACACATGATCACCTGTATAGATAAATACAATACAAGCATACCATATTCCATTAATGCGATTTCTTCATCCATCCTGCAACTAGCATATAGCAATTCTATAAGTGAAAAAGGATCTTTAGCTAGCTTCATTTTTATACATGACAAACACAAGTTGGCTCAACTTTATGTCTCCCATGCCAAGAGCCGGTGAGTTCAATTTAATTTCTGCAACTCTTTTGAACGATATTTAGCTTGTTCTGCTTTTATTCCCTTCCCTAGCAAACAATCAAGTCAGAGAGGTGGTTGCTTGATCAAAGTTCATTGCATGTGATGCTACCCTGCAGGTAGATTAAGATCAGGGAAAGAATGCGATGAAGATAGCCTGCATAGGAAGCCAAACGTGAATGAGGAATACATGGAAACTTTCAGAACAAAATCGTATACGGAACTATGCAACAAAGCTCAGAGGCAGCTGGGAAACAACACAGGCAGCAGCACTAAGAGGCTCTCCTCCTCCACATCTTCTATTCCTTACTTCATGCGTCTCACTGAATATTTGTTGGAACCCCGACAAGAAACCATTACAAATATGACACAAAGCTTAAATATGCATCATCTTCTGTTGGACTACTTCGAAGCTAGTTTAGAAGCATGTCATTACTGTGACACAATCCTTGAAGCCATCCATCAAATGCGACTTGCTTATCAAAAAATCACAAAGGTTGATAACTTACGCAAAATGATGTTTGATTCTACTACAGATACAGATTATGTCAGTGACCAAACTCAGAAGACTATCTATGCACATCTTGCTTCCTTCGCGCGGCAAAATAACCCTTTCTCCATTATTAGCTCCACGCAATTCCTTGACATTCACAACAGATACATGGCGCTTCTACATAGACTAAAATCAAAAGCAGCAAAAATTCGAAGAAGAGTGACATTTAGGAGAGTTTGTAAGAAGGTTGGAGGAATTGGCGTTGTCATTTCTCATGGCGTTCTTTTGGTTGCTTTACTAGTATTTGCATTCCATAGCATAGTTGGTATAGTGGCAGCACCAAGTATAGTGGTTGGCCTATTAAGTTCATTTAGAAAAAGAAGCAAGTGGGTTGAGATGAGAAGAGTGGTCAGCCCAAGTTGTCTTGAAATGGTGTGTGACCAACTTGATGTTGCTGCTAAAGGAATTTATATACTCATCAATGATTTCGACACGATTAGTCGAATGGTGAAGCGGTTACAAGATGAAGTAGAACACCAGCTAACAGTTGCTGATATGTGCGTGAAGAATAGCAAGTGTGAGATATTAAAGCAAGTTTTAGGGGAATTTCATGACCACAAGTCCAGCTTTTTGGATCAATTGGAAGAGCTTGAAGAACATATCTATTTGTGTTTTCTGACCATAAACAGATCTCGACAACATGTTATTCAAGAAATCATGGGGAAAAAACGTTAATTACAAACCTTTTTCTTGCCAACATTTTGAGTCCAGAAGAATAGGAGGTAATAACAATAGCATGAAACATATTTCTTCTTTTATAAGATGACATTAAATTTGTTGTTTGTCCTTTCATGTAAGGCCTAATCCCTTCGTTATATCTAGAGGAAGGACTTCACACACACAAATAGGTCTTCCTAGCATTTAATAAGTGATTTATTTTGAGATTTGACCACTGCTCATTAATCGATTCAAAATTTTCTATGAATTTGTTTTCCAATACTAAACCATATCTCTTTTTTCTTTTTTGGCCAAATATACCAAAAACATATCTCTGAAATGGCATCGAAAGACAAGTTCAAAGCGAATTAATTTGCAATGCAAGCAGAGAACATACCCTACTACCCAAAAACGAAGTAAAGACTACAGGAGAAACTAGATTGCCACGAAGCTTTTGGAGGGGCTTGTCTAAAAACTATGTGTTACAGAATTCAATATCTAGGATTAATTACATGTTACAATGTATTTCTGGGTTAACAATTTTTGTGCTCGAACCTCCCTTTCTCTCCATTTTTGTGTTTGCCTCTGCCCGTCTGACTAACTTAAAATTCAAAACCATGATAATTTCCTATAAATATTGCGATTTTAATTTTGAAAAGTCTTCAATTTTAATCCTATAACTGTAGATGATATAATACAAAAGGGATTAAACTAAAGACCTCACTTCATGGATATAAAGAAAAATTTATGTGCTTAGAAATAGAAAGATCAAAGAGGAAAGGCACTCCAAAACAAAGCTTATATATCACATATTGCTCAAGAGATGAAACCAGTTTATACAAGTGTGACCCTCTTTAGGATCAACTAAATAACTAGAACATAACAAAATCAATGAATAACAAATAGTCTTGTTCTCTCCCCCATGCTGCTGTTCCTGTTTCCACCGATGACCGGTTATAATCTCAACATGATGGAATAAGAAAATTGCCGATAGGCATATCTCAATCTATTACTAATTGGAATCATTGAAAATATATTCGTTCTCAATAATAAAAAATGCAATAGCAAAGTCAACCTAATGGCTCCTAAGACATGTCACAACTCACTAGCTCCGGTATCATCCTACTTGTAGCTTTTGGAGCAGCAATCAGTCGATAAGGCACCAAACTTCTTCGGATTCTTTTAAGGTTCCATCATGGGACATTCAAACGGTTCAAGAGACTTCCCTCAGTTTCTTATACTCCTGAAGACTCAGGAGTGAAGCCTTGACCTTGAGCCAATCAGTAGGTTTTGGCATCATAATTGCAATATATCCTTCTCTATCTGCCTAAGTGTATTAAAAAATAAACAAAGATAAGAACAACCAAAAAAGCAGATAGAAAGAAGAAAAGTCACATTCAAGTAAAAAGATGCAATGACAGTAGATAATGTCACGGTTAGTTAATCTTGAAGAACCAATACCAAGTATAGATGATTTTGGTTTAAGTAGCTAAGTACATAATTTTCCATTGCACTATTTAGAACTACTCATTTTTTTGCTAAAAGAAACAAGAAAAGTTATCGATGTTACATCAGCATGACATAACCAGCTGGGACAAGGTCTTTCTTTAAAAAATATAATAATTAATTACGCCTTGATAGGAATTTACTTCTTACCGAAAGATTAAGCAAATCTGGCTGCTTGATTAATTGTTGATTTACTTCCAAAAGGGAGCCTTTAACACAACACCTGTAAAAAGTCACCGTAAGAAACTTTCATATGTATATTTTCATCTACTAAAACCCTAGATCATAAATTGAAATTAAGAAACTTACCTCACTATATAAGAATCATTATTGGTAGAAATTTTACACAAAGCTGTGTTGGACTCGAAGTGTTGAGCATTCTATACAAGAATAGATCATATTTTAATGATACAAAAGTAATCAAATATCATATGATTTGTGTCTTCACAATATATTAGCACATGATAAACTGCAATGATACTGCAAGTAATAGATAAAAAGCCCCCCCATTTTCATGAACAAAACCTATATAATAAGTTTTATATATTATGAAGTCTGCAACTCAATCTTTTCACTAAATAGTTTAACTCATAAATATTGGAGGTACAGGTTTCTTTCATTATAAACAGCAGGTTGCAATGTCAACTAATAATTTTGATACACCAGCAGGTCCACATCACAATCATAAAGCCATTCCTGTTGCAAACTCTAAAAGCATTCTTAATTTTTCAACAAAAAAGAAAGAGAAGGCATGCTTCGATGTGCTAAGAACCAACAACTCAAACGATTCTTGACGGTTGAACAGAATTTATGCATAAAACTTAAAACATTCACATTGATTGAGTATAAGTATCATATATAACACAAAGATGCTATCAACACCATAACTTGCAGATTGGTCAAACACCAATAATGCTGGAACAGAAAGAGGGAATAGGTGAGAAAACATACCTTCTTTCGCTTTCCAGTGACCTTAACCCCGCTGCGATCAGACTTTCCAACATTAAAATCTACGGCCGTGATTCCACCTTCATCCTTAAAGGCAACGTGGGAAGGAGCCAAGCCGATCACACACAAGCTTTTAGGTCACAGTAAAAGAGAGGAAGAAACGTTACTAGTATAATTCAAATACAACTTAGAAGGCATGAAAGAAGAAGAGAACACATCTAGAATTTGTACCCATTGGCGTGCCGATAAACGTACTGATCATGTCCGGGCTTCATAAAATCTGGACATCAAAAAAAAATAAAATTGAAGCAACATTGGAAACAAATACTTAGCCTGAGTTTGTTGTTGAGGCTTCTCGCCATAAGGGAAAAAATGTTTTTTTTTTTTTAAAAAAGATCGGGAAACTCCTGAAGTATTTAATTGAGAGTTCGATTTCAACAAATTTCACATTATCCGAACAAAGGTTTAGGGTTTTAAAAAAAGAATGATAGACATTGAATAACAGTATACAATAGTTTTGTATTGAGAGGAATTAGATAACGAAGGAAATACCTAAAGCGAAGTAAGTGACAAAGTTGGATTCAACGGCGGAAGGAGGAATAAGGGGAAGATCGCGTACATCAGGTAGTAGAAGGATGCGTAATTCTTCGTCTTCGTACTCTTGTTCATTCGTGTGCCCTTGGCTGCTTTCTAAATTGCTAGCTTCGTCGATGCTCTGCCCCATCGTCGACATCTAAATAACACACATACAGCTAATAGCTTGAGCATTGTGGTCAGTGGCGGTTAGTCAAGCATTATCTGAATTCTGGAGGCGTGGGTTGGGCCTCTCACTATTCCATCAATTCTATGAGACTCACTTTACATGGACTCATCACTCATGGGCTCTTGGCGGCAGTTGGCACTCACCACGAAGGTTGGTTTGTATCTTAATCCCCTTTTTTTTAGCAAGATTACTATTTTCAACTTACACTTAGGGCCTGGATATTCGTAGGTTGGGTTGGAATACTGTACGCCCTTTTATGTAAGTGGGCTTTTTAGTTCACATGTTCCTCTGGGGGAGAGAGAGAGAGAGAGGGGAAGGCGTGGGCTAAGAGCCCAGGCTGCAGGCTCTGCCACTTTGTTGGTGGTAATAGACTGACTAGCAGTGGGGTGAGGAAGATGGATTCAGATCCTCAGTGCACTTATATGGCAATGCAGTTGCTGAAAGGCTTCAAGTTCCTGCTAGTCGGAATGACTAATGAGTGCTGTGTCTTTATGGATGAGATTAGCTATTAATGTGTGCATTCTCTTCATGAATTTATATATATTAGAGAGAGGAGCATTCAGCATACATAACACTTGGTCTTATTAAGAAACATATTATAGAAAAGTTTGTAGGGAATTTAATATTTTTTTCAGAATTCCCGCAATACAACTATAACAAGAGGAGTATTCATATTACAACAATATATTATATAGAGTATAATTGAAACGCTTATTTGAATTCTACATGCCAGAGGCAGAGTCCATACTCCATACATAAGCGATTGACAAATAATATAAGAAGGGTTGAGAAGGTGGCGGGCTGCTGCTCAAAGTATAATTTTATAAGCACGCCTCTGCCGTTGTGGTGAATTTGTTCTTAGATTCTTAGGTCTCAGGTCTCAACTTAGAACTGGATATGGGTGGAGAATGACTGTCCGAATGCCCAATTTGATGGAACCACGCCTTGGAAGAGTCTGGTCTGTCCATCCGTGGTTGTCACCCTGAATGACAAAGATTGACCATTCAAATACGCATTGGACTGCCAATTAGCCCCCCAGTTTCTGGACATAGCCATCCACCCTGTTTTTGACCCTTTTATGGACACTGATCTGATGGATCCAGCTCCTCCCACGTTGCTTATCAGTACCAGCTCAAAGTAGTCTCTCCCGTTCACTGTGAACCTAACACCTCCTGCCTTTCTACATGGAACCCTGCACCATTATTTCATTGCATTCATTTGTCAACACCTCCAACACAATTTCATTATATTATTATTATATAGATAAGGCATAGATATTAACCTTTGGAACAACACCGGCACGATCCCTCCTCTGTAAGTACCAATCTTTTCCCATGCGGGTTGAGCCATATCGAAATGCTTCAGAGGTGGGTTACACCATCCTCCATTGTTATTTGGAAGAGCAAAATTAGGAGGGCAGAAGTTTGTGGCAGTTATAGTTACAGATGTTCCTTTTAAGCACCATCTAGAGTCTGATTCATAATCACATATGATTCTATAGCATTCCCCACATGAAGCTCCATCATTGAATAAGGCTGTGCTCAATGCCGCAGTGCTAGTTCCATACCCTGATGCATACAGATTCCCATACCCGCAAGCTCCCCCTGTAATTACTCATTCATATTCAGATTCCATCCTTATTTTACAACTGCAATTACCACATCATGATACAAAAAATAAAGAGAGTACAATATAATAGCTTACCCATGGTTCCCGAAGCATCGCTACCCCCATAAAAAGTGGCATGTCCTTTGGTCCATTCAGAAGGTGCTAAGGCGCATGCACTCATTGTCACACACCATAATCCCACTAGGCTGCCCAAAACAACCAACACTTTCCCCATCTTCTTTCTTTGCTTAACGCTCAACAGTCCAAACCCAAGCCAAGTGAACCAACTAGGAACAAGAAAATTTAACTTGTATTTACATGTGTTGTCATTTCCAACCACAACATTTGTCTCCTTAAATAACAGACCACATTCACTGAGGCAACAATGGCACATGTGAGTACTGCAACAAGAGAGGAACTCAAACCAATTTTTTATTTGATTTAAATTAAATTATCTCTGCGAACTATACAGAGTTCTGAGCCTCATTCAATTATTCCCACGTTCTCCTTGTATTGCACTTGGCTTCAAATCCACGTGGCCATCCCAATATTAGAGCCGTGAATGTATCAAAATCCACAACCCCATTTAGTCGCCTTTTTTCTTCTTTATTTTTGCCCCCCAAGTTCTCCCCTGTCTTTGGTTCCATCCTATTTGATCTGTTGGTTTGTAAGGCATTTATGAATAAATTAAAATGACAGGCAATGAGTTTTATGTAACGGAACAAATATTATAGATCGTAGCATACATGGTCACATGGAGATACTTTGACCCCATATGATACCAACGTATTTTTAATGTGTTACTCACATGCCCCATTTTGGCTATGGATTGTCACGGGTTATGGTATGGTGCAAGAAGACCTTTAGGTGTCCGACCTAGCAACTGCATAGTCACCGTTGATTCTAAGCATGTTATGATTTTTTGATAGATCTGGAGGTAGGCAGAGACCCAGCCTGGCATCTAAAGTTTGCGAGAATAGTTGGCTGGCAAGTGTCACGGTCTAAACAAAAGGATATGGCAGAAGATGTTGGGCATCCATTTGTCTTTTGTATTATATCCATCTTTCATATGAATATCTCATCCATATAGGATATAGCCACGATATGCCAATGATAGCACCGTCAAGAAAAGCCACGATGGGACTGGATGGGATGGGATTGGGACTCCAAACAACTGCATTCAACATTCACACTCTTATCAAGAACAGAAAGCAGAGGGCTTAAACAACATTTTCCGATGAAGGTTTGTACACTGGAATCAACTGTGCAGTTAATAGTTAATAGTTAATACCATTTGCAAGTGACATGCTCTCGTGTTGACATCGTACTTAAATCTGCTTTCGTTATTCGACTACTGAAAAGGAGACAATAATTTTGTGAAGTTGACGTCCAAGGTTCACAGGATCACATGATATGTCATTACATTAGTCGTCTCAGATTGCACAGCACATACAAATTATATTTTGACCTTCATAGATACAATTCATCTACGAACGCCAAGATTGTGCATGAATCTTATTCTTCGAAACATATACTAGTTGTAACGCCTCTTGTATGATAATAATGATAATAAATTCGAGAGCTAGTCATACTCACCATCCTAAATTATAGTAATGACAAACTTATCACCTAAGTTCAGATTATTGAAGCTCACTATCGTCAAAACTACGAAACTAGGGAAACAAAACTCAATACTGTAGTTTAACCAACTGAAACACTAGCTTCTTTTTTTTCCTCTTTTCTTTGTGTCTATTATCTTTTAGTCAGGTATCAAAATTTCATTTTAAAAACATACAGTACTTAATCAAGAAAATAGCATTTTTACCACTAATTAGGCTGAATCTCTATCCTGAACTCAGCAATCAATGATTCTCAACCTAGGACTCGTTAAATAAGAAAACTGACTCCGCGTCTTATTAAACTACATGTACAAAAGTCATTCTCTACATGTACAAAACTGACCCCGCTCATGCATCCCCGAAATCCATCAAACCTAATGGTCACATGAAGACTGGAGCAAACTGAATCAAGTTAAAGAGATAGTCTTCAATCCAATCCCACAATTTACAGAGCAAAAGGAAACAGACCATAGTTATCATCATTAATAGAAGCAAACAGTAATAATTTCAATATGCGGGATCTTCCACGCAGAAAATAAATGATTCCACCTTTCATGTAAAAACAAATTGCAGTGCATGTAGATTGTCCAAAGGTAATATAATAGCCAAGTTTAAATAAAGAGATCCTGATTGCAACAGAAAAGAAAAGAACACAATTATTCTCAGAAATCATCATCATCCTCTTCTTGAATATGCTTAGCCAGTTCTTGCTCCTGTTGCTGCCTCTCTCTCCTCTTCTCAGCACATTCCTTCTCATTGTGCGTGTTTGGTGGGAATCGCAGTGCCCGAATGGCCTCATTGTGCATGTTAAGACAGAAGACAATCCGAGAATTAAAAGCCAACTGAGGCTCATTCGTGGAATAAATATCACCGGTTTCCTTAGATACCATACACCCATTAGCATGATCCAATGTAGCATCGATTGCTCCATCACGGATGGCCTTGGCTACAATGCTCTCAGCATCTGCAACAGGGTTTGCGGAGTTCAACCTCAATTTTTGAGCTACATCAGCAAGGGAGACACGAGAATAAGAAATGCTAATGTTTCGTAAACCAGTCCTGATGACATTATGCCGCAGACGAACAATCAAATTATGAGTTCTGTCTGCATCGAAGGTAACAGAAAATTTCTCTGCAACATTCCTAAACAGCTCCAGGTCTCCAATTCGAACAGCCTGAAATTCACCAGAAATGATGGATTGCTAGCATTTAAGGTGTCATAAAAAACTTACATAGCAATGTTTCTATGGATATCAATAACTGAAATGTCAAAGGGATTGGAGGAGAATCCCACGAGTAAAACAAAGGCTTAATTGCACTTCTAGTCCATCTGGCTTACAAGGCAATATAGTCTATAATTTCAAGAGTAAATTACTGTTTTAGTTCTTGAAAAATACAATTTGTCTCAATTTAGTCCTGAATCATAAAAATGTTTAATTTAATCCTTGAAAGATACATTATGTCTCAATTTAGTCCCTACATATAAATACTGTATGTCCTTTTAAGTCTCAATTTAGGGTTTTAAAGACTAAATTGAGACATAATATATCTTTCAAGGACAAAATTAAGTATTTTTATGACTCATTGACTAAGTTGAGACAAGTTTCATCTCTCAAGGACTAAAACAATAATTCTCTAATTTCAATGAGAATAATGTTGTCCTGCTGATTTACTTATTACATTTAGACCCTAATTTCCATTAGTTTAATATTGAACCTCTAATTAGATAGAGAAAAAAGCAATTGAAGACAAATTTAAATCCTATTTTTGCAACTTACAAAACTTTTTCTATTGTCATTTTCATTTTACATTGCATTTATTTCATAACTAGAAAGATTATATAATTTATACTGCTTTAATTAACAATAGAATAAACTGTTCTAAAAAATAAAATAGAGGGACAACATTACTCTAATTAAAATTAGGATTAAATTTCTTTATTAAGTAAACTAGAGGGACTAAATATGCAATTAAGCCTAAAACGTGAATGAAAATTGCAGATATTGACGTAGAATCACAAGAAATAACTTCCGAATAGGTATCACCATTGATCATATGATATACCTAATCAGGACAAAAATTTGAGTCCTTTTATGTTGACCATAATTAACTCAGGACCTCTTCACTAGAGAGGTTTACGATTAGGCTATTGCCTTAACCACATAGAAGATATTATAATTCTGAAGCTTATATACTTCACTTTTAGCAACCCCCTCCTCCATAAGAACAGCAAGAAGCATGAAAAACAGCCCACAAACAAAGGAAACATAAGCTAACAGAGAAAGACGATGGTGATTAAGATATGAATAGTTAGATGACGCAGATAAATAATTTTTCGTTTTTTGAAACTTGCTACTAGTTTTAGGTATATTGTGGAGAAAACTTAAGGTAGTTTCTAAGTTTGATAAATACAAAGTAGAGATAATTGATAAATTTGTTAGTATATTTCAGTCATTTCATAAATTCACATAATAAAAGTGAAAATATCATGGGCAAACCCAAATAAGCATTGGATCACTGATAAGATTGCCCCAGACCACTTAATCAGTTTATAAATTTAATGGACTTCTACTTCCCATTATAAAAATTGTGACTAAGCAAGGAAAAAGACCAAAATAATGATATTAGAACACAAATGATATAAAAACTAACTTCAGTTAACCATGTTGACTTACATTCGTAAGCTCAAAGTAAGGCCTCAATGCTTTCTCCATTCCTCTTTGCACAAAGATAGTCCTCTCAGGTATTTCTCCCAACAGCAAACGGACTATTACAGCCCACTTATTACACTGAATTCGAAAACCACGTGCTGCAGCTGGAGCTTTTCGAGCAGCTTGAAGGAGAGACTCTTTTGCATCAGTGTACTCCAATTGAATTGTCCGAATTTTCCCAAGGTAGAATAGATATCGGCAGAACTTACGAAATACAACAAGAAAAGAAAAACAAACAAAAAAAACCTTTGAAATTAGACTAGCTGAACTAAAGCTCAATAATCAACAAGGTTCAACATGATGACATAATTACAAAAGAGTTCAAGTGCAAATATTGAAGGTTGACATTGTATTTATCACAGAAAAATCCCAAAGTAATACCACAATAACAGAACCATCATACCTGCTGGTTTGAATGTGCTTCAAATCGTGGTGCCTTAGACCTTAACTTCTCTGCTTGATCATATAGGTTATAGTGGAGGTAGTTACGAAGCAACAAATTAAGAAGTGTTTCCTGCATCCTATCACCAGATTAGTACAAGCTCTTAAGACCTAGTGAAAGAACCTCTAATTTAGCTGAAACAAACCTGACCAAGCTCATCATGGCGTAGGGTGGCAATCCGGTGCAAAGCAAGAAGGTTGCTGAAAATAATAGTGCAATTTAGTTTGGAATAAGATATATCTCATTCAATTATGAATTCAATTTCCTTTACATATGGATCAGAATATATCTAGCTATATGACTGCGTTTCATAGGGCATTACATAGATAAGCACCTAACTCACCCCCGAATTTCAGCAAGGTCTCCAGTAAGTTCATAACTATATGAATAATAAAAGTATAGTCTGGATGCAATAACATCAACAGTTCTCCTGTTCAGGTTCTTCAGCCGGACAATGCTGGCTGAGGAACAAGCTTTGGCCTAAAATGAAAATACAAAAGCAACTTCAGCCTATAATCAGGGATCAATTGCCAAAAATCAAAGTTAAAAAATTCTGAGCAGGTGGGATCCAACCTCTTTGTACCTCTTCTGGTCAATCAGAAAAAGTAGTATGAGCAAGTAACAGTAGATCTCTAGCTCAGGCAATAAGTGTTTAGCTGAGGAATGAATACTAGATGTTGCAGAATCTACTTCCATCTCAGGATCATCCTCCTATAAGACCCATAAAAAAAAGATTAAGACCACGATATTGATTATATAAACTGAAGAAAATTATTTGAAATTTCAACAAATTTGCAAGGGATACACATAAAAACACTTATCATGGTCTTCACTTATACTGAAACAAATTAGAGAAAGCCTAGCACCAAAAACACATACTCGTATAAGCGCAACTAAACCATTTGAGTCAGCCATAAAATACGAAATTCCTATTAAAAGTTAAACTGCCATAAGCCAAAGGCAAGGCATATACATATAACTTGGAAAAGGCACTACTATTAGAGTGAACATCTATCTTATGAGATGGATGTATCACGGAAAGGAAACACGTGGCATACTGTAATTTATTCGTGACTCATTGATGGCAGAAATATTTCATCTATCTAAAATCTAAATGCAAGCAGAAAACTGTTACCACCTTTGAAAACAGAAGTTTCTAATTCTAGCACCTGTTAATTTTGCATGTGCCAAAACATGATTAACCATCTTCAACCAGCTCATAACTTGGATCTTGGTGTTTTAAGGGGGTGCGGATGCTAAATCCCATGAATAAACACCAAAACATAATAACAGACAGTTTATCATTACTTACTGCTCCTGAATCTAACGTAAAATGTCACAGTCCGCATTAAAAGAGGATAAGTTCATACGAGTCAAAGCAAGTAAAAGATGCACAACTTAAAACAAAATTACCTTAGGAAGATTGGCAGACAATCTGACGTGAGCTTCAGAACCGGGACTAGCAACGTAGTCAATAAAAGATAAGAGCACCGATGCAGTCAATTTGCGCCTCAATGCAATTGTAAGGCGAACAGCACGAGCAATTCTACGAACTTCCTTAGAGTAGGAACCGGTCTCAATAAGTGATGCTATCTCCTTTAAATCTGCAAGGCCAAATTCCAATAACAAAAGATACGAATATTTTTTTTTGAGATTAATAAAAATAGCTCCAGATGTAGAATCGCTTTAAAAGTAATTTCGGAAAAAGATTTATACGCTGCAGAGTAGAAGGAACAGCTGAAGAAACAGAAGGCGAGGGAGTCGGATGATCTTTCATCTCGACATCTTGAGTCATCTTGAAGAATATCTATAGAACCGTCTACTGCCACTTGATTTGCCTAGAGTTTCTCAGGCACCAAACAGAGCACCAAATGAAAAACTCGTACGAAAAACTGACAAAATAGGCAAAGGGATTATAATCAACGGATGAAAGAAAAAGAGTTATAGTGAATGCAACTCACAAATCGAGATCGAGTTCACTCAGGAGACGTACTTAGGGTTTGAGCAACTTTCTTGGTCTTAGTTGCACTATATCATTCTTTTCTTTTTCGTCAAGTTAAATGCGTCTAACATGAAAATTATCCAAATATTGGAATTGGCTACGGAACTCAAGTTTTTCGCCCGGACACGAGTTCATGACTTGTCACGCCACACACACTGTTACTTGGCAGATGTCAAAATTGGTTAGTATTAGATTGAATTAGCCCTAATTATATATAAGCTGAGATTTTCATTCCTCAGTCACTCTTAATTTTTAAGTAAAATCAAGTAGTTAACATAATATTAATATTTAATAAAAATTATAAGCATACATATAAATAAATAAATATATGATACATTTATTCTTAAAGTTATTCGCATATCAATTTCTCTCTAATTTTTAAAATGGATAAGCTTTAATCACCACTTATCATAAAGTCTTATTTATGTCATATCAATTATTTGTTGTCATCATTACTTTGCCAAACACATTTCTATTGCGAAAAGATAATTAGGGGACTGAATTGACAATTTCTATTTTTAAAGTATCAAAGTAAATTAAAAGCCATCGTTTACGTGTAAAATTATAAGTTTACTGGTTAACTAATTTGATATAATAAAATTTACTCCCCACTATTATTCGTTTTTGCATCATTTTACTTTGACTAACGCTGTGAAATTGTCCTTATTTTGAATGATTTTTTTTCTTTGCAGATGAAATTTAATAAGAAACATTGTAAGTAAAAAATGTTAAAGACAATTATGATAATTATTTTTTTCAATAAAGGTAGCACTATCTTCAAAAACTAATTTTCTACTTAAAAAAAAAACCAAGCTGATTTTGGTCATAAACTGTGGTATTATATTAATGAAATTTATGTCCACAAAAAAGATACCAAGAATATTGCGAATTTATAACTCAATTGGAAAAATTGTCTTATGAGTTATGACCCAAATTAATTTATGTACAATTATGTATTTATACCATTAATCAAATCATTTATATTTTCTACTTTTTATTTAATCTTTTAATTGATATATTTTCTTTTTGTAAATCACGGCAAAATTTCAAGGGAAACACTATAGAATGGTGTAAGATAACACATGTATACTACCCGCCACAGCAAACTATTTGGAGTTTGGACAGCTTGCGGGCACCAAATAGAAAAATGCCCCCCATCGAAACAGAAAAAAGCCGCTATATAAATTATCCTATAAGAGTTCATAAAAGTGGATTTTCGAGGATTTCATCATCTATAGTACCCATCTTAATCACCAAATAACATTCATTTTATTTAGTTTGTAGGTAATGACGCGTTAGATAGTTCACTAATAAATTATAAGTTTCCTGTGTAAAAATTATAAAATAAAACATAATATTGATATATCATTATTCATTTCTTCATAAAAAATGTGACTAGTAGTTACATAACGTAATTTTATCGGATGATATCTTCTGTGATGGAAGATCTATCCATTGATCATTCACTGAAGTCGTCTTGCCAAGAATACTCAAATAACAGTTATCACATAAATCAAACCAAGCATTTTCCAGCGTAAATTTCTTTCCATTAATGAAGAGGAAAAATAATCCTACCATTGATGGAGAAAACATTAATTCGACACATCTCCAGTGAATTAAATTAAAGAATGAGCTTCAGGGCCAAAACAGAACTACAACTGTTTAAGCATCTAACCTACCTCTACAACATCAAAGGAGTCACTGCCTTAATTGGCAGCAGTTTCAGACTAGTCTACGGAAACTATATAAGAAAGTACCCTACAGTTCTAAGGGGCCCCAAGGTAAAAGAAGGGCGGAAAAATAAGAAAACATACAATCGGATCAAGGCCCGCTTCACTCAAGTCATGTGCACTGAACTCAAAAGTACGCCCATTGATTGCCTCAAGCAGCTGCCTGGATCGGCCCATATCTGAAGCCACGACCCCTCCCACGATATCCCCTGCCATGGCCACGGCCTAGAACAAAGCAATTTAATCACATTCGAGAACCCAAGAATATCAGTTAAACATAAATTCAGCTTGTCTCTTTCCTCTTATTTCCCCCTTTTTTCCATTCAATCACTTGTTTCTAGCTCCAGCTTTAGTTCAGAATCATCAAACTCATAACAATTACAATTCAGTTAATTACTTAATTCTACCAAACATCTTACAAGAAAGAGACCTCGTTAAGAAAATTTTTCTAGCTCTGGCCAATGTAATATCACACCCTTACTTCACCTTCATACATCTCTTCTTTTCGTTTGACAGTGAATGTGCACCACAGCAGTGTCAAGGAACAAGAATAAATGTGTATGCCAATGACAAAAGCAACCGATTGCAACCTTAAACATGACAACTAACATTGAGCAAAATATCTCTCATAATAACGAATGGCACGTACTGTCAACCAGGAAAAGAAAAAGCAGCCTTGCCTCTTCACTAAAGTTAAAGAAGATAAGCATTTTATCAAAGCAACATTCAAACAGAACACTGTTTCCCTATTTATGAGTCGCACACCCTTAAATAAACAATATCCAAAGAGTATGTTCCAGAAAGGCAGCAAAATATAGCTATTAAGACCATATAAAGAACTAATGCAGATAAGAAACAAAGAGCATCATAAACAAAACCAACTTAACCAGAAAATGGAAAAGTCTGCTATACGGTAGCCAATCCACTCGTGTATTTATATGCTCACAATCAAAAATTGAAAATGGGGTAGGCAAAAGAAAAAGGTACCACGTCCTTGAAGAGGTCCATCTTGGTTGTATCCTCCATCTTGCTGCATATCAACCAGTGGCCCACTGTACCCTCCCCTTCCACGACCACGGAAGCTCCGTCCTCTTCCTCTACCTCTGCCCTTAACATTTCCCCTATTGTGATCCCAACCTCCATCCTCATAATCAGTTGAAATAAAACCATTTCCTGAAAGAAAAAAGTAACGGGCATGTAAAAAATAGTTTCACCATTTTGTCAACCTGTTTTCAGGATTTCAGATGCCTTTTCAATACTCAGAACATGATACACTGGTTGTGCCCACTATTAAACAGGATTATAAAAAATCTATATACCTCTGGCCCTTCCCCTTCCTCTGCCACTGCGACCCCGAGGACGGCCATGTGGTGAACCCTCTGCTGAATACAAAAGTTAAAAGAGACACAAATACAATAAATTCAGGGGAAATAGGCATCAATTGTCACATATCCCTACCTCCATCATAATCAAAATCTGTAGATGCCTTCACCTGGTCAGCTGGTAATGGAGGTTGGTACCTAAAGGCACAAGAAGTAAAGAGTGTAACAAATCCTCAAACTTCATAAGAACATAGTCTGTTTTTCCTATCAATACCTTAAACCTTGAAACCAGCTAAATAAGCTTAGAATCAGCCAATATATACTCTTCATCATATAACCCAAACCCAAGCCAGAATTTCTATTGTTTTCACTGTTGTGATTATCAATTAAAAATATCATATTATTATGAGCATTATTCAAAATGTTCACGCCATTGTCTAATTCGATTCATTACAATATTTAATACATGTTTTATTCAGTGAGTAAAAATAAGAGTGAGTACACTTAGGAGGATAGGATTCAAACTACAAAGTAACTTTCACACGTTCATGCCATATTCTTTAATATCTTTCTTCTCTTTGTTTCTTCTTACATTTTCTCAGTTGTCCAAACTTTGCAACTTCAAAAGAATCATTTGGATAGCCCTGTATAATGAATTCACTAAACTAGAGAGTGGACATTTTTAAACAATGTTCAGCACGTTTTAGACAAAACCTTCTACACCTAAAACTACCTTGACTTCAAAGGCTTAACAATGCTGATCCTTTTAAGGGTTAGTTTAAATTAACTAAACATAAGCCATTTCCTTCTTTTTTTTTTCAAGTTAAAAAAAAAAATCAATAAGAATTAGCATTGCACTTTCGAGATTTTTCTTTGTGCAAATCCTAACTTCATCTTGAAAGTAAAAGACAACATAGAACTAGAAGTCAGGCAGAATATAAAATCAGAAGACCCCAGACTAGTGAGAACAACTAATATATTGTAATCTGAAATTTCTAAGGAAATAGTGCAAACTTACCCCACAGAGCTTGTATCAAGTTCCTTCTTAGAAAGGGTTATTGTTATCATTGACACATGCCTCGTTGTCTCCAGACTGCAAGCAGGACAAAAAAAAATAGCACATGATGCATGAGGCACCAGCTTCCACTACAATCAGGATGTTGTAATTTTAGCAAATTAGTTTTAAATATTATTCAGAAACAAATATTACGGGAGCAGGCCTTCCTCTAGGGGCTCCCATGTATCAGTGATATCAGTGGAACCAATTGCTGTATTTTGATGAAGACCCACAATTCTCCTCTGCATTGTCCCCAAAAAAGATAAGTAAATAAAACTCTCCTTAAGTATAAGACAAAGTACCCAGATCGTGTACTTGGCTGATCATAAAGGCAAACGAACCTTGATCAACTCAACAATTGTTACCGTTTTGTTAATAGCTCTCCCCATCGCTTTGAAAACAATTTCATTTGAACCTTTTTCCTATAAAGAGGTTAACAAGAAAAAGTAAGTTTCCAAATGAACACGGAAAATAAAGAAAGTTGTTCAAAAAATCATAGCAACTCAAACATTTTTCAAAACCCAAACAAAGCTAGGGGAAGAAGGGAACAGAAGGTAGTTAGTTGTTTAGGTATTTATAAAGAAGAGAGAGGGAAAACAACCTTCTCCCACAATATGTCCTTGATCTCCGAAAAGAACCTTCTCCTTTCGCCTTCTTATCTAGAAGACATAAAGAAGGCTAAGCAACATTCCATATTTACATCCCATTTTCCCCTCCCCCCAAAACTTCAAACACAAGTTTCCACAAACCCAAAATTGAGAATTCAGAGAAAAAGATAGCTCAAATCTCGGGCCACAGCTGAACAGCAACCAAAGACCCCACAGTTTGAACTTTGAATAATAGACTGAGCTTAGGAGAAGTGTCATTTGGAGAACTGAGAGTCATTATTACTCCAAAAACTTCAAACAATTTAAGTCGAGGAGCTACGTTACTTAAAATAAATAAAGCTACGGAAACTCACTCCATAAAAGAGCTGCCTCTCTAAAGAGCAAAATAGGAGTGAAGAGCAAAATAGGAGTGAAAAGCAAATGGAGGGTGAAGGAAGCTATAGAAGGCAAACAGAAAAAATACCCGAATCAGGGTCATGGCGTAAGTAATGTAGTTCCGCATCCTACCCTGACTAGTAATCCTAATCTCGTTTTCATCAATTGGCGTTTCTGCTCTTGGCTTCTCTACCTTCTGGTACCGATCCATCTATAACAGCAAGATTCAAAGTAAGATTCTACTGAAAAAAATCATATATAAATAACGGAAGAAACCTATCAGAGCACGTAGAGATTCCTACCAAATTATAAGATTCGATCAGTATCTTACCGTTAATTTTATGGAATAGAGCTTGCTAGCACAGAGAAAGAGCCCTCTTCTACGGCTTCGTATCTTCTATTACGCCCTAATTTGATTACTGCGATGTCATTCACTTTATATACCCCCTGCACCTTCCCAAACTGCCCTAACCAACTCCTTTATCGGTCAGGTCGTTTATTATCCTTACTGGGCTGGGCCCAATCACTATGGGTCACGTTTCTATCCCGACAACAGAACATACAAGTATCGATCCTTATTTACCAAATAAAGAATAAACATAAGTATTCCAAACTCCAAACAGAAGAGACTTTACAAAGCACTCGGAAATAAAAAAACCATTGAAGGCCGACTATCAACTATGTTGCCTTATATTTGCCACACAAAGTCGACCCCAAGAAAACTGCCAGGGCTGTCTGAACTTTTCATAAATGTGAGAATATTTTTAAACAAAACTGAAGTTGTTGCAATGATAAAGTTTGGTCAAAGAATTTTTTATGTCCTTCAATTTTAAGTTGATTTTAAATTTTGTTTTTAAAAATTTTTTGTGATTATTTTAATTTTAAAATTTTATATTATAATTAATTTTGACTTATAATTTAAAGTCGTCAAAATTATTAATAAAGAATAATAATATTATATTATATTTAAAAAAATATAAAATTATTAATAAAATCATTTAAATTATATACAAAATTCATTAAAATTTTAATTAAAAATTTTAATATTTACGTCAAAAAATAATTGAATAAAAATAAAAATATTATAATTTAAGTGTTTAATGTTTAAATGTTATCAAAATCTTATTCATATTCTTAAAATTTATTATCAAATGTTATATTATTATTTTTTATTAATAATTTAAATTTTGTTAGACTATGAAATAAAATTAATTATAATTTAAAATTTTATAAATAAAAGTAACTAAAAAAATTTTAGAATAAAAATATAAAATATACTTTTACCATTAAATTTTATTATTATTGGTTATTTGTGTATTGGGATGTACAAATGGATTTCTGAACAATACTGATATTGATGCTTTGGCACTGTCAATCAACAGTACTAATTTGCAGTTGTTTCAATATAATACGATAGTTGTTGGAATGGCTATAAATTTTATTGTTATAAAAATCAATTATGTTAATTATATACACTAAAGACACCATAATTATTTTGGTGTGTTTGTTTTGTTTCTGTTGAGCTTCTGCTGTAGCGCTACTGTTGTTTTGGATTTTTAGACCCTGTGAACAAGCAAACCAAAATAAGAAAGAGAAATAAACACATAATACATAAAATATGTTTTGGTGTCAACTGCATCCACCTACAAAGAAATCACTAGCATAGAGAAAACGGAAAAAGTGTTGCCATACACCAACCCTGGATAATGCAGGAGCCTCTTGCATTTTCAACTAAACTCGGTTTTAATTACGTATTCATAACTTTATAAGACGGAAGCAAACGACGTTATTATCTCGCGTTTGGATCATTACTTGAGTCGGCACTAATTAAGTACTTTAATTTCAATCTTTTGTTCAGTTGACATTGTTAATTTAAAAATTAAATAAATTCATGATACATAAACAATTTACCATTGAAGTGAATGTCACATAAGTGAATGTGCATTCAATACAAGGCTTCTGGCATAGGATAGTATAAAACAACTATACACTTTGATCCCATTTTTGGCTGAATTTGGTTGTGTTTTTTTTTTTTTTTTAACTCAGGATATCCCAAACCACGTTATACTATTTAAAATTTCTATGTAGACGGCTTGAATTCTTAATTGGCATATGTGAACAAGAGTCAATTTTCTTAATTTAACTCCCGCCACCAATTATAACACTAATTTAACTATATTAATACCATATTTGTTTCATAATAATTATTCTTATAATGGATGATTTAAATTTAAGAAGTACAAAAGTTAAGGAACTAATCATTAAAAAATTCTTAATAAAAAGAATGAAGCACTCCAGACAAACTATAAATAAGATAAGAGAGTATAAATTTTAATAAACGTAAAATATTTTTACTGAGCTCGGAATTTAAAAAGTATTATACATAAATTTATCTCTCATATTTGTGTATTGCCGAAAAAAAGAATCTTTTCAAACATCTTATCAAAATTTATTTATAGTGGGAGGAGAAGTGACCCAATATTAACTAATAGGTTATATCCTGAAAATGAAAAATAACTATATGTATGTTTTATAAATAGGATGTAGGGTTTAGTAGTGGACTAAATTTAAAAGAGAGAGAAATCGTAGATAAACAATAAGTAAAAGGTATGTAAGTGATATCAATTATTAATGACGTGGAGATGTGAAATATTCAATGCTAAAAGGTTTACTTTTTTAAAAGGTTAAAGAGTAATCAGTCGTGTTAATATAACTAAAAATAAGGAGTTTGATTTCAATAGAACGATGATTAATTTACTTCAATCCTACCAAACTATTCCTTATGATTGTTCTCTGAAAAAGAAAATTGAGAATCACTCATTCACGACATTTTTAATATTATCTAAATTGGGTGCCACAAATGTCTCTTCGTCTATGCCACCCTTATTTTCGAGAACATTGTTTTCTCACAAAGTTAGAGTAACTGTAGCATGAATCTTATGAAATTAACACTGTGCTGGCCTTTAAGAAATAGATGACCTCATCACATTTTTTACTATCTCATATTTCTTAAGAGAGGGAGAGTGAGGTATATTGATTTACTATTTAAAAGACAAATTCATTAGGTATTGAATTAAAACACTTTGCTGAATAGGAGATTTATTACTAAGAATTGCACTAAGAAAATATGGTAAGGATTATGTGATATCAGAGAGATTAAGACAAGGCACTTGGTATTAAGTTATGGAATTATATAGTTAAATAGACTAAAATTTTACTTTTATGTACTATTCAAAAGATGAATTATATAAAGTAAAAAAAATAGATATACTTTATCTATTTATGTGAGGTATATCTATTAAGTAGATACATCACTTATTCTTAAATTGATTCACTTACTCTTAAATAGATAGTCATATCTTCTTAAATAATGATCTTCCGTCTTTTTTTACAAAAAAATCTTAGTCTCATCTTAAGGAGAATGATCATCATCTTCTTTTAAAAAAAAAAACGTTGCCTCCTCTTAAAAAGAATAATCATTTTTTCTTAAAGTAAAGAGTCACATCCCTTTAAGACAAAGAGTCTCTTTCTATTAACATTATAATTATTATAATTATTAAATTTTAATTTAATAAAATAAATAAATATTATTACAAATAAATTAAAAAAAAAAACTCAGACGAGAGTCTTTTAACTCTCTCTTTTTTGTCGCAGTTGCTTTTGTCTCTACATATTTTAATGAACGAAAGATGTTTTTCTTTCACGTACGTAACTAACTCAATTAAGTCATTCAAACAAACTTGTTTTATAACGACATCTCTATTTGTGTTATAATGGGAAAGTTGGTGTACAAATTCGCTCTGTGCTCACCCTACGGCTCCGTATTGGTGTGCAAATATAAAAATAAACCTGAATTACATGAGAAACATGTACACAGCCACACCTAATGCTCCCATAAATTCTTTCTTTATTGTAATTTATTTAAAATCCCATATATATATTAGTTAGAGTAAAAATAAAATTTCATCATATAATTCAAAATTAAAATTTTAGCCTTTATCTCTTAAATTCGTAACCATTCGAATTCAGGATAGTAGCATCTAAGCTAATAAAGTGGTAGTGTTGGATTCGAGAAGAATTTTTATTAATTTGAAATAATTCTAAAAATTCATCCAATCATCTGCTCCAGCTCTCGATTTTCAGCAGCAGATTATTTGAAATATACCTTACATATTAATGAAATTATGAATAAGAAGAACTTTTGCCCCGTCTCTATTAATATTATAATTTAATTAAAAAAGGAATAGAAAGATAAGACATAGGTATTTTAATTTTTTTATCCAAATTATTATTAAACATCTACTTCCTTTTATTACTTTGATATGAATATATTTAGAAGAATACATATTTAATTTTCTAATAAATTATATGATTTTGCATAAAAGTGTTATTCTAAAGCAAGTTATAGTAGCGCAATTAAGGGCGTGCTCAAATGTGAAAAGAAAATACAGAATAAATTAATAAATAATATACAATGAAATATGGCCTCCAAGTCACATGTTTATCTGGTGAAAATTTTGCTTTAGATGTAGACCATTCTTTCCAAGTCAAAGCCGGGAAATCTTTTGAGCTGTAATCCAAGAATCCGTGTGTCTAAAGCTTTTTGGCAGTTGAGGCAATAATTTGAGTGGAAAAGGCTTAAAGTTTAAATCAGATTGATCATATTCAATATTCATGGCTGGGTTCAACGCTAAACGGAAATCGATATATTGTTTTAACTTTTCAACTTTTAACTTGTAACTAGTAACTGGTAACCCGCAGTAATAGTTTTTTATTTTTGTATATATTACTGGGCGCACTATAGGACAAGTAAAGGTAGTACCAGAGTAGTATAAGGCAGAGAGAATCCACTATCATAGAAAAAGGTGTCACTTATCTTACCCCAGACAGCCATCCATCATCATAAAGCATCATACTTTTCATACAACATACATTCCATCGGTTTCAGATCACTTCCAAGTTTTAATAAACGACAATGGTTGTTGTTCATGCAACTCATCATCGCCAATGCCTATTGCCAAATGCAACACAATTCCTGACCTTAAAATAATGGTGACGTGTTTTTTTTTTTTATTTCGTGAGCATCTCTACTAATTAAATAATTAATTATACTTCAAACTTGGTTAATTTATTCCGTCCGTTGGAGAAAGTAACGAAGTTTGCATAAACAAAGTCATCATTGTAAAGAGAACTGAATCATATGTGACACGGCAAGTTGGAAGGCTATGAGTCAATGTTTTACCCTAAGCCGTACGTTGAAAGTCGATCATAGCACAAAAAGCAAACCAAATACAGATATACAAATGCAATTTGGCGGCCGGGCTGGACGACAATATCACTTCAACTTCAACATCGGAAATTGGAATTGCCAGCCCCATGTTTTCAGAACCACAGTATCATAATCAACCCAATATCAATTTCATTGTATCTCAGCGAGGAAAGCGTGCGAGTGAAGTTGCACCAAAAAGCCTTTTCTTTTAAATGAGTTTATTAAATAATGTTTTAAAGATTCTTCTTAAATTTTTTTATTAATTGATAGAATATTTAAAATTTAAAATTTATAAAAAAAAGTTAAAAATATAAAAATTTTAATATTAAAAAATTTTATCAATTGATTAAAAAAAATTTTATTTTTAGTATAATGACTTTTGACTATTATGATAATTAAACTTATAAAATAATGTATTTTATAATATAAAATATGATATGTGAAGATATAAAAAAGAAAAAATTAAAAATTAAAAAATTATTTGTTATTTTAAAATATAATAAATATTTTTATATTTTATATATATATATATATATATATCTAAATTAGAAAAGCTAATAGCGTACAAGGATACTTCGTATAACAAGTCCAACTCTTCTGTTTCTTACAACTGCAATTTAAAAAATAAAAAAAGGTACATATATAAAGGATAGTATATGGAAAAAAATCCTTTACTAAAGGACATGGCATCCCTTTCTTTGTCCGTTAGCTTTAATTATTAAGTTATATATTTGAAAGAATATAATTTTATTTAGGATCCACGTCAAAATGAGAACTCATCCAATGAGAATATATAAAAACAAGTAAAAAGGTTGGAAGGGACAGTTTATACTTAGACCTAATGATGATTTCAGACGAAAACTTGTATTCAACTATTATCCTTGTTTTGGTTGAGGAGCACATGGAATGGAGTACATATAATGAAAAGAGAAGTATAATTATGAGTGGGAAGAAGAGGAGAAGGAAGGTCTTATCCTGGGGCATGAAGATCAAATGAAGAAGGCCAAAATAAGTAGTGAATGGTGGAGAAAAGCATTTAGGAAACGTCATATGAAATGGGGGTTCACACTGTTGGCAATGGCAAAGTATAGGAAAATTCAGAATAAAATAGAGAAAAAGTTAGAGTGAGAAGTCAAAACTGACTAAGGGCTGACTCATACCGCACATATCAAAATCAAAGGCCGGGATGCACTCATGCAATAGGGAGGAAGATGTTCGGTTCGCGTCTTACTCTCTACAACCACCACTCAGTTTTTTAACTTTTTTGGGCAGATATATGTTTATGTATATATAAATCATATATAGATTAATTACATGTTAATAATTTAATAAAAAATAACATATATGCAGTTAAAATTAATAATTAATTAATATAAAAATTAAAATATTAAAAATTATTTTTTTAAATTATTAACACATTATGAATTTATATATAGTTTAATGAATACGAGAATGTGAAAATATTTTTTCCCTATTAACGCTATTCCATCTCTATCCCTTTCCCTGTACCTTCCAATCACATTTGTTCTTTACTTTCTCTTCCTTCCGCAAAAAGTCATGTTGCACGGGACCCAACAATATGTCTCTTTGTCTTCATCTTATTTACAGATTTATAATAATTAATTTGTACGTTTCTTTCTTTCTGATCGATTCTTCTACTGTTAAATTTGTTAACTGGTTCCATGGAAATATTTTTAAGATTCTTTTGGCTAAAATCCGAAGCGTATGTTTTTTATTTTAAAACAAATGACTTTTGTCTAAAAACTTTTATGAGGAAGAAAATTTTGTGTTTGAAAAATTATTTAATAAATATTATTATCAGTATTTGATAATAAAAAAATTATAATAAACACATTTTTAAAAAGAAATTAATTTTCATTATAAAATTTCTAAAAGTTGTATATATTTAAGAGGATCAGTTTAAAAAATAAGTAACTATGGTGATCAATAATTTTGAACAGAAATACGATTTTCTTTTAAAACAAGCAAACAACTTCTTAAAGAAATTAAACCATTAATTCTAATGAAATAATGGTTTACGCAATTATTAACTTTCTTGGAACAATCGTTTTCAAAAGAAAAAAATTATTAGAACTATCTCAATAATAATAAAAATAAATAAATAAAATCGAAGATATTTATGAAATGAATAGGTAAAGAATTATTTCGATATGTTTTAAATATGAACTTTTAAATGAAGTTAAAGGCAGTAATTAGTGACATGAGTTTCTAAGTTGAGTGAAACTAATATACATATGTCTGAAATGGGGCTTGGTGAAGGCTAAGGAGGGTGGCGCTGGGTCCGTAGCACGGACGGTGATTGTATGATAGATGAAGAAACAAACAAAAGGGTGCTTTGGTTTGAGATTAGAGGGCCGAGGGCAGGGCTTGCGGGGCTCATGTTGTGTGTGATGACGAATGACCCCACCTCCACACTCCTCTGGCCTCTGTCCCTCATCCTGCCCTTCATCAAACAGTCGTATGCCTATAATAATCAAATCAATCAAAAATATCAGAGGTTACAGGCAGTGGGGCCCTTGCTAGCTTTCTCCCTACGTGATCTATCATCACTCATCAGTCATACATCATAATCTGAGCTCTAAACAAAATTAATTAATTAACTAGCACATTACAGATTTACTGTTTTACAATAAAAATGGGAAAGGGGCAGGACTGCATACGAAATGTGAAGGAGTAGCTAGCGTCTAAGACTTGTCGTCTTGTCCTTGTGAGATACGAAACACCATTGTCCGTTACCATATCACCATAAAAATGTACAAATTCATTACTCACAACTCACAACATAATTAGCCAAACAGCTAAGCCGCTAGTCCCAGTAGCCACTACTGCTCCTCTCCTCTTCCCTCCTCAATCCCTCTCTGCTCTCTCACAAGCTGTGTCAGCTATGCCGTGCAGCTGCGTGCACCAGCACCACCCTTCTCTTCTCTATCAACAGCCCCCTCCTCATTAATCAATTCATTTAATTGGGTTGGGGTGCTGTTGGGGTTCCGTTTCCTTCCTCTCTCTCTCATCACCTCCTTAATTTCAACACCCACGATATGCTTGATTCCGTCCTACTCGCACTTTTCCTGCCGTGCCTCGGCATGAGTGCCGTCTTCATCGTCTACATGTGCCTTCTCTGGTATGCCACTACCCATCACCCCAATACTGTTACGCTACCGGCCAAGGCCGCCTCCGACAAGGGCCTCTCCGCTTCCGACCTGGAAAAGCTCCCCAGAATCACCGGAAAAGAACTTGTCATGGGGACTGAATGCGCGGTTTGCCTTGACGAGATCGAGAACGAACAACCCGCCCGACTGGTTCCCGGTTGCAACCATGGCTTCCATTTGGAATGCGCTGATACTTGGCTTTCCAAGCACCCTCTCTGTCCGGTTTGTAGAGCCAAGCTCCATCCTCAGCTTTTCGATTCCTCTCAAAATCCATGCTAGCTAGCTATCTGCCTCTACATTCTCTAAACTATTGGGGGCCGGGGGGAAAATTGCAAATTCAGATCACTCAATTCACCCAACATTTGTTCTTACTTCTTAGGCTTAGCTAGATTTCCATGGTGTACAAATTATGTGTGGGTTTGGCTTGGTTTCCACCAATTTAGAGCACAAAACACTGAATTCACCTTTTACAGATTCTCACATTCATTTTCTGATTATGGGTTTGGACTTTGGGATGAGTCGGCGGAGGGTAGAGGTCTAGAAGATGGAGTGTCCGTATACTGTCCGTGATTTCATTAGCTGTTCTCAGTTTGGAATTTTAACGACGTTTAATTTTTAATTTGTTAATTAATTAATTAATTAATATAAATAATTATATATTACAAGTTGGAACCAAGGTAGAGAGATGGGGGTGATGATTGATGAAGATGTTAATTTGTTGTTTGTTGGGAAGATCATAGATTATGTTAGTTAGAGGGTAGAGGGAGGAGGGGGATGGGCATGTAGTCCTAATTAATTCCCAAGGTTTCCAGAATTTTCTTGTCCAAAAAGGAAATTGAAGTTTGCAGTGCATGAGAGGGAATAAGGGAAAAGAGAGCCGGCAATTCACGCCAACACACGTAAATACTGATGAAATGTGTTTTTCCCAAGGAGTGGGTGCGCTGTGTGTTGTGTGGTGTGTGTAATGTGTTGGGTTCGTGAATTGCGATGGACGGTTTCAAATTCAACTTTCACTTACTGGTGTTAGTGAGTCAAAGCAAGAGTTTCAGATTCTCATTTCTGATTTTTACTTCCAACCATCAACTAGATGCCAGCTGCGATTTTCATTTCTCAGATGCTTTCTTTATTTTTATTTTTTTCCTTTCTTGTTATAAGAAGAAGTGAATAATACTGGAAATGAAATTTTCTAGAAATAACGTAAAAATCAAAATATAAATAAAAATATGAAAAAATAGTAATTAATAAAGCATAATTATTAAGGGTAAGGAGATGGGAGGTTGGAATGTCATTCTAGAGGTAGTTGACTGGTTGTGTGAATAAAGAAGAAGCTCATTGATTGCATGGGGGTGAGCACTGAGCAATTGACAAATGGATCCATCACCTGCATCCACCCACTACCCTTGTACCTCTCCCATATTTTAGATTGCCAATCTGTTCCCCAATTTTTTTAAAAATTATTTTTATACTCAAAAATTACTAAGTTTTTATTAGATTTCAAGTGGTTTTGTTTTAAACTTTCAATAATTATGATAATTTCCAATTTGCAAATAGCACAGAATGTGACAGCAATTGAAAGTACACCTGTCATCCACAATAGTAAATGAAATGATACTAATTTTATAGTTCTACAATTACTATTAATTATATCAGATTTTATTTAAAATCATTCCCAATGATATTGAATTTTAATTGTATCTACAAATTACTAAAAATAATTTTTGCAACATGTAATATTCTGTCACACTCATCATGCGCCCCTAGAATAGTAAGCACCAATCAACTATTAATATTAGAATGGATGACGATTTAGTTAACAACAGTTGGCCTATATGCCACTCCTACTCCTAATTATCATCAATAATCAAGAAACAATTGTAATGATCTCATATGCTTAACGAATGTAGCTTTCTTTATTTTCATTTTTCTCCAATAATATTGTCCTTTACATGCGGACAAGTGTCAAGAATGAATGGGAAAGAAAAAGGTCTTTCCGCCATACTTATCCTCATTAAGTGCTCAAAATTATTGAAAACACTGTACACGATCACTTAATTAAGGCCATATTTAGTATCATGCGGCCTAGAATGCATTAAAAAATTAATATAAATTTTAATTAATATTATTTTTTAAAAATAAAATTTTTAAATATATTTCAATTTATATTTTTGCATAAAGTAATTTATCTATATTAGCTGTGTCAACCATTTAAAGACTAATAACACAACGTTGTTGCAGAAGTGGAAAAAGATCTGAACGCCGTTGCCTTTCAATAAAATATATATCCATTACCATTACCGCCATCAGGAAAGCTTCCAAGGGACGCAATTTACAGTTGAGACATACATACAGTGCATTCGTTGTTATTAATGGCCTTCGACGTGTCTCCAAGAATTTAGTGCCTCTCGTGAGATAAAATAATAGGATATTGTCGTGCAACAAAAAATAAATATAAATATTATTATTTTAAGTATTTATTATATAAATAAAATTTATTATTCAAATAATTTTATATTTATCTATTTTTATATGATAAAGTCATATTAACCTGTTACCTCAAATAACATGAAAAAAGAATGTTTAATTATTTAAAAAGAAAGATATCGATCTGACGGATCTTGTCAGTTATTCGATGAAAATTGTGGGGATAATAATCACCGCTTTATCGTCCCCTTCTTTTTCTCACTCCCATCGGTTCCCTTGATTTTGTTTACTATCACTATTTGTGGAATAGGAATACATACTATACAAACAAAATTTAATTAAATTTGATTTTTTTGCTAATACATTTTTTTAATGAAACAGTTATAATTATATATATTTTTTACTTATATCTCATGAACACGTCTTTTTAATTTCGGTGTCTGCACTCAACCCTAAATTTTTTCCAGACGGCAAGGAAATTAACTCTCCCCGCTTGACTTACCTCCTCCGAATTTGTACGATGTATAATACATAATGTTATATGTTCATTTTCGATTCATACAGCTAGCCATACGCACATCTAACCAAATTGCAGACAATATGTTCTTTAAAACAAATTAAATTTTGAAAACACTCATTTTTAGTATATAAGAAAAAACTCATTTTTAAACTTAGATATTTTAAATATATAAGAAACTAGAGTTATCAAACGGAATGAAAATTCTTCCTTTCAATATCTCTGATTATATTCTACAAAACATTATTGTAATTGTGTGTGTGTGTGTGTGTGTGTATATATATATATTATCAAATGCTATTCTTCATTCCTACTTTCTTGGCAGTGGTAATTTTGCCTCCGCCTAGGATTCTTGGGAGTAGTTGAAAATCGCATTTTACACCATTCGACCGAGAAGAAAAATACGACAAAAGAATCTACAAATCGGTAATCCCTGCTCAGGGAAGAAAGATGAGCTAATCATATGTATTTAACAAATAATAATAATAAATGTGCTAACAAAATAATTAGTACTTAAGTAGTTCGTATGAAAATTGGATAGAAGCGATAGACATGATGCCGTCCAGCTATGCACAAAAGCAAATGGAAAAGACAAAGGCGCGGACTCAAGGCCCAAGAAATACGAAAGAAAAAAAATTGTCATCAACTCCTCATAGCACTGCAATTGCGATACAAGCTATCATATATTACATGAGTAATGTTTTGAAAAATATTTTTTAATTATTATAACATGGTTTTTAAAAGTCTATTGAATTTGAGTATTTTTAAAGAAAAAAAATGTATTTTTAAAGGATATTTTATCCAAAATTTTAAAAGAAATTGGTAGAGTGGGGTCTACATAATTCTGATTAATACTGTTGCTGTAAGAGGAAAATAAAAGAAGAAAGGATAAATAGCGTACCCAACATGTCTCATCTCATGGTTGGCCGTAGGAGACAAAACATTCTTTGCGGAGCTCACAGAATAAATGAATCTAAATGAAAAAAACAACACTTAGTTTTCATTTACTTTAGGGAGACGCATTTTCAAACCTTTCATGTTAAGAGGTTGCAGGCGCTGCAGGATCATATATATCCGTGTCCATCATTGCAACTTGTTATCATCCTTTTAACTACAATTAGTTAACTACACCCATCAACTTGTTTGACAACAACACAAGTGTCTCACTGCTTACTTCTCCAATTTAAGTTTCTTTCATTTACGTGTGGCTCTGTTTGTCTAATGCCCAAAACTAGACAAACAGACACACACATATACCTAATCCAATGATGTGCTACTATTACAATTAAAGCACGTAGAAAATAATTTCGAATTTAAGCATAGGCGGCGTGATTTGGCTCAACATGGATCCAAATGAATTAAGTGATATATATATATATATACATGGGAGTTGGGGGAAGAAGGAAGGAAGAAGAAGCAAAAAAGGCAGCTGATTACGATGTGAAAATTGAAATGCAGGCGTAAGGCAAAACACCGTTTAATGCTTATGTTATGCTTCGGCCTTCCATATCTAAGGAGAGTACTGTGTTGTAATTTGAGATTATAAATAAGCGTAGAAATGTAATTGACTACATTGAATTTTCGCAATATTCATTAAATCCTTTTCTGGATTTAATGGGCGGTGGACAGCAGATGGCGATTGTGATTGTGATTGATGCTGCTAATTGAGAATCTGGCACATATAATGCAGGACACGTGTGCCATTTAGTAGATTCACTACGGAATTGGTGCTTAAATATTGCTTATACTGCTCACTACTCCATCAGGAATTCAGGGGCCGCCAATAATTGCCACATGTCGTAACTTCTACATACTAATCCACCCAAGAAATTTTTTTTTTAAAAAAAACTTGGTTCCTAACTAGCTAGGTAATATCTCTAGTTAGTCATTGTCTTTGATTATTTGGATGAATGAGAAAATGGCATAATCTAGTCTTCTTAATTAGCTATACTCAAAAGGAAAAAAAGGAGATAGATAGCTTCATCATCAATTAATGTTTCTAGCTAGGTATACCATATACGTGATGTACATGTGATTTTTTGTATATATCATATATGGAAGGAATAAAGAAAAAGGGAAGCGGGTGCATGAGAGAAACATATATAAAAGTGAATTGGAAGTCAGTGGAGTGGAGGAAAGAGAGAGTTAGAGAAGAGGAGGGCTACGCCCACCGTTACCACCCAATCAAGTTCCAGATTGGATTGCCGACAGTAACGGCAAATCCCACCACAAATAACCATTTATGTGAAGAAATTATTTGACATAATATATGTATCATATTATCTTTACATTTTACAATGAAATTGAATCATATAAAACATCATACTAATTAAAAATTTATAGACCCAAATTAACGTATAAAAATAAAACACGTTGTTCAATTTTAATAAATAATATAGTAAATATATTGTACCTAATAATTTTTTATAAATATATAGTAAATTTGGTGGACCTATATATATATATATATATATGATATGTCCTTTCATTTCATCGTCTTTTCCCATCTTTTTCATTATTTTGCTCTACAGCTAGCTCGAACTACTCACTTCATTTTCCCACTGCTTTTTTCCCTTTACACTTCATCGTCTTTTCCCTTCAACGATTTGGGTATTGTTTCTGTGTATGTGTTTGTTTTTCTAATAATTAATTTGTAACACTTGAAATTATATAAAAATATATCTCATCATTTTTATTTGAAATTCGTTAGTTAATATGATTAATAAAAATTAGGAAAAAGTTACTCTCATTTTATTATATAAATTATGATGGACTATTTAAACTTCAGATTCGAAACTTAAGTAAGTTAAGAGTAATTAAAAACTAGTATCTACTAGATATTCCCGATTGCACCACGCCCACTTTATCATCATAGTTTTTGAATGCATTGCCATTTCAAATTTCCAACAATTTCCATGCCCTTCTTACCAAAAACTTCAAATTTCTCCCGTGTGACAAAAAAAATTGAAGCAATATGATTAATGATAACTTTAGGTTGCTTTACGTAATGTTTTGTTCAACATTTTATTAATTGTGATGGTGTAATGGAATTCGGAAAGGTAATGATTGTGTTTTTGTGTATGAGAAGCCATTTAATGGAGTTATAAAATAATTGTATCCAGGATAAATAAATTTTTGTCATTTAACTTGGAATAAACTTTCATTTGTAAATAAAAATATTCCAAAATTCCAAAATGAAAACTCAAACCCAAACTGACACGCGTCCTGCGACGGATAACGAAGAAAGGTAGAGGGTATAGGTTTGGGTGAAAAGAAGGACACGTGGGGTTGATGTATTTGAAAGTGGGGAGGCTTTGTGGGACCCTCATGAGATTGGAATAATGCGAGAGCGTTTTTTAGATTGAGAGGGAAGCGAGCAATGCAACAACTTCCACGAGTCACGCACTGTCCTTATCCGTACACCTCTCATTTTCTCTCCCTCTAATTTCCACTCTGGCACTGTCCCCACTTCAACCCCTGCTTCTAATTCTGGATCGGGAAATTACCCATTAGCAGAACTTTTCTCTCAATTAAAATATTTTTGCATTTACACTATTTGTTTTAATTAACAAATAACATACTATCTCACCATATTCATAACCTAAACATTTCTCTACCTCACAATTATACCCAAAAGGATATTATTTAGGTACATTTTATTAACTCAAACAATTATTAAAATTATTATATTTTCAGTAAAAGCTTACTTTGAAAAATTATGTTTTGGAAGAAAGTACATTTTCAACATTTCCACAGCGCAAATTAATGGCTGTGCGCTCTTATTTACTAATTGAGAGAATTTTACATAATGAAAGGAAAATTCTGATTCAAAATTTTTTAGATTAAAAAAATCATTTAAGGATAAAGAACTATTTTAGAGATTAAAAAATTAGTTTACCATACTTTATTTTCAGTTGTTAATTAATAATTTTTTGTGTATATACATTTTGGGATATTTTGACTAAAAACATTTAGTGTATCAGAGAGGAGCATTTTTTACTTTTTTATCCTAAACGATATATTAGAGTATTAATTATTGATTTAATAGATAACAAATCATGTAATCATTACTGATTTGGCACAAACATTTGTCGGTTAAAAAAGAAGTGTTACGTTGACAAACATACTTATATATTATTATTTATATTTTTATCGTCAAAACTTTTAATTATAATAAAATATTTAAAAAAATTAATTATAAAAAATAAATTATATAAATTATATACATATTATTTTTTAATTAAAAAAATTAATAATAAAAATATAAAAGTTGAACTTTGATTTCTTTTCACGATGATAGGGTAGTTGAAGAATCATTCCTTCGTAAACGGGTGGGTTAGTTTAGTATTTAGCGGAGGAAGGGAGCCACAACAATAAAAAAAGGGAAAAGCAAGTTAAAGTGGACAGGTGTCCATATTATGCAATAATGGTTTAGTGGTAGTAAGGCAACGTGGAATTCAAAAATCTTTTATGACAGGACGGATCTTGCAATGTCATGCTCCCAGTACAGCACCTGCATCAGTAACATTAAATTCATGACCCCATATATACATTACGGATAGAGTGCAGCATCATCGTCCATGTGTGCGCCAGTAGCTTAGCAATACGAAGGGAAGGGGACAAGGGGTAGTATGTGGACGCATAGGATGTAATGACGTGGAAAGAATAAGGTTGTATAAGGACGAAGGAATATGAAGTGTGGGGAATTCGATCAGCGAGAGAGAGGTCTGGTGGTGTTTTCACATAGCAAAGTCTCTATTCTCATACATAGACGGAGAGAAAGAGAGAGAGTGATGAGGAAAGAGACGAAGGATGGAGCTCGGGCTCCATTGAGCAATGGTAACTCGGGGGACTTGTCAAGTTCTAGATTTTCATCTCTCCTCACCTCCCAACATCGTGATTTTCTGCTCTCTCCAACTGGGGCTCAGGTCCTTTCCCTCTCTCTCTCTCTCTCTCTCTCTCTCTCTCTCTTCTGTTGATTAGAGACGATTGAGCAATATATATATGTAGCTGAAAACATGTCGTATCCTACATCTATCAATTTAGTTATGGTTTTGGTGTGAGATAGTGGTCACTTCCCCTCCTCCTCCGTTTTCAATTTAATTGTCTTGATGGGAATTAGAGTGAACCATATTTAATCTTGGCTAAACTTGCTCCTTCTCCAACTTTATGTGCTTTGCCGGAAAAGAACAAAAAGTTCCCAGGAACTTGAATTACCGCACCCTAAAAAGGAAAAAAAAAGTTGATTTCGCTTCGAATATTTAATATAAAAAAAATGCTTCTTTTTTGTTTGGTGGCTGCTACCATGTTGGTGACCGGCGGTGGATCGTGATCTCAGTAACCGTAAGATTAGAAAAAAAATTCATGTCAATATTACTGCTATAAATTTTTATTACAACTGAAACTCTCTACCTGGAGTTTCCTTTATCCAAATATATATATATATATATATATTGCAAATTCGTGCTAAGGGTTTTATTAGCAGATGTGCCGATCGACACTTGATGCTTAAATCATTTGCTGCCAAAATTGTATAATTTTATAACCCTTCCAATTTGATAGAGGTCGTTCTGAGTCTGGCGTGTGGCCGAGCTGATGGAATTATATGTGTATATTTTATGCATCATTAGTAATAGTATCACAATCACATATACAGTATAATAAAGTAAGAACTAGGAAAGCACAGCAAATTGAGAACCGGTCCATCTGAACATCTGAGTCTTGTATTTGTCCCATCCCATGCTAAGCATTCAGAACTCGTCACAATGAGCTGCGCATACCCAATTTGAGTGGTTGTCATGGACAGCCAAGCATCCCAATCGAAACCACAAGCGTCAATCGTCTAAGGTCCTAAACCATTCCTTTAGCCTTGTAAGAACGCAAAGCTTTTGCGTTTAATTTACTGCGGCGCTCCCCATTTGGGTACTCCCATCCCTTTCATAACTCAGGATAGGAATGGCATGGATTCTATTTATATCCTGTTCTTAGTGAAGGTACCCCTTCTTCTATATATGCGCTCCCCATTGTCTGAAATGCAAAGGGGTACTCATATATTATGGCCAGTACTAAAGTGTTAACACCAATCTGTTGCATACACCAAATATATATGTTCAAGTTCAACATTAGCAGCTACATTTAAAATTGAAGGACCTGGTAACAGGTAAGGATTCATGAATGAAGCGTGAAGCGTGCAGCGTATATATCAAATTGAATTCTGATTTCTAATTTGGCAGGTAGTTGTAAATTGTGGGTGCAGGTGAAAGTTTGTGATATTGAAGGGAAAGTGGTGGGTCTGTTGTTCGCTGCTAACTGGTACCCGCCATGCCGAAGATTCATCCAAACGCTAGTTGGTATTTACGAGGAGCTCAAGGGCAGGGCTACTGTCCCTGGTTTTGAGATTGTGTATGTGTCCTCTGATGAAGACTTGGATGCGTTTGATACCTATTATGCATCCATGCCATGGCTCGCAATTCCATTCTCTGATTTAGAAACAAAGAAAGGCTTGAGCAACAAGTTTGATGTGGAAGGTATTCCTTGCTTAATAATATTGCAACCTCAGGATTGTAAAGTGGATACAACAGTGGGGAATGGGGTTGAAATCATATACCGCTATGGAATCCAGGCTTATCCATTTAGTAAGGAGAGATTGGAGCAGCTGCAGAATGAAGAGAGAGAGAAGCATGAGAGTCAGACGTTGATGAATTTACTGACAAACCACCAGAGAGATTATGTTTTGGGTCACCCGGGCCTGAAACAGGTACCTGTTGCTTCTTTAGTGGGTAAAACAATAGGACTCTACTTTTCAGCCCAATGGTGCCTCCCATGCGTGAATTTCACTCCAAAGCTGATATCTGTTTACCATAAGATCAAGAAGGTGGTGGGTGAAGGTGGAAAGGGAGGAGATGATGATAAGGAGGACTTTGAAATAGTGCTGGTGTCCAGTGACAGGGAGCAGGCATGTTTTGAGTCCTACTTCGGGAACATGCCTTGGTTGGCATTGCCTTTCGGAGACCCAGAGATAAAGAGGCTTGCGAGGCACTTCGATGTGCAAGGGATACCTTGCTTGGTGATATTAGGTCCAAATGGTAAGACAATAACCACACACGGGAGGAGCTTGATCAACTTGTACCAAGAAAACGCCTACCCCTTCACCCATGCCAAACTGGAGCTGCTGGAGAAGCAATTGGAAGAAGAGGCGAAAGGACTTCCAAGATTGGTATGTCATGAAGGGCATCGCCACCATCTCAATTTGGTATCCGATGGGAATGGAGGAGGCCCCTTTATCTGCTGCGTCTGTGATGAACAAGGCTCCAGCTGGGCCTACCAGTGTCTTGAATGTGGTTATGAAGTCCACCTTAAGTGCGTCAGAGCCGTCCATCCTCACAGTGACACTGTCAGTGACACCCTCTCCCTGGAGGACTAGCCTAGCTGCATATATATATAAGCCAATTCCTGCTGCCTTCAATTCTGTTCTATGCCCTATACTTTAATACTACTCAATTCAATCTACTCGTGTCAGTGTTCTCTCATATGAAACCTCAACTGCGTCAAATTTATGATTCGAGATCATCATCTACATATTAGGCAAGGCAATGGAGTATCAATTTCTTTTCAGATTTTAATGTAATTTGGGTTTCTGCTTTCTACATAGGAATGTCGAAGCAGAAAAAGCTTCTGGGCTACGAATGTGATTCAGTGACACCGTCTATTTAAAGCATAGATTGATTCTAAAAGGTTGTCTTTCAAATTTCAGCTACTTGGTCTGTCGTTCGAACCATGGAATGCGCCTAATCTAGTCCTTGTTTATTTTTTGGTTTATATATAGTGCCTTTTTTTAATGTGAATGTTGTCAACTTTGTAAACTACATTAACAAAATAACTATTTGAAAACTAGTAAGAAGCAAAAATTAAATTGAGATATTTACTTTTTACGAACTAAATTAAAAAAAAATATTAATTGACTCCATTAAATTTAAACAACTTCACACAAATAGGGCACATAGTATAAACACGTCGTCGTTTTAGCCTTTAGGCACTAATCTTATATTGGGTGCTTATGTCGTCGTATTTTAATCCGAAGGAAGATGAGAGCGAAGGGATAGAATGCTCCCGCTTCACTCTTGTACATGTTGCCGCGCTTCCACAGCAAAAGCATTTCAAACCTCACATTTTCTCTTCTCCTTCTCCGCTTGGGGTCGGAACTGTAAGTTCCCTTTCAGCGCTGCCAGAACAACTGGACCTAGTTCAAGCTTCACTGGAGACTCGGACTCCGATGGAGACCAAGAATCGGTGGACGTTAAGAGGACGAATTACGCCGGCGTACGGTTGGAGGATTCTGTCGATATTAGCTCAGGAAAACTCAGACTCGATTCTTGGATCTCTTCTCGCATCAGCGGCATAAGTAGGGCTCGCGTGCAGTCAAGTATTAGAGCGGGGCTCGTTCATGTCAACGGCCGTGTTGTTGATAAGGTAATCTCCATGTCAATGGAAACTCTATCTAAACTCTGTGCAATGAATTCCGAAGATGTTTGGTTTTCGTTGTGCATCTTTGTGTTAGGTAAAACCGAGAATTTATAAGTTGCCGAATCGCGGTCATAAGTGAAGTATATGTATGCTTAACTGTGTTCATTTCTGAAATTCCAATACCGCACGTCAGCATAATTGGTTCATTGATGAATCCAAAATGTTTTTCGTAGAAAAATATCTCCAATGCTTAGATAATTCTCATAAATTGAATCTATCTGTTTCCTAGTGGAACCAATCTGCTGATCGATTGGCGTTCATTGTTGTGATCTCAAACATGAAGAGTCCACCATTACACAGGAAATACTCATTGCATTGATTCATGAATCAATTTCAGATGTCCTGAGTTGCATAGTGGCTCTTCATTGATTCTGCGAGAAAACTCAGACTAGCCCCTCGCTATTTTCATGCTCTAGTGGATGTTCGATTATTTATTAAATTGAATAATCAACAAGAGCATTCATCTACCGTGTCAATTCTTGTGATAACAAAAAAGCATGTTCACTTAACCACTCAATTTTAATTTAAAATAACACGGGACCTTTATCTCTTAGTAGCTGTTAGCGTTGTTTGGTCTCTGTCGCTTAATTTCTATATGGGCTTCATGGATCACGGATATCTGTTTTTATCTAACGATTGTCCGAGCAGGTTTCTTTCAATGTCAAAGCTGGGGATAAGATCAATTGCACCATCTCAGAGTTACAACAGTTGAGGGCTGAGCCAGAACATATGCTGTTGGATATAGTTTATGAAGATGAGCACGTACTAGTTATTAATAAACCTGCACACATGGTACTTCCAAGCCTAAAGCTCTAAGGTTTTGTCAGGTGTCAAGCATTATTTATACATGTTAACCTAGCTGTGCATGTGGTGATATATCTTGATAAATAAATTAATGAGTTATGTACTCCATGAACATGATTTTATTAATTTGGTGAATTGACTCAAACTTTGTGGCTGAAGATTTTATCTTCATATCTATCAGCTGCAAAGCTGACCTCATATGGGCAGCTCATCTCATCCTTCCAATTTATTTCCTTGGTCTCAAAGACGCCCACCAAAAAGTGAAGGAAAATTAAATGAAAAGGAAGAACAAAATTGGCATTACTTGTGGGAACTGCCAAAGAATAGGGTTATAGAGTTTCAATATCTTCTTTTTCTCTAATTTTTTTACTCTATTTTTTTACTCATTATGTGTAACAGCATAAGAAATGTTCAGAAGGCAATTATAATGCCAGATGGGGTCAAAATACTGATATGGTCTAATCTCCAACTTAGGTTGTGCATCCAGCACCAGGAAATACATCTGGCACACTTGTCAATGGCATTCTTCACCATTGCAGCCTTCCAAATGTTGAAGTTTCTAATAAAGAAGCTCTTTCAGAGACTGACGATTCTGATGATGATTTTGATAGCTTCTATATAGATCCAAGTTCTAGTGATGGGTTAGAATCACATTCCAGAATGCGTGGAGCATCAGTCCGCCCTGGGATTGTGCACAGGCTGGACAAAGGCACTAGTGGATTGCTCGTTGTTGCAAAGGTGTTAATCCCATCTTGTGGAAACTGTTCACCAGCACCTAACCTAAGTCAAGAATGGAAATTGTTGTTTTTTATACTTTAAATGATTAACGTATAGTTTTGCACACCTTGCTTATATGTTCTCTTGGCAGGATGAACATTCCCATCTCCATTTATCAGAACAATTCAAGCTACGTACCATCAAGAGGGTTTATGTCAGTCTTACTGCTGGGGTACCCATTCCGGCTGCTGGGCGTGTTGAGGTGCCAGTTGGTCGCGATCCTAATAACCGGGTTCGAATGACTGCTGTAGCTGGATCAGTTAATTCTAGAAAGGTCCGTTATGCTGCTAGCAGGTGATTCACCAAGTGATTTGCTTTATATACGTGCTTCTAGATTTATTTGACTGTGGTGAAATTAAGTTCAATAGATAAAGTATCTATTAAAACACGGACATAAATTTACAATTAAACATATGTAACGAAATACAAAATTAGATTTTCTTTTTTCTATCAAGGTGAACATTCCAATTATCTATCTGGTGGAATTTGTTTATCTTGACAAAATGGCTCCAAGATATTTTAGTTTTGGGATTTTTGCATCTTGTAATGAAGTGATCAGAACTGAAGGGAACACCTTTTTTTGATCCATGTAAGATGTTGATCATTATGTTAATCCCATGTATTTCTTTAAAAGTTGGTTAACTACCATGTATCAGGTACAAAGTAATTGAGATACTTGCCGAGGGTGCTTGTGCATTGCTCGAGTGGAGGTTAGAAACTGGACGCACACACCAGGTACTTCATGGTATATAGCTGAATTATTACTATAGAATAATGTTCTATTAATTTTATTAGATTTATTATTATAATATTACTTATCAGTTATATTTACAGAATTGGATACTTTTGAGGAGCATACTGAACAAGAACGAATCATTAAACAAATGAATACAATTTTAGTAGTGTACCGGTGTGGATAATGCTGTTTAGTTTAATTCTTGGAGACAATTAGCTGGATAGATGCGTCTGATTTGATGAGACTGATGTCTGTCATCCATCAATAAGAGTTATATTTTATATTTCTTATCTAAAAATGAAGGGCTTTTGAATTTAAAGTTTATTAAGAAGGTTAATTGTCAGATCGGTTATAGAATTTGGCACTGTAGTCTGATGGTCTCCCTGGTTATAAGTCACTCAAAATTACAACCCCGAAGTCCCGGACTCTAGCTAAAAAGCCCTTGTATCCCATGCGTTCATGGTTCTTGACTTGTTGTAGATCCGTGCACATTCAAAGTATCTGGGGATTCCCCTGCTGGGTGATGAGGTGTACGGAGGGACGAAGAGCATGGTCTTGTCACTGCTTCAGCCGAGAACACCACCGAGCATGCGTGGCAACATATTGCAAATGGTTTCCAGGCTTGATAGACCTTGCCTTCATGCTTTAACTCTCGGGTGAGAGGATATTGATAAAGCCCAGTTAACAACTCTTGGTTCTAATTCAGTTCGCATGAAAAATGACAATACAAAGTTAGTTTTGCAGGTTTCAGCACCCCTATACAGGAGAGCAGTTACACTTTTCACGCCAACCCCCCGCAGACTTCCATGATATTTTGTGCCAGCTTCGTAGAATTGGCTGTGAGAGACTATCTTCCCTGTGACCTCCGACAATTTCATGATGACACCCATTCAAACTAAGAAATCTGAGTTTTGCCGCTTCATTATGGACTTAATTAGCTAAACCTCTTTCATTTTCGTTTATCATCGCCAAACACAAAACATGAAATTAATCAAACGAATGGAAATTTTATTATTATTATTATTATTATTATTATTATTATTATTATTACTGCTTTCTTTTTTCAGAAAACACGTTTAGGAGGAATTCATGAAGAAGTAGATTTGGCTTATGCATGTCTATTTAACAGGCTATAATTCTGTGTTATTCCTGACATTTCCTCCCCCCCCCCCCCCCCAAAGTATAAGTAAAAATTTAACTCCTAGCTATGTACATGACAATTTTACTAATCTTATGTTAGCTGTTATTTCATTATCTGTTGTGCCTTATTTGTGCAATGAAACATTGGCACTTGGCATTAATTAATTATCTACGTTTACCATTTGTTCCTCTTACTTATCATGAGCCACTTTGCCTTGGACACCACTTTATTCTTTCACTCATATCTGTAAGTAAACAATTAAAATGGATTCATATTTATTATCAACATCATTGAAAAGTGAAAATTGTATAAAAGCGGAAAAATGAGATTGACAGTTCTTTAGCCTTAGACTACACATAAATGATATAAATGATTTCTCTTTCACTCCAGGGCTTCACGTTAAGGTTTTCGCTTGAACACTTTAGGACTGCTATATCCTTTTAAACAGGAGATGCCATTTTTCTCTTCTGAATTATGAAACACTGCAGATGCCTGGAAATATGAACAAGACAGACAAAAGAACTAAGTCAAATCGAACAAATATCAAATGGAGAAATTTCTAAATGTTTCACAGTATTTGCATTACATCTAAACACTTAAGTAACATATTCGTATAACACAAAGGTGAACTCAAAACTGGTTCCTGCTTTCTAAACACGTTTCTATGTCATAATATGAAATATATCTTTATCAAAGAGGTAAAAATAAAAAAATTAAACCAAGCAGAGAACATATCAACAACCGAAGGCATATTTGCCTACCGAATACATCCAGGTGACCATGCATTGAATGCCATTCCCACGGAGGTGATAGTAATTAGCTTTTTACAAGCTCGTACCTGAATGCCCATCATTAAGAATATTGTCAAACGGAAGGATACAAAAGAAAGGTGACACCATGCAGCTCAAGGATATGCTCACATGGCGAGAAAAAAAGATGAACATATTGTTTAGAGAACATCCAATCTAAGGTTCCAGACATTCCAAAACAAGGATAGCTCAAGAAAATTCGTGCCAACAAATACATAAGCAAGAGTATCAAAATTGAAACATTCTCTCTCTTCTAATTTTCAACTAGTTCATACGCACAGCAAATCCCACAACACAAGGATAGCTAAAGATAGCTCGTGCTAAAGAATCAAGATCCACAAACAGTAGCTCTAAGTCAGGAATTGATCTTCCAACTACATAAACATTAAAAAAAAAAGCAACTAATTAATTTCGAAAGCATTTGAGAATATGACAAAAGAACGAAAAATAAAATTAAGTACAGCAACAAGCACGTTTAGTATGAGCCCAGACTTGCACTTAGTGTGCATTAGATGTCAGGAAATCACAGTTTAAAGCAATAAATACACTGATAAATTCAAATTAGAGAATTCCTCAGAAACTAGACAATATTGCATCCTTACTAACTTTGAGACTCATGATTCATGAACTGTATAAATATCCCCAACCATCTTTTGATCTAAGAATTCCCTAAACCAACTTGAGAGCAGAGATATTTCTAACAGTAAGATATACAGAACCCCGATTATATGACAGGCGAAAGATAATAGAAACGCACATCATAGCCACCATAACAATTGAAAACTAATACTAACAAACAGAAACACACGACAGTAGAAAGCCCAGCTGAGCTCATAAACCGCTGTAGTAGCGAATAAAATGTGCCGCTGGGCTGCTGGCTTTATATTGATAAAATTTAAAAATAAATACAAGAGTCCATTCGATTAGATATAGTTACCTGGAAAAACATCTATAACAATAAAACGAAATGTTAAGGGCTTGGATCGGAGCTAAAAAATAGTTCGAAAAAGCATTTCAATTCTCCCTTTTCCCTTTGTTTCCTATCATCTTATATCTGAAATTTGAATAGGATTAAGAGTTCCATATATTTAAGTGAAGAAATTGAATATTCAGATTCGTAAGTCACGCAAACAATAAATAAAGAATTCATTGCCTTTAGAAGATTAATAGAGCATAACAAATTTGTTGAGCTAGAGTAACATACACGGGATCAAAAGTAGGAGGATAGGTCAGCGTGGATGTCCGTCGCCGCGCTGCTTTTCAATCTGTTGTCTGTGCTTGTCGGCGAGCTTTTCGAGAGCCGAATGCACGGCTTCACGGCCACCAATAAGTAATCGGGTGACGATTTCAGGGTCAGTCTCGAAACGGGCCTCTTCGAACTCTCTTCGGGCGTTTTGTCTGAGAATATCGCGCCAGAGGACGCCTGTGGAGTCAGGCCACATAAAGAATCGGGAGGCCCGAATTATGTCACGGTAAAGACTGAGTGCTTCTCGGCGAGTACTGGTAAGTCGCCTCCGATTTCTCAATTGTTCGTCGTCGTCGTGGGGCTTAACGTTTTTCACAAGATGCCTATCCAAAAGCTCGTCTATGGTGTCTGGGCCTTCGTGCAAGAGGCGCTTGCTACATACGCAGCCACAAGGAGTGAGCAATTTCACCCCAATTGACATGCCTCGCCATAGCTGCAGCTTGCCGGTCATTTCTCAATTCTCTCCTCTTACTTCTTACGTTCATTCATTCGCCCACAGCATTTTTCTCCTTCCATTACTATTACATTTACATATGCGATATTCATTGGACATATGGGCCTAGGCCCATCCATTATATGGCCTTTTAACCCCTTTTCGATCTCGCTTTCCAGCCTGTTCCTTTTTTTAATTTTTAACCAAACCTCTCTCGGAGTATTCTCTGAACAAATCTCTTCTGCAACTATACCTTTCTTTATAAAAGAAATAAATAAATCAAGTGATAGAAAATAATTGATTTTAACAAGTCGTTTACATATCTTTTTGGAAAATTCACCTTTAAAGTTTAAACTTTGAAGTACTGTGTTTTTTTTAAATCTAGATAAAATAATAATAATTGATAAAAGAACATTTATGTAAATATGGTGATTGAAAAATTAGAGATGAGAGAGAATAATGTATCAAAATCATATTAATATATAAATCTTCATCTAACCTAATGTGCTCGGCATGTTTGGACTTTGAGTGGTTTTGAGAATGAAATATGCCACCAAACTCAGACTGCGAGAGTCGAGAGGAGAAGAGATGCGCTCATGAGGATTTGAAGAGGGTTCTATTTTCTTCTATGGTTACTGCTCCCATTTGTTGTCACTCTTAACGAAGTCATTCATGGCCCTCACCATATCCAGGGTACGCTTCCCCCACTCTCTATCACGCATTTTCAAACCCTATTCGTCTTCTTCAGCTTTAGTTTCAGAAACATCTCCTCAACCTCTTACCCATGACTATACAGAAGCTGCCCAAACTACTAACTTATCTCCTGAACAAACCCTCGTAGTTGACAAATTTCACGCTTTAATCAAAGAGCATTACCGCAACAACCCTAACCCTAACGCCACTTCTCCTCCCCCGAATTTTACAATTCCTGATCTCTCCCTCGATTTTTCTCGAATCTCCGATATCCGTCCACTTCCCCCTTCTCTCGTTCGCCGCGTTATCGAAAAATGCGGTGGCGTACGCCATGGTATCCCTTTTCTCCAATCCCTCGCTTTTTTTAACTGGGCCACCACCACCGAGGGCTTTCCCACTTCTCCCGACCCCTACATTGAGATGATTGACCTCGCCGGAAAGCTCAGGCACTTCGATTTAGCCTGGCATCTGTTGGATTTTATGAAAGCCCGTGGTGTCGAAATAACCATGGAGCCCTTCTCCGTTCTCGTCCGGCGCTACGTGAGAGCTGGATTGGCTGTGGAGGCGGTGCACACGTTTAATCGTATGGAAGATTATGGTTGCACACCTGATAAGATTGCGTTTTCGATTGTGATTAGTATTCTGTGCAAGAAGAGAAGGGCAAGCGAAGCTCAGTCTTTCTTTGATAGTTTGAAGCATAGATTTGAGGCCGATGTCATAGTGTACACCAACTTAGTACGCGGTTGGTGCCGAGCAGGTAACATTTCAGAGGCTGAGCGTGTATTTAGGGAAATGAAGATGGCTGGAATCAAGCCTAATGTCTATACATACAGCATTGTGATTGATTCACTGTGTCGGTGTGGGCAAATTACTCGTGCTCATGATGTTTTCTCTGAGATGATAGATGCGGGTTGTGAACCCAATTCTATTACTTTTAATAATCTGATGCGCGTTCATGTGAAAGCTGGAAGGACTGAAAAGGTCTTGCAAGTTTACAATCAGATGAAGAGACTTGGGTGTCCTGCTGATACGATTACGTATAATTTCCTAATAGAGACACATTGTAAAGATGATAATCTAAAAGAAGCTTCCAAGGTCCTCGATTCAATGGTTAAGAAGGGGTGTGCTCCTAATGTGTCTACGTTCAATCCTATGTTTAGATGCATAGCCAAGTTGCACGATATAAACGGTGCTCATCGGTTGTATGCTAGAATGAAGGAACTCAAGTGTCAACCTAATACCTTGACTTACAATATATTAATGAGTATGTTCGCTCACGCAAAATCCATTGACATGGTTCTCAAAATGAAGAAGGAAATGGATGAGAATGAAGTTGAGCCTAATGTCAAAACTTACCGAGTTTTGATTTCAGTGTATTGCGGGATTGGACATTGGAACAATGCCTACAAATTACTGAGGGAGATGGTTGAAGAGAAATGCCTAAAACCAAATCAATTGGTTTACGAAATGGTTCTTAGCGAGCTGAGGAAGGCAGGACAGTTGAAGAAGCATGAGGAATTGGTGGATAAGATGGTTGACAGGGGGTTTGTCTCTCGTTCTTTATAGAACTTAATTCGTCCTTCACATTGATGACTGCAATAATTCAACTTCCTACTAATATGTTGTCAGAATGGGGGTGTTATTTGCTTATTGCCATGAGCGGGTTCTTCTCTCTAAATGTTCTTTACTCCTCAGTCTCTTGGAAGTTCAAATGGCTGTTATTGTCTTATTGCTAGAATGCTGGTTTGGCTGGATTATGGAAAGGGCTATAGCCTAGGTGTGCTTGCGGGAAATGGTGCAAATGTTGTTCTGGTTTTGTTTGTTTTTTTCCCTGTGGCCGGTTGGATAAAACAATCAACGGAACACTTGTTAATAGGGATTTAAGAATTCTTATATGTTAGAATTAAACTTTTGTACTAGTTCAGTATTGGAGTCTCATTTGCTATAGAGCTGCCATAAAAGGTTTTAAAGGGACCTAAAATTGAAAACGGCTTAACTCTACTACCACGTACAAAGTGGATGGATAGTAATATGATATATTCTCGTTGATTAGTTCTCACTTGAAATTCTGTGGAAGCAAAAGCACCTCAAAGCCGAGCAGTAAGCGATTTGTTCAACTGCCTATAAGACTCTGTTAGCCTTAAAGAAGACGTCCCACGGAATCTCTTGGTTGTGCTTATGTGATTATACTGTTTTGTCCCTTTTTTTTCGGATTTTGGTCTTTGCCATTTGATAATTTGTAGGAATCCTGTGAGAAATCTTTAAATATACTTTTTACATCCACATTAATTGCAAGGAGCTAATTGAAATCGAAACTTTGACATTTTATGAACTCGTGAAGCTGGGCATTCTTCTACTGAAGAATGTCTTATTGCATTATCAAATTCGACTCGTAAAATAAATACTAGTTTCTTTTTCTTCACTGCAGCTATCATATATAATTTGGGTAATTCATAATATGAGTATGAGAAAGAAAAAATAAACAAAAGCGGTGGCATACAGATTGCGTGTTACTACCAAGACAGAAATTTATTAGGGACATAGAAAGAAGGTGGAATAAATGGTACCTAAAAGTTACACATCTGATATATTCCAAACATCGGACACAGGAAACCAGTTTGCAGCCCGAGTTGTCCATTATCTTCTCTTTGAGATAGCTTTGGCAGAGAAATTCAGGTTTCTGTCTACGTGTAGATTCATATTTCCCCCGGGCAAGTGAATTCAAGTCACTGAAATAATGGCATCAACAACTAAAATAATTAGCCAGATAAAATTACTATAATAATTCTTAAGGGACACAAGCTGAACACCAAACAAATCTGTCTACAAGTTTCCTTTTTTTTTTCTTCTATGCTGTTCCCTTCTTAACTGAAATTGCTATGCTAGTTAATGGATTTTAAAGTGAGATAACTCTGGAGAATTTTTTTTATAATACGTACCTATCCATCAGCGGTGACCTTGCATATCAAGCATTTCATCCAGTCGTTTCAATCTATCCAACCCCTCACTAATCAAGTAACGGATCCTTAGCTTGTCACTGCAGTTTCTGTTATTTTCCACCTCTTGTCTAATTGTCTGTCTCAATTCAGCTGTACAGTCCATTGTATCCCAGGCAATGTAATAAAATTCAAATTACTCAGGACTCCAGAGTCAAGTGACTTAATATAACCATCGTATTTTTTTATCATTGTCACTTGTCAAACAAGGATACAGAGTAAGGACAGTTTACATTACAAAACTTATTAGAAATCTTTAAATCTTTTTTGTTTTGAAACAAAATACTTATGGAAAACCATCTAATGATGGTGGCACCCAAAGAGTGTGTTTACTTAATTGCTTACACACACTTCTTCAAAAGTCTCGAAACCTTGATAAAAGACTAAATCACTCAAATTATTCACTTTCAGGAATCAAATAATCACAAGTAAATGTATTTCACCAAGGATTTACTTTCTTACAAATTCTCTCTCTCTCTCTCACCTACCCAATCAATCATTTGAGTACTAATACCTTTTACTAAAAGAAAACTTATGTAAATATCTTTAATTATATCAAAAAAACTACGTGACTCATGGCATGAGCCTGTATCATAGAATACAATAGCCTGTAGACTCCTTAACACTCGGAACTGAAACTCTCAGTGTAATATAAAATTGTCAAGTTAAGTTATCCTTTCAATTATGTCAGTCTCAATTAGTGGTAGCAGAAATAAACCCATTTAACGCGACACAGATACCTCTACTATAAAGTCACAACACAATTTCGATAAACGAAAAACCAAAAAAGTACCTCTAGCAGAAGTGGGGGCTCGCCGAGTAGTCCGCAACGCTTGCCTGTAAAGCTTCAAGACTCGAGCACGGAGAATAAAGTCCTGTAGATCCATGGAGAGAAATATCGAGCCTCTTCCTGAACATATTCCCCAAATCCAAAAGGTGACTTGATTAACAGAGCAGAGAACTTATAATATGTATATATCTTATAAAGTTTGAACATTTTTCATAGTCAACAGGGATACAAAACGAAATTGATAAAATGCAGCCCGGCTGTTTGCCCAAGCAGATAGAGAGTGGATTCAACGACAGAACATAGAACACAACCTTGTCAGACTCCAGAAGACAATGTACAGAGCCATATTGGTATCCAAGATTCATATCAAATCACAAAGTAAGACAGTACCCATTTGCAATTTTTCGCAAACACATGGTGTGCTTTCAACCATCCAGCTAGTAAATGCCGAATAATGCCAAATATGAAAGTAGAGTATCAGACCACAATCTCTAGAGAAAATAAGGATCTCGATGATTCATTGGAATCAATGTCCAAAATGGAACCACCTCATTTGGAGAGGCAAAATTAGAAAAATTAAAGAGAAGATACAGATAAGAGACCTGCGTAGGCCATTTTCTGGTTGCTTGATTATTGTAAATTCGAAAAGGAAAAAAAAATGGAGAGAAACTTACTGTTGAGGGAGGGAAAAAAATTCGCTTCCGTCACTGACGCTGCGCAAGAAAGGAAAACGAGCAGAGAAAACGCATACAAGGGAGTAGCGACCAACGTTTCCTTTTGAAATGTGTTTTAACGATTATATGAAAATTTTGTTCTAACAAGAATTTAGATTTTATAATTGAAAAAATTTAGGTACCTAAGCTATCAGAATTTTTAGTGCCTAATCCAACAAATTAATTTATGTACCCACTTTTAATTATATTTAAATTGGAGTACAGAGTAAGTACGGTTTTGGTTAATTCAAAAATTTTCAATGATAAAAATAATAATAAAAAGAAGTTAAAAACTAAAATTAAAAATAGGAGGTTTTGTGATTTTAAATTTTTTAAATTTAATAAATAATACATTTTTATAAAATTAAAAAGAGATAAGAAGAAAAAAATAAAAGTCCTACACTGGAGACCCACTCTAAATAATTTTGAACATCTAATATTTTTTATTCTTATCTCTTTCTAACTTTAAAAAAATATAATATTTTTTAAACTTAGAGAATTTAAACTTGGGTTTTGTTTATGTTAAGAATATAATTTAAATGAAAACTAGTGCGAATGATAAAGATGTAACATTAGAAATATCAATTGCAAGCATATGAAATCAGAGCTAAACTATATAAAATGAGTTTTCATGAGAAATGACCTTGGGAGTGTTCTTATTCGATATTATCAATAGTTAATCATCAAAATAAAATTTTATTCTAAATTACTATTCATTGATCACGATAGGTAACTATGATTTAATTATTATAATCTTTTTTTATTTTAATATAATTAAAAAAATACTCTATAATCATATTCTAATTAATCAGTCATCTTGAGTAAATATTTATAATACATAAATTAATAGTATTAAATTTAGAAGAATATACTAATGCAAAATATCAATACTTACAAATGATTCATCTATTCTAATGACAAGTTTCTTAATACAAGAAAAATATTTTAGCAATAATTTTTTTAGTATTAATCATCATTTAAATCGATTCATTTGAATAATTATAGATTTAAAAGGATTGAAAGATAAGAAAATTATTAAGCAAAATAAATAATTCGTCATATTATCTATTTATTAGATGATATTTAACAAAGAATCAGAAACTCAAAAATACTATAAAAAAGAACGAAGATAAATAAAAAAACACAATAATCTCATAATTAAATAAACACTGAATAATGAAATTCTTTGAGTAGATAGGGTTTGACTCCAAAATATCATATAAAAAATATTCAATAATATAAAAATAAGTTTACAAAGAAGAAAAATGTCTATAAAATAGTCTCCTCCCCTGTAGGACCTGACATCTAAGAACGTTCAGCCAAAAGATGAAGATCTCCAAAATAGTTCAGAATATTAGAAGATGAAAAGAAAATTAATCCTTACATGTGCCAAGACATTCCCCTATCTGCTCTTTAACCTACGCTCTCTCCTCTGACAAACTTTTATCATTTTTCTAAAAAGCAAATCCAAAAAGTAATGACAAATATTTAGAATCTTCAATTTCACTGCTGCACGCAAAGCAATGTCCATGAGAGAGAGTATTCCAATTAGATGAGCTCTCATGTTTAATTTACTTCATAATAGCAGATAGCAATTTAAGATGCAATCGCGGCTTAGCAAACAAATTGAAAGAGAAAAATTTGCACGAAACCAAACAAAAAGGGAATAAGAAACTAACTTTGCACACTAGACAAAATGATTCCCTAAAGTCAAAATCTAGCTTCAAAATAGTTAGAATTGTGATTTATTCAACTGAAAATAATATACAACTTATCAATTTTTATTAAAAAAATTGATAATAAAAATATGAAGACTACTAAGTCTTTTATAATTTAAAGGATAATCTTGTCAAAATAATAAAAAGAATAAAAATACTAATAAATACTGGTTTAAAAATTTTAAATTATTATAAATTTCTGTATTAAATATAAAAATTTATAAAATTTTTATTTATGTTTTGATCAATTTAAAAATATTTATTATGATCTGAATATTGATAAAACGCTACTACACTAGTGATTGAAAAGGTACAAACAATGTAATTTTGAAAAGCACATGCACAATGAATTTAAATTTTTTTATGTGAAAATAATATGACCGTGTTGTGTAAAAAAAAAAAAAATTGATTCAGTGGTGACTCCTATTCTTATAATAGAGACTATAAGTAAATGATATATTTTTTCTTAATTTATTTCTCTCCTCATATGACTTCATCATATTATTCTTTCATATAACAAAATTTTAATCTTATGTTTAACTGTAAAATGATTAGTCATAATAAAATTTGGGTTAGGTCAATGAATTGGATCAATATGAATCATACAATTATTTATTATCCATTTTAATTATTTTTTTGGCTCATTAAATGATCCAAAATATTTTTTTTGTTAGGGTTAAACTCAATCTATTCACTAAACTTTCTTTGTATGTGGGTGTGTTCATATATATATATACACGTGCATATAGTATATTCCTGTGTTTACATATATATACACACACATGCATATATGTGTGTGTATGCACATTTACACAGATATATACATATTTGCACATATATATAATTATATGTAAAAGATCACTTTTAATTATTTTATTAGGTTTAACCGTAATAAAAAAATATCTTGGATATAGTATATTATTGTGTGTTTATATATACACATATATATGTATATATATATATATATATATATGTTTGTGTGTGCACGCACACATTTACTCAGATATATGCATATTTACACATATATAATTATATGTAAAAAATCATTTTTAGTCTTTTAATTTTGACTCAAATTTTATTTTTATTCTTTAAGTTTGATTAGTTTTATTTTAATCCTTTAACTTTAAAAAATCAATCAAATAATTTTTAATTTCTAACATTGTTAATTTATCTAAAGAAAATATTGAGTTTGGATGAATTTTAATATTTTTATCATATATTATTATTAAAATTATTATTCTATTAATCTAACATGTAAAAATAAATAAATTTATAAGTAGAATTATATTTAAGTTTATGTTTCATGAGCATATAATCAAAATATAGTTTAAATTTGAGAATTTTTTTTATATATAAGGTTAATAAAGTGATAATATTAACAATAATATTATATAGAGATATAAAAATTATCTTTAAATCAACATTTTTTATTAAGTAAATTAAGGAAGCTAATGATTAAAAAAAATTTGATTAATTTTTTAAAGTTAAAGGACTAAAGTGAAACACAACATTTTGTTCTTTAAGTTTGATTAGTTTCACTTTAATTCTTTAACTTTAAAAAATCAATCAAATTTTTTCTAATTCCTAACATTGTTAATTTAACTAATGAAAATATTGAGTTTGAGTGAATTTTAATATCTTATTACATATTATTACCAAAATTATTATTCTATTAATTTAACATGTAAAAATAAATAAATTTATAAATAAAATCATATTTAGGTTTATTTTTTATGATTGCATAATTTGAAACATATAGTTTAAATTTAATAATTTTTTTTACATGTAAGATTAATAAATTAATAATATTACATAGAGATATTAAAATTAGTTTTAATTCAACATTTTTCATTAAGTAAATTAAGGAAGCTAAAGATTAAGAAAAAATTGATTAATTTTTTAAATTTAAAAGATTAAAGTGAAACTAATCAAACTTAACAAATAAAAATAAAATCAAAATTAAAATTAAGAGACTAAAACTACCCTTTTTACTATATATTATATGTATGTATATTTTTCTCAAACATATAAATGCGTGTTTACTTACGTCTTTAGATTTATATGCATGTCTATATATATATGTGTGTGTGTGTTATTTTTATATAAATGCTTACACACACACACACACACACACACATGTTTGGTTGCTTTTATGTGTATACATGCATATATGTAAACCAATATACATGTGTGTGTATATATATATACACATGTTCTTTTATTTTTGTGTATGAGTGCATGTGTGTGTATAAATATATATGATTTAATGTAAATAAAATGTATAATAAAAATATCATGTCTTTCCTTTTTTTTTTTTTGGGAAAAAACAAAGAAAGATGTTAAGATAAAATATTATATTGAGTCAATTGGTTAACTTAAGGTTAACCCAACCCAACCCAACCCTTATTTAAGAGGGTTAATACATAAACTAACATAATTTAAAGTAATACATGGATGGGGTCAAAATAGTTGGATTAAAGAGCGGTATAAACATAGTTGTGTTAATTGGTTAAAAGGGTTATAGGTGATTTTACCACTCCTAAACACATGTGATACACAATTGATCAAATGGAAACCTGGCAAGTCAGACAATGCAATAGGAAAAACTGAATATAAGCTGTGTTCACTTTCAATGGAATTGAGCAAGAGGTAGGAGTGAAAATGGAGAAAGAGAGTAAACTAAAGAATGAGGTATTGAAGATAGTGATAGATTGATAGTACCATAAACAGGAGGGGAGGGTGAAGTGAGATTTGAAAACCGTCAATGTGATCATATCAGAAACTAGAAAAAGAAGGATGGAGATGGAGACTGGAGAGAGCCTCAAGATTCAAGTGTGAAATCTGTAGATTCATATATGAGGATTATAAGACATTGGATGAACTGAGAAGATGAAACAGCATACCTGATTGTGCCATTACTGACTTGTTCTACACCGGTGCTTAGGTCCCCTCTCTATGGTTCCGGTTATGAGTAGGGATTTTGATTGAGTTTTAGCACACTGAATGAGATAGAGATGGGATATAACCATATATATAGCCAATCATATTGGGCCACCCAAGTGATAATCACTTAATAACTATATTTAATTAAACTTTATTTTAATATACCTAAGTGGACTATCTATCAAACCTATTTATTTTAAAATAACAAAATTAATGTGACCCACGACATATTTTCTAACATCAAGAAGATGCTGCTGCTGATGCTTTTGCCAATCACATCCTAAATCCTAAGAAGAAGAATGTGATTGATAAGTTTATGAATCCATGCCATCCATAGTATTACATTTGGTCAAATTAGAGTGTCTATTTTAAAGCAAATGTTTCGCTTAAATATATATATATATATATATATATATATATATATAAGATATATATTATGGAACCCCTATCCAATTCACTCTGGACAAACCCAACTAGTTCAAAATGCTTAAAACTACTACTGTCTGTCTTTGATGGTGATATATAGTATATACATATAGCTGGTGTACGATTCTCTTCTTCTAATTAATATGGTATTTACATGTAGTTAAATGAATTTATTTTATGTTGCGCACAAATGAATTTACTTAAATGGATGTTAACGTTGGGCCTGGGGGGCCCTGAAGTGGATGTTAACGTTGGCTTCCCATGGGTAGCCTAGCCTACTATATATATAAAACTTACACGCCTTGAGGCGTAACTTAATTCAAGTTATGTGCATGATCTTGGAAGCTACGCATCCCTTTTGGTTTCCCTTGTTTTGGCATGTACCTCTTGTTTTGCTTACTTCAATAATATTTGAATAATCAAACATTCGTTAATATCACAGAGCTCTAGTTATTGCCTATTGGGCCCGGCTTAATTTCTACTATACAAATGAACCACTTGCTGTCACTCTCTTACTCACTACTAGTCATTCTTGACATTGAGACGAGGATTGGGGAATGTATCACGTCAAGCAATCCCCACATCACACTACACCATTATCACTAGCAGCTTGCTACTATAGCTATTCCCACATCAGCATATATATTATATATATATATACATGTGATGCTTCTAAGTGAAGGCAACATTCAATATTTGTTGCAGTATATAAAGAGGAAGGTGGCTTTCTTTGTAAGACTGTAACAGCCTAATATTTGCTAAAGTAGAGACACCTCCCATTAGAGTTGAGAGCTGATGATGACGATGATGGACAAATTTAATGGGCTGAGTCACCTCTTCATGACTGTGTTTCTTCATAACTTGTCGTTATTCATGGTAGCTCCAGCCATCACCGATGTCACCATGGCTGCCCTTTGTCCCGGACAAGACGAATGCTCCATTGCTATTTACCTCACTGGTTTCCAGCAAGCGGTATAATTGGTTATTTAATTATCCTCTTCTCCTTCCTCTATATCTTCTCTTCATCAACATCCTTCATCTTAGCATCATTACGTCCATATCTTTCTTTATATAATATATTTACATCCATACTCACTAATTAACACTACTAACTCCATCTTCTTAATTCTCGCCATTACCTGTCATCAATTCCTATTCTATCTTCTCTTCTTTTTCACTTCTCAACTTCTTTTTTATGACTAATTTGAATAAGCATTAGGCTATACGGAAATTACATAATAACATTCTTTATTGCTCTTTATTCAACAATATAATCTGTGTGTTTGGGACTGGGTGTTGCTTGTAAGGGATCCCTCAATAATGTATATATCCTGGTGAACAAAAAGTTTATTGTTATAGTAGTGCGGCAACTTGATTAATTAATATTATTGATAGAATATGAATACTTAATAAATAATTTATGTTAAGCTTAAATTTATTTTTAAAGATATGTACTTTCCAATATTTCAAACATACATATTTCACCTATTTCAAAGATTCACTATTTATTTATAATTAGACCATCAATTTTTTTTCTCATTTTTGATTAAAGAGTACTGTAGCGTGTAAAAAGTTTTTAATAATAACTGAATCAAATGTTTCCAACTTTTAAGGAAAAATGATTAAAATGATAATGTTTTCAGGATAATTAGTTTTGTGTTTGGGGGAGGGGAATTTGTAGTAAAATGAGGTTTTGGGTTTGTGAAGGTGATACATATGATGGGGGTATTAAAAGATAGGGATTAAATTCTCACAGAAATTTTATTATAAAAATTTAATCTCTATCCTTTAATAATGCATGATAAAAATTTCTGGTGAAAAGGGGTGTGAATTTCCAGTACACCTTAAAAAAGAAAAGGGTAGACATACGTCACTCCTCAGAGTGGGCCCTCAATTCAAATCCCACTCATTACTCATATTACAACCTCATTCTTCTTCTCTCTGTCTGATCCAAAGAAATTTCCATCCAATTTCTGAGTTTCTGGATTTGATACCTTACGAGACGGGGTGGCCCACTACTCACTCAGCTATTTCGTAACATACTCCACACGCTCTTTCCTTAGGTTTTGCTACTTTCCCTTCATTCTGCCATTTCACCGTACACTTTGCCTATAGAGGTGGTCCCTGTCAATATTTTTTTAATATTTTTTGCACTGTCCTGTCTCTTTTCACGGGGCTTTCTTTTTTTTAACCTTTTGTTGCGTATGAACTAAACTATGGGCTTTCTTAAAATTAGCCATATATGGGACAAAAACTCATGTTCTAATTGGGCTTTGAGAATGGGCATGTGGATGTAAATTAAAAACAGCATGAAACTTTAGACGTGCCACTGTGTCTCAATAGTTTGGGCCCAGTTTGGGCTTGTTTCGATTCTTCGCATCGTAACTAATGAGAGAGTCAGGTTTTAGTTGTTTACAGTTATACATTGGCAGGGGAAGTTTATGTGTGGACTGTGGATGTTGATGCTATATTCAAAGAAGAAGGAATTTTCACAGTTGCATCTGCATGACACTGTTTTGATTCATCTCTGGCTAATGGCTATTGTGTGATTGGGTACAGATCATAGGAGTAGGAACGCTTGTGATGATGCCTCTCTTGGGCAACCTCTCTGACATATATGGGAGAAAGGCTATTCTCACACTCCCAATGACCCTCACAATAATTCCCTTAGGTATGCATAACGCATGTTTGGTGTTTCAAATCTCCTGTCCTGAGTCCTGACACAAGTCAAGAAATTAAAGTATTGACTAAGTTCGTTTCACTTTGATTAGTGCGTTAAATATCCATGTCTAATCTGTGTGACAGGCGTTTTAGCTTATAGCAGGACAAAAAAATTCTTCTACGTTTACTATGTGTTCAAGACTCTGGTTGCCATGGTTTGTGATGGAAGCGTTCCTTGCCTCGCTCTAGCTTACGTGGTAAAAACTAAGAAAATTGCCATTGCCACCCAATTTAAGGCCCCAAAATTGGGCCCATTGATTCACCAGTCTTCTGATGTTTTGTTTTTCCCTCCAATTTCGCATTTGATATTTCAGGCGGATAATGTAACGGAAGGGCATCGAGCTACTGTCTTTGGAATCCTTTCAGGGATTGGATCCGCTGCGTTCGTCTGCGGCACCTTATCAGCTCGATTCCTATCTACGGCCTTAACTTTTCAGGTGATTACCTACCTCTCTTTTCTCTGTAATTATATCTCAATTTTCCTTTTATCAATCATTTTCATTTTCGTGCCTTAGGTTTCTACACTTGTCGCGGTGATCGGAGCGGTGTACATGAGAGTTTTCCTTCGGGATTCCCTCATTGATCGCAATCTTTCTGCTCCAATCATTTCAGAGGCAAAACCCAACACTGCTAACATCCATGCACTACCAAGAAGAAATATGCATCTCTTTAAAACATTGCCTTCATTGCACGATTTAACCTCCTTGCTGAATAGTAGGTGCGCCAATTTTCTTTCGTTCTCTCGCATTCTGCTTCTGCATTTGGTCAGCACTTATAAAGACTTCATTGCACACATATAGTTATAATCTATCTAAAATTTTCAGTTTGATTGCTTTGCTTCTAGGACTTCGAAAGCCATGTCTATTGATCATCACTTAGGTCTATTTTTCGCTTTATTCTTCGTTGTATGTTGATCATGAACATAGCTTGCATGTATAATTTTATTATTTACTTAATTTTCATTACAACTTAAAAAGAAACAATTCCTGCTTTAGTATTTGCTGAACATTCTATCATGAGAAACAGGGACTTTTCTTTTGTCCGTGATAATTATTTATGTATCCTCAAAATTGCAGCTTGACTGTTACCCAAGCAGCAATTGTTGCATTTTTCAGCAACCTTGCCGATGTTGGCCTTCATGGTTCATTGATGGTACTTTCTAATTCAATCACTTTATGCTGTTATTTTTTTTCTTTTAGTGTGATTTTCTGTTATCAATTTTTTACATATCCTATTTAAGCTAGGGTATCTGTCCATCAAGTTGATCTTATGCATGAGTGCATGACAATTTCAAGCTTCAGGATATTAATGATATCACGATAACAGTGAAATAGTATGCTGAATTTATTTATCCTAGCTCAGGCTTCTTCGATAGAACAAGGAAAGCTCTTTTATTACAAAAACATTTTGTTTAGTCGAAATATCAACCCATTTTGTAATTAAAGTTATCTGGATTATCCTAGCCTGCTTGACATATGAGTTCATTCTGATGCTATTTCGTTTGGAAGTTCATGATAAAACATACCATTATTATAAAAATAACTAAGTAAATTATTAAGATTGCTCTGAAGGTTATTTTGTTTAATTTGCGTCTATATATAGGTGTAGCCTGTGATACCTAAGCCTTTTTTGTGCAGTATTACTTAAAGGCTCGGTTTCACTTTGACAAGAATGAGTTCGCTGACTTAATGGTCATTTCTGGGATTGCAGGGACTGTGTCACAGGTATTTCTTTTATGATTATATTCAATTGCCATTTGTAACTATTGACATATTTTTCTCTCATAGACCTCCAGTTTCCCTGTTTTTTCGGTGGATCTAAATATTGAGCATTGCCACAGCTTCTTTTTATGCCCGTTCTAGCGCCAGCTTTGGGGGAGGCAAAGCTGCTTTCGATTGGACTTTTTTTCAGCTGTATACATGTGAGCATTTAGCTCTCTGTTAAATCATACCAAATTAACTCATTTGTCAAGTTCTCAATTAATAATAAATGGACTGGAATGCAGATGTTCGTTTACAGCATTGCATGGGCCTCCTGGGTATGTATTCTGCAACATCATTGCCAATAACAAGTTTTTTTATATGTCGTACAGTTGCTAACGTTGAGCTAGAGGATCCTTATGCCAATTTTTTTTTTTGGGTATGCCGTATTTCTAACAATGTGAAAACCGACAGGTTCCTTATGCCGCCGCAATGTTCTCGATATTGTTTGTTTTCGCACAGCCTTGTGTGAGTTTGTTTCCTCAATTTACCTTTCTATGTTATCCTTTCAATGAATAATTGTTCCTTTTTCTTGTCCCTGAATGAAGTATTTGTTCAAAACTTAAATTTGTGTAATTTGTGTTGCAATTTTGCAGATACGATGTCTTGTATCTAAACAAGTTGGTCCCTGTGAGCAGGTTGTTCTGTTAAACTAAAAATCTGTAGCTTTCGTTTATTAGTATTATGTTATTGGTTTAACACACTGCTGTTATATTAATTGAATTAATGCATATGTTTTTTACCCTCTTATTCATGGCATGGCAATCAAATTCAAATGGTATCTGAAAAATGGCCGAGGCAAAGGAATTTGCATCACTGCAATGTGGGCCAAGCATATAATACAATTTAGGAAACTTATGATTGGGAAGAATGACAGTTTAGTTTTGTGTGATAGAATAATTTGTTTAAAACCTTTTTTTTCCTTAGTTAGCTTGGAATCTATTCTGTTTAATTTTTCCTCACTGATCTACTTCTTTCAGGGAAAGGCTCAGGGTTGCGTATCTGGCATATGTTCATTTGCACATGTTGTTTCTCCCTTAGCTTTCTCTCCTTTAACGGGTGAGTGGAATGTCGTTATGTCGTGTTAGGTCCTGATTCCGTTGCAACTTACTAATAAGCATTTTCCCTCCTCAATCTCCAGCTCTCTTCCTGTCTGAAAGAGCACCTTTTAACTTTCCTGGCTTCAGTATAATGTGCATCGGATTTGCTTCGGTAAGAACATCACTTTACCAGAAGGCTCTCTTTTATTTTTCTGATATTCGAATCCGGAGTCCTATAATTATTTTGTGTCCTGTGGGAATGGCAATTACTAGTTAGTCTAGGCCAGGTATTGGAATATTTATTAATTTATTAATTTTAGGATTAGAATTAGGTATGTTCTCGACTTTGACCGAGATGACGACTAAATCCCCTCTTGGAAGTATCTTGTATCTTTCATGTTTAGAACTGAAGTGGTCGAATCACAGAACAAAGGAAAACAGAATAAAACCCACCAGAACTTGGTATATTATATCCAAACAATTTTTTCCATTTAATTGAATCAATTATTAAGTATTAACTACGTAATCCAATCATCAATTTCATAATTAATTATAAGATTTTAGAGTATGAATCTCAAATTTTTTTATCTGTTTCTTTTTCTCCTTTCCATTTACCTTTATATGCCTCTGTTTTTGAGATGAATTTTGTTTACAGATGGTCTCTTTCGTTCAAAGTACTTTGATAAGAGCGGCTCCTCCCATTTTGAGTGACACGGACAGAAATTGCTTGGAGCCCTAATTTTAAAGATTGCGATTATTTTCTCAAATGTGGAAACACTTTTGATCTGGCTTCTTGCTACGTGGCTGTACGGTGGTTCATATAATTACTACAGCCACAGTGGTTTATTTGTACCAGTGTTGCCTCCAGCTGAGGTTTTGATATAGAAATGAAGTCTATTCCTGGAAGTAAACGTTAACAAGGTTTTGTAATATTTATAGTATTGGAAACTGTAATGTGATGCCTAGTATAGTTTTCCTGCTTCCCCAAATGCTCTGTGGACTATGTGTATGTAGACCGCTTTCAAATGATAAGGATCTTCACTTTTCTTTACTTTAAAAAAACAAAATACCAAAAGCGAAAGCGAAAGCGAAATGACCTTCACTTAGAGAAATCCTGATACTCAAGTTACTGCGATCCTGGAATCTTGAGAATTCAGAAAACAGCGTGTTACCCCAAAACGCGCCACAAAGTTGGCATCCACCTCGATGCAAGCAACAAGCTATAGTATTATCTTCTCCGTCAAAAGACTTGATAATTTTCAGATAATTAAAGCTCAGACTTTCTAAGTCTTATATCCATGAGGCCAGGCTGTAGCTGTAAAGGAAGGAAATCTAATTTAATTTTTTCTTATATTTATTCATTTCCCTGTCAACATTAACAGCGCTACACGTGTTGACGGTATGGTAACAGAATGACAGTATATTTATTGATTTCATGAGTAGTTTGGTACGGCTTCCGGTTTCGCCATTGGCTGTTCGTCAGAGAAAATATCCCTCTGGTAAAGCCGGGCCGTTAGCGCTTTGGATTCCTCACGAGTCACCCTATCTTCGAAGTTCTAAACCTATTACATTTTTCTGCCATTGGAGTTTGCAATATTCTTCAATCTAACGCTTCAATGGTGGGAGATAAATCGGACAACTTGGTCTACCTTCATGGGGACCTTGATTTGAAAATTCTTGAGGCTCGGTGTTTGCCAAACATGGACATGTTTACGGAGCGTGTCAGTCGATTGTTCTCCGCCTTCAATTCCTGCACCGTTCCACTCTCCGGTAAACCCAAACGCCATCGTCACAGAAAAATCATTACCAGCGATCCCTACGTCACCGTTTGCCTTGCCAGAGCTACGGTGGCTCGCACTCGTGTCATCTCCAATTCGCAGGATCCGACGTGGAATGAGCATTTCAAAATTCCTCTCGCTCATCCCGTCTCCCACGTCGACTTCTACGTCAAGGACAATGACTTATTCGGCGCTGATCTCATCGGAGTCGCCACCGTCTCTGCTGAGAAAATCTTATCTGGTGAACTTATCAGTGCTTGGTTCCCTATATTAGGTTCTTCTGGGAAACCACCCAAACCGGATTGTGCCGTTCGTCTCGAGATGAAATTCACGAAATGCGAGAATAATACTCTGTACCGCTACGGCATTGCAGCCAATCCGGACAGTTTCAAGGTGCAGGATTCTTATTTTCCGGTGCGTCATGGAGGATCGGTGACGTTATATCAGGACGCACACATTCCTGAGTCGATGCTGCCGGAAATAGAATTGGAGAATGGCAATGCCTTTCAGCACGGCAGATGTTGGGAAGACATATGTCATGCAATTTTGGAAGCGCACCATTTGGTTTACATTGTAGGCTGGTCCATCTACCATAAGGTGAAGCTGGTGAGAGAGCCAACGAAGCCCTTACCTAGCGGTGGGAATTTGAACTTGGGGGATTTACTAAAGTACAAGTCAGCAGAAGGTGTACGAGTTTTACTATTGGTCTGGGATGATAAGACTTCACACAGCAAATTTTTCATTAATACGGTATAATTTTTTTGATCAATTTTAATTTTCTGACATTTAGTTGTTTTTTTTTAATAGCTTATCTAGTGGTTAGTTATGTTTTTAAGACAGGAAAAATGGTTTTTGAATTCCTTATGATTGCTACTTGAACTTTGAATGTAGTGAAGTTTCCTTTAAAACTGAAATCCTTTATATCTTTCCCGTAGCGATAATTTTAATGACAATAGATTTGATTTTAGTTATGGTGCTCATGGATTTCTTCTTTTATTCTTATCATAACACAGTCGTGTCCGGTAGTGGTAGGCCATTCCTCCCTGCATATATGCTTGCTAAGTATTATGATAATAATGTGGAATATGTAGAAAGGTTTTTTCATGTGTCTGAGCTTGCTTAGTAAAACGAATAATTTAAGTTAATATCCAGTTTTAATATCCAAATTGGATTTTAGCTTAGTTTTTATCTAATTACCTGTTAATAGATTCCTAGGCTAAGTTAGAAAACACAAGGTCCAAATTAACTACCTAAATATTAAAATCATACGTTATTTGAAAATGACATTGTGTTCATATTTTACATAAGATTTCAGCTTTTGTTGGTCTTCTAAGTTTTAATTTTTAGTGAGATTTTGTAATGCAAACTGCTTGAACAGGAATACTGGTTTGGGGCTTTTTGGGTGTTTCATTTCCAATTCAATTAAATTTATATGGTGTTTGTTTATGTTTCTATTCTACAAACTTACATGTTAAAGATTTGCTTGCAGACTGGAGTAATGGAAACTCATGATGAAGAAACTCGAAAGTTTTTCAAGCACTCTTCAGTTTCATGTGTGCTTTCACCTCGATATGCCAGCAGTAAGCTTAGCATTATCAAGCAGCAGGCATGCTTTAGTAGCTATTTCCATATATTGTCAAAGTTTGTCTCAGAAAGTTCCTCCATGTTTCATAATGCTTTCATCCTTTACTATGCTCGTGCCATATTATCAGTCTATTTTCCATATGCGAAATTTTGCTTTATTGAATATATGGACATTACTGCAGTTTGTGTAGTACTAACACACCCTTATGTGTCACTCAGCTGTTTTTTTAACAATTAGGGAGGAGGACGGAGTCTTATAAAGACATTATATTGCCATTGAAGACTTGTACACCTGCTGATCCTTGATAATTTGCGTCACCAAATTTCAGGTTGTTGGGACCCTCTTTACGCATCATCAGAAATGTGTGATTGTGGACACTCAAGGACATGGCAATAACCGCAAGATAACTGCATTTATTGGTGGTCTAGACCTTTGTGATGGCCGGTATGATACCCCTGAGCATCGACTTTTCCATGATCTTGATACTGTTTATAAGGATGATTATCACAACCCCACATTTTCTGTAAGTGTACTGTCTCCTAGCAAAAATATACATTAGTTATAAGTTGTTATACTACACATCAAAAGCTACATAAATATGGTATTTTTAATTTTCCTGATCTGGACATTTCCCTTCCTTCTTTAATCAGCATCACTCAAGTTGTTTTGTTGCATGCGATTGATTATTAACTAATATGTTTGTCTTTTGGATTTGAAGCTGATATTGTTTTTGGCCTCAAATCTTAACAGTACCATCATTATGTGTATTATTTTGGCTTTTTAAGTTGTTAGCTGTTGCAAAGTCAAAGTTGTGGTAGAAAATTTTTATGCCATCACTTCCACTATTCAGCAACGTTATAATCTGTGTAATATCTTGCAGACTGTTATTCTGATTCCACATCTAGTAACTTTTGTAAGCAATAATCAATTATTGTCTAAATTCTTGGTCAATTACTAAGGTTGAGAATGCCATTGCAAACTACTAATTGAAAATTTTCTTTTCTTCCTTTTAAATAATAGGCTGGAGTCAAGGGTCCTCCAAGGCAACCATGGCATGATTTACATTGTAAAATTGAGGGGCCTGCTGCATATGATATACTTACTAATTTTGAGCAACGATGGAGAAAAGCCACCAAGTGGTATGAGTTGGGTCAAAAATTTAAAAGAGTATCTCACTGGCATGATGATTCTTTGATAAAGTTAGAGCGCATCTCTTGGATCCTTAGTCCTTCTGCCTCAACTCCAAATGATGATCCAGAATTATGGGTTTCAAGGGAAGATGATGCTGAAAACTGGCATGTTCAGGTTAACCTGTTTACAATCTTTGAAGTAAAGCTTCTGTTTGCTTTTCTTTCAACCTGGAGTTTGTTTACTTGTATTTTTTTGTATCACAGGTTTTCCGATCAATAGATTCAGGTTCATTGAAAGGATTTCCTAAGGATGTGTTTGAAGCTGAGGCTCAGGTTACTTTAACTGGATGATATAATCTGACATCGCACTTAAATATTTGAATATTAACAAGTTTCCATTTCTCATTAGTTTCTATTCTATTGCTTGTCATTGCAGAACCTTGTTTGTGCAAAAAATTTGGTGATTGACAAAAGTATTCAAACAGCATATATACAGGCGATCAGATCTGCTCAACATTTTATTTACATTGAGAATCAATATTTCATCGGATCCTCTTTTGCGTGGCCATCTTACAAAGAAGCAGGTTTTGGAACATTGATGTTCATTCATTTCACTGGTTTCTTTTAACTTTGATAGCTTAGCAAAAAAAAAATTCTGTATGATGTGGCTAGCATGTAGCTTGTGCCTTCTAGCTTTATCTGTGTTTCACTGCTCGTACCTCATACATTGTTTTTGCCATCAATGTCATGCTTATGCTTAGATGTAAATTAGATTTTTTTTTTTTTTTATTTGGCGTTTGGGGGGGGGGGGTGTTATTAATCATCAAAAACTTTTCCCACAGGGTCCTTTTTCTTGCCAATGACTTTTCTGATTATCTAATATTCAATTCAATGATCAGGTGCTGATAATTTAATTCCTATCGAGTTGGCATTAAAGATTGCCAGCAAAATTAGAGCGAAGGAGCGATTTGCTGTTTATGTTGTCATACCAATGTGGCCTGAAGGTGTCCCATCTTCTGCCTCAGTGCAAGAGATTCTCTTTTGGCAGGTAACATGGCGTAAAATATGTAGCTGGCACCTAAAATTTTGTTTGTTAGTCAATTGTAATTTTATGACAGCTAATACAGTAAATTCACTTTACCAGGGACAAACTATGCAAATGATGTATGACATCATAGCCCAAGAGTTGAAATCCTCGCAACTTGACAACTGCCATCCAAAAGATTACCTCAATTTCTATTGCCTGGGAAATCGAGAGAACTTGCCAACTGAAATTTCAATTAATTCACCTTCAAATAACGGTGATACGGTAACCATTCAACACAACACCTTTTTTCTCTCATAAGAACTTCTTGTGCTATATTAATAAGAATGATAAATGCCCTACCAATTGAAAAAGTTTTGGATCAGATAGGACCTAGATTTTATGCATCTTATTATTATTAGTACATACTAATTAAGTGGCCTAAGGAATGCATAAATATTGTACAACTAATGCACATATTTATTAATTTTGTTTATATTTATTTATCTACTTTTTAACTCATAACATATTTCTTACTCCACTAGTTTATCTTTCAAATTTCAATAAATTTTTAAAAAATAGTTAATATTTTTTTAATAATAAAGAATACCATTAGTGCTTCATTTATCTACATTATAATTAAAGAATAAATGATATTGCTTCCTGGTGCCAACAATTGATCTTTGTATATTCTTCTTGTACCTTGGGCTTGCATTTGGCTTGCACATTATGTTGCCAAGAAGGCCCTGCTACCCTACTTCCCTATTTAGGTGCTTATTGTATTGTATTTACTAGTGTTCCTGGCTCTAGTCCAAAACATAACGGTTATCCTCTGTGTAATTTCCCTTTAACATTAGGTATTGGTTCGAGCAGTCAGGATGAGTGTTCCATGGGTTGACTAGTTCAATAGATCTTAGATTCCATACTTATCCTAGAAGTTGAAGGAAGAGAATGAAACAGAGGAAGTGAAAATAAGAAAAGAGAGAAAGGAGAAAGACTGAAGACCATAGTTCTGTCTTCCAGGTCCCATGAATTTCAAATAACAAATTGCTGGTTGGAGTCTGGACTAATGGTCAATCAGCTTGTTGGTTGATATACAATTTGAGTTTCATAAACCGTCTTATATATGTCCTTTACTGTGTATTAAAAACAAGTAAACAGATAATCTTATATTCTTGCATAGTGGAACCATAATGTAGCTTATCTTTTGCAGGAAGTAAATTATTCTGTTTCTGAATTTTAAATTTAATATCCTTATTATACATTGAGAACAGTTTGATAAAATCTCTCTCTAATAATTATCAGGTTTCTGCTTCACAAAAGTTCCGAAGGTTTATGATTTACGTACATGCCAAGGGAATGATTGTGGATGATGAATATGTGATACTTGGGTCCGCCAATATAAATCAACGATCTATGGCGGGTTCAAGAGATACTGAGATAGCTATGGGTGCATATCAACCCCATCATACATGGGGAAAGAATGGGGTACACCCTCGTGGTCAGGTTCGTACAAAAAAATCAATGACTAATATACTTTAAAATAGTTTTGTTTCTCTTATAGGAGTTTTAGAGAGAAGTGGAGTGATGCAATTCAATTCCCTAGTTCAGTTTCACCACTTAAAATAAGAGGAAGTGATTGGATGATAATGTCATGTTGAATGAATATGGTATATGCAGGTTTATGGGTATAGAATGTCTTTGTGGGCGGAACATATGGGAGTGCTGGATGCTTGCTTTAAGGAACCTGGAAGTTTGGATTGCGTGAAGAGTGTTAACAAGATTGCGGAGGAGAACTGGAGGAAGTACACAGCGGAGGAGTTTGCTCCATTGCAGGGGCATCTTCTGAAATATCCCATCTACGTAGATGCAAATGGAAGGGTACGCTCCTTACCTGGATTTGAAACTTTTCCAGATGTGGGGGGCAAGGTACTTGGCGCCCGGACTACCCTTCCTGATGCCCTCACTACATAAGTAAGTATTAATTTTAATATAATATAGTCCCATAGTCTCTACTCTCTACTCTACTCTCCACTCCCCGCTCTCAATATGTGAAAAATTAAGATAGCAATCTCTCTCAAAAGCAGGAAATGGCTCCCAGGACGTGCTTCCTTGGCAAATTAAAGTTACAAGCGCTTCCTCACCCATGAATTTTGAACAACTATTTTTTACCTATTTCCATGTAGCATGGAATTGGAATGCAAATGGGCTGCCCTCTCCCATCTGTAAATTGTAATTACTAATTAGTGGGCTTGTATTGTATGCCAGTGCCACGGTGTCATTATGTTTATTATTTTCATTCTTAAATCTTCCGAGTCTACCTACTTGTGGAACTGGAGCGCTCTCATTTCACAATGTCACTGTGCCTAATTCACTATGAGCAATGCTATGGAGACTTGAGCCTCTCTCCATAGCAAAAAATTACTTAATCCCTGTAATTCCAATGCTGAGTTTGCTTTCTCAATATGCCTTTGGAGTTGTTGTTTTCTTTAGCTGCCTAGAGGTAAAGGGTCCTAAGTCCTAACTCCTAAGGTCTACGATACCAGGGCATTAATTATATTGGTTGGCTCCACACATTAACGAAAGAAAAGAAAGAATCAACAGTAACTTTCCCCACCATTCCAGCTGATCCTTGGTGGGTGAAAAAGAGTTGGGACCCTAAGACCTTGGCTTCGCTGGGCCGCTCCCGCTAACACTGACTGGTGGCATTTTCCCTTGGCAAATTGGAAGCCAAAGATCAAACATGAATTTGAATGATTCACACTCACACGCTCACTAATTATTAATTAGGTGATTCTTTCTTGTATCGTGGTTCAAACTTCAACCTTCCATTTAATGCGCAGCATGGCAAAATTGCATCCTCTACATTGGTTGGATATTGGATGTTTTATCCCATAACGTGGCTTAGATATTTGTTTCTAATGTGAGCGTCACATCCACGAAATCAACAAGACGGAAAGAGATTCTAGTGATGGCTAACAAATACTTGATTGGCTATATTTATATATTGGATAACTGTTGTTTTACAAGTGAAAAAATAAACAAAAGATGAACATTTAGAGCAATATCTTCAAAAAAATCCAATATAATTTCATTTCTTAATGGAAATAAGGAAATTTGCATTTCAGTAGACATACATATTTCGAGGAGGGAGGGGTTATTATTTTTTATAATCTGCCAAGCATATTATATAGGGGGCTGGACCACATAATATTTTTTTCCTTAAATCCTGATATTAATAGTTGAATATATATGGTTTAATTCTTGAATGGACTAAACAAGGGCATTTGGTCTAGTGGTATGATTCTCGCTTTGGGTGCGAGAGGTCCCGAGTTCGATTCTCGGAATGCCCCCCACTCAGACTGTTTTTTCCGTTTGTCACATTCAATGATTCGAATGCTTTCGTAATCAATAACATTACTATATTTTCCCCTCGAATCTGCCTTGGCTGTTGATAGAAAAGCAGGCAAACAAACCATATTTCCTTGTGTTAGATATGGATTTTGTCTTTTCTTTAATTTTTAAAGGATCACAAAATTTAAACTCAAACTTAAACGAGAAGAAGAGATTATTTTCTTGGAAATAATGTTCATCCCATCAGGCATGAGGTGAATTTGGCTTTTGAAGTGGAGAGACTTTTTTTAGGTCAACATTAACGCTTGATTAAAGCTTTGAAGAGTGTTGGAAGCCACTAATGTGGTCAATTTGGTAGTAGATGATATTGATAATTTTATATGAATAATCAAGTTGGTCATCAAACGCAAATTGACCTTTCTATTACACAAAATAATATGATTGATGAGAGTTTGATTTATTATGATGTCAAGATTGTACTATTGTACTATTATACTATCGTAAAATAAATTTAGAAGTTAAAATCATTAAAATCATATAAAACAGTATAGATATATAATAATAATAATAAAATATTCTATATAAATTTTGAAGAAATTGAACAAAAAAGAATTTAAATTTTCAAAAATGTCGGTAGCGTTTGTCAAAATAATATGATTGGGAAAGGAGCGGTTGGGTAGTAAAATTTGTGAAAATTATGCTTTAGGCAAGTAGGGAGGATCAGAAGTGAAAGGGAGAAGGAGAATTAATGAATTAAGGTTATTATGAGTTGGGAGTGAGATCAGTGAGAGAGGGAAAAAGAAAAGATTGTGGATGGGAAAGGGAGTGGGTAATGGGTTTCATCGAAGAATATATAAAAATGATTTGACATTATTATTATCCCTTGATCCAATCCTTAATTTCTAGCTAATTCTCAGCTCATTAATTTCTAGCTATTTCTCAGCTCATCGTCCAGATGAATTAGATACTTTTAAATTGTGAAAAAAACTAATATATCATTTTAATCAAAATAGGCAAAAATATTTTTATATTTTTAAATTTTACATCGATTTTTAATTTTATTTTTAAAATTTTTTTGATTAATTTTTTTAAAAATTTTTAAATTACAATCAATTTTGTCTCATATTTTAATATTATCTAAATTATTAATAAAAATAATAATATAATATTATATCTAAAAGAAAATTTAAAACTGTTAATAAAATCATTCAAATAATATATAAAATATCTATTAGAATCTTTATTAAAAAATTTAATCTTCACGTCAGATAGTGATTGAATAAGAGTGAAAATGTTTTAATTTGAGAATATATGTTATTATTTAATATTTTAATATTTTTAGAATCTTATTTATACTCTCAATATTTATTGTTAAATGACACATTACTATTTTTTATTAATAATTTGAATGATATTAAATTATAAGACGAAATCAATTACATTTTAAAATTTTAAAGACAAAATTAATTATAAAAAATTTTAAAAATAAAATTAAAAATTAATATAAAATTTAAAAATATAAAATATGTTTTTGCCATAAAAATAATTGTATTAATTAAGTGCATATATGTTAAATGGACTGCGTAAGGCATCCATCTCATCCTTCTTCTTCTCTCTCTTATTTATTCTCGCTCCCTCACATCTTATATATATATATATATATATATATATATATTTGAGATGCACTTCACCAATATATATTATGTTACGTTGGGTGATGATGAGGGTTTAACAAAGGGAGTTGCTTACAGAGTTTCTTGGCATTCTGTCCACCTCCTTTAATTTCATTGTTTATATAGGGAGGACTGAGGAGGTGGGCATGATGCCAACTCAACTCTGTTAGCTTTTCTTTGTAAAGCTCTCCTCATGTCTCTCTTTTGATTCCTGCATATACCTTATTCATAATTTCTATGCTACCCATTTGGCACTGGCACAACCTCTCCTTCTTAAACTTCTTTATTTTTTGTTCTTAAAAAAAAAAGGAGAGATTTTCGTCCTTTCGAATTCATATCTTTCTCTCTGTATTGGCATCTATATGACATGCTTATTTTACCAATTTTGTGATGAACCAAAAATGTTATGTTAGTTACAATTACGGGATGGGGTGGATATATGAGATATATTAGAAGTGGTATTTAATTGGATATAATTATATGTGGATGCTCCGCAGTCCAGTCCAGTCCATAACTCAAAACCCTACCTTTTAACTTTCCCCCTTTCTGTACTCATCACAGTAGTTGTTGATGATGGAAGTTTTTCTTTCATATTTCCCTCTTAATCTTAACATTGTGTTTCAGTTGCACAGTCTCTCATCATTCTTGCGCTTAGATTTGGATACTTTGGTCTTCTCTCGGTCACAATGAATTCTTTATTAACATATTTGGTTTTGATTATATCTTACAAGCTTTGCATGCAGGAGATAACACCGATGAGCTATGACTGAGCATGCCAATCTCCAATTAATATTGATTTCCTTTGTTCATTCTTTTTGGTTTTATTAGGTTGTTAATGAGCAAGACGAAAAAAAAAAAAAAGAAGTTTCTTTACGAACTTATAAAAAATTGCATCTAAGCTAGCGCCAACACTCCATGGACCATATATATATATATGTATATATATATATATATATATATATATATTCAGCCATGTGTCCAAGTTCAATTTATTACACACTCAGTATTATCGATTAAATTAAGAAGGTTGATGCAATATGTATATATCGTCGCCAGTTATCAGAGCCAGACGTTCAATACCACCAAGTTATAATCAGCAGGTCGCATCAGCGAAGAGCTCCTCTGCAATATTAATGTAAATTAACTGCATGCCTGTTCATAAAACAATTATATTGGTACGTAGCAAAAGCATGACCAATTATCTAATTCTGCACCTTTTCAGTTTTCTCTCCTTTTTCTTCACGGCCTTCATCCTTAAGAAACAATGAAGACAGAATGTACTTGGATGAATTGAAACGCTAACTTTTTGACACGTTTACGACTACCTTTATTTCTTAGGGTCCAAACTCCAATAAATAACATGTTTACGACACACTGTTTATCGCGTATCTTTGCTTCCCATTCACTTGCTGTAAGGTTAGTCCTGCCGTGGATATGAGGACAGTGTGAATTCTGGGTTTGCTAAGGATCCTAATGCCTCCAAAGCTTTGTGAAAAGCCAGTGATGGGAATTGGGAAGTAGGATAACCTCCCAATCTGATCCTTTACTTGCACAATGCTGTTCCGCCTGCCCCATCTCCCAACCATTTCCTTCTCTGTTGTACTCCCTGTTTGTGCTAAGGATCCTTCTCTGTTGTGGTTAATAGCAGCTTCGTAGACTAGGATGTGTCCAATGACTTTATTATCTACCGCTCACTAATAATTAGAGGCTTGGCTTTTGTTAAATCCAAATTCCATAATACAGCTGAAATCAAATTATATAGCCGGATTTTCCTTTTCACATATTTCTCTTGACATCAGAGCATTCCCTTTATTGTCTTCTCAATATGCGTTACTGAAGGTTTTCTATGCTTTTCAATTGATATGCCAACACTGGAAGACAGGGAATGGGACAAGTCACAGGTTGATATGCCAACTGTAAGTCCCATGCCGACACCATTAGTACTTAATTGCAAGTTATGTACAAGGTACATACAAGAAAATACCAGTTCAAAAACTATTTTGCACGTTATAGAATCAATACAATAGAAGTAAAATCTTAGAAACGGCTCCATACTAAATTTCTGGGATTTCGAAGTATCCAGTAGAAAATTAATTCGGTAAAACTGACGACAATGATTTAACAAAACTCAGAAACCACAGGGCGATAGATAAATAGGATGAGAGAAACAGAAAGATTCGACAAATATTGAAGCAAGCAGCAGCTCAAGCAAAGTAAAAACGAAGAAAGCAATGACAAGGGAAGGACAACACTTTCGCGGCTTGGCAAGTCTTTGTTCCATCTACTACTTTCACAACAGCAAAATCCACCCAATGTTCCCAATTTTCAATCAAAATTTAATCTTCACAAATGTGAATGATAGTGAATTCAAGTTATGTATGGATGCATCCAAAGTCCAAAATTCCACAATGTGGAAATTTTTTCACAGAATCTGAATCAAAAAACTTCTTCATAAAAAACGACATAATTGGGCAGGTGTTACGGACTTATGGTACTGCTCGGAACTGTTTACAAGCAGGATCAAACAATCTACATAAGAATTCTTCGAATGTCCAAAATACAGAATTCCAATTCCCTCTCCAGCAGCTTGACAGGAACAATAATGATAGCGTTGGGCTCAAAATGTAAGCGCATGCAGTATGGGTAATAACTGATTCATTCTTAAACAACCAGAACCTTGTTGCTTAACTGAAACGAAAAATATCCCAAAATTAAGCTTGGCATAAGAGAACAATGGATAGAAAAAATAATAGTTCTAACTTATTTCATCATAATCGTTAGAAAGAATAAAGTTTCGACTAGTGTTTCCCTCAACAAGACTATAAGCAGTTCAATGTATTCTAGAGTTTGTTCGCATAGCAACTGAACAGTGAAGCATGTGGCAGAGAGCTCCTGAAGTCAGCAGACTTTACATCCATAATTGATTTATGAAACGTAAACAGATAACCTAGAAGGTTCGTAAATCTGACTCAAGCATCATTTTGATTACGCATAAGAAAATAATTGAAACCTGGAACTCAGATGACTCTCAGGATGGCAGATCAATCTTCTTCACCAAAGAGAAGGCTAAGGCGAGAAGCAAAGAGACCAGTGGAGTCGAGAGAAGCTTCGTGAAGTAGAGCACGCTTGATGTTTTTCATGCGCTCGGAGAGGGACACTTGCTCCTCCTTAAGCGCGTAAGTATCTTCCTGAAGGTCATGGATTCGGTACTTTTGCCCCAAAGATCTTACGCTTAAAAGCAGAATTCCCGTCATGGCGAAGAATTGAATGAAGCTGTGTTTGTGTTTCTTTGCGTTGGCCATAAACCCTAAAAATTTCTTAGACTTTGAGGCGGCAGCGGCGGCGGAGCTCGGTGGAGCTGATGACGAAGCCATGGAGGTTGGGCTACACACGTTTCAGCCTTCACTCACTTCACCCAAACTGAAATACGATACCCAGACACAACACTCCAATTCTTCGATTACGTCAGTTAACTACCAGGGCCACTACCACTTAACCCAAAGCTATTGAATTATTTCACAAAGTCCAGCCCACTTAACCAATATTGAATTATTTCACAAACGGAGGATTAAATGGTACTAATGACTAAATTAAAACTTTTATAAAAATAAAATTATTGTTTTATTTTATATGGAAACTTATTCTAATCAATAAAAAATAAATTATAGAGATGGTAAATACAATTTTTTAAAGTAATAAGTATAATCAGGCCAAATATAAGAAAGGCTATTATAATTTACTTTTCCTTTTATTTCATATTTGTACCATGCTCTTAATTCCTTGATATGCAATTTATTAATTTAGATCGAGGAAAATAAAAAGTAATGAAAGGAAAGCGGAACTTTAAATTTGACATTTTTTAAAAAAATGTTAATCTAAATTTAACATTTTTAACCTTTAAATATGTTTAGATTAATATGAATAAATTATATGAGAAGAAAAAATATTATATTATATTATATTTAAATAAAAAGTGTAAAAATAAAAATTTTACTTCCCTCTCCGTCCCTTTAATTTTCCTCAATCAAAATTCGAGTGTAGGATAGCTGATCATTAATAAAATAAAATAAATGATATTAATTAACTACGTTGAGTTTGAATTTTTTTTTTTTTTTATAAAAAGAATAGGTAAGTGATAAAGGTTAAAAAATGAAATTAAAAAAATTATAAATTATGGAAACCCAGTTTTTATTCATTAATTTTAATTATTTTAAATTAAAATATTTTGAAGGAATTTCAAATTTTAAAAAAACTATCATATAATATTTTTTTCACTTCTTTTTTTTAATTCATTTAATTCACTTTCCCTCTTTATTCTTAAAAAGAAGAAAAGAGAAATGAAGGGAATAAAAGAAAAGGTTAAATTCTAGATTTCCTTCTTAGTTTCGTCAAAATCTTATAATTTAAAATAATTAAATTTAAAAAAATATTAAGGAGAATTATTATAATAATTTTTATTTCTTTTCATCTAGAATTTAGAAACCTAAATAAGAGAAAAATTTTTAAATTTTCTTCTCTTTCTTCTATTCTCCTCAATCTAAGCATTTGATGTTTCTGACAATGAAAAATCATTTCAAACCATCTAATATTCTAAATTTTAAACCTCTCCAAATGAAAGGTTTGGAATGATTTCAAGTCCTCATAATTTACTATTTACCTTTTTTAAAAAAATTCCTTATTAATTGTTTATTTTATTAAAATTTCAATCAATGAAATGTCTTATCTTATCCACTCCTCAATACACAAAAAAATTTCTAGTATTCTAGTACTAAAAAATTTAATACTACTATCATTTACATTTTAACAAATAAGTAATTCTCACTTAAAATTTAGAATCCAGCTCAATCATATTTTAAAAATAGATTATGTAGCATTTAGTTAAAAATAAATTAAATTACATTTCAAAATATTAATGAATATAGTATATAGTACTCGGTACTACTAAAATATTGGAATGAGCTCTTAAATTTTAATCAATGATTAGATATTCAAACTACTCCAACTTTCAAACCATTATACTAATTACGGCGAAAAAGTTACAGTAAATTGAGTGGTTTTCCCTCTGGGAGTGTGTTGGATGGAGAAATGAAGCATCACGTTCACGTGTGATACGAAAATAATAGACACAACTTATTTATTTATGTATGTTAGAGGGAAAGACACAGAATAAAAGCAGAGTTGGCGGGGTTGCTAATCTATTGGATTGCAACAGCAAATGCAGTTGAAGCCCCATTGAAGTATTGAGTGGGTGAGACAATAGTTTTCTTGGATGATCCGAAGTGCTTTAGTCTGTACACTCCGGAAATAGCGTCACTGGGTATTTCCCATTCTATGGTTGCTAAGCCAGGTAAAACGAAGGAGCTATTATCTAATTTCCACTTAAAAAACAAGCTCAAATCATCATCATCATAAACGCCAATCCACCTTTCTCCCTCAAGTCTCTCAACCGCTGCAAACGTGCCTTCTGTCAATAGATCGTTTCTTGGATTCCCACTCCAGAAAGTGGCCCTGGCTATGTCTCCCTTCGTGAAATATCCCCATTTTGGAAGGACGATATCTTCCTTTATGTCACCAAATTTCACATTGTCTGGAATTGAGTCTCCAAAGGGCTTAGGTAATAGGCTGATTTGTACAGATGAAAGATCTGGTGGCGAATAACCCTGTCCTATGATTTTCTCTCCTTTTGCCATGGCTTGTGCCAGTTTCTTGAATTCTTGAATGTATGCTGATAAAGTGTGAGGTCCATAAAGTGTCGAAGCAGCCTGCAAATTCACTTGCTTATTGATAATGGATTCTATAATTTCTTCTCACTAACTAGATTTAGACATAGAAAAGTAGGAGAGGAATTGAGTTTGAGTGGCATTAAAAGGTACCTCATAACGTTGGTGCTCATATTCTTCAAAAGTTGCAACATACTGGGAGTAAGTATTGGTGAGACCTGCAATAACTACGTGGGTTTCATGATCAAACTCCCCATTTCCATTACTTACTAATGTTTCTAAGACTGCCTCCCTCAGCCGTCTTCCCGCCATTGTAGTAAATTCTGCAATACTCAAAACTTAGAGGCTTTATTGAAGCAATTAATTAATCATCAACTCATGTTGACGACGCCCTCTTCCTACTACCTCGTCTGTTATCAAATCCAAATTTTTTTACTTTGAAATTTCAATAGAAAGGTAAAGAAAACCAACCTCCTGGTACAGAAAGAATGATTAGTTTTCCCAACCTTAGAATTTGGACGGGAAGAATTGCAGGCTGCGCAACACAATTGACCACAAATAATATTTAGTATTTATTATAGTCATATATATAATCCTTTAACTGATAAATGGTTATTGGTTTTACCGCCCAGGCATAAGGTTCAAACATTTCGCCCGTGCTCAGCAAAACTGGCTTTGGCTTTTGGCAATTCACTTGATATTGGCTTGGCTCTTTCAGCGCATCTCTCAATTGTTTCCAAAGTGGATTAATCTGCAAAGAGGAAAAGGGGTTATAGTTGAGTTGAAAGATGCAAGGAATCATAAGGTAACTATTCTTACAAACAAGTATGGTTGAAAAGTGAAAACCAAGTTTAATGGAATATAAAGTCCTTGCAAGTTGTAACAAAAGAAAGAGGGAAAATGGGAGTTGGAACAATGAGTTTACCTGAGTGTCACCTTGTTGAAATCCAAAAACACCAGGGCCATCAGTGGTGCCAGCAGCAAAACCAGCACCGACAGCGGCAGGACAAGTTTTAACCACCTTGTTACCTTCCAACTCAACCTCAATATCCGTAAAATCCAGATACACATGACGGTAATCAATCTTGCCCGTCAATTCCTCAGAAGCAGAGGTAAACAAATCCACTGCAGTTTTAAATTGCCTCTCACCTATGATCTTTGTGCTTAATATTTCATCTGGGTACCTGTTAATGGTTTCAGAATTGAGAAAATTAAAATTTTTAGAAGTTATATATGGTGATTACTGATTAGCGATTACCCTACCTGGGTCCCCTGCCCACACACAGCTGGTCATTGCCATGGCATGAAGAACGGTTAAAGTCACAAGGGTTCCCACTGTCAATGCAAAAGGCTCCGGCCACATTTGGTGTCACATCCCCAACATTTGATTGGCAAAATGCTCCCACAAATAAAGATCCATTGTTCTTCCTCACTTTTGCCGCTTGGCTACTTTGTTTACTGCAACTCTTTCCTCCCGTTGTTTTAATTGTCTTCGCTTTCGCCACCAGCTCCCTAATATCTGTATCATTATCATTTCGTTATTAATTATAATCATATATATTTTAATTTGTATAAGACAAGTATTAAGTTGCTACCAGGTGATGGTACTGGTGAGGTAGAGTTGGTGACGGAGGAGGAAGGTGCAAAATTGAAAGCAAACCAATCTTCAAAAAGCCTAGCAGCAACACCCTTGTTGTCTCCACTAATGAGCTTGTTGTCTCTGCTCATGGAGGTACCGTGCGTGGCGAACCAGGTGAAAGCTCCAAGGCTTTTTCCGCTTGAACTCTCTACAAACTTGAGTAGGGTCATTTGCGTATCAACATTAGAAGCATATCGAGCTCTCTCCTCTTCTGGGTTTAACAGATACGCACTTGGGCTCCTGTTTATTCCCCCATCCTTCACCTCTCCTGCACATTTGTCAATATGACAATATCCGTCCGTCTATTATGTATTTGTATATATATTGAATCTAAACTCATTTCTATATCATAGGAATTATATAAATGCACACCTTTGTTGATCAAAATGGAACCAGGCTTCAGGTTATTGTGTGCCTGAATAACACTCTCTTCTATTGCGTTCACAATGGCATCAAAAGATTGACGTACAAATCCTAGAGAAGTCACTGAATAGAGTAGGTATTGCAGATAACCGCCAGGGCCAGCATGTGTATGAATACCACTTATCGCAACGTTTTCTTGGGTATACAAATTTCCAAACCTTTACAAGATAGAAGATCAAATGCATTATAATAAATGAAACTCGAAAAGTCACTATCACAACAAATTCAAATAGACACACACACACACTATCGGTTTAATTTAATTAGTGCGTGGGTTGGGGGTGTTGAGGTTGAGATTGTGGTTGTGGTTGTACCTTGACTTGAGTCTTTCAAGCACTTTAATAGTGACCAGCTGGGATGCCATACCCGCATCAAGATTAACAAAAGCAAACCTAGGACCTTGAAGATTGTGATCAGCGACAATGAAAGTTCTGGCTCTTAGGCGGAAATGAATACCAGCTGCATTCTGATCCAAGTTGGCATAACCCATCATGTTAACGTCAGCGGCTGGACCAGTCATGTCATAGCTCCCCACTCCGATTAGGTACTCACCACCACCACCATCACCATATATCCCTTCTATCCAATTCCACGCACATAGTAAGCCTAAAGCAATAAGTGCCTTTTGTTGCATTTTCTCCCTCATTAGTCCCACTTAACTTCATTTCAATCTTCTTACATACATATATATATATGAGTTGCTACGAATTTCTTGGATTCTGATACACCTCTAGTTAGCTTCCAAAGCTTTTCATGCTGGCAATTTTCTTGGAATCTGAAAGTGACTGACAAGGTATTCCTCTGTCCGTAGCGGAGGCATTTACATGAACTCAGCCGCCAAACGAGAGTCTAGTTGTAGAGTTGGGTAGCAGTTGACTACAGTGGTGCCAGTGTGAACCAATTTTCAAGCCCAGTTATATTATTAGAATTACGAAGGTGATCTATAAATTAATCTTACTAATTGTATATGATGGGCCATGTTCACACTCAAAAGTTAGATGGGCCGAACTGCCTTGAACCTGGTTTACACTTTACAGTGTTGGAACAAATGAATATGAAATGTGTGGAGAAATAGGGCCCTGGGCCAGGCACGCACAAGCACAGCACAGGGGATAACCCAGATCTGATCTGAGAGGAAAAGTTAGAGTGAGCGAAGGTTCATGCAAAGAGCAAAAATCAAATCCCAATATCGGACTCGGATGTTGCTTGACTCGTCTCCTAACCAGATTTCCCACCTTCACATTTCTGCCTCTGCAAAAGCTCTCTATAGTCCACGTTTTCGTTCTTAGGACAGAAAGAGGCTTTTTCAGATTTCCACACACACATAGACATACAGAGGGAGAGAAGGAGAGAGGGTGAGAGGCTACAATGATAACTCGATCGAATCTAGCAGAACAGCTGAGAGAGTATCAGATTCGATCTAAGCATGACTGGGCCTCTGTCTCCTTCTTCTCCTCCACTTCTTCGAATATCACCACTTCCAGGTATCCCAAACATTCAATTGCTTCTGGAAAAAAAAACACACGCACACAAAGCAAAATTAATAGTTAATTGACTTTCCCCTTCATATTAATAAAGGTTTTCACCATTATTTTTCCCATTTATTATTTGTATATCGGAATAAATGCACGTTGCTTACTCGTTTCGTTTGTCATCTATTGTGGAATGCATGTGTGCACGTATTTGACATAGAAATATGATTGACGTGAAAATCACGAATTCGGATAGGCTGTCTAGGGTCTTCACTAGTCGGATCTTTTTGCTGCAATGTTTGTTTCACAGGTTCTCTCTTTTTTCATTTTACATTCTGATTAATTAAACTGGAATTCGTCTAGGTTGTTTGAATTCATATTCTATTCATTCACAGGAATACGCTCTGGTAGTATTCACAACACACAGGAAATTTTTATATTCTCGACGAATTAAATTCTCTTTAAAATAACATAGGTTTATTAATCAGACAAAAAGTTTGTTTATGATTGTAAATAATAAATGTATAATATATTTCCTTCCTTTTAACTTTGATCTCTTTATATGTTAGATTATGTGTTGCTTGTTTAACCCACTGAAAAACATTTCTTAGCGACAAGTTATTATGGTTAGATTGGCAGGGCCTATATTTGCTGATTTATTATTGTTTTCCTGAGCGGCATAGCCTATACAATCATATATAATCATCAGCACAATTTTGTTATACTTATACATGAAGGGTACTGCAGATTTCAAATATACAAAAACTCTTTACCCGTACCTTTTAATACAATTTGGGGTGAGGAGGGTTAAGAAATGTTGCCCAATCAGTTTTGGTTCCACCCACCTCAGTTCTTTCTTGCAGAAGATCGATTTTCCTAGTTGATTTCACCACTAGTCTTTTGGTAGCTATTACAAATGGACAAAGTCGAACAGTGATGTTTTGGTTTCGATGGAATTGGAAAATTGTGTTTACAAGGCCCAACTTGAACCGCCATTTAATTACATGAAACAATTTCAGTTTCAAAACCTATTAATTTGTCTTTTTTACCTGGATTGACGACTGCTGACTGAAATTGATTTGAGATAAATGTTATTGTATTTGACTTCAAAATTCTTGAACATTTGGAATCCTGGTATGAGTGTCTTAGTAGGATGATTTGCTGTCCTTGTGCCAGACTGCCAGTGTAGTTAGGATGACTTTATGATATTATATAATGATATTGATGCCTTTTGTTCTCTTTTTCTCTTGATGCAGGGTGGATGTTGTGGTCTTTGTAATATGGGAACTTGTCATTTTAGCATTCCTGGTTTTTTCAGCAGTCTCTTTGTACTTTAGGCACGTCCGACTAGCTTTTATATTAGTCTGCATCACAGTGCTATTGCTTTTATGCATGAAAATAACAAAGCAAGTAAGACTGGCAAGAAAAAAGAGACTGAGGATGCTTCTTCCATTGTCAATGTAAAATGGTAGCAAGTCTTGATCTTTTGCCTATATCTTTTTCTTCTCTTCCCATATAATGGATTAGAGGTCTTGGGCGCATTCTTGATCAATGATCATTGGTCCGGCATCTTTTTCATTATTAGATTGTGTAACTCATAAGCCGATCAGGGTATATAATTGAAGGTTTTACAGGTAAGCAAGGTTATCAAAATGATATGGGAGATGGGTATATTTATATGTAGTGTTTCTTTTTGGCTGTTGCCGTTACTATTTTGAGTTATTGACCACCTGAAAATATGATACTTGAAAGTTGAAATAAGATCAGAAGTAATTTATAGGGTTCTAATACTAAGTGCTTTCATGGTGGCTGCTAACCCTTTAAATTTTTGCAAGCCTTATGTATTTTCTACACGTAGTTTTGCAAAATTTAGAAATTTGGACATTTCTGCTCTCTAGGATGGGCATCAAACCAGAATTAATGTTGGGAAGGACAATACTAGAAGTCAACTGCTTTTCTAGATTGATAATATCAATCCTTAGTGATTGAGTGAGTGCCGGCATCCTGTCCATTGCTCAGTCTTACATCACCGTTAATCCTGTACATCGCGGTTCATCAACTATTAACTAACTAACTCCGTATAAAATTATTATGTGCACACATAACTTGTCCTTATCACGATGATTCTGCCTAAGAACTTTGTATGATCTTCCACTATCTCGTAGTCTATAAATAGCCATCCTCATCCAGGTAAGGTTTATTCAATTATTTATTATTATATTATTACTCTAATTCTTTGAGAATTGTTTTAACTATCAGAAGTTACACAGAAGAATTCACTCTTTCTGTAACTCTTATATAAATTCAATCCACACGTAATGCTCAATCACAACTCGGTTACCATCATTGTTTCATTTGTGACTTGAAAAGCTTAATCATTGCACAATATTTAAGTAGAAGTTTCTCTGTTCACACAATTTAATTGTATCCTACTTTCACTAAATTTTGATGCAATTTTTTTTATATTTTTACACACATTAATTTTTTATTAAAAAAATTTATAACATAAATATAAAATTGAACTTAAACTTTTTCTAATTATAATACATAATGTTTATGGAACCCAGATTTGGTCCCAAGGCTTGACAGATCTAAACTGCCCAATTAAACATTAGTTGGACTGCCTGTAACTCTATATCTGATCAGATATGGCCCATCAAAGATAAGTTTAGAAGGGGAAAATGTGGGAGCAGGCATAGGTTTCTCCTTTCTAATTGACTAATTCAAATTTCCCAGACAGTGTGATATTTTTTGTTTCTATCATAATTTAGAAGCAGCCCGTAAATACACGGATCTTATCTAAGCCACGTAGAGGATACAAAACACCACCCAAACTTATGGCACGCCTTCAACCAGCTTGATCTTTCTTGTGAAGTTGAATCTGATACAATCTTAGATTTCACATTAGACTCTCCGAGTGCATAATATATTACGCTTGTTCTCTCAAATTATCAGTAGGCAGTACTAACGGTGCTTTTTCTTTGCCCTTGAGAATTTTTCCATTTTCATAATTAGTAATATTATTTAGTCATTATACTTTGTGGTGCACGAACAATGGTCCAGTAGTTTCTATTTCTTGACTGAATTGGATAGATTCGGATTTTATTTTATTTTCGAAGCTGAAACTAATATCGCAGGACACAGCAGATAGAGGAGAGAGAAAGAGCGTCTCATGGCTTTCACCACCAACGCTCTCCTTTCTTCGCACTTTCTTGGAAGCAAAATTCTATTGTCACCTCCAACCCCCAAGACAACTAAATCATCATCACTTCCTCTGCCATTCTTCTTCAGGAGAAGGTTTTCCAACACCCACAACATTTTAAACAGAGAGCGTGATTCTGATTCACTACACTTAAAATCCATACCTTCCCAAGCTACTTTGGCTGCCCTACTCTTCTTCTCTCTTACCCCTCAAGCTCTAGCTGCTGACGCCGACAACTTTGCCCCGCCTACGCCACCCCCTGTGATTGAGGCTCAACCCACCAAACCAAACCCTTCGAATTCTTCCCCTTTCTCTCAAAACCTCCTTCTCACTGCCCCCAAACCCCAAACTCAGACCACTTCTGATCTCCCCGAAGGTAGCCAATGGCGTTACAGCGAGTTCTTGAATGCCGTCAAGAAGGGCAAGGTCGAGAGAGTCAGGTTCAGCAAAGACGGTTCTGCGCTTCAACTCACCGCCGTCGATGGCCGCCGAGCCACCGTCATCGTACCCAATGACCCGGACCTTATCGATATACTAGCCATGAACGGTGTGGATATTTCAGTCTCCGAAGGTGATTCGGGCAACGGTTTGTTTAATTTCATTGGCAATTTGCTCTTCCCGTTCCTTGCATTTGCTGGATTGTTCTTACTCTTTCGCCGAGCACAAGGGGGGCCCGGTGGAGCTGGTGGACTCGGTGGACCCATGGATTTCGGGCGATCAAAGTCCAAATTCCAAGAGGTTCCGGAAACCGGTGTAACCTTCGCTGATGTTGCCGGAGCCGACCAAGCCAAGTTGGAATTGCAAGAGGTAGTTGATTTCCTGAAAAACCCAGATAAGTACACTGCCCTTGGTGCCAAGATTCCCAAAGGATGCCTTCTAGTTGGGCCACCCGGTACTGGAAAGACCCTTTTGGCCAGAGCTGTAGCTGGTGAGGCTGGTGTGCCCTTCTTTTCATGTGCAGCTTCAGAATTTGTTGAATTGTTCGTGGGAGTTGGTGCATCAAGAGTTCGGGATTTGTTTGAGAAGGCAAAGTCCAAGGCACCGTGCATTGTGTTTATAGATGAAATTGATGCTGTAGGAAGGCAGAGAGGAGCAGGTCTTGGAGGTGGAAATGATGAGAGGGAGCAGACCATTAATCAGCTATTGACGGAGATGGATGGATTTTCTGGTAATTCGGGTGTCATAGTTTTGGCCGCAACAAACAGGCCAGACGTTCTTGATTCTGCGTTGCTAAGGCCTGGAAGGTTTGACAGGCAAGTCACTGTGGACAGACCTGATGTTGCAGGTAGAGTTAAAATCCTTCAGGTGAGCCCTTTTGCAGACCTCACTCTATCCATTTCTTTTTGGTCTGTCTAAAGTATGAACGCTTTTGTTGCAATATTGAAATCTTCGATCATTCATCCCAAATTAGTATGTATTAGCGTGATGATTTCGTCAATCCACATGATTAGCTTGTTGTTTCCTATTAGTTTACTTCATATCGTGCTACTTTTGGAACACCACGACTTTTTATTGCCTACCTTATTTAAAATCCTGATTTGGTTGCAGGTGTCCTAATGAGTATGCTACTCTAATTTCTGTAACTAAATTAACCAACCTTCCTTCCCTTTGTCAGGTGCATTCTAGAGGAAAAGCACTTGCAAAGGATGTAGACTTTGAAAAAATTGCCAGAAGAACTCCAGGATTCACTGGGGCTGATCTGCAGAATCTGATGAATGAAGCAGCTATTCTTGCAGCTAGGCGAGACCTCAAGGAAATAAGTAAAGATGAGATATCCGATGCACTTGAGAGGATCATTGCTGGACCAGAAAAGAAAAATGCTGTAGTCTCAGATGAGAAGAAGAAACTAGTAGCCTATCATGGTATGTGCTTTAAAAGTTCTCTAGCTCTGTAGCTGCTCATTCTCGGGTCTCTAACCATGATTTTGCTTTTTAATTTCCAGAGGCTGGCCATGCTCTAGTTGGTGCTTTGATGCCTGAATATGATCCTGTAGCCAAAATATCTATTATTCCTCGTGGTCAAGCTGGTGGTCTTACATTTTTTGCTCCCAGCGAAGAGAGGCTTGAGTCTGGACTGTACAGTAGAAGCTACTTGGAAAATCAGATGGCAGTTGCTCTGGGTGGAAGGTGAGTGGAGTATGCAATACGCATGTATTTTGCTATATTTTGATTGATCACCGAGGGATGTATGGAGTAATTATTTATGAATTGTGAGATGTGGTTATAGATGTGAAATACTCAGTTGTAAAGTGTTGGAAATTGTTTGTATGCCAATGCAGGGTTGCAGAAGAGGTAATATTTGGGGAGGAGAATGTTACGACGGGAGCATCAAATGACTTCATGCAAGTTTCAAGGGTGGCAAGGCAAATGGTTGAGAGATTTGGATTCAGCAAGAAGATTGGACAAGTTGCCATTGGGGGACCTGGTGGGAATCCATTCTTGGGCCAACAGGTAGTATTCGACAGTTGACACTTACAGCCCACAACAACATTATCTAATTTGGACCCCGACTTAGTGTATGGATTTCTATTGCAGATGTCAACGCAGAAAGATTACTCCATGGCTACTGCGGATGTTGTGGATGCAGAGGTCAGGGAGCTGGTAGAGAAAGCCTATTCAAGGGCAAAGCAAATCATCACCACCCACATTGATATCCTTCACAAGCTTGCTCAACTTCTCGTAGAGAAAGAAACTGTGGATGGTGAGGAGTTCATGAGTCTATTCATTGATGGAAAAGCTGAATTATATGTTGCGTAATGCTATACTTTAATTAAACATAGAGAAAGAAACTGTGGATGGTGAGGAGTTCATGAGTCTATTCATTGATGGAAAAGCTGAATTATATGTTGCGTAATGCTATACTTTAATTAAACACAACCCTGTTTGTACCATAACTAAAAGATTAGCAGTTACTTGTACACATTAAGAATCAATTGAATCTTTTATCTAATTCGAGGAAAAAAGGCTTATGCAAAGTCGAATTCGGTTTTACAGAATGTTAATTCTAGGACATAGTGGTAACGGAATGGGGAATGAGTGGGAAAGAAAAACGCAGGATACTGTTACTATGTAATATGTACTATGCCATAGAGAACTATAGACAAATACGTGGAAGAGCTTACAAGACTTGCAGCCACTATTTCTCTTCCCTGATGTTGACGGCCGGGGATCACCATTTTGATTTCTGCCGAAACATCAAGCAATTGTAAATACGAATAAACATTGGTATTTCCCGTGACTATTAAATGATCATATTCGTATGACGAGTCTGGGCGCAAGTAATAGAATACATATTCTATATACATGCCATGTTACAAATACATTCTACCACAGTATAATGCTTCGTCAATGTATATGTGTAGGGTAGAACTTAAACTAAATCGTCAGATTTCCATTGGGTAATGTGTGTGGTGGTAGAGATGAGGATGGGGCCAATTCCAATGTATTGTGGTTTAGGCCCAATTTATGAAAGAGGACAGGTGTTGGGAGTTGGGGTGCGTGGGATGGGGATATGCAGCCACGCAAAGAGAGAAGACACGGGTCAAAGGGACAATATATGATGAAAGCATATATAGTATAGAGATTAGAAAGAGTGAAGGATTGGAAGTGAAGAGTGAAGAGTTTGAAAAAATAATGGAACATAAGAGTAATGAGAAGAAGAAACTTGGGGAAGGACCCCAGATATCAAGGATGGAGGCAGTGACAGAAGGTGCTTATGGTGGTGGAATGTATGGTACCGACGACACCCAAAAGGAAGAGAGGCAATTGAAGAACGTGAATTACAAAGCACCTGCGAGCCACACGCAGAGTGCTGATGGCCCCGTTGAAGTTGATCACCCCAATCCCAAACATATTCGAGAGCCTCCACCTTCATCTGGTGACCGCGATATTGATATTACAGGCCAATCTTATATCCAGTAGCCTCCCCTCTCTTTCCTTTCTGCTACCTATGCAATATGCACGCTCAATTAATTATGAAATTAGTAATCTTTTTTACTTATCATTCTAAGTTATGTTTCATGGTATTTCAATCTAATGCTTATGATATCCTTTTCTGTTTTTGGGCCCATTTCGGTTAGAATCAATTATCATGGTCCCCTAGCAAATATCAAAAGCAGATCAATATCTGTTAATTTTAAAATCAATTTTTTATTCACTATTCGTAATCAATAAAAGTTGGACCCTTTACAATAATCATAAAGCCGACGCAACCAATAAAAAGGTCATTTAAACATGAAAATACAGATGCATGAAACCAATTTAACTTTCATTTTTCAAATTGGCATGATTGCATCCAAGTTGGGTTACTAAGCGACTTCTCAACCAATTTCCAATCACCGATTTTGACATTATAAGAGTGGTTGAGGCTTCATTTCTAGCTAATCACTGCTACACATAAAAGTTATGATAGGATCTTAAAATTTCTACAGTAGCAGTTAATACAGAAATGTCAATAGAAATAAAAACCACATCATTAAGTGAGTTATTTTCTTCCGCGTATGATTAATCGGTTAGACTAACAGCCTGCTATGAGCTCTCATCAGACCAAATTTGTAGGCCCACAGGCTTTTGTTAGGTACGTGGGGATATGGGTGAGCCACCATATCGTCACCCTAACACCATGACGCCTACCAGAACCATTGACACTTAGGTATCAAAGTAGTTAATATTTCCAGGGCCTTCCTTCAATTCTGTACAGCGCCTAATATTATTACACATATATCCTGTGTTTCAGTATGAAGAAACACCCGTGCCGGTGCCGTATACGTTTCTGCCTGTCGAGTGCTCACCTCTCACCAGTCACCTCTTTCTAAATACAAGCAAATTGATCAATTATTTTACGAAGAATAACAAGACCAAGTTTCATGCGGAGGGCAAGCCCAATGTACAGATGTCCAGAATTGGGGGGGCTTCCCACGAGGCAGTCCGATATTTGAGACGTTTGAAATCTTGAAGGCAGCCCTCCAGTTTCATGCTTTGAATTCGCTTCCTCGCCGCACCATATTTCTTTCCGCCAACTCTCTCAAATATCCTCTCCCACCCATCTTCCCATCTATCGTGAGCATCGCACAGCTCCACACTCCCATTCTTCCACTCTGTCCAACTCCATTCTCTGTCTAAGCTCCTCATCGTCTTCTCCACGCAATCCCCGCGACAAGCCGGCGTGCATGGCCGGCATTTGGCTCCGCTTAGGGGACCGGGGCTGGAAAGCGCAGCCACGGGCACACCGTAGCGGCTTGGCGGGAAATCGTACTGCCGATCAGAAACAATGCAGAATGGGAGTGGGTTTGTGGTGTAGGGGACGCCTTGTGTAGTGAGCTGGGCTTTGAAAGCGGCCTCGGAGTTAAGATTGGTGAATCCGGCGGAATCCAATTGAGGAATGAGGGATAGACGAGCGAGAGCGACGGTTGAAGTGTTGAGGTCTCCAATGCCAAGGCGATCATTCAGCCCTCCGAACGACGATCCTGGTGGCACCATGTACTTATCCCGAACGAAGTTCTTCGCATTCAGTGGACCATTCCAGTACCCGTCCACCCTTGTTCTCACTATCCACTCGTACGTTACATTGTTTTTCATCTCATGCCTTTTGATCATTTCTAGGCATCCTTCAACCAGCTTGAAATATTGAAGCAGACCCTGCAAAGTCCAAACACCACATTTCATTTCAACAAAAAAAAAAAAAAAGAAATTTAATTAAATCTTTAACCTCGGTGCGGAATAATAGTAAAGAAAAGTTTGTTTAACACCAAAACTTGGAAAACTCCATGGTATGGTGGGAACGGAATCACGGCACCCGTAATTCCGCATTCAATTCAACAACTCCCAACTTCCAAAATTAAAGTTAGTAAAAAACAAAAGAAGATGAAGCAAAGTATCTGAAACTAGACGAAATTATGTGTAGTGTATGCAGAGGTGGCATGTGAATGTGATGGATGGAGCCGTTACAAAGAAGTATTAGGAAGCGAGATTTAAGAAGAAAGGAATATGAGGAAAGTGTGTATGTATGAAATTGGAAAATGATGAGAAACAGAAGCAAGAGAGAGTGATGAAAAAAATGAAATGACCTGGATGCCGTTGGGGGAATTGTGGGCTGTGAGAAGTCGCAACTGGGCGTCGGTCTCAGACAAGGGTTGGGGTTGGAAGATGCGGATAGCAGCGATCCTAGGCGCATCCTTCAAGAGGGAGAACTTGAATGCATCTTTGTCTAGTGGACTATGCAAGAAAAGATCGGAATTGGGATACTCTTTCAGTATCATTTTCACAATAGAGGGTCCTGTAAGCTCGAACCTCCTCGCCCCACCCACCAAACACACCGCTATTCTCGACCTCAACAGCTCCTCTTTCCATTCCTTGTCCTTGTCCAAGGAGGTGGAGATGATATTCCCAGACGAGTTCTGAAAGCCAGTGTACTGTGTGAGAAGAAAGTGTTGCAGAGACGAAAGAGAGTTTAAAGGGGTGGAGGACAGAGATAAGAAGAAGAGCAAGAGAGAGAGAGAAGATGCTATAAACAACAGCACACGCCAATCCAGATCAGAAACCCATTTGCCAAAGGGCATCCTTATTTTTTTGGGGTTCTTTAGCATCTCTATTTTTTAGGCGAATGAATGCCACCCTCGGTGTCTTGAGTAAAGCGTTTATTCCACAAAAAAGGAATTTGAATATATATATATATACACACAAAACAAATTTAAACACAAGAACATTTCATGATGGGAGTGAAAGAAAGAGGTACAGGAAAACGGAGGGCGCATTACTTTGCTTTGCTTTGTTTTGGTATAAAGATGGCAGGTACGACACGTTTGTTTGGCATGACGAAACGAAACGTCGCTCATCAGTCATCACAACTCACAAGTCTGAATCTTAAGCACTTTGAGTGGAACGGCCAAAAATAAAAAGTTGATGCAAAGCTTCTCTTTGAAGTCACATACTCCCCTCCTTTTTTCTTTTTCTTTTTAATTAAAATAGAAGTCACACCTAGACGTTTGGCTTTTAGTTTTGCCGTTTCAGCTCTCATGATATTTTTATGACAAATAATATCTAAAATAATATTTTAATATTGCATCTCACAATAAAAATGATTTATCTCATAATAGTTAAAATATTTTATCAATAAAGTGGTTAAAGCTTTTTATACGTTATCAATTTCTCCTTTATCTATTTATGATATTTTATCGATCTATATATCAAAATATATTTATAAAAATCATGTAAAAAATATAAAAAATTTGAAAAAAGTTACCTTATACGTTAACCGAATATCGTTTCAGATATTCCACACGCATCCCTAATCAGTCGCTTGCTGCATAACTACGTTTATTAATTTTGGTAAATAAATATAAATAATTACAGGTATCGTATTCGTATGCAATACAGTCTCATTAGTGAACTTTAGTGGCGCGTTCTCTCTTGCACTTGAGTCTTATTGTTACCGAGTGCCAACCATTGTTTCAGCCATGATGGGTTTTACAATGTGGAGTCCCGTACAAGTACTAAATATGTTAATGAAAATTAAGGCACAGGCAAAAGTTATTAGGTGTGGTACTGTTGTACCATCCGATGCATTCATTTCAACAATTCAGCTACATCAATTAATGAAGTTCAAATTAGGTTATCTGTTCGGTTAATTAAATTGCAGCAAGGTAAGGAATTGATTGAGAGTGTAACCCAAATAAAAAGTATTTAAAAAATAAATATATGCTGTTGGGTGTGAAGGAAGTGTGTACATTACAAGAGCTTTAGTTCGTTGGAATAATATTAAAAACACTTTAGCAACGTAAAAAATTGTTGCTAAAAACAAAAAAGTAATGGCAGCGGATCCATTTAGTTCATATCATATTACACGCACTTTTATATGTTAATTTTTGAAAAACTTTTTATAAAATTTTTTTATGAATAATATAGTAAATCTAAAACGTGATCACTTATTTAACAAAATATATACGATTATGTGAATCTATAGATAATATTTTAAAAAATAAATTATATATATTTTTTATTTCAAAATACACAATTAAAATTTATAAGAAATTTATAAAATTTTAAAAATTCATATAAAAATAACATAAGATTAACATCTCTTATACAATTAAAAAATACAATTTATTTTAATTATTTTATATATCTCTTATTTTTTAATACTAAAAGATATTTTTACAAACCTTATATCTAATCTATCATCCTATATGCTCTAGTCTGCGGCCCCTTCTAGAGCTTTTCTTTTCTTCTAAACAAACACTTTACTTTCTCTCTCAATTACAAGATTGCTTTGCTCTAATTGTTCTCATTTATAAGATTATTGAAATGTATATTTATTTATTTTATTTAATAAATTTGATAGCATCAAAATTTAGTATAATATGTTATATGTATTTATTAAATAAATAAATTTTTATAAAATTTAATTGTGTATTTTAAAAGTAAAAAAATATAATATAATTTTTTAAGATTATCTATGGATTTTTATAATCATATTTCGTCAAATAAGCAATACCACAATTTAAATTTTCTTCATTGCTCGTGGAGAAGAGGCTTCGCAAAAATTGACACGTGACAGGTGCATAAAATTTGGTATGACCTCGAGTTTGTCTAATTATCACTTATCTAGTCAAATCCAAATGATATAATTAAAATGATGGAAAATAAACATTTCAACTAAGCAGGAGATAGCATTAATCTTTTTCGTTCATTTCTCAAACCTGTATGTCTATATTTACCTTGGGATAATTTGGTTAAAGATAGTCAATAAATAGGTATTCCTTTAAAATAAGGAGGTTGAAATTAGAAAATTAAAAAAATTAAATTTTATTTTGTTTGTGCTAGTTTGGTGGACTTTCGTTCTTGAGACGTTACATTAGTCAAAGAATGTGTAATGGGACCTTGTGCAATCGGCTACCTTCATGGCGCAAAAAGTTCTTCCTCGACTCTCGTTCTCTTTTCTATACAAATTAAAATAAGTTTTCAAGTTTGATTTGTTGAATATCAATTTTTCCTCTTGCGGAGATTACATTATTTAAGAAAGATACAAAAATCATACTTTTTTTTTCTTTATTTTAAAGATTGGAACAAAAACAAAGCATGGATGTTAGGTACAACAAACCAACACTTGGAATAAGTACCGCTTGATTCACCACATCTCAATTCAACTGCTCTGTGTAAGGATGTTAATATAGATTTAAGTACATATATACAAGTTGATCATTTGTATGCATCAAATAACACATCCATGCACACATAAAAATATTACATACAGCAAGATATATATACACACACACACACGTAGGTATAAAATGTCGAGATTTGCCAAGTTTATTCATATTAAATAATAATTGTGCGTTACTATGCAACTATATGTACTTGATAGCTTGAAGCCTTGAACTACAATTCTTTCCTAGATTCAGAATAGAGAGAGAGAGAGAGAGAAAAGGGGGGGTTTAACACATGACAAATCTAGAGTAGAGTAAGCGGATATCTGTATCAGAGAGATTGAGACCTTTTGGGTTTTGGCTCTCGTGTATTTGATTAAATAATATATCGGATTCGTACCCAGAAATTTTATGATTTTGGATCCTCTACTGTAGGTTGTCTGTTGGGCCCTGTTTGGCGTTTTTAGCGGCGGTTTTATCCGTTGCTAAAGTGTGTTTTAATATTATTGCGACGAATATTATTGCTGCTATAACTTTTGTTTAAATAATTAATTTATAGTGACAATAATATTTGTTGCAGAAACATTAGCAACGAAAAAAATCGCTACTAAAAAGCTAAGCAGGTGCCAATGAACAACTTATGGCAAAGAATCCAAACACAAATTTTATGCAATAAATTGTATATTTCACTGTGGATTTGTATTATGAAAGCAGTGTAAAAAAATAATAGTAATATATTAAAATAAATATACAAATAAATTTAAATTTATAATAACTAAAATTTTTTTGAATTCTAATCTGATTTTCTCCTTTCTTGTACTGCTTGAGTTATACTCATCATTTATCTCTCTCTTCCAACTAAGAGTCCAATTTTTTCTCTGCATGCTCCCCTCCCCTCATTCCCTTTTTCTCTTCCTTTTTTCCAATACTAATTTTGTAGCCCATCATACAATTAATATATACATATATATATATATATAAAGTGCAACCTAGAGCTAGCAACTTGAAGATGATTTTAAATTTTTTGTATTTATTCTTTGCAATAATTTGTAGTACAAAAGAGAAAAAAAAAGATCTACGTTTATAGAAATAATGAGATTTTAAATCTTTTGTATTTATTTTTTATAATAATTTTATACATTAAGAAAAAAGTAAAAAAAAATAAAGAACCTATATTAATAAAGACTCACTCTAAATAAATTTATAAGAATCAAAAATTTTTACTTCCTATTCCTTTATTACAGAAAAATACATTATTTTTTTGCCACAAAAAATTCAAATGCATTTCAAGCTTAAGGCTCTTATTACTAGGATATTACGATTTTGGATATTCTGTTGTAATTTCTTGTTTGGCGCTTGCTTAATGTTTTAGCGACGATTTTATCTGTCGTTAAAGTATGTTTTAATATTATTACAACGAATATTATTGTTGGTATAATTTTTGTTTGAATAATTAATTTAAAAAAAGTTATAGTGACAATAATATTTGTTGCAACAAATTTTAGCAATGAAAATATTGTTGCTAAAATATCAAGTAAGCACCAAGCAGAAAACACTAAGGAACAAATTTGAACACGATTATTACCCATGTTAAACATAGGCAATATTACATACATTAGTAAAGTTAAGAGATGATGTGTATAATGTGGGGTAAAACCTCAAAGATAACTTGCACACTTTTAACATCAAAAAGACAAAAGCAACGATTTTGACTTTTTGCAAATAATTTGAGTGATCAAAGCTACAAAGTAGAGTACACTATAAAAAAATCTATTTTTTAAAAAGGTTTTTTTAGAATATAATATTTAAATTGAAATATAATTTTTTTAATTCAATTTTATTATAATTTTTCAAAATTTACTATATAGATAATTGATAGAATAATTACATTTCAAGATTTCATTTAGTGACTGAAAAACCTTTCTTACCCTTTATCATTATATATTTTATATTTTACCCAAATTTATATGATTAGGATGTTTGTGAGTGTAGGCCACACAGAAAGGGACTTGAAGGACCACTTTAGACTTTTCAAAACAAAAATGAACAAAATCTATGGAATTAAGAAACGAGCACAATGTTCATTGAATGACTCATATATTTCAAGTTTTGTAACCCATTTTATAACTTATAAAATTAATCAGATCAATGCTTGCATATATCTCAAATTCTCAGTATGTATAATAATTAGTGATAATCACTTCCATATATAATAATTAATTCATCATATTTTTGTTTGCACTATTGCTTCTATCAATTTCTTATGCATTTTCTTATTTGGAATTTTGAATGCTTATCAAAAAAAAATTGTTAGTTTGGATGATATGCATATTATTAGGTTACACAAGCTATTTTGTTCTTTTTCATCAAACTACATAAAATATATAAGATCAATATAGCTTATTCATGAAGTGATTCCATAAAAAAATTACATAAATTGACTAGATATTATGGTCATTTAAGACCCTTTATCATTATATATTTTATCCAAACTTATATGATTACGATGTTTGTGAGTGTAGGCCACGCAGAAAGGGACTTGAAGGACCACTTTAGACTTTTCAAAACAAAAATGATCAAAATATATGGAATTAGGAAATAAGCACAATGTTCATTGAATGACTCATGCATTTCAAGTTTTGTAACCCATTTTATAAGTTACAAAATTAATCAGATCAATACTTGCATGCATCTCATATTCTCAGTATATATAATAATTAGTGATAATCACTTCCATATATAATAATTAATTCATCATATTTTTGTTTGCACCATTGCTTCTATCAATTTCTTATGCATTTTCTTATTTGGAATTTCGAATGCATATTAAAAAAAAAATTAGTTTGGATGATATGCATATGATATGTTACACAAAATATTTTGTTTTTTTTCATCAAATTATATAAAATATGTAACATCAATATAGATTATTCATCAACTGATTCCATAAAAAAATTACGTAAATTGACCAAATATTATGATTATTTAAGACCCTTTATCATTATATATTTTACCCAAATTTATATGATTAGGATGTTTGTGAGTGTAGGCCATGAGGAAAGGGACTTAAAGGACTACTATAGACTTTTCCAAACAAAAAAGATCAAAATCTATGGAATTAAGAAATGAGCACAACTCATACATTTCAAGTTTTGTAACTCATTTTATAAGATATAAAATTAATGAGATCAATACTTGCATGCCTCACAGATTCTCAGTATATATAATAATTATTGATAATCACTTTCACATATAATAATTAATATATCATATTTTTGTTTGCACCATTGCTTCTATCAATTTCTTATGCATTTTATTATTTGGAATTTCAAATGCATATAAAAAAAAATTAGTTTTGATGATATGCATATTATCAGGTTACACAAAATATTTTGTTCTTTTTCATTAAACTATATAAAATATATAAGATCAATTTAGCTTATTCACGAGCTGATTCCATAAAAAAATTACATAAATTGATTGAATATTATGGTCATTTAAGACCTTTCATCATTATAGATTTTACCCAAATTTATATGATTAGGATGTTTGTGAGTGTATGCCATGAGGAAAGGGACTTGAAGGACCGCTTTAGATTTTTCCAAACAAAAATGATCAAAATCTATGGAATTAAGAAATGAGCACAATGGTCATTGAATGATTGATAAATTTCAAGTTTTGTAACTCTTTTTATAAGTTATAAAATCAATCAGATCAATACATGCATACATTTTAGATTCTCACTATATATAATAATTAGTGATAATTACTTCCATATATAATAATTAATTCATTATTTTTTTGTTTGCACCATTGCTTCTATCAATTTCATATGCATTTTCGTATTTGGAATTTCGAATGCATATTAAAAAACTTTTTTGGTTAGGATGATAAGCATATTATTAGGTTACACAAAATATATTGTTCTTTTTCATCAAACTATATAAAATATATAAGATCAATAGAGCTTATTTACCAACTGATTTCATAAAAAAATTACATAAATTAATTAAATATTATGGTCATTTAAAACCCTTTATCATTATATATTTTACCCAAATTTATATGATTAAAATGTTTGTGAGTGTAGGCCACAGGGAAAGGGACTTGAAGGACCACTTTAGACTTTTTCAAACAAAAATAATCAAAATCTATGGAATTAAAAAATGAGAACAATGTTCATTGAATGACTTATACATTTCAAGTTTTGTCACCCATTTTATAAGTTATAAAATTAATCAGATCAATACTTGCATGCATCTAAGATTCTTAGTATATATAATAATTAGTGATAATCACTTCCATATATAATAATTAATTCATCATTTTTTTGTTTGCACCATTACTTCTATCAATTTCTTATGCATTTTCTTATTTGGAATTTCGAATGCATATTAAAAAAAAAATTTAGTTTGGATGATATGCATATTATCAAGTTACACAAAATATTTTGTTCTTTTTCATCAAACTATATAAAATATATAAGATCAATCTAGCTTATTTCATGAAGTGATTCCATAAAAAAATTATATAAATTGACTGAATGTTATTATCATTTAAGACCCTTTATCATTATATATTTTATCCAAATTTATATGATTAGGATGTTTGTGAGTGTAGGCCACGGGGAAAGGGACTTGAAGGACCACTTTAGACTTTTCTAAATAAAAATAATCAAAATCTATGGAATGAGGAAATGAGCACAATGTTCATTGAATGACTCATCCATTTCATGTTTTGTAACTCATTTTATAAGTTATAAAATTAATTAGATCAATACTTGCATGCATCTCAAATTCTCATTATATATAATAATTAGTGATAATCACTTCCATATATAATAATTAATGCATCATATTTTTGTTTGTACCATTGCTTCTATCAATTTCTTATGCATTTTCTTATTTGGAATTTTGAATGCATTTTAAAAAAAAAATTTAGTTTGGATGATATGCATATTATTAGGTTACACAAAATATTTTGTTCTTTTTCATCAAACTATATAAAATGTATAAGATCAATATAGCTTATTCATGAAGTGATTCCATAAAAAAATTATATAAATTGGCTTAATGTTATTATCATTTAATACCCTTTATCATTATATATTTTATCCAAATTTATATGATTAGGATGTTTGTGAGTGTAGGCCACGGGGAAAGGGACTTGAAGGACTACTTTAGACTTTTCTAAATAAAAATGATCAAAATCTATGGAATTAGGAAATGTACACAATGTTCATTGAATGACTCATCCATTTCATGTTTTGTAATTCATTTTATAAGTTATAAAATAAATTAGATCAATACTTGCATGCATCTCAAATTCTCATTATATATAATAATTAGTGATAATCACTTCCATATATAATAATTAATGCATCATATTTTTGTTTGCACCATTGCTTCTATCAATTTCTTATGCATTTTCTTATTTGGAATTTCGAATGCATATTAAAAAAAATTTTAGTTTGGATGATATGCATATTATCACGTTACAAAAAATATTGTGTTCTTTTTCATCAAACTATATAAAATATATAAGATCAATATAGCTTATTCATGAAGTGATTCCATAAAAAAATTATATAAATTGGCTTAATGTTATTATCATTTAATACCCTTTATCATTTTATATTTTATCCAAATTTATATGATTAGGATGTTTGTGAGTGTAGGCCACGGGGAAAAGGACTTAAAGGACCACTTTAGACTTTTCTAAATAAAAATGATCAAAATCTATGGAATTAGAAAATGTACACAATGTTCATTGAATGACTCATCCATTTTATGTTTTGTAACTCATTTTATAAGTTATAAAATTAATTAGATCAATACTTGCATGCATCTCAAATTCTCATTATATATAATAATTAGTGATAATCACTTCCATATATAATAATTAATGCATCATATTTTTGTTTGCACCATTGCTTCTATCAATTTCTTATGCATTTTCTTATTTGGAATTTTGAATGCATTTAAAAAAGAAATTTAGTTTGGATGATATGCATATTATCAGGTTACACACAATATTTTGTTCTTTTTCATCAAACTATATAAAATATATAAGATCAATATAGCTTATTCATGAAGTGATTCCATAAAAAAATTATATAAATTGACTGAATGTTATTATCATTTAAGACCCTTTATCATTATATATTTTATCCAAATTTATATGATTAGGATGTTTGTGAGTGTAGGCCACGGGGAAAGGGACTTGAAGGACCACTTTAGACTTTTCTAAATAAAAATAATCAAAATCTATGGAATGAGGAAATGAGTATAATGTTCATTGAATGACTCATCCATTTCATGTTTTGTAACTCATTTTGTAAGTTATAAAATTAATTAGAGCAATACTTGCATGCATCTCAGATTCTCATTATATATAATAATTAGTGATAATCAATTTCATATAAAACAATTAATGCATCATATTTTTGTTTGCACCATTGCTTCTATCAATTTTTTATGCATTTTCTTATTTGGAATTTTGAATGCGTTGCAAAAAAATTTTTTAGATTGGATGATATGAATATTCCCAAGTTACACACAAATTTTTTGTTCTTTTTCATCAAACTATATAAAATATATAAGATTATATAACTTATTCATGAACTGATTCCATAAAAAAAAATTACATAAATTGACTAAATATTATGGTCATTTAAGACCCTTTATCATTATATATTTTACCCAAACTTATATAATGAGGATGTTTGTGAGTGTAGGACACATGGAAAGAGACTTGAAGGACCACTTTAGACTTTTCCATACAAAAATGATCAAAATCTATGGAATTAGGAAATGAGCACAATGTTCATTGAATGACTTATGTATTTTAAGTTTTGTAACCTATTTTATAAGTTATAAAATTAATTAGATCAATAATTGCATACATTTTATATTCTCAGTATATATAATAATTAATGATAATCACTTCCTTATATAATAATTAATTCATAATATTTTTGTTTGCACCATTGCTTTTATTAATTTCTAATGCATTTTCTTATTTGAAATTTCGAATGCATATTAAAAATTTTTTTTAGTTTGGATGATATGCATATTATCAGGTTACACAAAATATTTTGTTACTTTTCATCAAATTATATAAAATATATAGGATCGTTATAACTTATTCATTAACTGATTTCATAAAAAAAATTACATAAATTGACTAAGTATTATGATCATTTAAGACCCTTTATCATTATATAGTTTATCCAAATTTATATGATTGAGATGTCTGTGAGTGTAGGGAAAAGGGACTTGAAGGATCACTTTAGACTTTTCCAAATATAAATGATCAAAATTTATGGAATTAGGAAATGAGCTCACTGTTCATTGAATAACTGATACATTTCAATTTTTGCAATCTCTTTTATAAGTCATAAAATTAATTAGATCAATACTTGCATGCATATCAGATTCTCAGTATATATAATAATTAGTGATAATAACTTTCATATATAATATTTAATACATCATATTTTTGTTTGCACCATTTCTTTTATCAATTTCTTATGCTTTTTCTTATTTGGAATTTTGAATGCATATTAAATAATTTTTTTAGTTTGGATGATATGCATATTATCATGTTACACAAAATATTTTGTTCTTTTTCATCAAACTATATAAAATACATAAGACCAATATAGCTTATTCATTAACTGATTTTATACATAATTTTCATAAATTGACTGAATATTATGGTCATTTAGGACTTGTGACAAACATTTCCTTACATCAAACTATTTGCTTAGTTTATGTTCATACATAAGAAAAAAATGGTATAACTTTACTAATATAATAGACTAATAGATTATGTAGATAGATAGAGAAATTGTATTTATTTGATTATTTAGTTCTTTATAAATAATTTTATTTTTAGAGGATTTATGATTTAAATAGAGGTGATATTTGTCGGCTTTTCCATTAGAATGCTCTATTTATCTATATATAATGAATAATAAATAGATAGATATGTAGATAGATGAATTTGTAATTTTGAAAAAAATCATACATAATTCATTCATTATATGCCCTTATATTTCTTTAATATATCAAGATAAGTAATCAACTTTAAATGAAATTAATTTTTTTTGAAAAAATTTATTTATTTGATTATTTAATTCTTCATAAATTATTTTATTTTTAGAGGATTTAAGTGACACTTGTCAACTTTTCCTTGTACTATTTTTTTAATATATATAATAGATAGATAGATGATATTTAGATGTATTAAATTATATTTTCTTTTAATTAATTTATTTTTAATTTTAAAATATTCTACTTAATTCTTTTGGTATATTCCCATTAATTTTTGAAATATATCAAGATATGTTATCAAATTTAAATTATAATTATTTTTTAAAAATATTTTATATATTTAATTTTTTATAAATAATTTTATTTTTAAAAGAATTAAAATTTACCTAGAGGTTACTCTTGTTAATTTTTCCTTTAATGTGCTTTACTTATATATATATATATATATATTAAATAGATTATAGATATAATAGATTATGTTTTTTGAAAGTATTTGATTATTTAATTTTTAATAAATAATTTTGTTTTTATAAGATTTAGGATACCTGAGATTGACACTTGTCATTTTTCTTTTAGTGTACTCTATTTTGTAGTATGATATTTTTAACTAATAAGCTTTCAATTATGTTTAAATTATTTTGTTTATTTTATAAAAATTAATTTATATTATTAATTATTTATTTACCTTTAAAAATAATAATATTTAAACATATTAAATAATTTTATATGCTAAATTTATTATTTTCTTATTATTAATTTATTTACAATATAAAAAAATCTTACTAACTTCTTTCAGCATATACTTTTAAATCGCTCAAATATAATAAGATAAGTTATGAATTTTAAATTAAAGTTATTTGTTTTAAAAAAAATTATTTATTTGGTTATTTAATTTTTTATAAATATTTTTATTTTTAAAAGATTTAAAATTTATTTAATAACGCTTGTCAAATTTTTTTTAGTATACTTTATTTTTATAAATATAATAGATAATAGATAGATTGGCATATTGGCAGGTGGGCTCGCTCGTAATGTTACGTTGTTTATATAACCTTATCAGTATATATCGCGTATCAAATTTGCTTATATAAATAATCAATTAGATGGATAAAGTGGGACTAAAAGTTTGAAGATTTTCCTACTAGTTGATGTATATTATAGCAAGTTGTCATGCGATTCATGCCACTGCCATATATACATGCAGGTTGTGCTGCTAGCAAGCTGCTCAAGGTTCTTTGTTAGATGCAAGTGCACACACACGTTTCATACTTTTTCTAAAAAAACTACTGAGTTCCAATGAATTCTGTCTAAATAATATTGACTGTCATTGTCATCTGCAATCTTCGAAAATTCACCTAATAATTTACGACACTCAACAATTTTTGTTTTCCTGATATATATGCTTGACACTTCAATTGCTAATAGTGACGTTAGCCTTGAGTGGTTGCATTTCATCAGTTTCATTTTCAAAATGAATTCAGTACTGTTCCTTATATAAATTTGCACAACACCAGATTCATTTTGTTTCATATCATATTTTCTTGCAATTCTGGAGAGATCTGGTAAAAATGCCAAGGGGGATTCATGGTGGGAAACATGGCAAGAAAATCTTCATCAAGATAATAGTGCTTCATGAGATTCCTACAAATGATCATGTGTTAGATATCTTGTTTGGATTTGAATGAGTTCAGTTTTGTTCGTTTTTCTATCATTTTTTAATGCATATATAAATATAAATATATATTCATACACACATTAACATGCATGAAAATACATACAAATATACAAACATGTGCATATTGAAACCAGTACAAAAAGAATATAATTGAGTCTTTTAAAATAAATTCATGTCTTATATTTTTATTAAAAAGTTTGATAACATGATACTTAAGAAAAATCTTATTTTGTTATAAAATTAAAGGCAAAGAACTTTTTCTTCGAAATAATTTAACTACTCACAAAACCTTCACTTCTATTCTATTGTTACGAAAACAAAATTAATATAGACTTTTGCTGAAACTCAAAAACTTCAAAAGCATTTTATAAAACCCAAAAAAAATAGGCTTATCAATTATTAGCAGTACGCGGACACGGAACGGGTAAATAATGAGTAATTGTAAACCCTCGGCCCTGGGAACGGGAAGCCCATGGGCCCAAAAAGTAATCTTGTTGGTAAAATTAGGAGGTGCGGGTTGGGCCCATTGCTTTGTTCATTCCTTTCTGCCATTTCGGCTTGCATTGAATTATTCAACCCACAAAAAAAGAAAGAGAGTGAAAATAACTAATTTATCGACCAAAAAAAAAAAAGTGAAATCACCAACTCTGCGCTTTTAGCTAGTTCCCTCACTCCATCTTCAATGGCAGTGGTGTAAGTTTAGTATTGATTCCAATACTGTCAATTTTTCATTCTCTAATATCTTCCCGGGAGCTGTGATGTATTCGTTGACAGTGAATCCCTCCTTCATACCTCAGTTACCTTCTACTTCTACTTCTACTTCTTCATCTTCCACAGTTCTTGTGTCCTTCCGATCTCGTTCCTCGTCATCGATTACCTTTCCAAGAAACTTGAAGCATAAAGGAAGGTTGTTTATAAGAGTTCAAGCATATGATCCCTCCAAGAATGACACTTCCAACACTTCCGGCGATTCCAAGTCCTCCAATGGCACTCTGGTACCTCTTACCTTCTGCCCTTTCTCTTCGTAATTCACTAAATGATATATATGAATATATCCTAATTCCTAAGCTCGTTTACTTTCCTCGTACTTGCACCTCCCCGTTGATATTTTCATTCTACTTCTTTCTCTATCGCTAAATGAAACGTTGATGACGATGATTTTATCGCCGGCACAATCGGCTACCCCTGACCCCAGTTGGTCTCTGTAATGTTTATGTGACAATTTGACACAATCGCTTGTCAGGAGGGATAGTCTTAACTCTTAATTTTTAAGAGTTAAGTATCACCTTAATGTTTGCCCAATCTTTGAAATATCATTGCATACCCAGCGAAAGTTGTCATCTTTAACACTAACAGTCTTGGATGGCTTTCACTCTAGTGGTCCTGGACCCTTGGGCACTGGCTAGTCCTTTCTCAAGTTGCTCTTTCTTAGGCCCTTGGGCATCTACCCCTTTCAATGAAAAAGCCAATTCATACGACTTAAACGAAGGAGAACTCAGTCAAGTAGCTCTTTACCAAACTGCTCCTTCCTAAGTCACTCCTTCTGCGTGGATTAGTTCTCGATGGAAGTGTCAATTAATATGACTTGAGCCATCAGGAGACTAGCATTTCGGAGGGAGAGCCTCAAGGCTTAAGTACTACCTAAGGTCTTGAAGTTCGCCCAATATAGGACATGATTAAAAATAATCTAAAGGCCATATATAATAAACTGACTTATTAAAGGTGTGTAATTTACTTATAACTTCATCAATCTAATCGGACATAAATGTTTCTAATAGAACTAATAATGATATGTACAGTGCTCAGCATAATTCTACTATGTATTGGAGAAGAAAGTATCCATTTCAATGATTCTATTTAGACAGTTCTTTGTTTGTGTGCTTGATTAAAACTCATTGAAATCAACAGTCAAAGAGCAGGAGAGAAATCTTACTGGAGTATGTTAAGAATGTTCAGCCAGAATTTATGGAATTGTTTGTGAAAAGAGCACCTCAACAGGTATGTTGTTGCCACAAAATCAAACGTTCTTTGTTTGTATGCTTGATTCTACCAATGCACTGGAAAATATAGTGCTAATTCCTGTTGATTGCCTCATAAAAGTTGCTATTGCTATTTCACGCACACATTCTTGTTGATGAAACTTTCTGTTGGTGATTAGGTGGTGGATGCAATGCGGCAAACAGTGACAAATATGATTGGAACACTGCCCCCTCAATTTTTTGCTGTAACAGTTACAACCGTAAGTTTTTAATGAGTTTATATTCTTTTTTTTAATAGATTTAATGAGTTTATATTTTGCTTGCTTAGTTTTCTGCTCTCGATAATGTTTATTTCTATGAAATGGGAAATGGGCGATTTACCTTTGCTTGATGTATTAGTTCCTGAAATTAATCATGTCAATCACTATACTTCCTCTAATTTGCTCTGCAGTCTTCATTATTAAGTTTATAATTTTTTATTAAACCCCAGAGACCCATGATTTTGAAAATAAGCTCTCAAATTATTCTTATTGATCATTGCAGCCAGTGGTTTTCCTCATTTGGTAACTGTTCCCACAGTAAACTCATTTCTTCCCCATTAAATAGCTTTACGGAATCTCCAAGATATTTTGGAGTAGGATGTTACCTTACACTTGTATTAATTCCTAATATGTCAAGAAATATTATCTCAATTCATGCCAAATGGCTATTGTGGTGGGAGGAAAAAGTACATTTTTTAGCACAAGGTGGCTTAGTTGGCAAAGCATCATTGAGCCTTGCAACTAGGGTGAGCTGTTGTTCATCCTTTTTGTTATATCATGACTTCTGTATCTTATTTTAGTTGAATTTCTTGGCTTTCCTTCAGGTAGCTGAAAATCTTGCACAGCTTATGTACAGTGTCATGATGACTGGATACATGTTCAGCAATGCTCAATACCGGTTGGAGCTGCAAGAAAGTTTGGAACAGGTTGCCCTTCCCGATGTAAAGGATAAGAAGGTGACATCTCTTCCTTCCCTTTTATCAGTGCCCTTACAGTTACCTTGGCAGTTGTGCTATACCATCATATGTTCATAGAAAATCTGAGGATGTTAAATTTCCAAATATCACCTGTCCAGCTTGCTTCTGGAGAAGGGTATGTGATGTGGATTGTAAGTTACAACAAACGGAAAGCCTTAAGCTTTTTAAGTGGGAGTGTGAAATCCACTTGAACATATCTCACTTCTGACTTCATTCTTCTTCATGTCATTATGCACTACCATAAAGACATAGATGAGGGGAGAAACAGAGACAGAATTTACAGAATATTATATTATGTATATGTGGAGATTCCAGGCCAAAAAATAAGGCTGGAGATTTTATTTGAATTATCTTTGTATGAACCAATCAAACACATAATAACATTTTATGACAATCTCTATCGCTTGGCCTAACTTTTTTCTGAAATTTCAGTTTAATCTTTTAATAACTCTATCAAATTGCAGCACAGGATCTCTGGTGCTCTTAGTTATATTTTAATCTTTCTGTGGAATTATTGCAAGTACCCTTCCTAACTTATGTTAGAAGAGAATTGGCCGGTTGTTGTGCTCCTGCCAGCCTTAAGGTCTGACATTTATAAAGATGGTTGAATTGAATTCATATACTAAGTACATGTATCAAAATTGCTTAACTCTCATTTACAGACTACTGTTGTCATTTGTGGCTTCTTGTCAGTTCATACTTTAACTGTGTAGCTTATGTTAGAGTTAGCTTTCTCGATTTTCCTCTAATTTTCTCAAAAGTTTTTGTGTGTACAACAGGCTTTTATGGAAAACCAGAAGTGAGATGGAGTATATAGAAGTTAGAAAAACCTTTGTACAATTGTGGCAATGCAGTATTCTCTACATTTACATTGATCCGCCATCTTCATCTACCATTTATGCTCTTTTGATTTGTTCTTGTCAGCCTTATAAAATGGTCATCTAAAATGTGGTATGTTGAAGGCTTAGATGCTAAAGAGAAAGTTATGCTGGCCACCATGTAAAATATTAGCAAAGGTCCAATTTTCTGCTTCAAGCTTTCAGTTTGTACATTCTTTAAAATATATTCTTAACTGTTGCAGGATATGCCAGACTATGCACCTGGTACACAAAAAAATGTTACAGGTGAAGTAATTCGGTGGAACAATGTTTCTGGTCCTGAGAGAATAGATGCTAAAAAGTACATTGAATTACTTGAAGCGGAAATTGAGGAGCTGAATCGTCAAGTTGGCAGACAATCAAGCAATGCACAAAATGAACTGCTGGAATATCTAAAATCTCTTGAGCCTCATAATTTGAAGGTAGATTTTATTTTCCTTTTATTTAGCTGATGAGTAAGTGCTGACTGCTTAGGATATATTTTATATTTGTCATCAATCTATACTGTTGCCTTTAGTAGGATCCATGCTGAACCACACAAACTAATGCATAATTAGCTATCCAAATATTTTTGTTTCTGCAATTCTTGAACCAGTATTGAACATTCTGGGCTTTCTTTTAGGGTATAAATGAAGAGGGAAAGAAAATAAAAAAGAAAAATGAGAAATTAGAAAATAATTTTCTCCTCTCTTGTTTGGACGGAAATAAAGGGAATGACATAAGGCAAATGTGTATATAATTATGTAATTACCCAGAATTTTTGTTGATGTTATACTCTAAGGACAATTGAGTAATTGAGAATTTTAAGAATATTAGCACCACGTATTTTAGCAAAAGGCTCCTCGGCTGTCCGAGGATCACGCTGTCCTTGGCTGTCCAAGGAATAGAACAAAATGCACCGTTTTAGATAGAGCAAAACAGTGCGTTTCTATCTAAAACGGTGCGTTTTTGCAAAAGTCCTTGGCTATTCCTCGGACAGCCGAGGACAGCGGGATCCTCGGACAGCCGAGGATCCGGACTCCATATTTTAACTTTCTCTTCACTTTTTAAATATCTTCAGAGAAAATAATTTTTATGAAAGAGAGATATTTTCTTGTATTCCTTGTATTCTTTTTTGTTCCCAAATAATGTAAAGCAATATTTGCATCTACTTTTCATTCCTTTTCAAAATCATTCACTCAACATGATGCCTTCCAAACAAAAAGTGCAATTGCTTATCTGTTCAGAACAAGGTAATAGTTGGTTGGCACTCAGTATTGAAGTGATCATCATGCACTTTCTTAGATGAAGTTCACTACAAAATGTGCTACTGCTTCTATAAACATGATACGAAATTTCCAGTTTGGTTATTCTGCTTAGCCAATCTATGTTTCCTTTATCTAACGCATTTAGAAGCATTGTTTATTGAATATGTCAATAATGTGACCCATCATTTTATTCTGTAGGAGTTGACTAGTAGTGCTGGGGAGGACGTTGTGCTTGCAATGAATACATTCATAAAGCGCTTACTGGCTGTTTCAGACCCTAGCCAAATGAAGGTTTGCCTTTGCAGTTGATATCCTTTTTTGTCATTTACTCATTTGTCTTCAACCAGTTCTCAAGAAGGACGTGATTCCAACATGGACTTTTTTCTGATGTTATCAATTCAATTAAGAATGAGCATAACTCCCGTGTTAAGTGCTTGCTATACTAGAAAATAAATTAGTCCAGAGTCCTGGCTTTAAATAATTGAACTTGTAGTAGCATTTATTGTGTTTTTTTAACTGCGTGAACTGAATGCCAAAGCATACAATGGAAAGATTGCCTGACTAGTGATAGGGTCAATATGATATGAGTTAATATTTAGTTGTTGGGAAATGAGAGGCCACAGTTAGATTTGCTTAAAGTGATTTATGTATCCTATGTGATACGTTTTGCGTGGGGGAGGAGCAACCTTCTGTTTTGATTGCTGTTCTATAATTATTTGATGTATAACCTGATTCAATTATGGTTGTAGACTAGCGTGACTGAGACAAGTGCACCTGAACTAGCAAAACTGCTCTACTGGTTGATGGTTGTCGGGTACAGCATTCGCAATATAGAAGTTCGTTATGAAATGGAACGAGTACTTGGCACTCCTCCAAAGCTAGCAGAATTGCCGCCAGGTGAAAACATTTAAGCGTCCACATGGTGCCACTCACCAAAATACAGCTGTCGTCAAGTTCGAGCCATTTGCACTTTTAAGTTCGTTAGCTAAAGGCTCAGTTCATTAATGACCATGCTATGAATGATATTGCTGTATTTTTCTCAAGCCCTCATCAATTGACCATCTGCTTCCCCTCGAGATATGTCATCCTTAGAGTTTTATATGACAATCTTGGTAGTTTGTGCTGAGAATTTTTCCATATAAATCGAAGATTGCTGGCTGATTTTATGACTTCAGTTGGGCCGTACCACTGCCTTATTTTATTGTATTTTTTAATGACTGGAGTGGACAGTGATTATGCTTAGCAACTTGGAAATGTTAGGTAAAAAGTTGTCAAGTCAAGTACTCACTCACATCAAGTGATTCATGGCTTAACTACTAGAGATAAAATTGAATCGCATGTTTACTCACTTGTGTTTATATTTATTGTTCACTTTCTAATCATTTATAATATTTGTCAAGGCTTTGCAATTATTTTTCCATTAATTCTTTCCACTCAATCAATCAATGTGATTTCATTGTCTCTCAAATGAATTTATTGATCCATCTGAATGTTTAGATATGGTATAATAATAAAATTGAGATACAACGAGTAAGTACTCATGCATAATAGAGATTTGATATTAGCACAGGAGATAAAATTAGTCCTAGTCAACCAAAATAGTCAATAGTACAAGCCCGACCAATACCCTTCGATATGTTCATCTACTTTGGGTTATGTATTCCAGTGGTGAATTTCCTTCAATCCACCACATCCAAACGGGAGACCATTGAAACTTCAAGAGAAATTACGCTTATTCTTCATTACAAACTCGTAAACCAAATTCTAGTACTCAAGTGCAGAACAGATTCGTCAGAATCAGATCATATCAATTGTTAATAATCATAAAGCAAGTGTCAACCGAGTAGAAGAGCAGAAGCTTTTGCATGCCTGGGATTAGCTCTAGCTATTGACAAATAGGGAACTATTGACTTCATAATGATATAAGTAACCAATCATTTGTCACGTAAATTCCCAGTCTGGTGGTGATCATGTAGCTATTGTCCCATCGAGTGTGTGAGGTTCTGATCATAACGCTGAAAACCTCCCATTGATCAAGACCCATGAAAATGCAACAATCGTTTCACACATGGTATAAATATTTCACATGTGCTCCCCTAACTAAGAACACAAGAACGAGAATTACTTTTGTTTATTTGAGATTAATCTCTTGGGGAAGCTGCTTTTCATCTAGTTCAGAGAACCTAGGCATCCTCCATACTGCTCAGAATTCAATACCAAAATAGTGTTATCACCAACTGCATACATAGAGCTAAAGGAACGATGTTGGCTACAGGCGACATTAGATATGATATAACATCAGCTTGTGCTTCCCAATACTGAACCTCCACAACCTCGTACAAGTCTAATCTGAAAAGAATAACCCCCAACATTTATCGTGTGTGTAATACAGCCGAATCCCCAAATTGAACAGCAGTATGCACGCTCTGCTTGAAACATTATGTCAACACTTGGTCATCAAGAACTTGTATGCAGCCAGTTGTCTACTTGATAGGTCTTGGAGGCTCACAATTCCGGTGTTCACAACTCCCCTTGAAGAACCAACCACTAGCCAAAAGACAAAGCTCATAATACAACTAATTCCACTTCAACAAAATAGTAGCAGTTCTCTCCTACAATATTTTGAGTCTTTTAGCCCAAAGGCTTTGAACAGCTGACCAACACATGGGGAACCCAGCTATGACACACCATCGTAAATTCAACAGGGCAATGGCAAGATTCTCTTCAGACTCTTCAAAAAATTTAAGTATCCGTGACTCAGCACCCGAATCTTCAGCCAGGATGAATTCATCCAGAAATTCTTTCTTCTCTTTATATATATCACCATCTACACCCATCATACGCAAACTTAAAACCTGCAATGCTTGAATTGCTGTGTTGAGAAAACCAGAGTTCACATATGCAGAGAACACGTAGCTGCAGGTTGCTGGATCGGGCAGAACTTTCTCTTGGTACATACACTCCACAATGAACTCAATAACATCAATCCTTCTCTAATTCATGGAAGAAATTTCAAGACAAAAAACTAATAAGTGTCATATCAGACAACCAATAAAAATTTGCATTTTAACATTTTCTTCATTAATGGAAGCTTGCATGTACATTAAGACTCATAACCGTAGAAACTTTGTCTTCCTAAATACCACAGTCTTACCAGCAAAACAAATGGAGGATATAATTGCATCCAACATGACCTGTAATTAAACTTATCATAAGACAATATATGCAATTTCTTCATCTTATATGATGTAGACACTTCAAACAGATTTCTATTTTTCGCCCTTCCTATACACAAAGATATAAAGGTGTAAAATGAGGTACCTTGTCACAGGCTTTTTGAAGAATTGTATTAAACAATAGTACATCAAGTTGCTTGCCATCCGATCTCACATGATCCAAAAGATTCAAGGCTTCATTGAAGTTCTGGTTTTCCATTAGAATCTGATACAAACAAACTTGGTATTAAGTTGACCACATCAGAATTCTAGACATGAACATTGTAAATTGTAAGAATATTGTCATAGAAACTATGTAATACAACACGCAGGATATAAGCATCAACTATAAGTCATCTTACTTAATGACCAGAGAGTAAACAGGAAGAACCTTAATAAGTGCAGTATATGTTGGAGTGTCTGGATAAAACCCTTCACGTATCATAATTGAAACCAGCAAAGAAGCAGATTTGAAACATCTTAGGATGCTACAACAATCAATCATGATATTATATGTTGCAGCATCAACCTTGAAGCCACATAACCTCATCTTCTTGAAAATTTCAATTGCCATGTGACTCTGCATATTAAGCAGATACATCAATTTCTAATGAGACACATAATATGGAACCTACTTCACAAAATACCAGTCAGAATAAAGAAAAACCAATGTGTTTAACGCATACTTCTTTGGCTTCAACTAGAGCATGTAAAACAATGTTGTACATAGCCGTTCCCAGAGAAGGGTCTCTATGAATGAAAAGATTCTCTGCCACATGTAAGTATTGGACCATCTCTCTTATCATTCCTTCCTCTCCAAGGGCCTTCAACTGAAATAGATAAAAAGCGCACTGCTAAGTCAAGAGCAACAAGAATGGACATAAAATCAGACCTGTCCTTCTCTACCCAAGTAAACTTTGACAGCATTTAAACATCAAGGTTTTTAAAAAAATTATAGCATTGTCATAGGATCTCTAACAATTACGCTCCCACAAGTGATGTGTCTTTCTCTGTGTGTGTATATATGGAAGAAAAAAAAAAATACTGAACAGAACATGGAGAAAAAATAGGTATATATTAACAAATTACACATACAAGAAATGCAGAAAATTCACACTTTGGTAATTTGGACTGCCATACACTTTTCACCTCAATTCCATCCCCAAATATTAATATTATTCACTTAATCGATAACCTTTAATCACTAAGATGAGTCTTACATAGATTCATGTGGAAGGAAAGCTTCATAAATTTTGCATCATCCTTGTATTGTATGGAAAATAGAAAGTTGACATTGGAATTTACCAAGCTTTTCATTGAAAGAGGACTGTGGGGAATGTCATTTTTGGCCATATCACTTTCTATAGCGTTGATTCTTTTAGCAGCATCTACCTGTGATATCATATTGCCCTCTTCATATGGGGCATTTATATTAGTAAACAGTGAAAACAATAACTCATATGTCCTAATATCAGGTAGAACATTCATCTGCTTCATCTTGGCTAAGACCCGGACAGCACGTTCAGGTTGATTCTGCAATTTTCCAGATGCATAGTTCAGTAAAAAAAAAAAAAAATCTGCTGCTACCATTGGTACAAAATCCACTTTTCATGCCCTGGCAAGGAAGCTTCAAAAACAGCATCCCATTCATTTGTTTCAAGGTTTCTCTAACATTAACATTACTAAAAAAATAGCCAAAGCATCCAAATTAGCAATAGCTGCCAGCAACTGGATTCATAAGGACAGGTTTCAGTTTTTTAGTGAACTAAATATTAGAATTGCTAACAAAATGGGTAAAAAAACACACTTGCATTCGGAAGTTTCATATTTAAGCTCACCATCTTGTCGCACGATGCGAGAAGAGCATTATAAGGATGTGGATAGGGACATTCAGAAATCTGATTCAGCAAAGCCTCAGCTATATCTAGTTCTTGTGCTTTACTGCAACTGACTGAAAGTGTTGCTAGAGTTGAATCATATGGCTTCAAATTTTTCTGCCGCAATACTTTCAACTGAAAATCAAGAATAGAATATAAAGACAAGAAACCTTTATAGTCAAACAAATACTAGAAAGCATAAGGTAATAAGGCTCTTGGTGTAACACTTAATCTCACATTAAAATTCTACTTTCAAGATACTTGGGGACTTATGTGAGCAAAAATAAAGATGTAACATTCATTGGCCAAAATTTCTGGTTGGAACATCATCACCTTCCCCCTTTCACCTACCCAAAAGAAAAAAAAAAAAAAGGTAAACCTTGCCTTAAGCTAGTAGTGCAACAAGCAGGCTATCAGAACTCACCACTTCCAAGCCATCACAGAAACCTCTTTCAGAAACAACAGCTCTGACAAAGCCATCATAAGTATGGCTGGATGGCTGCAACCCAAGATTTTGCATCTGGACAGAAAAATACATTTCAGCACTATATAAGATCCTCATTCAAACAAAGTTGGCAATCAATAGAATTCCCTAATTTATTTTGACTAAGCATAAGAAAATATTATGCTAAATAAGTAAAAGAGCAAAAATGTAATGTGAAAGTGATATTTTACATAATATGACAGGTTAAAATGTTTGGGAGAATAATTATTTAAGTCTACAGGTCCTATATTACATGGTCTATTACAAATGACAATAAGCTTAATTAACATGACTACCTGCAGGATAAGCTGCTCTGCAAGCCCATAATTTTGACCTTGCGTACATGCATGTATTACATCACTAAAGGACCACCTCAGAACCTTCATAATTGGTGTTGTGTGTTTCTGTCCATTCAGCCTACTCATTTCAGCACTCTTAGCTTCTTCATATCCAATAAAAATAATTTGTTGCTCTAAACTTGCAGAATTGGCATCTAATAAATATAAAGAAGGAGGGCATGTACAAGAGTTCACTTGTTGGTTATCCTTCATGTCCGATATGGTTGAACTTAGCCTTCTATTTGAAGGAATAGGAATGTCCAATCTAGTAGAATACAACTTCCCATCAACTTTACTATCAATAAAAACGTGTCCACTGTTGGCTAAGGAAACCATTTGTTGCAGAGCATTAAATGCAGACGTTAAGTCTCGCAACCTTGTAAATGACCAAATAAATTTACGCAGAGCGATGATGCTCATACTGTATTGTTTAATATACTCCTCCCAAATTTGATGGACTGCAGACAAGTTGTTCTGCAAAACTGCAAGCTGAGGAAAGTGATTATATAAATCATTTATCGTAAAAAAATCTAATCAACATATTGAACCTAATTAAGCATTTTTCATATAATGGCCAAATCATTAAATTAATCACATTATGGTACTCAATTCCAATACCATTTTCTACCATATCAAGAGTTGGCAATTCACAGGCTACATTATCTTGAAATGCTGTTTATAAAAAAGCTATCTCAATTCTCTAGATAATTTGATTATTGGAATAAGGATGAAAATTAAAGGGAAAATATTAACAGGAACTGGAAAGACATACCCTGCAAACCCCACCCCACTCTCTAAGACAAGAAAATTACTGATGGACAATAACCACTTGAGAGCCCTTTTTCTATTCATAGACTTAAGGAATAGAGTGATATTTTCCAATAACATATACATACTTTTCTAATGAATTGCAGGGTATTGAACATAGGCTTTAAGGCCAAAGGGGTAAATAAATTCTTTAAGTAGATTCAATGCTGTAAGATTTTGGGTAACAGCATGCTTGTCCATATTTGATGCAAGCAAAAATTCAGAGGCATCATTCAGATAGATTATAAGAATCATGCGAATAAGAAAATATATAAATGTTGAAGACTAAGAGAAACTATCAGGTTATCTGCATCTATAAGAGAAACTATCAGGTTATCTACATCTATACCAATGACCATGGGAAAGACAACAAACATATGGCCTGTAGCACCTCAAGACAAAACTCTTCAAAAATAATAGTTATTGTTGGCAATGAAGAAGGTATTTGTTTTCCTTCAAAAAGCAGAAAGATATTCACACCCAAGGTTGTAAAAGGGTTGTAACTTATAATAATCGCAAAGCCTTGTTACGTCTTTGCTCTGTATGCAACAATAAAGTCCTAAGCAGGTGGTGCTAACAAACTGAGAATTCACCTAATGAAATGACCGATGGCCACAATCTGGCATATAAAACCAGCTAAGAACAGGCTCTGGCATCTAGTAGCATATGTTGCAACTTGCAAGTTTATCAGTAGCATTCATAAGAGAATGCCCAAGTGAACTGATTCCTACTGGATCGCATACATTCACAAGTGAAAGTACAGCCGGACTTAATCATCTATTAAATATTACAACTTCAGCAGGGATACATAAACACAGAGAGAAGAAAGATTGCTTTGAACATAGGAACTTATCCAAATCAACAATAGAATGAAGGCGCAAGAATTTTCTATATAGAAACCTTAAGAAGCTCTGTATATGTAACTTCATTCCTTCCAATCATCTGCTTTTCCATCAAGTCCAAACACTTGCTTGCATGAGTTATATTCTGCATTTCTGTGCAGGCTCTTAAGAAACTATTGTACAAAGAAAGAACAGGATAGAGGTGCTGGCTTTCTCTAAGAAAATTCATCATATTAAAAGCCTGAACAAAGAACAATAGGAATACAGTAGATAAGTAAGTTTTACCATAAAAAAGGAGAGGAACTAAATGTATAATCAAAATTATATTATTTAAGAAACTAATGTTTTACCTCGTCCAAGTAACCCCCTTTACAGAGGGCTTGCATCATAAGAAAGGAACACATATTATTCAGGCTAATTTTTCTTGCCTCCAATAATTTCCAAATCTCCATAACAAACTGCAGGAAATAAAAGTGATAAGAATAAATTTCATATCTGCAAAATATTAGTGATAGTAGAATTTTCATTCAATTTTCTTTTTCTATCAAAAAAAGAGAACTCGAGAACCCTTTCTATTCTAGCGTAAGTAAACACAGTTGTGAGTTGTTTAATACTAAATGAACCTTGTAAATTAGATTTGTTTTCATTTAGGCCATATCAGACTAGTCAATAATTTATAAACAAATTTGCAGTTAAAGATTAACCCATTGCTGCGTGAGTCACTCAGTCAAGATATATAAATTCATAGAATTCCTGAGAATATAACTGAACTGCAGAATGAATCAATCAGAAAACCACAAATGTATCAATCCAACAGATTTAAACAAGAAATTATTCAAACGGCTAGTCAAGAAAACTTTAGGAAAAATAAATAAGGGTAAGCAATAAACTACTTACATCAATCAGAAATCCACTAACACAATTGGTTTAAAGGAAAATACCATGTATTCAGCTTACCAATGGGTCAGGTGCCCGTGCACAGTAGTTAATGATATCAACAAAATCATCAGCTCTTAATGAGTGGCTTCTGTAACCAAAATCTAAAAGTAGGTTAGAAGCCCTTCTTCTCTCACCCAAGCGGAGCGCATCAACAATTTGCATTTGCATATCACTGGCAGTTGATCCTGGTCCAGATTCCATATAATCAGCGCCTGCATTTTAATCTGCACTGTCAGTCCCTGAGTGAGAAATTGATTGGACAGTAAATACTAAGATTCAAGTTTAAAACCAAGACAAAAACAATAAAAGTAAGGAAAATAGCACGTTAATACAAAATTAATACATTTACAAATGAACGTAAGTGTGAGATAACTGTAACGAAATATCATCGAACTGCAACTGATTTGGGATCAAATTAGATCTGTTCAGATAAGCATCGGCATTAATCGTTTACTAGATATTACCTCGTGTTGTGGTGAGCATTTGCAGAATATGCAGCTGTACAGTGAACCTTTCACCGCCCTATAGAAACACGAACCGTGAGCAGCCAAGCTTAAAGAGAGGATTATAAGAAGAAAAAGTAGGCTATAATTTTAAAAGAAAAAAGTTCTGGATTATATATTCATAATCATCTCTGCAAAAAAAGTGAGGCATAGCTAGAAATAGCCATTGACACGAAATTAAAAAAAAGTAAAAGAATGATACATGTTGATGCCACTTGGATTTACATAAGGCATCCGCAGTTGACCGCAGAGGCAGAGCAGCCCTTGCTCTGAGAGCATGCATGCCTTGTAGCACTATCTCCCTCAAAGTTTGAATTCGTTCTGTACTTCACTTGCAGGCAGGCTGGCTCAAGCTCAAGCATTCATTCAGAGATGGAAACAGTTTTGATACGATGAAGAAGCCGGGTCTCCGAGAAAGCAACTGATTTACTGGGTCAAGGTCGGAGGCTCCGAGCCCTATAGAGTAAAGACGCTTGGGCTTGAGATGAGCTCAAGCAATTGCTCAGCCCAGAGTTTGCTTCATAATCACCGTAGAATTAGTATCCCTGTCCTCACCTTCAAAACTAAATTTTTTTTATTATAATATTATTTAGATATTTATATAATTAATGTAAAAATTAAATTATTTAAAAAATATTTTCTTCGAATATTTTAGTTCTTCAAAATTTAAAGAGGCTTGGGCTCGAGATGAGCTCAAGCAATTGCTCAGCCCAGCTTTTCCTTCATAATTACCGCAGTATCCCTTCTTGTTCCGTCCTTCAAAACTAGATGTTTAAACTTTGACATCATATTATGTCCAATGCTTACAAATAAAGGTGGCGTTAAATTTCTATTGGTGATGAAATATTTAATAATTTAAAATTTATAAAAAAATTATAAAAAATTTAGTTTTATCATTAAAAGAATATTTTTAAATATTTTAGTTTTTACTTTAATTTTATGAATGTTTCTTTGGATATATTAATGATTATTTTAAATTGATGTAATATTGTTTAAGTTACTAATTATTATTTTGTTTTGTTATAATATTATTTGGATATTTATATAATCAACATAAGGTTTACATTAATTAAAAAAGATATTTTAAAAAATGAAATTAAATATTTTAATTTTTTAAAAATTAAATTAGAATAAAGTATACCTTAAAAACTAAAATAATAATTTGAAAATTCACATATAACAACGTTGACATACTTGAATTCATTATACCTGTTTTTTTATACCTTGCCCAAAAAACATATACGAAAATTCAAAGTTTTAAACATATGTAAAAAAGACTGAAAGTAAAGAACACGTTGACATACTAAAAACTGTTTAAAACATGTCTTACACATATCAAAAAGATATTTTTCAAATCTATCGTAAGAAGTTACACAAAAAGTTTTATTTTTTTAAATGAAAGGACAAAATACCCGAATAATTTTCCTTATTAAAAATATTCACCAAAAAAACAAAGTTTTATAGAAATAATATAATATTAAAGTATATGACAATTTTCTTAATCCATTTATTTTTTTATAATAATATTAGATCATTATAGTTAAGAAATTTCATGTTATGTGGATAAAAATTAATAAAGAATCAAATATTTTTATTTTTCAAAAATAAAAAAATATTAGTTAATTTTTGTGGGATATTACATTAAAAAAATCAAGAAATATGTGGTGTGGGAGTGCAATGTTGTTAATATTAGTGATGATAAAAGAAGCCTGTCGCTGGTGCTGGTATAGGCAATGGTGTTTGTGTATTACTGTCCATGAGTGGTGTGGAGTAGCTTATTACGACGAAATGTTAGTTTTGCCACCACATCCGACGGCGCGGTTCTCTTCATTTGGCATAAATTATTCTACGCTGTACCGCCACCACCATGTGTTGCAGTTCCAAACAACGGTATCGCCGGTACACTCTGCCTCTGCCCCTGCCCCTGCCCCTGCCCCTGCCCTTGTGAACGCTGTAACCAATTCTTCCAAATTTTCTTCGTCGTCGACGCCACTCGACAAGGATCCTCCAGGACCAGATGAACTGTTCTCCCTTCACAACCGTGGATATGACTTCGCCCCCCTCCTCCGTTTTCTCTCCAACCCATCCCACTTGGACTCTGCTTCCCCCACTTCACTTCACGCAACTGAATTCCACCTCGCTCAATCTTACCGAGCGGTTCCAGCCCCACTCTGGCACGCACTCCTCAAATCTCTCTCTTCTTCTTCCTCCTCTATTGGATTGGCATGTGCTCTTGTCTCTTGGCTCCACAAGCACAACCTCTGCTTCTCCTACGAGCTCCTTTACTCCATTCTTATTCACGCGCTTGGTCGATCCGAAAAGCTTTACGAGGCTTTCCTGCTTTCTCAGCGTCAACCTCTTACCACTCTCACCTACAATGCCTTAATTGCTGCTTTTGCTCGTAACGGCGACCTTGAAACGGCTCTGAATTTGATGTCCAGAATGCGCAGTGATGGTTTCCAGCCCGATTTTGTGAATTACAGTTGTATAATCCAGTCTCTCACTCGTTCCAACAGGATAGATTCCCCCATTTTGCAGAAGCTTTATAGAGAGATTGAAAATGATGGAGTTGAGCTTGACGGGCATCTGCTGAATGATATAATCCTGGGTTTCTCAAAAGCTGGTGATCCTAGCCGGGCTATGCACTTTCTAGCTATGGCTCAGGCTAAGGTCTTAAGCCCCAAATCCGCAACTCTCAGTGCTCTTATATCTGCACTGGGAAATTTAGGTAGGATTGCGGAAGCCGAAGCTCTGTTCGAGGAAATTAAAGAGAATGGTTTGGAACCCAGAATACGGGCGTATAACGCACTTCTAAAAGGATACGTGAAAACTGGTTGTTTGAAAGATGCAGAATTCATCGTGTCCGAAATGGAGGAGGGTGGAATTCTGCCGGATGAGCATACGTACAGCCTTTTAATTGATGCATATACTCATGCAGGCAGATGGGAAAGTGCTAGAATTGTATTGCAAGAAATGAAAGCCAGCAATTTAGAGCCTAGTTCCTACGTTTATAGTAGGATTTTAGCAGGTTATCGCGACAAAGGGGAGTGGCAAAAATCATTTCAAGTTCTGAAAGAAATGAAGTGTAGCGGGGTACAACCTGATAGGCATTTTTACAATGTGATGATTGACACTTTTGGGAAATATAATTGTCTTGATCACGCAATGGCAACCTTTGAGCAGATGATGTCAGAGGGGATTCACCCTGACACTGTGACATGGAATACGCTAATAGATTGTCATTGCAAGTCGGGGCACCATGACAGAGCAGAGCTGCTGTTCCAGGAAATGCAGGAGAGTGGTTACTTGCCGTGCATCATGACTTATAATATCATGATTAATTCTATGGGGCAACAAGAAAGATGGGACCAAGTAAGTAACTTGTTAAACAGAATGCAGAGTCAGGGACTGCTTCCCAATGTAGTAACGTACACAACTCTCATTGATATATATGGAAAGTCGGGAAGATTTAGTGACGCAATAGACTGCTTAAAGGTTATGAAATCTACAGGATTCAAACCAACTTCAACCATGTATAATGCCTTAATCAATGCGTATGCTCAGAGGGTAAGTCATCACTCATGACAAACATATGAATGTTTACTAGTACATTGCTCTGTATATATCATACCAACATCCAAATGAGTGACAGTTTCGGTTATATGCAGGGTTTGTCTGAGCTAGCAGTTAATGCATTCAGGGTGATGACAGCAGAGGGATTAACACCCAGTCTTTTGGCTCTCAATTCATTAATTAATGCTTTTGGTGAAGATAGAAGGGATGCTGAAGCCTTTACTGTACTGCAGTACATGAAAGAAAATGTATTTTTCTTTTGTTTCTCCACCTTTTCTCTATTCTTATGTTGTTCAACATTGCTTCTTTTTTTTTTTTCTTGTTCATGTAACCATTCTTGCTTTCCTACTTGTCCTTTTGTTCATGTGAACTGCAGAACTTGAAACCTGATGTAGTTACATATACTACGCTCATGAAAGCTTTGATTCGTGTTGACAAGTTCCAAAAGGTACATCATTCACATGACCTGCCTGTCTCTCTTCTATCTTTTTACTTTCCTTTATTCTTGCATTTTATCTATGGATATATTGCCCTTGTTTTTTAATCATGGCCTTTCTATATTTACTTCCCATGTATTTTGGACTGCGCTGTCCCTATGAGCCTCGGCCTCATAGTAGACTTATAAATCAACTTATAAGAATTTCCAGTTTCAACTTACATAATTCAATTGGATTTAGTCTGTTGTCCTTTTTTTTTGTCCATTAAGCATCATCTATGTTATACTATCCCAATATGGAAGAGAGGATAATTTTTCATAAAGAAAAGAAATAGAAACTGTGAAAATTATGTACTTTGTTTGTCACTTATTTGTGCCCAAAGGTCAATTAACTTCATTACATTAAAATGCTGCATCGTTTGGGTTTCAGGTTCCAACTGTGTATGAAGAAATGGTTATGTCTGGATGCAATCCAGATAGAAAAGCTAGAGCAATTCTGCGATCTGCTCTTAGATACATGAAGCAGACACTGAAATCATAGCTATCAAGCATATAAATACAGCAAAAACATAGTAAATTTTGCTCGTCTGTCCAACTTGGTTATCATTATAAGGTTAGTGCTAACTTACAACCTCTTTGCTTGCGCCTTCATGCTGTGCTTGTTGGCCATAAGTTATTAGCTTTGAAGGGAATCATTCTCTTGATATCTGCATGATGATTATTTATGCCCAACAATGAAATTACACAGCTCAAGTAATCAATGACTAAGGATGGTGGAAAGATTAACATATGGTGAGTTTATTATTTTTAAGATTTAACTAGTATACTCATTACTTTCATAGACTAAATCTGAATAGGCCTAATAAATAATAATTGAGAGGTCAAGTATACAGTATTTTTGAAGAGTCTATTGCTTTTATTTTACTGCATTTATTCATTTAGAAATTCCAATATATTATGAATTTTCTTATTGCCATGTCTAAAAATCTTTTCTTTTTTTTTTTTTTTTTGGGCGGTGGGGCGTTTATAGTCAGAGGGCGCTGCTGGTGCATGGCATATAATCTATATAAGTACAACTCCAATAGTTCCTAAATGGGAAAGATGCAGAAGCAGAGGAAGTTAAGTCAAAATGCCAAATGACGTGGGAGTCCTTGGCTGCTCTCCCCTCCATTCTGTCCCTAGAAGGAAGAGATAGAATTTATTAAAATTTCATGTGTACAGAGAATATACTTTAAAATCTCTCTAATAAGTCAATGTGAATATAAAATTGGTTATTTCACTATTTGTGACATACTGACGGAGCAATTCCTAAAGCGGCGGATAATGACCTCTATAACAAGGGACCAATTTCTTTGTTCATGTGTTCTTTTAGCTGATAACGGACCAGTTCTTTAGTTGGAAACAGTAAAGAATCATATTATGGATAACGAAGGAAGGTGTTATATAGTCATACAAACAATTGAACTAACAACTATTTTTCAAAATTGCATACACAATTTCATCTGTGCCCCTCTACAGGTGATAAATTTTAGAGGGGCATGGCAGAAACAATTGGTCTAGCGTACTTGGCTTTCGAAATTCTGGAACAGAACATGAACATTAGCAACACTGAAGATAACAAGAAGAGCCTAAAATATGCTCTTATCTCTTGCATTCCAAGCTCAAGAACCTCCATCTTCTTTCCATACCTATTTCTTCTCTCCATCAAATACCCATCTAGATATTCATCTATTGACACCCACTTATCCAACTTGGAAGCAGATGCATTTGAATGAATTTCACCAAGTTGGTAAGGCCCCAATTTGAAAATTGTGACGAATGCCGCAGACCAGTCATTGAGGACTCTCTGAAATTCAAATTGACAATACAAAGAATTAGAACAATAGTTCTCACATTTTACGAAAGGTTCTCCTCCTCTGCTTTTATGTAAACCCTGATAAATAAGAACTCTTACGATAAATGTAAGAGGAAATCAGAGCAAAATAAATTTTGAAGGAATCCACAGAAGCTTTCCAATAGCCAATAACTTTTGAAGTCATGTAACTTACATTATAGGTAAACAGGTCAGTGGGATTAAACATTCTAAAACAGTCTTTTGAAGAGGCTGTTCCATCTCCATATATCTACCAGTCAAAAGGTAAGAAAAAGATAAAATAAAATAAGGACACCGCCCAGTAAGATTTACTAGCACAATAAGGGAAAGGGGTCCAACCGACAAACCTCAAAGGTGAAAGCCATGGGAACCCTCACAATGTCATACATGAAATCTGTTGCTGTCCCATGTGCCAAATACCTGTCATTAAGCAAGTTCTAATCTTGAGGAAGGAATGACATATACACAGCAGAATTCTCAAGCCTTAATTAATACTTCAAGTTCAGAGAGAAAACACCACCCATAAGTTGTTGCGAGTGGTAAATATATTTCACAAATTAAATCCAATGCCTCCTAAGCTTGTACCTACTACCGACCAAGTTGCAGCTTTCATATAAGCCTTATGCTTGCGCAACATTTAGTAAGAAAAGATAGTGTAATTTTTTAAAATATCAGGGAATGCAGTTTAAATTATGCATTTATTAGAAAATGGAAGAGTAATTTACTAGAAAGCTGCACTTGTCACATGTTATTTGCTAAAATGGATGTGACACAACCACCCAGGGATAGAAGGCAGAAGAAACATATATGTAAAACACAATCATCTGATCAAGCTGAAAATTCATACGTGTCACATTATTTCAACAAAACTCAACTAACCCTACAGAACCGCCTCCGGACCCAATCATGCAACTTTTTTTGCAATGAAGATGGTTTACTTCTTCAAGCAGCAATTTCATCCGCTGCAATGGCAATCCATCAGGGGTTGCATTTTTATGATCATATGGCATAAAAAGTGCCTGAAAGGGGAGAGGGGAAGCAAAGAAGAAAACCAACAGTGTCATGATAGAAATAATTGAAACATACCCAATATAGTTATATACACGTGCACATTCTGATATACTACAAAATATGAAAGACAACAGACCTTATTAAGTTAACTATAATCAGAGTCACTATAATGCATTAAATTAGAAATTTTCTTTCTTTACCTTCAGTTCTTGCCCTAAGATACATATCTCAGAATAACAAATAGCAAGAATGAAAACAGCAATAATTACTTTGGTGCCTCCAAATGAACAGCAAAATGACAACAACAACAACATCAATAATAATAAGCAATAATGCAGTAAAACTAGAACAAGTTTATTAAGTAATGTACTGTCAATTATCTAAGCCTGTCCTAAATATTAAGACTAAACCTTCTTCTCTATCCCCAAAAGAGATTTTGTAGAACTGTGCTTCTATCACTATTTTCACTTGTGTAAACAGATTAAATCTGGATGGAGTGGTAAGCACAACTTTGATTTCACTTGAAATTTCATGCTTTTCAACAACTTTTAGCCACATAATAAAATGAGAAATCTTGTAAGTGTCTAAGCACAATTTTATTCTAGTTGAAACTTCATGCTCCCTAAAATGAAAAGAAACTTTTGACATTGTGCATCAGATTAGTAAACTGCCAACTAATACAAGTTTTAGTGGCATTTTTAAGCAAAATATTTGAAAGCGTAGAATAGTTTGTAAGCCATTACAGTTGTCCAAACACCAAATAGGAATTAGGGAGTAGTTACTTTATCTATCTGATTCTGAACAATCAAATTAAAGATTACTTTTTGAAAGGTAGTGAAGCTTTTAATATTGAAGGCTAACGTAACATATTAGAGCATTAGTAAACTACCGTCAATAATGCACTTTCAAATACTATTTATTGCTGGGGTTATAATATGCAAATCCTGAATTGAGCACAAATGTGGATAATATTCCATAGTGAGAATTAATTCGAATTTTAGAAATGGGTAACAAAAAAATGAACAAAAAAATTACCTCCATTCCTGAGTGCACGTTAACCCATACATGTGGATCAAATGATATTGCAAGTTTCCGAATGATTTGAGTTTCAGGCTCACTAAAAGGAGAAGCTCCCGGATTCTCCTCATATGGATCATAATCCTATTGATCAGAGTAATAATAAGAATAATAATAATAATGTGAAAGAGAAACAAGAAATTTAAAAAATTTCATGAGGTGAAAGCCTGAGTGTCACACTATAAAGTATGGCAGTTCACAACCAACAATTAATTCTATAATTTTGATGAAGAGATTAAGGAAAAATGATGAACCTTCTCCTTTTTGCCCCAATCTACACTCCAATTTCTGTTGAGATCAACCCCTCTGCCTGCCATATAATGCAAACTGAAGCTTTTCAATACCTTAAATTTGGCCAATTAATACTTTAAAGATACTAAAAACAAATGCAAGACCATTTCTTCTCTCACAGAGATCTCCTGATTCAACTAGTTTGCGGCCATTCAAGTTTTCCATTGGAATCACCTGATAAAGAATAGACATCAGCAATGTCCAGTCCAGATACCAAATTTCTCTACCAAACTTATTAATTCTACAAAGGTAACATATAATTTAATGACAATTTGATCTAGCTCGTTCAATTTTTTTTTTCTTAATTAACTTCAGGAAAAAATTAAAGATAACCAGAAAATGTTCTATGGAAATTGAGGAGCGAGAAATAGTTAAGCATGGCAATGTCAGAAACATCTAAGAAATACCAAAATTTCCAAAATTGAAAATTTTTGCAAGTCTTTTTATCAAAAAAAAAAAATTACAGGTCTAAGACTTTGATATATTGATCAAAGATACCTAAAATCTTAATAATTGTGTCAGGTAGAACAGGAGCTATGTTTGCATAGCATAAAATGTAGAAGAATGGGGATAGATTTGTGATTCCTTTTTACAACATTATGGTCCAGGAAGGAAAATTTGGAAACTGTTTGGGGGAAATCATAAATATTGGCATTGCAATAGAAGTGAGGTTTCAAATGAGCATTCACTGAATTCTATTACAATAACAATAGCTACTATATGAGAGACACTGAACAAAGTGGCTCTAATAAGTGCTTTTGTACATAATCAAAGACAGCCGGGATGCTTATTATCAGGAAAAAAAAAAAAAAACTGGATAGCATGAAAGCTAGTATAAAATAATTCAGGTGCAACATAAAAACACAAAATACAAGCAGAACAAATGTTGATAAAAATTTTATTTTCATTATTGGTAAGTCTCAGAAGGAGGCATTGCCAGGAAACATGAAGTTTGAACCCACATCCCACCCTTTTCTTGCGAAGGGGTCCAGGAGAAGGTCCCTAAGTAATCAGCCACATTTCTGGATATATTTTGACTTACCTTTATTACAAGCTTGTCAAGTGTACTATTTAAGGAAGTTCGATTCATGCTGGGTAGAAATCGTTCTTCACTTAGAATTGACAAGATCCTTAAAGCAAGTTCTGAGGTAATCAGTTCCCTTCCATGCTGCCCAAAACTCTGGAAGACAAGTAATCATCTGTCAAAAAAACCAGAATAACCAATTTGAGATAACTATCCACTACATGTCAAATTATAGCTTTCGCTAAAAGCATGCTACATTGTCTTTGCATCATTATGATAATTTTTCCCCCTTCTAGGCATTCAGCACTTGAAGAAAAGGCTAAGCCTTAACATACAACTATTTGTGATTTAATGACTTTCCAAGTAAAATATCATGTTAATAACAGCAATAATGCAGGAAACTTACCAAAAGGATCCGAAATTTTGACTTCTCATGATTCTCTCTCTTTCCCTGGCAATAAGTAACTACCATGACCTCAGCACCATAGCCCTTATTTTCAGCTTTAATTTTCTCCATCTGTTTAGAAACAAGAAAATAATTTGTAGCTTAGCATAACTACACATCACAAACTATCTGAATACATCATAGATGACCCACAGTGAGTTTATCTGGGTGACGACCGACCAAAGCCTGGATCTCTTCCATCAAATCACCACTGCAGAATGCCACCAAAATGCTTAAGAAACAGATTAACATTTTCATGAAAAAAATTAAACTGGAAATAGCTTAAACTCAAGTATCAGAATAATAAGTATAACTATGACGAAAGATCCAAATGAGTTTCAGGTCAAATAAGAGTCTAATAAATAGAGATAGGAAAGAAGATAAACACTACAGAAAATTAAATCCAATGAAATTTTACTGCACCATCTTGCCAAAAGTACATAAAAGATGTTCTAGTAAAAATTAAGATAAATGCTACAATCTAGAAAAACACCAAGTGACACACTACAGCATTTGTATCCTCCCAATATACATGCCTAAATATTTTTAAAAAACATCCAGATCTATTCTCAATTAAATCAACTCATAGCTTTGATCAAACATCTTTATTCTTTATCTTTGTTTCCCCCCATACACCTTAGCATTCTCATCTACACACATATTCATACCTGTGGTCACTCAACAACCAAATACAGTTACCATAAAGAGTGGTAGAGCATACATGATACAAACACCTGTAGGATATTATCCTTCATCTTTGACATCCACAAGCAATGAGACGATGCAAGAAACTAAACATGAGAATAATTAAAGCTTCACATAGAGCGTGAAAAAAAGAGAATAAACAAGCAGAGCACAGGAAAAATTCGCTTGTCCTATATTATGGGTATTGGGTTACATTAGAAAAAGCGTCCTTCTCCACATAATACTACAGATAGAACACAAGTTAGAGTTAATTTTCCAGACATTAATTTAACGGTTATATAAAAACGTAACTGAACCCCAAAAGAGAATAGAACAATAAAAAGTTTAGCACCGACTTCTATGATTCACGTGAAATGCGAAGATATGAAAATGAGAACTTTCAATTCGAGTCTAACAGAATAATTTCAGGAGAAACAGACGATGCACCACCACAGATTGGCCATACAGATATGTGGATGTGCAAATAGATACAAGGGTCAAAAAGGACTTACCTGGAATGATAGAGATCGTAGTTGATTGGCATATCTGAAGGTTGAGTGAGATTATTAGTTTTGCCATCAGCAACAACGAGAACACGTGAAAAAACAAAGAAACAGATGTTGATTAAGAACCAAAACGATGAGAAAGAATAGAGATCATCCATGCCAAGACCAAGAGTAGCAATGGAAATTTCTTGTTTTTCTGTCTCTTGATTCATTTCGTTAATGTCACTCGGTCGCTGAATTCCTCGTCCATGTTTGGGCATCTAGAAAAATAAATGGCGGTGGAGAGAGTATGATGTTCCTGTGAGCTTGCCTGGGAATTTTCCACGCTCAACGGTCTTGACGGAACGCGGGTACCAGACCGGTCCGGGTCACTTTGATCATCCGGGTCTTTCTTGAACCTGTGACCCGATTCACATCCTTTTTTTTTTAAAAAAATATACTAGGCCTAAACTGTGCGTTTTGATGCACACTCGTTTAGGGTAGTCATCCAGCAGCATACTTCCCGCAAGCCGCAACATTCTTCCCGTAACAGCACGCAGGTCGTCCCGGCCAGCACAGCTCTGTTCTGTCACCCGCCGGCCGCAGCAGCTCTCCGTCACGAGTGGTTCATTGGTGCGTTTGGCTGCAATTCGTGGTTAGTTTTTTTTTTTTTAGCTTGTTGGTTTAGATTCTTTAATCTTGGTTCATTGGTACGTTTTACTGCAATGCTGCGTTTTGTCCAGAATTTGTGCTATTTGTTGCAAGGTTTGTTGCAATGCTGGGTTTTGTACGATTTGTTGCAGGTTCTTTAACCATACAAGCTCTCTTTTCTAATGTTTGTGTTATGTGTTTCTCTGATTCTAAGAATGGCAGTCACATATTTTTTTCACTGTCCAATTGCTAGATCTTTGTGGTGCAGACTTTTGGTATTTTTGGTAAACACTGGATTTGTCCAAAGAGTTTGGATCAATTTCTGATATGCTAATTCTATAGGTCTTCAATTTCTCTATAAGCAATTATTTGATTAATTGATGGTGTTAGTGCGTCAATTCTTATACTATTGTCAATTGATCCTCATCCATATGTAAAACATCCCGCTATATTTTGCCATGAATGTCCTATTTTAATTGCAGACATACATGACACTATTATGTTAAATCACCTAATATTCAAATCATTAGAATCTGCATTTTTACTTCATGTTATTTGATCTAATACACAAACTTGAAATCTATAAATTGTGATGTTTGCTTAGATTAATTATTATAACTTGATGTGTTTATTTAAAATTGTTACATTTAGTTTGGGAATTAAGAACATTTGAATTATGATTAAACATATTTACTTGTTTTTTTTATAATTTGAAGTATGAACTTATGCTTAGTGTTTTTATTTAATGGTGCTTATAATTTTATAACACAACAACATCAACAAACAAAGCCTTTTCCCATTGGCTACATAGAGCAAGCGATGCCAATTTGTTTTATCTTGACTCATTTTTATTGTTAAGTTATTTATAGTTAAATCCATCTTAATAATTTTTCCTATTGTTTTCTTTGGTCTCTCCATCTATTTTTGTTTCTTCCATTTCCCTGCTTTAAAAATTTGGATCATGATGAGCCTGCATATTAATATTATTTACTTGATCCATTGATAATCGGGGCTGGTTGTGGGTACCCGCATGGGTTGCCTTCTGTTTTGTTAAATAAAGTTCATGAGGTACTAGGGTTGATTAGGGTTTTGTGCAGAGTTCTGAAAAGGAAGCCATGAGCCGGAGCTTGGGTATACCAGTGAAACTACTACATGAGGCTTCGGGTCACGTGGTCACTGTGGAGCTGAAGAGTGGAGAACTCTATCGAGGAAGTATGATCGAGTGTGAAGACAACTGGAATTGTCAACTTGAGAACATTACCTATACTGCCAAGGTACTTCTCATTTGTGATAATTCAACTTCTGCATCTCATTCTGGTCTCCTCATACTCATTCTTGTTTGCTTAGTTTTCATGTTTTATTGAAATCTTGAAGAGCTTGGATTTCTGATCAGCCAATTTTGATCCTAGTAGCAAATTTCATTGAAGTTTTCTGAACCCTATAAGATGCCATCTATTCAAGAAACACGTTTGGCAGATTTATTTATTTATTTTTATGAGAGATATTATTTGTACAAGATATTTGACCATGTTCTGTCGATCCTATTCTCCTGCTGGTTTAAGACTTTGAGATTGGATGAGTTGATGTTATTATTTTACAGGTTAGATTTAATCCAGTTTAGATCATTTCTGTTAGGCGTATTCATGGCTTAGGTTGGTTCGGGTTGAAGAGTTTTTTCAACTCAACCCAATCAACATATAGCGAGTTGGGTTGTGTTCTATGAAATTCATCATAGAACCCAAACAACCCAACCAGTACTTGTGCGGGTTTATTTGGGTCAGGTTGACGGGTTGAATTTTAAAAAATAAAAATTATATTTTTATTTAATTTCTTTTAATAAAATAATATATAAATCATAAATATAAGAAAATAAAGATTATTCTTCATCTACAAGTACTAAGATAAACTAATTTCAAAATCATATTATTTTTCTTATCTGTAAATACTAAGATAAATTAATTTTAAAACCATATCATGATATCTAATTTACATATACTATTTTAAATTATGTTTCTTTCAATTTGTTTAATCATTTATCCACATATGCAAAAAAGTAATTGATTGGAGTTAATTAATAAATAAAAAAAATTTAAAAAAAATACTAAAAAAATATACAACATAAAGGCTTAACATATATATATTTTTTTTTAAAAGAAAAATTAAATACTTTGGGTTGGGCGGGTTGGTTCGGGTTGAAACGGGATTATTTTCTTCAACCTGCAACCCGAACCATTCATGACGGGTTGAAAAAATGAACCCAAACTAACATGTCAACCTAATCCAATTATGCGGATTGGGTGAAATTTGGCAAGTTGGCCCAACCCAATGAACATCCCTAATTTCAGTCATAATTGAACTTGTAAAGAACCAAAACATAAACATGGTTATTTGGAAGCTTGGATACCTTGGGGAAGCAAAAAGGAGGTCCAAATGTTGTGCTTTTCCACTTTCCTTATCCAAGTAAATGGCTAGAAGTAGTTCCCAATTCTTAGTGGCACCATCTCCTGATGTCATGTGCTTATACAAGTAATTGTGAAGTTTGCAAGCATTTAATTACTATTATCTTGTTTGAGCTTTTAAGTTACTGTTTAATAGTTATAGTTCATATTTGAGAGGTGTTTACCTGTGACTATGAGTGTCAGTATTACTCATGACTGGAGTCGACACAACATTAAATATTGTTCTGCATTTTCATTTGTCCAAAGTATAGCAAACATGTCATTACATATGCATGACATATCAAATTTTCTACACTAGAGTAATGAGTATCCAATTACCAATACCTACCACAAGAATGCATATATATAATAGTGTTTAGCTTAAAAAAATTTAGCATGATGTACTATGCCAAGTCCTAATATCAAACATAAAGCTAGAATTTAAAATGAAGATTGAAGGACGTTGTTACCTTGTATTTGTTCTCCTCCCATCCCCCAAAATGATAATTCATAGTAATAATAATAATAATAATATTGAAACCTAATGTACACAAGGAGGCTGACATCTGCTAAGTAATAGAGATATGCTTATACTCAGATCTGTATGGCAGACTTAGCCCTCAGACATATATAATTAATTTGACTTGCCATAGTGTCAACCTCTGTTTTTTGTATACCCTGCCTTCCATTTTCCTTTATTTATCATTGAGGATATACTCATACCAGATACAGGAGGGGCCTAACGGAAAGTTGTTGAGATTTTCCCTATCTCCCATTTCAAACTTTAAGTTAATATGTGCACTGACCTGCATATTAGTTGCTGATAATGGCCAAATTTTCCTCAGGATGGAAAAACATCACAACTTGAACATGTATTTATTCGAGGCAGCAAAGTCAGGTATAACTATATTTTACATAATGAATAAAATTTATATTCCAAATAAGACTTTTTATTTTCTGTATGGTAGTTGGGAAGTGCTTCGACATAATATGAATTTTAACAGGTTTATGGTCATACCCGACATGCTGAAGAATGCTCCAATGTTTAAGCGTTTGGATGCTAGAATTAAGGTACCTTTATATTTTCAAGTGATTAAGAACTCCGTGTTTGGTATATCCGTTCTTGTATAATTTATGCCTTTTGAATCCTGAAGGGCAAGGGTGCATCACTTGGAGTTGGTAGGGGTAGAGCAGTTGCAATGCGCGCAAAGGTACTTTATACACACACACACACACACACACATATATATATATGAACCTAGGTTTCCTTTTGGCTTATCCATTATATATGTGGTTTAACTCCAAATGTTGCTTGTGTAGGCTCAAGCTGCTGGCCGTGGCGTAGCACCTGGTAAGGGTGTTGTACCGCCTGTGCGGAGGTGATTAGTCTTCATCTATTCTCCTGTTTTCTTCTGCATGTTTAACATGATATTTAGATGCGATGTAGAATGCCCTTTTTGTGTGGAACAAAGAAAAACAAATAGGAATTGCCTATCTAGACTTAATAGATTGTTCTCTTTATGGATGAATTAATTGTACTTTTGGGCTTATCTTTGTATTAACTACTTGGCAAGTAGTTTCTATAATGATTCTGTAGAAATGTTTTTGTTTGAGACTTCATGTTCCCATTTCACTGTACTTAACGAGTAAATTAGTAATTTAGTCTTAAATTTATTCTCTCATCAATTTAATCTTCCAGTAATAAAGTCTCTTAATTTAGTTCTTGAAAATTCATTGAACTTTGTCTATTTGGTTCTTGATAAAATCTTTTAATTTAATTTGTGATACATTTTTTCTTCAATCAAAATGGTCTTTTTTTGGATCTCAAATGCTTGACCGAGTGTTTTTTATTCCCAAAAAAACATGTTTTATTTATCCCATAAAAGCATTTTTTTTTTCGCGTCCACAAATGCTTTTGTGATGGACTATTTTGATAGTGGTAAAATGTTTTGAAATTAAATTAAAAGATTTTCTTTTTAAAAAATCAAATTGAAAATAGAGTGACTTTTTAAGGATTAAATTAGTAAGTTTTATTTTTTTGAAGGAAGATTGATTTTTGAAGTATTAAATTATTAATTTATTTTTTAAGAAAAGTAAATAAATAATTAATTATGTAATACTTTCTGTAATTTGATAGTGAAATCAAGTCCCCTAAAATAAATAAATAAATGCTTAGATAAAAAATGTTTTTATCTGTCTCATCCAATGGGAGAAGTATAACTAGTAGATGTATATTTTGGGAGTGAGTCTGGAGTTTTCATCTGTCTCATTCAATGGGAGAGGCTAGAAGCAGTAAAAGCAACCTCACGTCGAGTCATTTTGGATCAAGGAATTGAAACACTGTCTTTATATGTTTTCTGTGAGACAAATTGTTGGTTGATTAGCTATCAAAAGCTCACTAAGAATTCTGGTGTCAGTCTTTGATCCTTCTACACACAAACTGGGTCTACTTGTGTCTGCTGTAGCAAGAGGTTTTCTATACTACGTTTAATTTCCTTGCACTGTGTTATTTATACTGGACCTCTGGGCATTATTTATTTATTTTTAGCGAAATGCAATGTTAATATTAGAAAAAATCATTTTAATGTCAACAATGCACATAATTGGCTAATAAAATTCCAAAACGGCTCTCGGGAGAGACTTTTAGATATGTAAATTGCATTATTTTATTTATATATTAATCAATAACGTTGAAAGATTCATTTTTTTTTGTTGATTAATATATATATATATTTATGAATTCTTAAAAAAAATTTTAGTCATATCCATCGTGAGATACTTTTTTGGTTGGAGCATGCGTGTCAAGGACTTCTGACGACGTGGTATGTTAGCAATGATTCATGTCACTCTATAATCACAAGTGGCTGTAAGTAATTTAGCGGAAAACACCAAAAACTGGATAAGGAACCATGAATGCATGACGTCCTTAATTATTTTAACAATTTTTCCCAACTCGATCCAACCTCTTTTTTAGTCGCCATAAATAATTAAATACTAATCATTCCATTTAAAATATCGTCGATAGCTTCAAGCAAGTACTATCTTTTCGGGTTCGCGATACGTAAAAATATGCTATGTAAATAAGAAAAATTGAGACATCATACTTTCATATTATTATTCATGCATAATGTACCTATGTTAATACTTTACACTCTTCTTTATTTTTTGAACAATTACTTTAACATGGAATAAAGAATAATTTAAAGGAAGTGAGATGGATGAAACAATCCATTCAATTTATTGAAGTTTAATTAAAAAAAATGGTACTTCACTTATCAAATATTAGAATTAGATTAGATGAGATGAGATAAAAGAGCAGAATTTTTAGTTTTACTTTTACAATATCAACTATTTTTATAAAATAAATATATGAGAATAAAGTTAAAAAAAATAAAATATAAAATATAAAAATTTGGGTATTGGTTAAATGTAATTGAATCAGACTATAGAAAATTGATACAATTTATTCTAAATTTTATTAAATTTAAAACATTTTTTAAATTAAAAATAAAACTTTGTATGAGCCTATGGGTATTGGAGAAAAGGTGGACCTTGTGTTATGTAATTGCATATCTTAGCTGGAATTTTGGATGAGTCCGGGACGAAATATTGTAACTCGTGACGCAGCGCAAAGTTAAATTCTCTAATAATTATAAATACGTAGGAATATGAAAAATAAAACATTTATAAATTGACAGATTCGGAGGAAAGACTTTCTTATCAGCACAGTCCACAGGTCGCAGCTCTTATCTCTCTGTCTCTTTCTCTCTTCGCGATCTCTCAGTCTCTGCAGCAACTTGTTGCCATGGATCCCTACAAGGTACTGGAATGTTGATACTGTTTCTTTCAATTTTATTGCGTACCCGTAAATATAATCTGTCATTCTATTTGTAGTTTATTTCTCCATTTGGGTTTGAAATCTCTCTCTTGTACGGTTTAATAAAATCCTCGATCCCCTTCTTCATTCATGATTTTCCCTAGTTCTTAATTATTTTGCTTGTCTGTTGTCCTTACTGGATATTCAAGCTTTGTATAGGTATATGTTGTAATTTGGTAGAATTAAGACAGCAGAAAACATGAGAAAAACTTTCACTTAATGGTATAAGCGGGTATTTCTGTGTCTATGATTAAGCTTAGAGAATGTTTGCTGACTAGTTTGTTGCGTTTTATTATGACTTGCAGCACCGGCCATCAAGCGCCTTCAATTCTCCCTTCTGGACTACAAATTCCGGTGCTCCAGTATGGAATAATAACTCATCTCTAACTGTCGGATCTAGAGGTATTACTGTATTTGTGATTTTCAATCACTGTATAACGAGGCAATAATCAAATGGTCGTCAGGACATGATCCCCAAATTTTATGCAAACCATTCCTTTATGGTAGAATTGAATGCACATCTGAATGGGATTCCTATTTGATGAAATTCCAAAAGCACTTCTTATTGTTGGGTTACTAAGTTGTGAAATGATTATGGTCTTATTATTCTGAAATCTATGAAAAATTGGTTTATTGTGGATGAGTGAGCGCCAATAGTCCAGCACGTTGTCCCATCCCACGTTTTAACAAAAAATTGACCATAAGTTTGAAGATAGCAGGGTATAAATTTTTATCATCAGTCCACATCCTTTGTAATTTTAAATTATATATATCTATCCTGTTTTGCAGGTCCAATTCTCCTGGAGGATTATCATCTGGTAGAGAAGCTTGCAAACTTTGATAGGGAACGCATCCCAGAACGTGTGGTCCATGCAAGGGGAGCTAGTGCAAAGGGATTTTTTGAAGTCACTCATGACATTTCTCACCTGACATGTGCAGATTTTCTTCGCGCCCCTGGAGTTCAGACACCTGTCATTGTTCGATTCTCAACTGTTATCCATGAGCGTGGTAGCCCTGAAACTCTGAGGGATCCTCGGGGTTTTGCTGTGAAGTTTTACACCAGAGAGGTAAGGGTTTGAGTGTATAGATGCTAAAATTATCTCCTGATGGTCTAAATAAGACAACTGTCTGAGTTTAGATCCATCTCTCTCTTTCTCTCATATACTTGAAGCAGTTCCCACTGTAACTGAGGGGAAAAACTTTGGTTGCTTAACTGTTAATAAATGTTTTCAAAGTAGACGTAGTCGGTATTTGGTACTATTTGTTATTCTTACTTCTACCTTGTGAACCCAGGGTAACTTCGATCTAGTGGGAAACAACTTTCCTGTCTTCTTTATCCGTGATGGAATGAAGTTCCCAGATATGGTCCATGCTCTTAAACCCAATCCCAAGTCCCACATCCAGGAGAACTGGAGGATTCTTGACTTCTTCTCCCATCATCCAGAAAGCCTTCACATGTTCACCTTCTTATTTGATGATCTGGGTGTCCCACAAGATTATAGGCATATGGAAGGTTCTGGCGTTAACACATATACCTTGATCAACAAGGCTGGGAAAGCACACTATGTAAAATTTCACTGGAAACCCACCTGTGGTGTTAAGTGCCTGTTGGAGGCAGAGGCCATTAAAGTTGGAGGATCTAACCACAGCCATGCCACTCAAGACCTTTATGATTCAATTGCAGCCGGAAACTATCCTGAGTGGAAGCTCTACATCCAGACAATAGATCCTGACCATGAAGACAGATTTGATTTTGACCCACTTGATGTAACCAAAACTTGGCCAGAGGACATTTTGCCCCTGCAGCCAGTTGGCCGCTTGGTCTTGAATAAAAACATTGATAACTTCTTTGCTGAGAATGAACAACTTGCATTTTGCCCTGCCATTGTGGTGCCTGGTATATACTACTCAGACGATAAGTTACTCCAAACTCGGATATTTTCCTACTCTGATACACAGAGACACAGACTTGGACCAAACTACTTGCAACTTCCTGCTAATGCTCCCAAATGCGCTCATCACAACAATCACCATGAAGGTTTCATGAATTTCATGCACAGGGATGAAGAGGTAAATCAATTTTTTCTTTCATCTTATTCTGGATAAGAAGCTGTTGCCATTTCAAGTTATTTACTACCCAGTGCCATTCCATATATTCATTTACATGCTTGTTATTTCTTTTCTATTAATGTGATATTGTAGCATATGATTTTGTTGTATACATTTTTTCTAATGAACGCAATGCTTCTGATTTATAGGTCAATTACTTTCCTTCAAGGTATGATTCTGTACGTCATGCAGAAACGTTTCCTATTCCTCCTGCTATCTGCACTGGAAGGCGTGAAAAGGTTAGTTGTCATCAACTGTATAATGTAAAAAATGTGGAACATCCAATTGAATCCACGAGCCATGGGTTTCAATTTAGAATATCTAGTTAATTCAGCATTAATTTGTATGAGAGATCACACAATTTTAGGACTCCAATCATATGTTTTCACAAAAGTTCACTGAGAAGCATTATTACGAATATATGGTGCTATTTTTGTTTTTCTGATTTAGTTAAGATATATAGGAGATACAATATGAAAATTGATCTAATGCCACATAGTACTATGAGATGGTTCTTAATTGCTGGTAAAACAGAGCCTCTATTAACTGAAGGGTCGGAAAGTATTTACTTGTAGTAGTAGCAGTTATGGATAGGCCGATTGAAAGCATTAATGATAAATGTTTTGAAAAAACAAATTATAAGATTCTGAAAATAAACAGTTGAATTAGGACAAGGATGTTGATTTGATTCAATTGCTTAATGCAGTGCATAATTGAGAAGGAGAACAACTTCAAGCAACCTGGAGAGAGATACCGATCCTGGGCACTTGACAGGTGACTGTTATAAACTAAATAAGTAAACAATAAAATATAGAGTAAATTTGGTTTTTTTAAAACTGAAACTTCTTAATTTAGTCTCTAAATGATTTTTTTTTCCAATTAAAATGGTCTTTCCTCTAAATAAATTTTATTCAATTAATAAATGAAAATTTATGTAACCATTAACTCATTAGCGAAAACACGAAGTTAGTTCAGGTGACATTTTCTTCCAAAACGGTCATCTAAGCAAATTCTGCAAAACTATGTGACAATCAAAATGTCCATATTTTATGAGAACTTGTTTAAGCGATCCCATTTTGGAGGAACTTGTCACATGGACAAATATAGGTCGTGATGGTCAGATAAATTATTGTTTACTAAATGAAAAAAAAAAATGTCCAACAGAGGATCATTTTAACGGTAGAAAATATTTTAGGAACTAAATTGAAGAATTTTTATCTTTAGAGGACTAAATTAAGAAAAGAGTTATATTTTACGGACTAGATTATTAATTTACTTTAAAATATAATTGGTGTCCAATGTTGCATTCTCTGCTGTTTTCTTACTTCTCAGACAAGATAGATTTGTCCGCCGATGGGTTGAGGCTTTATCTGACCCACGTGTCACCCATGAGATCCGCAGCATCTGGATATCATACTGGTCTCAGGTGAGACTCACCTTTACTTCAATTTCAGTGTGACTGAAGCAAATCTACACTATACTCGCGTGCTCATGTGATGTTCTTTGATGTTATTGCCGCTCAGGCATGCCCTTCTCTTGGTCAGAAGATAGCTTCTCATCTGAACTTGAGGTAGCTTCTCATCTAAAGGTTGGAAGAGTTGCTGATGAGCGAAATCTGGCAAATACGTGGTTTGTGGGTTCGGGTCATTCGAAAGGATCAACCCTTTTGTTGCAGCATGATATCGTATACCAATTACCATGTATAATGTATCTAATTGCTTTAACTGTGGCTACATAATAAACGCCGGTTGGTTGTATTATAACTGCTAGTTCTTTATTTAAGTAGCATATTGCCGATCCATTTGTTGCTGGGGATTAATTGTCGTTTGTAGTAGCATTAATTTAGATTTGGTCAGTTACTGTTACTCCTGTCGTTGGTGAAAGTTTGGATCGGAAGCAAGCCCAAATGCCCAATGGCATATTGTAGTGCTGTAGGCCCATTCAAACGACTTCGTACCCGTTAGGGTTATTACTAGTTTCGTTAGTTTTAACTTTTAACTTTGGTTGCGCATGTGGATCAAGTCGTGGGATGTAGCATACTGCTTGCGCTGGATGCACCGGTTGGTGTTCCAATTACATTTAATCGTGGTCAGAATTTCAATTTTTATTTTATATTTTTAACAGGAAAACTCGTTACAACATATGAATGGATTACTTTACAATAATTAACGTTGCCTCTGCCAGCATCAGATAACTTGTGTTTCGTGTTAGTTTTTGATAATAGAGATAATAGCTAGCGAGGAAAATAACAAGGGCTAGTTGTAGTGGTCCCGGCCATACGAAACAACCCTTACCGTTTCCCAGGCTACGATCAATATGTTGCCCCACTTATTTAGTCCTTAGTCCATTCTTTCTTTTATCAATCACTGACTTGCCAACTTGTCATCAAGTACAAATTCTAGATTTGTTTCTAAAAAATAAAAGGGTCATGTTACAGGGAGTTTGCATTTTTTAAGTTAGAGCTTAGCTCATCTTTTTTCTTCTTTTGCTTTTATCATCTCCTAGAATAAAAATTGTTCTCTAATTATTTTAAATTTAAACGAGTTCTCCCCCTCCTCCATTCTTTGTTCTTGTACTTATTTCTCTCTCCTTCCAAACAAAATTGCCTGTAGTAAACTATGGATTTTGGCAAAAATTTAACCAAGTTGTTGAAACATCATGTGAGAAGGATCAAGATGGTTAGTTTGGCGTTTTACGATCAGACATATTGAGAATTATAAAAAAATATATTTATTTAGGATTACAATATTGCTTCTTCTTCTCCTTTTTCAAATTGAGTTGCAGGTTGTTGGGTCGTATGGAGCAAAGGGGAACAAATGTTCATAAATGCAATAGAAGCAAATTAGCCCGGAAACAACTACCATGTTTGCTTATCAAACCAAGGCATATTGACAATAAAATAATACCAAATTAAAAATCAATGGGGAGAAAGAAAGAGACGAAGTGTCAGCAACCACAAAATATAAAATGGGAGATCGAAGTGCCTGGTGACATTGAACCAGCGTGTCACCATCATGTATAATAAGTTCAAAGATTCTTTTTTGGACTTTCAGACAAATTCTCAGGGCTATTTCTGGAAACTGATTAAATGAATAAACCCAAGTTATTTTAATTTTATAGCTTTTCATTTTGGTTTGGACTCGGGACTTCGGTATTCTCATCACTCCAACTCGAAGCGAACATAAACGGATAAAAGTGGTGGATCTCCGTTGGTGAGGATTCGTCCTTCAAAGTTCAAACCTCAACATAAGAGAGGCTCCGAAAGAGAACGAGATTCTTATCCTCATTTTGTTATTATTTTTTGGTGTGTCATGTCCTTATTTTATTGTTTACATAATGCGATGGGGAATCTCGTGTTATGGAGTTTGATATTCTCAAATACCACTTCATAAATATAAAATTGTGAACAGACGCAGTTAGAATCGGATGTTGAAAATGGACGATTTCAATTTTCATGAATATAAATGATGTACTGTTGCTAAGAAACAAGAATCTCGTATCTTTGACATCGTAATAAAGGGAAGATATTTTATGACACTCGAAATGAATTGAAATGCACTAGATACCTTCACATTCAAACATAACTTGTACCACTTAAACTTGTATCTGCGTTGAAATTCATAAAATAAAAACATTAAGGTCCCTGTAAGAAAGTATCAAAATTTGAGAAATTGTTTATTGTTTGGTTGAGAAATTCTTGGATTCACATCAGACGTCATATACCGCAAAAGCAACTAGTTTTAAATTTGCCTTTGTTTTGTCAATTGAAATTGCATGACTGAATCAAGGTGGAGCCCTCCTAGGCCCCAGGCCCCCCATGGTTGGTTGACATTGAAAATTTGTGAGTATTGTTGGATTGGTTTGGTTAGGTCTGTAAAAGTAAAAGATTAGAAGTAAGAGAAAGAGAAGAGGCGCTTGGGTGTGATTTGTGAATTAATAATGTACATGGTCCAAAATTCCCAAACCAGCGTGAGCCAGAAGTTTGAATTGATATGATAACATAATATGGCTAAAATGCAAAATGGAAAAGTAGGGAGTTTGTGGGAAATTAATGTGCGAACGGCAGCACCTCCGTCTCCATATTTTCTTTCTTTTTTTTATGGTCTACTAAAAGGATTCTGATTCCATTCAACATAAAATATTGAGAGTGGTGGGCAACGGCAACAGCAACAGCAACAGCATCAGCAACCGCAAAAGCATCAGCAAAGGCATCGTGGCTGCTGGAGGTTGCTTGCTTGTGTGCCTGGTTGACCTTTACTGCATTCGCATTCTGCATTCTGCACTGCCACATTTCCATCGCCAAAATCCCGGGATTCTGTGCATGTGAGCTGAACCTGAGCCTGAGCCTGAGCCTGCCTCTCCATTCAGCGGCCTTCCCTTGGGTGATTCTCGTACCTACCTGTACCTATGCTAATTGCTATGCATACCACCAAGGTAGTGATGTGAAGGTACTAGTACTTCTCCCTCTTTCCTTCTCTCCTTCTTCACTTCTTTCCTTCTCCTTCCTCTTAACATTATAAAACTTCACTGACTTTACCTATAAATTAAATTATAAATTAATCCCCCCACCCCCCCACTTGGTATCTTCCAGAATCTTTACACGCTCAGTTATTCCTTCTTTTTCTTTTTTCTCCTCTCTAGTTTCTCCCCTGCTCAAGATTTATTCACCTCTCTATCTGATTTTATTTCCTTTCGCTACTCCTGGAATCTTGAATATCACTTGTGCAAATTGATCTTTCACCAACGGTATTGGCAGAATCTTGTGTAGATGGGTATAACTTTTCTGGTTCGACATTTTTGCCGTTTGATTTTGCTTGTTAATGATGGGAATTTATTCTATCAGTGCTTTGGTTCATTCCATGCTTGATTGGCGCACACAAATGTTCTCCGATCCGATATCTTTACTGACGACTTATTGACAACTTTGGACAAGACAAGGTTGGAAGACGGAAGGAAGAGTGATATCGCCTAAAGCTTTGCCTTATTTTACTATCCACTAGTTACACACTCACACTCACTTCAAATCCAAATCAGATCTGTTTGGGAGCTGATATTTCTGTAACTTGGCGGAAGAAATAGAAGCATCAGCATGGGAGACGGTGCTGTGTCACCCGGTACCTTGCTGGAAGGGCCGCCTGATTCATCCATGGATTTCGATTACATGGATGAACTTTTCTTAGACGGATGTTGGTTGGAAACCACTACGGATGGGTCTGATTTCTTTCTGCGAAGCCCCTCTACTTCTAATCCCCTATTTGACCCTTCATTTCCATGGCCTGCCTTGGACACCAATGGGCATGGCAGTTTAGAAGCAAGGCAGAGTCCCTTGTTTAATGAATTCCAAGAAACACAAATCAATACACGAGCGGGTGGCAAAGGCAGGGATATAATTAATTTGGCAGTTACTCGTAATCAACCCGAAATTAACTCGGTTGAAAGCTCAGAAGTCGTCAAAAGGTGGTGGATTGGACCCATGGCTAATCCTAACCCTGAATCTTCTGTGTTGGAGAGACTAATTAGAGCCCTTGTGTATATCAGAGATTTCAATAGAGACAAGGATATGCTAATACAAATATGGGTGCCAATTAATAGAGGGGGTAGAAGGATTCTGACCACTAGTGATCTTCCCTTCTCGCTTGAAACCAGCCGTCCAAATCTTGCAAAGTACCGAGAAATCTCTGTGAAATATCAGTTCTCAGCTGAGGATGACTCTAAGGGGCTGGTGGCAGGATTGCCTGGTCGAGTTTTTACAGACAAGATTCCTGAGTGGACTCCTGATGTTCGTTTCTTCAGAAGTGATGAGTACCCTCGAGTTGACCATGCTCAAGAGTACGATGTACGTGGAACTTTAGCCCTTCCAATCTTTGAACAAGGCAGCAAGACTTGCTTGGGTGTTATTGAGGTTGTGATGACTACGCAGCAGATCAAGTATTTCCCCGAACTTGAAAGTGTATGCAAAGCACTTGAGGTTTTTCCCCTTGCTCATTTCTATCTAATTTTGCTTGCGTATCAATGTGAATTGCATCTTTCCTTATTATTCTACCATTTCTCTTACAACTATCCTTTGACCCTTATGTCCATGTCTTCTCTTGGCCTTGTTTTCAAATCCATATTTTTACAGTAATCTTCTGCTCTTCTCCTGTGATTTAATGTCTATGATTTACATATTTCATTATGAATGCAAATAGCATGGCTTCCTCTTGCCAAACAAGTAGAATTTACCCGCCAAATGTGAGATCATTATCAAAACTTGAATTAATTTCAGTTTAATGATTGGACGAAAGTTGTTAACTTGCAGGCCGTTGATCTTAGAAGCTCAAAACTTTCAAGTATGCAGAATTTGAAGGTAAATGGACTATCATCTTAAAAAAGAATGTATTGAACTGAAGTTTTCAACTTGGTTATGAAAACTGGTTTCATTTTAGCAGGCATGCAACAATTCCTATGAAGCTGCACTACCTGAGATTCAAGAGGTATTGAGATCTGCATGTGACATGCACAAATTGCCTTTAGCTCAAACTTGGGTTCCATGCATCCAACAAGGCAAAGATGGGTGCCGGCACTCGGATGATAATTATCTACATTGTATATCACCTGTGGAGCATGCTTGCTATATAGGTGATCCTTGCGTCCGGGCTTTTCATGAGGCTTGCTCTGAGCATCACTTGTTGAAAGGTCTAGGTGTTGCTGGTGGAGCTTTTGTGACCAATCAACCTTGCTTCTCAACTGACATAACTTCCTTAAGCAAGAGAGACTATCCACTGTCTCACCATGCCAGAATTTTTGGGTTGAGAGCTGCTGTTGCTATACGCCTGCGAAGCATCTATAGCAGCACAGATGACTTTGTCCTAGAGTTCTTCTTGCCTGTAAATTGTACTGATAGTGAAAAACAGAAGAAGATGCTTACTTCATTGTCCATGATTATACAAAGGGTTTGCCATAGCTTGCGGGTCATAACAGATAAAGAATTGGAGGAAGAAACTAGCTTATCAGTTGATGAAGTCATAATCTCTGCAGATAGTAGATCGGCTAGGATGGAGCTCCAACAGAGTGGAACGGCTGCCTCATTGGGCACCAAAGAGAAGTCAAGTGAAACAGTAAATAGACAGTTTTCTGACCTAAGCCAGCAAGAAGACTCTATTTTACAAGGAAACCTTGACTATGTTGGGGAGTGTTCTACTATTGGTGAAGGTGGCTTACCCATTGTTGGTATAAGTAAAACGGGAGATAAAAGACGGACCAAAGCAGAGAAAACTATCACCTTGCAGGTTCTTCGGCAATATTTTGCTGGAAGCCTAAAAGATGCGGCAAAGAATATTGGTGGTAAGCTCTAATAAAAGCATATTTCCATCTTATACTTGTGATCTGGAAATTACAAACTCCAAAATTTAACTCAATACTGAATTTAATTCTGTGTAATCCTTTGAAATATTATGATCTTTTATCATTAAGTTTGCTAGTATTAGCTCCGACTAAATTCCCAGATAGTCACAAGTACACAACATGTCTCCCCAACATGTCAAAGTGCACAATATGTTTGGTATTTTTTCCCTTTTTATTTTCTGCAACTCTACTAGAAGTATCATTGAAAACCATCTTTTGTGTTATTTTTTCCCAGTATGTACTACAACTTTGAAAAGAATCTGCCGCCAACATGGGATAAAGCGCTGGCCTTCTCGGAAAATAAAAAAGGTTGGTCACTCCTTGCAGAAACTTCAACTTGTTATTGACTCAGTTCAAGGTGCCTCTAGTGCTTTCCAAATAGATTCCTTCTACTCAAAGTTTCCGGAACTAGCCTCCCCAAATTTTCCAGGAAGCAACTTGTTCTCAACTGGTAAGCAAAGTGACAATCCAAATCCACCAAGCATGCGCTTACTGAGCCCAGAAGCACCCTCATCTTCGGGCAGTCAGAGTTCCAGCTCAAGCCATTCATGTTCCAGCATGTCAGAGCAACAGCATTCCGGGCAAAATGTTGCTGGTAGGGTTGGAGAAGATGGTTGTGATAGGTTGTTGAAGAGGATCAGAAGTGAAGCAGAGCTAAAAAGCTTTAGTCAAGATAGAGCAGAGCTCTTGCCCAGATCCCAAAGCCAGGAAACACTTGGTGAACATCCAAAAACTGTGTTGAAAAGTAGTCACAAAGCACCTCAAAAGGAGGATGCTCAGAGAGTAAAAGTCACATTTAGAGATGAGAAAGCCCGGTTTCGGATGCCAAAAACTTGGGGTTATGAAGATCTTTTGCGGGAAATTGCTATGCGATTTAACATAGATGACATGAGCAAGTTCGATATCAAGTATCTGGACGATGACTCTGAGTGGGTACTACTGACTTGTGATGCTGATTTAGAGGAGTGCATTGATGTTTGTCAGTCATCTCAGAGCAGTACCATCAAACTTTGCCTCCAAGTTTCCAGAAGTCTAGGTCTTCATGATTGTAAATCATAGGATCGTTTGTCAAATATTTTAACCAGTATTGCAAGTTTGTAGCATTAAAGGACAATTCCGATTCTTTTTCTCAAGAGAATGATCTTGGTTATACTCTAAAAAGTTAAAAATGTACAGAGGCCCCCAATATTTGAAGCAATGAGGAGTTGCAATGTTGGTTCATCTTAAACAATATCTTGTTTTTTGGTTTCAGAATTGAGTTGAGAAAACTATCAATGGGTCGAGAGAAACAACCCAAACGCGAAGAGTGTGTTTGGACTATGCTATTTTGTTTGTTGTTTCCAATGCAGCAATCATATATAAATTAATTTGTTGGATGTCACTGATCCATGCAATCAAAATCAGATGCCATATGATGAGTTTCTTGGTAGCAGAAAAACCTTGGCTATTTGTTTAGTTTGAATGAACAGCACATGAAAGTGACGCATTTATTCTAAAATGTCAAGCGCCAACATCCAAGTTGGATGAAGCCTACGATTATTCTATTTCTTCAGCAATCTGCTCGTTTTGTTTACTCAAATATTCATATTAGATTTGAATAATTTATGTAAAAGAAAGATTAAATTCGGCCTCCGTGACATTATGTATATGTATTCAATATTTTAGTGTAGTCAGGATCTGGAGTATTCTCTTGTTAATTATAAATTTATAATAATATTTTCTACGTAGTCTCTTTTGTTCATTCTTAAGTCATGGACTCCATTGTCATTGTTGTAGTTTAAATCCATTAAGATAATAATGGCATTAGTGGTGGTTTTGACCTCATTTCTTTATTAATGCAAGGCATTATTATTATTATGTCTAAGACTATTATTTGCATTGGAGATGAATGCACAGGAAATTTGCATTCGGAAGCAGTGGCAGACTGGCAGCAGTGTAGACTGTAGAGCTCAAATCAATGTCAGTTTCCAGTAGGTCTACTCTCAGGAGAGGTATGGCTTCGCCTGAAATATTATAATAATAATAATAATAATAATAATAATAATAATAATAACTCATTGATAAGTCATCACGGGAAGGTTGTTACTGCTACTGCGCTAGGCAATCCAATCCGCCTAAATATATTCACCTCCTATATTTGATTAATTAAGCATAATCAATAAACATGCATCTTCATTTCAAAAAATAAAATAATAAACATGCATCTTATTATGAAGGGTTTTTAATTTTAATATTATGGTTCAAAGTACTACTTACAAAGTAATGTTTCTGATCTGATCACATTCACACCTTCAATATAATTTGGTTGAAACATGGGTGTTGACTCCAAGTCCAACAAATCCTTTCTTATTGACGCTAAGCTTGCCATCGCAAAATAAAAGCAATAAATATCAAAAATGGAAGAGGGGAGGAGAGCCAAAACCAATTAATTAATGTATTGTATATTTAAGAGTAAGTTTTGCTTCCTTTAGAAGAGATTAGAGAGTACAAAAGGAACATATGCCGACAGACACACCAAGAACCTTGTGCCAGGGTTTCAATTTTGTTGTGATTTTTGTGCTTCAGTTGAGCTGAAACCGGGAGGTCAGGGACTCAGGGAGGCCCATTCCTCTCAGGCCTATACATCTGGATTTTCTTGTACAGGATATTTGTCCAAAAAAAAGATAAACAAAAGCTTATTCAAACTTTCACTGGTCCTTGCCTGTATTTTGGGCTGTTCTTCAAAATTCATTATATTCCATGTGGCATTCCTTGGCGAATTACAAATTAGCCAAAGCTTATGTATTTTTGGTATAAAATATTTATTACAATATTCATTACTTGTCATTTTTTTTATTCGTATTTATATTTATTTAAAATATTCGATATTCGAATCTTAATTATATTTAAAAAAATATTAATTTTAATATTCGTATTTAAAATTGTTTAAAATACTTAAAAAAATAGATGTTAAATACTTTATAATCAATCAATCTATTCAATATTCATCTAATAAAATTTTTTTAAATATTATAAATGATTATAAAAAATTATTTTATTATAAAAAAATTACATAATTATTATAAACTAAAATTAAAAATAACAATTCTAATATTAATAAAAACATAAAATTTTATTTAATAATATATATTATTTAGATATCAGATATCAAATATTTTATCCATCAATTCATATTAAACAAATATAAAATATTTAAAGTCAATATTCACATATTTAATATTAAGTAATTTTTTTAAATAAATACTACTAAATATTCATAATATTCATATCTATTTTTATTCCTAATATTTATTCATACTATCATTCAATCTATTAATCTTTTTTTATTACATAAGAACAGCAGTACATAGATTCAATCTATTAATCTTAACATCTAACAATCACATAACCGACAAAAATTAACATTCAACACTTCAAAAACTAACCTACGCTACTTTATTTTGTGAAAAACGAATAATCTTCAAATTGATAACAAAACTTACATTTGAAAAATGTTCCTTCTTTTGAATCAAATACGAGACTTAAAAATCAACTTTTGTTGATTACATGGACATGGTTGTCATAGGAATACTGAAGTTAATATATGCCTAATTAATTGTTTTGGTTTTTATGATAATGTAATGGGTCAAAATATTTTTCTTTAGACGGTAAAATGTAATTACTCTTATTAAAACAAAGGAGAGATTTATATACTTTTTCTGTTTTTAAGTAAATTACATTATTCTCAATTGATTTTGTCTCAGATCTATTTGTTTCGTGTGATTTAGAGGAAATTTACGTGTATAATAATATAAAAAGTGTTACATACATTTTAAAGGGAATTGATTTTGAACCAAATTATATGGGATAAGTGTAATTTTTTTTAATTATGTTTTATTTAGAAGAAAATGATGATTTCAAAGGGCGAGGGCAAAATAAAATCAGCTACGAAAGAAGCAGAAATGTAAAATGTCGCAAGATCAGATAATCGCATGAAATAAAATGAAGCTTCCTTTTAACAACTGCGTTAAATTATTGAGATAGATTCCCATACCCGTTGATGCACTTTGTTGACACCCCACATCTGAAGCAAAATCGACGGAAAACAAACTTGTGTGTTTTCTGTTCATGCTTGTTGCTCCTAATCTGCGGATTCATACATAGACCCTTTGTTTTTTTTTTTGGGGTTTCCCTTTCGCTGCTTTGGAATCCAACTATCCATTCATCAATTCTCTCTTTGGGAGGACTACATTCTGGGATTTCTTATTTGTATCTCAAATCGGACCGATTTGATTCGTATTTGTATATCTGTGATTCTCAATTGTTTGGTGCCTGGTGCGATCTAATCTAAGGAGTTGTGAAGTAAAGTTGCTGTTAATAATATAGGATGGCAGGACCCAATATGGATCAGTTTGAGGCATATTTTAGGAGAGCAGATTTAGACGGGGATAGCAGAATCAGTGGAGCTGAAGCTGTCTCTTTCTTCCAAGGATCCAACTTGCCAAAACACGTTCTTGCTCAGGTTTGGTTTCCGTCTTACCCTAAACTACTTTGCTTAATTCGAGTAATTGGATTTGTCTGGATTCATTTTTGTTTATATATTTATGTTCCTTAAGAAGTCATATGGCTGAATCCATGTTTACTCTGTATGACTGATTGTGTGTATTACGGTATTGGAGCAATTTCCTCAGACAAAATGGTTGAAAGCAATTTTTAAAAATTTCAAAGGATGTTTTTCATGCTGTCATTCTTGTTCCCATAAACTGGCAAAGAAAAATGGCGATTGGAAGAATTATCAATCTTCAAACCCTATTTAGCATAATGCTTCTTGTTGTGGTTTCTTCGTAACCAAAATTTATTGTATGAGCTACAGATATGGATGCATGCTGATCAGGCCAAAACTGGATTCCTTGGGCAGACAGAGTTTTATAATGCTCTAAAATTAGTTACTGTGGCACAGAGTAAGCGAGAGTTAACACCTGATATTGTTAAGGCAGCATTATATGGTCCTGCTGCTGCTAAAATCCCTGCACCTCAGATCAATCTTTCTGTTCTACCTCCACCACTACCAAATTCAGTGGCTGCTGCTGCTGCTGCTGCTGCTCCACAGACAGGTGCAAGTAGACCATCATCATCCCAAAGTTTTTCCTATACAGGACAAGGGTTATCAGGTCAAATTGTAAACCAGCTGTACACTCCTTCCCAACAAAATCAGACCATGAGACCACCTCAACCCATGCCTGCCAGTAGTGCTTCCCGTCCACAACAGGGTATTGCCAGTCTGGATCCTTCTAAAGGGGTCAGAATGGCGGGTCACAATCTCTCAAACCCAAGCATGTTGACTGATTGGAATAGTGGAAGGCCTAGTACAATGACTATGAGGCCCAGGGGGATCACTCCATCTGTGCCCTTATCGAATTCAACATCACAAGCTCCAGTCTCATCTGTTTCCCAGCCAACAAATATGAGCAGTAAAACATTATCAGTTTCTGGTAATGGCTTCTCTCCCAATTCAGCTTTTGGCAATGATTTATTCTCTGCTGCCCCATCCACACCAAAACAAGAACCTATTGGACAGAACTATTCTGCTAGCAGTACACCTGCCTCATCAGCCATTGTTCCAGATTCCAGTGGTGCCCAACCTGCAAGTAAGCATAATGCACTTGATTCACTGCAGATTATGAATGGTCAGTTTCAACGCAAGCAGCCATCAGCAAACCCAAACCAACAGATTTCATCTGCAGCTTCTTCACTTACATCATCTGGAACATCAGCTGGACCTGGAAATACTCATTCTGACAATTCACTGCTTTCTTGGCCAAAAATGAAACCTTCGGATGTGCAGAAGTATACGAAGGTGTTTATGGAAGTAGACACTGACAGGGATGGAAAAATCACTGGGGAGCAGGCACGCAGTCTATTTTTAAGTTGGAGATTACCAATAGGTAAACATTTTTGCTTCCCAACTGTTAGATGTGCTGTTTATTTATTTTGGTACATTAATGAGTTAACTGGCCCTCAAGCAATCCCACAGTTAACAAGAACAATACATAGCAGTAGATTTGTCTACCAATTCAAAGTGTTCCTTGAATTTTACACCCAACATCAATTGATGGAGTTTTGACGTTGTTGAAGAATTTGCTGATGACTTTCTAATACAAAATAAAAGCTGCTTATACAAACATGTTGCACCAATAAGATGATGATTTTATTAAATACATTGCTCATGGCTTATTTTTGAGAGTCTGTTTCTTTTATATGTTCTGTTTGATTATGTATTTTGAAACCTTTCTTGGACAGGTCTTTTAGGAGATCTTCTAATATTTCTCTGATAAGTAATGTAAATTATATATTTGTGGCTTTTCTGCAGATGTCTTAAAGAAGGTGTGGGACTTATCTGATCAGGATAATGACAGTATGCTTTCTTTGAAGGAGTTTTGCTTTGCTCTATATTTGATGGAGCGACACAGGGAAGGTCGCTCGCTTCCACCATCTCTTCCAAGTAATGTCTTATATGATGAGACACTGCTGTCTATGACAGGTCATCCAAAAATTTCGTATGGAAATGCAGCTTGGGGTGTAGGTCCAGGTATTTTTCACAATAACTTAATATCTTCAATTTTTTTCTTTTGCTTTATCTTGTAGTACGTTTCTTGTTAATTTTTCTTTTTTGGCTATTTATTGTAACAAGGTTTTCAGCAGCAACAAGGGATGCCAGGTGCCCAGCCAGTGGCACCAGTAACTGTTTCAAGGCCGCCAGTCCAAGGAACATCTTCCCGAGTTGATGATCGCCCAATGCAACCCAATCAACAAAAGTCAGCTGCTCCTGTCATGGAGGATTCCTTTTTGAACCAAGTCGATAATGGGAAGCAGGGTAAATTAAACTCAAAGCCTGATGAGGCAACAACTACAGCAAAAAAGGTATTTCCTTTGCTTTTCTGGTTTTTTCCTGTTTATTAATCAATCTATGACATCAACAGTTGCATTATTAACAGAAAAATGGGGGAAAAAAGTTCAACTTAGGTTTTGAATTATCCACTGACAATAATGAATTTAAACATGTTTCTGTCTGAAATTGTTTCTTTTTTTAATAATCTAAAAGCATCTGTAATTAAAAAAATTCTTAAAAATGATACATTCTTTCATAATTTTTTGGTGTTTGATTTATTCTGCAAAATGACTTACTCTTCTTAAACGAGGAAGTCATTTTTTCTTCTTGTAGAGTTGTTTTCCACTTGGTCATAGACTCATAGTGTTTTCAATTCAATGAAAATGATCATTTGAACCTAAACAGTTAAACTGTTAGGTAAAGATTCATTCATAATTTTATTTTAATTTCTGACAGTAGCTTCGAAAATAGATTTTTATTTTTTAAATTGTAATAACCAGTCAATTCTAAACTCTGTTTAGAGGAAAAGTGAAGTGTTTTTGTTTTGTTAATTGATTAAGAAAAGTATTTGTGGCTTTCATTTATCTTCGTCAATTGGACTATCAGTTAGTTCCAAGCCATCCCTCCCTGGATAGCACAGTTTAGTGGAAATTTACAAGGGGAATAAACCCAATTATGATAGCGCATGGGCATCTTATCCATCCAAATTGCTCACTATTTGAATATTGTTCCTCGTTAATTTCATAAATTATAACAATTTATAATTTTTTCTTCAAAAAAAAAACTCCAGACTTTCACGAAATTCTTTTCTCTTTAATAATAATCATCCAACAAGCTGTATTCTTCTTTTTTAGGAAAAAGAAGAATTTTATTGAGAGAGTAGATACAAGAGATTACATGAATAGAGGAAAGAGATCCTCTTCAGCTAAAACCTAAAAAACAATAGAAAGGAATCAAGATTCTAGCTCTACAGAGCTTTCTTGCATACTCCAATGTTTTTTGTTTTTTTCCTTCTTGTATAACTATGGTTATTGCGTTTTCATATTAGAATTGTTTTTATGTTTTGATCACTTCACCAATGCATCCATATGTGCAAACCTGATAGGCCTAAACCACTAGTCACCTATTCTAGAAGGAATAAGAACAAACCAGAGGAGAGATCACTGCTGTCTTGGTTAGGCATTTCGCCACTTTACTTGTTTTAAGCCTACTTTTTAGGTTCAGTTAAATGGGAGAGGGAAGTGCACCATTACCCTAACCCATTCCCAGTTTTTAGGCATGTTTTCACTGCCATTATCTCAGTTTAATTATGCTAATAACTGTACTCTATTTTCTGAGTACTTTAGATGGGTATTCATCTATAAATACCCTTAGGTCCTTCTAATTCAGCATCTTGACTTTATTCAGTAAATTTGTACTTGGGTTTGGTCCTCCTACAGACTCATATAGTGGACAATTCAGTGTTAAGATCCTTGCACGTGTTCTGCTACTATTTTTCCCTTTACTAATTCTTATTTCATTTGGTAGTGCTATCAAAACCATGTCTGGAGATATGTTTTATTTATCTATTAGTGGTCTCACGTCTCTTGCACATTCTGAGAGATTATAAAAGAAACATGCTTCTCTTTGTTGTTGTAGGTTGAAGTAACAGAGAATGTGATCTTGGATTCAAAAGAGAAGCTTGAGCTCTACCGCAACAAAATGCAGGAATTGGTGAGTAGTTTATATATTGTTTCCTTTTTTTTATTTTGATCTATGGAGATATCTCATCCTTAACATTTCATATGGTTGAGATCAGTTATCTTATCTGTGTTATGCACTTTTGGTTTTGTCTGAATGAATAGGCTGACTAGTTCAAACTGGTAGTTTGCTTGAAACCATACTTCCTCTAAAGAATGGGGTAATTGCATGCTGATTAGGTTACATTAAAAGTAACTTTGGCAATGATTTCTGACCTTATACTCTGTAGAAGAATTAGTGCATCATAAACTTGTAATTTAGCTTGAACTCACTATTAAACCATGCATATGGCGTATAGTTTTGTTTTTTTGGGCATTACATGATGGTGTTGCTTCTGCTAAATAAGTTGAATTGTATTTCTGACCTGCCATGTGGTTGTCAAGCCTGTGATTAATACAATATGCCTTGTCCTGCTGGTAATTCTGATATATGACATATTATCAAATATGCTTAGTGCCTATAGTTATTTCATGATGGGCTTTACGGTTCCAATTAGGTTTAGGATTTTACAGACTGTGATTAATTTGTGGTTAGGAAGACTGGATATTTTTGAAGGGAAGAGCTTCTTTCATTAGAAAACTGTGGCTGGAAGCGCACAGCAGTACAAAATTTGTGGATTCTAAGTTTCTAACTTGAAGATTTTATGGGGCATAAGTGACAAAAAATTTATGGTTTTTAATCTTTAAATAGGTGGTTGTAATTTGTGAAACTGATGTAAGACATACAAAAGAAGGTGGAATGGAGGAGGAGGAATTCATTTCAATTCTTAACTTTTCAACTTGCTAAAATGCTTGATTATATATACTATAAGATTCTTAGTACTAAAAGAATTAAGACTTCAACTAAATTGCGCTGCTTGAAGCAGGATTCTTAAACAAGGAAACTGCTTTACATCTGAAATTGATATCTTAATAAAGATACCTAAACTCTAACAAAGATCTAATACTTGTTTGTATGACCCTTTATGAAATTTAAGAATCATTTTCCAAGCCTCTATCTGTAACAAACTTACAATATGTAAGTTTGCTGACAATTTTGCTGCCTTGGCACAATTTCCTTGCACTATGCTGATCATGGAGAATTATCGCCTGTCATGCTTTATTTAGTGTTTTTTCTGGAAACTGATATTCTGGAGGAGTTAATTGGGGCAATTGTTTTTCTGGATTCTTTTTTTTCCCTTGGTATGCCCCTAATCAGAAATTCTGAGTTTCTAACTAGCTCATCTCAGGTGATCTTGTGCAATATGTACTTTGAAGTGGTGGCTGACTGCATATTTTGATTTGTGCAATCAGTTGTATGTGTTTATTTAATTATTTTTGGTTACTTGTATATCAGGTTCTATATAAAAGCAGATGTGAAAATCGACTAAATGAAATCACAGAAAGGGCATCTGCAGATAAACGTGAGGTATGTTCCTTTTCTTGAATTGTAATGTTTTAAAAATTTGAAAATAATTGAGCTCTCAATTCTGTCATTTGATGGTATGTTGCAGGCAGAGTCACTGACCAAGAAATATGAGGAGAAGTACAAGCAAGTAGCAGAAATTGCGTCCAAATTGACCATTGAAGAGGCTAAATTCCGTGATATACAGGTAATAAGAAATCTGTTTTAGGTGACTATGCCTTCTAGTTAATTTGTAATGGCTTAGGTGAAGTATTGACTGGTTTGGAATCAGTATTTACTATTGAATGCTTGCCCCTTTTTGGTATATATGCTTTTGGGACAAGTGACATCCAGGATTTTTCTTCTTTTTCTCTGAATAATTCACAACCTTATGCCTGTTGAGTGAAGAACTTGAAATATCATCTTATGTATTTTGGAGTGGGGTGCCCAGAATTTAGCTAACTGGACTAAGTGGAGTCTATATTGACTTGGAACAAATAGGTGCTACACAAGCTCCTTTTCAAGGGTACAACCCTTATGTTTAACAGAATTGATTTTCTTATTTCCACCCCAAACCCCCCCCCCCCCCTCTCCCTTTCTTTCCTTTCAATTTAATGTTGTGGTTTATTTATGATCTCTTTGGAATTAGCTCTTATGTTTGCAATCAATTTAAAATTGATGTGTTTTCCGTCTATATATTGGCTATCTGTTTCCCTCCTCGTCAACCTCCATGCTACTTCCTGACTTGACTTTGCACTTGCAGCTTAGCAGTTCTAGGATGTAAAATGATTGTCTTGAAATATTTTAATGCATCAATTAAGCATTAGTTAATACATCTTTAGGAAAGGAAGATGGAGTTGCAGCAAGCTATTATCAAAATGGAACAGGGTGGCAGTTCAGATGGTATCCTTCAGGTGAATTTTCCACTTGAAATAAGATAGAAATTCTATGAAAGTTGTTTGTTACTGATGTTTTGCTTCTTCGTTAGGTCCGTGCTGATCGTGTGCAGTCAGATCTTGAGGGGTTACTAAGGGCCTTAGCTGAAAGATGCAAGAAACACGGGATACATGTGAAGTCAAATGCAATTGTTGAACTTCCTATTGGTAATTTTAATCTTATGTGTTCTCTTTATCATGATTCTTTCCCATCACTCCTTAACCACTCAATTTTTGTTCTTTGCTGAATGCCAATAATCACTTCAAAAATTTGTGACGTATTTTAATTTTCTTTTCCTCTTGTGATGCAATACACCAAAAACAACTACAAACAAAGCCTTTTCTTACTAGTTGGGTTCGGCTACATGGATCAAGCGATGCCAACTTGTTCCATTTTGGCTCATTTCTATTATTAGGTTATTTATAGCTAAATCCATCTTAATAATTTTTCTTATTGTTTCTTTAGTCTCCCCCTATCTCTAGTTATTAAACTACTTTTCATTTGGTCAATCTCTAATGGTCTCCTTTGTACACGACCAAACCACCTAAGGTACCTTTCTACCTACTTTTCTATGATAGGTGCTACCCTAACTTTTTCTATAATGCAGTCATTCCTAATCCTATCTTTTCTAGCTTATCTACTCATCCAATGCAACATTCTCATTTCTGTGACTTTGAATTTTTGCTCATGTTAACTTTTTATCGCCTAACATTCAGGGCCATACAATAATGTAAGTCTTATAGTTGTACGATAAAATTTTTCTTTAAGCTTGAATGGTACTTTTCTATTACAAATAATACCTAAAACCCTTCTCTTTTTCATCCTCTTGTGATACATCTCTTTTTTCTATTTTCTTTTTTCCTTATGGAATTATCCTCAATCTTCAACTTGTTGAAGCCTCTCTTTACATTTTAGAAACCTTCATTTTAAGGTTCTTTTGTAAAATCGAGGGCATGCTCTATTGGCTTATAACTTGTTATTTGTATGTATCAATAGCTTTTTGGAGAAATCTCTTCATTCCCGTGGTGGTGATTTGGCATTGTGGGTACCTTGTTAGGCATAGTTATTTATGGAAAAAAAAAATTGGTTGAGAAAAACATGCGATATTTAGCATTCACCATTAGATTACTTGGCAATATTGCATGTATCTTCACATAGGAAGTGGAACTGGGGAGAGTGTTGTTATAGATTAGTGTATTTTTACTGTAGCAAATTGCTATAAGTGATTGCACTGTTCTATGTATCTAACTAAAATTGTTATCATGCATGATTATGAACCCAATAAATTACAAGGTTGGCAACCCGGAGTTCCAGAGGGTGCAGCTGTGTGGGATGAAGATTGGGATAAATTTGAAGATGAAGGTTTGATGCATTCTGTCTCGTAACATTTTTTCCCCTCTTTTTTCGTGTAATAATTTCCTAAATAATTGCTTTATCTACTCGCAGGATTTGCCAATGATCTCACTGTCGATGTGAATAATGTGTCTTCAAAACCAAAACCTGCATTCATTCAGGGTGAACAAGATTTCTCTGATGATAATTCAATTCATGGTTCACCCGTACATGTAAATGAAAAGAAAGGAAACTTTACAAGTAATGGTGATTATGCACTTGAAGGTGAATCTGCATACACACACAATGAAGATGACATAGCAAGAAGCTCTCATGATAGTCCCACTGGAGAGACCATTATAGGCAGCCCCCCTCAAGAATTTTCAAGTGTTCATTTTGGAAAAAGTTCTGAAGCAGATCCAGAGACAAATAGGTAGTTCTTTGTTCTTATTTTCTTATTAGCATTTGGGGGAGAGGGGCCAAGGATCCACTTGGAAAGGGGGTTGATTTATTCCTTTTCCCATCCTTTTTGCGGTTTTATCCTTCTTCCTCCTGTGCCTAGCTTTGCCTGTGGTGCATGTTAGTAATCATGTTATTAATCTGTGGCAACAGAAGTTTTGATGAATCGACCTGGGGTGTCTTTGACAATAATGATGATGTGGACTCGGTGTGGGGTTTTAATACAGCTAATGCCAAGGTAACTCCTGATCTACATGGCTTTCATTCTTTTTTAATATATGTATTTCAGTGTTTCTTTTTGAATGAAATATGTTAAGTATTTCCAAATTAGTGTGAGCGTTGAGGAGGAACTAATCTTGTTAAGAGATATTATGAATTAAGAAAAATCTTGTAGGTTAAGAATATTAGAATAGAGTTACCCTGTTAAGAGGTACTAGGGATTTATAAACCCAATGTAGTTGAGCATTCAATTCTTATGAAGGATATTACTAATATTTATTTGACATGGAAACAAAAATTGGATTGCTTCCATGGTATAATTGTTTACTTATTCACCAATGCAAAAGTTAATGCATCTTAAAGCAAATCATGTAGTATACCCAACATCTTAGAGGGTGAGCCTTGGAGTAACGAAAAAGTTGCTGTCATGTGACCTGAAAGTCACAGATTCAAATATTAAAAACAGTCTCTCTGCTTGTAAGGGTAAGGCTGTGTACATCTGATTCTTCTCAAATCTCACTTAGTGAGAGTCTCGTGCATTGGTCAGCCCTTTTATAAGCTCACCCAGATGTCTGAATTCTTGGTATGCTTATCTGTGATTTTCTTAGCATTTCAATCTTGTATCTGCTATAGAAAATTATATAAGCTATGTCTAATGCTAGTATGTTTGACATAAAGATGGTTCCAATCTGGAGAATTCTTTTTGAGCCTTCTTCTAAATAAGCTAACTGTTTGATCTCTTTCATGATTTGTGTCACTTGACGCTAAAAGATGATGTTTCATCTAGCTTGAGCATTAAAGGCTAAGAACACATTATTTTTTATTTTCTCAAGAAAAACATGATGCACATGGAATCTCATTGTGTATTATCTGGCTTTTGCATAACAACAATCATTTTTAAGCTAGTTGAAGTTAGATACTTGGTCTATGCAATTGGATTCTGACTCTAATAAGCAAAAAGCTTTTCATGTGAGTATCAAAATGATCAAGTTGCTTTGAATTTTTGGACAGAAATACATCCCTGCTGTGTCATAATCCTGGACTTGGTGTAACGATAATTTAGGAAAAGCTATAAGAATGATCATGTTTGCTTCAATTCTGCAGGATTCTGACTTGGATAAGCAGAGGGATTTCTTTAAATCTGGTGATTTTGGTATAAACCCAGTTAGGACAGGTACAGATGGCACATTTCAGACGAGGAGCCCATTTACTTTTGATGATTCCGTGCCTGGGACTCCGCTTTCCAAGTTTGGCAACTCCCCACGGTTCAGTGAGGCAGGAGATCACTTCTTTGACAATATGTCGAGGTTTGATTCCTTCAGCATCCATGACAGTGGTTTTTCTCCACAACCTGAGAGGCTTACAAGATTTGATTCCATAAGTAGCAGCCGAGACTTTGGTTACAATAATGAGAAGTTCACAAGGTTTGATTCCATGAGTAGCAGCAAAGATTTTGGCTATACTTCAGAGAGACTGACAAGGTTCGATTCCATGAATAGCAGCAAAGATTTTGGCTTCAGTCATGACAGACATGCCAGGTTTGACTCAATAAGCAGCACCAAGGACTTCGGCCACAGTGGTGCATTCTCATTTGATGACTCTGATCCATTTGGCTCTTCTGGCCCATTTAAGGTTTCTTCAGAGAGCCAAACTCCAAAGAAAGGTTCTGATAGTTGGAGTGCGTTCTAGCATGCGGTTTAACTCGTTTTTCTTTTTTGTTCCCATGGCATTGGTTGTGCTTGTTACTTTGTAGTCAATTTTTTGTGTGTACAGGTAGAAGCAAAGTTGAACGGTTATATGGTATTGTATGCCGTATTAGTTTGAAGACAGTTCCTTCTGTTACTTTTTTGGGGTCGTGGTACACGGGAGAATGATGGGCTTTGAGGGAAGACTGGGAGAGAAGAATTTAAACAACTGCTATTGTGTATGTACTTCTAAGTTGAATGAGGGGTGCTTGCAAAAGTCTTTGTTTCGTTCGAGTAGTATTACTAGTTCGCTTGGGTCACCTGAAATTTTCTTTAACCTTGATTGTTTTTTTAACGTGATGGAGTAGAGGTTTAAACCTTCACTCCATCCTTGAGAATTGATAAACACACCTCTCAAATGATTGCATAGCATAGCCTTGGTAAGAACAAATTTGAAATTATGCTTACAACAACAATCTAATCCACTATCAACCATAAGAAATTTGGAACCATTTAAAAGAGAAATGATCCAGGACATATAAGTAGATTTAAGAGGGCCTTCTATGGAATAGAGGGACATGGAATTTAAAAAGTCGACAGAATTTTTCTATTAATGCATTTAAAAAGAATTTCAAAGTTCTGTAATATATTGTTTTTCATGAAAAAAAGTTATTGAATTTACAGAGATCTACCTCAGGCACTTTTTATTATTGTTGATGACACGTAGGAGATTCTTTTTTTTCTTTTCTTATTTATCATTTCTTCAAATTAGGAAGAAGATTTTAACTATAGCTAAACCCTAAACCACACATCAGATTAAATAAGATATATTGATAGTACAAATAAAAAAAAATAGAAAGAAGAGAACCATTTAGTAAAAAAAATATTTAAATTTTTATCTTTAACTTGGAATTATTATATTTTATTTTGATATTTTTTATAAATAAAAATTATTTATATAATTATCATTTTATAATAAGTTAATAGTGATAAAATGAATGTGAAAACGTTGTTTCGCATCATGTGTATGTATTTTGTATTGTCTAGCAGTCTAGGTCTAGTGATGTATTTTGCTTGCTCATCATGAAGGTTGTCTCCTGATTGGGCATTGGCCGAAAAGAAAATAGTCTATTGATTGGCCCCACCTGGGAGGGGCCCGGAGCCCAACGAAAGCCCTCTTGAGAGGTGAAAGTTGAGAGAAGCGTGAGAATAGTAGTATTTTGAAGAGGATCAAGGAGAAGCGAGAGAAGGAAGGTGAAGTTGAAGAGGAAGATGTCAGTGTACATGTTGTGTTTGTTCACACTCTTCTTCATAGGAGTCTTATCGTTAGCTAATGGCATCGAAGACAAATGTCTCGCCTGTAAAGCCGTGGCGGTAACTTGTTTGTTCTTTAAATTTTGATTTTTTTTTCCCTGCTTCAGATTCGAATCCAAACTAATCTCAGTTAGGCTTCCTTCCCTCTCCCATTTTACGATTCATATTTTGTGGGTTGGATCTGAGCATTCTGTCCAATGGTTTGTACTTCGCAGGAGGAGCTGGAGCAAGGACTTTCTAATGTAAAATCTTTGGTTCATAATTTTATGCCTAGGATGATCCTTAGCCATCCCTCTATTAACATTGTAATCCCTCCAGGAAAGGCCTCGGAATCATTTGGATATGAGGCATCGCTTGGACTCTAAAGGCCAGCGTAAAGGAAAGGTAATTGATTACAGGTATGGCTTAGTTTCAAATTTCAATATCTCCCTTGTTTCAAAAGAAAACCTTGACTCGATCGTTTAAAATGGGACTTTGTTAAATGCCTATGGTAAACAATTGACTACTGAAGCCTCCATGTCTTTTCATTTCAGAATTCAATTTGACATCTGAAACAATTGGTGATTTCTTCAAACTATTATAAATACATCTGCGTATGTTGATCGCTCGAAGTCATAGAAAGTTTATTCAATATTCTTACTTTTATTGAGTACTGTCATTTGACTACATAAATGTGCAATTATTTTATGCAACAGAGTTAGTGAACTAAGAGTGGTTGAACTCCTTGATGGGCTTTGTGAAACGATGCAAGACTACACATTGAAGAAGGTAGTTATAAGCTTTGCATTGCTTCCTTATCGACTTACCAAGTCACGATCCGTTCATTCTATCTACTTAACCATACCAATGTCGGACTTCTACCATTTGATGTGTTCATTTTTATGATACTGTATGGCAATTTATTTTTTTCATTGTTTTTCCTCATTCTCTTGACATATGCAAATGTCTCTGATGTACGTTGTAGTAGTCACAAATTGGCATTGTTGCTATTAAATGCTTAACTTGTTTTATCTTTTGCTGCCAGTTCTTTGGTCAAGAGATGTCCTATTCCATTACCTATTTAAATATTCTGGAATAGGTATTATTGACCATTTCCATGTGATTTTGCAGATAGATTCAAATAAATATGAATGGTTCAAAGTGAGTAGCTGGGATAACCTCACAATAAGTATGTACTCCAGTTCATATGGCTTTGATCAATTATGTTGGATTTCTTCCAATTTTTTCATCTGTTCATATTTCCAAAACTGTAAGCTGACTGGTCTTCTGCCATAAGATAAATATATGGAAGCTGTTTTGGCAAACGAGTGAGTATCATAGTTGAGCATAAATTCTTATAATATTTTAGTATTAGTCCTCTTTGTTCCAGGATATGGGGTCTTTGGAATGCTCAGTAGCAAAAATACATTAATACATAACAGAACATGAAAAGAAATATTACCTCTACTTTGCATGTCATATCTAAACGTAAATGGTTTGTTATTGCTTAAGCAGTTCAACTATATAGGAGAGGAATATGTGCTAAAGTAATCACTCTGGAAAGTCTATTTGCTTTGTTGCCAAAAGCTGGAAAAATAACCATAATTCAAATTTATTCATCAAGTTTTTGAGAACCAAATTTTGGCAGTGATACCAATTCGTAACATAATAGCATGATATAAAATTCTGGTTTTGAAGTCCATAATTTCAGCGTGCAGCAACATATCTAAAGCTTTAGAAGTTAAATAATTTGGAAGTCTCATGATTTTTCATAGTTTTCAGAAAAATGTTCTGTTCATCTCTTGACAGATAAACAGGAAGCTCTGGCATATTCAAAAGATATATCTTCTTATTGCGGAAGGTGAGGGGCAACTATTATTATATTTTAATCATACATGTATTTTTTACCAACTATCCTTCTATTTCTGCCTCTAGCTTTTGAGCAAGTGTATTTTTTTAATACTGCTTGTGTACTAATTATCTGTGTGTACTATGATTAGATTACTGGAACAAACAGAAGATGAGGTAACCTTTTATGTTCTGAAGTGAATGGTTATTTTTGCATGTATATTATATAGCAATGAACTGATGATGAATTATTTCCTATAATGCCAAGTCTTGCAGTTGGCTGGATTGATAAAGAATGGATCTGTTAAAGTGGGAGATGTGAGCAAAGTTCTTTGTCAAGATTTGAGCAAGCACTGCAGTCAGATAAGGTAACTTTGATGATAGTAGGGATTTATTTTACCATAGTGATTCACAGCATCGTTTGGGACAAATGTTGTGTGCTTGATTGAAAATGGGTTTTTCAGAAGCCAACCAAAGAATTTTTTAGAGAATTAATAATTTAGTCCCTGAATGAGCACTTATTTTTCAATTGAGTTCTCCAAAGATAAAGCCTCTCAATTTAGTCACACAAAGATTATTCCCCAATCAAAATGGTCCTTATGCAAAAATTTCCTAATTAATAAATGAAAGTCAATATGACTAGGCGTCATATTTTTTTCCAAAATAGTGTCATTTAGACAAATTTTGTAAAACCAAGTGATTGTCAAATTAACCCTATTTGGAGTGAAATTTTGCTTAAACGGTATTGTTTTGAGGAAAAAAATGTCACCTGGACAAGTTTAGGTTATGAATGGTCACATAGGCTCTTTTACTAGAGAAGATTTGTTTAGTAGAGGGATATTTTAGTAGGGGGGATATCCTTGGGAAAGAAAAATAATCTTTTAAGGACTAAATCATTGATCTATGCAATATTATATGACTATTGGCCATTCATTTCTTTGGTTTTCAACCATATAATATAAATATAGTATAGAAATGATGTGAGAGGAAGTTATGGGAGAGCAGAAAATAAAATAATTTCCCACTTTTTTTAATTATATCTAAAATTTAAATTAAAAAATTGGAGTTTGCTCTATTTTATTTAGATCATAGCTTTACATTACTGAGGTCACCTTTCCTGTGCTGGCCTGATCTCCCTAATGAGGCCAAGAGCACTCAATTTGTTGACCGTGACACATTTAATATCTTCATACTTGCGTTGCCAACTGTTGTTTGAGTCTCGTGAGAATTTTTTATCTCCATCGTTTGGCGAATGGCATTTATATTATTGAACAGTTAAGGCCCTTCTTTAAATGGTCGTGCGAGATAACTGAATATTATTATTATTATTATTATTTGGTGCAGTGCATCAAATCACGCAGAGTTCGTTGATGGAGATGATGGAGAGCTGTAAAAGTAAAACCCTCAATTTTAGGGTTGCTGGTAATATCTGCGGTTGGACTACTAAATTTCACAGAACGCTTCGCAAACTGAAGTTGATGTCTGTTCTTTTAAAGATGACCACCTTTTTCTTTGTCGCAACTAGTTTTCTTTTGCTTTACACATCCAACTTTGATCGTGTAATGACTATTGACTACTAGTCTCGAACACACAATTCTGAACAGCTGCATGTCGGGGGATAATGCATATTTGGAAGACGTAATTTTGACAAATAACAATGCTCTAAAATCCTTACCTTACCTCGCGAATCTGTTGTTAGAGGTAGCTTCGGGAGTTCAATTATTAAATGTCTTTGTATTATGATTATTAATGGTCAGATACATATGGATGGATTTCCGTTTAAGGTAAACTGCTCACATGGAATAGAGGGAGACGATAAAATTATTGATTGGCTATGTTATGAGAACGTTTACTCCATTTTTGAGGTTAGGTCTTGGAGTGGAGTGGACAAACAGGTATTATTGTACTTAATTTGTCTAGAAGTTGTTCTACTGCTAACAGCTTATCCTGTCTAAGCAAGATTTAAATTAAATTCTTTCATACGAGAGAATCACAAAAAAATTATCATGTAAAAAGTAAGATAAATACAGGCTCAGTTTCATTAGTTTGTATGATTCACTATTTAGATAAAACTCTTCATTCAAATGGGCGTCACTTTCCTTCATACATTGTGACTAGATGATTCATATCCATGGGCTTAGCAGGAGTTGAGTGGGAGAAAATACAGGGAAAATCCTTAAAGATGGTATTGCCACAAAATTTGTGAGGAAGGGATTTGCAAATGTGAAATATCAGAACAAAATCCATGTAAGTCGAAGTGAAATACGTTATGTGACATATACAAGAAATAGAAAGTAGTAACTTTTATTTCCTCGTATATGGCTGAATGTAGCCGCAGGGAGGAGTAGCAGCAGCTGAAGAGCAGTGAGTTGAACAAAAATTAGTGTTTATGTATTAGAATCCAGTACACCCTTGAGTAAATGGAGGCCCTCCGCTGAGATACTCCTCCTGACTCGAGAAGGAGGTGGGTCTAACCGAGGAGGAGGATCTGGGGAGAAACACACCACGATAACTGTTAAATTATCACATGTATTACGCTTAAGAGCCTCTCTAACAAGCTCTCTAGAACATCTTTCAGGATCATTATGTAGCATCAACTCCCGCCTTGCCATGGTCACAGCACATTGGTTGCTCATAACATCCCAGAGACCATCACATCCCATAATCAAGAATTCGTCATCCTCAGCCAATTGGATTTCTTGCAGCTCGGGTTCGGCACTTAAAGGGCAGGCACAACCCTTGGGACCCTTCATGTGCCAGTCTCCTAGGGCACGCGCAACAGATAGCTGACCGTTCAAGTATCCATCATACACCACTCCACCAAGTTTCTCAATCCTTAGCCTCTCTGATGTGCTATTTGGTTTATGGTCTTTTGACATCTCGATTGCTTTACCTCGCCTCCCCATTACAGCCCGACAATCCCCAACATTGGCAACTATCAGGGTCCTGTCAAACATCCAAAATTCACAACCTTCAATTTTCAATGCAACAAATATTATTCTTTCTTTAACCCCGGACAAAATCCCTGCTCTTGCATTTACAAATAAATATAAATATATATATATATTCTCCAATAAGCCAATATGCTAGAAAGCCAACTATAACTTGCCTAAACGAAGCTGATATTGAACCGGCAGTTGAAAGTTGAAACTAATATAATCATGATTCAAGCTCACTACCTTCCAAATACAAGTGCAGTTAAAGCAGTGGTGCCAGAAGAGATATCAAGCGAACTAGCATCTGCAAATGCATAATCAGCTTTCAGAAAAGCACCCTTTATTGCCTTCTCCAAGGAAGTTGGAAACTGGGGGTCCTCAACGATGAATCTGAGGATGTTATTTCTTATATATGCAGCGGCGTCAGTGCCACCATGACCATCAAACACCTAAACAATTTGCACAAATAAAACGGACTAACTCATTTGATCATCAGTAGCTGGTGCATATAAGGTCAAGCACAAATAAAGAATACTAACCCCGTAGAAAGCTCCATGAGAAGGAATTTGAGAAGCTGAACCTAGATGTTCAATAAGGTTATCTACACAGATATGTTCATCTTCCATAAACTGTTTAGGTCCTATTTCTGCGCAACTTCCTGACCGATATATGGGTAAGAATTCTGCCTTCTCGTCAGAAGATGATTTACTCCCAACAACACCCGCATCCAAACTCTAAAAAGAAAAAGAGAGGGAGAAGAAACAAATTAGATAACCTGCACTTCCCAAATATTATGACAGAGAATAGTAAAATACTGGACAACGTAAAAAGAAAAGGGAATCAAGTCCCGGACGCCGTTGAATAAAAGAAGAAAATTTTACTTTTAAGAGATAAACTTGAGCGAATAATCAAGCACTAAAAGACATAAATTTCGCTCCGAATCGTAGCCAGTAAAAGCAAAAGAAAAGATCAACAAGAGATAGCAAAAACTAAGACACAGATGAGGGTAGGAAGCATGAAAATCAGATGCAATTAATGAAGAAGATAAACTTACCAACTCTGCTGCAGCTAGCAACCTGGTGGAGCTAACGCTATGTCTCATAAGGGAAAGGTTCCGTGGGGGTTTACCGTTTGTCATTTGTTTCAGTTTGTTCAAATCTCTTGATTTATCGTCTTCCATGACGGATGCATTGTTGTCCTTGTTGTAACTGCCTTGAGTGCCTTCTATTATGGTAAACGGAGGAGGAAAATCCATTCCCGCAGCCATAATTGCTTTGAATCATATATCAATTAATCAATCACAACTAAAATAACAACCAAAAGGACAGTTTTTCCAAATTCCGTGCATTGTGTATTGCTATTTCACTGTGAGGTGGGTGTTCCACGAACAATGTAGCTAAAGACAGAAGGCGTAAGCAGAGAGGGGAAAAGGGCGCGGAAATTGAGAAAGCAAGAGGAGTAGATTGAATATTCTAATGAGTTGCAGAGCAGAATAGTATTGGGTGGGGATTAGAGATAGGTGGGAGAGGGGAAATTTGAGTTGGATCAGGTGAAAATAGGAGGGAAAGGGAGCGGAAATTGTTACAGAAAGAAATCCCAAGACAGAAAAAGAGATCCAAGAACCCGGAGGGTTTGGAGAAGTGAAAGGAATTATGACTCACGGGTAACGATTAAAGATGAAGACGATGAGTATGGTTATGCTTTGCTTTCCTTATCGCATGAATTGTGTTATGGAAGAAAACCTAAGAGAAGGAGAGAGAGAGCCAAAGAGGTTGTGGAAAGAGGAGATTGGACGATATGAGAGAGGGAGAGGGAGGGGGGCGTTTGGTCATGTAATCTTGCGACACGCGGAGAATGAGTATTGGTGGATGGTATTGCTGCTGCATCCCATTCGTTGGATGGTTTAGAAGCAAAATGTACGGTTGAAGGCTCAAGGTTCAATTCAAGACAAAAAGAAAACTGCTTGTGCTATTCTAATGCTGTGTCTATCAACTATGGCATATTCATATTATTAGCATCGGTCTTCTTCATTCGCTAATCACACTTGACACCATTATTATTAATTTTATTTTTACTGTTTTACAGACAAAGCCAGAAGGAAAAGCTGCTAAAAGAAGAAAAGACTCAGCAAAAAGAAGCTTGAATTTGTATAATTGTATCCTTTGGGCAGCGGCAATGTGCAGTTGAATGATATTATTCTTTTCTTCATCCTATCAAGTATCAATCAACCGAGTTCCCTCCATATTTTATCTGCCTTTCATGAACCAGCTTCTCACCCTAAGCACCTATAGAGCTTTTATAAGTGAGCAACTGAGAAAATATGTCAGAATACAATAACCATGTGGCGACTCGCGATCTTTCAGAAATTGATAGTATTTCATTGTTTTCTTGTCTCAGATCAGATGCTAGTTCAAAGTTTAATTACCTTTTTTTCTCCCTGTTTCTGTTGGATTGGAGCTGTATATATCCATCTATCATCAGTATTGGGAAAGTGGCCAAAATTGCGATAGAGGAAGCGATGAAGGATGTGTAAAGGGCAATGAAGTGACCTGTATATTAATTAAATCGGTATAGCATGCCCACAGTGCAAAATTGCAATTGCAGTAGAATAGTCGCAAATGAAATGAGCTTCAAGCCCTGGCAACACACCCTCCCTTCTCTTCTATTCTCTGCATTACTCACTTTTTCTGATCGAGTGACTTGTTCCAAATCAGTGTTTTTTTTTAAAAAAAAAAAAAAAAGCTTTTCACGTTCAACCTTGTATTGGAGGAGCCCATATTTTTTAAAACAAAAAAAATCACAGTCCCACAGGACTTTGTGGCTAGGAGGAGTCAATACGTTTGCATTATTGATTGCTCCAAGTCATAGAAAGTTTATTCAATATTCTTCTTTCCTGAATTTTTAAATTCAACAACAATATATTATATTTATTAAATTTAAACTTTTTCTGAGCTTCACTTTCTCCTTATTAAAAATATTTCACTGTCCTTTAATTATTTTGTGCCCTTAAGTTCGAGAACAATATTTTTTATAATTATTAAAGTATTAAAAATATTTATAAGGTAAAAATATTTTTTATATTCTTAAATTTTATATTAATTATTAATTTCATCTCTAAAATTTTAAATTATTATTAATTTTATCTTAAAATTTAGCTTTATCTATTATGCTAATAAAATTTAAATATCAATTTAAAAAACTCTTTTTGACATTATAAATAAATCACATTAAAATTTGAAATAAAATTAGCAGTACTTATAAAAATTTAAAATAATAACTTCAAATTTTAAATATAAAAAAATACTTTTCACTTCAACAACACAATTGTTTAATCATTTTATAGAAACTTTCAGCATTATAAAAATATTAAAATATATCTTCATAGGATATGTTTCAATCGAAATTACCAAAATCTTTTAAAATCTCAGGCAAATAATATTCTCAAGTGTCTCGTCTTTAATTATCTCCTTTGATTAATCCCATCGTTATGAACATCCGTCGTTGCTCCTATAAAATCTTCTTGTTACATATATGATACATTTTCGAAAGAAATGTCAACTATTAATCACAATAGAGAGCAAGATCTTAATTTTTTTAATTTAATATTGCCATAGTATATAAATTTTAAACTATTAATATAAAAATTTAGTAAAATAATATGTTTTAAAAATAATTAACTAAACAATGGTCTTCTTTCTTGATTAGGGTTTTTACGGTTTTCAGGCATCTTCCTTTCCTATACAGTGTTTGGTCTCATAGTTTTAAAGAAAGTTTTCATCTTGAACTTTATTCAATAAAATAATCTAAATATATTTGATAGAGAATTTAAAAACAATTTATAATCTAAATTATTTTTCCGTAACTTAATGAATATAAATCATTAAAAATTATTTTCTTAATCAAAGTAAAATAAATGAAAATGCAATTATAGATGAATGGATAGGAATGACAGAGTTTGGTGTGAGATGGAAAAATAATGCACATGGCATGTGTTGAATGGAATAGTATGAGTACTTGGGAATAATTAATTAATGTAATTTAGATATTGAAAGAAGGGGTGAAATGGGAATTTAAGTGGTAGTTGTTTGTTCCTGATCTCCGTACATTTTGTGGTTGATTAATGTGATTAGAATGGAAAAGAGGAGGGCGGGTTAAGTTAATGGTGTTGAGCATTGATGGTTGTATGAAAGCATCCTTAATGGTTTCTTGAATTTGAATAAACTGTGCTTCCATTATAAATGGGAAGTCATGCCAGGGAACTCGATCAGACGCCTACATGGGCTGTCTCTTTAGTTTGCGCAATCATCCTTGTCCTTTCTATCATGTTGGAGCAAGTTATACATAAAATTGCCAAGGTACTGCAAATGCATTCGGTACCGCTATTTCAGGATCTCCCTTAATTTCTCGCTACATTGCTTAATGTATGAAATATACATTAATTCAGGTGTTTCAAAAAAGACGCAACTCAGCTTTGCTAGAAGCTCTTGAAAAAATTAAAAACGGTACGTAATATTTCGTTTTATTTATCTTGTAATTCTATACATTCGCTTATCTTTCCTACCAAATATTGCAGAATTGATGGTTTTGGGATTTATTTCTTTGCTGTTGACATTTGGGCGAAGCTACTTTGCTGGTATTTGTATTCCCACCAAGTATGCAAATACAATGTTACCCTGTCCTACAAGGCCCATCCATGCTCTCACTGGTACTCAAGGAGGACATCGCCGCAGGCTACTGTCCTATTCCCATCAACGTAGGTTTCTAACTTCTGCACAAGCTCCTGCCTGCCAACAGGTTACGTTATTATTGTATTTATCGGGGAATTTGAGTTCATATTTTCTTTTATCAACTTGATTATTAGTGAAGCATAGATGGACACTCATTCCCACTCATATAATCAATCTTTCTTGCATTCTAATTAACAGGGGTTCGTGCCTCTTATATCCGTCGACGGCTTACATCAGTTGCACATTTTCATTTTCTTCTTGGCTGTCTTCCATGTCTTCTACAGTGCCATAACCATGACTCTTGGAAGATTAAAGGTTGCTATATACGTATATATATATATTGCTCTTCTCTTCCGAAATCAATTGCTATATACCTTTTCTTTTGCTAGATTCGTGCATGGAAGGTATGGGAACGGGAGCATGTGAGTGATCAAGAAGCTCATGGTACAAAATAACAAATTAATGTTCTCTATCACCTTAATTTAACTATAGTTTGTTAATTATTAGTTGGAATTGGACTCTCAGATCCTAAAAGATTCAGACTTACTCACGAAGTATCATTTGTGAGGGCTCATAATAGTTTTTGGACTAAAACACTAGTTTCCTTTTACATTGTAAGGACATCTATTTCCATTTCCAATAATATTATATGTTAGATTGATTGTTGTGGTAGAAGAGCCTTAACTATTAACTGTTAATCAATTGTTTGCAGGCATGCTTCTTTCAACAATTGTTTAGATCTGTTAGTAAGGCAGATTATTTGACGATGCGACATGGATTTGTGTCGGTTAGTGATCTTCACTTTCTCTCATAGCAATTATTTTATATGTTTAGTTAAATCATTTTATTATAAATAAACTAATGCTATAGTTTATTCTTATAGGTCCATTTAACGCCTGCAAGTAAGTTCAACTTTCAAAAATATATTAAGAGATCGTTAGAGGATGACTTTAAAGTAGTTGTAGGAATCAAGTAATTTCTCGACACTTGCTGCATATATCTCTCTCAGTTAGTCTTGTGCTATTATTTAATTTTCTTCTAATGATGCTTGTGTTTGTGATTTTGGCAGTCCAATACTTTGGGCATCCGTGCTGTTTTTCTTGCTTGTAAATGTCCACGGTTTGTCCTTATTAACTTGATTATATATCAATGGGGTCCATATATATATATATATACACACACACACACACATACATGGGCATTCAGTTTCACCTTATGCCTACGTATTTTCAGGATGGCATACTTCCTTTTGGGTGTCTTTTCTTCCACTATTGGTAACTATATATCTTTTCTCGACATTCTTCGATACGTTAGTGTAGAATAATTAATCTAATAATAAGAAAAGATGAGACTAATCACAGAATTACTCAAAGGTGATTTTAACTGTTGGAACAAAGCTTCAAGCAATTATAACACGGATGGCCCTTGACGTACAAGAAAGACATGCTGTAGTGCAGGGGATGCCCCTTGTGCAAGTCTCTGACAAACATTTTTGGTTCGAATGGCCTCAGTTAATTCTTTACCTCATCCATTATGTCCTCTTTCAGGTATTCATTCTTCTGAGTTACTTGTGCTACTAAATTATGAATAATAAAATATACAGGAATTCCATCTGATGCAATTTGTTTTCATATTTTCAGAATGCATTTGAGTTAACTTATGTGTTATGGACATGGGTAATAAACTCTTGTCACTCTCTAGTCTCTTGCTCACGATAATAATGCAATGTATATAAGTGTTTGGTGGTGGAAGGTGAAGATTTAAAAGAGGGTTTTTGTTGGTGGTGCAGTATGAGTTTGGATTGAATTCTTGCTTTCACGAGGATAGCCTCCTGACTACCAGGGTTACTCTTGGGTAAGTATTTGATATTGAAGTGAAGTTGTAGAGTATACGTAGTAATAGTATAGATAGAATTTGATTTTAAGTTGAGATAAACAAAAATATTATGCAGAATAGGAGCTCAAATCGTGTGCAGCTATGTAACACTTCCACTGTATGCGCTAGTGACACAGATGGGATCAACAATGAAGAAGTCAATATTTGATGACCAAACATCAAAAGCCTTAAAAAAGTGGCATCAGAAAGCTGTAAAGAGAAAAAATTCAAGTGGAAGATCTCCTACTACTCAAACTTTGGGTGGAGGAGGAGCTATAGAGTCAGCATTCGCACAAGAATCAGCAGCCGCGGAAACAAGTCGCCCTTAAGCCAACCATGACCGAAATGATGCACGCTCACTTATCCCTTTCTCCTTATCTTCAAACTCATCAACACCTTCATTGCCCACCATTGTTGTATAGTTGAGATGGATTAGATGTCCAAGTGTGTAAAATTAATTAATTAGTTGAATCTTGAACCACACTTCGCTATTCTCATTGTTATTATTTCGTGTTTATTATATATTGCTTTTTAACTTTTTTTTAGCAATGATTTTATAGATTTCAATCTATATATTCAAATATATATAAATCATATATTGTTAAAATTTTAATTTTGTGTAATATATTTTCTTTGTTAATAAAAAAGTTTAAATAAATATTGTTAAAATTGGATAATTATTTCTTCAATTTATAAAAGTTGACAAAAAATTTTTTAAAATTTTAATTATCTCAATATACTTCTCAATTAATGTGAACAAACATTATTAAAATTTTAGATGAAAATATTAACAAAGGATGGGAAGAAAATTAAAAAATATATATTTTTTTAACTTATAAAATTGAAAGATAAGTTGCTTAATTTTTTAAATTGAGGGATTCTTTATATTTTTGTCTTGTTTTTATTTTGTCCTAATATATCTAATTGTGTTTCAAAATAATTAGTGTTTTAACACATATATTTATCACGAGTCCTGTGTATCATTTACCGTAGCGGTAGGGCGTACCCGTGTAGTTTAATAGCTCTGAGGAGATTTGAAGCGAAGACAGTGTATGAGTGCTGGAGCAACAGATAGAAAGAAGTGGGAAGACGATGCAAAGAGACATGAGGTTTGTTTTGTTTCTCCTTTCTGTGGCCATTCTATCCGTACCTGTGCGTTCGGATCTGATCCTCCCCAAGGTTGAACGTCGTGTAAGTGATATCCCCTATCAATCATTTTTGGACTTCATGTTTCATTTCGATCTCATTAGCTTTTCAGGGTTTAGGGTTCTTATCTTGTTGAACTTTTTCCACTTGCTTTCCTTTACCCAAGTAGATCTTGATTTTGCAATTGTGAATTGGATTCGCATTGAGTCACAACTCACACGAATCAATATTAGTGTTCTCGATTGCTGTTATATACTACATTTACCTCACTCGATTATAACATTGTTTATCTCCGTATCTATTCTATATCAAGTAGTGATAGAATGGAGCCAAAATCATAGGTACAGGTTACAAATTTTTTCGTGCTATTTGACTTATTAGGTTCTTTTCAAATGTATATCTGCTCATAGAGTAGAGGTCTAGGATGGAAATTCCCTCAAATTTTGTTTTAGAGCTTTTATAAATCATGCAGTCATCTAGATTTTTGAAATTGTTTACGGATGAGGGGCTATGGCTTTTGAATTAAAAGGGATCTCTTCTAGATATTTTTTCCTCTAAGAATTAAATGTTATATTTTAGTAGAGATATGCTATGTTAGTTGTTCAGACCTCTTTGTCTATTCATCATTAATTATATTTCATCATGTCTATATCTCATTATGAATTATGATTACTGATGTCTGCTTCTAACCATTTATTTCTTTGGTTTGTAGATTGATTTGACATCACAAATTGTGCGCATCACTACAACACTAAAGGTGCCATAATAATCTTATAATTATATCCTTTCTTCATGTATGCAATTTCTTGACTTTTACTTAATTTTTCTGGAGACTGTTGGTATCTGTCCCCAAAACATTGTAACTTACCTTTATTGCCTTTCATCATAAAGTCTTCTACAACTTAACTTAAAGTAACTAAGGTAGGTAATCTGAGTTTGTGCGAGAAATTTAACATAAGCTCTAATTTGAAACTTGGCCAAATAAACAAATGCATTGTGAATTTGAATCTTTTTATGTATCTGCAAATTGAAGACTTAAATCAAACTCTACTAGAAGTTTTAAAGGACTGGACCCCAAAAAAAAAAAAATTACTGTTGCAGAATCCACACACCACATGTAATTGATTTTATGATGCCACCTCCTGTTTACTTTTTTAGTTTTATTTTCTAATCTATTTCCCGATCTTGTAATTTCCTGTCATTTTTTGCAGGTGGAGAATACAGGATCGGGTCCTGTGTCTGAGGTCCTGTTGACCTTTCCAGAGAGCCAGGCAAATCACTTGGCCTTCTTGACAGCAACAGTTAATGGAGGGAAAGGAAAAGTAAAAGCATCTGCTGGTGGTAATTTACCTGTTGAAGTTGTCCACCCTAAAGATATGCCTCCTGCCTTGCTAACTTATTCTGTATCTTTACCTAAGGAGCTTGGAAAAGGAGACAGTTTAATGTTAGATGTGTTGGCAGTTTTTACACATTCATTGCAACCATTTCCAGAGAAAATTACTCAGGCTGATATTCAGCTTGTACTGTTTCAAGAAAGTGCCCACTATCTTTCTCCATACGCCGTGAAGGCTCAATCACTCAGTGTTAAATTGCCTGATGCAAGAATAGAATCTTATACAAGACTAGAAAATACAAAACTTCATGGTTCTGAAATAAAATATGGTCCTTATGAGAATCTCCCTCCATTCTCATACTTGCCGATAGTCATTCATTTTGAGAGTAATCACCCCTTTGCCGTTGCGAAAGAGTTAATGCGAGAGGTCGAAATTTCCCACTGGGGCAATGTACAGGTTACTGAGCATTATACTCTTGTTCATGGTGGTGCTCAAAGCAAAGGAGAATTTTCTAGGTCACCCTGTTTCTGTGGTTCTGAATTTGCTTGTTGCTATGTTATATGGACATGTAATAATGAATCATTTTCTGCTGTAGGCTTGACTATCAGGCCAGGCCTTATGTGAGAGGTGCATCAGCCTTTAGAAGTCTTGTTGCAAAGTTGCCACCACGAGCTCATTCTGTATACTACAGGGATGATATTGGCAACATTTCCACGTCTCGTTTATGGGGTGACTCGAAAAAGGTGGATATTCTAACATTTGACATCCTTTTTTCTTTTTTTAAGTGCCCATTCTAATATTTGCTAAAAAAAATTTGTTACAGATGGCCCTGGAGATTGAACCTAGATATCCAATGTTTGGTGGCTGGAAAACTGCTTTTACCATTGGATACAGCTTGCCACTTCAGGACTTCTTATTTATGGAGGATGGGATACGTTTTCTTAATATGTCTTTTGGTTCACCTATGAATGAGTTGGTGATTGACAATCTCTTTCTGAAGGTACAAGAGATAGGCTTATCTTGACACTAAATATTTTTCTCCATGATTAAATTATAGGGTAAATTACATTACCCTCTCTTGAAAAATATAGATAAGATACAATTCCACCCATTTGACCAAAATACCTTCAAAGATAATATTAATTTTTTATTAAAAATATAACATTATAAAATATATTTTTTAATTTTTTATTTCAATATTATTTATTTTGAGTTAAAATTATAATTATAATTTATTTTAAATTTTTAAAAAGTGACTGTTATATATTGGTCAAAGACATATATAATACTTTTTATATTATATAAATAGCAAATGTAAGGGTATTTTGGTTAAAATAAATAAAATTGTAGCTTATCTTTGTCTTGGGGGAGGGAGTAATTTTTCAAAACAAAAAGGAGTGTAATTTACCCGAAATTTTAACAATATAAATGTGAATCAAACCAATGAATTGTTCTTTTAGTGCTTCCAGTTTACCTCTGATCCTTGTACTGTATGTACTTGGGTTGCGCCAGAGTCATATGGTCTTAGAGTATAGATTACAATAGCCTTGTGGACAAAAGTTAAATCTGTATTAGTCTGACTGGTGCTTCTAAAATACAGGTTGTTTTGCCAGAGGGTTCTAGAGATTTTTCTGTATCTGTTCCATTTCCTGTGGAACAATGGCAGGAGGTATTGCTAGACTGACTTCTGCTGCCATGTCATAATTTATCCATTCCCTTGTCTTGTATTTTAAGTCCCTACATCTGATTACTTGCAGACAAAAATTTCCCACTTGGATATTGTTGGTAGACCTGTTGTAGTGCTGGAGAAGAGCAATGTTGTGCCTGAGCATAACCAGTATTTTCAGGTATTGACGATGCTTTTTTATTACAAGCCAGCCACTAAAGTATACAGAATGCGTATTTAATTTAATTTGATTCACGATGGTCATTTTGTCTGTAAGATAGAAAGATATTAGTACCGTTCAGATTTTGAAATCATGATTAAAAAAATTGATATTAAGTTTCTGAGATATTATGAGAAAAGGGTTATATTTTATGGACAGGTTACTTCATTCAATTGGGTGGTGATCACAGATAACTTTAATGCGTTGGATTACCTTTATATAGCTTGATTCCATACTTGCAACTATACTTCCAGCTAGAAAATATAACACAAGGGTTAGAGGGATTTCTAATTAACTGTTACATTTGTTTGGTTTGATACGTGATGGCTTTTGTTTTAGATGTACAGCTTACTGATTATTGCAGCTAATGTTGCAGGTCTATTACAAGTTCAACAGTCTTTCTATGCTCAGGGAGCCTCTGATGTTAATTACTGGGTTTTTCTTTCTATTTGTTTCCTGCATTGTCTATATGCACGTAGATTTGTCAATCTCTAAATCTTCTGCATCTTATTTGGCAAAGCTCCAGTGGGAGGAGGTAATCAAATTATTGTCACGTAGGAAATTTAGTATTTGCAGTTAAGTCTAGTACTTATATTGTGGGCCTGCTGTCTCACCATTCAGGTGCAAGCAACCATTCAGCAGCTATGTAATGCCATTAACCGTTGCTTGACAATACATGACAAGCTAGAAGCGTCTTTACGAGATCTTTCTAGGACAGGAGATGTTCAAGCTTGTAAAGCAACTCGAAAATCAGTTGATAGCTTGTTGAAAGAGTTCTCTAAAGAGTTGAAGTCACTGTTGGCATTCTTGCAATCTTCTCCACAAGCTGCGCAAATATTACCCAAGGTTATATTTGGATTGCTTTCTTTCCATATTTCCTTTCCCTCTTGATTTATAATGTCTGTAATTTGTTGTGTTGCTTTCAGGTGGAGGAGCTGGTTGCCAAGGAGAGGGAGTTGCTAGAGAGACTAATGGCAAAGCACTCAACGGTTGTAGACTGCTATGAGAAAAAGTTAGGGGGGCGGGAAATTGAAAATCGGATTGCTTCACATCAGCAGAAAATTACAGCTTTAAGGCAAGAGGTTGATGATATTATGGAGTTTATTGACGAGATTTGATTAGTGACTATGCCATTTTGATAATGTTATACTTAATCTGAGTCAGAATGTTTTATTTGGTACATGAGGTTTGAACTTAAATCATCTAGCTAAATTACTCGCACTCCTCACCTATTGACCACACCTGTTGTGGATTATTTGGGTCAGAATTTTGTGGCTGTTTGTTGATCAATGATATTTTCTGTAGTTATTTATGTGTTGATTGTTGTTGAATGGTTGAATGTAGCACTTGCGACTTGGTTTTTGGTGTGCCACACGCAGAAACTCTATTGTGGTGGATAAAGTAGGAAAGCAAAATGCCAAACTTCATCTTTTCCGTATTTTTCACATAATGTTTTTATCAATCTTTTCAAGAGTAGCATATTTAATATGCAACACTTGGAATTACAGGCGAAAAACTTATTCTAAAAAATTAAGATAAGTCATACAAATATCCTGTAACCTGAGAAATGTAAATGACTAAATGAGTTAGCAGTAACTTTTGAGGGTGAAAATTTCATGCTAGGAAAGATGTTTGCAGCCGCTGGTACTACCCGTTAAAACAAACCCGTCGTTTCTTGAATCTCAGTCCGGTTGGCATTGTAAAAAAATAAGAGTACAATAAATATTTGAAAAGATGTAAATTTGTACGTAAAGATTTTATATTTTAATTTATATGTTTTAAAATAATATATAATTATTTTTAAAAAATATAATTAGTGAATTGTTTAGGTAAAATAAATAAAGGGTTATAGTAAATGAGTAATAGGTCATTATTTTGATTTTCCTAATGTCTCTGTGTAGTGTATTCTAGAAGGGTATTTATGTATAAGTGCATTTTTTAATCTTTGAAAAATGTAATTTTATAATTATTTGGTTTTTAACTACTCAAAATATGTTTTAATTCTTAGAAATTTTTAATTTCTTTTGAAGGCTAAAAATAAAATAAAAATTTATATATTTTGAGAATTAGTAAGTAGCGAGAAAAATTAAAAATTTGAGTTACGTATTTGTAATATTTAAAAGTTAAATACTTGAGGCATTTTTTTTTGGGTATTTGAGCCTTGTCTCTAAAAAAGAAGAGGGCCAAAAATCACAATATGGGATTTGAACCCGACGTGAATCGAACACGCAACCTTCTGATCTGGAGTCAGACGCGCTACCATTGCGCCACGGATCCCTAACGGTTGAGAGTTGTATAATACATATAATTGTCGTGATAATAATGAATAAATGAGCAGACCGCAATCTCGAGAGGGGAGACGGGGTAAGGGATCACCGATAACAATAGTAGCAAAGGGAGACGCATTCCAATTGGAATGGAATGAAGGTGTAAGGTAGCTGCGTAAATCTGAAAATGGGATCGGCAACAATTTGGGGAGTGCATTTTGGATGGATTTGGGTTGAGGTAAGTAGTTTTGATCTGGTTAGAGTTAGAGATTTGAGGTATTCTGAGTTTGACATTTTTGAAGCATGTCAATTTTCAATTCAAATAATAGGGTAAGGCCGTTTGCATCAACAACTCCTCATCCTCCCACCATCCTATTTCGCAATTTCGGTTCAGAAATGGGATGTCCAAATGCTGCGATACTACCCGACGACACCGTTTTTCGCTTTCACTCTCACTTTTTCCCAAACCCAAACCCATGGATGCTACTGCGATTTCCGCTTCAGACCTCAGGGAACAAGATTATTACGTGACTCATGCTTACTTTGCCAAAATACATCAACTTGTTAGATCTCCTCTTCCCTTCCTGGTATGCTAATGCAACGCTTTGTGTTTGTTGTTTCTTAATTGTTGATTGATTCCTTATTAATATATCTTTTTTGAGCAGACGAACCCAACTCCAAGCAAGTTTGGGATTTGGTTTTGTGTTGCCATTGCTATTCTCGTTACGGCGGTCAGAGTGTTTGTAGGGAGGAAGTCAAGATACAAGCGCTCTGGTTCCGTCGCTGATCTCGTCAGACGTGGCCAACTAAGATATGATACAAGAGGCATGTATGATTCTATTACCTTCCCCACTTCCAACTTGTCAAAACACTGTTCATTATCCTTATCATTTCATTGAGATGGTTTGGAATGGATTTTTCAGATCAAGGCCTCTCAAGTATGAAGACCCATTCAATAACCCCTTAGTCAAGGTGAGCAAAAGCAACTCAACCATTGAGATGTGCGGAAAGCTTTACCGCTTAGCGCCAGTCACTCTCACTCAAGAGCAACAAGCCATTCACCAGAGAAGGAGATCACGGGCCTACCAATGGAAGCGACCCACTTTGTTCCTCAAAGAAGGAGACTTACTACCTCCCGATGTTGATCCTGACACTATCAGGTGGATTCCCGCTAATCATCCTTTTGCAACCACTGCTGCTGATATTGATGAGCACTTGGCACAGAACAATGTCTATCAAAAGCGTGGAGTTCCTTCCCGTGTTCAAGCTGAGCATGATGCCCTCCACAGAAAGCTTGAAGCCCTGCAAAATGTAAGCATTCTCTAAATTAGGAGACACAATTGCTTTCTAAATCCTACTGCAATTCCATCAGTATTGAATACCCACGTTACTTGCATTCTTCCAGTAAATAGGTACATATGAAATTGATATATAGTAATATAAGAAATTTTAGCTTTAGATTTACGTGTTGTATATATCTTAAACAACTAAGGGTTGCTATTTTTTTTATATACCCCAGACTCCAACTCTTTTACGAATGAGTTTCCAAGTACTTGGAACTAAGTAGTTTTCCCAGCTGCAGCTTATTAAATTATAATTGTTAAATCAGTTTGAGGTATAAAATTGTTAGGGTGGTGTGCCTTCTCTGAGCCTGCCAAATAGTTAAGCCAGGTTTTGGTTTCTTTCTCAACATTAATTTACCTGTCCTTTTAGAGTGTGTTTGAGAATGAAGAGGGATTGGACGTGGAAGGAAAGGTTAAGTAATTATTCTTCTTCTCTTTGTTTAGATCTTTTAAAATTTTTAATTTAAAATAATTAAAATTAACAAAAAAAGAAAGTTAATAAAGGTTAATATAAATCTCTAAATTTTTTTTCCTCTGAACTTTTAAGAACGAAAAACAAGGAAAATGTTAATAAATTTTCTTTTCTGTTCTTCCCTTCCCTTCCATTTTTTCCCTCCGAAACAGTCCTTAGGTTACGCATCTGTACTCATGCTATGTTATTTTAGTTTTGTGACAAAACTCTGATGTCACCAAATCAGCTAGCTTTTAGTCTTTGAACTTGTTCTTATTTCCTGAAGTGCTTTATCTGAGATTTGGGTTCTCATTAAAAAAAATAAAATGATAGTGTTGAGGTCTATGGTTCAATTGAGATTCGCAACTCAAATGAATCTTATTCACTCTATGTCTATCTCTGTTATATGACGTTGTCATATTATACAGTAGTTGCATATAAGGATTGGAATCCTTTCTGTCTTGTTTGTACAACCGAAACATTTCTTGTTTTTCATTTTGCAGGAGCAAAAACTCAACAAATTAGTGATAGATCCCACCAATGATAAAGATTTTGAGAGAGCTTTCAAGTCCCATGTCAAATCGAATAACCACGCACAGAAGTGCTCCATTAACAATCAGGCGAGTGACCCAAATCATTTTGAAAGCCCGTCATCATCTGATGAAAATCCTAGTCCTTAGTTGTGCATACAGCTTCTGCCTGTAATGCTGGATGTAAAATTGCTTTGAGGCGAGTAGTGAATCTCCACTTAACGTTTACAAATATAGATCTGAATTTGCTCCAAATTTTTTGCACTATTGATCTGGGAGCCTTAAAAGTTGCAAGTTGTATAGGCGAGGACTGTAAATACTAAAAGAATTGCGTGGTTTTCATATTCTCTAATCTTGCTGTTATGCAGATTGCAACTACCTTATGCTGCTCAAGAACCTTTATATGTACACTTCCAACTTATGCACGTATTCTTGCTAGCCACCAAACATCCATGTCGTAAGATCATCTTAAAAGACCAGCGGTGGGAAGAGGCGACGAAGAATTGATTTGAATTTTGGAATATGCTTTATTGCAATCTGCTATGAATTTTATACAGCCAGTATTGCAATTTGAAGCAATTTTAAATCCAGTTGTGGTCTGCAATTTGATGGACTAACACCAAGTTAACACTCGGACCCTAGGGCCAATTCTTCAAGAAATGAATAAGAATATTAATCACAAAAATTATAGAGTATTCTAATCCATGTAAGCTCATGATATCATTCACTAGATTTAATAAATGAAAATGATTATTTTAAAAAACGAAAAAGCTACCCAATCTAAAAGAATTTAGGTTCGTATGGCAATGACGTAGCTGGGAATGCTTTTGGATCCCCTGCTGGGCGCTCCCTGCTGGGGAACCTGCTGGGCTTCTTAGCGGCGGTTTTATCCGTCGCTAAAGTGTGTTTTAATATTATTGCAACGAATATTATTGCTGCTATAACTGTTGTTTAAATAATTAATTTAACAAAAGTTATAATGACAATAATATTTGTTGCAAAAAACTTTAGCAACGGAAAAAACTGCTGCTAAAACGCCCAGCAGCACCCACCACGGAGACGGCCAGCAGGGAATCCGGACGATCAAGTGAAAGCCTTTTTCATCTCTTTCAATTTAGGTAAGTGAACCCATTTATGTAATTGAAATTTTCAACTATTAGTTAAGCAGGCAAATGAATTTACAATTATATTTTGAATCAAACTTATTTTAGTATGCTCAAATTTGAAATAAGTTAAAAATTTATACTATTATGTTATATATAATTTTCAAGCTTATAATTTGAAATAAGTTAAATCTATTTTTCAAATGAACTATGCCTTTATTCCCATATTCATATACATTTGAATATATTAATATTTTAATATAAATAATACATAAAATTAAAATATTAAAGAGTGAAAATAAATAATGTTATACATCTTCTTTTTATTATATTTAAAATATTAAAAATTATTATAATTTAATTTTAAAATAAATTTTCAAAAATAAATAATATATACTTTAATACATATCAAATTTACTAATAAATAATCTCAAGTTATTTCAAATTTAAAAATAGATTTAAAGAAAGTTTTAACGCTCTATTAAGAATGATTTGTGACACTTGTTTAAGAGTTTTTACTAAATAAAGATAATGTAAGAGCTTTGTCTCTAAAAAGCAATATTTTACATGAAAGAATAGTACATGATCAATGTTTGACCTCGTCTGCATGAGGTGATACCCACGACAAGCGAAAATGTTCAAAGACGAGACATGGGAGGTTTAGCTTTAGCAACATACATTGCAGAAGTATATAAAAGTGTTGTCACTCGTTCTTGGCAGAAACAGCTTGTCTTGCACCGACAGCAAAGAATTCAGTGATAACTTCAAGGGGCATACCCTTGGTTTCTGGAACCTTCAAGAACACAAATATCCAGGAGATGAGACACACAACAGCATAAATTCCAAAAACACCAGCGAGTCCAATGGAACTAAGCATCACGGGCAGTGTGTAAGTGACAATGATGTCTCCAATCCAGAACACTAACGCACAAATAGCGATACAGAGCCCACGGACTCTAGTGGGGAAAATCTCTGAGCAAAGTATGTTTGGAATTGGTCCATAGGCCATCACAAAGCAGCAGAAATATACCACAACGCACACAGTTGATATTACTGCATGCACTACAATGCCAAAGTCCACTTTGTTTCCAATCACCAAAATAATGAGTGACACTATCAGCACAGGAATTGTAGTCAGTAGTAACTGCCTGCACCAACCATGGAGTTTCTTATTAACAAGTCACAACAAAATTATAAATCAATTATACACAGAAACAGAAGAAACCATTTTTCTTAATGTATCATTTCCAAGAAAAATAAAAGGCAGACTAGTAGGAAAATAAGAACATACCTTCTGCCTGATATATCCACGAGCCTCATGGCTAAGCCTATACAAGGAAGCATCAACAAGGTTGTGACTGCACTGATAAGGAATGATGCAGATTCCGAACCAATGCCTATATCTGCAAGAAGAACTTCGACACCTGCCTCTTCAAGGATCTGAGGAGTGTAATATAAAACCCCATTTATTCCCGAAAACTGCAAAGATATATTTAGAATAAGATGTCAGTCATTGATAGGACGACAGAAACAAATTAAAAAGACGCTGTGTATTCAAAAAATAAAGGGGAAATTCAGACAGGAAGAATTAGGTTATTATAACTTCAATATCTTCCAAATAACATGACTATGGATTGTAACCACATATTACCTGCTGAAGTATTTGTATTCCAATCCCAACAAACAATGCATGCTTAACCCCTGGTTCAAGCAGAACTTTCCAAATTGGTCCTTTAGAAGCAGTCTCAGATGGGTGAACCATAGCAGGCCCAACTGGTTGCTGATCAATAAGTTCCTTGGAGTAAAGAGCAGGCTGACTTACCAAGGCAGCAGCCTGTACAAATTCACCTTCACCACCAGGAATTGATACAAGGGATCCACGTCGAGTTCCAGGAGCTCCCTCCTGGTGCAAATAAATCCTTTTAAATCCTCCTTGCTTTTTTCCATCTTCGCCTTCTCTCTCAGACCATTTCCATGCCAGCTGCCAGCCACCACCAATGCCTGTACTACCAACTGGCTCACCTGATGCTTGCATGAGACTACTGTGACGTCTCATGCTGCTTAGGACACTGCCATGGGAAGGAGGAGCCATATCCTTTTCAATGCTTGTTGTTTGACGTGAGATTAGGGGACTATGCAAATTGTCATCAGAGTCCCCAGCAGCAGCATCTGACGTGTAGTCTTCACCTTCTCTTTGTAGGCTCTCTTCATCCCACTGTTCATTTTTAATTTGCGGCTCAGCACTGCTGAACATGCTTCCAAAATTTGGAAAAACCGTGCTTCCTGTCTCAGGAAGCTTCTCATGTACGCTACCAAAAAGAGTCACAAGAGGGTCTATGAGAGGCATGCTTTGGTTGACAAGGGTTCCCTGGCGTGATACAAGTCCCAGTGAACTGTGTCCAATAACAGGTTTTGCAACCCAAGAGAGGCCTGCTTGGGATCCATATAACCGGATTTTATCTTTCTCAGTTGTTGGTTCCTGGCCATCAGTTATTTCATCTGCAGGGCCTATAATATACTCTTCTATAGATGTTTCACCTCCAATCCCAAGACCTTCAACCAGCAATGCCATCTCACCTGTTGATAAATTATGATTATGCAGGATTTGACAAGTCCTTAAAATAAATTATCATAATAAAAAGAAGTAAAGAGGATATGAGAAAAAATGAATTGGAAATGCATCCATATCACACACAACCATAGGAAATTAAGCATTTACAGCAGATAATATTTGATCTTATCATAATTAATATAAAGAAACAGTTTCAGCCGACATTATCTAAAAATATTAGTTTTTATGCTTTTAAGATTACATAGTCCACTTTGAATTTTAAATTTCTGAAGTTATCTTTTCCTAATTTTTAGGGATTTTCTTATCTGTTAATTCTTACTAGTTAGGGATATCAAAATTTCTATTCCTAGCTTTTAGGAATCATTTAGGTTATGCTGGAATATTCCTAGCCTAGTTTTGAGGACCTTTAGTTAAGATTCTAAGCCTATAAATAATGTTCATTGTTCACTTTGATTTAAGCAAGTCATTGCAAGCCATTGAAAGCCATTGTAAGCTATTGAAAGCTATCGCAAGCTAATTCATTTGAAATTTTCAGTGACTTCGAGGTTTCTATCAGGCTAAAATAATGTTCTTGCTTCTATATTATTTTTCCGCATTCTTTTAAAAAAACCAACAAAAAATAAAGAAATAAAACATTTCATGGTATTATTAAACCCAGCTGAAACATGTCTCTCAGGGATCGCTGCCCTTGACCTCCGTTCTCTTATGACAATTTGAGCCAACTACAGTGGTTGAGACTTATACACATGAATTATGTAATTAAAAGTTTGAAATTGAAAATCACATGCAACCTAGCAGTTGCATTGATTTCCTTAATCTACAACAAAATCACGTACTTTAAGTCTCAAATCTTTCACATGTAAAACGAGCCATGTTGCCTTACTTGTTAGGTTGCTTACATCACAAAAATGAGGCTAAAGCTAAAGCCTTAAAAGGGGACTTTCGTCTATTACTAATCCACAATTTCAGGAAAGCAAGAATCATTTACTTTATAATAATCTTAAGCAACTAGCTATGTAAGAATTATGGCATCAAAAGTGGAGATATATAACATTGAAAAAAATGTGATTTATTTTTTCAATATCAAATGAAAAAGGAAAGCCTTACAACATTCTGAATTGCAGGAAACAGAGAGCATTAAATCTAAAAAACATGTAAACATATCCTGACTATCTTCTGTAGACACATCGACATTTCAATGCTGTGTACTCTTTATCATCATCACTTGGCAGTCTAACAACACATGATGCACTTTTAGCAACCAATAAGCAAGTTAGTGCCATGCATATTTGGAGAAGATAATCAGTTTACAAATACCCGTCAGTTAAATGTCTGTAAATCAATCACAGAAAAAATTCAGCGTATTTGGGATTTCAAGCAGGAGAGGAGGACCTTTTTGATTTAGAAGTCCTTGTCTTTGAAAACAAAAATAGAAATGATAATAATAATAATAACAACAACAATAACAACAACATCAACAAAAGCAACAATAAAGGCCTTGAGGGAACCATAGATTCTGAGAAATCAACCATTAGACTCACTTTGTTTCAGCATAAGCAAATCAGTTTAATATGGCACTTGGAATCTCTTTTATTTGCAAAAACTTTTAAAATGAGAAAACATACTTAATATAAAGTTGAAACTTTGCTGTTCCTTTATTTTTTTGATAAATAAAAATGTACTTTTTTTTAAAGAATTCAATAGAAAAAAGTTAAAATGTGATAGATAATCATTAAGGTTGCAGGTTTTTTGCTACATGAAGCAACCACATTTCATGTATTCCTACTAAAACAATTACAGTGGAGATGCCAAAAAGGGGAAGGGAAGGGATTCAGAAAAACGAGCTGCAAACTCAGGAAACAGGATAGAGATGTGTCAGACTGCCAGTACGGTCCACACAAAGTCTGAAGACCCTATATTTCAATCAAAATGTCGACTGCGAGGTTATGACAAGAAGTCACACTGGATTAAGCTCATAATAATGATTACAACTTTTCTGAAATGAAGGAAGCATCTTCCAAATACTACATAAAGTAGATACCATCTATGTTCAAATAAATGTAAAAACATACCTGAAACATCTTCCCTGCCACGTAATCTTTGGAGAACTTTTTTAGCCTCAAGCATCTTTCCTTTACTCACTAGCCACCGAGGAGACTCAGGCAAGAAAAATATTGTCAATACAAAATAGATGAGAGAAGGAGCAGAAAGAACCCCAAGCATCATTCTCCAGCTAGGCGAGGTTGTTAATGACATCCCAAAGACCATACAATATGACAAAAACATGCCTCCTGAACCACTGAACTGCGGAAGTGTATTTAATGATCCCCTTATATCAGAAGGAGCAGTTTCAGATATGTAGACTGGGACAAGAGTAACAGCAAGACCAATCCCAAATCCGTCTAGTAGCCTTGCTATGCATAACACGTACACGTTCGGAGACCACAACATCACCAAACCACTCAAAAAATAAAGCGTAGATGATATTATCAACATTGGACGCCGACCAAGCCAATCTGATATGGGACCAGAGCATGTTGTGATTAATGTTGCTCCAATGAGGGACATGGCGACCACAAGTCCTTCAATGGTTGTTTGCAAAGCAAGATCCTTCTTAATGTAAACAATAGCACCTGAAAACAAAGAAGAATGAAAATAGCTCATTAAGAAATTGGTCTTTGACATTAAAATGGACTGGTAGCTCTCTCTATAACCAGCCAACCTCATCATGTGTTTGTAATGACGGAGGTTTATGATATTGACAATAAGTTACGAGCTCACCAACAGTTTTCTGATAGAAGAAAGCATTAATTCGGGGGCATATCTTTATCAAAGGAATTTGTTCGAGGCTGCTAACCAACACTAACGTGGAAGCAATGTTCTGGACACTGTCTACTGTGAAGAATAAGTAAACGGTTTTTAACTATCCTGGGATTGGCTTGGTTTTGATTCATTTGCTTTATATATGGAAAGGGGTAAAAAATTTAGGTGACTCAACTGTATCATGAAAACAGGGAGGTAGTCAGATGCAGAGTTGTAGCTTTTAAGGAATTTTTTCTGCTGTAGCCCGAAATACAAGGATTTGCATTTGCAACGCTTTCTCAGAACAAGGGGGGCATTCATTGATGTAAGGCATTGTAATTTGCAGTTATACACGTGTCTCATTCAGTTTGCAAGTAGCTCGAGTGTAGTGACATCCTCGATACATTTTAAGCAGCTTCTTTCTTTAGGTAAAAAAAATCATTCCAATTGTCGCACCAAGAATAAACACATGGATGAAGAAATGAAGAATTTTGAAAATGGAGGCATTCAAGGGAAGCTAAAAGGAAACAGCAAGGTGTGAGTACCAGCAATAGTAGCATTATCCCATCCCTGCAGAAAATTACCAATGGAAGCCGCAATAGCCACTAGTACGGCTCCTTTCATTTCTACTACAAATGAATAGAACTCGCAGGTTGCAGCTGTCTTTAAAGTAACCTGCCAAGATAAAAGGAGAATCCGAATCAACACACATACTCCAACACCCACCTCAACCCCAAAAGAGAATTCTCGAACTTAGACAAAGTAAAACTAGTGGTGTGGTTTAGCTTGGAATATCATCAAATTTAACACGTAGAAACTCATACACAAGGACAAGCACGAATTTTCAGATCAAATATACAAACAGTTAAAGAGAGAATCATACCAGCGAATACAGATCGCTTATAAGCTATACTGCAATCTCGTCTGTATAGATGAAAGAAAAAGGGATTGTTTGTTTGGATTGGAGAGAGTTGTGGACCGTTGTGATCTTGCTTGTATATTAAATTTACACGTTAAAAAGAATGAAGTGAAAGATGATGGTTGAACTGGCAGCTGCTGGTGGTGGATGGAATCTGTGTATACAGACAAAAAGGGCTCCAGCCTCCAGAATCCAGATCAGAAAGTGAACGTGACTCACGAAGAACTATCGAGTATTCAACTCTCCACAATCATCTTCACTTTTATAAACTCCTAATTGAAAATTGAGCAAGATAATGTACTAATGTTAGCGTTCAGTCATAGTTAGTATTCACTAGAAAGTGTGTGGATTCCGGAACCCAGTACTCATTTTGGAATCAACTCGGACAACCTGATATTTTTTTCGCGGGGCCAAATTATCAAGTTCTTCTCTTATTTTTATGCAAAATTTCACTTTCGTCCCTTATTATTTCTTTTTCCAAACAATCCTTTTTTTCTTAATGTAATTCAAGTTAATCCTCGCGTCCAACTTTCTTTCTTTCTTTTTTTTTTTTTGGTTATGAAAACTATAAGTATTCAAAAATCTATTAAATTTTAATTAATTTAATTTGAGTCAGTAAAAATCTCATAATAAAATTAAAATTTTTTAATAATAATTTTTTTATATAAAACTTAAGTTTAAAATATTATTTAAAAAAATTAAATATTTATCACTTCAATCAACCAATCATCTACATATAACTTATTAATCATGTGTATTATATCATAAAAAAAATTATCTATATGAATTATCATGTTATTATTATTAACTTTCGATTCTTCTTTTAATTTGTAATACTTTTACAATTATATCAATGGTCATTTTTAGATTTTTAATTTCATTTATAACACTTAATTATTAAAGCACTCTTAATAATATTGAATAACCTTTTTCATACATTAGTATGCTTAAGTGTGTATTATAATATCTTTAGGATGTATTTAGAGAAAAATTTTGGAGAATGGAAGTGAAGGAAAGAGAAAGAAATATAATAATCTTATTCTTATTTATTTTTTAAAATTTTAAAATAAAAAAAATTAAAAGATTTTATATTAATCTTTTTTAACTTTTTTTTATTAATTTTAATTATTTTAAATTAAAAAAATTAAAAAATTAAAAAAAAATTATCACTTAATCTCTTTATTCTACTCTTTTCCTTTAATTCATTCCCTTCTCTTTCACTCTTCACTCTCAAACACATCTTTAATTTTATTTTATTATTAGAGTTTTATAAATAAGAAGTTATTATACACAAATAATAATATAAATAAAATTTTATTTATTTCTTTTGAACTCTTTATTTTATAACATGTTATAACTAATATGATAATTTTTTTCCCCAGATGTCTGTCACTCTTCTATATTTATCTTAATAAAAAAAAATACATTTATTATATTACTTTATTTACATATTAGTTAATTATATTTAACTAATTTTTTTATAGTATATAAGTTTATTAATATAAAATAAAAAAATTAATTCATTAACTAATACAAAATTAAAATAATGATTTACTTAATCGTTTCCAGCAAAACCCAAAAGAACCAAGTATGTTTACTTAATGGTTCCCACTTCCCAGTCATAAAAACAGCCCTCAACTTCTTTTCTTGCCAAGAAGGAAGGGTTAAGGCCTAAGGATTGGATTTTTGGTAAGGGGTGCCTCAACTTTTGGCTTTCCAACCAATTTGTGAATGGTGTTTGCCAATTCTGGCGTTGGATAATACCAGCAGCAAAATTGAAAGAGGAAAAACGATCAACAATTTTTTTTTTATTTGTCATTTTCATTCAATATTCAATTGAGAGAAAATAAAAAAAATGATAAAGCGTTTTATATTAAAATTTTAATAAAAACATAATATGTAATGATAAGATATTAAAAAATATTTATTATATTATAATGACAAATTTTGATAATAAAAATATAAAATATTTATTTAAATATTTTATATTTTTATAAATGAGACAAGAGAAAAACGAGAAATAGGAAGAAAAAATATATATATAATGAAAACGGATAATTTGGTAAAAAAAGAGATGTAAACTGCAACTGAGGCATTCAAGGAACTAGTTTTAAGGATGGACATGATGATAAAAATAGTAAATTAATAGTTAAATAATACATTGATATATTTTTAATTTTAAAAATTATGCTTATCTCTTTTTTCATTTTTTTAAATAAGGATAATTTTTTATTCAAAAAATCATGTAATTTTAATTTTAATATAATAGTAAATTAAATTAAATTAATGTTAAGTTTTAACATAAGATTTTTAATATAAAAGTAAATATAATGAAGTAAATCTGTTATTTTAAAATAAATACATATTTTGAAACGTTAGGGGAGTTAAGTGTAAATTTTGAGAAAAAGATTGTATCAAATTTACTTTCAAAAAATGTAAAGAATATGATTGTGTGCAATTATACTTGGTGTTGTTTTTATTTAAAAAATTAAACTTAATATTTATATAATTTTAAATAAACTTTATTATAATTCATTTTATGCATTAATAAAATTATTTAATTTTATTTATTATTATCTAAAATAAAATTACAATGAAAAAAGGTGTATATAGTTTTTTAAATTAAAAAGTAATAAATCTAATGTAGACAAATCTAAAAAGACTATTATAATTTATTCTAATATATAATTAATATCAGTCACGATCACATGCTTTGCTAGGTGAATATATAAGGAGCGAAATTGAGGAATTAGGACAGTTATGAATGAACTTGTCTGTTCAAATTATTGATTCTTTTTTATTAGAAAGCAGACAAACAACATAAGGATTGGGATCCACTTCACAATGCTGATGCTCATCTCTACATGTGCTACCTGCCGCCTCCATCTTCCATTTTATCGCCTTATGTATTTTACCAACAGTTAAAAAGTTAATTATGCTTTTAAATTAAACATTTAAAAACACATCTTTTTTAATAAAATTAATTTAACATTTTTACTACTAATTTATGCAGTTTTAAATCAATAAAGTTAGAAAATTTCTGAACTATTGAAAATAAATCAACTCAATAAAAATTAGGTACTTGATTTCTTATCTAAGTAAGGAGAATTCACCGGACCTAAACCATTATAGATTTAGACTATGCACAAGGAATAACATAGTAGTATCCCGTCAGAACCAAAAAAATTATGAATCCAATATATAAAATCACGGTAATAAGATATGTTTATTTATTTTTTTAAATGGAGAAAATAATCAAATAATTTAAGCATCTTATTACTCTTAAATTTATGATTGATAAATATAAATGTTGTCTCGTTTTAATTATTGAAAGATAAAAATAATTAATTTAACATTTTAAAAGATTAGTCACAATCAATTCTGTTCTTATGCTAATATCACTAAAGTGATGCTAATAAAATTGTTTAAATGACACTGATAAACGTTAAATAATATTGACTCTTTTAATTATACCTAACAATATTGTTACGAACTTAAAACTTAAAAAAGAAAAAAAATATAATTCATGATAACTCGCGTAAAGACAAAATAATTACATTTTCTAAACTTTTTTAAGTTATTTATTTAAATTTATTAGATATCACATTTGATATTTAATTATCACATCATTAATAATTATTAATATCAAATTAATTTTTTTGGCCATTAAAACATTTATGTAATTAATATATAGTCTAAATTATTTAAAAATATTTCTTAAAGTACAAAATTATAATTTTGATCGCTTAGATTAAATTAAAATAAATGTATATAGAACAAAAATAATAATTTATTCTAAATATAATTGTAGATTTGAAACGGCTTGAGCGAAGACTTTATTTGGCATTTGAAAACAAATGAAGATATTTTTCATCGTAAGTATAATGTGTCTTTGAATGAATAAGAAAAAATCACATGGAAGCACGTGCGGTTTTAATAATAATAATAATAATAACAATAACAACAGTGTATATGTCAATTTTTTAAATATAAATAAAAAATTATTATATTTAATACAAATAAATTATTTAACTTCTAATTTTCTTAATATTTATTTTATAATTTTATAAATTTAAATTTTAGTTTACATATATTAATATATAATTTTAAAAATTAATAATAGAAAAGTATAAGTAAATGATCCTTTGTATTAAAAATTATTAGTCCATATATGATTAATTATTAGTTTTAGTATAATTATAAATCGTTTGAAAAATAATAAAATAAAATTCAAATAAATATATTATAAGTATAACAGGACTTGACTCTATGTTACTTTATGAAAAGAGAGCGTTTCAGTTGGCCATACTTTGTTATAATAGTATTGTTTTTAAATTTAGTTTGAACGTTGATCAACTGATCTTTGCTGGCACTCCCATGGTACCTAATTTGCTATTACCCACAATTATATTGGTTATATGTCATTTATTGGACTAGTAAATAATTTTCAACTGGCACTGTTCAGATCAGATGGGGTGAAAAAACAAAAACAAAAGAAGAAAAGAAAAGCGAGAGGAGGAGGAATGTGAAAATTCGAGATGCAGAGGTGAGTGCAATACAAAGCTAATAACGGGATAGGGTTATGTGGATCCCAAGTCCTAACTAACTAAGCTTAGCACTTAGCATAATACGCTTTTTATCTCGTGGCCAACAAAATGGAAGAAAGCAAAGAGTACATTGAAAAAGTGAATCACAATAAAGTGGAGAGTGGTAAATGGTGGCCAAAATATACCAAACTTGCTGCTTGGTTTATTTCTTGCCTACACTGCACATATGTTTACAACGTTTCTATTCTCTTTTCTCCTTTTGTCTTTTTCTTTTTTAAGTTTCCCCTGTCTTGTGGTTCAGCTCCAGTATGCTCTAGATATGTGTATGATATTGATGTGAGTGAAATGTAAGTGAGATCAGAATGGACAAGTAAAGAATGAAAATATGCCTGATGTTCATCATCCCAAAAAAATGAAAAAGCCAAGTTAGACCCGTCAAACCCAATCATTTCAAATTCTCAAACCCACAACTGCGCTTTGGTCTTTGCGCAGATTTGAGGCCTCGGAGTGGGAGCTTCAAATTCTAATTTCTAATTCTAAGTGATGCTTCTTCTCTGATCTCTCTGGGTCTCTGGGTCAGAGTGTGAATCTGAATCTCAGTATTAATTATAGGCTTTAATTGTCTTTTTGAAAAAGCACAAGGTTTTGTTTGGCCAACTACTTTATTTGTTTGCTTGTTTATTCCAACTTTAGTTGCCCTTTGGTTCTTGTATATATAGGTGCCGGCCCCTGACATACCCAGTGTCTGTGACTCTGTCTCTCATTCCGAACATTGCTTCTTCACTTTATAGCTGCTGCTCCCTCTCCCTTCCAGATCGATCGTCGCCAGCTAGCTGTGATCCTTGTCTGCAGTTTCCATGGAGGTAGGTATATATGTATATATATCATGTCTTCTTAATTATATAAATAATTATGCGTTTCCAAGTACACGTTAATTAATTTCGTCAAGTGACAACGCAAGTGATATTAATTGATGAACACATATACATGTCTTGCAGAGTGTGGAGTTGAAGGTGGAAATGGTAGGGATCCATGAGAAACGACTAAGAAAATGCTTGTCAAAACTAAAAGGTTTAGTATGATGGAGTTAGACTGTGTTGGTGTTTAATTAATTTGTTTGAGTAATAATGATGAGTTGGTAGTAATTGGCATGCAGGGATAGAGAAGGTGGAAGTGGATGGGAAGAGGCACAAGGTAGTAGTGACGGGATATGCACACAAGAACAAAATTCTAAAAGCAGTGAGGAGAGGGGGTCTCAAGGCTGATTTCTGGTCTCCTCAGAACGACCTTCTTGACGCGTACGCCACTGCCACTGCCGCTACCTTCACATTCCACACCTTCAACTTCTTCTAGGCTTTTTCTTTTTTAATCCCCGGCCCCCACGACCAAATTTCATTTACTCTTGTTACTCTTTACTTACTTACTCTAATCACATCTTCAATACAACATATTATATTGCAATTTATACACAATTTAATTTGCACCCTCAAACTCAATACATATCCTTTCATCCCTATTCCACACACACACCGCCAACAATACCATATTTTCTTAATTCAAAACCACCAACCCACTTTAACTTTTTCGTCTTTCTCTCTCTTGATAAGCAAATCATGATTCTCATGCCTTGAGTACTTATTTAGGTTTTTTTTTTTTTCAAATAACAATTTATTTGAAATGTACTATTCAACTTTTTTGTGATTTTTTTTATTATTTAACTATTTTATACGGTATTTTTATTCTTAATTTTAGTCAAAATAAATATATAAAAATTAAATTACGAACAACTTTATTGCTAAAAATATATTTATTTGTATTTTATATTATTTTATAATTTTTCAAGCTGTATATTTCACATAATTTATAAGTATTTTAAGTTCTATATTTCATATTAAACTGACATTTTGAAGTGGAAATTATCCACTTAATCCTCACAAACAAATTTTTGATATAAATAAAACAAAAAGTCAAAATTGATATTTATGTGATTATTTACATTAAAACTTAAACGTTAAATATAATATGGTGTTTAAATAATAATTAAGCAATTCAGGTGTGTTAAACAACATGTTTTAAATTAGAATGAGTCAAATGAATTTTGAATAAAATCATTGGAAAATAAACTATGTACCTCCTTTTTTTTTTTTCTAACTACAAAACAGAAACATTTTTTTCCTATTAAATTGGGGGCAAAACCCCAAAAAAAAAGAGAGAAAAGGGCTAATAAGCATAGTTTTTAGGCATAAATCAATCATTGAACTAGTTAAGAATTCAGGTTAGCAAATCATTGTTCAACTTTTAGATCACTAAAAAAATTAGTTAAATTAGTAAAATAAATAAATTAAAATTTTTTATTATAAATCTACATATACTACTAGAAACATCAAATAATAAAATAATAACAAAAGATAAAACAAAAATTATGTTTTTTCATATTGCAAGTTTATTTTCCTTAATTCTAAAATAAAATGATTATATTAATCTCTATCACAAAAAATATCCTAAAGGCTAGCTTTAGAAATAAATTATAAAATACATAAAAATAAAAAATAGTAATTATGTAATTTTAGAAAAAATAATGAAATAATATATACTAATATATTTAAAAATAGCAATGTATGTAACCCCTTTTATTTTAAAAAAATTATTATTATTAAAAATTTATTGTTTAAATATACTAATTAAATTATGACACACAATGTATAAGGGAACATCGCAATGTTTTATTGTCTTAATCTTAGTGTTTTGGGTTTGAATTCTGAGGTTGCATTTTTCAAAGTTTACTTAAAAACTTGGATTGAGTCACAATGGGCCCACTAGATCAATTGAAAATACGTTGAAGCTTGAGTTACAGTTGACTCTAATAAAAATAATTATTTTTTTATAATATGATAAATTAATATTTAAATTTTTATTAATAGATATAATCACATTTAATATTTAATAATACTTTAAATAATATTATTTTTAATTAAAAAATTTATAAAAAATCAAAATTATTTATAATTTGATTTGATAAATCATATGAGATCCATTTATTACCCAATTACCAATTAATCTTATTTGGGCTTGAATATTATATTAGCAAGTAATCATACCCCAACTTTGATGATATGGAAAAGAGTCTAACTAAAAAAAAAAAAAATTTAAATTAATGATTAAGTCTTTAAAAAATGTATAATTTTTTTAATTTAGTTTTTAAAAAATAAGATATTTTAATTTAATTTTTAAAAAATTAAATTCTCAATCAGTTTGATTTTTTAATTAATATATTAAATAAAAAGTTAACTGATAGTAATATTATTTTATATTAATTGATTGTTACATGATAAAATATATCTTATTTAATAATAACAAAAATAAAATATATCAAATTTATAAAGTAAATATTGTTAAGATGTGATGTTTGTATTTTTTATGTGTATTTTGTTAATTTAATGTATTTTATTTTATAAAATATATATTATTAAAATATATTTTTTATATTTTTTAGTTGAATAAAATTTAGTTTAATATTTAATAGTTAGTTAACTTTCATTAATATTACTGTTAATTAAATTTTTATTTATCATATTAATTAAAAAATTAAATTAATTATAAATTATTTTTTAGAAACTAAATTAAGATATTTTATTTTTTAAAGATTAAATTAAAAAAATATTTATCTTTAAAAAATTAAATTATTAATTTACTCTAAAAAATTATATGAAAAAGAGAAGTTAAAAATGTATATTTTGGAGTATGATTGGGAGGTTTGAAGGCGAAGCGTGTGACAACTTTGCTAAATTATCTCCTATTTTTAATTCAAATTAAGAGGCTTGGATTAGGATTAGAATATTCATAATTTATCATAAGGACAAAACCAAAATAATTTTCCTTTCAAATATCTTACACTATTAATGACAATGGATATTACCTAATTTTTATATTAAATTTTTAATCAATAAAATGGGTTGTCTTATCCTATGACTTTACTCGACTTCATTAATTAAAGACTATCTTGTTTGAAACCCCCCAATCAAGTGCTTAATGTTAATTACATAAATATTGTTATTAACACAACTAATTATAAAAAGAATGACAAGTCTAAACAATGTCACAAGCATCATTGAGGGAATTAATTAAAAATTATTGGGTTCGTTGGTCCAAATTAAGATATACGGTCGGTACCGGCCAATCGATCGCCGTCCCGTAATTTGAATGTGAATGTGAATCTGAATCAGAGTGAGAGAAGCAAGGGAGGAGAAGAGATCAAAAAGAGACAATGCACTTGAGCGAGAACGAAGGCATAGAGAGTAATACGTTCGTGGTTACAGGTGGACTCGGATTCCTAGGCTCTGCTCTCTGCTTGGAGCTGCTTCGGAGAGGTGCTCGACAGGTCCGAGCCTTTGATCTACGATCCTCTTCGCCTTCGTCCAGTCTTCTTACTCACAATGGTGTCCAATGCGTCCAAGGTTTTTATTTCTTATTCCTAATTAAATTCGACCTACTTCCCCCTTTCCTAATTTCATCCTCTTTCTTCTTCTTCTCTTAGGGTTTCAATCTAATCCAATCTCATGCATCTTCTCTTCCTATAATTATTTTTGCCCTTGTTTCACATGCATTTTAACATACTCGTGCTTATGTCTCTATTTCTCATTCTTCTGTTTCTTCATATCAATATATTTCCCTCTTGATATACCAGGGGATATTGTCAGAAAAGAAGATGTTGAAAGGGCTTTTCGTGGTGCCGATTGTGTTTTCCACCTTGCCTCCTTTGGCATGTCTGGAAAAGAAATGCTCCAGTTTGGTCGTGTTGACGATGTCAATATTGCTGGTACTTGCCATGTTTTGGATGCTTGCCTTCATCATGGCATCAAAAGGCTTGTTTATGTTAGCACATACAATGTTGTATTTGGCGGTAAGGAGATTATCAACGGAAACGAGACCTTACCTTATTTCCCAATGGATGACCATGTTGATCCATATGGGCGCAGTAAATCAATCGCTGAACAGTTGATTCTAAAATACAATGGCCGTCCTTTTAAGTGAGTTTTCTCCTGCCAGCCATCTTCTTGTGGTGGCAACAAACTTCTGTTAGTATGCAGTAGGATAACTTTTGCCCAAATAATGGTTCACAAAATATTTCATGAATTTTGATCCTGCAGTTATCGTACTTCTTTCTAACTTAAAGAAATTGAATGATGATTTTTGTCATTGTTGTCAGTTCCTTTTAAATAATGGTCAGAAGTTTATAAGCTGACTTGCATACCCCTTTCATCTTGTAAAGGAATAAGGATGGGAATTGTTTTTACACTTGTGTCGTGCGTCCTGCTGCAATCTATGGACCAGGCGAAGAGAGGCACTTTCCAAGGATCATAACCTTGGCAAGGTTGGGTCTGTTGCTCTTCAGAATTGGTGACCAACGTGTTAAATCAGACTGGGTTTATGTGGATAATCTTGTACTTTCTCTAATACTGGCAAGTATGGGACTTTTGGATGACAAAGCCAGAAACGGAGAACCCCCGATAGCTGGTGGCCAGGCATACTTCATATCTGATGGTAATAATTTCTTTGTTAATTTATCTAACTGACAATATGCTACAACTTCAAGAAACAACACTGACACTTCCTTTTATAGGTTCTCCTGTCAATACTTTTGAATTCATCCAACCTCTACTTAGAAGTTTGGGTTATGAACTGCCAAAGACTTCCTTATCTGTCGACCATGCTCTTGTTCTTGGGAAGGTTTTCAGGGTAGTCTATACAATTTTATACCCATGGCTGAACTGTCGGTGGCTTCCTCAGCCATTTATCCTTCCCTCTGAAGTACACAAGGTTGGTCTCCTTTCATTCTTGTTGAATAGTTGAGACTTTTCCTCTAGAAAACGTACCCTCAGCTTGTTGTATATTGTAGATGAAGATGCCCAGAATGACTATATCTTGATTTGCCAACTATTCAAATTTTACATGATGTACTTCTTCACATTGTCCTTTGACAGGTAGGGGTTACCCATTATTTCTCTTACCTTAAAGCCAAGGAGGAGATTGGTTATGTTCCCATGGTAACTCCTCGAGAGGGAATGGCTGCAACCATATCTTACTGGCAAGAGAGGAAAAGGAGGAGTCTAGATGGGCCTACAATCTACGTGTGGCTGTTTTGTGTCATTGGGATGGTCTCATTATTCTCTGCTGCTTTCTTGCCCGACATAGGACTTGTGCCATATCTCAGAGACATCAGTCTTTTCTTCTTTTGGTCACTGTGGATGACAAGACTGTTGTTTTTTCTGGCTGCAGCTGCACATATTATTGAGGCCATCTATGCTTGGCACTTGGCTAAAAGGGTAGACCCTGTTAATGCAAGTGGTTGGTTTTGGCAAACTTTTGTACTAGGGATATTTTCATTGCGTTTTCTGCTGAAGAGAGCAAGCAAGTCTGGGTAGACCCTATAACCTTAACCCTCCCACCGATGAATTCTACTACAGTGTATCCTCTTTTCCCGTCCATTAAGACATATAACTCTGGCCAGTGGGGATCCATAATCCAGCGATAATATGGAAGCCAAGAGCAAATAAATCCAATGCTCCGTAAGGGAAAAAACCATTTGTTTGTGAAAATTAAGGCTGAGAATTAAATAAAACCGACGAAGTATTTCTCTTTAAGATGGAATGGGGCCCCGTGTCTCATTTGTCTCTCATTTTTGGTCTTATTAAGTGCGCCTTAAGTATAAAGACATGCTGAGTTAGTTCATTAGTATTTATTTGGTTGTCTAGAAAGAACGAGGCTTTCAATGTTTTTATCGGCTATAGTATCTCTGCTTGAAATGTTTCGGACTTACCGCTTAGTGTTATTTTTGGAGAAAATTGGGGTTTGGTAATCATTCAGTGTGAAATAGCTCCAACTTATTCACTTATACGAGGATACGAGATTGATAGGGGACTGATAGGCATAACTGATTCTCCGTCTATGTTGGGTAAGATCTTGGAAGCCAGAGGACCGAGCATTTGGTAAAACCACAAATAGTAAATGGTACGAATACTTACAAGCCTTCAAAACTAGTTTTAGAAACGACCTTGAAGAAATGGATGGCGTTCGATGGGTGATACATATCATACTTATGAAAGCATACCGCGTTCTGTCCAAGTGATAATGATATTGCGAGAAGCTAATGTAACATATGTATGATACGTCGATTGTCTTCTATGAACTCTGCTACTTTCCGCTTATTTTCTATTAACTTTGTTACTTGAGTCTATCAATGTTAAGTTTAATTTTTATAGTTAATTTCAAACTCATAAAAGAGGAGAATTGTATTAAGTAATTACAGTGAACATAAAATTTTTTTGAAATTTTATGGATATGAATAAATGTGAATATGTTAAAATAGAATACGCTAATATTATTTTATTCATATAATTGACTTTAGTAAAATAAAGGATCTTGTTAACTACTTGACTCTACGCCCATCTGCTATTAAGCTCCTTACAACTGAAATGGTTAAAATATCGCAACAACCATACGGGATTTTGTCAATCTACAGGATTGTTGGTCTCTTTCTAACATTATCTTTTGCTGGCTACTCAGCCTGTCCGTAGTTTGCCGGTGAAACTCTCTTCTTTTACTAAATTTTTTTATACCTTTTTTTTTGGATAACGTATCATTTTTAAGATACGTTAACTTATTATGATACTCTTCCCAATTCTCACCCTTCAACCAAAAACAAAAGACGAATCATCCAGGAAAGTTCCTCTGAAGAATATGTAAATTAGGCCGACGTTACATTTATGTAATGCAAAAAATGTCTGATGAGTGCGGAACCTAAGCAAACTTGAGGTGCAGCATATTTAAAACGGAAAACTCAAGGCACTCGCTTAATCTAAAATTCGATAGGTAATTATGAATAATTAATCATCAATCTGTGTTTAAATTATCCTCTTCTTTGCTGTCTCCAGTTTTTGGTGCTGATCGTCTATGAAATTTAAGAGTAAGCGTATCAACGTAAAGCATATTCTTCATTTGCTCTAACTGCTGCCATTCTTTCTCCATCCGCAGGTCTATATCTTGAAATTGAACAAGCTTGCCACGGATATTCTTCATCTGCATTATATCCAATATTTAACAAATTTTTCTAAATACAAACAGCAGCAACCTTAATATATGACAGACCTGTTTACACAAACTCGAAGACAGAGAAATATACGAACGTACACACACATCACAGACCTGAACTTCTATAATCCCAGAAATAGCTTTTTCCACATCCGACTCTTCCTTCTCAAGCTGTGTATTTGCATGCAGTCGTGTCCATTCAAATGTATCTGACGTAGTGCCCCCATTAGATGCAATATCAGTATCTGCACAAAAATAAAATTCATTATTTTCCTGAAAATTTAGTTCGTAAGATTACGTTCTCCACTTTGTACAAATAGAATGCAATCATTCAGTGCAAAAGTTTGTCAAAGATCAGTTGAATAACATCTTTTGGAAATCTGTCCAATAAAAATATTAAATATTGAATGAAAATTTGACCATCCAATTCTAGATAAACCTCATTAATACTGATGACAGCACAGTTCTTTTCAAAATTTATAATCAGGGGCCCAGTTATTTATCATTCTCACCTTGCAGTAACATATTCCTTGGAAATGACCGATAATTTATTCTACTTGATCTATAAACCTCAGACAGAGCTGTCACTGCAGCTTGAGCAGCAGCCTTTGCAACCCCCACCCCTGCCAAAGCAGTCAGAAAAGCAGCCTGCAAGGATTTGAAATAGAGTATAGTTTATTGAAGAAAAGTAATGCTTTTCATAAAGATTTCTTTGATCATAAACATTGGGAATTCAAATTTAGATATCATTCAACTGTCATGAATCCTGTTAGATACTCAACCATAATTCTCTGTCCCCAATTTCAGCAGTAAAACTAATAATGATACTACCTCTATTCATTTGTATTTTTGAGATTTAATAGAAATGAACCCCAAAAGCAAGGATGTCGGACCAACAAAGGATCATTAAGCTTTCTTTCCTGGTGCACATTACAGCATAAAATCAACTGTAAGTGATATAAAGATAAGGACTAAACTTACATATAGTTGCTTATATTTTTTTTATCAAGTTCTTTAGTCAAAATAAAGCATGTGAAAACTTTTTTTAAAAAGAACCAATCATAAGATACATTGAATAAACCATACACGTGTCAGTTTCTAATTAATAAAACTGCACCTAAGTTTTTTACTAAAGATAAATTAGTCTTAAGTTAGAGTATCAAACTTATATGCAATTTTTTATATCTTTGCTATAAAGTTTTCCAATCAAAACAAAGTATGTGAAATTTATTTTTAAAAAAAACCCATCATAGGAGAGATGAGTTGTATGAATTATATAAGTGTTGGTTTTTCATTAAAAAACTTGATGACAAAGATATAAAACAGCACCTAAGTTTTTTCCTAAGTTAAAACTTAATGAAAGTGACAAAAAAGAGAAGTCTATTTGAAGGAAAACAAATGAAAACTTTTAAAACCGAAGTCTTAAAACAACTTATAAATACTGTGGTAACAAAAAAAAAGTTGGTTTATATTATTCATAATTCATAGATCACTAACGAGAAATAATTTAAGAAAAAAACATTGAGCTAGCTTTGGCCACGAAAGAAGTCTTCCTTGTGGGATGGTATATAACCAACCACCTCCTTCCCTCTCTCAGCCATGACCCCATGATTAAGACATTAGAAACTCATCCCGATTTTAAGGATTTCATAGGTACCATTGAGCTCTAGCAGCACTCAAACCTTTGCTTGCAGAAAGATACATGAAACATAAATGAGAATATCAATTAAACAGAACCTAAATATTATAGGTCCTATTTATATCCTGATCTAGTTTCTTATATAAACACAGTAATTGCTTCCCAAATTTAACTGAGTTAAATAAAAAAAAAAAAAAAAATTACCTGTGCCATTATAGGATTGCTTACATCTGCAAGAGGTGTTAAACGCATTTTTTTACTTGGTTCTGCTGAGCCAATACTTTCCAATCCACATTCAGCATCCACAAGTTCCTTTAATTGATAAGCTTTTTCATTATTCACACCAGAGTATTGATGTAGAAACTCCTCCCCAAAAGAGAGCTTGATAAAATGAGCAACGCATTCCTTCTCAGTCCGACCGCCAACATGCTGAGCAACCCTCCTCCAGTCATCACCATAATGCATAATGGCTTCTAGAATATGCAAAGTTTCCTTATCAGTCCAATCTGTCTTAGTCTCCTCACTGATCTCTACTCGCCTGAAATCTGAGGAGCTCACACCAACTCGATAATTGCCACGGACATAACATCTTGCACAGAGAGTCAAGTCATACTGGGAAACAATAATGAGAAACAATTAAAAAGAGTTCAATGAATTAAAATTCTCATAAAGTCCATGGGCTTCTCTAGTCAAAGGAAACCACAAGTTTAATGAGCATAAAAATTACAAAGTATTGACAGAAAGGTACCACATACATAGGACAGGCAACCTAAGCTACGGTCCCTGGTGCTATCTCCAGGATGCAGATTTGGTTCATATGCTTTAAATAGATACATACATAAAGGTTGGTGAATTCCAATTTCCGAATCACCTATAGATTCTAGGACTTTTCTTTACTCTGTAGAAACTTTCTCAGTAACTTACACAGAGAAGTGGATCAAGTGAAAAGTTAAGAAAGAGACGCAAAGAAATTCTTATACACTTTTATGCACCCTTGCATTGATTTCAGTTTACCCCAAAAAATTTAGTTTCAAGCTTATATTAGACTTTTCCTGCCTCCAAAGGCAAACATGAGTTATGACCCCACATTTCTCAACAGTAGATAACTAGATATTTATACCCATTTATCATTTCAAAACATGTTTGATAAGCAGGGTCCAGTAATCATATGATGAGAGCTTATTCTAACACCAAATGAAAGAGCAGGCTTAAAAACAAACTTATTTTTTATTTTGAAATGATCTCAAATCAGTCAGAAGTTGCCCGGTGTGTATAAGAAAACTAACGTAGATGGGATATCAATTAAAAACAAGGACAAACTATAGGCATCAAATTCAAAATTAGGGGAAACTATAGGTTCCAAATATATAATTTTTAAGTTCATATCAGTATCACCAAGTGACATGTCAACAGTCTATTAGCCAAGTCAACTCCAAAGCAATGGTGTCAAAACGGATCTTAACAGCGATGTGTAAGGTCTGATTTGAAATATATATATATATATATATATGGATCACATAGAAAACTTGGATAAACTATAGGGGCTACATATACAAGTAAACCAAGAAATATTGATGGGGCTTGTATCAACATTGAGACGTATAAAACAGAAAATGGATTGGGAAGTTTAGTCCTTGACTTTTATTTTTTTTCCTTCCTGCCTAACCAAAGAACTAACAACCTTGGAAACTCATGACATCTGAAAAGTTTATCAAAGTCTAATAGCATCACATTCATTTCTGCTGATGGAAAGTAACAGGCAACCATAAGAAAATTTTCTGGCATAGTGTTACCTCTTCAAGCGTACATATACAACTACTAAGAAGCATAGATAAGGATTTGTCTGAACCATGACCTAAGAATGTTCTTCACGGAGGGCATGTTATTTAGAGAATAACTAAGATAGAGAGAGCTAAACTGATAGAGTAGAACCGCAGTGATAAAAGAAGAGATTTTCTAAACCTTAACATAAGAATAGCATTCATGGAGATCGTGTTATCAAGAAAAGAGATAAGAGGGAGTTCTAACCAGACAAAGAGTAGAACCACAGTGATGCACAAGCATATGAAATTTGGGAGTTTTGATGAAGGTGAGGTGGAGTAGTCATTAATAGAATGAGGCCCCTTACGTTGTTTGAAAGTTACAATGGTAATTAATCGAGTGGGATAGGTTTGATATACAAATTTCCAACATCGCCTTCACATTTTATTTCCTTCAATGCCTAATCAAGGGTAAAATAATGAGGAGGCTGGAGGCAAGGGATTTGGAAATTGAGATATGGAGTGAGTGAGAAGGAATGGTTTGGGAATTCATCCTAACCCACTCTACTCCATTGCTTTTAAAACATACAAACAACGGTTTAAATTCTTTTTCCACCCAATCCATCAAAACAAGTGAATAAACATAAAGTAAAAGACGACCAAGTAAAAACAAGCGAGTAATTAGGTCTATGGGCAAAGACCGTACAAAATATAAATACTAACATTCAAGAGAAGATGCAAAATCGAGAAATCTTGTAATAAGCATCCCGACAGTAAAGTTTTAGGTTATGATTCTGCAGGGAATGTAAATAGTTCAAAACAACTACACATGGCACCTTATCGCAAGCAAAGCAAGCAATGGTACAGACAGCTTTGCAACCACTGCAGACTCTCTTATAAGTCTCTCGAATTGGAGTTGATGATTCGATGGAATTAGGTCCAGCTTCGGGCTTGACATCTTTATCTTCCCACTTCAAGGGCTTGGTCAACGCTGAGGATGGTTGGTAATTGATCAAGCTCCATGCCTCCAGGAAATCAAAGACTCTACGAATAGAACCCACATCCCCCACGAGAGTTTTTCTGACATCAGTGAAGGTGATCTTTCCAGTAGGATTATCTCTGAAATGCTTGACAATGGAATTCCTGTAGTACTTGTAAACCCTAGGGTTCTTGGAGGGCGAAACAGAATCGAAAAACTCAGGGAGATGCCGAACCTCGCATTCGTGTATGCCATTCCATGAAAACCATCCTGAGTATGGGAGAATTACAAACACATAAAATTCGTTTGCAGAATCATAGAAAAAGAAAATAAATTTGTCCCATAATATATAAGAGATGAGCTTAACCGGAGTGACTGGGAACAAGAATGACGTTAGCGTCGGGAGAGACAGATGCAGCTGCAGATGCAGATGCAGCTGCAGATGCAGATGCCGATGCTGTACGACCACCGTCTCTAGTTTCGGAGGATGGGGTCTCAGACATAATAACTTGTTTGGGGGAAGCGGTTTCAACACAATTGGTTGGGGACTTGGTCGCCATGGATGATGGACGTAACCGCTACTCGCTCTAATTCTCGAAATCTTCCCATTTGGAACCTTATTATCTAATTGGTAAAATCATTTCCATGGCTACAAATTATATATTAATTTTTAATTTTGTTACCAAAATTTTTTTAATTAATCTTATTCTTAAAACTTTAATTTATAACTAATTTTATCATACAATTTAATATTATTTAAATTATTAACAAAAATAATAATATAGTATCTAATATTATATTTTTAAAATTGGTGTAAATAAATATATTATTTTTTATTTAATATTTTAACATTACGTTAAATGATAAATTATTATTATTTATTAATAATTTAAATAATATTAAATCGTGAGATAAAATTAATTTTAATTAAAAAATTTAATAATAAAATTAATTACAAAAAAAATTTAAAATGAAAGTAAAAATTAATATAAAATTTATAAACATAAATATACTTTTATCTATTTAATTTTAAAAATAAATAAAAAATACTCCTCACATATAACTTTTTCGTTTTTAGATTTCTACTATTTTTACCATTTTCCTTAACCTTATTAAGGAACATGTGATGAGTATAATTATGACATAAAAGATTATCAAAAGCAGCATTCAAAGCTTTTAGGAGGAATATTAAAGATTATTTATCAAATGTAATTCATTGTGTAGTTAATATGTATGTGGATTAGTTGCTATACATTGGTGCTCTCCATGCTGTTCCTCTCATTCTTTATTTTTATTTTAATTAAAATTATGTATTTTATATCAACCTTAGACTAAAATAGAAGGAGAGCACAGACAGCACTAAATTTATTCTCAACTAATATACATATAATTTTCAACTATAAGAAATTATAAATAGACCAGTTACAAAATTAAGAGAATCTTTTATCCTATAATTTCTACATTATATTTCATCATCTTATACTCTTACTAAGTACTTTGAACTTCATTAGTTTTGATTTAATCATTTCTTAAATGATTAATTCATAATAAATTAGGATAAGATTTTGATCTTTATTTAACATAAACTTCATTTTTTATTCAATTATCCCTAGAAGACAATCATTAAAGTAAGACTTAAATTTCCAAATACCCTAGGATTTTTTAAGGAACATGACTCTTGGTCTATAAACTAGGAGGTGACTCTCCCACTCCTAAAATTTTTTGAGTTAGAATTAGAAATACGTTTTCATCCTCTTAATTGTTCCTCTTATGTTTAATTCCTTTTTCTTACAAAATCAAAGGATTGTTTATTTTATTAGATGTTCTCGCTTTTGGAAGTTCGGCAGCCTTTATGGTGCTATATAGTACTTGAAATTTTTTATTTTTCAAGAGTGTAAAACTTTATTTATAAAGTATTTAGATATAAGAGCTAGCATGTCTGTTGCTGTTATAGGAGTCTGTTGCTGTTATAGGAGTGTCGAAGTGGGTCAGTCCAGTTCATCTCACCAAAAGCCTTTGCTTTTTAGAGCCGAGTCGAGCTTGGCCCATGTTAGATGAATGGGCCAAAAATACTGGCCCAGCTCATGGCTCTTTAAGGATGGGCCAAAAATATTAGCCCAACCCATGGCTCTTTAAGGATGGGATAAAAATACTGACGAGCCCATGGCTCTTCAAATAATTTATTTTACTTAATTCAAAAAATGTATATGCATAATATATTTTATATATTAATATATTAAAAATAAATGTTATATATTAATATATATTATATATATGAAATTTCATAACACAATTTTTTAAAAAAAATGAAAAAACTCAAAGGGTTCAACTCAACCCATCCTTTATAAGTCTATCATATGCCAATGGGTTTAAAATAGACTGAACTTTTTTTTAAAATAGACTACAATTTTCATAATTGAGACCTCCCTATTTTAAGTATCAACCCAAGCTGGCCTAATAAACCTAGTCCATTCTGACAATCTTATATCCAGCATCTCAAAAGTCGTGGCTTTCAAATGTATGAGTCTTGTTACTGATATCTCCTTTTCCTTTTTGTTTTAATAGAATCGCTTTTTTTAAAGATTTTTTCTCCCAGTTCTCCCTCTTAAACGAAAGAAACTTGAGTGCTAGTAATTTTTTTCCTTGTACTTGGCCACTGTAAGTAATTTTTGAATATGTACAACTTAAAGATCTTCACTTTTTCTCTCTTTTTTGTTTAGAAAATGTAGCACCCTTTGTGGAAAAACTAATCTTATATTTCTCCAGAGGCATTGCTCGAGTATTTTGTCGGTGCTCTCCTCAAACTACTAGAATGTTTTGCCCAATATTTGTTTGATATCACATTTCTCCCATAAGTATACATTTAAGATATTGATTTTTCTAATACCTTTCAAAAAGCTTTTTTGGATTTAAAGTTAATATTATATTTTTTTCTTAACTTTATAAACTTCTTTCCGATACAGAATATGATCCAAAACCCATTTTTCTGAAATAGGCAAAATATCCTACTCGTACGTTTATTTTATAGACCTAGCATTGCTATTGAGTCCCATTTTCTTTTGGGGCACCAACTACTACACCGCAGTAATCTATTCCAGATGAAAATACCAAAGATCCAACCCTAATTTTAAGGCAGATTCTTACCATCATTAAAATTCCACCCAAGTTTCCAGTAGATAATCTATCAACTACTATACACAAAATTCACATTAAGTGTGATCGACCGCCCATTATCACAAAATTCATTGACGTGGACAACTACCTACAAGCTCAATGCTGGACAAAACTACAAAAATCATATTCCTACATGGCTGCTAGAAACCTATTCCAGCATCCATTAATTCAATGCTACTGCCACTCTTCCTGAGTGCTAGTAGTATGAGGTTTAAATACACTACGGTAAATGTCCAAATGGAAATGCATCCTGCACCTTCCAGCCTCCGCCATCTGGAGCAACTCAGACACAACTTCATGATGAGCATGACTATCTATGACCTGCAGATTAAAAGATTTTGTAAGATGAGCTGTAACCTAACTTCTTTTTTTTCTTTCAACAAAAATGGAATAGGTGATCAAACTTCTGAAATTTCAAAATAACACACAAGAAACTCATATAGGTTGCAAAATCCATTTAAGAGTATCACATGATCGCAGCAGTGAGCAAAAATGAAATCTTATCATGCAGACAAAAACCAATGGAAGGATGTAGAATAATATATCAGACAAATTTAAAACTTGTTAAGAACCATCTAAAATTCTTATAACAAAAGCTATGCCATATGCAAGTCTGTACAAAATACAAAAATCGTGAAATACAAGTATGAAACCATCTATAGTTGAAACTCAGAAATAATGCAATTCCAACCAATTTATTTATTATCTTTTCTCAAGAAAAAAAAAACTGGACCTAAACTTGCCTTTAATGCATAACAGCATAAGACTGTAAGAGACAAAGAATGAGCCAACTGTACCTCTAGAATGCAATATATATAACTTGCAAGGCTAGATTGGAAGGCCACCACTCAAGTAGCAGTTCCACTGCTCTTAGTCCTGCAGCAAACTAAGGATATCTGCAACAAAGTACAATCTAACCATAAGGCCATGCTGGAAGCAAAGACCGGTGAGGTAATGAGATTCTAGTTAAAGAACCCACCTTTTTCACTCCCTTCACCCAGCTGCTTGGTCAGGACCGCTACCTTGCATAAACTGAGGAGCAGGAACAATAAATTGTGGTTGTCCTGGAACTGGTGCAGCAATTCCTGGAAAAACAATTTGCTGACTAATCACATTGATCTGCATAGAGCTTAACTTGATGAACTTCGTCTCATTAATGATAAAAAGATAGAGAATGTGTATTTGCTTTTCTATTTCTTAAAATATATAACAAGATCAATCCATCTTCACACCTATAGAGTTCTTCACCTGGCAGAAACTCAAAGTTACCTCTATTTCATCAAATCCTACATTCTGATTTTAATCAGAATATTATCATCACTCTAGCTCTGACCATAAACCTGGGTCAGGTTACTAACATTGCCTACCTTAGCAATGCTTTAATTTGTCCACCCCTTCATGGGAAGGTATACCAACAGCTCAAATATCTGTAAATTACTTCCCATACTATCACTTGATGAAACATATTGTTACTTGCTCAAGTGTTTTCCACAGACAGTTAATTATCAGATTTATTAGTTTATATTACCTGTTAAAAAAATCCACCAACTAATGCATTCATTAAGCACCCCAGAAAATTAAAGTAGCATCAATGTAAGTGAGCCATATGAAAGAACCATCCAGGATCAAAAGGCAACAGAAATGCAGAGCTTAATTCACATATAACAAGTCCTCAGGGAAAACAAGTATACCACTAGGATGCGGTGCTTGAATGGTAGGCATTGGTGAAGTTGTCAAGGCATTAACATTGGATCCAGCATAAGGCACAATCTGATGACCAGTTACTGCATATCCCTGCATTCCTGGATAACCATGACCACTGGGAATAGCTTGACCTAATTGTCCATAAGGGTAAATAGTATTATTCACTGCACCAGGCACTCCATATATCTGAACGTACTGCTGGGCCATGTAAGGGTTGAACAAACCCTATTAGACAAGATGCCAAAATTGGAAATGTCAGCAACTAAAAAACAACGATAAAAATTCTTCCTAAATCTGATAAAATAATTAATACAACCTGTGGATAGATGTATTCAGGTCCATATGTCGTATACCTGCAAAAATAAAATAACCATAGATAATGTTGAAAAGATCAACCCAGAGCATGATGTTGGTGTAATATATCCTCATGCGCATTGCAAATGTGGTTAGGAACACCTCACACACAAGATAATTAATAAACAATTATGACAACTCAGAGACCCAGGTTTTCCAAGTTGTCAAACAACTTATGATAAAATCTCTCAGGTTGCCTAGTCAATAACAATGTGATGTGGAGTAAATATCTTCCACAACTACCACATTTGCATTCCTGCAATTTCCAATCACAACATGTCACATCATCATAATTTGGCCAACTCCAACTTTAAAGGAACCACCAACTATTTGTAGTGTACAAAGACCCTGATGATGCTGCATATTGTAATTGGTGTATCGAGATTGCCACATAAAGGAAAGAAATAAGAAGGTTAAACAATATGCAAGGATACTGTTAGAGCCCTAGGAGCTTTACAGTATAATACCTCTGTTCTATAAGAGAAAATCGAATTACATTCACCAATATACTATGCAAATAATAGAAAAAGACTCACTAAACAGCAACTCAGACACACCCAAACTCTAAACAGAATGCTCACAAAAGGAAAACACTCCCGGAAACCACAATCAAGACTCAACCATGCGAACCCTGGAAAAACACACAAGAGAACTCCATCACAGCTAGCTTTCAAGAGGCTAGCTACTCTCCCATTCTTCCTTTCTAATTCCCTGCCCCCTTCCACACTCCTCCTCACACCATATACTCAATCCACTCATGCACAGTGGGCCCCACACCTGCCAGGTTAGTTAGGATCTTCTCCCTCCTCTCCATGCAGCCCACTTTTCTTCCTTCTAGAATACACATTTAGCACCACGTGTCCCTTCTTCCTCTTTAAAATTTCCTAACCGGAGGCCTATCAGATACGCATCTAGGTGACATTGTTGGTGCGAGCACTAGCTATTAGTCAGCCTATCAAGGTAATTAACAACACCTAACCTAAGCGTCATGTTTCAACTAGGACTCAATTCCACACTCAACCTTTTTACATAAGGCAATTGCTAAGACGCTTTGGCCAATAACCTCCCCCTTAACAATTGCCCCACTAGGAATCAAATACAAAACTTTGGCTCTAATACCAATTATTAGATTCAGCATTTACTATTAAGCCAAAAGCTATACCTGCTAGTAAGGATGCAACTATTTCTATTTAACTAGACCTAGCCTAAAAATTACATTTTGACTATGTCTTGGTCCCACACCTGAGCCTTCGTCATAAGTCAATTTTTTTCATACTATGGCCAAAAAACATTAGTGGTACACCATCAGATAACAGCCAACCTCAAATCTAATAGAGAATAACAATGGAATGTGAAGATTAAGTAATGACCATACTAGAGAGATAAGCATGGACATACATCAAGTATAAGAAAAGCAAAAGAAAATTGAGAGCCGAGAGCATGCTACTAACCCATAATGCGGATAAAGCAATCCCTGTTGATAGCTGTAAGAAAGTGGCTGCTGGTAGCCAAAACCTCCAACATAAGTGCCTCGGGCTGGTTGATAACTTCCAATATACGGGGAAGCTTGTCTTAAACGTCCTATAAAAGACAAAAGAAGCAAAGACAGCATAAAAGTAACTGATATAAAAAGTGTAAATTGCAATGCTTGCATTTCTATCATTGCAGCAGACACCGTATACTAAGTAAAGAGAATATTTTTTCTTGGATTTAACATAATTATTTAAGCAAAACAGACATAATTGCGAAAGAGTGGACAATCAGAAAGAGTAAATGCAGCTGTCACTTTACCAGAAGCTGCGTATTAAGATGCATAAGAATAAACCATGAAAAAGTTCACCATAAAAGTGGCCCACATTTCTGTGGCACATCGAAGGTGGATCCTGGATTCTAATCTCCTCAACAACAACTACAACAACAATAATTAACAACAATAAAAAAGAAACCTACACAAAGCACTAACATCACAATCACATTTGCAGTATTTGGCCCATTTGAGCTGGAAACGCAGTACCAAAAATAGAGTGGTTTGAAGTTCAAACTTCGATATTATTGTTAAAGTAAAAATGTAACAAAATCTGCTTGATTTATGCCCATGGTGACTGTTGCTAAGGACATTAAATCATTCGTAGAATTAATTCTTAGTGTTACATTGAGCAATTATAATATAAATGGCAGAAAGTGTAGCAACGTTGTTTTGTTAATTTGCAGTGGGGAGAATTAGATGTATACCATATGGCAGAGGAGGCCATGGTCGCCCAAGTGAAGCCAAGTTACAATTGGCTCTCCTTCCATCGATGATAGGAGTTGGATCAGCGCAGGCTCTCCTAGCAGCCTCGGGATCCCGGAAAGTTACCTATACCCTCCATGCAAGTCAGGACAGAAATCAAGTCATTCTAAAGTGAATTGGAAGAGATTTTTATGTGCTTCATGATTTTGGGGTGAAGGTGACAACCATTGACCACAAATTACAAACTAGACAAGGAATTTTTGGATAATCTAACATGCAATTATGCAAATGATAACGAGAATTCGAAGTCTTAGAATAAATTGAGATCAAGCTGGCCTTTGTATGGTAAATAGATGTCGCATGTGTGTAGGTCAATAGATGTAGGTGCAGGAAACGCAAAGAAAAGTAAATGCTTAGATTGAAAATAAATGAAGTACTCACAAAACCATAACCTTTGGATCGCCCTGTATTCTTATCGGTGATTACGACGGCTTCAAGGATGTCGCCAAACTGCTCGAAGTATCGGCGCATGGTTTCGCTCTGGGTCTCCCAAGCCAATCCTCCGACAAATACTTTGGTATAGGTGGTATCACCAAAAGGAGAGCTTAATAGTTGAAATCCAGAGCTAGAATTGGATCCGGGAGTGGGACCCTGGATCTGGTGGTATGCCATAAATGACAAAAGGAAAGCACTAAATGGAGGAACAGTATTGAGATTGGTAAGGATAGAGATTCCCTAAGCAGAAAGATAGAAGAGGAGAGGATGGACACGTAGCCACATGCTAAAGCCTAAAAGAGAGAGAACGCGGAAGAAATATACTGGGGATCAGAGGGCTTTCAGAGAAGTAGAAGGTGGAAATGAAAGAAAAAGAAGAATAAAGAGATCGAAGAGAACAGTAGTCAGATGAAGCAGAGTGAAGGTATAAAATGAAGAGTAAAAAGTAGATACGAGAAAGAAAGGTATTCAAGAATAAAGAATTAAATGAAAAAAAAACCCTGAAATTGAGGATTTCTGGTGGGGAGGAAGAGAGGGTAAAAGCAAGTAGGTGGTGGGAAGGGATAATAGAAAGGGGGGGGTTGGAGGGGTTGATAAGATATGATCACTTACTTGGTACTAGCAAATAGAGATTAGAGGCTAGTGCTGGAAAAATAAACCTAAGAAAGGAGAATGCGAAGATTTCATTAGTTATTCGATGGAGGGCGGGGATTGGAAAGATGATGAAGAATGGGAGAGGAGATGCCCATGACGGGATCGCATCGAATTCGTATGAGACTCATTTTTATTTTGCAGAAAATGAAAGTGAAGAGCCAAGCCGAGCCTACCCACGCCCAAACAGACGAAGATGGCAATTGGCGAGGACCCACCGCATTCAAAAACTCATGTATTGAGTAAAATGCATTCGTAAAATGGTTAGAGAGATGGGTAAATTACTCTTGTACCATGTATTTAGCTCTCTTAAAAAAGAGTCACAATTACACTTGTTTTAGTTAAAATGTCTTAATTTCGATTACTTATATATATATATATATATAAAAATTACCAACTTAGCATTCACTTATATTTTTTTGTTTAATTTTCAAAATAAATTTTAAATATAAAATAAATTATATTAATTTTAATTACATTTTAAATACAATAAATAAATAATTATTATTCTTTACTTTCTAACTCTCACACTTATAATTTATGTTTTATTTTATTTATATAGCAACCCATGATTTTAGGTACTAATGACTAAAAAGTTAACAAAATCATATATATTTGTATTAACAATATAAAATATATTAAATATACATTTAATAAATATGAAATAGACTATTCTTATATGCAATTGTTTATATCTTTTTTGATAAAGATATAAAAATTTTATTTAAATTTTTTTCATATGAAATAAAATAATCACATTTTTAAATTTAGTACATTGAAAAATTATGCAATCAAAAATTTATCAAAAAAGAGAAAGTTCACAGAATAACTTCTTTAAATTAACCAAATAAGATATATTATCAATAACATTTGTACTAAATGTATATTAATAAATATAAGCATTATAAGCATAATAAAATTTTAAAATAAATTATTTTTTAAAATTAAAAATTAACATTAAATTAAATTTGTATAAAAATACATTTTTAATAATTTATATTTTCTAAAATAAAAATATTATTATCTTTGAAATTATTTGCACATTTTTGTATTGTTTAGAGATGTCCGTATTTATTTCACAATAAAAAAAAAAAGATAATGTAATTTCATGATTTCTCATGAAATGAGAGTAATATATTCTAAAGAAATTTAGAGGGTTTGATTTTTTAAAATATTTTAAATTTTATTCTTTATTTTCATTTTTTTAAATTTCATTTAATTTTTTTATTTTTAATATTTTAAAAATGTGTTTATTATATTAAATTAATAACTTGATCTATCTTTGTTTCAAAATTAAATTTTCTAAATAACCATTAATCTTTGTTTCAAAAATATTTTTTTATATTCTTTTATCATCAATAAATTATGATTTTTACATGATTAAAGTATGTCATCTATCATTAGTGGAAACGTTGAAATCTTCTTTAATATTGTTTTAAAAAACAATTTGTAGCTTTTATAAATAAAAGAAGAAATTTTATGGTATTATTTTTATTAATTATTTCAAAAAAAAACTAAAAGATTGAAAGCTGTAAGATTGTGCATGAGTATAATCAATTCAATTTGAGACACAATTTCATCCAAAATGACCAAAAGTGTTTGAGTTAGGCTTTTTGATTCAAATATATTGTTTCAATTCTCTGACTAAATTATTAGCCTAGGATGCATCATTGGTGCCATGTGTCATCGGTGGTTCAATTTTTTTTAGTGGAGACTCGTCACTCAATCTTTTAAATGGGAGCGTGTCAATCAACAATCATAAAAATTTTGTTAAAAAAACAAATTTTAGGACTCATTACACATAACAAATTTAAAAAAAAAAAAAATTTGAAACTCATCACTTTATGCAATGAGTCCCAACAATGTCAGTGTGTCACTCAAATTAACATGTTAACACCTATTAATCAAATCAGTGAACCTTACAGTTGCCTTTTTTAAATCTCACCCACCCCTTTGAAACCTTCACCAACCAACCCATTTTTCAAACCTTAACCCCCTTTTTTTTTTATAGTGGAAAGAAAAAAGAAATAGAAATCAAACAAAAACAAGAAAAAGCAACCCTGCAAACCTCAAACCTTCCTAAATTTACAACTATAATAAATTTATAAAATACATATTATAAATAATTTCTAAACAAATTTAAAAATTGATAGTAAAAAATTTATTTATTATATTATAAATACAATTATACATATTATAAATCATAAAATTATAACTATAATAAATAAATATTTACAAAACTTTTTTATATTTATTTCTAATATTCATAAATTTAGGAATCATGATGAAGATGCAAAGAAGACAACCATTGTGAAAATGAAAGGAGGGATTAAATAATGCAAGGGGTGGCTCACGACAGGCGACCCTCTAGAAAGCAGCCTCATCGCTCTGTATGACAAGGGCTCTTAATACTGATAGCGTAAATATTAAAGCGAACTCGTTACATAGAGTGACAAGTTTGCTTTATATTAAAAAATAATAATTATAGACTAGTTGATAATGTGTCAATAAACTTGTTGAGCGACAAATCTGATTAAAAATTAAAAAGAAAAAAAAAATTAAACTACGGCTGACACATAACACTAGTAGTGCATCTTAGGCTAATAATTTAGTTAGAGGACTATATTGTTACAAAGTATATTGGAACAATATATTTAAGTTAAAAAACTATTCGGTGTTAAATTACCTTGTTTTTGGCTTGATTAGTGGCTACCCAAACCAACCTAATATGTTAATAAATAGGCTGGGGGTGTTGATTTGTGTTTTTTCTCTTCTTCTTTAGTAGTATTGGGTTCATCAAAAGAGAGAAAACCAAAACAAAAACTGATGAGGTGGAGAAGATTCATCAAAAAGAAATAAACAAAACAAAACAAGATATGTGAACCAATATAGAGTTTAACCATGTTTCCAAAAAACAATAGAGTTTAACCAATTAAAAGCAACATAGTTCATAATACAATTTGGAGAAGGAAAAAATAAATTCCAATGAGCAAAATGCAGAACACTATCATTATTCATTGTCTATGAAACAAACAAGTGCTTTAATTCCACCAACACCAACAGCTTATTCAACATGGGAGAGATTTTCAAACTTCTAAATCAACTTGATGAAGAGAATAAGCCTTCCAAAACGCATAGCATCAATAAAAAAAAAATGTAGAAAGTTGGCTAGTTGGTTTGGATTTAGCGAGCCCATTCATTGAACTAATGAGTTGCAAGGTTAGTTTTTCAATCCAAACCAATACAAACTAATATGACATATTCAACTAGATTGTGAGTTAAATCGATCCAATAAACAATTTTAAGAAAGTGTGTTAAAAAGTCAAAAAACTAAAATATTTATATTATAATAACTCTGAGTCTTCTGGTCATTAACCTCACAAATTATATATTATATAATATAAAATATGTAATATAAGGAGAGAAGAAAAAAGAAGAGAGAAAATATAAATATAATGAGAAGTTAAAATACAATAGTAAAGAATTAATTAATTTCGTACAATTTAATTTATTATTTTAAAATATAATAAATATTATTTTATATTATTTTTTAAAAGCTAAAAAAAAATAAAATACACATTTGTGCATGCAAAGTCTCTTGTGTTTTAATGTGTTATTAACTCATTTTTCAAAATACTAAAAAAAATTGAAATAAATCTTTAAGGAAACCTTTTTATTTAGAGAAAAATTTTCACAAACTTAAGTTTCTTAAAACATACATGAATTTGTTATAAGTAAATAATTTATTACAAACAATAATATGCTTTAAAACATATATGGTATAGAAATTTTTTTTTTTTTTCATTCTCCACTTCCCAAAATACATGTATGCACGCAGCTAGTTGCCTTGACCATAAGACTTTCCTATCATACTATGTTCTCTCGCACCAATGCTACGAACACATTTTGAGCTCTCAGGAATGTGTGAGATTGGGTTCAACCTTACAAGCTTAATTAGCAGGGTTGAATTTACAAGCTTATAGCTCAAGTTCGCAAGGAGGAGATCGATCAATGGTAGACGGTGATAGTGAACGATCGGCTAATGACCGAAAGTAATTATTTGATTCCGTAATTTTGTTGATTTGTGTTGCCAAAATTTTGTAACTTCGAGCTAGTGTTTTATGGCCTTGAGTGGCGAGCGATGAGCGGTGGGTGGTGAGTGATGGTGTCCGGTGATCGGAGCTTTGACAACAACACTATCTTTTCTTTTCGGTGATCGGAACTGATTGGCAGTTGATGAACGAGGATCTGCTATCGAATGGGGCAATGACGAGTGCCAAAATTGCTTGTGATTGTATTATGCTGTAATGGAGTCTTTATTTTTTAAGCTTATAGTGAATCCATGATTCTAGTGGTTCCTAGATGTGCAACGATTCTGAACGGAATTGATAAGTGATAAGCCGTAACGAAAAAGTCATTAGATGTTTGGTTTTGAACGGAACTGTTTTAAACACTCGACAATGCTAACTAGTGAGAAAGATGTGAAGACTGACGAGCGATGGGCAGCGGCTTATCAGCTTCTTTTGTCCTGAGCGATCGGTTGTCGTCATATGGGTGATCGATTCTGTTGGCGGTGAGACTAATTATGTAGGTAGAGAACGCCTTTGTTGGTTCTACAGGCGATGAATGCATCTATTTTGATCGTTCAAAATGAGCTGAGATTGATATTCTTCAATTTTTGTAATTTAATTTTGCACCATTGAAAGAGACTGGCGATGCTTGAAACTGAATCTGGTTCTCCATCCCGACGATTAAAGTTGGTATGTATGTTCGGAACCGAAGGCAATAATCGTGATCGGTGATTGGTGATCGATGGTCGACGATCAATGGTTGTTTATTGAGTGTTACAGTAATGATCGAGTGCCAAAATTGTTTGTATTTGCAATATATTTGGAATTGTGAATTAAGGCAAACTCCCTTTGTTTGTTCTAATCAGACGCTATACAGAGCTGGTGTTCGAAGGCCGTATGTAGCTAGCAAGAAATTCATGAAGTTTTCTTCTTACAAATTAAGTTACGAGTCTATTATGGAATTATCAAAAAGATGACATTGGATGACGGTTCAATCAGCAGTGTGATCGGATGTATGCATGAAATATGCAGAGACTAATTAAGGAGCCGCAGTAGATATTCTCAAGGCTTGGAGATCTTTCTTGAGGTTGTGGCAGTTGTTTGTTGTTGCATCGTCTTGTAAAAAATGTTGAAGAAAGAACAATTCTTGAAGCAATTTGTGAAGATGCAATAATAATGATAATAAGGAGAGAAGCTAAAGCATATGGGTTCCTTCTTAACCCTTATCAAACGGTCAAGCAATATTTAATAGAATAAATTACACTTTATCTAAAATTCATGGTTAAAATTTTTTTAAACAAGTTGTGTATGATTAACATTGTTAATACATTAGTGTCACGTACTCTTATTAAATAATTAACAAGCTAGCATGTGACCTCCAAAAAAAAAGTAGTTTTTTTTTCTCATTCTATCTATTAAAACCCATTTATTTTGTTTTGTCTACTAAAACCTAATTTTTTCCTCTAAAACCTCAATACATAAATCTTAAATTATAAATCGTAAACCTTAAATATTAAACTATAAACTTAAAAATTTAAATTTTAAACCTTAAATTCGAAACCTTAAATCATAAACTTTAAATTTTAAATTTTAAACTCTAAACTTTTTTATTAGTTCATTGATAGTTATTTTCACTATCACAGCTTTATTTAATTTTTAATATTTAGTACGTCATATTATAATTTAATTCAGTCTATAGAATTTATATTTTAATCTAGCCTATAGATCGTCTCTTTTGCATTAGTCATTAACATTTTATCACAATGTACAGTCTTGATAATCACGTAAATTAACTTTGCACTAATTTTTTAAGCTCCGACAAACATTACAATATTGACGTCATTACTTACGCCACATAATTTATAACTGAAATTGTAAAAAAATACTTTTAACATAAAAATATATGATTTAAATTATAAAGAGAACTCATTTTAAAATATTAGCTTATTAGGTAAGAATACCTCATAATTTAAATATCATGTTATATTCTTAATTTTATATAATATAAAAAATATTATTACTATTATGGAGACACAAAAAAAAATCCCAAGTATAAGCAGCTTTTCTTCTTCTTCTAGAGGGGACATGAATATGAGTGATTACTTACTTCTATCTTGATAATTTTTGTTTTTAAAAAAAGAGACATAACATATAAGTATAAATTAAAAGTAGTCAAAAACCGAGGCATATTCTCACGAATGTGCCGCAGGAAATTTGTTTGGTAAAGTTTGCCAGCGGTGACAACACGGGAAAGCATTATGGGTATGGTATATGTGCCAAAGGCAAAGGTAAGAACTTGCTTGAAAGATCAGAAGAGAATGACGTGAGTTGTTGATAGGGTTGAAGAGTGGCATGATTATGAATTAATAGATTATATGTGTTATTAATTTATTTTTGTTGGATAAAAATTTAATGAAAAATATATTATATTATTTTTTATTAATTGAATAAGTGTTACGTAGTAAGTTTGAATAATAAAATTTTTAATATTATTTTTATTATGTTAATTTTTTTTAAAAAAAGTTAGAGCACTAAAAATATAAAAACCTGAAGCTTTCTAATTAAAAAAAAATAGAGTGAGATAAATTAAAATAATTTTCATATATCATTAATTTTTAATTATCTAGTGAATAATTAAATAGTCAAAAACCTTCCACTTCGTCTTACCATTCCACCTCCAAACAATTCGTCCCCAACAAACCGAAGCAAGCGTGATAAAACGAAGGCTAAGAAGCTGTGGGCTGAGTAGGTAAGGTAGGTTGGCTGTATTATTCTCGCCATCCTTCGGATAAATTTCCTGCCGTCTAATATATATATATATTTATTCTTATTTATATATAACGCAAGCACAAGCGAATAAGGTAAAAGTCAAGCTAACCAACAGTGGCAGTAGTAGCAGCAGAACCAGGAGGTCAGTACCATTTCACTTGGCCATGGATTCCGACTACGGCATCCCCAGAGAACTCTCCGATCTTCAAAAGCTCCGATTTCTCTATCAACCAGAGCTCCCTCCTTGCCTCGAGGTTCCCCCTTACTTCACTTCACCCCTCTTCTATTCCTCTTCTATTACTTTCCAGCATCTCTTCCTTTGTTTATTCATCCGATCCAACATTCGGCACCTTCATTCGCCAGCTTTCTCTTTGATTTTGGCTAAACATGTAACATGATTTTCTATAGATCTACTCTCGTGTACAATTATTTTATTTCTAACATAAAATTAGATCTCATTTGCATCTTTATGCTATGTTGACTGCAAGTACTTTCTCTTTCTGGATCCTATCATGTTTCTTGCACCAAAAAGTAAGTGCTACTGTCATTGATTTCATTTGCGCAGGAATCCTTTTCTTTTCTGACCCATGCTGTTACGTATTCAGTGTTTAAACTTCTATAAATTCTTTTTACTTTCACATCCACATGCATGTACTCATTACTTCCTTGCATCCCGCATTGGAAAATTCTATCCTTTTACCCACTTATTTATTTCATTATTTTCCATCATTTGGGGGTTTCACCTGAAAGTTTACGACTATTTTATTCACTTTGATTTTATGTTTCCATTGATAAGAAGTGCAAGACAATGTAGCTAGGCTTTTTATTTGAGATAGTTGTTTATATGCGTCGGATGCAGTGCCCTCGAAGTTTGTGGATCCAAATAAGACTTTCATTTTGTGCTAAAGCTTAACATAAATGGGCTCATATGATCTTATTGCAGGGAACCACTGTCAGGGTTGAATTTGGTGATGCAACTACAACGGCAGACCCAGTTGATGCCCAAACTATTAGCCGCTCATTCCCACATACTTATGGACAGCCCTTGGCTCACTTTCTCAGGGCCACTGCAAAAGTCCCTGATGCTCAGATTATAACTGAGCATCCAGCTATTAGGTCAACATCTATTCATCATATTGATAGTCCAGTTACTTGATGTACGTATGTGCATATGCACATATGTTGTCTATGCTCTTTCACTATGTCATTTGCTTTCCTTAGTCTGCCATCTGCTCTTTGAGTACTGCTGCTGTATCTGCTTTGAAATTGTTTATCTCACAATTTCTATGGTTACAGAGTGGGAGTAGTTTTTTGTGGGAGACAATCTCCAGGAGGACACAATGTTATTTGGGGTCTTCACAATGCTCTCAAAATTCACAATCCTGGCAGTGTCTTACTTGGATTTCTAGGTAAGTTGCATAATTGGCCTTGAACTATTCATTTTGAAATTGGATGTCCTATCTCCCTGTTTCAGTAATCTTGGTATTCTGTTACTTATACAATATATTGTATCATATCTTCTCTCTTGTTCTTCTTTACCTACATCTTACTCTTACTTGGCCGTTTTCCAGTTTCAAATATTTGTTTTTCCCTATGGTTTTGGAATTGTTACGTCTGAAGTAAATGAGGATTTATGGGTTAAGATTAAAGATTGAGTTAGGGACTTTAACACCCTGCCACTAATAGAGAAAGAATTTTAAATGCTTGTATAAAAATTTAAGGGTAAATTAAACCGTCTATGGTATGGCCAGAAACCAATTTGCCTATTCAAAGTGTCTCATTCAACTCCTTTATGGTTTGTTTTGCAGTCATTCAACCACCCTTTGATATTTTTCTTCTTAATTTTAACCAATATAATCATGTGAAACTTAAAGAGTAAATTACACTCCCTTGCTTCGAGAGATTTTGAAATCACACTCCTCCTTCTTTCTATATTAAAAACCTATGCTTTCCTCTTTTGAAAGATTAAAAATCTTATAATTTTATCTATTTTAACTAAAATATCCTTAATGACATTATTAATTTTTTTAGAATTATAATTTATTAGGAAAATATATTTTAAAAATTATTATTTCATTATCACTTATTTTGAGTTAAAAATAATTGTTTTTTATTTTTATTTTTTTAAAATTTATATTAGTTAAATACACATATAATTATATAAATAATAAATATAAGGTTATTTTGGTAAAAATAAATGAAATTGTTAGTTTTTCTTATCTTTCAAAAAATATTTTCGTTGGCTTTGTATTGGGTTTCACCCTACTTAGGGGCTTTGTTGGTGAAGGATTTCTTTGTTTAGATTCCGGCAAGAGTTCTCCACTGTCTTTATTTTTCAGCTTTAATCTTTTGCTCAGCCTCTGTCAGTGTTTTTTTACATGCATATGGGCATTGATGTTGTTTCTTAAATTTTTTTTAATTGCACACATTCGTCAGATAAAACCCTTCTTTCATCCAAAGATCTACATTGTACTTTTTACTACTTTGAAACTTGAAACTTACAATATTTAATGGTTTTTAACATCTTTTTTCTTCACTTGACATATGATAATGATATCATTAGGCCAGAATGGCAGAATGGATTAAGTTAAAAACAGATATTTGTTGGTTAAATTTGTCACCAGGTTAGCATACACTCCTTTCTTTCTGCAGGTGGTTCAGAAGGCCTCTTTGCCCAGAAAACTCTTGAGATAACTGATAACATTCTTTCCACTTACAAAAATCAAGGTAGATAGTGTTGGAGTAGTGAAGTCATTATTATTAGTCATGCAATAATAGTTTGGAAAATCATTAAATACTTACTACTGGTGTTCTTTCTAAGGTGGTTATGATTTGCTGGGCCGAACAAAAGATCAAATTAGGACAACAGAACAGGTTAATGCTGCACTTGCTGCATGCAACAGTTTGAAACTTGATGGCCTAGTAATTATTGGGGGTAAGCTTGATTTTCTTAAACTTCCATGTACGTTGCCATTATGCCTTGAGTAGAAGTTCCTAATCATTTAACTACATAATTTTGTAGGTGTGACATCAAATACAGATGCTGCTCAGCTTGCAGAAACATTTGCTGAAGCAAAATGCCCGACAAAGGTATTTTAATGGCTTTGGATTTCTCATTTTATTTACTTAGATTCAAAACCAAGTCTAAAGCTCTGGTACTAGGATTATTTTTCTTTTCCATTTTGTAATTAATTTTAAAGGTTTCTTGTCCATAAAGTGTAGTTAAAATTGAGTATACAATTTCTACAATTATTTATTGATCATGTTAATTGGAATTCTTCAGGTGGTTGGGGTTCCTGTGACTTTGAATGGAGATCTTAAAAACCAGTTTGTGGAAACTAATGTCGGTTTTGATACAATATGTAAGGTATTTTGACCAATCATGCCAAGGGATTTAATTTAATCATGATTATGAGGATTGACATGGGAATGGAACTAAACAAATTTGCTCCTTTGACACGATTATGTTGCCTTTTTGTGTTTATTCTGGCAATTCTTTTGTTTTAAATGTAGTAAATGTCACTCTATTAACATTTGATTGTTTTCTCTTTATGCTTTATTGCACCTTTGATTGCAACATGTTAATTCAAATATAAGAAACATAAAGATAAAAGCTGGTAGTTTTTCTTATAACATTGCCTAATTGAAAATTATCTGCATAGAAGCATGTGCCGAAATGGATTATCTGTTTTCAATATTTGTGTATGTAGTTTCTGTTTATTATTTATCACTCATGTTAAGGAAAGTCTTGTATATTCTCATAGGGTGCTTTTAATTCCTCAGCCTTCAATAATAAAGAAAAAGAAAAGTTTTAAAAATTGGGACCATTGCAACATGCAAGATGGTTCTATGAAATCATGAGCAATTGAAGAACCTGTATAAGTTCCCCCCCTTTTTTTTTTTACTCAGGTAAATTCTCAGCTCATCAGCAATGTCTGCACTGATGCTCTCTCTGCCGAGAAGGTAATTGGTCTAATGCCTTATCCATTTTTTTTTCTGTTGTTTCTGTGTCGCGATCTGCTTTGCTTTGTTTGAAGTGGATGCACTCGTGGCACTGTAAAATATATATTTTTTTTTCTGAAGTACATATGAAATGTTACCATGAATTGAACCCAGGACCTCTACTCAAATTTCCATTCATCCCTATCACCTTAGCAAAGCCTGGGTGGTCTGTCTGGGGAAAAATTTCAAGTTCCCTTCTTTTACTGTTATATTTTTGCTAGTCTAATTATGTTATTTGTTATCATCAATCTTTGCAAGTAGCTGTCTGACTTAGTTTTCCTTTTCCAGTATTATTATTTCATCCGTCTCATGGGCCGCAAGGCATCACATGTTGCTCTAGAATGCACACTGCAGTCCCATCCAAATATGGAAAGTATTGTTATCTTCCATCATTTAAGTATGATATTTCTGTTGTTTTTTGCTGACATTTGTTACTTGAAATTCTCTATGCAGGTAATTCTTGGAGAGGAGGTTGCTGCCTCAAAACTTACCCTTTTTGATATTTCAAAACAAATATGTGATGCAGTTCAGGCCAGAGCAGAGCAAGGTTTGAATCATCTGAATTTACCTCTCTTCAGTTGTTGGTGTTCTCATATCATGTCCGGTATCTCATTATGTTTTATGGTTCAGACAAGTACCATGGGGTCATCCTACTGCCAGAAGGGCTAATAGAGAGCATTCCTGAAGTGTATGCACTCTTAAAGGTAAGTCCACCTTCCCCCCGCCTACCAAAACAAAAAGTGCACATACACACAGAAAAGAAATGGTAAATTACACTCCCCCCCCCCCCCCCACCCCCCTTTAGAGATATTAAAACTACACTGTGATAAACAACTCCAAACAAGCAAGAAATCCAAATACTGAATAATACTAGCCTCCTCTTATAAATGATACCTCTCAAGAGGATTAGCAACTGCACAGAAAATTAGGAATAAAAACCACAAACCAGAGGAATAACACTGTCTAGCACAGAATGGTAAAACAAAACAGAATGGAAAATAAGATGAAAGCAGTAAATGGCCACTGGCATTCGAGAGGCCAGTACTCTCCCAAGTCCTTCAAACTTTTGCCTGCCCTGCCCCAAAATTCTTTCCTTCCTTATATCTGCAGCTGTGGTCCCCACTACTAGGTAGTTAGGATATTCTCTCCATCCTTCCCACTCAGCCGCCCTTTTCCCTTCATAGAATACACCTTTAATTTTTATGTGTTGGTGGTGGTTCCCCTTTCTTATCCTTCTTTCTTTTGTAATATTTCACAAACTGGGGTCTATCACACTGCCCTCCCTTTTATTTTGAAAAATTTTAACCCCTCCCCCCCTTCCTTGAAATCAAAAGACTCAATGCACCAACCTCCCCTGCAACAAAAGATATCCTTATATTTTTTTATATGATATAAGAAATATTAAATATGTATTTAATCAATATAAAATAATCATATTTTAAAATTTAGAATAAATAGAATTCATGATTTTCAATCCAAAATAAATGACATTGAAATAAAAGTTTTAAAAATGCATTTTGTAGTAAGTTATATTTTTAACTACAAAAAAATCAGTATTATCTTTGACACTATTTTGGTCATCTTAGAGTTTCAAGGGGATCGAGTATATTTTCAAACAAGTGGGTTGATGTGTAATTTGAGTATCTCTAAAGGGGATGGGAAAGTGATTTATCCAAAAAAAAAAAAAAAAACTTGTTATAAACATGTGATGTAAGTGTTAATGGAATCTCTTTTCATATTTGTGTCTCTCTCTCCACAGCGTCCTGAAGGCCATTGAAGAATTACAATAACTGCATCATTTTCTGTTTTCGAAGCTTAAGGGACTGTTTGCCTTCTATTCTCAAAAATATTTTTTGATTTTTTAAAAACAAAAAAAAAAACTGTTTAAAAGTACTGTTTTCAATTGAAAACAAAAAAATAACTTTTGTTTTGGGAAAAAAAGGGAAAACATAGAACAGCCCTAGCTTTTTAAAACAAAAAATACAGGAAACAAGTCTTTTCATTAATGGCATTTACATAATACATGAAAATAATGCTAACATGACATTTTCAAAACTAATTTCACAAAACTGTTTTAAAGATTGAAAAAACAAGAACAAAATCGAACAAGCCCTAAATTGAGAAAAATTCTAAGGTACACCACATGTACATACAATTAATGGCCAATATTTCATCCATACATGGGCCCCACATGTATGGATGAAATCTTGACCATTAATTGTATGTACATGCGGTGTATGCAAGAATTTCTCCCAAATTAAAGTTTTTCTTGTCTCGTGATAGAGGATGAACCCTTAATCAATTCTTGCTAATACCTGTTTTTACCTCAGGAAATTCATGGTTTACTCAGACAAGGTGTTGCAGTGGACAACATATCCTCTCAGCTTTCACCATGGGCATTTGCTTTATTTCAATTTATGCCACCCTTTATTAGGAAACAGGTTAACTAATGTTTTATCGTGTTGAAAAGTGGCTGTGAATTTATTGTTTCAATGAGTAATGACGAGGCAAATCTAACTATAATCTACAATGCTATAGCTGCTCCTATATCCAGAATCAGATGACTCTGCACAGTTGTCCCAGGTAACATCATTTGGATCCTTTTTTGTTGTGCATATGAATTGCTAATTTACTAGTCTCTTTGCTCCTTTACATCTCTTTTTTAATTCAAACAAAATGATGTGCAGATTGAGACAGAAAAACTACTGGCATATCTTGTGGAGGCAGAGATAAACAAGCGTCTGGTATGGCCACTGGATCTATTTTCCATTTCTCTCATTCTCCTTATTTGACTTTAACTGGTTTCTCAACTATTTTTCTTTTGCACTTATACGGATCATGTATCTATGACTTTGTTTATCTATTATTTTCCTTCTTATCAAGGCAGAGTTTTACTGAGTTAGCCTAATCTTGTTGTTCTTTCTTTCTTTTGCAAGCTAGCTATAACTGTTTATTTCTTTTTACTCCTTGTGGGTTGTGAGAAATTTAACATTTTTCTTTGTGATGCAAAATGTTAGATGCTTTTGTGATTGAGTATTACTGTCTTGATATCGTTGTCAAGCATGTAATCTGCATGGGATAAACTTGGTTGACATTTGTGAATGCAATTTTGTCTGATTCTAATTTGCATTCTTTTTCTAATGTGAAGGGAACAACCCATTTGTGCTTGAATTTTTATGTTGCTTGTCAGAAACATGTTTGGTTTCTTTGACAGAAAGAAGGCATATACAAGGGAAAGAAATTTAACGCCATCTGCCACTTTTTTGGTTACCAAGCTCGTGGATCTCTGCCATCAAAATTTGACTGTGACTATGCATATGTATGTTGGTTGTCCTTCATTAGCTGCTTTCAGCATTTTCTTTTAGTGTTACCCATGTTTATAATTATTTGATATTATTGCAGGTTCTGGGACACATCTGCTACCATATACTTGCTGCAGGTTTAAATGGTTACATGGCAACTGTAACTAACCTGAAGAGTCCTGCAAACAAGTGGCGCTGTGGGGCTGCTCCAATCACAGTATATCTTTGTTCAGTTTTTGTTCTTGCTTGACATTTTATCAGCAGTTTACAACTAAAGAATAATTTGTGATTGTTTTGATTATATGGTAATGCTTTTTGTGATGGAGAATGTTTACTTAGTTTCTCTTCTATTTAATGCATTTTAGGCTATGATGACAGTGAAGCGCTGGTCTCCAAATCCTGGAGCCACATCCATCGGAAAACCTGCTATTCATCCAGCTAATGTTGACTTGAGAGGCAAAGCATACGAGTGAGTCTCTCTGTTATGGTGTGTTGTCGTGTATGTGTATATTTATATGCTTATATGTGGGAAAAAGATGGATTAATTAACAATGCAGACATGTTTTTTTTCCCTCCTCAACATCTTATTTTGCTTGGTGTCAAGAATCAATTGAAATCAAAAGCTTAAGCTGTTAAGTGAAAGTCCATGATTGGTTTTATAAATATCTCTAAATCGCTTCCTCACACAAAGGTCCTCTAGACTTTTTAAGTATAGAAAAATCATGGGCCCACCATATTTTGTGAAAATTTGTTAAGAGAAAGAGAAGCAACAACGATCGCACTCTAGATCCCTTGATAGAGGCCCTATACTTTGTCAAGAATCTTTTCAATTAAGAAGGTTAAGCTATTAAGTGAAGGTTTATATTGATTTTATTAATGTCTAACACTTGGTTTAATTTATTGGTTGCAGGCTGTTGAGACAAAACGCAGCAAGATTTCTAATGGATGATATCTATAGAAATCCAGGCCCACTTCAGTTTGATGGTCCTGGCTCGGACGCCAAGGCTATAACTCTGTGTGTTGAAGACAGGGACTATATGGGCCGCATTAAAGACCTTCAGGAGTACCTTGACAAGGTAAACAATTCTTTGTCATGGTAGCCGACTATGAGAGTTATTTAAACAATTTTTTCTTATTTAACATTTCACAATGGCCAATTTTTTAAATCTTATTTACCAACACCCTTTCAGATAATAAACTGTTTGACTTAAAACTAAAAAATCTGTTTGTTCACTTGTTATTTGGTGTCTGTTGGATAAGAGACCTAAAATTCACAACTGCTCATTTTCATTGCGTTGTGCTGGATGAGGAGCAATTTATTTCTTATAAATGATCATTAGTTCCTCTTCGGCATGACAGATTCAGTTCTTAATTCTCGATGAAAAAGCTAAGATCTACATTTTCTTTGCTCCATCAGAAGTTAACTCATTGCATATTGTTTTATTTGTGATTTGTCTCTCTATCCATGTTCATCTCATGGAATTCTCCTCGTCTCTTCAGATTCGTACGATTGTAAAGCCTGGTTGCTCTCACGAGGTTTTGAAAGCAGCTCTGAGTGTCATGGCTTCTGTTACAGAAGTTCTAAGTACGATGTCTTCCTCTGGAAACAACCTGTGATAACCCTTCGAGAATAATAGATAAAGGTTTATTTTTTCTGAAAGTTTTTCGGCATAATTGGCATAGCCTTTTTAATTTTACCCCCCTTGGTGGTAGTTAATAGCAATAAAGATTCAGATCTGACTCATTTGACGCATTTTAGCGTCAGAACTGTATTGTTAAGTTTTGGCTCTTTCTGTATTTATTGTGGATTATGAAATTTGCGAGTTATGTATGGAGTTTTTTCACATTAGATTCAACTTGGTGATTGTGATTCTTGCTCGTGGTTACCCCAGAAGAATCATATTTCATGGTTGTCTAATCCTTCATAGTTATGTTGGTTACTATCATAGTAGTAGGACAATAAGATGGCCTTCACCAGAGTCCCAAATTTCAATTGCGATCAGAGTTGTCTGAGTCTCAACCTTCATGGTTGTTTTAGACGTAATGTTTGTGTTGTCAGACTCTTAACTTGCTGCGAATGCTGCTGAGTACAAGATTACTTTTCCCTTCCGAAAGTTGGAGCTACTATTTGATTGGTTTCCCCAGAGTTACGAAGTATATTAGAATTTTAGAAATGACAAAAGAAAACCAACATTCATTTAATGAGGGAGGGGGAAAGTAAACTTCAATTATTCTGACAGAAATTTAAAATTATTTTAATCAATTATCTCAATAAATTAAAATTTTTATTTAAGAATTTTTTAAAGTTGAACAATAATTTTTTTTAAATTAGTAAAAGCCAGTAAAATTACTATTCGTCCTTGGGATTTAAATTTGGATATTTCTGAATTGAAATTGCTTAGGTTTATTTAGACGTCTGTTGCAAGACTTGGCATCAGAACAGGTCAAGAATGTAAGTAGAGAGTGACTTTTTAAATATACTTTTGATACTAAAATTAGAGAGTTAGAGAGTGTAAGAGTATAATAAATTTTTAGATTGTAAGAATTTGCGTAATTGATATTAAAAAATAATATTTATAGATTAAATTAATATATTATAAACAAATGTTCACTAGGCATTTGTCATTAAACGACCTATACTTGTTGGCGTAGCCTTAGCTGAGTGATCAAACATACGAGGGACAATCCTGACTAACCTTGGTATTATCACAAGTTATTTTGGTAATTATGTAAAATTTGTTTTAAAATATTTAAGAAAAAAATACCATTTGGATAACAATCATATAGATTTTCTTATTAATGGAAAAAAATGTTTAAATAAGAGACTAATTTTATTAGAATAAAAATTTAAAATTTTAAATAAAAGGCAATAATTTTTTAATAACTAAATTATTAATTTATTCTTCTCAAAGATCACACGATAGATCCTTACGTGATTCATATTTCTAATATGGCTAGAGAAAGATTTTGCCAAATGAAATAAAATATACCCAGTTTCATTTCTCTTATTATTACTTTGCTTAACTAGATTATATAATTTTCACTTCTAATTTCAGTTCTTCCAAAATCATTCCCTTCCACTCTCAGTACCGTTCGAAAGTGTTGGTGTGATAGGATGGTGACGATAGGATATGAATAGGATATTATAGTTTTTATATTTATATTCAAATCTGTAAAATTTTTAAATATGTATACTTATAAAATTTTTAAATACTCAGACTTGGACTTATTTACTCAAAAAAAAGTACAATAATTTTTTTAAAAAAATTGCTTATTTGCATATAAATTTATAAAAAAAATATAAGAATTACAACAATTATATTATGTAAACTTTAAATATATAATCAATATAACATCTTAATAAATTTATTTTTAAAAAAATTATTAAATATAATAATTTATAGATTTATATTAAAGTTAAACTATTTTGTTGATGAAATTCAAAAAAATAACATAATTTACATATATATATTTTTCAATAGAATAAATTAAATATATATTTATAATATAAAAATAATATTTAAATAATTTATATAGAGCATGTTTAAATTCAGATAAAATATTATTCTTTCTATGCCTGGACTCAGATCCAATAGGTAAATTTTATGGTACTCGTAAGGTATGAATTCAGTTTCAATTTAATTTTAAAAAGAAATAAATTACTGTTTTAGCATCTAATAAATGTAATTTGTCTCAATTTAATTTTTAAATCATAAAAATATTAAATTTAATCTTTAAAAGATATATTATATCTTGATTTAATCTTTACGTATAAATATTAGTATATCTTTTTATATTTTAATTTAAAATTTCAAGAACTAAACAAATATTTTTATAATTTAAAAATTAATTTTAAATAAATTATATTTTTCAAGAACAAAAAGAATGATTTATTTATGTTAATGTGAACAATAACCCAGATAAAGCAGCGCTCGGCAGTATCATTACATAGCACTCTAAATAACCACTTACCCTAGTTGAAATAAGCGAAAAAAATCATATAGTAGTTAATCTAGTGTTTCATCTCTTTTTATAAAACAAGCTTCTTACGACTTAAATTTTTAATCTTTTATTTTCTTTTCTATCCCAACGGAATACATACGCATGGGCAAGCAACACATAAGCTGAAAATGAAACTTATATCTGCCTAAGGATGAAAAGGAAATTCATCTATACTACCAACAGGATTATTTTTTTTCTCACTTTTTCATTTTTTAAATTATTTTATAAAATTAAATTTTAAAAATTTATGTTAATATTATTTTTATGCATTATTAATAAAATATTTATTTTCTGCACTTTTTTTTAAAATAAAAATTTTTTTAATTGATTTGTATAATTTCCTTCGCAACACATTTTTTTTTTAATTTTTCTCTATTTTTTAAAATAAAAAACTATTTTTAAGATTAGCTTTCAAACACCCATCCCCCCCACAATTCTTCCTCCTTGTAACGTCTTACTCCCTTTAGGCTCCATTCCCTCCAATTGCACACCACTTATCATGTTAAGCTTACCATCATTCCTTTCAAATATTCTTCTGTTTCTATCGTTTATTTGGATATTGCTTCTACTTAAGTTAATATAAAAACGCAACTCTCTACATCCAACACACACATGCATTATTTACATTGCCAAAACACAGGAGGATTCATACATATACAACCAAGTCTAGTTCCCTACCTGTTACTAAGATACAACAACCATATGGCTTCCAGCTCATATGCTATATAATATTTACATAACCATGTCAAAATACATCAAAGTAGAGGCAAAGGATACAAGGCAAAATATCACGTAGATCATCCAACTACATCAAAAAAGTCTAAGTAGGTGGGGGTGGGGTAGCTCAATCACAGCCACCACTGTTGGCTCCTGGACAACAGTGAATATTCTTAAGAAAGAAATACTAACCACGATCACTTCTACCTCCAGTATCACATGATATCATGTCATCAGTAATATGTCAGTAGATGTGAGAATTGAAAATTCTTAGTAGAACGAAGTTCTTCAATTATAATCCACAGAATGCATGAATTAATATAACAATACAAGGTACTTATACGCGTTTCTATTGATGAAATCCATCACCATAACATTATTTGCTTCTTTCACATTTTATCATTTATACCTTATACTTCTACTTTATTCCATTTGGAATTACAAAATAATTGAATTCAAGCATAATGTCCTCAAGGCCTATTTAGGATCCTATATTTTTCACCTTTCTTTCATTACGTGGCAAATGTAATTCATATTTGAAAAATCAAGTGTCACATAGGACATGTATAACAACCTCATGCTCATTGCAAGGGAATCAAGTGCCACATAGGACATGTATAATAATCTCATACTCATTGCAATATCCATTCCAAACTTTTTAAGAGCATATCATATGAGAAAATTCCAAACCTTATAAGAGCATATCACATGAGAAAATGATATCATTTACACATCAAAAGCCCATTTCATTAATGCCTTGTTGGTGGCAATTTTTTTCTTTGGGACTAAGCCTCTACCGAATATATTTCCTTTAGTCACATTAAGCTTATATTAAATAATTTAATGCTTATATAATATTATGTATCTTATTAATATAAATATTATCATAACATTTCTTGTCAATTTTCTCTTAGAGCCAAATTATTGTAAGTTTTCTTGATTTATTATAATGTGTGACCCTTATGTGAGATTATAATAAACAATTTTGATAGTTGTATATAAAAAAAAAATTAAATTTTGTGAATGAAACTTTATTTTAATAATTATATTGATTGGACATGATTGATGTTTCTTAATTTTGTCTTCCTTAGTTTTTTTTTGGTTAAACAACTATATATAGTGAAAACTATAAATAAAACTAATTATGATTATTAGAAAGAATTCTTGGATTTATATTGACAAAAGTCTCATTTTGGTCCTTGAAGTTTAATAGTTTTTTCAATTTGATCTCATGTTTGAAATCGTTATCAATTTAAACCCTCTTTTTAAATATCTGTTATATATTTTAATAATTTGTAGCTAGAAGAATCAAATTGATAATGATTTCAAACGTAAAAGATCAAATTGAGAACGAACAAATGTGATGGACTAAATTAAGAAAATTACTAAACTTCATGGACCAAAATGAAATTTTTGTATTTTTTAAAAATTAAAAGACTAAATAATTAAGATAAGTAACTTTTACACATTAAAAAAAATATATATTCTCTTTAATTTATTTAATTTTTTCAACGAATACTCTTTATTTTCTTAAAAATAGAACTTAGAATTGTTGCAATTAGGATTGGAATCTTCTCCCGTTAGAATTCATGAATTTTAAATCATTTTTTTAAAATTTAATGTTTAAGTAATGTATACTTGTATTGGCAACATTTTGTATGAATGCCTTCTTTACTTAAATGTACATTTACATCTCAAATGTTATATTTATAAACTGTAAAATGGATCTTATATGAAGAAAACTTATGTATTCAATAATTCAAAAGTTAGAGAAAATTATTGTTTTTGTCTTTCAAAAATATATTTTTTTTAATTTAATTTTTCAAAAATTACAATTTTTAATTTGGACCTTTAATGAATTTTTCTCAAACAATTTTTTATAACAAGTTTGTTGGAAAAAATAACTTTATTAGACATTGAAATTCAAATCTTAGTTCACCACATTATAAGTAATTAACTCCTTTGCTAGACCGAATTCTCATTAATTTTTTTATGACAACTTTTATATTTTTGACAAAAACCTTATTTTGGTTCCTCATGTTTGTTCGTTCTCAATTTGATCCTTCATGTTTGAAATTGTTATCACTTTAGTCCCTTTATCTACATATTTGTTATATATTTCAATAGTGTGTAGATAGAGAGACCAAATTGAGAATGAACAAATGTAGGGGACCAAAATGAGGTCTTTATCAATTTATATCTAATCACTACGAAAATTGGATTTGGCTCTTAGAAAATTATAATCAACATATTTAACTGATAATTCTAATGTAATAGAAGGAGCTCAATACAAACAATGGCATGTTTCAAACAATATTTGCTTGAATGTTATTAAATATACCATTGGTAAGAGTACTGAGCAAAGTATTCCAAAGAGGTTTATTACTACTAATTATCTTAAGGCTGCTGCAAAAAAGTTTAAGAGAACAAAAAGTGTTCAAATAAATAAAAAAATATAAAGTTAGAATATTTTTGTGGTTAAAGGGTGTAAAAATAAGAAAATATACATTGAACACATTAGTACTAATTTCATGTGATTATTCGGCCAAGTGAGAGAATGTTAGATTTCATGATAGTCTTAGTGTAGTGTGGCCTTCATGACCACTTAAAATGTTATATATATATATATATATATATATATATATATATATAGTCACTAATAATTAGATGGAGATATTTGGCTAAAGTCGTTTACTTATATTATGTTATAAGATGTATATTAACTAAAGTTAATGCATCATTTGATATTCTAGTGATTATACATATAAATAGTTTTTTACTTAGACATGATACAGTTAGATATTAAGTTTGATAGAGTGATAACTTTATTTAGATGTATTGAGAATGATTTTGACTAGTGTGTTTATCAGAAAATTTGATAGAATCAATTTTGTGAGCAATTTATGATTCTTGTGCTCTATGTTAATAACATCCTTTTTGTTGGTAAATCTATGAGTTATTTGAATGAGACAAACATTTTTTGTCGTACCACTTTAATATGAGAGACCCCTAGCTTATGTTTGGTTTCGTGGCATTCTTGGTTTTGTCTCCAACAAACATTTATTGAATGTTGAAGAAATTTAACATTCAGTCTTATGCTCCTTGTGTTGCCTCTGTCCAGAAAGGTGAGTAATTTATTGTCCTCAAAATAATGATGAGAGGACTATAATGGATAAAATTTCATATACTTTTATTATTAGAAGCTTCATGTATGCTCAAATATGTACACATTCAGACATTGCATTTAGTAATTAGTATGCTTGGCAGATATCTAAGCCTAATCATGATCATTAGAGAGCTGTTAAGAAGGTTAAGTCATGAGGTACATTTAGGGTACAAAGTATTATTTGTTGACTTACAGAAAGTCTGAGTCTAATCATGAATGGATTAGTTTTATAGATTGATTGTGAGTAATCAGTGATAAATTTAATTATTTGCAGAGTTCTTTTGGATAGAAAACCCAACCTATAGCCTAGTATAAGTCAATAATTATTCTATTAGATCACTGATTGAGAATAACAGAGAGAGAGAGAAAATTTTGTAGTTATTTTTTTTATTATTTTAATGAATTAATTAATATTACTCAAGTGAGAGATTATTGAAATTTTGAATTAATATTAATTAATTCTATCATTAAAATTAATCAATTGATTTAATAACCCCCATTAGTTTATTTAGATTCTATATATAATTCATTTTGAGTATAAGGGGGTTGATTCTTCTTTTTTACAATCTTGATGCTCTTCTTATGTGGTCTCTAATTTCTCTGGTTCTCTTTGATGGCATTGGGTAATTGTGGATTGAAACTCTTCCTTATTTTTGTGTTCATCTCAAGACTTTCTCCTCTTCAGGTATGTCTCAATATTTGATCTATTTTTCATTAGGTAATTATGGAATTTTCACTACGTGTGTGTGTTTGTGTGCATGCACGCGAGCGCGTGTGCGCACATGTGTGTGTTTAAAATTCTTTCAAAATTTTCTCTCAATTTAGCAAGATTTCTTAATAATGATTTGAGTGAAATTCTTCTTAGTTCTCTATATTTTTATTTTATTTTACTTACCTTCTTGTCCCAACTTTTCTTGGCTTAACTACTTTTAATATGTCCCTTAACCTTCTACCCTACACTTATTTTTCTTGTATAATCTAAGTATATATATCTGGGTACATTCTCCTACTAAGTTGTTTTACCCTCTCATCCACCCTCTTAATTCTAAGGATTCCCATTTTCTATATCCATGGTTTGTTTACCCGAGTTTTTCCTCAAGGTTGCCTTTACATAGTTCTATCTTACTTCAAGGCCCCATGAGATGAATTCCCACTTCCCTTCTCAGTTACTTCTAATATTTCCTAGGCAAAATATTTGGTTTATCCCTATTTTTCCATGGCCTAGAGTCTCCCTGCAACAGGGTCTAATTCTGCACTTTTACACAGGATTTCATCCTACCTGAGACCCCTTGTTATGGTCACTTTCATAGGACAAATTCTTCCCTTTTCTTCTTGGTTACAAACTCAAATTCTGCAGTTTTGTACTGCAAGTTTTTGAGCTTTTAGATGCTCATTCCAACTTCAAACTCCTTAAAACCCACTTAGTTCCTCCTACACAACTACATTATGACATTCCACAATTCTCTATATTACAAGGACAAGGTTTCTGCAAACGTGCATTCAGAATTCTCCCTTCTACTTCTCGGATGTGCACTCTAATTCTGCAGTTTTATGTTACAGATTTTTAAGCCCAAGGACACCTCAACACAGCCTCTTACACCTTCCTAAAGTCTACCCATTTTTCCACCGTAAGCATATGTTGGTTTCAAAAGGGTTTAAAATTTGAGTGGAGAAAAAATTGAGCAAGATAAAAATGGAATAAATTATTCATTTATTTTTTTAACTTAAATTAATAATTTATATAAAGAGGTTAACAACTTTCTTTTTATTTTTATGCCCATAATTTGAATAGATACAATCTATTTAAAATAATTTAAAAACTGAATAAATTTAAAATAGAGCAAATAATGCTAACAACAAAATATTCAAAAATATTTAAATTTCAAACTAAAATGCCAATATTTTAACACTCCTCCTTGACATTTTGGTGATAAGCATGGATCTTCTTTTTAACTATTTCCTTTGCCAATGCCTTTTTGAGCAGATCAGCAAGTTGATCTTCTGATGCATGATGAACTAAGAGGACTTCATTGGATTTTTAAACTTTCTGGATTTCATTCTTATTGATAATCTCAATTTTCTCCTGCATTACTTTTTTTCAAGTTAATATATTCTTATATTAAAAAATTTGTCAATTTTTGAAATATTTTGAACAAGATCTAGCATCAAATATAGTACAATGGGTTACTTTAAATTCAAGAGAGCATCCCTTCTCCAAAATTTGACCACATTGCAGCATTATATGACATATGATTTGTGCATCTACTATCAATAAGCCAATTGTTTTTTTGTGTTTATATTATGAAAACATGAGACAACAAAAAGTTCTTCCTCTTGAATCTCAAATGCAACTACTTGTGCTTGTTGAGTTTGGTTTTTAAGTTAGCATACCTTTGTAACATGACCTGTTTGCTTGCAATTTTCACATATGGCATCTGGTCTCCACCAGTAATATTTCTCTAGATATGTGGTTTTTTTTGCAATGCTGATAAGGTAAATACTTTTTTTTATCATTGTTATCTTCAATTTTGTCTTTATTCCTTTTGCCTTTGTCACATTTTCGTGCATAAAGGGCACCTTCAGTGACTTTATCTTGCCTAAGGGCCCTTCTTTGCTCTTATGCTTGAAGATCACTCATTAGTTCACCTAATGAGATTTGACTTAAGTCCTTTGACTCTTTAAAAGAGAAAATTTTAGATTCAAACATCTCAGGGAGAGTTACAAAAACTTTCTCCACAATCCTTTTATCTGAAAGTTTTTCACCAAATAGTCTAATATTATTAACAATTAAAGAGATTCGGTCAGCATACTTACTAATTGTTTCATCATCTTGCATATTTAGAGACTCAAATTCTCTTTTCAAGTTTAATACTTGCATTTGACGTGTTTTATCACTTCGTTAATATTCTTCTTTCAATTTGTCTCAAGTCTCCTTTGCTATACTACAAGTCATAATCCTTTAGAAGACAATCTGCTACTAAATTTTGAATAAATGACTTGGCTTTGGATATCTTTGCTTTTTCTTCTTTATGGGATTTGATTTAGGTCAAGGTAAGATTTTTTGATAGAGGAGGTATTGGTCTCTCATCAATAACGGTTTCCCAAAGGTCACATGCTTCTAAGTAACTTTGCATTTTTATTGACCAAATTTAATAGCTTTCATCGGTGAAAATTTGTAGAGCTAACAAAGAAAGATGATTGTTGGCTGACATTTTAAATTAAGAAGTATAAGACTTCTTTTTGTTTTTAAATTTTTTTTCACAAATCTTTTAAGATCAATTGAAGCTCTGATACCATTGTTGGTTTCAAAAGAGTTTGAAATTTGAGTGGAAAAAAATTAAAAGCAGATAAAAATGGAATAGATTATTCTTTTCTTTTATTCAACTTAAATTAATAATTTATACAAAGAAGTTAACAACTTTCTTCCTATTTTTATGTTGATAATTTGAACAGATACAATCTATTTAAAATAATTTAAAAATTGAATAAATTTAAAATAGAATAAATAATATTAACTAACAAAATATTTAAAAATATTTAAATTTTAAACCAATACTTCAACACCTAGATAGCTCATGGTTCCTCACATTTTATAAGTAAAATGCAGCAATATACACACAGCTATTCTCCCTTACCTGAGCTTGCCCTGGTTTAACTCTTTCTACTTCACGTCCTGTAATTTCTCTACTGTAATCGTACGCTTATATGCATAATATCAACAAGATGCACTCAATTTAGTTTGCTTAACAGCCCCAAGACAGAACCTACGCTAGACACATTTCTTATGATAATTTTATCCTGGACTTCACAACCTAGCCACCCCATTTTTTTCTCTCGGGTCTGCACTTTTCTTGACAATTTCCTTTTTAAATCATGACAGCAATTTTCACCAGCAGAAGACCATCATGCATGTACAGATTTCCACAAGTAAAGGCCATAAAAACTCATACAAAATGAAGAAAATTCATCCTACCTTGTTTCTTGACTTTCCCCTACTCGACCCCTGCCCAAATTTCTTCTTGACCAAGGCTCCCTTCTCTGGTTGCTGCGGGGTTTTTCCTCCTACGGCAGCTGCTCCCTTCTATATGCAATGGAAGATTCACTCTCTACTGCCTCTCTTGCATCGGAACCCCACCTCCGATGGTTTTATCTAAGCAATAGGGCTGAGATTTCTTGGTAGTTTCCTCTCCATGCTTTGTTTTCTCTCTCGGTTTCTCTCTTTCCAGGGTGCCCGAAAATAAGCTTCTCAAATGGGGGTAATGGCTATTGTATAGGGTGATATAGGCTTGAATAGAGGGGATGGGGGGGGGGGGGGGGGGGAATTTTTGTTTAAAGTGGGCTACTCAGGGAACTATGTTTTTAATTAGAATGGCTGAGGATCTTCTTTCTTGGTTATACTTAGGTAATTTATTTTATTTTTTCCTATTTTATTTTTTATCTTTGTTCTTATCCAATTAGTCCTCTAAAATTTCCTAACTACTAGAGGTTAATCTTAACCATCTCATTATTGTCTATATTACCTATCCTATTTTTCTCATCACAATTTTAAATTGATATTCTAATTTAGATGTCTATTCTCTAATATCCCTAAAATGTGCACACATATATACCACATTCATGACTAGTAGAAATGCGTGTTAAACCCTTCCTCATTAATCATAAAAGTTTCTATTTAGCTCTTAACGGTGAGATGTTACACTCCTTTTTTTTAGGGCATAAAATACACGTAAAGTCTTGAAAACTACACTCTAAGGAGTTAAAGTTGCATGGCCAAAGCTCAGATAACAACTACTTGCTGTCTTCCAAAGAGAAAAATATAACCGGCCTAAGGCCTATTACATCTTGCTGTCCAATATTACATGAGATGATTAGTCGCGCTCGTTAGATTCATTCCCTACCGCTATCCTCATCAGCACCTGCGGCTTCCTTCACATCAACAGTGAAGCTATATTCCTGATCACAACCCAGGTAAGAATCACACATGAAATAAAGAGCATATGATTTCTTTCCAGCTTCTGCAGGAGCAGCGAATTCCAGTTTTGCTTTTAGCTTGCGTTGCAGGGACACCCGTTTAATCGCAAGCAACAAGTTGCTTTTAGTATCACCGACAACAAGCCACCATCCTTCCTCCTTGGCTTTTGGATACTTGGGAGCATCAACAGGTCCTACTTCTGTCTTCCCCTCAAGATCCCGCTCAAGAGTGACTAGAACCGTTATATCCTCCCCAGCCCGCACAAAATCACTCTCCAGCACCTCATACGACAAATCAATATTAGGGAAACGATTGCAAAATCGTGCAATATCCAGCAGCTGCAAATCTGACATCTGCAATAGTTCACGCCTCTCATCATCTTCCATCTCCACTAAATCAAACACCGTTTCTATACTCTTCCCATAGTTCTCCTGGCATTTCTTAGCCAGCTCCTTTGTGAAGTGAGGAAGCTGTAGAAGCATGGAGTCACGTTCCCACATTCCCTGCGTCACCATTTGACTAACTTCCATAGCAAGAAGAGCCAGGCTCAGCCAACCATTGCTAGATATTACGTCTACCATTGCTTGGAGCAGTCTATTTGCAGAAAGAAGCACTTCTTGCTGGTCCAATGCAAGGTTCCCGCCTACAGGTTGCCTAGAGAAGTGGGCCTGAAGCAAAGCATTAGCTTTAATGTGTGGGTCTGTAACTTTAGGGTTTTCAAAAGAAAACCTCTGGTGATTAATTAACCTGCGGACCACCTCTTCCTCCCCAGGTCGTATTGGAATCTGAGCATATTCTGAGGCTGAAGACACAACCTCCAGTAGACCCTTCATTTTTGTTTTAGAAGTCAAAGAAGAAGAAAACCGTTCAATAGTTGTGTAACTGATGTAATAATACGATGCTATCATCCCAAGATTGAGGGGGGAAAGGTCCATGTCATCCTCAACAGCGACACACTTGCTTGCTTCTAAATCACTCAATGTATTTTCCACAAGTTCTGAGAGGTGATCAGAAAGATGCCTGTGACTAACTCCTTGTAAATTGTAATAGTTGGGATTTTGCGTGAGCCTCCTATACATAAACGTCCATGTAAGATAATCAACAGCATCTTGCTTATTCTCAATAATTCCAGCAACAACTTCAGCATTTAAGTTATCATGTAAGAAGTGATGAAGATGGCTTTCAACAGGGAATGCTTCATACAAGAACTTCTTGTAGTACTCCTTACGAGGTGCATGGCACAGGATGACACATTTTCCAGAATTGTCTATCAGAGGTCTGCTTGCATGACCCATCATCTGCAGAAGATCAGTTACAGGGTAATCCGTTTGTGCATTTTCCCGACCATCATAGAATTGTGTACCCATTACAACTACCAAATGGGCTGACAGTGTCACTCCCCAACACAATGAACTGCTCAAAACACAGACCTGAATCCACCCAGCTTCAAATAGCTGGGTTACAACTTCATGATCAAAGCTGCTTAAGCCTTCATGCAAATATCCAACTCCTTGACGTAAAGTGACTTTCAACATTTCATCATTAATCTTGTCAAGAAAAGGTTCAAGCTCTCCTGACGACTGCAATAAGAAAGGCTTTTCTCCACTGTCTGCATTTGAGTGTGTCATCAAATCCACAGCTGTAAGTCGCACATGCTTCCTTGTAGGAACAAATACAAGAGCAGGTTTTCCATTCTTGGCATGTTGAACAATTGCAGTGTAAGTTGGTTTTGTCATTGCCTGCATCCTTGCCTCAAAATTAGCAATATCTATCCCTTGAATGTGTATTTCCAAAGGCACAGGACGAACACCAGGGGGAAAATTAAACAGACCATGAGATGTAGCTCCAATCCATTCTCCCAGATCTTTTGCATTTGCAAGAGAGGTAGACAAAGCAACAATACGAATCTTGTTTTCAACCTGACTAGAAATATATCTCATTCGAGACACGATTACTTCTAGTACAGGTCCTCCTTGACCACCAATTAAATGAAGCTCATCAATTATGAAAAGACTCACTTGCTGGACATGTTTCCTCTGTTTCCAACGGCGGGATAAAGCGTCCCATTTCTCTGGAGTACTGATAATAATCTGACCTTTTTCAAGAAGTTTCAAGTCAGTTGCTGTTTCTCCAGTCAATTCAACCACCCGCAATTTAAGACCACCTACAAATTTCCTCTCCCAATCACGAAAACGTTCCTTTGCAAGAGCTTCAATTGGTGCAATATAAACAACACGCATGACACTATCAGGTCCTTTTTGATGATTCCTCAAAATAGCAAATTCAGCACATATAGTCTTTCCACTCCCTGTTGGAGCAGCAACTAAGACATTGTCATCAGAATTATACAGAACTGTGAAGACTTGTGTCTGGACAGGATTAAAATGCTTGAAATCCCGATAGAGAGCTTCATATGATGAATTTCTTAAGGCAGACACTGGCAGTGGTTGCAGATCCAATAACTCGGTCGGCGGTGGATACTTTTCAGGTAGGATGAGGTGTCTGAAAGAAACAGGTAAAACAGTTTGTGAACCAAGCCATCTATCTGAGACAACACGAATAAAGTATTGAGGAGGAAGTGGTTCATAAATTGGCACTGTGAAGTTCAGAGTATGATCCTCATCAATATACTGCTTCTTCAGCATAAAATACTCATGATGAAGAATATATTCACCATCATTATCCTCCACAATCACCCAGAATGGCTCAACATATCCGTGAATTCTGTCCTCCCACATAAAATCTGGGGTTATCATGAGTTCAACCCTCAACACTGTGCGAGTAATTGGCTGAACATGTGCTGTAAGATTTAGTTTGGGAAATTGGTGGATAAATTTATGAAGAGTCCTTCCCATCTTTGGTGCACGAATGAGTTCACCTATCTCCTGTGATGACAGGTCATAATACCTTTCCCAGGCCAAATCCTTCTTCTCCAATTTCATCAATATATCATTTGGGATTCCATTGAATTGACGAAGAGGCGTTTGAACACTCCACATCCTCTTGTTTACCATCTTGCATAAGTTCAAAGCCTTTTCAGCTAACTGTGCCCAGCCACGTTTCAAGACAATCTCAAAAAGAGCTCGCAGAAGACGTCCAGCACTCTAAAAGAAAGAAAATAAAACAAAGGAATGAACAAAGTTACAAACATGTTGGCCAGCAAACAATGCAAAAAGATAGTAAAGTTGATTCACACAGACAGAAAGAAGTTGTAGCAATTCTCAACTCCAAATTTAACTTAACAAAGAAGAACAAAATTTTACCTGGGTTATAAAAACCATATCAGATGTCAGTGAGAGTCCTTCAAGCTTTAACTGTGAAATGTATGCTTGCAGCAGAACATTAATCTTGGCACTGGGCTCTTCCAGACTTTCCTTGATTGGAATTGGAACACGATCCAAAAGTTTTGCTAGTTCCATCTTCTCATCCTGCCTTACAGTTACATACTTAAATTCTTCACTCAGTGAGAACAATCGACAAAGTTCTATATCACCCATTGTAGGCTTCAGATGCTCGTTATATGTAGATATTGTTCCATGAGTTATGTAATAGTAACTTGCAATGCGACCCAAGTCTGTAACCTGGAAATATCCACTCTTCCTATCATACTTGACCAAATTATTTTTATCTAAGATGGTTGCAGCAGAATGAATCTGCAAAAATTCAACAGGAAATATCATTATCACCCACTATAAAGACCAAAATTGAATAAATAACAGTATAAGTAGCATGTGTCACATGCACACATATATATGTCTACAGACAGGTCATTGAGATCAAACAATTTGTTATTCAAATTGTACAGCTTGGTATAACTCAATTCAGATTGCCTAAAAGAATCAAGTATAGAAAAACATCACAGGAATTGTGTGGTTCTGAACAAATCCAGCAATTATGTTGCATGAAAAGTATCCAAGTCATGACTAAACTAGGCAGGGACGCAGGGTCAGGGAGGGTCCAAATGAAAAAATAAGTTTACTCACTTTATTTATTGTCCACAGAGGACAAAGATCTAACTGTAAATCCTATAGAAAACCAGATTATATTAAAGTCTTCTTTTTTCTTTTGTTAACAAATAGTCTTTTAGATGAAGCATTTGAGTAATTCATAGCAAAAATGTTATTAAGCACGTGTTATTTTGTCTTTAAATTTAAAATAGAAAAGTCATTAGATAACAAATTCGTTATGTAGAACATAAATTTGAAGATGTACATGATTCACGATTAGATGGTCAAGGCTTACAGACATTACCAACAAACGTGTAAGCATGAAGCTAAAAGACACAGGGAAACAATTGTGGTTTGAAGACGGAAAGCAAAAACTCCAAAAATTTCATTAAAAACTAGACCATAAAAAAATGAAAAGTTGATATCCTCAGTTGGAGAATCAAAGACAAGGGGGAACAGATATAGATAACTTGTTCAAACTCCAAACACATCAACACCTGTTTCCAAACCATCTATCCCCCCAAAAAAGGGACTCACAATACTTTCTCCATTGTACAATTAAAAATGAACAATGGTACGATTTCATGTCTTAAGAATTTGTCATCACCAAGACAATTTAGTTGCTCACAATCTTAACCATTTTCTCATCTTTTACTCTATCACAATTATTGACATTGCACTAAACAAAGAAGCTATGAGTAAACAGAGATTAGGAAACCAATATGAAGATACAAACATACTACCATAGAAACCCTAACACAAATGAAATAATCGCAAACAAATTTGTCCAATCCATGTAATGATAGAATAATAGCCAAAGTGTATTTCTGTACGTACCAAATCAGCCCTCCTTTCCTCCAATGTTATATCTCTTGTGAGGATATCAGGAGCTAAACCATAAAGTGATGGATTTCGTAGCATGCGAACATACAAATAAGTGTATCCAATCCAATTACAAGCTTCTCTAGCATTTTGAACAGTTCCAAGAACAATTTCAGCATTCAACTGATCAGCCAACTTGGACACAAACTGGCTTTCAATAGGGAGTTGCTGGTTCATGAGAGATAGATAATACTGCAATTCACTATGGCCAGTAATAATTATTCCCTCCCCGTATGAGTCATATTGGGGCCTCCCAGCACGACCCAGCATCTGCATCACATCAAGAGGACTGAGTTCAGTCCAGGCACCCTTTTCTGGATTGTAGATCTGTGTCCCTTTAATAATCACAGTATGAGCAGGGAGATTCACACCCCAGGCAAGAGTTGCAGTGGAAACCAAAACTTGTCCATGTCCATCAGCAAAGAGATCCTCAACAAGCTGGCGGTCAGTCCTAGTCATACCAGCATGATGAATTGCAAAACCATATGGGAGAAGATCTTTAAGATCATTGCTCTTCACAAGATCAGTATGAGTATGGAGAATCTCCCGACTTGCACTATCTTCTTTAAGGAACCTACCAAGTGTATCATTAGCAAGTGCTGTATCTCGAATAGCTCGAGCTGTTTTGGCTGTTTCTTTCCTTGAATGGACAAATATGAGAACCTGATGTTTACCAGCTACAGCCATTACTTTCTCATAGCAAATGTCATTCATCAACTGGAATCTCTGGAGTGGCTTCTTTACAGTGATTCCAATGTATTGTTGAGAAAGTGGAACAGGTCTATAACTATTATCGAAATGAAATAACCCTTTCTCAAGATCAACACGTAAAAACAATGCCACATCTTCATAATTGGGAAGTGTGGCAGACAAGCCCACCAATCGTATATGGTCCTTTGTTGTTTCTATCTGCCTAACAGTTCTAGCAACGATACTTTCAAGAACTGGTCCTCGATTATCATGAAGAAGATGAATCTCATCAATGATAAGAAGTTTTACTAGCTGTGTATAAGTACGATCTCCTGACTTTCGTGTGATTATATCCCACTTTTCAGGTGTTGTGACAATAATTTGAGTTTCATCTATCTGTTGGCGGGTCAATGTTTGGTCCCCACTGAGTTCTCTTACTTTGACATCATAGTCCTGCAAACGATTAGACAAATTTCCAACAACCTCTGCAACCAGAGCTTTCATAGGTGCAACATAAACAATTTTATAATCGCTATGGTTGAATGAACCATCAGAATTTCTGTGCAGTGCAATCTGCTGAAGTATAGTGAGTACTGCAACATTGGTTTTTCCAGCCCCTGTTGGAGCACAGAGGAGAATATTGTCTGGGTTAAAAAGGGCAGTTTCATAAACCTTGCTCTGTACCCTGTTCAACTGGGTCATTCCTTTAAATGCTGGTTGTGCCCAATCAGGCATGGCAGATATTTTTATAAATTTTTCATTGGGATCAAATGGTTTAGCCTTCAATGCTGGCACATGAATTTCTTCATATCCCTTGCTAAGATGCCTATAAGACCCATCTGGAAGATCACATTTCTTCTTTGCCATGAAAAAACCACCTTGTTCAAAAGCAAGGCTATCAAGATCAAGCAATTGGCGCTGACCTTTCAACCAACCACTCTCTGCATCTCTATCAGCAAGCCCCCTCCTCCCCATGTCGCCATCTCCATTGCTCTCATCCTTCAATCTGCGGGCCTCTTCTCTTATACTTTTCTCCAAGTTCTTTTGCCTCTCCTTCGCAGTCGCCCTTGTCGCATGCAACTGCTCTAAAATTGCAGCCAACTCTGGGCCTAATCCCATCATTTCCTCCTCAATTTTCTTCCTTTCATCCTGGTCTTCAGCCCTTGCCAAACGGGTACACCACACAATCTTCAGCCGGTTCCGCAATAAGAATTTGACAAGGCTGAATTTATCAAACTGGAGATGGACTAACAGCTTGGTTTCAACTTCCCTGTCATCACCTTCAGCCAGTATCTTAAGCACCTCTTCTGCAAGTTTCTGGCACTGTTGCGGATCAATCTGCTGCTCGAAAGCTTGAGAGATTTTCCTTTGAAGCCAATAAGCATCAATATCCTGAACATTGAGGCTCATCCCTTCGTTTGCTTCCTGCATATCATCATCATCTATACCACCACCCATTTGCATAGCCCCAGTGCCATTTGGTTCCACAGCATCATCTTCATCCTCTTCTTCCTCCTGAACCATATCAAGATCACTCTCCTCTTCCTCTTCCTCATTCTCTTCAAACTCAACCGCAACACCCACATCGTCATCTAGGGAATCATCACCATTAGCTACAGCTGATCCGGAAGCATCACCTCCCTCTTGGTAATCAGTGATAAGCCTCCCAATGGATACAAGCTGATCGAATATATGGTTCGGAATGGGGTTTAAAAGCTTCTCAATCTCCTTCTTCTTGTCGGGGTTTTTGACAGTCTCATTCTTAAGTACAGCCAAAATTTCATCGGCTGCACCGCTTACTATACTGAGTGGCTGCCCACCCAGCTGTTGTTGAATGACACTAAGCATAGCCTCATAGGCAGCCCTGGTTTCCTTTGTCTTAGGTTGATAAACGCCTTCCTCAGTGGAAGTTAGGACACTTTCTTCTTGAAGCCGCCGTCTCTTGCTCTGCCGGCTGGGCGGACCTTCTGCAAGAGGGTCACGTTCTTTCTTCTTCTTCTTCTTTGCTTTCTCCAGCTTCTCGTCTAGTTCCGGTGGCCTGCCCCTATAAGCTCTGTCACCGAAGCTTTTAGGGTCAATCTTACCCCACAATGATTCAGGCTCACCGGTGGGCTCATGAGTGTCACGAGGTCGAGTATCGGTAGTGAGGACAAGACTTGAGTTGGCTCGATACTCGTATTGCTTGAATCGTGCGTGTGCCTCGGCACCGCCACCCAAATGCGCCATATGTGATGTCGAAGAGAAACTCCGAAAACCTAATTCAAAACCCTAAGATTATTTGTTTAACAATCAGTATTGTAAGAAGAAAAATGAAGAGATACATCCACCGTCAAGCTCAGCTACAATCTTCTACATGTGCGATTAGTGGTCAAAGTACACCATAAATGCGCAGGTTTGCATCGCCTATATGTGCTAGTTGCACCGCCTTTATCCAACTTCACTGTACAGGGTTCAGTAACGTCCGGAGGCCACTGCGCTATGAAGCACGAATCCTAGTGTTGGTTGGATCCGAGGGAAATAGAAGATTGTATAATTTTAATTATTTACGTCTCAAAATTACTATACAATTATATAATAAAATCAATATCAACATCATATTTTATTCGAATTAAAATCAAAAAATAAAATAAAATAAAAGTAAGATGAAAAGAAAAAAATAATGATAAATAACGATGATAAAAATAATTAAAAATAAATACAAATTTTAAAAATATTTTTCAAATCTTAATCAAAATTTAAAACAAAACACAATTCACAATGAATTAAGATAAGATAGATAAAAATTAAAAAATAAGAAAGAGTAAAATATAAAAATAAAATAGAACAACATCCAAGAATTGCAATTTCAAAACTTAAAAAGATGATAATCATGCTAAAATAAAAATAAAATCTAAGTGTTTTAGACTCATTTTTCAAATTATAAGGTAAATATGGAGATTTTGAAATAAAAAATATGATAAAAAATAAAAATAATAAAATGCACAACAACTCACCAAAAATTCTATAACAAGAAAATCAATTTTAATTTAAAATAAAATAGAAAGATAAATAAAATATAAAAATTTCTAACTCTAATAAAATAAAAATTCCCAAAATCACACCACTCACACTATCTCATAACAAAATTAATTTCAAATTTAAAACAAAATTCAAAATTTAAAAATAAAAAGAGATAAATAAAATATAAGAACCCTTAATCCTAATAAAATAAAATCACACTTCCGCATATTAAAAGGACTAGATGCACACACTGCAGGGGATTCACGCATCAGAGCATCAGAACAGGGAGACTCTCATTCACCCACATTCAAACCTCATCCACCCTAGGCAATAATCCAGAACTGAGAGAAAGGAGAGTGAGTAAGTCCTGGAGAGCTTTTTGGCATCAGAACTGTGTGAGAGAGAAAGCTAGACCAAGAGAGTGAAAAACCGAGAGAGGGAGAAGGGCTAATCCTAGAAAGGAGAGTGAGCAAATTGTGGAGAGCTTTTAAAAATTTAAATTAAAAAAACTGTGAGTAAAGTGAGAGAGAAGTTAAAAACTGTTGAAAGAACTAAAATTTAAATAAATTTTTATTATTAAAGAAAAAACGTGATATCAGTCTAGCCAAATTATCCCCACTGGGCCAGCCCATTGGTATTCAAATGAAAGAAGCATATTGCATTGGACACTGGCACCTGCCTTTTAATGAGTCCAAACCCAATCGAAAAGATTTATAGAAATGTAGTTTCCGGTGACCGCCTCATAAATCCCTTCTTAGCCGAGTTACTGTAATATCCCTTTTTTCCTTTGCCTCGTATCTGGCTCTGACCGATATATCATCTCTCTGAATGAGTCTTCTCTGTTTTCCCACCTTCAACTCTAATCGGACAAGAAAGCAAGCATTAAGATTGAAGAGAGTGGTATTATCTTGACCCATCAGTCTTCTATTCTGTCATTACTTTTGAAATGTTCTGTCTAATCATTCTAATTGGGATTTCATCGTTGTTTCCTTTCTGCAAGCAGATAATATCAAATATAATTCAGACTCTTTTGGAGCTAAAGGTTGGCTATCGATAATATTGTCATCAAACAAATATTGCAAGTGTTGGCTCTTACTAAAAGAAGAAGAAGAAATAATGGTATTTTTTTATTTTAATCTTTTCTGCTCGGATTTGACATCCCAACCCTCTCTGTTTCATTTTCAAGTTAAAATGTTAAACCCGACTCAGGTGAGCCCGATAGGCAACGTAGGAAATGGTGATATGGGACCGCCGTGGTTAAAACCAATGCTAAAAACGGACTACTTTGTTCCCTGCTCAATTCATGGCGATTGTAATAAGGGCGAATGCAACATGTTCTGTATGGATTGTATGGGGAAGGCTCTCTGCTCTTACTGCCTGATTCATCACAAAGATCACAGCTTCATACAGGTCAGGGTTAGACCTCAGATCACTAGTTTTAATGTTTTATTACTACTCTTGTTCTTGTATATTGAATCATGGCATCTAAAAAATGATTGTTCAAATAACATACGCCTGTAGATAAGGCGGTCCTCATACCATAACGTGGTTAGAGTCAACGAAATTCAAAAGTACATCGACATTTCCTGTGTCCAAACCTACATTATTAACAGCGCCAAAATCGTATTTCTCAATGAGAGGCCACAGCCAAGGCCTGGAAAGGGTGTTACTAATACTTGCGAGATTTGTTGTAGAAGCCTACTCGACTCTTTCAGATATTGTTCCTTGGGTTGTAAGGTGATATGCTTGTATTTGGATTTTTATTATTCATTCGCTTGCTATAATTAGATAAGATATGACTACTTTATATACACATCTTTTTCCCTTGTCTATCAATATCACTTGATCTGGCAGCTGGAAGCAGTGAAGCTGGGTAACACTGAACTTACACTTGCGCTAAGGGTGAAGAACAACAAAGAAGCATTAGAATTGGATGAATCGTGGAATCCCAAGAAGATTCAGAAGACTCATATTTTCAACCGCTTGATCATGGATGATCCAGCCATATTTTACAAGTACAACCAAGGCAAGGAGAGATACTCAACTTGTGAAGAAGATGACAGCGCCGCCAACATCTCTCCTGCCACCCCTCCCATTTACAACCACCGTAATGCCAGGAGAAGAAAAGGCATACCTCACCGTGCTCCATTTTAAAAAAGCCAAAGAGAATTTAGTAGAGGATAATCAGATGATGAATGTTGAAACTTGAAAGGCAGAAAAGTCTGTCCATGACGGAGATGTTTAACTTGATAGACAGGTGAGTACTGACTATTAAGTGAGGAATGAGGATAAATCATCAATATTCCATATCTATATTCATATATGATTAGGAATAGGAGAATAAAAATTGAGGGAAAATGGTCTATAGCAGCGTCCTAGTTTCTTGTCTTGTATATATGCTAGAAAAATAAGACGTCAGTGGTTAGAGCGCAATACTATGTACAGGGGATGATATACCAAGGGCTCTTTGTTTCCAGATTATTGATAAGGGTGTGGCATTTTTATTGTAGATAAGTAGAGTAATAAAACATAAATTGCATGCGCTTGTGCATAGTGTTTGCAAGTGCCAAGTTTATATTGAATCCGGCCATTAAGCAAGGCTACGACAGGGTTAGTGTGTGTTTTGGGCTTATTATGCAATATGCTTTCATTTTTCAACGTTGTTTAAAATGTTTTGATTCTAGACAGAGCACCACTATTAGCTCTGCAAACAAAACACGCAGTGTTTTTACTTTGACTGTTAACGTTAATTATTGACAAAACAAGAGTTAACTGGTCAGAGCTCTTATTAGTTAATTTTTATTAAAATAATATTATTTATTTATCTATTGAATAAATATTATTTAATATAAAAACAAATTAAAAAATAACAAAAAAGTGTTCCACCTCTCTTTGGACTCAACCCACCAAATATATTTGTGGGACTAGTCAGTCGTCATCGTTAGCTAAGACGTAGAGGATAATCTTGCAAGAAGGATTCTATAAGATAAATATCAATAAAATCTTAAGGCGAAAAATAATATAAAAAATCTTATCAGAGTCTTTAATAGAGTAATAGCCATTTGTATAAAATGAAATTTAGACATAATTGTTTTATTAACTGTTTACACTTGTTCAATACATTTATGATATACTTTGATTGAAGAAAATAAAAAAGAAGAAAAATAAAATTTAAATTAGAAATTTTTTAATAATTTATTTATATTAGAATGAATAAAAATGAAAGATATGTTACTTGTTTAAATTTAAATTAAACATATTTAAGTTAAAAATTCACTTCTCTCTCTTTTTTTAGTCTCACAATTTGAACAGAAAAAACAAGTTGTAAGTATAACCATCAAACTTTTTGAGGAAAATCAATGAATTTATTTTTTCAATTAAAAAATGTATGATTGAGATTTGTGAGATATTGGCATATATATTGCGGTGAGAACGGTGCTCAAGAAACCTCCTAAGCATTTTTATGAGCCAGATAAGGGTACACGTTGACGGCTACAGGAGAGCAAGTCCTTCTCCAAATGATCCCTTTCATCTTTATCCGTGTTTTAAAAAATTCCTTCACTATATATTTAAATTAACAAGTGGATTACGATGAGTAAGAGGCGTGAGGAATCTGAAAGGTTGCTGTGCAAGTGTGCATGACTGATGACTCCACTCTCCATCCTCCACTTTTCTCTCCACCATGGCACCATGACACCATGACACCATCACTTGCCGAAATGCTATCCCTTCTCAGCTTCTCTTACTCCTCCTGTCCTCTCTTCTGATCTGATGGCCTGATGCTCTCGTCATCTATCAAGCTAAGGAAGGGATGTTGGATAAAAGATAACTATAATTTATTTACACAAAAAAAATTAATAGTTAAAATGAACACAAAATGTTAAAGTTTAACTTCATATTTCTTCTTTATATATATAATATTTTTTTTAACTCAAGTGATTGTAATTTGTCTTGTATTATTTTTTACTTGTGTTTTTTTTAGTATGGAGACCTCGTCTCTCCTCTTTTATCTAATCTAAACTTATATTTCTTTAAACTTATTACGTTGTAAGGCTTTAATATGTTTTAGACTTTTTGATATTTTTTTTAAAAAAAATTAATTTGAGAAAAATATTTAATTTTGAGTCAGGTCATATGCTCAATTTTCCTTTTTTTTTCTCTTTTTTTAATTAAAAGTTCATTCTCATAACATTTGCCTAAATTAACATTTCAGGCAAGTCAAACCTCAATGAAATTTTAAAGACTGTATATGAAAAAATATAAGGCTCAAGAGGTATATGCCTTACTTCATTATTAACAGGAATTTATACTAAAGTTTATCTAGTAAGAAAAATTCTCATAAGTTGTAGGGCGATTTAATGGGTAATATTTGAGTGACTGATCCTTTTCCTTAATTGGGATTTGTCCTTTTGAGCACTTTACTCATTTATTTTTATCTAACTAAGATCAAGAAGAGTTTAAATAGAGTTTTCCACTTATATTTTATTTTTGCATTTCTCTTGTTATTTTGGCCATTTTATCTCTTTTGCCTTTTTGTTTTTTCTTCTTTTTTTTTTAAATGAAACTTAATGCCAAGGTTTTTTTTTTTTTTTTTGTATAAATCCTCATTGTTCCCAGTTTATGTATTATTAAGTATTTGAAAGAAAATTAAAGGCTCAAAGAGTTAGCAAGGGATAAGCAGTGTTTGAGATGATCAAAAGAAATTACTCTTTTTTCTTACTATTTGAATTTTTGGCATAAAAATTTGTTAAAATACTACCCACCCTAAGGTCTTTAGTGACAATGGGTAAAAAAATAATAATAATCTCAACTCGAGTCTCAACAAGAGTGATTAAGAATAAATTCCTTTGTATTTGAAAAATCAAAGAATGTCTTATATCTTTAGTCTAACTTGGGTGGAATAAACTCTTTTTTTTTTTTTAGTTTATTAATACTCTTGAATAATTGCTTAGACATATTTATTTTTTTTAAATATCTGATACAAATTAGATACAGTTTGGATATGACTTTAAAATTATCAAAATCAATGGTAAGTTCAAATTTTCTCTATTTCTTTGTAATGTTTAACCTTGATCACTTTTTTTTAGCAAGTTCCAATTTTCTCTGTTTCTTTGTCATGTTTAACCTTGATCATTTTCTTTACACCACATCTATGTTTTCTGTTTTTGTAACAACAATTCAACTTATTTGTTTTTAACTTCTACAATTCTATAGTATCTTTGTTTTCAATTTTGATATTATATTACTAATTGCATTATATTAGTATTTTAAATTTAAAAAATCTATAGTTTTATTTAATTCATTAAATTTTGTTAAGAAGTATTGTGTCACGTTGGTACCTTTGCTTGACAATAATTTTTAGTATTTTGAATATGTGATAATACATACTCAAAAAAAAAAATTATATATTAGATATTGAATGAGATACGAATAATAATTTATAATTATTTATTAAATATTGGTTAAAATATGAATATTAAATTTAAATATCTTATATATATATATATATAATATAGGATTTTTCATTCAGATACAATACAAATAATAATAATAATAAGAAAATAAAGGATGTGGTTAACGAAGGAAGGGCCTAGCAGGTTGTTGTTCGGAATTTAGTACCCGTGCAAATGCAAGCCTCCTCACTGTGTCTGGCAACCAAGGTTACGGTTTGCTTTAAGTCGCAGCATACGAAGCCGACGAAAGTGAGAGATCTAAGCTCCATGGCCGAGGTTGCTTCTCCTAAGTGGGCTCAGAAGACCATAACTTTGCCTCCTCAGAGACGCGGCTGTCATGTCATCACTTCCAAGGTGAGCTAAATTCGATCTGTACCCCCTCTCTGAAAACGCTAATTATTCATCTTCTAATTTGACCCTCCTCTTTCTTCCGGTTTTAATTAATGTAATAGATGCCTCCCCTTTTATTCATAACGTCCTGGCCTTTTACTCGCTTGACAGAACTACCGATAATCATATCCCGATTGTAATAAACCAAACCATGTTGCATCAGTTGGGAACCACAATTATTGGACCATAACTGGAATTCCGGGCTATCTTATTCTTTCAATCATGTTGAAAATGGCCTTTGCAACATTTGAACATCTGCCAATATTCTACTTGTTTCGACATTATGAGTTAATAATAGTCTTGGTATTGACTATTCAGAGATATGTATTCGTGTCTTGCGATCAATGGGATTATTAACATGCTATGTCGTATCAATTTGTTGGGTAGTCTAGTCACTTCTATGTTTGACATTTTTACCGTATGCATGCTTCGATTTTTCATTAACCAAATAAAATCATTGATTATTTGTTTCTAAACCAGATCTTAAAAGAAATTGAGCAAGACTTGTCTGGATTCAAGTGTGGCCTAGCCCATCTCTTCTGTAAGTACATATATTGGCTTATTTCCTTTATAACGTTATGAATGGATTGCATAGACTGACCTTTAATGAGAGATGCAGTGCAACACACTAGTGCTTCTCTTACCATTAATGAGAATTATGACTCTGATGTTCGTGATGATACAGAAAATTTCCTCAATATTATAGTTCCAGAGGTTAGTTTATTTCTGCTTATTGCAATATAGCAATATATATTCTTGTGGTAAAAGGACTCAATATGAAACTTCCGTATGTTAATGTAGGGGGCATCTGCACCTTGGAAGCATACTTCAGAGGGTTAGTACTAATTTTTAATTTATTAAACCAAAGGAGGGGTCTCATTTTCAAATTTTTTGAAGTTGCTTTTATAGTGCATTTTAGTTGGTATACTATGAAATGATGGTGAACTGAATTGAAGTTGGACTTCTTTAAGCACCACAACCTTTTGGTAACTAGCTATAATATCAGCACAACCTGTTAGCCTTCCAAATATAATTTTAGGTGTTTTCTGATGTCTTTTATTTTAGTAGCATTCTTCTTTAACTTTGAAATTTTGCAGGCCCAGATGACATGCCGGCACATATTAAATCATCAATGTTTGGTTCTGCACTCACGTGAGAAATACTTCTTGTTCAAATTGATTAACTATGCTGAAAAATTATCACTGTGATATCATTTACTGAAATTTCGTATTTTTAGGATACCAATTACAAATGGAAAGCTAAACTTGGGGACATGGCAGGTAACCAAAATAACATTTTAATGATTTATCAAAAAATTTTCTTGTTCAAGATTGACATTAATAAGGTTTCATTGGATTTAACTACTTTAAAGTGCAACTCTAGAATAAAATGCACTTGGATGTCCAGTAAATTTTCAGTTAACAGTTGAAATTTTTATGAACCTGTGAATTGTTATTCAAACTGAATAGTTTATAATAATCCAGACCCTTGAATGAAAAACTCTGCCTGCACTGCACTAATTTACTATATATGCTATAAGAAGGCATAGTTATCCATGAAATCCTAAGAGACTGACAGATCATAGAGATTGATATAATTATATGTTTGTTGAATTCTTGAATAACAATTAGGAAAATAGTTGTACTTTTTTTGAAATCAAATTTGAGATCTCACAACGTTTACAATCCAAGATTGACAGTTCCATCACTAGTTATATGTAGCTTAACTTGTTAGTGCTAGATTCTAACCACTCATTCACACGTACCTTTGAAAAAGGTAAATGTTTATTCAATAAAACAAAACATGAGGACAATGTTTCAAATTTGGACTGTGATCAAAGTTATCATAAGTAAGGATAATATTCTGAGAAAGGGAGAGAGCCTGACCTCTCAAAAGTCAGGCAACTTTGGCATTTTTTCTTGCATTTTTTCTCTTTTCTGTACTGCTAAGAAGGTAGCGCTGCCATAGAACCTTCTTGGCTAATTTTTACTTCAGTTTCTGCTATTTGGCTCGCTTTATCCTTATCTATTTTGTACTGTTGGATTGTGATGGAATTTAGAATTTATAAGAAGGGTCCTATAACAATCATATGTTAACAATCATTTGACACTCTTGACAAGGGTTGTTTCAAAAAATCAGAAGAGTTTACAATTATGCATGTCATTGATCATGAAATGATATGTGTAATGCCTATGTGTTGTAAATGCTTATGCTTGTGATATGATTGTGTGAGGTCAGATTTGATAAAAATGACACTAAGGAAAGCATAGTCTTTGTAACAGGAATTTTTATTGTGTACACTATAGTGTACATACAGTAGAGGATTGAGATAAAATCCTTACAATGGGGCTAACTATAAGGATTCAATTTTAACCTTCCACTAGGCTTTATTATATGTACATTAAGTGTACACAAGAATTGCTCGTAACGTAGAAATCCGCACTCTGAATTTGAATTTGAGGTGCAAAGGCTGGAGACTGGATAGTTGATTTATATATATTCTTGGTTTTTGGCTCTTTTGCTATACCCTTGAATTTGATTTTATTCAGGAAGAGTGAACAGATATGAACGTAGTTTGGTTTTCAAGGTAGTGCTTACATTCCCATTCTTTTTTCCAATAATAGTTCTTGTAAGTCTTCCTGTCGATGTAAAGTCAATAAATTTCCCTCATTACACTTGAATAGAGTGAGACCATAAACCCCATCATGATGAGATTATAAGAGTTCTTTCCTAATTTTTTTGGTTGGGTATGAATAATTTGAATGGTATATTTGCATCTTTTTATATAGTATATTTTTCTAGAAAATAATATTGCAGGATACTTAGAAATTAGAATAGGATAATGTCTTTCATTTTTTTGGTTTGGACGGGACCCATAACCCATTGAATGGGGGGTTTAAAAAATGAGGAAGTCAGGAGGTCAAGCTTTTTGGGTTCGACCTCCCATTGGTTGTTTTATTATTATTTTTTAAATTTATTTCTAAAACTTTTTTGTAGAGCAAGTGAAGGGCGAGCTCCTGATATCATTTCCCTTAAAAAATAAGGATTCAAGCTTAAGTGTATATGCCATTTGGTACCTTGTGTGTCTTTAAGTATGGCGGGTCAGTCTAGCTTTGGATAAAGTAGCAAATCTGATGTATATCAGGAGTACGAAAAATTTTTAGGTACAATGTATGAATTACATCATTCTTATATTGTCCGCTAAAATTTAGTTACATGTTTTACTTTTACTCATTAATTTGGGTTCACATCAACTTTAGTAGAGATGATGTTCAATATGGCTCAATTGTATTAGACAATGTAAAAATGAAGTGGGACATACATTGTATTCAAGAACAACTCCATGAGTACAAAGAAACCTCATAATTTCTTTGATGTAATTTTCCAAATCAGGTTCTAAACAAAATTGGGTCGAAGTCTTTTTGCTTGAACAACCGATGATATGGACACAAATTCTTAAATAGATTCAGTAGGAAATTTTGGGAGACCAAACGTATCATTTAGACATATGTAAACATATTAATATTATAATATATTCTTTGTTCAGACGCATTCTTGACATGCTTATATGTCCAGATCTGATTAGTTTGATCAGCTAATTTTTTTATAGACCCCGTCAACCCAACATTTTCCCAAGCAAGAATTCTCGTTTTCCTATAGATTTATAAAACGATTATGTTCACAAGGAACATTTCGAATTCTGAAGTTTCTGACATTGAGTATTAGGACTTGTGAGTCCACCAACAATGTAAGATTAAGTAATGAATTTACAAGCACCCTGCAGCTATTTAATTGCTTACTTATGATGACTTAGGTTTAGAAGTTTTCGAGAAAAACAAGTATGAAATGTCATTTCTTCTCTACTGAAAACTTAAAAAAAAAAAAAAACTATTCCTTATAGAAAAAGCCCAAGATTACAATTATTACTAGATCTGATAATTTGACAGCTTTAAAAATGTCTTATTTGAATTATCCTATCATAAAAAAAAAATACTAATGTCTTCTATTCTTCAATTGTGCTTAAGGGTATATGGCTTTGTGAGCATCGGGATTATCCCACTTCACGCAGAGTTGTCATCACGCTAAATGGAATATGAGGTGCCAAGAATGTTTTCGTTGCGTTCTGTATCTATTATATGGATTAATTAGACTTGAGGATATATATATACATTTATAAAACAGATTGTGTAGGCTACTTTGGCCATTTTATTGGATGTGATTTTAGCAACTTACCATGGAGGCAAAAATTTATGACCAATAAATGACGTTTAAGTACTGAGTGTACACAAGCCTTTTGCTTTAGTCATATCGAGGCGTTAAGATTTGACTCTTGAAGTTGTTCGTGGGTGTTATTGATTTGATTGTGGTTTATAGGCGTAGGCTGGTTTTATTTTTTTTATTTTAAAATAGTTTCGTAAAATTAATCTTAAAAATGTTATATTAGTTTATTCTTAGAATATATTTTTGTGTATTTTTTATTCTTAAAATATATATTCTATTTTTTTTTGTTTTCACTTCAAAACAGTATTTTTAAACAGGTCTTCGTATTTTTTTTTTTAATTTTCATAATAGTTTAATACTTTTCAATTTTTCTATAAACAAGTTTAAGTTAATTTGAAGTCTATATAGATATTGTCATATTGATTACGAACATCCATGAGATATTAAATCCAAAACATAAAATTTACTTCAATACTAAATACTAGGGGTGTGATATGCCCAATCTTTTCTTTAATTATTTTACTGTAATATAAAGAAATAATTTTATTGTATTTTAAAATAATAAAATAAAGTAACAGAAAATTGTTTGACTACAAGGCAGAGGTCGAATTTTTCACACTCAGTTTTTGTGCGACAAATGTTCTGTTGATAATTTTGCCATGACATCTTTTTCAATATATGTCCTTAAAATTGTGCAATTTACTGATATGAATATGATAGTATCTTGTACTATAGTAGCTCATCCCATAATATGCAAGATACTTTAATATATGAGATAACAACATACTAAACACTTTCTTAGTGTAATTTCTTCAATTTGTATAATAAAAAGGATAAATTATTTTTTCTTAAAAATTTACTCAATTTCTTTAAAATTAAAATATAACCAAAATAATTTTGAGAATAATATTTATTTTTCTTTTATCAAAACTCTAACTTGTTAAAAAATATGTATTTTTAAAATTTTATTTCAATATTATTATTTTTGTAATAAAATTAGTAATTTTAATTAATTTTAAATTTTAGAATGTGATTATTTTATATTGATTAAATACATCTTTAATAATTCAATATAATATAAAAGTCAAATATATATAGTTATAAGAGTATTTTGTTTAAAATAAGAAATTGAACTTATTTTTTGTTGTTAGAGAAATTAGTATATTATATATTTCAATTTTAGAAAAAAGGAGTGTAATTTTTTTTCATGTTATCGTACTTACATATCTCATACTCCTTATTTTATACAAAAGGACAAGTTTCTTAATACTAGCTATAGTTAGAAATAACAAACTGGGGATTCTACATCTCTACCCTCCAAAGAAGTCGAATTTGTTTGATTGGGTTTTGGGTGAAGTTCCCAGCGTTGATAACACATTAGAGAATTTTTCTACAGCACTCCCTGCATGTACAATTGAGAGTGGAGATTGACTTCTTACAGTGGACAAGAATTGCTCCGCATTTGGGGAGGCAAATTTTGACTCTGCACACCTCTGATTTGAGACTTATGAGGGATGGTAATGATTATGTTTAGATTCTATGGTATGTTCCGAGGAATTCAAATGAATAAGGTAAAGCCTAATAGGCAGACATGGAGATCCCTGGGCATCTACTAAAATTTGATGAGTAAGATGAGACTTCAACGAATCACTATGTTGAATAAGACATAAAATTAGGACAAAAGGAAGAGAAAAAGAAATGAAATTAGAATCTAAATTAAGCTACGAAGAATGTACTTGCCAATATAGTGGATTATTAGAGAGCTTGAGTTCTTTAAATTTGAGTTATCATTGATCCATTTCAAAAAAAAAAATATTTATTTTTATCAAAAATGAGACTTGAGAGAGAAAACCGAGCTCTAGAGAGCACTTCCTCTCCATAGAGTGCAATTTTTTTTTTTAGTATGGAAACTAGTCATTCAGCGATTCTATCATACAACTTCCACTTTACTCGAACTCTTTGTTGTCCAGCCTTTTCCTCTTGGCCCACTCAAGTATTTCAAGGAGAAAATGCTAATCTTATAATGCAGAAAGTGCTATTGATAGACCAGGTGAGCATACGAATACCCCTATAGTGAAAACAAAAACTAGGTTTTCCACTAGATTTGAGTAAATTCAAACTGCATTCACGCAAAACATGAAACTGTACTTGTCAATTGCAGATTCGTTGAAGCAATTCGAGACTACATTCATTGACCAGTGAATCTTGTCAAAAACCTGAGCGAGAGCATTAGTTAGATGCAGGTTAGACTTAGAACAGTCCATCTATTAAGGAACGCTACGGTACAAGTTTCATTTTTTCTCTAAGTAAACAAAGAAGCTTCAAATTAATACACAGTGACAACTGACAATCTGTTCTTCACTGATTCACTGAATCCTAGTTATGCCATATCACATTCCCCTTTCCTTCTCGTAAGTTTCTGCTCCTTCTGTAGTCAATCTCTGCATCGGAGCAAGACAGCCCCATTTGGTATTTTTTACAGACTCGGGATGACCCCAGTTTTGAGAAGACTTCCTCCTCCTTCATCACAGTAATGTTCCCCCGCACACTTGCTCCGGAGCAGCTGTTGCTAGAACGCCTTTGTGATTTAAGATCTGAGACATACAAGAAAAGAGTATTAGCCTACAGGGAGGTAAAGAAAACACAATAAAGTTGAAGTACAGTCATCCTACAAAGCTAAATGAATACACTGACTCTTTGCACAAAATTATCCTCCACCTTTTAAACCTTCTGTAATGATCTAGTACTTCATAAGCAAAATATACACAGATGATCAATATGCCTAACGAAACACCCATGAAAAAGTGATATATTTAACGTGTTAAAATTACTACAGCACACCAAGGCTCCAGTTATTATATACGTAGATGGAACTTAATTAATTTAGAAGTGAGTTTCTTGAATTTCTTTTCTCTTTCCATGATTCCTCACAAAGTAATGAAGCAAATAAAAAGTAAAGAAAACACAATAAAGTTTAAGTACAGTCATCCTACAAAGCTAAATGAATACACTGACTCTTGCACAAAATTATCCTCCACCTTTTAAACCTTCTGTGATGATCTAGTACTTCATAAGCAAAATATACACAGATGATCAATATGCCTAACGAACTACCCATGAAAAAGTGATAAATTTAACGTGTTAAAAGTACTACAGCACACCAAGGCTCCAGTTATTATATGTGTAGATGGAACTTAATTAATTTAGAAGTGAGTTTCTTGAATTTCTTTTCTCTTTCCATGATTTCTCACAAATTAATGAAGCAAATAATATTTAGATTAGGTAAACAAAGCATGCCTCCATATGCTTGGCATATTGGGAGCTGATTATGTCCTTCCATGCTGACATAGCCTGATTCTAATCCAATACTTTTTAGGCCCTGTGAAACCACTTTTGTCTCCTGAGCTTTGAATCCTTCATTCATCAATGGAGGTTCTATGCTTTCTTCCACATTTGACTTAGTAGAGGTGAAGGGAGTCATAGTAAACGAGTCCTCCATTACATCAGAAATCTCCACGTATTGAGTGGTGGTGATAATTTCATCTGCACTGAAACCAAAGGATGCTCGGTAAGCTTCTATTTCTTCCACATCTTGCTTAGGACTTTTAACATGGATACTTTGATGTCCAGATTGAACATCTGAATCTTTGGAAACACTTAGCCTCCCACCACTATGAGGAAATGGAGGATTTTGGTCCAAATAAAATTGCGCATAGGTAGCAGGGCAGAAGAAATTTGTATCTTGGGAAGCCATTGTGACATCATTTGTGTTGTTCCCAGACAGCCTTCGAGAGCCATTAATCTGATATTCTCCATTTTTGGGAGATAGTGATGGATCCCACTGTGAAGAGAACTTCCGTTTGGAAAAAGATGATAAATAGTCACCAGAGTTCCTCGATTTTGGAGATATAAGGCTACTAGCAGGACTTCCAGGATAAAGTGAATATGTAGCTTGGAGATCATTCGTATTGATGTAGTTAGTCTTGTCACTGTTTTTGAGATCCACTGAAGACGAAAGAAAATGAGCAAATGGTACATCTGGAGAAGAGGGAGTCGTTAAGTGAGCCAACTCTGGTGGAGGAGTAAGAGGAGCAGTAGATGGCTCAGTAGTGAAAGTTGAGAAGACAGGAGGAGAAACCAGTTGTGTCTCATGAGCATATGGTCCAGTGGCAAATATTGTAGATGAAGGGTCTCCAGGTGAGTTGGCAGCTAATGACAAGAAACAGCTAGGTGACTGTGCAGTTGAAGGAAGAGCAGAATGTGTGAAGGATGTCGGTGAAGAAGGTGGGGCTAGAAGAGAAGGAGCTAGTGCTGTGGCTTGATTTGTCAACCTCACTGCAGGAGGTCCATTTGGCTGGGTTGTTGATCCGTTGCTCTCAGGAATGCGGGATGCAGGTACTATTCGCCTTCCACCTTTCTGCAAACCAAAACAAGAAAATGCACCCCAACATCCTCCCCATCTCTTTCGCTGTCAATAGAAGTCAGATATTATAGACTTACTCAAAGGAAAAAGAAGATCATTATCAAATAGATATGAAAAGAAATAATTAGGTTTTGAGAATTTTTTTAAAGCATCTTAAGATGAAATTGGTAAGGAAGTACAAACAAAACAGAAGTATGAAGATCCAAAATCTTTCAATTTTGTAGGTATCAACAACATACAAGTATTGAAATCATATGATCTACCAGAAATAATGAAGCATTGATCAACTTTGTCAGTGTTTTGATATGACATAAGACTACATTGATAAAAAGTGCTTTGCTGATGAAACAAAAACTGTTTAACTTCCATATTTGGGATGCTTTTAGTACGTTTGGATAAGCTTCTTTTTTCAAAGAAGAAGAATGGCAGTGGACTGTGGATGATGGTGAGGCGGAGGGTTTTGAAACTGATAAAACAACAAATAATAGAAAGGCATCGATTATAGGGGGATAAAACAACATATAACAGAAGAAGATCAAATCCCTGAGACAAATCGGGAGCTGTTGGAACTTGGAACTCTTGTCATCCATAATTGTCTCAATGACTTATAGTCATAGACTAAAGTGTAACAAGAAGACCAAAAAAGGCGATGGTTTTCAAGTGCAAATGCAATAATAATCACTCAATGTGAGATCTGAGAAAGGCAAATGCGTCTACTAGTAAAAACAGACATGAATAAACGAAGAACGTCAAACCCAATCGGAAACAAAACAAAATTGGTTTAGGTTTTTGTCAAGTACCTCAGATCTAACCCCGATAGTCCATCTCTCACAACGGATAACGCATACTTTAGTAATTTAGAATTCAAGTTCATAAATGTTAATTTAAAGCTGGATATGCGAGATTGAGAGAGATACCCTTTCTTGTTGAGGAAATCGATTTTGCTCGGACCCCATTAGTACCTGCGCTTTTTTACACTCAGCTAGCAGTGGTTTCCAGTTTCTAATGCAGGTTGGAGAGAACCTTAAATTAGGCCAAGATCATTCTCACATTTCTTCATCACAACAAGCTGACACCATGTGGAATTTTGTTGTGAGAAAGGAGATAGGAAGAATATTTATTAATTCATACTAACATTCTAAGGACAGAGAAAGACAAAAGCGGAAAAGATTGGAGTTTGATGAAGATAGAGAAAAAGCTAGACTGCTACTGCTAGAGAGAACCGGGACAGGCAGAGTTGCTTTTTTTCTTTTTTTCTCTCCACCTTTTCATATTTTTTAGAGTAAATTATATATTTTTTATTTTTTAAAAATATAATTTATTTTAAATTTAATTTTTAAATTATAAAAATATTTAATTAAATTTTTTAAAAAATATATTATATTTTAATTTAATCTTTATGTATATATATAGTATATATTTTTTAATGTCTTAATATAACACCTATTACAATAAATGTACATATATACTCCAATTATGTATTCGGTAAGGCCACAGGCAGGGCTATAGAAAGAGTTAAAAGCATTTCTCAACACATTCGTCCCCCTTTCTGAATTGAGACCCGACCTGGCTCGCGTCATTCCAACAACCGGCAGGGAGCACCTCAGTATGCGATTGCGCGCAGTAACTGGGAGTCCTATTACACCTAAGGCCAACTTTAATTCACCAAACCAAGGTTTATCTCGTGTAGTGACGATTAACTGTCATGTAAAGAACAGAAAGGAGAGACTTTCTAGTTGACAGAAGAGCGATTGCAAGAGATAGGGGAGAAAAGACAGATAGCGCTCAGATTGACTTATTGCTATCTATTGACTTCTGTTACTGCCTCTTACTAAGGAAGGGAAGAAAATGGATTAAGTTAGGACACGATCAATTGAGACAGAAGGGAAGGTTGCGAAGCAAGAAGATTGCATTAATCAAGCAATGTATAGAGATAGAGATGAGCATTTGTGCATTGATACCTATACAAAGACAAGGGAAGGAGATTCACCCTTTGCCATAGACCTATTGATTGCTTCCTTCCTTTCCATTTAATCACTAACAAAACCTACCTTTCATACTTTTATAGCAATCAATGGAACGGGTAAGGCCGAGGCTAATAGGAAGTAGAGATATTCATTAAACAAAAAACCTGTCACTAGTCTAATCTTGAGTAGCTTATAGAGAGTGAAGGGACCCATTAATATGGGGCTCAAACACTTTAAGGCAAGACTATATAGTGAGCATGAGTCTTTAAAGTGAGTATCAGGAAAGCAGTTAATCCTCGACGTAGCACTTAACTCTCCCCTGAAGGAGATTAAAGGGGGTCACAGTCCTAAAATCTTAACCAAGGACTTGATTCCAAAAGGAATCAAGGTATTCCGAGAAACTTTTGGGAGCATAGCAAGACCAAGGTAGCTTGCTAACTCTCGCCATCTGCCAATCGAGCCGCAAGAATGTAAAAAGATCTTTAAGGATTAAATTAAAATATAATTTATCTTTTAAATATTAAATTAAATATTTTTATTATTTAAGTATTAAATTAAGATAAATTATATTTTTAAAAAATTAAATAATAATTTACTCTATCTTCTATTTTATTTTAGTAAAATTATCATTTATTCCTAAAAAACAAAATACTTTGTCTCCATCGATTTTTCTATTAAGTAATAACCTCATTAGTCAAGCTTCTTTTTTATTTTTTAAATTTAGCTCATATCTTTAAATTTTGGTCAATATTTTATAAAGTTTTATAAACATACTAATTATATATCACATTAATATTATAAATACACATAATTTAAGTTAATTTATATATACCATTTAACATAAATGACATTTTATATTATACATATAAGTTATTTTTAATCTCATTATTTAATTTTTTGTTGATATAAATTATATATATTTAAAATAACATATGATATAGATAGTCAACGTCAAAAAATTTAATATGATTTTGACAAAAATTAACTTATAAATTTTTAAAATTATGAAGGTCTAATTATAATTTTTTTAAAATTTTAGAGAGTCAATTAAAAGTTAAATAAAATTATAAAGACTATAAGAATAATTTAACTTTAATTTTTTTAAAAATATTTTTAATAAAAATGATTGAAATAAGTTATATTTCTCTCCCTTAACATATGAGAAAAGTATACCCTCCTCCCTTTTAATTAAAAAAAATTACACTTTCTGGCCAAAAGAAAATTACACTTCATTTGGAGAGATAAAAAAATTTCGCCAATTTAATTAATCTATCCTTACATTTATACATGACAAGTATTATAATTATATATATATATATATATATATATATATATTGAAAGCGACCACCATTTTAACTATTAAATTAATTTAAATTGTTAAAATTAAAATATTATTTCAAATTTCACATGACTATCATGTAAGGGAGTGAGATTCAAAGTAATAAATGTTATGTGAAATTTAAAGTAATATTTTAATTTCAATAATTCAATTACTATATGTGATAATATTGTATAGATATAAAAAATTATTTAAATATGTAAATATAAAATAATATTATATTTTTAAATGAAATTTTATATATATAAATTATAAAATTTACAATTTAAATAACTCAATAATAACTTGATATGTGTATGTTTTTAAAAAAATAAGATTTATTAAATGCACTTAATATTCTATTATAACTTATTATTTGTTATGCACGAGGTTTCCTTTAAGACTAAAATTTCAAATTTTAATTGGTGCTTGACAATATATTATTAAAAGTATAATCATATTTAAATTGTGAAAACATTAAATGTATATTTTAAATCAATATACTATTTTTAAATATTATAGATATATTTAATTAAAGATATAATTAAAATGGTATAATTAATATTGATCTTTAATATATAAATAATTATTATTTGATTCTCTATTTAATATAGGTATGCACTTTTTTTTTAATATTAGATGATATTTTAAAAATATTTAATACATGATACTAAATATCAAAATTTTTAATACATGATAAGTATGAGTTTATAGAAATAAAAATTAAAAAAAATATTTTAATTTTTATAATAAATTAAATATTAATGATGTAAAATTTGAAAACCTCTCATATATATATATATTATTAATTAGACCTTACTTTAATATAATATATTAATAGTTTGAATATGTGTAAGTAACTCTTAAACTTATAAAATTGATTAACAACTCTCTCAAACTTACAAGAAGCAACTTCCGCCAATTATTCCATCCAAAATCTAATATAGATAGAGATGTCAGAACAAATTTTGTCAAGAAAAATTCAAAAATTACAAGAAAATCAAGGAAGTTTTTGTTTTTCCAATCAAAGGTGCTCTTTCCTATCCTTCTCTCTTACTCATTGTGTTTCTCCAATTTTGCTTAACGTCCGTCATTGATGTACAGCCGCTATTGAAATGATATAATTTTTTAAGAGTAAAATAGACCCAATAGTTCTTATCAGCACATAATGCCAACAGATGTCAAAATGATTAAATAAAGCAAAATTCTCGACATTTGTGAAGAGTTACAGAAAGTAAGTACCCAAAAATCCACCATAAAATCAAACTCCTATACAACACATTAATCAACTTTCAACATTGTTTAAAACAAGAGTAGGGAATTTGATTTTCACACGTGAAAAAAACACAATAACACAGCAACCAAAATTAAAATATCCCCTAATCAAATAGTTCAGAAGCAAGATATAAAATATACAGATCCCAAATCGAGTCAAAACATAGTGAAATAAGCAAATTAATTCCCAGCAATCCCCAGTCTAATCAAATGGATAGAAGGATTTAATCAAGACTGAAATAATGTGAAAGGAGAATTCAGAGGGGCCAGTCACGAATAACCTCCTCACCGAGTAGCCAACACCTATGGCAGTCGATGTTAGCATTAAACCAAGCAAAGCAGCATATCATATAGGCGCCTACAATATTCAGAACAAGTTGAAGATTGCAATGCGGTGTTTACCCTGTCTAGCTTAGCTTCAAACTTTATTTTAATACATTAAGGCGATATAAAATTTCTTATAAATTGTAACCTCCAATGTTAAGGATGCAATACAAGTGAAAAAGCATATTCAGATTATACAATCTCCTTCCCTGTTTTCCTCTCTTACCCGTCCCTCTCTCAAAATCAAGAAAAACCCACACTACCAAATTTTTATTTTCAATCAAATTGGTATTAGAGCCAAAAGACCCACAAACCTGAAATCCTTCCAAACTGAGACAGACCAAAAATTTGCAAGCTTCTGATTTTTTTTTCCTTTGCTGCGTGAAATAGAGGCTGACCGAGAAGAATAAAAAAATTCATACTTGCTTCGATTTAGTAATAAGCCAAGAAGAACAATAAACTTCTTGCTGCGTTTTCATGTGAGAGGTTGAAGAAAAGCAAATTTTTTTACTGTGCATCAAGGAGTCAAGCAGAGGAGAGTAAAATTTGAAGGTGTAAAAGAAAGAGAGACAACGACTTAGGAAAAGTTGAATGAAATTGAAAAGGAAGGAGAACAGTGTGTGTGCATGAAGTGAAAAGAAAGAAGAAAGGAAGAGATAAAGTTAGGTGTATTGTTAAAGTCAACATTTTGTATGTTTTCTTCCCTATTTTGACCCACTTTCACTGATTTTAGTTAAGAATGAGTAGCTCTTACTGCATATTTCAATTCTAGTTTACTTCTCTTAGTCTGGCTCAATTATAAGTATTTTTGTGCAAATTTTAAGTGAAGCTAAGATAAAGCGTGTCCACACCTTATCTTATACAGAATTTTTACAGCCCAGCCTTTTATTTTAAAACACGCTTCTTTCTCCTAGAGCGTTTTATGTGTGTTTTGGGCAAGGAGAAGAAAGTTTCAGAGCCATACGTGGCTGGGAGATGAACCTATGGTAGTCATACGAAAGGGGATGTGATTCTTAGGATTTTCACCATCAAAATTTAGTGTTTTTCTCATCTCCTCTTTTTCATTTTACTTCATCTTCTTATTCTACATTTTTTTCAGCACCTTAGAGAGAGAAAGGACGAACTAAAGGAGAGAGAGATAATGTTTCAACTTGGGTGTCCATATTTGCTCAATTTAAAGACCGATCTTAAGAATTCTTTGGGTTTTTTCATGAATTTAAGCGACTAAGCTCTTTCTCTAGCTAAGGGAATCCATTCTTAAAACTAGTATTGAGATGTGAGATTAGGGATTTCATATTTGTATTTCTTTATTTTCTTCTCCGTAGTATTCTCTAATCTCAAATTTGGATTTTCTTGATGTATATATAACTTGGCCATTCATGTATATGCTTGATAATTCCTAGCTAATCAAATTCTCTAAATTCGTAATTCTTTAGATGGTTTGATATATGTAGCAATTGATACAAGGAAGATATACGTTATATGTTTCTTGTATTAAGGGATTAAATAATCAGTATTTGTAAATTTGAGCTTTTTGGATTTACTATTCTGCATGTGTGTTTTCTCCATATTCTTAATGCTATTAGTTGAATTGAGTTTAGGAAGGTTTCCTAAGTTATAAGCTAATTAGAGTGGATTAATGAACTTTCTTAATCCACTATATAAGGGAGAATTATAGTAATTGATGTAGTTTGATCATAATAGCCAATGTGCTATAAAAGGAATATAATTAATTGAATTGATGAGTAGCTTAACACGGTTCTAGATGATGGAGACCCTGATTGAAATTTTGTTATTGGTTTATGTATTATTTTCTATCAATTTTGAATACCATGTGCCCATGCTTTATATTTTTCTCCTCTGTTCTATTGTTCACTGGTTTACTTTAGTTCTATTTTATTACACATACCCATGTCTTAGTTTCCTACTGTTTTACTACATTAGTTAAATAGTTTAATTTTAATCAATTTTAATTCTTATTCAAACCCCTCTTGTTTATTTCTTATTAACCTTCCTCTCATGTTACTAATTTTTTTTTGAAAGAAATTAAATCTTTAGTCCTTATGAGATCAATCATACTCACGTGATACACAAATTCACTTAGTGATAATAGAAAAATTTTATTTTTTGGCCTCAACAACCAATAAGTTTTTGGCATCATTGCTAAAAAAGAAGTGAATGTGTGTGTAAGTGTGGTGAGTGTGGGGCCACGTGTGTGAGTGAAATAAGTGAATTAAAACATTTTAATATTGAGAGAGGGAAGAGAAAGAGTTATGTAAAGAGAAACAAAAAATAATTAAAAAAAAAAAGGAAAATTTGAAGTTAAGAAGGGAAAGAGAGAAAAAAAAAGGAGATATTTAATTTAAAAAAATAGAAAAAGGTTAAAGAAAAAAAAAGGTGGAAAAAGATATTTTAATATGGCAAATAATTTTAATATTGTATGGTCTGGTCCTAAATTAGATGGAAATCTTAATTATAATTATTGGCAAATACAAATGTCTACCCATTTAAAAGCTCACAATATTTGGAGCCTTGTTGAATAAGGAGCAAATCAAACAACAATAAGAAAAGATCAGTTGGCGTTGACACAAATTTATCAAGGAGTAGATTATTTAATATTTGGAAAAATTGCTAATGCTAGATCTACCAAAGAAGCTTGGGATATCTTGAAGCTATCATATAGAGGAGTATAAAAAGTAGAAAAATCTAAATTGCTATCCTTGAAGAGAGAGTATGAAAGGTATGAAATATCTAACACATACAAATGAACAATATTTTTCTCATGCTACTGACATGTTAAAAAAATGAAAATTTATAGAGGGGATATATCAAACAACAAAGTTGTTGAAAAAATTCTTCATACTACGCTAATTAAATTTGATCATGTCATAACTACAATAATTGAGTCACATAATATAGAAGAAAGGCAATTGCAAAATTTCAAGGCAGTTTAGAAAGCCACCTCACGAGAATATTAGAATAGTTAGCAAAATTAATTGAAGAGGCTTTAAAAAGCCAAGTGAATTTAAAAGATGTTGCTGACATAAGAATAAGAGGAGGAAATTATGGAGGATCTCCCTATACAAATGGAAGAGGAAATTTTAGAGGAAGATGACGCAGTAACAACTTCAACCAAGCTAGAGGAAGTAATAATTTCAGGCAACAAAATGAAGATAGAAGAGGGATTAATTTCAAATCTCAATATCAAGGAAGAGATAGAGGTAATTATTTTCAAGAAAGAAATGGTGTTAATTGTTTTCATTATGAAAAATTTGGACATAGATTTTTAGATTGCAGAATACAAGGTCGCCAAAATTACAACACTAAAGCAAATATTGTTGAAAATCACAGTCAAAATATTAGTGAGAATTTAGAAACATTACTCTTAGCAAGTAATAAATTTATGTTGATGAAAACATGATATTTAGATATTGGTTGTAGTAATCATTTTCTTCCCTAGATAAATCATTCTAATCAATAGTAAAATTTGGAAATAACACAAATATCCCAATTTTGGAAAAAGGTCGTATATCCATCGAGTTGAAAGATAGTTTTTGTAATTTTGTTTCTGATGTTTTTTAAGTATGGGACATTTGTTAGAAAAGGGTTATGACATGCCTATCTATCAAGGAGTCTACATTATGTTGGATAAAAATGGAAGATTTATTGCCAAGGTAAAAATGACCTATAATAGACTATTCCCACTAACAATTCAGCATAGCAAATTTTCTTGTCTGAATTCTATGATACTTGATGATAATTGGTTATGGTATCTGCGTTTTGGATATTTTCACTTTTCTAAATTAAATTATCTGTCAAGGAAAGGACTTGTCTTTGGTTTTCCATTTGTAAATATTCTAGATTATGTGTGCGAAATGTGTGTATTAGGAAAGAAGGATAGGGATATTTTTCAAGTTGGAAAATCATAGAGAACTAAGAAAGCCATTGGAAATTGTCCACTTAGATCTTTGTACTATGGATGTTCCATCACACACTGAAAAAAGGTATTTCATAACCTTTATTGATGATTTTAGTAGAAAGACCTGTGTATATTTTTTGAAGCAAAAATTAGAGGCATGTGAAGCTCTTAAGATGTTTAAGGCATACGCAGAAAAGGAGAGTGGTTGTAGAATTAAAAATTTGAGAACTGATAGAAGGCGAGAACATATTGGCTATTCAGATATTTTCTAAAAATGTGGCATTCAACACTAAATGACCAAAAGATAGACTTTTTAGCAAAATGAAGTGGTGGAAAGGAAAAATAGAACAATCATGGTAAGATGTATGCTTAAATTTAAAAGGCTACCTAAAGAATTTTGAGTAGAAGCAGTTGCTTGTGCTGTTTACATTTTAAATAGATGTCTAACAAAAAGTGCTCGTGACAAAACTCCTGAGGAAACTTGGAGTGGAAGGAGACTGTAAAATCACCACTTAAAAGTTTTTGGATGTATTTCGTATGCTCATGTGCCTGATCAATTAAGAAAGAAGCTTCATGATAAAGGTGAGAAATGTGTTTTCATTGGCTATAGTATAAATTCAAAAGCATACAAATTGTACAATCCAAAAACAAAGAAGGTGATAATCAGTAGAAATGTGACATTTTATGAGGAAGGAATCTAGAATTGGGGTTCAAAAACACAAAAGGAGAGTCGGATAATTCCAAAAAATCATGTAAAAGAGGATCAACCATCAACTTCAGCCTCTCAATCAAAATCTATCTAATAAAAAGATGATTAATTATGCTTTATTTGTAGATTGTGAACCAACTTCTTTTAAAGAAGTAGTAAAAGATGTTTATTGGCAGATTGCAGATTGAGAAGAATGATACTTGGGTACTAACTAATTTTTAGAAGATAAAAGGCCAATAGGAGTTAAATGGGTGTACAAGAAAAAGTACAAGCTAAGTGCTGAAGTTGATTACTTTAAAGCAAGGTTAATAGAAAAAGGGTATAAGCAAAAACCAATTGTTTAGAAAAATGAAGGAATTTTCATATCACAAAAAAAATATGCCGTAATATTTTGAAGAAATTCAAGATAGAAAATTCAAGCTAGTTTTCACTCCTGTGGAAGAAAAATTGAATCTAATGAGAGAGAGCATATGTGAAAGAGTATATCCAAATTACTACAAGAGTTTAATTGGGAGTTTGAGATATTAACTACTATAAGACTAGATATTTCTTTTAGAGTTGGATTACTTAGAAAATTTATGGAAGAGCCAAACTTATGTCATCTGCAAGCTTCTAAAAGGATTTTGAGATATATCAAAGGTATCTTGAATGATGGAATCTTTTATTGTGATTTTAACAATTATAAACTTGTTGGATATACAGGTAGTGATTGCGTAGGTGATATAGAAACATGAAAAAGCACTTCTAACAATTTCATGGTCTTCAAAGAAGCAACCAATTGTTGCACTTTCCACAATTGAAGCATAATGCATAACGATACCCAATTGTGCAACACAAGCAGTTGGGCTTAGAAGAATTCTTGAAGAATTGAATAGGAGTAAAGCTCTCCCACAATAAGATTTTGTGACAACAATCCATCTATTGCATTATGAAAAAATCAGTCTTTCATGGGAGATCCAAACCCATTGATATTCAATTTCACAAGATTTAGAGTTAGTAGCGGAGAGAGAAGTATTAATTGAATACTACCATATAGAAAAACAAATTGATGATATTTTTACAAAACCATTAAAGGTGGAATTATTTTCTAAATTGAAAAAGATGTTTGGAATGACTAATTTTTCATAGCTTGGTTTAAGGGAGGCAATGTTAGCATTAAACAAAGCAAAGCAATATAGTAAAGCAACATATTATATGAGCGCTTACAATATTCAAAATAGGTTGAAGATTGCAGTGCGACGCCTACCTTATTTAGCTTATCTTCATATACAACTTGAGATTTTATTTTAATGTATTTTAATATATTTTAATGCATTAGGGGGGTAGAAAATTTGTTATAAATTGTAACCTTTCATTCCAATGTTAAGGATGTAATACAAGTGAAAAACATATTCAAAGTATACAATCTCCTCCTTTGTTTTTTGCTCTTACCCATCCTTCTATTTTTATCCTTATTTCAGAAAGTAATGGTCAAAATTTTCTAGTCCATCATCAAAAGCACCTTAATATGCATTGATGATATCTTACTCTCTCCGCAACTGAAGAAGAGCATATGTGCTTACTCAAGCAGTTTACGCAATTGAAAAGAAGTGTGACCTTATGTTATCATCATCCAAGAGAAATTTGGGCCAGAAGAAAATTTATCCAAAAGAGAAGTCCAACAATTCTTGGGAATCATCAACTTTGTTTGAAGCTACATCCCCTACATGGCAAGATATATTGTGCATCTCTCAAACATACTGAGAAAGAATCCAGCCCAATGGAGTGTAACACACCAAGGTAGTCCACTAACTGAAAAAGGTTGCACAAAAGCCGCCACCACTCAAAATTGATGTGAAAGAAAAAAGAATCTTGCAGATAGATGATATTGATGAGTATTGGGAAGCTATTCTAATCGAAGAAACAAATTAACAAAAATTATACTGTTGACACACTAGCAGGAAATTCAAGGATTCTGAAAAGCACTATCATACTACTTACAAGAAGATTCTAACAATAAAGAAAGGCATAGAAAAATTTGAGTAATTTCTGAGCTCATGTCACTTTGAAGTCCAAATGGACAACTCTTCCTTTCCACATATGCTAGACTTCAAGGGAAAGATAATCCCTGATAAACAATTATTTCATTGGAAAGATTGGTTCTCCAAGTATGAATTCACCGTCATGCATATAAAAGGAACCAACAACATCCTAGCAGACTTACTATCCAAACCCAATCCCTTTCATTTGTACCATGACTTCCTTACCACCTCTACCTCTAAATCCTTAACAAACCGTAAGAAAACTACTACAATTTCCTCTTGCATCTTTCACCCCTACTAAACTAGTCGTTGTCTTAAACCACGCTAAGCTAGGTATGCTCATATACCTTTATAGGTTTTTTCCATGACACCAAGTTCCACCATACTTGATATGTTTCAATCCTGATACCCTTTTCCTCAACTTAGTGAAAGTATGACCAAACCTTAAAGATGATGGCTTATGGTACCTTTGGTGCATTGCTATCCAATACTGTGTTGCAATAGAATTATGTCCAATTATAACTTACATTAGTTTATACAACCCAGTAAACAAAAACTCTTGTACCAATAATCTGTGGACGTTATTGGAATGGTTCAACCCTTTTAAGTACATGGAGAAATAAGCTTAGGGAGATCATTATTTCCAACAATATGTGGAACTACAAAGAATCTTGTTTGGTATCCTTTATCTTTATAGTCCATAAACCCTATCAACTCCAAAACACACTAGAGGGATACAGAAAAATGACCTCTGAAACATGGAATATGTTTAAATGGCTGACTACCAAGAGGTTCATCATGGATATCTAGGACATCTTAGAAAACCTCAAGTTCTTCTTGTGCCAGTCAATAACTATGACCCCCACAAATCTGTATACTATAGCTCTACCGGACCATATGCCGGAGACTTCATCTCAAGATGCCTGACTTTGACACTGAACCAGATCCAGTCTAAGTAAAAGGAAAACCCTCGTCGAAAAAAAAAATAAAGGCCTAAGCAAAAAAGCCCAAAAAGGAAAAGCCTATTTCCTCATTGTACAAGTGAATATCTCAACCTACACCATGCAAGGTGTTGCTGCCACATCTGCCTACAAGGTTCCCAATACCCTAACCTAGACCTAGATCTAAATGACTACATCTATGGCATTGTCGAAAGGAAATCTCCACATGACCTTAATCTTTCTCCTTCTCATGAACCCATCATCAAGTAAAGACTAGCACACACATCAAAAGGCCTAAAGACCCATGTGAAAGTTTTGATGTTTAATTTATTTAATTTATCTTTATTTAGTGGATGCCAGTTGTAAAATTTGAATTATTGTCTATAAACCCCCTCAGTTACTCTTTATATTCAAGTTGAATTTAATAGAATACTATCCTTTTTATTTTCAAGGCTTTCTAAACTCTTTCTTTTCTTCTTGAAATCCTTCTTTGTCTTTAAGATATTTTAGGTCTTCTAAAAAGTTACGAGTATGCTCTGCACTTACCTCTATAGAGGATCTTGTGCATCAAAAAATAATGGTCCATACATGATTCTGTGTTAGTCTCAGCTTGGTCTTAGATTGTTAGAGTAACAAGGAAGCTAAATCCAAGCAAACCTATCTTATGCATAACAGGGCATTGACTCTTTGTTATTTGAAGAATAAGTTTGTTACCATTGATCATACTTTGGTATAATATGTTATTGCTTCGCTCTCTACATGTGTGTGTGTATTAAAGCATTGAGTATGTATTTGTATTTATATTTTTAAAAATGTTTAGAATATTTATTTTGATTTTATTCCTTATATTTTAATTAATTAGGAATAAGAACTTGATTAAAATTAAACATAATAAATATTTAAAATTATTTATCCACTTAAATGATATTAATTGTAAAGTAAAATTTTAAATTTTTTTAATTTAATGGTCAAGAGCATTTTTTAAAAATTAAATTAGCTAAACACTATGCACTTCTAAAATATTAATAAAAGTAATTATTAAAATATTTGAACAAATTAAAAATCTATAATTTTATTTATTTTGACCAAAGCACAAAGCAACAGTCAAAAGGGAAATTAAGCGTGGCCACTTCTAGGCTCTTAAAACAGAACACAAATCAGGTTCATTTTAAAACCAAATATATCGTGTGGGAGATTTCATTGAATCAATTGTGAGCATAGAAGCTTCAAAAACAGGACACATGATAAATGTCTCAGCCGAGTTATAGCTTCTTTGACGAGGAGGAAACAACGCCTAAGATGCTGCTAGGATCAGAGCGTTGCCGGACACTTGAAATAGTATATCTACCACTACGGCCCATCAATATCATCAAACATAGAAGCAATGTTACCAATATAAATCTGTTTAGTCTGTTGTGATTGATCTTTGCTCTTTCATTCTATTTTTGGTTGGGGGCTGGAGCAGAAAACCTCAAGAATTTGAAAGGGCACAAGCTTCCTACTCAGTAATCATCAAAATGTAGAGAAGCACCGAGACAGAGTATCAACAGTGTATTGGAAAGGCTTGGGAGGGGGGAAACGGGGGGAGGGGGGGCTTGAACACGCTTCAGGACTTCATGTCCATATAACAACCAGAAATTACTTCCTTCATAAATCATCCATTGACTATCACAAAATCCACTGTAATCTGAACAATCAACCAGAAGATTGGTGGAGTGTCACAGCTAATTCTGACAACTGTTTCCGGCCAAGATATGACACAAGATCAATTGAGATGACATAATTTGGTAAACTTGTAAAATCTTCTGCCTTGAAGTCATATGTTGACTGAAGTTTCTCAGCTTCAGAGTCTGCAGCTTCAGCTTCTGCAAGCAGGAGATCAGCTTCTTCCACATCACCCATCTCCAGTGCAGCAATTTTTTCTGCTCTTGCAGTACGAGCTGTCAAAAGTAGCCTCTGAAATCTGGCCATTGCCAATTCTTTTTCCTTCAATAAAATCATTTCCTCGGTCTCCTGCAATTGTTTAAGGGTATTTTTGATTTCTTCCTCAAGCTTCTCAAGATTTAAAGTGGCTGTGCCCAAGTTTGTCTGCATGCCCTCTTTTTCGACACAAAGTGACTTAGCCTCAGCAGCTATTCGTGCAGCCTCCTTAAAATTTCTAGCTGCCGTAGCAACTTTCTTTTCTGCTTCAAGTTCTGGAACTCTTTTATCTATGAAAATAATCCTCTGCTTGAAGGATGATATATCTTGCTGGATGCTTGATTTTCTTGAAGATAGTTCCTAAAAAGAGTTTAATACCATTTGAACAAACAGCTACCAATATAATTTTTTTCAGCATGAAAAGAAATATCATTAGACTTTGCATGAATTCAAAATATCATGAAGTTGAATTACATGAGAACTAATTATAGCATTATCTCAACCCCATATATACTCAAGGCAGTTTAGCTTTGTGCAAAAATTTCAAAAGGCACGTTATTAGGTAGCAGAGTTGCTTGGCATGAAACAAGGATCTTGGTGATTATTCATCAGACTTAAGCCATATGAACAAGCTAAAACACATAAGAAATTAATATAAGAAATAACCTGCAAGGAAGCTCTGGCGGCAGAAACCTTCTGTCGGAACAATTTGACATCTCCAGAAAGCTCTTCCTCATTGTTTGAAAGTGCCACTTTTTCCTCCCTGGACTTCAATGTAGATGACATCAGACTTTTTCTTAGATCAACTACTTCGTGGAATCCTTTTGCTTCCTCCTCTGAAATTCTAGCAAGTTCCATTAGCTTTGCTCCCTTCTCCTCTTCCTGATTGAGAAAGTCATCAATTTTCTGCTTCTTTAGAGATAAAGTTTCTATCTCTATGTTCACTTGAGCAAGAACAGAATCCAAGTTGTCATACTTGACATCAATGCTCGCCTGAATCTCATGAAATCCAGAGACCACATTAGATATTTTTTTTTCTACAGCATTAATATTAGAGTCATTGTCAGCTATCTCCATTTCTTTTTGTTTGACTAAAGCAAGTAGCTTTTCCAGTTCATCCATTAAGATATCCTTTCTTTTACAAAGGATCTCTTTTTCTCTTTTATCATCTTGGATAGAATGCTCAATGTTATTATTCAAATCCACACTAGCTCCACTTAAAAATTGTGATTCAATCTCCAGTTCCATCTTTTTAACCTCCAAGGATTCAGATGATGAAAGCCATTCATCCATTTCTACTGAATACATCGATGCTGCTTTCTTCAAGGTGAAATCTGCATTATTTGCAGCATTCTAAGAAAAAGGAAGTATACACGTTAGAAATGTTAACCACAAGTTGAATGAGGGAACTTAAGAAATAAATCAACACAGAGATGCAAAATTATAGATAAATTAACAAAATGAGCAACAGTTCTTGATGATTCAATGTATTAAGATAACTATTATTAGAGAATCTGTTTTAACAGGTCAGAATGTTCTCATTCTTTTACAGCATATGGGTAATTTTGATATAATAATTTAAATCAAAATACCTTAAATATGCCACGATTTAAAAAAAGAAACTAAAGATTTTATTAACAAAAAGCTCCAGAAATATTATAATTCTCACCTATCATTCAATCAAACATTATGAAGGAGAACTGTCACATTAATGTGGATGAATCTGTCTTGGATTTTGATGAACCCAAGGTTACTAAAACTTATCAGAGAAGGACTAAAGGAGTACAAGGTAGTGGGCCTAAGGGGACTAACCCACTTAATGTTGACCCAATCACCTATTCTAGAAGGAGATCTGAAGGGGCAAAAAGGGAATTATCTGTGAATATAACTAATTCTGGCAGTAATGCGAGGCTGGCTGAGAGAGAGGAAGCAAATGATTGAGTATTAGTGGGCGTGTGGGTAGTAGGATCAGGCAAGGAAGATTTGAGGAATGCTTTTGCATGGGGAGAGACTAGCCTCTCGAAAGCTAGGCTATTTTACTTTCTGCATCTTTCATTCTTCAGTGCTGTTTTAGGTGTTGTGCTGTGTTGCTGTTTAATTCCGTTTTAGTTGTTGAATCAATATCCCCCGTGTGGGTTTGGCTGGTTTTCTACTGGTTTTTCTACTTGTTCTGGTTGTAGGGTTCCATTAGATTTCTTCAAAGATGGTGGTTTGGAGACTGATGTCCAACGTTTGGATGTGTTAGGGATTTTGAAGTCAAATAAGGAAAATCAAGGGTTTTGAATTCAAATTCAGAGAAATTAAAACAGTTACAAGATTCTCACATGCTAGGATTGTAAAAAATTTGACAAAAATTAACCATAGAGTAGCTTTCTGCTAACAGAGAAAAGCACAATATACCACATTGCAAACTTTTAAGCTGTAGGGTAGCAAGGTGAAACCAAAAGATAGGAAACTGTATTTTATCCTAATTTTATTATTAAGGGTATGATTAATCATGCCTGGTGGTTTTTTGGAACAGAAATGTAATTTCAGTGAAAGAGTTAGTAGTTATTACTTATTCATGAGTATTGGGTTTTGAATATCATTGATTAAAAAAAGATTTTGACAAATAAGAATGAGTATTTTGGTTTCTTTAAGGCCACCTGTGCTTAGTCACTTTTTCATTGTCTTGCCACTTCTCTTTCAAATTACCCCCCAAGCCTCCACTGCAAACAGCACCATTAATTTTTTACTCTTTATTTTTGTTAATGCAGCTCAGTTCCTTTATGTATTTGTGCAGTAAACCCAACATCTAAACAACTATTTATTTGTATCTTTCAAGAAATTACCTAGAAACTTGGGTCCTCTATGCTCATTTACTGAATTTTCCCTTCACTTGCCCTTGCATCATAATCCCTCTACATCTTATTTTCATCCATAACGTCTAGGTTCCTTTTGTGACAGTGTCTTAATTCATAATTTTGCATAGTATGCACACCATACAAATACATTAGATAAACTTCTAAAATCCAAACCCAAAATGCAATCCAGCAACCTTTTTAGGGAAAAAGTTTCAAGATTTTGTATATCACATTTATCTTTTTCACACAGAATGGCAAGTTCAAAGATCAACTGAGAACCACGGAAAAAAAAATTCTGATCTGGATAAATTAAAGGGGATGAATTCTAGTTTATCTTTTGAACACTTCTTGTATAATTTTCATAGTGAATAGTTTGAGAGTTTATTTAGTTTATTTTATGTAGTTTTAGGATAATGAAGGTAAAATTATTGTCCTAATAGGATACTAAGAAGCATGGACACTACACCGGACAAAGGACATGACATGGATACAAACACCAACAAAACTTGAAGTGTCACATAGTGTCTGTCTGATGTGAGTGTGATAGCAGTAAGCCACTGCTAACATACTCTAGAAGGAAGCCTTTACTCCAATATTCTAGAGGGAAGCATATTCCCTCCAGCAAAACTCAGGATTCACCTCTTTTGCTGCTAGAGATATTGGGATCCACTATGCTAAAGTGCAGACCCGCATACTCACTGAACCCTGACCATGAAAATTCTCATTTAAGTTTCTCAATTTTCTTTGCAGCCCCTTTTGGATCCGAAAGAAAAAAGGTAATAGAGAGGAACACTAACCAAGGACACCTGAATCAAAGTGACAAAGCTCCTCAAAGAAAAATAAGAAACTTTCAAACTATAGCCTCTCTCTCCAATCTTCTAAATCACAGAACCACATTGTACATCATCTGCTTAATTTAGGAAAGTATAGGAATCTCATGAATCAGTAGAATATAAGCTACTCGTTCTCTGTAGACATTCGAGCGTCCGTACTCTAAACAATCACATTTAAGCTTGGTCTACATTCCATCGAAGCTAATAAACAGTGCCATGAAAGATTATAAAATACGCAAGATAGGGTGTAAACAATTTTTGTTTATAACAACGACAAAGATGATAATTGTGGCTGTATATTATAGATAAGAGTGAACTAGAACGATGATAAAATAGCACTACTGTAAAAAGAATGTAATTTTGCATCCTTTTGTCGTTCTTGGCTCTTTGTACTTACCGTTGCAAACTGCTCCAGTAAGATAGCGGATTCTTCCTCAGCAGCGATCTGAGAGTCGAGTGCCTGCTGCATCTTAAAATCTACAGAATCGATTAACGCATCGGCCTCCCTCAATGAATTCATGAAACCTTGTTTCTCCTTCTCGGCATCAGAAAGATCCTGACTCACCCTTTCAGCCCTTTCAAAATCTTCTGCTTCACAGGCTTCTTCCAACTGCTTTTCAAGCTCCATATGTTTGAGGGAAGCAAGGTTCGCATTCTTAACGGCTTTTCTTCTATTCCTGATCGAATCCTTCCGGACAGTAGAAAGAGAGGCCACCAGTTGACGGGCACGGTTAAGCTTCTCATATATCCGGTCCTTAATTTGAAGGAACTCTGCCTCAGAAAAAGAATCATTATCAGTATTACCTTCCTGAGAAATTCCGTCGTCTTCCAGATTCCAACTGTCTTTTATTTCAGATATGGAATTATCAGACAATGAAGAGGATTCACCAGCTGGTGTGGTAACAACAGCATCAGCGATGATCGTCGGGGGATGCAATGGAAAAGTATCCCCAACAGACAAGGGCTTGTCGTTTTGGAAAACGTTAAGGGTTTCGGAACTGAGGCAACTAGAAGTCGGAAGCGGATGTTGGGTCTGAGGAGAAGGGGGGTGAGGCAGATCGTTGGAAAGAAGGTTGTCTCTACCATATCCTATCCTCAAGCCAGCTCGCTTTTTCCTTCTGGAGCTCTGTCTCGCGGTAGTTGTTGCAGTAGCAGCAGCAGCAGAAACTATAGATGCATTTGCGCCTGCAGATGGTTGACAGGATTGAGATTGGAGGAGAATCTCAGCTTCCGCTGCTTCCGAGTTGTGGAGGGGAGTGACTAGTGTGAGATCGGAAAAGAGATTCTCGTCAAGGGGCTGCGAAGAAGATGATGCCATAGTAGATGTTGCGGCAAAATAATTTTGACGATATTGAAGACAGTCACTTGTACGATCGTCTTGTCGATTATCTGGCCGGGGGTCTTCTTGAATTTGGGAAGCGTTAAACAGTACCATCCCTTCAAACAGCGAATCCATATCTTGGTCTCCCTTTCCTGCCATCATTCGACTTCCTACTTACAAAATTCTGAGAATTTGTTTCTGGCGTCCAAAGTTCCAAACTCAAAGCTGCAAGGTCAGGGCCGGATTCAACGACGAGTTGATCACAATACCGATATTTAATTAAACAGCCAGAAGTAAAACTTATTCACCATTTTGATTTAGTTATTAAAACTAAATATATTTGTAAGTATTTTTTATCTTTTAAAAATATAATTTTTAGTTTTGACACGTCTAGAAAAAGTACAATAGATAAATCGATATTTATTTAATAAAACTGTCCCCCATAAAAAAATTTTAAATAAAAATATGATAAATCTTTTCTGACAGTTCAATACTAATTAATTTATTATTTTGAAAAAGTCCGTTATATGTCATTTTTTACTAAAAAAAATATAACTCTTTAACCATTGAAATCTAATGAAATTAATAATTATATTTATTTAAAATTTGATGAATTTATTTAAAAAAAACACTTTAGGTCTCAAAATAAAATTTAAATAAACTTACGAGATCAAAATTTCTTTGGCAGATTTAACCTTCAATTTTTCTTTACTTCTTTAAAAGACAAAATAGAATTTTTTTTATAAGTTTTAAAAAGATATTTTAATTTAATTATCTCCTAGAAAAAGGGCGAACAATTTACCCTTATAAATTTATACCTACTTTGTAGTGTTGTTTTCAAGAAAAATGATTTATTAAAAATAAATAAAATACTTATTATGAAAATATTTTTATTTATTTTCTTCTCTTCCATTTTGAAGGCCAAGAGATAATAAAGATGTATCTCGACCCCAAGTCACGATAATAACAGACATTGGATCAAGAAGCGAAAATTTTTAAGGAACTACATGTGTGGCTAATTAGCTAGTGATGGTCGTCAAAGAACGGGGAGAAAAGATAATTGCACAACCCTGAAGCATACACCAGGGGCACAGTGACAATAACTTCTAGAAGTTTTTATTATTAGTAGTTATACATGGTGGGAACAATTAAAACCAAATTCAGTCGTGTCTCAGCTCACGTCGAATCAAATAAATACTACTCTACTTAACATCTAAAAGCGTGGCACACAGTGAAAGGAAAAGATTGCAAGAGAACGTAGATATTTGCCATTACCAACAAACAGATTTTTCATCTTAATGGCGCCATCATATTGTTCATCTAGCAATCTCCTAGCAAGCCAGATACCAAAAAAAAAACCCTCGACAAATAATAATAATAATAATAAAGAAGCAACACTAATGAACGGGAATCCAATTTCTAAATGGATCTGTGCGAGTATAAGCAGAGACAGAAACCTTTACTGCCAAGTACACTAGACAAAAGGAACAAATCAAATTGAAGTAATACAAATTAAATTTGCTTGTGTTCCCTTTCTAACAAGTTTTACCACCAAAACCCGACTCAATCTATCCTTTAGCTTCACCAAGTTCAACATCCTTCAGAGGACTCTTTTCTACCCCATCTTTTAATAGTCTGATTTCTTCTTCAGTCAGGCTGTTTTTCGCATGCGGGAGGGTCTTGGTATTTGACTGCTTTTCAACCTCCACAGCCCAACTGTAAATTACCATGCCAACAACTGCAATAATCATCCCCATGATATTTTTGAAAGTTAGCTCCGAATCAAATAGCAGCCACCCCAAGGTAAGAACGCATACTGTTTTCATGTGACCTAAAACCTGGAAGGAGACGGCTGAGAAGCGTCCAATGCAAAGGTACTGGCTCGTGTTGCAAAATACAGCTAAGGAGCATGACAGAAGAATGAATAACTGCAAAGATTTTACAGCAATGTCTAAATAAATCGTTTTTAGCACTCATAGTACAACTGAAGAGAAATAGACAGAATATGGTAGACTAGTGACAACAGGGGAAAAGGATGACCACTTACAATGGCACCAGAAGACATCTTATAGTTGGTTATCAATTTGCCATTAAGGTAGTAATCAACAAATGGACCAAGAATAAGAAGAGAGAGGGCTTGAATAGGAGCAGTCTTACTCAGCAATTCAAAAGATCCAATTGAATATTTCTTTTGCAGAGAGCCTATCGACTGTCACAATAATGGGGAGAAAAAAGAATCAGATCCACAATAAGCCTGTATAACAGCATATAACACCACAAGTGCCGTGTATATTACAAAGTATTTTCTCCACACTCTTGGTTTAAACAATGAAGTCTATGCGCATGTCCAAGAAAAAACTGCGTTCTTTATAACACCTTATAAAGAACAAAATGATGCTCAGTTATGACATTAAATTTAATGAACTTCCATCTAGCATTCACCTCTAATTACTACAAATCATAAAATACAAAATTACTTTGGAAAAGGAAGCGACAACAAAATTGCAATAAATTTCATATTGCCGGCATAGTAAGTAAAGGCATTACATAATACTTACAATTTGCTGTAAAGATGTTGATAAAACTGCTAAACAGGCGCACAAGAAACCTTTGAGGTTAACTTTTACATCAGTCACAGTGCAAACACCAACACCAATAACCACAACCAGGACTGACATTTTCACTTCCCTTGAGTAGTGCTTGTTATGAAGGATCCATTCCATTACACAAACCACTGGGATCATGCTCAATTTAGATATCTGTACATAGACACAATGAGAAATTAACACATGGGTATAGCTGGGAATCATGGGGATGGAAACAAGAGTCTGGCAGCAATGCAATGGAGACTGAAACTCCTATTGTTTGAGATATAACTATAACAGCACATTCACATCTCTAAGAGCAAAAACTTGAGCACGAATTGAAATTACAACACATTCACACTGCCTAACGTTTGTAAATTGTAGTCCTTGCTACAGAACTTTTAAGCAACATACAGAAACAAAACAACTTAGAGCTCGTTTTGGATTTGATCAAAAGCACCTTGTTTTTTTTTTTTATTATTTTAATAAAACATGTACTTTTAAGGTCTAACCATGTGCATTTGGATTTGATTTCTAGAGGGGAAAAAAAGTTCTAAAGCACCGAATTAAGCAGTAGTTGGGCTTTTTTCAGAAGCGAAATTGTTTGGCCTCTGTAAAAAGCAGCAGCAGAAGCTGTTCTTCAAATGAGTTCCAGTAATGACAATCTCTACTCTTTACTCATATGCTCCACCTTGCATCCCCCTCTCTCCTCTTTCCCCTTTCTTCTTCCTCTCAGTTCTGCTAAGCACCAATCAGTGCCTAAAGCAATCCATCATTAACCTTCAAATTTGGCATCTAGTCAGGAAAAATCAGAAGTCACAGACTCAATGTCACCATATTTTCTCTTCAAGCTCCAAAATGTATGAGCTTTACTTATTCTTGGATTCTTTCTTGGTTTAAGGTACATTATACTGGCAGGTTTGAATCAGAAGTATAACTTTACTACCTATTTCTTCTAGTGATTGTTACTTATAGGATTGGTTGGTACAAGGTTTAGGATACTAGCAGATTTGAATCATGGTTGAAAACTATAAACATTCCTTATATGACAATCTTGGGTAGATTTTAGGATATCAGTAGCTTCTTTCACTATTTGCTTTTCTTCATGAAAGGGTAATGGTAGGCAAACATCACAACAAATTTAATGGATAAATAACAGAGTTGGATACTTGGTAAGCATCCTCAGTTCCTCACTCGACTGCTCAATTCTCAAAGGTTAGACTTTCTGTCGAAGAAATTAGTTGAGTTTCTATTCCATTGCTTGTGTGTGTTTTATTCAAATTAAGAATCCATAGAATCATCATTATCAACTTTTGTAATGCAGTATGGTCTTTAGTTTGGCCTATTATTTCTTTATCTTACACACTAAATCCAGATTTCCTTTCGAAACCTTTTGATTAAGGTAAATGGGGACTTGGTTTCAAGTCTCTAACTCTCTAGGTAGCTTCATTTGTTAATGCTGAAACATGTAATATAATGAATATTTTATGTGAATTGATTGAATGAAATGTAGCTAACCCCACCTAGAAAGTTTCATTTGTTGTCGTTGTTGTTGATGATTAAATGAAAAGTGACCTTCTACCTTTACAATTAGCAGATGAGATTTGCAGTATATATGAGGGCTCATGTTTGTCAGATTTTTCAGCATAGTAAACTGACATTGCAAAATATTGCAATTGTTGAAGGGCTTTGTTATTATATTAAATTTCATTCCAAATTATTAAATTAACTTCTTCAACGTGCCTTTTTAGGTCAATTTAACAATTAAAAGGCCAAAAAACAAACAATGTTTTATAACTAAAAACGTACTTTTTAAGTAGAGCATCCAACTGCAAAACAAATTCTACTTCTTATTAAAGCTTTACTGAAAAAAAGGATATTGTTAAAAAAAAAAAAAAAATTTCCCAGAAGCCTATCCAAATGAGTAACATCTTATGTCTCTACAGCTCTTCAACAATTAGACCAGATTCAAATTTGGACTTAAAATTTGCTCTGATTTTGCTGTCGAAAACCGGAGAAAATATCTCTTCTTGTTTAACTCACTTACAGCAGCAGATAGTCATATGGTGATATGGAAGACGCATTCCTTGGGTAATGAGTAATGACATTCAGATCAATCAAAACATACCACCAATTATGGAAGGCTTCATATGATGGTTAACGATTTGAATAACATAAAGTAGAACTTCTAATGCAAATCTAAGGATAGAATTTTTATATTAGAAACGACCAAAAACAAAAACAAAAGTCAGATAAACAGACAGACGGAAAGAAATACAAGTAATGAACATTGTAATGCTCAACGAAAAATCATACTTGGTAAAATCCCACAGAGTTTAGCATGAGGCTGAAGTTCATCCCTGTGATAGACATATTCGCAACCACTGAGAACCACAGAAGCTCCCACATAGGAACATGCTTTGACGCAGAATAACCGGTAGCATTTGACACTAGACCCACGAGAGCAGTTACAGCAAAGTGAAACCCAGTTAATGTGGTGGCTGAAAGAGAGAGAAGAGGAAATCAACAAGTCATAAACCTCTTAAAATCTTAAGTTCATAATCAGTAAGCAGAAAATTTTGCATAGAAAACATCATGATACTAACAATAAAAAATTATGATAAGATAAATATTATGAACTGCAAGTACATCGTAAATGACAAAATTAAGAAATATAACTGTGTCGAAATTCAGATCGCGACTAAAGAACAGAGTAGATCCAGTAAGTAGAAAGATCGAAGTTAACACAAACAATGTCGGAGGAGGAGATCTATTACTTTTAGATCCAAACAGAAAGAATAATAGATGAGAAGAGTGAGAACTGACCAAAACCGAAAGCATAGCCATTGGTGGACATGAGCTGTTTGTTGGCCATGATAATTCCAACGGAGCTGACAACATTCATGGCCCATGCTCCCACGTCAGATATTGCCGACGATTTCTTCTCGTTCTCCATCTTCTATTGCAGAGGGTTCCGAGAAAATTTCTGATTAATTTAATTTGTATGAATAAGAGAGAGAACGGTATAGAAGGGGTAACCGCTATACAGGCACCAGATCTGACGAAGATTGGTTCTCTACGAATTTGACAGTCCGATGCGGCGGATTCAGAAAGAAAATAAAAAAAAAAAAAGGAAGAGATACGCGTCTGTATAGTTCAAGTTCCCAATTTGAATTCAATTTGAAGGGTTAATGCGTGCGACAGGTAAAAAGAATGGAAAAGGAGGCCTCAAGTTAATTGAGAAGGAAGAAAAGTGAGGGAGAAATGTTTCACGCTTCCACTGTTTAGTCCGCTATTGGCAGCTCTGCCTTTCTGTCTCCTCCCACAATACTTCCCCGTAGTTTCCCTCACCTTCACATTACTGTTTCGCTCTATGTCTGCACAAAATCTGTAATTGTTTCCTTTATTTTACATTTACAACGATAGATGATAGATCTACCTCGTCCATGGTTTTCGTGGATTTGAATCCTCGTGGACATGTATAACAATTTTTGTTTATTCATTTGATTTGGAGTAAATTTACCTTTTTGACCTGAGAAATACTTTTTTTTTTAATTTTTAATTTTTAAAAAATTATAATATATTTTTTAATTTTTAAAAAATTTAAACGTATAATTTATTAGTTCTTACAACATTTCAATTAATATATCATGTTAAATGCTAATTTAACATGTTATTTACATACTCTATCAATATTTTTATGTATCAAAATATTTTTATTAATATAAAATTTTTATTTAAGTAATTTTATAAAAAAACATAAATTAAAAAGATCCATCGTACTTGTTTTAATTTTAGTTAAAATTGAACATTGTTTTAAATGAGTCTATACATCTAATTTTAAAAAATTTTGCTTAAATTGTGTTTGGATTTTGAAAATCATGAAATTTTGTCTCATTTGATTTGAATTTCTAATTTTGAGATGATTCAAATTATTTTAAAAATAATTATGTTAGGGTTTCTATAAATATAAGATTTATAAATTTATTGAAACTTTTAATTGAACAAAAAATGATTTGAAAATTTTGAATTTTGAAATTGAAAAAGCAAATGTTTGAAAAAATCTAAATTTGTCTCTTTTTTTAATTTAACGCAATTTAAAATATTTTTATTTAATTAATCTATTTATTCATATTTAAATCATGTTTTAATGTTATAAACATCAATTAATTTGATTAAAAATGACTCTAAATGCAATCAAATGGAAGGAATTTTTTTTTGAATTTTTTTAAATTTAAATTTTTTTTTAAAAATTTTTTATGTGAATGTTTAAGATTAGTAAATAGATATTTTTTATACATAAATATATTAATTAGATATCATATTATTCAATTAATATGTCACGTCAAAATTTGATGTGATATATTAATTAAATTATTATCTATTAATATTACAAGAATTAATAAGTTAAATATTTGAATTTTTTAAAATTTAACATATATACTATAATTTTTTAAAAATTAAAAATTAAGAAGACGTACATATAGAAAAAAATAAGTTTCCTCTTCAAATTTTATGGCAGTCTGAATTTTAATTCAAATTCAGTTTTTAAGGCTTGATAACAATTTTTTGATGAGAGGTCCTTAAATCATCCCAAAAAAATGCTATGGAAGGGAACGATTTTTTAATTAAAAAATTTATAAAATAATTCTTATTATTGACACTGTATATATATCTTTAAAATAATTTAATATTGAAAATTTTTCTTCACGTTAAAATATAAAATTAAATAAAAAGGTATAATTTTTTCCATTAACAAAAGTAAAATTTTAAATAATAATAATAATTAATTTAAAAAACTTGTTATAACGAAAGGATGATAAACGGCTGTAGGGAAATAGGGGTCTATTTGGCCAAACTTCTGTACAGGAGAAGTTATTTACTTTTGTTATTTGTGGAATAAATGTTATAAATAATTTTTTTATTTTTCTAAACAAAAATAGAAGTTGAGATCAAATATGTTATAATAAAAATATTTTTATCAAAATTTTTTATTTATCATAATATCTTTAACTTTTTAAAAAACTTTATAATTCATTTTTAAAATATTTATTTTGATTTTATTCTTTATACTAATGGGTTTAGTTGCTTTAAAATTTAAAGTACATATCAATTTTTAAAAAATTGAGTTTTACATATAAATAAAAAATTACTCAGCTTATTACTTTAGTGTAACTTCTCTTGTCATAACTCATAACTATCTACTCTTTTACATATTTATATTTATATTATATATTATATGATTTGGTTGGCCAAATAAATGAAAGGTCCAAAACTACATATAGATAGATTTTAATTAATTGATAACAATAAAATAATAATTAATAATAATTAATATTTATAATTAATTATATATTTAAATAATATTAATAACAAAATAAATATTTATTTTTTTTAGTAATTTGATAATAAAAAATATTTTTTATAAAATTGATCAAACACAAAAAATAAAAAATTGTACGTACACTTGTTATCATCTTATTTATATATTATCTAATAAAATTTAATTAGTTTCTTTAGTGTAAAATATAAATAATTAGTTTATTATTATTGATTATATAATTTTTAAATATATGTAATTTATATAATTTTATTTTTGAAATTAAAATATTAAATATTGATTGTGATAAAGATTAATGTACAAATAAGCTTGTAACACGAAGAAATATAACTTCTTTGTTTTTGCCTTTTAATTACTTAGTATTTAATGTTTTTATTTAGTAGTACATATAAATTTATAAGAAAACTTTGGCTAAATTAATACTATAGTCCTTTAACTCTATTTAAAATTTGAAATTAGCCCTTAACTTTGAAACATGTTAAAATAGTTTTTATTTTACATTTTGTTTCAAAAAAAAATTCTTTTATAAATTTCTTAAGATTAAGTTATAATATCTTTCTTAACTTTTTTTAGACCTCTTATTTCATAAATTTTGTTACGATTAACTTTTTATATTATTGTCACCTCCTTTTAGAAATTCAAACATTGAAATTTTTTTAACTGAGGGATTTGTGGTGGAAGAAAAGGTCATAGAGGGATTTTCACGAAACTTGCAAGATAGAAAACATATTTTAAAGGAATCAGCAAGAGCAACATTTGGTCATAAAGGTGAAGTTAACGATGATTAACAAATTTGTAGCCATAACAATGACAAATAGGGGAAAAAAAGAGTTAGAAGCAAGTTGTTCTCAAGAAACGAGATGCAACTAAGATGCAAGGATATTTAAGTTTGACTAAAGGGTTTTAGTTTAATGCAAAAAGAAACAGTTAAATATATTGATTTTAAATAAGAAAGAGTTCACAAAAACATTACAATATTCCTTTGCGCCAAGTAGGGGAGGGGAGAGGCACAATCAAGAAACGAGATTTAACTTTATTCGAAAGTGATAAAAGAAATTAGATAAATAAATAATAAAATTTACTCTTTTTAAAGATTACATGGTATCATGTTAACTTCCTATAACTTAAAGAGAAAATATCATAATTATAAGTAAATATTGGGACAGGTCATATGTATAAAAGAGAACTTTTAAAAGTACAAATTAAGACATTTTTATAATGTGCAACATAAGTTAAGGGACCATTTTAATACATTTTAAACAAGATTAATTTTAAACTTTAAATAAAGTCAAAGGATCGTGATATTAATTTAATCAAGAATTGTTAAAACTTATTTATTTTATTAGTTTAACAAATTTTTAGTAATCTAACAATTAGATTAATGATCTAATAACTTAAAATTTTCTCTAATTTAATAACTAGTGTGGGTCAAAAAATTATGCCTTTAAATGATCAATATCAACTTCATTTAAATGGATTTTTTTTAATTTAGTCAATCTGTTAATTACACTAATTTATATTTAACACACATGAAAAATTGATAAATATTTCTAATATTCTTTAAAATTATTAATTTGTGTTAATTTTCTATAAAATTTTAACAAATTTAAGGTTAAATAATTAAAATATGTAAGTTATTTTTACATTATTATTTTTTGATTTATTTTTTTGTATAATTCATATAATTTTATTTAATTTTTAATTACATTATTATAGTTTAACAAATTTTAAAGTTTGTCCCGTTGTTAAATTTTTGTTAAATTTATATTTAATTTTGTTAATATTATCAAAATATAATATTTTATAACTCTAAATATGTATGATTTATGTCTATAAATAAAATAATAATAATAATAATTTACATATAAGAAATGAAATATAATTTATATTAACTAATATAAATAGATTGATTTGAATTAAATAAATTCATAATATTAAGATGATATATAATTATTATATAATAAAAATTTAATAAAATATTGACAAAAATTTAAGCTTAGAAAATAATTTAAAAATTTGTAAATACTCAATTACAAAATTTTAAAATATAACGACTTTAATTAAAAATTGATCAAAACTATAAAAATTATATGAATAATTTAACCTTTATTTTTTCTTATTTTTGACATAAATTATATATATTTAAAGTATTAAGATATTCTATTTTTTATAACATTAACAAAATTTAATATAATTTTAATAAAAATTCGAGAATAGGGACAAATTTAAATTATAAGAACTTAATTACAAATTTTTAAACTATAGGAACATAATTAAAAATTAAATAAATCTATATGGACTCGAAAAATAACTCAACCCAAATTTAATTATTAATATATGCTTAATATACGTATATTTTTAATTAAAAAATGCATACACACTTAGTGTATAATTAAATACATAGAATTGATATTCGGTAATTTTATTCATTAAATTAATTATCTGTAATTAATTTTGTATGATTATTTATAAAAATTTACATTAATTAGTTTTTATCTGTGTGATGATTCTTTATGAGTAAAGCATAAGTTTTTTCTATACTTTAAAGCATAATTTTGTTTAAAAATGAATTGTTGCTATTTTTTATACAATATTTGTTGTTATTTACTAGACTAATATATTGTTATTATTTATATTGCCAATTCAGAAATACAGAATTAAAAATAACACACCAATATTATTGACAGACATTCAGAAACGCTAGAAAAGTTGTAATTAGAAATATCAATTTAAAACTGAAAATAAAGGTATTTTTTGGTTATTTTTTTAAATAAAATTTTAAAAATGATAAAATTCTATTGGCAATAGTATTTATGATATATTATAAAAACAGGTTTTGGGATATTTGCTTTAAAGTTGGAAACATACCGCAAAACTAAGGGGTGTTTTATTTTTACTTTCAAAAATAGTCTTTGATTTTTAAAAATAAATATGACATTATCACATTTTAAAAGAAAATAGAGTATGGTGGAATTTGGAACTATATAATTAGAATTTAGAAATGAAGATGGTTAATGCTTTACCGCTTGAAGTGTTAAGAAAATCGGAGATGGTTAAGAAAGAATAAAATGGAGAGAGGGAGAGAGTGGGAAAGAAAGGAGTGATAAAGTGATAAAAGAAAAAATTAAAAAACAAAAGAAAGAGAGGGATGGAAATGAGACTGACGCATAGGAGAGAGTGAAAGGTAAGGAGACATGACAGTTCTTGAAAGAAAAAAATTTAAAAGTATTTTTTATATCTTTAATATTAAATTATTTAATTAAAATAATTGTATTTATGTCAGGTCAATCTTAAAATATGAAATAGAGTATAAAGTATATGGAGTATAGGGCAAGTTTTGTGTTGGAGATATGTTTGTTTATTTTTTTTATTAAATATTAATTATATTTTTAATCAAAATGTATTTAATATAAAGTATGCTTTAAAATATTAATTTATTTTATATGTAATAAAAATATTTTTATATAAATAATTTAAATAAAATAAATTTTATCATGTTATCATTAATTTAATTTTTATTTATAGTAATAATATTTTTATATAAATAGTCTAAATTTAGATTATTTTTAAAAATGACTTTTTTTAAATAGAGTTTGAAAAAAAGTACTATGAGAGAAAAATAATTTGTATTTAAAAAATTTATAAAAAAATAATGTTATTAATGATCAAATTACCAAAAAATATATGATTATATTTTAATTTTTTTATTAATAATATTTAAATATATAAATAGTTATAAATATTAATTATTCTTAAATTTTTTAATTAAATAAAATATAACATTTTAATTAGTTTATTATTTAAATAAATAAAATTTTTAATTAAATAAATAATTTTTATTAATTAAATACATTGCTTTATTAATTAAAGGATAAAGTGATAAATAAAAATTTTTTTATGAGTAATTTTTTTAAATATTTAATTTTTAACTTCAATTTTTTATTAGAAACAAAAACTTTAATTTCTAACTTCAATTTTAAAATCAAGCCAAAAAAAAAAACTTCAATTTTAAAATTAAAAAACTGCTCCTACGTTCAAAAATACTTTTAAAATTTTTGAAAACTTTAAAATAAATACATAAAAAAAAAAAAGTACTTTTGTCCATCCACCAGTTGTCAACTTGTCATTATTGACCATCCAGCCACATTGGGTCTACATACCAACTGGACATGATATGTGATGCTTAATTATTACTAAAACTTGTTTTAAAAACAAATAATCCAAACAATTTAGTAAATTATTATTTATGTTTAAAAAAATAATTAAATTTTTAGTTTAGCCCTTCAAATGTAATCTATAGTTTATTTCATCGGTAAGTTTTTAAAATAATTTTTATTTTTCATTGCTTAAAGTTATAGGAATAATTTCTTTATTTAATTTTTTCAAAGGGTAAAATTAACAGAAAAAATTATTAAAAAAATTAAATTGAAAAGTTTCATTTCTAAAGACTAAATTGAAAATTTAATCATATTTTAAAGACAAAATAATAAATAAATTATTTTTCTTATGTTTAAGACAAATTATTCGAACATTTTTTTAATGTTTTATTTCTTATATCTTTTATGTTTTTTAATAATAAAAGACAAATATATTCATAATTTGTACTGTAATTTAAAAAATAATTGAGAATCGCCTGGAATCATCGTGGCTCTCCTCGTGAACATGGTAGCCAAGAATCCGAACAGTTCATGATTGTCAAGTCTGTCATTAGCCAACTTTTGTTTTCTTGCCCAGGCTTCAGCGACTTAAGCTTTAAATATTACAAGGATTAATGTAAGAATGGGAGCACGTGCAAAGAAGTTGGTATTTAATAATTAATTCATTTTGGGATCTAAATGTTTAAGTAGGAGTGCTTATTGAACTTTTTAACTTCGATTATATAACTATTAGTGACTTGATCTACATTAAAATATAAGTCAATTTTAAACTAAAATTTTGAATATAGTATCGAATTATAATAATTATTACATTTTTATTTAAAAATACAATGACAATAATTTATCATTCTATCATTTATATTTATTTTAGATTAATATAACTGAATTTGAATTGGAAACGTTTAATTTAAGAGTAAACTACAATACTATTTTTTGAGAGATAAAATTTTTTATAATTTTATTTATTTCAACAAAAATATATTTATATTTATTATATATATATGACCAATATAAAAAAATTATTTTTAAAAAATTTAAAATATTATAATTTTTAAAACATATTTTTCTAATATAGTATATCTTTTAAAAAATTTAATAATGTTATTAAGGATATTAAAATTATAAATTTTTTTATTTTTTAAAAAAAAGAAATATAAATTTTTTAAAATAAAAATAAATAAAGTATAATTCCAACATCTCTAAAAAAAAGTTAATATAATTTAATCTTCACTTAAAAGTATTGCATATAAAAACTTATGCACAATTTATCGTAAAATATATAAATAATCGTAATGATTTGGATCCTTAATAAAACTGTGCTATCTAGGAAGAGAAAAAAAATTCTTATTTTAGTATTTAATAATTTTTTAATTTAATTATTTATATTTATTCGTTGTTAATCTTTACATTTAAAATTGATATTAATTTGATCCTTTAAGTGTAATAATTTTTTTAATTTAATTTATTAAGTTTAATTTTTTTTAATTTAATCTTTAAAGTTTAACATTTTTTTAATTTAATTTCTTAAATTAACATATTTATTATATATTTTAATAATTTATAAACGAAAGAATTAAATAACAATTCTAAAAATAAGGAAACAAATTAAAAATGAATAAATATGAAAAAATAAATTAAAAATACTATTAAATTTAAAAGACTAAAATAAAATTTTTGTCCTAAAAAGAGATACACATAAAATAAATTAAACATATTTGAATAATATGTCCTAATTAAACAATAAATTTCATTAAATATATAAATTTATGTTTATATTTTATTTGTAAAAGGATCCTATTTTATTCCACATAATAGTATTATATTTTTTAAAACTCAAATTCCATACATAATTAAAATTATTATTGTTATTGATAATCATATTTTAATAAATAATATTAACCTAAAATTCAAAATTCATTTTAATTATAATTTAAAATTAAATTATAACATTAACAGCTACAATCCCAGAGTTTCAACTTTCAACCAAGGATATTTCGAGTTTTCATTACTAGAAGATTCATTCTTTTAATTTCGATAATTACTACTGTAGTTGGTATGACCATGCCAATTATGTTATTTGCAACTTCAAAGCTAGTGAAGCTTATTATTTGACTCGAACTATTTATTAATATGCATATGATTATTTGATCAATAACTATGATAACAATATAACAATAAAATAACATTATGTAATTATAATTAGAAAATTAATACAATTTTTTAATTATTAGAAAATATGCCAAATGAGATAATGTTGTATTTATTATTACAAAACTCAAAATCTTATTTTAATCCTGCAATTATAATTAAAATTTTATATTGATTTTTTAATTTTTTAAATAAAGTTATGTATTTACAGGATAATGAAAATTATTTGGTGTAAATTTTATTTTTGAAATACTTTTAAATTACATAATTTTTTATTTTAAAGCTTATACTATTTTACCATATAATAAAAAGATTTGATTTCTTTAACAAAAATAAATTACAATTATTTTGATCAAAATACCTTTTCATTTATTATTTATAAAATATAAAATATATTAAACATATATTTGATCAATATAAAATATTTAATTTTTGACAGAAGCTAAATATCATTCATAAACATCAATATTATCTTAAGTTATATTTTGATTATTTTTTAATTTAAAAAAAGTTGTATATATTTTCAAAGTAGAAAGATAGATTATGTAATTTCAATTTCTTCTCAGAGAGAAAAATAATTTATCCTATTATTTAACTTTATTACTACATTTTGTAATTTTTTTCTTTTTAAATAATATATTATTTATAAATATTTGAAAATTAATTAAAAATACTGATATATAATTTAGCAACTAGTTGATTGAGAATTACGGATAAAAGTGAATTTTAAATATTTTATATTTGATAAATAATATATTTCTTTATATTTAGAGAAATAAAAAATATTTCATACTAATAAAAACTCATCTTAAATATATTAAAGACTAAATATTTTTTTCTTATATTTCTAAATATAAAGAAATATATTATTTTTTAAATTTAAAAAATCTCAACCCATAAAAGTGTGTGGACCTAAAAATTTGTACTCCATAATTCAAAGATGCTTATATTTTGCCAAAGATCAGCATTCCTTCAAATTCACTAATTGAAATCTTGTACATAATTTTAGTACATTGAAAGATTAGTTGTACCATCCAAATATCATACCATGTCCGTTCAAAGGAGTCCCTAATAACAAAGGCATTCCTTTCCACTCACCCTAAAATTCCACAACGCGAGCATGTGCTTTCCAGCACAAATCTATTAGCACAACCACATCTGGCAAATAAGAACGAGATATACATACCATAGGTGCCATAACACTATAGGTGCCATAACATCCAACATGCACACAAACACAGCATAAAAATCTCAACAATCAATCCATGTTGGTTGGAGGTCTCTGGGCACCCGGGGGGGCGGTTGGCCTGGGGAAGTTAGAGTCAAAATGCATGCCTGCAAAGTGGGGGGCCTCCACGTAGGGACTCTACATCATCCAATCAAATCAAGCAAAACGTGAAAAAATCAATAACATATGAGGTTAAAAGTTTTTACATTATTATAATTCAAATAGTTAAGAAAAAATACCTTAGTTTTATTTTAGAAATTGGTATCTTGCATTTTTCAAGTATCCAAAATACTTGGGTACGAGAAGACGTTAGAGCAGTTGCAATTGTCATATTTGGTTTGGTATGAAATTTGAAGATGTACACAAGCACACACTAACACTATATATATGCGTGTGAAATGATATCAATTGAAACCGGTGTTAATCAAAGTTATTTTTCCACTAATGAATAAATTTTTATCAGATGAATTTTCACTAAGATTTAAAGTTCTTGTCAAACTCAACGATAAAATTTGACATTTGGTAGTCCATCAATATATTATAAAATTAACTATCAATAAAATTTTCAAACATAAAGAAACTTTAATTATTTGATTACATAATTATTGCTCTATATAAAATATTGAGGTGAAAGTGTTTTGATTTGTTAATTAATTCTTCTTCATATATACACACACAACTAATAAAATTAACAATTTATAGATGTGAGATTCCCATAACTTATAGAAGGAATGTGAAAAATGGAAGCGCCCTATATCTAGGCATCTCGGATGCATACCAGTTACCAAACAGGGGCATCTAGTTAAGACATCTAAAAAACCCAGATATACGTCTGGGTAAAAGTACAGGTCTACTAAATGTCTCCTAAATTTTATTGCAAATGAAAGAACAAAAGAAAATTAAAGAATGGATGTACCTGAGTCACAGATACAGTTTGAGATGAAAAATCAAGACTCGTAGATTTTTGCGATGTGCTAGGAGAACAAGCATCACTGCTTGGTTCACTTCCATTCAACTTATGTATTGCCGCTTTGTTTTGTATGCTTTCATTCTCATTTCCATCCGCTGACTTAACTCTCTACATTTCACATAGCATTTTCAGAATGATTTTTTCATAATTAATAGACAACTTTACATTCAAATAGAATTTGAAAAAATATTTCATAATCAGCAAGCAGAGCTATAATTCTGCGAAAAGAATTAGGAAAAGAAATAATACCTGAAAGATTTTACCAAGTGTTTTCAACCCTTTAGCTCGTGCACGTAGTTCTTCTTTTTTAGCACTATTGTCTTGAAGAACCTAAAATAGAGCATAGATTATCTAAATTAAACCCACTCAGGATTCAACCCCGTATTCTGCTAGCTAAAATCATGATGATGGAATAGCAAAAGCAACCATTTGACAAACGCGGGAAAGAGTGGCTTCAATGTCAGCTACATTAAGCTTCCACAAAGAGTCAATCATTAATTTCTTGTGAGATTGCATGTATTCTTCAAGCTCTTCTTCAGTATAGTTCCCTTCTGCACTGAGCTGCTTCTTCATATCATCCTGCAGCTGGATCAAAGCAATTGCCCCTAGAACCGCCATGAAGAAAGACCAATTTATCAGCTTCTTACACATTAGTAATTTACGTTTTAAATTTCACAATTTGTCTAACTATTTCATCTGAATCTGAAACAGAAAAGTCCAACTATTCAGCTATATTTATATTCTTCTTACACATAATATTTCTTTAATTTACTATTGTGTTCCTATAATTTTGATATAACAAGTTGGGTCCCTATAATCCTAAAAAAGTGTAATACGTCCCATGATTTTCTGCAACAAAATCATTAAAATCTTCCTTGCCTCAGACAGAGGCCTTACTCTTGCGTCTCAAAAACAATGTCAGAGTGGACTTGAAATGTTGCCACTTGCCACCTCAGCTTCGTGAGACTTACAAGCAATTGTTTCAAATTTCCAATCTCAAATCATCACGCCACATCAAGTAGCTAGCAACAATCACCCAATCTCAAACCGTTAGTATATCCAACAAGCAGATTTTTAACCAATTGGTCACTGATATTTACAGGAAGGACCCAATTATAAAAAAAGGAACCAATAAAAAGCTTAGCACAGAATTAATTAAAGAAAAGGTGATTCTATGAATAACTCAATCTCACAAGATGTTAACTCTATGATAGGAACCCAAATTCACTAGTGCAGAACTGAAATAAAAAGAAGAAAGATACTAAAAATTCAACAAGGCATGGAAATAAATCCCTGGCTCAGGAGACTCGGCCCTCACCATCAGCCATTAACTTCTGCTTACCCCCCCTCCACTCCTTCCTCACCTACTTATTTTTTCTCTTGCCTAACTATCTACATCTAGAAATCCCTCAAGCATTCTGATAGACCCTAGGTCACAAAAAGTAAGAAATAAAATTATCAATGTGGGCTGAACCTAAAAGTGGGCTGGAAGGAAAGGAGGAAGAGAATATCCTAACAACCTAATCAGGTGAGGACCACAACATCAGATATATTAGAGGGTCGAGCAAATGGAAAAAGAGGAAAAAGAATTCTGAAAGAAAGTGGGAGAGTACTAGCCTCTCGAAAGCTAGCGGTCTGGTTGCATTCTGGGTGCTTGCTGGAGTGTAGCTGGTTATCTTTTTATTCTGTTATTTCCTGTGTTCTATTTTCTTGAGTGTGTTCTGTTTTGGTACTGTGTTGCATTGTTAGGTGCTATCAGTATATTTTGTAGGATCGGCGTATCTCTTGATTGAGTTCTCTATAGTAGAAGGAGTATTATTCAGTGTTATTTAGGGGCTCTATCACATTCACCGAGAGAATCTCCTTCCCTCAAAATGTTAGCATACAAGCTATTCTGTTCATTAATCTCAACAATGCCCTGTTTCTCACAAGTGTATAGACTCTTCTAGTGGCAGGTCTATTGCTCTCTTAGTGTTAGATACAACTTGATATCCTTACCTTAATTTTTGAATTTAAAATTTTTAATGGATTCACCGTTAAATTAAGAGTTCTTCAACCACATATACTTTTGTGAAATGTAGTATGGCCACTGGCCAGTTTACCCTGAAAGAAGGTGAAAATCATTTTAAACTGGACAAAGACAGCGCCATCTCCAAAATAGTAGGGAAAGAATCCACCATAGCACTGGAAAATAGAAAGTTATCCTATCAATGCAGGAAGGCACCGTAGTACTTCCATTCACTGGTCAAGTAAAATAAGTGATGGCAAGAGGAATAAATCTAACATCACATTACCAGATTAACCTGTAAAAGTCCCTAATACTAGGTGTAAGCTTGTACCTCCCTAGCATATCATTAATAGCGCAAATGAAATTTTAAATCACCTCCAAACATGAAAAAGGAGCCTAAAACCCATTAGTATAAAACAACATCCACAGGAAGGACCTAAGCCATGACCCTGCGGGACCTTAAACAAAAGTAATTCACCAAGCATCCTTTTACCTGATCTCCGAGGGAACATAGTTTACAATGAGATTATCAATGCAATAAAAGAGATCATGCCTCAGTATAGATGAGGTCCCGCCATTGATTAAAACGTTTATTATAATTGAAGAGGTTATGTGGCTTAAAATTTCTTCACAACCCAACACTTAAAGCAGCATGGACAGAGACAAGAGAGCACCCATGGGCATAGGAAACAAGGCAATGGAATAGCATTATTTCAAAGTTATTTGTTCCAGATGATTCTTGGGGAGATAGAGAAAGAGAGATCGAAGTTGTAACTTGAAAGGGGCTGGAATAAAGAACAGAATAACTAGAGCAGAAATATTGAAGAAAATGTGTACAGAAGCTGAACACAACCTTTTAATTCAATACAAATATCCTTAGGTAGGACCAAACCCAAGTGCAGTTGATAACCAAATTAACTGCATAATGCTGAAATAGTTCCTAGGGGTATTTATAGTGGTATAACAGGTTACATGCACGCTGGAAATTAGAAAATAATGCTGAAAAATAGGGAAACTAACTGGAACATGGAAATAAACATGCAAACATGGGAAAAGGGGTCAGATCTAAGTGCTCCCACATCTAACTACTAGAAAAGACATGGGGTGGATATTTCTAGTAGCTGTATTAGTGGGATTGGGTCAGACTTATCTGCTGGTTGCCTCCTAGAATATGTGAGTAAGGGTTTGTTGGGTCATGTATCATAACTACACAAAACCTAGTTATATGACATTTGAGTTCATATTGTACTCTGAGACCAATGATCTAAATGCAAATAAATAATTTGAAGTAAACAAGGCAGCCAAGGACAATCTCCAATCCATAACTAGGATTACAAACTGGAGGTAAAATTCTAATTCACAATTCAAATTGAGAAATCAACCACGAATAAAGCAATCTGCATGAATAGTAGTTAAAATAATTAGAAAAAAGAATTCAATGTGACTGCCAAGTTCGATTAGATCCATCATCATCCATGTGTGCCTTTGTAAGGTGGAGGGACAAAAATGTAGAGTTGCAAAGCAATGACATGATATGAAGGTTAATCAAGAGATGGAATTCAATAAACCATTGTAAGACAGCAGGTAAATTTTTTAAATATTGAAGCCACTAAAATTTGCTGACCTGTAGCTGCTGTAACTTGGGATTTGATGAAGTGCCCTTTGTTTCTAAACCACTCAGCAATGAATGGCACACCTAAATAAATAGCTTTCTTCCCTAGCTCTTTTGCTGCCTGCCTAGCATATATGTAGCCAATTGTATTCAACATATCAACACCATAAGCTGTAAAATAAAGAATTATTCAGCAAGGACCTCTGTCATCAGCGTGCTCAGGATTTTGGGAGATAATCTCAAATGAAGTTGTTCAAATACTTGAGGTAAATGAGAAGCAACGCTTTTCCCATGTCATGTACAATCAATCTTTTAAATCATAACCGAAAAAAGAAAAAATCTAATTCTTGAGCAGTAGCCTTGAATTCTTGTCATGTCATTGGAAGCTACATCATTTTTTAACTTCTCTAATTCCATGTAACTTGGGAAGAACTATGAAGCCATAGTACCTGCATTCGATAGTCGGGATACTTCAGCTTCTGCATGATGAACAAATTCCCATTTGTTTCCTTGGACATATGGGTTTAGTCTATTTTTCAGTATCTCTGCAAGCCTTTCTTCTCTCTCTTTCTGAACAACCTGAAGGAAGAGGGAATCTGTCAAAAACACCCAATGAATATAAAAAACTGCACCTAGTAAAGGATAAGAATAAAACAAACAACATATATAAAAGATAAATTATTGTCAAAAAGAGAGATCAGTATAAAAAGTACAAAAACAGGGGACAAGAAATCCTCTCCAAACAAATAAACAAACAAAAGAACAAAAACCAAAACTCTTTTAAGTCAGCAGAGTTTTACAATCTCTTTGAATATCCACAAGGGACGCCCCTCTAATAAATCCATTTGCTGAAACCCATAAAGAGGCCACATAATTTGCCCAAAGATGTGGTGATAGAAACTTTTTATTAAAAACTCTACTATTACGTTCTACCCAAAGACACCACAAACCAGCAAAAACTGTGAAAGAGCTTTTTGCTCTATAATTTGCCCAAAATCTGTGAACTTGATAGGCAAAAAACCCATAGATCCACTGGATAAATGCATCTGTCATTAAAGAAATCAAACAGCCTATTCCAAATCTGCCAAGCCACCTGACAATGTAGAAAAGATGTTTATTCTTTTCTAAATTTCTTAATAACATCACACACACATATAGTGATAATGCCTTATTGGGCTTCGAGCCTGAAGCACAGCATTACTACAGTCTAAACAAAAGACTTTACCTTAGAAGGAGGCTTGACTTTCCAGAAAAAAAATTTGACAAAGGAAGACAATTTATGTTTGGACTTCAAAATTCAAATAAAGAAATTAAAGAAAGTAAAGCAAGTATAAGAACCTGAAGAATCTAAACTCCAAATCCTTTTATCGGAAGAAGAGGAAACAAATAATAGGCCAAGGATTTCCAACAACAAAGCACCATCATCAACAAATCTATCACAACCATTTCTATAAAGAGAAATTCCATGAAAAATCATTACTCTGGCTGGTTAAAAAATCAGAGACGGGAGCATTATCCAAGGCCAAAAACCGATATAGATGAGGAAAATTTTCAAAAAATGGGGAGTCTCCAATCCCAAGGGTCCTCCCAAAACCAAGACAGAGTACCATCTCCAACTTGAAGAGACAACAAGGACGAAAGGAACGATATACTAGAGAGATGAACTTCAGAGGACTTGCATGAGTAGCACCAATCCCATAACTTGCATCCCAACCATACTGTTGAAATGAACACCATAATTTTGGACAGCAAATTACCAAGACCTAAACCTGCATCCTACTTCAATCTAACAATAACTTCCCAAATGATCTTTTACTCTGTCCACCCCTAGACTATAAACATTTAGAAATAAAACAACAAACTAGCTCCTGCTTCCATAAAGTTGAAATTCCTATAAGGAAAGAAGTTAATAAAGAAAACTCTAGCTGTTATTTCACACACTTATTCACCAACTTAGTGTACTATAAGTTCCACTCTTCTCTTTGCAAGCCTTAGGTACATCCATTTTGTATCCCTACAACTATAACAAAGCATAATATGCTGTTATCTTCAGTCCTTTAAGCCCTAGCAGTATATAAAATGGAGCCTTAAAATCTTGTAACCTGCTGCCACAACAATTCCTGCAATGAATCCCTTCAATGAAATATCTGCCAAAACCAATGAACTCTAAAAAAATCTTTTTTCTCATCTCTAAGATAATCTTGGTGTCCTTGGAACTGTCAGGTTGGTGATTTTTCATCTTTGTCAGGTTGGTGAAATCCCACCGGTTTTGTTAACCATTTCGACACTTCATATCAGTCATCTTGTACAGATTGCACTTTATCTTGCAAAACTTCGATATCTTGTATAATATTCTCAAGACAAGCCATCATAACAAGCTCATCTTCACATTAGCCATCAGTGTAATCAAAGAAATTATGATAATTATAAGGATAGCAACTTTTGAAGATTTAAAAACTAGGGTTTACTCACCATCCCCAAATACTAATTTTTTAACTTTCCATTTAGCCTTATGACATTGAGCCAATATAAGATGGAAACAAAGAACATTTTCCTAAATTGTAGGCACATGTGTTGTCATTTTCCAAAAATATTTTTCAAAAAATTTGGAATGTAACAAATGCCTATTCATTTTGTTTAATTAGAAAAGAAAGGCCTATGTACACAAGAAAGAGGGTAATTAAGATATCCTCCTAAAACAAGATAAAACACAAATAAAAGTAAAATCTTATAATTCATATAGATGCCTTCTTGGTAGCATTATGAAAAAGATGTAGGTGATGACCTAAAAGAAGTCATCATAAGATATGTCAACTCTTGAGAAAGCATATAAATACTTACCCTCATTTTTTCTTGCAACTTTTTAGCATCAAATTGTTCCCCTTCATTAAAGACATCCATTGATGCCATTGATGCCATGGCTAAGTGGCCTATGTACTCCTCAAAAAGCTCACTGCCAAAAAGCATGGCAAAGATTGCTGCTGGATCAATAATTGCTTCACTGCAATGGAAGGAAGAAAGTAGCTGGAATAAGCAGATCAACAAAAAGGTACCACATCCTATCAAAATTGATCTTCAATCACTCATTCATATATTAACAATTAGAAAATATAAGAAGCTGACGTTGAGATTCCAGATTTTCCATGTGTATCATAAGCTTGCCGTTGAGATGGGTCACTCAAAACTTGGTAAGCCTCTCCCAAAACCTGAAACCAGATTAGTAACACCCTGGGGAATCATTAATGGCTACAGAAGTTGATTAACAACAGTACAATCCAAGCTATGAATAATAATGATGAAAATGGTAGAAACAGCTAGATATTTAAATTGAGAGAAAAAAATTGTATTATTCAGCATAGGAGTACTGGGCAAATTGGCAATAGGATGCAACAAAGCAACATAAAATTCATTCACATTAAAACATTTAGGGCTTGATTGGGAGTTTTGAAGAGAGTGGGATGAGATGATCATTAATGAAGTGATATGGAGTGGGTGAGACAATCCACTCCATTGATCGGGATGGTATACCACTCCCTGCTGATTGGATGTCAAAATGTCATTAATGTAGTGAGGTGGAAATCTTGATTTTATCTTTATAATATTAACCCTTCTAATAAATTAAGCAAGTTTAGAGGGACAAAAAAGTTAATAACAAATTATAAAGATTCCAAACCATCCCAAATCTCCCAATTTGGAGGAGTTTGAAAGTGAGTGTTAGATAGTTTGCAATGGTTTTTAATTAACGTACAGGATTTTGAACCAAACTTTTATTCCAATATTGGGGCACATTTTAAACACTAATAAGCCCAAATCTACTCAATAAGAAAATAGGCCGAGACCTGATCGACTAAAGACCCACCTAAATTGGTAAAAAGTCCTGAGTTACAAGACAACAGGTTCGACAACCTGCCACCTACTAGTGAAGAGTTGTAGAAGAAATTACACTTGTTTCTCCAATTAAAAACAAAAAATTTTTACTCAGGAAAATGGAACTATATCATCTTGAGTATGAAAGAGATAATTTTCAAGAGTAAAAACCTCATACAAAAAAAATATAAGAGGAAATTTGGCTCATCATCTAGGAGAAAAATAAAATCTAGATAAACAGATATAAAGTGTGAAATTAGACATTTCTTCTAGAAAAAAAGGAATTTATATTTATTTTTGTAGGATGAAGAAAAGAATTTCAGCTTTTTACAAATACCTAACCTAAGTAATAAATCTGATTTCCTCCATGAGTAAAGATAGAATCTCAAAACAGTTAAAAAGAGAGAAATGATTGTGGGTAGGTTTAAGCTCAATTCTAAAACTGGAATATTGACATCTTGTACAACCAAAGGCATATCAAAGATCCTTACACAATATAAAATGAATGGGTGGAGGAGGGTTAATGATGATGAAAGAAAGGCCTTCATCCCTTCATCCCACAGTTTACAATAAAGGTTTAAATTTCTAAATAACAAGTTACTTGGATCCTCCACAGGAATTCCTTTTCACAGTTACCCAACTCACCAAGCCTTGAGCAACATATGTTTCTCATCACTTCAACTCATGGCTCCCACATGTTTCCATGGAAAGGGTTTACTGGACAAATCCTGAAAGCTATAGGTTTGAAATAAAATATAGCAATCTTGCCTGAAAATTTTTTGCTGCAAGAGGGTCATTTGGGTTTTTATCTGGATGTACTTGGCGTGCCTGCGAGCCCAGAAACAGAAGAAGAGAAATAAATAAGAGATAACAATATCAATTTACTACTTAGTCATAGTTCAATGTCGCACAGTTAAGACTGACGGACCATGATCCCATATGCAGTACACAAGATGTTGACTATCAAAAACTAGAAGTATAGAAGAAAGTTGTAATCGACTTTTTCAAACTTTTTCAAACTTAAAGCATTTTAGTAGTGTAGGCTATTCTTATTAATTTCAAGGTTCCAAAGAACTTATACTTGAACCGTGCCTGGTTTGGAATACAAACGAATTGTTAAATTCAACTGTAGGATACACACATCTGCTATCTTCTACCGATTCAAACCGATAAGTGGGGTTACACAGATCTATCGAAATTTAATAAAGTTTCCAAATTATGTAGCTCTAAGTAACCTTAACTCTTCGGGCATAATAAGACAATCAGTTTGTTGATCGCATTTCTGCATATGACAAGAAAAAGGTAACGCAGGAACGCAAGGATGAGACAGACTGACCTTCATGTAGTAAGCTTTCTTAATCTCGGCCTCGGTCGCTGTGGGACTGACTCCCAGCACGTCATAGTATTCGGTCTCCTTCACCATCTCAAGGAGCGGTTGATTGATTCTTTACTATGATGAAACGCCGGGAATGATCAGATCTTCACAAGGCTAGTAAGTAAAGATACAAGGGAGAAAAAGAAAACAAAAAGAAATTTATAAAATAGAGGTGGTAACTTGAATAAGATTCTAAGTCGCGTAGCCCCACAACGGAAATCAAAGGCCGGGAGCCGCTGGCGTTGACCGCTGCAATCGCGTAATTTCTTTGATGTGAATTATTTCCTCTTCGACTGTTCTCGAATTTCTACCTTCACCCTCGCATTGAACTTCAAAGCAACTACTTAAAATTGAGGGCCTTTACCATTTTGCCTCGACATTCACCTTCATAAAATTTCTGGTCAAATTCGACCCTGTCGTGAGTGGCCTTTCTTTTTCTTTTCTTTGAGTACTGTAATAAGACCCCCCCACAACTTTCATCTCGAAACAGTCGTCACAGCGCCACGGAATGGAATAACTGTAATCTGTTGTTGGCATAAATTTGTCCCGGAAATTATCATTAATAAAATATTTAGTAAAAAATAATATATCTATCAGTTTATTTTGTAAATAACAATTTTTAATTTAGTTTTTTTAAATAATTTCGTATAATTTGATTCTTTAAAAATAAAATTTTTAGTTTAGTCCTCAAAACATTTATGTCCAATTAAAATAATTCCTCAAGTGTTTGTAGGCTCTTTAAATCATTGAAATATATCCCTGATACAAAACAATGCTATTTTGAAGGTTCACAAGTCCATAGTAATTAATAACCAGGCGAGATCTCACTTTTGAGAAACGAGAAGAGCACTCCTTATTCATAGTCATTATTATATAAATAAAATTTATTATTTAATTAATTTTATATCTATTTTTTTATACATAATATCATTATATTATTTTTTAATGTAAGAGAATCTAAATTTTCATTTTAGTTGGAAGTAAGCGTTGGTAATTGGTTCATAAAATGCCATAAACTACAAATATAAATAAATAATAACTACATAAATTAAATACCTCAAATGTAGACGATTGGTGAGAGTGAAATGAAGAAAGAGTAATGCAGTATAACTAGTGAACCAATGAAATCGCAAATGTCGAGGGAAGCATTGAAATTCCAAATGTCGAGGGAAACATTTGGAGACTCCCCATTTTGGAGTTTGCAAATCCTCTCAAGTTCATCTCTCTAGTATATCATTCCTTTCGTCCTTGTTGTCTCTTAAGTTGGAGATGGTACTCTGTCTTGGTTTTGGGAGGACCCTTGGGATTGGAGACTCCTCATTTTAGAGAGTTTAGGGTTTAACATTTTAGAGTTTTAAATTTTGAATTTAAGGTTTAAGATTTGAGATTTGGGGTTATGATGTCTTGTCTTGAGAATATTATACAAGATATGGAAGTTTTGTAAGATAAAGTGCAATCTATACAAGATGACTAACATGAAGTGTTGAAATGGTTAACAAAACCGATGGGAAAATATGAGAACCAGTAGTAGACAAAGATGAAAAATCACCAACCTGACAGTTCCAAGGACACCAAGATTATCTTAGAGATGAGAAAAAAAGATATTTTTAGAGTTCATTGGTTTTGGCAGATATTTCATTGAAGGGATTCATTATAGGAATTGTTGTGTAGCAAGTTACAAGATTTTTAGGCTCCATTTTATATACTGCTAAGGCTTAAAGGACTAAAGATAACAATATATCATGCTTTTTTATAGTTGTAGGGATACAAAATGGATGTACCTGAGGCTTGCAAAGAGAAGAGTGGAACTTATAGTACACTAAGTTGGTGAATAAGTGTGAGAAATAACAGTTAGAGTTTTCTTTACTAACTTCTTTCCTTATAGGAAGTTCAACTTTATGTAAGCAGGAGCTAGTTTTTTTTTATTTCTAGATGTTTATAGTCTAAGGGTGGACAAAGTAAAAAATCATTTGGGAAGTTATTGTAGATTGAAGTAGGATGCAGGTTTAGGTCTTGGTAATTTGCTGTCTAAAATTATGGTGTTCATTTCAACAATATAGTTGGGATACAAGTTCCGAGATTGGATCTACTCATGCAAGTCCTCTGAAGTTCATCTCTCTAGTATATTGTTCCTTTCGTCCTTGTTCTCTTTAAGTTAGAGATGGTACTATGTCTTGGTTTTGGGAGGACCCTTCGGATTAGAGACTCCCTATTTTAGGGGTTTAGGGTTTAAGATTTTAAAATTTAGGATTTAGGGTTTAAAATTTAAGGATAAAGGTTTAAGGGGTTTAAGGTTTAGGGATAAGAGGTTAAAGGGTTTAAAGTTTGAGGTTTAAGGGCAGGAGGTTAAAAGATTAGGGGTTTAGAGGGTTAAAGGGTTTAGGATTTTAGGATTTAAGGTTTGGTGTTTAGTGTTTGGTCTTTGAGGGTTAAGAGGTTAGAGGTTTAGAGGGTTTAAGGATTAAGGGATAGAGGTTTAGAGTTTAACGTTTATAAGTTTAAGATTTAGTGTTTAAGATTTGAGATCTATGATTTGGGGTTCGGGTTCAAGGTTTGAGTTTTGGGGGTTCAGGGGTTTGAGTTGAGGGTTAAGGGTTGAGAGGTTGAGGGTTAAGGGTTAGGGATTAGGGTTTAGAATTTAGGATTTAAGTGTTGAGGGTTTATAGGTTAGAGTTTAAGATTTGGGATTTAGGATTTAAGATTAAGGATTAGGGATTAGATTTAGAATTTAGAGTTTAAGAATTAGAGTTTAGGGTTAAATGTTTAAGATTAAGGATTAAGGTTAAAGGTTAAGGGTTTAGGGGTGGGGGTTAAGGGTTTAGGGTACCAACTAATGTGTAACACTCCCTTTAGACTAAGGTTCATTAAAATTAATTTAAGGAGATAATATATAATTATCCAAATTATGTTACTATTAATTTAAGGAGATGTGCCTATGCATTTATACAAGTTGTTATGAAAGAAAAGACACTTATATGTATGCATAGTTAAGTTGAAACTTAATAGAATGGAAATGGTATGGACAAGTATTAAAAACAAAAATATTTCACCTACCCTTAATGTGGGATGAAACATAACATGGAAAATTGTGTAGAAATGGAAGGAAAATTATGTCTATATAATGGCAAGAGTGGAAATTGGGAATTAAAATTAAGAAATTATTATTTTTTCCTTGAATTTGCTATTTATAAATAAGGGTCATAGTTTATGAAAGGAAAGTATCATGATCAATCAAAGGAATGGAAAGAGAAACATAGAGAAAGAGAGGGAAACATAAACAAAGAAAGAAAAACATAGAGAGAAAGGAAAATATAGAAATGTAAGAAAGAAGACTTAGAGGAAGTATTTCAAATATATATTCTAGAATAGACAAGCTTGTAACCGAGTGACCAATTGTCGATATGGGATGGTTGTTGGGCATTTCACGGTTGTGTCATAAATAGGGATGGTTAAACATCCACTCGGAATAAAGATTTTAGAAAACACCGTGATGGTTGCAAATTCTAAGTTAGTGTAACCTAGATGACCAATAAAAATGAGACACTTACTTAGAATTTGGCATAATCATAGGTACAAGCTAAGTTATTATAGATTATATATAAGAAATAACGTACTAGAATAGGATTCATCAGTAAGGGGTGGTGATTCCATAGTAGCATGATCCGCCCAGAAATTGGAGAGGAAATAATCTGTGCAGTTAGCAGTGATCTCGTGAGTTTAATTATAAAAAAGTTAAACCAGCTCCATTTGAGATGAAAGGGAGTAATCCCTCTGGTCAGGGATGATCTGTCTAGATGGTAGGGACTATAGAGGGGTACTAGATCCACTAAGGGATGCCTTAGATAGTGCAAGTGGCAGAATTGTCACATAGAGAATAAAATTATCTCATTTATGTAAGTAGTAGTACGTGGAGTAGTTCCCTAGGTAACTCTCTCGATACTCTCAAGTTTGCCTTTCATAGAGATGACTTTTAGCCAAGAATTGAATATTGTTTTCCTTATGAATGATAGTTTTTTTCCTATGAATGATAAATGGTTTCCTTATATGTACTGATATTCAGTGTAACAACCCCCTTATCCTACTTTACATGCATCATAGTATATACTAGCGGAAGTATGAAAATATACAGAATAAATTTTTCCATTTCTCCTATTTGGGAATGTCAGAGGGCCTTTACTGGTTGAGTGTAACCCAAATAGGCTCTCTCTCCGTCCATTCAGATTCCACTCAACTGCCTATCCTATGCAGCATTTTTAATATCATAAATATATCATCACATATTACTTTGAAATATGAATTCTAACAACCATTGGTAGCACAATTGAGATATACTACACTAGAATTGCCAAATTCATACATACATCTACTATTTAATTTACAATATGTCATTTAGGTAGATATACAGAACTTTTAGTCTACTACAGTTTCAACTTAGTACTATACACTTCTTTGGTCTTTGCTTGGTAGCCGTGGCATTCTTCACATGCCCAGCTATCTTCTAGGCATTCCTTGTTTTTGATCATCTGAGCAAATAACTTAATAAGATTATATGAATCCCAGTAAAGCAATTTACAGTATAATTATTTGCAAAAATAGTTGCATATTCAGCTGTGACTAAGCACAGAAGACATCTCCCCACAATTCATTTCAAAAGTAAGTGAATTACTATATACTTTTAACTTGTACGAAACATAGGAAATAAATGCAAAACAATTAATAAGTATAACATAGAAAATCTGAAAATCATACATTAAAATTATGCCTGAAAATCCTCATATAATAATCTATCACACATCTCATGTGATCAATCATCTCAATTGCATGCTGTTTTATCTAAAAACATAGTTTTGGTTTGTAACATCCGCTCCAATTATGATTAAAGAGATGTTTGATAATTGTTAATTTAATGTTTAATGCTTGTGTATGTTGCATTAGTGCATATAGTTGCATTAACTTAGGGACTAAATTGAAAGGAAATAAATAGAGATTTAGCAAGAGATGGCTAGGGACTTAATTGAAAAGGGAAAAGATGAGGGAGTCTAAGAGTGCAAAATAGCTCAAGGACCAAATAGTAATTTTTTAGCATCCCTTAAACCCTAGCTGCAACCCTAAATCTTCTATGCACTTCCTACTTTCATCATTTCTAGAGAGAGAAGTAAAAGGGCACCTAGAGAGAGAAAAGGGCGAGTTAGGGCACAAGAGGGGAGTTTTGTTGAAGCAAAAGGGCAAATTAAAGCTGGAACTTAGTTCTTTAGCAAGGGAGGATCATTTCTAACACATCAAACACATATTCTGCCAAGAATCAAGGTAGCAATCCATCCTAAACCCCTTTCTTTTCTGAAAAGTTTACTGTTGCTACAAAATATGAATTTCTAATTATTTGAACTGAGATTGGGGTTAAACTTACATTCTGTATGCTTTTCTATTTCTATGAGATGTTGTGTTGCTGAATGTATGCTCATATATGTGCTTATAATGGATTAGAAGGGCTGGGTTGTGTTTATCTAGAGGTATAGACTAGTTTTCCTTGAATGTACCATGTTTGAGCTAATGGATGAGAAATATTTAATGAGAAGTAAAGTTAGTTGTATGAAAATTAAGCTCATATGTTTAGAATTAAAAATAGAATGCATTCTTGACTGGGTATTATCAAAAACTATGTTTTTTGAATTGCAGTGAAGCATAGCAGCTGACTGTTATGTATGGAGCAGTCAACTGCCATGTTCCTGGAAAACCTATAAGTGTAGAAAGAAGCTTAACAGCCGATTGCCAGATTCCTAACACGATCATTGTCGGACCGGTCCAGATCTGGCGATTGGTCGCCATCCTCACAGTCGACTATCGTGCTCTTGGAAACCCAGAAGTGTAGACAGAGGCTTAGTAGTCGACTGCCAGATTCCTAGCAATCGACTATCGGGTCCGAGTTTACACTAAGCAATTGACTGCTGTGCTCTGATTTTTGCCCAGGCACATTCCAGTAAGCCACTAGCCGGCTGCCAGCCCACTAGCAATCGATTGCTAGCTTGCTATTTAGCACTTGAGGAATACAGAGAGCCACCAGCCAATTGCTAGCCTTTCAACAGTCGACTGACAGCCCTTGAGCTTACAAAATAAGATTTTTAATGGCAATTGAGCTTGGTAATTCTCTATAATAACTTAATTAAGGGCTTATAACATAGGTAAGCAAGGAAACTAGGAGTTTTTCTAGCTTGCTGTTTGGCACTTGAGGAATACAGAGAGCCACCAGCCAACTGCTAGCCTTCCAACATTCGACTGGCAGCCCTCTAACTTGGAAAATAAGGTTTTTAATGGCAATTGAGCTTGGTAATTCTCCATAATAACTTAATTAAGGGCTCATAACATAGGTAAGCAAGGAAACTAGGAGTTTTGGGTGATGATACCCTTGTGATAATAAAACAAAGAGAGAGCAGAAAACACAAAAAGGGAAAGAGGAAAGTATTCTCAGTGTATGCCTTAGGGTAGATAGGCTCATGATCGAGTGATCGATTTTCGGTATGGGACGACCATTGGACATTCCACGGTTGTGCCATAAATTGGGATGGTTAAACATCCACTTGAACTTAGATGATTTCAAAAATACCGTGATGGTTGTGAACTTTAAGTTAGTGTCATCTTCCAAGGGCCATATGAGAAACACATACTAAGTTAAGCATAACCATGGGCATGGGCTGATTCACCCTAGAGTATATGTAGAGAATAGTATACTGGGAGTGTGATCCACCTCGAAGGAATGGTGGTGATTTCATAGTATTATGATCTGCTAAAATCAGAGAGGAAATGATCCGAGTAGAGTTAACGGTAATCCCATGAGAGTTATACCAGCCCTATTTGGGACGAAAGGGAGGAATCCCGTTGGTCAGGGATGATCTACCGGAAAAGGGCAAGGACTATTACGGTACTTGGATCTATTGGGAGACACCTCAAAATGTATAAAAGTTAAGGCATGGCTAAATAAACATACGCTTATTCATATAGACAGTGGTGCATGGAGTTGTTGCTGGGCGACTCTCCCGATTACTCTTATGGTGTTTTATATACTACTCATATGTTATAGAAATGAAATGATGGAATGTTTACTATCACACATGTGTTTTATAAGAAATTTTTTATAATGATAATGATGATGAATGTATTTCCCATGTTTTAAAGATAATATGTTTGATGAATATGCATATGTATGAGTACACAACATTATTAAATGCTACATGTATTATATCCCATTAGCATGTGATATGTTTTAGGAAAGAATGTAGAGCTATTCTGTGTGAGCACGATGATACAGGTTAATGGATTTTGTAATAGACTGTATTGCTACTGAGATTTATTTCTCACGATAGTGTTGGCATGTACCAGATGTGTAGGTCTCCTTAGGCGGGAGGTGAATGTAAAGTATGAAGAAGTGTCCAATTTGGGCATACAGACTATTTAATTTGGATAACTTAAGTACATGGTAGAATGAAGCTAGCCTTCATGATATTTTGAGAAAGGCTAGTGTTGAATTTTTTTGTATAGCCTATTCTAATTTATCTGTATATGAATTAGACTAGATTGATGAATAGACTAATTGATGGGTTATGAGTGGCAGGATTGTTGCCTTCATGCCCAATAGTTAACTAATTATATTTAATTAAAATACATGTCTATGTATAGTTAATCCAGGGTTATTTTATATACATATGTATTTATTTCGCTACAATGTTGAGAGAACCCGAGAGTAGAGACCAACCCAAATGGAACTCAATTAATCAACTTGGTAAAAAGTTTAAAATTTACTTAGGTAGAAGTGATAGTAACACACCATTATTATGATAATTATATACCTTATACCTTTAAACATTGAAAAGGAACCATAGGCTAATAGGGGTGTCACATGGTTAGGTGTGATTCGTAACACCAATCACCCAAAAATAGTGCCTTATTTTGTGAGTATGATCCATAACACCAATCACCCACTCAAGGACAGGTGAGAGCCAACTTCCAGGGCGTTCCCCCATATGTGCACATTGCTAGTCTCATCCTCATATAGTCAATTTGGCAATGCATACACATAGTTGACTAATACTTAAGGTTATAAGATACTATACTTAAACCATAATATTACCCCGTATAAGCTATCCACCCTTTACTCCTTAAACCTTCTATAGGGTTGTCCTGGTTTAAAGAATAATTCTTAACAAATATAGACCAATTCAAATAAAATAATCAATTTATAAAACAATCTGCATAGGGAATATTCAACGATCGTCCCATACCAGCTATTGAATGTCCACCCTAAGTTAGTCTATTACTATGTCATATAACCCAATAGCCAAATCTAGCAAACATGCAATGAGCATCTCATACACAGGCAAGTTTTCCTCTATACTTATGTGAGATTCTTAAATAAATCAATCATGTTCAAAAATCATTCCTATTCAATTCACAAATCATACATAAAATAGTAATCCATAATCATAAGTTGAAAGTTAGGGGAGTGTAGATTACTCTATCTTTTTACCATTTGCTTCTCTTTTGAACAGGATTTTCCTCTTTCACCTTTGGGTTGTCCTCACAAATCATTTTCTGAGGCAAACAAATTCAAGTCTCACACTTTTGCCCTTCTATAATGTGCTTATGCAAGTCTTATCTTAACCTTTCACTAAGGTTCTCCCTTATTTCCCTTTGTTTCCTTCTATTTCTTGGGTTTTCTATCACTTATCTCATGTAATTCTCATATAGGATGATGTTTGAACCTTAATCAAATCAAAACTAGGGATTTCCAAGCTCAAACCATGTTTTAAAACCATTTCTTTGCATTAGGGGAGCTATTAGTCGGCTGCCAGGAGCTGGCAGTCGGCTGATTGCTTTCTAGAAGGCTAAATTTAGCAAAACAGGGACTCGACAGTCGATTACCATACGCTTGACAGTCAACTGGCGTAACTGTGTGTGCGATTCTGGGCTTTATAGTAGCTCGATAGTCGACTAGTGCATGCCTGACAATCGATTGCTGAGCTGCTTTATGCATTTCTAAGTTTGCAAAGAACATGACAGTAGACTTGTAAATGCTAGTAGTCGACTGTTCTGTTCTTTGATAGCTCTGGAATGTTGGTTTTCACCAAATATAGCCCAGATTACTAGTCCATAACATCTAAAAATTGTATGAGCTTAGTCCCTAATCACTTTCAAGCAAAACCCATGAATTTCTAGGTCCAAAACATAACTCAAATAAGAGAATTTACATGCAAATTGAGTGAAAGAAAAACCTAACTCCACATTCTGATTTAAGCCTCACACTTGCTAAATGGAACAAATAATCTTAGCATTTTAGTTCAGAACCCTATTTCTAACCTCAAACAAACCTTAAAATCAGTTTATCCAGTCTAAATCTCAAAAAATCCTAAATGCCTTATTTTTCCTATTTTCATTTTCTTTCTCAGATCACAGCAGATTGGATGAGTTTTAAGGAAGGAATTTATTCCTAAATGAGATGTAAATGATTTCTTAAGACTTAAATGGAAGATTTTTACCTAAAATCTGAGTTCAATTGCTTCAATCTTGATCTCCTTCTATTTCTCTCTTTCTCTCCTCTTGCCCGTGTACTTCCTCTTTTCCTCAGATACAGAAATGTGATGGTAAGGAGGGAGATGGTGCACATGAAGGGAGAAAGGAAATGGCATTGTGTACTTGCTCAGGGACCATCTTACAATTTACAAAAATTTGCATTTTAGTCCCTTCTCTTATAACCTCCATTTCCTTATTTCATTTAAATCCTCATTTGACATTTCAAGATTATAATCATTATTAAAATTTCCAAGGGACCGGGTATTACAATCCTATCCCCTTAAAAGAATTTTGTCCTCAAAATTCATACCTACAAACAGTCTCGGATAGCGTTGCCTCATTTCTTCTTCATTCTCCCACGTCATTTCCTGCGTTGCTACATCCTGCCACAATACCTTAACCAAGGGAATTGCTTTATTCCAGAGTTGCTTAGTCTTAAAGTCTAGGATTTGGACAGGAGTATATTCATAAGTTATATTTTCCTTTAATATTATTGGTTAATTCCCCAATACATGTATGGAATTTGGGACGTATTTTTGGAGTTGCGAGACGTGAAAGACGTTATGCAAATTTGACAGGTAGGGAGGTAAGGCTATCTGGTAGGTGACTGGACCAACACTTTGTAGGATTTGGAATAGTCTTAAGAATCGAGGACTTAATTTCTTCGTCCTTATTTGTTTACCAATACCCGTAGTAGGTGACACTCTAAAAAACACGTGATCTCCCTTATTAAACTCTAAAGGTCTCCTCCTTCTATTGGCATAATTTTCTTGCCTTTATTGAGCTACCCTTATCTTCTTTCTGATTATCTTGATTTGATTAATGGTCTCCTGCACCATCTCTGGTCCTATTAGGGTACTCTCCCCCATTTCTACCTAGCTCAAGGGTGACAGTGATCCCATGAGTTTATACCAGCCCCTTTTAGGGAAATGAGGGGAGCAAAGTATTCAAAGGAATATCGATCCCGCTGGTCAGGGATGATTTGTCGGTAAAGGGCAGGGACCATTATGGTATTTGGATCCACTAAGGGATGCCTCAGATAGTACAATAGTAAATCATAACTAAATAGTCACGCAGTTATTAATATATGTAGTGGTAAGTAGAGTTGTTTGCTGGGCGATGCTTCTGATAACTCTTATTATATGATTGTTCTCCTGCTCACTTTTTTAAAGATGAATGTATTGATTTTACCATATGAAAGTATTATGACAAGAATGATGATGAATTGACATCCCATGATTTGAATTCTTATATATTTCAATGTATATGCATTCATGAGAGCACAAACCATGGAAGTATGATTCATACATTGTACCCCGATAATACATGCTATATTTTAAGTGTTGAGATGAGAATGTAGAGTATTTCTGTATAATTATGACAGTACAAGTCAGTAGATTTTTAAAATAGGTTTACTTGTGATTGAGAATTATTTCTCACATAAATGCTAGCGTGTATCAGATGTGTAGGTTCCTGGCTAGAGATTAAGGTAACCGAGGAGAGGTACCCTCTATGGGGTATTTTGATAAAGTTTATTTTGGATAGTGTAGGATTTTAATTTATTGGGCTAGCCTTTATGATTTTTGAGGAATTCCTTCAAGGAAACATTTCTAGAGAAATAATTTCTCCAAAATTTGAGAAATGCAAAGGAGGTTCAGTTTATGCAAATTAAGTAGGGAAATTTGTCTTTTGAGGAGCACTTGGCAAAATTTGAGGAGTTATCAAAATTCTCCTATTATCTGAAATATAGACTTGATGAAGCCTGAAAGGCGATGACCTAGAAGCTAGCCTGAATCCAGAGTTGCAAAATTTTGTGGCACCTCAGGAGATCCAAGATTTTGCTACCCTGGTCAATAAATGCAGAGGAAAATACTTCTCTAGGAATACTTTCTTAAATGATTCCTCTGTGAATGGGACTCCCTGGGCCTCCATCAACTGTTTAGCTGCACTCTACCAGTACTCAGCCTCTCCAACCTTAACACCCCATTTTTGAAGTCAAAACATAGTTCAAGCAGTCAATTGCCTATGCTCAGCTAACTAACTTGTAGTAGTCTTTATCTTGAGGAATCTACTTTTACTAACGAGTCAGCTATGTGCTAATCGTGATTTTGCCACCTTAGTGAATAAGTGTTGCATTGCCTCAAGGACTTTGGCGGCTATGGATAAGGAAAAGCAAGGATCCCACTTTCTTAAAAGGAAGATATAACAGGGGTTTGTATAAGGCAAAGGAAGTAAGTTTGCTCGAAACCAGAAGGGGAAAAGACCTATGAATGTGCCAACACCTACAAGTAAACGATTCCCTTCAATCTGATGATTTAATTAAAGGTCAGTATTTTATAAATGATGTTTCCTTGATTATACTATTTGATTTTGGTGCCACTCATTCCTTCATTTTCCTTGAATGTGTGGAAAGATTGAGCTTACTTGTGTCTAAATTACTTTATGAGTTATCTATTTCAACTAATGTAGGAAAGAAAGTTTATACTTCTTTAACTTGCTTAAATTGTCCAATCGTGGTTGAAAATAGACCTTTTATTTTTAACCTTATCTATCTACCATTAGTGGATTTATATGTCATTCTTGGGATGGACTGGTTGTCTTTTAATAAGGTGGTCCTAAACTATTTTGAGAAGTTTGTGACTTTTATGCACACTATACCTGTGAATAGGGGTATTGAGGAAAAGATCTAATGATTATATTTCCTGTGTTCTTCTGAGGTTGAGAGTCAGCATAGGCTTGATAGTGTCCCCGTAGTCAGAGAGTTCCCTGATGTCTTTCTAAAGGAGATCTCTATTCTTCCACCAGAGAGAAAAGTAGAATTATCTATAGAGTTAGTCCCGGGAGCGAGATCGATCTCTATAGCACCCTATAGGATGTCTCCCTTAGAACTAGGTGAATTGAAGGTGCAAATGGAAGACCTTCTAGAAAAGTAATTCATTAGGTTTAGTGCTTCATCATGGGGAGAACCGGTGTTATTTATGAAGAAAAAGGATAGAATTATGAGAATATCTATAGATTATAAGCAATTGAACAAAGTGATAGTGAAAAAAAAATCCCTTCCCTAGGATTAATGATCTGTTAGACTAATTAAGAGGAGTAGCTGTATTTTCTAAGATTGATTTAAGGTCGAGGTACCATCGAATTAGAGTCAGAAGTGAGGATATACCTAAGACCACTTTTAGGACTAGGTGCATTATGAATTTCTTGTAATGTCATTTGGGTTGACAAACGCTCCAGCTATTTTCATGGATTACATGAACCGCATCTTTAGACCCTACCTTGATTAATTTGTAGTAGTGTTCATTGATGATATTCTTGTATATTCTAGAAACAGGCAAGAGTATGAACAACACCTTAGGATTGTGCTGCAAGTGCTTAGAAAAAAATAGTTGTATGCTAAACTGGAGAAGTGTGAGTTTTGGCTAGAGAAAGTAAGATTCCTAGGGCATGTATTTACCAAGGATGGGGTAGCAATAAATCCAAGTAAGACTGGCTAATAGGCAGGCAGAGGCTACCACCTAGCAAGCTGCTACTATGGCAGAAGTTTTGAGACAAGCCAATGAGAACAAAAATGTCTATGGTGATCTGATTTAGGGTTTAGGGTTGAGGATTTAGGGTTAATAGTTAAAGGATTAGGGGTTTAGGGTTGAAGGTTAAGGGTTAAAGGTAAAGGTTTAGGGGTTTAGGGTTAAGGGTTAAAGGATTAGGGGTTTAAAGGTTAGGGGTTTAGGGTTTAAGGGTTAAGGGTTAGGGGTTGGCAATTAGAGGTTTTGGATTTGAGGGTTAAGGTCTAAAGGTTAGGGATTATGTAACGCCCATAACACTCCCTTAGCTTATGGTTCCTTTTAGTTCTTTAAAGGTATAGTGTGTATATATATATATATATATATTAATAGTAAAGTGTTACTGTTACATCTACCTGAGTAAATTTAAAACTTTTACCAAGTTGATTAATTGAGTGCCATTTAGGTTGGGTTCTACACTCGGGCTCTTATAATGTCGCAGCGAAATATCAGATCAAATACTTATACATAATTCATCTTAAGTAGTTATACACAAACATACACAAGTACTCATTCATTAATTTTAATTTACTCATTAGGGTATGGGGGTAACTATAACATCCGCTCCTAGTATAATTAAAAGAGATGATTGTTGATTGTTAATTTAATCTTAATGCTTGTGTATGTTACATTAGTGCATATAGTTGCATTTGTGTAGGGACTTAATTGAAAGAAATAAAGTTCTAAGTTGAGAGTGTGGCCAAAGACCTAAGTGAAAAGGAAATATGTATGGAGATTAAAACGACAAAGGGGCATTAGAATGTAATTTCCTAAATTTTTCTTAAACCTTAACTGAACCCTAAGCCTACCACACACTTTCAACTTTCATCATTTTAGTGAAAGAAGCAAGAGGGTGGCTAAAGAGAGAAAGGGGCGAGTTAAGGCATGAGAGTAAAGTTTTGCTGAAGGAAAAGGTAGATTTAAGGCTAGAAATCAATCCTACAGCAAGGGAGAATCATTCCTAACACATCTTACACATACATTTGGCAAGGAATCAAGGTGGCAATTCATCCTATACCCCATTTCTTAAATGTACAGAATGTTTACTGATAAATGTGATTTTTGAAATGTTTGAAGTTAAGTTGGGGTTTTAAACCTACATTCTATGTGTTTTAATTGCTATTGGGTAATTTGTGCTGATTTACCTTGCTCATTTATGCTTGTGAATGATTTTGAAGTTAGGGTTTTTGCCATAAGTGAGAAAGATGCAGTTTGATTTTAGTTTGAACATGTTAAGTTATGTTATGGGCATTTTATGAAAGAGAAATGATATTTGAATGTTGCCATTGAGTTTATGATTTATGAACATGTTTTTGAGGCCAAACTCTGGGTTAAACCATAATTTTTCAAGTAAACCAAGTGCTACGACTGCCAGCCCTGGAAGTCGACTGCCGTGCTCATCCTCTACCCAGAAAAGCATGGCAAAATGCTAATAGTCAACTACTAGCTCCTAAAAGTCAACTATCATGTTCTTTATTTTCCAAAAAAATTTTTAGAAGCTAGCAGCCAATTGCCAGGCACTGGAAGTCAATTGTCAAGGCTAGCAGTCGACTGTCAAGTCTCTAGCAACTGATTGGTAAATCTCGGCCAAGAGAGGAAATTTTAGACAGTAAGCTAGCAGCCGACTGCCAGTAAGGGGGAAGTCGACTGTCAGCCCTCTATTTCAGAAAATAAGCTCAATTGACCATTTTAAGAGGAAATTAGCCTAGACTTTGACTCAAACTAAGGATCTAAACTAGAGATGTAGTGGGTAACATGCATAAGATAGAGTCATGAATCCCTTGGGTGATGAGACTTCTGGGATAGTGAAATAAAGAGAGCAGAAAGCACAAAAGAGGAAAGAGGAAAGTATTCTAAGTGTATGCCTTTGAGTAGATAGACTCATGATCGAGTGACTGATTGTTGGTATGGGACAGCCATTGGGCATTCCACGATTGTACCATAATTTGGGATGGTTAAACATCCACTTGAACTTAGATGTTTTTGAAAACATCATGATGGTTGCGAACTTTAAGTTAGTGTCATCTCCCAAAGCCCATATGAGAAACACATACTTAAAGTTAAACATAACCATAAGCATGAGTTGATTCACCCTAGAGTATATATAGAGAATAACATACCAAGAGTGTGATCCATTAGAAAGGGATGGTGATTCCATAGTACTATGATCCACCCAAAAGCATAAAGAAAATTATCTGGGTAGAGTTGACGGTGATTCTATGAGTTTATACCAGCCACGTTTGGGACAAAAGGGAGGAAATCCTGTTGGTCAGGGATGATCTGTTGGAAAGAGGCAGGGACCATTAAGGTACTTGGATCCATTGGGGGACGCCTCAGAATGTACAAAAAGTTAAGGCATGACTAAATAGCCATACGCTAATTCATATAGATAGTGGTGCATAGAGTTGTTGCTGGGCGACTCTCCTAATTACTCTTAGGGGGTTTTATGTACAGATTACATGTTATGAAAATGAAATGATGGCATGTTTACTATCCCACATATGTTTTATATGAAAATGATGATGAGAATGATGATGAATGGATATCCCCTATTTGAAAGATGATATGGTTAAATGTACATGCATAAATCTGAGCACATGGTTGAAAGTATGTTGCATGCATTATACCCCAATATTATATGCTATGAATTATGTTTTATGATAAAAGAATGTAGAGATTTTCTGTGTATGCACGGTGGTACAAGCTGATAATTTTTAAAGATAAGTTGTGTTACTACTGAGATTTATATCTCATATTAGTGCTGGCATGTATTAGATGTATAGGTCTTGTGGCTGAAGAGGAGGTAATAGGGTAAGAAATACCCACTAGAGGGTATATAGAATTGATTAATTTATTTTGAGATAGTATAGGCACATGCTATCATTGTACTAGTCTTATGATTTTTGGAAAGGCTAGTCTAGAATATCTCTTATATAACCTATCTAAATTTTTGATGTATATGAACGAATGTTTAGACTAGTTGATGGGGTCATGAGTGGAAGGATTGTTGTCTCCATGCCCAATAGTTATTTAACTATATTTGACTAAGGATGCATGTTTATGTATAGTTAATTCAGGTATATATATTCTATTTTTTTGCGAGAGTAAGTGAAACCCAAGAGTAGAGACCTAACCTAAGATGCACTCAACCAAATTGTAAAATTTTTTAAAATCACTAGGGTAGAAGGATAGTAACACACTAATACGCATATATTATATTTATTAATAACTAAAAGGAACCATAGGCTAAGGGAGTGTTACAGCAATAACCCTGCCACTCATAACCCTATCAAATTTTGTATCCATAAATTCAGACTAATCCATATACATCTAAATCAATATAGGTTATACAAGAGATATTCTTTACTAGTCTCTCTAAAAATTATAAAGACTAGTATGAATTGAACATGTGCCTATACTATCCAAAATAGACATTCTCATGTACCCTCATGAAGGATACTTCTTTCCTTCTTACCTTCTTCTCCAATCGAGGAACCTACATATCTGGTACACATCAACACTCATGTGAGAAATGAATCTCAGTAGCAATGCAACCTGTCTTAGAAAACTACTAACCTATATCACTATATTTATATGAAAATCTCTACATTCTTTCATCATAAAACATACATATACTATATACTATGGGGATGTAATGCATGCTACATACTTTCAATCATATGCTTAGATTTATGCATGTAACTTTAAACGTTTAAACTTTGAAATATGGGATGCCCATTTATCATCATCTTATTATAACTTCTCATATAAAACATATTGTGGGATAGTAAACATGCCATTACTTTACTTTAAACATATGAGCAAGATATATAACACCATAAGAGTAATCAGGAGCGTTGCCTTGTGAACATTCCACGCATTATCTATATGAATGAGTTTGTGACTATTAAACTACCCTTTAGCTAACTCTAGCTTTTAACTTTAACTTTACATTTTTGTACATTTTGGGGTGTCCCTTAGCCAGATCTGAGTACCATTTCATAATTAGCGGGATAGTTGTCAACTCTACCCAACATCTCCCTTCCTCTAATGATACTAGTAATCAACTCATGAGATCACTGTTAACTCTACCTGGATCATTTTTTCTCCGCTTTTAGGCGAATCATAATACTATGGAATCATCATCCCTCTCTGATGGATCATACTCCCAGTATGCTATTCTCTACATATACACTAGGGTGACTCAGATTATGTCCATGGTTTTTCTTAACTCTAAGTATATGTTTCTTACATGGCCTTTAGAAGATGACATTAACCTAAAGTTCACAACCATCACAATGTTTTTGCAATCATCTAAGTTCAAGTGGATGTTTAACCATCCCAGTTGATGGCACAATTGTGGAATGCTAACGGCTTTCCCATACCGATAATCGGTTACTCGACCATGAGCCTATCTACCTTTAAGGCATACGTTCAAAATACTTTCTTTTTTCCTCTCTTTTGTTCTCTACTTTCTCTTTGTTTTACTATTACAAGGATCCTCTCATCCTAGTGACTCGTGACTTTATCTCTTGCATGTTAGTCACTATATCACAAGTTTATATCCTTAGTTTGAGTGAGAATTTGGGCTAATTTCTTCTTAAAATGGTCAATTGAGCTTATTATCTAAGTCAGAGGGTTGGTAGTCAACTACTCCCTTGCTGGCAGTTGGCTGCTAACTCACTGTCCATCCCTATCTTGGCCGAGACCTACTAGTTGGTTGCTAGGGGCTTGGTAGTTGATTGTTAGCCTCAATAGTCGACTCCCAGGGGCCGGCAGTTAACTGTTAGTTTTTTGAAAAATTTTCTAGAAAACTAAGAACACGACAATCAACTTTCAGGGGCTAGTAGTTGGCTGCTAGCATTCTGTCTGACTTTTCTGGGTAGAGGATGAGCATGACAGTTGACTTTCACAGTTGGTAATCAGCTACTAGCGCTCGGTCTATTCTAAAAATCATTGTTTCACCCAGATTTTTTCCCCAAAAACATGTTTTCAAACTCTTTTCTCAAGCTATGAACTTAAAGCCAACATTTAAACATCATTTAACATCTATAACAGAGCCAAAACTCAACTCAACATATCTCAAAGCTAAGATCAAAACACATTTTCGCACTTAGGACAAAAGCCTACTTTCACAATCAATGACAAGCATAAATGAGCATAACCATTCAGTAAGCACTACCCAATAGGTTTGAACCCCAGAGGTAACTTAAAACATTTATAAATCACATTTTTCAGAAAATAACTACATATTTCAGAAATGGGGTTTTGAGTTGAGTTGCTACCTGAATTTCCTGAGTAATGGGCATGTATGATGTGTTTAAATGGTCCTTCTCTTACTGTAGGACTGATCCCCATCCTCAAATTCATCTTCCCTTCAATAAATCTCCTCTTCTTTGTCCTGACTTAGCCCCTTCTCTCTCTCTACTTGCCCATCTCTTTTTCTCTCTAAAAGAGGCTGAAGATTGGAATGTGTTTTAGGGTTTTAGGGCTTCTGAAATATAATTCTCCCTTAATTACATTCTAGTCCTTAGTCATTTATATCTTTAGCCTCAATACATTTTCCCTTTTCAATTTGGTCTTTATCCATCTTTTAGCTAAACTTTTATTTCTAGCAACCAAGTCCCTACACTAATGCAACTATATGCAATTAATGCAACATACACAAGCACTAAAATTAAATTAACAATTATTAAACATCTCTTAATCATATTTAGAGCGGATATTACATTTCTCCCTTTCTTTAAAATAATTTTGTCCTCAAAATTAGAACGTACTTATTCGAATAATTCTAGGTAGGACTTCCTTATATCCCCTTCCTTCTTTCATGTCACCTCTTGTGGAGATGACTGATCCCATAAGACCTTAACTAGAGGGATAACCTTGTTCCTCAATTACTTGACCTCATTCCTGATAATTTTTAAAGGTTTTGGATGATAAGTTAAATTTTCTTTTAACTGTACTGTACTATCATCAAGAATGTGTGATAGGTCATGGATATATTTTCAGAGTTGCGAAACATGGAAAACATTATAGAGGTTCGATAAGAACGGGGGTAAGGCTATCTGTTAGGCTACTTGACCAACCTTTCTTAAAATTTAGAATGGCCCAATAAATCTTAGATTTAACTTTCTGGACTTAATGGCTATACATATACCAGTGATCGGCAATACCCTAAGAAAAACATGATCCCCTTCATCGAATTCCAGTGGTCTCTTTCTTTTTTTGGTATATTTCTTCTGCCTATCTTGAACTCTAGCCATCTTATCCTTGATAATCCTGATTTAGTTTGTAGGGTGCCATCCCTATGCTAGAATAGAAACTGTTGTTGTATGAGAATTCTATCAATACTAGGCTTTGGTCCCAACTCCCCTTGTGATCCAAGGTGCATGACCTAAGCATATCCTCTAAAGTCTGAATAGTCCTCTCGATTTTTCCACCCATTTGAGAATGATAAGCGGTACTTAAGCTTAACCTAGTACCAAAAGCTTTTTGAAAGGCTCTCCAAAATCTAGAGGTAAATCTAGGGTCTCTATTTGAGATAATGCTAGTGGGGATTCCATGAAGTCTCACTATCTCCTGGATATACAAACGAGCTAATTGTCCAAGGATAAATTGATCTTAATGGGTAGGAAATGTGCAGACTTAGTTAATCGATCTACTATCACCCAAATAACATCATTTCCTGACTGAGTCCTGGGTAAACCTACTACAAAGTCTATAGAAATCTTATCCCATTTCCATTCAGGGATATCAAGAAGTTGTAACAATCCAGCAGGTTTTTAATGTTCAATCTTCAGCTGCTAATACACTAAGCACTTAGCAACATACTCAGTGATGTGCTTTTTCATACCTGGCCACGAAAATCTTCCCTTTAAGTCTTAATACATCTTAGTGGCACTAGCTTGAACAGTATAGTTACTCCTATGGGCTTCATTTAAAATTTTCTCCCTTAATTCCCATAGATATAAACCCTGTTCTGGAAGGTCATTAGCCTATCGGCCTCCTTATGAAATTCTTTTGGGTCCTTTAGAGGCTTTAAGAATTCATCCTCCTATTGGGCCTTTAGGATCTGAGTCTTAAAGTCATTCTCACTTCGCAATTCACCTAGACTTATTCTGTCTGGTAGCATTAATGTTGATAAACTCAATTTTCTAAAATTTTCTATCAAATTCATTTCGCTCACCATCATTTGAGCTATATGGAAAGATTTCCTACTCAGGGAATTTGCCACAACATTGGCTTTGTCTGGATGGTATTTTAACTTAAAGTCATAGTCTTTGATGAACTCTATAATGCCTTTATCTAGTATTACAATTCCTCCGATGTAACCAGATAAGTTCGGTACATTATTATTATCCTTTTATTATTAATGTCTGAGCATTTATACCATTGGGTTTTATTAAAGTGGATTAGGTTTGAGTTCTTTTGCTCAAATCAAACTCATACGCATAACAGAATTAAAATAGCATACATTTATATTACAACTGATAAATGTTAAATAAATCTATGTTACACCTTTTGTGAACTTGTACCAGGATATATGAAGTACCTATCCATAAGGAGTCAGGAGACAACAATCATGTCACTCAGACTCATTTTAAATAATAAGGATGGATAGATCCTTCACAGATCCTTGCCTCAGCAATTTCCTGTTTTTCTTTCATATACACAGCCAAAATACTAGTCCTAATTCTAACTCAAAAATATATCTAGAATCAGGACCCCAAAATAAGGAATTACAAAAATATTTCTATCAGAAGTATGCCCTCTAATGCTATCTCTATCCTTTCCCGAGATTGCTAAACAGCTGGATCTGATACATATTAGCAATAAATGAGAAAACAAGTTTCCTAGTAACTTAGCAATTCATCATTATTTTAAAACCTACTAATATGTACCAGGGTGCAAGCACTAAAAATATTTTTCATCTACATTCTTGGTATTTAAAACATAGTCTTATTCATAAATACAAATTAGTAAGCATTATATGATTATTGGAAATGTCAGTGTGATAAAATAGATATTCTCTATTAAGTAAAACATCTTTTTATGGGATTATGCATGTCATCACAAACAAATAAACGAAAATCATTTATGCATTTCATTCTTAAAACTTACCTTTATAAATTGATTGTGCACACTTGGGCACCTTGTGGACACTTGGCCACCTTGATAAATCAATTGTGCACACTTGGGCACTTTGTGGACACTTGGCCACCTTTATAAAATTTATTGTGCACACTTGGGCACTTTATGGACACTTGGCCATCTTTATCAAATTTATTGTGCACACTTGGCCACCTTTATAAAATTTATTGTGTTCCAATTGTCTATTGGTATGTAGTATTAAATTAACCATCCATAATCTCTTAAATTCTCAACATAAGAACACTAATGGCATAAATAGGAATAAATTGCATTCACCCTTCCTTTAATTCTAACTTTCTCATCTTCCCTTGACTTTAGCCATTAAAAGACATTTTATAAGTCATTATCATTTGCTTATGCATTCAGCTACTAGAACCAAAATTTGGAGGGGGGGAGTTGTGTTCGCCTGTGATGATATGTCAATAATCCCTAAGGTTTTACATGCCACATGGTACAATTTCTCCCACCTTTCTATAATTTACACTTAGTGAGGTCATACCTTAAATTCTAGGGTAATTGATTCATACTACATGCTAATTCAAGGTTACACACCCTTCTCAATTCTTATATTTCAATACTAAAGTGAATCTTTATTAGCCAAAGCTAAATTTTCTACATCTTAATTCATCACAATTTCTTTCTTTTCCTTAGCCCAACCGAATTGCAATCTTACTCAAAAAATTTCAAGCAAGTAAATTCATGTCTTGCAAAAGCCAATTTCGGGTTTAGTATACCAACAAGAAGAACATTATAATTTTAAAACTACATTCTAATTAGAATCCTTCATTTAGGTGTCTACAACTTCACACATATATTAACCATTCAAGAATGCAATATTTCAGCCCTATCTCATGCTAGAATTTTTCATTATGCAAGCTGAAATTTACTAGCAATAGTTCTTTCATGGAGATGGCAACATACACTTTGTCACATCTACAACATAACCAATTCACCAGGCAAGCTTAGCCAACATGACATTCATATCATCAAGAATGTAGGGAAGAAAGTAATGTTCCATGAAAGCTTGTAAAAACATGGTGACTATGTATACTAAACTATGGAACAAAATTTTAAGAATTGCTAACCTACCTCAAGTGGTGCAAAAATGATGAAATTGTCTTGACTCTTCCTTTGAGTTTCCCTTTCCCCCTTGCTTCCTCTTGTCTTCGGTCAACTTACTCTTCTTCCTTATAAATCTTTTTTTTTTTGTGTTCTTAAGACTCACACTACTCTCTCCCTTTTTGGATACCTCCGTGTGAGTGTGTATTTTCTAAATATGAAGTGCCCTCCCTTTCTCTCTTGCCGTGTGTGGGTATACATGTATGTTAAAAATGAAATTTCAATTTCATTCCCACGTGTGGTTTAGTGCAGCCCATTTTCCTTGAAGTTTTGTATTCTCACTTGGTTAAAGGGGACGCTACCTTCATTCTCATCATTCACGCTACTCTATTTTCTCTTTTTGTTTATTCTTAATTGTCATTACTTATGCCACATGTATACCTTTAATTACTATTTACATTTCCTTGCAAACCTTGGTTTAGCCACTTGGGCACGTTAATGGAAAGGAGGAGGAAATTCATGCCAAGGAAGGGAAGGAGGAAGTCATGCCTATGTAAGTTGCCCACGCCACATCATGCAGGGCTGTACGGTCATGTTTGAAGGGAGGAAGTCATGCCATCTTCATTCTTCCAAGCAAGCTGTATGACTCTTTATTCTCCTTCCTCGGGCATCTCAAGGCAACATAAGGGAAGGGGAAAGAAAACTTGCATCCCACGTCAAGTGTCCTTCTACGTAAGCCTTGCTTCTCATGCACTCCACACGGCTTGGAAATTCTATTTTCATGAAGTTATGAAGCCATTTCCTTAGTGTGCTGCATGAATATATACCTATTTACTCCACCCCTTACATGTAGGCTTCTCCCTTCATGCAAAACATTATGCTCTATGCAAGGCACACGTGAGTCTCCCACTTAAAGCACGTTGGTGGCAACACAAGGGAAGGGAAGAAAACTTGTATCACACGTTTCCTCCTTCTCTCTTCCATCTCCCCCACCAACTGCACACATACACATGCATGTTTTATTTTAAATAAATTTTGCACTCTTACTTTACAATACACGCACACATTTGGCTATTTTTCCTTGTCTCATTTTACTTATTAATTGGCAAAGCCATTCAGTCACTTGAGAAAAAAGGAAGGGAAGGGAGTTTAATGCCACACGTCACTCTCCATTGCTTCCATTTCACTCCACAAAATTCATATGTATATATATATATGTATATATTGGATGCTAACCCTTTTCCTTCCCTTCATCAATTGCACATGCATGTATTTTAAGTTAGCTATACTCTTCACTTTTGGTAATTCGGTTAGGTAAAAAGGAAGAAATTAAATCATGCACCCAAATTTTCACATATTTCCCTTGTGAAATTTATAATCCATTACATCACTATGGCAATTACATCACATTTTATGGCTACTCATCAAATTAATTAAGGAAACATTTAATTTAAAACCAATCAAGAGAATATGGGGTGTTACAAACTCCATCCATCTCTTCTGTCTCATGTTTAGCTCCTTATGATCAAAGAGGTATTTGAGACTTTTGTGGTCACTAAATACCTCAAACCTAGACCCATAAAAGTAGTGCCTCCAAATTTTCAAGGCAAATACTATAGTTGTTAATTCTAGGTCGTGAGTAGGGTAATTACTCTTATAAGCCCTTAATTGTCTAGAAACATAGGCCACTAATTTTCCCTTTTGCATCAAGACACATCCTAGACCTTTCTTGGATAAACCTTCTGTAGTAACCAGCTAATCCAAGGAAACTACGAATTTTAGTCACTGTTGTAGGTTTCTCCCAATGAACCACCACTTCAATCTTACTAGGATCTACTGTTACCCCATCCTTGGTAATCACATGCCCTAGGAACCTTACTTTCGCTAACCAAAACTCGCACTTCTTAAGTTTGGCATATAACTATTTCTCTATAAGCACTTGCAACATAATCCTAAGGTGTTGTTCTTGCTCTTGCCTATTCCTAGAATATACAAGAATATCATCAATGAACACTACCACAAACTGATCAAGGTAGGGTCTAAAGACGTAATTCATGAAATCCATGAAAATAGTTGGAGCATTCGTCAGACCAAATGGCATCACAAGAAATTCATAATGACTATACCTAGTATTAAGAGCGGTCTTAGGTATATCCTTACTTCTCACTCTGATTTAATGGTACCATAACCTCAAATCGATCTCAGTAAACACAACTACTCCTCTTAATTGATCTAACAAGTCATCAATCCTAGGGAGGGGATATTTGTTTTTCATTGTCACTTTATTCAATTGCTTATATTTTATGCACATCCTCATACTTTCATCCTCTTTCTTCACGAATAACATTGGTGCTCCCTATGATGAAGTACTATGTCTCATGAATTACTTTTTTAGGAGGTCTTCTATTTGCATCTTCAACTCACTTAATTCTAAGGGAGACATCCTATAAAGTGCTATAAAGATCGATCCCGCTCCAGGACTAACTCTATAGAGAATTCTACTTCTCTATCTAGTGGAAGGCTAAAAATCTACTGGGAAAGACATCAGGGAATTCTCTAAATATAGGGATGTTATCAATCTTATGCTAACTCTCAACCTTAAAAGAACACAAGAAGCACAATCTTTAGATCTTTTCCTCCGTACCCCTATTCACAGGTATAGTGTCCATAAAAGTCACAGACTTCTCAAAATAGTTTAGGAATATCTTATTAAAAGATAGCCAATCCATTCCAAAAATGACATATAAATCCACAAAGGCAGACAGATAAGGTCAACAACAAAAGGTTTAATTTCAACAATGATAGGGCAATTTAGATAAGTCAAAGAAGTTAAAACATGTTTCCAACTGTAGTAGAAATAGATAACTTATATTGAAATTTGGTTATAGGTAAGCTCAATCTTCCCACATATTCATGAGAAATAAAGGAATGAGTGGTGCCAAAATCAAATAGAACAATTAATGGAACATCATTTATAAAATATTGACATTTTATAGAATCATCAGATTGGTTTACCTCTTTGCCCTTGAAGGTGGAAACTTTCCCTCTAGTTAGAGGCTTAAAGGCCTCAATTGGTTTCTTCCATAGCGGGCACTCCTTAATGAAATGTCTTGGCTTACCACACTTGTAGTAGCCATTCTTTCCCAGCAAACATGGCTTACTCCCATGGTTCTTCCCATACATGGGGCAGTTGTCTAAAGCAGTATGCCCAACCATAGGCTTCTTCCCTGACTGGCCTTTACCCAACTTACCTTCTCTTTCCTTGGTAAAATCCTGTTGTGACTTCCTCTTAATGGGATTAAACTCTTTCTTTCCCTTCCCAGTCTCTGCTAAGCTCTTAGAAACTATGCGACACTTGTTAGCTAATATGGCATAGTTTCATATCTCTAACAGAGCCACAATGATCCTCAATTCTGGATTCAGCCTGACCTATAAGTGTATGACCTTTCATGCTTCATCATACCTCACTTACAGGTAAGAGGAAAACTTAGATAGCTCCTCAAACTTTGCCAAGTAATCATCGAAGGACATGTTGCCTTGTCTTATCTTCATGAATTCTATATCCTTCTCATTCCTCGTGCTATGGAGGAAGTGTTTCTCCGGGAATACCTCTTTGAAGGAATCCCAAGTGATTTAGACTCTTTGGGCCTTTATCAACTGCTTGGCCCCCTTCCACCAATTCTCGACCTCTCCAGCCAGCATATACGTAGAGAATTGCACTTTCTGGGCCTCTGTACTCCCCAGAACTACAAATAACTTCTTCATCTCTTCCAACAACTTTTCTACTAGCTTCGGGTTAAACTTGCCCTTAAAGGGAGGAGGTTTAGCTTTTTGAAACTCAGGCCACCCTTTGTAAGCCTGATCTCTCACTTATTCCTCTTCAGGGTTAGGGTTATGGTTCCTATTTCTATACTCCTACATTTGCCTTAGTACTTTAGTAGTGGTAGCAGTCTGTTGGGTGGCAGCAGTGGCCTGCTGAGTGGTAGCAGTAGTTTATTCTCTCATAACCTCTACCATCCCCATAAGGGTTTACATCACCCCAACTAAGTTCGCTTCACCACCTTTGTCACTTGAACTATTTCTCCTAGGAGGCACTATAGCTTACTCTTCATAACAAATATTATTGAGGTGATCAGTCTCATTAACAAAATATTTATAAGAGAATATATGACTTCACAGAAAATACTATACATCTAAAACCTAACACTCTATTCCTCAAGTCAAAAGATAACATAAGTATTCAACTGCCTAGGCTCAGCTAACTAACCTGTAGTAGTCTCTATTCTAAAGAATCTACCCATACTACCTAATTAGCATCTATCACCACTGAGCCAGCTATGTGCCAATTGTGGTAGTCGTACTCTAATACCAACTAAGTGTAACGCTCGTAACACCCCCTTGGCCTATGGTTCCTTTTAGTTCTTTAAAAAATATAGTATACATATATATATATATTAATAGTAGTGTGTTATTGTTACATCTACCTGAGTAAATTTGAAACTTTTACCAAGTTGATTAATTGAGTAACATTTGAGTTGGGTTCTACACTCAGGCTCTCATAATGTCGTAGTGGAATATCAGATCAAATACATATACATAATTCATCCTAAGTAGCTATACATAAACATAAACAAGTACTAATTCATTAATTTTAATTTACTCATTAGGATATGGAGGCAATAACCCTGCCACTTATAACCCCATCAAATTTTGTATCCATAAATTTAGACTAATCTATATACATCTAAATCAATATAGGCTATACAAGAGATATTCTTTACTAGCCTCTCTAAAAATTATAAAAACTAGTACAAATGAAAAATGTGCCTATTCTATCCAAAATAGACATTCTCAGGTACCCCCATGAAGGATACTTCTCTCCTACTTACCTTCTTCTCCACCTGAAGAACCTATACATCTGGTACACGCTAGCACTCATGTGAGAAATGAATCTCAATAACAATGCAACCTATTTTAGAAAACTACTAACCTGTACCACCATATTTATACAGAAATCTCCACATTCTTTCATCATAAAACATAACACATACTATATACTATGGGAATGTAATGCATGTAATATACTTTCAATTATATGCTCAGATTTATACATGTACCTTTAAACATTTAAACTTTGAAATATAGGATGTCCATTCATCATTATCTCATCATAACTTTTCATAAATTCTCATATAAAACATATTGTGGGATACTATACATGCCATTACTTTACTTTAAACATATGAGCATGATATATAACACTATAAAAGTAATTGAGAGCGTCGCCCATCAAAAATCCCACACACCATTGTTTATATGAATGAGTTTGTGACTATTCAGCCACCCTTTAGCTAACTCTAACTTGTAACTTTAACTTTAACTTTTTGTACACTCTGGGCATCCCTCAGTCAAATCCGATTACTATCTCATAACCAGTGGGATAGTTGTCAACTCTACTCAATGTCTCCCTTCCTCTAATGAGACTGGTTATCAAATCATGGGATCACCGTCAACTCTGCCTAGATCATTTCCTCTTTTCTTTTTGGCAGATTATAATACTATGGAATCACCATCCCTCTTTGATGGATCACACTTCTGGTACGCTATTCTCTACATATCCACTAGGGTAACTCAGCTCATGTCCATAGTTTTGCTTAACTCTAAGTAAGTGTTTCTTAAATGACCTTTGGAAGATGACATTAACTTAAAGTTTGAAACCATCACGGTATTTTTGCAATCATCTAAGTTCAAATGGATGTTTAAACATCCCAATTCATGGCATAACTATGGAATGCCAATGGCTGTCCCATACTGACAATTGGTCACTCGACCATAAGCCTATCTACCACTAAGGCATATGTTCATAATACTTTTCTGTTTCCTCTTTTGTGTTCTCTACTCTCTCTTTGTTTCACTATCACAAGGATCCTCTTATGTTAATGACTTGTGACTCTATCTCTTGCATGTTACCCACTACTGCCTTGCTAGCAGTTGACTGCTAGCTCACTCTTCATTTCTCCCTGTCTTGGCCGAGACTTACCAATCGGCTGCTAGCCTAGACAGTTGACTCCCAGGGACTAGCAGTCAACTGCTAGCTTTCTGAAATGTTTTTTGGAAAATAAAGAACACGACAATCGACTTCCAGTGGATAGAAGTCAGTTGCTAGCATTCTGTCTTGCTTTTCTGGGCAGAGGATGAGCACAATATAACAGGCCTTTTTGCACTTATCTCAAAGCTAAGATCAAACCACATTTTTGCACTTAGGGCAAAAACCTACTTTTATAATCAATGACAAGCATAAATGAGCATAACCATTCAGTAACCATCGCTTAATAGTATTTAAAAACATAGAGAATGTAGGTTTGAACCTCAAACTTAACTTAAAACATTCATAAATCATATTTTTTTAGCAAATAACTGCATATTTCAGAAATGGGGTTTTGGATTAAGTTGCTACTTAGATTTTCTAAGCAATGGGCATGTATGATGTGTTTAATTGGTCCTCTTCTTGCTGTAGGACTAATCTTCAGCCTCAAATTCATCTTTCTTTTTGTAAATCTCTTCCTCTTTGCCTTAACTCAACCCTCTCTCTCTCTACCCGCCCTTCTCTTTCTCTCTTTAAAAGTGGATAAAGATTAGAATGTGTTTTCGGGTTTTAGGGCTTCTAAAATATAATTCCCCCTTAATTGCATTATGGTCCTTGGTCATTTATGTCTTTAGCCTCAATACATTTTTCCTTTTCAATTTGGTCCTTAGCCATGCTTTAGCTAAACTTTCATTTCCTGTAACCAAGTCCCTACACTAATACAACTATATGCAATTAATGCAATATACATAAGCATTAAAATTAAATTAACAATTATCAAACATCTCTAAATCATATTAGGATTGGATGTTATTGGTTGGGTGTTAGCAGTTAGGGGTTAAGGGTTAGGGGTTTAATGTTTAGAATTTAGGGTTTAGGGTTTAAATTTTTAGGTTTAGGGTATTTTGGGTTTTAGGTTTAAGATTTAGGATTTAAGGTTTAAGGTTTAGAATTTAAGATTTAAGGTTTAAGATTTGAGATTTAAAATTTAAGATTTATAGTTTAAGGTTAAGGGTAAGGGTTAGGGGTTGGGGTTAAGGGTTAAGGGGTTAGGGGTTGAGTGTAATAACCTAGTTAAAAAAATTAAATAATTGGAAGCCTTGAAATATTGTTAGGAAGTGATTAAGAAAATTTTCCTAAGCTCGTAGTTTAAATTTGAGAATTTTTCAGAATAAAATTTTATCTGATAGAAAATTTTTTATCTGTCTTGAGATACTTAACAGATAATTTTGGAAGACTTATGAGACTTTAAAAATGTTCAAATTCCTTTCATATTGTCTGATATTTTTGCCTAAATCAGAAATGTATCTAAAATTTATCTAGAGTATAGTGGAAGAAGACCAAAATGACCCTAAATGCCCTAAAATCCCAAAATCTCCTTCATTCCCATCCATTTTCTTCTCCATCGCGCAATTCCCCCTCTTCTCTTTCTCTCACATCGTGCAATGCCTCCCTTCTCCAGAACTGCCATACTCTGCCACCCTCGGACCGCCCTACCTGCGTCGCTCATTGCCATCGAGCTTTTACTGCCATACATCGCTGCGACGGTCGCCACAACAACCAAAAATGAGAGTTTTTCCCTTCGTTGTGAAGTAAAAATTACAGTGTCAATCTTCAACCTTCGCGCTATTTGGCAACTGGTGAGCCTCGGGTTTGGTGCTCCAATAGACATCGTAGTTGTTTGTAACCTTTGCCGAGCCTTTCGCTACTGTGAGCTGCCAAAAATCACCAAAAAAGTAAGAGGGACTAAACTAAAATTTTTGAAATTTTTTTTTTGAATTGGAATTTCAATTTTTGATGCATTTTTGTAATCCTTAGCTTTAATAAAACTCTTATGATTGTATAAAAGTGGAATATGGAAGGAAAAATAAGGCAAAAACACCATATGAAATTATAGGAACTAAATTAAAAGTTTTAGAAATTCTTGGTATGAACTAAAATTTTAGGAATTTGATGCCTTTCTATAAATTTTAATTCCAATGAGACTTTTATGAATGGATAAAAGTAGAAAATAGGAGAAAAGAAGTGCAAAATCATTATTTGGAAAATAGGGACTAAACTATAAATTTTGGAAACTCTAGGTAATGTACTGAAATTCTGTAAATTTTTGTACTTTTTGTGATATTGAATTACATGGAGGCTCTTATATAAATTTGAAAATTTTTTAAGACTTTTAAGGTTACTTTCCATACTAAGAAAGTTTTAAGGACTAAATTGAAAAAGTTATTATGTTTCTGTTTAAGAAGAGAAGACCATGTAATTCTGAAATTCTATGATGGATTAAGTTTAATTAGCCTTCCAAAAGTGTCCTAGAAGAAATTTGAGAGTTTTATAGCTAAATGTTAAATTTGAGGTGAAATAGGAATGTAATTGCAAGAAATTACAATTGAAAGGGATGGTTAGCTTTATGTAGCTTTTCTTAGAAACCTCATACGAGAAACTTAGAGAATTTAGAATTTATTCACAAGAAGTGAAAAAAGTGACATGTGAGATCAAATCTTAGAGGAAAGAGGAAAGCCTTGATTAAGAAAGGAACAAAGGTTAAGGTAGAGTAATCTACACTCCCTTACTTTGAAATGATATTATGAACTACTTGATTTAAATGAAATTTATTTTTTGAAATGGGAAATGTGTGATGAAATTGATTTGAGAAATGTAAAGTTTTCATATGAGTATAGAGATATTACCTATGTATGTTTGAAATGTATAATATAAACTCTTTGCTGCTGATATTGGCTATTAGGTTATATGCTCATAGGGACGGAATAAATTTACGGAAAACATTGAGTGACTAGTATAGGATGGTCATTTAGTATTCCTTTTTTAGATTTCTTTATAAAATATATCTATTTTCATCTTAATTGATCTGTATTTGTTAGCGGTTACTCTTTAAACCAAGACAACCATATGAAAGACTTAAGGAGTAAAGGGTGGATGGTCTATACTGGGATGACATTTTGGTTTAAGTGTAACACTCTATAACCCTAAGTATTAGTCGACTGTGTGTATATATTTGCTGTGTAATCAGGAAAAAGGATGAGACTAGTAGTGTGCACATGCCGGGGGATGCCTTAGAAGTTAGATTCTCACCTATCCTTGAGTGGGTGATTGATGTTACATATTACACTCACAAAATAGGATGATGACTTCGGGTGATTGGTGTTATAGATC